>JAZARR010000154.1:0-5141806 GCA_037389465.1 Baylisascaris procyonis | reverse complement strand
TCCCATTTAGTAACA
Source organism: Baylisascaris procyonis (assembly GCA_037389465.1). NCBI lineage: Eukaryota > Metazoa > Nematoda > Chromadorea > Rhabditida > Ascarididae > Baylisascaris > Baylisascaris procyonis. The sequence goes on along the minus strand of JAZARR010000154.1, from coordinate 5,141,791 downwards.
TCACCTATGACGGCAGTCCCACTTAGTAAATACTACGTATGAGGGCAACCCCGTTTACTACCTCTGAGGGCAGTCCCGTTTAGGGAATACTACCTATGCGGGCAACCCCGTCTATTACCTCTGAGGGCAGTCCCGTTTAGCAAATACTACCTATGAGGGCAACCCCATTTATTACCTCTGGGGTAATCCCGTTTAGTAAATATTACCTACGAGGGCAACCCTATTTAGTATATACTACGTATGAGGGCAACCCCGCTTATTACCTCTGAGGGCAATCCCGTTTAGTAAATACTACCTATGAGGGCAACCCCATTTATTACCTCTGAGGGCAGTCCCGTTTAGTAAATAATACCTATGAGGGCAACCCCATTTTATTACCTCTGAGGGTAATCCCACTTACTAAATATTACTTATGAGGCAACCCCATTTAGTAAATACTACGTATGTGAGCAACCCCGTCTATTACCTCTGAGGGCAGTCCCGTTTAGCAAATACTACCTATGAGGGCAACCCCATTTATTAAATTTGAGGGCAATCCCGTTTAGTAAATATTACCTACGAGGGAAGTCCCATTTAATAAATATTGCTTCTGAGAAAATCATATTTATTAACCTATAAAGCAGTTCCATTTAGTAAACACTGTCCCTGACAGCAATCCCATTTAGTAACATCACCTATGACGGCAGTCCCACTTAGTAAATACTACGTATGAGGGCAACCCCGTTTACTACCTCTGAGGGCAGTCCCGTTTAGGGAATACTACCTATGCGAGCAACCCCGTCTATTACCTCTGAGGGCAGTCCCGTTTAGCAAATACTACCTATGAGGGCAACCCCATTTATTAAATTTGAGGGCAATCCCGTTTAGTAAATATTACCTACGAGGGAAGTCCCATTTAATAAATATTGCTTCTGAGAGAAATCATATTTATTAACCTATAAGGGCAGTTCCATTTAGTAAACACTGTCCCTGACAGCAATCCCATTTAGTAACATCACATATCACGGCAGTCCCACTTAGTAAATACTACGTATGAGGGCAACCCCGTTTACTACCTCTGAGGGCAGTCCCGTTTAGGGAATACTACCTATGCAGGCAACCCCGTCTATTACCTCTGAGGGCAGTCCCGTTTAGCAAATACTACCTATGAGGGCAACCCCATTTATTACCTCTGGGGTAATCCCGTTTAGCAAATACTACCTATGAGGCAACCCTATTTAGTAAATACTACGTATGAGGGCAACCCCGTTTACTACCTCTGAGGGCAGTCCCGTTTAGGGAATACTACCTATGCGGGCAACCCCGTCTATTACCTCTGAGGGCAGTCCCGTTTAGCAAATACTACCTATGAGGGCAACCCCGCTTATTACCTCTGAGGCAATCCCGTTTAGTAAATAATACCTATGAGGGCAACCCCATTTATTACCTCTGAGGGTAATCCCATTTAGTAAATACTACCCATGAGGGCAACATCATTTATTACCTCTGAGGGTAGTCCCACTTAGTAAATATTACCTATGACGGCAACCCCATTTAGTAAATACTACCTATGAGGGCAACCCCATTTATTACCTCTGGGGTAATCCCGTTTAGTAAATATTACCTATGAGGGCAACCCTATTTAGTAAATACTACGTATGAGTGCAACCCCGCTTATTACCTCTGAGGGCAATCCCGTTTAGTAAATACTACCTATGAGGGCAACCCCATTTATTACCTCTGAGGGTAATCCCGTTTAGTAAATATTACCCACGCCAGCAGTCCCATTTAATAAATATTGCTTTTGAGAGAAATCCCATTTAGTACATATTAACTATGAGAGCAGTCCCATTTATTAAATATTAGCTATAAGGGCAGTTCCATTTGGTGAACATTGTCTCCGAGAGCAATCCCACTTAGTAAACATCACCTATGACAGCAGTCCCACTTAGTAAATATTACCTACGAGGGAAGTCCCATTTAATAAATATTGCTTCTGAGAGAAATCATATTTATTAATCTATAAGGGCAGTTCCATTTAGTAAACACTGTCCCTGACAGCAATCCCATTTAGTAACATCACCTATGACGGCAGTCCCACTTAGTAAATACTACGTATGAGGGCAACCCCGTTTACTACCTCTGAGGGCAATCCCGTTTAGTAAATACTACCTATGAGGGCAACCCCATTTATTACCTCTGAGGGCAGTCCCGTTTAGTAAATAATACCTATGAGGGCAACCCCATTTATTACCTCTGAGGGTAATCCCACTTACTAAATATTACTTATGAGGGCAACCCCATTTAGTAAATACTACGTGTGTGGGCAACCCCGTCTATTACCTCTGAGGGCAATCCCGTTTAGTAAATATTACCTACGAGGGAAGTCCCATTTAATAAATATTGCTTCTGAGAGAAATCATATTTATTAACCTATAAGAGCAGTTCCATTTAGTAAACACTGTCCCTGACAGCAATCCCATTTAGTAACATCACCTATGACGGCAGTCCCACTTAGTAAATACTACGTATGAGGGCAACCCCGTTTACTACCTCTGAGGGCAGTCCCGTTTAGGGAATACTACCTATGCGGGCAACCCCGTCTATTACCTCTGAGGGCAGTCCCGTTTAGCAAATACTACCTATGAGGGCAACCCCATGTATTACCTCTGGGGTAATCCCGTTTAGTAAATATTACCTATGAGGGCAACCCTATTTAGTAAATACTACGTATGAGGGCAACCCCGCTTATTACCTCTGAGGGCAATCCCGTTTAGTAAATAATACCTATGAGGGCAACCCCATTTATTACCTCTGAGGGCAGTCCCGTTTAGTAAATAATACCTATGAGGGCAACCCCATTTATTACCTCTGAGGGTAATCCCACTTACTAAATATTACTTATAAGGGCAACCCCATTTATTAAATTTGAAAGCAATCCCGTTTAGTAAATATTACCTACGAGGGAAGTCCCATTTAATAAATATTGCTTCTGAGAGAAATCATATTTATTAACCTATAAGGGCAGTTCCATTTAGTAAACACTGTCCCTGACAGCAATCCCATTTAGTAACATCACCTATGACGGCAGTCCCACTTAGTAAATACTACGTATGAGGGCAACCCCGTCTATTACCTCTGAGGGCAGTCCCGTTTAGCAAATACTACCTATGAAGGCAACCCCATTTATTACCTCTGGGGTAATCCCGTTTAGTAAATATTACCTACGAGGGCAACCCTATTTAGTATATACTACGTATGAGGGCAACCCCGCTTATTACCTCTGAGGGCAATCCCGTTTAGTAAATACTACCTATGAGGGCAACCCCATTTATTACCTCTGAGGGCAGTCCCGTTTAGTAAATAATACCTATGAGGGCAACCCCATTTATTACCTCTGAGGGTAATCCCACTTACTAAATATTACTTATGAGGGCAACCCCATTTAGTAAATACTACGTATGTGGGCAACCCCGTCTATTACCTCTGAGGGCAGTCCCGTTTAGCAAATACTACCTATGAGGGCAACCCCATTTATTAAATTTGAGGGCAATCCCGTTTAGTAAATATTACCTACGAGGGAAGTCCCATTTAATAAATATTGCTTCTGAGAGAAATCATATTTATTAACCTATAAGGGCAGTTCCATTTAGTAAACACTGTCCCTGACAGCAATCCCATTTAGTAACATCACCTATGACGGCAGTCCCACTTAGTAAATACTACGTATGAGGGCAACCCCGTTTACTACCTCTGAGGGCAGTCCCGTTTAGGGAATACTACCTATGCGGGCAACCCCGTCTATTACCTCTGAGGGCAGTCCCGTTTAGCAAATACTACCTATGAGGGCAACCCCATTTATTACCTCTGGGGTAATCCCGTTTAGTAAATATTACCTACGAGGGCAACCCTATTTAGTAAATACTACGTATGAGGGCAACCCCGCTTATTACCTCTGAGGGCAATCCCGTTTAGTAAATACTACCTATGAGGGCAACCCCATTTATTACCTCTGAGGGCAGTCCCGTTTAGTAAATAATACCTATGAGGGCAAGCCCGTTTATTAAATTTGAGGGCAATCCCGTTTAGTAAATATTACCTACGAGGGAAGTCCCATTTAATAAATATTGCTTCTGAGAGAAATCATATTTATTAATCTATAAGGGCAGTTCCATTTAGTAAACACTGTCCCTGACAGCAATCCCATTTAGTAACATCACCTATGACGGCAGTCCCACTTAGTAAATACTATGTATGAGGGCAACCCCGTTTACTACCTCTGAGGGCAGTCCCGTTTAGGGAATACTACCTATGAGGGCAACCCCATTTATTACTTCTGAGGGCAATCCCGTTTAGTAAATATTACCCACGCCAGCAGTCCCATTTAATAAATATTGCTTTTGAGAGAAATCCCATTTAGTACATATTAACTATGAGAGCAGTCCCATTTATTAAATATTAGCTATAAGGGCAGTTCCATTTGGTGAACATTGTCTCCGAGAGCAATCCCACTTAGTAAACATCACCTATGACAGCAGTCCCACTTAGTAAATATTACCTACGAGGGAAGTCCCATTTAATAAATATTGCTTCTGAGAGAAATCATATTTATTAATCTATAAGGGCAGTTCCATTTAGTAAACACTGTCCCTGACAGCAATCCCATTTAGTAACATCACCTATGACGGCAGTCCCAGTTAGTAAATACTACGTATGAGGGCAACCCCTTTTACTACCTCTGAGGGCAATCCCGTTTAGTAAATACTACCTATGAGGGCAACCCCATTTATTACCTCTGAGGGCAGTCCCGTTTAGTAAATAATACCTATGAGGGCAACCCCATTTATTACCTCTGAGGGTAATCCCACTTACTAAATATTACTCATGAGGGCAACCCCATTTAGTAAATACTACGTGTGTGGGCAACCCCGTCTATTACCTCTGAGGGCAATCCCGTTTAGTAAATATTACCTACGAGGGAAGTCCCATTTAATAAATATTGCTTCTGAGAGAAATCATATTTATTAACCTATAAGGGCAGTTCCATTTAGTAAACACTGTCCCTGACAGCAATCCCATTTAGTAACATCACCTATGACGGCAGTCCCACTTAGTAAATACTACGTATGAGGGCAACCCCGTTTACTACCTCTGAGGGCAGTCCCGTTTAGGGAATACTACCTATGCGGGCAACCCCGTCTATTACCTCTGAGGGCAGTCCCGTTTAGCAAATACTACCTATGAGGGCAACCCCATTTATTACCTCTGGGGTAATCCCGTTTAGTAAATATTACCTACGAGGGCAACCCTATTTAGTAAATACTACGTATGAGGGCAACCCCGCTTATTACCTCTGAGGGCAATCCCGTTTAGTAAATACTACCTATGAGGGCAACCCCATTTATTACCTCTGAGGGCAGTCCCGTTTAGTAAATAATACCTATGAGGGCAACCCCGTTTATTAAATTTGAGGGCAATCCCGTTTAGTAAATATTACCTACGAGGGAAGTCCCATTTAATAAATATTGCTTCTGAGAGAAATCATATTTATTAACCTATAAGGGCAGTTCCATTTAGTAAACACTGTCCCTGACAGCAATCCCATTTAGTAACATCACCTATGACGGCAGTCCCACTTAGTAAATACTATGTATGAGGGCAACCCCGTTTACTACCTCTGAGGGCAGTCCCGTTTAGGGAATACTACCTATGAGGGCAACCCCATTTATTACTTCTGAGGGCAATCCCGTTTAGTAAATATTACCCACGCCAGCAGTCCCATTTAATAAATATTGCTTTTGAGAGAAATCCCATTTAGTACATATTAACTATGAGAGCAGTCCCATTTATTAAATATTAGCTATAAGGGCAGTTCCATTTGGTGAACATTGTCTCCGAGAGCAATCCCACTTAGTAAACATCACCTATGACAGCAGTCCCACTTAGTAAATATTACCTACGAGGGAAGTCCCATTTAATAAATATTGCTTCTGAGAAAAATCATATTTATTAACCTATAAGGGCAGTTCCATTTAGTAAACACTGTCCCTGACAGCAATCCCATTTAGTAACATCACCTATGACGGCAGTCCCACTTAGTAAATACTACGTATGAGGGCAACCCCGTTTACTACCTCTGAGGGCAGTCCCGTTTAGGGAATACTACCTATGCGGGCAACCCCGTCTATTACCTCTGAGGGCAGTCCCGTTTAGCAAATACTACCTATGAGGGCAACCCCATTTATTACCTCTGGGGTAATCCCGTTTAGTAAATATTACCTATGAGGGCAACCCTATTTAGTAAATACTACGTATGAAGGCAACCCCGCTTATTACCTCTGAGGGCAATCCCGTTTAGTAAATACTACCTATGAGGGCAACCCCATTTATTACCTCTGAGGGCAGTCCCGTTTAGTAAATAATACCTATGAGGGCAACCCCATTTATTACCTCTGAGGGTAATCCCACTTACTAAATATTACTTATGAGGGCAACCCCATTTAGTAAATACTACGTATGTGGGCAACCCCGTCTATTACCTCTGAGGGCAGTCCCGTTTAGCAAATACTACCTATGAGGGCAACCGCATTTATTAAATTTGAGGGCAATCCCGTTTAGTAAATATTACCTACGAGGGAAGTCCCATTTAATAAATATTGCTTCTGAGAGAAATCATATTTATTAACCTATAAGGGCAGTTCCATTTAGTAAACACTGTCCCTGACGGCAATCCCATTTAGTAACATCACCTATGACGGCAGTCCCACTTAGTAAATACTACGTATGCGGGCAACCCCGTCTATTACCTCTGAGGGCAGTCCCGTTTAGCAAATATTACCTATGAGGGCAACCCTATTTAGTAAGTACTACGTATGAGGGCAACCCCGCTTATTACCTCTGACGGCAATCCCGTTTAGTAAATATTACCTATGAGGGCAACCCCATTTAGTAAATACTACGTATGAGGGCAATCCCGTTTAGTAAATATTACCTCTGAGGGAAATCCACGACCGGTTATCACATGAAGTGACCATATAATTCATACTAAACTCGACAACTCCCCATTGTTTCGGACAATTATGGTTTCCGACTATGTTGATATACACTTCAAATAAAACAATGCACTTAAATTTCAAAAATAAACTAGCCGATCAGCACATTTCCGGGATAGCGCGCCAGTTCGAATCTTATGTCGCAGCTGCATGCAATGATGCTATTACGTTCATTTTTAAAAACGTTAACTCTACAGCTTAATAAAACATTATGCGCTTTTTGTAGAATTTTTTAAAACATTACAACGGTGATGGCATGTTTACTTGTATTTATCTGTATGCCTATCAGTTTATCCGTCCGCCAATCCCATTTGACAAGTGAAGGAAGTTACGGCGAGGAAACCTGGTTGCTATAACCTGGATCCGTGATGGTTCCTCCTTCCCCCACCCCCACCTGATTCCATTTCGACTATGCAGCTCGTTCTCGAACTCATGCAGGTTGCAAGTAGCACAGGCAGGTTTTCCTGCCAGTCGGGTTTTACTAGCACCTAGTACGAGTGAGAACACGCGCTAGTGCGACATATAACAATAAATACCTTGGCATTTCAGCTGAATAGAACAGCGGCTGCCAAATGTTGAGAGGCAATAACAGCACGCCTATTAAAATGTTTACCTACGGAACCAACTGACTGTATAATTCCTCGAGCAAAATCGGTCTTTGATTTAAGTCCAGCAGATTTCTTATAAAACTGATTGACGAGTTTTATAGCGCTTCAAGTTGCAACAATCAGCAAAAGATAAGCAGGAACAAAATCGAGGATAAGAGAACATTTTAACTCGACAAACTTGCAACTGCTTAATAATATCACTGCACCTCTTCGTGTTTGCGTGTTGAAAACGTCAGAGAGACGGATATATACACATACTAGCAGAAATTATTATTATTATTCATTATAAACTACAATGTTGAAAAAAATTTAGATGTGGAATCGCACAGACTTCATGAGCGAATGTTTCATTTGACACTATGTCACTAGGCAATTGCCTAGCTGGTCAGCATGACTGACGCACTAAAAAGCACATATCGTGCCAGCCTCTCTGATGAGCTTTTAAATTGCCAGTAACAACCGAAATATTTGATCTGCTAAAGCAGTGTTATATTTACTTGTGAAAATTTCGTTGACGGCACAGACCTATTACCTAAATAAAAGATATTTAAAAATACACGACCATAAAACTGAGGACATCCCAGCTTATTTCCATCTTTTCTCATTGCAGCCACCACAAAAAACGTCAACTAGCATTGTTAAATTTTCCTAGTCAAATATATTAATTTTGCTTCAATAATAAAGCCTTTTCTTCAAGAAAAACCTCAACATTTATTACAATTATGATTTAATATAGAAGCTTTAAGAAATGATAGCAGAAATTATAATGTCTATTATACCAAAGTGGATAATCGAGTAGACTGTACATCAAATAGGCGACTATAATAAAAAAAGAACCTCACCTTACAAAATATAGCTGCTTGTAGGGTTTCATCGTCGATGGTGGGGTTACGTTCGTTGAGTGGCACCGAAGTGATGACCAATTCACATCGTCCCTCATCGATGACCTTCCTTACATCAGGCCACTCTTGTAAAATATCATCGTCACCTGACGACATGCTTACCCTAAAATTCAATTTATTATTATTATATCAACGGTATCATAATATCGCAGATGACCAACCCTGTGGAAAAGTTCGAAGGCCTTTCAAGATCATCGAAATCTCATTCGCTAACATTACTCTCTCAACGATTTACGTCACGTGACATTTGCGCCTCTCTGAGATAGATCCACAGTATGAAAACAGAAAAAGTGTTAAAGTGTTGACCAAATTAGGAGGTTTAGTATACTCAGCCTAAAAGCAAGCCTAAAAATGCTGATTGATTATTTAATGATGGAGCAATTGTTGCCACATCTGATACCGGAAAATATAAAAATATTTCATGACGAATCGACTCGAAATTGACAAAAATGCAAATAAAAGACTATTGGTATGTGAAATAATTGAAAGCCGCAAAGTTGCATAAACATAAAACAGATAACGATTTAATAAAGATGGACGTCTATTCATAGAAACAATGGTTAAGCACACATCTGTAACCATCAATGCATTCATAAACTCTAATTTAGGACGGCACTATACATTCGTCAAAACTATCGACTCAAACCTTCAAACTCCGGTATACGAAAACCGAGCAACCGTACCTACAAGCTCATCTCTGTGCAAGTCGGGTACAAGAAGGCTTGTAACACCATATCACAACATGTGCAACATGCAGCATTGAGAACGTATACTTGTATTATTTTGAAGCACCAATTATAAACCTATGCTTCATTTCAATCGATCCAACTTTACAGCAACCTTTTTCATAACACATTAGCGCTAACTTTATTTGAAGTTATGTAAAAGAAGCAAATAACATCGCATTTTTTCACCTAATCTACACATTTGCGCCGTTGATCTAGGATTACAAAGCTACCAGATGGGAAAATGCGTTTTTTGGGAGGATCTCATCCCAAGTTAACATAGCGATTTTGAAATGTTTCTGCTTGGGTTTATTTTCCAACCCAATCCTCTTTTATCGGCCATAAGACTTAAAGTTCGAAAGGTGCTGTACCTAATAATCTTACCATTCAAAAAAAAACCATTTTCTTCCCTTCTTTCATTCCGCACATAAACCATGCAGTGACTTTTCCTGAACCACTCTTTACCTACCCAAAAGGGGATAAGATTTTGCAACGAAAAGCATTTAAATTCAAAAAATGGTGTTTTGAAGGATACTAATAACAACGGTCAGCCTAGTCGCGACATAAATGCAACATCAAGCATTTGTTGAGCACGGCTGTCAAAGCTCTATCACATCAGCCGCTTATCACTCTTCTGCACCTCTTCTTTTCGCGGTGATTTTGGATTTTTTATTCGGTACTATGTTTGTCTTCATGAATTTTCCAAATTTTTTTACATCTCCCTTTTTCGAATCCCTCCGGAAAATTTGCACTGACCCTTTTCACTGAAGGATGGTGGAGCCACTTATTTTTGAAAAACAGCTAGGAAGTCAAAGGCGGGGAATGGGCAAAGTCGAGGTGAATGTACCAGTCGTTACTATAGCTTTATTCAAGAACGGAATCGAATCGAAATCGGGATGTTTAATCTCCGCCCTGTAACTGAGGACCCCCTCTCTACCCTCTTTTATTTGAAAATATGGTGGTATTAGGGTAGAAAATTGTGAGACAGTCCCGTTAAAGGATATTCCCATATTCATCTTCGCTAATAAATAATGCTTTAAAAATTCCAACTTTACGTTGAAGCATCATTTTCAACTTCAGCATATTCATACTTATTCTTACGGTGTCTAAAGAACTCTCTGGATTTACAACATGTCACATCCGGTCGCTCACATAAGTTTTTAACATTTATTAACTATATAAAATTTTATCGCATTAAGTGCTGTACAACTACGCAAAGCATAAGTTGAAATAAGCATTATTCAGATAGCCAGGTATACATTGAAGGTGTAATCTACCAACTATAGCACATGGCAAATCCACTGAACTCATTTTTATTTGGCTTTATTAAATTAGCACCTTGCAGACAATTTCATCACTATTAGAGACAGCAATTTATACTAAAATTCAAGACCATCGATAAATGGTAGCAACAAATTATGGATAGACCTTAATATGAAATATGTGCAGTCCCTGTTATAGATCCGGCAGATGAAATAATGCATTTTTGTTTACTATCACTAATGACCTGATCGAATCGAATTTCACGAAACAACTGCTTGTATTGTATTCACCGCAATATTGCTTATTCAATGGAAGATAACTTATAAGCGAAACGATCGACAGTAATATGCACAACGTGGTACTTGTAGACTTAAGGAAAGGTAAGAGGTATTACTTCCACTAAAATCATGCGGCTATAAACTTCCTAATTTTCTGGAATGGATTGTCAAAGTAGCTAATTGAAGCAGGTATTATTTTTCCCAAAAAATGTTCCGGTAAATCTATGACAATAACAGATATCGCTTCAAATGGGTGAAAATGAGTTTTTTCTCGAATCTTATGGAAGTGGAATTTTGCAACGAACAGATATTTCATTAAAATTGGGTAATTTCTCTGTTAAAAAAAACTTAGCTTATTTTAGTGGAAAACTTTTTGGACTTCTAATCGAGCTTTTACGATGGATTTTTCCTTATCTCCCGTTCCATGTCGAGGTCAAATAAAGTTACCTCAGTTCTCTCTACACCAGAATATACATGCATTACGCTATAACCTCTCCACGAGTTGCAAGTATAAGTATAAAGCAAATATAAGTACAACACATCTTTCATTTCACTCGTAGATCCGAATTTTATGAGAACTGCAATCCAGTCAGGATAGCAATCACCGAACATGATCATACAGCCGTTGCGATGAGTAATATGGAAAATCTTGATGCGAAAAAGCAGAAAGAACAAATCTTCATGTTTGGTTCATCTCGGACAATGTAGCACCTACGAGTTTGCGGCAACAAATCAACAGATAAGGGAACGCCGTCTCAAAACTTCTGAATAATTTAAGGCCTTTTTAGTGCTTTTATGGATTAGTCCATGTTCTTTATCATTGCATCGGCTGCTCCAACGAACAATTCTTTAAACGCGAACATAACAAAAAAATGAACACTTTTTAATTACCACGTGATGACGAGGGTATGACCATCCTGTCTGTGTTCACCAGGGTAAACGGTGACCTTCTCCCGGTATAAAACCACCTACCTTAGGTAGAATGAGACATTAAAGTGAAGGGCATGTCAGTATTACCTTCACCATATCCTTCAGTCAGCGAGAAATCATAAACCCTCTTTCCCAATTAAGATACCTCTATAAAAAGTTTAGACGTTCAAACAAAGTTTCGTGGAGGCCGATTAGTTAAAAATTTGCATAAAAACAAACTTGTCGGACGAATCATAATATTTAGCAACGTATGTGAGCAGTACGATCTGAAGAGTGAAGATTCGGACGAGAAACAATAATGCCACCTCGCTGCACCATTCAGCAATACTATAAAACCTTTCCAGAAACACGCAAAACGCAGGTGAGTAATATGAAACACCTTTGAAAAAAATGTTATTACACCGAGTTATTGAAATTTTATTGGGAACCACTATCGATCATTCGATAGTTTTAGAGCATGTTAGTGCAATATTCCTGCAGCTATTATGAGAGAAAACAAACAATACAACAACTTCAAAGTTAATGAAATCCACTATTTCCTGTTTGTTGTTGTTTTGAATTTTGGAAGAATTCGACACGCTTCCGATTGATAATTGCTTTCGCGATTCTTCTTACTGCGAATCGATGATGTCTAAAAGGATCATGAGTGCTGTTATGTACCATGGCAGCGTTAAAATGTCTTTTAGCATCCTCCACTAAATTCCCTCTCATTTGTGGGTAACACAAGTCAATCCTTCTTTACTTTTATCTAAATCCATCTAACCCTTCCCAAACTTTGTTTTCTTCCTCGATTCCACTAAAGTGGGATTCAAAAATACTCCGGAAATATCATTCCACTATCCATTCTAAACCAGGTCGCATCGTCCACGCTCGGAGGTTCTTCGCCACAAACATTTGGGATAACTTCACGTTTTTTTTTTAATTCAATTTTCAAGAATGTAATAGAGTTAATCATCAGGATTTGAGTTAGCAATTCGCTTTGATTTATAAAATTATGCTATCCCAAATTCAACGCTTTTTACTTTCAACTTTTATATGATCAATTCCGAAAGGATGTTTTTGAAGAAAAAAGACCATTGGAAAAACAAAAACGACAATAGCGCACTTTATGAAAAATGTGAGGAAATACTTCAAGAAATGAAACTTTAAAATTAAATCCCACCCCGGATAGGAGAATCTAGTATCAGGCATTTTAATAACAGCTAGGTAGCAACGTCTACTTTTAGTTTATTATCCCCCTCCAATTTTCCACTTCCAAGCAAACAACTTCTGCTGAACCTTTTCTTTCAAACGATTAAAGAATGCGATGTAGCCAATCGATATCGATCGACCGGATCGGATCGGATAATCGATAATCGGCCACTATCGATCAATAATGCTTGTTGGTTTTGCTAACACAATATCCTTCGACTCACTGAAATCAACAAACGTCAATGTAATTTTATTGATAAATGGAAAATGTTTTAATAAAGGAAATGGCAAAATGCCACAAAAAAACTCGAAATGAAACACAGAAGCTCGCAAAGAAAACGTGCAGAAAATAGTGCAACAAATTATTGGCCATAAATCGACGAGCATAGCCTAAATTAATATTAAATCGATGGAAATACAAAACGGCAACAATAAAACAGACAATAAAATAAGAAATAAAAAAGCGCTCATATTTTGTTACTTCATGGACGTCTTTCTTATTATCTGTTACTTGTCCAAATAACTCATTCCTAGGTTTTTTGAGAATACCTTCCAGGCGCAGCTTTGAGCAATAATTCCCCGAATAAGGGATATACATACGGTTTTAAACAAAACTCCTTGAAGAATAAATATAAACCGAATAGATGAAATTTTTCTCGAACAATAACAATCAAATAGCTAAATCCCTTCCCGATGAATCCAACAAAATGAAAGGCATATCGCTGGAATAAATGAAAATATTGATGTATACCCCTTATCCCCTCTCGCCCCCCCTTCACCCTCTTAAATTTCGTTTAGCAAGCAGACAACGATAAACCATCACGATGTATATTCAAGTTGAAATTTTCAACCTCAATAGAAATTAATGAAGAAATTAAAGGATGAATGCAAAGGTCACTAATAAGCTGTAGCTATCTTCATAGGCAAAAGCAACAACACAGACATATATCGGTCAACGAAGAGAGAGAAAATGGGTGGAATAAAAAGCACAAAAAATAAAGAATTGAGGAATGTTGAGGTATTAGATCAGGAAACTCAACACACGCTGCTGTTCAATGGGCCATCGACTCCAATTCAAATCAGACAGAATCCACTCCACTTAAATGAACGATAAACAACGTGCGTACATTAAAGTATACGGGGTTGCGTAGTTTCTTGCGAGATGCTATCGGATATGACGTCAGCCAATCAGCGAGATGCAGAACGTGAATCTCTATGTCCAGGTGACGCAGATGCAGAACGTGAACGTGACGCCGATCGTGTTGCACTATAGCGTGGCGAATCACGTGATGCATGTGGCGAACGTGAGCGCGAACGTGAGATCGAGCGATGTCGCGACCTAGATCGACTTCTCGAACTAGCTTCACGAACACGGATGTAAGACGTCTCACCCTGAAAGTTTGACATAACCAATCTAGCTGTAATATAACATCTATAACAAAGGGAAAAGAAATCAGAATAGAGTTCTATAGACTGGACTGAATACAGAAAATCCAATCCCTATTAAACTCATCCTATTTTAGGAGTACTCCAAACAGCAGCGATTTTTTAATTTCATTCATTTATAATGAATATAAACAGACACCAGATAAGATCAACGGTCCAAATCTAGGCTACATATTGAGTGCTTCACAAGCAAGCATAATGACTGCATTTATATATCGACGTATCATCAATGTGAAAGAGTGAAGTTCATGTAGCATAATACACCACAATATGCGATCAGCAAGTGCGCTAGTTGAGAAAAATAAGCTATACCTTTCATAAATACAGACGATACATTCGATAGCAACAATTATTTTGCTAATAGGATAAGAAGAAATTGATAGACAAAAATATACCTACAAATTCAAGTATATCCCTAGACCCCCTAGTGTGCCACAGACTATCGCATACAGCAGATATTTTTATTATATGCAAATCGTTATTAATGAAGCCTATGCCACGCATATGCAAATATCAAATTGAAAACCCGCTAGCTCAAAGATGATTATTCAAAAATGCACTCACCTCATGTGATCTGAACTTGGTATCATCGAGTTTACGTACTGCATACTTCATATCATCATAGTTGATATATTCCACTACTCCCGTTCCATCCTTAGAAACGTCCGCATAGCAGATATCACCTGCCTCACGCATGTGATCCTATAAATAATGAAAAATTAAAATGACTTTAAAGATAAGCACATGCTTCCCAATCCTCTGAGGAGATAATCCCTCGGGGATATTTATGTATTTCCTCAACGGCTACGAATTTCTCGATGAAAATGTGCATTGTGGAGACTGATGCAATGCATACCTTTACAAATTCGTTCACTGAAACAATCCGGCGATATCACAGCTCACCTGGTTTCTTCTCCTATAACGCTTGCCTGCATAAACCACTCGCTGAAAACTTATTTTCCGCCACATCTGGCCAAATAACGAAACTAACTTGCAGATCTGCAGAAATTAGACAGAGAAGTGGCCGGGAAAAAGCGAGCATTTAAGCAGCCTAATGCATTTTCTTGCACAGTTGAACGTTGAAGCAGTTTTATCAACCATCTGCACTTTTGCAAACAACTGCAACGCATCCTCCTTAAGCTCCATCTTCTGGCTGCACGCATATAGGCTCATGCAGCAGTATGATTGATATATGCCTCCCGAGGTGGAAAATTTCACGGAAGTGACGTATGGTGGAGAGAGAAAATCTCCACCTTGTCGAAATATGCGATGGCCTAACACGCATGAATATGACATCATTTAAAAATACCGCCATGAATAACACAAAAACGAGGGAAAACAGTAACTGCTTCCCAACAGGACAAAATCTTCAGAGGAATCCAGTTCTCAGACACAGATGCACTATTTGCATCATCCATAACGATAGCAATTTTAAGCGACGTGCCTTTAGATCCTGCCACGACCCACTTGTTGGAAGACCAGAGATGACAACACGATAGCCGCTCCTCCGTGGTGGTGGCGCTCGGCGTCTGGGCGACATTTGTTCAGCTGCATAGAGTGGTCGACCACCGGGTCCACGAGGGCCCACTCCACGGGTAAGTTCCACACGCAAACGACATCCATCAAAACTATAACCATCGCGCCCACGCACAGCGTCCCTGGCATCTCTGAAAACGTTTCTTGTGAAACAAGATAAACTCCTGGCAAAGCAGCGGAAGGTGATGGGCAGGCGTTTTCGTATGTTAAAAAACTTAATGAGTAAAGAAAAATTTAAAAAGTTTGGTTCCTAACGAATATTCCGCGGTGGACGGGATAGAGCGTAGCCAAAACGTGAAACGCTTAGTGACATTTGGCCGGATAACAACCTCAAATTTTTTTGGATATCATACTGACAGAAGCCGAATTATCTTCCGAATGAACTTTTATGAACATTAAAGGAGCGACGCAGTCTACCCGACATCAAATGAAGATAGGTTGATTTCTGAGGTATGCTGGAAGCTAAGAAAAAACAGAACCCAAGATGGCGGGAGGTGCAGAAAATGGGAAGAAAAATGTTTTCCTCGTGATAGGGTATTTCAATTTCATTTTACCTGCGATATCTTAATGCCGAAATGTACCGTCAGCTGATGCCTCAAGTTGACGGATACGATTGGTCAACCAAAAACATTTCCAACAACCATCACATGCGGGTCGACCGACAAATAGAAAGTGCTGAGGAAGATTACTTACAAAAATCTAGACAGCAATCAACCGATTCAAGGGTACGATGAATGAGTTTACCGTTGCAGTACCCTCTGAAAGCTCATGGAGATCTCGAATTCTTGTCAATCTTTTGTGAGCAAATGCAGCACAAAATTTCTTTCATTGAGGCAACAAAATGAACTAAAAATTTCTCAGTGAGGCAAAGAGACTTCAAAAAATATGCGTCTATGGACGGTCTTCGCTCTCTCAGAGAGATTGTTGGGTCCCTCCGTACAATTGGACAGGAGAATGAATGCCCACCTCTTTGAGCATGAGAATGAGGGAATAGATTACTTCGGGAAAAGAACAATTTGTCATCAACTCCTCCACTCTAATATGTTTTCCCACGAAATCAATCGTTCATCTTCTCATTTCCTCTTCTATGATGAACATTCCCCGTAAGCACTGCTACGATCACATCATACTGAGCATTAATTCAACAAAGACAAACAGCAGTCTTTTTTCCGTTGCGGATATTAATCTACTCACCTTTACCTTCCTGATAAAACTTCTGCTGGCGATACGAGCACGATTTTGAGAATTTGTAAAAGTAATTAACTTCTGGGGTTAAGAAACGAATAAATGCGGTGAATAATTCGTTCTTCTATATGTGAACAACATTTTCTGAAGTATTACTTGAAAAATGATGACTGCAAAGTTGCAAAGTTGCAAAGATAGAGTTAATTAGCGGAGACATACCGAGGATCATCGAATTCGATGAATGCAAATGGCACACCGCGTGTAAATTTGACGTCCGTATAACATATATGACCATATTTCTCAAATATATCTTCAAGATCACGTTGCGTTACGTCCTGAGGCAAATTCCCAATGAAAATGCGACAGTCACGTCTGCTGCCCATTGTTCTTCTTGAAGCTCAAGTGGACGAAAATTGTAACCACCTGCAAATTTCTAATAATACAGATATACAGATTGCAAATACCGTACAATAGCAATTATAACCTCACCTCGGACACAGATTCATTGCGAAATGCTGCAGACTTTAACTTACAAGATGGATGGCTGAATGGGTATGAGCAAGTTGGAGCTGGGATAACAGGACGTCTTCGTGCTCAATGGAAACATTTGCTCGAGTCGTTATTTGTTCACACGTCAGGGATGTTGCTTAGCATAGCCAACAAACAAACGAGTGCAAGAGTATAATTCTTCGCGGAAAAAAGGTACTGGCTCAGCACTTGGTTGACTTCTTCCCTGACACCTTGCGAATACCAGCGATCCCTTGTCGCAGAGGTGCGGGAAAGGACAGCCTCCTAATGTCTATTGCTTCTCAACAAAATTCCTTCCTCCGGGTCATCCTCACAGAAAAAATTCCCCGCGGCCACAGGGACGAACAGTAGCCTTGTTCTCTACTTGTAAAGTAGAGTGAAAATCACAGAACAACATAAATTTCATTTATTTCAACGAAAAGAACGGCGATGCAATGCGTGCTGAGTGGCAAATGTCGGCGCGGGGAAATAACGCAGCAAAGCAGTTCGAAAAAGCCAAAAAAAGTAGGTGCACATTGTTGGGGCTGCAACTGCGCCTGCCAAACAAGGGGAGGGGCATCACTATCTAAGCGTAAATATTCTAAATAAACGAAGTGACGGCACGAGGATATCCCCAAAAATGGCATTTTTCCCTGTCGTTTAGGGATCTCATATCAAAAATAACATAAAAGACACCTTGTTTGTTGTTGCGGACCGAAGCAAGCGCGCATGTTCGACCTGCTGCATTATGGCACTAACACATATTACAAATTGATGCTTCTACTGCTTGCTTTCCTCACCCCCCCCCCCCACCTACACACATACAGGAACCAGGAGTGAATGAAAGAAGGAATGGTACTGTTTTAATAACAGGTTTAGGTAAGCCCCTTCACAAGTAAACAAGCATGCTCACCATCTAATTCCAGGTGCGAATAAGACGTCATAATAGAAGCACATAAGATGCAGTTTTGTCAGAAAACAGACGCCTATGAGATCTAACACTGCATAGTCTCTCTATGCGGATATTTGAAGAATCATTCAACAGATATAAATGTTCTACGAAAGGATTTGTGCTATACATACAAGGTTATACGAAGTTCAAACGTAACAGATGAACAACAACCACAATACAATAATAAACGGAATGAAATAATACTTAAATTATGGGAAATAGGAGGGGATAATTGCGTAATGGATAGCACACTCCTCGTCTCACCTCTGAAGTGGGTCGAAAACAAGTTAACTGCCTAAATACACAGCTTTTTAGAAAACTCATAGTTGAGAATGAAACAGCCGTTGACGGTGTTTTATTCACGATGAGAAATAAATAAAGGCGGGTTCTATGATTATTACAAGTTTCATCTAAATCGCAATGAACGATGATCTGGAGTCTTTCTTCCTCCATCTTACGGCGCAAATGGCATGACACGCGGTATTCTACTGCAACAAAATAAACATACATTTGATATATGCAACACGGAAGTTTACATTTACATGAAACTTGAAGAAGCACATGAGATCCTTCGCAACTTTAATACTCCACTCTAACTTACTCCATCACTGCTTATCCTTCCCCTCAAATACTTCGGCCCCCGAAACATGCACCCGGCACAATTGCAGAGAACGATGGTACCCTGACCGCGAACTGCGAACGCAGTTGAGCTCCTGCCCAACATTGCGTACGCACCACTATCGTACTCTGTACTCTATAAGTGAGTGCTAAGGCCCATCACGGAAACTCAGAAACTTGTCAAATAAACAGGCAATTTTTTTCAACATTCAACTCAGAATGTCAAGTCATGCCCCCTGCAAAATTTCAGCTCAATTGAAGGAGGGGAAGTGCATTTGCTGGAGGGGTCATATGTGTTGCGCTAATCAAAAACTGCACAGAACGATGGACCACGCAGTCTGTGTAGTTCCCCTTTGAGCTGAAACTTTGCATGAGGACATTATTTGACATTCTCAGTTGAATGAAGCGAAAAAAATTGCATGTTTCTACTTCATGTTTTCAAGTTTCTCTGATGGTACTAGTGTTGCATAATACGGTAGTGGTGCGTACGCAATGTGGGGCAGAAGCTCAACTCCGTTCGCGGTTCGCAATCGAGGTCCCATCGTTGCACCGCATTCTTGACAATCTTCTTTGCTTGAGCTTGAGCTTAATGCAAAAATTGCAATACCGCAAATCTTGAATAGCTTTAAAATCTACTGATCAATTAGACTCTCTGGCTAAGAGTACGTCGTCTAATATGAAAATCATCAGAGGGTTCTGTTTCTATGATTTTAGATATGCGAATCGTGTCTACTGATTTCTTAGCACTATTACAGTCAATTTTAGTGAAAAGTCTCAATGAACGATACGGCGAAAGCCTAAAAATTTCTCTGTCAACAATTTTTTTATTTCAAAATTTTTTTCTATTCTTTTTTTTTCTAAAGTTCTGTCAACAATTTTCTAATTTCTATGTGGCACTGATTTGAAAAGTGGTTGATTATCACTTAGATGTGCGCAAATCTTACCAAGCTTTTTGAGATTTACTTAATTCGCTATATTGAAATAAATAACGAATAAAAAAATTATTCAAATATTATATATTATATGCTAATATTCAATTAAATGGAATAAATGAGCATTTAGAGATCCTTCTGGATGCATCCAGTCCAATACGATATACTTGAAAACACTCAATGTATGTACTGAATTTTGAAGACTTATTTGAATTTCTATTATCGCATTCAACGAAATTCAGTCATACATATATTTATCAATATCGCCGAACAGTAAAGACTCCTCTCATGCCTATTTAGCGCAAAACCAGTTCACTTCTAAAAAGGTAAAGCTGCAAAAAATTAGGCTGGTATTTGCTGAGCCTGGCATTTTTATGGCCACTCTAGTTTTCCCTAGCTGACTTTTTTTGAGTTGGAGTTGCATCATGGGTGACAATAGCAAAAATGCAACGGCCTCCTATGGAGGACAAATATTGGGGGGCGGGGGGGAGTTTGTTTTCTTTCTTTCTTATTGAGGAATAGAAATGCCAAATGTTTTTTTTTTTTTTTGATTTTTTGTAATGCCGAGTTGGGGATCGGTTTCTAACTGAGTAAGGAAGCTCATACACCAGTCGAAGGATATCTTCATCCGTCAAAAATCGGCAAAGTAGAAAAGATGCAGAAATATCTACACAATGATTTGATCGATGGTCAGCAATTTATACGTTTCGACACTTATTCTAAATTGTTTGTTCGTTTCAAAAGGCTGTTAAAGAAATTATCGAAAAAGAGGATCAACCTTCTCATCGGCAACATTCCACATCGCCTAAAGATCAACATAAAATTTTGTCGACATACAAAGAGTGGAAAACATTAGATTTCTGCAGCAAATGTCGTCAAGAAGTGATCCAACACAGGCGATAAATAGTTAGTATGTAGGTGAAAATCGCCGAAATGCGGATGAGTCTCTAAGTATAATCGAAGAAATATTTTAATTCAGTTGAAAAATCCCATCCATCAGACGAAAACGTGCCCAAATGAATCATACGAAAACAATGAAAAACTATAGGATTTCGAGTATCAGCCTATTAGAGGATGTCGAGAAACGCTTCACCCGTATTGCTTTTCGCAAATCCTGCGTGGCTCATACCATCCAAATTACAATAACAGGTTGGAAAAACTTTAACCTGAAGTTGCTGGAATATCGCAGACTCAATTTTGGCACGATTCTTTGCTGTAAAATTGTGTTCGGTTTTTCCAACATCAGACTATCAAAAACATTTCAGTTAGCCCTTTCTGGAAGTCGACATGGGCACCAGTATCAGCTCGCCAAAACCTATTTGCATTACAAACGATATCCTGCATAGTTTCCAAATTCGCATTGTGTGGATTTCAAATTTGCTTCTTGCCGATATCCTTAATGCATCAACCTCTCCAGCTTTTGAACTGCGGTGCAATTGTTTTCGACCTATTCTATTGCGACTCTTACGCATCGAATGTCCATTCGCTGGAATAGTTACATACTTTTTCTATGTTTTTCCACTCTGCGACAATGAAAGAAATAAACCTGTTCGGCTGTGATGCCCTTCGTTTGCCACTGCATCTGATCCAACAGTGCTTATAAGCATGTGCTAAGCACTTCTGGTGATGTAGCGTCCACTTGTCGCATTCCTCTTTTGGTGATAAAGCTGTATTTGCGTTCGATTTAGATTGCTCGCCTGATCTCCTTCAGTGTGCAGGTGATCCGAGAACGAATCGCAGTTGCCTGCAATAAACCACCTAAAGGTTTCGAATGAGAGTTTTTACAGTTGACAAAAATGGAATCGAGCTGAAAATTGCACTCATCCGCTTTCCCAAAAAAATTTCACTGAAAAAGTGGTAAATTTGATACGATCAAACAAAAGATCTTTGCATATGTGATCTCAATTTGAAAACTAAATTCTGCCTAAAGCAAAATGTGCTTATAATCTAGGCTTAGGCTTAGGCTTAGGCTTAGGCTTAGGCTTAGGCTTAGGCTTAGGCTTAGGCTTAGGCTTAGGCTTAGGCTTAGGCTTAGGCTTAGGCTTAGGCTTAGGCTTAGGCTTAGGCTTAGGCTTAGGCTTAGGCTTAGGCTTAGGCTTAGGCTTAGGCTTAGGCTTAGGCTTAGGCTTAGAGCCTAAGCCTAAGCCTAAGCCTAGGCTAAGCCTAAGCCTAAGCCTAAGCCTAAGCCTAAGCCTAAGCCTAAGCCTAAGCCTAAGCCTAAGCCTAAGCCTAAGCCTAAGCCTAAGCCTAAGCCTAAGCCTAAGCCTAAGCCTAAGCCTAAGCCTAAGCCTGGCTAAGCCTAAGCCTGAGCCTAAGCCAAGCCTGAGCCTGAAGCCTGAAAGCCTAAGCCTAAGCCTGAGCCTAAGCCTAAGCCTAAGCCTAAGCCTAAGCCTAAGCCTAAGCCTAAGCCTGAGCCTAAGCCTAAGCCTAGCTAAGCCTAAGCCTAAGCCTGCGGCCTAGCCTAAGCCTGGCGGCCTAAGCCTAAGCCTAAGCCTAAGCCTAAGCCTAAGCTAAGCCTAAGCCTAAGCCTAGCCTAAGCCTAAGCCTAAGCCTAAGCCTAAGCCTAAGCCTAAGCCTAAGCCTAAGCCTAAGCCTAAGCCTAAGCCTAAGCCTAAGCCTAAGCCTAAGCCTAAGCCTAAGCCTAAGCCTAAGCCTAAGCCTAAGCCTAAGCCTAAGCCTAAGCCTAAGCCTAAGCCTAAGCCTAAGCCTAAGCCTAAGCCTAAGCCTAAGCCTAAGCCTAAGCCTAAGCCTAAGCCTAAGCCTAAGCCTAAGCCTAAGCCTAAGCCTAAGCCTGGCCTAAGCCTAAGCCTAAGCCTAAGCCTAAGCCTAAGCCTAAGCCTAAGGCCTAAGCCTGGCCTAAGCCTAAGCCTAAGCCTAGCCTAAGCCTAAGCCTAAGCCTAAGCCTAAGCCTAAGCCTAAGCCTAAGCTAAGCCTAAGCCTAAGCCTTAGCCTAAGCCTAAGCCTAAGCCTAAGCCTAAGCCTAAGCCTAAGCCTAAGCCTAAGGCCTAAGCCTAAGCCTAAGCCTAAGCCTAAGCCTAAGCCTAAGCCTAAGCCTAAGGCCTAAGCCTAAGCCTAAGCCTAAGCCTAAGCCTAAGCCTAAGCCTAAGCTAAGCCTAAGCCTAAGCCTAAGCCTAAGCCTAAGCTAGCCTAAGCCTAAGCCTGAAGCCTAAGCCTAGCCTAAGCCTAGCCTAAGCCTAAGCTAAGCCTAAGCCTAAGCCTAAGCCTAAGCCTAAGCCTAAGAAGCCTAAGCCTAGCCTAAGCCTAAGCCTAAGCCTAAGCCTAAGCCTAAGCCTAGAGCCTAAGCCTAGGCTAAGCCTAAGCCTAGCCGGCCTAAGCCTAGCCTAAGCCTAAGCCTAGCCTAGCCTAGCCTAAGCCTAAGCCTAAGCCTAAGCCTAAGCCTAAGCCTAAGCCTAAGCCTAAGCCTAAGCCTAAGCCTAAGCCTAAGCCTAAGCCTAAGCCTAAGCCTAAGCCTAAGCCTAAGCCTAAGCCTAAGCCTAAGCCTAAGCCTAAGCCTAAGCCTAAGCCTAAGCCTAAGCCTAAGCCTAAGCCTAAGCCTAAGCCTAAGCCTAAGCCTAAGCCTAAGCCTAAGCCTAAGCCTAAGCCTAAGCCTAAGCCTAAGCCTAAGCCTAAGCCTAAGCCTAAGCCTAAGCCTAAGCCTAAGCCTAAGCCTAAGCCTAAGCCTAAGCCTAAGCCTAAGCCTAAGCCTAAGCCTAAGCCTAAGCCTAAGCCTAAGCCTAAGCCTAAGCCTAAGCCTAAGCCTAAGCCTAAGCCTAAGCCTAAGCCTAAGCCTAAGCCTAAGCCTAAGCCTAAGCCTAAGCCTAAGCCTAAGCCTAAGCCTAAGCCTAAGCCTAAGCCTAAGCCTAAGCCTAAGCCTAAGCCTAAGCCTAAGCCTAAGCCTAAGCCTAAGCCTAAGCCTAAGCCTAAGCCTAAGCCTAAGCCTAAGCCTAAGCCTAAGCCTAAGCCTAAGCCTAAGCCTAAGCCTAAGCCTAAGCCTAAGCCTAAGCCTAAGCCTAAGCCTAAGCCTAAGCCTAAGCCTAAGCCTAAGCCTAAGCCTAAGCCTAAGCCTAAGCCTAAGCCTAAGCCTAAGCCTAAGCCTAAGCCTAAGCCTAAGCCTAAGCCTAAGCCTAAGCCTAAGCCTAAGCCTAAGCCTAAGCCTAAGCCTAAGCCTAAGCCTAAGCCTAAGCCTAAGCCTAAGCCTAAGCCTAAGCCTAAGCCTAAGCCTAAGCCTAAGCCTAAGCCTAAGCCTAAGCCTAAGCCTAAGCCTAAGCCTAAGCCTAAGCCTAAGCCTAAGCCTAAGCCTAAGCCTAAGCCTAAGCCTAAGCCTAAGCCTAAGCCTAAGCCTAAGCCTAAGCCTAAGCCTAAGCCTAAGCCTAAGCCTAAGCCTAAGCCTAAGCCTAAGCCTAAGCCTAAGCCTAAGCCTAAGCCTAAGCCTAAGCCTAAGCCTAAGCCTAAGCCTAAGCCTAAGCCTAAGCCTAAGCCTAAGCCTAAGCCTAAGCCTAAGCCTAAGCCTAAGCCTAAGCCTAAGCCTAAGCCTAAGCCTAAGCCTAAGCCTAAGCCTAAGCCTAAGCCTAAGCCTAAGCCTAAGCCTAAGCCTAAGCCTAAGCCTAAGCCTAAGCCTAAGCCTAAGCCTAAGCCTAAGCCTAAGCCTAAGCCTAAGCCTAAGCCTAAGCCTAAGCCTAAGCCTAAGCCTAAGCCTAAGCCTAAGCCTAAGCCTAAGCCTAAGCCTAAGCCTAAGCCTAAGCCTAAGCCTAAGCCTAAGCCTAAGCCTAAGCCTAAGCCTAAGCCTAAGCCTAAGCCTAAGCCTAAGCCTAAGCCTAAGCCTAAGCCTAAGCCTAAGCCTAAGCCTAAGCCTAAGCCTAAGCCTAAGCCTAAGCCTAAGCCTAAGCCTAAGCCTAAGCCTAAGCCTAAGCCTAAGCCTAAGCCTAAGCCTAAGCCTAAGCCTAAGCCTAAGCCTAAGCCTAAGCCTAAGCCTAAGCCTAAGCCTAAGCCTAAGCCTAAGCCTAAGCCTAAGCCTAAGCCTAAGCCTAAGCCTAAGCCTAAGCCTAAGCCTAAGCCTAAGCCTAAGCCTAAGCCTAAGCCTAAGCCTAAGCCTAAGCCTAAGCCTAAGCCTAAGCCTAAGCCTAAGCCTAAGCCTAAGCCTAAGCCTAAGCCTAAGCCTAAGCCTAAGCCTAAGCCTAAGCCTAAGCCTAAGCCTAAGCCTAAGCCTAAGCCTAAGCCTAAGCCTAAGCCTAAGCCTAAGCCTAAGCCTAAGCCTAAGCCTAAGCCTAAGCCTAAGCCTAAGCCTAAGCCTAAGCCTAAGCCTAAGCCTAAGCCTAAGCCTAAGCCTAAGCCTAAGCCTAAGCCTAAGCCTAAGCCTAAGCCTAAGCCTAAGCCTAAGCCTAAGCCTAAGCCTAAGCCTAAGCCTAAGCCTAAGCCTAAGCCTAAGCCTAAGCCTAAGCCTAAGCCTAAGCCTAAGCCTAAGCCTAAGCCTAAGCCTAAGCCTAAGCCTAAGCCTAAGCCTAAGCCTAAGCCTAAGCCTAAGCCTAAGCCTAAGCCTAAGCCTAAGCCTAAGCCTAAGCCTAAGCCTAAGCCTAAGCCTAAGCCTAAGCCTAAGCCTAAGCCTAAGCCTAAGCCTAAGCCTAAGCCTAAGCCTAAGCCTAAGCCTAAGCCTAAGCCTAAGCCTAAGCCTAAGCCTAAGCCTAAGCCTAAGCCTAAGCCTAAGCCTAAGCCTAAGCCTAAGCCTAAGCCTAAGCCTAAGCCTAAGCCTAAGCCTAAGCCTAAGCCTAAGCCTAAGCCTAAGCCTAAGCCTAAGCCTAAGCCTAAGCCTAAGCCTAAGCCTAAGCCTAAGCCTAAGCCTAAGCCTAAGCCTAAGCCTAAGCCTAAGCCTAAGCCTAAGCCTAAGCCTAAGCCTAAGCCTAAGCCTAAGCCTAAGCCTAAGCCTAAGCCTAAGCCTAAGCCTAAGCCTAAGCCTAAGCCTAAGCCTAAGCCTAAGCCTAAGCCTAAGCCTAAGCCTAAGCCTAAGCCTAAGCCTAAGCCTAAGCCTAAGCCTAAGCCTAAGCCTAAGCCTAAGCCTAAGCCTAAGCCTAAGCCTAAGCCTAAGCCTAAGCCTAAGCCTAAGCCTAAGCCTAAGCCTAAGCCTAAGCCTAAGCCTAAGCCTAAGCCTAAGCCTAAGCCTAAGCCTAAGCCTAAGCCTAAGCCTAAGCCTAAGCCTAAGCCTAAGCCTAAGCCTAAGCCTAAGCCTAAGCCTAAGCCTAAGCCTAAGCCTAAGCCTAAGCCTAAGCCTAAGCCTAAGCCTAAGCCTAAGCCTAAGCCTAAGCCTAAGCCTAAGCCTAAGCCTAAGCCTAAGCCTAAGCCTAAGCCTAAGCCTAAGCCTAAGCCTAAGCCTAAGCCTAAGCCTAAGCCTAAGCCTAAGCCTAAGCCTAAGCCTAAGCCTAAGCCTAAGCCTAAGCCTAAGCCTAAGCCTAAGCCTAAGCCTAAGCCTAAGCCTAAGCCTAAGCCTAAGCCTAAGCCTAAGCCTAAGCCTAAGCCTAAGCCTAAGCCTAAGCCTAAGCCTAAGCCTAAGCCTAAGCCTAAGCCTAAGCCTAAGCCTAAGCCTAAGCCTAAGCCTAAGCCTAAGCCTAAGCCTAAGCCTAAGCCTAAGCCTAAGCCTAAGCCTAAGCCTAAGCCTAAGCCTAAGCCTAAGCCTAAGCCTAAGCCTAAGCCTAAGCCTAAGCCTAAGCCTAAGCCTAAGCCTAAGCCTAAGCCTAAGCCTAAGCCTAAGCCTAAGCCTAAGCCTAAGCCTAAGCCTAAGCCTAAGCCTAAGCCTAAGCCTAAGCCTAAGCCTAAGCCTAAGCCTAAGCCTAAGCCTAAGCCTAAGCCTAAGCCTAAGCCTAAGCCTAAGCCTAAGCCTAAGCCTAAGCCTAAGCCTAAGCCTAAGCCTAAGCCTAAGCCTAAGCCTAAGCCTAAGCCTAAGCCTAAGCCTAAGCCTAAGCCTAAGCCTAAGCCTAAGCCTAAGCCTAAGCCTAAGCCTAAGCCTAAGCCTAAGCCTAAGCCTAAGCCTAAGCCTAAGCCTAAGCCTAAGCCTAAGCCTAAGCCTAAGCCTAAGCCTAAGCCTAAGCCTAAGCCTAAGCCTAAGCCTAAGCCTAAGCCTAAGCCTAAGCCTAAGCCTAAGCCTAAGCCTAAGCCTAAGCCTAAGCCTAAGCCTAAGCCTAAGCCTAAGCCTAAGCCTAAGCCTAAGCCTAAGCCTAAGCCTAAGCCTAAGCCTAAGCCTAAGCCTAAGCCTAAGCCTAAGCCTAAGCCTAAGCCTAAGCCTAAGCCTAAGCCTAAGCCTAAGCCTAAGCCTAAGCCTAAGCCTAAGCCTAAGCCTAAGCCTAAGCCTAAGCCTAAGCCTAAGCCTAAGCCTAAGCCTAAGCCTAAGCCTAAGCCTAAGCCTAAGCCTAAGCCTAAGCCTAAGCCTAAGCCTAAGCCTAAGCCTAAGCCTAAGCCTAAGCCTAAGCCTAAGCCTAAGCCTAAGCCTAAGCCTAAGCCTAAGCCTAAGCCTAAGCCTAAGCCTAAGCCTAAGCCTAAGCCTAAGCCTAAGCCTAAGCCTAAGCCTAAGCCTAAGCCTAAGCCTAAGCCTAAGCCTAAGCCTAAGCCTAAGCCTAAGCCTAAGCCTAAGCCTAAGCCTAAGCCTAAGCCTAAGCCTAAGCCTAAGCCTAAGCCTAAGCCTAAGCCTAAGCCTAAGCCTAAGCCTAAGCCTAAGCCTAAGCCTAAGCCTAAGCCTAAGCCTAAGCCTAAGCCTAAGCCTAAGCCTAAGCCTAAGCCTAAGCCTAAGCCTAAGCCTAAGCCTAAGCCTAAGCCTAAGCCTAAGCCTAAGCCTAAGCCTAAGCCTAAGCCTAAGCCTAAGCCTAAGCCTAAGCCTAAGCCTAAGCCTAAGCCTAAGCCTAAGCCTAAGCCTAAGCCTAAGCCTAAGCCTAAGCCTAAGCCTAAGCCTAAGCCTAAGCCTAAGCCTAAGCCTAAGCCTAAGCCTAAGCCTAAGCCTAAGCCTAAGCCTAAGCCTAAGCCTAAGCCTAAGCCTAAGCCTAAGCCTAAGCCTAAGCCTAAGCCTAAGCCTAAGCCTAAGCCTAAGCCTAAGCCTAAGCCTAAGCCTAAGCCTAAGCCTAAGCCTAAGCCTAAGCCTAAGCCTAAGCCTAAGCCTAAGCCTAAGCCTAAGCCTAAGCCTAAGCCTAAGCCTAAGCCTAAGCCTAAGCCTAAGCCTAAGCCTAAGCCTAAGCCTAAGCCTAAGCCTAAGCCTAAGCCTAAGCCTAAGCCTAAGCCTAAGCCTAAGCCTAAGCCTAAGCCTAAGCCTAAGCCTAAGCCTAAGCCTAAGCCTAAGCCTAAGCCTAAGCCTAAGCCTAAGCCTAAGCCTAAGCCTAAGCCTAAGCCTAAGCCTAAGCCTAAGCCTAAGCCTAAGCCTAAGCCTAAGCCTAAGCCTAAGCCTAAGCCTAAGCCTAAGCCTAAGCCTAAGCCTAAGCCTAAGCCTAAGCCTAAGCCTAAGCCTAAGCCTAAGCCTAAGCCTAAGCCTAAGCCTAAGCCTAAGCCTAAGCCTAAGCCTAAGCCTAAGCCTAAGCCTAAGCCTAAGCCTAAGCCTAAGCCTAAGCCTAAGCCTAAGCCTAAGCCTAAGCCTAAGCCTAAGCCTAAGCCTAAGCCTAAGCCTAAGCCTAAGCCTAAGCCTAAGCCTAAGCCTAAGCCTAAGCCTAAGCCTAAGCCTAAGCCTAAGCCTAAGCCTAAGCCTAAGCCTAAGCCTAAGCCTAAGCCTAAGCCTAA
Organism: Baylisascaris procyonis; assembly: GCA_037389465.1. Classification (NCBI taxonomy): domain Eukaryota; kingdom Metazoa; phylum Nematoda; class Chromadorea; order Rhabditida; family Ascarididae; genus Baylisascaris; species Baylisascaris procyonis. Next base: position 5,112,945 of record JAZARR010000154.1, on the reverse strand, counting down.
GCCTAAGCCTAAGCCTAAGCCTAAGCCTAAGCCTAAGCCTAAGCCTAAGCCTAAGCCTAAGCCTAAGCCTAAGCCTAAGCCTAAGCCTAAGCCTAAGCCTAAGCCTAAGCCTAAGCCTAAGCCTAAGCCTAAGCCCTAAGCCTAAGCCTAAGCCTAAGCCTAAGCCTAAGCCTAAGCCTAAGCCTAAGCCTAAGCCTAAGCCTAAGCCTAAGCCTAAGCCTAAGCCTAAGCCTAAGCCTAAGCCTAAGCCTAAGAGTTACTGCCTAAGCTCTAAGGAAACCTAAGCCTCCAAGCCTAAGCCTGATAGAAGGGCAGTGTTAATAAACTTGAGCACATCATTAGGATGGTTATTCCATCAACAAGAATATCCGAAATAAGCACAGATGCATAAGAAATCATAGTAAAATAAAGTGACTGAACAGTTGACTCGTTTATATACCTATTTGTTGGGGAGATTATAAGCACATTTTGCTTTAGGCAGAATTTAGTTTTCAAATTGAGATCACATATGCAAAGATCTTTTGTTTGATCGTATCAAATTTACCACTTTTTCAGTGAAATTTTTTTGGGAAAGCGGATGAGTGCAATTTTCAGCTCGATTCCATTTTTGTCAACTGTAAAAACTCTCATTCGAAACCTTTAGGTGGTTTATTGCAGGCAACTGCGATTCGTTCTCGGATCACCTGCACACTGAAGGAGATCAGGCGAGCAATCTAAATCGAACGCAAATACAGCTTTATCACCAAAAGAGGAATGCGACAAGTGGACGCTACATCACCAGAAGTGCTTAGCACATGCTTATAAGCACTGTTGGATCAGATGCAGTGGCAAACGAAGGGCATCACAGCCGAACAGGTTTATTTCTTTCATTGTCGCAGAGTGGAAAAACATAGAAAAAGTATGTAACTATTCCAGCGAATGGACATTCGATGCGTAAGAGTCGCAATAGAATAGGTCGAAAACAATTGCACCGCAGTTCAAAAGCTGGAGAGGTTGATGCATTAAGGATATCGGCAAGAAGCAAATTTGAAATCCACACAATGCGAATTTGGAAACTATGCAGGATATCGTTTGTAATGCAAATAGGTTTTGGCGAGCTGATACTGGTGCCCATGTCGACTTCCAGAAAGGGCTAACTGAAATGTTTTTGATAGTCTGATGTTGGAAAAACCGAACACAATTTTACAGCAAAGAATCGTGCCAAAATTGAGTCTGCGATATTCCAGCAACTTCAGGTTAAAGTTTTTCCAACCTGTTATTGTAATTTGGATGGTATGAGCCACGCAGGATTTGCGAAAAGCAATACGGGTGAAGCGTTTCTCGACATCCTCTAATAGGCTGATACTCGAAATCCTATAGTTTTTCATTGTTTTCGTATGATTCATTTGGGCACGTTTTCGTCTGATGGATGGGATTTTTCAACTGAATTAAAATATTTCTTCGATTATACTTAGAGACTCATCCGCATTTCGGCGATTTTCACCTACATACTAACTATTTATCGCCTGTGTTGGATCACTTCTTGACGACATTTGCTGCAGAAATCTAATGTTTTCCACTCTTTGTATGTCGACAAAATTTTATGTTGATCTTTAGGCGATGTGGAATGTTGCCGATGAGAAGGTTGATCCTCTTTTTCGATAATTTCTTTAACAGCCTTTTGAAACGAACAAACAATTTAGAATAAGTGTCGAAACGTATAAATTGCTGACCATCGATCAAATCATTGTGTAGATATTTCTGCATCTTTTCTACTTTGCCGATTTTTGACGGATGAAGATATCCTTCGACTGGTGTATGAGCTTCCTTACTCAGTTAGAAACCGATCCCCAACTCGGCATTACAAAAAATCAAAAAAAAAAAAAAACATTTGGCATTTCTATTCCTCAATAAGAAAGAAAGAAAACAAACTCCCCCCCGCCCCCCAATATTTGTCCTCCATAGGAGGCCGTTGCATTTTTGCTATTGTCACCCATGATGCAACTCCAACTCAAAAAAAGTCAGCTAGGGAAAACTAGAGTGGCCATAAAAATGCCAGGCTCAGCAAATACCAGCCTAATTTTTTGCAGCTTTACCTTTTTAGAAGTGAACTGGTTTTGCGCTAAATAGGCATGAGAGGAGTCTTTACTGTTCGGCGATATTGATAAATATATGTATGACTGAATTTCGTTGAATGCGATAATAGAAATTCAAATAAGTCTTCAAAATTCAGTACATACATTGAGTGTTTTCAAGTATATCGTATTGGACTGGATGCATCCAGAAGGATCTCTAAATGCTCATTTATTCCATTTAATTGAATATTAGCATATAATATATAATATTTGAATAATTTTTTTATTCGTTATTTATTTCAATATAGCGAATTAAGTAAATCTCAAAAAGCTTGGTAAGATTTGCGCACATCTAAGTGATAATCAACCACTTTTCAAATCAGTGCCACATAGAAATTAGAAAATTGTTGACAGAACTTTAGAAAAAAAAAAAGAATAGAAAAAAATTTTGAAATAAAAAAATTGTTGACAGAGAAATTTTTAGGCTTTCGCCGTATCGTTCATTGAGACTTTTCACTAAAATTGACTGTAATAGTGCTAAGAAATCAGTAGACACGATTCGCATATCTAAAATCATAGAAACAGAACCCTCTGATGATTTTCATATTAGACGACGTACTCTTAGCCAGAGAGTCTAATTGATCAGTAGATTTTAAAGCTATTCAAGATTTGCGGTATTGCAATTTTTGCATTAAGCTCAAGCTCAAGCAAAGAAGATTGTCAAGAATGCGGTGCAACGATGGGACCTCGATTGCGAACCGCGAACGGAGTTGAGCTTCTGCCCCACATTGCGTACGCACCACTACCGTATTATGCAACACTAGTACCATCAGAGAAACTTGAAAACATGAAGTAGAAACATGCAATTTTTTTCGCTTCATTCAACTGAGAATGTCAAATAATGTCCTCATGCAAAGTTTCAGCTCAAAGGGGAACTACACAGACTGCGTGGTCCATCGTTCTGTGCAGTTTTTGATTAGCGCAACACATATGACCCCTCCAGCAAATGCACTTCCCCTCCTTCAATTGAGCTGAAATTTTGCAGGGGGCATGACTTGACATTCTGAGTTGAATGTTGAAAAAAATTGCCTGTTTATTTGACAAGTTTCTGAGTTTCCGTGATGGGCCTTAGCACTCACTTATAGAGTACAGAGTACGATAGTGGTGCGTACGCAATGTTGGGCAGGAGCTCAACTGCGTTCGCAGTTCGCGGTCAGGGTACCATCGTTCTCTGCAATTGTGCCGGGTGCATGTTTCGGGGGCCGAAGTATTTGAGGGGAAGGATAAGCAGTGATGGAGTAAGTTAGAGTGGAGTATTAAAGTTGCGAAGGATCTCATGTGCTTCTTCAAGTTTCATGTAAATGTAAACTTCCGTGTTGCATATATCAAATGTATGTTTATTTTGTTGCAGTAGAATACCGCGTGTCATGCCATTTGCGCCGTAAGATGGAGGAAGAAAGACTCCAGATCATCGTTCATTGCGATTTAGATGAAACTTGTAATAATCATAGAACCCGCCTTTATTTATTTCTCATCGTGAATAAAACACCGTCAACGGCTGTTTCATTCTCAACTATGAGTTTTCTAAAAAGCTGTGTATTTAGGCAGTTAACTTGTTTTCGACCCACTTCAGAGGTGAGACGAGGAGTGTGCTATCCATTACGCAATTATCCCCTCCTATTTCCCATAATTTAAGTATTATTTCATTCCGTTTATTATTGTATTGTGGTTGTTGTTCATCTGTTACGTTTGAACTTCGTATAACCTTGTATGTATAGCACAAATCCTTTCGTAGAACATTTATATCTGTTGAATGATTCTTCAAATATCCGCATAGAGAGACTATGCAGTGTTAGATCTCATAGGCGTCTGTTTTCTGACAAAACTGCATCTTATGTGCTTCTATTATGACGTCTTATTCGCACCTGGAATTAGATGGTGAGCATGCTTGTTTACTTGTGAAGGGGCTTACCTAAACCTGTTATTAAAACAGTACCATTCCTTCTTTCATTCACTCCTGGTTCCTGTATGTGTGTAGGTGGGGGGGGGGGGTGAGTGAGGAAAGCAAGCAGTAGAAGCATCAATTTGTAATATGTGTTAGTGCCATAATGCAGCAGGTCGAACATGCGCGCTTGCTTCGGTCCGCAACAACAAACAAGGTGTCTTTTATGTTATTTTTGATATGAGATCCCTAAACGACAGGGAAAAATGCCATTTTTGGGGATATCCTCGTGCCGTCACTTCGTTTATTTAGAATATTTACGCTTAGATAGTGATGCCCCCTCCCCCTTGTTTGGCAGGCGCAGTTGCAGCCCCAACAATGTGCACCTACTTTTTTTGGCTTTTTCGAACTGCTTTGCTGCGTTATTTCCCCGCGCCGACATTTGCCACTCAGCACGCATTGCATCGCCGTTCTTTTCGTTGAAATAAATGAAATTTATGTTGTTCTGTGATTTTCACTCTACTTTACAAGTAGAGAACAAGGCTACTGTTCGTCCCTGTGGCCGCGGGGAATTTTTTCTGTGAGGATGACCCGGAGGAAGGAATTTTGTTGAGAAGCAATAGACATTAGGAGGCTGTCCTTTCCCGCACCTCTGCGACAAGGGATCGCTGGTATTCGCAAGGTGTCAGGGAAGAAGTCAACCAAGTGCTGAGCCAGTACCTTTTTTCCGCGAAGAATTATACTCTTGCACTCGTTTGTTTGTTGGCTATGCTAAGCAACATCCCTGACGTGTGAACAAATAACGACTCGAGCAAATGTTTCCATTGAGCACGAAGACGTCCTGTTATCCCAGCTCCAACTTGCTCATACCCATTCAGCCATCCATCTTGTAAGTTAAAGTCTGCAGCATTTCGCAATGAATCTGTGTCCGAGGTGAGGTTATAATTGCTATTGTACGGTATTTGCAATCTGTATATCTGTATTATTAGAAATTTGCAGGTGGTTACAATTTTCGTCCACTTGAGCTTCAAGAAGAACAATGGGCAGCAGACGTGACTGTCGCATTTTCATTGGGAATTTGCCTCAGGACGTAACGCAACGTGATCTTGAAGATATATTTGAGAAATATGGTCATATATGTTATACGGACGTCAAATTTACACGCGGTGTGCCATTTGCATTCATCGAATTCGATGATCCTCGGTATGTCTCCGCTAATTAACTCTATCTTTGCAACTTTGCAACTTTGCAGTCATCATTTTTCAAGTAATACTTCAGAAAATGTTGTTCACATATAGAAGAACGAATTATTCACCGCATTTATTCGTTTCTTAACCCCAGAAGTTAATTACTTTTACAAATTCTCAAAATCGTGCTCGTATCGCCAGCAGAAGTTTTATCAGGAAGGTAAAGGTGAGTAGATTAATATCCGCAACGGAAAAAAGACTGCTGTTTGTCTTTGTTGAATTAATGCTCAGTATGATGTGATCGTAGCAGTGCTTACGGGGAATGTTCATCATAGAAGAGGAAATGAGAAGATGAACGATTGATTTCGTGGGAAAACATATTAGAGTGGAGGAGTTGATGACAAATTGTTCTTTTCCCGAAGTAATCTATTCCCTCATTCTCATGCTCAAAGAGGTGGGCATTCATTCTCCTGTCCAATTGTACGGAGGGACCCAACAATCTCTCTGAGAGAGCGAAGACCGTCCATAGACGCATATTTTTTGAAGTCTCTTTGCCTCACTGAGAAATTTTTAGTTCATTTTGTTGCCTCAATGAAAGAAATTTTGTGCTGCATTTGCTCACAAAAGATTGACAAGAATTCGAGATCTCCATGAGCTTTCAGAGGGTACTGCAACGGTAAACTCATTCATCGTACCCTTGAATCGGTTGATTGCTGTCTAGATTTTTGTAAGTAATCTTCCTCAGCACTTTCTATTTGTCGGTCGACCCGCATGTGATGGTTGTTGGAAATGTTTTTGGTTGACCAATCGTATCCGTCAACTTGAGGCATCAGCTGACGGTACATTTCGGCATTAAGATATCGCAGGTAAAATGAAATTGAAATACCCTATCACGAGGAAAACATTTTTCTTCCCATTTTCTGCACCTCCCGCCATCTTGGGTTCTGTTTTTCTTAGCTTCCAGCATACCTCAGAAATCAACCTATCTTCATTTGATGTCGGGTAGACTGCGTCGCTCCTTTAATGTTCATAAAAGTTCATTCGGAAGATAATTCGGCTTCTGTCAGTATGATATCCAAAAAAATTTGAGGTTGTTATCCGGCCAAATGTCACTAAGCGTTTCACGTTTTGGCTACGCTCTATCCCGTCCACCGCGGAATATTCGTTAGGAACCAAACTTTTTAAATTTTTCTTTACTCATTAAGTTTTTTAACATACGAAAACGCCTGCCCATCACCTTCCGCTGCTTTGCCAGGAGTTTATCTTGTTTCACAAGAAACGTTTTCAGAGATGCCAGGGACGCTGTGCGTGGGCGCGATGGTTATAGTTTTGATGGATGTCGTTTGCGTGTGGAACTTACCCGTGGAGTGGGCCCTCGTGGACCCGGTGGTCGACCACTCTATGCAGCTGAACAAATGTCGCCCAGACGCCGAGCGCCACCACCACGGAGGAGCGGCTATCGTGTTGTCATCTCTGGTCTTCCAACAAGTGGGTCGTGGCAGGATCTAAAGGCACGTCGCTTAAAATTGCTATCGTTATGGATGATGCAAATAGTGCATCTGTGTCTGAGAACTGGATTCCTCTGAAGATTTTGTCCTGTTGGGAAGCAGTTACTGTTTTCCCTCGTTTTTGTGTTATTCATGGCGGTATTTTTAAATGATGTCATATTCATGCGTGTTAGGCCATCGCATATTTCGACAAGGTGGAGATTTTCTCTCTCCACCATACGTCACTTCCGTGAAATTTTCCACCTCGGGAGGCATATATCAATCATACTGCTGCATGAGCCTATATGCGTGCAGCCAGAAGATGGAGCTTAAGGAGGATGCGTTGCAGTTGTTTGCAAAAGTGCAGATGGTTGATAAAACTGCTTCAACGTTCAACTGTGCAAGAAAATGCATTAGGCTGCTTAAATGCTCGCTTTTTCCCGGCCACTTCTCTGTCTAATTTCTGCAGATCTGCAAGTTAGTTTCGTTATTTGGCCAGATGTGGCGGAAAATAAGTTTTCAGCGAGTGGTTTATGCAGGCAAGCGTTATAGGAGAAGAAACCAGGTGAGCTGTGATATCGCCGGATTGTTTCAGTGAACGAATTTGTAAAGGTATGCATTGCATCAGTCTCCACAATGCACATTTTCATCGAGAAATTCGTAGCCGTTGAGGAAATACATAAATATCCCCGAGGGATTATCTCCTCAGAGGATTGGGAAGCATGTGCTTATCTTTAAAGTCATTTTAATTTTTCATTATTTATAGGATCACATGCGTGAGGCAGGTGATATCTGCTATGCGGACGTTTCTAAGGATGGAACGGGAGTAGTGGAATATATCAACTATGATGATATGAAGTATGCAGTACGTAAACTCGATGATACCAAGTTCAGATCACATGAGGTGAGTGCATTTTTGAATAATCATCTTTGAGCTAGCGGGTTTTCAATTTGATATTTGCATATGCGTGGCATAGGCTTCATTAATAACGATTTGCATATAATAAAAATATCTGCTGTATGCGATAGTCTGTGGCACACTAGGGGGTCTAGGGATATACTTGAATTTGTAGGTATATTTTTGTCTATCAATTTCTTCTTATCCTATTAGCAAAATAATTGTTGCTATCGAATGTATCGTCTGTATTTATGAAAGGTATAGCTTATTTTTCTCAACTAGCGCACTTGCTGATCGCATATTGTGGTGTATTATGCTACATGAACTTCACTCTTTCACATTGATGATACGTCGATATATAAATGCAGTCATTATGCTTGCTTGTGAAGCACTCAATATGTAGCCTAGATTTGGACCGTTGATCTTATCTGGTGTCTGTTTATATTCATTATAAATGAATGAAATTAAAAAATCGCTGCTGTTTGGAGTACTCCTAAAATAGGATGAGTTTAATAGGGATTGGATTTTCTGTATTCAGTCCAGTCTATAGAACTCTATTCTGATTTCTTTTCCCCTTTGTTATAGATGTTATATTACAGCTAGATTGGTTATGTCAAACTTTCAGGGTGAGACGTCTTACATCCGTGTTCGTGAAGCTAGTTCGAGAAGTCGATCTAGGTCGCGACATCGCTCGATCTCACGTTCGCGCTCACGTTCGCCACATGCATCACGTGATTCGCCACGCTATAGTGCAACACGATCGGCGTCACGTTCACGTTCTGCATCTGCGTCACCTGGACATAGAGATTCACGTTCTGCATCTCGCTGATTGGCTGACGTCATATCCGATAGCATCTCGCAAGAAACTACGCAACCCCGTATACTTTAATGTACGCACGTTGTTTATCGTTCATTTAAGTGGAGTGGATTCTGTCTGATTTGAATTGGAGTCGATGGCCCATTGAACAGCAGCGTGTGTTGAGTTTCCTGATCTAATACCTCAACATTCCTCAATTCTTTATTTTTTGTGCTTTTTATTCCACCCATTTTCTCTTCTCTCTCTTCGTTGACCGATATATGTCTGTGTTGTTGCTTTTGCCTATGAAGATAGCTACAGCTTATTAGTGACCTTTGCATTCATCCTTTAATTTCTTCATTAATTTCTATTGAGGTTGAAAATTTCAACTTGAATATACATCGTGATGGTTTATCGTTGTCTGCTTGCTAAACGAAATTTAAGAGGGTGAAGGGGGGGGGGGCGAGAGGGGATAAGGGGTATACATCAATATTTTCATTTATTCCAGCGATATGCCTTTCATTTTGTTGGATTCATCGGGAAGGGATTTAGCTATTTGATTGTTATTGTTCGAGAAAAATTTCATCTATTCGGTTTATATTTATTCTTCAAGGAGTTTTGTTTAAAACCGTATGTATATCCCTTATTCGGGGAATTATTGCTCAAAGCTGCGCCTGGAAGGTATTCTCAAAAAAACCTAGGAATGAGTTATTTGGACAAGTAACAGATAATAAGAAAGACGTCCATGAAGTAACAAAATATGAGCGCTTTTTTATTTCTTATTTTATTGTCTGTTTTATTGTTGCCGTTTTGTATTTCCATCGATTTAATATTAATTTAGGCTATGCTCGTCGATTTATGGCCAATAATTTGTTGCACTATTTTCTGCACGTTTTCTTTGCGAGCTTCTGTGTTTCATTTCGAGTTTTTTTGTGGCATTTTGCCATTTCCTTTATTAAAACATTTTCCATTTATCAATAAAATTACATTGACGTTTGTTGATTTCAGTGAGTCGAAGGATATTGTGTTAGCAAAACCAACAAGCATTATTGATCGATAGTGGCCGATTATCGATTATCCGATCCGATCCGGTCGATCGATATCGATTGGCTACATCGCATTCTTTAATCGTTTGAAAGAAAAGGTTCAGCAGAAGTTGTTTGCTTGGAAGTGGAAAATTGGAGGGGGATAATAAACTAAAAGTAGACGTTGCTACCTAGCTGTTATTAAAATGCCTGATACTAGATTCTCCTATCCGGGGTGGGATTTAATTTTAAAGTTTCATTTCTTGAAGTATTTCCTCACATTTTTCATAAAGTGCGCTATTGTCGTTTTTGTTTTTCCAATGGTCTTTTTTCTTCAAAAAACATCCTTTCGGAATTGATCATATAAAAGTTGAAAGTAAAAAGCGTTGAATTTGGGATAGCATAATTTTATAAATCAAAGCGAATTGCTAACTCAAATCCTGATGATTAACTCTATTACATTCTTGAAAATTGAATTAAAAAAAAAACGTGAAGTTATCCCAAATGTTTGTGGCGAAGAACCTCCGAGCGTGGACGATGCGACCTGGTTTAGAATGGATAGTGGAATGATATTTCCGGAGTATTTTTGAATCCCACTTTAGTGGAATCGAGGAAGAAAACAAAGTTTGGGAAGGGTTAGATGGATTTAGATAAAAGTAAAGAAGGATTGACTTGTGTTACCCACAAATGAGAGGGAATTTAGTGGAGGATGCTAAAAGACATTTTAACGCTGCCATGGTACATAACAGCACTCATGATCCTTTTAGACATCATCGATTCGCAGTAAGAAGAATCGCGAAAGCAATTATCAATCGGAAGCGTGTCGAATTCTTCCAAAATTCAAAACAACAACAAACAGGAAATAGTGGATTTCATTAACTTTGAAGTTGTTGTATTGTTTGTTTTCTCTCATAATAGCTGCAGGAATATTGCACTAACATGCTCTAAAACTATCGAATGATCGATAGTGGTTCCCAATAAAATTTCAATAACTCGGTGTAATAACATTTTTTTCAAAGGTGTTTCATATTACTCACCTGCGTTTTGCGTGTTTCTGGAAAGGTTTTATAGTATTGCTGAATGGTGCAGCGAGGTGGCATTATTGTTTCTCGTCCGAATCTTCACTCTTCAGATCGTACTGCTCACATACGTTGCTAAATATTATGATTCGTCCGACAAGTTTGTTTTTATGCAAATTTTTAACTAATCGGCCTCCACGAAACTTTGTTTGAACGTCTAAACTTTTTATAGAGGTATCTTAATTGGGAAAGAGGGTTTATGATTTCTCGCTGACTGAAGGATATGGTGAAGGTAATACTGACATGCCCTTCACTTTAATGTCTCATTCTACCTAAGGTAGGTGGTTTTATACCGGGAGAAGGTCACCGTTTACCCTGGTGAACACAGACAGGATGGTCATACCCTCGTCATCACGTGGTAATTAAAAAGTGTTCATTTTTTTGTTATGTTCGCGTTTAAAGAATTGTTCGTTGGAGCAGCCGATGCAATGATAAAGAACATGGACTAATCCATAAAAGCACTAAAAAGGCCTTAAATTATTCAGAAGTTTTGAGACGGCGTTCCCTTATCTGTTGATTTGTTGCCGCAAACTCGTAGGTGCTACATTGTCCGAGATGAACCAAACATGAAGATTTGTTCTTTCTGCTTTTTCGCATCAAGATTTTCCATATTACTCATCGCAACGGCTGTATGATCATGTTCGGTGATTGCTATCCTGACTGGATTGCAGTTCTCATAAAATTCGGATCTACGAGTGAAATGAAAGATGTGTTGTACTTATATTTGCTTTATACTTATACTTGCAACTCGTGGAGAGGTTATAGCGTAATGCATGTATATTCTGGTGTAGAGAGAACTGAGGTAACTTTATTTGACCTCGACATGGAACGGGAGATAAGGAAAAATCCATCGTAAAAGCTCGATTAGAAGTCCAAAAAGTTTTCCACTAAAATAAGCTAAGTTTTTTTTAACAGAGAAATTACCCAATTTTAATGAAATATCTGTTCGTTGCAAAATTCCACTTCCATAAGATTCGAGAAAAAACTCATTTTCACCCATTTGAAGCGATATCTGTTATTGTCATAGATTTACCGGAACATTTTTTGGGAAAAATAATACCTGCTTCAATTAGCTACTTTGACAATCCATTCCAGAAAATTAGGAAGTTTATAGCCGCATGATTTTAGTGGAAGTAATACCTCTTACCTTTCCTTAAGTCTACAAGTACCACGTTGTGCATATTACTGTCGATCGTTTCGCTTATAAGTTATCTTCCATTGAATAAGCAATATTGCGGTGAATACAATACAAGCAGTTGTTTCGTGAAATTCGATTCGATCAGGTCATTAGTGATAGTAAACAAAAATGCATTATTTCATCTGCCGGATCTATAACAGGGACTGCACATATTTCATATTAAGGTCTATCCATAATTTGTTGCTACCATTTATCGATGGTCTTGAATTTTAGTATAAATTGCTGTCTCTAATAGTGATGAAATTGTCTGCAAGGTGCTAATTTAATAAAGCCAAATAAAAATGAGTTCAGTGGATTTGCCATGTGCTATAGTTGGTAGATTACACCTTCAATGTATACCTGGCTATCTGAATAATGCTTATTTCAACTTATGCTTTGCGTAGTTGTACAGCACTTAATGCGATAAAATTTTATATAGTTAATAAATGTTAAAAACTTATGTGAGCGACCGGATGTGACATGTTGTAAATCCAGAGAGTTCTTTAGACACCGTAAGAATAAGTATGAATATGCTGAAGTTGAAAATGATGCTTCAACGTAAAGTTGGAATTTTTAAAGCATTATTTATTAGCGAAGATGAATATGGGAATATCCTTTAACGGGACTGTCTCACAATTTTCTACCCTAATACCACCATATTTTCAAATAAAAGAGGGTAGAGAGGGGGTCCTCAGTTACAGGGCGGAGATTAAACATCCCGATTTCGATTCGATTCCGTTCTTGAATAAAGCTATAGTAACGACTGGTACATTCACCTCGACTTTGCCCATTCCCCGCCTTTGACTTCCTAGCTGTTTTTCAAAAATAAGTGGCTCCACCATCCTTCAGTGAAAAGGGTCAGTGCAAATTTTCCGGAGGGATTCGAAAAAGGGGAGATGTAAAAAAATTTGGAAAATTCATGAAGACAAACATAGTACCGAATAAAAAATCCAAAATCACCGCGAAAAGAAGAGGTGCAGAAGAGTGATAAGCGGCTGATGTGATAGAGCTTTGACAGCCGTGCTCAACAAATGCTTGATGTTGCATTTATGTCGCGACTAGGCTGACCGTTGTTATTAGTATCCTTCAAAACACCATTTTTTGAATTTAAATGCTTTTCGTTGCAAAATCTTATCCCCTTTTGGGTAGGTAAAGAGTGGTTCAGGAAAAGTCACTGCATGGTTTATGTGCGGAATGAAAGAAGGGAAGAAAATGGTTTTTTTTTGAATGGTAAGATTATTAGGTACAGCACCTTTCGAACTTTAAGTCTTATGGCCGATAAAAGAGGATTGGGTTGGAAAATAAACCCAAGCAGAAACATTTCAAAATCGCTATGTTAACTTGGGATGAGATCCTCCCAAAAAACGCATTTTCCCATCTGGTAGCTTTGTAATCCTAGATCAACGGCGCAAATGTGTAGATTAGGTGAAAAAATGCGATGTTATTTGCTTCTTTTACATAACTTCAAATAAAGTTAGCGCTAATGTGTTATGAAAAAGGTTGCTGTAAAGTTGGATCGATTGAAATGAAGCATAGGTTTATAATTGGTGCTTCAAAATAATACAAGTATACGTTCTCAATGCTGCATGTTGCACATGTTGTGATATGGTGTTACAAGCCTTCTTGTACCCGACTTGCACAGAGATGAGCTTGTAGGTACGGTTGCTCGGTTTTCGTATACCGGAGTTTGAAGGTTTGAGTCGATAGTTTTGACGAATGTATAGTGCCGTCCTAAATTAGAGTTTATGAATGCATTGATGGTTACAGATGTGTGCTTAACCATTGTTTCTATGAATAGACGTCCATCTTTATTAAATCGTTATCTGTTTTATGTTTATGCAACTTTGCGGCTTTCAATTATTTCACATACCAATAGTCTTTTATTTGCATTTTTGTCAATTTCGAGTCGATTCGTCATGAAATATTTTTATATTTTCCGGTATCAGATGTGGCAACAATTGCTCCATCATTAAATAATCAATCAGCATTTTTAGGCTTGCTTTTAGGCTGAGTATACTAAACCTCCTAATTTGGTCAACACTTTAACACTTTTTCTGTTTTCATACTGTGGATCTATCTCAGAGAGGCGCAAATGTCACGTGACGTAAATCGTTGAGAGAGTAATGTTAGCGAATGAGATTTCGATGATCTTGAAAGGCCTTCGAACTTTTCCACAGGGTTGGTCATCTGCGATATTATGATACCGTTGATATAATAATAATAAATTGAATTTTAGGGTAAGCATGTCGTCAGGTGACGATGATATTTTACAAGAGTGGCCTGATGTAAGGAAGGTCATCGATGAGGGACGATGTGAATTGGTCATCACTTCGGTGCCACTCAACGAACGTAACCCCACCATCGACGATGAAACCCTACAAGCAGCTATATTTTGTAAGGTGAGGTTCTTTTTTTATTATAGTCGCCTATTTGATGTACAGTCTACTCGATTATCCACTTTGGTATAATAGACATTATAATTTCTGCTATCATTTCTTAAAGCTTCTATATTAAATCATAATTGTAATAAATGTTGAGGTTTTTCTTGAAGAAAAGGCTTTATTATTGAAGCAAAATTAATATATTTGACTAGGAAAATTTAACAATGCTAGTTGACGTTTTTTGTGGTGGCTGCAATGAGAAAAGATGGAAATAAGCTGGGATGTCCTCAGTTTTATGGTCGTGTATTTTTAAATATCTTTTATTTAGGTAATAGGTCTGTGCCGTCAACGAAATTTTCACAAGTAAATATAACACTGCTTTAGCAGATCAAATATTTCGGTTGTTACTGGCAATTTAAAAGCTCATCAGAGAGGCTGGCACGATATGTGCTTTTTAGTGCGTCAGTCATGCTGACCAGCTAGGCAATTGCCTAGTGACATAGTGTCAAATGAAACATTCGCTCATGAAGTCTGTGCGATTCCACATCTAAATTTTTTTCAACATTGTAGTTTATAATGAATAATAATAATAATTTCTGCTAGTATGTGTATATATCCGTCTCTCTGACGTTTTCAACACGCAAACACGAAGAGGTGCAGTGATATTATTAAGCAGTTGCAAGTTTGTCGAGTTAAAATGTTCTCTTATCCTCGATTTTGTTCCTGCTTATCTTTTGCTGATTGTTGCAACTTGAAGCGCTATAAAACTCGTCAATCAGTTTTATAAGAAATCTGCTGGACTTAAATCAAAGACCGATTTTGCTCGAGGAATTATACAGTCAGTTGGTTCCGTAGGTAAACATTTTAATAGGCGTGCTGTTATTGCCTCTCAACATTTGGCAGCCGCTGTTCTATTCAGCTGAAATGCCAAGGTATTTATTGTTATATGTCGCACTAGCGCGTGTTCTCACTCGTACTAGGTGCTAGTAAAAACCCGACTGGCAGGAAAACCTGCCTGTGCTACTTGCAACCTGCATGAGTTCGAGAACGAGCTGCATAGTCGAAATGGAATCAGGTGGGGGTGGGGGGGGGGAAGGAGGAACCATCACGGATCCAGGTTATAGCAACCAGGTTTCCTCGCCGTAACTTCCTTCACTTGTCAAATGGGATTGGCGGACGGATAAACTGATAGGCATACAGATAAATACAAGTAAACATGCCATCACCGTTGTAATGTTTTAAAAAAATTCTACAAAAAGCGCATAATGTTTTATTAAGCTGTAGAGTTAACGTTTTTAAAAATGAACGTAATAGCATCATTGGCATGCAGCTGCGACATAAGATTCGAACTGGCGCGCTATCCCGGAAATGTGCTGATCGGCTAGTTTATTTTTGAAATTTAAGTGCATTGTTTTATTTGAAGTGTATATCAACATAGTCGGAAACCATAATTGTCCGAAACAATGGGGAGTTGTCGAGTTTAGTATGAATTATATGGTCACTTCATGTGATAACCGGTCGTGGATTTCCCTCAGAGGTAATATTTACTAAACGGGATTGCCCTCATACGTAGTATTTACTAAATGGGGTTGCCCTCATAGGTAATATTTACTAAACGGGATTGCCGTCAGAGGTAATAAGCGGGGTTGCCCTCATACGTAGTACTTACTAAATAGGGTTGCCCTCATAGGTAATATTTGCTAAACGGGACTGCCCTCAGAGGTAATAGACGGGGTTGCCCGCATACGTAGTATTTACTAAGTGGGACTGCCGTCATAGGTGATGTTACTAAATGGGATTGCCGTCAGGGACAGTGTTTACTAAATGGAACTGCCCTTATAGGTTAATAAATATGATTTCTCTCAGAAGCAATATTTATTAAATGGGACTTCCCTCGTAGGTAATATTTACTAAACGGGATTGCCCTCAAATTTAATAAATGCGGTTGCCCTCATAGGTAGTATTTGCTAAACGGGACTGCCCTCAGAGGTAATAGACGGGGTTGCCCACATACGTAGTATTTACTAAATGGGGTTGCCCTCATAAGTAATATTTAGTAAGTGGGATTACCCTCAGAGGTAATAAATGGGGTTGCCCTCATAGGTATTATTTACTAAACGGGACTGCCCTCAGAGGTAATAAATGGGGTTGCCCTCATAGGTAGTATTTACTAAACGGGATTGCCCTCAGAGGTAATAAGCGGGGTTGCCTTCATACGTAGTATTTACTAAATAGGGTTGCCCTCATAGGTAATATTTACTAAACGGGATTACCCCAGAGGTAATAAATGGGGTTGCCCTCATAGGTAGTATTTGCTAAACGGGACTGCCCTCAGAGGTAATAGACGGGGTTGCCCGCATAGGTAGTATTCCCTAAACGGGACTGCCCTCAGAGGTAGTAAACGGGGTTGCCCTCATACGTAGTATTTACTAAGTGGGACTGCCGTCATAGGTGATGTTACTAAATGGGATTGCTGTCAGGGACAGTGTTTACTAAATGGAACTGCCCTTATAGGTTAATAAATATGATTTTTCTCAGAAGCAATATTTATTAAATGGGACTTCCCTCGTAGGTAATATTTACTAAGTGGGACTGCTGTCATAGGTGATGTTTACTAAGTGGGATTGCTCTCGGAGACAATGTTCACCAAATGGAACTGCCCTTATAGCTAATATTTAATAAATGGGACTGCTCTCATAGTTAATATGTACTAAATGGGATTTCTCTCAAAAGCAATATTTATTAAATGGGACTGCTGGCGTGGGTAATATTTACTAAACGGGATTGCCCTCAGAAGTAATAAATGGGGTTGCCCTCATAGGTAGTATTCCCTAAACGGGACTGCCCTCAGAGGTAGTAAACGGGGTTGCCCTCATACATAGTATTTACTAAGTGGGACTGCCGTCATAGGTGATGTTACTAAATGGGATTGCTGTCAGGGACAGTGTTTACTAAATGGAACTGCCCTTATAGGTTAATAAATATGATTTCTCTCAGAAGCAATATTTATTAAATGGGACTTCCCTCGTAGGTAATATTTACTAAACGGGATTGCCCTCAAATTTAATAAACGGGGTTGCCCTCATAGGTATTATTTACTAAACGGGACTGCCCTCAGAGGTAATAAATGGGGTTGCCCTCATAGGTAGTATTTACTAAACGGGATTGCCCTCAGAGGTAATAAGCGGGGTTGCCCTCATACGTAGTATTTACTAAATAGGGTTGCCCTCGTAGGTAATATTTACTAAACGGGATTACCCCAGAGGTAATAAATGGGGTTGCCCTCATAGGTAGTATTTGCTAAACGGGACTGCCCTCAGAGGTAATAGACGGGGTTGCCCGCATAGGTAGTATTCCCTAAACGGGACTGCCCTCAGAGGTAGTAAACGGGGTTGCCCTCATACGTAGTATTTACTAAGTGGGACTGCCGTCATAGGTGATGTTACTAAATGGGATTGCTGTCAGGGACAGTGTTTACTAAATGGAACTGCCCTTATAGGTTAATAAATATGATTTCTCTCAGAAGCAATATTTATTAAATGGGACTTCCCTCGTAGGTAATATTTACTAAACGGGATTGCCCTCAGAGGTAATAGACGGGGTTGCCCACACACGTAGTATTTACTAAATGGGGTTGCCCTCATGAGTAATATTTAGTAAGTGGGATTACCCTCAGAGGTAATAAATGGGGTTGCCCTCATAGGTATTATTTACTAAACGGGACTGCCCTCAGAGGTAATAAATGGGGTTGCCCTCATAGGTAGTATTTACTAAACGGGATTGCCCTCAGAGGTAGTAAAAGGGGTTGCCCTCATACGTAGTATTTACTAACTGGGACTGCCGTCATAGGTGATGTTACTAAATGGGATTGCTGTCAGGGACAGTGTTTACTAAATGGAACTGCCCTTATAGATTAATAAATATGATTTCTCTCAGAAGCAATATTTATTAAATGGGACTTCCCTCGTAGGTAATATTTACTAAGTGGGACTGCTGTCATAGGTGATGTTTACTAAGTGGGATTGCTCTCGGAGACAATGTTCACCAAATGGAACTGCCCTTATAGCTAATATTTAATAAATGGGACTGCTCTCATAGTTAATATGTACTAAATGGGATTTCTCTCAAAAGCAATATTTATTAAATGGGACTGCTGGCGTGGGTAATATTTACTAAACGGGATTGCCCTCAGAAGTAATAAATGGGGTTGCCCTCATAGGTAGTATTCCCTAAACGGGACTGCCCTCAGAGGTAGTAAACGGGGTTGCCCTCATACATAGTATTTACTAAGTGGGACTGCCGTCATAGGTGATGTTACTAAATGGGATTGCTGTCAGGGACAGTGTTTACTAAATGGAACTGCCCTTATAGATTAATAAATATGATTTCTCTCAGAAGCAATATTTATTAAATGGGACTTCCCTCGTAGGTAATATTTACTAAACGGGATTGCCCTCAAATTTAATAAACGGGCTTGCCCTCATAGGTATTATTTACTAAACGGGACTGCCCTCAGAGGTAATAAATGGGGTTGCCCTCATAGGTAGTATTTACTAAACGGGATTGCCCTCAGAGGTAATAAGCGGGGTTGCCCTCATACGTAGTATTTACTAAATAGGGTTGCCCTCGTAGGTAATATTTACTAAACGGGATTACCCCAGAGGTAATAAATGGGGTTGCCCTCATAGGTAGTATTTGCTAAACGGGACTGCCCTCAGAGGTAATAGACGGGGTTGCCCGCATAGGTAGTATTCCCTAAACGGGACTGCCCTCAGAGGTAGTAAACGGGGTTGCCCTCATACGTAGTATTTACTAAGTGGGACTGCCGTCATAGGTGATGTTACTAAATGGGATTGCTGTCAGGGACAGTGTTTACTAAATGGAACTGCCCTTATAGGTTAATAAATATGATTTCTCTCAGAAGCAATATTTATTAAATGGGACTTCCCTCGTAGGTAATATTTACTAAACGGGATTGCCCTCAAATTTAATAAATGGGGTTGCCCTCATAGGTAGTATTTGCTAAACGGGACTGCCCTCAGAGGTAATAGACGGGGTTGCCCACATACGTAGTATTTACTAAATGGGGTTGCCCTCATAAGTAATATTTAGTAAGTGGGATTACCCTCAGAGGTAATAAATGGGGTTGCCCTCATAGGTATTATTTACTAAACGGGACTGCCCTCAGAGGTAATAAATGGGGTTGCCCTCATAGGTAGTATTTACTAAACGGGATTGCCCTCAGAGGTAATAAGCGGGGTTGCCCTCATACGTAGTATATACTAAATAGGGTTGCCCTCGTAGGTAATATTTACTAAACGGGATTACCCCAGAGGTAATAAATGGGGTTGCCTTCATAGGTAGTATTTGCTAAACGGGACTGCCCTCAGAGGTAATAGACGGGGTTGCCCTCATACGTAGTATTTACTAAGTGGGACTGCCGTCATAGGTGATGTTACTAAATGGGATTGCTGTCAGGGACAGTGTTTACTAAATGGAACTGCCCTTATAGGTTAATAAATATGATTTCTCTCAGAAGCAATATTTATTAAATGGGACTTCCCTCGTAGGTAATATTTACTAAACGGGATTGCTTTCAAATTTAATAAATGGGGTTGCCCTTATAAGTAATATTTAGTAAGTGGGATTACCCTCAGAGGTAATAAATGGGGTTGCCCTCATAGGTATTATTTACTAAACGGGACTGCCCTCAGAGGTAATAAATGGGGTTGCCCTCATAGGTATTATTTACTAAACGGGATTGCCCTCAGAGGTAATAAGCGGGGTTGCCCTCATACGTAGTATTTACTAAATAGGGTTGCCCTCATAGGTAATATTTACTAAACGGGATTACCCCAGAGGTAATACATGGGGTTGCCCTCATAGGTAGTATTTGCTAAACGGGACTGCCCTCAGAGGTAATAGACGGGGTTGCCCGCATAGGTAGTATTCCCTAAACGGGACTGCCCTCAGAGGTAGTAAACGGGGTTGCCCTCATACGTAGTATTTACTAAGTGGGACTGCCGTCATAGGTGATGTTACTAAATGGGATTGCTGTCAGGGACAGTGTTTACTAAATGGAACTGCCCTTATAGGTTAATAAATATGATTTCTCTCAGAAGCAATATTTATTAAATGGGACTTCCCTCGTAGGTAATATTTACTAAACGGGATTGCCCTCAGAGGTAATAGACGGGGTTGCCCACACACGTAGTATTTACTAAATGGGGTTGCCCTCATAAGTAATATTTAGTAAGTGGGATTACCCTCAGAGGTAATAAATGGGGTTGCCCTCATAGGTATTATTTACTAAACGGGACTGCCCTCAGAGGTAATAAATGGGGTTGCCCTCATAGGTAGTATTTACTAAACGGGATTGCCCTCAGAGGTAGTAAACGGGGTTGCCCTCATACGTAGTATTTACTAAGTGGGACTGCCGTCATAGGTGATGTTACTAAATGGGATTGCTGTCAGGGACAGTGTTTACTAAATGGAACTGCCCTTATAGATTAATAAATATGATTTCTCTCAGAAGCAATATTTATTAAATGGGACTTCCCTCGTAGGTAATATTTACTAAGTGGGACTGCTGTCATAGGTGATGTTTACTAAGTGGGATTGCTCTCGGAGACAATGTTCACCAAATGGAACTGCCCTTATAGCTAATATTTAATAAATGGGACTGCTCTCATAGTTAATATGTACTAAATGGGATTTCTCTCAAAAGCAATATTTATTAAATGGGACTGCTGGCGTGGGTAATATTTACTAAACGGGATTACCCTCAGAGGTAATAAATGGGGTTGCCCTCATAGGTAGTATTTACTAAACGGGATTGCCCTCAGAGGTAATAAGCGGGGTTGCACTCATACGTAGTATTTACTAAATAGGGTTGCCCTCATAGGTAATATTTACTAAACGGGATTACCCCAGAGGTAATAAATGGGGTTGCCCTCATAGGTAGTATTTACTAAATGGGGTTGCCG
The DNA here is from genome assembly GCA_037389465.1 of Baylisascaris procyonis. Classification (NCBI taxonomy): domain Eukaryota; kingdom Metazoa; phylum Nematoda; class Chromadorea; order Rhabditida; family Ascarididae; genus Baylisascaris; species Baylisascaris procyonis. The sequence continues at coordinate 5,091,933 of JAZARR010000154.1, read as the reverse complement.
TCATAGGTAATATTTACTAAGTGGGACTACCCTCAGAGGTAATAAATGATGTTGCCCTCATGGGTAGTATTTACTAAATGGGATTACCCTCAGAGGTAATAAATGGGGTTGCCCTCATAGGTATTATTTACTAAACGGGATTGCCCTCAGAGGTAATAAGCGGGGTTGCCCTCATAGGTAGTATTTGCTAAACGGGACTGCCCTCAGAGGTAATAGACGGGGTTGCCCGCATAGGTAGTATTCCCTAAACGGGACTGCCCTCAGAGGTAGTAAACGGGGTTGCCCTCATACGTAGTATTTACTAAATAGGGTTGCCCTCATAGGTAGTATTTGCTAAACGGGATTACCCCAGAGGTAATAAATGGGGTTGCCCTCATAGGTAGTATTTGCTAAACGGGACTGCCCTCAGAGGTAATAGACGGGGTTGCCCGCATAGGTAGTATTCCCTAAACGGGACTGCCCTCAGAGGTAGTAAACGGGGTTGCCCTCATACGTAGTATTTACTAAGTGGGACTGCCGTGATATGTGATGTTACTAAATGGGATTGCTGTCAGGGACAGTGTTTACTAAATGGAACTGCCCTTATAGGTTAATAAATATGATTTCTCTCAGAAGCAATATTTATTAAATGGGACTTCCCTCGTAGGTAATATTTACTAAACGGGATTGCCCTCAAATTTAATAAATGGGGTTGCCCTCATAGGTAGTATTTGCTAAACGGGACTGCCCTCAGAGGTAATAGACGGGGTTGCTCGCATAGGTAGTATTCCCTAAACGGGACTGCCCTCAGAGGTAGTAAACGGGGTTGCCCTCATACGTAGTATTTACTAAGTGGGACTGCCGTCATAGGTGATGTTACTAAATGGGATTGCTGTCAGGGACAGTGTTTACTAAATGGAACTGCTTTATAGGTTAATAAATATGATTTTTCTCAGAAGCAATATTTATTAAATGGGACTTCCCTCGTAGGTAATATTTACTAAACGGGATTGCCCTCAAATTTAATAAATGGGGTTGCCCTCATAGGTAGTATTTGCTAAACGGGACTGCCCTCAGAGGTAATAGACGGGGTTGCCCACATACGTAGTATTTACTAAATGGGGTTGCCCTCATAAGTAATATTTAGTAAGTGGGATTACCCTCAGAGGTAATAAATGGGGTTGCCCTCATAGGTATTATTTACTAAACGGGACTGCCCTCAGAGGTAATAAATGGGGTTGCCCTCATAGGTAGTATTTACTAAACGGGATTGCCCTCAGAGGTAATAAGCGGGGTTGCCCTCATACGTAGTATATACTAAATAGGGTTGCCCTCGTAGGTAATATTTACTAAACGGGATTACCCCAGAGGTAATAAATGGGGTTGCCCTCATAGGTAGTATTTGCTAAACGGGACTGCCCTCAGAGGTAATAGACGGGGTTGCCCGCATAGGTAGTATTCCCTAAACGGGACTGCCCTCAGAGGTAGTAAACGGGGTTGCCCTCATACGTAGTATTTACTAAGTGGGACTGCCGTCATAGGTGATGTTACTAAATGGGATTGCTGTCAGGGACAGTGTTTACTAAATGGAACTGCCCTTATAGGTTAATAAATATGATTTCTCTCAGAAGCAATATTTATTAAATGGGACTTCCCTCGTAGGTAATATTTACTAAACGGGATTGCTTTCAAATTTAATAAATGGGGTTGCCCTCATAAGTAATATTTAGTAAGTGGGATTACCCTCAGAGGTAATAAATGGGGTTGCCCTCATAGGTATTATTTACTAAACGGGACTGCCCTCAGAGGTAATAAATGGGGTTGCCCTCATAGGTAGTATTTACTAAACGGGATTGCCCTCAGAGGTAATAAGCGGGGTTGCCCTCATACGTAGTATTTACTAACTAGGGTTGCCCTCATAGGTAATATTTACTAAACGGGATTACCCCAGAGGTAATACATGGGGTTGCCCTCATAGGTAGTATTTGCTAAACGGGACTGCCCTCAGAGGTAATAGACGGGGTTGCCCGCATAGGTAGTATTCCCTAAACGGGACTGCCCTCAGAGGTAGTAAACGGGGTTGCCCTCATACGTAGTATTTACTAAGTGGGACTGCCGTCATAGGTGATGTTACTAAATGGGATTGCTGTCAGGGACAGTGTTTACTAAATGGAACTGCCCTTATAGGTTAATAAATATGATTTCTCTCAGAAGCAATATTTATTAAATGGGACTTCCCTCGTAGGTAATATTTACTAAACGGGATTGCCCTCAAATTTAATAAATGGGGTTGCCCTCATAGGTAGTATTTGCTAAACGGGACTGCCCTCAGAGGTAATAGACGGGGTTGCCCACATACGTAGTATTTACTAAATGGGGTTGCTCTCATAAGTAATATTTAGTAAGTGGGATTACCCTCAGAGGTAATAAATGGGGTTGCCCTCATAGGTATTATTTACTAAACGGGACTGCCCTCAGAGGTAATAAATGGGGTTGCCCTCATAGGTAGTATTCACTAAACGGGACTGCCCTCAGAGGTAATAAACGGGGTTGCCCTCATAGGTAATATTTACTAAGTGGGACTGCTGTCATAGGTGATGTTTACTAAGTGGGATTGCTCTCGGAGACAATGTTCACCAAATGGAACTGCCCTTATAGCTAATATTTAATAAATGGGACTGCTCTCATAGTTAATATGTACTAAATGGGATTTCTCTCAAAAGCAATATTTATTAAATGGGACTGCTGGCGTGGGTAATATTTACTAAACGGGATTACCCTCAGAGGTAATAAATGTGGTTGCCCTCATGGGTAGTATTTACTAAATGGGGTTGCCCTTATAGGTTAATAAATATGATTTCTCTCAGAAGCAATATTTATTAAATGGGACTTCCCTCGTAGGTAATATTTACTAAACGGGATTGCCCTCAAATTTAATAAATGGGGTTGCCCTCATAGGTATTATTTACTAAACGGGACTGCCCTCAGAGGTAATAAATGGGGTTGCCCTCATAGGTAGTATTTACTAAACGGGATTGCCCTCAGAGGTAATAAGCGGGGTTGCCCTCATACGTAGTATTTACTAAATAGGGTTGCCCTCATAGGTAATATTTACTAAACGGGGTTACCCCAGAGGTAATAAATGGGGTTGCCCTCATAGGTAGTATTTGCTAAACGGGACTGCCCTCAGAGGTAATAGACGGGGTTGCCCGCATAATTAGTATTCCCTAAACGGGACTGCCCTCAGAGGTAGTAAACGGGGTTGCCCTCATACGTAGTATTTACTAAGTGGGACTGCCGTCATAGGTGATGTTACTAAATGGGATTGCTGTCAGGGACAGTGTTTACTAAATGGAACTGCCCTTATAGGTTAATAAATATGATTTCTCTCAGAAGCAATATTTATTAAATGGGACTTCCCTCGTAGGTAATATTTACTAAACGGGATTGCCCTCAAATTTAATAGATGAGGTTGCCCTCATAGGTAGTATTTGCTAAACGGGACTGCCCTCAGAGGTAATAGACGGGGTTGCCCACATACGTAGTATTTACTAAATGGGGTTGCTCTCATAAGTAATATTTAGTAAGTGGGATTACCCTCAGAGGTAATAAATGGGGTTGCCCTCATAGGTATCATTTACTAAACGGGACTGCCCTCAGAGGTAGTAAACGGGGTTGCCCTCATAGGTAATATTTACTAAGTGGGACTGCTGTCATAGGTGATGTTTACTAAGTGGGATTGCTCTCGGAGACAATGTTCACCAAATGGAACTGCCCTTATAGCTAATATTTAATAAATGGGACTGCTCTCATAGTTAATATGTACTAAATGGGATTTCTCTCAAAAGCAATATTTATTAAATGAGACTGCTGGCGTGGGTAATATTTACTAAACGGGATTACCCTCAGAGGTAATAAATGGGGTTGCCCTCATGGGTAGTATTTACTAAATGGGGTTGCCGTCATAGGTAATATTTACTAAGTGGGACTACCCTCAGAGGTAATAGACGGGGTTGCCCGCATAGGTAGTATTCCCTAAACGGGACTGCCCTCAGAGGTAGTAAACGGGGTTGCCCTCATACGTAGTATTTACTAAGTGGGACTGCCGTCATAGGTGATGTTACTAAATGGGATTGCTGTCAGGGACAGTGTTTACTAAATGGAACTGCCCTTATAGATTAATAAATATGATTTCTCTCAGAAGCAATATTTATTAAATGGGACTTCCCTCGTAGGTAATATTTACTAAGTGGGACTGCTGTCATAGGTGATGTTTACTAAGTGGGATTGCTCTCGGAGACAATGTTCACCAAATGGAACTGCCCTTATAGCTAATATTTAAAAAATGGGACTGCTCTTATAGTTAATATGTACTAAATGGGATTCCTCTCAAAAGCAATATTTATTAAATGGGACTGCTGGCGTGGGTAATATTTACTAAACGGGATTACCCTCAGAGGTAATAAAAGGGTTGCCCTCATGGGTAGTATTTACTAAATGGGGTTGCCGTCATAGGTAATATTTACTAAGTGGGACTACCCTCAGAGGTAATAAATGATGTTGCCCTCATGGGTAGTATTTACTAAATGGGATTACCCTCAGAGGTAATAAATGGGGTTGCCCTCATAGGTATTATTTACTAAACGGGATTGCCCTCAGAGGTAATAAGCGGGGTTGCCCTCATAGGTAGTATTTGCTAAACGGGACTGCCCTCAGAGGTAATAGACGGGGTTGCCCGCATAGGTAGTATTCCCTAAACGGGACTGCCCTCAGAGGTAGTAAACGGGGTTGCCCTCATACGTAGTATTTACCAAATAGGGTTGCCCTCATAGGTAGTATTTGCTAAACGGGATTACCCCAGAGGTAATAAATGGGGTTGCCCTCATAGGTAGTATTTGCTAAACGGGACTGCCCTCAGAGGTAATAGACGGGGTTGCCCACATACGTAGTATTTACTAAATGGGGTTGCCCTCATAAGTAATATTTAGTAAGTGGGATTACCCTCAGAGGTAATAAATGGGGTTGCCCTCATAGGTATTATTTACTAAACGGGACTGCCCTCAGAGGTAATAAATGGGGTTGCCCTCATAGGTAGTATTTACTAAACGGGATTGCCCTCAGAGGTAATAAGCGGGGTTGCCCTCATACGTAGTATATACTAAATAGGGTTGCCCTCGTAGGTAATATTTACTAAACGGGATTACCCCAGAGGTAATAAATGGGGTTGCCCTCATAGGTAGTATTTGCTAAACGGGACTGCCCTCAGAGGTAATAGACGGGGTTGCCCGCATAGGTAGTATTCCCTAAACGGGACTGCCCTCAGAGGTAGTAAACGGGGTTGCCCTCATACGTAGTATTTACTAAGTGGGACTGCCGTCATAGGTGATGTTACTAAATGGGATTGCTGTCAGGGACAGTGTTTACTAAATGGAACTGCCCTTATAGGTTAATAAATATGATTTCTCTCAGAAGCAATATTTATTAAATGGGACTTCCCTCGTAGGTAATATTTACTAAACGGGATTGCTTTCAAATTTAATAAATGGGGTTGCCCTCATAAGTAATATTTAGTAAGTGGGATTACCCTCAGAGGTAATAAATGGGGTTGCCCTCATAGGTATTATTTACTAAACGGGACTGCCCTCAGAGGTAATAAATGGGGTTGCCCTCATAGGTAGTATTTACTAAACGGGATTGCCCTCAGAGGTAATAAGCGGGGTTGCCCTCATACGTAGTATTTACTAAATAGGGTTGCCCTCATAGGTAATATTTACTAAACGGGATTACCCCAGAGGTAATACATGGGGTTGCCCTCATAGGTAGTATTTGCTAAACGGGACTGCCCTCAGAGGTAATAGACGGGGTTGCCCGCATAGGTAGTATTCCCTAAACGGGACTGCCCTCAGAGGTAGTAAACGGGGTTGCCCTCATACGTAGTATTTACTAAGTGGGACTGCCGTCATAGGTGATGTTACTAAATGGGATTGCTGTCAGGGACAGTGTTTACTAAATGGAACTGCCCTTATAGGTTAATAAATATGATTTCTCTCAGAAGCAATATTTATTAAATGGGACTTCCCTCGTAGGTAATATTTACTAAACGGGATTGCCCTCAAATTTAATAAATGGGGTTGCCCTCATAGGTAGTATTTGCTAAACGGGACTGCCCTCAGAGGTAATAGACGGGGTTGCCCACATACGTAGTATTTACTAAATGGGGTTGCTCTCATAAGTAATATTTAGTAAGTGGGATTACCCTCAGAGGTAATAAATGGGGTTGCCCTCATAGGTATTATTTACTAAACGGGACTGCCCTCAGAGGTAATAAATGGGGTTGCCCTCATAGGTAGTATTCACTAAACGGGACTGCCCTCAGAGGTAATAAACGGGGTTGCCCTCATAGGTAATATTTACTAAGTGGGACTGCTGTCATAGGTGATGTTTACTAAGTGGGATTGCTCTCGGAGACAATGTTCACCAAATGGAACTGCCCTTATAGCTAATATTTAATAAATGGGACTGCTCTCATAGTTAATATGTACTAAATGGGATTTCTCTCAAAAGCAATATTTATTAAATGGGACTGCTGGCGTGGGTAATATTTACTAAACGGGATTACCCTCAGAGGTAATAAGTGGGGTTGCCCTCATGGGTAGTATTTACTAAATGGGGTTGCCGTCATAGGTAATATTTACTAAGTGGGACTACCCTCAGAGGTAATAAATGATGTTGCCCTCATGGGTAGTATTTACTAAATGGGATTGCCCTCAGAAGTAATAAATGGGGTTGCCCTCATAGGTAGTATTCCCTAAACGGGACTGCCCTCAGAGGTAGTAAACGGGGTTGCCCTCATACATAGTATTTACTAAGTGGGACTGCCGTCATAGGTGATGTTACTAAATGGGATTGCTGTCAGGGACAGTGTTTACTAAATGGAACTGCCCTTATAGGTTAATAAATATGATTTCTCTCAGAAGCAATATTTATTAAATGGGACTTCCCTCGTAGGTAATATTTACTAAACGGGATTGCCCTCAAATTTAATAAATGGGGTTGCCCTCATAGGTATTATTTACTAAACGGGACTGCCCTCAGAGGTAATAAATGGGGTTGCCCTCATAGGTAGTATTTACTAAACGGGATTGCCCTCAGAGGTAATAAGCGGGGTTGCCCTCATACGTAGTATTTACTAAATAGGGTTGCCCTCATAGGTAATATTTACTAAACGGGATTACCCCAGAGGTAATAAATGGGGTTGCCCTCATAGGTAGTATTTGCTAAACGGGACTGCCCTCAGAGGTAATAGACGGGGTTGCCCGCATAGGTAATATTCCCTAAACGGGACTGCCCTCAGAGGTAGTAAACGGGGTTGCCCTCATACGTAGTATTTACTAAGTGGGACTGCCGTCATAGGTGATGTTACTAAATGGGATTGCTGTCAGGGACAGTGTTTACTAAATGGAACTGCCCTTATAGGTTAATAAATATGATTTCTCTCAGAAGCAATATTTATTAAATGGGACTTCCCTCGTAGGTAATATTTACTAAACGGGATTGCCCTCAAATTTAATAAATGGGGTTGCCCTCATATGTAGTATTTGCTAAACGGGACTGCCCTCAGAGGTAATAGACGGGGTTGCCCACATACGTAGTATTTACTAAATGGGGTTGCTCTCATAAGTAATATTTAGTAAGTGGGATTACCCTCAGAGGTAATAAATGGGGTTGCCCTCATAGGTATTATTTACTAAACGGGACTGCCCTCAGAGGTAATAAATGGGGTTGCCCTCATAGGTAGTATTCACTAAACGGGACTGCCCTCAGAGGTAATAAACGGGGTTGCCCTCATAGGTAATATTTACTAAGTGGGACTGCTGTCATAGGTGATGTTTACTAGGTGGGATTGCTCTCGGAGACAATGTTCACCAAATGGAACTGCCCTTATAGCTAATATTTAATAAATGGGACTGCTCTCATAGTTAATATGTACTAAATGGGATTTCTCTCAAAAGCAATATTTATTAAATGGGACTGCTGGCGTGGGTAATATTTACTAAACGGGATTACCCTCAGAGGTAATAAATGGGGTTGCCCTCATGGGTAGTATTTACTAAATGGGGTTGCCGTCATAGGTAATATTTACTAAGTGGGACTACCCTCAGAGGTAATAAATGATGTTGCCCTCATGGGTAGTATTTACTAAATGGGATTGCCCTCAGAAGTAATAAATGGGGTTGCCCTCATAGGTAGTATTCCCTAAACGGGACTGCCCTCAGAGGTAGTAAACGGGGTTGCCCTCATACATAGTATTTACTAAGTGGGACTGCCGTCATAGGTGATGTTACTAAATGGGATTGCTGTCAGGGACAGTGTTTACTAAATGGAACTGCCCTTATAGGTTAATAAATATGATTTCTCTCAGAAGCAATATTTATTAAATGGGACTTCCCTCGTAGGTGATATTTACTAAACGGGATTGCTTTCAAATTTAATAAATGGGGTTGCCCTCATAAGTAATATTTGGTAAGTGGGATTACCCTCAGAGGTAATAAATGGGGTTGCCCTCATAGGTATTATTTACTAAACGGGACTGCCCTCAGAGGTAATAAATGGGGTTGCCCTCATAGGTAGTATTTACTAAACGGGATTGCCCTCAGAGGTAATAAGGGGGTTGCCCTCATACGTAGTATTTACTAAATAGGGTTGCCCTCATAGGTAATATTTACTAAACGGGATTACCCCAGAGGTAATAAATGGGGTTGCCCTCATAGGTAGTATTTGCTAAACGGGACTGCCCTCAGAGGTAATAGACGGGGTTGCCCGCATAGGTAGTATTCCCTAAACGGGACTGCCCTCAGAGGTAGTAAACGGGGTTGCCCTCATACGTAGTATTTACTAAGTGGGACTGCCGTCATAGGTGATGTTACTAAATGGGATTGCTGTCAGGGACAGTGTTTACTAAATGGAACTGCCCTTATAGGTTAATAAATATGATTTCTCTCAGAAGCAATATTTATTAAATGGGACTTCCCTCGTAGGTAATATTTACTAAACGGGATTGCCCTCAAATTTAATAAATGGGGTTGCCCTCATAGGTAGTATTTGCTAAACGGGACTGCCCTCAGAGGTAATAGACGGGGTTGCCCACATACGTAGTATTTACTAAATGGGGTTGCTCTCATAAGTAATATTTAGTAAGTGGGATTACCCTCAGAGGTAATAAATGGGGTTGCCCTCATAGGTATTATTTACTAAACGGGACTGCCCTCAGAGGTAATAAATGGGGTTGCCCTCATAGGTAGTATTCACTAAACGGGACTGCCCTCAGAGGTAATAAACGGGGTTGCCCTCATAGGTAATATTTACTAAGTGGGACTGCTGTCATAGGTGATGTTTACTAAGTGGGATTGCTCTCGGAGACAATGTTCACCAAATGGAACTGCCCTTATAGCTAATATTTAATAAATGGGACTGCTCTCATAGTTAATATGTACTAAATGGGATTTCTCTCAAAAGCAATATTTATTAAATGGGACTGCTGGCGCGGGTAATATTTACTAAACGGGATTACCCTCAGAGGTAATAAATGTGGTTGCCCTCATGGGTAGTATTTACTAAATGGGGTTGCCCTTATAGGTTAATAAATATGATTTCTCTCAGAAGCAATATTTATTAAATGGGACTTCCCTCGTAGGTAATATTTACTAAACGGGATTGCCCTCAAATTTAATAAATGGGGTTGCCCTCATGGGTAGTATTTACTAAATGGGGTTGCCGTCATAGGTAATATTTACTAAGTGGGACTACCCTCAGAGGTAATAAATGATGTTGCCCTCATGGGTAGTATTTACTAAATGGGATTGCCCTCAGAAGTAATAAATGGGGTTGCCCTCATAGGTAGTATTTACTAAGTGGGACTGCCGTCATAGGTGATGTTACTAAATGGGATTGCTGTCAGGGACAGTGTTTACTAAATGGAACTGCCCTTATAGGTTAATAAATATGATTTCTCTCAGAAGCAATATTTATTAAATGGGACTTCCCTCGTAGGTAATATTTACTAAACGGGATTGCCCTCAAATTTAATAAATGGGGTTGCCCTCATAGGTATTATTTACTAAACGGGACTGCCCTCAGAGGTAATAAATGGGGTTGCCCTCATAGGTAGTATTTACTAAACGGGATTGCCCTCAGAGGTAATAAGCGGGGTTGCCCTCATACGTAGTACTTACTAAATAGGGTTGCCCTCATAGGTAATATTTACTAAACGGGATTACCCCAGAGGTAATAAATGGGGTTGCCCTCATAGGTAGTATTTGCTAAACGGGACTGCCCTCAGAGGTAATAGACGGGGTTGCCCGCATAGGTAGTATTCCCTAAACGGGACTGCCCTCAGAGGTAGTAAACGGGGTTGCCCTCATACATAGTATTTACTAAGTGGGACTGCCGTCATAGGTGATGTTACTAAATGGGATTGCTGTCAGGGACAGTGTTTACTAAATGGAACTGCCCTTATAGGTTAATAAATATGATTTCTCTCAGAAGCAATATTTATTAAATGGGACTTCCCTCGTAGGTGATATTTACTAAACGGGATTGCTTTCAAATTTAATAAATGGGGTTGCCCTCATAAGTAATATTTGGTAAGTGGGATTACCCTCAGAGGTAATAAATGGGGTTGCCCTCATAGGTATTATTTACTAAACGGGACTGCCCTCAGAGGTAATAAATGGGGTTGCCCTCATAGGTAGTATTTACTAAACGGGATTGCCCTCAGAGGTAATAAGGGGGGTTGCCCTCATACGTAGTATTTACTAAATAGGGTTGCCCTCATAGGTAATATTTACTAAACGGGATTACCCCAGAGGTAATAAATGGGGTTGCCCTCATAGGTAGTATTTGCTAAACGGGACTGCCCTCAGAGGTAATAGACGGGGTTGCCCGCATAGGTAGTATTCCCTAAACGGGACTGCCCTCAGAGGTAGTAAACGGGGTTGCCCTCATACGTAGTATTTACTAAGTGGGACTGCCGTCATAGGTGATGTTACTAAATGGGATTGCTGTCAGGGACAGTGTTTACTAAATGGAACTGCCCTTATAGGTTAATAAATATGATTTCTCTCAGAAGCAATATTTATTAAATGGGACTTCCCTCGTAGGTAATATTTACTAAACGGGATTGCCCTCAAATTTAATAAATGGGGTTGCCCTCATAGGTAGTATTTGCTAAACGGGACTGCCCTCAGAGGTAATAGACGGGGTTGCCCACATACGTAGTATTTACTAAATGGGGTTGCTCTCATAAGTAATATTTAGTAAGTGGGATTACCCTCAGAGGTAATAAATGGGGTTGCCCTCATAGGTATTATTTACTAAACGGGACTGCCCTCAGAGGTAATAAATGGGGTTGCCCTCATAGGTAGTATTCACTAAACGGGACTGCCCTCAGAGGTAATAAACGGGGTTGCCCTCATAGGTAATATTTACTAAGTGGGACTGCTGTCATAGGTGATGTTTACTAAGTGGGATTGCTCTCGGAGACAATGTTCACCAAATGGAACTGCCCTTATAGCTAATATTTAATAAATGGGACTGCTCTCATAGTTAATATGTACTAAATGGGATTTCTCTCAAAAGCAATATTTATTAAATGGGACTGCTGGCGCGGGTAATATTTACTAAACGGGATTACCCTCAGAGGTAATAAATGTGGTTGCCCTCATGGGTAGTATTTACTAAATGGGGTTGCCCTTATAGGTTAATAAATATGATTTCTCTCAGAAGCAATATTTATTAAATGGGACTTCCCTCGTAGGTAATATTTACTAAACGGGATTGCCCTCAAATTTAATAAATGGGGTTGCCCTCATGGGTAGTATTTACTAAATGGGGTTGCCGTCATAGGTAATATTTACTAAGTGGGACTACCCTCAGAGGTAATAAATGATGTTGCCCTCATGGGTAGTATTTACTAAATGGGATTGCCCTCAGAAGTAATAAATGGGGTTGCCCTCATAGGTAGTATTTACTAAGTGGGACTGCCGTCATAGGTGATGTTACTAAATGGGATTGCTGTCAGGGACAGTGTTTACTAAATGGAACTGCCCTTATAGGTTAATAAATATGATTTCTCTCAGAAGCAATATTTATTAAATGGGACTTCCCTCGTAGGTAATATTTACTAAACGGGATTGCCCTCAAATTTAATAAATGGGGTTGCCCTCATAGGTATTATTTACTAAACGGGACTGCCCTCAGAGGTAATAAATGGGGTTGCCCTCATAGGTAGTATTTACTAAACGGGATTGCCCTCAGAGGTAATAAGCGGGGTTGCCCTCATACGTAGTACTTACTAAATAGGGTTGCCCTCATAGGTAATATTTACTAAACGGGATTACCCCAGAGGTAATAAATGGGGTTGCCCTCATAGGTAGTATTTGCTAAACGGGACTGCCCTCAGAGGTAATAGACGGGGTTGCCCGCATAGGTAGTATTCCCTAAACGGGACTGCCCTCAGAGGTAGTAAACGGGGTTGCCCTCATACGTAGTATTTACTAAGTGGGACTGCCGTCATAGGTGATGTTACTAAATGGGACTGCTGTCAGGGACAGTGTTTACTAAATGGAACTGCCCTTATAGGTTAATAAATATGATTTCTCTCAGAAGCAATATTTATTAAATGGGACTTCCCTCGTAGGTAATATTTACTAAACGGGATTGCCCTCAAATTTAATAAATGGGGTTGCCCTCATATGTAGTATTTGCTAAACGGGACTGCCCTGAGAGGTAATAGACGGGGTTGCCCACATACGTAGTATTTACTAAATGGGGTTGCTCTCATAAGTAATATTTAGTAAGTGGGATTACCCTCAGAGGTAATAAATGGGGTTGCCCTCATAGGTATTATTTACTAAACGGGACTGCCCTCAGAGGTAATAAATGGGGTTGCCCTCATAGGTAGTATTCACTAAACGGGACTGCCCTCAGAGGTAATAAACGGGGTTGCCCTCATAGGTAATATTTACTAAGTGGGACTGCTGTCATAGGTGATGTTTACTAGGTGGGATTGCTCTCGGAGACAATGTTCACGAAATGGAACTGCCCTTATAGCTAATATTTAATAAATGGGACTGCTCTCATAGTTAATATGTACTAAATGGGATTTCTCTCAAAAGCAATATTTATTAAATGGGACTGCTGGCGTGGGTAATATTTACTAAACGGGATTACCCTCAGAGGTAATAAATGGGGTTGCCCTCATGGGTAGTATTTACTAAATGGGGTTGCCGTCATAGGTAATATTTACTAAGTGGGACTACCCTCAGAGGTAATAAATGATGTTGCCCTCATCTGTAGTATTTAGTAAATGGGATTGCCCTCAGAAGTAATAAATGGGGTTGCCCTCATAGGTAGTATTCCCTAAACGGGACTGCCCTCAGAGGTAGTAAACGGGGTTGCCCTCATACGTAGTATTTACTAAGTGGGACTGCCGTCATAGGTGATGTTACTAAATGGGATTGCTGTCAGGGACAGTGTTTACTAAATGGAACTGCCCTTATAGGTTAGTAAATATGATTTCTCTCAGAAGCAATATTTATTAAATGGGACTTCCCTCGTAGGTAATATTTACTAAACGGGATTGCCCTCAAATTTAATAAATGGGGTTGCCCTCATAGGTATTATTTACTCAATGGGATTGCTTTCAGAAACAATGTTTGCTAAATGGGATTGCCATCATAGCTAATATTTACTAAGTGGGACTGTCGTCATAGGTGATGTTTACTAAATGGGATTGCTCTAGAGGCAATGTTTTCTAAATGGGACTGCCTTTATAGGTAATATTCACTAAATGGGACTGCCCTCATAGGTGATGTTTGCTAAGTGGGTCTGCTGTCGTAGGTAATATTTACTGAATGGGATTTCTCTCAGAAGCAGTATTTATTAAATGGGATTGCGCTCGCGGTTAATATATACTAAACTGGATTGCCCTCAGAGGTAATAGGTACTAAATGGGGTTGCCCTCATAGATATTATTTACTAAATGAGGTTGCCCTCCTAGGTGATATTTTCTTTATGGCCACTGATTTTTCCTTTATTATTTTTTCTTTCCCCGAAGTCAACATCACTCAAGGAGAAAGTTTGTTTTTGAATATGTAAAGTTCCTTATTATCGCTGATTTTGAAGGGAATTTTTTTAATAGGGTTCACCGCTGAATTTTGTCGATTTATCTCAAGTGGGACTTTGTGTGCTGCATTCGTCTATCACCAATCTGCAACAGCTAACAAACATTGTTCTACGTTCCAATTCGCTCAGTGAAGTGCCTACGGAAATCGGTGAACTGAGGAAGCTGAAACTGATCGATTTCTCATACAATCGGATCGATCATTTACCTGCATCGATCGGCAAACTAACCAATCTAGCATCACTCATACTCGCTCATAATGAGGTTTTTTTCCTACAATATCTTTATATTTTCATCCGAACGAATTCACGTTGTGTTTTGGGCGTTCATACCAACAGCTTTTCAGTTATAGATGAAAAATTTTTGTCTTATACGAAGACTTCCATCCACATTCATCTACTGTTTATGTTTAGCAGATTTCTTGAAATCATATTATATTTATCATGAGAAGTAATTTATTTGGTTTTTTTTGAATTATTTAATGAAGCGTCGTTTCTTATTTGATATTAGTTATCTGATTATTATTTGTTTGCAGCTGAAATTATTGCCTGATCTATCGAATCTACCTGCACTACAGTTACTCGATTTATCGCACAATGCTTTGGACACGTTTCCCACTTCATTCGCTAGCTCGAGCTGCAAGCTGCAAACATTATTGCTGAATTCCAATAATATCAGAGAGATTCCGACGGAGGTGGAACGATTCGGTGATCAACTGAAAGCGATGAATTTATCATCAAATCAACTCGTTGATCTACCTCTTTCACTCGCCAAATTGCCGAAATTGAAGACACTGGACTTAACGGAAAATAAGTACGTTCATTTCTTGTGCTTTCTTCTTGTTGGTAAAGTTTTTTTTAAAGATTTTATTTTTATTTTATGAAATTTGCTCCGAAAATATTTGACATTGATTGCACATTTATGTTGCAGTCGCCTTTACCCCACGCGCTGGGCGGGATAAAGGCGATTGCCTGGCTTAACGAACATCTTTTTAACTCCTGCAGTCCCAATCGTCGCTGTTCTCACGCGGTCCAATCGTACACAAAAAGGGACGAGAGTCAGATGACCTTATCTAGCTTCGCTCAACGAAAAGTAAGTAGGACTTTGTTGATGGCACCTTTTTAATCAACGGCGAACAAAGCGAATCGAAAATTGTTCGCATCAGCGTTGCTTTCTGATTGCCATAAAAAGATTTTCACTCTAAATTATTTGCCAGAATTACAGTTCCACAATAATTTCCATATCTTCTCATATTTTTATATCATTAGTTGAGGATCCTTTTCTTCACTCGTTTCTTCCCACCTAATTCAGTTTCTGTCGTGCCCAAATTTTTCTGCTCTTTTGTGAATAAATGTTGTATTATGCTGCTGCTGCTATCACTGCGACTTCTACTACTACTACAACTTCGGGCTCCTTTCCATAGTGCCCTTTGATTCTTTCTTATGGCGCCGAAGTTGGTGTGAATGCCAACTCTTTTTACCAACATCTGCTTTTTTTTTTTTCAGTTCGGTGTGCTCTTACAAAGCGCTGCCACGAGGTCATGTCTGCGCGTATTGTGTTTTTGTCTGTCTGTCATTTTCGCTCGGAAACCATCGAAACTAAATACACCGAAATTTAATCAATGCAGCCTGTAATAGGAATGACCTTTTATGCCAATATTTATGCAGATCAAATGGGATTACAAGCGTTTAAATGTGCCAAAAACTTCTCTGCATTTTACGAGCAGTTGAGTCACAGGACGATGTGTGCTTGTGCTCTCCTGATTATAGGACTAAGAACATTCGTGAGCTTCCAAGTTTGTGAGATCCACATGCATATTTAAGTGTACCGATCGTTGTTGCAAACTGTGGTAAAAGATCCGTCTTTTTGCAGCCGCATCGATATAAATGCTGCCAATTTTTTTAGCAGAAATGAGTTTCGAAGCTGTTGAATCAGCTAAGATATTGGTTGAAGGGTTACCATATGACTTACCTTATAATCATCGTATATCATAATTCAAGCTTTATTAGCTACCGAATTGAGAATATAAGAGCAGACCGGCAGACGTGCACACATACACCGGCACAAACATGACCTGGTTATGACGCGTTTTGTAAACGAAAGTTGACAACATTGCTTTAAAGGGGATCGTCGCTGAAGACAGATAGCGTTGATCGCTTGGGCTATATACGGATACTTTAGCAATATAGATTGGCTGATTTGATGGAAAGGATTGCTAATACGGGTAGTGGAAAGGATTGCTAACACGGGTAGTGGAAAGGAATGCTAGTACGGGTACTATCCCTATTTTTTGAACTGTTTTCACAGTTATTTTCAAATTAAGGTTTGCCGATAAACGTTTTGGAAAATTGGCAGCGGATAAACGGCATACCGCATCGTCATTGATAGATTACCTGAAAAAGAAAATTCCTGCACCTTCGAAAAAAGGTAAAAAGGCGGGTGATAGCGATGAACGTGAAGATCAACGAAAAGAAAATATCGAAGGACCAATCATTACTGTCAACTTCGGTTCAAATGCGGTAAGTAATTTTGTTTAGATTGAAGATAAGCATATTTTCACTGAGCGAAGCAAAGTGGGAACAAAGAGTCTTCTCCCCTCTCCCTCTCATTCCCCTATCCCTCCCTCACCTCTCTAGCTCCCAGCGCTCGCCCTCCCCAATTTACCAACACATCGCTGTCCTCGTTGTGAAAATTTTTGCGGATATAATATCGAGAGTGCAGTTTCCGAATCAGCCGTTTCAAATGTTTGATGGAATTATTTATTATTCTTTAAGGTTGAGATGAAGCGATTGGACAGCGTGAGTGAAATTCGGCCGCATATTATATGTTGTCTTCTACGGAACATCGAACTGAACGCAAGCAAGTTGAAGTTGATACTCCTCATTCAGGTTACTTTCGTTCTTATGTTTTGCTGGATCTTACTGAGCATTCTGATGATTGCTTTTAATGTGATCCTCACTAGGTCATTTGAAAGAATATGCGAAGACCTTTTATCATTTCATTATTCCTGTTGCAACACTTGAAATAGCAGTTGACGAGATGTGTCCGATATGGTTCGAGTAACTGAAGTGGAATTGGGCGTACGTGAGGGAGGTGGGAAGTCGTGATTGTTGGAATGGTTCTGCGAATTTTGAAGAAATGAGTAGTATGTTCGGTTCGTTATCCTTGTTGCAACACTTGAAATAGCAGTTGACGAGATGTGCCCGATATAGTTAAAGTAACTGAAGTAGAATTGGAGGTACGTGAGGGGGAGGGGGAAGTCGTGATTGTTGGACTGGTTCTGCGAATTTTGAAGAAATGAGAAGTATGTTCAGTTCATTATCCTTGTTGCAACACTTGAAATAGCAGTTGACGAGATGTGCCCAATATGGTTCAAGTACCTGAAGTGGAATTGGAGGTACGTGAAAGGATGGGGGGGGGGAAGTCGTGATTGTTGGAATGGTTCTGCGAATTTTGAAGAAATGAGTAGTATGTTCGGTTCGTTATCCTTGTTGCAACACTTGAAATAGCAGTTGACGAGATGTGCCCGATATAGTTAAAGTAACTGAAGTAGAATCGGAGGTACGTGAGGGGGAGGGGGAAGTCGTGATTGTTGGACTGGTTCTGCGAATTTTGAAGAAATGAGAAGTATGTTCAGTTCATTATCCTTGTTGCAACACCTGAAATACCAGTTGACGAGATGTGCCCGATATGGTTCAAGTACCTGAAATGGAATTGGAGGTACGTGAGGGGATGGGGGGGGGGAAGTGATTGTTGGAATGGTTCTGCGAATTTTGAAGAAATGAGTAGTATGTTCGGTTCGTTATCCTTGTTGCAACACTTGAAATAGCAGTTGACGAGATGTGCCCGATATGGTTAAAGTAACTGAAGTAGAATTGGAGGTACGTGAGGGGGAGGGGAAAGTCGTGATTGTTGGACTGGTTCTGCGAATTTTGAAGAAATGAGAAGTATGTTCAGTTCATTATCCTTGTTGCAACACCTGAAATAGCAGTTGACGAGATGTGCCCGATATGGTTCAAGTAACAAAAATGGAATTGGAGGTACGTGAAAGGATGGGGGGGGAAGTCGTGATTGTTGGAATGGTTCTGCGAATTTTGAAGAAATGAGTAGTATGTTCGGTTCGTTATCCTTGTTGCAACACTTGAAATAGCAGTTGACGAGATGTGCCCGATATAGTTAAAGTAACTGAAGTAGAATTGGAGGTACGTGAGGGGAGGGGGAAGTCGTGATTGTTGGAATGGTTCTGCGAATTTTGAAGAAATGAGTAGTATGTTCGGTTCGTTATCCTTGTTGCAACACTTGAAATAGCAGTTGACGAGATGTGCCCGATATAGTTAAAGTAACTGAAGTAGAATAGGAGGTACGTGAGGGGGAGGGGGAAGTCGTGATTGTTGGAATGGTTCTGCGAATTTTGAAGAAATGAGAAGTATGTTCAGTTCATTATCCTTGTTGCAACACCTGAAATAGCAGTTGACGAGATGTGCCCGATATGGTTCAAGTAACTGAAA
The DNA here is from genome assembly GCA_037389465.1 of Baylisascaris procyonis. Classification (NCBI taxonomy): domain Eukaryota; kingdom Metazoa; phylum Nematoda; class Chromadorea; order Rhabditida; family Ascarididae; genus Baylisascaris; species Baylisascaris procyonis. The sequence goes on along the minus strand of JAZARR010000154.1, from coordinate 5,073,264 downwards.
TGGAATTGGAGGTACGTGAGGGGATGGGGGGGGGGGAAGTCGTGATTGTTGGAATGGTTCTGCGAATTTTGAAGAAATGAGTAGTATGTTCGGTTCGTTATCCTTGTTGCAACACTTGAAATAGCAGTTGACGAGATGTGCCCGATATGGTTAAAGTAACTGAAGTAGAATTGGAGGTACGTGAGGGGGAGGGGAAAGTCGTGATTGTTGGACTGGTTCTGCGAATTTTGAAGAAATGAGAAGTATGTTCAGTTCATTATCCTTGTTGCAACACCTGAAATAGCAGTTGACGAGATGTGCCCGATATGGTTCAAGTAACAGAAATGGAATTGGAGGTACGTGAAAGGATGGGGGGGGGATGTCGTGATTGTTGGAATGGTTCTGCGAATTTTGAAGAAATGAGTAGTATGTTCGGTTCGTTATCCTTGTTGCAACACTTGAAATAGCAGTTGACGAGATGTGCCCGATATAGTTAAAGTAACTGAAGTAGAATTGGAGGTACGTGAGGGGGAGGGGGAAGTCGTGATTGTTGGAATGGTTCTGCGAATTTTGAAGAAATGAGTAGTATGTTCGGTTCGTTATCCTTGTTGCAACACTTGAAATAGCAGTTGACGAGATGTGCCCGATATAGTTAAAGTAACTGAAGTAGAATAGGAGGTACGTGAGGGGAGGGGGAAGTCGTGATTGTTGGAATGGTTCTGCGAATTTTGAAGAAATGAGAAGTATGTTCAGTTCATTATCCTTGTTGCAACACCTGAAATAGCAGTTGACGAGATGTGCCCGATATGGTTCAAGTAACTGAAATGGAATTGGAGGTACGTGAGGGGATGGGGGGGGGAAGTCGTGATTGTTGGAATGGTTCTGCGAATTTTGAAGAAATGAGTAGTATGTTCGGTTCGTTATCCTTGTTGCAACACTTGAAATAGCAGTTGACGAGATGTGCCCGATATGGTTAAAGTAACTGAAGTAGAATTGGAGGTACTTGAGGGGGAGGGGAAAGTCGTGATTGTTGGACTGGTTCTGCGAATTTTGAAGAAATGAGAAGTATGTTCAGTTCATTATCCTTGTTGCAACACCTGAAATAGCAGTTGACGAGATGTGCCCGATATGGTTCAAGTAACTGAAATGGAATTGGAGGTACGTGAAAGGATGGGGGGGAAGTCGTGATTGTTGGAATGGTTCTGCGAATTTTGAAGAAATGAGTAGTATGTTCGGTTCGTTATCCTTGTTGCAACACTTGAAATAGCAGTTGACGAGATGTGCCCGATATGGTTAAAGTAACTGAAGTAGAATTGGAGGTACGTGAGGGGGAGGGGGAAGTCGTGATTGTTGGACTGGTTCTGCGAATTTTGAAGAAATGAGAAGTATGTTCAGTTCATTATCCTTGTTGCAGCACCTGAAATAGCAGTTGACGAGATGTGCCCGATATGGTTCAAGTAACTGAAATGGAATTGGAGGTACGTGAAAGGATGGGGGGGGGGAAGTCGTGATTGTTGGAATGGTTCTGCGAATTTTGAAGAAATGAGTAGTATGTTCGGTTCGTTATCCTTGTTGCAACACTTGAAATAGCAGTTGACGAGATGTGCCCGATATAGTTAAAGTAACTGAAGTAGAATTGGAGGTACGTGAGGGGGAGGGGGAAGTCGTGATTGTTGGAATGGTTCTGCGAGTTTTGAAGAAATGAGTAGTATGTTCGGTTCGTTATCCTTGTTGCAACACTTGAAATAGCAGTTGACGAGATGTGCCCGATATAGTTAAAGTAACTGAAGTAGAATTGGAGGTACGTGAGGGGATGGGGGGGGAAGTCGTGATTGTTGGAATGGTTGTGCGAATTTTGAAGAAATGAGTAGTATGTTCGGTTCGTTATCCTTGTTGCAACACTTGAAATAGCAGTTGACGAGATGTGCCCGATATGGTTAAAGTAACTGAAGTAGAATTGGAGGTACGTGAGGGGGAGGGGAAAGTCGTGATTGTTGGACTGGTTCTGCGAATTTTGAAGAAATGAGAAGTATGTTCAGTTCATTATCCTTGTTGCAACACCTGAAATAGCAGTTGACGAGATGTGCCCGATATGGTTCAAGTAACTGAAATGGAATTGGAGGTACGTGAAAGGATGGGGGGGAAGTCGTGATTGTTGGAATGGTTCTGCGAATTTTGAAGAAATGAGTAGTATGTTCGGTTCGTTATCCTTGTTGCAACACTTGAAATAGCAGTTGACGAGATGTGCCCGATATAGTTAAAGTAACTGAAGTAGAATTGGAGGTACGTGAGGGGGAGGGGGAAGTCGTGATTGTTGGAATGGTTCTGCGAGTTTTGAAGAAATGAGTAGTATGTTCGGTTCGTTATCCTTGTTGCAACACTTGAAATAGCAGTTGACGAGATGTGCCCGATATGGTTAAAGTAACTGAAGTAGAATTGGAAGTACGTGAGGGGGAGGGGAAAGTCGTGATTGTTGGACTGGTTCTGCGAATTTTGAAGAAATGAGAAGTATGTTCAGTTCATTATCCTTGTTGCAACACCTGAAATAGCAGTTGACGAGATGTGCCCGATATGGTTCAAGTAACTGAAATGGAATTGGAGGTACGTGAAAGGATGGGGGGGAAGTGATTGTTGGAATGGTTCTGCGAATTTTGAAGAAATGAGTAGTATGTTCGGTTCGTTATCCTTGTTGCAACACTTGAAATAGCAGTTGACGAGATGTGCCCGATATAGTTAAAGTAACTGAAGTAGAATTGGAGGTACTTGAGGGGAGGGGGAAGTCGTGATTGTTGGAATGGTTCTGCGAATTTTGAAGAAATGAGTAGTATGTTCGGTTCGTTATCCTTGTTGCAACACTTGAAATAGCAGTTGACGAGATGTGCCCGATATAGTTAAAGTAACTGAAGTAGAATTGGAGGTACGTGAGGGGGAGGGGAAGTCGTGATTGTTGGACTGGTTCTGCGAATTTTGAAGAAATGAGAAGTATGTTCAGTTCATTATCCTTGTTGCAACACCTGAAATAGCAGTTGACGAGATGTGCCCGATATGGTTCAAGTAACTGAAATGGAATTGGAGGTACGTGAAAGGATGGGGGGGGAGTCGTGATTGTTGGAATGGTTCTGCGAATTTTGAAGAAATGAGTAGTATGTTCGGTTCGTTATCCTTGTTGCAACACTTGAAATAGCAGTTGACGAGATGTGCCCGATATAGTTAAAGTAACTGAAGTAGAATTGGAGGTACGTGAGGGGGAGGGGGAAGTCGTGATTGTTGGAATGGTTCTGCGAATTTTGAAGAAATGAGTAGTATGTTCGGTTCGTTATCCTTGTTGCAACACTTGAAATAGCAGTTGACGAGATGTGCCCGATATAGTTAAAGTAACTGAAGTAGAATTGGAGGTACGTGAGGGGAGGGGGAAGTCGTGATTGTTGGACTGGTTCTGCGAATTTTGAAGAAATGAGAAGTATGTTCAGTTCATTATCCTTGTTGCAACACTTGAAATAGCAGTTGACGAGATGTGCCCAATATGGTTCAAGTACCTGAAGTGGAATTGGAGGTACGTGAAAGGATGGGGGGGGGAAGTCGTGATTGTTGGACTGGTTCTGCGAATTTTGAAGAAATGAGAAGTATGTTCAGTTCATTATCCTTGTTGCGACACCTGAAATAGCAGTTGACGAGATGTGCCCGATATGGTTCAAGTAACTGAAATGGAATGGGAGGTACGTGAAAGGATGGGGGGGGGGAAGTCGTGATTGTTGGAATGGTTCTGCGAATTTTGAAGAAATGAGTAGTATGTTCGGTTCGTTATCCTTGTTGCAACACTTGAAATAGCAGTTGACGAGATGTGCCCGATATAGTTAAAGTAACTGAAGTAGAATTGGAGGTACGTGAGGGGGAGGGGGAAGTCGTGATTGTTGGAATGGTTCTGCGAATTTTGAAGAAATGAGTAGTATGTTCGGTTCGTTATCCTTGTTGCAGCACTTGAAATAGCAGTTGACGAGATGTGCCCGATATAGTTAAAGTAACTGAAGTAGAATTGGAGGTACGTGAGGGGAGGGGGAAGTCGTGATTGTTGGAATGGTTCTGCGAATTTTGAAGAAATGAGAAGTATGTTCAGTTCATTATCCTTGTTGCAACACCTGAAATAGCAGTTGACGAGATGTGCCCGATATGGTTCAAGTAACTGAAATGGAATTGGAGGTACGTGAGGGGATGGGGGGAAGTCGTGATTGTTGGAATGGTTCTGCGAATTTTGAAGAAATGAGTAGTATGTTCGGTTCCTTATCCTTGTTGCAACACTTGAAATAGCAGTTGACGAGATGTGCCCGATATGGTTAAAGTAACTGAAGTAGAATTGGAGGTACGTGAGGGGGAGGGGGAAGTCGTGATTGTTGGACTGGTTCTGCGAATTTTGAAGAAATGAGAAGTATGTTCAGTTCATTATCCTTGTTGCAACACCTGAAATAGCAGTTGACGAGATGTGCCCGATATGGTTCAAGTACCTGAAACGGAATTGGAGGTACGTGAGGGGATGGGGGGGAAGTCGTGATTGTTGGAATGGTTCTGCGAATTTTGAAGAAATGAGTAGTATGTTCGGTTCGTTATCCTTGTTGCAACACTTGAAATAGCAGTTGACGAGATGTGCCCGATATGGTTAAAGTAACTGAAGTAGAATTGGAGGTACTTGAGGGGGAGGGGAAAGTCGTGATTGTTGGACTGGTTCTGCGAATTTTGAAGAAATGAGAAGTATGTTCAGTTCATTATCCTTGTTGCAACACCTGAAATAGCAGTTGACGAGATGTGCCCGATATGGTTCAAGTAACTGAAATGGAATTGGAGGTACGTGAAAGGATGGGGGGAAGTCGTGATTGTTGGAATGGTTCTGCGAATTTTGAAGAAATGAGTAGTATGTTCGGTTCGTTATCCTTGTTGCAACACTTGAAATAGCAGTTGACGAGATGTGCCCGATATGGTTAAAGTAACTGAAGTAGAATTGGAGGTACGTGAGGGGGAGGGGGAAGTCGTGATTGTTGGACTGGTTCTGCGAATTTTGAAGAAATGAGAAGTATGTTCAGTTCATTATCCTTGTTGCAACACCTGAAATAGCAGTTGACGAGATGTGCCCGATATGGTTCAAGTAACTGAAATGGAATTGGAGGTACGTGAAAGGATGGGGGGGGAAGTCGTGATTGTTGGAATGGTTCTGCGAATTTTGAAGAAATGAGTAGTATGTTCGGTTCGTTATCCTTGTTGCAACACTTGAAATAGCAGTTGACGAGATGTGCCCGATATAGTTAAAGTAACTGAAGTAGAATTGGAGGTACGTGAGGGGAGGGGGAAGTCGTGATTGTTGGAATGGTTCTGCGAATTTTGAAGAAATGAGTAGTATGTTCGGTTCGTTATCCTTGTTGCAACACTTGAAATAGCAGTTGACGAGATGTGCCCGATATAGTTAAAGTAACTGAAGTAGAATTGGAGGTACGTGAGGGGATGGGGGGGAAGTCGTGATTGTTGGAATGGTTCTGCGAATTTTGAAGAAATGAGTAGTATGTTCGGTTCGTTATCCTTGTTGCAACACTTGAAATAGCAGTTGACGAGATGTGCCCGATATGGTTAAAGTAACTGAAGTAGAATTGGAGGTACGTGAGGGGAAAGTCGTGATTGTTGGACTGGTTCTGCGAATTTTGAAGAAATGAGAAGTATGTTCAGTTCATTATCCTTGTTGCAACACCTGAAATAGCAGTTGACGAGATGTGCCCGATATGGTTCAAGTAACTGAAATGGAATTGGAGGTACGTGAAAGGATGGGGGGAAGTCGTGATTGTTGGAATGGTTCTGCGAATTTTGAAGAAATGAGTAGTATGTTCGGTTCGTTATCCTTGTTGCAACACTTGAAATAGCAGTTGACGAGATGTGCCCGATATAGTTAAAGTAACTGAAGTAGAATTGGAGGTACGTGAGGGGGAGGGGGAAGTCGTGATTGTTGGAATGGTTCTGCGAGTTTTGAAGAAATGAGTAGTATGTTCGGTTCGTTATCCTTGTTGCAACACTTGAAATAGCAGTTGACGAGATGTGCCCGATATGGTTAAAGTAACTGAAGTAGAATTGGAAGTACGTGAGGGGGAGGGGGAAGTCGTGATTGTTGGACTGGTTCTGCGAATTTTGAAGAAATGAGAAGTATGTTCAGTTCATTATCCTTGTTGCAACACCTGAAATAGCAGTTGACGAGATGTGCCCGATATGGTTCAAGTACTTGAAATGGAATTGGAGGTACGTGAGGGGATGGGGGAGGGGGAAGTCGTGATTGTTGGACTGGTTCTGCGAATTTTGAAGAAATGAGAAGTATGTTCAGTTCATTATCCTTGTTGCAACACCTGAAATAGCAGTTGACGAGATGTGCCCGATATGGTTCAAGTAACTGAAATGGAATTGGAGGTACGTGAAAGGATGGGGGGGGAAGTCGTGATTGTTGGAATGGTTCTGCGAATTTTGAAGAAATGAGTAGTATGTTCGGTTCGTTATCCTTGTTGCAACACTTGAAATAGCAGTTGACGAGATGTGCCCGATATAGTTAAAGTAACTGAAGTAGAATTGGAGGTACGTGAGGGGGGGGGGAAGTCGTGATTGTTGGAATGGTTCTGCGAATTTTGAAGAAATGAGTAGTATGTTCGGTTCGTTATCCTTGTTGCAACACTTGAAATAGCAGTTGACGAGATGTGCCCGATATAGTTAAAGTAACTGAAGTAGAATTGGAGGTACGTGAGGGGGAGGGGAAGTCGTGATTGTTGGACTGGTTCTGCGAATTTTGAAGAAATGAGAAGTATGTTCAGTTCATTATCCTTGTTGCAACACTTGAAATAGCAGTTGACGAGATGTGCCCGATATGGTTAAAGTAACTGAAGTAGAATTGGAGGTACGTGAGGGGGAGGGGAAAGTCGTGATTGTTGGACTGGTTCTGCGAATTTTGAAGAAATGAGAAGTATGTTCAGTTCATTATCCTTGTTGCAACACCTGAAATAGCAGTTGACGAGATGTGCCCGATATGGTTCAAGTAACTGAAATGGAATTGGAGGTACGTGAAAGGATGGGGGGAAGTCGTGATTGTTGGAATGGTTCTGCGAATTTTGAAGAAATGAGTAGTATGTTCGGTTCGTTATCCTTGTTGCAACACTTGAAATAGCAGTTGACGAGATGTGCCCGATATAGTTAAAGTAACTGAAGTAGAATTGGAGGTACGTGAGGGGAGGGGGAAGTCGTGATTGTTGGAATGGTTCTGCGAATTTTGAAGAAATGAGTAGTATGTTCGGTTCGTTATCCTTGTTGCAACACTTGAAATAGCAGTTGACGAGATGTGCCCGATATAGTTAAAGTAACTGAAGTAGAATTGGAGGTACGTGAGGGGGAGGGGAAGTCGTGATTGTTGGACTGGTTCTGCGAATTTTGAAGAAATGAGAAGTATGTTCAGTTCATTATCCTTGTTGCAACACCTGAAATAGCAGTTGACGAGATGTGCCCGATATGGTTCAAGTAACTGAAATGGAATTGGAGGTACGTGAAAGGATGGGGGGAAGGGGGAAGTCGTGATTGTTGGACTGGTTCTGCGAATTTTGAAGAAATGAGTAGTATGTTCGGTTCGTTATCCTTGTTGCAACACTTGAAATAGCAGTTGACGAGATGTGCCCGATATAGTTAAAGTAACTGAAGTAGAATTGGAGGTACGTGAGGGGGAGGGGAAAGTCGTGATTGTTGGACTGGTTCTGCGAATTTTGAAGAAATGAGAAGTATGTTCAGTTCATTATCCTTGTTGCAACACTTGAAATAGCAGTTGACGAGATGTGCCCGATATGGTTCAAGTAACAGAAATGGAATTGGAGGTACGTGAGGGAGAGGGGGAAGTCGTGATTGTTGGAATGGTTCTGCGAATTTTGAAGAAATGAGTAGTATGTTCTGTTCGTTATCCTTGTTGCAACACTTGAAATAGCAGTTGACGAGATGTGCCCGATATATTTAAAGTAACTGAAGTAGAATAGGAGGTACGTGAGGGGGAGGGGGAAGTCGTGATTGTTGGAATGGTTCTGCGAATTTTGAAGAAATGAGAAGTATGTTCAGTTCATTATCCTTGTTGCAACACCTGAAATAGCAGTTGACGAGATGTGCCCGATATGGTTCAAGTAACTGAAATGGAATTGGAGGTACGTGAGGGGATGGGGGGAAGTCGTGATTGTTGGAATGGTTCTGCGAATTTTGAAGAAATGAGTAGTATGTTCGGTTCGTTATCCTTGTTGCAACACTTGAAATAGCAGTTGACGAGATGTGGCCGATATGGTTCAAGTAACTGAAATGGAATTGGAGGTACGTGAAAGGATGGGGGGGGAAGTCGTGATTGTTGGAATGGTTCTGCGAATTTTGAAGAAATGAGTAGTATGTTCGGTTCGTTATCCTTGTTGCAACACTTGAAATAGCAGTTGACGAGATGTGCCCGATATAGTTAAAGTAACTGAAGTAGAATTGGAGGTACGTGAGGGGGAGGGGGAAGTCGTGATTGTTGGACTGGTTCTGCGAATTTTGAAGAAATGAGAAGTATGTTCAGTTCATTATCCTTGTTGCAACACCTGAAATAGCAGTTGACGAGATGTGCCCGATATGGTTCAAGTAACTGAAATGGAATTGGAGGTACGTGAAAGGATGGGGGGGGGAAGTCGTGATTGTTGGAATGGTTCTGCGAATTTTGAAGAAATGAGTAGTATGTTCGGTTCGTTATCCTTGTTGCAACACTTGAAATAGCAGTTGACGAGATGTGCCCGATATAGTTAAAGTAACTGAAGTAGAATTGGAGGTACTTGAAGGGGAGGGGGAAGTCGTGATTGTTGGAATGGTTCTGCGAATTTTGAAGAAATGAGTAGTATGTTCGGTTCGTTATCCTTGTTGCAACACTTGAAATAGCAGTTGACGAGATGTGCCCGATATAGTTAAAGTAACTGAAGTAGAATTGGAGGTACGTGAGGGGGAGGGGAAAGTCGTGATTGTTGGACTGGTTCTGCGAATTTTGAAGAAATGAGAAGTATGTTCAGTTCATTATCCTTGTTGCAACACTTGAAATAGCAGTTGACGAGATGTGCCCGATATGGTTCAAGTAACAGAAATGGAATTGGAGGTACGTGAGGGAGAGGGGGAAGTCGTGATTGTTGGAATGGTTCTGCGAATTTTGAAGAAATGAGTAGTATGTTCGGTTCGTTATCCTTGTTGCAACACTTGAAATAGCAGTTGACGAGATGTGCCCGATATGGTTAAAGTAACTGAAGTAGAATTGGAGGTACGTGAGGGGGAGGGGGAAGTCGTGATTGTTGGAATGGTTCTGCGAATTTTGAAGAAATGAGAAGTATGTTCAGTTCATTATCCTTGTTGCAACACCTGAAATAGCAGTTGACGAGATGTGCCCGATATGGTTCAAGTAACTGAAATGGAATTGGAGGTACGTGAGGGGATGGGGGGGAAGTCGTGATTGTTGGAATGGTTCTGCGAATTTTGAAGAAATGAGTAGTATGTTCGGTTCGTTATCCTTGTTGCAACACTTGAAATAGCAGTTGACGAGATGTGCCCGATATGGTTAAAGTAACTGAAATGGAATTGGAGGTACGTGAAAGGGGGGGGGGGAAGTCGTGATTGTTGGAATGGTTCTGCGAATTTTGAAGAAATGAGTAGTATGTTCGGTTCGTTATCCTTGTTGCAACACTTGAAATAGCAGTTGACGAGATGTGCCCGATATAGTTAAAGTAACTGAAGTAGAATTGGAGGTACGTGAGGGGGAGGGGGAAGTCGTGATTGTTGGAATGGTTCTGCGAATTTTGAAGAAATGAGTAGTATGTTCAGTTCGTTATCCTTGTTGCAACACTTGAAATAGCAGTTGACGAGATGTGCCCGATATGGTTAAAGTAACTGAAGTGGAATTGGAGGTACGTGAGGGGGGGGGGAAGTCGTGATTGTTGGAATGGTTCTGCGAATTTTGAAGAAATGAGTAGTATGTTCGGTTCGTTATCCTTGTTGCAACACTTGAAATAGCAGTTGACGAGATGTGCCCGATATAGTTAAAGTAACTGAAATGGAATTGGAGGTACGTGAAGGGGGGGGAAGTCGTGATTGTTGGAATGGTTCTGCGAATTTTGAAGAAATGAGTAGTATGTTCGGTTCGTTATCCTTGTTGCAACACTTGAAATAGCAGTTGACGAGATGTGCCCGATATAGTTAAAGTAACTGAAGTAGAATTGGAGGTACGTGAGGGGGAGGGGGAAGTCGTGATTGTTGGAATGGTTCTGCGAATTTTGAAGAAATGAGAAGTATGTTCAGTTCGTTATCCTTGTTGCAACACCTGAAATAGCAGTTGACGAGATGTGCCCGATATGGTTCAAGTAACTGAAATGGAATTGGAGGTACGTGAGGGGATGGGGGGGGGAAGTCGTGATTGTTGGAATGGTTCTGCGAATTTTGAAGAAATGAGTAGTATGTTCGGTTCGTTATCCTTGTTGCAACACTTGAAATAGCAGTTGACGAGATGTGCCCGATATGGTTAAAGTAACTGAAGTAGAATTGGAGGTACGTGAGGGGGAGGGGAAAGTCGTGATTGTTGGACTGGTTCTGCGAATTTTGAAGAAATGAGAAGTATGTTCAGTTCATTATCCTTGTTGCAACACCTGAAATAGCAGTTGACGAGATGTGCCCGATATGGTTCAAGTAACTGAAATGGAATTGGAGGTACGTGAAAGGATGGGGGGGAAGTCGTGATTGTTGGAATGGTTCTGCGAATTTTGAAGAAATGAGTAGTATGTTCGGTTCGTTATCCTTGTTGCAACACTTGAAATAGCAGTTGACGAGATGTGCCCGATATAGTTAAAGTAACTGAAGTAGAATTGGAGGTACGTGAGGGGGAGGGGGAAGTCGTGATTGTTGGAATGGTTCTGCGAATTTTGAAGAAATGAGTAGTATGTTCAGTTCATTATCCTTGTTGCAACACTTGAAATAGCAGTTGACGAGATGTGCCCGATATGGTTAAAGTAACTGAAATAGAATTGGAGGTACGTGAGGGGGGGGGGGGAAGTCGTGATTGTTGGAATGGTTCTGCGAATTTTGAAGAAATGAGTAGTATGTTCGGTTCGTTATCCTTGTTGCAACACTTGAAATAGCAGTTGACGAGATGTGCCCGATATGGTTAAAGTAACTGAAGTAGAATTGGAGGTACGTGAGGGGAGGGGAAAGTCGTGATTGTTGGACTGGTTCTGCGAATTTTGAAGAAATGAGAAGTATGTTCAGTTCATTATCCTTGTTGCAACACCTGAAATAGCAGTTGACGAGATGTGCCCGATATGGTTCAAGTAACTGAAATGGAATTGGAGGTACGTGAAAGGATGGGGGGGGGGAAGTCGTGATTGTTGGAATGGTTCTGCGAATTTTGAAGAAATGAGTAGTATGTTCGGTTCGTTATCCTTGTTGCAACACTTGAAATAGCAGTTGACGAGATGTGCCCGATATAGTTAAAGTAACTGAAGTAGAATTGGAGGTACGTGAGGGGGAGGGGGAAGTCGTGATTGTTGGAATGGTTCTGCGAATTTTGAAGAAATGAGTAGTATGTTCAGTTCGTTATCCTTGTTGCAACACTTGAAATAGCAGTTGACGAGATGTGCCCGATATGGTTAAAGTAACTGAAGTAGAATTGGAGGTACGTGAGGGGATGGGGGGGAAGTCGTGATTGTTGGAATGGTTCTGCGAATTTTGAAGAAATGAGTAGTATGTTCGGTTCGTTATCCTTGTTGCAACACTTGAAATAGCAGTTGACGAGATGTGCCCGATATGGTTAAAGTAACTGAAGTAGAATTGGAGGTACGTGAGGGGGAGGGGAAGTCGTGATTGTTGGAATGGTTCTGCGAATTTTGAAGAAATGAGAAGTATGTTCAGTTCATTATCCTTGTTGCAACACCTGAAATAGCAGTTGACGAGATGTGCCCGATATGGTTCAAGTAACTGAAATGGAATTGGAGGTACGTGAAAGGATGGGGGGGGAAGTCGTGATTGTTGGAATGGTTCTGCGAATTTTGAAGAAATGAGTAGTATGTTCGGTTCGTTATCCTTGTTGCAACACTTGAAATAGCAGTTGACGAGATGTGCCCGATATAGTTAAAGTAACTGAAGTAGAATTGGAGGTACGTGAGGGGGAGGGGGAAGTCGTGATTGTTGGAATGGTTCTGCGAATTTTGAAGAAATGAGTAGTATGTTCGGTTCGTTATCCTTGTTGCAACACTTGAAATAGCAGTTGACGAGATGTGCCCGATATGGTTAAAGTAACTGAAGTAGAATTGGAGGTACGTGAGGGGAGGGGGAAGTCGTGATTGTTGGACTGGTTCTGCGAATTTTGAAGAAATGAGAAGTATGTTCAGTTCATTATCCTTGTTGCAACACCTGAAATAGCAGTTGACGAGATGTGCCCGATATGGTTCAAGTAACTGAAATGGAATTGGAGGTACGTGAGGGGATGGGGGAGGGGGAAGTCGTGATTGTTGGACTGGTTCTGCGAATTTTGAAGAAATGAGAAGTATGTTCAGTTCATTATCCTTGTTGCAACACTTGAAATAGCAGTTGACGAGATGTGCCCGATATGGTTCAAGTAACTGAAATGGAATTGGAGGTACGTGAAAGGATGGGGGGGGGGAAGTCGTGATTGTTGGAATGGTTCTGCGAATTTTGAAGAAATGAGTAGTATGTTCGGTTCGTTATCCTTGTTGCAACACTTGAAATAGCAGTTGACGAGATGTGCCCGATATAGTTAAAGTAACTGAAGTAGAATTGGAGGTACGTGAGGGGAGGGGAAAGTCGTGATTGTTGGACTGGTTCTGCGAATTTTGAAGAAATGAGAAGTATGTTCAGTTCATTATCCTTGTTGCAACACTTGAAATAGCAGTTGACGAGATGTGCCCGATATGGTTCAAGTAACTGAAATGGAATTGGAGGTACGTGAGGGGGAGGGGGAAGTCGTGATTGTTGGAATGGTTCTGCGAATTTTGAAGAAATGAGTAGTATGTTCGGTTCGTTATCCTTGTTGCAACACTTGAAATAGCAGTTGACGAGATGTGCCCGATATGGTTAAAGTAACTGAAGTAGAATTGGAGGTACGTGAGGGGGAGGGGGAAGTCGTGATTGTTGGAATGGTTCTGCGAATTTTGAAGAAATGAGAAGTATGTTCAGTTCATTATCCTTGTTGCAACACCTGAAATAGCAGTTGACGAGATGTGCCCGATATGGTTCAAGTAACTGAAATGGAATTGGAGGTACGTGAAAGGATGGGGGGGAAGTCGTGATTGTTGGAATGGTTCTGCGAATTTTGAAGAAATGAGTAGTATGTTCGGTTCGTTATCCTTGTTGCAACACTTGAAATAGCAGTTGACGAGATGTGCCCGATATAGTTAAAGTAACTGAAGTAGAATTGGAGGTACGTGAGGGGGAGGGGGAAGTCGTGATTGTTGGAATGGTTCTGCGAATTTTGAAGAAATGAGTAGTATGTTCAGTTCGTTATCCTTGTTGCAACACTTGAAATAGCAGTTGACGAGATGTGCCCGATATAGTTAAAGTAACTGAAGTAGAATTGGAGGTACGTGAGGGGGAGGGGGAAGTCGTGATTGTTGGACTGGTTCTGCGAATTTTGAAGAAATGAGAAGTATGTTCAGTTCATTATCCTTGTTGCAACACCTGAAATAGCAGTTGACGAGATGTGCCCGATATGGTTCAAGTAACTGAAATGGAATTGGAGGTACGTGAAAGGATGGGGGAGGGGGAAGTCGTGATTGTTGGAATGGTTCTGCGAATTTTGAAGAAATGAGTAGTATGTTCGGTTCGTTATCCTTGTTGCAACACTTGAAATAGCAGTTGACGAGATGTGCCCGATATAGTTAAAGTAACTGAAGTAGAATTGGAGGTACGTGAGGGGGAGGGGAAAGTCGTGATTGTTGGACTGGTTCTGCGAATTTTGAAGAAATGAGAAGTATGTTCAGTTCATTATCCTTGTTGCAACACTTGAAATAGCAGTTGACGAGATGTGCCCGATATGGTTCAAGTAACTGAAATGGAATTGGAGGTACGTGAGGGAGAGGGGGAAGTCGTGATTGTTGGAATGGTTCTGCGAATTTTGAAGAAATGAGTAGTATGTTCAGTTCGTTATCCTTGTTGCAACACTTGAAATAGCAGTTGACGAGATGTGCCCGATATAGTTAAAGTAACTGAAGTAGAATTGGAGGTACGTGAGGGGGAGGGGAAGTCGTGATTGTTGGAATGGTTCTGCGAATTTTGAAGAAATGAGAAGTATGTTCAGTTCATTATCCTTGTTGCAACACCTGAAATAGCAGTTGACGAGATGTGCCCGATATGGTTCAAGTAACTGAAATGGAATTGGAGGTACGTGAGGGGATGGGGGGGAAGTCGTGATTGTTGGAATGGTTCTGCGAATTTTGAAGAAATGAGTAGTATGTTCGGTTCGTTATCCTTGTTGCAACACTTGAAATAGCAGTTGACGAGATGTGCCCGATATGGTTAAAGTAACTGAAATAGAATTGGAGGTACGTGAGGAGGGGGGGGGAAGTCGTGATTGTTGGAATGGTTCTGCGAATTTTGAAGAAATGAGTAGTATGTTCAGTTCGTTATCCTTGTTGCAACACTTGAAATAGCAGTTGACGAGATGTGCCCGATATGGTTAAAGTAACTGAAGTAGAATTGGAGGTACGTGAGGGGGAGGGGGAAGTCGTGATTGTTGGACTGGTTCTGCGAATTTTGAAGAAATGAGAAGTATGTTCAGTTCATTATCCTTGTTGCAACACTTGAAATAGCAGTTGACGAGATGTGCCCGATATGGTTCAAGTAACTGAAATGGAATTGGAGGTACGTGAAAGGAGGGGGGGGGGAAGTCGTGATTGTTGGAATGGTTCTGCGAATTTTGAAGAAATGAGTAGTATGTTCGGTTCGTTATCCTTGTTGCAACACTTGAAATAGCAGTTGACGAGATGTGCCCGATATAGTTAAAGTAACTGAAGTAGAATTGGAGGTACGTGAGGGGAGGGGGAAGTCGTGATTGTTGGAATGGTTCTGCGAATTTTGAAGAAATGAGTAGTATGTTCGGTTCGTTATCCTTGTTGCAACACTTGAAATAGCAGTTGACGAGATGTGCCCGATATGGTTAAAGTAACTGAAGTAGAATTGGAGGTACGTGAGGGGAGGGGGAAGTCGTGATTGTTGGACTGGTTCTGCGAATTTTGAAGAAATGAGAAGTATGTTCAGTTCATTATCCTTGTTGCAACACCTGAAATAGCAGTTGACGAGATGTGCCCGATATGGTTCAAGTAACTGAAATGGAATTGGAGGTACGTGAGGGGATGGGGGGGAAGTCGTGATTGTTGGAATGGTTCTGCGAATTTTGAAGAAATGAGTAGTATGTTCGGTTCGTTATCCTTGTTGCAACACTTGAAATAGCAGTTGACGAGATGTGCCCGATATAGTTAAAGTAACTGAAGTAGAATTGGAGGTACGTGAGGGGGAGGGGGAAGTCGTGATTGTTGGACTGGTTCTGCGAATTTTGAAGAAATGAGTAGTATGTTCAGTTCATTATCCTTGTTGCAACACCTGAAATAGCAGTTGACGAGATGTGCCCGATATGGTTCAAGTAACTGAAATGGAATTGGAGGTACGTGAGGGGATGGGGGGAAGTCGTGATTGTTGGAATGGTTCTGCGAATTTTGAAGAAATGAGTAGTATGTTCGGTTCGTTATCCTTGTTGCAACACTTGAAATAGCAGTTGACGAGATGTGCCCGATATGGTTAAAGTAACTGAAGTAGAATTGGAGGTACGTGAGGGGGAGGGAAAGTCGTGATTGTTGGACTGGTTCTGCGAATTTTGAAGAAATGAGAAGTATGTTCAGTTCATTATCCTTGTTGCAACACCTGAAATAGCAGTTGACGAGATGTGCCCGATATGGTTCAAGTAACTGAAATGGAATTGGAAAGGAGGGGGGGGAAGTCGTGATTGTTGGAATGGTTCTGCGAATTTTGAAGAAATGAGTAGTATGTTCGGTTCGTTATCCTTGTTGCAACACTTGAAATAGCAGTTGACGAGATGTGCCCGATATGGTTAAAGTAACTGAAGTAGAATTGGAGGTACGTGAGGAGGGGGAAGTCGTGATTGTTGGAATGGTTCTGCGAATTTTGAAGAAATGAGTAGTATGTTCGGTTCGTTATCCTTGTTGCAACACTTGAAATAGCAGTTGACGAGATGTGCCCGATATAGTTAAAGTAACTGAAGTAGAATTGGAGGTACGTGAGGGGAGGGGGAAGTCGTGATTGTTGGACTGGTTCTGCGAATTTTGAAGAAATGAGAAGTATGTTCAGTTCATTATCCTTGTTGCAACACCTGAAATAGCAGTTGACGAGATGTGCCCGATATGGTTCAAGTAACTGAAATGGAATTGGAGGTACGTGAAAGGATGGGGGAAGTCGTGATTGTTGGAATGGTTCTGCGAATTTTGAAGAAATGAGAAGTATGTTCAGTTCATTATCCTTGTTGCAACACTTGAAATAGCAGTTGACGAGATGTGCCCGATATGGTTAAAGTAACTGAAGTAGAATTGGAGGTACGTGAGGGGAGGGGGAAGTCGTGATTGTTGGAATGGTTCTGCGAATTTTGAAGAAATGAGTAGTATGTTCAGTTCGTTATCCTTGTTGCAACACTTGAAATAGCAGTTGACGAGATGTGCCCGATATGGTTAAAGTAACTGAAGTAGAATTGGAGGTACGTGAAAGGATGGGGGGGGAAGTCGTGATTGTTGGAATGGTTCTGCGAATTTTGAAGAAATGAGTAGTATGTTCGGTTCGTTATCCTTGTTGCAACACTTGAAATAGCAGTTGACGAGATGTGCCCGATATAGTTAAAGTAACTGAAGTAGAATTGGAGGTACGTGAGGGGGAGGGGGAAGTCGTGATTGTTGGAATGGTTCTGCGAATTTTGAAGAAATGAGTAGTATGTTCGGTTCGTTATCCTTGTTGCAACACTTGAAATAGCAGTTGACGAGATGTGCCCGATATAGTTAAAGTAACTGAAGTAGAATTGGAGGTACGTGAGGGGGAGGGGGAAGTCGTGATTGTTGGACTGGTTCTGCGAATTTTGAAGAAATGAGAAGTATGTTCAGTTCATTATCCTTGTTGCAACACCTGAAATAGCAGTTGACGAGATGTGCCCGATATGGTTCAAGTAACTGAAATGGAATTGGAGGTACGTGAGGGGATGGGGGGGAAGTCGTGATTGTTGGAATGGTTCTGCGAATTTTGAAGAAATGAGTAGTATGTTCGGTTCATTATCCTTGTTGCAACACTTGAAATAGCAGTTGACGAGATGTGCCCGATATGGTTCAAGTAACTGAAATGGAATTGGAGGTACGTGAAAGGATGGGGGGGGGGAGTCGTGATTGTTGGAATGGTTCTGCGAATTTTGAAGAAATGAGTAGTATGTTCGGTTCGTTATCCTTGTTGCAACACTTGAAATAGCAGTTGACGAGATGTGCCCGATATAGTTAAAGTAACTGAAGTAGAATTGGAGGTACGTGAGGGGGAGGGGGAAGTCGTGATTGTTGGACTGGTTCTGCGAATTTTGAAGAAATGAGAAGTATGTTCAGTTCATTATCCTTGTTGCAACACCTGAAATAGCAGTTGACGAGATGTGCCCGATATGGTTCAAGTAACTGAAATGGAATTGGAGGTACGTGAGGGGATGGGGGGGAAGTCGTGATTGTTGGAATGGTTCTGCGAATTTTGAAGAAATGAGTAGTATGTTCGGTTCGTTATCCTTGTTGCAACACTTGAAATAGCAGTTGACGAGATGTGCCCGATATGGTTAAAGTAACTGAAGTAGAATTGGAGGTACGTGAGGGGGAGGGGAAAGTCGTGATTGTTGGACTGGTTCTGCGAATTTTGAAGAAATGAGAAGTATGTTCAGTTCATTATCCTTGTTGCAACACCTGAAATAGCAGTTGACGAGATGTGCCCGATATGGTTAAAGTAACTGAAGTAGAATTGGAGGTACGAGGGGGAGGGGGAAGTCGTGATTGTTGGAATGGTTCTGCGAATTTTGAAGAAATGAGTAGTATGTTCGGTTCGTTATCCTTGTTGCAACACTTGAAATAGCAGTTGACGAGATGTGCCCGATATAGTTAAAGTAACTGAAGTAGAATTGGAGGTACGTGAGGGGGAGGGGGAAGTCGTGATTGTTGGAATGGTTCTGCGAATTTTGAAGAAATGAGTAGTATGTTCGGTTCGTTATCCTTGTTGCAACACTTGAAATAGCAGTTGACGAGATGTGCCCGATATAGTTAAAGTAACTGAAGTAGAATTGGAGGTACGTGAGGGGGAGGGGGAAGTCGTGATTGTTGGACTGGTTCTGCGAATTTTGAAGAAATGAGAAGTATGTTCAGTTCATTATCCTTGTTGCAACACCTGAAATAGCAGTTGACGAGATGTGCCCGATATGGTTCAAGTAACTGAAATGGAATTGGAGGTACGTGAAAGGATGGGGGAGGGGGAAGTCGTGATTGTTGGAATGGTTCTGCGAATTTTGAAGAAATGAGTAGTATGTTCGGTTCGTTATCCTTGTTGCAACACTTGAAATAGCAGTTGACGAGATGTGCCCGATATGGTTAAAGTAACTGAAGTAGAATTGGAGGTACGTGAGGGGAGGGGAAAGTCGTGATTGTTGGACTGGTTCTGCGAATTTTGAAGAAATGAGAAGTATGTTCAGTTCATTATCCTTGTTGCAACACCTGAAATAGCAGTTGACGAGATGTGCCCGATATGGTTCAAGTAACTGAAATGGAATTGGAGGTACGTGAAAGGATGGGGGGGGGAAGTCGTGATTGTTGGAATGGTTCTGCGAATTTTGAAGAAATGAGTAGTATGTTCGGTTCGTTATCCTTGTTGCAACACTTGAAATAGCAGTTGACGAGATGTGCCCGATATGGTTAAAGTAACTGAAGTAGAATTGGAGGTACGTGAGGGGAGGGGAAGTCGTGATTGTTGGAATGGTTCTGCGAATTTTGAAGAAATGAGTAGTATGTTCGGTTCGTTATCCTTGTTGCAACACTTGAAATAGCAGTTGACGAGATGTGCCCGATATAGTTAAAGTAACTGAAGTAGAATTGGAGGTACGTGAGGGGGAGGGGGAAGTCGTGATTGTTGGAATGGTTCTGCGAATTTTGAAGAAATGAGTAGTATGTTCAGTTCGTTATCCTTGTTGCAACACTTGAAATAGCAGTTGACGAGATGTGCCCGATATGGTTAAAGTAACTGAAGTAGAATTGGAGGTACGTGAGGGGGAGGGGGAAGTCGTGATTGTTGGACTGGTTCTGCGAATTTTGAAGAAATGAGAAGTATGTTCAGTTCATTATCCTTGTTGCAACACTTGAAATAGCAGTTGACGAGATGTGCCCGATATGGTTCAAGTAACAGAAATGGAATTGGAGGTACGTGAGGGAGAGGGGGAAGTCGTGATTGTTGGAATGGTTCTGCGAATTTTGAAGAAATGAGTAGTATGTTCGGTTCGTTATCCTTGTTGCAACACTTGAAATAGCAGTTGACGAGATGTGCCCGATATGGTTAAAGTAACTGAAGTAGAATTGGAGGTACGTGAGGGGGAGGGGGAAGTCGTGATTGTTGGAATGGTTCTGCGAATTTTGAAGAAATGAGAAGTATGTTCAGTTCATTATCCTTGTTGCAACACCTGAAATAGCAGTTGACGAGATGTGCCCGATATGGTTCAAGTAACTGAAATGGAATTGGAGGTACGTGAGGGGATGGGGGGGAAGTCGTGATTGTTGGAATGGTTCTGCGAATTTTGAAGAAATGAGTAGTATGTTCGGTTCGTTATCCTTGTTGCAACACTTGAAATAGCAGTTGACGAGATGTGCCCGATATGGTTAAAGTAACTGAAATGGAATTGGAGGTACGTGAAAGGATGGGGGGGGAAGTCGTGATTGTTGGAATGGTTCTGCGAATTTTGAAGAAATGAGTAGTATGTTCGGTTCGTTATCCTTGTTGCAACACTTGAAATAGCAGTTGACGAGATGTGCCCGATATGGTTAAAGTAACTGAAGTAGAATTGGAGGTACGTGAGGGGGAGGGGGAAGTCGTGATTGTTGGACTGGTTCTGCGAATTTTGAAGAAATGAGAAGTATGTTCAGTTCATTATCCTTGTTGCAACACCTGAAATAGCAGTTGACGAGATGTGCCCGATATGGTTCAAGTAACTGAAATGGAATTGGAGGTACGTGAAAGGATGGGGGGGGGAAGTCGTGATTGTTGGAATGGTTCTGCGAATTTTGAAGAAATGAGTAGTATGTTCGGTTCGTTATCCTTGTTGCAACACTTGAAATAGCAGTTGACGAGATGTGCCCGATATAGTTAAAGTAACTGAAGTAGAATTGGAGGTACTTGAAGGGGAGGGGGAAGTCGTGATTGTTGGAATGGTTCTGCGAATTTTGAAGAAATGAGTAGTATGTTCGGTTCGTTATCCTTGTTGCAACACTTGAAATAGCAGTTGACGAGATGTGCCCGATATAGTTAAAGTAACTGAAGTAGAATTGGAGGTACGTGAGGGGGAGGGGGAAGTCGTGATTGTTGGACTGGTTCTGCGAATTTTGAAGAAATGAGAAGTATGTTCAGTTAATTATCCTTGTTGCAACACCTGAAATAGCAGTTGACGAGATGTGCCCGATATGGTTCAAGTAACTGAAATGGAATTGGAGGTACGTGAGGGGATGGGGGGGGGAAGTCGTGATTGTTGGAATGGTTCTGCGAATTTTGAAGAAATGAGTAGTATGTTCGGTTCGTTATCCTTGTTGCAACACTTGAAATAGCAGTTGACGAGATGTGCCCGATATGGTTAAAGTAACTGAAGTAGAATTGGAGGTACGTGAGGGGGAGGGGAAAGTCGTGATTGTTGGACTGGTTCTGCGAATTTTGAAGAAATGAGAAGTATGTTCAGTTCATTATCCTTGTTGCAACACCTGAAATAGCAGTTGACGAGATGTGCCCGATATGGTTCAAGTAACTGAAATGGAATTGGAGGTACGTGAAAGGATGGGGGGGAAGTCGTGATTGTTGGAATGGTTCTGCGAATTTTGAAGAAATGAGTAGTATGTTCGGTTCGTTATCCTTGTTGCAACACTTGAAATAGCAGTTGACGAGATGTGCCCGATATAGTTAAAGTAACTGAAGTAGAATTGGAGGTACGTGAGGGGGAGGGGGAAGTCGTGATTGTTGGAATGGTTCTGCGAATTTTGAAGAAATGAGAAGTATGTTCAGTTCATTATCCTTGTTGCAACACCTGAAATAGCAGTTGACGAGATGTGCCCGATATGGTTCAAGTAACTGAAATGGAATTGGAGGTACGTGAGGGGATGGGGGGGGAAGTCGTGATTGTTGGAATGGTTCTGCGAATTTTGAAGAAATGAGTAGTATGTTCGGTTCGTTATCCTTGTTGCAACACTTGAAATAGCAGTTGACGAGATGTGCCCGATATGGTTAAAGTAACTGAAGTAGAATTGGAGGTACGTGAGGGGGAGGGGGAAGTCGTGATTGTTGGACTGGTTCTGCGAATTTTGAAGAAATGAGAAGTATGTTCAGTTCATTATCCTTGTTGCAACACCTGAAATAGCAGTTGACGAGATGTGCCCGATATGGTTCAAGTAACTGAAATGGAATTGGAGGTACGTGAAAGGATGGGGGGGGAAGTCGTGATTGTTGGAATGGTTCTGCGAATTTTGAAGAAATGAGTAGTATGTTCGGTTCGTTATCCTTGTTGCAACACTTGAAATAGCAGTTGACGAGATGTGCCCGATATAGTTAAAGTAACTGAAGTAGAATTGGAGGTACGTGAGGGGGAGGGGGAAGTCGTGATTGTTGGAATGGTTCTGCGAATTTTGAAGAAATGAGTAGTATGTTCGGTTCGTTATCCTTGTTGCAACACTTGAAATAGCAGTTGACGAGATGTGCCCGATATAGTTAAAGTAACTGAAGTAGAATTGGAGGTACGTGAGGGGGAGGGGGAAGTCGTGATTGTTGGACTGGTTCTGCGAATTTTGAAGAAATGAGAAGTATGTTCAGTTCATTATCCTTGTTGCAACACCTGAAATAGCAGTTGACGAGATGTGCCCGATATGGTTCAAGTAACTGAAATGGAATTGGAGGTACGTGAAAGGATGGGGGGGGAGTCGTGATTGTTGGAATGGTTCTGCGAATTTTGAAGAAATGAGTAGTATGTTCAGTTCGTTATCCTTGTTGCAACACTTGAAATAGCAGTTGACGAGATGTGCCCGATATGGTTAAAGTAACTGAAATGGAATTGGAGGTACGTGAGGGGATGGGGGGGAAGTCGTGATTGTTGGAATGGTTCTGCGAATTTTGAAGAAATGAGTAGTATGTTCGGTTCGTTATCCTTGTTGCAACACTTGAAATAGCAGTTGACGAGATGTGCCCGATATGGTTAAAGTAACTGAAGTAGAATTGGAGGTACGTGAAAGGATGGGGGGGGGGAGTCGTGATTGTTGGAATGGTTCTGCGAATTTTGAAGAAATGAGTAGTATGTTCGGTTCGTTATCCTTGTTGCAACACTTGAAATAGCAGTTGACGAGATGTGCCCGATATAGTTAAAGTAACTGAAGTAGAATTGGAGGTACGTGAGGGGGAGGGGGAAGTCGTGATTGTTGGAATGGTTCTGCGAATTTTGAAGAAATGAGTAGTATGTTCGGTTCGTTATCCTTGTTGCAACACTTGAAATAGCAGTTGACGAGATGTGCCCGATATAGTTAAAGTAACTGAAGTAGAATTGGAGGTACGTGAGGGGGAGGGGGAAGTCGTGATTGTTGGACTGGTTCTGCGAATTTTGAAGAAATGAGAAGTATGTTCAGTTCATTATCCTTGTTGCAACACCTGAAATAGCAGTTGACGAGATGTGCCCGATATGGTTCAAGTAACTGAAATGGAATTGGAGGTACGTGAGGGGATGGGGGGGAGTCGTGATTGTTGGAATGGTTCTGCGAATTTTGAAGAAATGAGTAGTATGTTCGGTTCGTTATCCTTGTTGCAACACTTGAAATAGCAGTTGACGAGATGTGCCCGATATGGTTAAAGTAACTGAAATGGAATTGGAGGTACGTGAGGATGGGGGGGGGAGTCGTGATTGTTGGAATGGTTCTGCGAATTTTGAAGAAATGAGTAGTATGTTCGGTTCGTTATCCTTGTTGCAACACTTGAAATAGCAGTTGACGAGATGTGCCCGATATAGTTAAAGTAACTGAAGTAGAATTGGAGGTACGTGAGGGGGAGGGGGAAGTCGTGATTGTTGGACTGGTTCTGCGAATTTTGAAGAAATGAGAAGTATGTTCAGTTCATTATCCTTGTTGCAACACCTGAAATAGCAGTTGACGAGATGTGCCCGATATGGTTCAAGTAACTGAAATGGAATTGGAGGTACGTGAGGGGGAGGGGGAAGT
Organism: Baylisascaris procyonis; assembly: GCA_037389465.1. Classification (NCBI taxonomy): domain Eukaryota; kingdom Metazoa; phylum Nematoda; class Chromadorea; order Rhabditida; family Ascarididae; genus Baylisascaris; species Baylisascaris procyonis. The sequence continues at coordinate 5,049,727 of JAZARR010000154.1, read as the reverse complement.
CGTGATTGTTGGAATGGTTCTGCGAATTTTGAAGAAATGAGTAGTATGTTCGGTTCGTTATCCTTGTTGCAACACTTGAAATAGCAGTTGACGAGATGTGCCCGATATGGTTAAAGTAACTGAAGTAGAATTGGAGGTACGTGAGGGGGAGGGGAAAGTCGTGATTGTTGGACTGGTTCTGCGAATTTTGAAGAAATGAGAAGTATGTTCAGTTCATTATCCTTGTTGCAACACCTGAAATAGCAGTTGACGAGATGTGCCCGATATAGTTAAAGTAACTGAAGTAGAATTGGAGGTACGTGAGGGGGAGGGGAAGTCGTGATTGTTGGAATGGTTCTGCGAATTTTGAAGAAATGAGTAGTATGTTCGGTTCGTTATCCTTGTTGCAACACTTGAAATAGCAGTTGACGAGATGTGCCCGATATAGTTAAGTAACTGAAGTAGAATTGGAGGTACGTGAGGGGGAGGGGGAAGTCGTGATTGTTGGAATGGTTCTGCGAATTTTGAAGAAATGAGTAGTATGTTCGGTTCGTTATCCTTGTTGCAACACTTGAAATAGCAGTTGACGAGATGTGCCCGATATAGTTAAAGTAACTGAAGTAGAATTGGAGGTACGTGAGGGGGAGGGGGAAGTCGTGATTGTTGGACTGGTTCTGCGAATTTTGAAGAAATGAGAAGTATGTTCAGTTCATTATCCTTGTTGCAACACCTGAAATAGCAGTTGACGAGATGTGCCCGATATGGTTCAAGTAACTGAAATGGAATTGGAGGTACGTGAAAGGATGGGGGAGGGGGAAGTCGTGATTGTTGGACTGGTTCTGCGAATTTTGAAGAAATGAGTAGTATGTTCGGTTCGTTATCCTTGTTGCAACACTTGAAATAGCAGTTGACGAGATGTGCCCGATATAGTTAAAGTAACTGAAGTAGAATTGGAGGTACGTGAGGGGGAGGGGAAAGTCGTGATTGTTGGACTGGTTCTGCGAATTTTGAAGAAATGAGAAGTATGTTCAGTTCATTATCCTTGTTGCAACACCTGAAATAGCAGTTGACGAGATGTGCACGATATGGTTCAAGTAACTGAAATGGAATTGGAGGTACGTGAAAGGATGGGGGGGGGAAGTCGTGATTGTTGGAATGGTTCTGCGAATTTTGAAGAAATGAGTAGTATGTTCGGTTCGTTATCCTTGTTGCAACACTTGAAATAGCAGTTGACGAGATGTGCCCGATATGGTTAAAGTAACTGAAGTAGAATTGGAGGTACGTGAGGGGAGGGGAAAGTCGTGATTGTTGGACTGGTTCTGCGAATTTTGAAGAAATGAGAAGTATGTTCAGTTCATTATCCTTGTTGCAACACCTGAAATAGCAGTTGACGAGATGTGCCCGATATGGTTCAAGTAACTGAAATGGAATTGGAGGTACGTGAAAGGATGGGGGGGGAAGTCGTGATTGTTGGAATGGTTCTGCGAATTTTGAAGAAATGAGTAGTATGTTCGGTTCGTTATCCTTGTTGCAACACTTGAAATAGCAGTTGACGAGATGTGCCCGATATGGTTAAAGTAACTGAAGTAGAATTGGAGGTACGTGAGGGGGAGGGGAAAGTCGTGATTGTTGGACTGGTTCTGCGAATTTTGAAGAAATGAGAAGTATGTTCAGTTCATTATCCTTGTTGGAACACCTGAAATAGCAGTTGACGAGATGTGCCCGATATGGTTCAAGTAACTGAAATGGAATTGGAGGTACGTGAAAGGATGGGGGAGGGGGAAGTCGTGATTGTTGGAATGGTTCTGCGAATTTTGAAGAAATGAGTAGTATGTTCGGTTCGTTATCCTTGTTGCAACACTTGAAATAGCAGTTGACGAGATGTGCCCGATATGGTTAAAGTAACTGAAGTAGAATTGGAGGTACGTGAGGGGAGGGGAAAGTCGTGATTGTTGGACTGGTTCTGCGAATTTTGAAGAAATGAGAAGTATGTTCAGTTCATTATCCTTGTTGCAACACCTGAAATAGCAGTTGACGAGATGTGCCCGATATGGTTCAAGTAACTGAAATGGAATTGGAGGTACGTGAAAGGATGGGGAGGGGGAAGTCGTGATTGTTGGAATGGTTCTGCGAATTTTGAAGAAATGAGTAGTATGTTCGGTTCGTTATCCTTGTTGCAACACTTGAAATAGCAGTTGACGAGATGTGCCCGATATGGTTAAAGTAACTGAAGTAGAATTGGAGGTACGTGAGGGGGAGGGGGAAGTCGTGATTGTTGGAATGGTTCTGCGAATTTTGAAGAAATGAGAAGTATGTTCAGTTCATTATCCTTGTTGCAACACCTGAAATAGCAGTTGACGAGATGTGCCCGATATGGTTCAAGTAACTGAAATGGAATTGGAGGTACGTGAGGGGGAGGGGAAAGTCGTGATTGTTGGACTGGTTCTGCGAATTTTGAAGAAATGAGTAGTATGTTCGGTTCGTTATCCTTGTTGCAACACTTGAAATAGCAGTTGACGAGATGTGCCCGATATGGTTAAAGTAACTGAAGTAGAATTGGAGGTACGTGAGGGGGAGGGGGAAGTCGTGATTGTTGGACTGGTTCTGCGAATTTTGAAGAAATGAGAAGTATGTTCAGTTCATTATCCTTGTTGCAACACCTGAAATAGCAGTTGACGAGATGTGCCCGATATGGTTCAAGTAACTGAAATGGAATTGGAGGTACGTGAGGGGATGGGGGGGGAAGTCGTGATTGTTGGAATGGTTCTGCGAATTTTGAAGAAATGAGTAGTATGTTCGGTTCGTTATCCTTGTTGCAACACTTGAAATAGCAGTTGACGAGATGTGCCCGATATGGTTAAAGTAACTGAAGTAGAATTGGAGGTACGTGAGGGGGAGGGGGAAGTCGTGATTGTTGGACTGGTTCTGCGAATTTTGAAGAAATGAGAAGTATGTTCAGTTCATTATCCTTGTTGCAACACCTGAAATAGCAGTTGACGAGATGTGCCCGATATGGTTCAAGTAACTGAAATGGAATTGGAGGTACGTGAAAGGATGGGGAGGGGGAAGTCGTGATTGTTGGAATGGTTCTGCGAATTTTGAAGAAATGAGTAGTATGTTCGGTTCGTTATCCTTGTTGCAACACTTGAAATAGCAGTTGACGAGATGTGCCCGATATAGTTAAAGTAACTGAAGTAGAATTGGAGGTACGTGAGGGGGAGGGGGAAGTCGTGATTGTTGGAATGGTTCTGCGAATTTTGAAGAAATGAGTAGTATGTTCGGTTCGTTATCCTTGTTGCAACACTTGAAATAGCAGTTGACGAGATGTGCCCGATATGGTTAAAGTAACTGAAGTAGAATTGGAGGTACGTGAGGGGGAGGGGAAAGTCGTGATTGTTGGACTGGTTCTGCGAATTTTGAAGAAATGAGAAGTATGTTCAGTTCATTATCCTTGTTGCAACACCTGAAATAGCAGTTGACGAGATGTGCCCGATATGGTTCAAGTAACTGAAATGGAATTGGAGGTACGTGAAAGGATGGGGGGGGAAGTCGTGATTGTTGGAATGGTTCTGCGAATTTTGAAGAAATGAGTAGTATGTTCGGTTCGTTATCCTTGTTGCAACACTTGAAATAGCAGTTGACGAGATGTGCCCGATATAGTTAAAGTAACTGAAGTAGAATTGGAGGTACGTGAGGGGGAGGGGGAAGTCGTGATTGTTGGAATGGTTCTGCGAATTTTGAAGAAATGAGTAGTATGTTCGGTTCGTTATCCTTGTTGCAACACTTGAAATAGCAGTTGACGAGATGTGCCCGATATAGTTAAAGTAACTGAAGTAGAATTGGAGGTACGTGAGGGGAGGGGGAAGTCGTGATTGTTGGACTGGTTCTGCGAATTTTGAAGAAATGAGAAGTATGTTCAGTTCATTATCCTTGTTGCAACACCTGAAATAGCAGTTGACGAGATGTGCCCGATATGGTTCAAGTAACTGAAATGGAATTGGAGGTACGTGAGTTGATGGGGGGGGAAGTCGTGATTGTTGGAATGGTTCTGCGAATTTTGAAGAAATGAGTAGTATGTTCGGTTCGTTATCCTTGTTGCAACACTTGAAATAGCAGTTGACGAGATGTGCCCGATATGGTTAAAGTAACTGAAGTAGAATTGGAGGTACGTGAGGGGGAGGGGAAAGTCGTGATTGTTGGACTGGTTCTGCGAATTTTGAAGAAATGAGAAGTATGTTCAGTTCATTATCCTTGTTGCAACACCTGAAATAGCAGTTGACGAGATGTGCCCGATATGGTTCAAGTAACTGAAATGGAATTGGAGGTACGTGAAAGGATGGGGGGGAAGTCGTGATTGTTGGAATGGTTCTGCGAATTTTGAAGAAATGAGTAGTATGTTCGGTTCGTTATCCTTGTTGCAACACTTGAAATAGCAGTTGACGAGATGTGCCCGATATAGTTAAAGTAACTGAAGTAGAATTGGAGGTACGTGAGGGGGAGGGGGAAGTCGTGATTGTTGGAATGGTTCTGCGAATTTTGAAGAAATGAGTAGTATGTTCGGTTCGTTATCCTTGTTGCAACACTTGAAATAGCAGTTGACGAGATGTGCCCGATATAGTTAAAGTAACTGAAGTAGAATTGGAGGTACGTGAGGGGGAGGGGGAAGTCGTGATTGTTGGACTGGTTCTGCGAATTTTGAAGAAATGAGAAGTATGTTCAGTTCATTATCCTTGTTGCAACACCTGAAATAGCAGTTGACGAGATGTGCCCGATATGGTTCAAGTACCTGAAATGGAATTGGAGGTACGTGAGTTGATGGGAGGGGGGGGGAAGTCGTGATTGTTGGACTGGTTCTGCGAATTTTGAAGAAATGAGAAGTATGTTCAGTTCATTATCCTTGTTGCAACACCTGAAATAGCAGTTGACGAGATGTGCCCGATATGGTTCAAGTAACTGAAATGGAATTGGAGGTACGTGAAAGGATGGGGGGGGGGGAAGTCGTGATTGTTGGAATGGTTCTGCGAATTTTGAAGAAATGAGTAGTATGTTCGGTTCGTTATCCTTGTTGCAACACTTGAAATAGCAGTTGACGAGATGTGCCCGATATAGTTAAAGTAACTGAAGTAGAATTGGAGGTACGTGAGGGGGAGGGGGAAGTCGTGATTGTTGGAATGGTTCTGCGAATTTTGAAGAAATGAGTAGTATGTTCGGTTCGTTATCCTTGTTGCAACACTTGAAATAGCAGTTGACGAGATGTGCCCGATATAGTTAAAGTAACTGAAGTAGAATTGGAGGTACGTGAGGGGGAGGGGGAAGTCGTGATTGTTGGACTGGTTCTGCGAATTTTGAAGAAATGAGAAGTATGTTCAGTTCATTATCCTTGTTGCAACACCTGAAATAGCAGTTGACGAGATGTGCCCGATATGGTTCAAGTAACTGAAATGGAATTGGAGGTACGTGAGTGATGGGGGGGGGGGAAGTCGTGATTGTTGGAATGGTTCTGCGAATTTTGAAGAAATGAGTAGTATGTTCGGTTCGTTATCCTTGTTGCAACACTTGAAATAGCAGTTGACGAGATGTGCCCGATATGGTTAAAGTAACTGAAGTAGAATTGGAGGTACGTGAGGGGGAGGGGAAAGTCGTGATTGTTGGACTGGTTCTGCGAATTTTGAAGAAATGAGAAGTATGTTCAGTTCATTATCCTTGTTGCAACACCTGAAATAGCAGTTGACGAGATGTGCCCGATATGGTTCAAGTAACTGAAATGGAATTGGAGGTACGTGAAAGGATGGGGGGGGAAGTCGTGATTGTTGGAATGGTTCTGCGAATTTTGAAGAAATGAGTAGTATGTTCGGTTCGTTATCCTTGTTGCAACACTTGAAATAGCAGTTGACGAGATGTGCCCGATATAGTTAAAGTAACTGAAGTAGAATTGGAGGTACGTGAGGGGGAGGGGGAAGTCGTGATTGTTGGAATGGTTCTGCGAATTTTGAAGAAATGAGTAGTATGTTCGGTTCGTTATCCTTGTTGCAACACTTGAAATAGCAGTTGACGAGATGTGCCCGATATAGTTAAAGTAACTGAAGTAGAATTGGAGGTACGTGAGGGGAGGGGGAAGTCGTGATTGTTGGACTGGTTCTGCGAATTTTGAAGAAATGAGAAGTATGTTCAGTTCATTATCCTTGTTGCAACACCTGAAATAGCAGTTGACGAGATGTGCCCGATATGGTTCAAGTAACTGAAATGGAATTGGAGGTACGTGAGTGATGGGGGGGGGGAAGTCGTGATTGTTGGAATGGTTCTGCGAATTTTGAAGAAATGAGTAGTATGTTCGTTTCGTTATCCTTGTTGCAACACTTGAAATAGCAGTTGACGAGATGTGCCCGATATGGTTAAAGTAACTGAAGTAGAATTGGAGGTACGTGAAAGGATGGGGGGAGGGGAAAGTCGTGATTGTTGGACTGGTTCTGCGAATTTTGAAGAAATGAGAAGTATGTTCAGTTCATTATCCTTGTTGCAACACCTGAAATAGCAGTTGACGAGATGTGCCCGATATGGTTCAAGTAACTGAAATGGAATTGGAGGTACGTGAAAGGATGGGGAGGGGGAAGTCGTGATTGTTGGAATGGTTCTGCGAATTTTGAAGAAATGAGTAGTATGTTCGGTTCGTTATCCTTGTTGCAACACTTGAAATAGCAGTTGACGAGATGTGCCCGATATAGTTAAAGTAACTGAAGTAGAATTGGAGGTACGTGAGGGGGAGGGGGAAGTCGTGATTGTTGGAATGGTTCTGCGAATTTTGAAGAAATGAGTAGTATGTTCGGTTCGTTATCCTTGTTGCAACACTTGAAATAGCAGTTGACGAGATGTGCCCGATATAGTTAAAGTAACTGAAGTAGAATTGGAGGTACGTGAGGGGATGGGGGGAAGTCGTGATTGTTGGAATGGTTCTGCGAATTTTGAAGAAATGAGTAGTATGTTCGGTTCGTTATCCTTGTTGCAACACTTGAAATAGCAGTTGACGAGATGTGCCCGATATGGTTAAAGTAACTGAAGTAGAATTGGAGGTACGTGAGGGAGAGGGGAAAGTCGTGATTGTTGGACTGGTTCTGCGAATTTTGAAGAAATGAGAAGTATGTTCAGTTCATTATCCTTGTTGCAACACCTGAAATAGCAGTTGACGAGATGTGCCCGATATGGTTCAAGTAACTGAAATGGAATTGGAGGTACGTGAAAGGATGGGGGGGGGGAAGTCGTGATTGTTGGAATGGTTCTGCGAATTTTGAAGAAATGAGTAGTATGTTCGGTTCGTTATCCTTGTTGCAACACTTGAAATAGCAGTTGACGAGATGTGCCCGATATAGTTAAAGTAACTGAAGTAGAATTGGAGGTACGTGAGGGGGAGGGGGAAGTCGTGATTGTTGGAATGGTTCTGCGAATTTTGAAGAAATGAGTAGTATGTTCGGTTCGTTATCCTTGTTGCAACACTTGAAATAGCAGTTGACGAGATGTGCCCGATATAGTTAAAGTAACTGAAGTAGAATTGGAGGTACGTGAGGGGGAGGGGGAAGTCGTGATTGTTGGACTGGTTCTGCGAATTTTGAAGAAATGAGAAGTATGTTCAGTTCATTATCCTTGTTGCAACACCTGAAATAGCAGTTGACGAGATGTGCCCGATATGGTTCAAGTAACTGAAATGGAATTGGAGGTACGTGAGTGATGGGGGGGGGAAGTCGTGATTGTTGGAATGGTTCTGCGAATTTTGAAGAAATGAGTAGTATGTTCGGTTCGTTATCCTTGTTGCAACACTTGAAATAGCAGTTGACGAGATGTGCCCGATATGGTTAAAGTAACTGAAGTAGAATTGGAGGTACGTGAGGGGGAGGGGAAAGTCGTGATTGTTGGACTGGTTCTGCGAATTTTGAAGAAATGAGAAGTATGTTCAGTTCATTATCCTTGTTGCAACACCTGAAATAGCAGTTGACGAGATGTGCCCGATATGGTTCAAGTAACTGAAATGGAATTGGAGGTACGTGAAAGGATGGGGGGGGGGAGTCGTGATTGTTGGAATGGTTCTGCGAATTTTGAAGAAATGAGTAGTATGTTCGGTTCGTTATCCTTGTTGCAACACTTGAAATAGCAGTTGACGAGATGTGCCCGATATAGTTAAAGTAACTGAAGTAGAATTGGAGGTACGTGAGGGGGAGGGGGAAGTCGTGATTGTTGGACTGGTTCTGCGAATTTTGAAGAAATGAGAAGTATGTTCAGTTCATTATCCTTGTTGCAACACCTGAAATAGCAGTTGACGAGATGTGCCCGATATAGTTAAAGTAACTGAAGTAGAATTGGAGGTACGTGAGGGGGAGGGGGAAGTCGTGATTGTTGGACTGGTTCTGCGAATTTTGAAGAAATGAGAAGTATGTTCAGTTCATTATCCTTGTTGCAACACCTGAAATAGCAGTTGACGAGATGTGCCCGATATGGTTCAAGTAACTGAAATGGAATTGGAGGTACGTGAGGGGATGGGGGGGGAAGTCGTGATTGTTGGAATGGTTCTGCGAATTTTGAAGAAATGAGTAGTATGTTCGGTTCGTTATCCTTGTTGCAACACTTGAAATAGCAGTTGACGAGATGTGCCCGATATAGTTAAAGTAACTGAAGTAGAATTGGAGGTACGTGAGGGGGAGGGGGAAGTCGTGATTGTTGGACTGGTTCTGCGAATTTTGAAGAAATGAGAAGTATGTTCAGTTCATTATCCTTGTTGCAACACCTGAAATAGCAGTTGACGAGATGTGCCCGATATGGTTCAAGTAACTGAAATGGAATTGGAGGTACGTGAGGGGATGGGGGGGGAAGTCGTGATTGTTGGAATGGTTCTGCGAATTTTGAAGAAATGAGTAGTATGTTCGGTTCGTTATCCTTGTTGCAACACTTGAAATAGCAGTTGACGAGATGTGCCCGATATGGTTAAAGTAACTGAAGTAGAATTGGAGGTACGTGAGGGGGAGGGGAAAGTCGTGATTGTTGGACTGGTTCTGCGAATTTTGAAGAAATGAGAAGTATGTTCAGTTCATTATCCTTGTTGCAACACCTGAAATAGCAGTTGACGAGATGTGCCCGATATGGTTCAAGTAACTGAAATGGAATTGGAGGTACGTGAAAGGATGGGGGGGGGAAGTCGTGATTGTTGGAATGGTTCTGCGAATTTTGAAGAAATGAGTAGTATGTTCGGTTCGTTATCCTTGTTGCAACACTTGAAATAGCAGTTGACGAGATGTGCCCGATATGGTTAAAGTAACTGAAGTAGAATTGGAGGTACGTGAGGGGGAGGGGGAAGTCGTGATTGTTGGAATGGTTCTGCGAATTTTGAAGAAATGAGTAGTATGTTCGGTTCGTTATCCTTGTTGCAACACTTGAAATAGCAGTTGACGAGATGTGCCCGATATAGTTAAAGTAACTGAAGTAGAATTGGAGGTACGTGAGGGGGAGGGGGAAGTCGTGATTGTTGGACTGGTTCTGCGAATTTTGAAGAAATGAGAAGTATGTTCAGTTCATTATCCTTGTTGCAACACCTGAAATAGCAGTTGACGAGATGTGCCCGATATGGTTCAAGTAACTGAAATGGAATTGGAGGTACGTGAGTGATGGGGGGGGGGAAGTCGTGATTGTTGGAATGGTTCTGCGAATTTTGAAGAAATGAGTAGTATGTTCGGTTCGTTATCCTTGTTGCAACACTTGAAATAGCAGTTGACGAGATGTGCCCGATATGGTTAAAGTAACTGAAGTAGAATTGGAGGTACGTGAGGGGGAGGGGAAAGTCGTGATTGTTGGACTGGTTCTGCGAATTTTGAAGAAATGAGAAGTATGTTCAGTTCATTATCCTTGTTGCAACACCTGAAATAGCAGTTGACGAGATGTGCCCGATATGGTTCAAGTAACTGAAATGGAATTGGAGGTACGTGAAAGGATGGGGGGGGGAAGTCGTGATTGTTGGAATGGTTCTGCGAATTTTGAAGAAATGAGTAGTATGTTCGGTTCGTTATCCTTGTTGCAACACTTGAAATAGCAGTTGACGAGATGTGCCCGATATAGTTAAAGTAACTGAAGTAGAATTGGAGGTACGTGAGGGAGAGGGGGAAGTCGTGATTGTTGGAATGGTTCTGCGAATTTTGAAGAAATGAGTAGTATGTTCGGTTCGTTATCCTTGTTGCAACACTTGAAATAGCAGTTGACGAGATGTGCCCGATATGGTTCAAGTAACTGAAATGGAATTGGAGGTACGTGAAAGGATGGGGGGGGGGAAGTCGTGATTGTTGGAATGGTTCTGCGAATTTTGAAGAAATGAGTAGTATGTTCGGTTCGTTATCCTTGTTGCAACACTTGAAATAGCAGTTGACGAGATGTGCCCGATATGGTTAAAGTAACTGAAATGGAATTGGAGGTACGTGAAAGGATGGGGGGGGGGAAGTCGTGATTGTTGGAATGGTTCTGCGAATTTTGAAGAAATGAGTAGTATGTTCGGTTCGTTATCCTTGTTGCAACACTTGAAATAGCAGTTGACGAGATGTGCCCGATATGGTTAAAGTAACTGAAGTAGAATTGGAGGTACGTGAAAGGATGGGGGAGGGGAAAGTCGTGATTGTTGGACTGGTTCTGCGAATTTTGAAGAAATGAGAAGTATGTTCAGTTCATTATCCTTGTTGCAACACCTGAAATAGCAGTTGACGAGATGTGCCCGATATGGTTCAAGTAACTGAAATGGAATTGGAGGTACGTGAAAGGATGGGGGGGGGAAGTCGTGATTGTTGGAATGGTTCTGCGAATTTTGAAGAAATGAGTAGTATGTTCGGTTCGTTATCCTTGTTGCAACACTTGAAATAGCAGTTGACGAGATGTGCCCGATATGGTTAAAGTAACTGAAGTAGAATTGGAGGTACGTGAGGGGGAGGGGAAAGTCGTGATTGTTGGACTGGTTCTGCGAATTTTGAAGAAATGAGAAGTATGTTCAGTTCATTATCCTTGTTGCAACACCTGAAATAGCAGTTGACGAGATGTGCCCGATATGGTTCAAGTAACTGAAATGGAATTGGAGGTACGTGAAAGGATGGGGGGAGGGGGAAGTCGTGATTGTTGGAATGGTTCTGCGAATTTTGAAGAAATGAGTAGTATGTTCGGTTCGTTATCCTTGTTGCAACACTTGAAATAGCAGTTGACGAGATGTGCCCGATATGGTTAAAGTAACTGAAGTAGAATTGGAGGTACGTGAGGGGGAGGGGAAAGTCGTGATTGTTGGACTGGTTCTGCGAATTTTGAAGAAATGAGAAGTATGTTCAGTTCATTATCCTTGTTGCAACACCTGAAATAGCAGTTGACGAGATGTGCCCGATATGGTTCAAGTAACTGAAATGGAATTGGAGGTACGTGAAAGGATGGGGGGAGGGGGAAGTCGTGATTGTTGGAATGGTTCTGCGAATTTTGAAGAAATGAGTAGTATGTTCGGTTCGTTATCCTTGTTGCAACACTTGAAATAGCAGTTGACGAGATGTGCCCGATATAGTTAAAGTAACTGAAGTAGAATTGGAGGTACGTGAGGGGGAGGGGGAAGTCGTGATTGTTGGAATGGTTCTGCGAATTTTGAAGAAATGAGAAGTATGTTCAGTTCATTATCCTTGTTGCAACACCTGAAATAGCAGTTGACGAGATGTGCCCGATATGGTTCAAGTAACTGAAATGGAATTGGAGGTACGTGAGGGGATGGGGGAAGTCGTGATTGTTGGAATGGTTCTGCGAATTTTGAAGAAATGAGTAGTATGTTCGGTTCGTTATCCTTGTTGCAACACTTGAAATAGCAGTTGACGAGATGTGCCCGATATGGTTAAAGTAACTGAAGTAGAATTGGAGGTACGTGTGGGGGAGGGGGGAAGTCGTGATTGTTGGAATGGTTCTGCGAATTTTGAAGAAATGAGTAGTATGTTCGGTTCGTTATCCTTGTTGCAACACTTGAAATAGCAGTTGACGAGATGTGCCCGATATGGTTAAAGTAACTGAAGTAGAATTGGAGGTACGTGAGGGGGAGGGGAAAGTCGTGATTGTTGGACTGGTTCTGCGAATTTTGAAGAAATGAGAAGTATGTTCAGTTCATTATCCTTGTTGCAACACCTGAAATAGCAGTTGACGAGATGTGCCCGATATGGTTCAAGTAACTGAAATGGAATTGGAGGTACGTGAAAGGATGGGGGGGGGAAGTCGTGATTGTTGGAATGGTTCTGCGAATTTTGAAGAAATGAGTAGTATGTTCGGTTCGTTATCCTTGTTGCAACACTTGAAATAGCAGTTGACGAGATGTGCCCGATATAGTTAAAGTAACTGAAGTAGAATTGGAGGTACGTGAGGGGGAGGGGGAAGTCGTGATTGTTGGACTGGTTCTGCGAATTTTGAAGAAATGAGAAGTATGTTCAGTTCATTATCCTTGTTGCAACACCTGAAATAGCAGTTGACGAGATGTGCCCGATATGGTTCAAGTAACTGAAATGGAATTGGAGGTACGTGAAAGGATGGGGAGGGGGGAAGTCGTGATTGTTGGAATGGTTCTGCGAATTTTGAAGAAATGAGTAGTATGTTCGGTTCGTTATCCTTGTTGCAACACTTGAAATAGCAGTTGACGAGATGTGCCCGATATAGTTAAAGTAACTGAAGTAGAATTGGAGGTACGTGAGGGGGAGGGGGAAGTCGTGATTGTTGGAATGGTTCTGCGAATTTTGAAGAAATGAGTAGTATGTTCGGTTCGTTATCCTTGTTGCAACACTTGAAATAGCAGTTGACGAGATGTGCCCGATATGGTTAAAGTAACTGAAGTAGAATTGGAGGTACGTGAGGGGGAGGGGAAAGTCGTGATTGTTGGACTGGTTCTGCGAATTTTGAAGAAATGAGAAGTATGTTCAGTTCATTATCCTTGTTGCAACACCTGAAATAGCAGTTGACGAGATGTGCCCGATATGGTTCAAGTAACTGAAATGGAATTGGAGGTACGTGAAAGGATGGGGGGGGAAGTCGTGATTGTTGGAATGGTTCTGCGAATTTTGAAGAAATGAGTAGTATGTTCGGTTCGTTATCCTTGTTGCAACACTTGAAATAGCAGTTGACGAGATGTGCCCGATATAGTTAAAGTAACTGAAGTAGAATTGGAGGTACGTGAGGGGGAGGGGGAAGTCGTGATTGTTGGAATGGTTCTGCGAATTTTGAAGAAATGAGTAGTATGTTCGGTTCGTTATCCTTGTTGCAACACTTGAAATAGCAGTTGACGAGATGTGCCCGATATAGTTAAAGTAACTGAAGTAGAATTGGAGGTACGTGAGGGGGAGGGGGAAGTCGTGATTGTTGGACTGGTTCTGCGAATTTTGAAGAAATGAGAAGTATGTTCAGTTCATTATCCTTGTTGCAACACCTGAAATAGCAGTTGACGAGATGTGCCCGATATGGTTCAAGTAACTGAAATGGAATTGGAGGTACGTGAGTTGGGGGGGGGAAGTCGTGATTGTTGGAATGGTTCTGCGAATTTTGAAGAAATGAGTAGTATGTTCGGTTCGTTATCCTTGTTGCAACACTTGAAATAGCAGTTGACGAGATGTGCCCGATATGGTTAAAGTAACTGAAGTAGAATTGGAGGTACGTGAGGGGAGGGGAAAGTCGTGATTGTTGGACTGGTTCTGCGAATTTTGAAGAAATGAGAAGTATGTTCAGTTCATTATCCTTGTTGCAACACCTGAAATAGCAGTTGACGAGATGTGCCCGATATGGTTCAAGTAACTGAAATGGAATTGGAGGTACGTGAAAGGATGGGGGGGGGAAGTCGTGATTGTTGGAATGGTTCTGCGAATTTTGAAGAAATGAGTAGTATGTTCGGTTCGTTATCCTTGTTGCAACACTTGAAATAGCAGTTGACGAGATGTGCCCGATATAGTTAAAGTAACTGAAGTAGAATTGGAGGTACGTGAGGGGGAGGGGGAAGTCGTGATTGTTGGAATGGTTCTGCGAATTTTGAAGAAATGAGTAGTATGTTCGGTTCGTTATCCTTGTTGCAACACTTGAAATAGCAGTTGACGAGATGTGCCCGATATAGTTAAAGTAACTGAAGTAGAATTGGAGGTACGTGAGGGGGAGGGGGAAGTCGTGATTGTTGGACTGGTTCTGCGAATTTTGAAGAAATGAGAAGTATGTTCAGTTCATTATCCTTGTTGCAACACCTGAAATAGCAGTTGACGAGATGTGCCCGATATGGTTCAAGTAACTGAAATGGAATTGGAGGTACGTGAGTGATGGGGGGGGGAAGTCGTGATTGTTGGAATGGTTCTGCGAATTTTGAAGAAATGAGTAGTATGTTCGGTTCGTTATCCTTGTTGCAACACTTGAAATAGCAGTTGACGAGATGTGCCCGATATGGTTAAAGTAACTGAAGTAGAATTGGAGGTACGTGAAAGGATGGGGGGGGGAGGGGAAAGTCGTGATTGTTGGACTGGTTCTGCGAATTTTGAAGAAATGAGAAGTATGTTCAGTTCATTATCCTTGTTGCAACACTTGAAATAGCAGTTGACGAGATGTGCCCGATATAGTTAAAGTAACTGAAGTAGAATTGGAGGTACGTGAGGGGGAGGGGGAAGTCGTGATTGTTGGAATGGTTCTGCGAATTTTGAAGAAATGAGTAGTATGTTCGGTTCGTTATCCTTGTTGCAACACTTGAAATAGCAGTTGACGAGATGTGCCCGATATAGTTAAAGTAACTGAAGTAGAATTGGAGGTACGTGAGGGGATGGGGGGGAAGTCGTGATTGTTGGAATGGTTCTGCGAATTTTGAAGAAATGAGTAGTATGTTCGGTTCGTTATCCTTGTTGCAACACTTGAAATAGCAGTTGACGAGATGTGCCCGATATGGTTAAAGTAACTGAAGTAGAATTGGAGGTACGTGAGGGAGAGGGGAAAGTCGTGATTGTTGGACTGGTTCTGCGAATTTTGAAGAAATGAGAAGTATGTTCAGTTCATTATCCTTGTTGCAACACCTGAAATAGCAGTTGACGAGATGTGCCCGATATGGTTCAAGTAACTGAAATGGAATTGGAGGTACGTGAAAGGATGGGGGGGGGGGAAGTCGTGATTGTTGGAATGGTTCTGCGAATTTTGAAGAAATGAGTAGTATGTTCGGTTCGTTATCCTTGTTGCAACACTTGAAATAGCAGTTGACGAGATGTGCCCGATATAGTTAAAGTAACTGAAGTAGAATTGGAGGTACGTGAGGGGGAGGGGGAAGTCGTGATTGTTGGAATGGTTCTGCGAATTTTGAAGAAATGAGTAGTATGTTCGGTTCGTTATCCTTGTTGCAACACTTGAAATAGCAGTTGACGAGATGTGCCCGATATAGTTAAAGTAACTGAAGTAGAATTGGAGGTACGTGAGGGGGAGGGGGAAGTCGTGATTGTTGGACTGGTTCTGCGAATTTTGAAGAAATGAGAAGTATGTTCAGTTCATTATCCTTGTTGCAACACCTGAAATAGCAGTTGACGAGATGTGCCCGATATGGTTCAAGTAACTGAAATGGAATTGGAGGTACGTGAGTGATGGGGGGGGGGGAAGTCGTGATTGTTGGAATGGTTCTGCGAATTTTGAAGAAATGAGTAGTATGTTCGGTTCGTTATCCTTGTTGCAACACTTGAAATAGCAGTTGACGAGATGTGCCCGATATGGTTAAAGTAACTGAAGTAGAATTGGAGGTACGTGAGGGGGAGGGGAAAGTCGTGATTGTTGGACTGGTTCTGCGAATTTTGAAGAAATGAGAAGTATGTTCAGTTCATTATCCTTGTTGCAACACCTGAAATAGCAGTTGACGAGATGTGCCCGATATGGTTCAAGTAACTGAAATGGAATTGGAGGTACGTGAAAGGATGGGGGGGGGAAGTCGTGATTGTTGGAATGGTTCTGCGAATTTTGAAGAAATGAGTAGTATGTTCGGTTCGTTATCCTTGTTGCAACACTTGAAATAGCAGTTGACGAGATGTGCCCGATATGGTTAAAGTAACTGAAGTAGAATTGGAGGTACGTGAGGGGGAGGGGAAAGTCGTGATTGTTGGAATGGTTCTGCGAATTTTGAAGAAATGAGAAGTATGTTCAGTTCATTATCCTTGTTGCAACACCTGAAATAGCAGTTGACGAGATGTGCCCGATATGGTTCAAGTAACTGAAATGGAATTGGAGGTACGTGAAAGGATGGGGGGGAGTCGTGATTGTTGGAATGGTTCTGCGAATTTTGAAGAAATGAGTAGTATGTTCGGTTCGTTATCCTTGTTGCAACACTTGAAATAGCAGTTGACGAGATGTGCCCGATATAGTTAAAGTAACTGAAGTAGAATTGGAGGTACGTGAGGGGGAGGGGGAAGTCGTGATTGTTGGACTGGTTCTGCGAATTTTGAAGAAATGAGAAGTATGTTCAGTTCATTATCCTTGTTGCAACACTTGAAATAGCAGTTGACGAGATGTGCCCGATATAGTTAAAGTAACTGAAGTAGAATTGGAGGTACGTGAGGGGGAGGGGGAGTCGTGATTGTTGGACTGGTTCTGCGAATTTTGAAGAAATGAGAAGTATGTTCAGTTCATTATCCTTGTTGCAACACCTGAAATAGCAGTTGACGAGATGTGCCCGATATGGTTCAAGTAACTGAAATGGAATTGGAGGTACGTGAGGGGATGGGGGGGGAAGTCGTGATTGTTGGAATGGTTCTGCGAATTTTGAAGAAATGAGTAGTATGTTCGGTTCGTTATCCTTGTTGCAACACTTGAAATAGCAGTTGACGAGATGTGCCCGATATAGTTAAAGTAACTGAAGTAGAATTGGAGGTACGTGAGGGGGAGGGGGAGTCGTGATTGTTGGACTGGTTCTGCGAATTTTGAAGAAATGAGAAGTATGTTCAGTTCATTATCCTTGTTGCAACACCTGAAATAGCAGTTGACGAGATGTGCCCGATATAGTTAAAGTAACTGAAGTAGAATTGGAGGTACGTGAGGGGGAGGGGGAGTCGTGATTGTTGGACTGGTTCTGCGAATTTTGAAGAAATGAGAAGTATGTTCAGTTCATTATCCTTGTTGCAACACCTGAAATAGCAGTTGACGAGATGTGCCCGATATGGTTCAAGTAACTGAAATGGAATTGGAGGTACGTGAGGGGATGGGGGGAAGTCGTGATTGTTGGAATGGTTCTGCGAATTTTGAAGAAATGAGTAGTATGTTCGGTTCGTTATCCTTGTTGCAACACTTGAAATAGCAGTTGACGAGATGTGCCCGATATAGTTAAAGTAACTGAAGTAGAATTGGAGGTACGTGAGGGGGAGGGGGGAGTCGTGATTGTTGGACTGGTTCTGCGAATTTTGAAGAAATGAGAAGTATGTTCAGTTCATTATCCTTGTTGCAACACCTGAAATAGCAGTTGACGATATGTGCCCGATATGGTTCAAGTAACTGAAATGGAATTGGAGGTACGTGAGGGGATGGGGGGGGAAGTCGTGATTGTTGGAATGGTTCTGCGAATTTTGAAGAAATGAGTAGTATGTTCGGTTCGTTATCCTTGTTGCAACACTTGAAATAGCAGTTGACGAGATGTGCCCGATATGGTTAAAGTAACTGAAGTAGAATTGGAGGTACGTGAGGGGGAGGGGAAAGTCGTGATTGTTGGACTGGTTCTGCGAATTTTGAAGAAATGAGAAGTATGTTCAGTTCATTATCCTTGTTGCAACACCTGAAATAGCAGTTGACGAGATGTGCCCGATATGGTTCAAGTAACTGAAATGGAATTGGAGGTACGTGAAAGGATGGGGGGGGGAAGTCGTGATTGTTGGAATGGTTCTGCGAATTTTGAAGAAATGAGTAGTATGTTCGGTTCGTTATCCTTGTTGCAACACTTGAAATAGCAGTTGACGAGATGTGCCCGATATAGTTAAAGTAACTGAAGTAGAATTGGAGGTACGTGAGGGGGAGGGGGAAGTCGTGATTGTTGGAATGGTTCTGCGAATTTTGAAGAAATGAGTAGTATGTTCGGTTCGTTATCCTTGTTGCAACACTTGAAATAGCAGTTGACGAGATGTGCCCGATATAGTTAAAGTAACTGAAGTAGAATTGGAGGTACGTGAGGGGGAGGGGGAAGTCGTGATTGTTGGACTGGTTCTGCGAATTTTGAAGAAATGAGAAGTATGTTCAGTTCATTATCCTTGTTGCAACACCTGAAATAGCAGTTGACGAGATGTGCCCGATATGGTTAAAGTAACTGAAGTAGAATTGGAGGTACGTGAGGGGGAGGGGAAAGTCGTGATTGTTGGACTGGTTCTGCGAATTTTGAAGAAATGAGAAGTATGTTCAGTTCATTATCCTTGTTGCAACACCTGAAATAGCAGTTGACGAGATGTGCCCGATATGGTTCAAGTAACTGAAATGGAATTGGAGGTACGTGAAAGGATGGGGGGGGGAAGTCGTGATTGTTGGAATGGTTCTGCGAATTTTGAAGAAATGAGTAGTATGTTCGGTTCGTTATCCTTGTTGCAACACTTGAAATAGCAGTTGACGAGATGTGCCCGATATAGTTAAAGTAACTGAAGTAGAATTGGAGGTACGTGAGGGAGAGGGGGAAGTCGTGATTGTTGGAATGGTTCTGCGAATTTTGAAGAAATGAGTAGTATGTTCGGTTCGTTATCCTTGTTGCAACACTTGAAATAGCAGTTGACGAGATGTGCCCGATATGGTTCAAGTAACTGAAATGGAATTGGAGGTACGTGAAAGGATGGGGGGGGGGAAGTCGTGATTGTTGGAACGGTTCTGCGAATTTTGAAGAAATGAGTAGTATGTTCGGTTCGTTATCCTTGTTGCAACACTTGAAATAGCAGTTGACGAGATGTGCCCGATATGGTTAAAGTAACTGAAATGGAATTGGAGGTACGTGAAAGGATGGGGGGGGGGAAGTCGTGATTGTTGGAATGGTTCTGCGAATTTTGAAGAAATGAGTAGTATGTTCGGTTCGTTATCCTTGTTGCAACACTTGAAATAGCAGTTGACGAGATGTGCCCGATATGGTTAAAGTAACTGAAGTAGAATTGGAGGTACGTGAGGGGGAGGGGAAAGTCGTGATTGTTGGAATGGTTCTGCGAATTTTGAAGAAATGAGTAGTATGTTCGGTTCGTTATCCTTGTTGCAACACTTGAAATAGCAGTTGACGAGATGTGCCCGATATAGTTAAAGTAACTGAAGTAGAATTGGAGGTACGTGAGGGGGAGGGGGAAGTCGTGATTGTTGGACTGGTTCTGCGAATTTTGAAGAAATGAGAAGTATGTTCAGTTCATTATCCTTGTTGCAACACCTGAAATAGCAGTTGACGAGATGTGCCCGATATGGTTCAAGTAACTGAAATGGAATTGGAGGTACGTGAGGGATGGGGGGGGGGAAGTCGTGATTGTTGGAATGGTTCTGCGAATTTTGAAGAAATGAGTAGTATGTTCGGTTCGTTATCCTTGTTGCAACACTTGAAATAGCAGTTGACGAGATGTGCCCGATATGGTTAAAGTAACTGAAGTAGAATTGGAGGTACGTGAGGGGGAGGGGAAAGTCGTGATTGTTGGACTGGTTCTGCGAATTTTGAAGAAATGAGAAGTATGTTCAGTTCATTATCCTTGTTGCAACACCTGAAATAGCAGTTGACGAGATGTGCCCGATATGGTTCAAGTAACTGAAATGGAATTGGAGGTACGTGAAAGGATGGGGGAGGGGGAAGTCGTGATTGTTGGAATGGTTCTGCGAATTTTGAAGAAATGAGTAGTATGTTCGGTTCGTTATCCTTGTTGCAACACTTGAAATAGCAGTTGACGAGATGTGCCCGATATAGTTAAAGTAACTGAAGTAGAATTGGAGGTACGTGAGGGGGAGGGGGAAGTCGTGATTGTTGGAATGGTTCTGCGAATTTTGAAGAAATGAGTAGTATGTTCGGTTCGTTATCCTTGTTGCAACACTTGAAATAGCAGTTGACGAGATGTGCCCGATATGGTTAAAGTAACTGAAGTAGAATTGGAGGTACGTGAGGGGGAGGGGAAAGTCGTGATTGTTGGACTGGTTCTGCGAATTTTGAAGAAATGAGAAGTATGTTCAGTTCATTATCCTTGTTGCAACACCTGAAATAGCAGTTGACGAGATGTGCCCGATATGGTTCAAGTAACTGAAATGGAATTGGAGGTACGTGAAAGGATGGGGGGGGGGAAGTCGTGATTGTTGGAATGGTTCTGCGAATTTTGAAGAAATGAGTAGTATGTTCGGTTCGTTATCCTTGTTGCAACACTTGAAATAGCAGTTGACGAGATGTGCCCGATATAGTTAAAGTAACTGAAGTAGAATTGGAGGTACGTGAGGGGGAGGGGGAAGTCGTGATTGTTGGACTGGTTCTGCGAATTTTGAAGAAATGAGAAGTATGTTCAGTTCATTATCCTTGTTGCAACACCTGAAATAGCAGTTGACGAGATGTGCCCGATATGGTTCAAGTAACTGAAATGGAATTGGAGGTACGTGAAAGGATGGGGAGGGGGAAGTCGTGATTGTTGGAATGGTTCTGCGAATTTTGAAGAAATGAGTAGTATGTTCGGTTCGTTATCCTTGTTGCAACACTTGAAATAGCAGTTGACGAGATGTGCCCGATATAGTTAAAGTAACTGAAGTAGAATTGGAGGTACGTGAGGGGGAGGGGGAAGTCGTGATTGTTGGAATGGTTCTGCGAATTTTGAAGAAATGAGTAGTATGTTCGGTTCGTTATCCTTGTTGCAACACTTGAAATAGCAGTTGACGAGATGTGCCCGATATGGTTAAAGTAACTGAAGTAGAATTGGAGGTACGTGAGGGGGAGGGGAAAGTCGTGATTGTTGGACTGGTTCTGCGAATTTTGAAGAAATGAGAAGTATGTTCAGTTCATTATCCTTGTTGCAACACCTGAAATAGCAGTTGACGAGATGTGCCCGATATGGTTCAAGTAACTGAAATGGAATTGGAGGTACGTGAAAGGATGGGGGGGGAAGTCGTGATTGTTGGAATGGTTCTGCGAATTTTGAAGAAATGAGTAGTATGTTCGGTTCGTTATCCTTGTTGCAACACTTGAAATAGCAGTTGACGAGATGTGCCCGATATAGTTAAAGTAACTGAAGTAGAATTGGAGGTACGTGAGGGGGAGGGGGAAGTCGTGATTGTTGGAATGGTTCTGCGAATTTTGAAGAAATGAGTAGTATGTTCGGTTCGTTATCCTTGTTGCAACACTTGAAATAGCAGTTGACGAGATGTGCCCGATATAGTTAAAGTAACTGAAGTAGAATTGGAGGTACGTGAGGGGGAGGGGGAAGTCGTGATTGTTGGACTGGTTCTGCGAATTTTGAAGAAATGAGAAGTATGTTCAGTTCATTATCCTTGTTGCAACACCTGAAATAGCAGTTGACGAGATGTGCCCGATATGGTTCAAGTAACTGAAATGGAATTGGAGGTACGTGAGTGATGGGGGGGGGGGAAGTCGTGATTGTTGGAATGGTTCTGCGAATTTTGAAGAAATGAGTAGTATGTTCGGTTCGTTATCCTTGTTGCAACACTTGAAATAGCAGTTGACGAGATGTGCCCGATATGGTTAAAGTAACTGAAGTAGAATTGGAGGTACGTGAGGGGGAGGGGAAAGTCGTGATTGTTGGACTGGTTCTGCGAATTTTGAAGAAATGAGAAGTATGTTCAGTTCATTATCCTTGTTGCAACACCTGAAATAGCAGTTGACGAGATGTGCCCGATATGGTTCAAGTAACTGAAATGGAATTGGAGGTACGTGAAAGGATGGGGGGGGGAAGTCGTGATTGTTGGAATGGTTCTGCGAATTTTGAAGAAATGAGTAGTATGTTCGGTTCGTTATCCTTGTTGCAACACTTGAAATAGCAGTTGACGAGATGTGCCCGATATAGTTAAAGTAACTGAAGTAGAATTGGAGGTACGTGAGGGGGAGGGGGAAGTCGTGATTGTTGGAATGGTTCTGCGAATTTTGAAGAAATGAGTAGTATGTTCGGTTCGTTATCCTTGTTGCAACACTTGAAATAGCAGTTGACGAGATGTGCCCGATATAGTTAAAGTAACTGAAGTAGAATTGGAGGTACGTGAGGGGGAGGGGGAAGTCGTGATTGTTGGACTGGTTCTGCGAATTTTGAAGAAATGAGAAGTATGTTCAGTTCATTATCCTTGTTGCAACACCTGAAATAGCAGTTGACGAGATGTGCCCGATATGGTTCAAGTAACTGAAATGGAATTGGAGGTACGTGAGTGATGGGGGGGGGGGAAGTCGTGATTGTTGGAATGGTTCTGCGAATTTTGAAGAAATGAGTAGTATGTTCGGTTCGTTATCCTTGTTGCAACACTTGAAATAGCAGTTGACGAGATGTGCCCGATATGGTTAAAGTAACTGAAGTAGAATTGGAGGTACGTGAAAGGATGGGGGAGGGGAAAGTCGTGATTGTTGGACTGGTTCTGCGAATTTTGAAGAAATGAGAAGTATGTTCAGTTCATTATCCTTGTTGCAACACCTGAAATAGCAGTTGACGAGATGTGCCCGATATGGTTCAAGTAACTGAAATGGAATTGGAGGTACGTGAAAGGATGGGGGAGGGGGAAGTCGTGATTGTTGGAATGGTTCTGCGAATTTTGAAGAAATGAGTAGTATGTTCGGTTCGTTATCCTTGTTGCAACACTTGAAATAGCAGTTGACGAGATGTGCCCGATATAGTTAAAGTAACTGAAGTAGAATTGGAGGTACGTGAGGGGGAGGGGGAAGTCGTGATTGTTGGAATGGTTCTGCGAATTTTGAAGAAATGAGTAGTATGTTCGGTTCGTTATCCTTGTTGCAACACTTGAAATAGCAGTTGACGAGATGTGCCCGATATAGTTAAAGTAACTGAAGTAGAATTGGAGGTACGTGAGGGGATGGGGGGGAAGTCGTGATTGTTGGAATGGTTCTGCGAATTTTGAAGAAATGAGTAGTATGTTCGGTTCGTTATCCTTGTTGCAACACTTGAAATAGCAGTTGACGAGATGTGCCCGATATGGTTAAAGTAACTGAAGTAGAATTGGAGGTACGTGAGGGAGAGGGGAAAGTCGTGATTGTTGGACTGGTTCTGCGAATTTTGAAGAAATGAGAAGTATGTTCAGTTCATTATCCTTGTTGCAACACCTGAAATAGCAGTTGACGAGATGTGCCCGATATGGTTCAAGTAACTGAAATGGAATTGGAGGTACGTGAAAGGATGGGGGGGGGGAAGTCGTGATTGTTGGAATGGTTCTGCGAATTTTGAAGAAATGAGTAGTATGTTCGGTTCGTTATCCTTGTTGCAACACTTGAAATAGCAGTTGACGAGATGTGCCCGATATAGTTAAAGTAACTGAAGTAGAATTGGAGGTACGTGAGGGGGAGGGGGAAGTCGTGATTGTTGGAATGGTTCTGCGAATTTTGAAGAAATGAGTAGTATGTTCGGTTCGTTATCCTTGTTGCAACACTTGAAATAGCAGTTGACGAGATGTGCCCGATATAGTTAAAGTAACTGAAGTAGAATTGGAGGTACGTGAGGGGGAGGGGGAAGTCGTGATTGTTGGACTGGTTCTGCGAATTTTGAAGAAATGAGAAGTATGTTCAGTTCATTATCCTTGTTGCAACACCTGAAATAGCAGTTGACGAGATGTGCCCGATATGGTTCAAGTACCTGAAATGGAATTGGAGGTACGTGAGTTGATGGGGGGGGGGGAAGTCGTGATTGTTGGAATGGTTCTGCGAATTTTGAAGAAATGAGTAGTATGTTCGGTTCGTTATCCTTGTTGCAACACTTGAAATAGCAGTTGACGAGATGTGCCCGATATGGTTAAAGTAACTGAAGTAGAATTGGAGGTACGTGAGGGGGAGGGGAAAGTCGTGATTGTTGGACTGGTTCTGCGAATTTTGAAGAAATGAGAAGTATGTTCAGTTCATTATCCTTGTTGCAACACCTGAAATAGCAGTTGACGAGATGTGCCCGATATGGTTCAAGTAACTGAAATGGAATTGGAGGTACGTGAAAGGATGGGGGGAAGTCGTGATTGTTGGAATGGTTCTGCGAATTTTGAAGAAATGAGTAGTATGTTCGGTTCGTTATCCTTGTTGCAACACTTGAAATAGCAGTTGACGAGATGTGCCCGATATGGTTAAAGTAACTGAAGTAGAATTGGAGGTACGTGAGGGGGAGGGGAAAGTCGTGATTGTTGGAATGGTTCTGCGAATTTTGAAGAAATGAGAAGTATGTTCAGTTCATTATCCTTGTTGCAACACCTGAAATAGCAGTTGACGAGATGTGCCCGATATGGTTCAAGTAACTGAAATGGAATTGGAGGTACGTGAAAGGATGGGGGGGGGGGAGTCGTGATTGTTGGAATGGTTCTGCGAATTTTGAAGAAATGAGTAGTATGTTCGGTTCGTTATCCTTGTTGCAACACTTGAAATAGCAGTTGACGAGATGTGCCCGATATAGTTAAAGTAACTGAAGTAGAATTGGAGGTACGTGAGGGGAGGGGGAAGTCGTGATTGTTGGAATGGTTCTGCGAATTTTGAAGAAATGAGTAGTATGTTCAGTTCGTTATCCTTGTTGCAACACTTGAAATAGCAGTTGACGAGATGTGCCCGATATAGTTAAAGTAACTGAAGTAGAATTGGAGGTACGTGAGGGGGAGGGGGAGTCGTGATTGTTGGACTGGTTCTGCGAATTTTGAAGAAATGAGAAGTATGTTCAGTTCATTATCCTTGTTGCAACACCTGAAATAGCAGTTGACGAGATGTGCCCGATATGGTTCAAGTAACTGAAATGGAATTGGAGGTACGTGAGGGGATGGGGGGGGGGAAGTCGTGATTGTTGGAATGGTTCTGCGAATTTTGAAGAAATGAGTAGTATGTTCGGTTCGTTATCCTTGTTGCAACACTTGAAATAGCAGTTGACGAGATGTGCCCGATATAGTTAAAGTAACTGAAGTAGAATTGGAGGTACGTGAGGGGGAGGGGGGAGTCGTGATTGTTGGACTGGTTCTGCGAATTTTGAAGAAATGAGAAGTATGTTCAGTTCATTATCCTTGTTGCAACACCTGAAATAGCAGTTGACGAGATGTGCCCGATATAGTTAAAGTAACTGAAGTAGAATTGGAGGTACGTGAGGGGGAGGGGGGAGTCGTGATTGTTGGACTGGTTCTGCGAATTTTGAAGAAATGAGAAGTATGTTCAGTTCATTATCCTTGTTGCAACACCTGAAATAGCAGTTGACGATATGTGCCCGATATGGTTCAAGTAACTGAAATGGAATTGGAGGTACGTGAGGGGATGGGGGGGAAGTCGTGATTGTTGGAATGGTTCTGCGAATTTTGAAGAAATGAGTAGTATGTTCGGTTCGTTATCCTTGTTGCAACACTTGAAATAGCAGTTGACGAGATGTGCCCGATATAGTTAAAGTAACTGAAGTAGAATTGGAGGTACGTGAGGGGGAGGGGGAGTCGTGATTGTTGGACTGGTTCTGCGAATTTTGAAGAAATGAGAAGTATGTTCAGTTCATTATCCTTGTTGCAACACCTGAAATAGCAGTTGACGAGATGTGCCCGATATGGTTCAAGTAACTGAAATGGAATTGGAGGTACGTGAGGGGATGGGGGGGGGGAAGTCGTGATTGTTGGAATGGTTCTGCGAATTTTGAAGAAATGAGTAGTATGTTCGGTTCGTTATCCTTGTTGCAACACTTGAAATAGCAGTTGACGAGATGTGCCCGATATGGTTAAAGTAACTGAAGTAGAATTGGAGGTACGTGAGGGGGAGGGGAAAGTCGTGATTGTTGGACTGGTTCTGCGAATTTTGAAGAAATGAGAAGTATGTTCAGTTCATTATCCTTGTTGCAACACCTGAAATAGCAGTTGACGAGATGTGCCCGATATGGTTCAAGTAACTGAAATGGAATTGGAGGTACGTGAAAGGATGGGGGGGGGGAAGTCGTGATTGTTGGAATGGTTCTGCGAATTTTGAAGAAATGAGTAGTATGTTCGGTTCGTTATCCTTGTTGCAACACTTGAAATAGCAGTTGACGAGATGTGCCCGATATAGTTAAAGTAACTGAAGTAGAATTGGAGGTACGTGAGGGGGAGGGGGAAGTCGTGATTGTTGGAATGGTTCTGCGAATTTTGAAGAAATGAGTAGTATGTTCGGTTCGTTATCCTTGTTGCAACACTTGAAATAGCAGTTGACGAGATGTGCCCGATATAGTTAAAGTAACTGAAGTAGAATTGGAGGTACGTGAGGGGGAGGGGGAAGTCGTGATTGTTGGACTGGTTCTGCGAATTTTGAAGAAATGAGAAGTATGTTCAGTTCATTATCCTTGTTGCAACACCTGAAATAGCAGTTGACGAGATGTGCCCGATATGGTTAAAGTAACTGAAGTAGAATTGGAGGTACGTGAGGGGGAGGGGAAAGTCGTGATTGTTGGACTGGTTCTGCGAATTTTGAAGAAATGAGAAGTATGTTCAGTTCATTATCCTTGTTGCAACACCTGAAATAGCAGTTGACGAGATGTGCCCGATATGGTTCAAGTAACTGAAATGGAATTGGAGGTACGTGAAAGGATGGGGGGGGGAAGTCGTGATTGTTGGAATGGTTCTGCGAATTTTGAAGAAATGAGTAGTATGTTCGGTTCGTTATCCTTGTTGCAACACTTGAAATAGCAGTTGACGAGATGTGCCCGATATAGTTAAAGTAACTGAAGTAGAATTGGAGGTACGTGAGGGAGAGGGGGAAGTCGTGATTGTTGGAATGGTTCTGCGAATTTTGAAGAAATGAGTAGTATGTTCGGTTCGTTATCCTTGTTGCAACACTTGAAATAGCAGTTGACGAGATGTGCCCGATATGGTTCAAGTAACTGAAATGGAATTGGAGGTACGTGAAAGGATGGGGGGGGGGAAGTCGTGATTGTTGGAACGGTTCTGCGAATTTTGAAGAAATGAGTAGTATGTTCGGTTCGTTATCCTTGTTGCAACACTTGAAATAGCAGTTGACGAGATGTGCCCGATATGGTTAAAGTAACTGAAATGGAATTGGAGGTACGTGAAAGGATGGGGGGGGAAGTCGTGATTGTTGGAATGGTTCTGCGAATTTTGAAGAAATGAGTAGTATGTTCGGTTCGTTATCCTTGTTGCAACACTTGAAATAGCAGTTGACGAGATGTGCCCGATATGGTTAAAGTAACTGAAGTAGAATTGGAGGTACGTGAGGGGGAGGGGAAAGTCGTGATTGTTGGAATGGTTCTGCGAATTTTGAAGAAATGAGTAGTATGTTCGGTTCGTTATCCTTGTTGCAACACTTGAAATAGCAGTTGACGAGATGTGCCCGATATAGTTAAAGTAACTGAAGTAGAATTGGAGGTACGTGAGGGGGAGGGGGAAGTCGTGATTGTTGGACTGGTTCTGCGAATTTTGAAGAAATGAGAAGTATGTTCAGTTCATTATCCTTGTTGCAACACCTGAAATAGCAGTTGACGAGATGTGCCCGATATGGTTCAAGTAACTGAAATGGAATTGGAGGTACGTGAGGGATGGGGGGGGGGAAGTCGTGATTGTTGGAATGGTTCTGCGAATTTTGAAGAAATGAGTAGTATGTTCGGTTCGTTATCCTTGTTGCAACACTTGAAATAGCAGTTGACGAGATGTGCCCGATATGGTTAAAGTAACTGAAGTAGAATTGGAGGTACGTGAGGGGGAGGGGAAAGTCGTGATTGTTGGACTGGTTCTGCGAATTTTGAAGAAATGAGAAGTATGTTCAGTTCATTATCCTTGTTGCAACACCTGAAATAGCAGTTGACGAGATGTGCCCGATATGGTTCAAGTAACTGAAATGGAATTGGAGGTACGTGAAAGGATGGGGAGGGGGAAGTCGTGATTGTTGGAATGGTTCTGCGAATTTTGAAGAAATGAGTAGTATGTTCGGTTCGTTATCCTTGTTGCAACACTTGAAATAGCAGTTGACGAGATGTGCCCGATATAGTTAAAGTAACTGAAGTAGAATTGGAGGTACGTGAGGGGGAGGGGGAAGTCGTGATTGTTGGAATGGTTCTGCGAATTTTGAAGAAATGAGAAGTATGTTCAGTTCATTATCCTTGTTGCAACACCTGAAATAGCAGTTGACGAGATGTGCCCGATATGGTTCAAGTAACTGAAATGGAATTGGAGGTACGTGAAAGGATGGGGGGGAAGTCGTGATTGTTGGAATGGTTCTGCGAATTTTGAAGAAATGAGTAGTATGTTCGGTTCGTTATCCTTGTTGCAACACTTGAAATAGCAGTTGACGAGATGTGCCCGATATAGTTAAAGTAACTGAAGTAGAATTGGAGGTACGTGAGGGAGAGGGGGAAGTCGTGATTGTTGGAATGGTTCTGCGAATTTTGAAGAAATGAGTAGTATGTTCGGTTCGTTATCCTTGTTGCAACACTTGAAATAGCAGTTGACGAGATGTGCCCGATATGGTTCAAGTAACTGAAATGGAATTGGAGGTACGTGAAAGGATGGGGGGGGGAAGTCGTGATTGTTGGAATGGTTCTGCGAATTTTGAAGAAATGAGTAGTATGTTCGGTTCGTTATCCTTGTTGCAACACTTGAAATAGCAGTTGACGAGATGTGCCCGATATGGTTAAAGTAACTGAAATGGAATTGGAGGTACGTGAAAGGATGGGGGGGGGAAGTCGTGATTGTTGGAATGGTTCTGCGAATTTTGAAGAAATGAGTAGTATGTTCGGTTCGTTATCCTTGTTGCAACACTTGAAATAGCAGTTGACGAGATGTGCCCGATATGGTTAAAGTAACTGAAGTAGAATTGGAGGTACGTGAAAGGATGGGGGGGGGAGGGGAAAGTCGTGATTGTTGGACTGGTTCTGCGAATTTTGAAGAAATGAGAAGTATGTTCAGTTCATTATCCTTGTTGCAACACCTGAAATAGCAGTTGACGAGATGTGCCCGATATGGTTCAAGTAACTGAAATGGAATTGGAGGTACGTGAAAGGATGGGGGGGGGAAGTCGTGATTGTTGGAATGGTTCTGCGAATTTTGAAGAAATGAGTAGTATGTTCGGTTCGTTATCCTTGTTGCAACACTTGAAATAGCAGTTGACGAGATGTGCCCGATATGGTTAAAGTAACTGAAGTAGAATTGGAGGTACGTGAGGGGGAGGGGAAAGTCGTGATTGTTGGACTGGTTCTGCGAATTTTGAAGAAATGAGAAGTATGTTCAGTTCATTATCCTTGTTGCAACACCTGAAATAGCAGTTGACGAGATGTGCCCGATATGGTTCAAGTAACTGAAATGGAATTGGAGGTACGTGAAAGGATGGGGGGGGGGGGAGTCGTGATTGTTGGAATGGTTCTGCGAATTTTGAAGAAATGAGTAGTATGTTCGGTTCGTTATCCTTGTTGCAACACTTGAAATAGCAGTTGACGAGATGTGCCCGATATGGTTAAAGTAACTGAAGTAGAATTGGAGGTACGTGAGGGGGAGGGGAAAGTCGTGATTGTTGGACTGGTTCTGCGAATTTTGAAGAAATGAGAAGTATGTTCAGTTCATTATCCTTGTTGCAACACCTGAAATAGCAGTTGACGAGATGTGCCCGATATGGTTCAAGTAACTGAAATGGAATTGGAGGTACGTGAAAGGATGGGGGGAGGGGGAAGTCGTGATTGTTGGAATGGTTCTGCGAATTTTGAAGAAATGAGTAGTATGTTCGGTTCGTTATCCTTGTTGCAACACTTGAAATAGCAGTTGACGAGATGTGCCCGATATAGTTAAAGTAACTGAAGTAGAATTGGAGGTACGTGAGGGGGAGGGGAAGTCGTGATTGTTGGAATGGTTCTGCGAATTTTGAAGAAATGAGAAGTATGTTCAGTTCATTATCCTTGTTGCAACACCTGAAATAGCAGTTGACGAGATGTGCCCGATATGGTTCAAGTAACTGAAATGGAATTGGAGGTACGTGAGGGGATGGGGGAAGTCGTGATTGTTGGAATGGTTCTGCGAATTTTGAAGAAATGAGTAGTATGTTCGGTTCGTTATCCTTGTTGCAACACTTGAAATAGCAGTTGACGAGATGTGCCCGATATGGTTAAAGTAACTGAAGTAGAATTGGAGGTACGTGTGGGGGAGGGGGGAAGTCGTGATTGTTGGAATGGTTCTGCGAATTTTGAAGAAATGAGTAGTATGTTCGGTTCGTTATCCTTGTTGCAACACTTGAAATAGCAGTTGACGAGATGTGCCCGATATGGTTAAAGTAACTGAAGTAGAATTGGAGGTACGTGAGGGGGAGGGGAAAGTCGTGATTGTTGGACTGGTTCTGCGAATTTTGAAGAAATGAGAAGTATGTTCAGTTCATTATCCTTGTTGCAACACCTGAAATAGCAGTTGACGAGATGTGCCCGATATGGTTCAAGTAACTGAAATGGAATTGGAGGTACGTGAAAGGATGGGGGGAAGTCGTGATTGTTGGAATGGTTCTGCGAATTTTGAAGAAATGAGTAGTATGTTCGGTTCGTTATCCTTGTTGCAACACTTGAAATAGCAGTTGACGAGATGTGCCCGATATAGTTAAAGTAACTGAAGTAGAATTGGAGGTACGTGAGGGGGAGGGGGAAGTCGTGATTGTTGGACTGGTTCTGCGAATTTTGAAGAAATGAGAAGTATGTTCAGTTCATTATCCTTGTTGCAACACCTGAAATAGCAGTTGACGAGATGTGCCCGATATGGTTCAAGTAACTGAAATGGAATTGGAGGTACGTGAAAGGATGGGGAGGGGGAAGTCGTGATTGTTGGAATGGTTCTGCGAATTTTGAAGAAATGAGTAGTATGTTCGGTTCGTTATCCTTGTTGCAACACTTGAAATAGCAGTTGACGAGATGTGCCCGATATAGTTAAAGTAACTGAAGTAGAATTGGAGGTACGTGAGGGGAGGGGGAAGTCGTGATTGTTGGAATGGTTCTGCGAATTTTGAAGAAATGAGTAGTATGTTCGGTTCGTTATCCTTGTTGCAACACTTGAAATAGCAGTTGACGAGATGTGCCCGATATGGTTAAAGTAACTGAAGTAGAATTGGAGGTACGTGAGGGGGAGGGGAAAGTCGTGATTGTTGGACTGGTTCTGCGAATTTTGAAGAAATGAGAAGTATGTTCAGTTCATTATCCTTGTTGCAACACCTGAAATAGCAGTTGACGAGATGTGCCCGATATGGTTCAAGTAACTGAAATGGAATTGGAGGTACGTGAAAGGATGGGGGGGGAAGTCGTGATTGTTGGAATGGTTCTGCGAATTTTGAAGAAATGAGTAGTATGTTCGGTTCGTTATCCTTGTTGCAACACTTGAAATAGCAGTTGACGAGATGTGCCCGATATAGTTAAAGTAACTGAAGTAGAATTGGAGGTACGTGAGGGGGAGGGGGAAGTCGTGATTGTTGGAATGGTTCTGCGAATTTTGAAGAAATGAGTAGTATGTTCGGTTCGTTATCCTTGTTGCAACACTTGAAATAGCAGTTGACGAGATGTGCCCGATATAGTTAAAGTAACTGAAGTAGAATTGGAGGTACGTGAGGGGGAGGGGGAAGTCGTGATTGTTGGACTGGTTCTGCGAATTTTGAAGAAATGAGAAGTATGTTCAGTTCATTATCCTTGTTGCAACACCTGAAATAGCAGTTGACGAGATGTGCCCGATATGGTTCAAGTACCTGAAATGGAATTGGAGGTACGTGAGTTGATGGGGGGGGGAAGTCGTGATTGTTGGAATGGTTCTGCGAATTTTGAAGAAATGAGTAGTATGTTCGGTTCGTTATCCTTGTTGCAACACTTGAAATAGCAGTTGACGAGATGTGCCCGATATGGTTAAAGTAACTGAAGTAGAATTGGAGGTACGTGAGGGGGAGGGGAAAGTCGTGATTGTTGGACTGGTTCTGCGAATTTTGAAGAAATGAGAAGTATGTTCAGTTCATTATCCTTGTTGCAACACCTGAAATAGCAGTTGACGAGATGTGCCCGATATGGTTCAAGTAACTGAAATGGAATTGGAGGTACGTGAAAGGATGGGGGGGGGAAGTCGTGATTGTTGGAATGGTTCTGCGAATTTTGAAGAAATGAGTAGTATGTTCGGTTCGTTATCCTTGTTGCAACACTTGAAATAGCAGTTGACGAGATGTGCCCGATATAGTTAAAGTAACTGAAGTAGAATTGGAGGTACGTGAGGGGGAGGGGGAAGTCGTGATTGTTGGAATGGTTCTGCGAATTTTGAAGAAATGAGTAGTATGTTCGGTTCGTTATCCTTGTTGCAACACTTGAAATAGCAGTTGACGAGATGTGCCCGATATAGTTAAAGTAACTGAAGTAGAATTGGAGGTACGTGAGGGGGAGGGGGAAGTCGTGATTGTTGGACTGGTTCTGCGAATTTTGAAGAAATGAGAAGTATGTTCAGTTCATTATCCTTGTTGCAACACCTGAAATAGCAGTTGACGAGATGTGCCCGATATGGTTCAAGTACCTGAAATGGAATTGGAGGTACGTGAGTTGATGGGGGGGGGAAGTCGTGATTGTTGGAATGGTTCTGCGAATTTTGAAGAAATGAGTAGTATGTTCGGTTCGTTATCCTTGTTGCAACACTTGAAATAGCAGTTGACGAGATGTGCCCGATATGGTTAAAGTAACTGAAGTAGAATTGGAGGTACGTGAAAGGATGGGGGAGGGGAAAGTCGTGATTGTTGGACTGGTTCTGCGAATTTTGAAGAAATGAGAAGTATGTTCAGTTCATTATCCTTGTTGCAACACCTGAAATAGCAGTTGACGAGATGTGCCCGATATGGTTCAAGTAACTGAAATGGAATTGGAGGTACGTGAAAGGATGGGGGAGGGGGAAGTCGTGATTGTTGGAATGGTTCTGCGAATTTTGAAGAAATGAGTAGTATGTTCGGTTCGTTATCCTTGTTGCAACACTTGAAATAGCAGTTGACGAGATGTGCCCGATATAGTTAAAGTAACTGAAGTAGAATTGGAGGTACGTGAGGGGGAGGGGGAAGTCGTGATTGTTGGAATGGTTCTGCGAATTTTGAAGAAATGAGTAGTATGTTCGGTTCGTTATCCTTGTTGCAACACTTGAAATAGCAGTTGACGAGATGTGCCCGATATAGTTAAAGTAACTGAAGTAGAATTGGAGGTACGTGAGGGGATGGGGGGGAAGTCGTGATTGTTGGAATGGTTCTGCGAATTTTGAAGAAATGAGTAGTATGTTCGGTTCGTTATCCTTGTTGCAACACTTGAAATAGCAGTTGACGAGATGTGCCCGATATGGTTAAAGTAACTGAAGTAGAATTGGAGGTACGTGAGGGAGAGGGGAAAGTCGTGATTGTTGGACTGGTTCTGCGAATTTTGAAGAAATGAGAAGTATGTTCAGTTCATTATCCTTGTTGCAACACCTGAAATAGCAGTTGACGAGATGTGCCCGATATGGTTCAAGTAACTGAAATGGAATTGGAGGTACGTGAAAGGATGGGGGGGGGGAAGTCGTGATTGTTGGAATGGTTCTGCGAATTTTGAAGAAATGAGTAGTATGTTCGGTTCGTTATCCTTGTTGCAACACTTGAAATAGCAGTTGACGAGATGTGCCCGATATAGTTAAAGTAACTGAAGTAGAATTGGAGGTACGTGAGGGGGAGGGGGAAGTCGTGATTGTTGGAATGGTTCTGCGAATTTTGAAGAAATGAGTAGTATGTTCGGTTCGTTATCCTTGTTGCAACACTTGAAATAGCAGTTGACGAGATGTGCCCGATATGGTTAAAGTAACTGAAGTAGAATTGGAGGTACGTGAGGGGGAGGGGAAAGTCGTGATTGTTGGACTGGTTCTGCGAATTTTGAAGAAATGAGAAGTATGTTCAGTTCATTATCCTTGTTGCAACACCTGAAATAGCAGTTGACGAGATGTGCCCGATATGGTTCAAGTAACTGAAATGGAATTGGAGGTACGTGAAAGGATGGGGGGGGGAAGTCGTGATTGTTGGAATGGTTCTGCGAATTTTGAAGAAATGAGTAGTATGTTCGGTTCGTTATCCTTGTTGCAACACTTGAAATAGCAGTTGACGAGATGTGCCCGATATGGTTAAAGTAACTGAAGTAGAATTGGAGGTACGTGAGGGGGAGGGGAAAGTCGTGATTGTTGGAATGGTTCTGCGAATTTTGAAGAAATGAGAAGTATGTTCAGTTCATTATCCTTGTTGCAACACCTGAAATAGCAGTTGACGAGATGTGCCCGATATGGTTCAAGTAACTGAAATGGAATTGGAGGTACGTGAAAGGATGGGGGGGGGGGGGAGTCGTGATTGTTGGAATGGTTCTGCGAATTTTGAAGAAATGAGTAGTATGTTCGGTTCGTTATCCTTGTTGCAACACTTGAAATAGCAGTTGACGAGATGTGCCCGATATAGTTAAAGTAACTGAAGTAGAATTGGAGGTACGTGAGGGGGAGGGGGAAGTCGTGATTGTTGGACTGGTTCTGCGAATTTTGAAGAAATGAGAAGTATGTTCAGTTCATTATCCTTGTTGCAACACTTGAAATAGCAGTTGACGAGATGTGCCCGATATAGTTAAAGTAACTGAAGTAGAATTGGAGGTACGTGAGGGGGAGGGGGAGTCGTGATTGTTGGACTGGTTCTGCGAATTTTGAAGAAATGAGAAGTATGTTCAGTTCATTATCCTTGTTGCAACACCTGAAATAGCAGTTGACGAGATGTGCCCGATATGGTTCAAGTACCTGAAATGGAATTGGAGGTACGTGAGGGGATGGGGGGGGGGAAGTCGTGATTGTTGGAATGGTTCTGCGAATTTTGAAGAAATGAGTAGTATGTTCGGTTCGTTATCCTTGTTGCAACACTTGAAATAGCAGTTGACGAGATGTGCCCGATATAGTTAAAGTAACTGAAGTAGAATTGGAGGTACGTGAGGGGGAGGGGGAGTCGTGATTGTTGGACTGGTTCTGCGAATTTTGAAGAAATGAGAAGTATGTTCAGTTCATTATCCTTGTTGCAACACCTGAAATAGCAGTTGACGAGATGTGCCCGATATAGTTAAAGTAACTGAAGTAGAATTGGAGGTACGTGAGGGGGAGGGGGAGTCGTGATTGTTGGACTGGTTCTGCGAATTTTGAAGAAATGAGAAGTATGTTCAGTTCATTATCCTTGTTGCAACACCTGAAATAGCAGTTGACGAGATGTGCCCGATATGGTTCAAGTAACTGAAATGGAATTGGAGGTACGTGAGGGGATGGGGGGAAGTCGTGATTGTTGGAATGGTTCTGCGAATTTTGAAGAAATGAGTAGTATGTTCGGTTCGTTATCCTTGTTGCAACACTTGAAATAGCAGTTGACGAGATGTGCCCGATATAGTTAAAGTAACTGAAGTAGAATTGGAGGTACGTGAGGGGGAGGGGGAGTCGTGATTGTTGGACTGGTTCTGCGAATTTTGAAGAAATGAGAAGTATGTTCAGTTCATTATCCTTGTTGCAACACCTGAAATAGCAGTTGACGAGATGTGCCCGATATGGTTCAAGTAACTGAAATGGAATTGGAGGTACGTGAGGGGATGGGGGGGGAAGTCGTGATTGTTGGAATGGTTCTGCGAATTTTGAAGAAATGAGTAGTATGTTCGGTTCGTTATCCTTGTTGCAACACTTGAAATAGCAGTTGACGAGATGTGCCCGATATGGTTAAAGTAACTGAAGTAGAATTGGAGGTACGTGAGGGGGAGGGGAAAGTCGTGATTGTTGGACTGGTTCTGCGAATTTTGAAGAAATGAGAAGTATGTTCAGTTCATTATCCTTGTTGCAACACCTGAAATAGCAGTTGACGAGATGTGCCCGATATGGTTCAAGTAACTGAAATGGAATTGGAGGTACGTGAAAGGATGGGGGGGGGAAGTCGTGATTGTTGGAATGGTTCTGCGAATTTTGAAGAAATGAGTAGTATGTTCGGTTCGTTATCCTTGTTGCAACACTTGAAATAGCAGTTGACGAGATGTGCCCGATATAGTTAAAGTAACTGAAGTAGAATTGGAGGTACGTGAGGGGGAGGGGGAAGTCGTGATTGTTGGAATGGTTCTGCGAATTTTGAAGAAATGAGTAGTATGTTCGGTTCGTTATCCTTGTTGCAACACTTGAAATAGCAGTTGACGAGATGTGCCCGATATAGTTAAAGTAACTGAAGTAGAATTGGAGGTACGTGAGGGGGAGGGGGAAGTCGTGATTGTTGGACTGGTTCTGCGAATTTTGAAGAAATGAGAAGTATGTTCAGTTCATTATCCTTGTTGCAACACCTGAAATAGCAGTTGACGAGATGTGCCCGATATGGTTCAAGTAACTGAAATGGAATTGGAGGTACGTGAGTTGATGGGGGGGGGAAGTCGTGATTGTTGGAATGGTTCTGCGAATTTTGAAGAAATGAGTAGTATGTTCGGTTCGTTATCCTTGTTGCAACACTTGAAATAGCAGTTGACGAGATGTGCCCGATATGGTTAAAGTAACTGAAGTAGAATTGGAGGTACGTGAGGGGGAGGGGAAAGTCGTGATTGTTGGACTGGTTCTGCGAATTTTGAAGAAATGAGAAGTATGTTCAGTTCATTATCCTTGTTGCAACACCTGAAATAGCAGTTGACGAGATGTGCCCGATATGGTTCAAGTAACTGAAATGGAATTGGAGGTACGTGAAAGGATGGGGGGGGGGGAAGTCGTGATTGTTGGAATGGTTCTGCGAATTTTGAAGAAATGAGTAGTATGTTCGGTTCGTTATCCTTGTTGCAACACTTGAAATAGCAGTTGACGAGATGTGCCCGATATAGTTAAAGTAACTGAAGTAGAATTGGAGGTACGTGAGGGAGAGGGGGAAGTCGTGATTGTTGGAATGGTTCTGCGAATTTTGAAGAAATGAGTAGTATGTTCGGTTCGTTATCCTTGTTGCAACACTTGAAATAGCAGTTGACGAGATGTGCCCGATATGGTTCAAGTAACTGAAATGGAATTGGAGGTACGTGAAAGGATGGGGGGGGGGAAGTCGTGATTGTTGGAACGGTTCTGCGAATTTTGAAGAAATGAGTAGTATGTTCGGTTCGTTATCCTTGTTGCAACACTTGAAATAGCAGTTGACGAGATGTGCCCGATATGGTTAAAGTAACTGAAATGGAATTGGAGGTACGTGAAAGGATGGGGGGGGGAAGTCGTGATTGTTGGAATGGTTCTGCGAATTTTGAAGAAATGAGTAGTATGTTCGGTTCGTTATCCTTGTTGCAACACTTGAAATAGCAGTTGACGAGATGTGCCCGATATGGTTAAAGTAACTGAAGTAGAATTGGAGGTACGTGAGGGGGAGGGGAAAGTCGTGATTGTTGGAATGGTTCTGCGAATTTTGAAGAAATGAGTAGTATGTTCGGTTCGTTATCCTTGTTGCAACACTTGAAATAGCAGTTGACGAGATGTGCCCGATATAGTTAAAGTAACTGAAGTAGAATTGGAGGTACGTGAGGGGGAGGGGGAAGTCGTGATTGTTGGACTGGTTCTGCGAATTTTGAAGAAATGAGAAGTATGTTCAGTTCATTATCCTTGTTGCAACACCTGAAATAGCAGTTGACGAGATGTGCCCGATATGGTTCAAGTAACTGAAATGGAATTGGAGGTACGTGAGGGATGGGGGGGGGAAGTCGTGATTGTTGGAATGGTTCTGCGAATTTTGAAGAAATGAGTAGTATGTTCGGTTCGTTATCCTTGTTGCAACACTTGAAATAGCAGTTGACGAGATGTG
Organism: Baylisascaris procyonis; assembly: GCA_037389465.1. NCBI lineage: Eukaryota > Metazoa > Nematoda > Chromadorea > Rhabditida > Ascarididae > Baylisascaris > Baylisascaris procyonis. The sequence goes on along the minus strand of JAZARR010000154.1, from coordinate 5,011,833 downwards.
CCCGATATGGTTAAAGTAACTGAAGTAGAATTGGAGGTACGTGAGGGGGAGGGGAAAGTCGTGATTGTTGGACTGGTTCTGCGAATTTTGAAGAAATGAGAAGTATGTTCAGTTCATTATCCTTGTTGCAACACCTGAAATAGCAGTTGACGAGATGTGCCCGATATGGTTCAAGTAACTGAAATGGAATTGGAGGTACTTGAAAGGATGGGGGAGGGGGAAGTCGTGATTGTTGGAATGGTTCTGCGAATTTTGAAGAAATGAGTAGTATGTTCGGTTCGTTATCCTTGTTGCAACACTTGAAATAGCAGTTGACGAGATGTGCCCGATATAGTTAAAGTAACTGAAGTAGAATTGGAGGTACGTGAGGGGGAGGGGGAAGTCGTGATTGTTGGAATGGTTCTGCGAATTTTGAAGAAATGAGTAGTATGTTCGGTTCGTTATCCTTGTTGCAACACTTGAAATAGCAGTTGACGAGATGTGCCCGATATAGTTAAAGTAACTGAAGTAGAATTGGAGGTACGTGAGGGGATGGGGGGGAAGTCGTGATTGTTGGAATGGTTCTGCGAATTTTGAAGAAATGAGTAGTATGTTCGGTTCGTTATCCTTGTTGCAACACTTGAAATAGCAGTTGACGAGATGTGCCCGATATGGTTAAAGTAACTGAAGTAGAATTGGAGGTACGTGAGGGAGAGGGGAAAGTCGTGATTGTTGGACTGGTTCTGCGAATTTTGAAGAAATGAGAAGTATGTTCAGTTCATTATCCTTGTTGCAACACCTGAAATAGCAGTTGACGAGATGTGCCCGATATGGTTCAAGTAACTGAAATGGAATTGGAGGTACGTGAAAGGATGGGGGAAGTCGTGATTGTTGGAATGGTTCTGCGAATTTTGAAGAAATGAGTAGTATGTTCGGTTCGTTATCCTTGTTGCAACACTTGAAATAGCAGTTGACGAGATGTGCCCGATATAGTTAAAGTAACTGAAGTAGAATTGGAGGTACGTGAGGGGGAGGGGGAAGTCGTGATTGTTGGAATGGTTCTGCGAATTTTGAAGAAATGAGTAGTATGTTCGGTTCGTTATCCTTGTTGCAACACTTGAAATAGCAGTTGACGAGATGTGCCCGATATAGTTAAAGTAACTGAAGTAGAATTGGAGGTACGTGAGGGGGAGGGGGAAGTCGTGATTGTTGGACTGGTTCTGCGAATTTTGAAGAAATGAGAAGTATGTTCAGTTCATTATCCTTGTTGCAACACCTGAAATAGCAGTTGACGAGATGTGCCCGATATGGTTCAAGTAACTGAAATGGAATTGGAGGTACGTGAGTTGATGGGGGGGGGGAAGTCGTGATTGTTGGAATGGTTCTGCGAATTTTGAAGAAATGAGTAGTATGTTCGGTTCGTTATCCTTGTTGCAACACTTGAAATAGCAGTTGACGAGATGTGCCCGATATGGTTAAAGTAACTGAAGTAGAATTGGAGGTACGTGAGGGGGAGGGGAAAGTCGTGATTGTTGGACTGGTTCTGCGAATTTTGAAGAAATGAGAAGTATGTTCAGTTCATTATCCTTGTTGCAACACCTGAAATAGCAGTTGACGAGATGTGCCCGATATGGTTCAAGTAACTGAAATGGAATTGGAGGTACGTGAAAGGATGGGGGGGGGGAAGTCGTGATTGTTGGAATGGTTCTGCGAATTTTGAAGAAATGAGTAGTATGTTCGGTTCGTTATCCTTGTTGCAACACTTGAAATAGCAGTTGACGAGATGTGCCCGATATAGTTAAAGTAACTGAAGTAGAATTGGAGGTACGTGAGGGGGAGGGGGAAGTCGTGATTGTTGGAATGGTTCTGCGAATTTTGAAGAAATGAGTAGTATGTTCGGTTCGTTATCCTTGTTGCAACACTTGAAATAGCAGTTGACGAGATGTGCCCGATATGGTTCAAGTAACTGAAATGGAATTGGAGGTACGTGAGGGGGAGGGGGAAGTCGTGATTGTTGGACTGGTTCTGCGAATTTTGAAGAAATGAGAAGTATGTTCAGTTCATTATCCTTGTTGCAACACCTGAAATAGCAGTTGACGAGATGTGCCCGATATGGTTCAAGTAACTGAAATGGAATTGGAGGTACGTGAGGCGATGGGGGGGGAAGTCGTGATTGTTGGAATGGTTCTGCGAATTTTGAAGAAATGAGTAGTATGTTCGGTTCGTTATCCTTGTTGCAACACTTGAAATAGCAGTTGACGAGATGTGCCCGATATAGTTAAAGTAACTGAAGTAGAATTGGAGGTACGTGAGGGGAGGGGGAAGTCGTGATTGTTGGACTGGTTCTGCGAATTTTGAAGAAATGAGAAGTATGTTCAGTTCATTATCCTTGTTGCAACACCTGAAATAGCAGTTGACGAGATGTGCCCGATATGGTTCAAGTAACTGAAATGGAATTGGAGGTACGTGAGGGATGGGGGGGGGAAGTCGTGATTGTTGGAATGGTTCTGCGAATTTTGAAGAAATGAGTAGTATGTTCGGTTCGTTATCCTTGTTGCAACACTTGAAATAGCAGTTGACGAGATGTGCCCGATATGGTTAAAGTAACTGAAGTAGAATTGGAGGTACGTGAGGGGGAGGGGAAAGTCGTGATTGTTGGACTGGTTCTGCGAATTTTGAAGAAATGAGAAGTATGTTCAGTTCATTATCCTTGTTGCAACACCTGAAATAGCAGTTGACGAGATGTGCCCGATATGGTTCAAGTAACTGAAATGGAATTGGAGGTACGTGAAAGGATGGGGGGAGGGGGAAGTCGTGATTGTTGGAATGGTTCTGCGAATTTTGAAGAAATGAGTAGTATGTTCGGTTCGTTATCCTTGTTGCAACACTTGAAATAGCAGTTGACGAGATGTGCCCGATATAGTTAAAGTAACTGAAGTAGAATTGGAGGTACGTGAGGGGGAGGGGGAAGTCGTGATTGTTGGAATGGTTCTGCGAATTTTGAAGAAATGAGTAGTATGTTCGGTTCGTTATCCTTGTTGCAACACTTGAAATAGCAGTTGACGAGATGTGCCCGATATAGTTAAAGTAACTGAAGTAGAATTGGAGGTACGTGAGGGGGAGGGGGAAGTCGTGATTGTTGGACTGGTTCTGCGAATTTTGAAGAAATGAGAAGTATGTTCAGTTCATTATCCTTGTTGCAACACCTGAAATAGCAGTTGACGAGATGTGCCCGATATGGTTCAAGTAACTGAAATGGAATTGGAGGTACGTGAAAGGATGGGGGGGGGAGTCGTGATTGTTGGAATGGTTCTGCGAATTTTGAAGAAATGAGTAGTATGTTCGGTTCGTTATCCTTGTTGCAACACTTGAAATAGCAGTTGACGAGATGTGCCCGATATGGTTAAAGTAACTGAAGTAGAATTGGAGGTACGTGAGGGGGAGGGGAAAGTCGTGATTGTTGGACTGGTTCTGCGAATTTTGAAGAAATGAGAAGTATGTTCAGTTCATTATCCTTGTTGCAACACCTGAAATAGCAGTTGACGAGATGTGCCCGATATGGTTCAAGTAACTGAAATGGAATTGGAGGTACGTGAAAGGATGGGGGAGGGGGAAGTCGTGATTGTTGGAATGGTTCTGCGAATTTTGAAGAAATGAGTAGTATGTTCGGTTCGTTATCCTTGTTGCAACACTTGAAATAGCAGTTGACGAGATGTGCCCGATATAGTTAAAGTAACTGAAGTAGAATTGGAGGTACGTGAGGGGGAGGGGGAAGTCGTGATTGTTGGAATGGTTCTGCGAATTTTGAAGAAATGAGTAGTATGTTCGGTTCGTTATCCTTGTTGCAACACTTGAAATAGCAGTTGACGAGATGTGCCCGATATAGTTAAAGTAACTGAAGTAGAATTGGAGGTACGTGAGGGGGAGGGGGAAGTCGTGATTGTTGGACTGGTTCTGCGAATTTTGAAGAAATGAGAAGTATGTTCAGTTCATTATCCTTGTTGCAACACCTGAAATAGCAGTTGACGAGATGTGCCCGATATGGTTCAAGTAACTGAAATGGAATTGGAGGTACGTGAAAGGATGGGGGGGGGAGTCGTGATTGTTGGAATGGTTCTGCGAATTTTGAAGAAATGAGTAGTATGTTCGGTTCGTTATCCTTGTTGCAACACTTGAAATAGCAGTTGACGAGATGTGCCCGATATAGTTAAAGTAACTGAAGTAGAATTGGAGGTACGTGAGGGGGAGGGGGAAGTCGTGATTGTTGGAATGGTTCTGCGAATTTTGAAGAAATGAGTAGTATGTTCGGTTCGTTATCCTTGTTGCAACACTTGAAATAGCAGTTGACGAGATGTGCCCGATATAGTTAAAGTAACTGAAGTAGAATTGGAGGTACGTGAGGGGGAGGGGGAAGTCGTGATTGTTGGACTGGTTCTGCGAATTTTGAAGAAATGAGAAGTATGTTCAGTTCATTATCCTTGTTGCAACACCTGAAATAGCAGTTGACGAGATGTGCCCGATATGGTTCAAGTAACTGAAATGGAATTGGAGGTACGTGAGGGGATGGGGGGGAAGTCGTGATTGTTGGAATGGTTCTGCGAATTTTGAAGAAATGAGTAGTATGTTCGGTTCGTTATCCTTGTTGCAACACTTGAAATAGCAGTTGACGAGATGTGCCCGATATGGTTAAAGTAACTGAAGTAGAATTGGAGGTACGTGAGGGGGAGGGGAAAGTCGTGATTGTTGGACTGGTTCTGCGAATTTTGAAGAAATGAGAAGTATGTTCAGTTCATTATCCTTGTTGCAACACCTGAAATAGCAGTTGACGAGATGTGCCCGATATGGTTCAAGTAACTGAAATGGAATTGGAGGTACGTGAAAGGATGGGGGGGGGAAGTCGTGATTGTTGGAATGGTTCTGCGAATTTTGAAGAAATGAGTAGTATGTTCGGTTCGTTATCCTTGTTGCAACACTTGAAATAGCAGTTGACGAGATGTGCCCGATATAGTTAAAGTAACTGAAGTAGAATTGGAGGTACGTGAGGGAGAGGGGGAAGTCGTGATTGTTGGAATGGTTCTGCGAATTTTGAAGAAATGAGTAGTATGTTCGGTTCGTTATCCTTGTTGCAACACTTGAAATAGCAGTTGACGAGATGTGCCCGATATGGTTCAAGTAACTGAAATGGAATTGGAGGTACGTGAAAGGATGGGGGGGGAAGTCGTGATTGTTGGAATGGTTCTGCGAATTTTGAAGAAATGAGTAGTATGTTCGGTTCGTTATCCTTGTTGCAACACTTGAAATAGCAGTTGACGAGATGTGCCCGATATAGTTAAAGTAACTGAAGTAGAATTGGAGGTACGTGAGGGGGAGGGGGAAGTCGTGATTGTTGGAATGGTTCTGCGAATTTTGAAGAAATGAGTAGTATGTTCGGTTCGTTATCCTTGTTGCAACACTTGAAATAGCAGTTGACGAGATGTGCCCGATATCGTTAAAGTAACTGAAGTAGAATTGGAGGTACGTGAGGGGGAGGGGAAAGTCGTGATTGTTGGACTGGTTCTGCGAATTTTGAAGAAATGAGAAGTATGTTCAGTTCATTATCCTTGTTGCAACACCTGAAATAGCAGTTGACGAGATGTGCCCGATATGGTTCAAGTAACTGAAATGGAATTGGAGGTACGTGAAAGGATGGGGGAGGGGGAAGTCGTGATTGTTGGAATGGTTCTGCGAATTTTGAAGAAATGAGTAGTATGTTCGGTTCGTTATCCTTGTTGCAACACTTGAAATAGCAGTTGACGAGATGTGCCCGATATAGTTAAAGTAACTGAAGTAGAATTGGAGGTACGTGAGGGGGAGGGGGAAGTCGTGATTGTTGGAATGGTTCTGCGAATTTTGAAGAAATGAGTAGTATGTTCGGTTCGTTATCCTTGTTGCAACACTTGAAATAGCAGTTGACGAGATGTGCCCGATATAGTTAAAGTAACTGAAGTAGAATTGGAGGTACGTGAGGGGGAGGGGGAAGTCGTGATTGTTGGACTGGTTCTGCGAATTTTGAAGAAATGAGAAGTATGTTCAGTTCATTATCCTTGTTGCAACACCTGAAATAGCAGTTGACGAGATGTGCCCGATATGGTTCAAGTAACTGAAATGGAATTGGAGGTACGTGAAAGGATGGGGGGGGGAGTCGTGATTGTTGGAATGGTTCTGCGAATTTTGAAGAAATGAGTAGTATGTTCGGTTCGTTATCCTTGTTGCAACACTTGAAATAGCAGTTGACGAGATGTGCCCGATATAGTTAAAGTAACTGAAGTAGAATTGGAGGTACGTGAGGGGGAGGGGGAAGTCGTGATTGTTGGAATGGTTCTGCGAATTTTGAAGAAATGAGTAGTATGTTCGGTTCGTTATCCTTGTTGCAACACTTGAAATAGCAGTTGACGAGATGTGCCCGATATAGTTAAAGTAACTGAAGTAGAATTGGAGGTACGTGAGGGGGAGGGGGAAGTCGTGATTGTTGGACTGGTTCTGCGAATTTTGAAGAAATGAGAAGTATGTTCAGTTCATTATCCTTGTTGCAACACCTGAAATAGCAGTTGACGAGATGTGCCCGATATGGTTCAAGTACCTGAAATGGAATTGGAGGTACGTGAGGGGATGGGGGGGGGAAGTCGTGATTGTTGGAATGGTTCTGCGAATTTTGAAGAAATGAGTAGTATGTTCGGTTCGTTATCCTTGTTGCAACACTTGAAATAGCAGTTGACGAGATGTGCCCGATATGGTTAAAGTAACTGAAGTAGAATTGGAGGTACGTGAGGGGGAGGGGAAAGTCGTGATTGTTGGACTGGTTCTGCGAATTTTGAAGAAATGAGAAGTATGTTCAGTTCATTATCCTTGTTGCAACACCTGAAATAGCAGTTGACGAGATGTGCCCGATATGGTTCAAGTAACTGAAATGGAATTGGAGGTACGTGAAAGGATGGGGGGGGGGAAGTCGTGATTGTTGGAATGGTTCTGCGAATTTTGAAGAAATGAGTAGTATGTTCGGTTCGTTATCCTTGTTGCAACACTTGAAATAGCAGTTGACGAGATGTGCCCGATATAGTTAAAGTAACTGAAGTAGAATTGGAGGTACGTGAGGGAGAGGGGGAAGTCGTGATTGTTGGAATGGTTCTGCGAATTTTGAAGAAATGAGTAGTATGTTCGGTTCGTTATCCTTGTTGCAACACTTGAAATAGCAGTTGACGAGATGTGCCCGATATGGTTCAAGTAACTGAAATGGAATTGGAGGTACGTGAAAGGATGGGGGGGGGAAGTCGTGATTGTTGGAACGGTTCTGCGAATTTTGAAGAAATGAGTAGTATGTTCGGTTCGTTATCCTTGTTGCAACACTTGAAATAGCAGTTGACGAGATGTGCCCGATATAGTTAAAGTAACTGAAGTAGAATTGGAGGTACGTGAGGGGGAGGGGGAAGTCGTGATTGTTGGAATGGTTCTGCGAATTTTGAAGAAATGAGTAGTATGTTCGGTTCGTTATCCTTGTTGCAACACTTGAAATAGCAGTTGACGAGATGTGCCCGATATGGTTAAAGTAACTGAAGTAGAATTGGAGGTACGTGAGGGGGAGGGGAAAGTCGTGATTGTTGGAATGGTTCTGCGAATTTTGAAGAAATGAGTAGTATGTTCGGTTCGTTATCCTTGTTGCAACACTTGAAATAGCAGTTGACGAGATGTGCCCGATATAGTTAAAGTAACTGAAGTAGAATTGGAGGTACGTGAGGGGGAGGGGAAGTCGTGATTGTTGGACTGGTTCTGCGAATTTTGAAGAAATGAGAAGTATGTTCAGTTCATTATCCTTGTTGCAACACCTGAAATAGCAGTTGACGAGATGTGCCCGATATGGTTCAAGTACCTGAAATGGAATTGGAGGTACGTGAGGCGATGGGGGGGGGGGAAGTCGTGATTGTTGGAATGGTTCTGCGAATTTTGAAGAAATGAGTAGTATGTTCGGTTCGTTATCCTTGTTGCAACACTTGAAATAGCAGTTGACGAGATGTGCCCGATATGGTTAAAGTAACTGAAGTAGAATTGGAGGTACGTGAGGGGGAGGGGAAAGTCGTGATTGTTGGACTGGTTCTGCGAATTTTGAAGAAATGAGAAGTATGTTCAGTTCATTATCCTTGTTGCAACACCTGAAATAGCAGTTGACGAGATGTGCCCGATATGGTTCAAGTAACTGAAATGGAATTGGAGGTACGTGAAAGGATGGGGGAGGGGGAAGTCGTGATTGTTGGAATGGTTCTGCGAATTTTGAAGAAATGAGTAGTATGTTCGGTTCGTTATCCTTGTTGCAACACTTGAAATAGCAGTTGACGAGATGTGCCCGATATAGTTAAAGTAACTGAAGTAGAATTGGAGGTACGTGAGGGGGAGGGGGAAGTCGTGATTGTTGGAATGGTTCTGCGAATTTTGAAGAAATGAGTAGTATGTTCGGTTCGTTATCCTTGTTGCAACACTTGAAATAGCAGTTGACGAGATGTGCCCGATATAGTTAAAGTAACTGAAGTAGAATTGGAGGTACGTGAGGGGATGGGGGGGGGGAAGTCGTGATTGTTGGAATGGTTCTGCGAATTTTGAAGAAATGAGTAGTATGTTCGGTTCGTTATCCTTGTTGCAACACTTGAAATAGCAGTTGACGAGATGTGCCCGATATGGTTAAAGTAACTGAAGTAGAATTGGAGGTACGTGAGGGAGAGGGGAAAGTCGTGATTGTTGGACTGGTTCTGCGAATTTTGAAGAAATGAGAAGTATGTTCAGTTCATTATCCTTGTTGCAACACCTGAAATAGCAGTTGACGAGATGTGCCCGATATGGTTCAAGTAACTGAAATGGAATTGGAGGTACGTGAAAGGATGGGGGGGGAAGTCGTGATTGTTGGAATGGTTCTGCGAATTTTGAAGAAATGAGTAGTATGTTCGGTTCGTTATCCTTGTTGCAACACTTGAAATAGCAGTTGACGAGATGTGCCCGATATAGTTAAAGTAACTGAAGTAGAATTGGAGGTACGTGAGGGGGAGGGGGAAGTCGTGATTGTTGGAATGGTTCTGCGAATTTTGAAGAAATGAGTAGTATGTTCGGTTCGTTATCCTTGTTGCAACACTTGAAATAGCAGTTGACGAGATGTGCCCGATATAGTTAAAGTAACTGAAGTAGAATTGGAGGTACGTGAGGGGAGGGGAAGTCGTGATTGTTGGACTGGTTCTGCGAATTTTGAAGAAATGAGAAGTATGTTCAGTTCATTATCCTTGTTGCAACACCTGAAATAGCAGTTGACGAGATGTGCCCGATATGGTTCAAGTACCTGAAATGGAATTGGAGGTACGTGAGTTGATGGGGGGGGGGGAAGTCGTGATTGTTGGAATGGTTCTGCGAATTTTGAAGAAATGAGTAGTATGTTCGGTTCGTTATCCTTGTTGCAACACTTGAAATAGCAGTTGACGAGATGTGCCCGATATGGTTAAAGTAACTGAAGTAGAATTGGAGGTACGTGAGGGGGAGGTTAAAGTCGTGATTGTTGGACTGGTTCTGCGAATTTTGAAGAAATGAGAAGTATGTTCAGTTCATTATCCTTGTTGCAACACCTGAAATAGCAGTTGACGAGATGTGCCCGATATGGTTCAAGTAACTGAAATGGAATTGGAGGTACGTGAAAGGATGGGGGGGGGAAGTCGTGATTGTTGGAATGGTTCTGCGAATTTTGAAGAAATGAGTAGTATGTTCGGTTCGTTATCCTTGTTGCAACACTTGAAATAGCAGTTGACGAGATGTGCCCGATATAGTTAAAGTAACTGAAGTAGAATTGGAGGTACGTGAGGGGGAGGGGGAAGTCGTGATTGTTGGAATGGTTCTGCGAATTTTGAAGAAATGAGTAGTATGTTCAGTTCATTATCCTTGTTGCAACACCTGAAATAGCAGTTGACGAGATGTGCCCGATATGGTTCAAGTAACTGAAATGGAATTGGAGGTACGTGAGGGGATGGGGGGGGGGAAGTCGTGATTGTTGGAATGGTTCTGCGAATTTTGAAGAAATGAGTAGTATGTTCGGTTCGTTATCCTTGTTGCAACACTTGAAATAGCAGTTGACGAGATGTGCCCGATATGGTTAAAGTAACTGAAGTAGAATTGGAGGTACGTGAGGGGGAGGGGGAAGTCGTGATTGTTGGACTGGTTCTGCGAATTTTGAAGAAATGAGAAGTATGTTCAGTTCATTATCCTTGTTGCAACACCTGAAATAGCAGTTGACGAGATGTGCCCGATATGGTTCAAGTAACTGAAATGGAATTGGAGGTACGTGAGGGGATGGGGGGGGAAGTCGTGATTGTTGGAATGGTTCTGCGAATTTTGAAGAAATGAGTAGTATGTTCGGTTCGTTATCCTTGTTGCAACACTTGAAATAGCAGTTGACGAGATGTGCCCGATATAGTTAAAGTAACTGAAGTAGAATTGGAGGTACGTGAGGGGGAGAGGGGAGTCGTGATTGTTGGACTGGTTCTGCGAATTTTGAAGAAATGAGAAGTATGTTCAGTTCATTATCCTTGTTGCAACACCTGAAATAGCAGTTGACGAGATGTGCCCGATATGGTTCAAGTAACTGAAATGGAATTGGAGGTACGTGAGGGGATGGGGGGGGGAAGTCGTGATTGTTGGAATGGTTCTGCGAATTTTGAAGAAATGAGTAGTATGTTCGGTTCGTTATCCTTGTTGCAACACTTGAAATAGCAGTTGACGAGATGTGCCCGATATAGTTAAAGTAACTGAAGTAGAATTGGAGGTACGTGAGGGGGAGGGGGAAGTCGTGATTGTTGGAATGGTTCTGCGAATTTTGAAGAAATGAGTAGTATGTTCGGTTCGTTATCCTTGTTGCAACACTTGAAATAGCAGTTGACGAGATGTGCCCGATATAGTTAAAGTAACTGAAGTAGAATTGGAGGTACGTGAGGGGGAGGGGAAAGTCGTGATTGTTGGACTGGTTCTGCGAATTTTGAAGAAATGAGAAGTATGTTCAGTTCATTATCCTTGTTGCAACACCTGAAATAGCAGTTGACGAGATGTGCCCGATATAGTTAAAGTAACTGAAGTAGAATTGGAGGTACGTGAGGGGGAGGGGGAAGTCGTGATTGTTGGAATGGTTCTGCGAATTTTGAAGAAATGAGTAGTATGTTCGGTTCGTTATCCTTGTTGCAACACTTGAAATAGCAGTTGACGAGATGTGCCCGATATAGTTAAAGTAACTGAAGTAGAATTGGAGGTACGTGAGGGGGAGGGGGAAGTCGTGATTGTTGGACTGGTTCTGCGAATTTTGAAGAAATGAGAAGTATGTTCAGTTCATTATCCTTGTTGCAACACCTGAAATAGCAGTTGACGAGATGTGCCCGATATGGTTCAAGTAACTGAAATGGAATTGGAGGTACGTGAGGGGATGGGGGGGGGAAGTCGTGATTGTTGGAATGGTTCTGCGAATTTTGAAGAAATGAGTAGTATGTTCGGTTCGTTATCCTTGTTGCAACACTTGAAATAGCAGTTGACGAGATGTGCCCGATATGGTTCAAGTAACTGAAATGGAATTGGAGGTACGTGAAAGGATGGGGGGAGGGGGAAGTCGTGATTGTTGGAATGGTTCTGCGAATTTTGAAGAAATGAGTAGTATGTTCGGTTCGTTATCCTTGTTGCAACACTTGAAATAGCAGTTGACGAGATGTGCCCGATATAGTTAAAGTAACTGAAGTAGAATTGGAGGTACGTGAGGGGGAGGGGGAAGTCGTGATTGTTGGACTGGTTCTGCGAATTTTGAAGAAATGAGAAGTATGTTCAGTTCATTATCCTTGTTGCAACACCTGAAATAGCAGTTGACGAGATGTGCCCGATATGGTTCAAGTAACTGAAATGGAATTGGAGGTACGTGAAAGGATGGGGGGGGGAGTCGTGATTGTTGGAATGGTTCTGCGAATTTTGAAGAAATGAGTAGTATGTTCGGTTCGTTATCCTTGTTGCAACACTTGAAATAGCAGTTGACGAGATGTGCCCGATATAGTTAAAGTAACTGAAGTAGAATTGGAGGTACGTGAGGGGGAGGGGGAAGTCGTGATTGTTGGAATGGTTCTGCGAATTTTGAAGAAATGAGTAGTATGTTCGGTTCGTTATCCTTGTTGCAACACTTGAAATAGCAGTTGACGAGATGTGCCCGATATAGTTAAAGTAACTGAAGTAGAATTGGAGGTACGTGAGGGGGAGGGGGAAGTCGTGATTGTTGGACTGGTTCTGCGAATTTTGAAGAAATGAGAAGTATGTTCAGTTCATTATCCTTGTTGCAACACCTGAAATAGCAGTTGACGAGATGTGCCCGATATGGTTCAAGTACCTGAAATGGAATTGGAGGTACGTGAGGGGATGGGGGGGAAGTCGTGATTGTTGGAATGGTTCTGCGAATTTTGAAGAAATGAGTAGTATGTTCGGTTCGTTATCCTTGTTGCAACACTTGAAATAGCAGTTGACGAGATGTGCCCGATATGGTTAAAGTAACTGAAGTAGAATTGGAGGTACGTGAGGGGGAGGGGAAAGTCGTGATTGTTGGACTGGTTCTGCGAATTTTGAAGAAATGAGAAGTATGTTCAGTTCATTATCCTTGTTGCAACACCTGAAATAGCAGTTGACGAGATGTGCCCGATATGGTTCAAGTAACTGAAATGGAATTGGAGGTACGTGAAAGGATGGGGGGGGGAAGTCGTGATTGTTGGAATGGTTCTGCGAATTTTGAAGAAATGAGTAGTATGTTCGGTTCGTTATCCTTGTTGCAACACTTGAAATAGCAGTTGACGAGATGTGCCCGATATAGTTAAAGTAACTGAAGTAGAATTGGAGGTACGTGAGGGAGAGGGGGAAGTCGTGATTGTTGGAATGGTTCTGCGAATTTTGAAGAAATGAGTAGTATGTTCGGTTCGTTATCCTTGTTGCAACACTTGAAATAGCAGTTGACGAGATGTGCCCGATATGGTTCAAGTAACTGAAATGGAATTGGAGGTACGTGAAAGGATGGGGGGGGAAGTCGTGATTGTTGGAACGGTTCTGCGAATTTTGAAGAAATGAGTAGTATGTTCGGTTCGTTATCCTTGTTGCAACACTTGAAATAGCAGTTGACGAGATGTGCCCGATATAGTTAAAGTAACTGAAGTAGAATTGGAGGTACGTGAGGGGGAGGGGGAAGTCGTGATTGTTGGAATGGTTCTGCGAATTTTGAAGAAATGAGTAGTATGTTCGGTTCGTTATCCTTGTTGCAACACTTGAAATAGCAGTTGACGAGATGTGCCCGATATAGTTAAAGTAACTGAAGTAGAATTGGAGGTACGTGAGGGGGAGGGGGAAGTCGTGATTGTTGGACTGGTTCTGCGAATTTTGAAGAAATGAGAAGTATGTTCAGTTCATTATCCTTGTTGCAACACCTGAAATAGCAGTTGACGAGATGTGCCCGATATGGTTCAAGTAACTGAAATGGAATTGGAGGTACGTGAAAGGATGGGGGGGGGAGTCGTGATTGTTGGAATGGTTCTGCGAATTTTGAAGAAATGAGTAGTATGTTCGGTTCGTTATCCTTGTTGCAACACTTGAAATAGCAGTTGACGAGATGTGCCCGATATAGTTAAAGTAACTGAAGTAGAATTGGAGGTACGTGAGGGGGAGGGGGAAGTCGTGATTGTTGGAATGGTTCTGCGAATTTTGAAGAAATGAGTAGTATGTTCGGTTCGTTATCCTTGTTGCAACACTTGAAATAGCAGTTGACGAGATGTGCCCGATATAGTTAAAGTAACTGAAGTAGAATTGGAGGTACGTGAGGGGGAGGGGGAAGTCGTGATTGTTGGACTGGTTCTGCGAATTTTGAAGAAATGAGAAGTATGTTCAGTTCATTATCCTTGTTGCAACACCTGAAATAGCAGTTGACGAGATGTGCGCGATATGGTTCAAGTACCTGAAATGGAATTGGAGGTACGTGAGGGGATGGGGGGGGAAGTCGTGATTGTTGGAATGGTTCTGCGAATTTTGAAGAAATGAGTAGTATGTTCGGTTCGTTATCCTTGTTGCAACACTTGAAATAGCAGTTGACGAGATGTGCCCGATATGGTTAAAGTAACTGAAGTAGAATTGGAGGTACGTGAGGGGGAGGGGAAAGTCGTGATTGTTGGACTGGTTCTGCGAATTTTGAAGAAATGAGAAGTATGTTCAGTTCATTATCCTTGTTGCAACACCTGAAATAGCAGTTGACGAGATGTGCCCGATATGGTTCAAGTAACTGAAATGGAATTGGAGGTACGTGAAAGGATGGGGGGGGGGAAGTCGTGATTGTTGGAATGGTTCTGCGAATTTTGAAGAAATGAGTAGTATGTTCGGTTCGTTATCCTTGTTGCAACACTTGAAATAGCAGTTGACGAGATGTGCCCGATATAGTTAAAGTAACTGAAGTAGAATTGGAGGTACGTGAGGGAGAGGGGGAAGTCGTGATTGTTGGAATGGTTCTGCGAATTTTGAAGAAATGAGTAGTATGTTCGGTTCGTTATCCTTGTTGCAACACTTGAAATAGCAGTTGACGAGATGTGCCCGATATGGTTCAAGTAACTGAAATGGAATTGGAGGTACGTGAAAGGATGGGGGGGGGGGGGAAGTCGTGATTGTTGGAACGGTTCTGCGAATTTTGAAGAAATGAGTAGTATGTTCGGTTCGTTATCCTTGTTGCAACACTTGAAATAGCAGTTGACGAGATGTGCCCGATATAGTTAAAGTAACTGAAGTAGAATTGGAGGTACGTGAGGGGGAGGGGGAAGTCGTGATTGTTGGAATGGTTCTGCGAATTTTGAAGAAATGAGTAGTATGTTCGGTTCGTTATCCTTGTTGCAACACTTGAAATAGCAGTTGACGAGATGTGCCCGATATCGTTAAAGTAACTGAAGTAGAATTGGAGGTACGTGAGGGGGAGGGGAAAGTCGTGATTGTTGGAATGGTTCTGCGAATTTTGAAGAAATGAGTAGTATGTTCGGTTCGTTATCCTTGTTGCAACACTTGAAATAGCAGTTGACGAGATGTGCCCGATATAGTTAAAGTAACTGAAGTAGAATTGGAGGTACGTGAGGGGGAGGGGGAAGTCGTGATTATTGGACTGGTTCTGCGAATTTTGAAGAAATGAGAAGTATGTTCAGTTCATTATCCTTGTTGCAACACCTGAAATAGCAGTTGACGAGATGTCCCCGATATGGTTCAAGTACCTGAAATGGAATTGGAGGTACGTGAGGCGATGGGGGGGGGGAAGTCGTGATTGTTGGAATGGTTCTGCGAATTTTGAAGAAATGAGTAGTATGTTCGGTTCGTTATCCTTGTTGCAACACTTGAAATAGCAGTTGACGAGATGTGCCCGATATGGTTAAAGTAACTGAAGTAGAATTGGAGGTACGTGAGGGGGAGGGGAAAGTCGTGATTGTTGGACTGGTTCTGCGAATTTTGAAGAAATGAGAAGTATGTTCAGTTCATTATCCTTGTTGCAACACCTGAAATAGCAGTTGACGAGATGTGCCCGATATGGTTCAAGTAACTGAAATGGAATTGGAGGTACGTGAAAGGATGGGGGAGGGGGAAGTCGTGATTTTTGGAATGGTTCTGCGAATTTTGAAGAAATGAGTAGTATGTTCGGTTCGTTATCCTTGTTGCAACACTTGAAATAGCAGTTGACGAGATGTGCCCGATATAGTTAAAGTAACTGAAGTAGAATTGGAGGTACGTGAGGGGGAGGGGGAAGTCGTGATTGTTGGAATGGTTCTGCGAATTTTGAAGAAATGAGTAGTATGTTCGGTTCGTTATCCTTGTTGCAACACTTGAAATAGCAGTTGACGAGATGTGCCCGATATAGTTAAAGTAACTGAAGTAGAATTGGAGGTACGTGAGGGGATGGGGGGGAAGTCGTGATTGTTGGAATGGTTCTGCGAATTTTGAAGAAATGAGTAGTATGTTCGGTTCGTTATCCTTGTTGCAACACTTGAAATAGCAGTTGACGAGATGTGCCCGATATGGTTAAAGTAACTGAAGTAGAATTGGAGGTACGTGAGGGAGAGGGGAAAGTCGTGATTGTTGGACTGGTTCTGCGAATTTTGAAGAAATGAGAAGTATGTTCAGTTCATTATCCTTGTTGCAACACCTGAAATAGCAGTTGACGAGATGTGCCCGATATGGTTCAAGTAACTGAAATGGAATTGGAGGTACGTGAAAGGATGGGGGGAAGTCGTGATTGTTGGAATGGTTCTGCGAATTTTGAAGAAATGAGTAGTATGTTCGGTTCGTTATCCTTGTTGCAACACTTGAAATAGCAGTTGACGAGATGTGCCCGATATAGTTAAAGTAACTGAAGTAGAATTGGAGGTACGTGAGGGGGAGGGGGAAGTCGTGATTGTTGGAATGGTTCTGCGAATTTTGAAGAAATGAGTAGTATGTTCGGTTCGTTATCCTTGTTGCAACACTTGAAATAGCAGTTGACGAGATGTGCCCGATATAGTTAAAGTAACTGAAGTAGAATTGGAGGTACGTGAGGGGGAGGGGAAGTCGTGATTGTTGGACTGGTTCTGCGAATTTTGAAGAAATGAGAAGTATGTTCAGTTCATTATCCTTGTTGCAACACCTGAAATAGCAGTTGACGAGATGTGCCCGATATGGTTCAAGTACCTGAAATGGAATTGGAGGTACGTGAGTTGATGGGGGGGGAAGTCGTGATTGTTGGAATGGTTCTGCGAATTTTGAAGAAATGAGTAGTATGTTCGGTTCGTTATCCTTGTTGCAACACTTGAAATAGCAGTTGACGAGATGTGCCCGATATGGTTAAAGTAACTGAAGTAGAATTGGAGGTACGTGAGGGGGAGGTTAAAGTCGTGATTGTTGGACTGGTTCTGCGAATTTTGAAGAAATGAGAAGTATGTTCAGTTCATTATCCTTGTTGCAACACCTGAAATAGCAGTTGACGAGATGTGCCCGATATGGTTCAAGTAACTGAAATGGAATTGGAGGTACGTGAAAGGATGGGGGGGGGGGGGGGAAGTCGTGATTGTTGGAATGGTTCTGCGAATTTTGAAGAAATGAGTAGTATGTTCGGTTCGTTATCCTTGTTGCAACACTTGAAATAGCAGTTGACGAGATGTGCCCGATATAGTTAAAGTAACTGAAGTAGAATTGGAGGTACGTGAGGGGGAGGGGGAAGTCGTGATTGTTGGAATGGTTCTGCGAATTTTGAAGAAATGAGTAGTATGTTCAGTTCATTATCCTTGTTGCAACACCTGAAATAGCAGTTGACGATATGTGCCCGATATGGTTCAAGTAACTGAAATGGAATTGGAGGTACGTGAGGGGATGGGGGGGGGGAAGTCGTGATTGTTTAAATGGTTCTGCGAATTTTGAAGAAATGAGTAGTATGTGCGGTTCGTTATCCTTGTTGCAACACTTGAAATAGCAGTTGACGAGATGTGCCCGATATGGTTAAAGTAACTGAAGTAGAATTGGAGGTACGTGAGGGGGAGGGGGAAGTCGTGATTATTGGACTGGTTCTGCGAATTTTGAAGAAATGAGAAGTATGTTCAGTTCATTATCCTTGTTGCAACACCTGAAATAGCAGTTGACGATATGTGCCCGATATGGTTCAAGTAACTGAAATGGAATTGGAGGTACGTGAGGGGATGGGGGGGGAAGTCGTGATTGTTTAAATGGTTCTGCGAATTTTGAAGAAATGAGTAGTATGTTCGGTTCGTTATCCTTGTTGCAACACTTGAAATAGCAGTTGACGAGATGTGCCCGATATAGTTAAAGTAACTGAGGTAGAATTGGAGGTACGTGAGGGGGAGAGGGGAGTCGTGATTGTTGGACTGGTTCTGCGAATTTTGAAGAAATGAGAAGTATGTTCAGTTCATTATCCTTGTTGCAACACCTGAAATAGCAGTTGACGATATGTGCCCGATATGGTTCAAGTAACTGAAATGGAATTGGAGGTACGTGAGGGGATGGGGGGGAAGTCGTGATTGTTGGAATGGTTCTGCGAATTTTGAAGAAATGAGTAGTATGTTCGGTTCGTTATCGTTGTTGCAACACTTGAAATAGCAGTTGACGAGATGTGCCCGATATAGTTAAAGTAACTGAAGTAGAATTGGAGGTACGTGAGGGGGAGGGGGAAGTCGTGATTGTTGGAATGGTTCTGCGAATTTTGAAGAAATGAGTAGTATGTTCGGTTCGTTATCCTTGTTGCAACACTTGAAATAGCAGTTGACGAGATGTGTCCGATATAGTTAAAGTAACTGAAGTAGAATTGGAGGTACGTGAGGGGGAGGGGAAAGTCGTGATTGTTGGACTGGTTCTGCGAATTTTGAAGAAATGAGAAGTATGTTCAGTTCATTATCCTTGTTGCAACACCTGAAATAGCAGTTGACGAGATGTGCCCAATATAGTTAAAGTAACTGAAGTAGAATTGGAGGTACGTGAGGGGGAGGGGGAAGTCGTGATTGTTGGAATGGTTCTGCGAATTTTGAAGAAATGAGTAGTATGTTCGGTTCGTTATCCTTGTTGCGACACTTGAAATAGCAGTTGACGAGATGTGCCCGATATAGTTAAAGTAACTGAAGTAGAATTGGAGGTACGTGAGGGGGAGGGGGAAGTCGTGATTGTTGGACTGGTTCTGCGAATTTTGAAGAAATGAGAAGTATGTTCAGTTCATTATCCTTGTTGCAACACCTGAAATAGCAGTTGACGAGATGTGCCCGATATGGTTCAAGTACCTGAAATGGAATTGGAGGTACGTGAGGGGATGGGGGGGGGGAAGTCGTGATTGTTGGAATGGTTCTGCGAATTTTGAAGAAATGAGTAGTATGTTCGGTTCGTTATCCTTGTTGCAACACTTGATATAGCAGTTGACGAGATGTGCCCGATATGGTTAAAGTAACTGAAGTAGAATTGGAGGTACGTGAGGGGGAGGGGAAAGTCGTGATTGTTGGAGTGGTTCTGCGAATTTTGAAGAAATGAGAAGTATGTTCAGTTCATTATCCTTGTTGCAACACCTGAAATAGCAGTTGACGAGATGTGCCCGATATGGTTCAAGTAACTGAAGTAGGATTGGAGGTACGTGAGGGGGAGGGGGGAGTCGTGATTGTTGGACTGGTTCTGCGAATTTTGAAGAAATGAGAAGTATGTTCAGTTCATTATCCTTGTTGCAACACCTGAAATAGCAGTTGACGATATGTGCCCGATATGGTTCAAGTAACTGAAATGGAATTGGAGGTACGTGAGGGGATGGGGGGGGGGGGAAGTCGTGAATTGTTTAAATGGTTCTGCGAATTTTGAAGAAATGAGTAGTATGTTCGGTTCGTTATCCTTGTTGCAACACTTGAAATAGCAGTTGACGAGATGTGCCCGATATGGTTAAAGTAACTGAAGTAGAATTGGAGGTACGTGAGGGGGAGGGGGAAGTCGTGATTGTTGGAATGGTTCTGCGAATTTTGAAGAAATGAGAAGTATGTTCAGTTCATTATCCTTGTTGCAACACCTGAAATAGCAGTTGACGATATGTGCCCGATATGGTTCAAGTAACTGAAATGGAATTGGAGGTACGTGAGGGGATGGGGGGGAAGTCGTGATTGTTTAAATGGTTCTGCGAATTTTGAAGAAATGAGTAGTATGTTCGGTTCGTTATCCTTGTTGCAACACTTGAAATAGCAGTTGACGAGATGTGCCCGATATAGTTAAAGTAACTGAAGTAGAATTGGAGGTACGTGAGGGGGAGGGGGGAGTCGTGATTGTTGGACTGGTTCTGCGAATTTTGAAGAAATGGGAAGTATGTTCAGTTCATTATCCTTGTTGGAACACCTGAAATAGCAGTTGACGAGATGTGCCCGATATAGTTAAAGTAACTGAAGTAGAATTGGAGGTACGTGAGGGGGAGGGGGGAGTCGTGATTGTTGGACTGGTTCTGCGAATTTTGAAGAAATGAGAAGTATGTTCAGTTCATTATCCTTGTTGCAACACCTGAAATAGCAGTTGACGATATGTGCCCGATATGGTTCAAGTAACTGAAATGGAATTGGAGGTACGTGAGGGGATGGGGGGGGGAAGTCGTGATTGTTTAAATGGTTCTGCGAATTTTGAAGAAATGAGTAGTATGTTCGGTTCGTTATCCTTGTTGCAACACTTGAAATAGCAGTTGACGAGATGTGCCCGATATAGTTAAAGTAACTGAAGTAGAATTGGAGGTACGTGAGGGGGAGGGGGGAGTCTTGATTGTTGGACTGGTTCTGCGAATTTTGAAGAAATGGGAAGTATGTTCAGTTCATTATCCTTGTTGCAACACCTGAAATAGCAGTTGACGATATGTGCCCGATATGGTTCAAGTAACTGAAATGGAATTGGAGGTACGTGAGGGGATGGGGGGGGAAGTCGTGATTGTTTAAATGGTTCTGCGAATTTTGAAGAAATGAGTAGTATGTTCGGTTCGTTATCCTTGTTGCAACACTTGAAATAGCAGTTGACGAGATG
Source organism: Baylisascaris procyonis (assembly GCA_037389465.1). Lineage (NCBI taxonomy): Eukaryota > Metazoa > Nematoda > Chromadorea > Rhabditida > Ascarididae > Baylisascaris > Baylisascaris procyonis. The sequence continues at coordinate 4,991,271 of JAZARR010000154.1, read as the reverse complement.
TGCCCGATATGGTTAAAGTAACTGAAGTAGAATTGGAGGTACGTGAGGGGGAGGGGGAAGTCGTGATTGTTGGACTGGTTCTGCGAATTTTGAAGAAATGAGAAGTATGTTCAGTTCATTATCCTTGTTGCAACACCTGAAATAGCAGTTGACGATATGTGCCCGATATGGTTCAAGTAACTGAAGTGGAATTGGAGGTACGTGAGGGCGAGGGGGGGGGGCAGGTCATGATTGTTTTAATGATTCTGTTGAAGAAATGAGTACGAAGAGTTTCATATTTTCTTAAGTTTACTCGAGTTATAATTCGTAAAAACACAACGCGACTATGTCATGTTTGTATAAGATCCAGGAAGTTGATTAGATCGTTTTTCATGTCCTCATCAAGAGCTTATAGGATAGCGTAGTACTAAATGGATGTCAGAGACAGTGACGAACTTGAATTGATTGGTAGCATATTAGGACAACCCGGTTGAGTTGGGTATCGCAAAGACAACGATGCAAGTTTGGAAAGTCCGGTTGTATTAAGGATTTAGGTCTCTGACGGAGAGCTGAACACTGGGGGAGGGAGTGATATGGGGATTTATCCATGGCTTGTGCCAAGATGCAAATTAGTTTTCTCTTAAGCGGTTTGTTACCTCAGGTTTATGTATCGTACCTGTAGTAAGTCGGGAGTGATCACGGACACTCTCCAACAGTCAGAAGGTACTACCTACGCTGCCCACCACTGAAATGGGAATTCACAAAAAGCGCTAAGGTCAGCCTCTCATCTCCTTCCCTCTGTGCAACAATTTGGATAAAGAAGTGGAAACTTCTATCTACTATGGAAAGTTTCAACTAGTAAAAGAAGTTCCGCATTCACTGCGTGGAATAAAAAAGGATGGCGATTTTCGAAGCATCTGAGCGCTCAACATATTGCTTTCCGATCCTTTTTTTCTTTTCCATAATTGACTCAGTCTTCAAACTGCCGCTTCCCTTCTCTCCTTCACCACAAGGCGGATCTTCATGGGCAAAATAGCTTAACTCTCCGTTGGAAGAAGAGGATAAAGTTAGTTTGACCCTCCCTTTCTCCTTACATATTTGCCTACCCTGACCATATATAACTGGAGTAAAGGCTTTCCTCTTCCAGTTTTGTCATATAATTGAAATGATTTTATCGAGCCTGTACTGAAATGCTTCAAGGATTTCCGCTGGAAAATTTTGCTTACAGATCTGCTCTAAAACTTCTGTCAGCTTTTCTATTTTCTGCTTTTGCACCTTTGACAAATGATCATTTTTAGACAGTCTGCAGAGGCCGAATAAATCTTACTAATGATTTTTATTTATGTCCCTATTTTCCCACATTCATTTTCTGCTCTGTAAAACTGCCTTCGATTGTCTTTCACTGACTTGTTTTGTATTGTTGATGTTGGACAATGACGTCTCTTACCTGCTGCGTACTAAAACACCCTTTTTGGGCAAAGGACGGGGCAGGCCTACCCCCTTCTTTCCTCACCAGCAAACAGGATCGACTGAATAAAATACCAGATTTAAATTTTATGCTTTCAGAATAAGCTTCACGATACGCTGTGTGAGCAGAGGACGAGGGCATGTATTGGTACACACGATTATGCTAAACTTCGACCACCTCTCACCTATTGCGCTTTGGAACCTGAAACCCTCGTTGTAAGTTGTCAGTTATGAGTTCATTTTTTGTTGCGAGAGAGAGATAGGGAGGGAGAAAGGGATAGGGAAAGAGATGGAGGTAGGGATAGAGAGAGGGAGGGGAGAGAAATAGGGAGAGAGGGTCTAACCATTGAGACAGGAGGTCAGTTATATTTCGATCGCACCTTATTAATCAGCAAAATGTTGAGCGTTGTTTTTGCGGTATACGACATATTGTGTCACCATCAAACAATCCCCCGCTTCCCTTTTTTTCGCATAGAAAATGCGTACGAAATAAAATATCAGTCGTGCGACATATTGTACCGTCATCAAACAATCCCTCCCTCCCTTCCTTTGCACCAAAAATGCGCGACGAAATAAAATGTCAGTCGTTTTTCATGGCGTATTCATATGTACTCTGTGTATTCTTTACTTATGCAAAATATGGCTATCCAAGAGGAAAAGACGGAGAACTAGTGACTTATATATGGTGTTGTGATATAACATACCCAGTGTCCATATATGGGACCTTTGTTCTCAGGTAAACAAATTCAAGTGGTAATTTTTTGAGTGCTGAATCGAGCGTTGGACCGTTTGTGCATAAGATTAATTAGTATGCTTATCTCTGACGAGAATGAAACATCTAAGATTGTTTCATGTTAGCGCAAGAAGGTCTGACATCGGAAGAGTTTTATTCCATGAATTAAAACTACAGAACTCATAAGTTGGAAGTGATAATAACAGAGGTTTTATATTCTTTAAATCGGTTGTATTAATGCTGAGATCATGTTTTGACGTCAGTGGGAGTATTTGACACTGTTGAAATATTGTAGTTTGAAGTTCAGCGTTACGGGATCACTCAGTTAGGGTGCTTGACTTATTTTTATTGGTTTTCGTCTGTTCGCTGCAAAAGTGAATTGCTTGGAAAGTAGGCAAAGTAGAGACATTCTCTACGAGAGTATTTCGAAACTTCGAAATTCTATTTTCCGGGTGGATGCCATAACAAACTGAGCTGTGGTGGAAACTTTCGCTCGCTACCAAACAATGACTAGGAGATGCGCCAAAGTTGGCTTTATGAAAACACGTTAACGGATCATATTTGCTTGCAAGACATAAGACAATGTATTTTAAGTGAGTACATCTTGCCGTCATTCCACTATGTATGCAACGGTCAGTGGTATAGGCTCTAGAAGAATTATGCAGAGCTTTACAGAGCTTCCTCCTCGCTTTGCGCCATGCTAAATGAGGTAGCCAAGGAAGTCGTTTAGTAACTTACAACGCCGGAAGCCATAACTTTTAGATTATCGGACTTTCATTCCATATCTTATGTATTTCCATAATCGATCGGCGATCTATACCTATGCTTGATCACAACTCTTAGTTGCAAAATTTTACGTGAGGGAATATATATTTCGATGGTGCATTTTGAGCAAATAAAATTTGCAGATAACGCCACTGCATAGGCATATATCACTGACCGGACGGGAGCTGATCGCCGCATTATCGGCCGAGGCAGAATTGTTACGAAAGAAACAAAAAAGAAATTCGTACTCCTCTATTCATAAGTAAGTTTCCACTCGTTCTTTCGATAACTTGCGTTGCGGAAATTTGAAGGGTTGTAGATTTTCATTATATATCTCACAGGATAGCATGCAATAATTCATTACGTTAGGAATATGTATATATCTGTCTGTCTATCGTTCTACCATGTTTTCTCAAAACGGGATCCACTGAAGCTGTGGTCTAGGGCTGCAAAGAACCTACGGTTATAGTATTAGGACCGGTAGCGATTTTAAGTTGATCGATATGAGTTAAAGTGAGTATTGTACACTCAAAGATGGCTGAAAACTTTTTGTAGAATATTTTATAGTACGAGCGGTTTCATTTAAATATAATTGTATTATTTCGCATATCTCATTATTTACCAGTTTTATGAGACCGGTCGGTTTGAGGAATGAAACGCGAATTCACAAACTGTGTCAGCGGCTTTGGCGAGTTTCTGCGTTCAGTTTAGAAGACATGGAAATGCATACGAGATTTCTATGTCTTAAATCCCTTTACAAATTGAGTTATCATATAAAAAATAGAGGTCCCTCTTTTGATTGCTATCAAAATTATGATACTCTTAAGAGAGCTTTGCAGTCCTATTTGCCAATCCATCAGACTCTTGTTGTTTTGGGCATATAAAACTAACTGGATGCTCATATCCTGTCGTCACCATGCAATGATTTTTAGGTATCTTCATCTGGTTGAAAAGCTCCCTTCGTATCCGTGCATAGTTGATGCTGATGGGCTTGTCATTAGTTTTGCCCCGGTCACCAATTGCGAAAATACAAAGGTGAGCATTGTCGTGAATAGATTAATTTTTGAATTTCTTCAAACAATTCCCAACGCAATTGTTTTATTTTTTTTGAGGGGGGGGGAGGGGGAGAGGAAGAGGGGAGGAAGGAGGGGCGAGGGGGAAGTTATGACAAAGGTGCGAAAAATCTGGAAGAGGACATGAAAACACTGGATTTTTTTGTTCCCATCGCAAATATCTGCATATTGCGATATAGAAAATTCAAGTGGTAATGGCTTATCAATTAGAAATTGCGAAAGTTAACGGAATAAATGGATATTCAGGCGTTATATTGCGATATATGACGTCGTTTATTGTGAAAAATTCGAGTTTTTTTTTTTCTGATGCAACATGCAAGTAAGAATTCTCCGTGCCCACCTTCATTCATTCACCCTCCCTCCTGCCCGTAATCCACTCCGATCTTCCGCTTTTCGACCTGCCCCCTTCTTCCTCCTCCAACCCAACCTCTCCCCTTTCCCTCTCCTCTCGAGCTATGAAAAATCCTGTAAGTTTTAACGGCGTAGATTTTTTCGACGTTTGAAATGAGAAAATGAGGGGGTAGTGGGGAAGGTTTCTTCGAATATTCAAATGCTTAGCTAGTAATGACCAGTCGATTTGCCTAACTGATATTTTCACTGAAGGCAGTGAGTTTAACCGTAACCGACATTTATATTTTAACATTTTTCAGTTATTGCTTAACTTGTTAGAGAGCAGCCAAGAAACGGGGAAAGTGAATGTCTTCCATTTTCCAGCAGTTCAAAACCATAGGCTGACTAGACAAACCTCACATGACGGCTACATATAAGCTCATGTGATAAGATTTGCTCTGTGCATCTCGATGTACAATTGCCCTATCCATTCTAAATATAATTTCTCTTTTTTCTTATCGCAGTGACTGTTTGAAATAAGCGATTGCTTTAAGGGAAAGAAAGGAAGCAAATACTGAATGAAAGTGATTTTCAGTTGAGTGCGGAAACACACGAAATTTTCGTTGAAGTGACAAGCAATGAGAGTCAAGCATTATGCAGGAGGATTATGGATCAATTCATTGAAGAACTTGCCATCAATAAGTATTCGTCAAATCTTGTCGTCGAACAGATTAAGGTGATTCGTTACGTTTAAAGTGTCTGCTAGTGGACCGCAGATTTGACGGAATGCATAGAACATTTGCTGCGATATTTTGAAAATCCTCACTTATGCGGTGTTCAGGCCACATAATATCGTCATTTTGAAGAGGGGGGAAGAAGTGATATATTAGTTTCGATAGTGATAAGTAGATTGCATCAGCAGGGCATGCAGGCCATGCTAGATTATTGGTAAGTGGCTTCTTTTGAGAAGTTAATCTTATCAATAGCCAACCAATTTGCCAACTTATCAACGATAACCTTGCCAACGTAAGATTGAGAAGAAAACTTGAATGCTGTACTCTTCGTGAATGCAGGTTTTGTTTCGGGACCGCAGGTATGTTCTAAACGTGCCATAATTCAGGTATACCAGCAGAATGGTGAACTCTTAAGCGCCTACCCGGGCAAGTTGGATCTTCATCTATTATCGGTAAACGTCCAACGACAGCTGATTTCAAGTACATCCGAAGCTGCTTCACGTGATTGTCAGGACACGTCTACAGCTGATCGATAGGCGACATTTATATGCTGGCTTCTGAATACTGCTTAACGGTCTCAAGTTTACGTTAGTCTTTCAGAGCACTTTGAGAACGCCGCTGAATTGCGGTCACATCTACTTCAAACGGGGTTTTTTCAGCCATATGGCTACTATCAGAGATCATTTTATGCATTCGACGGCTTTACTTCTCCCATCATTGAGTAACGAAGCTGCTGCGGGTTTTTCTGCGCCTAATAGTACTTTTTCCGCTGCTCCCTGATTTCGGGTTTATAATTTTTTACAATTTATTTGCTGATATAATCAACGATTTCTCTAGCATTGAGAATTGTTCCAAAGGTATCTCTGGCCATGTATGCGGAAACTCAAATACCCAAGGCGATCCTGTTTAAATGGGTTCCTCTGATGTGGTCAATAGTAAGTGGAATTCAAAAGATATCCGTGCGATCCTCACTTCATCCGTTCGCCTCCCAACCCATTCTCCCACTTTCTTGTGACCTCCCCAACTCCCTGCCCTTCTCTCATTCATAAATATTCAGTTGGGTCCACTATATGTACAAGGTGAGACTCACATCGGACGACAGCCCCTACCGTTTATGGGCTTTCCGCTTTCTTTTAGAAGGGAGTATTGTTGTTTTTTGACGTATATGGCTAGTATTTGCGCTTGTTTTGTTGTTGGGCGATATCACACCACATCCTGTAAAGTTTTATGATTACCTTCATTTCTGTCATCGCGCTGCGAAGTGGTTTTTGTAGCCGTAGGTGCCAACCTGACAAGACCAGAAACTCTTAATAGTGATAGAAAGATGAAGCAGAAAGAAAGGAAGGGTATGCAAACAAATGATACATCCGGTGGGCTATGTTCAGATTTCTCACCTCGTGTTTCTTTTTTTAATGGGAGCCTGCACCACATGTCTTTCACGTCTCCGTACAAACCTCTATAAGAGTTCGGGTAACGGCTGTCTAGATGGTATGAGGCAGTGGTAGGGGAAAGCAGCGCTTACAGTTATATTTTAAGTATGTGCGTTTTTTTCGATGAGGTTAAGTGATTGACCGCGTTTTTAAAGGATTAGGTTAATTTGGCAAAGGTAGATCTGTAAAGACCAGCTGTCTTTGACTGGTCTAGCCGTCCGTTGCCGCCGATCTGTAGAGGTTCGGTTGGTTTCTTTTGGGACTTGCCGGCACAATAAGAGGGGTTAAAATTTTATTTAACGCTTAAAGCAAACTTCCATTGAACAGGGGATAAAAAGGGGAGATTGGGAGAAGGACGAGGGCTAGTGGATCAATTGCCAGTGTAGGCCAGACCATAGTAGGTAAAAAACTGGTGTTAGGTCAAGGTTGGTCTACCCTGGTTTTTGATTTACCATGACTCGGCCCACCATTGGCGTTTGATCTACCACTCGTTTTTGATCTACAATGGTTTGGTCTACCACTGGTCTCTGATCAAACCATAGCAGATCAAAAACTGGTGGTAGATCAAATGCCAGTGGTAGGCCAAAGCATAGTAGATAAATAACTAGCGGCAGATCAAAGTTGGTCTACCACTGCTTCCTGATCTACCATTGATCTGTTCTACAACCAGTTTTTGATCTACCAGGATTCGGCCTACCATTGGCATTTGATCTACCACTCGTTTTTGATCTACTATGGTTCGATCTACCGTTGATCCCTGATCAAACCATTGTAGATCAAAAACGAGTGGTAGATCAAATGCCGGTCATAGGCCAAACGATAGTAGATGAAAAACTGGTGATAGATCGAAGTCGATCTACCACCGCTTTTTGATCTACCATTGATATCTGTTCCACTAGTTTTTGATCTACCAGGGTTCGGCCTACCACTGTCATTTGATCTACCACTCGTTTTTGATCTACAATGGTTCGATCTACCGTTGATCCCTGATCAAACCATTGTAGATCAAAAACGAGTGGTAGATCAAATACCAGTTGCAGGCCAAACCATAGCAGATAAAAAAGTAGTGGTAGATCAAAGTTGGCCCACCACTGCTTTTTGATCTACCATTGATCTCTGTTCCACTAGTTTTTGATCTACCAGGATTCGGCCTACCACTGTCATTTGATCTACCACTCGTTTTTGATCTACCATGGTTTGGTCTGCCATCGATCTCTGATCAAACCATAGTAGATCAAAAACGAGTGGTAGATCAAATGACAGTGGTAGGCCGAATCCTGGTAGATCAAAAACTAGTAGAGCAGAGATCAATGGTGGATCAAAAAGCAGTGGTGGGCCAACTTTGATCTACCACTACTTTTTTATCTGCTATGGTTTGGCCTGCAACTGGTATTTGATCTACCACTCGTTTTTGATCTACAATGGTTTGATCAGGGATCAACGGTAGATCGAACCATAGTAGATCAAAAACGAGTGGTAGATCAAATGCCAATGGTAGGCCGAATCCTGGTTCAAAAAGTAGTGGTGGATCGGTGGTAGATCAAACCATGGTAGATCAAATATCAGTGGTAGATCAAAAACCGGTGGTAGATCAAATATCAGTGGTAGATCAAAAACCGGTGGTAGATCAAATATCAGTGGTAGATCAAAAACCGGTGGTAGATCAAATATCAGTGGTAGATCAAAAACCGGTGGTAGATCAAATATCAGTGGTAGATCAAAAGGTGGTGGATCAGGCATACGTGGTCTGCCATGGTTCGATCTATCACTGATATTCGATCTACCGCTGGTTCTTGACCTACCACGATACCTATTTCAAACAGTGGCAGATCGAACCGCGGTAGATCAAACATCAGTGGTAGATCAAACCACGGCAGATCAAGTATCATTGGTAGATCAGACCATGGCAGATCGAAATCCGATGGCAGGTTAAAGATCAGTGATAGATTTTGGTCACTGATCTTCGACCTGCCATCGGATTTCGACCGGCCATGGTCTGATCTACCAATGATACTTGATCTGCCGTGGTTTGATCTACCACTGATATTTGATCTACCGCGGTTCGATCTGCCACTGTTTGAAATAGGTATCGTGGTAGGTGAAGAACCAGCGGTGGATCGAATACCAGTGATAGATCAAACCATGGCAGACCAAGTATCACTGGTAGATCAGACCATGGCAGATCGAAATCCGATGGCAGGTTAAAGATCAGTGATAGATTTTGGTCACTGATCTTCGACCTGCCATCGGATTTCGATCGGCCATGGTCTGATCTACCAATGATACTTGATCCGCCATGGTTTGATCTACCACTGATATTTGATCTACCGCGGTTCGATCTACCACGGTTTGAGATAGGTATCGTGGTAGATCAAGAACCAGTAGCAGATCAAATACCGGCGGTAGGCCGCGTCACGGTAGATCGAATGCCAGTGGTAGATCAGACCATGGCTTGGCCTGCCAGCGCCGTTTGATCCACTGTGGTACGACCTATCACTGACATTGTTGATCAGATGTCAGTGGCAGGCCGTACCATAGTGGATCAGATACCATAGCACACCAAACCGCGGTAGATCAAATATCACTGGCAGATCAAATACCGCCGAACATGATACTTGTGTTAAGCACAGGGGGTGGGGCCCCCTGCGCTCAACACAAGTATCATGTACCAACGTATCAAATCCATATCCGCTCATACCGATCCGTCTTCATCCAGCAGCTCTCTGATCTAAATAAACAAGAACGCTGATTAACCACTCCAGCGCTCAAAAGATTAAGACATGAAATAATTCTGTTATTCCTCAGCATCATAAACACTAAAGTTCTAATTGTCATACCGTGTATTCTTTTCTGCAAAAACCAGTTATTGCCTACCTATTATAAGTCAAGCATAATGCCGTATGGTTCAAATAGAACACCTTCAAAATGTTCGTTCGCTTTTCTAGCTAATTCGTCTCACCTTTTGATCTCTCAGTCGGAATAGCCGACGCCAACTTCTAAACAGTTATCACCCCAACAATTTTCGCCCATCAGTAAAAGACGTCAACGAATACTTCAACATCTATATCATATAATGCGACATAACGAGGCTACTCGAAACGATTGAAGTAAGCAAACACATACGGTCAGCTGCCGAATGACCCCCCCCCCCCCACAAAGAAGTACCCAAAACCAAACACGACCTGAACAAATTTGAACTGGTCCGTCCCTCATAAAGCGATCAAAGCAATAGATAAAATTGATTACAAGCAAGAACGACCGATGAAATCGGTGGGATGGCTGTTCGTTCAATAAAAATGTGGATTTTTGCAAAAACGGAGACAAAAAACTTTTTTACAGAATTTAGCTTTATTACCCCTCTTATCTAAGGCAAATGTGTGCAAAATCATAATTTTAAGCGATACACTGGACAAAGCCCCCATACTCAACTGCTTCCACCATCTTGGTATGACTAAGTTGCGTTACATCTAAAACAACACAATGTTTTGCTACGACAAATCGCAAAAACAAACGTCTATATGTGCTGGTGAGTCCGCAATTCGTTCATCATCCTCCATCAAGGATACTGTTACCTCCGCAGAAGATATCTTCGTCCGCACCTAAGAGTATTATGCAAACATTGTAAGAACAGTGGAAGAAAGAAAGATTTACTGAAATCCGTTAAGAACATATTCCAAACAAAGAAAAAAAGGTGTTGTCATATTTGGGCGGAGAAAAGTTTATTTAAATTTAGTCGCGAAAGCCCCGAATCTCGAGAGTGTCAGATTTTCTGACCGATCCTCCGGTCTCATCTAATCCCGAATTTCAAGCCACCAAGTGACAACTCAACTATTTAATTCCCCACTGCCTATTATGTGTGCCTTATAACAAAACCGCAATTTTCACAAGCTATTTACTCACCTTCAACAGGTATAAGGACGTATTCCATCCACTTTCCACTTATTGAGTGTAACGTTTAACTATATTAATTTGCCTCTCTTCTCAACCATCACTTCAGTCTCCCTTTTCCTGTATATTCACAAATAGAAATAAAACATTTAGAAGGGAACTTAACAAAACGAACATTAACGGTTGTTGACGGGCTTGCGCGACATGAATCTTCCATTAACATTTCTGCTGCGATCGCTTCTCCATCGACTGGCCAATTTTCAACGCCTACTTCAACGTTTGCCGACTGAAAAAAACCGTTCGGATTAACGAACAATCAGGGTGTAGTCGTATTCACTTAATGTTATGGTCAGTTATGGCCGTAACATTAAGGTCGAGCTCTTGTTTGCATAAATTCCTTATGGTGGTCTCCTACTTGTTCAAAAATAACAACCTTTTGGCCGGTTATGGCCACACAAGAAAACGATGGATTTGAATTCTGGATAATATTATAAAGGAGTTGCGGATGATAAGTATCCTTACGCGGGTAGGTAAGAAATAAAATAAATGAGAACAACGTACATCGGCGAATGGCGCCGACAGTGGCAAATAAGCGTCACCGATCACATCTTCATTCGTCTTTGATAATACACTCTCGAAGATTGGGACTTCACGCAATGAACTCCACTCGATCACTTCCCTCTGCTTCCAGCGTAAGTCATCGCTGTAATAGAAGACGTCCCCTTCAAAACAACAGTAGCTCTATCGATAAATGACCTTACCAACACAATAGCGCTTCACCTTCTGCCTTAAGGCTATACAAGGATCTGTTAGCACCACTCTGCCTAGATTCCACCCATCAAGGAAGCCGACGACTTTTTATTGTAGAGGCTACGCAACCACTTCTATTTTTCTTCGCTGTCGGATCGGTTCATGCCTGAGGACTAGTACGCAGTTCAAGCAGAATGCTTAACATTGCTTCTTTCAGCACACGTTTGTAAATACGCAAATTTTCTTGCATATCAGGATTAATAACCTCGATTGACATTTCGGTACCAGAAACGAATTGCTTCAGTCAGAAAGTAGAAAAAAAACACCTATACCGGCAGAAACTATTGAATGCAAAAATGCTAAATACAAACGATCCGGAAGCCGGATCCGATATTTTATATATATATATATATATATATATATATATATATATATATATATATATATATATATATATATATATATATATATATATATATATATATATATATATATATATATGCAATGTATAAATCAAACAATGCAAAAGCTTAGGATATAGATATTTCAAAAGCTGGGCAGGTAGCCACGAAAAGCTCATCCGAAATGCTTTTCGATCGTACCTACCTACAAAACCGTATCTCTTTAGTGCAAAAATTTCCACTCAATAAATATTTAGCATTTTCGGTGCTCTGAAAAGTTACGTTCAATAACTTAAATGTTGCATGATAAGCTAGCCGTCATACTTAATTGAGTATCCATATCTATGGAAAGCCCTACCCCCATTTTCCTTCTCTCCAAAGAATTATGCAGTCACTTATTACTGAAACAAATAAAAAAACAATAAGATATTCTCACAGCCAGAAATAAGCATTAGTTTTACAATCAAAATGATGTTGCATTTAAGACTACGAATTTAAGAACGCAGCGAAAGTACCTCAGTCAGCAGGATGTCCTTCAAACCACGGCACCCAACATCGTCCATAAGAAAACCAGAATTGAGAGGCTCAAACAATGAGACACTTGCTGAAGTACCGTCACAATGTAGCATGCCTTCACAAGTATTCTTTGACCGACCATCCTCAGCTCCCCCTTCGTAGTCCTCTGCGTCGACCAACACGAAGAAGTCATCTTCGATTGCATCATCATTCAGCTATTCGCCATTTTCTGTGCTTGCACTCACTTCAAACACCTAAAAAGTTTGCTTCTAGTCTCATTTATGTGTACAAACATAGAAATCTCTAAAATGGAAAATATGTTAATGAGGTGATATAACTCCACCGCTTAAGTACATCTATAATAAAATACCAAACAATTAGTGATACTTACAGAATTCAGCTGATGTTTACGAATTTTTCATTGCAGAACGATGCAAGTAAAGCTCGGAGTTCCCCTCTAAGTGACAAGTGAATCATAAGAGAAGTCATAAATGCGTACGTAAATTTCGGAAAGGAATTTAACTCCACGTTGACCATACTGAAGTTGGCCTAATCAAAACGCAAACAACTATGACCATTTAGAAGGACAGGAAGGAAATTGAGTATTCCCATTAGCACATCTTGGACGACGCATGGTTCATATGCATGTCTTTAGGTCTCGAAGAACGGAAATCAGCTCAGTGTGCAGTTAAGAACTGAAGACCTCTTGTTGTCCTTAGCTCTAAAAGTTGGCCGTTTACCTTGATCCTATCATACGAAAACATCTGTTATGCCTATATCCAGCCGAACCACTCCTCCCTCCCCCCTTTTTACAGAAAAATGCAGAAGTGTGATCAAATCAGCAATTTACAACTTTAAAATTATTGGGAGACCAACGCGATATGTAATTAAGATAAGATCAAGCCTCCAAAAGAACATCGATTACATGAGCTGAGCGATGATAACAGTGCAATGACGACAGAATATTTCTTCTCAACAGCGATTCATATTGAGTTTAGCAACGAAGAACTCTATCAGTAAACAGTGTTAGACTATTCTCCAATATTACTACAACTCTGATTGCGGGTAAGCTTGACCTTGCACCCCTCAGGTACACATCCAAAAGCAACGAAGTTCAAGTAAACCTTGAAAACATCAAGCAATCAGCATAGCACATACGTCTGGATGCTCGGCGGCTAAATGCGCATTGTACTGGCCGAAATCTGTTGAGCGGAAGAAACAATCCGTTACTGGACAACTGAAGAGCCTCTTTGATGGATGGGCCACACCAATGTTCGACGTCGAATAGGTATTGCTTGAAGTGGTCCCAGCTGGTGAACTTCATCGCGTTTCCCTATCATGGCCCTACCTGTCGCATTCAACGATCCATCAGCTGACGATGAGGTCGCACCTCCGCAAATCGTTTCTGCTAAATAATCAAACTACACTTCTGAAAGCAGTAGAGGGGATCCGTGTAAAGCTGGTCACTGCACCATTCTAGCTGTGTTACTATTAAAAAATTTCATGGCAATAGATGTGCCACTCGATTTCACTTCATCATTTGGAACCTCATTTCATTCTCCCGTTAAAGTACGATAAGATCCAACGAAACCCAAAATGAAACAGATCTCGATCATTCAAAACATTCGCATTGGCAATCACAGCATTCCTTAATGGTGCAAATCTATGCATTTTCCATTCCCCCCTTTAACTGCATATTTCTTCAAAGCCTAGACAAGGATATGCATCTGATTGATCACAACAATCGATATCACAACAATCAACAGTAAACTAGCAACGGTGAACATCGAAAACTGTCCACTGTGGCCGCAAAAAATTGTCCAGTACTTAAGAAACCTATAGCAGCCTATTCAAAGCACTTAGAAAACCCTAATGGTACAATATTTAAAAGCAAATGTGAATGCGAGTTTAGTGTTGCACCACCATCAAAGATAACACCCCTCTCCATTTTTATTACATTTCACAACGTCCGCACTTGGCTGTCCTCTCAATCGCTGTAATCTTGGACCGTCAGAATACGAGATGAATAATGAGAAATAGAAGAAATAAATAAATGCCCGTTTTCGCTGGCACCCTCGGTTGCGCACCGCGGGCAGAGGTGAGCTCATATTCCACACTGCCAACGCACCACTACCGTATCCCGCACTGCAAGCGAATACTAACGCCCATCACAAGGACTGGAAAACTTGTAATAGAAGCTGAAATTTTGAGCTGAACTTGCATGGTGACATTATTTGACATTCTCAGTTAACGATGGAAAAAATTGCATGTTTCTGTCACAAGTTTTCGAGTTCCCGTGGTGGGCGTTATTATTCGTTTGCAGTGCGGGGTACGGTAGTGATGCGTGCGCAATGTGCTGCGGCATGAGCTCACCTCCGCTCGCGACTCGCAACTGAAGTGCCATGGTTCTATGCAAACGCGCCACTTTCATGAATACTCGCATTGATATTTGCCAGAACCATTGAAAACGAAGAAACAACGACCTATATCAAGCATTTAATCTAAGTGAAAAATCCAATCTCCGATGTTCGGTTTATATAAAAGGTTGACAAGAAACGACGGGTTTTTGAAATGTTTGCAAGCAAAAAAAAAAACAAAATAAGGAGGGAAGCGATAAAGGAAGCAACAAGAACTGGTGCAGGATAGAAATATCCACATATCACTGCACCGCTGCTTGACGCCTCCCACCTAAATTGCACCACTTCTTCTAGCCCGATGGCGTTGCAAATTTTTGATGCCTCAAGAGGAACCTCCCCTGTTGCTCGTTCAGAAGCAAGAATGTTCATCTCGGAGCGAAAAATTTGTTTTCGTTGTAATATCAAGCTCTCAATTGAAAGCCTCAAGCATTGATGAAAATAAACAGACCCTCGCAAACACATGACAATCAAAATCAAACAGGAATTATACTCGAAAAACGCATCAACGTTTAAGCCGGTGCCTTTGATAATAAGAGCTCGATTTTGAGGTAAAAATCTAATATGCACAACTGAATTCTAATTCCTTAATGCTCATTTTTTCAACATAAGCGTCATGATCCTATAAAAATATGAGCACAAATACGCACAATAACATATATAAATATGTATTCTTCATCGATAAGTCACGAATTCTTTTAGAGAAAAAGTGAATAGTACGATGAAATCGATGCTATCCCTATCATTTCTCACTTTCACTTTCACCGATAACCCGATAGAATAAATTGAACAAATGAATTCAAATTTAAGCTCTTTAAGTTGAGTTAACCGAGAATTCAAAGAATGTATAAATATTTATAAACTCAAATGAAACAAACAGTTTTGGTTAAGGACTTCAAAGTTGAATTATAACGTGCAACCTTAAAGGTAAGTGGGGTTGCACGTTATATCTCACCACGAAACCACAGCATGAATAATGCAATACCACACAGCGGGTACTTCTCACCAACTATACTAGCAAAACAGTCAACCGTATCAATTCACCTTCGATCCACCTCTTCACCTGCTTCTGTACTGCTCAAGTATATCTAGAGTCATACACTGCTGCCTTGCCCATAATGAGGACCAGTCAGTTATTCGCATTCTTTTAAGAGTTCACCGGAAGTAGCAATATTAATTTTAATTTCTATCAACTATTGGGTTACTGGTTTTTTTCGAAAGATTTCAATTACATGATAACATTTTTAGTGATATGTAAAAAAATCGATTGCTAATCACTGCGATTCACAACAACAAAAAAAGTTCACTATTCTGCATAAAACAACGTTTATTGAATGGAATGATGTGGGAAAATTATGAAAAATTATAAAAACTTCGATAGCAAAAAAAAAAGAAAATCAACGCGTCAACGTTGGAGGCAAGCAAATAGAACGGCAAATTATTCAATTGCTTAATTAATTCAGTACACAAGAAATCCATAAAACTTCTATTTTATCGAGAAAATATGGGATTTCCTATTTGTGCAAAAAACATATACAATATTTAGAAGAGTGACCAACCGCTAAATAACTAAAAAAAATTAAATGCATCCTCAAATGCACTCGTCATAAACTGATTCGAATTTAGTTTTTAAAATGAGCAATAACCTATGACTTTTTCCTCAAAAAATTACAGACAATAATCAATGTCGATATACGTATAAATACATATAAATGATTAGTATTAAAGCAATATTTGCTCAACAAGTGGAATTAAACCCTCAATTTGAGAAAATTTCCACCTCCTCTAATAAGAGATTTG
This sequence comes from Baylisascaris procyonis, assembly GCA_037389465.1. NCBI lineage: Eukaryota > Metazoa > Nematoda > Chromadorea > Rhabditida > Ascarididae > Baylisascaris > Baylisascaris procyonis. The sequence goes on along the minus strand of JAZARR010000154.1, from coordinate 4,974,991 downwards.
AAAAACAACAACGGGAAAATTCAAAAAAAAAAAAAAAACAATCAATGAAAATGCGCAATATCCCACCAACAACTATTAATAAAGAATCCCATTCGTTCTCAAAAATATTTTTTCAGCACTAAGACTTCCTTTATGCACTAAAGATTACAAACGATTTCCAATAGAACGAAACAGAAAACACTTCTTCAAAATTGTTCACTAATATAACATTTAAATAAAGCAAAAAAAAAAAAATCACTTTACAGCACCAATTCGACAATAAAAATATATTTACATAAAATAAAAACATAAACAATTTGAATATGCAAGTGAACAATTGCGAACCTCGTATCCAATTATCAACGGAGAATAAATTTCAAGTTTAATGACAATCATTTGATGCGAAGTAAATATTTTAGTGATAAAAATTAATGCAACGTTTTACAGTCTCGGAAACTTGGAATTTCTCTTCAATTCTTGCAAAAAAAAAGAATAAATAAATACATAAAAGTAAAAATAAAATTAAAATATTTCACCTAAAAGCTTAAAGCTATATAACAAATACAACAGAAATCCACAAGCACATTCAACATTCATTATGAGAGCATTCTTTGAGAGCAAACGTTTAGAAAAATTCGGCTAAACGTACGCTAAAAAAGCGTTAGAAATTTATGCTCATCAATGGCGAAAAATTCTATACGAATTGAAAAGTTGGCCAGATAAAGAAGACGAACATTCTCAACTATATAGCTAAGGTTAAAATATTAGATCGAATCCATCAACTCTGTGATATTCCGTAATGGGAATTCGTAAACATAGAAACAGCGATGATTCAAAACGTATAACAACGTATCTTTGCTATTTTATTTATATGCAAATAACACGAGTAGAGCATTAATTAGGTTGCAGATGGAAAATTTTATGCTCACTCGCCTATCCTGGTAGTTAGTTTCCACAAAAAGCTCTCAAAGGAATTTTCTCACCTCACCACTACTGTAAGCATGCAAGCGAATGCTTTCATTCCGAGCGGCGTTGGATGTAGCCGCTTTTAGAAATGCCTCATCGATGGCGCTATCGCCCGAGATCACTGTGATCCGATGCGTCCGCTCATGGATTCGATCTCGTCGTACCGGCCTTAACAATTTCCGATAGTCAAAATTTGGTAGACCGGCTTGTACGCCAGTTCCTTCCTCATTCGTTTGCACTGATTCATCAGGATGCAGAATCATCTCTGAATGCGGCTGCACAAGGCGTGTACCGTCGACTGCATGCACTGTAGGTCGTGATGAAGTTGGATAATGCTGAACTGGAATCACCCGCGTTGGAAGTGGTGAACCTAATGGAGATTCAAGCAGTGTTTGAAGATAAACAGGCGATGTTGGCGACACGCCAATGAAAGTAACCATACCACCTGCATCTGCCGAAGCACGACTCGACCTCCCGATGGGAGCACAACGCTCTAAGGATGGCATACTCCGCGTTGCATTCGACCCATAGCGTTCTCCCTGCCGCGGATGCTGTTGGCTAGGCTGGTATGATTGACCAGCTTGCTGAGATTGCTGTGTAGATCTTGCTGCAGCGGTTGCATCACATATATGCTGTTGCTGATTTTGCATACGATTTTCTTGATGGCCTATTGGGTGATTCGACTGTGACGTCGAACATGAACGTATGCACTGCGGCTCAACATTCTCTGGCTGAGGAATAGAAGTGTGAATGTGAATTGGTGTAGAGCATGATTGTCGAACGGTACATGCCGAACGAATGTTAGTAGATTTCGGTCGTGTTCTTGTACTACTATTACGTGAGCTTGGAGAACGTCTCGAATGTGCACTAGACGAAGCTGATCCAATGAACAACGTTCTAGAAGTTGGAAATACGACCGGGACAGGGCGAGCCGCATTCATTGTAGTAGGCGGCACCGGCGTGGGCTCGCTGTGCTGGGGGCGACAGTTGACTAGGGCACGATCGGAATCTGCAAAGCATCAGCATTAATGATTTGTTCGAAGAAGGTAATATGACGATTTGAAACAATCACTTTTTCAACAATTTTTGCTTGATTCCACAAGAAATCCCGATTGCTCGATATACCCTACAATCCGACCCTTTTATTTTCAATCAACAGAGAAAAACTGTCTCTACTATCATCCATTACTTTCATCTATAAAACAACGAAGGTCAATGCCATAAAATCTCATCGAGGTTATAAATATATGAATTGCTAAAGTAAATCTAGGTTATATTTATCAAATTTATGATGAGTCTTTCATACCTTTAATTAAATCGTCTTCAGCAAATAAAATTAGTTCTAAGCAAATATTCAAACAATACAATCGTCAGTTGCTTACAGGCGAGGAATTTAGGAAAAAGTACATATCATTTTTGCTACCTGGCATATTCCTCTGTTTTTTTTCTAAATATACAATAAACTATTTCCTTCATTCGTTTACCTTACTCTATGACTTATCCTAATGCTAAATGCTAATTCCATTCGCGGTCACTGAGGCCCTTACAGGTTCAAAGAACTTAGATCATTGCACCTTTCAATTTTTTTGAAGATTTAAAAGTATTTCATGTAAATTTATTAAATAATATAAAGCAGCACAATGCAGCGGAACGCCGTAGCACTTCAAGTGATACTTCCTTTCTTCACCAATGAATCTTTTCACTACTAATATTAAAAGAAATGCAAAACTGCCTAATGAACGAAGTGAACATGATAATGCATCTTACCTTTCATGGTAGATTCTACGTGCTGCGATGCCTCCACTAGTTTGCGGGTAGGCGGCTTGGACATATCCGCGATGAAGATTAACGAAGTCTCTGGAGGAAGGTGGTATGTCCCCGCTTGCGCCACTGTACGCGAACCACGCATTGAATGCGTCGTAGTAGTCACGGTTGTAGGCTGCCGCTCTTCGTGATTGCTGTTGCTGTTGTTGTTGCTGACACAGCGATGATCCAGGGTGGCAGCTGTAAGCTGATCCGTAGCCGTCGAAGCAACCCACATACCCCCTAAACGGAACGTTCTTTCATAAACGAGTCCAAATCAATGAACCATATTTTCGGCGCATTTTTTATCCTCTGTTGGTGAATTTTCACACCACTCTTGTGAAATAGCTTTTTGTCATTTATATTCACGTAAATCGACCGCATAAGACAAAATTTCAGGATCTAACATCAAAAACTTAGAGTACAGGTTGCAAAGGGTGTTTCATATGTATGTGCTTCCGAAGCTGTTTGGTGCGAGGGATAAATCAAAAATCATCCAGAAGCTGATGCATCTGGGCACTGAGATCCTGCCTGATCCTTCCTAGTCGCCAGACCTCCCCCCTAACCCTGGCATATATTCTGATTGAACAAACTGCTTTTTCAATATTACCTTGAATGTGATACTGCTTATTTTAGCCGATAAAACTTTATTTGAAGCAACATGTGATATTTTAAAATGATTCACCGTCGCCAATTATTTTGTTCTCCCCACATATAGCATGAACTATCAAGCAAAAAAATAAATAAATAAATAAATAAAATGAAAATAAAAAAATGAGAGCAGCATCATGAAAGGTTTCAAAAAAGAAACCTGTCGCCGTAGTATGAGTAGAGCGTGCACTCTGGAGGCTGGGCATATCCTGAGTGGCGGTGATGCCCATATCGCGAGAACGCACTCGCTTTATTTTGGTGCTCCTGCAGTTAATCCCTATATTATTCCTTCAAATCAACGATAAAGTTCAAGGAATGGGTGCATAGCAGCATTAATATCTCCTTTTGATATAGAATACTACTAAATAAAATAAAAATTCATCACCAACATTCAACAGTGGTGCAAAAATTCAGCGGGACCCAATCGAAGATTGTTTTTAGTTCCTTCCTATTCTCTGAAAATGAAGCGGTTAAGCGCCGAAATTCAGCAGATTTCAAAAAAAAAGTGCCAAACACTTTCTGAAGTTTGAAAAACTTCGCATTCCCACAAAAGCTGCAAAAGTGGCTTTTCCCTCATTGTAATCCATAAATTTATGTCTTCACGTTCACGTTTTTTACCCATCTATACCTATGCATGTCTCTTTGAGATAATTATATATTATAGAAAACATTATTAAAATAGCTTCAGCATAGAGGGAGTTGCAAGAGCAAGAGGAGCGCTACACCGCCACTAACGACAGTATACCACCTATAACAAATTAATTTATATCAGTAACCACTGTCAATCACATCATCCCACCGATAAAACGATCCTAATTTGGCACAGTTCCAGAGAATCATGCCACCCAGGTTCCGAACCGCGAACGGAGCTAAGCCCCTGCCCCCCCCCCCCATTGCGTACGCACCACTACCGTACTCCGCACTGCAAGCGAGTACTAACGCCCATCGCAGAAATTCAAAAGTCTGTGAAAGAAACATGCAATTTTTTTCATCATTCAACTCAGAATGTCAAATAATGCCCCCCACGGGGAATTTCAGCTCGATTGAAGGTGGGGGGGGGAGGTTATAACTCTGCAAAGATTGCAAAGAACGATGGCTCATCCGGCAAGTGCATTTCCCCTCCTTCGACTGAACTGAAATTTTGCACGGGGACATTATTTGACATTCTGGATTGAATAATGGAAAAAATGGCATGTTTCTAATATAAATTTTCGAGTATCTGTGATGGGTGTAAGTGTTCGCTTGCATAGTGCAGAGTACAGTAGTGGTGCGTACGCAATGTGGGGCACAAACTCAGCTTCGTTCGCGGTTCGCAACCGCGGTGCCATTGCTCTATGCAAGAGTGCCCATAATTTTTACATATTATTTGATGACGTTGCATAAGGTAAGCGAAGGTTCATTCCAGGAACATTCGTTGCTTAATAGTGCGAGCATATTTCAGTAACGTTCCCCGTTATAAAATAACATCTCAAATATTATTGTTGTGCATGATCTAATTAGAGTGCTAGAAATTAAAAATAGCTAGAAATACCTCTCGTAATTTTAGCAAATTTTGCATCCGACCTCCGCAAATAGCTGGGGGTTTTCCACTGGGAAATGAACGAGGGATGGCATATTACCCCTTATATTTCGCGTTTGATATCTTCGAAGTTATGGAAGCGATATCAGTGTTCATCATTTTCTGTTGAAATTATAACGGGATGATATCAATCGAATATTTCTCACAGCGATTAATTCGAAACGGTTTTATCAATAATGCACTCAATAAGAAGCATATCGATGGTGCATTCTTCTCATTCTATGTTAATATGAAAGAGGAATATGCAGTCTATCGATATAAGCAAAGCAATTGAAAAATGAAAGACATGCATGCAAAATAGTGCGATTTTAAAGACATCAATTGTGAGCACAGAGGGAATAACAGTGTTGCTTGCTAAGTGAAATGAAAGCTGAGAAGTGAATTGCAAAGTGAAGAACTCGGCACATAGAAATGAAACAAACACACATACGCGTTGTTTCTCTAAATTAGCAATATTTCAACATCTCCAACGCCTAAAATACTAAGGAAACGTGCTTTTCGAACAATGTAGGAAAAACACATTTCGGAGATTTTCAATGGTTAATTTTTGGAGTTTTCTTCCTTCAACTTATTTCTTTCAAAATTAAAATTCATCACTGCTTCATATATATCGATCTCCCTTTTCTTCCTCTGATGAAATAACGAGTCGCATTAATCACCTATTTGCATTGACAATTTCCTGCTGACATGACGACTTGTTACGATAGCGTCAGGAAATTTCAACACTTATCAAAACGAATAAACAAAAAGAAGGACATTAAAAACACTCAAAACAACAGAACATATAGTGAAGAAAACGAAATACGATGTGCGAAGAATAGAGAAGGTACCTTTTTACTAAAAATAAGGTTTTCCAAATTGATAACTCAACAGTTGACATTGACAGATTACCTGTCATGAATTCTTAGTGATGTGTGAATGTTCAGTGACACAAAAGAAACATCGAAAGATATAATAATTCAGTGATTAAAACAACTTTTCGCATAAAAGGTCCCATTTCAACCGTTTTAATCTTATTCTCCCCTAATAGTGATTTATTATCAGTGATAATACAATTGGGTCCCTCCTGATCAACAAGTATTGAAATGAAGCCTTCAGAAACTTGATATATCATGCTTTATCCTGACTGCATTAGAATATTCAAGAAGGATATATTTTCTTTGATATTTGATTATGATGAGATTTAACTATGTTGCGATCGTTTGATGAAATCATGCTTAATAAAGGATAACTTCATATTCGAGTGAATGTGCAAAGTGAAATGATTCAAATAGCAGTGGAGTGCCAAAGGGGGTGTATTTGTGGATAAGAAGAGAGAGAGGCATCAAATCAACGCTAAGCTATAATTCAATCCCGCCCACCTCCTCTGCATGCTACCGTAGAACTTTGAGTTGGCCACTGAGATAATGCCATCCTCGGGCATTTCGCCTTCTTCGATTAGCATTCCCTCTTCTTCCTCATTTGAATTGCCGCCATCCTGAACATCAGTTTTCCTTTATCATCGATGAACTTATTTTGTGATCGATCCCGTCAATCAAAATAGAGAATCTTCAGAGATTCAATGAGGAGACACTTTCATTACTCGCAAAATTGAAGAAAAACCTTGAGGTGAGACCATATTATAGACACAGACAAATCCTATGACCTCTTCTATATTACAAGAAGACAGATTCTGCAATGGAAAGGTATATTTCTCAACCAAACCATAACAATATCATCGTCTAAACTACAGAATTGCAAGCATAAAACAAATACTCGGATTAAATAAATAGCCAGTCGACGACCCTGGCGTCGACTGGCTATTTATTTAATCCGAGTATTTGATCCAAAATCGCCTGGCGTCGATCCAAAAATCGCCTCACAACTTCAGAAAGGAGTTTGAAAAGAAAAGATAGGACGACAAGCAACTAGTTTGGATCATAAAATGCCATAATGCACCACAACGAAACTCCTAAAGCGAAAATTTTAGGCTTAGTGCCAAAAGGCTTTAACATCTGCGATAAAGGTCTATGATTTGGCGTCATCGGTTCTCTTTGTATAATGATACGGTTACATCTGCAAATTTCCATCTCTCGAAATGTTTTCTCGTTGAAATAATTCAGTTAGCAAGAGAGCACAGCTCTGGTATGATGCGATTTTTTTTCCAATTTCACTGTTTTATCACTAAATCTATCAAATCCTGATACTTTATTTGACTGTACATCGGTGCATTCTTCAATGAAATATCGATGTTGAGGTCACTTGGCTCTAGATTGTCCCATTTTCTGAGTATGTCTATTATAACCAGATATCTTCTTTCGCAGTAAATTGTTCCTTCTTTACTAACACCTATGCATCGCGGCATATATTGTTTGAACATATTGCCTCGTGGAGTTTCATTATGTTTCTTTGACTCTATGAGGAACTTTTTTTTCAGCTTGTAAAGGCAAGTTCGGCTTTTTCAACATTCACCATAGAGATGGGAAAAATCCACGGGGCTTGGTTTCTGCAAATCCTCCGCTGCGGCGGATTTTTTAAGAGTGAGGGCCGCTGCGATGGGTGCCCCGCAATCTTACTCCATGAGGAGTAGTGGGGGTATGACGAAGGACTCCGGATGCTAGTAGAGTTATTAATGTTATATACATATAAGCATCATCCAAAGAGTTTAAAAATAGTGCTGCACACTCAAACAATTCTAAACAAGTTTTTAGGACAACACAACACGAAGACATTTAACATCGCGTGCATTCGATTCCATATGATGACCATTTTTTTCCCTTCTCCTACCATCCAGAACACTCTCATCGAGAGAGGGAAAGAAAAGAGAAAAAAGAATTAAGGATGCAGGAAGTGGGAATCAATCAGGAATGCAAGAAGAGTGATCATTTATGGGAAGATAGTTTTATGATTGTGGGAAAGGAATTTCATCTGCCCATGAGTTTTATGATTATGGGAAAGGAACTTCATCTACCCATGACAGCAGGCAAGAAAAATTTAGAAGATCTTCAATTAAATTGATGAGCATAGGCCACATATAAGTGCAACAATGCAGTGTTAGTCACACAATTGTAAACGGACGTTGCTCGCCGCATGATCACACAATTAAAGGATGCATACTCCAGAAAACTCCGGAAAACGCTTCCTGAACTCTGTACCATCACCTTCATTCCATGTCTATATCTTCTTCATCACCACATTTGAGGTCACGGTAACTGATATTAAATGTTCAATTATACGATGAACACTTTGCCCCATCTTCATTCGAGACCGCAAGGTAAAATACTTTCTTGAGGAAGTATTGATATTCTAGTCCAGCAATTTTTTTTTTTTCAGAGAAAAAACGTTTTTAAAAGAATAAAAAGTCTGTAAAAAATGAAGGATAACAGCCCCTCAGTAAACAATGGACAATTGTTAGCTAACCAAATATCCAATTTTATGGCGTTTTGTTCTCGTTTTGAAATTCATAAAGGATTTAATAAAGAACAGATATAATAAAATAAAAAGAATAAAAAGACCTCATTATACCGTTCATGAAGTTGCCAGAAAGGGTAGATAAATTAGCAGACAATAAATATGTGGATAAAAACCTGTGGGGATCGTTCATAAGTGTCGAATGAGACGGATTGAGGTGGCCCAAAATATGGTGGCGGAGGATTCATTCCAATCGAAGAGTTAGCTAGTGCAGGCGAGTACTCCACTCGCTGCTGCTTTTGCTTTAAACGATCGTATCGCTCTTGAATCCTGAAATATAACATGCAAATAGGAAAATTCGTATCTATTAGAAAAAATAAGGAAGATTAGGGCTTTGAAAAAATGGATATCTTGCAGAATAAGCCGTTTAGTGAAATATTTTGCATACACCTTTCAATGTCTACTTACTTTCGAAGATTTGCCTAAATATGGGTAAAAGCTTTCTTAAGAAACACATTTCCTGCAAATGCATTAGAAGCTGAACGATTTCCCCCCCCCCCCCCCAATCCCCCCCTCCCCAAATCTTCCTCCCAGTTCACGGGATCTCTGCATCCCCCTTCGACCTTGTTGTCTATAGCATTATCTGCCAGCCGTTGGAATCCTCAATAAAGGCACAATCGAAAGAGCCCATTCCATTCCGTAATTCCCAACAACCCCCCCCCCCCCCAGACAGTTATGCTACAGTCAAGAATACGCATCGTCTTTCTTTCAATATTTAAAAGGATGTTGAGCACTTCTGTGTTTACAGAGACGTCAGCGCAAACCAACTCAGCTAGGAAGTGATACGAGGGAAGATGAAGGATAGAGGGAGGGGGCGGGGAGGGGGAGAAGAAGGGTGGATAGACTCATCTTCTACCTAGGCACTTAGAACTCTGCTTAATGAGCACTGAAGATTTGACTGTAAGAAAGCGATGACCGTATCATTTAAGCCTTTAGCACCGATTTGATGCACCCTCTTCATATGACTTCCACGTGGCCTGCCTCTGGTACCTTTTTCTAGCTATTCCCACGCCCAATAACAAAACTTTTTTTCACTAAATAGCAGGGCAGATTTCTAATTGAAGGTCACTGGTGAAAGCTCAATCTTGCTAAAGGAGATCAAAAACTATCTAAATCACTTCACTAGAGCTGCTGAACCGTCCACAATCCTATAAAAGTTCAAGAAATATTCCAGGTTTCAACCCTCCAAAAAAAACATTAGCTCAATATGGGAAGTCGATGAAAAAAGTGAAAACTTATAAAGAAAAAAAAAGCGTTCATCGAGATGCACAACACTATCAAACTGAAGTTATCATCAAAAGAAAATTCAAGATGAACCTTTTACGTTCCTCTTCGAGACGTCTTTTCTCGATTTCTTTTGCATCAGTTACAGCCTTCTCGGGTGATGTATCTCGTGATCTTGATGCACCTAACTTTTGACTCAAACGCGAGAATAGACTACTGCAAGAGAGTTGTAAATGAAAGCGATAAAATAAGTGGTACTTTAAAATGAACAGAACTAAATGATTTTATAAGTGAATACAAATAAGGTGAACATCGATAGCGATAATTTCTAGGAATGATAAACCTTAAACAATGGATCACCTAAGAATATGCTTACTTTCTAATGGCCGTTCATCATCACAGCAAAACAAAATTTTTTGATTTTATATCGAATTTAGATATCTTAGACTCAGTAAACGATGTTTAAGTTTCGTTTTCCCTGTCTCCTCCGTTAATCTTAATAAATCGACTTAGGAATGAGAAAATGATAAAGAAAGCAGCAGCCTAATTTTTGTAATATGCGAAAAGACTCTCTCGTGAAGATGATATAAAAATAAACTGTACGTTAAAAGAAACGTGGGTGCACCATACACGGACCTTCTTCACTGCAACCACAGGGTGAAGGGGCGAGGAAGACAGCGTTTACGTCTTTTTCGAAAGAACCTCTTTGTAAGAGTGAACTATAGGCTATGGATTCTTATCGTTCATATTACAGCTTATGAAAAGCGCATATATTACAGCTTATGACACTGCTGTAAAACGACAGCTTTTGCTGAAAAAGTATGTGGATTTTGCAGAATCCGCGTAAGTTGCTCACAGGTCTGATGCGAAATGGCTCTTACTGTCAGGTATGCAGTGAATAAAACCTCGCATATTGAGGCTAAATAATACGTGCAGATTATTTAAAACTGAAATTTAAAGATTCTCTTTCAATTTTCCACAAATGACAGATTTTGCGTTAAAGATGGTGCAGATTCGGACTGCACCGTTTAAAACGCAAAAGGTTTGGATGGATGATTTCAGACTTTACTTCTTTTAACTCAAACCCATCAAGAATACTTTCCTGTCAAGTGAGTGGCCAGGATTCTGCGCATTTTTCAAGAAATGGAGAGTGGGAGGGGAATGGGGAGGAAGACGGGGAGGTGCACTCAGCTATCCTCCGTGCTGCATATCTATTTCATCAGAAATGACTATCGCATACCTCCCAACGGATTTCCTTCGTTGCTGCTTTTCTTTCGTGGCAACTGAGCTGTGTCTTGGCAACGATCCGTACGAATTCATGGCTGGCTGACCTATATCCTCATAATCTGAAAGCAGCACTAATTGACAGTGGAGCAACGGCAAAATACCTGAGATATGACAAAGTGCATAACACATTCCTATATCATATCAACGGACCATGTCTAATATCCATTCGTATCCTGTGTTAGCAAGCTATAATTTCCGGCAGCCTTTAAGAAGACCAATCCATACAACACCAAATAGCCAATAAAAGGAAAGACATCGTGAAAGACGATATCTTTTCTGCCAATAATCACAACAGCAGATTCGGTGAGCGCAACATTTAGGAAGAGGACGAAACGACCAAGAAGATGAGGCAATAGATAAAAACAAAGCATCAGATGACATCATAACGTTTAAAACGGCTCACCGGGGACACTAGTAGGTGGCAATTCGTCAGTGCTGAGATTCTGCTCCAGTGCTTGTCGAAAGCTATGATTGGAGGCTTTCGATCGTTGCACACGTTTCAGAGCACTCGGCAATGGTTTCTTCGAAAGTTGATTCATCTCCTCTCCTATTGCTCTTTCCAATAACCTTGGGCCATTTGCTGCACTGAAACGGATATACCTTTATACCTCTAACAGTTGTATAAATACTACAAAATCAGTTTCACTAAGTGGCTAATATTTTTCAGCTCAACGGCAAGTGATTGCAACCCGCGTAAGGTTTAGTCAAATTATGGCTCTTGAGACAATTTTCTACAAATTTTAAACCCCGTCGATTCGATTCTTTCCATATAGATTTTTTCATCTACCGTCAATCACATCAAACACTTCTATACAATAACGGCATTCACGTCTTTGAATGTTTGCATTATTTTCCTCCTACGTATTCCTATTCACTATCACTCACTTTCATATAATATAGTTAATGAATAAAAAATGCAAACGAGTGGTCAGGCAGCCGAATGCAAATTCTTTAGACACCGTATTATCGACTACTGACCCATCAGCTTAAGTTTTTGCATCCAACAGAACGATACTATCGGTTGATTCTGCGAGGGTGCTACCATCCCCCACCAACGACAACACAAGACATGAAAGTGAAAAAGAAACAGACAAGGAAGAAATATGATGCCAAAATATGTTAATCTACTAAAAAGTGATCAGAGAACGCAGAAGTAATAAAAAGAACGACATACCTCGCAGCAATTGCTTTTCGAGAACCCATACTCTCAAGACTCATTGAACGTCTCCTTGGCGATGCTATAAGTGGAAAATATATAGGGGAATAAATGATAAGAATATTTCATTAATATGGAATTAATTTTTGAGATGTTGCTCAACAATCTACTATCATTTTGCCGATATAGGAAAGAGTGTCGTTAAAACTCATCATATCAAGGAAGGCACTTAATGAGCCCAATTCGTACTCGATAGATAGTAAGTAGAGGCACTTCAATTTGCATAAATTTTGAGGATGGAATATTTTTTGGGGAATAAAAAGTTTTATGATTTGATAAATAACATGATAACAATCAAATTGCTAAAAAAAACTCTTGAGAAGTTTGTGAATGAAACGATAAACTCTGCTTGTGCATCGACTTTTAACACAAATGAAACCAAACAATATAAGAAAACGCAAACAAAAGAAGAAAATCTATTTAGGTAAAGCACAACAGCCATGCAATTTACCCAATGTAGCCTCCTTCCCCTTCCCTCTCATCAATAACCTCTTTTTCATCGTCCCTTTCAGCAACTATGACTTCTTTCCCTATATCTCGAACAAATATTTTTGCTATAGTCGACAAACTTATAGAAGAACAACTTTCTAGCAATATAATTGTCATATAATCTAAAAAGCTTCATAAAATTACAGCCCAGCGGTTTTATTTTAGCTAATACGATACGTGGACAAGCATGCATGCATGCATGGATTACGAAAACCAAACAGCATTTGTGAACGACAGTAATTCCTTCATGTTAGGCAAGAGCAGTGTTAAGCATTCTTCTTGTAACACACTTTTCCATTACGAAAAAAATTTGTCCACAATCAGCATCTGCGTTAAACCGATACGACCGATATCCGGGATCGCAACACCAATATCTGGAATCGTTACACCAATATCCGGAATTGCTACAGGTCTTACTTATCGCCCCACTTGAACGGGACGTCTGAAGACGGATGTAACTCGATTGTTGGGAGTTGGTCGAATTGCTGATGGATTTATTCAATGAAGAGCTTAAAATTCCGTCCGGATCGGCGGCCACCGAAAGACCATGACGTAATGAACGCATTTGTGCTGAGTTACGTTCACGTCCTCGAAGAGTATTCTTTGCGTTCGTATCAGAAGGAAGCGATGGCGTACCATCGATTAATGATTGCAAAAGCGGTGCTGAAAGTGTGTGCATAGCAATAGAAAGCATTAGTGCCAGCCATGCATCAGCAACTAAACAGAAAAAGAAATAAATGAGGGCAAAAATGGTTTGCTTTTAACCTTTATTTCCTTTCAGTTCCCTTTTACAAGCAAGTGTCAAGTCCTGGTAGTGCTATGATCGCCGCCAAGCATTCCTGGAGGAGGGGGGGGGAGGGAGGTTGCGGGTAGCAGTACGAAAAAAGGGGCGAAAAGGATGTCGTGAGGCCACTCTAAATGTGAGGTCGAAGTTTTCGACTTTATGAAAATCGTATCTTTCGAAGTAAGATTTAAAATTTAGAAAGATGGAGCCTTTGAGTATGAGTCCTACTGAGAACATAAACAGATCAGTAGCTCTCTCAAAATCTTTCGAAAAATATATCTTTTGAGGCATCCACGCTCCGAAACCTCCTAATGGCAAATTTTGGCGGCGATCTGAGCATGATAAACGGTTACGATCAGGCATCCGCAACTTCATCCTACATTCAACTTTCTTCACTTCTTTCCTTCGGACACATATTTTCGTCCACAATCAGGATGGAAATTTCGTCACGTTCAATAGCCAAGAGTGATCAGGTCATAACGACAAATCACAAATTCGTTAAAGCAGCTGTCAGTAAGTACAAAAGTAATTAGCAGAAAATGAAATAACGCATTAAATTAAGCATAAAATGACCGACTGACAACTAAAAGAAAAAAAATAAAATGGTAAATATGAAAGGAGAGAGATGATAGCAGATCAATCCCCAATGAAACGAAAGTTTTTCTCACATCTATTCAAATATAAGTTCTATTGCCGTTTATCCGTACCCATTTGACCTCCTCTTGGTCTTCTCATTCTTTTCACCTCTCCCCCCTTCGAAAAAATGCTTTTAACTTCAGAAGTGAACTCTGATCATTTAGGAAAAAAGTGGAAAATTAAATATTAAAGAAAAACAATGGGAAATATCAGAGATTTCAACATATTTCAGACAAATTCAGTTATTTTTTTTTCACTCTGCATGGTTATTAATAAAACATGCTTCTTCATTTGACATTAAAACACATTATGCTATCTTTTACGCACTGCAACCTAAAAAGAATGCAACTAGGATTGAATTATTTCGAGGTAGGGATATAGAAAAACGCCGCCGTCGACCGATAGCGATCTATGACAGAACCGCCATCTTCTATTTCTGGGTCACGGCATCCATAATTTTCGCTTCTTTCACAGCAAAAATCCGGTTTACGCTCCGATAAATTATAAAAAAAGAATTTGCGAATAGAATATTACATGCGAAATAAAGATCAAATGAAAGAAATGGAATAGAAGCAATTCAGATGCCCTTTCCTTTTACCTGATACGATTACAAAACTCCAAAAGAAACGTCATGCAAAGCAACGAAATGAAATGAAACCAAAAAAACGCTCTCAGTTGGAAGCAAAAAAGTGAAGCATAAATTTACCACATTTGCAGGCCTTTAAAATAAAAATCATATATGCGTGAGTCATCCTGACCCATATCACTTCAGTGAAATCGGGTTCATGCTAGTCGAAGAAAGTTCCCAAACCGGATGGAGCAAGTGAAAAATTCTACTGTTAGAATATGAGTCAGAAAATTTGCAGCCTAGGAAACGTCCTTATTTAGCTATCCTCATTCAGTTTTGATCATTCCGACCTATTCTGTCATCGTGGCCAAATCCTGTCAAACATTTTGACCAAAAATTGTCGAATTCACTTTGTAATAAATAAATGTGTGCCAAGTTTGGCCAAATTAGTTTTAGGTGGTGTAGTCGGATTTTTGTTTAACTGACTAACTTAGGGTCGGAGTGACGGAATTTGCATATTTGCTACTGCCTCCGACTGCGAACCAAAATCGGTTCCCTCTAAGTTTGCTTAAAAATGTGACAAAATACGCCCATTCATGACTTAAACTAAAAAATACCTCCGGAACTTCATTTTGTTTAATATACTCAAAAAAGATTTCAAAAAAAAGAACGAACCACTTGTCTGACGAAGATGTTTCAATTTTTGAATTGCAAGCGTATGACTTGCATCATTCGATATACCCATATGACGCTTCTCTGATATTGATCTATAACCGAATAAAATTCTATTAATGAATTTCCCATATAAAATTATAAATATTTCTCTTCACTACTGAATTCCTTTCCTTAATATAGAATGCTCTATATCCTTTCGCTAACGCAAAGTTACTCATTTATCATTCCCTAACATTAATATCAGAAATTAGATAACATGAAAGCAGACAGACGATTGCGCTGCTCAAATTATATCATAAAGTTTGAAGTAATTATGCATGAAAAATAGGAAAGTTTATTTGAGATCAACAAGTTTTCACGATTGCAATTATTCCTCTTTTAACGAAATTTCAAACAATAAACGATCTCTCATATGAATTTTTCAATATTCTCAATAAAAATTCAACGAGAAAAATTGAAAAACCTTCGTGTGGGATTCTCTCGATTGAACGCATCTACATCGATATG
Organism: Baylisascaris procyonis; assembly: GCA_037389465.1. Classification (NCBI taxonomy): domain Eukaryota; kingdom Metazoa; phylum Nematoda; class Chromadorea; order Rhabditida; family Ascarididae; genus Baylisascaris; species Baylisascaris procyonis. The sequence goes on along the minus strand of JAZARR010000154.1, from coordinate 4,959,177 downwards.
ACTGAGTTCATCGTCAGATGCACAACGTTGCTGCTCATTCAATAATGAACCACTCTCCTCGCACGTATTACTGCAAATAAAATATCAACAAAGACACACTTGTTCTTATTTAATCGTAAAGATATTCCTATAAAATCATCATAACTAAGAATGGTTTCCGCAAGGCCCTATCGGCACTCATTTAATGGTAATCAATGGAAATGGCCCACAGAATGGATGAATACACTCAAATATGTACACTCCAAACGAATATTTATTAAAATTTATTCGTTTTATGCTAAAGAATTATCAAAAATTCAACACCTAATTCCATCCCTCTAAAATATACTTGCTTCAGCTAGCCAATAAATTCAAAGTAATATTTCTAAGAGAGGAAACAATTGTTTTGGTAAGATCCACTCAAATCTAATCCAATTCACTCAAACAAATCATAGTTGAATAATATCAAGAACAAAATAATATAAAATTATTTCATCTAAAAAGATCGATATTTAACACTATTGCAACTTAAGATCGCATAAAATTATATTTTAAGCAATTTGTTTTGTGAAAGAGAACGCCCTCTCAGCCATCAGCAATATCAACAATCAATAAAAATCTCACAATCATTCAAAAAATGACTTGCAAATAATCGACGATAGAAAAACCTATGAATATCGAAATGATGTTAGACCAAATTGTTACCGCATTAATTTTTACTAGAATGATTAAGAATGAATCGAAAAAATTTTGTGAAAAAAGTGAGCAAAAATAATTCAAACATTTTTATGAAAAAATCAAAGTGATTTCTCATTGCGAATTCACGACGAACGATGAAATTTATATTGGTAAATTCCGAATTCCGCAAAACTGCTATAAATCAAAAAATAATCTGGGTATCGAGCTATTAGTTTATTCAATCGGCAAACTCTTTGTAGGCAACAAGTGGAACAAACGGCAACGATCCACTCGCAATCACCTTAATCCCTCTCTAATGATTGCCGATGTACCTGTACATATTGACCGAGAATAAAATTACCTATGAGTATTAAATTATCAACATTTATAATGACTAACGAATGCTCATCAGTGCTGCTAGCTCGTCTCCTTGTCACATCGTTTACGGCTCTTTTCTTCACAATTTCCGTATAATCACCATAACCTATAATAGCTTTTTGGAGTCCATTTCATTTATGTAACAAGGCTCCTCGGCCAACCCTCTCCCCTCCCCACTCCTATGGCAGAGGACAGAAGGGATTATTTTTGAGTTGCATTTGCTGGTTCAATAAAATTTTCTTTCCAGTCTATCGCTATACCTTCCAATGCCAGGCGAGGTCCAATGTAAATGAGACATGATAAGGTAGTTCAATAAACATTACGTTGAAATACACTGTAGTTCAAATATAGTGAGTAAAGTGTAAGCAAATCCTTTGAAAACGGAATATAACAAAACAGCGGCCACCTTCAATTGTTGTTCGAGGTATACTGCCACCCGTATCTAAATGAACGTTCTCTTTATCTGTTGGAAGCGAATCGTCAGTTGCATCGATCAGCGTCTTCAAACTCGCTACAGATTCCCTCGACGGTGACTCCAATGCTCGTGCTATGCGTAGTCGAACGCTCGTCGCCGATGGGCCTATAGTACACTCGAAAATTATTCAAACAAATTGAAACTGCTCGTAGAATTCATGAGATCAGCAGCATTCAAAACAGTCTCAATAATTGCCCCATAGGCTAGCTCAATAATTCCATCCTAGTCAACATGGTTTGTCCACTCTTTGATGCGCTCCAATTAGCCAATGAATTAATTCACTTGACAGAAAAGACCAGTAAGGTGAAAAAAATTCCTTAATTTTTCTTAAATTCTGTTATCACAATTTGTTTGAATAATTTTCACTACTATAAAAACATATTCAAAAATTGGTTTCATTTCAGCATTGTTCATTTCCACTTGGATGGCTGCTTTTATTACTTTATTTTGCTTTATACATTCTATGCCACTTCCTTAAAATCAAAACCGCAAAAAATATCCCTCTATTATTACTTCACAAACAGAGATATCTCTACTTCGAGAAATATAGCGATCGAAAAAGTTGGATGGGTACTCTTTACGATCAAGGTGGCATCTGAAAGTCATCAATACCGATAAAATATTGTGATTCTGGAAGACTGATTGCTTCGGACAACGAAATAACTGTTGCGTAAGTGTTGGAACATTATGATGTCTTCTATTTAGAGAATACTTTTGGAACACCAACGATACCAATTCCGTGAACCGATTTTTTTTCGATCATTCAACGCATTAACGCAACTGTCATCAAAAATAAACTCCTCGAAAATTTTTACTCCTAATAAACTGACTTCAAATTTACATAAAGGGATGGGCAAATATTTTATTGTGCTTTGGTCCTAATGTGATCCCTCAACAGCGATATTTATTTATCTGTTGGAAGCGAATCGTCAGTTGCATCGATCAGCGTCTTCAAACTCGCTACAGATTCCCTCGACGGTGACTCCAATGCTCAATGCCCAATAGTATCTTTACTCTTCACAGATATCATAAATACCGGAAATTATGAAAGATGAGTGACCAACTCAAAGTTATGAAATGCGAGTGACCAACTCAAAGTTATGAAAGCTGGGTGACCAATTCAAAGTTAAGAAAGGTGAATGACCAACTCAGAGTTATGAATTCTATTCACAATATTAGAAGTTCGTTTAATTATACTCAGTACTTTCCGTCCTCAAAGAATTTGTCAGTGAAATGAGGCAAATACAAACCAATCGCTTTGAGACATTTAGTAATCGCATCACTCGCTTCTGAATTCTTCTCCATCACTCTCAGGTCAATATCCTCGATCCCAATTAATTGGTCATTTACCCGTAATCGACCATCCTTGAAAGCCGCACCACCATGCAATACCTGTAAATCAACAACTCATTAACATTACATCCTAAACAAACTTATCGATATCTAAGAAGTAATCACGTTGCAGCTGAATACTTACTGGATTTTACAATATTTACTGAATTCCATTAATTAGGAATCTTTTCCGAACCTCAATAAGATAGCTACTATTTCTTACCACGTTGAAAATGAAGTTAAGTGAAGATAAATGGGTCACGTAAAAAAGGTAACCTAACAAGGATATATTCACTATTCTTAAATGAGATGATTTTTAACATGAAATGATATAAAAATACGCCCACTTATACTTTTTCTAGCGCTTCTAAAAATGAGTCATTCATTGCTAAGAGGTTTCTTTATAGGAACAACTCCATTAGTCAGCTTTTTAAAAATATCCTTACTAATGGTGAATGAAATCATTCCTAGAAATATCGTATTGCTTCACTCACCTTCTTAATGAATATACCACAATCTTGTCTTGTACCATCCGGTTTCATAACAGCACGTGCCTTTAAGCTAACACCAAGACCTGCACTACCCGTTTCGTTAAGTGCGATATCGAGATTTAATATCTCTTCATCGTCAATTCGCTTTTGTGTCTCCTCACTGAAAAAAAAAAAAAAAACAAACGAAACAACACTCAATGAATCTTTCCTCTAAATATTGGCTGATAAAAAGTTGCATCGTTAGAAAATTTTGATTAATGATTAATTTTGGTTGAAAATATTTTATAAATTTTATAACATCACCGACTAAAAGAAAACGATAAGCTTACTTTTTGATAACTTTGCAATGAACCGCTTACTCATTGGAGTAAAAGCAACAATTACCTAAAAAACGAACAGTAGACAACATTATTTCCTAAACAACACATAAACAAAGATTGTTAGGACGATGCTTATCCATCGCCAAAAGTAATAATGCTTCAGTGCATATGTAATTGTCACTATCTTCTGTTAACTAGTGAACAATATGAAAATCATGCCCCATAAGGTCGCCCTAACCTATCTTCAGAAATAACTTACCATACGAGATGATGTCTTATACAGGATACTCACCTCTTCTTTCGTTCAGGTTAAACTTAAGCATATATTATGCCCACCCGCATACTATTGTTTACAGGTAGCTGGAAGTTATGTATACCTGTGCATGATATTACTACGAATTAAGGAGGTCTCTTCCTCAAAGTTTAACTGAAGTTACTAAATTAACGAATCCTGTAGCAAAGTTATTTATCATAGTTATTAACTGCTTGTTGACTAACATATAATTGGACATTTCCAATCACTTCAGTGGTCGAATAATCATGTGGGTGGTGATAAACAATATTATCAATACTCTAGGCGAGCAACTCCCGAAACAACGGAAGCATTTGGTAAAACATCAAGCCTAACCAACCTTTTGCTCCTTTGATGCTCTCTGCCATCATGTTCCGTATCGCTGGTTGCCGACTTCGCATTCCACACATTCGAGGTTGGTGGTTTCGTATCATCGGTCGTCGTACCTACCCGTGAGATCAACAATTTAACAGTTTCACCGACCTTCAACTGCTTTAGACTACTGACCACATCATTTTGTCGCAAACCTGTCGTCGACACATCATTCACCTTAAAAGCAAGCAATCGATTTATCTTATTTATTGCTTTACAAGTCTCTCCCCAACTCTATGAGTCCTCCTGCAATAGAAGAAAATTTCAAAAATTCACGGATAGCGTAAGCGGAGGATTTTTGGCCCATAAACGATGCTTATGTACATATTTCCAAATTTTCGATTTAAAGTCTACTTATACTTAAGTGAAGACGGACCGATGGCGAAAATGCACACATCGTTTCCTCACTGCTTTATAAAAACATTACATGGACGCTACAGCAAAATGGGAATTCTAAGTCTTTATATAGCCTTCAGTGCAGGAAGTAGTAAGAAAGATACCTCGAGAAGGCGATCGCCCGCCCTCAGAACACCAAAAGCTGCTCCGTCAGGCTTCACTGTGCCTATATAGAACAGCCGTTCTCCTTTCGCCGTATCACGACCCGTTACTGTAAACCCGAAACCTTGTGCATCTGAAACAGTAGTCACTAATAATATTGTCCATTCGGCTATATAAAGGATTACATTTTTGACCTACACGAATTTAAGCAAAAAACCGTCCCAAGATACTCCAAGTAGTGCTCTATTGGTCGACGAAAACAATGAAACGAGGATTTTCGATCCACTTACCCACCTCCCTCCCCACCTCCCAAATGAAACCATCGGGGAAGTACGCTGTTCCTTTCCCAATGCACCTCTCCAAAATGAAATCGGTGGCTAAGTTTGCAATTTCATGTTAACATGTTGCACAAGCTAGCAGGGCGGTTGCAGAGCATCTTCCCATTCATCCCCGGTGGCATTAAAAAAAGGTATATGCAAATGCCCTAAAAATGTTTATACTTACCATTAATCCCATGGACAAGAAAACTCTCAAAATCGACAATGTATAAGGTTAATACTGTTGCAAACAATGAAATGACCTAACAGATATTATAGTCTTACAGATCTCCAGCGCCACCTATGTGCCTATATGACCATATATGACTAGGCAGACTTTATTCACTGTATACAAGACGTCCATCAAAAGGTAAGAACCATAAATGCAAGTCATTTTAACTCAGAAAAGAACGAATGTGAACAGTTAGCGCGTTCAATATTGTTTCCTTGCTATAACTCATGGCGGCGATAACTGCATTGGAATAAATCATCACATCAGTGAACAAAATAAATGGGTAGTCCGCATAATAAATGAAAATAATCAATGAATTTGGATAGGGGGTATCCAAACAATTCATCTATCACCATCTCCTCCCAATACTGCCCATCCTCCACCCCATTTAAATTTATTAAATAAGTCAGATTAAAGGAAAGCTTACGTTTGATGATCTCAACAGTGGATGTAATACCAATGGCCGTGGTATTGGCTTGTTGAAGTGCTGATAAAATTGGTTTCTTCTGTGCACTCGACGATGATGTTTGACTTCGATGCGATATTTCACCACCTTTAAAAAAATTCATTTTTATCATTTTTTTATTGCTATTACTACATCGGCAGAAATAAATAAATCTTCCTATAAACTACAGCGAAAACCAGCAAATTAAATGGGAGTCATTCACCTTGATAGGTGATAAAAGTCAATTTCTTTTCAAGAAAAACATCACCTTTGATGAATGATTTCCGTTCACCTTTAAGCTCATCACTTCATTTAAAAAAATCGACAAAAATGAAATACGATGGCAATGCAATTAAAAATTGATTTATCTGAACGCATTTTGCAAAATTTAGTCAACGATTACAAATATGTAAAATTAAAAATATTCAAATATCATATCGACATCTTCCTTTGATTGAACAAGTCTTACTACTTATATAGCCATAACATAGTCCACAATTAAAAACCAACGGTATATACCCGCAAATGAAAGTCGAGAATTATGCAAAACGAAGCGGAACTATTCATGATTCTAAATAAAATAACAACAAAGAAGGGGCAGGGTAACTATTCGACTATGGCATCAAATTTTTGGCAGACTTTCACTGCTGTTTATATCATCAAATTTATTGAATTCCCACCAACTTCTAATACATCTTGGCATCAAGTCGTTGATGCTCACATACCCTATAAAACATGCTTACTTCCAGCTGATCAAAAAGCAGCCATCACGTACTTATGCAGCAACTGTTACGTAGTTATGCAATTATTTAAAAATTTCACATCAACCGTTTGGTGTGGTTTAAAAAATAAAATACCGCTGGCAAGGAAAGTCTCAAGCGACCGATCGACTGTGAATGTGGGATGGGCACATGATTGCAATTCGTGAAGATATGCACGCGCACGCGATACCGACATCTGCAAAACAAACTATACTTATAACACTTCGTTTCATAGTGGGATCAACTAGTAGATCAAATCCGCTAAACGATTCAATTCCAGGTAGCAACTCGAAAAAACAATTCAAACTGACATCGGCACAAAAAAAAAACTACATTTATAACACCTCGTTTCATAATGGAATCAACTAATAGATCAAGCCCGCCAAATGATTCAATTCTATGCAGCAACTCGAAGAACCGATTCAGGAGTGATTCTTTTTAAAAAATTTTCCTTATTAGCAACAATCTAAATACTGGACCACCAAAAAATAGGCAACCGGCGAATTGATAGTAACTTTATTATGCAACGATGCATCGAGCACTGCTAAATATTAGATGGCACTCTATCGCATTTTCGACGATTCTTTCACATGTATAGAAGAAGGCTGTTACGTTTTAAAAGAAATAGTTCAAACATTATCCAATACCGATGCCATAGCCACGTAACAATTACTTGCAAAGAGTAGCACCAATGAGCTAGCTTTCTCATTGGGCGCTTTTGTCACTTGGCGCAAATGTCGTGGCATCTAAATGTTCCGTTGAAAAAACGTTATTGCAGTTGCTAGTTTGTAAAATATTGCCGCTCAAACATCTTATAAAGCATTAGTTGAATCGACATTCATATAGGTTAACTTTAAAAAAAACCTCATTCGCGCTTAAACTCTGTTTGATCAACCCACCGGAAACTCCGCAAAAACGCTGCATATATAAAAAATAAAACATCGCAACCTTTTCACATAAAACTTGTAAGCATAATTCAAGCTGCAATAAGCAGGATCATAATACCGTAGCTATTTTATACCTGTTTATTTACCTGCCAGTGCCAATACTGCCTGATGTGTACTGATTTAGTGGGGACAAAAAAAAGATAAACACTAGCACAAAAAATTTTTTTAAAAGATAACTGACAGCTGACAGATTCGTTGAAGTACATTTTTAATAAGTGTACCTGATAAACTGGTCGTTGATTGATTTCGGTTAGGCGATCACCAACTCTGATACGTCCATCGGCAGCGATACGACCCTCATCATCAATTTGCCGAATTTCCACCGCCAATAAACGAGAATTATTCGTTGGATCATGCACCGGTGAGATCTGCAAATATTGCAAACTGATGAGGCTAACTTCCGCACGACCTTTCCATCAAAAGAAGATGGGCTAATTAGCATTTTTCACTTACTTTGACAATTAATAAAAGTCAAATCAGCGACAATCCCATCCAATTTCTAGTAGATTCATGAGCTAGCTGAAACCCTACAGAGCTCAGCATCTCGACTTACCTCAATACCAATTGGAGTATTGATGAAAGTGTCGGAAAGAACGATGACAGTCTGACCAGGATGTGCACCAGCCACCGGTGGGATTAGCTTTTGTTGTTGTAAGAGGTCTTTCCTCTCGGCGAGTGTTTCCTCGAGTCGTTCTTTCGCATCAAAAAAACTATCGGTTATGCGCGATTTACGTGCTATACTTCGTTCCATACGTTGTTGCGAATCGTTTGGGCTAATCGTCGGCAATGTTTCTTTCGATTCGGCCGGGTAGAATTTCCGTTCCACCTCTCAAAAATATATTCATTTCTTTCATAAATAAACAATTATACAATTTCTTATAAATTAACAATTAAGAACGCTTAAGGGAACTCAAAAAAAAAAAAGATTTAGAGGAAACTATTCAACTGTCGATATTTTATACATATATATATATATATATATATATATATATATATATATATATATATATATATAAAATGCAAGATGTAGGATATAATGTAAGAAATGCGAATAGGCTAAATTCATGCTCCGAAGTTGAAACAGGAACAAATTTTTTTGTCGGAAAACCACCTCTACAACTCAAAAACTTTGAATAAAATAACAGCACGATAGAGTTGCATTCGTTGACAATAAATTTGAAAGAACCTATTTAACTACTTGCTCTGAGAATGCCCTGGAGTAGGGAGGGATGTATAAGGTAGGGGGAGGGAGGCGGTAAGAGAGTGTAAGGGAATGTTCGTAGAGGGAGATTTAACACTTACAACATTTTGATATTTCCCAAGCAAAGTTTGCTGTGCATTAATTTACGCAAAAAAAAAGATTCAATTCAGAAAATAAATTCAATTCAAAAGTTGTTAGAGCGTTTTGTTTATTCGCCATAAAAAATCAATTCGCCTTCATTCATAAGCAAATTTTAAAAAATGTGAGAAAAGAGCGCCAAAAGAGATAGTACGATAAGTGCGTTTTGTTTTTCACTTACAATACGCTCAACAAATAAACTGCTTTCATAAATTATGAATAGATGATAAAATATGCACATGAACGTAATTCATTAGTCCGATCATTTATGCAAATCTTCTAGAAAAAATTTTTCTAACTCAATCGATTTCAATAATATGCAAATTTTCGACACATTTTAGTCTTTATTAACCGTTTAGACGCTTATCGTAGGTAAAATATCAAATTTCTTATTAGTGTAGAGATATAATTGTCATTTAAATCAAAATTTTATAAACCCCCTACCTTGAGTGGATCGCGAATTAGAGCTACCACAGAAACAAGCATACATAGGACACGCACAATCACAACACCGTTAAAATATACAAGGGCAACTCTGCGAAAGATTAAGGCAACGCTAAACTTTATAAACGATATGCTCCTGATCTCCCGGCTATAAAATTCTTTGATTCGACTCTGATCCACAATTGACCAAACTTTCATCCGTTCATAAAGTGCGGAAATCGATAAACTGATGAGTCAAACCGATCCGCAAACACTCTAGATTTCAGATTAGGCAAATCAAAGATAATACAACAGAAATCATTCTACATTTTGAAATCTTTGGCGATCACACAAAATGTAAGCACTGATCTTTGAACCCGTTTGATCAATGTGGATAAGAAAGAGCTGTTTGATCTTTGATAAGGTGATCAATCCTCGGAATCTTTTTCGTTCCCATTATCATATATGATAGAGTGATAAAGAATGAATTATCATAGACATGAAAGTTATGTGAATAGTGATGTGATATAAAATAAACGAAATTATTGACAAAATTTCGATTGCATTTTAATACAATCTAATATTGATTGCAATTCAAGGAGACATTCAATAGCGACTTTGCAGATAAGCAAAATGCATTGCAAAAACTGCAATGAGTAAAAGAAGAAAGGAAATCAATAAAGTGCCAAATATATCAATTTCAATTCGATTCTTTTCAGATTACGAAAGCACATAATTGTATGCCTAGAATAAATCATCTGGGAAAGTTTATAGATTTAAATATTTGGATTGAGTATGAGAAAGCAATTCAATCGTATAAATTCTCATTTATATACTTGAGTATTATTGAATTATGATTCCAATAAGCTTATAATTTTACAAGAAAGAAGCCGAGAGGCATAACGGGAAACTGGAAGAAAGAACAACAGAAACGGGTTTTTTTCTATCCTGCTAAATATAAAGCGGGATAGGAGAGGAGAACAGGAAGAAGGAAAGGGTGCGGGAAAGCACGGGAAGGAAGGAGATAGAACAGGTCACTATAACTACCCAGAAATAAATTGCCTATCCCACTGACAAGCAGTGTACGAGCAGAAATAAAGCATCAGCCACATTTTCACATTGCAATCGCAATCGCTACACAATAGAGGCGTTACGTTTGCTTTAATGAATCGCATTACATAGTGGTCATCGAACGTTGTGTTTACATGTGCATTCATCCATCAATCGCGTCCACAAGGAACATCCACAAAGAACCATCTGCCCTCATTGCAACCACCTACCACCTTAACACACTACAACTTTACATTGTTCAATTCTTTTATTTTTATTTTGCTCTAACTTTCTATAGTGTTTGAATTTTATTATTGTATTATTCCCTTATATCAATTCAAATAACCCACTTATTGCAGTAATCTTATCAGTTAACTGATGCGTTTTCCTGAATCAAACTTAAATTTCGTGGAGGGTGAAAAAGAGAGAAAATTTTGAAGAAAACATGCAAAAAATTTTGAATTATCCTACTCCAATGATTTCATTGTGCTCAGGGGTTTATTATGAAAAATACATTTATATTTGAGTTAGTTTATTCATCAAATATTGTGCATAAAAATTGATTACTCTTTTGCACAATCGGCAAATGAATGTCCTCAATTTGGTACCTGTCACAGACCAATTAAAACAATGCTCAGTGGCAATTGCCGTTAAGCTGCAATTATGGAAAAATTCAACAAAGTTTTTTCGCATATATCAAATGTAACGAATTAAGTACCTGAGATTTCCGTATCTTCCGGATAAAAATACGTAAAATTGGTTCAGCTTGGAACTATACTATAAATATATTGAATATAGTTACTCGAATATGATGACAAATAAAAAATGTAATAAATAAATAAACGAATAAATAAATAAAATTCATTTCTGAATATATTCATCGAGGCCTTTTTTTGTAAACTAATAAAAATAAAGTTGAAAATTTTATATTTGCAGATAAAAAAAAACAAATTATTTACTAATAAAAAATACAATTTAAAAAGTAGAAATCTAAATGATAAAGAGTAAAATAAATTAAGAGATAAATTAAGTAATAATAATTTAATGAAAAGGATTTAAAAAGGAGCCATTTAAAGCAACATTTCAATGGAAATATAAGGAAAAGAGCGGCGATTCCTTTGCACTCACAAGTGGGCGTCATGCCTATAGCATAGGTGAATGATTCACGTATATGACACATGCATACGCGCAACGCTCACCGTTAAGCAATGGAATGCTCTGATATGCAGTATCGCATTGAATATTTTTTTTTTTACTGCAGTTGTGATATTTGGACACCACTTTCATATTTCATATTACTAAAGCAATATAACAACAATCAATATCATCGGCATATAACCGCTTATTTACTTTCAAATAAAAATGTAAGACTTTTAATAAGGAATGAGCGGTTAATGTACAGGAGAAAAGTGGGCATAGTCTCCATAACGATGACGTATATGTGATAGATGACACACCATAAACCGCCAAATATAACCCCCTCCCAATTTAACACTTCAGATAGGAAGCACATACACACAGATATCTCAAATTCATTCTCGTTTCGCACATGCCATTTCCATAAACCATCCACTCCACCCCCCCCCCCCCCCTTCCACCCTGCCGAATAATCAATTCCTCATCCATTTCAAATTTGGTACTTTCCTGTGATGAAGTATTACAAGCATCACTTCATTGGATCCTATTCACAAACAAATGTAATACAATTTCTGTGCGTCAAAGTTGGGACTTTCGTGGAATCTAGACATATGAGTTCTTGGACCGCACATAATTTGTGGGGAAATAGTCTAACAAAATGGCCTTTTACCTCTGATATATGACGACATATGGAGGCTCTCTTTGAGTTTTAGATGAGTTGAAGACATAAAATTACAAGGAACATACCCTTCATCTCAAAAAACTCACCAGATATCAGATCTCCTTCATGGCAGACTCAAAGAAGGAGGGTTTTAACGCTTTAGGGATAGAGATGTGAGCTGCCATTCTTTCTTCCTCATAAATATATAGAAATCAATTACACAATGCATATGTCTAAGCAGAAAATATATACCTGCAGATGTATCAACTCTGCAAATGTAACCCTCATCAAAAAATAATCTAAACGATGGGCAGCTTGCAGAGGATCGGAAAATATATTATTGAATATCGATGGCAAAGAATCTAAAGTTCACAATTTCTATGGCAAGCAAATTGATTCTGTTGTAAGTCGGGTTGTTGTAAAGCGACTATGAGAGGAATGCCTCCAAAACGAGAAAATATCAACGACTTGTTTCTCATGAAGGAATGATCTTCTTTGCTGAACGCCTCAAAGTTTTCGATTGTTGATGAAATCAAATATTACCAAAGAATGGGAACACCTCAGACAATTCGAACTCACGATGATGGCAGAGTGAAACTACTTATGGCAATTGAAAGAAGATCGCAAATCGAATCAATCGAAACTATCGACGATCGAAAAAAAAAACAGGTCAATGCGGGCGCAATTTCAGAAACCAGCTTATGCGATGTGCCGAATGAAGAGACAGAAATGAGAGCCTACAAGTCATGTTGAAAGATAGGATTAAATTTGCTAGATGCACGTGATGCAAGCCATTGCGCAGATGCTTTGTATTTGAGCTTCATCGAACAAATTATTCTCTATCAAGTCAATCGTCACAACGAGCACATATTAACTAAGGAGTTCCCCGATGTGTTAAAGGTTAGAATGAAAAATTAGCAGTGGTTCGAGCAGAAGCTGGAACTGACTATAAGATTCCTCTCATCTTTACTGAAAAGGCAAGAAAGATGAATTAAGAAATTCATCGAGAATATGGGTGAATGTTTTAGGGAAGACTCCGTTTCCTCAAATATGGTTAGCGCAAAGAACGATTATACTAACGTTCACTTCGTAAGGATGACCTTTCCTGAGAAGCGAATATTATACTTATCCCACTTGAAGCTTATCAATATTTGCATAGAAGATATATCGTAATCGTGCTATTTGTCACACTCCTTGAAACGATCTATTAATAAAACATGCAATAAAATCCTATTCCAAACGTTGAGAAAAAGCAAAACACATCGATAGATAAGATCAAGGCCATCGAATGGATACATCAGAGCACAGCTACAAAAAACGTTCTTTTGGCTTATAAATAACTGAACTAAGTTGAATTCTGCTTTATTAGGTCATGTCTGTATGTGTCTGTCTGATTGTTTCAACTCGATAAGCACTGAAGCTAGAGATATGAAATATGTTAACGACAAAGCACATCTTAGGATGGTCATTTATCGCTGCCTTCAAACAGATCTATCAACACCGAATACAGTTACAGACTTGAAGACGCCAACAACTTGCACGCATATTGCAATCGATTGGAACTACATTTTATGTCGGTTACGTCGCAAAAAAAGACCGATCCACTGCTTTATGAATATTGTTTAGTTCTATATTTTTTGTTATGAATTTTTAAACTTAAAGAAAACTTCACTTGAAGAAATGAAATGGAATACATTGAAATAGATGAATAAGAAAGTGGCAAAATGACAAAGAGGAAACATTATAAGGTTGAATGAGTTTCAAAGGAAAGAAAAATGAACTCGATTAAATAAACGGCGCAATTTTTTCTTTGAAAGGTATTTTATTTGCTAAAGTGAAAAATTTTCAAAATTTTTTTCTTCAAATATAATAAAATGAAGTAAGACCAAAACAACGATGAGAGTAGTATTATAAATGCAATGTTCAAGAAAAAACCCCATCAGAGCATCAAGAATTACTTCCCACCAGGACCTTTAAAAGAGACATAGAGCATATCTACCATATTGCATGTAAGAGAAGCCGGAGGGTTTATCGTCGTTTTGAAAGAAGTGAACCTGGTATTGTGGGAAGGAGACTTATAAACTTTCCTGCTATAATTTTCCAATTTCCTATTAAATAATAGAATGACTCTAAAATTGCGCATATAAATAGCGTGGAGAGACCGTTTAGCCCGAAACATCGTTCACTGCTGTTGGCAGATATTTTTTTGTGTTGTTGAATTATTACCCTATATTTCGATCTCTCTAATTTTTGAATGCTCTATATCGTCAGTTGACGTAGCGAAATTGATAACTGTTGGTAATGCAAGGAGGGAATAATGTTCAACATTAGATAATTTAGCAGTGACAGCCGGCTGGACGAAAAAGTTGATAAGAGCAATGAAACGCTAAAAAATGCAAAGCAGCTATAATGCTGATAAGGCTTACAGTGAGGAAGAAGGCTGCACTGGAAGTGCTTCATTTAAACGTCTATGATGCATTTGTTCACAACAGCCACATAAACGAATGAAATGGCCCTCACGTTCTGAAATATTTTATAACTAATATTGGATGGAAAGCGGAAACTATAAAATACGGGCCACTTAATTTAAAAAAGGAAAAAATTAATAAGGATGAAATTTTGGAAGGAAATGAAAAAAATGGAACCTGGAGAAAGAGTGACTTTGTGTTTGACCCTCGGTGAGCGATCAGCAGTCTTCAAGGCCGGCGGATATACCCGCCCAGTTGATGGTCGTTTTTGCTCGTAATGTGCCACTGAACCCGATCCCGAACCATAGTCACTCCTTGACAATGAAGAAGAGGATGAAGGTAATTGTTGTAATGCATGTGCCGCATCCGATATTACTCGAAGCCCTTCTGCTGCAAACGTCATTCATTTTCTTATCAGTTGAGAGACCCTCGTATATTCATTTCTTCCACACAAACAGACAGAGATGGTTAGACGGCTGTCAATTATTACTACTCAAAATTCTTTCATCTGTCACTAATTTCCTCGATCTAAGCATTCAACTATTAGCGAAGGGCAATATATTTGTTTCAATAATTCTAACAATCAAAATATTCAAATCTCCTATAAGTTTGGGTTGTGAAAATATTGCTAAACATTATTTGAACTGAAACATCAATAAATTAGTGAAAAATTAGCTTTCAGCCATCCTAACGACTCAGCTCAACAAATATGGCCAACAAACTAGCAAGTATTGAGCTATGAAGCTAGCACAGCTCAGTGGTCAATACAGCTATGGCCAATAAAGTAATGGCCAAAGTGGCCGGCACAGCACGATATGACCAATATGGCCATCAAATACGGCCAAAAAGTAGCTGCCACCTGGGCGCCATTGGTTGTAAGTACTGAGCTGTGAGCAACGAGCATCAAATCATTCGCATTGCCTTGTTCTAAGGGACTTGAGGGTGACAATATTCGATTCTACCTTTTGTAAAGAATATTTTCGAAGAGCAGCAGCATCAAATTCCCTAAATTCGCGAACTAAACCGGATCGAATAAGCTGATGTCGTCAAGAGTGGCAGAAAATAAACTTCCTCCATATAGCTTATATATATATATATATATATATATATATATATATATATATATATATATATATATATATATGTATGTATATATATGACAAAATATAAAGTATATGACATTATTGTAATGCGCTTTTGCAAAATTTAGCAAGAGTATCTAAAAAGAATAAGCAAAAGACCAACTTGGCGGCTCGCTGAGACTGGTGATTTCAACAATATCACCGTCCGCATTACTCGAGATGTTCACTGTGTGATTTCCCAAAGGAGTTGATGTAGTGGCAGGTGGTGATGAAGGTGACGATGAGATACCATCTACCGCAAATCGAGATTTCATATTCCGATGTGAATGCGAAGAGGTGTCATCTTGTTCATCGTAAATTGCCAACACCTTAAATTCATAACAGATTAAATAATATTTCACAATAGTTGAAATAAACATAAATATAAATACCACAAAGAAATAAAAATTCGAACATTATCCTCATTTCCGATTATTCTAAAGTCATTCATCTAAATACTCAATTATTCACAAATCAACAACTTTCAACTAAATATTTCACAGATGAAAAATGCGGAAATGAGTCAATCTCTAATGTTTAGACGTTAAATGTTTTTCAAAATAGAAAAAACTAAAAGCAGAATATCATTTCCGCAATCATAACTACGTTCCACTTTATAACGATGGAATATGACTCATATACATTAGACTATGATAACATTTATATTATATCTATTCGGTGGAATCACCTTATTTAAGGATATCTCCATAAAAATAAGTGAACGAATAGATAGAACGTCACCCTATTCGATCACGACAGACATTCGTAAATATCAAAAATATAGAGGCAATATCTCGCCTCAATCAACCGTCTCCAATATCGATAATACACAATTGATGAAATATTTTTCAGATTGCCTAATAATTATATTATATATATTCACCGACTATATGAATCAACGTTTATCTTTCTCATAATAAAATATTACTCATCTTTATAATAGTCGAATGTATTGCGCTATTGAGAATGATTGATGAATTATTCATGTTTTCAATGAGTTCATCAAATAGGATAGCTTCACTTCAGTAGCAATAAAAAGTGAACGGAGTCGGAGAAAGGAGTCGATGAGAGTACACTTTGGAGCAATTTATCGAAGCATAAAACCCATAAATGAAATAATTAAACACTAGTGGTGAATAAAATGATAGCAAAGTTTTTTTTCAAAAAAAGGTGGTCAACTCTATAGAAGCGCTCACTTAAATGATTCTTCAATATTCCACAGCATAACGCTTTTATGAAGTATATCATTCTCGTTATGATGACTGTTTAAAAATCAATTTTGATTTTATCTCATATGTAAATTGCTTTTCGATGAGAATATTGCATCTATCGTTATTATAGCTTTCGTTTCCGTTCAGGCCATCGACTCTCAACAAAAATTTCGGTGTGAGATTTGAAAGCCTTTAGCTTTAATCAAGGAAAAAACCGAAAATAGAATCATCCTATTGAACGTATTTTATTAGTCACCCCCATAAGATGCATCGTTTTATAATAATATCACAACTATAAAAATGTAATCCCTCATCCTTATGCCGATAAATTCTCTTTAGAAATTTGCTAAAAAAATCGGAAAAAAAATGTAAAATGCAAAAAAAATTGAAGAGATGTTATGACGATTGATTTTATATTATAATTCACCTGATCTCTCTCTTCATCAAAAACTTCAAATAGTAGATCATCAGGATCGAGGATTCCACCATCTCGTATACATTCTAAGTGATGTACACGAACCATAAAATTGGATGGCTGTAATTTTAGCTATACAATAATAAAAAAATAATAATAAATTAAAATAAAATAAACGAGAAATGCATTATATTGATCTCTAGTGAGCAAGAAAATGCGAAAGATAACATGCTATCAGGAGTGATAAAATTTTATCGTTGAAAAATACAAATAAACTCAATATAAATTAGATATTACTGCCTTACTTTCTACTAGTAATTAAATAAAAAAATTTGTAACTCCATAAGCATGGATCGTCCGAATTTTCTTAAGTATATTACTATTCCATACTTACCGTCACATAGTTCGCATTTTGTTGGCAGAATGCAGCTGTCATCGTTAATAATAGCTGAACTGTAGCAAGTCGAGAACCGATATAGATGGAATGCACACTGATTCGACGTTAGTCGAAACGAACAGAAAGAAGGAGGGAGAGAGAGAGGGAGAGAAGGAGGGAGAGAGAGAGATCGCAGTTGAATATCGTCGTCAGTGGATCGCAAACGCCACTGTAAATGTTTTTGAATAATACGAACGATTCAGGTGCTTCGATTCAATCATCTGTCAATAAGCAGAATATCATCTGTCAATAAGCAGACATATATAACGTTTGCACTCTTTGCACCTGATCGCCTTATTCCGTTTATAGTAGACAAATCAATACACCTGCGAATCGTTATAACGACGAGAACAATTATATTATCATATTGCTAATGCTTGATCGGCATTCTATCGGGAAAGCGATCGATATGTGCCATTAAGCATAACTTCTGATGGGAAGAAAACGGCTTTAAATATAAGTTCCCGATGAACATAAGTTTTTTAAATATAAGTTTCCCTTGCAAAAAATAAGCATTTTTTCTTTTCAAGTTGATTATGAATTCTGAGAAAATTTTTACAGGAGATCGTAAAAAATGAATTTCAAAATTTTTTAACCACGGGTTTATCTATGTTCTTCAAGGTGCATTCTCAAATATAATGCAATATATTTCCGACAGCAACAGAAAAGAATATCATATTTGAATGAAAGAGCTGAAATGCTCAGCATTTTTCCGACTCTTATTATTTAAAAAACTGGATTAAGCATATTTAGGAATCTTTATATCTCCAATATCTTTATTAATTTTACTTTGAAAAAAAATAAAAATAAAAACAAAGCCTAAAAAAGTGAAACAAAAAGCGGAAATAGAAGGAAATATTAGTGAATTATAGGTTCAAGATGCAGGTGAAAAGAGCGGTATTTCAATGTGAAAACGACGTATTGTAACGTTTGCAGAGAGTTTTAGTCGTATCATAGCTGCATTCCCCCTCGCAATCGCACTACAACCGGTTTTGTTGTGCTCAACGTAGTAAAGGAATTCAACGCTATGCCAATCATATCGCAACGAAACCGATTTCAACAATTTTTTTTCGTGAATCTTCGCCAATATGGATATACAACATTGAATTTTAGATTATTGATTGATTGGTCAGTTTTATATTACTGAGATATATTCACTCAATTCCAATCGATAAATCAATAATATTGAATTCGATCTTCAACAGCATTAAACGCTTTCAACATGTAAAATTCCTACGTCCCGACTTAAAATAACCAGTATTTTTTAAGAACCCCCCCCCCAGGAAAGTTCAAATATTATATGAGAGAAAAAATTTATATCGTATATTATGCACAGATTCCTTTATACCATCCATCAAATGTCCAATCAAATGTCTAATGGTGTGCATATTTTGAATACAAAAGACGATCGATATGTAACATCGACGATACGATAACGGAGTGGATTTACTATTAAAACAATACCCGTCATTACACGACTACTGATTTTCGGTGAAGCAAAAAAAGCAGAAGAAAAATTTGGCAGAATTCCATGGAAAATTTTTTTCAGATTTTGAAAAAATTCTCGCTGTTTTTTTCAGTGATTTTAACTTTGCGACTAACAAAACGATGTGTTATAAAATTGGAAAATTTTTGGAACATATCCAAATTTCGAAGAAAAAAAATTTAAAATCCAAAAATTTTAAAGTCATGACGAAGGAATGCTCAAAAATGAATAGCGAAAAATTGTTTCGCAAAAAAGAAAAATACATTTTTCACCGCAAAAAAAAAAATGAAAAAAGGGAAAAAAGCCTCTACGAATTCGTCGTTTCATTATGTGGTCCATCGACGCGATGCCATTCCTATTCTTACCTAATCGAAAGAAACCGGAAATAAATGGAAAGATGGAAACCTATGCGTAAAGCCAAATTATCTCAATGCATTCATAATCACAGTCCATAATTTCCTGAATTATCCTGAGAGAGATTCCAAAATAATTCTTAATATGGGATGTGCCCGGAAGAGATTTCAATTGCATAGCTAATGCACTTGATTGAAACATAAAGCATTCCGTTCCCATTCCACTGTAACATAATATTCTTGTTCCCAATTGCTTATCCATCGACATATTATGGCTGCTATTTCTAGTGACAACAAGATTGTAAGTAAAAAAAAAAAATAAAACAAGAACTATAGAAAAATATAGTATTTTAGCAATAATTTTATAGTTTTTCAATAATTTTTCAACATTCGGAGTCGGAGTCGGAGTTTAGTTCAGCTAGTAAATTGAGTGTTTGCATCACATCCTTTAAGTATGATCGTTAAAAAAAACTTGCATTCACTCTCCATTAATTGAGTGCCGTTCACATTATCGAATGAATCCACTTCACTAATTTCAAGGTCCCTTGCAAAAAAAAAAAAAAAATTGTGGGAATGCAATGATGAATACCAATTGAAATGCGCAATAAATATATTCGCAGGAATTTAACGAAATTGTATTCGCAGGAATTGAATGCGCGAAAAAAAATTGGCTGGTGAAAATACGTTGGGAGAATCGGGAAAGGGTAGAAGCCGAGGAGGAGACGAGTAAATTAGTTGACATTTTCTGAGCATCGCATTGAGGTCATTACCATTGAGAGCAATAACCTTTCACAAATTCTATCCACCTGAGTGATGAATAAAATATTTGAATTCTAAAGTACCGTCCAATCGCTTAAAGCAACAACGTCGTTCATGTTTACGTTTTTTAGCGAGAATTTGAAGTTAAGCTCACAGATCTAATATATAATCCAATTAGAGAAAGGTTTTTTTTTTGCAGCAATCGGAAAAACATCTAACCTAAGCCAGGAAATATTAGCAAATATGTGATCCTAACGGAAGGCGCTTTAATAATTGAGTCCTGATAAGCGATTCTCATTTATCACCTAATATTCCCTCTTGAATCCACAATTTCCTGTGCAGATATGTGGACTACAAGTGCTTCGAACTCGCAATGAGCAAAATAAAATAAAAACAATAGACAAGTACTAAAACGCATAGGCCCTGAGGCAAAAAAATTTGGAATACACTATATGCAAAAGATGTGAGCTATTCAGCTATATAGAAAATACCCTATTATAAAACGCATAAGACATTAAAGTGCCTTGAAAAATTCGAAGATTGGATACGCCAATCTTTTGGTACGGTCAGAAAAAGGCGCATGATTCGTGATTTTATAAAACTTAAAATTTAACTGCACAGTTAGAGACTAATGATGGCTGGAAGCTGTCAATGATAACACAAGAAGTCAAGTAATACATTTTTTTTTTTGCACAATTCTATGATATGTTATATTCCTAATAGATAAGTTTAGGGATATGATGAAAAAGAACAAAAAGCGTTTGCAGTAATTACAACAATGATTTCACAAAATTTTCTCTTCTTTTTTTAAACTTAATCCTTAGTAATGAATTTATTTCTTCGCGAATAACGCGCAAACATAATTATATACGGTATATATTCTTAATATACGATATATAATTAGTAATTCAGGTTTTATTTTTCTAGTAATCGCATGACTTTACTGTATTTTTGGCAGTAATTCCGACAGTACTAATGACACTTCTCATGAGTTCCATTATTTTATTTATATTTAAAAGTATTTTAGTAAACACGATAAAAAATAGAGATTAAACTCGAGACGGATTACTCTTTACTGCTATAGGCTATTGATCTGAGAGAAGACGACAAACTGTTCACGTGAAGAGGCAACAAACTTTCACAAGAGGCGTTTTAAGTGATTGTTGGCAACAGTCAAGCTTATCGCAATTGCAATAGGTGGTTACAAAATTACTGCCACATAATAATAATAAATAGTAATGTTGATTTTATGCAGTTATGAATCAGTACTGTATCATCACGTTTCTTCGCTTCGAATCGATTTATAACTTTTTATGTACGAAAATGTTTTTATCAATTTCTAAATTTACATCCTTTATATGAGACTAATTATATATTTTATGATAGGAAAATATAAAATAAAACAGTAAGTAAATTCATTTTCTCGAATTTTTTTTTTTCTCAATACATCTAGGCTAAACAGATTATATGCGAAATTTTTCATATTCCCATAAATCTACAAGAAAAATTCTTGATATATTCACTGAAAAAAATTAGATGTAAATAGACGTAAAGTTCAAACTTTTATTATAAAGGGATGGATACTCATTACCTTCGGCCCTTTTGCCCCACCACTTCACAAGGAAAACATACGATGCCATGGAATAAAACATCACACACAAGCATTTTTTGAACTGATTGAAGCCAATTCGTGAGTGACATCTTTTATTCAACGCCTTTTAGAAGAAGCTGCGAGGCTTCTATATTTCTTACACGTATAAATTCATGTATATATGGGAGTATGTGACGATCGCGTTGAGTTTACTTAATGATTCAGTAAGACAAGCAAAAAGGCAGTGAATTCGCCTCGATCTTCCATGTTTTTTCATTAAAACAGAAAGCAGGTCCTAATATCTTGGATGCAGAGGAAATTTTTCCTTAAAACGTTTCACCAAGCGCTTCCGGTGTTTTTAAATTTGCACCCAACTTTGGGATGGTATCCCACATTCTTCAATTACCGCTTCAACATAAACAATAAACCTTTAGATCTCGCAATCTAATTGAGACTGGGCAAGCGTTTTGCCAACCTTTGTCTCTAGAATCCCTGGCGGTGGAAGTACATCGCGCATCCTACCGCGCCCCACATAAAAGTTATGATAAAGGACTGATCAATCTATCAGAAGGTATTACCTCATTACTGCCATATGACTCACTCCCACTAGACATATGTTGCATTCTTTTCCAATTATATGGTTCCGCCTCTTGGTTTTTGGTCTACTAAAGGCTTAAGACTACAAGACTACAGTAGTGGATAATATGATTGTCGTGTTGGCTGAACGCAAGAATGGAATGACGTCATGAAAGTTTGCTGACACATAAATACAACAGTGATGTTAACGAATATAATCACTTCAGAATCCATTAAAACTTCTACATCCATTTTTTAATTTAAATTCAAATTTTCCTTAAGGATTATGAACTCAAATTTCACGTCGTTGAATAAACTATGAAAATTCTTCAATAACAAACGAAACCCCCTTTAAACTATATAGAGATTTATTAAGGTTGAATGGAATAAAAATTAAGTTAAACTTAAAAGATTACGTTATATTATTTAGCAAAAAATAATGTACAAAAAATAAGTGACGTTGATATCTGATATCTATCAGAAATTTTTAGAGAGATCTCAACAACGGTGAAAAAAACGTAAAAATTAATCAATTTGTGGACGATTTGTTCCGATTATTACTATATGTTATTTCAACTACAAGGAACTCCATAAAAAGTGTTAATTCTATAATAATTTACTTGTATTACTTACATAATACTACTGCAATAATGCCCACTATATTTTTATATAGACCCAGATCCTAATAAATATCTTTTCACCTTTTGGTACTCTCATACTACCCAGCCATGCTTACCTCTTGAGTCAATTTCCCTAGCATTGTTCAAATATAACATCAATGAAAAGGATTCTTCAACTCTTAAAATCATCATAGAAAATCATCAGAACACATCGTTCGAATTCGCAAATCAATTATATAATCAAGAAAGTGCCCAAGAGGCTATTATAAAATACCTGTTGAAAGGAATGTTTTCAAGAATGTAAACACAAAGCAAATAGTACATCATGTTGGCAAAATGTGCACTTTTCTATTTTAGTTGATTAAACAACCGGTTGCCTAGAAAATATTTGTTGAATAAAAGTTTTCTTTTTGTTGATAAAATTGTTCATTCATGGAAATTTTTCCACTATTATATTGCTTTTTGTCGTAAATGATACGTTGCCAAAAGCATTAAAAAGCACTCAGTACTAAACCCGATTCTAGGGTTTTAAGCCTGAAATTGACAGTCATCTGGCACTTATTGCGCTTTAGAAAATTTATAGAAAAACGGGTGGTTGAGAATTGTTCGCATACCTTGAGATGCACTTTTAAAATGTCAATTTCAAGCAGCGTCTCGCTCTTGTCGGGTCAACGGGGTCAATATATCGCACAAGAATTTCGGCAACAAAAAAAGGAATTCTGTTATTTCCGATCATTAATTTTGCAGAAAAAAAGAGCAAAAAAGTCCTTACTCAATTATAAAAGATTCATTGGCATAATGATAAGATTTCAATATATGAGTGAATAACTACTTCCGAAGGTCTTTCGATCGGTTTTTTTTTATTCAAATAAAAGCTTCAAGCGTGTTATGGTCATTTCCTTTTCGTAGATCAAATTTAGTATTTTCTTCAACAGAAAAAATATATAAGCCCTGAGGATTAAATAATGGTATCGTAACAATAAAAATATTGCGTTAATCATGAAAAGATGAGCTTATTATAATACATAATAAACCCACTAATTACCAAGAACATATCCGATGTAACCTTCGATGTTCGATGGAATACCCAGAGAAAGAACCTTCTTGCTTAAGGGAAATGGGAATTACTATAGAACCGGTTTCTAAGCTATCAAAGGTCATAAGTAAATTAGTTGCAATAATTTAATTCTACCCGTCCGTCTCATCCTTCCCCTCCTCTCCAATCTCGACGTAATTTCTTCCACTCCATTCAGCCCGAAAGATAGGACTAAACGAAAAAAGCGATCATGTGAAAATGGAGTATCTAGTAATGTTATAATATTTAAGCGAACTAAGTAGGTAAAGAAAGCGCATAGCATTTAAGGTGGATGGAGAGTGACAGGGTAAGTAAGGCAATCCCCCCCTCCCCCTCCCCTCCCCCCCCCCCGCCTTTTCGAATGGCCCAATTATACAATTTATATGAACGAAGATATTTCAATAAACGTTGTGAAATTTATGAGTTGACAGCTTAATATATCACAAGAGTCATATCCTATTGTGTTGAAGGTTTGCGAGAATAGGAAAGATAAGGCCAGGTGAGGGAGGATAACGGTGAAGGCGGAGGTAATATGCAAAAAAAAAAAGATAAAGGGAGATTATTGGGGGAAAAAAGATGGATTTACTCTCAAAGAACAAAAACTTCTCCAAAAGTCGATAAATCAGCTAAGCGAAATAGTCTTTTCACCAACAAAAAATAAAGTAGCAAAAAATACGGTCCCTCTCTATCGCTGAAAAGAAAAGTAATACGAAGAGTGGGCGGATACGTATTTCAAAATGGGCGCAACGCCCAAAAAAATCGATACGAACCAATAAATCGATGCAAAATTTTTCACCATCAAACACCATCTTCTTTCTAGCACTATTTTATTAATTGAAATAAATAATTAAAATAATAATTAGAATAAATATTGATTAAAATAAATAGTCCCATAAAATAAGTCATAATAAATTCCACTAATATAG
The DNA here is from genome assembly GCA_037389465.1 of Baylisascaris procyonis. Lineage (NCBI taxonomy): Eukaryota > Metazoa > Nematoda > Chromadorea > Rhabditida > Ascarididae > Baylisascaris > Baylisascaris procyonis. Next base: position 4,934,013 of record JAZARR010000154.1, on the reverse strand, counting down.
AGAAAAACTCTCAGGTAAGACTTAGAGATTTTTTAGTCATGAAATGAAATTCACTATTTTCAATGATTTAACGCCATAAAATAAGTACCTTTCTCGTCGATTTTTTGCTCTAGTTCTTTCTCCATTTATGTAAAAATCTACAAGATTACGATCAATTATGTAAATTTAGGTATAAATACCGTATTATTGGTAAGATTAGCGAGTTGCATACTATACAAGTTGTACTGATGGATAGCCGCAGAGTGGGAAGATGATATCTATAAATGGCACAAAATCAACATAAACCCTCTTTCTAATTACTTCCACAAAACAATATACTCAATAAACATATCTAATAATAGCGATAAGATTACAATAACATTTATAATATAGAAATAACGTAAATATATTCAAAAAATACAATCGACATATGTTTAAAATAAATAAAGTAATAAATAAATAGGAAATAAATAGAAGTAGTAATAAATAAATGAGTAATATAGAGACTCAACAGTGATGCGTTACCGTTGTTTGACGAAGTCAGGTGCGCAAAACACTACTCAACATACCTTTATGAGCACAACCCAACACCAAAATGTGCGCACAATAATCACACTCGTCGCATAGTGCTGCTGCCGTCGATGACATCCTATTCGTTTATACTTCTCTCTCGTCTCTTCTTTCAATATTACCCTCGGAAATGGGAGCCGTTCCCTCGGCACTCCCCCTTGTTTAGTGATGCTCACCTCACTAGGGCATCAATTTCCACCTGCATTCACCTTTATCGAATGAGGCAATCGCCTCTTACATATGGCGATAAGTCTCATACTATTTTCAGTAATTCAATGATACATTGCAAATCACGAATAAAATAATGCAAGAAGTATGAATTCATTGTTATGCCTTTATTATAGATCCAAAAAAAAAATTTTGCCTGGAATTAGTAAAAAAAAAGAGGTTTAATGATGATCTCCATTCATCAGGCAGTAGGATTGAAGAAGTATCAATAATTATCACTAATGAAATATGCAAATGTAAATAATCGATAAAATTTTGGGCATGTTCGTGTTTTGATCTTTGATCAATGAGATGCACCCATCGGCTATGTATGGGCTATGATCATAGCGGTGCGTATGGTCGATCGAAATTCTTTTGCTTTAAAGAATGGACGACAAGAAAAGACTGCAAAATTTTATATTTATAAAGGAACCGTTCGAATGTTGCTTTTAGCTTAAATTCAAATAAACTTCAAATTATCCAAATACTACCGGTGAGTGAACAAAAATTACATTTACATATTTATTACATTTGCATACATATAAAATTACATTTGCATATTTATTACTGCATATCATCCGTTAACCTGTCATTGATTTATTCGGTTTTCGATCTACTTCCTATCAGATGTTCGCAAAGGTATCAGAAACTTCCTTTTCTCGAAATTAAAGAGGAATTACGAGTTCGCATATCACCTATCGGCTAATGATTTGCTTGATGCTATTTTATAAAGACAGTAAGGATATCATCATTAAAGAATATTCATGAATAAAAAGATTATAATTAAGAAAATTTTTCAATATGACATTGCCTCAACGTTCCCAACGTTCCCATAAGAAGTGTCATTAGTACGAAATCTCTGCATTGCAATCACAATACTTCTAGCATTTCAAAGCCTCGGTAATAAGTCTGTTTTGGTTTTTCGAATGATCTTTGATCAAGTTGAGATAGGTCGAGTTGAATGAAACTTGAATTAAAGGTTACTAAAAATAAAACTTCTGCTTTTCCACTTCAAATTATAGTAGATTGAAAGAATGCCTAATAGACGGGATTTAGATAGCGATTTAAAGGACGCGAAACTATTGATGTGAGAGCATGAAATACCCTAGATAATATATTCCTAGCAAATATTTTATATTCTACGGTCTGCGTTTATGCAACGTTCACTGATTATGCACGACTGCAGTCATAATACGCATCTGCTGCACACATATAATCAATTCATCACTCATATCAAATATTACTATTCAAATATTATAAACTATTGATGAAGAAATAATACTATCAGCATTAATGTTCATTCACCTGATTAAAAGTGATCAAAATTAAGATTAGTAACATGGTAATAGAAATTTACTGCAATGATCCCATTGAACAGTGACAAATTACTGTCAATAAAATAACCAAAATAGACTAGAAATCACCTGTATCATTAAAATATCCCAGGTAAAACCTATCATTACTTGCTGCTAATTCGTCGCCAATTTGAGCTAACCTTTCTAGCTAATGCGATTTCAATTTTTGAATGGCTCCAAATTTCGTATTAGTGAAAACAAATATTCGCCATGAAATATTTGGCAATGAAATACGATAAGCATTTTTCTTGCCCCAATCGAATTCGATCATCGAAGAAATCATAAATAAATGAAGAAAAAAAGTGAAAGTGATTGATTAAATATGCTTATAACACATTAAAACCCTCACTGAAAGACTTTGAAAATGAGCGAGTAGAAAGAAATTTTAAAAATTCATTTTTTTTTTATTTATAAAAAACGCCATTTTGAGGAAATATTACTTGAAGACAGCAAAGAAAAGCAAAAAAATTGGGGAACATTTCTGTGGGAATTTGTTAGAATTTTTGATGAATATTTAAATAGATTTATATTGAAAATTAGATTTTTGTTAGAAAAAATTACCGAATGTTCATTCAACGATCATATGCTGATATCTCATAATTACAAATATCAAATCTGTAGGTTCGACGTAGTTTTTAAATAAAGGATAATAAGCGATTCTTCTGCAGATTAAATCAAATGATACAGTGACCACAAATTGCGAAATCAAGTGATATAGTGACCACAAGTAGCCAGTGGTCACAAAAAACAAAACAACCCAATTTTGAAATACTGTATCAACACAATTAGAAGATTAGTTTGAAATATGGTGAAAAATGGTCATTTGAATAGGAAATATTTTCTCTCTCTCCCAAAAAGGACAGGTAACAAGGTAGTAGGCAGATTAACCAATGGAGATAAAGAGGTGAAAAGACACAAGAAAGAGGGCAATAATGGAAAATATCAATGAATAAAAATAGATAAAGAGGAAAAAGAATATGAAGATGCATCACTGATATATCAACAAAATGCGAACTTTGCATTAATAAGCAGTTTTATATTTCTATTATATTACAGTATCATATTTTGAGACAGTAATCTAATTTGACCGTAAACGAAATGAAACACTCAATGAAAAAAATCATTTCGCCTATAGTTCCGTTGTTTCTTTTATAATAAACTTATAGCCGACTGCTTTTTTTTTCGCTTTAGAAAATGTTTAGCTGAATTTCATGGAAAATGAACACTAGAAATCTGGGAAATTATAAGTGATTAGAACAATTTTTATATAAAAACAGTAATTTGAATTTTTCTTCAAAATTTAAAAATCTAAAAGAAAAATAAAACCATAAAGGCATACCTTTCCAATTGCTCTTTTATATCTGAGAACAGCGGCATCAATTAAATCAAAAACTCGCATGTTTGTATAGCATGGTACCACAACACGTACCCCTCCAAAATGTACCGTTGCCTTTGTTTTCATTCACCTTCTGCAAAAAACTATAGTTAACTGTTATACGCGAAGTTCCCTATGTGGAACGAACGAATCGACTTAGCATATTATATTCAAAATAAATATACAAAACAATTGCTTTTTTTCTGATGTGATAAAAACGTTGATAGCGATCAACACTTGCTAAACAATATCAGAAAATGTTTGATTATATTTTCAAATTGGGCTAGTGCAAAATATATGCAAATTTCTTGGCTCAATCAAATACGAGAGTCGAAACTTCACAAATGGATCGAAGCGATTAACTAGACAAAATTTATAACAACAATACAATAAGATCGAGAAATAACACTGCAAAAAATAGCATAAAATTCATGCATAAAATATATATTTTGTTGAATGTGCAAATAAATATTCGCATTTGAATATGTATATATTCATATTGTTACTTATATAGCAATATGATAGAATTAGTGAGTCATTTTTGTGTTATTCAACAAAATAAAAAGTATTTTTATGGATTACAGCCATCGATTTGTACTATGCATAATCTGCGTTACCTCAATATCCCGACCATCTATACTCTTTATCCGCATAAAATTATGTTCCAATGCGTAATGTTTGTAGGGGTATTGATGGTTGATAAGGCAATTTTTTATTATTTGACCAATAGCCAACAGACGGCTTTTGAGAATGACGCTTAATCAAACATTATTTAATAGGTGATTAGTTATCGACACCTAGCAAATTGGGCTGAACATTGCACAAATGCTTAGACATATTTCCCCATATTTCCCCAATGACATCGCAAATTGCCACAATGTGAACAGCAGAAAAAGGAATAAAAATTAAAGATTAGCGTTTATTCAATGAAACATAATTTTACTAAGGTGAAAACTTTAGCCACCTAATTACCTACACGACTATTCAACGAAACAAATAGAATCAAAGTATTTTTTTAATGCCTTGAAGGCAATATCATTGCCGCATTTATAACGATGTATAAGAAAAAGCTATCGAAAAATAAGTGTTCGAGAGGCGGACAATATTTATGCATTTCTATCGATGAACTCTGAAAGATGCTGCAATGAATACATCTAAAAATATTATCGTTGCTTTAATTTTATTCAGCACCATTTCCTTAATTATGTGATTGCGGGATCGATTAATCGATTCCGATCGGGAAATCGAATGGGAAATTGTTTTCGCAATTTTTTTTTTTCGTAAAAATCTGTAAGAAAAATTTCTTCGACTCTTAATGTAAAATATTTATTTTGAATCGAAAAATAGCATGGAATGATTATTGATTAAATGGAAGAGATAATAATGGGAAATAAAAAAATGATACTAGAGGAAAGATGAGTGAAATCTCTGCATTGTTTGATGATTGCATGGAAGATCATTTTCTGCATTTTGATTCGTTATATTTGAGGAGACTGTTCAGAGGGATAGTTTAAAGGATTATTAAATTAATAAATGGAAGAGCTATTGGGTGTGGGGGTTTGACCTCTTCCCCTTCCCCACCTCCCCCCTCCTCCAATACACAGAATAGTAGCAAAATGAACGACTAATGATAACAAAGTGCATCAAAACTTATAAATTTTCCATTAAGATGGGCATCAAATATTTTCATCTACATGCTAATGACAAGGTTTCATTCACTATTTTGCTCAAAATCCTGACATTTTCATTGCGAATGAATGAATAAAATCCTTTCCCACCGGATATTATTAAAATTTCCCTAAAAAAAGCGCAATTTCTCCCAAAAGATGAACAGATAGGCAAAAGGAAAAGCTTGTCAACAAGAGCGATGCGATAAGCGCTTTTGCATATCAGTCCATTAGATCAACCGGCTGTTCGAATATATAATGCCTTGTAATGAAAAAAAAAACGCCAAAAATATGTTTTCACACGTAATCGATTTGGCATACAATCTCTGAGCCGTAAAAATCATTGGTGAGTGAATATGCAAACATTGGCAACATAATCCGAGGCATCTTTAAGCATAGAGTTTTAGTGGAATAAATCAATTTCATTTGAAACAACCTTTATGGCTTAAAAGTGTAACCTGAGAGACCCAAACATATATACATTGCTGAGCCAAAAAACTCTGTGCTTCGCAAGCATAAGACAAGGAAAAAATGATATAAACAGTAAAAGCGAACAGCAGCATGAAAATGGCAAAGCGACACAGTCACAAACGTTTGTTTGGTTCATTTGAGTTTTCACATCTAATTACAGCTATCACTGTGAGGCTCTACTAGAGGATCTCCGATGTGTTCATTTAAATAAATAAACATATACGTATATATATATATATATATATATATATATATATATATATTGCACTTCATGTACTACCAGAACAAGTGAAGAAGTTTCCCACAGCAGTTGGCCAATTGGCACGGCATGTGCGTTTCCTCCCCCCCCCCCCACCCCTATCTCGTTTCTTGATTTGTTGCAAAAAAATTTGTTTATATCCTAGAAGTCATCAGTAATCATAAAAGAAAGAGGAAATAATAGGTTTGCTTTTTTCAGACACTTTCAAGAATCATACGATCTGAATGAAGAAATTTTTGTGAATTTTAGATCACTGCCATTAAAAAAAATTCTTTTTTCCTCTGATACATCATTCGTAAATTAAAATAATCGAAATCGGAAACTCCTCCATCTTGGTTACTACCTTCTTCGTAAAAATCAAAACTCCTCAGAGTCATTACTTTTATGCTTGAAATATTCGCACGTAATAAACATTTGCGATAATATTAAAAACTTCAAAATCGATGATGCAAGATAATATGCAGCAAGCTATATAAGCAACGATTAGTGACCAAAGGTAAGACGACAACGCCACCTAATCATCGAAACGAAACGAGCGTTACTGAGCAGCAATGAAAATCATATGCCGGTCTCGCGCAATAGCAGCTAAATTATTGATTTGGCAGCGTTTCCTCCTCTCAGGTGGGCCGAACTCACCTGGCTTGTCGCATCGTCTATGTGAACGGAAGATGTTATTGATGAGAGAATAAGCAAAAACCCATCCACTCAGTTAGTGTTTACCGACGACGACATCGACACATCCGCCACCTACACAACATGTGAATCACGCCCACGCTAACCACAGAACCATTGTGCTATGTCACAATGGTTCATCAGATGAACCCTATTTGAACTTTGACACTATTCGACATTTGCGCCATGAGTAAGTGGCTACAAAGGAAACACAACGAAATATCACGTCAGTCTCTCTATGATTTATGGGCGATAAGCAGACGTTTCTGAACAATCAAAAAAAAAAAACGTTTCAAAGACATTCGTCAAAGATTTCTGACAAAAACATGATACCAACAACTTAAAACTATTAAAAAATAGCTTTCTAATTATTTCAGTATTGACTGGTTTATAAAGGTCCTCCTAGTGGTAGGTCATAAACTCCGAAAAGCTCCGTTTTATTACCGCCATTTTTCAATGTTCATAATGCCTCTAAGCGTCAATGATGTCCTACAATGCCTTCCAAGGCATGCTTATGCCAGCACTATTCATACCATATTCGTCGTTACAATCACAAATCGGCTAGTAGATCATCCGACAATTATTCGCGAGGCGATAAACTTAAGGCCTATTTTATCAGCCTGAATTATATACCACCATGAGAATAATGAACAATAATGTCTGCTGTTCCTTGGTAACAGCAATACATCGATAACTTACAATGAAATTTACAAAAGAAAATTCCAAACGATGATCATTCCAGATCAATCCAGTTCGTTCTAGGTCAACAAACTTGAATTCCATATTTCATATGCCTACGGAATGCACCAACTATCGTTTATTTGCAAATTTTATTTCAAGTTATTTCAGTCTATACTGAATTTGCATAGCTCGGATAGTACATTTGTAGACTTCTCTTCCTTTCCCCCCATCCCCCTCCCCAACTGATAGTTAATCATTAAACAAGTCCATTAAATGTGATACATTTGACATATTAAATTTTGAGGATTAATAATTCACAATTGTACATCGAAGACTAAAGAAATGTGGTATCGTATATTAACACAAATAAAACTCGTTGCTCAATGATTGATTGCAACGCAACGGGTCTATCATCGTGTTGCGCTGATAAGATTATCTATGTTAACGTCTATGAAGCGTAGAGCATTTATTCGGCGAAAGTTTTATGGGGGAAATCATAACAAAGAACGTGCAGAAATCTGAAGGTCGATAGACGTTTATTGAAATTCACCTATTTCATCAACTTTTACCCATTTAAACAATATTTTCGTGATAAGTTTCAATGATGATAAGAAATTAAATAAATAAATAGATAAAAATAAATAAATAAATAAATAAATAAATAAATAAGATGTGAAAAAAGTGATGTCACAAAAGGAATGTAATGGAGGGGAGTTATGGAGAAGGACGAGGAATGTTGAAAGAACACAGCTCCGGAGTTTTTATGTGACTCCATTGAATTTATAAGCATAACAAATTGGTGGAAATATCTGAGCAAAGCATTTTCAACAAAACGCTCAAATGATGACGAAAATCATTTCGCACACAAGCAAGATGAGCTCATCAAAGAAACCCATCGATTGTGCAATGCAACATGCACACACATACTTCATATCAGCTGATTTTGATCACCTCATGAATATGTGGGCTGATCAACGCAATCACTGACATCACACTTTCGCTAAGCGGAAAAGACGACAGATAAGAGATGCCACCTTCATTAATTTCCCAAAACGAAATATTTGTGGAAAATTAATGAAGGTGGCATCTCATTAATTTCTCGACTATGACTGAGAAAGCCCTGTCCAAGTTTGGCGCCACACTTTCCACTATGTTATATTGTGTGTGTCTGTGCATATGTCTGTTTGTAGGTCTGCGTGTCTGTCTGTCCAGTGCTTTCAACTCAGAAACCACTGGGGGTCCTGTGACTCGCAAAAAGTGTTCACCTTGTCTATATTGGGCCTCATCATCTTCGTCTTACGTAACCAAATATCAATCATCATTCATCACATCAAACTTAAAATCTTTTACATCACAAAACTATGGAAAATATTGAATAACGGAATAACGAATGTAGCTGATAAAAGAAATGACATCGATAGAATTTTGGCAAAATTATCAACACAAATAAAATCGACAGATCTTTCTATATGAGCATCCACAAAAGCATCGAAGCAATCCCCCCCCCCTCCCCCTATCCAAGTAATCCTATCCACGAATTAAGGTAATTGAATAGGGAACAACATAGTAGAAGGAGTATGACGAATAATGTGGGGGGAGGAGGATGAATGCTGCATCAACAATACAAATGTGGAGGTGCAAGTGATGGGTACTCATCGCGAACACAAAGAAGCAAAAAATCATTGATCAATGTGATGGCAACAGACAACGCCTAAATGTGAGCACTATCCCGCCATGCATCCCCCTTTCATACGACCGCAAACCTCAAATCGACAGCCTCTTTATTATGGCTTCTTTCTTTTTTGAGTGCTTTTTGCAGGTTTTTTTTTATTATGAAGAGCGCATTAATGTAACATCATATCTGTGCATATGTGTTGTTTATATATATTGATTCTATCAACACACAAACGACGGAAACTACGACAGTGAAATTCGTCAGCTATAATTTACACCCTATCATGATCTACCGAGTCAATTTCGCTACGGCCATGACCTATCAAGTCTACCATGACCTACCAAGTCCAGTTTTACCATGGTCATGACTCACCAAGTCTATCATGACCTATCAAGTCCAGTTTTGCTATGGTCATGACCTACCAAGTCTACCATGACCTACCAAGTCCAATTTCGCTATGGTCATGACCTACCAAGTCTACCATGACCTACCAAGTCCAATTTCGCTATGGTCATGACCTACCAAGTCTACCATGGCCTACCAAGTCCAATTCCGCCATGGTCATGACCTACCAAGTCTACCATGACCTACCAAGTCCAATTTCGCTATGGTCATGACCTACCAAGTCTACCATGACCTACCAAGTCCAATTTCGCTATGGTCATGACCTACCAAGTCTACCATGACCTACCAAGTCCAATTTCGCTATGGTCATGACCTACCAAGTCTACCATGGCCTACCAAGTCCAATTCCGCCATGGTCATGACCTACCAAGTCCAGTTTTACCATGGTCATGACTCACCAAGTCTATCATGATCTATCAAGTCCAGTTTTACTATGGTCATGACCTACCAAGTCTACCATGACCTACCAAGTCCAATTTCGCTATGGTCATGACCTACCAAGTCTACCATGACCTACCAAGTCCAATTTCGCTATGGTCATGACCTACCAAGTCTACCATGACCTACCAAGTCCAATTTCGCTATGGTCATGACCTACCAAGTCTACCATGGTCTACCAAGTCCAATTCCGCCATGGTCATGACCTACCAAGTCCAGTTTTACCATGGTCATGACTCACCAAGTCTATCATGACCTATCAAGTCCAGTTTCGCTATGGTCATGACCTACCAAGTCTACCATGACCTACCAAGTCCAATTTCGCTATGGTCATGACCTACCAAGTCTACCATGACCTACCAAGTCCAATTTCGCTATGGTCATGACCTACCAAGTCTACCATGACCTACCAAGTCCAACTTCGCTATGGTCATGACCTACCAAGTCTACCATGACCTACCAAGTCCAATTTCGCTATGGTCATGACCTACCAAGTCTACCATGACCTACCAAGTCCAATTTCGCTATGGTCATGACCTACCAAGTCTACCATGACCTACCAAGTCCAATTTCGCTATGGTCATGACCTACCAAGTCTACCATGGTCTACCAAGTCCAATTCCGCCATGGTCATGACCTACCAAGTCCAGTTTTACCATGGTCATGACTCACCAAGTCTATCATGACCTATCAAGTCCAGTTTCGCTATGGTCATGACCTACCAAGTCTACCATGACCTACCAAGTCCAATTTCGCTATGGTCATGACCTACCAAGTCTACCATGACCTACCAAGTCCAATTTCGCTATGGTCATGACCTACCAAGTCTACCATGACCTACCAAGTCCAATTTCGCTATGGTCATGACCTACCAAGTCTACCATGACCTACCAAGTCCAATTTCGCTATGGTCATGACCTACCAAGTCTACCATGACCTACCAAGTCCAATTTCGCTATGGTCATGACCTACCAAGTCTACCAAGTCCAATTTCGCTATGGTCATGACCTACCAAGTCTACCATGACCTACCAAGTCCAATTTCGCTATGGTCATGACCTACCAAGTCTACCATGGTCTACCAAGTCCAATTCCGCCATGGTCATGACCTACCAAGTCCAGTTTTACCATGGTCATGACTCACCAAGTCTATCATGACCTATCAAGTCCAGTTTCGCTATGGTCATGACCTACCAAGTCTACCATGACCTACCAAGTCCAATTTCGCTATGGTCATGACCTACCAAGTCTACCATGACCTACCAAGTCCAATTTCGCTATGGTCATGACCTACCAAGTCTACCATGACCTACCAAGTCCAATTTCGCTATGGTCATGACCTACCAAGTCTACCATGACCTACCAAGTCCAATTTCGCTATGGTCATGACCTACCAAGTCTACCATGACCTACCAAGTCCAATTTCGCTATGGTCATGACCTACCAAGTCTACCATGACCTACCAAGTCCAATTTCGCTATGGTCATGACCTACCAAGTCTACCATGGTCTACCAAGTCCAATTCCGCCATGGTCATGACCTACCAAGTCCAGTTTTACCATGGTCATGACTCACCAAGTCTATCATGACCTATCAAGTCCAGTTTCGCTATGGTCATGACCTACCAAGTCTACCATGACCTACCAAGTCCAATTTCGCTATGGTCATGACCTACCAAGTCTACCATGACCTACCAAGTCCAATTTCGCTATGGTCATGACCTACCAAGTCTACCATGACCTACCAAGTCCAATTTCGCTATGGTCATGACCTACCAAGTCTACCATGACCTACCAAGTCCAATTTCGCTATGGTCATGACCTACCAAGTCTACCATGACCTACCAAGTCCAATTTCGCTATGGTCATGACCTACCAAGTCTACCAAGTCCAATTTCGCTATGGTCATGACCTACCAAGTCTACCATGACCTACCAAGTCCAATTTCGCTATGGTCATGACCTACCAAGTCTACCATCACCTACCAAGTCCAATTTCGCTATGGTCATGACCTACCAAGTCTACCATGGCCTACCAAGTCCAATTCCGCCATGGTCATGACCTACCAAGTCCAGTTTTACCATGGTCATGACTCACCAAGTCTATCATGATCTATCAAGTCCAGTTTTACTATGGTCATGACCTACCAAGTCTACCATCACCTACCAAGTCCAATTTCGCTATGGTCATGACCTACCAAGTCTACCATGGCCTACCAAGTCCAATTCCGCCATGGTCATGACCTACCAAGTCCAGTTTTACCATGGTCATGACTCACCAAGTCTATCATGACCTATCAAGTCCAATTTCGCTATGGTCATGACCTACCAAGTCTACCATGACCTACCAAGTCCAATTTCGCTATGGTCATGACCTACCAAGTCTACCATGACCTACCAAGTCCAATTTCGCTATGGTCATGACCTACCAAGTCTACCATGACCTACCAAGTCCAATTTCGCTATGGTCATGACCTACCAAGTCTACCAAGTCCAATTTCGCTATGGTCATGACCTACCAAGTCTACCATGACCTACCAAGTCCAATTTCGCTATGGTCATGACCTACCAAGTCTACCATGGCCTACCAAGTCCAATTCCGCCATGGTCATGACCTACCAAGTCCAGTTTTACCATGGTCATGACTCACCAAGTCTATCATGATCTATCAAGTCCAGTTTTGCTATGGTCATGACCTACCAAGTCTACCATGACCTAGCAAATCCAGTTTTGTATGGTCACTTATATCATCCATGAGTAAACCGCATGGAGCAATGCACTTTGTTGTGAGACGATAACTCTATGAAATAGTACATTGTATTTGTTGTATTATTTGAGGACTTCAAAATATGGATGCCCCCGAGTTCTAATTGACATAGAGGGTAATATTTTGGCTTAGATCGAAAGAACAACATTTCAAATCTAATGGTTTCTAAGATGGAACTATCGGCTGACACATGCAGATAATGCCTTCATAATTATATGCTTCCTCGATTAAACTGTATTGTCACAAACGTGCACAAAGGACTCGTTTATGAGCACCGTTCATTTCTGCAGTGTCAACGGAAATGATAGAAGACTATAGGTTAACATAGGCATTTTATTTTCCCATTCAACGATAGACTTCATCATCAAAGACGGTCAACCAGGATAAGTTTCACTTGAAAATATACGTGAATTTAAATAGCATATGATCTTATAGAGGGACGCTCATGGCAGTAGTTATTACATATTGAGTATATTAGTGACCGACTCACAGACAGACACAGACAGACGCATTACAGAAAGAAAAACCAAAGTAAATGAAAAATATTAGCAAATCGAATCAACGCTGAATTAAAATAACAATTGATAAGCATATCACAAGATATCAATATAATCAGAAATTAAGAAGCAAATGGCGAAGCGGAAATGATAAACTATAAAAGGAATAGGGTGGAGGGGAATAGAGACGTTAACCGTTCGATAGCGATGTCAATAGATGAAATGTGCATAAACAAACCATTAACAACGATTGCTTATTTCGCGTCATGTAAAATTCGATGTGACGCCCTTCGAAAACATCTAACAGGAGTGGTGATATATTAATAAATACCTGTATAATATTAATAACTATCTGTAATTATCTGTACATTTTTTATTATGAATATTAGACAAATTCGGTGAATTTAAATGGAAATTTTATAAATTCCTAATAAACTTTTAAATAAATAAATAAATATATATATATATATATATATATATATATATATATATATATATATATATATATATATATAATTGTAATAATAATAATTCACAAATATTCAATCGTTCTAGGATGGTTCATAGATTTTGTAGTTGTTTAATTTGATTATAAAATGCGGCATTTCTTTGCTGACCTTGACGACAATTCGCTCATCCAGTTTTTAACTTGCATTTCAGTGGTGATGATGACTTACTGAAAGAAAAATTAACATCTAATTTTCAAATATAAAGTAAACTCTAGTGTTGATAAATTAAAAGTAAGGGAAAGGCAAGCAAACAATTACAAATCAAATCAGAAAAAAACCCCACAGCCTTCGACATCCAGTTCACCTCCCTACTCGCCTCCTTTTCTTTTCCACAAAAATATTGATCGTTAAAAAATGAAAATTTTGGGTAATAAAAAAAGAATGAAAATCATTGCAAAATAAGAAGCCAAATACAGAAAGAAACGAGGAATTTCAAATACAACATAAAGTGAAGTTAAGCCACAAGAGCAATGCTTAGATAATTCATTAAAGGCACATCATAACGTTGTCATAATAAAACGTTTATCAATATATGATCGATTATATTTATTCTACCAACATGAAAAGAGTTGAATATATTATAAACTCTTTTCGTTTAAAATTTTCTCTCAAGAAGCATTCAATTAAAGATAAGAGAGTTTGAAATGAATTATTTATGAATAATTGAAATCAACTATTGAAGAATATGCTAATGAAAAAATATTTTTTTTTAGAAAAATGAGGGATTTTTTTTTAGAAAAATGAGGGATTTTTTTTCAAAGGTAAGATCAAGGGTAAGGCATATTAAAAAAAGAAAACTGTTTTTAAAATCAGATAAAAATTCAAATGTAAATATTTTAAAAAAAGAGGTATTCAAGTAAGCCATTTTTGATTATGTTGCCGGAAAATGATAATTGGCTTCATACTTAATCCAATCTGCCTTTACCTTACTGAAAGTTATATAGATAACCTCAATGTTTAAAAACAAATATGCTTATCGTGAATTATACTTACTTAATTCGTTTCAATACTGTATTAAAAAGCCATTTAGTGGTCACTCGAAATGATGCCCGATGCATTTCGTTGATTGCAATTGCAAACGTGCTAATAATTACATAGATGGATAACGCTAAGTAGTAATCCAACGAATGGACGAGCTAAATCGGGTGTCCATTACGATTGCCCATTTCCTCACGAACTGATAGCGATTGACCTTTTGTTTTCTATTTGCTACGAAGAATGTCGTGATGGGAGTTCACTAAATGTGAGCAAATATATACATAGGTCAACGTTTGCATGTGTTAGACTCTCGTAATGTGCTATCTTCCTGTAGTGGTCACTATTTGAGACTGACGTCCTCTAATACCCGATGCCTTATGGATGACTAACCGTCCTCTACAAATATATATATATATATATATATATATATATATATATATATATATATATATATATATATATATATATATATATATATATATATATATAAACTGTGCGGGTAGCATGAAGTTATACCAATGAAAGCAATCCGCTATTGCATATCCTCATATCAAGTAAAATATACCTGTAATTTGATGCTAATATACCTGTGGCCAATTACCTTTGCCCAGTCACCTTAATGATAATGCGGAACATTTTTTAGTGATAAAAATCCTTATCATTTCTAACATTACGGTAAGAAGGTGTCTACTGAAAGCAATTTATATTTAGAGCATCAAATCTCAGATTAATAAACGAAACGGATTGATGGAAGCATTCAGGTTCAAATTTTATCTTCAATTTGCCCCTTCTTCTCATATTTTATTGCTCTCTATTTTTATCGTTTTATTATTCCTCTAATCTGGATATTATTCCAATCCCTCTTATTCACATAAAATTTTCCCTTCTTCGCCTTACTGCCCCTACCTGATATCCTGAAATTTACCCACTAATCAGCATAAATATCCCCGGACACCGGGTGTGAGGATATGATTGTCGAGACAACGAATAAGCTCTCATATGTCTATCATGACAGATGTGATGCTCGGCAGCAATAAAGTCAACTAACAAACTATATTTGATGATAACTGCAAACTATATCTGCATATAGAAAGTGAGCCGAGTAAGCAGTTAGTACCAGCAATAAAAAATATCACGAGGGTCTAATCTCCAATCCTCTGGAGCCTCCATCTCTCCCTAATATAACACTGCAATAAAGACCTAATAACATATATCATTTACCTGAAAAGTAATACGTATCGCCATGATTGAAGAACGATCAACTAACCGAACATTGAAGCGTTCCGAAACCAAGTACACTAGGTGACATCCTCAATGAAGCGGCATTCAACTTCAAAGAAGAAAACAGATGGAAGTTTATAGTCTCGGAAAGTGCAAAACTTAGAGTGCGCTAATTGGGCGCAGATATCCTTTGCGCCATATTGCCTCATATAGAAAGCAACACACCTCCTGACCATCATCAGGAACAATAGCACCACCCTCCCTAAACCCTCCCCTTCTCCCAAATCCCCCAAAGGAATTCCCACATATCGTCGTCACAGCATTTCACCAGTTTTGATTAGATTCCATTTGACTATGCATATCTTTGCCATCCGCATTACTCTATGAGAAAGGCGTTAATCGACATATCGACTGGCTTTCAGATTGCTAACGAATTAGCATTGCAGCCGTATTTGCAGCTGCCTTTTCGTATACTAATTGCGTGCATATGACAAATTAGACGATCGCAATGAACAGATGCGGAGTGGAGCTCCTCACAGGGGGTGAGGGGAGGGAGGGGACGTGTTCAGGGTGGGGGAGGGGCATATTCAGGGTGGGGGAGGGGCATATTGAAGGTGGGGGAGGGGTATATTCAGGGCGGAGAAGAGGTATATTCTGGATGGGGGATCAATGAGTAACACTACCACGGATGAAGATAGACGTGAAACAGAATGACATCTACTTACGTTTATATGGACGTGAAACAGAATGACATCTACTTACGTTTATATGCTCCCTTTCCAATGAGCTCTCTCAACTATAAGTCCCTCCTCCCCCCCTCTCCCGAAACATATAACCGTCCTGAAAGTACATTTTTAGGACAGATCAAATTACGCTAACGTGGATTCTAAAGGCAAATGCTACCTTCTCATAGTTAATTATTACTCAAAAGTCCATAGAAGAACGCGTAACACGAATCAGAAAGTTGTGCGTGGGCAATCGTCAGAACGAAGCCATAAGCCTGTTAGTACATGAAGCTATATAGACAGCTTAACTAAGAGTAGAAAAAAGTAGAAAGAAATGAAAAAGGGGACTCTTATTTAAATTAATGAAAAATGGAAATTAAGAAAAATTTTAGTAAATATAAAAATTGTACATGATAACACTAACCTATCCCATATTACGAAGTAATAAAATAAAATCAAAGTTGAAGAATGGTACAATAGAACAGCTTTCAGGAAATTAAGTTACATTTAGAATATATCTATAAATTTAAATATAGATTATAAGTTAATGTAAATTAACTAATGTAAACTAAACTATATGATCGAAAGAAGCCAAATCAGAAAAATAAGCGATGATGGTTGATCATCGATAAATCTGAGTGAAGCTGTTGAATGTATCGCGCCAAACCGTAGAGCAATATTTATTAGACCTACCGCAGCAATATCAATAACATTTGAAGATCACTAAAACAATAATATTAATATAAATATTACAACAGAATAATACCAATAATAATATAGAAACTGAAGTTTCGTTACAAATAAAACAAACCGATGGATGTAAGATAGGATAAAGAAGACATGGGATAATAACGTAAAAGATAAATACAGTATTGAAGAGCGATAATCAATAATTTTGGTATAAGCGGTCAAACCTATCGTACTATGAAGTGGTATCACAGGTAGATCAATATTCATTTAATGCTAAATCTATAGAAATAGCTTGAAATACTAAATTACGCAAGTATATATTTGCAGGTATACATCCATTAGATGATCTCCCCGTAAAATATTTTTCTATTTTATTTTTGTTACGTTTTTTTTTATTGTTTTCCTCCCCATTTTACATTATTTATGCTCTTGCTTATTGTTTATTTTAAATATATCATATTTTAGTTGAGTCTATTTAACACAAAAATATTAATTAACAAAAGAACGACTTTTAACAACAATTCACCATCACTAATTTAATATCAAACATTATTTATTTGAATATTAAATTAGCACAATTTAATACGAATATATTTCGAAACGTAACACAAATTAGTCATATTTAACACAAACTAGTGTTATTTAACACAAATATTAGCCACTATATTACACAGCAGACGGATGGCAACCATAAAACTTTTTGATTTGGATTTTTCATCAAAAATATGCATAAACGATCGAATAAAATTCGTGAATATAATTTATAATTCATCAATCGTCAATTTTCATTGGAATTTTCATTGGCATTGCAGCAATTTAACTCGAATACGAAGCGTCGGGTTTTGTGATGAATGTATAAGATCTATGGCATTTAGCATTCGATTCGACGGCAGTCGATTCACTTCTCCATCGGAATTGTCGACTCTCCGATAGGAACCCAGCCAATACGCAAAATCAAACATAGCAAACAACTTGGGAAGGGATGCTTTTTGAGTAACCAGGTATAAAGTGGATGCTGATTTACCTGCATGGGTAAATTAGATGCTAAAAGCCGTAATAGCAATTTGCTCTCGGACCCGCATTTATTCGTCCATTGCTGTATCAGTGGCTGGAGATGCGAAGATTTTCTCTAATGTTCCCAAAAATCTTAAAATATTTTCAGCACATAGCTCACGACATTTGTAATTTCCTTACGCTTCTTTATCATTAAAATGTGAGTCGTTTATCTAAATTACCACCGAAATCAGTATGCAAATTGCGAAGTGACGAAAATTATCAATATGAATGAAATTTGCATTTTATATACCAATAAATGAAATGGTAAGCTTCTACATTAATGATAAGCTCCTCATAACAATGGTCAAGAACATGCACCTAATTAGGGAGAAATAAATTTAGGAAGGCTAATACCCCCCCCCTCCCTTGTCCTTCCTCTCATCTCAGTGAAATATTTCCTCAAATGAAATATTGATTTGTTAAATTAAAGTTTTCAATTTTTCAAATCTCATTTCTCTAAAATTTTATAATTCAAATTACCAAATTTATAATTCACTGTTTTAAATAAATTCAAATATAGCTAAATATTAGTCTATGCCATTTAATTCTCCTTGACGATTTTTCCATTACGTTAATAATGATCCATCTCTTACTATTCACTATCGTATCTTCTATAATAAATCGGATTTTATATACCGATAAATAAACGCATTATTCTGCTGATAGATCATTTAGAAAGGCCACAATAAATTTACTATTTATTTCCTCTGAATATTTTACTAAACACTTTTCCTCATTAAAGATTTAATTGACATAAATTTGAACAAATAATAAGTTTTTGAATAAACTCAAATAAATCAACAATATATATAAATACGAGTAATGCACAAATATTATGAAGTAACCAATGACAATCAATAAAATCGAAAAAAAAACGAACATATTATATACCGTTTATAAATTAAAAGTGATTATTTGAACTTATTATTGGCAATAATGGCAGCAGGATAGAGATTTTGAATTAAATCACAGATCTATCACCATTTAATCAACATTTTATAAGTGAAACGCAATGAAGATAATACACAATAGCATCACCAATATACAATTATTCACTTCTTTAGAAGTGCCATTTTGCATAATTCAACGCATTAAATAACTTCAAATTTTACAATGAAATTTCTGATATTTAAAAGTTAAAAAAAAAATAATGCTAATTTTTTATGAATAACTACATCCTTCTTCGAATATTTTTGAAGAGATTTCAAAAAATTTCAACAGTAAGAACTTATCGAAAAAATCTTTAGAGAAAACTTCACAACAACAACAATATTCAATTTTTTATACGTAAATTTTTCCTCGTTCAAAATTTCTTCATAGCTTTAGCTTATATATGAAGCTGGATAGCACTCATCATCACTTAGTACAGGAGATGGCATAAACAATAACTACTGTAATAACAAAGAAAATGCTTGAAAATGTTGGTTTAAAAAGATTATTTAATAAAGAACAATTCGGAGGGATCAAATAAAGGTGAAATGAAATCTATGGTACTCGACTTATTAACGACTTAATCCTATTGAATTTATTTGAAAGAATTTATAAAAACCGTAAAATGATCGTATTCATATGATTTTTTTACGTTCTTAAGAACGCAATTAACATAAGTTTCGACCTTAGTAAACAACAGTAATTATATACTCCTACATTACATTATTGCTACAATATACAATAAATACTACTTAGCATCAAACAAGCCTGCCTTCCCCTCCCATCCATCCATCAAAACCTTTCAATACCATATTTCAAAAAAGTCCATCCCTCCCCCTTTCATCCACCAAAATCTTCCAACAGTACATAGCCTCAAACAAATCCACCCCCACCCCCCCCCTCTTATCCACCAAAACCTTTCAACACTACATAACCTCAAATAATTCCACCCCACCCCCTCTTATCCACTAAAATCTTTCAACACTACCTACCCCCAAACAAGTCCACTCCCCCTCTTATCCACTAAAATCTTTCAATACTACCTAGCCTCAAACCAATCCACCCTCACCCCCCTCTCATCCACAAAATCTTTCAACACTATCTACCCTCAAACAAGTCCACCCTACCCTCACCCATCCCCTTATCCACTCAAATCTTTCAATACTACCTAGCCTCAAACAAATCCACTCCCCCCTCTTATCCACCGAAATCTTTCAATACTACCTAGCCTCAAACAAATCCACTCCCCCCCCCCTCTTATCCACCGAAATCTTTCAACACTACATAGCCTCAAACAAATCCACGCCCACCTCTTATCCACTAAAATCTTTCAATATTACCTAGCCTCAAACAAATACACCCCCACCCCCCTCTTATCCACTAAAATCTTTCAATACTACCTAGCCTCAAAGAGATCCACCCCACCCCCCCCTCTTATCCACTAAAATCTTTCAATATTACCTAGCCTCAAACAAGTCCGCCCCCACCCCCTCTTATCCATTAAAATCTTCCAACACTAACTGGCCTGAAACAAATCCACTCCCACCTCTCTTATCCATCAAAATCTTTCAATACTACATAGCCTCGGACAATTCCACCCCCCCTCCACCCATCACAAACTTTCTTTCATCCCACAGCATATTTATTCCTTATTACACGATACGATCACCATTCAGAGCAAGTGATACAAAAAATCTTTAAATCACATATTCAACGGTGTATTCATAAGTGAAAATAATCGAAAAATAAAACAACTATTTAGGCAATAAAGCAAACCTTTAAATTGAAGTGCTGAATCACCTTCAACCATAATATTTATTGAAGATCCATTTCTGAGTGTCATCATCGGGAATACATTTCATAAAATAGATATCTTCACCATCCGATAATCCTTTATAAGAGAGACAAAGTCCTGATCTCAAATGGATCAATGCACCAAACTGAAACGAAAAAAAAAAAGAAAATATATAAATACAGAAAATCGAAAAGCAAATCCATGAAAAATTATTCGAAACGATTAAACAATTATATAAACAAAAAAAAAAAACAAATAAAATCAGCTCACTTTATCAAAAGACAGTTTACTTCCAATATAACCCCCCCCCCCCCCCAGTCTCAAGTCATATTTTCTCCAAAATTGCTTCGTCCCATAGTACAGCCATACTTCATCCTAAAAGTACATTACAAATTCAAGAAAGTAACGATAAAAATATTCCGCTGCAATTCTTTTCTCGTTTGAATGCATCGAAAAGAGGATTAAAAATTACATTCTCAACACGATATACCATAGCACTTTGGTAAGTATCCCAATTACTGTTCAGTTGAAGCATTTACCTTTTTCCAACGATATCAAATAGCCTATAGTATCCAAGAAGTAAATTAGGCTAAAATATTTTCGCTGATTTCACCTTGAAGGGGATATACGTCTATAAATTTTGCCCTTCGAATCCAAGTATATGCGGAATATTTTTGTTAACACTGCATTCGTTACACTTCGCCCAGAAAAGATTAAAATTCCTGCCTATGAAAGATATACTAAGCGCCGATATCGACCCGGTTTTGGGCTATGCAAACACTTTCAAGGTTTCAATTCCCCTCTCTACTCACCCCTCTCTTATACTACCTATGCAATCCCACAAACTCGACTCTCAGGTTTTTCTCAAGAATTTGTTGAGAAAACTGTGACACAAATGTCGACTCTATTTCTGGCTGTAACCACATCAAAGGCGTTTATGCAGAAAGCAATTTCCGTAAATAAAAGTAATGCAAATATGTGCAAATAAGAGCACTAATGGAAGAGCTTAAATAATCCACAATTTCCAAAGACAGACAAATATTGCAGAAAAAACAGCCTGATTGTAAATTGGGACGACTAACTCTGGAGTGTGCTCTTTACTGGCTCTGAGCCCTTGATCCCTAACTTCTCCCTTCCCCTCCTTCCGCAGTCAAAAAAGATCCACATCAGTATTCGACATGGTCGAAAAACATCTCCCCCCCCCAGCAAAAAAAATCATGGTAATAATACGAAAGCGAAATCCACGAGGATCCATTCAGGGTTCTTGAGAGATCGGAAGTCCAGGACCTGGACATAGACAGAAATGAAATCGATATCCGCGTTTAAAATATCCGGAAATCCTTCCAAACAAGTTCCGGTGAAAACCTGAGATCTAACCAAAAGAATCTTATTGTTGCGATGTTATTACATAGGATGCAACAATCACATTGGCAACCTTAATGCTCTATTTATAACCATTTCAATATAATTTCTAGTCATTTCAATTTCTATTTTTTTCACTCTCATTTGCCTTTGTTATTCCTCTCGAAAAAAATAAAAATGAGTCATTTTTTAAATAACGTTCGAGTTATATTTCTTTAGTAAAATCATATATTCGTACAAGCCTTTCATTGAAGCGAATAAACTCATCATTCGAAAAGAGATTTACCTTTTCATGCTTGAATGGGATTATCCTCTCCGTGTTGCATTCCACTAACAAAGCGTTATATCTCGGTTCGGATTCCAGTGCATCGGCGCGTCGCTTCATATCAATATCAACGCATGTCGTTTCACGTCGCAATTCATCGCTTGCACTCAACGAGAACATCTCCAATTATTATTAAAATTATTCAACAATTTCAACAATTTGTCCTTCCAAAACACGATACACACTTGAGGAAATATGGGAAGGACAAAGCTAGACCCATCCACAGCCCCCCTTAATGAAACGAAGAGCTATATAAGCACTCAAGTGTTTCCAGTGGGGGTCGCGGTAATAAGCGGGTGCCAACACGGGAAAGGACTGCCATCAATCAATGTCACTATGGACGACGAAAATGAAAAGAATGGTTAGAGCGATAAGAACGACGACCGTCGAAAGTCAGCAAGCCACAGATATTCAGTTACTTATAAATAATGCGTATTCCAGGTAAATATATATACTATCAGTTCCAACTTCGAAATAATTTTTTGCTACACCTTTAAATAAAAAAACTAATGAAAGTTGCAAAAAATTATCAGAAACGAGAACCTCTTATGCAACATTTGCATGGGTTGGAATGCTTATGTGCACCTATACGAGTTCCTAGGCACACTATTATCCCTCCAAGATTTTATGCAGATTCTAAAAGTGCACATAATCAGAGAGAAAAAAACTTCATAAAATGGTGCCGGGTCCACATCCCCTATACAGATCTACCCTCATCTTGAATACTTCTCCACCTAAAGCTCTTTCCATCGGCTATTAAATTTAAATTTGAGGAAGTAAAATATATAAATTAAATAAAAATAAATATGTGAAAATATCAAAAATAACCTGAGAAGAGCTTCCTCCCGATTGACAAGAATATATTCCTAATACAACAGTCCCTTTGTTTTCCAACCTCTGAAGAGTATCGAGGCACAGTTGACTGCCGATACCTCTCACCTGTTCGAATAATACAATTGATTTCAACGATTCATCAGCGTGGGCAGAAAGATTTAAGCAATAAGTATATCAGAGATAGGGGAAGGGAATCCTGGTTTTCCATTACCCGGAGGGGACTGAACTCATCCATCGGCCACTACTTCGCGCTTCTAGCTTCTCTGCGGAACCTTTCCGACCCAAAAGGCGTGACAAGTAAAAGTACTTTGAAAGTAGCTCAGCAAGCACAGAAAGGCATATCTATGATGCTCATCAGCACATAAAAGAGTTGAGCCCCCATTTACTATCTAAATCTGCTTGAATTTTTCGATTGCACTTCCAGTTCCGAAAACTTGTAGATTCTTATTCGCTATCCCTTATCCTTTATATCTGAGGAAAAATAGAAGGCAAGTTTCGGCTGGATGGCAAAGGAAGTCGCAGATCTCGGGAATAAAAGAAGAAAAACCACATTATATACCGGATTAGTGCATAGATAAGGCTACAGATTGAGCTATAGTATCTAGAAGGAAAGTGGTAGATGGATGATATATGATGATCGAATGATGAGGTAGACTTGTTTATGTTTCTGAAAGGCCAATCTCCTGATCGTAAAGTCCGACAATTCTGTTGGAAGAGAATCACAGGAAAATAAGGAAAGATCAAAATTAATTCGATAATCGATTGATCGAAAAGATCGATCTATTTCTGCAAATAGCAAATTTTATCCTCGTTATGTTTCATCAGTACCCAAGCAAAGAAAGAAGTAAGCGGAAAAACAAGAGGATAATCCCAAAAAAAGCCGCTTAAACACTGAGATATCTCTATCAAAATCATTTAAATTTTTCCTCTCTCATCACCTCCTGCTTGGCTTCCTTTAGACCTCTCCTGCTATTGGCTGACTACGCCAACCAGACACCTATAATAACCGCACCCACATAATATGTTCCTCAAAGATGAGGTGAACAGAGTACGAGAAACACATAACTATGCATAACTCACCGAGCCATATGCTTTTACATCTTCGTCGGGAATAAACTTTTCCGGTATTACATTGTTCAAATACCATTTGAACGACTTACATCGAAGCCTTTGGCGTAATGCTTTTCGCTCCGATAAATCGCCCACGTCTGTATCCTTCAATGAATATTCACAAAACAGATATACCTCCTACTGAACGACCTATATCTTTCTAGAAACTCATAATCGGAAAACAACTTCGAGCAAATTTCAGTGATTTTTCAACAAGGAAGAGGACACAAAAGGGAAATCACTCCACTTTCAACAGCGATATAGGTTATCTGTCGCCTTAAATGGAGGGGGGGGGGGGGGGGGAAGGATTGATCTTTAGTTGTCAGAAGTTAACATCTGGACCACACACAACGATGTATATAAAAGATAAAACTTTGAATACTTCATTGCATACAGCAACGCTTCCAAATCGCGTAGGCAAAGCGTTGATGGTTTCATAAAAGGGTTTTCTCAAAGGCCCTAAGTAGTGTTGGAAGTTCACCGTCATCCCCTCGCGGAGGCTTCAGCATTTACATAAATCATAAATTCTGGACCGCCGAGTGCCCTACGATCAAAAAATTCCCCAATCCCCGCGGGGGATTCTGGGGACTCAAACCATCCTCCGAGGGAGCCCTTACGGTGACAAAAGGTCCCTCGCACCTGCGAAGGGGGGGGGGGGGGGGGCGTTATGATTCGTCATCACATGGTGGGGCTCCCTTTCTAAACACTATTCCTAAGTTACATAAGTAATACGAAAATAAAACGGCAGTAAGTCATACCACGAGTCCCATGCGATGCACATAGAAGAGTCGTTTGTAATCGTCCATCCACACTTCGGCAAGCCTCTTCGAATTTGTTCCATGAACATCTAAATTTCCACCTTGACCAGTCATATTGTATGGATGTCCTGCACGGAAAATATGTCCTACATGAGAGCACGGTATAAATTCGATACTTCCTCCACACATCCACACCTGAACACATCATATAAAGCCAATACTTTTATCTTCCAATGATGTGAATCCACTTCAATATCACATGCTACGAAAAATTTTCACTTCAGAAAGAGTGCCATCAGCTATCACCGAATAAATTTGAATATCGAAGGTTTCTAAAGTAAAAACCTGCTTCTATTCGATTTAAAAAAACCTACACATCGTTGTTTGAGTTGTTAACAATACTAATAACGAGAATATTGAAACGTTTCTATATTCTGCCTAAAATCATAAATGAAATATATTTCAAACAAATCGTTTTCTTTGTAAGGTAAAAACTCAAATTTCAACATAAGTAAAAAACTGTAAAAAAAGAAATCGAACCCGAAATGATATTTCGAGATTTTCACCACCCCAAATATCCATGCCTGGATCGTATCCACCAACTTCAAAAAAATATTCTCGATTTGCCGCTAATAAACCACCTGCCATTGTTGGTGACCTGCAGAAAAACCTCCTTCAATTTTAGATTAAACTCTATTCCAATAGGCAACAGTGATATTCGTGCTGCATTTTCGGCAATATTGTACGGTGAATAATGCCACAGGCAGTAAAGAACATTAATCCCCTCCTATGATACAACGAGATGGGACAACTATCCCATCTGTTCAGAGACCGTATGACATGAAACAAATCGCTTCATCGAACCGCCCTTCCCCCCCCCCCCACCTCACTAATAATGATAAAATTACTTCTAACAAGATGAACTATTTAAACGTTAAGCAATGAATCTATGTTCTCTTTTGCTCCGATTATATATATCCGAAAATTTGAAAAATACACAAAAAAGTTTTGAGGAAAAAATAATAATTTAATTAAGCATGAATAGACTCAGCACACAACATACGGATTATTCAACAATAAAGATATACAGATTATCCAATTCTACAATACAGACAGAATATAAGTAGATCTTTTTAATTTATAAGGTAAAACATTCGGCATGTCTATGTCTGGATTTAATGTTTTTGGCAGCTAGGTCACATCTGCAAATTTTTTCTTGTAAAGCTGCCTTAGACCCTAGGTGTTCCAGGTCGCTCATAAAAAAAGCTATCGATATATGGCTTCTGTGACCTTAGACAAACCCAGTGCGCTTTCACCCATTCTGGTAAATCAAATAAGGCCAGCTGTCACTAACATACATACAGGCACACAGACACACAGACAATGACCGACACGAGTTTTTATCGTCGATTTTTTATAAAGATGTCATCATAATGCTGATTACAAATGCAAATTTGCAAAATGCATTACAACGAGTTTTTTTTTTGCATAAATAATTACGCAAACAATTTAAAACATAAACAAAAAGTTGCATACGTTTTATTATTTGCTGGCAATATATGGAACTAATCGGCCTAATATGCGGAATTATAAAAGCGCATATCGTGCCAGTGCCGTAGGAGGTGCGCTTTTCCGCTAGGAAACAAGAAACAACTAAAAAGCGCATATCGTGCCAGTTGCAGAGGGTGTGCTTTCCTATTAGAAAGTAAAAACACCTAAAAAAATTCTCGACGAGCTACAGCAAAATAATTAGCCCTCGAGCATCATTGATTCTTATCAAATGAATAGACGGCGGCTACAGGTTGCAATTAAACAGGGAAATTCTTAAACAGTAAACAGTTCACCTTCAATTTATAATTTAATAAAATAAGGAAGCTTACATAATTGGATCAGTTTCTGGATTCTTCCTACGTTCAATCTCATGTTTAGGCAACGGATCCATTTTGAAATGCAAACTCCACCAAAATGTGCCAATCCCTTAAAAGTGTTTATGCTATCAAGATTTAAGGCATAACAAATTGTAGTGAGATTGTAACCTTTTAAATACAAAAAATCAACTCAATATTAGTAAATAAAAGAAAAATAATGATAATAAAAATCAAAATAAAAATAACAAAAAAGGATAATGGATCAAACATTATCCTTCTTGACAATTCAATCTGATTGTTCTTTAACGAACAAAAGGAAGGAATATATTTATGAGTGAAGCTACGAAAAAATCGTCTGATCCTTCTCCCCTCTACTCCCCCTTCTTCCCCCAAATGCTCCACTCCTCTACCCTCTCTTCCTCTCCCCCCCCCAAAAAAAAGTATTTCTGCCATATTGAACAATCCTAGTCACGTGAAGACTATTTAAAATATACCAGCAACGAAACAATCTTATATATTTGATGACTCACAAAAAGAATCTGACTCTGAAAGACAGAGAGAGAGAGAGAAAAAAAAGAAAACTGGTTGAGAGATTAACTGCTGCTGATAATCTATACGATGCTACCAACTTAGAAAATCATTAAAATTAAATACGCCTTGAATAACTCAGGAATACAACAATAAATATAACAGCCGATTTAAAGCAGCTAGCTTTTCTATGAATTATCTTCAAAGATGAGGATGATGATAAAAATATTAGAGGCATATCAACAAATAAATTAAAAAATGAATATTTAAAAAATATTTAAAAGAGTAACTAATAAGAATCCATACCTGACGAGTATCCACCCAGATATTGCATTGTGCTATCGGAGATCGCATCAATAGTGGGACATACAACGGCTGTACGTTTGTCTTTAATACGCTGCAATAATGGCTCCAACCTACAATCATTCATCATCAATGCAAAAACATCTCATTGATTAAGCTCATCATTGATTAACACATTACAAATCAATCATTATCGATTCAAGATGTACAAAATGACCATAGTTTCTATTTGAATTGAGCCTCGTTCTGTCTAATCCTCCCCCCCCCTCCTAGGAAATTTTCTTCAACGACCATAACAAGCGAATGCCACCTAAACAGTTCGAGGTCGTCTATACGAGGTTTTCGTGACACGTAGATCAAACTTTAGTAGAGCACGGTACTTAGTTTACGTCTCAATGAGGTGGGGGGGGGGAGGAGGGTGGAGAGGGGAGAGTAGGAAGGAATGAAGATAAATCCAAATAGCCAATATTCTTTATTAGAAGCCAAATAGTTAAACATTATAAAACATGGAGATTTTTAATTGCAAAACAATAACACTTTACTTTTTCACCTCATTTAAGTAATAGCCCTTTAATCTTAAAGAAGAAGTGATCATCATTTCGCTTCTTAAATTAACGTTGTTTAATCGCATAACCATCGAATTTCAAGTTGTATTTCAAATCACATTAATGCATTAGCATTAACAAAAAAAAAACCCTTGTAATAGTAACAACTAGATGGGGATCGACGAGATAAAACGCGAAGAAGTTGAAGTAGAATATAGGGCGAATTTAGAAGATACTAATTCACACATTATGGTACCAACCAACAGTGCACCAAATCGATAAAACGAATTTTTCTACGTGTTGCACCTTATATTATAATCGGAAAAATTTAAACTACATCAATATACTTTCATATAGAAAAACGATTTAAAGTGTTACCATCCTTGATTAGCTTCACAATGTGCGTCGAGGAATATAACCACTTCTCCAGTAGCGATTTTTGCACCTTCAAGCTTTGCCCTGATCAATCCTTGCCGTTCATTCAAACGAATTAAATGAACAAGACCACCGAAACGTTCGATATATGAATTCAATTTCCCTTTCAACTCCTCTGAAATGCTTTCAGCAAATTTCTACCCAAAAAGGAATTAAGAAACTTATTTTGGACAAGAAAATGAATTTTTTTTTCTGGTAGTCGCTTCTACTTTTCAGTTTCTTTAATAAAAATATGGCGCAGACCTTCGTTGCAGATCTTCAAAACTACATAAACAGAAAAATTGATGACAGCTGCTATAGCTGATACCTTGATTAATTGTCATTTATAACTGATGCATCAAAAGATTGCATACTGTTTCATCTCAAATAAAACCACATGGAATAATCAGTTCTCAAGAATCTTTGAACTAGGCTTAAATAAGAGGGATGGTATTCGAAGCTAATTGATAATTTTACAGACAACTCTTCAGAAATACGATTAATCACTCAGAGAATATCCGCTAAAATAGAACGGACCAAGAAAAGCTTTAAACTTGGAAGACAACTACAATAGAAAGTATGCAAGGTGAATTGAACATATTTGATTAACACAACCACAATGCTATAGCATATGCTGCAGTGAAAAGATCTGCTCATAAAATACCATAGACTATTAAAACTCATTTACTTCATGCTCTTATAATATAGAATAGCGGCGCAAATGTCCTGTGGTGCAAGTAAACACTACTATTAAGTTCAAGCTCTGATTATTAAATTCAAATAAATAGCTCCCAAAAAGGTCACCTGCCTCTTTGACTGAAGTCATCAACAAGAATCACTTCATGAAGTAGGCGTAGCGGAGAACGGTTAATAACCGAATGAATAGTGCGCAAAAGAGGGCTCCAGGCCTCGTCTGTGAATATGATCACTACCGATGCATTCGGTAGCTCCTTATCGTATTGCTTCGCGATACATGCATCGGATCGGGAATCCGGAATGCTACGATCCGGACTGATCTTATCACTATAACAGAGATAAGCTGGTCATTTCAAGTGGTTTCGTTCAGTGCGGCTTCCAGGTCGCATTATCCTTAAAAAGCCTTTCTTAAGGACTGTAATAGCTATTGCATCTTGTACCAAATTGATGAAATATAAGGTAAAAATGTGCCTGAACGACTTTATCCCATCATTTTACTATAATTCCATTATTCAAAGCGGAATAATTTAATCAGCCGTTCCCTCCTCTGACAGACTTTAATAAATTTAAGATAAAATTTAATGCTTATTTATTTATTTATTTCAACGAAAAGAGCATTCATTAGAAATGCATGTCTTTTCACCGTTTTGCCTTGTCTACTGTGCGGTCGGTGTGAAGTTCCCACCAGAATTGTTGGCTCCGCTCAGCCGAGCCAACCCGCCCACACCCTTATCGGGACAAGGTCAGCGGAATAAGTCCCGACAGTCATAGGAGGAACGACGATGAATCGGCTCGTCAGCATCCGACGGACGGGAGACGAGTCTAAACCCCAACATTCACGCGACCGACCTGCAAAAAGGAGAGGCCGACCTAAAGACCACAGGAGCCAAGTGAACCAGAGAGGCATTGGGTCAGAGCGGGTGGAAGCGATATGATACATGTATAAACTTAATGCCGCAAAACTCGAATTGATGTGGAAAAAAGTGTGATAAGAAATAAAAAGCTTTGAAATAATGAAAAAAACCTCGCAACAACGTTCATAAACCATGTTTTCATTTGATCTGTACCGAGTGCAGCCTCTCGAGGTGATAATTCAACCGCTTTTCCTTGTTCACCAGGTCCATCTCGAGGAATTGAATAATTCGGAATCATATGTGTCATTTTCCTTCGTTTCACCTTCATTACTGGATGACTGAAAACGATCTCATTGCTTAATTAAATATGAAATAGGAAATAAAAATGATAAAAATTAATTCCTTCAAATTTGTGGATTTAAAATGTTAATTGACAGTGATTTTTTATAAGAAAAGGGAGCAACATTGAAGGGAATTCTTTGAAAACCACAATAATATTTTTAAGTCCAAATACGAATATTGTGATTTAAAAGTTGAGGAAATTTCAGTAAGACTACCTAATGGAAATCAAAACAAATAGCTACAGTAATTTCCCTCAAAACAGCCCCCCTTCTCTTCCCCATCCCCAATTTATCCCATCATCAACGAGGTAACGAAAGAAGCGAATCAATTCTCAAACGAATCGAGAAAAAGTGAGAAAAGAATTAAGAAAAAAATGGAACTGAAAAAAAGAATTAGGGAGATTCAAAATGACCTATTTCTTGATTTTTTTTCAATTAAAATTTTAACTTATTTCTATTTGAACATAAAATTTCCAACTCTCTCTTGAGTTTATTTATCAGTTAATTATGCGGTATTTGTTGAAAAACCGAAATTTGCACCCATTCAAAAGTCACAAAAAAGTGATCAAAGGTGTGGAACAATGAATGAGTTAGCTGCCCATATATCTACAACTCAAATTTTCCACACATTTTCTTCTAAAAGAACTAAAAAAATAGCACTATTTTCCAATAGCATTAATAATCTAAACCAAAACTTGATTAATTTTCAAAAAGTAAACTAGTACCCATATATTTTAGCGTTTCGTCATTCACTTCTTCACTATAAAACAAAAAATAATATCAATTTCACCTTGCAAAGTTCCCAATCCTTGACCCCAAATATCCGTGGTACCCATACGTACACGTAGACGCATGGTATACCCACGTAGACGTCCTTGAAACACGTTTAACGTGACCCAATTACCTTCTTAAGCTTGACCTCCGTGACCTCTAGTGCAACTTCGTGATACACGCCTATTGTAAGATCCTCTTCTCCCTCCCCTTCCCTTTTAAGATACCTACTCTCTGTGCATTTGTGAGGTCTTTTAAAAAAATTTTTAAATCACTAATGATTGCTCTCACCTGATATCATCGATTTCAAAGGTGTCTTCCCGTCTTGGCACAAAGAATGCGTAAATACTGAACAGCAGGATAAGCGTCACGAATACATTCACGAATCTGCCTTTACGACGACACAATGAAAGACGCCGAGTTATTGACCTCATTATCACGACCACAATCGATCCAACTATAAACACATCGAGAAGTTCACGAATTATTAGCTGCACCTTCAAAAACCCGAATTTCTACCTGTGGTAGAGCAAACGAAAATAGAGCGCGAACTTTGAAAAGGGGGAAATGGCGCAAGAAAGAAGGAAGAAAGAGACACATTTAGCGTAAGGGCAGTTCCTTTCAAGTGTCTTTGCATAGAAAATCGATCAAGTCGGCCAACATCTGCAGACATAACCCACCGACAGTGAACATCGGCAAAATAGCATTAGCAACTTAATCCTTCGTTAATCTCTCTCATCATACATAAATAAGAGTATTTCCGGAAAATTTTTTCAGGCATACAATTATTGCTAAACCTTGCAGCTGAATAATTTTCCGCATTAACTATACGATCACCAATTTACAACCCCATCAACCACTTGCTGGGAAATTTTTGCAAAAATTTTACGCGCGGATATTCTTAGGGTTGACGAAAAGATATAAATGTCGCTTAAATTTGCATATTCAAATGAATTTTTTTTACCAATTTCCTTACGAATTTTAATATTTATTTATTTATTTATTTATTTATTATTTTTATCTATTTTCTTATTGTGGTTCACTATCGTAAAATGATATAGGCAAAATTTGTGAAATTTTTGCAAAAAAATTTAATTAGCAACAAAATTCGATCATTAAAACTGCGAACATTTAAGGCAATACAATGAATTAATTAACGGCAAAATTTCGTAGATGGTTGAAAATCGACAATTTCAACACTACTGAATTGCTAATAAAACGAATTTTTTAAAGAGTATTTTATAGTGATAATTAATTCAGCCACGGGTAACATTCACATTTATTGACAACCTGTAAGTTCTATACCGGTGACCGAATAATCGTGGATAATCTCACTAATGTTTAATACCCCCCCCCCCTAGTTCGATTTCCACTCATTGCGCCTTATCTAAAAAAGTCCGTGCTTTTTTCAAACTAAAAAAATGGTATTATTATTACGAACAGAAAAACATTAAAAGACGGCAAATAAAACAGCGACGTACTCGTACTGTGAATGCAGATAACTGTCCGTTAAGTAAACGTGTGACCACAGGTTTTGCCGATAGCATAAGCTTGAAGCAACTCCGTCCATTCCCAGGCTAATGAAATTCAGCCATTTAGCCAAGTGGACCCGATATTCATGATATTCGGCCAAGTGGACACAGAGTCCATGGCATTCGGCCAAGCAGACCCATTGTGTTGATTTTGCTGTCACCTCTTATATGACCCAATTAAATACGGCTGGCAATAAGTCGTTTTTGAGGGTCCATTCCAGGCTGGTCGGTCCTCTCCTTTGTTTTCAACCTGGTTACGTCTCATAGAGGGACAGTCATCTGCATTAATCTGTCGCCTCAACTCTGCATAATATCACCAAATAGTTGGATCCACCTTTGCTATATGCCCTCCACAGGTCCCCTCAATTTGCCTCTGCCGCCCACAGGTACCTCGATGAACACTTTGACGGTGGCCTTTTATACCACTCGATGCCTATCCGAGAATTTATGGAATTTCACATCCGTGATTCTTTACGTAAACTTATTTGTTCTTATTTCATCCCATTTTTTTTCAAAAAAAAATTTTGGTTTAAAATGAATTAAAAGAATTGCATCATTTTCACCAAATTAAAATCAGATAAAAAATGATGTTAGAATTGAACAAATTTTCCCGAATATGCTTTTATACTTGTGGGTGGTTGTAAGAGAATTTTTTATACCCTGCGGGTAGCTGTCACCCCAGCTGTCACTAACATAGCATTTTATATATTTCTAATAAAGTCTCTAAAATGAATCTCTAAATGTTGATCTCTTTTATATAATAAAAAAAAAATAAAAAATAAAAAAAACAGACGCATAAATCGACTTCGATAATTTCTGCGAATAAATTAACGAAATTCAACAAAAAAAATCGTTTATTAAAAACAAATTGCAACAAGAGAGCAAACATTTGAATAGATGCAAACATAAATTTAGCGAGATTTATGCGTCGCTTCATATCAAATCTCGATGTATATAAACGTTTGCTGATATAGTAATAATAATAAAAATATTATCTTTCCTCTATGGGAATTGATGAAAGAATTCAGTGTCAACAATGCAAATATATTCGAGGCAAAATTTCGAGAAACAATCAAACAATATGCATATATAAATAATCAAAAAAGACTATAATTTGCTTAATTCGATACCTTTTTTCTTTCTTTCTTTCCTTAATGATTTATTTGCGAATTAATCGCTCATCTGTGCAAAATTAAATTAATTGTAAATAAAAAATACTCTTAGAAAATAGCTAAAGTAGTATGCAAATAACGAGTATTCTATCGTGTATATCACACTTATATTTCATTTGCAGCAACAAAAAAAAAGAAAATAAAATTTTTCTTCATAATTGGCAGTGATTCAAAATTGCAAACATCGACCTATCAAAGCGATCACCGAAAGCAAAATCGACGGTCAAATCGATTCTAATCATCGCACGCTACTCGGCGATCGGAGGCTACTCGATGACCAGATGCTACCCGATGACCGGAAGCTACTCGATGACCGGAAGCCATTTGATGACCAAAGTATCAGTCCTCTCTATTGCTAACTATACCCTTTTATTGCAATTATATGTCACATTTCGGCTATCTGCCGTAAAAAATAAAAGCAAATGAGAGAATTTCTTGATAGCAGCGAATTACCACAAAAAAACAAAGATGAATTAAGAGGGAAAACGTTGAGATTCGTCAGGAATAATTCCATAAATTAAATCCTTCAAATAGGGGATCCCAAAGTCCTCTACTATCTTCGTTTGTGATATACCTAGTTTCAGTGTTCTCAGTTCACTTTAGTTGTCGCAGAGAAAACTCAATAGGCAACTTGCAAACATTACAAAAGAAAAAAAAAACCCTCAACCTAATTGATCGCCCACCTAATATATTACAGGTAATAACGGTAAAACA
Organism: Baylisascaris procyonis; assembly: GCA_037389465.1. NCBI lineage: Eukaryota > Metazoa > Nematoda > Chromadorea > Rhabditida > Ascarididae > Baylisascaris > Baylisascaris procyonis. The sequence continues at coordinate 4,898,967 of JAZARR010000154.1, read as the reverse complement.
AGACCGTCAAATGCGCCATTTTTGATAAACAATATTGTTTTCCGCTTCGTTTCGATCGGTAGTCATTAAATTTAGGGTGGTCCTATTGATGGCTGTATAAATCCACCGCCAACCTTTCTTCCTCTTCCCAACATTCACCAATTTTTCTATGTTCCCCATCTCAGTACCCGCTAATTACCATTTACCCTCTCCTATTTTACCATCTATTTCCGACTTAAGTTCAGCGTTTTTGATCGCCGAGGTCTTCGATGGATTCTTCATCAATATTTGGCCATTTCTCGGTGATAATATCGAATAGATCATCTTTAACATCACCTTGAACGACTATCTCATCGGCTCCGGTCACTGACGATCCACATGCAAAACGTCCTGCGAAAAATTTTGCTGCTGCTTTCAAATCTACATCTGAAAATTCAACAATATAACATGATCATATTCTAGGCAATTATGTGTTGTACCATCTACTTATAGATCAACTGATCGATACTAATTCTAATAAAAAACTAGTGCAAAATATTTACTAAGTAAATCTGGGTGAGTGCTAATTGGAAGCATTCGGCATGAATTCACCGATGGCTGCCCTAAAAGAGGGCAATAATTTATGCAAAGAAAATTGAAGGTCATCTAATGGGTGGATATTTGAGGTTGAAAATAGGGTAATATTAGCTACTAATTAAGCAATAAGCACAGCATGATCATGTAAATCAACAGTTAGTAACTCCGATTATATATCCTCAATGCTAAATATCTGAAAATACTTAGAAAAAATCAGCAATTTATTTTTATAAGCCAAAAAAAAAGAAAGAAAAGAAGAGAGCATTTAAAAAGCGCTAACCAAATGTTGCAAGTCCTTTAATCACTGTGACAGATTTATTTTTGCCACGAGGTGCTCTTTGCAATGTCACTTTTGCAGGTAGTGGTGTCTTCTTTTTACCCGATGCCGCTTTTTCACTCACCGGTTTTGAACCCTTCAATGCATTCATTTCGTATTAAATCACCATTTAAAAACGAAAAAAGCTGAATAAGTGTTTAGTGTTTTAAAGCCTTATACAGCAATAAATAAATTTTAGTTCAACGTCTCTCTCAATTGCGATCTAATGAAGACTTATCAATTCATCTTCGATGATTGCTTCACAACCAAAATCTGAGAGGCCATCTTAAAGCATCCTTAATCCTTTAATCCATCATGCTCTCGCTTCCCCCAAATCTACTAATCTTTCTTGTTTTGCAAGAATATTTGCCATTTTTAACTGATAAACAAAACATTGAATCGATTTTATCGTAATATTGCTGACATAATCAACCAACTTTGCCTCCACGTTTTTGATGTTTCTTTTCGGCATCAGGCGCCTCATCACCTTCAGCTAATTGTAGACGTTCCATCTCCGAAGGCATATTCTTCTCCAGCCATTTATGGCATCGATCTGCTATTCCACTGTATTCACAATATTCCAGTGGCATCGAACATTCTTAAAAATAACCCACATTCTTAAAATAATAATCTTAAATAATAATTAAATAACACTGAATAAAAAATAATAATAACAATTAAAAATAATTTTGTTTTTGTTTTTTGTTTTTAAAATAATATCCCTCACCTTGTTTAGTGCGACTGAAGGATTACCAAAAGAAACTTTACACTCAGAAAGCGCAAAGAAAACTCCTAGTTCGCTGCGAATTCATCAAAAATCTCCGAGAAGCTTCATTTTTCTACACGAATTTCGCATCCGAATCGATCAGATTCTCATCCCTTCGAATATGTTTCAATTTACCACCGACTACTATTCACATATTGAATGTATTCATCAAAAACGCGCAGTTATAGGCTGACAATTAAAAACGGAAATGAAAACCTACCTCCACAATATTGCACAACGAGTGGATATTTAACATCTGGATCGAAACCATTTGTTGAAATTGCTGATTTCTGTTGCGTTTCTGTAGAGTCCATCAGTGAATAGCACCTATTATAAAAGATCATTAAAACATTATAATGCATTCATTACAAGAAAAACATTTCTTCGCACGAAGAATTCTTCGATCATTAGATGTGAATCGTTAAATGTGTTTGCGCATGACAGAAACCGATATCACTGATAATCTCTATGTTTTATGATAAAATCTTATCAATTCTCGATAATTTACAAAGAAATTTTTTCAATATTTCGTTATGCTCATAATTAAAGGCTCTAACTTTCAAAAATTTGCAAATGATTCCCTCATGAAAATATTTCAATCCGTAAAATACATCATGAAATATAATTTTTATCAATTCCTATAAAAATTATCCTTATTTAAAAATACTGAAAAAAAAACAAATAAAATAACAACAAATTGAATATTTAATGGACCACGTATTATCATATATGAAATAATTGATGTGTCGTTGAGAACGAGTAGCAGAAGACGAGTCGAATGTTTTAAATGTTTATTGTGAGCGAATATCCAATATCACAGTATTAAAAAACAATTGCTTTTAAAAGTGCCAGAATGGAGCCATATCGCAATAAAAACTCCTCCCCTTCCTAACTCCCTCGATTCCCTCCCCCCCCCTTTCTGTCAGGAAATTTCAGGATTCAACGCACCAAAACATTACTATATGCACAAAAAAAAGAACGTATGAACCTTCAACAGATATTACTAGGCATTTGTATAATGCCAGCCGGAGCTTTTCTGTTCCCGTTCACTCCTTTTTCCCTCCATTCCCTTTTCCTATCATCTCTTTTGGCACTCTAAAAGAGCAAATATGACTAAATAAAAACCGGAAATAAATCAAAACATTTCAAAATAATAACCACTAATATAATAAAAAATACATCAAAATATCCCGAGTGTTTATTGCGTACAAAAGATAAGCGGTAATGAGATACTCTGTTGCACAGCACACGATTCCCCTACTTAAAACTTTTTGAAAATCAATTTATACATCATTTCAACATCTTCGAAGGAAATTATTCTCGAGAATGATCGCTTTCATACGCCAATAATCTACTCGAAACTAAACAAACAAAAAAGTATCGTCGAATTGCTTCCTCATAAATGCGATCTCCCTCATCGTATAGCTAAATATAAACCAATATATCATGAGCACCCATCCATTACGTCCTTCAATGATATTCATCTATTTCATTCAATTTTATATCCTTCAAAGAGACCCGTTATTTGTTCAGTGCTGACAGCATTGTGAATAATATTAATAACTGGAAAGCGAAATTGCCTAACATATAAATTCGGAGGGATGGGAGTTTGGAGTTGAAATCGACTCCGATTAGCATCGCATCCGCGACCAGGCTCAAGTCAAACATCATGTCGCACTAACAAAACCTTTTTTAATGCTTCAAATTATCTGAAAATAGATTAAAACCGGTTAAAAACGCTTATCTCACCATAGTTGCAGAATAGATTTGATGGACTAAACCTGGCCATAGCTAATAATCGTTAATGATATTAAATTTAATTATCAATACAAATGAAGTGAATAAATAAAAATCAAAAATCACAGTAGAGAATATAAAGAGACGAGCGAACTGGATATGCAATTGGATGGAATAAATCACAATATGGAATGATAGAGAGGACCTGCATGAATGAATACACCGCAAGTCATTCGTATAAAATATCCATTGATATTAGCAATAATATCATCAAAACAATTGATCACATATCATAATTGAAGATGAATACATCTTCTATCCTTAGTTATTATAATTAATTTACTTTAATTAAAAATTTAATTATTTTGTTAAATTATAATTCTAAAAAATTCACCTTTAATGGATATTAATGATCCAGACTTTCAAATAAATAGTAGCTCTTTAAAAGATTCCTTCCAATCCTCTTGTTCAACTATAAAATTCTGGTAAATCTATACTCGCGGAGGTTCTACCTGATGTTATCCCACCAATATGATTCAATCCGTGAAAGGCTCAACGCTAAATGTATGAGAATCCGGGCAATTTAAAGCTTGAAAAACGATTACTCGACTTGTCACAATCACAATCGATGTTATACTTTAATTCCCTCAAAAAATTAGAAATTAATCAATCAAAATTTTAGAGAAATTAAACGAAAAAAAAAATGTTTCGCTGAATTAATAAATTCTTGCGCATATTAAATAAAAAATAGCAATATAAAGGATCGACTATAAAATTGATAATAATACATCTATGCGTAGAATAAACCTATACAAAACGATGCCATTATTGAAAATTTCGAATATAATCAATTAAAATATATTGCAATAGATCATCGCTTTGCATTATTTTTTTAATTCGTAAAAAATAGCCATCTCTATTCTTTGATCGTTATAAATAAGAAAATGCATAGATAAATTCAAGATGAAATAAAATGACCAAAAATACGATGCAAATTTATGATCGAATGCGATAATAATATAGAAAGTATATGATTTCAATTTTCAATTTTTTTTTTTTTTCTTATTCGACGCTATCATAAAATTGCTTTAAGGCAACCGAGAAAAACATAACTAGATAAATAAACAAATAAACAAATGAATAAATAAATAAATATGTAAATAAATAAATAAATTTTACAAAATGAAGAATAATCTACAAGATTAGAGATAGGAAATACAAGTGATATTTTAATAGTACAATCGAATTTCCTAACCCCTGAAATCATAAAGAATTTTTTCATTAAAAGTTAAAGGAACCCAAGCATTTCCACTCCTTAAAAAAATTCTAGTACCTGCATGTCTCAAATGATCCTCGATTTATGCATAAAACTTTCAGAGACAACCTTTTTCATTAATTCGTTCCATATTTGCATTCAATAATTTTGCCTTTATTTGCTACTATCATCCCCATATAAGAGAGACTGCTGAAGAGTAATGTCCACTTAATTGCCAAATAACGAAAAGTTCGTATAAAGAATGAGAGAGTAAACAATGATGAAAAAAAGAAATGAAACAAGATTTGAAGTTGTTCCACAAAACAGTAACAATCAAATAACTAAGGATATGATTGGATATTATCACGAACTAATCCATAGTTCCCTTTACGACTTCAGTTGTATTTCTTCATTCTACTCCTCGTCTGTTATGTTACTAGGTTTTCTTTTCTACTTCCATCTGTTCCCTTATTATGCTACCCTTTACATCGTGTTGTTTCACTAACATTACAACCTTTCATCAACTAACAGGGTTATGCGTATCGTTCTGATGATGGCCCACGCATAACTCAGGTGCACACGTAAACGAATAAGGGCCGAAACGTGTACACCTATTTAATCTTTGTTGTTTTCTTAGAATATACTCTTTACAAATACGATCTATTTTTGCTATTTTCTTGTTTATTTTTATATTTTATTCTGCACTCATAGTTCTTAAATAATCTCATGTCAATTAACGGTGGATTTAAATAATTTTATAAGCTGCCAATAATTACTATGAAAATTAAAAAAAATTAAAGCCTTGTTTTGTTATTTAAATAAGAGTTCAACTTTTCGCTGAATAGATAAAGCATGAATATATTCTCACTTAGTTGCATTGATCATTCCATAAAATAAAGTCATCTATATCGAACCTTCAAAATATAACCGGAAGTGACGACCGGAAAGACCTGCACCTCATAAAAATATACCCACTACAACATTAATTTCTATCTGCTCATTTAAATTGAAAATTTGCATCATATCGATAATAAATATCTCTTCATTCAGCAAATAATCTCCCATAATTTTTAAAAGTTTATGAAAACCCATTTTTGCGATGCTTTATCGTCGACACATTTTCGTGCAATGATATCATCACCACTTTTAAGTCCGTCAACATCAAGACAGAATCCTGTTGCTTGATGCTTCATTAGTCCATTCTGAAAATTACACACGAATCAACATCGAATCATTGAAAATATAATCTGCATAGCAAGTGTTACTGCCCCGAATGAACTTTCAATCCAAGTCTCAGTCAATAACGTCGCTGATTGTCAAGTAGGAGGTCTTTTTTTTTCGGCTCTACAACGCATCTGATGGTCGAAAAACTAATGTCAAACATTCTATTTATAATTTCCTCTAATGCTTATGTGGAAATTATATTGTTTCGAAATTTAACTCTACTAAATAGGCAATATTTGTAAATATTGAATTTGAACGCAAGTAAGTATATAGAAAATAGTATACCCCATTCCATTCTTGCAATGATACCAGATGAATAAAATGAAACTCATTAGAAAAAAACCGACAGAGGTCATTTTCACTTATATTCCGCATAAATCATTGATCGGTGTCACGACTTGAGGAGACTATTAACATTTTTACCCCCATTCTCTTTGCTCTCCTTCCAACCCTCCCCCTCCCCTCCCCCCACTCCCAGCCAACATCTACTAGGGCTATTAAAATTTTACCCCCACTATTAACATTTTTACCCCTATTCTCTTTGCTCTCCTTCCAACCCTCCCCCCTCCCCTCCCCCCACTCCCAGCCAACATCTTCTAGGGCTATTAACATTTTACCCCCACTATTAACATTTTTACCCCTATTCTCTTTGCTCTCCTTCCAACCCTCCCCCCTCCCCTCCCCCCACTCCCAGCCAACATCTTCTAGAGCTATTAACATTTTACCCCCACTATTAACATTTTTACCCCTATTCTCTTTGCTCTCCTTCCAACCCTCCCCCTCCCCTCCCCCCACTCCCAGCCAACATCTTCTAGGGCTATTAACATTTTACCCCCACCATTAACATTTTTACCCCTATTCTCTTTGCTCTCCTTCCAACCCTCCCCCTCCCCTCCCCCCACTCCCAGCCAACATCTTCTAGGGCTATTAACATTTTACCCCACTATTAACATTTTTACCCCTATTCTCTTTGCTCTTCTTCCAACCCTCCCCCTCCCCTCCCCCCACTCCCAGCCAACATCTTCTAGGGCTATTAACATTTTACCCTCACTATTAACATTTTTACCCCTATTCTCTTTGCTCTCCTTCCAACCCTCCCCCTCCCCTCCCCCACTCCCAGCCAACATCTACTAGGGCTATTAACATTTTACCCCCACTATTAACATTTTTACCCCCATCCTCTTTGCTCTCCTTCCAACCCTCCCCCCTCTCCTCCCCGCACTCCCAGCCAACATCTTCTAGGGCTATTAACATTTTACCCCCACTATTAACATTTTTACCCCCATCCTCTTTGCTCTTCTTCCAACCCTCCCCCTCCCCTCCCCCACTCCCAGCCAACATCTACTAGGGCTATTAAAATTTTACCCCCCCTATTAACATTTTTACCCCCATCCTCTTTGCTCTCCTTCCAACCCTCCCCCTCCCCTTCCCCCACTCCCAGCCAACATCTACTACGGCTATTAACATTTTACCCCCACTATTAACATTTTTACCCCCATTCTCTTTGCTCTCCTTCCAACCCTCCCCCCTCCCCTCCCCCCACTCCCAGCCAACATCTTCTAGGGCTATTAACATTTTACCCCCACTATTAACATTTTTACCCCCATCTTCTTTGCTCTCCTTCCAACCCTCCCCCCTCCCCTCCCCCCACTCCCAGCCAACATCTTCTAGGGCTATTAACATTTTACCCCCACTATTAACATTTTTACCCCCATTCTCTTTGCTCTCCTTCCAACCCTCCCCCCTCCCCTCCCCCCACTCCCAGCCAACATCTTCTAGGGCTATTAACATTTTACCCCCACTATTAACATTTTTACCCCCATTCTCTTTGCTCTCCTTCCAACCCTCCCCCTCCCCTCCCCCCACTCCCAGCCAACATCTACTAGGGCTATTAAAATTTTACCCCCCCTATTAACATTTTTACCCCCATCCTCTTTGCTCTCCTTCCAACCCTCCCCCTCCCCTCCCCCCACTCCCAGCCAACATCTACTAGGGCTATTAACATTTTACCCTCACTATTAACATTTTTACCCCCATCCTCTTTGCTCTCCTTCCAACCCTCCCCCTCCCCTCCCCCCACTCCCAGCCAACATCTACTAGGGCTATTAACATTTTACCCCCACTATTAACATTTTTACTCCCATCCTCTTTGCTCTTCTTCCAACCCTCCCCCCTCCCCTCCCCCCACTCCCAGCCAACATCTACTAAGGCTATTAACATTTTACCCCCACTATTAACATTTTTACCCCTATTCTCTTTGCTCTCCTTCCAACCCTCCCCCTCCCCTCCCCCCACTCCCAGCCAACATCTACTAGGGCTTCATCAATTCTGATTTGTGATGATTTAAGGCGAACATAAACATGAATATTCGAAAGGGAACAAATTCGACAATTGGGAATTCATGTTACATAGACGGAATACAGATAATTGTGAAAAGGCGCATATACATGTATGACCTTTCCACCTTCCTCCCCATCTTCTAATTGAAGGAAAGGGAAGGATTCCTTCACAGGTGAGGTGTTTGTCAAAACATCAGGTGCAAAAAAGTGCAAAAGTTTAAAGGTGAAAAGCCTTGAATGGACAGGTGAGACGGCCGAAGAGAGGATGGTAGGGAAATGAAGGTGAATGAGTTGTTAGAGGGAAAAAAGAAATACAGAGGATAATCCGTGCATGTTTGTTTCTTTTCTTTTTTTTGAAACGTCGTCTGTCAAATTCAGATGAAACCTTGTATGTATTAAATATACGAGGTGAATGACTGGACGGTGAAGATTTGAACGATTCATAAAAGAGGAGACAGTGCCTGCCTCCCCCTTCCCCTTCCTACAATGAATCCTAGCAATGAATAGAACGGTAATAAATGAATACAAAATTAAATATAGTTTATAAGATGAAGTGACTAACCTCATGAGACCACTTATCACTGTTATCATCGCATGCTGGCATACGAATTATACCCTTTGGCCCATCTTCTCGACTCCTCAACACCGATGCACAAGTTGTCTCTCGTCGTAATAGACCGTTCTTTGTTAACGAAAACACCTTCAAATCAGCTTTTTGTTAACTCAAATGGTGATAAAATGCCACTTTTTAAACGACACAGGGCAACGGTAGAGGGGGAGGGGGTAGGGAGGGGAGGAGTCGAGAAGCGAAGGATGTTCAGTAACAGAGGTATGATCCTATATACTATCTTCATTCAAAATATACTTGCTCGGTACTGTGTAGTGTAGTATAACTATTTACTTTTTATAATTCACCTGTTGTCTCTAACCAATCAAGTGATAATCTTCGATGGAGCCACGCATCTTTTTCTTGATGTAAACACCTGCCATCTCACCCGCTAGCACTAGGTGTCTTTCTTCCAACGTTCAACCCATCTAGCAAAATGTTATCCAAATAAGCAGCCAAATTATGGCCAACTTACCCAAAACAGTCTTTATGGCCAAATTTATACTTAAAATGGCTTTTGTTAAAAGGCCTACTCGCATCAACGTTTTCTAACACTTTAAAAAAATTGACTGAAAAGATGCATATCGCTTCAACCGACTAGTAATTAGTTTCTCTATTGAAGAGGTTTGAGTTCTCAGAATCCCCGCCGATGAGCGGGAGATAATCTCGGATAGCAGACGCTCCTCTCGGAATTGATACTTACTGCATATCTGACTACTTCTCCGGCAGATGAATTTTTCTCGTCATCAAAGGCAAGGTAAATATGAAAGGAGAGGAAGGGATAGGCAGATTGTGGAATCCTAGCAGCAAAGAGTTTTTCTTTGTGCATCCGGTGGATTACACAAATCTGCATTAACGCTATGTTACTGAGCTCCTTGATATATTACGAGTGTTTTCATTCATCCAAAACGTTCTTTTATTTCACATCAATGGTTCCCATTATGCTTTTTGACTGTGTCCATATTATCTGGATACCGTCTGTCGTGGTAAACTGTTCTTTCTCTAATGGGACATATGCGCCACGTTGCTAAGCAGTTTCCTTGTGTTATGCGACTTAATGGAGAATTTTTTTTTCAGCTTGCAACTGCAGAATTCACGTTCCTATTATCGCCCACAGAGGTGACGAAAACCACCAGGGCATCCGCGGGAGCGGGGGAGTTTTTGACCGTAGAGGCTTTCGCGGTCCACAATTTACGATTCATGTTATTCGGAGGGCAGAGCCCGCGGTCCGGGATGACGGTGAACTCCGAACAATATTGCGATCCGTAATTTCCATAACGGATTAGCAGATAGTTGGAAATTCTCCTAATTGCCTTGCTAGATAAATCGAAATATTTGATAAAACTTCACTCGAAGAAATGCTCATTTATACAAATAAGCCTGCACCTTTTAATCGGCAGACAGGGCATTGACAGGTTATTGATGGGTCTAGCACACCTTTTTTGACTGAAAAAGAATTTACCACAGGGTAATAAAACGAGAAAATACAACATTTTTTACAGGGATCAAAGAAAACTATGAGAATCATACCAAGCTACATACTTCCGAAACAGGAAAAAACCACTAACCGTTACCTGGTATATACCTATATTGCATAAAACGGAATTTCTTTTAGATGAACAACAAGGAAGCATAAGTGGACGTTGTTAAAATAATACCTGTGCAGAACTTCCACCCGTTTGGCAAGCAAATATCCCCAACGTTATCAACGATTTTTCATCGCGTTGTAGCGTATCCAAGCACAATCCCGAATCCGGATTTCGCAACTATAATTTCATCGATCAAACGCCCTAATCGAACATAATTAAGTTCCAAGAATATCAAAGGAAATCATAGCTAGTAACAATAAATATGTCGTCTAATATTCTTCATTCCTTGGGATTAAAATTTACTGAAGTCCTCTTTCATACTATATTATTCTTATGCCATCATCGACACTCGAAAAAACGGATGTAGAATTGCCGTTATTATATCTTTTATGCTCGTCCTCTACTACACAGATCCCGAGAAGAAAGCACCGATCGGCCAGTGGAACACCGCATCTTTATACCCGAGCATATAACGTACCATACCATCAATGTTCGGTGATAATTTTCTATTTCGGAATGACAGCCATCTTCCGTATTAGCCTTTTTATACATTAAATATTTATTTATGGAACACTGAAAATTACTCCCAGCGGAATTTAGTGCTCCTCGATGGCATGTTGCCTGATCGTTCATTAGAAAACATATGAACAACACAAGATGGCACTACGTGAAGACTTGAAGCTTTAGCTAGCAATCGTTTACAGCTATCGCATCGCTGTCTTTAGCTCACAAAGCTTGCAATGCGTACGGATATCAGGCAATAATAAGCTGTAACATCGAATCAAGAACGTTGCCATAAACAAATAGATCAGAAATATAGAAATCAATCAATCCATTAGCAGTCAATATAAAACGGCGAAAAGGCTTACAGCTCCAAATCCAGCGACATCTTCATCGGGTATAAATTTATTAGGGATAACGTTGTCGAGATACCACTTGAACGACTTGCATTTGAGTTTCTCCCGTAGTGCTTTCCGTTCAGACAGATCACCGACGTCCTTCGTCTGCAACTTGTTCACTGCACTATATGAAAGATACTTGCACGGTAAATATGAGTAGTGTGGCTGACGAGAGATCCATCAGGAATCAATTCCTCTGCTTTTAGAGGATGGCCTCTTTGCAGAACAAGGATTCTGAACTAAACAAGAACCATCGTTGATCAATGAGTCCCTAGGAGCAGTGATTAGTCGGAGCAGGACACTGACAAATAAATGAAGGAACTGCTCTACGGCAAGAACCTTATCGAGGGACCAGGACCTTGCACTACAGTACACTCCAATGATAACTTAGAGGGGGGAATCGTAAAAGCAAACAGTTCCTTGTAACCTTTTAACATGGACAGAGATCTAACAACGTTCTCCTCATCTCAAAATTTGTGGTCAGTTTGAGAGAAATCTTTGGGTTAATATGAAATAATATTAAATATGGTAGCAAGTACAAATGAAGTGGATTCGTTTTTATTTTGTTGTCTTGAATCAGGAATACCCCCCACTGATCTATTCGCCACTTGTGTACCATAGAATCATGTCGCCCTTGGCTATTTCTTCAGAAATTCACAGGGAATATATAAAAAATAAACCTTAAGATCTGGTCGATGTAGATAGTAAAGTCGTTTGTAATCGTCCATCCACACTTCGGCCAATCTCTTCGAGTTTGTACCATGAACATCCAAGTTTCCACCAGGGCCTGTCATGTTGTAAGGATGTCCTGCACGAAAAATATGGCCTACGTGAGAACATGGTATAAATTCGATACTTCCTCCACACATCCACACCTATAAAAATGAATAACATATTTTCCAGTCTATAAGGCAGATGGTTAGAGCGGATGCAGCACTTTATAAAAAATCTATGTTTCACAGAAGCCTTACAGAGACAAGGAGTGACGATCGTGCTGGAAAAAGGGAAGTGAAAGGAGATCCATAATAACTGCGGTCAACAAAAAAAATATTAGAAAGGACGACGAACGATTATGGAAAATCGTTATTAACATGCAGGGTTCTTTCCTTACTGAAAAATAAATACGTTTTTTTTTCATTTATTCGGCAGAATAAATGAGTTCCCACGTTTCGTTATCTTAGGTGCAATTGAACATGGGTAGATTGGCTCAAAAATGGATTCTTCTAATTCACAGTGCAAATATGAGTTGGAATTGCCCACTGAATATGGAGCCAACCAACGATTGAACTAAATCGATTTCACTATCGATTGGTGATCACGGTGAATCCTGACTCTAAAACTATTGCCCCCCTCCTCTCAAACCGAACATCAGGCAACATAAGGGAACGACCGATCAAGACCAAACCATATGCTATAAATATTGCCAGGTAGACCACGATGACAACAGCGTACACAAATTACCGCTTCCTAACAAACTTCCACAGAGGTCGATGGTAAAAAAGGAAAAAAAAGATGCTAGAAAACTGCACTGCACAGCAATTATTAAGTACAACCGAAGATTTTAAGTTACATCCATGAAATCTCTCAATATCATTACCAACATATGCTCCCGTCTAAATGCTACTTTCGGTTCATGTAAACCCTAAACTGCCATTAAATATGTACAGAAATCCTTAAATGAAAAAAGCGAGCTTGTGAAAAAACATTGGACAGCACGGCGCAATGTCACAAGAGTGCAACCAGCTGAAAAAGCTTCAAATGTTGCAGTGCCATAGAGCATAAAAACCTAACTAAGACCTTAAAGGCTATAAAGATATAGATGCAGTGAAGACTATCAATTATAAAAGAGCAATACCCTGAATGATATTTCGAGGTTTTCACCACCCCAAATATCCATACCAGGGTCGTAGCCACCCACTTCCAGAAAATATTCGCGATTCGCCGCCAGTAAACCACCCGCCATCGTCGGAGACCTAAATTATACATTTGTATTCTGCTTTAGAAGAATATATAAAAATTACCCAAAATAAATTATTCCTATGTGCCTTTATATTGCGAGGCGCATCGTAGTAAGGTTTTGCACGTCGGCATATATGCTCGCATGATCACTTCACCGCGGGAACTTCTTAGCTGATATTGCAAAATACAGTGGAAATAATCTACATTATACGATCATAACCCTTCAAGCAGAACTGTATGATTAAAAAAAGTTACAGATATTTGAAAACGTCTAACAAATATTTTAGAACCAGTCGGGTGGTAAAGCATGCAAAAAACTCGCTTGGAGAATATTTTTACGATTAGTTGTTTCAATCAAAAATGCATACATTACTGCATAGAACTGTATGATTAAAAAAAGTTACAGATATTTGAAAACATCTAACAAACACTTTAGAACCAGTCGGGTGGCAAAGTTACTTGTTACTTCCTTGGGAATTGCAAAGTAGACATATGGGCAATCTGAACAGCGGAACAGCGCGAGCTTATATCTTGACAGCCGCACTGGTGCGTTTCTTATTTTATCCTTATATGATCTGAACAAAGCTTACTTCAGTGTCCACACTCATTCTAGGCAACTATAAAATGCAAAAAAAATAAATAAAAATAAAAATAAAAATAATTAAACACAATGTGGAAATGCCAAGCTTCGTTGAATGTTTTCGAAATATACTGCAGACAAAAAAAGACCGTTAAAGGTACAATTTCGAAACAGTTTACTGGGATTTACCAGAGGCAATATGCTTTATAAGGCCATTATACAACAAAAAAAAAAAAATTAGATATTAATTTAAACATTCAAATTCATTTAAATAATAAATTAATCCTTAAATAAACGATAAAAATAAAATAATGATAGCTCATGAAATGCTGAGTGCATTCTTTAAAAAAAAAAAGTAAAACATCAACAAACACCTGACTGGTTCAATTGCGGATTTCCTTCGATCCCGTTCTGCTTTACTGATCGAATCCCAACGAAAATGAAGACTCCACCAAAATCCACCCACCGCATTTACAGTGCCATCTCCCGAATATTGCATAGTTTCCGCTGATATATAATCGATTATTGGACATAGCACTGCGGATCGTTTTTCTTTTATACGTGCCAGTAGAGGTTCTAACCTGTAGAATTAAAGAAGCAAAATAATACAAAAACAATGAGATAGCGACGGCGAGAGGAGAACAAGAGGGGGGGGGGTGAGTAATTGGCTGCTCAAGGTGAGAGGAGGTATAAGTAGATATTGCCCCCCCCCCCCCTTTCATGTGAATTACAATAACCTTGAAAGCAAAACATTAGCAATGCTATCGTAGGCGCTTAATTGATCCCTTGTAAATATAAATTATGGAATGTTTGTAAAATAAATGTTGCAATATCCATTTATGAGTGGTACTCTCCTACAATCTCTCAACGATCTCAAAGGTGCAATCAAATGCCAACCGATTGTAACGATCTCACTGGGCATGCAATATCAAAGTAAAATGGAGTTGAATTTAAACTTATCAGCAATTAGATCACATAATAATACTTCAAAAACTATTTTAAATTATCTTTGCTAAATAAATGCTAATGAAAGGGCAAAATTTACCTATAAATTTTAATTTTCATTTTAATATATTTATATACCGACTATAACCAAACCTATAAATATTTTATTTAAAAAAAGCGAAAGAAAGAGAAAGAGCAAAGTCAGTTGATAACTGATGCAAGCGATCCCTTCTATGTTTTCTGTCTCACTTTCGCAACCAACTGACTAAAATTAAAAAAAAAAAATTTCTCGCAAATGGTCTCTAAACTTTATAAATGGCTGATGGACAATTCATGCCGTAACAACAAAAAGTGAACACCAACCATCCTTCGTTGGCCTCACAGTGCGAATCGAGGAAGACGATCACCTCTCCGGTGGCCTCATGTGCACCAGCCAATTTGGCTCGGATCAAGCCATGTCGTTCTTTCTTTCGAATCAACTTCACTATACCTCCGAAGCGTTTTATATATTCGTCTAATTTTCCTTTCAGTTCCTCTAAATAAACAATATTCATATCAGCAAAGTGACTTCCACTAGAAAAAGATATCAAAATCATTTAGAGAATCCAGTGAAAGCCAGAGGCATTACTCCATATATCAGCGTTTCTAAAAATGTGCCTCTGATTGCGTGGCATCAATTTAAAGCCTACGCTCATAATTAAACTTGAACATAACAGTGTGCTTAACGTATTTCTGCGCTTGAAAATTAACTAGACATCTGTCAAGGTGGCATATTTGGTGGTGCAAATGTCGCACGATCAACCAAAGCATTCAATCATTGAAAGCTTCGAATTTCGATTGGAAGGCCAAACAGGAAAAAGTTATACTCGTATAATATATGACTATGATTATAGCATTCAACCAACAAGTAAAAATGTTAATACACTTAAGCTGCTTGTAATTTATCAGTTATGAAGTTGATGAAATTCAGACATCAAAAAGTTACGCCGATGAATTGTACTCTCCCTTAAGAAGGAGCCAACGATTACATAAAGCCCTATAAGAGACCATACTTTGAAAGTAAAAAACAGGAAAGCGCAACAGTATGATCCGCACAATGCGCGTTTTTTATAATCCCGTTTGCCCTTAGGAAACCAATGAAATATATTATTCATTAAAAAAAAGACCTCTTTGACTGAAATCATCAAGAAGAATGACTTCATGTAATAAATGTAGTGGTGATCGATTCACAACCGAATGGACAGTTCGAAGTAGAGGAGTCCATGCCTCATCCGTAAATATAATCACTACCGATGCAGATGGTAGATCTTTATCGTAATGCAAAGATCGACATTCCGCATGTCGTGTATCCGGTATACTCCTATCCATTGATAATTTATCGCTATAAAATGCAATATTTAAATAAGCGTTAATCTCATTCAATAACTCAACAGATCCGCGCCGATCCTTGGCGAATGGATGGATAGTCAGGTGAATTGGGTTCCTCTCCTTCTATGAATTTAGGCAAATTCCAGTACATTTGCATAAAATGATTCTTTCGTCAAAGATTTCGAGAACGGTCAACACCTTTAACGGATGAAGCTATTATTTTAATGGCAGCATGTGCAATCTGTCGGTACGATCGGATCAGCAGAACTCAAAAGCGCGTATTGTGCCAGCTGTTGGATGAGCAAAACTCAAAAGCGCGTATCGTGCCAGTTACTTAGCCATGCTTCTCCATTCATTTTTTTCTTGGTACGTCAGGAATCGCTGGAATATAAAAATTGCATAATGCATCAGCTATTCAATATACTTGTCTCCTTGTTCGTTTTTATTCCACTAAAAAGTTATTTATAGCATTGAAATGCAAGGTGAAAATAATTGAAAATTTACCTTGCCACAACATTCATAAACCATTTTTTCATATCCGATTCGCCTTTTTCCTTCTCTTTACCGTTTAAATACACAGCCGCTCCATTCTCGCCAGGACCTGAACGCTGCTTCGAATAATCGGGTCTTTTATGGCGCATCTTAGGAATAGATGGTTTCGGCCATGTTATTCCCTGAAACAGGCAATTTAAATTTCATATTTCTCACTGTTCGAATCGTCGACCATGAACTGTTTAGAAGTTCGAATAATTCCAGTCAAGGTCTTCAGCTTTCGTACGTCCGATAGTCCGACTATGTTCCCCCAAAGAAACGCCCGAAAGCAGCAATCACACCTGAAAGGATGGAGGCAATTCAAACCGTTGACGGTTTCCTACCGTTCTTTTCCCTTCCAACGTCTTTCTTAACCGATCGCGGGGAGTTTACTATTATAGACAATATTTTACTCTGAGATACAGTTACAATAACAATTATTATATGAAAAAATCTGGTATTATTAGGGAGAAAGAAAAATGTTACCTCCTGTTCGGGCATTTTATACCGTTGTGAGCCAGCCGGGTAAAAATAAAGAACTGTCCCTACGAGGATGGCCACCAAAATCAAGTTTAAGACACTCTCCTTGCGCCTCGGTAAAACATATCGCATAGGGCGCAAACATGTCATCCTCCACCGGCTGAAAATACCCTTCATAGAGAAATGGGTTTCCATTAAACGACAAGAATGATAACGATAATTTTTGAAGTTTCCCGGAGTGAACATTCAATAAAAACAATAAAGAGGAGCAATTTAGGAGCTTCGGAAATGCAAAGTCCTTCGAATCTAGCAAGAAGCAGAAAACTAAATACCTTCACTTCCTACCAATTAAATACTAAAAACAAAAATGCAGTGAAATAACAGCTAATTTTAGTACAAATATTCCCCTCTCCCTCCCCTCCCCCTATACCTCTCCAAGAAATAAACTCCAATTTTTGAAACAAATAAACTAAATACAAAAACAAAAAATAAATAAACAAATAAGCTGAAAACGTTAAATGCTTACTTGAAGCTTGAAAAAAAAACACATATAGCGATATGATTTTCAGTATTTTCTTCCCTACTTAGCGTTCAATAAATCTGCTTCCCACCCAAAGTGTGTTTACATGGACTACGCCATTATTTTGCTTGAACTAGGCCAAGTTTTTCATGTCATTTTTAAGCATTTGCAAAGCGTATTAGGGCCAAGCTATGCTGCTGCATATACGTCCAAACCTATTCGGCAACTTAAACTTGGCAATCATCGAACCCAAAATTATAGAATTCGGTGGCATAAACCTTACGGTGGTCTTTTATACTGATTTCCTAAAAAAAAAAAAAAAAAAATAGAAAACACGAGAGCAATGAAATAGGCAAATAGGATCTGACTATTTGGTTCTGTCAACGTGAGTAAAAGATGGGACGACCTTCGATTTAAGCAAAAATAAAGTGTACGGTCTTGAAGGTGGGAATTGTTTTATAGATTCAGCAACGTGCCAACTGGTAGACCGTTTCACATCAAATAAAACCCCCGAGAGAAGGGGGGTAAAAATTCCTCGTGGGTTTGAAGGGCCTTTACTGAGAAGGACAAGAGTTGCTTTTATTGTGGGAGAGACAACTACTTTTCTGTTCAAATTAGAGGAGGGGATGGGGTAGTATTCGAAGTTCACGGTAGGAATATTAATTTTGTTAATGCACTCATTCGTTCGGCTAGTGAACTGCGGTTGAATCATCTTGATTTGCATATTATTGCTGCTTTTAAGTATTGATTATCATCTATTCACCTCAATTGTGAATTCGAACGTTTAGTTCTTCCTTAATATTCATGCTGATATAATTTTTGTATGTTTTCCTATTTCGGGATGTTGAAGTAAATGAATAAATAAGTGTGTAAATAAATATAAATAAATAAATAAACAAATAAATAAATAAACAGATAAATAAACAAACACGAAATAAACAATAAATAAATAAATAAATAAATAAATAAATAAATAAATAAATAAATAAAGAGGAAATGTTTTCTCTATTGCATAAAGACACTTCAGGTGGTATTAAAAGCACAAAAAAAACAAAATTTAAAGCAGCATATCCGACGTTCTATAGACCAATCATTTTATAAAGCATTACGAGCCCAGCACAACGATTTATTTTACGCATTGAAAGTAATTTCTGGCACAAAGATTTTCCCACTCAAACATATTTCCAAGACGATTGCGATGTTCCAGAAAATGATGGTACTGTAACCGTTGGATAAAGGGTACTGTAAATGGACTGATTTCATTTCCCTGATGACAAACCTAAGATGTTGTCGCCTTGAAGCAACTTAATAAGGTGCAGCAACATCTCGAAAAATCCCACTCAAAGTTCCCTAATCAAAGTAGTCGTTTATTGTATGACTATGGACCAGAAATCCGCCAAAAGATGCCTAACGTGGCAACGTTTCACCATGCTAACTCAGCGAAATGCATCCATTAAACAATGAATGAATAGTAATATTTATTACCAGTAATAATAAAAATAATAAATATTAATAAAAAGTAATAGTAAGATCGAATAAATCGAATAAACCACTTAATAATTAGTCATAATTAGTAAATAATAATAATAAGTAGATAGGAATATTACTTGATAAAAATTAAGTGGTTTTTTTTATCAAACCATTGAAGAGAAATTAAACCGAATTGAGAATTGAAAATTGGGCGTTCAATAAAATTGAGTGAGAGACAAATGGAATGAAGGGTAGAAACAATGAACAGTGTAAACATTAGGTGACGTGTCAATGCCACATCAATATGGACGAAACTAAAGATTAAATTATAATATCCACATTTATTTGCACTTTTTATGGGGAAAAAAACTATTCATTTAAAAAATTTAAATTTCGCAATTTGCATATCGATTTTGGCGGTAATTTAAATAAACGACTCACATTTTCATGATAAAGAAGCGTAAGGAAATTACAAATATCGTGAGCTATGTGGTGAAAATAATTTAATATTTTTGGGAACATTAGAGAAAATCTTTGGGGAATGTCACCTGAAAAAATCACTAAAATCGACATCTCCAGCCACCGATACAGCAATGGACGAATAAATGCGGGTCCGAGAGCAAATTGCTATTACGGCTTTTAGCATCTAATTTACCCATGCAGGTAAATCAGCATCCACTTTATACCTGGTTACTCAAAAAGCATCCCTTCCCAAGTTGTTTGCTATGTTTGATTTTGCGTATTGGCTGGGTTCCTATCGGAGAGTCGACAATTCCGATGGAGAAGTGAATCGACTGCCGTCGAATCGAATGCTAAATGCCATAGATCTTATACATTCATCACAAAACCCGACGCTTCGTATTCGAATTAAATTGCCGCAGTGTCAATGAAAATTAACGAATGATGAATTATAAATTATATTTACGAATTTTATTCGATCGTTTATGCATATTTTTAAGTGAAAAAATGCAAATCAAAATGTTTTATGGTTACCATTCGTATGCTACCTAACATAGTGGCTAATATTTGTGTTAAATATGACTAATTTGTATTAAATATGACTGATTTGTGTTACGTAAACATTAAAAAGGATGGAAGCATAAGTAATGTGAGATGGGGAGAAAAACAATAAAAATAAAAATAAAAGATAATAAAAATAAAATAGAAAAATATTTTATGGGGAAATCATCTAATGGATATATACCTGCAAATATATACTTGCATAATTTAGTGTTGCAAGCTATTTCTATAGATTTAGCATTAAATGAATATTGATCTACCTGTGATACCACTTCATAGTACGATCGGTTTGACCGCTTATACCAAAATTATTGATTATCGCTCTTCAATACTGTATTTATCTTTTACGTTATTATCCCATGTCTTCTTTATCCTATCTTACATCCATCGGTTTGTTTTATTTGTAACGAAACTTCAGTTTCTATATTATTATTGGTATTATTCTGTTCTAATATTTATATTAATATTATTGTTTTAGTGATCTTCAGATGTTATTGATATTGCTGCGGTAGGTCTAATAAATATTGCTCTATGGTTTGGCGCGATACATTCAACAGCTTCACTCAGATTTATCGATGATCAACCATCATCGCTTATTTTTCTGATTTGACTTCTTTCGATCATATAGTTTAGTTTACATTAGTTAATTTACATTAACTTATAATCTATATTTAAATTTATAGATATATTCTAAATGTAACTTAATTTCCTAAAAGCTGTTCTATTGTACCATTCTTCAACTTTGATTTTATTACTTCGGAATATGGGATAGGTTAATGTTATCATGTACAATTTTTATATTTACTACAATTCTTCTTAATTTCCATTTTTCATTAATTTAAATAAGAGTCCCCTTTTTCATTTCTTTCTGATTAACGTATTTTATCTATCCTATAACTGCAGTCCAATTATCATTTCTTTTTATTGATAAAATTATATTTTCATACCTTTTTTTTCATATTTCGGCATGGCGGTTTCTATGGGTCATTTAGTGTTCTTTATTATTTCCAATAATAAAAAATGATTTATTTGATAATTGGATTTATTTTATAAATGAGTTTATTATCTTATTTGATGCATAAGATTATTGGCTTTCCTAAAATCGATTTAAGGAATAATAATGGAAAAAAAACTCAGAAATTTTTTCAAATTTATTTCACAAATTTGTCGATATTTTGCAAAAAATGCATATTTACACTTGGCCAAAATTGGCCAAAATTGCATAAATTTTCGTTTTATCTCAACAAAACAATTCATTTAGCTGAGATATTCGGCCACTGATTCCTTCAATCTTATTTTCTTGCCCATAATCAAGTTTGCTTTGGTCACAGAGATGATTTTCATAATTTTTATGAGTCTATAGAGAGTCATCGTTGGCATGCATTAATTTATTTTATTTTCCGCTTATATAGGCTGTCACCAAGTCCATTCACATATTGTTTTTTTTTTTTTTGTGCAAAAATATGGCGAAACGAGCTATAGAAAAGAGCAACTTGCGCTCATAAATATTCCACTTGTTTGACCGCTTATTCTCTATCAGCTGTCAATAAATAATTTAAAAAAAAAAACGTCATTTCTAACCGTATCAAAAGAGTTCATCATGAGAATGATATATTAAGAAAATGATATAATTTAAAAAAAAGGCGAAGAAATTTTGAAGTGAAAACTATTGGAGAAAAAAATTCCACCATTAAAAAAATGCGATAATTTTCAGCCTTTTTGACAATTTTCATTTTTTTTTTCTAACGGTAGTAAAATTTTCAATGAGAAAAAAATCTATTCTTTAATTGAGAATTTTAAATAATATATTGAATTTTAAATTTTTGAAATCGAATTTTTTTTTAGAAATGAGTGGAATTTGCAAATTTCTACGATGCAATTTTTTTTTTTCAAAATATAAAAAGAGCCATATTTTTCTTTCAAACTTTTCGAAGTCATCATCGCTTTAGAAGTTCATATATCCTCAAACAAGTTCTCAACAAGGATCACCGCTGATATTGATTATTAGTGGACTAGGGACTAATAATAAGGTTTAAGGAACGATAAGCATCTAAAAAAATTATTTATTTATTTTTATTTTTATACTTATTATTTTTATATATTTCTTCCATTGGTAGGAAAGAAATATAGAGATTTAAATAATGCTGAAAGTTTGTATCAAAAAGTAAGTCTTAAACAATATGTTGCATTTCAAATGTTTTTAATCGATTTTCTATAAAGAATTTTTACTCATTTAATTGCGATATTCTTTAGAAAACTGAATAATTTAGTCAACGAAAAATTGGAATTATTGTAAGCGATCAACAATTCAACATTTGAGTCAATCATAAGAAATATGTTTTCATATTGGTTTAAGAATGTATAAACTAATAAATACCTCTCTAATATGCAAATAATCATCTTAAAAAAATTATTTATTTATTTTTATTTTTATAGTTATTATTTTTACGTATTTATTTTAATATATTTTAATATTAATATATTTATTTTATATTTATTATACTTTTATACATTTATATTTTTAAATTATTTGTTTTTTATATTTAAGCAAAAATGACTATGCAAGTTTTAATCTTATATGTATAGTAAAATATACTTTAGATATTACTTGTTGAAATTTTATTGCACTTTTTAAATATATTCATTTCGAATAAGAGAAGGAGTGCAATTAAAAAATGAACAAAAATGCATAAGAAGTTTTTTTTTTTATAATTAAAAACTAGTGATAAGATTGAAAAGCATAGAGAAGGAGGGATTAAAGAAGAGAATATATGACCACTTCCGGTCACCATTCTCCAGTGATATAAAATTCCTCTAATGCAAATTGCAACCTATTTTTATTATTTTTATTATTATCTATCAAAAATTTTTTATAAAGTAATAGCGAACTATATATATATATATATATATATATATATATATATATATATTCCAACAGTATTATAATGAAGGTTGTTAAATTTACATAGCCTAAGCGTATAATATTTCTAAACCTTCTAATTCGTTGTACAAAATGCATAGGACATGGCCTCAGAAGCTAATTGTATGTGATTCGGATAGCGATGAGGAGGAGCTATCGACGAGGAAGGCGGAGTTAGTGTGGATCATCAGAATCGATACCCCAGAAAGTGCTGTTTGAAGCGTCACTGAAGCTCAGCCCCTCACATGCTTATCGTCTATTTCTATTTGCTATTACTTCATCAAGCAGGTGAGAGCAACTTTTTTTTTAAATTCTTGTTCACGTTATTGCTTACATAAATCTTGTAGAGTAATATGAATTAACCTTCTCCTTGCATTCCTTCTTTTTCTTTTCTCTCTGTTTTTATCCCATCCCACCCCCTTCCCCACCCCCATAGATCCTGCCCTTTCTTATCCAGCAGACTTTTATCCTATCCCCTATGCCTGACTGCTGCATTAAAAGGGGTTTTTTTATCTACCATCACTGTACAATATGGTTGAATAACCTACTTGTTGAGCGACTACTCTTTATTGCATTAAGGGATCCCTGAATAAGAATAATTAGAAGTATTCGCGTTGCTATTGTTTTAATTCAATGAAACTTTCGTGGCCATTTATGGGATAAAGCAGTGATATTATTTTGGTACGAAACTTATATCCGTCGACGTCAATTGCTATGAAAAATTTGTTGGTTAAAAAAGAGTCTATGATGGCTCAGCGCATAGAGCACCAACATGGAAATCTGAAAGCTTCCGGTTCTGATCTTGCCTGATATCGGGCTACTGTTTCCATTAGTTGCGATACGCATATTATTGAAGTCTCAAAAAATTTCTGTAAATATTAACGATTTAAGTTGATATTAATAGGTGGGTGGTCGGAGATGATATAGTCGAAGATGATGTTAAGTTGAAATAGTAAGGGCTGTCACTATTGTTTTAAATAAATTTGCTGAAATGATAAATAACTAAGCGGAAATGATTAGTGAATATCACAGTTTTTCAAATAAAGCTCGTCTTAATTTGCGATTATGGATATGTTTGAAACTTTGAAATAGGTAGCGCTCTTCAGATGTGATAGTGATGATTTGCATTGCCAACGTTTTAAGGATTCACTGTAAAAACTAGAGTGAGAGGTTATGCTATTCAATGAAAACAGATATTCTTCTTATAAATCAACAAGGAGCCATATATTCAAATGGTTTTTGATGTAAATATTATGATAGGCATAGCTGGAAGAATATAAAATTCTTAGAGAATATTATAAAAAATTTTAAAATTTCCAATATGAATTTGTTATAACACTTTTCACATAAAGTCTACGCGACAAAAAAATTTGCATATATGATTCCTTGACGTTTTGCTTCCGGTTTTGTCGTTGTTTTTGAATCGCAAATTTTTTAGCAAATCTCAACCCAACGCTTTATTACTATAAGCTGAAGTGAACGATCACTCCAATTATTTATTCTCAGAGGAGTGCTTTGATTAACGAAATAGTCGCAATATTTTAGCTGATGCGATTGTGACATTGCATCATTGACCAATGGTCAGCGACATTGCATCATTAGTATCGCTGACCATTGGCCACTATGCAAGTTCGTTACTTGGTCGAAGAATTTTTGAGGGAGTAAACTCTGAACGAATTACGACAGATACTATTGTAATAAACGATGACCATTGGTCACTATACAAAAACGCTTTTAGCCAAGTAATTTGCGAGAGAATCAATTGTGAATAGAATACTGCCCCATCTATTGCAATAAATGATAGTCGTCAATTCGAACGGACGAATTGGAAATAGGCTTTTAAGTTTCGGGTTTCCGATGGATATAGGAGATGTAAGCAAAACAACAAAAATTGTAGCAAATAAAAAATACTTTGTGGGAAAGAAAAGTCTATACGCAATATTTTTTAAAAGTCCATTTATGGAATATGTTTTAAAATATTCAAATTTTATATTGCCCTTTAATTTCCCCTCACAAATTGAAGCATTTTTCCAATTTTCAATAAACGACAAAATTGAATTTCACTAAGTAGCCAAAAGAAACGTCATTGAATTTGCTTATCGTTTTGCGGGTAGTGACGAGATTTTTTTTTTACCTCTTTGAGAGCACTAATCGAAATAATTTTCTTTCTTTGCAAAAAAAGCGAAACGAACGAACGAATTGGGAATGTAACGGCTTTAGTGCTATTGCAACACAAATTTTAATTTCAGTCATTCAAATTTTTCATCACAAATTTCTTTAAAACTTTTTTCTCTATTTAATTGTCATAGAAAAATGCAATTTTTCCATAAAATCAAATATTTGAATTCGATAGTTTCCTCTTATTTGCCTCAATTAGTTCTAGAATTTTAATTTCATCTCATCTAGTCGTTCAAAAATAACATTTAATCTTTATTTTTCTTTCTTTTTTTTTTTCAATTTTTGAATTTTTCTTCTTATTTATCCCATAAGCATCCTTTAAAAAAATTATGCCTTTCGCTAGAAACCACTGTTTTTGGTATTATAGTAAAATGTCCTTCTTTATTAAAAAAGATAGTGAGCCACATATGAAATATTCGGATTTTATATTAACTGCACTAATCTGAGCTATGAATTAAAGTTTCGTTCGTTATTAGGAAGTATATCACGAAGGAGTATGCGTATCACGTTGGCATTAGCCGATGCATTGCTCATAAATACTATTTAGTGAAGAGAGACCAAATATTTAATAACTAAACGTACGTATTTCATTTATTTCCTTTTCCATTAGCATTTATTTTCATCGAATTTTTTGGCAAGCTAAGTTCGAGACTTTCGCATGCTAATTTTTCTTTCTAATTTTATTTGTAATGGAAAATTTATCGAATTTTTTACTGCGAATTAAGAAAATCGCATATTACACATATAAAAAAATATCAAAATTTAAGTCCAATTCACCTAAAAATATAGACTATTTACGAATCCTTTTGATAATGCGCATATACAACGCGGTAGTGGGTAAATAACTAATTGAAAAAAAAAATTATATATTCAAATTTTTTATCGATTTTCCATATATGGTGCCTTATTTTTTCTATAATATCAGTGATGCCAATTTTGTGAATTCAAAAAATAAATAGATAAATAAATAACAATGGTACTATCTCATTCGTCCGTTTTCGAATTGAAATATTTGCTTGCGTCTATATGTGCCAATAACTGACACTATTGACGTATTCATTGACAATACTATTGGCAATAAATTTTGTTAGATTAGATGCACAATTTCAGCTTTGTAATCCTTTATTATGCTAGCAGATAGTTCGAATATTTTCTACGGCTTTGTTGACACCATTTGATCTATATAGATCAAAATTTTCCCGTTTCTTTCCGTTGCTTTTCAATCTGTGTTCGCTTGCTTGATCTTTTGCGCATGAAAACCTACATAAAAAGTTTATAAATATTTATTGAAATTTTGTGTGTGCTAAAAAATGCTGCGAAATGCCATAATAGTCACTCGGGATTTATTGAATTCGGGAAATCCACAGCTCAACTCAATAGTATCACCGATGAATTGCGAGATGAATGCAAAAGAAGCAGCCTGGATTTCGGCTTTTTTTCAGTATTTATGCAATCGGCTTATCCAAAAATGCGATAGGTGATTCATCCCATACGCCTTCATCCTTCTTTCACCTTAGCTTATAGCGTTTATTTAGACCTCTTTTAAAGTCGTCTCATCAATAATTACACTCACATCTTTCGTTACATTTATTCAACTAGAAATTCAATGAAAAGCATCGGCGAGCAGTATTTATTTATTTCGTTATTGAAATGAAATCCCACACATTAGTAAAAGTTTAAAATTAAAGAGAACGAGATAAAAAGGTTTCATATTTTTGAAAACCTTCATATATATATATATATATATATATATATATATATATATATATATATATATATTTTTTTTTTTCGAAATGAAATTGCCAAATATTTATTGCTTCACTTATTAGAAAAAAAAAAAACAACTCAGCTGAATTATCATCCCATTGGAAGTCCAAAGTTCCACTTGTACTGTTGGTTATTACGGAAGTTACCCAACCCTTCACCCCCCCCCCTTCCCACCAAGTTATTATTCATAAATAAATATCAGTTATAATTATATATTGGTGTAATTTTTTCCCTATCAAATTTCTATCATATTTGATGCAAAGAAAATTATTATCAATATTTTTCAGTCATAAGAAAAATGATTTTTTAGGGTTTCTAGTTGGATTAAACCCTTTTGTAGGATCCTATTGATGCTATCTATAATCATAAAAAAAGAGATGGAGAGAATTTTTTTTTTTTTTGATGAAAATAATTTAATATTCCTAATTATATCTTTTAAGAGAATAAACACCTCTATTTGTATTCAAATAAAATTATACTCTTTTAAAATAAAAATTTTCCTTCTATACGAATCGTAGATGAATATTGGAAAAAGAAAAAAACGCATAACAAAAGAAAGAGCGTTAACTCAGCGGGATGTTAACCGATTCTTATATTGAGCGCATTCGTTATTATGTTAGAAAAATTCTATTCACAAGTAAATTTAATATTCGATTCGTTTCTTTCATACGTAAATTTAACAATTTTATTCACTCCTCACAAGGCAATAAACAATCGTTTCATTCCTCTAAAAAAAAAATATATATATATATATATATCGCAAAAAAATATTTAAAGTTTTCGATATTTTCAATTACAGTGACAATTTTAAATACATAATTTTATATTATAAATAAATTGCATGAGAGCATGAAATAATCAAATTTTTATAATCGTATAAAAATATATTATCGATCATGTCTAATGCTTTCACCAAAAAATTTAAAGCCTTTCTGTCATAAAATCTATGCAAACAAAATTGCTATACTATATCAAGAATGGTATTCAAATTTATTTGCATTAAAATGAATTATGCAAATAAAATACCCAAAAAAAATTGTGAATTAAATCTAATTTCTGAAATTTACATAGAATTTCGTATATGGGGGGGGGGGGGGGGGGGGGCTTATAGAAAATGAGACAATGTTTATATCAATTCAGCTTCTATGGCGTTCTTCTTTCTTTTTGGCGCTGAAGCAATGTTCACTAACTGCTATGCCTTCTGAGATTGTTGTGCACTTGAACAAAAGCAATTTTTTTTTTCGAAAAACGTATGAAGAAAGAAATGAATATTCTTAAAAATAGCGTTGAATAGAACGCTATTTGAGGTTTTCAATGTAACGAAATGGCAAAAAAAAAAATGGATTTTAGAAGTAAAAATGTTATCCATTTTTCGGCACATAGTCCATTAAAATAACTGATTTTGCTGTTATATCAATTGATAAAGTGCTGAAAAAATCAACTGGTAAAAAAAAAACCAAAAAAAAAACGATGAAATCAAAGTGCATTTATTTCCTCTCACGTAAGTGTCTGGATGTCTGAAGCTACAGTTAGAAATTTTTCTTTACTAATTAGCAGTTGCGATTTGGTGAAGCAACAGCCCACTTGCCAACTTTTATATCCATTTCAACACCAATAATTCATCGGGACATTCACCATTTGCTATCGCATTAAGTTTAGGGACCAATATTTGGCATCTCATCCATCATATATCGTTATAAGGATTTGTGGTCAGCGAACATACATACACATATATAAATATATACATACATACAGACACAGACAGACAGACACAAATGCATACACATAGTTCACTATAAACTCTATAAAAATACATAGGTAGCAATAAAAGAAGCACTCAGATATAGATATATGCTTATAGATGCACACAGAAAACTATTTAAACATATAAAAGCATATGTGCATACTTGCAAAATTATGTACTTATTGATTGGTTTTTGCGTAAATGGGTGAACGTTTTGAAAAGAAGCATAGAATAGATTTGAGGGCAGAGATTATATACAATAGTGAATAGCTTTATAATTATTATGAGCACCTTATAACGCAGCAAAATATTTTGAATAACTATTGAATGTCAATTGAGAAAAAAATTCATTTAGAATAACAATTTTAATTGCTGATTCCTACAGAACACAAAGAAATATTTCCTAATCTATCACTCATTATAAATTATATATAGATTTTAAGGTTAATTAGAGGTTGCGATAGTATTGGAACATTTATTGAAGGCTTAGCGACCGAAATATTATAGGCAGATGCCATATTACTTTGAATGCACTCTTCTTATTGAGCCATCTAAAATGAACAACTTTAGAACTCTAGGGGAAGGAACACCCTCCTCTTCTCTCTCAAAGCATTAAAAAGCCTGCCTCCTTCTAAAATAGAACTCAAAAGCGCCTTAGATACAAACGTTTTGAATATATATATATATATATATATATATATATATATATATATATATATATATATATATATATATATATATACGATACATCAAATCAACAGCAACACTAGCAACAAACCATCAACAGCAACACAAGCAACAAATGGACTTGCTATATGTATACACAAAGAAAAGTGGTTAACACGTAGCTGTGTGTCGATGATGCGAAAAAAAATTGACCGCCAAAAACCCTTTAGGCGATGCGAATTCTATCGTATCGTTGATCAAGGCAATAGCTATTGAACCCATCTGATCAAATAATAATAACGCGCTTTTTTATGATTTTTTTTTTCTGAGAGCTTCAATTCGATTTTATAGCATATCTCCTATTTGTTGATATATAAGATATATAAAAAATTTTTGCTGAAATATCCAAAGAATAAAGAATATTAGCGTCGTAAAAAATTATAAACGTCAAAAAAGTTCATATTAATCTAGAATTTTTATTATTATTTTTCATTTTGTATCGTCTGAAGGTGATCATTGATTTTAAAGGTGACTATTTCCGCTTCTTTGGATGCCTTAGAGATTTGAAGTGAACGCTTTGTGAAGTGCCACTCATATATCGGCTAAGTTTTTCGCTTGAATCCACTTCGACGATTCGCCTACTGCCGTATCGCTTTTGCGCTTTCCATCATCTAAATCATCTTTCTAGAGGGGAAGCAACTTCCATTTATTTCTGCAAAAAGAAAAAAAACTTTTAAGCAATCTATACGAGAAAAACATCCATCCAGGAATATGAAAAATTCGCCCAACAGCAATGCAGCACTCACCTTTTTTTTATTCCATTTGACTATCTAAGCGGTAAATATTATTCATAAGGGAGCTGATGTAATCTGTATTAAAAATACTCTTACTTTATAGGTGAAGAGAGTATAGTGGGGCCGTGTCTGTACGCACGTCTTCATGTCTGTGTTGTGTTTGTTCAACAATTTCGACAAAACTACTAAATGTGCCACGAAGAAACAACTGCGTATATACTTTATCTGTAGGTATCCGTATTTCGCAGGCTTAGTTTCGAGTTGTAGACCGGATAATCTAGAAATTGGACCTGTTCGCTGAATAATATTCAGAAAAGTTTTCAATTTAGAGTTATTCA
Source organism: Baylisascaris procyonis (assembly GCA_037389465.1). Lineage (NCBI taxonomy): Eukaryota > Metazoa > Nematoda > Chromadorea > Rhabditida > Ascarididae > Baylisascaris > Baylisascaris procyonis. The sequence continues at coordinate 4,868,400 of JAZARR010000154.1, read as the reverse complement.
TGTTTGAAGTACATTTGTGATTAGACAGCTCTGATTTGCACTCAATTATAAGATCAATTTTTTTAAATGATTATCTAAATCTTCTTCCTAAATAGTACTATTAAAACTTTCACATGTACATCAATTACAATATTTCCTATATTTTCCCGCAAGTAAAGAATTGTTATTTTTATTGAATGCAATGTTGAAATTGGTTTCCCTACTCGAAACATTTAAACCATTTGCATTTATGCGTTGCAACCACACTCGTATGTCAAATCCCATTAGTTGCCCGAATGGGAAAAGGAAACTAGATGGATGGAAATGAGAGTGCTGAATCATAGCGTGCTGAAAAGTGCAACATCTAAAACATCGAATTAAGCATCGCGTTTCACAAAAATACAGAGGCTGCTTTATCCTAATCGTATTCAGTAGGTATTATCTAATTTTTTTTTCAAAAATTTTCAAAAAAAATAAAAATAAAAATAAAAATTCCCTCACCTTATTGTATCATCATAAGATAACCTGGGAAAAACAATTACTAACTGGAAACTTAGATGTTGAACGCAGAATTCTTCAACGTGTTGTCTGATATTTTTGCGTTTCGATAGCATTTAAGATTGCAGCACGGGGATTATGGATCTAAATTATGAATTTCTCTCTAAAGGGGAAAAACTATTTGGAAAAAATTTAAAAACAGCTAGCTGGCATGATATAAGCGCTTGCAATTTTATCATAAACTAACAACGAAAGTAGAAAATTATGCGGAAACTATTCATACTTCGAGTGAATCTACCGTATAATTTCGAACCTACCGTATAATTTCATGTTCGTATAATTCTCCACTAAAGATCTGTGCAATTTAAGCAATCGAAAGAAATTACTTGCACATCTTTTGACGCGTTGAATTGTCTATGATTTCTTTAAAAATTGTTGGACATTTTGAAATTTAATGGGGAATTTCGCCCTAAGCATTGAATCATATCCTCTGACTTTCGTGATTTCAAGTTCACTGGTTTCCTGCTGAAACTAGTGGGTAAAAGGTAAATATGCAAGCATTATTGCGCTATAATAGGTAAATTTTTCATTAAGGGGTTCAGAAAAGCAAAAGGAAACAAAAATCGGTAAATAAGATGGGAAAGAGGGAGGGGGGGGGGGGCAAAGAACGAAAGAGGAAATGAATGGGACATGATATAAGTGCTAGCAAAATAAAAACCAGTTAGAATGGGCCATATACGATCAACGGTACGAATAAAATCGATTGACGGATCTCCCCCCTCCTGAGAGCTATAATATAACCATCGTAGATTGGTGATGCTGTGCAAGGATTAATGCTCGTCGCGACATCCTCTGTAACATGGAACGCAAAAACTTGCAGCGATTTGCATAAACGATGTTATTTCTTTACTTCTACCAGCTATAAGCAATCTGAATTCAACGAAAACTAATTCCTGTACATCTGCCCTTCCCCCTTCCTTTCCCAACCATCAAAAAAAAAAAAAAAAAATTACGCTGAAATATTCCGAAGCATTTCGCCTAAAAAGTAATATCGCGCTCATCAATTATTTTAACAATTTTATTGATGTTATATTTATGCAATTCCATTTGATGGAATTTTGCGATGCATTTTAATAACGGTTCATTTGTTGCACTCATAATTTTTGTGTTTAAAGTTGGGAAAATGTTCGGCCATTGAAATATGCTTGAAGGAGCATATATTGTGCTAAATTGTATGACACATTTTTCACTCATTTATTTTCATCTTTTTATGGCACTAATTTCTATGAAATATAACAAACGATAATAATGGGAAGAACAATAACAAAAAAAATTGCTGAATTGTTAAATAGTCAGAATAGTTATTCGCAGAGGAAACGAGACAAATTTTTCACTTAAAAAAGAAAAGAAAATATTAAAAAAAAATCGAAATAATATTTTAAGGGGTATTTTCGAATCTAAACAGTATTATTTATGAATTTGTTCCGGTTCATATTAAGCGAATTTCCTTTAAAATTGAGCAAATATATATTTTAAGCAACTAATGGAGCAAACTTTAACATACCGATTATGGTGATTAATATAGTAGAGGGTGATAAGTTGGATGGTTGATAAGCGGAACTGATAAAGTGATAAGTTGGATGTAAACTGCAGGTGATAAAGCATTAGAACTCTTTGTCTTATATTGTACTCTTGAAAATAATACGAAGCCATAATCATATAGAGGCGTAATACTCTTCGCCGTTTCATTTTTTTAATTAAAAAAGGTGCAGTCAAGTATCGCCAAAACGACGCTATGTTCATTTCGATTTGCTAACGGAATTGATAAGCCGATATCTTCGTTACTGAATATAGTTTAGAACTTTCAAGTAATCGAACCACCTATAAAGCGATGAATTATTAAATTAAAGAACTAAAAGTTGATTAAATCCTTTAGATTAATAATTTTTTTTATTCAGATTTTTGGAAAAAATTTTACAAATTTTTTATTTCTGATAGGAAATTTCAGAGCGTTAACGAAATATTTGTATTAACTTCATTTTAGCTTCATTAAAATTCCAACTATACTGCACATATACTAAACATGCTCATTCGTATATACTCATATAATTGAGTTAAAATATTTGCATAATCGATGATATGCTGATATTTGATGGAAATGAAAATATACGGAAATGACGAGTTTAGCACACTATTAACATAGAACGAAGATTCAATTTTTTTTTGGTTGGATTTCCGTTAGAAATTATTAATGCTCGAATGCATTGCTATGAAGTGAAAATTAGATTGCGAAATGAGAGATGATTCGGAATTTTTGTAATCAAAAATTTGCTGCAACTTTATATCAGATATTGCTTCTATATTAAAGACCTTCAACGATTTCTATGAGTTATTATTTGTTTTCAATTAGCTAAGTTTATTTTCACTCTTCTTTCAAGTTGTATTGTTGTTTTACTTTATAAGTTATATTACTTTTTGCAGTATTTTTGTGGTGTAAATATTTTCAAAAAAAGTGCAACTTTGAGGGATAAATTTAGCAATGAATAAGGATCGCATTAGTCGTTTCGTAATTTGCATAATTTTACTGTAGTTTAAATAAATACCTCTGTGATCTTTGGACTATTGCGCTTGGAATGTATAAAGAATCCGGATGACTAAAACTCGAAAACTTCAGGGGAACTTTCTCTCCCCCCCCCCCTTCCACCCCTCCCTTCCCGGTTCCCATTTCCACCTTCAAAGCAAAAAACCTCCTCGTTACAGTCTGACGATTATTTGAGCTTTTTTTGAATTACTCGAATACTGAGACAAACGGGAGAGGAAAGGGCAAAATAATATAAAAATTTTTTTATCCTTAAAAAAAATTTCTCCAGTATTATTATGCTCGGAATCCTCCCCCCCCCCCCACTTCATTAAAGGAATTCTAGAATTTTGCTAATATTAATGAGATTCGATCATTCAAGTACGATCTTTACCCTTAATTATGTGCATCTCGTAGTCACTAGCATTGTTATACTCACCGATTTGCAAAGTATGTTGTTGCATTGTTTTTTAATTTCGTGTTTATGTGCTTTGATTTCTTAATTAGGGAATCAGTAAAAACATGATTTTGTAGAATTTTTGATATCATTTACATTAGCTTATGAAATCAAGTAGTCTTTTGAGATGAATTTGAAATAAGTGGAAAAGCGCATCGAAAGAATTGACACCGTATGTGCTTTTTGTATTCCACTCTCATGACCAACCGGTTTCGTAAGTGATCAACAAACAATTGATATGAGCAATAAGGCCTCGATTGCCTATACAAATATTTCACAACTGATTCGTCTTTTTTTTTGCGATTTGGCCCTACTATAGAACTGAAAAATCCAATCGGAGCAATGTGTATGCAAAATTTTCTGCTTTATTTAATTAGCTTTAATTTTTTTCGATGTTGGTGTATCAGCATTTAATATACTATCGGAGAGGGGAGGTCATCCCATGGTCTACATTATGCTCACTAAATTTCTAGAATTTCCCCACTGAAACAAACGAATAAACCGAAACACCAATACAAAAATATGACGTCTTAATTTTGAAAATAAATAGGCATAAATGCATAGAAATAAATATTGCACCCACTTTCGCTGATTTGATTCCCCACTTCTGCGTTATCCCCTTTTTTTTTAAATTCATAGTTTAGTTTTAACAATGTAGTGAAGTCTGAAATAGATACGAAGTGATTCATGTAGGGGAATATTTCTTTATATTGTTTCATAAAACAATAAATTCGCTTCGAAATGCGCTCTTTGTGGATTTATGCTCTCAAGTAGGTTATAAACGGGTGCACATCCCACAAGTACGATGCAAATCCCTCCCATTGCATTTTGGGTGCAATATTAGTACTCTTCAAGTTGTTTACCTACTTGTGAGGTGTCATTTCGCTTATAGGGTTTCGCCTTGATGAGAAGATGGGCAAATCTGTTTTCTCGACTAGAAAGCGCTATGAATTTGTGAGGCAGAAAAGTTCAATTAAATGAAGCTTGTTATGGGTGTATTTCTCAACGATGCATCGTTTAAAACGTTCATTTGTGTTCCAAGATTGAAGTGTTTTACACTTTGGAATAGTGGTGATATTGGAAGAGGCAAACTGCAGAATTTATCTCCTTCATACGAACAAAAGTTTTGCGCTATACCACCGTCTATAGTCATGTTTATTTTGCTATACGTCAATATTTCATTTCTTGTAGGGTTCATTGTTGCTATTCGAAATGAAGAATTATGCCAAAGCAGCCAAGATGATAGGTGTTTTTCCCAGTTTGCTTTACTTGCCAACAATTTTCATAAATTTCCCACACATAATAAAATATGAAAAATAATGACTTTTATATTTGAATTATTCAAATTACTCGTTTTGATCTTCCATAAAAGATTCGTCTTTCTTTGTGGTTTGACGGTTGTGAAGTTAAAAATCCGACTGGAATAAAAAGTTTACTAACACAATCCATAAATTTTTCTTCGAAAATGATTGAACAATATGGAGGATGGTGTAAGACCATCGTTCTTTAGTAATTATGACGTATCAAACTGGTGGGCGATAGCTGGCAGCAAATCTGTCAAGAAACTGAATGATATTATATTCTTTAGATTTCTCACGATCATATGTTAAAATATTCATTGCTGTCTTTTATAATTTACTATGAGTTCTTTTTGGTTCATTCCGTTGCGCATATTCGTCTCATCGACCGTATCAGGGATCCGACCCAGGAAAGAATCCCACTGACCGGATCAGGAAGCCTTAGTCAAATAAAATTTCATGAGGTATCTTCTAAAGCAACTACAATTTTATTTATAAGCACTTTGCCAAAACGAAACACCGCCTAATTAATGAACAATTTCATTTCTGTCTCTATTAAATGAGGAGCTAAGTTGGAGCCAATTAAAGCGAAGATACGGACAAAGACATATTTCAGCGAGTGAGTACCTCATTTCCTTCAACTTTTCTTCACTTGGCTCCGTTTTGTAAGACCCATTAAGGCTTGCTCGATTCCATATGTACTTTTATGCATCCGTATATCTATCGCTTGCTGGCAAAGCACCAACTGTGCGATCCGCACATCCGCTCTTGTATATTCCCACCTCAAGAAGGTGAGAGTATTTTTGAATGAAGAAAATCGTGTTGCTCCAATTGCGCAATAAAAAAAAAAATTCACGAATGGATTAAATAAAAGTAACATATTTGCACTCTACAGCAACTGCATGGACAACCTAATAAATATTGAAATAAATATTGGAATATTGGAATATTGGAAACTACTTACACGGGAATTTCCTTCTATATATAGATTTGTTTCGGTATGAGGTGCTTAGTGTAAGTAAATCAAACCAGAGTGATAAGCAACAACAAGTAGTATTGAGGGTATTCTATTCGTATCGCCTCTATCCCCTCATATATCTGCTTCTATGCTATCGTGAATCTTCGCATAATCTGTCCTCATTTATGGATCTTCAAAGAAAATTTTTAAAGCGCTCCTAAGTCGCCTATTTTTTTTTTAAATAACTATCATATTACGTCATCTATTCCTGAAGCCGAAAAAACCCAATTAAACATTCCATGCCACATACCATTTCGTTTATCCAGGCAAAATAACCGACGTCCTGGCCACTATCCATTTGCCTTCGTTGGTGTTGGGCGGGGACGAGTGTGAAGTATCTCACAAACTATATTCGTTCGTTCATTTTTCTTTGCCTTCAAAAAATTTTATTTCAGAAAGCGAACAGAATTTAATTCGTCTCTATCGTCATCTTCTAAAGGATTATGAAAGTGATGTACGTCCATCGATTCGACATGATTTACCGATCAATGTCACTTTTTCATTTTCGTTAACGCAGATTATTGATGTTGTAAGTGTTTTTATTTTTCATTAGTACTTTGTTAAGACTTGAATCGATATTTTGCTAATTATGCAAATAATGTGGATGTTTAGCATAGTTTCTTTAACCTTTGGCTTCTCTCACCAATAGGATCTTTGTGCAATATTCAGATTGTAAAGGGGTATACGAATAGGAAGGCGGGTGCCCGGTAATATTTAGGCTGGAGGGGAGTGCACGAATAGGAAGGCTAGTATCCGATAATGTTAGGGTTGTAAGGAGTGCACGAACGGGAAGGCCGATATTCGGTAATATTCAGGTTGTAAAGGAGCATATAAAGATGAACGGTGGTATCTAGTGAGCTTCTTTTCAATACCTGCAGCATTTTAGTAATACCACCTTCCCTATCTCTCCTCTAGGTAGCACTGTAGTGGCAAACTTTAATTATTGTTTTATTTAGATGTGAGTACTCAGATATTTAGAGGAATTTCACTCAGAAATGAACTTATGAATCTAGATGAATATTTAGAACCTCATACTTATTAAAGATCGGTGAAGCATTTTGGCACATTTTGGCATGAATACCAAAGGTAAAGCGTTTGACTTGAGCTAGTGGAAGATTTCGATTGCAAAAATTGCAAGCTAGTGCAAGATTTCGATGTGAATTTTGCAAAATATTTGTGTTGTTTTGATTGATTGCAATCAATTCAAAATGTCGATTAATGAAAAGATTGAATTATTTTTTGTGAAGAAATTATATTTGAAGTTTTAAACGTTTATTATTCTTTTTTTTCGAGTAAGTTTATTTTCTTTGTAGTAACCATAATATGTAATTTCTATTGAGAAGTGGCAAGTATTTGAAGATTTGCTTTTATTCGCACATAATGCGTGAAATATTTCGATTCACTTTTTTGAGGATGAAAGAAACCAAATAATAACAACGAATGCATGGATTCGTCAAAATTGGGTCGATTATAAATTAGTATGGGATCCGGCTGAATTTGATAATGTGACGTTTATTCATATACCTTACGAGCGTATTTGGAGACCCGATGTGATTCTCTATAATAAGTAAGATTTCTTTAACTTTTCTAGATTGAATTTGTTCGCTCCTATTTGCTTTTTTGCGCATTGATCGAAGATCGTTGGCTATCATCTTTGGTGATTGCTGTCATTTTTTAGTGTTGCAACTTGGACATCTTTTCATCGGTATTTTTATTCCCAGTGATCCTATACCTGACCTTGCGCCGGTATTCCATAACATATTCTATAACATAATCGGTGAATCGGCATTCGGTCATTGTCGATTTTATTTCAGTTTTTAAATCCGTAAAAAACCTTATGTTTTACTTATTTAAGAGATTCGATTTTGCTAATACAGTAGTCTAAAGCAATTCACCTAATGCACACCGTTATACTTTATTAAAGAGGCAACATTCTCGGAAACTCGTTTTGAGTCTTTTTTATGCGTCGGGCTAATGCGTATATACGCAAGTGAGGTATGATCGATTCTTTTTAAAGACACTCGAATGCTTCAAAATGTTTTAGAGTTGAGTCGAGCAAATTGAAATAACGCTTTTTTTTGCATTCGATTTGCGTTGAAATTTGTTGACAAGTACTAATTTATGCAGATCGAAGTCACAAAATATGCAAATTATTTAGGTGAAGAGTTGTAAAATTTATGGAGAATACAGGTTAGACTCGTATGTAGAACTTCCTCTTTCGAAAGGGATAATTACTCGTTGAAATTTTCTGTTTTTCTTGGAATAAAATGTTATAGGATGCAATAAGATGAAATTTTTCCGTTTTATCGAAGATTCGATCAAATGAGTTCTTGCGAAAAACCTATAAAAAGCATAGTCACAGTTTAGTTGCTGTAAAAACTTATAAAACGACAAAGGAGATAAAGGATAATTTTTCAGCGCAGATGCACATTATAAGGAGTCGGTAATGAGCACCGATGTGCTTGTCAACTTTCAAGGAAATGTTTCATGGTCGGCGGCTGGTATATTCAAAAGTAGTTGCCCACTTGATGTACGATATTATCCGTTCGACTTTCAAGTAATTTTTTCACCTCTCTTTTATGCTCCTCACCTTTTGTTCATCTTAAAATACGCTATTTCTGTTGAGCTCTTTCAAACGATTTCCATGGCAGTGGTTTCATCAAAGTTAACATATAAGTATTGAGAATAAAACTATGAAACGATGCTTTAACTGGTTAATTACCAACATTTTTAATGCTCAAATTGCCATTTATCGCATGATCATCCATATTCGTCCATCACACGACCTCGGTCGAGGTGTCTTCCATGCCCCTAACGAATGTGAATTGCAAATTCCGGTATTTTTTTAAGGGGAAGGGAAAGTCTAATCGGTGGAGTTAGCAATGCGTGAAAAACAAAGGCGAGGGGAACAGGGAAAGGACGAGTGACGTTGGTGTGAGCCTTCTTAGCTCAGTCGGTAGAGCATCAGACTTTTAATCTGAGGGTCGTGGGTTCGAGTCCCACAGAGGGCGCAGACTTTTCTCCCCTCTTTGTCCTTACGGCTCATCTTGCAACACGATCTCCTTTGATTTGTTGCTGGAATTTCAGCAGTTTCGAGCTGAAACCACATCAAATTCATCTCAGTCTAGGTGCTTCAAGCTGAAACCACTTCAAATTCGTCTCAGTCTAGGTGCAAGCTCAATTCGGTTTCATTCCCTTCGATGCGGTTTAAAGCGGGGAATCAGAAATGAATAACAAATAGCTTGCGTTGTGAAACAGGGATTACAGTATTTCTGAAAGTGGTGGAAGTTCTTGCTCTCATATACATAAAACTCACCACTGCAGGTCAAATAGCGCCTGTAAAGACTCCATTAACTTGTTGATTTTTAAATATGGTATTATTACAATACATGCAAAAATAAGAGCGAGAAAGCTTTCAGGTTTCATCATGAGCGAAATGCAACGTAAATAGAGAATTGAGGGGAGGGGAGGGGGCTTTTGGGAAATGCTGAAAAAATTGCTGCAACATCTTTTACAGTGATAAATTTATGAGTATTGGATAGAAGATAAAGGGTGACATCGCAATTTCAACATTCAAAAGGAAGCATTCTGATGATGGGATCAAATCGCGAAAAAAATGGCGTTTACCATTTTAGTGATTATATAATATTGCGAGTCAAGGCCGAGAATATATTTGGTCATCATTCTATCATGCAATGATAAATAACGATTTGCGCTGAATTTTATAGCATAAATGTTTTAGGAAAGTGAAATGAAATGCAAATGAGCTGGTGGGTGGGCGTGGGGGAGGGAGGGGGAGGGGGAATCGTAACCTCTATTGCCTTTTCAAAAAGTATAACATGCAAGATCATTCGTTTCGCTCAAAATGAAACATCGATTTGTTCGTTTCTTTAGAGGTCATTTCTCCTTGAATGTCATATATTTAACGCATTCCCTAAAGTGTCGTTGATGAGGGACATTCACTTACATGTTCTGCTCAATGATGTCGTTTATCGATGCTACTTACTCTCATTTTTCTTCAGAATTGCGTGCTGAAATTCGCATCATGGGCATATGATGGCACGAAAATTGACATCCTATTGAACTCCGAAAAGGGTAACAATATTTGAATATATTCTTGTTCTCGATCACATGCTGATGTGTAAATGAGATCCAGTTCCACCTCTCCATCCCTTCCCTTCCACCATCCTTTTCCGATGAAAACGTTCTTGTAGACAGGTTCTTTGCTATCTATGAGGATGTAATATTGTTGTCAAGCTGTGTAGTGTTCTTATGTTATAGCTAGAAGATGCCTATGACAGCTTCTTCCACCACTCTTTCCTCTTACCTCCTACCTTCCAGGGTGATATGAAAGGGTGATGCATAGGCTTTCGAGTTGTTGAGTTTTTTCAATTCGTTCAAGGATTGTTCTGCTCATTGATATGTTCTTCTTGAACATGCACTTCGATTTTCTTCTAAAGTTGTAGTTATGCTGTAAAGACTGTAATATACTTTATGCGTTTATAGAGTAGCAGTTCTTATGTGAATGTTTTCGCTGACACCACAAACATATACCATTGGGCGGGTATGGGAAAGTCTTCGATAGGTAATCTTGAAAATTTCAGGTGATGAAACGAATTTTATGACGAGTACTGAGTGGCATCTCAGTTTAATACGGTAAGTGAATCTTTCTTTCATCACAGTAGTTGAACGCCTAATGGTTACCAGACCGAATTCCATAATTCCACAGATTATTTCGATCCTGTTACTGAGAATCGATCAAGGAAAGGAAACAGAGAAAATAGGAACAGTTTTCACTCTAAGTTGAACACTACGGTATTTATTGAATGAAAGTACCCATTATTGAATCAAACAAAGAGTGGAAGCAACTCGTTTATTAAAGATATTTTTTAGCAATGATGGTGTATCAGAAGTACCTCTCTGTAAGTATTCGGTATTTCAGTGCCGAGAAAAACTACATAATATATAGTTGCTGTCCGGAGCCGTATCCATTCGTCGATGTTCATATTAGTATTCAAAGAAGACCTATGTTTTATGTGAGTTTTCTACTTTTTTTACTTCATCAGTTATTGTTGTAGGTGGCTCACCTATGGTTGCAGTTCGATTATAGTAAACCGATTAAAGCATCGTTTCATAGTTCAGTTATATAATTAAATAATGCGCTTTTTGCAAATTTATATCTGGAAAGCAAATCAACAGATTTTTTTCCTTTCACTCGAGAATATTTATTTATGCATGCAAGAAATGCGATTAAAAGTACTCCTTATGTAAACGCACTGAGTAGTTTCTATGGAATGCATCCTTAAAAGGTTTTTTACATTTCGCCTCATCTGGAAAGGAGAAAAAGTGTAACTTTTTTTGTCTGATGTATGGGAATGTAGGGCATTTGTATAATTTTATTAAAAATTTTTTCAGGTGTTCAATCTTATACTGCCTTGTGTTTTAATAAGCGCTATCGCTTTGCTAGGATTTTATATGCCTTCCGATTCCGGCGAGAAAGTCACTCTTGGTATGTGTTTAAATGTAATTGATTCCATACTTTTTTATGTAAAACATAGTACATTGTTTTAAATAAAGCCCCCGGGGTTGTAATTCTTCCGAGATTTTTCGAGAGCGAAAATTTACTCGAAAAGGAGAAATTATCACTGTTCTAAAGTTTCGGGAAGCTGTGTTTGCAATGCATAACATTTTTGCGCTTGGAGATTATTTGTTGCCTTGTGATCCAGAACGTGTGGGGGGGGGGGGGGAGGGGTAGAGAAGGAGTGCCTACTTACCGCTTTAGAACTGATATTGAAAGACGGGTTTAACAGAGACCCTGCGGTAATTTGCATAGAATTTTATATCAGAAGAGGTTCTTTCGATGTGCTGTGGTAACTTGTGTTTATAAAATGAATAGGTAACTTGACTGCTTAAGAAGGTGTGAATAAAGGCAAAATATGTTTATGAAAGAAATCATTTCTGATATTTCGTGCTTTTATTATTATTATTATTATTATTATTATTATTATTATTATTATTATTATTATTATTATTATTATTATTATTATTATTATTATTATTATTATTATTATTATTATTATTATTATTATTATTATTATTATTATTATTATTATTATTATTATTATTATTATTATTATTATTATTATTATTATTATTATTATTATTATTATTATTATTATTATTATTATTATTATTATTATTATTATTATTATTATTATTATTATTATTATTATTATTATTATTATTATTATTATTATTATTATTATTATTATTATTATTATTATTATTATTATTATTATTATTATTATTATTATTATTATTATTATTATTATTATTATTATTATTATTAATTATTATTATTATTATTAATTATTATTATTAATTATTATTAATTATTATTATTAATTATTATTAATTATTATTATTAATTATTATTAATTATTATTATTAATTATTATTAATTATTATTATTAATTATTATTAATTATTATTATTAATTATTATTAATTATTATTATTAATTATTATTAATTATTATTATTAATTATTATTAATTATTATTATTAATTATTATTAATTATTATTATTAATTATTATTAATTATTATTATTAATTATTATTAATTATTATTATTAATTATTATTAATTATTATTATTAATTATTATTAATTATTATTATTAATTATTATTAATTATTATTATTAATTATTATTAATTATTATTATTAATTATTATTAATTATTATTATTAATTATTATTAATTATTATTATTAATTATTATTAATTATTATTATTAATTATTATTAATTATTATTATTAATTATTATTAATTATTATTATTAATTATTATTAATTATTATTATTAATTATTATTAATTATTATTATTAATTATTATTAATTATTATTATTAATTATTATTAATTATTATTATTAATTATTATTAATTATTATTATTAATTATTATTAATTATTATTATTAATTATTATTAATTATTATTATTAATTATTATTAATTATTATTATTAATTATTATTAATTATTATTATTAATTATTATTAATTATTATTATTAATTATTATTAATTATTATTATTAATTATTATTAATTATTATTATTAATTATTATTAATTATTATTATTAATTATTATTAATTATTATTATTAATTATTATTAATTATTATTATTAATTATTATTAATTATTATTATTAATTATTATTAATTATTATTATTAATTATTATTAATTATTATTATTAATTATTATTAATTATTATTATTAATTATTATTAATTATTATTATTAATTATTATTAATTATTATTATTAATTATTATTAATTATTATTATTAATTATTATTAATTATTATTATTAATTATTATTAATTATTATTATTAATTATTATTAATTATTATTATTAATTATTATTAATTATTATTATTAATTATTATTAATTATTATTATTAATTATTATTAATTATTATTATTAATTATTATTAATTATTATTATTAATTATTATTAATTATTATTATTAATTATTATTAATTATTATTATTAATTATTATTAATTATTATTATTAATTATTATTAATTATTATTATTAATTATTATTAATTATTATTATTAATTATTATTAATTATTATTATTAATTATTATTAATTATTATTATTAATTATTATTAATTATTATTATTAATTATTATTAATTATTATTATTAATTATTATTAATTATTATTATTAATTATTATTAATTATTATTATTAATTATTATTAATTATTATTATTAATTATTATTAATTATTATTATTAATTATTATTAATTATTATTATTAATTATTATTAATTATTATTATTAATTATTATTAATTATTATTATTAATTATTATTAATTATTATTATTAATTATTATTAATTATTATTATTAATTATTATTAATTATTATTATTAATTATTATTAATTATTATTATTAATTATTATTAATTATTATTATTAATTATTATTAATTATTATTATTAATTATTATTAATTATTATTATTAATTATTATTAATTATTATTATTAATTATTATTAATTATTATTATTAATTATTATTAATTATTATTATTAATTATTATTAATTATTATTATTAATTATTATTAATTATTATTATTAATTATTATTAATTATTATTATTAATTATTATTAATTATTATTATTAATTATTATTAATTATTATTATTAATTATTATTAATTATTATTATTAATTATTATTAATTATTATTATTAATTATTATTAATTATTATTATTAATTATTATTAATTATTATTATTAATTATTATTAATTATTATTATTAATTATTATTAATTATTATTATTAATTATTATTAATTATTATTATTAATTATTATTAATTATTATTATTAATTATTATTAATTATTATTATTAATTATTATTAATTATTATTATTAATTATTATTAATTATTATTATTAATTATTATTAATTATTATTATTAATTATTATTAATTATTATTATTAATTATTATTAATTATTATTATTAATTATTATTAATTATTATTATTAATTATTATTAATTATTATTATTAATTATTATTAATTATTATTATTAATTATTATTAATTATTATTATTAATTATTATTAATTATTATTATTAATTATTATTAATTATTATTATTAATTATTATTAATTATTATTATTAATTATTATTAATTATTATTATTAATTATTATTAATTATTATTATTAATTATTATTAATTATTATTATTAATTATTATTAATTATTATTATTAATTATTATTAATTATTATTATTAATTATTATTAATTATTATTATTAATTATTATTAATTATTATTATTAATTATTATTAATTATTATTATTAATTATTATTAATTATTATTATTAATTATTATTAATTATTATTATTAATTATTATTAATTATTATTATTAATTATTATTAATTATTATTATTAATTATTATTAATTATTATTATTAATTATTATTAATTATTATTATTAATTATTATTAATTATTATTATTAATTATTATTAATTATTATTATTAATTATTATTAATTATTATTATTAATTATTATTAATTATTATTATTAATTATTATTAATTATTATTATTAATTATTATTAATTATTATTATTAATTATTATTAATTATTATTATTAATTATTATTAATTATTATTATTAATTATTATTAATTATTATTATTAATTATTATTAATTATTATTATTAATTATTATTAATTATTATTATTAATTATTATTAATTATTATTATTAATTATTATTAATTATTATTATTAATTATTATTAATTATTATTATTAATTATTATTAATTATTATTATTAATTATTATTAATTATTATTATTAATTATTATTAATTATTATTATTAATTATTATTAATTATTATTATTAATTATTATTAATTATTATTATTAATTATTATTATTATTATTATTAATTATTATTATTAATTATTATTAATTATTATTATTAATTATTATTAATTATTATTATTAATTATTATTAATTATTATTATTAATTATTATTAATTATTATTATTAATTATTATTAATTATTATTATTAATTATTATTAATTATTATTATTAATTATTATTAATTATTATTATTAATTATTATTAATTATTATTATTAATTATTATTAATTATTATTATTAATTATTATTAATTATTATTATTAATTATTATTAATTATTATTATTAATTATTATTAATTATTATTATTAATTATTATTAATTATTATTATTAATTATTATTAATTATTATTATTAATTATTATTAATTATTATTATTAATTATTATTAATTATTATTATTAATTATTATTAATTATTATTATTAATTATTATTAATTATTATTATTAATTATTATTAATTATTATTATTAATTATTATTAATTATTATTATTAATTATTATTAATTATTATTATTAATTATTATTAATTATTATTATTAATTATTATTAATTATTATTATTAATTATTATTAATTATTATTATTAATTATTATTAATTATTATTATTAATTATTATTAATTATTATTATTAATTATTATTAATTATTATTATTAATTATTATTAATTATTATTATTAATTATTATTAATTATTATTATTAATTATTATTAATTATTATTATTAATTATTATTAATTATTATTATTAATTATTATTAATTATTATTATTAATTATTATTAATTATTATTATTAATTATTATTAATTATTATTATTAATTATTATTAATTATTATTATTAATTATTATTAATTATTATTATTAATTATTATTAATTATTATTATTAATTATTATTAATTATTATTATTAATTATTATTAATTATTATTATTAATTATTATTAATTATTATTATTAATTATTATTAATTATTATTATTAATTATTATTAATTATTATTATTAATTATTATTAATTATTATTATTAATTATTATTAATTATTATTATTAATTATTATTAATTATTATTATTAATTATTATTAATTATTATTATTAATTATTATTAATTATTATTATTAATTATTATTAATTATTATTATTATTATTATTATTATTAATTATTATTATTATTATTATTATTATTATTATTATTATTATTATTAATTATTATTAATTTTAATTATTATTATTATTAATTATTATTATTATTAATTATTATTATTATTAATTATTATTATTATTAATTATTATTATTATTAATTATTATTATTATTAATTATTATTATTATTAATTATTATTATTATTATTATTATTATTATTATTATTATTATTATTATTATTATTATTATTATTATTATTATTATTATTATTATTATTATTATTATTATTATTATTATTATTATTATTATTATTAATTATTATTATTATTATTATTATTATTATTATTATTATTATTATTATTATTATTATTATTATTATTAAATTTTAGGAATCACCTCGCTGCTTTCGACAACTGTTTTTCTGATGCTTGTAGCTGAAGGAATGCCACCCACCTCGGAGGCGCTTCCTCTTATTGGTGAGAAATTTTCTGAATTATTTATTGCGCTATTATGCTTCGTCGATGATGTTATTCAATAGAGCACTCTTCGTAAAAGAATGTCGATGGAGTTGTCCATTCTCAAATTCCAAGAAATCATAAACTTATCAATTTCTATATTAGCTATATCAATATCTATGTTAACTTATATGTCAATATCTAAACTTATCAATGTCTATATTAGCTTTTTATATTAGCTAATTGATTAACGTTGTAAAATTTACCTAAAGGGTCGATGATCACTTATTTAGTGGAAGATCACATACTCAAATTGTGATATCACCTTTTTTCCACTTTGTATCACTTCTGAAGCGTTTTCCATTTTCGCTAAGAATATACTGTTACGTTTGCCTTATGTGGAAGCTTAGGCTTAGACTTACTTTATAACCCATAACACCGATACTGCTCTCATTAGTTGTAAATATCACGAAAAAAAGCGGGATTCCGAGCCCCTAGAGCTCTAATTTAACCCAAACTTCGTTAATGAAAGCTTGAGCTTACTACAGAAACATATCGGTGAGAAGCACAAGTTTGACATATCGGAAAAGCAGTAATGCAAAGGAATGACCTAGAATATATTTAATTGTTTATAGAAGACTTGATGAGATGATTAAAATCATTGGAAGTTGCTTCAGTCTTTGTAAAATACCCAGCTGATCTGATTGCATAAGTTTTTCACTTTTGAAATGCAAGTTTTCTAAGATTATATACTGTTATCGTCAATTTTTCATAAGATTTATATATATTTAGTATTTTATTCATAAGAGTGATATATAGTAGTCACTTTTAGTGCCCACAATCGTGAGGATCGAATAAATTCTGCTCCTCATCGGATTCAAACGCTTTGCTGTTCAACCACTTAACATCGATAAATGATAATTGAGAATAGTAGATAACAATTAAAACATTGAATATATTTGCAGGAATATATTATGGTGTTACAATTTTTATTGTTTCACTTGCAACGGCAATGACTGTTTTCACGGTTAGCTATCTTAGGATTACTTTATAAACGTTTTTGCATCTATCTTGATAGATTTCATTTCTTTTCATAGAGAGAATCGAAGGCTCTTTTTCCGACTAGAAAAATTTTCCTTTATTTTCGAGTAATTTATTCCAATTGTATTTTTCGACTAATAAACAAAAATTCTCGATCCTTTACTCTTGAAATATCAAATTGACGATCCATTACATTTATTACGACTGTTACTAAATGACTTGAGATGAAGATATTTTAAATGAATAATTTATAGTACTGATAGCATCATGTAAGCAATACAGGCGAATCAAAGCAGAGAAATTTTGTGATTTCCGCTTTGAAGGATCATCTTTTTTCTATTTATTCTTATATGAATATCTATGAGTTTTATATGAGGGTTATATTCAGCTAAATGTGCACCATCATGGACAGCATGGCAATCCAGTTCCTCCATTTGTACGTAAAATTGCCTTCAAGTTCCTTGCACGATTGCTTTGCTTACGTATCGAGCATTATCACTCGATATCGAATCATGTCCATCATCTTTATCAGGTTATCAATTCTTTATTTCCTATCTGTTGATATTCTCACTTAAGTTTGCATTCTATAAGTTAACGTTAAAATTTCTATGTAATTTCTTTGTTTGAGTATCGAATGTTTATATTTGATTTAGAGAAGAGATAAGAGAAAGGAAGTATAGGACTAAAGAAGATTTCAGGGTATATTTTTATTTCACGAATTAAAATACAATTTGGGCACTTGTTGGTCTGCCATATAAATACTCATCGGCAAATTCCTCCAACAAGAAAAACGTCACTTTCAAATATTACAACGACAGGAAAATTTAGAGAGCTTCTATTTGGAAAAAAGACATCATTGATGCATCAAGAGAACCAAAGAGGCTATAGGAGGATGAGAGAAGGGAAGGGCATAAAGGAAAGTAAAAATTTATTCCATTAAATTGAATTTCATTATATTAGAAAGAATACGGTAAATACGACGAGCATCACGAGAAACCGATGATCTACGATAGTTGTGCTACTGTGGAACAAATCCCTTTGGCAGGTGTACATTCGAAACTTTGCAATGGTAGTCCAGGAGCAAGCGCTATTAAAAGGGTATGTGCACGCTTTGTTGTGTAATTATCGCTTTGTGTTGTTGATGCTTTTTTATGACGAAGATTTCATATGCAAAAATTGTATTTTCATTTATAGAAATCCGGATCACTATTCTTCTAAGTTGCTATATTCGAATAAAGTGAAGTATGCTATAAAAGTAGCATCGATGAAAGAAACTACTCAAATAAGGCGTCTTTTTTGTGGCATAAAACTTCGAAGAGTGATATGAGGCTTTTGCAGGTCTTGAAGAGATAACATTGAGGTGAAAGCTGTAGTGAGTGAGGATAGTAAAAGATTTTAACGATGATTTACCTTTCCGAGATTATCTGAGGTAATTTTATATCCGATCATACTCAATCTCAAACTATATCCGATCGTACTCAACCTCAAATCTAACACTTAATAGAAGCAACTCTATGAGGCACAAAAGATGGATGCATTGAATCTGCTGCTTTCCACTATTTATAGTTTTAGAATATGGATCTATCGATTAAAAAATTTTGATAATTTACAACGATACTTACAGGTATCGTTTACAACCGATGCTAATGGTTCGGCACATAGTGCTGCCTCACCAGATACATTTGAAAGCGAATTCTTGAGGGTACTGCATAGGGTACATGCAACTATTGCGAGGAACGAAATGCGACTCGCTGAAAACGATCGAAGGGATGCATCAAACCTCGAATGGCAACAGGTAACTGACATTTTCAATTTATTCCATGACTTAAGTGGAATGTACCTCTACTGAATTGCTGCTTGTATCTGATCCGGAATTCAATGCTCCACAATGTAAGGCAATGTCAGAAACTTACGATCGCTTTTAAAAATAACGCTCATTTTTCAAGCGTCGACTGTTCGAACATTTGTCGTGCCCTAATCAAAAGAATTCAAATTTTCTCTGTTTTTTTCCGTAAACTACGACATCTTTGAAGACGATTGGGGCTTATTTCAAGGAAGAGACGCATTCAAAGAAATAAACATAATTCTTCAAAGATAAGTGCTGCGAATTTCATGCTATATTATAACATTTACTATATTGCCTAATGCAAAGCCGCTTTGCATCTTTAAGCCTTTATCAGGATCTACTTCAGTTTACAGGGACCGCACTCTATAGTTGAGGGATAAACAATTAGAGCTCCCTAATCATGCTCATGAACTGAAAATATTCAGTTATTTCATAATGTTCGATTGTTGGAAGTCGGCTGTAAGTCATGACCGGATAAGTTCATGTTTTACAGCTTGCAGCAAGAAATACGACGTTAAAGGACAGTAAGGAAGGACAGTAAAGGTGAGGACAGTGAGGAATATAGTGTTCTTAGTTGTTATGATAGTGTCTTCCTTTTCTAATAAACAGCGTAAATTTTTAATTTTCTAGCTGTGTTCATTTCACTCGAAAAGCAATTATTGACGCCTAAAATGGTGAGTATTGCAGGTGGCGCTTGTATTGGACAGGTTTCTCTTGATCGTATTCGTTTTTGGTACGGCGTGTGTCTCACTTGCGATAATCTATCAACGACAGCTGTGCCTCGGATGACCATTCGAATCATCCTTCATTCACCGAGTGATTTCATTTCAACGCATAAAACGGCATTGTTCATTTCCTGTTAAAATTTTTATTCAAGGACCTTTTAATAAATTCAACACACCTCGGGCACCATTCATGGATCTATGCATGAAACTTTACGATCCACAAACTTAGTTAAGCTTAAGCTGCTATTAAGTTCCCTTTGTAGGTACGACCTCCCAATTGCAAAAACTTCGCGTACAAACGTTGCATTTAGCTGAAGTTTCCACGCGCTTGCGTATGTTGATTAATGTGTTTGCCCCATAGTGCTTACCGATACATGCTTCTGCAATAGCGTATTTCCATTTGCATCTGTGTGTATGTCTGTGCATGTGGCGACATATGTGCTGCATGTATTGCATGTCTGTGCGTATATCTGTGGTGGGTACGGTGTGTATGCTAAAAAAAATCAGGATCTGCGCTGGCAAAAGGCTCCAATAACTATGCAAAGTAAATATTACTGAATTTAAACGGGTGCAAACAAAAAATTCAAATACAAAAGCTAATGGTCACCGCAAAAAAATAGTGCATTCGAGTGTTTCAGCGAGACACAAATCCATAATCAGCCGATAGTAATACGGAAAACCGGAAAAAAAGGCGATACTATAGTAGCATATTATTTTCACATAGAGTTGGGATTATGAAAATTCATCTATCAGCACCAGCAATCGCTATTAAAATTTTAGGAATAGGAAGGAATTTTTGTTAAATAATTATTAATAATTCAGCAATATTTCACTCGCCGAAATTTCTTCATCAATCTTGCAGCAAAGAGTCGTGGTTTTTATTCATTCGCTTTGTTTCAATCACCGATTGCAATCTTGCAAATTGTATGCAGCAATTGATGACATCATGTTTATGGTGCATGCCTTTGGTATATGAAGTTTAGAAAAAACCCGCCAACACTTTAGAAGCTTTTAGTCAAAATTCGTTGCAAGATCAAATGTTTTAATTTGCAATGCTGCTAAGGTGCGAGGGACTTTTCTCGAAACAGAAGCCCCCTCAACTTCAGCGGTTTTTTTTTTTGCTTGGTTAAATGGGTGAAGGGATAGGCTATTCCCGGCATCTTTGGCCTCCTGCCTAATGAGGCAGTTTCAACCGGACTGAAGCTGTTTTGGGAGTCATTCAGATGGTATCACTGGGTTGGTTTTTAGTAACAAGATTTATCCTTTGTTGCGCATATACTATCGTTTCAAAACTTTCTTATTGCTCATCTTCTATGGGCTATCCTTTGATCAGATAAAGTAGCAATAAGCAAAAATTGATCAGCGTAAAGTTTTGCACAACTCGGATTTGCAGCGGCTTTATCTACAATTAGATCGATGGAAATGAACGACTTTAATTGTTCGCCTTCATGGCTGGATTTGATAGGACTGGACGAGACGAGACTCCGACGAGAAAATTGGCGTATACCGAACCCGAGATTGCATCGACGAATTGCAACGAATTGTTGCATGATCATCTAACGAATTTTGAAAGCAATTTTCATTACGACTGGAAGCTCGCGATGTTCCAATGATCAAGCGATTCGCAACTTGAAGGACTCTCACCTTGGCTTACTCTGGCTATCGGGATAATCCTTGAAATCCTGGACGTTCCTCACCATGAGACTCCTGAAAATCGTTTTCCTCGTTCAGTGTCCTCTCATAATATGCCTGAACTGTTCACATCTAACCTCTATGCCCCTACAGAAAACAGTCCATTTTCCACTGTCGTTTCAACTTTTCACCAAACTGAAAAGAGACATCGTGTCTTTTTAAGAACACTGAGGGGAGAGTTGCAATATAGCATGATGTGATTGCAATGCAAAATAAGGAGAACAAATTTATATAGAAGCGTTACAAAAATGTAGGCAATATTATTGAGAAAGTGCATTCAATAACAAGAAGTTCCTTGAGTTTGCCCATATAACTCAGCTTTTCAATGAATCTACCCGCCCTCCGCTCCATCCTCCCCCCCCCCCCAACGAACCGATATTCCGCCACGGGTTTGTTCATGGGTGACAAAATAATAGAGAAAGCAATTTTCTAGGAGAGATTAGATCGCCATTGATGAATTGACTAATAATTTTATTCCTTATTCAATACTGGGAGTAACAATAACATGTGGCAATAACCATTTTATTTAGATGACCACTAATAGCAGTGCACTAATTTCAACAATAAATTTGTATTATCATCTCATTGCATTCAAAATGCTATTATTTTGATTTATAAATTCAAAAATTTTACATTTCATCGATAAAATATTCAAAAATATTGAGGGAAAATTTTCGACGAACAAATTAAATATATACGTAAACGAGGAAATTCGTTAGAAATTGATGCTTTGCAATGCGAAGTTGTGCTCACATTTGAAGGTGGAAGTTTCCTTTCGGTGAGCGCGTGCCATTCCCATCGACACTACCGATGTGCTTCTTTAAAATCTCACTCCTCAATGCAACATATATTCACATTGCATTAGTCGTCTTTAATTTTTTATGCTTATTGCTTCAATAGTATTCTTCGCATTTTTTTTTTTTGCAATATTCTATCATCAATTATTTCAGTATATTTGCAATGCAATATTCCTCTTATTGATTCCTCTCAAATTCACCTACAATTAAAATTGAAATTAGACAGAAAATTTCACTATAATCTTGTAAATAAAACATTTCATCAAGCGTCCAATAGAGGTATAGTATTTTCTCTCCAGCAGGCATTGATAATTCATTTTTTTGACTAACAAACATTTCTTTTAATATTGTTGAATAATTTGAAAGAAAAAGGGGAAGGGAAAATGCGTTGAACTGTTTATGATTGAATAAGTTTTATAATGATCGATAGTCGATCGAATTTTGTAATTCAAAAAAGCACAAAATTAGTGACTAAAGAGCACAGTGGTAGAGCAATTCTGAAAAAAAAGTGTTCAAATATAACCATAAGGCATATCGTTTCGTCGATCATTTACAAATGTTGCCGTGAGGAATAAATATATAGTGCAATGTTTATTGAACTGTTTACAATACCCTCTTCTTCTTTGCGCACCCACAATTCTTCACTCACATATGTCACTGTTGCATTTGTTTTTGTGCTAGTATGGTTGGTATATTCATTTAGTAAATGTGTCTTGAACCTTTTACAATATTCTTTGGAATTTTCTTTTTCTTTATTATTGTCGCTGTTAATTAGTCATTGTAAGTGGAATATGGAATTCATTCAATCATAAAAATGCATCTAATATATAAGATTTTTCATTTTTAAAAGGCTAAGGAAATTTCAAATATTTTAAATTCATAAAAATTTCTGAAGAATTGCAATAGTGAGTGACGTAAGCATATTTTGGAAAAATGCCTAATTTTTTGAAAATTTTTCCCACATAGCTTTTTGTTAAGCAATCACCAAGTAATTACTATTATCTTGTCCATTCTTATTTATCTGCTATACGTGAAACTGCCAGTTGATGAATGAAACCGTATAGCTTTTAAGATATATTCATCTATTATTAATGCATTTAAATTTTATTGAATAGGCGAAATATTTTTGCTGTCAGAAATTTCGTTAGTTTCAATGAAATGTTACATTTTTTTAAAGGATTGCTAAGAGAGAGTTTTAATAGAGACAATAATATTAGCTGAAATATGCTCACACATTTAGCAGATCAAAGTGTAATTCAAGCAATATGTGCCGTATATACGTCCATCGATATGTGAGGGAATGATTGTAAGAAATTGAGTTCGAAAGCCACCTGTTATCGAATAGAAAATTAGTGTTCAGCTGAGAAAAGCGATTAACGCTTTCATTCAATAGTTTCTGTTATATAGTTTTTAAATTGATGCTATTTTCTAGCGATGTTTATTCTAAGTATGATTGCAATGTTGAAGAGCGCTTTTAGAATTTTCGGATGCTAAACATTGAGGACATTTGCGCCATTAAGAATTTTTGAAAACTCGATGCATTAAGATTTCTCATTGGCGCCATTTGATTGTGCTAACATTAAAATATTTGCTAATATGAATTTATCAAATTTATGAAATTTTTGAGGCAAATTTATTGACGGTTCGATCATGCTAATGTTATCGGATCGCTCTTTGACTCCTTACCGATGATATCCTACTTTTCGTTATTTTTGAAACTTTAGCAAAAATAGTGATTATTGCTAACATCATGAATTATCTAATGACAGCGCTTAATAATGCAATAAATGATCTATATTTTTTTTCGATATTAACAGCTAAAGGTATCATTTTATTGCCATAGGGAGATCTCAAAAATGCTGACCGCTTGGAAAATGTTATCATTGGGAACAGGTGGAGGTATCCAGCACAAGAGATCGTTTCTTGCTCATCCTATCTTTGAATCACAAGACATTAAACTAGATTATAATTTCCCAAAAATCTGCAAAAAAAGACTCTTAATACCTCCACCTGTCCGCAACGATCCTTCTCTCATCACCTTTAATTCCCCATCTCTCTTTCCTCCCTCTTAATGGCGTTAATTTTTTTTGTTCCGGAAGTACTAGCCGACTTTCCTAAGCAATGCAACCAACTAAACGTGCAATTCTAAAGCATCACTAGTGCAAACATTAATGTCCGAACGCACCGAATGGAACCATATGTTTCATATTACATTCAAATGAAGGTTTCAACGCGTTCATCAATAAATCAAAAATTACATTGTTAAAAGTACAAATTCCTTATAGCATCATCAATCTTTTAGAATGAACTTTACACAATCGTAAATGAAACATCAATACTTTATTTATGGAATTTTATTTTTAGCAATGAAAATATTTTTATCCAAAATAAGAGGATTAAAAAAAAGTCGATAAAAAATCGAAAATATGTGCGCATTTTTATTTGTGAATGCAGCAATTATTAATATTAGAAAAATTCCTGTGGCAATATTCTTTCTTATAAATCAAAACTTTTAACAAATTCAATTATGTTCATTTATTTTCCAATTTTCGTATATTTAAATTTCATTTTAAGTGCTATATAGTTGTGCTGGAAGTAATAAGTCTTTTCTTTTTGCCGGTATTTATTGTGAAAATTTCCACAGATTTTGCCAAAAATAGCAAACTTTGCAAAATACGCTTTCATGGATAGGCTGTTTTCCTCACTAAGATTTCTTTTCAGTGAATTTAAATGCATTTATGCAAGTTTATGAAGGTATAAATGAAAAAAGTTTCCGAGAGTTCTTCCAAACGATTTTTTAATAGTTATTCAAATTGGGTGGTCACGATACGTCATTATCGCAAGATACATTTGCATCGTCATTGAAGTGATTAGGCGCAGCAAAACATGCATACCATTGCCATGCCCATATCATGACCAATCAGGTAATGGGAGCTCGTCTCATGGATATTCGTTCGGTGTTATAGAAATGCTTTCCAACATAGAAAATTTTTCCTTGAAAAAAAATTTCCTATAGTAATGTATATTAAAAGCGTTATTTGCATAATATTTTCGTATATCTTCCGCATTAAACAAATTAATGAATATTGAAATATACTGAAAATATACTCACTATTTCCATTTTATTGCATTCTAATTCAATATTACTCACATGTTTTTGCAGAAAATATTTCTAGCGTTACAAGCAAAGATATTAACATTTGATGAATATGCCTACAAAAAAATTTTAATATATAAGTCGAACGGATAATGAAGTTTGCTTCTCGAAAACGTCAATTGATTGCTTAGGTATCATATTGCTTGATTGGACAGGTATATGTTTCTTTTTCATCTTTAACAGATTCATTATTGTTCTAACGATTATTTTTGATTCTCACAATATAGAGTCTTGAATAGCAATACTTTTCATTTCATTATAAATCCTCGATTTAGAGGGATAATTCATTTTGAGATCCTCTTTCAGGTCTGCTTAGAATTACTAAAATTCCATTGGATTGGCCATAAATTGCGACTATGACTGAAGCAAGCAGTCTCGATAGCAATGTCCCACTTCTACATAATACGCTGAACTATGATGCTAGAATCAATTCAAATAAACAACGCAACAACACTAATGAAACGGTAAGTCGTCGATTCATTTGCAGACAACGTTTATAAGATGCGTAACTTTTGTAGCATAAGATATTTAAATAAATTCAATGAACTGTGCATCAAATATAAATTTTCTGAGTTTCTTTTCATAAATTATCTTTCCATAAGTCGTTTTCTATAGCGTTTTATAAGATATGCAAAATAAAATAGCTGGTAATGATAAGGCCAAAGTGATCGTATTTTAATTTTATTCTATTTTATTTAATTTTAGATGTAATTCTGAGAGTACAAAATGACCGCAATTTCATTCTATTCTAATTTAGAAAATAACATAGTTAGAATGGAATAGTAGTAATGACAAGTATAAAACAATCATAGAGCGATCAAAAGAAAGAAAAATGAAAAGAAATGAATAATGAAGTAATGAAGAGCGAATGTGAAAGAAAATTTTTTTTTTAAGATATTAGGTGAAAACGATAGTGAAATAATATTGATAAACATTTAAAAACATTTTTTGAGTCCTTAAATGGCGTTGCTTAAAGAAAATTTTTCATAAAATTTCTCCAAATCCTCACAATTTCTTTCTTTCAAAAAAAAAAATAATACTTTCCGTTGTTTTGCTTCGAGAATAAACATAAAAAATTTTCTCATCAATAGCAACTTTACTATTGTTATTGGTCGAAAAAAAAACCCACATCAGACATCTATATTCACTGTTGAAATATGCAGAGACGAGGTGTCGGAGGGGGAACGTCGCACATCACTGAAAGGATGTTTGCAACAAAATTTGAACAGAATCTTCTTTATCATTGTTTCTATATTCCCATAGATGGCTCAAATTCATCGCTGATTCTGTCAATAGTTCACTTTTATTGTTTGTTCTCTAAAGGGGAAGAGCGATTTTATCGGAATTCCGATTGAGGTGTTTCCCTTATATTTTTCATCGATATTATTTTGAATTTCTTATGTTCTTATGATAGCATTCATTCAAATAGCATATATCAATTAGTGATTGCTAATAAGGTTTTCTCTCTCATTAGCTTAAATATTTATTAATTTTTTGTAAAATTTAATCAATCATCTGCGCTCAAGTTTCAACTTTTTATGTGCATATTTGCTTTATTGCTTTTTTTTCGCTTTCGATTTCTTGATAGACTTTTATAATGTTTCAATTCGAATGAATTTTTGCATAGCCGTGTTTATTTCTTCAACGATCATTTTTTTATGTTTATGGAAAAAAATGGAAGAAAAATTTTCAAAATTTTCGCAAATGAATTGCAAAACAACCGATTATTTTGCTTATATAAGCAGGCCTTGTTAAATTTGTCTAACATTATTGCACCCATTTCATTGTTGGTTAATAAGGTGTGAGTGATAGGTTTGTTTAAACTTTCGATGCATTAATGCGTTTGTTTCATTGTTTCTTAGTGAACTAGAAAAGTGACTTCTTTAAAAAGAGAAGTAAAATAAGTGGCACTATATCTGCCAACCTAATGTTTCTTTATTGTTATTTTTACATTTCTATGAGTCACCGTTACAGGATGATCCTCTTATTTAAAAATTAAAGTAGTCGATAATAGGCGGGCAATTGACAACATAGTTTCGCCTATAATGCTGTCATTGCAGATTTCAATCAGAGTAGCAATATAATAATCTGCTTTAAATGAGTGCATCATGAAAACAGCTCATCAACGATAGGATGGGATAAATGAGAGGAATCGCTATCCCCCGTAATGTTGATATTGCCGTTGCTGCTCTTTGCTACTCAATGTTCAGTTGAAAGCAGTGAGATTTTTTTAATCGTTTGGGTTTGTCCCTCTCGCTCACCCCCCCCGTCCTCCTCTCATCCCCTCAGAAAAGCAAAAGTCTACCGAAGGCGCTTCCTAGTGCCACAAAACTCTTCCGATGTAATAGTGTCGTTATAATTGACGAAGGGTATATATGTTTATGTATATTTATGTTAGTTTCGGCTGCATGTTGAATGTATCTCATTTCAGCGATTCACTTTGCCTATGTTTGCATCTATCATGAGGACCAACGTTCGACCAAGTTCGTTCACAGTTCTACTCATGACCATTTTTGCCTTAATGTTCACTTTCTCCAAAATGTTCGGCAATCGTCAACAGTTTACAATATCTTCAGTTGCAAATGAATCGTTCCTAGTAAGTGTCATATATATTTTTTCAATTTTTTTCTTTTCTAATTTCGTGACAATAATCGAATTTCTCAAATTTCGTCGAATTTATTTCTTTTTCAATAATCACTGAAATAGGATATTTAATGATTTTATTTCAATATTTCAATTCGTTAGTAATATTCATCTTGTTATTTAAATTTTATAGGCGTAAAAATTTACGAAACGCAATACCATTAGAGTTTTTAATAAATATTTCAATCCTATTATTATTATAACAGGTAATGGTGATTTGAATATATCATTGAGAGGAGTTCATTATTTTTATATGCTTCAAAATAATTGCCAATATAAAAAAAGATGACTAAGAAAAAATTCTTTTAAGTTAAAAAATTCTTGAGCAATAAAAGAAAGTTTCTTAAACGAATTTGTATTTTGAAGAGCTCAACTGAAATCGAATATCTCTCTTCATTCAATGATTTATTATTACTACGACAAGCGTCTTATAATAGCAACGAAATTATTTTTGCATCATATGATATCGCAGCACCTATATCGATGGGTCGATTGAAAATATTTCGTATCGAAAATTCATCCCACAATGGCTATATTAAATTCTATTCGTCCGATTATGAAGTTCGTGCTATTAATGGGTAATCTTTATTTGCATATTATCACTTCTAATTTAAATATTTGCATATTGAATACGAAAATCTTTCACTTCAATTTTTATTCGTTAATCACATCGTTTAGATGATATCCCACATCGGTAAATAAGATATGAGGAAGTTAAGGGTTTTTTGCATTCAATATATTCAAGTATTATCATTTAAAAAAATGAATGCATATTACGGTAGGTGGTGTGATCGTATATAACGTTGCTATCGAAGTGAGTCAATGGGTAGTGAACAAAAAAAGACCGAAACGATTGGTATGATTGAGGTGGCGAGGATTACACTCTTCCTTCATGAACCGAATAAATCAATGACGATTTTATCTACCAATGATATGTAGTACACCTTCATATATGACGGCAATTTCATTCTTGAATTCTTTGCATGTTTGAATATTGCAACCATTGCAAATAATTGCAAATTCGAATGAAGTTCGATCATCGATCCGTAGTTATTGATCAAAATTTTTGCATTAAACAATCACTTTTTTTCGCTTCATTTCTCTTTAATGATCGTTACTTTTGCTAGATTGTTGACGAAAAAATCGATAATTGGCGGTTTGCCAATAAGTGTTCCACTAGATATTGATGAATTCGAGCGTAAATGGCGTAATGGTCGTTTTATTAAATGTATTGGCTTAAATCTATCGGACAAATCGTTGGAACCAGTCATCGATAAGACGTTTGTCAAGAAAATGGTTGAATTTCGTGACTTCATTGAACATTACGGCGCAACACCATTTTTATTTGGTGGAACACTGTTAGGTTAGGAGTTTGTTGCATTTTTCCATCTTTATATTCACTATAATCTAACGGCCTTGTATGTGCCATCGAAATTCTAACATCCTACATTTTGATGCACTCACTATTCAGATATATGCAGATATTTGCAATAGTTAGCGAAATTATGAAAATCGGTTGTTTTTTTTAAACGAAAAAGCATTATGAGAATTGGTATTTTGGTATTGTTACATCAAGTTGCAATATGTGGGAATAAACCATAATAAAGAAATGATTATTTTAATTCCAATATCTTCGAGTAATATTTTTTGAATAAATTTCAGGTTGGTATCGAGAATGCGCATTTATAAGAGATACAACCGATGTGGATTTTGCAATAAAATTCAACGAACTAGACGAAACAATGCTGAAAGATATGGAATATGCAAAAGCTTTTAAGCTTTATTGGATTATTGGAAAGGTTATAAGAGATGATTATATTTTTATGTAGCTAAAATATATATAAAAAGGAGGAAAAAAAGCAGAATTTTTAATCATTCAAGTAATACTAAAATAATAGTGTCTAATGATAAATAAGAGCATTATTTTCGCTAGGTATTTTCCAATATTACATGAAATAAAAATTAGCAAAACATAAGGCAGGTAGATGCTTCAGCAATATACGTCTTGCTTTGCAATAATTCCTAATCGGGTAACACCTTATCCTTATCTCCCTCACCCCCTTCCCAGACTACTTGGAAAAGAATTTAGTGCTACAATTGTTGTTGTCATAAATCTACTCAAAAGGAACTATTTTCAAGAGCAATCGTCCGTTCGTATGAACGTATTGATGCATTTGATGTGCGGCTTAATTAATGAACTGTATTCATTAAAACAAATCAGGTATTGCCAGCCGACTTAGTCAATGAACTGTAATCACTGAAAGAAATTAATTGTTGCCAACCAGTATTAATAAAGCAATTTCTAGATAAACGATTCGCTTGAGGTGAGTGTATATGCGAATTCGATCAAAATCGATTTATTCATTGTATATCGTGATGAAAAGAACGATTGGGTCGGTGGAATGATCGTCCCTAAAAAAGAGAAACTTAAATGGATTTATCCATCAATCGATAATCTTTGCGTTGGTGATCTTCATGGTGAACTTTTTAATGTTCCATGTAATGTGGAAAAAATTCTTGAGGTAAGTGAAAATTTATTCTTTTTTCTTTTTAATATTATTTATTATTCTTTTGTTCGTCATTATAGAACTACTTTAGGGTCGTCGTTTTTTTTGAAGGAATCTGAAAATCGTACACCAATGACATCACTTTCGTTCACTACTATTTACTGAAGAAAATAGAGCATTCACTTGAGTTTCTTCTTTTGCCAAAAAGATTTAAAAAATAAACGATATATCACAATTAGTAATATTATTTACTCATCATTTCTCTATCTTCTATTTAATTCAGCTCTACTTTATTCATTGCTAATAGGAATTGACTTTTGGAATATGTTTGCTTATCTTGAAGACACTTTTTCGTGCAAATTATCCATGAGATGCTTTCAACCGGAAACACAAATATCTCATTTTTAGTGATATTTTCGCTAAAGTTAAGTTTATAAAAAATACCACCTAGTATTAGAAATTTCCATCTAAATGAAGTGATCTATCAATTTCCAAACGAGAAAGGCATCCAGATAAAATAAAAAATAACTTAATTATAGTTGCAACTAAAATAGCTCACTTAAAAATAATTCCTATTCAAAACCGCAGTAACTTCCAAAGATTTTATATATTTAACGTTTTTAATTGTTCCTTCAATTTCTAGTTGAAATTTTGTTAGTACGAATATTCGGCGATAAACAATAGAAGAAATAAAATTCATTCGATGGATTACTTTTATTATGAATATAAATTTTTGAATTCGCTAAATTTTCGATTTTTTTCCAATTGGTGCTCAATTTTTATTTATTAACGCAATATTTTGTGTTTCATTCTGTTCGATTGACCAAATAATTGACTAATAATTATTGGCAGTCTGATTATGGAATAAATTGGACGATTCCTCAGAAAACAAGCACATTTATATGGCATTCATCACATAAAAATGTTCAACGAATTGGTTATTGGGAACAACATGAATGGTCAAATGTATATAAGGTATTCTGGTGAAGAAAAAAAAAAGAATGCTGCATTGTCGAATACGATTCGATATGAGTTCACAATAGCCTTTATTTCAAAGATATCTACCGGTTTTTTATCATATTATGGTGCTATTTTTTTTTTTTAAACAATGACAGAGACTATGAAAAATTACATTTCTAACTGAATAATGAAAAAAATTATCCCTTTGGTACATTTTTAGTTAAAAAAAAATGTGTAATTCAACCAATGTGGCAAAATTGAGCGAAAATAAATCCACCAAAAAAAAAAAATCTTTATTGCAGTCCTCATTAGACAGATGATTATCCTTTGATGGAATGGTTTATTCCATTCGTGCCTCGATGCCTAATCCATTTTTGCATATTCCATTCTACATATTTTTACCGAGTAAAGAAGCCTTTTATGATTTTCAAATAGCAGTTATTACATGCACAAAATTGTTTCATTGTTTAAGTTGTTTAATCGATGCGAAAATTATTTCAGCACAATTTGAAATGTGTTGAAAATCTATCAAAGATTTTTTTTTTCTAATTTAATGTCATCATATGTGCCTTTCTTGTTAATGACTCGTTGTTTTTTGAATTGTTTATATTTTTATATCGTAAAGTTGATTAATGTAAAGTTATTGCCCTACAATGTTATCATAGAAATAAATAAATGTATTTTGACCATTTGAGATATTGTGATCTCAGAAATTATGCTTCATCGAATTAATCTTTTTTTTTTTAAATAACTCTCTTGTATTTTCTCAATTTTCCGCTAAAATTTTTTTACTTTTATCGATAATAAACGTATTTTCTTTCTGTAAGATTCGCTTTTTTCTCTTTTGTCGAAAATTTATTAAATTCCTTTTAAAATACAAGTGAGTTCTTGAGTGAGCTGTAAAGAAATTCCAAAATTTTCCAAATTTTTTATGGAAGGATGGAAAATTTCCACCTCAAAATGAAATAAAACATGAGAGATATTTGAAATAATTCATAAATGGTTCATTATTATCACATATGTGATATTCTTTTATAAATGAATTATGAGTCTAAAAAATTATATGTATTTTCATTTTGCATTTGCCGGATTTAATATTGCTTCTATAATATTTGTATTATATAGAAATATTTTTGTGTTGCGAAGATTTGCGGATGATTGACGTACTGTTTTGTTATATCTCATAGTTAATGATCTTCGCCAGTTGATCACCACCGAAGTATGCACAATTGATGCGCTATGAGTTCGTCACATCGTAGATCATTTGCCACAAAATCACCCGTAATAAAGGCGGCATAAATATTGAATGATTCTTCATTGATATAGGTGCCTCGCTGAGATACTGTTGCTGTCTGATATCACCACGTCATCATTTCGTTGTTATTTGGGCATCCAATAGGTTGTCGTTAAGTTCACTTAGGCATTCATGTCCTTTAATGATTTATTTCGATGAAATGTTATATTGTGTTGTTATTTCTTTTTCTTTGAATGTGTTTATTGAAACTACAAAAATTTTTTCTTAGTAGAGTTTTAAGGAAAGAGGGTCTTAAATTTATCAAGCAATTCCATTTTTTATCGTTCCCCCTTCCCTTTCATCCGATGCACTATAACGTTTGCGCATTTATATACATTGATTTATCCTGTATGAATTATTTAGACCTATATAAATTAAACGAGTTTTAGGAATTAGCACATTTTTTTTTACTTCAAGTAATCGTTTATTACAGTGATTTTATCATTCATCATCAATGATTTCTTCTTCGAGTTTTTGCCGGTATTTTCTTTGCTTAATCGCTTGTATAAATCGAAAAAAATTTGCGCATTTTCGATGTTGTTTTTTTGATTAGACTTATTGAGCGATAAAAAGATTAATATATCCCATCAATTGAATATTTAAACGATCGATAAGTGATCAATTTGAT
The DNA here is from genome assembly GCA_037389465.1 of Baylisascaris procyonis. Classification (NCBI taxonomy): domain Eukaryota; kingdom Metazoa; phylum Nematoda; class Chromadorea; order Rhabditida; family Ascarididae; genus Baylisascaris; species Baylisascaris procyonis. The sequence goes on along the minus strand of JAZARR010000154.1, from coordinate 4,834,226 downwards.
CAAAATATTTAAAAAAAAAAATTTTTTTTTTGAGTGTTGGAATGATGGAAATAAAACATTGGAAAAATGTAAAAGAAGCACTACGGAATTTTACATTATTAGTGTTGGCCATAATTATTCTTCTATTCGGTACATTATCGTTGCGTCATTTTCAATATCCGTCGCCAATATTTACGAGCGTAAAGAACGATTCGATTTTTGTGAGTGTGTTCTTCTATGATTAATAAGATTCTCGGCACGGTAGGGTTCTTTCTAGCTTCCTTCCCCACCCCCCTCCCCCTCCTCTCTCTCAAAGTTATTCATGATGAAACAACCGTTCGAAAGGTGAACTGCTTAGCCTGGTGTCAAAAGCAACTCTTAACTCTTATGACGGTAAAATTGCGTGATATAGGTTATGTTATGTACATGCTATAGAAGAAGACGAACGTTTTGCAGTCGATTCCTTGTAGAAAGAGATGGAGATGGAGTTGAGTCATCCGAGGTGAAGCGAGAACGAGTCCCATGTTGCTTAGCGTCACAGAACCCGGTCCGGGTACCATAGGGTTCTAGAACCGGGTCCCCGACGGTTTGAATACAGTTTGAATTCAGAAGAGAGAGTGTTGGATGAAAGGGCGGTAGTGATATATCCTGCCAAGTAACTGTTGCAGGATCAGAGGAATGACACCGCGTTCCCATCTGTCCATCTCGTCCCCATGTATCCATCCCCATGTTCCCCTTTGGGCATGCAAAACTCACCCGCTCGCTGCGCTGGCTTCTTAATGCTTATTAATAAACAGACGGCGCTTTTTATTCCATTTCATTTTCATTTCTTTAATTCGGATTACTTTAGGTCACTCTGACACATGTAATACGCATAGGAACCAACGTGAAACTCCATTACCAATAGTGTTTGAGGGTGACTAAATATTTCCAACATATGGCTAAAAAACCGTAATTTTTATGACTTGAATCACTAATAGAAATGTGTTTTCATCATGCAATGCTTGGCACTCTATTTGCACCATTAAAACAATCAGCCTATTATTTGAACTTCAAAAAAATCAAAGATTATTTTATTCATTTCAAAGGGAGGCATCAATTTTTTTTTCTTCTCGAATGAACTATGCTAGCTAAGAATCCGGTATAATTTTTCAAGAATGAATCTCTAAGTAAAGAAATTTAAATGCTTTTTGAAGATGCTCTTCAGTGCATTATCAATAATTTGCATTTGAATTTACCTATAACCCATTGTGTTTTGATGGTCTCATTACTACCAAATTTCAGACTTCAACTGAATTCAATTTATTACGCTCAATGAGACATTTATTTTTGCTAAACATTGTTCAACAACGCGATAATGAAATATGGTTTGCATCGTTTGATATTCGAATATTGATTGCCAATGGTAGAATGCGAATATTTCCAATGAAGGAAATTCCTTCAAAAGATTATGTGAAATTTTATGTGTATAATGAAATACGCGCTATTCATCGGTATGTTTTATTATAAAAAGTAATAACAATTTCTTATTATTTTTTAAAATTATAGTTAAATTTTCTTTTTTTTGTGAATAAAATGAAACCATTTCGAATGTTTTATTTTTCTATTCTCGATTTGCACAATGGGATGAGCCATCTTCTAAGATGCGTACATCGTTATAATAGGTCTCATTGTTACGTTCCCTCATTGGTTTCTTCTCAAGTATAATTTATTAACTCTATCAGTTATACTGTATAACACTTTGTAGATTGCGTACGGTAAATATTTTATACGGTGGTATTGAAATGACGGCTCCTCGAGATGTAGAGATATTCCGATGGAAATAGTAAAATGCTCGATTCATTAACTGTCGTGGATTGATATTATCCGAGCAATCGGTGCAATCTTTTATTCCAAAATCTTTCGTTGGGCATATAGCATATTTCCGCGATTTTATCGAACAATATCGGTCGCATCCATTTCTCTTTGGTGGAACACTGCTTGGTTAGGTTGTTTTTTTTTGTATTAAGAGGAAATTCAATTTTTCATATATTTGCGTAGATTTATTCAATTGAATTGATTTAGGAAGATGAGAGTTGCCGACAAAAAGGGACAAAAATGCAAAATGCTTTTTTTTAGAATAAACGGAAAACCTTGCAGACATGTGACTCCTCTCTATAAGTGTAACTCCTCTCCCCTTCAATCCCATCCATTTCATTTGGATTTCTCTTATCACGACATCTGTTGTTTGAGATTGGAGGATTGTTTAACTTACCCCTGTGAGTAGCACATTGAGTCCGACCACTGAGGTGCGCCTCAGCTTACTCGAATTTTTGATAAATTTACGATGTTTTTCAAATTTTTTTCTTTGTTGCATTTGCAAATTTGAGTATTTAAAGTTTATTTTTATAAGAGCTATCAGAAACTATTTTCGGATGTTTTAAGTATCGCTGAGTTATTTGTAGGTTGGTATCGCGAATGTTCGTTTATTAGTGATACAACAGATGTTGATTTTGCAATGCGAATTGACGAACTCAATGAGGCGATGCTAGAAAATCTTCAAATGTTACAATCGCCGAAACTCTATTGGATACTTGGATCTGTTAGTGATTACATTGTTTTTCTTAAATATTTTAATTGCATTTTAAATAATTGAAACAAAAACAATTCTTGATTTTTTAATTAGTTTCTCTTATTAATTCGTCATCATCAATATTTGCTTGGGTAAATTCTTCTTCAGATCACAGTGAAATCAATCTTTGAAGGCAGTCGGCATCCATTCACATTTACAGATATCGCATTTTACAGGTGAATGATTCTCTCGAATTATCCGTTCATGTAGATAAAATTAAAATCGATCTGTTTTTCGTATTTCGTGATAGTGAAAGCGATTGGGTCGGAGGAATGGATGTTAGTGCACGACGAAAATTACGATGGTCATATCCACCGATCAACGATCTATGTGTTGGTGATCTCTACGGACGACTCTTTAATGTTCCTTGTAACGTGGAACAAATACTCCCAGGTATGATGCCTACTTTAGCTTTGGAGACGTTTGTCATTTAGCATTTCCTATGTGAATCATTTGTTTATACAATTAAAATTTATTTGTTAAATTAAAATTAAAATTAATAAAAATATAAAATGTTTATGCAATCATTTGTTTATGCAGTTCATGTAATGCAAAAAGGCTACTAGCGCCGGCCACAAACGCTGAAATTTCTGATGTGCTGGCAGAGTTTATGGCTGGCAGACATAATGAGGCATAAGTGAACTACTTTAAAAAATAAGCAATATAATCACGAATTGATTCTGTACATACCGTTGAAGGCAATACTAAAACTAGGGAATCTGATATGGTACCACGGGACAGAAAATTCCTGTGGTTCTTCCCGTTTATGCTTTATCTGTATCTGTCCCTTGTGCTTAACTTACGATCAATGGACTTTGTAGCCACCAAATGCATACAATAAACAGCCTGGTACTTGTAAGGCTTTCTTGCACGTCTTTAGTCTACTAGTAGTCGGTCAGGGGACACTTTCCTCCCGCCTCCAGCCCCTCCCTCTCCCGAAAGAACGAGGTCTTGGAGCGACCAGAACTTGTGGCCGTGAGTCATACGGTGCTAGCAATTTTTAAAGCGACCAGGTGAAATCGAGTTTTCATTTCCACTCAAAAACCTCCTAAAAGCGATGTGCCGAAGAGTTGTTTAATAACTAAGAAGGCGCAGCCGCCTTCCTTTTTTTATATTTTTAAGAGCACTGACTCTTTTGCAATTTTCCTTTCTGTGCTTGAAATATCTGAAAATAAGTCTTGCCAATGAGACATTCATCGGGAACCGAAGTGTTGGAATACGTTGAAATCCATCCCGATGAGTGGGGGTAGATTATTTCGATGTATAATCGTTCGGCAACCTTGTTCATTTCAGGCGGATTATGGAAATAAGTGGATGATTCATCACAAGAATAGCGAATTCTTTTGGAAAACATCGCATAAAAACGTAAGGAAAGGGGCAAGATGGAAAAATAGCGAATGACATTCTGTCTATAGGGTTTTTTGACATATCATTTGCAGTAGTTATAGCGAAATGAATTGAAGTGATGAGCATTTGGAGGCTTTAAATAAATATTTGGTGAGTTAATTTGATTTTTTGAGAGTTGTTGAGCCAATTTTTGCGAACCATATTGGGTTCTTTTAGTCTTTAAGTCCTTTTTATATGCTTTTTAAAATTTTTTATTTGGAAAGCGCGTTATGGCAATGTTACATATGTACATATGTATGTATGCATCTTTCTGCTCATTTATTCGGCAATTTGAACTGAGAACTCACTAAATCTTCAATTAGGAAATTTGATGGATTTAATGTACCCTATAGGATGATCTCTCACACGGTATTTCGCATTGATTCGTCGAATTCGAAAAAATTTATAGATATTTTAAAGTATCACAAAACTTTTGACGTTCTGACAAATTTTGAAATATGCTGTCGACATAGCGTTGAGTTCATGTGTGTTCAGTTTCCACTTTATTAAAAAAGGTCGCCTCGAAATCAGGATGGGAGTAGGGGGTGGGGGAATGGGGAGCAGAGGGGAGGGGAGTGAGGGGGGGGGGGGTGAAGGGATGGTCGCTTACTGTAAACCTGTCTCAAGATGGAAAACCTGAATGAGATGAAATAGCAGTGTTTTCGCTAAAGTTGTATGAGTGCCCTTTCATCCTTATCGGATGCTTGCCTTCATGCTCCGTTGAATGTTACTCTTCGAATTGAATGTTATTCTTATATTTTGCGTTAATGCACTTCCGTTTTAACTGCTAGTATTTGATTCTAAAGTTTCTTTAATGATTACATTGTACTTTATGCTATCAGTTTGCTGTCGATTTATGCGCTCTAAACACTGACACAATTCTTGAAGTGGGGGAGAGGAGAAGAGGAAGGATGGAGGGGAAAAGAGTATGCCCTCAGCGTAAAATTTTTCCGGCCGGGTAGCCTTAGAACTTCCCAATGGTTCTTGTACGGATTCTATCCCTCCCCAACACTTCCCAAAACACAGGATGAATTTATGGGATATTTTCATTAAAGTTTTGTATCAAATAAAATCGTTAATTGTGATTAGATTTGTTATTTCTCATCTCACATTTTGGATGAAGAGTGATAAATTGATTGATTTTTAGAAATATCGCCCCTTCAAATTACCCATTGGGCATTTCATAAAACACCATGATAATAAGAACATAAAGCAAAAGCGCATATATTTTCATCGCCTTATTTACGCTTTATTACTCATTTCAAGAATATGCTTAGAATTTTTATTATTTAATAGTGTTGTATGTAAATTTGTAATTTTGTATAATTTTATGTAGTGTCGAATTATGTAAATTTTTTTTTATCAGTGTTTTATTTAATATTTGTTATGTAATATTATGATATATATTGTTAGCTAAAATTTACTATGACAACAAGTGTTGAAAATATTCAATAATCGAAACAAATTTGCGCATATTTACATTGATTAATCATGGGAAGAGGAATCTTTCGTTAAAAAAATTCTGCAAATGATTTTAAAAAATACAATTTGATATTCTTCTCCCGAAAGGGCGATGAAAATCCTGTTTTCGTACACCACCTCGGAGATTCTTGTGGCTCTTTTTCCAATGCGCTAAGAACCGAACTATATGAATTGTATTTTGGAGAAACAATCATCGAATATTCGATCATGCTTTACCCAATAATTTACCAGCAATAAGTTCTTATCGTCTTTCCGTGTTTTCAGTCTCAAGCTGAAGTGGAAGCGAAAGCGGATATGAGAACGAAGGGAGGAGTGAAGGGAGATGAAGACAACAATGAAAGGTCCATCGTGGCAAGAAGAGGAGAAAAGAAATATTGTGGGAAATGTTTTTCCCGCTGAGTTGGGAAGAAGAAATGTTTATTCTTATTCAGATCAATAATACAGAAAAAGGAAAAAAGATATAGTCTAAAAACAGATTATCACTTTTCACATGCTCTTCATATAGTCTCTCTTTGACGCATCCAACATAGCATCTTTCAACAGTTCCATCATCTCGAGTCTCTTATGCGTACTCCCATCTGGATCGAGCCTAAATAATTTACATATATTTCATGCCATGTTCAATAAAAACACATAAAGCCATAGATTTCAGGATGAGAGGTACTTTTCCTTCTAAAACCGATAGACTTAGAGGGATAGAAGACAGCTCACTCAGGGTAGTGCGGTAATTTGTATATTTTGTGTTTTTTATGCCATATGATACGTCATATCACGTTATGTCAATAAATAGTATACTATGTTATATTCACATAATTTTATATGTTTTTCCATTTCGGGATTTTGTAATTTGAAAAAAATAAATAAATAAATAATAAAAATAATTGCGGTTCAATAATTTTGTATTAAATCAACATGTAAAACTTATCGTTACTCATTGGAGATTTCTTTATATGTTGATTGACAACATGTTATATTATTCACCATCATATTATCCACTTATTATAAAATAAGGGCGATTTACAAAGGTAATAATGAATTTTTAGAACAAAAAAGGGAAACTTACACTGTTGTATGACGTTTGTAGTAATTGTCACGAATTTGCTCCCAATCGAAAGGTGCCGCACTTACTTAAATTACATAACTATATATTACTATTAAAATTTTATTATGCTTATTAAGCTATCGTGCAAATAAATGCAAAATTAGCTGTCATTTGATTCCAGGGGTAAGTTTGTGGACTCACAATCCGTATTATACTTTCAAATTGATGAACTGTTGAGGCAGTACTTTGGCCCCATAACCACAATAATCACTGAGTATCAAAAAGCTATCATTGGAGATGCTGCTTTCACGGCAGCAGCTTTGATGATAACCGGAATGCGGAAATATTGCTTCCGGAAGGAGAGAAATGATCGACCATATGTTCATCTAAACGATGGTTGTGAGACGTATATCACCCATCCCTTCAAAAACTAATGAACGAATATCGTTCTAGCAATGGGGTCGTTGCATCTCTACTTCAGAAATCAGCGAAAACCTCAACTCAAGATCTGCGATTATAAGTTCCCCGAGCAATTTTCGATTGCTGGCTTAATAATATTTTTAAAAAAAATATTCATTGCTAAGATTATGAAGAAAACATTGATATATAAATGGTTGAAACTGACCTCGACGAAGAAATCTACGAACATTTCCCGCATAATGCGCAATTCCATACATCAGCATACCAACCACTCCAGCGCCAAGTGCTGCCATTGGATAAATCTCTGCCTTACGCAGAAAACGTGATGCCAGCGATCTGTATTAACGCAATGAGCATTCACACCTCTTATACTTCCATAGAGAAGCGGGAGGGATGTGGATGGGGGAGCCCCCTTTCCCGATAAAAAAAATGCCAGGGAGGGAAATTTCAGGATAATGATTTTGGTATCATGTTTTGGATGTTCTACAGCCTGCTTGCGGGTTAAAAATTTCAACAACTATAACAAAAAAAATTTTTTCTTAGCACAGCAACCATTCGTCATGTTCAAAAGGTGGTGTCCACTTTTTTAAGGATGTTCTAAGAAAATCGAGCCGAATACCGCTAATTATTGCAACGACGAATTGCAAAATTTTGCAATCTATCTGCATTATTTAATTGCAATATTGGAAATTTTGTAAATCCTGAATTTGAATCGCTAAAATTAGAATACCTTTTCGGTGCATCCTTTAGAGGTTGTAAGCTCTCGTTTACAATTTTTGACCAATGGAGATCACGCTGCAAATAAACATTTTTAAAAGAAACGCTTTTCTCTAACTTTGCAATAGCTTAACATTCCCATCTTAGCATCTCTCCCAATCAACTCCATATCCCATTCCGATACGTATTTCCGCCCAGAAACTATCTTATCCCTCCGTTACATTACTGTCATCCATTCATCCGGATATATGGTCGCGATTGGGACCAAGACCGGATTCAGTCCAAACACACGCTTCGTCGTTGTGTACGAAAAAGAAAACGTTGAAAACAACGTCAAATGATTCGTACCTGATAACGAAGTCTCGTTATCCAATGTCCTAGCCCAACAGTCGATGTACGAGACCACATCCTGCAGCGTTCACTAATCTATCTAAACATGCGAATATTCTGGTAGACTTATTGAGCATTAATGGTATAAACATATGCAATCGGACGGTGAACCTGTAAAATCGATAAGGACCGAATGCTTGTCGAAAATGGCAGGTAAACCGACCAGACAAGGAACCACAATTTCCGGCACTCTTTTAAGACTATGATGCATCCAAAGGGAAATCAACAAATCAAAGTTTCTGGCTTAAGCCCTCTCTTCTATTCTTCCGGTTTCGAACGCTCAAGACCAATCGTCCTTGCGAAAGCAAGAGCCCACCTAGCGCCAATACTTGCAAGAAAATGTGAATAAGAATGTCCAATTTACTGCGTTCACAATCTCCCCAATTTGCATACAATCCAAATTTGACTTCTTATCCCGTTGAAGTGCAATATAAGCCTCTTAAAGTTGGATAAATAAACGGATGAACGAATAAATTGATGCTGGAAATTTAGAACGTCAACATTTGGTGCATAGTGCGTCTAGCAAGCCAAATCTTTCCAACTTCGAATGCTCCCAGATAGAAAATATCGCAGATACGTAAATATCACAAGGTGACGAGCGCATTCTTTAGTCGAAAAGTATAAGACAACCGAGGTGGTCTTTGCAGAATTTTGCAGGAGAAGAAGTGCACGAATTCGATGAGTGTGCTAGAAACGAGTAGGAATTTTGCAAGTGACTAGCACATAGGTGCAGCACAGACGTCTATCTCATTCCCATCATAAGTGGACAGCAGGCTGGGTGGGCATCCATCAGCTGTCAACCAAGCAGTGACCGATGTGCAAATGACTTCATAATCGATTCGAGGTAATCTCGCAACGAATGTTTGGAATGCAATCGTTCGGTAATGCGAACGGCCAATGTTACTGTTCGTTCTTTTGCTCTTTCAATGATCGGGCGGTGTTGGGCGCGTCTTTCTAGAAACTACTCTCGTGGGGCTCATTGATGTTTTTCAGATTGCAGTTATCGGTTGGTTGTGCTTGACTGTGAGGTTTGGGCAAACTGTTGAAAATGGAGGACTGATAATTTTCGGAGATTAAGGGCTAGGGAAAATGGGGAGGACATATATAACACTATTTAGGGGATTTAGATTCGGGTTGTCGAAAAAAGGTGCAGGTTTCATTATCCGGGCACAAACGTCCTCAAGTATGCATCTTGTTCGTGGAGACATGTACATATGATAAGGCTTTTCAGTTTTAGTGATAATATCTATTACTAAAAGATTTGTTAAGTGAATTATGCGAATTTTCATCCATTATTATCATCGGGTCTTGAGGACGAAGGGAGGCGAGGAGAGGGAAGTGAAGGGGGGGGGGGGGGTAGGGGAGAAGAGTGGTAGAAGTGCTTTATTAGTTATGACAAGCGTTTACCTCTCTTTGTCGCCTCACACTATCATAAACTTATACATGCAGATGGCTAGTTGGTTTCCGTTAGAATGATCTTATGAAGCACTCAAAAAATAAAACTTTCTGAATGCACTCAATTTTTTGTGTTTTTATTATAAGCTAGTACCCCTTTTTTCTAAAATCTCAGTTTGCTTCGCATATATAGATTTCATTCCCCAACCAAAGCATATGTCCAAACATGACTGCTATTTTAGAAGAAAGAAATGTAGTAATGCTTGAGGATGTCTGTTTCCTTCTTTTTGTTTTTGCCTTGACGCCGCGGTTTTTTTTTTTTTCATTCAACGGTCGTCGTTTCCATTTTCACCTTTCTTTTTTTTTTTTAGTAACTTATTTTCCAGGGTAGAAGATAGCTTCTTGTTCACGAACGATGGCATCGTCATCTCGCCGCCTTAAAAAGGTTTCTTTCAATTGAAATTCTTATTTCTTTCAAATGTACTCATAGAAATTGCTGTGGTGGTCGTGTAATTTTGCATTTTAAAGCAATGTTGATGCAGAGGTGCCATTGTCAATTTTCATATGTGATTTCATGCTAGTGATAGCAATTCTTCCTTTATTTAACCGGATCATCGAAGAAGGCGACCATAATAAGGCCGACGGCCAGTATACGCCTAGTCTAGAGAATTGCTATAATGGGGTAGGCAGAAAGTTCAAAGTTGCCGACATAGGTGCAACACTTGCTTGTTTATACAAATTCCTACTTGTAAATAGAAAATTCATCAAGCTATAAACTGCTCTGTCCGCCCAATTCTGCCAAAATCTTCTCAAAACTGTTTTTACTCGATCTAACCATAGGTTGACCGTGCATCGATCGCTACCCATACTGTGGTCGTCTTACGCATAGAATATGCGAGAATTGGCTGGAATCTTACACGTTTATGAGAGGCATCTCGCTTACGTGGCCATAGTGACCTAGGGGGTTGAAGAAAACGCTGTGGAAGGCTTGAAATTACTTTTTCCGTTCTCCATTCTCTAGCCTCAAGTGTTACCTGAAGTAGCAACTGCATTGTGAAGATAAGTGAACGCATTGCGAGCTGTGGTCTTCATTTAGTAATCGCAGCTCTACCTTCGGATTTATTTTGCGTACTGCAGCTCCTCTCCCTACTCGCCAACCTCCACCTGTCTCAACTCTTTCTTGTCGTTATCAAATTTGCTTTGCAAGTGCATACTATAGCGACGTTATGATTGCATGTACGCATGCAGGCGTGCATATCTCTTCGCTATGTTCTCAACTTTAACGGGCTTGAATACTTCAAAGGATTACCTAAAATATTACCTAAAAGTATCGGTATGTAGGTAGCTATTTTGCAGTGTGACCTGGTATATCAAGTTTTCTCTACCTGTTATATGATGGGCGATGATTTTATCATTGCCGAATGTTCTTCTGAATCCAACGTATTACATTATGATGCACCTATAGACCATAGCGATATAATTTAGTGTACCTGACTTGATCAGGTTGAACTATACCTGTCTTCAGGTTTAAAATCATAGCAAACCGGATCGGGTGCTGTATTTTATAATGCAGTCTGAGATGTTATGGTTTTTATAGGTTGAGACTAGTTTTAATTGGAAATTTCCGAGCATGCGAACGGTATTGGTTAACAACAAATTCACTTTCTTTAGCCTGCAGAGTCGATCTCGTTCAGTAACCGTTATCTTGCCATTCTGATAGTAATCCTAGAATATTCTGGTGAGGCTTGAGGACCAGTCTGTAGTCAGCTGACCTCCCCTCTCTTCCCTTCCCCCTCCTCTCCCTGCCCCCTCCCCTTCACCTCCCCCATCTGTTGTCGTTTTCTCCTTGCGTGAAAAACTGCAAGCAATGATAAGGTCCCATTTCTTCGAACTTCTGAAGTACTGTATACTGATTTGTTATCTCACATCGAAGCGTCTGAATGTTGTTTTTATTGTTTTTTAACGTTCACCTCTCCCACACCTCAGGAAATATTTTCATTTCCACATATCTCTTTCCACGAAATTTTTGTTGAGACATTCTGAAATGGATATGAATTAATGGTAGATTTCGGTGAGGTCTTTTCAGGAACTGGCCGATATTCAATCATCCGACTCAAAGACATTCTGCAATATCGAATTCGACGAGAACAACCTTCTTCACTGGACTGGCCTCCTTGTTCCAGTGAGTTTTTTTTGTGTTTTTACGTGATTCTGAGTGAAAATTTCTAGGAATCGTGGTGGTGGAAGTTTCGGATTTCATCAACATCGTAAAAAAGTTTCCAAAATATTGAGAGGTACCACTAACTTATTTAAGTCTTCCCTTCGCCTTACTGATCGTTTTCTTGGCACAATTGCAGAGAACGTTAGCACACTCACTGCGTACGGAGCTGAGCTCGTGCCCGCCCATTCGTATGCACCACTACCGTTACCCTGTACTCTGTGCAAAAGAATCCAAACGTCCATCACGGAAACTCGAAAGCTTCTTATAGAAACATGCACTTTTAATGTTTAGTTTATTTCCATCTGTAGGTATGAGTTGATATGATTTCAGGAGAAAGAACCATACAACAAGGGCGCGTTTAAGGTATCGATTGACTTTCCGGTGGAGTACCCCTTCAAGCCGCCAAAAATCACATTCTTGACCAAGATATACCACCCGAACGTAGATGAGAAGGGACAGGTGTGCTTGCCGATCGTCGCGCCTGACAACTGGAAGCCCGCAACGAAAACCGAGCAAGGTACTACTTTCCCATTTTTTCTTACTTAATTGGCGTGTTCATGCCTGATATATATATATATATATATATATATATATATATATATATATATTCTGGAAACTCTAAGGGTTTCTGAACTTCGACTTGCCTCGATTGCCAAGGCCTTGCTGAAATTTCTTGCGCAGTTTTTCACCACAAAGCGTTTGAGAATCCACGAAGTTCCCCCCCCCCTTCCCCATCCTGTTTTTTCACTGATCCTCCCAGCATTTGGTATCCTAGAACATGTTTTATTTATCTTTTTCACCTCTCCATAATAACCCACTATTCCCTGTTTTTGCTCTGAAATGAAGTGAGCTATGAATCGTCGTAAGGAAGCCACCGAAATGGTTGGAACATAGGATCATGAAGTATTAATGCAGACAAAACCTGAACTATTTCAAACTTTATTCTTCAGATGTCTGAAACTGTAGTGATATATACACGATTGATTATGACTATTGCTTTACGTCCAATTATTCATTCCCACGTTCCCTCTTGCTGTTAACTTTTGCACTGTAGATGGGGGAGGGGGAGTGGGAGCCTACTTTGCTCCTGTTATATCGGATTTTGTGTATCCATTCTATTTATCGTTCTGTTGAAATTCTAAAAAATCAAATGATTATTGAATAGGTTGAGCTTCAAGCATAACACTGTATAGCGTGTAACTTGAATGCTTCATGTCGTTAGAGGTGCCATTGTTGTTCATAGCGCGACAGTGGACAGATGCTGCAAATTTTATAAACTTGGCTGAGGAATTCTGCGGCATAGTCGCTGCCTGACTCTCATGGAGTTCTTCAGGTGAACTCGAAACACATCTCTTAGGAACTTCCGGCTGCATATGATGGAGAATTCAGCTCTAGTAAATAATGCAGTCAGTATGAATTTTGATTTCTTTTATGCAAATAAGGGTAATTCCTTGCCAAAAATGTTTTTGTTGAATGAAACTGATCTATGCATGGCATTTTATGTAAGAATACTTCCTTCCTTCAAAATGATTGTTTTTTGAAGATGGCCACAAATGACTTTTTCCTTCCTTCATCTTTCTTGACAGTGTGTGCCACAAAAAATACCTCATTTTTTTCAACGTTTTCAATCTACGTCGTGGGAAATTAATGGGAATTTCTTTTTCAAATTGTCTCTCACATTTCTATTCCCTAACTACGCATGTAAGCATTCCACTATCGCATGCGTGTTGTTTACTTGGAAGTGGATAGGTTCGTACTCGAATAGGTTTTAGCTTGAAGCGTCCTATGTCGGAACTCGACCGTCCTCCTCAGAATCTTGTGGACTCCGAAGGCTCAGGATCAGGTTCGTGTTGAGGCTCCGAATGTGCCAGCGCTAGGTGGGGAGGGGGGAGAGAGGGAACGATTACAGCTCTAGCTGATCGAACGAATGAATATGGTCGAAAGATATGCTCCAATTGTCCACAATATAAGAGTTCGCTTTCAGTGATGAATGCTCTCTTGGGTCTCATAGCGGAGCCGGAGCCAGACCATCCTTTGCGAGCAGATCTGGCGGAGGAGTTCACTAGGGATAGGAAGAAGTTCAACAAGAATGCCGAAGAGTATACCAAGAAGCATGGGTTCAAGCGGCCGGATGGTTATTGAGCGATATGATCGGCGTTATATGCTCGTGATTCACGGTTTATTTCGTTCTTTTGATCCCACTGTTCATTAACCGTTTCGTATTTCCGGTGTTCCACTGAATTTCTTATTTGAAATTCTTTTATGGGTTTTCTATCTTCACTTTCTTTTCTTTCGGTTTCCTCTTTTCATACAAATAAACAAAAAACGCCCTCAACTTCTTCTTTGTCGATATTTTTTTATTGGTCTCTATTACAGTTGAAGTTATAGACCCATCTATGGTTATACGTGCTTCAGGGTCAATAAATGTATAATCCTGAACTTGATTTCTTCTCTGTGAATATTTGCTAAAGTAGTATTGAAACGGTGTATTGATTGATTAATTTGGACGCTCAAAATCACATGAAATGTGTAGATGGTGAGGTGAGGGTCGAACAGTTCGAGCATCAATTCATATCTGCGAATTGTTTTTTCTCTTCTCCAAAGGATTTCGATTCTTTAGAATCGGGAGTAGCCACTGACCGGGGGTAGCCACTAAATAAAATGCTCGATTTGTTCGGCATTTCTCACTATTAAACATCACCATGTACATATTGTTGATGGTTTCTGTGGCAAAATACGTGTCCGAAGTACGCTAATGGATGTGTGGTGTTGTCGTTTTTAGCGCCTTAATTTCAAGCAGTTGAGCGTTTTTTTTATTAGCTATGAAATGTGTTCCTGTTTTATCGTATGCCGTCGTTTCCCATACACTTGTCTGTACCCTTATTAATTACCGTAGTCGTATCCGGAGTGTGGTGTTTCCTCTCTCTCATTAGCGATCTTGTCTCTCAGTTCTTTGCCAATTGTGTTTTCGTCACTTATATCGATTAGTCTTCAATCATCGGTTTTATGCTGTTGTTCGTTTTTTTCTTCTCACACTGCATTATTATTTTTGGTGTATCCATTGATTGCCGATATGTGCAAATGATATGTGACGATGGGTTTTCGCTTTCCATTCACGTCGACTCTAATATAATGTTTAATAAATGTTTCCACTTATCACACATTCGAGTACTCGTTTTGAAGGGTTATTTTAATTGCTTGGACAATTTTGGCCATTGAGATATTTAGCTTTCCAATTGCGGAATTTTGGCTTAGGCAAGGGACATGGGGGTAGCGATGTATCAATTCGGGTTTAATGTTCAAGGTTTTTTTTCTACTAAATTCGTAGCTTGGCGATAACTGAACATTTATGGTTTAACGTGACATATTCATCATCTGGCTCCTCCTTTTATTTTCCTCCCTCCGTTCTCTGCAACCCTCCATCCATCCATCCGTCCTACAATCGTACTCTGTTTTTAGCTGAGTAAGTGGGCACATCAGAGATGCGACGATGGGACACCGCTTTGTCTATGTTAATATTCAAATTCGTTGTCTGATGTCGTGTCGTATACAGTAGATTCAAATACATTTGGAATTTGCGTTAACAAACAAGTAAAACAAGTATTATGGTTAATGTTGTCTTTGTCGTTGAATTGGTTTATTTACCACTTGGCAAATTATCTCTACTATTTCTTTTATTGACTATTACAAAAGCTTGAAATGCTAATTACAATGAGTGTCATTTCTGCTTCATATACGTTTTAAAAGGAAAATACCTTGGGAAGTACCGTGTCAAATATGATCGATGCAGTGTTCCAATATCCTTTCGTCGGTGGATTCAAGAATGGGTGACGGATGATCCATAATATCACGGATGGATGGGATATAAAGTTAAGCCAAAATTATAGCGAAAAGTGATGATCGAGAAGAAGCAAATGGACCGATCATACTGTATAGAATGCATGAAGAGTATATGTGGAAGCAGAAGGGAGATACACTTAAAAAGTTAAGAGCAGAAATGGGAAATTAGAGAGTTATTAGCTGTTTTTGTAGAGAGTTATTAGCTGTTTTTGCGAGTGGGCAAGTGAAATATTGAAATATCAGTCCTGATTTATAATGTGGTCGAATGGATTTCATTAATTTTTGTTACTTTTGCTGTATGGAAGGTTTTTAATCGTCTTCACTCTAAAGCGTTTTGTTCGTTGTGCTTACGAAGTGTGGACGAAGGAAGAGGTTGGAAGAGGTCTTACGGTTGTTGCGTTTCTTTTTGACTGCAAAGGACATTTGCAAATTTGAAGGAATTCCGGAGAAATTTGCCTACTATGAGTGGGAGGTATTCTGTTATTTGCAAAAGAAATTGCGCTTTAGGTTCGACTCTCCTTGGAGCGATCCGTTTCCCTTCTACTCAGAAACCATCGGTACACCAGTGGATATATGATGGTAGTAGTGACCGGAATAGTGGCAACTCCGAGTAGGTAATGGGAGAACTAAAGAATGCCTCCCTTTATTCGTGACGGCTACTTTAAAATAGTATTTTGAGTTCAGGCTTGGTTCAGGCTTGGACTTAGGCCATGTCATAGCGCAGTGCGGCACAATTGCAGAGAACGTTGGCACACTCGCTGCGAACCGCGAACTCATGCCCGCCAGTGCGTACGCACCGCTACCGTTACTCTGCTCCCTGTGCAAAGGAATCCTAACGTCCACCACGGAAACTCGAAAGCTGCTTGTAGAAACATGCAATTTTTTCCATATTTAACTCAGAATATCAGGTTATGTTCCCATGCAAAATTTTTGGCATTCTAAATTTCAGCTCAATCGGAGCACGGTAAGTGCACTTGCTGGAGGCGCCATCGTTCCCTGCAATTGTGCTCGATGGTCCATCCAACAAATGCACTTCCCCTCCTTCGATTGAACTGAAAGCTTGCAAGGGGGCGTTATTTGACATTCTAGGTTGAATGGTGGAAAAAAAATTCGCATTTTTCTGTCACAAGTTTTCGAGTCCTGTGATGGGAGTTAGTCTTCGCTTGCAGCTTGCAGAGTACGGTAGTGGTGCGTACGCAATGTGGAGCACATGCTCAGCTCCGTTCGCGGTGCACAACCGGGGTGCCATCGTTCTGTACAGGGGTGCCGCGCACCGCTTCATTTCTAACATCAGAAACCGTTCTAACGTTTTGCATTGTCGTAATAAGTGTACTCCTGCTATGTGTTATTTATTTGGGGCGCATTTATCGCCTAACCAGAAGGTATATCAGTAGCAGTATTCAGTCGATTCGTGGCAGTTGAGATATACTTTCTAAAGGATTGCCAGCTCCGACCTCAGCGTTTTAGGCATGTACCTTCACAACATATTGTAGTTCACCTCAAGATGTGGTTCCTCTGGATCTCACTTCAGTTATTTAGTAGATAGATTTGCTGAGCCGAAAATATTTGGGAAAGCTGCGTTACCCATTTGAAGTTAGATTAATCGACGAAAAGTTGGGCTCGGCAATTTTGTTGAGTGGCGCATTTCTTGTGGAAGTTACAGGTTTGAAAACAACATTCATTAGTCGGTACCGATTGTCTAGATTGGTGATGATCGCCGATCGAATCTATGGCTGTGTGGATGCTTGTGGAATGCAACCGATATAGTATATAACAATATCTGTTGATGATTTTACAGCATTTCTTTTTTTGAATTCAGTTTGGTCATTAAGAGAAGGTTGTAGGGACCTCTCATTTCGCCCTCTTTTTTCCCCGACTCCTCCTCCGACCCCTCCGCCCTCTCCCCCCCCACACCTCCGGTCTTATGATATTGATAAAAAAGGTGTACAGAGAGCTGCACAAGTTGGTATTGCAGAATGTACGTATTTTTGCGTCACCTCTATGCTAGCGTCGATCGTATTTGAATGTTTTTATGCACAGTTAAATAGTATGCTGCTGTTTATGTGCATGTGGTTATTGCTGACGTGGCTAGTGCACATCTATGCCGCTATATTTGCGTGTTCACTTTCAAACAAATCATTGTATGATATGTGGAATTCTTTGATCGACGCTTTGTCCTACGATCTGTTGTCTGATGTTGTCTGACGCTGGGTCTGTTGTCTGATGTTGTCTGACGCTGGATCTGTTGCCAGATGCTGTATAATGTCATCGACTTTTAAGTTGAATTATTTTTTGTCAACGTCAAATGAAGTGAATTTTCACATCAACAAAATTGGGTGTTGAGTTAATTTTTCGTTTATCTTTCATAATCATTGACCGATCATTTTTTGGGTTCTTTCATTCGCTCAACATCGGTCATAGAAATAAGACATATAGAATTGTGAAGAAATTTTAAAAGTATAGCCGTGAATATTTCAAATTTATGTCTTTATTTATTTCTTCAATAAAATATTTTTTCTGTTACTTTTTTTAAATGTTATTTTTTCTCTTCCATACATTCAACAATCACTTTAATAATTGTCAATAATTATTTATATTTTATTATTATTTCTCAGCAATCGTTTTGATCAAATACTTTATATTATTTATCTTCCACTGTTGCCATATTATATACCTTAATAGCACCTTTGATACTTTTTAAGTTTTTTAAAGCAAAAATTGAATTTAATGAATGCCATTTTTTAGTTTCTCTATGTATAATTTGTAAATGCTCTCTGTTGGCTCTAATAAAAATCGTCTTACATAATCTCATGGTTGGTCTTAATAAACAATAAATTGCAACACCTCTAAAGATGGTAATTGCGATTAGAAGATGAACTATATTATCGTTGTTTCGGATCAGTCGTCTTGTTGTTGTGTGTTTTGCTTGCATTTTCTTTGTTGGTCTCTTCAATTGAAGGAATATCAAGCATTCGTATATAATGGATAAGTTCGTATAGTACCTTTACCAGTACCTTTACCTCTTAGTTTATTATGAGTTTATTATATCAGTTTATTCGATTGGTATCTATACTGCTATCTTATTGCTTCATTGATTTGATCAATGGATTGTTACCTAATTTAATGAATTACTTTTTATACTATTCTTTAAAAAGTTAATGAAGATATATCGAAGAACTTATAAAATTCTATCGTAGCTTCTACAAAAGTAACGCTTTATGCATTGATTCTTCTTGTAATTTTTACTACAATATGGCATTTTGACGAGAATCCACATGATTACCTCTTCATGGCCATTGTTTTTTAAATACCTATGATATGTGCTAGCAAATAGCAGCCGAACCTCAACCATCCACGATCCGGGCAGGTATTCTGATCAGTCGAGTTGTAGCACTAAATTTGCCCGATTACTGCTAATTATTCGGGAGGTGAAGAGTTGCGAGTTCGACTTCTACCCGCGAACATAAAATAGTCCGCATCACTATCATATATGGTTATCATTTGAGATCCGAGAAAGACTTATGTAAGCTTAAGCGCAAAACTTAGCGTTATATTTTTATTACACCACATTTTAAGGTAACGAACGATTGGCAGACGAGTTGCCATCAGTGGTGGGAACGATGGCATCCGAGAAACAAATCACTGTTTTGGTAACTGGTGGTACAGGTCTTGTTGGGAAGGCAATCGAAAAGGTACTGTGTTTTATTTTTCAAAGGGCCCAGAGGAAAATTTGAAAAACGCTTTCCATTACGCAAAAGAATTGTAATCTGATTTGAAATGTAAAAAATTTAAGTAATATAGCACTGAAGTGTATGAGTGCTTAAAGAATTATCAATAAAGGAGAGTTTCCATATTTTATTGGAGTTTTTATATTTGTTTGTTGCTTTTAATATTGTGATTTCATCTTTTCTTCTGAATTATGCGCTAAAAGATGAGTGAAGTTATACGCAGTGAAGTAAATGTGCGGCGCTCTCGTATAGAACGATTGCAAACCCTGTTGCGAACCACGAATGGAGCTGAATTCCTATCCCACATTGCGTACGCACCGCCACCGTACTCTGCACTCCAAGCGATTAGTAATGCCCATCGCAGGAACTCGAAAGCTTCTTATAGAAACATGCAGTTTTTTCCATCCTTCAACTGAGAATATCAAGTGATGTTCCCACGCAAAATTTCAGTTCAGTCGAAAGGGAGGAAATGCGTTTGCTGGATGGGCCATCGTTCTTTACAATCTTTGCGGAGTTGAAATCTTCCTGTCCTTCAATCGAGCTGAAATTCCTCGTGGGGGGGGGGCATTATTTGACATTCTGAATTGAATGATGGGAAAAAATTGTATGTTTCTATCACAAGTTTTTGAATTTCTGTGGTGGGCATTAGTATTCGCTTGCCGGGCAGAGTACGGTAGTGGTGCGTACGCAATGGGGGACCGTTGATCGTGGTTCGCAATCGTTCCATACGATAGTGCCAGTAAATGATGCACCCTTTCATCGGGCATCACAGTTAATTTAATATGCAGTCTAGATGGTATGACGTCATTTCGCACCGATCCCTACTATATCAAACTATGAGGCAGGTAGCAGTGAAATGTTTTTAAAAAAATTTAAGGGTCCAAGTTATGGCTCCTGAACTGTTCCGAATATTTTTTTCGTTTACATCGTGAGTGCTACATAGTTGCGTGTTGAGAAGGAAGAGGTAATGCATTGTATGTAATGAGAAATGTTTTCGATAAGGTAATTTCAGGTTATTAGGCGCACCTTAAATGGACTTTATTCTCTAATTAGAAGGGAGGGGTGGAGGGGCTTAACCGCCCGCAAGTAATTTCTGAAACTCCTCGAGGACTTGACGATTGCTACTGAAGATGGCTATTAATGTTCACTTAATTCAAGGCAACTAGAGCTGGCATTAAGGAGGGATGTTTGCAGATCGTGAAAACCGAAGAATCACGACCTAACGAGAGGTGGATATTTCTTGGAAGCAAAGATTGTGATCTCTCCGATCTGGAGGCTACGAGAAAACTTTTTGCGAAGCATAAGCCTACCCATGTCATCCATTTAGCTGCCATGGTCGGAGGACTTTTTCATAACCTTCAACATAATCTACAATTTTTCCGCAAAAATATGGTATTCTTTTGTTTTTTTTTTGTTGACATTTTTAAATTATATTCTAAAAGTAATTCAGTGATGTTTTTTCTGAACTTCGGTGGAAAACTTTGTTTTCTTTTGCATTTAAAAGAAGTGTTGCCAACAAATAATGTCAGTCTATCTAACTGTGTTTATTCATCTAAGCTTAGGAAGTTTTAATATCAATATTTGCTCTCTCATGAATCTGCCTTCTAAGATAATGTCTGAGGATCCATTTATTTCTATTCTAAGCTGTTATGAGATGCTCGGTTTAAAATTTCGGGAAGCGATGGTTTTCCAAAAAGATGAAAACTCTCTCAGGGTCGAAAAGAGTACATCTTCTTTTCATTTGTGAAGGAATGAAGCCCTTCCCGGTGTATTCGAGAAAGCACTGAAGGATGTACAATATTTCTCGTCCTATCGATCCACAGACTTAGCGAATAGCACCCGTTTGGTATAGTAGTCGTGACGAGGCTCAATCATGTCCGTTTGCATAGTCACTGACGAGGTTTTGATAAGGTCGCAAGTACAACCACCTTGGGGTTTACATATCTCTAGGGATAGGGAAAAGCAGGCTAGGTTTCTGAGCACATTTTCTATCATGGATGATCTGAGACTCTAGTGTTTTCTTCATTGCCCGCATACAATAGGTATCGATCCTGGGTGCAGTAGCACACTGGCGTAGAACGTTTCCACTGCACCAAGGAGCACAAGTGAAGGGGGTGATGTAATCGTTGAACTTGATCACTTATTTTTTCTATTAGTACCTATATGGTGACTAATGTGCTATTTGTTGCAGCAAATCAATGATAACGTGTTAGCGGTATGCGATGAGAACGGTGTTGAGAAGTGTGTTTCATGTCTATCGACATGTATATTCCCTGATAAAACTACATATCCTATTGACGAAACTATGGTGAGTTAGAAATTTTAACGCAAATGTTTTTTATATTAATATCTGTTATGTCAGGGAGGATTTTTTAAATGTTAACTTGATTTCGATTTAACGTTATTTATGTGTCAGAAGGACGTAAAATTTAACTTTTTAACCACTTACTGATTGTCAATCACCGAGCAAGTAGCACCGACCAATTTCCTCATAGATCGTTTTGTTCTTGATCCTTTTTGCCATTAACCAATCATTTGAGCAAGAAATTGGTTTGATTCTTTTTATTTCAAATTTATGAAATAAACTAAGATATCAGCAGAAGTTTCTCATTTATGTAAAAGGTTAATGGTCCTAAAAGTGATCAATGAGGTATTGATTCAGTTTTGTGGTTAATATTTAGTAATTAAATGCGTGTTGAACATTTAAGGTTCATAACGGACCGCCACACGATAGCAATTTTGGTTATTCATATGCGAAGCGAATGATCGACGTTCTGAATAGAGGCTATGCACAAGAACATGGAAGGTATCCGGCCGTTGAATTTTATCTCATCCACTCACCTGATTCCCTTTTTTCCCCTCTTCCTCCTCCCTTTCGCTCCATAACTCAAAAACTCTCCTCAAAAGTATTTGAATTGTGTGGATATGATGGTATATTTTGAGTGCAGAGGACGCATAGACAATCTATGAACACATAAAATTTCACTTAAGTTGACCACAAATATGCAGTTAGTTGATTGATGTTGTCGTCAAAATTCTATATACTTTCGAGTAATCTTTTTTGGTTGCGAATTCAATGGAAAAGTTGTTCGCTTTTATTTTCTAATCATTATTCTTGCTTCATATTTTTTATGATTGCTGCAAGGCTATTTTCAGGAAGTATACATCAGTGGTACCATGCAATGTGTTCGGTCCACATGATAATTACAACCTCGAGTACGGACACGTCATACCGGCACTCATTCATAAAACCTATATTGCAAAGAGGGATGGAAAACCACTTGAGGTAACTTCTAAGGGTATTTTTTATCTCGCTTTTATTAAACTTCAACTTTGAGATACCTGTTTAATTGAACAGGTGATTGTCCTCGAAAGTAATCCGAGCAATACTATATATGTTAGTGAAGTGACGTAGTAACTGCTGTGGTGAATTTTGATGGACTGTAGAATACATGAGACACAAATTTATTTTCGAAATAGGCAACAATGCCGTCGTGGTGCAGGTGACGTTTACGAAATGTGGATTAAGTGATATCCTGGTTTATCGCCATATGTTAACTTTTTTATCTCAACTTGATTGTACTTTCAGTTCAAGAACTTCAATACACCACTAACACTCATTTTATTAAAATTATGAGACTGTTGGACAACTGTTGTCGGGTACATTAATAATGTCAAGCAATTGCTTGACATTATTAATGTACCCGGTGGTTTCGATCGTTTTTCAATTCGGATCTCCGTTATTAGGGAGTAGTTGCTGCAGCAAACCTTTTGCTCCATTCCTAGATCATTTAAAACCCATAAAATATTATATAGAAGGCGCAGATTAGGAGTGGATGGAACTCGACAGATCCGTGCTAACCTTTGGCGATGGACGGATCGTCAGGTGTATGTAGCCTTGGCAATGACATAAATGACTCCATCTTAAACACCTGCATAACAAGTACAAAGTTATTGAAATTTGAGGTGTTCGGAAGTGGTGCGCCACTGAGGCAATTTATATATTCGTTGGATCTTGCACGTCTTTTCGTTTGGGTTCTTCGCAGTTACGAGGTTTTTCTTTTATTTCGTTTTTCTTTATTCCTGTAAGCGAATTTTTTTTGGGGGGGGGGGGTATATTCGAAAAGGTTGTAGTGTATGTTTACATTCCATCAGTACATAACAACCGGACAGGTGGCCGGAAAAGCCTTATCTCTTGTATGAAGAAGTTATCATCCTTTATGGATAAAGAATATAGGCTTGTAAGTAAAATTTCTGGCAAGAGGGATGCATGTGGTTTTTGAAACGCCTTTGTTTTGGAAATGAAATTGAGAGAGCGGAAAAAAAGCAGATCGCAGCACTTCATAGTAACATCGCCGAAATGTTAATTAATCGCTTTTAAAAATCATTGTAAAAAGTTGCGTTTTTGGTATAGTGTTTGAATTTTTTCTAAACATTCCTGCTAGTTTTCAATCTTCCATACAAAGTTTTCATAATGTTTTTATGTAGGTTAGTTGTACTTCTGAATGGGATGAGGTCCATCTCATCACTTACACTGCCTCAGCCGTACTGTCAAATTTCAGTAGTTACCTGGTTGGAACTACTGCAGAGGTAGATAGAATCACACTAATCCACTGGAGTGATGCAGTGTTATTTCGCTTTGCGAGTTGCGATTTGTTTAAGAGCATAAAAATGCCAAATTTTTCGATGTTCCCTTTCAAGTTTGCATTTGTTCTGTGGATGATCCTCGTACTTTTCGGAGAAATACCCGCTTTCCTATGTTCCCCCTTCATTTCTCTTCTGTTTTTCCGATTAAGGTCCTCTTCACCTGATTTTCCCCGACTATTCCCAGCTATTAGAGTGTTTATCGCACATCAGTTTCGATGATTTAACCAAGTAGTTTCGACCTATTTTTTGTATTACTGACCGAATATTTCTATATGCTACTTTATTCAATGGTCGCCTTTAATACTCTCTTTAAGTTAGCGCTGAAAAATTGCTTAGATTATTGGAAGCTGAAGCAGTTGCAGAAATTTTATTAAGGTTTATCAGAATTTTACGAAATTTTATTGCTAAGTTTGTTTCATTGTGTAAGGGACTTAGAGAAAGATTTGCTTCAGGAAATAGAGCCGATAATTCTATCAGTGGGCGAGGAAGACGAGGTATCGATCATGGATGCTGTTAATGCAATTGTGAAGGCGTTTGGTTTCAAGGCAAGTGATTTCTAGCAATTATTTCATTCGATTTAATATGCTTAGCCTTATGTAATTACGAACTAGCTTAGTGATATCCTTGTTCTTTTCTTATCCCCTTGCATGTATGGTCATTCTTACGTTCATCGTAAATTATACCGATCGATATCACTCATTGGACAAGCCTTTGAAATGCATGAAAATGCAAATATTCAAATCTTGACAGAAGCATTATGCAATTATAAATCTTAAAAACCGTTGGGGGAAAAAACTATTCACATAGTTGGATCGTTAAGTGTTAAAACGCGTCGAAAAAGCTCGCACATTATGCGCTTTTGCAGATCGCCCGCCTAAACCAACCAGCTTCATGAACTGCCAGGCAAGTAGTAAAAGCCTGCAATAGTGCTTTATATTTTAGCGGAATCAGCTGTTAGTAGTCCGGCTCGCGTGAAATGAAAATCCAGTTGCATGTAGGATGTGCGCAAATTTTCCTGCACGCTCAGATGACTCCAGTTCTTTTATAAATAGGCATACCGGTTCATGAAGTTTTTTCCGTGTTGCAACACCTATGCACCAATAACCTCCATTAGAAGTGATACGCTATGATGTATGGTGTAGACCATCATAAAACGACATGAATATGTGAGTTTGTAGGGTGGGATCGTGCAAGACAAGAGCAAAGCGGATGGTCAGTATAAGAAGACGGCGTCGAACGCTAAGCTCAGGAAATATCTGCCTGATTTCAAGTTCACACCGTTCGATGTGGCTGTCAAAGAGTCTGTAGATTGGTTTGTTGCCAACTATGAAGACGCTCGTAAGTAAAATGTATTTGATATGAACATGACTGGAGGAAGAGATTTGAGACTGAAAGATATTGGAGGGGAAGAACTTTTCGACAAAGGTACTGCACCTTCTTTTTTGAGGATTTCAATAGGAATATGACGTAGCATTTCTTTTTGAGCAAGAAAGAATCCTACTGAAGTTTTTTCTCCACATTTTTTTAGGAATTCTAGAAAGCATTACTGCTACACTATATTTAAAAGTAGTTGTTGAGAGATTACTTTTACATTCGGGAAAGAGTTGGTTTTTAATCTGAAATAGTCGTCAATTCTTCCATTATATATTTCTTGTTCAGTTGTTGTCTTATCTAATTAAGTTGTTAACTGATAATCAGGGATACTACTGGAAATATTGGAACGTAGCTTGACGTAAGAAAGGTAAGGATGGCTGACCATCTTTGAATATGTTAAGAGGAGATTGTTTTTGTGGACAGTTCGCAGAATACGTTTGCTGTTCCACGAACTGTAGGCAACAAATTTTACTAACAAGCGTCTTCTATTCAATAGTCGATCGTACTGTTGTTTTAATTTTATGTCCGTTGCAATTTCTTTGCACTTAATTTGTATTTTTTCACGCTAAAATAGTGATTTAGGTGATTGCGATCATTGAAAACATCTTTCATGAGGTATTTGGCGAGGTTTATTAATGTTGCTTTCAGTGAAGTTTCGCTTGCCTTGCTTTATTTCCGCTTGATTATGGTTGTGGTTTTTTTCTAAACTGTGACATGCTCATGTTTCTGATTGACAGCCGTTCTCTTTTTTTTGCATTCTTGCTAGTCGTTACAGTTTCAATTTCACTTTTCCAGCAAGCAATATGCTTCTTTAAATATAACGGGTTCACTCTTTTATGGTCACCTCCTTATCCTTCAATTTCTTACTCATCATCTCAGGTGAGATTTCCCACCTTTTCCAGTTATCCTGCCTTAAGTCTAATAGTTTATCGATCTACTCATGATATTTGAAACGGCCTCTTATATGTTAATTATATCCTTTAAAAAAAAAAAAACTTACATTCTTCTATTACCATTTAGAGGTTAGCGTAAAAGGTTTACGAAAACTTAGGTTTCAAAGGAAAGTGATGTTTGATCGATGGTAGATCGTGTTGTTGAAATGGTTTCATTTGTCTATGGGAATCCAGATGCGTTATTTTGTTGATCATTTGCAATTCGAATAGGAATGATAAGTGGAACGGTGTTTATTTACACCTTCCAATTCAAAATCTTATATGCTTCCTTTTCCGTTATCATGTATACATTTCGTTCATCTTTTTCGTCATTCTTCATTTGTTTTTTTTTTCAAGTTTTCTCTCTCTAACCGTCTGTTTATCCCATCTTTTTTGTTAACTATAATATCTTTATTTTTATTCATTCCATTTCTCTTTTGATTATCAAATTTCCTCTCTCTAAGCGTCTGTTTGTTCTAACTTTTTGCTAATTATGATATGTTTACTTTGTTCTAATTCTCTTTTGATTGCCAACAGTCGTTGTTTTATCAGTTTTTCTCATATTTTGTTTATTTTTATCACTGCAGAATTTCTAGTGAAGAGAGCTTGAAATAATGCAACTGTTGTTCCTATTGATATAATATTTATGAGGCTGATTTTTAGTGAAATTTTTGCTGAAATTTATTGCTAGAGGTTTTCGATTATATATCTATTAGTGAATAATTACCTTTTTCTTATAAAGCTATTTTATGTTGGTTTTAATTGTTTATTTTAATCGATTTATAATTGTTATATGTGAAAATATTTATGGGGTTTATAATTTGGGTGATAAATAAATCTATGAAAAAAAAATTCGATCATACGCATCTTTGTAGATTAGTTGATAGATAAAATTTTATCACTTAGAGGATTACGAAGATTTGTTGGGAAATAATTGGCATCATTTTATGCAAATTTGAATTTTTTTTTTGGTAAAAACCAGTTATGAGGGAAAATGTTTTGAATTTTTATTATTTTATATTGCTTGCGAAAAAAAGAATCATTAGGCTATGTGAAACAGTGATGTGAGGGTTTTTTTAATTTTATTTAAAGATACATTTGTGATTGCAATGTGCATATCTAACAATTATGCGTATAACTAAGCTTAATGATAGAGACCTCATACATTTGGAATTGTAAGAGAATGACTAGATTTTATATAGGTCATTCGATATCTTAATACTGCAAATTCCTGCTGAAATATTTTCTAACATTTCTTTTGTTGCTTTTCTACTCTCTGTTTAACATATTCTTTCCCGTGCCTTTACTAAAGAGATAAAGGCAAAGAATTTTGCACCCATAACATGCATAAATTCTTGGGTACTCTTATATGCGCCCGATAGGTTTATATTTTTTCATCTAAGGTTTGAGGGTGTTAACCACGACATTGGATTGCCTTTTCCTGGTGGAGAAACTTTAAATGTTTGAGTTGCGGTAATTTTTTTTTTTTTCTAGCAGTCCGAAGATGATAAATCACCGAGCGTAGTCGAGAAGAGTCAGAACGAATATTTTGAATATTATCTTTATCTGAAAAAGCATAACAGCGCCGTTCTACAGCGAAATTGAGCGAAATTTTTGATGTCTAATTCGTCGTTGAATATAATTTGCTCTGCCTATTTTTCCTTTTTAGTTACTCTTTTTTTCTGATTTTTATTATCTGATTACTTATATTTAATTGTTTCGCTATTTCTGATTCTAAATTTCCTTATTTCCCTTGGTAAGCAAAAGTTATTTCCCAAAATTTGCTTGTTCCCATCTGATCTCCTATTTTTTTTTCTGTGCACGAGCAGAGAACACACATACTTATGTGCACTGATAGCGAAATGCCTCCAAATTTAACGAGATAGGCGAACGTCACAATACCCTTTTCATCGCCTTATCCTCCCAAATCATTCGGGATAAAAGTTCGATCGCGGAGAAACTATAGCCGCTCAGAAAAGCTTACTGTGCCTTATGTGAAATACGGTTGCTATGCCGTACGTTAAATTTGCTAGATTACGGTTACTTGATGTGAAGACATATTTTCTAAAGGTTTCGAGTTTATTTAGTGGCATTGATCTACCATACGATTAAAATACATATTCACAGGTTTTATATGAGTGGAATTTTCGAAATGTTGCAAGGATATGCTCTACGAATTTTCTTCGTTCTATTTCTCGCCACATGTAAATGCCAAATTTGTAGACAAATGCTATCGAGCAGCAATGAGTGAGTGACTTATTTGTTTCTTCTTGAAGTATTCTCAAGTGCGAATTTCCTTTCTTTTGATGGATTCAAAGAAAAAGATGTAATGTGTAAATTTGTGCTGACCACCATTCATATGAATTCTAGGACAATAATATATAATCTGATCTTTTTTTTTCAGTGCTCCACGTATAACTGCAGTACGTTTTAGAAATATGGGTACTACCGCTTCATCTACAGGTTTAATTTTTATCTTCATCTGTTTAATTATTTCATCAAAATATAATGAATATGATTTATATAAAAATTTAAGAGCTTTATTCCTAGCTATTTTTTTGCTTGTATTATCGTTTTCATATTAAGCATTAACGCCATTTATGAGTTTAATCTGAATATGATATTTGATAAAAATTCCCTCAAGAAATATAGAGATGGAAGCAACGCTGAAGATATAATAGGAGGAATTGTAATCGTCAACTTTAGAGAACAACTTTAAAGTTTTATGTTAGTAATAAATTTCAAAATTCAAAATGCAAAGTTGAAAATGATAACATTGCAAAAAACGCATTGCAGATTTCATGAAATCAATCAAAGTTTTCAGTTATTTTACAAAGATGTCAAATAATTCATCACAAAATACCTCTATGTCGATGTGCAATACAGTGGTGTAAATTGCAAATATTACAAGTATGGCTCAAAATCGTGCAATTGGACCGCTACCTTCGGCTTTCGCTCTTTCAAAATCACCTATATCATCGCCATTGTTCAATACGAAAAGACGTATCGTTAATGGAATGCCCGGAATACGGCCACCAAAAGGAATCGCCCATATCTTAAATAATATGCACGAACAAAGCGTATTTCGAAGGGATGCTTTCCTATTGATGGAGGTAACGTAAGCTATTCTCTATCATATAAACAATAATTTTCATCGCTTTAATTCTTGACAAATTGTTTTACTTAGATAGCTAAATGAGACTCACAAATATGTTTACGATTGTAAAGTTTAGCAATAGAAGTGGCAAATATCTTCAATAATAATTCTCAACGAAGCATTTATTTACGTAACTTTACATCGTAATATTATATTTTCTTATGTGTTCTTTATTCCATCTTCCACTCATCCATTTGTTTTACTTGTAACGAAATTTCAGTTTCTATATTAGTACTAATATTCTGTTCTAACATATTATATTAGTATTATTGCTTTATTGATCTTCAAATGTTATTCATATTGCTTCGATTGGTCTACTATTAAACATAGATCAAATAAATATTGCTCTACGTGTTACCACTGTTAGCACGATACCGCCGATATCTTCACTCAGATTTATCGATTACAACCATCGTCGCTTGTGTTTCTGATTTGACTTCTTTCAACTATATAGTTTCGTATATACTAACCTTTAACCGAGCATAAACTCTGTACCTAACTTTGTAGATAAACTTTAGGTATACCTTAGTTTTCATATAGGCTCTTCTATTATGCATCCTTAAGGTTTGATTTTCTTTTATTATTTTGGACTATGGTGATGACGTTATGTTATCATGTATAACTTTTATATTTACTACAACTTTTCTTAATTTCTATTTTTCATTAATTTAAATAAGAGTCCCCTTTTTCATTCCTTTCTACTTTTTTCTACTCTTAGTTAACCCTTCTATATGGCTTCTTGTACTAACATGCTTATGGCTTCGTTCTGATGATGGCCCGCGCATAACTTTCTGATTCGTGTTATGCGTTCTTCTATGGACTTTTGAGCATTGATTACCTGTGAGAAGGCAGCATTTGCCTTCAGAATCCACATTAGCGTAATCCGATCTAATGTACTCCTTCTTTTGTTTAATGTTTTTTCTCTTCTAAAAAATAGGTCGGAATGTTCGGATGTTATTTTGTCTTTTCTATGTTCGATACTACTTCTTCTTCCTACTACCCGTCTCTCCGTCATTTATAAAAGGAATTATGATGCTAGTGGTAATATTTTCTCAAGAGAAAAAGCATTTTCGGGTAACTTTGACGATGACGGGAAGAGGAATGGGAAATTTTATTCGCTTGAATATTTAAAATGGCTAATTAAAAGGCGGTTGGAGTGAGCAAATTTTCGCTCAATAATAATCAAAGTTTTTTCTTTTACATAATCAGATTCGAAGAGAGACAAAAGGAATTTATAAATAATTAAAAATATTAAAGTTGCGTTCCAAAATTTGCTGAACATAGCGGTAGAATGTGTACTTTCGATTAGATCATCCGTTGTAACGTTCACTTCATCAACTAGAACGCTCTCTAGCACATCACAACTTTGTGGCCAAGATCATTGATCGTCTCGACTTTTTTTTACACAGGGTCAGTTCTTTCCACATTAGACCTCAAAGGCTTTTATTTAGTGATCTGTCGGGCGTCAATGTTCGGTATTATCTTATATTTATTTTGTTATTTTAGAAAGAAATTTGGTCAAGAAGCTTTTAGCATCATCCAAACATCTATCATTGTTGATGAAATTATTTTTGGGGACTAATTGTGAGGTGACGATGATTATTTCTAATATAAATGACCATTAAATTTTCAATTAGTTCCATATGATGGCCATTCATATCCTTTAATATCTTCCTAAATGAGCAATGCTTGATATCTTTGATATCCTTGATAAAACACTCTGCAGAGGGCTTGAACGCATCACCAAGCTAATAAATACTAACCTCAGAATAGGTTGTTTTATGATTAGAGGTTGCAAAAAATTTCAAAGAGGCGATAAGAGACAAAAAAGACTGAGAAAGAGCTCATAAGGAGGATTTATCCAAATTTATGTAATAATCGATCGGTCTTTTAGTTTATTAAGAAAAATGATGGAAATTCTTTCTGCATTATTCTCACCCTGAAAAACTTTTGCTCATAGAGACTGTTGCTTGGCAGTGCTTTGTAACGAAAGTCTGCTACATAACCTGACAGCAATTTATCACATGATCAACCCCGTGATCTAGTCAACTAGCGCTAACGATCGCATTGCTTCTCTAGGCGAGAAATGTTAAATGCTTGCCCTATGATCGGGTGAAATGCTTTTTTTTCCATTCGTTATTCTGGTGTTTTTTTTTTTTTGTGGGCACTTTATTACATATTCCACAAAGTGGCATCACCAATTTTCTTTGTGCTTTTATGAATTTGCTTTGCAGAAGGGTACCTATTCGTTGGTATTTATGCTAGTGCTTCAAATCTCTATGTCTTCCTGTTCTGTAATTTCAACTTAAGAGCCACTCAAAGTAGAATTTAGTGGTTGTAATATGCATCATAGAAACACTATCTATATCATTATTGCCACATCCATCCTTCAATTTTTGTGAAAAATTAGAGATATTTGAAAGTGAAAAAACTGTTATGGCATTTTATGCCGATTAGATTTTCAATTTACGCAATTCGAGTTGCAAAGCAACGGCTTTTATAGCATATTCTTAGGGTTTCAGTATGGAGGCATTGTTTTGCATATTCTACTTTTTATTGGCAACCTGTAAAGATGATTGCTTAGGTGAGTGGGAAATAGAAGAACACCTGCTGCTAATTTATCTGACATACTCTTCAACTTGTTTATTAAACCAAAATGACATAAGTTGTTTTGCGTTGTTGCTAAACACAGAAATCGAAGCGATTGCCCGACGATAGCTTTGCGTTGATGAGCAGTTCAATAATGACAATATTGCGTTTTGCTTGATTTTGAAAAGTGCTACGAGGGTTCATATACGTACATATGTGTATGCCCAGTAGTTTCGTTTTACTTAAAAATTTGACCATAAAATTGCCGACATATTTTTTACAATTTAGAGAATGCAATTAGACAAGAATTCAATTCACTTTCAATGTTTCTAAGAGAGTGTTGAATGCTTTCATTTTATCTCTTGGAAATGTATGTTTTTTCTGTACATATATGCATCAATCTATCGTTGAGCCAGAAGAAATATGCGGTTAAAAATCCGCTGCATAGTCTAATCAAAAATGATTTTGCATCATTAAATTTTTGTCGCGAATAATCTCCTTCTAAATGAAATCCAATCGTTGGAACAGTGTCATGAAAGCTGCTAAGACTGAAATTTTCTTATGCATTAGGTCGTACTCATGCGTATAACGAGCTGAGACAATATCTCTGAGTTTTTATGTTTTAAAGTCTCCAGAGTAGTTCGCAAATGTACGATTCGAAATGAGTGAAAATCGTTGAAAAAGGAGCTTGGACTCGAGTCTCTAAATTCCGTCTTCGTCGGCTTTATTTTGTTTGCCTATACTCTTTTTTCCTCTAAACTCGTTAAAAATTTCACATGTAATGCTGTATTACTCTATGCTTTGGTATTCTATATCTTGCTACGCGATACTCTAACACTATATAGATTTTTGTAAACAAAATATTGTATAGTATAGGTGAGCAGATTTAGCGCGAAAAAATAGAGCATGCATTGATATTGCAGTGTAGACTAATTTACATAACCGATATTTAAAAAGAGCCTATTTTTGAGGTCAATACGAAGAGAGTAGATAATTTAAGACCAATAGTTTTTTGAGCACGATTGAGCAATGATCTTGACCAATGATCAAGGAGTTAATCTTGTGATCAATCGAAATTCAAACTGAACGCTACTAGCAATAGTTAGAGCGGCATCAGTCGCATTGGTGGGCAAAAAGCAGGCAATGGTGGGTCGCCTCAGGGTTATTGCAATTGCGAAACAAAGATGGTGAATGGTTAGCGGTTGATCAACAACTGTAGAGAGGCACATCAAGAATAGAGCAAATTCTATGTGCATCACAGATAATACATCAGATATATATAGTGAATACCGATATTGTTTCGCCACTTCACACATTTTGCGGTTTGTGTTCGGTCGATTGCTCCTCGTGTCACTATGTTGCTTAGCTCTTTCGTATGGGTACATATCACTGGTCACTTGACATATCGTTCTTGATGATGTTGCATCAAGTTCAACAAGACAAGGAGGATTTGTGTGGCCACTGGCGAAACCTCAGTGAGTCGTGACATCTGCAAAGGCAGCTAACGGGTTTGGCCAAGTGCAGTGAAACATTGTATTCTTTTCGGTGTTCGGCACACATTGTATTGCTCGTTTTATCTATACGAGTTGTAGAAATTAATTTTACACTGCGTTCCTGTCAATGATGATTTTTTATAACAGTTATTTACGATATGATATAGGACAATTTTATTCTAGAAAATGTTTTTATAATTAGCATACAGTTTAGTCACACTTTTAAAGTATATTAGAATATTTATACGAATTCCTCACTGTGATGTCGACTGTATTGTGGTGTCTTTCCTCATATATGATGCATTTTCTAGGAAAGCTAATAAAATACGCATAATAATTCATAGTATTTTATTTTCTTTCACGCTTTCAACGCCTATTTTAAAGTGCCAACGCTGATGATGCAGATAGACAGTATAGCTCATACTCTAGCTCTGCGTTACCAACCATTCGGCTATATGCATATATGATTATGTAGCGTAGAGATCAATGCGCTAATTGCTTCATCTTTTGCTGTAACAGCTGAACATCGGAGCGTTCATCTGACACTTCATATAGAACCGATCATCAATAATCTTTGAACATCCGCTTTGATTGACACCCGTGTGCCTCAATTCAAAAGTGATGCTTTTTCATATAGTTATTGGATGCTAGAAATGGAGAGATCGCATTTCGTTTTCTTTAAGCAACTATTTTATATATGCAATGAATGGTTTTCATTGTTTACAGGCATGAAACGAAATTTTATACTTTTGAAATTAACGTTCTTCCTTGTATGGAGTGTGAACGTATCATTGAGCACATCTTACAGGGGTTAGTCGTTTTTTGATCTCGTTTGTTTACAGCAAAGTAACCATATCGAACCATATCTTCTATTCGTTTGTCGATGACATTACTGCGTTCAGCACTATTCACTAACGTGGGAGAAAGACTTATGTGGTTCGAGTCGTCTCCGCTCGTTTTCTTGGGGGTCTAGAAAAAATATGTTTAAATCTTAGCAATTCGTTTTTACTTGATCTTTTGATGCGAATATCTACTTAAACCTTAGTTCAGTATTAATATCAAGTCTTATTTCAATTCAACTGGCAGATTTTCTTTTGCAAAATTTTCCTCACAAAAAAGCCTCTTAGTGGTTAACATCTCTCCGCAAATTACTTGAAATCCTACGCAGTGTAATGTTCGTATTGATATTATTTGCTTTCAGTTCATTAGCATCCCTCGTTGGTAAGAACTCAACAATGGGTTAGTCCCAAAAAATAGTTGGAAATTATGAAGAGTTCTAAGGAAAAAACATTGAAATAGTGAACTTTGTGGGATATTTTGGCAACCAAACAGCTAATGGGAAAAATTCTGCCATTGTTCTCATCAATCGAAATACTTTTTTAGATACATCCTCAAGGATAACTCCAGTTACGGCATCCGTAGAAGTCGATAAAACCAATGCAGTTCACATTTCGATGAGTGTATCGAGTGGTGGCAATGATATTACGGTTAATGCTTAATCGTTTTCACTCATTAGCATTGTTTTATTGTTGTAGGATATAATGACGTCGTCGAGTGGATCTGATCAATGCTGTTTTTCAATTTGAATTTCTTATTCAATTTTTTGAATCAGAAAAAGAAAGCAATTATTGGCGCATTTATAAATATTAAATAGTAAATATTTATCAGTGTCAATGAATCTATTTATATTTCGAGACCGCTGTCTTCACCATCAGGCAATATAGCTTTCAACAGTTTTCAGTCTTCATTCTATAGCAAATCATTTAAACGAAACCTGTGAACATCTTATCGTTGTGCTGCTATTGGTGAACATATCGCCATCTTGCTACTGCTGTAGCTACTTGTATTAGGAGAGTGAGGAAAGTTGGTTTACATTAGCAGGTAAGAGAAAGGTGATTGACATTAGTTGGAAGAGGAAGGTGAGAAAATTGGAGGAGTGGATTAATCCAAACCTTTTCTATCTATGACAGTCATCATAGCCAGCTTTTCAATAATAGCTATCATCCATTCTCTGTTGAAATAATGTAATTTGAATATTTTATTTTAAGGGTTACAAAATCTATTTTACACAAGATGGTGATATGAGCGACGATTCTTTTGCCGATTGGCAACAGATTGACGTGAAGACATCCGATCGAAGCTATACGCTAAAGATGAGCTACGAGACATTGCATCTACAACCAAACACAAACTATAAACTACGGGTGACCGTCAGTACGGCGGATGGAGAGAGTGAACCGAGTGAAGTGCTCGGATTCCATACCGGAACTTCAGGTATTATCATAGAACTTGCTGAAACTTGCTCGGGCTCAAATATCGCCTAATTTTGCTTCTTAGTTAGGGATAGCAAATATTATGAATTGTTGGACTGTTGTAATCTCGGCTGGTGCGATCGCAAATTGACACATTTCCTCTCATATAATCATAGAGTTTTTCGCAATAATTTGCTGATAAGACGTCCAAGAAGCTGGCAGATATGTGCTTTTTGCATTTTTTTCTCTTGATCAACCGATTTCATAAATAAATAACAAATAACAGAAGTATGAAATAAGGCGTTATTGTTTGAATTTATGCGAGAAAGCACATAAAACCCCTCAAAACATTTGTTTCCTTTTGTGATTCTGCCAATGTAAAATGTGAACAAATTTTTTCCGTCTTCAAATGTCTGTAATTTCTTTCGATATTGACCGGTTGACATGAAACATGGTATAGGGCGTCATCTTATTGTATACATTTTTTTTCAACAAGTTTTGCAACTGTAATTTTAGTGTTTACTAAATTGAATCTAGTGGATTGGCACACAGATACGCATCATACATACACGCAAATACACATATAGATAGGCACGGTGTCACCATAATCTACTTTAGCAAATTTGCTTTGCACTATTGCTTAAATTGCTTCGGCAATATTTTGGTATATTGCCTATATATCCGATCCGCTTAGCAGTATTTATTTACAGTACCGCTGGCACCATCGAATGTCAATGTTGTATTAGCTCCAAGTAACAGTTTCACGGTTTATTTCGATGCGGTAATTAATCCATCGAATTCGAGCGCTCAATCAAAATATATGAATGTGAGTACACTCATGTATTCTTCATAAGACTGAAAAATTGAAATGGAATGCTAGCAAGGTGATTATGAGTGAAACAGCGGAAATGGTATCCATTTTGTTCAATAGGTAAGTATATTGTTTTCCAATTTTTCGGGGTGTTCTGGAAAATATTTCTGATTTAAAGTAAAAACAATTACAAATTCTTAAGCTTCAGCTGAAAAAAATTTTTTTTTAAAGCTGTATTTCTTGAGCCCTAACTTCCTCCATTCTGTCGAGATATGAACTCATGAACATGTCTCATCTATTTATTTGTATTAGTCTATCCACCTTATTTCAATGTTTGCACAAAGGTAGTAATAGTGAAGGTTGTTGGAAAATTTTTCATAACGTTGTCTCTTCGAAGAAAATTATCGCTCTTTATGAAAGTTTCTAGCAATATCTTTAATTATGCAATATTTACGGTAGTTTAAAATAGCATCCGTTCTGCTCTTTCAGCGTCTCTTTTCCACCTATAGCTTTGATGGAATTTTTTTCAATGAAAGGAATTTAAGTAGTGTTCACTCTAAACTTCTTTCAATTAAAATACCGTTGGTAACTTTTAAGAAAACCATATTTCAGGAGTATACTGTGGAATTTACGGCTGATGATCCGACTTCTGCGGATGCCGTTTGGAAATCGTTTAATTTTTTGGTGGACGGTATTACAGATGAGAGCAAGCGAATCTCGAAGTCATTCTCTAACGCTTATGTTCTACCGAATACGCGCTATGCGCTTCGAGTTTTCACTGATGGAAGATCACGAGGCGCAGTATCTAATACGATCTTCTTTGAAACGTCCACCGGAGGTTCCCTTTTGAATTTCATTCTAGTCACTCTTTAGTATAAAGTATGGCAATAAACGCCCCATTAAAAAATAGAATATTTAATAGGATCTTTTTGTAGTCGTCGATTGAATGCTTAACAAAGTGAATGAGGAAAATAGTGAATTTTTAATAAATCAAATAAATAAATTTATGCGGAAATCCACCTGAAACATTTCGGTTGGAATTAAATGAGCAATCGATTTGCTAATAGAAAATTTACTTTTTGAAATGTTCAGCACTATTGCGTTCTTTTTTCCTCGCTAGCTGGGAAAGTTCTAATAAAGATATTCGAATGTTCCGTCAATTCATGCCTCTCTTAGGTTGATGGCCATTCCTCTATGAGCCATCTATATTCTTTTAATAAGTCAGCAAGAATTCATGCAGACGAAACCTTTCCATCAATAGACTTTCATCAAAAATTTTTGTGCATAGAGGGGTGAAATACAGAGCGTTTCAGGCTATAGATTTCATATTTTTACCTTTAATCTCTGGATGCTATGGAAGAATTAGTGAATAAGTATTTTTCTAAATATTAGGGGAGTTCTTTACAAATCCCCTCTGATATGTGTAATATTTGGGCATATTCATTTCTTTCTAGCGCAATCACCAACCGTATCTATTATTGGTCCACCGATCATGAAAATGGATCCTTCGTTGGTGAAAGGGTTTAAAGTGAAGTGTGAAGCGGTTGGTGATCCACCCCCATCGATCAGCTGGATTATTGACGGACATCCTTTGGCTGACAGCATCAGTGAATTTACCATGCAAGATCATATCGATGACCTTACAACTACCTCGGAGATCCTCGTGCCATCCAGGTAACGACTCCGGAAAACATTTTTTCACTTATTAGGGGCGTCATAAAATCATATGACAAAAGGGGATTTAGTTTAAATCGTAGAATCGCTTCATCAGTTCTTATTGTTAGAGAATTCATCACTGAGCTCCACTTAAAAAAGAAACAAAAAACAGTGCGTTTGAGGTTAAAGGGCAAAGAAAAATCCTCGTGAATAAAATTTTCTTCAATGAGTTGACAAATTGGTGAAATGAAAAAAAAAGTTATGACAGGGAAACATATCGAAATTTACAAAATATCACAATTCGTTGAAAATGACTCTTAATGATTCAATAAAGTTTCCATTTTTATTAATTAGGATTCGAACGGAGGTGTTCACTTGCATCGGAAGCAACAGTGTCGGTTCTGCTCGAGCATCAGTCGAGGTTCAAATTCTTGGGCCTGGTAGTGCGCCTACAGATATTGCTGCCACTTCCGATCCTCTTGGACTGCACGTCTCCTGGAACCCGCCTTCTAGGCTCAATGGAGTGATTCAGGTAAACATTCGTTCAACTTCGAAAAATCCAGCAAAAATTTAACACTGAGAACCAGATACCCGATAAAAACCCGTCAGAAAATTGGCACTGACACTATGGTCTATTCTGCAGCGCCTAGTATTGGCAAATACGAAAGAAACGAAGCGAAACAGTCGCATTTAGCAGCTTTATTTTATAAAGAGACATTTCATTTGCTAAGAGAGCCATTTAGCATAAACATTAGCGTATGTAATTCATTATGCAGCATGAGCTTAGCAAGATATAGAAAACGAAGAAACTCTATGAAAATTGCAGTTTTCCTCTCAAAAACAAATAAATTGTGAATAAAAATAATAGAGAAATGAGAAAAGATGAATATTTTAAAAGAAAGAATCTCAAAAATGGCAAACAACTCGGCTATAAAGCTATTCAAAATGATATCTGCCTTTTAACTCTTCTTGGAGTTTATTTTTTCGCATCCGTCAACGAATGGATAGCGTATGTAAGCAAGCATCTCCCATAACATTATCAATAGATTAGTTGAAAAAAAAAAAAAAACGCTGTCATAAAGGAATATTTTCGAATCCGTCTTATTTCTTTTATAACGCATATATTTATGAAATAAATTATGGAAAATTTCAACGTTTTAATCAACATCTGAGGGGTAAGCTCATAAGATCACCGAAAAGGCGCTCAAACAGCGCATGCTATGAGTTGGGAATGCACCTAGACAACAGTCATCGTACTCTTTGTTCTATTCTTCATCGGAGTTCAGTTAGCTACGAACTCTCAGAGAATATTGCTACCAGTAGAATCATAGAAAACGCAACTGATATGCTGTAAGCAGTAAAGTTAGCTTTACAAAGTTTTAAGAGCGATCGAGAATGGTGAAGGCTGAAAGTTTTGTGCAACACTAGCAGCTGCTAAGAGGCTTTGCTGCTTATATCTTCCTTCGACAAAAGCTTCTTTATTGCAGAAATATATAGTTTATTGGTCAACAAATGAGCAACTGGAGCTAGCTGATTGGAATCAAGTCGTTTTGGATGCTAATAAAACTCGGACACTCATACATCCAGACACGCAAGCCGAGAAGTTGTTCGTTAGAGTACAATCGGCATCGGATCGAGGACCTGGCATCATTTCTGAAGTGATCGCTGCAACACCCTCAGTAACAGGTCGGAAAAATTCGTCGTTTATATGAATTTTTATTGATGAATTGAATCAGTTAGATCGGATTGTGTAATACTGACAGGGTAGGTTAGAAATGATGGGCGATTAAATATATGGATGTTTGAATTGGAATCATACAAAACATACGGATATGTGTGCCGTAGTGCCGATTAGATCAGTGATCATTAAAATAAGTTTTTTTAATATTCAGATATGCTAATTAGTACACTTGATAGCATCGTAGTTGATTGAAAGCTAGTTAAATATACAAATAAAATTGGCCGGCAGACGTCTGGTAGATTAGTTTCAAGAGAAATTTCTACATCAAAGACTTCAATTTCATGCTTTCCATGTCATGTGCCAAACTCCAGTGCTATAACTAGACGGTATTGTCCGTTTATGTTGGAGGAGTGCTAAAACACAGCTCTCCTTCAAGCCCTTTCCCCTGGCTGCCAAAAAAACGGTTTTTATGAATAACTTGAGGCTCATATTAGTTTCTGTCATTATTTCAAGAGGCTCTTACAAAATAAAACAAAATTCTTTTTGCAGAATTGCCACTTAAAACTCAAATTGTTTTGCTGAATCCAACAGTAAACACAAGCGCGATGAATGGATTGTTAGTTGAACCTGGTGAAGATATCGAATTCAAGTGTATCGTCGAGGGTCGTCCTCCACCACATGTTTCCTTTTACTGGAGCGATGATCAGCAAAAACATGTATGTTCTTTTTCAGAATGCTCTTCTTTGCTATAAGTTCTTGATAACTTATGCTTGGAGATGGATCATTTTGTATTTGAAGTTACGCTTCCTTAGCGAACAAAGAAATGAATGTTCGTCGAGATGACGTTGATTCCCGATGTAATCATTCTTTTTAGCAAATTTCTGTATCAGCCTACGCACTAAGAAAAATTATTGATTCGGCTAATAAACGATGTAAAGATTTTGACAATTTTTGAGTTTTATAAGTTTGTTCTAATGTCAAACAAAACTTTCCATGATAAAATATAAATGGCCAGTCATCGGTTTATTTCCCAGTTGGTATATGTATAAAAAATATAATGCGAAATGTCTAAATACCTGACTTTGAACAATAATGACCACAGGATATATTTTAATGAAAAGTGGATTTAGAAATGGCTATTGTCGACATTACGTTATCACTTCTTTAAAGATATGCTCATTTCTATTTACGTTTCAAACTTATTGTTTCATTTAGCAATTAATACTAAAAAAAGTTTTTTCTCCCTCAGTAACTATTTGTATAATTTTTGCGACGATAAATTTTGATTTTCAAGGAAGAGCCGATCGCAATGGCGTTTCGTAATATTCCACCGAATACGATTGAAAGTTATGAGATGACCACTCGAACATATTCGAGCAAATTTCTAGTATGTCGAGGTCAAAACTCGTTGGAGATCAACGAAGCAAAATTGCTCGTCGATGTTAGGAGCATTGATTCAAATGATACAAGTATGTTTTATTTCACTCAATTTTATTTCTTTATATATTTCAAATAGTGATATTGCAAGCAGATAAAATACCGTTTCAATTAATTTTCATAGGGGGTTGGCCGTCGAATAGGAACTTCCTAGTTGAATCAAGTCGTAAGAGGATTTCACTTGTTCATTTGCAAATATAGGTAGTTCTTAGTAAATAAATATGAATCACTCAGGGATCGCAGCTATCGCCCAAATAGTTTTTTCACTCTCAGAAGCATTTCACTGAATTGTTCATTTCATTAAGTATAGCTCAATCCTCATCAACTTTCCATACATCTTCCAGCTTCATTGTTCGTTTTCATTTTATGCGGAAGCATGCCAAAGCATCTATCTACGTCAGTTCGAATGTGTTGTCGTTCGCTTACATTTGATGCCTTAGGTTTGCCTCTTTTGAGCTGTGTCCATAAAAGTCTTATGGAAAGTTTTCTGGCGGCAAAATATATAGCTAAGGTTGTATGTCCTGGTATGATGCCACGCTTTATGTAGGATTTAGCTAATTTGAAGCGATGTGAATGAAATATTTCCAACAAATTTGGAAAATTAGCAATTAATACATCCAAGCGGTAAAAATAATTGTTATCACATTGCTGCTTGATATATATCCTTATATTATTGATGCAACACTTTATGTTAGCAAATTCTAGAAAGTTTTCTCAGTGATCTTTTGCCGAGGAAATGACATAGTCGTCAAGAAATATTGTGTTTGACCAGAGATGTCATTTTTCAGTAGCTTTTAAGGCATAATTCTATACCGCTTTCATATTTGAGTCGGTATCCATTGAAAATATTGGGGGTGGCTGTTTAACAACCTACAAAATGTCGGATTTCCTGGATCAGAAATTCGCCAATTTCCGAATAAAATCAGATATCTCCAACATCAAAAAATCTCTTACGAAGATGTGCACTTTTGAATTTCAGAAATCCTTCGGTAAGTTGACTTACTCGTTTTAAAGTTTTGTGTTGGCTAGGGATTCCAAAACTCCCCATCACAGTATAATCAAAAACTTTCTATTATCAAAACTACCTAAATCCTGGATGAAATATGCACTTCGGAATCGAGCAAGTGGTAATTGTGGGTGAATCCAGTAAACTTCATAACAGTGTCGGATTGCAATGAAAATATGTTTTTAATTCTTAGAATATATTATTTTTTTCTAGAATCTCGTCTTGCTCCAACTAACCTTCGTATGGAACAAATCAACAATGACAGTGTAGTTCTACTATGGGATTCACCGGTGGCAAATGATGCCGAAGTTGTGTGTGCCTTCTCATTTGTATAGTAAAATACTCTACTTT
Source organism: Baylisascaris procyonis (assembly GCA_037389465.1). Classification (NCBI taxonomy): domain Eukaryota; kingdom Metazoa; phylum Nematoda; class Chromadorea; order Rhabditida; family Ascarididae; genus Baylisascaris; species Baylisascaris procyonis. The sequence continues at coordinate 4,791,629 of JAZARR010000154.1, read as the reverse complement.
TCAAATCTTGCTTATTAACTGGCAATAATTTATTGACTTTATATTTCGCTATTCCTATTTCTTAGTTACATTTTCCTGCTGATACATTCAACTAGGAAGAATTTACAGGTAGAGACCAAAGGGATATGGTTAAAAGATAAACCAGTATGATACTAGAGGCAGTTTATTTTTAATTAAGCTTAGAATTTCATAAGCATTCAAGAAGAACCTCGATGAGGTATTATCGATTAGGACGTACTTACCTATAGCAAAAGAGTTATTTCGCAATGCTATCAATCCATGGTAACTCATTTTTGAAATATATTCACGAATAGCTTTTCAGTACCTAAGGAACAGTGCCTTTTTTGCAAAGTAATTTCCCTCTTTTAATTCCCTACCTACTGAGGCGCACATGAATTTTTACAAAGATATACGATACGATCAAAACCATATCTTCTCTATTGCTGTAAGAGCTGTGGGAAAGAAATTGGAAAATGGGCAGGATTTTTTCTTCCGAGGAAAACAGAATAAATTCAAAAACGGGGTGATATACGAGTTCTAGATCGTAGTGCGCCATTACTGTGACAACGCAATCGCACCTTTTCGAATGGCCTACTGCGCTTAATTTGTCATTCATTTCGCAATATTTATATCGTCGACATTCGTTTTTGACAAACTTCCAGCGAGGTGAAAGAAAGAATGGAAGATTTTATCATTCTATAATTGTTCTCTAGTATTTCTTCATACCTCCAGTTTTTCTTCCTTCCCCTTTCACTTCCGTTCCATTCCTCTCCGCGCTCACATACCATGAAAATACCTGTGATGTAAATGATGGCGTTGCAGTGCCGCAATTTCTTTAAAGGTGAACAATTGATGCATCATTGTTTAGGTGGTTAATAATGCTGCGACGATCACCTGTCCCCCCGAATGAACGATGTCTCAAATTTCATTGTATCATAACACTTTGAAATCATTTTTTTTAGCACTATAACGTCTATCTAAGCGATGAAGTGACAAAGCCAATACGCAAATGGACGTTGTTGAAGAGCAATGTGAGCAGTTTAACGCTCACCAACGAACACATTGCCGCAGCATCCACCTACTATTTTCGAGTGGCATCAGTCAATGAATTTGGCGAGGGTATTCTATCGGAACCGAAACAGTTTTCAACGCCTACCGGTGGTTGGTTGCTTTCATAGACCCATTCCTTTGAAGGATTTTTACGAACAAATGCATAAATGAGAAAATCTATAGCAAACATTAAAATATTTCCCTAATTTCTAATTATTCTAGTCATTTCATTTACCAAATGCATTCTTAAATTAACCGATCTTCTAAAGAGCTAGAAAAGAACACTAACTGTTCGCCTATTACCCTTCTTAATAATTTTTAAGGTTTCCGTTTATTGCACCATTGGTCTATTTTTACATTACACTTTTCATTTGTATAAATTAGCATGCTTCCTTATTTATTGCTGAATATTTCTTAGCACATTCTAAAAATGTCATTCTGGATATTGTAAGAAATCGAAATATCCATTCGTAAAAATACTTTTTACTCGAAGGAATACTTTTTATTTTTTAATATATTTTTTAAAATATAAGAAAGTTTTCGCTTCAATAACTTCTTACTTGTAAGCAAGACCTTGATTTAGGTAGTTTGGTGCCACTTACTCTCATTTGATGATGGTGAATAACTCTCATATATTTTCAAATTGAAGAAAAAAAGAGAACTTTGAACGTATGCGGATTGCTTCATAGTTTTTTGAAGAGAGCTGTCATTTTTGGCAGGTCCTCGAGGGCCACCTCGAAACGTGAAAATCAGTGTCGATGAAGCGAATGTAGTAGTAATTACATGGAAGAGACCTAACAACACAAACGGAGCACTTACTGTAAGTTCTTTCTCTCATCTCTATTATAATTCTTTCTTCATAGTTGTAATGAAAGGTTTTAATTAACTAAAGAAGTGCAATGCAGCAACAAGAAAATTAGTGAAATTAGCATTAGTATTAGTGTATATATATATATATATATATATATATATATATATATATATATATATATATATATATACTAATAATTAAAGGAGATAATGTTAAAAAATATTTATATAAAGTAATACATTATATGTAATCGAAAATTCATATTATTTAATGCAATAGGTCGCAAATAAAACGCTAAAAAAGATTCTACGCGATTACATAAAGTTTTGTTTTCACATGCTCTCTTAATTACTTCCGGTGCATGTTCCACGTCTTTATCGTCTTTTTTCTTTCTTCCTGAAGTCGAATGTTGGATTATTCAGTTCATTATTATTTTTTCTTTATTAAGAAGTATACGATCTATTTTACTCGTGATCCTGGAATGGATGACAACGACTATAAGAATTGGCAATTCGTTGATATCACCACGGCGGCCGATGAATTTGCTTATAAGATGGAACAACAGAAAGTTGGATTGCGACCAAAGACACTCTATAGAGTTCGCATAACAGCCACTAACGACGTAGCTGAAAGTGAACCTACAGAAGTGCTTGAATTCGAAACCACTCAAGGAGGTGAACCTCTATTTGTTATGCAATCTTATCATCTACACTCAGAGTTGATAACTTATATGATCGATAGGTTTGAAAAAGTGAGACTGTGCGTATTGTCTTCACTTGCCTTACCTCTCCTACCGATGATGGTGATCGTAACATTATAGCCAGCCATAGGAAGGAATGTTTATTGAAGGCTATGGGAGAGAAGGGCGATAGAGATGGGTGGTAATGAATAACTGTGGTATTGCGGAGAGAGGTATGAAGCATTATAGTGCAATAAAACCAACGGAATTTTGTTTGCAGCCTAGTTACAAGTACACAATTATTTTTTGCCCAATTACGATAATTTATATTTATATTTATTTATCTAATTACAATACTTCAATTAAAGCATATTTATTCGAAGTAGATTTTTTTTTAGAATGCCCTAACTGTAATTACATCTAATAGTGACCATTCTACCAAAAAAATTCTTTTCTTACTTTTCACTATTATTGTATGAGGTAGACGAATAGAAAGTTGATGCTGCTATCGTTGAGCTCCTATTGTACAGAAATTCATTTTTTCGTAAACATTTTTGGGCAATTATTCCAACCCGCGGGCAAATGTGGTTGCAAAAGAGGGGAAATTATTGCTGCCTAATAAATTTACCTCTCTGCATATACTTCGTCTCTTGAAAGCTTCTATATGTTTTTCACATGCAAACATTTTACGTATGCAAGGAAATATACAAATGCAGAAGCGAAGCAAAGAAGTTGAAATGATATGGCTAAACACTTTCATGAAACATCGAAAAATATTTCAACGAATGATACATTTAAATTTTTGACGAATTGACCGATTGTGCAGACCATTTAAAAAGATCCTCTCTATTTGCATGGTCGGTTGCAAAATGTGGTCAATTTTTCAAAATCACCTTGAGATAAATGTAACTTCCTTGAACTTGATTGTTCAAATAAGAAATTGATTGATCAATTAGGAGGGTTGTGAATTTCTTCATAACTCAGTGTGTTTTCGTATTCATTGACATTAAACTATCCAGTTGCAGAGTTTCCAATACCTACTGACGTACAAGTTGAAGTACGTGAAGATAACACCGTTATTGTTCAATTTACCGCTGTGAAAAATCCCGAGGATCATTCCATCTATATTGAGGTAATCTTTGATTTTTGAAGAGGGATATACAAAACGACTGTAAAAATATAATGCTGCTTTTTGAAAGACTCTTTGAATATTTAAAACGAAGGAGTTTTTTAAGTTTTTGTTGTGCTGATTCGATAAATGACCTTTTATTCATCAATGAGGTTTTTTATATAACGCCTAGGAATAATTCTGAAGGAAATTTACTTTTAAGTTGAAAATAATGTTTCTAAAATATGTGCGTGAGTTCAAAACTCTCATTGTTCATTGGCAATTTAAAAAAAAAAATTGTTTAATTGCTTATTCAGGAGTATGATGTTCTCTTATCACCATCAACAGACGCACTTGTTGCGCAATTTCTTCCAGTGGCAATCGCCGAGAAAAAATTCAATGCGGTAAGTAGTTGTTACAATATCAGCAAAAGAAGGTCTCTAAACTCATTTATTTGGGTATATGTTGATATTATATCTTTCTATAGTGAATAAGTCTAAAGCATTCATCTTCTCACCTTCGAAAGTTGAAGCAAAGTTTCGACAACCATGTTCAGGAGCAACGTGAATGTTGTGTGGTGAAGACTTTTTGATGACTAATTGCATACGAACCAGGTGCTACCTCATGCCATTGGTGCTTCTCGAATTAGCATTTCAAGTTCAAAATATTTCCTTATTTTCTAAAGAAATCATTTTCTGATAACAACTAGATAAGAAGTGATAATCACATTAAGATCAAAGATCAATTGATAATTATATTGCAGAGTACAGCACGAATTACAATGAAAATTGTACCGAATCAATTAACTACGATGACACAATATTGGCTAAGAGTTCGGGCAAATATTCCAAATCGTATCGTTCAAGCAAGTAAACCGAGACGATTCGAGACAGGAGATGGAAGTATAAACGTTTGAATATTGTTTATTTATAGCTTTCTATGTTGACCAATACCTTTTTATTTACCTGCATTAGAATCGCTAAGCGATTTTCATCAGGTTCATGCTACGTTCATTCGAATTGTTTGAGCAGAAAACCTAATGGTTTTTTCTTCTTCTGATATAGGCGTGTAAAGGTACGTCAAGAAACTCGCATTGTACTCTATGCACCATTTTTTGCTTTGCAATCCTGGTATCCTGTACATGGTTTTCTTTTACTTCCTTTTCGGTCTGCTTGCAGCAAAAGGCGGCATATGTTTGATAATCCATGTTTTGAAAGGATGCTCATATTTAAGCTACTCCGCTTTTTTATGCAAATTATTAGCAATTTATGCAAAAAAACATGTTCTTTTTAAACATATAAAAATTCAGGTTCATTCTCAAGTTTCCACTGCTGCTTTTTCTGTAAAAAGAAGCAAATCGTTGAAGATAAATAACATTTATTTATTTAATCCCGTTATGTGAACAAAGCTAGCGAAATCTGGTCCATTAAGCGAAATTTTCTAACTGTTTGCGTTCATTTTTATTATGAATATTTATTCAAGATTTTTTCATGCCGCAATTTCTGCGAAATAGATTAAATCTGTTTAAAAAAAAACCTTTAAATCCGTAACATTAATTAATTCTTTTCCACAACTCTTTACTCTTACGTTCGAGTCTACGGAAAATGAAATCTCGTCTCGGACTTTGCTTCTATCTCCTTCCATCTTCAAGTTTTTTTGCTTCTATCCGCTATTTAATATTTTATAATTTTATATTAATCCAGACATTCTCGAAACTTCTCTGCACCTTTTTTTAGCTTTTTGTAATGAAAATTTTTGGTGGTATTTCACTCTAAAATAGATCTAATTTTTAGTTGATATTTCGGGTAGGCGAATCAAAGAATCTAACTTCGTCACCTTTAAGCTGCTTTGTCGATGAAAGAAAGATTCTTTTCCGTATTTCACTCTAAAATAGATCCAATTTTTAGTTGATATTTCGGGTAGGTGAATCAAAGAATCTAACTTCGCCACCTTTAAGCTGCTTTGTCGATGAAAGAAAGATTCTTTTCCCGGTGAGTATTTCTCAAATACTTTTTACGTAGTGATACACTAGATCGCGGGCAGGATTTCAACGTTTCGCTATTGCCTACTGAAGCTTGTTGCCTATAACGGCGTACTGTTTGGTATTATTTAAATATAGTGTTCGAAACTAAGAAGCAAATAGCTTCTTCCTTCTCTTTCCCATCTGCAGATTTTTGGGGATTCTGGACATGGTTATCCTTTTTTTTAACGAAGAAAAAATTGGATTGGAGAATGTGAGGCTGAAACGAGAATTTCGAGGGCCTTCTCATCGACTGAAGTTGACTGAAAATCTCTATATTTTCAGGTTTATTCTAAGCTCATTCCCATTTTCCAAATGTCATTGAATAATTATGACGAACTGCCAAAAATGTCGTTTCTTTCCTCTCGGCACGTATATTAATGATCTTCAATAACAGAAAAGGACTTTTTTGGGGTTTCCTTAAATGGCGTAATTCCTCGCTATCGCATATTTATTGGAGAATTCTAGGCCTTTGTCCTTCTTCTCAGTTGAGATTATTTACCACTTGTGCATTTTTCTGAGATTTGATCAAAAAAAAAAATTCCTTTTTGGTCTCTCGAATGCAAATTTCAATGTAACCGTTTCTTAAAACCTTAATATCGTTCACTGCGTTCAGTTCGCTGCTTTTCGAACAGATAAAAGAAACGGCTATTGAAGTTTGTTAGATTTTGGGATTTTTTAGCATTTTCTTTGGAAATTGTTTTCATTGATGGAATAATATTATGAGATAGTGATCACAAGGAAGAAGGTTATCCCGAGAGACATCTTCCTCTATCCCTTCCCCCTCTCTCCCTCTTTCACTGAAGAATGGGGCTCTATGGGGGTTTATTGAGAGAAATACTTGCCGCCGAAGCGTTCGCGGTCATCTTCTTACTATTAAAGGTGAGATTAGCGCATGCATAAATTCACATGCTAAAAGAGCATGTCACCTTTCGATCACCAGTATCTCAATAAAAATGATGGCCCCTTTCTTGTTTTCTGTCCCCCACGTTTACGAGTGTCGCCTTTGAAACTAATACAAAATATTCACACTTTCTGCACGATCCTTAGCATTCCACCAATGTCACCTACGCAGTGCGCAGTCATAAGGCCAACTTTTGCACAAAAAAGAGGAGGGGAAGGAGGTTAGCGGCGCTTTTCTACGATTCTTGTCTTCTCTCTTTTTACGTTTATTAGACTTTCATCTTTAAAATGTCGCTTATCGAGCAAATATTTCGCTTTCTATTCGTATCTCTTCATTTATTTGTTGTTTCAAGTTTTGTTGATCTTCACTTTTTTAACGGTTGATATTTTTTTGTTCCATACAATGAGAGGGAATTGTAGCATTTTGATTGTGGCATGAGAACGAATTTATTGAAATCTGTTTGCTGAAGTGTTGAAATGCCAGAGAAGAGTGATTAGGCGATGAAAAAAATCGTTTTTTTAATTGTTTTTTTTTCTAAGTTAAATTCATCAAGCAATCAGTTTTAAATCACCAATTAAATTTAGTGGTGCTACTAAAAGAATAAAACAACTTTTGCACACTCAGTGCAATTTGAGTTAAGTCTCAGCCCAATTATCATAAATAACTGACATTTAAGCTTTTAAGTATCCCGCAAACTGAGTGAACCTTCTACTAAATGGGGTTTTAATTCTTTTTCACTTCAAAATCTGCAAGTTTAAAATTAGATAACACTAATTGACGAAGCATCTAAATTCTACTGTTGGTACCAATCTTACATCGTAAAATTGCCATAGATAGAAATTTTCACAGTTTGCTTATAATTTTTGCATATTCAAATGTGGAAATAGAATAAGTTCTATTAGATAAGTGGGTCTGATGAATTGTTTATTACTGCAAGCATATTTCTATAGCTGAAAAGTTGCAACTGCCGCCTGCTATCATTCATTGTTTGTTTTGTTTTTTTTTGCTAAATATATGTAAATTTAAAACGATGGGAAATAAAAAACTTGCATATTAATGAAGTGTTGAACATTAGTAGCCACATTGTTTCATGCTCATTAGACATTCAATAGTATATTTCATTGCACTGGTAGTGCACTCTTCTTCTGGCATATTCACCACTATAACAACACAGTTTTCACAATATAAGATAATAAAACAAAATTTAGAGCATATCAAAAAATCATCAATAGTGCTTTCAGTAGATGTTTTTTTCGATGAACTAGATGTTTTCGCACCAACCTTATCGCTACGCTAGGTGAAAGGATGCAACCACTCTATCTATAGAGAGTTTATTTCATTTTAATCTTTGAAATCATAGCTCTGATCCCAAACAACTGTCAACAACTAAAATTATTCTCACTGAAGTGCCGAGAAAAACTATTGTTTTTTCTATCGTTGATTAATTCGACGTTTATTTTAGCTGCAAAATCAACTCATCACTGCTAAGAAAAGTTATCATGCACTCTACACAAAACGAACCGCAGTCAGCATAAATTGTTTCTTGTTATTTTGCACTAAATATAAATATGAATTTTTGCTTTTATTAAAATAAATTAATATATAAATGTAACTTTTATTAATGTAAAATAAATGTAAATTTGCTTTTATTAATAAAATAAAATACAAAAACGGTGAATATAGTGAAATGAGACAAATATAGTTAGAAAAAAACCATATTATTAGTGCGTAGCTTCACTATTCATTTTTATATTTGCTTAGAATATATTCAAAAGTGACTGCAGATGGGTGAATTTTTCTCTTTTATAGAGGTTGCTCCAGTGGTAAGCATTCGACAAGGTGAACGTGTCAAAAGGGAGCCGAGTCGAAGCTCGCATTTACATTTCGAATGTGATGCTGAGGGATTGCCACGACCAGTGATCTCATGGTTATGGGATGGTCAAGTAATCACTGAGAACGATACATATTGGTCTATCACTGATATTACCCATGATTCCATTCACCAAATCCACAAAGCAAGGTACCGCAATTATTGCATGCGTTTTTTAAGCGTTTTTGCAGTCTTTTACCAAAGGACTTGCTAGCCGTATTTTTTAGGATTCGAAACGCGATTGAAATTCGTAAAGCTGTCGTGCTAGCACTTTTCGTAAACTTGAAATTTTCACTTAGTAGGTTAGCCATCCTTAAACTTTCCTATATAAAATCGGTGGTTAAATAAGAAAAAACTGAAGTCGATGAAATAGATTATCATTGATAAACCGATAAATTTCACTTCCGTTTTACCATCATTTTGGTAGCCACCATGATAAATCACCATTGAACTTGCAAAACCCATGCACCACATTGTTTTAGCACTAGAACTCGTCCATTTTTTCGTTAAAAAAAATGCTTTTTTATTGACAGCCGGTTAGCAACTAAATACTGAAACTTTTCTCTTACGAAGATTTTTCCCACATTCATCGTTTCATAAAATTTTTCAAGAATGTTTCTGCCAGCTGTTTGATTGAACACGCTTTCTCTAAATAAAGAAAATTTTTCATCCTCTTAAACAACAGAACTATAAGTAAGGGAATTAGTTAAAACCATATAAAATAAAAATGAACCGTTTATCCGCGGAGTAAAGAATGCATTATTTTTTACAATTTACACATAGCGCAACAAATTTTTGTAATTTTAAGTTTTTTATTCACTTACTAAGCGTTGAATTTAAAAGAGATTTTTAAAATCTTTCACTGAGAAAGTAGAACTTTATGTTAGATACAAATATTGGTCTGGAGTCTTGGTCACCTTTAAAGTCGAGGAGTTACCCGAAATTACCCGAAGAATTTGAAGGAATGAAAGCAATTCCAGATCTGATCCTCGTAAACTCATTCTTAAAACTTATATCACCATGGTATTCCTCGCGATATTTCGAACCTCTCTTAACTCATATAATACAACTCTTTACCTTTTCTTATCCTAGTAACATATAATACTTTTAGTTCCCGTTTAACCGCACCGACAATTTCTCGATCTGGTACCGTCTCTTGTGCAGCCTATAACAACAAAGGTTATTCAATGATCAACACAACCATTGTCGTTACAGGGCCTGGAACTACAGTTCGTAACGTTCAGGTAGGTATTTTATGCGATAATACTCAATGATTATTGGGCCCTATCTCTTTACTTTTTATCTCTTTGCCACATTCAGCACTGTGCTGCCATCGCAACGCAATCTCATTGTGACTGTATTCCCTCAAAAAAGTGCGTAATTTCGATCAAGCGAAAGCTTAATTCACCGTGGTTTTAACTAATTCACCTCGTTAAACCTCCTCTCGATTCGTCACATTTGCAAATTCCCTATAGAAACAATTTTTGATAATTTACTTCTCAATGAATTCCTGGAACACATCGGAGAGTTCATTATATGAAACGACAGAATTGTCAATAATAGATATTAATATTTCGATGACTTTAAATTTGCCGTTATGATGAATAACATTCCATAAATATTGTTGGCATCCTAAATTTTTTGTATTCAACTGTAGTCTAATGCAATCTTTTTTTCTCTTATGTTTACAGGTCGTTCCATTCCAAAATGCACTCAATATTTCTTGGCAAGAACCTGAGGTGACAAATGGCCAAATTCAGGTGTGACATCTCTTCGTCCATTTCGTTTTGTTTGCGCAATTTTATAGGCATTTGTAAATTCCTCGATGGCAGCATACGCATTTAGGTTTCGCCCAGCTCGAAATTTCAACCCGATGAGGTAGAGCTAAAAAATTCAATAGATAAATTGCATCCGGTGTATTATTTTCAAATCGATTAGAGTTGTTGATCTTTAAAGTTATCAAAATTCTGCATGAATTTCGTAACCGGTCTAGTTGCATTTAATATCGGTTGAATTGGTTTGAATTAATGGATAGACAAACAAGCACATATATATGTCTATGTATGACTTCGTTATGATGCATTTTTGCAAAGGAAGTTTGCAAATACGTATAGCGAGCATAGCAATAACATATAAGGGACGCAAAATGCAGATATTTGCATAGCAGTATTTAACAATCCACATTACCAATATTATGAGTGTCTCTGGAAGTGGTCCGCATATGAGACCGATAAATGTATATTCGCATAGGGTACGAACATATCCCTACTTTAAATAACTATGGTAAGGGTGACTTGATGACGCAGGTTTTATTGCTCGACTCTGGGTTAAAAAACGATACATCCTACAGTACTTTAAAACAGTCAAGTTCAGTAGAATAAGTTAGCCTTGTTGTGTATTGCAGCCTGCGCATCTAGCCTTTTAGGAGGGAGGGAAGAGAAGGGTGAGAAGGCAGGAAAGAAAAGAGCAAGAGGGGACGGGAGAAAAGCTGGCACCTTTAAACAGCAAGAATTAAGGTATCGTCTGTCATTGGTGTAAGGGAGCGGGAACTGAAGGGGAGCTGCAAGGTGCTCTTTTTGGCAGATAATCTCCTAGAAAGTCGGTTTACGTCGGGGGAAATCACGTTCATACGACGCTAAGATTTTAGGTTTTACCCCGTATGCTAAAGTGGATGATTTGCAGAAATATATAATATATATGACAACGTCACCAAATGATGATCTCGGTGATTGGGAGGTAATCGAAGTGGATGGCGATGAATTGTTCGCTGTTCTTAACGAAACTGTTCCTAATACCAACTATACATTCAAATTCCAATCGGCATCCGAGCTTGGTTATGGTGTTATTTCGGATGCATTCACTGTCAATTCAGGGAAATTATGTATGTGATTTTGCATTGTTTTATAAAAATTCACATTTTGAGTTGTTCCATTTTTTTCTTTTTTTTTTGCATTTTTAAACCATTTCATCGTAATTTCCACAATTTGATGTCGCTTTGATCGGAATGTCGATTAGTCACTATGATACGAGAGATTAAATCTATTTTCATAAAGAAGAGTGGTTGATTTTTCTCAAATTATCTTTAGAATGTAAACATGCACTTATTTGTAAAGTTCCACTTGGCGGAGAAAAATGGAATTTATGCGGAACTTTTTCGTCTTTGATGCCAAATCTGTCAAAAAATTCAGCATTTTCAATTTTTCCGCAAAAAATATTGAATTAAAAAATTCAAAATTAACACTAAAAATTCAATTTTATATATACATTGTTTAGACTGTACATGAACAGCCATACTCAACATTCAACGTTGATATATTGTGTATTCATTGTAAGGCAAATTATAGTTTAAGATACAGTGTATTCATTGTAAGGCAAATTATAGTTTAAGATACACGACGAGGTTGTAATGTAATATTATTCCTCTAGACGATTTTTCCATCCTATATATTATCTGTAAGATTACACCATAAATTTCATAAAATTTATAGATATACCGTTGGAAGTGCGCATTGAATTAATCAATTTACAAAATAACGACAATGACGAAATAACAGTCGAACCAGGCACAGAAGTACGATTTCATTGTCTAGCGAAGGTGTTTCCTTTCTCTATTGCAATTATTATTGCGATATTGTTATATGAGAGGTGTTGCTTATTGCCATCTTACAAAAATCCCAATTTCTATGTTCAACTCCATTCCAAGTTTTTTTGTTCGTCATATCGAATTCATAACTGTTCCGTAGAGTAACTTGTACAAAATTGTTACATAAGCTTATCAAATCTAAATTAATTCATAGCAGCTAAGTGAACTGATGGCTCTACTTTTAGAATACAATGAGACAAATTCGATGACTTACTGCAATCGGCGCATATAATCTCTAAAGTGTTGGTTTTGAGAATTTCAAAAATGTTGAAGTGTTTGTTGTTTGGCTTGCAAAAATCTTTCATTGCTTTATAGAGCTTTTGCAAGGCCTAAGTTCATGAAATATTGGCTGGAAAAAACTTGCAAGATGGATGTTTGCAACCATTTACAACCATTCAAGCATCGCTTCTTAAGTTTGAAGTTTGAAGTATTTAAGTTTAAGTTTTTTCACATCCTTTCACCTGCCCGGAGGTTATTTTGAACTTGGCCAGATTGAATAATATGAAAAAAATTTGCTGCGAAGTCAAAATGTATGGTTCAATTCGTTTTTTTTAGGGCAATCCACGGCCTTCAGTGGTTCATTTCTGGACGACCGAAGGCATTCAGGATGAGGAGTTAAGCACGGATCCGGTATTTTTTGCAAAATTGAACTTGCTAGATTTATATCAAGTGGATACAGTGGAGAGTGTTTCAACTACTCATACAACACGTCAACTCGTTTGTGAGGCACGTAATGAGGATGGCGCTATTCAACATAAAATACGCTTCAATGTTGATAGTTAGTTTCGAAAAGATTTTTTTCTGCTTTGAATGAAATAATCGAAGAATTTGATTTATGGCTGTGACTTATAATATACAGATGCGATGCAAGGTTTTTTTGAATGTTGATAACGGAAGCGTTTCGCATTTTCTCACCTCTGATAACGGTTTGGATGTGCTATGATCTTATCATATCATATATATATGGTTCCAAGTATTTTTCTTTTCATTGAAGAGCCTGGAAGTCCACCTGGATCAATAAAATACGTCGTTTCACCCGAGAATAGTGCTACCCTCTCATGGAAGAAACCTTCGCTACCTAACGGAAATATCACTGTAAGTATGAAGTATATTTGATTAGCAGTCACTTATCATGATTTTCGCCTTTATGATTAAAAAAAAAAACTGCTTATTCGTAGTCAAGTGGTGGCAAAATTTAAGCTGGCTGCAGAATGGAAGCAGCTAATCTATAATAAATAAGAGAGCGCCATTCGATGGCAAAAAGAGAATATCGCAAAAATTATCAAGGAAGGAAAAGATCGGCATTTTTTCGGTCTGGAGAGGGAGAGGGGGAGGGGATGCAGGCAACTTTTTCAAGGAAGGCAATATTTGTTTAGTTCTTTAAACTAATGCGATTCATACTTAACGTTCAATTTGGTTACATTTCAAAGTATTGCGATCGCGCAAGAAAGATTCCATCGAAGATATCCTTTAGTAAATAAGTGGTCGGTTCTTCGCTCATATAATATTGCACAGAGTGGTACTGCGCCAAATGTTCCTCGCGAGTATTTGTAATCAGAAACCGATTCCAGAAATGCCTCGAGCAGTAGGCAAATAAAAGAAAGATTTTGCCATCTAACTGAGTCGTTGTTATTTGAGACTTGAGAAATTGTCTATTGAAATAAGAAAAATTTAAAATGGTTCCCAGTAATTGAAATGCTCTTCTAGGCAACCTCGCCGAATTCTATACATCTAGCAGATTAAAATTCACGCCGGACAAACTCCTTTACAACAAAAAAAAACTTTTGAATTTGAGGGTTACTTGGCGTATATAACACAAAATTTGACCGATCCGCTAGATGAATGGCGAAGGATTGTGATCGACTCAAATCGACGACGCTTCACATTCGTAGAGGGTGAATTGGATCGAAATTCCACCTACTATTTGAGGATGACGGCGAGTAATGCCCATGGTGAGGGCATACTATCCGAGGTCGTCGAGATCATAACTGCCAATGGAGGTGTTACTTTCTATTTAATGAATCCATGAAGCAATAATTTTTGAGATGTAGTTGTCACGCATCTCGATCACTGAATTTATAGAAGACGGACAAGCAGACATAGATAATGTGTTGTATCGGGGAGACCAAAAGACCCGTTTAGGGCTACCTTGTAGAGATAGAGGTTCATCTCCTTTGATCAATTTCCTAGCAAATAACTTTTGAAAATCTGTGCGAACACTGGAAATTCGCCATGAAACTATAAATAAAAGTGAGTTAGCAATGACTTTCAAATTTGTTTTATTAGAAAACTGAAAATTGCATAAAAATTAGCAAATGGCTATTTCATTGAGCAAGTATAGGTTTTCTTCCGTTTCCTGCACAATTTTCTATGGAAAAAAATCTTTACCGCAAACTTGCAATTTTCGAAGAAAATGGTCATAGAATCGGAAAGTGGAGTCAATAATTTCTCGTGGAGAATGGTTTATAATTTTAGAGACATGAATAAGGATTGCGTACCGATGTCTAAGTTTGGTGGAAACTTTTAATCGTATAGTATTGTTATCGATATATTATTTAATAATTACATAAAATACTCCATGGTACAGGTATCTTAGGCCCTACGAGTGCGCCCACCGATGTGTTGGTCGATGTTGATGAGTCGAATATGCTTAATATCTCATGGATGCCACCTGAAAATCCAAACGGTCTCATTAAGGTAAACCTGTAATTTCTTTTTTTTAGCATCACTTATCATCTCTTTATTGCAACGATGACTATGTAAATTTGTCTTTGTACTCCACTCAAAATTTTCTCCTTGCCAGTAGAAATGCAGCAGCATACGATCGAGAAAAATGAAACTCTAGCATTATGTGTTCATAAAGTGATAACCTGACTAAGTGGCACAATTTATAATCATAGGTTTAAAGTATTTAATAATGGTTTTCAATGATTGTACTTTATTGTTTTTCTTATATGGATGATGTTAAACTATGCTGATGCTGAACATTCCTCCTCAATATGCTCTCACTCTTGAACTTCTGAGAGCAGACCTAAAATTCCCGTCTTAACGAAACTCTTCCTCAATAAACCCAAAAGCCAACTTCTGAGAGCAGGCACAAAACCTCTCATTTTTAAGTTTTTCAAAATCCAAAATTTAATAAGGTCTGATGGCATTTTCAAAGCCACTATCTTTCAAATTTATATGTTTTTCATGATATTAAGTTATCAATTAAAACTATATATTTCGATTAGCGTTGTCTACGGCAATATTCCAAATGATTATTGTACAGGGACAATTTATTATAGGAATATATATTTTATTTCACAAGAAATGTTCAATCTGCTGAAAGTACTTATCGTAATTGGCAAAGTGTGGTTATCTCCAATATTTCGCCTCTCACCAATCAGGTTTGTCCGCTGCCTTTCCCATATATTCTAAATGAAAAAAATACATAATTCTACTAATTAGAAAAATCTTCAGTAATTTTGTTTTAATGTTTATTAATGTATTTCTATTTCGAAGATAATTAATAGTGATATTGAAATATGCTTTTCAGTGAAAAAAGTTACAAGCAAGGGATTTCATCATATTATGGAGGAGTTGGAAAAAAATTATCAATATTTTTTTGTTGTACAGTGCACTCAAGCTTGATGAGTTTTTAACTGCTTCACCAAAACGACCATCTAACTAAGAGTGATACACTCCTTTTGCTGGTCGATTGCTGCAATCCTGAAATAGTGCTTGAGGCAAACTGTTTCCGGGGTTAGCTAATGCTTGTCCTTAACTAATGCTATTTTATCCTTTGAGTTCGTTCATACGAATTTTTTCTTCCTCAAGCGCAAGGAATTACCGCCAAAATATACCACGAGAATATTTGCCCTCCTACTTTGTACAGTTAGAAGGATATGAAAGGGATGAGGTAATGAATGCTGCCGAAATTATAGTATATTTGGCGTCCTCATTTACGCGCACGAGGCGGATTTTCGTAGTTATCTCTATGCATGCATATACGTTTGTTTTCGCCATCAATTTCAACTTGGGTGTTAACTGAAGATTTCGTTTAAAAAATTTTGCACATATAATGTGCACCACCTCTCCCATCATCTTTCATGTTGATCGATCACCTTCGAAGCAAATTATAGGCATTTATTTATAGGAAAGCGAGTCGAAATATTTGCACGCGTTTTACTTTAGAATAACGAAACGTCTATAGAAGATTTATGCATACATAGAGCTACTAATCTGCATTTTTTTTTTAAATATAAAGCTTCTATTCTGTATTTTTTATTCGCAACTCATGAAAGTGGTTGATCAGGTGGGCGAGATGAAGAAAAAACAGATTTTGCGTCAGCTGCTTTATCACGCTTCTCATTCCTGTTAAAGTATGCTGTTATTGCCCACAAATAAGTAACAATAAGATTTTTTAACGAAATAAAGCGTCACATATAATGAGACTAACTACAGTATTTGTTCAACGGTGAAATGCTGGGCATTCGACGCGATTGTGATTATCGTTTACGCGTTGCCGCAAGGAACGAAATAGCCGAAGGCCCACCAAGTGAAGTGATTCATTTCAGGACGCGTAGTGGACGTATGTTGCTTTGTTCGATTTCATTTCCATTTTCGCTCTTTTCGCTAGTAAAAAAATGACCATTGTTGTTGTTTTCAAATTTCTGAAAAATTCGTGGATAGCTCGTGAAATTTATACAGGTAATGCGAATATCTTATGATTCTTACAGCATACTAACTAAAAGCCCATTATCGCTAGTGACCAGTCGATGCGGCTGATCTCAAGCTATTCATTGCCGTCATAATATGTCGCAATATTTGCATATCAATTCTTTGGTTTCTTAAAGCCGTGAATTCTTAAGAGAGGTCACTTCCAATGGGGCTACAAATAAGCCTTTTGTTTATTATACTTTAGCAGCTTTTTTTTAGTCTTCGCAGCCCCAGATGGTGTGAACGTGATGGTCGATGTGAACGGTGATGCACATGTACGGTTCAGTGTTCTCTATGATAAAAGGAAACCGAACAACGTTGCAGCGCTTACGGTAAAATATTTCTTTTCCTTTCTTTTCAATCATTCTTTGACGTTTATGAGCGAAATTATGATCGAATTGTATATATATATATATATATATATATATATATATATATATATATATATATATATATATATATATATATATATATATATATATATATATATATATATATATATATGTTTATTTATTTATTTATTTATTTATTTACTTATTTACTCGTTTATTTGTTTATTTGCTTATTTATTTTATTTTATTTTATTTATTTCACTCACTTACTTTATTTATTCCGCTTACATATTTTATTTAATTTAGGTATTTAATTTGTTTATTTAATTTAATTAATTTGATTCAACTGATCTTCTTTGATTAATTTAATTTCATTTATTTATTCAATTTATTTAATCGATTCATTTGCTTGATTTATTTGATTTAATTTATCTAATTTAATTTGCTCAGTTTGATTTATTCAGTTCGGTTAATTTAATTTAATCTATTTAATTTAATTCATCTTATTTAATTTCTTTAATTCAATTTAATTACTTTAATTCGTTTAATTTAATTAACCTAAATTAATTCATCTTATTTAATAATTTTATTTGGTTTGTATGATTTAATTAATTAAATTAATGAATTTATTTAATCGATCCATACAATTAATTCGACTTGATTTATTAAACTCAATTTGTTTAATTTAATTTGTTTTATTTATTTCGTATAATATAATTCATTTAGTTTAATTTATTCAAGTCACTTAATTTTTATTTGATTATTTCAATTTAATTTATCCAATTTAGTTTTTTCAATTCAACTTATTCAATTGAATTAATTTGGCTTGAATAATTTTGTTCAAAAATTTAATTGTTATATGTTCAATTTAATTTACTTAATTTAACTTATTTATTCTACTAATTTGTTTAATTGGCCTATGTATTTAATTTGATTTGCTTCACTGAGTTTAATTATTTTGACTTAAATTATCTATTTTATTTATTTAGTCCAATTGATCTAATTTAATTAATATAATTTAATCCGTTTCGGTTAACCTATTAAACCTATTCATTTAATTCAGTTTATTCAATTCAATTCATTCAATTTAATTTATTTAACTTAATTTATTTAATTCAGTTCACTTATTTGATTTTAATTGGTTCATTTACTCTAATTTATGTGCCCCACGTTATTCAGTTTAAATGATCTAATTTTGTCTATTTGTTTAATTTATATAATTTGTTTGTAGTTTGCATTTTATAATTTATAGTTTGTAGTTTGTACCTTATAGTTCATAGTTTGTAATTCATGGTTGTAGTTTGTGGTTTATAGTTTGCAGTTTGCGGTTTATGGTTTTATAGAAAAAAAGAACAGCGGAACTACAAAAAAAACGAAAAACAAAAAACGTGCGCAGCTGCAACCTCAACATTTGAAGATAAAACAAGATAGACGTTTAACACCAAAAATGTCGACTTGAGGTAAAAAAAATTTTTTTCCAAATTTTGATTTGGCATCTGTCCGGGTCTTTGACACTTGCGGTCTTATTGAACCTTGGAAATCAAGCAAAAATTTTAAAAAATTTTTTATCTATGATCTGTGATCTTCGATCTGTGACCTTTGATCTATGATCTATGATCTTTGATCTTTGGTCTATGATCTTTGATCTGTGATTTTTGATCTGTGATCTATCATCATTGATCGTGATCTATGATCTTTGATTTATGTTCTTGGATCTTTGACTCTTGGTCCTTGATCATGTTTATTTATTTATTCATTCATTTAATCATTTATTTATTTATTGTCCGTGCCTTTGACACTTGCGGTCATATTAAACCTTGGGGATCAAGCAAAAGTATGAAAGAAAATTTTTCTTCCGAACATCGTCAACTTTGATATCTAACGTCGACAAAAAAATTTTTTTCAAATTGATTCAAATTTGGCACCAAAAATGTCGATCCGAGATAGCAAAAATTTTTTCAAAATTTCGATTAGGCATCCGTCCGGGTCTTTGATACTTGCGATCTTATTGAACCTTGAAAATCAAGCAAAAATTTTAAAAATTTTTTTATCTGTGATCTGTGATCTTCGATCTGTGACCTTTGATCTATGATCTTTGATATGTGATCTGTGATCTTTGATGTGTGATCTTTGATCTTCGATCCATGATCTGTGATCTTTGATCAATGATTCACGATCTTCGATCTATGATCTTTGATCTGTGACCTTTGGTCTATGATCCATGATCTTCGATCTATGATCTGTAATCTTTGATTCATGGTCTTCGATCTATGATCTATATTTGTGGTTTATAGTTTGCAGTTTGTGGTTTGTAGTCGGTGGTTTATATTTTGTAGTTTATTGTTTGCTTTTTGTAGTTTATAGTTTCTAGTTTATAGTTTATAGTTTGTAGTTTACAGTTTGTAGTTCGTAGTTCGTCGTTTGCAGTCTATAGCTTATAGTTTATAGTTCGTAGTTTAGGTTTGTTTGTTCGATTCAATTTAATTTAATCCACTTTAATTCAATATAATTCATTCCGTCAATTTAGTTTACTTAATTTGATCAATTTAATTTAATTCAACTCAATTTAATCAAGTTTAGTTTAATTTAATTTATTCAAATCTAATTAATTCATTTAATCAGTATTTTATATTTTGTAGTTTACAGTTTATATTTTGTAGTTAGTAGTTTACAGTTTTAGTTTGTAGTTTATAGTTTATTTTTTGTAGTTTGTAGTTTGTAGCTTATAGCTTGTTGATCATAGTTCGTGGTTTATAGTTTGAAGTTTATAATTCGTAGTTTGTAGTTTATAGTTTTAGTTTGTTGTTTAAAGTTTGTAATTTGTGGTATGTAGTTTATGGTTTGTAGTTTGTTTCAGTTAAAACTGAATCAAAATGAATCAAAATAATGTTTGTAGTTTGTTTCAGTTTTGATCTTGATTCAGTTATTTTGATTCAGTTCACTTTCATTTTGTTTTATTTAGTTTAATTAATTTACTTAGTGTAGTTTAATTCAATTTAGTTCAATTAAGTTTAATTTAGTTCAATTTAATTTAATTTAATGCAATTAATTTTTTTAAGTTCAATTTCATCTCATTCAATCAATTTAATTTAATTTAATTTAATTTAATTTAATTTAATTTAATTAATTTAATTTAATTTAATTTAATTTAATTTAATTTAATTTAATTTAGTTTAATTTAATTTAATTTAATTTAATCTATTGTAATTCAATTTCATTAATTTAGTATCTTTCTTTTTTCGACATAGTATGTTTTTGACATAGTTGTATCTTTTGACTTAATTGAATATCTGCTTTAATTTTATGCTTATACAACGTTGATAACTCCACTGCCAATCAGTGAAGATTCCAAGTGGATAGCGATCGAACATAATGAAGTGCCCATCAATGGAACCATCGAAGTGTTGATTCCAAAAACTCTTTTGCAAGATGCTATGAGGTTAAATCTTTCACAATTTAATTTATCTGGTTGATGAGTTCTTAGAGAGAAATATGGTTTGTGATCCATTTTTAATATGAGTGATTTACTTGCTTAAATACTTAAATATATACTTAAAACAATATAAATGGATAGAAATCGATGAATTTATGTAGGGCCTTTGATAATTGAATCATAAAATATTTAGGTTTTTCTCATTTTTGGCTATTTTAAGTTATAGAATGTCGAATTTAGGCGTCCTATTTTTATACATCAATGTTTCCCTCATCTTCTTTAGTAGCATATTTCCTTTCCCTCTTTTTCTCTATAGCAGTTCATGCCAAGCATAATAAAGTTTAATAACACGTTTGGATGAAAAAAAGTTTAATTTTTTTCAAAGCATTAAGGGCAATGCCACGAAAATCATTTCTTCTTAAAAATAAATCACCGTTTGTTGGATACTAATGGCGAAATATAGCGACTCTTGCAAAGTATTATTATGCATTATGGACAAAAATCGTAGCTAGCGTATCACTCAAAAATTTTGTACAGTTCATTTATTTATTTGCTTTTTCAAAGAAAAAAGATAAAGCACCTATACAACTGTACCGAGAGAAGAACGGACAGTGTAGAGGGGATAGAGGAATGAGCATTACCACCCCCATCATATTCGCTTTAGGAGGGGAATTGAAATTCTTTAAAATGAATCTTTTCGAGACATTATTTACAAGTGACATTTTTATAGGTACGCGGTGCAAGTTGCCGCTAGAAGCGATTCTCAAATGGGCGATAAATCAGCAATAATCGAATTTGACATTCCGTTCAGTAAGTTCACAACTCTAGATTCTATAAGTTAATTTCAACGTTAATGAAAAATTTCAATTGGCAATGTGAATACAGAATCCTACATGGCTAAATGAACGTTTATATTGCAGATAATGACGAGGTAAACCATAAAAACCACATCGCATCAACAATTTGAAGCGCCATCTTAATGGATGTTTTGCTTTGTGTTTGTATGTGTGATAAATTTGGTAAGTGGTTACAACACATAAAACTACGCAATTTCTTCGATCTAGAAAAATCTGTTCTCCACTGCAAATCTCTATTGATGTCCCCAATTAATCATCACAAATCCTTTTGAATATAATTTATTATTTTCATATCCATTTGCCCCTCGATATGCCACTCAACAAACGGTCACAAATGGTCACTACAAATACTCAATAAGCGAAATAAATCACCTTGGTGTGCTGTTTTGCTTACCTGTATTTTGCTATTTGCATTCCAGCGTCCACATTCATCATAGCCCCAGTAAAACGAAAGGGTTTATTGATAAGCACAACGAGTACAACACTTACGAAGTAGAGAATGTGGAACGAAATATACACAAACACAGAACGTCAGCAATGAATAAAACTGCAAAGAACACACACACGCATATATATAATGCGATGAAAATGTGACCGCTATGTAGAGAAACGAAGTGATTCGATGAGAATGAAACCCCTTCACCTGTCTACTTACTTTGAAAATCTTCATATTCAGCCGATAGGAAATACCCTTACAAATATGAATGAATTCCAAAAAAAAAAAGAAAAAAATGCTTGGTGCCGCTAGAATGGCCGTCATCGCTTGAGTGCAAGACATGCGGGAGCGGACAAAAGCGCCAAATAGCAATTTTTTAAAGGCTCCTCAATGCAATAAAACCTGAGGAAAAAATTGCTGCAAAACTGATGGATGAGAGAGAAAATTTAATAAATTTGTCAGATTTCGTACGCTGCGGCTTTGAAGGTCAAAGAGCTTTCAAAATACTTCCTTCACCCCCCCCCCTCCTTTCCGCTACGCATTACAGGTTAATGCCAGACACTTCCTACCAACAATATGAAGCGGTATGTATGTTATATTACAAAGAAGAAATGTCGGATGGAAAAGAAATAAAAAGAGATGTAATAAATGAAATAAAATTTGAGGCAGTAAAATGGGAAATACGATGAACTGTGAAGCTGAAACAATGATCTCAACTGAGTGGTGTCGTTCGTTCTAAGCTCTCTCACCACGGATACGACGGGCTAGCTGAATATCCTTCGGCATGATTGTGACACGCTTCGCATGAATGGCGCACAGATTCGTATCTTCGAATAAACCCACTAAATAGGCCTCACTAGCCTCCTATAAATTCACATCCTTAGACATCATGTGCCAGTATCATGAAGATGTGTTCCTCGGATTGCCTCTTTCAGACACTAAACATTTCAATGAAGGTATCTTAGGCGATATTCATAAATACAGGATGGCTCATAATGCCTGAATGATTCGGACCTATGAGTCTGAGCTTACAAATAAATATAAATGAACGACAGGCTACCTGAAGCGCGCCAATAGCCGCCGACTGGAAACGCAGATCCGTCTTGAAGTCTTGCGCGATTTCACGCACAAGACGCTGGAATGGCAGCTTTCTAATCAGGAGCTCCGTCGATTTCTGGTAACGGCGGATTTCGCGGAGCGCAACCGTTCCGGGACGATAACGATGTGGTTTCTTGACACCACCGGTGGAGGGTGCCGACTTTCGAGCGGCCTTAGTGGCCAACTGCTTGCGAGGCGCTTTGCCTAAATATATCAAAACGGATGTCTTTCCTGTATTAATAAAGGCCCCACGAAGCGATATTTATGGAAATTTTTGAAATCATATTATCACAGCGCACCTTTGCCCGTGCCCAACCGTCTCCTCATCCAACGGTAGGTCCAATTCACGAATCAGGAGAGCCTTAAGGAGAAAACTGTTAAGCATGACCTGCAGCACCAAGTTTCACCTCGTAAACTCAAAGTTCTTTCCCACCTATTAGCTTTTATATCAGGTCAAGCCTGCACAATAGTGCTGGCCTAAATGAATTTCCTGGTCGAAATATGTAAAACCTATTTGTCTCGTCGCATGAAAATATTCAACAGGCTTCAATAGCAATTTCTGCATTTCTATACAACAAAACGTCCAACTGTTCAGCAGATTTCTTAAAAAGCGCATATCTAGGCGGTTCCGCTCGTCCGTTTCTCCAATTATTTAACTTTCGTTATTTCCCGCAAAAAAATACGACGAACCTCCAGTTGATTTGCGTGCAGTTTGCTTGGTGCGAGCCATTTTGAGCGTCTAGGTTTCGAGATTCAGAAACTGAAAGAATACATACACAGAAATGAAACTGATTTTGCGAGTGCCGACGTAAACACTACTGTTCGATTATTACATTTGAATTTGGCGCGCAAAAACCTACGGCTACTTTTTGAATTTCAAAGCCGTGATGCGGTCGCTTAGTTGAGTGGTCGAATTTTACAGCGTGTTATTGTAAAGTTCGAGCATCTTCATTCAGCACACCTAAATAAAACCTAAGTAGCGATAAAAATTTTCGAATGGTTCAACATCAACGGTTGGTGAAAGTGGTCGACAAATTGGCGATTGAGTTTCTCTGTCAACTCGTTTATATATTCAACCGGTCTTGAAAAATCTATTTTAATATTCCGTGAGGGTGATGATTTTAATATTTAAATAAGAGATAAAGCAACTGTTCTATCAATTGTTGCAGTTGTTTTTTTCTTTGAATCATGAAAATGTAAATTACAAGGGAACATTTTTATTTTCTTTCAAAAATTTACAAAAAAAAACCACAAAACTAAACCTAAGGAAAAAATATTTTCCAATAATAAATATTTTTCATCTCAAACCAGATTTATTAGAGGAACGGATTATTTTATTTGATAATGCTTGGATCACTAACTATCACTTCAGAAATAACCAGCGATCAGCTATGGGATCGATTCACAAAGAAGAAATTCAGCATATTTTAGCTTATGCTTTTTTCCCGGAATAGGGAACAGTATGAGTGAGGTTTTAAGCAAATTTTGTTTTTCTGTGAGACAAGCGCGAGATAAGAGGAAGATCTCAGCGATATGCATTTATGCAAATCGAATTCTAATAAACTCAAAATTTCTAAGAAAAATTATTCACAATTACTCTGCTCATCTCTGGCTAACTGTTCAACAAAATACAAAAACGAAGCGACATTAAAATTCAGCGTTCAAATATTTTCATATGCAAAAATATGCAAAAAAATTGTGCATCGACGGTTTCCATCATTAGACTATTCGACGTTGCCTGAACGACGCATTCGGATTTAGCCAGGTAGAAATGGTTAAAATTTCGTAATCTTCCTTCGGTAATCCAGCGCTACAGAACGACCGAATTTTGGTTTTTTTTGGGGGGGGGGTGGGGGGGGCGCGCTACAAGCAAAGGACAACTGTTGACTTCTGACGGGCGACTGTGGGATCAGACTCTTGCCGAATTTTGTTTCCATATTAATATAATTTAAACCGATCTGTTTCTTACTCCCTATGACTCAGTGACTACCGGTCAGTGAGTTGGGATCCTAATTTCTTCAGATAGGAATCTTAAAACTCGAAAAAAAGCAAAACTTGCCACCGATTAAAACTTCATTAGTAACGAAACTACAGTGTGAATTTTACCCTCCAGATCACAGAGTATAGCTGAGTTCATCAGAACAGTGAAACAGGCAAAAACCACAGGTAATCGGCGTAGTACGTTTCACTTGTTACTTACATAACCGAACAAAGTTTTGAATAGGAATGGGGGCAGAAATATGACTTCAAACATTCCTACCTCGAAAATCTTCTAGTGGAATCTATTTACAGGGTTGACGTATGCATTACCTGATCTTGTCCTTCCAAAAAGAGGTCAGGTGAGGTGAAACTGAAAGGTATGAAGAAGTGCATATATTTTTCTGCAATAAATCCACTTGGCTGAGTTTTGTTGATGACGGAGAGCAAATAAAGTGAGGAAGGAAATTGCTTTAGATTCCCCGCCTTCGTATTCTATTTTCTGCATATATCTCTAGGTCTAAAGACCTCTAAACTGAATAAATGGCAGTTAAAAGCAAGAGGTTGTCTTTCAATTTCTGGAATATCAAATTTTTAAAGTGGACTTCGCAAAATTCGGCTAATATTGTTAAGTGCTGAGATTAGCTCGAACTTAACGCTGAATCTAGCATGAGCTTGAGCTTGAGGATGGCGACGCCTTGAACAACTCCTACTCTTGAAAGCTTACCTATAGCACTGCACAGCAGATCATCTCATCTGCGACAACTCACGGAACCTGAGGCTGACTGTTCCTTTCATTCTTAAAAAACCATCTCGATTATCACAACCAAACGATATACGCAGACCGCTGTCCACACTGCGATCGCATTAGAAGGCGTGCCTTCTCTCGTCACTCTTTGCTTCTCTCAACGACGCGAATGCGTACATTTTTCAGCGTCAAGCCGTCTGCGTCTCTCTATCTCAACATGACGATGCCTCATATCTCTACGATGCATTATGTCTGCTTCATATTCGACAAACGTCCAAATGACTATTGCGTCCACAATAAATGTGGAAATTCCATAAAATTTCATAAAAATTGAAAAACATTCGATGGGATTATTAAAGAAAAATATAGAAATATATATGCTGAAATCGAATAGTGAAAAAATATATGAGAAAATGGGATTAATAATGATGAATTCTCGCCCACAAATGAACACATTCACAAATTCACACACATAAATGTGTCTTTTGCGATAGTTAATAGTAGAAATTTTCCGTTTGTAGTATTAACTGAACTTATATTACAATGAAAATCATATCGGCTAAAAAAAACTACAATATGGCCATAATTGAGATTTACATAAGTTTGCGACCAATAATGAAGACTTTGCAAAAAATTATCGAAAATAAAGTCGCATAAACGTATATACAGGTTGCTCGATGTGGAGGATCTGCAGTTGATGCTCAGAAAAGAGAACCTCTACCCGATGTGATACTCAGCCAAACGTATGTATCGATCGGGGGGCGGACGGCGTACAACCAAGACAACGATGTCGTGATGTGCTCAAAGTTGGACCCATCGTTAGCCTACCTTTTGCAACATTGACCCCCTCTCTCCATAAGTGACGAAAGCTCGTATAACCATTGAGCTGCATTTTTGCCGCTTTTTTAGGAGGCCGACTCCCCCTCTCCCCCCTCTGATTGCCATGTTTCTTCTCATGTCTCAACGATTGTTGTCGATGACATTGCAACGATTGTTGAAGAGAGGGCAATGTTCAGCACACATCAAATACAATTGGCCAGCTAACGATAGAAATGGGGAATGCAAGTACACACTAGATGATGGATGCAACGCACCACCCCCCTGAACGGCCTTTACGGCCAAGCGTGCACATCGGACCCCACTCTAGAACGCACTGACATGTCCCACTCTCCGTCGCCGTATTGCTGTGCCTTGACCAAACATCTTTCTGTTGCTTCCCCTTCCCTCCTCGGCACCCTTCCCCCCATTTCCCCATCCATGTTGGCTTACACTATTGGCCATCCTTGTGCGTTCATGCATCGCTGCATGCGTGCAAGTTGTATGTTATCTTCTATAGAAACCTGCAATCATTCGTCAATGAACACAGTGCTTCGATGTCAGCTCCCCTCCCCCCCCCCCCAAATCTCTCCCTCTCTCCTCTCACGCTTATCAACGGCTGTTGGCTGCGCAAGCGAATCATTCCGCCAAAGTACGTTCTCGCGAACGATTTGACACAATCTCCAAATCACTGCACTCATCATGAAAGGGAACAATTCGAAAGCGCCACGTTTTGCTCCTTCTCTTCAAAGAGGATCTGCGATAATAATATTAGGAATTCATCTTCCCCCTCCCTCCCTCCCCCCCCCCCCCACCTGCGGCGACTCCCGCATTAATATGGACCATAAATTTTGGACGGTGAGGGTGCGATTCACCGTTTCACATGGCTTGCTTCTCGTTCAGGGGGCCCCCTTCCAAACACAATCGATAAGCACTCTTAACACCCTTATATTTCCCAGTTGTGCAACGTAGCTGAGCGAATATGCGCTCACGCGACACATCGATTCCCGTCGCACTTCCGATTCCCCTTACTTCCTCTTCCTTCTTCAGGTGCCTTTAATTCCTCCAAACTGCTTAATTGTTCAATCTTAAATCAAGAGTTAATTCCCATAGAAAGCATCGATATAAAAGGCGAGATGGGGGTTGGACTATAATCTCCTTTAAGATTGATTGGTACCACTAATAGAGTAACCTAAAAACGATATTTTGGATGCAAAACAATGGCACATACATTAAATAATGCACAATTCAAATCTTATATTCACGTGTTCTCATCCATCATCTATGCCAATATGTTGTCTATTTTTTAGGAAATCCCCTTACGTGTATCACCAAGGAAAATCCTTTGCATCTCTACAACATGTGCAGAACACCTCAAAAGAAAAGAACAAATAAGTGCATAAAATATTCATTAAACCTCGAGCATACCGTTTATTCAACAGCACTTTCTGCATATTCATACTCAACTATGACTTTCCGCCTATTCTACAAAACCACTCCATATATCCCATAGTTTCAGCCTATTCCTTTATTTAAAACGATGGGTGTAAATTATATCCATCTTTCATGATATTTTCATACCGTTTACCACCTCGACTACATCATACTATATAGTACATGCTATATATATGGCGTATAGAATAAACTACCAATCGATATATTTTAAACCATTTCCGTTGTCGTTTTCAAGTGTACTCTTTCATTGACCCCTATTTAGCAGTTAAATAATAACATTAGCATATTCATCAACTGCTATAATATTTGATAGACAAGGCTTATGCTATGCTATTCAGCATGATAATAGCGCATTTAATGTCTTTCACTCCTTTAATATGTAAGCAAATAAATAAATAAATAAAGAGAGGAAGCTAATCCGAGATGCAAACACTTTTTGCAAACTTCTTCGATTTTGACGATTAACGCCCGAAGTGTCACGAACATTGTAAAAATGTGAAATCGGTCCTCATCACTCAAATATATGAGTGATGTAAAAGTATTCAAAAAGAACTTAACTCTGTCTTGTTGATGCAAGGAATAAAAACTGATGCTTGAGACCCGCTGGAGGAACGTTGAAGTGGGATTTTCCGAGCTTGTCCTTGCGGATGGATTTCCTCACGTGGAATCTTGGTAATTCAGAATCCTACTTGGTGGAACTTTGACACAGCGTCGAAGACGTCCCGCACCGACGTGCATTCGGGTAATTGCCTTTTTATTGGTAAGGGTACAGGATCCACAAGTTCGCGGGTGCCGTTTCCTTTTTAGACTCAGCTAGGAAGGCAATTTCGACTCCACAAGAACAACACCCTTTTTCCAGATTTTTCAGCCAAAACGCATGCAATAACCTTATTTCACCTCTACTGCTAATATCTTCCAAAGGTTTTCTCCGGATTCATATTCCCCCACATCCTCTCTAATTTTGTAGCCATACCTTCCCATTCGGGTACTTCAATTTCATCGGTATTTCCCCTGTTTAACTTGCAAAACAACCTGCCACTTGGGGCAAGTGGAAGGCTTCTAGCATTAGCAAATAAGTAAATACAAACTGGCTGCTCATAACTGATTCCTGCGCTTACTACTCGCTGCTAAGGAAACGCTTCTCTTGTATCAATTAAGTCGGAATGCAAATCTATTCACCTGGCTGTTTTAGTATTTTCTCCTCACAGCTATGTGTCCAGCACAGTAACGCCAGTATCGCTCACCCTCGCAGCATCCGAAGGTGTCTGCACCTGACACGCTAAAACGATCCCAACACAAGCCCACAGTATGTTTTACGCCCGTGTTATGCGGAATCTACTCCGTGAAACTCAGCAGGTGAACGGATTCGCCAGTGCTGCGTCGGATCCCGGAATTACTAGGTGGCATAAACTCATTTAGGAACGATATAATGAACAACTATAGTACATCCCGATCGTTTCCGTAGCAAATAAACTTCGGACCCAGTAGATACAGATAAAGCACCCTCCTTTTACCACCCCCTTCCCGCTTAACCCTATCACCAAGTAAAACGACAAAAACAAAAATTGTCCCACTTGGAATTGTCAAAATGATTCTGACTACAATGAAACCCCTTCCCCCTTAAAAAAAAAAGTTTTGGTGGGACAATCGTTCCGTCGTACATATTTGTAATAACATCGAATAAGGCAACCTTATTTTTGAATGAACGAAATAATAGTTGAAAAGATGAATATGCAAAATACAACATTTCCTTAAAAAATAATATTTTATTGAGAATATTGTGCAATGTGAAAAAGATGAGAATATGATGGAACTGCGCAATATATCAACAAGTTATCAAAATTGAACAACTCAGCATAAAAGAGAATAAAAAACGATTGCAAACTTCCCTTACCCTTTCCCCCCTTTATAAACCAATAACAGGATTCAGAAAAAAAATATTATTGCCGTACCCTCCCATTAAATTTCAACTGAAAAAAAAAATTTAAAAACCAAAATCATAAAAACTTGCAGCTTCTTTTCTAAATACATATATTTTTAACAGAGAAATTTCTCACCACCTTAGGCCAATAAATGAAACAAATCCAAAACATCATAGAGAAGTAATACGCTTACGATATTAAATACAGAAAACAAGAGAGCTAAAACATCAAATGCGAGATCGATAAACAAAACATATACACACCCATTCATGGCCCTCTCTGAAAGAAATAACCCTTTAATAGTGATCAATATTCTCATAAACGCCTAATACCCACTGCTAGAAGCTAGCTTCAAGACAACCGTACCGCTAAATATCCACAAATATGAGAATTTTAAATGGAAATAGACGATCAGACGATTCGAGAGGGCCGCAAATGTCATATATATTCGACTTAAACAATAGCAGAACAGATAACTTAAGTTTCGAGCTTTCCACCATCAAGACAAAACGCCGGTCATGTCACGTTATTCCGTAAACGTCATCGGTTCTGGATCATCTACGTGAGGAAATGATCGAAAAACTATGAAATTGTGTATTCAAGAAATACATCTCAATATACAATGAAATGTTTGGCGAAAAAAGTTGATGAGTAATAATAAAAACGAGGCAGCAAACGATGGAAACGATGATTCGAGGTCAACAGCTTAGGCCCTTTCACCGCGTATACGACGTGCCAATTGAATATCTTTCGGCATAATGGTGACACGCTTCGCATGAATGGCGCATAAATTGGTATCTTCGAAAAGACCCACTAAATACGCCTCACTCGCCTCCTACAAAATATTTATGCCCCTATAGGAATATTAAATGAGTACATGATGAAACTAATTATTTAAGCATTATAATTCTACCATTAGTAAATAGAATATCTAAAGACAAAACCTCACGAAAAATATATATATATATATATATATATATATATATATATATATATATATATATATATATATATATATATATATATATAATGTAAAGGCCTAGTAAGTCAAAAACCTGCAACCTTCACCAATGAACAAGTGACTGTTACCTGCAATGCGCCAATAGCCGCCGACTGGAAACGCAGATCCGTCTTGAAGTCTTGCGCGATTTCACGCACAAGACGTTGGAATGGCAGCTTTCTAATCAGGAGCTCCGTCGATTTCTGGTAACGGCGAATCTCACGAAGTGCAACCGTTCCGGGACGATAACGATGTGGTTTCTTGACACCACCGGTGGACGGTGCCGACTTTCGAGCGGCCTTAGTGGCCAACTGCTTGCGAGGTGCCTTACCTAAATTTTACTAAGTAAATAATTAAGTACAACAATCTTTTGGTTCCATATTCGTATCGACATGTCCCACTGCTATTTTCGGCACCCCAATGAGCACTCACTTCCGTCTTCGTCACCTCGTGACATAACTAAGTGCGCCAGCCGTATTCACAATGAGGATTAATTCAACAAAGTTCCGTTTTCTATTTTATCCTGTACGATAATCCCACACCGATGCTAACAAGTTTGAGCACAGAGCATATTATAGGACGGAGTGGCGACATTATTAAAGCAAAAGTGCTCCTCATATGTGTGAAAATGAATTTTACAAGGAAATATAAGTGGGAATGAACTCTAAAAGGGAACTGCCGTGAGGGGAATCCCTTCAATATGGATGATATTTTAAAATATGATAAGGATAAAAGTGAGTGCAATTTAATGACTTCAAAAGGCATTCACTAGTGAAGAGAAGGCCAAATAAGAGTTCGTCACCAACCTCCAGTTGATTTACGGGCTGTTTGCTTGGTACGAGCCATTTTGCTGCTTGAACTCAATCAAGTCCGACACTGAAATATAACAGCCGATAACACCCGCAGAAAATGAAATACATCCTCAACTCGCGGCCATTATTCGAATATTTAGCATAAAATCCATCACGAATTGCAATACAAATGTGGATGACCTGTTCATATCACTGCTTGGAACGAAACACAGGTGTGCGCTCTTCCAGCTTACAACACACTAATGACACCAGCTTATAACACGCCAACAGTATCATTTTGTAACACACCAGTAATATCAGCTTACAACATTCTAACAGCTCCAATTTATAACACATCTGAACAAATGCTCAAAAAAGGCACAGAATAGCACTGAACTGTCTTTCAAATTTTCCTATACAACCAAGAAAACTGCACAAGTTAGTCAGGACATGATTCGTTTATTACAGCTACTTAGAAGTCATCACCTCTGGAAGTAAGAAACAGATTGAATGAATAAAAAGTCTGATTAGGAGACAACAAAAATGGAGCTGCCCAATTTCATCTGTTTGGTTGTAATGCACCCGAATTTGTAATCACGTATTTCATGCGTTCCAACAAAATTCCTCACCAAAAAACTTCAGATAAAGAAAGATGAACGATGGACTCGAACAAATTTATTCACAAGCCCACCGTGGATTAACAAACGATATTCACGAGCCTACCGTCGATTATCCGCTTCTCTGCTTTATTGCAACTGACAGGCATGCGCCAATAGATAATATTAAAAAACTGCTAAGAAGCACTTAGTGATAGCTACCAGCATGATCGTTCTTTGCTTAACGGCCAAAGATCACTTGTGAAGAAATCTGATGTTGCCATGAAATGATATATAAGGTCGGTCACCTATAGCAACACTCCTGTAGTTACCTAGGTTCACTTCATCACCTCTTCTGCATTAACCTGCACGCTACAAAATACAGCCACATAACATTCATCACTTCCTTTTCAAATATTAGCAGTTCAAAAGTTGAACTTACAACAGCTGACTGCTGTAATCACGAATAGCGGATGACTTTCTCCGTATATCGTGACAAGCCCCCCCCCCCTTCCACGCTGACATGCCAAACCGGATATGGGAGGGATGGATGGTGGGGCTTATAACACCCCTACTGATTACGATTGGTGGAAAAAACCCAAAGGTGCGTAATTTCAGGGCTACAGGACCTCATGTTTAATGCTCTGCATCACAGAATGCAATAGCTTCCGTGGGGTCGCTTAGCCAGCTTCCGTTATGATTTTTGTCCCACCTGTGCCGAGCAAGGAGCTTCACTTCAGGCCATGCGGAAGAGGGATGCGAACAACGGGCACTAGACGCCTTTCACCATACATCCTCTACTGCACTGTACACTAAACGGATCAGAAATACGGCGACTTGTACCAGGCCCTTGAGGGAAAAAAGGAATTACGACACTTCCATGGAAGTTATACGCTTTCGTGACACCAGTTTTAAGGAAAATATGTAGGCAAATAGCACGTTCAAGTGAATAATTTTTGATAAAACTTGCGAAATGAGAGTAGATCTTCCGTCTGAGTCACTAAGATCAGCACTTCCCCTTCCTTCCCAGAAACGTTCGATTCCAATCATGCTTCTCGCCACCACATCTAATACAGATTCAATCCAATAAACGCATGCTGCTCTCTCATCCTCTCGCCTATTAATATTGCGCTCTCATACGCAACAACGAATTCTATTACAAGTACGTCTGTGATTATGCACTGAAACCGTTCATGCCAAATACAATAACGAAGAAATCCATCACGACTACGATTACCCGATATATCCCTGATGGATGCACTCCTCTCGGAGCATCCTAAGCATATCAGTTTACATTAACATCGACCCTTCCTTTTCACCTCTTCGTTCATTCACAAAAGTGGTGCGTAGTATTTTTCACTACCTTTTTATAAAAGGTGATCGCCAACAACAAAAAATCCCTCAAAAATATTGACCACCGCATTAAACGATGCTACAAAATCCATGTGCTAACTTATTATATTAAATAATAAGTTACCATCACCCGAAGACACCGAATCAGAATCAGCCAGCAATCAAGAACTATGGATCGATGAAAGGCATCTGCTTACATAGCAGCACATTTGAAACAAACTTTGAAAGCCCTTTATGATGCTTTTAAACGCTATGGGCGGTTATTCAACAGAACTGTTGCTTGAAAGGTCATCGTATAAGATGCTAAACGTTCTTCCTTCACATTTTAAACGCGAAGAAACCTTAGTGATAATGAAAATATTCACGACGAAATCAACATCCACCTACCACCTCAGCGTTCAACCAACCTGAACACACATCACACGGCCCTAATAACACCCTAGTAACAAAACTTGAACGCACCAGAAAACAACAACGGACCAACCGTCCCGCACCCATATTGCGCCACAAAATGAACACCCACACCGAACCTCTAATCACAGATCTCTCATGCAGAGCTGTCTGTATTCTCTAACTTTTCCCACGCCAACACATACTCTCTCTTCATGCTAATGTCGTCTGTGCCTCTCCATCATTTGAGCGTCTCTCAATGACTGGTTTCGTCTGCTTCAAATACAATGGACAACGCCCAATGAAGTCAAAACTGATCTATCAAAGATTTCTCATTCTTTGTAAACAAATGAACCGTTTAATTACAGGTTGAAAGCACAAGGGGGAGGGAGAAGGGGGAAGGGTTTATAGATATGTTCAACTAAATAAAAAGTTAAACAAAACCGACAATAAGCCTATATGAACAATAAATCTCCACAGATATGAGGCAATTAGAACGACAGCAAACGGGTGAAACGAATATTTCAGAATCCAACTTCGAAAACATATTGCGCCTAAGCTGTATTAAAATATAAATATTAATATAGGTTGAATAGTAGATTTAGTCGGCAATATATCTTCAATTGACGGAAAAATACAAAGCCGATAGAAACGTCCCCGAAAATAAAATGTAAAAAATAATTGCAAATAAGCGAATTGCTCAATGAGGATTTTCAGCTGACACTCAGCGAAGAGAAATTGCCCCCCGTGCGATACTCAGCCGAATATATCGATTGGACGAGTGATGATGAACCGCCGATATGATGATGTGGTTAGCTCCTCCATGGGGTCGAATTTCATGGCCGTGCGACCGTAGATGTCGTCGTTGGCTTGTCCGCTTTATAGTGACCTATGATCCCCTCCCTCCACCCATCTCCGTTCATGCCACGTGTCAAGCACCATTGGTCAGTTGCTTTGTTATGCGCACATTTCGGGGAAACTGAATCAATAGCCGTTCCAGAAGAGATGCAGATCTCTAGAAGTGTTTGCCGATGTACTACTAGTTAGCAAATGAAAGTAGATAGGAAGCCACTTCAACGTCGACTGCGCTCAACTTTGGGAAAACATAAAGGAACCCGCTGACTTCAGCAGTTACAAACACAATCACGCAAACGTTGTCATGCTGCGATGTCACAGCTTAGCACACTGAGATCAAACGGGCTTCCTCTCCCCTCCCCTTCCCTTCCTCCCATTCCATCCATACTCTTTTATAGTTTCTTTACAAACGAGTGTCCCCCTCCCATTTAATGCTGAGTACCTGACCTCAGAAAGATCAATAGTAGTGAAAAGCAATTTTCAAATGTAATGAAGCGGTAGCACATTACAACATGACGTTTGAGTGGTACGACGTGTCACAAAGGGACTATGACAAAATGTAGTGCATAAACGTGCAAATTGTGATTAGCCACGAAGATGGTACATTAAACCCCGCATGTGAGCGTGCACTCCCGTCCTAAATCTATGTGCGTAGCCGCCCGCTAATGCGACTATCCATTAGTGGGGACGCATACGTTCCCTGCATCCATCTCCCACCTCACTCCTACCCCATCCCCCTCTGCTGTATCCGCTCTCATTTCCTGCCTCGCTTGATGCTGCTTGCATCGCACCATACACATTTCTCTCTTGCTATTATTACCAACCTCGCATTCGTTTTTTAGCTCTCATCCATCTTTAAAAGCTCTGATAAAGTTCTGGACTTTAAAAATTCTGGACTTCGAACTACATGGGTAGACCACCCATAGGTTTGAGCGAAAAAACGGAATGCGCGGAAACGCGTTACCTAACTTGCTTCATGTGTCCCTAAACAATAGCAAACCACACACAGGGCTGCATCCACATCTGAAATAAACTTCCTGCAAAAGATATTTTTTTTACAATTAACCATCGTCCAGCGGAAACTCAAAGGACTCTAATCGATAAGGGACCACCTATCCTGTACACCCCCAGCAAATTCGGTTGTTCTAGCTTCAGCGATTCCCTCGCCGGAACAATTAGATATACACGCAGACCGACACAGACACAACATCCCCACGTGCTCTGTAAGCTCAACTTTGCAACAGCATATAACGACCTTTCCGATGCTAGCCAGCCCAAACTCCAAACGGCTTAATATGACCATTTAATGAATCCGTGCAATTCATAAGGATCTATAAGAATATAAAAAACAACACTGAAGGAATTTCATCCGACAAGCACAAAAACCACTTTCCGGAACAATTAAATTTTACATTCACGTCATCTAATAGACCTCATCAAGATATACCGTAACACCGATACGGTCACTGGAGTTTACAATGATTCGATCGTCGAAATAAGTAACCTCTAGTCAAATGGATCGAGAAATGAGAATACAAAGAAAAATGTTTATTGATATTATAAGGAGAAAATATATAAAACGGTAGATGAAAAGAGTTGATTATAAAATATACATGAAATGAACGTAATTCGGCTTCAAAGATAGCAGAGCACGTAATCAAAGAAAAAAAGCAATTGCTGGGTGAAACTGCATCAGGTAATCTCTCTACAAAGCAACACAAATCCTCAACGAATATTAAAATCTACTACCTTTTTGATTAAGTGCATCAACACTTATATCTTCTCCAAGCCAAATACAGCTAGCGAAACGCCCAGATTAAAGCAAAAGAATCCTTGAAGGAAAATAATCCCACCTGTGGCACCTCATCGACCGAAATCTGACAAGCCTAATCCACTCGTGGATACTACTTTTACTTGTAATTACTCTCGTAGTAAGACGATTTATCCCAACAGTTACTACAAAGGTGGCAACGCATATATCTACGGTACCGAACATGAAGTATGAACGCAGCTTACAAAACAAATAATAAAACGACGAGATCATGTGTTCGGGGCAGGAAGGGCAGGGTTGATAATTCTGGATATCAGTTTAAAAACATGGATACCGACAAAACAATTGAACAGTTAATTAAAGGCTAATGAAACGATACAAAAGTCGCAAATATCAAGAAACTGCTTCGGGTCAATGAAGATGGCTAACTGGCAATAATCTTATCACCTCTTCCTTTTCATCAGCAATGAAATGTCATGATCTTTTAGACCGGACTATTCGTAAATGCACAAAACTCATGCGAAACAAGACAAGTACCAGTTAGCCGACCTCCTTGCAAAAAAAAAGAGAGAAAAAGGAACAAAGGATGCCATGTAGAATGTAGTTGGGAAATGGTGAAGATTATATGAGGCAGCATACAGAGATGACGATGATAAGAGGCCATATTGCAACGTCGCTGCTGGAAACGACGAAAAGAACTGTCGTCGAGTGTTTAGGCCCTCTCACCGCGAATGCGACGTGCCAGCTGAATATCCTTCGGCATGATGGTGACACGTTTCGCATGAATAGCGCATAAATTGGTATCTTCGAAAAGACCCACCAAATACGCCTCACTCGCCTCCTATAAATGTAAAACATATTAATGCCCCTAACAGAAAGATTAAATAAGTATAGGATGGAACTAATTATTCAAGCACTGTAGTTCGGCCATTAGTAAAAATAACATCAAAAGACAAAAATCTCACGAGAGTATATATATATATATATATATATATATATATATATATATATATATATATATATATATATATATATATATATATATATATATATATAAAGGGCCTAGTGAATCGAAAACCTGCAACCTTCACGAACGAACAAGTGGCCGTTACCTGCAATGCGCCTATAGCCGCCGACTGGAAACGCAAATCGGTTTTGAAGTCTTGCGCGATTTCACGCACAAGACGTTGGAACGGCAGCTTGCGAATTAGGAGCTC
This sequence comes from Baylisascaris procyonis, assembly GCA_037389465.1. NCBI lineage: Eukaryota > Metazoa > Nematoda > Chromadorea > Rhabditida > Ascarididae > Baylisascaris > Baylisascaris procyonis. The sequence continues at coordinate 4,753,796 of JAZARR010000154.1, read as the reverse complement.
CGTCGATTTCTGATAGCGGCGAATCTCACGAAGTGCAACCGTTCCGGGACGATAACGATGTGGTTTCTTGACACCACCGGTGGACGGTGCAGACTTGCGAGCGGCCTTAGTGGCCAACTGCTTGCGAGGTGCTTTGCCTAAACTCCAGTAAATGGTTAAACGTCATAGAAGCTGGCATGACATCCGCTTCTCCTATTCACTCATCTCACCGACTGTTCATCAGCAAATAATAAAACATACAGGATGATGCATTCGTTTTTTTCGGCTGACCCAACCTCTCGTACAAGTTTTTTCTGCAAAGCATCAGTCTTCTCGTGAAACGATAGGCGCCAGATAAAAGCCCAACCGGATGCAAAACGCAGTGTGGAATTATTTTTTGGCACATTTCGGTGTTTACGCGTTGTTCTCTATTGGAAGCAGCCCTATACTGCAATCTGCAGATCAAATTTGTATTTCGTAATTCCAGCCTTAACGCTTTACAGCGTTGATTAAAAATATCAGGTACACACATGAACACATATGCATACACGAACACAACATCATACAAAAGAACAGCATATACATATGCAAATTCGCTACTATTACATAACTATTATGCGCTTTACAAACGTGAGTTCGCAGTATTTTTTAAATTTCTTTAAATAAAAAATATTTTCTCAAAGATAAATTCATCGGAAATAAAACATTATAAACTGACGATTTATACTAAATAATAATGTTTGCAGTGACAAATTTAGCTGGCATTTAAGTGATGCACGTGTTCTATACAAAAAAGTTGCATCAGACAACATGTCGATTTTCTCCCTCTCAAAAGCACATCGCCTATACGATAATAAAAAAGCGCTTTCATTGTAAGCATTGAACGACACGAGGATGCATGATGACGAAATCGCTCAACAAACATTTCTACTGTTTTAAATGACCAACGCTAGGGCACAGAACTGCCATAAATGCGCCTGCCTTATTGTGCATATTATTGCCACCCATGACGTCTGGCAACAGTTCAAGTTGAATTACTGCAAAAGTTCAGCTAGCTCCAACTTCTTAAGCTATAGTATTCATGATTTTATTCTGCAATTAAACGCATAAAGAAAAGAAAGCTTAGAGGAGTCTAAGTTAAGCGGCACTTGGAGATGTGGCCGATTCCACTTCATAGATGACAATGCTTTCGGGAAATGTGTTCAATATATATGACGCGAGTTTTCAGGCTATTCAATTTTAGTAATTGGGAACATAAATAAAGCGTATCATATAACTTGGAATCATATTTTTGAAACAATTCATTGACAAGATATACTTTCAATCTCGGTAAGAGATGAAAATGTAAAACAATGCACAAAAGTCATCGAACATCATTCGGTAAGTGAAATCTTTTGGGATTAGCAGAAAGGAAGGAATTTTTGTTCTTTGCAGGACGTATGAAGGAATCTAGTGTAAGACCTACAGGAAGAGTTGTTATGGAGATGGCAGTATCGCAATGATGCCACCGTTGGACTATTATAAATCGGGTTGACCATCGCGAAAACAACTTTTGAAATTAATATAAATAATATAACAACTTAAAGATTCAAAAGAAGAGGAAGAGAACAAACCTCCGGTGGATTTACGTGCCGTTTGCTTGGTACGGGCCATTGCGATGAAGACTGCGCGATATCAACTTATCTGAATATGAAAGCAATTTAGGCGAATATGAATACAAACAATTCAGAACAGCCGTATACATTAAAAATAACATCCTTACGGATGGAACTGAGAGGGGTGAGCGGTATCAGAGGACAGAACTGGTAGAGAACACTTTCATGAACGAAGAAGTCACAACGTAAACCGATCAAATACCTTGCAGATCCCTTCCTCCCCACCTGACTCTTCGACGGCACCATAAGATCTGAAGCTATTAATTCACAATATCGTATTACAACATATAACGCAGCATTTACATTAATAATAAAATTAAAACAACTGAAGGCCTACTATGCCACAATGGTTTATAAATAACATCAGAAAGGTGAATACACCTGAGTGATGAAAACAAAAAAACGGATTTCATTCCAATAAGGACAGCCTAGTGACAACCAATATTCACAAATACTCTCATTTCTACTTTTACTCTAATTTACAGTCTACTCCCATCTATTAACCTGAATAGGTAAGAAAAAGTAACTGCTAAGAAAATAAACGGCAACAAAATAGACAAAAAAGAAGAGCGGAGATCAATCACTTCGAGCTCACTAGCGATGGCACGAACACAACGAACACATGACTGATATAGGATGGTACGAGAGAGAGAGGGAGAGAGGAATGGGCAGCAAAGGAAATAACTTAAAACCAAGCGTTTGAAAGTAATTACCACAGTACAGATTGGCAAGAAGCGCATAGAAATGCGATGGCGACGCTTCATCAACAATGACCACATGAAAGGAATGAGGCACTACGCATCGCACAATTCACATGACCCAACAACTTTTGGCGCGCGTTCACAAGCAATGCTGCGATTCTCATATCGATATCACATCATATCACCATCCAACAGACACAGACAGAGACACACAGACTTTTCTGAATCCCCAACGATACGTCAAAATCCAAACGGAATTCAAATCCATCACATGAACCACACATAAGTAACAAACCGTCTAGCGCACCGCACAACACTACAATGGTGTGTTAAGATTATTGTATCACTTATATCAGCAATAAGTATCGTCGCACTCGATTTGATCGCATAGCATTATCAAATACTGAGTACGAAACGAGTTATCGCGCATAATATAAGTAACAGCATAAATATATGCACAACATAGCTTATCAGCAATCATAACACAATGACATTCACTTACATGTTTGATTACAGGTGTCCATATTATTGAATTATTGCCCCGTTCATATTATTATTTATATTTTTGTTGAATGCTTACCAAAACTTTCGAAGATTTTAGTATAAAGAAATAGTTTTAAGACAAGGTAGAGTAAACAAAGAGGATACTATGAAGTATATTGGTATGAAAAGACGAGGATCATATCCACTCAATGAACTTTAACCTCAACCTATCAAATGACCTTTGACCCTCACCCTCGAACTTACACTTCAAACATCCCACTAAAGTAGAGAGTAAACGCACGCATCAAAGACACGCCTCAAAGTGGGTGTAACATAGTGACGCTTTATGATGATCACCTCTACACATTTCTCGTCTTCTCTCTTCATAAGACTACTACACTCTCTCTTGTGCTCACGCTCTCTGCATCTCTTCAATTATAATACAAGCACTATACTATTACAATGATCTTGTTTTGTCTAGTCGATGTTTTATGCATTGGAGCACATCCAAACCACACAGAACGCATCAAATTTAGAGAACTTTATGCTTTCTTTTTTAAAATAAACAAAGGAAATATTTATTCAAAAAAAGGAAATAAATAAGTGAACTTGAATTGTGCATATTCGAAATGAACAGTAATCACTATAAAAGATATGCAAATTAAATCGTAGAAATTCACCACATAAAAATGCAAAATCGGTCGTCCAATAGAAATGACAATTACGCATTACTCTTAACAATCAAGTTGTAAATTTCGATAGAATTTGAATAATTATTTCGATTATTTGGTATAGATGAGGTGAAGAACATGGATACAATTAAATTATGCAAGAAATTGAATTCGATTGCCGAATTTTTGAGTGGGGAAATCGAAATAAAATAGATTCAATAAAATGAATAAATGTAAAGGGTTCGATCTGGATCTAGAGCCGATGCTCAGAGAAGAGAACCACCCACCGCGATACTCAGCTACAATTATTGATTGGAGGCGGACGACGGACACCAACACAACCAACGACAACGTGACGAATCCGACGATTGCTAGAACGCCTTCGGTGATTGTGAACATCGTATAGGCGGCACAAGATTGCACTACCGTAGCGCGACTAATAATACCCCTCGTCAACCTGATTTTCTTCCCTTCATACCTACATCATTCCCCTCCCCTTCCTCCTCCCTAATCACCCGCCGTCCCATTCCTGTTCTCGTTGAATCTCCCATTCGATTGGGGAGTTAACATCACCTATTGGGTGCATAAACCAAACGCAACAGACAATACTGCAGTTATTTCTATCAATATTAAAGCGTATCGACAAAGCGCAAAATAAGGGCGCCGCACACCCCCTACCAACATCCATACGCCGTGCACACACATAGACAGACCTTCGTTCACATCTCGAAACGAGCATTACTCCTACAGTCATGACGCGCCTATCGCATCCTTCCGCTTTTTGTTGCGCCCCTTTGCACCCCTCAATTGAAGCTCTCCGACCCCTCCCTCTCTTATTTGCTCTCTTCACTCGATGTGTCCGCCCCCTTTATCGAAACGACACAACGCTCATCCTCTCTCACTAAAAAACCACACGCCGCATTCATTTATAACTGCCCAACCAAAGCAAACAAACTCGAAAAAACTCCACAATAGAGAAATACCTACGAAGAAAAGGGGGACTATTATGGATCCAATGATGTTTGTACTTTATGTTTAATAGGGCAATATTTTTTAAGAAGGAAGACTTGCTCGGTCATAACAAGATGCGTCACCACTTCAGCATTTAGCAATAAACAGTAGTTAGTGGAACAAACAAATGTTTCAAAACTTATTTCATTGATGTGTCATCATATCAGTAAAGGTTTTAGAATGGTAACAGTAACGAAAAAATTTGCGACACTGCCCAAACAGTGTTTATCCATTTTTGCTTGTCCAGTGCCTCGCAATCATAGTGTCCAAACATATCCCCCTCTCCCTCTTCCTCCCTCCCCCTCCCCCCCCGCTTTATGAGGAGAGGTGACCTATACATCGAATGATGGGATCATGCCACCGAGAAATCGAAAGGAAGGGATAATTTTATAAGGAGCAATTTCTCCCAGGCGAGAGCAATAAGTACATTTCTGGCTAATTCTTTCATCGCGGGGTTAACCCCCTCCCTTAGCGCAGGAAATTGCACTCTTGCAGAAATCACAAAGTTGTCACCTACAAACATACATAAAAGTCAGCAAATATCGTGGGATGGTAGACGTCCGCGAAGCTCGACAAGAAAGGGACTGCTCATATGTCTTTTCTATAATCCCCACCCCCCTCTCTTTGTCACATGCCCCACCCCTTCCCCTCCTACCGTGTATCTCTGCAACGCATCTTCCCATTGCTATTGAATCACCTCGTTCCTCCCTATCTCTTTTATCCCCCCCCCCCTCCTCCGAAACAAACAACACCGCGTCTCTCCTGTTTACATTATACTCAGTAACTTTTGCATCTCTTCATTAAAAAGCAGCTTAACGAAATTTCATACCTCTACATCAAAGAACAGATATTAAATAGGCAAAACAATGAATAAAATAAAACCACATGAAAAAACTTCATTGAACCACCACCTCGCAAACGTTCGTCGGCATGAAAATCTGGACCAACACATTTAATGTTGTATGCCCCACATCCCGCCTATAACCCATAACACGGCGACCACAACTTTGCTATTGACATTAGATGCCGCATTAATCACTACAATCGCACTATATAACCGCCATTTCATCATCGTAACTTGATCACTTGATGAGCAACAATTATGCTGATTACGTAGACTGTGTTCGAAAACATCGAATGCGCCGCGCAAGAAACGTTTGTGGAGGCATGGGGATTTGAACCCCAGCCCTCTCCGATGCGAACGGAGCGCTCTACCCCTGAGCTATGCCCCCACATTCTTGTATCCCAGAAAGACCTTTGTGATTGTACAAAGCCTATACCCCATTAGTGTTAGAAACACAACTCTAGCGACCAAAAACCAATCGACGAAGACCATGCCGCCTGCGGAATACTGTCCTCTTCAAAGCATATGTGAGGATGCAACAAACTTTAGTATTTACCTCTGCTTTTACTGCCGCATTGTGTAGTGCTGCAAATCGAATGATAAGATAAATCAATTTCATAAGCAACTCGTTAACTGTTTTAGTCCATGAAGTTTTTAGTAAATCGTCCATACCACACACCGGTCGCTTTCTAAAAGAAACGCATTTTCATATACTTTTTTCTTGGGAAATATTCGGCGAAACCATAAGGGATAGAAGCAAATACATCTATTTTCTCGACTCTTATTATGAAATATTTGCACAAATTCGAGTAGAATAATTAGTGATTAGGGTTATATCAAAAATTAGGCAACAACGTACAATCTTCAATACTCCATTTTCCTGAGATGGAATTCTACATCCCAGAACTAGTGGTCACCCATCTGATGTATTTCCCACTCACAATTTATCCTCACCGATGTTTGACTTCTGCATCTAGCTGACCAGCAAGAAGCATCCTTTTTGTGAGTGCTTGTTATCATAGCTACAGCTGTTTTTATTGAGATTGTTCCCAATTTTTGTTCTCAGCAACCGTTCCTTCATCAAAAAGAGGAAGTTTGTCATTTTTGAGCACTACACAAAAATTGTTGCGTAATACAGATAGCAGTCACTACTGCACGAAAGATACGCGTAGATGCAATTAGTGTTTCGAGCAACACATAACAAGCAACAATTTGCTGGCTATCGGTCATTTCGCTGCACCCTAGGACGCCAATGGTCAGTTCCGCTTTACTTTCTCCGTCATATATAATTCATCGGTCACAAAAATGCTTCATTAGCATTGACAACAAATGTGATACGAAGCAAAATGAACCACAAAAAAACCTCAAACGATGGATTTCTTTGCAAGAATCAGGTTCGTCACCCCACCTCTAGAAATTACAACACTTTTTTGCATTCCTAACTATCAGTACCGATATTCGAAGCCAACTGCCTGAAATCGCAGTCAGTTCAACTCTCCAAAGCTTACGCCAAATATGTCCAGCATGTCAACTCCCTCCTCAAAGAGGCTATAGAAAGTAGCCGTTCTTTACTGCTCAACCCCAATCCCCTTCCAAAATATGACATGATCGTTTCAGTTAACGTGACATCATCATGCCTTCTGCATATAAACACACTCATTATAAATGGCATCTTAAGTAAACCTCAAAAGTTTTTATTAAAGCCTTCCATTAGAAACTTGTAAAAAGACCGTACCCGTAAAAAGACCGGTCTCTCACCCACTATAACATGACCGCCAAGATAAAGCTTTTCATTTGATTTGTTAGAAAACGCCAACAATCATGTCGGCGTCGGGTCCTTCCCACAAATCCAACAAGAATTTTGATGAATTCTTTCAAAATTCCCCAGATGCCAAAAAGTATCTTTCGATGTGAAGCGCAAATGACCATGGCGCAAGTGTCCTTGGCGCAATAAAGCAGCTCGCGAACATGCCCGGCACATACGATCATATTCTTTTGAAATGATTAAGGTAATTTCATGGATCAAATGACCAAATGACCAAACGACCATAAAAATGAAACATGAAAATAAAGCGCGAACAATTCCTGTCCCCTCAAGGCAACCAATCCGTGTTTTACAGTTGCTGATTCTTTCATGCATGTACCTCAGCCCGACTCACGTCCACCTCCGTTGCTTTCTAATTGAAGAGTTTAATATTGGTTGGAAGAAAAAAATCAAAATTTGACGAGTTGAATTTTACAAATTTTTATAAGTCGGCAAACTTTATGCCAAATAAAAGAATCCATTTCGATATATTTTCCAAGAATCCCACTAGATGAGCCCACTATTAGTGAAAAAAAAAACTGTCAGCTGATAAAGCAATCAAAATTCAAAAAAAAAACCGGGAGCAAAATATGCATCCAATAAAATATTTTCTCATCTATCTTCCAGTTCCCAAAGTTTTTCCCAGTTTTGCCAAAATTTCCCCAGGTTTTTCAAATACTTTCCCGCAAAAACTCCAGATAAAATAAAATTCAGTAACGCAAAATCAGTGCCTATATTCGGGGGAAAAAAGCATCACCTGACAAAAAAACGGTTTAAAAAAATGTTTCCTCTTAAATGATTTTCTGACATAGGAATTTTTTCATCGAGCGTATAAAACCATTACAAATAAAAAACCTCATGACATTTATGAAGACAAACTAATTCAAATACTAATAGAATCGCCGGTTTTTTAAAACTTTTGGAAATTTTCCAAAATTTTCAAAATTTTCACCTTTCAAATATCAGCAACCAATCATTTCCCCTCGTACTGTCAAATTTCATCCGCAATGCACTTATTTTATCAACCCAAATCAATCAGTAATGCAATATTAGCAATGAAATGATTACTCCATGAAGTGTCTAAAAACTGCATAGCTATTTTCAAAAATTATTTTATTCGAATCAAATATTTGTAATTTTTAAATAAACAAAAATATACACGTTTTATGCATTTAGAATTTCCGGAGCATCGAATACATTAGAAACTCAAGCAAAATGCAAAATGTCATATTGCGAGGCCATTCATTACTGCAAAAAAAACCAAAAAAGCCAAGCAAGAAAGCATGATCAATCGGGAATTCCACTTTAAATTTGCCGAAATGAAGAATGGAGAATAACAGCGAATATGATGTTAGTGTAAACGAACATCTACGATTTAAAAGCAAACATAAAAAATATATAAGGAATTTAAAATAGTAAGCTTCTTAATTTACGAATCTGTATTCCTAACAGAGGGCCCACCTCCATCATTAGACCTCTAATTCATCAATCACTACTAACGGCAATTCCAATCAACTCCTTCTTTTACCCCCTGCCCCTCCCCCCCCCCCCCACCCAAACACACATAAAAGCCCTTGACATCAAGCAATGCGGCTTTCACACAACCACAATGGCCAATAGCTTCAGCTCCGTTCACTTTTCATAAATTGAACTCATTCCTCTGCGAGAAAATAAAACAAAAATCTTTTTTTTTCACTATCATCGGAATCAGATAAGCGTAAATAAATAGAAGCATGGTTCATTTACTCATCGTAGGTCTCCACAAAATGGTCTATTATTCAGATCTATTCCACCAATCTTCGGGGAGCAAACAAGTTTCCAAATAAAAACGCATCCAATTAGAGATAACATATCATATGCATGGGCAAACAAACACCGGGCTAATGAGGAATAGATATAAAAGATGCATAATACCCAACAAAAAGATGTGAGAAAATGGGACCTCATAAACTCCGATTACATAAAAAAGTCAGCAACCTTCCTTTCAAATAAAACGAAATAAAACACAGAGGAAACTGGAAAAAGCCGATCACGCAAATCTTGGAATTGACAGCCTAGTGAGTTCACCCTCGAGAAGTTGCTTCGCGTCGATAAGTCAAGATCGGTGATAGCACAAGCGGGTGGAGGGGCGAAAGGAGGAGTGAGGTTAGACTGTTATGGGTTCGCAGGTATGAAGCACACAAACCACAACTCTAATGTTTCGATGCAAACATTTCTACGAAATTGTGAATACCTACCCTATCAAAGGTAGGCAGTTTGCCTAGGCAAGCGTTCGGAAGACACACCAAACAGCACACATAAGCATTTAAATATTTAATGAAATATAGCACAATTCAGCGTTCGCAGATGTACTTTGGCGCGCATCAAAACGCGCCTTTCCTTACAAATGTTATACTTTAACAGCCTTCTTCCATAATATTTGCCAAAAGCATTGGTTGACATTAAAAAATTTAAAAAATTTCGCTACTTTCATAGGGCATCACACCGCAATCGTACCACATCTTTAGCTTTAATAAATCCAGATGAATAAAAGCAAAATCAGAAGAAAATTGAAACATCACATATTACAGCACGTGGAAAAATAATAGGGTGTATTTACAACTCGCGGTATACATCGTAGTATGTCTAAAATATCATCGACAACTTTACAGTGCCTGAGCGTCCGCATGACCGTACCTTCGGGCACTCAAAATATGTCAATCGGTGGCGACAGTTTCATGTGCCACCAAATCGTTTCTGTGTGCTGTTACATTCGAAAGGGCTTTCGTTGATAAAACCAGATGCAGTCAACGCCTCAAGACATTCACGAGCAACGTCAGATGCCGTTTCGATGGGATCGGTGGGTATTTCTGCCCATGTGCCTGTTGATTCTTCGGCGAGACTCCGATTACGTGCGAACTCCCAATCGATTAACTTCATCCGATAGACATCCGCCTGCTCCATATCACCAAGCTTGCCATAAACACGCAACAATCCACGATAGTCATACTCAAGACCAGTGAACGATTCGCCAAACATTTTCAACGCTGAAAACAACAATAAAAATCGGGCTATTCGTCGATCAGATATTACTGGCGATCCAGTGAGATGACTCCGAAGTAACAATGTTCAATGCAACAAAGAATTTCATTACGGAACTACCCTAATCTTCTACCATCTCCACTGTCTAAATGTTTTGACATCAAACCTCGCATCAGCTGGTGCACGATTCGAGTTTCGTTCCTGCGCAGAATTGAAAGATATGCGACAGTATTGATTTCTTTTACACTACTATGCGAAGCTCTCAGCACCCAACAATAAAGATATTAGCTGTATGAATAAAGCAAAATCGACAAACATAAAAAATGAAGCAAAATGCGGCTGAAATTCAACAAACATAGTGCGTTTCCAAACCTGTTTATACACCTTTTTCCCTTAGTACTCGGAAACGTTATACCGTTTTGTTGCAAATCACTATAAGGGGGTAAGCGACAAATCCTCGTTTCCTTATTCATACTAGACTGCTACTGAACTGTCAGCACACCTAAACTGTATAGAACAGTTACGAGACCTCATCACATTTCTAGAAAAGGGATGCATACCTGACAGATGTGCAGCACAAATTTCGGCATTTTCCAAAAATGACAGATTATTGAGGCAACGACACTCATATTTTATAACTCCTGGCAAACAAATAAATTGCACTATGAGACGTGCAAAATGCAAAGAACGCATATCGTGCCGACTTCTCTTGCGAGCATTCATACCAGTACGAATGCTTATCGTCTACAAATTGTGTCTCTTACCTACCATTCAAAAACTAAACCCATAAAACCTATAAATAAAATTCAAAACCCATAAAAAAATTGTGCACCATTGGCGAGCACTGGAGGCACCATAAAAACCTAATAAGGTAAACATAAACGAACCGATGTGTATACTTTTCAAATAGAGGTCTCTGGCCTCTTCCTGTCGGTCCATATCGTGCGTGTAAAGTGCGGCCAAGTGGCCCATACTTAGTGCTGTCTCGTAATCATCCTCTCCGAGAACACGTGTCTTTATCGCGATTGCCTTCTTATGCATTTCCTCCGACAGCTGCAATCCATGCATCTTTATTCGATTAAGGTACACCCCCCCCCCCACTTTCTCCTTTACGGAAACTTTTGCTGCCCAAACACGTTACATTTCTGCCTCATTCCAACAAAGATTGTCAACTGGGAAACTCGAAAAATATGAAACATATCGGCACAAAAAAAAACTAACACTTTATGCAGAATCCAGTGATTGCATTTATCTCCTTTCCCTTCTCAATGTGCAGTATAAAAAAGGCTCGATTTTTTATAAAAATTTCGATATCCTTAGGAACTGCGCAAACGAATGTCAGTATAGATGGAAGATGCATAAAACTCCGCTCGCACAATCGTTCTGCTGACAGACACCAAATATTAGCTAGCCAACTAGCTGGGTCGATCAGCTGCAAAAAAATGTTGGGACAAGCCTATTAAGCTGTAAATTTTAAAACTTTTTTCACGACAGTGACATCCGCAATGCATTGAAAGTATTATCATCCTTATGGAGTATATGCGGGATAGTACCACCACGAACACATACCAGCAAGTGGCCTCCTTTGGTAACTTCAAATCCCTGTTCGTGAGCCTGGACACCACTTACATGCCAAATTCGGATCACACTAATCCGGGCAAGACTGCATTCGCCTATATCTGACAGGCTTATCAATCTGGAAGCAAGGGATAATGCTTACCTCAAACAAGCCCATAGACTGATAAAGTCGACCAATGTTGCCGTAGTTTTTTGCTGTGTGGACATTCTCGTCGCCAAATCTACGCTGATAGTGCGATAGAGCAGCCTTATGTAGACATAACGCTTCCGCTAACATCGCAGCTTTTTGCGTTTCGTCGCTCAAGTCGAGTGCTTGCTCCTCCATTATCAAAGCTGAAATAGATTAGTTAATGACCGATAACTGTATATAAAGAATGTGCTACACAATAAATTTTCTAAGAATTTCTACGGCATTTTTACCCGATCACGACCAGGTTTACTCTTTATTTTTCCTGCCTTTCCCCAACTTCACGATCCAAAATATTTTCATGGCTGTGTTGCACACATATCTCTTCCCCCTCCCCCATCTTCTGCTCTACGACATTTTTACCCGATCACGACCAGGTCTACTCTTTATTTTTCCTGCCTTTCCCCAACTTCACGATCCAAAATATTTTCATGGCTGCGTTGCATACTGTCTCCTCCCCCCTCCCCTATCTCCCGCTCTACGGCATTTTTACCCGATTACGACCGGGTTTACTCTTTATTTTTCCTGCCTTTCCCCAACTTCACGATCCAAAATATTTTCATGGCTGTGTTGCATACTGTCTCCTCCCCCTCCCCCATCTCCCGCTCTACGACATTTTTACCCGATTACGACCAGGTTTACTCTTTATTTTTCCTGCCTTTCCCCAACTTCACGATCCAAAATATTTTCATGGCTGTGTTGCATACTGTCTCCTCCCCCCTCCCCTATCTCCCGCTCTACGGCATTTTTACATGATTACGACCAGGTTTACTCTTTATTTTTCCTGCCTTTCCCCAACTTCACGATCCAAAATATTTTCATGGCTGTGTTGCATACTGTCTCCTCCCCCTCCCCCATCTCCCGCTCTACGGCATTTTTACCCGATCACGACCAGGTTTACTCTTTATTTTTCCTGCCTTTCCCCAACTTCACGATCCAAAATATTTTCATGGCTGTGTTGCATACTGTCTCCTCCCCCCTCCCCTATCTCCCGCTCTACGGCATTTTTACCCGATTACGACCAGGTTTACTCTTTATTTTTCCTGCCTTTCCCCAACTTCACGATCCAAAATATTTTCATGGCTGTGTTGCATACTGTCTCCTCCCCCCTCCCCATCTCCCGCTCTACGACATTTTTACCCGATTACGACCAGGTTTACTCTTTATTTTTCCTGCCTTTCCCCAACTTCACGATCCAAAATATTTTCATGGCTGTGTTGCATACTGTCTCCTCCCCCCTCCCCTATCTCCCGCTCTACGGCATTTTTACCCGATTACGACCAGGTTTACTCTTTATTTTTCCTGCCTTTCCCCAACTTCACGATCCAAAATATTTTCATGGCTGTGTTGCATACTGTCTCCTCCCCCTCCCCCCATCTCCCGCTCTACGACATTTTTACCCGATTACGACCAGGTTTACTCTTTATTTTTCCTGCCTTTCCCCAACTTCACGATCCAAAATATTTTCATGGCTGTGTTGCACACATATCTCCTCCCCCCTCCCCTATCTCCCGCTCTACGACATTTTTACCCGATCACGACCAAGTTTACTCTTTATTTTTCCTGCCCTTCCCCAACTCCACGATCCAAAATATTTTCATGGCTGTGTTGCATACTGTCTCCTCCCCCTCCCCCATCTCCCGCTCTACGACATTTTTACCCGATTACGACCAGGTTTACTCTTTATTTTTCCTGCCTTTCCCCAACTTCACGATCCAAAATATTTTCATGGCTGTGTTGCACACATATCTCCTCCCCCTCCCCATCTCCCGCTCTACGACATTTTTACCCGATTACGACCAGGTTTACTCTTTATTTTTCCTGCCTTTCCCCAACTCCACGATCCAAAATATTTTCATGGCTGTGTTGCACACATATCTCTTCCCCCCTCCCCCCATCTTCTGCTCTACGACATTTTTACCCGATCACGACCAGGTTTGCTCTTTATTTTTCCTGCCTTTCCCCAACTCCACGATCCAAAATATTTTCATGGCTGTGTTGCACACATATCTCTTCCCCTTCCCCATCTCCCGCTCTACGACATTTTTACCCGATCACGACCAAGTTTACTCTTTATTTTTCCTGCCCTTCCCCAACTCCACGATCCAAAATATTTTCATGGCTGTGTTGCATACTGCCTCCTCCCCCTCCCCCATCTCCCGCTCTACGACATTTTTACCCGATCACGACCAGGTTTACTCTTTATTTTTCCTGCCTTTCCCCAACTCCACGATCCAAAATATTTTCATGGCTGTGTTGCACACATATCTCCTCCCCCTCCCCTATCTCCGCTCTACGACATTTTTACCCGATCACGACCAAGTTTACTCTTTATTTTTCCTACCCTTCCCCAACTCCACGATCCAAAATATTTTCATGGCTCTGTTGCATACTGTCTCCTCCCCCTTCCCCCCATCTCCCGCTCTACGACATTTTTACCCGATCACGACCAGGTTTACTATTTATTTTTCCTCTCTTTCCCCAACTCCACGATCCAAAATATTTTCATGGCTGTGTTGCACACTGTCTCCTCCCCCCCCCCATCTCCCGCTCTACGACATTTTTACCCGATTACGACCAGGTTTACTCTTTATTTTTCCTGCCTTTCCCCAACTCCACGATCCAAAATATTTTCATGGCTGTGTTGCACACATATCTCCTCCCCCTTCCCCATCTCCCGCTCTACGACATTTTTACCCGATTACGACCAGGTTTACTCTTTATTTTTCCTGCCTTTCCCCAACTTCACGATCCAAAATATTTTCATGGCTGTGTTGCACACATATCTCTTCCCCCTTCCCCCCATCTTCTGCTCTACGACATTTTTACCCGATCACGACCAGGTTTGCTCTTTATTTTTCCTGCCTTTCCCCAACTCCACGATCCAAAATATTTTTATGGCTGTGTTGCACACATATCTCTCCCCCTCCCCCATCTTCTGCTCTACGACATTTTTACCCGATCACGACCAGGTTTACTCTTTATTTTTCCTGCCTTTCCCCAACTCCACGATCCAAAATATTTTCATGGCTGTGTTGCACACATATCTCCTCCCCCCTCCCCTATCTCCAGCTCTACGACATTTTTACCCGATCACGACCAAGTTTACTCTTTATCTTTCCTCCCTTTCCCCAACTCCACGATCCAAAATATTTTCATGGCTGTGTTCCATACTGCCTCCTCCCCCTCCCCCATCTCCCGCTCTACCATTTTTACCCGATCACGACCAGGTTTACTCTTTTTTTTCCTTCCTTCCCCAACTCCACGATCCAAAATATTTTCATGGCTGTGTTGCACACTATCTCCTCCCCCTCCCCTATCTCCCGCTCTACGACATCTTTACCCGACCACGACCAAGTTTACTCTTTATTTTTCCTCCCTTTCCCCAACTCCACGATCCAAAATATTTTCATGGCTGTGTTCCATACTGCCTCCTCCCCCTCCCCCATCTCCCGCTCTACCATTTCTACCCGATCACGACCAGGTTTACTATTTATTTTTCCTTTCTTTCCCCAACTCCACGATCCAAAATATTTTCATGGCTGTGTTGCACACTGTCTCCTCCCCCTTCCCCCATCTCCCGCTCTACGACATTTTTACCCGATTACGACCAGGTTTACTCTTTATTTTTCCTGCCTTTCCCCAACTTCACGATCCAAAATATTTTCATGGCTGTGTTGCAGACTATCTCCTCCCCCTTCCCCATCTCCCGCTCTACGACATTTTTACCCGATCACGACCAGGTTTACTCTTTATTTTTCCTGCCTTTCCCCAACTTCACGATCCAAAATATTTTCATGGCTGTGTTGCACACATATCTCTTCCCCCTCCCCCATCTTCTGCTCTACGACATTTTTACCCGATCACGACCAGTTTACTCTTTATTTTTCCTGCCTTTCCCCAACTTCACGATCCAAAATATTTTCATGGCTGTGTTGCATACTCTCCTCCCCCTCCCCTATCTCCCGCTCTACGGCATTTTTACCCGATTACGACCGGGTTTACTCTTTATTTTTCCTGCCTTTCCCCAACTCCACGATCCAAAATATTTTCATGGCTGTGTTGCATACTGTCTCCTCCCCCCTCCCCCCATCTCCCGCTCTACGACATTTTTACCCGATTACGACCAGGTTTACTCTTTATTTTTCCTGCCTTTCCCCAACTTCACGATCCAAAATATTTTCATGGCTGTGTTGCATACTGTCTCCTCCCCCCTCCCCATCTCCCGCTCTACGGCATTTTTACATGATTACGACCAGGTTTACTCTTTATTTTTCCTGCCTTTCCCCAACTTCACGATCCAAAATATTTTCATGGCTGTGTTGCATACTGTCTCCTCCCCCTCCCCCATCTCCCGCTCTACGGCATTTTTACCCGATCACGACCAGGTTTACTCTTTATTTTTCCTGCCTTTCCCCAACTTCACGATCCAAAATATTTTCATGGCTGTGTTGCATACTGTCTCCTCCCCCCTCCCCTATCTCCCGCTCTACGGCATTTTTACCCGATTACGACCAGGTTTACTCTTTATTTTTCCTGCCTTTCCCCAACTTCACGATCCAAAATATTTTCATGGCTGTGTTGCATACTGTCTCCTCCCCCTCCCCCATCTCCCGCTCTACGACATTTTTACCCGATCACGACCAGGTTTACTCTTTATTTTTCCTGCCTTTCCCCAACTTCACGATCCAAAATATTTTCATGGCTGTGTTGCACACATATCTCCTCCCCCCTCCCCTATCTCCCGCTCTACGACATTTTTACCCGATCACGACCAAGTTTACTCTTTATTTTTCCTGCCTTTCCCCAACTCCACGATCCAAAATATTTTCATGGCTGTGTTGCATACTGTCTCCTCCCCCTCCCCCCATCTCCCGCTCTACGACATTTTTACCCGATTACGACCAGGTTTACTCTTTATTTTTCCTGCCTTTCCCCAACTTCACGATCCAAAATATTTTCATGGCTGTGTTGCACACATATCTCCTCCCCCTTCCCCATCTCCCGCTCTACGACATTTTTACCCGATCACGACCAGGTTTACTCTTTATTTTTCCTGCCTTTCCCCAACTCCACGATCCAAAATATTTTCATGGCTGTGTTGCACACATATGTCTTCCCCCTCCCCCATCTTCTGCTCTACGACATTTTTACCCGATCACGACCAGGTTTACTCTTTTTTTTCCTTCCTTCCCCAACTTCACGATCCAAAATATTTTCATGGCTGTGTTGCACACATATCTCCTCCCCCTCCCCTATCTCCCGCTCTACGACATTTTTACCCGATCACGACCAAGTTTACTCTTTATTTTTCCTGCCTTTCCCCAACTCCACGATCCAAAATATTTTCATGGCTGTGTTGCACACTGTCTCCTCCCCCCTCCCCCCATCTCCCGCTCTACGACATTTTTACCCGATTACGACCAGGTTTACTCTTTATTTTTCCTGCCTTTCCCCAACTCCACGATCCAAAATATTTTCATGGCTGTGTTGCACACATATCTCTTCCCCCTCCCCCATCTTCTGCTCTACGACATTTTTACCCGATCACGACCAGGTTTGCTCTTTATTTTTCCTGCCTTTCCCCAACTCCACGATCCAAAATATTTTCATGGCTGTGTTGCACACATATCTCTTCCCCCCTCCCCCATCTTCTGCTCTACGCCATTTTTACCCGATCACGACCAGGTTTACTCTTTATTTTTCCTGCCTTTCCCCAACTCCACGATCCAAAATATTTTCATGGCTGTGTTGCACACATATCTCCTCCCCCCTCCCCTATCTCCACCTCTACGGCATTTTTACCCGATCACGACCAAGTTTACTCTTTATTTTTCCTGTCTTTCCCCAACTCCACGATCCAAAATATTTTCATGGCTGTGTTGCACACTGTCTCCTCCCCCTCCCCCACCTCCCGCTCTACCATTTTTACCCGATCACGACCAGGTTTACTCTTTATTTTTCCTGCCTTTCCCCAACTCCACGATCCAAAATATTTTCATGGCTGTGTTGCACACATATCTCCTCCCCCCTCCCCTATCTCCAGCTCTACGACATTTTTACCCGATCACGACCAAGTTTACTCTTTATTTTTCCTCCCTTTCCCCAACTCCACGATCCAAAATATTTTCATGGCTGTGTTCCATACTGCCTCCTCCCCCTCCCCCATCTCCCGCTCTACCATTTTTACCCGATCACGACCAGGTTTACTCTTTTTTTCCTTCCTTCCCCAACTCCACGATCCAAAATATTTTCATGGCTGTGTTGCACACATATCTCCTCCCCCTCCCCTATCTCCCGCTCTACGACATCTTTACCCGACCACGACCAAGTTTACTCTTTATTTTTCCTCCCTTTCCCCAACTCCACGATCCAAAATATTTTCATGGCTGTGTTCCATACTGCCTCCTCCCCCCTCCCCATCTCCCGCTCTACCATTTTTACCCGATCACGACCAGGTTTACTATTTATTTTTCCTTTCTTTCCCCAACTCCACGATCCAAAATATTTTCATGGCTGTGTTGCACACTGTCTCCTCCCTCCCCCCATCTCCCGCTCTACGACATTTTTACCCGATTACGACCAGGTTTACTCTTTATTTTTCCTGCCTTTCCCCAACTTCACGATCCAAAATATTTTCATGGCTGTGTTGCAGACATATCTCCTCCCCCTTCCCCATCTCCCGCTCTACGACATTTTTACCCGATCACGACAAGGTTTACTCTTTATTTTTCCTGCCTTTCCCCAACTTCACGATCCAAAATATTTTCATGGCTGTGTTGCAGACATATCTCCTCCCCCTTCCCCATCTCCCGCTCTACGACATTTTTACCCGATCACGACCAGGTTTACTATTTATTTTTCCTTTCTTTCCCCAACTCCACGATCCAAAATATTTTCATGGCTGTGTTGCACACTGTCTCCTCCCCCTCCCCATCTCCCGCTCTACGACATTTTTACCCGATTACGACCAGGTTTACTCTTTATTTTTCCTGCCTTTCCCCAACTTCACGATCCAAAATATTTTCATGGCTGTGTTGCAGACATATCTCCTCCCCTTCCCCATCTCCCGCTCTACGACATTTTTACCCGATCACGACAAGGTTTACTCTTTATTTTTCCTGCCTTTCCCCAACTCCACGATCCAAAATATTTTCATGGCTGTGTTGCAGACATATCTCCTCCCCCTTCCCCATCTCCCGCTCTACGACATTTTTACCCGATCACGACAAGGTTTACTCTTTATTTTTCCTGCCTTTCCCCAACTTCACGATCCAAAATATTTTCATGGCTGTGTTGCACACATATCTCCTCCCCCTCCCCCATCTTCTGCTCTACGACATTTTTATCCGATCACGACCAGGTTTACTCTTTATTTTTCCTGCCTTTCCCCAACTCCACGATCCAAAATATTTTCATGGCTGTGTTGCACACTATCTCCTCCCCCTCCCCCATCTCCCGCTCTACGACATTTTTACCCGATCACGACCAGGTTTACTCTTTATTTTTCCTGCCTTTCCCCAACTCCACGATCCAAAATATTTTCATGGCTGTGTTGCACACATATCTCCTCCCCCTCCCCTATCTCCACCTCTGCGGCATTTTTACCCGATCACGACCAAGTTTACTATTTATTTTTCCTGCCTTTCCCCAACTCCACGATCCAAAATATTTTCATGGCTGTGTTGCACACTGGCTCCTCCCCCCTCCCCCCATCTCCCGCTCTACGACATTTTTACCCGATCACGACCAGGTTTACTCTTTATTTTTCCTGCCTTTCCCCAACTTCACGATCCAAAATATTTTCATGGCTGTGTTGCACACATATCTCCTCCCCTTCCCCATCTCCCGCTCTACGACATTTTTACCCGATCACGACAAGGTTTACTCTTTATTTTTCCTCCCTTTCCCCAACTCCACGATCCAAAATATTTTCATGGCTGTGTTCCATACTGCCTCCTCCCCCTCCCCCATCTCCCGCTCTACCATTTTTACCCGATCACGACCAGGTTTACTCTTTTTTTTCCTTCCTTCCCCAACTCCACGATCCAAAATATTTTCATGGCTGTGTTGCACACATATCTCCTCCCCCCTCCCCTATCTCCCGCTCTACGACATCTTTACCCGACCACGACCAAGTTTACTCTTTATTTTTCCTCCCTTTCCCCAACTCCACGATCCAAAATATTTTCATGGCTGTGTTCCATACTGCCTCCTCCCCCCCCCATCTCCCGCTCTACGACATTTTTACCCGATTACGACCAGGTTTACTATTTATTTTTCCTTTCTTTCCCCAACTCCACGATCCAAAATATTTTCATGGCTGTGTTGCACACATATCTCTTCCCCCTCCCCCCATCTTCTGCTCTACGACATTTTTATCCGATCAGGACCAGGTTTGCTCTTTATTTTTCCTGCCTTTCCCCAACTCCACGATCCAAAATATTTTCATGGCTGTGTTGCACACATATCTCTTCCCCCCTTCCCCATCTCCCGCTCTACGACATTTTTACCCGATCACGACCAAGTTTACTCTTTATTTTTCCTGCCCTTCCCCAACTCCACGATCCAAAATATTTTCATGGCTGTGTTGCATACTGTCTCCTCCCCCCTCCCCCAATCTCCCGCTCTACGACATTTTTACCCGATTACGACCAGGTTTACTCTTTATTTTTCCTGCCTTTCCCCAACTCCACGATCCAAAATATTTTCATGGCTGTGTTGCACACATATCTCCTCCCCTTCCCCATCTCCCGCTCTACGACATTTTTACCCGATCACGACCAGGTTTACTCTTTATTTTTCCTGCCTTTCCCCAACTTCACGATCCAAAATATTTTCATGGCTGTGTTGCACACATATCTCTTCCCCCCCCCATCTTCTGCTCTACGACATTTTTACCCGATCACGACCAGGTTTACTCTTTATTTTTCCTGCCTTTCCCCAACTTCACGATCCAAAGTATTTTCATGGCTGTGTTGCACACATATCTCTTCCCCCTCCCCCCATCTTCTGCTCTACGACATTTTTACCCGATCACGACCAGGTTTACTCTTTATTTTTCCTGCCTTTCCCCAACTCCACGATCCAAAATATTTTCATGGCTGTGTTGCATACTGCCTCCTCCCCCGCCCCCATCTCCCGCTCTACCATTTTTACCCGATCACGACCAGGTTTACTCTTTTTTTCCTTCCTTCCCCAACTCCACGATCCAAAATATTTTGATGGCTGTGTTGCACACATATCTCCTCCCCCCTCCCCTATCTCCCGCTCTACGACATCTTTACCCGATCACGACCAAGTTTACTCTTTATTTTTCCTGCCTTTCCCCAACTCCACGATCCAAAATATTTTCATGGCTGTGTTGCATACTGCCTCCTCCCCCTTCCCCCCATCTCCCGCTCTACCATTTTTACCCCATCACGACCAGGTTTACTATTTATTTTTCCTTTCTTTCCCCAACTCCACGATCCAAAATATTTTCATGGCTGTGTTGCACACTGTCTCCTCCCTCCCCTATCTCCCGCTCTACGACATTTTTACCCGATCACGACCAAGTTTACTCTTTATTTTTCCTGCCCTTCCCCAACTCCACGATCCAAAATATTTTCATGGCTGTGTTGCATACTGTCTCCTCCCCCTCCCCCATCTCCCGCTCTACGACATTTTTACCCGATCACGACCAGGTTTACTATTTATTTTTCCTCTCTTTCCCCAACTCCACGATCCAAAATATTTTCATGGCTGTGTTGCACACTGTCTCCTCCCCCTCCCCATCTCCCGCTCTACGACATTTTTACCCGATTACGACCAGGTTTACTCTTTATTTTTCCTGCCTTTCCCCAACTCCACGATCCAAAATATTTTCATGGCTGTGTTGCACACATATCTCCTTTCCCCATCTCCCGCTCTACGACATTTTTACCCGATCACGACCAGGTTTACTCTTTATTTTTCCTGCCTTTCCCCAACTTCACGATCCAAAATATTTTCATGGCTGTGTTGCACACATATCTCTTCCCTCCCCCCATCTTCTGCTCTACGACATTTTTACCCGATCACGACCAGGTTTGCTCTTTATTTTTCCTGCCTTTCCCCAACTCCACGATCCAAAACATTTTCATGGCTGTGTTGCACACATATCTCTTCCCTCCCCCATCTTCTGCTCTACGACATTTTTACCCGATCACGACCAGGTTTACTCTTTATTTTTCCTGCCTTTCACCAACTTCACGATCCAAAATATTTTCATGGCTGTGTTGCATACTGTCTCCTCCCTCCCCTATCTCCCGCTCTACGACATTTTTACCCGATCACGACCAGGTTTGCTCTTTATTTTTCCTGCCTTTCCCCAACTCCACGATCCAAAATATTTTCATGGCTGTGTTGCACACATATCTCTTTCCCATCTTCTGCTCTAGGACATTTTTACCCGATCACGACCAGGTTTACTCTTTATTTTTCCTGCCTTTCCCCAACTCCACGATCCAAAATATTTTCATGGCTGTGTTGCATACTGCCTCCTCCCCCCCCCCCATCTCCCGCTCTACCATTTTTACCCGATCACGACCAGGTTTACTCTTTATTTTTCCTGCCTTTCCCCAACTCCACGATCCAAAATATTTTCATGGCTGTGTTGCACACATATCTCCACCCACTCCCTATCTCCACCTCTACGACATTTTTACCCGATCACGACCAAGTTTACTCTTTATTTTTCCTGTCTTTCCCCAACTCCACGATCCAAAATATTTTCATGGCTGTGTTGCACACTGTCTCCTCCCCCTCCCCCACCTCCCGCTCTACCATTTTTACCCGATCACGACCAGGTTTACTCTTTATTTTTCCTGCCTTTCCCCAACTCCACGATCCAAAATATTTTCATGGCTGTGTTGCACACATATCTCCTCCCCCCTCCCCTATCTCCAGCTCTACGACATTTTTACCCGATCACGACCAAGTTTACTCTTTATTTTTCCTGCCTTTCCCCAACTCCACGATCCAAAATATTTTCATGGCTGTGTTGCATACTGTTCCTCCCCCTCCCCCATCTCCCGCTCTACCATTTTTACCCGATCACGACCAGGTTTACTCTTTTTTTCCTTCCTTCCCCAACTCCACGATCCAAAATATTTTCATGGCTGTGTTGCACACATATCTCCTCCCCCCTCCCCTATCTCCCGCTCTACGACATCTTTACCCGATCACGACCAAGTTTACTCTTTATTTTTCCTGCCTTTCCCCAACTCCACGATCCAAAATATTTTCATGGCTGTGTTCCATACTGCCTCCTCCCCCTTCCCCCCATCTCCCGCTCTACCATTTTTACCCGATCACGACCAGGTTTACTATTTATTTTTCCTGTCTTTCCCCAACTCCACGATCCAAAATATTTTCATGGCTGTGTTGCACACTGTCTCCTCCCCCTCCCCCATCTCCCGCTCTACGACATTTTTACCCGATTACGACCAGGTTTACTCTTTATTTTTCCTGCCTTTCCCCAACTTCACGATCCAAAATATTTTCATGGCTGTGTTGCAGACATATCTCCTCCCCTTCCCCATCTCCCGCTCTACGACATTTTTAACCGATCACGACCAGGTTTACTCTTTATTTTTCCTGCCTTTCCCCAACTTCACGATCCAAAATATTTTCATGGCTGTGTTGCACACATATCTCTTCCCCCTCCCCCATCTTCTGCTCTACGACATTTTTACCCGATCACGACCAGGTTTACTCTTTATTTTTCCTGCCTTTCCCCAACTCCACGATCCAAAATATTTTCATGGCTGTGTTGCACACTCTCCTCCCCCTCCCCCATCTCCCGCTCTACCATTTTTACCCGATCACGACCAGGTTTACTCTTTATTTTTCCTGCCTTTCCCCAACTCCACGATCCAAAATATTTTCATGGCTGTGTTGCACACATATCGATAAATCTCCACCTCTGCGGCATTTTTACCCGATCACGACCAAGTTTACTCTTTATTTTTCCTGTCTTTCCCCAAACGATCCAAAATATTTTCATGGCTGTGTTGCACAGCCAACCCCCATTCCCGCTCTACCATTTTTACCCGATCACGACCAGGTTTACTCTTTATTTTTCCTGCCTTTCCCCAACTCCACGATCCAAAATATTTTCATGGCTGTGTTGCACACATATCTCCTCCCCCTCCCCTTCTGGCTCTACGACATTTTTACCCGATCACGACCAAGTTTACTCTTTATTTTTCCTTTTCCCCAACTCCACGATCCAAAATATTTTCATGGCTGTGTTGCACACATATCCCCTATCTCCAGCTCTACGACATTTTTACCCGATTACGACCAGGTTTACTCTTTATTTTTCCTGCCTTTCCCCAACTTCACGATCCAAAATATTTTCATGGCTGTGTTGCAGACATATCTCCTCCCCCTTCCCCATCTCCCGCTCTACGACATTTTTAACCGATCACGAAAGGTTTACTCTTTATTTTTCCTGTCTTTCCCCAACTTCACGATCCAAAATATTTTCATGGCTGTGTTGCAGCATATCTCTTCCCCCTCCCCCATCTTCGCTCTACGACATTTTTACCCGACGAAGGTTTACTCTTTATTTTTCCTGCCTTTCCCCAACTCCACGATCCAAAATATTTTCATGGCTGTGTTGCACACTGTCTCCTTCCCCCATCACCCGCTCTAGGACATTTTAACCCGATCACGACCAGGTTTACTCTTTATTTTTCCTGCCTTTCCCCAACTTCTCGATCCAAAATATTTTCATGGCTGTGTTGCACACATACTCTTCCCCCATAACCCATCTTCTGCTCTACGCCATTTTTACCCGATCGCGACCAGGTTTACTCTTTATTTTTCCTGCCTTTCCCCAACTCCACGATCCAAAATATTTTCATGGCTGTGTTATGCCCTAAAACACTCGTCAATTTTTACCCGATCACGACCAGGTTTATTATTTTTCCTGCCATTCAACACCCGTCAAACATAAAATAGAAAAGTGAGCATATAAATAACATTAAAAAATTAAACCTTTCATGCGTTGACTAGAAGCGATGAGCATGTGATCCTTCGAGAGGAGTTTCTTGTTTATCTCAACGGCTCGATTTGCAAGTTCACTACAATTTGTGACAATCATTCACATAATTGTCATCTCGTCAAACATTAGCTAATGTTATAATCCAAAAACACCGTCAAACTCCTTTAACGACTGTTGTTATTCCCTTATACAAACAACTCGCTCAAACATAACGAATGTTGTTATGCCATAAAACGACTCGTCAAACATAAACTTTGACAACGCATCTCAACGGTGACCTCACCCCTTATAAGCAGTTATAGTGATGAATGCCATAAAACACTCGTCAAACATAACGCCTAAGTGTTGTGTCTGCCATAAAACACTCGTAACATAACGATTACGCCGTATTTATTTGCTCCTCAATAACACACGTCAAACATAACGAATGTTGTTATGCCATAAAACACTCGTCAAACATAACGAATTGACCCCAATTCAACAATATCACTCTCAAACGCAACGATTGTTGTTACTCGAATATGCAAAATGCAACGTCGTCAAATTCCATCAATGAATCAGCTGTTATGCCATAAAACACTCGTCTAACATAATCGAGATGTTGTTATGCCATAAAACACTCAGCTTGCTAATATTTCGTGCAAAAGTATAATAAAAAACCAAAGTGAAAGGGATAAAAACTGATTTGAAATGCCATAAACCTACTTGCTGGAAATTACCAGTGCCGTATTCGTTGTAAAGTGCATAAGCGACGTCTTCAAGTGCCATGCGCACCGATAATGGTCCAAATTGTTACACCATAAGGCTATCTCGAAAACAATATTCATGATGATGTTGTTATGCCATAAAACACTCGTCAAACATAACGATATTTGTTTGCCATAAAACATCGTCAAACATAACGAATGTTGTTATTTCATAAAACACTCGTCAAACATACGAATGTTGTTATGCCATAAAACTTTCCCCAAACATAACGAATGTTGTTTGCCATAAAACACTCGTCACAACATAACGAATGTTGTTATGCATAAAACACTCGTCAAACATAACGAATGTTGTTATGCCAAATCAGCAAATGAATACACTTTTTAGCCATAATAAGCGCTTTTCATTCCAAGCATAGGGAAACATTTGTTCATTTCTATGGAAAAAAGTCCACCCACTCGATATCAAGTTCCCCTCAATGACAAACATAACGAATGGCTGGTGTGGTACTATGGATGCTCTTGAACCAAACGTCTTGCAAGAGGTAGCTAGACGGCTTGCTTCAAAGCGACGCATGTTGCCATCGTCCCCTAAAATCACTCGTCAAACACCAACCAAAGGTGAAAAGCAGTCAGGCTTTCGAAAAAGCTTGTCAAATGAGAAAAGACATATAGAAGATGCAACTACAGCTCGAATTATTGGAAAGCAAAACGAACAAAGAAACGCATTTCGCATTTTCATCGAGACGCTAGCGAAAGCACTTCAAGTCCCCATAGTGTTAAATTTTT
Organism: Baylisascaris procyonis; assembly: GCA_037389465.1. Lineage (NCBI taxonomy): Eukaryota > Metazoa > Nematoda > Chromadorea > Rhabditida > Ascarididae > Baylisascaris > Baylisascaris procyonis. The sequence continues at coordinate 4,727,333 of JAZARR010000154.1, read as the reverse complement.
TAACAAGCACTTCATTCACAACATATCAATGTTATTATGCCATAAAAAATTCACTGAAAAAAACAACTCGTTGATACTCCATATCAGAACAGACTCATCTCTCCGTAACGTCCATATTGTTGTTATACTCATCCAACACCTCATCAAACCTTCCGAGTTTTCCTTCCTCTCCCCCAAACCCTCGTCCAAAAAAACACTGAGTGTTGTTAAGCAAATAACTTACTCATAAACATTGAGAGCATGTTGCGATGCGATTCAAAACACTCGTCAACACATAACCGACGACCGTTGTTAGAGCCAAATAACAGCATGTCGTCAACTTGACTGAGCATCGTTGCCGAAGGCAAAAGTACTCGTCAAACAAAACGACTGTTGTCTGCCATAAAACATACTTTCATCAACCACAACTGAGGATGTTCATATGCGATCAAATACACTCCTTTCAACAATAATCGAAAATCCATTTGCCATCTTTCACTTCAGTCAACATAATCTTCATTGCTCAGATTCCTAATTACACTAGCCGAAACATAACGAATGTTTAAAGCCGATAAATTATCGTCAGCGTAAACAGAGATGAAATGTTTCATTGTCATAAAACATTCGTCAAACAACCAGGATTGTGGCTTATGGAATACAAACTCTTTTTCAAACATAAAGAGTGCAAAATACAGTGAAGGTAAATAATTTCGAGCTCGCGCAAGCATCATTAAATGAGTTTATGTTGGTTCATTAATAGCCATGAAAATAGGTTTTAAGGATCGCAAATATAACGAATTTTAGTTAGGTCCCCTCCAAACCACAGGTCACGATCATAAGAAGATTGCAGTTGAGCCCCCTACCGTCATGTAGCCCTTTAGCATTTAAAATGAGCAAAAAACTTCGATGATATCGCCTCAATGGAGACATTCTCAAGCATCAACGTGAGTTCTTCCGCCATAAAACACTCGTCAAACATAACGAATGTTGTTATGCCATAAAACACTCGTCAAACATAACGAATGTTGTTATGCCATAAAACACTCGTCAAACATAACGAGTGTTGTTATGCCATAAAACACTCGTCAAACATAACGAATGTTGTTATGCCATAAAACACTCGTCAAACATAACGAATGTTGTAATGCCATAAAACACTCGTCAAACATAACGAGTGTTGTTATGCCATAAAACACTCGTCAAACATAACGAGTGTTGTTATGCCATAAAACACTCGTCAAACATAACGAATGTTGTTATGCCATAAAACACTCGTCAAACATAACGAATGTTGTTATGCCATAAAACACTCGTCAAACATAACGAATGTTGTAATGCCATAAAACACTCGTCAAACATAACGAGTGTTGTTATGCCATAAAACACTCGTCAAACATAACGAGTGTTGTTATGCCATAAAACACTCGTCAAACATAACGAATGTTGTTATGCCATAAAACACTCGTCAAACATAACGAATGTTGTTATGCCATAAAACACTCGTCAAACATAACGAATGTTGTTATGCCATAAAACACTCGTCAAACATAACGAGTGTTGTTATGCCATAAAACACTCGTCAAACATAACGAGTGTTGTTATGCCATAAAACACTCGTCAAACATAACGAGTGTTGTTATGCCATAAAACACTCGTCAAACATAACGAATGTTGTTATGCCATAAAACACTCGTCAAACATAACGAATGTTGTTATGCCATAAAACACTCGTCAAACATAACGAATGTTGTTATGCCATAAAACACTCGTCAAACATAACGAGTGTTGTTATGCCATAAAACACTCGTCAAACATAACGAGTGTTGTTATGCCATAAAACACTCGTCAAACAACGAGTGTTGTTATGCCATAAAACACTCGTCAAACATAACGAGTGTTGTTATGCCATAAAACACTCGTCAAACATAACGAGTGTTGTTATGCCATAAAACACTCGTCAAACATAACGAATGTTGTTATGCCATAAAACACTCGTCAAACATAACGAATGTTGTTATGCCATAAAACACTCGTCAAACATAACGAATGTTGTTATGCCATAAAACACTCGTCAAACATAACGAATGTTGTTATGCCATAAAACACTCGTCAAACATAACGAATGTTGTTATGCCATAAAACACTCGTCAAACATAACGAATGTTGTTATGCCATAAAACACTCGTCAAACATAACGAATGTTGTTATGCCATAAAACACTCGTCAAACATAACGAATGTTGTTATGCCATAAAACACTCGTCAAACATAACGAATGTTGTTATGCCATAAAACACTCGTCAAACATAACGAATGTTGTTATGCCATAAAACACTCGTCAAACATAACGAATGTTGTTATGCCATAAAACACTCGTCAAACATAACGAATGTTGTTATGCCATAAAACACTCGTCAAACATAACGAATGTTGTTATGCCATAAAACACTCGTCAAACATAACGAATGTTGTTATGCCATAAAACACTCGTCAAACATAACGAATGTTGTTATGCCATAAAACACTCGTCAAACATAACGAATGTTGTTATGCCATAAAACACTCGTCAAACATGAGTGTTGTTATGCCATAAAACACTCGTCAAACATAACGAATGTTGTTATGCCATAAAACACTCGTCAAACATAACGAATGTTGTTATGCCATAAAACACTCGTCAAACATAACGAATGTTGTTATGCCATAAAACACTCGTCAAACATAACGAATGTTGTTATGCCATAAAACACTCGTCAAACATAACGAATGTTGTTATGCCATAAAACACTCGTCAAACATAACGAGTGTTGTTATGCCATAAAACACTCGTCAAACATAACGAATGTTGTTATGCCATAAAACACTCGTCAAACATAACGAATGTTGTTATGCCATAAAACACTCGTCAAACATAACGAATGTTGTTATGCCATAAAACACTCGTCAAACATAACGAGTGTTGTTATGCCATAAAACACTCGTCAAACATAACGAATGTTGTTATGCCATAAAACACTCGTCAAACATAACGAATGTTGTTATGCCATAAAACACTCGTCAAACATAACGAATGTTGTTATGCCATAAAACACTCGTCAAACATAACGAATGTTGTTATGCCATAAAACACTCGTCAAACATAACGAATGTTGTTATGCCATAAAACACTCGTCAAACATAACGAATGTTGTTATGCCATAAAACACTCGTCAAACATAACGAATGTTGTTATGCCATAAAACACTCGTCAAACATAACGAGTGTTGTTATGCCATAAAACACTCGTCAAACATAACGAGTGTTGTTATGCCATAAAACACTCGTCAAACATAACGAATGTTGTTATGCCATAAAACACTCGTCAAACATAACGAGTGTTGTTATGCCATAAAACACTCGTCAAACATAACGAATGTTGTTATGCCATAAAACACTCGTCAAACATAACGAATGTTGTTATGCCATAAAACACTCGTCAAACATAACGAATGTTGTTATGCCATAAAACACTCGTCAAACATAACGAATGTTGTTATGCCATAAAACACTCGTCAAACATAACGAATGTTGTTATGCCATAAAACACTCGTCAAACATAACGAGTGTTGTTATGCCATAAAACACTCGTCAAACATAACGAATGTTGTTATGCCATAAAACACTCGTCAAACATAACGAGTGTTGTTATGCCATAAAACACTCGTCAAACATAACGAATGTTGTTATGCCATAAAACACTCGTCAAACATAACGAATGTTGTTATGCCATAAAACACTCGTCAAACATAACGAATGTTGTTATGCCATAAAACACTCGTCAAACATAACGAATGTTGTTATGCCATAAAACACTCGTCAAACATAACGAGTGTTGTTATGCCATAAAACACTCGTCAAACATAACGAGTGTTGTTATGCCATAAAACACTCGTCAAACATAACGAGTGTTGTTATGCCATAAAACACTCGTCAAACATAACGAATGTTGTTATGCCATAAAACACTCGTCAAACATAACGAGTGTTGTTATGCCATAAAACACTCGTCAAACATAACGAATGTTGTTATGCCATAAAACACTCGTCAAACATAACGAATGTTGTTATGCCATAAAACACTCGTCAAACATAACGAATGTTGTTATGCCATAAAACACTCGTCAAACATAACGAATGTTGTTATGCCATAAAACACTCGTCAAACATAACGAATGTTGTTATGCCATAAAACACTCGTCAAACATAACGAGTGTTGTTATGCCATAAAACACTCGTCAAACATAACGAGTGTTGTTATGCCATAAAACACTCGTCAAACATAACGAGTGTTGTTATGCCATAAAACACTCGTCAAACATAACGAGTGTTGTTATGCCATAAAACACTCGTCAAACAACGAATGTTGTTATGCCATAAAACACTCGTCAAACATAACGAGTGTTGTTATGCCATAAAACACTCGTCAAACATAACGAATGTTGTTATGCCATAAAACACTCGTCAAACATGAGTGTTGTTATGCCATAAAACACTCGTCAAACATAACGAATGTTGTTATGCCATAAAACACTCGTCAAACATGAGTGTTGTTATGCCATAAAACACTCGTCAAACATAACGAATGTTGTTATGCCATAAAACACTCGTCAAACATAACGACTGTTGTTATGCCATAAAACACTCGTCAAACATAACGAGTGTTGTTATGCCATAAAACACTCGTCAAACATAACGAGTGTTGTTATGCCATAAAACACTCGTCAAACATAACGAATGTTGTTATGCCATAAAACACTCGTCAAACATAACGAATGTTGTTATGCCATAAAACACTCGTCAAACATAACGAATGCTGTTATGCCATAAAACACTCGTCAAACATAACGAATGTTGTTATGCCATAAAACGCTCGTCAAACATAACGAATGTTGTTATGCCATAAAACACTCGTCAAACATAACGAATGTTGTTATGCCATAAAACACTCGTCAAACATAACGAATGTTGTTATGCCATAAAACACTCGTCAAACATAACGAATGTTGTTATGCCATAAAACACTCGTCAAACATAACGAATGTTGTTATGCCATAAAACACTCGTCAAACATAACGAATGTTGTTATGCCATAAAACACTCGTCAAACATAACGAATGTTGTTATGCCATAAAACACTCGTCAAACATAACGAATGTTGTTATGCCATAAAACACTCGTCAAACATAACGAATGTTGTTATGCCATAAAACACTCGTCAAACATAACGAATGTTGTTATGCCATAAAACACTCGTCAAACATAACGAATGTTGTTATGCCATAAAACACTCGTCAAACATGAGTGTTGTTATGCCATAAAACACTCGTCAAACATAACGAATGTTGTTATGCCATAAAACACTCGTCAAACATAACGAATGTTGTTATGCCATAAAACACTCGTCAAACATAACGAATGTTGTTATGCCATAAAACACTCGTCAAACATAACTGTTGTTATGCCATAAAACACTCGTCAAACATAACGAGTGTTGTTATGCCATAAACACTCGTCAAACATAACGAATGTTGTTATGCCATAAAACACTCGTCAAACATAACGAATGTTGTTATGCCATAAAACACTCGTCAAACATAACGAGTGTTGTTATGCCATAAAACACTCGTCAAACATAACGAATGTTGTTATGCCATAAAACACTCGTCAAACATAACGAATGTTGTTATGCCATAAAACACTCGTCAAACATAACGAATGTTGTTATGCCATAAAACACTCGTCAAACATAACGAATGTTGTTATGCCATAAAACACTCGTCAAACATGAGTGTTGTTATGCCATAAAACACTCGTCAAACATAACGAATGTTGTTATGCCATAAAACACTCGTCAAACATAACGAATGTTGTTATGCCATAAAACACTCGTCAAACATAACGAATGTTGTTATGCCATAAAACACTCGTCAAACATAACGAGTGTTGTTATGCCATAAAACACTCGTCAAACATAACGAGTGTTGTTATGCCATAAAACACTCGTCAAACATAACGAATGTTGTTATGCCATAAAACACTCGTCAAACATAACGAATGTTGTTATGCCATAAAACACTCGTCAAACATAACGAGTGTTGTTATGCCATAAAACACTCGTCAAACATAACGAATGTTGTTATGCCATAAAACATCGTCAAACATAACGAATGTTGTTATGCCATAAAACACTCGTCAAACATAACGAATGTTGTTATGCCATAAAACACTCGTCAAACATAACGAATGTTGTTATGCCATAAAACACTCGTCAAACATAACGAATGTTGTTATGCCATAAAACACTCGTCAAACATAACGAATGTTGTTATGCCATAAAACACTCGTCAAACATAACGAATGTTGTTATGCCATAAAACACTCGTCAAACATAACGAATGTTGTTATGCCATAAAACACTCGTCAAACATAATGAGCATCACTCGTCAAACATAATGGGTGTTGTCAAAAAAATTCGAAAAATTGTCAAAATAGCATCGCAAGGTCCCAAAAGTTTTTAAAATAAGCCAAAAAGGGAAGCAAAATGCCGGATGCTATTTAAAAAAGATGGAACACCAGCAAAATTTACTATCCAACATAAACCATTTTTTAACAGTACCGAATAGTGTCGAAAGAACCTAACATAACTTCGATAAAGAGATAAAAGCCTACAAGGCTACTTTTCGAAGGATAAAACTCCAATTTTCGCTCATGATAAAAATCGCGAAATTGCGAAACTAATAGTGTTGAATGTCTACAAAAGCAAAATCCAGAATGCATTTCTTATCATCGGTTTGCACAGCACTCAAAGTTTTAGCTTGTTAATAAATAAACGGCCGCAAAAATTTGAATCCTAACGTCGCAGAACATTTTTAGCCTGATTCGCCTCAAACAAAAATACACATATTTTGAACCCTCTCTTGGAAAAAATCAAATGAAAAATAAAAAAGTCAAACGAACCCTCATTGGTGTTACTCTATTCACAACCGATCTCAGTGCTCTAACTGCATATCGAAGGGATGCTTATACTCGCCCATCTGATACCTTAAAACAGCCAAAATTCGAACAGCAAATAAAAATTACGATCTAATTTTCGACAATCAATCACGTATAGTGAATTTCTCTTACGTCGCGACTACTAAACCCAAGGGACAATAACGGGCAGATATTTCGGTAAAAAGTGGCATGAGGGAGGAAGAGCGGATAGAAAACAAAAACTTGGCGAATTATAGCTCATATCTGAAGAGCAAATCAAGCCATACTGTCAACGCTTGTTGCTTCTATCACCCTCCATGACTTGAAGGCCAAAAATAAACACTTGGTCAGCCCGAACTTTGGGCCTCTCGCATGCCAACACTATTAGCGGCAGCTAATTCCGTTCCCTATTTCCCCAAGTAAAGCAAATGTTATCCGAATTGAAGATTTAGACGAGAGCAGATCCGTTATCTATAGAAGCTTTATTTCAAATGAACCCACCAGTAGTTAAGTTCGAAGAGTTTCTGCTGGCGCCATCTGGCACGAAGTGGGAATTTCAAAAGCAGACAATGACAATACATCAATGCCTCTCCAGCCCAATTGTATGAGCACGCCTCCAATAAGAATACACCTGTAACAACATAAAATACCTGTGGGAAATATGTTACTACTTAAAATTTATTACTTCAGCCTTATTAAGCCTGAGGTAGGCGGAACATGAGGCATAAAAAATTCAATGATAAAAAATACGAAAGAACTACAAGAGAAAAAGTAAAATACCTAAGGACCGAATTTGCTAAAAAAACATGCCAACTTTTAGAAATTTTCACGCGCCTTATGCGCATCAAGTTCCTTATAATTTCGATGCCGGTCCATTGGTAAAGGTTTGCCTCATTTTTTGCATCAATAATCAATTTTGCGCAGCTCAACGCAAAAATATTACACGATGATCAACTCAACACATCGCTTCTGCTAACAAAATAGCCATTGATCTTCCCCCCCCTAATTAAGCCATATCACATGGCACATAATATAATCTATGCAAACTCCTCATTTCTTATTCTCTTCTATGCTAATTTCTTGCTTTATACTCTCATATATCAAATAACCTCAGAGGCCTAATCACCGCACTCTGGAAAAGGATCTGACCGACGGCGAACACCTCATACATTTACTCTCTGCTGCATTATATTTAACAACATCGCGCCACAATTACAGCACAAACTGAAGTGTCGCGGAATCGGGAGCCTAAATATATCCCTTCAAATATTATGGAGAAGAAAATCGTCGCTGCAAAAATTGCTGAGCTCGCCCGATGTAAACATAAACGAAAGTCGGTCACACGGAGCAGAGACCTTGCATTCTTTCCCGATCCTATCGGCGTCTCGAATAGCGCTGGCAAGAATAACATCCCCAAAGGAATGCTAACACAATGGGAACAGCAGGGTTAACGACAACAACGGATCAAACTGTAGCAAGAGATTCACGTGAAAGTGAACCGTCGGATGAACGAATAAAAGGGTTGTCACCTCAACTTCAATACCATTCCCACTCCTATTGCCACTGCCCATGGCCCCACTCCCACTTTCACTATAGACGCCACCTGCCCCGTTCTCGACGACGATATTCTACTGCGCCACTAACCATCTCGCCATCACCATCGCCACATCCTCGATTCTCGATGTAACCTGTCTTTCTGGACAACTGGGGGCTCAGCCGGTGAACGAAACGGGACCTCTCGCAGCTTTCTCACCGGTTGAGCCCCCAACTGTCTTTTCAGACATGAAACAACTCCAAAGACGGTTCAACGAAGCTGGACTCGAAATGGATTTATCCAAGACGAAGTGGATGCAGAACCATCAATCGCACAGCCACACGGTTGACCAAAGGACTCGCTGGACAAACCCGATGATATTGTGCCATGCTCAGCAGTGGAGAGTGCAGCAACTTCCTCATTTTAAATCCTCTTCTAAGTAAATTAATCAGAGCAAAACAGCTCTTACCAACAATAAAAACCATAGGGTGCCGTCATCAATTGAACACTACCAGGGACTACTTAATTCCGAAACGTGGTACATCTTAAAACTTCATTTGCCCTGGATAATAACATCTTAAAACTGGCAGCAGTCCATTTCAAACCACCTCCCTTCCCCCCCGACATATGAATGGAAACATTTCAAAACCTCCGAATATATGCAAATGCCAGAAACATTTCCTAATACACTCACAATTCACTATGTAAAATATACTACAACAACGCATTTATTTTAAAAAAATTAATAAAAAAATAAATAGACGAACCCATCTCAAGTGTGAAATCATATAACATTTCCAATTCGTATACAGTCCAGCTGGGATCAGAAAGTAACCAATCGACTCGCTGTTTAGCAACCGCAATCAATGTTCCGGAAATAGTCGTCCCCGTCCTTACTAACGTCTGATATATTTGATGGATCTCCACCCTTAAAATCAGCGTAACGGAGAGATGATTTCTTATCTCTGCAAAAAATGAGCTATTTCTTGAACCACATAGTGCGAGATGGACAGATGAAAAATGCCTGTGGCATATATCGATACCATCAAATTACCCACTTCAAAGACAATAAACCCCTTCAGCATAGCGAACCTTTCACGCTTCTATGAACCTCGGCACCACAATAAAGCTGACGTTCGGAATGACGGAGGGCACGGGATTGAAGCTGATATACGGAATGATGGACGGGGTAGGATTGATCTATTTCAAGAAGTTGTACATGATGCAGATGCCGTGGAATCTACGCATACAATTTACGGACGCGGAAAGTGATGTTTTTAGTATTAATTAAACAGCAACATTTCAACTCAATTTGGCTTGAACCCTGATCATCAAAAGGATTTATTTCCTCTCATCTACAGATTAGTCCTTCCTACTTCTCATCATCGCCTAGATCTCCAACATTAATATGGGTCATTAGCTTTTACAAACGAAGAATATACAAACTACTTCATTCAGTGTGATAATTCATAACGTAGAAAATATCAAACCTCTTCGACTTAAGCATTAGCATACGATGGAATATATCCAAATTGCACCATTCGTAGCCAAGCTGGCAATATTTCTCTCGTTTATACATATTAGCGTAAATCTCGAAAAGAACTTCGCTCGGCAAGAAGCGCACCTCCTGACGAAATTTTGAAAAATTGTCCACCACCACTGTTACCGTCAAAGACAATAGACTTTCTGAAATATTCAGTTATGCAGAAGAGTCGCCAAAACTACACCCCTAAGAGACTATTCTACATAAAGTTTTGCAAGAGGCAATCATGACGATGCCAAGTCAGCAACCTATGGTTGTGAAAACCGCTCATGCAGTAATGAATTATTATTACTATATCACATGATTACCATAAAATGACTCCGCGTGGCCAATTTTGGCCTTACCCATCACGATGAGTTCTTCAAACGAAAGCTACGGTTTATATTGTGGAATCCTTTAGTCAGTTCAGCTATACAACCAAATCGATTCGACGCACTTTTTCGGAGTGAGAGGGGGGGGGGGACGGCTCAGAAATTGTAAAAGCGATAGCCACCATGACAGGTGGCATTCTTTTATTGTCTTCGAAAGCTGTTAGAAATAATTGCTCTTCGAAATGCAAAAAGCAAATAGCGTGCGAAATTCCCACATATGCGTTCGTTTTTTTTTACCTATGCACGATAACTTTTCTGGGCTTTAAATCAATCAGGCGGCATGTTTAAAACGCTACTCGAATGGAATTCCTTGACATGCAAACTGTATGACTATTGAAGAAATGAATTATGGTTTATCATCGACCGTTTCTGCTGGAAATGACAAAGAACCAACCGGGTTGCATGATGGGCTCGTCTCCAATTACAACTTCAAAATGAATTCCACCGAGTGGTTCATTGTCGTTAAGATCCGGATCATCGAGTAGACCCCTTTGAATGACCGCCTCTCGGATTTGATCCCTCTCACGCGCTAATACAGCCACTATTTCACGCAATTGACCAATCAACTGGAACGCTGCAACTTCAGCATCTCCAACTGCCGCATTCAGTGCTGCTACAGCCACCCCATCTCCAGCGCCTCGTGCAGCCGCCACTCTGAAATTCTTTTTTCAAAGAACCGCTAAATGCAATTTTCTTCCACATATGCTTATAGAGCAAGATCTTTAGTCATTTGACTCCTTTCAAAGCTGCACCAGCTAGCAGTTTCTAATAAACATTTTTTCTTTTATTAATGGGAAGCAGCACACTGCATTAGCACTTGACGTGCCGAAACAACAACTACTGTAGAACAGTGATTCCTTTTTTCGTATTTCAGCTGTATTAGTTTCCGCAATTTTAATATAATCTGCAAAACAGATTTATCCTAGAATCGTTTCGATGTCCCTCAAAACCAAATCTTCGTCGAAGATGTTTACAAGCAGTCGATAGCTTAGGAAAAACAAAATGAATTCCCGTTTCAAAGTTTTTGAATAGTAGTGCAACCGCTGACTCAAAACGCATATCGTGCCAACCTTTGTGACACGCAGTCCCGCTCCCCACAGCGGAAGCTCGTCTGTATATGTCCCAGAGCTTGTGGAGACAAACATTAATTGGGCAGCAATCAGAAGGGAGCAAAAGAGACAAAGAAGTATACCAAAGAGTTGGGATGACATGCCGAATGATGCCTTCCTTCTATTACTCTGCGAAACGATACAACTTTGGCACCTCCAAACATCCATAACCTCCTTCAAGCTAATATGTCAACAAGAAAGACATCAGACGAGCAAACCTTATGAGACACGTTATATGCGACCAAACTCATAGTCCTAGCTTCAGCGGCTTTCTTGTTGAAAGTGCCAGACAGACAGACAAATGCACAGACACACACATACATATGTAGAGAAACAAATATCGCTATAATGCGACTGGAAACGCAGAAGTGTTAAGGGCTTACTGTTGATCATCGGGTCTTAAAGCGACATCGTTGGCGACATGTGCAATTGCAGCATCAGCACGGTCGACCACTTCACGAAGCCTTGCAACGACAAGGGCAGCATGCCCAATAGCATCCACATCGGGTGCCTCTGCAGGCGCACCACCTCCACCCGCATTCGCCATCCATGCAAAATCGATCACTAGGCAAACCTGGAATCAGGAAAATAACTCCTCAAAAATTACTCAAGTTACATGCTCACGACGATCTAACAAATAATACAGCGATTAGGAAGCACCAAAGCAAAGATCGCCTTTCTCCCCCTTGCCGTCTGCAATTGGGAAATAACAGTTGAATATGAGGCAACCCGATCCTGAAAGTTACATTAGCAAAAAGTATGCAGGAATGCTCCGAAGGAAACAAAAACGAAAGACCTTGCGAGCAAAGCAACGGACACGCACGACAATCAAGTAAATCCCTATTTTAAAGCCGATAATCAATAAAGACTCCGATGCGTTCGGCATAAGAAAAAGGATATAGAGCGTAAATCAAAATTAGTTATAAAGGACTAATTGAGTCATGTTCCCTTATAAATTCGAAATTCCTTCCACTAATTTTGCAACATTCTTAGAACCTTTCCTGAACGCTGACACCTAGTGACATAAATCCAGGTCAGCATCAACATCTCACAATGAACTCCTTCAGTTGGTTCACTTTATACCTCGCCTGTAAAGAAAACGAGGTTGCCGATCGGCGGATTATAAATATAATTCATAAAGATATCAAAGTTGCACATCAAATTACGCGCAAGTGGCAAGTCATAATATGCCGCAGGCATCAACAGGGAGCTTATACAAACGCACTCCATAAGTCCGGTGACGGTTGAACCGCGAATGGAATAGGTTGGTAGCGTATCATCAGGGTAAACTTTGTTGCTCGATAATAATAGCCTGGCGTAATGTCGTTACAGCTGCTGACGTTTAAGTTGTTTTTGTACAAGAATTGTGTCACAAATATAGTAGCCCCCTCTTTCCTCTTGAACTTTTCTAAGCGTCAGTTCTTGCTGCTGTGTGTACTTTTTCGTTGTCACTGTATGCTAATATTGGACGTCTTATTTGTGATGTTGACAGCTTTCGTTGTTTACACTACGTTCGTTTACCGTTTTTACGATAAAGGTCTAATTATCCATGTTTGAGGTGAGATTCAAAAGGCTGCGCCAATGTGCAAACAAGATGTGTGTGCACGGGGAACACGGTGTTGGAAAGGTAAATCACCTCAACAATATACGGTATAATACTGGGTAACTGGTAGAGGCGAAATGTGGACACCGGTACACGGACGGCGTCATCATCTAGAGTAGCGCGCAACACAAGGCTGGCGGTGAATCGGCAGCGCGGCACATCAGCTCAGACGTGATGACAGCAGGCAGCAATGGGCAAGTCGACATCGAAAAGCAACTGGCCCACCCTCACAGGACATAGCAAGATGTTTCTTTTCGTTAGGTGGTAAAAAAATTACTGCGCAAGTGTCATATATGCGATGACGTCATCCTCCATGATGGAACTGCCCAATGATGCAAAACCTCACGGCTCAAACACCTCTTTTTGGAAGGGTATTGTTACTGTGGAATTAACTTTCACGAGGTATCCATATGAAAAGAGTGTATGTGATCTGTGTAAGCTGCTCGCAAATTTCATCTCATGTGCTAGACGAAGAAAAAACTGACTGAATAGAAACATAAAAATGCTGATGTGAGCAAAGATTTGAGAAGTTATAAAACTGCGGAGTTTATGGCTATCGGAGCCGATCCCTAGAAAAGAGCCTAAAATGAGTTTTGTCATCCACTACATCAATTTCAATCAAGTTGGTACAGCTGAACACAACATGAAACGCGAGGAGAGAAGTGCAAATTCCCATTCCAATAAGTGCTAGCATAGAAGACCTCCCACTTAGAACGTTATTTTTACACATGCAATGGAGGAAAAAAACGGATAAACAATGATAAAATAACGCACAGCAAAACGATAAATTAGGAAAACGTTCGTAGCATTCATGACAAAAGCGCCGATTGGGAAGGTTCATTATGCCGCATTCACGTGAAAGTGTACTAGACGGACCTCTAAAAAAATCAGAAACGATTTTCCACATATCACAATTTTTACATAAAGAAATAAAATATCGCTCAACTCAGAAAACTCGAAAATGTCGTATTTATAAGAAATGATTGAAAAATAATCTCTTCCGATCTAGCAAAGAGTACCTTCGTCGAATATTTTCATAAAACGCTGCTCGCTGAGTGCTACTCTCATTTCAAAGATCTTGATTCATAAGCATTTTGCTTGTAAAATATTACTTTCAACTTTAAAATGGTATATTAAGACGAGTAAAATTTCATAAGAAAATAAATAGTATTAGAGAGGAAATTTGTTTCATTGTTTTTGTTTCATTGTCTTTTTTTGTGTCGGCAAAGAGTGTTTTCGATTTCATCGAATTTGCCGTCAATGTTTTACTATTGAGTGATAGCTATCCTCTGTTTAAAATTTTGCTTTTATCGTTGAATGACAGCTGTCTTCCACTAATCTATTACACTTCAAAACAGAAATGAAGCAAGAGAAGTACTTCAGACCAAAAACAACCTCAGTATAACGCAACGGAACCCTGCACACTGAGATTGCCTTCACTTAGTTTTATCGCCTACGTTTTTGTCTCCGATCCGCCCGTCAGATTCAAATTACGGTCAGCGACAGTAGCAAAATTAGATAGGTAATCTACGCATACAGTCAATGCAAAGAAAATGCTGCGTGTCGGCTGCAGTAGTTATAGCATGTTACCTTAGTGATTAGTTAAGCATGACTTACAGTTGCACTTATTCTATCTTTTCCATGTAGGCCCAGTCATAACATATTGTATAGACGATAGCCAGTAAACGCAGCCAAAGCAAGGATTCACTCAAGGAGCCCACACAAGTATGCGAAGCGCACGCTCGAAGAAACTACAACCTGGTCACAGAAAAGAAAACGTGACCAGGTTAAGTTGGAATGGGAAGGGTAGCCAGATCACATAAGGAGTTTGAGGCCTTGCACACTTATTGCCAATTATGAGCAAGTGGGGAATTAACAGATGAGCAAAAGTTTGGTGTCACCTCGAAAAGAATGTGGCAAAAACTGCTGGCGAATTTAAAACGAAAAATTAAATTGAACTCAGCATATCTGTATCCGAATAAAGGCATATAAGCGCAACTTGCAATTCTCATATAACGGATCCGGGAAGAATTCCCTACAAGCAACTCTCTTGCATAAGTTTTTATCACATTTAAATAAGGGACCGAAACCTTATAAGAATATTCTAAAATCGAATAATAATAAATAAATAAATTTCCGTGCAACATTCAGGCTAATTGAGGTGAATAACTTGTAAAATAAAATTGGTGGTACTAAATACCATATTTGCTCCACTCTGGCAATGAGCGTTCCGAAGCAATGACACATCAATAACAGAGCTTGAATGCAGCATTAAGGTTACCGCAATAATAAGATAACTAGATAGACGAAGAAGACTACCTTAATTAATCAAAACATATAGGAAGTCACACCTATAAGCCTTATTATCAAAGTGCCACGAACCCGATCAACGATCTGAAACCTTAAGGGACTTCAAGTGGAGTGCTATGGGGTCCAATGATGAAATGTTTCAAATTATCAAAAAATAAAATACAAGCATTCAATAACTTCTCATCTATATTATAAATATATATCAACGAAGAGATAGTCCGTGGATTCTACCTTAACACACTCAACTGCTTATTATATGTAGTTTAGAGAGAAACATACACTAATTTAAACCAGAAAAATATTAGTGAAGTAAAATATATAATGTCATAAAGTTTAGATATATAGAGAAGTCTTTAATGACTAATATATATTTTTACATAGTCGTCATTATAAACGACATCAATTCAGTCGCGTTCACTCATAGTTCCTACCCCATCACTGCTAAATGAAATCACTTATGAAGTTTACTTTCACTACATCAAATAAAACTGGTTCTAAAGGAAAATGAACAGCATTGAAAAGTGCAACAAAGAGAATCTAAGCACAATTTTAAATACTTTTAACATATGCTTACATATCTTCTTTTTTCTAAGCACTTGATGAAACATCGAACAAATAAATAGGTAAAAAAGTTATAGCAACAAAACCAAACTAACAAACAAATCAATTAAGCGGAAGTGACAGGCAAAGGATTTCTCTAATTCTCGGTTATGCTATGCTTTCATATCTTATGTAACCCAACAACCGTCACAGTCATGTCGACATCACATGTGAAAGCTGAAAAGTAACTAAAAATCGATACCTTCACATTTCGCCTCTAACCTGTATGTGCAGGTAAAATGTAGGTGTAACACCTTTCACATTACCAAAAAAAACTTCTGAAATCGTTGAGTTCACAACAATCCACAACACTCAATGCTACGAATAAAAAGATACCGCCGGCAGTGAATCAACCTATGCGCAAACGTGATGCAACGGCCAAATGAGAGACCCTCAACACTGGCACAACGATGCATCCACCCTCAAATCGCAGACTAAGGTCTCTATCACAAAGGGTACTAGTTCAACGATTAGTGAATACACATAACGCTTTTGCTTAGCAGTGAGGAGGTGATGAGAAAATATACTGCTATCTTCATTTACGGCGGCTAATTAGTGAGAACCCTTGGAAGGTTAATGAGTATTTCGCAATCACTTACAAAGTTAAACTTTTTGTATTAATTTCTCATGGCATTCGAACTTATCAATTTTCAGCTATAAAATTTGTACAGAATAAAGTTTTTCCGCTCGATACAAAATTTGAACACTAAATATATGCAACTTGAAGAACCCATCAAATTAAAAAAAAACACTCGTAAAATGCTATTTTTACCCTTGCTAATAAGTATTTTAATCTCGGGTAAGTATATAAACTCTAAACGAGTTTTCATCTTTCCATTTTTCCATTCACGTTCTAAGCGCACAGAATTTTTCTTCAATTTTTCATAATCCTCCACTTGTTTAGCCCTTCGCTCGCAGTATAGCAATTCATCGATAGCACAAAAATGCATATAATCGAACTTATAACACGAACTTATAACACACTTGTCAACTCATTATGAACTTATAACACACTTATCGACTCATTAGATATGCTAAAGAATACCAAACATGCAAACATTGATAATATTTGCATAGAGTTTTTATATAAAACGGGTGTACAATGGAGGTTAGGTCAATTCTTGTTCAGTTGGTATTATTAAAAGGTTCGTCGTGGATTCTTTTTCTTTCAACCGGGTGTTTCCTTGGCCAACACTGGATGAAAAATAGACGGTGCAGAGGCGTTATTTCATGCTTTCATTTAATAGGTTTTTGTTGGCCGCCTATAGCACACTTGCCTAAGGAAGGATCGACTTGAGAATAGATAATCCCGATCCAAAGGTGATAAAAGGTGATTTGATTAGATAAGGTATGCGATGAAATAGAAATTCCACGTACTTCATTTTAGCCCTCGGATGGAACTGTAATTGTGCATCTGCGATCCCAAGCATAGCGGCGAGAATGTTGAAAAGATTGCTTTGCAGAAATTTGAAGCGCAATGGCCGATGTTCCTGATGCTGATGCAGCTCTTGCACCCCCTGAACCCGACGATGCAGCAGGTGGCGTACCGCCAATGCTAAATGCGGATCCTCCCGAGGCTGCCATACCGGCAGATGGTGGAGTGTCAACGCATCAACTTGCTAACCCGAGTGCAACACGGCTTGCTTTCAAAATCAGATCATCGAACAACAATGACTATCGTCTTAATCCTGTCTATGGATTCGTCGAAGCAACTGCAGCGACTCCAATCGAGATCACGCGTACCGCTGGACCACCCAGGATCGACAAACTGGTTGTACAATTCAAAGAAGCGCCCGCCGATGCGGCCGATGCTTCGGCGATTTTCAAAGAAGGCGCCCCACTAGGCGAAGTTACCATCCCTCTTAATGCCTCATAAATGCGAAACATGTGTGTAGCAAATAAAACTCACTAATAACTTTGTTCGCTTTCTATGTGTGCTAGGGATGTATATGCAATAGAAATGCATAATTGCTGAAAGTTTATCTAAATCGATAGCTGTAAATTGTTCGCATTTTCGCATTTTGCATTCAGAATGCTTTCATCCTCTCAGCGTTAAAAAAATTCCTACAGAAAAAGTTTTTCGAGCATTATGACGTCATCACTTCACATCATGTCTACTAAACTTCATAACTCATAATTTCATAATGACACAACGGAGTCCACTATTAACACGATGGAAATTCTCTCGCCAAGGATCCGAGGTCAAAGATGGGCGATAGCTTAGCTGGAATGGTTCATCCCCGGCACGACCATCAAGATTTCCGGGACATCCAGCAATGAAAATGTCTCGACCCTTTTAAAGTCGATTAAGTCCTCTCCTGAATCATTTTTGAAAAAATTGCAGTGAAAAAAAATGAAAGCAGCTTTATAGAGAGATATCGGGTACTGGAACATCAAGTTATTGCTTGCAAACATCTGACTCACTCATGGCGCTTGTCCACACGATTATGTATCACATTTTTGGTGGCGCACTCATCTGCGCAAAGAAGTTTAGTTTACTACTAGCGCAGAGGTGTAATAAAGAAAAAAAACCGATAAATAATCTTCATGCAGGTCTGTGGAAACAAGGCCACGACTTCCCTTCTGTGCAATGTTATCCATGGATTCCTCCAATTAGCATGGACAAAGGAACATAGATTACCTCCGTTAAGAGCGGGTTCCGGAATCCTTTTTGCGTGGCTCACGGGAACAAAGGATGGATTCCTACATACGAGCGGGAGTGAAGGAAGGCGTGGCCCTTTTGCGTGGCCTGGGACCACGGTGCATTTGGCCAAGCCACAGTTTTCCCCATCCCTTCTTGCAATTCTCCTTCACTGGTTTCGCATCCACAGGCCTGCAGTTACTGCTAAGTGAAATTCTCAACTCTGACTCTGAACTAACGTCATTTATGCTCACATGGATCGTCATATCCTTTCTCTTCCTAATTTACATCAAAAGGACCTTGTATATAATCAGATGTCATCCTATATGACTAATGCAAAAATCGCCGAAAATCCACATTCCTCCTAACATACATGAAAACTTGCCCATCAAATGTAACGTATCACACGAACGGCATCAATATATATTAATTATCATTGGCAATTAAACAACATGCCAAAATAGTTGATATATTACATTCATGAATGGACAAATATTAACATTAAAATATATAAATGGGATTGCAATGCAATAGAAATAGAAAAATTCACAACGATAAGGATATTGAAAGTTAGAGATTCTTGAAAAACGAACTCAATTTGTTGTTGTATTACAACTCTGCGCGTTTATAACCACGACAAATATGATCACTCGATTGCCGACGTATATATCAATTTGTTTGCTTTACCCCAACGTAATATTCAATTTTCCATACTTCAACAAGAATAAAGCAGCTTTCATTTGCTAGTAGTTACCGTGAGCATATCTCAACTCAACTCTCATATTCATATACGACCCGCATAAACATTGATTGCTTATCTATGTAATAAACCTTTTGAGTATCAAATTTGCTAAATTTTATTAACCGTTTATAGAATTTCCAATTCGATTAAGTCTCTATTATTCTTATTTCTATCTAAGTGGAAAATTTTTGATGAAAAATTTTTTATTTTTGATGAAACAATTTTAGCATACCGACTTAAATCTACATTCTAAAATCTTTACATATAACACCATAAGATTAAATTTTTAGAATAAAACAATTCATTAAAGATACAAAAAGAAACATCATCGATTCAATGAAATATAATTTATAATCTTTCAAAGTACACAAAAATGTTGAAATCACATTCAAAAAATCGCACGACATATAATCACTATTAACACAATATTTATTGCTCGCTTTAAATTCTTTACTAAATACGCCTCGATATTTGCCTATTCAATTCGGCCCTTTCACTACGCTTACGAAATGATGTTATATCAAAAAATACCAACCAAAAATCAACTGGTGCCTAGAATACTATTTAGTAGAATAGTTTAAGAAACGGTTGTTAACGCATTCTGGCATGTTGGGCAAACAGGAGAAAGACTGCGAGGAGAAAACAAGACAACCAACACAGGCATCGCGTTCCAGCTACACTACTGATTAACCATCTCGGAGTGCCTTAATAAGTGACTTGCGATAGTCTACAAAATTGCCCGCCAATATTATTGCCCACCAAAATTTGTGCTCGCCAGTACTACTGCCCACAAAGATGTGTGCCCGCGAATACTATTGCCCACAAAAATGTGTGCCCGTCAGTACTACTGCGCACTAAAATGGCGCTCGCCAACACTATTCCCACAGATGTATGCCCGCAGATACCATTGCAAAAAAGACCACATGGTAATAGAACCAAGCAAACTGAAACTCCTAAAAAACCATTAAACCGCTTTTCATCAGCACAAGACCTATAGATATCTCAATTTTTAAAGAAAAGTTAGGCTAATTTTGTGGCCAAGAGAGAAGTAATTTTCTCCTATGTTTATATAACCAAATCATTTCTCTACATCAAAATCTCTTAAATACTTTTTTAATCTTAATAATGGAATTTGTGCTCTTTCCAATTCATTCTATAGGAAACTAACTATGCAAATAAATACTTAAAAATATCGCGACGTTTACTTCTCTATCAAGCGAGCAACAAAAAAAAATGTCATTCGATGCAGGCCAAATATTTCATATCTCTATATCTTTTATAATAAACTGCTAAGAACGTTTGCATCGTAAAAAAATATTACTGAGCTATTGAAATGTTTCTAGTATTTATCAACACTTTATGAAATTGGTGGATTTGATAAGCGAAACTAAAAAAAAATTCTGATAAGTCATATAGTACCTATGATACTTATTAAATCTCCACAATTTTTTTAAAACAAACAAATGAATCAAACGGAAATGCGCTTAGAAGACCAAAATACAGATAGACTAAAAAATATTATCACTATTATTTTAATGATTTTAGGATTGAAAGATTTTGGAAAGCCTCAAAAAAAAATTGAACTACTTTATATAATAACGATTGAAAAAAATACATCGCATCGTGAAAATACACCTATGAGAGGAATACAGCAAATGGCAATGAAGCAACACAAATTTCTCACTAAATTACAACATATACGTACGATATACATATATCAATAAATACAAGGCATTCGCAGCTTGGGAATTAATATCTGCATTTAATTTTTTGAGAGATGACAAAAAAGTTGGGCAACCTGTATTATTATAAAGGAAGAGTAACGGAAGTAATATAAAAAAGGAAGAGACTCGTTTTTTCTAATAATATGCTTTCATATTCTCAAAATAGATCTCAAAACTCATTTCTACGTGCTCCTGTGATCTATATTTTAACGTAGATCAAAAAGATTTTGATGATTTATACATCATTTAAAATATATTTCAAAATTAACTCATCACAAATCGAATATGGCTATATACAAATAGGTTAGGCCTCAAAAAATTAAATTACTTCATAATACTATCGAAAAAACGCATTAGACAGTAAAAAATATTTTCAAACTCCAACATCTATCAAAGGAAAAAAACAAATGGCAGTGAAGCAATGCAAATTTCTCATTATATTACAACAATATTGATGCATTGTTTCTATTTTATATTTTATAAAATAGTAAAATTCCTCAAGTAAAAATAAAAACAATAAGAATGCTGATCGAATATATAAAAATATCGACAAAAAAGTTTTCAATATAAACAATAACTATGGGTTTTTATCGATAATATTTTGTTTGAGTTGTGCTTGCCTTTGAGCTAACTCCCACGACCGACAATGTTCAAATGGTCCTCCAGCTTTGAAGTTCATCGGTTTCAATGGTTCACATTCACCGGATGCGGTACGTGGATAACATATCAATCTTAAAATTCAATGAATCGATGATTCTATATCAACAATGATTATGGTCTAATTATAGGCCTAACTAAAGCTGGTCTAAGCACTAAGCGTGAAGTAAGCATACGCAAACCCGTTGCGAAAGATGAAAAAAGAAAAATGAATTGAACGATAACGCCATATTCATCTCTGAGAAAAAAATTTTTTAAGTTCTAATTTAGCGAACAGTTATGATAGAAGTCTATCACTAGATCAATGGCAATGTTCTATAGAAAATAATCATATCGCCAAAATTATTTAATTAGAAAGAGAAACATAGAAAATTGCTTTTTTTTTTCTGAGGTACTAAACATTGACAGTGAATTTGAGAATTAGTGCTGAGGTGAGTGCGGTTGATTAAAGAAAAAGTAACGGAAATACTATAGATCAATTCTAATCAATCAAATATTGCAATTGCAATACTCCATTATTAAAGTGCAATAATACTGCAATCTCTCAAAGATCTATAAACTACTCTTTATATGCGTAATGCGTTGCAAATATTTCAAAGATCGTTTAAAAATTTTGCATTTTCAATAAAAGTTCTACAAATCAATCAATAAATTAATCAATTACCTTGCACATCGATTATCGATAAGTGTGGTTAGATGAAAAGCACCATTGCAAATAAAAGTAATATATTCACATATTGCTTGAAAAGGAGGCACTAAAAATATCCTATATCATTCGAATATGGTAAAATGATTCAACGCCTTCTATGAGCACCGAGAAGATCGTGCACTTCCATCCTCTAACCACATAAAAGTAACCTAATTTACGGTGAAGAAATATGACTTTATTGGGGTATCCTTAGATATTATAGAACTAGCGGATGTCAGTATGCACAATCTTTTTGACGGTATAAACAATAAAACAGTGATTTGGGTTAAAAAAGTGTTTTACTCGTATTCCCATTTTGTGATACTTTCTCTCTTACTCATGCTTGTCCTTTGGAAAATATAAGGCAACTGCTTTCCCACAAACCATCGATAATTCATCAATTCATTGTAGGAAGTAAATAAAAGAATATATGGTGGAACTCAAAGGCGGAACTAATTTACACGCATTTTGCGACAGCCGGTTTTTCAATCTGCATCGGTTGCAAAACATATATATATATATATATATATATATATATATATATATATATATATATATATATACATAATATTCTGATAAAATATTCTAATAAATGAACTGACCATAAGAATGACATTCAGGAAAGCTGATAAACTTTTGTTGAAAATTTAGAAATTGCGGCGCTGCAAAGCCAAAACCAACGAGTGAAATAAGCTTCACTCCATTCGAGAAATGGTCAATCCTCTGAAAATAGAAACGATTTTTGAACCCTTTAGTGATTTTTTTTTTAAATATACAAGTACAAAGTCCACTACAGTAATATCATGCATGCGCTAATGTATTTGTCTGTCTGTCTGTTTGCTGTGAAAATTTAACTCGGAATCTATTGCGGCTAGAATTATTAAACTTTATAGGTGCAATGTACACTATAGCATCTTGGACAATAAAGTCCCATACACCTCTACAAACTCAAAGATGGAACCAAATCACGCCCATTTTGCAACAGTCGGTCTTTCAATTTGCACGGGATAGGCAACAAAACATGCGGAGAACGGTACTAATGCAGCTGGCACAATTTGCGCTTTTCACATCTCGTTCACTGACTTAATATTTTCGTAAGTTATCAACAAAAAGGTAAAATGGCCACAATGCATCCATATTTTATCTAGTCCAATCACCCGTGCAAACCTTTAAATGCATCATTTTCTTCGTTGTTACCGTTGCAAAATGCAGGCAAATTTTAAACACTCCTACTTCTTTCAAAAACGATGGATCAGCTTGAAATGCGGCATAGCAGGCCCATTCTATATTTCTGTTCTACCCATCGAATTCCTGACTATCGTCTTGTTGATTCGACTCGAAACTATCGAACAAACACGGACACACATATATACACAGACAAACGCACTAAGTCGCCATAGCCCGTTTCAATACGAAATCGCAAAAACGCAATAAAAAACGAATCTTTCGTATATTAATTTATTAGTTTTTGCTAACCATACAAGTTGCTCAATGAAGTGAGTGAAATGCAAAAGCATTTCATACCAAACGCTACAGCATGCTTATTCCTTTATTTTCATTGCTATAAGAAAAGTAAAAATCATCTTCTATTTCAGTGAAAAATATTTAAATACATAATAAAGACATGATGAGTTCTTAAAACGTTATTTCGGTTCCACATTAATAATTATAAAGAGTTTATATAGATAATTTAATCTATAAACCTACGATAAGATAGAAATATTGACTGCAAATTTAACATCCTCCAAGAAATATTGACTGCAAATTTAACATCCTCCACTATATTTGTTAGATTTTATCGACAAATTGCATAGGCCAATATGCAGTAATAAGCTAATATGCCTATTGTATTGAAACATTTCCTATATAATTGTCTATGTAAATGCCTCTACTACACGATCAGCAAATACTGTCCGATGGTGATGCAACATACTTGTTAGTATATGCCGAACTGGTGTCGTTCTCAACAAAATCTAGCAGATTTCAATTCAATGCAATTTATATTCCAACCAATGCTACTATCGTATTTCGTACTAACAATTCAATAGGCTTAGTAAAAAATAGTGAGCAACACTGTTCAAGAACGTAATTCTGACCAACAGAAAAATTTCTAATGCTCATTAAATTCATATAAGCTATCTGATAGTATTCTAGTGAACATTAGCAAATTTATAAAAATCCTAAACTGAGACTATCATTTGTTTCAATCATTTAATCCCTCGTCGAATTGTTCAAATACCAAAATATTTGCATAAATCAAACATTTAAACCTTAATGATTGGTATTAAATAAACCACAAGTGATTGTTTTCAATGATTGAACCTTTTCCAATCGATTCAAATATAACGAAATATTTGCATAAACCAAGCATTTAAATCTAAATAACGGGACAAAATAAACCGTCAATCATTTTATAAGAACTTCTAAATTACCTTTTGTTCGTCTCTCATCCTCCAAAATGATGTTATCGTTTGTACCAACATATGCAGTGTACCACTTATTATGAACGCAATTACCGCTCTTCGATGAAATTCTTCAAACAACAAAAGCAATGTAATATACTATTTGAAAAATCAAAAGCTCTTTTATCAAGCTTCCTATCATGATATATATAAAACTTCTGGCCTTCTCTACTTTGCCAATAGAAGCCTAGAATTATAGATTTATCGATTGGACTTATTACACAACTAATATAAAACAGCGTGATAAAAATGTCAACGTTTCCACTGCAAAAGTCAACGAATACGTAAAAGATGTGAAGAAACAAAGAAATCACAAAAACGTCCCTCTGAGATGAGTTTAGCAATGCGACATAACAGTAACTTCACTCTAAACAACAATGATGATGCAGATGTGAGAGAAAATCAATAAACAGTCAATTTTCAAAGGGTAGGTCAGGATAACAAAAAATTGTTACCATAGGTTTATGTGCTAATATAGATCAACTTGGCAAGTATACTGTATAAATTTGACTATGTTATAATGCTTTTTGTGATCAATGAACAATTCTGCATCTAGATCGCAAACAAAAGTTCGATAAAAAAATTTTTTTGTATTCAACAAGAAAATTCCTGTACTAATTCCAACTGTAATTTTATTTTAATTTTATTTTATTATTGAATTCAATACAACTATAACTTTAGAATAGATTCTTATCACAAGACAGCAAAAAGAGACTTTTGACTCTCGTACATCAAATCGGTGGTCTTATAATATAACTATCTGCCCTCAATAAATTTTGCATCATAAAATCACGTTACAATATTTACCGTATATAATTCATTCATTGAACACATATATCTGGTCAGAAAATTCAAAAATCCCAGACCTTCTCCATATGGCTGATAGTTTAATTAATATATATCTTACATTATGAACAAGGATATTAAATAATAAATTAGCAATTATGCTTCTAAAATTAATTAAGTCTACAAGTATTGCAAATAAAACAACTGAAGTGGCTCACCTGGAAAATCATGCCTTATAGTGATAATCGAGAAAAGTGCGCAAGACAAGAGTTCAACGAAGAGAAAATATGGTGCTGCAAAATTGCAAAGCGAATAGATCACGTTATTGCACCTCTTTTGCAATGAATTTCTCGCCTGAGTGATATATGAATGAAATAAACGTAATGCTATCGGTATAATAGCAATTATACGAAAAAGCACATTGCCTTGAACGCTTAATTCAAATATTCGTAACACCGATGGAAGCCAATGTTTCGGAATATCGGTGAATGTTATCTGAAATATAATCCGAATCAAATATTGCGATATGCATTAAAAATTGTCCACTTTTCTACTTTTTTAACAATTGAAAACAAAAATTAGAAGAAAAGGTTAAAATTTTTAACGGCAAACATATTGTTATTCTATACGTTTCTATTGTTAACTGTATCCTATTCGTTTATCGAAGGTATGTATTAAAATTTCAAAGAATCTGAACGCATTATTCTAACCAACGTCAAAAATCTTTCTTCTCTCCTCAGCTAACGTCGCTGAAAGGCGACAAAAAATTCCAATCTATGAGGAAATTTCTGTCCCGGTAAAGATCAGAACATATTTCTATTTCAACTCTCTTAGCAAAAACGATTTCCTTCCTTCAAATGCAATTATCCTATACAACTCCGGCAATACTGAACTGAAATCCCTATTTGTATATCCGACATTAAGCTTCCACTAGATCCAACATTCCCTTTATTACATCATTTCAACGACTGAAAAAAGAAAAATCAGCGATATGAACCTATAGTTTAGGGTATATTTCATAAAGGATTATAATAAGTCCTTCAAAATTCAACAAACATTTGCTTACATTGCATGCTCGTTGAGACCATTCGGTTGCATTAAGCCAAGTGGTAATACTATTGCTATGCAATCGTTGAGCATCGAAATAATACGACAATAAAATTGCCCATAGAATTATGAATAGACCAAAAATTGCAAATAAACTTGATGGTGTTAATATTTGGAAATTTAAATATGCAAGATTATCATTGTTATCTTCGAGAAATCCTTCTTTAATTTTAGCACGTTGCGCTTTTGTTTCTGGTACAATCATTGTAACCATACATGCCATATCTGAAATTCAATTATCAACTTATTTTAATATATTTCAATTCATGAGAAATTTTGCATAAATTCAATAATAATCGATATTTACGAATTTTTGTATAGTTGAGAAAATCGACAATAGAACTAACATACACAATTGTAATAAAAATATATCATAAAAACGAACTATCAACTCATGATCGGATCGATAAAGAGACATCGAACAGTAAATATAAAAGCAAAAATTGCAAAGTTTTGCAAACTTCATTCAAAAAATTACAATGCGAAGTAAATAAGATTCATGCGATGCGCGAAATAGAATGACAAAATATATAACATATAGAAAAGTGAGCCTTCCTAACCGGTTTTTAAACACTGTTAGAGAGAGAGCCGAAAACACTGAAAACATAAGTTTAGAAGCATTCGAAAAAGAAAGAACATCGAATTCATCAACTAATGAGAGCAATAGCATTTAAATAACTTCAACGCTCAACATTCAATTTATTGCACTTTTCTGCATTCCAAATAGATTACGAAATAAAATATGCAATGCAATTTTAGGGCCACTAGAATCATCCTAAATATGCAAAATGCAAAATTGGTTATTACAAGAAGTAATTGATCGCCTCGATCACCTCAATGTTAATACAATAGGAAAGCAGATACACATATAATACAGATACACACTGACCGGCTAGTTTATACGATATAAATAAAAATACAAAAATAAATGCAAAAATAAATAAATATCAATTAGAACGACAGGATTGTAATGCAAGCAAAGAACTTCCACGCATTGCTCACAATAAATGAATGCGATTGCAATGACATCATTTGCCGATCCAAACAAAGCAAAAAAAAACCTGTTGATTAGTGCGATCTTTAGCGAAATAACCTAGATGCAACGGGATTTTCTTGTTACATCACGTACTAGTTTTACGCGCATCATTCATCGTTTTATTTTTATTTATTTATTTATTTGAATTAATAAAAAGGAAATAAAGAATAAAAGAAGGAAAATAAATTAAATGAAAGCAAAGGATCTAATATTCAAATTGAACATAAATAAAAATGGCTGAATAATGAAAGAATGAATAAAAATATGAAACATTGACATGAAATTAATGCATCCTTATTGATGAGTAATGTTTCTGAGGATTAAATATATTAGATATCGATAATGCGATGAGAGTGATTGATGACTCGATCGGTGTACGATGAGAATCGGTTCTTTTGAAGATGGATATAAATTTAAGGCGCATTTTTAAATATTTTAAACTCTTTTAGACATTGATACTTCAAACTGAATTTTGCTCCTCTAGTTCTTCTATTAATTTCTGAATTGATATAATGGAACAGATACATAGACAGACAGGTGAATTACTGTAAAGACAGACAGACGGGTTGCTTTACAGACAGACAAAAGGCAGACGCACATAAACTCACAAAACCCACAAACAGAGGACGTTGCATTTTTTGTGAATAGAAATTTACAAATGCCCACCATGAAGAATTTCTTCGAAAATGCGTCGATTGCAACGATTGATTGAAGGAAGAGCAGCTTTTGTTCGCTTAAAATGAGCGTAGAACAAGTTGGCGTGCTGAGCGTCGCATAAGTACGATCGCATAAAACCGCTTTTATATCCCTTTTTCAACTACCAAATATCTCAATGTACACATCTCAACAGGTTTTTGTTGCTTAGAAAATAAAATATCGCGCTCTTCCCCTTTCAAACAAATGAGCATAACGAAGAGTGATTAGCAATTCATTAGTGAATGAATGAATTATAGCAATGATTTGAAGACTAAACAATAGAGTTATTTGCATTTAGCACATATAATCCTTCCTTAAATAATGTACTCGAACGTATATGTGTCAAAACTAATGAAACAATTACTAATAACGTAGAAAAGTTAGTAAAGTTATATAAGAGTATCATAGACTCAAATAGTGAAGTTATACAAGAGCACCACAAAGGCAAATATCACTGTCAGGGCCATTCCAAATGAAGTGAGCACAAAATGCTTTGCTGTATATATGATAGAATGCCTATAAAAGTAGAAATAGTGCGTTTGACCTACAACGACGAGCATTAATTAAGGGCATGCCCTTGATCAACAACAACCATCGCAACAGTACGCAACATAACCATCGCAACATTATCACCAACCAATTAATTCATAACATTACTGCGACTATATATATTTGTGTGCATTTCCAGGTTGGTTTTTCAGCAATTTCCGTAATATCGAAGGCGAAAATATGAATTTGCTAAGAGTGGCTAAGAGCGAATTCCACTCGGACCCTCTTGAAGTCCTCCCGATTAGCTCGAGCCGTAAACCCTATTTCTCGACAACAGGTGAAGGAAGGAGATAATAAGGAGATATAAACTCAACTAGAACTAGGAATGAGGTATAAACACACGCTATAAAACCTATCTTTAGATAACAGGTGGAGGGAAGAAGGTAGGAAGGAAGAATAAACTCGCCTGGAAGTAGGAAGGAGGTATAAACTCGAGCTGTAAACCCCCTCCCCCGATAATTGATTAAGGGAACTAGATAGGAAAGAGGGATAGAATCGAGCCATAAACCCTATTTATGGATAACAGGTGGGGAGGAGGAGAGAGGAAGGAGGTCAAATTTCATTTGGAGGTAGGAAGCAGATATAAATGAGCTTGAAACACTGTCTCTCGATAATTGGTGGACGAACTAGATAGGAAAGAGGTGAAAACTCATTTGAAGGTGGGAACTAGGTGTAAACTGGAACTATGAACCATATCTCTCGAGAACCGGTGAAGGGAAGGAGATATTAATTAGGTCTAAACTAAATTGGGAGGTAGAAAGGAGGTATAAACTCAAGCTATAAACGCTATCTCTCGAAAACTGATGGAGAAAAAGAGATAGGAAGGAGGGCTAAACTAACTCGGAGGTAGAAACGAGGTATAAATTCGAGCTATAAAAAACATCCCTTTTTTCTCCACCAGTCATCTTGAGATAGGGTCTACAGATCGAGTTTATACCTCTTTGTTTACTTTCTCCCTCCCGTCACCTATTATCGAGAGATAGTGTTTGTAGCTCGAGTTTGTACCTCCTTCCAACCTCCAAATGAGTTTGTATCCCTTTCCCATCTCCTTCCTTTCAGCAATTACGGAGAGATGGGGTCTACAGCTGCAGTTCGTACCTCCATCTACCTCCAAAATAGTTCACTCCTCCCTGCTATCTCCTTCCCTCGACCTGTTATAAAGGAATACGGTTTATAGATCTGTTTATACCTCCTTCCTACTTCCGAGTTTGGTATTCACCTAATTAATATCTGCTTTCCCTCACCGTTTCTCGAGAGATATCGTTCATAGCTCCACTTTATACCTCCTTTCTATCTAGTTCGTTGAACGTTTCTCGACGGAGGGGGTTTAGTTTGAGTTTATACCTAACTTCTACTTCCAAATGAGTTTGTGCCTGCTTTTCGTCTCCTTTCCTTCAATAGTTATCGAGAGGTAGCATTTATAGCTTGAGTTTATACTTCCTTCCTATCTCCCAATTTAGTTTACACCCAATTAATATCTCCTTCCTTCCACCGCTCGTCGAGAGATATGGTTCATATCCAAGTTTATACCTAGTTCCTACCTCTTTCCTGTCTAGTCCGTTCACCAATTATCGCGGGAGGGTGTTTAAATCTCCAGTTTATACCTAATTTCCAAATGAGTTTATACCTGCTTTCTATCTCCTTTCCCCCATCAGTCGTCGAGAGGCAGGGCTTACGGCTCGATTTTATACACCCTTCGTACCTCCTTCCCCTCACCAATTATCCAGGAAGGCGGTTTATATCTCCAGTTTATACATTCATTCTACTTCCAAATGACTTCATACCTACTTCCTATCTATTTTCCTCCACCAATTATCGAGAGGTATGGTTTATATCTACAGTTTATACCTTTTCCTACCTCCGAACTTGGTTTACACCTCCTTCCCCTCCTGATTACTCCACCAATTGTCGGGAGGTAGCCTTTACAGCTCGAGTTCATACCTCCTTTCTGCCTAAAAATCAGTTTTCACCTCCTTCCTATCTCCTCCCGTTCAGCTATTATCCAGAAAGGCTTATGGCTCTGTTCTAACCCTCCTTTCTATCTAGTTCCCTACATCAATTATCGGGGGAGGGGCTTATAGCTCGAGTTTATACCTCCTTCCTACTTCCAGGCGAGTTTATTCTTCCTTCCTATCTCCTTCCCTCCACCTGTTATCCGGAGATAGGGTTTATAACTCGAGTTTACACCTCCTCCCTACCTCGAAGTGAGTTTACACATCCTTCATATTTCCTTCCCTTCACTAATTATCGAGGGAGAGGGTTTTAGCTCGAGTTTACACATACTTCCTAATCTCAAATAAATTTTTTCCTCTTACTTATCTTCTTCCCTCCACCAGTTATCCAGAGGTAGGTTTTATAGCCTGTGTTTACGCCTCCTTCCACTCCAAAATGAATTTATATCTCCTTCCTATCTCCTTCCCTTCATCTGCTACCGAGAAAAGGGTTTACGGCTCGAGCTTATACCTCCATCCTACCTCCAGATAGGCTTATACTTCCTGCCTCCGAGTTAGTTTACACCCAATTCCTATTTCATTTCCTCCGCCAGTTATCGGGAGATAGTGTTTCGAGCTCGAGCTTATGCCTCCATCATACTTTCAAATGAGTTTATCCCTCCTTTCTATCTCCCTCCATTCACCAATTATCGAGGGAGGGTTTACACCTCGAGTTTATAAATCCGTTCTACTTCCAAATAACCATACACCTACTTCTTACCAATTTTCCTCCACCAGTTACCGAGTGGTAGGGTTTATAGCTAGCTAGAGTTTGTACCCCGTTCCTAGTTCCAAATGAGTTTATACTTCCATAATACCTCCCTCCGTTCACCTGTTATCGAGAGGTAGGGTTTATGGCTCGAGCTTATACCTCCATCCTACCTCCGGATAAGCTTATCCCGAGATAATTTCTTGGGTTTATTGCTCCTTCCTCCGGACAGCTTCTTTCCAACTTGAATTATCCATAACATTCTTCAAAGTGAGAGACCGAAATATAAAGCAAATGAATAGATATACACCACAAACAGATAAGTGCATAAGAGGATGAGGTCATAATATTCGTTAGCGAAACAGGTTAACGCATCAAGCGTGACGCAAATAATGGTACCAAATGAAACTGCATTAGCGTATAGTGGACTTTTAAAGCAGTTATTAAATTTCTTAATAGTTTTTGATCAAAAAACAAGAATTTAAGGGGTGGTAGCGAAATTTCAATACAGGCCAGCACCCCCTCATCCTCCCGGCGTAAAGGTTAAGTTTTCAATGAAACAAAATTTTATCACTGAAATATTTGCAGGTTTTAAAGTATTGTTATAAATGATAAGCGATCTCGCAAAATAGTTATATAAAAGTACAATGCGATAAACGATATACTTGTAATCGTAATCAAAATGTAATCAACGATATAAATAATGTACTCGAATGTATATGTGTCAAAACTAATGAAACAATTACTAATAACGTAGAAAAGTTAGTAAAGTTATATAAGAGTATCATAGACTCAAATAGTGAAGTTATACAAGAGCACCACAAAGGCAAATATCACTGTCAGGGCCATTCCAAATGAAGTGAGCACAAAATGCTTTGCTGTATATATGATAGAATGCCTATAAAAGTAGAAATAGTGCGTTTGACCTACAACGACGAGCATTAATTAAGGGCATGCCCTTGATCAACAACAACCATCGCAACAGTACGCAACATAACCATCGCAACATTATCACCAACCAATTAATTCATAACATTACTGCGACTATATATATTTGTGTGCATTTCCAGGTTGGTTTTTCAGCAATTTCCGTAATATCGAAGGCGAAAATATGAATTTGCTAAGAGTGGCTAAGAGCGAATTCCACTCGGACCCTCTTGAAGTCCTCCCGATTAGCTCGAGCCGTAAACCCTATTTCTCGACAACAGGTGAAGGAAGGAGATAATAAGGAGATATAAACTCAACTAGAACTAGGAATGAGGTATAAACACACGCTATAAAACCTATCTTTAGATAACAGGTGGAGGGAAGAAGGTAGGAAGGAAGAATAAACTCGCCTGGAAGTAGGAAGGAGGTATAAACTCGAGCTGTAAACCCCCTCCCCCGATAATTGATTAAGGGAACTAGATAGGAAAGAGGGATAGAATCGAGCCATAAACCCTATTTATGGATAACAGGTGGGGAGGAGGAGAGAGGAAGGAGGTCAAATTTCATTTGGAGGTAGGAAGCAGATATAAATGAGCTTGAAACACTGTCTCTCGATAATTGGTGGACGAACTAGATAGGAAAGAGGTGAAAACTCATTTGAAGGTGGGAACTAGGTGTAAACTGGAACTATGAACCATATCTCTCGAGAACCGGTGAAGGGAAGGAGATATTAATTAGGTCTAAACTAAATTGGGAGGTAGAAAGGAGGTATAAACTCAAGCTATAAACGCTATCTCTCGAAAACTGATGGAGAAAAAGAGATAGGAAGGAGGGCTAAACTAACTCGGAGGTAGAAACGAGGTATAAATTCGAGCTATAAAAAACATCCCTTTTTCTCCACCAGTCATCTTGAGATAGGGTCTACAGATCGAGTTTATACCTCTTTGTTTACTTTCTCCCTCCCGTCACCTATTATCGAGAGATAGTGTTTGTAGCTCGAGTTTGTACCTCCTTCCAACCTCCAAATGAGTTTGTATCCCTTTCCCATCTCCTTCCTTTCAGCAATTACGGAGAGATGGGGTCTACAGCTGCAGTTCGTACCTCCATCTACCTCCAAAATAGTTCACTCCTCCCTGCTATCTCCTTCCCTCGACCTGTTATAAAGGAATACGGTTTATAGATCTGTTTATACCTCCTTCCTACTTCCGAGTTTGGTATTCACCTAATTAATATCTGCTTTCCCTCACCGTTTCTCGAGAGATATCGTTCATAGCTCCACTTTATACCTCCTTTCTATCTAGTTCGTTGAACGTTTCTCGACGGAGGGGGTTTAGTTTGAGTTTATACCTAACTTCTACTTCCAAATGAGTTTGTGCCTGCTTTTCGTCTCCTTTCCTTCAATAGTTATCGAGAGGTAGCATTTATAGCTTGAGTTTATACTTCCTTCCTATCTCCCAATTTAGTTTACACCCAATTAATATCTCCTTCCTTCCACCGCTCGTCGAGAGATATGGTTCATATCCAAGTTTATACCTAGTTCCTACCTCTTTCCTGTCTAGTCCGTTCACCAATTATCGCGGGAGGGTGTTTAAATCTCCAGTTTATACCTAATTTCCAAATGAGTTTATACCTGCTTTCTATCTCCTTTCCCCCATCAGTCGTCGAGAGGCAGGGCTTACGGCTCGATTTTATACACCCTTCGTACCTCCTTCCCCTCACCAATTATCCAGGAAGGCGGTTTATATCTCCAGTTTATACATTCATTCTACTTCCAAATGACTTCATACCTACTTCCTATCTATTTTCCTCCACCAATTATCGAGAGGTATGGTTTATATCTACAGTTTATACCTTTTCCTACCTCCGAACTTGGTTTACACCTCCTTCCCCTCCTGATTACTCCACCAATTGTCGGGAGGTAGCCTTTACAGCTCGAGTTCATACCTCCTTTCTGCCTAAAAATCAGTTTTCACCTCCTTCCTATCTCCTCCCGTTCAGCTATTATCCAGAAAGGCTTATGGCTCTGTTCTAACCCTCCTTTCTATCTAGTTCCCTACATCAATTATCGGGGGAGGGGCTTATAGCTCGAGTTTATACCTCCTTCCTACTTCCAGGCGAGTTTATTCTTCCTTCCTATCTCCTTCCCTCCACCTGTTATCCGGAGATAGGGTTTATAACTCGAGTTTACACCTCCTCCCTACCTCGAAGTGAGTTTACACATCCTTCATATTTCCTTCCCTTCACTAATTATCGAGGGAGAGGGTTTTAGCTCGAGTTTACACATACTTCCTAATCTCAAATAAATTTTTTCCTCTTACTTATCTTCTTCCCTCCACCAGTTATCCAGAGGTAGGTTTTATAGCCTGTGTTTACGCCTCCTTCCACTCCAAAATGAATTTATATCTCCTTCCTATCTCCTTCCCTTCATCTGCTACCGAGAAAAGGGTTTACGGCTCGAGCTTATACCTCCATCCTACCTCCAGATAGGCTTATACTTCCTGCCTCCGAGTTAGTTTACACCCAATTCCTATTTCATTTCCTCCGCCAGTTATCGGGAGATAGTGTTTCGAGCTCGAGCTTATGCCTCCATCATACTTTCAAATGAGTTTATCCCTCCTTTCTATCTCCCTCCATTCACCAATTATCGAGGGAGGGTTTACACCTCGAGTTTATAAATCCGTTCTACTTCCAAATAACCATACACCTACTTCTTACCAATTTTCCTCCACCAGTTACCGAGTGGTAGGGTTTATAGCTAGCTAGAGTTTGTACCCCGTTCCTAGTTCCAAATGAGTTTATACTTCCATAATACCTCCCTCCGTTCACCTGTTATCGAGAGGTAGGGTTTATGGCTCGAGCTTATACCTCCATCCTACCTCCGGATAAGCTTATCCCGAGATAATTTCTTGGGTTTATTGCTCCTTCCTCCGGACAGCTTCTTTCCAACTTGAATTATCCATAACATTCTTCAAAGTGAGAGACCGAAATATAAAGCAAATGAATAGATATACACCACAAACAGATAAGTGCATAAGAGGATGAGGTCATAATATTCGTTAGCGAAACAGGTTAACGCATCAAGCGTGACGCAAATAATGGTACCAAATGAAACTGCATTAGCGTATAGTGGACTTTTAAAGCAGTTATTAAATTTCTTAATAGTTTTTGATCAAAAAACAAGAATTTAAGGGGTGGTAGCGAAATTTCAATACAGGCCAGCACCCCCTCATCCTCCCGGCGTAAAGGTTAAGTTTTCAATGAAACAAAATTTTATCACTGAAATATTTGCAGGTTTTAAAGTATTGTTATAAATGATAAGCGATCTCGCAAAATAGTTATATAAAAGTACAATGCGATAAACGATATACTTGTAATCGTAATCAAAATGTAATCAACGATATAAATAATGTACTCGAATGTATATGTGTCAAAACTAATGAAACAATTACTAATAACGTAGAAAAGTTAGTAAAGTTATATAAGAGTATCATAGACTCAAATAGTGAAGTTATACAAGAGCACCACAAAGGCAAATATCACTGTCAGGGCCATTCCAAATGAAGTGAGCACAAAATGCTTTGCTGTATATATGATAGAATGCCTATAAAAGTAGAAATAGTGCGTTTGACCTACAACGACGAGCATTAATTAAGGGCATGCCCTTGATCAACAACAACCATCGCAACAGTACGCAACATAACCATCGCAACATTATCACCAACCAATTAATTCATAACATTACTGCGACTATATATATTTGTGTGCATTTCCAGGTTGGTTTTTCAGCAATTTCCGTAATATCGAAGGCGAAAATATGAATTTGCTAAGAGTGGCTAAGAGCGAATTCCACTCGGACCCTCTTGAAGTCCTCCCGATTAGCTCGAGCCGTAAACCCTATTTCTCGACAACAGGTGAAGGAAGGAGATAATAAGGAGATATAAACTCAACTAGAACTAGGAATGAGGTATAAACACACGCTATAAAACCTATCTTTAGATAACAGGTGGAGGGAAGAAGGTAGGAAGGAAGAATAAACTCGCCTGGAAGTAGGAAGGAGGTATAAACTCGAGCTGTAAACCCCTCCCCCGATAATTGATTAAGGGAACTAGATAGGAAAGAGGGATAGAATCGAGCCATAAACCCTATTTATGGATAACAGGTGGGGAGGAGGAGAGAGGAAGGAGGTCAAATTTCATTTGGAGGTAGGAAGCGGATATAAATGAGCTTGAAACACTGTCTCTCGATAATTGGTGGACGAACTAGATAGGAAAGAGGTGAAAACTCATTTGAAGGTGGGAACTAGGTGTAAACTGGAACTATGAACCATATCTCTCGAGAACCGGTGAAGGGAAGGAGATATTAATTAGGTCTAAACTAAATTGGGAGGTAGAAAGGAGGTATAAACTCAAGCTATAAACGCTATCTCTCGAAAACTGATGGAGAAAAAGAGATAGGAAGGAGGGCTAAACTAACTCGGAGGTAGAAACGAGGTATAAATTCGAGCTATAAAAAACATCCCTTTTTTCTCCACCAGTCATCTTGAGATAGGGTCTACAGATCGAGTTTATACCTCTTTGTTTACTTTCTCCCTCCCGTCACCTATTATCGAGAGATAGTGTTTGTAGCTCGAGTTTGTACCTCCTTCCAACCTCCAAATGAGTTTGTATCCCTTTCCCATCTCCTTCCTTTCAGCAATTACGGAGAGATGGGGTCTACAGCTGCAGTTCGTACCTCCATCTACCTCCAAAATAGTTCACTCCTCCCTGCTATCTCCTTCCCTCGACCTGTTATAAAGGAATACGGTTTATAGATCTGTTTATACCTCCTTCCTACTTCCGAGTTTGGTATTCACCTAATTAATATCTGCTTTCCCTCACCGTTTCTCGAGAGATATCGTTCATAGCTCCACTTTATACCTCCTTTCTATCTAGTTCGTTGAACGTTTCTCGACGGAGGGGGTTTAGTTTGAGTTTATACCTAACTTCTACTTCCAAATGAGTTTGTGCCTGCTTTTCGTCTCCTTTCCTTCAATAGTTATCGAGAGGTAGCATTTATAGCTTGAGTTTATACTTCCTTCCTATCTCCCAATTTAGTTTACACCCAATTAATATCTCCTTCCTTCCACCGCTCGTCGAGAGATATGGTTCATATCCAAGTTTATACCTAGTTCCTACCTCTTTCCTGTCTAGTCCGTTCACCAATTATCGCGGGAGGGTGTTTAAATCTCCAGTTTATACCTAATTTCCAAATGAGTTTATACCTGCTTTCTATCTCCTTTCCCCCATCAGTCGTCGAGAGGCAGGGCTTACGGCTCGATTTTATACACCCTTCGTACCTCCTTCCCCTCACCAATTATCCAGGAAGGCGGTTTATATCTCCAGTTTATACATTCATTCTACTTCCAAATGACTTCATACCTACTTCCTATCTATTTTCCTCCACCAATTATCGAGAGGTATGGTTTATATCTACAGTTTATACCTTTTCCTACCTCCGAACTTGGTTTACACCTCCTTCCCCTCCTGATTACTCCACCAATTGTCGGGAGGTAGCCTTTACAGCTCGAGTTCATACCTCCTTTCTGCCTAAAAATCAGTTTTCACCTCCTTCCTATCTCCTCCCGTTCAGCTATTATCCAGAAAGGCTTATGGCTCTGTTCTAACCCTCCTTTCTATCTAGTTCCCTACATCAATTATCGGGGGAGGGGCTTATAGCTCGAGTTTATACCTCCTTCCTACTTCCAGGCGAGTTTATTCTTCCTTCCTATCTCCTTCCCTCCACCTGTTATCCGGAGATAGGGTTTATAACTCGAGTTTACACCTCCTCCCTACCTCGAAGTGAGTTTACACATCCTTCATATTTCCTTCCCTTCACTAATTATCGAGGGAGAGGGTTTTAGCTCGAGTTTACACATACTTCCTAATCTCAAATAAATTTTTTCCTCTTACTTATCTTCTTCCCTCCACCAGTTATCCAGAGGTAGGTTTTATAGCCTGTGTTTACGCCTCCTTCCACTCCAAAATGAATTTATATCTCCTTCCTATCTCCTTCCCTTCATCTGCTACCGAGAAAAGGGTTTACGGCTCGAGCTTATACCTCCATCCTACCTCCAGATAGGCTTATACTTCCTGCCTCCGAGTTAGTTTACACCCAATTCCTATTTCATTTCCTCCGCCAGTTATCGGGAGATAGTGTTTCGAGCTCGAGCTTATGCCTCCATCATACTTTCAAATGAGTTTATCCCTCCTTTCTATCTCCCTCCATTCACCAATTATCGAGGGAGGGTTTACACCTCGAGTTTATAAATCCGTTCTACTTCCAAATAACCATACACCTACTTCTTACCAATTTTCCTCCACCAGTTACCGAGTGGTAGGGTTTATAGCTAGCTAGAGTTTGTACCCCGTTCCTAGTTCCAAATGAGTTTATACTTCCATAATACCTCCCTCCGTTCACCTGTTATCGAGAGGTAGGGTTTATGGCTCGAGCTTATACCTCCATCCTACCTCCGGATAAGCTTATCCCGAGATAATTTCTTGGGTTTATTGCTCCTTCCTCCGGACAGCTTCTTTCCAACTTGAATTATCCATAACATTCTTCAAAGTGAGAGACCGAAATATAAAGCAAATGAATAGATATACACCACAAACAGATAAGTGCATAAGAGGATGAGGTCATAATATTCGTTAGCGAAACAGGTTAACGCATCAAGCGTGACGCAAATAATGGTACCAAATGAAACTGCATTAGCGTATAGTGGACTTTTAAAGCAGTTATTAAATTTCTTAATAGTTTTTGATCAAAAAACAAGAATTTAAGGGGTGGTAGCGAAATTTCAATACAGGCCAGCACCCCCTCATCCTCCCGGCGTAAAGGTTAAGTTTTCAATGAAACAAAATTTTATCACTGAAATATTTGCAGGTTTTAAAGTATTGTTATAAATGATAAGCGATCTCGCAAAATAGTTATATAAAAGTACAATTCGATAAACGATATACTTGTAATCGTAATCAAAATGTAATCAACGATATAAATAATGTACTCGAATGTATATGTGTCAAAACTAATGAAACAATTACTAATAACGTAGAAAAGTTAGTAAAGTTATATAAGAGTATCATAGACTCAAATAGTGAAGTTATACAAGAGCACCACAAAGGCAAATATCACTGTCAGGGCCATTCCAAATGAAGTGAGCACAAAATGCTTTGCTGTATATATGATAGAATGCCTATAAAAGTAGAAATAGTGCGTTTGACCTACAACGACGAGCATTAATTAAGGGCATGCCCTTGATCAACAACAACCATCGCAACAGTACGCAACATAACCATCGCAACATTATCACCAACCAATTAATTCATAACATTACTGCGACTATATATATTTGTGTGCATTTCCAGGTTGGTTTTTCAGCAATTTCCGTAATATCGAAGGCGAAAATATGAATTTGCTAAGAGTGGCTAAGAGCGAATTCCACTCGGACCCTCTTGAAGTCCTCCCGATTAGCTCGAGCCGTAAACCCTATTTCTCGACAACAGGTGAAGGAAGGAGATAATAAGGAGATATAAACTCAACTAGAACTAGGAATGAGGTATAAACACACGCTATAAAACCTATCTTTAGATAACAGGTGGAGGGAAGAAGGTAGGAAGGAAGAATAAACTCGCCTGGAAGTAGGAAGGAGGTATAAACTCGAGCTGTAAACCCCTCCCCCGATAATTGATTAAGGGAACTAGATAGGAAAGAGGGATAGAATCGAGCCATAAACCCTATTTATGGATAACAGGTGGGGAGGAGGAGAGAGGAAGGAGGTCAAATTTCATTTGGAGGTAGGAAGCGGATATAAATGAGCTTGAAACACTGTCTCTCGATAATTGGTGGACGAACTAGATAGGAAAGAGGTGAAAACTCATTTGAAGGTGGGAACTAGGTGTAAACTGGAACTATGAACCATATCTCTCGAGAACCGGTGAAGGGAAGGAGATATTAATTAGGTCTAAACTAAATTGGGAGGTAGAAAGGAGGTATAAACTCAAGCTATAAACGCTATCTCTCGAAAACTGATGGAGAAAAAGAGATAGGAAGGAGGGCTAAACTAACTCGGAGGTAGAAACGAGGTATAAATTCGAGCTATAAAAAACATCCCTTTTTTCTCCACCAGTCATCTTGAGATAGGGTCTACAGATCGAGTTTATACCTCTTTGTTTACTTTCTCCCTCCCGTCACCTATTATCGAGAGATAGTGTTTGTAGCTCGAGTTTGTACCTCCTTCCAACCTCCAAATGAGTTTGTATCCCTTTCCCATCTCCTTCCTTTCAGCAATTACGGAGAGATGGGGTCTACAGCTGCAGTTCGTACCTCCATCTACCTCCAAAATAGTTCACTCCTCCCTGCTATCTCCTTCCCTCGACCTGTTATAAAGGAATACGGTTTATAGATCTGTTTATACCTCCTTCCTACTTCCGAGTTTGGTATTCACCTAATTAATATCTGCTTTCCCTCACCGTTTCTCGAGAGATATCGTTCATAGCTCCACTTTATACCTCCTTTCTATCTAGTTCGTTGAACGTTTCTCGACGGAGGGGGTTTAGTTTGAGTTTATACCTAACTTCTACTTCCAAATGAGTTTGTGCCTGCTTTTCGTCTCC
Source organism: Baylisascaris procyonis (assembly GCA_037389465.1). Lineage (NCBI taxonomy): Eukaryota > Metazoa > Nematoda > Chromadorea > Rhabditida > Ascarididae > Baylisascaris > Baylisascaris procyonis. The sequence continues at coordinate 4,685,909 of JAZARR010000154.1, read as the reverse complement.
TTTCCTTCAATAGTTATCGAGAGGTAGCATTTATAGCTTGAGTTTATACTTCCTTCCTATCTCCCAATTTAGTTTACACCCAATTAATATCTCCTTCCTTCCACCGCTCGTCGAGAGATATGGTTCATATCCAAGTTTATACCTAGTTCCTACCTCTTTCCTGTCTAGTCCGTTCACCAATTATCGCGGGAGGGTGTTTAAATCTCCAGTTTATACCTAATTTCCAAATGAGTTTATACCTGCTTTCTATCTCCTTTCCCCCATCAGTCGTCGAGAGGCAGGGCTTACGGCTCGATTTTATACACCCTTCGTACCTCCTTCCCCTCACCAATTATCCAGGAAGGCGGTTTATATCTCCAGTTTATACATTCATTCTACTTCCAAATGACTTCATACCTACTTCCTATCTATTTTCCTCCACCAATTATCGAGAGGTATGGTTTATATCTACAGTTTATACCTTTTCCTACCTCCGAACTTGGTTTACACCTCCTTCCCCTCCTGATTACTCCACCAATTGTCGGGAGGTAGCCTTTACAGCTCGAGTTCATACCTCCTTTCTGCCTAAAAATCAGTTTTCACCTCCTTCCTATCTCCTCCCGTTCAGCTATTATCCAGAAAGGCTTATGGCTCTGTTCTAACCCTCCTTTCTATCTAGTTCCCTACATCAATTATCGGGGGAGGGGGCTTATAGCTCGAGTTTATACCTCCTTCCTACTTCCAGGCGAGTTTATTCTTCCTTCCTATCTCCTTCCCTCCACCTGTTATCCGGAGATAGGGTTTATAACTCGAGTTTACACCTCCTCCCTACCTCGAAGTGAGTTTACACATCCTTCATATTTCCTTCCCTTCACTAATTATCGAGGGAGAGGGTTTTAGCTCGAGTTTACACATACTTCCTAATCTCAAATAAATTTTTTCCTCTTACTTATCTTCTTCCCTCCACCAGTTATCCAGAGGTAGGTTTTATAGCCTGTGTTTACGCCTCCTTCCACTCCAAAATGAATTTATATCTCCTTCCTATCTCCTTCCCTTCATCTGCTACCGAGAAAAGGGTTTACGGCTCGAGCTTATACCTCCATCCTACCTCCAGATAGGCTTATACTTCCTGCCTCCGAGTTAGTTTACACCCAATTCCTATTTCATTTCCTCCGCCAGTTATCGGGAGATAGTGTTTCGAGCTCGAGCTTATGCCTCCATCATACTTTCAAATGAGTTTATCCCTCCTTTCTATCTCCCTCCATTCACCAATTATCGAGGGAGGGTTTACACCTCGAGTTTATAAATCCGTTCTACTTCCAAATAACCATACACCTACTTCTTACCAATTTTCCTCCACCAGTTACCGAGTGGTAGGGTTTATAGCTAGCTAGAGTTTGTACCCCGTTCCTAGTTCCAAATGAGTTTATACTTCCATAATACCTCCCTCCGTTCACCTGTTATCGAGAGGTAGGGTTTATGGCTCGAGCTTATACCTCCATCCTACCTCCGGATAAGCTTATCCCGAGATAATTTCTTGGGTTTATTGCTCCTTCCTCCGGACAGCTTCTTTCCAACTTGAATTATCCATAACATTCTTCAAAGTGAGAGACCGAAATATAAAGCAAATGAATAGATATACACCACAAACAGATAAGTGCATAAGAGGATGAGGTCATAATATTCGTTAGCGAAACAGGTTAACGCATCAAGCGTGACGCAAATAATGGTACCAAATGAAACTGCATTAGCGTATAGTGGACTTTTAAAGCAGTTATTAAATTTCTTAATAGTTTTTGATCAAAAAACAAGAATTTAAGGGGTGGTAGCGAAATTTCAATACAGGCCAGCACCCCCTCATCCTCCCGGCGTAAAGGTTAAGTTTTCAATGAAACAAAATTTTATCACTGAAATATTTGCAGGTTTTAAAGTATTGTTATAAATGATAAGCGATCTCGCAAAATAGTTATATAAAAGTACAATGCGATAAACGATATACTTGTAATCGTAATCAAAATGTAATCAACGATATAAATAATGTACTCGAATGTATATGTGTCAAAACTAATGAAACAATTACTAATAACGTAGAAAAGTTAGTAAAGTTATATAAGAGTATCATAGACTCAAATAGTGAAGTTATACAAGAGCACCACAAAGGCAAATATCACTGTCAGGGCCATTCCAAATGAAGTGAGCACAAAATGCTTTGCTGTATATATGATAGAATGCCTATAAAAGTAGAAATAGTGCGTTTGACCTACAACGACGAGCATTAATTAAGGGCATGCCCTTGATCAACAACAACCATCGCAACAGTACGCAACATAACCATCGCAACATTATCACCAACCAATTAATTCATAACATTACTGCGACTATATATATTTGTGTGCATTTCCAGGTTGGTTTTTCAGCAATTTCCGTAATATCGAAGGCGAAAATATGAATTTGCTAAGAGTGGCTAAGAGCGAATTCCACTCGGACCCTCTTGAAGTCCTCCCGATTAGCTCGAGCCGTAAACCCTATTTCTCGACAACAGGTGAAGGAAGGAGATAATAAGGAGATATAAACTCAACTAGAACTAGGAATGAGGTATAAACACACGCTATAAAACCTATCTTTAGATAACAGGTGGAGGGAAGAAGGTAGGAAGGAAGAATAAACTCGCCTGGAAGTAGGAAGGAGGTATAAACTCGAGCTGTAAACCCCCTCCCCCGATAATTGATTAAGGGAACTAGATAGGAAAGAGGGATAGAATCGAGCCATAAACCCTATTTATGGATAACAGGTGGGGAGGAGGAGAGAGGAAGGAGGTCAAATTTCATTTGGAGGTAGGAAGCAGATATAAATGAGCTTGAAACACTGTCTCTCGATAATTGGTGGACGAACTAGATAGGAAAGAGGTGAAAACTCATTTGAAGGTGGGAACTAGGTGTAAACTGGAACTATGAACCATATCTCTCGAGAACCGGTGAAGGGAAGGAGATATTAATTAGGTCTAAACTAAATTGGGAGGTAGAAAGGAGGTATAAACTCAAGCTATAAACGCTATCTCTCGAAAACTGATGGAGAAAAAGAGATAGGAAGGAGGGCTAAACTAACTCGGAGGTAGAAACGAGGTATAAATTCGAGCTATAAAAAACATCCCTTTTTTCTCCACCAGTCATCTTGAGATAGGGTCTACAGATCGAGTTTATACCTCTTTGTTTACTTTCTCCCTCCCGTCACCTATTATCGAGAGATAGTGTTTGTAGCTCGAGTTTGTACCTCCTTCCAACCTCCAAATGAGTTTGTATCCCTTTCCCATCTCCTTCCTTTCAGCAATTACGGAGAGATGGGGTCTACAGCTGCAGTTCGTACCTCCATCTACCTCCAAAATAGTTCACTCCTCCCTGCTATCTCCTTCCCTCGACCTGTTATAAAGGAATACGGTTTATAGATCTGTTTATACCTCCTTCCTACTTCCGAGTTTGGTATTCACCTAATTAATATCTGCTTTCCCTCACCGTTTCTCGAGAGATATCGTTCATAGCTCCACTTTATACCTCCTTTCTATCTAGTTCGTTGAACGTTTCTCGACGGAGGGGGTTTAGTTTGAGTTTATACCTAACTTCTACTTCCAAATGAGTTTGTGCCTGCTTTTCGTCTCCTTTCCTTCAATAGTTATCGAGAGGTAGCATTTATAGCTTGAGTTTATACTTCCTTCCTATCTCCCAATTTAGTTTACACCCAATTAATATCTCCTTCCTTCCACCGCTCGTCGAGAGATATGGTTCATATCCAAGTTTATACCTAGTTCCTACCTCTTTCCTGTCTAGTCCGTTCACCAATTATCGCGGGAGGGTGTTTAAATCTCCAGTTTATACCTAATTTCCAAATGAGTTTATACCTGCTTTCTATCTCCTTTCCCCCATCAGTCGTCGAGAGGCAGGGCTTACGGCTCGATTTTATACACCCTTCGTACCTCCTTCCCCTCACCAATTATCCAGGAAGGCGGTTTATATCTCCAGTTTATACATTCATTCTACTTCCAAATGACTTCATACCTACTTCCTATCTATTTTCCTCCACCAATTATCGAGAGGTATGGTTTATATCTACAGTTTATACCTTTTCCTACCTCCGAACTTGGTTTACACCTCCTTCCCCTCCTGATTACTCCACCAATTGTCGGGAGGTAGCCTTTACAGCTCGAGTTCATACCTCCTTTCTGCCTAAAAATCAGTTTTCACCTCCTTCCTATCTCCTCCCGTTCAGCTATTATCCAGAAAGGCTTATGGCTCTGTTCTAACCCTCCTTTCTATCTAGTTCCCTACATCAATTATCGGGGGAGGGGGCTTATAGCTCGAGTTTATACCTCCTTCCTACTTCCAGGCGAGTTTATTCTTCCTTCCTATCTCCTTCCCTCCACCTGTTATCCGGAGATAGGGTTTATAACTCGAGTTTACACCTCCTCCCTACCTCGAAGTGAGTTTACACATCCTTCATATTTCCTTCCCTTCACTAATTATCGAGGGAGAGGGTTTTAGCTCGAGTTTACACATACTTCCTAATCTCAAATAAATTTTTTCCTCTTACTTATCTTCTTCCCTCCACCAGTTATCCAGAGGTAGGTTTTATAGCCTGTGTTTACGCCTCCTTCCACTCCAAAATGAATTTATATCTCCTTCCTATCTCCTTCCCTTCATCTGCTACCGAGAAAAGGGTTTACGGCTCGAGCTTATACCTCCATCCTACCTCCAGATAGGCTTATACTTCCTGCCTCCGAGTTAGTTTACACCCAATTCCTATTTCATTTCCTCCGCCAGTTATCGGGAGATAGTGTTTCGAGCTCGAGCTTATGCCTCCATCATACTTTCAAATGAGTTTATCCCTCCTTTCTATCTCCCTCCATTCACCAATTATCGAGGGAGGGTTTACACCTCGAGTTTATAAATCCGTTCTACTTCCAAATAACCATACACCTACTTCTTACCAATTTTCCTCCACCAGTTACCGAGTGGTAGGGTTTATAGCTAGCTAGAGTTTGTACCCCGTTCCTAGTTCCAAATGAGTTTATACTTCCATAATACCTCCCTCCGTTCACCTGTTATCGAGAGGTAGGGTTTATGGCTCGAGCTTATACCTCCATCCTACCTCCGGATAAGCTTATCCCGAGATAATTTCTTGGGTTTATTGCTCCTTCCTCCGGACAGCTTCTTTCCAACTTGAATTATCCATAACATTCTTCAAAGTGAGAGACCGAAATATAAAGCAAATGAATAGATATACACCACAAACAGATAAGTGCATAAGAGGATGAGGTCATAATATTCGTTAGCGAAACAGGTTAACGCATCAAGCGTGACGCAAATAATGGTACCAAATGAAACTGCATTAGCGTATAGTGGACTTTTAAAGCAGTTATTAAATTTCTTAATAGTTTTTGATCAAAAAACAAGAATTTAAGGGGTGGTAGCGAAATTTCAATACAGGCCAGCACCCCCTCATCCTCCCGGCGTAAAGGTTAAGTTTTCAATGAAACAAAATTTTATCACTGAAATATTTGCAGGTTTTAAAGTATTGTTATAAATGATAAGCGATCTCGCAAAATAGTTATATAAAAGTACAATGCGATAAACGATATACTTGTAATCGTAATCAAAATGTAATCAACGATATAAATAATGTACTCGAATGTATATGTGTCAAAACTAATGAAACAATTACTAATAACGTAGAAAAGTTAGTAAAGTTATATAAGAGTATCATAGACTCAAATAGTGAAGTTATACAAGAGCACCACAAAGGCAAATATCACTGTCAGGGCCATTCCAAATGAAGTGAGCACAAAATGCTTTGCTGTATATATGATAGAATGCCTATAAAAGTAGAAATAGTGCGTTTGACCTACAACGACGAGCATTAATTAAGGGCATGCCCTTGATCAACAACAACCATCGCAACAGTACGCAACATAACCATCGCAACATTATCACCAACCAATTAATTCATAACATTACTGCGACTATATATATTTGTGTGCATTTCCAGGTTGGTTTTTCAGCAATTTCCGTAATATCGAAGGCGAAAATATGAATTTGCTAAGAGTGGCTAAGAGCGAATTCCACTCGGACCCTCTTGAAGTCCTCCCGATTAGCTCGAGCCGTAAACCCTATTTCTCGACAACAGGTGAAGGAAGGAGATAATAAGGAGATATAAACTCAACTAGAACTAGGAATGAGGTATAAACACACGCTATAAAACCTATCTTTAGATAACAGGTGGAGGGAAGAAGGTAGGAAGGAAGAATAAACTCGCCTGGAAGTAGGAAGGAGGTATAAACTCGAGCTGTAAACCCCTCCCCCGATAATTGATTAAGGGAACTAGATAGGAAAGAGGGATAGAATCGAGCCATAAACCCTATTTATGGATAACAGGTGGGGAGGAGGAGAGAGGAAGGAGGTCAAATTTCATTTGGAGGTAGGAAGCAGATATAAATGAGCTTGAAACACTGTCTCTCGATAATTGGTGGACGAACTAGATAGGAAAGAGGTGAAAACTCATTTGAAGGTGGGAACTAGGTGTAAACTGGAACTATGAACCATATCTCTCGAGAACCGGTGAAGGGAAGGAGATATTAATTAGGTCTAAACTAAATTGGGAGGTAGAAAGGAGGTATAAACTCAAGCTATAAACGCTATCTCTCGAAAACTGATGGAGAAAAAGAGATAGGAAGGAGGGCTAAACTAACTCGGAGGTAGAAACGAGGTATAAATTCGAGCTATAAAAAACATCCCTTTTTTCTCCACCAGTCATCTTGAGATAGGGTCTACAGATCGAGTTTATACCTCTTTGTTTACTTTCTCCCTCCCGTCACCTATTATCGAGAGATAGTGTTTGTAGCTCGAGTTTGTACCTCCTTCCAACCTCCAAATGAGTTTGTATCCCTTTCCCATCTCCTTCCTTTCAGCAATTACGGAGAGATGGGGTCTACAGCTGCAGTTCGTACCTCCATCTACCTCCAAAATAGTTCACTCCTCCCTGCTATCTCCTTCCCTCGACCTGTTATAAAGGAATACGGTTTATAGATCTGTTTATACCTCCTTCCTACTTCCGAGTTTGGTATTCACCTAATTAATATCTGCTTTCCCTCACCGTTTCTCGAGAGATATCGTTCATAGCTCCACTTTATACCTCCTTTCTATCTAGTTCGTTGAACGTTTCTCGACGGAGGGGGTTTAGTTTGAGTTTATACCTAACTTCTACTTCCAAATGAGTTTGTGCCTGCTTTTCGTCTCCTTTCCTTCAATAGTTATCGAGAGGTAGCATTTATAGCTTGAGTTTATACTTCCTTCCTATCTCCCAATTTAGTTTACACCCAATTAATATCTCCTTCCTTCCACCGCTCGTCGAGAGATATGGTTCATATCCAAGTTTATACCTAGTTCCTACCTCTTTCCTGTCTAGTCCGTTCACCAATTATCGCGGGAGGGTGTTTAAATCTCCAGTTTATACCTAATTTCCAAATGAGTTTATACCTGCTTTCTATCTCCTTTCCCCCATCAGTCGTCGAGAGGCAGGGCTTACGGCTCGATTTTATACACCCTTCGTACCTCCTTCCCCTCACCAATTATCCAGGAAGGCGGTTTATATCTCCAGTTTATACATTCATTCTACTTCCAAATGACTTCATACCTACTTCCTATCTATTTTCCTCCACCAATTATCGAGAGGTATGGTTTATATCTACAGTTTATACCTTTTCCTACCTCCGAACTTGGTTTACACCTCCTTCCCCTCCTGATTACTCCACCAATTGTCGGGAGGTAGCCTTTACAGCTCGAGTTCATACCTCCTTTCTGCCTAAAAATCAGTTTTCACCTCCTTCCTATCTCCTCCCGTTCAGCTATTATCCAGAAAGGCTTATGGCTCTGTTCTAACCCTCCTTTCTATCTAGTTCCCTACATCAATTATCGGGGGAGGGGGCTTATAGCTCGAGTTTATACCTCCTTCCTACTTCCAGGCGAGTTTATTCTTCCTTCCTATCTCCTTCCCTCCACCTGTTATCCGGAGATAGGGTTTATAACTCGAGTTTACACCTCCTCCCTACCTCGAAGTGAGTTTACACATCCTTCATATTTCCTTCCCTTCACTAATTATCGAGGGAGAGGGTTTTAGCTCGAGTTTACACATACTTCCTAATCTCAAATAAATTTTTTCCTCTTACTTATCTTCTTCCCTCCACCAGTTATCCAGAGGTAGGTTTTATAGCCTGTGTTTACGCCTCCTTCCACTCCAAAATGAATTTATATCTCCTTCCTATCTCCTTCCCTTCATCTGCTACCGAGAAAAGGGTTTACGGCTCGAGCTTATACCTCCATCCTACCTCCAGATAGGCTTATACTTCCTGCCTCCGAGTTAGTTTACACCCAATTCCTATTTCATTTCCTCCGCCAGTTATCGGGAGATAGTGTTTCGAGCTCGAGCTTATGCCTCCATCATACTTTCAAATGAGTTTATCCCTCCTTTCTATCTCCCTCCATTCACCAATTATCGAGGGAGGGTTTACACCTCGAGTTTATAAATCCGTTCTACTTCCAAATAACCATACACCTACTTCTTACCAATTTTCCTCCACCAGTTACCGAGTGGTAGGGTTTATAGCTAGCTAGAGTTTGTACCCCGTTCCTAGTTCCAAATGAGTTTATACTTCCATAATACCTCCCTCCGTTCACCTGTTATCGAGAGGTAGGGTTTATGGCTCGAGCTTATACCTCCATCCTACCTCCGGATAAGCTTATCCCGAGATAATTTCTTGGGTTTATTGCTCCTTCCTCCGGACAGCTTCTTTCCAACTTGAATTATCCATAACATTCTTCAAAGTGAGAGACCGAAATATAAAGCAAATGAATAGATATACACCACAAACAGATAAGTGCATAAGAGGATGAGGTCATAATATTCGTTAGCGAAACAGGTTAACGCATCAAGCGTGACGCAAATAATGGTACCAAATGAAACTGCATTAGCGTATAGTGGACTTTTAAAGCAGTTATTAAATTTCTTAATAGTTTTTGATCAAAAAACAAGAATTTAAGGGGTGGTAGCGAAATTTCAATACAGGCCAGCACCCCCTCATCCTCCCGGCGTAAAGGTTAAGTTTTCAATGAAACAAAATTTTATCACTGAAATATTTGCAGGTTTTAAAGTATTGTTATAAATGATAAGCGATCTCGCAAAATAGTTATATAAAAGTACAATGCGATAAACGATATACTTGTAATCGTAATCAAAATGTAATCAACGATATAAATAATGTACTCGAATGTATATGTGTCAAAACTAATGAAACAATTACTAATAACGTAGAAAAGTTAGTAAAGTTATATAAGAGTATCATAGACTCAAATAGTGAAGTTATACAAGAGCACCACAAAGGCAAATATCACTGTCAGGGCCATTCCAAATGAAGTGAGCACAAAATGCTTTGCTGTATATATGATAGAATGCCTATAAAAGTAGAAATAGTGCGTTTGACCTACAACGACGAGCATTAATTAAGGGCATGCCCTTGATCAACAACAACCATCGCAACAGTACGCAACATAACCATCGCAACATTATCACCAACCAATTAATTCATAACATTACTGCGACTATATATATTTGTGTGCATTTCCAGGTTGGTTTTTCAGCAATTTCCGTAATATCGAAGGCGAAAATATGAATTTGCTAAGAGTGGCTAAGAGCGAATTCCACTCGGACCCTCTTGAAGTCCTCCCGATTAGCTCGAGCCGTAAACCCTATTTCTCGACAACAGGTGAAGGAAGGAGATAATAAGGAGATATAAACTCAACTAGAACTAGGAATGAGGTATAAACACACGCTATAAAACCTATCTTTAGATAACAGGTGGAGGGAAGAAGGTAGGAAGGAAGAATAAACTCGCCTGGAAGTAGGAAGGAGGTATAAACTCGAGCTGTAAACCCCTCCCCCGATAATTGATTAAGGGAACTAGATAGGAAAGAGGGATAGAATCGAGCCATAAACCCTATTTATGGATAACAGGTGGGGAGGAGGAGAGAGGAAGGAGGTCAAATTTCATTTGGAGGTAGGAAGCAGATATAAATGAGCTTGAAACACTGTCTCTCGATAATTGGTGGACGAACTAGATAGGAAAGAGGTGAAAACTCATTTGAAGGTGGGAACTAGGTGTAAACTGGAACTATGAACCATATCTCTCGAGAACCGGTGAAGGGAAGGAGATATTAATTAGGTCTAAACTAAATTGGGAGGTAGAAAGGAGGTATAAACTCAAGCTATAAACGCTATCTCTCGAAAACTGATGGAGAAAAAGAGATAGGAAGGAGGGCTAAACTAACTCGGAGGTAGAAACGAGGTATAAATTCGAGCTATAAAAAACATCCCTTTTTTCTCCACCAGTCATCTTGAGATAGGGTCTACAGATCGAGTTTATACCTCTTTGTTTACTTTCTCCCTCCCGTCACCTATTATCGAGAGATAGTGTTTGTAGCTCGAGTTTGTACCTCCTTCCAACCTCCAAATGAGTTTGTATCCCTTTCCCATCTCCTTCCTTTCAGCAATTACGGAGAGATGGGGTCTACAGCTGCAGTTCGTACCTCCATCTACCTCCAAAATAGTTCACTCCTCCCTGCTATCTCCTTCCCTCGACCTGTTATAAAGGAATACGGTTTATAGATCTGTTTATACCTCCTTCCTACTTCCGAGTTTGGTATTCACCTAATTAATATCTGCTTTCCCTCACCGTTTCTCGAGAGATATCGTTCATAGCTCCACTTTATACCTCCTTTCTATCTAGTTCGTTGAACGTTTCTCGACGGAGGGGGTTTAGTTTGAGTTTATACCTAACTTCTACTTCCAAATGAGTTTGTGCCTGCTTTTCGTCTCCTTTCCTTCAATAGTTATCGAGAGGTAGCATTTATAGCTTGAGTTTATACTTCCTTCCTATCTCCCAATTTAGTTTACACCCAATTAATATCTCCTTCCTTCCACCGCTCGTCGAGAGATATGGTTCATATCCAAGTTTATACCTAGTTCCTACCTCTTTCCTGTCTAGTCCGTTCACCAATTATCGCGGGAGGGTGTTTAAATCTCCAGTTTATACCTAATTTCCAAATGAGTTTATACCTGCTTTCTATCTCCTTTCCCCCATCAGTCGTCGAGAGGCAGGGCTTACGGCTCGATTTTATACACCCTTCGTACCTCCTTCCCCTCACCAATTATCCAGGAAGGCGGTTTATATCTCCAGTTTATACATTCATTCTACTTCCAAATGACTTCATACCTACTTCCTATCTATTTTCCTCCACCAATTATCGAGAGGTATGGTTTATATCTACAGTTTATACCTTTTCCTACCTCCGAACTTGGTTTACACCTCCTTCCCCTCCTGATTACTCCACCAATTGTCGGGAGGTAGCCTTTACAGCTCGAGTTCATACCTCCTTTCTGCCTAAAAATCAGTTTTCACCTCCTTCCTATCTCCTCCCGTTCAGCTATTATCCAGAAAGGCTTATGGCTCTGTTCTAACCCTCCTTTCTATCTAGTTCCCTACATCAATTATCGGGGGAGGGGGCTTATAGCTCGAGTTTATACCTCCTTCCTACTTCCAGGCGAGTTTATTCTTCCTTCCTATCTCCTTCCCTCCACCTGTTATCCGGAGATAGGGTTTATAACTCGAGTTTACACCTCCTCCCTACCTCGAAGTGAGTTTACACATCCTTCATATTTCCTTCCCTTCACTAATTATCGAGGGAGAGGGTTTTAGCTCGAGTTTACACATACTTCCTAATCTCAAATAAATTTTTTCCTCTTACTTATCTTCTTCCCTCCACCAGTTATCCAGAGGTAGGTTTTATAGCCTGTGTTTACGCCTCCTTCCACTCCAAAATGAATTTATATCTCCTTCCTATCTCCTTCCCTTCATCTGCTACCGAGAAAAGGGTTTACGGCTCGAGCTTATACCTCCATCCTACCTCCAGATAGGCTTATACTTCCTGCCTCCGAGTTAGTTTACACCCAATTCCTATTTCATTTCCTCCGCCAGTTATCGGGAGATAGTGTTTCGAGCTCGAGCTTATGCCTCCATCATACTTTCAAATGAGTTTATCCCTCCTTTCTATCTCCCTCCATTCACCAATTATCGAGGGAGGGTTTACACCTCGAGTTTATAAATCCGTTCTACTTCCAAATAACCATACACCTACTTCTTACCAATTTTCCTCCACCAGTTACCGAGTGGTAGGGTTTATAGCTAGCTAGAGTTTGTACCCCGTTCCTAGTTCCAAATGAGTTTATACTTCCATAATACCTCCCTCCGTTCACCTGTTATCGAGAGGTAGGGTTTATGGCTCGAGCTTATACCTCCATCCTACCTCCGGATAAGCTTATCCCGAGATAATTTCTTGGGTTTATTGCTCCTTCCTCCGGACAGCTTCTTTCCAACTTGAATTATCCATAACATTCTTCAAAGTGAGAGACCGAAATATAAAGCAAATGAATAGATATACACCACAAACAGATAAGTGCATAAGAGGATGAGGTCATAATATTCGTTAGCGAAACAGGTTAACGCATCAAGCGTGACGCAAATAATGGTACCAAATGAAACTGCATTAGCGTATAGTGGACTTTTAAAGCAGTTATTAAATTTCTTAATAGTTTTTGATCAAAAAACAAGAATTTAAGGGGTGGTAGCGAAATTTCAATACAGGCCAGCACCCCCTCATCCTCCCGGCGTAAAGGTTAAGTTTTCAATGAAACAAAATTTTATCACTGAAATATTTGCAGGTTTTAAAGTATTGTTATAAATGATAAGCGATCTCGCAAAATAGTTATATAAAAGTACAATGCGATAAACGATATACTTGTAATCGTAATCAAAATGTAATCAACGATATAAATAATGTACTCGAATGTATATGTGTCAAAACTAATGAAACAATTACTAATAACGTAGAAAAGTTAGTAAAGTTATATAAGAGTATCATAGACTCAAATAGTGAAGTTATACAAGAGCACCACAAAGGCAAATATCACTGTCAGGGCCATTCCAAATGAAGTGAGCACAAAATGCTTTGCTGTATATATGATAGAATGCCTATAAAAGTAGAAATAGTGCGTTTGACCTACAACGACGAGCATTAATTAAGGGCATGCCCTTGATCAACAACAACCATCGCAACAGTACGCAACATAACCATCGCAACATTATCACCAACCAATTAATTCATAACATTACTGCGACTATATATATTTGTGTGCATTTCCAGGTTGGTTTTTCAGCAATTTCCGTAATATCGAAGGCGAAAATATGAATTTGCTAAGAGTGGCTAAGAGCGAATTCCACTCGGACCCTCTTGAAGTCCTCCCGATTAGCTCGAGCCGTAAACCCTATTTCTCGACAACAGGTGAAGGAAGGAGATAATAAGGAGATATAAACTCAACTAGAACTAGGAATGAGGTATAAACACACGCTATAAAACCTATCTTTAGATAACAGGTGGAGGGAAGAAGGTAGGAAGGAAGAATAAACTCGCCTGGAAGTAGGAAGGAGGTATAAACTCGAGCTGTAAACCCCCTCCCCCGATAATTGATTAAGGGAACTAGATAGGAAAGAGGGATAGAATCGAGCCATAAACCCTATTTATGGATAACAGGTGGGGAGGAGGAGAGAGGAAGGAGGTCAAATTTCATTTGGAGGTAGGAAGCGGATATAAATGAGCTTGAAACACTGTCTCTCGATAATTGGTGGACGAACTAGATAGGAAAGAGGTGAAAACTCATTTGAAGGTGGGAACTAGGTGTAAACTGGAACTATGAACCATATCTCTCGAGAACCGGTGAAGGGAAGGAGATATTAATTAGGTCTAAACTAAATTGGGAGGTAGAAAGGAGGTATAAACTCAAGCTATAAACGCTATCTCTCGAAAACTGATGGAGAAAAAGAGATAGGAAGGAGGGCTAAACTAACTCGGAGGTAGAAACGAGGTATAAATTCGAGCTATAAAAAACATCCCTTTTTTCTCCACCAGTCATCTTGAGATAGGGTCTACAGATCGAGTTTATACCTCTTTGTTTACTTTCTCCCTCCCGTCACCTATTATCGAGAGATAGTGTTTGTAGCTCGAGTTTGTACCTCCTTCCAACCTCCAAATGAGTTTGTATCCCTTTCCCATCTCCTTCCTTTCAGCAATTACGGAGAGATGGGGTCTACAGCTGCAGTTCGTACCTCCATCTACCTCCAAAATAGTTCACTCCTCCCTGCTATCTCCTTCCCTCGACCTGTTATAAAGGAATACGGTTTATAGATCTGTTTATACCTCCTTCCTACTTCCGAGTTTGGTATTCACCTAATTAATATCTGCTTTCCCTCACCGTTTCTCGAGAGATATCGTTCATAGCTCCACTTTATACCTCCTTTCTATCTAGTTCGTTGAACGTTTCTCGACGGAGGGGGTTTAGTTTGAGTTTATACCTAACTTCTACTTCCAAATGAGTTTGTGCCTGCTTTTCGTCTCCTTTCCTTCAATAGTTATCGAGAGGTAGCATTTATAGCTTGAGTTTATACTTCCTTCCTATCTCCCAATTTAGTTTACACCCAATTAATATCTCCTTCCTTCCACCGCTCGTCGAGAGATATGGTTCATATCCAAGTTTATACCTAGTTCCTACCTCTTTCCTGTCTAGTCCGTTCACCAATTATCGCGGGAGGGTGTTTAAATCTCCAGTTTATACCTAATTTCCAAATGAGTTTATACCTGCTTTCTATCTCCTTTCCCCCATCAGTCGTCGAGAGGCAGGGCTTACGGCTCGATTTTATACACCCTTCGTACCTCCTTCCCCTCACCAATTATCCAGGAAGGCGGTTTATATCTCCAGTTTATACATTCATTCTACTTCCAAATGACTTCATACCTACTTCCTATCTATTTTCCTCCACCAATTATCGAGAGGTATGGTTTATATCTACAGTTTATACCTTTTCCTACCTCCGAACTTGGTTTACACCTCCTTCCCCTCCTGATTACTCCACCAATTGTCGGGAGGTAGCCTTTACAGCTCGAGTTCATACCTCCTTTCTGCCTAAAAATCAGTTTTCACCTCCTTCCTATCTCCTCCCGTTCAGCTATTATCCAGAAAGGCTTATGGCTCTGTTCTAACCCTCCTTTCTATCTAGTTCCCTACATCAATTATCGGGGGAGGGGGCTTATAGCTCGAGTTTATACCTCCTTCCTACTTCCAGGCGAGTTTATTCTTCCTTCCTATCTCCTTCCCTCCACCTGTTATCCGGAGATAGGGTTTATAACTCGAGTTTACACCTCCTCCCTACCTCGAAGTGAGTTTACACATCCTTCATATTTCCTTCCCTTCACTAATTATCGAGGGAGAGGGTTTTAGCTCGAGTTTACACATACTTCCTAATCTCAAATAAATTTTTTCCTCTTACTTATCTTCTTCCCTCCACCAGTTATCCAGAGGTAGGTTTTATAGCCTGTGTTTACGCCTCCTTCCACTCCAAAATGAATTTATATCTCCTTCCTATCTCCTTCCCTTCATCTGCTACCGAGAAAAGGGTTTACGGCTCGAGCTTATACCTCCATCCTACCTCCAGATAGGCTTATACTTCCTGCCTCCGAGTTAGTTTACACCCAATTCCTATTTCATTTCCTCCGCCAGTTATCGGGAGATAGTGTTTCGAGCTCGAGCTTATGCCTCCATCATACTTTCAAATGAGTTTATCCCTCCTTTCTATCTCCCTCCATTCACCAATTATCGAGGGAGGGTTTACACCTCGAGTTTATAAATCCGTTCTACTTCCAAATAACCATACACCTACTTCTTACCAATTTTCCTCCACCAGTTACCGAGTGGTAGGGTTTATAGCTAGCTAGAGTTTGTACCCCGTTCCTAGTTCCAAATGAGTTTATACTTCCATAATACCTCCCTCCGTTCACCTGTTATCGAGAGGTAGGGTTTATGGCTCGAGCTTATACCTCCATCCTACCTCCGGATAAGCTTATCCCGAGATAATTTCTTGGGTTTATTGCTCCTTCCTCCGGACAGCTTCTTTCCAACTTGAATTATCCATAACATTCTTCAAAGTGAGAGACCGAAATATAAAGCAAATGAATAGATATACACCACAAACAGATAAGTGCATAAGAGGATGAGGTCATAATATTCGTTAGCGAAACAGGTTAACGCATCAAGCGTGACGCAAATAATGGTACCAAATGAAACTGCATTAGCGTATAGTGGACTTTTAAAGCAGTTATTAAATTTCTTAATAGTTTTTGATCAAAAAACAAGAATTTAAGGGGTGGTAGCGAAATTTCAATACAGGCCAGCACCCCCTCATCCTCCCGGCGTAAAGGTTAAGTTTTCAATGAAACAAAATTTTATCACTGAAATATTTGCAGGTTTTAAAGTATTGTTATAAATGATAAGCGATCTCGCAAAATAGTTATATAAAAGTACAATGCGATAAACGATATACTTGTAATCGTAATCAAAATGTAATCAACGATATAAATAATGTACTCGAATGTATATGTGTCAAAACTAATGAAACAATTACTAATAACGTAGAAAAGTTAGTAAAGTTATATAAGAGTATCATAGACTCAAATAGTGAAGTTATACAAGAGCACCACAAAGGCAAATATCACTGTCAGGGCCATTCCAAATGAAGTGAGCACAAAATGCTTTGCTGTATATATGATAGAATGCCTATAAAAGTAGAAATAGTGCGTTTGACCTACAACGACGAGCATTAATTAAGGGCATGCCCTTGATCAACAACAACCATCGCAACAGTACGCAACATAACCATCGCAACATTATCACCAACCAATTAATTCATAACATTACTGCGACTATATATATTTGTGTGCATTTCCAGGTTGGTTTTTCAGCAATTTCCGTAATATCGAAGGCGAAAATATGAATTTGCTAAGAGTGGCTAAGAGCGAATTCCACTCGGACCCTCTTGAAGTCCTCCCGATTAGCTCGAGCCGTAAACCCTATTTCTCGACAACAGGTGAAGGAAGGAGATAATAAGGAGATATAAACTCAACTAGAACTAGGAATGAGGTATAAACACACGCTATAAAACCTATCTTTAGATAACAGGTGGAGGGAAGAAGGTAGGAAGGAAGAATAAACTCGCCTGGAAGTAGGAAGGAGGTATAAACTCGAGCTGTAAACCCCTCCCCCGATAATTGATTAAGGGAACTAGATAGGAAAGAGGGATAGAATCGAGCCATAAACCCTATTTATGGATAACAGGTGGGGAGGAGGAGAGAGGAAGGAGGTCAAATTTCATTTGGAGGTAGGAAGCGGATATAAATGAGCTTGAAACACTGTCTCTCGATAATTGGTGGACGAACTAGATAGGAAAGAGGTGAAAACTCATTTGAAGGTGGGAACTAGGTGTAAACTGGAACTATGAACCATATCTCTCGAGAACCGGTGAAGGGAAGGAGATATTAATTAGGTCTAAACTAAATTGGGAGGTAGAAAGGAGGTATAAACTCAAGCTATAAACGCTATCTCTCGAAAACTGATGGAGAAAAAGAGATAGGAAGGAGGGCTAAACTAACTCGGAGGTAGAAACGAGGTATAAATTCGAGCTATAAAAAACATCCCTTTTTTCTCCACCAGTCATCTTGAGATAGGGTCTACAGATCGAGTTTATACCTCTTTGTTTACTTTCTCCCTCCCGTCACCTATTATCGAGAGATAGTGTTTGTAGCTCGAGTTTGTACCTCCTTCCAACCTCCAAATGAGTTTGTATCCCTTTCCCATCTCCTTCCTTTCAGCAATTACGGAGAGATGGGGTCTACAGCTGCAGTTCGTACCTCCATCTACCTCCAAAATAGTTCACTCCTCCCTGCTATCTCCTTCCCTCGACCTGTTATAAAGGAATACGGTTTATAGATCTGTTTATACCTCCTTCCTACTTCCGAGTTTGGTATTCACCTAATTAATATCTGCTTTCCCTCACCGTTTCTCGAGAGATATCGTTCATAGCTCCACTTTATACCTCCTTTCTATCTAGTTCGTTGAACGTTTCTCGACGGAGGGGTTTAGTTTGAGTTTATACCTAACTTCTACTTCCAAATGAGTTTGTGCCTGCTTTTCGTCTCCTTTCCTTCAATAGTTATCGAGAGGTAGCATTTATAGCTTGAGTTTATACTTCCTTCCTATCTCCCAATTTAGTTTACACCCAATTAATATCTCCTTCCTTCCACCGCTCGTCGAGAGATATGGTTCATATCCAAGTTTATACCTAGTTCCTACCTCTTTCCTGTCTAGTCCGTTCACCAATTATCGCGGGAGGGTGTTTAAATCTCCAGTTTATACCTAATTTCCAAATGAGTTTATACCTGCTTTCTATCTCCTTTCCCCCATCAGTCGTCGAGAGGCAGGGCTTACGGCTCGATTTTATACACCCTTCGTACCTCCTTCCCCTCACCAATTATCCAGGAAGGCGGTTTATATCTCCAGTTTATACATTCATTCTACTTCCAAATGACTTCATACCTACTTCCTATCTATTTTCCTCCACCAATTATCGAGAGGTATGGTTTATATCTACAGTTTATACCTTTTCCTACCTCCGAACTTGGTTTACACCTCCTTCCCCTCCTGATTACTCCACCAATTGTCGGGAGGTAGCCTTTACAGCTCGAGTTCATACCTCCTTTCTGCCTAAAAATCAGTTTTCACCTCCTTCCTATCTCCTCCCGTTCAGCTATTATCCAGAAAGGCTTATGGCTCTGTTCTAACCCTCCTTTCTATCTAGTTCCCTACATCAATTATCGGGGGAGGGGGCTTATAGCTCGAGTTTATACCTCCTTCCTACTTCCAGGCGAGTTTATTCTTCCTTCCTATCTCCTTCCCTCCACCTGTTATCCGGAGATAGGGTTTATAACTCGAGTTTACACCTCCTCCCTACCTCGAAGTGAGTTTACACATCCTTCATATTTCCTTCCCTTCACTAATTATCGAGGGAGAGGGTTTTAGCTCGAGTTTACACATACTTCCTAATCTCAAATAAATTTTTTCCTCTTACTTATCTTCTTCCCTCCACCAGTTATCCAGAGGTAGGTTTTATAGCCTGTGTTTACGCCTCCTTCCACTCCAAAATGAATTTATATCTCCTTCCTATCTCCTTCCCTTCATCTGCTACCGAGAAAAGGGTTTACGGCTCGAGCTTATACCTCCATCCTACCTCCAGATAGGCTTATACTTCCTGCCTCCGAGTTAGTTTACACCCAATTCCTATTTCATTTCCTCCGCCAGTTATCGGGAGATAGTGTTTCGAGCTCGAGCTTATGCCTCCATCATACTTTCAAATGAGTTTATCCCTCCTTTCTATCTCCCTCCATTCACCAATTATCGAGGGAGGGTTTACACCTCGAGTTTATAAATCCGTTCTACTTCCAAATAACCATACACCTACTTCTTACCAATTTTCCTCCACCAGTTACCGAGTGGTAGGGTTTATAGCTAGCTAGA
This sequence comes from Baylisascaris procyonis, assembly GCA_037389465.1. Taxonomy (NCBI): domain Eukaryota; kingdom Metazoa; phylum Nematoda; class Chromadorea; order Rhabditida; family Ascarididae; genus Baylisascaris; species Baylisascaris procyonis. Next base: position 4,666,379 of record JAZARR010000154.1, on the reverse strand, counting down.
GTTTGTACCCCGTTCCTAGTTCCAAATGAGTTTATACTTCCATAATACCTCCCTCCGTTCACCTGTTATCGAGAGGTAGGGTTTATGGCTCGAGCTTATACCTCCATCCTACCTCCGGATAAGCTTATCCCGAGATAATTTCTTGGGTTTATTGCTCCTTCCTCCGGACAGCTTCTTTCCAACTTGAATTATCCATAACATTCTTCAAAGTGAGAGACCGAAATATAAAGCAAATGAATAGATATACACCACAAACAGATAAGTGCATAAGAGGATGAGGTCATAATATTCGTTAGCGAAACAGGTTAACGCATCAAGCGTGACGCAAATAATGGTACCAAATGAAACTGCATTAGCGTATAGTGGACTTTTAAAGCAGTTATTAAATTTCTTAATAGTTTTTGATCAAAAAACAAGAATTTAAGGGGTGGTAGCGAAATTTCAATACAGGCCAGCACCCCCTCATCCTCCCGGCGTAAAGGTTAAGTTTTCAATGAAACAAAATTTTATCACTGAAATATTTGCAGGTTTTAAAGTATTGTTATAAATGATAAGCGATCTCGCAAAATAGTTATATAAAAGTACAATGCGATAAACGATATACTTGTAATCGTAATCAAAATGTAATCAACGATATAAATAATGTACTCGAATGTATATGTGTCAAAACTAATGAAACAATTACTAATAACGTAGAAAAGTTAGTAAAGTTATATAAGAGTATCATAGACTCAAATAGTGAAGTTATACAAGAGCACCACAAAGGCAAATATCACTGTCAGGGCCATTCCAAATGAAGTGAGCACAAAATGCTTTGCTGTATATATGATAGAATGCCTATAAAAGTAGAAATAGTGCGTTTGACCTACAACGACGAGCATTAATTAAGGGCATGCCCTTGATCAACAACAACCATCGCAACAGTACGCAACATAACCATCGCAACATTATCACCAACCAATTAATTCATAACATTACTGCGACTATATATATTTGTGTGCATTTCCAGGTTGGTTTTTCAGCAATTTCCGTAATATCGAAGGCGAAAATATGAATTTGCTAAGAGTGGCTAAGAGCGAATTCCACTCGGACCCTCTTGAAGTCCTCCCGATTAGCTCGAGCCGTAAACCCTATTTCTCGACAACAGGTGAAGGAAGGAGATAATAAGGAGATATAAACTCAACTAGAACTAGGAATGAGGTATAAACACACGCTATAAAACCTATCTTTAGATAACAGGTGGAGGGAAGAAGGTAGGAAGGAAGAATAAACTCGCCTGGAAGTAGGAAGGAGGTATAAACTCGAGCTGTAAACCCCTCCCCCGATAATTGATTAAGGGAACTAGATAGGAAAGAGGGATAGAATCGAGCCATAAACCCTATTTATGGATAACAGGTGGGGAGGAGGAGAGAGGAAGGAGGTCAAATTTCATTTGGAGGTAGGAAGCGGATATAAATGAGCTTGAAACACTGTCTCTCGATAATTGGTGGACGAACTAGATAGGAAAGAGGTGAAAACTCATTTGAAGGTGGGAACTAGGTGTAAACTGGAACTATGAACCATATCTCTCGAGAACCGGTGAAGGGAAGGAGATATTAATTAGGTCTAAACTAAATTGGGAGGTAGAAAGGAGGTATAAACTCAAGCTATAAACGCTATCTCTCGAAAACTGATGGAGAAAAAGAGATAGGAAGGAGGGCTAAACTAACTCGGAGGTAGAAACGAGGTATAAATTCGAGCTATAAAAAACATCCCTTTTTTCTCCACCAGTCATCTTGAGATAGGGTCTACAGATCGAGTTTATACCTCTTTGTTTACTTTCTCCCTCCCGTCACCTATTATCGAGAGATAGTGTTTGTAGCTCGAGTTTGTACCTCCTTCCAACCTCCAAATGAGTTTGTATCCCTTTCCCATCTCCTTCCTTTCAGCAATTACGGAGAGATGGGGTCTACAGCTGCAGTTCGTACCTCCATCTACCTCCAAAATAGTTCACTCCTCCCTGCTATCTCCTTCCCTCGACCTGTTATAAAGGAATACGGTTTATAGATCTGTTTATACCTCCTTCCTACTTCCGAGTTTGGTATTCACCTAATTAATATCTGCTTTCCCTCACCGTTTCTCGAGAGATATCGTTCATAGCTCCACTTTATACCTCCTTTCTATCTAGTTCGTTGAACGTTTCTCGACGGAGGGGGTTTAGTTTGAGTTTATACCTAACTTCTACTTCCAAATGAGTTTGTGCCTGCTTTTCGTCTCCTTTCCTTCAATAGTTATCGAGAGGTAGCATTTATAGCTTGAGTTTATACTTCCTTCCTATCTCCCAATTTAGTTTACACCCAATTAATATCTCCTTCCTTCCACCGCTCGTCGAGAGATATGGTTCATATCCAAGTTTATACCTAGTTCCTACCTCTTTCCTGTCTAGTCCGTTCACCAATTATCGCGGGAGGGTGTTTAAATCTCCAGTTTATACCTAATTTCCAAATGAGTTTATACCTGCTTTCTATCTCCTTTCCCCCATCAGTCGTCGAGAGGCAGGGCTTACGGCTCGATTTTATACACCCTTCGTACCTCCTTCCCCTCACCAATTATCCAGGAAGGCGGTTTATATCTCCAGTTTATACATTCATTCTACTTCCAAATGACTTCATACCTACTTCCTATCTATTTTCCTCCACCAATTATCGAGAGGTATGGTTTATATCTACAGTTTATACCTTTTCCTACCTCCGAACTTGGTTTACACCTCCTTCCCCTCCTGATTACTCCACCAATTGTCGGGAGGTAGCCTTTACAGCTCGAGTTCATACCTCCTTTCTGCCTAAAAATCAGTTTTCACCTCCTTCCTATCTCCTCCCGTTCAGCTATTATCCAGAAAGGCTTATGGCTCTGTTCTAACCCTCCTTTCTATCTAGTTCCCTACATCAATTATCGGGGGAGGGGGCTTATAGCTCGAGTTTATACCTCCTTCCTACTTCCAGGCGAGTTTATTCTTCCTTCCTATCTCCTTCCCTCCACCTGTTATCCGGAGATAGGGTTTATAACTCGAGTTTACACCTCCTCCCTACCTCGAAGTGAGTTTACACATCCTTCATATTTCCTTCCCTTCACTAATTATCGAGGGAGAGGGTTTTAGCTCGAGTTTACACATACTTCCTAATCTCAAATAAATTTTTTCCTCTTACTTATCTTCTTCCCTCCACCAGTTATCCAGAGGTAGGTTTTATAGCCTGTGTTTACGCCTCCTTCCACTCCAAAATGAATTTATATCTCCTTCCTATCTCCTTCCCTTCATCTGCTACCGAGAAAAGGGTTTACGGCTCGAGCTTATACCTCCATCCTACCTCCAGATAGGCTTATACTTCCTGCCTCCGAGTTAGTTTACACCCAATTCCTATTTCATTTCCTCCGCCAGTTATCGGGAGATAGTGTTTCGAGCTCGAGCTTATGCCTCCATCATACTTTCAAATGAGTTTATCCCTCCTTTCTATCTCCCTCCATTCACCAATTATCGAGGGAGGGTTTACACCTCGAGTTTATAAATCCGTTCTACTTCCAAATAACCATACACCTACTTCTTACCAATTTTCCTCCACCAGTTACCGAGTGGTAGGGTTTATAGCTAGCTAGAGTTTGTACCCCGTTCCTAGTTCCAAATGAGTTTATACTTCCATAATACCTCCCTCCGTTCACCTGTTATCGAGAGGTAGGGTTTATGGCTCGAGCTTATACCTCCATCCTACCTCCGGATAAGCTTATCCCGAGATAATTTCTTGGGTTTATTGCTCCTTCCTCCGGACAGCTTCTTTCCAACTTGAATTATCCATAACATTCTTCAAAGTGAGAGACCGAAATATAAAGCAAATGAATAGATATACACCACAAACAGATAAGTGCATAAGAGGATGAGGTCATAATATTCGTTAGCGAAACAGGTTAACGCATCAAGCGTGACGCAAATAATGGTACCAAATGAAACTGCATTAGCGTATAGTGGACTTTTAAAGCAGTTATTAAATTTCTTAATAGTTTTTGATCAAAAAACAAGAATTTAAGGGGTGGTAGCGAAATTTCAATACAGGCCAGCACCCCCTCATCCTCCCGGCGTAAAGGTTAAGTTTTCAATGAAACAAAATTTTATCACTGAAATATTTGCAGGTTTTAAAGTATTGTTATAAATGATAAGCGATCTCGCAAAATAGTTATATAAAAGTACAATTCGATAAACGATATACTTGTAATCGTAATCAAAATGTAATCAACGATATAAATAATGTACTCGAATGTATATGTGTCAAAACTAATGAAACAATTACTAATAACGTAGAAAAGTTAGTAAAGTTATATAAGAGTATCATAGACTCAAATAGTGAAGTTATACAAGAGCACCACAAAGGCAAATATCACTGTCAGGGCCATTCCAAATGAAGTGAGCACAAAATGCTTTGCTGTATATATGATAGAATGCCTATAAAAGTAGAAATAGTGCGTTTGACCTACAACGACGAGCATTAATTAAGGGCATGCCCTTGATCAACAACAACCATCGCAACAGTACGCAACATAACCATCGCAACATTATCACCAACCAATTAATTCATAACATTACTGCGACTATATATATTTGTGTGCATTTCCAGGTTGGTTTTTCAGCAATTTCCGTAATATCGCTTACGCCTCTCCATCGTTGCAACCTAGCAAATAGTGACTCATAGAAATCATCAACGGTTACTGATCGCAACGTGGGATCAATTGGTGCTCGTATATGGGGACCATGTAACTCTTTGAAAAGACAACAAAGGCCAATTATTTACACCAAAAACCGGAAATGTTTATATTCAATTGTGGGGTGGTATTAGAGGAAACTAATATCTTGCATCTTTTACATATTTCTATCGGCTTAATTATATAACCGCATACCTGTCGCATGTTCATTTCGGCGTTCTTATAAACCTGCACACCTGTCGCATCTTTATTTCTGCTTTCTTACACACATGTGCACCGGTCGCATATTTACTTCGGCCTCCTTATTTACCTGTATATTAGACGCATTTATTTCGGCTTTATTAAATACCCACATAACAACCGCTTTCAACCACATGAAATGCGTAACAAAACGCTTGATTTTGTCCTTTACTGAACGTTTCCAACTACTCCTTATTCATCCATTTGCTCTTCTGAAGCTTATAAAAACTCTCGTCGAAACCCTCTCCATGGATAACTGGTGGAGGGAAGGAGATAGGAAGGAGATGTAAACTCGTTTGGAGGTAGGAAAGATGTATAAACTCGAGCTGTAAACCCTATCTCTTGATGGCTGGTGAAGGGAAAATGGAGGGGATTTATAGCTCTGGTTTATACCTCGATCCTGCTTCCACATTTCTCTTTCTTGCCTCCGAACTAGTTTACACCTCCTTCCTACATCCAAGTGAGTTTACACCTCCTTCATATTTCCCTCCCTTCACTAATTATCGAGGGAGGCTGTTTTTAGCTCGAGTTTATACATCCTTTCCATTTCCTTCCTTCCACCAGTTATCGAGAGGTAGGCTTTATAGCTTGATTTTATGCCTCCTTCGCACCTCCAAATGAATTTTCACCTAATTCCCATCTCCTTCCTTCCAGCAGTTGTCGAGAGATAGCGTTTACAGCTCGAGTTTATCCTCCTTTCTACCTCCGAAATAGTTTACTCCTCCTTCCTACCTCCTTCCCTTCTCCTGATATCGAGAGATAGAGTTTATGACCCGAGTTTATACCTGCCTCCGACCTCCAAACGAGCTTATACCTCTTTCTTATCTCCGTCCCTTCACAATTTATCGACAGAGGGGTTTATGACCCGAGTTTATACCTGCCTCCGACCTCCAAATGAGCTTATACCTCTTTCTTATCTCCGTCCCTTCACAATTTATCGACAGAGGGGGTTTATAGCTCGATACGTCCATTACATCTCAGAATTAGTTTACTCCCCCTTCCTTCCACTAGCTATCCAGATATAGGGTTTATGGCTCGAGTTTATACCTCTTTCCTATCTCCTTCCCTCCACCAGTTATCGAGAGACAGGGTTTATAGCTTGAGTTTATACCTTTTCCTACCTCCGAGTTTGGTTTACACCTCCTTCCCATCGTCTTTACTTCACCAGTTATTGAGAGATAGGGGCTTGTAGCTCGGGTTTATACCTCCCTTCTACTTCCAAATGAGTTTATATCTGTTGCCTATCTCCTTTCCTCCACCAGTTATCGAGAGATAGGGTTTATGGCTCGAGTTTATACCTCTTTCCTACGTGCAAATGTATTTATACCTCTTTCCTCCTCCTTTCCTCCGCCAGTTATCGAGAGACACGGTTTTTAGCTCCAGTTTACTCCTCCTTCCTACTTCCAAATGAGATTGTACCTCTTTTTTGAGTTCATACCCCCCCCCGAAAAATCTCAAAATATCAAATTCAAAAGCTATAAAAAATGAATTTTTAACTTGCGATACAAAGGAAAGAAACTTGGAAAGACATGAAATTTTTTCAGATATTGTAATGATTACCCGAGTTCTCTGTGATTCTAGCTCAGGTCACTTCGAGGTTCGAAAGGTACCAGCGGTTATTTGCATTATTCAAAGACATTTTGTTTAAATAAGCGCATAAATTGACCACCAATCTAGCATCTTCGAAGTTTCCCCTTCCCCCTTTCCCCGTCCAGAAAAATGCCACCAAAAATGTTGGTGCCTTTCCTCAAAGCCATCAACCTCATTCCCTCCACCCTTATTTTGTTGGTTATCGATGTAATACAAGGACTTCAGCAACAACGACGTGATAAACTTCTATGCGATAAAGAATTTATGTTCAACGGTTTTCGTTTTATTAAGTTGTAATCTAATAAGTGATGCTCAACGCTTCTGTTTCAACTCCATCGGCACCATGAAAAATGTGCTCTTTAAGCACCGACAATTGAGGGGAGAATATGGCGGAAATGGCAGGAAACATAGCGGGTATGGCAGAATACACTTAAATATGAAAAATATTTTCAAAAACAAAACAGCGCATACCTGTCGACGATCCATTTCGGTTGGATGATCTAGTTCTTACGCAGTTTGCTGATCTTTAGGGCGGCGACACGTGCCGCTACCCTATATGTCGTAGTACCGTACTCATAATAAATATCGAATTCACCACCATGGATTTGAAATAAACGGCGCAATTCCGACGCAGATGGGTCTGCAATGTGAATGTTATTGCTTCGTTCAACAATCGGGAGGACTTCAAGGGGTCCGGATCGACTTGACTTCAAGAGGATCCGGATCGACTTGGCTTCAAAAGGGTCCGAGTCGAATTCACTCTTAGCCAACGTAAACCCTTAGTTTCGCTTTCGTTAAGAACTGGTGGCAGTGGAAAGAAATGTTCAATAATGGGGCAGAAGATGGTGGTCATGAAATCAGATTTTGGGATGTTGGTTGAAGAAAACTGCAACACCATTTTAGTCAATTTACTAAACTCTGTGAGATGTTGGTCCCCAAAAACTTCGAAAATCGACGGACGCTTCAATTCGGAGCCAAAAATACCTGAACAAACGTTGCCTTCCAAAATATTTCATTCAAATGCTTCATACCTCGATGGTTTCTCGATGTTCCCCTTGAACTTTGGGGCTTCCAATGCCAATATGCCACTACCACTATATATGTGACTGAATTTAGCATCAATTGAGAGTGCTACACTACTTCGTCTACACATTAGCATTGCTGAAATCGAATTTCCATTCATTTCTACCAACAAATATGAAATTAATCGACAAAAGTTTTATAATTCCCTCCACACTGGCTTCTGAACATTGAGAGGCGACGAAAGAAGAAACACATGAATTGTAAACAGCCAAATTTCCTTAACGGAACGCCCTCTAGCAAAAAGAAAACAATCTTCGAATTGCTCTGCTTCTCAGCTCAAATATACTAAGAAACCACAACTCGCAAAAACTTTAATCATATTAGTATATCAAAGTAAAAAGCCTTAGTAGCATAGAAATATATTCACACCCCTTCAGTAGTGATTTTCAAAAAAAAAAAAAGGGGCCTTAGCACGTTGAAACGTATTTTCTGCCTCTTTTTACCGGTTTCTCTTTTAGGCTCCTCTCTTTGGTGACTCTCATATTCTTTCAAAATCGATCTATTCATTACCCTTCCGGCATTTTTTCGAGAGCAGCACGAATAAATTCATTTCGAAGTAGGAAGGAGCCACAAACCCCACCTTTCGACAACTGGTGGAGGAAAGGAGATATCAAGGAGGTATAAACTTATTTGGGAGTAGGAAGGAGGAAAAAGCTTATGCGGAGGTAGGATGGACGTATAAACTCATTTGGAGGTAGGAAAGATGTATAAACTCAAGTTATAAACACTAACTCTTCATGGCTCGTGCAGGGAAAAGGGAGGGGATCCAGGAGCTCGGTTTATACCTTCTTCCTACCTCAAAGTTTAAGTTTTCACCTCCTTCGTAGGCGTTATCTCAAATATGGTCATAACTCGACTGCCTATCCGCGGCCGAATGGGTCCAGGCTTATAGCTGAGTTTATGCTTCTTCGAGTTTCCTCCTCCTTCCTACCTCCTTCCCTCTGCTATCGACACAGGTTTATGGGTCAGGTTTATACCTCCTTTATGCTTCCCGAGTTTATACCTCCTTTATTTCCCTTCCTCCTTCCTACCTCCTTCCCTCCACTAGCTATCGACAGATCAGGGTTTATGGGTCAAGTTTATACCTCCTTTATGCTTCCGAATAAGTTTACTCCTCCTTCCTACCTCCTTCCTTCCATCGCTATCTAGAGATAGATTTTATGGTTCGAGCTTATACCCCCATCCTACTTCCAGATAAGCTTCTACCTCCTCCCTGCCTCCGAGTTAGTTTACGCCTCCTTTCTGTCTCCTTCCCTTCACCCGTTATCGAAGGGTAGGGTTTATGGCTCCAGCTTATACCTCCATCCTACCTTCAGATAAGTTTGTACTTCTTCCTGCCTCCGAGTTAGTTTACAGCCCCTTCCTATTTCATTTCCTCCGCCAGTTATCGGGAGAAGGTGTTTCGAACTCGAGCTTAGGCCTCCATCATACTTTCAAATGAGTTTATCCCTCCTTCTTATCTCTTCCCTCCACCTGTTATCGAGGGGTAGGGTTTATAGCTTGAGTTTGTGCCTCCTCCCTATCTCCAAGTGAGTTTATACATCCTTCATATTTCCTCCCCTTCACTAGTTATCGAGGGAGAGGGTTTTTAGCTCGAGTTTATACATACTTCCTAATCCCAAATAAGTTTATTCCTCTTACTTATCTTCTTCCCTCCACCAGTTGTCCAGAGGTAGGTTTTATAGCCTGTGTTTATACCTCCTCCCAATCCCAAATGAGTATTCCTGGATAACAGGTCGAGGGAAGGAGATAAGGAGGAGTGAACTATTTTGGAGGTAGAACGGAGGTACGAACTCGAGCTGTAGATCCTATCTCAAGATGGCTGGTGGGGAAAAAAGGGATGTGTTTTATAGCTCAAATTTATACCTCCTTTCTACCTCCGAGTTTTTTTACATATTTATATTTATATTTATTTAATTATATAACCGCATACCTGTCGGGTGTTCATTTCGGTGTTCTTATGAACCTGCACACCTGTCGCATGTTTATTTCGGCCTTCTTACACACCTATGTACCGGTCGCATAATTACTTCGGCCTCCTTATTTACCTGCATATCAGGTGCATTTATTTCGGCTTTCTTAAATACCCGCATAACAACCGCTTTCAACACATCAAAGATCAACGTTTTAACAATGCGTAACAAAACGCTTGATTTTGTCCTTTACTGAACGTTTCTTCCACAGACTTTCCTTGTATCCTTAGACAATTATCTGGAGGGATATCAGGCACAACTACTCCTTAATCATCCATTCCCTCTTCCGGAACTTGTAGAAAATCTCGGCGATCCCCTCCCTCTATGCAAAACTATGTCTACAATGGATCACATCGCAACTGCAACACATACACGATGCACAAACCACCTAAACACTCCACACCCCCAAGACCACTAATAGGTTTGATAGAAAAGGGAAAAAAACAACCACAGCCGGCTTTACGTTCAGCACTAGCCTCTGATATATATTTGTAAAAAACGAAGCAACACTTATATCAGCTATAAGAACGAGGGAACAACCTTTCCATACCGATGAATTGGTTGGAGATATGCACATATTTCCGGATATTATTGAAGAACTTATGAAAAGTTAAGAAAAAGGAAAGCAAAATGTAAGAAAATATAGAGGTGGTGCAAAATACCCAAAAGGAGCGTTCAAGAAAGCAAAATATGTGGTGCGACTTCTTTATTTTACAAACAAAAAACCAGCCCGGAAACTTAAAATGACTAAGTTTGTACGTCGTGACACATATTTTTATAAATGAACCCTGTAATGAGCAAGTTTTTTCGAGAAAAATAATACCAATTTGGCAGAAACGGAAGTCAAGTACACTTTGAAAAAAAAACTAATGCAGAAATAAACCAACAAATGATATAATATGTGTTTCAACATTTAAGGATATCGAAGTATGATCGACTGTCATTTAGGGCTAATAAATATACAAATAAATAAATAAGTTTATTTATTTATTTTTTATACATGATGATGTGTACACATAATATATAACAAAATTGGCAAACCGAGAGCATGTCACGCTCCGTATTATAATACAAAAGCCCGTAATCAATGAACCGAGAGAAGTACATAAAGACCACACAAGGATTGAACACATTTCATATACAATTGCATAAACAACGAAAATTATATACACCCATAATTCCCCAATTCTGTTCAAAACTCCATATAGAATTAATGTACATAAGGCACATTCATTAAGGCCGGATATAGGGGGTGAAAATACTAAGAAGCTCCAGCTTCCCCTTATTCATCCCTCGAAACCTTCCCATCGTTCGCTATGAAACCGTTAAGCTAAAAAGTGATAATTTTACAACTTTATGAAGCTATTAAAGTGGGAATATTCTCGATAAGTGAAAAGACTGACAACCATTCCCTTATTAAATCGTTTCCATTAGCATTAGCCTTCAAAGTTCCTAACAATGACCGAGCAAATGGAAAGAAAATACCTTAGAAAGCAATATGACAATGATTTGTTCGGAGACAGAGATCATTTAAAAGCGATCTGATTGCCGCTACCACAATTAACCATAGATGGGAGTATCGCATTGCTTTCCTCTCGAAAAACCGTAACTGCGAACATACTTCACTCCAGTTACCGTACTCTGCCAGATGATATAAGTAGGAAGTTAGCAATTGCACCTCTTCTTTCGTCGGCGCTGAAATCGATTCACCTGTTAAACGCTATATTCATATCATATATCAGACTACGTCCGCTTCCATATACCTTCACCTTTTAGCACTCATGAAAACACATAGATCTATTGAATGGTAGGAAAATTTACCGGACAGGCAGATAATAAACATAACTCACGAGTTTCACGTAAAAATACCTACCATACAATACGATTGCTGAGAAGTTATGTCGAAATTCGGGTTTATCGATTATGATTATGCTTTTTTTTCGAATTTTTGATCCACCTGAATTTTAATGAAAAAAATCTACCGCTATTCGGTGAGCTCCTTCACACACCAGAAATGATCGCAGCATTGCAACGCTGCATGCAATAAGTAATTAGAATACAGATCCATATATATGAGTTACAACGGCGTAATTAGTATGCATAAATATCAGAATTGCCTCAGCTTTGGCGCCGACCTATATGCATTTTCTTTCATTGAATTCTATCCCTAACCGCAGCATTGCAATTCATCTTTCTAACTGACTACAAAATCTTTCAAAAAGTGACCTGGAAAATTTTCCAAAACACGACACATCTCCTTCTTCACGTCTATATCCTCTATAAAGTTGTGATAACAGGGCTTCAGCGATTTGCGATCACCATACTGCAATCAATAAGGGATCAATAAATAATTTACTGCATTAATTTACATTCACCTTCGCATATAATACTAATAATGAGATGCCAACAAATTTCCTAACAAATCGATAATGATTTCCCGCAATTTGCACATTTTCAGCATTTATTCCCACTATCCGTCAAGAAATGGAATTCAAAACAAAACACTGCGGTCAAATAAACTGCTTAAATATGTCTCTACATAATCATGGGTTATTCACATGAATTCCCCGTCATACTATTGACATTTCGCTATTTCGCTTCTGATTCTTCAAAAATTGACGTCGGAAGTTTTCACAAGCCATTTTAAAACCTTTCCAAATGCTGCCAAAACTACATTAGACAAAGCCACAAGAACATGGGGAGTAATTTTATAATAACGTACCCAAGTCCAACACTCTCCATCGTAGATCAGCAAATAATCACTAAAGCTGTGGATCTTCAAATCTGGCCCCATATTTTGCGACTCAAAGTAACAATTTCTCAATACTTCACTATTACCAAGAAACGCTAAAAATTCGGGTAAATGGATAACGCCAGCATTGTCTCCACGCACTTACAGTGCCTTAGATTCCCCACTCTCGGCTCCTCAAACAATGCAGGAGCCAAAAAAATGCGAGCAATCAAGCTCCATTTCCGATAAATTTCATCACTGAAATATGCGAAGCGTAACAAGTAGCATAGAAAAAGGTTCAAAAATTACCACAAGTAATCGGGTTTTTCTGTTCGTTTCCTCACGTAACGATTCTTTGAGAACCTTTTTAAGTATGGGATCATCCTCTTCGGATAATTGCTTCGCTTTCTGACCCAATGAACGAGTTCCTTTGGTTCGCACTGCAAAGAAATCCAACAAAGTGTGACCAACTCGATGCATTTGCGCCTTTCCTTCGAGCTCACTTAGACGTGTCAACTGAATGCCGATCTGCAATTCAAACATATAAAATAAAATACAATTTATAGAAGGTGTAATTCTTTTCAGTTCCCATGTTCAGGCAATTTGCATTTACTCAAATCCCCTCTTCACATAACACTGCATTTTTCACCACTTGAACTTAACATTACATTTAACCTCCTCTACGATTATTCACAATTTCAAAATTTCATGTTTAACACCACGATGAAACGACCTGATCGTTTCAATAAACCTTCCCTACAGTATGGTCGACTATGAACCAACCTGGCTTAGATCCGAATAGGACCTATTTGATAAATCCAAGCAGATGTATATCTAGCTCTTCCATTTGGAATGTGCAGGCAGTAGCCAACACAGAAGAGGAGGGCTCTCCTAGCTCGCATCTGGATTTCAGGTGTGAGCTAGGTCAGGATGGGGAAAATTTTCGGACTAAGTTATGACAATTCAGGTCTGTTTTCAAGAAAGATATGCCCACAGCCATTTTCGGAACGAAATTAAACGCTAGAGGAACACGGCAATAAGGTTACCAATCTCCTATTTTTTTATAAGTGCCGTTAGATGAAGGCACATTGGTAAAATGACTGATCGGAGAGGCATCAGTTGAATACGTTCTTTTTCTTTGCAAGCTCCAGATCCCCATATTAACTTCTCTTCCACTCAACGTCAATAAGCTATATTTGCAAACTTGTTGCTTCAGCCTACGAAACGAAGACCAGTGATGCCTTCCTCATCCCTTGCTTCCCCTCAATTCTGTAAATCCAACAAACCGCATATGATAGTATCTACAGTACTTACCCCTCGAAGATCGGAGACAACTGGATTGATAGACGACATCAATTTCTTTGCTTCCATGAAAATAATATCCGCGCTAGTTGCCGACTTCAGAAGAGGGGCCGAACGCGTTATCGTATCACAGACTCCATGACCTAGAAATTTCTCCGGTTCCATTGGCGCATCGGCAGCACGAATCTATAAAATATCACAGGATCATCTATAAGATAGATAAGAAGAATCCATATGTTAATATGCTTTAAAGAATTGATTAATTTAATGAAATCTCTTCTTCCGATCTAAGCTCGTAGTTTGGACCCCTGCTGGATTATGCATGATACTATGCTACTTGTTGCCCGTATATCAGCAGATTGGAAGGAAACAGCTCACCTTAGTTACAGTAATGATACAAGAATAATGTTATATCCTCAACGCATTTAAAAGCATAACAAAACGCTTTAAAGCAACAACCTCAGAACTGTCAGAGACGACTCTTGGAAGGTCGTTATAACAAATAAAACATTCAATAAATCACTAATAAAGGAAACTCTACTGTAACAAAATATACTGCAGCAATTTTGCGAGTTTTGAAGAAACCATATCCGCATAGCCATTATAAGTAGATAACAAGAAAGACATCAAATAAAACCATACCATCACTTTCAGCGTAACTGTTGAAAATGCCATATGCGCATTGCGAAGTTTTTTTTCTAATTCGACAGCCATTGTTTTGAGAAAATCCAACATTTCATTTTCCTGAAATAATCGATAAAAATATCGGCAAATTCCAAAAAAAAAAACCAAAAAGAAAGTCCCGCATACCTACCACAAAATTGATAATTGCCTTTGTTTTCAAGTCATTACACTCTTACAAACATTTTTATAATAAAATTGCTTAATTTTTGAATAAAACAAGCACAAAAAACGGAAGTAATTCAATCAAAGAATTGGCATTGTGTGATCATTTCTTTCATTATATAATACAGAAAAACGACTTCAAGACAAATTAAAAAATTTAAAACGATCATTATGAAGCCATAAGAGAACGTATGAAATATTATCACTATAAACTAAAAAAAAACGATTTATTCAACAATCTTTTCGCAACCGTATTTAGCAATTAAATTTAAAAAAACATTTTAGGTTAACGAAATGTTCCAAAAGTGCTCTGAAATGCATTCCTCTGGCTCTTACTTGCATCGAAATATGCTCTAATCTGCTATTTTGCCTATCAAGTTCAGTCTAAACTCTGAACTTCCGATGCACTCCTGCTTTATTGGTCATTTATTTTGTGACCAATGCTTTATTGGTCAGTTATATTGTGATCACTGCTTCATTGGTCATTGCAAAAAAATAAACAAAAAAAAAAAACAAACAACCAAATAAAAACACTCCAAACTACATAACTCTGACTATCTCGAAATCAAGATCATAATAAACCTTATTGAAGCGTATTCCATAATTGATATCGCAAGAAATCGACTTTCGAATGCTCTTTTCAACAACCTCTCGCTCCTTATCGACTCCTCTACATAAATTATAAATCTGCAAAAACGATCATATTATAGCCGAATTCAGAGAATGTAGCTTATCCTCGAACATTTAGGTAGGCTTTTTTCGATGTACCATCTCTTACGCTGAAACTCGCTTTCAAATATTACATCACTGCTGCATTCCCACTCGAAAGAGACCCCTCGAAAGCTTGATATCCCGATGATTTTATCACAATATGTGATACGCCGCTAGTCACTTAGCATAAATACCAAAAGGGAACCCTTCAAAACGAAAATAAAATGGGTAATCAAATAAAAAACACACCAAGACAGTATCAAAGCAGCAAAAAGATTTTGCTTATAATTTCAAAGTTTTTAATATCATACCTGACGAAAGGCAAATCCAAAAGAATCCAGAACTATCCGGAAGCATTTTACGAAGCTCCCAGATAACACATGTTTCACGGTTAATTAAAAATCAGTGTTTACCTGAAGGCCCGTCTTGGTGCCGAGGAGTTTTTGCAATTGGCTCATCTGTAATGTTTGCAATTGCTCGCACAATTCCATCTCTCCAAATGTTCTAAAAGCATTTTTCCATAATCTATGAGCATTAAATTTATCTCAATTTAAAACATAAAATATTGGCTGCTAAAATGATTCGGTCAGAATAAACATTGAATTTCGGACTGCAATTTCGCTTGTATAAACGATCAAAATGCATTTTTAAAAAATCAGTTTGCATCAATAACGCTTTTGTTTTTTGTGGCCCTAAAGAGAAATCCATACTCAGTCGTTGTACGGAAATCACCCTCTTAATGAGCTCGACATTGAAAATACAAAGAAACGCCTCTAACTGATATAGATATGGGTTCAAACAACTTTAAGAACCACAAACTTTAGAAAAAGTAGCAATAAAAAGTTTCGATTTACCTATTTATTTTTAACGACCGCTCAACAATAAAATGAGCCAAAACGACAAAAGAATATCTTTTTTAAGTTTCGATGAGCAGAAACCACTCTGAACAATGCTTCTTTACTTTGAATCTTTATAGAGAAGTTATACAAATCGATATGCTTTTCACTAAAAGAATCGCCAAAGTTTTTAAGACCACTGTAGAATGAAATTATTGAGAACAACTGCAACAACAATGGTTCAATTCCATCGAATCTGATTTATAATTCGCAAAATAAAATAAAACTTACTGATTTAATTTAGCACGGATATTGTAACCGATGCCAGGCAAATTAGAGATCCTTTCTTTCCTCATAAAACTTTCAATTTCAGCGCGTTTCACAACGAATTGTCCATTTGGCTTTGCATGCCGTGTCGACAAGCGTGCAATCAACATACTCGGCCCTTAAAATAAACCTCATTCAAAAAGAATAATTACACATAAAAAATATCGTTTAAGTTCCATTCCCATAGATAAGCTTCTACTTAAAGAAAAAAAGCAGGCACTTCAACTGAAGGGCTTCTGTCAAAAAGAGATGAGACCATTATCGAAAAAAATGGCACAACATGCGCTCTGCAAACACACCGATGGTAATGAACCAACCGGCTGCAAAAATACTACAGAAATAATGCCTAAAATATGGACCTTAATTATAAGATCTTCCACATGCTAGTGCCCTTTTTCGAAGCACTTTAGGCTAAACCTAAGGTTTCGCTTGCAACTTCAGTCTCAGCTTAAGGTTGTAAATACCGAAATAATTGCTTACAACTTGCAGAGATCCGTAAGTGAGAGCATTAAACTTGCAATACAAAGTTTAGCGCAAATAATAAATCGGCTTTAATTTCTTAATAACGAGTCAAATTAGAAAATGGTATCCAAACTTTCTACTGAGTTAATGTACTGTCCTACCAACTCCAACAGACGCATTGCATTGAGTCTCAGCACGAATTTCCTCTCTGATTATTGATACCGCTCCCATCACGTTGATAATGCGCATCTCAGAACATAGCGAGTTCAAATCCACATACATCTCATCACAACTCACCGCCCGAATATCCACCGTATACCTATAAGTATCAATTATGGAAAGCAATTGGCATAGTTTTATACTCCTTTAAACATTCGACGCTATTCTTTGTAAATCCTTCAATACTAACTACTTCGCCGACCTAACATTCATGAACTAACAATATTTAAATAAACGGAGAAAACTGATAAGTTTCGGCATCTACTACAAACCTCCGTTACAGACAGAGAGAGGAAAGAGGGTGAGCGGGGGGGGGGTTGGGGCAACAGAGATAGGAGTGACAAAAAGAGAGAAATATACGAATATGACCTAGTATTTTTCCTTTCCTTTCCGTATTATTTCAGGCAATTATTATCGCTTTCAATCAAAGTTACTTCATTTTCTCAAAAACTTCTACCCCATTCTATCAGGAATAAACAGGAATATAATAGGGCTACTTCCACATGCAACTCAACATAAGAAATTAAACCACACCACATTAAAATATAGAGTTGAAATCACAAATAACTCACCTCGATAAAACCTCATATATAAGCTTCGAGATGGCACGATAGTCTTCGAATTGATAGGGAAGACATATCAAATCAGGACAAACACTCTTCGCTTCCCTCACATAACAACCATTACGTACACCACATGCACGTGCCTCATAGCTACATGATGCCACTTCAGACATGCCTGCACTTGCGTCCAAACCCTACAACAACAGACAGACAATCAGACAATCTTTGCGGAAAAAACGAAAACATCTAGGACCACCTTTAGTCAGATAATGGCTCATGGTGACTTGTTCAAAACGATGCCAAACTCTCAAAAGATGCCAAAACCGAATGGCTTCAAGAAAATTCTGTGAAGTGCATGTGAAAAATATAAAATAAATCGAGATAATGTCTACTTGCGCTAAGCAGACTAAAAGATTTAATGACATACAGCAGCTATCCCACGTTGAGGGGTCATTTCAACGGACACTTATAAAATTATTTGAAATATGGCCCTCTCAAGAAAAGCTTTTTTTATAGAACTTCAGCATATGATCCATATTTATGGTGGTTTTTCCTAATAAAATCCCCACAGAAGTAACATATTGTTGTAATGCATGTAACAAATATCGCACTTTATATGCTATATGAAACAAACAAATAAAAAAAATAAAGAGTGAAGCTCGCTGAAAAATAAATACTGCTACATAACAATAAAAGAAACCCTGGAATGCGTGATGGCAATAGGCTTTCCGATGAGATCAGCTCGAGTGCGTAAAGCCACCGAAACAAAAAAACAATCCAAATCCAAATGGCAAATCGTCTCTTCAGGAGGACTGAAAATATCATCGCCATTTACAACTCAGCAAATAATACACTTCTACTTTTATTAAGCTCCTTGTCATTTTCCTACAAGAAAGTGAAAAAAGACCAAAAAAAAAAATGATTTGAATGCTTTGCGTTAAAATATTCCCTAAAAACAACAAAACGTTTGCCTACTTCAATACATCGTTTCCCTTAAATAGAAACTGCATTCACATGCAAAATGCAGCAGTGTAGCAATCAAAATCTAGCTATTGAAGCATTTGCACACAATAGCAACCTTTCAAAGGATTCGCATATAAGATGTTGCAATCGTTGTCGAGAGATGAATTGAGGATTTGGCGCATTTCTTAGCTCTGAAACATATTGTCGCATATCTTGAGCCAACGTCGAAATTAAATGCAGCCGTGACCTATAATTAAATATATTCGAGGCTTTTATAGTGCCATCTGATTATTGACGGGAATTGATCGCTACAATTAGAAATCAAAGAGAAAACTGAGTTCGCCAAACACAATATTAAATAACCGTCTCATACATATATACAAACGTTATAAAAGCCATCGACCATGAAAGTAGGACTAGGACAAAGAAATAACAGAAAATACAGTAGGAATGAAAAGCGATCGGCTAAAATATAAAGGAGTCTATTTGTTACTAGAGACATGAAAACATCCCAGCGTTAATTGAAAGGGATTGAGAAAAGTTTTCGCAACGGAAATATCAAATCGCCATCGGAGTCTTGCCAAGTAATTCAACATCAAAAATAGCCAGAGGGTTTTTTAATGATATCATAGTCTTGGATTTCTATAAGAAATACACTGAAAAATGTAAATCAACAGTAATGAGTAGCCAAATGACCGAAAGAATCGGCTAGACGGTCGGAATCTCAATGCTCATTTTATTCAGCTTCTGCAGTGCGGTCCTTAAAAACGCGAATGTGCACAACTGTCTAGGAATATCAAAACTTCCCAACTTGCCACTGTTGATAAAACTTTTTACCAACTTATACCCAATAACTTTACATCCATAAAAGGCGATAAGTAGAGACTAAAACCTTCAGGCGAAATTTAAGGAAAACAATGCAAACTTTTTGAAGTTAGAAATGGCTGATGTTGAGTGAATCAAGCGATACCAATTTGCGAGTTTCAAGAATCACATTGCGGAAACTGAATCAGGTAGATTTAGTAGGTTCCCCATTCAATAACTCATCTATGAACCACCAGCATTTATTTACAATGATGCATTTCTAAAACGAAAACAAAAAAAAAAACTTTTCATCGTTGAAGACATCATCAAAAGACTAGATTCAATCCACTGATGGGAGGATAACCAATTTCAGTAGTAAACGAATATCATTTTTTGCAACAAGACAACTAAAATATGCTGATTACAATAAAGTCTATCACGATCAATTAAATTTGCATAATTAAGCTCAACATCTATAGAAATAAATGCCCTTTTTTGAATATAACTGTTTCAATATGTTAATTTTCCATATACTTCTTTTGAACAATGCTGGATATCAATGAGACAATCGGGTCTAAATCTAAATTCAATAAATAATACCTTCCGTAGAAATTGTTGATGAAGTTCGGGTCAGTTGCTGCGTTAAGTGTGACCTCATCGTGTTCGACAAACTTCGATAGTGCCCCCGAGTGATCGGTGTCCTTATAGATGAGATACGCCTCCTCAGGTAAGCGTTCACCTGCTTCGATGCTGCAATTTGAGAACACTTCCTATAGGTTACGGTTACAAAGATCACAACTCATCAAAGAGTGTAAACACATAATGAACACGCTTGTAAAATCTCAAAATATCAAATTCAAAAATGAATTTTTTACTTGCGATACAAAGGAAAGAAACTTGGAAAGACATGAAATTTTTTCAGATATTGTAATGATTACCCGAGTTCTCTGTGATTCTAGCTCAGGTCACTTCGAGGTTCGAAAGGTACCAGCGGTTATTTGCATTATTCAAAGACATTTTGTTTAAATAAGCGCATAAATTGACCACCAATCTAGCATCTTCGAAGTTTCCCCCTCCCTCTTCCCCCGTCCAGAAAAATGCCACCAAAAATGTTGGTGCCTTTCCTCAAAGCCATCAACCTCATTCCCTCCACCCTTATTTTGTCGGTTACCGATATAATACAAGGATATCATAATAGCAACGGCCTTATAAACTTCTCCTCGAGAGAGAGTTTATACTAAAAGGTTTTAGCAAGTTGTATTTTAGTAAGTTGTAATCTAATAAGTAATGCTCAACGCTTCTGTTTCAGTCGGTCGACGCCAGAAAATCTGTGCTCTATATGCGCTGAAAGATAGGAGAATATGGCGGATATGGCATATGGCGGAAATGGCGAGAAAGATAGCGGATATGGCAGAATGCAATAAAATAGAAAAGTTTTTTCAAAAACAAAACAGCGCATACCTGTCGATGATCCACTTCGGGTGGATGATCTTCTCGTTCTTACGTAGTTTACTGATCTTGCCGGTGGCGACATGTGTCGCTACCGTATATGTAGTAGTACCGTATTCATAATAAATATGGAATTCACCACCATGGATTTGAATTAAACGGCGTAATTCCGATGCAGGTGGATCTGCAATGCCAATGTAAGTGCTTATTCAACAGTCGGGTGGGCTTCAAGTGGGTCTGGGTAGACCTGACTTCGAGGGGGTCCGGATCGACTTGACTTCAACAGGGCCCGGGTCCACTTGACATCAAGAGGGTCTGAGTTGAATTCACTCTTAGCCAACGTAAATCCACATTTTCGCCTTCGATAAGAACTGGTGGCAGTGGAAGAAAACTTCAAGAATGGGGCAGAAGATAGCGATCATGAAATCAGATTATTGGATGTTGGTTGAAGAAAACTGCAACACCATTTTAGCCAACTTACTAAACTCTGTGAGATATTGGTCCCCACTCCCTCCCCCCCCCCCCCCCCCCCAAAAAAAAAACTGCGCTTGGAAGACTCCGAAAACTGTTCGACGGATCCTTTAATTGGGGGATAAAACACCTCAACAAACATTGCCTCCCAAAGAACTTCGTTTGACTGCCCCCTACTTCGATGCTCCTCGATGTTCCTCGTGAATTTTGAGGCTTTCAATGCCAAAATGCCAATATCAACCTATAGATGACTGAATTTAGCTTTCATTGAGAGCGTTCCCTATTATGCCCAAAGATTTGCGATGTTGAAATCGAATTTTACTCCTGTCCCACGAACCAACACGACCTTGCTCGGTCTAAGTTCCCTATTTCCTTGCACATTGGTTCCTGAAGATTGGGGGAGGGGGGGGGAGGGGTGAAACAAGAGATATGGAAACTGTAAAAAGCCACATTTCCTCAAAAGAACGCCCGACAGGGAAAAGAAACCAATTTTCGGGCTCCTCAGCTTCTCAGCTGAAATACACTCAGAAACCAAAACTCCCAAGGACTTTCACTCATCAATATATCACAATAAAAAGCCAAATTAGCATAGAAGTGTACTCACATTCTCTGAGGAACAATTTGATTGCACACGATTTTCAGTGCTTACTATCAACAACAGCGTGCTTTACCATGTTGAAATGCATTTTCTGGTACTTTTAGAGCGGTCATTTAGGTTATTTTCCTCTGTAACTTTCATATTCTTTCAGAAATCGGTCTATGTGCTAATTTTGGATAACTGTTGGAGAGGAGATAGGAAGGAAGTACAAACTCATTTGGAGGTAGGAAGGAGCTATAATCTCCAGTTATAAACCCTATCTGTCGATAACTGTTACAGGGAAGGAGATAGGAAGGAGGTAGAAACTCATATGGGAGTAGGGAGGAGGTACAAACTCGAGTTACAAACCACATCTGTCGATAACTGGTGGAGGGAAGAGATAAGGAGGGAGTATAAACTCACATGGGGGTAGGGGGGAAGGTATATACTCGAGTTACAAATCACATCTGTCGATAACTGGTGGAGGGAAAGAGATAAGGAGGGGGTATAAACTCCCATGGCGGTAGGGGGAAGGTATATACTCGAGTTACAAACCACACCTGTCGATAACTGGTGGAGGGAAAGAGATAAAGAGGGGGTATAAACTCACTTGGGGGTAGGGAGGAGGTATAAACTCGAGTTACAAATCTCATCCGTCGATAACTGGTGGAGGGAAGAGATAAGGAGGGGGTATAAACTCACATGAAGGTAGGGAGGAGGTATAAACTCGAGTTACAAACCACATCTGTCGATAACTGGTGAAGGGAAAGAGATAAAGAGGGGGTATAAACTCTAAGAGATAGGAAGGAGGTATAAACTCTATCTTTCGATAATCGTCGGAGGGAAGGAGGTCGGAAGGAGATATGAACTCACTTTTGCACATAAAGCTCGAAATTTTCTGACTAAAAGTGTTCACAATCGAACAGCAATTTCAATACTGAAAAAAAGAACCTGTATAACCGTTGACGTAAATTGAAACACCTTCAAATATCCCAGAAACTGGCTTCTTTATATCGTAAGCGTTGAGTTGATGTAAGAGTTTTGATTTCTTTAAATCCATATAACGACGCTGAAAAATATTACAATTTATCTCCAATCATCTCGTAAAGAGAAGCAACAATGAAGCGCAGTTATAAAATATATTCTTTTTACATTTCTAAAGTATAAAAGGAATACAATAAATCCATTTTATTAATGAATGGGGGCAGGGCAGAAGTCTTATATTTAATGCTTATGCAGCTGCAAGATGACTGCATGTGCCTTAGATGTTAAAGGCACATAACCGAAGATTAAAAAAAGAGGTTATGCGCGAAGTAGGATATGTCCCCTACCATTCACTGGGGGGAGGGGGGAACAGGGAAGGTCTTATACTTAATGCTTATGCAGCTGCAAGATGACTGCATGTGCCTTAGATGTTACAGGCACATAACCGAAGATAAAAAAAGAGGTCATGCGCGAAGCAGGATATGTCCCCCACTATTCACTGGGGGAAGGGGGGAACAGGGGAGGTCTTATATTTAATGCTTATGCAGCTGCAAGATGACTGCATGCGCTTTAGATGTTAAAGGCACATAACCGAAGATAAAAAAGAGGCCATGCGCGAAGTAGGATATGTCCCCTACCATTCACTGGGGGAGGGGGGAACAGGGGAGGTCTTATACTTAATGCTTATGCAGCTGCAAGATCACTGCATGTGCCTTAGATGTTAAAGGCACGTAACCGAAGATAAAAAAAGAAATCATGCGCGAAGTAGGATATGTCCCCCATTATTCACTGGGGGAGGGGGGAACAGGGAAGGTCTTATATTTAATGCTTATGCAGCTGCAAGATGACCGCATGTGCTTTAGATGTTAAAGGCACATAACCGAAGATAAAAAAAGAGGTCATGCACGAAGTAGGATATGTCCCCTACCATTCACTGGGGGGAAGAGGGGAACAGGGAAGGTATTATACTTAATGCTTATGCAGCTGCAAGATGACTGCATGCGCTTTAGATGTTAAAGGCACATAACCGAAGATAAAAAAGAGGCCATGCGCGAAGTAGGATATGTCCCCTACCATTCACTGGGGGGAAGGGGGGAACAGGGAAGGCCTTATATTTAATGCTTATGCAGCTGCAAGATGACTGCATGTGCTTTAGATGTTAAAGGCACATAACCGAAGATAAAAAAAGAGGTCATGCACGAAGTAGGATATGTCCCCTACCATTCACTGGGGGGAGGGGGGAACAGGGAAGGTCTTATACTTAATGCTTATGCAGCTGCAAGATGACTGCATGTGCTTTAGATGTTAAAGGCACATAACCGAAGATAAAAAAGAGGCCATGCGCGAAGTAGGATATGTCCCCTACCATTCACTGGGGGAAAGGGGGGAACAGGGAAGGTATTATACTTAATGCCTATGCAGCTGCAAGATGACTGCATGTGCCTTAGATGTTACAGGCACATAACCGAAGATTAAAAAAGAGGTTATGCGCGAAGTAGGATATGTCCCCTACCATTCACTGGGGGAGGGGGGAACAGGGGAGGTCTTATACTTAATGCTTATGCAGCTGCAAGATGACTGCATGTGCTTTAGATGGTAAAGGCACATAACCGAAGATAAAAAAAGAGGTCATGCGCGAAGTAGGATATGTCCCCTACCATTCACTGGGGGAAGGGGGAACAGGGAAGGTCTTATACTTAATGCTTATGCAGCTGCAAGATGACTGCATGTGCTTTAGATGTTAAAGGCACATAACCGAAGATAAAAAAAGAGGTCATGCGCGAAGTAGGATATGTCCCCTACCATTCACTGGGGGAAGGGGGGAACAGGGAAGGTATTATACTTAATGCTTATGCAGCTGTAAGATGACTGCATGCGCTTTAGATGTTAAAGGCACATAACCGAAGATAAAAAAGAGGCCATGCGCGAAGTAGGATATGTCCCCTACCATTCACTGGGGGAGGGGGGAACAGGGAAGGTCTTATACTTAATGCTTATGCAGCTGCAAGATGACTGCATGTGCCTTAGATGTTAAAGGCACATAACCGAAGATAAAAAAAGAAATGCGCGAAGTAGGATATGTCCCCCACCATTCACTGGGGGGAGGGGGAACAGGGGAGGTCTTATATTTAATGCTTATGCAGCTGCAAGATGACTGCATGTGCTTTAGATGTTAAAGGCACATAACCGAAGATAAAAAAAGAGGCCATGCGCGAAGTAGGATATGTCCCCTACCATTCACTGGGGGAAGGGGGAACAGGGAAGGTATTATACTTAATGCTTATGCAGCTGCAAGATGACTGCATGTGCCTTAGATGTTAAAGGCACATAACCGAAGATAAAAAAATAGGTCATCCGCGAAGTAGGATATGTCCCCTACCATTCACTGGGGGAGGGGGAACAGGGAAGGTCTTATACTTAATGCTTATGCAGCTGCAAGATGACTGCATGTGCTTTAGATGTTAAAGGCACATAACCGAAGATAAAAAAAGAGGCCATGCGCGAAGTAGGATATGTCCCCTACCATTCACTGGGGGAGGGGGGAACAGGGGAGGTCTTATATTTAATGCTTATGCAGCTGCAAGATGACTGCATGTGCTTTAGATGTTAAAGGCACATAACCGAAGATAAAAAAAGAGGTCATGCACGAAGTAGGATATGTCCCCTACCACTCACTGGGGGAAGGGGGAACAGGGAAGGTATTATACTTAATGCTTATGCAGCTGCAAGATGACTGCATGTGCCTTAGATGTTAAAGGCACATAACCGAAGATAAAAAAAGAAATCATGCGCGAAGTAGGATATGTCCCCCATTATTCACTGGGGGAGGGGGAACAGGGAAGGTCTTATACTTAATGCTTATGCAGCTGCAAGATGACTGCATGTGCCTTAGATGTTAAAGGCACATAACCGAAGATAAAAAAAGAGGCTATGCGCGAAGTAGGATATGTCCCCTACCATTCACTGGGGGAAGGGGGAACAGGGAAGGTCTTATACTTAATGCTTATGCAGCTGCAAGATGACTGCATGTGCCTTAGATGTTAAAGGCACATAACCGAAGATAAAAAAAGAGGTTATGCGCGAAGTAGGATATGTCCCCTACCATTCACTGGGGGGAAGGGGGGAACAGGGAAGGTCTTATACTTAATGCTTATGCAGCTGCAAGATGACTGCATGTGCTTTAGATGTTAAAGGCACATAACCGAAGATAAAAAAAGAGGCCATGCGCGAAGTAGGATATGTCCCCTATCATTCACTGGGGGAAGGGGGAACAGGGGAGGTCTTATATTTAATGCTTATGCAGCTGCAAGATGACTGCATGTGCTTTAGATGTTAAAGGCACATAACCGAAGATAAAAAAAGAGGTCATGCACGAAGTAGGATATGTCCCCTACCACTCACTGGGGGGAAGGGGGGAACAGGGAAGGTATTATACTTAATGCTTATGCAGCTGCAAGATGACTGCATGTGCCTTAGATGTTAAAGGCACATAACCGAAGATAAAAAAAGAAATCATGCGCGAAGTAGGATATGTCCCCCATTATTCACTGTGGGAGGGGGGAACAGGGAAGGTCTTATACTTAATGCTTATGCAGCTGCAAGATGACTGCATGTGCCTTAGATGTTAAAGGCACATAACCGAAGATAAAAAAAGAGGCTATGCGCGAAGTAGGATATGTCCCCTACCATTCACTGGGGGGAAGGGGGGAACAGGGAAGGTCTTATACTTAATGCTTATGCAGCTGCAAGATGACTGCATGTGCCTTAGATGTTAAAGGCACATAACCGAAGATTAAAAAAAGAGGTTATGCGCGAAGTAGGATATGTCCCCTACCATTCACTGGGGGAAGAGGGGAACAGGGAAGGTCTTATACTTAATGCTTATGCAGCTGCAAGATGACTGCATGCGCTTTAGATGTTAAAGGCACATAACCGAAGATAAAAAAGAGGTCATGCGCGAAGTAGGATATGTCCCCTACCATTCACTGGGGGAGGGGGGAACAGGGGAGGTCTTATACTTAATGCTTATGCAGCTGCAAGATGACTGCATGTGCCTTAGATGTTAAAGGCACATAACCGAAGATAAAAAAAGAGGCATGCGCGAAGTAGGATATGTCCCCTACCATTCACTGGGGGAAGGGGGAACAGGGAAGGTCTTATACTTAATGCTTATGCAGCTGCAAGATGACTGCATGTGCTTTAGATGTTAAAGGCACATAACCGAAGATAAAAAAAGAGGTCATGCGCGAAGTAGGATATGTCCCCTACCATTCACTGGGGGAAGGAGGGAACAGGGAAGGTATTATACTTAATGCTTATGCAGCTGCAAGATGACTGCATGTGCTTTAGATGTTAAAGGCACATAACCGAAGATAAAAAAAGAGGTCATGCGCGAAGTAGGATATGTCCCCTACCATTCACTGGGGGAGGGGGAACAGGGAAGGTCTTATACTTAATGCTTATGCAGCTGCAAGATGACTGCATGTGCTTTAGATGTTAAAGGCACATAACCGAAGATAAAAAAAGAGGCCATGCGCGAAGTAGGATATGTCCCCTACCATTCACTGGGGGAAGGGGGAACAGGGAAGGTCTTATACTTAATGCTTATGCAGCTGCAAGATGACTGCATGTGCCTTAGATGTTAAAGGCACATAACCGAAGATTAAAAAAGAGGTTATGCGCGAAGTAGGATATGTCCCCTACCATTCACTGGGGGAGGGGGAACAGGGAAGGTATTATACTTAATGCTTATGCAGCTGCAAGATGACTGCATGCGCTTTAGATGTTAAAGGCACATAACCGAAGATAAAAAAGAGGTCATGCGCGAAGTAGGATATGTCCCCTACCATTCACTGGGGAGGGGGGAACAGGGGAGGTCTTATACTTAATGCTTATGCAGCTGCAAGATGACTGCATGCGCTTTAGATGTTAAAGGCACATAACCGAAGATAAAAAAAGAGGCCATGCGCGAAGTAGGATATGTCCCCTACCATTCACTGGGGGAAGGGGGAACAGGGAAGGTCTTATACTTAATGCTTATGCAGCTGCAAGATGACTGCATGTGCTTTAGATGTTAAAGGCACATAACCGAAGATAAAAAAAGAGGTCATGCGCGAAGTAGGATATGTCCCCTACCATTCACTGGGGGGAAGGAGGGAACAGGGAAGGTATTATACTTAATGCTTATGCAGCTGCAAGATGACTGCATGTGCTTTAGATGTTAAAGGCACATAACCGAAGATAAAAAAAGAGGCGATGCGCGAAGTAGGATATGTCCCCTACCATTCACTGGGGGGAAGGGGGGAACAGGGAAGGTCTTATACTTAATGCTTATGCAGCTGCAAGATGACTGCATGTGCTTTAGATGTTAAAGGCACATAACCGAAGATAAAAAAAGAGGTCATGCGCGAAGTAGGATATGTCCCCTACCATTCACTGGGGGAAGGGGGAACAGGGAAGGTCTTATACTTAATGCTTATGCAGCTGCAAGATGACTGCATGTGCTTTAGATGTTAAAGGCACATAACCGAAGATAAAAAAAGAGGTCATGCGCGAAGTAGGATATGTCCCCTACCATTCACTGGGGGAAGGGGGAACAGGGAAGGTATTATACTTAATGCTTATGCAGCTGCAAGATGACTGCATGTGCTTTAGATGTTAAAGGCACATAACCGAAGATAAAAAAAGAGGTCATGCGCGAAGTAGGATATGTCCCCTACCATTCACTGGGGGAGGGGGGAACAGGGGAGGTCTTATACTTAATGCTTATGCAGCTGCAAGATGACTGCATGCGCTTTAGATGTTAAAGGCACATAACCGAAGATAAAAAAAGAGGCCATGCGCGAAGTAGGATATGTCCCCTACCATTCACTGGGGGGAAGGGGGGAACAGGGAAGGTCTTATACTTAATGCTTATGCAGCTGCAAGATGACTGCATGTGCCTTAGATGTTAAAGGCACATAACCGAAGATTAAAAAAAGAGGTTATGCGCGAAGTAGGATATGTCCCCTACCATTCACTGGGGGGGGGGGAACAGGGAAGGTATTATACTTAATGCTTATGCAGCTGCAAGATGACTGCATGCGCTTTAGATGTTAAAGGCACATAACCGAAGATAAAAAAGAGGTCATGCGCGAAGTAGGATATGTCCCCTACCATTCACTGGGGGAGGGGGAACAGGGGAGGTCTTATACTTAATGCTTATGCAGCTGCAAGATGACTGCATGCGCTTTAGATGTTAAAGGCACATAACCGAAGATAAAAAAAGAGGCCATGCGCGAAGTAGGATATGTCCCCTACCATTCACTGGGGGAGGGGGGAACAGGGAAGGTCTTATACTTAATGCTTATGCAGCTGCAAGATGACTGCATGTGCTTTAGATGTTAAAGGCACATAACCGAAGATAAAAAAAGAGGTCATGCGCGAAGTAGGATATGTCCCCCACTATTCACTGGGGGGAGGGGGAACAGGGGAGGTCTTATATTTAATGCTTATGCAGCTGCAAGATGACTGCATGTGCTTTAGATGTTAAAGGCACATAACCGAAGATAAAAAAAGAGGTCATGCACGAAGTAGGATATGTCCCCTACCATTCACTGGGGGGAAGAGGGGAACAGGGAAGGTATTATACTTAATGCTTATGCAGCTGCAAGATGACTGCATGCGCTTTAGATGTTAAAGGCACATAACCGAAGATAAAAAAAGAGGTCATGCGCGAAGTAGGATATGTCCCCTACCATTCACTGGGGGGAGGGGGAACAGGGAAGGTATTATACTTAATGCTTATGCAGCTGCAAGATGACTGCATGTGCTTTAGATGTTAAAGGCACATAACCGAAGATAAAAAAAGAGGCCATGCGCGAAGTAGGATATGTCCCCTACCATTCACTGGGGGGAAGGGGGAACAGGGAAGGTATTATACTTAATGCTTATGCAGCTGCAAGATGACTGCATGTGCCTTAGATGTTAAAGGCACATAACCGAAGATTAAAAAAAGAGGTTATGCGCGAAGTAGGATATGTCCCCTACCATTCACTGGGGGGAGGGGGAACAGGGGAGGTCTTATATTTAATGCTTATGCAGCTGCAAGATGACTGCATGTGCTTTAGATGTTAAAGGCACATAACCGAAGATAAAAAAAGAGGTCATGCGCGAAGTAGGATATGTCCCCTACCATTCACTGGGGGAAGGGGGAACAGGGAAGGTATTATACTTAATGCTTATGCAGCTGCAAGATGACTGCATGTGCTTTAGATGTTAAAGGCACATAACCGAAGATAAAAAAAGAGGTCATGCGCGAAGTAGGATATGTCCCCTACCATTCACTGGGGGAGGGGGAACAGGGGAGGTCTTATACTTAATGCTTATGCAGCTGCAAGATCACTGCATGTGCCTTAGATGTTGAAGGCACGTAACCGAAGATAAAAAAAGAAATCATGCGCGAAGTAGGATATGTCCCCCATTATTCACTGGGGGGAGGGGGGAACAGGGGAGGTCTTATATTTAATGCTTATGCAGCTGCAAGATGACTGCATGTGCTTTAGATGTTAAAGGCACATAACCGAAGATAAAAAAAGAGGTCATGCACGAAGTAGGATATGTCCCCTACCATTCACTGGGGGGAAGAGGGGAACAGGGAAGGTATTATACTTAATGCTTATGCAGCTGCAAGATGACTGCATGCGCTTTAGATGTTAAAGGCACATAACCGAAGATAAAAAAGAGGCCATGCGCGAAGTAGGATATGTCCCCTACCATTCACTGGGGGGAAGGGGGGAACAGGGAAGGCCTTATACTTAATGCTTATGCAGCTGCAAGATGACTGCATGTGCCTTAGATGTTAAAGGCACATAACCGAAGATAAAAAAAGAAATCATGCGCGAAGTAGGATATGTCCCCCACTATTCATTGGGGGGAGGGGGGAACAGGGGAGGTCTTATATTTAATGCTTATGCAGCTGCAAGATGACTGCATGCGCTTTAGATGTTAAAGGCACATAACCGAAGATAAAAAAAGAGGCCATGCGCGAAGTAGGATATGTCCCCTACCATTCACTGGGGGAAAGGGGGGAACAGGGAAGGTATTATACTTAATGCTTATGCAGCTGCAAGATGACTGCATGTGCCTTAGATGTTAAAGGCACATAACCGAAGATTAAAAAAATAGGTTATCCGCGAAGTAGGATATGTCCCCTACCATTCACTGGGGGGAGGGGGGAACAGGGGAGGTCTTATACTTAATGCTTATGCAGCTGCAAGATGACTGCATGTGCTTTAGATGTTAAAGGCACATAACCGAAGATAAAAAAAGAGGTCATGCACGAAGTAGGATATGTCCCCTACCATTCACTGGGGGGAAGGGGGGAACAGGGAAGGTATTATACTTAATGCTTATGCAGCTGCAAGATGACTGCATGCGCTTTAGATGTTAAAGGCACATAACCGAAGATAAAAAAGAGGCCATGCGCGAAGTAGGATATGTCCCCTACCATTCACTGGGGGGAAGGGGGGAACAGGGAAGGCCTTATACTTAATGCTTATGCAGCTGCAAGATGACTGCATGTGCCTTAGATGTTAAAGGCACATAACCGAAGATAAAAAAAGAAATCATGCGCGAAGTAGGATATGTCCCCCACTATTCATTGGGGGGAGGGGGAACAGGGGAGGTCTTATATTTAATGCTTATGCAGCTGCAAGATGACTGCATGTGCTTTAGATGTTAAAGGCACATAACCGAAGATAAAAAAAGAGGTCATGCACGAAGTAGGATATGTCCCCTACCATTCACTGGGGGAAGGGGGAACAGGGAAGGTATTATACTTAATGCTTATGCAGCTGCAAGATGACTGCATGCGCTTTAGATGTTAAAGGCACATAACCGAAGATAAAAAAAGAGGCCATGCGCGAAGTAGGATATGTCCCCTACCATTCACTGGGGGGAAGGGGGGAACAGGGAAGGTATTATACTTAATGCCTATGCAGCTGCAAGATGACTGCATGTGCCTTAGATGTTAAAGGCACATAACCGAAGATTAAAAAAAGAGGTTATGCGCGAAGTAGGATATGTCCCCTACCATTCACTGGGGGGAGGGGGGAACAGGGGAGGTCTTATATTTAATGCTTATGCAGCTGCAAGATGACTGCATGTGCTTTAGATGGTAAAGGCACATAACCGAAGATAAAAAAAGAGGTCATGCGCGAAGTAGGATATGTCCCCTACCATTCACTGGGGGGAAGGGGGGAACAGGGAAGGTATTATACTTAATGCTTATGCAGCTGCAAGATGACTGCATGTGCTTTAGATGTTAAAGGCACATAACCGAAGATAAAAAAAGAGGTCATGCGCGAAGTAGGATATGTCCCCTACCATTCATTGGGGGAGGGGGGAACAGGGGAGGTCTTATACTTAATGCTTATGCAGCTGCAAGATCACTGCATGTGCCTTAGATGTTGAAGGCACGTAACCGAAGATAAAAAAAGAAATCATGCGCGAAGTAGGATATGTCCCCCATTATTCACTGGGGGGAGGGGGGAACAGGGGAGGTCTTATATTTAATGCTTATGCAGCTGCAAGATGACTGCATGTGCTTTAGATGTTAAAGGCACATAACCGAAGATAAAAAAAGAGGTCATGCACGAAGTAGGATATGTCCCCTACCATTCACTGGGGGGAAGAGGGGAACAGGGAAGGTATTATACTTAATGCTTATGCAGCTGCAAGATGACTGCATGCGCTTTAGATGTTAAAGGCACATAACCGAAGATAAAAAAGAGGCCATGCGCGAAGTAGGATATGTCCCCTACCATTCACTGGGGGGAAGGGGGGAACAGGGAAGGCCTTATACTTAATGCTTATGCAGCTGCAAGATGACTGCATGTGCCTTAGATGTTAAAGGCACATAACCGAAGATAAAAAAAGAAATCATGCGCGAAGTAGGATATGTCCCCCACTATTCATTGGGGGGAGGGGGGAACAGGGGAGGTCTTATATTTAATGCTTATGCAGCTGCAAGATGACTGCATGCGCTTTAGATGTTAAAGGCACATAACCGAAGATAAAAAAAGAGGCCATGCGCGAAGTAGGATATGTCCCCTACCATTCACTGGGGGGAAGGGGGGAACAGGGAAGGTATTATACTTAATGCTTATGCAGCTGCAAGATGACTGCATGTGCCTTAGATGTTAAAGGCACATAACCGAAGATTAAAAAAATAGGTTATCCGCGAAGTAGGATATGTCCCCTACCATTCACTGGGGGAAGGGGGGAACAGGGGAGGTCTTATACTTAATGCTTATGCAGCTGCAAGATGACTGCATGTGCTTTAGATGTTAAAGGCACATAACCGAAGATAAAAAAAGAGGCCATGCGCGAAGTAGGATATGTCCCCTACCATTCACTGGGGGGAAGGGGGGAACAGGGGAGGTCTTATATTTAATGCTTATGCAGCTGCAAGATGACTGCATGTGCTTTAGATGTTAAAGGCACATAACCGAAGATAAAAAAAGAGGTCATGCACGAAGTAGGATATGTCCCCTACCACTCACTGGGGGGAAGGGGGGAACAGGGAAGGTATTATACTTAATGCTTATGCAGCTGCAAGATGACTGCATGTGCCTTAGATGTTAAAGGCACATAACCGAAGATAAAAAAAGAAATCATGCGCGAAGTAGGATATGTCCCCCATTATTCACTGGGGGAGGGGGGAACAGGGAAGGTCTTATACTTAATGCTTATGCAGCTGCAAGATGACTGCATGTGCCTTAGATGTTAAAGGCACATAACCGAGGATAAAAAAAGAGGCTATGCGCGAAGTAGGATATGTCCCCTACCATTCACTGGGGGGAAGGGGGGAACAGGGAAGGTCTTATACTTAATACTTATGCAGCTGCAAGATGACTGCATGTGCCTTAGATGTTAAAGGCACATAACCGAAGATTAAAAAAAGAGGTTATGCGCGAAGTAGGATATGTCCCCTACCATTCACTGGGGGGAAGAGGGGAACAGGGAAGGTATTATACTTAATGCTTATGCAGCTGCAAGATGACTGCATGCGCTTTAGATGTTAAAGGCACATAACCGAAGATAAAAAAGAGGTCATGCGCGAAGTAGGATATGTCCCCTACCATTCACTGGGGGAGGGGGGAACAGGGGAGGTCTTATACTTAATGCTTATGCAGCTGCAAGATGACTGCATGTGCCTTAGATGTTAAAGGCACATAACCGAAGATAAAAAAAGAGGCTATGCGCGAAGTAGGATATGTCCCCTACCATTCACTGGGGGGAAGGGGGGAACAGGGAAGGTCTTATACTTAATGCTTATGCAGCTGCAAGATGACTGCATGTGCTTTAGATGTTAAAGGCACATAACCGAAGATAAAAAAAGAGGTCATGCGCGAAGTAGGATATGTCCCCTACCATTCACTGGGGGAAAGGGGGGAACAGGGAAGGTATTATACTTAATGCTTATGCAGCTGCAAGATGACTGCATGTGCCTTAGATGTTAAAGGCACATAACCGAAGATTAAAAAAAGAGGTTATGCGCGAAGTAGGATATGTCCCCTACCATTCACTGGGGGGAAGAGGGGAACAGGGAAGGTATTATACTTAATGCTTATGCAGCTGCAAGATGACTGCATGCGCTTTAGATGTTAAAGGCACATAACCGAAGATAAAAAAGAGGTCATGCGCGAAGTAGGATATGTCCCCTACCATTCACTGGGGGGAAGGGGGGAACAGGGAAGGTATTATACTTAATGCTTATGCAGCTGCAAGATGACTGCATGTGCCTTAGATGTTAAAGGCACATAACCGAAGATTAAAAAAAGAGGTTATGCGCGAAGTAGGATATGTCCCCTACCATTCACTGGGGGGAGGGGGGAACAGGGAAGGTATTATACTTAATGCTTATGCAGCTGCAAGATGACTGCATGCGCTTTAGATGTTAAAGGCACATAACCGAAGATAAAAAAGAGGTCATGCGCGAAGTAGGATATGTCCCCTACCATTCACTGGGGGGAAGGGGGGAACAGGGAAGGTCTTATACTTAATGCTTATGCAGCTGCAAGATGACTGCATGTGCCTTAGATGTTAAAGGCACATAACCGAAGATTAAAAAAAGAGGTTATGCGCGAAGTAGGATATGTCCCCTACCATTCACTGGGGGGAAGGGGGGAACAGGGAAGGTCTTATACTTAATGCTTATGCAGCTGCAAGATGACTGCATGTGCCTTAGATGTTAAAGGCACATAACCGAAGATAAAAAAAGAGGCTATGCGCGAAGTAGGATATGTCCCCTACCATTCACTGGGGGGAAGGGGGGAACAGGGAAGGTCTTATACTTAATGCTTATGCAGCTGCAAGATGAGTGTATGTGCCTTAAATATAAGACCCTATTTCCTAGTCATGAAACCTAACGTCAAAGATATAAGAATCTCAGATTCCTTTCACTTTTCAGTCAAATCATATGGGAAGGTGAAGTACGAGCTCAAACATGAGGTTTAAAGTCAACTGCCGTCTACACAATGCCTTTACTACTGAATAACTAGGAAACATTTCCACTAAATTCATAATAAAAATCCCAGCAAAAGTGGTTATTTATATTTAAAACGATATCTAGAAAAAAATCCTAATATGGTTTGTTTTGAATAGAATTAAGATGCCATTGAATGGCAAAACTTGTGAATGTTTTTAGTGTGACACATAAATTAAAGAAAATAAAATACATAATAAAATCATACCCATTGCTCAGCGGGACTCAAATATTCCTCGTCTTTGGTTAATGCCTTGGTGGTGGTCACTTCTTCCATCGGCTCCTTTTTGAAAATGCTCCTCCCTCTGAAAAGCGTTTATAAGAGTCGCATAGGGAAGGAATAATTGGAAGAGCAATCGAATCTGGTCTGAACAAGGGAGGAAGTAAAAACTTGCACGGCCGGCTTGTTTTAACTCATTCAAACGAATACCCAAATCATAAATGAATTCACTCCCCCATCTCCTTACCTCATTCTTAGGTCAACTTATAAACGGTCGAATTTCACAGCAACCCTCAGGCAGGGGAAAAAACTGTACGAAAGATATGCAAGGAAAAGACACCAAAAACGGATGCAGGTATGCAGGTACCTATGTATGCTTCTCGCCTATAGGAGAGGGAGTAGTTTTCTCGGCTGCAGATCCCACTTGAGCAGAAATCAGATCCCTATATTGCTGGACCGGTTTAAACTCGTTGGGGACTTGGCAAGACCGCCGACCATTCGGCCAGCACCGGTTTTAACCTATCTCCAACTGCCGACGATTTATATTCCAATCCAACTTAAGTCCGATCACTATTGCAATCGGAACCGAGTTTGGCACATATTGTTCCTCACGAAATAGCTAAGAGCGGGTCCATCTATGAAACCGACCGCCCGCAAAAATGCACAACAAGAAATTAGTCTTCGAAAATTTGATCTGTGATATTTTATGGCGCCATCGGGTCTCAAAAATTCACATGAAACGAGATGATCTCCAAGGATGTTGGAGATGAGGGACCAATCCACAATATGGATTAAATATATAAAATTTAAACACTCATATTTGCGCCTTGACAAATTAAAATAAGCTTAGAGATAATCACATAGACATATACGTATGTAGAGATATGATAACGTGATAATATATTTTTGCATACAATAAACAATAATATTAACGGAATAAACGATTGATAAATAACGCCATATGAATGAACATATAAGTTCTGTTCGGAACTAGTGGTGTATGAAAGAAACCCTGAAAATTTGACGATCGCAGGTGGAATTTTTGGATGGGGAATTCCATAGTTAATGAGACTCATTTAGGGATCGAAATTTGTGCTCTCGGGTTTCCAATGAAAATTATTCGGGGGAAATCTACACTAAAATAGAAAATAAAAAATTAAAGATTAAAAAAACACGAGTGTCGAATATTTTTTGATTGCCACCACTTCCAACACATATAATTCAGATATTCTCTCAGTTCCCCTACATCGACCTAAACGAAAGTCAATGCCCCACAGACTATGCATATACTTAAGTGATCTTATCTTAGATGATAAGCTACGCAAGCAAAGGCATCATGCTAAACGTTCATATCGATTAGGCCTAAAAGATATCAATGAGCTGGACATTTGCGCCGCTCTACTGTTAGATGATCAACGAAAGGAGTCGCACAGTGATTTTCACCAATTTAAAGCCGTCGTCTGGAGGACTGTCAAAACGATGAGAAAAGGAGCTTAAAATTTCAAAGAACTGCTTAGAAGACCTGGGCGAGAGTAAAAAACGATCGGAAATCGAGCCAACGTCTCCATTCACCGTACCAAACAATGGACGAAAGACTACCTAAACATGCACGAACACACATATGTACATATAAACCTCTACTTAACGTTTGTTTCGCCTATGTATTTCGTCGTATCGGTAAAGCAAGAAGCTAGGAAGCAATACCTACAAGATACCTACCCGAAGGATTAGGATTGAGATCGGAACAAACCTAAAGTCCTTCAAATGTATCACCGAGTAATGCAATCCAATATCACATACAATTTGAATGCTTGTAACGGCTACGAATGTTAGCAGCAGTATAATTATTTATTAATAGCAGTTATAATATTTAATTTTTAGTGTAACTGGAATAAATATACCAATAAATTCTATACATCTCGTATCATTGTTTGGCAAAAAAGAATTTTATTACTTGATGACAATGATTTATTTAGTTCAGGTGCTCTTTATAGAGCACCTAAACCACCATGAGTGTGATGCCCTTTTTTCTCCCCTTCCTCTCCCCTCCCCCCTTTCATCCCCTTCCTCAACTCCTAGAAAACTCCTATTTCTGCTCGTAAAATTCCTTTTTAAGAATAGGAGCATAAAACAAAACTAATAATAGTTGCGAAGAAAATATGTAAATAGAGAAAAAGAACCTTTTTAAAAAAATAGGAAAGAAATTTATGATTTTAATAAAAAAATTTATGCTTGCTTTAAGAAAAAAAAAAAAATCACTTCCTTAATTACAAATAAATTCCATCATCATAATTCAAATACATAATACAAGAATAATAATTAAGGAATACAAGTATATAATAGTATATAATTAAGAATAGTATGTATTATCTAATAATTTTATTATAATACTTAATAAATCAATAATAATACCTATTCAATAGCATATATAGAGTATCGAATATAGAAAAATGCATAATTTTTGAGAAAATTTTTCAATGTTTTAAGACAGCTATCTGAAAGAAAACGTAACAATCATATAAGGCGACTTATGCAAGAAAGGCGGATTAAAGAGGCGAGAGAGGGGATTAGCAAATGATAAACGTAGCTATCAACCTCGATATTAAAAAATGTTCGTAATTTTTCTACATAAGCACCTTGCATGGTATAGAAACTATGAAGCTCTTATCCTAGAACTCAGCACTTCGTAGATTTTTTAAATTTTTTTTTTTTTGGAAGAAAGGAAGGGGATATAATCCAGAGGTATATGATTCATAGGTGCTTATAACTACATAGGAAAAGGGATTATGCCAAATTTATCTAACGCAATCACGCACGAAGCTGAATCGAGAAGAAATTCAAACAAAGCAATATAATAATACAACGTTATACATCAATCACTGTTCAGTTCAAAGAGAAAAAATTAACAATTATATAGTAAACGCATTAAAGCCACCATGAAACAAGGTTGCATAAAGGATAACATTAAACCATACTGTCGGAAAAAATGCTCAATTATGACATCATAGGCCGGAAAAATGCTCACTTATGACATCATAAGCCGGAAAAATGCTCATTTATGACATCATAGGCCGGAAAAAATGCTCATTTATGATATCATATTTTGATTCTTTTAGATGAAACTATACAAAAGGAACCACTCTACTTGAACGATCGCATATATTTCAGCAAAAATTCTCTCGTAAAAAGCCGATAAAAATTGAAAATCTCTGATATTCTACCAAATTAAAGTTGAATTTTTCTCCTCGAGCATAAAGTTAAGCATACTATCTGCAAGATGGACCTCTGAAAGAATTATTAATCAACACCAATTCGTTAATAATTTCCCCTTCGATAATTCGCAATAATATCTCTCGAGTATCTATGACCATACGTCGGTCTGATAACGTCGTTGCCTTTCCAAATCTTTTTGCAATTTTTGTGCTTCGACTTCCGTTTTACCGCCCACTTCAATAAAGATTCTTTCAAAAATTTTTTGAACGTCACGTGCCATATTCCGTGCATCACTGAAAATATCCAATAAAATAACGTTGATGAAAAAAATTATAAAATGCGATTATTTCTTTGAGCAATTTCTATATGAATGCATCAATAAAAATTTGAAAAACAACAATCAAATCTAATAATAGGCATAAAGAAAGGATAATTAAAGAATAAGTAAAAATTAGGTAAATTTCGATATTAATTATTCCGAAATTATATTCAATTACATCAAATTTGCAAAAAAAAAAAAAATCATCTGAATGTTGCTAACATTTTTCCGTCAATATCGTTTTCATTCAAAAGAACATAAAAGAGTTTATTTGTTGCGAAAATTTTTCTAAATAAACTCGTATCTGCTATGAAAATTTGCATAAACCTCCAACATAAATTAATCGTATAAAAGTTTTGTAGAATTTATCGCTAATTATCTTTAAATAGAAAATGAAAAATAAATAAATAAATAAATATTGAAATGATTTCTTATATGGTCTATCCCATTAAGTACTCTAATTCAAAGAATATTTGCATATTAATCGTCAAATAAACTCCAACATAAATATAATCGACTCCTTTTTTCCTCCTTTATCTCATGCATACACTCTACGATGAAAATGAATTCAACGTTGCTGCTAAGACTATAAAGCAGCTGCAATATGATGATCTAATTCAACACTAAACACTAAGAATTCTGCCCTCAGGCATTGACGTTACTGTTCTAACACAGCTCCAAAATATGCCTTCAGAAAAAGAAAATAAATACCCCAATAAGAAATGGGCAAAGCCCACCCTTTCTCCTTTCAAATCTTTTTTAAAACGACTTCCACCACTGCAAAAGGCCAAGTAAGGTATTACATTTAAGTAGGAATTGCAAAAAAAATTGCTTACCCGCAAACATAAATATGTGCACCATTTTCGATCGCGTTCCATACAGATTCACGATTCTCCCAGAGTTTATTTTGTACATATATCTATAAAAATAATCCGATTAGCACTAATAAAACACTGAATTACCACATAAATAAACATTTTAAATCAGCGTCACTATTCGATTACCTAATTAAATTTGATGCAAAGATGAAATTTGTCTAATGCAAAAAATTATTCCTCCTTCCTAAACATTAAAATCTGCATTATTCTTTCTACAAGGTTATTGATTAATCAGTATTAATTTCTAAAAAATTTTCATGCCGATCTCTAAACAAAAAAGCTAAATCTATAAAAAACACACAAGCATAAAAGTGATACTATATTTATTCTAGCACAAACAATTACTATTATAGTCCTCTATGTATTCCTGCATCTTGTGTCGCATCACCTGCAGCCATCACCACAAATACTCATCGCTTCATGCTAAAACCTCATGCTTCGTTCGGTTGGTTTCAGTCTCACAGGTCGAGTCAACAACCCCCCCCCATTCTACAACAGCAAACTAGAGCATTTGTTGAAACCATTGAAGCAAAATATACGACCAAGAGAGAAGTAAAGAGGCCTTAATGAACGTCAACAAACCTTCTTATCCGATAATCTCGAGAAAGCAACATAAAGTTCAGAGAGAATGCCCTCTTTGACGTACTCTTTCAGTTCATCTTCATAAATATAGTCGTGTTCTGGATGACGACAACCGAAATATAAAATCATTGGACCTATTTCTTTACCTGAAATAGAATAATACTCACTTCAGGCGCAAACCTGCAATGGGGTTCGGATGGCTCAGTGGTTAAAGCAGCACAGCGCCAATTCCAAGGTGCTGGCTCGACTCATTCATTCGTGAGCACGATGCGAATTCGAATGCTACTATACGCATTTTGCTGAAGCATGCAAAAATGTTCAAACAATTGACATTGATTAATGAAATCAAAAAAAAATTTATAAGTCAAACTTTGGGCGTTTGAATTCTCAAACTGTAAACCATTGTCAGAAGAGCACTTGCTCTGAAAAAAGCACTACCACCCATTAATGTGCTTTTGTGTATGAGACAATAAATATGCCTAAAACAACCCAATGATCAGATTATTCCATATATTTGCAAAATAAAACAATGCTTCAGATAAGCAATAAACGGTAATGCTGAATAAACGGTAATAAACGGCAATAAACGCCGTCATCGTTTGTTGATGCTCTATGCGATGAGAAATGATCGCGAAAAATCAGAAAATTTTAGAAAAACCATTGGATTTTTCGATGAATAACCTATCTTTTGACCGGTGCCCTCTATCCATTTAACGACAATCTAGATACTCAACTTTCACTTCGCCTTCCCAAGTCCATCCTCTCCCCAAAGAGAAAAAATATGATTGCCTGGAGAGGAAATATTGCACGCATGACCCCGATTCTGGCTTCATTCGATTATCCGGTAGGACTAGAACGGCGATTCAAAGGTCAAACTTCCACCCAGCGCAAAGGGAGGGAGAAGTCACGAAGGACTGACGACCTTATAATATGAGGAAATCAAAAACCCTCCGACAGACAACAAGGTTAATTGGTCGGACATTTTGGAATAATAGTAATAGAATATCATTTGAACGTGCAGCAAAAGTCTCTTTCTTTAAGTGAACATTATTCGAGCCCTAACAAGATCCTGGTTCTCATTACCAAATTCAGGTTTCGAACTACGGATGCATATCCTCAAAACTGTCGTATTTTTAGCAAAAATTCTGCAGAATATGAAACGCAGACCTTGTTGTTTATTCCATTGACGTTCTTGAATAAAACCACGGAATGGTGCAAATCCAGTGCCTGGTCCAACCATAATGACTGCTGTTGTTGACCGATGTGGAAGTCGCATCGTTGACTTTCGTACGAATATTGGCACTTTTTCACCTTTATTCTGCAATTTTCATTAACTAACATTGCCAAATGGGTAAAATAAAATTGGCGCAAATCCATCGCCAATGTGCTTTATAGAATATTTGCAGCGCTAATAATAATCGAAACGAACATTAAACTAAAAGTGCTCTTGACATAAATAAATTAGATTCGTAAACAACAGAACTTCGAACGATGATATAACGGCTTTGATGTATCGCCGTATTTTTGACACTTTACATCGTACAGCCGAAATCACTACCTCACACATATATATATATATATATATATATATATATATATATATATATATATATATATATATATATATATATAAATCCAAAGAAAAAGCTGTCATCATATGTCTTAATTTTCGAAATTACGAACGGTAAAATTTTCACTAAGTATCATTCACACTCATTAATACAATTTATTGGTGTCTTTATTAAAGCATCTCTTATCCACAACTACTACATATGTATTTCATATTTAAATATTCTCATTTAATTAAATTAATTATTTAATTATTCATTATTCGATTATTTAAGTAAACATCCAAATAATCAAAACTCATTACTAAACTATAACTTAAATAGCCTTACCTTTGGCAAAAGGTAATTCGTGCATACTCCCTTGATCAGACGATCGCCAATCGTGTACCTCGTTACTACAGCCGTAATCGCAATCGCATCTGTGAGTAATTTCGGTGATGACGATATACTATAATAACGTGCCTAAAACATAACGCATCAAAAAGCTTTAGGAATGGAAAAATATAAACCTGTAAAACAGTTCCATATTCAAAGAAAAAACCAGTGAATACATCTTTACAGGTGCGCATTTA
This sequence comes from Baylisascaris procyonis, assembly GCA_037389465.1. Taxonomy (NCBI): domain Eukaryota; kingdom Metazoa; phylum Nematoda; class Chromadorea; order Rhabditida; family Ascarididae; genus Baylisascaris; species Baylisascaris procyonis. The sequence goes on along the minus strand of JAZARR010000154.1, from coordinate 4,623,642 downwards.
AATTGTGCTTCAGTAAATCAAATCCAACTATGCTTCAAATCAAATCTTTTAATGCCTTCGAACAGCCAGCTTAAGAGAACCTTGAGTCTCAGATGTGGAAAATGGTGAGGGAGGAGGGACGAGGGGAGGGGGAGGGGGGGAAAGAAGAAGGTATTCCCTCCAGCAGAGGTATTCCCTCCCAAAGAAGAAGGTATTCCCTCCCAAATTGTGATATTTTTGCACAACATCATTGGTGATTAACCAATAATGTGATCAACGATAAACCTTTTCTATATCAAATCTAATTTCCACTATAATCAATCATAGTCTTACCTATCATTATTCGCTTTCAATGATCCATTTACTTATGATCCCATTTATCGTTTATATAAATTATAAATGTTTTAATCCATTCTTTTCAAGTAAATTCAAATAAAAAAACGTCTCAAAGATTAAAATACCTGTAATCTTGGCAATAATTCGAGTAGATATTCAACAGGTGGTTTACACGTCGAAAAAAATCGCAATACATCAACAATTGAACGTCGCTCTTTTTGAATAAAACGACTATATTCCTTCTGAAAATGTTAAATATTTGTTTAGAAGAATCAATATCATACCGTATCTCATAAATGAATGCCCCCCCCCAAAAAAAAAATGAAATTCTAGCTTAAAAATTAAGAAACTTACAAAAAATACTCGAAGGGAAAAATTTTGCGAGCCAAATCTCATCAAAGGTTTCTATCACACCAGTCTTATCCTCAAACACTCAACTACATAAACTTGGAGGCGATATTCACAACGGAATGCAAAAACTAACTTTTAATGCAATACTTAAATTCACTAAATTTGACTCAAAATTCTCCTAGAAGCTTAGAATGGGTCTCACTAAAATTTCGTCTATAAGACATATCACTCACATTGCCAAACACATTCTATTCTATAAATCTGTCACTAAAGACAAACCATTTCTTCAGCTGCTGATGACAACCGTTTTCACTCAATTTTTTTATAAAAAATAATCCGTTGCAAGCGTTGCAACTCATACTTAATAGTAACGAAAAGAGAAAAATGAATAATAGTCGCAAATTTTCATTCAACAAAACTATTACCAATCCTTCTTCGTTTGCGGTACTAAGCAGCAACAATGCTTGCTTTTGCTTTTCGTCGGAGGTATATTCGGCTAACGCTTTTAGCACATGTGACTTGACCGGGGCGCAAATGTCCACATAATGTGTCAATGCCGTCCGCACTGTACATGGACAAGGGAATGGACTTCGCTTTGAGCTTTCCTCTACAAATATTCCCATCAAAATGACCGCAATTCATAGAAATAAATAAAGGTATAGGGAAACTAGAAAAATGTTTTCATCGTTTTCCTTCCAAATTAATAAGGAAATCTTTAAGTATAACCAAATGGAAGGGATCTAAACGTACCGAGAAGCGCCTTCTAAACTTATTAAGAATTCGCTTTCCGTTTCTAAATATTTCATTTTCAGACAAAAAATTTGAATATTCCCTTAAATCGATCACATATTTTGATTTTCGGTTTATGCTTGCAATATAGAAATGATAATAATAGCACAAAATTTATATTCATTTATCATCTAAACTTGTCGACTATTATAATTAATAAGCAATTAATCTCAATTAGAATTAATAGCCTCAAAATTAAACGGGAAAATTTTCAAACATAACAGAATGAGATTTTTTGTATCTGCAAAAGTAAGACAATTTAGTTTCCATTTAGCGATCCGTTAAAAAGTTCTCACGTAAATCAGATCTCCCCATCATTCACACCATTGAAGCATCTATCAAATTCATTAATTTAAACTTTTATTGCGCCCATGGAATTTTTTACTCCTACTTCCGCCAATATTACTATCAATTTTTGATAGTTTTTACGGCGAGGTATGAAAAAAAATTTTATTTGATGAAAATATTTATTGAAAATTAAGCGGAAATAATCGATTATCAACTATTAAGCGGAAATAAGTCTAATGAAATTTCAACATATTTCCTCATAAAACCATGAGAAGATAAAATAAAAAAGATACCGTCCATATTGATGAGACGGAATTTGAGATCCATATCCGCATTAATGAGTTCACCTAATTCCTCCACCAGAGCAGTGTCGTTCGTTGGAAATACACCCAAATGATCACCTGCTTCATAGCTAAAATATTTAGTAAATTATCACCTTATCAGTAAAACATCTTATCAATAAATCAGCTTATCAAAATTCTAACAAAGAAGTGATCTCCTATAAACGCGAAAAATGACAAGCGAATACTTAAAACAACGAAAAATTAGAAGCATCATAAAAATGTTTTGCTAACAAAGGCAAATTCATCTGCTATTTATTTGTTTGCCTCTATAAAATTTAAAAATTATGCTTACTGAGCGGTCATTTGATCGTTGATCTCTTGCAATTTTATCCACAATAAGGATTATGGATTTATTTCATGTTTAAGTGAAATCTTCGATTTATGGTAAGAAATCCAATGCCGATCGGAAACAATAAATAATTCAGAGTTCAAGATTTTAGTTGGACCTTATTCAACGGTCATCCTTTTCAGATAGAGGTCAAATAAGTTCAAATTCTCAAAAAAATTGTCAGAAAAATCCGGGATTTTTGATCGTTGTGCTGCATTTGACCGCTAAGAAACAACGACCGAACCTTAATAAACTCGACGGAAATATTCACCGAAAATGCCAAATCGAGATTAGTTAGAAAAGAAGCGAGCACACAAAAAAATACATCGACAGGGACGAATAAATAAGTGAAAATTACCGAATACGAGCGCCATTTGTAAGAAATTCAATATGACGACAATTACGTTCACTCTTCTCTTTGTGTAGTTCACGATTAACGCTTATAGTTGACATATAGGGATTCTTCTGATCGAATGGTCTATAAATAACATCGAATAAATACTGCCGAAAGAAATAATGAATCTAAAAATATAAGAGGGTGAAATTAATTAAATTAAATTAAATTTCACCCTTTATATGCAAAATGAAGCGCCACCGATAAGGGAGTTCGAAAAGATACAAGCAACGAAAAGAATCGCTTAGAGTTCACATCCATAGCAGCGATATTCCCATTCACCGATCCTCATCCCCTTTAGGAGTGAATGCATTCACTCATTACCCAACGACTAGAATATCGTTTCGAAACGAATCTTAGTTGATTTTAGATTTTTTTCATTTTTTCATTTAATGAGAATCCACTAATCAACTTCGAAATGACTTCATCGAAGAAAGACATAAATTCTTTGTGAATATTTAAATGAAATCTTAAAAATATTATAGTTATCGAAGATGAGAACGTTTCGCTATGAAATGACTCGAGTATCTCTATGAGATAAAGGACGGATAAAAAAAGGATAGTGTAAGGGATTTTATGAAATTATCTAGTATTTATTGCTCTTCAATCGTTCTTTCTAGTTTAAGGATTATAGCATTAAATATCAGATCATTTCCGCAATTTGTATAACTGGCCTTAATCGTTGTTTTTCTACTCCTCACTTAAATAAACGTTAAATTGCTCCACTTTCGCATCGACAAATGTCAAAAAAGTGTTCTTCAACAACGCAATTAAAGCCTACACGATGCCTATTTTGATCTAATCGGCAATATTTCTGTATAAATAAATAATTCATTTTCCACATAAATAAACTTCCCGTTATTGAATGAAACAACGATATTAGAAGCAACAAAAGCGCAAAGAAAATACTGTCGGGCCAACAAATTCCCAAAAAATATCGTTCGAGATCTTGAATACAAAAAGGGTGTATGGCATATGCCGCTAAATTCGCTTACAGTACTAAATATTATCTAGTAGAATTTCAGGTGCTAGTCGACGAGCGGAAATGACTTTGGCGGTGTAATTTGAGAGATAGAGAGATATGGGCTAGAAAGATGGCAATCCCGTATAGTCACTTTATTTATTATGGGGATAAAGACAATAGATAATGGTTTGAGAACCAAAACTTACGGTCTCTGTTTTTCGAAAGCACCTAGACGACCGTGCTCTCCAATGAAGAGAGTCGTCGTAGGATCCTCAATCACTTCGAATCGATATTGTCTTTCCGGACCCGCCTCAGCAGAAATCTCCCAACCATACGATTGTGCAACCGTCGGCCAGAAACCCTCTCGCCATCTGAATCAATCACTTCATAAATCATAGATTTGCTAATTACAATGAAAGTACTTTCATTAAAAAATGAAATCAGTAAATTATAAAGGTATTCGAGACGTTAATCAATTATTTTAGCTTCCAATGAGGTCATTAATTTTTTTTTTTCTATAATAATTAAAGAAAATTTTTATTGAATTACTCCTTTTTTTATTCACAAATTTTCAAATTATATAGCGATTTACAGGAATTTAAGAAGGGAAATAAAATTAAAAAAAACAAAAACAAAGAAATAACCTCATAAAATCCTCTTCAAGATTTCCATCATCATCACCAAGTCCAAGTTCATAGATACGTTTTGCACCAAGCTCATCGAGACGTCGATCAAAAAATTTACCTACCGCATTATAATGCTCATAAGTTTTATTGCCTAAACCAAATACCTGAAAAAAGAATTCTTTCAATTAATGAATATTTTTTGAAGTTAAATAATAATAGTAATGCTTGGCTCCTAAAGCTGCTCTGTAGGCCAACAATGTTGAAATTCCCCTTAAAGCAATTGTCTAAAAATTCCACCACTTCATTTTGGAAAGAACAAAGGAAGAGAGGACAGGATGGATAGATCTTTGGGTTGTAACAACGATATGCAGGTTAACGCACAATTCATAATAGTGAATACTTTGACCCGCCGAATACATAAATATATACGTATATACAAACTTAACGAATGTTTCAGTAACTCTAGTAAGGCGAACACCAGTAAACGTTTAACAATTCATATATGCTAAGATTCAATGCTTACTTGAAGAATTCACTAACAAGAGGGTCATCGCGTCTCTACGAAGCAATTCTGAGAAACTAGGCAAGAAACTTTGCACGATCCTCCGGAACTAGTCAGCACGAACAAAAATTTAAAGCTCCCTCTCACCCTCCCCGTTCCGTCGTCGGTAGCCAACAACAAACGGAAATGGGGAGGCAGACAAGAAGCTATAAATTTTTCTTCGTGTATAATAAAGAACCGTCGTCGGTAGCCAACGGGAAAGAGGAATGAGGAGAGGAGGCTATAAATTTTTCTTCGGGAATATTTAAGAACCACCATCGGCAGAAAACGAGAAAGAAGAAAGGGGAGGGTGAGAGGGAATTATAAATTTTTCTTCCAATATAATTAAGAACCGTCATCGGCAACCAACGACAGAGGGTAATGGGGAGGGGGAGAGAGCTATAAATTTTTCTTCGAGTAAAATTAGGAAGCATCATGGTCAGAAAACACGATAGAAGAATGGAAAAGGGGAGAGGGAACTGTAAATTTTTCTTAAAATATAATTAAGAACCGTCATCGGCAACCAACGACAGAGGGTAATGGGGAGGGGAGAGAGCTATAAATTTTTCTTCGAGTAAAATTAGGAAGCATCATGGTCAGAAAACACGATAGAAGAATGGAAAAGGGGAGAGGGAACTGTAAATTTTTCTTAAAATATAATTAAGAACCGTCATCGGCAACCAACGACAGAGGGTAATGGGGAGGGGGAGAGAGCTATAAATTTTTCTTCGAGTAAAATTAGGAAGCATCATGGTCAGAAAACACGATAGAAGAATGGAAAAGGGGAGAGGGAACTGTAAATTTTTCTTAAAATATAATTAAGAACCGTCATCGGCAACCAACGACAGAGGGTAATGGGGAGGGGAGAGAGCTATAAATTTTTCTTCGAGTAAAATTAGGAAGCATCATGGTCAGAAAACACGATAGAAGAATGGAAAAGGGGAGAGGGAACTGTAAATTTTTCTTAAAATATAATTAAGAACCGTCATCGGCAACCAACGACAGAGGGTAATGGGGAGGGGAGAGAGCTATAAATTTTTCTTCGAGTAAAATTAGGAAGCATCATGGTCAGAAAACACGAAAGAAGAATCGAAAAGGGGAGAGGGAACTGTAAATTTTTCTTAAAATATAATTAAGAACCGTCATCGGCAACCAACGACAGAGGGTAATGGGGAGGGGAGAGAGCTATAAATTTTTCTTCGAGTAAAATTAGGAAGCATCATGGTCAGAAAACACGATAGAAGAATGGAAAAGGGGAGAGGGAACTGTAAATTTTTCTTAAAATATAATTAAGAACCGTCATCGGCAACCAACGACAGAGGGTAATGGGGAAGGGGAGAGAGCTATAAATTTTTCTTCGAGTAAAATTAGGAAGCATCATGGTCAGAAAACACGATAGAAGAATGGAAAAGGGGAGAGGGAACTGTAAATTTTTCTTAAAATATAATTAAGAACCGTCATCGGCAACCAACGACAGAGGGTAATGGGGAGGGGGAGAGAGCTATAAATTTTTCTTCGAGTAAAATTAGGAAGCATCATGGTCAGAAAACACGATAGAAGAATGGAAAAGGGGAGAGGGAACTGTAAATTTTTCTTAAAATATAATTAAGAACCGTCATCGGCAACCAACGACAGAGGGTAATGGGGAGGGGGAGAGAGCTATAAATTTTTCTTCGAGTAAAATTAGGAAGCATCATGGTCAGAAAACACGATAGAAGAATGGAAAAGGGGAGAGGGAACTGTAAATTTTTCTTAAAATATAATTAAGAACCGTCATCGGCAACCAACGACAGAGGGTAATGGGGAGGGGGAGAGAGCTATAAATTTTTCTTCGAGTAAAATTAGGAAGCATCATGGTCAGAAAACACGATAGAAGAATGGAAAAGGGGAGAGGGAACTGTAAATTTTTCTTAAAATATAATTAAGAACCGTCATCGGCAACCAACGACAGAGGGTAATGGGGAGGGGGAGAGAGCTATAAATTTTTCTTCGAGTAAAATTAGGAAGCATCATGGTCAGAAAACACGATAGAAGAATGGAAAAGGGGAGAGGGAACTGTAAATTTTTCTTAAAATATAATTAAGAACCGTCATCGGCAACCAACGACAGAGGGTAATGGGGAGGGGGAGAGAGCTATAAATTCTTCTTCGAGTAAAATTAGGAAGCATCATGGTCAGAAAACACGATAGAAGAATGGAAAAGGGGAGAGGGAACTGTAAATTTTTCTTAAAATATAATTAAGAACCGTCATCGGCAACCAACGACAGAGGGTAATGGGGAGGGGGAGAGAGCTATAAATTTTTCTTCGAGTAAAATTAGGAAGCATCATGGTCAGAAAACACGATAGAAGAATGGAAAAGGGGAGAGGGAACTGTAAATTTTTCTTAAAATATAATTAAGAACCGTCATCGGCAACCAACGACAGCGGATAATGGGGAGGGGAGAGAGCTATAAATTTTTCTTCGAGTAAAATTAGGAGGCATCATGGTCAGAAAACACGAAAGAAGAATGGAAAAGGGGAGAGGGAACTGTAAATTTTTCTTAAAATATAATTAAGAACCGTCATCGGCAACCAACGACAGAGGGTAATGGGGAGGGGAGAGAGCTATAAATTTTTCTTCGAGTAAAATTAGGAAGCATCATGGTCAGAAAACACGATAGAAGAATGGAAAAGGGGAGAGGGAACTGTAAATTTTTCTTAAAATATAATTAAGAACCGTCATCGGCAACCAACGACAGAGGGTAATGGGGAGGGGAGAGAGCTATAAATTTTTCCTCGAGTAAAATTAGGAAGCATCATGGTCAGAAAACACGATAGAAGAATGGAAAAGGGGAGAGGGAACTGTAAATTTTTCTTAAAATATAATTAAGAACCGTCATCGGCAACCAACGACAGAGGGTAATGGGGAGGGGGAGAGAGCTATAAATTTTTCTTCGAGTAAAATTAGGAAGCATCATGGTCAGAAAACACGATAGAAGAATGGAAAAGGGGAGAGGGAACTGTAAATTTTTCTTAAAATATAATTAAGAACCGTCATCGGCAACCAACGACAGAGGGTAATGGGGAGGGGAGAGAGCTATAAATTTTTCTTCGAGTAAAATTAGGAAGCATCATGGTCAGAAAACACGATAGAAGAATGGAAAAGGGGAGAGGGAACTGTAAATTTTTCTTAAAATATAATTAAGAACCGTCATCGGCAACCAACGACAGAGGGTAATGGGGAGGGGGAGAGAGCTATAAATTTTTCTTCGAGTAAAATTAGGAAGCATCATGGTCAGAAAACACGATAGAAGAATGGAAAAGGGGAGAGGGAACTGTAAATTTTTCTTAAAATATAATTAAGAACCGTCATCGGCAACCAACGACAGAGGGTAATGGGGAGGGGAGAGAGCTATAAATTTTTCTTCGAGTAAAATTAGGAGGCATCATGGTCAGAAAACACGAAAGAAGAATGGAAAAGGGGAGAGGGAACTGTAAATTTTTCTTAAAATATAATTAAGAACCGTCATCGGCAACCAACGACAGAGGGTAATGGGGAGGGGAGAGAGCTATAAATTTTTCTTCGAGTAAAATTAGGAAGCATCATGGTCAGAAAACACGATAGAAGAATGGAAAAGGGGAGAGGGAACTGTAAATTTTTCTTAAAATATAATTAAGAACCGTCATCGGCAACCAACGACAGAGGGTAATGGGGAGGGGGAGAGAGCTATAAATTCTTCTTCGAGTAAAATTAGGAAGCATCATGGTCAGAAAACACGATAGAAGAATGGAAAAGGGGAGAGGGAACTGTAAATTTTTCTTAAAATATAATTAAGAACCGTCATCGGCAACCAACGACAGAGGGTAATGGGGAGGGGGAGAGAGCTATAAATTTTTCTTCGAGTAAAATTAGGAAGCATCATGGTCAGAAAACACGATAGAAGAATGGAAAAGGGGAGAGGGAACTGTAAATTTTTCTTAAAATATAATTAAGAACCGTCATCGGCAACCAACGACAGCGGATAATGGGGAGGGGGAGAGAGCTATAAATTTTTCTTCGAGTAAAATTAGGAGGCATCATGGTCAGAAAACACGAAAGAAGAATGGAAAAGGGGAGAGGGAACTGTAAATTTTTCTTAAAATATAATTAAGAACCGTCATCGGCAACCAACGACAGAGGGTAATGGGGAGGGGAGAGAGCTATAAATTTTTCTTCGAGTAAAATTAGGAAGCATCATGGTCAGAAAACACGATAGAAGAATGGAAAAGGGGAGAGGGAACTGTAAATTTTTCTTAAAATATAATTAAGAACCGTCATCGGCAACCAACGACAGAGGGTAATGGGGAGGGGGAGAGAGCTATAAATTTTTCTTCGAGTAAAATTAGGAAGCATCATGGTCAGAAAACACGATAGAAGAATGGAAAAGGGGAGAGGGAACTGTAAATTTTTCTTAAAATATAATTAAGAACCGTCATCGGCAACCAACGACAGAGGGTAATGGGGAGGGGGAGAGAGCTATAAATTTTTCTTCGAGTAAAATTAGGAAGCATCATGGTCAGAAAACACGATAGAAGAATGGAAAAGGGGAGAGGGAACTGTAAATTTTTCTTAAAATATAATTAAGAACCGTCATCGGCAACCAACGACAGAGGGTAATGGGGAGGGGGAGAGAGCTATAAATTTTTCTTCGAGTAAAATTAGGAAGCATCATGGTCAGAAAACACGATAGAAGAATGGAAAAGGGGAGAGGGAACTGTAAATTTTTCTTAAAATATAATTAAGAACCGTCATCGGCAACCAACGACAGAGGGTAATGGGGAGGGGGAGAGAGCTATAAATTTTTCTTCGAGTAAAATTAGGAAGCATCATGGTCAGAAAACACGATAGAAGAATGGAAAAGGGGAGAGGGAACTGTAAATTTTTCTTAAAATATAATTAAGAACCGTCATCGGCAACCAACGACAGAGGGTAATGGGGAGGGGGAGAGAGCTATAAATTTTTCTTCGAGTAAAATTAGGAGGCATCATGGTCAGAAAACACGAAAGAAGAATGGAAAAGGGGAGAGGGAACTGTAAATTTTTCTTAAAATATAATTAAGAACCGTCATCGGCAACCAACGACAGAGGGTAATGGGGAGGGGGAGAGAGCTATAAATTTTTCTTCGAGTAAAATTAGGAAGCATCATGGTCAGAAAACACGATAGAAGAATGGAAAAGGGGAGAGGGAACTGTAAATTTTTCTTAAAATATAATTAAGAACCGTCATCGGCAACCAACGACAGAGGGTAATGGGGAGGGGAGAGAGCTATAAATTTTTCTTCGAGTAAAATTAGGAAGCATCATGGTCAGAAAACACGAAAGAAGAATGGAAAAGGGGAGAGGGAACTGTAAATTTTTCTTAAAATATAATTAAGAACCGTCATCGGCAACCAACGACAGAGGGTAATGGGGAGGGGAGAGAGCTATAAATTTTTCTTCGAGTAAAATTAGGAGGCATCATGGTCAGAAAACACGAAAGAAGAATGGAAAAGGGGAGAGGGAACTGTAAATTTTTCTTAAAATATAATTAAGAACCGTCATCGGCAACCAACGACAGAGGGTAATGGGGAGGGGAGAGAGCTATAAATTTTTCTTCGAGTAAAATTAGGAAGCATCATGGTCAGAAAACACGATAGAAGAATGGAAAAGGGGAGAGGGAACTGTAAATTTTTCTTAAAATATAATTAAGAACCGTCATCGGCAACCAACGACAGAGGGTAATGGGGAGGGGGAGAGAGCTATAAATTTTTCTTCGAGTAAAATTAGGAAGCATCATGGTCAGAAAACACGATAGAAGAATGGAAAAGGGGAGAGGGAACTGTAAATTTTTCTTAAAATATAATTAAGAACCGTCATCGGCAACCAACGACAGAGGGTAATGGGGAGGGGAGAGAGCTATAAATTTTTCTTCGAGTAAAATTAGGAAGCATCATGGTCAGAAAACACGATAGAAGAATGGAAAAGGGGAGAGGGAACTGTAAATTTTTCTTAAAATATAATTAAGAACCGTCATCGGCAACCAACGACAGAGGGTAATGGGGAGGGGAGAGAGCTATAAATTTTTCTTCGAGTAAAATTAGGAAGCATCATGGTCAGAAAACACGATAGAAGAATGGAAAAGGGGAGAGGGAACTGTAAATTTTTCTTAAAATATAATTAAGAACCGTCATCGGCAACCAACGACAGAGGGTAATGGGGAGGGGAGAGAGCTATAAATTTTTCTTCGAGTAAAATTAGGAAGCATCATGGTCAGAAAACACGATAGAAGAATGGAAAAGGGGAGAGGGAACTGTAAATTTTTCTTAAAATATAATTAAGAACCGTCATCGGCAACCAACGACAGAGGGTAATGGGGAAGGGGAGAGAGCTATAAATTTTTCTTCGAGTAAAATTAGGAAGCATCATGGTCAGAAAACACGATAGAAGAATGGAAAAGGGGAGAGGGAACTGTAAATTTTTCTTAAAATATAATTAAGAACCGTCATCGGCAACCAACGACAGAGGGTAATGGGGAGGGGGAGAGAGCTATAAATTTTTCTTCGAGTAAAATTAGGAAGCATCATGGTCAGAAAACACGATAGAAGAATGGAAAAGGGGAGAGGGAACTGTAAATTTTTCTTAAAATATAATTAAGAACCGTCATCGGCAACCAACGACAGAGGGTAATGGGGAAGGGGAGAGAGCTATAAATTTTTCTTCGAGTAAAATTAGGAAGCATCATGGTCAGAAAACACGATAGAAGAATGGAAAAGGGGAGAGGGAACTGTAAATTTTTCTTAAAATATAATTAAGAACCGTCATCGGCAACCAACGACAGAGGGTAATGGGGAAGGGGAGAGAGCTATAAATTTTTCTTCGAGTAAAATTAGGAAGCATCATGGTCAGAAAACACGATAGAAGAATGGAAAAGGGGAGAGGGAACTGTAAATTTTTCTTAAAATATAATTAAGAACCGTCATCGGCAACCAACGACAGAGGGTAATGGGGAGGGGGAGAGAGCTATAAATTTTTCTTCGAGTAAAATTAGGAAGCATCATGGTCAGAAAACACGATAGAAGAATGGAAAAGGGGAGAGGGAACTGTAAATTTTTCTTAAAATATAATTAAGAACCGTCATCGGCAACCAACGACAGAGGGTAATGGGGAGGGGGAGAGAGCTATAAATTTTTCTTCGAGTAAAATTAGGAAGCATCATGGTCAGAAAACACGATAGAAGAATGGAAAAGGGGAGAGGGAACTGTAAATTTTTCTTAAAATATAATTAAGAACCGTCATCGGCAACCAACGACAGAGGGTAATGGGGAGGGGGAGAGAGCTATAAATTTTTCTTCGAGTAAAATTAGGAAGCATCATGGTCAGAAAACACGATAGAAGAATGGAAAAGGGGAGAGGGAACTGTAAATTTTTCTTAAAATATAATTAAGAACCGTCATCGGCAACCAACGACAGAGGGTAATGGGGAAGGGGAGAGAGCTATAAATTTTTCTTCGAGTAAAATTAGGAAGCATCATGGTCAGAAAACACGATAGAAGAATGGAAAAGGGGAGAGGGAACTGTAAATTTTTCTTAAAATATAATTAAGAACCGTCATCGGCAACCAACGACAGAGGGTAATGGGGAGGGGGAGAGAGCTATAAATTTTTCTTCGAGTAAAATTAGGAAGCATCATGGTCAGAAAACACGATAGAAGAATGGAAAAGGGGAGAGGGAACTGTAAATTTTTCTTAAAATATAATTAAGAACCGTCATCGGCAACCAACGACAGAGGGTAATGGGGAAGGGGAGAGAGCTATAAATTTTTCTTCGAGTAAAATTAGGAAGCATCGTGGTCAGAAAACACGATAGAAGAATGGAAAAGGGGAGAGGGAACTGTAAATTTTTCTTAAAATATAATTAAGAACCGTCATCGGCAACCAACGACAGAGGGTAATGGGGAGGGGAGAGAGCTATAAATTTTTCTTCGAGTAAAATTAGGAAGCATCATGGTCAGAAAACACGATAGAAGAATGGAAAAGGGGAGAGGGAACTGTAAATTTTTCTTAAAATATAATTAAGAACCGTCATCGGCAACCAACGACAGAGGGTAATGGGGAGGGGAGAGAGCTATAAATTTTTCTTCGAGTAAAATTAGGAAGCATCATGGTCAGAAAACACGATAGAAGAATGGAAAAGGGGAGAGGGAACTGTAAATTTTTCTTAAAATATAATTAAGAACCGTCATCGGCAACCAACGACAGAGGGTAATGGGGAGGGGGAGAGAGCTATAAATTTTTCTTCGAGTAAAATTAGGAAGCATCATGGTCAGAAAACACGATAGAAGAATGGAAAAGGGGAGAGGGAACTGTAAATTTTTCTTAAAATATAATTAAGAACCGTCATCGGCAACCAACGACAGAGGGTAATGGGGAGGGGAGAGAGCTATAAATTTTTCTTCGAGTAAAATTAGGAAGCATCATGGTCAGAAAACACGATAGAAGAATGGAAAAGGGGAGAGGGAACTGTAAATTTTTCTTAAAATATAATTAAGAACCGTCATCGGCAACCAACGACAGAGGGTAATGGGGAGGGGAGAGAGCTATAAATTTTTCTTCGAGTAAAATTAGGAAGCATCATGGTCAGAAAACACGATAGAAGAATGGAAAAGGGGAGAGGGAACTGTAAATTTTTCTTAAAATATAATTAAGAACCGTCATCGGCAACCAACGACAGAGGGTAATGGGGAAGGGGAGAGAGCTATAAATTTTTCTTCGAGTAAAATTAGGAAGCATCATGGTCAGAAAACACGATAGAAGAATGGAAAAGGGGAGAGGGAACTGTAAATTTTTCTTAAAATATAATTAAGAACCGTCATCGGCAACCAACGACAGAGGGTAATGGGGAAGGGGAGAGAGCTATAAATTTTTCTTCGAGTAAAATTAGGAAGCATCATGGTCAGAAAACACGATAGAAGAATGGAAAAGGGGAGAGGGAACTGTAAATTTTTCTTAAAATATAATTAAGAACCGTCATCGGCAACCAACGACAGAGGGTAATGGGGAAGGGGAGAGAGCTATAAATTTTTCTTCGAGTATCATAATCATACTCGAAGAATTTACAGCCCCTCTCATTACCCATTCTCGTTGCATACCAACGATGGTTCTTAATTATACTCGAACTTAAATTCCACTATAAAAGCAAAAAACATCGATCTAGACGTTTCCGCCATAATATTTAGTACTATCGTTTTTTGGAAGGATATAACAAACGATATGTTTAACTGTTAGACATTCTCATCAATATGGCCAACAGTATTACTTTATCCTATCATTAGGCATCGCCTCGTAGTTAAGCCTCGCATATAAATATAAATATAAATAAATAAACAAATAAGTATATATATATATATAAACTCACCTTAACAAGGTTATTACACAGTATTTTCTTCGTACAATTGCAATCCTTTTTCCAGTTACTACCGTATAACCTAAAATGAGCCCCCCCCCACCTATTTAGAGTGGTATAAAGATGAAACTACTTACAGCATATCGTACACCGCTGAGATCAACGTCCGTGTTTGTGATATATTCATGAAATTGCTGTGCATTATCGGTCGGTTCACCTTCACCATACGAAGCCATACACAACACAACGAGTGCATCATTGACGTTCGTTATAAGTCCAAAATCTTCCACATCCACTTCTTCGGGGTCTATCAGCAATGCCTTAATAACACCAACTTGCAAATTGCGTTCTTAATTATGATGTGATGTTCCCACCATCTTTTTTGTGATATTTAATTATTATAAACAGCAACCATTATTTTGTCACCTAACAATCGTTCATTTTCTTCTACAAATATAAATGTATGCAAACTATTTTCCCCTGAATCCGTCAAGCACACTGTGAAAACGAGAATATTCCATTAATTTGATCGTTGAAAAAGCAACTGATGATGGAAAAAGTTTAAATGAGTTATTTTGAGAGATAATTTCACCTCAATGAACCTTAATGAACATACTTCTGCTTGTTAAGTAAAAAACAAATTTGCGAATGCGCAGACAAAAATACATAACGGACATAAATCGTGAATAAATTCGATGCCCTAACGAGAAATTTTTGCTTGAGGAGGAGAGACAGGAGGAGAGAGAGGGAGAAAGAGGGACAGAGGAAGAGAGAGAGAATTTATAAAAAAAGCGCCTAAAGAAAAATCAGCATAAAAAAGTTGAATTTTAATGTGAAATTCATGCATTATGACAATAAAACTGCTTGACAATTTTTTTCTCTTGCTCATATACATTAGCCAACTATGAAGTTATGAATGTGCTAAGATTGCGATGACAGGTTGCGATTTAAAAACCAGTTTTTGCAATTTTTTTTTTAAATAAAGAGCCCCAAATGTGTCAATTTTTAACGGCACTTTTTTCTCAGAGTGATGCTGAAAAAAGTGCTTTGAAAGAAAAAAAAAATTGTTCAATTTCATCATCGAACGAATCGGAGACAATTCGTTGTCAATCCAGCATCATAATGAATGAAAATACTCCTAGCAAAGATTAGTATAATTGACTGCGTTTATAAAAATACCCTTCGATAAAGTAATTCAAAGACAAACCCACTTTGAATTTATGAGTTAAGTGAAGAAGAATAATGAATTGCAAAAATTTAACCACTAACCTTTTTGCCATATTTCTGCAAATCCTTCGATAAACGACCAGCTAATTCTTCAGCTGTACCCGTTTGTGATCCATACATTATTAACACCTGTAAATTAGCGAAATCTTTAAAACATACATCATTAAATGTGCAAACGGTCATCAACAATAAAAAAATAGGAAAGCGCACCAGAAAAGTTGATAATATTCAAGGGTCTCTGCATTCACGGCTAGGTACCATTAATCGGCTGCAGAAAACGACGAAACAATGTCTGACTGTCGCATGCGGCCGACTCTTTATTATGCAAACGCATAAGCAAAAATCCATTCTTGGCTCTCATCCGCTTTTACGATTCATAAAATTTAACAGCAAATTTCACGTCACCTTTAAATGAAATGTCTACTAATCATTGAAGATTTCATCAACTGAAACAAAGCTGAGTAAGGCACGATACCGACAATATTCATCTCAGTTGGTCACCATAGCTTTCCTTATTCTCGTCTTAAGGCAACTCGACAGACACATAAACAGACAAGCAGACACATACAAACAATGAAAGACCGAAATTATTTGGGATGCAATACAAGCTGCAATAGCCGTATAAAAAATTAACTAGAACATATTTTCTCGAGAAAAACTATAATCACGTTAATATTCATTCATAACTAGGAAACAAATGCCAATATAAGTGAAAATGTAGAAAATTGATGCGGTAATACAACAATTTGACTGTAACATTAAAACACGAGGCTTCAGGTAAAACTTATTCATCAAGCATAAGAGATACAATCCGCAGCTGATGGACTGGTTGCATCAAATCTCCTGCAGGATTCCCGCAAGGATAATGCTTACGTAATTTCTGAGATTTTTAGGGTTTTAATTTATTGACGTTAAGTGAAGAAGTGAATGGGATAAAGCGAACAATATCGGATAAAATTTTTCAATGATGATTCATTAGAAAGCAAATGCTTAGCTATGGCCTTATCACCTCTACATAATAATGCCATCGACGGTAGGAAATCTTCGAGAGATCAGAAAGGTGACCGTATTAGCCACACTTCTAACAACGATACTACTATCCTGAATGCAATCCATAAAACGCAAGTACTACTCTCCTAGCGATTCTTTTTTTGCAATTTTGTATTAGCTGTCATATAGCGCCATGCGACTCATAGATAACGTTTCACGCTATCTATATTTATTTCATTCTCTTCCATGCTTTCCTTCATTTTTTAAAGGAATTTCAACAAGTATCTGATGAAAATCTTCGCAGATCTATCTTTTGACAGCTATAAAAAGTGAAAGAATACTCAACGTTGTTTCGGATGTTTGGGAGATAAAAAACCAGTCAAGAGTTCATAAAATTTTTGCACTGAATGAGAAAATGCAAACAACAATCAACGAAATTCAATACTTTTTTCATGAATTAATCACCGTTCTCACTGAACCACAAGCAACGATGTCTCTGCAGCACTGCTCGAAAATATAACTTCATCAATAACTACAAGTAATAATAATACTAACCTGTCGACCTTCATTTTGCATACGTGTAATGAATGAAGTATTACGATTTTCTGATCGCGTTATCACTGGACTGATTGCGACGATTTGTGGAGTTGATAGAGAGGCATTTTGATTGCTATGATTGTGAAAGAAGAAATAAACGCTTGCTAGAAGTACCAATACGATAACCATTACGTCGAGAGTATCCACTTGTGCCGTTAACCATTCGATCATCACCACCGATTCAATAAATATACCGATCGTCGAATCACTGCAATATCAACGATGATGTAACGATAAAAGGAAAGTGATAACAAAGCGCATCGAATGCTTCAGGTAATACGACGTTCAACGTAGTGGAAATTCATCACATATTTTTATATGTCGTTCAAATAAACAAAAATTAAATATAGGTCGTATGCATATCGGTATACGAATGAAACGATGCAATGTGCAAAATACCACTGATACGATATCACTGATAAGCACCTAAACTAATGATTGCCAGGGTTAATAAAAAATTTTTTTTGAATACGCTTGTTAATAATAAGAATGCTTTATTTAAATGAATGGAGATGATACAACGAAATAATTACTTTACCACTAAAACAGTTAAACCTATTTAGTTTTGCAGAATAATTCGGCGACTTCTGGCTCTACTGCGAGCAGCTCTAGGCGAATATCAACCTCAAAGTCGAAATGGATCCTCTAATTGACTCCACTAGGCTCCGCAAAGCACAATTTTGGGGTGACACTGATCTATGGGGATGTCATTGCATCGACAAATACAACCACTAAAAGCTAACCAGTTTAAATAACATATGAAAATAACAGTAGAATAAAAAACTATTTTCAATTATCAATCAAATTAACTCAGCATAGAAATATTACACTATGTAATGTAATTCTCTCATTTGCTAAGGTATTTTCAAGTGGGTTTTTGCAGTCTCAAAGAACCCTCAATGAACGTGAACAATGAACCCATTGAGCGCATTCCCGTCCAATTCAATCACCTCAATCAACCATCATTCAACCACAAACATTATCAACACTAATTCATCAATTCTCGATTAAACAATATTCTAGTTTGCTGTAGCATTATGAACTTTGCTGTTTAGTTTTCCGATTTACAAGCGGTTCCCATCTCGTACGTATGTTTATTTGTAGTTTGATTGATAAGAAGTCACGATGAAATGTGTAATTTGATGGGTAAAAGGTCACACTCAACATCACACACCATACAAATGACGTCATCTAGAACCTGTTAAACACTAATAAAAAGCATCTATCGAATAAATACCCATTCCTTTTTGAATGTCGTCATAAAATTAACCATTTATAATGACATCGATTTTATATTTTATTTGTTAATTAACATACGTATGAATTGCAAATGAAGAAAATTGAAAAAAAAAATGAAGTGTGATTTGTATAAGCAAATGCAATGCAATATGCATTGCAATAAGCAATGCAACGCATGGAATTCGAAACAATTTGAAACTGCTAAATAATAAAAACTTTTTTTTTTGCTGGAAAATTACATATATTCAAATTAAAACCATATCGGTCTGTATTAGTGATAACACTCTTGATATGATCTCCAAAAGAAATAATAGTACCTGATTGAAGTGTTATTCAACTTTAAAGAAAAAAAAAGAGTCAGTACGCTTTCAACCATCCAAACATCTAAAGAGTCATAATCTATAACGACCAGTATTCTATAAATTCCATATCATTCAATTATATAAAAGTAAACTGTAGTCATATAAAAGCAATCTCATCTCTTTATAAGAATTTAAAAAATTTTTTTATACTCAAATTTCAAGTTATTTACATAAATCGTGAATTTATATCAAATACAACATTATGATATGTGTCAAAGATGTAGTTGAAATATCGATTTCCTTGCTTAATATTCCACTCATTAAGTCATAAACATAGTGGTATAGAACTGTTAAACTTAAACATATATAAATAAAAAATCAATGCAATTATTTAAATAAGCGTCATAAAACATCCCCCAGGCTATATTACTTTATTTTTATTCATTATTAAAAAAAAAAATAGACAATTCTAGAAAACGATAAAAGCAAATCATCGGATCGCCGCTTATGAGCGGAAATTTCTTTTCGTTTTTTTAGCTTCTTCTGCATCGATAAGTTTAGTTGCAATTGATGTAATGAATATCACTACATAACCGATTAAAGAATCATAACGCTTTAATTTTGTTCAGTTAAATCAAATATCAAATTCAACACTTCGACTTTATTTAGATCAACGATTATACAGACACATACAGACACAGATATACATAGAACACAGACATTAGCGAGATCTTCATTGATATCAACCATAAGAAATGATAGCCAAAATATGCGTCAATCATCAATAAAAGATAGGCCGAAAACGAGAATGGAAGAAGCATTTATGAACAGTGAGTCAATCAGTCACATATTTGGAATGCATCGCTTTTTACAACACATACCGACAGACATCGATAGGCGTAACTTCAATGACCAACATCAATGCCAACGCATTCCATCATTAAACTATTTCGGCACATCACATTTGCCGATTCACTCTTTTCTCCACCATCTTACCCCTCCCCCTCCCTTCAACATAGTTGGTACCATAACCCCTCCCCCCGTTTGCCTAAAAATAACCACTAATCTAATAACGTCAACAATGAAATTGTACAGTTACTACTTGGACGATTGTAATAATTAAATAAATACATTTTTGTGATTTCGAGTTATTGAGCTTTATCTAACAATTCAACGACATTATTTGTCCACTCATCTTTCATTATGATCGATTTAGTGGATGATTTTAAATTTTTATGACAATCACTATTCCCTCCCCCCCTCCTCCTATTCCCCTTCATTTACCTATTAAATTAGAAACTATTAATATCTTATAAAAAATAAAGAACCTAAAACCTTCCTAAACTTTTAAACGAATTAACTGCAAAAAAAAAATAAAACAAAATAAAATAAAATAAAAACTTTCATTTGCATTAGAAAAGAAAGGAAAAAAAATTCGAACTATTTCATCGATGAATAAATAAAAATGCGAAGAATTTTATGCGATAAAAGTACAAGTCATCAATATTTCCAAGCAAATAAATAAACAATTTTCACTAATTTATAAATGGAAAAAAAATTCTTTAGTCCACTTTATTTGGTCGATTTCACCTCTGAATAATGATAAAAAATAACAAAAATTTCCAGCAAAATACGGTCATCGATGTAGATATTTTAGACAATCGACATAGACGTAGATTTTTATCTACACAAAGAAATTAAACGATCGCTTTAGTTTGGTTTCTAATTTGGCACAAAACAACAAAGAACATCGAAGTGCACAATGAACACGCCATCGCGCAATTTATTGACTAAAGCTATCTTTAGGTTACATCAAATCATAATAACTGATCCAAAAAAACGAATCGATATACCGTAATAGCGCAAATATAAGCCCCTTAGTGAGATTAATAGAACATATGCACAAATTAATTTTTCCTTTATCGTGTTCACTTAAAGAAAACCACTCGAAAAGAACGCCGAACAAATGAAAGTAAAAATATCTATTATTACTTTTACGAATAAATATTACGATTTTTGAAGAGGGTTTTCGAAATTTAAATGTTTTTTTAAAGTTTCAAAATTTTTGCCCACTAAAAATGAACATCGAAAGTGAAAATGCAAATTTTTCGACATATTTTTCTTCCCATATTGAGCATCGTTTCCACAAAATTTGAAGCAAAAATTTAAACTTTACAATGTGAAAAGCGAATTCTATCAAGATGCCAATTACGAATTTCTAATTTCCACCAAAATAATTTCTGGCAAAACATCAATGATATGCAAATTAGCCACTCATAACCTAGAGTTGATGATAAAAACTAACAAATTATATGCAAATTAGCCATTCATAACCCAGTGCTGTTGATAAAAACTAACAAATTATATGCAAATTAGCCATTTATAACCTAGAGTTGATGATAAAAACTAACAAATTATATGCAAATTAGCCACTCATAACCTAAAGTTGTTGATAAAAACCAACAAATTATATGCAAATTAGCCATTCGTAATCTAGAGTTGATGATAAAAACCAACAAATTATATGCAAATTAACCACTCATAATCTAAAGTTGTTGATAAAAACCAACAAATTATATGCAAATTAACCACTCATAATCTAAAGTTGTTGATAAAAACCAACAAATTATATGCAAATTAACCACTCATAATCTAAAGTTGTTGATAAAAACCAACAAATTATATGCAAATTAACCACTCATGATCTAAAGTTGTTGATAAAAACCAACAAATTATATGCAAATTAGCCACTCATAATCTAAAGTTGTTGATAAAAACCAACAAATTATATGCAAATTAACCACTCATAATCTAAAGTTGTTGATAAAAACCAACAAATTATATGCAAATTAACCACTCATGATCTAAAGTTGTTGATAAAAACCAACAAATTATATGCAAATTAGCCACTCATAATCTAAAGTTGTTGATAAAAACCAACAAATTATATGCAAATTAACCACTCATAATCTAAAGTTGTTGATAAAAAGCAACAAATTATATGCAAATTAGCCATTCATAACCTAGAGTTGATGATAAAAACCAACAAATTATATGCAAATTAACCACTCATAATCTAAAGTTGTTGATAAAAACCAACAAATTATATGCAAATTAGCCATTCATAATCTAAAGTTGTTGATAAAAACCAACAAATTATATGCAAATTAACCACTCATAATCTAAAGTTGTTGATAAAAACCAACAAATTATATGCAAATTAACCACTCATAATCTAAAGTTGTTGATAAAAACCAACAAATTATATGCAAATTAACCACTCATGATCTAAAGTTGTTGATAAAAACCAACAAATTATATGCAAATTAGCCACTCATAACCTAGAGTTGATGATAAAAACCAACAAATTATATGCAAATTAACCACTCATAATCTAAAGTTGTTGATAAAAACCAACAAATTATATGCAAATTAACCACTCATAATCTAAAGTTGTTGATAAAAAGCAACAAATTATATGCAAATTAGCCATTCATAACCTAGAGTTGATGATAAAAACCAACAAATTATATGCAAATTAACCACTCATAATCTAAAGTTGTTGATAAAAACCAACAAATTATATGCAAATTAGCCATTCATAACCTAGAGTTGATGATAAAAACCAACAAATTATATGCAAATTAACCACTCATAATCTAAAGTTGTTGATAAAAACCAACAAATTATATGCAAATTAGCCATTCATAACTTAGAGTTGATGATAAAAACCAACAAATTATATGCAAATTAGCCATTCATAACCTAGAGTTGATGATAAAAACCAACAAATTATATGCAAATTAGCCATTCATAACCTAGAGTTGATGATAAAAACCAACAAATTATATGCAAATTAACCACTCATAATCTAAAGTTGTTGATAAAAACCAACAAATTATATGCAAATTAGCCATTCATAACCTAGAGTTGATGATAAAAACCAACAAATTATATGCAAATTAGCCATTCATAACCTAGAGTTGATGATAAAAACCAACAAATTATGTGCAAATTAACCACTCATAATTTAAAGTTGTTGATAAAAACCAACATCTCCAAAAATTGTTGACGAGTAAAATTTTTTGAAAAAATAGAAGAAAATGGACGGGCATAATAGAATAAGGGTACTTCAATTTTCATTGCTTATTCTTGTCCAAATTAGTGACAAGTGGATGGTATTTAAATAGGCTAAAGGTTGAATTGACTCATTCGATATACATCTCGATGAGCAACGACGGCAATAGTATCGTCGAATAACAATAGTAACATGCAAATATTTAATAGTGATACTACCTGTATTATTATTACCTACTACTGTATTACAGTATTACTACTACAACATATTACAGTATTACTACTCTAACAATCGCAAGAGAATTAGTTGAAGTAAAATGCTCAAAACATAAATAACGACGCTGTGATGCTGTAGTTGAGATGATTTTAAAAAGAAACCAATTCGCAGAAACGAATAGATCAAACATGGCTTTCCTCCACGATGCACTAAACGTCAACGACGAAAAAGGTGTTCTTGTAATTTCGCATCGAAACAGGTTTCATCGAAGAACACGAACAACAACACAGCACTTCTAGATAGAAACACGGAAAATTCAAACAACTCCATCGCTATCTATACTGCGAAATTTCTTTACTTTTCTTTTAATCAAAAAAAAAAAAAATTTAGACCCCACGCTAAACTTCAATTTTCATGGCTAATATTTTAGTGCGACTCACAGTAGCAACTAAATATACCTATACCCTAAAGCAGTACTATCATAGTTGTTCTGAAAATAACCGTTTTAATTCAAGACATGCTAATAAATATTATCGCTTTATGCATCGTCGGAATTGTAAGATTTAAATATGTGATGAGTTGCAGCTCAATTCTCCTCGAGTCGCCGCTCTTCCTCTTACTTTTCATTCTTATTTCTATCCTTATACAAAAACAAAACCCTTCCCAATTAAATATCACATTCGCAACGCTCTGTCCTTTATTGTTTGCCAGCATTTACTGCAGCAACTTGCGCCAACAGTTCAGGAAGTTCAAGAACTTCGAGACCCATTAAAAATGAATATGATAGACAAATGTCTCGTATGCAAAACGTAGTAAAACCTATGTAATAATATCCTAATTCACTTTACGTTTCACTATTATCACTTAACAGTTATCGTACATAAAAATATAACTAGCGGTTGAGAGTTTATAAAAAAGATAGTTGTTAGATTTTCACTCTATATTGATGAGTGAATGATTTTACTATGAAAATGAGTGTCGATAATGGGTTACTAATTAAATTTGAGCAATAAAACGAATAAAAAAAAATCATCAAAAATTCTATAGGAAGGCACAATAAATAATTGCGTAAACTTGTTCCTCAACAAAGGATATTAGAAATACAATTTGCGATAATTTTTGGAATTAAAAAAAAAATAACAAAAAAAAAATGATGCATTAAAAAAATCAACTCAATTTACCGAATAAATAATATTCGAACAAATTTACTAATTTATATTTAATGAAACATTAAAGAACAAACACTCTTTCCCTCTCTATTCGCACACATCAATTATCAATTATATTTCTCTCATAATTAATTTCCACTTAGCATTTAATTTCTAAATAATCTTACTATCTACGAGCGAATAGATTCTTATTGCCTCTTTAGTAATCGTTTCTTCCTATTTGAAATACGCTCCCATTTGTCAGCCTTATTCTGCCTTTTTTATTTCAAACTGCTTTTCTTTTAATTAAAAATAATATGAGGTTACTAGTAAAAGACTGATATCCATCCATCAAAAATTGATTGCAGAAAGGTTAATATACACATAGATGATTATAAACGTTCTAGCAAACCCCTATATAATGACTTCTTTTTTGTATATTGCTTAGTGATACGTGATTTTCTCTGCTCAATTATATTACGCATATGTCTCTGCTTCTCTTACTGACAAACCCATTCCATATTGTGTGCACTGGAGACAGTTCAACAATTTCTCCTCACCCCACTTCTCCCCTTCCCGCTGTTCGGCACAGTTCAGTATCTCACCAGAGTCACTCCGTGGCTCATCATCCCAACAGTACCCAAACATCAGCACAATAATAATGCAAACACATCACCACAACAATAATGCCAACATTATTGGACATAAATCAACCATATTTGCATAAATGTAATCACCAAGCAACGAGTTAAAGTGATTTATGCAAAATTCAACATCAACAAACATCACACATACACACACAGCAATGATCCTCATAACGCTGTCATTATACTATGAATCGGATGGTACGATATTGTCACGTTGTGCCAAACGTAGAATGCAATCATCCGATTCGCCCATTCGACGAATTTCACCACAAATCGCATACCTAAAAATATATTCCCCTTTATCAAAATTTGCATAAATATTTACATACGATCACATTCATTAATAAAAATCAATGCCACTAACTTGCTGAACGTGTACCTAAAGCCGATAACTTTAGCCCTCTGAAGCTTACACTATACCACATTGATGCTATCCTCCAAAAAAAAAAGGAAAACTGCTCGAGCAGCCCGGGAGTTCCTTCGGAGGCAATCTTCTAGGCTCCGAGTTTAGGAGCTCCAAGACCGAGAAGGAAGGGATTTCGAGATGTTCCAAAATTGCGCATTTCTTTCAGGTTCAACTGCTCCCATAAAATCTATGGATATAGAAAAATGGCAACTAAGAACTCGGTTAAGCGGGATTGAGTTTTTTCGATCGCATTCAAGAGGTGGGGTGGTTTACTCGAACATTCAGCAATACAGGGTACTGTTCAAGTATTTTTAAACCAAATAAAAACATAAATAATGGCTGCCGTGATACATGTGAGTTGCGCGTGAAGTTTACCGCTTACACTGTACTCATAAACGCTTGACAGTTTTATCAATCAGCAGGTGTATTTTAAAATTCCCGAATTTGGCGGTCCTCCTTACCTAACATGAGATCAATGATCGATTAGTAGAATCTGAAAGAAAATCGCAGACCGAACACCGCTATCCATAGTAATTGGGAAGAGACAAGGATGGAAGGGAGAAATGATAACATTATGTGTGACGCCCATTTCAACTTCATTAATACTTTCAGGTGTTTTGTGATCCTTCCTCGTCCGCTTCACCCACTTGACACGTACTATATAAATATACACAAATAAGCACTGACGACTTCCATAAATTTTATTCTCGACTAGAAAATTTGAAAAATCCTGGCACCGTCCCATATGAAAGAAGAGGTAAAATTTGAAATATCGTAAAATTCAGCTGCGGCTAGTCAAGGAAATTCCGACCTCAGCATGGTGCCCTCGACTCTCTGATGCTACACTCTAAACACATTCATAGCAAGCTATCTTCACCTTATGTGAATATTTTTGCATATGCATAACAAAAGTGGTGTGTACATTGCATATATGTGAATGTACATTTGCACAGATGCACAAGCATATAGATATTTGCAAACTGCAGCATCTCTCAGCGAGGCATAAGAAGGATATACCTGCCTCAACAAAAAATTGCTCATCTATATCTCGTTCTCTGGGGTAGAAGATCACGAAAGTTATTCGAATGATATAGCACGTTATCGAGTTTGTTGAATTCTCAGATGAATCTACAGCTCATCTACTATTTTCTTAGCATTTTCGATTCTTGTTGAACAGATTGCAATGTGCAAATCATGAAGAAACCCACAGAAGGAATCCTTCAAGTTTAAATTTGACGAAGCGAACTTCTGAACGCCAATTATGTGACTAAATGCAGCTGCCATACCAACTTAATTATTCGGTTCAACCAAAACATCGTATATCCTTCAGCAATCTGTACGTTAATAAAAAAATCAACCTGATCACTTTCCCGGGTATCATTCGGCCGGTGTTCGGATCCACATCAGCAAAATCGATTTGAACGGCCGCATGATCGGTAGCCGAGATGATCCTCGACGACGATGAACACTTCCTCGGTACGTACAATTCCACTACTTCACCAAGATCGTTTTGCATTGTAGCGCACTTCGTCTAACCTTAAATTTGCGATATAAACCACACTGAAAAAAAAAGAATGAACAAATGAACCGATGTATCAAATAATTCAAATTCGGTTGCTGGGGATTATGCTCATATATAACGCAAATCTGCCTCTTCAAGCTAGATGCAATCTATGCGTTGGAGGTGTGAAAATGTAGTTCGATGTGGATGGCTTATAATTACTTAGAAGAACACGACTGAAAGCACACAACCATCAGTGACCTCAGATAACAAAGAAATGATCGAAGAAATAAACCTACAAACTCTATGGCCTTGCTAACTTTTATATTTTGAAGGAAACTGCAATATAGCAACAAAACATCCATATGTGGCTCTGTAAAAAGTCCATTCCCGGCCGCAACTTATAGAAAAAGACAACTCTTGCTAGCCGTCTGAGTATCATGACGTCATTGTTCGTTGTGGGATTGAAGGTTTCGCTTAGACAAATAGTATAACGGAATAATATGCTGAAAAGCGCACCAGAAGAGTTGGCACAACACGTGCTTTTCAAATCTAGTTCATCGTTTAAATCGACATCTCAAAACGCTAAAAATTATAGAAATGATAGAATAACACACCCTTATCCTATCTAATTTAATCGCATCAGCATCAAATCCTGCAAAACGATCGTTTCTTATATGAAATCAAAAAATGTATGCAAAATTTTAACAAATTTAAATGTCCATAACTCTTTCACCAGTTGCTTATAAAGGAAAAATAGACTTTCTTTACAGTTCACACCATACTTATATCTTGCACCTAAAAATTTCCTAACGCGGCTTCTATGGAACCCGAAGCGAAACCATCCGATGGATGTACACATCGAATATGAACCTATATACACAGATAAGACTTCGCTATGACGATTTCATTAAGTAATTCCACAGAAGTGTAAACGAGCCGACATTGGAAAATATGCACGAGACTTGACTCGTTGGTTTTGCCACTTAGTTTCACTTGTCTGATCTCGTGTTCCATTTGGATCACAAATTGAATTCGAAACGATCCACTAAGAGTGCTACCCAGCATAAAAATGTTAGTTTCCCCATTATGTTTCGTTAGTCTCGCTCATAAATTTCCGAGTTTTTTTTAAACCACTGTTATTCCTTCTAAACGAGTTAAGGATTGCGCAGAGATACATTTGCGTACATCCCTATATCAGTTCAGCTCATATCCCACCAATATTTATAACCGCTCCGCTATGATATTCAATCTCGGAGCATCCTTATATATGTGCATTTTATAACTCTCTAAATTATACAAAACTATCGCATGCCACCACCTTCGGAAACACATTCGAACAAGAGGCCATCTCATCACCGAAGATAAAAGCGCAGGCTCGTTGAAACATTTCAAGGACGATAAAGAAGACATGAATGGTTACCAAGGTCATCTACAGACTACCGATACAAACCGTTGAAGCTAGCTAGTCGTAGTGAATATATTCGAAGTCACATATGAATTCGTCAAACACCCTCGAATTCGGTCGATCAACTCATTACTCATTATCGCCTATATCGGATCCGTTGCAAATCGGCGAATATGTACCAAATTAACTAATGTACCGAATCATGCAGTGTATCTTCACCGAATTTGCACTATCGAAGCATGACCTTTCCCTAACCTATTTATGTTATTGCTGACCTATCATATGACCTACCAATAAAGGGGGGGGGACTTGTTAATGTTTTCCGAATCAAATCATCACATTTCCATGTCAACAACAACGCTCACGTTAGCGTTAAGTGACTGAAGATGATATAAATAATAAATATCAATAAATAAATATCGATAAAATATCACTTAAATCTGCGATTTTAAAAATTGGGAAAAAACAAATAAAAAAATTAATTTACTAGACGACATTTTTTTGACCAATAAACGAAAGAAAAAAATCCGATCATGCGTTTAAAAAAAATTGCTAAAAATTTCAAAGAAAATGGTTCACTTATGTTTAGTAGAAATGATGACGCGAATTATGTCAATCATTTCTTAATGCAATTAATATTCAATTCAACTTAAATTATAAACAATTACTAAAAATAGTGATAATGGATTGGTCACCATTAAATATTAAAATATACTCAACGAATAATTTCATTTACAAAAATGAACTCCATTGAAAACGTACCAATATGAACAATATCAATAATATGGATAAATTTATAGGCAACAAGAATATATTAAATGTAATAAAATAATAAAACGATAATGGAGGTGAGAAAATATCACTCTGCGTTGAAAATAAAATAATGGAAAGTTTTGAGAGGAAATTTTCACCTTTATGGAAATACTTCACCGCAATAAACGATAAATTTATGGGTTTTCGTTGTGAAAAAAAATTTAAAAAAGAAACAAAAAAAACGGAAAATTCAGCTAAAAAAAACACCAAAAATGACTTGATATGACCAATAATCCTTCTACCTTTGAAACTCCGATTTGAATAATTTTTTAAATCCTTTCATCGTCGATTAACTAAAAGTATATTTGCCTTATTCGAAGATCAGTCATCTCATTGCCTCCAAGATAGGCGCCATTCATACCCCATCATATATTTCAATCAAAAATCAGCCCATGCACTCCTTATTCTACCAAAACGACATACATTTTGTCACTTGCAAAGTAAGCATATCAAGGTATATGGATGGAAATTAAACAACACAACAAGCGAGAGTGGCGTGACAAATGCGCCACAAAAATCTTAAATATGTGTATAGATGAAAGCTAAACGTCACAACAAGTGAGACTGAGGCATGACAAATGTGCCGCAATAAAAAATCTTAAACAACAATATATGAATATAGTGGAAATCGAACAACCACACATCTGTTCAATGATTGAATATTTCATAGACAATTATTGATGACGACGCTCAACTAAACGTTACTACAACAAATATCTAACACTACACAATATTAGAATCATCAACGACAATAAAATAATAGAAAATATGACGTGCGCATAAAATTGATCACTAAAACGTTTGCAAACTTTTGAGTGATCCAATTCAAAATTTAAATTTAAAATGTTCCCTCTCTCTTCCCTACCCCCATCCCCCAAAGTATGACTCCTTTAACGGTTCTTCCCCCACCTCAAATGTATCAAAACTTCCAACTTCCTAGATCCCTTCTTGAAATGATAACAAAACATGTTCCACCAGCATAAACTATACACTTCAACGGTCCCTTACAAAGAGTGATTGAATAATTCTCTAATTATTCGTCAACTTTTTATACTATTTGTTGGACACTCATATCTTTTAAAAAAAGAATTAAAAATTATATCAATGATTAAATGAAAACTCAAAAAAAACGAATAAATCAAATCAATAAAGAGACCAATAACGATCGATTATATTATATTATTATGGGGAAAAATAATAATTCGCACAAAGAACCACTGAGATCAATATAACTAAGCAACAATAAATAACACATCGAACAGTATTATAACAATAATGTCAATTATTGCGACACTTATCAACTCCTCTAACACTTAACAAAAATGCTTTAAATTGCAACGTATAAATAATGAAATACTATAAATTCTACCGTCGATTATCGTATTCATTTATTTATAAGCCAATCCTCTACTCAATTATAAAAAATAAAGCATACCCATATCGAATTTACTAGAAGCGATTTTCGAATCCCCGTCGAATACAGCTCCACTCCGAAAACCTATGAATGTTGTAGTATTTTGCCTCCCAATCTCTATACCTATACCTCAAATATATGCTGATTATGAAAAGACGTCAAAAGCCAAAAGCATAACGCCTTATAGATAGAAAAGATGTTATTCCAAAGAATGTATAATTGTGCAAAACTTTGACGCAGATGGATGATTTTTGGCGAGATGCGAGTGCGGCAGAATTGCAAAAACAGGAAAATCAAGGCAAATAATCTTTCCCATGAAAGTGAAGTCTTTAAATCACCACAAATGGAATGGTAAATTACTGCAACAAACTGACTGTTGACATGATTTCATGATGTTCTTCCCAAGCAAATATACTTCAACTTTCGAACGGAAATGATCACGTCGATTCCAAATATCGGTGATTTAATGACATATGATCGGATAACGACAGCGATAAGGTTGCCTATAAGGTGTGTTCATTTGTATTTACATGTGCATATATATATATATATATATATATATATATATATATATATATATATATATATATATATAATGCACATGTAAATATATATATATACCGCGAATATAATAAATATATATATATATATATATATATATATATATATATATATATATATATATATATATACCGCGAATCACTCACTTAATTACCACTATCAGTTGTTCAACTCGCACAGAGAGCTGACCTATTTCCTCTCAGATGATATCTGACCAGTGCAAAAGCCAAATCTAATAATCCCGAAACTAATAAAAACAATAATCCATTACTCGTAATCGAAACGAATATGAAACAAGTAATAAAATATAATAAAAGCATAGGAATCGAATATATAAAATGAACAAATGAGATAAATATATAAAATGAGGTACTGAATGGGATAACACCTTAAAAGAGGCAATAGAATAAAATATTCTCTTAAATAAGCTTCGTAAATTCGTCCATTTTCTCCAATACGTTCTCGTCGGTGATTTCATCTGCCACCTATAAAACAATCAAATATTTAAGAAAACACCAAACCTCTTCAAACGATTTTATAAGTGAACGGCGATGACAATATTGTGTGGCGAAAACATACGGTCAACTCGTTGACCACACGTTGACAATGACCGTTACATTGACCATTACTGACCGTTATGTAGATAATGACCGATACTGATCGTTGATCACACTGAATATCAATGTTGATATGCAGTACGATCAACTCGTAGATCGAGGTACGACCGCACTTACGTCTCGAATATTCCCACAGAAAGTGAAGCATCAACGAAGAAATCCTACGCACTAAGAATACTTCAACGCATTACTCATCCTTACACTTTTGAATCCCTTTCCGCTCGTTGATCACATAAAAATATCTGCATTACACATGTCGGCTAAATTTCGGTCGCTACCTCAGGTGACTAACATAATCGTGACGTCAGGTAGCGCGAACGCAAGATGAGTTCAGGATCATGTGCACCTGTCCTACACTCTATTATGGTTGTAACTCGCAGTGATTGGCCCATAACTTAGTTTGGTCGTAAGCCAGTGAAACCGCACGAATATCTCACCTATGTTAGTCAAGAATATAACCGAGACCAGGAGATGTTCGTTCACTCACCAGTCCAATGCGTCATACTAGAAAAGGTTTCTTCAAAAACCGTACCTAAAGAATATTAAAGCGCAGGAAGATACGGATCCTAAACAACCGTCCCGCAACATTAGTTTTAATATTCACCAGTTTTTCTTCTCTCTAATTAAATACTAGATAGATCCATATAACCTTATAATTTTTATCACATCCTTTGAATTGTCTCTAGCTAGTCCATGCCTCAGGAACACCTCTTTTATCTTGAGCATCCACCCTCAAAACTAAGATTAAAAGCAGACTGAATTAAAAACTCCGCGCAGTAGACGTCTTTTTTTCACTGAGCCATACAACCTCCTCATACAGAAGCTTAACAGCCCTACAGAAGAATATTTCTGGAACGTTACTGAAGTGGATTCTGGAATCTTCAGAAGTTACTGAAGTGGATGTGCGACGTTCTATGATCGCTTCGAACAGGACGGTGCTCACACTGGATGAAAATTTCTCATAGATTATGAGTAAAAATGTTGAAAATTCAAATTTGCAAAAAAAGAAAAAATCAATACAGCTGGGATGATGCAAATGATGCAAGTTGATAAACGATATCAAAACGCTTACCTCAGGATCGGCCCATTTCATCACCTTCACAGCGCTATTCAAATATTTCTGCACTTTATTCGTAACTTGTTCATCGATCAACTGAAACCGATTGAAATAGAAAACGTCAAATTACAAAATGCACTTCATTAAACGTTTTATTGCTTCAGACTGAAATCAACCAATCATCGGCACATTAATTGGCGATAAAACCAAATGGGAGGAGGAATAGGAATATAAAACTAAGAGACGCACTCTACGCTATCGAAGAGCTATTTTATCGCTTACTTCACATTCATTCCTCATTTTCAGTACGAGTTTTTAGTATGATCCATTCCTTATTTTCGTTTAGAATTTCAAGTATGCCGTGCATGACGACAATCATTTCCCTTTATTATTACGTTGAAAAAGGAAACTAGTAGAAAATAAAAGCTCTCGCATAGAAAGAGAACGGATAGGACGACTTTGCTTTCAATTTGCACTTCAACTCATTAGGCATTTCTAAGAAGGAAATCACTATAGATTGCCTTTATGGTTGCAAAAGATTTCAACAAATCGCTACATTCGAATTACTGTCTATCGAGATGGAAGGCTAAATACTCAAACATAAACTCGCTTTTTATGCAATTTTCACAAATGAGCGACGAATGCAGCAAGGTCAACTGAATTCCCTCTACAAAAATGTACTCTAATGGCTTAAATATAAAATAAAAGCGCGGATTCCCGTGTAGATCAAGATGAAAACAAGCGATGTGAACAAAGTAGCACTCAAGAAAATCCTTCTTTCACTTGAAACAATTTTCTTTTTATAAAATCCTACATAAAATTCATATTTAAATTCAAGAAAATACATAAAATCTTGCGTAGGTTTCCGAAATACTGCTCTTATAAATATTTCAGTTTGTTCCCCCCGGAGTCGATGCGAACATCAGTTCCAGCTTGCCAAAAACTAGTGCTGTAGACAAGCAATGCCCTACACAGTTTGTAGATTCATGCACTCATTCGTCCACCTTCCAACTACCGTGAATCATCTCGACCCTCACAGAAATACTAGGAGTGTCTCTTCGCCTGGACTATTGCATCATAACTTTTTGCCCCATCTTTTTTCACGCTCCAATCTTTTTATACGTTTTTCCACTTCGGGATGTTTAAATAAACGAACAAAATAAATTACACAACACGCAAAAACAGATCCATATTTTGACAGATCTAACTTCATACAATCGTCTTCTAAGAATGCATTTCATTGTTTTGCACCTCTTCACAACGGTCAGTTTTATTGTCGTTTCTTAATATCTACAAAGCAAAAAAAAAAAAAAAAAACTAAAATAACAACGAACCACTTCAAGTCCACGACGATAGGCGGCAAAGTATTCACTTAAATCGAACGTCAACGCATCATCAGCGTTCGCAAAATGTATTTTGGGAAACGATGATTCCCTGAAGAACTCAAGCACCTCGCTCAACTTGCGCAACAGCCTATCCATCTTTGAATCGGATTCGACAACCTGAATAAAAAAATACTCGGATTAACTCCTTATCCCTACTTCTCTCTCATCGACATAAAGCAACATAATTCGCTGAATACTGACGGTCGAAGACGAAAAAGAATGCGATGGGGAAGGGGGAGAGGGAATGGGAGGGGGAGGGGGAAGAGGAGGGGGAGGGGGAGAGGGAAGGAAAGGGGAGGGGGAGAGGGAAGGGGAGGAAGAGAGAGAAGGGGGAGAGGGAAGGGGGGAGGGAAGGGGAGGAGGGGAAAAGGAGGGGGAGATGGGGAGTGAGATGTGGATATCCTAACTCTGCAAGCACCTTTAACCTCGACGACTGGCTATCACGACACCAACTTTTTTTCCAAATCTTTGCCTTAAGCATAAAACCATAAACATAAAGCAGGCACAAATAAGACCAGTTGGCTTGCGCCCAGCCAAACTTACGAAACCATTAGCGTAAGCCTATTAAGCTTACATGACATACGGCCTATCATGACATACAGCCTATAAAGGCATTTAAAGTAACATATGTTACATAAATAGTGATTTACACCTAAGGAAGTTCAAAAACGATTATGACTTATAGAGCTGAAAAGGAATTTACTTCTTCGTCGATGGTCTGTTCGCTTTGAGGTGCGTTGCCTGCTTGACTCTCCACAGTTGCAGTCTTCTTTGCTGATTGTACGAGAACGACTGATTTCGTTTCTTGAATTTTCTTCATCTTCCCTTCTGAAATCACACTTCATAAACACTATTCACCAATTCAATCCACAATTATTAACTACCAATACCAATAAAACAAAATTTCGACGGTAAAAGTGCTGAACTATAAAAGGACAATTTTTCACCCAGTGGTCATCTTTTGCATTATAAACTTAGAAATAAGAAAGAATGAGTGAATACGACAGAAATATACAAATCTCTTTTAGCTACGATGAGCGCCAACGCCCCCCCCCCCCTTTCTGTCGTTCTCCTCTAAACAATGCCGTTGAAATGAGCAAATTCAAACATAAACAACAAAGGAAAAAAAGGTGTCATTACTAATATCTGAGTTCCAGCTACTATTTGTAACATTTATTTCGAAAAAGGCATTGGAAAGGGAATGCTCAAATCTATTCGTGCTAATTTCACAAGTATTAGAGTTAAATCTATGAATAACATACCCATGATAGTAGGGAAACATGAGCACTCACTCTCCCCAACATGTATCACGTGCTCTAAATGATCTATATCTACGACCATTTACCCTTATATTATCTTACTTGGCCAAAAAAAACAGCGTAAAGATGAGCAAGCGTGAGAGAACAGGAAGCAGGCAAATAAATTCGTTATACCATTAAACAGAAGGGTTGAAAAAAAAATTATAGATCAATGTTATAAACGCTCCCATATATTAGGTGCTTAATTATTACGACAATGCCAGCAAAATATACTCCTAATACAAAATGCCACCTCTACAGTGTAAATCCTCAGGTCATGCAAGTATATCACTCCTGGAAGATCCCTTTCGAAGGGAATAAATGCAACATACTAACAGAGGCTCAACTAGGATATCGAAGTGCTAACGCAGTCCCGCCCTCAACCTTTTACGACGGTGAGCAAACGATCGAGTTATAGGCAGACACAAATCAGTACGCTCAAGGGTTTGTCTCCATATAGCTTATCCATAGTCCTAACAACTAAGTGTGCAATTATTGACAGAAGACAATAGCAATTAATTATATTTACCGCTGTTGTGATGAGATTGCTGGTTTGATACCTTGTCAACAATAGTGCGCTCCGACGATTTACGCCCTCGTTCCACATCGGCGATTTGCGTCGTTGCGTTGCCATTACCCACGGATGCCTAAATAAACAACACCCTTTCAGTTGTCACATATAAACTTCATTGTTCACCTCCATGCCATACTTCACCTATTCTATCGATTCATAACATCGGATTACCCTACACAACCCATCGGATTACCCTCAACATTCCCATCTTCCATTCATGAGTGATCGTTTCTCTTGCCATTTCCATCGTTAGCTCTCTAAACCGCTAAAAACTCTTGTGGTATTCATGTGAGAATTGCTAATTACAGCATCCACAAATAAATTAATGTCCCATAAATACAACCTAATACAGTGAACAAAGCGAGTGGAAATGATTCAAAAAAATTTCAAAAAGAAACCTTAGTCCTCGCAAGTGATTGACGTTTCGGTGCTGGTTCTTCCTGAAATCAAGCAATAATTGCAAGTTATAACACTAAATGCTCTAACTCATTGAAAGATCCATGCAAATACACATTCTCGAATATGCAAATATTACTACACATTTCTACTCAATTAAATGCTGTCCCATAAAGAATTATCATTTATAACTTACTAAACACTGCCCCTGATATAGGCAAAGGGAATATTTGACTTACAACAAACAGAAATTACCTTTGCTTCATAAATCTCCCGCATATTTTGCATTGGCTGGCTGACTCTAATTCCTTACCTATTATACTGCGTTAGATCCCATCTCAATCTGAAGTGTTCTATTCAACAGGTTGTATGATCAACCAAGAAGAACTCTTACTCAAACCCACTGTACAACAAAAATGACCTCTCACAATTTGGTGGCCATTTAGAGATAGAGCGCAGGTCTTAGAATATATCTCTCAAATTTCCTAAGGTCCAGAAATATTGCGTAGTGGGATCGGAATCCACCAGGTGAAACTTTTCCGACAAATATCACTCCAAGAATCTATATTGCCAGCGAAGTTGTCGGACAAGGAATATACTGGCGTAATCGGGATTGATTCGAGAATAACAGAGAAAATTTCATTTTTAACGAATAAATATAGGCCTTTTTGCACTTTCTTGATGAGGCCCAACTGCCTGATCAAAATGCTAAAGCATTATCCCACTCATGCTAAATGAGAACTGTTATAAACTGCATCCTTTTCCCTTCTCCTCAACAAGCTAATGCTGATATCTGGATCACGCTGTCGTCCCTTGGAAGTGAGTCTAATCACAGTTCAACTCTTTGATGATCAAATATACTGAAAAAAACATTGAGAAATAGAGTCGAGCTATATATGGCAATTATATAGTTTGTGAGAGCATCGTTTCAATTCAATATTAAGAGCAATCACTACATCACAAAACAATACCTCCGAATCGTCGTCGTCCTCTATGGGAAGCTCGTCAACTTGCAAGCGATTTGTTTCCATGAGACGCTGCGATGCCGCCGTCCGCCGAATTCTCGTCAACATCTTGTTTGAAGTGGTCATTAATTTAGCTCCCGGACGTTCATTCGATTTTCGCGCTGCCACTGTTCCCATAGCCTTTTTCAGTGCTCTCCTTCCAGCCGAAGTCTTTGATCTTAGCTTATCATCTTCAGAAGAATCAGTTTCTAAAGAAGGAGATCGGAGTCGCACAGGTTTCATTCGAACCCTCCGCTTAGAGGCTGCCGAGGATGGTGTAGGTATGCATTTGCGCGTTGCTACAACCCTCGGAGTTCTTCTAAAAAAATTGATAAAACTTCAGAAACTCCTATTTTTTGAAATTCTCTTCTTCTAACCTTATTTCGGAATATTATCATACTATCTTCGAGAATCGCTCACCCCTTTTAGCCATCGAACGAAAAAATGCTTCTATCAGCAAAATCCTTTGAAAAAGTTTCCCTCCTACCATATTTCTTTAAAAAAAAACCAAGGAAAATTTATGATCTCAGTAATCCAATTTGTCACACTACAGCAGGTTCCGTCTCAGGTATAAAAACGGGATAATGACACATGCTACAGCAAAATGCACAAAATCAACCAGATCCTGACTAAGAGAAAAAGAGAAAAAGCTTCAATATACAAAAAATTTAGCACTGTAGCCCACTGATAGCATTAACGCTATCATAAAGCTTGGACCACCAACATCTTCAAACCACATCAACCACTTACTTCCCACTACCCTCCATAGGAAACAAAGTTAAAAATAAATGTTACATTTCTGGCGATATTGGAGACACTTCTTTATCCTGCTTGCTTGATAATTTCGGCGGTTTGTCAGGAAGCTTCAAGAGACGACCTTCAGGAATTTTTGGCAATTCTTCTAGCTTTGAGCAACTCCGGAAAAGCGAATTAGGGTTCATGCTGCAGTTCCAATTCTTTGGGATTCCCCTCGTCAGATAGCTCTGTTGAAACTCGAGATGTCTCCACTTCAAACAAATATCTGTAAAATGCAAAATTTCGACCGTTTTCATATTTGATTTATTCATATCATCATCACTTTAAATTGTGAATAAAATCGTGAGGGATAATTGAGTCGTTCTTGCTCATATCCTAAATCCTTTTCTTAAATCTCCCAGGATACATTAGTTTACTCATTTCCTCCATTTAGTGTGTTTCTGGTCCATTAAAGCTCAGTACCTCAGCATTCCAATAATCAGGTCTTAATAACCACAGGAAACGTTTTAACAAGACCCATTCATGGTCAGGTTTAAAAATGTGGACTTTTAAGCCCTAAACGTTTTCATACCTCTGTTGCGGGTGCTCTTTTTTTTAATTCCTCCTTTGCATAATAGTAGAATAATCAATTAAAATTATTTAGTCTTCAATGATAAAATTAACTTAATTGTTTTTCCTGTGCTACTTTGCATTTAGAAAGAAATGTGCCACGCAGCACCAACCCACTAGGGAAGAAGAGGAAGGAAGTGAAAGAAGGATGTGGAGGAAGGGAAAAGGATTCAAAAGTTGTGCTGGTTTTGCACATGCATATGCTCGACATCTACACATATGAGAGGGATAAAACAAATAGATAAAGCAGATTTCTACGTGGAAACTAAGAAAGCTTCAGTCATGAAGTCTGGTGGACATCCAAATCCATTCCCATCTATCACTTATCAATAATTAATGCCAATATAAAACTGCTACCAAATTATATTCCTTAATCTACCAAAAAGACGACAAAAACGACAACATCAGCAAAATAAATTAGACGTTCCATTGGCCGTACAGAAAATATAACTAAGGCATCGTTCCAATGTCTCCTCTTTAATAATTCGGCAAATTCGGCAACAACAGTAAAAAGCACAAATTGCATCACCCTTCATAGCGCGCATTCCCACTGTAATGCAAAGGGACTCGTAGGGTCATCTCCTTTTACTACTGTGACACTAACGAACTGCTTCCTAAGATAAAATCTGCCCAATAACGAAAAATACGGCTCTCAGGTAATCGGACCGGCATATGACCACATAAATGCATGCATGCGTGCAAATGACTTGAATTGATCATATATGAGCATAAATGCCTTCAGGTCATTTACATGCATAAACAGCCCTTACAGAATAATCTCGAGTCCCCATTGTTCCAAGCTCCCCGTCGATAAAACAAAGATATGTTCAGTAAGCAATACATCTAATCTACAAAAATAAGTTTACAAAACAAGTAAAAAACCGGCAGATAATACCATAATAAACTCTAGCATTCACGAACCTTTTGTAAATTTTCGATGCCAAACTAATCCACCCACAAAATAAATAAGCTTTTACCACACTGAACCGAGTAGCCGACCGTTGCGTATCGCTTGCGAATAAATTCCGCTTGATTGCTCGGTTCCGCATTCCACTCCATACTTTCATAGCCGAATGCTCGCCTGCAAACTGAGCATATTGATCTCAAGCTTATTAATAAGTAGCTGGAATAAATAGCAAAACAACTAGTAAATTCTCAAGCAAGATGTCATCAAGAATCATTTCCACAGAATTCCTATACCACGAGGGGTGCATAAGATATTTGAAATGCATATCCATTCATCAAGCAAATCAGATTATTTCCTCGAAACGATTTACATAATGAAAGCATAAAAATTCCTCATTGAAATCATCGAAATTCATGTCTAATAGTGTTCACTTGAGCGACACTCATACATATACAAACAAAGCGCTGCCACAAATACGACATACTTTTCATAACAGGGATGAAAGTGGTGCACGTTCAAACCAAGTCCAACGACCACTACTTAATAGTCAATTTCTTGTATAAATTACAGATGTCAATCTAGTAGTGTACCATACATCTCTGCTCTCGCATACCATCATTCAACGTGATGCGAACTGATCAAACTCCCTGTGTCATGATCGATAGTAAAAAAGTTTCCAAAACCCCTAAACGATACGAAATGACACAAATATTTCTTGCAAATCAACTCAGCGATCCCAATAAACAAGTATTAAGGGAAGAAAGGCATGTATATCGACTCTATCAAAATGCAGTAATATACCCATGGTTCCCCATCATCTAAACTACTTTCATTGAATTTCACTAATATAAATTTTGAGATTCTGAACTGAAAATATCTCATTTTGCAGAGAATAACTACAATACAGCATCAAATCGAGGAATGAATAACACTGAAAATATTTACCAGAAGTTAGAGACTCCACCAGGTGTTGCGCCGATTGCCGTATCGTTCCAATATTGTTCCATATAGTCGTTTATCGCTTTCATTAGATTCGCATATTCCCTGGGATTCTCAAAGGATTGCTTGCTATGTGCTGGTGCCAAAACAGAACACGGCACATCTACGACCGCCACAACG
Organism: Baylisascaris procyonis; assembly: GCA_037389465.1. Lineage (NCBI taxonomy): Eukaryota > Metazoa > Nematoda > Chromadorea > Rhabditida > Ascarididae > Baylisascaris > Baylisascaris procyonis. Next base: position 4,583,033 of record JAZARR010000154.1, on the reverse strand, counting down.
CCAAGGTATTTCCTTAAAAATTAATCAACCACAGCCTCAAATCCTTATACTGAACGATCCTAAATAGATAGGGTCGCTACTGCCCATCTATCCATACAACAATTACCATATTGAGCCTTCTATTTCCTATCTAGACGGCTACAACTGATAGCCTCCTACAGATTCCAGAAGTGGCGGAAGGGAGATCGAGATAAGAAATCCCAACTTTAATTAGCTATATTTTCATCTCCCAGCTTGAATTAAAGAATAATTAATTTACAGTTACTATATACGTGAAGTGGATAGTAACAGCACAAATTCTTGCAAATCTCAACTGATCACTTGATTTCAATCACTGAAAAAAAAAGAGAGAAATATTGAATAGAACAACTTACAGCATTCGATCGTTTTTCTCCTTCTGATTGCTGACTTTTTCATACATTCGTACGAGTCGTCCATTGTTATAAACCATACAGCCATAACGATTGCGATGTTGTATATTGAGGCCAAAATAGAGTAATAACGGATTGGGGCTTGATTTCGACCTTAATTAATGCTCATTTTATTATAAAATGGCAGCATCGAATCGATTGAATTTGCCGAAAAAAATTATTTACTTATACAGCATAGAACACTTTATTTTCATAACGTATGCTAACGAATTTAAATCTTACTAGAAAGTTATGATTAAAAATGTTATCGCATTAATGAGTGCTTGATTCTTTACAACTGATTATGGATTCTTGATTTATGCCTGCTAAGACGCTTAAAGAAAAGATCATTTCAACGACAAAAATTGGCTCAAAGCCTTTTCTTTCTTATACTTATGCCCAACATCATAAGCTATATATGCGTTTATTGAAACACCTTTTAATAATGGCATGTCTCATATATATATCGTTCATAATGATGCTTTTCCATTATGAACGATCAATATATATATGAGACATGCCATTATTAAAAGGATATATATATGAAATTCGGGTGCTTCACCTCAAAATCGGCGACCTCAGATTTGTCTCATATATATATATATATATATATATATATATATATATATATATATATATATATATATATATATATATATATATATATATATATATATATATATATATATATTGGTGTGAAGAGGGAAAATGAACCTCCCAAGCTTTTTGAGGCGATTCTCAGATATGGAGAGCATCTCAGTAGCGACATCAACCGCCCTCACAAGCGAACGATAGTGAATCCGAAGAGTTGCGTCACTCATGAAATTCGGGTGCTTCACCTCAAAATCGGCGACCTCAGATTTGTTGCGAGCCACAACGTCGTTCACTAAAACAACAAGATGCTTTTCCATTATGAACGATCAATGATTCGTCTCCTGTGACTTATAATGAACAGTAAAAAACCCTGTCAGGTTGCCGTTACAGGATCATAAGACAGACCCTCCACTGATTAACTCCGACGAAGGATCTATCTATCTTAGGGTCTGTCGGTGGTTAAGAAGATGTTGGCAAAACGCGGATAGTATAATCCACATTTGGTTTACGTCCATATAACTTCCAAGACCCAACTTATCGAAGTTCGCTGCAATCTGCACCCACCTCGAATGGCATTCATTCATACATTCCTTAATCTTCAAAGATATAAAAACTTACATTCGACAACCTTCTTCTGGCATTCTTGTAATTCTCTCTGAGCACATGCCTTTAGATTTCTCGCCTGATAGCGATACATCCTTGGCCGATATAATGCACTTAAAACGCGTTTCGTATCCACCTTCTCACCTCTCAAGAAGACTCGCATTCTCGGATTTGCATATAACACCGCTAGATAGGCTCGCAATGAGTTTCGTTCCTCTTCTCTAAACTAACTTCCTCAACAATACCATCACCAATCATCACAATGCAATAATTAAGTTAAGAATTACCTAATAAAATAAAATATTTGATGATATACACAAAGATCTCATCGACGAAATCAATTATCGAAGCAAAAGTTGGGAATAAAGAAGCAATATGACCGATGCCATTCATCTAGCATAAAGAACACTTGAAATTCTTTATACAGCTTAGGGATGCACCTCCTTACAGTGAACTCAATACCTGCATAGAACGTGAATATCAAAAATTGAAATATTTAAAACAATGCAAATCAAATAAATGCACAATTTTTCATGCATCACATTTGAATATCAAAAGTGTAATATTCAAAAAACATTTATAATTAGATGAAAACCTATATTCATGTAAAATACAATGCGAAACACAAAAATGCCCCCCAAATTGATTACCATTTCTTATTGAAAATTTTTTTGCAGAACTTTATTTTAGCATAAAATGAAAAACAGTTGAGAAATTCTTGTTTATTCGCTTATGACCGCAAAAATTATCCTTCTGCTAATTCATAAGTAACTCTATATGGCCTCAATTTGGCTTCACATATGCTTGCAAATAGAAAATTGCTTGATAATGTTTTTTTTTTTTTCAGGTCTTCAATTGAAACTTATATGAAAAATTTTGAGTCACACTTGGAACTTACAAATACGCATAAGAACGAACGAACTTCTATATTTAGAGATGCATAAATCTAGATGAGATTTTAGATGGATGTATTTCTTTTAGTATTTTATTTAGTAACTTGATATTTTAGTATTTATTGTAACTACAATTTTTAAATATTTAGTCGCTATAAAATATTTCTGATGACTAACAACCACTCAAAGAAGGGGTAACGTTTAATGATGTGAATAAAGAGCGTTCAAATCGCAAGTTTTATTCACAAATCCTCTCTCTTTGACGATCCATTTCGCTTTATGATGCCCACAACTAGCTAATAAAAAACACCTCTACGGTGGAACCATTTAGATTATTTTGAATTAAATATTCGTAATAATCAATTAATCCTTTGTGAGCAAGCCTATACAACTTTGTGCTTACATAGAAAGCAATTTATTCAAATACACTAACAAAGAAAGAAAACATTTGCTTAACAAAAGCTTTACAGTGGCCGCACTACAGATCGGAATGTACTGAAAGCAATGATAAGTCGGCATAAGAAGGCACCATCGTTCGTGCAAAGCGAGGATATTAAAAACAATAAAGCAAAAGGCGCACCTGTGCGGGATGTGACCTGTCAAGCGTACATCAAAAGGATCCGAGTCAAAATCCATTTCAAAGCTCCCTCCGTCGATTCGGCGCAAATTGTAACATATCACCAACGTACCACTATTGCCTTCGATTCGACGGAACTGTGCCAACAATTGATCCGACGACGAGAATGGAGAGTATTCATAGACTATCTTCGTTTCCAATGTATGCTGAAAAAAAGGTTAACACTTCTAACCAAGCAATCGACGACACGCTCATCATTTGATCAATCAAAGATCATAACTATAAAAAACTGCTGTAGATGGATAGAACTTACCTCCACATGACCAGTTCGCAGCATCCGCAATAGATGAAAAACCAGACAGCCAGGCAAAAAACATAAACCAAGCGTGTTTTCTTTCGTCAATGAAAGCCTATACAATCTCTTTCTTCGTTAAATATCGTTTCCCGCAAGGTCATAGTTCAAATTTCGGTACTTTACTGCAAAGAGTGATCTCTGGTAGGAGTGACCGCAAAGAGCGACCATTCTGAACTTTAAATTTCTGTTATAAATCCTCGATAAAAAAATGATCTCTAAATGATCTTTTTTTATCAGATGCAAAACTTTCAGAAAAATTGTAAGTAAGGCGTCGGCGTGTGAATTGAGTCTTTAAAAATCATTAGCTAACGATCGATGATTAGCAATTTCACATAGTTGGAGAAAGTGCTACGCGTTGCAATAACAATTACCAACACAAATGCTTATCAAAAAAAAAAAAAAAAGATGACGTCATTGCTATGGTGATTGCCAGCGATTACATTTATCATTTAGAGATCAAGGTCTGTCCCAAATTCTTTTTGGAATTCAAATTCCCTGAGATAATAGGCTAGCTTTCATGCTATACGCATATTATGTTGAATAATACTGGTGAATATTCGTTGTTATGTCATCGGCCACTTTTCCAATATAGAATCCCATATCGGTCTCTTCATATAATAGGGTACAAAAAAGGATTGAAAGTATCGAGAAGTATTTCATCACCTCACCTTTTCTCCCGAAATATTTCAGAAATGGCGACTTTTTAATGATACACATTCATATTTAAATCCCCATTTTCAATTATTAGGATATTGCTGCATCTAGTTGTATTATTTCTCGTTTTATTATGGAACTATGAGATCTGCGATACTAGAAATGAACCCTTCATTTGCTATTAATTGTTGACGAGGTCGATCAGTATGCCATCTACATCTATATATTCTGTAGACACTCCCTCCCCCTCCCCCGTCCATGCAATACCACTCACGTCATTTGGGTTTCGATTGATCCCTACGAAATAAATTCCCACAATAAACACTGAAATCAAGTAAGTATCCTATTTTATAAGGAAAGCGTGCAATATTCTAATATTCATAAGCACAATTATCAGATAAGCAATGAACTCAACGAAGTTCATTGAATAATGAGACAATTTGCTCACGAACAGCACATGCACAGCACGCAGACAGATATATGACCCCAATTAAAAACATGCAAGTAATATAAAATGAACACTGATTTTAATATACTTATTTATTTTTTTAATATATTCACATTCAACGAAACAATTAAAGCACTCTTCTCCACCTTATCTTTTCACCCATTCCCCCTCCCCCCCCCCCCCACCTTCCTCATGCTTGTCTATAAGAACAGTAATAAAGGAGCATGGGGTAACAGCAAACAGCGAAAAGGGTAAATCTTTTACGTTACTTATAAAATTACCTTTTCCATCTCGTCCAATGTCTCATAAAACGGTGTGCCATCTTCGAGAAATGAAGGCGTCGGCACAATCACCTGCAACATGGTGATTAAGTCATACTGGGCTGGAATATTACATATAAAATACCCACTATCAACGTTTAATCGCGAGGGAGCGCAACACCATATAATCTTGAATAAAACCCCACGACTACCTCAAAGATGCATGTATTTTTGTCTTCAAACTGTAACAAATTGTAACACATATTCCGTGGTGATGGTTCGAATTCTCTGATAAAAAGGTTGCCTTCTTAATAAAAAAAATTTTCTAAGGGGACGATGGCACACCAGATCGGGAAGACATGAAAATGAAAATGAAAGGTGATCGTTAAGGTTGCTAAAAAATAACGCTATGCTATCAGCTTGTATCTGTTGTTGGCGGTGATCTAAAACACCCGAAACATCAAGCAAATTTTTCCTCCCCCCCTCCCCCAGTATTTCTTCTCAATACTGGAATAGAGACTGTTAGTAATGGAATGCAAGATGAATCTTTAGATAGTGAAAGTTGTTACGCCACATGACAATACCCCCCCCCCCCCCCCCCCCTCGAGTAGTTGAGACGATTAGAGGATATGCCAAAAAGCGTATGGCCACGATCTCCGATCGCCGTCGTTGCCAATGTTTTCACTCATCACCCAACTAAGAGGGATACATTCAATAAACAAGATTCGATGGTGATCATTGCAACAAGCGCCCTAATTAATTATAAATACATATCGCTATGCTGCTATTTAAATAATCGAACAACTTTCTTCATTCGAAACGTTTCCATTATGGCTCATAACTCAACGAACTCTCTCAATATATCCTTTATTCCACTGAAATTTGCTTATAGTACTTCAAATTGCTCGCTCAGCACTTTCGTTTCCTCCAGGATCCACTCAATTTTCTCCGAATCCATAGACATGCTTCCCGATTTTTGGTTCATAGCTTTATATTAAAATATTCTCTCTCACAGAAATTTACCAACCGCGGCGATGTTAACGTGAGGCGAAAAGAACCTTCAAGATTAAATAACACCAAAAATAATAAAAAAATAACCTTCTTAAGGTTGTTATCTTCAAGGAAGGACCTCGAAATCAACATACATGTCAATAATCCCTCTTTCTTCGTCAACAGCAACACATTCTTACCGATACGCATTGCCGCGCTGAAAAAACTTTCGATAAGGCAACTACATGCGCTTTTGCCTATGATTTTGCATGTAATGGGTTGACTGATCATAAGAATGGTCATTTGCAATTCACAAAACACCTAAGCCTAACTTGTGAAGCGGTCTATGAACACCTGCCAGTATCTATATTTATTCATATTGCTAGTACTGTTCGAAACTCTAATCAATGACTTTTTTACTGGAGAAGTTCGGATCACACTAGCCTCACTTCAATCAGCACAAGCTTCCAACCGGCTGTCACACCAAAAAAACTTCGTTTAAAAAGGTAGTATGGAAAATTTCATATGCATTTGCCACTTATCAAGACGATGTGACAGTCAAATAGCTGTTTGTCGTTGTCGTAATCTGCTTCTGTTTATACAATAATATCTAGTCCCACATTAATAACACCACATTAAATGTGGTCGCTGACTACCTTCGTTGGAACATATCAATATCAGTACGTTAATAATAGTAGCAAATTAAAATAATATGTGAAATAAAGCTCACGATTTCAAACCGTTGCCATATTGTCCCACCATTTCAGGGTCCATTCGTTTGGCTGAATAGCCGAAAGATATCACCGATTCCACTTCCTTTTTATCCATGCCACATCCGTCATCCAGGAAACTCAGTTGACCATTATCTCAAAAACGATTATGTTATCTCGGGAACCACTAAGTAATGGGACCGGATCCTAGACTAAAAACAACAAACGCATACCATTGTGCTATTCGGCGAATTTTCTCGCTTTTCTTCAAACATTAGCCTTATACTCGAATAATATAAAAATCCATTAATGCTGCATGACAAATTCCCTGATCGAATTCGTTCCGATCATCAACCAATGACTATTCAAAACTCTCAATGGTTAAATCACCATAAATGCCCATATTTTTCAATAAATCGATACGCAATTCATTTGATTTCTAAACATAAGCGCTAAATTGTCGTAGATTTCATCTCAACCACGATTAAAAAAAAAAAAAAAAACGGCATCCGACCTTAATACAACCTATTGGATCAAAGATAAAGAATCAATTGTAATTGATGCGATATTGCTAAAGAAATTGTCCATCAACAGCACTGATGCATCCCAACTTGTTAGCTCCGATTCCAGAAGCCACAGAATTGCATTAGAGTGGGTGGATGATCCAAACAACTACGACTATCCTAACGATCCCCTTCAAGAGTATAAACAACAAAAAACTTATTTTTCACTCTTGACTTAGATAAAGACATATAACTATGAATTATTCCAACTTCAATCGCATTCTTAAATCGAACCTTCACTCTCGGCACCTTAAAAAAATCAAATAAACGAACCATAATCTATGCGAAGAGTATTTGCTTGTGCATCCCTTGAATTATCCACCAACTCTGCTATTGCGCCGAATAGAAATTCATGTGTCGTGCTGCAAAAAAATTGAAAAAGTTCAGCATTTATTGAGAAATAAGCAATTAGAAGTCCGAATAAATAATGAAAACTAAATGAAGAAAGGACCACCTAGAGAGTCTATAAAACACAACGTTCCTTAATAAACCTTCCATGAAATTCCGAAACCCCAGCAATCCCATCCATATTAATCCCTGCGAGAATTCCGTTCTACTATACTAAAATTCCATCCAGATATGCAAGCATAGCGAACAATGAAGAAACATTAGCGTCGGGATTGGGTCACATAAGACAGACAGGATGCAAGATAGATGGGAAATGAGGTGGGGGAGAGGAGTTGGGAGCATTTCCCCGTCGAGACACGTTGCGGTCGGTCAACCATCAATAGATGCCACAATCTTTCAAGTAGGATAGTTGATTTACCCCCAATCGCAACTAAACACTGATCTATGAATCCCAAAATAAAACCTGTTAGTATGAAGATATTCGATATCGATCGAGGCACAATTAAGTATTGAATAATTTGTCGAATCCATATTAGTCCATTGAACGAATAGGAATCACAACTCTTCGAATAACTCTAAAAGAACACTGCAAATAGACATTTACTAATGGTAATATAAATAAATGCGAATAGTCAATTATAGTAATAAAAATTTATGCAGGATTTATGACTTATAAAATGAACGAATGTGCAAATAATATAACGAATGACGCAAAAAAATTTTTTTATTCAAAAATTTTCATAATTATAAACGAATATTTGGAGTTGGAAATATGCGAAATTCATGTTTAAAAAAATTTTATTCATCCTATTTCATGATAGTCGCCACTCATGCAGATTTTTTTTTGCTTAGAATTTTCTTCAGCAATCCTTATTACTTCGTTAAATATTTCGAAAAACTTTATCACCCTATTAAGCTCATCTTCACCTTGACCTCCTTAGCTTGACCTCTAGTTGTTCTATGTGACATTCAGACAACATCATTCAGCTAGACAACCTAAGCGCTGCAAAAATTATAAAACTTATTCTTTGATTTGTCACCAACCTATAGATATCGCCTTAAAACTTACTATCACCAAAACTTGTCCCAACTTATAAAAACAAATATTACTAAAACCTTAAAAACTCACTTAACTTATATCAATAGAAGCATTTGGTGTTACTCATTTTGCCCGAATATTTACACTCTTCAATTATAAAACAAAAGCATACACCATACATCTCATTACCTCCAATAAAGGTGAACTCTGTGCTTATAAAATTGAGTACTTAGAGAATATTTGGATTGGGGATTGAAACCGATGATTTCACCAATATTTTTAACAGCGTCTATACAATGCTTCAGACCATGAAAAATGATTTATTTATTCCGACTGTAGGTTAAAACCTATATCCGTTAGGAATAAGGACAGGTTTAGCTTAGAATTCAACTTAGCCCCATTCGAAAGTTGTGGAGCAGGCTAGGTCGAATAGAGGATGGGAGCAGGGGAGGGGGGTAGAACAAGGAAAAAATCAAAAACAACGATGGGTAGGGGGCAGGGGAGAGGGGGGGGTAGAACAAGGAAAAAATCAAAAACAACGATGGGTAGGGGGCAGGGGAGAGGAGGGGTAGAACAAGGAAAAAATCAAAAACAACGATGAGTAGGGGGCAGGGGAGAGGGGGAGTAGAACAAGGAAAAAATCAAAAACAACGATGGATAGGGGGCAGGGGAGAGGGGGGTAGAACAAGGAAAAAATCAAAAACAACGATGGGTAGGGGGCAGGGGGGGGGTAGAACAAGGAAAAAATCAAAAACAACGATGGGTGGGGGGCAGGGGAGGGGAGGTGGGGTAGAACAAGGAAAAAATCAAAAACAACGACGGGTAAGGGGCAAGGGAGGGGGGGGGGGCAGAACAAGGAAAAATCAAAAACAACGATGGGTAAAAGGCAGGGGAGAGGGGGGGGGGTAGAACAAGGAAAAAATCAAAAACAACGATGGGTAGGGGGCAGGGGAGGGGGGTAGAACAAGGAAAAATCAAAAACAACGATGGGTAGAGGCAGGGGGGGGTAGAACAAGGAAAAAATCAAAAACAACGATGGGTGGGGGGCAGAGGAGGGGTGGGGGTAGAACAAGGAAAAATCAAAAACAACGATGGGTGGGGGGCAGGGGAGGGGAGGTGGGGTAGAACAAGGAAAAAATCAAAAACAACGATGGGCAGGGGGAGGGGGGATAGAACAAGGAAAAATCAAAAACAACGATGGGTGGGGGGCAGGGGAGGGGAGGTGGGGTAGAACAAGGAAAAAATCAAAAACAACGATGGGCAGGGGGAGGGGGGAATAGAACGAGGAAAAATCAAAAACAACGATGAGCAGGGGGAGGGGGATAGAACAAGGAAAAATCAAAAACAACGATGGGCAGGGGGAGGGGGGAATAGAACGAGGAAAAATCAAAAACAACGATGAGCAGGGGGAGGGGGGATAGAACAAGGAAAAATCAAAAACAACGATGGGCAGCGGGGAGGGGGTGATAGAACAAGGAAAAAATCAAAAACAACGATGGGCAGGGGGAAGGGGGGGTAGAACAAGGAAAAAATCAAAAACAACGATGGGTGGGGGCAAGGGAGGGGTGGGGGTAGAACAAGGAAAAAATCAAAAACAACGATGGGTGGGGGCAAGGGAGGGGTGGGGGTAGAACAAGGAAAAAATCAAAAACAACGATGGGTGGGGGCAAGGGAGGGGTGGGGATAGAACAAGGAAAAATCAAAAACAACGATGGGTAGTTCCCTTGAGAAGAATATTTCTTAGGTAACGTTGCACAAAAAGGTAAAAAAAAATCCAACATCATTAAACAACTATAAGAAAATCGGTTTTTTAGAAAGCAAAAGAAATTTTAATTTTTACGAAATTTGATCGCTTTTTGAATGCTGCGAAATAATTCAATTATGAAAATAAAACTTAAGGTTAAAATAAAACCTAAGTTTGCAATGGAGCCTAAGTTTAAAATGAAAAATAAAACTTAAAATTTGATGAGCATAAAACTGAGGCCCCTTCCTTCGTCGTGGACTACTTCAAACACAAATCCATTTTTGGAGAAACTGAGAAAGGGAAAAGAACTTTTCACCTCAAATATAAGCACATTCATACCAACTATAATAGAGAAGTTGCCAATTTTTCTTTTTCTGATAACGTGAACTCCGTTTTCTGAACGCTTTTCTCTTGAAATATTCCTCAAACGAATTTGAACCCCCTGGACTTATAAATTAAGAAATACGGTCAATTCACAAATAATTGAAACTAATTATTACATGGTGGAAATTTACTCACAATCAATAAATAGTGAAACCTCAAAAAAAAACATAACAAATCAATAAAATCCATTCTATATATACCGCAAACTAAGTAATATTTTTAAGTCTAATCTAAATAAAAATTATAGCTGAGAAAAAAAAGACAACGAAGTAATTTAAACGGTAATTGGGCAATAAATTCTTTTTTTTTCGAGAAATAATCTCAATTCAACATTAGAATGGAAAAGATTTTTGTAGATAATAGGTGATTGCATAGGTAAAATGTTATTTTACTTATATGTTGCGTATATTTGAATAACCAGAATTCATTTCTCTATTGTTTGATAGCCAAAAAAAGCTCATAATTAAAACAAATACGGCATATAATTGAGTAGAAAAATCCATATTTAATAAACTTATTAAATTCCTTCGAGATGATCTAAGACCAGATAAACGCAAAGATACCGCCTAATTAACTGCAACCGATTAACCTCAAGCAAACTTTCACCCTACCCGAAATCCGTTCATCGTACGGTAGGTAGCTGTAAATAGCGAGGGTGCCGCGTAGCTATGACAAAATTTTCAAATCATCTCTCAAAATACACTTCGTTTTGCTAATCATTTAGGCACCTATAAGAAGGTATTCACGCATATTGTATTCACGCATATTCCTTATAGCTATAAATTATTCCACCGATCACAAATAATTTCATTATATTCCTTCCTATTATTTAGATTATTTACTTCATATTTCATGTAGATAAGTGGGTGAAAATGGCTTTAATTCGACATAATTTGGCGGGAACGGGTGACAGTGCGACAAACCCTTAAGGGGTAGAGTGAGGAAGGGAGAGATGGATGGGTGGGGACGATGCATTCCAGAGAAAGGGGGAGGGTTGCTTTATTTAAGTATTCAAGTATGTCGGTAACTTACAATTGACGTTACTTCTACCGCCTGAGAGGTCTTGCAAAGAACGATGTCATGCTGGTTGCGAACAGCGAACGGAGCTGAATAACGCACGCATCACTACCGTACTCTCAGCCCTGCAAACGAATCTCATAGAAATCTATGGATTGAGGGGCTGAAGAAATGCGTATAACTTACGGACACACCTGCGAGTCAATAGAAGGGACCCCATATAACAACCTTCGTACTGCTTACAATGAATTTAATGACGTCATTGGATTATAATGACGTCACTGGACATATGCCATACTTGTTGCAATTAACAATAACAACAACAACAATAGCAAATAAAAACAACGATAAAAATAATAAGAGCAATAAGACCTTGGCATTCTGCGTTAAATGAATGAAAATAAAATTGCACGTTCCTATTACAATTTTTTGAGTTTTTGCAATATTCGTTTGCAGGGTGCAGAGTACGGTAGTGGTGCGAACGTAGTGTGGGACATGACCTCAGCCCCATTCGCAGCCAGCGTGAGATCGTGTGGTTGTAAAACTGGACGCTAACGGCTTCCAGCAACGTATCATTCCCACCGAATCGGGGACTCATCCTTCCATAGCCAACGGAGGTCATGTGCTATAACGCCTTCACTTCGACCAAGGACCATGTCGATCGTCCTTGTTCCATGACGGATGTCACTCATCTCGTTCTCGAAGTGCCAAACATACCACCGTCTATCTTTGATTTCTTGTCTACGAGCTGACTAAGAAATGCATAAGTGCTCTTAGTGCTGATGTCTTAGGAAGGCATTTCAATGCTAATTTCTTTCTGCATCCTTATTAGTCTGTTTACTGAAGATTCCATTAGTCTCACCACCACGGATTTCGTTATCCGAGAAGGATTCATGGTGCAAGGAAGACTGGGGTCACTTTATTTTATATATATATATATATATATATATATATATATATATATATATAATATGAGATCCGCCGTTCAAGCCGTTTTGTCGCGAATAGGAGAAGCAAGGCTGGTACAACCTACAGTCCACGACTATCCCTCAAACCTCAGCCCGTTAGCCATGGTAATCCTTTTGTGTTATAGGCAGATGTTACGCTGATACAGTCAACCTTCGCACAATCCATAAGGGCATGGACAAAACGAATTTTCCGTTATGAGCCTCCTCAAGCGGTCGATTCGATGGGAAAATGGATTCCCAGGCACCAGATAACTAATTGCTTTTTTATGTATCGATACAATCCATCTGCCTAATTACCAAAAATATTACCAATTACCAAAAATTACCAAAAACAACAACCGAGGAGGTGCGCTATGAGAGCTGTCACAATAAACGTCTTTATATTTGCTTACCAAATCAAACCAGTCAGCTGCCAACAAATAATAAAAATTTTCGAAATAATGCATTCATATTTTAGCTGAAAATCTTCTAGAAAAAATCAGCGTCCTTTTGTGCGCCAATGGCCTAAAACGCCACCTGACCACCTACAGGACGTATACGAATTTCCTACATCTTAAGGTTTATATAGCCCCTTTCTTAGCTAATGATGAATCATAGTGACCAAATTCCGTAACTCTAGCTGAAATGGATCCCCAACTGGAACTATAGGAGAGGTACCACAAGCTCGAGCAAACATAACAGCGCTACCTTTTGGAAGTATAAAAGTTTCTCTAGCACATTCCCCCCCCCCCCCCCCTTCCCATTTGCTTGATTCCGCTGGCTATATGGTATGCATCAACTGCGATATTAATTCATTTAGAGAGGTGCAAATTAAGACGAATCTTTTTCGTTAAGAAATAGCATTCATCTTAATTTCCCCGACCCCCCCCCAAAAAAAAAACGGTCACTTCAAATCTCTAGCGAAATGAGCAGATGGGTGGGTGTCATTTAATTAATTTGCAAAAAGTAACTTTAACTCAAGCGGATAAAAATTCTTTTGATTTAGTGTTACACATCGATTTGAAGCAATAATTTTAATTGAAAAATAAAGCAAAATAAGCATTAAATATAATATTTTCAGAATCGACGGAAAAAGAAATAAAAAATTAAAGCCAATAAGCCAAAAAGAAAAGAAAAAACAAAACAATATGAGGCCACAAGTGTTCTGCATATTACGTAAAAGCACATTAGCAATACGAAGAAATCAACGCAGCACCATTCTTGTGGGCACAATCCATAAATGCAACGAGGAGAGCAATTAGGATGGACCTATGAGGGATCTTTCAGATGTTCGGATGGCTAGGATGTGGATGGGACGCTGTTTGTGGCAGAAAACTCAACTTAACGCTGGATCAGTCAACATCCGCTGCCGGATCCATATAAAAGCTTCTCAATTAATCCTTTATCAGACACTCAAAGATCAAGATTTAGCATCAGATGCAAATTGCTTGATAATTACGGGCTTCAATCAAATGCGACCCACTAGATTTAATTCAGGCATTCCACTGACGGACCGTCTAGCAGGGAATTTTAGAAGGCATTTACATAATTCTAAAGTGGGTCCCACCGCTTCGGCAACGCTCAAGTGTTAGACTCCATCGTCCTCGTTTTACCCAACCCAAACTTATACCCCTTCCTAATTTTACCCAAAAGATGTGCTCTTTGTATCATCGCTATCACCGTTTCCTAGGTTTTGATTGCAGCAACATAATGCAACGAAGTGGCAACACACTAGTGACAACTGTTGAATTCCAGGGAATAACACCACATTTCGGCTCCATCTTTTTGCCCGTAGCCGAAAGAATATTTTATCAAACGACCACCTGTGTAGCATTGCACGATGAAATGGCAAAGCTAGCAGTTGATAAGTGCACGTGGATGAACCTATTAAGCGCTTAGACTCGTAGGGGATATACATACGAACATCAGCCTTCCTTACCTCTTCTTCTTCCATCAAAACAACATTTAGACTTTCATCAAATAAAAACTGCTCCCTAAGTGAAACCGGAAAAGTTGGATCAATGATCATTTGGCAGATATTTAATCAATAAAATAGGTCTTTTTTAATCAAAATTTTCTGTGTTCTCTTAATTTAAAGTGCTCTCAACTTTTCAATTTTATCAACTTCGATGCAAAAAAAAAGAAAATCAAATAAAGTAAAAACAATTTGAAAGTATATATCGGTGTGAAAACCGTAACCGAGTATAACAAAGAACTCTATACTAAACTGACAAATATAATAGCAATAAAAATTTAAAAAAAATAAAAAATTATATAATAAAAATGCAACACATTTACTTCAGATATATTTGAGCATATTCAAATGCAGCCGTGATAATAATATCGCATATTTATATTCACCGTTCAACTACTCTATTTCTCTATAAATAAAAATTTTCACATCATTAGTGGCCAACGTCTAACTCTTACTTATTACTTCAAATATATTCCTCTCAAAAACTGTTTCATCTTTTGGGGAGATAAGTCAATATAAAGTAAAAAAAAAACATTTAATCGACTGAAATACGGAAGTGATGGCATTCCATCGGATTTAGTAATATTTCGATGTATATAAATATGCATATATTTTAAAGTATATTATCTCCCGTAAATCTAATTTAAATCCATAAAAATCTATGGGTATGATAACGATTTTCGACCATTATGAAACCATACCCTAACCAATTCCTCTATTCCCCTCCCTCCCCCACTCATGGTCTAATTTTCCTTCTATATGTCTAGTGAATACCCTCTTTTTTAGTAATAATTAATCCACCTTTCCCATCTATAAGCAAATATTGGCTCAGTAACTATAGCCAAATATATTTGGTTTTAATGAGAAATCACAAATATTTGATTGCGAAATCAGATAAAAAATGAAGAAAAAATTATTTAAAAATAACAAATAAGTGATAAATATAATTTAGACACAATCTTGAAAACAAAAAAAAAAAAAATTGTACTTTCAGGGCAAACAACGTAGCACCACGATAGAGAACGAGAGCGAGAGAGCGAGAGAGAAAGAGAGACAGAGACAAAGATAGGCAGCAATAGCAAATATCAAAAGGCCGATTCAAAAGTAATGACCACTGGTAAAGCTGTATAAAAAAAAAACAACACTTTGGCATGAAAGAATATTTTCAACTGCCACAAATGAAGAGGCAGCAATGCGAATTTCAACGAAGGAAGACGTAAGCAAGAAAATATCAACGATATAATCAACGAGACACCACAACGGAGAGAAAAAAAATTACAAATTTGCATGTAACAAAGGTGAGCAAATGCTATTGGCCGGATCCTCTCAATGCCACAATTTCATCCGACTGCAAAAAAAACGGCGCTAATGTCGCGCACCTAACATCCAGTGCTTTCTAATACCTGCAAAAAACGGCGCTAATGTCGTGCATCTAACACCCGGTGCTTTCTAATACTTGATACCTTATACTGTTTCCTTTATGCTTATAACCTCCCATTTGCAGTGGAATAATAATTGACTTCTTAAACAATTCTACCGTTCCACTTCACCAATCACAAAAAATACCTCAACCAGAGATAAAATAAAAAAAATGAAAAGCTAAAAATTGAGCAGTTGATTAAAAAATGGCATTATTAATTGAACGATGGGCAATAACGAAAACAACCTTTAAAAAAAGGCGCTAAACGAAAAAAAAAAAAGAGAGGTAAGCAAGAGATGAGCCGGCAAAAAACTCAATTGCGATAAAATATTTCATTTATAAATGATAGGGAAGAAATTTCTTTGGCAAATATCGTAATAAAGTATATATTTTATTACCAATAAACGGCTAAATATCAGCCCCAATTAAAGAAAATAACGATTCTTTTAAAACAAAATTAAAGATGAAATGAAACATTCATTAGATGATAAAATAAAAACTGAATTCATTCAACTGCACTGCACAATTCCTCCG
This sequence comes from Baylisascaris procyonis, assembly GCA_037389465.1. NCBI lineage: Eukaryota > Metazoa > Nematoda > Chromadorea > Rhabditida > Ascarididae > Baylisascaris > Baylisascaris procyonis. The sequence continues at coordinate 4,566,568 of JAZARR010000154.1, read as the reverse complement.
TTCCTCTAAATTAAAAAAATTGTTGGCTAATATTTCTATGGGAATAAAAATTACCCATGAAAGCAAATCGGAACAGCACTATCACGACAGCTTATCTCTAACTTAGAAAGAAGACCGACTCAACTATTGCATACTAATTAGCGAGACTAGTTAGATTACTTCTATACTAATAAGGCCAAACACTTAAGTCTAACTGTCTCGTCGGCATTAAAACAGCATCATTCGGCCAATCAAAGAAAATCAACAATATGCAAAGATGGGCATATGAGAGGAATAATGAATATAATAAAACGATACGCTAGAAAAAGTGATAACTATTTGAGTTGGTACGTGTGAGTGCTCGACGTTGTCTATTTTCATGCTCCCTAAGGACGACTTGCTCAAGTGCACGGATATCTAGACGAACCGAACCCGCATAGGTGAGAAAATCGCGCACATCAACTTCCGTTAGTGCCATTGATCGACGGCGCCAACCTAAACTTGCCATCATTATTCAAATCCTTCAGAGGAATGAAAAAATAACAACCAATAACAACGAAATCCCCTCATCGATTAACTTATCAACGTCACCGTGAAGCACTAAAAGCTTTTATCTCCATTCAGTGCATGAGGACAGCATCCGATCTTTGATATTGTTAGGTCATTTGTAGGCCTCGCAAGGACGTTTTGAGACTTTATCAGGTCAAAAATGATACTCTACGATTGCTACGGAGGTCTCACTCTTACTACGGTGGACTCATAGATGAGACTGCTATCCCCTCACTTATTCCCTATATGTCATACCCTATTGAAAGGGCCTCATCTATGGCGCATTTGCTAGTACCGATATTTTGAGTTGCCAAATGATGTTCAAGCGCCATAGGTTAGAGAACGTAAGCACATTTATGTGTGTGATTTGTGCTATGCCGTGTTGTTCACGTGCAAAATTGTAATGCAAATCACATCACATCGTAGCAACTGTCATTAGCTTTGAGCTTTGGTGTTGTTCGCCTCAAAAACAAAGCAATACCACCTCATTGCTTTATAACTGAGTGGATCACACCACATTTTCGTGAATGTCAATAAGAAAACTTAGCATCGCCTTTCACTGAGAAAATAAATTTCAATAATAATCGCTGTTCTTGATGCTCGCCGATTTTACGGCAGTAGATGAGTTTTTCCCATTAATTCGAAGAAGTGCAACAACCTCGAATCTGAGGTTTCAGAAGACCAAGGCTCCTGAGCAAACTTCCGGTTGCCAGGATGTTTGGAAACACCCAAATCCAAAAGCCTATAAGAAACTCCGGTGCTGCCGCAACTAAGAACTCTTCAAGCAGATTCGGGTGAAAGAAGAGGAAAGAACGGAATTTTTCGGTGGCCAATATGAGTGCTCACTCTTAAAAGTGTTATATGGTCGCTAGACATCGTAGGTATACCATTCTTTTAGATATCGGTGTCGTTTGTGCCCCTACAGTTTTGAAAAATGTGACTCTGGAAGTTCCTGAGAGGATAGAATAAAATGAAGCGAGAATTGGAGCTAGAGAGGAATTTTCCAGCTGGCTGGTTATAAAAATCATCTGGAACGACGATATTTTCATGCAAGCTTTGCCACTTCCTCTTTCCTTTTTTTGGAAACGGCAGTCAGATTCAAAAGTCCGATTGCCAAGGAATGCAATATCCAACAAAACTTGACGACGACCCAACAAATCTTCTGAAGGATGGAACACTGAACATTCAATACCGCCAAAGGATCGTGCGGAAGTGAGACGAAAGGTGGATCGCCATCTCTATATCCAGTTCGAATTTCTTGTTTGTCTTTGATTCCAAATGAACGACACACATGCTCACTATGGACTATTTCGCCACACAATAGCCAGCGGTTAGGAACAGCTTTATATCAACGTTTAAAAGGCTGAGATGAATAAATCACTAATGCGTTTCAAAAATTGTCACAATTCTATCAATTCTATCAACCACCTACAGCAGAAATGGATAAGTAATTCGGTATTTCCTTTTTGCTGCTTAGAGGAAATGAAACACTCGTTTTACTGCCTTCTATTTCCTCTTATTGGTCACTTCAGTTCTATGTGAATAATAAAATCCTTCAAATTTGTAGCATTAAATGCCGAGCATCTGATCTCCATCTATGCATACCTGTCCCGTATCTTAGAATTTTGCACCGATAGCAAAAAAAAAAAGTTAAGCGAGAATTCGTTGAAAGCGAACACCTGCATCTATTCAAATATGCTAAAAATGAAATCGCAATGTAAAGAAATTTGAGAATGCACTCACATATGACATATTCGTTGAGGAACATAGGAGGATGGGACGAATTCTCGAGTGGTATCGGATTGTCCCTGAAGTGTTCAAGAAGATCAATCATCGTATCGAATATCATCTGATGTATACGGCACTCCCCATCCGGCATCACCACTATGCGTACATGCTGCAACATTACACGCTAATAACGTTCGTCTTCAATAAACGACAAACTACGAGCATCCATTGAAGCAGCAGCTATTCGCCTCAAAGTAGGGCAATCTTATACTCCAGTCGGAATCATCCTACATCAGTGGCGATCCTCGATACTTCCGGGTCAAATTTAATTTATGCTTGAATTTTAGTGGATTAATTCAAGATATAAGGTTTAATTCATTCAGTGTTGGATAATTACAGTCTTATTGAGAAGTATTTCGCCATAAAACAATCTCGTTTCTAGTCATACCTACTGACTTCAGCAGCAATTTTCGCACAGCCATAATTTATTCAGCTAAAAGCTGATAGAATAAAGCTGCACGTAAACCACTATAAAAATAAAAGGATTTAAGAGGTGAATCGGCTGGTTTCGCTCATCAAGTGCTATTTGATAGGTATCAACGAAAACTACCATCAGATATCAAATAGAAATCTAAAGGGACAGAATGAGTTAGGAATATTCAGAAGAGCACGGCGAAACCTATTTTATGAGAAGGAAAACCAAGCAATGACCTTCTTGAAACTAAGTAATCTCACCTTGGCTTTGCCTTGACAATTAAATGTCAATACGAATTCACCCGGTCGGGTTTCGCTTTGCCTCACAAGAAAAAGACCGTGCCCATCGGCTCCGTTGTGAAGTACAAGTCGTGAGCTGACACCACGCGAGAGACGCGCATGAAACCATGGATAGATATCAAGACCGGGTGGAAATGCGCGCATAGTCACCGGAATACGAGCATCCACACAGAACGATGACGTCATTGCATGTACATTGTTGAGTGATCTTCAAATATGTCCAATATACGCAAATTTTACATCATCGTATCTGAGATCGAGATCCCTCCAGTGATATACCCAGTGGTGAGCAACATCCATCTTAGCAATAATGACTCGAAAGGAAGGCAATCCCAAAACAATCCCTACACCTTTTATTTTTCAGTAAATTGTCCACATCTCAAACTATTAGTGATTAAGATTAGCTACCCGATTTATACAAATCATAATGCGATGGGCATTTCATGGATTTCAGTAGTGATCGAAGGCAATTCATAAGTATAGAAAGATACCCGCAAACAGCATATTGATTCCCTCATGCCATCTTTCAGCCTAATAGACACTTGAATTGCTCTCATTAATATCGAAAAACAAACTCATTTGCCCACCTCCTACATGCTTGACGCTTCCCCCTTAACTCTCTCATCTTATAATAAAAAAAAGGTCGAACCTGGTTGAAGGGAAACGTCGAGTTCGCGCGAAGTCAGTTCGTGCAATAGGTGGCGCTGATGGTTGCCGAGCTGGACGTTGTTCTGGTAGATTCATCTCAACACCGGGAATACTCTCACGGATAACCGTCAACCATTGCTGACAATCTTCATGATTCCTTGCCTCAATTACATATTCCACCTTAAATTAAGAAAAAAAAAAACGTTGAAAACCTTGAGAGTTCACTATTAATCAGCAAATTTTAACAATAATAATCGAAATTAGTCAACGCAAATTGCGTTAAAATAAATTCGACGTTATAAAATGCCAAATCATCACAAATTAATCAAAAAAAGTCACTGATTCACCACTCTTTTTTCTAGATCATTAGGATTCGCATTAAAAGATGGAGAAAGGGATTGATAATTGAATTCATCGGTTATACTTTTATTTAAAAGTAAAGAAATTTGCCCGATATATCTTCCTTTTTTTTTTTTTTTTAATAATCGACTATCTAATTTTACAACTTTTTAAAATGCAAAATCGTTATTGCACCAAATTAGTTCACAAATATAACAACATCTTTCAATGCCAATCGTTTATACAGCACAATATTGAGCAAATGAAAAAAAAAAAACTAGGAATACGCAGGAAATACACAAAAAAAAGCATAAAACTGCGAAAATATGAAGCGAATCAGAGCTCAAACAAGTTTCTTCCATTTCTAATGGCTCAAAGCCTTCCTTCACAGCCGCAGAACATGAGATGGTTAGGGTAAGCACTCTAGGCGATTGAGGATTACTAGAAATTGGTTTTTCAAAGTTTTGAGTTGAACCTAGACAAGTGCAAATTTTCAAAAAAAAAAAAAAAAAACTTCGTCCCTTTTTACTCTAAGATAAATTGCGAATATTCGTTGATGAAGATGGAGGAAAAATTGCTCCAGTTTATGTGTCAGACGAACAATTAATTTCGATTCGTTTTTTTTTTTTCATTCGTTGATGGATCTAAATGAACGCTTTCAATAAATAATTTTTTTTGCAATTTTTTTTTGTTAATTTCGACACTTTTTGCATTTAAATGAAATTAATAAAAAATAAATAAATAAATAAATAAAGCAATAGTATCCGCCAAAAGGTAATTCCCTAATAAGAGAAGTGATTAATGCAGATTGTGCAGTTTCAGCAATACAAATATGTATCAATAAAACGAACCCCATTGAAAGCGCGTATTGCAAATATCGATTCATTCGAATCTTCGAATTCAAGTGGTGTCGTTTCACGGGCTTCCATTATGAGAAAGCAGAAAATCCCCGATTTAGCGCGATTACTCTGAAAATATAATCCACTCGTTGAATTACGCAAAAATTATGCAAAAAAAAAACTATTAGTAAGCAATAAAACCAATAACACAATATACGCCTTTGCAATTACATCCCCAATAACAATTACTTTCACAAACGATGAACAACTAATAAACTGTCGCCATAATTCATCGCCGTACTAATAATAACCTTCAATGAATAATTCGACACTTTTTTTAGCCAAATGAGATTAAACTAAGCATCGATTAACCCAAAAATATATGTGATTTATGGGCGCTTTCGACAAGAGCATTTTTTTTTTTTTGAAACTAATTACCCGACTTGAATATATCCACAACAGGTTATCCTACGATTTACGTTACATCCCTCAAACTTCATAGTTTTTATTTCATTGACTGTCAAATTCAGACTATTTGACAGATAGGTACAGACATGCGCAGACATCATGGCTTCTCGAAAATTACGCAGAAAAGCATATATTCATCAAGATACTTAGAAATGACCAAATCATGACGTTCTCGTACCGCCGATTTGAAATCGTCGCTTTAGAACAGAGGCAATTTGGATCTGCATATTTTAATGGCCTTATTTCAGCGTTGAAACAATTGCGCATCACGAAACTGCTAGTTTAACATATAGGCATATTGGAGGAGTCACACACGTACTATGCACACATCTGGTCCATGATATATACGCCCAAGGCTATTTCAACGTTTCAAGTTGAATTATTTTTTAAAATTAAAATTGTTGATCAAAAAATGCGCAACAATTCAAAATATTTCCCTTCGATGGAATATCCCCTGAATAAACAGCAGGAAAATGCTAAAAAAAAACTGAAATATATGCGAAATATTTCCAACATAGAGGTTTACATTAATTAATAAGCCAAAAACAAGACGCTATTTTAGAAAGAACGATAGAATTAATGCCTTGCTAATAATTTTCCCATATCGTCATCGAATACTTAGACCTCCCATATGCTCATGACCTTAAAAAATTCATTACGTTTCATCTGCCAGTTTTTGCATAAACCTCCATCCCACAAAACTCCCACTTAAAAACTATTTCAGCACCAAATCAACTGTGTTGAAAAACGTTCAGCCACAACGGATGATTACATAAACGGGTATGACTCTTTCCACTACTATAACCTTTGAAAACAGCAAAGATAGCGACTCTTTCATTCATTTTTCTTTTCCTCTCATTTTTTTTATTCTGCAACATCTTTTATTTACTCCTTCCATCTAAATAAAGACTTGCACTAAACGATATCAACTTGTGTTCGTTGAAATAAATATTAATAAAAAAGGATCTCGGATCGGATTATATAAAAATTATAAAAAATTGAGGTGAATCGATATATCTCTATACTTACCCTACTATGCAACAAGTTGATTCTTTATAGTTCAATTGAATGTGTACAGCTAAACTTACTTCCCCTTCATACCTTTACCATTTTATGCACTATCTTGTTTCACCTTTATAATAAAATATTCTTGGGGAAAAAAGAAAAGAAAAAATGAAATTACCTTGGGCGGTGAATAGAATTCCAATAAATAGCCACCCGCAGTTTTCACCAAACACAACCGACATTTGCGCCAATGTTTCGTTTCCAGCTCCAAACCGCTCATATACCTCAAATATATTAAAATACATAAAAATTCCCTTCAAATAATCGTAACCCTAGACTATATGCTTTATACGAAAAGACCCCCTTCCATCTGCTACCTTACAGCAACGTGGAGGTGGCCTCTTCAGCGCCGAAAAATACAACACAAACTTATTTTCCAATTTAAATCGAATGGCATGCAATTTTTCAATTTTAATTCAACATACCGAATTTTGCAAAGAAAAATTCCTTTGAAGCTAACCGTTTCACATTTAAGGAGGATAAGGTGGTAACAATATTCTAGGTTTGTACCGGAAAACCCGAACTTGAAACTTGGGTAAAACCTTTTTAATCCTAAACACTTAATAAAGATCGGCTATTTGAAAAAGTTTCAGAGTCGTAGAAGCTGAACCTCGAAAAAAAAATCTAAGCCATCTCATAAGTAAGTATATAATCTCGCTAACATTTTGCCAAAAGATGTTGATTACGGAAGACCTTTAAACGTTTATGAACACTAAAATATACAAATATATGAATAAAACTTATCGATGAAACTATCAGCAAATCTTTTATGAAAAATTATAGAAAGCTTCCATTCGAAAAAAGTCCGACTTATAACACCAAATAAATATACAAGAATAAAAAATAGAAAAATTTATTAGTAGATTGAGAGATAAATTCCTTTGACGTTTAATCTTTCGATCCAACGGATCACATAAAGGTAAGAAAAAAACATTGCCTAATAATATGCACTCCAATAAAATCAACTATAAAATGTCAGCAAATAAAAAAAAAATTGTTTGATGCACCACCTGATTTTTCTTATATTTTTTCTTTTTTAGCTAAATATTTTTTAAACTTTACAGCATTCTTTTAAGTCAATAGCCCACACCGATCGGGTATCGACGTTTCATTATGGTCAGAAGGTTATTCAATGACAAACCCGAAGGCAACCTATCAAATTTCATCGTTGAGCGTTTGTGATTCTAAGCTATTTATTTAGACGCACATAGAGGTATGCAATGAAACGATGTCGGCAGAGTGCATTTAGCAAAAACTTTTAGTGAAGTGTATAAAGAATAAAATGAAGTTATAAAAAAACACGAACCTAACATTGCCTTCTTTAATCAATTCGACAGCGGTTTTTGCAGGAAAACGTGATCGGAACCATGAAAGTCGTTTAGATGAAGAGGTCGAAACACCCAATGATGAAGATGGTTGATGTTGTTGGACGACGCTTGGAGAATCCAACTGAAATAGTAAATTAGTTGACGAGGACAAAAAAAATTCGCCGGAATTTAATGAACTTAAGCCCCCTCAACGTGAACTCTACTTCTGCGATTCTCCCATCTCCTCCATCGTTCTCTGAGAATGAGATGAATTAATCGAAAACAAGATGCAAAAATCTCCATCTTCCTGGGAGATGCAAATTTCTGCAAACTTCTTTCATGATATGAACTTCCCATCACCGTCTGTAAAACTTCGCAGACTCTATTAGGCTGAACGGGTAATGCTGTGTTGACTGTTAAATATCGACAATGTAAAAAAATGAAGTTATGTTCAAGATAACTCATACAAGTAGTTTCGTTAGCAGCTTTACTCAATGCTTCGTTCAGTGATATAAAACATTAAGCTGCAAAAACTTAGAACATGAGATATGAGCGCTGCAAGTTCTTCGTCGAAGAACTTATTCTTGACTGGTCACAATTGTTTCCAGATATTCGAAGGGATCAGCTCACTAATAAAGGGAGGAGGGAAGGAGGAATCAGCGGTTATATAATCAAATCCACAAGCATTATACCATGAATTTTTTAAGTTATTAATAAAAAAATAAAGTTTTGCAAAATAACATCAAGCCATTTCAATCAATCTCATCGCCGGCAGAAACCTCCTAATCCACAATTTGAATTTCAGTGGCTCTCAGACTGAAGTTACCAAACATGCCGGAAAATACACAAATAAATAAATATACCCGAATATGACGTCACCAAAATCAAGCTTGGAAAAAAATTTGCATAAATGCATAAAAAAATAAAAAACCAATTGACGCTGTCAATAAACAGGCTACGTTTGTCTAATATTTCAAGGGGTGACGATTAAAACATATTGATCAATCGCAATTTTAATTCATATAAAAATATACCACGCTGATTTTATTGCAATTTGTTGGCCAATAATTTACAAACATTTCACTTTTTCCCCATTTTACAGTCCTAAATGAAGTCCTCTCTAAGGAATGCGCCTTTTCTAATTAAGCTGTATAATGTGCAAGTGCTTAGCTGCGCTAACAAACATCACAAATAACAGCAATATATGGTTGTGTTAAAGAAGCTAATCGAAAATTTGAGAATATTCATTGCAGTTTTAAGCTTCTCAAGAGTGAAATAATGCTTATTCGGCTTAGTACACTCTTGCCGCTCATATATTATGCTGGCAGCAATGTGTTTTAAGTTCTAGGATTAGGGGACTAGCCTGTGTGGTTGATGTTCTAGAGAGGGATGAGAGCTCTGAGCGAGAGCGAGTCATTGCCATCCAATTAGTTGTATCTTGGCTGCTACCAGCTCGACCACATTCGTTTAGTGAACGCCAGCCGGCACCACTCTCACGGTAATTAACTGCTGCACACGCGGCTCCAACCGGAAGTGTTGCACCAACTTGCGCCATTGCCTGTTGCTGCAAATCACATACGCTTTAAACTCCACTTTTTTTTGTTGATTCTCTATCCGCTATCTCATGAACAAAACATATGAGGCAACGTTGATGATCAAATATGCTCTAGAAGAGCAAAAAATATTTTCCTATCCAGATGGCTGTCTAATATGAAAACGTCAAGCTAACGAGAAGCTGATCAATATACAGCATTGATTTATCACTATTTATCACCATTTTATCAGCATATCACGATATGTTTCCCCATCCATTTCCGGTGGTTATTAAATTTTGCAGGAAAAGCATACCATCGGAACTTTCGACCATAACCTAAAGCAACAACTGCTAAACAATAAATGGTTTTCCGCCTAAACAGCGGGAAATAAAGAGAAAAGACATTGAAAATGAACTGCCGAGGAGGAAGCAGCAGTGGAAAAAGGACCAAAATCAACGACACTCAGGGAATATTTGCTTCAGGGAACAACTGTAAACGGTTCACTTGAACGGGAAGCTGTAGACACTCGGTGATATTCAATAATAAAAATTTTTATCACATCATAAACCAATATACAAGTACAGGGTTACCTGCCACCTTCATTACTAAAACACTTTTGCGACAATCTTAGTAAACTTCCCTTAAATGAGAATGAACGAGGGATGGGGAAGGAGTGGTGGTGGAGGCGGAAATGTCGGTGTCATATCTCCACCCTTAGAACTAAAAGCTAAGTTTCGCTTCAATGTTCAATATACAGGTCGCTAAAAAGGGATAAAAAGGTTACATAAAACATGCAAGTTCAACACCTGCAAAAGGAAGAACCATGGGGCAATACGAGGGGGGGAGGGGTGGAGGGGGAGGGGGAGGGGGGGAGGAGGGGGGAGGGGGGAGGAGAGGAGGGGAGGAGGGGAGGATGAAATAATAAAGTAATCATATATCTTACGATAAACCTAATGAAACAAATGGAGACTCATTCAAAAAACTTCAACGATAACAAAAAGGATTGCCATTATCGCAAAAAGGATACTTTCAGGTCGTTTAGCAGATATGATATATCCTGAAGCAAACGATCCCACAAAAATAAGTGTAACAAATCCCTAAAAAAATAGAGGACAGATAATTTTTATGCGTTTATTGAAAGTTTTCATAGCATCACGATGAACTTTTTAGAAAGAAACCGATCAAACATAGAGTATAGTACTTGGAAAACTGTTTCACAGATGCTAACAATATAGACTTTTATCTATCCCCCGCATATTTCACCCAGCAATTTCAAAAAAAATGTCACCAACCCTCCCCCTCCCACCCCTCGTAAATTTCATCGTTGATCCATGCAAATCTTCTATAAAAGACTCATTATGCAAATTATTTGTGCAAAATTTTTTGCCGTTTTTAAATAGCTACAACTCTTCTCGAAAATGCAGGACTATATCGATATAGAAAGGTGTTTTGACAAATCTACCCACCAAGTCGTCGAGTCACAACTTTATCAATCCCCTAGTTGAAACCATCGCGTACATAAAGACACATATACCTATGCACAGAGATTGTGAGGCATTCATGCGATTTGCAAATACAAATATGTAGCGATAAAAATCATTCGAAAAACCGAACAAACAAATAAATAACTAAATGCAAAAGTACGCCAAAGAGACTGGTTCTTTTAAATTTTGAATATTTTATTCGTAATTAAATGAAATATTTGAACTATTGTATTCATATCTCAGTTAAACAGATCGCCCACGCTAAATTACCTGAAAAAAAAATTGGTTTTATATGACCTGACAGGGTTTGAAATGAAAGTCCAATCGATATAAATTGCATCTATTCTTCTTTACTCCGGAATGCCGGTAGATCATTTTCGAGTTGATTGCACAATGTGGAATATGGGATGAAGAGATCATCTTCCTTAAGTCCTAGTTTCAGTGGATCTCAAATTGGGATATCGGGATATCCTAACAAGTAGATATATGTGTCCGCACCGATAAGACGCCGTTGTTTTATGCTTTTTTTTTATAAAACAAATTTGAAAAAATTTGTTAAACACAGCTAACAATTGACTAGGAAAGAAAATGCAAGAAATAAAAGTGAAATAAAAGAAATCATACAGTGGAAATTAAATAAAAACCCATCCCCCTTCATCTGTCACAACTTACATAGGGTGGAGATGGAAGTGAATTGGCAGCCGAAGATGCGCTAAGTCTTTCGAGAAGTTCATCACGAAGTGTTTTCGAGAAATGCTCGACCACATCGACGGCCAATACGTGAGCTTGTCCTAAATGCTCCGGATTTGAGATATATTGTCGCCAACTTTCGGCGAATTTGAATGCCACTGACTTTGCATATTGACTGCAAAATTGACGCCATCGTTCTCGTTCCACACCTAAATTGGATTATTTTATAATCGTTGAATATAATACGTTGATCCCTCCCTCCCCCTCCCCCCCCCCCTTAACATTTTGGTGCAAATCATTTTTTATATTAGACCTCTTCACTGCGGAGGTTAGTCTCGCAAAAAAGAAAAAAAAAGTGTTGGCATCAATAACTTTCTATAGGTCGCGACTTAAAGATGAAAAAAAAAAAAAAATAAAGAAAAACAATGGTAAATTCAAATATACTAGCTTTATTAAGAACAGCAAAAATTATTAAAATTTAAAGCACATCATATTCCAGATGTTGAATACTAATTCAACAACAATAGCATAGTCAGATATTTGCGTCATGGACACTTGCGCCATGAGACAATGAAAAATATTTGAGTGTATAATAGCATTTCCATAATATATGAATGCCACCAACTATACAAATATTTCTAGTGAAATGCTATAGAAGGCCACCATCCAGCTGCCCAAAGGAAAGGATTTGGAGGATAAACGCCTATACACTCATATGAGTTAAGCCAAATTAACGAGTTTTTACCTCCTTTGAGATTATTGATTGCCAGATATGTTTAAGCTGGATACTCTTGCAATCCCGAAATCAGTACATATTTTGAAGATAAGGGAGAGAGTAGGAGGAAGGAGATGGATGGAGGAGGGACAGGGGAGGGGGAGAGAGAGGAGGGAAAGGAGGAGAGAGAAAAGTAACAGTACTTTAAAAACGCTTACTGTTAGGTTTTACTAGCTAAATGTTCCAGCATTCATTTGCAAAAAAATACTTAAAAAATAAACTTTTGATCTCTAGCAAACCTATCACTTAAATTTTTGATCCCACAGAATTATAAAAATTTGGAGATATTTTCAGAGGATGTATTATTTATACAATTGCAATTGCAGTTATCCTACATCTCTATATATTAATATAAATATAAATAAATTAATAGTCATTCACAATATCTCAATACAAATAAATTAACACTTCCCTCCCTTAGACCTAAATATAAAAATATATTTTAAAAAAAACGCATACTTACCTTCCATTCAACGAACTGCAAATTTGTATATTAATAGAGTTGTCGTGAAGAATGCAATAATCGTTCACAATACCTCAATAATAAAACTATAAACGTGAGCCGTATTCTTCTTTTATTCATCGCAAATGCATCCTCGAATCCACTCACTAATAACGCAATCGTGCTCTATAACATTATGCCAACAGATTTAGCGAATATAAAACGAATCGAACGATGCAACAAATATTCGTGCCAGCCGACTGCAACAAAATACCGTACTAATAATAACCGCTACAAGACCATAAAGCGAATTTTTCTTAGCAGCTCTACTTATTCGTTATTAGCGGAAATTAATCAAACAATGGAATTTATTGATGAACGATATATATAGTGGGAAAATAAAAGAATATAAGTAAAATTACTAAATAATTAATTTCGATAAACATACAACTTGAAAAATTATCCTACTTACAGTATACCGAAAAGCGCTGTGAGACCAGTAAAATAACTTGAAATACTTCTTTTGCGTAATCAACAATTATATTAGAACATAATGATGTTTAATGTACCTCAAAAATTATTCTATACTGTACTGTACTACCCTATATTATACGGTAGTACAGAAAATATTTTCAAGTTTTGCATTGAAAATATAAGATAGAATAAATGTTTTCAAATTGGATTACTATCAATAACTACTGTAGCTTAAAAAAATTGATACAGAAACATCATTTACCGTAATAGAATATCACGAATAGAAAACAACGTAGAATTAACAGGAATCGCCCATGATTGAGGGACAATTTTCTAAACAAAAACATAAAAGAAACAAACAAATGATAAAAGAATACTAAAACAATTGAACAAATAATAAAAGAATACTAAAATTTCCTCAAATAAGTAATACTGTAATATTTCAGACAGCCATCTGTAAATTATTAGCGCCATCACAAAAACGATACCTCTCTATTACCAATAACAAAATCAGTGCATAAAAATCGCCAATAATAATCCCAAAAGATTTTAATATTATCCATTTCAATAACTATAAAGGGATATTAGATATATTCAAAAAAACTCGGCATCGGAATTTTCGATCCTTTCGAATTTTACAAATGCGTCTGATGACGTCATCGATTTTCTAAATCCGCTTGAAATTGTTGGAATAAATATATATTTTTAAAAATTATCATATAAAAACAGCATTGCCGGCAACCACTTATAGGAAAGGAAATGGATTATTTAAATACCTTTTGAGAAGAATTTCTTTTTATTACAATTATTGTGAATACAGCGATTACCTCTCAACCGGAAGTAAATGAGTGAAAATTTAAATACTATTAAAAAAAATTAAATACGATCGAAGCAAGCTTATCGAAAAGAGTCGATGGGAAACTCCACAATAGTAATATTGAAATGATACCATCAAACTATCCAATTACCTAAATATTGAATTATTGATGAACAAGTGGGAAATATTTTTAAACGTATGCCAATATATTTGTGGTCACAACACCGGAAGCTAAGCCTAGTGAAGAACGAATACATAGCGGTCAGTGGTTATCAGTTATGAATAATACTGAAGTGGAAAAGCATCCACTGACTGATTATGATGGACATGCCGCAAGCAATCCACCTATAGATGCATTTCTGACGATAAAATCGGCTATTTGTAATCTCATTTAGTAAAAATATAAATTTAAAATGCTTCTTTATAAAAATTAGGAGAATAATAATAATAATTAAACATATCTTTAATATCCATTAAAAATAAATAATCGATTAAAATTAATTGATGTGATAATAAAGTGCCAATTTTAGGTAGTAGAAATTTTTAGAAAATGAGCCGTAACTATAGAGAAACATAGAAAAACACTGAAATTTTCGGAAAATTTCACGGAAAACTTTTCAATGCATATTCCCAATGATTCATCTAAACTTATCGTTTAACGATCATTTACTCACCAAGGAACCAACAGGAAACTAAAGGTAATTGTTAGAAAAAAATTACTAAGGAAGAAAACATCAATTGCAAGAAACAACATCACTCCTGGAACTTTCACCGCTCTAACTTCGATTCCACATATCCGCAAATAGTAAGTCATAAATTGTCCGGCATATATATATATATATATATATATATATATATATATATATATATATATATATATATATATATATATATATATATATATATATATAATTTCTGGGCAATTTATGACTCTCGCTTCAAGTTGAGGTCGGTTATATGCGGCATTGAAGTGAGGCATATTTAACGGAACTAAGGATAAGGTGTCTCGCATCGAGCGGATATTGTCTGCAATGAGAAACGTCGACGATACAGCATTTCCGCATCGGAATAGTGCAAAAAAGAGAACAAAAGAAGATCGGACAATGCAACGTGGAATGTGATTCTGGAAAATATGAATCGTGGTTGGGAATTTCAGCAGAACAACTGAAAATGAGGATGGGCTGAAGAGGAGAGATAGGGGGGGGGGGGGGGAGGAAGAAACGGGAAGAAACCAAACTTGAGAAGACAGGAGCATCGAGTATGAGTAAAATTTAGGGCAGTATATATATATATATATATATATATATATATATATATATATATATATATATATATATATATATATATATATATATCGCAATTCCACTTATTTCGCAATATTCTTGATTCTTTATCATAAAATTACGATCGGCTCATCAAATATCTCACTGCCATACCCCTTTCCAAATTCGATATGCAAATCACTTTCAGCTTATCAAAAAACATTCTGCCTAGTCTCCTTCAGCTTTTAAGCTGCAGCTAAGAGGTTCAACTCACCTACTATTGCTGCTCTTATATATTAAATATCTACTCACCTTAATAATGTTTTACTCCTTAATAACCTTAATAATAACTTCACGAATGTTTTACTCATTGTTTTTCATGCCTGTATAGGTTTGTATATTCTCTCACTTCGAGAATGTCGAAATAAACAAACAATTAAATAAATTAATTGGCAACTAAATACAATAGACGAATAAATTAACAAATATATAAAAGTTATCATTAACGAAATGGATGCGATTATCAAGCAACGAGAGCCCCAAACAGAATCTTCTTTATGCTTTCCTCTCAGAATTCAATTCACAAATCCCTTTTAAATCAAATAATGTATAGATAGAGAGGATAGTCAATAAAAAAAAAAAGAAACAAACTAATGACTCAATCAATCACATGTGAATATCTTGTTGGGTATTTTTTATTAAATTCTGGAAAATCATGAGGCCGGATAGCGCATATTGTATAAAATTCATCTCGCATTATCCCTCATTTATTT
The DNA here is from genome assembly GCA_037389465.1 of Baylisascaris procyonis. Lineage (NCBI taxonomy): Eukaryota > Metazoa > Nematoda > Chromadorea > Rhabditida > Ascarididae > Baylisascaris > Baylisascaris procyonis. The sequence continues at coordinate 4,550,620 of JAZARR010000154.1, read as the reverse complement.
CCAACCCGATTGGTTGTAATAATGACAAAGAAATAGCCATCAAATAGGATGGATTGTCAAATTGCAACTCCTAGAGCCTAATTAAATGTCTACAACTCTTTCAGCAATTAATCAATTAATCTAAAAACTAATATAGAAAATTAGCCTATAGCGTAAATTATAATAACTAAATTCCATAGTTTGTTAACGAGTTGAAACCATCGGAAATTCTTAGAGAGCTTTATAAAACTTTTATATATACGGATATCGTGGAAGATATCTAAAATTATTGCGCATTTTATTAAAAAAAAAACTATCTCATCTTATTAAAAAATCAATATTTGTTTGATAAAGCGTATAATTGCTTCGAAAATGAACTGAGAAAAGCATTTAGGTGATTATATGACACAAAGCCATAACCAGATTTCGGTACGCTTATCCACAAACAGCAAAGAGGTTCAACAGTAAAAACTCAATTTTTGTTTATAATTAAATATTCAAATTTGTGTTATACTCATAAACATTTATAAGCATTACTTTTTGAAATATTTATTTAGAAGATCTTTCATCGATAATTTCTAAACCAACAAGCATCAGCGTCACGTTTGAATCCATAGCAAATGGATATGGGCTTTCATAGATCCATTTGCTGGACCGACCGCTTTCATAAGCTTGTAACAAATAATAAAGCATCCCGAGCAATGCATCTATAATTTAATCGATCATCCGCAATCTCGAGGATTTTTATGGATTAATTAGTGCAAAGATGGAAATCACACACCGATAGGAAAATGCTTGCATATTGATTAGCATTTTAGATTAGCGTAAATCTTTTCGAAATTGATCGATAAAATTTGAATATTGATACAAAAGACCCTTCTCTGATCGACATAATACCCAACAAATCTCATAGATTCAGCTTCAATGGCTTCAAAATTAAGAGAACTGAATAAAAAGACAAAAATGTGCATATATAGAAACGCATACAAACGGCGTTATTCTCATCCTTACAGCGCATTTTGCAAATGAAAACAAAATCGATACGCAGAAGGAAGGTGGAAACCCCTCTCCCTCTCCCAAATCAGCAGAAGATAAATAAAGAATTTTTTTTTCTGCAGTAAAATAAAATAATTTTCTCCCAAAATATTGAAAAGGTGTTTACATTTTTAAATAATCTTTAAATTCACCAACTTCGAATCTACTCTTGAATGCAAAATTCTCAACCAATGAATTGCTATAAATTTTATCGAATTATTTAAGAAATAAGAAAAGAAAATAAGAATAAAAGAATAGGAAAAATAAAAGAACAACAACAAAACGATTGAATAAACTATGAAATTTATTTCAATTGCAATGGAAAATAATTGAAAAGCAAAATAAATGCAAGAATTTTTTTTTTTAAATTTACAATTGTATTTCTATCGTAGTTTTTTTTTTTTTTTCGCAAAATCACACTATGCTGTCATTTGCGTAATTGTTTTTTCTCAAATGTTCATTATTCTCACCTTTTGAATCTGAATAACAATTTGAAACGATGAGCTTTTTGATTGAGTGGAATTTATATTCGACAAATAACTTCAGCTTCACATTTTCTATTTCATTGCTATTAATTACGTTTAGATGAATAATCGACTAATATAAATAAAAATTTGAAAAAAAAAAAACAAATCTTTTATGAGAGATTTTATTGTAAATCATTAATTATTTTTATATCAAATCTTATCACTTAATTGTACTCTTTATCACTATTTTTTTTTTTTATCAATATCTAAGCAAGCGTTGCAGCATTGAAAGATCAAAACACAAAAATATATAGCTCTAAATCGTGAATTTATTTAAATAATTTCTCTTTTTTTTTTGTAAAATTAATTATTTTCCAATACAATAAAGCAAATAATAGGATCGGTTCATTTTACCCATACCTATGCTCGCATCTATACAACGTACACCGTTTACAGGTATATTTCAACGATCTCTATATGGCCTGCAGATATTTGAAGGACGGAAAATGAACCGAAGAAGCAATAATACTTGCTTATAGAGTTCCATAGAATATTGTTCTCATTGTCGTACTAAGTATATAGGGAAGTTGAACAATACTGGGAAGATGGCCTCAGAAGTGCATTCTACACAAAGCCTATACGGAAGGATAAAATTCTTTGAAGTGAGCCACTAATATTGAAGCAACAAATGTGATGAAAAAGGAATAGACGAATAGACGTTTAATTCAAAAACGATCGGATACGGTTAGAGAAAAAAAAAACAAACAACACCGGAAAGCTTCTTCTTTGAATCGTTACAAAGCTTTTTTCACCTCAAATTCGTTCTGTGCGTGCACGATGTTTGTCGGTAAAGTCTGTGTGTATGTGCGTTTAAGTCTGTGTTTGTATGTGTTTATGTTTGCATGTGTATGTGTACCTTTGCAAGTGTATATTCGTTTGTGCCCATGGACCAGTTATGCAGAAAAATTATAGCACACGATCGGCGTATTAGTCTATATGGTTGAAAAACCAAACAAATTTGCACATTAAAAAAGATTTCAACCAACTCTTCAAGTATTTTCAATGGGATCGTTCTTCTACAGGTCTTTTTTTTCTCTCGAAATTACAATATTCCTCTTTCAGTGATCTTTCTCTCTATTTCTTGCGCCCTATCATATCAGCCTCTCCCTCAAAATCATTCCCGATGCAAAAAATTTTTTATATAGATTTGAATTTGTGCAATCATATTCCAAGTTGAATTTATAGCTTAAATTTACTAATATTTATTAATCGAATTGTTCGTCTCGAATTAACGTAGCTTTTTTTTTTTAATGTTGGTGATATATAATGACAATTTCTATGCAAAATCCGTTACACAATATTTCCAAACAGAGTTCAACGATAAAAGAACACCGCCACCCAATAATAGCCTTTTGACCTATACCGAAATGAGTTTACAAATTTTCCACGTGATTACTAATCACTTTAATCCACCCGAAACAATTTCGATCCTCGAGAAAAATTATTTAACAAAAAAAAAAAATAAATTAATTAAATAAAATTCACCTCAATAGTTTGAAATAAGAAATTTCATTTCTTTGCGGTCTTTCTTCTGCTATTGCTAAGGATGACGTTTCAGTTCCCCATAAATCACTCACTATCTACAAGATCATCGAATTGAATATATCCTCTCACTTTCATGCGTTGAGAATTCTTTGCAATACTTCTTTACCCGACTATAATCCAACCATCATGCCCTTTGCTACCTTCAAATCTCTTCCGCTAATTTGTTGCGTCCGTTCATTTCTTGTCTCAAGTGAATCTAATTTTCCACTTATTCGATGGCCTCTTAGCTTCATCACCGAATAGTTGACCCCCCAAAAACAATCTTCCTAATCCCACATCACCAGTTCTTTTATTAAATATCCGCGATATTTTTACCGATAAGCATAGTGTTAGTAGCATAACTTATATGGGTCAGATGTTCACTATTAACATTCAAATTCCTTTTTTTTTTCAGTTCAACTTCCTTATCGAAATATTTGCTCTAGCATGAAGGCATTATTCCACATATTTCAACCTTTACGAAATGTTTTCAAATCTATGAAAAACTTTTCGGAGACAGATATACATCCTATAAGATCTAATATGCAAACAGCTCACATCTCATATTTCACGAAAATCCGATAGCCAACAAAAATTGGCTACCTGGTACGAACAACTTTCAGTGAAAAAAAAAACAGAAAATTTTAGGAATTCACATCGAATGATCTAAGTTTCTATAACAATAAGACTCTGCTAGAAGACATTAGCAAAAGTTTCTCAATTTTCGAAGAAAAATTTAGCGATGTCAACGAGTAGTTAAAATGATCGATTATCTTAGCAAGAAAATAATGCTTAACAATGATTAGAAATTAAATTTAAAAAAAAAAATTCTTCGAAAAAGCCATTTGGTATGCGCTATTCTGTTCAAATAAATCGGCAATTTTCCATAAAAGGATATCAAAACCTGAGGAATAGCAAATCATAGTGAGACTAATATTTCATTTAATTAATGACCAATTGAATGACCAATTAAATGACCAATTGAATGACCAATTAAATGACCAATTGAATGTTTATATAACGAGATTATGGTCAGTACTGATTAGATATTAGAAATTAAAACGATTATATCGAAAATTAGATGCTAAAAGATTGAAATCCAACCCTTAGCAATAGAGGATGAATAGCGTTGAATCGATGGTCATACAGAAAGAACGGAAACGATGGCAGCGTAGCGAGAGAGGATGGGAAAATAAATGTGGGGGCGTACAAGGCGCACTCGTGCTTCATCCACATTGAGAGCCGTTATATTGCCATCGGGCGTTCACCTTGACTAGCTTAGAGCTAGAGCTAGAGCTAGAGCTAGAGCTCTAGCTGAGGGCTCGGGTAAAACTTTTGTTGAGAGCCACTCGACAACACAAAGATAACGCACAACACAATGCACCGATTTCGCATCCGAAAATTCACATCACGTTAACAGCTCTTTCAACGGTAAACGATTTAAGCACTCAATTTGTTTACAGACACTTCATGCAATCGTTATAATAAATGCATATATATATATATATATATATATATATATATATATATATATATATATATATATATATATAAATGACTTAAAATTTTCGCATAAAGTTTTCACACATGTTTTTCAAAAAAAAAAAAAAAATCTTGTTGCGAAACATTCAAGATAAACCTAGAAAATGCAACCAATGTTTAGATAACGCTAAAACAACTGTGAGTTGATGATTTATATTGATTTATTCGAATGATTTATAATTGATGCTAGTGGATTGTTGTCGAGATCATACAACAAATGTAAAAATGTTTTAGACGTATTTGCACGATATGTGCTTTCATATTCCATTTAGCTGACCGACCACTTCCATAAATTACCGATAAAATGATAAAAAATTCCAAATAATACCTTCATATACCTTAACGATTTCAGCAAACCAATGTGAAATGTGTGCAAAAAATTTTTTTTGGAGCATTTAAATTTCTATACCATTTTTTAAGATTGAGAGATCAAGCGAGAAATGTGGGCTAAGAGATCATCCTATTGCACACAATATACGCACTAAGCTTCCTAGCTTCAATTTCAATAGTTGCTGCGTTGAAATTAGTTGGCAGACAGTCAGAAAGACAGACAGACAAACAGACAGACAAATACATATACATATATGCGCACAAATATGACGCTGTTACAATATACTTATTCAAAGCAAGATTGCTAAAGCCGTATCAACGATAACGATTTTAGAAATAAAGGGATTTGATATATCCGTGGTCGCTGAAGTAGTTCACGAAATTTCCTAGATGCATCATTACAGCATAAAAAGAAGTAATTACGATATAGTTAGTACGATATAATACTGTAACTCCATCTTAAACATTAATCGCTTTCAATGAAAAACGATCTAATCACTTATGCAAGTATTCTACAAAACAACCGTTTTTTTTCCGACATAAGATGAAAGTCCGATCGATACTAAAACGCATGCATATCTTTTAGCTATTCTAGCTGCTTGCTGATTCTATCAGCGTTGATGGCATCAATACGATAGATGATAGAGGTAATCAATCAGTAGTGTGTATTAAACTTACTGAATTCACACCCCCCCCCCCCATCTCCTCCACCCTTCCACCGGTTTCCAAGCTGAATTTTGTTGTACTACACGAGAAATAAAGTTTAGGGAATAACGTCCTTCCTTCCCCTTACCTCTTCACTATCACCTTCCCTCTCATACTTGCAAAGTTTGCACCGCAATATTTCAAAACTATTTGGGATGCACAAAAGAATATCCAGAAATTTCTATGCCGATTTTCCTGCTCAAGTAAAGATTTCCCCTCAAGTAAGGATTTCCCCACCTTTTTTCTTGCTCAACGAAGATTTTTGCCTATCCGATTGCCCGTAAATCTCGAACTCGAGCTCCATCGTAGCAGTTTAAACGAACGTCATACAACTGCTGCATAATTATACTTCAGTACTTCTCTAACGATCATATCCCGACCGTTTCATATCACCCTGAAAAATGTTTGCAAAAATATTCAGCGGGAAACCCCCCACCCCCCCCCCCCACCCCATGAGTTTATCCTTCTATGAGTTAACCTTGTTGCCGTTAATACTATCCTAGTGATATCGAAAACACCTTTTTTTAGAATATCGCCCAAAATTTCACCAATTCCGCATTATTTTTGCAATATAATAGTCAGTCATGAAATATATTATGAACTATTTTCCTCCTCTATTCTCTGAGGAATTCTATCAAAAACTTCAATAATCATACTGAAATCTTTCGAGTTGATAAAGTTATGAGGTAAGACAAGAAATACTTTCACCCAGAAAATTAAGCAGCAGTCATATTATTGAATTATTGCAGAAAAAAACTTCAGAAAATCAGAAATTTTGTTGTAATAAAATAACGATTATTGAAACATAAGGTGAATGCTTCCATCAGCAAATTCAACTAGCAGCATTATTTTTTGAGCACTTCTTTGACGCTCATTGGGGCGTTAGCTCGACTCAAACTCATTCAATTCTTCTACAAAAAAAAAAAAAAAAAAAAACACATGCCGTGCTACATGATGCGCTTTCCTAATTATCTAAAAATGAGAATCCGAATCTCAACCCATCATCAACATTTCTCATTCGTGAACGAATCCATCATCGATAGTTAACGCAAATCATCGAATCAACTTTCCAACGTATCGGATAAAATATTTGAATATTTCATATGCAAATATCTCTTAATTAAATGCAACGTAATAATAGGCAAATTTATGGCTAAATGAAGAAGTAATAATATTCAAAAGGATTTGAATTAAATAAAAATTTAAAAAAAAAATCACAGATGTTATATTTCTTGATTTATGAGTTAAATTTTTGAGTGGCATTATTTTTCTATTCCCTTTTTTTCTGGTTACTTAAAAATAAAATCACTGAACAATTACGCGAATTGTTTAAAAAAATTAACGAGAGAGAGAGAGGGAGAGAAAGAGAAAGAGAAAAAAGGTAGGGGAAGAAAGAGAGTTAAAAAAAAACTTAAACGCAAACGATTGTAAAATAAAAAACAAAAAGCTAACAAACATATTTTCTTAAGAATATTTTTCACAAATTCCTCGAATTTTTCCCTAAAAAAACTCCAAAAGAAGAAAAAAAAGCCTTCCCGGGGAATAGATTTCAGATTTTTCAAGTATAAATTCAAAAACGTTTCCCAAGAAATTTCTAAGCGGAATATTTGATAAATTAAGCGTTAAGTTTCAATGGGAGTCGAAAGAAAAAAAAAAGAGTGAAAAAGAAATGAGAAACCCAAGTTCACGACGTAAAAATAAAGCTCGAGAAGTTGAAACGGCAGCATTACGAACGACACCAACCGTTAACACGATAGGTGGGCGAACTATAGCGCCCGAATAACGTTGCAGTCAATAGGCAATAATACACATCTCTCTCGACTCGAACGATGAACACCCACGCGTAAAACCGCAACATCGCTTTGATCTTTTAAGAGCACACAACGCACAAATGCATTCTCAACTTCCGTTAGAGGCGCCTTAACGACTGGCGGGTATATTGTGTGTGTGTGTGTGTGTGGCGATCACACACCGAGAACAGCGGTGAAATGCCAAACATGTGGAAGCAATGAGGGGGTAGGGGGTTGGGGGTGGGGGGTGGGGGTGGGGGATGGGGGGTGGGGGTGGGGGTGAGGGATGGGGGGTGGGAGGTGGGGGGGTGGGGAGAATAGGCCCTACCCCTCATTTTACAGGTAATGAAATGGTCTTTCTCGAAAAACGTCTAGAATTGCCTTTAGAAATTCAAGTCGTTGTCCATCGTTTCGAGTTCTGAAATTTATATGCTTCATGTCTTTTTTGAAATATCTTAAGCATTAATTGGTTGGGTAGGAAAACGAATAAACAGCCCACCGCAATTTATGGTTCCCCTCCCCAGGGCTCGGGTTCGATTCCACGCAAGGGAAAGTCGTGCATTCCCCAGTCAGTGCCCAACCTTGTATCATGACGGATAGATCATCCTAATATGTTTGCTTTCTAATTCGGAGAGTTTTTTGAGAAATATTTTCAAAAATTAGCTTTCAGATGGAATAAATGGTGATAATGAGGAGCAACGTTCAGCTGATACCCATGTTGGTGTAGTGATTAAATAGTTGAGATTTGCTGCCGCCGACAGTAATAGCAGTTTAATATCTAAGAAACGATTGTGACCCGATCTGTTTATTAAAAACAAAAAACAAAAAAAACTATCACATTTTCTTCCAAAAAAAAAAAAAAAAAAAAACAAACAAACCAAAAGTGATGCAATAGTATCTGCGAATAAATAATAAATATAGATAGCTGGTTAGGAAAAGGAAATGATATTTGCAAAGAAGCATTTCTTTGAATAAATCAAATAAATCTCTATCTACTGAAATCTAAAGTTACTAGGCATTGAAATTTTACAAATCAAAATCATCTGGCTAACCTAAAAGAGTAGAGAAAAATAGGCAAATCTAACATCATAACGGTTTTCTACAAGAAATTATCCTATCCTATAACCGATTACTTTCAATACAAAAATGTTTAATGAAAAAATCGTCAATTTAAGAAAAAAAAAAATAAAAAATATAACCACATATAAAAACTTGGAAGTGTTTCCAGTATTGGCCATTATTCAGCAAATCAAGCGGTAAGCATCCACATATGACATACATAACAAGGCGCAAGCTTGAATATTGGAAACTGAAATCTGAACGATTCGTCGACAATAAGCGATATCGGCTCATAATAGAAAACTATCGCATCGAATATTGAATTGACTTGCTTTATGCGTTCTTTTAAAGAGGTCTCAGTTGTGTTTTTGATCTACATATAGAGCAATTTGAGCGAAAATGAAGCGCGTTTTGGTCTACCGGTCAAGATGGGCAACTCCTAATCGTAACACCACGGTTCCCAATCGGCCAGCGGAATCAGGGAGCATTCTCTATCAATATGCAACGTTGAGTGATGGCAAAGACGAAGCTTTACACCTACGGTTCAAAATTTCTAAGGATTTATAAGTTCTCGGGAAGCTCTTTTCAACTGCATTAGTCGCTTAGGTGAAAAGCCAGGGTGGGCCGCCGGGTTCCGTTGTGGTCTAGTGGTCAGGATTTGCGGCTCTCGCCCGCAAGGCCCGGGTTCGATTCCTGGCAACGGAAGCGACCACTTGCTTTCATCAGGTTCGACTCTGTCAACGACAGTATGAGAGATTTTGGGTAAGCATGAAACCTTCCTCTCATGCTGATGGAAAAATCGGCTGGTGCTAAAGTCTTGGATTTGAAAAGCTTTATTTGCTGTAGAAAAGAGACTCGAATTGTATTTGTCACTAAGATCAAAAAAGGATTAGTTGATAGTGAAAATACTTTGTGGTTGGGTGACTATGATTCAAGGTTTTCACCCGCAAGATTCAGCTTTTCTTCCCGGCAACAGAAGGAGGGAGTATTCTGAGTCAAAATATAGCGTCCGCTTGTGAGGGCGAGGCTATATAATGTCATAAATTCTGAATTTCATAAAGTTTGTATTATCTGAATTCAGGTCGAATAGCAATAGTTACTCAGGTGAAGAGCTACTGGGTATCTATCTGCAAGAAACCTACTATGTTCGTCTATATATATATATATATATATATATATATATATATATATATATATATATATATATATATATATATATATATATATATATATATATATATATATGGTGCGCAATTGCTATCAATAAGAGTTGATTTTGTTGTTTATGTGTAATGAATGTGAAAGAAGGATATGCTCACGAAAGAAATTGATGTTTTAGCATTGTGCACTGAAGCGAGTTTAATGCCAACTCAACGAACTAATCCAACTCACATTCACTACGACAAATTGAAAAAAAAAAAAAACAGCTCAGCTGGTTCTAATTTTCTCAATTCAATTTCTTTTTTTCAGTAAAATTTGCATATTTAAAAATAAAGTACCCGTAAATTCTTGAAATTTGATAAAAGTCTTTATAAAATAGATTGGTGAGAAAGGAAAATCCCAGAGGTGATCTTTGCAATGAAAAATTTAAAATAATTCATAAAATAATCTCCATATAGAATACTAGAAAATGTCGAAGCATGAAAGAGCATCCGAATATGCCCAGCTTAGTCAAATTCTAAATGCAGAAATGCTTAAATCCCTTCTAGAAATCCGCTTAAGACAGCGTCAAAAACTGTCAGCATTTAGCGCAAACTTAACTGTATCATGGAAGTTATGTTTTGAACTCGAATTTGCTGCAAATTACCACCTGGTATTTAACCCCTTTTTTTTCAACCAAACTTTGCACCTGACGAATTTCTTCACCAATTGCTACTCTCTCTACGTTGCCAAAATACTTCTCTAAAAAGAAAAAAAAAAGAAACCTGCATAAAGGATGAAAAGCGCATTTCATTGTATTAAATTTTTTGTAAAAAGGAAATTCCTAAAATTTCCTTGTTGATCACCTATACGATGCGCTCAGTAGTGATGAAAGATCGTTTAAATATTTACAAAGATTTCGAGTTTAAATTATGCTTTAATCATCCTTAATGAGCTATCACAAATTTGCATTCACAAGGCTGTTATTGGTAACCGGTTGTCTGTAATACATATATATCTATCTGCTTATATATTAAGTAGCTCCATCAATTGGGTAGCTGAAATTAGAGCTATGAATGTTTGATTTCTAAAGTACACTACAGGATCACCTCATAATATCATACCTTACGTTGCTCGAACAATTTTCAAAAATGATAAAAATATTTAAATATGTTGAAAAATTTTTAAATAAATAAATATAAATATAAATATAAACATATATATATATATATATATATATATATATATATATATATATATATATATATATATATATATATATATATATATATCAACAGTCAACAATATTAGCAGCATACAGGTATATCTAATACATCTTAGTATAACATCTAAAAGTAACAGTATATATACTGTTATATCTAAATAGACTATACATATTATTACCTTTAAATAGATAAAATAAGCATTTAATAAAATAAGCGCCTTTAAATCTTTGATCATGGAAAAATACAATAAACATATTAGAGTCGATGCTTTATATGATAATCTCTGACCCGCTCATTAAAGTGTAGTACTATTTACATAAACATATTTATGAAATAAGATAGACACAAATAATTGAAACGATCAAATTTCGCACGAATATATTGCGAGAAAATAAAAAAAAAATCTGAATAAAACTTTTATTGATGAATTTTATGGCTAGAAAAAAATCGTTCATTATAAATAATTCAATTATCCTTTAAAAAAATGGCTTTCAATGGAATATATTTTTAATGTTTATAATAAAAATATTCATCAATAAAGAGAAGTTCTGAATCGAATACATTCATCCGTAAAAATAAGAGGCCACTATCTTGTGTTGACCATTAGCGATGCCTACATTCATTCTCTATGAACTATAAGAGTACTCTGAATGCTTCTAGGTGTTCTGAATCCTACGAATAGCCCAACAACAATGCTTCTGAAAGAATTTCCCATACTTTGAACATCGTATACAATAAATATACAGTTTTAACGGTGCAATGGAAATGATTTAACTTGTAAAATCTGACCAGTTTTAATTACTCGGCCATGGATAAAGTACGAATGGTGCATCATACGACGTGAGTCAAAGAAGGTGAAGAGCATGCAGGCGTATCAAACGGTTATCCAACATGGTCGTGAGGTTAGGCTGAGGCAGAATCGAGAAGGCATAAAAGGGATTGATGTGCTCATGCATTCATTCCAACTTATAGACTGTTCCCAAGGCGGAGTGGACCTACTTGTGGCTATTGAACTGCTGAGATCGGTGGTAGCATGGAGTTCGCCGGGTCCGCTATCCGATCATGCTGACGATCGAAGCCATGCTTGTCAGCGAGTTCCTACTTATCTGTCACTTTATTATAGAAGCGTGATAAACTTTATGCCCTTATACCTATGTCGTTGCGCAGTTTACTTGAACGACTCTCGACAGAGGATGCAAATCCTCGAGAAGACCTGAACGACTAGGTGAACCAAGCGGAGTTAACCCTTATATATTTAGTGAAAAGAAAAAAGTTCACAGCATAACCAGATAGCCCCAGCATGGTTAAATTCATATGGATGAAAAAATGAAGGGGAATTTAATGACAGCACATCAAGTTCAAATGCCATTTGTCAAGCAGTAGAGGTTTGATCATTGATGACACACATCTTTCTGCCAGCCTCATTCACAACTATAGAATAAAGAGGTTTTTGAATGAATAACTGTGATGATACGGTTAATAGACACATTATGGATGTGTTGATGTGACTAGGTGGGAAATGGCAGCATTGTAAGCATGAGAGCAGCCAAATGTATGTGACAAGCAGCTGATATTTGAAGTGATGCTCGATGATCAACAAATTGCAGCTGCCAATGAGTTGATTACAGCCGGCTGGATGGATCGGGGTTCGCGATATTTCGCGGTGATAGCAGTTATTTAGGCACAACGACGATAGTGTTTCACATATTTGTTGTCTTTCACTCTAACGTTTCGCAATGCTATATTGATCCTCTCGCACTCTGTCAGCAATCGTTTCCCCCTGAGGCTGCAAACAACGAATCGGCTTAAGCAAGCTTTGCCATTTGCTTAGTGTTATGGCATTGGATGCTTCAATTCAGCTAAACGTTTTCAATGATCAACGCGTTAATTTCTCTTCCCGTTCTATTGCTTCTATTCGCCGATATTTGCTCTACTCATTGGACTAGTTCCGCTTATCCAGATCTACGTGGTCCAACTGTGAATAGTTGTGCAATTAAACCAAGAATTGGAAGTCTTCTCTATATATGTGATCCAGATCACGTCCTTAATAAAACCGAAGGTGCAGTATTTTTGCAGAGTTTATGAATGATTCTTGTGGTATAACAAAAAATTTGATGGCAATCTTCCCGTCGATGCGGGTGTTCGAATGTGAGATCGTTTTCGTGAGGTTTGAAAATTAACAGCACAAAGTGTTCCATCACTATTTTTGAATCCAGCTAATTATAAACACATGCAAGTGCTTCTAAAACTTTATCCGATGTTTAGAGGTCAGCCTAAAAGTTGAAGTTGGAGGTCATGCCACAACATGGTAGACAGTATGTTGAACAAATTTTTAAAATCATAGCTTCAATATTTCTCTAATTGAAATCGTTAGGAAGACAGATGGACATATACTCACAAATATGCCAATTTCATTTAAGCGTAATTTACTTTTCAAATGTAAATTTACAAAAAAAAATTAATTAAATTAATACCTTTTGATGGATGTCGAGACAATAGTCTCCAGTAACGACCTGATTTCACCAACGATTGAAATTCCCAATATCCGGCAAGGAAATGAAAATTCCGTTGTCGACTTCTCGAACTAATAACCTTCAAAAAACGGAAAAATTTATGCATCTATTGAGAATATTTATATGGCTATCTATACGCTCAATTATACGCTTAATAAACGCTAATATATTATTTTATTTTATTTTGTTTTTTTGCACTCCTATTTCACCCGGTATTATTTGCTTCATCATATTATCTAACAACTAGGAATTTGGATGCGAATCATGAGCCGATCGGATTTGAGAGGAAACGGCCAATTTTTAGATGCTGATTTGATAATCGATTAGTTTTATTTCAAAAAAAAAACCTTTATTCATTTACTTATTTTTATTTATTTATTTATTTATTTTCCTTTATTATTTATTTATTTATTTACTCACTTTAATTTATTTTCTTCAATCAACAAGGCATCCAATACGAATAAATGTCTCTTCATAACAATTTCATTTCCGCCTAGATGAAGCTATAATGTCGTGTAAAAGTACATCAATAAATCACTATGGTTAATGTCATCGTACAAGAGTACATATGCACTTGTTTGAGTGGATTAATGTAACTGCAAAATTCGTGCATTTTGCAATCTTTTTATGACGCGAACGATCAATAAAGAGAGAGTTGTTTTAGTATTTTATATATTTTTGCAAATTTTTTATGCAAATTTCCTATGCAAATTTTTAATGCAAAAAATACATTATGTCAATCTATGTAGTTTTATGTGTTGTGCGTTTAATGGGCAATATGACATTTTGAATTATCGAATTGCCATCTTATACCATTTTAAACTTTAAAAAAAACAACTGAATTCTTTTAAAAATAAAAAAAAATATATTCTAATTTTCATCAACATTTAAATTAATTCAAATATGAAGGCATTGATTTGCATATTTAATTAAAAGGCATTAATTTGCATATTTGATTATCTAGTTAGTGATTTATTAGCGTCGTTATGCTAGTTAAGGCGACCGCATAAAAGCATATATTTGATCAGTTTTTTTTTAGCACTTATTGAATAGAATGATGGTCGATCGAGAGCGTGAAAATTTCTCGCAAAAAATTCACTTAATTATTCAAATTTATTTTCTAATGGTCTTTATCGTTGATGAATAAATTTCCGGATTCTCATCTCATTTTGCTTTCGATGACGTCATTTCCGGAAATCAAATTCTTTATCGATGAGTATAATTTAATATAACCCTATCGAACCTTATTTTATTCTAAATTTGCCTCAGGCCAATGAGGTAGTTTTAAACAAGGCTTCTAAATATAAACTCTTGAAGAGTTGGTGTAAGTTGAGTTACTTAACGTAGCTTATCTACTACAGCAAATCACAAATCAACGAAAAATCTGCAGATGAGCACATCACCAAAGAAGATGTAATAGATCCCAAATAATATGAACTATAGTTGCATTAGTTTAACTACCAAAGAAGGACTACCACAGAAACTAATATCAAAGAACGAATCGGATATTTCAATTTTCAATAACAAAAAAAACCTTAATTCAACTATTTATTCATATGACTGCAATAGTTTATTTCCTTCATGCTCTAATGAGTAAAAATTTCTAAAGGCGAAAAGCTCAACGATCGTTTACATGATTTGGCCGTCGGTACGCCATGTCATTGTCAACGACGCTCACAATGTGCTTCAGGTTGGTACCCATCTATCGAATTAGTTATGCTCGTTGATTAGTGATTTGAAAGATGCCCTAGCATCCATATTAGTTATATGGCCACAATAAAAGCATGGGGTAGACGACACTTGGCCACACTTGCGAAAATTTGGCCTAGTTAGTTCGAAAAAGGCCATCATATGAACTGAACACAGCCAAGCGTATGTACTACTTTCTGCCGGCATAGACTTGATCACGTCCAATCACTTGATTTCCTCCGCCGAATTGGTTCGACGGCGCTTTCTTCTCGAATATTCCCCATGAGCGATCGATTTAGGACCTTGGCTATGGATATGACCCTAGTCTTTGTATTCCCCTCTGCCTAATTTCCGTTCTTCGAGTGACCGGTGATCCATCTATTTGTCAGCCCATCAATTTTTAGTAAATCATCAATATTATCACTGAAAAATAGAAATATTGATAAAAATTTAGGTGATGAGCATGGCAGTCCATTTCATGGTTTTGTTGTTTCGATCGCATTGGTCAATAATCTTCAAATGACTATACACAGTCCATCTGAACAGTGAGTTATTTTATGTGTTTATTCAAAATTTATTTTCATTTTTATTCGTTACATTTGAATATTTTGCTTCCTAATATAGCACTGACTAAATAGAACTCCTTATAAATAAGTGCAGAATTACTCATTACCATTTATAATACATCAGCATTTCCTTAATTCATTTTACCATTTCCCTATATTATTAGTGAGACAAAGAAACAAAAAGCATCTTCCTATCAATTCGCAATATTTCATCGTTGCAATTTAAATCCAACAAACGCTGACATCGGTATTTTTTGCCAATTTCCTTCCGAATATTCATAAAAATGGGAGCAAAAATTTGCATAAATAATGACTATTTTATTTATTCGTCCAAATTTAACTTTTTCAAAAGATTATATTTAAAATTTGAGTCAAAATTTTTCTATTGTTTTAATTTCATTTTTTTCACATAAAATTTTTCATTCCAAATTTCTCATTCGTAAAAAACAATATTAGTAAATTTAAAAAATAAAAAATAAAGGTAAACACAAATCAATCAACGAAACAACTTGCTGAATATTTAAAAAGCAAAAATAATTTTGCATATAAAAGAGATTTCAATGCGCTAAAAAAAAACGAACGCTATGAAAGCGGTGCTTAAAAGGAAAATTAATGCTCGACGAATGCCATTCATTAGAACAGATAATCGAGTGGCTCTCCTATTTGGTGACACTAAGCAAAAAAAAAAACAAACTATTCGTTCTGTGATTAATGCGCTCCAAACAAATTTAAACTACTTCCTTCTTATAGTATTATCATACCGTAAACCTCTAACTATGACCCCTCCACTCCCCACCTCCCTTCCGCCCACCTACTTCAAATCCCAATGAGCTACTTTCGGTGCTACATCGCAAAGTCTCCTTTATAGAAATATGACCATGAGATTTTCGCAGCTATCCATAGTATACAATCAGAAGGAAGGAAGGAGGGAAGGAATGGGGGGGGGGGGGGTTAGGTTGAGTAGGCAAACGAAGAGTGCAATTATATAATTTTTATAAGATTTTAAAAATTGCAGCTAAATCAGGGGACTTTCTCACCGTTTGCTTGAAAATTTTCTTGTTCTCTTTCGTTCTATTAGTATTGGATTCCCTTTTCCAGAATTCATTAATTTTCTTGAATTCTTTCAAAACCGCTTTCATTTTTTCTCTCTGCATTCGATATTTAACGAATATTCGGTGGAGGATATTCCTTTTCCTCACTTATTTCCTGTCTCTTCCAATTAATGAGGGGAGAAAAGAAGAGTTTTCGGTGAGGAATATCGGCGGGGAGTCCGATGAAAAAATCGGGAAACTCCCAAACGAAGAGTAATTTTATGGGGATCGAAGATCTCGATAAAAAGATTGGAATGGAAAAAAATTCCAAATATTACCACTAATAGAGCAGCATCACTAGTAATTACGTCTCTACAAGCAATTTTAATTTTTATCGACGATGCCAGTGCCAATTTTTTTGAGAGCTGGGGGGGGGGAGGGGGAGGGGGACGTATTGGGAGTGTTCTCGCTGCGATGGATGTAATAAATCCCATAATACCAGGGTGGGCACAAGTTTTAAGGCCTAAGATAAGGAAACTCGATAATAAGAGTCACATGGATATCCTCAAAGGAAATCAAAATATGACACGTAACGCATATAGCTATTCCATCTGATTTAATTGTCTGTGATTTGGGCATTAGAAATATAGATAAAATTATTATACGAGCCGTTTTATTTATATTTTATTTGAAAAAAAAAAATTTTTTTTTTGATAAGGAATTTGAAGAATTAAATTAGTTTAGTTTTTTTTTTTAAAGAAAACGAGAAATAAATTTTCGATAAATTCGTAAAAAAATTTAAGAGATGAAATAAATTGTTTTGATAAAAATATTAATAAAGAATTCCATTAATAATTAACTAAAACTTTAAAGCTATTAAGGGCAAGTTTTCTAATCGTTTTAAGCGATATAAACTAAAATTGTTTATGAAAAAGATGATTTGTTGAAAGCATCTAATACCATCATTAAATGTAAAAGTGATGTGAAATTTGAGGAAAAAAGAGATTGCGGGAAGGGAAAGTTTGTTTCCAGTATAATTCATGGGAAACAATTGGGAAGGAGGACGGGTAATCATCAATCAATGGTGCTCTAAGATTCTTCAATATTCTAATCAACATCACACATTGACTGTATTAACACCACTCTTCCTTGTTACTTTTTACTAAAAAGCTGACGATGTTCGTACTTATTGGCGTTGATCAAAGACAGCATTGATAGCTGCCACCCATAGGTGCCCCAGCGGGGAGGAAAAGGCATCAGGCTCTTATCTACTTTAGAAATCATTGATACCGGATGGGATATTCCTAATACGCTATTTGAATTAATCTATCAGTTCTAATGGAATGCGTTCAATTTTAGACAACTAACAGATCGTGCTGAAGGGTTTTGTCGAACTTTAGAAGGACGATGGGCACTTGGCGATTGTGGAAATTCGGTTATTGTTTTCGTTTGGAAGCATTATAAAAAGGTTTGTTCTACCGCTTTGCTAATTTATTTCAAATTATTACGGCTAAATTTTCAAAAAAAATTTCCAAGAAATCGCATTTCATTGTTTAGAGAATTAAATTTTTTAAAGCAAGAAAAGAGTTGATTTTTTTTTGTTTATGAAATCATTAACATTGTTTAAATCAATATATTTTAGACGAAACATGAGAGATGATTGAATTTAGGAGAGAGTAACTAACTAATTCTATAAATTGTAAAACATTAGAGTAAAAGTAATTACTAGTAAAGGTTTGATGACAAGCATTACTCGCATAGCTATTCTCTATGGCCTACGCTAAATTGTAAATGGCCTCTAATGATTGAAATTATATAAAATATTATTGCCGAATATTATTTAGATGGTGATTTGGCCAGCACGACTTGCAGAGAAATACGTTACAACCGAAGAGAGGCGACATATTCTCGCAAGTGTAAATTCCCTTCTACAAAATGATCAATGGTCAGAAGCTCTAACACAAGTGATCGGTAGGTTTCTTAGTCAAATTTGGATTTTATTCACGTTTGGAATTCACTTCATCGCGAAGAAAAAAAAAATTTAAATCCTCATAGCGCAATAGAAAATTGATAAATATCATTAAAAATTAATAAATAAAAGCGATAAAATATCATTAAAAAAAGAACATAATGCATTATGCTCGTAAATTATTGATAATATACAAAAATGAAAGGCAAAAAAAGATAAAAAAAGCATGACATTTACATACAATCGTAATATAAAGCATCCCCCGGAAAAAAAAGGGTCGAAGCCCTTAGGTATTGATGATTATGAACCATACCGCAGCAAGATATGATTTTCCTTGATTTTAATTCTAAAGTCACAAAGTGGAGGAGATGGAATGAAGGAGGATTCAAAAAAAATAGTTGCTTTGTTTGCGGAAATGAACGTGACAATAAAGGACATTTTTTACCCCTTGCCGCTTACTTAAGTAAAGTGAATAAATTATTGGTTATCAAATAAGAATCGCTATAAACATCAATGCCGAATATAAATAAAACAAATAAAATTAAAAAAGAACGAGTTGAGAAGAGTCAACACACTCAAATGAACACACAATTATATCAACCTCTTTTATACTCCCCCTAATTGTGCCTAAGGGTAGCCTCACGATAGATGGCTGAGCAATCGTTTGTGATCTACTTGTGCGCTTTTGACCTTCTTTGACTTATTTTGCATGGCGCATTATTCCCACTTGATCTATAACCTGACTGATCTGCTTTATACTAGAGGATTAAAAAAAACTTCAAATATATTTTTATTGATTTTTTTCAGCTGATTTGCATCGTGAACTTCAAGGTGAACCAGAGGATCGTATCGATACGGGAACACTTTCATTAATCATTGCTGTTGGTGTTGCGTGCCTTCTTACATTGCTTATCACATGTGCGTTATTCTTTTTATTGTTTTTATTTTTATTTTTATTTTCACTGATTGCCTAAATCTATGATTTTTCTTTTTACGGAAATAAAATTTTTCCCTTTTTTCTATTCCTAATTTCTCCTTTTTTTTCCGTTTATCTTCCCATTACATTAACAGTAGAAAAGATATTTTTTTTTTAAATTAAAAAAAAAGCTTTCTAAATGTTATTTTATAAGAAAAAAAAAATTCATTTAAGTCTTTGATTGCAATGAAATATATTTGCTCACAATTATAGAAAAAGCTAGAAAAAATATTTGTTTGTAAATTCTTTGGTTTATTTCTTCATCGAATTAATGTAAAATTCAAATTTTTATACTTTCATTTGCAATATGAATCAAATTTGATCGTCTTTTTAAGCCATTGTTCCTTTAAATTATTGCATTATCTCAGTATATTTATTCTTTAAATATACCCAAATTTTATCCCCCATTTTATCTAAAAATATTCTCTCGCTAAGGAATACTTTAAATAGAAAGAATTAACTCTTAACGATTTGAAAAAAAAAGTACCACCAGATACAGATTAACATGCCTAATATGAGCACATCTACCTACCTCTTTCACATCTTTCGGATTCTGCCTCAGGCTAGCCATACGATACATGCTGGACATTCGTTTGATCCTGTCTGTATATATATTTTCTAATATTATTTAAAATATATATTTTTTTAAATTTCCGGTATCAATTTCAGGTTGTGTATGTGCATTTCGATGTTGCGGCAATCTTCGAAATGAAGAAAATACAAATGTTCAAAAAGCAGTACAAAGGGTGGATGGTTTACGTGCTGAGGTTATTAGACGTGGAAGTCAATTACGGCGTTCACTTTCACGATCACCAAAATTTTCCATAAGAGACGCTAATCCAATGGATACGAGTTTTTTTACTGATGCCGATACAACGATTGTTTGAAATGGAAAGTTAGAAGAAAAGTTTTTTTTTTCTTTTTTTTGATGGTGAATACTGAAAATTACTTTTAGAGAAATGCGGAAATGACATAGAAATTAAAAATAAATAATTTAAATTCCCTAATAATTTATTCAAATTCTTATTGCTGCAAATATTTAGATAATCGTTTTCATTCATCTCAATCATTTATTGAACTTATTGCTAAATCTCTAATATTCATTCGTCTCATAATTAATTTATGCAGAGAATCGATTCGCATATCTCGAAGGTGCAAAAAAAATTTGAATTTTAGCCATATTTTTTGAGAAGTTCTCATAAAAAACCCGGAATTTCCGGATGGGGTCAGGAAATTGGTTGTTTGATCTTTTCCCCTCTAGCTTCGATCAGTATTTTTTCAACTTTTTTTTTCACAACAAGTCAATACAAAAGAATGATTTGCATCTACTTTTATCATTTCCGTATTACATCATTTAAAAAAAGATCTAACGTTTTTTCAAGGAATGGCTTGAGTATTGTTTTACGCTCATTCATTCACTTCAATTTGTATATTCTCATATAAAAATTTATTGTACATATAAATTTATTCTAAATTTGTTTACTTATATACCCAAACTTAAAATGCATTATTTTGAATTTATTTGCTTTTTACTGTCATTTTAGAGAGCTACTTAGAGTTACTATTCAAATCTTTATTACGTGGTACTATCGGGTATAGTGAAGTCGATACGCTTTACATGGTACGGTCACTCAGGTGATCTCACAGAGAGTTTAACTAATCTTAATAGATTATTTAACTAATTTAACTAATAGAAACGAACAATAAATTTACAAGCAAAGAAGAATTGAATGAATAATCAAAATCATCACCAAAATATTTCAACTTTTTTTTACGCGGTACTACCAGATAAACTGAAATCGATATTCTTTATATGGTACGACCAAGTATATAGTACGAACATTTGACAAATAGTTTAATTCACTTTATTAGAAACAAGCAACAAATTCATGAATTGAAAGAAAAAGAATTGAAAAAATAATAAAAATCACCATCGAAATATTTCAACAATACAAAAAAAGGCACGATAAGCGAGTATATCTAATAGGTACATAACCATCAAAATGTGTCGATTAACCGTTTTTGATACTTAATATTAGTATCAATATTGCCGTATTTGATATTATCTATCAAAAAATATTCAGAGATATCCATAAATCCAAAATCCAAGGAATTATCCGCAGATATCCGCAAATCTCATTCAAATATTTTAAACTTGTTGTGAACGAAATCGATCCGTCGACGCAAAATTAAGCAAAATTTGTACGAAGTTATTCGAGGCGATAGTGTTGATTAACCACTGCGAAAATCGAATCACTTTGGGTAGAGCGATGAGACCAACTGAAATGAAATGAACGGTCATAGAAGGAAGAATAAAATCCAAAACTCGCTGATATTATGGATGGGATCAAATAATATGGATCAAATGAAATGATATGGATCATAATGCCTATGATGATCTAGAACTTGATGCATTAAAGATTAACCTTCATGAATCAATTTCACTCAATTTAGAGGAGCCTTCAATAAAGGCGAAACAATCAAATTTTATTGTTAAATCACCATTATTCCAAGTGAGATAAGTGATTAAAGTATAAAAGTGGGGATTCACTTTAGCATGGAACTAAAAATTTATGAGTGGGAATTTAATCCGCAAATTTAGAAATATTCTAAATTATTGAGGCGATTAAAAAAAGCACTATATACGTGCCATCTCAACTCTTTTACGTTTCTTTAGCCTTACTAATATCGCCTCTGTAATACTTAGCTAATTAACTAGTTGTAAAACCTCCATCAGGCTTAATACTCCGAAGGCAAGTCATCATTAATACGTAAAAATTAAATTTATCGAAGGAATTTTTTTCATGAGCAAAAAAAGAAAAAATTTTTAAAAAAAGAAGTAAGATTCCTAGTTTCATTACGAAAAAAAGAGTTATACCTTAATTTTTATAATTTCTAAAAAAAAAGATCAGAAATTTTCCGACTATTATTTGAAGAAATAAAAAATAAGAAAATAACCGGCGGCGATGCAAAATGCAGAGATGATTAGCATTATTAAAGGTTGATAGCTGAAGGTTTCCGATAATCGAACATCTTTAAAGAATTCCGAAAAATTCTTTGAACTATGAACGAAATCTCGTATTTCATCGTCCTCTTCATCCTGTAAATCCCCTTTATTATTTTTAGTATTGTTGACATCATTGAGATTTAACGTTTCAACTGTCCTCCCCTCTCCTCCCACCCTGTCCTTCTCCCATCCCCCACCCTCTCCTCCCCTCCCCTCCCACCCTTTCCCCCTCCCCTCCCCACCCTCTCCACCCTCTCCCCCGCCACCCTTTCCTCCTCCCCCCACCCTTTCCTCCTCCCTCCCCCCTTTTCTCCTCCCCCCACCCTCTCCTCCTCCCTCCCACCCTCTCCCCCTCCCTTCCCCTCCTCTTCCCACCCTCTCCTCCTCCCTCCCACCCTCTCCCTCTCCCCTCCCCTCCCTACCCTCTCCTCCTCACCTCCCACTCTCTCCCTCTCCCTCCCCTCCCCTCCCCACCCTCTCCTCCTCCCCTCCCCCCACCCTCTCCTCCTCCCCTCCCCCCACCCTCTCCTCCTCCCCTCCCCCCACCCTCTCCTCCCCTCCCCACCCTCTCCTCCTCCCCTTTCCACCCTCTCCTCCTCTTCCCCCACCCTCTCCTCCTCCCCTCCCCTCACCCTCTCCCCCCTCCCCACCCCCCACCCTCTCCTCCTCCCCTCCCCCCACCCTCTCCTCCCCCCCCCACCCTCTCCTCCTCCCCTTTCCACCCTCTCCTCCTCTCCCCCCACCCTCTCCTCCTCCCCTCCCCCCACCCTCTCCTCCCCCTCCCCACCCCCTCCTCCCCTCCCCACCCTCCCCTCCTCCCCTTTCCACCCTTTCCTCTCCCTCCCCACCCTCTCCTCCTCCCCTTTCCACCCTCTCCTCCCCTCCCAACCTTCTCCTCCCTCTCCCCACCCTCTCCTCCCCCCACCTTCTCCCCCTCCCCACCCTCTCCTCCTTCCCTTTCCACCCTCTCCTCCCCTCCTCCCAACCTCCTCCCTCTCCCTCTCCCTCCCCACATAAACGCAACCGCTCTTCTTTGAATAATTTTTCCTTGAAGTTTTGTAAAGCGATATACAGATAGTTTACTCTCATAAATTCCACCTATATTATATGTCTTTCCCTTCCATTTGGTTAGAAATTCTTATCTAGTTCTTCTATAGATCAAATGACGTCAATAAACTTATCGTTTTTTTGCATAAAACATTTTCTTTAACAAATGAATTTTTCATAAATATACATCATAAAATAATAATAAAACCTTCAAAAAAAGAAAATGATTCTCAACCTTGACAGCAAAACAATGAAGTAAGAAAGCATGGTGATTTTTAAGAAACGCGATAAAATAACCACTTCGAAAAATAGCAAAGAAATTAAAATCAAAAAATGGCAAATTAAAATTAAATTTCAATATAAGGATGGTAAAATTCAGGTAAACAGGAAGACCGTCACATCTTTCTATTAGAGACACACGTCTGATAAGGATGTCCGCTTATCCTTGTCAACGTTTTCTGTCACTCCACTTGACTACAAATATTTGATTTAAATATTTTCGAATACAAACCTCCGTAGTGATCTCTGGTGAATGTCGTTGATTACACTTCCGTTCGCCGATACAACTTTTTCTTGCGAATATTTCTGGCGTAAGAATAGTTTTATTACATTTACAACTTTTAAAACATGCACTATATTCAACCTGAAATAAACATTTTCGAATTAAATTTTATGAACAATCGTACCACCCATCTGGTTCAATCTTTTGTACTCTATTCGCAAACGATACAAACGAATAATTCAGAATATCGCTATTCATTTCTATTATTGTTATATAACTGACTTATGATGATAGATAGGGTAAATAAATTTTGACAATGCCATATAAGTTGAATTTTTTTGTTGGGGGTGGGGGGGGCTCTTTTATTGCTTTAATGACCCATCTTTCTCCATATCGTGCTCTAGCTGTAAGCTTTAAATAATTGCCTATTTTTTCCCTTTATTGCGACCATAAATATCTGTCCTATTAGACGTTAATCAAATTTCAAGTTTTATGTTCGTTGAATTGGGCAATAAAATTATATGTTATATTTATTGCTTTCCAATTGTATTTTGCATTACTTTTATTGAATGTTGAAGAGTAAGTGCTAAGACTGTTCAAATGTCAAATTATAAATTGAATAAATTGACTAAACTATTAAAAAGTAATTCAGAAAATGCTAAAACGTTTTGCTAAATTCAATGAGGAATTTCGCAACAGCTTTTATGATGTCATTTATAGCACTTTATCGCAGAGATAAATGTTTAGTGATAAAGATTTGCAATAAAAGCATTGGGTTAATGATCTTTAATTTCAAATTAGCATTTAATCACATGGCTTTTTATATTATGCAAATTTTTCCTCCGAATTATTCAAATTTCTTCATCGAATTTTTTTGAAATTCCATTAATGAAGCCGCTTATAATTATAAGATTATAGTTGTATTCAATTTCATTTTTCTTATTTAATTATATTGTTGTACTAAACAGTTGTCGCCTAGTGAAAGTGCATCATTTGTATACAAGTTGGTTTATAGCTTGATAAATATCCAACACAACAATTTTAACGTAAATTTTGCAGCAAACTTTTTACACGAATTCAACGGTATCGAATTTTTTCACTTTATTTCTCTATAATTTTCTTCCAGACACATATAGAAGGTCATCGAGGTGAATAACGATTCAATGATAGTACCAATATTTTTTAAATATTATCTTACGATTTCTTCCCGAATGGCTAAGTTGAAGATTATCAGAGAAAATTAGTCTGCAATTTAGCTCAAAGTTCGTTCAACGATCGTTTTCAGAGGTCTTTAGCTGAAGTTCTAGATCCTCAAAAAACGAATGATTTTTTTTAGCTTATCATTGTGGTATAAATGGTATGGTATTGGCTTGTATAATGTTCCCATCCGCAATGGAATTGTAAAAAAATATCACTAATTTTTAAAACATACCATTTCAAGACTGCTTGTTTCAATGAAACATCCGGCTCCAATCGACATCACTGATGCCAATTGTGCATTTTCTTTGGCCATTTCTTCTCGTGCTCTCTCGTCAAGTCCATACAAGAAATCACCAAGCGTAAAGCATCGACGACTAAAATAATCTATATAATGCAAATATGCTTGAATAACTAAGAAAAAAAAACTAAATGTATATCGAATATGAGTCACAATTAGACTATAAATGCATAATGTTTTGCCTTGGTTGGTTTAAGAATGACTTCCCACTAAAGGCGATAAGTAAATTTGCAAAAGAAATTTCCCAACAAAACTTGTTGGGTCATTGATTTAAATTATTTATCTTGATAATCGACCAATTCCCTTAATGCAGTATCGCATTCAACAAATAATTTTTGGCTCATTTGCTCACTATTATGAATACTGTGACAATAACAACACATTACCATCAAATATCAATATTTTTGCATATATATATATATATATATATATATATATATATATATATATACGTTCTTTTTGCAACTAGCATGTTGAGTAAAATAACGGATCGAAGAGGTCGGCTAATATGGGTAATATTAGCGCAAAGAATACCAAATATAAAGTTTTTATGTTTTACTACTCACCTCACCATCATATTTCCATGTGAAATTGCAAAAACATTTCTGAGAAGTGCTGTACCATTTGCGTTCACAAGGAATTTTTCACGAAGAATTTGTAAGTAAGTAAAGTGATTCTGAAATGATGACTGATTCATTGAGTGTATTTAAAGTAATCGCAATATGATGGAAAATATTCATCTTTTCAAGGAGGGAATTAAGAAAAATCTATAGATGATAGAGTTTGATTCTACAAAAAATTCTGAGATCATTTATAAGCGGGATTCAGGATTTCAACGATTTTGCCAATACGATCATCTTCAAATATACGAATTTAAGAATATTTCAACCGGATTCTAATAAAAAAAATAATATTTTCACTTGAATGAATTTAAGGACTTTATATAATTTTTATTGGGCCTTTAAAGTATGATTATCGATAAAAATTTGAGTTACCTTATCGAGTTTATTAAGACGATTCTGCATGACGAGTATTTGATAAGCATAATTCGGTGAAACGCATTCACTACCTTCAGCATCAAAATTTCTCGGCCCATAGTATGGGAATCGAGGCCTATTATAATTATCTTGTGAGACAGGCCAGCATTTTATCTGAAAAAACTTTAATGGTAAAGAAAACTAGAAAAATAGAAAAAAAAGGTGAAAACTATAAGAAGAAAAAAGCGAATAGAAAAATTCACTGAGCGAGAATATTGAAAAATCAACTTCATTTTAAGCACAAAAGAGAACTACGTAAAAAAAAGATCGAGAATGCCGTGTTTAGCGATGAATGTCAAATGAATCCCCCAAAAAACGCCCTATTACGAGTTAAATTTTACTACTTCCGGTTCAAGTTTATTCAATATTAGCTCTCACATTCGTATCTTCGCATGCGAGAAAACATGGTCTCCAAAGACTATAATGAGGTCCACCATCACCTCGCCATGCTCTTTCTCGATCCATAAAATCAGCTGACCATTCTTCAAATGCTTCTTCCAACCTTCAAATATTTCGCAACAATAAAATATTACCTTCCAAAAATGTAAATACTTGAAGATTTCATAAGAATTTGCAGTTTATATTAACACCACTTATCCGTATAAACGACAAATTTAACCGCAAACTTACTAATGGCAATGCTGGCAAATACACGTTGTTCTCTATTTGGTTGATCATTCCATCTTGCCCTACCCTATGATCGCAGCAGTAATCTTTTTTAGCCGCACATGGTTGTGAATTTATTGTGACCTCTTGTTGACCCTCGCTTGAGCTTCAGCGTGATTCTGATCTTGTTGTGATCTCTTAGTGACCCTCGTTTGAGCTTCAATGTGGTTCTGATCTTGTTGTGACCCTTAGTGACCCTCGCTTGAGCTTCAACGTGAGTTGTGACCTCCCAGTGACCCTTATTTGATCTTCAGCGCCTTCTGATCTATGCCTTTCTCAATCGTCAATTTACCAAGCTCCAGTGACTATATGACTCAGTTTGTCCGCATCACTTTCCATTTTTCACTTGGCAGTTATCGTGTGCTGTTGTTCACTCTCGCTAAATGACGAGTGTTGTGTTCCAACAAATTTCTTACTTAAATGAACATTTGCAGTAATAACGTTCAAAAAAAAATGATAGCCTAACCAAATGGCATATTTTGGAAGTGGATGTAATGAAGTGGACGTATAAATCCATGGACCGGCAATTCGAGTCTGTGCACCAGTTTGATAGCAACGTAGACGGGTGGATATATCTGCTTGATGATGACGTATATAATCGAGGAATAATGTTGGTGTGAACATTGCACGATTTCGACGAATAAATTGTGTGATACGTGGCACATCGAGAATATCGCTTAGATCTGAAAAATTCCTTTTTTTCTTGCATACTATATTTAGGCTACAATAAACCTCTATTGTAGTGTTTTTAACTTTCCAACTCTTTCTTGCAAGTTTAGTACTTGACTGGCCAAGTTTATTATAGTACTTGACTGGCCAAGTTTACTATAGTACTTGACTGGCCAAGTTTATTATAGTACTTGACTGGCCAAGTTTACTATAGTACTTGACTGGCCAAGTTTACTATAGTATTTGGCTTTTTACTATACTTTACTATCTCGAAATTGAAACATTGAAACCTCCCGATCGTTCTTTTAAGCGCTCGCAATATATACCACGAGCATATATGATTGCCGAAAAAACTTTTAGTTACCCATAATTGACGATTTTAACTATACTGAAGTGATTCAGTAATCCTATTTTTTATGAAGAGGCTCATCTTTTTCATGTTTTTCTTCATTTCCTTTTTCACGTTTTTTTTTGCACTCACGTATTTCGAACGTTCTTTTAATTTATTTCGCTTCTAATCGCATCCCTTCTTTGATGATTTTTTATCACTTTCAATTTTTTAATCAGTTCAATTAATTCGTTCAACAATTGTTACCATTAGTATTACTATAGTAGTACTTTTATTTAGCCTTTTGAAGCGTCCATATAACAATATATTGCATTATAAGGAATGAGTTGTTATATATTACTGTCAGATCTAGAAAAGACTCCAAACGATACGGTAGACTCAACTCGCAGAACTAATCTGTTCATTACTGCATCTACTCAGTGTGGTTTCACTCTGGCCAAGTAGGTTGCCCCCCCCCCTTTCCCTCCCCCTCCCCCTCCACCTTCTTATGATATGAATCGACATAGATTATTTCTGTCCAACACGACGTGCTAGTGTTTTCCTCATCAAACTTTAGATGACATCAATATGAAACGAGTTACAAAAGTAGACATATGAAATAGAAACTACCTAGATAATTTTTCCCCATGGGGGGGGGGGGAGCTTCCATTCAACGCAATGAAAACCACCTAATTCTTTTAGACCGATCGATTATGCTGTATTTTCACGATTTCATTGATTAATTTAATTGAAATTGCGCCAAGAATAGCAATACAATATCCTTTTTAAGTTAACCTCGGATATCTTCGGGTATACCTTGAACACTTGGAAGATTTGGAATCTTCGAAGCGGATGATATGGTATATGGAAAGAACATTTTCGCAAGGCACATCTCTGGTTCAGCATATGCAGCACACTCTTTGAAACATGCCTCTCGTATGTGTCCTTTTGCTGTTTCCTATAATATATTAATATTGCAGTGAATTAATAACGATCAAAACATACTTCATTACGTTACTAAAAAGCTCCGTAATGGTTAACAAGACTCCGTAATGAATCGATTGGACAGTTTTTTGTATGTGACAATTCTTAGAAGACTGATAAACTTGTATCATTTCAACGATATATTAATGAAAACGATGGGAAACTTAATTATAATAATGCACCTTAAGAGTTGCATTATTTCGACGCTGTGATTTAGGAAAAAATTCAAGTTTCTTGAGTGTGCATTTTAATTGAAAGAAATTTAAAAATTCAAGCAAACCTCAACGATACACCAAGGACCATGTGACCAGCTGTCAGGATTACGGCAATAGTAAAGCAAACCTCAACGATACACCAAGGACCATGTGACCAGCTGTCAGGATTACGGCAATAGTAAAGCAAACCTCAACGATACACCAAGGACCATGTGACCAGCTGTCAGGATTACGGCAATAGTTCTCATGCGCGTGAATACCTTTCGAGAGAGTTGCCGAAGCACCATGAAGAAGTGATGGTGCATCATATTCGTCGAATTTGCTTGCGAATATCGGATTAGAAACAGAATCCCAACGTAAACAATTTTTACCACTGAAAATAAACAACACTATTCACTAGCAATGTGTGAACAATAATAATTTCTTTGAGAGGCAAAAAACTGGGAATTGAAAATACCCATGAGGGTAAGAAATTTCTTAGGAAATTCACTCTTCAGCATATCCTCAACAAAATTCCTCATCAGTGAGAGAGTTTTTCCCGAATAAATGCATTCGTAATGCAAAATCAAGAAACTTAAAGCTATACGGAGCAACAATATGCTTTCATTGAAAGAGAATCAGTTAAGCAGGTATTGAAGCACCACAACGATAATCGAACTAATGAAAGTAAAATTAAACCAACTAACGATACGGTGATTGATTGTGTGCCACGATACCATGTCATCGGATCGCCAACCCTACGGCAAGGAATTCGATGATCAGTGATATTCACATTGCAATTTGCTAGCAAAAATTGTTGCTTTATTTTGCGAATGCAAAAGCTAAGACGTGGATGACCATTCGTTGAGCATTTTGATTCGTTGACGCCAAGCATTTCGAATGGATAGTCGCCAATTTCTTCACTAAACGAACAAAAGCAGTTATTAGTAACAACGTAATGTTCCAACTTTGCACCCGCTCATTTTAACGTTTGCCGGATTTGGAGGATTTGCCGGATATGCAGGATTTGCCGGATATGCAGGATTGGCCGGATTTGCAGGATCTGTCGGATTTACCGGAGTCGAAACTTGTTTTAAACTCTACCAATTACCAAATACAAACACACTTGCCGGATGGAAGCATTAAATTTTAATATTTCTACTTTAGAAGTATCCTTAGAAAAATTGCAAACTGTATGAATTTTTCCAGATTTATGCACTATCAACTTCGCTAAACACCTAGATCAATCACGCTTGACACTATTCACATAGTGCACCGGAAACACCTAAAGAAGTGGACAAAGATAGTTTTTATAGAAGCGTATTCTAAAAGCTTTTTTGGAATCCATCGTAACTTCACTCTTTCACCGTGTCTTATTCGATGAAGTGAAAATACAAACCGTGTAAGGCATCCATCGGAGCTTGTTTGAAGCCTTGACATACGGCTTATGCATTCCGCATCGCAAACCCACGGTGGTTCGTCCAATCTCCATAATGCACTAACACCAACCGGCAACAACGCATACAACAACATACCATGGCACATTGGAAACGGATTACTGCACTCTCATCAAAATTCAAAGCCCCAATGTGGCCGAAAAATTTTGCATATCTAGTGTAATGCAAATTTCATATGCAAATTATGTTTGTGTTCAAAATTTGCTTTCATTTAAAAAAAAAGATGAAACTCATTGAAGACCACGCACATCTACGATACCATAAAACATTTCTGCGCCCCTATATATTCTACTGTATATGTCAGTGTTACTGTAATGAAGTACCCGAATACTGATGGGAAACGATTTATATAAATTTCTACACTTACAAAGTTCACGCTATCTACATATAATTTCCTATTTGCATGTATAGTTTTGGGAAGAAATTCTTAGCTCAAACAGAGTATCCACATTTGTGCTGTACAAAAGTATTGTATAAACAGTAAGTCTCTTTCGCTTTTATACGTATAACAACGATGATGCAACCACCTAACACAAAATAATGTAACTTGCAACTCGATTTCAGTACTACTTAGACATATTCGATCCGAACTACTGATTTGAGCGGATAATTAAGTTCACAACAACGAAGAAATCTAGCAAAGAAATCCGGGGGAACGTCTGATGTAGCAAATCGTCGGATATGAATTTTAACGTTGAAGGAATATTTCACTTTTATAAGATTTAATACTTACTTCCAATTTTATAAGTTAGAAAAACTAAACGAACATTTCAATATTTTTTAAAAACAAACCACAATAAAAACTGTTTAGAAAAAGAAATTTGGTCGATTTCATAACGATTATTGCTTTGCGCTAAATGTATTACAATCACTAATAAAAATGTTTATTTCAACTCGATAAACGTCTATGAATAGTGCACAATCACTAAGAAATTCATCAACTACGTTTATACATATGAGAAATTTATAAAAAAAAATTTGGATTTTTTCCCGTAAGAAATATTCATTATGCAAAAAAAGTTTTATTTTTTATTCTTTCCAAAAATTTTAAATTTAAAAGTTTTTTTTCAATCACAACAAAAAAAACAACCCGATAGACACAGGCAGATTAGATGCAGTGATAGAGGCAATACGTAAGAGCACAGTAATCAAAACATCGATTGAAATAAATCGGATGTCTTATATCGAGTAAAACAATGCGAATTGAAATCCGCCGAAAAATTCGCGAATGCCCATCATTAAAAAAAAAGGAAGAAAAAAAAAACAACAAAACGAACACGTGCATATTATGCAATATAAACCGCACCGGAAATTCATAAAAATTATTGATTCCTCATTCAGAAAAGCCCACCAGACCACCTTTTTCAGTTGATCTCCGGAAATCACCTCTAGAAATATTGTGTCATTTCAGTCAGGGCTTTACGGTCGAGCCAAAATAGTTCGGTAAACGGCAAGTCGGAAATAACCGTCTCATTGATCATATGACGCTGCGTTTTCTCATTCATCAGAATTTCCCTGCATTGTTCTAATAAAGTCTAGATGTCCTACAGTAATCTGATTCTACAGTAATCGGACTTGATCGAAAAAGAAAAATCGAACCAAAGTTACATAAACTCTCTTTCAGTTGCTCATATAGAAGTTTCTTTCAGCGGACTTTTAATCGGGAAAACGCTGCAATTCATTGCTGTATAAAAATGTATCGTTGTCGAGTATTCATCAATAAATGATTAAAACAATTTTTCGGGATCAAAACAGTTAGTTAATTTTCTCATAAACACTCATAACACTCAGCGATTTTAAAGTGAAATAAGTGTGCTATAATTGGCCATCTGTTATAATATTATTGACAGATATGTTCCCTGAATTATATAATTGTAGGGTGCACTGTTCATTAAGTGCACTTCTCTAGGTTTATTCCAACAAAGGGAAATGAATGAGAATGGCGTTCAACAGTTGAATCACCTCAACGAATCGTTCATAATTCGCGGATATAACGTAGCGTAAATCTAGCCGATCGACCATTTGGATGATAAATCACAAATACTTGATTACCATCCGAAACTGTATCCTCCTTTGGACGATAACAGCAGCTGCAAATAAAAGA
Source organism: Baylisascaris procyonis (assembly GCA_037389465.1). Taxonomy (NCBI): domain Eukaryota; kingdom Metazoa; phylum Nematoda; class Chromadorea; order Rhabditida; family Ascarididae; genus Baylisascaris; species Baylisascaris procyonis. The sequence continues at coordinate 4,517,526 of JAZARR010000154.1, read as the reverse complement.
ATTGATAAATTTGAGGTTGTCAATAACAAAATCACGAATTGCCCAATGGAGAAATGTGGCATCATTCGATAGGCCATCCTTATATGAGACGCACTTTTGCATTCCTCACTAATCACTTCACTTTTCTCTCTCATGGAACTCTTTTTATCCATTTACCCTCTAATTCCGACTGTCTTGAACAACGCATTCCTTCGATCGTCCTTCCTACAAGCTGCTGCCAGTCTAAAGGCCATCTTCGGCTATACCTTCTGGCAAGTTGACGGCGTCGCAAGGTGATCTAATTAGTCACTTTATTGCACAATGCTTTCTATTATGATGATTTCATCATGTTTTATACGCTCATCAATCCTTTTTCTGGGGGGGGGGAGGGGGGAGGGGTGTTCCCAGTTGAATTGCAAACGATTGCAACTAGTTTTCCATTCCCCCCCCCCCTCCCATGGCGCATTTGTTTTCTACTCTTGCCGGGGGAAATTTAGCAACGAATAAAAGAAACTAACTCATCATGGCAATCTTTTAACAGCCGAAAAGTAAATATATATAACCAGTTTCTGAAAAGGAAAACAAAAACCTACAACATCTATAAGTGCTCTTTCTTTGGCGAATATTTGAAGTATTCAAGCAATTTTATTCAGTAAATAACTAAATGTTCAATGATTTGAGTGAATTATCGCAATAAAAAACTTTCAAATCTAAAAGAAAGTTGTCAATCGTTCTACGATGTTTAGAAATAAATAAATACGCACAAAGAAATTCGAAAAAAAAAACAACTTTTTTCTTTTCTATGCGTCACATCTTTTACTAATGACTATTGAGTCTGAATGAAGCAATAAATAATCAATAAATACCTTCTGAAGCCAGTCAATCGAACGTCAAGTTTATGCTTAATTTCAACATATGATTGACACCCGTATGAGCATGGGAATTCACCGTCACTAAGTCGGAATCGAACTCGACTTCCTTCCGGTGCCTAAATAAAAAAAAACTTGAGCATGATAACAACTTCCTGGGAATTTGGGCGCAATTCGGGGGAAAATTTGGGAATTTTTATTAATGCTTTGCAATATGACTGAAAAAAATTAAATACAGCAGCTGTAAAATTAACACCAAATTATAGAGATGTTCGATCATAAAACAATACCTTGAACAGGAAACAAGCATATTCAATGGTATTTCTATTTTCAGTGAATTAGTCAGCAAAAATTTCCCTCTAATCCAAAACGATTTGCCAAAGAAAACATTTTTGGGAAAGAAACATTATTTTCGTCGATAATAAATAACAATTAATAAAACTTCTAAATTGACGGAAATTGACAGTATATCATATTATAAGAAATTCAAAGAATTACTTCAATATTCACTTCAATGAACAGCAACATAGTGAATTAAACTCTATGAACAGACATCAATAAAGGCGAGGAACTTCCTTTTTTTTGATAATTTCTTTTCCATTTATTTAGAAATACACATAAAATCGGTATTTTTGAATTTATACTCAATTACAGCAAAATTTCCATTTCAGACTTTAAAAAATTTTAATGATTCTTTAAAATGACTTGCCACAATTACTATAATTTTCATATTTTTGAAGTAATTTCAATTATTTGATTTATTGAAAACGGCTAATATTTGAACTACGATCTGACAGATCAATTATTGCGAGCAAATACTCACCGATATCCTCCAATAGCAATTGATGTTCTTTCCCGATGGACTTAATAGTGTTTGCCATTGATCTATTGCGACAAGCTCCGATCCACACGCTGTAAATTAAAGCTAATTGAATGAAAATATTTATGCTTAACATCCTATTGATATATATTTATAAAATTGAATGTTTTCGTATAACAACGGGCAAAAACCTGTTGATCAAAACTTCAATGCTTCAAACAATCGGATCGTTCCGTAATAACCAATGCGTTGATACTGTTTTGAAAAAAAAAATAATAATAATATATTTCACCTCGGCAATTACAATATCACTTATAGAATTACAATTCAGAAACGCATTAAAAATCTCCTCTTGGTTAAGCCAATCTAGATCAATTTCACTCGAAGTCCCTTAATCTTAGAAGGTAACCTTCTCATTTTATTTATCAGTGGAATTCTTTATAGAATAAATTCATCAAAAACTAATAGATAAATAATATTTTCTCCCTCTTTTCATCTTTTAAAATTTTTCCACTTCTATCTAAGCGCCACTTCGAGGATCGCTCATCATAATCGCTCATTTTTGAGATCATCTTCTACACTAAAGATTATCTTCTTAGTGTACAACATTATTCTTTAAATACGTGAAAACAGGTTTTTCAATAGACGATAATTTTCGATGTACTTATTGACGAATCATCAATGAAAATGATATTATCACTTAAAAGTGATAATTAATTGGCATTTTGATAAGTCAATTATATTTAATGATAAAATAATGAAATTCGCCTCTGTAACGGTCAATGCAATCCTATCCCTCAAACAAATGGCCACCGGAAAACCTTAAAGCCATTAGTGAACATACTTGATGGTTGTAGAATTGTGCAATCCGTTCCAGCAAGTCCCTCTGGACAACGGCAAACGTTGCAATTATTCGGATCCGGATATCCACCAGCATGACAGCGCAATCGTTGACGTCCATAACACACATCTAGCAATAATTCGATAAAACATTTGGTAATTGGTCAAAATTGGCCATTTTGGTCAAAATTAGCCATTTTAATGCTTAACGACTTTTGCGGTAATGACTGCAAATAGAAAAAATATACAATTTAATGACACTGGTTAATTGCATATTACCTTTGAAAAACTAAGAAATACAACAAATGGGCACTGCGGCATACTGACTAATATGATGTTCACTCTTGTAAACTTGAAAACTGAATTAATTACTCGCAAAAATCTTCAAAAAATAGTTAAATAATTTATAGTAATTATTCTCAACTATAGAATTCATTTACAATCCATACATGATGCGTTCTAGAAGAAGAGTAGTTCGCACGTTTTATACGATCATTAAGTGCCAACAACGCTTGCAATTTAAATGACCACCTGAAGATGACCAGTTGACCAGCCGATGGACAACCGGTTATAAGAGGATCAGTTGAAACAGAAGGATTCGTCTAATCTCACATGATCTCTTCCCGGGAATGGAAACTAGGGATCGTTGGGAAGAAACGAGCAAAAATTATTCATACTTGGACAGTAGATGTCGTTTATAACTTTTGCATCCAAGAATGCCATCCGCTCAGTGCCCATCGTCGTCACATACTTCAATTCCTTTGGTACAATCGTAAAATCAGAAACTTTCACGGCATGTGCAACTGCATGATAGTGCATCAATGATCCATAATCATATGGTGCTCGTCGACTTGATATCTTCAATGAATATTGCATTATTTATCATCGATCTATCAATTTTGTTATTTATTTTAATAAGCATTTTCCAGTATTTTTAGATCATTTTTAGGCAAATTTGATACTGAATAATTTTACCGCTTAACTCTGAATCTTACGCATTTAGGCAAATTTGGGCACATAAAACTTCACTATTCTGGGTAAATAAAGCGCAGCTTTTATATTTAAATTCATCGCTAAATATACTTGAAAATTACTTTTTTATTTTAAAAAGTAATAAAAAGTAGCAAATTTCATAGAATAAAAGAAAATACTGTTCGCCTATCTATCGCTCAAATTGCATTTTTCATTTGATGCGATAAAATCAAACATCATACCGTCATATTTATTCACAACTAAGAAACAAATTGCTTTTGGCGAATTTCATTTCCACATGCATCAATATTTATTATTTTCTTTGCATAAGACGATTTTTACTCAGCAAAGATTATTACTCATCTATACATTTTCCAGATTTTGCAAGCATTTTTTGCAAATTTTTTAAAAATCACACAATGCAAAAATGTCTTCGATAGTTGCATCAATTTATAGGCATATCTAAAACAATCTCTAGATCCGTTCAAGTCAGTATCTATTTGAACGTTTATTTGCATACTAAATTAACTCCCAATCGATCGTGTTTCCCTTCGCTTTTTTTGACAAGCTATATGCAAAATAGCAAATACTTTCAAAGAAAAAAGAAAATAACTGAATTTCGAGGGGTGGTGACAATGGCAAGAAATTCGCATGCATTTTATGCCAAGCCGAATTTCATTTTTCACCGACCGGGCAATGAAATGCCACTTCTTCTATAAGCCATTCCTACGAGTGGTCGCATCAATAAAAATATAGAGAAAGTATTCCCCATACTTCACTGTTTTTTCCGAAAATTAAAAAAAAAACACTTGGTGACGCGGGCAGAATGCAAAAAACACATATCGTGCCAACTATACTGATGCTCTAAAGATGGCACCTCAACTGTTGATACTTATTTGCTTCTTTACCATCAACTTTTCTTTATGTATTGCACCTATTTGCACAATAACCGAGAATGAATAAAACGATGAACGAATAAACACTTATATTGATAGAGGATAATATGCCGAGAGAAATTCGAATTAATTTTACACTCAACAATTCAAATATTTACGATTGTGTGTACATTTCCAAAAATATTTCTTTGAAATTGAGTCTAAAGAATTACAACCAAAATATGCTGTCAGAGAGCATTCAACTGTCAACTTACATCATCATACGTTTCAATGGTCTCATCTCGTAGCAAAAAAACTTCAACACACCTCATTCATCATATCGTTTAGCCATATAAGAAAAGAATAGGAAAACCTAGCCATTCGATAACAACTATATACTACTTAAAGCTTGTTAGAAATTATTGAAGGTAACAGAAGCTTCTACAAATATGGATTTTCCGTTGTATTCAGCTACTTTAGCAGCTGAACGATGTAAATGAATTTCAATCAAATATGCAAATATTGTCACCTTAAACGATCATGTGAAATGCAATCGATTATACAAACTCAGCTATCTTGCAACCGCTTATGCTACCGAATCCGCAAGTGCTTGCTGAGCATACAATTGAATGGCCAAACGAGAAGACATCAATCATGCATGAACGATTCATAACACTGGAAAGTATTAGAGGGAGAGAGAGGGAGAGAGAGGGAGAGAGGGAGGGACAGAGAGGGAAAGAAAAGGAGATGCATCGATATACTATTATACGATATATACTGATGCAACACTACTATATGGTTGTTTCTCGCTTCAACTCTTATTTATTCATTCAATTTCCATTTCAAATAACAACGATTCAGTGAAAATGCCTCTTAAATAACACTGATGTCAAATAATCGTAACAAAGCGTTTTTGATTGATTATATGCCCACTTCCTGTTTCAAATTCAGCAGTTTAAGGTTTGAAAATCGGATTAAGCTACACAGTGAATTTCAGCAAGCATTTTTGTACGAAAAAAAATGTTTATATGAAACATATGCATACAAATTTCTAAGCCAATAATAATACCTACGTAAGGCTAGTACTAGTAGCTGCTATTTGATAGCTGCTATATCCTATGAGATTTTAGACGGCAGATTTGGAAAAAAAAGAAAGATTCGAAGCGAAGGATCGCTATAAGAAGTACGCAGGCCATAATGAATGCAAAGGAATATACTATAAAATAATGATAATGAACCAATGCCACTATAATGCATCGCAACAATCAAAAAAAAAAGAAAAGATTATTGCAAAGAAAAATGAATATATGTAGGATCAACGAAATTAATAGAGGATATACGTGATCGTTGATTTGAAACAACGTAGGAAATCAATAATTGCCGCCACAATTTGTGTAGAATTTTCAAAACAAATAAAAAATTCAATAATTGAGAAATGAAAAAAAAAATCTCACCTGTTGAATTCCAAATGCTTGTAGCATACTTCTAAATGGCATAAATGATGCGGTCGCTTCTTCGAGTACATTCTTCCAGTTAATCGATATATATCGTTCTCGATCGGGTCTTTGATGTGTATGCCAAAATCCCAACGCATGACCAGTCTCATGTGCGACAACGTATTCCTGAGAGAGAGAAAAAAAAATCATTTTTATTTATTTATTTTTTTAAATTTTTTCATTGATTTTATATCGAAAAAAAAAGAAATGCCCATTTATATAGATGCAATAAGAAGTATTCTCTATTTTGAATTATTTCTTATGCTTTCTATTCCATAATTATGTGGAGCAGTAAATAAAAAAAAAAAAAAAGAAGAAAGCAATCGATTCATTTCTTTGTCAGTTTTTTTTTTCGGAATTTCTTCGATCAATGGAATTTGATAAAAAAAATTCTTCGAATATAACTTTATTTTCAAATTTTACATCAAAAATTTGCTAAAGCATTGAATATATTTCAATGAGAAACAAAACTATGCGTGTTTCAATTCTTCAAATTATAAAGAAATTCTGCATTTTGCATTTTGAATTTTTTAGTCTTGCACTTCAATAAATAGATTTTCAATGAAGAAATTTTTAATAAATTAGAAAATTTTTTTATAAAATTTGTTCAAACCATAATAAATATGTTTGAAATTATCGCGGATCTGATGAGTTATGATTCTATTAGCCATTAGATATTATAAAGGTGAACAATCTCTCAGTACTTATTCGATTCTTCGATATTACTGTAGAAAAAGAACAACATTTTAACGCAATTATGGTCCGATAAAATGACTAAGATTTCGGACTGAGAAAAAAAAAATGCACACGGCTGTCAGCAAGCGGGAGATCAGCTATACGGCAATTGCGATATCTGCATTTATGATGATATACTATCACAGCACAAAACACTATTGATAACAAAGCAACATTCAGAAATAAACTTTAGAAATGAAATAATTTAAATTTAAAATTCAACAACTAAATTTTAATTGAGCTCAAAATTTCAAATTGCGCATCGATCTGAATATCGAATGCATAACGTTGAAAACGCTTCCATTAATTAAAACCATTCCAAAATGCACTAAGGCAGTAGTGTCATGTCTATGCGTCTATGCGCGTGTCTGTCTGTCTGTCCTTCTGCCTGACTATTAGTTGCAAATTGAGAATCATTCGGCCCAGATTCATGAAATTTGGCGCATATGGCGTATACCATAAAATAGTTTCATCTAGCAAGTTTCGAATCACTCTATTGGAGTCAAAATGGAGCACTATCACAAATACAAAAAAAAACATTCAAACGAAAACGCTTATAAAAGTGAGCGAATAAATTAAAATATAACTGCACCATCATAAAAAGTTAGGTTACTAACTCATTATTTATGCATCTTAATCGATCCAACAAGAATTTTACAAAAAGCACATATCGTGCTTAGTGCTCTAATATATTTGAATATTTTCTTCATACTAGTAGAATCGAAACAAAGATTGCAGTGCATAAAATGCAATCGGTCTTAACAGTTAGAAACCACTCATCGAAATAAACAACAACGCAAACCCGTACGCAAACACACACACACACACATATACGTGCATAGGCAAACAAACACTCATGCATAAGTGTGTGCAATAAGTAGATACACATGCGCACAACACATAGACTTTGCATCAGTCTTTATCCCTCGGTAGATCTATATGTGGGGACGTTTTTGATGATCGGGTACATGATATAGGTAACGAGGTATCAACACATACATCAAAAATTGATATAAAGAAAACAATAGGGAAAAGCAATAATACTAGTCAATAAAACAAATATATACTAGCATTTAATTGAATTCATATATATTTTAATTCAATATTCAAATTTATAAATGAACATTTTTGAATCTCTCTTTCCAACAAAAGAAAATATGAATTGATGTGCGGAGAAAATTGAATGAAATGTGTCGAGTTGAAAACTTATGCAAATATCGTTGACAAAAAAGTTTAATGCGATCGGAGCTACTTGAAATTTATTGCCTCACTCGTTTTCATATTTTTGACTATTCATTCATAAAAGATCACTCATAATCGTATCGTTCGTTTTTACCTCTTTTTAATCGCGAATTTATTAAAAAGTGCAGCCAAACTAAAAAAAAAAAAAATAAAAAATAAATCGCAATCAATATCAGCAATTAGGCATTTCCTCGGTATATTTGCAAAAAATAAAAAAATAAAAATAAAATTAAATTAAAAAACTATTGCTAAATGATTTATGATGAATATTATTACTATCAAAATTATAGAAATAATTTTTGCAGTAATATTCATGTTGAATCTATAAAATAGTCTGAATAGCAAATGCGATAATAAATGATTAATATTACGCTAATGACTTTCATAAAAAAAACACTCAAATATAAAACAATGAAAATAATTCAAAAATGAAATCGAATATAGAAAATTTTAGAATGGAGAAATTTTGATAATGGAGCAATTAATGCTACTCTTTCAATATTTATAGATTTAATCCAAAAATATCGATGGTTTTATGCGTTTTTGCGCGTTAATCGTTATGGTTTTAGATGGCTTATTAACAATTGGAATTGGAATTTCACTATTACCTCTGCACATTCGCTACCGATAATTATATCCTGATATCCACCATTACGTCCTATAAACTCCGTAAAACAACTATCACCTCTTTCGAGTACATATCTGCAAAAAAAAAAAAAAGAAATTCACTTTTAATTCAAAATGAATTCGATTACAATGAAATGGGATTAGCAAAACGCATAGATGGATATTGTGCCCGACTAGGACAAAATGTTTACTAACAATACAAAAATAGGCTCATTTCCTCGTTGACTATCACCTATAGGCGATTATTACCATTCATCAGTCAATATGCAGCTATCCATCTTCATCTTCTAAGCATCGCATAGCTCTTTGACACAAATAGGCAAAAAAAGGCAAACCAGCCGAAAATACGAGTATATTACAATATTAGATCTGCGAAAGTAACAAGACAGCCCTATTCAATTAATCTTAATTTGTATATTTTTGCGAATGCACATTTCTTTCAAATCTTTAAGAAACACCGCTATTAAAAGGATTTTGATTTTTAAAGAAATTTTCTTGAATAAAACTCTGAAAACTATAATATAAAAAATAGATTAAAAAATATTTTAATAGTTATAATTAATGTAATAATTAAATTGCATACCTGATAGCATCTCTTGCTTGAGTGTTTTCACGGAATCGTAGACATGTCGCCTCTTCCCACATTCGAATCCCTCTTCGAATAAGATTTTGAAAATTATCTGCAAAAATAAATATTGAAAAAATTGTGCCCTCTATTTTCTTTCGATTTCATAATTTATTGCCTCTGAATTTTATTTAGAATCTCTATGCAAATTGAAGGAAAATCGAAGAATGCCTCAAATTTGAATATTAAATAATCCACGGAAGAGGAAATATGCAAAAAGCGAATAACGTGGCAATCCTTCTATTTTTTCCGGTTCTACCGGAATGCACCTAATCATATGACCAGTTTAATTGCAAGAAATTATTATGAAATTAGCCACTCTAAAATATTATTTTTTTTTTTTTCACTTGCAATTTCATCAGTTGCCTTATAATTAACTTTGAATAAGAGGGATCACCTCTGAAAAACATTAATAAATTAATAATATTCACTGAAAATGTTTTCAACACTTTCACTAGTTTAATGCCCGATAAATCCTGATCGAAATAGATGACCTCAAATAAGTACGGGCAATTTCATGCTTGGCGCTTTGTTCATTGTGCATTGTTGAGTGAAAACTGCGTCAGAAATTTTGCTGCATTTTCCAATGTGGATTGCATTTTTCATTTTCAAATGAAAATTTGAGGATGGAAATTTTTGAAAATTCGAAAAAAAAATTTCAAATTCAAAGAAAAAAATTCAAAAATTCAAAAAAAACAAAGGCCCAAAAAATCGAAAAACTAAGATTAAATGATATCCTATCAACACGGGAAGACTTCAAAAACTGTCAATTCGAGCATTTTTGAAATTTAAATGAGTGATTTCACTTCCTCTCCTTTTCAATGATTCGCGAAAATTTTTCAATAGAAGCTTGGCAATGCGAAGTTGTTTTTTCTTCGAAATATATGATAGTCTCCAATAAGAGTACCAAACATTGTTGTGCGCAAGAATGGACATCTTTATAGAGGTTTATTGAGGAAGGTTACTAATGCGATAGCGAAAATTGAGCTCTTTGCTGAATGTTTTTATGAATGATCGCTTCATTTAAAACGTTTTACGTAACTTTTATTAGGCACTTTTGAAAGTTGAACGCATTATCGCAACGCAGATTGTAGGTACTTGTACGTTTGTCTGTTTGTCTGTCTGTCTGTCTGTCTGAGAGTTAAGGATGGATATAGGTCCGCATTTAATTTGCATAAAAATAAATTTAAGTAAACAAATATCATAGGTAAGTCCAATTGCGCGTAGCTATTACGGAAGTGCGTAATCGAAACGAAAAATGAAACAAATTTTATGCACTACTGCAATCATCATAAATTGAAAAATCTTGTGCTTATCGTTGAAAGGTTTTTTTTTTGCATTGGTAATATGTGCTGAAAGCATCAGAGCTGGATTTATGCTCATAGTATTCTATAAATGTGCCGATTGTGCTTGACGAATCACTAAACCGCCAAAAAAAAAAAGCTCAATGATCTTGTCCAGCATTCATAAGTTTGTCGTAAAACCTGAATTTCTAGAAGCTCTTAGCCCTTTCCCTTGTATCTTCGCTTCTGATGAGATTTTTTTCAACATATCTCATGCTTCACATCCTCAAAGCAATAATTCTACGCTAGGGATCTATGCACAATATAAATTCAAATAATTGATTTCATATGCAATTATGCAAATATTTGTTAATAAACTTTCGATAATAAAATTAATTTATTCAATTTTTTTTCCTGGTCTAGTGAATCACTTATTTCCTAAACGTTACACTCGATATTTTTGATGTGAAAGTCACTATTAGTCAACATTTTTGCAATTCCCTAAAAGAAGTGGAACTAAGAAAATAGACGATGAACCGTTTTGTATGATGTCTAAAGTGTTGCACCATAAAGGAAAAAAAACAAAAAAAAAAACAAATATATTTCGATAATTTTAAATGTTAATTTAGAGAGAAAATTTTTTCATTGATTTCATTTTCAATGCAATATGCATTGATCGTATGAGAATAAAAGTTTTGACTTCGCTTAGAGTCGATAGAAGGATTTTTTTTTTTCTGCTCAAATGTTTTCACTTCATTATGCCAATAATTCCAATCAGAACCGGTTTATCAAGCGTTTGTATGTAAAATTTCTAACTAAAGTAATTAATTATCCAATTGATTGCCTATCTTCTTGCCGATGATAGCGTATTTCTCTCGTTGAGGAAATTATTATTGCCTTATTTTAGCTTTTTCAATTTTATATTCGCTAAACGCATTATGACTACGATTTATTTGTGCTTATGAATGTAGCGTCTGTGTGTGGGTATGCGCGTATATGTGCGAATAGTTGAATATCTGCCAAGTTTACAGTTGAATATTTGCCAAGTTTATTAGGCATTTTCAAGCCAGGAATTCCGGAAGCTAAAGCTCTGTTCCGGAAATTCTGGAATCCGGAAAGCCTAGATTGACTTTCTATATATCCATATCTAAGTTGAGCTTCAAAGTTTCAAAGAAGTTGTGGTCACATAGGGCTGGGAAAAATTTTTCATGTATTTTATGGCAGTTGCACTGATTAGGTTGCAAAAAAATAAATAAATAAATAAAATTAAAAAAAAAATAAAAACCCGAATCCTTTGTAGCATATATACGCAAGCAGTTTAGTCATTTAATATATGAGTGCATTATTGCGTATTTTATTTATTTTTTTTGTGATTTATAAAGTCGTTAATTTAATAAGACAAAAGCGCCTCTCTCGTTAGTGCATATCACTTCCGTCAACGCATATATCCATTTGTTATGAATTTTTGTAACTTTACCTTTGCAAAAACAATTATGCTAAGTTTATTTATATAATTTATCCATTTATGCTGCAATTTCAAAGATAGAATCACTAAACCTAGAGCCATGATTTTAATGACCAAATTATTTACCATAGGATGAAGCACATACGATAAATAATATCGATTAATCAGCGTTTTATTATTGAGAATAGTTAGCTGAAGAAAATGCTTAAGCAGATTTTAACAACTCCTTTCGCGGTTCCATTTGTATTTTATAGAAGTGTGCAATTTACTAGAAACACTGAAATATTTAAAGAAGGAAAATTAAAGTAATTTTAGTATGAGTAAGAATACTAAACGAAGCACGGAAATTCATTCGTACTTAAATGGTTTTTGGGAATTTATATGAACACGGCCGATAGAGATGAAATAATGAATATGAAGAAATAACTGGAAAAGTGTTACAATGAAAGCTTCGAAAAATTGTCATGTCCTTTAAAATCGAGCGCCGTGAAAAGTTTTTGAAAAGTTTCTAACAAGCAGTACATCATAGCGGCATCAACATTCAATATGCAAGCATAAATCACATTCATGTATGCAAATCTCGTTAGCAAAAATATAACTCCAGAAAATGAGGATAAAGTCTCATGCGAAATCAGCCAATTACAAAACTGCCAAATTCGCATGCGAATAGAAACCTTCACACTAACGATAGGCGAATTTAGCAGTATTCGCATATGAAATCGTTGCAATATATGTGCTTGCGTTAGAAATTGTCGAAAAAAGAGTATCCGACAGTGCAAATTCGCTCTCTAAAATACGCGAATGTAACGTACCATTTGCGGCTTATGATAGACGAATGATGAATGTTTGCGCGAGAGTAATTTGACATGTACCGGAGGTGACTATCACATGAGAAAATTTCAATGCTACTTACATCATTGTATACGGAAAGAGATGGCTAATTGCTAACAATTTAGAGCAAAGCGATTGAGATTTATCGAATTGTGACAACTAAATCGCAAGTTTAAAGAGAATCAATAATATTTTCATCGATGAAATATTTAATTTCGCATAATTTTTCGTAAACAATTTTCATGAGACTATATTTTTGCATAGGGTTATGCTCAGGCAGATGAAAGAGTACGCGCATCCATAAGTGAACCAACTTGAACGCATTAGGCATGAAGCATGAGCAGCAAGAAACCTTCCCGTCTTTTCAAATAATATGCAGTTATCTTTAATTAATTGTGAGGTCTTCTCGAAAATAGCTTATAATAATTAAATGAATAATTGATAAAGAATAAAAAAAATTAATGAAATCGTTTATCAAAACTGTGGCATTAATTTCATAAAAATTTCAAATATTTCAATGATCGCTTTATTGATTCATATTAAGATATACGCATATTGTAGATTCTAATAAGGTTATCGCTATAAAATAACTGTTAGAATTTCAGTTGCTATCATGAAGACGATGGAGAAAATCAACTAAACAAATCAAACAAATGTATTGATCGTGTTATAATTTATTTAATCAAAAACCATATGCAAATTTCAATTTATTCAAAATTATAACTAATCGATTTTCATAAATGAATTTGCAATCAATCTTAGAGGTGAATATATTCTTTCGTAGTTTTCTATTCTATTCTTTTAATATTCACAGAATCTATGCTAAAGATTGAAATAATACATAAGGGGACAGAAATATAAAGTACGATTACGAATGATTGTACAATGAAACACTCGCATTCACGACGGGTTTGTAGTCTATGTTATTTACTGATTTTTGTAATATTCGACCGTATATGAAAAATATTATGAAAAAGAATAGAGGAATGTTTATGTTGAATATGCTAAATAAATTCCGATTAAATTTCAAGGAATATTCATAAGAATATTCGAATATAATGACCTCATACTTATGATTTCGAATAAAAGAGAGGTTAAAACAAGAACCAAATCCGGAAACTTTATCAGATGAGCTTAGTTGAAAAATATGCATAAAAAAATAAAAAATGAATGCTAACTGATAGAAATTTCTAGAAATTTCTAGAATAGATGAATAAAATATTCAACTTCAATCCAGTAGCTAATAATCGCTAATAGATTATACTTGAAGACGAGATGATGAATAAAGATTTAAAAAAAATAAATAAATAAAACTCACAATCCCCTCCCCATATCGTATATGGTATCTCATAGGTTTGCCATTCGTAGATTGGTCCAGCAATCACCTGCCGTCGATGTCTATGCCATTTAGTTCTCGAGACACGTTCAACGATACCGAAATGTGGATATTTATCAGATGCCATTACTTCCATACCCGGAATTTGTGGTACTTTACTATTATTCGACATAATAGCACCATCACATAGTAGAATAGATAATATTGAGAATAAAAACATAGCTAATAGATCGTTGCAAAATTTGAATATCATCATAGCAGATGATGTGGATATTGACGGATTTGAGCAAAACTATTCGAGATCGATTAATTAAGTATGATTTCTGAACGATCGACTAGACTTGCTAAACGATCGTTACGCTAAGATTAGCGTAAAATTGGGATTCTGGTTGACGCTGTTATGATGGACAGCACAGCGTCTAAGAAACTGTTTCGACAGCGACGTTACGACGACGCTTCAATTGTTGCCTATTAGGTCGTTTTTAGTTGCAGCAAAACGAGAAGGAAGGTGGGCGTGCAAATGATAGACGCAAAGCAATCTGTCGGCAAATGGCGTTGAACGTCGTCGTAAGCCCAACAAAACGTTCACAACGATGACGAATACTCCTTCAAGGACGCAAAATACTTTCTTTTCCCTCGGCAAATACAACAAATTCACCTAAGTCACCTTATTGCAACTTGCTAATAGGTGATTGTAGCTAGTGATGAAATTTTATGAATGCCTTTTCAAGTGTAAGGCGAATATAAGACGATTTGACGAGTTCGTCGATGGCAGTCGCCTTGTTGAGAGAAAAGAAAAACGTCGCAGAAGAATTGCACTTGATTCCGCGCTTAAAAGACCACAAAAAAAAAGAGACAATAGGCGTTCTATGCTTTCAGCTTCGATGCTTTCAACAGCACTAAATGCTGTCGAAAACGAAGCGGTTATTAACTTTCTTCTATCAGCAAAAAGTTGAATGGGATGACGATAGAACGGCTTTTGAATTACGTACGACCTGATCGGTTAGGAAGCAGAAAAGCCGAAAATTTGAACACAGACGACAAAGGCACACCGGTCGCTGGAAGGGTACCTTTGTTTGACGGGGAGACGGCTATAGAGGGATACACAACCAACCAACCAACCAACGATCACATTCATTGACCGCCCTCTCATAAAGCCTGCATCCCCAATTCCATGACACGCCTACGGTTATACGCGCTAACGATTCGCCAGCAACCATGCGCAAATCCGATCATCAATGGATAACAGCCATTCTACGACTAAATAAAGCATCAAGTTCGGAAGGATAATAGAGCATTTCGGTTTATTTAAAACCACCACAGGAAGCGTAACAACGCATATACACTAACTAATAAATGAAATTTTCATCAACTCAGCAATATTATCTCAAAAGGAAAAACCCTTAGTGAATGTTTGAACGTAAATGTAAACTTTTCAAGCTTTACTTTAATTCTAAAATATTTATAAATTCTATTCACATATATCGATGATATGGATAAAATGAGCGAAATAAACTCCGAGTTTCTCATTCATCAATTTATCAAATTCGCATCCTTCACTATTTCAGTAGTACGAAATCAAATGAAGAGTACTCGCATTTAAAGCGAAAGAACAAGGACTGGTCTCCATTTGGAGATATGGTTTTATAGATGATCAGGAATACGCATCATAATCGAATCAACATTATGAAGCAATTAAGCTTATCAAATATTAGTAAAAATCAACTAGCATTGCTCAAATTACACGAACGACGGCTTACTTGATGCATCGCGAAGAACGGACTCCCTTTTTCATTGAAATAAACCAACATTTGAGATTGTTTTAAGAATCTTTTAGCGTTAACAATAAGCGAACAATAATCGAAGAAATCGTAGTGAATAAAAGAACTCAATCGGTCATTGCTTTCTTATTATAGTATTGCCTAAAGCAAAGAGTGTATTATTTATAGCATATTCCCTCGTCACTCTTACTGATTGCTTTGATCCATGACAATAGAAATTATGCTACTTTTGGACGATCAATGATTATATCAAAGAGGATCAAGGATTGCTCTACCCCTTGACTATGGAAATGTACCGTTTAAACTATTCCCAATTATAAATTCACCCTCATCCGGTGAAAGTAACTAATGAGAGGAAATAATCCGATCGTATCTTTAATATTACAATTTGTTTTTAAGTAATAAACAAACTGCAAGCCACATATATCTATTACAAGGATAACTGCGTTATACAATAGCTTTTCTAAATTTCCGCCTATATTTTCTTTTAGTGAAGAATATATTTTCAATGAAAATATTAAAATACTAGCAGTTAAACCTCGCATAGGTGCATTTCCATACGCATGTACGAGAGTGGAAAAGTTGAAAGTTGCAGCTAAATTCAAATGATGCTAGCAAGCATGATTTCCTGCCCATATTGGTAATTACAGATGAAATTTAGGAAGCGTGTAAAAACCACCCATCTGCCTATTATGTGAAATAAGCATTTTTATTCAATTCAATGGTTGAGTGTTGAAATTGAAGCATATTCACCATAGAATATTAGGCGTTCCAACATTATTAGTGTTTATGGGATACGAAACGCACGAGCAACGAGATCTAAGACTGTACAGCTATACCAAATCTGCAACTATAGAAGGAGGGGGAAAGGAAGGAGTCGAAAGCTTACAGCATTCTCGCCTATCTAAAAAAGAAGCATATGGCTTATAAATAAGAAAATATGATAAATTCACAAGTAAGAAGAAATTTTACGGAACTAAAACTTTAGAGATGTAGGCCAAAGTTGATAATCAACGGCGCGAAAGTTTTATTGTGAACTATGTTGCTATGCCCTTTAACTCGCATAGCTATCTGCAATATGCGTGCCCTTTCCCTCCCCCACCCCTCTTCTAGTGACTTCCTTCGTGCACACTGTCTAGTTATTGTATAATAGTTTAGCAATCGTGGTTCTGACACTAAATTAAAATGAAATCAGCTTGGCATATATCGCATAAAAAGAGATAATCCTATGCGACATATATATCTTTGATATTGAATTTTATTGCTGAGAAAATATCACTAATATGCTGCTTAAGAGTCAAGGTTATATGCACAAGGTTAGCCGCGATTAGGTAATAGGATTGCGCTATATTGCCGTCGGCAATGTCTATTTCTAAAGGGTCGTTGAGAGCACAATTGGAACCCGCTTTTCGTTATGGGCAACAAATTCGATCATCAATCATCGCTATGCAACGACGATCTTCAACGATCATCGTCGATCTCCCCCTCTTCATGTAGCTTAAAAACAGTAATTTGTTGACGGCGTAAAATAATTGATCCGATATGTTTCATGACTCTAAATTATTCATACAACGATTTCTTAATTTTGGTTATGTAATGGTTTTTTTGTGTTGAACCTATATTAAAATGATAACTGAGTGTATAAAAATGTTTGAGCAAAAGTAGGAAAAATAAATCGATACCAATTGTTACATTTTTATATTTCAATTTTTTTTTGAATTTATGTTTAAATTTTAAAATTATTAACTATTATTAGTATTTTCTTCAATGAAAATCTAATGCATAAAATGGGAAATAATAAATTCAAGTCGAAAAAATTTAGTTTTCAATTTAATTGAATTTTTGCATTTTCTTTCTTTTTTATACGCTAAAATATTAACCACAAAAAAAATCTAAATCATTAAATGATCTACTATCGAGAATGTGAGATTGGAATGTTGCTCGCCGACGATGCTATCAAAATTGAGTTATGATTGCCCTATTCGTCTCAATTATTTGCACTAAGTTTTGCCCCCGGAAGCAAGTAATTTCCGTTTTTTTCTTACAACATTTCATAAAGGGGTTCAATTTGTTAGTGTGTAGGCTTAATAAAATAAATCAGTTCCGATTACTTTCACGAACTTAGAATGTACTCATAAAATAACACGAAGTAAATAGTGCTCTATTATATAGTTTTCTTTGAAGGTAAATTTTTTTTTAATATCATTGCTTTCCTTTTTTCAGTAAGGAAACCACAATTGAAAAAAATAGAAAAAAAAAGATTGGTTAAAGTTGAACGCGTTGAAAAATGTGGAATGAAAAATTTTCTACAATATGAAATTAATATTTTCACAACGCATTTCTATGATTGCTTATATAGAATTATTTCGTTGTAATCTTACAGTATTTTACAATGTGAATTGCATTTTATAATTTTGCAGTCTCTTTTTGAATCTTTAAAAAGGATTGTTGGAGTTATCACATTTAATGGTAGTGGTGGGGTTAATTTTCTACGCTACAGATAGACTTCTTGGTGTTTCGTTGTTGAATAATCCAGTCATATGAATAAAGCAACACTCTTCTATAAGGAAACGAGTTGATAGATTCAAGTGTGTGGTAGAATTTTAGCCTTTTGCATTGTGTCATTTGCTTGCGCAGATCAAAGAATATAGTTCAGGTCGATATATAACCTTGCAAAAATGAAGGAGGCTGCCAAATTGAATTAATATTTTAAAAGATTTTCTTCACGAGAGGCAAAAGAGCATCTCATGAATAAAATTTACTTAACAAAAAACTTTAATTACCTAAAATAAAATAGCTAATTTAGGTTCTTTTTTTTTTCAGAGAACTACAATCATTTTTGCTCTTCAAAATTGTTCTCTCTTTCTCTTTTTCAGTTCTTTTCTTTTTTTTCTTTGAGTGATGCTTCAGATGCTTTGCCATCGAATGGATTTCGATTGAATCGGTCATTTGAAAGCGTTGATCTGTGCGATATTGAAGTACGATGAAGACAGCATTGAAGTGGCGCAACAGTGAATTGCAATACAACAAAACATGCATAAGAGCGGGTTCGTAGATGGCAACAACCGGTTTCATGCACTCTCATACACCGTTGACAACACAACCGGCCTTAAAAACCGATCATAACCACAAGTGGGCATCGAATTTCCTGCAATGAAGAGGGACGAATTCCTATTCTCAGTGTAATTTCAAACATATAATCCACTAAATACTTAAACATTTTTAAAGAGGATTTTTCAACTTTTTGATAAATTTTAGTAATTTTTTAAGGTAATTAAACTCTTTTGAACGTATATTTAAATCTCAAGCAATGGAATCTTTTTAATTTATGCAAATTCTCAAAGATATCTAAAATCTCGTCTTAATTATTGAAGTTTTTTCCCATCGTTCGAAAGAAATTCACTCAAAAGCTTCTCGGCTGCTATAAATATATTACAAATAAAAATTTTTCGTGACAAATTTTCATAAATTTTCATATTCCACTAAAAATGAAAATTGTTCGCTTAGTGAATTTGTTATTTTTTGAAGCTAGTCTGATTAATTATGATTATAAAGATCTACTTTTATAGGTATTTTCTTTGAAAATGAATAGAATTTTAATGTTTTCAATAGCATCGATATATTTCCTTCAGAAAAAATGCCTTAATGATGTGATTTCACCGCATAATTTTTTCACTGAAAAAGTCTATGTGCAATAAATTTGTTATGTATTCTTTGCAGAATATTTAAATGCTGCAATTGATGAAAATATAGGTGATAACGTATTAGAGATATACGTGTATCGTGTAGATGCTCCACAAATGACTTTAATTTTCAACGCTTAGTGCATAAAAAAAAGGAAAAAAAAAACAGTCACCTCACTTGCACAAATTAATGCAACAACTTGAGTGGTATGCTCATTGAGTGGGTTCTTCTTATTCAACGAGTGAAGGAAGTTTGCATTGATGTCGATGCAAACATGTATCAAGCTGCAACAAACAATAAATGGTTCTTCAACTAGTATAATAATAATAATATTATCTTTTTTTAATCGAGCTAACTTCACCTCATATGCATTTTTAGCTTGTTTTTTTTAGATAAATAGTTTTATTTCAAGTTTTTAGCAGACAACTCATTAAAACTTACGCTGATTAAAACTCATCAAGCAATTCTTCATGAAATCATTATTAAAAATCCAGGCTTTTCGGACTTCCTTGCTTAAAGGAAAATTAAACGATCGAAATTCCATTGAATTTCTAGGAGATTGATGAAAGATTTCCAATTTTATTCTGCATTTAAAGCGAAAAAATATATCAAAAAATTAAAAAAAAAAAAAACTCTTTACCTCTTCAAAGAGTTCATTTCACTGGCATGGCAATCAGCGGACGTAGAAACAGAAATGATACCCTTATAAAGATTTTCGCGAGCACTCAGTAATCACAGGTGCTTACCTGTTGACAGTTAAATAAAGGACTATAATGTTCATGGAAAGTATTATTGAATGCTATGATCATCCCCATATATAGGAAAACAATGAAGTTTTATTACATCGTTTGCTGAAAGCATTGTGATTAATAACAGCTGAGAGTTGAACACTTCTAATCTTCTGTTCGTGACAACCGACTGTAAACAATTTCAATTGTATTTCAATATTTCACTTGAAATTATGAATGTTTGAAAGAAAATCATTCATTCATTGAAAATGAAAACAGGTCTACAAAGTATTTGCAACATATTTTCGTCGATGCATCGCAAAACAATCAACGAGTAGAGTGGAACCGTCACACAAACCATAAAGTACATCGTTCCAAGACCATTTTCACCTGAACTTACTAGCTACCATTATGGGCGATCAATACTAAACCATTTGCGATAATCGATTGAGTTGTGATCATCACGTTACCTATCGATTCGTTACCTGTTCGATAATTGAGGTGTGGAGATGAGCATTTTATATAAACGTGAAAAATTCAGAATGCTTTCATTATTTCTATTGAATTATCCCACGAATTAGCGATAAATCATCCACCGAAATGAAATAGATGTTTTTATAGAAGTGATATCGCACTCCAAAGAAGCAGGCACGGTATACGCTTTTTTGCAGTCCTTATTCACTAAAACTAGAACTGCACCAATGCTTCAAATAATTCAAAAAATTCTTCAAATCTACTCGCGCAAACGATTGTAGTTCTAAAACGGCATAAAAATTGCCAAAAAATATTTTCGGGATCCGTTGATAGAATAAAATGACATGAAAATTTTGTAACACCTCTCACTCTTACAGTAGAATACCTATAAGAACAAAAGCAGGCCAATGAGATCATAAGTCTAGGTCAAAGGGGCAATTGATTGCTCAAAGGCCTGTGCGAATAGTTCAAAACAGCTTGTCGCAGAGCAAGCAACAATCGTCAATCATACCAAATAAACTTATTAAAGCTTGCAGAAAATTCAAATGAGCCCATATTTCTTTGAAAGAAAAGAAATATTCCCATCGGTTTATTAATGTTCGACTCTTCATTTCGCTGTCTACACAGGAAATTTTTTCGCTCACCTCGCGGACGTTTCTTTCAAGCTTTTCAACTCGATTTCACTATTTTAACTCGAGATTTTTCAAATTATTTCTTCAAGCTTAGATTACGTATCGAAGGTGTTCATACAATATAAAACGTAACTCCTTAAAGTTGTAGTTGATGGTGTAACCAAACGTTAACGATAGCTCAGAGGTACAACATTCGCCCAACAAACGAGATGTCGAGGGTTCGTCCACGTGTGGGGACGACTGAACTTCGACTTTACAAAGAAAAAGTAAATAGATCTCACTGAAATAGGCAAGAAACTAGAATGCAGTAGTTTATTCAAACTCGAAGTTACTTTCAGCTTTTTTTTTTAATATTTATTGAAATTGATGAGAGATAATAATTTGTGAAATATTATATGAGCAAATTTCTGATATATTCCATCTATATCTCTGTTTTTTTCTTTCGTTGTATTTTTTTCTCTTTTTCGTTGAAAAATCAGGTTTAAGCGGCACACATTTGAAGGTATATTTGATGAATGTGTGGATTTCGTATAGCAACACAACGCAATAGAGATAAATACGATGCAAGTGAACACTCGCTTTTAAAACTGGATGCTTTTGCGTAATGTGATCCGAATCAAAAAAATTTTCTTCTATCGACGTTCAAAATACATTCTAAAAAATCAATGAAATCTTTTAAGGGATTAATAAAGCGTTGAGATTAATCGAATTATTGAAATGAAATTAATAATAATCGCAATAAATTATGAATCAATTCATATTTTTTATATTCTATAAATGCTTAGGTCAGCTAAGATATTTTTTAAAGTGACTGAATAAATGAAAAATTTAATGCGTGCGGGACTACTTAATTCTAGTAAATTTTAAGTCCATTTCGAATTCGCAAAACTCTTAAGTTCAATTTAAGTTCAAGAACTTAAAAATGCAACCTGAATTATCAACACACAACTAAATTTCTCCGAGCAGTTCGATCAAAACCAGCCAAGTTCAAAGGTCATTAAAAACGAACATGAAAGTTCGTATCGAGTAAGAGTTCGCAATAATCTAATATATAAATGAACATCATAGAACTTTGAAAGGCCTACAAAATTCGCCAATTTATATTTAACTTTGAGTGAGTGTTATTCGGCAAAAAATATTTACCGCCAGTTGAGATTGCCTTGGCTCTTTTCTTCAGGCTTTTTTTGATTTCATTATTGTTATATTATAATGTTTTATTTGCAAATGTCACTATTATATACGTTTCTTGTTACCTGTTCGAATTGTTGAAAGAAACCCTAAAGAATTTATGAAACAAATAAATAAATATGTTTTTTATTTCCTCTCAATTTAAAGCATAAATAAATCGGTGATATAAAAATGAACCAACATAAGTTCTAACTTATCTTTTATTAAATAAGAAAATTTCGATATTTAAAGAAAATTTCATCGATAAAATTGAAATATTTTTGTGAATGCATATGCGAAAGCGAATCGGCTTCTAATTTTTGCAAAATTTTCTTTGCAAGTTTATTACTGATTCTATAATTCTGCAAAAAAAAAAAAAAACTTGTCGACTGCACCTATCTTTGTTGACAAAAAAAGATCAATAATGTTCTCAGTGCTTTCTTAGTAATCAACCACCATCCTGGGGGGGGGAGGGGGGAAGTGCCGTTCTCTTTGAAAACTTCATTTAATTTATCTTTAAATTGTATTAATAGGTACCATTAAATACCTGTAGGAATTTGATTTTTTTATTGAAAAAATTTAATTTATTGAAAAAATAGGATTTTTTTTAAATCGTCGAAAAACGACGATTAATCAAAGATTCGACTAAAGATGAAAGCAATCACCTGGAGATTTTTTAGTCGTATTTCGTTGGAGGCGTTTTTTTTCATTTAACTTTAAGTAAGTTTAATGATGAAATCGCTTTACTTCCTAGTCATACAATGAAAAAAGTTCAATTAGTTTCGCTGAAGGTATACGTTGAGTAAACTCCGTCCGTCTACGTGCTATAAAACAATTTTCTTGTTGAGTGTCGAATCTTTGCATATCTTCAAAGGGCTTTAGAGTTTTCTATGTTCTCAATGAAACATAAGTGTTGAGTGGGGAGGAGGAGGGGGGGGGGGTTATATTTGATAAGAATAAAATAAAACGATTTTTGTCAACGAATGAAAAACGTGTTCTATCCAGTTTGAGGTGGTTCTCCGTAACGGAAGACGTCAGCGGCAATGTCAACAAATCCATTCGGCAGCAGCCTGTTGTTGGCTTAAGCACAACTCAGCCACAAATGTTGCTCACCTCTTCGACGTTCACATATACCACCACCATCATCATCAAGGCAGCATTGCTAAAATGCACAATTCATTGAGTTAACTCAATCCACAACGTCTCAACATTATTCCTTGCTTTAATATTCGGAATTATATCTGTAGATGCAAATATGATTGCAGTATTATCACCCCTCTTATCAAAAAATTCTCTATAAGTGTGACGATTATATTCACAACGATGATTCGATGAGATTTTCTATATTTTTGTATTATCGAAAGCTAGTTTCCCCAATATTTATTTGTTTTTTTTTTGTGAGATGTTAAATTTATATTCTTACAACGAATCGTAATCTCACTTGTAGTCCAGTTCTCTATTCCATTTGCACTACGAAAAATCATTTAAAAAATATCTTCTACATGCGAAAGGATATTCACTGATTAATATAATCTCTCTAAATTCAAATTACTTTCGCATTCCTACTATACCGTACTTATAATAAATATAACCCCGAATAATGCTTCAACGTTTTCTACTCTATTCGGTCAACTGTTATTTCTTTAGCAATATTCCAAAATATTATCACTTTTCATTTAGCTAATGTAAGTTGGTTTTCTTTTCGTTCTTTTTCTTTCTATCTTATCGTAACTGCAATAAATAAATGCGATTATTAGTCGATATACTCTATAAAACGTACTGTAAAATATACCGTAAAAATTGTATAAGAACTACTGTACTATAAATAAATTCATACTACTTACTCTTTGAAAACGACGAGTGATCATGATAGTATTGATATAATCTCACTTATCATATAACCACCTTACGTTTTACATTAAGAACGGGACCTTACTATATATTTTCATATAAAACCTTTCTATATACAAATAAAGTAACATTTGCTAGTTGTAATTAGCGAGTAAAAGTTATAGTAAGAGCGAAATAAAGTTATTCAGCATTGTAAAATATTTATAAAATTGACAAATTTTTAGCGCTAAAAGCCTTAAAATGCATCAATGGAATGAATTATCCATTGCAGAACTATGATTCATTTGCCATACGTACTCATCAATGATTCAATATGCTTTAAGCAGAAAATTTTTCAAAGTTCAATTATTTAAAGGTTATGCAAATATAAATGTTTTTTTTTTTTTTTTTTGCAACAAAACGTTTAGAAATTAGCTGGAAAATTATTTGCAATTTTATTTGAGAATTTATAGATTTGCAAAAAAATTACAAAAAAAAAATATTGACAAGAAATCTGTTAAAAATTAAATCTCTCTGCAAAACATATAAGAGGCTGATGGGGCTGATAAGCTCAAATATCATTCAGACTTAGCAAACTTTAATGTAAAGATGGGGCTTATTCCATAACATTATCTTCGATACTCTTTTAAGTTCTTTTCGAGAGAATCTATTAGGCATTAGGCAAAAATATTTTAATTGTTGATCATATTTATTTTACCTTTTTTATCTTTATAAAATTTATGCAAGATTTTTGATAATTTTATATAAATCATTTTATAATGGAAAACAAATAAATCTGCAAATTTCAAATAATATTGAGAAAATATGCAAAAAAAATTTTTTTTTATTGTTGTGAAAAGTGATGAATAATTTGGCGAAATATTTTTCAGAAGGCCGAAATCGTGGTCGAAATATTTCAACTGTGATCAAAAGGAAGAATAGCCATTCACTTGCGTATTACTTCTGTGCTATACTCGAATTCGCCTTTATTTACCAACAAAACAATCGTAATATACAAATACGACAACCGAATATCAACAACAATTCTGCTATTAGTCAACGATTTGCATTGCATTGCAATTTATTTATTATGGACTGCAAATATATTGAAAAATTTCGATGGAGATTCAATTTTCCTAAAATATTTCACTAAGTTATAAAGAGAAATTTAGTATAGTAAAATAAGAGTTAACTTGTTGAAATAATGAGAACAGTACTGGATTAAATTCAAAGAAAACAAAATGTGCATCTAAGATACATTGCTCATTCTTGCAAATGATTTGAATTTTTTAATTTCACTCGAATTTTTTAAGGTCAAGATATAAATATATATATATATATATATATATATATATATATATATATATATATATATATATATATATATATATATAAAATTTTCTCAATCAGATGGGACTATTTTTCTGGACTCCACATTGAAATCTCTCTTACTAGCCCAAATTTTCCATCGATGCCGAAAAGTAATATGCTCTCAAGTTTAAAAATATTCTAAAGTTTTTTTCCTGGTATTTTAAATAATTTTAAGTAAAAAAGTCTCTCATTTTTTTGCTAAATTACCGTAATAAATGTATTTTTGGCTAGCTGCCAAACGATAGAACAATTCATTCGAAAGTTCATTTTCCATATGAACGAGCTATTGCTTTTACCGAAAAGTAGGATAATTTCCCGCTTTTTTTTACCTAAATTGCTAAATGATATTTCATTGATGGGAATATTTTCGCTATTTTCTAAAATTTATATTTTTATTTTTTAATTTTTTAAAATAAAATTTGTCTTTATTTCTATTATTAAATGCAAATATTGTGTTACTTTTAACAGAGTTGTTAATCGTCTTGCTTGCCCGTTTCTTTTCGGTTGCATTTCGTTTCTTCAATGTTAGCACTCCTCATATGCCTCATATATATGAGAGGAATTTTTTCGTTTACATCAATTTTTGAGGAAATCAAATTTTTTTAATGAATAAATTATTTGCAATTATTGATCAAAAAAATGAAGTTCAAAAATAGAGGGATTAAAAGAAAAGTGCGCTTGCATCACTGTAACAACTAAAATTACCTTTTTTTTCAACTTACTTGTATTATCTCTTTCTCAGTATATTTTCATGTAGGAGGGAACGTTCCATTGCTACAGTATTACTTAATTATTACAACATGAGTATATAAATGCGCAGTGTTGAGGTTTTATTTTGTTGAAAATGGTGCAATGAGGAGTGATAATTGAATACGATTGTTTTTGATTGAGTGCCTAATTTATGCCTATTTGCCCCAAACAAATCTTGCAAGTAAATCTTTTCTCGCCTTTCATAATACAGTTGGAATACATATCAATAACAAGCAAACGTGCATCGATATGAATAAAAATTACCCGTAATAGCTTTCAATAATCTCTCTTTCCCAAATATTTCACCCATTACCTAATCATGTAAGTAAGAAAAGTTGTTCTTTATAAGCAATAAGCTTATTATCATATGGAACGGAAGTAAGGGGGGGGGGACGTGTCAAATCTTGCAAAAGGGGGGCATATCAAATCCTTTCTGCTGGCAGTTAGTTAAAATAAAGGTGGTACACCTTTACATAGTGAGATAAAGAATCAGGTAAAACGCCATCAACTCAGTGAACATTTTCGCTAGGATATCCCCTATCCATATGGATATTCGGTAATAGTGCTTTTTGAGCAGTGGCAGTAACAGTTTTAGCTTCGGTAATAGTAATAGTAACAGTAAAATTAGTAACAGTATTAGTAGCAGTAATAGTAGTAGAGCTTTTATTTAAATGACGATCAAGGAAACTTAGATACATGAAAAAATATATGGGAATGAAGTAACGCATGAAAATATACTTATAGATATACCAATGAGCGAATGAACGATTAAAAAAAACAAAACAAAGGAATTAATCAAACATTAACATATGTGCCAATAATCGGTCAGTGCAAAACTCACGTTTCTATATGAATCGATGTGTTACATTTATTAGCGAATAGATACGAAAAAAATAGATTAATTTCGAATTGCATGAAAAACCTAATTGAGAAAATAGATTTATGACGATATGATGATTAAAAACACCTTGATTGAATCTTAATAGTGAAAATATTTTATGTTGTTTCAATAGTTGCACCAAGGAGTCTATTCTAAACATTTAGTGATTCCGAAAGAAAACGTTGTAAGGTAATATCTCCCCTGATCTCGAGCTCAAAAACCGTATAGATAGATCAGGTATGACTTATGAGTTTAGAGGTTTTACCAACATTTTTAGGCGACTTTTTAAGCAACGATATATCATTGCCTAGAGTAATCGTAACGGAAATCATATAGACGATCATAATTAATCGTTCAAAAATTTTTGAAAATTTGATTACTTAAGAAAAATAAGAGGATATTAAACATCAACAAAAGAATTTTTATTCTTTTAGTTTAAAGAATGACATTTAAGATGACAGCAGAATTATTGAATGGTGAATGCGACATTTCAACGAAAATTTTGAAGGCAATCCGTCATTGGGGGTTTTTTTTTTCAATTTGAAACAAAAATTTTTGCTAACAAATCGGACTTCATGAAATTTTCGAGTCATTAATCGTTTTGTCATTTTCTTTTTTTTTTCTTTTAACGTTCTAATCATCTATTTGGATTGAAATTTGCATTTAGCCATATATGTAATATCGTTTTTTTTTAGAATCTGGATAAACTGAACGCTTCTTTAAGCTTTCCACGGGCTTACTATTCTGGATGTGGGAATCAGTCAAGCATTTGTTGATCTGGTCCATATCACCAGGTTGGAAATAATGGCTTTAAAGAAAGTGATCCATAGCATTTCACCTTTATAAGTAATTAAGTTGCTTTAATATTTCGAGCTTTTCACAAGGGGATGAAGCAAGTCATCATGATTTGCATATATCCGTTATAAATGCAAAAAAAAAATTAGCGATATTTTTAAAATTCAACGAAAAAATTCGATTTTTATAGAATTGAAGTGTCAATGATAAGCTAGTGATCACTGATAAAGAAATTATCACCCCAGCAGATCGGTCTGTTAGCAATAGGATACTAATTATTAAGAGACTGTCAATTACTGTTACGCCTTAAATTTGGCTAGACCTGAAATTTATTCAGTTGATAGCTGGCAATAAATGATTTGTAGTGTTCAGCGCAACAAGCCTAGAGAAATTGTTGACAGCTTCAGTCGGTGACTTGGTCGATTGACAATGCTGCCAGTCAATTAGTAGCATCTTTTTTTACCTGTATGATGGCTTGCAAATTACACAATGTGTTAAAAATTCTTTAAACATTAAAATATTTACACTGTAAATATATAAAAATGTACACTGTAAATATAATTGCATTCTTCAACTACAATCGTCAGAAAATTTTTAAGATTCAATAGCTCCAGGTAACAGAAGAGGGGAGAGTTAGAAAGGCCAGGATAAGGCATCTAAATGCCCATTTTCTATATCCCATCGCTTCCCAACTTAGTTTTCTAGGAGCGTAAATTACCAGATGTCTGGGTAAAACTGAGCCCACTTCCAACTACAGGTTTTAGTGTGTACACGTCAAACTGCGGTGGAATAAATAGCAGAATATAAACAGAAATAAGCTAAGTTGAATTTTTTGTTAAACGACTTCGATGTACCGATCACTTGGACAATTTGATGACCGGAAACAACTTTCCAAGTTAATTACCCCAATTCGGAACGCCTTTACTGAGATTCTATCAATATTTTCTTCGTCCAATATGTCAAGGTGGTCATATGTTTCTTTAACGTCAGTAAATATAGTCGAATACAGTCCTTTCTCGTCTGTTACATTAACCACGAAGAAATAATTTTTGATGGATTGTGGATCGGAATATCAGCCAATTTACAGCCGTTTATACCGCCTCAATTCGTGACAGATTGTAAAGCAGAAGAGATTTAAGCGTGAAGTGTTTATAAGTGACCAATGCTAAGCACGAAAACCAACTCAACGAATCGGGTCATTTGGGTTGACCATTGCCTAGAGGAAGCTGCTCATTAAATCACGAATTGCGGCTGGCAATAATTAACGCATTTCATCAATCATAATGGATATTGTATGTTCTCTAACCTTACACATGGTATCAATTATCGGCGACATAATCACCTAAATCGGCATTTTCACTTTGGAATTTCGCCTAAGTTTGTGCTTCTTCAAACTTTATTGGAATTTTTATGGAATCTACCGGACTATTGGACTTCGCCTCGAGACTATTGGATTATTTTATTTTTATTATATATCGTCTATTCAATTAGTAAAATTTCGTTCGTTTTCAACACAATTCAGTGGATTATTATTAACTCCGGCATAGAAATTCTTTTTGAATGAGCGCTGCAACATACGAAATGAGCAAAATGGGTCTTGAAACGAATTCCGATTAAACGATCACTTATAGTAAATGTTCAATTGCTAATGACACTCCATAAAATGTGCTTAGTTTGCCTAGTTCGAGAGGGCTAGATTTTGACCGGCTAGCAATCATTGCTTAAGGCTATTGGTGTCAAATCTATGCCAACATTAGCATAGATGCGGATATGTCGTCCACCGACCGAATTGTACGACGAGAGACGATGAACGAAGAGACCGAATCGGTCGAATTTTACCCGACTTTTAGCAAATACTGATTGAATTTTTGTTAAATTGCTCATTTATTTAAATTCATTCGAGTTTTTTTTTTTTTTTTTGTTAGAATGTAATTATTTATATTTTATTCAAAGGAAAACGTGCCCGCTAATTTGCGTTTATAGGATGCGTTGCCGCAGAGTCCCTTATATATATGGGGTTATTGATATGTCTGCAAATTTAATTTGAGAATATAAACCTTAAATTTACATAACCCTTGGACCTTAAATTTGCATAATTTAATGGATATAATCTACATTATTAACCAACTTCTTATACCAATTTCCAAAATGGCCAATTGTTTTCGAAGCAAGTAATGAACACTTAAATGGATTCAAAAATTTGCATATGAATTTTATGATTGATTAGGGTGTCTTTTACACCAATCGAATCACTACGTGAAAGCAGATTAAATCTGAATAAAGAAATTTTTTGTAGTGATTTTTTTTTTCAAACAGTTGATTGATTTTATGAATGAGCACAATAATTTCAATGCTTTTGTGAATAGCTAACCAGATGGCCATTGGATCGATATATGCAAAAATATGCAAATCTATGCTCTTCTATAGGAGATTGCGATAGAGGTGAACGCTAGATGAAGGCGCTACTCTCAGATCCATAGAGGCATACTAATACTAGGCTTGATGTATATATGGTTAGCTCAAATATGTTTATGGAAATTCATTGCATGAGAGATGCAACTGCAAGTCTTAGCGAGTATATGACGGAAAATTTCCTCAGCTATACGGAGACTGTCATGACGGAGGAGAGTAGGGTGGCGCTAAGTGAAGGTAAGGATCGAAGTCATACGCAGGGAAGGTATTCCACCTTGTATGCGGTTATCTTTAGTCCTCTTCCCACTTTGCAGAGGGCTTAAATTAGTTTCATGTCTTGACGATTAAGTCAACACTCGTTGGATTTAGTCCATTGAAATGTACCCATTCCATCTGGTTCACGAGACAACTCACCTGGAGAGGTGCCACATCATACAAATAGGCAGGTAGGCAAATATATGGATGTGCATATGCATAGGCGTCAGGTATCGTTATGTTATGAACTGTTGCATATATTTGATTATTGTTTAATAGTTTAGGATGCTGAATGGTTTGATGAGGGAAATTATGAAGGTATAGCTCGTATTAGCCCTTCTAGCACCCTTTGATGCCTTACCTTGATATCCAAACTGTTGGCTTTAAATTTTCCTCAGAAATTGTCAAGAATATTGTTGAATACTCGCAGCAATAAAATTACTTTCACCTTTTTTTTTTTACTTTCGGTGCTCCATCTTCCGATTCTTCTAGCCTTAAAAGTATCACTCATAAGGTTAGGCAACAGTATCGGGTCTTAGGTTTTGATGTAGACCCGTCTACGGGGTTTATTGGGTATTAAGGTTGTTTAGGTTTTGCATGCGGAAATGCCGAAGTTAGTATCCAGAAAGAAATAGCGCATGCGTGCCTGCTAGTGATGCCTCTATCGCGTTCTGCTTTGAATGAAAAGAAATCGTGATCCAAAGTCCGGCAACACTATCAGCAACAAACAGGCAAGCGGAGCATTTTATTCGACTTGAAAAAATTTTCACTCATCATATGTACCATCAAATCAACGAGTTTTCTGGCGACTGGAATTTTTTATGTAATTGAAATGGCCACTTTTCTAAGCTATACGATCGCTTCCAATATTATTTTGGGACAGGGGGGAAGGGAGGAAGGGAAAGCAATGTGTCTTAGGGTTTTAGGATTTTATCGTCGATATTTTTCATATAATAAGATAGGTGATAATAAAATCATAAAATTTCCTAATAATATCAGTGTTTTATTTTGTTAGACGTTATAGATTTTGATTGATGAAGCTGTAATTTATTTACTATTTCAGCTGCTGGGGCGAGCGTCAAAACGGATAGATAGTCGGCAATGTCGAAATTCTGCAAGAGTATCTCTCAAGCGTTACCTGCAACGGTTGCATGGTCACTAATTATTGTGTGTACCGGATGCTTCTTCTATTTATTGGGTCCTGCACTTGTTGTGCAATTCTCGTATTGGGGCTATCTGATGTGTGCCGTTGACGCCGTCCTCTTCCTTTTTGTGATGTCCAATCTGTTTATGGCGACGACTATGGATCCTGGTATACACCCAGTTGGTCTGTTTTACTTTAAACTTTTCTCTTTTGAATCAGGCATACTCGCAGGTCATCCTAAATGTGTTTCTTACAAACAGACTACATATATATATATATATATATATATATATATATATATATATATATACATATATATATAATTTCATTATGTGGATAATATTTTAAGCCTGCCACAATTCAGACAACGATCACTCCAAGAGTATTCCCCAGGGCCAAGTCCTCATTACATACCTGTCGAAGTTGCAGCGTACAGCCTTGTAGAACGTTTTATACAGGGAGTCGCAATGGTTTTGCAAAGAAGTTTTATTAAGTCGAAATGATGTTGAAAGGATAGAAGTTACTCACAATGGAACTTATCGAATGATTTGAAATGTTATAGAATTATGAGTTATAGTGTATATTACGATGATGTCTGGCGATTGGAAAATAATTTGAGATAGAGTGGTTGCAATCGTAAAAGAAATCAGTGAGCTTCACAATGAAACGTGGCGAATACGAGACACCCGGCTGTCGCATAAAAGATTACGCTAATAAACTCAACATGTTCTAAACAACTAATAACGTTTTCGCAACATGATCAAAATAGAGGGACGTGTTCTATTGTGTTCCGAACTGGCAACAGCTAAACATGAGCTAGAAATATGTGCAAAATATTCGAAATGACAACTTTATGAATGATTTCTGTCATTTAGGACCCATCTGAAGACGGTACTATTCCATAGTTGTGATCCTCAGTTAGTCCATATTTGTGATCCTTAGTCGGCAATCTACTTCCGGTATCCGCTAGGATGAGAATCAAAAGGAAAAGATCATTTTTTGTATATTTCAAGTTTATATGACATTTATATTCGGAAAAATGTTTATTTCAGCAAGCTCTGCCGAAGAACAACAATTCGACGATTTTCGTGCACCTTTATACAAGAATGTCGAAATAAATGGTATAACAGTGCGGATGAAATGGTGTGTCACTTGTAAATTCTATCGACCTCCACGTGCATCGCATTGTTCTGTTTGCAATAGGTATATTATAAAGTTTTATTTTTTATTCATTTTTTTAAATTTATTCCAATCTTTTAATTTTTATTTTATTGAAATTGTCATTTAGAAAAATTTTTAGAGCAGAAGATAGGCTATATTTCTTTCTTTTTCTTTCCTTCTAATGAGTTTTTTTTTTTTTCATTCGATGTAAAGATGCCACTTTTGAATCTGATGGTTGTTTTTTGAGATAGTTGATGGAATCCATATAAGCAGTAATTATTCACGATGAGAAATGAAAGTCTTTTACAACAATTGCAATAAATTTTAAAGTGGAATAACAAAAATATTGCTCGTTAGTGATAAATATTTTATTTCAAATCGACTATCCTGAGCTAATTGAACTGTTCCTTATCCTCTCTTCCTTTATTCCATTCTTTCTCTTCCTCCCCCTCCCCCTCTTTTCCTTGATTTTGAATATTTTTTTTAAATAAAGATTTGTGTATAAATATTTTAATTTTCAGATGTATAGATGCGTTTGACCATCACTGTCCATGGGTGCACAATTGTGTTGGCCGACGCAATTACCGATATTTTTTCCTATTTCTCTTCTTTCTAAGCCTTCATATGATATGTGTATTTTCGTTATCGCTATCGTACACGATTCTTAACAGGTTACTTTTTTTTGCGATTTTTTATTTGCTTATCTATAATTTAAGTTGTAATATCTTAGATTTAAGAACGTCCTTCCCAACTTAGTTGTGTGCCATTTCCCCTAAATTTCTGGAAACATTTTCCTTAGCTTTAAGGAAAATATTTCCGGTAATTTTAAATATTTGCTATTATCATAATTTAGATATTTGTTTGCTGATTATCATAAGAAGTATATTCCGCATTATGTAAATTTCCTCAAAATGTTATAAAAAATGATCGATTTGTTAGTCAAGCAGTTTTATTTCTGAAGAATCTCTCGTTATAGTTCTCTGAGAGCGTTGTGGGAATGAACGCTGATTTAGCTATAGAGTGATGAAAAAAAAAGAAAAAGAAATTGCGGTTGCATGGTATTGCATTGATTATTTATTTTTGCAATTATTTTTTTCATAAGTTTAGAAGAAAAAGAGAGGAAGGATAAAATTTTGTATATGTGGAAAGCGGAAAGGGAGAGAAGATAAAAATAGTTAAGTAATTATCAGGAAATATTATTTAATTTTGCAAGTTTCCACTTGCTAAACGCATTATTAGCAATATAATATTAAGCTTTAAAATGCTGGAAATATATTCACATTTTATTTTTTTGTTGGCGTCCATAGCAAGTTTTAATTTTATCGGTTAGTTTTGGAAAGATTTGTTCAAAGATGATAGGCGCTTTAATGCGCCAAAAAATTTGCATATTTTTTTAAAGCAGATTTGCAAATTTTTACGAGTGCTCGGATCACTTCAAATATGAATGCAGTGTTTAGCAATTTAAATAATTAAATCAACGTTATATTTTATGGAGAATTTATATGAATTGTTGATATAGTGGATGTTGGTTTCATCTCATGCTGGCTTCTCTGACGCTATTTCCGCTTATTTCATGCTAGAGTGGGTTCATTCATGCTTAGCGGATCACTTTGTGAAGTCATTTGCTGTATTTGTTTATTTGAAGCGTGAAGAACTTTCAAAGAATATTCATTATGTCCTTCCATAATTTTATTTTCGACTAGAATTAATTTTTTTAGATCAAAATTTAATACTTACATTTCCACACGTCGATGATTGTTGCCTTAAAAGAAGTCATTGTGGTACTTGATCTAATTATTATTTGTGGTACTTAACAGTCTGAAAATGCGAAATGTTTCTTTACTTTCTTCGAGAAATGCCCTTATTCTTGCCTCATTTCCTACGTTTTTTTCTCTTTTTCTGCTATAATCTAGAAAAGGAAGCGCTTACATGTTACATTTCATTGCACATTTCTCTCAAATGTCGATTTCATCACTAAAGAAAATATTCTTGCAGTGACAGGTGTTCTCTAGTTCACCAAAGGTTTACAGCAGTAATAAAAAAAAAAATTGAAAAAAAAATGTGAGCATTGGTTGTGCGTAACAACTAACCATTTCTAATTAACCCCAAGAGAGATGAACGGTGCCGACTACTCGCACTCGCTATGCATTCTATTTTTGATGGCCGGAAATTGGCTCCCATCGGCAGCCAAAGACGCTGAATTTGCATCCACAAGCAGAAGCCTAAAATTTGGTGGACCTTGAAAGCTTCCTTCGTATATAATTTAGCCTGTTTGAAAATTGCCCGTTCATAGGGGCAACCGTTCGAAGTCTACGGTGAGATCTCGTTGTAATTCCCTTTTCTGAGAGAGAGGAAGAGTGAGAGAGGTAAAGATAAAGATAGAGATAAGTGTGTAATTTGGTCCATCTCGAGTTTGTTTGCTTTACGTTTGTGAGCTGTATGGTTGTGAAAATATGTAATTACGATGAGTGTGGAGGGGTGCTCTTTTGATGAGTTTATAGCACCAATTTCTTTTCTAAATATACTAAACAAAGATGAAGTTCGGAAGTGATAATTGAAAGCTGCTGATAATATCACTGATAAGTTGTGAAGGTATCTCATCGATCATCATTCAGTTACGATCTTCATCGCCTTCTTGTTTTCTATGAGATAGTTGCAGTGCAATAATGAAGGAAGTATTTGAAGGGCTCTGACGGATGTTTTGCCATCAAGAATTGCCCTATTTTATTGGCGGCTTCAAACTGCCCTATTAAATTCACTTCATATAGTTTCAAGTTGGCATATTTAGCTTTCTATTTTGCAGTGGGGAAATTAATGATGATATCGAAACCTGCAGCTAAGTGATGAATTACCTGCAGAAGTTTTGTCTTTCTAACTAAAAAGATATGCAAATTATCATTTATATATGTGGGTAAAATATATGGTGCTTCATTTGCATCGAATCTACTATTTAGGTTTTTCATCTATTTGAGAGGTTCTAAGGTTCTAGTGGAGGTAAGGAAGAAAATGGAAATAAGCAACTGGTTATGGTGAATTTGAGAGGTGGAAAATTCAGTTGTGTTATCCTGAAGTTGCTAACTTCATTCAAGTCTACTTCTTGACGGTGTCCATTATCCAATGATTATCCGGCGTTATTCTCACGAAATTTTCAATGAATTTTAGGTCCGATCTGTTGACAAGGCCAAATTTGTGTTCAGTAGTATTAATGGCGTTATGTATGCTGCTCGCCGTACCGGTTGTTGGTTTGGCCGGATTTCATATTGTACTTGTGGTACGAGGTAGAACTACTAATGAACAGGTTTTTATTTTTTACGTTCATCGGAATTGCTAAGAAATTAAACTATGTTTTCAGTGTTTTTGCATATTGTGATTGATGGAATAAGATTGAAAAATTGGGCTGTTTGTTGGCATTATTTTTGGGGATTTGTTGGTTTTTGAGTAGATTTCGATCAACAGCGATTGGACGATGTCATTAGTGTAAAACATGGTTTAGACTACGTTTTGAAAAATTTACCGATCATTGGTCTTTAAGGGTAATAAATGGTTTTTAATTTATTTTTAATATATCGAAATAATTTCTACAAATACATCGTAAACGTTATTTATAGCCGGCTGGCTTTAGTCAATCCTAGACTGAGATTGTTACCTGTAACATATGACTACCATGACTGTTGGCGTTGTATGTTCATCAAGCGTCTTACATTCACTAATAAAAAACCGACATATATCAATACTGATCTTACTTAAGCAGAAAAAATGACCATCGAAGGCGTTGTTTTTGTTTGGAGCATTCGCCCAGTTAGTGAAGCGTCACGAGTTTGCCCCGGTTTGCGAGCAGAGTTTTTCATTGTTGTTATTTGAATGTTTTTGAATTGGACATGTTGAAGTAACGGGAAAATACGTTATGGTTTCCTAATGTTAGTTGTTTTTTTGTTTTTTTTTAGATATTCAGTGTAGGTACTAGATGTGCTCTCTAGTCAATTTTAAATTATAGGTGACGGGGAAGTTTCGTTCGGGATACAATCCGTTTACGATCGGATGCTGGGGAAATGTACGACGTGCACTTTGTGCTAGTCAATTCCCGGCGTAAGTTTTCACTTTTTGTTTGATGCGTCTTTAATGGTAGGTCACTTTATGATGATTCGAAAGGAGATATTTTTAAATGGTTTTTTAATCATGCGATGGTTTAAGCACATAATCGGTAAGATACGAGACGGAAATTGGTGCTGACTGTGAACGTAATTGCGTACGGGAATCTTTTTTATGTTCATTGGCGAAGATTCTTTCATACTGCGGGTTACCCAATAGCAGGTTATGACTTTTTTGGATATATTTGTGGAAAAAATTGAGTTTATGTTAAAGCTTAATGCATATTATTTACTCATATGTTCTCGAAAATTTATCACTAAAATTTTAAATATTTTTCTATCTATAAAAAATCGTAATCGAATTTTCTGATAGTCTATTTTTTTGTCACCTTCTTTTTATAATATTGGGTTCCTTTTTTTTGAAAAAAAGAAAATATTTCTGCAGCTTTGTATTTTATTTTATTTAGTTTTATTCTAACTTTGAGTTATCATGAGAGCTGATTGAGTGTTGCGGTTATCAACGAAGTGATAAAATGTGCTGATTGATAGGGAATTTTGATTGAAATGGAACAAATGTGGATTTGTTTCTGCAGATTTGAATCGGTGATAGCGAAGCAAAAAACGAATTCGAAAAAAAAGCCACGAGACGACGTGCCGACAGTGGTTTACGTGCCAGATGCTAATTCTTCATCGAAAAGTGGAGGACACATCCGAGTAGGTGCTATAAATAAATTCTGTCTTAATTGTGTTGAAAATAGTGATGCATATTACGCTTTGTTTTTTCGGTGCTATCATAGTTTATGGGCACAAAATAAAGCGATAAGTGAAAATAGTTACTATTACCTTTAAGCCTACGCTTTTACTTTTATGGCTGTTTTCGTTTTCATCGGATTTTTCCATACTTCCGTACCATCACCGATCGGATGCAAAGGTAGAAATCCTTTTTCG
Source organism: Baylisascaris procyonis (assembly GCA_037389465.1). Taxonomy (NCBI): domain Eukaryota; kingdom Metazoa; phylum Nematoda; class Chromadorea; order Rhabditida; family Ascarididae; genus Baylisascaris; species Baylisascaris procyonis. Next base: position 4,479,431 of record JAZARR010000154.1, on the reverse strand, counting down.
TACAATTCTAGACGGAAAAGAATTCATACCTTCGAGGCCACAGAGAAACAGTAAGGATGATTTTGGACGTTGTGTACGAGAAACCTGAACCCATTTGATTTGGTTTTCTTCAGAAATACAAAGGCAGCTAGTTATTTCTGCCATGCAACTTTTTACTCGTAAAATATAATCGGGAAAAATTTGCATATTGCTGAAAAATTTACATATGAATATTGCGTTCCCCCTCCTAGAACGAAATCTTGTGTTTCTTATTCAGTGTAATCATTCGTTTTATTTGTTCTGCTGCTCGATAAAAAGTGGATTGGAGGAAAAGTGGAGTGTAATTGCAAGAACAGGTTGGCAGGTCTTTGTCTACAATAAAGTTACATGAAGCTGGATTGGCCATGAAAATGGTATGATTGCTTTTTATATAACTACCTTCAGTTCGATACTGATATATTTCTGCAAGGAGATTGTAACTTTCTTCAATGGATTGTAGCTTCCTTTTATAATCGTTGACGTCGTGCAGTGTTGACTTCCTAGTAAGAGTAGGACCTTTGGCCTCTGATGTCCTCCTTCCTTCAGCTTTGGAAATGAGCTGAATTAAAGTGAGATTTGGTTTTTGACGGAATGCTTGATCTTTATTGCTCTCCTTCAATTTTTCGTAGAATCTATGCAGCAGAAGTTTTTTTGGAGTCCAGGAAAATTGACGAGGAAGTAGCGTGTTTCAAGAGCGATCCGAGGGCAATTTCCTTCTTTTCTGATGTTGTCTCGAGTCACTGCTTCAATGTCATGTTGATTAGCATGTTGCAGTCAGTGTTTTTTATGTTTTTGGTTTGTGAGTGAAATTCACTCCTATTTCTTTTGAGTTGTACCATTGTCGAACTTTATTGCATTCAGCGTTTATCCTTATTCATGTCGCACTGAGTATTCCAGATGTAAAAGCTAAAAAAAGGCGCGTTGAACGAATTGCGCGTCTAGGTAGTTCTCCACTTCAATTTGGAAAGGGAAGCGCCTTCACGGTTGTTGGCATTGAAAATGGGAAGGGGTAAGGAAGGGAAGGGGTACGGCGCAGCAAGATTTTACTTCTGCTTACCACTGCGTACAGGAATGTGGGAGGGAGTGTAAAGTTTGTAGCCAGTTGTCAAGCTTTGGTTAAAGCCACTCCTAGTGCACTCGCTTTCGGTGAGAGCTCTCAATTTCACACCAGGAACTCTTGACCTGGGGTCTCCGGAGACTTTCTAATAATCTAGTATGTTCCGGAGTCGAAGGCCATCGGTGGTTGCTGAACAGATTCCTAAATTGGGTGATTCTGATAGATTCCTTCTGGATGGTTATTTATTTGCAGATGAAGCAGTTGGCAGAGGATAGTCAGTCGGTGGGAACGACTCTTTCGATAGGTCAAAGAGAGGCGATGTACGATGGCTCAAAGTGTAATCTTTACGAGGATAGCGAAAATAAGAGTATGAGCAGGCAAAGCGCACTCTATCAGGTTCATTTTCATCGTCTTTCTTACCTTCTATCCAGTGTGTTTGCAACCGAAATAGATTTTTAAACGCAATTGACGGTGGTTGTTTTCTGCGTTTTTTTTTTTTTTTTTTTGGTGTTTTGCCTGCATAGGTGTATATACGGCCATTTTTAATTATAACAATTGGTTAAATTTGAAGGCGGCAGTGGAAGAATCGATGCGCTCCGCACATACACGTTTAGTGCAGATGAGTATGAATGGTGCAACGACGGTAGATACAGTAGGTGATTCGCCATTATCATCTCCGTCGGTGGGCAACAATTTCGACTTGGTTCGGTCGGAGAGCGCGTTTGCCGGTTCGCTTGGATCAACGAACGCGGTTGCAGCTTTGCCGTTAATCGAGAACGGAGGACGAGCATTCGATCGGTCAAAACCACTCAAATTCACCGATGCCGTACGAATACATGAATCACTGAGTGCGCATAACGTTAGCGTTTGACTGAGCATATATTTGCATGAACATCGGGTTTCGTGAGACGTTTGAGAAGGATGGGCTAGGAAGTTTCTGAGAATCGGAAGTGATACTATTTATTTTAATAGGTAAAGAACGATGTCCGTCATATTTGTCTGGAAAAGGACAAATACTAAGTTTTATGTTCATTTCTGTCATTATCTTATAGCATCATTGATCTCTTTCTCCATCTTCCCACCCAATCTTCTTTTATTTTGTTGGGCACTTCGAGGTCTCAATTTCGATGAATTTTAGGTTAATCAATTTTATGCGCTTCAACGTTTCAATGATATTCCACGGTTTCATTGCGATGGCTTTACCTCTCATGGTTGCTGTTTTAGGAAGGATTTTAGAAGGAATTTGTAGTCTGATATTCTGAATGCTGTTTGATGTGATATTCGAAAGGATAATAAAAAGAATTTGATTAATTGCTGAAAGAGTTAAGAATTTGGTATATTTAAGGATTCCATGCCTTATTGTTAATCACGTATATTTTTGACGTAATTGATGTTTATTAAGTATATCGTTTTCTATGTAAGTATTTCAATTGTAAAGTTTGTAATGCTGTAAAAGTTTTTTTTTTTTAATTTATTTAAATTTCATTTCTATACTTTCGAAATTTATTCCAACGCTTATTTTATGCTTAAGATAAGAGCTATCAGTATTGATCTTATTTCTATTACTATCTGCCTTATGCTATTGTGACTGGTAGAATGTTATAATGGTGAATGTTATTCGATATTGTGTGCGAATATATGAAACTCTTTCTATGCTACGATTGGTTTTTGATCGCTTACCTCTTTTTGCTGAACCTTTTTTTGCCTCTTTCTCCGCTTTTCTCTTTCTTTTTTCCTTTCTCTTTTTCTTTTCCTCTTACTCTATTTTCTTTTGCTAATTTCTCACTGAAAATATGCAGTAGCAATGGGGTGTTTTGATCTTCGAATTGATAACGAGTGTTTAGATGAATGCTTTGTGGTGATCGATAATACTGCATGAGAGACGTTATTTCTGACAAGATGATGGTTGTAGTTATTGGTTTTCTTTAGTGTTGAAATGGTTGTGTTCTTTCAGAGGGTGTTTCTTTATTAACTTCCATTTTGGTTTCATCATTGTGCAGACTTAGTACTTAAGAGAGGTTTCTGTATCTGCAGAAAACAACCGTATCTTCAGGAGTGTTCTTATTTGTTTTTTTATACTGTTTCTCTCCTGCTACATATATTAGATCATCGTCGTTCTTTTTTTGTAGATGATTTTGTTCCTAATTTCTGGCTAAAGTCCCTCTGTTTTCTAGGATTCTGCGTGAGTTTTCTCCGTGCAAAAATAGGTGCAAAGGGGGGGGAGGGGAAGGAACATGGTCCGACTATCTTTATTCTATGTTGAGCGAGTCGCTTCTAGTGCGAGATTCTGGAGCTGCTACATCTGTTTGCTTCCTCGTTTCTGCTCATTACCAGCTCGTCATGGGTTGATGAACTGATCCACTTTCGTCGTTAAAAGAAATTCTGCTGTATATGAAGTCAGTACACTGTTAGCTCTTTTCTTCATCATTTATCAACTGTTATTTAAATCATTTTACCCTTATTTTTACAAGAAGGCAATTTTAATTTTTTCAGCTTTAAAATAGTAATATATAATTGTTTTAGTTTACTTGTAGCAATTGTCTCTCTCAAAGATTATCTTCAAAGTCTTGCATAGAAAGGGGTTATTGTGAAGTATAACGAATGCTCGAATTCACCCACCTCTTTTTATTTAAATTTTCTATCAAATAAGACATTGTTTAGTTGAGGAGTACAAGATTGCAATCAATAGAAAGGAAGTGACTATTACTTTGAAGTAATCGATAGTAATTGTTCTTCGATGATAAGAAGAAATGGGGAATTTGCAATTGAAATTCAATATAGGGAATAGTGTGAATGATATTGCTTCTAAGGCTATATTATTTTATTTTATTCTACCTCGAAGTATATAAAATAAATATTTCGCCTTAAAAGGCAACGATGTATATTGCATCGTAAATTACTATATGATATTGAAAGGGAATCACCGCTGTTTTGATTTCAAAAAAAAGAGGAAGTCTTTTTTTTTTTGAGTTGTCAATTTCAATTTTCCATTCTTCATTTCTTTGCATTCTTTCATTAACACAGTCTTCTCCATTTATTCTCATTCTTTTATCCTCTCCTCTTGTTGTGTTTGCCCAAATCTGAATCTTTCGCAGCTCGTTCTAGGTGGATTGCATTTTTTAGTGTGACAACAAAAAAACGCCATTCGGCAAGAGATTCATTTATACAACTATATACTATATGATTTTCATATAGGTATTCAATATTACCTTCATGTTTTAACTTTAAATTCGTTGATCTCTTCCGATTAGCTTATCTCCGCATTAAGCATTAATGAAAGCATCATACCATTATATAGTAATAGGCACCAAAGTGATAAGCGTTTTAAATAAAGATAATAAAGTTGTGATAATTAGTCGGCCGATCGGCGTTTTTGTTGGTGATTGATTTCTATTCGTTGTGTGTTTTGTTGGTTCATATGGAAATGAACGTTGATTACTCGTTTGATATATTAAGCGAACTTAATTATTCGAATATATAAGCGTCAATAATTATTGACGTCGAAATCATTTTTATTGAAATATTTTCACGTTATATTTTTTTTCATAGTGTATATTTTTACGAATGGTGAATATTCGTTTATCAATGTTCTGAGAGGAGTGCGGATTGTCCGGAAAAGTTGATTTCCTGAAGAGGTCTCATTCGTGGATAGTTATTTATCCTGAGATTTCAAATTATCCTGATGAATTTTGAGGATATCAATTTAGTTGGAATTGTTTACTAAATGAGGAGAGAGAGGAAACGGATTCACCGGATTTGGAGAATCTTTTTGTTCCATCTCTCTTCGATTTTCCCTCTTGCGCTCTTCCTTTGGCTTTGAGATCAAGCAATTGGGCATCCGCTGCCATCTTTCTGCTACGATAGAGATTCTTCTCTAATTTCCTCGATGTTATTTCTCCTAACATCTAGGAGTAAGGGATAGATTTATGTGGCCATTTTTCTTATCGCCAATAAAATCCTTTTTGGGAAAGTTTAGATTGGATATTTAATATCTAAATGATTCGTAAATATTGAAAAAACAAAATTTTTCAGCAAGTTTTCACTCTGGCAGCTCTGAGTAAGGTTGTCATGAATGGATTTTGAAATACGAAATAATTTTATAAAGGCCGAGATGTTTTCTTGTAGGAACACGGTCGCATCAAATTCTATGTATTTCTGCAAAATAAAAACCCGCCCCAGTTAAGCTCATATATTACTTTAAAAAAACATATGTAGTCAGTTTATATTGTCTGTTTGCGCTGAACTATATGAGCTCATAATGCGCATATATAATACAATTGTATAATTTCTCTAAAGCATGGCGTTTTATATTGCGTATTCTATTCCATTACTGTTCTTTTGAATACTCTGGTGTGCTGCTGCCTCATCGAGAGTTTTTTTTGTTTTTTTTTTTTTTTTTGAAAGCATTCTCTTTTTGTTGTGCTCTTATTATTGTTTCGATCCCTTTTTTTCGTGCTACCAATAATATGTAAACAATCATTGATGTTATTATCATCATTGATGCACTAAATAATAACTCTATAAAATTTCTATTCGATTTTGCTCATAATTATAAGTTTATTTTTTTAATGCATATTAGTCGATTAAAAAGAGGCTATAAGATTTACGTTGAGGATTGAGAATTTCAAAGATAGCTGATTTAGTAGGAATTATCTATGCACGTATAAAATTATCGTAAAAATCACCGAGGTTACCTAAAAATTTTAGTGTTTCGCAAAAACGAGAATATAAATCGTAACTTTTACGTACTGCTTTAGAACTGTGTTTGTGCAATATAATCTTTCGAATACGGTAGCGAAATAGGAATTTGCAAAAGGAACTGCTTCAATAAAGTGCAAATGTATGAGGAATTTCAGTATGATGCACTCAAGGTTAGGTATGGACGCTTCAGTTCGCTTAAAAAAATGACGTGGGAATTGCTTGACTATGTCACTCGCACTCATCGGGGATGAGACTAGGTGTTAGCGTGGCGGACTGGGTAATCAGCAGGACATGATGGGCGACTACTGTGGTTCAGTGCCGGTCGTGGATCCGTCACTGCGAATCCTTTCGTTCAAATAGATTCGTCGGGATTTTCTTGTTAGAAAGTGATTAATTCAATGGATCCTAGATGTTCTCGAGCTTTTTTTGAGGAAGGGTATAGCCAAAATTTTGGGATAATGAGTTTGGTACCCATCTCGGACTAATTTTCTGAATAATTGTTTAGTGTCATATTTCGGCTCCAAGTGGTCCAATTTCGTTAAGGTTTTAAACATTATGCTTGCCATAATACGAACGAGGTGAAAATATTTCTATAGCTTCTTTCAGAAAGTTGAAAGAGATGGCAAGAAAATAAATAACGAAAAAAATATAGTGTAATTTAACGGAAAATGAATTTTTCCCCCAACAACAACTGCACACCGATGGAAGCAGGGGGGTCAAGGGGGACGGCAGTCCCCCTTGCGGCGGAGTACGGGGGGGCGGGGGCGCAGTTCTCCCTGACCTTAATTTTAGTATTGAAATAAAAAACATATAGTTATTAGGCTCTTATCCTCACTTCTGCCCTTGATCAACATAGGTTCTATTTCCATCTTCTTCCTACTCTTTTATTTTCATTCTTTTATGCACTACTTTTTCGTACTACTTACATTTTTGATTGATTTATAAAAAGTTCGTTCACTTTTTAATTAATTTATGTAAAGTTTCTCTAGAAATTTACTATACTTGGCATTTCGGAATTTTTTTCTCGGCAATGGTTAAGCCTACGGAGTTTCCTCTCTCCCCTCATTTCAAAATTAAGTGCTAAATGCTTATTTACGCGGATAAACATGAGAGAAGAAAGAATAAACTTGTTGTTATTCCAGTGGAGGAGATGGTACGTACAATTGCACGATGCAGTGCTCGAAAGTTCAACAGAACTGAGGAAGTGACTGGTAGGAATCTGCGGTCACGACGATCTTTCGCTTGTTGCTGGCGGAGAAAACTTCAGCAGCAGTTAAAGTGATCTCTGCAATAATTCCGATGTCAAGGTTACGTCTATTAAATTATGAGGAATTTATTAGGTCTTAATAATATTTAATTTCGAGAAGTTCGGGCAAGTAGAGCACCGTCGAGGTAAATCGAATATTTTTAAATAATATTTAAATTTTTGCATTTGAATTTATTTGTTTTTCCGTTTCGTTAAAAAATATTTCAATATTTTTTTAATGAAACGGAAGAATAAAGGAGTGAGCAAAAAATGATCGAAAAAGTCGCTAAGCCTAAAGAGAGTAAATAAAGACGATGGAGCCGACATTTTTATGAATCAAGTTGGAGAGATTTTTGAATGAGAAAGACAAAAGCTTTTTCCCATTCAAATATCTCTCCATTTTACCGGTTGTTACTTCATATTGGCAAATCATAGCATTCCTCAAAACATTGTGAAAAATACATTTAAGATGAATCTCATAGATGAAATAATGGTGAATCATAGATTTAAGTGGGTCGAAATAAATGATTTTCAAGAAATGTGATTAATCTAGTACATGAAAAATGCAATTAAATAATTGATTGATCTACCTATTGATCTAAAATGAATTGATCTAAAATTGATCTGATTGATCTAAAAAAATGAAAAAAAAGTAATTAAAGTAATGTCATAAATGTAATTAATGTGACGATTCTTTCAATCGACGTAATTTAATTATTGTATTTATTTAAAATATTTATTGACGTCATTAATGGAACTTAATTCATTAGTTAACTTTTGGTGACATGAATTATTTAAATATTAATTATATGGATATCAGGTAATTAAATATTTAAGTACTAATTATTCACACCGTTTTAAGTAAATAAAATAGTTTTTCTATGCAATATTTTCGAGATATTTATTCAAAATAACGCATATTTGTTGCTTTTGATAATTTTGATCAAAAGGAAATTTTTACTGATCATTTCGCATTTATAATTCACTCTTATGCGATAGTGAAGTAGAAACATCTGCTTATAGGCTCATTTATGTTTAACAAATTATCATAGTTAACCAGATTTCTAATGATATATGAATAATTTTTTTGCTAAAATTTCAGCATAGTTATGTGATTTTCAAAGAGTTGTTTATTAGTTCAGTTCTTATTTTCAGGCGTTCCGGAAATGGCTGCAAAGCATTCCGAAAAAGCAGCCGGATGTTCAATTACTCAAGTTTGAGATCGATTTCGGATGGACATGGGAAGAATATGCGAATAACTCGACAAAACTAAACAAGTAACTGGCCTGGTTCAACTTCACCACCGACTCTCAATTATTGGCTCACCATTGGAGGAAGGAACTATTCAGCAGTAAGTACAGTTTTTCATTTCCCTCTATATAGCTATTTAAAGCGCCACGAGAAAGTGGTTTACTGCATACTAGCATTTCTCTGAGAACGCAGTTGAACTGGATGATTGAGTGGGTCCAATCTTAAATCTACTGGCGATCCCCCTTAGTGGATTCGATATTCTGTCCTTTCTCACCATCGTTACCTGTATTTCGCGTTTTGTCTTACCTGTCTATAAGTTAACTAAGATCTCGGAAGTTTTTTTTTTTTTTTGCGATGCGGGCATCGTTGAATCAGACTCGATTAGAAACTGCGGCTATAGGGTCACGAGTAATGACCCCAAGCGATCATTACATTATTTCCCTATACCATACCATTTTCCCGGTTCACAGAAAATTTCCTACATTATATACGGTAATCTTTAAACATATCGTAGCCACTAATCGCTGTCTTCTAAGAACCCTTTTTATCGATGAGCAGGTAATCATGATGGTGAATGTATTGTTCGCGAATTTTTCATGCAATAGCAGTGTGGGGATCCTCAAAGGATAACTTTCAACCACGTTGAGCAATTAAAACGTTTGCTTCAGCTTAGTTACATAGATCTACCTCTCCTCAACTATACCGATATGATTTCTAAATTTACGTTTCCATTTCAAAGCGGATACTGATGTTCTCATTGGTGAAGAATTCTTCGGCAACCGAATAGTTGCGAATTAGATTTGAATCATTTATCAAAAACAGGTTAATCATTCTATTTCGATGGTTAGCCTCACTAAAAAGATTAAAAATTTCGCAGTGGAGGGGAAAAATTTGCTGGGAAAATTTGCAAACATAACTAAGCTGTTCGTATTAGTAGAAGAATCTGAATTCAAATCATCACTATCACGGTTATATGATCTGTCACATAAATTTCTGGAATGCGAAAATTGGAGATATTCATGAGCATTGATGTCAGTAGTAAATTAGAGAAAAATCTGTGATAATTTCGAGTGAATTTCATTAACATTGGTATTTCTGTTCTCAAAAACAACTAGATCATCCGCTGTCTTTTTCACTAACGCATAAGGAAAGGAGTTTCAAGTAGAGGTCTCCACTTTCTTTATTCATTACTTGCGTAGTCCTTTCGCACATGGAACCCGTTTCTTTTTCTTTAGAAGATGCCATTGCCATAAACATCTGGTTTAATGTCATATTAGATAAATTTGAGTCGTTATTTCTTGTGGCAACTAACGGAATCGGATGAACTTAGCAAAATTAAACGAATTTACAATGAGGCGCTAACATTTCTGCTCCCATTTTCTACTTGGTCCACCTTTATGTTATATTATATGTGAATAGCTGCTTCGAATTGTAAATGAATTTTTACTAGTTTATTGAAAGAAGAGTTCTTTGAGGGGTCACAGTTGTGTAACCGATGATTCTGCCTGTGCTCTCTTCATTTTTACAGTCATCAAATCTCGGAGCATGACCTTGTGAAGCCTCTACCGTGGATGAACGGAAGGGCAGGATTCGAGATGAATCCTCTGCTCAAGTATATGTCAAAAATCTTCGTTCGATAATCTTCATCGTTCTTTACGTTTTGCGAGTGACCTTCATCGAACCTATGGACAATGTTGCTATCCTCTATAGTGCTCACCTACTTCAGCTGAGGTCATTCAAATTCCAATCTTTTGTGTTTTGATCAATTTCGTTTTGCATTCGCTGCGATTTTTTTTTTTTTTTTTTTTGGACGTTTCACGCGGAGATTACATTGACGCATATGCGTCGAAGGCTTACAGAGATGATAAATGAATTATCTTCGAGAGAAATCGTTATTTTCATTGTGATCCTCATTTTGCATGCTAGCATTGTTTTGCTATTTTTTTTTTTTAGTGCTAGAGATCCTATGTCATTTAAATGGGATTTTTTTCTCAAAGAAAGTTGAATAGTCTTTAAAAGGTTGCTCGCTCATTCAAGCCAATTTTTTTCTCTTTTTAATCCCTCAAGTGCCATTCTTTTGCTTATTGAGACCCATTTAATTTCTCTTCAACTTGTTTGCTTATGTCATTTATTTACTGCTTTACTTTTTTATCGAGTAAAAATTTGCTGAATGTAAATGTAACTAACATAGATTCGTATTAGGAATTGGCAAGCTAGATTTATCTATGAATAGTTTCTTTCAAAACTGAAAAGAAATGCGCGAAAAAACTATCGAAATATTAGAAATCTCCACCATTGAAAGTTACTATTTTTGCATATAATATGAGCATAAATAAAAGAAAGTTCGACAATTTTGATAGAAAATTTGAATTTTATTCTTTGATATGATCTTTGATATATTCAAGGCTTGAATACTTCAAAAAAAAGCAGCAAAAGTTCCCTTTGCGACTAGAATGAGGCGTTTTTTTTTGTCACGATTATTTGATCTTGTAGTGCTTCCACACTTCTTTCATCATCCAGCTTTTTTATCTTCCTATAGTCCTACTTGAACTACTAGAAGAGAGCTTCGTGATCTGAAGATGGAGGGGAATTTCTTGCTTTGCTGTCCAGCCCCTCCACCTCCCCATCTCCCATTACCACCACTTTCCCGAGAGCAATGCTGAATTGCGCGGAACTCTGTTTCCCCAAGACTTCCTAAGTGTGATATTATTTACTACGATAGTAACAATCTTGAAGTGATCACTGATATGTAGTTATAGAAGTGGTACATATGAAGCAGCAAGTGTAAGATCACTATCAATGATAGTACATTTTGATCTTAACGAAAGTAGAAATATTTAAATAGCTCTGTAAGTGGTGGAGGCAGTGCTAGATGGGGCATCGTTTAGTGGCATCACTGTGGTAAGCAGCAGAACGAAGTGACTGTTGCTGAGTATTATTTTTGTATTATAAATTATTTATTTATTTATTTATTTATTTATTTATTTAAATTTATTTATATTTTTTCTGTTTATTATTTATTTATTTATATTTATTATTGCGCTTACATATCGTTTTCTTCGATTCATATGCAATTTGCAATGTAGCTTCAGAAGCCGTTGATTTCGACTTATTCAACGTTGAAAAACGTTGAAAAAGTAGTATATTTGGTTGACTATTATGCATTATATATTCGTGAATCGAATATCGACAGAATGATTCTTTTCCGAAAATTATTGTGGGATGGAATTTGTCTGAAGGTGCCTGCTCTTTGATTTGATCCCGGAAATCCTCGTCAGCCTACTCTCCAAAATTAGGAGCATTTCGCAAGGATAGAGATGAGACAAAAAATCCTTCCTGTCCCATCTCTACTTTATTTTACAATTTGCTCCTCCATTTGCGAGTAACGTCAACTTGTGTAGGGCAGAAAGTATAGAAATAACATACTTTTAATGAATGAATTGAAATTAGAAAACAATGCATCGTATATATTGAATTGAATGCTTAGAAAGTTGTTTTATTTCCTGCACAAATGAGAATATTTTCACGAGGAAGCGTGAGTTCATTGAAACGAAAGGTTTGCACGCATAGTTAAGATAATATTTTATCATAGGCAATCGGAAACTGATGAACTAATGAATCTTCATAAACCCACCCAAAGCGGCCGCTCCACTCTAAGCATTTGTCATTTAAATCAAGTAGGATGTTTTTTTTTCTCTTCCAAAGAAAATGCATGAAAGAAAGCTAAATGTTTCAGGCAATTTTTGTAATATATCAGTTTGACTTGGACTCACTTCTTTAGGAAAAATATTTCCTCCTAGGTAGAATTGTCTACTGATTCGACATTCTTTTTATTATAAATGTAATATTACCCCTAATATATTTCGTCGGCTTCAATAATATGAAGAATAAGTGATAAAAAGTAGTAACTCAAGTCAGCACATAAAAGAATTTTCATCATTGTAGGGATTTTTTTTTGGTGAAGGTAATCGAATTCACCTGTTTGTTGCGATTATTGGGGTTTAGAAATTTGAGTTGTTCTGATGGTAAAAGTTTTTTTTTTTTGCGCAATAATTTTACCGATTTAATGAAAGTGGCTCAAAGCGAAGTGGATAGCAAATAAGCAAGAAGCATTGGACGTTGAATGGAAGCGAATTGGGATGCGTTGACGCGTGAATTGCTTTATTTGACAGCATTCCATGCTATGTGCTGTGCGTTTATCCACAATCATTCCTTCCAATGCTGTTGTTTTGCGCTATCCTCGATCGTCAATTAAATACCCGAAATCCTTCGAATACTCTCTTCGCTTGTGATGCTTTTCCTTCCTTTGATTTCCTATATCTTTTTCAACAAATACGCCGTATGCTATTGCCATATTTATTGTGCTTCTTTATACTTCCTACAGTAGGTAAGCATAAGCTGGATTGGGCGATTTAAAAATTTACGCACCTTTGCGAGATCACCTTTGTAATATTTTGAGAGAAAATCATCGTCTGTTTGAGCGAAACAACTGCTTGTTTAAGAGAAACGTCGTTGATAAATCGGTGTATTTAGGGGAAATATTAGAGATATGGGGAAAGAGTTATGAAACACTACGAGCTAAACTTGTAAGGCCAAATGCCATAAGGCTTGATAAGGAGAAAGCGTTATATGCGGGTGTAATGTTAAATTTTTGTATTGTTGTCCATACCTGAATATAATTATGAAGTTAGGTGTGCAACTTAAATATTTGTGATTAGGGTCTGAGATGCTTGACCTTTGTTTCATAAAATATGATTTAATAAAGCGAGAAGTTTTAAAAGTCATAGTTGAGCGATGTTATATTATTCCACCTTATAGTATAGCAGAGTGCAATTCAAAAAAGTTCTGATCGCATTTTTATGTATCGTGTAATTCGAAGAAATTGGTGAAATTTGCAATTAGAATCTTCGAGTAATGTGTCGTCAAATTGTGCATGAAGGCAGATTCCATTTGTATGATCGCATATTTACTTTACCAAGCATTTCTTATCGCTTCAATATTGAAAACTCGAATACAGTCCCATTGCTTTTACTGAACGCTGCTACTCTGAACGATCAACAAATGCTTTTAGTTGAAAATTTACAGGCGCAAATAACTCCATCGCTGAAGTGGAAGAAGAAAAGTCTGATGCTGACCGTTAAGAAATAAAAAAAAAATTAGAATCTGACCGCTAGCCGGAAATAAAACCTGACCTCTAGTGAGCAGTAATTGCGTTAATCGTTAGACCTTGTTGAGCGTATGTTTCATAAATTGCAACCATCATATCGGAGGTAACAGATGCACTTATTATATGTTATCGTTGTTACATCTCTAAAACTATGGAAAATTATGAGCATACTGGCATCTATGCATTTATATGTATGTCCGTCTGTCCGGTAGCTTCAATTGAAGAACCGCTGAGGTCAAGCTACAAAATTTCGTGTTTGTGATCTCTTCTTTCTACGCTAGCTTTTAATTCAATTGAAGAACTCAATGGAATCTTTTGAAAATACTTAATTTTTGCATCTATTCATATAACCGGTCGGCGGACATTCTATGCAAATCGTATTCGCTTTTTTTGACCGACTACTTTGAAAAATGAGCATATATATATATATATATATATATATATATATATATATATATATATATGCGATCAGTGGTACTACTTCTCAGTTTTTTTTTACTTTTCGACGATGATCTCTTCCTACATAGAATTGAGTATGTGTGCATTTCTTTTTGGATAAAGCTATTTTAAGTCGGGATCTTCCAGTTCAGTTTGTGTTGTTATGATTGGGAAAGACTACGTCATAGGCGCATAAAATAGGCAGCTTTATATATTTACAGTTTGGCGGATCTATCCCTTGGATTGGGCGACACTACCAAAAAATGGAATCCATCATTTTAGTCAAGTTACATAAAATGGGAATATCAAATCTTTGGATAGAAGCTTAATTTTACCGCTTGTCATATGACCCATTTTTCATCGATTTGTATTTTAATTTGAATTTAAGATTTCAGGTGAAGTTGAAATCCGTTGATTTTAACCTGAAAATTGAATTGTTTATTGTTTACGCTGTCGACTCACATACCGTAATCACAATTCAAATCTTTTAAGAGCGATTCCAAAGAAGCAGTAAATAGCTTTGATGGGGGGCAAGATTATCTATCAAAGCAATTGCCCGATATTGATATAGTAGGGGCGCTTGAATAGGCGATTCTTTGTTCTATACTTTTGTGTCATTCCCTCAGGCAAACGCATGTATGCCGGGTTTATATTGTGTGTGCTCACTGATTAGTTGCGGCGATAGTTTTAGGGCAATCAAAATGCATTACAATCAACAAAAGCAAGGCAGAAGGGTATTTGACGTTCTTGGCGAATATTTCTCTAGTAATTGATAGATTGCATCGATATGGTCAATGGCTAGAAAACACTTATGAAAATCGGTTTATTCCTTAGTTGTATTGATGCCTGTGTTCATCGTAATATTGGTTAACGACTATATTTGTATAGGAATTTTGTGGATTTGAGAAAACAGCACGATGAGTCTGTGGTTGTTGAAATTGTCGTCGTCAAATCTCTTGATCGGTCATATCGTTTGAATTTTTTTCAAATATTTAGAGTATGCTTCTCTTTACCAATACTAGTTGAAGCGAACGCTGAATGCTTTAAAAAAAGATAAATCTTCATTTCTGATGGATGTCTTTCTAAAGGATTGCGCCTGCTCTCGCTCCATCATCCCCCGGGTATTTCCACTCACAAATTGTTGTCATTCCCACTTCATCTTGCACTTCATCGTAAATGAAGTCAGGTACTAACTGATACGGAGTAATTGAGTGCTGCTTACTGATAACAGTTGGCGGGTACTATAAAACATTGTAATATTCGCATATTGTATACGCACAGGAAGGACTTGTAGTTATAACTCTCTGTCGATTTGTGGCTATTGAGCTGTGCTACTGCGGGTTGAACATTGCTTTTTTACTATCAAACGATGTCGTCAATAATGGATTCTGAGTTGAAGTCATCATGCTGAAACATATGTACCCACACATATCTACGCGTAGATACATCTTGCCGTAATGCGCTTTACAAATGCAATTCTATAAAATTTTGCAAGCACGAATTCACGAATGTAATTTTACGAAAGCACATAAAAAGCACATATTGTGCCAGCTTATTTCATTGAAATGCCATCACTTGTTTCACATTTAATATGCCTTCCTTTCAAACTTTCTGTAGCCTTCATTTTCCATATATTTGATTGTGATTTAAAGGAAGCGTTATTCCAACGTTAGGGGTTTCTGTTTGTTGGTTGCTCTTGCGAATATTGCATTAAGCAATTCGCTATTACTAATGATGCGTATTCTAATACAATCGTTTCGCTTTTGCCAACCAATCAACCGTTTTATTGACTTGCTTCGAAACATTCGTTTTTTTTTTTCATGAGAATGTTAGAAATATTTGTCATTTGTAATGATTTTTTTTTAAATTATTGCTGCACAAAAATCGTTATCGATTATAAGTATTTATGCATGATTCTATAAAATAAGCCTCAAGAATTGAGATGTACTGAGATAACGTTTTCTTAAGAGTAAGAAATAAAATAAAATAGCGCATTTGTTTGATTTTTAGAATCATTTCATAGGAATGACCTTCTATAGATAATCAGTGAATCCAGCAATGCTATAAAATATTTTTGAAGATTGCATTTGCACGATATGATGCAACAGATCGCATATATCGCATCATTTCAACCATTTATGAATGTTATTTATGGGAAACACTTTAAAATTTCCCTAAAATTCGTCGCTTCATTTAGAGAAAACCCTCTTTTTATTTCAAACATTCAACGAATTTTTTCAGTTGTCCACTATGTGTTTTTAATTTTTACTAAGTTTTCTTAAATTTGTCAACAATTCTTGATAATCCTTTAATTAGAATTGAAGTGGAAGTCCTAAATCTAAAGCAATTGTTAACAAATATTGCTGAGAAAACATCACATCTTTTATCAGTTTTCTTTAAAAATTTCCGCATAATATGTAAACTTCAAACGAATTTCACTGAAATCCACTATTATTTGAATATTAAAAAAAAATTTCGTTGCTGAGTTTTTGAACGAAGAACCTACTCTTGAAGCTTTGCAAAATTCGAGACGATGAGGCCATCATTAGCGAATTGTTAATGATAGCCCCCGCGTAGCTGATATATTCGCCTGAGTGACTAATGATCGAAACATGAAAATATCCAACGTCCTCACCCATTCCCTTCTCTTTGCCAGTCTTCTTAGTCCTGATCATGCAATTTCACTATCTCTGTCTGGGGAAATCACCATTGTAATTTTTTCTTCCAATTTCTTTTCTTTCTTATAGACTGAATTTGATTTTCATACTCAAAACCAAAAAGAATTTATATAGTGAAAATCCTCAATTGCTACTACATTCTGTTCGTAGAGGATCGCTTTGCCATAAATGCATCTCTAACACGCTTTTTATATTCTTCAGTGTTAAAGGCGATTCACTTCACCATTACGATTTTCATGGTACATGTGTCCGCGGCAGTTGTCCGTGCTCTTTGGCTGAGATATCCTTGCATAGGTACCAGATAGGACATTGCGAAACCTCTTTGGATTGAAGTACAGGTGCACTAACTTCCTTTTTCTATAATAAGTGCATAGGTTTAAGGAAGTGCGGACATCCAGTGAGCATTTATTTTGCCATCAGAGTATCACTATTCAACGTTAGTGTTCTGCGTGAAAGCAGGTGATTATATATTTCGTGATTCTATAACATTTAGCACATGTCCATTCCACTGATCTAAATGCTAACTTCTTAACTCGAGCAGTACGGTTTTGAACTACTCATTCCCTTTGCTCCTCATGAAAATCGGTATTGTTACTGAGTGATCGACGTTAACGAGCGATCTATTGTGATCAAATCAGTTTTATGATCGCAATGATCGTTGTGATCATCATTTGTGTAACAAGTTATCTTGTTCACATTTGTTTGATCTTGATATGTTACCTCCCTCGTGTGGATTATGACCTCCCGATGCCTTCGGGGCTGTAGGCAAAGATATAAATAGGCTGTGGTCTTACTCGCCACTCAGTGTGTGTATGTTAATCGTCGTCGAATGGTTCATCGTGCTCGTAGTAGACGAACTTCACTGGTCCGCTAGAACTCTGCACGCCAGACTCGATGGCGAGTATGTATATCGTTGCTCATTTCTTTCCATATTGGTTTAGTCGGCAGCCACCATACTTTTCGCAGAAATGTGTTCCACATAGGGACTATTTTCGAACTAGCGATTGATTCGGAGTTTATAAAACTCATTTTATAGCAATGGTCCAGGCATGGAGAACCATTTTAACACTTGCTGTATCACTACAAAGATGTCGGTTACTGCATTACGGCCGAAACCTGAGGCGTCTGATAGAGGGTCGTGTGCAGAATAAACTGTAGGTTATGACGTTAGCAAGCGTTACGTTTGACGTATCCTTTTTAATGCTTTCTTCGATTTTAACTGATTAACCAACAACACTTGTAGCGAATCTTATCATTCACCGTAATTATAGGTTGTGATCGTCAGAGAGGTTTGTCTGTCTCATCAGGCATAACGTGTGAAGTGAAGTGTGCGTCCACTATCATAAGGAATATTCATTTAACGCTAAAAGAGGCTTATGCACTCGTTATAGGAGATTTTGTTGCCTATATTATGAAGTTCGATTAGCTTCATCCAACCGTTTACGCTTATATTTGGACTTAAGTCTTTAGGTTTAGGCTCAAGCTTAAGCTCAATTTATTCAGTCGTCTAAATATTCATTCTGCTTCGGCTTGTGGCATGCTTCTTCTTGTCGTTTATGTTCTCTTTCAACTTATCCACGCACTGCTGAAGTTCAGTGCGGCGAAAGAAATCAGTTTCCGGAAATTAGCCTCCGGAAAAATCATGTAGTCTATATAATACAATGAGACCTCTTCATATACGTCTGCTCATTTCAGTGTTTGCTGATCTTGCTGATTAGCGCTTAGAAAACTTCTGAACGTCTGTTCATTTGATTTATTCCCTCTTTGAATCGTTCTTTTTTTCTTGTTATCTTCCATCGATAAGGGGGCACTCAAAATTAACGAATAATCAGCACACCTTCAACTTCAATCATATGATAATTGCGTACATTAAAAATTCCCACATCTCACATCTATCATCATACCTGCATAATGTCATTTGCACTTTAAGTTGTCATTAGGCACTAATGCTGTAATTAGCCGTTCTGTTTAAAGTTCTGTGCTCATGTGTTGGCATACTTAATCAACAAACCAGCCGACTGGATAGCTCTTTTAAATTGCTTTAATGTCACGTCAAATCAGTTCGCAGATATGTTTTCAAATGAGTTTTAGCTTATTTAATTGCTCTCTCATGCGAACGTAGTACGATATTGAACGGATAAAGCTTCCGGCTTGTGAATTCTACGATTTTATTGATGAGAAAGGATTCGAGGAAAAGGCCATTATTGCGATTTGCTAACGACCGAAATCTGGACGATTTTTGCCTTTTGAATCAAAAGTTTTCAAGCATATGCTATGAGAAATAGTAGCGGAATTTCTTGCTTAGTAGTCTATCAGTGATTCGGTATGCCTAATATGGCAGATGCTAGATAACAGTTATATTGAACGCCTTTTCTGGTTGAAGCGATGCTTCTCTCTATAATGACTCATAAATTTTTGCAGCTACTTTATGTCGATAATTAGATGCGGTTAGGATTAGTTTCCTTTCTTTTCTTGTACGCATTGATCAGCACAATTTATTAGAGAATATATTTGTAGTAGATTTCTGTACCATAACCTATGTGTATATGCAAAGAAATGCGATGGACTTGCAAGTGTACAGGTGTCCAAAGCCTTGTTATCGTCCTGTGCCATACGGCATTCTTGTGTGGGCATGTGATAAACCTGCACAAGCGTATGATAGCTTTACATGGATGTGCATAGAACTGCGCTAATTAAGTGTGATAGTCACTTGAAACCGAGTTAGAGACTTGCATCGTGTGGTAATCCTATATTGTGAGTGCGGTAGATTTACTAAAATACTTGGTAGAATTGCACACGTATGTGGTTGACGTGCGTTACAGGTGTGCGTTGCAGGTGCGGAAGCATGTGCTAGACTGTGTGTGGGATTGTAAGCCTTCCACAAGTGTGCGATAAATGGTTTTCAATGGCTGCAGGCTATGTCATGTTCTACAGTCCTATGACGCACTATAGTGCAACAGAGTACAGTATAGTATAACACTGTACCATATAGTAAAACATAGCATTGCTTCTTGGCAGGGAAAGTGCATGTGGTATAGGCATAATTTGCGTCAAAAGGATGTAGTTTATTCTAGATACACCATAGGGAAAGTCCAATATGGCATAGTGCAATGTACCTCAAAGGGAAACCTGAACTAATTTTGGAGCTTCATTGGAGATAGAACAAAAAATTTAATGAGTTCTGGCTTCTGCTCTTTTATTTATCGAAAATAACGGAAAATTGGCCGAAATGTCATCGTGCGAAATTGCTATACATCTTGTTAGGAAATTGCAAAATCAATTTTACATTATTTGTTATAAACATAGCACATTCCATATGGATCGTGTAGTTAATGCGCCCATGTATGTATCATCGTTGAGAATATTGAATTGTGGCCATAAAATTGCATTTAGCATAGATGATAATTTGGCCAAAATTGCTTTTTGGCCAGAGTGCCGAAATGCGATATGATAAATTTCGTTTGAGTTAGCATAACAACGTTGATTGATTACAATATTTGACGTCACATAGTTAAGCAGCGGTCTATGCATGCATTTATAATGCATCTTCTTTTCTCAAACTCGAAAAAAATATTGCAATTGCAATGCGATTTTCAAGTTGAGAGCAAAGAGAACTATTAGAATTTCCTAGGAGGAGAGTGACTTCATTTTAGAGAAATAGGCTAAAGTTTTTCATTGCGCTCAATTTATATAAGCATGTAATTGACTGGTATTAGTGTTTAGAAGATGTAAGTAAACGTATGATGAACATGCATAAGCATTTGGTAAGCTTGAGTAGGCGTATAATTGGCAGATGCATTGATGTGATGGATATATGCGAACATACGGCAAATATATTCAAACATGTGATATAGGCTTGCAATGATATATTGCTGCAATATGTAAGCAATTGATAAACTCGTCTAGATATGTGACAAAATTATTTAGGCATATGATGAACGTAATGAAATGCCTGATAGATTTGTTGAAACGTTTGATGATAGGCATCGAGAATAGACATTCGAAAGCATTTTGATGGACATAAATGCGACTTGTGAGATATGTGTTGGATTGTCATAGAAATATGGTTGATATACTGAAGTGTGTGATAGACTTATCGTCTATGAAATCGATGTAAGTGTATGATGAAATTAGGGGTGAACAAGGTTTTGATTTATCAACTGCTTTTCAGGGAGTTGAATTATGAGGAAAAAGGTTTAGCACTTATGAGCAAAGGTCTTTAATCTTAGATGTATAAAATCGCTGATCATTTTGTTGAAAATATTCTTTTTTTTTTTTTAATTGAGAGAATGCTATATTTTTTGTTTATGCAAAAATGAGGGATGTTTCACTGACAGACTGGAGAAAACCTTGCTCGAAGACTTTGTTTGAGGGAATACGGTGGAATTGTGTTGTGTGCACTCACTTTCACAATTAATAAGAGTTGAGTATTTAGGTATTAAGGCTTTGTAGGTATATTTGTAGGTATGTAGGTGTATTTGATGGCTAAATTAGAAATTAGCTTCCACTTTTTTTCAAGCATTTTTGTAAATTTGTAGTCGCAAAAGCCTATTATATCGACATTGTGCCTCTGCTTATTTCTATACCTATGTCTGTTTATATAGTTTTTTTTCAACTCAGAAACCATGGAACCTATACTTAGAACGCTTACTGGTTATGGATATACACAGAGTGTTGCTTTTCTCTACCATTCTACAATTTGATTCATCGATTTGAAATTGCTTGCAAGCAGTTGAAAGTCTAAGAATTTGCATATTCGTAGGGTATTTTCTGGTAGTCGTTTTGAATTTTTCATTCGTTTCAGTCGCAAAAATGAATCGTGTGGAAGATTTTTTTCTCCGAGCGGCAATAGGACTTTTAACACACCATCATGCGCGTTTCATTTATTATAATTTGTCGCAATTTCAATGAAACTTTTCGGCACGATAGAGCGAAATATAAGAACAACGAAACTTTATTAAAGCCATGTTAAGCAGGCTAGCTCAGTGGGTTTACATCAGTGTTACTTTGGGATCGTCGTAGTGATAAGGCGTCAAGCTCACAGCTGTGACGATCGAGCTCATTTTTGAATCAGGAGCAGCTCACACTGCCTAGATGTTGTAGATGTACAATTAAACGTCCTAGAGTTGCATAGAGTTGTGGGTTATAAGGGCAATTTTCGTATACTTCAAGCGTGTAAAATGTTCAATTTTCTTTTAAACTTTTTCCTTATGGTTTCATCGATATGAATCATTTTTTGTTGTGGCACCTTCATCTCATCCAGCTTGTAAATTCACATTGATTCATCTCAAGCATATTCGGGTCGTTCAATTTTAAACACATCCAGGTTGCTTCCTCTTAGGCAGGTTATGATCAGACGACAGCATGAGACTTATGGCTGTAGATTTTTTTTTTTTTGCTCTTGCCAGCATATCAGAAGTAAACCAGTACGAAATATGCCTCGCATGCGTATTTAAATATTGTAAAACATTTATTTCCATATAATCAATTTGTTTATCAGTAAATAGTGAACAGTATGATACAGCGAGCAGGTCTTTAGATTCCTAATGTTTGATCATCAAATAGTGTGGGAGTGGAAGAGTGTTACTGCTTGGAACTTATATTCAGATGAACCATAGAATCTCAAAAAGAATATTTGTTGGGTGGATTTACAAAGTGCGTGAATAACGAAGGTATATGGTTGGTACACTGGTTGGGTACGTGACTTCCAATAGTCTGCGATGAACGAAGGAGATGTTGACAAGTAGGAAGGTAGGGTCGTTGGCGATAGTGGCAAGTAGCAGGCTAGAGGTTGTGGGAGAATAGGTTGCTGGAGTTGGAGACATACAACTGGTTGCTGACGTTAGGAGCGAACAGCAAGTCGAGGTTGGTGGAGGAAGCGATCGTTGGAGCTGAAGTTAACGGTAGCGGGCTGCAGCGCTAACGATATCGAAAGGGTTCTTTAGATGGTGGCTGGCAGACGGAGGGTGGATAACTGATGACTGCATTTAATTCCCTCCCATAACGCTCTTTTGTGGTGTTCTTTTCAAGAACCCGATGATTTAGCACTAAAGCTGTCCAGAAATCAGGTGGATTTGTTGCGCATTAGGTGTTTTTATACCGCTTTCCTTGTGAGAACATCCTAGTGTTCTTTGATGCGTCATTCTTGCAATCTTGCATTCATGAGAGTGTATGTTTTCCTCGGAGTTCGAAGGAGAGAGTATGATTTATTACCTTTTCTCCTTCATTACTTCACTTATATATCTATCCTTCTGTGCACGGGAAAATAATTGTGAGTGAAAACCGATTAGCTTTATGTATTTGAGATATTCGTGATTATCACCTTACTTTTATGTATCTGCCAGCCGTCATATAAATAATTTTTGGTCACTTTTTCCCTTAATTTTACTTTTTAACCTGTCGTATTTGATGCGACGTTAATATTTATATTCAAAATTATAAGAACACCTCAGTAGGTGAACTCTTCATTCCAATCAAATATTTCTACAGTCTATTTCAGTTGTTTCCGTCGTTTAACCAATAATAACTTTGCCTTAAGAGCATAGGAAATAATTTATGAGGCTTTCCGTCATCACTACTTTAGGATGCCACCCACTAAGTTGCCCTTATGAGGTGGCCTAATACAGGCTTAGTATTCAACATTTCTCTCGAAATTCATTCCACTTGTTGCGTAATAGTATGATTGAATTCATTAAGAAATGCGCATATTTTTTGACGTAATTGCTGTCGCGATTTGTCGATTTCGTTAGGAATTTGAAAAGTGCAATATTCCCACTATATTTGCAGTAAAACCAGTAAATAGCTTGGGCAACTAGTTGTCTCTAAGTTTTTATATTTATTTATTTATAATGTGGTTGAAAAAAATTGCATTGACTTAAAATGTTGTAATTACTTCCTCTCGAATTTATTCCATTCTACACTTAAAATGGTCGGTAATTTCGGCACGAAGGTGAGAATTTCCGGTGAATGTAGCTATCGCGGTTCGATTATGAGTGCCCAATAAATCCACTATTGTTTGAGAAAAGGTTTTTTTTGAATATAAGCGAATGAGTTTGATCGATCGAAATTTTTTGGTTCAAATTTCTTATACTACAAATTTTTCTACCCAATTACTACCCAGAGGCGAATATTTTTTGTAGCAGATTATATTGGACTTTTCATTTTCTTCCCTTAGTTATTCTTATAGGTGTCAGTAATTAATTCAATTTTGTTTTATATTTGTAGTAGGAATAATACTTCTATTTAAAAAAAAAACTTTATAAATATTCACATATATTTTTATGAAAAAGTGAGAAAGTCAAAAAAAACATAAAACAAGAATAAATTTCTTAAAAAAACTTGTCACTACAGATCTTCATTTACTCTTATTTCGTCGTTTTCCATAACTAATTTCCTTTATTATATTTTAATAAATAACCAATTAAACTATCAGATCATTCATATAGTCCACAAATATTGATGAATCGATTATTCTCTAGGTGAAATAAAATATTTAAAATAGAAAAAAAGGCGAAATGCGTAATCGGAATGTCTGCTAGAGCAAAGAAAAAAAAAGAAGTAATATTGGGCGTTCGCATACATTCGACAAGCATATGCTTCCTTTGGAAAATGATTTATGCGTGATACTTGAGAAGTGCATAGCCTATATTTCAATGTTCAGTAATATCTACTGGCTCTCTATATTTTTAGTGGACTTTTTTTCCGTAGAAACCATAGTCAAAAATAATTGAATTAATTATACTTGCATTCATTTTAAGGCATCGAAGTTCGCTATTATAGCCTCAAAAAAAAAATTTCTTTTCGAAATGATATTCTCCATAGTTGATTGCATTTTTATTTCAATATTCGTTTAAAAAATCGAAAATTTGAGAGATTTTGGGAGACTATTGAAGATTTTCGAGGGAAAATAAGTATTTTTTTTTGAATTTGCTTTTGGATTTGCTGCAAATTGTTGAAAATTTACCACATTGAAAATTTTGTAATTCCCAAAAATTTTCAAATGATTTAAAAATTCTGAGAACTTAAAGAAGTATCGGCCTCTGGCGTTTTTCTGAATTTGGATTAGTTAAGCATTATAGTGGTGTCATGTGTGCTTATGTAGACGTATATCAGTTTGTTCAATTGTTTCAACTCGAAAAGGCGATGAAGAGCTATAAAATTTTCTAAATGCATTTTGCAGTAAGTGATTCCGCATATATTATAAGAGAAGTGAAATTTTCATTATTTTGGTCACCAAAATAGATCTCTTCTAAAGTTTTTTTTTTAGATTGCTACTAAGTTTATACTAGTTTTAGAGTAATACTAAATTTGTGCTCAATTAAAAAAAACTAAATTTAGAAAAAAAAAATAAATGCCATTTTTATAAGCATTTTATTATTTATTAATGCTCAATAAAATTAGTCGACATAATAAGCAGAGTTGCGAAAGTAGTTATGATATTATTTTCTTTTGCGTAAGTTTTAGTTTATTTCTAGCTATAAGAAGAACAGCGTTTTGCATAGAGAAGCATCTAATGCTGGATTTTATTGCAGGAGTAAATATGCTTACAATTTCAGGAAGTTTAATTCCTGAAAAAATTTTCAGCCGTAGATATTTTTGCAAAAAAAAAAAAAAAAAATTGATAATTTGATCTCGGCGCTAATTGCTTTATCAAGTGAGAAGAATTCCAAATGTCGTCTAAGAAGTGTACAAATAAATAATGGATTTTTAGATCAATTAAATACATTTAAAGGAAAGAGATCAAACCAAACATTCAATTTTTTCATTTTTTTTCGGTTTTTTGTACTAAAAAAATTTTTTTTATTTGATGAGCATGAAAAAATGCGATGTAAAATCAATTTCTAAAGCAATTTCATAGCAATTACGCATTTCGTCCGTTTAGCTTTTTCCCATATATGTTTGATTGGCCTCTTTGAGCAGCAAATTCGAAACAAAAAGAAGCTGCTATCTGCATATTTATTGCGAATATTTCACCTTTTTATTATACTCATATTTTATGAGTTAGCTTATATATGAGATTGCATGGCTTGACTGCATGTCATTAGCAAATCGAAAATACGAGAAATACAACGAGAGGAGGCAGGATGCGCTAGTTAAAAGAGCGAAAAGCTTTCTATCGTTGTATCGGATTTCCATAGGACAAAGTAGGTTCTGAATGACACGCTTGCAAACAGTTGTGACAATTTGTTCGTATATGTAAATTTTATTGTGCATTAGTTTTGGTGAAGCGAAAAGTTTTATTTTTTAGCTGAGAAAATATTTTCCCAATCGGTTTTATAGGAATACGTTTTGTTAGGTATGTTGATGTTGTTTGTGAATGATCAACCAGTCGGCTGTCTGATGGCTTAACACAACTGATGCATGTCAAGTCATTCGTTTTGCATATTTTTAGAGTTCCTTTAATATAGAGATGTTTATTGATGTTTTAATGTAGGGATATTTAATGCAGAGAAATATTTCTCCTGTATTGAGAATATAGAGGCTTTAAATATAGAGAATATAGAGAGGTTTTGATCTAAAAATTATACTGTTTATTCAAGAGGGTGCTAGTAAATTTAGAAAAATAGCCAGCTGTTTTCTTTAGCATTCATTTGTTAGCAACGAAAGAAATAATGCCGTTTATGCAGATTCGGGATAGTTGATCAGGATTAATTAGACCACAGATAGCTGCTGGAAGAATTTCTGGGAAAGGCTAAAAGATTTAGAAAGGTTTCTGATAAAGAAGTGATTTTTTTATTATCGAAAATGCCTACGCATTCAAAAATTGACTGAAAAATTTTGTGAGAGTTCCCGTACAAACACAACGCAGATTATTGCCTCTGTGTTTAATTACATGTAAATAGGTGAAAAATCGTCGCCGCTCTAAACATTTTGTTTTTTCAACGCTTAGAAGGGAAAATATCGATATTTCAGTGTGAGAATGATACACGGATATCAGACATACATAAATCTCACATTAATTTTGAATGTGAACAGCTGGAATTCTGTCTAATTGTTTGTAATGTTTTCTTGATTGCATTTTTTTATGATTTCCGTTCGTTAATGAATTATGTCTTTTTTTCCTAATGTGGCGTTTTTATATTTACTGGAATTCCGGCTTCATTTAACCCATCTTTGGTTTCGTTAAGCAATCCTTAAATGAAAATAAATGTAAGCAGAATCCGAAAGAATACTATGCATTTATATTAAAACTATAAATTCTGAGTGCGCTATCCGGCTAACATTCGTCAACAAGTGCACTATCGGCGCTGATTGCTCCCAAAGCAACTGATAGTTACGCATTCTCTCGTTATTTTCTCATATTGTGATGCTTTAGAAAAACATTAACCTTTATGCTTCCATAGAATTGAAAACATATAGGACCAAATTTTAAAATATCTAACTGCCAATAGTTGCATTTGTTGGTGCGCTACTTCTAATAAAATTTTTTGAGATTTGCACATTTCTATAATCGTTTTTCAATAAACTTTGAAAATTTTTTCGTCGGTTACTCTTGGTTGGTGGTTGCTGGGAGGACCACTGAGGAGCGACCTACAACTTGTATATATATATATGTATATATATATATATATATATATATATATATATATATATATACTCATTGATATGTATACTTCACTAAATTTCATATATATATACTTGATGCTTCATTAAATTTCAGCGTGGACTAATAGGCAGACAGTTTATGAGGCTAATTCAAATCCCATCTAGATGAGGCAATCATTAGCCTTAAAGCTTTTAATTTTAATGTTAATATTTCAAAAGTACGGAATATTGCTAAAAAAAATATCTCGATATCGCATTAAAATTATTGCATCATCATAGTTGCTATTTAATTTTCGTCATCGTATTCTGGAAAAATTATTCCCAAGAAGATTGCACAAAGTGTGTTTATCCAAAGAACTTCGTCACAATTTTTGAAATATGCTTTGAGACTTGTTGATTCAAAGAAATTCATTTCTGAAAATTAATAGTTTCAATTCCGATCAGGTATGAAAGAAATAAAAGAAGGGCGAGGGTTGGGATCCGACCTTTACGCGATTCATATATGTCCTTCTTAACATTTCCGTGTCTGAGCACGCTAAATGGTGAAGCTTGTTAGCGAGATGAGCGTCACCGAAGGTTAAAGCTCTCTTGTAGATTAGCACCATGGCTTCTACTGTAAGGCATAGGCTGTGGGTTCGAACACGCAGGTAAAGCCTGTGGCAGCGTTCAAAATTAACCCAAAAGATAAACGATGAGCTGTATTCCTGTCGTTGAAAGAACGATTCCTCCCCCACTCTCCACCCTATCCCTTTTTAGCTCCTGTTCATCCTGATTTCAAACGCTCAAGAAGGTGCTGCCTGAACGGCTGTGGTAGAAGCTGGCTTTCTTTTCAAACAGCATTAATTAAGTTTAATTTAGGTTTCTTACCAAATCGCCTAGTTCTCGGGCTTTTCGTTGTATTTCAGTTCACTTTCTTTACCCTGAATATATTTTTTACCCTGGTATTTTTACCCTGAATAAAATCTTCGACAGCGCCCTACAATAATTCTTCAACAACAGGTGCTAGTATTCACTCATTAACTTATTGCACCTGTTAATAAAAGTGTCCGTGTTTTTGGATTTTGAAGTTGAGTCTTTTTTGAAAACCATCACTTTCTTGCGTTTCCTGTTAGTGGTCACGATAATTCATTGAGGAAAGAAGTATAGATTCTTGCATAACGACAAACCTATCCCTGAATCAATTGCTGATCCACTCAGAGAAGCCAGTAGTAGTCAATGATGTGTTGCCCAATTGCGTAATACATGAGCTTTAGTAATGTGGATTCTTGGCTATTTTAGAAAGCGCATAAAACTTGGGCTTAGATTTTCTCGTTTATCGAACTTATAAATTTTTAGTGATGACTTTTTAGAATCTTTTTTTTTTGGTTGCGAAAAGGGCAACCAGATTTTTCATTTAGAAAAAGAGCATCTATAAATGCATTCTATTCGTAGACGCTTTTTAGTGATTCGTTGTGTGCCCGCTTACCCGCCGTCTTAACAATATGCCTCTCTTTCCGTCCTTTTGTGGTTGGTTTAGGTGGCATAGGAAGTTGACTTCCTCAAATATATTTCAGTAAATTTTTGTTGTCTTATATGAAAATATTAGGGTTATTTGTATAACCACTAATTAAAATTCTGAAAAGCATGGAATTTGAAGACGAAATGAAATTGAAATTTTCTATACGTACGAAGATTATGTGTAACCACTAATATACGAATGCTGCTATACCATGATTACCACACTTTCCGTGTTTTTTTTCGGCCCTAATACCTTTTGCCTTAACTGCCTGAAATTCATAGTGCAATATCGAATGAGTGAACGCCTATAAAATGTTTTCTGTCTGATATCTTCGTAGTTATTGAAGGCATATGTCACCCTTTGATGTGATGGCAGTATCACTTTCTAGCAAATTACTAAGAACTAATGCCATCATACAATTTCGAGGCGATAGCAAGCACACCTCATAAGTTATTTAGCAACTTTTTTTACCCGGTCATGAAAGACTAAAACGTATGCGTTTTATTCATTTTCAAAGCGCATAACACTTTTTGTTTGAATGGATTTCTATGCATTACTCTATTACATAACTCTTTGTTGTATACTATTTGAAACTTGTATTCCCTTTCACTGCGCTTTTTTTTCGATGCAAAATTAGAGAAATTTGCTAACGGCTAATTCCTCGAGGAACACATTTCACATCAACTTAGCTCAAGTTTATTACTCCGCATATTGAAGGCGTTTCGAATGGAAACTCCATTCAGTTTAGTAACGCATTTTAAATCACGACCACATCCATTGTCATTTTCTTTGCGATCTGTTAGGCGTCTCTATTGATAAGAGTAGAATCGTTTTTCAGGCTCTAGGCTTCAATATGCTCTAATTAGTAAAACTTATCATACTTCATATAACGCATTGTCCATTTGCTCTACTTTTTAATTCAATTATGCTGTGATTATTTTCTTTGGCGATGCTTCATGTGCTTTTTTTCTCAATAAATTTAACAAAGAAAGAAATACTGATAAGCATTGTTAAGAATAGAGGAGACTGAATATAGAGAAAGTGTTGAGATTATTGGAAACTTGTGATAAGTCTGATAGGTTATGATGGATGATAACGCTAAAAAAAGCTAAGCATAGATAAATGGAAAATAAAACTTTATTCATCTACTGTTAGTAATTTTATGCACTGATTTTAACGGTAAATTGCATATTTCATACCATTTGCTATATTGTTTTACTGATATATATATATATATATATATATATATATATATATATATATATATATATATATATATATATATATAACTTGCGATAATGAGCGCAAAGAAAAACAGGAGATGCGCTTATTTGATACGTTGAAATCGCCAACAAGTGTTTGGTAGATGCATACTCAGAAATAACCCTACTGCATGCTTGTTTTTCAAAATTCTTTCCACCTCTTTTATTCACTTGTCGAAAATTTATGACCACTAAACAGTGGCGTGAAATTGTATTTATGAAGAAATCTTTTAGCTGAGAATTAGCATTTGGTTGTGGTTTAATATGAAGCGCAATATTATAGGAGTTTTGGCGACAAACCATTTTCTTCAAAAAAAAAAAAAAAAAACACCTGAGAAGTGTGTTTCAAGGTTGTAACATTTCAGCTGGTCATCAGAAACTACGGAGCCATTACAGTTATTTTTAAGTCAAATATCGTACAGTGCATTTTCAGCGTAACGTTGATAGTTTTATAAAATGCTTTGACGTTTCTGCCCTCTTTAGTATGTGTCACTTTATAGTCCCTAGAAAATATTACATGGTAATTTCGGTATGCTCATAACATTGATAAAATGTCATCAGTCCAAACTGCTTAAGGTGATCAAGCCACAGAAAATGTTTTTCGCAGCCAACAGTTGAATATTTGGATGAAAAACGTCTGCACTGAATCGGTTTTTCCTTTGATAGTTATATCTCAGTAACATTATGTAGGAATTATCGAAAACATCCGTACATTTCGTCGATGTTAGAAACCGTTTTCTTCGAGAAGTTATTTTCATATCCGAGGAGATTTATTGGATGAACTTCCACTCGACCCTTAAATTTAAAAACGTTTCTCATTTCGGGAACCATATCTCCGGAAAAAACATACCGGATTCAGAAAGTCGTTGCCTTTCGGATAACTGTTTGCTGCTGGTTGTTATGTCTAGCAAAACAATTGCTTCGTCATACAGTTAACGTGATGAAATGGTGGGTAACTGGTAACTTTTAAAACATTTTACGCTCTTCTATTCTGTAAGTTTCAAAGTTTTTTCAATTGCAGTGCCAAAATCATCGCTGTTCTCTTCTCTGTTTAGCCGGATATGTTTGCATGTATTTGGAGGTCTTCACGATAGCTGCATGGAAGCCTAGAGAGATATGGTTTGATAGGCATAATCTGTGATCTGATACTGTCGATCATCTGCCGGAAATTACTGTTGATAGTAATGGATCAGGATTTCCTGCCGATTTTGGCAATCATACATTGGTAGCCAGCGATTTTCGATTGCCAACGAACGTTGACAACCGTACTGATGATTGAGGTTTAGTCCCAACCACGCTTTATACTTCTGAGGTCCTACAGTTATTCAGAATCCCCTTCTGCACATCAATGAATACGATCGAAAAGGTGTGCTATCACCGTCGTAGGATGCTCTATGGTAACTGTGAAATAATTTATGTGGTACTAAGGTATGAGAATTCGCCTTCCATTTATCCACATTTCATTAATCGATGCCCCTATGATCCTTATTTCTTTCACTCATATCTTCCATTTACTTGGTCACTTGATTTTCAATTGCTATGATATTGTAAAATGTCTTGTCTCGTTATCTTTTATGATTTGCAGTTCAATATTGTCTGCTTATGAAATTGAACTTTAAACTCTAGAGAAATTATGGGGGTGAAATGTTTATAAATAGAAATGATTTTCATTTATCTTTTTTATCAAATTTTATGAGATATTTAATTCGTGAATTATTCTACATCAAGTTTTTGTTTTAGATCAGCATCATTCGATTTAATTTATCGTCTTCTTATCAGTTTTATCTTAGTTGTTCCTGAATTTTCACTAATGAAATTTTTTTTCAGGATCGAAAAAGAGGTCAATAGACGATGTCTGGTTCAGCAACAACTCGACTGTTAGGTATGGCTTTATAAAGTATCTTAACTAAAATATTATGCTGTTATGTTGTCATGTTGTGCCGACTAATTAATTTTATAATTGCGACTTTGAATAGAGGACTCAAAATTAGAAAGCTTCAAATTCGAAAAAATCGGTTTGCTTTTAGCGAGGGAATAGGTACATTTCGAGAAAAAAGTTGCAGATTTCTCAATGTAGTAAGAGGTGATTATGTGGCTTAATGAGCGAGTAGTTTTGAGGTTTTTGGACGTCAGCATAAGAAACATATATCCTCCGATATGAAATAGCTGAATCAATTCTTATCAGTGATCTTATTTATTTCTAGATTATATGAGAGCGGTATAATGCTTATACTGTCCAGAAATTAAGCATTACAAATGTAGGTGAAACATTTCCAATTATCTGTTTTATGTTTTAGAGAATTTTTTGAAGTGTTGTGAACAGGAAATTTTACGTATTTTTTAACGGGAATTAATATCGATTGAATTAAATAAGAGAACCGAGTATAGACATAATGAGTTGATGAGTTGGTTCTATTGGTAAAGCATCCCACATTGATGACATATGGAGCAAAGCTGGTAGCATTGTGCGCTCTTAGTGAACTAATATCCATGATCGTAGCATCAGTTAATCGTGACAGAGAATATCTTCTATGCAGATTTATGCTTCTTGTGCGTAGGAATGTAAAATCCAGCGATTTGTTGAGAAAATTTAGGAGTATTATCTCGTTGAGCCAGTGAAAAAGCACGTTGAGATTACCAATGAGATAGCTTTTCACAATGAATGATTTGTGTGGATTCACTGTGAAAATTGAATT
Source organism: Baylisascaris procyonis (assembly GCA_037389465.1). Lineage (NCBI taxonomy): Eukaryota > Metazoa > Nematoda > Chromadorea > Rhabditida > Ascarididae > Baylisascaris > Baylisascaris procyonis. Next base: position 4,446,874 of record JAZARR010000154.1, on the reverse strand, counting down.
CTTACACTTTTTAGTTATCACTAATTTCCTACGAGTTATAAACTGATAAAGTTGAATTTACGTCTAATTTTATGATAAAAGACTTCATATGGAAAATTGATAAAAATTTTTCGATAAAGACGAACAATAAAATTACTGAAATTGAAATAGAGAGAATGATGGCAATGTAGAGCGCATAAATTCGCCTAGATATTGGTAAGCATGAGGAATTTCGATCTTTTTTATAAACTCCCATAGGCTGACTTTATCAGAGAAATTTTCTAAGCAATATTTTCTGAGTGGATTAAACTCTGGAATCGAACGACCGCCAGAATCGTTTAAGAATTTGGCAAGTTGAGTCCAGGGAAAGAATATTGGACTATTTCCCTATTTAGAATTTCGCGCATATTCGCATTTGAGAAGCGCATTGTGGTGAAGTTTTTTTTTATATGTGTCTTTGTAACAGTTCTAAGAAGCCATTTAAGTTCTAGTTCAAGCTAGAATTATGAAATTTGGTTCAACTTTAACATTAATATCAACCTCTACCTTGATCTATCGACTTTAAATGCGCCTAAAAAATTAAAGCTACATTTTTGCCACAGATTGCTTCATTTCTAAAATCGAGTGAATGATAAAACATCCGTAGAAAACATTTTTTTTGTGAAAGGTTTGTGCTAACGATCGGTTCGGACGAAATATAAATCCATCATTGCAAATATTTTATTAGTTTTTAACTGTGCAACTGGCCATTGTTGATTAACGGTAGGCATCAGCCATATCAACGCTTGCAAACACGCTTTTGTATTACTTTTTTTTTCAATTTCAGTCTACTGTTATTTCCATCTGTTCCGTTTCAATTCCTAAGCGCTAGTGAAATATGAATTTTTATAGACGAAAGTTGTTGAGGATTTGAGTTGATCCTTGCAATTTCTCTCTCTAACATCACTTAAACGGTGTAATGGAAAGCGACGATTATGCTTATTGCTTTTCAGGTCCTTCTTCCCTATATCGTAGACAAGCCTAAAGACATAGATCTTTTTTGTTTGAAATCTGTTAGTGAGTAGATTCAAAGTGCTCCTTTTCAGTAATTTATTTCTTACTCATGAATAATCAAAATTCTAGCAAATATTAAGCTAATTTACATCGTCGATCCCCTCTCCATCCCATCGCCCCACACCCCGATCCTGAAATCAGTGGTTCTTCGATACCGATCGATAAAGGGTGTTATGGAAAAATATTTAATGCACCCTCAGTCAGCATGGTATATGAGTGCGTAACATCGTAGTTTGTGTTTAGTCTAGTTCATTTGCCCTTCGTTTGGTCGTCTTGAATGCTTTAAGAGGTCATACAATAAATCCTGTAAGTATTGGCCTCACTAAGATATTAGATGATGCTTATATGAGAGATTTATCGCTCTTCAACAAGACAAGCCTTTTTGCATTAGATCGGTAAAGAAGTACGCCATGCGGGGACGATATCACAATAGTTTTTCTCCTTTTTTTGCAGTTACCCTCGATTCTTTGATAGCCGAGAGGGATGGGATGAAGGTAAAAACAATTGGGATGGAGGCAAAAACATCACTCGACATTATTCAGTAAATCCACTTTTTACGATTGAGTACGTGTTGTTTGTCAATATTTCTAATGGCCCAATAAGGCATTAGGGAAATAATGCAATAGTTGCAACACTTTTTTTCTATAATTAATCTAAAAGCAAACCTCTCAAGGAAAAGTGGATGAGAGATGAATACTACGATCGTGATCTGTAGTACCACGGGGTTATTATACTGACGGACGTAACTTTGGCAGGTAATTAAGTTGAGTCTTGGCGTGTAACTAAGTCGTAAATAGATATTGGGTATAGATTGTGGATAGCAAGTGAATAGGCGTGATATAGTCCAGCTCTCGAATAAAAGCAAATGTTATGGAGAATCACTTGTGGATAAAAGGCCCATATCGACGTGCTTCAGTCAATTGTGCTTTCGGCTAAGTTGTTAGATGCAGAATATTGCTCAGTGGCAGAGGAAGATAGCAACAAACTAGTAGACGTTCAAATAATGATTGGGTTTAGTAGGGAAAACGTTTCTTTGCGCGAGATCGAATCATGAAAAAATTGGTTCGACGAATGTGAAATCCATCTAATAGAGCGGTAGAGTGTCACAAGTATCACCTCGCAAAAACCTTTTGCCTTGTCCTACTCCGCGTTCTCCACATGGGGAAGGTATTGGGACAAAAGGATGCTCAGTCATGCTGAGGTCATGTAAAATCCGTGTAGGAAGATAGCAATGAAAGTGAGGCTGATTCCATCCCCCTTTCTCATTTCTCCACCTGATAGTAGAAGCGGAGGGGAGAACGAAAGTAGAATACCGGATTCTGTGGCATCTACCCTATTACGACAAGAAAATATCGAATATATTTCAGACTGAAATCATCTTTTACTTGCCGAATTAGCGCTCCATCATCCATTCAATCCGTCTTTACTCGAATCAATGAATATTTGCGGATTTCATATATCCGACCTGAAAAACAGAAAGTTTTATTAAATATTTGACTGACAAACTCTTGTCCCTACTTATAAAATTTCTGATCTAAGATGTTTTTTTTTCTCGCAGAATGCGTTAAGTCGAACTAAATTTCGCACCAATGTGGACAGGACTCAATTAGGTGCTATCGACAGCACTACGTTGTTATTTTGACTAATGTTGTTTGGCAACAAATGCGATATTGATAAAAGAGTTTTTATTTTCTTGTTTATGCTACGTTAGTTAAAATTTTCCATGTTTTTTTTATTCGTTTACTGCTCATAGTGAGATCTTTCCGCTTCCTATTGGTATTCATTAACGAAAGATAATTAGCATTTTGAAACTGTTCCATATATTTTTCAAATATTCCGCTAAGTAATTCATCAACTGCTGTATTTCTTATGAATGCTTATCCAAAGGTGTAGAAGCAAATATTCTAATCATAAGTGGAAATGTTTGAGAAATTGTTTATATTAATAATTACCAAAAAAATTGCGAAAATTTTCCGATTGTTTCAAATTCTTTCACATTTATTGTGTGTTTCTTTGGATGAATAAAAAAAAAACCAAAAATTGCAAACATTCCAATTTTTGAATTTTTCTTTTTCCGCTCTCTGACATTCAGAGTTGTATTGATCGTTATTCTTGAGATGCCGGAAAAAAGCGTGCAAATCCGAAAATGTTTATTATTGAATGAGTTCAACTCATGCACAATTTTTCTTCTAAATAAAAATATTTCCTCTCTTTTCTCTCCTTATTTTCTCTTCTTTAATGGTATTTTCTCTTTCCCTTCTTTGAAGGTTGATATTCTTCTTTTCTCCTTCAAAATTGAGATGCGCATCAAATTAGCTCGATGCAGACAATTGATTCACTTTTATTTTTATTACAATTAATTTCTTTTTTCAACCTCTTTGTACCAATTTTCTATAAAAATAAGCGTAAGCAATTGCTTGCGTCTAGCAAATTATATGCGCATCTCAATCAGAAAACGCTCGATATTTTCATTACTGGATTCTACTTTTCAGCGCACCTAACTATCATCACTTTCGATATGAAAGACCTAGGAAATTAAGTTTTTTTTAGAATTTAATTATTAGAATGCTACTGAAATGTGAGCATAATTATCTAACAATTTGAAATATGTAGTACTGTGATATAATGATGCTCCAAAGAATGACTAACAAAGTTTTTTCGGTATTATATTGCAGTTTACCTGTAAAGCGGTAGCGCTGTGAAAAAAAAGACTGTTATAACGACAACGAATCGATATTCTAGTAAAAAATAACAAAGTTATAGCATAAAAACATCAGCGTAATGAGACGAGAATTTTTGATGAGATTTTATTGATCGATATTTGGTTGGCTATATTCTAATGTTGGTCGTTTTGTTAGGCGCAATTTCGTTTATTCAAATTGAGTTGTTGAGTGAAGTATTAGGGATTTATTTATTTGTATGGGGTCGAATATTATCTTTTCTCGAATAGATTACTATTAGGCGTCTAAGTGAATTCAATTTTTTTATTTATTTGCAGCATCGAATTTCTTTTCGATTGAATTTCAACTTGTTTTCATCATTTTTATTTTCTAAATTTGCACTCATCTGTTGCCGTTGAAGTTCCTTTTCTTGATTTGCACTTGTGCCCAATTACTTTTTTTATATATCATGAAATAGTATGAATAGTATGAAAATTATTTTCTTTAAAAAATAGTATCGAATATCAGAAAGGAATTGGCGCATTCCTGTCAATCCAGTTTGACGTAATTATTTACTCAATCTGTCATGTTTCAACAGCGATAATATCACGCAAGAGTTGTGCAATATTTATACGTTCATTTGGCTATAACTATAGAAAATGTGCAGTGAGTGTATTCAGCTAACGACCTGACTGAAAAGTGGATGAGTTCGTGCATGCTTGGACCATGTTTGGAGAATGAAATCCGGACACTAGAAGAGGGCTGTTTGACATGAGGTGGGGGGGGGGGGGACATGCGATGAGGGGGGGGGGTATACAAGGGGAAGGAGACATGACAGACTATGGTGAAATTTGTGAACTATTCGGCTGTTCCACTTCACTGGCTAATAGTTATTCTGTTAACAATTTATTTTTATTTTTACAGAGGCACCAATTTAATGAAATTTTTATTTTTTATTTTTAATATAACAGTATTTTATAATAATAGTACAGAGATTTTGCTCTTTTTGCGATATTTACCGGCTCTTAATGAACGTTTGTTTTGGAAATTTTTGCGATAGAATAACGAAGAGATTCATTTGTTTTGCAAATGATATCGGGTTGTTCAGTATGTACGAAATATAGTTTTAAAATTTTGCGATGATATTCAACGAAAAATTGAAAATGATTAGGCCTTAATAATACGACTAGGGTTTATTGAATGAAAATAACGAGCATTTCTCTCATGTGCACATTTGTGCTGATGGTCCCCAGCACTCATTAGGTTCCGCAAAATCCATCAACGTTGCACATACACACACATACAGACACACACACATTCCGCATCCATCCAATAACTCAGCTTATTTCAACAATCTAGTTCAATACGACTCAAAATATGATGAAACGTTGCTCATCGCAAATTTCGATTATTTATTTTGAAGTCGCTTAAATTCCATAGAAGTTCTGAAAGAAAAAGATTTTCCTTTTTATACGCTTTTCATTTACTTCAGCAGTGTTACAACGTTATAAATTTTCTCTAATTGAATGAATATTATTGGTTGAGAACGCAAATCTTGCATAGGCTGAAATATTGGCGTTTGCAAAGTTAATGTGATTTTCTATAGATTATACAGGTAAAAATTTAATTATTGCAATAGAACCCCCATCTCTTTTATTCGTTCCTCATTTTTTAGATATGCAATATGATGGATAATTATTAGAATCGTTGGCAATAGTTTAGAATTGATGAAAGGGATAGAAAATTTTCAGGAATTTTATGCGAGAGTTTGAAATTGCTGGACGTTTGAGTAATATTTATGCGTATCGATATCACCTTTTACAGTAGAGAGTTGTCCATCGTCATCAAAGAAACTAACAATTCAGTGCGTTCTAGACGAATGCTTTTTTGTGATAATGTTTCGAAAATAAATTTGCATAAAATTTTCTTTGAAAAGAGCTCATTTCATAAGCGCAATAAACGCAGCATCACAACATTCCATTAGCCGAAAACCAAAAAATTTAATTAAGCGATAAAATTGTCGCTGAATACGACTCTCTTAGAGCCTAATTAACTGCGCAATCATTTGTGAGAAATTATATGTTGCACATTCGAATGCAAATATGCAAAAGAAATGTTGCAAAAATCACTAAATTTCTGAAAAATCTCTATACTTGAAGTCTGGGTTTATCGTGTAGAAGTTTTATTTTATCGGCTTATTCAGCTTAACGTTGCAGCTTTAGAATATATTTAGCTGATATTTTATAAGATAGAGCTATCCCTATCCTTCTATGTCATAACTAGTCTTGCATATGTTTCAATAGCGTCATCTACCATATTATGGTGAAGGCGCGCTAGAAAAAATGCTAACTTGATGCGATAGTCGGTAATAGGTGGTTCATTCATTGAGTCGGAGTATATGAACGTTGAGTATCAAAACTTATAGGTTGTAGTCTTACAAGCTTTTAAAACTTAATTAAAGCTTAATGAATGCTAGTGACGTTCGATTTGATAGGTAATGAGGAGATGAGTGCAGTATGAATAATGAAAGTTGATGGAAGCATTGAGATATCAAATTTCATTCACAGCGATAGCTCAATAAATAAGTGAGTGCTTTTAATAGCATCTTGTTAGAAAAACCTAATATGCTCTTCGTATTCGATATTTAATAAGGGAGATGATGAATAGCTAGCTAGCTATTAGCCATCTAAACGTTTCCTAATATTTTTGCATTTCTTGCAAACACTCATCTGCGAATACTCTTTATTATAGCGATTTTTTCGAGGCTCTTCAATAATATTTGTAATGAATATGGTGAAAATTTCATGTTTCTGAGGTGTTTTATACAAACTTGTGAGGTAGTAACGGTAAACTTGTCAACTAGTAACGATAAAGTTGATGCACAATTGATAGTTTATTTTCGCGTTTTTGGAGTTGCTTTGAGAGGAGAAGAAAATTGCTTGCGTAAATGAGATGGGAAAACAGCGAAGAAAGGAAGTTAGATAATCAAAATTTGGACACCATTTCATTAATTTAGTGCTGCAAATGAGGGGATTGGCAAGAGATATGTCGGAATAAGTCGTCGCTTTTTATCTGGCGTTATGTGTGTTCTTTAGGGGTACTTACACAAATCTTAGATGTAATTTCAAGGATTGGTCTGTGTATAACTATGTGGGTACATTAATAAATTCACTTAGCATTCACACAATTAATAGCACCCTCACCCCGATTGAATTTACACAAATAATTTGCATAACCAAGCTCATAAATATCGTTTATTTCATCAATGGTAACGGTAGCGAAATTTACATATTTGATTAGAGTTCGTTCAATAGGCGAGCCTAACTTAACGATTTAATGAGCTAAGCAAGATGGTTGATTGATTGCGCTCGTTTGCATCGATGAATTAATTTGCTATTGAAGTTTTGCAAGCTTTTACGGTTTTTTTTTTTCTTGAATTATTAGTACATAACAAAATTCTATTGTGAACAGTTGAAGTGTTCAAATTAAAGACGAATACCTTTAACGAATTTTTCTTCATTCTGTCTAGGTGAATTATTAAATATGAATTGACATAATAGGAACTCATAATTCTACCTATCAGTATCCTTTATTTTTTGTGGATTTTTTTTCCGTTTCTTGCACAAATAGTACACTTTTATCACTTCTCGTTGTAATAACTTAAAAGCATTCCGGTACTTCGAAATGCACATTCGTTTGTGACCGAAATGAAGAGTAATACAATTAAGTGCACTCTAGAGTATTTGCATACAAAATGAAGGGAATCTTATTCTTTCGGAATGTTGCACTTTCCTACAGTTCTTTATCAGTCAGAAAATTTTCCCCAAAAATTTCACTCTTATTGCTTTGTTATATTTGTTCAATTCGATCAGCTCTATTAAAATATGCGTTAATTAGAATTGCATAATTAATTCACCCATGTTTAGTAACCTCCTAGCAAAAAAAAAACATTATTACTCTATATTTATGAATGTGTTCAGGAGTATAAATCAAGCGTCAGTTTTTTAATCGTTCAGTGTCAATCATATAGATGATCACTCGATTCGGATACTAGAAGCTATTTTACTTCAAAAGTTTAGCTATCACAAAATTTCCTTTTTCTTTAAATGTTTATAAAGGTCAAAATGTAATATCATTAAATGGATCGGTTAAAAATAGATGTGCATTTTCTTGTGATTAGCTGAAAACATAATTGACTTGAATATTTGAAATCGCTAAGCATAGAATTGTTGAAAAAATGCCGAAAAAGTCGCTATATTTTGCATTAAAATTTCTATTCTTCCTTTTTCGATGCAAAAATAAAATTGGAATATATTTGAAGCATTTCTTGAAGACTCTTTCCTCAACACAAATGGCATCGCAAAAGCAAGCAACTGTTTTATGCTATCAAATGTCGGCTCTTCCACTAATCTAATTTCATTTGGAATTGTGCTTTTGACATCTATTCAGCGAATCTTTTTTTATTGAAGTATTTTTTGAATGTTATTCATCGTTCATGTATGCATCACTGATTCTTGAATTGTATCTTTTTTTTAAATTCATTAAACTTGCGTTATCTGAAATTTTTATGATTGAAGATCGAATTAATTCAACCTTAGGCTGAATCGATTATTTTACTAATATACAATGCTTATTGCTTATTGAAGGAAATATTTTCTTAGATTTACTTGAAGTGGAGAAAAAGACAACTTGCGTTTAGAGTTTTCAAGCATATTTATTAATTAGTTCGTTACCTCCTCCCTCCTCTTCTCCCATAAAAACCCCTCTCTCCAAATCATCATTTATTTTCTATGCGTTCCTTTAAGCGCCGAATAAAGCGCACATTTCAACTAGAAGTGGCAAGTTTTGTTGAATCGATAATGAAAAATCATATGAGTTGTGCATATACGTGAAGGAAGATGATTTGAAGCAATGGAGAAATGCGAAAATAGCGAAAGGGAATAGGAGTTTGCCTCAACAAGCTATTATATAATTATTGGCTCAGCAATGCGCGTTAGGCCAACTCAAAACGAGCGGTTGGCGCATCAAAGAAGAGAGAGAATCAACGATGCGCATTGCTTCATACAATTTTTGGCACCACCCTCGAAGTATGTGGCACTTCAAACCGACTGCTCATGCATTCATGCAATTTTCATTCGTCATAGAAAATTCTTTCGAAGTTTATTTTAACTCTGCAGATTTCTTGGCTTATAATATGCTTAAAATAGTGTTGAATTTTTTTTTTTTGGCAGCATAAATTAATGCCTTTGAATGAGTATTTTATAAGATTTTTAAGTTTTTGTTTTTTTTCATTTATTGCTTTATTATTTATTATGAAATATAGATTACAAAATGTACATTTTTTTCTAATTTATAATTTTAATAATATTATAACAGTATTCCTCGCTTTATTTCTATTTAGGCAATCAGCAAATTTGCTATTTATTCCAGCTATATATGTGATGAGCATTTTAAGATTGAGTGTTATGCTTTATCCCATCTATGTAAAATCAAGGCTTCGTTTTTCAAGTATAGGTTAACTGCTGTTAATCGATCGTTCACTTTCCTCTTAAGTATTGTGAATAATAGGTATTCGCTTTCACATCAAATAGCAAAATAGTGCCTAAGTTAGGTCTCATTATATAAAATTTCTGGAGGATATGATGGATTTCAATAAAAAACAGATTTTATAATAAGGCAGGATTTTTGATTCCTTGACTGCTTTATGCAAGAAGTTACCTGTAGTTGTTGCAAAAGGTAGAGATATTAAAACGAGTAACGGCTCACAAACACTGCAAAAAACGTCGACGTTTCCGCCAACGTTGAAGAAAAGCTTTTTTTTGTGAAACAATTATGCTAATTTTCTCGGCATGTTTATTCGATACGACTTATCTTAATTTGGAATGCATCTCGCAGATCCGCTCTCAGCTATCCAATTCGTATGTTTATGGCGATATCCTCGAGTGTGTAAAATTTGATCGAAGTACACGGAAAAAGACATACTTGCTTAAAGAATCCTGTTTGCTCGATGTTACCACTTTCGCTTGAGAAAGACCAACTCAGAGAGATGCACAATAATACGATAGCTGCAAAATGAAGTCCCTATTTCTGATATAACTCTCCCTGGGGCTTATATCAACACACCGAGAGATAAACGCTTTGAAACGTTGAGGTCTAACATACGCGGTGCCTATGTTCATTCAGTGTGCCTTCAGTTACAAATCCAGTTAGTAAGTACTTGAGTGTCTCTTGAATTAGGCACATCTTGAGCATGCTTCTTCCTTGAAAAATAGATGCTCCACGCGATAATCATGTTGTTTACTGTATATATGCATATATATATATATATATATATATATATATATATATATATATATATATATATATATATAATTCCTTGTTTAAGTATGCACTATCTTCCTCTTCAAGTTCCGCTCTCCCATAATAGTTTACAACAAGTGAAATGCATAGAAGGAAGCTCAGTATGTACCCGTGACATGTTATTGTTGACCGATGTTGTTCAACTGCTTTGGTGGTCGAAGCTTTTCGATTGATAAGGGAATATCAGTAGCAATGATTTTATTGATTCATATATTTCAATCTTCTTTAAACGTGTAGAGGCCAGATCTAGGCATAGAAACATGGAATACAGCTGAGTTTGTATTACTGCATTATTGGTTAATAGGTAAATATTTTGTTCCATGTGAAATTTTTCACAAAGAGCTGAAGGATGAGGTTGATGAGCATTGAATTTTACAAAACTTTTCTAAGGTTGGTTTTCTTTCTTGCTTTCTTGTCTGGAAGCTTTGTTATCTCATATTACATTTAGTGTATAGCTTCTTGTTTGCAAAACGAAACAATTTTCGAGTGCAGACTAAAATTATTTGTAAAATCTCGCAAATGAATTGCTAAGCGAAAAATTTCAAATGCGACTGAAAAGTGTGAAATTTTGTTCTTTTTTTTTGCAATGGCTTGCTAGAAAAGGAAGCAATTTGTGAAGTGGGTAGGATGAACGTTCGTTTATGGAACGTAGAATGTCACGTTGATCCTAGACGTTTTTTTCCCCGTTTCAAGCTGTTCAAAAATGTCTATTACATTCTAAGAGCTAACTGCAATGCCCTTTACAGCTATATAAATCTATTGGATGGTTTTTTTTTCATTCTTTTAAATGTACTTTTGCGATAAACTATTGCTTCAAAGGATTTTTCAAAATTCTATAAAGTTTTTATTGAATTTATCTATCATATTTATTGCGCTATAGAATATCTATTAAAAGAACTCTTAAATGACAAAATTTATCCGTCTGAATGAAAAGTTTGCTTTCGAGGTGCTGAAAATATTTTAAAATCGTCATCCCTCACATCCCGGATGGTATTCTAGTTGAGCTATAAATTCTCGAAGAAACCGATTTTAAAAAATGCGTTCTAATTTTCCACTTTATTTTTGAAAAGTTATGCAGCAAATTTTCACTTTCGTCACTTTCTGCCTTTCTACCTTCTAACCATTAATGTGTTTTTCTATTGTTTTCGATGAAGGGCATCGCAAGTTTTACCCTTCGCTGTTTTATCCAAGCTACCCAATAATATATGCAGTTTTTTGTTACAATAGCTTCTAGGGAATTTGCTTTAGGGTAAATAATCGTGCCTTCGGCTGAATCAGTCGAAGATTCCGAGCAGGGAATGGTAATGAAGATAAAAATTGACCTTGCTGTCCGAGAATTGAAGGGAAATCGTCACATAAAATCGTGAAATAGTTCTTAGTCCCCTTATAGGCATGTATCTAGCCGGAATTGTTCCCAAAGCGGAATTTGGAGGACAAAAGAAATTACATACCCTCATTTTATCGGGAGCAGATTTTTCTGGATTGAATTCAGGAACTTTTAATGTTCGATATATGATACTGAATTCCGGAGCATTTTATAAGTGAACACCCAAGATCTGATAACACTCTTATAGCGTTATCCACTTCACGCATGCATCTAGTGCAGTTTTTTTCATTAAGGCCTCAAAAGGAAACTCATTTATGGCATCGCAATGCAGCTAAATGGTTCATTCATCTCCTGTTCGTTTTATGTTCAATATGCGGAAATGATTAATAAAGATAGCTTCGATTTAATGAAAATTTTCAATATTTTTTTGGAATTTTCGATTTCTTTCACTAATAATATTGTTGATGCCACACAAATGCTGTTGATAATAATTGAAAAATCCTCAAAATGCTCCGGTGATAACTTTATAAAAATAACATCTTTGTTTTCATTGTTTGTATATCTTTCTTTCAACGGCTGAAAAATGCCGTATATTACCGGAAAAAAATATTTCCGGCTAAAATACTGGGAATATTATCCATTTCGTCCTTGACCTCTCAGCAATTTATGTGCCGACATGGTATGGCTCCAAAATGATTGTAAATTACATTGGAAGTGTGAATAAGAAAAAGTGCGATGGTTTTTTTAAAATGTATTTTTGACTTGCGGTCAATTTCATAGGGGAACCGTTTCATTTGGTTTGTTGAATCGTTTCTGCTTAGTTGATCAACTATACAACTAGAAATTTAGCTAATCTGCTGCTGAATTTGTCCGATTCGCGTAAGTCTATAAGCCATATCTCTATATGTTCGTTCATTGTTTCCACCTTCCAGCTATTTTCGTCTAAATATGCGTTTAGATATTCGCTTCACTCAGATTCACCCCTTGGAATTGTTTTGGCATATATTTTCTAAATTTTTGAAGTCTTTCTTTAAACTCGAGTCGATGAAAAACCGAATTTTTCGTTTGCGAATTGCTAGAAATGGTCGATCACAGAGAAAGTGCATTATGCTCTTGAAATGTCAATGAAGCCGGCAGGTTTCGCTTAGCTGTTAACCAAAAGCGCATATCGTGTCATCCATCCCCTCCAATGCGCTTTTACATATCTGCATCTTTCTTTTTCAATGTTTCTCAACTGGTAAGCTTTGAAGCATAAGATGCCTCTGCTTAGAACTATGAGATGGAAGAAATAAGGCACTTTGAATTAATTTTTTCTTGTTGCTTTGAACTTCATTAATATTCGTTTATCGAGTAGTAATCTACACGTTGAATTTAAAAAGAGATGGTTTTGCGTTACAAGAAAGTTTTGGATATGCACAACTCTTAATGGAGGTGTCCAATAAGGGATAACTCAGCACAATTAGAAGCTAGTTGAATTCGGTGTCGTATGAATATTGAGCTTTTTCATAGAGAGATAAGAGTATGATTAACTAGCAGCGATTCGAGATTCAATTGAGCTTCTGATTTTTAGACAGTTTTAAAATAAAATTATGAGGAATATGATCGAAATATAAAATGTTTACAGAGGTCTTTTAAAAAATAATCAATGTGATTTGCATGTGATAGCATAAGCAAATATGAGCGTGTTTAGTTTGACAACCTTTGCGAAGCAAATAAGCAAAATGAAGTATTTTTCAAGGAAGCCTTTATTGTCTTTCAACGAGATCGTATTTGGCGTAGATTTTATGTCTACAAAAGTAAGGAAAATTTTTTGGTTAGATGATGCGATGCCCGACGCCTTATTGTTACCTTGCTTAACCAGCGACATCGTACAAAAGTCGGGCACATCTTGCCGCATTCATTTTAACTCTTTATATTAATCAACGGAACATAAATTCCTATTGATGATAATAAAATAAAGTTGTTGTTACCTAATTAATTGCCATGAGTGGATTAGTGATATGTTAAGCATTATCAGCATCAGGCCCCGGAAGATTTAAGCTCCGGAAGATAGGTGAGGGAGGAGAAACGATGAGATTTCGAAGCATCCTATAGAAAGAATATTTGATGTGGGGAACTCCTCAATGTTAGTTCAGTAAGAAGCGCTTATGACCAATCAATAATATGATGGCTTTCGATTAATATGCTTGCATTTGCATGATGCACTATTGTGGACTTTATTGATGATCGAAAATTATCCTTGATCGCTCTCGCTCGCATAATCTCTCTCTCCCCGCTTTCTTTCATCTCTGTTAGTGCATTGACTTAGATAAAACTCATTAATATTTTCTAGGCCATTTTCTGTTTTTCTTTTCCAGGTTTTTCCGGCCATTCTTCAAGCTTATTTTATAAACATTTTAAAGTTCCTAAGGAGCTAAGTTGAAATTAGCCTTAAATATTCCAACTCCTCGATTAATTCGTCGAATTTGTGGCAAAAAATTCTTGCCTGCCACAATACTAAGCTTCGATTATGCCATTTTTAATGCAATGGCTAATCATTCTCTATGCGCGGGGAATTTCATCTAAACCTAATCATTTTTCAAAAAGTTATAAGCTGCGTTATGAGTGAGTCTTTGAGCTTCTCACCCCTCTCTCCCCCTCCAAAATAATCGCCTCATATACGAGGATTGGCTGAAATTTGTATATTTCCAGCCTCCTTTTTCGAGTTTGCCGGAAAAGATTTTTCATTAGCGATGCATAAATGATTATTTATTAAGCAATCGTTGGAGATATTAGTTGTAGTGCATAAGAAATGAGATTCACGCTTGTGTGGGCATAATTAATGAAAAGGGAGTCATTTATCGATAGGCATATGCAATGAGAGCTTCAAAGTGCACAATGCCGCGATGACTTTGATATCAATAATTGTGACTTGGCTGTGTTGAATTTTTCCAGCGAATCTTTTGATGTTAGAAATTTATTCGCCAATAAATTCATCAATATTCGATAAAAGTTTAACGGATATGATCATATATTTTTTTTTCACCGAATATGCCAATAAATTAAATAGAAAGAAGCTTTAGCAACGTTTATTAAGATAAGTGTATGATAATTTTTTATAAGCGATTAACGGGCGAGAGAATGATTGAGAAAAATATTTCTTTTAAAATGGTTTTGCAAAATTGCTTAAATTAATCCACTAAAAAAAAGATGGCGATTATTTTGACGAAATGAAAAAACTATTAGGCTGAAAAATTGGTTTTAATTTCTAAGGTGCTATATTTACTTTGATATTTCACTCTTCATTCCAGAGGTCTTCTTTTTTCTTGAATTTTTTAATAAGCTTTTATTCAAAGGGAGGGGATCTAAACTGAAATATATTTCATATTGAGGGAAATTCAACTTATAGGTAGAAAGGTAAGTTATAGGTAAAGTTGTGTTTAATATGAATAATTAGTTGGTTACTTAGGCATTTGGAATAATTGCTGTTTTAATATTTGTGAGGTGAGCATGTTATTTATTTAAGCATTTCAAAATATTCGTTGATGCGTTTATATAATTGGCCACTAAAATCGATGTTGCACACTGCAGCGATTCTTTTGTTTAAAACATAGTTGTGTGTCGAAAGAGATTGGCAAATGCTTCATTTTCCTTTTACTTTCAACTTACTTCTTCAGTTTATTAAATACTTCGCTTTTTATTAGGGAATGATCGAATATGGAAAGATTTCATTTTAAAATCAACAATTTCATTGAAAAAAAAAAAGCCAATATTTTAGTAGAGAAGGCTCATAAATTATTGAAAGCATTTGAAGTCGGTGCAGTTTCTCTTTTAGAAGTAAATATAAAATATTATCCGTTTTTTTCAGTGTCTTTTATAAAATATTATCCGTTTTCTTTCCATTTTTCAATTTATTCATAATCTTTTTTCCCAAAAATTATGAGAAAGAGGCCGCTTAATTAAGTGGCTAAAGTAACTTAATTATGAATACATTTAAGAAAGTGATCGGACAGACAAAGGTTCCGTGGGTTAACACAGGTGATAGGCGGCACATTTTTTCCTAAAACAAAACCGTGCATCACCGCGGACGCACATCATTATTCGATGAGTATATCTCCTCGTATCACTTTTTGTTTACATATAAGGTAATCAAAATATTGGTGAAGAATAATATTTTCATTGCCATATACGTAAGGTTTATATTACTGCCATTCACAAGAAAATATGTAGCTTACCCTTTATTCTATATATGTATGTAGCCTACTGTTTCTCGGTCATAAAGTCTTACAATTTGCTGCTACTTGAAAAGCCGTCTCACCTTGAATTTCTATTTTCGGCATTGCCAAATTTTTTAGCACATAGCATCTACTTGTCGTTTAAATATAACGTGACAAGTTTTTATCTTCATTAACAAATGACCTCTGCAAAATGTTCGCAAATACTGTATTACTATCTTTATTTATATGCGTACGTACGCGTCTGTTTGTCTGTTTGTGCGTTTATATCGTGTATAATTGATAGTATTTGCATTCATTATTGAGGCAACATCGCATTTCCACTGAAAAGTCTATTCTTTTATATTTCCCTTCAGCGAGGAAAACGTTTGCTTATCTCTTGCGAACCATCGATGCATTAAATAGCCTCAAGCAAAATGACATCGAACGAATGCCAATCTTCTATTCGCATGCACTTTTTTTTTGAGGAAGAAAGAAATTCCTTGTGGGAATTTTGCATAAATTGTGTCGCCTAAGAATTTGATGGTTAATGCGTGAATTTCGGATAGTTTGTTGAATTCTAAAATAAGGCAGCGCGTTCAAATGTCTTCCATAAAGCGCTTTTCAATTTCGTTTAGAGACGAATTCGCACCGAAAAGAATGCCCTCAATAGGTAAGCGGTGTATTCACTAGCGAATATTGTAATGTCGTCAAGAAACATACCTGAGAGTGGTTTTTTTCAATTCATAACTATAATCTCTGCAAGTTGTTTCCAAATATTATAAAATTACCTTTATATATGTGCGTGTATGCGTGTCTGTGTGTCTGTTTGTGCGGTTACATCGTATGTGTGTATATCTGCGTGAGCTTGTTGCAAAGTGTGTGTATGAAAACGCACAGCTAATTTGTGCGGCAAGTCCGCTAACGCGATGAAAAATTGGCTGCCTACAAGACACAAACCTACTCTTCTGCATATCCGTCGCGATGTTCTTTCATATTTATTGTAAGATGAGACATTTTAAGTGAACAGAACTGGTGGGTAATCACGCAATCATATCAAGTTTATTGCCGGGTAAGCTTAAGAAACGTTATAAATACGATTGCTCAAGCATCGTTGCTTTTGTGCATGTGCATATATTAAAATATATATATATATATATGTTTTCATGCGCTACATTTTCAACTTGACAGCCACTTATATTGGAGTTCGAAAAGTTCTTATAAGTCGGACTATTCTGAAAGGATGACTTCAAAAAATCCGATTATTATTCTAACTTCATCGATGCTTCACTTTACTTGTTTTCATTTTTACTGCTCTGTAATAAGGTGATTCCAAATCTGAGCATTAAAGAATGCAGCAACGTTTTCTTCATACTCTTTCTATTGTAATATTTTATGATTGTCTATTCTACAAGTCATTTTTTGAATGCGGGTTACATTCCAGCAAGTAAAGCGGCAGCTCTATCAGGCGCTATGCTTACCAGACGTAAATCTTCGGCTGTCGCCGCACAACAGGCAGTTAGTGCCATCGTTGCACCATTGAAAGGTCGAGAGTCGGTAACAATTTTAGCTGAAATGTTGAATATCGATCCATCTACAGCTCGACAAAGACCTAGCGGTAAGTCCTCCTCGTATTTTTTTTTGTCTCTTTATATTCTTTTCCACTATTCAGTACTGCTCGATAATCATCTTTCGCATATTTCTGCTTCTCATTGTAGAGAAATTATTTATGAATATTTCAGAAAATATGAAATATGCTAATTTCTTACTCTTTATATTCTAATATTTTTTAGATTGCTTGGTTTCAGCGAATGGCTATGTTTGTCATTTGTTTGTGCTTTGTTCAAATTAATGGACGAGTTAGTTGATGATGCTATAAAGGAGTAATATACGGCATTAGGAAAATGCTAGATTATTTCATCGATGCAAGTTGTTTACGAACTATGTCTTTCCTGGCCATAATGGTCATAATGTAGTGCCATCTTTATACCTAGTGGCCATTAGGTAAAATGGCCATTAAGTAGGGTATTTGGTGAAGCGATATGATGAGTAAATAATATGGGCTTTTTTAAATAAAAGTAGAAAAAATATTCGATTGTAGTTGCAAATGTTGTACACGAGAGAGGATATAAGATAAAAAATTCATCGATGAGATAAAAAATTCATTAGTATCTTTCAAATTTGTCTTCGAACATATCTCGAATATTCATTAGTATTTGCAGACGTTTGTTAAGGTGTCATATGCCATTTTCAATAAAATATTAATGGCTAAAAATGAATTGACTTAATGTTGAGTAAACTTTTTTCGTTTTGCTTAGATTTCCCACTTTCCCACTAACGGCAGGTAAAATCTTTCCCATTTCCGTGGGAAAGATTTCATCAGCCGTTAGATTAATCTTCATCATTTCCACTATAACAGCGTTCATCAGTGCGGTTTTATGTGAAAATTTACCCATTTATGGCGAGGCTATCAGATCCTTTTTTTTTCGATGCAGTAGGATTTGATCTAAAATAGGGATAGATGAGACGTGCGGATAAGATCAACAGGGTTGAGATGAATAGAAGCAGGTGTTTTTTCCTCATTTCCTTGCATTTCACTGAGATGAACAAATGATTTCATCGTTGGCTATCCTTTTTTGAAGTGAAAAATGCGGAAATGAAAATCTGAATTCGACAATGAATGTAAAACGATCGCTTGCGAAATGATGCTCGCATCAAGATGCATTATCGTATTTTTTGCTTTGTATTATATAGTGAATTTCATCGTCGTAACTATGCGCTTGATTATCGATCATATAAAAACAGACAATTTCACTCATATTTATATTTGATATTTGTTTTATTATGGAAAAAATTTCAGCAAAAAATTCATTTAAAAAGTGTGAAAAAAATTGTTTACTTCTTATGGGATTGGATCGAATCTATAGGCAATAAATTGAATTAGATTCACAAAAATGAAGATGCGTCCTCGAAATGCATTTTACTGATGTGTTTCATCGATCTATTCTATCTAAGAAAGTGCCGATAACGTGAGACGTTAAGCATATTCATTGATATAACAAATTTCATCCGCTTAGCTCATTTCTCTTTGACGCATGTTCTAAAATAAGTTTAGAGAAAATTGATTGTAAAATGCCATCGATGAATAATTTTTTTCTTCCAGGTTCGTATAACTTAATTGAGTTATTTATGCGATGAATGAGCAAACATTACAAAATTTCGAAGTCTACCGGCAATGGGCAATAATTACTGCATAAAAATCTTTCAGTTAATAAATTAATTAATCAACAAATAGCATTTCAACCTAATTTATTTTACTACATTAAGTGAGGATTTCCGATGATATAAACTATTAGGAAAATAAAAAATCGTATTCTAATTTTAGTGAATATTTGCAGAAATTCTAAAAAGTGGTCTACTCGAAGATTTACTTAAATTGGCATGTCTTCTATCGATGATTTCGGTTTGTGTAAATACGCCGCATACGATTTCATTTTTTCCACCTCTATTTTATATAATCGTAATCACCGATGCGATCGTTACTGTATTATTTCTCGTCGAAGCAATTATTAAAATTGCAACCAATGGACTTATAACGGTTTCTATTTTATTCTTGTTTATATCCACAAATTGATCATTATTATTTGCATAAGTTTGTGGTATTTCTTGAATATTTTTTAATGGATAAGTCAATTTTAGGAAAATTTGTTTTCAGTTTTTCTCCAATCTTTAAGTTTCCTTTAGCTTATAATCAGTAATTAAGCGAAGGGTTATTTAAATGCTATTTAGTCAGTTTAATAAGCGACAGGCTTTCATTTTGAATTCATCTTAGAGAATTGTTTTGTCTCTGTTTGATGAATCTCATTGATTTAATTTCAAGATTTTTTTCCACAGTCTTTGATAGCAAAAAATAGCGAATAAACTCCATCAGGCTACTAGCAGCATAACGACTCTTTTTGCGCTCCCATGAAAATTTTCAACAATGCTTCGTCGAAATCGTTCTACTGCAAAATGATACTATAATTATGGATATTTCAGGACGATAGAAGTTATCTACGAGATCGTTGGTCGCAATTCGAATTTTTTCTCCTCCTTTTGCATATAATTTCACTAAGTTTACAATGCTATGAGCTGTTCACAATATGGTTTCCACATTTTGGTTTACGGTATCAATCGTGGTATTGCGTGATTCGTTCACCAAGACCGTTTATTATGGTTCGCTTTATTCGCTCAGTGGTGCGATTTAAACTTCCTAAAAATCGCATTCAACAAATCATCAAGTATGTTTATTGCACATCTAATATTTATAAAATAACTCGTTTTTTGTTTTTCTTTTGTTTTTTTATTGTTTCGTCTTTTATTGCAATTGTTTAAAAATATTATCTATAAGTTTTATAATATAAAATTTCATTTCGATCTATTTTTTTAGTTCATATTGGGAAATAAGTCTTCGGCATTTTTACAAATGAGTTTGTATTGTATTTGATCCTTATATCAATTTCAGACGCTCATCACAACAAATCCAGAATGTAACAATATTCTTCATGTTTTTTATGGCATTCTATGCGATAATGGGTGTACAACTATTCGGTCGTATGGATTATCACTGCGTCTTACCGGGCACTAATGTTTCAAATGTGACTATCGCCGATCTTGCAATACCTGATACGATGTGTTCACAAAAAGGTGCCGGTGGTTATGAGTGTCCATCGAATATGGAATGCGTTAAACTCGATATGACGGCACACGCTGAAGGATTCTATGGAATGTTCAATGATTTTGGTAAGAACCTCAAGAAATCGCTTTCAATGCAATTGTATAAGGATTTCAACTGATTTAAAAGAAATTGTCCCTTTGAATCTTATATAGCTATCTTTCATTGTTGAGATACTCCATATTTCGTGAGCATTGGATGATTTAGTTGAACTACAATTGTGATATAAAAGGTATAGGAAACAATGAGAGCAGAAATCATTGTCTCTCGAAAATTTGGCGAGCTAAATTCAAAAACTGCTTGTCGGTCCTATCAGGGCATAGCAAGAGACACCAACAGTTTAGGTCCTCACAGTAGCCATCATTTATACATAATTGGACAATTCTATCTATTCATCTGTCCGTTTATTATTCGCCTAAATGCAAAATTTTGGACGTCTATTGCGTTAGTAAGAACAAAAAGAATGTGCAAACGAGCAGTGGTACCAATGCGCAAGTGTGTTTTCTGTTTGTCTGTTAATACCGATTCCGTAAACTTTGATGCTAAACATCATACAGTGATTTTCAACAAAAAGAATTTATAGCATTTTTTAACGCGTTCAACTTCACCTTTATTCTATTCCGGAAATGAGGAGAGGGGAATTTGCATGGTCGGCCGAAAAAAAAAACAAGTCCATTGTAGAAGACTTGTGTGAGCAGTTGGACTACAAAAATATGAAGGCATTGTTTTGCATATTAATTATTTATAAGTAATTTATGTAATTATTTGCCCACGTATGGGGATGCAAAGATGTATATCGCCAGCTTTTCCAGCATGCTTTCCGCTTGTTGCGTTTTTTTCCTTTTGAGCTCATTATAAAAGATTTCATTTCAGTTGTATATTTCTTAACTGTCCTGACATATAACAAAGCATAGATGATTGAATTTTATATTGTCTCAATGTTTTGTTGCTTCGTAAAACTTGAAACGATGTTGCAGGTACGAGTCTTTTCACGGTCTATTTGGCAGCATCGCAAGAGGGATGGGTTTATGTTCTCTATGATTGTCTCGATACATTCCCCTCCTACATTGCATTCTTCTATTTCGTTACGCTAATATTCTTTCTCGCTTGGCTTGTTAAGGTTTGCTGCACATTCATTACAACGTTATATTCATTCGCTATGCAAAATCGAATAGAAACGGTAGAAACTTTAGGGTTCAATTTCCAGAAAAATTCTGATCGTGAAAGGCCTCATAAACCGTTCGTGAGGACCGGAATTTATTGAAACTTCAAGTCATAATAAGTCGGTTGTGTGCTTTTTAGGTATTTTTGCAATATTTCAAAATCGCATAAAGATGACGTCATTTCCGCTTAGATGATGTGGTCCATATCTCTTATGTTTGTTTTTAAAGTAGAAGGAAACAAATGTTCCGATATGTATGACGTCATATGATATAGCGCCTTAATTTAGAGAATACAGGTTGCCTCCCATCCTCTTTGACCATATCCTATTTTGTGTTAGCCTTTCGCGATTTTCTATTATTGACGTGATATCCGTCTTATGTTTCCTGTTTGTCACGTTCCTCTTCAGTGGAGAATCTTAGGGATAAGGGATTTACTAGGATTGGCTTTTATTGAGGTCCTTTACTTGATGTCCCATGATGTTTCAGTCTTATTTCTTTTTTCTGGCTGCAAATCTCAAAATGAATTCCCATCTGTAGAGATGCCGTTTTTGTTCTTTAAGAGAGGCAAGCTTAAAATCTAATTATTCGACTTCATTTCAAGCGGATTTCGTTCATCTCAGGGATTTTGGAGATTTGGACGCGTAACGTAACGAGGGAAGAAAACGCATTTTTAGAGGATGGGCATTAATATTCGCTTGTACAGGATGCAGAGTACGGTAGTGATGTGTACGAACGGGCGGGCACGAGCTGAGCTCCATTCGCAGCCAGTGTGCCGTCGTTCTCTGCGGTTGTGCAGTTTTAGTATCCTATCAAACAACCGCCGATATCCAACGATCGGACTACATTGAATAGTAGAGAGTTGTAGATTTTTGAACCTTACTAAGGTAGAAGTTTGGATTAGTGCTGCCTCTCTGAAAAGCTGTTCCATACATCTTTCTGGATGCAAACCTGGATCCAGTCGGTGTAATGAAATGCAATGAAAGTTTAATTGAATGCCACCTCGTTTGTTAGAAGTCACATTTTACTAGTAAAAGTCGAACAAATTCGGAGTCCCTGTTTGAGTTTTAAAATTTAAAATGCTCGATCGTTTAGCAATCTTTTTGACCGGCAGAAATTGATGACCACTTACGTAAACTCAATAAATTCGCCCTACGTCGACGAGATGCAGTTTGCAAATAAAAGGAAAACTGACATCCGAATTCTTCCAGGCAGAATTTTAGAAATTCATCCGGGGGATTTTGAGAATCTGATTGGACGAATTTTTAGTTGCGACGAATCGCTTTCAAAATTTTATGACAAAAACTTTAAACAGTGTTAGCATAAAATTGTTTATGGGCTTCATAGAGCATACTTACCGATCCACTTCGGCATATTAATGAAAAGTAATTGAAAATAATTGATGCAATGATGCGAATGAATCATTTTTTCTTTTTTAAGTACAATGTAGGATAATTATCTATTTTATTATTAAAAGATGAATTATTTATTTACAGAATGTATTTATTGCGGTCATTACGGAAACTTTCGCCGAAATTCGCGTACAATTCAGTGAAATGTGGCAAACTCGAGAATCTTCTACCGATGAGAGTTTCACTCAGGTAATTGATTACTGTAACATTAATAGTTACTGTAACTCAGGTAGTTAAAAATTAATTACGAACTAAATTCGAACGATAACGGAATGGAAAATTCGTTCCAATTATTTGTTCGCTTCTGAATTCTGCCATGTTTGTCAGCCTATTTCATAAGTAACCAAAAAATAAGATACATGCAAAATAATGTCTTTAAGTTTTGTTTAATTTGTTCACTCTCACAATTCTTCTGTGAAAGATACGGTTTTCCTTGCAACCCGACCGGTGAAAATGATAAACCGACCGGTCTAAAATATATGCTCAGATAATTTTCGAAGTTCGGTCGATCAACGAGAAAAATTGAAGGATCCTCTCGCCAGAAAGTTCTTTATACCCATCACATTTCATAGCTATTGCTTCAGTGGTTCCCCAATTGCAACTATGAAAGTGGCAGGCAACCAACCATAGATTATAAATGTACACAAATATTGCTTAGTGATGATGCATTTTTGCAAATGCGTGTGTAAAAATGTCTGAAAACTTAGTGGAAAACTTATGCAAATTTTTTATAGAAGACTTCTGCGAGTGATCGGCATAACTAAACATTATTAAATGTAATAGCAACTAGTGCTGGACTAGTGGTGAGAAGTGCTGTTGTGAATGATGACAACCAGTACTAGGTTAAATAGGAGACAGTGTGGTTAACAGTAATGATAAGATTATCTTATTAGCTTCAACGAGGATCTCCGACTAGGGGGAAGGGGACGAAAAATATATGGTCCTGGAGATCCCTTATCGCTGTCCTTTTGCATAGATTGTGATGTCGTCGGAGTCCCTTCTCTCACCCCTTTCCCCTTCGAGAGCATTTTATCATTTACGGCCTCCTTTCCCCGGCCAAAGAATCTCCATCCTTCCAATCGACGGCATTCCGGCGGACTACTAAGCCGCACCTATCATCATATCATTCAGTGTTGCTTATCTAAAGATTGAGAACCATTTTTTCTTCTTCCTAGTTATTCATCTCGTTGTTATCAGTTATAGCATGTGAAATCTCATAGCTATGGCTCCATCCTTCAGAGGCTCTGATGTCTTCTCCCTTCCTTTTCAGAACATAGCTACACTGCATCATAGAAAGTAGTACTTAGTAGCTATACGTACAGAATGCCTAAATTTGATCCTCTATAATAAACCCCGTCAAAAGGCATGACAGCTTATAGTGATTGCAATAAAATGAAATCAACTCACCGTATAAGAGAAGGTAAATGGCTTTCATCTCATAAACCTAATGGAACGTTTGTCACTGATAATGTGGTACTTTCAGAAACTCGAAAGAACTGATGATGGTTGGCGATTGGTGGCAATTGATGCTGATAAAACAACCGTTAAAGGTTCTACAAAACTGCTTCAAAATGTATTTTTTTATGTTGAATTTTTTTTTCTTTTTCAGTTATTTTTATTGTTATCAAGAAAGGCCAATTAAGAACTTTTTATTTTATGTTGTTGACTGTTTCAATCGAAAAGCCTAGCCGCGTTCATTGAACAAAACATACAACGAAAAACGCTTGTTGATGTGTTTTTCTACTTAATTGCATGTGAAAAAAGTTTCCAGGATGTTCGTTCTCGAGCTGTACTCATTCCACGACTGAGAGAGTCAAATATTTATATTTTGGGGTGTCTTAAACCTCTAGTAACCAATATAGAATGTAGCAAAAAACTGCTGAAATTGAAAAGAGGAAGGAGGGGTAGGAGGGGGGGGGGAGGGGAGGGAGTGGAATGAAGGATATCGTTTGGTGTTTCGTCTCGCTTACTTTCATTGTTCGAAGGTGAAATTTTCGTTGAATCCGGCAGATATGCAAATAGATATAGATATAATACCACCACAATACTTTTTGCAAGGAATCTATGAAAACTTAAAAAAAAAATAAAATTTATAAGTGTTGAAATAATGAAGTGATGCATTGATAGCTAAATGCAAATGTTCCTCTCCTCAATGATTGTATTGTATTTGATTTTGATTCTTACAAGTTCTACATAGGAGCAGCCTTCAAGAATTATTGAAAATTTATCCTTTATATAAAAGTAATTCCACATCACGATTGCTAGCAAAACATTTTTTTTTTTTTTATTTATATTCTTCTATAGTATTAATGCAAATTCTACTGTGAAAATTTTTCGAAATTTTTATAGTTCAAAAAATTGAAAATTCGAAATGTTTAGATGGAATGAATGTAATTTCATAGAAATTTTTCAGACGGTAAGATCGACATCATTTCAAATCGGAATGATGTTCTTAGTGATATTGAATGCGATCTTCAATGCATCATTTGTTCATAAACATGACGGGACCGATGAAACACGTAAACTTATTTATTACTATATAGAGGTTAGTTGTTATTATTTTCAATCCAACTAGAAGAATCACTAGCGATTTAGAAGATTCAAAACCATCCTGCCAGTTTATCACATCCACTGTCTGCCATCCTTCCGTACTCCCCGTAATTCTAGGAAGCACACCACTGTAATACATCGGCATTCCTTCCTTACCTAATTTTGGAACTTTACCTGCTGATGCTAAAAAAATTTGCAAATTCAAGAATTACAATAGTTCATACCTGAAACGAAAGTCACTAAAAACATTCTATCATGTTGTGTTTGGGCTATAGTTCAAAGGTACTACTTCCTTCGGTCGCCAGACTTCCTTCTCGAGAAAAAGTTTTTGAACATTCGCGGCACATATGCACTCTTTAGAAGACACCGTATATGTGAAAAATGCTGAGGCATCATGGTGGGACTATCAGATGCTTAAGTGGTTCAGATGGGTAGTTAGGTAGTTAGATGAGTGGATTAGCCACTTGCGACGCCTACGAGTACTTTTGAGTTTTTTCTTCGAGATTTTTCATTTGGTCAAGTGTATATAAAGTGTGATTAAGCCTAAACAAAGGAAGTGGGAAGTCAGTTGTGAAAATTGGGCAAGAATTCGGGCAGCCGGCCTAATAAATGCTGCAAACATCGCGACCATAGGCGGTAAATTTGCAGGGTATAACCAGTGGGAAACTGAAATTACGCTGCAAAAATTCAAAAAAAAAAAAAAATTGTTGCCAAGCCAATGAAAATTTCGATGGTCTATAGAGTTAGGCATGCAACGAGGGTTTATCAACTCGTGTTTATCGTTTGTGCTCCCTCTTCGTCCCCTTCCCCCTCTTTTCCCTCCAGACTTAGAATACATGAGAGCAATTGCATAAATGACTATGAAATGAGTACTCGAAAGGTGTGTTGCGCTAAAAAGAACCAATTTTGCAGGTGGCATTTACATTATTATTCAACATCGAATGTGCGCTGAAAATATTGGGTTTCGGTTGGAATGGCTATATTCGTAGAGGATTGCATAAATTCGAGCTTATTCTATGCATTGGAAGTACTCTCAACGTTGTGAAGCCATTATATTCCACAAATATTTTCACATATTTTCAAGTATTTCGTATTGTTCGACTTATTAAAGCTTCACCGATGCTTGAGGATTTCGTCTATAAAGTATATTTGTCAATCATATTTCACTATAAATATTAACTTCGAATCGAAATTAGTTACTTATTATAAAATACTTGTGTTACTCTGCCAAATTTGAAACATTAGATGTGTTTATTAAGGTTGATCCAGAACTATGCCATGTTGCTTATTCCGATCTTTACAAAAGATTATTTTGCTGTTTTTATGAGCTTTTACAAAGTTGGTCTCGCAAAAGCAGATTATCTTATCTATGCGTTTGTGTGCTTATATCTGTCTATTCATCGGGTAGTTTGAACTCGAGAACCATTAAAGCTCAATTTACCAAATTTGGTGCTTATCTTACCAAATGTGGTGTATATATTACCAAATGTGGTGTATTTATTACCGAATTCGGCGCATGTAATCTTTGCCATATATTAATCCCTCCTCAATTCAAAAATAGTTATACACATTTGAAACAGCAAAAAACAAAAAAAAGAAAATTGCATAGATCAGACTTCTATATCGGCAGCGCAAAGATGGCGGGAAAATATATCTGCTGTGTAAAGCCCTTGTGTGAGCGCTCGCATTGATTAATGTATGAAGTCATTATTTTCACGTGTAGATGGCTTCTATGTAATTTTTGAGACCGGTTGGTCAGGCTGGCAGAATATTGAGGTGTATATCGTGCCAGCTATCCTGGCAAGTTTCCGCTCTTGTTTGTAATTTGCAACTCATCTTGGCTTTTCTTCTTGCAACTTTTATGTGTGAACATCTTGACGGAAAAATAAATGGGAGGACTTTATTTCCAGTATTTGGAATACCGGAAGTGGTGGCGCCGTTGTGGTGCGTTTGGCTGCATTCACAAGTGCCACCTTTTTTGCAGCAGAAGAGGCTGTTTGATTAATTCTTTAGTTTGGATTACGAGTCAATAAATGAAAGAAACCACCTTTGGATGGGTGATATAAGGTGGGAATGGTTCTAGAATCGTCTGCCTAATCGCTTTTCATGAAGGAGGAAATACACTTTAAACACTGCTATTTCATTTGGGCACCTGTTGAAATAAAGGTTGTTGGGGGGGGGGTTGGGGGAGGACGAGATAGCCTCCTTATAGAACGTCGTAACTTATGTATGCTGGTTGCATAAAACACAATTAGACGCAGAGCCCTTCCACAATATTTTAAGTGGACCAGCTAGAACGGCGCCACCATTTCCTATACTTTTGTTCAATATGACGCTATGAATGAATTCTTCCTGTTTATTGTGTTGCATCCGACTTTCGAAAAAGCTGTTGCCTAGAGATAGCCAATCTTGAATATCGATGAAATTGCCTTATAAGCTTTATTACGTCCATACGAGTGAAGAGGATTGATAGTAAATGTGAACGTGACATTAAGGAACGTGTCGGGCGATCACGGAGCCTATCAAGTTTTCAAGTTGTCTTATAAAGTTTTTAATCTTTAACCCTCAAATAAGCATCATATAATAAATAACCTTATCAAGTTTTTCAATTACCTTTAAAAATCTATATATCCTCAATATGTAAGTGAATTGCCGCACGTTCGCTTTTATAACGATGCAGATGATTGCTCCGGTTTCTGCGTGTTGTTAATGCACCATTACTCGAGTATATTCATTTAAAAATCATTAAAAATATGTTGCAGATTTTTGGTCCTGGAAAAAAACTTGGTGGATTGGTTATTTTCACAATGGTACTACTCGTTATCACCTCAGCAGTTTCATTGCAATTGTTTTGTTATGTACCAAAGCTTGATAAATTTCGAACATTTCCACAGGTGAGTAAATTTAAATATTTGTTTTCCTCTTAATTTCAAATATTATTTTTATTTGCATATTAAGGTTTCATTGATAGGCGGAAAATCCATTATTATGATAGATTTATTTACAAAATATTTGCATACATATCTTTTTCATCAACATATTTATTTCCAATTCTTATATTAGCTTTCAAGTAATATTTTCAGTTAAGGTTTAATTTCACCGAATATTTTAGGTAACTTGGGTGCAGCTAAACTTCAGTGGGTTTCATTTCCATCTTTAAGCCTCATATTCATTGGTTGAGTGGGTTATTTGCATTGACCATCGTTTCGGTGCAAAACTCGATAGTTCTTTCAAATTCAACGCAATTGATTGCATTTCAGTGTTACATTTTTTTTACAATAGCAAGCGGAAAGTGAACACTTAGAATGCTCAACTCATCAAATCAGAAAATGCAGTTAACCTCAAAGATTTTTCAAAAAAAAAAAAAACTTCCGGCATTTCAATGAATTTTTCTCAATTATTTATGTCTTTAATTAAAAAGGGAGAAAGCAATCCAAGCAGCTAATTCTGCATTTTTTATCCATGCTTGTTCTGAGTTTATTTCTCTTCTCTAAAATATTTTAGATTCCTTAATCATAACGTACACAGAAACGACTAATATTATCTACTTGTAAAGCGATAAAACAACTTTTGGGGGGAAGTTCATTGAGAATGCTCTTGAAAGGGAGAGGATTTACTCATCCTACTTGTCCTACTAGAACATTCCTAGTGAATATTTATTCTGTTATTCTACTAGAATTCAAATATGGATATCGCTAGAAACGTTTTCTTAGCATTATCCAGCTTCGAATAGCTTTGAGGAAGAAAGAATATTAAAAAAAGTTAATGATTCAGTCATCTTTATGTCGATAAGCATCTCAGTGATCGTTTTCAGCAACTGAACGAAGCTAACTCTTTGGTAACAAAGATTCAATTTTTGCGAGTTGATTGTTTTTTTTTCGACGGTTTTTGGAAGGATTTTTGATTTATTCACTAAGAAATTGCTTCTGATGGAACGCTATTTTGTTATATAACGATGATCAAAGATCACTTTTGCAGGCATTTATGTCGATGTTTCAAATAATCACACAAGAAGGATGGACTGATGTTGTCGTTGAGATTCTTAGAACGACTAATGAATCAATGGTGCCATTTGTAGCGATTTATTTCGTTGGTTATCATCTCTTCGTTACACTTGTATGTTTGCATTCCCTATACGTTATTAGTTTATTCGTAAATCGTGATTGCAGAAGTGATGCTATTCAGTGGTCGTAATCATAGGAATAGTTTCTGCATCGGCTACGAATTTCCAGTTTTTCCATCCATCTAAATTTATCGGATTCTGAAGTTTTTAAAATTTCCCTCTAACCAATTCGTTTCCCTCTGGTCACTGTACGTGCCCTGAAGGAAGAGAGGAGGGGAGCATGAGCACAAAGGGAAAGAATTTCTTCGTTGACAATGAGCAAAGAGGGAAGCGAAGTGTTTCTCACCTATACTTCGCGTCCCAAGGGTTGGAAAACAGTCGCAGTTTGTTGATTGCGTGGGCACTTCATTGTCTCATCTAAAATATGCTTAGAATTATTTCTCACATTCCGAACAAAATTAAAATATCGCGTTTGGGATAAAGCGCCTAAATCTATTTTTTATTTTCTGCCCGCATCCATCTTCCCAAAATAAACATATTTTCCCCTCTTGATTTCCCCTCCTTCCAGGAAATCGTGAGTTGGGGTCACCTTTTTTCTATCCATAGCTTAGAAGTCGTACCCTCGGCAAGAAATTCGGAAAAAAGATTTTCGATTTTTAATTGGCAGAAAATACATAAATACTTTTCGGTCATTTTACTTTTGTAATCAATAAACCTAGCTGGAGATAAGAAATTTGCTAGGTAAAAAGTGCACCATAGG
This sequence comes from Baylisascaris procyonis, assembly GCA_037389465.1. Lineage (NCBI taxonomy): Eukaryota > Metazoa > Nematoda > Chromadorea > Rhabditida > Ascarididae > Baylisascaris > Baylisascaris procyonis. The sequence continues at coordinate 4,416,643 of JAZARR010000154.1, read as the reverse complement.
TTTGCCTCCTTTCTTATGACCCATGTTGATCCATCGCTATCAATGTGCTAAAGAACTGCATATATATCACGACGATCATATAACAGAAGAAAAGGTAGAGGAGATGTGTGATTGAGTGAAATATGAAGACTCCATTCTCAATACTTTTGAAGTCATTTATCTATAAAATTTTATTTATTCTTTGCTGGTAACATGCGAAGTTGATTATTCAAGAAAAAGGAAGGGGAAGCTAAAGCGCATTTCGATATAACTCCTTTCAGTTGCTTCTTCGCTTAATCACTGCTGAAAGCATTGAAAATAATCCTTCATACAGGTTGAGTTCTAATAATGTATCGTTTCATTAATTTTCTCCATCATTTTCAGATTGTTCTATCGTTGTTTGTCGCGGTAATTTTGGATAACCTGGAAATGGACGAAGAGCTGAAGAAAGTGAAGCAATTGAAAGCTAGGGAAGAGGTTGTTTTGGCGTTTCATTTACTCATTTTTACAGATTTCGGCTATCAATTTTGGCTTTTTATTCAAATAGAATGCCAGTAAAAGTGAATAGATTATAAATGAATTTTGAGTAGTATCGATATCGGTTCCATTTGCTGGAAAATTGAGAGAGGAAATTTTTTCTGCAATTAGACCAGCATAGGCTTCAAGCGAACAGAAGGGCAACATTGAAGAACATCATACGGTATTTGAACTTCTTTACCTGGTGCTTTGCCTATAATGGTGTATTGGAAGTCAGTAATTTGAAAGGACACCGAAATCGTAGAAAGGCAAGGACTTCTTGATTTTTGTGAGCAGACTTGGAACTTATCATTTGCTGAAATTTCTACAGTCATGCCTTGAAGCAGATTTTTTTGATGCAACTTGAACTGAATATGCAAATAATAAGCCTAGTTAAACGATGACGTTTTGATGATTCGGTTCGAAACCGGAAGAAAAATGCTCTTTATTTGCCAAATTATTTGAATGTTTTTATGGTATTTTTGTATTTAGACGACTATGCGCACAACCTTACCATGGCGTTTACGAATATTTGAGAAGTTTCCAACTCGACCACAAATGGTCGAGTTGAGACGAGTATCAAGTGAATTCCCACTACCAAAAGTCCGACAGAGTTTTACGAGGCAATTCGCCGAAACGGATGCATTCACCATTATTACATATAATCAAGGTAATCATTTTGTGCATATTGTTTCATACCAATCAGTATAGTTTATCTTTGGCTTGCGACATCGACCTTCTGCGTTCTCATCGAGGCATCTGTATAATGCCGATATAGGCTCATACAATGTATATGCAAAAGTTTAAGTTCTGAAAAAGAACCTAAAAGGTAACCAGTCGTAAAGCTTCACAAAGAGTTTCGCGTTGCATTCGCAGGTGGCGGAACTTGTTTAGGTAACCATGTTGTTGTTTTTCCCCGTGTGGAGACAGGCGAAGAGGGGTGAAATAGCCCATAGCTTGCAAAGGATTGGCAGAAGAAAGAAGTTTCCAAGAAAATTTGCTTTTGCACCATTTCCCACTCCCCCATTCTACGCATCCCTACTAAGCGGTTTAAAATTTACTGCTACTTTGCCACTCGAAAATTTTTGGTAACCTCGCTCAAGGCAACGCGTATAGGAATAATGTTGCCATTACCCTTGCGGGGAGGATTCACCAGACCAAAAGTTCCTAAGCGCCGTGATCTGGACTCCACCAAGTGCATACGTATCGTTGTTTTCCATGTACCACTAGTATATGCAAATTTATTATTGTATACGATGTTGCGAGATGACAATGTAAAATAGCATCATTCATGTGAGAAAAAAATCTCTTTTCGTATAGTTTTTGATCTCTTCGTTTTTCGTTTCATTTATTTAGTTCTTTGTAGTTCTCAGAAGTATTTTCTTAATTTCAACTGAATATTCTAACAATGCATTTTTTTTCTATTTGTAGAAGGTGACGATCGCCAAAAATTATTATTCCGTAATGCAGCACATCTGCGCGCTTCAAGAAATGCAGTAAAATTGCGTCAAATTGGTCATCTTTCTTCGAAGTGGACAGTGGCGACTTTGATTGAGTAACTCCTTTTCCATATTTTTTTATTCTACATTTCTTGTTATCAAAAACCAACATATTTCCTTTCCTATTCAAACAAATAATTTTGTGGTTTCGAATGTCTTACTGAGCGAGCAATCATGTTGTGACCAAATAAAACATCGAAATATGTCATCGAATGACCTTTGATCTTGAGTGCATTTTTGACTATATACGATAGTGAAAGAAGCAAGTGAAAACCATGGAATGTCTTATTGATCGTTAAAACAATGTCAACGATGCTACACTTTTTTGCTCAATATCAGTGGAAATCAGGGAGCTGGTATACCGTCTAGAATAACAACCTTCATCGCTTTCCAGTCAGCCTCTACGGATGAAGCTTTTTTAACTTAGCCACGGCGACCTGTCACAAAAGTTTAAAAAAAATTATTGCGAAGCATTGTAGAAATGATTCTTAGAGCAGTAACAGAAATCTCTCATTCTGCTAACTTCTTATCCAATGAATGTTTTGGGAGATGGGGGGAGGGACGAGAAAGCAGGGAAAGAAGAGAAGAGGGTGGCGGGGAAACTGGAATGGGAATTTGTCTTTTCCTGAGCGCGATTTCGGGTCATTATTTTACCGACGGTTTTACAGAGAATCGAATCGCAATCGGGCTCTACTCTCCGATTCAACGCAGTTCATCGCACAGTTGGGTCGTTCTGGAACAAGAATAGGCGCAGATGCATCGTAAGTTTTTCAATTATAATTCCGCAGCTATCGCTAAAATTAGCCGATTGAACGTATCAAGCTGCAGTGAAGCTAAATATTATTTAAACAATACGCTTGAAATGTATGAATCGGAAAAAAAAATCCCGAGGTTTATAATTGAACGTGGAGTTTCACTGAGGCTATAATTATCTTTGTTTATAAAAGTTGACTAGGAACATAGCAGAATATGACAGTGAAAACATCAGAGAATAAGGATTTTTCTCATGTTTTCTGATGGATAGAGGAGCGGAAATTGAAGAACGGTTTTTGAGTGAGTGAGATTATTCTAAATCTCTTCCAAATTTTATTGGTCAGTTTATTCGGGAGGGGGGGGGGAAGAGGGGGAGAGGGGGTATATAATGTCTTACGATGCAACCGGTGTTTTCAGGCTGCTTCTTTATTTCTTCAGCCGTCACTTCTTCAGACCGTTTTGTTTTCCCTGTGCAGTATGTACAAGTGCCATAATCCATTTACCATACTCCCTTGGTTATCAGCCTTCTCTAAAGAGAGGTCTCATAAACAGAACATGTTTCGAAAGCTTCAAAAGTCTTTTCTTAACTTGCGGATATCAAAAGAGTCTTTTCGAAAGCGCAGGATAAGACCCTTTCCTGTTGTTCATCTATATATAGTGAATGAAGGACAATATAGTAGGTATTCACAAAAGATTTCTACATTGCATACCAGGATGGCACCAAATTATTGAAATATGTATCCGTTTGTCTGTCATCCACATCCACTTTTCGCAACTCCAGTCGATGCTACTTTTGGTATAGTTGTTATTTTAAAGTGTCATGAAATTGTTAGACCGGTTTTCCTCAACGACCGACGAAATAACGGAATGAATTTTTGGATCAAAGTTTATTTGATACTGTTTGCCAAGATTTGCAGAAATTGGGAAACTTATTGGTTTGGCAGACTGAAACGGACGAAAACATACCATGTCAAACTCCGTAACAAATTTCTCCACTTAGTCCTTCCCAATAACAGAACCAAGGATTGAGTACTGCCAGCCAATAATGGGATGAATCAGATAGCATGGTATTTCTTTGGCATACCTATTGCACCCAAGCCAGCTTTCCTCATGTAGTACTATATACAGAGAAACCAACTATGCCTCAGCGTATTACTGTGGGCGTCTGCAAAAGGTGCAAAACCAAAACGTGGTACTTGTAAAGCCTCGCCCAGAATATGTGTAAGGAAGCAGTTTTGGTTTATCGACTTAAACAGTATTTAGATGCATTATTTGTTGATAGCGACAGTTGCATCCATAGAACAAACGCCCACCGACTGCTCCCGATATTTTTCAAAACGGTCACTTAGAGTTGCAGGTTTACTCGACTCCGCAATCGCAGTATAAATCCATCGATGAAGCTGAAGGCAATTTACGAGCACCTGAAGGAAAATGGTGACGTTCGACCAGCCGATTCGGCACCAAAGAACGATTTGAAGCAAGGGGAAATTGACATCAAAGCCCTGCAACAAAAAAGACAGCATGCGGAGCTAACAAGGTAAGGGCACGGTTCGTTATGCATAGAAATCACTACTTTTTTATCAGCAAGGATTGAAGGGAGGAGAAGCGCGGTTAAAGGAGGGAAGTTCTTGGAGGAGGGGGATGACGCTTCCTCGTGTCATTAAGAAGAGTTGATTTCCCTTTCGAACCCCTGCGTTAGGAGAAAAGAACGGAATTTGAGACCGATCCAGGAATAACCCTTAAAAAACGACTTCTTGCAAGGATATTCTCATCAGAGTGCTTCTTCCTGAAGCAGTGATGTCCAATTTATGATGCACTAGAAGTGACACATTGCTGTTTGTTTCAAAAATTAGTGAAGAAGGAACGAAAGAATGATTTCTTCTGTTACGGGTGTGACAGGAGGGATGGGAAAAGGGTATATGCTATAGGGCTGTGAGAATGAAGCACTTTTTAGTTGCCAAAGAGAGAGTTTCGATGAGAGCGGAGGAAAATGGTGTTTGCCGTCCTGAAAACGATGGGGGGAGGGAGGGAGGGGAGGAGGTTATCCTCAAAGAAGGATCAACACTCTTGTCCGTTCCAAATTCTCTTGATTGTGCAAGTTTTCCTCTGCTCGGAATTTTACGTGAGTTTGCTTAACTACAAAATGCATCAGCATTATCAACGGAAAGCAATATCGTTATTCAGGAATCGCATCGAAGAGGAAATTCGTGAAAATCATCCATTTTTCGATCGTCCACTATTCGCAGTGGGTCGTGATTCACGTTTACGGCATATTTGTCAGGAAATTGTCTATGCAAAATATCTTCCCGATAAAATCGATCCGGTTACCGGCAAGCAAATCCAACGTCGATATAAACAACTTCAGTAAGTGGAATTTTCTAAATATTCCATTCTTTGGGGCTCATAAAAATTTGTGAGAGTGAAGAGTCGGGCTGTGGGAAAAAATTATCAGGTTGCTGAGAATGCCAGATCACTGGTTATATATCAGCTTCAACCAATCACGACTGCTATTTCTTTCTAGCCTATTAGCTAACGACCTGCTAGTTGTGTTGATTTATGCACATCTTGCACGTAATATTTGTAAATGATGTTTTGGTACTCATCGCTGGCGAGTTACGAAGAAGCGAAAAAGTAGTGAGACAACACCTGATATCTATTTTCTCAGAAAGTGTGAAGTATAAACGGTGCCTTTTCAGTTGGTAAATTTTGTAGATTCCCTTTACTGAACAAAATAAGCAGTAAGAAATAAACAAGACTAAAACAAACAAATAAACCAGCCCCAAAACAGATTTTATTATAACACATCAAATGAGATTCAGAAAAATGCCTTTTAATCATTGTTTATTTTATCGTACTTATTTTCATCTCAGAACAACTTGTTTCAGTTCATTGGTTGGCCTCATGACCTATCTAGATTGGGCAATGGTATTGATAACATCGCTTTCATGCTGCTCGATGCTCTTCGAAAGTCCATGGCCGACAACTGGCGAAAACCTTATTTTCAACAATCCTTATCTTCAGGTTGATATTGACATCTAATTCTCACAAAATAGATTTCTTCAGTATGCAATAACAAATTCCTTCTTCGTAAAACCAATTTCCTCTGAGTATTATAAAATACGCTAGTGATCACTGAAGGTTGTTTGCGAATCAGTTTTTGCTAGTCGACCCATCATCACTCACCACAGTTTGGCAACTAAAAGATCGTCAACATAGACCTTTGAAATATTGCCAAAGAGCATCGACGTTTTGTTGCTTGACTTTTACGAGTTTCGATGAGAAAATAAGCGAAGTCACTATCAAAAACAAAAAAAAAACGATGATAAGCTGTATAAATTTAATTTCGGATGATTTATTTAAATTCCTATTCATATTTTATCCACATGAGAATCTAGCTAGAAAGAATTTGCAACACGAGTCAAACGACAATATTCAATCGCTTCCCCCCCCCCCGCCCCTCCGCTTACCTTTCCGCTGTTTCCACTCGATGTTTATAATTGACGGTAAATTTAGATATAACTGCCGAAGACTGTAATGCTGCAATTACCTTTAATATTGCTTCAGATAAATTTAAATTTAAATTTAAAAAAATTTAAATTAAACATGATATTGCTGAAGTGTAATTTAAATTTGCATTAAAAAATTTGTCTAATTGAAGATTTGTGAATATTTGTTTGTGGTTTCGATGACATTCGAACTCGTTGTGAAGGTTCTAGCGAATGGTTTCTTTTTTACGCCAAATGCAGTGGTACATGACGTTGGTGGTGTTATGACACTCTTCATTTACATAGTGAGCATCTTTTTTCCTCCTTTTATTCGGTTTGTCAGCATTTTGCAATGCTGTTATGATTCGATAAAGCAGTGATTGTTGGCAGTCTTCTGCATTCTTCATCAGTTTCGCTACATTTGAAATATAATGAGAAAATAGTTTAGCCGTGTTTTTGCGCTGTTATCTTTCTTGGAACAGATATTGCTTTTTTGGTAATCCTGTCTTTTTTGGTAATTTTTGGTAATCTTACCTGGAATGAAATCCTCCGAGTGGTTGAAAGTCTCCAAGTTTTAGAGCGGTTTTATTATTGAGAAGTTATTTTTATTCCCGAAAACTTTGCGAAGGCATAATTGCGGCATATAACGTTTCAATTACTCGGGAACAACTTCGATTTCTCTGGTGGGACTAAAGGAATATGGTGCGGGGTAAGGGGATCGTTTTATCTCGGAGAGGTATAAGTAAGCGGATGGTTATTATAAGGGGATAGTTCGTTGGAAGGTGTTCATTTGAAATCTGTGGCAACAACACTCAAATTTCGCTCACCTCCATAATAATTATGAATTTACAGCTGCATCAGTATTGTACTCGTAACCCTGAAATAAGTTGTACTATATAACTGAAAGAAATGTATCACTTAGAAGCGAATTTCAATTAGCCGTTAGCTTCTGATGTAATGCCTGAAGATTGTCTATTTCTGACAGCATTCACTAGGGAGGGAAATGATTCGTTAATATATGCAAAATTTTCTTCTAAGCGGTTTTTTTTTTGATAGAATTGTTTGCCACTCAAAAGCAATATTTTTAAGAGTGAGGAGTATTTGTCGCTCTACCACCCATATGACCAATATAAACGCTATTGTATAAATAAGCATTCTGAATTTAGAAATTCACTAATAAAATAAATATATGAGCATAGTTATCGGATTATTAACAACGATTATTTGTATTAAGGTTTTGAAAAAATCCGGTTTTTCGTCTAAGAAAATATATCTATTGATTTCAGTCGTCGCATTGATATGAATTACGCCACCAGGATTGTCTGAAGTTTGCGATTTGCATTTTTCGCCAAAAAAATCATCGAAAGGACCAAGAAGATAAAAACTATTTTGATTAACAATTTATGAAACTTTCAACTCTCCTCTATGCTTGTGTAGCCCCTAAATGTAACCTTTTTAAAGATCCAGTATTTATAACTATGCCTCTTCCAGCTGATTGTGGTTAGCAGGCGGTTGTCCATCGGTGTTCATACATGATAAGTACCAGTATTAAAACATAACTGCGGAGGGAAATGTCGGCATGATCTCAACTCATCCTGTGAAGCTAATTTTTTTTCAAACGACGATCTTTTTGGGCATTTTGCGTTCGCTAAACGAAACCCTAGCGAATTTAGCCGGAAATGGATATTGTTTCGAATATCACTTAGAACCATATAAGTACTGAAAATATATAGTAACAACTTTCTCCTCAAAAATATAATTGCCTCCTCATTGGTATTACGGAAAATTTTGTTGTAAGCAGGACAACTTAAATGTAAAATTTTATTGTTTGCTGCATACTTTTGACAGTCGTACTCTTCACAGTACTATCATGAACGAATGTTTGAAGAATAGTTTAGATTAGCTCAAAGATTGCAAGTAAAGTATCATTGTTAGAAAAAATTCGAATCTAACGCCATATAACGAATATTTTAGTGCCTATCGATTATTTACTTCTTTTTCGTTTTGCAGTTTCAATAATGAGAGTCGTTTTATAGACAAGTATGATCTATTTGGTTTGGATGCCGAATCATGTGGAAATCAATTCATTAGCGCAATTTATGATGATATTTCGTGCAATGCGTCCATTACGAATCTATACTTTAGTGCCACATATTCGTAGAGTGGTTGTCGAACTATGTAAAGGATTCAAGGAGATTCTACTCGTTAGTGTTTATACGCTATTCTCATTTTATTTATTTTATCCACTTTCTGAGATATTTCTGCTGAATCCTTTTTTCTTAATCTCAATAACCGGTGATGACTGTATTGGCTCAAAGTCATAGTCCTTTAATTCCTTGGGCTTGACGTTTTCAGTTTTGGCCAAAAATACTTTTATGGGACCATCGTTCATTCACTCTTATGCGTGTATCGTAAGTAATTTGATGGAAGAAAAGTCGCGGTCACCTTTCACTGATCAAATTGTTTAGTAATTGTTCAGTTGGCACATCGAAAGGTACCAATGAACTGATGAGCCATGGGCTCAGTCGACCCTCTAAATATCATTAAAGTGATTAATATGGATGCTAACAGTTTCCAGTGCTAACTTTCGCTGGACGCCCTTAGAGAAAAAAAAATCGGCTAATGCTTGCAACCAACAGTCTTCGCAATCCAGTTGCTATGTTGCACAGTTCAAGTAGGATCCATGAGGTTAGAAATTCACAACTAGGAGTAGCCGGGCAAGGGGGGATTTTTTCAACCAAATTTCAGCGCTTTTCAGCTGAATTTTTTGTAATGATTTCTCCTCAGAAATTTTCAGCCAACATTTCTCGCGCATCAGTGTTTGCAGTGATTGATTCAGGTAACTATACTGTTGGTTGCTCTTATGTTTATATTCGCGAGTTTTGGTGTGCAAATTGTTGGAGGAAAACTGGCTGCATGTAACGACCCGAATGTCACTAAACGGGTAAGTCGTCTGTCTCAGTTTTTATTATTCTATTTCCTGATTGGGAATTCGCAAAATGAATCTTTATGATGGATGCCCTTTCCTCCATCTCTATCGATCTCTCGCTGCCAATTTTTCCGTTTTTTTGTGCGAATACTCTTACAAAAATGGTGTCATGCATGCGCACGCATACATATACCCAAATAACGAAAAGGTGAGACAAAGATGTGTGTTGTGAAAAAAATTTTGTAGATTATTTAAGTGTTATCGAATTCCGTGTAAATTGAATATTTTGATTGCTAAACATTCAACTCATTTCATTCGTAAAAGAAGTTTTTCTGAAGATAGCGATAATCATACCTGTTGTATAGGTTAATTAGTTATCATGTTTGAGAACTTGAAGTTATTACCGCTGCAACAAAAGATTTTATGATTTCTTTGCAGGAAGGATGTGTTGGAATTTTTGAGCAAAAGATATTCGTTACGAGGATGGAAGTTTTTGGGAAGAACGACGATGAATTACATCCGAAAATTTGGGTTCCACGAGTTTGGTTGGTTCTCTCATTTTGCCTTCATTGCTATTTGAAATATGATTCGTCAAGCTTTAGCCGGATTTATTATGAAGTTACCGACACACATGGTACTATCCACGAAATTGTTGCCTCCCAGGTTATGATGGTGGGAATGCGAGGTTATGATAGTGCCAATTGATGATAGTGTTTACATGAGGCTAGACTGTCGCATTAGCTTAACCTTTGAAAGCACCAGGTCATCCTCAACTTTCAAACATATATCTAATTACTGAAAGGGTTTTCATTCACCATCCTGTGTGGGCATAATCCCATTAGTTGCATTTTTATTTTCGCACTTATACTGCTTAAATAATTCCAATGTTCTTTGCAAATCTTCTCATCTCAAAAAGTCCAGTGATGCCATCAAATTCATTTATATTGAAATGTGACCTTAGTTTCAAATTTTATGGATGATTTATATAGATATTAATAAGTGATCATTGGATATTTCCTTCTCTTGATTTATATTTACAGGACAAACCCACGAAATTTTAATTTTGATCATATTGGGAATGCGATGTTAGCATTATTCGAAACACTTTCCTATAAAGGTTGGAACGTTATTCGTGATATTTTATGGATGCGCCAAGGACCGGTATCATTTAATCTCATTATATGATCGTTGTTTTTTGTCCACGAACTCTTCTACAGCAGCAATATATTTTTAAAATAGCAACATTCATTTATCATTATTAATTTATTATAAAAGTTTTATTTGAGAGAATTAACTTCATAAACACCTGCGGTTATATTTTAATAGGTAACTTTAGGTAGCATCTGTGTTTTCTGGCAAGGTCCCATAAATCCTTTAATCATATCGTTTCAGTGGGCCGTGATATTTATTCATATCTATGTGTTTATGGGATGCATGATCGGTCTTACATTATTTGTCGGTGTCGTTATTGCCAACTACACTGAAAATAGAGTAAAAGCTTTCATTTTTTTATTGCATACACTCGAACGATCCATAATAATTCACCAATCTTTGTTGCTGTTTTTTTTTGCTTGGGAAAAAACTGACATCGTCGAGGACATTTGTGTCCATTTCAACCATCAACCTATTTTACCAATTCAACCGGAACTTAGAAAATAGAAAAAAATTACCTAGTCTCTTTTTTGCCATCGGTTCCGAAAACACCTCCGCTCCTTGTTTCAAGCTGACCCCGTCATTTTATGACTCCACAAATTTTAACCTGTGCTGAAGCTTCGTCTTCAGATCTTAGAGATGGGCAATAAGTTTCATGGAACGCTTCACTGAGGATATCAAATGATATCAGCCTGTATGAGTTACCCCTACATTTGCGAAGTCAAAGAGGTTTTTTTGGAGACAGGACGTGCATTCCTCCATCGCAAGCGCCGTATTTTGTAGTGTTATGGTATCCTGTGTCGTTAACTTATTCATGTGAAGTTAGAATCAGAATCTTTATATTCTAAATTAAAACTTTATGCCTTGTCTGATATTGGAAATAGGGGATAGGCTATTCATAAAATTGTGCCTAGTACTATAATTAAGAAGTCCTTAAAAATTTCGCTCCTCGTAACTTCTTATACTAACAGTTGTGATGGAACTTCTTGTCTGAGGCTAAACCAGGAAGAACTTTCGTCGATAACACTTCCGAATTCTCTCCCCTCAAAGTTGTTTCCGAGCCATCTGCTTGATATGCACTGAATCACTTTCAAAAAAACGTGCCTTACGCGTAGTTGTTAGAGTAATTCCAAGTATATTTTAATTTCGCCTAAAATGTGAAGGTCGTGGGTGTCATGATTGTCTCGTACCAAATAAGGGGACTCCTGAAACAAAGTTTTACCCTGCTTTGCTTGACTACCTAAAGGTTAACAAACCTATGGGGTGCGAACCTCACAATGTTGACTGATTTGCATAAATTACCATTTTTTTATCATGAGCAAAAATGGCATCATCAGACTTTATTTGAGAAAGATGCTCGTTCTCGTCATTCCCAAGCAATGAAGGCAATCTGGACACTATGTTAAGGTGATTTCTAGGGAACGGCATTATTAACGGTCGACCAACGTCGATGGCATGATTTGAAAGCGAGATTGAAAATGGCTCAACCTTTACATGTACCGCCGAAACCTGCCGAATCGGCCAAATTGCGCACTTATCTTTATGAGATTACAATGAGCAAATGGTTTAAGCAGGTTGATCATATCAATGATATTTTATCACTAAGCATATCGTTTTTGGCACAGTGATTATGAATAACGACCTGGCATTAATTTTCACAATTATTTATTGTTGAAAGAATTTGCGTTAAAAAGAAATAATCAAATATTTTATTGTAGCAACAGTTCTATTCTATGGAAACTGTCCAAATATGGCTGTAAGCTTGTTGGCAGGTATACTGCAGATTTATAATTTAGGAACAACACGACTCGTAGCATTTTGCCTCTTTCTTTTGCCGCTTATGTTCGTCTTCATTGCTTATGTTATTTTTTATGCACTCAATTCGAGCGATGGAAGAATATTTTTGGTTTTATAATGTAGTATACTCACTGTGATAGGTTGTTAAATGTTTGCAGACAAATTCCCCCATTATTGCGTCTGTTTAGCAACCTTAGTAGTTTACGATTTATGGTTTATGGTTCATGTTTTATAGTTTATGCTTTGTGGTTTATAGTTTGTACTTTGTGGTTTATAGTTTATGATTTATGGTTTATAGTTTATGCGCATTAAATTTTGATGAAGTTGACAGCAATCAAAACAATCCATGGCCACGAATTTTAACATTTTCATGCAATTGCAGGCATTTGCTATTTTGGTTGTTGTCAATTCTGGCACATTGGTTATACCATGGAACGTGGAAGAGGAAGAAAATAGCTATAATACACTTCTATTTTTAACGGCACTCTCTGCTATAGCTAACGTTCTCTTCACCGTTGAGGTTGCATTTTTTAAGTAAAAATTCTTCAAATGGAATCGTTTTTTTTCTTCTGTTTTGATGGATCGTTTCATGCATGAATACTTTTTCTCGAGAAGGCAGTTTTATGGAAACCCGACGAGAATTGGTTCTTTTTCTGGGTAAGTATAGTATTGCAATATTTTCCCATGCAGTTTTGAAGAGGTACATGCATAAGAAGAATGCCTCGCTCGAAAGTTTGAATTTTTCTGCTATAAGGCCATACAGGTTTTTCGCTAGGTGTTCGAAGAGGGTAGTTCTTGTGAAAGTACGTGAAAGAATAGTTGAGGATTCAAAAAAATGTTGTATAAAGGAAAACATACTTCTCTTTTAGGAATATCTTAGCAAGGGAAGTGTAGGTTGTCGTTAATTTCTTTTTGGTATATTTGATGCAGTAGTTATGCTTGTTGATATTGGAGCATTATCACCAACTAGCTGAATTATATTCTTCTTTGTTTGCTGATTTTTATTTGCTTATCTGATTAATGATTGCAGATTCTTCTTAAAATGATAGCATTTACGTTTTCCGGATTCTGGGAATCACGAAGAAATCGAATTGATTTACTTATAACGATGCTTGGCTTATTTTGGATTGTCACACATTTCGTTATGGCTTTACCGGCGAGTGCCGTACGTGGACAAATTGGTCTCAAAAAATATACTTATACATTTGGTTACATGGTTGTTATTCTTAGGTTCTTCACTATTGCAGGTATTTTTTGAATCGTGTCTTTTTTTTTCATTTTTAGCCATTTGCATTTCAAACATCAGCTTTTTTAATGAAGTTTTACGTAAAACTCGATGCAGAGTGATTTTCTTATAAAGGATCATTGGTGCTAAAAAATGGGTAATGAAACAAAGGTGAGGAGAATTAGACGAGAATTTCACAGGAATTAGACGAGAATTTCGACTGGTTGATTGTTAAATCCGTTGTCGCAAATGATATAATGAGATATAATCAGTGCTAACAATTCGTGACCACCGGCCGATGATAAAAATATGCCCGAGCAATGGGAAGGATCACAAGGAAATTACCTCCGAATATTTCCACTATCAGGCAATGTGCCCTATATAGTCTACTCAGCATATGTAGCGCAACTGTATCAACTTTCACTATTACGGCTTTCGCTTTGCTTCATCCATATTTGTTACCCGCCATCGTTTGGGTCTCCGTCGGTATAGTTTATACCTCACTGCCAGTTGTATGCGCTTTAAAGTTAACGTTGTGCGGGAAGAAGTCGCACCCATGTATGAATCCAAAAAAAGAAATTGTTATTATTTTTTTTCAAAAAAAGTTCCAAAATTGTATGGAGATCCTGTCTTGAGAATATGATAACCATCGATCACTCACTAATTTATGGCATCAAATTGCAACCGAATTTCCGTCTAGACCGAATACGCTCGAAAATTCGATGAGTAACCGACCGGAGACGTTTGTTGAAATCACATTTCCGTCACAGACAAGTACATCTCGAAAATGTTCATCCGCGGCCGACTAAAGGTATTCGGAGCAAAATTATGGGTTTCAGCCTCGACTGGGAAGATGGAAACCGAATTTAAGACGCTAGTGAAAAAATGGTGGCCTTTTTGACGGTGAATAGGCAAACGATTAGAGCCATATTCGCTTGAAAGGCTTTTCTTTCCAGGTCGGAAGTCGACGTTAAAAATGTTGATGTTGACGGTTGTAATGAGCATGGTGCGAAGTTTATTTATTATCACTGCGATGTTTCTACTGGTGCTCTTCTATGCCTATGCGGGTGTTATCCTCTTCGGAATGGTTAAATATGGGCAAGCCGTTTCAAAGTGGGTAATTGCTTCATATTTTCAGCGCAGTTTCATAACGAAATAATATATATATATATATATATATATATATATATATATATATATTTATTTATTTATTTATTTATTTATTTATTTATTTATTTATTTGTTTATATTTATATTTATATTTATATTTATATATTTATATATTTATATTTATATATATGTGATTCGTGGTTTATAGTCCATGGTTTGTACTTCATAGCCTGTCGTTTATAGTTTATGGTTTGTAGATTGCGGTTTATAGTTTATAGTTTGTGGTTTACAGTTTATATTTTGTGGTTTGTAGTTGTAGTATCTGGGTTATAGTTTATAGTTTGTGGTTTGTAGTTGTATTGTTTGTGGTTTATAGTTTATAGCCTGCGGCTCATGGTTTTATAAATCAAGGATAAATAAAATAGTGCAGCTACAAGAACATAAAGAATGAAAAAAAAGTGCGCAGCTACAACCCAGAGGATTTGAAGATAGAATAATATAAAAGGCGCGACAATCAGTATAAATGAATCAAGACTGCCGAGGTCAAAAAATCAAAAAGCTGATCCGGATCATGAAGAAAACGGTTGTATTGAAAGATGAAAAAGCTAAACATTCTGCTGGGTAAGAGGAAAATTGCGTTTGGATCCATTATTTTATATTCAATAGCAATTCAATAGCAAAAATCAATTTTTAATTGCTATTCAATACGAAATAATGAATCCAAGCACAATTTTCTTATCCAGCAGAATTTTTACCTTTTTTTCATCTTTCAACACAACCGTTTTCTTCATGACCTGCTTCAGCTTTTTCATTTTTTTGACTTTAGAAGTCTTGATTCAGTTACATTGATTGTCGCGCCTTTTATATTATTATATCTACAAATTCTGAGGTTGTAGCTGCGCACTTTTCTGTTTTTTCTCATTTTTTGTCTTTTTGTACCTGCGCTATTTCTGTTATTTTTTGTTTATAAAGCCATAAACCACAAACTATAAATTATAAACACAAATTATAAACTATGAACAAAAAACAAACTATAAACCTCAAATTACGATCACAAACCGCACACATATATACATATCATTTTTTAATTGCTATTTGATACAAAATAAAGAAACCAGGCGCAATTTTGCTCTTACCAGCAGAATTTTTTCCTTTTTCATCCTTCAATACAATCTATGATTTTGACCTATCATCTATAATTCATGATCTTTGATCTGTGATCTTTGATTTGTGTTCTTGAATCTTTCACCCCTGATCCCGTTTATTGATTCATTCATTTAATCATTTATTCATTTATTCTCCATGCCTTTGACACCTGCGGTCTTATTGAACCTTAGGAGTGGAGCAAAAATTTTAAAAAATTTTTTGTCATCTGTGATCTCCGATCTATGACTTTGATCAATGATCAATGATTCATGATCTTTGATTATGATCTATGGTCTTTGATCTTTGATCTATGGTCTTTGATCTAATACCTTTGATCTATGATCTTTGATTTATGTTCTAGGGTCTTTGACCCCTGATCTCGTTTATTTATTCATTCATTTAATCATTTATTCATTAGATGCCTTTCACGCCTGCGGTCTTGTTGAACCTTGGAAATCAAGGAAAAAATTTAAAAGACTGTGATCTGTGATCTCCGATGTATGACTTTTGATCTATGATTCATGATCTTTGATCTATGATCTGTGATCTATGATCTATGGTCTTTGATCTATGATGTTTGATCTGTCATTTTTGATCTTTGATTTATGTTCTTGGATCTTCGACCCCTGATCTCGTTTATTCATTCATTCATTCATTTAATCATTTATTTATTTATTCTCCGTGCCTTTGACACCTGCGGTCTTATTGAACCTTGGAAATAAAGCGAAAATTTTCAAAAATTTTTGTTTGTGATCTGTGATCTCCGATCTACGATTTTGATCTATGATGTATGAATCATGACCTTTGATCTATGATCTCCGATCTACGATTTTGATCTATGATGTATGAATCATGACCTTTGATCTATGATCTCTGATCTGTGATCTTTGATCTATGATCTCTGATCTTTGATCTGTGATCTATGATCTATGATCTGTGATCTTTGATCTATGATCTCTGATCTGTGATCTTTGATCTATGATCTCTGATCTGTGATCTTTGATCTAAGATCTCTGATCTTTGATCTATGGCCTTTGATCTATGGTTTTCGATCTATGGCGTTTGATCTTTGATCTTTGAACAAAAAACACTATAAACCTCAAATTACGACCACAAACCGCAGACATATATATATATATATATATATATATATATATATATATATATATATATATATATATATATATATATATATATATATATATATATATATATATATATATATATATATATTTTTTAATTGCTGTTTGATACAAAATAAAGAAACCAGGCGCAATTTTGCTCTTACCAGCAGAATTTTTTCCTTTTTCATCCTTCAATACAATCTATGACTTTGACCTATGATCTATAATTCATGATCTTTGATCTGTGATCTTTGATTTATGTTCTTGGATCTTCGACCCCTGATCTCGTTTATTCATTCATTCATTCATTTAATCATTTATTTATTTATTCTCCGTGCCTTTGACACCTGCGGTCTTATTGAACCTTGGAAATAAAGCGAAAATTTTCAAAAATTTTTGTTTGTGATCTGTGATCTCCGATCTACGATTTTGATCTATGATGTATGAATCATGACCTTTGATCTATGATCTATGATCTGTGATCTTTGATCTATGATCTCTGATCTGTGATCTTTGATCTATGATCTCTGATCTGTGATCTTTGATCTGTGATCTTTGATCTATGATCTGTGATCTTTGATCTATGATCTCTGATCTGTGATCTCTGATCTTTGATCTCTGATCTGTGATCTTTGATCTTTGATCTGTGATCTTTGATCTATGATCTCTGATCTGTGATCTTTGATCTATGATCTGTGATCTTTGATCTATGATCTGTGATCTTTGATCTATGATCTCTGATCTGTGGTCTTTGATCTGTGATCTCTGATCTGTGATCTTTGATCTATGATCTGTGATCTTTGATCTATGGTTTTCGATCTACGACGTTTGATCTTTGATCTATGGTCTTTGGTCTTTGACCTATGATCTATCTTGTTTTATCTTCAAATGTTGAGGTTGTAGCTGCGCACATTTTTTGTTTCTCTTTTTTTTGTTGCTGCGCTATGTTCTTATTCTTTTTTACAAAACCATGAAACGTAAACTGTAAAGTATAAACTACAAACTATAAACTATGAGCAACAGAATACAAGCGATAAACCAAAAATTACGAGCTATAGACCCCGAAGGTATACATACGTGTCAATTTTTAATTGCTATTTAACACAAAATAAAGGATCCAAGCGCTATTTTCTTCCTATCCAGTAGAATTTTTTTCTTTTTTTACCTTTCAATACAATTGTTTTCTTCATGATCCGAGTCGGTTTTTTCATTTTTTGTATTCGCCAATCTTGATTGGCTTGATTGATTAGTTTGTGGTTTATACTTGTGGTCTGTGGTTTATGGTTTTTAGTCTGTGATTTATAGTTTGTGGTTTATGCTTTGTAATTTGTCGTTTCTAGTTTATGCTTTGAGGTTTTTAGTCTGTGTTTGTGGTTTGTAGTTTGTGGTTATAGTTTATCGCTTTTAGTTTGTGGCTTGTTTTTTATAATTTATAGTTTGTGATTTCCTCTTATGCAGCAGAATTTTTCTCCCTTTCTTCTTTCAATGCAACCGTTTTATCCATGATCCACGTCAGCTCTTTCATTTTTTGACTTCAGCAGCTTGATTCATTCACATTGATTGTCGCGCCGTCTATATTTTATGTTCAAATCATGAGGTCGTAGCTGACTGCTCACTTCTTTTGTTTTTTTTCATTTTATGTTTCTGTAGCTGCGCTATTTTCTCTATTTTTTGTTTATAAAACCATAAACCACAGGCTATAAACTATAAGCTATGAACCACAAAATACAAACTATAAACCACACAAATTGCAAACTGTGAAATATAGACCACAAACTATAAAATATGTAGTAGACTATAAACAAATTATAAATAACACTATAAACCACAAACTATAAGCTATAAACCATAAATCATTAATAACTCATAAGTCATAAACTATTAACATTGCTAAATACACATAATAGTTTAACAAAGCTTTGCTTGCAGACATTTAATAGCCTACTTAGTGAGAGTACCACATTATCAAACGGAAATATTCTACCGCCGTTCTAATGGGGTGCTCAGAAAGTGATATAAGCAATGAAAACGAATATAAGCGTCAAAAGAAAGCAGCAAAATGCGATCAGTTGTGTTTTTCTTAAATTACAAATCTTCAGTATACGTGCCCACAAATGTAGTTATATATTTGGCCTACGTTTCATAGAGTAGAACTGTTTCCTTAGTAATATTTCATTATTTCTTTTTAAAACCTAGATTTTTCAAGTTTTGGTGTTTTAGGTTTTTCCGATTGCGCGTTTTCAAATCTACTGCTTGAAAACATCGTTTTTGACGTATTCGATTGTTGATTTAGGAAGAACATATATTCTCCTTCAATGGCATTACTGTTGATCGCATAACTTTCTATAATTTTTTTATCTAGTTATTCGACTGTAATGACATAACTGAATAGTGCTCCAACTGAATATTTTTTAGACATGTAAATTTTCGAAGTGGTAAAGAGGCTCTTGTTGTTTTATTTCGGAGTGTCACCGGTGAAGATTGGAACGATATTATGCACGATTGTATGGTAAGTGATAAAATGAATTTTCTTCCATAAGAATATCATAGCAGTAGCGGTAGTTAAAGCACTCACTTATGATTGCAATAATTCGTAAAATTTAATTTTCATTTTTGTAATTTTTTTGCCACTCGCAAATTTTTGACAGTTCATTTGGCGATATTCATTGCCTCATAAACACCACATTTCCATGGACTATCTTCAATAGGATTTTTCCATTGCCTCCTCTGAGGTGTAGAAAGTGTAGAGATGAAGAGAGATGTCCTCATTAGAGATGAACCTATTTCTTTCATTGAGGCAATTACAAGTGGATTCGATTAAAACTTGTTTGTTTCGCCGAATGGTATTATTATGACGGGTGAAGTAGTACCGAGAATCGATTACTATTAACAGCATTCACTGAGAGTGATTAGTACTACGAAATATAAGTTTAAAATTGTTACTGTATTTAGATGAGGAGAGGTGAGGAAACATTTTTCTGTCAATTTTTTTAATGAAAAAACGATGCAGTGAAACCTTTAGACCTAGGCCGCCAGTTAAAACTTTTGGTCAACAGATGAATTTCTTTAATTTTTTCAGCGAAGTCCTCCGCTATGTTATTATGAAGAAGGTATTAATTATTGGCAAACCGATTGTGGCAATTATTTTGGTGCTATTATATATTTTTGCTCGTTCTATTTGATTATTACTTATATTGTGCTCAATTTACTTGTTGGTAAAAACATTTTTTTTGCATTTATTCAACGATTATTCGCATAAAATTAAGTTTTTATCATCATCAATAACGATGGCAACTGCCCTTGCAGCTATAATTTACAAGCTTCGTAATTCAAAAAAAAGAGAGGAAAGAAAACGATCTATTTATGTCGAAGATATGCGGAAAATTTTCGCTTACCACTTATTCCATAACTTCAGACCGTTGGAAAACTTTTTTTGGGGAAAAATTCCATGATTTCAAATGAGCTGCACAGTAATGAGTTTTGTGACTCCTAAGTTTTTTTGATTTTTTTCGAAATATTGTTGATTTAGATTTATTGCAGCTGTAATTATCGAAAATTTCTCATTGTTCTATTCAAGTGAGGAAGATGCTTTATTGAGTTATGCTGATATTCGAAATTTTCAACAAGTGTGGAATATGGTGGATGTTGAGCAAAAGGTAAACTGCTCAAATTGCTAATTGCTTAGGTCCTATTTTCTCCGTTATTTTCAATACAAGAAATGATTTTCCTAAAAAACACTGGTTGTTACTTTTAGCAATAAAATACTTACCTGTTTTATTATTTCACCCTTTGCCGCACAAAAAAATTTGCTGCTGTGCTTTCCAGCTTTTTCCGATAGCCTTCACTTGTTATATTTAATGTTGCTTTGCGTAATACAATATTTGCTGTCTCACATTAGTGCGTCGATTTCAATAGCTTTATTTGATGATCGTCTCTCATATTGCATATGCTTGAGTATAGGTCGATATATTATATTTCAATTTTCAGTCAGAAGTTTTATTGACTTTCCAAGGTGATTGTATAAACCTAATTTTAGATTCCCCCGTCTTTCCTTCGCTTCTTCCGTATTTCTTCCGAATTCATTTGCATATATCGAGGCAGTAATTACGTATCTGTAATTATGTGATCCTTTAGCGTGCAATACCGGTTCGTCGTGTCAAATTCCTACTTCGATTGTTGAAAGGTCGCCTAGAGGTCGATCCGAATAAGGATCGTCTCCTCTTCAAGCATATGTGCTATGAAATGGTCCGATTGCACAATGGCGACGACATCTCATTCCACGATATTCTCAAGTTTTTTCTTTATTATTTATATTGATTTATCTTGAAAGAAAATATTGAAATCTCCATTGCCGTAATAATCGATGAATTTATTTCCTTCATAATTTCAAAAACAAATATTTTTTGTATTTATTCAATTATATGTTTGCATCCATTTACTCAGAGTAGCCGCTATAGCACTTTAGTTGAAGATGAATCTGCTCGAAGTATGTAAAACTGAATCCTTTGCGTTCAAAAATCCTCTTAAACTTCGAAAAAAAAAATTCAGCATGCTGTCTTATCGGAGCGTTGATATTCGCAAATCGCTGCAACTCGAAGAGTTACTCCAGCGCGAGGAACTCGAATATATAATCGAAGAGGAGGTCGCAAAACAGACAATTCGCTCATGGCTTGAAGGATGTCTACGAAGGATTAAGGCACAACAAAATGTTTGTCTTCTGCTATTTCCACATTGTTTTATTGAAAATTTTTTGTATCCTATCAAGTATAACTACCTATTGAATCGTAGAAAATCTCAATTGTCGCTGAGTGAAATATGCTATGTGGATGGCGCAGCCATCTAACGTTTAGAAAGTTCTTCACCTGTCGACTAATAAGCGTTGATCTGAAATCGAATTGCATTTGGCTAAGTTTTTATTGAAATTAATTTTTATAAAATTTGCATAATCAATAATGATATATCTATTGTGATTGGCTTATCAGTGGTAGCTTCGTTCTGTCCTCTTCATAGATTTTTTTCCCATAGTTTAAGCTCAAAGACAGCAGAAAAAGTATTTTCGATTATTCGAAATTTTTCTGTTGATGAGCAAATGTAAGTGATGCTTGCAGAAGGACGTACCATTGATCGCACAACTGCGACCTCTTTTGAATCAACAACACAACCTTCCATCGATGATGCAATTGAATCAGATCGCGAATCAATTGAGCACGCAAGAGCAAACCGATAAGGCTAGTGATGTGATCGATAGTGAGGAAGAGGATCTCATACGCAGGAAAGCAATCCGGAAATCACGTCGCAGCAGCATTCCGGAGCTTGTTGGTGTATGTTTTCATCGCAATTCAACACCAGTAAGTAGAAAAACTGAGATGGAACAAAGGATTTAAAATTATATTACAGTTACTTCGTCAATTTATGCAAATGTGGCATGAAATATAATAAGTCAAACTGTACCTACAAAAAGAAAGAAGTGATCACTAAAATTTAGGAAATCAACTAAATTTTTATAGTTCATTCACTGCTCTGAGTCCATTCATTGGTTTTGAAGTCACCTTTAACTTGGTTCGTACGTAAGATGCAGTATGAAACTAGTGATCTACCCTTCTTTCAGGAAGCAAAGAAATTCATCTTCAGTAGTGGAATGAGTGGTAAGCAAAAGCCAGTACAAGCTGATCGACCAGGTAGCTTAACCGAACGTAGCAAATCAATATTGGGTGGCGAGAAGACAGTCAGTAATCCGATTACGAGGAACGAGAAACGTTCCACGCTTAAAGCAGTTCAGGTTAGCGTCTTTAATTTGATTACAATTTTCGGTCGGTCTCATCATAGCTCATAGTTTCGAGCTTATGAATATTAAAACTTGACGTTATGCGTGGATTATTTCCAAAACTACCACGTAAGTTGGAGGACATCTTGCAAAGTGACGCAATCTCCTCAACATTTTATGCACACGGACTTTAACCCTTCCGCCTTCCCTCGATTTGAGGTGGCACCACCTATATATGATTTCTGTACTTAGTCTTGTGCAAAGATTGTGTACCGAAATTACTAGTTGCCACTGACTATCTGTTCTCCAAAACAATAAAGGAGTCGATGGCGATAATAGCATTACATAACCCGCTCTTGTATTTACGAAATATTAGAGCGTGATCGGTAGATTCTGCTTTCGAGTGGGTTATTTCTATATTCCTTTCCAAATATTTCAGATGCCAACTTACGAGTTGCCCGATTTGGAAGAGTGGGGAGAGGAGAATGGCGACGGAAGTGGTTCCGATCGACGCTATTCGGACGAAGCTGCTCTTCTTTCTGCCTTCACAAACGGTTCGTTGCTATCGGAAAATAGGTCAACCAGCATTTAAGTAAGAAATGATGTTAGCCTGGTCTCTGAACGTATACCTATGGCCTAAATCCAACGGATGCTCATTTCCTCTTTTCTATGCAAATTGTGGTCAACTTAAACAAGTTGTAGCCTATTCACGGTTATACTGTTCGTTGCCACCATATTTACCGTTTTTTGCAGATTATCCGCTTGGAAAGCCGGACAGCAGTTTGTCATTAGAAACCCTCTCGGGATTGATGCAAGACAACACTTCCGATATAAAAGGATGGTGGGGTGATGTAGCCACCGCAACGAGCGCCTGATTCTCGCTATCGATCGACTTGAACCGTTCTCCAGTCTTCGGTTGTAATAGACGCCCTTGGGGCAAGATCTCTTGTGATATGATGTGTATATACACTTCCTTTAGAACAATAAATTTCGCGACTTTATTTCTTTTTTTTTGACATTATTACAGCATTAAATGACTGCACTCTCATGTATTCAGACAAATTACGTATAGACGAAAAAACGACAATCAACTTTTCTTTCCCTTCACATGTTTCCTGTGAAAGATGTCATCAGCATAGGATTGTGATGGGAGTCGTTTCATCTGACGATACGGTGGCCTGCCAAGATCCGGCTGCGGGAATAGTTGCATTATTTTGTTCAGCTGAGCATTCGATGGCGTAGATCCCGAATGACTTCCTTCACCAAGAGTTCCCTAGGCAGAAAACATCCGTTTAGTATCATCGACTCAATCATCTTCTATTAAATTTGCCTTCGGAATAAAGAAACCGATGTAACAATACAATTCACAAGAGACTAGATTTTCTGAAAATCCTTATGCTCTCATATACCGAAATTCTTGTAAGGGCTTGCAAGGATGCATCTTACTTCGTTTGTTTGACGATTATTTGCAAAAAGCGGACAGTAAGGTCAGTGGACAGCCTTGAGGAACTCAGCTGTTACAGTGGACAAAAGTGGACAAAACCAAGGTGGTCAAAGAAGCGATCAAAGAATAACATTTTGTGCGTGCGATCTCTATATCTCCCTTTAAATAAAGCTTACTTAATGATTCGAACAAACAAACGATGAACCTTCACAGAAAATTACATTTTAACTCATCGCCTTTTGAACCGATCATTTCCGGATTAAACACTCAGGAAGACCATAGTATTGTGACCACCGCAGTGAACGCTCACCACATCAAAGATTCTAATCTGAGCCAATCTGACAAATCTGACAAATCTCACAGACATTATGGATACGGAAAGTTGACGGCTGCCCAATATTAAAGAACAAAAAGAACGTTGAATTTTCATCCACTGAACTTTCTATAACTAACAATACTTGCACTATGTACGAAGAGTAAATAAACCTATAACGAATTATAGCATTTAAATATGAGTCTCCCCTAAGCTCCCCATCAACTAGCTTACGCCAGAGCTCAGCACACTAATCGGTTCCGATCCCCATCCTCTCCCCCTTTCTCCCATCCTCTGCCCCCTTCCCCCTCCCCAATTCTCAAATGTAAATGTAAACCTCTTACTATTAAACATCCCAACAAATCTTCTACAGTTATACCTCCTCTTATCCTCTTCCGCTGCCCCATTAGAATCGGGCTAACGACTTTTTCTTTCATAATTTCCCAGCCAAGGTCGTCCATTTGAAGCTGATTTTGGATCAGTGAAAACAAACTGCTCGAAGGGATGTGAAGAATTCAACATAAATATGATTCGTTTAATAAATAAATAACCTAATTCACAAAAAGAACTCCGAGCATTTCTCCACGGAATTGTGGACTGTGAAAGTTAGAAGCAGTTGTAAAACCCATTCCGTTAGAAATCTTCTAGGAAAATTTAGGGAAAATATGAGCTCTACCTAAGACATGAAAATACTAGAAGAGTCGAAATTTATTCTAGTAGGTTTATAGCGCATTGCATTTCAATTTTAATTTTCAACAAAGCAGATATTTCGAGGTAAATACATGCCATGCTTGTTGAAGCACTACGAATTACAACAATAAAATAGCGCACTTAATTGCAAGCCTTTTGTTTCTGTCAAAGAAAAATGCCTCAGGACGCCAATATAGAATCAATCCAAGCTCAGAAAAAAACTGACTTTTTCGGCGGCACGTTTATATTCCTCAGTGAGTTTCTCGGCTTCGTTAACACACGTCATATATGCTTGATGTTGCTTCGCACATGGTTTGTCGTCGAATTCCCACTTTTTGAGACAACCAAATAATGCCTGCAGTTCCTGAGTGCACGATGAACCTGAAACATAACGGAGGCTCAGTGAGCTTCTACCATCTAGACGTGAAATCAATGGGCAGGTAGGTGATCAAAGGAGGGAATATTAAAGACGACCGCCACGAAAAGATGCTGTCATCTATCATCTGTAGGAAGATACTGCTATTCCACTGGGAAGAAGCTGGGCAACATAAGCAACGTGAAGTAGCTCCTGACCTTTTAGTTCGAGCAATGAATATCCTTACAACTCCTAGACATGAAAGTATTTGCTGGGACCCAAAACGGATCACCTGGAGCTTTGCTCCCCTAAATATATCTGGTGTGGTTTCTGCTCGCAACATTATTAGAGCGGATGGAGCTTTGCTCCCCTAAATAAATCATCACTGTGTATTTAAGAAGGTGATAGGAATGCGTTTGCTAGATAACTGCCGTATATGACACTGTTCAACAAGTATTGTTATGAAAAGCACAGGAATATGCGGTGATCTCACCCACGATGCATGACAAAACCGAAAAAGCTAGCACCATGCTAGGAACACCAAATATAAAGATTGACAAGCTGCAAAACCTGACCTTCAAGACCTGCACTTCTTAATAACCGAAAAATACGCATAAGCTTTCAGCAAGCGAAGCGAGGAAGAAAATTTACAGAAACTAAGACGATTTGAAACTGGGATTGTGATAACTATGACATCAACAGATTTCTTACAAAGGGTGAAGGGAGGAACAAAAAGAAACCTTTAGCAAAAACTCCAGCAGCAGAAAATTTACAAACTGATCGAACAACCTGGGCTGGCAGAAAATTTTTAATTTGAGGCAGCAAAAGGAACCAAAAAAAATTGGCATTTCTCAAGAATTTCCATTTGTTTAACTCAATAAGTTTTTAACCTGAAATCCAAACCTAAGCTCCATACTTTAGTGATGGAAAATATATGCAAATATCTTGAAATATGCCTCTAACACTAGCTGAGATGATGAGACATTAAGCAACAGCTCCGAAAATTCTTTGCATAAAAAGTTCACCACAAAGGAGAAATTTTTATTTTCCTTAGTTCATCCTAATAATTTTCTTTTGTATGCCTGATAAATATTTCGAGTCAAAGCATTATACGCATTAAAGGTGAATAAATGCTTCAATCAATAAATTAGGATTCAACATTTACAAACGTCATTTTAAGCACTTAAAAGCACCTTCGAAAAAGTAAAAACATGTAGTAACACCTGATCTACGCATCCCCACCACCTCCCTTCTCCCACCCTAACCCGAAGTGAGAAGGTATCAAAAACTGCAGCAAGCGGAAGACAAGGCACGGTACCGGAAAATTAACTCATCTAACGTAAATTCTGGTTAAAACCTGAAAAATAAAAACATGTAGTAATACCTGATCTATGGTCCCCCCACCCCCATCTCCCTTCTAGCATCCTAACTCAAAGTCCGAAGGTACCAAAAACTGCGGAATGTGGAAGAGAAGGTACGGTGCGGGAAGATTATCTCACCTAAAGCACATTTCGGTTACAATTTGAAAAAGCGAAAATGTAGTAATAGCTTATGTATGCATCCTCCCACCCTCACCTTTCGTCTCACATCCTGATCCAAAGTGCGAAGGTATTAAAAACCACAGAATGCGGAAGACAAGGTACGATGCGGGAAGATTAACTCACCTAAAGCACATTTCAGTTATAATTTGAAAAAGTAAAAACATGTAGTAATAGCTGACGTATGCATCCCCCCACCCCCATCTCGCTTCTCCCACCCTAACCCAAAGTGCAAGGATACCAAAAGCTGCGGAATGTAGAAGAGAAGGTAAGAGATGGGAAGCTTAACCCACCTAAACTACATTTTGGTTACGATTTGAAAAAGTAAAAACATGTACTAATAGCTGACCTATTCACCCTCTTCTCACCCCCCTTCTCCCACCCTTACCCAAAGTGCGAAGATGGAAAAAACTGCAGAATGCAGGAAGACTAACTCCTCTAAATTACATTTTGGTTACAACTTGAAAAAGTAAAAACATATAGTAATAGCTGACCTACGCGTCCCCCCACCCCCCACCTCCCGTCTCCCATCGTGATCCCAAGTGTGAAAGTATCAAAAACTGCAGAATGTGGAAGAGAAGGTACGATGCGGGAAGATTAACTCACCTAAATTACATTTTGGTTGTTGTAGCTGTGCTCTACCGTGCTCATTAAGGTCCCTCTACTCGTTTGCTTTCTGTCTCGGAAATTTAACATCGTACTTGAACCGGCCTTATGCAGTTGGTATGAATCTTTTGCAGGTGCGTTCTTTTACAGGTTCATCAACCGACTCAGCAACTACTGCAACTTTCTCTGTTTATTGGCAATTTAATTTTATTTACTGAGTAACGAAATGTACCTGCTGCTCTCATTCGTCGTGCGCTCAATTTATTCTTTGAACACAATGGTAGTATTTCGGAGAAGAACATCTTCTTCGGATACACAGATCGCCCACGTGCAAGTACCTTCACATCGAAGAGAGGTGATGTGAACAACATCCCCTGCAAAGTTTCTTTTCCTTCTTGCTTCAAAGGTGTTCGTTGCCACCATATTTACCGTTTTTTGCAGATTATCCGCTTGGAAAGCCGGACAGCAGTTTGTCATTAGAAACCCTCTCGGGATTGATGCAAGACAACACTTCCGATACAAAAGGATGGTGGGGTGATGTAGCCACCGCAACGAGCGCCTGATTCTCGCTATCGATCGACTTGAACCGTTCTCCAGTCTTCGGTTGTAATAGACGCCCTTGGGGCAAGATCTCTTGTGATATGATGTGTATATACACTTCCTTTAGAACAATAAATTTCGCGACTTTATTTCTTTTTTTTTGACATTATTACAGCATTAAATGACTGCACTCTCATGTATTCAGACAAATTACGTATAGACGAAAAAACGACAATCAACTTTTCTTTCCCTTCACATGTTTCCTGTGAAAGATGTCATCAGCATAGGATTGTGATGGGAGTCGTTTCATCTGACGATACGGTGGCCTGCCAAGATCCGGCTGCGGGAATAGTTGCATTATTTTGTTCAGCTGAGCATTCGATGGCGTAGATCCCGAATGACTTCCTTCACCAAGAGTTCCCTAGGCAGAAAACATCCGTTTAGTATCATCGACTCAATCATCTTCTATTAAATTTGCCTTCGGAATAAAGAAACCGATGTAACAATACAATTCACAAGAGACTAGATTTTCTGAAAATCCTTATGCTCTCATATACCGAAATTCTTGTAAGGGCTTGCAAGGATGCATTTTACTTCGTTTGTTTGACGATTATTTGCAAAAAGCGGACAGTAAGGTCAGTGGACAGCCTTGAGGAACTCAGCTGTTACAGTGGACAAAAGTGGACAAAACCAAGGTGGTCAAAGAAGCGATCAAAGAATAACATTTTGTGCGTGCGATCTCTATATCTCCCTTTAAATAAAGCTTACTTAATGATTCGAACAAACAAACGATGAACCTTCACAGAAAATTACATTTTAACTCATCGCCTTTTGAACCGATCATTTCCGGATTAAACACTCAGGAAGACCATAGTATTGTGACCACCGCAGTGAACGCTCACCACATCAAAGATTCTAATCTGAGCCAATCTGACAAATCTGACAAATCTCACAGACATTATGGATACGGAAAGTTGACGGCTGCCCAATATTAAAGAACAAAAAGAACGTTGAATTTTCATCCACTGAACTTTCTATAACTAACAATACTTGCACTATGTACGAAGAGTAAATAAACCTATAACGAATTATAGCATTTAAATATGAGTCTCCCCTAAGCTCCCCATCAACTAGCTTACGCCAGAGCTCAGCACACTAATCGGTTCCGATCCCCATCCTCTCCCCCTTTCTCCCATCCTCTGCCCCCTTCCCCCTCCCCAATTCTCAAATGTAAATGTAAACCTCTTACTATTAAACATCCCAACAAATCTTCTACAGTTATACCTCCTCTTATCCTCTTCCGCTGCCCCATTAGAATCGGGCTAACGACTTTTTCTTTCATAATTTCCCAGCCAAGGTCGTCCATTTGAAGCTGATTTTGGATCAGTGAAAACAAACTGCTCGAAGGGATGTGAAGAATTCAACATAAATATGATTCGTTTAATAAATAAATAACCTAATTCACAAAAAGAACTCCGAGCATTTCTCCACGGAATTGTGGACTGTGAAAGTTAGAAGCAGTTGTAAAACCCATTCCGTTAGAAATCTTCTAGGAAAATTTAGGGAAAATATGAGCTCTACCTAAGACATGAAAATACTAGAAGAGTCGAAATTTATTCTAGTAGGTTTATAGCGCATTGCATTTCAATTTTAATTTTCAACAAAGCAGATATTTCGAGGTAAATACATGCCATGCTTGTTGAAGCACTACGAATTACAACAATAAAATAGCGCACTTAATTGCAAGCCTTTTGTTTCTGTCAAAGAAAAATGCCTCAGGACGCCAATATAGAATCAATCCAAGCTCAGAAAAAAACTGACTTTTTCGGCGGCACGTTTATATTCCTCAGTGAGTTTCTCGGCTTCGTTAACACACGTCATATATGCTTGATGTTGCTTCGCACATGGTTTGTCGTCGAATTCCCACTTTTTGAGACAACCAAATAATGCCTGCAGTTCCTGAGTGCACGATGAACCTGAAACATAACGGAGGCTCAGTGAGCTTCTACCATCTAGACGTGAAATCAATGGGCAGGTAGGTGATCAAAGGAGGGAATATTAAAGACGACCGCCACGAAAAGATGCTGTCATCTATCATCTGTAGGAAGATACTGCTATTCCACTGGGAAGAAGCTGGGCAACATAAGCAACGTGAAGTAGCTCCTGACCTTTTAGTTCGAGCAATGAATATCCTTACAACTCCTAGACATGAAAGTATTTGCTGGGACCCAAAACGGATCACCTGGAGCTTTGCTCCCCTAAATATATCTGGTGTGGTTTCTGCTCGCAACATTATTAGAGCGGATGGAGCTTTGCTCCCTAAATAAATCATCACTGTGTATTTAAGAAGGTGATAGGAATGCGTTTGCTAGATAACTGCCGTATATGACACTGTTCAACAAGTATTGTTATGAAAAGCACAGGAATATGCGGTGATCTCACCCACGATGCATGACAAAACCGAAAAAGCTAGCACCATGCTAGGAACACCAAATATAAAGATTGACAAGCTGCAAAACCTGACCTTCAAGACCTGCACTTCTTAATAACCGAAAAATACGCATAAGCTTTCAGCAAGCGAAGCGAGGAAGAAAATTTACAGAAACTAAGACGATTTGAAACTGGGATTGTGATAACTATGACATCAACAGATTTCTTACAAAGGGTGAAGGGAGGAACAAAAAGAAACCTTTAGCAAAAACTCCAGCAGCAGAAAATTTACAAACTGATCGAACAACCTGGGCTGGCAGAAAATTTTTAATTTGAGGCAGCAAAAGGAACCAAAAAAATTGGCATTTCTCAAGAATTTCCATTTGTTTAACTCAATAAGTTTTTAACCTGAAATCCAAACCTAAGCTCCATACTTTAGTGATGGAAAATATATGCAAATATCTTGAAATATGCCTCTAACACTAGCTGAGATGATGAGACATTAAGCAACAGCTCCGAAAATTCTTTGCATAAAAAGTTCACCACAAAGGAGAAATTTTTATTTTCCTTAGTTCATCCTAATAATTTTCTTTTGTATGCCTGATAAATATTTCGAGTCAAAGCATTATACGCATTAAAGGTGAATAAATGCTTCAATCAATAAATTAGGATTCAACATTTACAAACGTCATTTTAAGCACTTAAAAGCACCTTCGAAAAAGTAAAAACATGTAGTAACACCTGATCTACGCATCCCCACCACCTCCCTTCTCCCACCCTAACCCGAAGTGAGAAGGTATCAAAAACTGCAGCAAGCGGAAGACAAGGCACGGTACCGGAAAATTAACTCATCTAACGTAAATTCTGGTTAAAACCTGAAAAATAAAAACATGTAGTAATACCTGATCTATGGTCCCCCCACCCCCATCTCCCTTCTAGCATCCTAACTCAAAGTCCGAAGGTACCAAAAACTGCGGAATGTGGAAGAGAAGGTACGGTGCGGGAAGATTATCTCACCTAAAGCACATTTCGGTTACAATTTGAAAAAGCGAAAATGTAGTAATAGCTTATGTATGCATCCTCCCACCCTCACCTTTCGTCTCACATCCTGATCCAAAGTGCGAAGGTATTAAAAACCACAGAATGCGGAAGACAAGGTACGATGCGGGAAGATTAACTCACCTAAAGCACATTTCAGTTATAATTTGAAAAAGTAAAAACATGTAGTAATAGCTGACGTATGCATCCCCCCACCCCCATCTCGCTTCTCCCACCCTAACCCAAAGTGCAAGGATACCAAAAGCTGCGGAATGTAGAAGAGAAGGTAAGAGATGGGAAGCTTAACCCACCTAAACTACATTTTGGTTACGATTTGAAAAAGTAAAAACATGTACTAATAGCTGACCTATTCACCCTCTTCTCACCCCCCTTCTCCCACCCTTACCCAAAGTGCGAAGATGGAAAAAACTGCAGAATGCAGGAAGACTAACTCCTCTAAATTACATTTTGGTTACAACTTGAAAAAGTAAAAACATATAGTAATAGCTGACCTACGCGTCCCCCCACCCCCCACCTCCCGTCTCCCATCGTGATCCCAAGTGTGAAAGTATCAAAAACTGCAGAATGTGGAAGAGAAGGTACGATGCGGGAAGATTAACTCACCTAAATTACATTTTGGTTGTTGTAGCTGTGCTCTACCGTGCTCATTAAGGTCCCTCTACTCGTTTGCTTTCTGTCTCGGAAATTTAACATCGTACTTGAACCGGCCTTATGCAGTTGGTATGAATCTTTTGCAGGTGCGTTCTTTTACAGGTTCATCAACCGACTCAGCAACTACTGCAACTTTCTCTGTTTATTGGCAATTTAATTTTATTTACTGAGTAACGAAATGTACCTGCTGCTCTCATTCGTCGTGCGCTCAATTTATTCTTTGAACACAATGGTAGTATTTCGGAGAAGAACATCTTCTTCGGATACACAGATCGCCCACGTGCAAGTACCTTCACATCGAAGAGAGGTGATGTGAACAACATCCCCTGCAAAGTTTCTTTTCCTTCTTGCTTCAAAGGTGACCACCCTTGTAATCAAACGAAGGTTTTTTGAGTGCAACCTGGTGTTCGGAGTTTACCGCCATCCCCCCCCCCCACATGAGGGCCCCCGTTAACGTGAACCATAAATTTTGGACCGCGGGGGTCCCTGCGATCAAACATCTCCCGCCCCCGGCTGGTGCCTCATGGTTTTCATCATCTCTATGAGGGACGTCAGAAGCGTAAATTCTGCGGTGCAAGATGACAAAAGAAAATTCTTCATTAAATCACAGAACACGAGGAAACTACGTGATGCATCAAGAAACACAGGGAGGCAACATGGCGCATACGTATCTTCAGCGAAACAACAGTTTATTGTGAACGATGATACGGAGATAATATGAACACAATCAAAAAGCATGACGGAAACCTCTAACTGAAATTGAAGCATGTCTCGAATGAATGAAAACACTCGTATCAAAACGCTCTGCAGCATAGCGCAGACCTCTGCAATCTACATGGTCCTCGAAGAAAAACCTGTTGCTGCCGGGGTTCCGCAACGTGCTGTCCCCTCCCTTCTTTTCATACTTGCCTTGCCTCTGGTGACGAGAAAATCTCATCATCTGCCGGAGAATTAGTCGAATATGCGACACTGGACCGATTCCTGGAAGGGGCCTCGCTCTATGCAAACTCTACCGCCTTCCGCTGTGGGAGTTTGCATAGATCCCCTATAGGGGCTCTCGAGGGGCGGAAAAGCTCTCGTGCCCTTGCAACGGTATGATTTGCCATTTCACATGGCGGGGGTCCCCATTCACGGAAGCCCCCTTCCGAATACTAGCGCCTTATGAACGTCAAAGTAGTGAAAGATATGGGGAAGGACAAATACGTTTAGAATAATCGATCCGGAATTGGATAAAAAGAAGCGCTCATGGACGCCTTAGTGCACTTTAAAAAGTGGAGGATCGAACACGGCCGATGACCTGATCGAATTAGATAAAGGAAGATGTGGTCATACACCTGCGGAACAGTGCAGCTTCTGCCACATATCTGGATACACGGCTGGAGGCAAGCAATGAGCCAAATAGCATCTTTAGTACTGCATAACCATTCACCTACTATGCTTCTTTGTTCATCTTCTAAAACTCAGCGATTTTCCGGATGAACGCTAACGACTATATTGAAGATTAGCTGAATGGCATCCTTGCCTAGTATTCCAACAGACCGAGAACGTGTTATACCCAGAAATACCCAGAAAATCGTCTGCAGCATAAAACATAGAAAATGGTCTTTTTAAGGAAAATCTATTTCACAAAAAAGAAGTGCACAGTTGTGCGTCTAAAAGACCCAAAAAAGAAATAAATTGACGCCATAGGGACCATAAACATAAAAATGCGAAAATTATCAAAGTAACGACCAGTCATTAGTACCGTTGAATAATAAATGGATTTGACAAATCATATGCTCCGGACTCCGCATAAAATATGGCAACTTGCCAGCTACTAGATTTAAAAGAATCCTAGATGACGACGACATAAAAAGCAAATGAATTACGCACATCAATTCGACTTGCTATATTTCTCGCGATTTGAAACAGATGTTGCATCGAACGCAGTGTCAATTTTATGAAGAAGGGAATATTGGGACAGGATTTCAGGAAGACTATCAAGGATTTTGGAATCGAAGAGCTTTTTCTATGGAAAATACGAGGCCACTATTCATAATAAGGCTGGAAAGGTCCACGAAATGTTTTTCGATAGGCTGCCTTAGTGATTATCCCCGACATAATTTTTTAAATAAGTCAACCAAACTTTACTCTAATATTCTAAAATATAACAGCAGTAGGCAACGAAAGCCTTCCATTAATTCTCTATGCAGCTATAATGCACAGAACAAAGAATATAATTTGTCATTCAAATGGTCATTTAGTAAAACTTGATCAAAGAGACTATTTTAGTGAGGCCGGCACTTACATCCGCATCCAGACCTTCCATCAAGTGAACGTAACAGTAGCTTGACGAAACCATTACGTTAACGTGAGCTGAATCCCTATTAGAAGGAGGATTCATTTCACGTAAACGTTTTATGGAAAGATAAAAACATGCAAACTGAAAGTTTACAGTTAACAGAATTACTATAAACTTCATTTATAGATGTAAAGTTAGATGCCAACATACACAGGTATAAATATTCTTCCTTACTAAAACCTTATACCTACAGGCGTTAGTTAGTGAAGGTCGGGACAACTCAACATATGACACGGATTGAAACATATGGACCGCTGACGATTCAAGTACGAGAAGCATTTATAATGGGTATGCAGTAATTGGGAATGCATCAAAACCTAAAGCTTTAAACTTTTTTTGACGGATTTTTTTTCGTTTATTCACTAAACGTCTTTTTAGTAATTAACCTATTCATCTATCAGTTAGTGTACGTTGAACAACTTTTCTTTCTACAATTTACCTAACAAGAGGAGTTTTTTATACTCGATGCTTTTCGTACGACACAAAGGATATCAAGGATAGTCATAATACTTTTCGACCTCCATTTCGAAAATTCACCTTTAATTCTCATGGCGCATCAAAAAAATCTTAAAATATGGGAAAACCCACCAGGAAAGCTTACATAGTATATGCTCTTATATTCAGAAAGGTGAACATGAACAACCGTTTAAAATCGATCGAATATCGGAGATGCCTAAGTTTAGAGTATGCCCCGCAAATTTCACCATTGTAGAACGTACGGTATTTGAATGTGGTTCGCGTGTTGCAAATGCGACAGACACACGCATACACGAACAGACATGCGCACAGAATGGTATCATTATGAGGCGCTGTTACAAAAATTCCTAAAAATCTATGAAAAATATGGTTGTTTATGGTTTTCCACTGAAGTGCTAGGTCGGGTCTACGAAGCACACCATAACCATTTACTCACTCAGTTGCCCGATAAGTAAAATATAAGTAAACGATCTTTGCTTATATACTTCGACCGCTCATACTTATGAATTCTGCACAGGTAACAAGACTCCAAAATTTAAACGTTCTAGAACGTACGTGGGAGACTGTTCTTTTATAGCACTCTTAATAATCTAGAAAGTCCCATGATCGGTAGTCTTCATTAATAATGCGTAAAATAATTTCTAAATTCATTTTCATTTTCATCACCCCCTCCCTCACCCTACCCCTCCCCTCCTCCTTTCCTAAAACATTTTCAAGACCCCCTCCCTCATCCTACTCCTATCCTTTCCCTCCTCTAAAACATTTTCACGACCCCCTCCCTCATTCTACTCCTCTCCCCCCCCCCTCCTCTAAAACATTTTCATGACCCCTCCCTCACCTTACTCCTCCCCTTTCCCTCCTCCAAAATCGAATATACACCATATCCACCAAACCGACTATGATTATCTATAAGAATATACTTTACGGTTCAAAAAGATCCGAGCAAATTTCACCACATCCTTTAAAACCATTCAGGGAAAAACTTAGAACAGAAAAATTTGTGCTATATTTTGAACAATTTACAAGTGTCGCTTTCATCGTGGTAATTGAAGAGTTGCTCAAACAACAGAAGAGGCAAACGACCGACAACTCATTGCTGAATTTGACTGATCGCCTATTGAAGCTTAAATTAACCAACACACCTATATATGTTAAGCCGTTCTAAGCTGTTAAAACAGTTTTCATTGAAAATGTAAAAATTCGCCTCGCCTTAAAACTTTTCACAAAATTTAGCAGAAATTACCGTCGTCGATAATTTTTCCGGAGATTCACCAAATTACTTATTATTTATCATTGTACAAACTACCTTTTTCAACAAAAAAAAAGAACAAAAAAATGCAAATATTAGAGATATTATAGATCTCGGTTATTTTAGCTGATCTTAGAAAATATTTCATTTCGAATTCAGCTAGGATTCTCAAAAATGAAAATTCCCTCAGCTAATGTCGTGATGATCGTTGTTCCTTCTAAAAGTACTCACAAATAACCGGTTACTTTGCTCACACATATTTTCTAACAACGGAAATTGATGCAACAGTGAAAAAAAAGATCGACGAAAAATAGACAAAACGAGTTTCCACTAACGAAACGTCGTTTAGAGCGATGCAAAACGAATCAACAGCGGGCGAATGCGCATCAGCGTCTTATATAACACCATGGGCAACCGTTATCGCGATGTTCTCGCTTTATCTACTTGCATTATTTTGGTTTTGCAAACGTAAGCTCTTTGCTTCTAGCAAAGTACCTATGCACCTATTTTCTATAAAAGTGCAACATATTTAGCCAATCATCACCGCATAATTGCTTTTTATTTCTGTAACTTGCTAATTCCCGAAATTGTTAAATAGAATTCAACTGCAAAAATCCCGCCTCGATTTTTGATCTTGAATGCGATCAACAAACAAAAAAAGGTAGAATGTTTCTTCTTGTGCTTTGCGAACTTTTCTTCATTTCACACTCAGAAATCGTTTTTCACATTTATTAATCAACGTTGCAATTCCGAATCGTATTTCCAACGACAACGATGCAAACAAACTTATTGCAGTAATTTCCAATATTGCATTGTTGCATTGCATTTATTATTGCAACGATTGATGCTTGCAATTGCTATTAATGCAATACTTTTCAGATGGTAAAGGGGTTTGTCTGCCAGCACCCGACTCTACTTACCCATATAAAAAACGACTCAAATTCTTAAAGAGGGGTAAGTAAGAGAACAAATATTATTCATCTGAACAACTATTGCGGCTAATCACATCTAGATCTCCTAAAAAATAAGTCCAACTCCCACCCTCTCAAACTGATTGTTTTTTCGATGCTCTTAAACCAATTGTAAAAATCTACTCTATTTGTGAAATGAATGAATTTGTAAATACATGAAGAAACTATTTTTGGCCTATTTTAAAGGAAACCCGTAGAATGCAAACCGAGAAAGCACGATATGCATTTCTTTGCAATCCTACCCGGATGAACCAGCTTGGGTATTTAAAATGGAATGAAATAAATGCCCCGTATTTACGTCCTTACACCACTAACTTCCTCTTCAAATACTCAATAAAACTTGTCTTTTGAACTCTACCTAAATGACTTTAAAATTACTAGCAAATTATATTGCATATTCAAGTATCCATTACCGGTAGAAAAGGTGAAAGATCAGAATAAAATGTAATAAAGAATGTCAATCTGTTCATCAGCAATTTTCATTGCAACAGTTTTCTTGATCGGAGCGATAAAATTACCCAACAAAAACACATATAGACACGAGCACAGACATAATGCATATGCAAGAACAAATATCGTCATAATGAAATTTTTGCATTTAAAGAAGCACATAAAATATTTTGTACAATAAGAGCGGAATATCATTTCTTATAATCCGATCACTTCGAATTGCCGGTCTGTTCGTTTTCTCAAAGAGAAATTGATCCTCTGCAGTGTTTGATCCGATAGTCATTCCCTCGCTTAGTACCTTAGTCAGGTTTCATCGACAGTCGGCTGTCTTAATGGCTGCCTTCAGCTTCGTTGCTGTCAGACATCTGTCGATCCTTGATCACCTTTAACGATCCTTTACGTCGTCAACGTCCACTGACCACCTGTAACTCTTCTAGTCACTTGTATTTCGACCGGCATTCATCACAGAATTATAGAGTATTAGCTAATGTTGAACGATTATTCGATGAATACTATTGATCCCATTCAGCGAACCACGACCGCATATTGAGCTCATTTTCATCAGGATCTATAAAATTTATGCAAATTTCTATTACCCCTGACAGTCATATTTCCTTTACTAAACCGTTACATTTCCAATCCGGATGCTCCAATCATCCAACCATCGTCACATTCTTCTTGACGTTTTTTTATCGGTACGATTTTCTTCATCACTTCCCAACTAGTTTATACATCCCCTCCTCTAAGTTTATTCACCCCTCCTCCAACTTTATTCACCCTTCCTCTATACGTTTATTCACTCCCTCCTCTCTGAATTTCTTCACCCTCCTCTTCGCGATTATTCACCTCCCCTCCTCCAAGTTTATTCACTCCCCCCTCCTCTAAGTTTTCGCACCCCTACCCCACAAGTTTATTCAGCCCTCCTCAAATTTTATTCACGCGCCCCTCCTCAAAATTTATCCACCTCTTCCTCCAACTTTGTTCACCCTTCCTCTATACGTTTATTCACTCCCCCCTCCTCCAAGTTTCCGCATCCCTCCCCTACAAGTTTATTCAGCCCTCCTCCAAGTTTATTCACGCGCCCCCTCAAAGTTTATTCACCCCCTCCTGTAACTTTATTCACCCTTCCTCCATACGTTTATCCATCCCTCCTCCTCCAAGCTCATTCACCCCTCCCCTACAAGTACATGCAGCCCTCCTCCTATAAGTTTATCCAATTCCTTCCCTCAAAGTTCGTTCACCCTCTAAGTTTATTCACCACTCCTCCACAAGTTTATCCACCCCCTCCCGTTCCAAGTTTATTCAGCTTCCCCCCTAACAAGTTTATTCACCCCTTCTCCTCCAAGTTTATCCAATTCCTTCCCTCAACTTTATTCACCCCCTAAGTTTTCTTACCCTCTCCCTCACCAAATATATTCAGCCCTCGTCCACAAGTTCATTCATCCCCTTCTCCTCTAAAAGTTTATTCAACCCCTCCTCGAACCTTATTCAAACCTTTTCTACAAGTTTGTTCATCCGTCTTCCTCCAAGTTTATTCACCCCTCCTCGAAGTTTATCCACCCCCTACCGAGTTTTTTTCATCCTTCCTCTACAAATTTATTCATCTCTTCCTCCAAGTTTTTCCCCCTCCTCTACAGGGTCATTCACCCAACCCCCCCCCCAAATTTATCCACCCCCTCCTCCTCCTACAAGTTTATTCACCCCCTCCACCAAGTTCATTCACACCATCGTCCCCCATTCCTCCTACAAGTTTATTCACCCCCTCCTCTACAAGTTTTCCACCCCTCCTCCTCCAACTTTCCCACCCCTCTCTACAGGTTTATTCACACTTGCTCCTCCAGCTTTATTCACCCCTCCTCTACAAGTTTATCCACCCTCCTCCAAGTTCATTCACCCCTTCCCTCTCCAAGCTTATTCACCCATCTTCCACAAATCTATTCACCCCCTCCTCCAAGTTCGCTCATCCCTCCTCTACAAGTTTATTCACCCCCTCCTCTTCCAAGTTTACCCACTCCTCTTCTGCAGGTTTATTCACACCTCGTCCCTCCTCTACAAGTTTATCAACCTCCCTCCAGGTTCATTTACCCCTCCTTTCAAGTTTATTCACCCCCTCGTCCAAATTTATTCACCCCTCAAGTGTTATCCACCCATCCCTCTCCAAGCTTATCCGCTCCTCCCCTACAGGTTTATTCAGGCCTCCTCCTCCAAGTTTATCCAATCCCTTCCCTCCAGGTTCATTCATTCCCTAAGTTTTATTACCCTTTCCCTCTCCAAGGTTATTCACCCGCCTTTCACAAGTCTATCCACCCCCTCCTCCTCCAAGTTTATTCACTCCCCTTTACAAGTTTATTCATCCTCTCGAACTTTATTCAAACCTCCTCTACAGGTTTGCCCGCCCCCTCCTCTTCCAAGTTTACCCCACTCCCACCTCCCTTCTCCCATCCTAACCAATAGTCCGAAGGTATCAAAACCTCCGGAACGTGGAAGACAAGCTACCGTGTGGGAACATTAACTTACTTAACGTACATTTTAGTCACAATTCGAAAGAGTAAAAACATGCAGTAATAGCTGATCTAGCCACCTCCCCACCCTTACCTCCCTTCTCCCACCTTAACCCAAAGTGTGAAGGTATCAAAAACTGCACAATATTGGAGACAAGTTACGGTGCGGGAAGATTACTCACCTAAGGTACATTTCGGTTACAATTTGAAAAAGCGAAAATGTAATAATAGCTGATCTATGCATCCCTCACCCCCACCTCGCTTCTCCCACCGTTACCCAAAGTGCGAAGGTATTAAAAACTGCGGTGTGCGGAAGCGAAGATACGGTACGGGAAGATTATCTCACCTAAATTACATTTGGTTGGTGCAGCTGTGCTCTAAAGTGCTCATTAAGATCCGTCTCTTCCTTTGCTTTCGGTCTCGGAATTTTAATATCGTACTTGAACCGGCCTTATGCAGTTGGTATGAATCTTTTGCAGGTGCGTTCTATTACAGGTTAATCAACCGACTCAGCAACTACTGCAACTTTCTCTGTTATTGGCAATTTAATTTTATTTACTGAGTAGCGAATGTACCTGCTGCTCTCATTCGTCGTGCACTCGATTTATTCTTCGAACATAACTGTAGTATTTCGGAGAATATCTTCTTCGAATATACGGAACGTCCACGCACAGGTACCATCACATCGAAGGGCGGTGATGTGAACAACATCTCCTGCAAAAAGTTTCTTTTCCTTCTTGACTTCAAACCTGCATCCATTCAGCGTGACCACCCATATAATCAAATGAAAAGTGCCTTCGGTGCAACCTGGTCTTCGGAGTTCACGGTCATCCCCCCTCCCCTTCCCTCCGAGAGGAGCCTCTGCGCCAACATGAATCATAAATCTTGGTCCATGGTGGTCCTCATGATTAAAAAATCCCTTGCCCTCGTCGATGTCTTGTAGTTTTCATCGTCTCTATGAGAGATGTTAGAAGCGCGAATTTGCAGTCGCAAGCAGACAAAAAATTCTCCATCCATTAACTCATAGAACACGGGGGAACTGCGTGATGCAGTGCGTCGGGATGAGAAACGTTGAAAGTCTACATGGCGCAAATATGCCCTGAGAGAAACAATAGTTTGTCATGGAAAATGACATCGAAATAACATGGACACAGTCGAAAAGTATAACGGAAACCTCTATCTGAAGTTGAAGGATATCTCGAATAAGCGAAAATACTCGTAACATATCAAGAAGCTCTACGAAAACGTTAATATAGACCTCTGTAAATCCATACGGTGCTCAAAGAAAAACCTATTGCTGCCGAGGTTCTACAGTTTTGCTCTCCCCTCCCCTCCCCTCATATTTGCCTTTCTTCTGGTAACGACAAAATCTCGTCTACGGAAAAAGTGGTCTGATGCAACATCTCCCGTCCCCGCAGGAGCATGATTCAACGTTTCACATGGTGCGGTCTCCGTTCGCGGGACCCTTTCCAAACACTACTGCCGCCTAAAATTGCATACGAACGCCAAAATAGTGAAAGACATGGAGAAGGATAAATAAGTTGAGAGGAAACTGAAAAGTCGGGCTCATGGATGCCTTGAGGTATCTTAGTTTATTTCGAAAAAATGAAGGATCGAATATGGCCGATGACCAGGTTGAACCAGACACAGGAAAATGTAGTCCTACACCCGCGGAAACAGTGTGGCTTCTGCCACATATCTGCATACACGGCTGGAGGCAAGCAATGAGCCAAAAAGATAGCATCTTTAGTAGTGCATAACTATTCACCCACTATGCTTCTTTGTTCATCTTCTACACCTCAACGATTGTCTTGATGAATGCTAATGATTATATTGAAGGTAAGCTGAATGGCATCCTTGCCTAGTATTCCAACAGAGCGCGAAATTCTATTCGATAATACCCAGAAAGTGTTATACCCAGAAATAAACAGAAAATACCCAAATACCCAAAATTTCACAATAACCACAATATATGTTAGTCCACTTGGATGCTCCTTTCCTGCCGGATAAAAGACGGCATATAGCCATACCAATAAAAATACGACAAAGAATCATCTGCAGTATAAAATATAGAAATTGGCCTTTTCAAGGAAAATATATTTATTTCATAACAAAAGAAGTTCATAGTTGCGCGTCTAAACGACTCAAAAAAAGAAATAAATTGACATCATAGGGAACATAAACATAAAAATGCGAAAATTATCAAACAAGTGACGACTAGAAATTAGTAATGTTGAATAATGAATGGATTTGACAAACCGATTGCTTCGAACTCCGCACAAAAAAATGGCAATTTGCCAACTACAAGATTTCAAGGAATTATGGATGAGGAGAACACAAAAAGCAAATGAATTAAGCAAATCAATTCGACTTGCTATGCTTCTTGCGACTTGAAACAGACGTTGCATCGAACGCAGTGTCAATTTTATAAAGAAGGGAATATTGGGACAGGATTTCAGGAAGACTATCAAGGATTTTGGAATCGAAGAGCTTTTTCTATGGAAAATACGAGGCCACTATTCATAATAAGGCTGGAAGGGTCCACGAAATGTTTTTCGATAGGCTGCCTTAGTGATTATCCCCGACATAATTTTTTAAATAAGTCAACCAAACTTTACTCTAATATTCTAAAATATAACAGCAGTAGGCAACGAAAGCCTTCCATTAATTCTCTATGCAGCTATAATGCACAGAACAAAGAATATAATTTGTCATTCAAATGGTCATTTAGTAAAACTTGATCAAAGAGACTATTTTAGTGAGGCCGGCACTTACATCCGCATCCAGACCTTCCATCAAGTGAACGTAACAGTAGCTTGACGAAACCATTACGTTAACGTGAGCTGAATCCCTATTAGAAGGAGGATTCATTTCACGTAAACGTTTTATGGAAAGATAAAAACATGCAAACTGAAAGTTTACAGTTAACAGAATTACTATAAACTTCATTTATAGATGTAAAGTTAGATGCCAACATACACAGGTATAAATATTCTTCCTTACTAAAACCTTATACCTACAGGCGTTAGTTAGTGAAGGTCGGGACAACTCAACATATGACACGGATTGAAACATATGGACCGCTGACGATTCAAGTACGAGAAGCATTTATAATGGGTATGCAGTAATTGGGAATGCATCAAAACCTAAAGCTTTAAACTTTTTTTGACGGATTTTTTTTCGTTTATTCACTAAACGTCTTTTTAGTAATTAACCTATTCATCTATCAGTTAGTGTACGTTGAACAACTTTTCTTTCTACAATTTACCTAACAAGAGGAGTTTTTTATACTCGATGCTTTTCGTACGACACAAAGGATATCAAGGATAGTCATAATACTTTTCGACCTCCATTTCGAAAATTCACCTTTAATTCTCATGGCGCATCAAAAAAATCTTAAAATATGGGAAAACCCACCAGGAAAGCTTACATAGTATATGCTCTTATATTCAGAAAGGTGAACATGAACAACCGTTTAAAATCGATCGAATATCGGAGATGCCTAAGTTTAGAGTATGCCCCGCAAATTTCACCATTGTAGAACGTACGGTATTTGAATGTGGTTCGCGTGTTGCAAATGCGACAGACACACGCATACACGAACAGACATGCGCACAGAATGGTATCATTATGAGGCGCTGTTACAAAAATTCCTAAAAATCTATGAAAAATATGGTTGTTTATGGTTTTCCACTGAAGTGCTAGGTCGGGTCTACGAAGCACACCATAA
Source organism: Baylisascaris procyonis (assembly GCA_037389465.1). Classification (NCBI taxonomy): domain Eukaryota; kingdom Metazoa; phylum Nematoda; class Chromadorea; order Rhabditida; family Ascarididae; genus Baylisascaris; species Baylisascaris procyonis. The sequence goes on along the minus strand of JAZARR010000154.1, from coordinate 4,372,819 downwards.
CCATTTACTCACTCAGTTGCCCGATAAGTAAAATATAAGTAAACGATCTTTGCTTATATACTTCGACCGCTCATACTTATGAATTCTGCACAGGTAACAAGACTCCAAAATTTAAACGTTCTAGAACGTACGTGGGAGACTGTTCTTTTATAGCACTCTTAATAATCTAGAAAGTCCCATGATCGGTAGTCTTCATTAATAATGCGTAAAATAATTTCTAAATTCATTTTCATTTTCATCACCCCCTCCCTCACCCTACCCCTCCCCTCCTCCTTCCCTAAAACATTTTCAAGACCCCCTCCCTCATCCTACTCCTATCCTTTCCCTCCTCTAAAACATTTTCACGACCCCCTCCCTCATTCTACTCCTCTCCCCCCCCCCTCCTCTAAAACATTTTCATGACCCCTCCCTCACCTTACTCCTCCCCTTTCCCTCCTCCAAAATCGAATATACACCATATCCACCAAACCGACTATGATTATCTATAAGAATATACTTTACGGTTCAAAAAGATCCGAGCAAATTTCACCACATCCTTTAAAACCATTCAGGGAAAAACTTAGAACAGAAAAATTTGTGCTATATTTTGAACAATTTACAAGTGTCGCTTTCATCGTGGTAATTGAAGAGTTGCTCAAACAACAGAAGAGGCAAACGACCGACAACTCATTGCTGAATTTGACTGATCGCCTATTGAAGCTTAAATTAACCAACACACCTATATATGTTAAGCCGTTCTAAGCTGTTAAAACAGTTTTCATTGAAAATGTAAAAATTCGCCTCGCCTTAAAACTTTTCACAAAATTTAGCAGAAATTACCGTCGTCGATAATTTTTCCGGAGATTCACCAAATTACTTATTATTTATCATTGTACAAACTACCTTTTTCAACAAAAAAAAAGAACAAAAAAATGCAAATATTAGAGATATTATAGATCTCGGTTATTTTAGCTGATCTTAGAAAATATTTCATTTCGAATTCAGCTAGGATTCTCAAAAATGAAAATTCCCTCAGCTAATGTCGTGATGATCGTTGTTCCTTCTAAAAGTACTCACAAATAACCGGTTACTTTGCTCACACATATTTTCTAACAACGGAAATTGATGCAACAGTGAAAAAAAAGATCGACGAAAAATAGACAAAACGAGTTTCCACTAACGAAACGTCGTTTAGAGCGATGCAAAACGAATCAACAGCGGGCGAATGCGCATCAGCGTCTTATATAACACCATGGGCAACCGTTATCGCGATGTTCTCGCTTTATCTACTTGCATTATTTTGGTTTTGCAAACGTAAGCTCTTTGCTTCTAGCAAAGTACCTATGCACCTATTTTCTATAAAAGTGCAACATATTTAGCCAATCATCACCGCATAATTGCTTTTTATTTCTGTAACTTGCTAATTCCCGAAATTGTTAAATAGAATTCAACTGCAAAAATCCCGCCTCGATTTTTGATCTTGAATGCGATCAACAAACAAAAAAAGGTAGAATGTTTCTTCTTGTGCTTTGCGAACTTTTCTTCATTTCACACTCAGAAATCGTTTTTCACATTTATTAATCAACGTTGCAATTCCGAATCGTATTTCCAACGACAACGATGCAAACAAACTTATTGCAGTAATTTCCAATATTGCATTGTTGCATTGCATTTATTATTGCAACGATTGATGCTTGCAATTGCTATTAATGCAATACTTTTCAGATGGTAAAGGGGTTTGTCTGCCAGCACCCGACTCTACTTACCCATATAAAAAACGACTCAAATTCTTAAAGAGGGGTAAGTAAGAGAACAAATATTATTCATCTGAACAACTATTGCGGCTAATCACATCTAGATCTCCTAAAAAATAAGTCCAACTCCCACCCTCTCAAACTGATTGTTTTTTCGATGCTCTTAAACCAATTGTAAAAATCTACTCTATTTGTGAAATGAATGAATTTGTAAATACATGAAGAAACTATTTTTGGCCTATTTTAAAGGAAACCCGTAGAATGCAAACCGAGAAAGCACGATATGCATTTCTTTGCAATCCTACCCGGATGAACCAGCTTGGGTATTTAAAATGGAATGAAATAAATGCCCCGTATTTACGTCCTTACACCACTAACTTCCTCTTCAAATACTCAATAAAACTTGTCTTTTGAACTCTACCTAAATGACTTTAAAATTACTAGCAAATTATATTGCATATTCAAGTATCCATTACCGGTAGAAAAGGTGAAAGATCAGAATAAAATGTAATAAAGAATGTCAATCTGTTCATCAGCAATTTTCATTGCAACAGTTTTCTTGATCGGAGCGATAAAATTACCCAACAAAAACACATATAGACACGAGCACAGACATAATGCATATGCAAGAACAAATATCGTCATAATGAAATTTTTGCATTTAAAGAAGCACATAAAATATTTTGTACAATAAGAGCGGAATATCATTTCTTATAATCCGATCACTTCGAATTGCCGGTCTGTTCGTTTTCTCAAAGAGAAATTGATCCTCTGCAGTGTTTGATCCGATAGTCATTCCCTCGCTTAGTACCTTAGTCAGGTTTCATCGACAGTCGGCTGTCTTAATGGCTGCCTTCAGCTTCGTTGCTGTCAGACATCTGTCGATCCTTGATCACCTTTAACGATCCTTTACGTCGTCAACGTCCACTGACCACCTGTAACTCTTCTAGTCACTTGTATTTCGACCGGCATTCATCACAGAATTATAGAGTATTAGCTAATGTTGAACGATTATTCGATGAATACTATTGATCCCATTCAGCGAACCACGACCGCATATTGAGCTCATTTTCATCAGGATCTATAAAATTTATGCAAATTTCTATTACCCCTGACAGTCATATTTCCTTTACTAAACCGTTACATTTCCAATCCGGATGCTCCAATCATCCAACCATCGTCACATTCTTCTTGACGTTTTTTTATCGGTACGATTTTCTTCATCACTTCCCAACTAGTTTATACATCCCCTCCTCTAAGTTTATTCACCCCTCCTCCAACTTTATTCACCCTTCCTCTATACGTTTATTCACTCCCTCCTCTCTGAATTTCTTCACCCTCCTCTTCGCGATTATTCACCTCCCCTCCTCCAAGTTTATTCACTCCCCCCTCCTCTAAGTTTTCGCACCCCTACCCCACAAGTTTATTCAGCCCTCCTCAAATTTTATTCACGCGCCCCTCCTCAAAATTTATCCACCTCTTCCTCCAACTTTGTTCACCCTTCCTCTATACGTTTATTCACTCCCCCCTCCTCCAAGTTTCCGCACCCCTCCCCTACAAGTTTATTCAGCCCTCCTCCAAGTTTATTCACGCGCCCCCCTCAAAGTTTATTCACCCCCTCCTGTAACTTTATTCACCCTTCCTCCATACGTTTATCCATCCCTCCTCCTCCAAGCTCATTCACCCCTCCCCTACAAGTACATGCAGCCCTCCTCCTATAAGTTTATCCAATTCCTTCCCTCAAAGTTCGTTCACCCTCTAAGTTTATTCACCACTCCTCCACAAGTTTATCCACCCCCTCCCGTTCCAAGTTTATTCAGCTTCCCCCCTAACAAGTTTATTCACCCCTTCTCCTCCAAGTTTATCCAATTCCTTCCCTCAACTTTATTCACCCCCTAAGTTTTCTTACCCTCTCCCTCACCAAATATATTCAGCCCTCGTCCACAAGTTCATTCATCCCCTTCTCCTCTAAAAGTTTATTCAACCCCTCCTCGAACCTTATTCAAACCTTTTCTACAAGTTTGTTCATCCGTCTTCCTCCAAGTTTATTCACCCCTCCTCGAAGTTCATCCACCCCCCTACCGAGTTTTTTTTCATCCTTCCTCTACAAATTTATTCATCTCTTCCTCCAAGTTTTTCCCCCTCCTCTACAGGGTCATTCACCCAACCCCCCCCCCCAAATTTATCCACCCCCTCCTCCTCCTACAAGTTTATTCACCCCCTCCACCAAGTTCATTCACACCATCGTCCCCCATTCCTCCACAAGTTTATTCACCCCCTCCTCCTACAAGTTTATTCACCCCCTCCTCTACAAGTTTTCCACCCCTCCTCCTCCAACTTTCCCACCCCTCTCTACAGGTTTATTCACACTTGCTCCTCCAGCTTTATTCACCCCTCCTCTACAAGTTTATCCACCCTCCTCCAAGTTCATTCACCCCTTCCCTCTCCAAGCTTATTCACCCATCTTCCACAAATCTATTCACCCCCTCCTCCAAGTTCGCTCATCCCTCCTCTACAAGTTTATTCACCCCCTCCTCTTCCAAGTTTACCCACTCCTCTTCTGCAGGTTTATTCACACCTCGTCCCTCCTCTACAAGTTTATCAACCTCCCTCCAGGTTCATTTACCCCTCCTTTCAAGTTTATTCACCCCCTCGTCCAAATTTATTCACCCCTCAAGTGTTATCCACCCATCCCTCTCCAAGCTTATCCGCTCCTCCCCTACAGGTTTATTCAGGCCTCCTCCTCCAAGTTTATCCAATCCCTTCCCTCCAGGTTCATTCATTCCCTAAGTTTTATTACCCTTTCCCTCTCCAAGGTTATTCACCCGCCTTTCACAAGTCTATCCACCCCCTTCTCCTCCAAGTTTATTCACTCCCCTTTACAAGTTTATTCATCCTCTCGAACTTTATTCAAACCTCCTCTACAGGTTTGCCCGCCCCCCTCCTCTTCCAAGTTTACCCCACTCCCACCTCCCTTCTCCCATCCTAACCAATAGTCCGAAGGTATCAAAACCTCCGGAACGTGGAAGACAAGCTACCGTGTGGGAACATTAACTTACTTAACGTACATTTTAGTCACAATTCGAAAGAGTAAAAACATGCAGTAATAGCTGATCTAGCCACCTCCCCACCCTTACCTCCCTTCTCCCACCTTAACCCAAAGTGTGAAGGTATCAAAAACTGCACAATATTGGAGACAAGTTACGGTGCGGGAAGATTACTCACCTAAGGTACATTTCGGTTACAATTTGAAAAAGCGAAAATGTAATAATAGCTGATCTATGCATCCCTCACCCCCACCTCGCTTCTCCCACCGTTACCCAAAGTGCGAAGGTATTAAAAACTGCGGTGTGCGGAAGCGAAGATACGGTACGGGAAGATTATCTCACCTAAATTACATTTGGTTGGTGCAGCTGTGCTCTAAAGTGCTCATTAAGATCCGTCTCTTCCTTTGCTTTCGGTCTCGGAATTTTAATATCGTACTTGAACCGGCCTTATGCAGTTGGTATGAATCTTTTGCAGGTGCGTTCTATTACAGGTTAATCAACCGACTCAGCAACTACTGCAACTTTCTCTGTTATTGGCAATTTAATTTTATTTACTGAGTAGCGAATGTACCTGCTGCTCTCATTCGTCGTGCACTCGATTTATTCTTCGAACATAACTGTAGTATTTCGGAGAATATCTTCTTCGAATATACGGAACGTCCACGCACAGGTACCATCACATCGAAGGGCGGTGATGTGAACAACATCTCCTGCAAAAAGTTTCTTTTCCTTCTTGACTTCAAACCTGCATCCATTCAGCGTGACCACCCATATAATCAAATGAAAAGTGCCTTCGGTGCAACCTGGTCTTCGGAGTTCACGGTCATCCCCCCTCCCCTTCCCTCCGAGAGGAGCCTCTGCGCCAACATGAATCATAAATCTTGGTCCATGGTGGTCCTCATGATTAAAAAATCCCTTGCCCTCGTCGATGTCTTGTAGTTTTCATCGTCTCTATGAGAGATGTTAGAAGCGCGAATTTGCAGTCGCAAGCAGACAAAAAATTCTCCATCCATTAACTCATAGAACACGGGGGAACTGCGTGATGCAGTGCGTCGGGATGAGAAACGTTGAAAGTCTACATGGCGCAAATATGCCCTGAGAGAAACAATAGTTTGTCATGGAAAATGACATCGAAATAACATGGACACAGTCGAAAAGTATAACGGAAACCTCTATCTGAAGTTGAAGGATATCTCGAATAAGCGAAAATACTCGTAACATATCAAGAAGCTCTACGAAAACGTTAATATAGACCTCTGTAAATCCATACGGTGCTCAAAGAAAAACCTATTGCTGCCGAGGTTCTACAGTTTTGCTCTCCCCTCCCCTCCCCTCATATTTGCCTTTCTTCTGGTAACGACAAAATCTCGTCTACGGAAAAAGTGGTCTGATGCAACATCTCCCGTCCCCGCAGGAGCATGATTCAACGTTTCACATGGTGCGGTCTCCGTTCGCGGGACCCTTTCCAAACACTACTGCCGCCTAAAATTGCATACGAACGCCAAAATAGTGAAAGACATGGAGAAGGATAAATAAGTTGAGAGGAAACTGAAAAGTCGGGCTCATGGATGCCTTGAGGTATCTTAGTTTATTTCGAAAAAATGAAGGATCGAATATGGCCGATGACCAGGTTGAACCAGACACAGGAAAATGTAGTCCTACACCCGCGGAAACAGTGTGGCTTCTGCCACATATCTGCATACACGGCTGGAGGCAAGCAATGAGCCAAAAAGATAGCATCTTTAGTAGTGCATAACTATTCACCCACTATGCTTCTTTGTTCATCTTCTACACCTCAACGATTGTCTTGATGAATGCTAATGATTATATTGAAGGTAAGCTGAATGGCATCCTTGCCTAGTATTCCAACAGAGCGCGAAATTCTATTCGATAATACCCAGAAAGTGTTATACCCAGAAATAAACAGAAAATACCCAAATACCCAAAATTTCACAATAACCACAATATATGTTAGTCCACTTGGATGCTCCTTTCCTGCCGGATAAAAGACGGCATATAGCCATACCAATAAAAATACGACAAAGAATCATCTGCAGTATAAAATATAGAAATTGGCCTTTTCAAGGAAAATATATTTATTTCATAACAAAAGAAGTTCATAGTTGCGCGTCTAAACGACTCAAAAAAAGAAATAAATTGACATCATAGGGAACATAAACATAAAAATGCGAAAATTATCAAACAAGTGACGACTAGAAATTAGTAATGTTGAATAATGAATGGATTTGACAAACCGATTGCTTCGAACTCCGCACAAAAAAATGGCAATTTGCCAACTACAAGATTTCAAGGAATTATGGATGAGGAGAACACAAAAAGCAAATGAATTAAGCAAATCAATTCGACTTGCTATGCTTCTTGCGACTTGAAACAGACGTTGCATCGAACGCAGTGTCAATTTTATAAAGAAGGGAATATTGGGACAGGATTTCAGGAAGACTATCAAGGATTTTGGAATCGAAGAGCTTTTTCTATGGAAAATACGAGGCCACTATTCATAATAAGGCTGGAAGGGTCCACGAAATGTTTTTCGATAGGCTGCCTTAGTGATTATCCCCGACATAATTTTTTAAATAAGTCAACCAAACTTTACTCTAATATTCTAAAATATAACAGCAGTAGGCAACGAAAGCCTTCCATTAATTCTCTATGCAGCTATAATGCACAGAACAAAGAATATAATTTGTCATTCAAATGGTCATTTAGTAAAACTTGATCAAAGAGACTATTTTAGTGAGGCCGGCACTTACATCCGCATCCAGACCTTCCATCAAGTGAACGTAACAGTAGCTTGACGAAACCATTACGTTAACGTGAGCTGAATCCCTATTAGAAGGAGGATTCATTTCACGTAAACGTTTTATGGAAAGATAAAAACATGCAAACTGAAAGTTTACAGTTAACAGAATTACTATAAACTTCATTTATAGATGTAAAGTTAGATGCCAACATACACAGGTATAAATATTCTTCCTTACTAAAACCTTATACCTACAGGCGTTAGTTAGTGAAGGTCGGGACAACTCAACATATGACACGGATTGAAACATATGGACCGCTGACGATTCAAGTACGAGAAGCATTTATAATGGGTATGCAGTAATTGGGAATGCATCAAAACCTAAAGCTTTAAACTTTTTTTGACGGATTTTTTTTCGTTTATTCACTAAACGTCTTTTTAGTAATTAACCTATTCATCTATCAGTTAGTGTACGTTGAACAACTTTTCTTTCTACAATTTACCTAACAAGAGGAGTTTTTTATACTCGATGCTTTTCGTACGACACAAAGGATATCAAGGATAGTCATAATACTTTTCGACCTCCATTTCGAAAATTCACCTTTAATTCTCATGGCGCATCAAAAAAATCTTAAAATATGGGAAAACCCACCAGGAAAGCTTACATAGTATATGCTCTTATATTCAGAAAGGTGAACATGAACAACCGTTTAAAATCGATCGAATATCGGAGATGCCTAAGTTTAGAGTATGCCCCGCAAATTTCACCATTGTAGAACGTACGGTATTTGAATGTGGTTCGCGTGTTGCAAATGCGACAGACACACGCATACACGAACAGACATGCGCACAGAATGGTATCATTATGAGGCGCTGTTACAAAAATTCCTAAAAATCTATGAAAAATATGGTTGTTTATGGTTTTCCACTGAAGTGCTAGGTCGGGTCTACGAAGCACACCATAACCATTTACTCACTCAGTTGCCCGATAAGTAAAATATAAGTAAACGATCTTTGCTTATATACTTCGACCGCTCATACTTATGAATTCTGCACAGGTAACAAGACTCCAAAATTTAAACGTTCTAGAACGTACGTGGGAGACTGTTCTTTTATAGCACTCTTAATAATCTAGAAAGTCCCATGATCGGTAGTCTTCATTAATAATGCGTAAAATAATTTCTAAATTCATTTTCATTTTCATCACCCCCTCCCTCACCCTACCCCTCCCCTCCTCCTTCCCTAAAACATTTTCAAGACCCCTCCCTCATCCTACTCCTATCCTTTCCCTCCTCTAAAACATTTTCACGACCCCCTCCCTCATTCTACTCCTCTCCCCCCCTCCTCTAAAACATTTTCATGACCCCTCCCTCACCTTACTCCTCCCCTTTCCCTCCTCCAAAATCGAATATACACCATATCCACCAAACCGACTATGATTATCTATAAGAATATACTTTACGGTTCAAAAAGATCCGAGCAAATTTCACCACATCCTTTAAAACCATTCAGGGAAAAACTTAGAACAGAAAAATTTGTGCTATATTTTGAACAATTTACAAGTGTCGCTTTCATCGTGGTAATTGAAGAGTTGCTCAAACAACAGAAGAGGCAAACGACCGACAACTCATTGCTGAATTTGACTGATCGCCTATTGAAGCTTAAATTAACCAACACACCTATATATGTTAAGCCGTTCTAAGCTGTTAAAACAGTTTTCATTGAAAATGTAAAAATTCGCCTCGCCTTAAAACTTTTCACAAAATTTAGCAGAAATTACCGTCGTCGATAATTTTTCCGGAGATTCACCAAATTACTTATTATTTATCATTGTACAAACTACCTTTTTCAACAAAAAAAAAGAACAAAAAAATGCAAATATTAGAGATATTATAGATCTCGGTTATTTTAGCTGATCTTAGAAAATATTTCATTTCGAATTCAGCTAGGATTCTCAAAAATGAAAATTCCCTCAGCTAATGTCGTGATGATCGTTGTTCCTTCTAAAAGTACTCACAAATAACCGGTTACTTTGCTCACACATATTTTCTAACAACGGAAATTGATGCAACAGTGAAAAAAAAGATCGACGAAAAATAGACAAAACGAGTTTCCACTAACGAAACGTCGTCTAGAGCGATGCAAAACGAATCAACAGCGGGCGAATGCGCATCAGCGTCTTATATAACACCATGGGCAACCGTTATCGCGATGTTCTCGCTTTATCTACTTGCATTATTTTGGTTTTGCAAACGTAAGCTCTTTGCTTCTAGCAAAGTACCTATGCACCTATTTTCTATAAAAGTGCAACATATTTAGCCAATCATCACCGCATAATTGCTTTTTATTTCTGTAACTTGCTAATTCCCGAAATTGTTAAATAGAATTCAACTGCAAAAATCCCGCCTCGATTTTTGATCTTGAATGCGATCAACAAACAAAAAAAGGTAGAATGTTTCTTCTTGTGCTTTGCGAACTTTTCTTCATTTCACACTCAGAAATCGTTTTTCACATTTATTAATCAACGTTGCAATTCCGAATCGTATTTCCAACGACAACGATGCAAACAAACTTATTGCAGTAATTTCCAATATTGCATTGTTGCATTGCATTTATTATTGCAACGATTGATGCTTGCAATTGCTATTAATGCAATACTTTTCAGATGGTAAAGGGGTTTGTCTGCCAGCACCCGACTCTACTTACCCATATAAAAAACGACTCAAATTCTTAAAGAGGGGTAAGTAAGAGAACAAATATTATTCATCTGAACAACTATTGCGGCTAATCACATCTAGATCTCCTAAAAAATAAGTCCAACTCCCACCCTCTCAAACTGATTGTTTTTTCGATGCTCTTAAACCAATTGTAAAAATCTACTCTATTTGTGAAATGAATGAATTTGTAAATACATGAAGAAACTATTTTTGGCCTATTTTAAAGGAAACCCGTAGAATGCAAACCGAGAAAGCACGATATGCATTTCTTTGCAATCCTACCCGGATGAACCAGCTTGGGTATTTAAAATGGAATGAAATAAATGCCCCGTATTTACGTCCTTACACCACTAACTTCCTCTTCAAATACTCAATAAAACTTGTCTTTTGAACTCTACCTAAATGACTTTAAAATTACTAGCAAATTATATTGCATATTCAAGTATCCATTACCGGTAGAAAAGGTGAAAGATCAGAATAAAATGTAATAAAGAATGTCAATCTGTTCATCAGCAATTTTCATTGCAACAGTTTTCTTGATCGGAGCGATAAAATTACCCAACAAAAACACATATAGACACGAGCACAGACATAATGCATATGCAAGAACAAATATCGTCATAATGAAATTTTTGCATTTAAAGAAGCACATAAAATATTTTGTACAATAAGAGCGGAATATCATTTCTTATAATCCGATCACTTCGAATTGCCGGTCTGTTCGTTTTCTCAAAGAGAAATTGATCCTCTGCAGTGTTTGATCCGATAGTCATTCCCTCGCTTAGTACCTTAGTCAGGTTTCATCGACAGTCGGCTGTCTTAATGGCTGCCTTCAGCTTCGTTGCTGTCAGACATCTGTCGATCCTTGATCACCTTTAACGATCCTTTACGTCGTCAACGTCCACTGACCACCTGTAACTCTTCTAGTCACTTGTATTTCGACCGGCATTCATCATAAAATTATTATAATATTGGTTATGTTGGACGGTTTTTCAGGAATAGAATAAATTCCATCCAAGGAACCGTAACCAGAAGTTGAGCTTATTTTCAAGAGGATTTAGAAAATTTATGCAAATACCTGATAGCTAGTGATGCAAACCTTCACATTTCCCATCCCAATGCTCGAACCATTCAGCTGCCATCACATTCTTTTTACCCACTATGGTTGTTGATTTTGAAAGGGAATATCGGAAAATTTGAAAACGTTCTATACTAAAATGCTACCAAAAATATTAAAACAAGAAAAAACTTGAGTATTATAGAGTTGGCTCATTTGCTCGTTGATGATATGTTCATCGAGCTTACCGACAGCAAATTGGGTCAAGGTGCAGTTGGATTCGTATTCAAAGGATATGTCTTTCCACGAACACAAACTCGTTTTAAGCAGAAAGTTTTCGCAGCCGTTAAGGTATATTGATTAAGGACAATATTTTCTTCGGATGATATCTTATACAAGCATTCAAAAATCTATTAGCTGTTACCTCTTTACTGGCTACATTTAACGTTGCGGTTTACCTTTTTCTCTACCACCACTGTGATATTCAAAATGCGTTCATGTTGATCCAGTCGGGTGGGAACGGGAGGGAGGAAGGGGGAAGGGAGAAGTCGAAACCTTCCAGTATGTTCCGTACCTAAATAAAGTTTTCTGACGCATTCCCCAAAAGGATCTTTTTCCGCGCCTGAAGCAATCTATTGCTCAGTTCATCAGCAATAAATCGACTTTTTATCTTTCTTTTTTTTTGCTTTGCAAAACTCCCTAGGTGCAGGGAACAGAAATAAACCAGATTTTTTCTCTTTCAGCCTCCATTTGCTTGCTACTGGTTTAAAACCTATACTCATGATAGCCGCTGCAGATGAGTTATCCAATGCCACAAAAGTCGATGGGCCTCTTAGAGGAAGCATATCGGATGTCAAAACTCGATCACCCACATATTGTCAAACTAATTGCTGTCAGCAAACTGTCGTTTCAAGCGTTTCGACCAATGATCGCAATGGAATGGTTACCCGGTGGTTCCCTTGCCGAATATTTTCGCGAGCATATACGCGTACAATTTTTTCTTATTAATCTTTCAAATAAATTACTTCATAAAGCGGTAGATTAAAACGTTGTATAGAAGTGAATTTGATTACTACGACGTATAAAGTAGAAAAAAGGACCATTCAATGAGCTCTAAACAAAATTTGAGAGTGGAAAATTTTGCACAAGCGAGTGTTCAGCAGAAACTATCATATTCCCAAGTTCAAATACTCTTATCTTATCGATATTCCCTCGCTGGAATCCGTTTTGCTTAAATTATTTTCTTTGAGATAATAAACAAAGATTAGTGATTCGAACGATACGTTAATAAATAAAAGAACTTCAGAAACGAGGCGATGACGCACCTCCTGTATTTGTTCGTGACATCGTTGATATTCTTCGACAAGTGGGCGAAGCACTCAAATATTTGCATGAAAGTCGTGATGCGGCCGGTAATGAAGCAAGCCACGGCGATGTAGCGGCACGTAATGTACTCCTCACATCGACGAAATTACGGTTCCTCATCCTTATTCGTTTCCTTTCACCTGCAAATCTACATTTAAATCCATATCATTCCTTTACATGTCACTACCTTATAGATGTAAAGCAAAATTGGGCGACTTTGGACTTCCACTTGATTTTGGACCACGTCTTCCAATACCATGGCTTCCACCCGAAATAGTCAGCTGTTTGGATCGAACACGAATTCAACACAGACCGGAAAGTGACGTTTGGTATGAGCCTGATTCATTATTTCATCTGCTAATGCAATTATCAAATGCATAAATCTACATATGGCGAGATCGCAAGTAATATAATGTTTACAGGACATACAAAGATTGTAAGCAAACGATGTTTCCGGTAATAAACTACAGGAAACAATCTTTCATGACGAGACGAAATGTACAGTGCGTTCCGTAATAATCACAAAACTGTCTTATACAATAATATTAAAACATAAAGTTAAACGATTTATCAGATACTTGAGCTGATCTGTGATTAGTATTTCTTCTCTGTGATATTTAACTACGATTGTTGAGGATGTTTGGAGTATTGGGATGGGAATGTGCAACGCTCGGAGCTGAACCACATTACCAAAGGACTGTCGATGAAATACAACAATGTTTTACTTGGCCTGATAGAGGATTACATCGACCACCGTCTTGCCCTCTCGATTTGTAAGTTCTTTCAGCAGTCCGAGTATTTCTATACATTAAAATTACAGGAAAGTTAATGAAAAGAATAAAAAGATAGCTGAAAAATTGGTAATCTTTTCTCGCCAGCCTCTCTTTAGATGGTGACTTTCTGCGTTCTTTGCGAAACATTTTGCCATTTTTCGCTTCGAGCCGTATGAGCTTTCTACTTTGCTTAATAATCGAACCTATTTGTTAAAATGTTTGTTTTTTTCGACTTAGTTTATTCACCCCCTCTTCCTCCAAGTTTATTTACCCACTTCTTCTGGAAGTTTATTCACTTCCTCCTCCAAGTTTATTCACCAATGCTCTACAAGTTCATTCACCACCTCCTCCTAAAAGTTCATTGACCCCCTCCACCTAAAAGCTTATTCACTCATTCCTTCTCCAAGTTTTTTCACTCTCCCTCCTCCTAAAAGTTTATTCACCCGCTCCCCCAACTTTTTCGTCTACGAATTTATTCATCCCCCTCCAAATTTATCCACCTTCCCCCTCTAAGTTTATTCACCCCCTCCTCCAACTTTATCCCCCATCCTCTACAAGCTCATTCACTACCTCCCCAAGTTTACTCACCCCTTTTCCACAAGTTTATCCACCCTCTAGTCCTCCAAGACTATTCATCTCTCCTCTACAAGTTTATTCATCTCATCCTTCTTCAAGTCTGTCTGCCGTCCCTCCCTACAAGTTTATTCACCACCTCCTCCTCCAGATTTATTCACCCTTCCTCTATAAGTTTCTTCACCCCTCCTCCAAGTTTATTCTCCCCTCCTCTACATGTTTATTCACTCCTCCTCCCCCAAATTTATTTACCCCCTCCTCCTATATGTTTATTCACCCCTCCTCTACAAGTTTATTCATCTCATCCTCCTCCAAGCCTGTTTGCCGCCTTCTCTACAAGTTTGTTCACTCCCTCCTCCTTAAACTTTATTCACTCATTCCCTCTCCATGTTTATTCACCCTTCCCTTACAAGTTAATTCACTCCTCTTCTATAAGTTTGGTCACCCCTCTTCCAAATTTATTCATCTACAAGTTTATTCACGCCCTCCTCCTCCAAGTTCATTCACCTCTCCTCTAAAGTTTATTCACCCCGTCCTCCAAGTTTATTCAAATCCTCCTCCAAGTTTATTCACCCCTCCAAGTTAATTTATCCCCTCCTCCTCCAAGTTTAATCAACCTTTTCTACAAGTTTATTCACCCCTCCTCCTCCAAGTTTATTCACCTCCCTCCAAGTTCATTCCACTACAAGTTTATTCATCCCCCTCTAAGTTTGTTCAGCCCTCCTCTCCATGTTCATTCACCCTTCCTCTACGAATCTATTCCCCCTCCTCCAAACTCATTCACCCCTCCTTTACAGGTTTATCCCCCCTCCAAGCTTATTCACAGCCTCCCCTTCCAAGCTTATTCACCCCTCCCCTCCCCATAAGGTTCTATTTCCACCAAAACTAAATCGAATGTACTCGGCAAATTCTAATTTCATAATAGCATCTGTAGAATTTCTGCCTCTTATCTACCTCTTATATGTATTTTATTTGCAGCTGGAATTTTTTATTGGATTGTATGTCTGAACAACATAGACGTCCTCGATTCGCCGGTCCAACTGATACAGTTTCATCGGCTATCTATCGCCTTCGAGTACTGCAGTTGATGTATGAAAGAAACGACCATACCTTTGAGATATATTATAATACTTCGAATTGTACGTGTCACCAGCATCGATGTAATGTTCCATTACCATCATTTAGTGGTCGATGAATTTTAGCGCTTCAGGTGACCGTCGTATATCCGGATATCAGAAGTGATTGTCTTATAAAATGAAATTTGCGTATGTTAGGAGGACGTTGTGCCATGCCTGAAAAAGCCATCAGTGGATCACAGGTCCCATAAATGCCTCACATGAACAAAACCTGTTCTTTAGATTTCACACTTTACAAAGCTTTGCAATAAAGTCATACAACATAGAAATCAATATTCGTGTTTCTTTCCCTATCAATATTATAGTGCAATCATAAAATCGACAAATAACCACTTGTTTTCGTTGTTTTTCCATATAAGTTATTCAATTAAGGCAAATCTAATTTTCTTTTCATTGAATGATGCAGACGTTTCATGAATCCAAAGGACTATCCAGAATGTACTTTGAGAGTCGGCCATCACCGCTGATGGATGGCACAGGGTAGGATCGGACCGAACGATCGATTTGAAGTCACGATTTTAATAATGCGCAGACTATTCGATTCCATAAAAGTGCGCTGATCAAATGCCGTTATAGACAAACAATAAAGCATCTAAATCTTTGAAAGCGAGCACGTTCAATCTTTTACATTTACTTACCATGCAATTATTTAAGGAAGGGGGGAGGGGGCGCTTAACCATCAAACATTCCAACGCACACGGAGCGCGAAGAGCAATACAAATTTGGCAAAATGAGGTTTTAAATGTCGACATTATCGCCCCTCCCACATAACCGTTGCCATTTGAATGGAACACTATTCAACAACAAACACTTACTGACGAATAATACATATATCAATCAAGGATGGAAAGGAACCTTAGAAGATGATATGAATACGAGTGATGGATACGAACATCAATTTTCAACTGAGAAAAACTAAGAGGACGAGAAGGAAGGTTCAAGATCAACGTTGAAATATACCATATAGGATAACAAAGTTATTGATACAACTAAATCGCTGCCGGTTAAACTGAAACCTATATATGCAAATTTAATTAGCATGCCCAAGTGTAGCACTCCAAGGTTTTATATGGTGCTTCCCCACACAAAAGATAACAAGTTGATACCTACAAAAATACACGACACAAGAATTCCACAAACATCAGAATGTAAAAATCAACAACCTATCAGATCAAATAACCAATTATCAATAATCACAAGGCCACTTACCAATCAGTTTACTTTGCAACAAAACGCATCATAGAAAATTTGATAAAAACCAATACAACGGAATAGACAACATTCGGGCATTAATACCAAAAAAACGAAAAACCCCTGTTGATCTTATTGTATCCTCGTTCAACAATCCCCTCAAAAGTCGCTTACAATTTGACGTTTTTTATCGGCACGATCTCCTTCATCACTCCCCGATTTCTTGCATCACTTTCCAAATACTTTATACATCCACCCCTCCTCCAATTTTATTCTCCTAAACCCTATAATTTTATTCACCCCTCCTCTACAAGTTTATTCAACTCCTCCTCCTATACCTTTATTCACCCCTCCTCTACAACTTTATCCACCCTTCCTCCACGAGTTTATTCACCCTCTCAACTCCAAGTTTTTCACCCCTCTCCTACAATTTTGTTCAACCCCTCCTCTATAAGCTTATTAACCCCCTCTATGTTTATTCACCCGTTCCTGCTCTACAAGTTTATCCACCCCTCTTTTTCCATGTTTATTAACCCCCTTCCAAGTTTATTCACCAATCTTCCACAAGTTTGTTCACCCCCTCCTTCTCCAAGTTTATTCACCCCCTCTTCCCAAAAGTTTATTTACCCTTCCTCCTTAAAGTTTATTCACTCATTCCCTCTCCAGATTTATTCACCCTTCCTCTACAAGTTTCTTCAGCCCCTCCTCCACTAAGTTTATTCATCCCCTCCTCCTCCTATAAGTTTATTCACCCGCTCCCCAAGTTTGTTCGTCTACGAGTTTATTCACCTCCCTCCTCCTCTAAATTAACCCACCCCTCCTGGACAACTTCATTCACCCCTCCTCCTCCAAGTTCATTCACACCCCCTAAAAGTTTGTCGACCTCCTCCACCTCCCTAAGTTTATTCAGCCGCTCCCCACATTTGTTCGTCTATAAGTCTATTCATGCTCCAAGATCATTCACCCCCCCCCCTACAAGTTATTCACCCCACCTCTACAAGTTTATCCACCCCCTCTCCTCCAAACTTGCCCAGTTTATTCATCCCCTCCTCCTCCAAGTTTATTCACCTCCCCCCCCCCCTACAAATTAATTCACTTCTCTTCCATAAGTTCAGTCACCCCTCCCCCTTCAAATTTATTCATCTACAAGTTTATTCACGCCCTCCTCCTCCAAGTTCATTCACCCTCCTCCACAAGTTTATCCACCCCTTCCTCCTCCAAGCTTATTCACCGCCCTTCCAAGTTTATTGATCCCCTCCCCCTTAAAGTTTATTCAACCCCTCCTCAAGTCTATTCACCCCTCCTCTACATGTCTAAATCGCTGCTGGTTAAATTGGAACCGATATATGCAAATTTAATTGGCATGCCTAAGTGTAGTGCTCCAGGTTTTTATATGCTCATTCCCTATACAAAAGTTAACAAGTCGATATCCATAAAAATACATAACACAAGCATCGCACAGATATTAGAACGTAAAGATCAATAACCTATCAGATCAAATAACCAGTTATCAGTAATCAACAATCACAAAGCCACTTACCAATCAGTTTCCTTTGCAAACAAAAAGCATCACAGAAAATTTGATAAAAACTAGTACAACGAAATAGACAACATTCGGCCGTTAATACTAAACAAATCAAAAAACCCCTGTTCATCTTATCGTATCGTCGTTTAACAATCGCCTCAAAAGTCGCTTCCAATTTGGCGTTTTTT
The DNA here is from genome assembly GCA_037389465.1 of Baylisascaris procyonis. Lineage (NCBI taxonomy): Eukaryota > Metazoa > Nematoda > Chromadorea > Rhabditida > Ascarididae > Baylisascaris > Baylisascaris procyonis. Next base: position 4,354,753 of record JAZARR010000154.1, on the reverse strand, counting down.
ATCGGTATGATTCCCTCCATCACTTCCAGATTTCTTTCATCACTTCGCGACTAGTTTTTACATCCACCCCTCCTCCAAGTTTATTCACCCATCCTCTACAAATATGTTCACCCCTCCTCTACAAGTTTATTCAACACTCCTCCCCAAGTTTACTCACCCCTCCTCATACATGTTTCTCCGCCCCTCCCCTAGAACTTTACTCACCCCTCCTCTACATGCTCATTCACCGCTCCTCTACAAGTTTATTTCACCTTCCCTCCTCCAATTTTTCTCACCTCTTCCCCCACCAAGTTTATTTACCCCCTCCTTCTATATGTTTATTAACCCCTCCTCTGCAACTTTATTCACTCCTCCTCCACGAGTTTGTTCACCCTCTCAACTCCAAGTTTTTCACCCCTCTCCTACAATTTTGTTCAACCCCTCCTCTATAAGCTTATTAACCCCCTCTATGTTTATTCACCCGTTCCTCCTCTACAAGTTTATCCACCCCTCTTTTTCCATGTTTATTCACCCCCTACCAAGTTTATTCTCCAATCCTCCACAAGTTTGTTCACCCCCTCCTCCTCCAAGTTTATTCACCACTCCTCTTCTAAGTTTATTTACCCCCTCTTCCCAAAAGTTTATTTACCCTTCCTCCTTAAAGTTTATTCACTCATTCCCTCTCCAGGTTTATTCATCCTTCCTCTACAAGTTTCTTCACCCCCTCCTTCTAAAGGTCTATCCCGCCCTCCCCCACCAAGTTTATTCATCCCTTCTCCTCCTATAAGTTTATTCACCCGCTTCCCAAGTTTGTTCGTCTACGAGTTTATTCATCCCCCTCCAAGTTTATTCACTCCCCTCCAAGTTTATCTACCATCTTCTCCTCCGAGTTTATCCGCACCCTCCTCCTCTAAGTTAATCCACCCCTCCTGCACAACTTTATTCACCCCTCCTCCTCCAAGTTTATTCACACCTCCCCGTAAAAGTTTGTCGACATCCTCCACCTCCTCAAGTTTATTCAGCCGCTCCCCACATCTGTAAGTCTATTCATCGTCCAAGTTCATTCACCCCCCCCTAGAAGTTATTCACCCCACCTCTACAAGTTTATCCACCCCCTCCTCCTCCAAGCTCACCCGTTTATCCACTCCCTTTCATCTACAAGTTTATTCACGCCCTCCTCCTCCAAGTTCATTCACCCTCCTCTACAAGTTTATTCACCCCTTTTCTACAAGTTTATCCACCCCTTCCTCCTCCAAGCTTATTCACCGCCCTTCCAAGTTTATTCACAAATCCTCTTCCAATTTTATTGATCCCCTCCTCCTCAAAGTTTGTTCAACCTCTCCACCAAGTTTATTCACCCCTCTTCTACAAGTTTAAATCGCTGCTGGTTAAATTGAAACCGATATATGCAAATTTAATTGGCATGCCTAAGTGTAGCGCTCCAGGTTTTTATATGCTCATTTCCCATACAAAGGTTAACAAGTCGATATCCATAAAAATACACAACACAGGTATTCCACAGACAGAATGTAAAAATCAATAACCTATCAGATCAAATAACCAATTATCAGTAATCAACAATCACAAAGCCACTTACCAATCACTTTCCTTTGCAACAAACAGCATCACAGAAAATTTGATAAAAACCAGTACAACGAAATAGACAACATTCGGCCGTTAATACTAAACAAATCAAAAAACCCCTGTTCATCTTATCGTATCGTCGTTTAACAATCGCCTCAAAAGTCGCTTCCAATTTGGCGTTTTTTATCGGTATGATTCCCCCCATCACTCCCAGATTTCTTTCATCACTTCGCGACTAGTTTATACAGCTATCCCTCCTCCAAGTTTATTCACCTACCCTCCTATATGTTTATTCACCCCTCCTCTACATGTTCATTCACCGCTCCTCTACAAGTTTATTTCGCCTTCCCTCCTCCAATCTTTTTCACCTCTCCCCCCCCCCAAAGTTTATTTACCTCCTCCTTCTATATGTTTATTCATCCCTCCTCTACAATTTTATTCACTCTTCCTCCACGAGTTTATTCACCCCCTCAACTCCAAGTTTTTCACCCCCCTCCTACAATTTTGTTCAACCCCTCCTCTATAAGCTTATTAACCCCCTCTATGTTTATTCATCCGTTCCCCCTCTACAAGTTTATCCACCCCTCTTTTATGTTTATTGACCCCCTTCCAAGTTTATTCACCACTCCTCTTCCAAGCTTATTTACCCCCTCTTCCGAAAAGTTTATTTAAAGTTTATTCCCTCTCGAGGTTTATTCACCCTTCCTCTCCAAGTTTCTTCACCCCCCTCCTTCTAAAGGTCTATCCCCCTTCTCCACCAAGTTTATTCACCCCTCCTCCCCCTATGAGTTTATTCACCCGCTCCCCAAGTTTGCTCGTCTACGAGTTTATCCACCCTCTTCCAAGTTTATCCACCCCCTCCTCCTCCAAACTTATTCACCGCCCTTTCAAGTTTATTCACCCCCTTCTCCTCCAAGTTCATTCGCCCCCTCCTCCTCTAAGTTAATCCACCCCTCCTGCACAACTTTATTCACCCCCTCCTCCTCCAAGCTTATCCACCGCCCTTCCCAGTTTATTCACTTCCCAGTTCTCCTCTAAGTTATTCACCCTCTCCTCCTAGTTTATTCACCCCCCCCCCCCGTACAAGTTAATTCACTCCTCTTCTATAAGTTTAGTCACCCCTCCCCCTTCAAATTTATTCATCTACAAGTTTATCCACCCCCTCCTCCTCCAAGCTTATAATACGTAACGCAAGTATTCCACAGACATTAGAATGTAAAAATCAATAACCTATCAGATCAAATAACCAGTTATCAGTAATCAACAATCACAAAGCCACTTACCAATCACTTTCCTTTGCAACAAAAAGCATCGTAGAAAATTTGATAAAAACTAGTACAACGAAATAGACAACATCACGGCATTAATACCAAAAAAATCAAAAAGTCCCTGTTCATCTTATCGTATCGTCGTTCAACAATCGCCTCAAAAGTCGCTTCTAATTTGACGTTTTTTTATCCGCACGATTTTCTTCACCAATTTGCAACGAAATTTTTCCTTCTGCTTCATCTTTCATCAATAGTGTAGAATACAATGGAAACGACCCTTATAAATAACTTAGTTTTAAGAAAAATTACGCAAAAGAAAAAATTGTATTATTATATAAATTTCCTCTAGATTAAACTTAGAATGCATAAGATTCTCTTTGCCAACATTCTTCGAAGCATTCTATAGCGCTCTTTTAATGTGAATATTTATTAATGCATTATAAAGTATCGAAATACCATCACCATATTTTGAAATGGATGAAAAGTTGACGGAAAATTTCACATTTCTAATAATATCAAAAATCATATAAAAATTCACATCATCGGTTCGATAAAGCAAAATAATCTTCCATCCCTTTAAAACCGACGAAGCGTCAGAAAAAATAAATTTTTACGAAGTCATAGGAATGATAGCCATCAAATATCCAGAACAAACTACCGAAACAGAGATCGAGAAATATTGAAACCACAAAGCAACGAATTTCTAATGTAATGAGGAAAAGAAACGATTTTTATACAGGCAACAAAAAACCTTTATAGGTAACTTATAGGTAATTAATTGCAAATTGATAGGAAACAATTCAGCAATCAATATCTAAAACGTTTATTCGCATCATATAAAATTACTAGTGATCATATTATCACAAACAACAAAAATTATTGTAAAATGCTTAGAATGCCACGTCATTCGCATAAAGAATTTTTGTAATAGACATGGATTGCGAGAATATCGTTGTAGATGGGTTCAAATGATTCATGTTCATTTCCTAACCGATGGTTTATGCTTCCTCCTAAAAACACCTAGTTTGCCGATGAAATATTTAAATTCATATCCATTTCCATAGGTTGTAGGGATCGGAAGCAACCATAGACGAGGATCGGGTCCAAAAATAGATTTGAAGTTCGCGAATTTTGAGCCGAGATCATAATGTGCTATACCATCATCGAATGCATCCTCTTCACCATATTCATGTAGAGCAATTCCTTCAAGTGTTGTTTCATTGCGTAATAGTGCAAGTATTAATTCACGCAAGAAACATATAAGTGCAACCCCACAAACCTGAAATTAAAAAATTGATCAATAATCTTAAAAACAACATAGGGGCTCTAAAATAATAGCATGATAATTCATAAAATAAGCATTTTCTTGCAGAATGCAACCGCTTATATAAATCCGCATCCAAGCATTAGCATTATCCTTTATGCTTTTACAAATTTGCACTTGAAGAACGCATAATGGCATCGTTGGCTTGGCGTACATATATAATTTTGTGCACCTTTATTTCCGGCAATTTCAGGCCAAAAACGAATTCGATAAATATAATGGATCGCAAAAAAATTTCCATGTAATTCGTGTTGTTAGTGTTCTACTTTTATATGTAGTTCAAGAAATTAAAAGTAAGCGCTTTATAAATTTTGTGAGCAGCCTGATCATCCAAAAATGGAAACAAATTATTCCACACGTTTCAATATTTTTTTAGGTAAGTTACGAAGATGATTGATCTGCTTAAGGTATTATATCACATTCTAGAACATGTCCCCTCATTTTTTGTTCGCCTCCAGCCGATCCAGATTTTGCACAGGTAAATTTAAGGTCACTTTCCAAACACTTATAGGTCATCAGAAAGATGACCAGTCAGAAGAAAACTGGTCTTGAAATTAAAAAAAAAAAGATGTGGACTCCACCTACATTTCATTGCTATGTCTATCCTGGTTTTATCAGCAAAAAACCTGTTGAATAAATAGTAAAAGAAACATAAACATGCCATAAAATATGAATCTATGACCTTACCAATAACACCATCTAGCAAGAACTTTTGAAAAAAAAAGAAAAAAATAGAAAAAATTTTCAGCCGAATCTGCTTGCAAAATCTGGCAGTATAGCTTTTCTGACAAAATGATGACTCATCCTACTTCTAACTACCAATATGGCCATTAATGAAATATGGTTTCGACAAAGTTGTTGAAGGACCTTCACATAGGTGAACGAGGTAAATTACTCAGATAAATTCATCTCACACGTTTCATTTCCACCGGAAAGTGAATTAATCGTATAACGATTAAATCACTTTCCGGTGGAAATGAAACGTGACTACCCAAATGAGATCATCATTGCACTCTGCTGAGTTTTTACCTTCATAGGTAATACCGGATGAATCTCTTCGAATAAATATCCCACTATGAAAATCTATGCACAAGAAGGTAAAAGGCAAAAAACCTAATTTGATTTGAAATTTTCTTGTATATATTAATACTCTATCATAATGCTATGAATACAATGCTAGCATGAAGTGTAAAAAGAAAAAGCAATAACTACAGGGAGGAGTATATGGCACTCTTGCATAGAACATGACATCCCGGTTGCGAACTGCGAACGGAACTGAGTTCGTAATCCACATTGCGTACGCACCACTACCGTACTCCGCATTCTGTCCAAGCAAATACTGATGCCCATCACAGAAGCCAAATACCCGAGACAGAAACATGCAGTTTTTCCCCATCTTTCAAGCCAGAGTAAATAATATACCTATGCAAAATTTCACCTCAGTAGAAGAAGGGGAAGTGCACTTGCCATATGGGCCATCGTTCTCTGCAATCCTTGCAGAGCTGGGATTCTCCCCTCCTTCAATCAAGTTAAAATTTTGGATGGGAACGCTATTTGATATTCTGAGTTGATGGGAAAAACTTGCATGTTTCTTTGATAAGCTTTCGAGTTTCTGTGATGGGCATTAGTATTCGCTTGTAGAGCGCAGAGTACGGTATTGCTGCGTACGCAATGTGGGACATGAGCTCAGCTCGGTTCGCGGTTCGAAACCGGGGTGCCATCGTTCTCTGCAACAGAGCCGGTGTATATATTTTTTTTTTATCTTACTAATTTCTTGTTGTGGAATAATATTTTGTGCGATATTATTGACCCCAAAATGACGAATGTCAGGGATTATATTCGCTACAAGAAGTAGGCAGAGCGAGAGCTCTACAACTAATTGAAATTTTTGGCACTTTACTGAATTCCGTCAACGGAGTTCCCACGCCCATTTTCATATATCCGGATGGCAAACACGACTTTTTTATAAAAAACTATGAAATCCCGGGTCTGAGGTCAACAATACTAAAATGTCATCCTAAAATCTGCCTATATTGCTATTGATGAGCAAAAACTGCTTCCTCCTAAGCAAAACATCCTAAGACATTAAAAGCATTGCTTTCGCAGTCTCAGGTACATCGTATAACCCCATTTAGCGAAGAATAAAATAAAAAACAAACAAAAATAAAATAAAATATTCATAAAGCATTAAACGAACCAGAGCATTAATGGCGCCTGAAGTAACAAGAATCGTTGGTATCATTCTAGCGTAATCACCTCTCCAATAAATTGCCACTGATCGAAAAATCACCGTTGGTATAACAACAATAGCAGCAAATACGCACAATATTGATGCCCAAAATAAAAAGAGCATAAAAAATTTATGATTATGCATATGAATACATTCGCCGAGTACAGGACAATGATGATCCATACGTAGAATACAACGACCACATCTGTAGAAAATTTATTGAAGTTTAAGCATCTACTGATGGATATGAAAATGCATAAATGTTTGTTGGAATTGACTAGTCGACTACTGTTCTAAAGAATAATTTCACTGACAGATAGAGGGGAGGAGAAAGGTGGGGGGGGGGGGTGAAGAAATGATAGAAGGAGGGAACTGAGAACGATATATTAGTGATACAATATTGGAAAATTTCATGTCGCAACTCTCATAATGACAAAGAATCGTATGTATTGTCCACAATTTTTAGAAATATGGCCTTATCGTTCGATATTTATTCATTGGTAACAATCCCTTGATTTATCCTAGTCTGCTTGTCGTCTATAAATTCGACTGCAAGGAAAAATTTCTCTACAAGAACCTCGTCGAATGAACAGTTAATATTTACACGATCGAATTACTTGAAAATTTTCCACCGCTTTTTTACACATCTTTTGAATCCTCCTCCACAAGAATAGCCAAGACGGAATTTTATTCGTGCAATTGTTTGGGCGCAAATGAAAAAAAAAACTAAGTAGTATATAGCATATTGAATTCTTTATGGATTTGCAGTAATGAAATAATGAAATAACGTTTATAAATGACACCCGGTTTGCATTTTATATGCCGCAAGTTTCTTAGCATTTATTTCGCTCCTCTATTATAGTCGTTCCGAATATTATAGGTACTTCGAATACATAAAAGTTTAATTTTTGCTTCACTTTTTGAAAAAACATTCCCGTCTTTCCTTGAATTTATTCGTTCTTCAGTTGCGCAATATTGCCTAGGAACCCAAAATCTGTCACTTCTCTCAACTGGAGAAGATGCGATTTAGAAATGAAAGATGTTTGTGAGGATTTGAGTTTAAAAGATAAAAGACAGTAAAAAGAAATCACCTTCTGCAATGATGCGCTCGATCCGGTTTGATGAGTCGACAGATATAACAATAATTTGGCGCTTTTGTCATCCCCAAATCTGTGGCCATTTTTCGAAATCGAACACATAATTTTTGAGATCGGGCCTAAAATTCGAAGTAAATTGTTCAGGATTCTCTCATTCAAATACTAATAAATCATCATCTCAACTATTCGACTCATATGAATTAAGGATTGTTATTAGCCCATAAATACGTCCCAGACAACCTAATTTAGTGACTGAACTTATTCGTTCTTCCGTGTGCGCTTGCGCGCATAAACTTTCTACCTGCTGCTACTAGCCAGTTGCTAGCTTCTTTCCAAACGACTGGTCGTCTACGAAATGTGATTTTAAATCACTTGCGCAAAATGTGATTTCAGGCCATTTGTCCAAAATGATTTCAGGCCACTTGCCCAAAATGTGATTTCAGGCTATTTGCCCAAAATGATTTCAGGCCACTTGCCCAAAATGTGATTTCAGGCCATTTGCCCAAAATGATTTCAGGCCACCTGCCCAAAATGTGATTTCAGGCTATTTGCCCAAAATGATTTCAGGCCACTTGCCCAAAATGTGATTTTAGGCCATTTGCCCAAAATGATTTCAGGCCACTTGCCCAAAATGTGATTTCAGGCTATTTGCCCAAAATGTGGTTTCAGACCATTTGCCCAAATTGTGATTTCAGGTCACTCACTTCAACCGAAACGCTACATCTCAGTGTCTTTTGCGAAACGATACCTTTGAAATTCGCAATGTTTTCACTAAAGTTTTATATTTTAAAGTCAGTACACATTTACTTCTTTTGCTATTTCTTCGATATTTTTTCAATTTGTGCTGTTATTTAAGCCACAAAAGAATAAATCACGCTACCATAAATGCACCAATACGATGACGTCATTGGTTCATTCGTTTGTGAGTGACGTCAAAATTCCTATATACTGAATGTGGTGTTCGATTGTTACAGGAAAATGTGAAACGTTCTCGCAACAAACGACAGACAATAAATCCGACATCAGACACAACGACCAACAATAACAACAAAGGCAACAAACCCATCCAGCAATTGCCTGTAAAAGCGATCTCGAATGCTTTTCGACGAATTCATCAGGTGGTATAAATTCCTTTGGAATTCCCGCCGGTGCGGTAAGTGCTGCAGAAAGTAGCGAACAAATTGTCAGCGACCATATCAATTTCCATAAAATCAAATATCCAAATAGTGAAAAAGCACCATATGGAAATATGAGTGCACAAAACGATGATACATAGAGGAAATACCAAAGAAAGAACGATCCCAGCCATAAGAGTAAATGAATTCGAACCATCGAATCGACTACTTATCACTATCAATACAAAAAACACTACTTATATCCCAGGTTATCCGATCTCTGTTTCTATGAAAATCGAACGAAAAATTTGCATACGAATGAAATGTAAATATCTAATGATAGATATAACAAAGACTTAGAATCAGCCAGAAATTTGAAACCCGAAGGTGAAATATACCAATTGCGAGACCTAAAGCCTTAAAATCAGAGCGTATAATAATGAAATAATTCAAGGAGTATCACTTGATAAATAGAATTGAAAATTATATAGTTCCAATTCTATTCCAAATGGATCACCTGAGAAATAATATATTCAAAGTGGACTCAGATATAGGTTTGGATAGGAGATTTAGAGAAACAGCATGCATGCAAATGAGCTCAATTTCATGGAAAAATTTCCTCTAAAAAGTTCAATCTTTTCATAATCAACTGAGGGATCCGGTTAAAATTAGGTTTTAAAACCGACTGGCTCTATTAAGAAAAAATTGAGCTTTGAAAGCATTTGCTGCCGCTCTGAAAAAAAACAATTATTTTTGAACCTTTTAAGTAATTGATGGTGTCTATTCAAGAAAACACCGAAACTCAACTGAGAGATAGCGGAGGGGGGAAGGAAAGGGTGAGATTCTGTCAAAATTAGTCGACTTTCAATAGTCAGCGATTCAGGACGGTAAATCACCGTTCGTATTATTCCCGTTAGAATGCAATCAACAATCGCTGGGTGATGTTATTTTTCACAGTTAGGAAAACCTCCAATCGGCCTTTTTAATTTCGCTCTGAACATCGGCAACGTCCACTATCAAAAGTTTTGTGAATCGTCTCCATCAATTATCTCGTACATCATGCTCTGCAACTTATTATTTTAATGGAAATCCCACCGAAACTTTTTGCTAGTCGTTTTGTCATTCCAGTTGATCTGAATATTCGTATGTAACTTTTCTTTCATTGCCTCTACTCAATTCAGCAAGAAAAGTGAAACTACCTTTTGATCCCTTCTTTTTAAATTTATTTTTTCGAGCAGCTAACATATTCAACATCACGTAAAACCTTACCCACTTGTCCGTATCTGCATCCAATTATGTAGTCTGTATCGTTTTCGTTTCTGACGATCTCCGCTTTCCAACTGCTCCAATAGCAACAGCACGTCCGTGTCCAATATGGAGTCGATTGTGATACCTAAATTAAATAAAAAACTGTATCGAGTATTTCCAAAGAAACGATATCCGATAGGTGATGTATTAGTTGCTGCTCTTTTCCCTGTTTTTACCCGATCTGGCATGGCAAGTGAAAGTGTCTATAGGCGATTTTAATGCTTACTCAAAAATCTGCTTGTAAAAAAAGCTGTGTATAGGCCGCATCGTATCGGCATGAAAATCGTCGGTAAGGTTAGCGGAATGCAAAAGCGCTACATCGTAGCAATCCTCTTGACATGTTCCCTACTTGTTTCATCTAGACTTTTCAAAAGTCATGGTTTTAATTTCGGTGATATGCCTTATTTTTAGAGAATCATGTCATTATCGACGAATTGGTGGACTAATGTGACAACGTGGACAGCGTAAAAATGCTTCACGAATGGATGTTAGAATTTCTGGCTACCCGCAGAAATGCAAAGACGTACATTTCTGGCCGTCATCTCAAAATTCTTTTAGAGAAGTGTGAAATTAAAAGTGAAAAAAAGTACTACGAAATCGTGCATTGATAAGAAAGTAATATTTTCTATAGTAATGCTCTATTGTTTACCTTGTTCTCATTTGTAATATTTCCTCGAATAATCTCCTCTCCTCTCCCTGCTCATCTTATCCGTTTGCCAATTCCAGCCTTGTTATGTACTCGTTGGAGTGCGCAGAAAGTGCTCTAATAATGGTCAGTTATACTTTCTGCAATAGTAGCAGTCGATAACTGCATTCACATTTCGTATATTTAAAATTCCTTCAGAGTTTTTTATAATTTTCAAGATTAAAATATCAGTGGGAATTCATCTCTAACTTTTATTAAACTTTCTAACCGTTTGCCACAAAAATATCACTTTTCAAATTATTTCACGACTCGTTGCGTAGCGTTGCAAATTTGAAACTTTCACTTATTTACGATAAAGAGTTAGTGTTTAGAATATAATCCTTTTGGAATTGAAGTCCCTTTGAAAGATCCCTTCCCGACATTTTAAGATATCGCAATAGCAGACAACTGCCAGCGCCCATCTACCACATCCTCGGTAGTATAGTGGTGAGTATCCGCGCCTGTCACGTGCGAGACCCGGGTTCGATTCCCGGCCGGGGAGTTCCCTTTTCTTCTAGTGGAGCAGGCGCTTCCAAATGGGTTTGCTTAATTCATAGTGGGATTCTAAGCACAGAAAGCCACACAGCAACTAAAGGTGGGGTATTACTTGTTTGGTAGCGTTGTTCGCCAAAAATAATAAATCGCCAAAAGTTTCAATAATGAGTCCTTATAAAGAAGGAATAGAATTTAGCAGAATTGTTTATAAAACTGAATTCATCAATTAGTAAAATCGCTCATAAAAACTGAAAGACGTGCAGTATTGATTGTGTTGCAATCAAAAGAGATATTGATTGTGCTGATGCTTATTCCTAACTTAAAAAAAATTTTTTTTGAATCGAAAAGAATTTCCTATTTCATCACCGCACTTTAGATGAAAGGGGTAAAAAGAGACTTCTTCATAGATACCCACATGTAAGGGTAAATGACCATTATGCCCAGCTAATTATCGAAATATCAATAAAATGGTTAAAGAATTAAACAATTACCAAAAAAGTTTCACCTCGATCTCGATCTCGACCTCACGCGCCAACCTCTGCGCCTGATGTTACTCTCCCTTTTGGTTCACCTGCTTAGCCTCGTCCTCGCCGTTCAAATTGTTTTTTCTCGGCTGCCGCATTTCGATTGTGCTTGTACAATCTTAATTTCAAGCTCAGTTAAATTTTTTCGCAGTAGATGTTTGAGAATTGCCGAATGTACCAGCGTCAAGTGCATAACATGCTACCATAACAATACCGTAACAACTTCCGGGAGGAGTTGCAGGCAATCTAGGATTCAAGGAAATTTACACAAATTTAGCAACAACCGCCGAATTGCATTTTTAAACACGTGGAATCGCAGAAAGGTGAATCTTTTGTCAGTTTTTATCTTTTGTCATACGAACGGAAATACAGACACAATTTCCAAACCCCGTATATTTTATTACTAATGGGAAGCTAATGAAAGTATTCGATCGGGCTTTCAAATTTAATGCTTCAATGCGAATCTGTCGACTAGGTAGACGAATCTTCGATGAACCCCATACCTCATCAGATCCCCTAGCAGATTTCCCTACTTATTTTTGCAGGCAAAGGTGTCCAGAAGTATTTGTAGGGTCAGGCATAAGAAGCTGACGAAAAAGAAGACAGATACGACTAGGGAAAAGAAGACGGATACGACATTTGGTAAACATAGTACACAGTCGGGTACAGATTCGACTCTGATGTAATAACCTCCGTGTCAGAATTGCTATTGCCCTCAGAATGTTTATCTACCTACTTCTCATATGCCATACGGCTTATAGCGGATGTTGAAGTTGCAGTTTTCTCGTTAAATAATCCACACTCGACTACAAGCCCTGGGCTTTTGAAGCCTACAGAAACCTCATACTACACCATATTCCAACATATCACCTAAATAGAACAGCAGAGGCAGCATTTTTACCCAGATATTCCAAATCTTCTCTTTTCTATGCTCTCAAAACCTTAAACTTAGATGCTTTCATCTGTGACTTCGTATGACTCTCTTGGATTGCCCGCCCCATGCTATCCCCATATCTCATCAAACGGATTCACGAAATGCACATCTCTTGACTTGAGATTATCCTAAAGCTGCTTTCTGTGTAGTTCAATTTTCGAATTAGATATCCCTCAATTTTTCGAGGGATTTATTCCTTCAAATTCCCAAGTGCCACCGATATAAACGTGCAAATTACGGCAAATGTTCCGAAGAGGATAGAAGGAAATGCAAAGAAAAAAAATCATTTAATTGGTCATTCCTCCACCGGCGAATAATTTGCTCATAAAAACTGAACATTTAATCCATAAAAACGGAATAAATAAAAAGATTGACCCTATTATCATCAAAAACATCAAAAACCTTTTCAATCAAACCATTTAGACATCATCCGCATTGAATTATCGCAAATAATTTAATGTATAGGAAGTTATAAAACCTTTAAGGAACATATTGCACGTAATAATGGAGGAGTATTGGAAAAGGCTGCCGATCTGCAATAAAAATTCGAAATAAGGGATAGTTACACGTCGAAAAGTTGGGTACTATAAAAGAGACGATGATGTAATAGTATGGTAACATGGTGATACAGCACCCACCTGACACTTGTATTATTGACAGCTTTACACCATAACTGACCAACTTTTATATTATAGCCGCTCGTTAAATTCTGCGTTAATAACCCGCACCATCCTGCTGGACGGATACGACATGCTAGAGGATTATTTTCAAATTGCCGTCATCTGGCTTCAATTTGACTCACGTAATACACATCTAAACCAAAGAAATCGAGAAACCGTCTCTAAATACTCATTAGCTAGCGCCATAAATGGCAACACTAGTGGCTATGATATTTGAATTCTCCAATCTTCTTCCCCTCTCCCTCCCGTTCCCTTAAATTTGGATTAAACAATGTTTAATTCAACTTCCCATATTTCTCGGTCATCAAAACTAAAGAATACCACACCTAAAATCATTCCAAAATTATGAAATTAGCTTAACAAACATGAAAAGAATAAGAAATCGCCACAATATCAACCAGCTGCATAAATGATGCTAAAATTTTGTTGCAGTAATATGTAAGGATGAAACCCGAGATGATTTTGATGCCACACTTTACCCGAGATGGGCAATGATGGGTAAAGCATTCCCTATTGAAATCGTTAAAAACATAAGAAACATATGTTTTTAATCGAAATATATCGAGTTGTGTCTATAACACAATATTCAGTAATTTTTTATCGTATCCAAATGTTGATAGCCCATTTCAATGAGAAAATGAATTTCTTTTTCTCGAAGAGTCGGTGAATTAGATGTGGTAAATTTTTTAAATGAGCACTACAAATCGATGAACACTACAATTAAAGACGATGATTGTGATGAAATGTCACATCGAAAGCATCAAAATATAGCACAAGTTCGCTATATATAACACAAAGAGTTGATAAAGCAGTAACCCTTTTCCCTCTTTATAAAGGGAAATGATCACAATTAACGCTGCAATCACAGACTAATATTAGCAAAACGAATAAAACATAATTTAAGAAAAAAAAACATCGCAATATAAAACTCATTAATATGAAGGCAAAGAAATCAACTAAAGGAATATGCAAATTCGATGACCCCTTCTCGTTATTCTTTATAAACAAAATTGACAAATCAAAGTTTTTTTTAAATATCTGCAAAGATTCCCCCTTTTATCCAATATCCCTATTCATGCTTCTCACTCAAGCAATAAACAGTTTGTCATAGATAAACACACAACTAATCGAAAATTATTTAATAAATAAACTTGCATTATAAACTTATTAAAACCCACTTAAATTTGCAATAAATGCATTGCAACTCATTAATAAAGCTATAATCCATAACCGAAATATGCAAATATCATTCAAAGAATAAGCGATCATTTATACATTATTTCAATTAATGCATGATTTATCGAACTTCCACCTTTTCTTTAAAAAAATTACTCGAACAAATAGTTCATTTCAGATCTCTATGAATTTTTGCAAACTTAGAAGGATATTTGAATTGAGCGTAACCGACTTAAAGAGGAACTCAAAAAATTTGATGAACTATCAATTGCAGAGATGGATATCAACGAATAAGAAGCCGCAAAGAAATTAATGTTATAACAATATTTTATACTTGACAAATAATAGCTCATATACTATGATTTCTAATAGCAAATAAGATTATTTAAAAAGAAAACTTGAAAAGTTTCTTTAAATATCGATTGTGGAAGATAAAAAATATAGAAATATTTACAGTGATTGATGAATTAAGTATGACAGCGATTGCTTTTTCACAAACAAAATCGGTAGAATCTCACTATAGATAATCATTTTATATAGGCAAAAAGAATTCAACTATAGTGAGTTTAAGAATCACAAAGTGAGCATAAAACTTTATTGCGTATTGGATTAAGAAAATAGTTAAAGTATTTTTTTTGAATAAAAAAACGTTTATTTGCAAAAAACGGGGAAAATATGAAGTAATTATACTACAATATTTTAATACTAAAATACTCGTGGAACTCATTTTCAGGCTAGTTATAAAAGTAAGTTGATATTCAACATACATCGAATGTAAACCATCATCTCCGTTGAATTTCTGCAAAAAAAAAAAAAAAAAAACCGTTCAATGCATAAAGAAATCAAAGAGACACCATTAATACATATATAGCACAGTTGAAGTTGACGATTAAAGATCAATGATTAAAAGGAACACTCGATAAAGACAGCAGTGCAGCGATGAGGAAGATCAAAATGAATATCAACGAACGACCATCAGAATATATTCGGACACATCGACCAATCTTGTAATCTTTTCTTCTCCCAATATTCGCCCGTAAACATATGAATAACCGCACCCGTCTGCTCGTGTTGTGTTTTTTTAAACCATAACGGTTGATATTCTTCGAAAGGCTCACCTAAAAGATTAACGAACACTGAAATTGCAACCGAAAGAAGAGAGAACGATGGCACCTTATAGGCAAAAACCGAATCACAGCTTTTAAACCTAATCTCACTTTGACATATCACCTTTCTGCATAAACTATGAACGCTGAAGTTTCGTAAAAGCTGCACGCCATATTTTATTCTATAAGCTGTCTAATACAGAGAAAACAGTTTCGACTAAAGACATGTAGAACTGCCCGGTCAGCATGCAAATGCAATCACGTCATCAAATCTCCCCGATCCGTTTTTTTCCAGTATCGAAAATCTGGGAACGTCGCTTCCCAACAGACGATCCGAATCATCTTGCCATTTGTACCAAAAATCAAAATTCCGCCGTTTTAGTTTCTATGTTTTCAGCGTTCGCTTTGGATGCCCTCTTCTCGAAATCATCACCGATGCAAATACTAGTTCACAGTGTTTCAACAGTGCATCTGAACTGAACTTGGTAAAGTGCAACAATGATGGAATTTTGCTCATCAATTAATGAACTATGTGATGAAGAATGCCGTTCACAAACCTGATTGCAAAGCCTTTTCGGCAAGGGCTTCTCTGCGTCTTCGAACGGCACGTTGTTTCTCTTCGATTTGTACCTTCAAACGATTCGCATCATCCCATTTGCCCTCTTCCATAAGCCTCTGATCAGGGCGTAATCTTGAATCGGTTGGTGCAACGCCCTCCTCCATTTCATTTAATTCTATCGCCAATTTTGTGAAGTAATATATTTTTTCACAACCTGGGCTGAAAACAGAACACCAATTACACTCTGATCGGGAAGTTAGCGCACACATAGAAGATGATCAGCAATCACTTCATGCCATAAATACCATTTTGAACTCTTCGATACGTTTCACTTAATCCCAGCAGCGATCATCCCTTCCCCCCCCCCCTCCCCTCTCGACCACACACAATTATCATCTTCACTGCCAAAAAAGACACTTATCCACTAGAAATAAATAATATCACGACTCGGGTTAGTATTTAAATAACACAGTGATTTTAGAGACCATGGATTCGAACAATTCTATCAATATTTTGCGAGAATCAGATAGCTCGATGTAAGGATTTCGTATCACACTGCCCCAATTTACTTGCCTATTTAATTCAACATCTCACACTATGAATAAGATCACTGATCTCTGTATCTCTACTCAACGAATTTATTATGAAGCTTTAGATTGCCTAACTAGAAAATGAAAGACCACAAAAGTTTTTCCACATTCAGAAAATGATATCATAGAAATACTATAAAAAATTCACTAAATTCAACTCATTTTTCACTGATACAACAGAGTCCGGCAACCATTAAACGTAAACATACAAACAATGATAAAGAAATCTCAAAAAATCGAAGCTCAGAGTTCATTCGGTGAACAAGTTTCTAATTTTTGCAACATTTACATAAACAACTATTCAGCCGCAATCGAAGATTCTAGAATAACCACATGACGCCACTTAGCGTTACTAACTTTCATCCACCGATTACTAAACAACGAAACCTTATATGAGCTTCTTAGCTCAAGGATCCTCATCTATATAAATCACACCTCTAGACGTTATGATTACGTACCCTTAACTTTACTCGATCAATCTTCCGCATATATCGATGGTTGATTCACGTTAGAGAATAGGTTGTGGCTGAGCACAAGAAAGACATCACTAGTAATAGTTCCAAATATTTCAAAATGTCATATAACATCTACGAGAGTGGAAAAAAGCAGGAATGGAAACAGCGCTCACTAAGGAGGATTGACAGTCCACATGCGTTGTGGAGGACCCGTCTCGAAGACTGATTTCTCGCCTTTGTTATCGTTATCTTTTATCACTTTCAACATATCGAGACTACGATCCCATGTTCCTTGAATGATCCATTGCACCTTTCCTTTACTATCCTTCACCAATCCTGTCACCTAAAACAATGATATTTTTGCTCTCAGATTTGCTGATATATTAACGTTCTGAAAATTTTTTTGCGATAACATCTTAATTATAAAAAGATGATTTATTTGAATTTTTCTTTTCACCATCTATAAAAAAAATCCATTAAGAGTATCCATTTCTGCATATTCAGAACAAATATATATAAGATGATGACAGTTAGAAAAAGCAATTTCGCGACTTTGCACTTCAACCTTCGCACTGAAACATCGATTTGCATTACTCGGCAAATAAAACACCGAAAATTTGACTCAGTGCAATGTAGTGCACTCAGTACACATCCAGAAATGATGTAGAACCCTCTACTTCAGAATTTACGCACTCCATCTGCAAAACCTAACCCTAAATATGGAACCTGCAGTAAGATCACGAGGCAGAAGCCTGATTCTAGAATCATTGAATGTAATACCCTAATCTTAAGTATAGCCCAATTTGAGTATAAAAACATCAGTAAAAAATATGCGATATTTGAAGTGTTCAATAAAAACCTCATGACAATTTTTTCAATGGATAAAACATTCTGCTAACAAAATATAAAAAATATTCATAATAAAAAACGAAACGCAACATAAAAAACGAAACAAAAGAAAAAAGAAATAAAAATTCTTCAAAAAAGAAACTAACTTTGCGTGGAATTTCCCTCGAAAAATAACTATATGGATGAAATTTGAGGAAGCATTTATCACCAGTAGTATGATTATCGATAACCATTTCGCCATGATTGTCGATCCATAGTTTACCAACGATTATATTATGTACTGTTGTTGTTACCTTCTTGAACGAGTACTCGTTCTTTTGATTCAAAAACTAAAACTTCAATAAATATTCAAAAATAATCGGAAACATCGTCGTTTAATTTAATCTGGAACGTTCGATTGCCTTATCTAAGATTTCCGTACCTTTAATATATAAATTTAGCGAAATCTTTAACTTCTCTCATCTTGAATGCAGAATTCAACACGCACAAAATTTCCAACTAAGATCTAACACCAGGTGCAACTATGAACCACTAAGATTTGAATTCCATTAAGTTTGAAATTGTCATTTTAGATATCGACAAATAAATGCAATTTTATGAAATACCAATTTTTATAGTTAATAACGAGGATATCTATAAACCAAAAGAGCAGCACCTTAACATGTGAATAACCGACTGGAATCACAGAGAGGTACTTGCCACGAAAACGAGACGTCATCGTAAAATCCTGATGCACTGTCCACTTACGTCCATCAGCATGATGCGCTGTGATCGGCGGATGATGAGAAACCTGTACCACATAACAATATTACTTATTGACATATCCACATGAACATCAATAAAAATAAACTTAAGGATATCATTACATGCCTTACTATAGAGGCTTATCAGGTTTGAGCAAAAAAAAAAATTTCAATGTTCTTTCGTCACTGAAGTCTCCTTCCTTCTTCCTCAATAACTACAGGTAAAGAAAGATAAAAGGTGGCAACACTAGAGAAAAGTTTTACTTCTCACTAGAAATAACGCTCTAAAGCTCTTTCGCTTATTTTCTAAACAAATATGCCATTCGTTAAAAACCATTATTTATCTTTTTACCTTGAAGAAAAAACAAAATCTTTCAATTAAACATTCAGATGAAATTTCCGACAACAATTGAATAGTGTCATAATAAATAACCCAATAACGTCCATCAAGAGGTCAAATAAGTCGGCCGAATGACATATCGGCTCATCGATAAATAACATTCTCGACAAACTAGACATTCCCCATGCAAAAACAACATTACAACGTTGCTGACAAATAGCCTCAGGCGTTCTAACGAGTGCACTATTCGTTAATAAATAATCGATTTAAACGTATGCTCCCATTAAGACATATGAATTCATTTGTAATAGATCGTCAATGATGATAAACTGCACGTCGTAAGTGTTGGCATTAGACGGGCAGTGAGGGAGAAAGCGGAATGAGATGAGAGGGGAAGGGGAATGGGATTCGGTGGGACGACATCGCGTAACACGAGATTCCCAAAAGCTCCTTGGTACCAAAGAAGGGAGAATTTATCACCATGACCGTCCTAAAGAAAGAAACACCAATTAAAGCATTTAAGCTGTGAAATATGAAACACGCTAAAAAGACCTAAAAAAATCAAAAAATATGCAAAATTGTGATGAATTAATAATTAAAAAATGCCCTCTGAACCAACGCAAAAGTTGTAAATAATTAAAAAAGAACTGATGTTACATGAAAGTCACACTGACTCTCGCCGATCATGGATGGACAATATGACGGCAGCCGTTAATAACATCAGAAATTATTGTTCGCACTGTACCAATGGAATCGAAATAAAATCGAATCACCCGCAATGCTCACCTGTTCAGCTAACGACTTCCATCCCAAATCGTTTGATCGGTCGCATTCAAATGTCTCACCAAGAAGAGGATTAAACGGTTTCGTGGTACGATTGCCGGTCGTCGAATAGGAGCTGACTGCATAGGCGGCTATATAACACATCTGTTCTAGAGGATCTGAACACTCGGCCGCCGTATCGAGTAAATGTGAATATTCCAGATCCTCGGAGATTCGTTGTAGCACCGATAATGGCTCATTGAAATTCACCTTAACTACAAATCTATTCAGAGACAGCATTAATCATGCTTAATAATCTATGCACTGAAAAAAAGTTTATTTAAACCTTGAAAAAGTTCTAAGTGGGAATTTATTGCCACATATCCGATAAAATAATGAACGAATGTATCGGAATATTTGAGATATCGTTAAGTTTAGCCTCTCAAGAACTTGCAAGCAGCATAGAAATTCTCATCTAAATAGAAATTCCATGCTAAATATATGAGCTTTCAATTAATAAAACGATAGATTTGCTCAATGCGTGACGACTTTATGCGGTAAAAAGATAAACGTTACTGATGGATTCATAGCCGGCATTTATCAAACATCGTTCATTTATCACTTATCAAGTATTATAAAGAATTTAATGATCCTCAGCCCTTTCCATCTTCCTTTCTCCCTCTTGCCAGTGCTTCCATTTAGCAGTGGTTCATAGCGCTTTATAAGATGTTTTTTTGCACTTACACAAAAAAAAAACATTAACTCGTTTCTATGTTTCATTACTCAAGGAGTTGAGTTAAATGGCCTCTCAAATGTTACAATATATCATCGTTGGGTCAGGCACGTGGCAACTACTTCTTACCCGATACGCTGCTAAACCTGATATTCTGTTTTTGACGCAAAAAAAATCACTTTAAGCTGACAAAAAAATCAAACTGCTACGTTAATGTAGGGCATTTTCTAAAAAAGTGAAAATTTAGTACTTTATTGCCCATACATTCAGTTCATACTACCTGTGGGAAAAACCTAATCCCCATAACCGCTAAAAAACCTCTCCTCGTTTAATGCTCTCTATAGGGGCAGAATTTTTATTAAAGTTTGACAACAGGTACATTGACGTATAATATTATGCGACAGGTATAAAGGCATTTGACGCAATCCATAATAAATTCCAAAAAAGTGAAGCACAGCACAAGTACAACACATCCGGTTTTTGACAGATGGGCGACAAAAGTACAGATAACATCGAATTTTAATTGCCACACAAGTACAGTCATTTATAACAATAAATTTAGAATAGTTATTGCTTCACTCGTTTGATGCGTTATCGTTTTATGAAATTGATATTCGTTGGTTAGATTTGCCCTCTTCTATAGCATTTAAAATGTGCTCATAACATTGCGTTATAAATTTGTGCTCATCTTCCGCTCTTCCCTGGTTTTTTATCTTTTATATATTTCATTCGATCCTTTTTTAAAGTCAAGAAGTCGCTTAGATATCTCTAGCTGTGTGAGAAATGAAAAAAATTCAAACTATTTAAGGATATTACTACTGGCATCAAAAAAGAAAAAAAGTTCAAACTATTTAAGGACATTACTACTGGCATCAAAAAATGGTCGCCTCTCATTCCTTTTCACATCATCTACCAACGTCGAGGTTTCCTTACGGCATGGACTATAAATTACAAAAAAAAAAAAAATCGAAAAAACATTTCTATAAAAAAAAAATGTTCTGGAACAAGAATTTTAAATTTTCCTTGAACGATTGACAAAAACAATTAAAACCGATAACGGCAGCAAAAAAAAAAAAAAAAATGGTAGTGCTGTGAATGAAAGCAACGGCTACGAAACAAGGACGATCTTAAAAGATAACAGCGCACCCGCTAAAAGTGCAGTAGCCACCTCGAAAAAACTCCCTCTAAACAAAAAAAAAGAACTTTTAGCAACCAAATTATTGACTTCAGATCGGTGCATTCGTCACAAACCTCAGTGCATCTAAGAATACCTAATTCGCTATTCAATCACAACAGAGCCTGCTAAATAAACCATCACAAACAACTATTAGCAAGTTTAAGCGTTATAATAACTCCCCCAGGTATAAAAGCGCAATTACGACACCACCACACAAACTTAACTCCGGACTTACCTGTTCAGGCCGTAATTCATTAGCATATTTCTACTACTTTTGAGTATAAAGGCTTGCTGAATCTTCAGACGAAGCTGAACTCACAATCTTTCAATGATAGATGATAAACAAACCGGCATGGGAATTTTTGAGAGTTCTTTGCCGATACAATTGCGCATGATTGACCACAAGTTCAGCGATACTTGAGGTCTATCGGGTATACGCGATCGCCGGCGTTTTGCAACCGATTGATCAATCTGCACTATTGATGGCCTTGATTCCGTATTGAACTGAAAATGAGATAAATGCAAAGGTGTAAGAGAGAAGGAAGCTATGTTATCAACACTACCCACGTATGAACCTTATCTTACCTCTAAGGCCTTTCCAGTACTTTATTACAGCCATTTGTGTACAATCAAAATGCTAATGTCGATCCGTCTATTCACCTAACATCCTCACCAAATTATTCCCGACTTATAAGAAGCACATGAAAACTTCCGAGTTAGCTCTCTAGAAATTCGAATCAAAATCTCTCAGTGTAAAAATTTGACGAGTTTCAGCTAAGCAGTAGGATTTATTACTTACTTTAAGCATGTTTTATTAGATATTGCAATCGAAGTCTTATAGACCAAAGGTTTCGATCTCAGCCCCCTATGCCCTTATGTTATTATAACCTGAAATTTCGTCAACATGCAATTAAATATTGTAGAAGCTTCACAATTTAATACAATTTATGAGAGAATTTTAACAACGTTCCCATCCATTTATTATCAACTCGTAAATGCAACACCTCATCCCGGATGGAACACTTGGTGACGATATCAGTGAATAAATCAGTCATGTTTAAATCACCTTACCTGTTCGAATGCAGCGGATGGCGTAACAATTTCAGCATCGAATAACTCCCGATCGGCTTCTTCACATAGCGAACCCGTATGAGAGGAATTTGACTTTCTATAATATTGATGATGAGAGAGTCAAATAATGCATCGACTTTTACGAGATACTGATAGATTCGAAGCATAGTGACCAGAAGGGATAAAACGATAACCAAAGCGCTAGGTGCTCCATTCCAACTACTTTTTAAAGACATTCACTAATATAATATTCTATTAAAGATAATATTTCTTCAATAATTCTATCAATACAAATAGAGAAACACAGGAAAACTTGGCTTCAAGTAAAAAGTAAGCCAAAACTAGCAAATGGCCAACCTGTCATCATTGCGCAAATCATTCATTTTATCGGAAGCGTCATGGAATTCCTCGTCACTCTCGAAAAACGCTGAAATACAACAGTAGTGAACCACCTCTTATTTATCTAAAAGAATATCAATACAGCAATGTTCCTTATTATTTTGATTAATATACAGATTTCACTAACAGTACAATCACCTCCCAACCATTTTTAAAATACAGATTTACAGTAAAATGTACTAAAAACTTCAGATTTAATTTCCATTACAACAGCCAAAAATTGAAATAATGATATTCACTAAGATTTAAAGGAAAAACAACTGCATCTAAATGAAAGACACTTAAAACAACACTCAGTGCGACTGTATTTCTCCTTATCAGAAAGTATCTAAAATGCAAGTAGATTCATCAGATAACTTGTTGCTATCTGATTTTCTCAAAAAATGGAAATTTTTATTTAAAAAAACATGATGAATTTCAAAATGTTTCACTCTTAAAAATACCGTTATATCGATAAAAGGAAGCAAAATTAAAGTGAAAAACAATTAGCCAATAAAAAACAGTAAAGAACAATGGCCATTTATCATAAACGATATAACGAAATATTCACTTTCTTTTAACGATATTATTTATGTAAAAATATTAAAGTCTCCCGTTCATATCCCTCATTTCCGTTTATAACTCTTCAGGCGACTTATAATTTATGCAAAATGGAAATTATTGGTTGCATCGATAATATAAAAACAAAGGAAGTATTGCCGGGTAAAGAAACAAAGCTAAGAGGAGGAGAGAGCCTTTCACTACTGAATAAGCTTCTTTCTACTTGTTGATTTCTACTTCACCTGAGGTTGCGGTCGGGATCTCTCTTGGGCCCGCTATACATTAGAAACGCACATGCTATATAAGCCAATAGATGGGATATGCACTGAAAAATAATAGTATAAAAGAGAAAATTAAGTAGAAAGAAAATGAAGCAAAGTCATAGTAGTGAGAGTAACCGATCACCCCAGATTTATTCCACGAAATCACCCCAGATGAAAAAAAAAAAATAAATTCGTTCTTCACTTTTTTCCGTTGTTCCGGTTGCAAAGGAAATTTTTTCCGGTCGGATGCTTCCGATTTATGCCTAGCCACAACCGAATGCCACACGTTGGTAATGCTCACTTTCACACATTGCTCAGAATCTTTTTATCCGGCCTGGGCCCACTTATTCAGGCGGTTTTTCAGCCACGTAACTAGACAGACTTTGCACAAAAATTAACTTCCAGCTCATTGGTCTGCCATTCCGGTAGGCACTGTTACACGGATGAAATTGTTGCGAGACGATATTCGATTGCAAAATTATCATTCCGCAATTATGCTTATTGCATGCACGATAATATTTCATAACAATTTGATACTACATACGTAACACTTGTTGCCACTTGTTTCTCTCCTGTGTGAGTACTCGACCCGCTCCGACGAGGGCTTCCTTTGGCTCCCCTTCTACCCAACTCAAACCCGCTCCGACGACGACTTTCTTTGGCTCCCCTTCTACCCAACTCAAACCCGCCCCGACGACGACTTTCTTTGGCTGCCCTTCTACCCAACTCAAACCCGCCCCGACGACGACTTCCTTTGGCTCGCCTTCTACCCCACTCAAATCCGCTCCGACGAGGGCTTCCTTTGGCTCCCCTTCTACCCAACTCAAACCCTCTCCGACGAGGGCTTCCTTTGGCTCCCCTTCTACCCCACTCAACGCATAAAAGAATGAGGAAAGATTCGAACTCATGCGGGATAACCCAACCCAAAAGACCAGCAATTAAATCTCCAACACCTCAAATCTGACCCCGCTCGAGTCCTACGGCATATCTAAAACGGAAAACATCGGCTGAGTCAAACATTCTATAAACTTTTACGATGTAATATGTCCTAGTGATTCGACTCGTAACAAAAGTCTTCTGATGTGTTCAGAATCAGATAATAAATGGCCTGAATTCGATGACCGCACTATCGGAGTACTCATATGATATTTCATGTTAATATCACTATACTCGGCAGCTGCAAAATATTCTTCATTCTTGGCAAATCCCAAATTAAACAACAAATAATTTCTACGTTCTTCACAATTTTTTGACTTCCGTTTCTAAAGTTTTCTTCCTGTCTGCAAATTAGTAGAATTTCCCAGTCCCTATTAGCCTACGAATCGGCCAATTCCCTAACCAGCTGCCCCCTGCTATATTCACTGTTCGATGCATTCATAGCTATTACCATCAATTCTTTACCTATTCCCAGTTTCTGCTATTATACGAACTGTGAGTGTATTAGTTAGACAAAGCTTCCCACCACCTAGAATTAAAAACTTCACTAAAATTTTGACACAAGGTGAAAATTTACTCCGACAGTTTTCACCGATCAGCACTCGACTTTCACTATTTCAACTACAACCAAAATTCTGTTTCATTCGACGAATTCATTCGCTTAATAAACGATCTTAGAAGCGAACTGTTTAGTCTGAAATTTTGTTCGATTATAGCCACAAATGGAGAGCATAATTTAATGAGTGCAAATTCCTTAGCATTCACAAACGAAATGTAACGAGCTCAGGATAGATGTCGCATAGAGAACTGTGTCGATCAAGCATGCTGTCCATCACGAACTTGAGGTGAAGTTCTACACCGCAAAAGAGGCTACGAATCATACTTTGCAAGAAACTTCCACGCTAATTCAACATGAAGAAGAATTTAAAATTAATCTATAGAATAGAAATGCATTGATTAACAATACGAATAAAAACGCATTCACCATTTCATCGGCAATATTGACAAATTTATCGGCAATTAATCTGTCATAATTGAATGTCTCTCTGGAAATACGTCAAGGATTGCTAAAGCTCATCGACAGAGATTTTCAGATATTTAGATAGTCAAGCTCGAAAATTTAAATATTATTAATCTTCAACCTCTATCTGATGTTTATGTATTGCTAAATCCTTAAATTTGAATAGTAATAAACTTCAATCTCTGATTAATGAAAATTTTCAACAACCGAATTTTTGAAATTTTCTGAAATATCTAAGAATGAGCAAACCAATGAAGAAAGACATATTGTCAAGTGCTTTCAGAAAATACGATCTTAGTTACCAAAAATTTGCATTTACAAATAAAATCTACAAATATGTATAAAAAGTTGATATATAAAAACTTAGCTTCGAGCAAAATACTTTCTACGAGCTTCCCCACTCGCAGCATCGCGCTCCCCTTACTTGCTATCTCAGATTGTGGTATTTTATACCACAAATATAATAATGCCAACAACTTATGCACTTATTTTTTTTTTTTTGTTATAAATTATCGAGAGGTTTTGAATAGTACTGCGTTGTAGAGCACATGTTCACTTATAACTCGATTACCGCTCTTTACCAAACCGCAGTACTTTTTATTAATCACTTCAGAATGGTCCAATTCATTGCTCTAATATTTTTAAAGTGAAAATGCTTGAAAGGTTCGAAAATTTCTCAGGCAGAAAAACGTGCAAAAAATTTATTCTCCACTTCACGTGAAGTGAGATGCTATCAATTTCTCGATGCTCTCTTCTATAGTCAATGTCACGATCGCGATCAACCTCAAAATAGAAAGGGGGGTGCGGATCCCATTTGTATGAATTTCCCTCACCACGGAAAAATCCCCACCCCTCCCCCCCGGAGGGGTGAGCACCTTCCGCTAGATATTGCAACCTAACGTATTTCATAATGGCAATAAAAAATAATCAGAGATAACCAAGTAATTACGAAACGACCTATCACTCACTGATAACGCGAAACGTCGGCAGGCAGCCAAAACAACTATCTATAGAGGGTATCGATCACATAAGATCTACTATAACGACCAACGTTATCAATCCACTTTCAATTAATCTCATTGCAACAATGCATATCACTAAATTAAAATAAAGACCCACATAATACCCTCCAAAACACATCATGTCCTTATTCAGGATGTAAAACTGTAATAATGCGATAAAATGTCACGGTTTAAGCTGTTATAGCTGGAAAAACACTCAAAAAAAAAAAAAAAACGCAGACCTCACGGTAAGAAACTATCGGAGTGAGCTTAATCACTTTACAGGTTGGGTTTCAAAACTTAGTAAATCAAATGCAAGGTGGAAACTCGAGCGCATTTTTTAACAGCACAATTACTACTGATATTCATGACCAATCTAAAAGAATCAAATATACGTGCAAAATCTATAAGACTAACATAAGACAGAGATCTATAAAACGTTGTGCAACACACCTGTTCAATTCAATACAAATTTTAATTAAATTTCTAATTTTATAGTTTAAAAATCATCCACCCACCTTAACCGTCGATATAGTGAACATTTCCTAATATGCGTAAATAAATATGCAAATTTTCAGCAAATATGTTAATATTAGAAGGGAAAAAAGATCATATTTTATATGCATTTTATAATTTTTGTATAAAGATCACTCGAAAAAAAATGAACGAATCGATAAAATGCTTCTTGGTTGACATTACAGCATCGTCTCAATTATACAATCAACGCAAGAACGAAGATCGATTCGAGCGTTTATGATAAGCACTCCTCCTCTCTTCGCTATCTACATTATGGCTTCTGCTCTCTGGTCAAATACGTCACTAATAATGGTGCCAAATTTTAAAACCTATGCAAACTATATGCATTATAGTTTCATTTCTTCTCCACAAAAGATGATGATACACTAATTCCAATAATTAACTCCAAGTTAATCAACATATAAATATAAAATAAAATAAAATAAAAATGATGGATTGAGCCACATCTTCATGAAATCATCCACTTGCATTAACGTTCCCATATTTAAAATATTACAAAAAAAAAACACATTAGCGACTATAAGAAGCAATCAAGAATAAAACGATGCCCGCCTCATATAGCAAGTTACCTGATAACTAAAAATACCTCAACTACTTGAAACAACAAATCAAGAAAATGGCTCCTTCAAAGTACACACACCTTCAGCTAATAGTTTCCTCAAGCATAGCTAGGCATCCCAATATCTCATATCCCTTCTCAAACATTTTTTTCGTTCCCTTTATCCTTCTTGTTTCCTCTAACTACCTGCCAGACAGGTTGCGAAAAACTTCAGAAAACTTTAAAAGAAAATTTTAGCATTCAGCACTTTCGAACAGGAAGTTGTGCGGCATTTTTAAAACAATAAAAAAAAAACGAAAGTACATACCAAAAAATGTTCTCATAAACGATGGCATCGCTAGTTTCTTCATCGTTCTTTTCGATCAAAGAATCGATGCACACAAACATAACATATTTGACATCAATGGAATAACCAGTTGACGTTAACGGACGTGACATTTGAATTCTAATGCCCGTAATCTTGTTTTGCCAACCCCTCCCCCTCCCCCTAATGATGACGCTTTCCCTATACAGAAGATTAAAAATCTAGAAAAAATGCTAACGGAAAAAACTCTGAAAAAACCCCACCTCGGATTTATTAATAAAATTTGGCAATTATCCCATTTCAAATGCAACGTAGCATAACATCGATAATGCACAGTTTTTTGCATAAATTAACACAGAGATGCGCAATATAAAATCATTTGCACTAATTGAATGCTACATCTGTCATCATATAGTTTATTTCCAATATTATATTATTCACTTTCTTACTTTATTGTTGAAAAAAACCCACTGCATTTGATTTTCCTTAAAAAATTCAATGCCTTTTTCCCGAAAAGTTCACAACACTGATATAGTCTAAGCAAATGAGAGAACGAATAAAAATATTCTCAAAAACAAATAAAAGCAAAAAAAAGTTACTGAAAGCAACGTTATCGGATTTGTAGTTTCTAATGTTGACAGACAGAGGCAAATTACGATGGAAAATTTAATTTTTTCAGAATATTTTTCAAATATCAAGTAAGAAATGCGTTGCAAATAAGAATGTTCCATATTATTCTGCATATATACTATCATATGTTCGGAATCGTGTCACTGAACTACAACGGACGAGAAATAGGAATGAAGCTATAAAACTGAAGATTAATTAAACTTATGCAACGATTTGAAAATAGATATTAAAATAATCACAGGTCAAAGCAAACAATTAATCACAGAAATAACAATCGTACTGACTGCTACGCTCTTGAATTCAATCGAAGATTTTTTTAATGGTATGAAATAGGCGATTATTAGTGATTGATCTTTGCGAACGGGTTGCCCTCATTAGTCTATTTTTTAATCTGCAAGAAATAAAAATGCCCCTAAGAACATGCGCCATTTTTCGAGCTAATCCTCGTTAGAAACTCATTTATGGTGCTTTTTTAGAACGCTTTCTGGCCGCGTTTTTGTTTATTACAACACTATAAATCAAGTTCTACATATCAAAAACACTATATATATATATATATATATATATATATATATATATATATATATATATATATATATATATATATATATATATATTTATATTTATTTATTTATTTATTTATTTATTTACTTGCTTAATTATTTATTTATAAAAACTGCCTAACAGTGCCAAAGAATTCGTCGAGTATCTTTCAACGCATAAATGCCATAGATAAGCGACTCCTTTGATATTTTCTTAGTTGATAGCTCATCCACTATCAACTATCCCTATTCGCAAATAATCAGCTACCATTTAATTAGTGAATCGGTCAACAATTCTGCAGCAGAATGGAGCAATGCATAAACATGCACCTTAACCTTAAGCAAGCTCAGTCTTGGGATCCTTATAGGGCGTCATTTGCGCTCCAATCCTAGCAACGAAATTGTCCATGAACACAGCAATGAAATCTCGTTATTATCAATGAACGTCGTCCTCAAAAACCATATCGATTCAGTTCAGTTAAATGAAGCCAATTATAAATAATAATAAACACTGAACATCAACAATAAATAATATAAGGTCTGTGTAAATAGTTTAGTAAATATATATTAAACCAATAGTAAATAACCAATTAAAAGACTACAGAGTAAATGCAAGCATCTTACGAATGACTTATGCAATTAGTAATATTACAGCTAGCATTGTTCTTTGTTGACAACTGTTCAATGGAAGCAAGTGACAACAAAGCTGCGGCAATATTATATCCTCCATCACTCTTGAATAAAAAATAAATGAACAAACATTCCGTAAATAATCACCTGGATTACCTACATTCTAATTCTTTCCCTCATCCGAACAAGTCGAATACATCAGAATCCATCTATTACTTCTAAAGAATAAAAAGACTAACGAGGTTCCGAGGTGAGATCGGATTCTCTCGCAGTTCGGTAAGCAGCTCGTTCCAAACTACTATGTTGTTGTGCCAACTCCTCCAACTGGTCTTGCAATCGTAGTCGTTGTTCGTGTTCGTTGGCCGCATAACGGCCTACCTTACGCGACTCCTTAAATCTCTCTAATTACTTTCTTTTTTAAATAAAATAGCACATTTTATTCTTATCTCACATAAAAATTCATAGGTAATTTCAGCAGGTAATACGTCGTCATAAAACAAATTCCTTCTCTACCACAAAAACCGGGAAAACTGACCTGTTTCTGCACTGAAAAGCTACAGCATTGCTGCCCCTTTGTGAATTTAAGGGGAAAAAGATAATATTTATAAGACATTCGCCCTCAACAAACCTATTTCCCTTGGAAACTAGAGAAAATTAGAACACGAGAGATCTCAATCGGATCAATACAATATTAAATAACACAAATTCCCCTTCAATAAAAAAT
Source organism: Baylisascaris procyonis (assembly GCA_037389465.1). Classification (NCBI taxonomy): domain Eukaryota; kingdom Metazoa; phylum Nematoda; class Chromadorea; order Rhabditida; family Ascarididae; genus Baylisascaris; species Baylisascaris procyonis. The sequence goes on along the minus strand of JAZARR010000154.1, from coordinate 4,323,883 downwards.
GGACGACAATTTTTGAAGAAAAAAATTTTTACATGAATAAAATGCAGTTGTTAAATGATGCGTACCTTGGCAATCATCGTAACGAACTCATCACATGCATTTACCATTGCAGCCGCAGTAATTTTGAAGAGTGATATACGCTCGCTAAGCATTCGTGTTTTTTCGTTGATTTCCGTATCGTTCAATGCACGAACCAATTCACCTCCATGTTTCGCTAGAAAATCGCAAATAACAACTAAAATTTACATTGTCGAACAGTTTCACTACTACTTTATCGGCAAGCGTCTTACCACTCGTATATATTACTTCTCGATGATTTTTATCAAGTGAAAATTTTCGAAGAATATCGCTGAAAAGGGATCGATTTACAAACCAAAACGATAAAAACATATCCGCAAAGAAATTCATATCCCAGCAAATCAAAAAATCCCTATTTCAGCCGCTCAAAAATTTTTTAATTCACGATTTCAAAATTTGCACAACCTTAAATTGAATGCAATAAAGAGAAAAAAAATTGTTCATATCATTAAGAATGCATCACTAAATTATTTTCCACAATTCCTGTAGCTTCAGAATAGAAACTCGAAGATGGAGAAACGCATATAAACAAACATTGATGCACAAATAAATCGATGCCGTAATGGAACAGATTTCGTAAAATTATAGAAAAAAATGTATAAAATATTTCAAGAAAAAAAAATGAATTCACAGCATTTACGATATAAAAATGTTGGGAAGTATGCTCAATTTGAGCGTAATCGTTCGCAAAAAAAAACACAATATGCGCTTTTATAATTTCACCCAATAGACAAATCCATTCTATAGATAACCAATAACCAACGAAATATGTGCGATAATGCACTCACATTTTGACTACTTCAACTAATAATTAAAATTTTAAAAAACTCAAGAAAGTCAAATTAACTTGAGACAACTTCCAAAATGGGCAAATTTTTTACCACCTTTGAAGTCGACAATCGACTTCAAAGGTGAGAGATGCAGGAGGTAATATTATTGTGTATACACGCTTAAGTTCCCTTACTTTAGCTCCGGTGGGCTCGTGATAAGATTATCGATCAGATCGGTTGACAGAGAGGCGGGCAGACAGACACAGACAGACCTACAGATAGACGGACAGACGCCCTAATATGCATAACTACGAATCTGTCATAATGAGCTCAGCAAATGCGAGCTTTGTAAACTCGCCTAAAACTGATCAATGTAAGTTCTTACTAACAGAATCACAACTTTTTTAGTAGCTTTTTACTTGAAAACCGAAATGAGAAAGAAATAATTGTGCAATTGATCGCTCCAGCTTGAATCCCATTCTTTTAAGTACGTTATAGATATGAAGAATTGATGGATACTTCTAATTCAAACTCAAAAGAGGACGAATGACAATATAAATTCATAGAAATTAATAAATAAGTAAAAAATTAAAAAATACAAGATGCATATAAATTTTAAAAAACCATAATGGTTTTTTTTTTTACTTTTTCCACCTAAATTTTCGACATTCTTCGGTCTATTAAGAGAGAACGCTTTATAAAGTTTCAACTATTCAAGGTACAACTGTTTTTATAATCCATCTCAGGGGATTTATTAATTTGCGGAAGCAAATATTTCGCATTTTTTCAAGAAATAAATTGAATTCACACCATTCTGCCAAACATTTCTAATCAAAGACATTCAGGATAGATAAAAAGCAGTACGATACGTCTTTATCCACCTATTTTATATTTATTTATTTATAAACAACTATTTAAGTACACATGAGAAGCATAAATCGGTCATAGGCATGCTCTCATTAGTGTGTTCAGTGCAGTACAAATCAAATAATACAACCAATAAATGATAACGGTATGGTTGCCGCGTTTGCAAGTATCAAACGCACCCCAGTTCTACAATTGCACTTCAATTCTGCAGAACTCTCTTCTACGACTGCTATCTCAGTACAGCACTTATATTTAGCTGACAATGCCGTTCTTCACTACAACAAACTCATATCCGAAAGGGAAGCTCAGAAAACCCTCTGTCCCAAAAACTGTGCTCTATGACCCCAATTCCATCAGATTTTGCCTGTTTATGTTGGACAAGCCATAAAAGAGCCGAAAGCCGGAAATACAAACAACAATATTATTAATGATAACTGCGCAGTCAGAATGATCGAAAAAATCGCTCGAAGAAGAAATTAATTCTGGATCAATTTTCATTCACTCGCTATTCCTAATCTAGTCGTCATAGCATGCTCAAACCAACGGAAATAACTGCCCAATAGGCGAGTATTTTCGTAAATTTATACTAAAATCACCAAGCTTGATGATTTAAAAGTATAAAAAATGAAGAAAAAATAGAAAGCATAGAAATGAATGCAAAAAAGAATCGAATAATAATAATAATACATTTTTAATGTCTGGATAAAATTTATGAAAAAAATTTTTTTTATTACTGTTACTTTTAAAAAGATGAATTTAAAAAAAAAACAGAACTAACCAATAAGTGAGTTGCACGTTCGAAGATCATCCAATTTGGCAGCAAGAGCCTTATTCATTGTCTCTAATGCGGCCATACCTCCATTAGAACAACTATCCATCTTCATATCTTCATCTTCATCTGAATTTCATTTCGATTAACTTTATTGTCGTATATATATATATATATATATATATATATATATATATATATATATATATATATATATATATATATATATATATATATATATATATATATATATATATATATATATATATATATATATATATATATATATATATATATATATATATATATATATAACCCAGTTTAATATTTTTCATTAAATAAAGCTATTAAATTGCAGCAATTTTAAACGCAAAAAAAAGGAAATACAAGGAAAATTTCAAATTCATTAAAGATTCCCTACAAGTAAAAGCTTTGAATAAATAATCATTCAGCAACAATGAGTTACCATCTATATGAGGCTCTCCAATTGTGCAAAAGAAAGCGATGCTCTCTCCATGCAAGTCCTCCTCCTCTCCCATCCCCAATATCAGTTCATAAGACAGCGAACATTCGAAAATTCAGTTAAAATGGATGGAAACTAAACCGACTGAGATTTCAAATAAGGGGCTACTTACTTATTTAAAACAACAGGAAGAAGCATGAGGAAACATGAAACTCTGCTCACTCGTGCACCGCTTCTCTAGCTATGTTCCAAATAGGAAAATGACCGACATGCAAATGAGATCTACTGACCTACCGAATTTTTAAATGAAAGTATCTCAAATTTTTTAAAATAAAAAGTACTTTTAAAGAGTGATAGTAAAATACCAAATTTCCCACCTACATACCTCATTTACTTTACTAAATACCAATCGTTAACTATGTACACGAAAATGAAAACCAATTGAAGATCGAATTTTTGTTGTTTCAGATAAAAAAGAAAAGATTTTTTTCTAAATCGTTTTGAATATTTGTATATGTATAAGCATAACACCCTCTAATTGCTTCATAAAGCACTATTTTTTAGCATTCTCTCTTATGCCGAAGGAATGGCTTATAGAATGCAAAACAGAAAACAAACTGATAAGGTGCCTATAGTTGCCTAACCAAAGTTTATACCACAATAAAGTGATTCAGCTTCAAAAAGCAAAACACAAATACAACCAATTGGAGCAAAAATGCGCCGTTGACTCTCCCTAACATATTATCATATATGAACGAAAATTTTATATATATATATATATATATATATATATATATATATATATATATATATATATATATATATGTATATATATATGCTACATTACGTCGTACACAGAGATATTTTGAAAAATAAATCTCTTTCGTACCATTCCGATTAGAAAATATTTAACATCGCTTATGGAAGCCTCAATATAGACCTCCCTGTTACATCAATACTTTGTACAAATATAATTATTCAATCACCATATACATTCTTCTATGGACTGTATTCACACAGACAGCCGAATACGAAAATTGATATCTATGAGAAAGCAATAAAATAATACAGTCACCACAATTTTCTGAGAAAAGCTGTCAATAAGTTTGAAGTAATGAGTCTCGAAGTAAAACATTTTTACATTAAATTAAAAAACAGGAATATTTTTATATTAAGTAATATTAAAGAATAGATAATTATTTCGAACAATCTTATTCTGTTATTGACAAAACTCGACTAGTCTCGAAGTAAAGCAATCAATTTTGCAATTCGAAATGCACTAAGAGTTATAATCAAATAAAGAGAAAAACACATGTCATTTAGAGGCACTTATATTTCCCATGACAATTTCTCCATGAAACTAAAATTAAAAACAAAATTAAAAACAATAAATAAAAATATGATACCCCATGTAGTTCATATCAAGTGCACAAACCAGTTTACAACGCTTTCAATGTAAAATTCGTTCCATTATCGCATTGATTCGTTTGCTACACAATTGATGCCCAGATTTTATAGCCGATATAGGTGGTAATAGCTAAAATAAGAGGTGGGCAAATAGAAAAAAATTAAACTCCTAAGATCACTAAACGATATGGGCTATACCCACTGACCTATACGAATAATTTATAAGCCCACTCTACGACTGAGAGACAAACAAACAAATAAACAAACAAACAAACAAAAAACAAACAAACAAACAAATAAACGAACAAATAAACAAACAAACAAACAGAATCGCTATGCCTTTCCACAGAAATTTATCAAAACTGCCTTAAAAAGAGCACTCCTGAAGCACAGAAACAACCACCTACCTCTTTCTTGGATATTCAAAACTTGAAGACGTCTAAAGGAATTCCCGTCACGAGAGAGTTAATGATGCTTGCCTACATAGACGGAATAGCAATAAATGTTAGCAAATTAATGCAATCAAGGTGACATGAAAGGGTGGGAACTCAAATAAAAAAATATTGCCCGCGGTGATAAATATGAATGCCATATGCTAGATTTTTTATTAAATTTATTAGCAATTGCAAAATGTTGCAAACATTAACATAAATTGATAAAATTGCTCATATTTCCTCGCAATTGCCAATATGTACAGAAAGCAAGGCTTCACTAATCGAGATAGCTTTTCGATCAAAATTGCCGTTTAGGACCGAGTTGGCAAAGATGGATACTTCTAGGTTCGTTGCCAATATGTGCTATACCTCTGGATCGGACGAAACCTATATGTTCTCATACCTATTCGCCAGTGGCGAAAATAGGAACTGATCGTCGGCCACTACCTCAAGTAAAAGAAGAGAAAATTCCTCTTCAAAAATAGTGGATATTTTCCAGAATAAGGAGCTATGAGCTCAAATCAGTTTTACAGTCGCCGTTTCGGCTTCTCTAGATTACTTATCTTCACTACTGATATCACTCATTCATGCAAAACTCAATTCGACAGCCAGATAAGACGCTTATCAAACAGAGGAATGCTGAAATAAACGAGCTGACCAGCAATCGAACAACAAATGCACAAATCGACAAAGTGAACATACCTGATTCAGCAGCTCTTATAGCACGATGTCTTGCATATTCGAGTGCCGTAAGCCATTGCTTTCTGTCGCATTCGTTTTGTGCCTTTAAATGAAACGTCTGAGAGGAAGCCGATATGGTGAGGCTGTTTGTTGCGGTGTCCGTATGAATTCGTGCTTCTTGCAGGTTTATACTTCCACGACATGATTGTCCAACCTCGGACTGATTCCTTAAAAAGTATACATTAAATGCCTTTAACAACTTTACTAGCTTATAGACTACTAGGTTCCGATCTTGTAACAGTAACCTTGACCTTTTTCCAACAAATACTCAACTATATCCTCATCACAGTGGAAATGAAATACCGTCTAGTGGATAACAAAGAAAATACCTTCAAAGCATTTAATCATAGAGACTCTCTCTGGGCTTATAACTAAGACTCGGCCGTACACATGACGAATGGTTCGTTGAAAAATCTCAAGCATCTAGCACAACGAACGCTGAAGACAAATAATTTCAATGCAAGCATATTTAATTTCTCACTCTTGAAACGAACTTTAAAATGTAAAAACAATTTATGCCAGAACTTACAGCTTCCGGTTATCGACATACATGTAATCGGGCACATTCTCTATTATTTTAACACTAGTATATTCAAATTTTTAATATTATTTGATCGAACAATATTAACAACTTTTCTGGTTGATTTTTATAGTGATATAGCGATAAAGCATTTTATTTTTTTCTATCTTTTCTCATAGGCAACGAACTGACTGCTCAATGCGTTCGAGATCCACTACGAAACGCTCAATAATTTATCGCATTTTCCTTCGCCAACATACAATATTTCTTTTACATCACTGACATATCGCAGAATCCATTAATGAAAAGAATGAATCTAATTTAAAATGACATTTCAATGGTGAATTTAAATAGCAATGGTGTCGGAAAATCGAAAATATAAAATCAAGAAATATTAGCTGCAAATTATGAAGAAAGCGGAAGTGCAAGAATCGATCAAATATTTACAAATAAAGCGTTTATCGAAAAGCATGACATCTGATCGGAGACTATAAAGTGTAAGAGGGAAAAAATATCAAGAAAAAATGCCTCATATCTAACCAATAATTCAAAAGTTTCCTTAGATTTGATCAGCGCACAGAAAAAGAAAAGATAGAAGGAAGTAACAATCATTTAAAAAAACGTCAAAAGATTTTTTTGAGATAAAAGGAAATTCGTATCTCTTAAAAACTCCGAATGTATCATTCAAGTTTAGTGAACGGGAAAAAAAACGATTCAGAAGTGATCGAACGCAATATGCAAAGAGCAAGCAAAACTAAAGAATTATCGCGACCTGATGAAAAAAAACAATAGTTGATTCTGGAATGTACCCTTTCCCCGTCTTCAACGAAAATATAAATGAAAAAAAAAGAGGAAAATCCATTACAAATATGCATTATTTCAATTGCAAGCAAATAAATATTTTTCAAATATTTGAAATATGAGGAAAAAAATAATTTCAGCTCTCTATTTGCTATTCAAGCATTTTCGTTTCGTTATTTATGGCGTTGGTTATCTCATAATAAAATTGATCTTTGCTAGGATAAATTAAAAAATTTAACGTGAGATCTCGTTCTAATATAAAATGAACACCATTATCTCGAAAATTTGTTGAAATATACATCGAACAATGAAACTTTTTTATTAAATACGATCTTGCCTTTGATAAATCTTGATAAAAGAATATCATGTTGTTTTCATCATATTCCGATTTCATTAAATTGAATAAAATTTAATTTCATCAATGCTAATATCAACAAATAGAATAAATGACGTCATATTAGAAAAAAACAAATAAAAATATGAAAATAAATGAACGAAAAGCATAAAAACGCAAAGTGAAATAAAATTCTTGTACTCATCTTTAACAAGTATATTATTTTTTATGGACTACCTTTCCACAATTTTCCCGGAAACGAAATGTATTTCCGGAAAAAGGTGCAAGGTCAGCAAATTTCCGGAAATGCAAAAAATAATTAGCAAGCAACCGGAAAACAACTGATAGAAAATAAATGGAAGATAACATCTAAAGAATAGAAATTATTAACTTTAAAGGAGTTCGATCGTTTCGCTCAAAAATAAAAAAAAAGGATTCTAATCGACTATAAAGAATGAAAACTCAAAAAAAAAAAAAGAAACATACGCACATATATTAGAGAAAATGCCAACAATACAATAAGCATCAGATGAAAAATGTTTTACATTATTGCACAATGAACTCCAAAATATGACCCAATTTGAATACCTTTTCTTATAGAAAGTATAATGAAATGAATTTTTTTCTTAGAATACTGCAAATTAGTCAGGTAAACTTACTCAATAATGAAAGGTTTAAACCGAAGAAATAACCACCCAAAACACCTCATGATAGCTACTTAGTAGTAATAACGAAACCTTATTAAAGCACCAACTCTATTGGTGCTCATAGGTGATTCGATCTTCAGCCTAATCTCAGTGGTGGTAAACATCGCTATTAAACCGATGCAACGCTCTTTCACCGATAAGCTGCCACGAAACGGCTGTCCAGGTGGTGACAACAACTGGTGGATAATGTGTACCTGCGTGGGCGTGCAATACAAGCCAGATGGCGTCTTGCATTGCGAAGACGCTTCTTGAGAGTCATCTGAGTGTGGACGACGTCGCACAATCAACAACGATAACCACGACACCATTCGGCGTTCCCCACTGTGCGTCACCACCACTTATGTGTGGGTGCTGTCGCCACACACATATACAGGCACACACACACACACGTACACTCCCTCTCGCGTGCACTCTTCCTTTATCAACGCACCACCTGCACCGGTACCACCACCGGACAACGCCAAACTGTATGCACCCAAAATGAACAATGACGTCCTTCGTCTCCGTACCTCGGATCTGTCGTCCACGATCTCGCTTGCTACGTCTCACCAATGTTTCCTGCGCTCTGCGTCAGAACTAAGAGCACTTTTCTGGTTTGGGCACATCACTTATAAAACATTCTATGCGGCATCCTTTCAAACCAGCTATTCACAAAATATTCGCTATGGCGCCAGTCTAAGCTTCCAAATTAAAATCACTAAGGATATTCTCCATCTCCCTTCCCTCCCCCCTCCTCCTCTCATTCTCGGGGAATTCTCTGATTCACTATTTCCGCTCGAAACCTGTAGCTCAATATTTCTGGCTTGCTAATTTCAGCTCATATATTAAATAAACTGCCAAAGATGATCATATTTAATAAAGCGGTTGCAATTTTAGCGTTAAAGTTGTCGATGATGTTAACTAAATTTGCGTCTTATCATTTTTGCTTTTATTCAAGCATTTAGCATGATTTTATCGCAGTGATCAACAAACTATAAGCTTTAGTTCGTCTTTTAATTCATTTTTTCAAAACTTTTTCAAAACTTGTAGAAATTTTAATTTTTTAGTATTCATTAAACGCCTCATGGTTCAGTCTCTTTTAAACCCCTCCTCCCCCTCTCCAAAAAAACGGCACACACCGAGGTTTGCTTTTCAGGTTTTAGATTTTCTTCAGCTTTACACCAGAAAGAACAAGCTTCACTTTCATTTAATTGATATGTAACAATTGCCTTTCAAAATATCACTTATTTGTTGAAAAGTTATCGTCAATCATACTTAGAATAAAATCGTCAAATTTATGATACAAAAAACACCTCATCTATACCGATACAATTTTGTGAAAGAGGAATAAACAAGTAAAAAATTAACAAACGATTATTCAAACTTCATATTTATAAGTGATAATACACGAGGTGATGCTTAATTTCGAGGAAACCATTCTAAGCATTTCCAATAAAATGAGCAACGTTGCTCGAATCTTGAATCTCACCAAAAAAAAAGAAAAAGAAAAGAAAAAACCCATCGAACGCGATGTTATAATGACCTCAATTTCATCTATTCATAACTCCTATTCACCAACTAGTTTCACTATAAATGAAAACACGTGCAACCAACTCAAACATTTAATTCACTCGTTCGGCGATCCATTACAGTCTATTTGTTGAGTCTACGGAAGCGAAGCTTCCCCCCCCCCCAAAAAAAAAAAAATTCTTTCAAACTCAAAACACATTCGACAGTGAAATTCAGCGAACACTTTCAGAGATGACGCATGCGAAGGAATTATTATCAAAGTAGACGTCAATTCGCGAACACCGATCACACATTATAAACCAACAACAAAACGATATGTGATTGATAAGAGATAGCATATCACCAACTTATCATTGCTTAGAACAAATAAAACAATTATCGATGTAATTCCCTCCAACTGATGAACAGATAAACCAAAAATGTAGCAACTTCCCACATCAAACACCAACCACAGAAAAAGATTTTACTTTTTGAGAATAAAATGCATCAATAAGAAATCACTAAAATCTACAAGTAAAGTGACCAAAAGTACCATAGATTTATTCAGTAAATAATAACTCAATAAGAAGAGTAACATCCAAGAATGAAGTAATAATAAGATAAGAAAGATAAAGAGTAAAGGAGGGTTATGTTATGAAGAGTGGGAGGGTGGAGGGGGGGGGGGGAGGGTGTTGGGGTAGCGATGAGGGAGGGAGGGTAAATGGTGGAAGAGATGTTAACAATAAAGCGATCTCCTTTAAAACCTCTAATGAAACGAGATAATTGAAAACGTTGAGGGAAATTTCATAAAATATATCAATTGATTCCTTCTCAACGAATATGGAGGATTTTTATATGTTTTTGATGAATTCCGCAAAGAGGTCATTATGAAGGGATCAATGCATTTTGTATCCTTATCCAGATCAGTTGGTTTTTTTTATTTAACAGGAAATAACAAATATCCCAAAACATGCAATCAAAAATAAAATCCTTCATAATATGTAAATTAAAAAATACCGAATTTATGTAATTTTTTTCCACCACATAGGATATTTAATTTTTTCTCAAATTTGATAGATTAACATAAAAAACAGTATGAAGGATCCCGTCGTGGTATATAATTTATGTACATAATTTTTTATCTTCAACTTCAGTAGCTTCCCCAAGTTGAAAATGTTAAAGCGCGCTTTAATTGGGCAATCAACGTTGTCAATCATTTCCCCTATATGAACTCTATAAAATTTCTAATATTTATTGATGGGATCGAATATTCATTGAAAATAAAAAAAATAAAACTTATACTTCGAGCAACAACAAAAAAAAAAAAAACAGACGTCTCACAACGAAAAGTACATTCGTCAGTAGCCAAACACCGTCGACGATCACAGATTAGATTGCGGATTGATGATCACCCAGTGAAAAAAAAAAAACAATTTGGTAAACAATATCGTCATAACTCAATAAATAAAATAATTGAGTTTCATTTTCAACGAGTTCATAAGTAATATTTCCATACGATTTGGTAAATGAAATTTTTATACAGTACAATCTTACGAAGTTTCCTTCGTCTAAAAAAAGATTCAAAGAAAAAAAAAAACCTATTTTCACTCTTTAATACTCACCGCCTTCAAAATTTCCGAGAAAAAATGAGAAAAAATCCGGAAAATCTTGCACGGAAATTATCATAGAAATAATCTCAAACATGGCAATAGTTATCTTTGTGCATCTTAATTGTCTGATTTTATTTAGATAACAGAACAACCTTTCTGGTTTATTTTATCTTTTTCGCTTAAATTTATCTCTGCTCCAAAATGCCTCAAAAGATTAAACAAAAGAGAGAGCACTGCAGTCGCGTGTCACTTTAAACATTGACGAATGGATGGAGACATGCATTAACGAATATGCTTCTACAATCAGTGAACAAGTGACGGTTTCCAACACCCCCCCCCCCCTTCTCACTTCCAGAAATAGGACTTATTTTATTCCCTCTTTCGTCTGCGTGCAAGTCTCGATTATAAAATTTCATTGATTTCTCGGAAAATTGCCACTACAAATACTTCAACTGAGTTTATGAAACCATAAAAATAAAAATTTTAACTCAATAAAATTTTTAAATTCATAAACGATATTTTAAATATTCGCATCATGTGATTGTTGAAAAAAAAATCTTCGAAACTCATAAACGAAAAAAAAGAAGCCGAAGGAACAGAACTTCCAGCATGAGCACAATCAGCAACAAACTGAAGTACGCTTCGATTATACTCAGAACTATATGCAGGATGGAATACAACGGTGGAAGGGAGGGGTGGGGGGGGGGGGGGGAGTATTATACATCCCTCCAAGCGAATAGATAAATAAGGGAAAAAACATTAATTTGTTTTAGATGTTAAATGATGCCCCTAAGATAAGCGTCGGTATTTGTGCACTGCGAGTTGTAACCGCGTGAAATGCATTACGCCGAAAGGCAGATATATCAGTGGGAGATTATATCGCTCATCAATGTGCCACTTATTCAGCAACATAAAATGCACATTCTTTAAATATTAAAGAATATTCATTTATTTTGCAAATTTGAAATTTTGAATTCCCGACACTCAATTCACAATTCTGCTTCAAGTCACCTCCCCCCCCCCTCCCCACCAGTGTCTAGAAATTTCTACATATGCCACTGCCGCGGGAACGTAAGGTTATTTTTTTTTTCTTGAAATATAAATATTCAGATAGCCCACTATCCAGTAAAAACTTAAATTGCTCATAAAAATAAGTTTCCCTAAGAGAAAAGGACGTATAACATCTAAAGTCTTTAGAGAGAATAGTAAAAGATTGCAGAAAGAAAAGATTTATATGCCTCGAAAAATTGGAGAAAAAATCCACAATCAACGAAAAGAATGGATTACTGACCAAATCCTCAAAAAAAAAAAAAAATCAATAATTCTGGATAGCATCAATGAAATTGTCCGTCTTACTTACATGAATTAATCGATGAAAATCACTACCGTCGACGATTTGATGCCAACTGTTAGAGCTGAAGTGAATCCACTAAAGACTCCGACTACTCTTTACACTCCTCAATTCAACAGTTGTTACATCGTTATCGCTGCTTATCAATGTGAAACTATGATCACATAATAACATAGCCAACATTAAATCAATGCTTAACATACGAGGAATTCAATATAAAAATCCTCCAATTATTACATCCTAACCATTTATTCACACCTTAATTGATTATAAAGTTAACAATGCTAACTGATAATTTTAAAAATACATCAAAAATATTTAATTTGCCAATAATTTACATAAAAAATAATAGAAATTTAGAATAATATTCAATATGAGACATTTTTATAATGCAAAATCGAAGGATGAAATGTCCGGCTTGAAATAATATGCAAATTAATGCTTTTTTCTTTCAAATCCACGTGAAATTTCTTCGATGCATAATAACCAAAAAACGCTACGCTCAATGGTATTCCCTATAAGCTGTTAAATATCCTTCATATAAACAACAAAAAAAAAAAAAAACCCAAAAACCCTCCCCGACAAGCAGAATAGAGAAAAAACTCGCGAGTAGAAAAAAAATTTTAGTCTTAAATAAGAATAAAAAAAACCGCATTCGGTAAAAATTCCATAATAAGCGAGGTAGGAAAACAATGTAATGCCCCGTCAAAGCGATCCGAAATCGACAACCCTTGCGCATGATACGTGCAAAATGCAATCTTTCAGTGAAACAATTAATTCCCTAAATGTTGCAGTGACTAGCGAAAAATGTTGCAAGAAAATTTTTTTGCTTCACTTTGCTCATCTTTTTTGTTTTCTCAGTGAATACTTTTAAGTCCTGGTATAAGAAAAATTCTCAACTAGCAGTCGTAACATTTCAAAAGAATTCATCCCCGCTACCTTCGTAATATTCTATGGCCGAAATATAAATTTTTATTTTAAATTGAGGATGCAGTGCAATTCGCACTTCAAGTGATGCCCCCTCACCTTCAAACGTTACCTAAGGTTGCAATCAAATCTGAATATTGAAGCGGCAAGCGACAGAAAAAGATTAGATGAAAGTAAAACCTATCTGTACAATTTTATTACGATTGGTTACACATGTGAGAAACATCTGGGCCACTCAATGTTCTTGCTTTTCGGGCAAAAACCTCACCTCATTAACAAAAAACATCATTCTAGCACATTGAACATGACCAGCAATTGGAATTGTAAATGAATGACTCATGCTGCTTTTCCACTTCAATATCTGCCTACAGTAGCAACATCTCCTTGCAGTAGCAGCATCTCCTTACAGTAGCAACACCTGCTTACAGTAGCAATATCTGCCTACAGTTGTTAATCATCATCAACAGTGCACACCCTCTACATCAATATGCAAATTAGCATCCCATATATACAAAGGATCGAAACGAATAGTCGTCTAAAACGTAGTACTGATGATGATAGAGAGAAAGAAAAATGGTGGGGGAAGGGAGAAAAAAATCCAAGAAAGAGTGACAAAGGAAGAAAAAAAGAGGAAAAAAACAAGCAGAAAAGAACTTCTCAACAAAAAACCAATATAAATGATAAAATTTTATGCTAATTTCTTGCAATACTTTCCACATAACACTTTAGTGCATAAATCCCAGAGCATTTAAATACCAGCAGCTTATTATCCTCCACTTTATCCCCCTCAGCCACAATAGAAAATAAAGAACTACCTCGTTTCCCTTAAGCAAATAACACAACACAAAAAAAAAGAAAGATGAATCCACCGAATTTATCAATAATAACGAATAAATATAAGTGCCTCGTTTCAATTTTCATAGATAATAAGACCAACGAATATATCTAATGCATTCAAAAAATATTCTATACTTTCATATGGTCAACAAGTACTATACCCACTACTACGCTGCAAAAAAATACATCACTTAGTATAAGATTAAAACCCGTTGTGCAAAAACGGAGGGAAATAATACCCGATGAACATACCGAATGGCAATAAGAAACAAACATTCTACTTGGTAATACACATTGAAGAGTAGAAACATGTTATCAAACTTTTCTTCTATTACAAAATAGTGCAGAATAATCTATGCAAAAAGGCAAAACGTGCTTAAAAACGGAAAGATTCCCTTCCCCCCCCTTCCCCACGAAGTTGAGACTTATTTTACATCTAATTATTCCTTCTTTTCGTGGAACTACAGCAATGAATTCAATTCATCCCCTACAGAGAAAAAGTGATTAATTGGCCTGCAAAATTTCTTTGAGACAATAAAATCAACTTTATTTTCCCATACTACAATTAGCAATTTTTAGGTAACACCTCATAGAGGTCTTTCACATAATACTTTGCAAAAAATTTTTGATCTACACGCAAAAACCTATTTTAAGAAGTAAAATCAATCAGTAATTGCAAACTAGCAACCAATCGAGAGGATGCATTGAAAATAAAACTACACCTTACGTTCTAGAAGAAAACGATTTGTGGCAATCTGCCCATACTCCCATCCTTCCCACATTCATAAGGAAGAGAATAAAATTTGAAACTTTGGAAAGTTTCCATTTTTTTTTTTTATTCTAGTGCTTTTTTCCGCAATTTTTCTGCAAAAAAAAAAAAAAAAAAAAAACTCTCTTTGCGCAATAAAATCCTTCAATTCTCAATATGCCAATATCAAAACGCATCGCACTGCATCAGAAATCTTCATAGTTGCAATATCTATAAATATACACAAAAAATTCATAAACTATAAACAAAAAAGAAAAAAGAAAAAAACCCCACCTATAATAGCTGAGATTGGCATGTGAATCTAACACAAACCATCGTTGACGATATCCTTTCAAATAATTTGTCCATTTTTGCAACCATCCACTTTTCTCTTCCATTCCCGTAAAATGTGTATCCCCACCACACGTCGATGATACCGATCCACCACGTGAATTCGACGACATTCCCTCCTGGAAAATAACAACTATCATTTACTCACAAATATATGGACAATCATAGAAAATGCACGCTAGCTAAATGATGAAAGTATACACATTCCTCTGAATGTCTAAATAAAAGATAGCAGCAGCCTTGCAAAGGTAAATGAGGGATTGTCGCTATTCCTTTCAGTTTATATATTCGTGAGTATACAAAAAATAATCCTTTAAAAAAAGATTATTTATTAGGAATTTAAAACTGCACGCAATGGTACGCGTAATAAAATAAGAAAGGAAATTATGCAAATTTTTTATTAGTTTTATATTAATTTGACTTTAAAATCACGCTTCCCTCTATCCGGTAATGATTATGCCTGTCAATTAATGGATATACTGAATAGCATTATATATTAGCACATCGATTAGCGGAACATCTATTCGATAAAAACTTAAATTTAATTATAATTTTCAATAAAATATTTTCAATAAAATACGCCTACAAGAAAAAACAATCCCATAAAACAAGCAAATTATTTCTGTCACAAAAATATTGAACATTAAAATTTAGATAAAAAGCCGATCTATTAAACAAATGGCACAAGGCATATCACCTAGCAGATGTACTAATGAGGAAGAATAAAAGGGAACAAATAAATAAATATTCAAACAAAAACAAATTTAAACAAAACAAAACAAATTGTATAACAATTTGGACGTATTGAAAACCTTTTTTTTAAATAATATAATTTACATTTACAACAACGATATAAAGTAGAAATCCGCCGACAGTATATAAGAGTTAAAATAAAGGGTAGTGATAAAGTATTCCAGATCCATATAAACATAAAATTGATCAATTGCAAAAGAACAATAATCGGGGGGCGGTGCAATTATAATTCGTTGAATTCGAGATGTGAAAGAAGGTAATTCTCGCTGCAAGGAAGTGATTTACTTTTAATGATCAATAACGATCATACCTTTGTGATTTCATCATGTATGCAACTTCATACATTGAAGGTGGTTTGAGAAATACTTAAATTATCAAATATGCACCTGTCAGCCATAAGCTTGAAAAAGCTGGCTATTGAGAGCAATTATTTACGGGGTGAGGGAGGAAGTGAAGGGGTGGAGGGGAGTGGAGGGAGGTGGAGAGGGGTGGAGAGGAGTGGAGGAGGGTGAGGAGGGTGGGGGAGGTGGAGGGGAGTGGAGAGGATGGAGGGTGGTGAACGGGGTGGAGGGGGTGGGACTGGAGGACAATCTGAAAAGTTCATCAAAACTTTATCAATTCATTTATAGGCAACATTTTAAGCTTCATAGAGGTCAAAGTTCAAATGATCCAACTTAAGCATCTGCAAACCTATAACTCATAATCGATCTAACAAAAGATTTAAGACTGCTACGTGTCCTAACGCCTTTAACACTCTTAAATGCGGAAGCAGCAGTTGTATAGCCGTTAACTAGCATGAAGATTTCAAGATTGAATCATCCAGACCGGGTGAGACTTTTTTGGATCGGGGAGGAGGAGACAACCACTTACGTGGCCACTGGTCGATTTAAGTGACCATTGGTCAGCGTGCAGTAGGTTGTCAGTGATGGTGAAAACTTTGTACGTATTTAGTCGTGGATCGCCTTTTATTTCTAAGCCAACACAGTGCTTTTTTCAACAACATAGGAACCAGCTAGTAACAACCAATCGACAAAATAAATGACCAAGCGGGATTGAAGGTTTTCAGAAACATGTAAAGGATACGATCAGGTAAGGTGATACAGCAACAGGTAAGGAATTGGAGTTGTTTATTAACGCTAATAGAAGCAATGGTATCAACATGGCCTGAAAAGATAGAATTGTGAGAGGTGTGTTAGGATGCACATCGTTCTTATCAGCTGTGTATACAAACAAAAAAAAAGCACTGGAAAAGCTGAACACGAACACCATCATCTGCAAAAATATTCTTGGAATTATTAAGCAAAAATTCGATGTAAATGAATTTCATAAAAGGCACCGCAACAAAAAAAAATTGTTGAGTTGAGTCTTTCGCACGGTTTAAACCATACCAGACTTTTTAACCGCAATATAAGGTTTTTAATTCTATCTAGGTAAAACCTAAACTCATTAATAAAACCTCTGAATTTTTGTGTAAACTTTATACAAATTTACAATTTGTATAAAATAACATTGCTTATGGCTTAATCGCCATAAATCAGATGGACTGGGTATATTTTCATCAATATTCAAAGCATTACGGAGCCTGAAGCGTTAAAACTTGATAGAAACTGACGTAATCGTTTTCCTGATCATGCAATAGCTTACAAGAGGTAATACTGGTGATCCTTTAACGAAGACCTATCTTATTTTGAGTTGATGGAAATATAAAAAACGTTGGGTAATTATATTGCAGATAAAATCTGCTCTTCACAATGACATTTGACAGCCGTTTGACGCTAAGAAGTTATCACTAAACTAGATATGATACCACTATTAGCAGTTATCCTAATATGCTCAATGACAAATTTAAAATTTTTTTCAATAAACCACTCCGCAAAAACTTCCTTGCCAACGGAAATAAACAAAAGATTGTTCCACTCAGTGCCTATACAATTAAGATCACTCATTATGATCGATTCAACGCTTGGAGAAATGCCTGAATCGAGGTAATCAACAAGCAATTCGTTATCCTCAAAGGATAAACACGAGATCGATGAATGCCAACCAGATTATCAAGGTGAATGATTATCAATATAATCAGAATTTGAATGTAGACGAGGGACGTCGATCTCGTGACAGATGGATATCGTTGCTGATAAGCACGGCTATCCGGGTTTGATAAATACCGTGACCAGATCTGATAAACACCATGATCCGGGCCTAACAAACAACGTGATCCGTGGCCGATAAATACCATGATTCGGGTTCGATAAACACATTGATAAGGGTTCGATAAACACCGTGATCCGGGTCCGACAAACACGTGATCCAGGTCCGACAAACACCGTGATCCGGGTCTGATAAACGCCGTGATCCGGACCCGATAAACACCGTGACCGGGTTTGACAAAACCGTGATCCAGATTTGGTAAACGGGAAAGCAATCGCCGAGAGCTGAACATCAAGAAAATTATCTGAGCTAAACTATGACTCCTTAATGAAAACTACTTTCAGTTTGTAATGATCAAGAAAAACATGAAATCATCGAGGGTTTTTTCTAATTCAGCAAGCATTTACTAGATCACAGGTAATTCAATGGGAAAAGGTTGGAACTCATGCTGGGAGCTGAGTGAGAGTTCAGAACGCTGGACTACCCCAAGAAGCAAGAATGAAATAATAGTTGCCATGGGACTAGTCAATCATTTTTATGCCCAAAGGAGTGGCCATAAGAGTAACCACGGGTACGGGAATCCATGGGAATACTAATTAGGTAGGTGAAAATTCACGGGAACTTTTCGTAGCAACAACAGGAACCTATAATATAAGTTTTTAGTATATTGGCCGGCGCATTAGATTTGTCACCTTATTTTCCTAAACCACCATCCTCACTTAATTCCCGCCAAGAATAATTTTTGAGAACATAATAATCGTGTAGGTCGTTTATCTTCAACGGGCCTATTGAAGTAAATAAAAATGGAAGAACTCAGCTCACGCGGACGCTGGAAGAAGAAAATCTTAAGTGGTGGATTTACGTCGGAAGAGATGATATCACTGGGATGATGATCTATCGATGGCGTGTCCTTTTTCATTGTGACGATTAGATCCAGTTTCCTGCGTGAAGACGCAACCTCAACAACCATTAATAACTGGCCCTTATCTATGGACTCGTTCGAGAACTCATGAGGTACTCCAATAAATACAAATCTTTTCTACTTTTCGCAGAGTGAAGAGAGTGCTACTCGCGTAAACATGGGAAAAAACCGAGTTGAAGTTGACCAGGTAAGAGTATTGGTTGAAATTGCACTAGTGATAACGAGAGGTTAATCTGATAGCAGTTTTTTATATTGTCGTAAAAGTGAGGCTGTCAGCAAGGTACCGATCTATCAACAAACAGAAGGATCTAGTGCAGTAGTAAATCCAACGGAACATTGAGACTGGCAATAATGACGATAGTTATTCATGATCTATATTTTTAGCGATCCAAGAAAACCTTCATCCTTACTATTATTACAGATGGTTTCATCGGTTTATCTAATATAATCCTTTGAAAGAACTTTTTCATGGATTTTGCAAACAAACTACCTCGAAAATAATTTACAGCAATGGAAGTCGATGTGCAGATACCTTTCCCGACGTTGCACTTCTACTTACCTATGCAAGCAAATACTTATATACATACTTGCATATGCATAAGTGCTAATACTTATACGTGCAAATATTACCGCTGATAATACCTTAGTGAAGATGAATTCTATATGCATTAAGTTTCCCCAGTCGATCTACGATACAGCCATCGGGTACGTTGCTTTTAAGCATTTCACGTGAAGGAATAGTCGCCCAACCATACGGATTCAACAAAAAGCATAGCTAACACTTCTTCAAAATAAATTGAAATGACACTGCGAAGTGAAGAAAATCTTCTGAATAAAAAAAGGTAAACAGCAGCTTAGAAATACTGGCTGTTGGCCGAAGTCTTGGAGGGAGAAGGAAAAGGAGGAGAGCATTTCTACTTTCCTCCCCCTTCCTGGGAGATATTTCTTTACTCCCCCTCCTTCCTGGAAAGGATTCCTTACTCTCCTCCTTCCTGAGATGATTCCTAACCCCCCCCTCTTGGAAATGACTCCTTACCCCTACCCCTCCCCCCCCTTCCTGGTGATGTTTCCTTATCCCCCCCCCGCTTTTCTGGAGATGAATCTTAACTCTCCCTTCCTGGAGATGATTTCTTAGTCTCCCTCTTCCTAGAGAGGACTCCTACTTTCCTTCCTTTCCTGGACAGGACTCTACTTTCTTCCCTTCCTCATCTACTAGTATGCATACGGCTATATGTAGATGCACATACATATATTAAATTACATCAGATAATCCAATCGTAATAAGTATTGAACAAGATTATGACAAAAGCATTTTTAAATAAAATCATAACGAAGTTAAGTAACAACGTTTACATCGATACCCTTTGAAAGAAGAAGCACTTAAAGAATCTTTATAAATGTTATCGCATGCTAAAAGCTTCAAGAGCAATTCTCCTTACAAATAAGTTTCTTGTTAGAAATTGATGACTTCGATTTGACGAACAAATGCAAAATATCGCATTAATTGCAATAACGAATCATGTAACTGCAAATCAGCATGTATTAATTCTAAGAAAAAGTGAACCTTGCTAGTTATATAAAATATTGTGATGCATATATTAAGAACCATAAAAGATGCATTTAGTTATGCCGATGCTAAATATTCAAAAATGCAGCATTGCATTTTCATATGAACGCTAATATTTGGGATCGCCGAACCACTAAAAATAGATGTGATTCGGCGAAGAGATCAACTATAGATTGAAGTAGTATATATACTCTCTCTTGTATATATTTTTCCATATAGATTTCTTAACAAAGCAATGAGAAAAAGAAAAAGAGATTTAACAATAGGATGGCATCAAAAATATAGAAAATATTGCAAAAGTGTTACTTGATTTATTAGTTATGAGTAATGAAAAACGATGAATTATATAATTAAAAAAATGAATCACTTTAGCTATCATGAAATAATATACACAAATATTTATGTGATTATAGAAATGCCACCTTGCTAAGTGCAGTCTAATAACTGATATACTATTTATGTGATTATAGAAATGCCACCTTGCTAAGTGCAGTCTAATAACTGATATACTATCAGTGAAACTTACAAATGAGGAGAGGGTAAGGGAGAGGGGTAAGAAAGGGGAGGGATAATATCAGCTAGCATCCATCTAAAATTTTCATCAAATGCTTTTCTTGTGCAAAATTTGCACAAAAAAAATGACAATAAGAAAGCAAATTAAACCTTAATAATAGCCCTTAAAAATCCTATTTAAGAAAGACTCTGCAGTAAAAAAAAATACAAGAGCATAAAATGCTAATAAATGACTTTTTCCTTAAAAAAAAAGAAACAAGAACATAGCCAACTATAAATACTACTTTTCTATGAACCCTTATTTAGTAAATATTTAGTTTAAAAAAATAGTAAAAAATAAAAAAAAAATTTCATAGGCAATAATTTTTTTTATTATTGCATCAATAAAAACACCGAGAAAACTATGCGAAAAAAATTTCATAAAGCGTTCCTAATCGAAAAAAAGATTTGATTTAATTTCCGGTTTCAAGTACCACAAATATTCGACAATATTATTGAAATTGTTTATTAGCGAATAAACGAATAATAAGTTTATTATAAGTTTTAATTTTAAAATAATAAATATCCTATTATTATACCTGTTGGAAAAAATACCTGTCGCAGGTAAATAAATCAAGCAAAAAAAAAAATGCAAAAATCAGGAGGTATGGCAACGTAGTCGCAAATATTGCCGACCAACGCACTACGAAAGATCGCAACAAAATGGCGCGCACTAAAATTGCATTTCAACCACTCGATGCGTGAGCAAACGAAACGCGCGTCGGCCACCGCCCTATCGCCGACGCTCTACGTGCATTTCCCGCATCGATTTCCGACCTCGTCTTTTAATGGTCGACCCATCCAGGGGATGATTCCTCAAAACTTGCCCGAATACGCTCTCATCAACCTCGGGAAATTCCTGGCCGGCTAAAATCACCCAAAAAGTACCCACCTATGCTTTACTTCACCCCTCATCCCTAACCCTTCCCCTACCCTTCCTTAACCTGTCCACTAAAAAATGCAAAAAGATGGAAAGCAATCTACAAATTTCCTGTATATTAAACTGGCAATACAATTATGCTTGACAGGTTTGAGACGCATACAACTTTCCCCAATTTAAACACCTATAATAAATCGATAAATCTAAAAATGGTACAGATGGTCTAGCAAATTATATAAATTATACCAACAATTAAATTTCGGTATTGTAATTTTAATGGCTTTTCGGTTAAAACTAGCAAATAGATATATTCACATAAATATATAAATAAGCTTGCACAAGCAAATATTTAAAACCATACAAAAAATGTCAACTTGACAGCGAAAATAAACCTATTTTTCAATTTTTTTCAAAACTTTTCCAAAAAAATTCAGAAGTACGAAAGTGAGGTGAACTTTCAGGCCAAAGAACATCAGTCAAAAAACAGAATTACTCGAAAAGTTAGTTATGACTTCTGCAGTTCTCTTCCGGTACCTCATAAAAGACAGAAAAAACAAGTGCCGTTTTAAATTTTTAGCACTTGATTTTATGGTTCATTAGCGTTTAAAATGACGTTGAATTCGACCAACAATATTGTCAACGTGGATGCCATTTAAAAAAACTTTTTATAATGTGAAGAAATCGTCAAATCTAAGAGACATTTTTGTTGTTATTGACAACCGATGAAAATTTCACGAAAAAAAAATGTAGCCGAAAAATTTCTTTTTGGAAACCATCGATCATATTGCGAAAAGCTTAAAAATTCTTGAACAAAGCAATAAAAATTGAGGAAAAACCTAACTGTTGGTTGAGGGTTTTTTGGGAGTCGAGGAATCTCCCTCCCTCGTTTTGGAATTTGGGACATTGCGGAAATAGGAGTTCCCCCTTCCGCCTATGATAGCGCTTATCACAAAGACGATAAAACACTTATGCACGATTTAAGTATGAAAAGTTACCTCATCTCATCCAAAACACCTGAGTCTATTATTGGCAACCTTACTTTGCGCTTGAAACCACTTATTATAACTCATCTTCGTTAAAGCTTTTTTTGTGTTGCTGTGACTATAAAATTAACTCCAACAGTACATTAAAACGATAATAAAAACCCAAAATCAACAGATAAGGATAATGTTGAAAATAATAAAAGAATATAAAATATTTCTATAGGAATTACTTTATGTAAAAAAAAGTAATAATTTTCAAAATGCTTTTTGATAAATAAAACGAATGTTTTCAATTTAAAGTGGCGCTTATTTGAAAAAAAACTCATCGAAAATTCATATCGGACGCAACACCAAATATTCAACATCGATTTTCGCATTGAAGAAAATGATTCACATACAACACAATCAAATATTATCGTTGCCATAGAATTATTCCCTTTTTGTAGTTTTTTTTTTTTTTTTTCAAATTGCTTTTCACCACCAACATTGAAATATCAAAGATTTATGCAAATTTTTCTTGGTATTTTCTGAGCAAAAGGTGTTTTCTTTCGTAGAAACCTCTTTTTTATTACGGGTCTTACCTCTTCCTATCAACTCCTCCATCGTTTACAACAATCACTATACCATCCACCCCCTCCTCCTCCCTTTCTCCCGCTGCCCTCTAAAAGTCTTGAAATCACAAACGGCCGCAGATTTACAAGAATGTATCATGATGAAGTGCGGTTTCACTAGAGCAGAGAATGGAAACGGAAAAGAAAGAGGAAGAGAAGAGGTAGGGTAGAGAAGAAGGAAGAGAAGAGAGGCAAAGGAAAGCGAATATTAACTTTACATCATTAACAAAGAGGGGGAAATAACTCGTTTTTTTTTAAATAAATAAACGAATGAAACAAAAAAAAAGAAGAAAAGACTCAAACATAACCTGTCGGTTGAAACAACGTTCATGATGACCACTAGCCACGTTAATGAGCATTTTCATGCCCCTCTCTGCGAATCCGTTCACCATCGTTGGCTAGCATGAATCTCCCAACCGTCCTTCTTGTAACATCATCGAGTCTTGACAAATCAATTCCTTCAATATTTACATCAAATAATATCGCTTAAGTTTATATCGCATCACAAGTATTTAACGAGAAAACGATGAATAATTTAGTTACAAATTGCCTTCAATCTTAACGCTAATGTACTGGTAGGTTTTTGACCGTCCTCATTCACCTGGTTGAATCAGTCAGCAGACGAAACCTACAACAATCGTCCTGACATGACCGACCGCTCGCATATCAAAATGTGCCGGAAATAAGGTCCACCACCGATATTCATAATGTTGGAAACGATACTTTTTCCGCTAATTCTTTAAAAAGTTTTTCGTACTATAAACTATAGTACAGAACATAGCATAAAAAAAGTGCGACATACTTCAGAGATACGAATGCTCGCATCGACCTTTTTAAAATGCATCATAGATAGCACCTACTCGGTGGAGAGCTGACAAAAGCGCCGTTTATGATTATAAGAAGCACCCACTCGGTGGAGAGCTGACAAAAGCGCCGTTTGTGATTAAACGACGATGTTTTTTTTAGAGAAATTCAGATGAAAAGAGGTGATATGACTCCCTTGAAAGCTGACGAAGTAGAGGTTTTCCTTGTGGAATTGAAATGTCGAACAGTTCGGAATATCGTTACTAGCAACTGATAGTAACATAGCATTTATTGTTTACTGTTTATGATGTACTTTAAAAGCAACAGTAACTATTTTTATTGTTATCTCAAATCTCAAATAAATGACTATCTCAAAGAGGAATGAGCACTCTAGAAACACACAACCACCCACTAGAAGATGCGATATGAACAATATTTTAGAGTTATTCAATCTTATTTATTTAATGACAATAAACTAAAAAAGGAAAACAGCTGATTACAAATAACCTCACTCGCACACAACAACCAATCACAATAAACATTCCTTCTATGAGAGAGATCTCGTCAATAAAAATTGTCACATTTTCTATTCATAAATATTTATGCTAATGTTTTCTATAATAGTGAGGTGTTTATTTGATTTTATTTCAAAAAAAAAAAAAAAAAAATTTCATGCTCGACATTATTTCTATATTTTACCCTGTGAAAAGAACATCCGCCAATAAAGAGATGAAAAAAATGCGCCAACAATCTTGGCACAATATGTGCTTTTTGCAACACATCGACAAGTGTGCTAAAAAAAGCTTGCACGTTTTGTGCTTTTTCTGGTTCCAACGAGTTATCGGCAATAAATAAATATGCAAAACAATGTTTTCATTTCTGAATTGAACCGACCGCCCAACCAAGGAATCCTTTTTATGTCATCGTAATAAATGCCCATGCTGTACCATGCATCGCAAATTATTGCATCCTTCGAATGCCTGGGATATCTTCCAACAAGGATGGACGAAAATGAAACGAGGTGTGTGGTCCTTCTTTAGTAAGCATTTCACCATCAAATTTCTTGAGTTGTCGTGATGATGCTATCAGACACAGAGATAGACAGACACATGCAAATGCACAGTTCGATTGGTGCCATAATCGGCCTTGCAAAAACATAGATTTGGGTAAGGAAACGTCTAAGAAGTTATGCAGCGACACAGAGGAAACCTTAGCCCCAAATTAACAAGCGTAATTGGCACGACTAAACAACATATGCAAAGACTTGTTCAATCGTTCGTCAAGTTGTTCTACGACAATTTGACCTCCTCAAGAAAGGAGTCTGGATATATAAACAAATATATACCCCCCCTCCCACCCCCCAGAAGCCTATCACCTCGCCTCCAATACCGGAAGTTCTGTTTTTTATACTGCGTCGGGACTGATCAACTCATTCTCCAGAACGCATAAAAATCGATCAGCGCTACCGACGAAGACGGATCTTTAAGCTGTGAACAATTCACCGCAACGGAAATATTTTACTTTAAAACTCGGAAACATTTACAAAAAAAAAAAAAATCCATTTAAAACTTTGAAATACGTAAATAAAATCATAAAACATGACAAAGGAATCCATGAACCGATTTGCTGACTATCCAAGGACAGGATAAAAGCGATCATATGAATCGATATTGATGATCGCAAATGTGATATAATCGAAAATATAGTCAACATTCAAACAAAATCAAAAGTAAACACAGAAAGAAAGCTTTCAAGTTCAACAAACATCGTTAGAAATAAATGCTATGATTCACTGTGTAGACGAATGCATTCTGATGGTGCTTTATGTGTTTGCTTTAACGCATGCAACACTTTTGCCCTTCTTGCATACACCTAGAGGAATTGACAGACGGTGGAAACCGACGAACTTGCAGGCTGTAACCCGTCGGGCTGGGTGGGATTTCGGGCTAGGGCTTATATGTCTTAGAAGCATACGGTAATATAGTCGAAACATCCCGGTCTCGACACCACTCTCGAACAGAGGTTTGGTATGCAATCCTTCCTCCCCCGTATTCCCCAATGCTAATGTCTTTACTAATAAAAATTCATATCAAAAACGACGAAGGCCAACGAAAGTTTCAGCCAAGTGTTCTAGTCAAGTGGTTGTAACACTCAAAACATACAACCAGCAGAACGCATTCCGCTCAGGTATGCAAATGAACCTGCAAAGAACTCCACTCATGGGTAACAAAGTAAGCAAATCGGTGGGTTGATTCGAATCGATTAGCCAACAGACATGCACAGACAGACATACACGCCGGCATAATTCATTACATCGTAGATGGCGACACTCTAAAAACCGAATCGCCAGATATTCTTTAGCTTCCTCCATTGACCACTTTAGACAACGCTTCAAATGCATCAGGGCTGATATCCAGTAGACATTCACATCAATCCCTCACTGCACAGTTATCCTGATTCTTGCGAATCGATTAGCCAACAGACATGCACAGACAGACATACACACTGACATAAGAAAAACTGCGGCCACCATCAAAGAATTTAGTCAGCAGTGGACTGACTACTCATTGACTTCGTTATTTACCGACTGGAGGCAAATTAGCCAAACGTAAGGCCTACCCATCTCTAACATGGGGAAACTTTTGTAAAACAAAAGAAAAAAAAACAGTTTAGCTTTCTAAAAATTTAAAATCAATAATAAAAGCACGTTAATGAATAAAAGAAAGAGAATACAAGAGAATTGAAGAAAAAAAATATAAAAAGAAAAAATAACGCGCACTTGCAAAAACATAGAACAATACAAAAAAACAAAAATGCAGAGAATAGAGAAAACAAAACATTAAAAAATACAACTCTAAAATTTATTGATATCAAAGCGAACAGAATATGCAAAACAAAGCAAACTATAAGAAATGTCGTGATGAAACCTTTAGCAATAAAAAGAAAAAAATATATAATATGCAGTCTTTTTTCACATACATTCCATCACATGATTCATCGATACTTCCCGAAACCAATAAATTTAGAGCTCAAAAAGGTTCACATTAAAGATCTAAGTCCAATCTTAGGATACTGTAAAATTCATGCTCTTCAAAGAAGTGAACAAAACTTATGAAGGGGGAATGAATTTGGGGTGGTTTGTGAGAGTGGTATCTCAAAAGCACATAAGAAAGGAAGGACTAAATGTAAAGCGAATTGAATTCAAACGAATGCATTTGAAGGGATATCTACGAAAGGTAGACTGTATTTGAAGACTGAACGAAGGAGGGAGGAAAACGAAGGTCGAAAGATGTGGGAGTGTGGGCCATAATGAAGGACTATCACTACTCCTAATCCATCCATTAAAAAAAATTCTTTTAAGGCACATCGAAATAAATTTTTCACAGCAAACTATATTGCAGCTAAGCATATTACTTAAACAATGTATGTATTATTTCCTCTCATAAAATATGAGCGAATAATTTAAGAATAAATTGATGAATAAAAATGAAAATAATAGAAAAAATTTTAAAAAATTTAAATATATGGGAAAAAATTCATTTGAATAATGAAACATGTCGTTAAATACGCAATAAATCGGTGAACTTTACAATCATTGAGAACGAGAAATTAAATATTTAAAAAAGATTTTTTTAACCAATAAACGAAATTCAATAAAATATAATAAAAAAACATATAAAAGTATAAAATATAAAAGAAATACAAGAAAAAAAAAGCAAAATAAACTTAAGATAAAAGAAATAAGCCACCAATCTCTAATAAGCTAGCGAAACACTCAGCGTTTATCAATCACAATTCCATCTTTCACCATTCATTAATGCACTCATACTCGCACAATTCTAATACCGTACCTCTAGAAAACCTGTACGTCAACTACCGTATTCGAAAAATTTCCTGCAACGCATATTACCTATTCACCAATCTTTTTTTTCGCATCACCATTACCATAATTTCTCCTGTCTTATATTGTTCGAGTTCACACATGCCCTACAGTAATGACGTAATTCAAAGAATATTTCAAAAGAATGGAAGAAATAAAATGCAAATATTTAAAATTAGTAATAAATTTTAATATTAGAGAGAAGTTCGAGAAGAAGCTTTATTGTGCTATGAGATGGATTTCTATACATTTGAAGAGGTGGAACCATTAGAAAGTTGCTCTTTAAGACGTGATGCTACAGCCGCAACTAGAGCTGCACCTCGACCACTTCCATCTTCCGATAACATTAATTGAAACTGAAAACAACCTTATTAAATCAAATTATCACAAATTAGCACACTTAGGATTCATTTGATTGAAGGCACAATATTTATGAGTTAGAATATATTTAAATATAATTATAAATAATTAAATAATTAGTTGAATAAATATAATATAAAAATATTCGAATAATTTTTGATTATCAAATACCATACTTCAAAGGTGCGGTGCTATCACTGCTCTGACTTAGCCGGGGATGGACATTCTGATCACTCACGAACAAATAAGCTGCAATTTTTGTGCGACTTCATTTCAATATTTGAGTGGAATCCACTCTGTCGATTGCTTATATATATATATATATATATATATATATATGTCCGTACCTAAACCAATGCAATATATTGGATTAGGTACGGATATAAGCATCCAGTGCGCCCAGAAATATATTCGGATTGTGAGTTCAATTCAATCCTTTACTAATAGTCATCACCTTCGACGGGCTTATTATCTCAATTTTAGACGCGCCGTTTCCTGTCAATCACAAATATCTAGAAATTAAAGCAGATGCTTCACCCTTAAAACTTCGATTAGTTAATTCCTTTCAATTGCACTCTAATGCGAAAATAATCTACTTTTATATTTTTGCATTTTTCATCGTTATTAGCACTTAACTTCTAGTCACTTTTAAAACAATACATAAAGTTTAATGCTACTATTACCTTAATATTTGGATTGACCAGTCTGCGGATCGTTTCATCAAGAATTCGATGGAAAGTCGGATGAAAGCGATAAACGGATCCATCCATAGCAATCGTAACGAATTGCTTATGCATACGATTCATTAACGTTGCAATACCCGCACCACATAGCTCAGCCGCCCTAAATAAGGCTATCGAAAATTTATTTTTATCTCATATTCATAGCACAATGTTTTTTTCATATAATTTTGTAAAATCTTTATCCTGTGGTAGTCAAACTCACAAATCACTCTAGATAGAGCAAAGGAAACTGAAGTATAACTTGAATTTCAGGATATTCATCCGTCCTGAATAACCTGAACTGAACGGGATTCCTCCATCCAGAATAACTTCAGCTGCAGAGTATCAGGATATTCGTTCTATGTCCAGAATTTCGTTCTGGTCGATAATTCTCTACACCATCAACTGGTACTTATAGGTGCTATGAAATTCGTCATCTAAATTATCTCTGTTGCTAGCCGAATGCTGGCTAGAAGCAGGTTTTTTAGTTTGCACTAACTTGTGTTTTAGAACGATTTTGTTTGAAATATTGTTAGACTTTATTCTAATATTCTTTCACATCTGGGCAGCCAGTTGCTCTAAAGCAATTCAACACAAAATCATGTACCGTAAAACTAGAAATAAGGCTGACCATGATGGCATATTGAGACATGAAAAAATCGTGATGCAATTTGATAGACCAACTTTCTATCGAAGAATAAATTGATGTCAATTGGCATGCAATATTACTATGCGGGGGATGAGTGCTAATATGCGATAGGTCGTTGTCTATAAAGTGAAACAATAAGTGAGGGATGACTTTCAGGAAGAAAAAGGATGCAGTTGGAACGCAAGGATGGTGAAATCCCATATAAGCAAGGATGTTTCTTAGAGCGCTGCAACGACAGAAATTCTTCATTACTCCCACCCCCCCCTCACCCCTCCACCCAGCCCCCCACCCCTCCGCCTATAAACAGTCAACACTGAATATTTAAAAAACAATGAAATAGTGCTTTATGTGCCTTTTGTTACGTAATTATATAGTAATCCTTCTCTAGTCATATCCATCTCTTTATAAAATAAAATTATAAATATTTATGACAAATTAAAATGTCAACATCTTATACCAATAACTCATTGACCCATTTCAAATTGAGATCAGTTGGTTCCAAAACATTCTCATGTTGTATCCACCTTTAATGACTTATAAGTGGATATGTGATGAAAAAGCAAAACAGTATCTAGATCGGAGGTTTATGCAAAATAATACCTTCATATGAAATACCTCCGCAAAACTTCTCAAAAGATTGCCTTCTTAAAATCCCTTGAACGAGCATAAGCTCTACAAGTTGATTATCATAAAACTTTTCAACTCACCGTCGACTTACAAGCGAGCATACATAAGCGACAGTCTGAAAGTCGTGATCAGCAGCGTCTTCAACACCAATATCCTCGAGCACTTGACGAGTTTTCTCATAGGTACGTGTACCATCTGGTTCATAATCACTGCAGAAAAACAAGTATTTATGGCGGGGAATAAAAAGACTTCCCAGAGGGTTGAAAGAGTCGATCGCCTAGTCTCATTCTACATCGCTCAATTTCATTTGTGTATAAAGAATTAGCAAACATAATAAAAATATATAAATACTCGTCGCAGTGTATAATGCATGAAACATCACATCAATAAATTTTCACAAAATTCCTATCCAACCGGCTGTCAATAAACTCAAACAATTAGCTGTCAATAAACATTATTAATTGGATCATCAAGAATAGCCATAGTGAATGGCAAAAATTAACATAACCATCGATGAATAAATAGACCTTTCGTGATCCGAAATACACAACAAATATATAATGCAAACAAACCCTTCAATTTCGGAGACATATTTTGTTGGGAACGAATGTGGTACTTTCAATGGCCTATAATTGACATTCTCGAAGAGAACACCATGATCGGCCAAGTGGACGAGTGTAACGCGAACCAACTCACCCATATACATACCAGAAATCATCTTCTCGAACCTAAATTTTCACTCATCACATTAGGATAGCCAATTTAGAATGATCGCGCTTCTATGCATAAATTGGTGAAAATATTTGAAAGCAAAAAGAATTCAACTGTGACTAAAGTCTTAGTCAATCAATTACGATATTATCCATTTCCTATCGCTGGAGAATTTCATTCAAATTCGCGAATATTGCTTAATTTGTCAATCAAAATCATTCAGGAAAATCTTGAAAGATCTTTTTATCTTCAAAAAACAATGCATCATGAAGTGAAGGATTTATTGCCAACTTTCTAACTTGCAATAAAATATTGTAGAATGCATCGTCGTAGTCACAAAAATCGCAATTATAAAAAAGAATGCGCATTGCAACTTGCAATTGTTTTCCACGATTTACGCTTCCTTCGTCGACAATCGCATCGAATGAAGTACGAATAAATTCGAGCGCTCCATCATCACCGAATGCACCCCATTCCGTATTGATGATCATCTAACGCAACATAGATCAATCACTCTTTATATAAAACAATAAAACACAGCATACCTAATGCTCTCGAGAAATATTTTTAGAATTTTATTTCAAAAAAAAAATCGAAAAGAGATAAAAGGACAATGACACTAATCCTGGCCTATTAGATCCTTGATTTTCTGGATGTTATGCTCTCCGACTCTTTCCAGAAGAGAACGCTTCTGGATTTCCTAAGCATTTCAGCTAACTCTCTCAATGCGCATCAATGAACAATTAAAAAACGGCTGAGAGAACGAGAAAAAGGAAACCTAAACAATTTTAGCTAAATTAAGCAACGTTTTTTTTTTTTTGAAACTGACAGGGAAAAAAGGATGCGAGGATTTAACATTTTCTAGACTCAAACGAATTTTCTGCTGATGAGAGTGATTTTTGCTTGAGGAAAAAAGAATTTAAAAAAAAAATATTTGAACGGAACTTTTTTGAATTGGATAAAAGAATTATCAAACATTGCAATACAATATTGCAATTAATCTACCTAATATTGCATTGCAATTATTCCGTCTAATATTGTTGCATTTGTTAAGCTTGCTAACATTGCAAAGAAAATTCCAACTAAATATGCAACATACCTCATCATGGAATGGACCATCTTCAATTATGCATTTATCAAGCTTAGCGCAACGTTTAATTCTCTCGAAATAGCATGCATTTGTACCGGTGCCCACAATCACTCCAATAGCACATGAATTATCCTCAAATGCGCATGACATCAGCGATCCTACCGTATCGTTGAGTATTGCAACTACATCGATATCAACATCCTATAACGAATAAGTTACCACTTATGACAATAATGTACTATCGGATGTATATCGTTCTTTGAGTACCATTCAAAGTGTCTAGAAGATTAGCAGGAACGAAAATTTAATGAAAATTGCTTGATGAATTTGAAAAAAAAAATGTTTTTGATAGATTCGATCAAAAAATTTGACGAATTCGATAAGGACTGTTGATTAAATTTCAATAAATTTTGAAGTTCGATACAAGCGAGAAAAGAACTTATCAAAAAGAGAGAAAAAGAATTCCAAATCCAGATCCCTTTTAAGTGATATAGAACTTGGAACAAAATCCTGAAAGCTTGGAACAAAGTCCTGAAAGCTTGGAACAAAATCCTGAAAACTACGAGTTCGGAAAAGAAGGATAGCCTTTGGCAAAGGTGGCATTATTTCTATGAACGCTGCCATTCTAGGATAACACGTCCAACGTTCCAATGTTTGAAAATATGCTGCCTGATTATGTGATGGTATAACATCTTTCAGCTAACTTTCTTCCTTTTCCAAACGAGTCAGTCCTTAGGCAAATAGACAAATACAGGAAAACCTTCATTAAGGAATTGCAGGAAAATTTGCGTTTCCCATAAGATAATGCCACATAGTTATCGTCCCCATAAAGATATGCTAATGCATATCTTTATCTTTATCAATATGTTTTACGTTTATCTGCTACTATTTATTTATAAATAAAAAGGAGTATTTTAAGTGTTTTGAATGGAATTATATTACCTGACGACGTTGGCAAGCTTCACGCAACAATTTGACAACGTCTTCACTTTCGACGCCACTTGCACTAAATCCTTTCGTCCATGTTATGAGACGCGCTTTTGTGAGTCCTTCTTGTGCACAAGGAAACGAGAATGTGAATCCGAGAGGAAGTTTACGACCCGAACAAGACAGCTTCATATCACTCATGAACTTTGCTAGACATTCGGCGATATGATCGAAGAGCTATAAGCAAAATTTGTACGCTAATGCCATGATCAGAGTTTTTACGATTTTCGAAGACGGTGTCTGCATAATCGTTGTGGGTGCAGTACGGATCGGAGAATTAAGCCTTTAACCTGAATCAGGCATATGTACCATATTACTCATGCGCTAGTATGGAATGAACATAGGCGCTCAAGTTGACCAAAAGAGCCCAAAGAGAACGAAATTTTTGCTTAACTTCTCCACTTTTCTAGAATTGCAAATCCAAGATTCCATTGAATTCCACAATTTAAATATTACTTACCAAAAAATATATCTCGTATTTATATGATAGAAACAACAAGCATTTAGCCTGAATCAATACAACTTAACATTTTCGAGAGTACTACGTTGAATATGAACGAGAGTGAGAGCAGTGGACAGCTTTCATTCACACTCTTTGTAGTTGTGTAATCAGCGTATATACAAGAACTAAACCTATACTCTAAATTACAACGCAATCACAGAGGAAAGCAATAATTTCTGCAGGTATATAATTCACATCTATCAGCTTTCATATCTGTTTGTTGCTTACGTAGAAATTGCGATTCGATACGGATCTATATGATCAGTACACTATCGTTCACTTGTTTAGATTTTTAGAGGCTATAACGCATCGTTACTTTATTAATAATTTTCATTGCCCGAAATTTATCGTTTGTTATTTTTTTCATTTTATCTTACTTCCTGAAAGAACTCAGAAACCTGTGGCCAAGATCCCTTATCTCTTGAAGTTCTTATTTTTATAAGCATGCCTAATTACAGTTTACTCTTCGAAAATCAACACCTTCAAAGATTCTCGTAGTACACTAGTTGATACTGCTCAGCAGTCAACGCTTCAGCAGGGTTCGCTTGTTGCAGCACTAAATTTGAAAAAAAAAAGAAGAGAGAAAACGACGTCGAAAAGATTTAAGTTTTCTTTCCGGAACCCATTCATTATTATATACTTTCCTGCTCCGGAATAAATGCCCCTTTAAAATGCTTTCTTCGACACTTTTTCAATTCATAAACTAGCCAAAAAAAAAAAAAATGATCCGGCATCGATTTGCATTCATCTACTAATCGTGGAGTTCGAAAAAACAGATATGGAGAGACTTATAAGCCTCAATTTTATTCCGGATAAAGTGGCAGAATATCAAAATACGATATTAAAAACTGATAATTGTTAGAAAGAAGTCAAAAGCAATGAATGAATTACCCCTGTTCCGGTGCCTTTAATTATGTGTTCGGGAAGCCGAAAGATTCGTCCTTCCATTTTCGCATTTTTTCCGTCCAATCTTACCAATAGCACACGAAAATTTGTACCACCAAGATCGAGTGCTAGAAAATCGCCTTTTTCGGTACCGTTTGGCCCCGAGCGTAGATACGAAGGCAACATTTTTAGGGAAGAAACTGCTTCTAAAACAACAATCGATTAATATAATTTCAACAAAATGAACAAAAAGATTAAAAATAATTATGTAATTAGATTAATTTAAATTTTTTCCACCATCATTTTACTATAGAGGAAACTACAGATCACTATATTAATTACTTTAAAAAACAAACAACAATTGCACTCATTAAGTATCCACTCAAGAATTGACTTATATAGATAAACCTATCGTTCTTTCGTACAATTCAACGTGTAATGGTGGTGCTCCTCTAATACCTTTGCAATATTGGTTGCTTTCGATGCTTTTTTTCACCGATCACCATATGTGTTCGTAAAAGTGTCCCTAATAGACCACAGTCTAAATCAGGCAATAAAGAACATGATAGAAAACTATCGTAATACTAGATGATTGGTCGTTGCTTCATATACTACTAAACTTAAACAAATATAGATATAGTCTGACGTAAATAAACTTAATTCAAAAATTAGCGCATTCGAAATAAAGGTATCTAAGATCACTGACAGCATCCAACTAGAAGTTGTTTTGCGTTCCTCAAAGGAAACTTAAGCAGAAACTTTTAATTCAAAGCGAAAAATTAATAAAAGATTAGCCCAATTAAATGTGAAAACCAACCAGGACTATTCGAAAGACCATTATCGATGCTAATTGTTAATTCGTTCATCAATCTTCGAAGATCTCCCTCCAACAATTGCAAACAACCACAAACTTGATCGATCTAAATTCCCTCATATAAAAATGCATTAATTCCTGATAGAATAAACTGATAAAATTTGCATATTGAAGTGCTGAAAGGTAGAATAAACTGATAAAATTTGCTTATTAAAGTGCGGAAAGGTAGAATAAACTGATAAAATTTGCATATTAAAGTGCGGAAAGTTTTCACTGAAAGGGGAGGGGAACGGCATAGGAAGGAAAGAAGCAGCACTACCCTGAAAACTTTTCAACTCATCTCTAGTAAATTATCACAAATTGAATTTGAAATATAGCCACACACTAGAACAACTTACGATCGCTGAAACCCTCGATGATACAGTCTGGTATGCAAATTTTATTATTCGATCTATACCGTCGGATATATCAAAAATCAAAAATTTGCATTTTTCCAACTCCAACTTATGAAGCTTAATGTTTGTATCTTAATTTACATATTACGGAAACTATGGGCTAATATAAATCGTTATATTCAACGTACTAAATTTATATACTTGGATTAAAAACGTTCGGCCGATAATAGCGATAAAACTTATGAACTCAAGCATGAGGAGATACTTCAAAAATATATCTGAATATTCGAAGGAGAATGAATTTATTTTTTAAGGTAACCTGCCCATATAATAGAAAAAGAAGCTTAGATATAAAAAAAGAAGAAAATGTTTGCTTGAATTTCCTCCTATTTTCTTTCATTTATGTGAAGAGGAAGTTTAGAAAAAGGCCTCCTATCCTTTTCTTGCTTATTTTAGACTGGAATGGATTAATCTTACTATCCACCCTCTCCTATATGTGGAACTTCAACTCATCACCACGAACGTTTTCACTCTTCATCAGTGAGAATGCAAGTAATCTTTCATCGATGACGTCATGCTTCCATGTGTTCTACATTTAAATCTGAATATTATGCAGTAGATATCACTCATTATTTGTATTAAATAATCATAACTACCACACCCACTTGAATAACACTTGACGAGAAGCACCTGAGGTTATGACCTTTAGCAATGCAAAACACGAGAAATACAGTATGCTCGAGACGGTAGCTTACAAGAAAGGAGGACTTATAAATGAGGAAATACGGTAAATCGAATATGATCCCTCGATGGCTCAGACACCAAAAAAATTAATGCTTCCTAAACTAGAATATGATTTGAAATTGTGTTGATTTTCTCTATATTGAAGCAATCCATGGGAACGTCTCATAATGAATGCATCGTTCAATCACTATTCTAGCAGTATATTATATAAAATTGATTATATAAAAGATGCATTAAAAATAATAGAACTTGCCCTCTGTTCCCTAGTTAGCGGTTCATTATCGACTACATTCCGAATATCGCGTTCTTTGGTTGCCAAATAAGGATCGGAACTAAGATCGAGATACATCACCAACGTAAATTTGTGAAGCACTTAATAAAGCTTTTTCTGGAAATATTTCATCTTCATATAGATGGGAATTGAGCTTTTGTTATAGCACTGATAATAATCGTTATTCCATTCATAACGAATAAAATATAAAAATGAAACTACGTGTTGGGTGTCTAGGAAAGGTCAGCATCAGGGTCAACACTCAACTATTTGATGATTGCTTCAAGGACAGAGATGTGAAATAAGGTTGGGGAGGGGATTAGAAGAAGGAGACGAGAGGGGTGAATTATTTAAATTTTTGAAGAACTACAAATACAAGCCTTAGTGCTTAGTGCTTGCTATTCGCCCAATATATATCTATAAAATAAGATCGACATCATAAAAACGACTTTCATAAGTCGCATAGCTAGAAATCATCTCGACGAATGAACATTTAGTGAAAATATCGTAGAGATACCCAAACGATGTATAAATCGCATCTAACATAGCCATAGAAATAAACTCCATACGACCGTTCATCGCACACAGAAACTGTTTCACTGACGACGACGAAACGATGCGAGAAACCGATACGAGATACTGCAAAATAAAAAGAAACAAACAAAAACGATCGACTTTTGATCACTGCAAATATTTATAAAGGAAATACATAATGCACTACCATAGACTAGACAAAATAAATGCGGATAGCAAATATTCGTTATCGTAGACTAGACGAAATAAACGCATCGATTTTATATGCACTACCGTAAATCAGACGGCAATAAACATACTGTATAATTGTCGTAAAAGTACTTAATAAATAGTACTGTATTTTTTGACCATAAGGAGGCATTTTGAAACAAAGCAAAACATAAGACAAAGTATGAGTGAATATCGGTCATTGTTTCATTTAAAATTATATGAAAGACACCATTTTCAATCAAATGATATATATACGACAATTTTAATCGATCTACAGTAATATCAAAGTGATGAGGTAAAGTAATAAAGTGATGATCACAGTATGATTACAAACTATAGAAGATCATCAAAATACAACAACAGACTATCATAGAACTTTTGCAAAAGAGCGATCACCTTCCAAGATATCTACATGTAAATTTGCAGAGCGCTAAATAAGAACGAGCTCATGCCTTACAGTCTTGAAATGCTGCAATTTATTTAACTGTTGAAAAAGATAGTTGAGAAATTTAGAGTAAATCGAATATAATATTCTTGTATAGATTTATTACAAAGACAAAACCGATCAAAATTTTTGTCGATTTTCTGGCACATTCTACGCTAACAAACCGACGAAACTCTCAAATATTTCATAGTAAAACTATAATGAACTTCTTGGATTTGTTTCTCCTATTTTTTAAGCATTATTTATTATTTGCGATTAAATGTGAATTAAATCCATTCCTAACCATAACCGAATGAGGAATCATAACCGGAAATGGATTTAATCAAGTAAATTTATATTACAATTCATTTATAATAAAAATTAACATAGAATAACAGAGCAAAACCACTAAGTATTGCTTGAAACGTTTTGAAAAATGTAAGAATAAGAATGTGTTAGCATATATGCCGAGTGTAATCGCTCATTATAGATCTTTCGAGGAGTTTGATCACTGAAACCTATAGGAGGGTGGGTAGCAGCAATTAACAAACAATAATGGCATTGATCTAAGAGTAACGAATTGGAAATGTAACAGCAACAAGAATTGAATTTAACTTAAAGCCTTGCTTGAATACCTTTGGACTTGCAAGCTTTCCAAATTATTTACTAGATAGTATAACTAATGAGCGACTCATAATCATGAGTGCCTATAATTTCCCCAAATTTTTTGTCGGTGTTTAATTAAAAATAAGAATTTTTCAGATTCCCATACGATTTTGAGGATAAACAAATCGAGGATGCAGGTATAGTTACCGAGTAGGAGCTGGTATAAAATAATTAAAAAGTATTCGCAACTACAGCCTTGAAGTGCTTTGCGTCGTCCAAATGCAGGGATACATGATCGGCCGGGACAAATAACCTAGAGATGTGAACATATGATCACGAAGAGGGTGCTTATGGTAATTCCCACTTTCTTACGGTATTATCCTGAAAGAGGGTTTATAATAGGCATTTCATGATCCACACCTTCACTAAACATAGCTTCTATCATGAAATATTTCAAAAATCTACACTGACTACACACTCTTTGCGTTGTTCATCGCGTAGATCACAATATGAGGCAGCAACAAAACGGTTGCGCATTTCACATCGCAGAAAAAAAAACATTCCAAAGCCATCGAGAATATGCGATAGGGAGTGCAATATTCGTCGGTGATCTCGCGCCCTATATAAACATCATAAAATCTTGTGATCCATCCAGATAGCTGACAACAATTTCAAGATGAAACGATATATTTTTCAACAACTAGAAAGACTCGCTTCACAATCATCCCACAACATAATAATGCAAAAATCCAATAATATACAAACAAAACGTTTTTTTAAAAACGAAATTTAAATATTCAATTTTTTGTGTTTTTATAAATTTGCATTTACAAAGAGCATTTTTAATTTATTGCATCTTCATAGGTATATTTGTATCACCATTAAATTCATATTAAAAGGTGTTGAAATTTGAAAAAAAGTTTCTTTGACATGTTGGCAATCATTCAAATTGATCTTTGAGCTCCGAAATATCGGCAAATGAGGATATCGTTTATCACATGAAAGATAAGGGCTATTTAAAATATTCGATATAAGTTTTATAGAGTAGATTTACAAATCTATCAATTGCTCAACGATCTTTTCTAATCAAATTATGTGCAAATGAGAGAACAAATTTATATGCATCCAATCCACAAAATTGACAAAAACGGAAATATTTGATGCCATACCGTTATCGAATCATAACGTTGTTATGATTGATTCATAGCCGCAAAAATGGCAATAAGTCATCGGGCTACTCTACAATTCATCAGCTAAAGCTTTTCAAATCTTGGATGTTTTGCTTAGATGCACGCGTTGCCTGAGGCAAACTAATGAAAAATAAAAAATAAATAAATGTATTTTGCAAAAAACTTTCATCTCTGCCGTCATATTTTTGTTCCGAGCTTGGAAACTTCAAAGAAGGAGAAAATTTGCGATGTCACAGAAATGAACTTACGAATTCAGGATTGGAATTCGAATCCATAATGGCTTTTCAGATCACTCAGTGGATTATTCGAATCGGTTTAGCGGATCTTGAATTGAAATACGTATTCCAGAGGATAGATATAGCCTCCTTTGTGTGCGATTGTTTTCTATCTGTAAATTAACCTCTTTCAATAATATACTTGAGTGCATCTTTACTGCTCAAAGATTTCTTGCACGTAAAAACAACAAGCAAAAAGTATTAATGTGCCACACCCAATTTTGTCAAACTCCCAATATTGCCAGCCGCTTACCCAATCACATGTACGTATGCTCTTGACGATAAAACCGGCTGGCAATATCGAAACAACGATAGGAGTTATTTGAAAGAGAAACATTTTCAATAATAATACGATAAATTTACAATTATAATTTATCGAATAAATATGTAAATAGACAATTCAAATTGAATCGCAATCAAATGACTGTCCGATTTTTGATGTCTTATTTCCGCTTATTTCTTTGATCAAAAACTTGTAGTGATATATAGCATTGTTCTTTTAAGGTACGCTTTTATCAATGATTTTATAGTTATTATCACCTTATCACAATGCACCAATTTTATATGAAAGCATTTAGAGCATAATTTTGAAA
The DNA here is from genome assembly GCA_037389465.1 of Baylisascaris procyonis. Taxonomy (NCBI): domain Eukaryota; kingdom Metazoa; phylum Nematoda; class Chromadorea; order Rhabditida; family Ascarididae; genus Baylisascaris; species Baylisascaris procyonis. Next base: position 4,282,991 of record JAZARR010000154.1, on the reverse strand, counting down.
TTAAATTCAAACATGAAATGCTTCAACAATAAATTAATGCAAAAGTAACAAAACAAGAAAAAAGGTCACTGAAAAACGAACAAAAACTCTCAGTGGACTAATCAGCTCACCATTTACATCAACGATTCATTCATTGACCTATTCAAGGTGGATCAGCGCTTGTTTCTTTAATGTTAAGTGAGTGAAGGATCGAATGCCAAAAATAAAAAATTTGCATATTATTTATTAGCCGTGTGGATATATAATTGAGCGATCATTAGACATGAAATATTATTAGATATGTAAATTCAATTGGTAAAGTAGTCGAGAATATTTTAAACGAATGAATATCAACGCAGATATGCATAACACAAATATATGAACGAATATCGCCAAATATTTTTTTGTGTAAATGCAATTATTTAAATCTATCTTATAAAACTGTAATCAATTGCAATTGCAATAAATTGCAAAAAATGCAAAAAAGCGCATCGAAAAAATTTATTAAAACTTCCAACGATATATAAAGCAATTTTCATTGCTCATCACTCATTGTATCATCAATCACTGTCTGCTCATCGGTCGGCCACATTAATTGGTGGGTCGGGCATTTTTCAGCTTCTTCTTTCTTTTTCATGGGCGATGCATATGAATATGAAAAGTATAAACCCTCCTTCGAACATGAGTCTCCACGTCCTATTTAAGGATCGCGAAGAACATATAATACAAGACCTAATATAACATATAAACGCATAATAAGACAAAAAACAAAAAAAAAAAACAAAAACAAGTCTGGGGCTTATATTCAAGCAAATACGATATGTTCAACATGCAAGAGGAAAGACTCTAACCTCAAAGATGGAGTAAACAATTCGCAGCACAAAAAAAAAAGAGCATTATAATTTTTGAATGTTAATTATGGAAAATGCTGCAGATCGTTGTGCAGTGTTTACGTTATTTTGCTGACAGCCGTTTTGTGCTAAGTTCAATTTTTGTTTAGCAATCTCGATTGCAGCATTCTCTATCGGTAACCATTTACAGAATAACGTCAACCAGACTCATTCAAATGCAATCAACATCGTGATACTCTCTTCCCTTATTATTGCACCTTTTCGTTTCCCCTCTTCTATTCTACGCTTCTAGGCTCTACGTTTTGATAATCGGTAACCATTAAAAGAATAACATCAACCAGATTCATTCAAATGCAATCAACATCGTGATACTCTCTTCCCTTATTATTGCACCTTTTCGTTTCCCCTCTTCTATTCTACGCTTCTAGGCTCTACGTTTTGATAATCGGTAACCATTAAAAGAATAACATCAACCAGATTCATTCAAATGCAATCAACATCGTGATACTCTCTTCCCTTATTATTGCACCTTTTCGTTTCCCCTCTTCTATTCTACGCTTCTAGGCTCTACGTTTTGATAATCGGTAACCATTAAAAGAATAACATCAACCAGAATCATTCAAATGCAATCAACATCGTGATACTCTCTTCCCTTATTATTGCACCTTTTCGTTTCCCCTCTTCTATTCTACGCTTCTAGGCTCTACGTTTTGATAATCGGTAACCATTAAAAGAATAACATCAACCAGATTCATTCAAATGCAATCAACATCGTGATACTCTCTTCCCTTATTATTGCACCTTTTCGTTTCCCCTCTTCTATTCTACGCTTCTAGGCTCTACGTTTTGATAATCGGTAACCATTAAAAGAATAACATCAACCAGAATCATTCAAATGCAATCAACATCGTGATACTCTCTTCCCTTATTATTGCACCTTTTCGTTTCCCCTCTTCTATTCTACGCTTCTAGGCTCTACGTTTTGATAATCGGTAACCATTAAAAGAATAACATCAACCAGAATCATTCAAATGCAATCAACATCGTGATACTCTCTTCCCTTATTATTGCACCTTTTCGTTTCCCCTCTTCTATTCTACGCTTCTAGGCTCTACGTTTTGATAATCGGTAACCATTAAAAGAATAACATCAACCAGAATCATTCAAATGCAATCAACATCGTGATACTCTCTTCCTTTATTATTGCACCTTTTCGTTTCCCCTCTTCTATTCTACGCTTCTAGGCTCTACGTTTTGATAATCGGTAACCATTAAAAGAATAACATCAACCAGATTCATTCAAATGCAATCAACATCGTGATACTCTCTTCCCTTATTATTGCACCTTTTCGTTTCCCCTCTTCTATTCTACGCTTCTAGGCTCTACGTTTTGATAATCGGTAACCATTAAAAGAATAACATCAACCAGATTCATTCAAATGCAATCAACATCGTGATACTCTCTTCCCTTATTATTGCACCTTTTCGTTTCCCCTCTTCCATTCTACGCTTCTAGGCTCTACGTTTTGATAATCGGTAACCATTAAAAGAATAACATCAACCAGACTCATTCAAATGCAATCAACATCGTGATACTCTCTTCCCTTATTATTGCACCTTTTCGTTTCCCCTCTTCTATTCTACGCTTCTAGGCTCTACGTTTTGATAATCGGTAACCATTAAAAGAATAACATCAACCAGATTCATTCAAATGCAATCAACATCGTGATACTCTCTTCCCTTATTATTGTACCTTTTCGTTTCCCTCTTCTATTCTACGCTTCTAGGCTCTACGTTTTGATAATCGGTAACCATTAAAAGAATAACATCAACCAGAATCATTCAAATGCAATCAACATCGTGATACTCTCTTCCCTTATTATTGCACCTTTTCGTTTCCCCTCTTCTATTCTACGCTTCTAGGCTCTACGTTTTGATAATCGGTAACTAACCATTAAAAGAATAACATCAACCAGAATCATTCAAATGCAATCAACATCGTGATACTCTCTTCCCTTATTATTGCACCTTTTCGGTTCCCCTCTTCTATTCTACGCTTCTAGGCTCTACGTTTTGATAATCGGTAACCATTAAAAGAATAACATCAACCAGATTCATTCAAATGCAATCAACATCGTGATACTCTCTTCCCTTATTATTGCACCTTTTCGTTTCCCCTCTTCTATTCTACGCTTCTAGGCTCTACGTTTTGATAATCGGTAACCATTAAAAGAATAACATCAACCAGATTCATTCAAATGCAATCAACATCGTGATACTCTCTTCCCTTATTATTGCACCTTTTCGTTTCCCCTCTTCTATTCTACGCTTCTAGGCTCTACGTTTTGATAATCGGTAACCATTAAAAGAATAACATCAACCAGAATCATTCAAATGCAATCAACATCGTGATACTCTCTTCCCTTATTATTGCACCTTTTCGTTTCCCCTCTTCTATTCTACGCTTCTAGGCTCTACGTTTTGATAATCGGTAACCATTAAAAGAATAACATCAACCAGATTCATTCAAATGCAATCAACATCGTGATACTCTCTTCCCTTATTATTGCACCTTTTCGTTTCCCCTCTTCTATTCTACGCTTCTAGGCTCTACGTTTTGATAATCGGTAACCATTAAAAGAATAACATCAACCAGAATCATTCAAATGCAATCAACATCGTGATACTCTCTTCCCTTATTATTGCACCTTTTCGTTTCCCCTCTTCTATTCTACGCTTCTAGGCTCTACGTTTTGATAATCGGTAACCATTAAAAGAATAACATCAACCAGAATCATTCAAATGCAATCAACATCGTGATACTCTCTTCCCTTATTATTGCACCTTTTCGTTTCCCCTCTTCTATTCTACGCTTCTAGGCTCTACGTTTTGATAATCGGTAACCATTAAAAGAATAACATCAACCAGAATCATTCAAATGCAATCAACATCGTGATACTCTCTTCCTTTATTATTGCACCTTTTCGTTTCCCCTCTTCTATTCTACGCTTCTAGGCTCTACGTTTTGATAATCGGTAACCATTAAAAGAATAACATCAACCAGATTCATTCAAATGCAATCAACATCGTGATACTCTCTTCCCTTATTATTGCACCTTTTCGTTTCCCCTCTTCTATTCTACGCTTCTAGGCTCTACGTTTTGATAATCGGTAACCATTAAAAGAATAACATCAACCAGATTCATTCAAATGCAATCAACATCGTGATACTCTCTTCCCTTATTATTGCACCTTTTCGTTTCCCCTCTTCCATTCTACGCTTCTAGGCTCTACGTTTTGATAATCGGTAACCATTAAAAGAATAACATCAACCAGACTCATTCAAATGCAATCAACATCGTGATACTCTCTTCCCTTATTATTGCACCTTTTCGTTTCCCCTCTTCTATTCTACGCTTCTAGGCTCTACGTTTTGATAATCGGTAACCATTAAAAGAATAACATCAACCAGATTCATTCAAATGCAATCAACATCGTGATACTCTCTTCCCTTATTATTGTACCTTTTCGTTTCCCTCTTCTATTCTACGCTTCTAGGCTCTACGTTTTGATAATCGGTAACCATTAAAAGAATAACATCAACCAGAATCATTCAAATGCAATCAACATCGTGATACTCTCTTCCCTTATTATTGCACCTTTTCGTTTCCCCTCTTCTATTCTACGCTTCTAGGCTCTACGTTTTGATAATCGGTAACTAACCATTAAAAGAATAACATCAACCAGAATCATTCAAATGCAATCAACATCGTGATACTCTCTTCCCTTATTATTGCACCTTTTCGTTTCCCCTCTTCTATTCTACGCTTCTAGGCTCTACGTTTTGATAATCGGTAACCATTAAAAGAATAACATCAACCAGACTCATTCAAATGCAATCAACATCGTGATACTCTCTTCCCTTATTATTGCACCTTTTCGTTTCCCCTCTTCTATTCTACGCTTCTAGGCTCTACGTTTTGATAATCGGTAACCATTAAAAGAATAACATCAACCAGACTCATTCAAATGCAATCAACATCGTGATACTCTCTTCCCTTATTATTGCACCTTTTCGTTTCCCCTCTTCTATTCTACGCTTCTAGGCTCTACGTTTTGATAACCGGTAACCATTAAAAGAATAACATCAACCAGACTCATTCAAATGCAATCAACATCGTGATACTCTTTTCCCTTATTATTGCACCTTTTCGTTTCCCCTCTTCTATTCTACGCTTCTAGGCTCTACGTTTTGATAATCGGTAACCATTAAAAGAATAACATCAACCAGAATCATTCAAATGCAATCAACATCGTGATACTCTCTTCCCTTATTATTGCACCTTTTCGTTTCCCCTCTTCTATTCTACGCTTCTAGGCTCTACGTTTTGATAATCGGTAACCATTAAAAGAATAACATCAACCAGATTCATTCAAATGCAATCAACATCGTGATACTCTCTTCCCTTATTATTGCACCTTTTCGTTTCCCCTCTTCTATTCTACGCTTCTAAGCTCTACGTTTTGATATATTACGTGCGATGAAAATATCAGTTGTTTGCTTAGTAAATGAAAATTATAAACTAGGGAATTTATATTCCTGAAGATGGAATTATAATCTATAAACCGCGATGATCTCAAAAATTGTTTTTTTTTTTATAATTTCGATTCATTCACTCAAGCAGAAGGAGTACGCATTTGAATTTTGCCACAAAATTTGCATATGTAATTTTTATAGTCGACTTTGGTAGATTAAAATGTTTTTAACTGACAATTTATGCAACTATTTCATTTCGTTGGAAACCTGTAGGAAATCCGCTATTTGGAGGTCTTCCTCGTTATTTGGTGGTCACAATAATAGTGCTTGCAGATTCTGTGAAAGGTGTGCTAAGCAAAAGATTTCAACAAAATAAAAACGGCCTCTAGCGTTATTCCACAAGAAATGAGTGCATCAACAACATCACACCCACCTACACCTCAAAGCATTATAAACGAGTCGACGGATGCTGTTAATGGTGAAGCAGGCATCCTCACCACATCCGACAATATCAACAAGCAATCGCCCGCATTATCTGGAAGTAACAGTAATAAGGAAGTGACGACTATCTTGTAAGTTTCTGTTCGACATTACATTGTGGTAAATAAAGATTGTTTTATGTTTTTTTTTTGCAATTAAACTTTTTGAGGAGTCAAAAGTGGTCGACACTTTCTCTAATTCGCCTCTAGCAAATAATCATCCACAACCGTTCAAGACATATTTTTTGCACACCTTATTCTAACGTTGATTACTTTTACCTATGCAAGAGGAAAGGTAGAGGACGATGTTGTCCGTCGTTTCCGATGTAGATTTTCAACGATAATCATGTCGTCTTACGGCGTTCTCAATGCTAAACAGCCGCAATTTTTTCGGCATCCTCAGAACTAAATCTGTAGTATGTGATATTATTTGATCTGGCATCAATTTCTACCTCATTCTCCTAGTTGCCGGATTAAAAAAAAAAAGATAGGAATTTATTTCTTGTGGTTAATTTTCTTTTGAAAAATATTTCTATATTTCTATAAGTTTATTTTTTTTTTTTTTGTTCAAGGGTTGGTGATATAAGTGATCTATATGCAAACTTGGATACAGATAAAATGCTTGCTGCCTATGGTAAATATGGTTGCTATCAAATGATATGCTATATCCTTTGTCAAGCGGTACATTTTTTCTATGCGGGAATGATTATGATAATGGCATTCATTGGAAAACCAGAAGGACTCCGATGCGATATTGATAATCAGGTTTATATTTTTTCAATCACCTTCACTTCTAGTGGAATTTCTCGACGTTTCAATGCCAATCTTGAATACGATATCGCTCAAACACCTATATATTTTTGTACATTTCTAGATCAATGTACTTCCCATACTAAATGCATAGTTTTTTAATTCACTTTATTCGACGATATCTTCACTCATTTTTATTAACGGTTTATCGCTAGAAGTTTCTCTCAAATTCATTTATTCGATTTAATAAATATAAGTATAAATATTATAAGTTTAGACGGATCTTTTCCTGAAAGACCGAACCGGAGAGGATGCATGCACATTAATAAGTGGTACGGGTAGAATCTATATATGTGGTGATGTGAGTGGAACAAGACTCATCAATCCTGACTCGCAATGGCCATATCGAAGTATATGGTCCGAGGTTAGATACTGCCTCAGGCAGAATTCATTCAGTATTTCCCCCAATCCATTGATTCTAATATCTCGAATTTATTTTATGGCCGATGAAATTCGACGAACAAATTAGATTCTTAATCATATAAGAGATTAGATTGTATAAACAGTTTCGGCACTATTGCAGAGAACGATGGCACTCCGGTTGCGAACTGCGAACGGAGCTGAGCTCGTGATCCATGTTGCGTACGCACCAATACCGTACTCTACACCCTGTGCAAACGAATACTTACGCCCACCATTGAAACTCGAAAATCATTGAACTGAAATTTTGCATGAGGGCATTATTTGATATTCTGAATTGAAGCGATGGAAAAACATCGCATGTTCCTATTTCCTATTTCAACTTTTCGAGTTCCTGTGGTGGGCGTTAGTATTCGCTTGTAGAGTGCATAATACGGTAGTGGTGCGTACGCAATGCGGAGCACGAGCTCAGCTCCGTTCGCGGTTCGCAACCAGGATACGATCGTTCTTCTGCAATAGTGCCAATGTTTCTTTACAATATCGCGATCTGAAATATACAAGAATATTCCCAGTTAAATTAATAATCGCAGGATGTCAAATGACAAAAAATTTGAGGTAGTCGGCAGATTTTCTAAGATTTTATTGAACGAAGACAAAGATTGGGAGTAAAAAGCAAAAGGTGAAATGGAATGATGAGATATTTTAGTACTGTTAGGGTACGCCATAAGTAGATAAAATCCATCAATACGAACACAACTATTTCTATAATTATAAAAATTTTATAAAATTCTTTAATCATAAAATATTTCTTCCAAATTTTTGTGAATACAAATATTTCTTATAATTTATGAGCCAACTTAGAACCTTTAAAATATTCTTTGCATATTTGATTTGATGAATCAATTCAAATAAAAATAAAACAAAAACTAAATTGAAGTGATGCTATAAATGACTAATGCAAATTGCCAAAACCAACCATATCGTATGTTGTAGAATTTATTCAAAATGAATTTCTATCGTTCATCGTTAAAAATAAGATCAATTTCTATCCATTGCTAATAAATCGTTATTTTCTTGAAAACTATAGAAATTCCAAACATAATCCAATATAGTTCGAGTAGAAGAAGCTCGAGTAGCTCGAGCTCAGTGAGTTCAAAGATATTTCGCAACTAATGTAAGTAATCCTTTTCAGTTTAACCTATTATGCAGTAATATTTTCGTACGTGAAGCAGGAATATGTTTGTTTTCATTCGGTAATTACCCCTCTATCATTTTCCAAAAATAAAAAATAAATAAATAAAATAAAAATCCACTCTTTAAACTATAATTTTGGAAGTTTTATTTTAAAAAATGATTCATAGATCGAAAGCGCTAAATGTGTTATACTGAGAAAATACTGACCTAAAGTCCTTTATGTGCATAACGTTAATACAGACCTAGATGAATATAGTGCTCCGGGAAAAAAAACTAAGAAAAAAAAGGAAAAAACTTTTAAGGCAATAGCAAACATTACCCGGGTAGGCACAGAGAAACAATAGACGACTGTTAGGAGACTGATATATGTTAAATATGCAATAAGTAAGATTCGAATAGGTTATCTATGAGAACAAAAGATGAATGACCCACGTTTCGACCCCTACCCGTTGACGTGGGCACCTGAGTTATGTGTGGGCCATTGTCAGTACAAAGCTCATAACTCTGCTAGTATAAGAAGCTATATAGATAGTTTAACTAAGAGTAGAAAAAAGTAGAAGGGAATGAAAAAGGGGACTCTTATTTAAATTAATGAAAAATAGAAATTAAGAAAAGTTGTAGTAAATATAAAAGTTATACACGATAACATAACGTCATCACCATAGTCCAAAATAATAAAAGAAAATCAAACCTTAAGGATGCATAATAGAAGAGCCTATATGAAAACTAAGGTATACCTAAAGTTTATCTACAAAGTTAGGTACAGAGTTTATGCTCGGTTAAAGGTTAGTATATACGAAACTATATAGTTGAAAGAAGTCAAATCAGAAACACAAGCGACGATGGTTGTAATCGATAAATCTGAGTGAAGATATCGGCGGTATCGTGCTAACAGTGGTAACACGTAGAGCAATATTTATTTGATCTATGTTTAATAGTAGACCAATCGAAGCAATATGAATAACATTTGAAGATCAATAAAACATTCTCAAGACGAAATACTATTATAAAATACTAGAAGAGAATATTAATAATAATACAGCAACTGAAATTTCGTTACAAATAAAACAAATAGATGAGTAGATGATGGAATAAAGAAGACAGGATAATATAACATTACAATGTGAAGTTACGTAAATAAATGCTTCATTGAGAAATAAAATATTAAGAAGTGTACATGCTTAAAGCGATCGTATTATGAAGTGATAGCACAACTAGGACAATATTTATTTTATACTATAGACCTATAGAAATAGCTTTCTTATACAATTGACTTTTACGGTTATACAAAAAAAAAAAAAGATTTATGTAATACGAATGGTTAATAAGCGTAAAAAACTAAAGTACGTGAAGGATTTCGTTAATAAAATTTTTAAAACCCAATCCTATCTACTAGGATAGACGAACTTATATACTAATTCTAATTCACTAATTACGATACACTTAAATAGAAGGAGATTCTCTAATTTCCAGGTTTCTATTATGAAGTAGATAGATGAGTAAGTAAAGAACACAAAAATTAGTAAGTTTAAATGTCACGACATTAACACAATATATACATTAGAAAAGCATTTAAATATAACCACTACTCGCACTAAGGAAGATTGCTTTTATAGATGAAAAAAATAAATCATATAGTTTTGGGCATATTTTTTCCAAACCTAATCTCACAAAAACATTTAAAATATCGTTGTATCATCATTACACATATGTTCGTGTTTTATTTACTAGTCTTAGCTCAGTAAAAAAAAAAAAAAAAATAGAAATTACAACGGCAAAATTCAATGCTTTTAGAGTGCACCCTCCTCGTCGTTGATCTTTAGAAACCTACTTACAATCTAATTTCTGGAGGAATCATTATTGATATATGAGCATAATCGGTGATTTGCATATGCAAATTTTATCGTACGACCAATCAATCGCTTCTGAGTGAAAAATGAGTTCGTGCTTGAGGATCTATATGATTAGCCTTTCTTCCTGAGCATGTTATGCAAGCAAATTTCACTATTTTTGTTGAATAATTAGATAATCGGCTGGCTTGATGAGCTGAAACGAAGATCTCTATAATGCCAGCCTTCTCGGCACGTTTGCTAATTGTTTCTAAACTAATGTGAGGAAATGGCTGCAATGAATAATTATTTTTCAAAAATATTAATTTCTTTTCCGCTCATAAAATAAAACTTAATTGAGGTTCACTAATTGCTGCACCAGTTGTTTCGCATATTTCTGATCTATATGGACGACGAATCATATTACTTATTAGTATATATGCGAGTGTTATTCTAAGTATTGTTATTTCTTTTTCGCCAAACTATATCTTTTTTGTTTCAATGCGATTTTTAGCTGGTGCTTTTGGTGATGTAAGCTTTATCTAATTCGTCTATCGTCTTTGGTGGTAGCATTTAATTGAATCAAATTTGAAAAATTTGAGAAAATTTTTGATGATTTCAAGTTTATTTTAGAAATAATACTAGAAATAAGCTAATAATAATTCACTATTTTAGAAAAAAAAAAAAAGAGATCATAAAGTTTAGAAAAGATATTTGGTGTTTATCCCGGTGACTTTTATTAGTTATTTATTTATGCTAGAGGAAGATTTATTATTTCTAAAGAAAGGCGCTGAATAATGAACTTGTTACGGATTTCAAGTAGAATTTTTCTAATTTTTTATAAAAATTCTTCCTATAATCTGCTTACAAATATAACTTTGCGACTACAATTTTTTTAAATCAGGTTTTTATTAATTTAGTAAAATTTTCATTTAACAATAAAAATTCATTTCACTTGAATTTTCAAGAAGAGAAAATTCCAATAGCGCATGGTATTAAAAATGAAATTAACAGAATAATTTAAAAGATAATGCCACTATCTAGTGCCTAATAAATGCTTCTTTTAATGCACTGATGTGCTATCACAACGGTAATGTGTTATGATAACACATGTTTTTGTTATACCTTTTCTTCTATGCTTAAATATTAAGAGACGATCGTTTCAGTCGTTCTATACGATAGCATTTGTGTTATCTTGTGAGGTTGTTTCGGGGCAATTTCGTACATGGATTGGACTTGTCTATACAGCCGCATGGGTTAGCGGTTATTTATATATCGGCTTCTTGACACTTGCTGTTCCAAGTTGGAGGTATTTATATTTATGCGCAGCAGCTCCTGGGCTTATTACAGTCATTTATTTGTGGTAAGCTGTGCGGACAATTTGGATCGTCTTTCATCAATGAATTGATTCTTCTCTCCCTCTTCCTCCCCCTTTCCTTACTCTCTGACATTAATTGACTCAAAATAATGCAATTTCCCTGGCGGGGTTTCTGAATTTCAAGACATGCTAGTACAACATATTCAACACTCAAATAGAACCTTGTGTTGTGATGATTATAGAAGGAGCATTGCATAAGTCACTAATTGGGTTTTTTAATGGCTACGAAAATTGAATCACATTCATAGTAAACAGGAAGTTTCGAGAGTTCACTGTAAATTTTAAATTATTATTCACTATTCAAAATATTAGTGAATAATCTGAGTCGTATAAACAATATAAATGGAAAAATAACATTAAAAAAAGAAATATTTCACCTAGAAACGCGAAGGTCATAGATAATATTGCTGCTTTTTATTACTCTCAAGGTCTTTCTAAAACTGCAAATCTTTTTTGCTAAGCACATAGCCTAAAACATCGACTCTAACCTCATAAGTTGTCAAATAAGGAAAAGAGTTTCAACGGGGATGACATTTTTGGAAGAGTGAACTAAATTCGGCATGGGGGGAGGGAGGGGAGGAATTCCTATTCCCAAAAAGGTGGGGAGGGGATTTGCTAAATCTGAGGGATATTAGAGAGATGAGTTTAAAGGAAAGGATGCAATCTATAGGTACACTGGTGTGTGGATTACATGCAAAGCTGAGTGTATAGGTGCGCAGTCTTTTTCAAACGCTTTCATTTTCTTTACCCATTTATTTATTTGAAGGGGGATGGGAGGGGGGGGGGGAGGAGATTGTTCTGTAAAAGCCTTCCAAATATTAAAGGAGTCCCAAACATATATAGCATCCCGCCTGCCACTACACTTCTTCCCCTCCCCTTCCCTCATTCCCTCTCTAATCCACTATTCTTACGTTATTGTTGCTGGGTGATGATTTCAGGGTATTGCCAGAATCACCACATTGGATGATAAGTCATCGACGAACGGAAGAAATAAAAGATTATATCACTACTGCAAATTGGTATGCACTCATAGATATAACCGATCGAAATCTGCTCTATGCAATGAATTTTTTAAAAATTTGTCACTTCATCTAACTGTAAGTGAAGTTCTACGAGAATCAAATGGCAACGATAATACCAAATGTCACACATTTATTTGTCATTTTATTTATGGGCAATTAGAAGAAGAGAATCCATAAGGAAACCAGTTACCCAATTTCATTTACCTATAACCGAAATTCACACCTGAAAAGAATTTTATTGCTAATAAACGGTATATCCCCCATGGAAAAGCTCTTTTCATTGTGATTTCCAGCATAATTTTAGTGGAAGTTAAAATATAAAAACGATATAAATAAATATAAAAAAAAAATTCAATAAATATTTAGGATCAATAAGAAGCAAATTGATTTAACTCGTTGTCAAGTGGATACAAACGTTGCGAATAAATCTGAACGAGTAAAGAAACGTACTGCTATTGATGTATTTAAATCTAAACGGATGTGCTTTATGCTACTTATCAATGGATTTATAACGTATGCCTCTTCAATATTAATTCAATAAACGTGGCCGACCCATCTAGATATTTGAAAATCAAAGAAGAAATGGAGGAGGGGAAAGGAGATAGGGGAGGGGGGATAGGGAGGCGGAAGTAAAAGTACCTCCCTTCCTATCCATTGCAACGAATATGTGGTAGATAAGATAGTAATTATATCATGCTAATGGTTTTTATACGTCTTATACTAGTGTTCGAGCACTACTGCTCTACAATCTTATGTTCTATCATTGTAGACAACTTCAGCTTCTAATAGTATCTATAAAAGAAGAGAGAAAATTAGCTAATTTTTGAATTTTTTTTTTACTCTCAGGAAATTGACTGTATTAATGAGCCAAGACTTATAGTAATTATAACGCTTAGCTTAATTTTGAGATATTTCTTTGCTGTTTGCATGATATCATATCGTAAACTATACTTTATGATCAATAATCGCATGATATGTTGCAATGGCCAATTTTCTCATTAATTCTAATATTATTTATATGCCCTACTCTTGAAAGGCATTCTTTAATTATTTATATTTAAAAACCTTAAAATTTTAATGATTAAAAAAACATATTCAGGATCGTAATGAGTTTCTACTATTTTGCACTCTCATTGCAAAGCGTCAATCTACATTCGAATCGGATTATTGGCTATACTCTTTCGGGATTAGCTGAAGTGCCAGCCGCTATTATCATCGTACCATTATTAACTTATTTCGGTCGTCGTTGTATCAGCTATACATGTCTCCTTATTAGTGGTTTAGCTGTTTCTATTGCACCATTTATTCAAAGTATTTCATTATTTATGATAATAATTTTATTGCTTCTTTAAAAATACTTTTTTTTTCAAATTTCACAATAAAATATAGCAATTATACTTTTATTTAAAGATTCTATGAGCTCTAAGCAAATATTCAAAAAAACCAAGTTTCTATATGAAGAGTTCATGTATTTGAAGTGTAAGAATACAAGCGGGTCATGGATTTGTTTATCCTAGAAATTTTAATTCAAACATGTGAATTTTTCAAATATTTTTTACAAATTTTTTGAAAATTCTACGAAAATTTGTTAAATTTCAGATCAGAAATGGGTCCGTATGTTTGGCGATTGTTTTGGAAAGATGATTATAGGAATTGTCTATATCTCACATCCTCTACTCGTCAATGAAATGATGCCAACTAGTTGTCGTACTGTAATCTATTCACTCATTAATATGTTTCGAATCGTTGGTATTCTTCTATCACCACTACTTAAATATACGGTAAATATCGTTCAAATTATTCATACAGAGTAATCCCTTGATTGATTCCTTAATTCAATGGATGAAATGGAAGGAATTTCAAGGATGAATCGATGAGAAAAGAAATAGACGCAAATAAAAATGAAAATAATCTAATTCAGATATGATATCAAATTCCAAAGGGATATCATCGGAGAGATTAGATAAACTGCAAAAAAAAAAAAAAACAACAACGCAAAAATAATAATATCCTAGCTAAACGAAACAATAAATTTGCGCGCTGCATGACTCAAATCCTCACTGCACCTTGCTTATTCATCTCAATCCCCATTCCCCCAAATCTCTTCCCCTCAATGAGTTGACGAGGAACCTTTTCTTATAATAGCATATATACGCTTAGAAGCTTTGTTAGCACTTTTCTTTCCCCCCTTTTCAGCACTTAAATTCATCGCTTACCTTTCTTTCTTATGAGCCGTTCCTTTCCTGTCCTTTTTTCTCAACAATTTCGTGATATGCACGATAAAATTGGACGATTCGACTGAGGAATCCGTTCTTTCTTCTTCTCGTACTCAATCTTGTTTGCATCATCTATAAATATACATTTATAAATAAACTCTCGAAATTTCAATTTTGCTGGCTATATTAATTTGTGGCGTAACCAACTGCAGCGTTTCTCAATAAAGCATTTGGAAATCCATGAAAGATTGCACAAATCTTCATATAAATATTCATCTTAAAACGTAATCGTAAATTCTATAAATTTTGTGAATTTGGAGGACTATTTATCGCATAAGTGAGGGAAAACAATTATCAATTTCTAAAAACTTAAATACAATAAAATGTTCCGTGAGAAGTGCTTAAAGTCCAACACATCTCGGCGCAAATGACTATTCCACATGATACACTATCGCAGTACATGAGTGATTCGGTGTTCAAAAGTTTTTCGCAAATAGGAAGAATGTAGGTAGGAAACCGTTCAAGCGTATTGCATTATCGGTAGAAAACAAGGCGACAGTGTCGCATTATTGAAATATAAATATTCCAAAAATAAACACCATTGTTGAGTTTAATTTCAAGCGCTTTAAATATCCAGAAATTCTTCCAGCTGCCCAATATATCGAATTTCCGGAAGCTGCCGGAACATCCATCCTTTTTTCTCTTATAAATGTGGATGCCTTTCATATTATAGACTATGTAGATCACTGAAATATTGTTGAAACGCCATTTTCAAGGTCGAAAACGTCTAGATGTGATGAAATAATATAACGACGAAATATTTTAGAGTAATTTATCGACGATATGCTTCACATTGGGTGCACTATCGATTGCAGCTGCTATTTGCACGTTTGCATTACCAGAAACACGAGGTGCATCGATGCCCGAAGATTTCGAGCAAATGGATCCTGGTCCATTGTTGCAATATTTCATGAAAGCACGAATATCGACGGCTGCGTTGACATCGACCACTACCGCAGCCAAATCGACGAAATCAATCGAACAAATATAATTGCAAGAATTAAATTGTTACCGCTGAATTTTGTTGATGCATTATGTTTATTTATAAATACTACGATAAACAGATAAATATGGATGCATCAACAATTGCGTATATTTAACATCTGTGGTTTTATTACAAACTCACCACAAACGAAACTTTATTCTCAATCCATTTTTTGTATGTCATGGATCGATGAAAACTTATAACTAGCTGGATGATGAAGCATTTTTCAACGTTTACTGAGAGACGTACCTGTTCCGTCTGGATTCCCTCACTGGACGAGTTGTTCATCTGGTGGACTCCGAGTATCTCAGCGCTGTGAAGCCATTCGATTCGCACACCTACGATACAGAAACCATCAGCGCTTGGAACGACGAAGTGGTGGACCCATTAAATATTGGAAGAATGCCGCAATACTTTGTATAGGTGTACCTAACGACAGATGTCTTTTAAAAATTATTTCGCTTATTCCACTTACCTATCTGTAATGATATCAGTCAAAAATCAACCTATTTTGAAAGCAACGCATATTTTTAAGGGCTTCTCTTAGTGAGGGTATAGCACTGACATCTACCACATCCGCATATTGTGTTGTTCACAGATATGGCACTCCGCTGATTCATTATGCAAACTTTGCATAAAAAATGTTGCAAAAAAGAATTATGCTCATTGCAAAGAAGCTTTGCTTCAGAAAGAGAATCGACGACTCCTTCTCGGTGCAAAGAATCCCTTCCCATTTTCATAAAAGCAAAAGACTTCGCCGGAAGTTGAAGATGGTAGCGGAAAGCCAATCTCTGCTTTTATCCCCCGAGAGATAGGCTATAATAAATGATTCGGCAACGAACTGAAAAATATACAAGCAGCTAAATCATTATCCCTCCTCGTTTCTCTGCTTTCATATCACACCAACATATAGTCTAAACTCCTGATGATATATGCCGATGGAATTTCTTACATCTGGTCAGTATCAATGACAACTCTTCAACCCAAATGCGGTATGAAACAATCGAGTGGCAAATTCATGCTTTTCGGTACCGGTAAAATTTACCTACGCAAATTTGTAAAATTTACCCATGGGAATTTGTAAGATTTAGCTATGCAAATTATTTAGCAAGCAGCCGATTATGAATGAATCTTATTAATAGAGAGCTGCAAAGCATATTTCACTACTACCTGCATAGGCGTTTTTCTTACATTCAACATTATTCGCTGATAGTCTCATCCTCTATATATCCAATTAGCTGATTCGATATGAATGTTTTCGATGGACTCACCATCGCATAGTTACGGGATCAAAAGTGAATGATGGAAATTTGGCAAAAAAATTTAATTCGAATCATCTCTAACTATCGCCGACTTGTTGAATCATACAAGGATTAGGCCGTATTTGATTATTGCTAGAGGCATTTACCGGCTAAGAAAAAAACCTTTAATCAAGAAATATCTATAAAAGGGTGCACAAAAAATTGCATTCATTAGGAAATGCAAATGTGCCGAAAGTAAGTAAAATTCCTTGTTTTTTTTTTTAAAGCTTTAAGAGTGAACATTTAGTATCATTTGTTTTGCACCAGCGCCCGAAAAAATACCACGAATATAGTGCCATTGAAGCGTATAGAAATGTTTATTTTCTTGCAACATTGCAATTGGCAAAATGTATTGCAATAAGGCCATCTTAATGTGGATATTTTCTGAGTGCAAACCGTTGCCTATTGTAAATCACCAATTGATGAGCTATTGGGGATTCGATTGATCTCATTCTATATTAAAAAATTCTATGTTGTAAAAAATTTCTCTAGAAATTTCCTAGTCGATTCATCAATACAAAATAAATAAAAACATTCAAAAATACAATAAAACATTCAACAAAATAATTCTATTTCTTTTCTTTTTTTTTGACGACGTTTATGACTCGAAAATAATCCAGGAAAATTCAATCCACTAGAAAGTAAATGAAAGCAAAAGAAATAAGTGGTGATGGACAGAGTCTCTCGCATCACGCAATAACAGCAAGTGGCAGCATAACTGCTTACGAACGAGTAATTTCGAGGAATGAAACATTTATTGAGTAAGTCGCTGAGAAGGTAGTGTAATTATATGTGAAAACGAATATGGGCGATATATGATCGACGAGATTATCGATCAAAAGCTGACGATGGGGTTGAGAGCCATCAACTTCGATAGAGTTGATGAAAAAGACCCGATGGAGGTGTCAAAAAAGGAAACATGAACACTACCTATACTCAAATCGTGACGCCGTCACAATCAATACGCTTTACATAACAGAATTCCTGACCACAGACGATCAGACTGTATCGGTAAATCTTAATGTGCCAAGAACTCAATGTGTATGCAGAGCATCAACAGAAGACAGAAGGGAAATGGGATTGAATAAGGCATAACGCTTACCAGGCGGGGTACCGAGTAGTGGCCTTGCCTATAGAAAAACTCACGGACGGATCTTCAGAAAAATTCGGTGGTCTTCAGTGGTCAGCCCTCCGGTTCTTAGATTTTATGCGTCTGCACAGACCGCCCGTCAATAATGTATAAAGACAGCTAAATTTTTGCCCTTCAAATGCCGTAATAGGCTTTTTCAAACAAGTGATCACACATCCAATAGAAACTAAGATGTCAGTCAGATTTTACCAGCCAAAATCCAATTCGCACATTTTCCTTTTTCTTGCTTAAACCAACGACCGTTTAGTTTCGAACGGCTCCGATCGGTCAGCATCCATGATTCGACGGCATCCTGGATGCCTTCGATGGATCACCTTTCTCTTCGCCCTTTTTCAAAAAAAAAATGTTATTAAGAATTTTGTCGTCTACCTTATTCCGTATGATGAAGAATGCTTCTTCGGCCTGATGACTAGAGACTGCTCGCAGATCAAAACGCTTCTGGACACCAATGTCATATACAAAAATAGCGAATAATAAATACGGAAAATATTCGTTTTAATCGTGGAAATATTATTTGTAATAAGAATTACAATAGGCGACATATGCTAATCGCTGCAACTGCAATAGTGATAAAACAACTTGATTTTAAAAAATCTTATTGATATATAAAATGAAACAGAAAATGGATTATCCAACTATATTTGTCTGTATGCAAATTCATCGCGAAGGATACTCCACTTGGCAAATTACAGTTAACATATACAGCACTACATCATTTTGTATAGAACGAATAAACACTTTGAATAGATATCATTTGCAATTCACAAATTTACATGAAAACTTTCTTCAAAGAGATCATTAAATTGAAATTTGCACAGAACGAAAAATTTACATGAAGTAATTTTGAGAAAAAAATCTTCAAGGAGATCAATAAGTGGCCGAAAGCATTCTAAATGCATAGTAGGAAATGTAACGAGAATATGGAATATGGGAGCACGAAAACATCGATTCCCACTCATCCTGTTTTTTCTCTCTCTCCCCCCCCCCCCGATTTCAATGGCACACATACAGGGACCAATAAACATCAAAGTTGACTTTAATCGTGCCAGTTTCATAGTGATAAGAATTTTCACGATATTTTTTGAATGATTTCGGCCATCACATGAATTCGTGATGAAAATTTTCAACTTCCCGAACGAAAATGAGAAAGTCGAAGTTATGTAATAAGAGCGTCAGTCAAATCAACGCAAAATCGGGAAAGCGTCCACCACTCCAAATTGCAGTTGTAATCTGTTTTTCTTTCATCCACTAGACGTTTCTTCACGTTAGATTCTTCAACTTTACGACAGTGATGAAACTTTTATAAGCTAAACACTCTCGTCATGTACAACAGACGAAATCTATAATTACATGTAAATAGTCTCAACAGCAAATTACCCAAAAATGACCGTTTGGATTTGTCAATCCAAATGTTTGCCTATCAAACACCTCACTCATCACTGTTCCCTGCTTCAAATCTCTCTAAAAAAATAACGAAATTTAACTGTCATCCACTTCACCGAAAACTGAAAAGCCATTCACAACCCCCCCCCCCACTGCTAAATTTTACATCAATATCACGCGCTTCATAACTCCGAAAACGCAACTAGTAGGTGATTTGCCTTATTGTGATCTGCCTAATGTACCATCGGTGTTTAAATTTTCAAGATAAAATTTGACAGCATCAACGAAAAAAAATGCAAATAATGCATGAGCATTTCAAACTTTATTTGGCATTTCCCGCTCAACAATACATCAAAATCAAATAACAGCAAATATTTGCTCAACCCTCTTACGTCTCTCCGGAGTATTTATACGTGTGGCGACTTTCTCTTTGCGTTTCTTCGTCTTCCACTCGACTGGATCGGTCGAAAGCACAGTCTTTGGCAGCGGTCCGCCATCGTTAGCCTCCCTCAATACGTACGCCACATCCGCCGCAGTCTCAGATTCACCCTGCAATTCGACTGCAGTTGAGCGACACATTCTATTATTCATCATTGCTTACAACAAAAGCGCATTCTGTAGCAAAAATGACATCCTTCACCCTACTTGACTACAACTCGACTAAAAATAACTTAAAGAGATCCAATTCTGCAGCAAACAAAACATCGTCCATCATACTCCCCAACTCATCAACTGCATTCCTTTCAACGAACTTCCTTCTTCACTAAAACATCCTTTCTGAACTTGCCAGAGAGAGAAACCTTCCGCCAAATCTCTTGTTTCCTCTGTATAGAAATTCCTGGGAACTTTGCAAAATTCATAAGCCCCTACGCTTAATTCTGACTATACGATATGCCTGCTTAGATGCATCGCCAAATGTGCGAAAGGATGCTGACAAATTAAAATGTAATTGCCACATTTGGTTCTTGGCTGGTCAAAAATCGTCGCTCGTAGAAGAAAGTCGATTCCTTTAATTACGATTCTTGATCTTATTCCACGAATGCAGTGCTCAATAATTTTATATTCGCTTGCGAGGTTATAATCTTATAAATTGAAGTCGAAATATTGAGTACATTTATCAGACTCGTATGAAATTTACGCATTATATTTCAACTATGTTTTCTTCTCATCCGTTTTCTTGATGGCTATATTTTAAATGAGCAAAAACAACAAATGAATAATTTAAAGAAATTGTTCAGTAAGCAATATTCTATAGTTACAACAAAGCTTACGAAAATGGAACAAATGACTTCCACTTACAACAAAATTATCTATTATTTCTTGAATGATGGGGAAAATGATGAAGCAAAACCCCAAAACAACCCACTGTACATCTTAATTCACGAGAATGCTTTATAGGTATTTCATGATGCCGCAAATAACGACTAAAAAAAAATTGAAGAAACTACCTACCTTCCCTATGTTTTCTTCGTGTTCACCAGGTTTGTCGCCATCATCAGCGGTTGATGTGCCGGCCATCAATGGCACCTTTTCAATAACGAACGTTTCACGTCGAATTGCCTTCGATCTGAAATAAAATACCAAAATTAAAACGATATTTCGCAGTTATATCCAACAACGGAGTCTACAACAAAAACGTGAATGCAATCTTTAACAATGCAGCAACATGATGGACCATCTTAAATGAATTCTTAGCTCATATATAAAATGTTTGAAGGAAAAACCTCGATCGATTTTTGCTCGATCGGCGCCTGATAGGTGTTGGTATATATCTCTTCTCTCATCGTTAGGATCGTCACTATCGAACGAAGTCAACTCGTCCATCCTCCCAATATACCACCTGAAATCGTTATTATTAATTACCACTTATTCTAATATTAATTAGAAACCATAATCGCAACCGAAATTTCTTCATTTATATTGCATGTTACATGTCTATCATAGCAAAGATTTAAGATTAATTAATAAAAATTCGACAATTCAGCTTGATGAGGTTGTTAAAATGCTGAAATATCTTGCATATGGTCTGAATCGACCCAGTATCCAAAACGATTTACGACACTCTCATCGTACAACGACTATCATTTATGACGAGTTTATTGCGTTAAGCAATCAACTCGTCATAAATGATAGTCGTTGTCACGCTAAAGCAATCATCCCATCCCAATGGCCCCCTCAACAAAAATACAAATGTAAAGGACTTATTCATCCGCGTTCTGAGTAACTAATGCCTGCATGTGAACCGTGCAATACAAAACTACCACGGGAGATTATCTGAACAATCCATATTTATTGGGTACAGCTGCAGAACAACGTGTCCGTCACAATCTTGTCAGCTTACTACCAAATTTCTTAGAGGCATGTCCTTGAGAGTTTCTGATTAGAAAAATGTCCTTTTTTAAACACCTAAAAGCTTAGCCCTATCTACTATTTCTAAAAAAGGGGCAGGGTGTAGTAGTCTTCCTCAACAACACATGTCTCTAAGGTGGTAAGAAACCCCTCTCGGCGACATACATCATCCTCAACCTTATATCAACCTCTCCAACAAAACAATAAGCTATACTATGTTCGGCTTCAAAGCAAAGCTTTATCATGCAAAAGAAACTATTGTGCAAAAGAAATTGGAAAGAACCAACCCATCTCATCGACGTCAAGCTCTTTATGCGTGAGCTGTTTTCTGATGGCTTCCGAGGTAGCTTGCTCCTGTTTCAGCGCCTCCTTCAGCTCTCTTATCTCCTCTTCAACGGCCTTTCTCTCTCCTTCGCACTTCCTCTTCTGGCCTTCGATTATTTTTTCCTTTTCGAAAGCTTCTCGTCGATCACTGACCCCCTCAATTAATTATCAAAATCAGGTCTATTATTTGAACAATACAGCATCGCCACAGATAAAACAATCTGAATCATAATACACGTCGGGATGAAAACTTTGGGATCAAGCTCACGATACAAAATAACACAATGAAAAATCATGCCGAAACAAATTTATTATTTATATTTCATCACACCCTTAAAGTATGCCGCCAAGCAAAGATCCACCTCAAATAAATATGAAAACCTCATCACGATCGTTGACTTTTATTTGCCAAGTGGCTTGAAAAATTGGACACTTGAAATTCCGCCTTATTACCTAATCGCTTCTTGCAAAGCTACCCTGTAAAAAAAAAGTCTCTGCACCAACACATCAACATACTTGCAAGTTATCACATTTCTATCCCTAAAGTAATTCGAATCCACAACCTCAAGAACTGGAAGCGTAAATCTAAGGCGTGTATGTTGTTCTTGCCATCGCATACTCCTGCAATATTTGGAGGCTGCAAATAGCCAGTGAAGAAGGACGACACCCTTGTCACCCATTCGCTATCGCTTTCAGCTATAAATCCCGAATGAGAGTGGAATCAACAGGAAAAATTAAACGAAGCGGATGAGCAATTGCCTCGGCGTAAACGGTTCTACATTGATTTCGCCATTCCAACGAACAAACAACACACTCGAATACATACACAACAGCGCACATAAGGTCTTTTCCAATTGGGTAGGTAACCATGAAATAAATCGTCACCGCAAGCAATTCGCATAGCCATTGAAACGTTATAAAACGATTCGTTATATTTAAGCAATCGCAACATGAGAAAGCATTCCAAAAAGGACGCATCTTTCATTGCTGCGTTCAGTGATGAAATATACCCCTAACAAGAGGCTATATAAACATCGCAAAACTGGCCTGAACCTCTCTCTTATATTCATATCATTCATTCCCTCCTCACCCCTCCTCTTCCCCCCCCCCCACCTCCTACATGAGAATTTAAAACATCTAACGACCTCTCAACCATCAAAAAAGAAACATCTCGAAAATACATATAATTATGTAGAATAAAGCAATTGGCACGATATGTGCTTTTTGCATTTACCCGAAAATGAATAATTATTATGTAGAATGAAGCAGTTGATACGATATGTGTTTTTTGTATTTCATCCCATAAATCAAACAAGTTTAAAAAAATTATTAAAAAAATATAAAAATATTTCATAAACGTGTACATTAATTTTTCCAAATTAACCACTCGTGCAAATCGATAACAAAAGATTCGTCTTATTTTAATAAATGCGCTCTTATCCGTCAGAAATGCAAAACTTTTGCAGTGCAACCAACTTTTTTTTTTTAAATAAATTATCCTTTAGAATTTTTTGTTATAATATTAAAAAATTCTTGTATGATTGCCCATACCATGTTCCGTATCCGCAACGATTCAAAGCTCTTTTTTAGTGGTTTTCGAGTCGAAACTAGCAAACAGACAAACATTTCGATACGAGCATGACGACGGTTATAAGGCACTTCACAATTCAACGTTTATAATAACACCACGTATTTAGAACAAAAAAAAAAGAAAAGAAGAAGCAAATTCGCGAAGAAATGGATGAAGTAACAGCCACCGCACGACCCGATGTCATCCAAGCAAACTGCTAGGGTTTCAGAAGCTGAAAAAAAATCTTAAAAAGATCAAGAAAACCTTAGAAAGATCAAGAAGGATCAAAAACAACCTTAAAAAGATCAAGAACACTCTCAAAAAGATCAACTATCGATCACAAGACATCAACTATCACCGATACAACCGCCAACACCGTCACAATGATCCGCGATCGCGAATCGCCGACAGATATATTGGTGTTTCGATCAAAGACGATCGCGATCGGATCGGCGTTTCACCTCTTCTCTCAAGAGCTATATCCCTCATCGATGGATCAATCTAACCTAACACGGATCAAATATAACTTCAACTCATTGCGTAAACTCAACATTACACGATAAGAAAATAGATGCCCTTTAATGGGAAAATGATCGACGTTACTCGTGAACTACAAACGTAAGGTAAGGGCAATAAACTATGTCCACAATTTCAAATAAAATTTTTCGCGCCAATTTTGTTTTCAAAATTTCAAATCAGTGTATCGTAATTTAAAATCGTTGCAGCTATATTCCCCAACGATTAGATTTATTCGATTACGAAATTTATTTATCGTTATAATTGAAAAATTTTCTTTCAAGATTGCAGCAGTCATTCACCAAGCCGAACAGCAATCCTTTAGCGATAAGGATACACTCATTGATTACTGCTAAATTATGTTTAAAAAGCAAAAAAAAGGCAATGAAATTTTGAATCTCTCAAGTATATACCTCTCAGGTGTGATCCTCATCGAATCGATAAAAAATATATTCGTTAGGTATGCTTATTTAAAGGTTTTTCGAAGAAGTTTCAACTTTCAAATGCAAAAGAAAATGGCTACTAAACCGTATGCTGCCTTTACTAACCCTTGATCTGCGTTACTTTCACTGTGATCTGTATGTGGAGCATACGGTATCGTATATAAACAAGGGGATCTCTAGTTAGTACCGTCAGTAACACCTACTGTGCTAATGCTGTCGAGTTGACGTGGGCAAATTCTTTTTTTTTTTTCAAATAGGGTACTAAAGGTATGGAATTCATTACCGAAACAAGTGGTCACTTTACCACTAACTCCAATATACCGTCACTAAGCACTTTCAGAAATCGTTTACCACTAACTCCGTTAGAATTATTCGGTTTTACACCATTGACCACATGATCTTACAATAGTGACCACATGGTTTTATATCGCTGACCATTCGGTTTTACATCAGTGATCGGATAGATGGAGAAAGCAAAATTCAACCTGTTCCTTTTTGTCTATGACTTAATAGGTTATATGAACAAAATTTTTCCTCATTTTCCATCTCTTATATGCTATCTCTGAGCATTTCAACATACGTTTGAGCGTTTCAAAATTTTCATGTTTTATTACATTTCTTTATTTTATACCTTCTCAACAATACTTTTGAGATTGTATGTCCATCTTTGTATGTTGCCAATTTCGCAATGTCGAATGCGAATAAATTCATTCCAAATCATGCTTTCGTGCTAAATGAAGATTTCGCATGAGACTTTATATGAAAATATAAGGTGTATGCAATTCATGAGGAAGTCTTTCATTTGTTGTCTTTTTCTTTTCTCTATATTTAGGGATTTGGCTATTGCATCGTTGCGGCCGTATTTTCTTCTCCAATAAGGTCAAATGATAATCCAATTTTTTTTTTAAATCATTTTTATTTTACTTCTCAACGTATTATTTATTTTTTATTTCTCTTTTTATGAAATTTCTCTTTTTTTTAAGAAAATTTTATTATTTAACGATTACTGACTCGATGAGGAAGCCATATTCATTGATATTATTCTATTATCTTTCATATAATCATTTAATATCAGTGATAAGAGTACAAAAAAAGTGCAACTCATTCCAATCATCATTTAAAAAAAAAAAGTTATTTTATTTTTTCTTATCGCACTTTCATGTTCAAGTTTTAGTCATCAAAGTGTTTCGTTGTTTCTCATCAAAGAGCAAAATTCAACTAGTAATAGACCGGCTTCGGAAAAAAAGAAGGAAACACTGCTATTATATTCGATCGTACAAAGCAAGTTTTATTGATGACGACACAATCGAGCCATTGCACTTCTTTTAAATTTTTGTTTTTATTATTGAAGATCGAAAATCTTTCAATCGAAAAGAGGAAATTAAAATAACTTTTTGAATGAAAAATAGATGAGCATTGTGAATATTTAGTAATTTCTCATATTATTTAAAGCAACACAAAAAAAATTTTTTTTTTTGAAAATTATAAAATATTTAGCGAAGTTAATAAATGAACTAGTTTTATCAGTGAGGGGTGGGGTATACCTTTGTTTCATCGTTTCTATCGAAACGTTCATCTTCGCATAACAGTAAAAAGAACGACATTTAGAAATACATAAAACTCTCTTGTCGTTGAACGAAGAGTATATTTTCTTATATTCCATATTGGTGAAAATTTCCCTCGCAGTTCTAATATTCCAGATACCATTTATAACAAATATATTTATTGATATTTTAAAGAAATAATATTAATTCATAAATAAAACGAGTAATAATTTTTTTATACTTTTTAATTATTTAATTTTTTTATTCATTTCGATAAACATCACCTCCTCAAATTAACCGATTTTTTTTTGGTTTTTTTTTGTTTTTTTGTAAACTAAGGGAAGGCGAATTAGGCGAGAAACCCGTTTGAAAGCACCGACGCCATTAGATGAGCTCTTCGTTAACGCAAGCAATTCATTAGAGTTCCTTCTATTCATCTATTTGGGTGAACATTTCTTCCATCCTTCCTCATCTAAATTCCTTAATTCCATCTTCCTTTTGCTCATCCAAGGATATGCCTTTTCATTTCTCATTCATTATTTTTATTAATATAATATCACTTATCCTTTATCATCATACTATCAATGCTTCTGATATCTATCTATTATCATATTCGGATGAAACTATACAACAATATATTTTTACTGCTGCAAATGGTAATGTTAGTGATAAATGTCGTGATAGCTTATTTAAGGTTTGTTTGTTTATTTTATTGATATTTAATAAAGGGGAGAGGTGAGAGTAGTTAGTTGAGAGGAACTAGAAGAAGAGAAAAATTTAAATAGAATAAATGAGCGTAAATATGAGGGAGGTTTTTTTCTAAAATATGGCAACAATTGAGGTTAGAGATTCGAATGTTCTGTTGAAATTTGATAGAAATTATGGAAATTATAAAAAAAAAATTAATGTGAAAAACAATTCGAAAAATCTCGTTGATTTTCTCTTTTCTCTCATAGCTATGAAATATGACTGCAGAAATTTCATCGATCAGACTACGATTTTTTATAAATGCATTAATAAGGAGAGAAGACGATCGTCAAACATTCAAGAATATATGAGAGAATTGAGATTTCAAATCTTATGATGTAATTAATCCTCTTTGCAACACTTTATGGTTTATTTTTTATACGAATTTTATTTAAAGTCCTTAATTAATTCAAGGAGTTATCCTCAAGCATTGACGCTGCATTCATCCTGCAATAGTAGTTTACTACCTTTATCTTTAACTATGAATAAATTCGAATCCCATTAATATTGCTTTTTGGTTCTTCACTTCATTTGTATTTATTTTATCATTATTTGAATAAAAATTGATATCATTAAAAATCAAAACGATGAAGGAAATTTTTCAATAATTCCTTTGATTTCTTTACAGGTCGAGCCATTTTTATCGGCGTATGACACCTTACCGCTACAGAAGCGGCTATTCTATGCATCATATGCAGCTGGTGATGCGACACAAATACAAAGTAGAGATCGAGATCGATGGGTATGTTTCAAATTTTTGTGATTCTATAATCTTTGTTCTTCATATTCCTTATAATTAAGATCGTTGCAGTTATGTGCTTCGAATATTGTTAGTGACAGCCGGGTATGAGCTGATGTCAAGCGCACATGATTCATGATTAGAGTGATGATCTGTCGCCGATGATGATCTTGTAATATACTTTCCGACCACACACCTTGAAATAAATCCTATGCGATACTTATATAGATGCGCATCTCTAGGGTACAGATGTGGCGAGACCTCTTAACATTATTTGTGATTGAAATGTAAAAATATATTTGGCACTTTTATGTAGTGTTTGAGCAGTTGAATGGATCTATCTAGTCTAAAACTACGGTCAATTACTGTAAACAGGTAAAAAACATTATTACAGGATAGAGCTAAGTGTGTTCATTTTCAATAATTTTTCCTTTCTGAAAATTATAAATACTGCTCTTATATACGATATTCTAAGGTAATTTTTTCGGGTTGAAATTTTTTATACAAATATCAATTATTGATTAATGAAAAGAAAAAAGAAATTAATGATGTGTGTGTGTATTTTTTTAGAGACAATATTAATTATATAATAATATTGCTAAAGTTATAGTGCGAAATAACTTTAAACTTTAATGTGAATGAATCTTGTTCTAATTGTTTAGCGGCGATCAATTTACACTCACAATAGCAATATATCGGAATTTTTATCGAAAAGTGATGCGTAATCGATCTTAAATTTTTATGTAACCTTGAGATTCTTTTTTTTTACGTAAAAAGTTCCATCAAATGAAAAAATATCTACACTCTTATGGTGTTACACTAATTTCTGAAATAACTCATCCACTTATTAGTTACTTTGCTTACAGTTCTCTCTAGAGATTTGATTAGTGGCGAAGATAGGAGGTGGGAGAGGACGGGATGGTGGTATGGACAAAGGAGCTAATTACCGATAGCGAAGGGAGAAGGCTAATCAACTACCTTCGATTCTAGGCTTAACGATAGTATTACTGCCTCTAGATGTTAAATCTTCCCTTTTGAATTTTAGGTTCAATGCTTTTTAGCAAATTTAACGAATCATTTTCTCCTTGTAAATCAAGGTGAGATTTGTTTCATCGATTCATTAAGGATCCAAACGTTTTCTTTCGTATTCAACAAAAAAAAATTTCTCTATTTGCAGCATTTCCGTTTCTGGGGATGTATTATTGCGGCCGCAGAAGATACGATTATCCCCTCGGAACATCCGATGATGTATTGTACGGGTCATGATAGCACTAATAAAACTGCATTTGAAATAGGTATATGCTTACCAACACCATGCTTCAATGATCATCTATATGTAAGCTAATTTACTCATCTATTTTCTTTATTTTTAACAAATTTTTCGTTCGGCCTTTTCCCTACCATCGTATTGTTTAGCTCTTTTCCTATCATTTTAATGTTTGTTCTCTTTTTTTGTGTTGTTTATTTGCACTTTATTTTCATTATTGTCATGGCGTCATACCTTCGGACAGGTGAACTATGGTATGTTGTCGCACCCAATCGAACATCATTCAGTAAGATTCTAATCGATGAAATATGAAATCAGCCATGGGAAGGAATATTGATAGCTCGAACGTCAACCAAAAATATGAGTGTGTAATAAACGAGTTATTAATGTTATTAAATGTGAACTTTGCTGCGATAACCATAAAGTAATAGTAATATTTTAATGCACGTATATTATTACAAAGGTGGAACGGTTAACGCGGAAGTTACTCAATGAATCACTACTGAAATTGTGGATTTTCAGTTGTTGAATGAATGGAAACGAATTGTGGATAATGGTGATAATGGACGAATAAACGTTGCACATTGCACAAAGTCAAGGCTTGACAAGCAATGGTTTGAATTATATGGAACGTTAGGTGAATTAACATCTGGTTTTGGAATTGTGGCAATCGTTTCTTTTGCGACCGTTTATCATCTCCTAAGAGGCGATGAAACAAAGTAATTTTTCGTTGTTTTATTGATGTATGATGGATGTATTCTTGATAATGCTGATGGGAATATAGTAAAATTTGAGAGCTTTGTGGGTGTAATTAGCATTAAGTATAGTCGATAAACCTTAGTAAAGATTCTTAGAGTTTTTGAGATTGCGGTTGGATATTGGCAGCACTTTGTATCATTGAGTGTTCATCGATGTGTCCCTTATATTTTTTTATTCATAATTTATCACTGCCTGCCATTTATGCTGAATTGAGTGCTTGTTTAGGTCAACGGCTATGCAAATCTTTCTTGCTTTCTCAGCAAAGAAGAGTCTCGAAGCGATAACAACACCACCCAAGAATCCAACAACGGCGATCAGATGTATTTGGGGAATTCGAGTCATTACAACTTTATGGGTTGTGCTTGGACATGCGGGTGTCTTTATTGCGGTAAAGATCCCTCTTTTAATGCTCCCCCTTTTTATTTATACAAGAGAGTGTCGTTGTATATATATATATATATATATATATATATATATATATATATATATATATATATATATATATATATATATATATATATATATTGAATGTCGCAGCAGCGAGGTAAGCATCCTGTAAAAGTTGAATTCCGTTTGCCACCGAACGAACTTCAAAATTCGGTGAAATCATGCTTCGATAGTAACCGGAGATAACCGACTGATATTTTTCGGTCCTATAAAAAGCGATCGGAATTCGTTCAATCGTTTGCCATTACTAAATTTATCTACACACTCATAAACACCTAACAATTTGTCCTATTCAAGCGTCATAATGCGTATTTTGCAGACATTTTTCGAAATCAGACATATTATTTTTTCAACATTTAAATTAAATTAAAGGAAGTAAATTAAAGGTCGGTATCGATTCTAAAAATCGGTAAAATTGTTTTCGACGTTTATGAGAAAAAAAGTAGAAATATTAGAAACGTTTTGAGATTGCCGATGACAGAATCGATAGAATCTTTGATAATGAAAACTCGTTTTTAGAATAGAAAAAATTTTTCATGAAAAAAAAATATTTTGCGCACTATTCGATCATTGGAAAAATTTTTTGAAAGAATTTTATGAATTTTTTTTTACAATTTTTTCACCGAATTTGATAATCATAATTGAATGAATTTATTAAATTTTAGGATTTTGTTGAAGAAGCTGATGAACTTAAAAGGAACGTTCTTAGTTATTTCTTCTATCAGCCGTTAACGAATGCACCACTTAGTGTGGATGTTTTTTTCGTTATTGGTGCTGTTCTATGTTCATATCATTGGTTTCGAAGTCTCGATAAACCAGGTATTGAAATCTTTATAAGTTGTCCACCCTCAACAAGATGGAATGAGAAGATTCAAACGTTGCTGATGATCTCAACTTTGAAGTCATTTTATAAAACCTAGGCATATTTTGTGTGAAAATTTAGCATTGAAACTCAAAATTAAAAATTTCGAATTTGGGATACGATTGCAATGAGTGATTGTAATCCTTGAAATGAACTTCATTGTTCTGGCTAATCGATATAATTGGTAACTCAGAAACGATACTCGAACTTAACCGTGGTACACTGAAAAATGGTGGGATTTGTTAATTTTTTTGCACGTGGCAAGAACACCGTCTCCAACTAGGGGAAGAAGCAAAAAGCTGGCACGACATGCGCTTTTTACTGTACCAACGATCAAATGTAGTTGGTTGATGAAGATCTCAAAAATAAAAACAGCTTTTCAAATTATTTCTCTATAAAAATCAGATAAAAATACAATTGATAGTTCATTTTTTCGCTCATCGTTGAGTGAATACTATGCGAATTTTTGCCGTTGTAAATTTTTTTCAATTGTGACTTCTTTTTTTCAATTCATAAATGAGGTGTTAATGCGAAAAAAGTTGAACTTGAGAGATTACATGGAAGCATAAATTATACGGACCATATTTCAACCTTACTTTTTCCTTCTTTCATTCATTGAAGCTTCTTGATAAACAAAGAGTACATAATAGAAGTAGACATGATATTTGCGAATTGAAATTATAATATAGACGTAAAAATTTATTTGAAGGTGCTATAATACCGACATGGTATTCATGGAAATATTGGTTCGGATTCTATAGACATCGTTTATTACGATTATGGCCAGCTTATTTATACGTTATATTATTGTCTACTATTCGTTTTCCGGTGTTACGCTATCACGAGAATTTCCCCATTTGGGGACCCGATGATTTTGGTATGGAATGTTCAAAACATTGGTGGGAAAATGCGTTATTCATCAATGCCTATACAGATGGGCCTTGTCTACCTTGGACTTGGTGAGTGCATTTTTTAATGATGACTCATAGAGCGTTTTTTTTTAAGTTAACATCACTTTTTCTCTTTTAAAACCATAAATTTCCTCGCGAATATGATAAATCTTTGAATAACACTCTTTTAACTAAACTTTTATTATCCTTCATGATTCCGCACATCTCCACCAAATTCGCTCATTATATATATATATATATATATATATATATATATATATATATATATAAACTTTTTGATGAGCAATGTGTTCGATTAGTGAATTATATAACATTAAGGTATATGGGGACCGAATTCACATTTTTTGCCACATCGCCTATATTTTTGCTCTTGTTGAAGCGATCGGCACCAATTGGTATCGCTGTATCAGTGATAATAATAATAGTATCGTCAATAATGCTCACAGTGGAAACTCTCCGTTATAATTTCCCTCCAACTCAATTATTGCACTTCATTCCACAAAATTTCAATCAAGATTCAATGTTGGTTGGTTTTTTTTTTCAAGAATTTTTTCAAAAATGTTTCAAAATGTATTTCCATAACTTTCTAATGTTGGTATGAATGTGCAATTTTTACGATAGGTGGTTTCAATACGTTTTTTTTTTGTCGGATATAAGTGTGTTTCTTCCAATGATTTCAAGTTTGCATTTGCAAAGCACAATATATACATGTTGTCTGTAGGTCTGTGTATGTTTCTCTGTTTGTATGCTGTGTTTTAATGTCAACTTGGGAACCATTGAGGCTAGAATTGCCAAATTTAATGTGTACACCGATTATATCGATTCGCATTATAGGTTACATCGATTTTATTTTGTCTTCCGCCGATTGACGCGACAACATCCATTCCTTTTCTATCAAATTCAAGTGTATGAATATATCACTGCAATTGAGAGATGCAAAAATAAATCGCTTTTAACTAACTCTTCAAGGATGCATCACATTCCTCTCTATTATTATTCATCACTCGTTTCTTCTTTAAAAAAAAAAAAAAAAAAAACGAAGCAATATTTCATATCAGTTTTCCTTGTTGACATCACTTATTTGGAATATCAAATTTTAAAATTTCTACGGTAAAACTTTGATTCAATGTTTATCGCAATGAATGACATAGCTGAAAAAATTCACAAACTCGAGTGAATTTTTTGAATTTTTTTTCTTTCAGTATCAATCACTCATCTATGTGAGGCCACAATATCGCATTGGTCCTTATTTGGTGGGTTTGATTACTGGCTATATTCTTGCAACAGATACACGACCAGAGGGAAAAAATATTTCCCGACCACCGTCAAAATGCTTCATATATGTGGGAACGATCATGAGTGTTATAGGTGGTCTATGGTCAATATATGGCTTAATACCTGCTCTTCAGGTGATTATTTATTTTGTTTATTTTTATTCTTATTGAAATTTGTATTTAGGATGTCAATTGAACGAGTCCAATGATCGTCCTTAAATTTAAGCTTAGTTTCCTTTTTTAAAATGTTTTTAAATCCGAAATTTTAAAAAAGTACTTAAGTTTGAATAATTCGTTAAATTTATTCGTTAATGAAATTCGTATTTTGCTGATATTTCAATGAAATTTTATCTCAACTCACAGAAAAACTTGTGTTCAAATAGCAGAATACCTAATTGTCAAACAAATGTTGTATGGATCGGCCATACTCTCTAATATTCTTTTTCTAAGGGATCGGCTAAACACTTGCATGTCTCTTGCAGTCGATTTCTTTGTACTATGACAACCACACCATAGAAGAAACCTAAAATTCGTGTCTGTCACGTGATACACTTTTGCATTTACAGAGCTGACTGCCTCTCTGATGTCATGTTCATTCATATGTATGTGTATGTCTGTCTCTGTCTGTTTGGTACGTCCAGCTTGAGGACCGCTGAAGCTAGAGTTATGAAATCCCTTGGATATCATATGCACCACCTGAATGGCTTTCTACAACAACCAGTTTTGGACCAGTAATTTCAAAAGGAGATATATTTACTTTAAAATTGCCAAAAATTAAATAAATTTTCCAACCGGTCTCTAGTTTTCATTTTATGTTGATAAAATCACAAACGAATCTTTTGTAAATGCTTTACGCAAACAATTGAATGATGTGAGTTGAGATACGAATAATTGCGCTCATTGAGTCTTTATTTAACAATCCATAACAATTCATCGATTTATTGAATGGAATTTTCAAAAACCCTATCATTTTTTTTTCGTTTAGCAGATTTCTATATTTATTTATGCAATGAGAGTTTCATTTTTGTAAATTTTCTTTTCATTGCTGAATCACTATTCACAATCTTTGATTGCGCCATAAATCATTCCTTTTGACATCTAAGTACTTTGTTGTTCTCATCGTTGCAATGTTGTTTTGATAATATTTGATGTGTTTATATCAGCACTTTAATTGATAGCTGAAGATTATCGATCTAAGATCACATGTGTCACCCTAATTAAACTCGTTTCTCTTTTCTTGAAAAACTTTTTTAAAAAGAACGTCTAGATCAACAAGTGATATTTTTTTTTTTATTTTAATAGTCAAGTTTGCTAAGCAAGTAATCATAGATGAGAAAATAAAATACGGGAAAAAAATGAAGTGCCCATAAAAATATTTCTGACAATTGACCAATGGTCACCATCCACCTTGATCATTTGCTGATTCCTAAAAAACTTTTGTAAAGATGACAAATGGAAAAGAAACAGGAAATTATTAAAAATTTCATTATTTCGTCTGAAAATAAATAAAAATAAAGTGATCTCAGTTAATAATTCATTTGAATTTCGCTTAAAATTCGTTTTTTTTTTCGTCGAAATGTCAGTCATTTCGACTAAAGAAAATTGATACCAATACTATTCACTCGTTGCAATAATGCTCGGAACACTTTCACTATCATCCACTGTAAAAATGCTCTCACATAGCAATATGAGCGAAAGTCTATTCGAAATTTTCTTTTAACCGATCGTATCATAAAGAAAGGAATCGACGGTTGAAGGTTTGCATAGGCAATTAAAATATAAAAATTTTTTAACGCATATTTTATTCGTTTCTTAACAACTTTTGAAATTGATTAGTGAAACGGATGAAATGAAAAAAACGCATATCGCTCAATTAATCTTCAATTTGTTTTTTTTTTCATGTTATTTACTATTGTATTTCAATTGTATTCTAATTCCATTTATTTTAAGGACGAAAATTTCAGGATGAATCCACAATTTCCTGTCGTTTTTTTTTGCAAAAAAACTTTGCAGCAGACCTGAAAATCATGCAAATAAGCTCATGATTTATAGTATTTGCAAATTTTTTCGAAGAGGGATAAAGATTTATTTGAAGAAAGGGTCGTGCAAATTTCACCATTTCTATAAAAGATCAAGATATAATATGCTTCAGATTTTATGATAATATTCCTATAATTTTAGAGTTGGGATCGTCCGATTTATCACATTATATTCACGGGAATGCATCGCATAATTTGGTCACTATCGATATCATGGCTTATTTATGCGTGTCAAAAAGGATTCGGTGGATTATTGAATGCTTTTCTTAGCATGCCTATCTTCTTACCACTTTCGGCAGCTTGCTATACGGTACGTTATTATTTTTGAAACTCTTTTCACTTCGATGATTGATGACATTCAATGAGAAATGTGTACCTTCGTATCTCCTCAGTTTCTTCTTTTAAATACCTCTTCTTTAGATTAAATTTAATTTCACTAAATAACCAACACAACATTTTGCCGCTCTTTGAATTTGCATCTGTATTCGTTAACGTATCGATCAATGATAATTCGTTGTGTATAATTAAAACGAAACTATTGCATAAACAACAAAGAACACCCAAAACACACAAAGAAAGCAAATAATTTGTGCAGTTAAGGCTTAAAACTTATCAAGTTGCCTTGCGGCATAGTTTTCAGCCCTCAAGCATTCTAGTAACCGAAAGGGGTAAGACTGAAGACCTCATCGACTATCATGTAGTTCAAGAAAACACTTATCA
Source organism: Baylisascaris procyonis (assembly GCA_037389465.1). NCBI lineage: Eukaryota > Metazoa > Nematoda > Chromadorea > Rhabditida > Ascarididae > Baylisascaris > Baylisascaris procyonis. Next base: position 4,246,946 of record JAZARR010000154.1, on the reverse strand, counting down.
TAAATAAACCAAAACTATCTTTGATGATCTAATGAACCGATCGAATGTAATATAATTTATATTCCAAAAATTTCTTTCCAATTTTATTGCAATGAATTTAGAAGTTGATGAATTGCATTTTGCATTACATTTATGATATTTATTTATTATATGCAAAGAGTCGGTATTTATTGAATATTTCAGCTATATTTGGGTCATATGTTTGCAATCTTTGCAATCTATATGAGTTCATCATTTCCAATTCACTATGAAGGTTTCAACACTCTTCTCAACTATTATTGGAAGCATTTACTTCTATGTTATTTTATTGCTATTTGTATTTTAATATGTATCGAAATGCCTGCTTTACATATCGTTAAAATATTATTTTATAATAGCAATCAACAAATGGTTCGTTATTGATTTTTTTTTCTCATTCTTTAATTGAAAATTTTTTTCAAAAGTGAATTTATTTAATTTTATTAAAATTTTTATGATAGGAAAACAAGTATGGAAAAGATATGATAAAAGGATAAGATAATACAGTTGAATATTTCGGTTAATGCTTAATATTTGCTATGAATTGCTATTGCATCCTTTCTTACTAATATTATTTTTTTATACTTCTTATTAATACTTATTGAGTCCCTCGCTAGTTTTCGAGAAAATATTCTATCATAGAACTAAGTCCTTAAATTTCCATTTATTAAAAATGAGGCTTACACTAAAAAAGTTAGGAAAACGATATTAAAATATTAAAAAAAATGTCGGAGGGATTAGCAAAATGTTCACTATTGAATTTCAGAAATCACCTATAAGATATGTGGAATAACACATTAATGAGGGAATCTGTTGCAGCAAGGAGAAGTAAAGCGACAAGAAACCATAAGAACACAAGATGAACGTCGTACTCACTCATCGTCGATCGGCATCTCGCATACAAATAGCAATAATAATCTCACAAGAAGAATACGGCCAAAACCAAGAAGGGCATAATTTCTACTCTTTAACACAGAAGAATCGACGAATCAGGAGACGCATCTTATAGGCCACCATCGATGCCGATTTCTGTGCACTCTTGTAAATTTACATTTTTGAAGCATATTATGGTAATTTCATTTTGTCTGCATCTTTTTATGCATCCCTTCGTTTCCACTCGGAAATCATTTAAGTTAGAGTTAAAAAAACTGATGGATGTACAAGTTGAATTCGCATTTATTTTTCACAAATGATTCCGAAGATGAAATTGCATAATGGGCAGGCAGACAAACACACATACCTATACAAACAGATGTGATATAAATATAATCCACTTCTGCGAAACAAATTTGCAACTAAGGCAAGAAAAGTGGTCCTTTCCTGGATTTGTAAGTTCGGTTTGCTCAGTTAAGGTGTGAAGGTATTGTTTAGCATATTTTCTAATTTATCAGTAATTTATGAAACCGGTTGTTCAAACGATTGAAATACGAAAGTAAGTACAGCCTTTAATTAACCTATTATTATATGGCCGCAAGATTCGGCGCATCACCGACGGCTAGCGAGGTTGAAAGTGTTCGTATGGGTGAGGTTGATTTGCCGCAAGGGAAAATGGAAGCTTCCGTTGCCGGGAATCGAACCCGGGCCTTGCGGGTGAGAGCCGCAAATCCTAACCACTAGACCACAACGGACACACATGTGCTTCGCACAACACATCGTTCTGCCGAACTGGACATAAGCACTCATTGACCCACAAACAATGGGAAAGTCACTTTTGCATAAGATACGACATGCTTCTCATCATTCCTACCCACATTCTGCAGACGGACCTCGCTGCATTCCCCAACTGATCGAATTTAAATGTTTCTCATAAAAAATGTCACTTATTATATCAACTTCCGACATGAATACTCTCCGAATCTAGGTGGATTTTCCTTCTGCATACAGTTTCCGTTGTTTTGGTGTTACAATCAGCCCATAACTTCACTGAAGGCTGCAGTATTCCATTACTGCTGAGTCGTCCACTGCTTTTTCCGCGCTCTGTTGCATATATATGCGAAACATTATCGAAGGACCTTTGTTACTTCCCACCAAGCCGTTCTGGAATGCTGTACTCTTGCAAGGTCTTCATTTCTGGGATACTGAGGTTTCTGGTACCAGATTGATAAAAAATATGCAGAAACAATTTACTTGTATTGTTTTTTGCAGAGCCAATCGTGATCCATACCATTTAAACTACTTTTTTAAGTATAAAAAGAATTCCCTCAGCTAAAAGTCCTTTTTCAAGCTGCTTCAGGCCTACAGATATAGATTAATGCACCCAATTTTATCGTCTTTGCGAGTTATCAACTATTGCACAGATAAGCAGACATAAAAACGCACACATACACACACGGAGATAAGATATCGGCATACCGCATTTGAATAAATTTACAATCAACATAAAATCGGAAGTCGCCTTTAAAGATGAAATGAAAAAAATCCAAATAATGAAAATATTTAAGTGGTGGAAGTTAATAAAACTTTTACTTATCAAAGCATAAGTTAAAAGCGATGCGTAATTTGAATAGATTTGTGAACGGTCAAAGAAACAAAAACCCAACTCGTTGTTATCCTTAAAAATGAAGACAATACGCATCGTTAATATTTCAATGAAATATCTTCGTAGTATTTATGCACGCATCATAAATAACTCATACAAAGGTGCCAATAAAAGAAAAACTCTTTGAGGAGATTCCCTGTTTTCACTTTTTTCCGGGAATCTTTAAAAATCGCCTTCCCCCCTCCTTCATATAAAAACTGATTCGGCAAAGCAAACTACGATCGAAATATTTGCGTGCATTTTTATAATTTACATTAAAAAGCAATAAAATACAAAACGCGCAACAATCTCTTTTGCGAAACGGAGATAAAACAAAACAATCTCTTTCCCGCTCTTTTCTATCCCCCTATCTTTGGTACGAGAAAAAAAATCGAAACATGGTCACCGCAGAAGCAACTGCTTTCTATAAAAGGATGAACATCACTTAAATGAGAATTTCCAGTAAAACCATTACCCCCTCCCCCTTCCTACCTTTAAAAACGCTAAATTATACCCCACAAAAAAGCAACACAACAATTATACAACTGCTTCGAAAATAGCACTAACTGACATAAACATAATAAAAAAAAAACTGAACATATAATAAATCGTCATCACCTCCATTATGGTGGCCATAATACATCGATAGTAGTGGGATCGGTGAGTGCACTGCCAGATGGCTGCATAGGTAGAGTATGCGGTAGTGGTGATCCTTGCTGGAAGCCTTCGTCGTCATGTGCGGCTGTCGCATAAACTGATGCCTTCGACGATCGACTAATATAGAGGGCACTCGTACGTAAACGTACATCAAAATCACTCAACAACTTATCCAACTCGATCACGCGTCGTAACGCTTGCTCCACTTCCTCCTCATCCACCTCTACCTGTAAGCCATAATTTCTACTTTATATAAGCCTATTCTGTAAAGGGACCTTACCAATCACCATTTCACACCTGTCCTCCTTTAATACCCCAGCTTTGTATCACTAATAAAATACGCACAAAAGTTAGCATCTCTACCCAATAAATTTCTCATTGCTATCTGCTTACCTCATGCTAAAAAACTTCCGTATTTTTACTTGCTAAAGTGACCACTTCAATTTTTAATATTACAATGCTACTCAGATTTTAGAAACGCAATAAAAAATATTTGATTCTAACATCTAGTTATTACCAACAACTCATATGCAAACCTTTATTTCGGCTAAATTCCACTTAGTCTGACCCATCTGAGTGCAATACAAACATACTAACCATGTTAAGGCATAAAAAGTTAACCTTACTATAATTAATTCAAAAAAATAAAATAAAATAAAAATTACCTTCACTTCATCGAGAAAAACAATTTTGCGCTCACTGTCGATTCGTACAACGACCTTTCCTTCACGGCTCATTTCCATAAGATACCTCTCTGCATGCTCCTCATTATTCAGATGACAACGACGTACAAAGTCATCCATCGATATTGTAGAGAAACACTGAAATTATTAGAAAAAACGATTATTAAAAATAATAATAATAAATAATAACTGTTTGCAAGCGTTTTGCAATTATGTTCTGCACAAGTGCATTATGGCGACGTTCTGTCTGTCTGTGTCGGTCATGTGTCTGTCTGTTGAGCAATTTCAACTCAGGTATCATCGAAGCTTATGTAACGAAATGTGGCGCCTTTTACGGGACGTCACAGGGTGATCTACACTATCAACCTAGTCACAGAAAAGCGAATTTTGGAGTGGTCAAGTCGGTCAAATTATGATTGCATACGCTACGCATTTTACTAGTAATTTGCGAAATTGAATGGTTGAATAATAGGGATGCAAAAGTTGCAGCGCATTCTCACGTCTACAGAATTCGTCTCTAAAAGGATCCCTCGATAGAAGCATCAACGATGTTGCAAACGATCAAATTGCAATCTTTTTGCAAAATGGCAAAAAAAAATGATGAAACCTTTCTTAACAACACATCATAAAAAAATAAATAAAACCACATACCTTTGCAACTTTCAATACAGAGTTTTCACGGAGTTTCCTTACCAAATGTTTCATTAACCCAACATTTCCGTCCTGAATAAATGGATGACAAAATAAATTAACACAAAAAAAGCAAACGGAAATGAAGAATGAATTCTGAAGGAAGAGGTAGAAATTTGAGTGAAGTAAAAACAGCAAAACACATTTTTCTAGCAAATATTTTTGCATTAAAATGTAAAACCTTGATGAAGAACTCTATCAACGAGTTATCAGCAATGTGCTACAACAAGGGATTACTTTGTTACCTAAAAACCCCGTTAGATTCCATTAACCACCTAGCCGGGAAGAATTTTTCTCATGAAGCCAACGGCCGAAGGAAATGTCGGGAAAAAATATAGATAAGGTGGTCAGTGCTTCAACTGAGGGCAAGTTTTTGCAAATGACCAACTCTTCTATGACAATCACTAATAGTAACATCAAAATTTATTGCATCTCCCATAACTCTGAAAAGTTTTCGCCATCCCCCCCCCCCCTTATCATGGCCACATTTGATCACTACTACAGGGTCAAAGCATCACATCTATAAAAGCATCTCTGAAGACTGCAAATCAACTATTGCGTCTTTCTGCTATACCGTGTGCTAAGTGCTAAACCACTGATATAAAAAATTTTTGATGGATCCATGATGAAGAGTTCTGAATAAATAAGTGACATATTGGTGATAAGTGGTGATATGTGCTGTCCTCCCACAGTGATATGATATTGGTGATAATAAAAGAACGAATAAATGACAAAAACAAGTTGCATGAAGTATATCGATGAGCTGCTCTTCGATGTCCTCAATAAATCGCATTTCATTATAGTACCAACGATTACACCGACTCGTAAATATAAACATATAAGAAAAGATACCACTTCAAATGTTCTTCGATGTTGTTCAAGATGTCGAAGCACTGCATCTGCGATATCCGTACCACTTTCCTTGTTCTGACATAACGTTTCGACTGCGGTATAATCGGCACATAGACGTTTCACAGTACGTGGAATCATCGCAGCACGATAACTCGGCAAGGGTACTACCTTGCCGTTTAGTATCATCGAAATAAGCACATATTTCTGAAAATACGATTGCTTCATACTCATAAAGGGGATGGGGGAGGAGGGGGCACATTCCCTTTAAAAAAATTATAGTAGAAGAGTGACAGCACAACTAACTAAAGACCAAACAAAGATCACGGACTAAGCACTGCATGAAAACAAAAAAAAAAACTTCATCTAGAGATCGAACAGCATAAGTATCGTAATGTCTAAAAAAAATTCCCATAAAAATTAAACTATAGTCAGCTATATGGAACAAATAAATAAATAATTCTTAAGTGTCAAGCCAAACCTCTCCCATAAAGGAAGAATCTCTTCCTGTTATAGCAGACGGCTACTTTACTTTGAAATCTCGAAAACTCGAAAAGTCTTTGATTAAATTCATAATTCTATAATCTTTTCGTGTTATAGTAACTAACTTTTTTTCCGAAATCGCACCTCATATATAAATATTTTTTCTGCTATCGTCACGAATTTCTCAAAATACAGGCCTCATCTACAATATTAAAGAGCAAATGTAAAAATTCATTTTTTATGACCCTATCAGTGTAAAACGAAAACTCGATTAGTGCAAAATGCATACAGATATTCAGCAATCCTTATTAACAATCAGCAATTTCCTTTGAATCTGAGTGATTGATGCGAAATAAGGCAAAAGTGACCAACCTCTGGTGCATATTAAATCTACAAAGATTTGTAGCCTTAATTTCAGTGAATCCCGAGTCAAAATTTGCATACAGATACTATACATATAAACACACAACAAACGTGAACAACGCTGCCATATTGCGCTAATGCAAAACAAATCTACAAAATTGCACTATAATACGGATAAATCCACCCGATTCACCTGACGACCCATCCATTCGCTAAGGGTCGGTGCTGATCGGTCGAGTTCCCTTCACTGCTCAACCTTTTAGCAATTAAAATAGATAAATAAAAAGCATTAAATAAGTGCAAAAGCAGATCAAACACACCTTGTATGCTTCAACAACGATCGCACTGGCTGCAACCGATGGCACACAAAGCACATTCTCCAACATTAGCATACACTCGCGAAAACGTCCAAGTGAGCCGAACATCAATCCACCGTAATAGAAATACAGCAAAACCCATCTCGAATCCATATAGGCGATGTTTGCTGATGGAGTCTGAAGTACAACAATTTAGAAGGAAGAAAAAACCATTCGGTGAATTGCCGAACACGACCCATCTTTCATTACGAGATCGTCATCGACGATTTTATATTAAATAAAAAGAATAATCTCTAATAAAAGAAAACTTTCAAAATTTTTATAAAACAATTCAACCGCTCACCTCTTTTAAAATCTTTGTGATTGGGCATTCCAAAAATGGCAAAGCAGGCTCATAGATACGTGCTTTGAGACAAAGGCAGAAAAGATAAGCGTGAAGTGATGTCAGCACACCTGGTTCCGGTGAGAACACACTTATCGCTGATAAAAGCAATCGAATCCCACGTATTATTATTGCCTGAAATGAATAACAATTGGACAGATGCGCCGAACCAACAATACTACAACGTCTTAATGTACTAGCTTTTTTCTGAGCTTTATTTTCAGTCAGTCAAGCATTAATGCTGAATATTTGAATTACTGAATGCAGTTAGGCAACATTCGGTATACACTTTGCACCCTAATAAACCTATAGAATTAAAAAAAAAACCATAATAAACTCATAGAGATCACCTGCTCATTTTTGCGAAGACAATATTGAGAGGCCTTTCGAAGCAATGCAGTGACTGCAACAATCGAAATTATTCAATATTCGATTGCATCATAACAACATAAGAAAACAACAACAATAAATGTGCAATCCATCGATCAATACAACATTCTGATCAATGATATACAACTTTAATAAACCTATTTTAAAATCCACCTTGTTCCTTCAAAAACCTAGAATCCCACCACAGAAAGCAAATTTCCGGCAATGAAAAATGCCAGTACTACATTACTATCCTTCAATTTCGTCTCTTTTTTTTACTCCGCATATCAGTGCTTAGAATTTGCAATGGCAATGTAAAAATACTTCGACAGATAATAGAAGCCGCAATTATTTCGACTAAAGCCCAAATTATTCTCACTCCAATATGATCGAGAAAGGTCAATCAGTAATATGTTAGATAGGTTTCTAAGCTTTTTTTAAAATAAATTATTCAAAAAATAAATAATAAGGAACGCTTTCCACACAAACATACACAGGTCAGGTGCCAGTTGCAGTTGAGATGAATTAAGCAACGGTAAAGTTAACTCCATTTGTGACAGCGTCTTTGAGATCTGCAAATAATAGCTTAGTGACAACCGCTCTATTGCAGCATTCAAAAACTATTATTTTGTCTAAGATGAAAAATAACTTAAGGAACGTCCAGTCATCTGTCTGGTCAAGAAGGTGAAACAGATCTGCCTCAGCTTATTTCTGATTCCAAACACTAAAAGTAAGCAGCGTTGACGTTGAAACGCTACTTCCTTGTCGTATTCAATTGTTTGTAAATGAATGGCGGTATTTCTTTTATATGCGCCTCTTTTTTTATATCATTAAACGTTTCATATAAACTTGCAGCTTACCACATCAAACTCAGATTCATTGCTCACTTAAATTGAAGCATGATGGGCATATCTTCGTTTTAATCCCTCCCCCTCCCTAATTTTCGATAGCATCCTCACCTACAGAAGTACATACCTCTAAATAAATACTAAATTTGCACTTCTAACGCAATATGCCCACAATAAAACGCCCATAACTTGCATCCATACTAAGGGTACGAATTCAAACTTAGAAGAGAAGAGAGGGGATGGGGAAGGGATTTACAGATACGCAGGATGGATCAGCCAAAGTAGGGTGCAATAAAATACGGGAAAAAAATTACCCGATCAGCGGTGGCATTATTCCAAGGTTGATTTAATTTTGCCAATAAAACGGCAACAACAGATAACGAATGCTCTTCAACGTTGAGTGTTTCAAGTACACGATTCAAATGAGGCACATTCTTTTCCAATACATCCACTACCGCTTTTCTATTCAATTCGACAAGTTCCGCCGATGAACCTTAATTATTATATTTGCAAATTTATAGCACAAATTTATATAAATCCATAAATTATTTCTCAAAAATTTATATAAACCATTAAATTATTTCTCAAAAACTTATATAAACCCATAAATTGTGTCTAGAAGGAATCACAATGAACTTGCAATAAGTATTCTCAAAAACTTTAAAAATAAAACTTTAAAGGTTAAATTAAATAAAGCCGCTTCACTTAACAAAATCTTTGCAATCTAAGTTCATAAAGTTGGTTTACTAAAAAATTGGCTACTTGTATTAGTTTTTTATCTGGCTCTCAGGTAAGTTTGCTAAACGTTTGATGCAACAGGTGAATTCATTTAGTGAACATTGGCATCGTATAAACATTCTTTTTTCTGGGGGGGGGGGGGGGGGAGAGAGAGAGAGAGAGAGAACAATATACAATGAACGATAGGCTCATTTATTATTATATAACTCAGTTGGTGGTCGAAATATTATTAAATGATTCAATTCTTTTTAAGCGAATTTTTGAAAATTTTCAGCTAAATTTCCTTCTATTCTTTGATAAAAATCGATCTGCGATCCGAGATAAAATCATCGAGGAATGTAGAACGATTCGTTGCCACAGTGAAACACTATTATTATTACATTTACTTTTATAACCTTTAAAGGTATATTTTTAATATACCCTTCATCTCCTAAGCAACTTACTCTTAGATAAGCATAAGTTGAAAAGTGAAAATAGAATAAAAGACGGTAAAGATAAAAGAAAAAAAATTAGTAAAAATGGTAAAAACTTTTTTTTCTTGGTTCATTTATTTCTATCGTTATTATTCTTTAAGTTTTTAACCTATTTCTATATAAGTTAAGAGTTTAGTATTTAAAAAAAAAAAAATAAAAAATAAAAATACCAGATGCGGTGAACGTAAGCACGTTCTTCACATAACCATCCAATGCACTTGCCATATGAACTGCACGTGCTAAAAAAAACCTTTTGCAAATTTGGTATAATCGGTGGGTATAAACCGAACGATTATGTGGAAAAAATAATTTAAGAGGTAAACATACACTATAAAAATTCAGAAATCGAAACGGATCAACCCAAAAAAAAACCTTCTCTATTTTACAAAAAGGAAAGCATGCATGCAGGTGTACGTCTAAAAAACCTCCCCCCCCCCAAAAAAAAAAAAGAAAACGATTCAAGATCATAGAAATTACAGACATATAAAATACAAAATTTAAGCGCCATGGAAGTAGCTACAAGTAATTAGAACTGTTAAGTAGTAAACACATTGAAGAGATCAACATACTTGCTTGAATTAAGGGAAATTGCTAGTTGAAAGCATGCGAAGGAAGCATTTTCGCATTTTTCTTTCGATTTGAAGACGGTGTTCCCTCGAATTTAACGAAAATTTTTTGTGAAAGAGAGAATATTCGGCCAAGATCTCAGGAAGACTATCAAGGATCTTGAAGCATAAGTTTAAATCCATCTGAGCTCTTCTATATCGAAGTAGTTATGAGTCAATGCTCATGATTAGAAGCTGAAAGCGTCCATGAAATGTTTTTCGATAAGTTGCCTTAGTGATTAATTATTTCGATGTTATTTATGAAAAATAGCAATCAAATTTGACTGCAATATTCTAAAATATAATAGCAGTAAAGTAAAGAAAACCTTCCAACAATTCTCTACGTACCGGTAATACAAGGTACGAGAAATAGAATTCATCACTTGAATAGTTTTCCATGAAATTTCAACACAATGACTATGCCCAGCTGGAGTCGGCACTTACTTGAGCACCGGAGTCATTCATCACATCCTCTATAGGAGTGGCTAAGCCATGTGAACACATTAGGCATTCAAACGAAAAATTCACAGGCAAAACGATGCGCGTTCCCTGGCGGAAATGTCAATCTGCCAAAGATGGTGATCTGCGATCATGTTTCCGGTAATAGCAAGCTTTGATCTAATTCTTACCCTCCAATCAAATTAAAGATCAAAAACTGATCTATAAATCTTTATATCTTCGACATATACTTGCAGTAATTGAGATTGCACCACAAGTATCGTTATACGACATTCCACTTAGCAAAATATGAATTGAGGAAAACGTATTTCCCAGTCACCGTCTTCAAGCTCCACCAACCTAAGACGACTCCACTGATTCGACTTCAACAACAACCTCGAATAGCTTACCAGCTCAAAAGCTTGAACAAAAGCTAATGCATATGGTATCTGTGTAAGAACCGCCATCAAAAAGTAATAGCTGCAACAGTAAGGGATCTTCCATTGAAACGATTGCTTGTACCAACTTCATATTATTGCCAAGTTGTTAGAATACCTCAACAACGGTGCAAACACAATCGATAATATATACACCGAAATGCCAACGGTTTAGGTTTAAACCATCGTTGGGGTTTTTTCCGGTACCACCGGATAATTGCACTTCACTCTCAAGGCAGGCTTTTTATCTCTATTAATTTACTGGTGATTTTAAAAAAAATGTTAAGGTTTTCTTTCGTGCTAAGAAACGTTTTCAGTTTCTTACAGCTCATGTTTGAAACTAGCTCTCCACCAACAGTCGATTCATGCCACGTCGTGCTTTCTGAATTATTTGTGCGAATGAAGTTTGTTCTGGTGTGGTTGTATTGATCGGCGTGGTCTAGGTTAGCGGATCATAGATCAGGTTATAGTCGCTCATCAAGATCATATCTACTTGGTGGTCAATCCTCTGTTTTTTTCTTTTCTTTTTTTTGATCGTCAGGTAGTTCACGGCCACTTATTGAGGTGTCCTTGGCCAATAATCTAAGGAAACGAGAATCGTGGCCAACCCACATCCAGTGGGCCAAGAGAGGAGATACTTGGCTAGGCTACGCTTAAAGGGAAAATGCGCTAATGCATAGTACGCTGAATGTCCTTAACCGCTGTCAATATACCGTCAAATTTCGTGCGATATGCTTTAAAAATTGCTGACTCTAAGCCAGGCCATTTTTAGAGAATCGAAAATTTTGACTTTATTGTTCCGCCTCTCTCCCCTTCCCTTCCCCCTTCCCTCACATGACGAGCCTAGCGAGGTATCCGATGCTACCGTTAAATTTTTTTCACGTCACTATAAAATTTTACGTAGGTGCACCCTGAAAATTACCAGATTATCCAGGAATTCCCAACTCAGCAAGTGTTACGTTTTGTGAAGTGTGACAGCAATCTGACAACTTCAAACAATGAGGCAGCACAGCTTGCAGTACCGTCAATTCTTGTTCATTTTCAATGCTCCAACCATCGATTTGAAGCCAAAAATTTCGAAACTACTAAAGTCGTCGCTAAAGTTCACCTTTAATCGGCCAAATTGGCCATTTACCCGTTTAGAGCTGAAATGGCCACCAAACTTCGCAATTGGGGGCATTTTCGATCGTGGGGATGTCAAAAATAAGGTTTTTTTTTTCAAGATTAGCTTATCAAGTTCAAGTTGGGATAAGCAAGCCCACTCATTCGGCAAGTTCAAGAATTGAAACGAAGAAAACCACACTATTTCCGGTATCCTCGTAGTGGAAGACAACTATTGGTAAAGGGCGGTGATCTAAGCATTTTTGAAATTCTTGTTTCTCATCGATGAATTGGACACTACAAACCTTAAAAAAAAACCTTAGCGTCAAAAAAGCGCATCCTGGATCGCTTCTCGAGGAAGAAGAAAGGACGTTACTTCGTCCAGTTGCTTGATTTATTGTTTGTTCGAGATTTTTTAAAGCTGTTACGTTTCTCCATTTCGATTCACCTTTGACCTATCATATATCAGTTATACATCATATGGTATAGCCATAAGAAAACCTCATTTCTACTTGTAAGTATTTATTTTAAATAAAAATTAAAAAAAAAAAACATCAACTAAACGGATTGATTCAAAATCGGATGCGCTGAATCCGATATCGATAAATCATATTTGAATATTTTATTTCTGCGCAGAAAACATGGATTCTAATCCGAGAATAACTGTAGTGATCTAAAATTCTTCTATATCTGTTTAGTTTAGGATTGTTTGCAATTGAGGCGTATTTTTGACTATGAAGTGGTTCGAAGGTGCTGTCGCAGATGCGATAGCCGAAAGTCGTGCAAAGAGAGCTCTATTTGTTGTGGTCGTTCTTCGTGCTCCAGGTATGCTTTTACCTCGCAGGTTGTTGTCTCGTTTTTTTATTGAAATATTTTGATTAGTTAGATATTTTGTAATATATATGACCCATAGCTTTGTATTTCTTTAGGGAATTGAGAATATGCAAGGAATAGGCAAAGAGAGGTATAATGATTGAGATTTGAAAGCATTTATTTATTTTTTCGTCATCAAACTATTATTTAAATAGTATAGGTAATATGCCAAATATTCACTAAGTTTTTATTATATAAGCAATAAAGGTAACACGTCAGGTGTATGTTGTTCAATGTCCCAATTAAATTAAGCCATTTGAACTAAAGAAATTATGGCGATAGCCTCAGGCGAAAAAAACTTAAGGGCATTTTATTCAGCATTGTTATCGAGCCCGTTTTCTGTAAATAAGTAAATAAATATTTAGAGATAAATGCACCCAAATTTATTCATCGAATTTATCTTGTTGATTGACTCTAAGCTATGATTGGCATCAAATGTGTTAATTATATTACAAAGTGTTCGATCAATCAATATTATCGATATTATGTTAGAGTATTACAGCGTATTTGAGGATTTGAGTTTTTATTTCGAACCGGAAAATTGTTATTAAGCCGAAATGTTGTTATTCCAGAAACGCATGATGAAAAGAGTACAAAGATGGCGCATTTTTGGGAAGTTATAGACGAGACATGTGATGGTCAGATGATGGTGGCTATTCGGATATTTGACGGTACTGAGGAGGCAAAGCAATTCGCACAAATCTGTAAGATTTTAGACCGAATTGAATATCGATGAATTTGGGTAGGGGGGGGGGGGGGGGAAGGTGGATTTCTGGAAATCTTGTTATTTTATATGCAAGCCATCACCCTCTACTCCATTGACCACAAGTTTTTTTCAGGTCTTTTTTTCAAACTATAAGATCTGCAGCTTATTTCCGGAATTTAAATTTATATAAAATTTTGAAAATATTCCCAAATTGCGGCATATTTTAAGGCTGTCAATAATTTGACAGATGTTATGGCAAAGAGAATCAATTTTTTCCTTATTAAATTTCGATTTTATTCCTATATCTCCCTCATTGATTTTATTTAGTTGGACAACCATCCAGCGGGTATCACCGAATGGTCTTCTCAGAGGTACGTAAGATGGGATCTCTAAATAAATATTTTTTTTTATAGATCCAGTGCCAATAATACCTGCATCGTATATAATTGATCTGCATGGTAAACCACTTGATGTGATCACACTCACAGAAGGCATGGACGACGTTGTGTTTACTAGTCGTGTACGCACTGCTGCTGCTGCTGTATGTTCTTTGAAATTAAGGTTTAAATGGTGTTTGAGAAAGCTGAAGAAAGCGTTCACTGAATTTAAGTTGGTTGATTTATAAACTTGAACATGACTAGGTAATGCGGGTAATTTGATGGGTAATATGTAAGGTGTTGGGTAAGTGGATGGGTAAAATGGGTAAAAGATGCGTGCTTACTAAGCATAAAGCTAAACATGAGGCATACAAGCTAGGTGGATTTTACTGAGAATAGAGCAATTAATAAAAATAAGACAAAATATCAACGAAGTATTTCCCCATAGTCGACACTTCAGATTACAGTTTATTCTAGTTTTTTTTGAAGTTTTCTTGCTGAAAGTTGACTGATTAGAAAGCTTGAAATTGATCGCTCAGTGCGCAGCAATAGTTGTTATAGATTCCTACATTACTGTAAGGAGCCACATTTCTTCGATAAGACCCGGGGTTTTTAATTAATGTTATATGGTAATTGTTATATATATGAAGAATCAAAGATATCTCACCCTCATTTTATCATCGTAATTGAAGATGCGCAGCGTGGGAAGTACAAAGCCGAAAGATGGTCCATCCTCATCAACAGCGGTGCCTTCTGATTCTGGTGATAGTAATTCAACGGCGACGACACCTCGAAATGAGAATCCGCAACCACGTACATCCGATATGACCGCAGAGGAAAAAGCGAGAAGGTTGATTTCATCGTTTCCTTCCTTCTTGGAGGAGGAATAACCTGGGGGCATGTGAGGTGAAAGAAATTGAGTTTGAAGTATTCTAATCTTTAGCTGAACCACTAGCTACATCAAAGAAAGAGGAAATGCATACTCAGTATGCGCCAAATATTTTCTCTGCTTATTTATGTAGAGCAATCATTTCTGTATTCATCGTTATGAGCGATGCATAATCATTTACGTTTTTTTTACGATTGTTGCTAGCACATCTTGCCGTGAGGTCGTTCGGATATCCTTCAGACGTTTGAGGCTTTGAAAACCTTTTTTTTTCAATGTCATTGGGATTGGTTCCTTCTGTCGAAGTCGATAGAGGGAGCATAGAATTGTGAGAAATTAGCATAGGTCGCTTCATAGGGATAAGTGCTTATGAGATTATAAAAACATTTATAAATTTTCAGAGCACGTGAACTCCTGCAACAAAAGCATGCTGCCGAAGAGGAGAGAAGAAAGAAAGAGGAACATGAAAAGGAAATGGAAAGAAGGAATGCCGGCAAGCTTATGGCTGAAGCTAGGGTAGGTCTATTTCCTTACTTTCTCACGTTAAACAGGTGTTCTGGATTATATCTCCAATTCTAAGTGACACATTCTTCATTTGTATATGAAGGAAAAACTGTAGTTTGACGTGGGGAAGTTTGTTTATGCGGGGATGTTTATTGCTATTCAGCATTAGGTTATATGTGGATGTGATTTCAAACGTATCGAATTTTCAAATCATCAAGAAAACTGCAGGCGGCACGTGAAGAAAGAGAGGCACGTGAGTTGGCTGAGCAAAGACGTCGTGACAAACTTGAATCACAACAACAGTTGAAACGACTCAGAGAGCAGATTAAAGCTGACAGGTGCGCATTTAATTTACTTCTGCATTGATCTTGCAAATTTCGGGGTGCTCATATTGCAGCAAAGAGCTTATTTCGTGTATAGTAGGTAACCGGAATGTTTTATATTGTTTGCAGTAAGTAACCGGAATGCCGTATATCGTTTACAGTAGGTATCCGGAATACTTTGTATTGTTTACAGTAGATATCCGGAACCCTTTGTATTGTTTACAGTAGTATCCGGAATGCTTTCCTATAATAAGCGTTGTTTTAGTATGTAGAAAAAAGGGGATGAGGCATGTTGGTTTTCAACTGACTAAGTCGCTTTAGAGAGATGAAATTTTTTAAATTAGAGCTGAGAAATATTGGGAAATTAAAGGTAATGGATAGTATGATATGCTATGTTTATTTCGAACGAATTTTATTTTTATTGGTTTAATTAGATTTAACTTATGAATGAAAATATTTCATAAATAAATATATGAAGGCTACAAAATAATGAAAAATTTTGAGATTTTATTTAAAAATTTAGAGTGAAAATGCTGTATGTTCTTTTTTTATACACATTTTTCTTTTCTTAATTTGAAATTTCTTCTAATAACGTTGAAAATTTTTTCTAGAGAAGAGCGTCAAAGACGAGAAGCCAGAAATATGAATGCGGAAAACGTTTGCAATATTAAACCACCTGAAAATAAGGCACCTATCCAACAACCTATTCCAAGGTATAGTATTTTTTTCAGTGCATCTATAATCGGTTTGTCCGCATCAAACTAAATCCCCGTCAACAATAGGAAGTTTTATTTACGTTCTTTGTTTGAAGATCTGAGAAGTACGAAGGTCTCTATGTACGTTATTTAGTTTCTTCCATAATGCGATTTTTAATCCTTTAGTTGTTATAAGTCTACTCTGAAGTTAGTTGAACGCAGTGATAGTATTAAGTTGCACTTGTCAGGTATTAAGGAATTGAGGGGGCTGATCGTAGAAGGTTCTTTATCTGTTAGTGGATTTAGCTTTCAACGCTTTTTGCTGATGAGGATATTATCCCATTTGAAAATCCACAAATATTCCATTGGGAAATATTGCGAACGCATAACAACAATATTGAGAGCATAGAGTTTTCAGTTGTTAGGAATGTTGTTGTTGATGTTGAGAGTCACGTTTTGTGATCCCTTAGATGATCGTTGCTTATTTGAGGGCATCGGGAAAGTGGGCAGTGAAATATTATGGAAGAATTCGATTCTTGAAGAGTTGGTATTTTGAATGATACGGTAAAGGGTAGGGATTATGGTGGATGTGGATTCTTTTATTGCTGCTATCTGATGAAGTGATTGCAGTGAGGAATGCCGAATTCAGTGCAGATTTCCGGATGGGAGCACTCTTATCCATCAGTTTCCGTCTTCGAGCAAATTCGACGAATTAATCGAACTCGTCAGGCAAGTATGTGTACTTGCATTATATAGTTTATTGGTGCCTTGCCTAGACTTATAGAACGGGAAGGAGGCTATAAGGTTGATGGGAATTTTTGATTATCAAGGCATTTCCTCTTTGTTAGGAAACAACTGGTCAAGTATCAGTTAGATTATTAGATGGGTTATTTTATTGTTTCCGTTTGGTGTAGAAATTACTGGTCGGATTTAGTTCATGCTTTCCATTGCAATTAACAGATTCGTTGATGAGTTGACCGCTTCTCGTCGTTCCAGCTTAATTAGCAGTTGCGAGACAGTGATTACAACACGTTGTAACCCAGTTTGAGGCTGAGATTGTATACTATTATTTACTCAGAAGTATGAAGAGGGAGGAATTAGAATAAGATCTTTTTTTTTTCGTCCGGCTGCCTCCATATTCATTCTCGTTCGTTGTGGTCGCAACTAAATACGAATATACGAAAGGGTTGAATTGATCTATGATGTTTTTTTTTACAGAATAGAGTACATTTCATGCTGCGTTAGTTTTATGGCTGAAAAAAATATTTGATATATATTAACTGATGTTTTTGCATGAAGGATGGTCGACAACAAGGCAATTTTTATTTGGTGCAGATGTATCCACGCCGAGAGTTCCCCGATACGAGTTTGTCGTTTTTAGAGCTCGGCTTAACTCCATCGGCTACGATTCTTGTTATTGCGGTATGTGATTATTTTTATGGTGTTATTACTACATATATATAATGCTGGAGTAGTATGAAGTTATTTTGTTGTCAATTGCTCAATAGAATTTTATGGTGACACTTTTTTCATTTAACGGTAACGACCATGGATTCGCTTCTGTCATCCTTCATCTCCTCACGTTATTACCACATCGATGACGTTTATAAATACATTTTCTGATGCCTCCCACCGCAATGGTGGAGGAAGAAATGTAAAGAAATTTCAGTAATGTGCTCTCATATGTTTATAGGTCCTCCGTAATATTTTCCAAAAAAACAACCCATTCTTTCAATGTTCAGTTTGGAATAAGGATTTGAGTTGTTTTACTGAAGTGGGTAATTAATGGCATACTTATTGCAATTGTTTACAGAAGCATACATCAAGTGCGATGGTTCCAAGCGGAGGATCAGGTATAGTTTCTCTAATGCAATACGTCCTTGTGGCACCGTTTCAAGTGCTTTATCATCTCGTCCTCTCCTTCTTTGGTTATGGAACGACAAACGCTGCCAATCCGTCTTCATCGAGATCCGATGGTGGTACTGATCGTGGCAATACTTACGTATCTGGCGACAGTGGACGTTTCAGTAGACAGGTATTATTCTCCTTGCTATGCTGAATTTCAAATTTTTTTTATCTGCAAGGTTCAGTTGGGAAAAAGAAACCGCAAAAATTTACGATTTATATGCGGGAATGTTTTTAAGGCCTATGTGTTACGAACGTCTTATTAGCCAAGGAGCAAATTGTCAAATGGCGCAAATGTCTGGTTTTAGGAGGGAAACATTCGTCGTTTCCACAATGAGGATGATTCAGCGTCACGTGATCGCGATGATGAAGCGAGATGGAATGGCAATTCCACACAGCAGTTGTGATTTTCACTTGGACTATTTCATTCGTTCTTTGACTTCTGAAAGTTCATTTATTCTCTGAAAGGAAAGGAGTAAATAGCCAGTTATAAACCAATGTTTTGGGGTCGAATTTTGCGATTTCCTTACTTTATTTGTCATATTTTGCACGGGGTTTGGGTGATTGCTGGGTAAATTTGGGGGGGGGGAAGGAGGGAAGAACAAAGAACCTGAAATGTGGGAAACGGCTAAAGAATAGGTACGACCATGTGAGGATGCCGAAAGTATCAAGGCAGCCAAGGCCCCGCATGCTCAGAAATTCCCACAAATATAATTTGTTGGTGCTATGATCGTTTTTTAAAATCTTTTTGGATTTTTGGTCACCTTGACTATCTAGTATATCGAATCGAAATGTATCGAAAGAGACAGGGAAAAGCGGAGAGCAGGCGGAAAGACATAGGAAAATGACTTCTTGATTGTGCAGTCTCTAACGTCAAGTCGATCAGTATTCCATCAATTGATCTACAAATTGTGATACCTTTGGTTGCTGATGG
Organism: Baylisascaris procyonis; assembly: GCA_037389465.1. NCBI lineage: Eukaryota > Metazoa > Nematoda > Chromadorea > Rhabditida > Ascarididae > Baylisascaris > Baylisascaris procyonis. Next base: position 4,227,774 of record JAZARR010000154.1, on the reverse strand, counting down.
TGATTGAGGTTGTTAAAGGTATGCCATTTGAAAAGTATAATGATGATTGAGCATCACAGAAGCAAACGTTTTCATTTTTTGTTGATTTCGAAGGGAATTCATATATTTTTTTCGCTTGTGCCAAACCTTTAATTCCTCACGAATGGTGTTTTCTTTAAAAACGATCTTGAATCCTTTTTCTTCGGTAATTTGAAACAAGATTTTAAAGAATCTTGCATTGTCTTTACCTGTGATGTTTATGTGTTGTCTGACACATCGTTATCCGCTAAGATTCCCCACCTCCCTTCCCCCTCTCCCCCCTTCCCCCCCCAATTCTGAAATTTTCACGATTGTATTTGGAAGTGAGTATTTTGGTATGGAACCCCAGCTTGGACCTTAAAGGTGTCTAATGAATGATGGCATAGAAGAAGGTGCATCAGATATCTGAATGTCGATGTGGAGACCCCATCTTGAAGTCAATTGGTTGAATCCCTCATTCCAGGATGGTCTGAAATACATTACTTAATTGTTTTCCGATGTGATTATGTCTTATTTCATCAACATTTGCGATTCTTATTTACTATTTCATTCCTCAACTGTTTTTTTTTTCACTTTTACGATATATGAACGCTTAGAGGTTGGATTTGTTTGAAAGTTGACTTCTGACCGTTATAATGCAATCACAACCGGGTCGTTTAAATGGTAGTTGCATTTGGTAAGGGTTGATAGAAGCAAAGCTGCTAGAATTAAGGAAGAGACAAGGATGGCCGAGCAAGAATTGGTAGCCTTGAATGCAAGTTTGAGAGACCACTGATAAATACGGATTAGACTTGGATCCTTTTTACGACTGAAGCCAGAGCGGCGACCTCGTTTAATCCTTGACCAAATAAAGATGGGCTGAACCCAACCCCAGCGAGGCTGCATGGTTTTGATGCTTTTCCACTGGGTCTTAGCCAAAATCGGGTCCTAGCATGTTCCCGATCGCAATCGGGACAAAACTTAGACCATACTCCAATGCTATTGCGACCTCACATCACTGCACCCCGGTAACCAAGTGGTTTGTCAGAGGGGTCATTAGCAATTCTTGGGAAGGCGGAAAGGAAAGCAGTCCAAAAAGTGTCGAAATTGTAGTACCAAAGTATAGTGCAAATATAAAGGAAAAGAGCTTGATCGCTGATATTTCAATTAATGGACGATATCACTGCGCGGTATCGTTGGGATAAGGGAGTGGTAACTCAACAGTGGTCACGATGAAGAATGGGAAGCAAATTACCGCATATGGATATAAAGGTACTGAAGTACTGTACAAGTAAGTTTGTAGTAACAAAGATTACTGTTCGCTTACTTCTTGGATTTAGAAGGTCATCATTACTATCGGATGGCTTGTTAGAATTGAGGTTCAAGTTCCTTATAACTTTTTATCCTGCTTTAGATCCTTGGCTGAGGCATAAGCAGCAGTTAACGGCGGGGCTTTTACGGCGCTTTATAAATGTTTTTTTTTCGTTGCTACATTTACTAAAAAAAGCTGTTCACCTGTGCAATGTGAAGGTATGCGCCATTCCACAACTACTAGTGATCGTTTTTGTGGTTGAATGCTAACACAATTGTGTACCGCAAACTACAAAATGTCGTGTATCTATATGATATATGCAATTCTTCTAGTTTCGGATGCTCTTGCTTAGAATCTTCAACACTGTGGGGATTCAGCTATGGGTTCGTTGTTGCTTGTGGGCATTTGCGTAGCTTGGTTTGATGTTCCAAGTGAGTGCATGCAGCTTCTCTCTAGTTATTCAAGTCGGGAGTACATGCGAAGCCCTTAATTTGTAGAACCATTTAGAGTTGTTTCTGGACCATATCCGATTTCATTCCCTTTCGGGTTGCCTGTTCCCATCCGCTTTTGCCGTTAAATCTCAGCGTGTTAAGGCCACAGCACTATTTGGGAAATGTGTTGGTTGCGGTTGAGCGTTACACGTAAATTCGTCGTAGAATTAAACGTTGGCGAGCTATGTGATTGACTGATAACGTCTTTGTGAATCAAAGCATAAATAAAGTTTTTATTGGTTCTTCGATATAGTCACATCGCCTTAACTGAACCATAAATCGCTGGCTGTTGTACTTTGCTAATATGCCTTCGAAATAATACTGCAACGTAGAATCTTTAAAGAAACATACAATTTTTCATTTTATATGGATTAAAACGAAGAAGACCATAACAGCCATGGAGAGTAAGGGTATTCAGCTTCACCGCAACGGTGAGTGAGCATGGTGGTCACAGAATCCCCGAGAATTCCGACACGAATATGAGTCTGTTCAGTTTCACATTGCTGCTTATTGAGGTGCTCATGTGCGTTCGCAGTTCGTACTTCAAATCTTCGGCTCTACAATGATAGCACCAAGACTTCTAGCATCCACACGCAAAAATGTCAGCAAACTGAAACTGAGGTAACTCTAGGAGCACAGGTGTTAGATGAGGTATGAGTTCAAGCAATAATGCGACTATAATACGACAAGACGACTAAAATAACTGAAAATTACTTCCGTCATAGCTGAAAATAAACGACAGTTGAGTTGGATCTCATCGGTGCCTCAACAACTATCATGAGAACACTAGTAAGACGAAGATCCTGCAATGTTTTATTATTCAGAAATATGTAGCTTAAAATATTTTCTGCGCTAGGTTGAATCCAAATCCGGCTCCAGTCACGTCAAAAATAACAACCGGAAGAGATTTAGACCTGAACCCAGTGGTTTCGGTATCGGCTCCGGAACGAAATCATTCATCATCTCCGTTTTTCTAGACTTCCCCGGCTCTTCAATATTAAGCATCGTTTCCGTGCCATTAACTTCTGCCACTGAATCCAGCGAATATCCAACAAAAATCAATAAATCCTCATAAAATCTCCTCACCAAACATTTGGCATGACATCAAAACTTTTACTTCACTCATCGATGATCATCCATTCCCTTGCCCATCTGTTTGTCAACGGGTGATCTACGGTTAACGAGTGATCTACAGCGATCAAATCAGTTTTGTGATCGCAATGATGTGGTGATCTTCATTTGTATAGTGATCTTCATTTGTGCAAGATTGTTTGCTTATACTTGTTTGTTCTTGATATGGTATCTCCCTCGTGTGGATTATGACCTCCCCATGCCTTCGGGGCATTGGCGGGAGATATAAATAGGCTGCGGTCTTGCTTGCCAATCAGTGTACATGTGTTACTCGTCGTCGTATGGTTGGTCCTGCTCACTCTAAACGAGCTTCTCCCATCACGCCAACGGGTGATGTTTATTCCACAGAAAATTCCACAAAACTGTGGAAATTTCCGATCAGAAATGAGTTGAAACTGTTGGCTTGCGATCAAAGGGAACGCGTCGACGTGCACGCATAGGTTGGAAGTTTTTATTTTCATACTATTGCCGATCTTATTTATTGATTGATTAGGATTGGGATCGATTAATCAGGATCACATGTGCACTTATAAGTAGTCTTTATTATTTTTATCCATTTTATGCATTTTTAAAATGATCAGTTAAACGATAAATAAATCAAACTTCAATGAGCGTATTTTTCTCTGCGCAAATAATTTCGCCAATATGGGTGAGAGTATTCATCGAATTCATTCACGCCACACGCGTGTGGCGTAAACTGGCACTGTTGTTTAGTGAATATCGACGATCAATAGAAGAGTGTTGCGAGCGGAAGATTCGATTGCGAATTGCGAACAGCTGACAGCCGATTGAGGTAAAGGTGAATGAATCATCGATTGCAGGTATTGAAGCATTACCTGATCGATCTGTTTTTCATATCTATTAAAGGTGGTTTTTTTTTGTTTGCTGAGTGTCTTCAAATATGCAAATTTCGTGTTTTGCTTATATGGAATAATACTACTAGAGTACCCTTTCCGATGGTTGTGTTCACATCAATAAATGAAATAAGGCTTCATTTCTTGGATAATCTGCGTAAAGTAGTCCTAATTGAATATTTTATAACGCCTCAAAGGTTTCGTCCGATGTTTTTAACGGTTTTTTGGCTCGTTTAGTACGGTATTTTTGTTTGGTATTTTACTTTTTACTGATCCGATAAAGTAGGATACGATCATTTAACTATAACTCAAGTACTGTTCATAAATAGAAATTTTTTACTGTAACCACTTTCGAATGTGAAGGAGCTTGCCGAAGTACTGAAGGTCGTTTATTTGAGCAACGACACTACGAGATGATAAGAAACATACACATTGATTAGCATGCAAGATCGCAGCCTTTAAGGCTACGGCCTTACCCTGTGGTAGTTGTTAATTGACAGCTATTGTGTATGACCGATACCTAAACCATTGTTGGTTCGATATTATAAAGCTGTCTGCAAGTTGTCTGCCATTGTCGCAATAAATAGCGCCTCATTCGTGTTGCATATTATAGCTCGTTGCAGTCAATTCTTATGCATTTTGAAGTTTGTCATTTCATTCAGTTCGTCGAATAGGTTTTCCTATTGCTTGCGGATATATATTGCTTTTTTTTTGGTTTTATTTTACTCGCATTGATTCATCAAATTTTCTTGTTTTTCTTTATTTACTTTATTTGACTTCGCATTTTTCTTGTTGACATGGAGGGAAGGGGAGGGGTGGGGAAACGAGGGGTGGTAGGCCGATACCCATCGTATAATAAAATTCATAATAAGTACCATAAATTAAGTATACAGTAAAATATTTGCTAGTATTTGCATATTGGTTGAGTAGACCAATTGCAATAATCCTTACTGCTATGCATAAAAGTGCATAGATGACAATTTCAATATACCTATATGGGGATTTGCCTGATCGTATTCTCTCTTTTATTCATATAGGGGTGCAATCCATACATAGTAATAGAAAAAATGTGCAAAAGCACTTTATACAAATATTTTATCGGCAGTTCTCTCTTGCAGAATAATCTCAAATTTTTAGCAAAGTTTTTTTTCATTTAGTAAATATTTAGTTATTTCTTCTTTTTTTTTTGAAACTTATTACCGTCGCTATTGTGTTTCTTGAAAATTTAGCGAAATTGTTAGAGCATATAAGATAGTTGAATAAATTTTCTACATGAATTAGCATAAATGAAAGTTTTTTTTTTTTAATTGACGTTATGGTTGAATTTTTGGGAAAAAAAGAATTATTCGTGAGCATAGGATTCTATGGTCTCCTGGATTCCTGTTGTACTTGGTTACAAACGGGTTTTGGGGTTGTTAGTTGCATGCTGTTGAGAAATAAAGCTTATGTTTCGTCCTCATCCGTCATAGCTATCTTCATTATGCATATCCAATCCCACAAGTATACAAAGTTGAACACAAGTCTGGCAACCCCATCGAGCCTTATTCGGGAAATACATCTACAAACTTTTTTATACAAATTTCTGCACAAATTTTACAGGTACGGGTACAAATTTATAAAAATTTCAGTGAAAGTTGCCATCTATGACTGCGGAGGGGGCTCCCATGTGTCCGGCTAAACGAACGCTTTACACTGCTGCGCTGTGCTTAGCCAAATGAACACTATTTAGCTGGTGCGCAATTCACGTTGTCATTTGGTTGCAATGCATCTTTTTCTTGCTTATGTTTGTGTATAAGCTTGCAATAGTAGTTAGGTATTATTTTATCTAGGCTATATATTAACAACAATTTTCAGCATTACCTTTTATTTGACGATCACCTTTAATGAACCTGAATTGAAATTAGACGTGTGGTACTTATTTAGTTGCAATTTGTATGACGTATAAGTTGAAAGCATTGCTGTATAGGCGGTGCTTGGATGTGAGCTATCTCTGTCTCTATGGTATTGCCACATTCGTTGACATGTCTCATTCACATGCGTTCGTTATGTCGATGTAACCGGGCGGCTGCATACCCGTTGTTGCATTGTTATCGATGTTGTGTGCATTAACGTTGTCGTTTTCTTTTATTAGTGATTCCATTTCTAATAAGGATGTTTTTATTTTTATGCATATAAATATAGAAATGCTTAAGAGAGAAGTTTTAAGAAATGGGTGAATTTTTTTTGTTGGAATAATTTTATAGCGATTTTTTTTCTAAAAATTTTCTTTTTTTTGTTTCAATTTTTTTTTTTTTTTTGTTGAGAATGCGATCCATATATCGATTTTTTGAGATAGTGTTATGCTTTCATTGATTGCATTGTTTAAGGAACGTTTTTAAAAAAATTCTTATGCAAATTTCTGCAAGAATGCATTATTCCGACATATCTGTGCCCATCATTTATAGGTACAGAATGTTCCGTTTTCCCCCTCTCTCTCTTCATAAAATTTTAGAATTTTTTCGAAAAAAATGAAATCAGACAATTCATTAACGCCACGATTTATTGAATTTGAAAAATTGTTTTTAAAGAAAGTTTCTAAAACTGCAAAATTTTCCGAATTCTTGAGCTCCAATTTAGTCAAACGGAAGCTATTAGCTATTTGCAAGCGGATCAGGTACGATCATTCTAGCTATTCTACCACTAAAATTTCAATTCCTCATTGAAAAAATTTATTTTTAGCAACTTGCTGATTGCTGAGTTGAATTTTTATTTATTTTTTTGTTTTTTTTTGTTTTTTGGATAAAGTGATGAGACAGAAAATTTTCTCGAAAATTGAGGAAAAGATATGTTAAGGGGGTATATATATATATATATATATATCTGTGCATATTCATATATACGAGTATCCAAAAGTATAGGTTGTTGAGTACTTCCAAAGAATATAGAACGACAGAACTTTATTACAATCGAATGTAATACTCGTTGAACGTCGAGATGTGCTTCTCACATCGATATTTTTGACTGCATAAGTCATTTAAAAAGTTTCCACTTGGTGATTCGAATCGACTTCCGACAACAAATTGCCCGCTCATCTTCGTCTTTGAATTGCACTCTTCAACGATTCAAATAAAAAATAAATGCGCTCTGAAGTTTTCTTACCCAATTTTTTAATTTTCGATAAAATTTCCGATTTAAGATCGGATTTTCACTCGAAACCGCAAAAAACGAGCTAAATTTGGTCATTGAAAATTGAGTTGAATATTGAAAGCTTTTGCTTGAATCATTGATGTGAACATTGCTATATTTGACTATAATTAATATATTTGGAAGGCTTGATAACTTCGGATGAGATGTTTATTTTTTTGGGAGGGGGGGGGAGGGGGAGAGGTTGGAGGAGGAATGGGAAGATATGATGCGTTGTAATGAATTCAGTTTTGGGGGGGGGGGGGGAATGGTGTGTGGTATCCTTGAATTAGCGGTCTTTCATGGTGAATTCGGTTTGGGGGGGGGGGTGGGAAGGGGATATTGTGGTACCCTTGAATTAGCAATCCCCCATGGTGAATTCAGTATATGAGCGGTGTTGTTTGGTTGACATTTGCAAGAAGCGTACTCTTCATTGTGCAGTCATGTTCGATGCACTCTAAGAGCCGATTTGCCATCGTGCCCAATTTACTGAAATCAATAAGCAAGTGCGTACGCATTTGCTTCAGTGTTGACGCTTAGCTGCTAGAATATCGTTTCGATTTGTGGATACTCCATTCGTCGTTATCCTTATTGATCGTTAATTACGATAGAGCTGTTAGAATCCCGATTTCATATTCAAGAAAGCTTTCTATAGCTATCACTTTGCGTTAAATTTGTGCCAATTTTAAAAAGTTGCGGTAGTTATAAGCACTAGGGCTTATATATGGGGAAGTACGGTTCATTGCATTGAAATTTACCGTAATTCGAATGGGAATCTTGAATATTCCACTCATTATCGTAATTTTCATAGTGCATTTCCTGTCATTTTTGCATCGTTTGATCCTTAAATTGCTCTCTTATTGACGATTTGAAACGATTCTCTCTTCAAAGATTTTCATCTATATCGACTTTTTTCTTTTAGAGAAAATTGACGAATATTTGCATATGTATTGTATATGAGATACTTGATGATTTCTACCATTCTCATTTGTCACCAAAAAAAAAAGACAAATTCTTATACCCTCACTCTTAGAATATCAGATTTTATTGGTCATAATTTTTTAAATTTCTTTGTTTATTTCCATAATTTGCTTGAATTTCGTTTCTAATTTTGAAGTAGAATTTGAATGAAATCTCACAAATTTTAGGCGGAAAAAGTTTCTTCATTTGTAATTGCGAAAATATCTGTCGTTTTTAATATTTTTGCTAATTAAATAGATGCGAAGTTTGCGTTAATTTTCAATCAAATTTAAAATTTTTCAATAAATTGAATATATTTTCAGCAGGTGTGCAACACACTCTCTCATGAAAAGGTTTTGAGAGGAAAAGGACGCATTTTGGATGCGTCTTATATTATCGGCATATTTTTTATACTAAACGTTGAGTGGAATTATAATCGCAACAATGGTCGACACTCAAAATAATGTTATGGAAACGTCAACAAATAGTGGATCAAGCGAGGTTAATCCTCTTGCTTTTTTTTTTCTTCATTTAATTCACTTTTTGTATTTGCTTATCATTCTTTAAATTATGCTCTATATCCTCATTCATATTTTTTAAAATATTATTTTTAATTACCAGATAGCTGTCATTAGAAACAATTCATATTCTATATAAGTATTGAGTAAAGAAATTTTTCAAAATTGATATGTGGAAATTTTTTTGAAAATTTTATTTTATAAATTGATAAAATTGGATTGTGACGAATTATTTAGGTGATTATCACAAGGTAATGGCTTACCTATTGGATGATCACATTACTGCCTTAGATTGATATGATAACACTTCTTATCATACGATATTCTTTGCGACTTCCATTTGAATATGTATATAATTGCTTAAGTGAATGGCGCAAGTTGGTTTGGGGTTTAATTCTATCATTCAATTATTATTTTCAAGGTCATCAATAGCAAAATAGCCGAAATTTGGCTAGTTGGATCATTTGATGATTCATATTTATTGGTATCGTTTGCAGTAAAATCGTTAATGGTGCTGTAAATTTCAATTTTATTGCCTTTTAAAATGGTTTATCGATCGTTGGTATATTTTAAAAAAGTTAGATGCCTCATTCACAAAGTTTTTATGATAGAGGAATTCACTATGCAAAATTTAGTTTTTATTTTTTCATACCCTGTTGCACATTGCGTATGAATTTTCTTCATCCAACGTCGGATTTTCCCAGCAGAAACGTTAGGAAAGTTTGTTTTTTTTTCCGTTTTTTTCTGATTTTTATGCTCTCAGTTTCCGGTTTATTTCCGGAAATTGTATTTCAAGTTAAGGAACCGAAGAAAGACAAACTACTCTGTGCTAGTCAATTTAGTTCAGTATAGTTCTAAGCGATTATAATGCATATTTCTATCGGTGAATAGGCTGTCACTCTGTTGTGCTTTAATGAATTGCATCGTTTAATGATTTAATTTATTTTGCTGATGTTTTTAGTTTGTCTTTGAATTTAAAAATATTACTTGCTAATTTATTGTTTCCATCAAAACTGAGTTTTTATTTATTTACAATTTTGAAAGATTATTTGAATTAATTGCTATACATGTATTCTGTATATGGGGGGGGGGGATGTGGGGGGGGATCGTAAATTCAGAATTGAGAGGTTTCCACCCCTCTCCCCCCCCCCCCCCGACTTTCCCCCAAATTACTATATATGTGTTCTGCATATATCGATTACAAGTTACTTGTTCAAGAGTAGGGGATTGCATTGTATAGGTAGGGCTGGGATGTGATTGTGTATATTCGATTATGCACGCAAAACGTTTCTTTTTTTTGCTTTCTCGTTGTGTTCTGTAATCGCCAAGTGAGTGAATCAAATGTCAGTTTTACTCGTAGTAAATTTCTAGCAATAGGACGCTATACCTTCCCCATCTAGCATATCTATTGTTTTTTATTTATGCTCTCTTCTTATGGGAAGGTGATATTTCAGGTAGATTTGTGATGATAAGAGGTTTGGTGAGTCGGAGCCGATTTTAAGAGGTGCTATTATATGTAATTCTTTCATTTATAATGTAAAGAGATTATGTTAGAAGAGGGAATATCTGAGCTCCGGGAGTCTATTTTAGCTCTTTTTATGGGTCTGTTGTTAGACCTCGCCCCTTGCAGCGAGCGATAAGCTGATGGCGTAACTCCCCCCCCCCTCCCTCTCCCCACCCTGCTGCTCCCCCTTCCACCTAGAATGCATTCTAGAGGGATGATTTTTATCGGTCACTTGAAGTGAATTTCATGGAATGGGCATTAGATTTGCATTTTCTCTTTGATTTTTCACTATAGGCACTGTTAATTTGGGTTCATTTAATATCGCTTTTGTAATATAAAAATTCATTAAACTATAAAAGATAACATCCCTTGTACGTTACTTACTCCCGCAATTAATTATGGTCATCTTTTTGGATTATTCCTTTTCGATGTCTTCTTCATTCCGTCTCTTCTTTTATATATTGTTAGCTGAACTTTGTGTTATATCGTGGTGTCAACTAAAAGATTCCTATCACCTTTGCTCGAGCCCTATCTCCAGCTAGAGCTCAAGGTTTTTCTTCAGTTAGAGCTCGAGGTCTTTCTCTAGTTTTCTCACGTTCCAATCCTATTTTTTGTGATAAAACATATATCTTAAAAATGTGTTTAAAGTGATTGTGGCTTTCATCCATTTTTCTTATCTTTTTCCGTCATGTGTATCGGCAGCGATACGCGTTGTAATTGTTTGCTCAGTGTTGGCATTCACATAGCCTTCAAACTCTATTTTACAGCAATCTTTATCAGAAAGAAGTGATATTTATAGAAAGGGGGGAGGGTATGTAATTAACCAGCTCAACCGGAAATATCCCATTTTTAAATTAGTTAAATTTGAAATTTCAGTCCCATTTTTATGCAGGTGGAAATTAGGAGGACTTGTAAAGCCAATGATGTCCTCATTGTAGGGGTCATTATTGCTAGGTCAGGTTTTTTCTTCGCTTTAATTTCAGGGCAATTATACTGAATTAAATATAATTTTGCAGACTATCTCATTGCTCAGTCTTCATTAAATATCAGCTGAAAGGAAACAAAGTATATTGATGTATATCTTTTCTCATTTAGTTGATAAGGGATTATTTTTATTTCTCGTTCACCAATATATGAGAAGATGAGTTCCGATATGGCGATTCATTTGAGGCGTGGTTATATCTTAACAAAAATTATGCAAATATACACCGTTATTTTTTTAAATTTATAGTAATAATGACGATAATGATAGTAATAGTAGTAATAGTAACAGTAATTGTAATAGTGATAATAGTAATAGTAGTAGTAATAGTTAGTAATAATATTAGTAACAGTAATAATATTAGTAATAATGATGATGGTAACTAGGTGGTGAAGAGGATTTTTAAGGAATTGCGAAGAAAAAACGAAGGAATAACAATCTAATTCCTCCATATTAACGTATCGTATTATGTTTTCTTTGATGTATACATTATTGTTCCTATGTGTTTTTAATTTTTTTTCCTCGAACACTATTCTCTTTTATGTTTTCAACGTTACGAATTTCTTTGTTTCTCTTCTCCTCTTCAAATAAATACTATTTTAGAATTCTTTTCATTTTTATCTCTCTTTCACTTTCACTATTTTTTTAATCGCCATCAATGCTATTGAATGAACTATGTTCTCTTATGTGAGCGTGATATCAATATTCACCAGTCAATATTCATTGACTATTTGTGCTATTGATATTTGCATATTACCTAAATTTGAATGAAATCTCAAGGCTATAAATTCTTTGATCTCATTGTGGTCAAAGAGGAGTTATTCCTCCTCTCTTCCCGTAACTATGCCAAAGCCTAGCAATTGCATATAGTAATTCTCAGGCTTGTGATATCAATTTTATTATAGAATTATAAAATAATAGAATTTTTTAGCGTTTTATTATAGAAGAGATAGGTTTTTTATGCGGTGGAAAATTTGTGAACAGCATTTATTTAACGAAATGCTAGAGGGAGAGAAGAGGAGCAATAAAGCATCTCGGTGTTTGCATGTTGTTCCACTTAAGTGTGGTAATTTTCTACGGTATGCAGTAAGGCGATACAGTGGTCGTTGTCGTACCGGAGATATGTATATCTGGACGAGTGATACTGTAGTATAAACTGTGAACTTTTTATGGTCCGATTTAATATGGCGGGATATGGAAGAAAATTTTGAGAAATATTATAAATAAAGGTAAATATCTTCATATAGATGCTACAGTACATACTTGAGATGCAATTTTAAGTGTACTTTGGCATACCTGATTTATGAAAACACATCTGATATATGATTCATCATTGTTATCTTTTTTATTCAATTTCCATTGCATCTAACAAACGTTGGAATATTTATTCATTTTGTAAGGAACGTTGTGTTCAGAGGCATTTCAATAATGACTCTTAGAACACGTTATCGCCCACTAATGTTAGATAGCGATGCGTGGCATGTATGCGGCAACCGTTGCACTTTTTTGTCTATTGCAACAGAAGTTGCCTTCCTTTTTTTCAATTTTTTTGCTCACTGCTTGTAGTGATAACGTTTGCTGTATATATATATATATATATATATATATATATATATATATATATATATATATATATATATATATATATATATATATAGTGTACTCCACAACGCCTATTTTTCGGTGTATAATACAGTAAGGCTATACTTACACGTGGATACAGGATACACTATGGTGGGATAGAGTGCATTTATTCCAGTTATAGATGGATTTGCGATACGACTAGCAAATACCTGATATCATTCATCTGTCAATAACAACACAATATTCATCGGCAGTTGTGCATATCCATTGTTCGTATACCAATAATTCAAATGTGTTCTGCTTTATATTATTGCTTTCGTTATGATTGTTTTGCATTGATTCGTCATATAGTGGTTTGTTTTATTGGTTATCAACGCTTTTCAAAAAGATAGAATATTAGGTTATTATGTGTTTTGTTTTCACTCGTAACCTAGTTCATCTCTCTCTTTCTCTTTTTCTCTCTCTCTCTATTTTTCTTTCTCTGGAAATTGTTCTATAGTTTTATCTTGTTGGAATGTTTTTTTCCGGCTCTGTCAAGGTGAATGATTCGTAGAAATGTTTAAATGAGGTGAGTTAAAGGGGAATGTGGCATTGATAGATGAAATTTAGCTAGCAATAAGTAATTATGCGTAAATTACGTGAAATGCTGCAATTTTATTTTCTTCATTGAAAAAATATTTTTTTATATTTTCATTGCTTATCATGAAAATTTTAAATTAATTTAAGCACAGTTTTTTTTTTTTTTGATGATGCTGGCGGCTGTACTATGAAGTTTGCTATGTGATACGGGGTTTTATGAATGTGCCGCCTAAATATTGACTATGATATCTCTGCGCTTTCTTTTTTCTTCCTTTTTTTACTTGTTTTACTAACTTATCATTCAATGCGAAAAATTTTATCTTCCTAATATTCGTGTAATAAAAATAATAATTCAAATATTGTTGCAGGTCGTTTACGGCACAACAGGGTCCGTTGGATCGGGGGATGATTCTCGTGTCATGTCCGATAAGGTACAATTACTTGCTTCATCCATCTACAAGGAATTCGAGACAATGATTCAGAAATCTGGTGAGGATAGCGTTAAGGTGAGTCTCTAACTTCCGTTCATTCACTTAGCTTCATTCTTTTCTTAGCTTTATATTTCCGTGCTTTGTGGGATATCTTTTTTGATATTATCGCATCAGTGGATTATATTTGGTACTGCACGTGGCTTTAGGAGGTTATATTTGATAGTGAAATTGATGGGCGTATTAGGTAATAAATCAGGTGTATATCACCTGATATTAGTGATATCTAAGCAGAAGAATTCGTTGTTCTATGTCGCTAGGTTCTAGCAAAAATATCCAGATACTTTTGGGTTCATTAGCGTTCCGCAATTCTTGTAGAATCGCTTTTTTATTCGGCGGAACACAAAAGCGCATATCGTGCCAGCTTTTCCAGCATGGTGTGCATTTTTATGTTTGCATTTTTTTATTTTTATGTTTATGTTATTTTTATGTTCGTATTATTTGTGTTATTTTTACGACTTACTGCTTGAGACCGATAAAAAAATCCGTTATTTAGAAAAAGTTTTTGAAATGACACACCATCAGCTTTAGAGGTTCCTAGTGTGAGGTTGAAGTATTTTGGCATTGATTGTTTTGTCTTTGACGGCAAATCTATACTTTAGATTCTTTAATATGATAGCATCAACGATGTTACAGAATCTGATGCCGTTGGTGGTGAACGTGTTGGAAAGCCTAGACCTGGCCTATCTCGAAAAAGAGGAATATTCTGTTGATTTGGAGATGCTGAAAGAGGATAACGAACAATTGATAACGCAATACGAACGCGAGAAACAATTACGTCGCGCACAAGATCAGGTACTTAATTAGACTTGGCATAGCGATTGGTTTGAAGGGATGAGAATATTCTAGGTGGGGGGAAGGGAAGGAGTAGGAGCCCATGAAGCATTCTAAATAAAATGCTAGCTGCTTTGGAATGTTCCTCGGGAAGTCTGCTCGAGTTGCTGGATAATTCAGAACTCGAGAGAGTTTATATATATATATATATATATATATATATATATATATATATATATATATATATATATATATATATATATATATATATATATATATATATATATATATATATATATATATATATATGCTTGCTTACTGCTTAGTAATTTGTGAAGCCTGTGTTGGTAATTTATGGAAGCAGTTGGTTGATCATTTATAAAATCGGTTGGTCAACTGAGTGGACTGCGAATGGTCTATCCTCTCAGTTTTTCTAGTATTTTTTTTTCACTTTTTCATTTTTATTTTTGCATAATTATGCAATTTTTTAAAATGGCTCTTTCTGCATTAAAAATTTAAACAGTTGAAGATTTGACTGATTTTATTTTTTTATTCTTATGCCATCTGGATTGTTAAATAATAGGTGAATGCTATTTTTATGCAGAAATGTCTCGAAATAGAAGACACACTGATGGAGCAAATCCGAGAGTTGGAAAGCAAAATCGAATCACTGGAGTCGATAATGCGCATGTTGGAGCTAAAAGCCAAAAACGCCTCTGATCATGGTATTTTATTGCTTCTTGAATGATTTACATTATTTCCTCGTATATTTTCACCACTATAATTCTCCAGGCTGTAAGTGTTGACCGTAATTATTGCACTGCTGGAATTCAGCTGTAAGATTGAACTGCGAAAAAAGTACGCCCATAAATGACATCTATATATTATTATTTTATTTTTGGTTTAATAGAGTTGTAATTTTGCGGAATATTTCGTATCTAAGGGGACGTCGAACTCCATTTTATGCTTTTATTAAATTTTACTAAATTTTTATTTTATTTTTTATTTATTTTTTAGTTTTTATCAAAATAAATCATAGATTTAATAAATTTTCAGCGGCTCGTTTGGAAGAGAGAGAAGCCGATCAAAAGAACGAATTCGATAAATTACACGAAAGGTACAATGTGCTTTTACGAACGCATATCGATCATATGGAAAGGACGAAATATTTGATGGGCAGTGATAAATTCGAAATGATGCAAAATATGCCATTACCTTCACAACAACTTAGAACGAAGTTTGTTCTTATTTTTATTCAGACTTTATTCTATCTTATTGTTTTTCTGTTTTTCGTTTTGAGGATCGCAATTTTTCAGCCGTTTTTGAATAATTTTTACAAATTTCGACAATTTAGCAAAAAAAAATTTTCCGTATCTTTTTATTGAATGAAATGTAACGATGAAAGGGGAGGAGGTTATAAATTTCGGAATATTACATCATCTATTAACTGGCGGAAGAAGGATTTTGGATATTTGCGATCCTCTCAAGCATAGTAGAACGCTTATGAATGGATTCTTTTGAGAGTTTAGAAGGGAGCTTGATGTAAGGCTATTTGTTATGAAAATTTGTGTTTTGATTAGGTAGAGGATGATAGTTGAGAAATTTTTAAAAAATTGTGGAGAAGTAAAAAGAGTGTTGTATGCTTTGTTGCATTGCATATCGAGTTCAGTTGCTGTTGAGAATATTCTATTTTAAAGGGGAGAAGAATGAGGGCATCCATGAAAAACATTTAATGGATTCTAAAATCCTAATTTAATGAAGTATTTTTTCCCCCTTTCACTTGTACCTATTTAAAAAATTTTTATTTTTAGGTCTTTTGGCATTTTTAGAAAAAAAACTTTTAAATGAATTAAAGGTAGAATTCTTCATAGATGTGATAGGGTCAGAATTTCTAAGTGAGGAAGGGAAGATCACCTTTCTATTTAAATAAATTTCTTTTTTTTAATTATTATAAAAATTTGGCAATATTCTTTGCGATCTCTCACTAAGTTTCGAAATAACACTGCATTGATTGAAATGAGTTCTTTGTTAACGGCATTCTTTCTATTGCCCTAAATGCATGCTTTCAATTTCGGCAAAGAAAAAAGACTTGTCAATAATAACAGTGCTTTATTTCTGCTGCATTTAACCGATTGGCTATGTTCCAAGGTTTGCCGCTTTGTGGAATAAGTTGGATTGAAGTTGAGTTTATAATTGTTTGAATAGATGATGGGAATAGGTTGGATAGATTTGATATGATAAGGCAATTGATTGTATAGAGAATAGGTTGGATAGGGTGGATGATAAGGCTGATTATTTACGTGCATTTATGCTTCGGTCGCAATGCAATAACTATGAGTATCGTTGTTTGCCCGCTTTCTTCTATAAGGGATTAGAATACAAATTTTACTGCATTTTTATCTATTGAAGATGGGAATTATTTGAATTTGATTGCAATAACCTCAGGGAAGCGTACCGTTTTGTTCTTCCATTAGAAGAGATGAGCATTGAAGGCAAAATTATGTTGGTATTGTTGTGTTTTACTCAAATATTTTATATGATGAGGGGGGAGAGGTTGTAATTTAAGAAATATGGTACATAATAGCTAGGTGGGGGATGTTAAATCTGCGATGGGTAAATCACGATAAAAGAATTTGCGGTTGAAAAAATTTTATAACAAATGTGTTGTTGAGTGTGCTTCCGCTCTGTAGTGATGAAAACTATTGAAGAAAACTGTGGTGATTAGGTGTTGCTGATATTAGACGTTTCATAATTTGTTCACCTTTATTGACTCATTTGCACAGTGATATTTTTGGTTGTTGGCTTCCGGTTTCCTTTTTTTTTTATAAAAAATAGAAAATAGGAAAGAAAATGAGGCATATACTCGACGCTGATTATATTCAATAAATTTTTCTAAAATAATTTGCAATAAATTCAAATTTTTCTAATTTAATATGCAATGAGTTTTTTCACGAAATATTTGCATTTTTCTTTTTCTTTTTTTTTCGAAGAGAAAGTTTCAATTTTAATTATTTGAAAGAAATTAATTATAGTCGATATTTGCCAATTTCGTCAATGACCGAATCAATGTAAGTTTTACGAAATTAACGCAATAATTTTTATTCAACATTTTGGGTGGTTTATTGTTTAATTTTATTATCGAATCTTTCGGTGATGGAATTTCAGCAGAGAGTTTGAAGTGTGCTGCTTCTTTTTTTTTTCTCTCTCTCTCTCTCTAATTATAGATCTCTCTTATTGGCTCTCTTCAGCAATTCCTCTCTGCTTCTATCAATTCCTCTTTTTTTTGCGCTTTCTTTTCATATGTCCTCGTTTCGTCTGCTAACATTTTATTTTGCGCTATATATGTTATAAAAAGAGATAACCATATTACTTATAAAATTGTATTAGATATAGATATGCCGGTTAATTAGTAAGCAGTAATGCAATTTATAGAAGTTTTAATTAGTAACACTTAATAATATCGCTGTTTTTTAGTGATGAAATATTTAAAAATTTATGACATTTCAATGTGATGATTTATACTTCAAGAAAAATTTCGAAGGTTATTTCCGTTCTCAGCTTTAACAAGCTGCTAGCATAACCTTGAGAGGTGTTCAGTCGGTCTTCTGCCCTAATATGTAACAAGGAGATTCTCTGAAACAGAACTTATTATTAAATTTTGTCGATACTGAAGAAAATTTTCTGAATATTTTTTGAATTTCATTGTTCACTGTAAATGAAATCAAAAATAAATACGGTTACTTGTGTGCTATTACCTGTTTTATTTCGATAACGATTATTAAGCGGAAGCCTCTAACATTTCGATCCATTTTTATCCAGCATAAGGAGAGGTTGAGGGCTTATGAGAGAAGGTATTGATGACAGCTGTATGCAGTATGATTCATCCGTATGGAATTTCATTAGAGGTGTTTAAATTGTTGAAATGAAATATGCAAATTTCATTTTTCCGGTCGTCTCATATGGTAATATCGTCTTAATGCGCTTATTTTCGTCTGTCTATTGTTCATTTAAAGTAATTAACTTTTTCATTGACATTCCCTGTAAGTTATTGCTGAAGTGTCCGTAGCCAAGAAATGAGTGTCCATTGCTAAGAAATGACATGGCAGACGTCATTTTCGATAATGGTCACTCTTTATGCTCGAAGATGGTGAAATTGACGACATTATCGTACAAATACAGCTAATTTTATTATATGTTATGAGTTTGACCAGTGAACAATCTTGTTAAGCTTCACAAATCCACGAGTGACCGCTGGATATAACTGTTTGTTTGGTTGCCGACTGTGCAACGTTTCGATGGTCACCTCCAAGATTGAGGAGATATGCGAGGGGGGGGGAGTGATTATTCCAATTTTATTTACGAAATAGCTTTATTTACATGGCTATGGAAAGGTCAAGCCAGAGGCAGATTGTTTGCTGTAGTCTTCATACTCAAACGGCTGTAACTAAGGGACAAAATTCTTGGCTGCGGACACTACTGATGAATCGTGAACTCAATAGTGCTTCATTTCAGGATAGGAATGGCCACTTCACTCGATGCAGGAACCATTCGTGGCGTATCCGATTTAATTAGTGCACATATGTCACAAAGCACCACAATCGATGTGAATTTGGCTAATCACATCAGCAATGAAGGTATCTATTTGTAGTTTGTAGTATTGATTTATGCTCTCATGCTAACTAACCAACGAGTATTTCCTCGCTAACAGAGTAGGAAATACCATTGCAACGTTCTTGCTGATACCGCAGGTATTTTTCATACGCGGGCAAAGAACGATATGGACTTATTCGCTTTCGTTACAATATTTAACTAATAACGCTCTAAATACTACTTCCTTAAGTCTGTAGCTGTGGAAATGGGGGACCCTTTGGAACGCTCATATATTACAAAGCTTCCGTACCGGTCATAAGCACCCGACAGATAGAGAAGCGCAATGTAGTTTGTGTGATGGGAAAGGTGACAATGAAATTCGAAGGGATTTTCAATATCTATATTACTTTTATATATTTGTTGGAAAGTAACATTGCAGCGGATTGGCAAGATGAGTTCGGTCAGAGTGGTGCTGAAATCCTGCAATCGCCTCGTGATGATAGTTCATCGGTGGTCGAGTCACCTCGTGTCGAGCAACAACCTGAATCTCTCGTTGAAGATGCACCTGCAAATGCTGATATGTAAGTGTTTTTTGCGTTTATCGCTTTATAAACAGCGTCTGTCAACGAATATTTAAATATGACTTGGAATCGGCAATGATGTGAAAGGAAGTTAGAAGAATCTCATCTTATTGTTTCCTCATCGTTTATCTTTTGTAATCTATGCATCAATCGCTGTCTTTTTCTATGCTCCTGTTCATTTTGTAAGAGAAATACTGGCGACCATCCTTTCTCAGTGATAAATACCTATCGAATCGCAAGCCTATCAGAAAATTGCCATTTTGCATTTTGCACTTGTATACAATTCAAATTACATTTTCTGCAAATCCGGATGACGTAAGAATTGAAATGAGCAACAAGAAAACGATGTCGCATCTCAATATTGCATTCGTTTATTATTGCTCAAGTTTTTTTTGGCATTTCAGAGTTGTCTGATCCGTGTTCTGTTCCAGTCGGACTACATACCTTCACCATAGTTTTTATTTCCCATCCGATTGTACCTTCGTAGCTTTTTTTGCGCTCCAGCTGTGTCATCAAAGGTTTTTTTACTTGATTCCCGTCTGTGTTATTGCCGTCGCTTCCTCTCATCTCTGGTATTCAGTTGTATTATCAGATCATTTCCTCTCATCTCAAGTTTTTTGCCTCTCAATGCGTCGTAGAATCACTTCCTTTCATTTCACGAGTCATCTGATCTCTTCCGGATCACCTTTTTTTATGGATGATAGTCGAAAGGATAGTAGTAGCTGGCTGGATTCAGTACTGGCGCCGACGACATTCGCTTATGTTAGAATGTTTTGATGATATGTGAAGATGTTTGGCGGGTTGCTGCATGTTATTGATTCGAATGCTTTATATCGATCACATGAAATGTTGACACTTACAATAACTGCTTTAATGCGCATCAGAAGGGTTGCCTCGACGAAGCTTTAATTGCGATTATTTGCAGCGTTTTTTTTTTTATAAACTTTATATGGAGTTTATTTAAACAGCATGCATGGGTCGCTTCTATGCTACATTCGATTTTGTTTTTTTTTTTTTAAATTCTATTTTCGTTATTGTGACAGCCGGTTTCCTCTGACGCGCTCTCCTAAATCGATTAGATTAAAAATGAGCATTTCTTTTATATATCAATTATTTAGCTTTCAATTAATATGAAGTTTTCTTGTTGTGTTTTATTATTACTTCTTCTTTTATTTAATCGCATTCAGGGTTGATATTTGAAATCCAGGCAACATTTTAAAAGAAATTTTTTGTTGTTTTCTTCCCGGTAGAGGTTTTCTAAGTTCTTTTATGACTATAAAATAATCAGTTATTCCCCTCAACATCAGAAAGTGCTCATTGTTGAAAAATGGCACTGTATCACGAAAGGGTATCATTGAAAGAAAGGGGAAAGTAGATTCTAGGTTTTAAGCATAACGCGATTTCAGTAATCCCCTCGTGGTGTGTAGAAATCTCGAGGGGAGGGGAGGGAGGAGAAATTTTTTCGAAGATTTCAACGAAAAGTAATTCTTTCAGTATTATCGGGGGTGACATTAAGCGTTAAAATTTCAACCGGTATTATTTTATTCATTCATTTAATTCAGAGCATTATTAAATCCCCGGGGATAGGGAAGGTGCATATGGTGAGTCTTTGGGAATTAGGAGAGAGAGATGGTTGTTCCCTCTGCGAAACCTGAAAACTTTCAATATGGGATAGCATGGATTTCCTGGCATCGTTAAATCAACCCAGCTTAGGGAAGAACTGCAACAAACCGGAAAAGTTGGGCAAAATATTCCATTTCCTTTCCATTTCTTGTAAGTAATTTATCGGTTGAAATTGTAAACAGCTTAGCGGTTGAAATCTCTCTAATTGGAAATTAGCATCTCGTTGAATTCATTATCCAGATTAATTAAAGGTTTTTTTGTTTGCATTCATTTTCTCGATAACTTTTACGTTCAACTGATATATTAATATAGGTACTAAATTAATGAAATACTTCTATGATAAAGCTAAATAAACTGCAGGAACCCGCCAGAGGCAGAGGATTCGCTCGGTGCAGATCTCACAGGTATCTATGTTTGCATTAATCGCTTCGCTAATTGCTCACATTTTTTCTTCCTTTCTTTTTTTTCACTTCCTGGCCACTGCAGTTTGGCACTTTTCCAATTATTTGAAAGCCATTTTATATAGTTGTGTGATTTTCATTTGCATTTTTTAAAATACACTCGCATTTTATTCCGTAGTTCGATGTGTATCAAAAAAAGTGATTGTTTACTTTAACGAGAAAATCCTTAGTATTTATATAGAAAGAGATTAGATATTCCCATATCTAATCTATGAGAAACGATTAGAAGGAATGGGTCTTATTTTGATAGATTAGAAGTTCTTCTGCTAAAAAAAAATTAAATAAGAAATTTTAGAAAGTAGATTATGAAGTTAGAAGGAATGAATCCTCTCAAGCAAAAAATAAAAGAACGCCGATATAATAATAGGAATTTTTATTTTAATTTGGCAAGTCTATAATAGTGAAGAGTCGAATTTTCAGCTTTGCTTTTCCATCGTTTTTTTGCTAACGAAACTTTTTAACCAACAAATGCATGTAATCATTCGCATTGTTATTGTTGATGATGACGAATTAACGTTTTATAAATGGCCGTTCTGATGAGCGCTTCCGTTTTGCTGCTTGTTGAAGGTATCATTTTAGATGGGTTTATTCTACCCATACTTTATCCCTCCTCTCTCTTTTTTGTGTAGTACCTACCTACTGCTTGACAATAAAATTTCTGGATTATCGCAGTCCAGAAAGTTCTTCCTTATACTGGAAGGAAATTGGTGGAAAAAGCGTAACTTTTTCATATTTCATGCTTTTTTTTATTATTTAGAGCGATATTATCGATGTTTTTTGCGGATCAAAAATTTTCCATTTTTGACTTTTACAATTTGAGCTAAATTCTACTTAATATCCGCTTTTTGGATCGGGTAATTTCTGAAGTTGTTCTTCTCAACGGTGCACATGAAAAAGATGGGAAACTTCCATTGTTGGTTAGAGTATTTACCAGCGGTCGTCGTTCCTCCGTTTTACAATTCGCCCATCTTCTAATCCCGTTGGATTTCTTTCGCTTTTTAAAATGCCTTGACTTTGCTCTTTTCTTGTTCTCAATCCCAGATTAAAGCCAATTTTTTTGAATGAAATTTAAAATTTTTCGAAGAAGAAAAAGCCTCATATTAGCTACTCATTTCCCAATTTCTTTAATGGATTGGAATTTTTAGTGGATTTGAGGGTTATTATTGAACATTACTCATCAGAACGGTTATCGTCATCAAAATTAATGTAGTAATTAATAGTAAATAATGTTGGATGAAGAGCCGATAATAAGGTGAGCGTATCTGAGCAGTATATTTCTGCAGGTGCGCTTGTTGATCCGGCGGAATTTGCCTCTGCGGGTAACCATTCTTCTTGGCATAGCTTGTCGTTTAATTGTCGTGCCTGTGCTCGAATAGTGGCTTCCTCGCATGAGATGCCTTTTTACAGTAATCCTGTATACAGTATTCATAACAATAACAACAGTTGTTGCTTGGACGAGGGAGGCGTGTTCTCGACTAAACATTGTCCATGCTACCACAAATGTCTTGCTTGTGAACTTCATTTTGCTCGTCGTCGTTGTCGACGTCACCATTTATCGGCACTTCATCGCGATCGTAATCCCACCGTATCATCAGTCAACGAGAATCAAAGGCAAACATTTAAGTGGGGAGTTGGAAATATTGGGTCAGATATGGAGTTTGTGTTAGTACCCAAATCATTATGGCTACGACTACGTGTGCTACGCAAAATATATCGACGATTGGCATGGCGACGGCAAAGGTTGATATGCTGGCGACGAAGGCGTGGCAAACGATTGAAAAGATTGGTTTTGCGTTGTATGAGGGAAGAGGAGTGGCGTTGGCTAGTTGCATTTATATGTATACTGTTGGGCGGGTGTTTTCTTGTTTGGTTATGCCACCTGCTTAGATTGGTTATGTAAAAAAGAAGCGTGTAGTGTTGCACGAGTTGGGTCGCAGGTGGTTAGGATCACTGGAGAGCAGCTGTTATGGGCTGGCAGGTTTTGGTGTTCAACAGGTAGCTTCGAAGGCTGCCTTACGGGTAGTTTGGGATTATACGGGATATTACCACGGGTCATATGTTCTTTGGGTGACTACTGCGGGAATGCGAATTGTTGCCTGATGATTCGTATATATCATATCTTGTAACCGGAACCGTCGCCGGAGCAACGATCGAGGCCTAATGTTGCATCAGTGATCTCAAGACTGATTCATGAAAGGATCTTGACCTCATGAGAGATTCTTGCGAATTCTACATCTACTTCAGCTATTGTTCCTCACGTCATGCTCGAATGCTGTTCTTTCTCACATTGTCTGATGAGCCTCATCGGCTATTTTTGTATTCGGGATTGGTTTGGGTTGCTGAGTTGAATGAACGCCTAAATGCACACAGCAAATGCACGTACACAGACAGATAGACACATATAGAGGAGAGTGAATGCTGCGTTCTATTCGTGCTTCTAGAGGAGTTCATCGACGATGACGGTGAGAATACAACGATGGCGGCTGCATCTGAAGCTGCTGCACGACGTCGGCAAATATCAGCGTTTTCGTCGTTGGCCTCCGAGGATGTTGAAGGTTCCCACTCTCCCCTTTGTGTTTCGTTTTTTTTCACTGATATTCCATTTGCATATATTCACAATTAGCAGATAATGCATTGGGTCTCTTCATGCTTTCTGAGTATCTCATAATCGAATGTTCCTCTTAGATTTCTTGAGGTGAAATAGAGGGAAGGAAGGAAAATGCAGGGAAACGATAACTCCAAATATTTTCATAACAATTAGAGGTACTGTTTTATATATTCTTGCCTGACCGAATTGAGTTCTTCGTCGTCAATTATCTTTTGAGATTTTAAGTGCTTTGAACAGTGATCCAGGTTGAATTGCAATTTCGTTTCTTTTGCCGAGATCAACAAATCCAACTTTTCAAGCAAATATCTCCAAGATTTTTATAGATGTTTGCTAGCCGATCCTTAATACCTTCTTGCGCCAGAATTGCTTGAAAATTTACGGACGGGTGCCAATCCCTAAAATTTATTTATTCATCAAGTATTATCTCGCTGGACCGCTTCAGCGCTTCAGCAAGGATAGGGGCATAGAAGTTTTCTTCGGAATAAATTCGATTGGTGAGGCTTTTCGGGAGAAAATATTTGAATTCCAATTCTTGGAATTTCTTTTCTAATCGTTGTTTGCTGCCTCAAAAGTCATTCCATATACCGCGCACAACCATAAATGCCCAACTATTGTAGTGAAAGCGAGAGGTTGTAGATGAGCTAACGATGTATATATTCAAATGGAATAGACTTATTTTAATAGTGAATAGGCTGTTTGCTCAGCACTACGATGTGTTTGCAAGATGCACAAATCCAAAACACATCACGCATCGATGATTTGATAAGTGATATGATTTGATATGATAGTGCATTTTGTATGCACATCGTGCGTTGATCATTGAATAGATAGTCGACTCATGTTGTGTAATATGGATTGGTTTTGCACTCATAGATATATGGGATGGATCGGTGTATGTGAGGATGTGATGATTGTTGTGCTGCAAGGAATGTGTGCACTATTTTATTGAATGATGAATAGATTGCTTCTGGTTACGCATGATCGCATGATAGCAGTCTCTTGTTTGTTTTTGAATTCATTTAAAATTGTTATCCTTATGCAATTTACAGTATATTTACTACCATATTTTATGAAGTTTATTAGAGATCGCAA
Source organism: Baylisascaris procyonis (assembly GCA_037389465.1). Taxonomy (NCBI): domain Eukaryota; kingdom Metazoa; phylum Nematoda; class Chromadorea; order Rhabditida; family Ascarididae; genus Baylisascaris; species Baylisascaris procyonis. The sequence goes on along the minus strand of JAZARR010000154.1, from coordinate 4,202,483 downwards.
AATATTCTATTTGAAGCAGTATTAGTAAGTACAAATTAATAAGTAGTAGGTTTATGAGTAAATTACTAAGTGGAAGAGTAAGTAATTTAGTTAATTAGTTAGGATAAGAGCATAAATGCTCACACGTTTATGCTCTTATTGGCATATTTCTGCAATTTATCGAAGAGGATTAGCTATGATGAAGTTTTATTTAATTCTTTGCATCACATGATAGCTAAATTTAAAAGTTGTTGATATTTTAAGATCTTATAAAATATTTTTTCAAATATACTTCAATTAAAGTCATCAATATATGTTCGTATTTAAGTGTAGTTATTAGGCGATAGCGATCGTATATGAGCTATTGAAATTTAAGAAAAATGCTTGAAATTAAATGAAAACTTTTGTTTATTCATCCGAGATTACAGCAAAATCCGAATATAGACTACTATTCATCTTTTTCCACCTTTCGGTCTTCCTCTTTCATAGGTACATCATAACTGATAAATATATAATGCCTATGAGCATATTTGCTTATTTCATCGCTTCCGTTTGAAAATAACCTTTACCGCTTGCTATTAAAATACTCACTTAGCGCTTTTTTGATTTACTAATTTTCTATTTAAAAAAAAAATTAAAATTTAGAGAATTTCAATCGCTGCTTGGCATTAGTGTGCTTTTATTTTTCCTATTATATCTCACTACCTATTATTATTTTGTTTGAAGCACTCACAAATGCAATTCGCTGATTTTGCATGTTTAATGTTGCGCATTTTTGCATATAATTTGCATATATTTAAATTTGCTAATTTATTTATTCATTAATGAATTGAATAATTGATTTATTGATGATTCTATTGATATAATTTTTATTTGCAGTCAACGATACCTTCATTGGTGGGTTTAGTCGTTGTGCTAGTGAATGTTGTAGTTGTGTGTAGTTTTGTGTGTGTTTGTGTGTCTTTATGCTTAGAGAAAAAATCAACCTAGGCTGAAGTAACATATGATCGCTGAGCTAGAAATGGAGGTAAAGTTGCTGAAGGGATGCCCATTTTTTTTTCTTGGGGTGGAGGGGGGGGGGTGGAGCAGTATTTAACTACCGAGGCAGCATATTTAGGTGTGTTGTTTATTTTTGAAATAAATTAGAACCTTTCTAAAAACGTTCAGTTTATCGTTTAGGTTGCTTGCTAATGTCAGGTTTTTTTCCGCAGTGGGACACTTTCGCCACGGATTTTGTTCAACAATTTTTTCCACGTTGCACGTATCTTTTCCCTACCTTCACCTCGCTCTTTCCTTCCTAAATTGCCTGGAGAAACAAACAAACCATCTACGACACTTTTCCATTCAATATCGGGAAGGTTAAATCACATCGTAGCACAGGGGTTTTTTTCCTTTATGACGAAGCTTTGACTATACTTCTGAAGGGATAAATACGGTTAAGCGAGGTGGTTACGGATGGAAGGATGTTGAGCCGAACATTAGCATTTTTATAGCCTGAATTAATTTTTGATAGATGGGATTTACTCGTTAGCAATTTCGATATATTGCTTTTATATTTGAGGGTTTATATTTTGCTTGGAAACGCTTTCAGAATTTGATTTTTCCTTAATATTATTGGTTAGTGGGTGATAAGAAGATTTAACGGTTTTTTTTCAAGCCATATTTTCATATTTAATTTTGCATAACGATATTTGAGTGAATGAATTGCGGTATATTTGTTAGGGTTTGCTTGAGATTTGTTTGCGAAAAAAATTTTTATGAGCATGTTTTGCATGTATTTTTAAAGGTTTTTATAGGAATTATTGCTTCAAATGATTTTCCTTATATATGATAAGCACGTTGTACTTAATTTTTCATAATGTAGAGGGGTGGGGGGGAGGGGGGAAGGAGGAGGGAGAGTAGAGGGAGGAATTAAATTTGCTCAGCAGGTGTATTTGAACGTAATCCTGGTTTTTTCGATGATTTAAGTGCGGTATGTACCTGTATGGGTGTGCACGCATATGTGTGTTTGTGTGTTTGCTTGTGATATTGCTCTAGATTGTTGATCCTGGATGCCTTAATCTTTATATAGGTGTTGTCTGGGTGATTATACAGTATATCCTTATATAGGTGTTGTCTGGATGATTATACAGTATACGACTTGTCCGAACATAATAGTGCTTATCAGTGATGTTAGAGTGCTAATCATTAGAAGTTTACAAGCCCTTTTTGGCTTCGGGTCTTAAGTTTGGAATTTTACTTACTAGTTGCTTCATCTTTGTGCGATTTTTTTAAAATAGTTATTATTGATTGCAGTTAAACTGAAATATACGTCGATAAAGGTGTGCGAGAATAATTATTACTCCCCCTTGTTTACAGAATCCAGCAAAGAGGATCGTTCACGTTCGATCCCCACCCCGCCTCTTTCCTTGTTTGCGCAAATCTTTGCATTCTGCGAGATTTTCAAATATTCAGCGTGAGTCTTTAGATGCGGTAGTTATGCAAATATTCGTTAAGATTTACAGTTTAGGTGTTCCAATTTAAGGAATACCTTCAATGCGAGATTCAATATAGCTTGTTTGTGTTCTATGATGCACGCTAGTAAAGTTAAAAATATTCAAATTTCCACCGAAATTTGCATACCGATGTTATCTCTCCACCCCCCCCCACCCCCCCACATAGGTAGCTTCTTTTTCGTGTCTCAGGTTGACGTATCACTTCCTTTATCGACGTATCATCAAGGAAACACTGCAAGAATTGTCCCTCTAGCAATGCTTATCAAAAAAATATTCCTTTCATAACTGGGTACTTAGGTTAGCTCATGTGAATAGGATTGCTTGGAATTTGATAAGAAGGGGAATTTTGTATTCAAAATTATATAATTATATTTGTTTGTTAAAGTGATTAGCAAAAACAAAATGGATTTATTAATGCTTATGGATAATTCAGTTTGGAAGAGTGTTGTGTGTTTATTTATTAACAGAATGCGTGAAGCTTGCTGAAAGCTTTGCTGAAACGTTGAAACACTCCAACTTAGGCTGCTTTTAATCTTGAGCAAGTGAATATTAAAGCTTAGAAATGCTTTGAGAAGAAATTTCATATGATTTATATAAGATGGAGAAGTAAAACACTGGAATAATAATAATAAAAAAAGAAGAAATTGATGTACGTTTGCTGCGTGTGTGTGCATATGCATGCGTGCGAGTGTTTGTATATATGTAAGATGTGAGGGCTAATTATGAGTTTCTTTTATGCTATGGGAAGAAGGAGAAAGGGGTGGTTGATTAAAAAAAAACGATGAGGTGGGTCTTTTTTTTTTAGTCATTTATTCCAGGAATGGGGCGAGAAGTGGAAAATCTTATAAAGGAGAATACCGAATTATTGGAAACCAAAAACGCTCTCAATATCGTTAAAAACGATCTAATCGCTCGTGTCGACGAACTCAGCAGGTCATCAACTAACGCTTTTTTCTATCTTTTTTCTTTTCTTTTTCCTTTTTTCTTTCCATTTCTCGCTGCGACTGATTTTGGGAGCATATTCCACTTCAATTGGCTTAATTTTATTAATCATTGCAAGCCATTGTTATGCGCTTTTTTGGGGTGTGAAATAGGCATTTAATTTTTTTTTTTTTTTTAATGGAAATGGATAGCAGATTGGTTAAAATGTACGCTTATGCTGCTGGAGATCATTGTTTGAATCCGAGACGATCAATATTTCACAATCACTTAGTTCGAACAATGCATTATTCATTTACCTCATTTTCCAATTCAGTGAAGTGAATCATTATTCGGCATCTTAAAAGGGTGGCGGATTGAATGGGGAGGGGAAAGGTTGTTCGATTCGGGGAAGAGGGGGATTTGAAACGAGAAATGAGGAGGGGAGAGGGAAGGGGAATGTGAATTTAAAAAAGTCGATATGAATGCTTTACATGAAAGTTTTTAAGTGGCGTCTAACAGAGAAATGATTATAGGTAAAAATATAATTGAGGTTATATGATATCGTGATGAGCAGCTAGTTATGTTTTATTATAAATGCCGATTTTAATTGTTTTCTTATCATATAGTAAGATCGTTTCAGTTTTACGCTTCAATCAATTTCGCTCATTTTAAGGTTTATAGTTTTATTTTGCTCTAAGCACTGATTTTCAAAGAATTGATATTTGAATGGATCGCTGTTTTGTTTGTTTGTTTTTTGTTTGATGCTACATTGGCATCTCCTAGAATATAATATCTTTCGTAATTTTATTTATTGTTTATTTCTTTGCAAGTTTTATTATTTGGGAGCAACTTCGAGGCGAGCTTGAAGCTTTATTAATGAGCCAATTTGGGCATTGCTTTATTGAATCATCGTTTATGGAAATTGCATTGAATTTAAATAATCCCTCTGCAATCATTGTAACGTGTTAAGCGTTATCACCTTTTGTCACTGATAATTTAGTCTTCAATGAAGCAAAAAACTTCACCGTCTAATAGCTGTCATTCATTTTGCCATGCTGTTGTGACCTAAAAATCGAAAAAAAAATGCCGTATTCTCTTCTTTTTTTTTTCAGTGAGCAAGACATTCTTCGCGAGGAAATTCGAAGCTTAGAGATGGTTCGAACAAAAATGAGCGAACGAATCAAAGAGCTCGAGACCGAGGTGCGCGAGCTCAAGGAAAAAATTGAGGCGAAGAGTGAGGAAGATGGGGTGAGGAACTTTGTTTCTTCTCATTTTTTGCTTCATATACTAATAATGGTTTTGGTGAAAATGAATAAACCGTTGATAGTATTGTAATGAATAGAATTACAGAAGTTTTAGTTGGTAAGGCAATATTTATATGTTATTCCACTCTATGGAGTTATAACGTAGGTAGCGAGTCGAGAAAAAAAGAACGTTTCCCTCGGGCAGTTTGATGGAACTAAGCGGGTAATTTGAATAAAAGAAATGTACTGAAAAAAAAATTTCAGGAAGATGTACCAATGGCACAGCGGAAACGTTTTACCCGTCTTGAGATGGCACGTGTTCTTATGGAACGAAATCAATATAAAGAGAGATTAATGGAATTGCAAGATGCAATGAAATGGACCGAAATGCAAAGGGCAAAACGTATGAATGCGATGCATGCATCGAAAAAGGGTGGCGGTATTTGGGATTTGTAAGTTGTTTCCACAATTAAAGCATTTATAAACTTATTTCTATTGTTATGAATATTGTATCAGAATTCATAAGAAGAGGATCTATATTTATTGAGAGCGAAAATAGTGAAACCTTCAGATGCTTTTTTTTTGTTTACAAGGGAAAAGGTTTTGGTGCTCGGAAAATTTATATTTTTTCATAAATTTTATCGTATATTCTGGAAAGAAGGAATTTCTTAGCCATGGCGACTGCTCCGATTGGAGTACCAATCGTTTCATTTGTACAGTCGTTGTACCCTGTGAATCTGCTACTTCTGTAATAATTGTGTTTTCGTTTTTTATTTGCTAAGAATATAGTCACATTATAGATTCTATTTTATACATTCCGGAAATTTTCCCGAGATTTGAAAAAAAAAACATTATTTATTTATCGTACTTGCTAGTTAAATCAATTTGCGCTTTTGCCTTCTTAGTAGTCTCCCCACTTTTCTTCTACTCACCCTATTTAAAGAAATGAGTGAATTTATAATTATAATCCCACTGAATATGTTTGTCATCAAATTGTATTAAAGCCACCAAACATATTTCAGTAAAATTTTTTATTTTGTGGAGTTCCCCAATTCTTTGTCACTTTATTCTAGTTATTTTTAGAAAATTTGCAAGCGCATAGACCCGGGGCCTGTAAATCTGTAAGTACGATAGCAACATCTATGGAACGAGTACTGAAAGGAATAAGGAGTTCTTTCCCCGAATGTAAATACTTTTGATATTAATAGAAAACTTAGTACGCAGATTTGCTTAGTAAACTCTCACCCTAAAATTTTCAGCTTTTCGGGTCTATTCTCACATGAGACTGTCCAACAAACACATCGTCGTCCACGAAGGTCGGCAGGTGGTGGAAGCGATCCGCTATCACGAAGAAAACCCATCAAGACAGTTGATTTCATAGACGCTGATTAGTGCGCCACTATTCGAATTGTTTTTTATTGAATATTTATTTGTTTTTGGTTATAATGAAGTGAAATGGTCATCTCAAGAGTTCCATTCATCACATTCATATCGCTATACTTTACAGAAGTTCATCTTACATTGTCTCTCCTTCGAGGAAACAATATAATTAGTGCACAGATAAATTGTTTTCATTGGAAATATTTCATTGGAATATTTGAGTTAACGATGGAAGAATTCTGAGATGTTCATAATTTTATCAGCATCTCGAATCCTTCTGGAGGGATCATTTCTTCATCAATGATCCTCTAGATCCTCTAACTGAGTCCAGTTTCCTTTCATGACTTTCGTCTTATGGCCTCCATTTCAATTTCGTATAAAGATGGCTTGCAGTGCGTCAGAGAGGCGTGCAGCAGAACGTCGTCAACAATATAAGATTGTCCGTGAGCATATGCTGAAGGAGGATGATGGTCGTTTGCATGCGTACGGGTGGTCATTGCCGGCCACCGTTGATGATCCCAACGATTCCACCTCAATTCCGGTACCCGTATTTTGCCGTCCTCTTATGGACATGGAACCTTCTTTGAAGGTAACAAATGTCATTATCGTTTCTAAGAGAATGTTTTAGAAAGTTGTAATTTCTTCTCCTATCGTGGTTGTTGCAGGGTCTTCTTTCTTTGGAGTTACATTCGCGTACACAACGTTTTGACGAAAACTCGGCTATAATAGTGACTTTCAAGGTTGTTGTGATGCCTTGAAGGACGCCTCACCGAGGGGATTTGTGACGGCTCTGTTTGCCTTGAGGAGATGGGAAGGGTATTTGTTTTAATCACTTATCTTGTATACCTTCCACTTTTATGCCCTATTACGCATGTCCTTTGTATGGGGGGAGGGGGGATATCTGCGGAGATATCGAATTGAGTCTACCCTTAAGCAAATTTCAGATTTGGTGTGCCTCGGGTGTTATGTTGCGTGGAGGAAGAACGAAAGATGGAGGTTATATTATTGGCGATTCGGTGTTCTATTCAGGCTCGAATTCACCAAACGATGCCACTCCACCACCCGACAAATCGGTAGATCGACTTGACTTCGAGCTTAGGGTATGCGGTATGCGGTGATAACTGTAGGCAAATCAAAACATGAACTCTTTTCAAAGGGAATGTTTTTGAAATATCTTCATGTTTAAATCATATTTTCGAAGATTCTCAGTTCAAATTAATGGTTGAGATGGGAGAGAATTGATGATCAGAATCGGTCAATACAGCAATTATGTCTTTTCTTTGAGGGAGGAAGAGTCGACGAGAGGGGAGGAGAAGGGATTTGTAAGCGAGTAGATAAGTTGAAAATTTAATTTGCATAAAGCACTAAAAATTTGACCTTCTTCATTAAGAATTGTGTTAGAAATGGGTATACTTTCTAAATTCAAGTTTTGATTGCTTTTTTGGTGCTTGCTTGAGATGAGGAATGCTTTTTTTTCTTTTACAGTATTTGTGAATATAATTGATTTTCTAATAAGTTTGCTTTGCATGCAATTAATCCGTTGATGGTTTCGCTGGCTTAATTTTTTTCTTTCGGCTTATTTTTCTTTTTTTTTTCAATATTTCACGATGAAACTTTCTAACAGAGATATCTTAACTACAAAAAATAATTAGTATAATAGCTTATATTGGTGTGATTTATTAGCAAAATAGCATTGAAATATATTAGTATAATATCATATTTTTTCGGGTAGGCGTGCATTCTTGAGGGAAATAAAGAGGGAAGAAGCGTATATTCGAAGGAAATTAAACAGCGGATTTTAATAGAGAAGGGTCATCATTTGCCCGCTCTTAACATATTTTTGCATCTCAAATTTGCTGGCAATTCGCCGAACTCATTCTGCCATTGGGCCGGTATAAGGATTCCACATATGTCAATTTGAGGCGAGGACTTATTTTTAAAAGGGAAACTTATGATCAAGGGTGGAGCATTTTAACGTTTGTAACTTTCTGGGACATGCTTGGATTTGAGGTGAGGAGGGAAGGGGCTTATAGGCATGAAATTATGGTATGCGAGGTTAGAGTTCTTATAGATACCTAGGCACCTTACGATGTGAAGGTGTTTATGAAATGCGGTGGCATTAATCGAGAATTAGATGATATTGCATGCTATTTCATTCATACGCTTGCATTATCTACCCTCCGTTATTAAGGACTGTTTTTACCACAATTCCGTCCATATAAGGCTCTCTAGCGCCATTAACGATTGTTATGCTTTGCTGGAAATGGTGTTATGAGAGGACGAATACGTAATGAATTGATTCGCAGCAGATGTGTTGGAGGGAGGGATGGGGGGACTACTTGTGTAGTCAGACCCCTGCTCCCTTTTATCCCTTCCCATCTCTCCCCATGGATGACATCATTTAAGCAAAATGGGTTTATCTACTGTGAGTATGAAAAGAGAAGCAATAAAAAAAGATGTAGTGGCATCGTGGAATCAAGCTTTCAACTTTCATTTTCTGGAAGAGGGTTTTATCGTTTAAATTCCTTCTGTAAATGTCGAGTCTATAAACCTCTATTTATCAAGTTGTTAGAAAGAATTTTTTTAATGCAAAAGCAAGCTAAAACGGTATCGTATCTATGTGTATTTATATTTGCGCCCATTTGATTAGTGCATATGTTTATCCCACCAACTGTTTTTGCAATAGGGCGATATAAAACGAATCAACTCCATGGGTGTAAACTAAACGTTTTAAGCATCTTTGAAAGTCCGTCTCATTGGCTTGCAGCATTTTGCCCTCTGTAGAAACCTAAAAATGAAAAGATTTGCATAGGTAAATTTTAAGTCATTCATATATGAAGCGAACACGATTATTAGCTTTTTGCAAAGTTTTAGCACCTATTTTTCACTCATTTTGAATGTTTTTAGAGTTGATTAATTTAAATGTCGAATTTTTCACAAAGTGCATGTTGTGCCATCCTCTTCTGATGCATTCATACTCAATTAAATTTTCGATATTATTTACAGGTAGCACTTCGGGAGGCACGCGAAATGGAGATGTTGGCATGGGAAAGCTCAAGCCTCCTTTGGGTATGTAGCTCGAATCAAGGTCGGAGCCACGTCGCGATAGTCGACTCGAACAATCCGAATAGTGTGATTGAAGCGTTCCCCGTATGCTCATCACATTTGCTATGCGTCAGCTCTATTCCTGGTTCGCGATTTAATTTCCAATTTCCTTGTTAAATTCAAGCGGTTGGGGTGACCGTTGCATTACCAGGATTGCACTACATAGAACTCTTTTCTCTTTTTCTTTGTGAAGCAACCTTATTAGACTTGGATTATGTAAGATTGTGGTTGATGTTACAACTGGGATCTTCAGTTTATCACTCAGTAATCTTTTGGCAAGGGTATTTTCTATATAAAGGCATGATACGCTACCTGCTTCGTTATTTTGAGGTTATTATATTGGATTGGAAGTGGGGTAGGGGGAGGGGGATTTAGATTTGTATCCCCTGGAATGGCATTTTATTTGTGTTTAGCTTTCGTTCGGCATATAGTTTCAGCCGAGGAAGAAACGACCGTGTTATCTCGAATAGAACTCTGAGACTATAGTTTTCCGTGGTTTTCATAGAGAGGGGAAAGATTTATTCAGACAGAGGTGTTCAACAACGGTAAACAGCTTTGAAGATCTAATCCTACAGCGCATGTCTATTGAAGGTACTGTTTTTATTGGAGCAGGAGTTATTTTCTACAAGCTTGAAGGGGGATTTATTTGAGGCGATATGGTTATGAATAATTGAAATCAATTTTTTAAGGCGTACGAGAGTCGGACTATCCACCAGACGACAATGATTGGAAGAGCTTTGTTCGTGGAGGGGGTTTCGTCAAGGACTTGCCTGCTGATGTGAACGAGCCCGAGGAGTTTGGAGCCGTGCAGTGGGTATGGTTTAGTTTTAGATTGTATTCGCATATGTAGCTATATCATTCTTTCTGTTCCTTCTTCTTCTGTTATATCTTCTAGCGAACATTCCAGATTTGGTCTGCATTTTGGTTGTTGAGTAACTGTTGAGTTTTCAAGTGGAACGTGGCTTTCGTTGTGATAGGAGGGATGAGGATCTAAGCTTTTTAGTGAGTAGAACACTGGGCAGGTGTATTTACCCTCTCTCATAGGTAAAGAGGAGTCGTGTATATTTTGCATGGGAGGCTCATTCTGCCCTAGGGGCCGGGGTTAGAACCGTGCCGACTATGAAGTGGCATGTAAGTGAAGAGGAAGACGCGCAGAAATCCACGTTCTGTAATAACTCCATAATGAAGAGAACTTTTTTTGGATCGTTTGCGCCTCATTCGTAGCATATATTGAAATATATGGGAAGAAATTGAGGTTGAACTGCGAAAGTTGGAATCAGATGAGGATCCAACGCCAACATATTGTGGTCCCGATCAGAAGCCATCACCAACACGTTCACGAGATTGTTAGTTCTTATGGTTGTTGTTTAATTCTTTTTATTCATCTTTATGACTTTATTATACAATCTTTATATGAGCTTGCTTCTATTATTGCACGTACGCACGTAATGCAGCATTTCTTTTTATTTACTGTTCGGCAAGCATGTTTTACTGCAGTCATTTCGTTTTTTATTTTGATTGGGAGGTGCGATTCATGATTTGCTGCAGTAAACTTTTTTGAGAGATGAGGGAACTATTAAACAAAAGGCGAAGCATAGTTTCATCTTTATTATGGGTGGTCTAAATTTAGTTTTTGATAGCATTTGATAATTGCGAGTGACTTCTTAGCGTCTGATGTTTCCAATAGAAATTGATTAAATTGTTTGAAAGCTAAGATATATCGGTATATCTTCTTAGCAGTTAGACTTATCTAACGGCTTTTTGTTTGAATTCAAGTTTACCTTAGGAATTGATAAGCCAACTTATCAGCTTAGGAGTTGGTGAAGCAAACGATAAATTACATTTCGCGCTTAGTTTTTAGTTCGTTTTTTGTTTTGAGAGGTGACTACTGAGGGACATCAAAAAGAAAATTGAAAAGAGCCTTTTTTGACTGCATTTTTTTGTGATATCACATGCCAATGCAACGACTAAATGATATAACATACTTGATATCTGACTTTATAGTATTTTAAAATTAAACAATTTTTTAAATAAATATGGAGATGGGATTTAGTGAGTGCTAACAAAAATTTCACACTATCTTCTCTTCCAGTCTACCTGCCCTCTTTCCGCATCCTTCCGCCCATCTTCAGCACAGTACATCAAAGAGTTCGAACACTGAGTATAAATTCGGTGCTTGAGAAGAAGTTTTTGCATATGCAATATATGAGTTGTTTTATTGTGGAGTGTATCATTGAGTTGTGTGTTGTGTTTGTGTATCTGTCTATCTATCGCTATGTTTTGCTTCTAAAAAGCTATTTGTTTTTTTGCAGTTAGCGTTTGTGAGATGCCTATAGCGAGCACATCTGACACCCAACAAGGACTTAACGCACTCTCCGAACTTGGTAAGTAGAAATTGAATGGGACAGAAAAGGGAATGCTTACTGATAATAGAGAGAAAAAATTGATAGAGTAAAATTGAAGAAGGATCGAGGTGAAAGAAATTTTAATTTATAGAAAGGGAAAAACGAGGTTATTGGTACTATACGTTGTATATTAGTATGTTGCATATTTTAAAGAAGAATTGCTTACTGAGGTTTTTAAAATTGTTAAAAAATATTTGAAATTTGCAAAAAGGGATTTAATATGGGAAGATTAGATGTGGGAAAGGAAGAGAAGTGTTGAGTGGCGTTGTCTGTTCTACGTGTCAAAAATCAAGCTGCTTTCTCCACTTCATTTGTGAAATTGCTTTGTGCTCGTGTTTTGATCAGAAGCTTTGCTGAACGCATCAACGCCATTCGGTTTTGTTGATGAGGCGCTTATATTTGCTGGAATTGCCGTTCAGAAATATGTTCTATTAAAGTGCCGAATGGTATTTATGGGAGTGATGTTTTTGATTGTTTGCGGGGAGAGGGAGGGAGGAGAATCTCAAATAGATAGGATCGAATTTTCTTGGTCGATGTTTACCTCAAAGAGTGATGGTTATTACGTGAAATTTTTCGCAGCTATTCTGGTTAAATAGCGTTTCCAAAAATCGTTATTGCGTCATTCGCCGATCTAAAAAATATAGTTTCAAAAGGAAAGCGTATAGCATTTGCAACGTGTAACAGCGTAAATAGGTTCACTAGAGTTTTCTACCAAACAAGAATCATAAGCAACAAACATTATCCCCCATATTCGTGTATTGGGGATGTGTAGATCTCTCTTTGAGAGATGTGTAGATTTTACACATCTCTCTTTGAGAGATGTGTAGATTTTGATTTTATGTCGAGGGGATTTAGGTAGATAAATAAATGCAGTTTACTGTTTAGAATATCTTTGGAGGGAGGAAGAATTCGTTGAGTTGCATGAATAAAAAGTTTACAAAGGAAGAAGAAGAGGAGAGGGGGCAACTTCTACTGAAGCAGAATATATAATAAGGGGAAATATTGTCGAATATACGGTTATCACCTTTTTTTTTGGTTTTTGTGATTGATGATGCGCTACGAGAATTCTAGATGAAATACACATGAATAGATCACTTCTTGCATCAAAACGACCAGGATCATATTCGTGAAGTTTGATGCAAATTTGTAAAAAATAAAGGTGAGAGTCGTTCTAAATGTAGTTAATACTGGACTATAAGTGCGGGCTACGCCGTACTATAATACTTTTGATGGCGTCTATCACTGCATACCGTATGTCACAAAATTTATTTCTTCACTGCATCTTACTGTACTTGCCGACAAGATTTCAGGTTCCATACCGTAGTTTATCAAGATAGAGTACAGTACGTTGCGCTAGGGTAGCCGTGCTTTTGTAAATGATATGATGCCTATCACTGTGCCTAAAAGAATAAATTCCCATGTAATTTTGAACTCTTAACCAAATTTTTATTGTTTTTTTTTTTTTGGAGTCATTTTGAGATTCAAAAGGTTTATAAATTTGATATGGTGATAGAATTTTTGCTAGTTTCTTCGATAGCATGAAGCATAGTGGAGCATTCTTTTATAATCCACTCGAATCCGGAGTTTAGATGTTAATTATGCGGAAATAACTATTCGTTTATTTATAAATTTGTGCGATCATGAATTTTTCAAGGAAGCGTATTCATAGAACGGATATAATTGAGCGTATTTTAAGTGGACATGTTTTTCAGCTGATTCGCTTAGACTTCTTCAATTCCCAATCGTATTTCATTTGCTTTTTCTTTGCTTTATGAATCTATTTTTCTACGATCTATCATCTTCTCGTTTATTTTTATTGATCTTGACTCGTTTTTTTTTGCATTTATTACTGATACTTCCTTTGCTATCTTCTAGAAGCATGCTGTGGACCATGCAGATATTTCACTATTTTCCTATATATCACGTTGTTATTGATGTTATGAACGAGTTTCATTTAATATTAGAACATTGGGTGGTACCATCTCGAAGATTTGAGTGATGTTGCAGTTGTTTTCATTAGTCTTTATGTATGTCCCCACCCGCTTCGAATGAATGCTTTAGAACGAATGAGTTATGAGACATGCCCCAACTTTCAAATCTATTACAGATCGCTTTTAATTGAATTTTTATTTGAAATAAGTTTTGGGTTTTTCTACGTTATTAGTTTCACATTGTATGGCCACAATAATTTTATTCAATGCACGTTTTGCTTTTATTATTTTCAAAGCTCTTTCGTATTTATTTTTCTTTGATTTTGTATTATTTAATAACACTTTTAATTGAAATTATTAACAAAAAAATTAATAGTAAAGGATATAAATTGAATGTAATATTCTGGATAAATTTAACGAGTAAAAATGCTAAACATTGGTGGTAGTATTATTGTTTTGAATGTTTTGAAATCATTTTTTTTAAAGCAGATCATTTCTCGATGTCTATTAGGAGCGTTTCAAAACAGCCAAGGAAAAAGTTGATTTGAATATTTTATTTAAATCATTTGTTTATGGAAATCATGGTTTCTACAAAATTGGAACAATATCCCATTGATTTATTCAACTTTGATTGTACTTCACTAACAATATTTATCGTTTATTGATCGATTTTATTTTTTATGATTTCTATTAATTTATGCTTTATAACAGTAATAATTTAAATATTATTATACACTAATAGAAAATTGGAAACGAAGAGGTGAGTTTTTTCTATCTATAGTAAACGATACAATGGATCTCTTATCGGAGCCAAACGAGATCAGCGGTGCGGTGGTGGTCAAGGATTACTTATTACTCGAGAAATACAAGGATTCCTCAATAAAAGGTGCTGCGCTTGATGAGATGTTGTTCTCGTTGCTTTATCGTTTGTTGATTTTTTATACAAATAAGCCCGCATTTATGGGTTAGGCTTGCATTAATTTTTATAACTATTTATTTGCTTTTCTCTAATAACTATTTTGCTACTATGATGATTTTATTTAAAAATTGATCCATTTTTCATAAATCTTTTTCTGAAACTTTTAGTTTTTTTTTATAAACTACTTCTACGATTTTAGAAATATAATTGATATTCGTTAAATTTTTTGTAACGAATTGGGTTTGATGATTGAGTGTGAAATTGTGTACTAAAAATTTGAACTTCACTGTTGTAAGGCAATCGATCTACAACATAGGCTAGTGTAGTCAATAAATATATTTGTCTATAAAAGATTGGGATTAATATTCCAGCAAATTGGATCTGCTGTTGAGTGTGGTCAAATCAAAATCGATTTTTTGTGGGTCGAGGAAATAGATAAGGCATTTAATTTTAGGAATCGTTGTGCTCTGAGGATTTGGTCAATAGTGAATTCCGCTTGAAGTGTGCTTTCATCATCAATAGATGCTAATTGTTTCGTTGATCAATACTATAGGCTTATCAGTTAGACCCTAAGGGGAGAAGCTGTATTATTACGTTGATGATAGGTATATAATACGGGATTTTTTTTAAAGAAATGCGCTTTTTTTTCGTTTAGAACGACGTTTGTTTAAATGTAGTGAAGAGTTGTTGAAATTTCCAAGAAGAAAGGATTATTAAAATCTGGTGTGATTTTTATTGCATAAATTAAATTATTTTTCATTATTTAAGGCAGGTGGATCGGTAATGACTCCCCTATTCTGAATTGATTTTTTCCCGAGATAAGGGTGAAAACAGGGCAGGTTTTTTATGAGATAGGAACGATAGTAACATTCATATTTTCAATGAAAGTTTTATGATTTTGCGATAATTTTTTAATCTAATGGAGTTTTTTGCAAATATTTTTGCATGAGATTCATAGACCGATAGTTTTTGTGGTGAAGCATGCGTTTTTTAATGGGATGATGTGAAAGTTTTGAATTTGGTTTATAGAATTTGAGTGAATTTTATTCATCGATTCCACTAGCGATAAGGAATTGTGATTGTGATTGCCATTGTTATAATGCTTGCTGTTGTTCGCTTCTTTCAACGATTCCCTTCTGGACCTGCTAAGTGATGCGGAGTCATACCGTAGTGGCTATAACTCTTTATACTCTGCCAGAAGTAATTCTAGTGGAGAGGATCACATATTTGGTTTATTGATATGATCATCAGAAGAGTCGACATCGGCGCTATTGCAGTTTGCATGATTCCAGATTATTGCTTGAAGATTATTTGCCTTCAATAATTCTGCCTTTGTGCGATGCCCGAAGTGTACTCAATGAAGATGCTTCATTCTTTGTAATTGGTATATGTACCCTAAGTCACACCTTGAGGCTAAGAGTGACTTCATCTGCGAGGTGTGGGTCAACGCCGAAAGCTCTGAACATCAATTTGCTTCAAGGCTTTCGTAAAAGCCTTGAAGATGGGAATGCCCTGAGTGAAGTTTGAGGGAGCCTGAAAATCTCGGAGGTAGGGCTAAATAGCGCAGAGGCGAAATACCCCAATTCTGCACTTCTATAAAGGTCAAAGGGTGTTCATTATAAGTGTTCACTTCAGCCCATATTTTACAGACAAAGGACTTTCGTATGATCAAATTCTGTGACCTGTCGCTTTTTGCAAGGAATGAGTTTCCACTTTGGTATAACCGATGCAGTGACTTCCCACTTTGGGGTAGCGATATAAACGGATCATCGCGTCTATTCACCAATATTTTTTAGTCGTTATCATAGAACCGCTATAAGACGTCTTATGGGTATAACTGACTATGAAGGCCTTGAATCGTGCATTTTGAAGACCCTCAGCGTGGCATTTCGAATGTTTCAAGGTTTCGCTTGAATTGCTTGAAATTGCTCGTCGTTAAGGAGTTTCATGTTCATCGCCTTAGTAGTATGGAACTATCATCTCTGTGTTCAGTAGTAACACCTTTTGGCGGTATGACGTCGCTGTTGATAAGCCAAGGTGTGGCGAGCGCTTCAGGGAATTTCAGAACGGCTCGATTTCTGTTCACCAATGGAGGTTCTCCAAAGAAGCTTGGAGACTGTTGGTGCCTCGAAGATTTCCAAAAAAACAAACTGGAAGCTTGAGATGCGTGCCTCGAATATTTTCATGGAAGCTTTGGGACGATCGGAGCCGAAATTCTGGTGGATTGGCAGTTTAGTAGAGAAGAAGTTGCTTAAAGGGTGAAAAAATGTGTGGTAGTGTCGTCAATGGTTACTCAAGTGCATGAAGAGCACTTTAGAAAACTCACTGATAACATTGTGTTGGTATTGTGTGAGGTAATTTGTTGATGTTGTGTTGTGCTTGTGTCTAGCTAAAGATTTGTGGAATACAATTGTACGTAGACAGGTAATCGACCGCAGCTAGCATCTACATTACTGCTTTGGGTATGCAGCAATGTTTGGTAGTGTTTATCAAAGATGAGGATCTACTTCAGAACATGTTTCTTGTCAAGGAATTCATTCCTTTGCATCGCTTTTATTTTTAAAAATTTCCTTTTTTTTGGAGATGGAGAGAGAGTTAGTATAACCAATAGGGATCGGATCGCCTATTGGCTAAATGTGTTCCAGCGTAATTGTTGTTTTTGTGAAGTATTTTATCCAGTGACTTATCATTGTTCTCAACGTGAAACAATCCATGAAAATCATATGAAAACAGTCTTTTTAAATGGTGATACCAATTGTATTGCTTTCATTCTCATCGTTGTTTACTATAAAAGGATTTATTACTAACTAATATATGATAAGGCGAATATCAATATAGTCTAAAAACATTTCGTCGATATTGCCCCATTTAAATGGAATACAGTACATACGATGTTTTACTAAATCGAGCGCAGTATTAAAATTATTAAAACTGTTATATTATACAATGGAATTTTCCTGTTCAATCATACAAAAGTTGAAGCCTTGCAGCCTAACGTAATTCCTCAGGATTACGTTAGGCTGCAAAGCTTCAACTTTTATATACGTTGTCTCTTCTATTAAAACTCTAAATTTATCGCTTACTTTTCTAAAATTCTCAATGAAAATGAATTGGCAGTAACGGTGAGATTAGAATTGACCTCTAATGGCTTCGAAATTACAACTTTGCTTATTTTCTTGTTGAATAGGTGATACAATTTACCTTCTGAAGGTGCTGTTCGATTCGACATCCATTTACTTGCAGTATACTTCTAGTTGTTATGGGTTTCATGCTCATTTCGAATAAGTTCTTATTTAGCCTCAGGCGAAACAGGAACGTGTTCTATACGTCTTTTTTCAACAGTATCATTTATCAGTAGTAATTCGATAGATCTTTACGAACTGAGGTAATTGGTTACTAAGAATACTTTAGGTTGTCATCGTCTGAGTAGTTAGTTTAGAAACGCTTTAGGACCGGTGCTTTTTCTGCCAAAAATATTCGGCGATCGCATCTAAGCTGTTCTAGGCAAAAAGTTGGAAGCTAATGAACAGGACGAGCACATTGCTGAGGTGATACTTTGCAGTTGTGGCTTTATTTGAAGACCCTATCCAGGACGAAAGGGAAACTAGTAACCGCAAGGGATCACCAGCACATCTAAACGAAAGTTGTATTTTCAGGTGTAGCTGACTTGAAGGAAGGTCCTGGTACATTACCACCACATATCAAAGATGGACTCAGTAAATACAACGGCCTTTCCGAAAATATGACAGCTTTGCCAACTATGTGGATGGGATCTCAAAATGAATAGTGAGTAATGCGGCTGTTATGAACCTTTTATAATTTCTTCGAAACTTCTTTATTTTAAATTAAGAGTGTCTTTATTGAAAAAATATAGTTTATAAGCTTTCCATCTGTTTTTCCTTCGTTGATATTTTCGTCGATTTTTTAGAAAATTGTCTTTTTATATATTTTGAGTCAACAAACCATATTATGATTCCAGAATATTTCCAAACAAGAAGTATTCGGAAACTAGAGCTCTAGAATATTTAAGTGTACCTTCTATGCAAATTTTAGGATCGATCCTTCAATATGTTAAATTTGCAACCAATCGATTTATAAATTATACCAATCAGGTGTTGGAGAACGAATATATAAAATTTGCATATTTGGATGAATAAAAAAATATCAGCGTGTTAGGACGCGTAATTTATTATTTTATATCGATTCATTAAATTGGTTATTTTGAATAAACGACTTAAAACGACATATATCATAATAGATGTATTGGAGCGCATCCAAAAATTTTATTTTTTTTAATGCCTTTTTTAATTATTGATTTATTTTGATTACTTTTTTTTTGATAGAAATATTTTCAGTATCTTTATTCACTCGGCGGTCTCTGAGTGGCGGAAATGTCTGAGGCGGATCAAGATGCCCGATTCGGTGCTTTGCATTTTGTGAGTGACACTTTTTGTGAAAGAATTTCATTTATTATTATTTCGAACATCAATTCTTTTTATGACTCCTTTTCCAGTGCCTCTATGAAGTATTTGTCGTCTTTCAAGTCTCATGTCGTTAAAGCTTTTCTGTTTCTGAAATAGGGCAACATTAGCTACAATGCTCATAAATACGCTGCTTCATTGTTGGCCAAGCTGTTGATTTTTCGAGGATGGGTCTTTATTTTTGAGTGAGATGGGAGAGGGGGGGGGGGGTGGGGGAAATCTAAAGCTTTCAAACGTTCATAGCTTATGCAAAATATGTCGTGCTTGTTGCACATTAGTACAAAACTGCTCATAATTTCATTGATTCCTTTTATTTTCACCTTTCACACCTTTTCATCTCTTGAGTATCTTTGATGATCTCGCGGAGTGTTGTTATATTCTAGAAACTGCAGAAAACGATGGCAATGACGTCATTTGCTTTGTGACTGACAAAGAGAGAAAACATTTTCTTCAAAACTTTCATTTAAATATTTTTTGCAAGATTGTTTCCCCCCCGTTATCAATCATACAATCGCCTTTATGATATTTGGAAGGTAGCCAACTTTTAGAAATTTTTCCCGTTAAATTGTTTGCAGGCATTACAAAGGGCGTGTATTTGCCGCATTGGCCAACGGTTCGATTGCAGTATTCCATAGGGAGGAATGTAAGTGACTCACATTTTATTCTTTAATATTCTTTGAGATTTTTATGAATCTTACAAGAGGGAATGTTGTTTTACCGTTTGCTGACTAAGGGAACGTTGAATAAATATCACTGTTGTATTTCTTGATATCATCGTCTTTATTACAATGTTGACAATGATTGAAAAGGAGGTGAAGAAAATCTCCCAATTACGGCCTTCTAAAACTCTCGGTAAAGAAGAGGGAGGACGAAAAGTTAGCCGTAATGCTGGTCATTTCGATATATTTTGAGGTCAAGGTACATTTAAGGTCAAGATCAAGATACTCCAATTCAATTCTTCATTATTTTTGTGACTACTTGGTGCCTAATGATTGAAATAAATAATGAAGCACTCTAAAGGGACCGCCACTGTACGCACTTATGCGTTTCATTATTCTCAGTGATAAATCCCATGAATTAAAATAAAATATGCTATGTGGAAGAAATATGCGCAGTTATATTTTCGTATTATAATTAATCATATCGTTAGGAAAAATATTTAAAGGATAATTTATTCATGGTGTGATTGGTGTAAAATGTTCTCTACCTGTTTTCCAAGTTGATAGGTTCGTATGAGAGGTGATAGGAAAGGTTATTTTCTGATATTTTTGTTATACTAGTCAATCCCATAACTTTAGTACTTCGATCGTTCCGGAGCTAAAACTGCCAGGCACATACCTCCTCCTCCCCCCACACACACATATATATATGCAAATATGGTGTTTTCATTATGTGTTTTGCAAATATATCCCGGTTGTAGATTGTTACAAATATAAATTTGCATAAGCGCACAATATTAGTATCCGAGATCAGTACTTAATTTCACGTTGTTGTTGCGCTAGTCGATGTGGTCTTTATTTTAGCGGGTGGATGGTCGGAGACTGGGTATCATACGATAACGGTAGGACGTGCGACAAGTTCAGTGCGATCGTTGTCGGTGGTTGCTGGACGCATTTGGGCTGCATATCGCAATTGTATTATTGTAATCGATCCTAAGGATCTCACCGTTCATGTAAGCATAAATAGTGACGTTCTTTTTTTTTTATCAGCTTATTACAACTTTATTGAGAAGTTTATGGAATGAATGGGATGTAATATACAATGAGGCTTAATATATGAAAATAATTAGAGGAATGGGATAGAGTAGTGGAGTTTTACAGAGCACGAAATAAATCATCACTCATTTTGATGGCTGTTTACATGACTAAATCTTCGATGTGTAAAGGAAATTCCATGTTTATTCTTTTTTTTTCTGAATTGCTGGATGCAGTTGTAAGTTTAAGGATTCAATGTGATTTACTTGTGTAGACCTCTGAATGATTTGCCAGTTCGAGCTCGAGAGCAGTCTAAATGGTTCCCTTTAAGTTCCAGTCATTCGCAGGGCAATTTGCTCCAATATGTCGGTTACGGAAACTCGTCGTTTCTCACATCGTTCTTCATATTGCAATGGAGAGCACTCGATTATTTTAAAAGAGAATATGCATGCTACAAGTGGAACGGGTGCAATTGAAGGCGAGCGTTGTATAATAGAGTAAAATATGAGCATTCTGGAAGGCTGACTGGCACAAATGGGGAACACAAGGAGGATAAGAATCGGCATACCTGCAAGAATTTTTCAGAAAGTTTTCGCAGCACATCCTCGTCGTGACAGTCAGGTGCGCCATATGCAATGGGTCGGTGATGGAGTATGGATATCAATACGATTGGATTCTACTCTACGCCTCTATCACGCACACACGTACGCACATCTACAGGATGTTGACATCGAGCCGTACGTTACGAAGATGCTAGGTATCTTTCACTGTTTGCATGGAATGAGTTGTCATTTCCATTTCGTAGAATGCAGCTACTTGTGCAAATTTTTTAGGAAGCATGTGGCATCTTTTCTACGCATCCATATTGGCGTTTCAGTTTGAGATATCACGGAATTTGCATATGCAAATTTGCCATGAGATTAGTCGAATGCGAGTCGATTATTATTAGAGGTGGTCTCTTCCGTTGTTCTTTTTTGGTTATATGCGCCAAACGTTGGTGCTGCAGATTGAACTGCAAAAAAATTTATCTCGCAATCCTGCATATTGCCTCTCGCAATGTGGGAATACAAAGGAAGGAAATGGATCGTTAAGCATATAATGTCCCGTAAAGAAAGTTTCGGGGGTTTACAATTACGCAAATGAAAAGACTAGCTGCGATTAAATGGTTTTCTTCAACGAACGGTTGCGGATCATCCCGGCGAGGATTTAAATCAGGGATCTGGTTGATGTATTTTTATTACTCGACTGTATTTGTGTATTCGTTAAGGGACAAATAAGCTGGATTTCTCGTATATGCGAACAACAGCGCTACTCGTTTCTTGTCGTCGGCTGTGGATCGGCACGGGTACCGGTGTGATCATCTCTGTCCCACTCACCGAATGTAGGCTTATTCTTTATCAAATAATATTTTTTTATAGAAACATTTTGCTTCCTTGTTAATTCTACGAGGTATATTGAGCTTATCGTATTCTTGCTCCATTACCTTCTCAATTTCTGCAAGTGACGTTTTTTGTGAACATCAGTTATTTTTATATGACGCTTCCTAAGAAGTCTAGCCTTTGGTGAACCGTTTTCGCTGCTATTATTTAATTGTGGATATTTCTAACCGAAGCTTCGATTTCAGCCAACGGAACGCGTGTTGAGACCAAAGTGCCCATGCAAGGGGCAGGCGAAGAGGTGCGTGGTCCTGGTGGCCTCATCAGAGTGTATAGTGATTTGAATAGCGAGAGGGTGACACCGGGCAGTTTTATTCCTTACTGCGATATGGCTAGAGCACAACTCTCATTCCATGGTCATAAGGATTCCGTTAAATTCTTCCTCGCCGTTCCGGGTAAGCGTTTACTGCTTAGTACTATGCGACTTTAGCTCGATAGAAGGGCGACTCCAACCTATTTTCTTTTGTGTTCTCCCAAAAACTTCCTAAGGATCGAAGGTCACAAAGCATGGAATTTCATGAGGTGATGCAGGAAATGAATGAGTATACATTGCAAGATAACTTTATCTTGCAAGAAAACACTAAATAAAGGGAGCAAGAAATTTCCGATGAACTGAGACAGCGTGGATCTTTTCTTTGGAAGTGTTTTCGTTTGTATTCTTTCTTATTAATAATCAGTGTTCAAATATTTCGGATGTTTATTTGCAAAATATTTTCGCAGAAAAATATGTTCATTTATTTGTTGATTTCATTATTTGAGGTATAGAATCAGAAGTGAAGAAAAATGAAACTGAAGAATCTCGCAAAATGCTTATCGTCTCAGGCGGTGATGGTTATATCGACTTCAGGATGGGTTAGATTTTATTCATTAAATATATGTGCCGCTGTTACTGGATGCAGGATATCACTGCCAGAGTTCATTTAACAAATTCTTGTAGTAAAAATCGCGATATTCAGCAATATTAAGCGTCCTCTATATAAAGGGTTTTTTTGCAACTTTGGCATGACAAGGAAAGCGCGCCATTCGGCTCTTATTTCATTTTTCACCTTAATTTTTAGAGTCACATATGCACTATAACCGAATTCACAAAAAAAATTGTTGAGGAAATGAGAAATGGGCATTTCCTCACGAAATTCTCCCACCCGCTACGTTTGCTAGCTAGCTACACACTTTTGCAAGTTCGTCATGGTGGCACCGTGTCTGTGCGTGCGTATTCATGCTTCTATTCGTATTTCTGGTAGTTTCAAGTCGGGAAGTTCTGAAGCTAGAGCTACGAAATTTGAGGTATGATATGCACTATCGAATGATTTCTTATGTTGACGATCAAATTGGTCCGTCAACGTCGAAAAGCGTCATGACCATTTAAAGAATCGTAAGAATTTGTGTGCAAAATTTTGCAGCAAGTTAAATCATTGATTTTTGCAAGAGATTTGTGTGAGCGGTGGAACCGGTCAAATTATGGATGCATTACTGCGCACATTTTATTATTATTATTTTGGCAATTCATAAAGTTAGTTGTTCAGATGGGAGGAGTGGGTGGGGATTCATTTTATGCGGATATCCATTTCGCCACTTATTTGATCACTTTCTGCAAGCAGTTGTCTAGAAAAATTGCTGTCTTTTTGAGGCATTATCAAAATCCACCTTATATAAGTGTGATTGTGTATAATTATATTTGCCTGTTAATGGATCTAGTTGCCAGTTAGGTAAATATCAAGTGTTTAGGAGAGGAAGAGGATAATCTGAGTGGGCCGAGTGCTCTTCGACCACGTGATATGTCACACTTAATCGTATGGGAGGTGGATACATCTCTATCTCGCTCATAATTCAACAAGTATGTTTGTGTGATCAGAATTCATGCATTATTGTTTCACATTGTAGGTTCGCTATTTTTCTTTTTTTCCCACCAATTCTCTTTCTTATTCGATGTTCGCGAATACTAGTCGGATTTTTCCTCATTTTTACTAAAGTGAAAAACCGCGAAGGTTCATTGTCTTTATTTTGAAGGAAGGGAAAATTTGTATTGAAAATATTTTCACAAATTTCCATATAGCCGGTCTTGCGCTAGTCACATATAATTTTGGTGGATATTATTTTTTATGCTGAGATACTTTATTCGTGAAATACTTAATTATTTCTTAAATTAGATATTGTAATATTTTATACTATATTAAAAATCAGTAGTGATGGTTGCTTTCCTCCCTATTCGGTGTTATTGCCATGTCTGTGAGTGATTTTATCGGTGTGTTATAGCTTTTGAAATTAGCTAAATCAGTCATTGCTTATTTCGTGCTCATTCAATACTTAAGTCAAATTGTCCTTTCATGTTTGTTGATTCTACAGTAATATTTTAACAATCGTTCCTGTATATCCATTTCTTCTTTCCTCTTCCCCGTTGTTCCCATTCTTTTGCAATCCCTCCTTTATTTTCTTTGGAGAAACAAATGATTGAGAATAATATTAGTTCATAACTAGTCTGATCTCTGCCTCTCCCAATTTGTTTCTTTTCGTCTTATCACTCACTTAATAGTTTCTTTAAGCAAAAATTGAAAATACATAAAGAAATTTGTGAGTTTTTCATTTCGAAACCATTAACCATATTTTACTCAGCGATTAATGAGAGATAAAATTGCTAAGTTTAATAAGCTTTATGGAATATATTGCGTCCGTTCCCATAAAATGCACTATTTCAATTGAATGAAAGGTATTTCATTCTGTACTTGCTGCAAGATAGCGATTAGCGCATATATCTAGCACATATATTTACGTATATCTTATATTGCCATTTCTTGGAGAGGGTTCTTTTTTTCGTGGCTTTGAGTCGGAGTGCTGTGCATTCGACTTATTCAATTGGTAGTTTCTTTGCTTGTTTGATTTCAGCATTTACTTTACTCTTTACTTGAAGTGGATATTCGATTTCAGTTGATATATTGTCTTCATTACTTCTTATGTGATTCTTCCTTTAAATTTTTCTATTGGTATACACATTGAACAGATATTCACATCGATTTTTTCAATTCATTGGGCGGAAATTGAATTTGTGAGTTTAGATGTCAAGCAAGCGAGCGCTTCTTTCAAGCTGAAAGGAGTGATGGATGTATTTGCCGGTTTTTATTTGCCAGTTAATCCAATATGTGCTTGCACAGTTATTGTTGATATTAGTATTTCATCGATGTTTGGAAATGCTATGTGTATCAAGTGGTATGCGTTTTGAGCATCAGAAGGCTTTGTTATTTATAACACACTGATTAGCTCATTCGTATTGCTTCGAGGGAAGTGACACACAAAGAGTTGCAAATGTCGAAATTTGGCACATTCATGAACCGATTTGTTATTATTGATGTGAAAATATTTCCGTTTATATGCCGCAAGAGTTAGCAAAAACATTGTTAACAATGAATATTATTTCTCCTTATTGCAGTAAGGAATTGAATTTTTAAAATTTTTTAAATGCATGAATACTTTGAAGTCTGCAAATATCACGAAATATGTTCTATTGAGCGATCTCGAGATCGTTGGCGTTTTTTTGCTCTTCGTTTCAACGTTAAATAAATTTTTGAGCAAATGATTTCCAGGTACTTTGAATTATTATAATCGCCGTTGCGTATAAATTTGCATATTATTCGCAAGGCATAAAAGAAGCGAAGGTCATGCGACCAACGCGACATACTGTGTGTTTTTTCGTAATAGCTTAGATACATAAGAACAAGCTCGGAACTTTCTTCGAGAGCATTACAGGAGGAGGCGATGGGTGAGCATGCCATCAACGAGATTACTTCTATTGTTCAGAGTTCATGCCATCTCGTCCCGTCCCAACCCATCCCCACCCCGTGAAAATAACTCATAAAT
Organism: Baylisascaris procyonis; assembly: GCA_037389465.1. Lineage (NCBI taxonomy): Eukaryota > Metazoa > Nematoda > Chromadorea > Rhabditida > Ascarididae > Baylisascaris > Baylisascaris procyonis. The sequence continues at coordinate 4,176,644 of JAZARR010000154.1, read as the reverse complement.
TTTAGACCGCGGAGGTGCCTGCGCCCAAAAAGTCTCTCGTCGCAGAGGATGCTCTGTGGCGAGCCCTCCGCAAGGTGCCCCATGGTTTTGTCATCTTTGTGAGGAATGTTTGAAAAAAGCGGGTCTTGCCTTCGCGAGCTTAACGAAATTCCCCATAAAGTCGCACGAACACGAGAAGGCTCCGTTAGGCAGTGCGTTCGAACAATATGCCGGGAGGGGGCCATAGATATTAACACAATTGGTTGCAAGAGATGACACCGGATACAATAGGCGTGATCAGAAAACGACGGAAAATGTAGTCAAATTTTTAAAATCCCATCTAGCAGCTATATTAAGCCACGTACGCCAACATCCAGACGTTTTCCGACCCTCCGTCTCCTGTGAGGGCCAACTTAAGAAGTATCATCAATTCGAGTACTCTGGCAGTAATAACGCAGAGTCCACCGCTGCAGAGTCGCATATTTGGATGTATTGCAGTAAAAGTATTTTGCTAAAGACTTTCGCCTTTAGTGGGATTTGAACCTGCGGGTTTTAGCAGAAGAAGAGTCTTCAAAGCTCATAGAATCTTGTGGTCGGAGTTAAGAGCTCTTTTTGGGATCAGACGCGGAACGGCGTTGCGTGCGCCGAGAGTAGACTTTTCCAGAGCGGTACCCGGATTAGATAGGATATGCGGGCAGATAAACAGATAGCTTCCAGAATGTTTTCAAAAATATGTTACTTTTTTCTATGCAAGAAATAAATGAAAGTCGCAAAAATGCTTTCGTGATTTGCATTGGGAGTAAATGATAGAATGGTGGCATATTATAAACGCTAGTATTGGAATATGGCTGAGAGAAGGGGTTTGATACTAGTTTACCCTGTGAAGTTGCTCGTTCACAGCTTTATGCAAATTAATAAGCTGGGAAAAGATTTCCCGGGGACGTCTTTTATAGTCATATATCTTTTTCCAATACATCAATAGACCAAACGAGATAACCGAATGAAATATGAATAGTCTTTCAATAAGTGCTTTTTGAAGTTTTGAAATACGGTTGTTCAAAAAATTATCAAAGCATATGTTTGCTTTTTTCGGTGATGCCATATATGAGCGATGATTGCGAGCTAAATAATTCGTGACTACAGTGAAACCAAAGATCCTCATCATACATGTTGGCAACGAATCGAACAGTACATGTTATAAAGACCTTCAATCCAAGCAGAAGAAGGGCTGTCATCATGTAGAAGTATAAAACGTTGCGTTTTGAGGCTGGTGCTGAATCGCTTAAGCCGGTACATCCGGACGGTGTGGTGTATTGGCTTGAGGCTATTCCGTTCTTGGTATAGAATAATAATAAGTGCCAATGCTGTAAAATGGTTCCGTTTTTTTGCAAATTTCATGATGTCACACTTGAAATTAGACACTATAAATCATAGTTCAAATACATACATATGTTTCATGATTTAGCACAAGCGAAAAGAAGATAGTCCTTCTTCCGTTTTCTATAATAGCCTCTTCCTGACCACTGATTCTTTAGTACGTCCTCTTCGCTCTGTAATGTGCTCACATTTACCTTCAATAAAGTTTGCATATTTTTTTGCAACGTATACGGAGAGAAAGCAACAGGAAGAAAATATATGAATAAGAGCATTTAAAAAATAATGAGAACAACTGAAACCCTCAACGTCGATCCTAAATTTTGTTACCGTCTTTGGTGCATTCAACTCCAATATTTGTGATTTTAATGTGTTTCTGCGATTTTACTTTGCAAGAGCACATTATGGCAATGCTCCAAACATTTGAAAACAAAAAATTTTTGATAAAGTAAATGCTATTAATTGGCTAGCCTCATGAGTTTCAATCGGATCCGCGAAGGCGATAAACTCGTGACTGGTTAAGCGAACAGAGTTCCGATCGCAACGCTCATAAGACCCTTTCTCGTTTAAACATCTCTGCTCACATTCGCGCCCTGTTCGATCGGTGACCGTTATGCGAAACTCCACTAGTGGTGCGTGCAATTCCGGATCCAGAGTATGCACCAAGCCTATTGTTGTACCGGGCACCAATCGACCCTCAACTTCATTTGATTATTTTCCATTAAGCTATCAATTTGCATCTCCTCATTGCCCCAAAACAGTCGCTTCATTTTTGAATGCTTTCATTGAATATAAAATTATTTCATCGAATTTCCTTCCAATTTTTTTGTAAATTTTTCGATCCAATTTTTAGAAATTTGTTACACACATCTGATTCGTAGAATCACGTTGTAATTGGCAAGAAATTTCTTTGTAGAATTGTAGAAGTGAAGAAATAGCCGGATTATCTAGTTTTTCCCTTTTTTTTGAGAAACAAAAGTGATCGGGATCTAACAGGAAACTCGAAGAACGTATGCAACAAAAAGATCTTGCAATTGAGCGGAATGTTTTACTGCGATTTAAATGTTTTCATATATATAGCTGTTTTGGATTGTTGTATAATCAATATGGTACTGTTACAGTAATATTTTTGAAGAATGGCAAATCGAACGAAGCACTCACATGTGTTGTTTGTGTATAACCGCTTGGCATATTCAGACCTGTCACAGTTATTTCGCAGTGATCAAGACGCCGATTGAGGAATGACTTTCTTCTTGGTTCACCCTCAATTATGGTTATTGAAAAATACACGATCGGCGTTGTACCACCATCTTCGGGTGGATTTTCCTCTCTCGGATACAGAGAAGGCGAGTCTCGAACGGGCGATGTTCCCGATCGCCAATGCACGCCCACGTCTTGCGGCGCAGTGGGCCCTCGAGGGGGATTTCGCGTCCGTGACCCAGCAGCCAGTTTCGTCGCTGACGTGGACGTAGATGGAAGAGCAACAGTCCTAGAAGTAGTAGAGGCAGTACTTTGTAGTTTTCGCGCCCTCTGAGCGCCACCTTGAGGTCGAGTTTTGTTTTTCCTCCTCCCTGGCTTCTTCGTACGTTTTCGTGACATCCTTGTCGTCGATAACACTGGCTGTATAGTTGTCGTCGTATCGAGATGTGAGGAAGGTGTGACGAAGTTACGCTGGTTTGTATCCGTTTCGCTTGTTTTAGTTTTTCCTTCTGCTGTGCGATCTATTGAGTCAATGCTTCCACTGTTCGTAGCGTTGGCTTTCCTTCGATCATCTCGCGCTTTCACGCTATCGACAGTCGGAAACAGTTGTTGGATGGATTTTGTGGTTTGAACTGTTGCCGTTTGGCTGACGAATATTTCAGTGGGTTCAATCAACGTCGGTGGCATTGTGGTTTTATGGTCCTCCTCATGAAATGTTGAGTTGACTCCTTTAGAAGGATAGGGCTCAGCAAGTGCCTCCGAAGTTGTGGTTTGAGTGGGTGAATCTACTGTCGAACTCGAATAACGAACACCGGAAGCTGTCGATTCCAGTAATTTATACACTGTGGGTGAGGCTGCATCTTCCCTATGCGACGTTTTCTGGAGTCCAGACGATACATTGGATGATCTGGTTTCGTCATCCAGTATAAGCGCTACTGAAACAGTAGGAGGTTGCTCCTCTAAGGCGGTCGTTTTTTCAGTGGTAAGTATTTCCACAGGAGGTTTTAAAGAGGTAGTTGGAGTAGATTCTGGATAATCCATTGACTTATTCTCATGCGAAACATTTGAAGTGGCAGTGCTAAATGATATAGTGCTACTCTTTGTGGACGTTATTCTATCGTTATCTGAAACTTGAATTGGTGGTCTTGACGAAGACACCTCATGAACGAAACTCATCTTCTCAGGAACCTGTTTACTTGACTGTAACGATTTTGATCGTAGGGTCTCCGCTGTTGTAACATCGGAATTCGATAGTGTGACATTTTCAGGTTGTGACGTTGTGAACCGTGAGTCAGTAGAGACCGTTTTCCATTGCACGTCGGAAAACTTTGCAGTAATAGCATTTAAACTTGCTTGTGGTGAACGAACCGCATACGACTCAGTCGAATCACTTTGAATCGGATGAGTGGAATCGCTATGCGGATGCGCCTCAGCGGATACCGCCACAGTTGGCACTAAGGATTCATCAGGTTTGTCAGTGTTACGAATAGTTTCCACAATAGCTGAAGTATCATGCTGAGATGATGTTTGATCGTGGAAAATTTGAATAGATGGGTACGCTGCCGGTCTTAAATCAGCATCAACGGTGGTCGGCGTAGTTATTAACGTTGTTAGCATTGATGAGCATTTCCCATCGATACAATTGGATTTGTAACAGACGTTATTTGTGGTGTTAAACGTTGAACAATTTCCGTTGATGACCACTTTGCTAACGCATCGCATTTGCCATGAATCACAGAAGAGCCATTGATTAGTTGATGGACAGCGGTCACAATTCTGGCGGCCACCTGAAATATGCATTCGTTCAGCATAAAGTAGAAATCTTTGCCATCCTTAGGTGATTAAAAGAGACTTGCTAATAAACAAGTTGTACTCATATTTCAGCATCATTCTCCGCATATCCGGCAATTAGCTACATAAAAATGTAGGAGGCGGCACGACACGTGCTTTTATAGTTCTGCTAACAGAGCCAGAAGGTTTAGTACTGAAAAAAAGTTCTCAGGTTCAAATCTATCTCACGGAAGACTTGGTAAATGCTTGAAAGATAAGATATCTACATCGCAGTTGTCGATGAAAGTTTTTCTTTAGTTGCAAATTTTTGGCTTGTTGCCTACTTTTCGTATAATTTCGAGGGCAATAATTAGTAAGGATATTTTTTGAGCCTATTTGAACCCCCTGATGAAAAACTTTCATGTTAAAACCGCTGAGGCAATCAGTGGATGCGGACACTTGAACCATTGAATCTTCCAACTGGCCACTAGTTAGGTAATACTGTCAATAAGTACCAGCTTTTTTTCGTCGCTAAGTGAAAGTACAATGTGCTTCGTTGTAACTTGAATTTTAATGCTAAAAAATGTATTTTTTTAATCAAAAATTTTTTCGTTTTTTAGTGGCCGCATACTTCTATACAAAAATCTCTTTGCAGGAATCGAATTGCCAAAATATTTCCTCACTACTTTATATTACGGGTAATCTTCTGTAATATCGTAACTTGTAAAATTCATTATTGCCAATTGATTATTTACTGTAATTTTATTTTTCGATGAATAATTATTGGAAACGAAAAATAAAAATATTCAAATAATTCTCTACCGTATCCACTGATTTTTGCCACTTCGAGTAGTATATAGAAAAATTGTGTAAAATTGTTCCGACGTAAAATGAGAAGTGCCTCATTTCTCCTTGTTGCTTCCTCTTCATCGAGAATATTCGCTATATTCTCTGCCGAATCATCCGTATAATTGTCTAGAATGCGTACCACATCCACACTACCGTATGAGTGTTTCTTTTTGAGGAAATCACTATGGAAGAGGACAGAATCGATTGGATTTGCGAGACGACGATCCAATTCGAAATCCCAATACGGTAGCGTTAAATTCAACGCCTCCTCTAGCCTGAACTGCAACAATGTGATCTTGATGTCTTATGACCTCATATAGATTACTTCCATCAGGCTACCTATTACTTAGAGTTTTCCTTAAAGATCAGAGGGTAAAACATATAAATATATGGACGAAGAAAATGCAAAATCCATCATAAGAGAGCATAATTTCAGACAATAGCGAACGATTTTTTAAAATCTTTTTCATTTCATAATGCTTTCGAAAATGAGTGATAACAGATTTCAAAAATAATGAAAATTCGCTATTATCTACATTCCTTATGACGATACTCTCTCAGTTAACAGCCAGTTATGTTTGCTTCTTGATTTGACCGTGTTATTGGATTTAAATGACCGTATGTGACGCCTATGTATTTGTAATTTTTCCTCTAAAATGGCATGTCCATATCCTGATATAAGAGAAGTCGTCCATTCTAGTGAATTGTGGAGATGTAATTATTAATACAATCGAAAAATACTATTTTTGAATGGCTTATCTCATCTGTTCAATAAATATATGTATTATAAGGATGTTATTAGCATGAAGGGCTATGAGGTTGTTTCGAGAGCTTATGAAAGAGCATATGCGTTTATGTTTATTTCAAATTGCAAATTCTAGAAAGGAAGGGACATTGTTGGATATGCGGAAGATTAAAGCAATCATTTGGTCTTGAATTAAAGGATTTGAGCAATTTTAGATGGAACTTTGTTTGGTTCATCGAGGTACACAAAGAAATCCTATGACGTACTTATATCAAATCTTTTGAAATTCAAACTTGAGATCGAGTGAAAATAAAATCAAATTGGATTGCCTGCCAATGAGTTCCTCCTTCGAGGAGGATTTTTGATCGATTTCTTGAAGAAGAGAGGTGCCAAGATGTGATCTTGGTCGACGGATATCTTCAAATGATTCTATCATTTCGGAGATCTCTTCCCTACTCAACTCTCGGAGCTCTTTTCTTTCGATAAGCGGCAAATCGTTCTCAGCCTCTACTATCGTATCCTTAAAAAGTTTTTAATTAAATATATAATTTATTGTTTAGAAATTTTAAAAAGAAATATTCATCGTCTTTGAGCTAAAATAAGAGAGGGAAGAGGGGGGGGGGACATAACAGAGGCAAAATAGGCGGTTATATCGACCAATATTGTCGGAATAAAGCTTTTATATTTAAATTAAACGGATCGCTTCTAAGAATCGTCCACAAAAGATTCGCTTTTCCTATCTGACCAGTTGTGAAGTGCTTGTAAATGAATGTCTATATGTAGATTGCACCAATCAAATAATGTAACTCCAGGTACATTTGTTTCAGATTTGAAATTATCACATAGACAGGTGGCCATATGTACCGTCACATATGTGCACCAACAAGACCAATACGACTAGGAAATTGCGATAATATAGATAAAAAGTGTAAGAATAGTTTTAAAAAATTGTTTCTGAATATTTTAGCGAATATTTTCTAACGATTGATTATATCATAAATTTTTATTGACAATAAAAAGTATTTGAAAGAAAAAAGAAACATTTGTAGATGTTGCGTATTGACGTGAAGATCGGTTGATTGCCGAGTGAAGAGAAGTGAAGAAAAGGACGAGTGTGAGCGGTACGTTCATTGGTATGCTCGTTTTGAGCTATGATGCTTCCCACTGATGCATTCTTCATTTAGCGCTCATTCGCTGCATATCTCTATTAAAAGGGTCATCATTCAGATTTACCCATAAAAATACAAATTTACCCATAAAAACACAAATTTACCCATAAAAATACTTCTCTTTACCCATAAAACAGTAGACAATATATATATATATATATATATATATATATATATATATATATATATATATATATATATATATATATATATATATATATATATATATATATATATATATATATATATATATATATATACCTGTAGAACAGGTGGGAAACATACTGCAGCTATACAACGCCTTGGTTAAATGCCTCCTTTGGGCAAAGTTTTAACATAGACCCACCAGCCTTTCAATACATCCTCTCGTAGTGGATAGATATTGTTGCTCATTTAAGTTAGTCAATGAAATCATGGCACATAGATTTTCAAAGGGTTCATTAAGTTGGAGGGAAGATGTTTATTTTCCTATCAGCTTATTTTACAAAGAGTTTCCTCTCAAGCCTTTTATAAGAACAACTGAGATGTGCAAAAATTTTCTTTCCATAAAAATATTTTATAACTATTCGCCATATTTTACCTTTACCGGCCCACATATCTCTTATCATTAGCACATCCACAAATCTAATGCTATTTTATTATTTTTCTTGAATTTCTTTACATTATTACTTCTTTAATAATTCTATACTATCCATTCAATTAAATGAGTGAAATTACTCGAAAACACAAATGTTTCTTCAATACGTCAGCATTAAACTCAAAAAAAAAAATTTCATTCTAAGATTTGTTGCTCGTTCATGAATCGTTTATCGTGTTTTTTATTGCTATAGCGATTTAGTGGCGCACTAATGTTTAACGTTTTACCTCAATGGCACGTCAACTACACCGGTAGTCATCAATCAGAAACGCTGAATCAACAATAAAGCATCAAATCACCAAATTTCTCCTAACTCAGCTGGGGTTTTTTTCGTAGATCGCTTAAAATCAAAGCTTACTGAAATGGGTATTTCACGTACAAAATATTCTTATCGACTTGGATGGGAAATTTGCTCTAATATGCAAATTTTTAGACACTTTTGAGTGAACATAACTATTGCTGAAGCCAACAAATCGACTTGAATGGCTGTAAATAAGTCACTGTGATTTAAATTATTCTTGTCAGACCTTTACCTAGTTTCCTGGATTGGAACTGTCATACGAACAAATAGATGCGCAATGCACATGTCTGTGATGTTATTTCGAAGAATCTCACAAACACTAATCATCTAAGGTTTACAGCCGGCTGCTCGGTAGACCACATTGTTGAGAACAATATGGAATATTATGTTCAGAAATATTGCGAACAACCTTATATAATTTGTTTTCACGTTGCGAATATACAGCGAATATAAGATTTTCACATGCGAATATTTTCGCATTCATCTTTACACCGAAAGCGAATGGCTACTCGCGTGGATCGAATCGACTCATGGAGAGTGGTCTTTGCATGCTACAAATTCCAGGTATATAATGGCTTACTTCCGCTATTCTACAAGCTCTTCCAGATCTCAGTAGGTACTGAGCTTACTTCAAAATTGAAACCTTTCAAATACGAGAGAAATGAACATAAGTAACATACCGTTGTGTGCTAATGAAGTAAATATTTCAGCAAAATAGAATAAGGCAATGAAGATGATAGCTGAATTAGGCGAGATAAGTAAAGCAATAAGAGGGCTTAGCGTTTCGACAATAAGCTGCTGTCAGTGTGGGCCACTCGCGACGTGCTTCAATGTGCCCCATCAACGTAGAACAGTTGGCATCGTCGCGGGCACGGCCAGCTTTCGTCAGCTAATCGGTCATCTTCTATGTGCGATGAGATTGCATCAACTAATTTCCCTCCTATTTCGCTGGCATTTTCTTTTGATCAAAATTTGTACCCATAGAAGCATAAAAACATCGAAATAAAATTCTTACGGCAAAAGTAGACTAAAGTTTCAAAAAAAAAAAAATGCACTCTGATGTTTTGCATAATCGTAATGCCGTTGATTGCGACTGCATCACTTTTTGGTATTTGTATTCATACCGTCCCTAAGCCTAATATTATTTAATAGATGGATTCATTGTGCTTCATTTTCGTGTAGTGTTCCCTTAGTGTGGTAACCTTAGAACGGAAGTACGTTACTTATTGCGCATCCAGCAATATGTCAAAAAATTTGCCACTCCACCTATTTACTAAATCTGCATTAAATTTCTTTGTAAATAATTTTTTTATTCCTTCTTTATGTTTATTTTTATGCAATGCTTTCAAACTTTTTATTATGTTTATAGCGTTTATATAGCGCCGATTATCAACTCATTTTCCACTTTTTCACATATCAAACAATCATGGATGATAAAACAACCATAAATCTCAACTCATTTCGCCTCTTTAGACGGCAGTAGTGGCCAAAAACATACTGTTATCACTATATATGTATAGTTGTGAAGATAAAAGACGATAAAAACAACGATGAATTGACATGGTTTTGAGTTGTTCTTTCCCCTAAGTCACGATCTAGGCATTTTGGTACCACACCCCAGGTTTCCTTAAATCAACTACTATCCCCCTCATCCGTAAAACTTCATCGACACCATTTCTCTCTACTGTTTTTTTTTTTTCTAAAAAGCGCATTTTTGTGTTACTCAATTCGTCCACCCCTAAGAATGCCACCTGTATGGAACTCCCTCAGCGCTATCACCTGCAGTGAACATGCGAACACCCATGAAACGCTCCAAGATTTTGGCAATAGTGCTTAGAATATGGCCACTCGGACTGCAAACTGCGAACGGTTCGACCCATCGTTGTGCAAAGACCACAGTTACTGGCAATTGCATTTACTATTTCTTAGCGCTACCCGAGGTGGGTAGAGGAATCCGAAAGCACACATAAACGGCGCCATGATAAAGAGCACCTGCAGGACAAGTTTGCATAGATGTGTCAACAGCAATGCACACGTAAAACGCATTGAAAATGAATGGGAAAATGACGACTGCGATAGAAAACTGTCTGCTTCTCTGCGTTCGTTCTAACCTGCTTGCCATTAAATGCGCAGTATGAAGGCATGAGGAGGTTCGAGATTTGCGTTGAAATCATACTTCACAGGATCATTTCTGTAGTATGCATTTCATCGTCTCTTTTCAAAGAGCGACAAAGCGCAACCGCGATGATCGATCCGTGGCGCGGCCTTCAGAGCGTGAAGAAGCTCCCGTCTGCAGTCTCGCACGTGGCAGCTTGATGACCGCCGGGATTTCCTAACGGAGATTCCGATGAGGGTTGCGCTTACTGAGCGGCTAGATGGAAGGACAAGGTAGGCTTCTAGCGCTTGTGGAAGACTTTGGGTTGTGTGGGAGAGGGGGCAAGAATTGACAGGATGTTCGATGGCGGTAGAGGTTCCCCTACGGAGATTGCGATAAGGGTTGCGCTCACTAAGCGGTAATAAGAACGGGAATTCAGTCAGGAGGGAGTGGGCGTTGTCGTGCAAGTAATCCCATTCTCTGCTAAGCGTGAACCTTCCATTGTTCCTATACTTGTGAACGGGTGATTGTAAGTTTTACCATCCACTTGTCGCAGATCCAAAGTGATGAAGTGATAGGAGTCAAAATGGTGGTAATCTCGGTTTCGATGCCCTTGCAAAAAGTGTATAAAACAGCTTTGACTGATGAACCATCGTTCATTATGGAATTTGATATATCATAAAAAATAAGTGTTTGTTTTAGCAAAAATTGCAAAAAATTAATGTTTTATGAATCTTTATGCAATTTTTAATGCAATCTTCAAGAAAAAACCAACTCAACAAGTGAACAACGGAGCTGCTAAATATCGTATTTTAAATCGGAATTCTTGAAGCGAAGTCGGCCTACGGTATACTTGTCAGCTAAGATATAGATGACCCATAGTAGTTCAACAATAAGTGAGGGTAATCCACAGCGAACGTGAACGAAACTTTGCAACAGTTTTGCTTGCTGCTTAGTGGGTGTTTGTGTTCGCTTGTAGTTCGCACTTCAGATGCAGAGCTCGGCAGTTATGTAATTTGATACGTGTGTGCGGTATATGTTTTGGTCGTTTAGGTTCGAGTTCATGTTCAAGTAGTACGGGAAGAGTCCTTGCTCTCATCTCCAGTCCTTCCCTTCTTGCTCTAGTAGGAGATTTTTCCAGACAACTCGTTTCTCTGACCTGAAATCTGTTTCCAGTCGATTCGTTTCTTTGACCTGAAATCGACGTTTATCACATAGTTTGATGCTAAAGGGTATATGTATAAAATAGAGATGTGCATAAATACTTGCACACATTTATTTACATAAACGTTTACAAATAGGCGTATTTAGGTAAACATGCGTAAGCATCTATGCCCATATATATGCATATACACACTTATATGCAAATATGAAAAAAATATACTCGCCTGTATATATGTGGTTATGCATCAATGTATATACTATGTGTACGCATCCATTTATGTCCATAGTAGGCAGAATGTTCTGCAACCTTCCAACTACAAATCCCCACACTCACCTCCTTCGATTATTTGGCTTCCTAAGAAGGCTGGGAAGTTGCTGTTTGCCCCTTCAATTGCCGAACGTAGGCCTCTCTCCCCAAACTTAAGGCCCTTGTCCAACTGGCAAGCATCGACCCAATTGCCTACCAGGTCGACTTTATGATTTCGGAGCGTTACACGTAGAATAATTAACAGCTGTAAGCTAATGATTCCACCGAATGCCTACTTCTCCATTATTTTCCCACCTAGTTGTGTCCCCTCTCCCCCTACCCCCCCCCGCCCCCATTTCGAACGTATGCCGGTTCTTAAATTTTCGGAGGGCATAACCCCTGCTCCTCGAATATGCGTCCATATGGAAACTTGCAAACATTATAGGCTCCGATGCTTTTAATGAGCAAGTGTGATATATTAGAAGTTTGGAGCCTTCAACTTGAGCATTGCAGAACAGAAGGAGTTAGTTTTATTGATAATGAAGTTTGCATGTGGGCAAGTCGTTCTCCGCTAATTGCTATGATGCTGTATTTGATGGCATCGTTTTGCAGCGAAGTGAGAGAGGCATTCTGTGTGTACGTGAATCGTTGCGATGGCGTGCGGATTTGAAGGAACCAAGAATTCGTTGGCCATCCTAAATTCTTTCTATATCGTATGATTTCTTTTTTATTTTCACTATCTATATCGTTATGGCGATAAGTGTTGCAACAGACTCATTTGAGACTATCATTTTTGATGTATAAATAGAGAGACTTTCATCTCTTTAATCAGCTAACATCCCGTTCTAGTCATACAAAAATTTTACTTTCTTTTTTCTCGTCATTGAAAAATGAATTAGGTCTTTTGAGGACGTTGCCAACTGTTTCTATACAAATAGAGGACGGCATTTCCAGAACAGGTTTATTAAGGAGATTTATGAACTTAGTGCTAATCAAGAACCAACGACCATGAAGATATTAGAGGGGCTGGAAACTGTACAGCACTCAACGGTGTTAACGAGTCTGAATGAAAAAGGTAGCAACTGGTAAGTAAATGGTCTAGCTTGAAGTTTCTAATGGCAGAGTTATGTGATGCAGGGCAAAACGAGGATTACGAAAATGCCGATTCGACACTTCATCCATGATAACGCTTGAATGAATATGCATTCGCATAAAACTGTAAGAACGGTTGAAAAAATAACAGATAATTGCAGAAAGTTGCCCGACATGGTTCCTGCACTCCTTTCATCTGACAATAAGTGTTATAGGTTACCTTTAATGAATTGCTAGCAGATAATAAATATTTGAGGTAATACCTTTATGTTTTACATAGCACAACCCCAAACATAGATGTTCTAAAAAAGATTCGTGCTTATGTAACCTTACATGTAAGCTTCTTTTTGTCGTTGAGACTCCATTTAGAGTGGACGGACCAATGTGGATATCATCCTGTGATGTACGTTATATCGATCAAATTTCGTATCTTCTGGCTTCATAAGTTCTTGAGTTGAAACAATTGGGCAGAACAGACAGACAAACAGACACACACATACATGCACACGGACACGATGAACAACATTCAACATTAAACAAGACAGTTGCCTTAGATAAACATTTCATTGACAGCTGCAATAACAGAATAGCAAAGAATGAAGCATTTGTGAATAGATCAACAGAACACAAAAAATGACATTATTTGTCGAAAAAAAATGCATTCAAAAAAAAAAAACAGATGGAACGAATCACATTTTTTGATGCAAGAAAGAACAAACAGAAAGCAATTAGAAGTGCGGTATTTTTTGTGGTAGAAGTTGACAATAAGTGTTGTTTAATCTTGAAGTGATTTTTTATCGAATATTAAACTCGAATAATTTGTTAATGTCCTGTGGAAATAATAGGTAAAAAGAGTTGCCACAGGTAAATAAATTAATGCAGCTATAGAATTACAATTGCTATGACAGCAATATGGAACATTTGCGTGAAACATTAAAAGACTATAAATTGTGTTATTAAGGGGATAAAATACTATTACATCGTTGGGCTATCTTGGGGCTTTTCAAAGATCTCTCCGGCAACATCAACTTCAGGGTTCAGGCATTTGCTGAAAACCCCTTTGACAACTCGAAGCTCGAAGTCAGCGCGCGCGGGGTCAGGATCGACCTAATCTTCGGACCGGAGCGTGCTAGCGGCAGCTCCAGTCCTCTCTTGTTCAGCTACATACACTCATGTCCTTTACCATCTATACATTTTACGTCACCGTACAGCCGTATTTTGCAGCGGCAAATACTGTCTGATAGATTTTTGCTTATTTGAGGGGCTGAAAAGTGATCCCAACGATAAGGTGACATAAGTGACTTCAGTTGAAGGGAACCTTAGAAAATGACGTCATTTAATAATTTGGTAAGAATGCATCAGTGGTTCTGCACTTCATTAAATTAGCTATTGCAAGATGCGTACGATGGGAAAGATCTAATCTCAGGTAGTTGCAGGTAGTGGCAGTGTTTCTGATTCTGACATCTGCTTATGTGAAGAGTGCATCAATTGTGACGAGTCATTCAATTATCGGTGCTTTCATAGCAGTTGGAGTGTTCCTTCTTCTTGTTAGTTTACTCGGCCTTTATGGCACCTCTAAACATCATCAAGTGGCACTCTTCTTTGTAAGTTTTTTTTTTACTTTAAAAGATTCTGTTTGAGGTTTTAATATGCGTTTACTGTATTTTCGTCCCCTATTTGTCCGAAAATATGTTAAGGGGAGGGGGAGTATACAGGGGACATTAATTTATTCAGGTAGATGTTGAAAGTATTGAGGTGAACATTGATGAACAAATTGTCGAAGCGAAGGCTATTCATGTTAGAGGTGTTGATTTTTGTGTGTGCCATACGCGGAACGATTTATTTTGGGAACGTATACGTTTTCATTTTATAGCGAATATATGACTCGTTTATGTATAGTAATAGTAAATATTATAAGGATAAAGATTGCTGAAGAGTTTTAAATTGCCTTTGCGATATATTTGGTGATGAAAACAGTCAGTGATAATAAATCCCCTAAAATACCCTCATAGAGGGGTAATGAATTTGCTGAAAAGTTGGGGATTATAGTGAAAATACCTTGGAGGGAAATACCCACATCTTTCGTCGAGTGCCTTTGTCTTCTTTATATTTACACCGTTGCTGAAAATCTTGTAAATATTCTAGATATCTAGCTTGTAAATAAGAAAATGTGAAGTGGTTCGAAATTTCATTAGATTTGAATTGATGGAATTTCTTTTTGGAAAAGAATTCGATGGCATCAAAATATAAAGCTACAAGGAAGATGTTTTAAATAAGATCAAGTTAGCGCTAAAAGATGAGTGCGGAAAATAATCGATAACCTTAATTTTTTCACTTATTCTTTCGTATATCACAACTTATGTTTTTCCTTTCAGTATATGGTGATAATGTCATGCGTTTTCTTCATACAACTTTGTGTGACAATTGTATGTCTCACCGCAGTGAATCGTGAAGGCCTTTCTCAACTCGTTAGAACAGGTTTATTCATATAGTTGGTATTCTTTTTGCTTGCCTCATGAGAATATAATTAATAAATAGGGAAACATAAAAGAAAGGGTGGCATGACTTGTGTCTTTTATAGTTCATTCATCACATCAAATGATCTGAAAAATTCATATTGGGGAACCAATGAGCAGAATTTTTCCACTATGCTGACTAAATTTCATCCCTATAGACTTTATGATTTGTGAGTTGAAGCTCCTCGATACGCTTCTAACTTTTATTCTCTTTTTTGTAGGCTCCATCTTTTTTCTCGATTCCGGCTTAGATTTTCTGAGCTAACAGAATTTGCATATATCGCAAAGTTGGAAATATTAGTATGTGGTTTATAGACATTTGTTCAATGAAGACTGTCGAAGATTTCCGCTCCCGAATAAAAAAAAAAAATCGAATGCAAATTGTCTTCCGGTTTCAGTAAAACGAAAATGTTATGACGTTTAAGGCATTGGATATACTCATCATTACATAAATTTTTCCATATAGAAAAGAAACAGTCGGTATAAGTTTTGCCTCAATAAACCAGAAATGCGCTAATATTGCAAATATTTTTTTTTCAGGTTGGGAGCGTTCATCAAATGAAACAATTTGGGATGCGGAGAACAATTTTCGGTGTTGTGGATTAGAAGGACCTCACGATGGCGCTTACAGATGTCATGATGTGAGTTGATCATATTGTCCCGACCCGAATTGGATAAGGGCATTTCGCTTTGCTTTTTCACTTATTTTCCGCCCATTCTCTCAATCTTCACTGAAGTTTTTATTTCAGCGCCGCATTCCAATGGCAATAATCCACTAAATGAAGAAAAACCCCACGAAAATGATAGGAGCTCGCACAAAAATTTTAAAAAATCATGATTGCAGCTTTCTTTCTCAGTTTATTCATTCCTTGATCATATAATTCCTTCGCATTTACTCTCATAAACACTTGGAAGTTGTGGGATCTGCACATGTTGAACAAAACATTTTCAAGTTTAGGCAAGATGATATTTACTGTAGGAAAGGGAAGACATTTGCATGAGTACTTGATGTTGTTTCTTTCAGCTGTTCCTGAGCGTTCCTTTCCTTTCCTTTCAAGCATAAATTTCATTGCAGTTAGCATGCAACTCGACATTCTGTGAGCCATGCTTGGGTATCATCACCAGCAAGATGCGTGCCAACATTAAACGTCTTGGAGGCATTGGTCTTTTCTTTAGCTTCTCGGAGGTATGATCATCTGTTATTACTAATTAAGTATGAAACAAGTAATGATTCCGTGTATTAGGTTCTCTTTTTCTTTCTCGCAGCAATGCGCGTAAAAATTTGTCTGTGATGTTTTTTCAGCCTGTAGATTTATAGAATTTTTATGGATTGGAATGGAAATTTCTCGCCATATGCTAAAGCTTTTCCGGAAGTTCCGTTGTGTTAATTTTCAGTTGTTGGGCATTTGGTTGGCGATGCGATATCGAAATCTAAAAGACCCGAAGCTCGATCCGGTTCTTTACTTCCAACAACAATCATAAATTGTTGAACGTAAATGATGTACTTTTGCTTTTTTTATTCTTCAGTTGTTTAGTTCACCTCTTCTATCTATTGTGTAGGGCAAGATGTTGTTCTTGGAAGGGATTAGTCGTTCATCCTCCGAACTAACGAAATTCTTTTGATCGTAGTTTATAGTTTGTAGGCTGTTTTATGTTTGCTTCGGCCATAGTTCATATTATTGATGTTGGTGTAAGGTAACACAAATGAGAGGTTACGAAATGGGTAAATAATAATAAAATTCTCTAAAGTTATTTGCATTGCAGATTTATTTTTTAATTGTTTTAATGCGTCAAGAAAGCATTTGGTCAGTGGTTAAATACCATTGTGGCGTAGGTATATTGTTGTCTCCGTTAATGTTTTATCCATTTTTAATTGCGATATAAAACCGGTCAGGTAGTTGGATCATTTTTTTGGGTGGGTGGGAGGGAGGGAAGGGAAGAGAAGTTATGCTGTATTTCCCATAGGAATGTGTATGTGCTTGTTTTTAAGCTATGATTTCAATGCTCCAATTGATACGTAGATATTCCCTTTACAATCTACTTTTATGGTTGAACTTTTTAGCCTTCATTTTTGCCCATTTTAAGGAGTAAATTTAGTTTTACATCGTAGTATTTTAATTAGGTAAATGTGATGTTTATTTGAAGTTTTTTTTTAATTCGAAATTTTGCTTCTTTTTGTAACTGATTGCTTATAATGTGCCGATTTAATAATTGTATTGTCTTTTCTTGGCCATTTTATTTTACGGGGTGTACTTATTGAGTTATATTTTTTAAGGGTCTCTTTATTATGAGGTTATATTTGCTTTATTCGCCTCTTTGAATGTATTGTAAGATAAGTTCCTTCAGGAACTGGAGGTTTGTCGCACCTCGTGCTTTGAACATTTTTCAAAGAATAATAATTGTTAGGGTTTATTTTATGACTTTTTTAAACTCAAAGGTGAACAAGATGTTAGTGGATTGATATTTGCCCACAAGAATTTCGTGCTGCAAGTTTATTGGCCAAAAAATTGAACGTCCATATGTAAGGAAGCGTTCCGGATTGAATACCCACGTTACATACCCATTGCATTCGATATTTAGTGGTTTGTTTTGGTTATATGACTCAAGTTGCAGCTATGTAGCACTTTTCTAAAGCGTTATCACCATTCTTTTATTTCCAATATGGGCAATAAGTCTCGTTGAAGGAGACGGGATAACCGTCGGCTCATCATGCTATGGTCTTGATTGACATATGTTGAAGTCGAGCAGGTGGAACTCAAATCCTTTGTGTTTTGAATGTGAATCCAAAAGCTTATTTTATTTTTTTTATTTTTTGCAAAAAAAAGCGAAATTTTTTCTAATCGCTTTGTTTTTTTTTTTAAATTGAAAATTTGCGAGAAATAATTCCAGCTTATATCTATGGGTAAAATTCCGTTTGATTTCCTACAAAATTCTAAACTTATTATGTCACTTCACGAGTTATTTAAAACATCCGCTAATATCAATTAAAATTTTATGAAATAGAGTTGAATTGTTTGTTGCTAACCGTAAATAACTTTAAAGTTGATTAAATTTATTTGAAACACGAAGTAAACTTTTCTATGAAAGATCGTAATGATTGTTTCTTTATTGTTGTATATTTATCGAATAATTCTTTAATTTACTTAGAGGGTACATATAGAGTTGCGATTTTGTGTGAAGTGTATTGTTATTTGTCGTTAGGAATAAATTTTCGATTGTATTGACGTGTTTTGTGTGTACTTTTTTATTTTCGAAATAAAATACTTACTTATGAGCTCGAATTCTTCAATATTAATTGGTTATGGCCCCAAATTATTTGAATTCTTTTACTGGTCGAATTTTTTACAATATCCGTAGCGATTGTCAAAAAAATTGTGGATCTGACTTTATAGTTATCAGCGCCGTTTTTGTGTTGGCAACATGATAGGCACCAAAATATTTCCTGGCTGGTCAGCGCTTACTGAATGCAGAACTCTAATTGAAAAGCTTTTCCGTACTGCATTTATCCTCAGGGGTGTGAAGTTTGGTCAAAACTCATAAAAACTATTCACGAATTGTGCATACGTCTAGTCGTTTGCTTCAAATCCTGGATCATTGATTGTGGAATTGGTGAGGAATAGGGGAGGATGGTCTCCAGACCCATACGCGGAAAGGGATTGGTAGAAGATCATCTACATCTGAGACTAATTATCGCTTTCTTGCTTTGATTGTGACTATGAAGAATGCTTTGATTGTCTGAAATATTTTATTTTCCAACCATCTCCTTCAACAAAAATCATCCTGCGGAGTTTATCCGCACGATGGCAGGCCTCTTGTTTCAGTATTCGTTATTGTCGTTTATCTCCTTTACGGCTTGCTAATATTTAAGTGCGCTGTGAAATGTACATTTTACAACCAGTCGAGTGTGAATTAAAATTCAATTCTTTAGGCGGAAATTTCTGTACCCCATCGTCTTTCCATTGTTTTTATGTGCCTTTGCACATTTGCCTAACAAAAAGCATCATGGCTCTCCTCACATGTGCATGTCTGCCTATGTTGTGTCTTTCTTTCCTGTAATTCCAACCTGGGGGTAAACTAAGCTACAATCATGAAATTTTGTGGGTAAAATGTACCGCACAGGATAGTACCTATACTTTGCGTTTATCTGTTTATATTGGAGTAGGTTAAAGATATCAGAAAGTACTAAAAATTTACATAGTTTTTCACGCCTATCAGTTCAAAGGCGCTTGTTGTGCCAGCTGCCCTGGCGCGTTTCTCCACTTATTAGATATTGTGAGTTTAAACATAGATTGGAATGCAAAAACGCATATTCGAGGAGCTCATTGTCTTAGTTGTTTACAGCAAATACGTTGTGAATGACGTCATTTTCAGGAATGCATGCCGATCTGTCGCCACATTTGCATACAGTCGAATGCAATTTTCTGATTGAATTACTACATCGTTGTCAACACGATAATGCATTCGGTATTTATTTTGCATATTTATTGCAATAAAATATTGTTGATATTTATGCGATAAATTTCCGCTTTTTCATTACAAAATGTTATCGAATATTTTTTCTCGATCAAACGAACACGCTGAATACATGGGAAATTATAGAACGAGGGCTATATCTTGTCTTTGCGTATGTCTGTTTGTATGTTTGTGTCTGCCTCCCCAATAATTTCAATTCGAGAACCACTGGTGCTAAGGCTGCGAAGGCCGAATACATATCAAATAGTAGCTCTTAAATAATTTTATAAAGTTTTTGAATTCCAATGAATTTTAACAGGCGTATTTACAAAAGAAGTTTTCAAAACATATCTTCTTCTGATATGAGGAGGAACGATTCTATTGTTTAATAATTCCTCTTAGTAATTTATGGAACTGGTTGGTCAGGTGACCGAAATAATAGGTGGTGGGTTGATAAGATAACGTGATAATATATTTCAGATAATGCGTTTCCATCCTAGACGATTAGGTAGACTCTAAATAAGGCAGTCATATCGTGTTGTAATGTAAGTCTGCCAAGTGACACGGCTGAACTATGAATTTTTCGTTGCGATTCTTTATAGTAAGTTGTCATTCATTTTACAATGCAATTTGAAATGAATCCATTGAAGGTAAAATGTTTGGAGCATGCAACTATTGGGATGAAGCAGTATGGCAATGCACTAAGCAGGAAAGGATATGGAGGCGGTTTGTTTTATTTATTTATTTATTTATTTTCATCCATCCGCCTGCTTTCATTGTTGAGTCTCAATACCTGAGAAAAGAGTCGTTGACGGTATTCCTAGAAAATTTTGCGCCAACTGTATTAGCAGTTGGTAAGGGCCAATGCTATGTCTTGTTTTTATTTATAGTTTTCGCCCCAAAAAGGATCCCTATGTGACCGTTTGGTTAATGCTCCCACTCTTTGTGAGTGACTCCTAGGATCGGTTCCTCCGTCGAAACGGTTCGAAGAAGTAAGATACATAGTGTGTTTCTGCTCAAGTACGATCCTCCATGTGCTATCGACTAACAGAGTACAGATGTAGTCATAAAAACGATAGAGTAACGGAGGGAAGCTTTTATTTCTTGTTTCACTTTTCACTTGCGAAAAAATTTTAAGACGAAGTCCCTGTTCCCAAAGTAAATATTTATTTGTACTGCTATTTGAGGTAGTTTGCATTTATATGTCTTATGTTTGCAATATCGGTAATAAATTTGAAATGTTTTTTCAGTAACAACAATCCCCCATACACGAAACGAATTGTCGAACTACAACACCTGCCAGAAAATTATTATACACCTGTGCTGAGGAAACTGAAAGAGGAGGGACAATTAAGGACAGAAAAAATTGCCGGCTGCAAAATCTGAGCCAAACGGCATACTTTATCAGGTGATCTCTTTCAGAAAATATGCTGTAGGATGTGACACCGATCGGTAAAGAGGGGTGAAGATCGCGAAGCTCATCTGATTATTTACTATGTAAGTGTTCATTTAATGTACTATGTGTTACGGTTGTTGGTTTTTTTCATTTTCCTGTCAGTAGTAATGCTACGAAGTAGTGAAGTAATGTGGAATTGTAAAGCAGTTATAGTCGTATATTTTCAAAGCTTTTTAATACAGAAGTTACTGCTGTATTAAGGCTTAACAAGAAAACGAATGAGGTAGGATAGAAGACCAAAAAATTGTGCACGTTGATATGTCGATGCGACGTTGCATTCTTTGTTGAAGCTTTTGAAGCTTTGCGTTGTTTGATTTTTCAATTCTGCTTTTATATAGGAATAATTTTTGAACTTCTTTTTCCTTTCTTGTCCCTCCCTCCTCCCCTTCCCCTCTCACATATGCAAAAAATTTGTGGGGGAACATTAATCTGCTCATGTCGTGAATTTGCATTTTACGGATAGCATAGATGAGAGAGAAAGAGTGAGGTTTTTACGCATTATGGACAAGAAAGGAAAAAGAGCTGCTTTTTTTCTTTGTTACTATTGTTTTATTGATTTATGTGCTGCTATACGATTTATTCTATAAGGAATGAAGCGATATTCCACATATTTGCTTCATTGAACATTTGAAATTGAGTCATATTTATGATCCACAAAGCAAAAAATTAAGCTTTTATGAATGTCACTAGAATTAAATAGTACATGAAACATGCACATTAAGATGGTAGTAACAAGCCGCATTCTAAACGTTTACTTCGAAGATAATATTGAAAATATTTCACATTGAGGGGTATTATTTTTTCTCATGTTTTAGTAGTTTTAGAAATATCGCTTCTCTGAAATATTGTAGAGTGATTTATTCAGCTTGTGTTGCTTCTGTCTCACTGATCTGCTTCTGTGATCCAGATAGTAACGCTGAAAATATGCGTCTCTTAGGTCTCCGATTCATCTAGAGACCATTAGTTGATCTGTTTTTTTAGCAATCAATATTCTATCAAGAAGTGTTCATTCATCGACAACATGTTCCTCTTGTAGTTAGTAATATTACGTAGATCAAAGTACTTCATGAATATTATGGATCATACTTAAGGGTAAATCATTCAACGTGTCCGCACTTTTACGGTATCTTAATTGAAAACGGGTATTGTGCTCAATGACTTCAATTTTTTCGTACTACGAGAATGGAAGTAGCAATTAGCAAGAAACACATTTTGGGCTGTTAACTTGGGAAAGTCCATTGACTCTTGCATTCATCTAGTTGGCTATTTTATTGGTGCAAATACACTCACTTGACGAGAAATTTTCTTCGTTTTGTGTACTTTCCTGTGTCTTCTGAAATATTGTTTATGGTACCATTAGTGGCTTCTGTAAATCGTTAAAATTGAATACTAATAATAGCAATGTTTCTTTTACTCGGTAATTGACTAAAAGCATTCGATTGCAGCCGATCAGATATCAAAAATTATGTTCGGCAAATCCGGCCATCAAAAAAAAACGATAGAATTTTCGGTTTTCGACAGAAAGTCGGCCGCATCGTTTACTATCATTACAGATACGGATATAAATCAAAACAAGTCATCGGATTTGTCGTTAAATGCTATCGGATTTATAGCCTCGGATCCGAAACGTTCTTATTCTACAACAATTTCTATGCTCATATTTAGCTGCTATCATCTCTTTTTCTCTGCCTAGAAAGCATAAAGAGATTTTGAATAAAGGATTGTGTTTTACTTCACTTTGATCATTTTTGAGGGAAATACGTCACACATCTAGATATCTTTGAGAGCTGCTCAACCCCGAATATCCCAATATTCGTTCATCATCTTCTTCTTCCCTTCTACATTTCCGTTATCCATCTTGCCGTGTCTCCGTCCATACCCATTCGCTGATTTCTTTGGAATTTTATAGCTCCAGCGCCATATGCTGAGTATAATCTTTCCCTCATAATCATCCCACTGATTTGCTCCTGCCTCCTAGGTGGTAATGAAGTGCGAAAGATGGACGACGATAATGAGTGGAATTGTTAAAGAAATGAACGAATAACCTAGTTTACTGCTTTCAGAGATAGGAACAGCATTGGTTTTTATAATTCAAGTTTTAGATATATACTATACGGTGAGTTGTGATAACACCCTCAGGTGTGACCATTGTCTATTACTTTCATATTCAAATTAACGTATAAATGCAAGCAATACCAAATTCATGGAAAACGTAATATTGTCTTCATCGTTAGGTATCTTTGCTTGTGGCGCAACTTTCTGCAAACATGGCCATATTAGATGTTCAAGTGAGAATCTGAGCAAATTAGCATATACCCAAAAACCTTGCAAGGTTACAAAGCTTCATTCAAAGATAGAACTAGAAAATGGCTAAACTAATAGAAATAAATGAGAGAAAACTAGCTAATACTGGAGACCAGTGAAAAGAAAGACGAAACCTGGAGTTGGATTTACATGGCCTCACTTATATTATTTGTTGTGAAAGAACTTCTTTAAGCTGTATACGTATAAAAATGTTTGAATGTCCACAAATTTTGCATAATATGGGACAATCGAAAATCGAACACTAATGCAAAAATTAACACAAATGCAGAAGTGTGCCAGAAAAGCTGTATGGATTGCATTGTGAATAAGCGTCAAAAGTGCACACATGCGCTTTTGTATTCAACTCACTTGACCAGGCCATTTCACAAGGCAAGAGCAAAAATACCTTTATATTTTAACTGACCCTACCGCCTGTATAAGTTTCTCACAAAAGTCTGATGTTTTTTATGATGTAAAATAAGGAGCCGCAAGGTGTACGATGGATGTTGACTTCTGGAATCCTCAAAGCATTGGTCTCCGAGCTCAGACAACTGGGATGATGACTATAAGAATGCTATACTAATTCGAACATATAGACGCACAAAAAAAACGTTACCGTAATGCACTTAGGCAAAAAAAAAATCTACCAGAACCGTATAAAAGGTAGTCACTGTTCTGACGATCAAAGTTCTCGATGCGTAAATGATGTCTTACAGTTTTATCGGATTCAATTTCAATCGTTTGGAATGGTGACGTTTTTTTAGTGGAAGAAGAAGGTGAAATCGACGTTTGCTGATGTCGTCGAGCACTCATTGATAGAGGTTTGATATCGGATAGGGGTTGTGTTGCATCCATTTCGTATACCACTTCCTCTTGTTTTACATCCATTCTGAATACATTTCTTCGATTGCAAAGGTCGTTTTCTCCCGAATATGAATACTCAAATACCCTCCCCTCCTCGAACCTTTAAATAAACCCTCCTCCTCCTTATTTCGTACGAGTAAGATTGTAGCCTTCAACATCAGACCATAGACTGTAGCGACTTCATTTGGCGTTTTGATGATAAAATTTGGCAGAAATAGAACATTAAGTAAGGAAGTCCTTAGCATAAACAAATGATTCTAAACTATAAAGATTCTGGCAGAGTGACTATAAAGATTAAACAGCACAACGTGACTATAAACACTTACATGCATTGAGGTACGGCAGTAGTGGGTTGTTGAAGTGTTTTCTGTGGAACGTTGAGAGAGACTTTAGAAGTTGCAATAATCGCAGATGGCTTCACCAATCTCGTTTGAGGTTTGATAATAGGACATTTTTGATCTACGCTAGAATCATTGCATCAGAGTAACTTGAAGAGGTATTGCACATTCTATATTGTACATCTTTGCTCAAGGCATAAATGATCTACTAGCTTTATTTCAGAAAATCTTCCCAAAAAATATCGCTGAAATTTTTGTCGAAAGTAATTTTAGTGTTTTGCTCTCCTTGAAAGATCGAATTCTCGAAAATTTTTCGTATGAAACTATCCCTTAAAGGTCATCGCCGATGATTGGGAAGGAATTTGAGACAAAGGTTATGGGGGAACGATAGGAATAATGAAAGGAGGTTGCACTCGTTATTATAAACATCTAAACTTGAAATTAAGCATACATTGAAGTCTTTTGTACTTTCTCGATTGAATTTGTCACCTGTGTGACATTAGTTATTGAATTGGCTGTCGCTTCTTGAGTGGGACATTCATCAACCATTGCCAATAATTGTCCTTTATTTGTAGCGTTCATTCGACCACTCTTTTGCGACTTCTATTTTTGTTTTTTTTTTTTTTGGTGAATAAATTGAACAACTTGGATAGTGCATATAATTATGATTTAAGACATAAATAAGCACAATTTCTTAGCCAAAATGATTTCTTTTAACTGCATTTTTTGGCAAAAATTTCTCCTATTTAGTTAAATTTCTGTGAAAATTTTCAAAAATTGAGAGTTCTATTGCATCAATCGCCTTCAAATGAAGCGAACTTTTTCAACTTGCTGCACGAATCGAAATGATCTGTAAATTCATAGCAGAAGAGGCAGTTGACGTAAATTTTTTGGAAAATTTCCTATTTTATTTCCAAGTTTTTCTTGCTCGTGAATTAGAAATTTCTGAAAAAAAAAACACATCTTGGTCAATACATTCTAGATGCTTTTGGTTAGCAGTGCCTCTTGTCCCTTTATTATACAAAAACCAAATGAACGGACTTCTAATTATTAAGGAAAGAACAAGAAATAAATGATTATTCGAAACTAATTAATAAATCGGAAGGCAAAAAAACGACTAATATGGGATACTTGGAGTTCAGCGGTATTTAGTGAAAATTCATTTGATTCTTCTTTTTTCGTTGAATCTCTAAGTGAGATTCGAACTGTTTTTTCCACTTTATCCTTTCCTGCAAAAAAACAACAACTCTTCTAAAGAATCTTCATATGAGCTGAACTTTATAACATTTCTTTGGCCCAGAAGTGATAAAACTGTTTTATTATATAAACTTAATATGTTTATGATATTGGCAATCAATACTAATAAACTTTAGAAGTTATTTCTTCATTAACTAGATTTAGCATCTCTAAATTCTATGTTCCCTACACATATCCGTAGCATTGAATTCTTGTTTATTGTCTATGCTTTTTTTTCGATTTTTATTATTCTCGTATCGTATACACTGTGAAAATTAACAAATATATATATATATATATATATATATATATGAAATGAAAGTTTCATTAAAATAAAAACTTATTGACTCATAACAATTGAATGAATCAAACTTTTGTTGATGGTTTAAAAAAAAACTTTTCACTCGATGGATATATAATATTACATTACAATGTACTCAACTATATATTTGATCAACCTATCATGTTGGGCTCAATTTTTTTAGAAAATTATAGAAAAAAAATTATATTACTTTTTGTATCAGTATTGAGTACAGCGGATCCGATCTTTGTAGTTGGTTTATTGAATAGATTTATGCTATCTCGTTTCTTTGTTGCTGCGCAAAAAATAATCGACCAAGTTATTACGACAATAAACGAAAATGCCTTCAAATTTTATTTGAATTAATAAATAATTAATAAATTCACGAATATGGGCTTATCACTTCAATAAACCATTGATCACCGAAAATTCCCAAAAATATATTAACTATCAAATTGAATAAAATTGATTTCCGTTGATTTAGATGTGAATAAAATTGGATAAAATTGTTTGTTGCAGGTTGTCTTTTGAAAATAAAATTCCATCGTATTGATAAACTTTACGAGTTTTATCCTTTAGCTTTGCAGTTTTATTATTTAGTTATCTTTCACGATTGCACAATATAGCCATTAGTTTTACGACAAAACATGCACAAAGATTATATGATTAAAACCGTCATCTCATACATAATTGACTAAAAAAAATCACCAAAAATTTCGCGTCTGCCCTCTTTCATTAATCGACCATAACGCATAGCTGTCTTGACGACTACAATGGAAACCGATCTCATTTACAACTCAAAGCTCTATGGCAGTTCTTTCAGTTCATCAAATAATCGAAATACTAGTAGGTATTTCTATTCTTTTTGCACCACATTTTACTGAAAGCAGATGAAATGTTGAACCTATCTGCTATTACGCTAATCACTTCCCTTGCATGATCCAATGCTAAGATTGACTTTCAGTTATTTTACTTGTCGTAACCGACTCTCTACTGAAGACCCTTTTTTTCCTTCATGTTTCCTCTATGCAAATATTTCTTTGATTCTTATATTCCTAATGCTCCTAAATGAATATATTCTTAAATCCATTCTTCTTGAATATGATCTTCAAAAATGGATACGACCATCATTCGCTTTACTTTCTAGTGCCGATCAATGGCGTCATTAAGCGGGAAAGTATTTCTAAAAATCGCCAAAATGTTTCCGATCCAAATAGTAGGAGTGTGCAAACCTTTATAGTTGTGATTGCATAGATCAGAAATATCGAAACAACCATATGGCTGTGTGGAATTATAGCAAAATGATTGGGCATCGGTTGATCATCTCATTCGTATTTATCACATTTTCTATTTGCATTAATTTTTTCTGCATATATGCAAATCTCTTCTAATCATCGAGAACAAAGTCCATCTCTGTTGAATCGATCAACAAATCTTATTCGTTTGCAGATTGGGATTAGCAAATATTACACACACTATGCTCAGCTGTATATCAACAAATTGTTTCGCAAAAATTTACATACTCTTCGATAGTTATTTTCCATAAATACAGCAAAAACCTAGGGAATCCATATAAAATGATTCAAAAAAAAAAACTAAGTGAAGGAAATAAACGAAGGAACATCCCCAATGAGCTGGCATCTTTGTGGCTGGATTATGTCTGAGCGCATGTATTTGCGGTCTGTTGTCTACCGTCCAATAGTTTGGGCGCAAGAACCACTGATGCCAGAGTCATGGAACTTGGCGGATATAGCGAACGCCTTAGGATGAGTTATTATTATAGCGCATGCTGATCCACCAACTGTGAATGAAGCTATAAAGACTTGAAAGGGGGAAGGGAATTTACATTTTGTGTTCGCCGATTTTTCTTTATACCGATCGAATTGTGAAGGATTAGTGAGAGCAATGGGGTTCATTAAAGTGTAAATGCACTATTTTGCATGTTTATTACTTGTTAATATCTCATGTAAACGGTTGGTGAGGAGAGCAGAACACAAAAGCACATATCGTCCTCCCACTTTGCGCGTCATACCATTTGCCAAGCGCACAGAATTCTATATTCCTATGCAGATCGGTTTAGGATGTGGCATCCTTAAACCATAGCAGCATTAACCGTAAGACCTAAACTTCCTCATACAGTCAAATGCACAGATAAGACCGACTATAGGATAGTTAATTGTAAATGATGCGTGTTCACCCAGGAGAGGCTGGTCTGCCACATGGGAAAAATTACAGCTTCCGTTGCCGGGAATCGAACCCGGGCCTTGCGGGTGAGAGCCGCAAATCCTAACCACTAGACCACAACGGACACACCAGAGGGTCGCATCAACACATAATTCTGCCGAGTTCAACATGAACACTGGCTGCGTAATGCACACCACGTGTTTTCTCATCACCGCTGCACATGATTTCCACATTCTGCAAATGGATCTCAATGCACTCGCCAACTGATCGAGATTGTAGCATCGAAATGTTCCCTATGAAGAAAGTCACTTGGTTCATATCCACTTCCGGCATGACTGACCTCCCAATCTAGGATGTGATGTTTCCTTTCTTCTGCAGAGAGTATCCATAACTTTGGTATTATAATCGGCTCTTAACTTCACTGAAGGCTGCAATGTTCCACTATTGTTGAGAAGTCGTCCGTTGTACTTTCCGCGTTTTATAGCATCAGCTTCGATTCATCAAAAAATATTGCACCACAATCAATGCTCAAAATAATTTCCAGCTGCATCAGTCTGGAATCTGCTTCCTGTTGATATCTTTAATGCTTCTTTAGCTTTCAAGCTGCGACTCTTATGTGTCGAATGGTCTCTTCAAATATAATGTTGCTTTTTGCATATCTACTTCATCCCACATAAGCTTATTGTTTCTTTGTTGCTTACCGAACTAAACCTGTTAACTTTTTCGTTTCGAATAAAGTTCTACTGAAAGCACCAAAAAATCAGTGAATGAAGTATGTACTACAAGATGCTTGAAGGGTGCGTTTTCCAAGGCACAATCGTATCATCACGTTTAAAAAAGTAGAAAATAGAATGGAAACATATGTATCGCAAGCAATATAACAATAACTACAATGTTATAAGAATTCAGTAGGCTATTCGCCAACATGCCATGCAATGAGATCGTAGATTGAATCGTTCTTACTGATACAAAATGAGGGTAAGGCGACTTCATTATTTTCGATGCAAAATAAGATCACGAGATCGCTTTTATTAATAACTCCGATGTTCTTTGGTGTTTATCTTTTTCTCGCCGGTTTCTTCTTTATCCCTATCACTTTTCTTCGTTGTATCGAAATATTTTCGCTTGTTCACTGAAAACGTTAAAAAAATTTCAACGTAATACGCATTAATCGTTTTGTAAAGATTTAATGGGATTAAGCCAATTGGGAGGAGTGAATCTCTTCGAGTATCAATTCAAAAATTTAACTATGAAACTGATAAAGCAGGATTAATAAGAGATTTTTATACTAATGTACCATTCATTTGAATTTAATTGCATATCGCAGATTCATTAAAAATTTGAACATTCCAAAAAAATTTCCGATCGATTCAGATCATCTCCGATACAAAGAAATTTTCAATTGCATAAAGAAATAAAATATTATAAATAATTTCAGTGTAATATAAATAGAAGCGAATCGCATATTTTCAATAATTCTTACATGTATTTATTGCTGAATCAGATTTCGATGCTCTGATATGGGTGGAATAGAGTCGTAGCTGAACGGCTGCAAGCGCTGCTTGTTCCTCCACCGATACATTGCTTGGCAGTTTCACTGAAATACTAAAGGAAATGAAATTGTTGTGAATTGCGAGTGAAGGGTCGGGTTGGATAACAGATGTACTCATCCCTATATTTCCTTCAAACATTAGAAGCAGAGGAATGCTTACGTTCGGGCAAATATTTGCTCGTCTTGAAAATGATTTTCGGTTGGTCTGGAGGATGACGATCTGCAGTGCCTGGTTTCACGTAGAAATAGCGTCGGCATCTACGATCTGGGCGGTCTGCAAACTAAGAACGTTTTGACACCATTACCACGCTAAATATCATTGGTAATGCAATAAAATGAGAATAATGAAACTATATTTGGCCAAACTTATATACAGCAGCGCTCTCTATTTTTCAATTATTTTAGTTCTATCACAACAGTTCACTTCTTACCCCTTCATATACCTTCTCCTCTTCCCCTACTTCCTATTAACGAACTAAAGAGATTTACCTGTACGAGATTACATACGAGAGTAATTTATAGTTTTTCAATTTGTAAAACTAGTAACATTACATGTAAAAAATGGTAATTTGTTAAAGATATACCACACAACGATAAAATATAAACGGAAATTTCAATAATAATGCAACATTCAAAAAAATATAACGTTGAGAGTAGTGCATCAATTCACGCAAATTAGTTGCCAAAAACGCGGACCTGTTTTTGTGATCCATCCTCCAATGCGGCAAATGGTTGAGAGTGCACCATAACGACGCCATGGATTCGGAATTGCTCGAGCGGCGTTCTTCGCGAATATCCTTTTAGTGCCAAGAATGGGAACCTACAATATGTAACCAGCATTCAACTTTTCTCATACTGTAATTATAACATTCCCATTAAAATTTTCTTTAAATTTTTTTTTTTTTGAAAATTTCGAGTAATAAATATTAACAAGTAACATTAAGAATGATTCGCGATAATTAATATTAGATAAATTACATCAGAGATCATCAGATCGAATAGTAATTAATTTGTTCGGGTAGGTTCGGTAATGATTATTCAAGTTTGAAGAATTCGATGAAAATTTTTGAATTGCGAGATCATCTCAAATTCTTATTGCTATTCAATGATTGTAATATAATATTAGATATATAATATACAATAATATAGCATATAACGGGCATCTTGAATTGAATCCATAATTGCGTTGCTTATATGGATTAACTTTTAAAATCATAACAATCATGCTTATAAAACGAATAGAAATTACAGTGATTTTATTATTTTTTAATTGGAATTTCATTCAGTTTATTTTCGAGACGTAAATTGAATAGTTCTGATATAAAATAAGATATGTGTACCTCTTGAATACGACTTTCTTTACTCCATGTGACATGTTCACGAGTTTTATTCGAGTAATTAACGGGTGGAACTTTTACACGTTCAGTAT
This sequence comes from Baylisascaris procyonis, assembly GCA_037389465.1. Lineage (NCBI taxonomy): Eukaryota > Metazoa > Nematoda > Chromadorea > Rhabditida > Ascarididae > Baylisascaris > Baylisascaris procyonis. Next base: position 4,145,390 of record JAZARR010000154.1, on the reverse strand, counting down.
AACTTCTACCAAGAAGAGATTGTTGCGAATATGGGAAATGCTTTGGTGATTGATCTTCTGCTGTACTTACTGACGGTGAGATAACACTTCCGGCAAGTGGTAATAGATCAGATAACTGAAAAAATAAATATTCTTTCAAATACTATCATCAAGCATCTAATTTTATCCTGCTAGGCGGAGAAAACGTTCGCTAACCTAATAAAGGGGATGGGGAGTGGTTGGGGGAGGGGGTGGGGGGAAGGGGGGAGGCGGTGATGGGAACGAAAGAAATGAGACAATTCCCGGGTATTGTTTACCTATTATTTACCTGTTCTACACCACTAAAAATTACAAAAAAAGAACGATTCGTCTGTTTGCCTACTATGTTCTAATACGGAGTACTGAATCTTCTCAAAATAACGATATTTTTTGTAAGGGATTCTATGGAAAAATAAATAAATATAAAAGCCCATCAACTGCTCTTCTATAAAAAGTTAGACAAATAAACCTGCAAAGATACCTAAATTTTCTAAACATTAACATCTACTTTTCATTTGAATTTATTTTCGCAAATCACTGATAAATAAATCATTTACTTCATGCAGTGGTTCGATGTGTGTTGAAATGGACGATACGTTTTGATCGTCGGAGTGAGTTTCAACATCTACCCCATCTAATTCCACATGGGTGTTCCTTGACGATGATATAGCCGACATCGATAAGATTCGAATATAGCTGAAAATTGACCGGAGAATTTTTGAAGGCGAAAATTTTGAAATAAAATTTCAAAATGAACGAAATCGTGATGATACTCGTGACAATTAAATTCATCGATGCAAAAAGAAATGAATATAAATTTAGCGAAGACTAATCAATCGGCATGTCGATAGTTTATTTCACGGCTTTTTCCCTTAGAAAATCTATGGCTCCTCCAAGAAGTATAATCAGAAGTTGAGAAGAATCCTCTCCCCTACCCCCTCCCCTTCTCCTCCGTTCTATTCCTATAGGCATCTGAGGACATGAAAACCAACCAGAGCGACATGAAATTATGCAAGCTTAAAAGATATATTTAAAATATTTTAGATAGAATTTTCTTCAAACCGCTCATTAATGCAAATTCTTCATAAGGAACGTGCAGTTTGCACTCGAAAAACCTTTAATTTGCAATTCCGGAAATTACAAATTTCCTTCAAATTTTAATTCTTTGAATGCGATATGAATTTAACCCTAAAAAAATACTCATCAATGAAAAGAAAATTTTCACCGCCTTTCATTCATCACTTCTTCATCAAGCCCTTCTGCGAAAAAAAAAATATTTTACGAGGAAAATTAGAAGAGTGCAGCTCATAATTCCGCCATCGTTCAAGAAAACTGTGCCCAAATAAGACTGATTTCAGAATATGCCGACTTTCAATTCTGGTGGTTTGATGGGTTAATACAAGAAGCACCTATATGTAGCATACCCATGTGAATGCTTCCCCCTCTCATCAAGCATCCTCAAGTTAACGGCCTTAAATTGCACCAGCATGGCTAATTCCTACCAGCTGAGTGTTATCACCATCCAAAAGCTGAACGCTGCTTAAGCTCAAATGAATGGCCCATCACAACTCCATAAAAGCAACTAGCAGACCTTCAACAAAAGAAACCGCACCGCCACAAGGAACAGTTAGCAAATGATTGCAGTTATCGCGCCATTTTCCCATTCATAAGTTTTGCATACTACTCAAGAGGCAAAATACCTGGAAGTTTTAATAAGTGGTCTCATAAATAAACAATTCTCGGGATTTAAAAACGAGAATAAACCCCATCCGGCAAATCTCATTTAAAAAAAGGATGCTGAAAATTTTTGTCGATGAATCTGCGCCAAACACCTAAACAATAACTACACATTGTTTGCTACCTAATACCGTAGTCTTTTTTTTCTACAGAAAGAAATTGAATTCTTATATGACAGATACGAACAAAAACCTTTGTCACTAATGAACATTGGATGAATATCGTATGGTCGTGTGGGTCTTACAACGAAAGAACTTTGAGATTAAAGCCAAAAATTGCTTCCAAATTCCAAACTTCACAATTCCCGTTTCGGTATTTCAAACATTTTCGGAATATTAGCATAATTAGTAGCACATTACCAACTCTATATAATGTGTTATATAACAAAATAGCTTCTTCTAAGATTTTTGAGATAATTGCAAATAAATATTGTACAGTGATCTACCATTATCTCATATATTGATCTACCATTATCTCATATATAAATGAGTCATTTCGTAAAAGGATAAAAAGCATTTGGAAGAAATAAATCCTGAAACGAATATTGACCTTTCCATTGGTTGACCGATTTGGTTAGGGATTCATCATCTCTTAATCCGATCTCTTTATCATATGAGAAATCAACACCTTCATAGCCGCAATGATTTTATTTATTTATTTTCACCAACTTCATAATAGCATAGAACTCTCATGAGCATATAAATGAAATGCCTCCCCCATCACCGAATTACTCTAGAATTTTGAATAAAACTTCCTCGCCCCCAATAAATAATCCCTCAAAATATTCCTGAGGGAAAGAAGAGTTCTTGTCTTAATAGATTTATCCCCCTCCCCTCCCCACCTTTTGCACCATAGAACCTGAAAAACTTGCGCCGTTTCATCGTTTGTTCAAGGTTTATCCCCCCCCCATCTTTTGCACCGTAAAACCTGAAAACTTACTTGTTTACAAATGCCTCAAACATTATCTGCCGCTATTGTGCCTTATTAAAGATTTGAAGGACTAAAAGAACTCCCTAAAAATATTGAAGTAGTGGGACCCCGTCCAAGATTACTCTCAGAGCTAAGGAAGAGAGTGAAGGCAACTCCCTCTTCAGAATCTCGACCATGCGTAAGCGATGCTGAACTTCTGTTACCATCTCCAAAAATTTTGACGCCTCACAATTTCAGTTTTTTGCTTCAATTTTTTGTCAAAAAATCCCAACAGAGCATATCGTCGATGTTTTCTAATTCATTTTAAATGCTAAGAAACCACAAAAACATATTCTACGAGATTCAAAAGTACAGTTATTTCTGGTGTACGAGTACCATAAAAAACATATAGCATACCTTCCCATTCGCATAATGCTTGTTTTCTAAAAAAATTCTGCGGCACTGAAATTTATGCCGTTCTTATATCCGCTATTTTTTTCAAAAATTTTTCAACCAGTACAACCTCAGTAGACATAGTTGCCTCAATGAGCTCAAAAATAGGATTACTTTCGCTGTATGCTGCGCCCTTCTCGAAATATTGCCTTAAAAAATTGTCGATCCACCTTCCTATTCCACAATCCTGGCTATGAGATTCGTTCAAAGGATACGACATACTTCCTGCTTGACTTCCTACCACTGTCCTTATACCGCTTTCTTTCATCTTTACATCTTCGCCCCGCAAAAATTCCTCCTTCTCATCGCTATCCTTGTAGAACAACATCTATATCCTTCGCAGTCGCCATGCTTCAAGAGAAGAAAATACAACATGCAAATCGATGCGCATCCAAATAAATATATTAAAAACATATAAAACATGCATAATTATTTAATAACATTGTTAATATTCCTCTCCTGGTGGTACCGATTCTTGCAGAATACGAATGAATTTGACTCGAATTTCGGTATTCTGATTTACATCACTTACAATCGCCGTTTGTACTTCGATATGGAGCATTTGCAATGCACCTCGAATAGCTCCACAAATCATTTGTGAATATCTGAAAAAAAGAATTTATGTAAATCCAAAAATTTAAGGCAGATTCGATTCTATAAATTATAAACAAGCAACAGCGCTGAGATGAGAGTTGGCCCAATTCGATTAGATTTACTAGATGGTATTACTCATTACATGTCGACGACGTCGTTCCAGAACCATTTCCAGCAAAGCGTTCTCGGTGACCTTTCTTGACCCAGGTGAAAGTAGAGACATGAATGAAGTTCACAGTTCATTCAGGCAGTGAACTTTATTTGTGCAAATGCTGGATTCATTCGTTCATAGACGCACCTAGACAACTGTTAGTTTATAAGCGGAATTTACAAACAAAAATTGAAACATTCAATGTCCATATAACAATGAAACCCTCGAAGCGGCTATTGAATAATAAGAAGGAACCAACCTCAACTCCTGTGCTAGTTCAGGAGGTACTTCGACAAATTCAGTCAGTGGATTGGGTTCTATGAGAAGTGAGAATTCATCGTTAGCAGCACTCCAGCCAGTCAATTGAGCACTAACTCCTATAAACACATTTCATTTCGATGAACAGTACATCACATCAATGCCTTTGAAGGCTATGGTAAGCATATCACTCCCCTTTTCAATGAAAAAGCACTTTCTTAGCTTTCTCTTCAAAGCATTCGATGCCACTGCACTCTAAAAAGTAAAAACAAAAAAATCCGACCGAGGTCAAAGGTTAGCACCTACTTCATCACTACTAACGTATTTCTTTGCGCTTCAGCACACTTGCATTGCAAAGCTCATTAAATTAGCGTTCGTCTATGTTTAGAAATACGTCTTTCCGCTATTTCAAACCAGGAACCACTGAAGCTATAGCAGCAGAACAGAAGAATTTGAACTCCTACCAGATTGCATTCTATACCTGCTGTCACATACCAAAACCGTTCATTTGCAAGAGATAGGAACAAGTCATTGGTCATGGACGTATTACTTCATATATTTTACTGTGCTGGGATTTCATGAAGGCCAATTGGTTTGGAGGGCAAAACTACAAAAGCACATACTGCCCCACCTCATCTGATATGCCTCTTCACCCGTTTCAACGTACTTCTTTTCAAAGCCGCTATTTCATGGGATTTTTACAACCATTTTATTGGATTGCAGTATAAATATAACCTCCTCTCATTATAGCCCTTACGGCGAAGAATCAAATCTGAAGCTAAGCGATACCCTGAGTTAGAAATTTTCACCATCCCATTCTCTCATGTATCTTTGGTACTCCAGTCAATAGCACGCAAAGATATCAACCACGGCGAAGCACCACTTTATCTACTAATTTCTACCGTTTGAACTCTGCAAAATCAACCGGCAATTTGCACTCAGGTAAGACTCACATGAGTAAGGGACAGGAAAGAGACCGCGATGGTCCTTGACTAAATATGGTGTCTTTATGCAACAATGTGTCATGCAATACTAATTGGCCTTTACAACCTGATAGATATTTGTTCTGTAGATAGGAAAGCTATGCAAAGCTAGGCAGTTATCTTTATTGCTCAATCATCTCTCTACGAGGGCAGTCAACGAATAAAGCAGTAATATCAGCGATCAATTGATTTGCCACAAAATACCACCAGACAGTTACCGGTTCCCATTTCAGTGACGTTTTATTACCTCATCGAGAGAGTAGCTAATCAACTGCAGTAATTTCCAAAACATTTAAAACAGTCCAATAGTTAAACGCACAATAAAGAGTTTCGCCGAGAAGCCGCTATATAGACTCCTTAACCAAAAAGCTCCTTATTTCGACTCCAATCGACCGACTGTAAAGTGCAATTTGCATGAGCAACAAATTCGAGGCCAATTTGTATGCCGATAACTCATCATCCATTAGACAGCCGATACAAAGGTATGACACTGAATCAAATATACCAACAAAATTTTCTCGCCATAAGTTTGGTGGGCAGCGAGCAGAAAATAATCGACAGACAAATATAGACGCAAATAAAGGCTCGTATAGGCATGATGGCACCAACACAGCGAAAATTCCCAAAAATTTGCATAAACACAAAAAAGAAAGTATATTATTACCTAAATAAGTGCGAAGTGCAACCTTAGCGAGCACATCGGCAACTTGATGCATATCGGTGCATCGTCCAATTTGGGCATTCTTTGCCAAGAGATCATCCGCTATCCTCAAACCAATATTATAACCCATTTTATCGAGTTGTCGATTCACCTGAATTTAGAGAAACACAATTACCTTCCAGAACAATTGCTTACCTTAAACTGTTTCATTTTCGTGTCTAATATTTCGTTTTCTTGTTTCTGTTCGTATTTATTCAGAGCATTTTATATTCTATTGCCGTTTCGACTAAGGCACTTTTAAATCCAAATATGAAACGTTAAGAAATGGCGTCACCCCCCCCCCCCCCCCTCCCCCTCCACCTTACCTACTCTTTGCAACTATCAAACGCAACAGTCGGATCACAACTGATTTATGCAACTTGCAAACAAAAAAACTTTTTTAGAGGACAGTGAACAAGGCACCATTGCTTAGATTAAATAATATTATATAATAAATAATAATATTTAAAAGTAATCAAAAAGTGGATACAACATTGCAGCAACACAAACCACAAAAAGGTTTATTCAGTAACAAAAAAATTACCTCAGCTGGGCTTTCAAGATCTCGTAATAACTCGGCCACAAGTGCCCCATAGGTAAGCGTAAATAATTCACCACTGATCTAAAAAAAAAACACCCACATTGCCAATCCTTTTATGCAGTGCGCAATTTTATTCCATTCAATTCTAAAAAAAAAAAAAAAAAAAACAAAGTCTTTCGTCGTATCACCACGATCACAACCGATTCTCTTCCCTAGACAGGCTAATTTATCGATACGATTGAAGTCTATCAGAACTTGTGCATTGATAAGGTCATTGTTATGGGTATTGCTTAGCTACGACAAATTTTTAAATCACATCCAGCATATTACTGCTACTTTATAATACTGCGTGATTCGTACTAAAGTTAATCCAATCATACTGCCACTAAAATAAGCTGTTCAATCCACAAATAAAGCTTCGTCCATTCTTCTCATGCATCATCGATTCCTCAACGTATATGTCGATATTGATGTTCATTTATTCCGATCACACTGTACATCTCGGAGACCATAAATTAGTGGAATCCATAAAAAGGATAAAAATAAAAATTACATAAAACACTCCATGAGGTCACGATCATAGAAGGATCTATCGTATTGAAACAAATCTACGCCCATTATTTGCTTCTGGAACAACCTCGCATTCTCGTGGATGCTAGCTCAAGGCAGTTGTGATGAATGACTTATGCGAAGGGATCCCGTCGAAGGACAGAGTCCTTGTAACACATTATTTCCGCCTATATTACTTCCTATTAGATTACTGTCACCGTAAATATTGAATAAGATACTAGGTCGTCAGAAAGCATCTACGCAGGTACTCGGAATCATTGCATCTGAAGAAGGATCGGCAATCAATGGCTTCGACCACTCCATAGCAGTCCATTTGAAATGTGTATCCAAAGAACGTATTCCTCCTGCTTTATATTTTTTAATCACATGTTGCATTCGTATTCATACTACAAAGCTTGTTCCGACGACGATGACCCGCAAAATTATCAACTAGAGTTTGCATTGATCATCGATTACTTTGCAGAGCTATCTCTTACTATCCTACTTACCTAGACGGGAACGGTCGAATCTCTAAGGTACTCAGTTGCAGTTTACAACATGCTCTTTCAATTTTTTCAAATTACGAATGAAATAGTAAATAAAATTGTTATTTATTTAATAAGAATGGTCATTTTAAAGCTATACTGAATTTACTTCAAAGAGGATCAGATAGGATCAGGGAAGGACCACCCAACAGGGAGTGGTCTTCTTCTTGTTAAAGAAAATTGCACATCTACGGCGAACGTGGATGAGGGAGTCGTAACGCAACCACGCAACTAGTGGAAGGCTACGATAAAATTTTTACAGCTTACCATGGTGCAGGTACCATAACCTACAAAAACAGCCCCATATACGATATAAGGCAACGAGGAACTAGTATTTGAGGGGCTCCTGCCCGAGTTCCTCGAAGAGCTTCAAGTACCACTCTGTGCAGCCTTACTTTACTTACTGCATGCACTATGGCTTTATGCGAGTTCAACAGGACGTCTCTCCCATCTCGTCTCGTTTCCTGTCACATCTCCATTACCTTCCACCACTTCCGGATTACACACATAATAAATCATTCATCACGTTAACATCGAACAAGCATTCAACTGTACGGTTACTATCTATTCTAACTAATTGGTCATATTTCATAGAATTTATAGCAATGAAATCTCGATTATAAGCAACAAGCAGTTGAATGAATAACTCTAATTATTTAGGCTGCAAAAGAGGAATGACCTGATATTACAAATTACCTTCTTTGAGTCGATACCAATTGGTAATTTAGTTTGTTTTGACATCACCACAAAGAAACTGAAAATAAAAATCGCACTAATAAGATCACATAGCACATTGTATTTCTTTCAATATAACAAGTTTTAATCAGCCTCGAGCCTAAACATGTTTAAGACAGATTACCGTAACCGATCCGATAATCTCACCTTTATGGTACGATACCGATATCAGCGATAATCTCAACAACGAGAGTTTATACTCTGTTAAATTTATACTCCATACCTAATGGTCTTATAACGCATAGATTTTATATATAATATAAACCTCGAAAACACCTTGCATCAAGCAAATCGGATAACTTATGCATCGGATCTACGTACCGCCTGGATTTCTGGATAGCAGCATCCTCACGCGCAAACACATCGACTCTTACTGAGTTTTCGATGTTTTATCATCACCCTTTGTTTATGGTTAGCTCTAAGCGATATTATTCACCTTCACTATTAAATAAATCCAACGACAATCCACTTTCACATTTTACAAGTGCATTCCAAAAGGATATTCTTGTACCGTTATCGACCCGATATGTAATGCATATTGCGTTCCATGCAATGCCTATTCAACAACACTTAAAAAAACTAAAAGCACTTTGTTGGATTATTTGAAAGGAAACAACTATACAATAAATATTTTTTTACATCATTCAACGACCAATTGACTTCTCTTATGCATTTCTGTGATATTTATATAAATTACTACAACACTCCCGAGTATTGCAATAGGCAATTCACGAATTCTTCCCACCCAAAAAGAAATGCATCAACAAGAAATTAGCTAAAAGAATGTGTCGTCGATATTTTCATTCAAATTTCTCAACAATTTCAAATCGAAAAAAATTTGCGCTGAAATATTCACTGTCACTCAACAAATCCGTATAATTTTCCCTAATCTGCAGTGTGCAAAACGATGCACAACAACACATCCACTCAGGATCGTCTTCTAACGGATATCTTGGTATCCACCTATTTCTTAAGTAATTTTATAAAAAAAATCTATCTTTATTTTTATCTTTATAACAAACAAACATCAGCCAAAAAAAACAACACCTTCAATTAAATTCATAAAAAATGATTGACTAACGTTACCAGATAACTTTTAAGTTTCGTCAATACGAATATATATAAAGATGATTTTAGAAAAAAACAATAAAACGTTGCGAATTGTTTATGCGAAGATCAATCAATGAGCATAAATCAATGGATTTACGAGATTAGCTGCAGATGGATATAGGGGTCAGCATACCGCCAATAACCGTTCCAACTCATTATGAGCCATCAAAAATCCTGCCCCCTTCTTGCATATTATCCCCTTACTACATAAACTTGTATTTGCAAGATATATGCAAAAAAACCACTAACGATAACTTTGCAACTTTTCATTCCTCGTATTTTTTACTAGCCGACTATTTAGGATCTATTTTCGCAGGCATGCCTACAAATTTTTTAATTATTAATTTTCTACACATATTTTATACTCACCTTTTCTATCATCAACAATGAAATAACAAAATAAATCCTCAAAACAATATTTTTGCTCAAAATTACTCAAAAAAATTTTACACTACTACTACTAAAAATATTTGCAATAAATCCACTAAATAATAAAAACCAATTTAAAATTTCCATGCAACAAAATTCATTTCAATAATAAGCAAACAAATAATAGAACACAATAAATAATACATAAATAAAATATTAGCGAATGAAAAAAAAAACATCCACAAATGAACGAACATTCACAAGAAATACACAACGATTCAATTCTTTCAAAGAGGCGTTATTTTTCAACAATTACTTATATGAACTCAACAACACAATAACGCCTAGTAAGCAATCAAGAGAATCGAAAACAATACAAATAATACCCAAAGAAATAAAAAAAAAAAAAACAACATTTATAAATTTAAAAATCTCAACGCATTTGGTGATCTAGGTCTAGGAGCTAAATTCCATTTTGAGTGATCCATTTTATTACAGTATTCATCTAATGACATCTTTAAGGATAGAAAAAAAAATAGTAAGCTTACTATAGAGATTTCTATCAAATGCATTAACATAAATCTTGAGATAATGTGCGAATACTGCATTAAAGTTTGTCAATGTTAGAATTGGTAAGGTTAAGTTCCCCCTCTCCAATATTACCCCCCATACTGGGAAAAAATTTCATTTCTTTATTCCTTTAACTAAGATTTTTCCTTCAACAGGAAATAAATGAGTTAAAAAAAACAATTTGCACAATTAGGGAATAATCTCACACATTAAATATAATGAATGTAGCATTGTAAATATGCAACAATTTGATCTCTGTTCGTACAAAAAAACATGCGCCTTAATCCTGAAATAACATCAAATGGATCCTGAAATAACGTCGAAGGAATCCTGAAATAACACCGAAGGAGTCCTGAAAAAATATTGAAGGAATTCTGAAAAAACATCGACGAGAAACCATCAAAATATCGCAGATTTCATTATTTTAATAGAGAACAGAACATACAATAGCCATCCGTAGCACCAAACGGAAACCACAACGAAAAGAACGAGATTACCGATCGGGTCCTACGCATTGTTGCGCTAAAAATCGACATATTTCTGCAATCAGACAGCTAACGAACCTTAGGAGATTAGATCGGGCAGCGAATGGAGAAAGCAATATAAGGGGGCGAAGTCAACATAATTCAAGAAATGCAAAAATATGCTAATTATGAGATATTACTGAGGGTCATTCGAGAGATGAATGCGGTGACGAATCAAGTTTATTTAGCAATTCCTTTCGTTTCCGAACCAGTTCACCTTCACTCAATTCCGATTCATTACTCTCATCCTGGAAAAAAAACATCATTAGCATCCCTTTTAGCATCAAGGACATGAAGTACATAGGGATATATCGGACGTACTACACGATATTAAGCACCTTTCGCAATTCCGGTCCTGACAGGTCAGTTGGCTGTCACATCGATGACCGAAAAGCAATATTCAAGGCAATTTTCGGTCGTTGTACTTGCAGGCAAAAATTATGAACACAAAATTTATAGACCCGCCTTCTCAATATTCAAAAATACACAAATTTTCAAAAACCCCTATTATTCACGGTCCATATAAAAATTAAAGCATGAAGTTGTTGCAACCGTTACAACTGATATACCGACTCCGAACAAAATTCTTTCAAAAAAGACCACATGTATTTACTTCTATTGAGTGAACCTAACTTATCGATGTATCGCGATGAACCCACCTTTAGTTCTAAATCTGGATCGTCCCCCATATTAATATTTAACAACCGTCAGGCTAAAACAACCTGAGTGTAAACCAACCTTTTTGGACGAAGAATGCTTCGACTTGATTCGTTTCTCTGTTGGCTCCTGAAGCATTTGCATAATTAGGACCAAAGTAACGACAAGTCAAAGAACGCTCCAAAATCTTTCATTTCTACTACATTCCCCACCATCGATAGCATAATAGGGTAGAACCCAGGTAAATCAATTGTATATTCATTAAGACATATTGCGGGGAGGATCAGATAAAAGGACATGAGATAAGTACGAAAGAAGAGGGAACATAATCTGGGAGGCTAACAAAAAAACAACAAGAAAGGCGATGGGGCAATCAGAGAACACTCAAAGGTTGAAGATTAACCAAAACTAACATCCGTAGGGGTATGTGATCGAGAACGCGATTTGGATCGTTTCTTTGATTTTTTCTTTCGTTTTCGCTCTGACTCTGAAATAATATTCTCTCAACGGTATCCACCTGAAGGAGGGTTATGTAAATGTAGCCATTATAACATTCCCCTTGAAAATCGCATATGCAAAACAATAAAAGTAATCTAAATTTATTTACCACTCTAATTACGATTCTAATAATATAAATAAAATAAAGAAAAAATAAAAAGGAGCAAAAAATAATACAAAATACAAAGTCGTAGGCGAATACTGGAAAAACAGGCGATGATCATCATCCTTGAAAAAATTTAATTATTACAATATCAGCACTCGTTGAATGGAACATTTTACACCCCTATATCTTAGCTGTGAATAACTCATCAACATTCAGCTAAAAATGGACTTCCGTCTAGGAAAATTGTTCCAGTCTTTCCATATCCCTCAACCTCACTTTCTTGGTCTTTTCTTTCCGAAGTTGGGGATGCGTTTACGGGCCGAAAGATCATTGATCGGTGCAGACTTTACTCCGCAAAATTCGTTAAAGACGAACAGCTCGAAGCTCATTTAGCGATCGGGTCAAAACATCGATCAAAACAATAAAGATCCTAACAATTTGCGATATACATATATTTGAATATCAACAAATGAGACCTTTTTCATCATCGCTTCCATCTGAATGGTGGTGCTTCTTTTTTGATTTTTTCGCACGATTTTCCGCATCAGAATCAGAATCTCTCTGCAAAAAAAAAAAAAAAACATGATGTAGAACCTCAATTTCCTTCAAAAACTTTTTCCACATTTCTTCCTTGCCGGACTTTACGTATTACCTTTTCCTCAATATTATACTTCAGCTTTATGTCAACACTCCTCTCTACGATTCAATTAAATGAACCAAAAACATTCAGAAAATATAAAATAAATGAATAAAAGTTAGACGTACATCATCCTTTTTCCGCTTTTTCTTATCCTTCTTTTTCTTTTTACCGGTACCATGATGATGGCCACATGCTTCGGCCAAGTTCTGAATGTAATCCTGGAATAAACCATAAAATGTCGTTTTCAAAATACTAAGCAAGGCAATCCTCTTGCCACTTTTCTTGGCATGCAGGGAACAACCTGACCGATTCGAACCTGGTAATTGCTCCACTCTAACCAATCAAACAGCAAAACAAATGGAGGAGGAGTACGATTCCTTTTTTAGATGGGCTCCCTATGGATTTCCCTTTAAACGAGAAATTATACGAAATTCATATAAAGCTGTGAAGCGAAGCAATTGCAAGCGAAATTTCACCTCATCAAATAGTATACTTTTCGTTAAAAATTTCAAGCCTCTTCCTGCACATTGCCTCAGGCCATCAATAACGATTCAAACTATTCTCTACTTCCACCCCCTTGCAATCAAAAACAGCAGCTACGATATCTCGCAACGTACCATCGCTTGCTGCAAAGAAATAATCCGCCTTGAAATGATGAGTTAATTTAGTATTTTCTATTCCCTTTCTCACTCTGTCTCAAATAATATAAACGATCTTATATAATTTGATGAAAACTTGGAAGTTTAGATGAAACCTTACGAATGTATAAGTATTAACTTAATGAAAATAAATAGAAACTAGCCATTACAGATAAAAATCTTATAATATTACAACCTCATCACTTGTTTTCGTCTTCTAAAATAAAATAAAACGAATGAGAACCAAGAACTAACATTAAAGAACTTTCGTCGAAGTTCTTCGCTTTCAACTGCAATAAACGCATCCTCGTTTTCGATCTTTGGTCGAATAATATCCCATTGCGAATTTGGCTCAACAGGTGGTACAAGATTTCGCAAAACTGTACGAAATGCCGTCTCATGACGTCGTCTCTGAATTCATTTCCGTGATTAGCTCACAGACTAACGTGATGCGATCCACCTGTTTCCTTACTTCATAATGGAGTGACAGCCGATTCCTTTCTATCCTGCTCGAAAAAGAGTAGCCGAATTTCAGTAAACCTTATTCACGCCCAACAGCAATCAGGGATACCCTCTCTCCATGTAACGACGGGTCTCGTAGTTCAGCCGGCATGCTCGCCAACAGGAAGGAAAGAAAAAGATAGCGACACCCGGAAAAAACGTTGAAAAACTGCGAAGAAATTATGGCAGTAGAGGCGACTGGTCACTAATTCACATACTAACTGATGGCTCCAGTTGGCATATTGACATCAGCTTCACGCCTTATCAGCAATCAGCTATCACTTCATTCTTATTCCAACCAACGTTTAACGCCGCCTTACCAATTTGGTTACTAGTGGGGCATTATTAAACCAATTCACCTAGACAACTTCACTTGCTATTATCGCTGTACTATTTCGACAAGGATCTGCACATTCATAGTCACCGAAAAAGTTCTATGATCGATATTAGCCTGGTGAGTTACTTTCTCCAGTGAAAAAAAAGTGCAAGTATCATAAAAAATGCAAAAAAGGATCCGAAAAAAATAGAAAGAACAGAAAAGATAACTAGTGAATTTTTAGGCCACAATAGTTGGCAATTATTTGATGGCCCGCACAAAAAAATTTACGAAGGGAGATGCCATATCTATTAGGTACGTATATATGGAGATATAAGAACTGCAATAAGAAGTCACTTTTATAATGCAGCGAAATATATTTAAGCCCTTAATTTAGCTAAAAGAAATATGAAGAGTTGTGCGCAAAGTAATAATTCACATGTCGTTTATATCGTGTATTTATTCGCATTAAATCGGGCATATATATATATATATATATATATATATATATATATATATATATATATATATATGACGATTACGTCGCCTACTCTCTCTTCTCTCTCCTTCTAAACAGATTTCTTTCTCGACTGCTCCCTCTCCCTTCTTCGTAATAAGATTACCTTTCTCGCTTGCTCCCTTTCTTGCTCTTTTTCTTTTGCTTCAGCTTTTTCCATAAAAGAGTTATAGCACAGTTTCATATTGCCCACATCAACCGACTTTCCTCTATCGTCCGAAGAGACCCATTTGCATAGTTGATCGAATGTTGTATCCAACTCCACCGTTACGTTTAGATCCTACAAGCAACCACCTTTACAGCAAATACAGTTGATAGATCGATGAGTGGCAAATAAATCCACCCACTGACTGAATGGCCGATATCAGGAGATTTATGGTTCGAAATTTCTTGTGATATTGTGATGTCTAAATTTATACAATGTCTCAAGCCCCTATAATCACTTTAATCTTGCTCTTGATTTAGTTCACCTATTTAACTTAAAAAGTTAGCTCATATATCTGGCTACGTTTACAACACAAAGAATAGAGTGCTTAATATGTTTTGATTTCAAATGTCGTTAAATGTACGACTAAGACTTTCGTTGACTTACTATCGAAATCAAAAGAAAAGTTACAGGTAGAGAACACATCCTTAGAACGCTTTCTGACAAACTCGCTACCACTGAAGGATATCGTCTGCCTCGGTATCTCTCAACAACTGCACTACATCAAAACATAATGCATGATCTAAACTCTACCTTGAGTATATCCTTAATGATTCGACGGTCTTGACCGAATTGTGACTTCAGGTCCTCCACATAAAACTTGAAGAGATCAAGCGGAGTGCTACCCGACTGTGTGAGCATATTATCGAAGCGAGAATCAGCCGAGATTATCGGATAGAGATCACTCCATAACGACATCGATGTCAACTCGCCTAAACAGGCATTAAACTCCGAGAATCGATAAGTCGAGACTATCATTTAAGTAAGCAGTACTTCAGGTACTCTACCAGTTGAAGGGTGCATAGTATAGCGGAGATGAGGACCATTTGCGCTCATTAGCTAAGTCATAGGGACGAGTTCATCTTTCAAGTTGCGTCTGAAAAAGAGTGCACATATTTTTTGAGTCGATCTCGGTATTCATTCTTATAATTTCAACCCGAAACAACAACATGAAGCTAATTGAAACGTTCTTAACGAAGATTTTGGTTAAGGGTTGAAGAACTGCCTTCACAACTCTGAAGCATTATTTGCCCTCCCCCCCCCCCCAATATTACAAGCGCCTTGTTAGATGTACAAATGCCGGGCCACCTAGGACGACAAGAAACCTGAAGAAGACAAAGAAAATAACCACCATGGAATTTCAATAAAATAAAAGCTAAGGTAAGCAGCTAACTCCACACTGTTCCTTTGTAAAAGAAATTCTTTTCTACTTTTCGTAGCTCGAAGCAAAATGTATGTCATCCTGGGATGAGGTGGGGGCACATCAAGGGATATCACCTCTTGTATGGCTTCCATCGTTGATCGTATGCGATGAAAGCTTAATTCGGATTACTTTATTCATTCCACGATAATAATTCATCACAATACTCCACCTCAAGTCAATGTGCAAAAAATAACGGACTTGCACCCGAAATGAACCTAATCTGAGTCTATGAATGAAAGTGCAAAGCTTGACCAAGACAAGAAAGCATACGATACCTCTCTTATGCAGCTCATGGAGATAATCCTGGAATGCTTCTCGAATTTTTCTCTCCTGCCGTTTGCGCCTTCTTTCCTCCATTTCCCTCTCCTTCATATAGTGCTTTTCTGCCGTTCGAATATGATCCTCGAAAACAATTAGCGCATCCTCTTTATCCATACCTGAACACATCACTTGATATTTCTTATTGTAACTTCAATTAAATTTATAGCATTTGGGAAAAGATGGTAAAAGAAAAACAAAACTTCAACACTCAAAGAAATTTTTAAGTGAATTCTACGATGAGATACGGTGGGAATCGTTCCTTAAGAAATATACGGTAACTAGCCGGAAGCAACAACAACGCATGTCAAAGAATTATAAGTCAATAAAGGCAGCAACCTGTGGCGACGACCATAGCAGTGCTCTCAACGATTCCCCCCCCCACCCCCCAACCCCCAAAAAACGCCCCAGGGCTTATAATCTTCATGAATTTTGGAATCAGGGAACATCCGGTTCACAGGCATAGGAAAAGCTAGCGAATTAACAAAACAAGGAGATTTGGTATTCCATTTAAGTGCTTAAGAAATATGAGTTGATAATAGACCCTCACGAATTTAATCGAAAGAAAAGGGTCATGGCACCTCCTGTTTAGTATCGAAAACGTCACATCAACCCTCCCCCTCTCCCATTAAGCAGCAAAAAACTATCGCTTCAGTCTTCTTTATCCCTCTATGAACAAAGATTATATTTTCTTCCTTTTTCTTTCAGAAAACGTCCTTGCATAAACATAAACTAAATTTACAAACAACAAGCATTTCATGCCGAATTAAATGACATCCCCAGTAATATCACTATTATGCATATTTCAGGCATGCACTATGTAACATTGACGGATCACCATAGTGGATTATGGAAGGATATGAGAACGTACTCTGAAGGGTGCTATCATTGGCAAAAGCAGGATTCTCGATGAGTAATCGTTGTGCCTGTGCCCATGTTGTTCGATAGGTGATCTCCTCCATACCCTCGAGGATGTCTGCAAGCGCTTGAACATTCCGACGACGTAATGCCTTCGCGTTCTCCTTTTCGCGTTTATCGATAAATTCCTTGAGAATTATTACGATAGAATGAACACTTTCATTTATAACTATCGGCTTCTGTTGAGAATAAAACGTGCGCCACACATTTTTTTTTCCTTAATTTTCTTGAAAAATATTAATATTTATTCGCAGCGAAGACGGAAATTGTAGAGTCGGTGAAGGTGGATTGTTTATCTCGTGTACATAGTACGGGTCAGAGGTCAAGCACCGTTAACGTGGCCTCTAGATAGTTAAAAAAAATACTGAACCTTACAATAAAATGGACGTGGAATGAACTCATCCACAAAGTTGCTTTGGAAACAAAGAAAAAAGAAAAAACCATTAGTATTGAGGTGAAATATTCTTCAAAAATTACTATATTTATTTGGATAAGAAAATAAGACAAATCGAATTATTACTATTAAATTAAATAATAATAAAAACCTACGAGAGCATCCCGGAAGATTTCTTTCCGTTCGCTATCGTGTACAGCCTTCCATAGTGGTTCCTCGTCGAATAATTTTTCCGCCTTCGAATATCGCATTGTGGGACGAACCTTAGGATGATTCTGAAGCCATTGTTCGAGATCCTCTTTTGCTTTCTTTATCGCTAATCGTTTCTCATCCTACAAGTAAAAATTTTTTAAATAAACAAAAATAATTAACCCCATAAAATTTGAATAGCATTTATTTTATTTAATAAAGAACAAAAATAAAAACAAACACTGATATCTGCTCCTCCTCCTCTTCTCGATTCTTCACACATGCCTATGAAAATCATATTTATTTAAAGGATATCAGATCTTATAGATATATCATATCGAAGGATAAGCTAATATCCTTTTAAAGAATATTCTAAACATTAATCAGCAATGATAATTCAACAATATTTGCATAAAATTCATTGCAACCCTCAAATTTAAACATATGCAAATTCAGCACACAAAGCCTGTTACAATGTTCACCAAGACCGATCACCAACAACTTATGTTTTATTTTTGCATATCAAGTATGATATGGACTAACCAAGAGTATTAGAAATAAAAAAGGACATCTATCGATATTTGTAAATGGTTATACGAACAATTAATTAGCCACAGATATGACCACACATCATGCTTCACAAAGAATGGAAAAAACGAGGTGAAGGGGGACAGTTAGGGGGTGATAGCATTATGACTTCCGGTAACAATATTAATTAAACCTTGACAAATTTGGATCAAACCTGTGAAATTGCGATACTAGCTGAATGATCTAGTGGATCCAAATCACTCTTAAAATATTTCAGGTTGGCCCAATTTTGCAAAAAAAAAAAAAAAAAAAATCCCTTAAAACTTTTAGCAAACAACATTTAGCTTCCAATGAAATAAAGGATCGTAGTCTCGAGTAAATCCGTCAATTTTCAAGCCATCCCTTTTAGCCTTTACGAGATTTTTCAAAGTACCATATGGCCAAATCCCTTTCATGCTCCCATTTTTCTGGTATGAACCATAGATTGCACTTCATACAACTATACCCGATATATCCTGGATATCTTGGAAGCCAATAACTAAAGTTGGAAATAAATGCAACTTGAAATTTCTCCAGAAAACATGGATCTTTGTAATCGCAACGAAATGCCATGGATCGCTAAATAAATTCAATCCATTCTAGCAATAAAATTGACAGCAAAGAACGCTATCTAGAAGATGAAGAAACCTCAAACGGAAAGTTTCCCTCCAAATTAGTGAAATTCAGATAAATCCAAAAAAAAAATTGAATTTTATAAAACCATGATGCAATATTAAACAATCTCGCAACTTTAAAAAAAAAAATCGAACGCTTTAGCGCTGCAATACATTGCCAGTGAGAATAACTTCCAACACGCATTGCTTGGCTACGGTAGTCCGTATTTTGGAATTGATCCAAACCCAGTCACATTTTACCCACCTATTCGCCAACACCAGGAACGCAATTTTAGTGGTTTCGTTCAACGTTGTATTTTTGTATTTCCGGTTCTTTTTATAATTACATCATAAGGCCCTATAACTTGCAAATGCAAAAGAACGTTTCTAACGTTAGATGGTGTTGAGGAATATCAAAGGGTCTTCCTCCTTCCCCCCCCCCTCCCTCTCCCTCGTCTGCTTAAAGTAGACCTCATACTGAAAAAAAAACTACTTAGGAAATGAGGATGCTACAGTCACGGGGCCAACTTTTGAAATTTCGCAATATAGTATTCGGTCCTAAATCTCTGCTTAAAGAATCTTAATGCATTAAACATAAAATAAAATAAAAAGTAATTTATCAATTTAAAAGTCGAAAAAAAAAGAATATACCATCAAAAGTAATATTAAAATATTTCTTTTTAGCGTTGCGGTGATATTCACTCATAAATAAAAATACGAGTGAATGGCTTCCTATCTCACACGAGCCGAACGCTCCGGCTCTATATTCTTTAGGTAAGCGTTTATGTATCGATTTTAATATTTATCAAATACGCTCTAAGCATATAAAAATAAAATATTTTATAAATATTCCAGAAGTTTTTTTCAAACATTCAAACCATTACTACCAATTTATTATAAATTCTGCCAATATTGGCTTCAAATTTCTTTTATTTTTGCTTCCGGTAACATTACTATTAGAATCGGAATAAGATATAAGTGCTAGATCGTCATCTTCCATGCGTAGAGAATTTCTAGACAGCAATCACAAAAGAGATCGCAGATGATTAAAGAAAAGGAAACGAGGTCGGTAGAAGCAATCAGACCCCCCCCCCCCCTTCCCTCTCCCTCACTGATCGCAGAACATTTTCGAAGGTAAAATCTGGAAATGTTAAAACTGATAAGAAAACTATATTTTAAACGACACCTAATCATGTGTGTTCACCTCCGGTATTTCAGGCAGCAAATTTTACCACCACAGATTTTCTAATTTGTTAGGTTGTAATCATCGAATGAGTAGATATATTAGAGATATTTTAAGATTTCATAAAATACCAATGATTCAAATATGACGTCACCCTACACTCTTTGCAAAAAAAAAAAGTTACAAAAATAAAAACCGCCTGAAAAGTTGATTTTCCGGAAAAACTTTCCGGAAAATAAAACGCTAGAGAGGAATTCCCTTCTTCTTCAAAAAAAAGGCAATAAAAAGTTGTGCTCTCTTCTTCGATGAATATTTCGATAAGAAATATTCTTTTTTTATTTCACTTAATACTCCAAAAGGTCTCCCCTAGTAACCATTATAAAGATTGAAATTTGCAGAGTAACGGGTCTAATACGTGCCGGCCATCTTAAATGGGAACAACGACCATTATGGTATGATGTTTATGCGGCAGTACCACCCCTTCGAGAACCGATATGGGATGCAAAATTCCCTAAAGAAGGTGAACCCGTACGAAAAATATTCTACGAAGAGGATCTTCTTAGAGCGTTTGTTTCTCTCTCTTTTTTCTTACTATTAATTCACCGTTTTTACAGATAATCTGACGTATTACAGGTATATTGATGTGAAATAAATGTTAACACACATGATAGGGCTCCTTTATTATGCCTAAAACCAAACGTCTGTCATTTGTTTTGTACCATTTAAATTCACAAAAATCGGCATGTAATTTACACCCATCTGACCACAAAAATTAGTGATAATCAAGGAATAGGACTTAAAAGCGAGGATACTTTGCACCCCTTACTGCTCTAAGACCCTGATGATAAGAAAATTTTAGAAACATATTTCAAGTGATATATAGTTAGTGATTTAAAGAAAACATTGCTTTTGATTTCAGTGCAGATGGTGTCTACAGCTTATTATCATTCAAAACACCATTGCACTTAAAGCCTTTAGCGCTAATGATTTAACTTCTTCTATAAATAAATTTAAGTCTCTCACTTAAATTTAACGGTATTTTTGGGCAAGATACCATTCCTCTTTTTACCCATTTTTTTCACTCATCCACTCCTATTTTCAGACGTTTCTATAAGCGTTATCGTTCGATGGGTGCTATAAGCATCGAAAATAACAAATCGAAATCCATCAGTCAACTTTTCATCGAACAATATAACGTGGAACGTGAACAAAATCCACAAATGAACGACGATGAACTCTTCCAGAAAACGGTCGCCACCCTACAAAGCAATGGTATCCCACTCAAACAACCAACTAGACGAACTCTGAGGCGAAATAATGAATCAAAGAACGACGATAAGGACAATGAATCTGAATCTGCTAGAGCATTAGCAAATCAAACAACTTCCACCGAGTGATACGCGTGATTGAGATTATTACGATAGATAATAGCTGCTAGATTTGATGGAGATGATCACATCAAGAATCTTCGGATTTAGTTTTAGATGTTTAAATCCTTCTGATAGATTGAACTGGATAATTGCTATGGAACAACATGTAAGTACCATGAAATATCCAGATCTACTCCAAGCAAAACCACCTTATCATGCTCCCATATCATCGATTCCCCCCTATCAAACAACTATCGTCATAGGAATTCGAACCGTCTTCTGAATCCTTCTGAATCCTCAAGCTATGACAACCTTCTGCCGTCGCAACATTTGAGTTGATAAGGCAAATAATTCTCTCATTGTTAAATAATAAACAAAATTTAAGGTCCATTTGCTTCATGTTTATTCGTTTTGCATTTCCAATGAAATGGAATTTCTTTGTAATTGATGTATGTAATATTTGTCATAACCTTTGTTTCCTGTTATTGTTGTTTGAGAGGGTTTTTCCCATTTACTACCTTATATAATACAAATAAAGATGGTGTTCGAACTTATATTCCCTGCAGCAATCAAACAACAACAAATCTCTCAGAAACTCCGTTGGAACCCAAGAAAAACTCCTGAGGGCATAGACCTAGAGCTTCACTTATAATTATGTTCTTCTATGCGAGCGGTTGATGGAAAATAAAGCTTGAATGCCAGGTCACGACTGTTCCTGCCAGGTCACGACCGGTCGATCACGACTATTCCTGCAGGTTACTGCCAGATACGATCGGATCGAAATAATGGTTTAAATGAGATCAGCTGATGAGAAAGAAATGCTCTTCAGAAACATTCAAAAATAAGGAGATCAGCGCAATATAGCAAGTGTTAAATGTCTCCTAAACCATACTACTACCTTACTAATGTATGAGATAGGAGAGGTGCAGGAGGATTAAAAGCGGTCTTCCCCCAATCAAGTCCTTGAAATATTTCCTACCTATGAAGCCATAGGTTTTGAAAAAATTTACATGAAGCTTGTCTAAAAATTCTGAAATTTACCCTCCCCCCCCCAATTTTTTCATGGAAGTGGGCAATTGACAAAGGATAAGAACAGCGGCAGCGTTCCCTCAATAAAACCCCATGTACCCCACTGTATAAGTTACACTGAAAGAATAAATCGAGAACGATAGTGCTTAATGAGCATTTGAGGGTATTTTAAAAAATTTAGCAAAAATGTCACCGACGAAATAAAACAACGAACCCTTTCTTCTTTCTGCCGTTGCACTTTCCACGCATTAAAGAGTTGCTTCTTCTCGCTAACTTTATTGAGTATACGGAATCTTGGATCATGTTGAATATATTTCACTGCCTGTTCCCATGAACTTATCGATGTGATTTTCCCATCGTTATACTGAAAATATAATTAAAATTATTCATTATCAATAATTTTATTTAATTATTTTATAAAAATTAAAAAAAAAGTTTTATTATCGTCCTTTAATTCCAATATTAAAGAATATCGATGTGCTAGTTGAATAGCACCACGCATCAACATATTTCTTTCTTTTCTTTATCTGGCTGCTGATTTGGCATCGAGAAAGGCAAACGATTTCATGTAAAGAATATTGTCTACCGAAAAACTCCCTCAAAGAGATCCCTTTACAGAATCCCCTTCCTAAATTGAAGTCTTTCAGAAAGGGGGGTTCTACACAGCATCCTGAAGGATAAGGAGGGAGCTCGATGGAGCATCCAAAAGGAAGGAGGGAGGGGCCAACAGAGCATCCAGAAGGAAGAAGAGGGGGATCGACAGAGCATCCAGAAGAGATGGAGGGAAGATGCAAGAAAAATGGAAGAGGAAGAATTTTTTTAAGTGGCATCTTAACCAAATTAAATAATAACAAAAGTTTATTTATTTACTAATTTTACAAAAAAAAAAATCAGAGTCTTCGAAGACTTATCTAGTTCAAAATTGATCACTTCAAGATCAAATCCCTTCCCCTTCCCTTTCGGAATTGTTATAATATCGGAAAAAAAATGAACTAAGAGAGTAAATATAAATATCTAAAAATTGTAATATAACAATATTTTGCATAATAGTAAAAAAATATTTTCTACTACTTCGACAATGATGACGTATGCGATCATAGCAGAATCAAACGGCTCTTTTTACTCTTTTTTTCGCGATCCGCATACATAAAAATCATCGCAGTATGTATTTACATATATGCTAGCACCTAAATAATCGTACCTCTTCACATATATCTCCAAAGAGTCCACATTAAGACTGTGTCAATACCTAATTTAGGCATCATATTGGAATTCCACTATCGAATTTCCGGTTTTATTTATTTTCAGGTTAGATATCTCTGAAAAACCTTAACCAATACAGCCATAATATAGATGATCTAAGGAGCTAAAATTGATCTCCTCTTGATTTTCATAGATATGATGGAAATCAACTCACTTTATCCCTTAGCAAATCGCGGAATTTATCTGCTTGTCTTTTCTTTAATTCTTTTTCTTCATCTATCGCTCCTTCTGCTGTTGCCTTATCACCGTCACCTTTATTCTCGTCATCCTCTTTTTCCATCTGAAATAAATCCATAAAGCAACACGAATGATTCAAAATGATATTCGGCAAGGACCCTCATTGATAGTTTTCCAAAAAAAAAAAAAATAAATAAATAAATAAATAAAATAAATAAAAAATTAAAATACGAAAAAGTTTTTCAAATAAAATTAATTACCTATAATTAAATAACTCCATAGGTATGAGAAACTTTTTGTTATATCACTTCAATCTATTTTAAAAATAAATCAAAATAAAATAAATGAATAAAAAAAAGAAGCCAACCAACTTTTATGTTGCTCGAATATACTTTTGAAAATATTTCACTAAATTTATAGCGAAATTTATTCAATTCTAATATTGATAAGGTATAACTTTAAAATATTTCATCCCTCTATACAAATTATCTCACTAAAACCATCAACGACAATGAAATTCATTCTCGTTTGCCGCATTCAGAGGGTAAACGCTCACAGTTGGTTGATCGAAACTCTTAAGTGTCGCCACCATCGCCTTCTCGAGTTCAGATTCTCCACTTCTTGTTGAAGTTGGGATGGCATCTGTATTCGACGCGGATTTCTCCTTTATTTCTGTCGATTCGGGTTTTTCTTCTGCAGATAAAATTAATGAAGAAACTAAAACTTGCCGCTTTTTCTGCACTATCCTCCCCCCCCCCTCCACCTCCCCTCCCCACCCTCCTCCCCATCACTTTCCATGAAATAATAATTCGACGGAATATTTTCAGGAGGAACTTAACTCAAAAATGAGTCGAAAAAGAAAGAAATAGGAAGTGCTGCTATAATAATAATCGATAACAATCGAAATTTAAAACTTATTTCAAAAATCTAATCACTAATCAATCAATATACCATGAAATGTACTTTGTGATTCAAAAATTCACCTCCTCTCCCTTGACCACTTATCATCAACTTGCAATTAGATGCGAATGCATTTGCTCTGACCTAGTAGAATCCATAAAAAGCCAAAAAACCAAATTTAATCTCTTTTACTTTCAGTACAACAATAGGGGGTACATATATGGGGCAGGTACATATATATGCACACACAAAAGAACATTTAACATGCTGCAAAATGTACCTTTAATAGACGATGAGGTGACAACATTAGTGGATGAATGTGGTTCGAAATCCTTTGGACATAACCAGGTTGTTTCTTTCGTTTCGGAGTTGTAATAATATGGACGACCCTCAGGTGTTTTATATTCACGCCATATTCGAGCTGCAGCTGCTTTTCGCTAGAAATATATCAAATAATCGCTTCTTCCCCTCGTTGGGTATATTTTCAACAATAATATTTAAGAGTGTTGTTTAATATTAAAAAAAAAAATATGCGAACTTTTCAAAATTGATCCACAACCGATGATCTTCTTTTAATGCCTGTGAAATGTTGTCGGTTACTTCAACGCTTACAAAATTCGACCATTATTAATTATTTTTCTAGTATATATACCTCAGCATCGATAGCTCAATCTAACAGCAACAATTTAACACTTTTAAAGTCGTTTCTCTTAATTGACTAATTTAATATATGTCATGCAAAATTTAAACTCATTATTGCATCAAAAATTTCACAACTTTTATGAATGGTTGAAAGAAATCCAAAGAATTTGATGAAAATGGAAAAAAGCACGCCAAAGATCTAGCAAAAATTAAAAAAAAAAAAAGCCAAAGTCGTCAACACTCACTTCCTCAGGAGTTCTCAACTCTTCCGGTTTCGTCCATGAAGATTGTTTTGTCACTTTATTGTAATAATAGACTCGTCCATCAGAAGCCGTATGCTCAGACCATACCTGGAAAGCAATAACGTCGGTATCGCACTATGCTATCAGTGACGCGATTCTGTACAACATTCGCCACCTCCATTAGACGATTCGTCTTTCTTTAAGTGCTATTCAATGCCTTCCCCCCCCACCCCTCTCCTTGAAAATTTGCCCTTTATGTTAACTGAGCCCTATTTTTCTAATCTGAGCCCCCCCCCCCCCTGTAGGTAAACATCCTTCAAAATAAAAACATTTCAATGATCTTCACATAAATATATTCATTGCAAATAAAACCTTGATTTCGTCGTAACAAACAACAACAATCAACAATAAGAAGAGGATTCAAATCTTATATAAAAAACTAACGGACACATCTCACTAGAAGATCCTTTTATACCATCGGAGAGAAATTATACTGCTTCGAGCTAAATTTTATCCCATTCTTCAGCAATATAATTTGCTGCAATGTTCTCCATAAAACTAAACAATGAAACCAGATTCTAATCAAAAACTGTCCAATAAAAAGCATTACACATCAAGAAGCCTCTAAATTATTGCTCTATTCGTATATAAGCACAGGCATTGCCTTAAGGACAAAAATATGCGCGAGAATAATCGTTTATTTAACGCTCTCGCATCAACAGTAATGCATGACGTGAGGTCTACCTCATAGAACAGTTGACTTACTCTTATAATTTAAACGGATTGAATCTTAAAAACTTTAAAAAACTTAATCACAATATTTCAACGTTAAAACAATCGACCGCAGACGATGATAGTATAACATAACATAATATAAATTAAATAAATAAACCTACATCACTGGTTGTGGTTGCTGAACCAGCAGAACCAGTTGATGATGCACGTGCAGCATTTGCAGTTGCATTTGCAGCCGCTATCTCTGCAGCCATTTGTGGAGGTACAAGCATCGGTCGAGGAGTATTCAGTGGGGCATTTAGTGGGGCGGCGAGTGGTGCATTCAACGAACTATTCAATGGTGCACCCACCGCACCGGCCGGAACACCTGAGGCTATATGAATCTGCGGTGTCGATGTACTGACCATCACTGAAAACATGCAATATTTCTATTCGTTCAATTGGTTTTCATCTTTAATGAATAACATTGAAATAAGGATGTGTTAAACAATTCTGTGTTTCAAAGGAGAGGGAGGGGGAAAGACATGCGTCAGCGAAATTAAGTGAAAGACTAGATTATATAGTGAGATTGAATAAGAATACAAGGCAAGCATGCATTTTCATTTCGCTCTCGAGGGGGTTTTCCAATTTCCCAATGTTCCCTATGAATTTTTTAGTTTTATTTTTGCAGAATTCTTCTGTTCTCTTCTCTTCTCGTGGATTCATATTCACTCTGCGTTGTTTCCCGCTTTATATTCCCACACCCATAAATTCAACAACAATTGCCTGACCTCTCATTGCAGCCAGTAAAATTACTTCAATCAGCTTTATTCTATAAAAGAAGTAATCCTATATAATGTAATTTTTTTTTACAAATAAAAGAAAACAATATGCAGAAAGTTGATAACACAAATATACCTAAGATAAGCAAAGAAAAGCATTAAAAATTAAAGATTAATTACAAACCTCTTTGCAATTGAGGCATTAGAACTGATTGTTGAAGAAACGTTGGTGGTGGTGCCGCATTCGGTGGTAAATTAATTAACTGCGGAAAGCCCGGAGGCCCACCAAACGGTAACATCGCCTAACTAAAACACACAAATAAATTTCATAACTATTTTATACTCAAATAAATAACCATTCGTAAAGGTTAGTCCGCGAAAAGTGCATAGCTGAAAGTTGTAGCATTGATCCACAACCGAGGGAAATATTCATAGCTTCACTCACCTGTATCTATCTAAACGTTTATATGCCCAAAACGTGCTGTGCAAAAAAAAAAAAAAAAACGAAAGCAATAGAGACGCATTCTAGAAAACTTGTGAGTGAATATGTATAATATGAAGATACGTGCAAAGAAATCGTATTTTAATATATATATATATATTTTTTTTACGTGCAAAAATAATTTTCGGTTGATCGCTGTGCTATGAAACGAGGACGACGACCGATCGAGGAGGAGCACTAACATCGCCGATGCGGCATCCAACTACGTCAACTTCTAGACTCATAATTTAGAAGAACAGAAAATAACTACTATGGAGAAGGTAAAGACATTGTTGTGTGACTATGTGGGAATGCACAGAAAACAAAGAGGTTGCCGATCGGCTAATTAGAAATGTAATTCATAAAGATATCAAAGTTCCATATCGAATCGGTGCCCAAAGAAGTGGCGGGTCGTAAATCACCGCAGGCGTCAATTGTATCAATAGGCAGGACATCCAGACGCACCTCAAAGATTCGGAACTATTCAACCGTGACTTCCTTCCCGGTGGATGTACATCGCCGTCTATGGATCGGCGGTGTATCGTCAGCGAGGGTTGTGTTGTTCGATAATAACAGCTTAGCTTAATGTCGTTTTAACTGCTGATATTGAAGTTGCCTTTGTGCAAGAGTTTTGTTTTGCTTATCTTCACTGTTTGTTCGCGAACCTTCGAGGGGATATAAACCTTTTGTTGACCTCCCTACCATGGAGTCCATGCAAACATATAGCCATCACATGTTTGAGAGATTAAAGCTCCTAGTATCCCAATAATCTCAGAGGAAGGTCGGATTCTCAATCTACGACTATTCTAGAAAATAACCCTTAACGAGAGAATGGGATTCCAAAAAAAGCATTTCCCCTGAGGCAATATTTTGCTACTGCATAATAAGAGTGCTAGGCAGCCATCTTCCACTGCTCTCGATTGTCTAATCGTACCTCATTTAGTTGTTTTGTTATAGTCAAGTATAATTATGTCATAGCACAGCGATGAAACGAAATTATGAGTGCGTATAAACGGATTTCATATCCCTATAAAGGTGAGATTTGATATGACGATAGAGGGTTAACACATCGACGAATGTAACGTCAAACAATTAAAAGATAACAAGGAATTGCTTCACTCAAAGAATACGATTTTGAATCGGATGGATCTAAATGAGAAATAAACTAAAGAGGAGGTGTTACATTCAACGATGAACAAATTCGATCAGCTACTCACTGAAGGGAGCTAGCCGTCGTATGACGAATTTTAAAAAAAATTGTCAGTTGGCAAGTTTTGAGGATGAGGGGGGGGGGAGTAAAGATAAGAATGATGGACAGCGAACGAGAATCAATCCTATTCCACCGTCAAAAAAGGATATGGACCTGCTTCGGATTACCAACTCCCCCCCCCCCATTCCTTCCCCCTCTGGTCACCCTAATGAACGCATCAACCATCGTTGTGTAACGTTTTCAAAAAAATTGGCTTTGAAATCCGTGAATACACCTCAAGCAGCAATACGAATAAAAGTGCACAGAACACAAAGGTCACACATACAACCGTACCTTTGCTCCATTGAAGCAATAATATCGCCGCCTTATAAATGTACCTTCAAAATTTAATATCGCATATAAAAATTCTTGTATTGTTCATTCCGCATTTATCGTTTAAAATTACAATTATTATATATTTCAAGTAAGTAAATAAATAAAAATTATAAATAAATCATCTACCTATGAATCGACTACCGACGCATTCAAAGACAATCAGCATATAGGTCATCCTTTGCTCATTCTTTGTGTATTTGATTAGGAAAAATGACTAACCAGGCTAAACCCCCTCCTCCTTCCCCCACTTGTGATATCCAATTCGAGATGCCTCACTTGCTGAAAAAGTAATCTAAAAAATACGTGGTAATTTACTTCAAGTGATAAAATTTTGAAAATTTTCTAGCAAAATTCCGTAGCTTTTTTTTCTCGGGTAAGCGGCGATCGACCTCGCGATCTAGGTCAAGGGTTACTTCATGATCTCAAAATTTCAACTTCAATTGTGGAAAGGATGCTTAAAAAACCAACATAAATGCCTACTCTTCAATGCTAAATTAGTGAAAACAATCGAACATTCATCTCCAATCACTAAACAATGATGCTGCAGAGGAACGAAATGATTTACAAAAAAAAAAAAGAGTGTTTATCATTGCAGTTATCTCGAAATGGAGGTTTCAAGTGAAAAAAGCGCAAAGTGGCGGAAAATGCTGAAAAATGAAAGCGGTGAAAAGCTTATTTAACGTAAATGGATCGTGAAAAAACATTGATAATGCAATACTTGTGTTATGATAATACATGAAAGAAAAAAAAAAAAGAAACAACGCAAGCAGAAAATAGTTCGATAATAAAACACTAAAATTTATAAAGAACATGCATGACGTGATTTTTTTTTAAATATTATATTGCATGCAATATTACAAGGTAACTTCACAGATTAGCAAAAATATTCGATTATCTTTCTAATATTTATTCGATCAGTTTATAGGTGCGTTTTTAAATAATAAAAAAAAAAGATGATGGAGGTGAAGAGATCTCAATATAAATCTATGTGAGAAAGGTAGGACTAACTTATTGTCAGTCCACTTTTTTGAACTCTTCTCTTTCCCTCCCTCCCCTCCACTTCTCTCCAGTAGTAATCCCCCCCCCCACCCATCTAGCCCACCCTTAGCGTGCAAAATTCTAGTCACTGGACTCCACCTTGGCTACATTTATGCAGAGACTGCTGTTATCGTTAAAGGTTATTGCAACTGATGGTGTACGCAGTGACAGCAGTTCACGTTATGGCTTGTCTCCGACAGAAATTTCATCGAAGACCCGATCCAAGGGATTTCCTTCAAAATTCTTGAGGACTTCCGACTTAGGCTATTGACAAAAAAACTCCCGGTTCCCAAATAAAATCTTCATCAGTAATGGTTAATAACGACTAAATATGAAATTTAAAAAAAAAAAAAAACCGAACGGACGTTTTCTTATAAAAAAATACTTGGATACTCGCTATCAACGTTAAACACTTTTAATTCTCTGACTTCAGAACGGCTGCTCACCTCGAAATTGCCACCGACAGGTACCTCGGTTAGTGATTTTGCAACTGCGGTACTTCAGTTATTCAATACCTTTCATCGAAGTCCACCCTCTATATACTATCTAATCAGTAACAAGCTGAACGCTATCTATAAGCATAGAGTGTGAAGCAAATAACCTGCTGGCACATGCTTGCGCATAGCCTCGGTTAAATCCTATCCTGACCACAGCCACAACTGGGACTAGGTTTAATCCTTGAGGAGATTGGAGATGGTTTCAACCCGATTCTGGTCTTAACACAGCGATCACGTTTCATCTACGCAGGATCCACGCCAGGATCAAGTTTAAATCATTGGTACATGGTCATGGATTAAATCCGACCTCAATCCCATCCCCGGCAGTGAGTGGGATTGGATTTAACCCCTATCCAACTTGGGACGTTTGGATATGTTCACTTTTTTGGTTCCTGACCTGATCAAACTTTCCTTAGGTGGTCGTGACCTCAGGTTCAGTGGCCGCAACCTGAAGACAATCTACGTCCTCGATATTTCCGACTCAACAGCTCGAAAAAAAATTTTTTTGAGTGGAATTTTAATTTTTTTTTTTTTTTTTTGAAAGAGCTTACTCGAGACTGAAGGATGAATCGTATTTCTTGCTTTATTTATGAGAACGAATTATGATGCATCACCTAATATATTAAGATAGAAAGAATACAGGTCATCCAAATATACAGTAATCTTTTTTTGGCATATCGTACAAGATTACATAAACTTAAATACCCATCAGATGACAGTATCCGGAACGCCTGATAGAATATAGGGATCAATTGTACTCATTTATTGGTTCTACTAGCAATTCACCGTAACAATGCAAATACAATAACCTATACATATAGGGTTTGGCGATAATACTGTAGAATAATTTAGATACAATCTTATTTATTCAAGTGTACGGTTAACATGGGTAAATAGTTTGTTTAATACACGCAATTACAAGGTGTAAATCGATAATTAGCATATACGGCTACTACAGCAACACTAAGCAACGAGTACGTGAACTAGAAACGGGTTTAAAAATACCGTGGAGGTGGAGAGGTGGGAAGGGGGGGGGACCGTTGTGAAGAAATTTGCATAAAATTCGATCTAAAATTTGCATAAAAAATTGCACTCCCGAATATGCAACGAAATGATTTTTAAAAAAGTATGTGATATATGAAATTTCTAAAGTACAAGTTTCTAGCGCATTACAGGTAATAAATGTAATGTTTGAAAAAACTTTACTAGAGAGCATAAGCTGAAAGCATTTAATCGACCAGCTTATGTACAGCTTCTCAAAAATATTCAACATGTTATGCGCATACCCTCACCTGCTTAATTATAAACATACATAAGGTTTAACCTAATCTTCGTAGCACCCGTAAAATTTTCTCAATAATGTCATCGGTACCTCAAACTTGGGTAATTAAACCTAATTAAAAAGTTCTGCTAATTAACTCCTCTGAAAATAGAGAAACGGAAATAAATCAATATTTTCGGATTAAATAAACAAATCAATATTTTTAGATTCAAAACATATTAGAGAATACTATTGTCGAAAACAGCAATCCGACTCTTATCGTTAATTGTGGCAATGTACGGATTAATGTCACAGAATAAACGAAAGCTCGGTTTGAACAGCATTTAAATGTCCAGAAAATTTCTGGAAGCCGAGGATATAAAGACCTCAGGTCAATCTCAGTTGACATCAAGAACGGCGCTTACAGATTAGCGTTATGGACCGGACATCTGGTCCCATCTTATGTTGGCTTATTTTGGTTGATGACGAGGATAAGATAGAGAAGCCAATCCCCCTCCCCCTCGCCAAAAAAAAAAAGTTCGAATAACCGAACTTTGCAGTCGTATAGTTCGGCTTAGATGCTATGCGAACGAATTACAATGAATATATTAATATGTTTGCCACATAAGTTCTATTTTTTAAATTTAATTTCTTATATATGCAAATTTTAGATGAGGGATATCTACCGTTCATAAGCTAGAAATGGACGGAAATGGGGGATGCATTAAGAACCTTGTCCACTTGAAGTATGCATGTGCTAAGTTCGATTATTCGAACATCTACATTAATTGTGCGAACGATTTACTGGTCATCATCTGGTAATGGTCTATCGAACCATGGAACGAGGTCTTGTCTACAAATCCCCATGGGTAATAAATTGGGGAGGTTAACGAAATTGCTTGATTTCCTTATTCAATGCTACGGGAACCTTCGCGCAATCTTAAAAGAAACAAAGGTATGAGTATGAAATGCCATTGGGCAAAGCGACAGCTTAACCATCACCACTTCAACGTCAGTTTAGTGCAGAAAACTTGCAGATTCTTCAGTAGCTTGCATGCAGTTGTGTCACAACTCTCTCCCTTTTCCAATCGGCGGAAGTGTCCAAATATTCCCATGGGGAATTTTTGCAAAGTCAGGGTTGATGTAGCGTAATGCTGATATCTAAGCGAGGGGTAAATGGAGACGACATTCCCGAAATAAACGGAAAACTGATTTGATCCACTAAGAATAGATATGCAACAACCACTGGATGGAGTCACGATGTATGCACAGCTCTTACCCGCTCAATTATCTCTTTCGATCCGGTCCAGGCATATGTCATATCTCATATACCTTACGATCATAAGATCCCTTCATCCGGAATGGCCTAGCCATGTTTACCGACCCATGAGCAAGGCCAACGCTGTCGTCCAAGCCTAGCTTGGCCATGCTATCCCTCAAGCATGGCCCGGCTAGGCTTTCCATTGAGCCTAACGTTCCGATAAAGCATACGGTTAGCTGCACATTCTGGATGCGTAGTTGAATTGAAGATGGAAGGATCCCAATACGGTTTCTGTTCTCGTGCTAATGGAATGTGTTAAAAATATAAGTAATAAGGATAAATTTCTAATCCAACACTATATATGATGTGGTCATGATGTAATTCCTCATTCACCGTTAGGCTACTAAGGTGACAACCAGAAGTCAGCAGTATTTTTTCCCTTTGCAATGAATTTTCTCGAACATTTTGCAGTAGGTTTTGATAGAGTAAATAAATACTGTTAATTACCACTTTGTCTATTTCTAATGTCTGTCTAATGTCTGTGTCAAATGTCTGCGTCAAATATCTGTGTCGATATGTCAATGATCTAAGTCACTACCGATCTCCCGTCTAACTCCGTGACCAACGAAATTTACATATTTCATTCGAATCGTTTTACTCCACCGCTTTCTAGCTGGTAAATAAGGCGCAAGTTGCAAAGAGGTTTACCAAATGAAATAACCACTCTAGCTGGCGTGTTTCCCTAATTTTTGTTTACCAAAAAACCCATAGTGGGAAAGCCTTTAAAATATGTGAAACCGTTACAACGGCTATCGGTTAAGCTCCTCTACCATTGCTGAATAACTAAAAACCTCAAAGATCGATGATATTTTACAACGAAATAAAATATAGCATTTATTTATATTGTCTCTGATCAGCCATAACGATCGAATACACAGTAGAAAATTTTAAAGTGATTCAAATGTTCAAAAATGGAACTAATATTCACCAAAAAGTATTGACAGCTTCATATCGTCTCAAAGACCGATCAATATTTCGTTGTTTTTTTGAATCATTTGCAAAGAAATAGCCGGAAATTGTATATATCCGTATATAAAAGTGCCTCATATTACACTTGGGTATCTCTCTCTTCCTCCAAAATGCGCTTCAATGATAATGACGTCATATTTAGATTAATTTATGAATGGAAATGAAATATATGTATATATGCAAAACAAAACAAAACAAATAATGAAAAATTAAAAAGATTCAAATGTACATGAGAGAGAACACATCAGAGAAAAAAAAAATGCGAGAAAATACACTGAAAAAGATGAGAAACAATAACGAAAATAGACATAAAAAATCTACAGAATAGAAAAATGGGAATATAGATAGTGTTGTTGATATTCCCGGGCAACATTCCAAATAATTACTTGGGAATTGACACGACGCTCATTTGAATAATTCATGTGATTGTGTGACGTCTTGCTTTGATATGTTACCTTTTCATTCTTTAGATACGTCTAATATATTCCTATAACGCTAATGAAATAGTTGATTGTATAAAATAAATAAATGGGAAAGCACGCATGTCAAAATTGCGCAAAATGTGCTTCTTTTTTTTAAAATTCACTCATAAAAGGAAACAATTTTCCAATTTTTCAACAAATTAATAAAGCATATATAAAATTGGATTCATATTTTAGGATAGTGATCCATCTACACAAATATTGTGCAAAAAAAATTGCTTTCATGCTTGTATTACAATTCGAATAAAATATAAGCTAAGCAATTATAATATGCAAATATTTTTGTTATATTTCAAAATTGATCTAAAAATTAACTTAAAATCCCTTTAGAAATTGATCTACAACTCTGAAAGTTGTTATAGAAGGGTTGTTCTATAGTATAGATTCAATAATCCCATTTAATAATTTTAATTCCAATGATTTTTGAGCTGAAGTTGCAGAGACATAGACATGCATCACGAATACATATGCATGAATATTACTTATTGCTATCATCAATCTCGCAAATAGGTGTTGAAAAAAGA
Source organism: Baylisascaris procyonis (assembly GCA_037389465.1). Taxonomy (NCBI): domain Eukaryota; kingdom Metazoa; phylum Nematoda; class Chromadorea; order Rhabditida; family Ascarididae; genus Baylisascaris; species Baylisascaris procyonis. The sequence continues at coordinate 4,109,902 of JAZARR010000154.1, read as the reverse complement.
GTTCAAAAGCGATCTTCTGCAAAGGCATCATGAAAGGGCACACAGAAATCATCCCATATAAAGGGTAATAAGCCAAATGAATTAATACTGAAATGAACATTTCGAAATGCAACTTATAAACCCAACACTATAAAAACTTTATTGAATAGAATTGAACTTTATGTGGATACTCTATTTCAAACTCTATTCAAAGCCAAAAAGCTGATCACACTCATCGGAAACTTCGAAATTAAATGTACCGGAGCCTTTTCGGAATTTATAAGCGTTTACTTGGCCATTCGAGAGTTTCAAAAGTGCATTTATTTTTACTGCACGACGTATTCATATGGGTCATTCTAACAGTCGACGACGATGATAGGAAGGCATAAACTGGCTCGGTAATTAACAGTCAGGTAGGTGATCCAGGATTTTTCAATAATTTGAAATCCTTCTATCGTAAATTTCTCGATACATCAATGCTCCCATCTTAAACGATAGTAAAGATAGGAATAAACTGCTTCCTGGAAGATAATAACCAAATGCTTGCTACCTATTCATAACTAATTCAGCTCTTTCAAGAATTCGTTCTAAATTATTCTCGTATTGTTCCTTTGTGATCCCGTAATCGGAAAGCTTGTTCAGTTTCGATTTCAGACGTTCCTTCTCGAAAGCTGCATCTGGATCCGTCAAATCAAGATGGTCGTCGATACGTCGCAGAAGCCCATCATCTAGCAATTTAGCCAGACATTCACGCAACTAAAACATCAAAATTTATTACTGCGATCGGGACCACATCGAGGATCCAGTCAAACCCCACCTAACTTTTTAAGTCTACGAAGTAAGTGAATCTAATCATACTCTCGTTGGAATTTTGATCCTTATCGATCCCCATTCCTGATATCTCTGAGATAATATTAAGCGAATATTATACGGGGATTAGGGATCCTGTTTTTTTTAAGGGAGAGAGATTTCTAGAATATTTTGGCTCCAAATCTGAGTACTAATTGGACTGGATGTAACGTGTCTTAAAGACTGAAGGGAAATGAACTATTTTAGAAATAATAATAAACTTCATATGAGAATATAGAGAAAAACAAATGCAAAGAATGATAAAGAATAACTGTCAAAGAAAGAGAGTGTTGTTGGAATATTAACAGTGATAAGTTTAGATCGCATTACAAAAGTTGAAATATTATTCATTTGAATGAGGGAGAGAGGCCAAAAAAGTAGAAATGAAGAGATCAATCGAGATTTGAAAGTGACCCTTTACTTAGCAAGGAAAAAAGAAAAACGGCTGAGGAAGAGCAAATCATGGCATGGATCAGAGAAGAGCGCTTTTATCCAGAAATTCGAAAATGTACGAACAAATCCCCGCTGATCCATCTGCATTTTTTTTTTGCTTTTCTATTTCCTTTTTTTCCAGCATATTAATGGTAGATATTAAAAATGCACAAAGAGAAAACATTTACCTTATCCTTACCAACAGTTCGTACTACGGCGGGTCCTTTTAGCCGGAAGTCGCCGATCGTAAAGAAAGGTCCTCGAAAAAGCAATAGGGCACGAATCACCGCTTTATGCAAATATGTTAGACTCCTATCCGGTTGCTGAAGAAAACGACGAATAAAATTAAGCACCCTCTTCGAAGAAATAAATAAATTCCTGGAACAATACAAACAAATGATCAAATAGTTAACGCTTCACATAATAGCTGATCTATATGCAAACGTCCACTCTCGGCATATCCTGGGATTTCCTTTATCCTTTCTTAAATCCTGTTTCTTCTTTCTTTTCTTTAAAAGAAAATTTCCATTTTTTTAAAATCCTTTTTCATTTTTATCCTTTATCCTTATTTCCGATCCTTATTTTTTTCCGTTTGAAGGGGATTTCCATCGATATTTTTTGCAATAAATCTTTTTACAAGCAGCGGATTGCCTACCCACACAAGCAGAAAAAATAATTAAAAATAAATAATTTTCGATTTGTTGAATTAGTATCATAAATGGAAAGGATCATGTCATGATGAGGGATTTATTCCATTAAGCATCTATGAATTAACATTGATCTGAGCATCGTTATCGAAATCAAACATTGAAAAGATGACTATGAAGTCGTTCACAATCTAAAAATAAAGAAATTTCGATCCATCCCTCATGTCTTTTCCGTGTTGCTGATCCTTTTCTACATTTTTCAAACTCCTCCCCCCCCCTCTTTCTCAATACCTGTAACCACAAACATTAACAACGTACCTTTGGTGCCGGTGTAAATCTAGTGGAGAGAGAAGGCGGAGTGGAGTCTGGCGATGAATCTCGACTCAGAATCTCTTTCTTCGTCACAATAGCCTTCAAACATGGCCTACTGCTATCCGAATCAAGCATCACGTTCCTTTTCATAGTCGATGGAGTACTGCTTAGATTCTTTTTTGACTCCTTGCTAATGACCTGCGACTTTACGGTCATTTGATTAGTTTTATTACCGGTGCCGACCGGATTCTGCGCTTTCGAGCCGACCAACAACTTTGGTTGCGCTCTTACAATTTTAAACGTTGATCCCGAACTTGAGGTGACTCGTACCAACGTTGCCATTGTACCTAAAAGTTAATGTCAATCACTAATCACTGATCGATATAACGTGGATAGTGAAAGCTATTATAAATGATGCCTGTTGGCATAAACTCAAGTCACAATCAAATCCACGCATCGAATCGGAAAATCGTTAGATCATCGGGGCGATGATATTCCGCTCTTTTTTTGTAAATGCTTTCTTACTACGTTGTATGCGTTCAGAATATTGGCCTAAATAAAGCGAGTGGGTATATATGTGGATCGGCGGGAAAAAAATCAGAACTGCAAGGAGCGGTGGATGGGGGGAAGGAGTAGTACCATGTGGGTCATATCACTAGTTTTACCGATTTCACCGATCAGGGGGAGGGGGCGGGCAAATGCACCTCCTTTTCTTTCTCTTTATATCATGTCACGCTACTGAAAAGCACTACAATCAATGCGGGAAAACGTGCTAAAGCTTCTCGATGCTCACAAAAAAATTATTTTTTTATGTCGATCCGATCGAGTTCTAAAAATTCAGGCTAATTTCTTATTATCTACAGTTCTCCAAAAAATGAGAAATTTTATAAAAATTTATAAAAATCTTATAAAAATTTATAAAAAATGTTTTTCTGTAATTTTGAAAAATAACTTATTATAAAAAATATCCTACAGTGTATATCATACCTGCCCAATTTCGTATTCACGGGTCGTTCCTAAACAATTACCGGGTAGTTAAATGACTAGGTTATTAAATGTGAGAAGAGGAGATCTTCATTTCAAAGGAACTAATCCCACTAAAATATTTTCACGTTTCCCGTAACAAGCTTGACCATTTTAAACGAAATGGTTCCCTCCTCGTGCTTGCAGCTATGCGTTTATTGAAATAATCCAATATCAACACAACGTACCCCTAAATAAACTTTGTTGTTATTAATAAATGCAAACACAGCATCAATAAAAATAAAAACATACCACATTTGCCGGCAAGTGTCGATGTACTACTTCCAGATACAGTAGTACTGTTGCCTACTGTAACAGCAGGTCGTTCTTTTGTGGTGCTACTCTTTACTGTAACGCCTGATGGAGCACCCGATACCGTTCGAGGTCGCACTACTATCGGTGGATTCTACAAAACAACTAATCATTTGGGATAACTCAATGAAGTCCGACATTTCCACCTTCAAATATGTTGGAAAAGAACAGACTGAAGGGAGTAGAAATGATTAAAGGTACACTCGGCCAATCAATAATATCATTTTCCTCATCAATTCTCCCACCATCTTATTTCCTTCAGCCTTAAAACTGTTAGTGAAAGATATGCGATAGAAATTATTATTATTTATTACTAATATTTTTTAAATATTTAAACTGTTTATTATAATCAATTAATCAAAAGAATTCAATCAATAAAATTTGCACCCTTGTAAATAATATAAATTTAGCATTACAATCGATTCTTTCCAAATTATGAAGCAAATGCAAATCAAAAAAAAACTTAATTAAAATGAGCGTTAATATCGCTACAATATCAAACCTTATAAGCAGAGACTGGAGTTGAAAGTATTTGTTTCCTCGATGCTTCGATTGTTGCTTGCCGTGCACATAACGTCTTCACCATTGCAATCATCGAATCCACCCGTGATTCCAATCGACCTAGACTCCTGAAATTAACACTTAATGCTTTCATTTCGAAGAAAGGGATCGGCTGGGAGAGGGAATCACTGAGAGAGAGAGAGAAAAAAAGGGATCGGATGAGAGATGGAATCATTAGCCCAGAATGGATAATATATCTCAATAATATGCACTACATTTGCATATATGATGTACAGCCATAAACGCAATTTACATATGCATAAGCACAACTAATTAAACGTATAAGTCTAAATATGTACACCAGAAACGTTTAATTAAACCCGTCCAATAAAATAGGCTGATAAATTTTGAAAGAGGTTGTATTTCAGTCTAGACGGCAAATATAAGAAACATCGGTATATGAAATAAAATTTAATTAAAAATTAAAATTTTTCGAAGGTTTACTCGTACAAATCGACACAAAAATCGTGAGTGCTATACCTCTTTTTATTGTTCTCCTCTACTTCGCTTCTCAAAGCAAATGCGCTAACAATTACGTGGGTTTTAAGGAATATATGCGTTTATAAAAAAACTGATCAAGAAAGACAAACTGCGGAGTTAAAGTGCTTCTAGCTACAGCTTCGAGGATGCAGACGAAATCTTTTGTACCGGAAATGATACTGGAAATACACCGACGTAAATAAAATAACCGTCAATTCACACAACACCTGTCAACGGCGGTATGGTCAACACGAAAAGATGAAAGAGAAAACACCACCAGCAATACGGTCGTTCGATCCAGCCCTCAGGTGGTCTAAAACACCAACCTAATACTGATGTCTAACAAAAGAATCTAGGGAGGAAAACAATCGATGATCTTTACTATCCCATAAGACCAAACGAGTATTACAGGGATCAGAATGTTTCGAGTATATACGACCTCAGAAAAATGGAAATAAACTCGAACAATATTAGCACTTGTTCACGGCATTAAATCCTAGCACAACTCTACTAAAATACTAGCAATCTTCTCTTATAAAACAAAGCAAATATCAATAAGAATGAAAGATATCCAACCTTCGCAATACTGGCAAATCATTGGCACATTTGATACATGTGCTTCCGGGTCCACCTTTGGCATTATCGAATGAAGGCACATCTGAACGCAGTTGGTTAGCCTGAAGTGGGTCGGTATCCTTGAAATTGGTGTTCGGACCCAAACCTGAACACAGCTCAAATGAGTGATCGACCGAAAACATATTTCAAAATGCGGCATGCTGGTTACTCTCTCCATTTCCATCCGCATTTACATATGTATATGCGTATGGCTTTGTGTGTATTTGTGTGCACATCTATATATAGGTAAATATATCAGTGCAGAAAGGTGTATATATCCCCACAAGCCATACTCCACCACATCTTCGTGGCAACGGGTTCAGGGGGTTATACCAGCTGAGCGTTATGCTCTATCAGGTTCTATCATGCTGAAAGGGCTCGAAGTAGGTCATGGGGTGAAGACTACACGGTTGGTATTCAGTGGCATAACGGCTAAGTGTAGAAAGGCAAAACAGCGGCTGTAGGGGGATATAAAGGGCTGGCAAGTTGAACGTCACTGCCGCTTATCCTAATCACTAAAAAGTTCAGCAAGCGAATGCAACTCGATAGTCTCCGCTTCATAAGGATAACCTGAACTATTCGAAAATCCTCATATATCTCCCAGAAGGATATACACGAGCCCCCACTCCTGCAGTATGCTTTTCATGTAGATATCCTTACTCAATTGGAATAAACTTTGGCCAATATACCACATCAAATAGCCTTTTCTATTTCAAATAATCATCGATTGGTAATACATTACAAACAAAAAAAAAACATCTTTCCTCTCTCCCGGAAATGATATATGAATATTTTTGATATTATTAAATACGAACATTGTTGAAGAACACTCATTAGAGTTAGCGGTTGGCTGTCGGTACTATCAACGATTTGGCTTGACGACGCTGAAGTCGATGGGCATGTGCTCGGCCCATCGTCATCATATTTCGATACATCTGCCGATTGTAATGCTGAAAGTTATTGCTTTTGCTTACAGTAAGCATCAGAAATATAAGCTCTCCTTCCTTTGAGAATAGGAATAAAGCTTTTCCTTCCTTGCTAATAAGAACCTAGGGAGGGATGCTGTCCTGATTCCGAGTTATTTTCACACTAAGCTAGGCGCAGAAACGACGGTGAGCGTGCCTATTTTTGAATCGGGTAAATAGCGGTTATTTGGGGTAAAAAAGAACTTCCTTTGCACTCCGTCTAAGGTTTAATGAATATCAGTGAGGACTCCCTTCATTAACAGGTTCAATGATAATAAATAAATTCGCACATCGACCAAGTTCAAACAAATGAAATTCATGCAAATTGGAATGAAATTAATTAAAATTTAATCAATCCTATGAATTTTTTTAATCTTTCATAAATATTCGATTGTGAAAACATTTTAAAAGAATTTACTAAAAAAAAAATATTCGCTTTTTTTAGATAAAAAAGTTTTCAATCGACCGAAAACAGCAATTGAAATATCGCTAGTCAGCTGCTAATAAACTAAAGCATCAAACATCAAGGTAACTCGAATATCGCAAACAATTATAAAACCCTTATGAGAAGTACCATCGAAATGAACCATCCAGTTCATTATATAAATTAATCTCAAAGAAAACACCTTCCAAAATAGATAAAATCCCACCTTCAATATGACTCGATCCACCGCTACTCGTTGATGGAATATCAGAATGCAAATCACGATCCGATGATTTCTTTTGTTGATCCACTGCTGTACCGTCGACTTCGGAAAGTGAAGGTGCATTAGCGATAAGGCTCGATAATGCTTCTTCGATTGTTTTCGTTTTAGGTACATCCGAATCAGATACTTTCTTTAATACTGAAAATATTTTATTTATAAATGAGAATTTTTAATTCTTAAAAAAAAGAAAAAGTGGGAAGTTCAATTTATTTCTTCCTATTTTTTTGTGCTCAAGTGCATAATAAAAAAAAAAAAAAAAAATTCTACAATGCACGACGATCATGACGTCTTCCATCATTATGCATCTATCTATGAGATGATTATCGTAAAGCTCTCGAATATGGAAAAAATTCACAAAAATATACTCGCAAAAAGCGTTAAGAAAATTAAATCTCACCCGGCGGAACACCAGCCGATGTTTTGATAACTTTGAATACTTTAGTTTTGCATCCTTTCCCATTGAGCACCAATTTTGATGCTTCTGGTGTGACTCCATCTGATGCCCTTACTAGTTTATAGCTCGAGCTGAACTTCCCGCTTGGTAGTGGCGTCAGCGCTAAAAAAAAAGAAACACTCAACTTTTATGCCAATTCATTAAGCACCTCTTCCCATAGTGAAATGAACATTAACAGAGGTATGTCGGATTAGAAAGCTCAATCTCACTTCCTTACATCCGATATGATCACTGCAGTAAAAGAGGTGGAGGGGGCTTATATTACCTGTGGTACCACGATACCACAGCCTATATTACTTACGGTACCCGTACAATAAGTAATAAAATCTATTTTTGTATTCGCTAAAGGTATTTGATAAAAAATTTAAAAATTATTAGCTCAGAGGAAATAAGTTAATAAGTAAAAATAATGCAAAATTTTCATCCTCTTCTGGTTGCTCCTTTTTTGATGCAAACATTATTCGTAGATATATACGAAAGTATAATTGTGCATAGCTTATAAACTTTATTGCTATCAATTTATAATTCAATTAACAAAGAAACCCATGGACGACAATTAAATCGTATTGCATGCTAGATAATTTATAACCGACTCACTTAATACACTCATAACAGCAATCAGTCCCAAGTTAAATTTTTTAACTAGATGCATTACCCACAACTAACACCTTTTTCCCTCCGTCCTCCCCCGCCCCTTACTAATAACAGTATGGGTAATGAGAATCTTTGGTAGAAATGGGATTCAATTATATATGAAGACATAAACCTAGCATGAATAAATTTATTGCAATGGTTGAAGTAGATCAAGTAGCAATACTCGATTCCTTTTCTGCAGCTCAAAAGCACTAAGTCTCACCTAGTGGAACACCAGGTGAGACTTAGTGCTTTTGACGCCATTGGCATCTTTGCGTTCTCTAGCTAAATAACGACAAAGTAATGACCTTTCATCGAAACTCGTACGATCTTTGCTTTGCTGGCAGATGGACTTTCGACTGTCGTCTCAGATGCACTACTCGAAGGTAATTTCAACGGTTGTGTAGCATCAGTTTCCCCCAGTAATTTCTTTTCTCGCTTAATTGCCGAATCAGCCACCGCTTGTAGCACACTACCCAACGAGTCCATCTTTGGGCTCTTCTCTTCTATAATTGATTATTATTTATATTCACAATACGTCTATACAATTGAAATATTACTAGTATAAATTTTCTATAAATCAAAAATACTCTTTCAACAATAAAATTTGCATAAAATGCAATGATCAGACCCTTCTACCCCTTCCCCTCCCTGTCAAATTTTGGGTGACGTCTTTTGCTGTTCGATAGAGTACCAAGAGGTGGTATTTTCTTTCAATGGCCCATAATTTTTTAAATATCGACGTGATGTGGAAAGCGGAAATATCAAACGTTATATGAATATAACTCACTAAATATTATTTATTACTTAACTGAAGTAAAGTAAGAAACGGTTATGCAAAACAGATGAGTTTATTCATCGCTCATAATGCATAATGATATGCAAATAGCTAGTTCAGGGGTGGCATAGCTCTTGGCATTCATCCAATTAAAAATGAAACAGTATGTGAATACATCTTTCAAAGCAGCTAATTTCAGGAATAAAACATTTTAAATTATCTACCAAATTACTAAGATCACTCATATATATGGACAATTCTTTTCCCCTTCATTTTCGACCCCCAATCCGAGAGCGCTGAAACTTCACACGGCTCATGAACAAAGAAGATCATTTTAAAAAATAGATAAAAAGCGCATATTTGTGCATTTTAGTGCTGTTTCATTCCCATCCTATGCTTTATACCCTCATAACTTATTCTGAGTGCATACTACATTCTTGTTCAGTGTCCAAGAAACATAAGCCAACACATTACTCGCCTCATTTAATCTTAATAAAATTAAACTACCTCCGTGGCGCAGGTGACCGAGACCTTAAGGCCCGTGGCGGAAATAACTCAGCAAAGAACGATGTATTACTAATTCGCCCAATTCCTCTTCCAGAAATACATTTCATGAGCCATCAGCCAAGCATTATTCAAGATCAATCTGTAAGTATAATAATACCTGGAGATGGACTTCGCGATGCCTTTCTCTTACGAGAAGCTTTCAAATGATCGATAGTTTCATTTTGGAGTCGTAAAATCGGTACCGGTGAATCCTCACATGGAGCTCCTTTCATAAAATGCAATTCACATACCTGAATATAGAAAATATTGTTATAATAAAAAAATTAAAAAAAAACAAATGAATAGTGATATAGACGCTATGCAAATATCAAATGCAAAAAAAAAATGCAAATTACGACGAGAGGGAATAGAAAGCAATGAGTGATGTTAGCAAACTTTCGAATATTATTTCTATACAGCGATATGAATTCCATTGCTGAGTATTGTTTTTAATCGGGTACAGGCATATGATCCATATAGGTAAATATAAATATTATAATTGAAAAAAAAGCAATTCTTCAAAGAAATTGATCAATAAATCTGCACAAAAACATCAAAATATAGTTGAAATATATGGGATTTTCCGTACAATCGAACAACGCAACGCAACAACGGAAGTCTTTTTAACTGTGTTTGAGAGTATTAGATACGTAAAAATGACAAAAACTACAACTAAAGTAAGGCTACAGTATTAGGTGCCAGGATGTTCCTTATTCAGGGAAGTAGTGAAGTGAACGTCTATCAAACGGCGTCACGCATAGAGATCTATTTTTGATGCATCTAGAAACTTGTTGACAGCTAGAATTTGTTGAGAAATGGCCAATTTCACCTTTTATTCCATCTGCACTTTAAATAGAAACGAGGGCATTGTCACCCAATAAGATCATAAAAGAACGAAAAGAAACGACTAAACATCAACGATGAAACTTAAGGAGTGTAGGAATTAAGGGTAAGCAATAGGTATATTAATATATACCTGGTAGTGGAAATATGCATATATCAATCGTTCTAACCTTCACATTTTTGTTAGATGATGGGTTGCTAAGTGCTGGAACAGCACGAATCCATTCATCACGGATCGCAGAATCCAACTGTGATGGCGCTTCAAAGAATGCGACGGGTCGGCCATCGATGTTCGAATCCGCTGTGCTTGGACAATTTCTAATCGCACAAGAAATCCTTAAGGCATAAATACGGATTACTTATGGTATCGATCAATGGCAAGGTGAATAGATCGATTTGTTCTGAATGAAGAAATTTTTTCAGTCGTATTTTTATCGAAAAACCAAAAGATAATGTCGATTAATGGATATTATTATTAATTTAATTCTAACAACAATATATTACCCCGAATAAAACGGTTATTTGACCATCAATAAAAAATTCACTTTCTATATCGTTTCCAAAGATTTCTTGCGTAAATTTCAAACCGTACGGAATAAAAATCGATGAATGTTTATAAAAATCTTTATGCATATAAAAATGTCAAACACTCTCTCAAAAAAAAATTTCCAGAATAAAAATAAATAAAAATAAAGAAGCGATGATGCAAAATAAGAAATTCTCAGAAAAAAACGATCAATAAATGCAAAATTTGAATAATTTTACGAAGTCAAGTGATAAAAAATTTGAATAATGAATTTGCAAAAGGAATTTTTTTGCATTCATAAAAAATGCGATGAAAATTTACTTATTTATAAAAAATCGATAAACGTTGGAAAAATAGAGATACATCGCATAAATATTTGCATATGAACATATATCCGCTCTTAAATGCAATGCGAGAAACATTCACTATTTTTCAGTAACTTTTAAAATTATTCGCAACGAATTTCTCTCTCCCTCCCTCCCTCCCTCTCTCTCTTTCTCTCTCTTCCCCCTCCCCTCTCTCTTTCCAAATTCACTGAATTTGATGTAATAAATCGCAGCTCTCAATTGATTAAGTGAACTAAACAAATACTCTAACTAGACCTTTCTATACAATATTGTTTAATTTATTGTATTTTTATAATTTATAATTCATTAAATCTAACAAATCAAAACTGTTATCTACCCGATTGGGTAAATATTACCATTATGAGGGTATTAAATAATCTAAAATTATAGTTTTAAAGAGTAACGGGGAAACAAACATTTGTGATCGGTCGATGAATTGCATATCCTCAAAGAACTGAAATGTCGATGAAACACATTGCTCGTGATTCGCTTTCTCATCGTTATATTGTGCCAACAGAGATCTCCAAGCATTTCTTGCATTTTCCACACTTACTGCAATAAAACATTAAAGATTATAGTATATGCAAATTTAGAATATTCAAATTTTCCAATTTTCTCTAACGGAGTACGTCGATGAAAGGTGAACAAGTGTACTATATACTCGTTCTCCTATAGTTTAAAAAAAACCCCCCAATAGTAATAAGACTTTTACGCATAATTTATTTTATTTTAACAAATGCATAGTTATATCAAAAATTAATTAAAGATTAAACGCATTTCCGGTGTATATATGAGATGAGAAGAAAAAAAGTTGAAAAAATTTAGTTGAAAATTTGAAATTTTAGTTGAAAATTTTCGAATGAACTTTTTTTTTTGATTTTCTGAATTTTTTTCATTCGAAATGTTGAAAATTTCTAAATTTTTAGTTAAAAACTTTTAAACTTCACGGCTAACCTTTCCCTTCCCAACCAAGTTCATCGATTACATGCTGGAAATCACTAAAATCATTCGAAGCGTTACTGTCGATGGGTTTCTCTTCGTCGTGAAGCCATATTGATGGATGTGATTTAATTGTGGCGATAAATTTATGAATTGCTTCTGTATCATCGCAATTCTTCTGGATAATATCCATAATCGTCGATCATATGCTTGAACTACAAAAAGGATTGAATTGCACAGGAGAGGATATTTTAGATCCTGAAATCCTGAAAATATTGATATGGGATCCTGAAAATATTTCAGGATGCAAAGCTCCGGGACTTCCAGCTCATATCATTTATGAGGCCTACGACATCAGTCAAGCAAGTCTCGTTCTCAAGCTTAAGGTCGGTCTTGGACGATACTATTGAAAGAAGAAATTCAAAGATTCCTTCTTCATGTATATGCGAAATTAGAAAGATTCAGTATACTGCACCCAAAAATTACGCGCTACACCCCTCATATTTTGATCAATTTTTCTATGGGTTTTTTTTCGAAATGGAAATTTTTTCTGAATATTCAAAATATTAATTTCAGGGCGGCAAATTTTTTTTTGAGAAGAAAAGCAGTCTTAAATTCCAAAAAATTAAAACATTTTCAATGGCGCTTTTGGCATCCTTTTTTTTCTTACGCTATAGTTCATAGCATTTTTACTCGAACGTTATTGTTTTTAAGTTTCTATGATCCTCAAGTAACCTTGCGTTGAGCCTTTTTTTTCAATTAAGTGAGGCTTGCAAAATTTGCATATGCATGATTTAGATCCATAAATCTACGAATGTTTTATGACAACAGTTCAAATGTAAATGCATTTTCCAATCAAATTCTCTGATTTCGATAAGCGATCGTGTTGCGTGTGCTGAGAAATTCCACACACCCTGGGGTTATAATTGATCGCTTACGGTAGAGGTTTTTTTCGTTGATGCATTCTTACAGTCTTTTAGTTGAACTTGACACTGCAGTCCTATAGGAAACTGAGGAGTGAGAGTCTTCATAAAGAAGGTTTTTTAGAACTACAACATTGTACTGCTTTAATTAAAGGACATTCGAGAACAGGAAACACAAATGACCTTCAAAGGACTTCGAAATATAAAACACCCTCTGATTTGAGTCCATTTAAAGCTTGAAAAAAAAAAATCAAAGATCCACCAAAATTAATGAAAAAAAGCTGATTCGATTGTATAAAATTCAAAGTGGAAAAAAAGAGGAAATAAGTAAAAACTATTCGGCTCGGTAGTGCATTTCAAATTATATATACATATATATATATATATATATATATATATATATATATATTTATTTATTTATTTATTTATTTATTTATATATTTATTTATGTTTAACAAAAACAAAGGTGTGAAATGCTTTTCCACCAAATGTTCGGAAGAGGTGATATGCGACTGTTATCAAATGAGAAAATATGATGTTAAAACGAGAGAGTTCAGAAGAACAAAAAACATTCAAAATCCCCCGTCGACGTAAATACTAATAAAAAATCATCAAAAGTGTTTTATTACGAATGCAACTTCATATATGTTTTAGTCAACAATATCTACCCACTCATTTTACAGCTTCTTATTGTGAACCGCAAAAAAAAAAAAACCCGCAGATTTGGTTGGGTAACTTTTGGAAAAAAGATGCCCTCACATATTGGTAAAATTTTCCCCCTCTCCCCTTTGTATCTGCTCTCTTTCCTTTTCTTCGACATCTATCGATCTTGATTAGCGATTTCATTTATCGATTCGTCGACGATCACCAATGCATTTTTGCATTGAGATGATCGAATTGCTCTAGAATGTTCACGTATAAGTGCGAAGACAAAAAAAGCCTTTGCTGATCGGTGTGTACTTTTTAAATTCGTGGGCGTAGAGCTGACGTTGATTGTTTAGTGGTCGTATGCCTTCTATGTGGATCAACTATATGTAAATGTGCTGATCGTTGTATATTAGTGATGGTCGATGTCTATGCTGGAGTTTATCTTCAGATGGCATATAGACGGTACCTCAAACCTAGTATTAAATTTAAAAAAAAAAGTAGGAAGAACTACTAAAGAATAGTACTTGAAAGATTCACGAGTCGAGAATATCCATTAAACATCTATGATAAAGAAAAAAAAAAGAAAATGCAGCCGATTCGATCGATTCGCTTCCAATAAACATCTGGCTAACCCGTATTTCCTTTAGCGATAGCGCCTAAGTCCATTTCAGGATAACGGTAATTTTCGTGACGAGAATCAATTGATAAGCAGGCGGGCATCTACCGTAGCCTCAGGAAATCGGAACGCGAGTACATACAAACATGATCGTACAACTCCAATGATGCGATCGCTGCATTTTGCTTCGTACGTGAACCAACATTAACGGTGTCCGGCAAGTTGGGTTGATGGAACATTTGAAGTTGGGGCAAGTATCTAAAAGAATTGCTGTGAAGCAATCGAAGAAGGACCCATTCGCTTTGTTTGTTTGTCTGTTCGTTTTATTATTGCGTTCGCTATTTGCTGCAAAGTTGAATAATAACGAATTTTGACAAATTGTCGTAAAATTATCTCCATTTATATTCAAATAGAACGCATCCTTCGTATTATTTTCGAGAAAACAACTACAACGTTGATACCATCCTCTACAACCTTGATGCCATCAAATAAGCTCGATATTGTCGCCACGTTTTTCGCTATTTTTTACCCACGTTGACGGGTATGGGTAAAGTTGATCTCGAAACGATGATCCGGAAGTTACGTGAAACTTGGACGGTGACCTCACGTTTTGGACGATTTATGGGGGAGAATGATCGAATTATTTATTAATCCAATTTTTTCGCAGTTAATCTACCGTTTTATTTGGGAGCTCAGAAGTGCAACGAATGCATAGATTTATCGAGGGTATACAATCTAGCAGCTAATTGTTGACTCTTGTTGGAGCCCATTGGAAAAGGTATCGGAATTGATACCGTTGAATCTACAATATGTCTGCAGACATTGTCGAATGTCTGCAGACATTCGACAACAGAGCATAGGCAATAATCAGAAATGGCAGATCATTTTTGCACTGTAACCAATAATGTCTAAAAAGAATCTTATATAGCCGTATCAAGTAATCACTCTTTTTATACTTATTTTTAAATGCTTGAAATATAAAGCTTACAAATTCATTAACCTGTATCACCTTTACAATGTGGAGTTCAGTTAAATTTAGTTTGTTGTATAGCGTAATTGTTGAAATCTTTTCGAATATCAACGTTCTTAAAGAGAGTGGCATGAGGAACTTATGTAACTTTTAGAGAGATGGCATGTGATACATCAAAAGTAACAACGTTCATTTGCATATAGTTTCCCAAAAATCTACAGGTAATCACTTCTTATATGCTTTTGTAAATTTGCTTTCCAACCGATAACTCAACTCATGAACCACTGAAATCAAATTACGGAGTTTTTTCTTGACAATGGGGGTGGGGAGGGGAAGGGAGGGGCATATATCGTAGGTTGTTGGCTGATCTCCTCTCCCACAGTTCACTTTGATCGATGAATTTTGCAAGGAATTGAAAACATTTAAAGGTTCTAAAAATTTGAATGGATCCCCACCGTATATTGGTCGAGTCTTACAGAGGAACGAACGCTCTGATCGAATTATGTGATGTAGAAATGCACCAACGAATGAAAGATGTGACGTATGGGATTAATTTGCTGCAGTTGAAACAATAAGATCGAAAGATAGTAAATAGAACCGAATAATTGATAAAGAAATGGAGAAACGCGCCACTGGAGGTGGCACGATATGCGCTTTTGAGTTGCGCTTATTTGGCCATTTAAATTGATCACTTTGCAAATAATGCCTTCGTATTTTAAAGCGGCTAAGTGCTTATACAAAATTGCAGAAAATATGATCCAAGACAAGCCCCAATAGCTCCGACATGCTTCCGAACTTAGCTAACACCCTACAGGCAATCCGATAGCCGATCACTGATTCCTCCGTTTGGTTGTAACCGCTCAGCAAGCGCAACCCTCATCGGAATCTCCGTCAGGAAATCCCGGCGGTCATCAAGCTGCCACCCACAAAACTGCAGGCGGGAGCTTCTTCACGCTCTGAGGGTTGCGCCGCGAATCGATCATCGCGGTTGCGTTTTGTCGCCTTTTGAAAGGAGACGATGAAATACATACTACAGAAATGATTCTGTGAAGTATGATTTCGACAACGACACCGAACCTCCTGATGCCCTCATACTGCGTATTGAATGGCGAACGGGTTAGAACGAACGCAGAGAAGCAGACAGTTTTCTATCGCAGTCGTCATTTCCCATTCATTTTCAATGCGTTTTACGTGTGCATTGCTATTGACACATCTATGCAAATTTGCCTTGTAGGTGCTCTTTATATTGTGATGTCATTTATGTGTCTGGATATATATGTCTGAGTATGTATGTGTATTTGTCTGCCCATCCAACAATCCCAATTCTTGAACTATTTGAGTCAAGTTCATAAGTAGACGTTTAAAAGAAGAAAGAAAAAAAAAATTACATGCATTTTATATAGATTAGATTTTTATTTTCTGTCAACTGGATTATAGAAATTAGTCGAACACAAAGCCGTTATTAAGCGTCTAATATTTTTTCTTGTTAATTTATGAGAGCGGTCGGTCAGATAAGTGAGTCAATAGGGCATGTTTTACTATTTTTTTTCACGTTCTTCTTGAATTTTTTATTTCGATGCAGGAATTATTGTTGAGGTTTTATAAAATTCGCAAGTATTGTTCTCCAATTTTATAATATCCTATCCTTATATCAAAACTTATATTGGATCATATTTTTTTTATATTACTCGCTACCTCTGACGTCATTTGGGTCACATTTAGGGAAATAAAGTTCAGAATTGTTAAATAAAATTATTAAGATTGTTTGTGGCATAATCCAGTAGCCCTCTGAGGTTCTCGTTGAGTGATTTCGACCCCTTTAAGGAGGGGGGGGGGGTAATGACGCAACTGGTGCCAATTCTATATTTATTATTTTTAAAGGTAATGACGATTTTTACGCTGAAAAAATATGCGAACAAAACTCTTCTATATTTAATAGTCTTTCGTTATGTGAAGGCAGTTCTAATAACATCCTTTAAAGTACCGCCCTAATATCGCTCATTGTGTGGTTGATTAGTGATAGACGGTGGGAAATGAGACCTGTGGATTGGTTTAATGTTAAACCTCATTGGTAGTTAAGAAAAACAGCGGAATGGCTGGTAAAGTTGGATTTCCATGCGGTGCTTTACCTTGATCCTGAATATTTTTTTCCCATAAGGCAGATTTCTTATCTCCCACTACAAGAATACAACGAAGAAGGGGGAGAGGATGAAAAAGACCTGCAAGGTATGCAACTAGAGAAGGAAATGAAGGATGTTAGCAGACAACTTCCATACTTACTTTGTTAAAAACAATGTGTATTTATCACTTTTAAATGGAACCCCTTTTTGCAAACCATCGATCACATATCATTGCAAAGATTTATTCGCTTTATTAAAGAGTTCATTTTATTTCAGTCTCATTTAGAGGTCGATTAAACCTGATCCAAGTTCCTAGACCGAGGTCAGTTTCCCAACGGGAATCGATTATAACCCAAATCTGTCAATTTTATCGATATTGATAGTGCAGGTGCATGCAATTTCATGATGTTGGGTAAAGGTTGGCATTGGAGTAAACAAACTTTCGTATGTTTTCTACCCATCTATCCAATCGGGCATCTCGTTGTCAACGCTTATAGGTAAGTAACCAATACCTTTAAACACCTTAATTAAAGTTATTCCTACCGTTTTCAACTTGGAATTTTTCACTGAAATTGTTTTATTTATTCGATTCAATCTTTTTATTTAATATCGAAATGAGTGCACTATATTTTTCGACATAATATTAGCAAGCGTTTGATTTTTCTTTACTTATTTCCTCTTCCGCTCTCTTTTTTTTTTAATTTTTATGGATATTAAAAAAAACCCCCCAATGCCCTATTATTGACCGATTTTTCATCACAATTTATAAATGAAGTATTTTTATATTTATTGTTTATTTCCTGATCTCTAATCAATGCTTGTCGGTGTTCCGATTTATGGGTTCCGGATTGACTCATTCTAATTCCCAATAAACAAAACTAGATGAGATCAGAAAGGAAAACACAGGATTTTGAGCGATAATGGAAATTTTGCGATTGGAAAGGGAACAAATGAGGTTTTATTATTCAGTTAATCGCTAGAACAGGTGAATTCTGAAATATTTCATTAAATAACCTTTAAAAGTCGGTTATTTTTATTGCTTAAGTAAAATGGATCTACCTAGATTTTTAATCATGAATGTGAAGTGTTTTTAACGAAGAATTTCTTTGAAGAAGGGGAGGGTTTCTTGACAAGTATTGCTTTAATTCAAATATTAATTCAGGTCTGAAATATGCATATAGTAGCACTTTGTTACAGTCATAGTATACTATAATATGGGGTAATAAGTCGCAGTTGCTAGCTTCATCTCTATTGTTTCTCAAGTGATATTGCTTGGTATGGTAATGGGTTGTTTCCGAGGCAGTTACCTCAGCAATAATTGGCCTTTTTGCCCTTCCATTTTCTTCAGGTCGGAGTCTAGAGATTTCTGATTTTGTTAATCTCCTCTTCTTTGCTATGTTGATACCTGAAATTTAAACCTGAATTTTAAATTTAAAATTTAAAATGAAAGTAAAACATACATAATTCTTAAACAATAGGTCCTGTTTTAATGTTTAATGACTTAGATGTACAAATCTACTAAAACAATACCAATTGATGATGTAAATAAGATGGGAATCATTTATAGAATCGATAATCCATTCTCGTGGATGTATATAAAACGAGTTGATTATCCGATACCGGATCATTTATCAGAATTGGTCGAATCGGAATTGGAAAACCTCGACGATTTATCGAAAGCGGATGTAAGTTGATTTCATTAAATTTAGAAAATTTCTTCTGAGGGGAGCGAGAAGGAGGGAGAAGGGGGGGGGGGGTGGCTTGTACTGAAAATAAATGACACCTCGTAATTTAATAAACTTTACTGAGAATAGCTTTGCTACAAGCGTTAAAAAAGTTTTTTATTGATATCCTGTCATTCATATAGAATTTGCTTCAGTTGATGCTCACTTTAACTGATAAATTCGATGCAAGATCATATGGTGGCTTCTATTTGCGTCCAGCAGTTGAGATTCAAATTCCACTTCGTGCTGCAATTCGTGATCTCGAAGAGGCGGCACATCTTGGTGCAAATATCGAAATCGATATCGGTATTGCCAGGTATCGTCATCTTCAAATGTTTCTTCTTGAGAAAACAATAAATTAAAGGAGGGGGGGGTATTCTTTTTCTTTTTGGCTTTTATTGATGCAGTTGGTAGATTCGTTTATAATCGGATCATCATCTGCGCATCAAGCCTAAATGAGATCCTCTAAATGAACAAAAAAATTCAAATGACAATCAAAGATAAGAAAGAAAGGTGTTTATTGTGATGAGGAGTCATTAAAATAAAGCTCCGAGCAATGAATAGAAGAAGGTGATCATAAGGATAGCTAGTTAATTTGACTCCGTGACCCGATTTTTACTCTTCGTTTAATCTAGCGGGGATCTTGCATTGAAGGAGCTCCGAGGATCTGATTATGGCATCGTTTCTGTCGAAGGCGTCTTTAATTTTTTAGCACCAACCATTGAAATATGTGGTTGATTTCAGGCGGAAACGAAAAATGAGTATGAACTCAAAACTTGGGGAACGCTTATTGACAGAATTTGTAATGAGTGATGCAGCTCGACGTTTTATAGTCCAACGGGAATTGCGACGAGCTAACAGGTTTGGCGTGATATATTCTTCCGATTAAATTATTTTACGCTTTAATAACGTCCACCTACTTGAGATTTAAATTAGAAGAAACTATTTTAAAAGTTTTTATTTATATTGATATATTTTTGTTTATTTTCTAAGGTTTGTTGCTTACTAAAATATTAATATATTTTACAATTGTAGACGATAAAGAGAGACAAATTAATGGCAGATTTTTTTTCTTGATGGTAAATTATAGTGAATATTTCATTTTATAGATTATTCTCTTTAATTTTTATATTAATTTAGAGGAAACTTTATTATTTTTTTAAATAATTTTTTAGTTTTATTTGCAAATTCTTTGCACAAAAAAAAATCGATTGTTTTTTGCAATTTGCATTTATTCAGTTAAATCACACTCTCTTATTTTCATTTTATTAATTATATTTTTTTAAATATTTTCATCAAAATTTGAATGAAATTAATTAATTGAAATGTGAAATCCATTTAATTTATGAAGGAAATTAATGAAATTTCTACCACCTAACTCATATTACTTTTACTTATTGAGCATGATGCTATAGGAGGGATTGCTACACTATTGAAATATTGCTTATTCTTTGTTGATATTAGTGTTTATTTCATTTTTTTTTTTTTCAGTGGAAAGGCATTATGCATTCCGATATTCTTATGGGTGAGTGCATTCGGTGTCTCATTTCTATTTTTGAATTTGGCCACCCCTCTGCTCGGTCCAATCGGTGCTTTCTCGTTATCTTCTGCGATCGCATTCACCACTTTTTATACACTTTATAATCGATTTACAATCTTTTTGGAGAGTAAACTCGACATTGATACGTGTAAAAAGTAAGTTAATCGATTTTATTTTGAATTACTTTCATTGATAAATTTCTAATGTTATCATATCTGTAGTATAGTCAAGTTATTATCGCCAAGTTTAGCTTATCATTTAATTTATATAAAACATTTATTGACATTAAATAATATGATGGTACCCATCATGTGATATGACCGGAAATTGAGGTGACAAATCTATAGTGGCAATAATACTAGTCGATTGTTTTTTATTTTTATATTTTATTTACTGAAAAAAAAAAAGTTGGAGAATGTCAATCGTGATCTAAAAATGACCTATAGTATGATATATTGTCTAGTGGTACAGTAATAGTGTATTTTATAGGTTTATTGGGATGATGATGTTTTGCTAGTCTGTTTTTTGGGTTTGCCTATTTTATATTACTTATTTGAATGGGTAAATTTTAAGATCGGATCTATATCTAGAAGGTGCTCAAGATTTTTTGAAATCAACAATGACGTTGAATCGATTTTTGCGTTCAACGATGGGTGCAGATGGAGCTAAATGTATCGCTGAGAATGGTGATCGAATCGGCGACAAATGGCCATATTCAAAACGATTGAACGCAATTGAACGACTAATTAGGGAACGAAATTTCGATATTAAACGGCATTATGAATATTATGATGCATAGACTATATTGTGATTATCACTTAACAGTTTATTTAGATTAGTTAATTATCAATTTAAATATGCAAATTTTTTTATCGATTCTATTCGATTATTGTTTATGCTTCAATTCGGATGTGGATTTTTATGAAAATATTGCTTAATCTTTGTAATATTTCTAGTAATCAATGATTTTCGTCATGTTTTCTCTGAAATGTATATTTACGCTCAATTTTGAAAAATATATTCAAATAATACGATGTTAGATTTGCATATATTTAGTCGTTGTGATAGTATTACTTATGTGGGAGGGATTGTTTTAGGTTTATTTATTTAGGACAAAAAAAAATTTTTTTTGTCTATAATATTCAATAAATTTGCATATTATATTGCTCACATGTTTTTTTTTTTATTGTTTGTTGCTTTATTTATTTTGTATTATTTATTTGTTGTTGATTTACACATTAAAAATTGTACTCATAAACGATATTTTTGTTCTTTGTATAGTAAAAGTGCAAGAAAGTTTGTATTAGTACAAGTACATGTAATCAATTACCTACATTTCTAATGGTTACCTGTATTGGTTACCGTATTCCCCAGTAATATTGGCTCAGGTTTATATTATTGAAAAGAGGATTGGTTACATTGCTTGCTTTATCCCATAATGATGCATATCGATGAGATTTGAGTGAAATCTCGTTGAATGGTGAGGAATAAAACTTTTATAATATAAGAATCATTGGCAGCAATTTTATTTCACCTGTAATTAGGCTGAATTACCTGGTGAGTAAGTTTGTAAAAGTTGTTATGCTGGAATTTTTCACCTTTATTCCTTAGGGGATTATTGGCATTTAATTTCCGGTTCTCGTTGATAATGTTCTTAAGAAGCAATTTTTATATGAATTCTTTCAATAAAAAGACAAAATAATTTCCAAACTCTTATAGAATATTTTAATATTTCATTGCTAATGGGAAATTAATTTTTATAATATTTTTGGTATTTTTTAAATTTAATGATTATGCTTCCATAGAGATGAGGAAACATTCACTGGTCAAATATTGATGCATTTTCCGGTCATTTTTACCGTTTTTTTTCCGGATTTGGATTCATTTGTTACGATTATAGGCCGATATGATGTGGGAGCAAATTTTCTATAATAATTTCGGTTACCATATATCACTGATAATATTGTGATTAAATTAGGCAATTATATTGCAATGATATGGTAAGTTGTCTAGATGCCCTCTGAAACCGTAATTGACGAAGGTCTAGAGCCTAGGCCTTGGAAGTTACAGTTAAGCCGGGATCTTTAGCGTTAGTTTATGCTGTCATGCTGATTTTCAAGTTGTTTTAGGCGGCTTTCCGCCTAAAACTTTAAAAGACAGCTATCTGTAATGATTCGATTCGTGTCATTATATGTGCTACCTTTCTATCGTTTTACCCAACACGATATCGCTAACGATTTTTTTTTTTTTTTTTGTTTATTAATGAAATGATAAAATTATTCAATCGATTATATTTGTTTTATGCATAAAGTTAATATAACTTTGTAAATATTTTTGCTAATTTCTCTCTGATCAAATATTTAACAATTTTTAATCGATTTTTCTTTTTTATTGCCGAATTTCTTTAAAAAAATATTCCCTTTATAAACGATCTCTTTGAACGAATATCCCGTTCCAAATTTTTTCTTAAAACCGATAATATCCTTATTAATAAAAAAATCTCATCAAATCCCGTTTATTATAAAGGTTTCGATGAAATGAATAACAATGGAATTTAATTCAACCTTATAGTTTAATTGACTCAAAAAGAATATTCTCTATAGAAGGATAGAGAAGATGTAAGGCTTTCAATTAGAGAACTATTCGGGAGTACTGGTATTTTCAGGCTATGATTGCATACTATATAGGTTGTATAGGTGGAGGATTTTATACTGTACAGGTAACATTGAGAGGGTGCTGTAAAGGTGATTTCACGGAGGATAGAGGGGAGGGGGAGGAAGGCGATGGAAAAGTCTAGGTCTAGAGTACTTGATACTATCGTATCACCGTCGACGTGTGATTTCTGAACGGACAGAAGGATTCAGTAGGACACTTTCAACAGATTCATATTGTATTGGAGTACCGTCATAATCGTATTCTATTGGTATCAAAGCTCTTCAGAAATTGATTCCTTTTGCAGTCTCCATTCGAATGTATTTAACTCGACACTTCAGAAGTTATAAGTAAGTCAATTATCTCTTCTTATAAATTTATAGATTATTCAGTTGAAGTAAGTCATTGATAAAGTTATCATTTTCGATGAAGTTTTATCACTTTTGTGATAAATTAGATGACGGGTTAATTGAATTTGCTTAGGTGTTCTCTCAAATGATGATCTTCTTAGTAAATGGGAACAGGTTGATTTCAGTACTGTCGTTGTGGTGGAGATTTTTGGGGAGGGAAGGGGGGGGTTGGGAAGAAGGTACATGAGTCGGAGTTCATCGCCACGTTGACATTTGCGCCACAAATATAAAAAAGCGAAATTATTGCCTCAAAAATCTAAAATTACAACACCAGTCCTAAACTTCGCTTTAATTCTGTGGCTTCATCACCCCTTCATTCCAATGAATTTGGTCGCCGAATGCATGGATGAACTCCACTTTTAATTCATCTTCGTCATTTCTATGGTACTTTTTTTGTTTTCTTTCTTTTTTTAAATGGTTGAAAGTCATGGTCCAGATGGAAGTGATAGTGAGGGGTATTAATGTAATTGGTTTTACAGACGGATATCGGATACGGCAACCCAATGGTTGAGCACTAAATGGGGACGAAGATTTCGAATAGGTTTGTTGGGTACAACGATTGTTGCATATCCAATTGCAACACTAATTTCTAATGGTCCATTATTGAAATATACATTCCCACTCAGGTATAAAACAAATGACGACCTACCTCAACGCTTGAAAAATATTATTGATTCGGTAAGTGATCTTTTATTGTATGCCCAATATTAGATAGGTATGGAAGTAGGTGTTGTAGAGAAGCGAAATAATCCAAAACTTATGTATTCCTGATACAAAAATCCTCTCAAGTTTCATCAGCATTATAGGCGATAGAAAGCATTACCACATCTACCTGGACTAATTGATTGAGATTTAAGAATGTCCTAAATGCTAGAAAGTTTATTAAACAACTTAAGCGGGGCTTTTAGAAAGTAGAACTCCGGAGCATAATTGAGATACGTGACCGAACTGCATAGATCATGAATAGTATATGCGGATTTTCTGTCGTATTAAGCTTTGTGGTCGATTGAAGTCACTCATCTGATTGTGTTATGCGTTTTAAATTCTTTTTTTTTCCAGCAATATGAATTATTTCTGCAAAATGAATCACGAGTGCCGAAGGATGCGGTGGTTGCATTCAGTTGCTCTACTTCAGATGGTTTGTTTTCCTCACTTATTGATAGTTGTTGAACGTTCTTAATATTGCTTACCCGAGTGGGGAATTTAAATAAATAAATAAATAAAATATAAAATATAGAAAATCATTTTTCATTTTTTCACTTCTGATTGTTTTTTTGTGTTATTTTTAGGTGTTTAATGTCGGATTTAGATTTCTGATTGCATAGCTGTCAACTAAAATATTATGCTCTCAGAAGCGTGCCATCGAATGTTATGAGCAAATCCGCCTCAGTAGAAGAGAGTAATTCGTTATGCTTTAGAGAATTTTAAACGAATATTCGAGGATTGAATAAGGGAGAATGACTGAATTCTATCTGAGGTCGTATTGATGAGGGTTAGATCTCATTAGCAAATTTCCTTCCGTTGCGGTGTTTGACCATCTAATTTTTATCATTCCAGTGAAATTTGATTTAAATACCCGAATTATTACTAAAACATTATTTATTTTTTCCCAATCATATTTTACTTCGTAGTTATTCATCTCGATTTCATTATTTAATTTAATTTAATTTAATCTCGATTTAGTTTTATTGTTTCAGAAAGTATGGATACAATAGCCGAAGGATCATTGGGTGTTCGTTTTGGATTACACATATCGTTACCTTTCTATGCGCGATTCAATACACTCGATGATGCATTCGACTATTGTAGACGTTATTTGCAACCGTTGAATTTTGTTGGTGAACCAATTTGTGTTTTATGGGATTCAAATGCGGGCAAAGAAATTGCCGAAAGTTTTGTCCTTTCTGATAAGGTATTTATTGTCTTATATTGCAGTCATTTGCATAATTAATTTGCATATTTTATTAGTATTTATTTAAATATAGAGAAAATGTTTAAAACTTTAAAAAGTTTTGCGGTTGATTATCCGCCTATTGTAAAAATTTTTATTTATTAGATAAACGCTATTATTTTATGTTTCTCGACAATTATTTCTATCGTTTTTCGTATAGCCTCATTCTTTGATGAGGACTGTATTGATTCACGTTTATCTCCTCCCTTGCTAATCCCTTGTTGGGATTGATATCCAGTCTTTAAATTGGTAGGATATAACTTAATATCGGTTGTGGATTTTTTTTTTGAAATATTTTATTGCTCCATTATTTTTTATTTATTTAAAAACTATTTTTGCATCTATATACCCTACTTTTTTTCAATTCTGCTGTTATTTATAGCAGTCTTTTTCATTATATATAAATATTTTTTGAAGGCATTGAAATTCCTCGTTCTACGAGATCTCTACGCGCATGATGGCTATTCAGCATATGCCACTAAAGCTGGATCATGGGCAACATTTACAACGTTTTCTTCATTTTTTACTTATTGGATGCATGGACGACCTTTTTTCGGAAGTAGTGCCATTTCATTTGTTGGTCTTTATGCGTTCTTCCTTACAATGGCTTATTTCGGTGCAAAACAGTGGTATAATCTCTATAGGTAAGTAGTGCTATATCCTTCACAAGTAAGCAACAGTATATTCTTTACAGATGAGCAGTGATGCGTTCTTTATACATGAATATGCTTTATCGTTATATTTAATGATTTTTTAAATAGAATTGAGAAACAAGTATGTTATTACACAGCTGGGAGGGTAGAAGTTTTCCTTATAGCTGAAGTGCCCAATGTTTCGGAATATTTTAAAGTGTATTGTTGTTGCGGGATGGACACTGTCCACTTCTTCCTAACGTAACAATAGCACGAACATTGCATCGATAGTGACCATTCCTTAATGACTAGATGCTAAGTAAGCAACGTTATGAGTGACCATTTTTTATTGCTAGTGGTTGCAAAGGAAAGCAAAATTGTGATATATATTTAAGTCACATCAGGGGCTATTTGCAGCAATAGTTTGTCTATTTGCCGTTGAAAAAGGTGGGGTATTTAAGCAGTTAACCTATTTCATTGGTATACCTTATACCTTCAGTTAAATTGCTTGGTGTGCTAAGTGGTGGCTACATTGAGGAATCAAACAATAATGCGCTTTCGTTTATTTGGAGAAATTCCATTGATTTTAATTATTACATTTTTTTTTTCTGAACGGCAACAAAAATCCGATCAATGATTAACCTATAACATACCTTTATTTATGTCTATAAGATTTTTTATTATATTTGAAGGAAATTGTTGTGTTAAAATTTAAGGTTTATGGCGGATGTGCATGCGGATGGCGTAGCATCACGTACATCCTTCGAACATTCTGAAGGAGGCAAAGAATACTATTGGAAAATGCTCAAGAGGAACAGGTTACTTGTCGTTATTTATAACACATTATTGTGTTATTTATAACAAGTGTTGTTAAAATAAATTGAAAGTAGCCGCGGTTATAACAAATTCAAAATAAAAATAATAATTCTTATTCAGATTGAGATTCATTAAATTTACAGTCGATTCATGAAACTTTCTTTTTGGTCGAGGTGATTTAGAAAGATGGTGAATGATTCGCTTATTGGTTGGAGTGTAGATTATCTGTTATCACTGATCCATACTGCAAAGATTAGCAGATGGAATATCTCTTTTATTCCGCTTTGATCAGTATTTATTTAAGATTGCTAAGAGAGATGCTTCCGAATGGTGCATTGAAAGTGACAGCATCAGGTGATATTCGTGGTATTATTACACCGATATTGACTCGTTACGACCATATGAAAGATTTGAAAGCTGAAGACGACGAATTGAAGGATGTCACTTCAGGCGATACATAACTTCGAGCAATTTTATTATGAGGATCGGTGAAAGAAATCTCATTTAATGTTTTTTTTTTATTTTTTGATTTAATAAAAGCGCAAAAAATACCCATGGTAAATTCATTGATCTATAATTTTTGCCTTTGATGAAAATTATGCAAAAAAAAAGATAATTGTTATTTATATTAAAATATCGTTTCAAGAACCAAATCAACGGAGATCATAATTCATGGTAATAAAGAGTTGGCTAATTTCCCTCAGTCATTCAGGAATGAGAAAAGGGGAGGGTCAAATTTATGCAAGCTTCCGATAAAATTGAGAAACGAGTATATCATTAATCAACTAAGCAGGTAAAATTCATTTCTGTAGTTTAGAGTCAGTCAATATTTGAAATATTTTAAAGTATGGTATTCTTGTTGGATGGACATTGTCCACTCCATCATTTATTGTAACAGTAGCACCAATATTGCATCATGAGTGACCATTCCTTAGTGGCTACTTCTTTGCTGAATTGCTCAGGACTGAAAGAAAAGGAAAGGAATCAGCATCAATCATCAAATCTATGCAACTATATGACCATCTCGGATGATCGATGCTTAAATTCGTTAAAAATTCCAACAATATGGTTGCATTCTATATCACTGGGAAGTATTCTTTCATTAAAAATTTAAAAAAATATATTTGATTTATATTTTAATGCAAATTTTCAAATATAATTTTATTTTATTAGAATTCTTTGAGGAAAAAAAATTTTTTTTTTTACTTATAAAATATTTTATCTAAATAAGTGCTGATCGTCTTTAGATCACTTCTTAATAGTTGAAAAAAAAAAACCCTCGGATAGGTACTTGATAATCTCAGAGACTGGTTTAACTCATAATGTGAGTCCATCAATCCAATAAGTATTAAGATTTGTGATTCTCGTATCGTTATAATGTTTACTTACCTGTTTATTTTTCTTTTTTTATACGACAGGTGTTGTTTGCTTGTATCGTAGATGGAAAGGTGTGATTCTTATCTGATTTTTTGTTTTAAAAAAATTTGATTTTTTTTTTCAATGTTTCAAAAAATAGGAAAAAAGGCCTCAATTTTTTATGCTGATACTGTTGAATGTTTTTTTTTTTGACAATGTTTTCAGTTTATAAATAAATCTTCGCTATGTTATTTTGGGTTTTTTTATTTGCATATCTATTATGGTTATTATTTACCTACCCAAATAAATATATTTGTATTTTCTTGTTTTTTTTTTGCTTTATTTTATCAAATTTCTATCGCTATCTGATTCTTTTCACCATCAAATGTATTTTATACCAAAATATACCAACCACATCGGTTTATCCAGCCTGACGTAAATATTCCGGAACCCAATTGTAAGCCTTAAATGGCTTAGCTGATATCTCTAGGGGGATTTAAGGCGGTAATTGCTGCAATTCTTTGCTTACTAAAAGAAAGTCTTCCAAGTGTATCGGTGGTCACTACGGTCATTTCATTTCTCTGGTCAGTCCTAAACACCCCAACAAGTGTATCGGTGGTCACTACGGTCATTTCGTTTCTTTGGTCGATCCTGAACACCCCAATAAAGGAATCTTCCATAGTTCCATAATTTTATGGACTTCATTACTAACTTCTATCGCGCTATTCTTACTCCTTGATGAAGGATGTTTAATGGTATCCATCCTGTGAGAAATGTAGTACTAATTCAGGTGGTCATAGGAATGATCACTTATGAATGTGGCTAAATACCCCTTCCCTCAAATTGTGGAATTTCGTTTTTTTTTTTTTGCAACTAAGGTTTTATTCATCTTATCAAGATTGGATTACAACTTTTTTGGAAAAGTTTTACGCATTAATTACAAACTTTTTGCCTTGTTTTATTTAAGAAACGGTGTTTTTCGTAAAAACTTATATTGTATATTTGTTTTTCTCATCGCAATTTTTTTCAAAGGGAATTTTTTTTCTAAAGGTATTTAATAAAATGTTTTTTTTCATAGATGTGGCCACTCTTTTTTACTTCTCTCCTCCCTTCCACCAAATGGCAAGTATTTGCGGGAAGGAAGTAGGGGAGAAGGAAGGGTCCGCGTCGGGCCATATCTCTGTAAAAAAAACATTTTTTAGTTTTTGTTGGTTTTTTTAGGTGTGCTTCTCAATGTTTCGGGTATTGATTGTTCCAAATAAAGTGTACTCGAGGTAGGATGCAAGGTTATGTGATTTACCGTAAACGCATAAAATAGAAACCCACCTTTACGAATATCAAAAATAAGGTTACTTTATAGGGAATCGAAATAAAATAGCAATGGATTTATCAAAGATGTCAAATTCGGATCGAATACAATTATGTCGTCGTTATTTTTTCATTGGATTTGCATTATTACCACTCGTATGGATCGTCAATTTTGTTTGTTTCTTTCGTTATGCTTTCATCGTCGAACCATCACAATCACAAAAAATCATTCGTAAATGTTCGTTGATTTTTATTTCGATTATTTATTGCATTTAAAAAAAATTAATATTTTTTTTTAAATAATTATATCCTCGCAAAGATTTAAAATCATAGGGATTTATTTAGGATAGATCCGCGGGTTGAAATTCACTGCGATCGACCAACAATTATCCGTATGGGATATAGATATTTCCATTTTATTCTGCAACTAGTTGAGGATTGCTGTGAAAGTGATTTTAAGCTGAATTTTTGCATAATCGATTGATCGACTAAGAAAAAAAAAAGAAGCAAATAAATTACAATTTTATTATATTTGCATATTGAGACGGCATTTGCTTATGTTGGTGCAATCGCAAAAAAAAAAATCACTTAATGGCAATTATTTTCGCTTTTTATTTGGTATTTTACTGTTATTTTAATTATTTTAATTGATAATAGCTCTTGATGGATCTAGATGGCCGTTAGATGTTTATTTCAATTGATTATGCAATCGTTTTATTTCTAATAAGCCATCATATCGCATCATATTTGCAGACGTAATATTCTCGTTGATTGGCGCATCTTTTTGGGTGATTGTGTTGAGCATATGGGAAATATACTTTCAAATTGAACGTGCCAAAGGAAACGAATGGACCGATCGGCTATCATTTGTATTCCCTCTCGGTTATGTATAGACGAATAATTATTTCCTTTTATATCTAATTTTTATTATTATTATTTATGATTTAATAAGGCAAATTTGTGGTGTTTGCATCTTGTATCATTCGATTCAACCTCTAACGTTATTAAAGGTCACGATGGTTTATTGTGTTCAATATTTCCCACTTTTCTTGCCAATCCTATTTACAAATAGATAGGGGAAGGGAAACTGGGAACTGGAATTGGTGCTTAACAGATTTCCCTGGGAGGTTTTTTCCCTGGTACTTTATAATTTTTTTTTTGGGGGGGGGGGGTTGCATACTTTGACCTGGTTTTAAAGTACTGTTATAAAAATTGGGTCTTTTATAGACAGATATTACTTAAAGAATTGCCTAAAGGGAAGGCGTACACCTCCCGCACCCCCTACTCGGAGGTTTGTGAAGTGTGTTTTTTAATTGAAAGATATTAGCCTTTTTTATAATGTTTTCGAAGGGGGGGGGGGGGGGGATTATTGGGGGAGGGGAGGAAGGAGAGAGGCAGATGTTTTCATCTTTTAATTAACTTTTATTTTGTCTTCATTGAAAATTCCAAAATTTGAAGAACCAAAGAAATGGGTAAAAAGCGGTAACGAAATCGTATTTTTCATTGCTTGCATTAGAGATGTTCCCGTTGGTGGAATAAACTTTAAATAACGATTTCGTTGAATAATTTCATTTGTTTTACATACGATGTAATACTCTATAATTAATGTTTATAATTGTGGGATAGGAAACCTCAGAGAAGGTTGGTGAAGGGGATCAAAGAGGGAGAGGTGGAATATTAAGGGCCATTCTGAGACCACCCACATCCCCGAGTTGTTTTTTTTTCTACCGTTAAAACCTCCCAGAATTAGGTAGTAGACAAATTACTCTTCCGTTTTGGAACTCGACAAAAACCTGTTATATAATTGACATCATCAATGCAAAAAGTGATGGAAAATCGTTCAACCCTATATGGATTTGAACTTGCGACTCTTCGTTCTCTATTTTCTGCTCTAAATTTTTTTGTAAGCGGTTGATAGCCTCATGCTATTGCCATATTTTGGGATATATCTTAGTGACCGTTCTCGACTTTTATATGAATTTACTTCAATGATACTCTCATAAAGTGATTTCTTTGAAAATTTCATGATACCAATTGAGTCAGTTGTATTATTTAATAATTCAATGAATTATATTGTCATATTTTTTTAAATAAAAATTACATTTGAATATGTATCACTATTGAAATATTCTTTATTTGGTACTATCCATTTTTAATATTGACCGCCTCATCAAAATCGTTGTTATGCTCACCGATACCACTACAACGTTTTTTTACTATCGACTTCACATTTTTTAAATTCCTTTATAATGACCTCTGATATGGTCATTGCCTTGTTCGATGTGAACGAATCGATAATTATTTTCTTGATGGTTTCCTTCTTTTTTTTTTTTTGGTGACAGCCGTCAAGGATGACGGGATGGTGACAGCTGTCATTTTAGACTAATGAATCTTTTTCTGATAAAATTGATTGTATTGTCTGATAACAGTTTTATTGTCTTGATAAGATTATTGGGCAAAAAATCTTTGAAAAAATATTCTCTGAAAGAGAAAAACTCGTCTACGATCAGTGCAAAATTTCCTACATGAGATTACGATTACCGTATCGAATATTCCGATTTGAAACGGTTATTTTGGTGTTACCGTTATTAATTACGATCACCTATCATATCTGCTTATATTTTTGAATTGAATTTGTATTCCGCCCGAATATTACCAAATTTTTTAATGTTTTCGATGATGTTTTATTTTGTTTCAGTATTAATTTCTGCATACTTCATTGATAGCAGTTGTATATCGTCGATGTAAGTAACAATTTTTCATTTCTGGTTCATCTATTCGATACCATACAAGTAGAATGAAAACGACCGAATTGATAGCATTACTTTTTATAGGGTCACTCATTTGGTACTTTTTTCCCGTCGGACACGTTTCCCACGTACGTTTCCCACGTTTCACGTACGTATTTCTATTCTCGTATTGTTACGTAGATTTACAATAAAATATACGTGTCCCATTCCACGTTTAGCATGCCCGATAGTAGTTGACTTAGCGGTTATTGATTGAATGTAATCTTATGCCCTTTTTTTCCATATTTAGGTGTACGAGGTAGGCGACGCTTTTTTTTGAATTTTTGCGCCGAATATTTCTTTATTTATTTTTATTGTCATCGTTATTACTGAATGAAAGTATTTTTGAATAGCTAATCTCACTCGTTACATATATAAATTTATAGACATGGTACTCGAAAGCCTTTTTTTAAACACATGCATGAAAGTGGAAAAATTAGTCAATAGTTTTCAGGTTTTTTTCTACTATTTTATACCTTTTTCTTTTATAAATTTTTTTTTTATTTTTTTACGTTTTGCCTACTTTCCGAGTTTTTTTTTTTGCATAGATCTGTTCCAATTTTTTCGGCATGGGGAGGAGCGGAGACAGGCTATTGGCTGTTTGCAAATTTCAATATTTTTTGGAATATCCTTCTTACCCTTTGACCATTCCTTTATTTTTATAAATTTTTGTGTTCTCACAAGCAATTTTATGAAATTTGATATCATTTTAAATCTTTGATTTTTTTATTATCACGTTCCCAGTCAATTTTTTAAATCCGACATTTTCTTTCGGTTATTCAGTTCTTCAATTTTTGGTGATTTTTATTTTATTTAATTTTTTATTTTTTTCAGTCAGTCGAGCATTCGCTACGAATAAATATCTCTTCAAATCACTTCCACCTGCTTTGACCCAATGTCCCTCTAATCCATTTGGCTCCTGCGGGTCTTTAGGTCATCGGCCTGTACTTCTTGCAGGTCGATCGGGTGAATGTTAGGGCTTAGGCTTATCCCCTCCCCATCGGATGCTGACGAGCCGATTCATCACCGTCGTTCCTCTTATGACTATCGCAACTTATTCGGTGGCCCTCGTCCCGATGAGGATGCTAGGCGGGGTGGCTTGGTTGAGCGGAGCCGACACTTCTGATCGGAGCTCCACAACCGATCGCGCACTAGACAATGCAAAACGATAAATGTTTTAGGTGGTGCTCGTAAATTATTTTTCTATGTTTTTATGGCGACGGATGCTAATTTCTTCCCTGCAATTAAAATATTTTCGAGGAATATTTCATTTTTTGAATTTATATTATCGTTGAGGATCTTTAAATTGAATTCATAATCACCTATTTTCTTGATTCTTTAAGATTAGAGATTGATAAGTTTTTCCGATCCGTTCTCCTTAAAATTAGCTCATCTCTTCGGTTTGCTACATTTTTTTTGCTGCCTTCATTGCTTTATTGTAATATAAAAAATTAAATTGTTATATCTAAGCTGAATGCACAAAGCCTTCTGAGTTAAATGTATCGGTGGTGGATAGAGTTTTGAGAGTTGCCGAAGTTCCTAGACTGGTATTCGGGGTGGGGTGGGGGCGGGAGGGGGGGGACCCATGAAATCTTATCGAAATCCTTCAGGAAGGTGATACGGCGTCGTCTGAAGCATTCATTCATCAGAATTGTACCACGTTTCCGGGTCAGAACTCATCTAGTCTGCTATTTGGATGACCTATTAAATACAACTCGTGATTACATTCTTCAGTATTCTTGCAAAATTCTTCAATGTTATCATTGCGTTATGCGTTAGCTAATGTTTAGAATGCCAAAATTCAAGTTTTAAAAAATTTAATTTAACGGAAATTCAAATTGACATAAGCTACAAGCAGAAGGATGACGGGGTATTTCCCACCTTCTTCTTGCTAAATTTTTCCTCCTATAGTCTCCTTTCGCCAAAAATTTTCCCATATTGCATTATATTAGACTATAAAAATCCTTCTGAAATATTGTTTAATTAGTGCTTATTCTATTCAAAGCGTATGATCGAAGTGTTGATTGTATAAGCACATCATTTTTTTTTTTGAATTTTTGAATTCAATTCATGAATTTTTTGCAGATGTCAACGTGGAGCGATACATTAGAAGGTTTAGCCGCATGTGCAATTTCAGCGATTTTTTTTGGTTCGATGTTTGTACCGCTGAAGAGAGAAAATGCTGGCGATGGTTAGAAATTATAATATTTATCATTTTATTTGCACTCATCGATCACCGATAATCTGATTTTAATTAAAAAAATAATAATTTGATTTTTTTTTAAAAAGAGTATTATTAGTGGATAATATTCAAACTTGAGATTTATTTAAATATTAGGCAATAAAAGATTTCAATATTTGTATGGAATTTAAATATGAGCTTTTGAATTGCGCCGATTGAATCGTTTCGATAGCGCAATAAATAATTCAACAACGTTTTTCTCTTATATTTTATTCTATAGGTAATTAAAGAAATTGTTTTTTTTTTTCTATCTATAAATATATTAGCCTAAATATATGCTATGACAATGGATAAAAATTTCTATTCGGTAATTAAATTTTGGCAACTTTCCCATTTTTGAATATCACATGATTTGGCATAGTTTCAATTACATGAAATATTATGAAATATTCCTTTAAGAAGGAAATCCCACAAGGAAGTGAGTCTCTGATGGTATAAATCCAGCATAGAGCAGTCAGTTCTATCCTTCCATACCTGCTTAACCAGTGATTAATTAACGTAAAGGTTTTACTGCGAACATCTTATTTCGCGGAGGGTATAGTTATAAGATTATAGAATAAGTTGATTTCATTATTTGAAAGATGGAATGTGATAAAATGTTGAAAACACAATTTGTGCTTTATCGCATTTAGAAACTGTTGCGTTATTTTGAACCTTTATTATATACCTAATGTCAGTTTATTTCGAGTGGATTTATTTTTGTTATTTTTCATGGATGTTATTTTTTTTCTTTATGTAAGAATTTTTGACCTTATTATGGGCATCAGTGGTTTCCGGATTTACGATAAACGCAACAATTCCAGAAAGAACCAAGAATTCCGGAAGTAACCAAGAATTCCGGAGGGAACCAAGGATTCCGGAAGTAAACAAGAATTCCGGAAGTAATCAATGCGCATTATTTTTGCTTGGATCTGATCAAATCGAATTCAGGAATATTCACACAATGGGTGATGGGTGCAGCGATATTTGTTGTTGGTATGATCGTTAATGCATTTGAGGGATTTCCAACGTTTCATCCACTCGCTATGCTTGGTGGAGCACTTTGGGCAACAGGTAAATTATATGTTTATTGTATAATATTCAAAAAATATTCAAACTTGATGAATATTGCAAGCATTGTAGGTATAGTAGTGTTCCAACCTAGAATATTGAGGGGGAGGGAAGAGGGGTCTTTTGATCGGCTTGTATCGCTTTTAAGGTTGGGGGGGGGGGGTCTTTTGATCGGCATGTATCACTTTTAAAATGGGGAGGGGGGGAGTATGTATCGGGATAGACAAATAATTGCTAAGCAATTGCATAAATTTTTTTTTATATTTCTATAACCGTGTGCTTACATTAATTAGCAATAACAGCATAGGAAAAATTAAAGAAATGTTTGTATTAATATTTATACAATTCAATTTACTGATCAAAGATCAGTATTTAAAAATTTTATTTGCAGTTCATTTAAATAGAGGAAATTCCAATTCATTAGATGAATAGAAATTTGCATATGTAAATTTTTTCCGTTTTTCTTTTTTTTTCGTTTTTTCATTAATTGATTGATATAATGTGAGATGAAATTAAATAGTCATATTTCTAGTTGCTAATTTTCAGGTAACGTAACAGCGGTACCAATTCTATCGATGTTGGGTATGGGAATGGGAATGCTGATTTGGGGAACGACGAATTGTCTTTGTGGTTGGGCAGCCGGACGTTTCGGCCTTTTTGGTTTGATTGCAAACGTTCCGAATAGTGTCCTACTCAATTATATTGGTCTCATTTGTGTTTTAATAGGGTATATTTCTTGAATATTCGATACGATTTATTTTCTTGCATTTAATTGCATTCAGGTATACTGAAAAATTCTACACTCAATTTCTCTCAGTAATAATGGTAAGGTTTTTACCCACCGAAAATGTAATATGGGATATGCATTTGAATATGTTTTTTTCTTGACGGAATTAAATTAGAGATTTGCATCGATACAGAAATTACCGGCTCCTAAATGAAGGAGCTACGAGCTTCGGTAATAGTGGTTATAAGCACCTGAGGTCAAGCTCACATTTCTTGAAAATGGGGATTATTATAGGTAAGCACCTGAGGTCAAGCTCACATTTCTTGAAGATGGGGATTATTATAGGCATTTGCAGGTATGAAGAGGTTTATTGAGATTGTGTTTGTTAATAAAGTAAACATGCACCAGTTAGCCTAAAACTTTGAAGTAATCATCAACTCCCGTCATAACTGAATCAATTTTCTCTTAGAGAAGAGAAGAGGGAAGGGAATTATTCGGCACTATTTGTCTTTCTTATTTGCATATTCTTTACCATTTATCTGCCTCATTTGCATATTCGTTCTTTGTTTTTGGATCAACCGGAAGAAATCAATAATTCGACTGATCGATATATTATTGAAAGATTTTTGATAATGCAAATAGGACAGCACACATTAATCACTTAATTATTGCAATGAAATCTGATAAAGCATATGAGTTACGATATTGATTACAATTAAGTTTGATTTCCATTGGCATATTTTTGAACATTTTATCGGCGGGGGGAGAGGTCTGTTTCGCCGATCGCAACCTTTTGCGGAATTTCATTTATAGTAAATATTATTGAATTAAAAATTAGCTGATATATTTAAAAGGCGATATTAAAGTCCTTCAAAGGACGATCACCACCGAGTCAAGCAGTCACTTCAATGAGGTCACAAACGTCCTTCTGACGGAGGTTTCAACATCCTTCTCATTTTAGTGGAGTACTATTCTCGCAGATGCATCCCAATACGAGGCAATATTCAAGGACCCCTTCACCATCACATACGGAAACGGCAGTTCATATTAGAAGAGCCGACGATTCACTCGATGACGACGAGACTACCTCACTCTTACCGTCCTATATTCGTTCAACAAACAAGAGAATTATGTTGGTTTGCTATAATTGAGTTTATTTTTTAAAATATTTTTGTTAAGTTAATATTTGAAAGATACGATTTTTTGTCTTGAAAAGTTTTTTCTTTACTTTGAGGATATTTTAAATGTTTTATTTTTAAAGTCAACCGAAATTTAGACTTTTTTCAGTGAAAATTGCCAAGAAAAACTTTCTCCTTTTTCAGGTTTTGGGAGTTCTTTTTAGATTTGTTTTCCATAAGGCGGGGGTTTTTTTCATTGTTTGAGCTCAACTTGTAAGTTTGCATCGTAATGATAATCGATCGATGATGATTTTATGCGTTATCAATGGTTATACACGAAGAGATAGTTGAGAGAGTTTGATCGATCCGTTTCCACTCGCATTTCCCCCCCCCCCCCTCCCTGCCTCCCCTCTCTCCCTCTCTCTGTCTCTCCGTCTCTCTCTTCTGCTTATTTCAAGCATTTCTTTAATTAGTGCATTTCGGAATACGCAATATAATGTTGGGATGAATGTTGCATCCGATAGCAAACTCCCCCCCCCCCCACTTTTTTTACTGTTCTAAGACCTGAGCTCTAAGATGCCTTTTTATCAGTCATATCGTACTGCGGAAGATCACTTCCTATGGTATTAAGTTTTAAAAAAAGCCTTATATGTACGCTGATAACTTGCCCACAACATAGGGATAAGCAAACATAGATGGGAACCATTTCGATGAAGATATCAAGAAAAATCGCCTACTTAACAAATCGAACCCTTAAATTACTGCTTCTTCCCTCTGTTTGTCCTCTAATATTTCCTTTTCCGGCGCCTTTTCCGGTTTTCACTTCGGCATTAATTTCGGTTTTTCAGTGGAGTTGTTTTATCTCTATTTGCTGGAGCATTTTATGGATTTAATTTCGTTCCGGTTATTTATATTCAGCAGCATCCCGAAAAGGTGAGTCTATTTTTATGATTCTCAAATCGTTCACTTTAGTTCATTGAGTTCTGTTATGTGTAATATAACTAAAACTTTTGAGCATAATTTCATTCATTGCCAACGTATAATCTCTCTTATGTATTTTATGGCTTATCGGGTTGTAATTTGCTTCCCGAAATTTACATATTTTTGCTTCGATTGCATTGAAGTTACATATTATGTCTTTGAATTACTTGCATTCGTGGGTATGTGTATTACCCGTCGCCGCAGTATTATTTCGTCGTCTGTCAAAACGTTCTATGGTCCACTAAATTGGTTTTAAGCAGGAAAAGTGTTTTTTTTTTGTGTATATTCAATCTTTTTTTTTTGCGGAGCTAATCTGGAATCGCAATAGTATTTAGGCACTCTTCTTATGTTTATTAAAAACTTGCAACCTGTTGGAGATAAGCGTTAGCTATGTTAAAGCTTTGTATTATGTACGTTGAGGTTATTTTTTTGAGAGTCTTAACTTTACTTGTTTTATAAATTGAAGTTGGCTGTAATATTTTAGTCCCTTCTATATAAATGAGTAAATTTCCTTAAAAATTTTGCGAAGAAGGTCATTCAGCCTGTGCTAGGTTGTATCTATTAAACTTCACAATTCCATTAACGGCTTTAAAGGTGAAATTATCAAAGAAACGGATGTTTTCGACCACATACAGACATATACAGACATGTGGAGGCATTCACAGACAAACTTTCACAGACACGGGCATAACCCCGCCATGTTTTTCAATTCTATAAATCTTTATATTAACCAAGTGAGGTTTTCAACTAGGGAATATTATTGTTGTGCATTTTAGTTCAAAGATGCATCAACTCGTGGTCTATCATATGTGTTCGCTCACTATTGTGGAGTCTTCCTAACATCGAGCGTATTTCTAATCGTTTATATTCTTTATAAACGAAATCGACCATTCGTAAATAATAGAAGCATATTACCTGCATATATTACAGGTACAATGTGGGCAATCGCACAAACTGCATGGTTAGTTTATGGCATTTGAAGTTATT
Source organism: Baylisascaris procyonis (assembly GCA_037389465.1). Classification (NCBI taxonomy): domain Eukaryota; kingdom Metazoa; phylum Nematoda; class Chromadorea; order Rhabditida; family Ascarididae; genus Baylisascaris; species Baylisascaris procyonis. The sequence goes on along the minus strand of JAZARR010000154.1, from coordinate 4,070,394 downwards.
TATTTATTTATTTATTTATTATTTATGACTTAATATTAGTTGTTGGTGTTTTTTTTTTTTGCAGATTCAAATAAAAATCTAAGACGCAAGTATTTAATGAACAATTTAAACAAATTTGCATAGTTGTTGCATTTTTATTTCGATATGACTTTTTTAAATTTCCTTTTTTTTTTGCATGAGGCCTATTGTTCGATGTGATATCCAAATATGTTTATGGATTAGGACAGCAAATTAGTTAGACGTTTCTTTATTGTTTTTTAAATATTTATATAATTTGTGAGTTTTCTTGAAATTGCCTAAAATTTGAGCTCCGAATATTTTGCTAGTCGGCCGGGTACCTGAGAGGTTTGGAGCTTATTAGCTTTTTTTAAATTCTTTTATCGCTTAATGAGTATATTATTTATTGCCTTATTGCTTCGATTGCTGTGTTCCTATTTGAATTCATTCATCCGTAAATTGAGTTTAATCAATAGGTTTTTGGAGGTATACAATGATGAATTTATGAAAAACTTAGAATATTTGCATCCAATCTAACGATAGCCATAGAATTGTTTTGTTACAACGTTATTAAGGTTAGGTTCAGGTATAAATATTACCCGTAAAAACGAATATTACCTGAGGTGTATATTGAAGGTTTGTGGCAAACGATCGTATCTCACAAGCAATAACATTCCCGATAAACGCGATGGTACCCGGTGTATGTGCTGCACTTTGGAGTGTTTTCTATTTCCGTGAAATTGAAGGGAAACGCAATCTACGCATTATGAGTATGGCTATTTCGATCACAATATTTGGCGCTATCGTTGTTGGAATCTCAAAAAATATTTAAACAAATTCATTTGTATGTTATACCTGGATGAATTCATCTATACTCTATAAAATATCAATTAATTCATTATTCATTATCTATTGTATACTACAGAACTACTCGACAAAATTAAAAACATAGGGGGGGGGGGGGGTCATAATCCACCTCAACCTTTTGTTAAGGCTTATCTTCTACCCAAGCATTGATATTTAGAAGCGCCATAAAATTTCCAACCCACTTTCGCTCAGCAGTGGCTTAGATGAGGCTCAAAAACGGATCTTTTTCGTTCAGAATTTATGCAGTCGGTTCTTATTTTCTGGTGTCCTGTGGCTAACTTTGGGGATTTTGTTGGCTATTTGTGTTGGCAGGTTGAAATTGCAAAAGCACATATCGTGCTATCCAAAGTGATGCGCTTTCCCGCCTTTTTTCAGTTTTCCCATCCAAATGTGTAGCATTATTTCGTTAAAAGACCACTATTGCACGCTTGATAATTTTTTAAATGTTGTATTACATAACAAAATAATTAAGCTCATTTAAGGGTGATTCTTTCTTGGGTACGGTGTCGTACCATATTCTTTTAGGTGATTGTCTTGCGATCACTGTATCCGTCCTAGGATGCTTATAGCACAAATTCTTGGCTACAGTACGACGTTACTTTTTAAAGCCCACCTCATTTGGACACTCGTACAAATATGTTTCATTCTGTGATGCAATATTTTTTTTTTTTTTGGATTTTTTATGCTGTTATTGTTTTGTTAATACGTTTATTTGTCATTTTAGATGTGAATATTTATTTATTTATTTATTTATAAAGTTTTTTTTTCATTTGTTAAAAAATGTTTTATTCGAATAAACGAAGAAAAAATTTTAGTACCATTTTGAAAAAAAAAAAATGGTAAATATGTCATAAAAAATTTTTCTTTGAAATTTTATCGCGAACAAATATTTTCCATATTTTTCATTTTAATCTGCTGATGGGAATACGTTGTTTTTCAAAATTTTTGAAATTTTCCGTTTGGAATTTTTTCATTTCTATCGGAATTTCTCAACTTTTTATCCACAACGTTGACTCTTTAATCAATGCATCATCATCGAAACAACACCTAAATCTCGTCTATCACTATAATTAACTAAAACGCATTGAAATTTACGAATGCTAAATTATAGCGTTAGTTCATTATTTCTGAAAAATATTTAGCTTGGAAAAGGCTTGTTCCGGATAAGCATCAAACTCGACAAGTTACCGTACTATTCCGAATGCATCTTCCTAGTTACCGTATTCTTCCGGATAAATCTTCCGGAAATCGCAAAATTTTCAAGAATTTTGACAGATTTTAGCAATAGTATTTAACTCACAGACAAGGAATTAGGGAGAAGGTTTTAAGTGGACGAATAAATTAATAAATCTCTCCAAAATGAGTAGAAAATATTAGGATTCGTTTATTGGGCACATAGAAATAGAGTGATCAATAAATAAATATTCCTCCTTTATTTTGATCTTTCCCCGCAAAGTTTTTTCAAAAGAAGGTCGTCGGCGATATCTCGTCTAATTCATCACCTATTTCAGGGACATAAACCTGGTATTTAAGTTGTAGCCTTAAAGTAATCCCAAATGAAACGAATATTTCAGTCTTATCGGTTATTCTTATATTTGTAGCACCTATTCATCAAAGGCCACTTATAGCACCTTATTTTATTAAAACTACGTTCGATTGTTCTATCATTTCCAAACGGGTAATAAAGTAATTCTCCAGCTTTTCGGGTATTCCACTGTATGTTAAACGAACCTCATACCTGTAATTTAATCTCTGCACAGTCTTGCAAACTCCCAATGTAAATCTTTTATAATACCCTATATATTCATAAAATCTTTTATAATACCCTATATGTTCATAAAATCTTTTATAATACCCTATATATTCATAAAATCTTTTATAATACCCTATATATTCATAAAACCTTTTATAATACCCTATATGTTCATAAAATCTTTTATAATACCCTATATATTCATAAAATCTTTTATAATACCCTATATATTCATAAAATCCGGCCTATTAGAAAACTTTCAACCATTATTCGAATTCCAAATATCGACGAGATTGCCTTCATTGCTCGTGCTGATATTCACGGTATTTGAAAATTGAGCTATTATATTCGGCATAAAATTACAAAACGACATTTCACATACCATAGCCAAACTTGGCAATTTCACACTCCGAGAATCCGTTAAATCGGGGTTTTTTCCATTGATCTTGGTAGTACATTCAATTATTTATGTCCATCCTCAATTCCTCGGGTAGGCAGGAGTCGTTTCCGGAGACGGCTCCATGTAGAGTCAGTTTATAGCCTTTTTTTGATTTGCCTAGGTTTGTTCAAATCGTCCTCTCACCTTGCAACTTTATGTTGAGTTTTGTGGATTTAGCTTTATGTTGGCTGTAGGCTTGCAGTATCGGATCATCGCATAAACGGGAAGTTCCTTTTTTCCTGGGAATTCGTTTCTACCTTTAAGATCCTTTTTATTATACCCTTGAGAAGATAACAGAGTGTTGAGCTTGCTTATTTTGTGTTCAAAGTATTATTACCATTGATTAGCGAGTTTTTTTATGGATGATTTATATGGGCGGTTCATTACCTAAATGTGGATGTATTTTCTGTGAATCGTATCTTTCGCCGGTGACTTGTGGTCGCTAAAAGGATGTTCCAACCTTCCCACCTGACAGGAGGTTTTATAAGTTCCTTTCCGCACCAGTTCCTGTGACCAGATACGGCTATAGGCGGCGTCATTCAACTCATTCCTTTTTGTGATACCATAAATGAATGTCCGTATATTTTCTAAGGAGAGGAAGCCATCATCGTGCACGCATAATGGACAGGCTGACATGGTATCAGCCAGGTGAATATATGGAAGATATTATCATTCAGAGTGGTCATGTCGGCATATATGACGGTGATTTGAAGCAGGTGAATTTTTATTTTTTAAGCTTAATTGAGTACTAATAATCTAATAATCACCGGGGTAGTTATGAGGAGCGTAAGAATTTCCATCATTTTTTATACCTCGTTCTTCATTCTTGCATAAGGAGTTGAGGTAGGAAAGATTCTGCCCTCTCCGGCATGAAATCGACGAAGCAGAGAGCGTCCTTTTCATCTCATGTAGAATAAATGTACTGACGTATGGAGCCAATTCGATTATACTAGAGCTCATTTAGAAGGTGTTTATGATGTCTAGCGGAAGTGACTGAGGCAAAAGTTGTTTAACTGCGTTTATGTGGGTTGTTCAGATCTTTTGAAGCTATTGATTATGTTGAGTGTTAATGTTCACTGTGGAAAAAATTAAAACTATCTTCTGCAATCGGAAATCTTCGACGAAATATAATTTTAAAGCGAATATAATTTTATTTGATTATATTTATTAGATTTAATTCCATCTCATAATTTAGGTTAAGGGAGGGGGGGGGGGGAAGGCGATTGAGCCATTTTTTGCCCGTTGCTGCAAATCGTCACTGCTTAATCCTGCTTTTTCCTTCTCAGTTGGCTACGATCGTTTTTTCTTCACTATCTGAAACATACAAAAGGAACGCTGAACATTGAAGGCATATTCGATGAGAAAACTGCTGAAAGATTGATTTAGGCCATTTTTCGCGACATTTCATGAAATATTTTGCAGACTGAATACGAGCAAGGAACGGCATCCTTAACGTTACATCGGATTATATGGGCCGATTCGAATGATCCGGTTTGTAACTTTGAAAAAAGACTTGAAGAATTGTGTCTCTTATTGAATTTGATTTGGCTTTGGACTTTTTTGTGTATATTTTGTATAAGCTTATGCGGACCACATTTGTTGATATATATTTTGCGTAATATGTGAGACCTGAAGCACATCTTTATTTCTTTTAGTCATGATGCATAGAGAGATGTGTAGTTTTTAAATGTTGTTTACTAATTGTATCGCAAAGAACGTTATTGCGTCTCAAATACATTGCTGTAAGAATGCATGGAATTACGATAGAGGCAAGTGCATAATTGTACAGATCGGATATAGGGGATGGCGGTCAATAAAGGATAGCCGGATATGATCATATTCCAATAAAGTTGGATGATAAAGATTTTTTTTTATTTTGAAGGATTGTCGGTTGATTTTACACCATTCGATGGTGGCCAATATTGAGAAACATCACAAATCGATGTTTCGACGTGGTGGTAAAATAATGGTCTATGTTCATCCGAAACCGCATAATCAAAAGAATAACCCCATTGCGTCATCACCATTCAATCACTTCAGATTCGTCTTTCGTAACGGTGGAGAAGATGAGGTTTGTGTTGAGTCGTGAACTTAGAGCTGTTTAGACAAGTTTCTTTTATCTGTAGAACTAATGTTGCTTAGGGAATGGGTTTTGTTTTGGCAAATACTGTAGTAAAGAGAACCCCGTAATGTGAACTCGGAGTCATTGAGCTAGAGGCCGGAGCCTTCGGAGTAGCACTGATGTAGTTTGTTTATAGGGAAGCGATGTGTTATAAAAAAAAGTTGTTCCAGCCAAAACACTCCGGTCGCATTTACCCGCCAGAAAAAGTGTCAAATACTTGTTGATTGCCAATGAAGTGACTGCCAGTGTCACACTAGAACTTCGAAATGTGCAGAAAGGGGACATACATGTACGGAGCCATGGCTTCCCACATTTTCGTAACCAAAAAAAGATACCCTGCTGTTGCGGCAACGGAGCCAAGTCGTGGCAGGGGTTAGGGATTCTCTCACTTCCAAATGCATTCCCACATTTATGCAAATTATTTTTTTTTTCTCGTGCAACTTGCACAGCTCCAGCTGTACAATGAACAGCCCCGCTTATGTGGTCTGTTTTGACCGTACTAATTTTTATAAGAGGTGGGTATGAGACGAAAACAACCTTAAATTTGAGGTGCTTCGTAAATTCATTCTTGCAGCACCGAGATCAGTTTCTTCCGGTTTCTAGTTTCCGGTAGTCTTCCGTTTAGAGGTTCTCGTGAAGGTAAAAAAAAGAAAGGAATTTTAGCGCTTTAATATGCCACCATCGATATTCATCGCTCTATGCAACCTCTCTTTATTGATTGTTTGCAGTCGGTCCCCCTCCCCCTTCCCGGTTATTTTAAGTTCATTTCCATGTGGTGATGCTATTTATGGGTTTGCTTATAGTTTTTCGAGAAATATCGGGATGCTTTGGCTCGTCAGGCGTGGCAACGGACGTCCTCCAGTTCAACATCCAGTTCGGCTGGGGTTCCTTTTCTTATGGCTTTATTTTTTTATTTTGTTAGATGCATATTGTGCTTGCAATTCATATTCGTTACTGCCAGCTTCTGCCGCAAACGAATACCAATAATATTGGAATGGTTGGAAGTCATCTGAAGATGGAAGAATCTCTGAGTTTTTTCGCATTGATATTGAGTGTAGTAATTAAGATGCAGTGGAGAATGTAGCGAATACAGTGAACATGCGAGAAGGATGAGAGTGTTACGTTGTAACGACCAACTTTGGAATGTGATATTTTTAGAAGTTGTCCCTGTTAGTTATCACCGCCGATGTTTTTACTACAAACGAAAAAGTCGGTTATGACGCTTGTTATTGATGTTTGCACTTCGAATATTTTCATGAAAGGAGAGCAGAAAAGTGGGGGGATGGGGGAGGTGGTAGGTGGCCTTTGCTACTTCAGTATGTTCTTCCGGTTATACTTAACCTTGATTTACTTGGTTTTTTCTCTTTCCGCTCTCATCTGTTTTGAAGACGTGCGAAGTGCACACCTTAGAGGTGCTGAATTTTTCATGTCAGTATCGAACCAAATGAATATACGTTTGCAGTCACGTAACAGTGCCGCATATATGCCACGTGCGGTAGGTATTTCTGGAATCGAGAAACGCCTCGCTGATAATCATCAACGTGCACACGAGAGTATTAGTCAGGTAGTTTTGTTTGAGTTGGTCTATAATTCGATGATATTGGCTGTTGTCAATTTTGGGCAATCGGTAGGAAGTTTGTGCTGTTGAGGTGTATTGTTTTATTCCTTGTTGTTCTATTACATATGGAAGAAACCCTTTGGATCTTTCGCAGCCATATTAACATGGTTGTATTGAGATGGGAGAACAAGCAGTAAAAATCAGTCCTTTTCTCTCAGTCTTGATTTAAATCTCGCTGACGAACATAAAAGGAAGTGGAATTGACCAATTTTAAAATTGTTGAAGTGGCGACCTAAAAAAAGCTGAAATCTTGTTCACGAGTATGTGATACGAATGGTGTCCATTTTGTTGTTATATTAATCGCTGAATTAGTATGTTGATGTGTTAATAAAGAATGCAATTTGGAAACAAAGGCAGATATCGTTCATGCGATACCTCTACCATAAGGCATGAAAAAATTAATTTTTTATAACTCTAGAATGGAATTGCGCTAATCTTGAGGTGGAGGGATCAAATTTGACGTTTAATGACGTCATTATCCCTAGGCATTCGAAGATATGAGCCATTTAATGGAGTATGCACGTGAGATGGTCGCACTCTCGAAAAGTATCACCGAAAAGCTACGAGCCAAAAAGGGTGAAATAACGGAGGATGAGGTCAGTTGACGGCCATTGTATTGTGGTAGAGATCCTCTCAATTAGTTATTAAGGATCAAGCTCGAATCCAGTCGATTTCTTTTTATTTATTTTAGGAGTTTAACAAGTTTGTATCAGTATTAGTTTGCCTATACTATCAGTGCAGTTCGCTTATATAGAAACTAAAATGTTAAAGAATATTGATCTGATGATATCGCAGCGATCATTGACGAATATAATTGGAGAGTTAATTTTTCTGGATGTGAATCCAACTATTTCAGGATATGCTAGAGAAGCTATGAGTAAATTTTTATTTATATAAAATTGGCTTATTTAGAATAGGTTTACACTTTTTAAAATTTTGTCATTGGGAATTCATAATTCATCTGGCTGTTGCGTTTAAAATTCAATCCTGCAATGGAGAAACTCATTTTTTTGTTTTTCTCTTCTTATTATTTTCCTGTAGAATGAGAAAGTTGGATCTATTATTGTAAAGTTTCTCGTTGGTTATACTCTCTAAAATAAAAATAAATTTAATTATTTATTATTAATAATTTCGAAATATTTAGACGATTCGATTCAAATCCTATTTGCTAAGTTTGGGTGTTAGTGATCCGGTAACGAAATCAACATTCGGTAGTGGTGCAAAATATTACGAGAAACTTGCCGAAGAGTTATCTTCTATTTTGTGTGGCCCACTTAAGGTACGCTTTGTTCATTTTTTTTTTATTCAGTGGTTTTTTGTGCAGGTGATGGATTATGCACTGAGCGGGAGGGGGGGGGGGTGTATCGTCATGTGTTCATTGTGGGATTGAATGTTGCATTCGTAAATGATGAAAAAAGCTTAGATCATGCTATATGCGGCGTATCTCATTGGCATGAGATGGGGGGGGGGGGGAGGGTTGGAATTTCAATAATTCTGCGATGGCAAGGGTGCTGATGCATCTTTTGCAGTGAATGAATGAAAGCGTAGATCGATGCGATTTATAACCATTTTTATGGATGTCTGCAATTGAGAGTCATGTTTTATAAATAGATTTTAAGATGTAATGAAGAGTTGAACATTATCGAATCATACTGCCAGAAGAGGCTCTAGTTGATTATAAATTTGAATAGTTTTCTTTTAACTATACATCTAACAGAGTCCTTCCACTTTTTTTATGACTAGGATAAGAGGTGAGATTCTCTTCACTGACAAAGTGGTAAGCCTTTCGAAGCAGTGGCGTTTATTCCGTATTCGGTTTTCGAAGTACCGACAACTGCGGCGTGGCATGAGCCAATCCCGTATATCTGATCTTCTTAAAAAGTTTTGTTTGAAGCTCTGGACTTGGGGGTCACCGAATCTTATGCGAGATCTGTAATCAGGAGGCGCCCGAGGTCCAAGCCTTCATTGTTAACATCACGTACCAGGCTGTGCCAAGCTCTTGCAATAGAATTGGGTAAATGAATGGTATAGCTGTGCCATGTTTCACATAGACAACAGTGCCTCGTTCAAGGAATGCGGAGGAATGATGGCATTGCCGGATGTGTATTGCCGTGTGAATCGAGCACGTGGTATGGAACTGCTATCACCTGAGGATCTACTCAATGCGTGTCAAGCACTCGAACACCTCAATTTACCTATTTCGTGAGTTTCATTCGTTGTTACCTGCATAGAGCCCACCTTGTTAAGTTGTAAACGATCTTTTGTAGGCTCGTAATGACTTAAAAAAAAAAACTTTTAACTTTAAATATTCTATGTCAGTCCGCTATAATCTGATCTATGAACCGCAAAGCTCATTTCCATTGAATATGAAAAGTCTTTGTCGAAGGAGGTCATTCGTGAAGCGTAAAATAGAAGTTAGTTTTCTTAAGAATCGATCTATCTCTTTCTATAAAATTATGCACTGAATTTCGGCACGTTTTAATTTGATTTTGATTCCTTAAAATTTTGCGTTTTTACATTGTTTCGAGCGGTCGTATGGCGATACCTGCTTGGCTTCTTCCGGAATAAATTTAAGGATCCCCTCCGGAAAAGACAAAATAGGTGATGCTTCAAGACAGAGGTAACACAATGACGATTTAAGACTGCATCGTTTCGAGAGTGGCGTAATGGTGGTCCAGCTGAAAGAAATGGCAATTGATACGACGGTCGATAGTACCGCGGAAATGGTGACTGCGATGGGTTCATGCACGGCAAGCGATCTCGCTAAGTGTCTAGGTATCACGGTCATCTTGGCTAGAGAACGGTAGGAAATTTTTTTGACCGCTTTTTCATTGATGAACTAGCCGTGATGGCTTCATCTGAAGCGTATTATAATTTTTGAAGCATTGTTGTGGGTTCTGTTAGCATCGACGTTTGGCAGTCGTATCGGGTAGAGCGCTTTCGAGCGTAACGATTCACAGAGTCAGGCAAACTCATAGGAACGTTGAGACCAGCGTTTGGTCAAGTACATCGAGCACAACGGCTTGAGCTTCATAAGCAGATTCGGCGTCTATCACATAGAAGCGGCATCTCCAGGCTTGTCGGCTTCAGGTGTGATTAGCAGATTCCAGTATCGTTGTTCCCTTTCCTATGTCTTCCTCTTTATTAGTTTTCCTTTCAGAAATATTTTGCTAGGACAGGCAAAAAGATATTGCTAGAGCAGGTATATGCAGTGAGGCCACTAATCGTCGTTTGCAGTTGTTTATTTTGAATTAAATTTTTAGTTGTCAATTTATTCACATTTCGAGTTTCAGGTTACTAGCCGCAGAAGATCAAGCTAAATTATGTCGTGACGATACGATTGAAGGATTAAAGTTCTTCCCGAATAGATTCCTAACGGCCATCTGAAAGATTTGATCATTCGGGGGACATCGATGATAGACGCATGAATATGCATGATAATCACAGTGATAGTGCTAGTTGTGATCTCGTCCATATGCATGTGTACAACTCCCTTACTCTTTATTACTTCAACTTTGTAAGGGAGATACTCGATTACGGGCTATTTATTTCTATTGTGGAGTTCATGTGGCGTCTTATTGAAAAGGCTATTTGCCCGTCTTATTTATGTGAAGAGATACGATTCAAAGAATTTCCTTCTTCTTTTTTTTTAATTTCGTGCTTCGTAGTCAATTTTTTAAAATAATAGTTTGAATATTATAGTAGAGATTTGTGATGTGATATATTCGACAGTTATCAAATTTTACACATTCACTACTTCATAACACCTCATCTTATTGGATTTAATTTTGCTACTTCTTTGGAAGTTCAGTTAGAAATTTTTTGACGGTTCTTTTTTTGAATATTAATTAAAGGTGGTATTTTCTTATATATTGCAATGACCATCGTCATTATTTGGTGTACAATATTTCTAGTAGCTGACTAGGTAGTATTTATGCGGTGTTGGTGTTATGAGGTGAGTGTAATGTTAGATAATATGCTAAATAGCATATATATAGGAAGCGCATTTGTAAATGCTCCCATTTTTTAAAAAATTTTTAATCCCCGATGTTAGTTGGTGGTTGTTGAAATTACTGTTGGATGTTGCGGTTTGTTGTCACTACAATATCGCTAAGTGATCTAAAGTGACATTTGCGCCTCGGACATTTTTACAAGAGTAAGAGGAAATGCAGTTCTTCCTGCACTTATAGGAAAATGCTCAAAGGATGAATGTTATCGATAAGAATATCACAACACATAAATAAATATTTAAAAAGATAAAGCCATAATAATTGACAAGAAATAAGACTTAAATTTATGATGTTTTCTTAGTTCCGCTCTCCATCTATTTCATTTGTTGTTCTTTCTAGGGATCCGAATCGTCGAATTGCAATTGATGGAAATTTTGCAGTTTGCAATTTGCATTTGCAAAATTTGCTAATTAATACTAATTAATTGTATTATTTGATTTATTATAGAGCAATTCGTTGATTATTATGTCGGTAGTATAAAAGAACAATATTAGTAAATGATTGATTAATAAAGCAACATTCTTTGATTTTTATAGTCGTTTTTTATATGATTCGTTTTTCTATCGAATCTAATGATTGCTATCTTTTCCTTTTATTTGAATTGTTTTTTTTTTTTTTTAAATTATACCTCACACGACGATATGTAAATATAGGCAATGCTACTTGTAACCCCTATGATGCACCAAGATATGCGTATTCCTTCAAACATCCTGCTTATGTCCTGTGATCCGGAGGGGCAGGGAGGAGAGGCTTGTGAATACTCAACGAATGGTGCTCCATCTTGCAGTTTTGCTCCTAATCTCTTCGTAAATAAGACTACAGTTATACCTGATAGGTTTGCTGTTGTGCTTTCTCATTTCCTCATCACCATGCAAGGTTGGAGATGGCGAAAATCGCAGAATCAGAACGATGACTCTAATAAATAAGGGGAGGATAGGGGGAGGGAGGAGAGGGCACAGGGAATAATGAAACGGATGTATATATCCGCCTTTAAATTTTTATGGGAACGTCGGCGATGCTCCTCTGCAAAAGAAATCTGCTGGGGACTCAATGATGATCCAAGTCACCGAACGGATACATCTTAAAACGAGTGAAAAATATGAACCGCAAAAGAAAATTGAGAGGCGCTCATTTATGAATACTAAATTTTGGTGGTTTTCATATTCAGGAATATCTTCATTTAAGTACTCTTCCGGAACAAGCTTTCCATCTTAGCAGTTGAAGTTTTACTTTGTTCTCGAAAGTGAGGCGCTGAGACCGACGTATTAGATGGTGAAGAAATTTTAACTCATATCGGTGAGGTCGATATATTTACATCGTGAGAGATGCCTAGATCGTCATTCGATTTCTTTGAGGGAAAATATCTCCAGAAAGCGATAATTGCCTCATACCTCCGGATGTCGTGAGTGGCGATAGATCAAAAATTATAAATTTTTCGCGAACATTTCGTCGTCTCGGTGCTCGAGAATCTCAAATGATGTGAGGAGTTCCGGAACTGAGGAATACATCTGGTCCATTTGAGCCATATTCAAACCATATTAGGAGCAATGAAATAAACTAAAGTATAGAGATAAAGTTTGAAGTTGAATGATGCGTTTATTGTTCAAAAGTTTGGTCAGCAGAAAGTAGAGTATACAAATACAGAGTTACTATGCGGCGATCCACGTACTCTTCCTTATATCTTTTCCTTTCCTTTCGGTGTCCATTCCAACTTCAACCTCCTTTGCTTATTCAGGATGTAATTGTGCATTACATTGTTGAAAGTTGAGAAAAAAATGTTTCAGCTATTATTTTCATAACCATTGTCTTATGTCTACTTTATTGCCATTTGGGGTGAGGAAATCGTCAGAGGTGTTGTGATCGAAACTGAAAAAGAAGGGTAGGGGTAGGAGTTATGTCTGCAATTAGTGCACATTGCTTGCGCCCTAAGCGTAGGGAAGTTTCAAGCTTACATCCGGGTCATTTCCCTTCCTCCAAACTATTTACCATACCCGATACCGTTACATATCTTTTTCCTAGCCGTATCCCCACATCTCATTGCTATAAACAATGACCATAAAATATTGTTAGAAGTGCAGTTTATTTTATAATTTCGTAATGAAGAATTTCAGTAGAAAAGACGATTCAAGGAAGTATTCGTGGATTTTGTGCTGCGGACTTGTTGTTGGCAAGCTATTGCGATGTCAGCAATTCCTGGTCTCGGCAATGAGGAGCACTATGAAGAGCCAATGCCTCCACACGAAGATGAGCCTGAACAAACGGAAATTGCACAAGCGGATACACAAGTGGAAACCAATACATCACCTTCAAATGGTAATCAACAAGAGCCGATCACAAATGGTACACGAAATGAGTCAACATCTGAGATGCCATCCACTGCTTCAGCACAGGTAAAATCTACTTGCCTGTTGTAGGAACGCTTCACAAAGTATTTCAATGCGAAAACTATTTATATAATATTTTTATTTAAAATGGGATTACAATAACGAAGTTATCTAAGTCGTTCTTTGTGTTGAAGCATTTGCCCATTTGCCCATAAGATGGCCCAATGACGAGTGCCGTTGATGCCAACGCAATGAACAGTGATAGTGATTGTGGATTTATGTTGCTTTATTATTGCCCGATCGGGTAGAACCACTTGACGGTTAATTCAATCAGATTTGCACCGTATCATCGAGACTAATCCCCGGAAATCCTTATTTCAGCCAGCAGAACCCGAGGATAATCTTCTGGATGATGACGACGAAAGTGATGATGAGGGATTTGTGGTGACCATTGGTCAAGTCAAACAAAATGCGCCATTCAGTTCTGCACCAGTATGTGATGTTCTTTTAGAACTTTGCATCAATATTAGTGCCTATAAAAAAATCTTTACTTTTTTAGTAGACAATATTATATGATTTTCAGTGAGTTTTTCTACTTTTCATGCAATTTTTTTCAATTTATTCTGTAGTATTTGAAAGAAATTACAACTTTCCACCTGGATCTATACGTGCACCTCTCTCCTTTTCTCTCTTTCTGTTTTCTCTTGTTGTCACATTGAAGTGCTTTCAAATCATGTGGGGTGAAACCAGTAACTTTCTTATTTCGAATATTTTACTTGTAAGAGTTACCGAGTTGAGTTCATTCAATGAGTTTGTTTTACATGATTTCTGATGTTTTAGTTAGCCGAATAGAGCTATCCTCTCTTGAATCCCCATTTGTAGTTATCGATCCGTTGATACTAGCAGAGGTATTGTAGCACCTTATTCAACATTTTATGTTCAATTTTGTAAAAATATTTTTCTAGTGGAGATGGGATATGCGATCCATGTTGGATCTAAAAATTTGCTCTGATTTGGCATAGGTGTTACCCCATTTCTGGTGACCTGAATTAACTGAGGCACTCCACCCTCCCCCCTCTCCCCCTCATCCTTCAAAATGCTTTTGATGAAATGTGATGAATTTTTATGAATAATAGGTGAGCTGTATAAAAATAGTTTCCGTATTGTAGAAAGTGGCAGCTGGTGGTGGAGTGGGCAAGCTTGATATCGATGCAATGCCAACGATAAATGGCCAACCGATATACGATCTCGATTTAGCTGCTATGGAGGATCGTCCATGGCGGAAGCCTGGTGCTGATATCACCGATTATTTTAACTATGGATTTTGTGAAGGTTTAACTTTTAATTTCACAGCACTTTTATTACATTAATTGCTGCCTTATTTTTCTATAATTTCTGCCTCTATTTATTTTCTTTTTCTAAATGATATTTTCCATTCCGTTGTTATGTTACGCATCTGTCTGCCTGCTTTTCGATTATTTTCTGTCTTCACATCGTTCAATATGGCACATGTTACTAGTTGATATCCTTGGCAACGTAGATCTTTCGTTGTTCTGTTTGGATGTTCCAAATAAGGTTATCTCGAATCCCCCATATTGCAAATCGATTAAGGATTGACTTTCAGCTGAAGATCGTGTCCATCCAGTCGATTGTGATTTATTTTCATTTATGAAGAAGCAGATGACAATAGGCCTCTGAAGTCGGACGGTTTTGATGGACTTTAACTCCATTTTTTATGGTTGTCCTGAAACAGTTAGTAAGCAAGGGTATGGATCATAGAATGGACCTACCTTTTTATTTCCTGAGCGCCTTTGGTTTCTCTTTTTTAGCGTATTAGAAGTCCTTCTACTATTGCAGAGTATGTTGGAGATAGCATTACTTCATACACCTTACGTTGTTACAACTTACCTGCGTGTAAATTTTGAGACGTTAGGTGGCCGTGATCAAGCCCACCCCTCCCCTCTCCTCCCCTCCCATCTTCCTCCCGCATCTAGCTGGAACGGGAAACGATGAAGGCCTTCCACTTATCTTTGCGGCTGTCAATAAAGCGATTTCGGGTGAAACAAATTTGGTTTTCCCAAGATTAATTTCACTGTTTGTTGGTATTTTTTCTAATTATTTGATGAAATGATTACGCATCACTGCAGCATTTCCGGTGCTCTTTTCCTTACCTCACCTTACTTGTATGTGATATATTCATTGCTCTAAGTGATTTTAAAGAAACATGGAATATGTATTGTGAGCGTCAAAAGAAGTTGCGCTCCGAATACGGTACTCAAGCGGCTGTCAATAAGGCGATCTTTTCAAGCATTAATCTAATCAATCCGATCTCACAACCATCTGTCTTGCCTGGTTTGTTGGTTTATTTGTTGAGCGCTTGTATTGTTTTATGCTGAAATAAATAAATTATTTTTTTTTTTGGTTTTCTATATGAAAGTTTTGTAAAAAAAAATATTTCAAAGGGTTTTTTGGTTAATTTTTTTTCTTTGATTGAAAAAGAGAATCGGTTGTAGCTTATTTGAGCATAAAATCCTGTAGATTCCATGGTATAGCTTGTCTTCTTCCTCTTACTTTTAATAAGTTTTCTTATTGAATATAGAATTTAAGAAGTGTTGATTATAAATAAGTTAGAGAGGAATGCCATAAGCATATATTTAATATTTGATATTGTTACATATTGTGGAAAAGATTTCACTTTTATGATACACATGTTGGGGCAGTTGAGAGCGGTAAATTTCTTTCAAAAAACTCTGTTGTCATTAGTGAGAAAGGTAGTCCGAACTGTAAGTGGAAGGTTAATGGGGAAATGAATAGTCGACGAGCTTTTAAAGATGTTTTTTTGAGCTAATTAATGCTGTATATTTCGATAGGTGGACGTCAGCTACAAACAATTCCGATTGTGGGTCAAGAAAAGTCATCAATGGATCTCTCTAGCTTCAAGAGTAACCCAGTTCAAGTCGACCAGGTATCGTATGCATTCTTGTTCCACTTCCGATTGAGTTTTTTTTTGACTCGATTTAGGCCGGTAAATTGCAGATTTTCCTGGACACTAAAAGTAATCTTTTAAAGAAGGCAAAAGGCTTCAGCATTTTTTTCTTCTGGCCAGTTTTATTGCTGGATATTAATTGATAGACTTCGAGGCTTAAGGCGGTGCTGGTCCTGTGGTACCTGACCTCTAAAGTAGGGGCGATTTGGGAATATTCAGGAAGTCTCGATGTACAGGGGATCGTAAAGACTTCATGAACGCCGAAAGCCCAAGGGTTTGATAAAAACCTTGTGGGTTTGCGCGCTTCAACGATTTCCACAAGCTATGGAGTTCCAGGCGTTTCAAGAATGCTCTGAAAGCTTCAGGACTAGAGATAGCTTTGTGATGCTTCTCGGATTTAGCATCATTTTATCTTTTTGAGCTGTAACATCTCGTATAACCTTTGACCTTCAAAGTCATTTTATGTTATCGCACTTGTATTTATATATCTGCATCAATTTAAATCCTACAATTCTCCTTACCTATTATTTTCAGTAGTCATTCACAAGTCATTCGAGTATATAATTCGTTCAAAAGTCTTTTAATGATTAAGAGCTCTTGTTGCGAACTTTTGCGACAAAAAAGCTATTGATCTTCTACCTTGATATCTGCTCAAATTTTTCTCGCGTCCAAAAAAACGGTCAAAAATTTGCCTCACTATTTGTTTGATGGGATATTCGTTTTGCAGCAACCGGTGATACGTACAGTGTTAAGTATCGGACAACCACCTCGCACAATCACTGCTAGTGGTACACCTGCAACACCTCTCTTAACGAATGTTTGTTTGCTTTTAATTTAATCAATGTTCCTATCCAACATGTTTGCAACCATTATTCATATCTGCAATTCCTTAGCCAAAGTATTTAACCAATGCCTATATTATTGATTGCATTTTGTTTACACCAATTCGATGGATGATACAGGCGAATAGTTGAGGTGTTGACCGATATTCATTTTAATGTATCGTAAGTAATTCCTTTTATTTATTTAGTATTTTTTCATTTGAATAATTGAGAAAAAAAATTGAATGTGGATTGAATAAAGGAATATTTTTACCAATCTGTTGTGTTATTTGTGGAGCCAATATTGAGATTGAGAGGCCTATGTGTAGTGAGTGTTTAAGCTGGGAAGTTTGTTTCAAAAAACTCGTTTGATCCTCGTTCACTTCTTTATCTCCTTTATCTACCCCACTTGTACATTCCAACGATAGTCGACCGGAAGTTATGATCGGCTACATGAATTATTCGTTTAATGCAACTGTTTCATTCAGCCTCAGAATGCAAATATCGAACAACCACCGGTCGACGGATCGCCGGCTGTATCGGCACCGAGTGCGACACCGGCGACGACCGTGACACCCGATTTCAGTAAACCACCTCCTCTAGTGGAACCCACAAGTGCTGCTGTTAAAACGTTCGTGTATTATTTTATGAGTGTTATCTTCAGTTTTATATGTTTTTGTTCACATGTGGTTTAGACCTGCGAGGATACGAAACTATGAAGTGGGGGAGATTTTCTTTTTATGAGGCAGAATGACTATATCGGTGAATGAGGTGCGTATTTCGCAAAGAATTCTAAACAAATGATTGCTTAGCGTTTAACGTTTAGTGCAACGAAAATAAGCATTCATAGCTGCCCATATTGATGCATCGTTTACGGTATAAATTATGACTGGCATTAATTTTGCATAGATAATATATAAATGGAATAATTTAAACGTTTTCAAATTATTTAATAGTCATTACGACTAATGAAGGTGACCCATTTTGAGATCTCTTCATTCGGTCTTCGCTGATTGATAAGGAAATTTCCTAAGGCATTGTATTTCGAATGTATTTTTTGATGCTATATGGATAGCCCTGTTTGGATATAGAATGATGTTGCTGAGGGAGTGGATAGTTGCATATCAGTTAGATCTTTTAGAAGTTTTGTTGACAAATCTGAAGCATTTGCATTCTCGGAAAGTGCTAAAATTTACTTCTTTTTTATTTATTTGTTTCTTAATTAATATTTGGTGTTTATTTTTCTTTTTGAATATAAAATACGCTGAGTGAATTTTTCACTGCATAATTTTTGCTTTTTATTGTTTAACTTTTTCCCTTGTGTTTTGTGCTATTTTATATCGAAATGATGCTAACTTGTGGTACTCTTTTTTCTATTGTTTATTAAATGTATACATTCTTAGGCATATTAAAAATAAATGTCCCTATCATACCTTTGTACATTTCATCTTCATATAACTGCTTGTTGAGCAAGTTTAATGGTCGCCGATTTCAGTCTCTCAGCGATACCAACGATAGGATCAGTTCCGGTGGCAATTCCGGCTAGTTCTAGTGATGGGCCACCGGGTGTGGATGAGCCGGCTCCGCCAGGTTCTTCAACTCCGCCTACAGGTTTCGCCGATATGGCACCAAGGCAGATTCCCACTCTTGGATCCGCTGTGGATACCTCTGTACCACCTCCTGCGTACGTTTTACTTGATTTCTGTGATTTTCGACTCCAACTTTTCTCTCCTTCTGAAATTGCAAATTCCTTTTTTAGTGTCGATGATGATAACAGGACGGTCTATGCTGATTTACGTTTGCGTATTTTTGCATTAAGCGATTAGGTTATATCGTTACTGAAATTGAATAATTGAATTTTGTGCAGATTTGAACACCGATTTGGGTTAATTTTCTAAATATTTGCGATAGAAGGAGTTTTATATGATGATCGCATTGTAAATATTCTAGGACTTTATTTTGTAACTGTTAAATTTTTTCGGTTTTTTTTTTTTTGCAGTAGTTTTTTTGCAATTTGCTTGTAGCAATTATTGATAGCAAAGCATTGGTTGAGAATTCTGCAACCACATAATATATTTTTTGGTGCATGTTTCTTTGCTTGGAAATTCCTGAAAGTGATATAAAATTGTGAGGAACATAGAGTGGAGGATAAGCTGGAAAGGAAGAGGGGAGGGGAAGGGCTTGGGAGTGGATCGAGTGCTATTAATGAAATGAAGTTCTTCTGCTGAGGTAAATATTGGAATTTTTACGGTAAGTTATCCGTTTATATATGTGATTGGTGGTGAAGGTGCATAATAATCGTGTCAATGTGAAATCATTTCATCGTAATTGTAGGTTTTTATTGTCGAAGGATAGGTAGCATGTAATCGGGATATTTGTGGGATTGAATGGAATATAAATTTCAGGTTTAATCCTCTTCTACCTCCGCCAGGTATGAGTGCACCACCACCAGCTATACGACTTGGTTTACCGAATACGAATGTACCTCCACCAGGCTTCAGCGTTCCTCCACCAACCTTTGGACAGCCTCCTCCTGGTTTTCCACCAGCGAGATTTGGAGCACCTGGTATTTTAAGCACTCATTTCGAGAGAAGGAGGGAACGTTGTACAATGTCATTATTTTTTGAGATAACAGAAGTGTACTTCATTTAAGCGGTTATAGGAGGAAGAAGCATGTGGCGAGCGGAACATTTAAAAAAGAAAGTAAAAGGGAGGGGAATGGGGAGTGGGCGTCGCAGTGAGAATTGAATTCCTTCTATTATTGTTTTTTTGGCTTTCAAACTATTTTTGGATTCACTGAGGTGCTGAAGATGAGGTTTCCGGTGTTCTAGTAGATTTTAAACGTTTTTTTTTTTGGAGAGGGAGGCACTGATTGAAATGAAGGATGAAATTTTAGTTGAGGTTACAATCCTAAATAAGGGTATGACCCAATGAGGGGGGTATTAGCTGATCTCAGAAAGAAGAGAGATGGGGCGCTGAAGAGATTTAAAGCAAAAAATGCGATGATTTCATAGTCAGTTGGACACCACTGTTCTGTTATTTCGTTGAACTCGTAGGCATAACAGCGCTGGGTCGCCCTCCACCGTTAATGAGTCGACCTGCGTTCCCTCCTCCTGGTTTGGAAACACGACGAGAATCGAGAGATATCGAAGAGAGGGATCGAGATCGTGACAGAGGAAGAGATAGAGACCGTGATCGAGATCGCGATCGTGATCGTGACCGGGATCGCGGCGATTCCGGCGACAGGTGTTGATTTTATATTCACCTTCCTAGACCAGCGTTTCCTTAAGGGTTGACAGTTGCATCCACTTTTGATTTATCCATTCTGAAAATGTTTCATGAAGGTCATTATATTTTCCTGCCGCTTACTCTCTAGAAATGTTTAGAGATGATAAGAAGAAATAAAGAAGTAGAAGAGTGGGTGGGAGGACTTAGAAGAAAAAAAGGTTGATGAAGACTAGAGGGGCAGAAAGAGTGGTGAAGTAAGAGAGGTGATAGGGTCCGAACTTCAGTTATTTATGTTCTATTTTCACAGATAATCTTTGCACGAAAAGAATGAGATCACATTGAAATTGCTGATGTTGATATGAGAGGGGTTCACATACATCGTCGGATGTTGTTGCGATAGGAGCGAGATATCGCGGAGGAAATAAAAGAAAATCTGGGTATCTCAGTATTGGTTCAATCACACGCTTATTATGATGCTTGAACGTGCAAAGAAAATAAATGTGAATTGAATTCAAGGTGTAGTTCTTCACCAATATCCCGCATAACTGTGAGGATTTTCTCGTTCTTTTTTTCTTTTTGCTGGTTGTTGTTTGGAGATCTAGCTTATCTAGTCGAATCGATTGAATAGAAATAATCCATTGTGAAGGAAGAAGGATGCCAAAGCGTTTTTTTTGCTTGCGAGAATATAAAATGAAACAGATGAGAGGGCAGTGCAGTTCTCAACATTGCAGGCAGGGAATAGTGATATAAGTTGGCGCATTGTTGCCTACAAATGTTTATTTTTACAGTCGTTTCGTAGTAGGTGGTCTTTTTGCCTCATTGTTTCTTTATGTATGTTTTTAGTGATGTGGAGGAATACAGCAGTAGTAGAAGACGTCATGGACGAAGGCGATCGCGATCATATAGTCCTCGGTAAGGGATCGTTTTTGATTGTTGCTACTCTCATCTACGCATGACTGGAACAAAAACTCCTTTGCAGAAATACTTCTTTCGTACCGTATATTAAATTTTTGGAGTTTATAGCCAATTGAAATTGTTGGTAATAACTATTGTTTTGCAGCATTAAAGTGTGTTCATCGCCCTTCTACCAATCGTAATCAAAGATGATCGTCAAACCGAATCCTCAATAATGCTGCCGCAAAAATGTTCAATCTTTTGAATGAAATTTAAGGCACTGGTTACGCTTACGAAATTTTTACCTTCAGCATCCTAAATTGAACATTTGCATAATTTACATATAGTTTGTAATGAAGAAGAGGGGTCAACTTCATATAGGTTCGGTCATCGTCGCATTGACGAGAGAGCTGAGTGGAAGTGAAAACGAATTTTCATGGGAGGCTATATCATGAGTTGTTATTTGCTATGCTATCCACCATTTATCATTTTATAGAGATTTTTTTGCAGCATTCGAATAAGCTTCATTTTCAGCTCATCGCGTCGGCATCGTGATGATCGTGATCGAGATTCAGATAGGCATCGAGATAAAAGTGACAGAGATCGAGATCGTGATCGTGAACGTGAATCTCGTTCTTCGCGTCGACATCGTTCTAGAAGTGGCTCAGCGTACGAAAGTAATTCTTTCTTTTATCATTACGAAGGCAGTCTTATTTAATCATTTAATAAATAAAAAATCTTACTGCAATGAGGGATTATTAGTGTATTTACATCATTTTTCTCCCAATTCGCCTCGGTTTTCTCCCTCCCTATGACCCTGATTAACCGAAATTGCTGGTATTGGAATAAGCAGACAATTAACAAAAGACATTGGCGAACTTGCTGTTATCATTTTTTAGACAGCAAGGGTGCATACTGTTTGCAAGTAGATGGCTACAGCCCCGTAGCCTTTTGGTCAGCCTTCCGATTCTTTTCTGCGCGGCCCGGCAACGGCGTAGAATATTTTTTTGCACTCTATCATCTGTTACCGCAGTGTGGTCCACCCACATCGCAGGTGGCAAAAAATTGTAGTGCGGTCAGACAAAGGGGAAATCCTTGGATGTCATCAAGCAAGGATGAAATCCACGCCCCGTTATGCGTAACTTTGCGCTTGCACAGTCCGAAGCTGCTTCGGATGTAATTTGGAATTTTTTAAACATTGAATTGATTTTCTGTCCTATGGCCAAGTGCATAAAAAAGAGGAATCCGTAGTTTGGCCACTTTCTTTGGATCAAGTGGCTCCTACCACATGTTTTTCCTTCCTTCAGAAAGTATGGGAAAGGATTGAGCATTGATGAGGTGATACATCTATAGGGTATGCATTACAGATAATTTTTGCTCGTGTGGAAAGTAGAAAATAGAAAGTAACCAAGTTTACTGTTCATGGTAGCTAGTTATTGCTGACATGTGAGGATTTATTTGCTAAGGTTCTCGAAGCTCACGAAGGAAAGAAGAGAGAAGCGATAAGGAAAAAGAAAAGAAGAAAAGTAGTAGAGATAAGGAGGAAGGAGGTGATGAGAAAGAGAGAGAGAAGAAGGATCGAGACAGGGAGCACGAAGGATCCGATCGAGGTGATCGAGAGCGTGAAAAGGATAAAGAGAAAGATAAAGAACGAAAAAAACGGTATGCCTGCACTCTCTTTATTTATGCATTATTTTTTTGCACTAATTGGAAATCCCTTATTATTTCGAAAAGAGAGTTGTGCGATACTTTGTCGTCAAGCGAAGTTATCGCTAAGTTGTTTTTGATGAGAATTTCAAAGATATCGATGAACATGAACTGAAAAATCTAACGATGGGAAGGGGTTTGACGATAATAGTCTACAGGTGTCGATGTACCGATATTTGCACCAAAAAAATCCTCAAGGTAAAGAATGGTGTCGTCAGAGAAGTGAAATAATTTAAGAAAGTTGTTTGTTTTTTAGGAAAGCATGTTGTTCTGGAATTTGATCAGCTAAAATACAATGCTTCATATTGTGCAATCTTCTCTAGCAAATTTGTTCACTTATTAAAGAAAAATGAACAATTCATTACAAAAAAAATTACTTCAAGTGGGATCTATATCAGTTGTAAAAATGAATTGCAAAATTGAAGGCGTCATAAAAGCGATGAAGAAAAAGCCGAGAAGCGTGAGAAGGAAAGGGAAAAGAAGAAAAGCAAACTCGACGAGGAATCAGCAACCCAATAAAATATTTCTGCGGTTTGATGGAATATTCTTGTTAGCACCTCTTTACTCATGCGTTGTGATGTTGTATCTTATTTTGCCGGGAAGCGGTTTCGATCCGTATGGTTCCCGAGATCTACAGAATCGGTGAAAGTGAGTTGTTGTAGAGCAGACTGACGGTTGAGTTTCTGAATCTTATAAGCAAAGAGTGGGAGTATGCGGAGGTGGGGGGGGGGAGGGTGGGGGGAGCTGGTGGATAGGTGGATAAAATTTTTGAATGTATACTTTTTAGCAACCTTTTTAGGTAAACATTTCTCTGGAAAAGAATGACTCTATGCAAATACTATTCATTTTAAGGGTAATGGCCATTCTTCAACTGTTTCTGTCGTTTATGAACGGTGCTATGAATTTTTGCAGCCTCTCAAAAGATTCTGTTGTTTTCATTGTGTCTTTGATGTTTTGTCTAGAATATTTGAGGTTCTTATTGGATTCGATGGAATTTTAAAAGTTCTTCACGCTTCTCAAGGCTAAAATTAGAACTATTCAGTGATTTTTTAAAAATAGACGAGTTTATAGGCGAGATTTTAGGTGGGGGGGGGGGGGGCAGGCTACGGTTGAAAACGGTTATGGTAGGGGGTTGTTTGTGGAGCAACTTCCGTTGAGAAGACTATGTGGTATCTGAATTGTTACGCTTGGATGTGAATTTTGTTGACTCCCACTTATTTCCGGTTGTATATTTAGTAAATATATTTTGACAGTATTGTTAATACGGGGGTACGGTAAGCGAATTTGCATCCATGGTCTGCGTTAATTGGTCTAAGCTGTGTTTGCATCGATGATCCGAACTGCTTCTTATGACGTCATCCCTGTTGCTTCTGTGTTTGTTTGTTTGTTTGTTTGTTTATGTGTTTATTTTTGCATACGTTTAATAAACATTTTTTTTTTCAAAATATGTTCTATTTGAAGACGGAAATTTAATTGTTTATTAACAATCTTCACATGTATATATTTTCTACTGTGCGCCAATATTGTGTTCAAGGAGGTGACATCGCTGATCGACGACACGAATAGATATTTTTTGAAGTGACTTTCATATTTTGGTTTCGTGTGTAACGGCACTTCTCCACAAATTTTAGACCTAAAATGAAGCCTATTGCAGTAATGCAAGTGGCTGGTTGTTTAACATGGCTTTATCCTTTTTTCTGGAATATGACGGATGTAGAGAACGAGGGAATTCCTTGAAGAATAAAACTAGAGATTTGTGTTGATGATGCGGGTTGATCTATGCAAGAATAGATGGAACCCTTTTCAAATTTTATTTGAAACTTAGGTTCATGTTGAAATTCAAGTTCAAAATTATAGCATTGAGAGTGATGCGTTGAACTCAGATTGTTTCAGTGACAGTGAAAGCACATATCGGGGTACAGTGTGCTATGACATGGAAGTTGAACATAGCTGTGTTGTAGCGCTATAATCGAATACCTAAACAGATTCAACGGTTGCTAATACAAGCTCGAGATTTGACTAATCCTAACGTACGGTTAGACTGTCAGAGGTCAATCAGCACTAACCTCCTACTTCAACAAGGCGAACGTTCGATGTGGGTGGCATCGTTTTCAGACGAGAAAGGTCAAGTTGGCATGGAGCAGCGTTCACAGGCGAAGGTAGGGTCGCAACTCGTTCACGTTTCAGCCACAATCAAATCCTCGCTGATATACGTAACGTGTCGATCCGTTTTAGTGTATTGTTACCTGGTTGTTGCAGCTCGAAAATGCCCCATCTGTGCTGTCGACGTCTTGGTGGTTTTTCTCTCATTGACAGCCTTCACGGATACTTTTCAGCGAAGCATTCTCCAAGTTGGAACGAAGAAAGTTGCGACCCATCCTGACGCATGAAGGGAGTTCTAGCGGAACACTCAAACTCGTTTTCTACGAGCACGACGAGCCATACAACGACGAATAACGCACACACTGATTGGCGAGTATGATCGCAGCCTGTTTATATCTTTGACTACCCCGAAGGCAAGTGGTGATAATCCACACACGGGGGAGGTTTCAAATCAAGATCAAACGAGCGTATGCATGCAATCTGTTACATAAATGAAGATCACGATGATCATTGAGATCATAGACTCATGTGATTGCCATCGATCATGCATTTCCATTGATCACTCGTTAACAGAAGTCATTGCGGCATTTCTTCGTGGACATCCGATTTCCGCCCATTGAAGGCAAAACGACTGCTGTAATGTTGTTGGATGTGATTAACGTTGAAATGCTGCAGTGCGAAATAAACACGTTAATGGATTTCTGTTATATCGGCGGTACACTGAACTGAGAATTCAGGGTGTTTGAATTCACCATCTTCACCTGCAACAATGAACTAAAGGCGAAAAGGAAACCAAAAGATTCCCCATCATTCATCGAAAACTTCCTTCGTATATGTGAAGAGCTTTTTGCAATGGGCCCATTTATGAGACACACGATTCACGGGATAAAGACAATTACTTATGGGGCAGTTACTGTTGAATGTTAGGCCTCCATTTGAATGTCAATCGTACCACAAAGAATATCTACAGAATTCGAACCAGCGGTCATTTTATTTGATGGGATGCAGACTAACGTGTTTGTGAATGAAGAGCAACTATGATATACCGCTCCAGTTGCACGAGTTCCACTGGAATATTTCAATGATATTAGCGAGGGATTTGTTGATGAATGAACAAAACAAGTCGATCAATGTTTTGTTGAGGTTTGGCGATCAAACACTCTCCCAAAAGTTTATAGATCTCTGATGAAGACTCAAATGGCGCGGATCGACGTTCTTAGCTCATCACAAAACTATCTCCCCTCAGTGAAAGATTTCATTGTTGCGCTAGTCATAGGCGAGGATTGGCGGTCTCATTTATGGTTTTGATGTGAAGTATTCATTGAAACATCGTATCTTTGTAGGATTGTGGTCGTATTTTGTTCTTTTCCACTATAATTTGTAACTGCGTTAAACAATTATTAAATGAAAATTGTGTATTTTTCTGTGTACTTTATTTAGATGATCACTCAATCGGAAATGCGGTAGAAGTGCTATCAGTGTGCCTGGATTCATCAGCGAAGAAGTTGCAATCGCCATCAACGAAGTTAGCACAGAATCATTTCATATAGGTCAGTTAGTCAGTACTTTTATAGATGATACTATAACAACGGCATTTGCTAGTTGAACTGAGTAAAGTTTACTTAAAAGTTGTCTATTGCCAATATATCTTGCAGTTGAATTCTTTTTTTTTTGCAGTGTGGACCCTTCAATGGATATTGCTAATGGCGAAGAGATAAAGGTTGTTAGTGGAAAGCAGAGCATAAGCCATCTAACGTTTGGCCCATCAGCATCGGTTTCTACCGCTTCAGTTTTACTCCCACAACAGACTGCGAGCTCGGCTTGTCGAGCCCAAGTAGTGGTCGTTGGTGTACCACAGGTGATTATCAGAGATCCGTGCAAGCCTTCGCACGATGGAACATTCCCCATTAATGAGGCGAAACTGGCCGAACAGCATCGGTGGAAATTCGCCGAATGGTTTGTTTGCTTCCGGTCGATGCGAATGTTTCTTCCCAAAAATTGCATTTTGAAGATCTCAAGACATCTTGAAAACAAATTTTTATAAGGAGGTTCAATTAACGATAATTTGTACTGTAAATTATGCCAACCGGAAGAGGGGGCTTTTATTAATTACCGTACGGTCATTATATTGCATTGTCAGGTTCGTAGTAATGAGAAGGGAATAGTAATACCTTGCTACGATATACTTTTTTCCGTCTGCGAGTATTTTCCGATAATGTATCCGGTAATTCAAGTCTTCGAGTCCGGTAATTCGGCAGTTGTGCGGTGTTATCCGGCGGTTATCCGGTTGTAGAGATCCTGTAATTCAAGTTTTATGTGCTACGAAACTTTCTTCCAATGATTTAATTTATGTTCATAGTCTATTATTTTATGTTAGAAGTAATTATACAAGTGGAGAAACATGCCAATGGAATTAGCACAATTTGCGCTATTGTATTCTTTGCCGAAGCTAGAAGCCCCATAAACTAGCAAGAAGCAATAAGTGTTGCCGAATTATATCGTGATATTTCATTTAATCTAGCTGCTCACGAGTCTTTTTTTGTAATCCGATCGACGTAAACTTCATGGAACTTCTTCACCTTGAATTACCTTTAAACTCTTTCAAAGTTAAAGTGTTAGGGATAAACCTTGTGCTGTAGGTTATAACTACCAGCTTTCGTAGTTTCCTTTAGGGATATGACGTCATTCAGAGTAAGTATGACGTCATTCAGACTGAAGCAACTTTGTCATTGCGAAATTTTCAAATAAATATAAAAAGCCAACTTTTTATTGGTTACAATTTGAAGGAATTAAGAATTCATCACAGTTATGAAACGTATCTGACAAGTAAATTTCCAAATTACTTGCTTTTAACATAGGAATACAACATAGTTAGGAGTAACGTTCTGAGTGCATAACCTTTACTGTTGATTTCAATTGCTTTATTGTCTAAGAGTATTGTTACAGGTATCCACGTTGCTGTATGGGGTGCAGCGTTAATGGAGCCTACCCAGTTCAAGTGACTCCATCTGGTTCCGCACTGATTGCCGAACCGGAGGACATCACATCGCCGGTCATCGATACGGAACCGACACCAAGTGAATCGCCTTATGAGGTGCATTATGAAATTGTTTTTCGATTCTTTGAATTAGTATGAAACCTTGTTGCAACGATCTCCGTTCACAGCAGCAATAGTTTTATGGGCGTGACGTTGAGGGACCTCATACTGGTGTATCAGCACAGTCGGTCTCTACCATACCATAGCATAGTCATATATCATAACTATGGTATATATAACTTTGCATAGCCAAATTGATGCTACCATATAGAGATTGTAGTAAATGAATGGAATTGCTGCAGTGGAAACATTTCGCTTGGGGTATGTCGGTTTATAGTTTCAGAGTGAGAATGGAGATGCGGTCATTTTGGACGATCTTCCAGATGTGGTACTTTTACGAATAATAGAATATATTCATCCAGTGGAGAGAGTGCACAATTTATCGGTACTCTCGACGAGATGGAATCGACTAGTAAAGTCGCATAAACTTTGGCGAGAGGTCAGAATATTTATATGCGATCCGCCATATTATAAAAAATCCGTTGCCGAATTTCTTCACGAGGTTTGTCGCCATAAGAAAATCCGTTGTTTAAAAACTGTTGATCCGCTCTGCTTTGATGTAAAAGTGACTGATTCCGTGAAGTGTATAATTACCTGAGGATTTACAAATGAAGACGGCGTACATCTGAATGAGCTCATATCAGCTTACGGGTATTTTTTTGCCACTTCCCTCCCACCCTGTCAATCCTTCCTCCCTCTCCTCATCTTCTGCCCTCTTCTCGTCCACCTTTATAGTCGTAGTCAGTCACATTTTTTGCCTGTGATTCGTATGAAAGTCACCCGGCAATGTACCACGATGTAATGATTGAGCAATGATTGTTGATGGTAATGATGGCATCTGGCAATATTAAACATCTTCTTATAGCGTGATAAAATATTGCAGATGGGACCTTGGATCCAGAAGTTGTGTATTAGCATTTCGTGTACGGAGCCATTCACAGAGAAACAATTCATCGATCTGTTCCCATTGGTGATGCCATCTGTCAAATTGCTCGATATCGGATTTTTTTCAAGTTTGTTTTTTGCTTGACGCAAGCTGTTGAGTTGATTGCTACCCCCCTATCCCTGCAAGTTCCGTTCCAGCATTATTTAAATATAGTTTTACAGTTGTATCGAGATGAGGAGCAAATAAGTTGGGGAATATTCGTGATCGATCACACTTTCTGTCTCATCGAAATAATGCGGTCGTAGAATTTCTGCGTTTGCCGTCCGAGGGACCAAAATGGGTGATACTGCTCTCATTGCAATAACTTTAAATTGCGTATTTGTTTACACCTTTGCATATTATTTACATACATATTGACATAGCTTATTACAGCCTTATTTAGTTGTGCTCTTCCCTGCGCGTTTATGTTCTTTTATTGCGACAGCGATGAATTTTAGAAACATTGAGGGAGAAGTATTATAGCACAATTCCATCCTTTTCTTCCCCTCTCCTCCTTCCTTACTCTTCAAAAAAGGTAATCGAATTTGCCCGGGAGGAGTTTTGCTTTCCGGTGGGTTCAGTTTATCTTTAAATGTTGATTCACTGTTGTTCAGTAGCTATCTTAGTTTTGTGCCTGGAAATCACAGCTACCAGTAATAAGATCAGATATGGTGACTAGATCTGAATGTTATTTCTTTAATAGTGGATTATGGATGCTCTAGAGGATTGTTCGTTTCAGATTTAACACTAGATGTGCTATATTTTATGATGCGTTGCTTTCCTAATGTGGAGCGACTCAATCTTGAAGGATTGAAAAAGGTGATATTAATATAATCCGCTTGATCTTAGCCTGGAAGTGAGGTGAGTGAGTGTTCTCTTCTGAGTATATGAGATTCGCCTTCGAGAGTATTCGAACTACCTTTCAGCAGTATTGATTCATCTGTCGATCTGTAGCATTTATTGCACCATCTAATTTGCATATGTGCAATTTTTTAGCATTCGGGCAAGCGGTAGATTGTTTCGAAAAGATAACGTAAATTTCGCGACTTATCAACATTAGTCTTTTTCTTCTTTCATATGAAGCACAACAAGCAAACAAATGAGTCAGATACTTGGTCCACTTTTTGTTTGCTACCTGCCTCAGGTGGTGCTGGTTCAGATCTTTGGGAAGAAATTGATGTTGTATGTGGTTTTTTATTTGCTCCATAAAGTTCGAGTACTCTTCAACGTGTTTTTTTATAGCATCGGTGTTTTCGCTGAAGTTTGGGCTCATCGCTGATCGGTGTTTTTTTTTTTTTTTTTTTTTTGGTTGGAAGATATGCGTCTGTTGATAAACGTCTGAGATTTTAGGTGGATAGCGATGTTTTTGCGATTCTTTTCTTGGAGGGATTCAGAAATCTACGTGAATTGATCCTCTCACATTGTGAGTCAATGACGATCGAAGACTATGCGTTCTTATGTTCGGTGAAACGACCACTTGAGGTGCTTAGTATTGATGGCATCTTTACGCTGCATAGTCGGTTAGCTTGCATATATTTGAATGTTTCTTTTTTTTTGCTATCGTTATCTCTTATAAGCGAATGACCTTCAAAGAGATAACATTCAACAACGATTTTCGTCTTAAAACGATTTTCGCTAAAAAAAGAAATCAACAAAAAATTTTCCCTATAAGTTTTTCTTGAAATCTTTGCTGAAACGAACGTCTCTTGGACATGTTTTTAGTGCTGTTGTTATTGCTGTCTACCGATTCAGTTGGCAGTTGTCGAAATCATTTGCTTCGAAGTTTTCCCGAATTCTTGTGGTGAATTTTTGCTGAGGAATATTGGACGATATTTTTATGGTAGTATTTGCTTGATTGCAACCGATTCTGCTTTTTTCAAGAATATCTCGAATGGATTTCATTGCCATCGTGGGAGTAAAATGGGTCACTTCCATTATAGTAAAATGAAGCGGTTAAATTGTAAAATAAAGTTCTTCATGCTTCTCTGCTTCTTATGGATAAAAAATCAATATGAACCATCTTTTATTGGCTAAATATTACCTATAAAGACCACGACGTATAAACGGCTAGGAGAGCAGAGGATTGTCAAGAAGAGGAGTATTTCTTTATGTTTTACGTGCAATCTTTATGGACGAACTGGGGAATCGTTGAGCTAAGATCGTCCACAACCTTGCTTTGAATGACTTGTTTCTGGCTCATTTTCTATGAAAATGATGCGTTGATGGATTTAAATTTTAGCGCAGGTACATATCTCGTGTCATCACCGTTCGCCGGTTCGTTGACGCGACTTTATTTGGATGGAGAGGAACTAGACGATTTGGGTTTCCGGGCGCTGACTTGTTGTCAGAATTTGAAACTTCTTTCAGTATCATTTTGTGAGAGCGCCACCGACTTGTCTTTAGGCTACGTCAAGGTTTGTTGTCACCTCACTGTTATGAAGAACTCGTACTTACATTATCGATCCTTCGTTTACCCGGATTTCTGAGGGGGAGGGGGGTGGCTACTAGCCAGATGAAGTGCAACTTGTTAGGCTCGATGCACTGAAATTTCTCCAAGAAAATTCCAACATTTAATTAAAAAGTTTTTTAAAAATTGTCAGACTATTTACCATATTTAACCAGTGAAAGAAAGATTTCTTGGAGAGTTCTGTTTTCCTCGAAAAATTTTCCATTCTATAATATGTAATTTCGAAGGACAATGGGAAAGGAATTTTTTTAAGACCTAGGAGGCCTTAGCGTCCACTTGTTTGATGCGCCAATGATTATAAAAGTAAAGATGGTTGTGAGGTGTTCTTTTGCTAGGAAATAGATGTATGTAGTTGTGATAGTTGGGATTTTTGTCCCCGATGAGTAGCTTTCTTTCGATAATATCACAGGCAAGTGGTGGAAGTCAACGAAATATCTTTAATTTTTCTATGTATTCGTTATATCTTTTGCCGACAAATTAAATGTTAATTCCGTTGGTTTAGTTTTATTAAGTTTTATGAGGGCAAAACATCGTTTTTACATATTTATAAAATAATATCGTTTCTTGCTCGAATTTCATCGGAAATTACGCAAATAGATGTTGGTGGTGACAAAATTACTTCGTTTAGGTAATGCATAAGAGCCATTTAATGCCGTATATTATTGGTCATCCATTCTCATTGCTTGTCTGCTTTGGTGGTGGTTTGTCTGAAAGCAGGTGTTCCGAAACAGCTCTAGCTGATTTATCAACTCCATCGGGGGCTGTTTAAATAAAGTGTAGATGTTAATGAGTCTGGGTTTACTTGCGCCACTGAAAAAAATATGAATGTTTGTTTTATTTTTATTTGAAGACTGATTCAATGTTCACTATAAGAGTCTAAAATTAATGCTTTCAGACGTTATCAAAACTCGAGCATCTTCATTTACGAAAAGGAAGAGAGTTCACATGTGAAGGATTACGCAAGTTCTTCGAATTGAACGATATAGAAAAAGACGACGAATTCCCATCACGTTTGAAATTCCTCAATTTGGGTGAATGTCCAGCGGTCAATGACGTTATTATCGATCTTATCACACAAAAGTATGTTTTCAGTGTTCTTAATTGGAGAGACTTCTAATATTTTTGAATAAGTAATGTTCATTTTCCACAGCGATTAGTGATAGCCTCGAGTTTTCTATTTATAGTTATGATCAAAACTGCTATAAATAAAAAAATTATTTTAAAATTTCAACTGTGGTTTTGAAATTTCAATCCAGCAAATGTGTATTTTAAAACATTTTTAAATAAAATGAGGTGTTTAGAAATTCGTTTATAGCGAACTGAGGACTTTAAGTGTGCACTCGAACGCAAAAAAAAGGAAAAAAATTGGAGTAATCGAGTGCATTTCCTTGCAAATTTCGAACTTTTTGATGCACAAATCACAGTCTGATCGTTTTGCGTATTTTACTGCATCAAATATGGCGAGCATACATGTAGATTCATGCGGGGAATTGGTTTTCCTGAAATGTTTTCGGGAAATTTTCGGAAATCACCAACGATGGTCGAATGTGACCGTCGAGCCCAACCGAGAGAATATAGGGCGTCGGATGATACACTGATCTAAACAGTGGTTGCGATAAACACTTCCAAGTTTTATGCAAAGCATTCAATTTTCTGAAGAAAACTGAGCGCATCAGACTCCATGCAGACATCATAGAATTAGCATCGGCGCAAAGAGTGTGGATTGAGATGTTGGAGGTGTTAAGTGGCCTAGACCACTAATTCTGAGATAATTAAGCCAGCTGTTTTCATTGATCTTTGAAGGATAAAATGGTTAAATTCATTGGTCGATGAGGGGAAATCTTCAATCGTTATCGGAATCGGAAGCAAGCAAGGGTAATAATACCATCAGTAGTTGTAGGATGATGAGAATGACATTTAAGAAAGGAAATGGCCATTTGTAGTTCGTTATCATGCGGAACGTAATTATGAGAGATGCGATATCTTTGAAGTAAATTGTAGTACTGTAATAATGAAGGGGAAATAAAAGTGCATTCCTTAGCTTTACGAAAAGAAATTTTGTGTGGAATCCTTCATAGAGAGCTTTCAGTTGTGCCGACATTGAGTCACTCTGCTTGGTTTGGTGCTGGTCGGTGACTGAGATTGGTCTCACGATGATTGTACAACGTTTGCAGTAAGTTATTGCTTTCTTTATTTTCTTTTTTTTATTTTTCATTTATTTGCGTCCTATTTTCATCTAATCTAATTTTATGAATTAAGTTTATATTGTCTAAATTTTTATACGATTGTAATCAATGGGACCCTTCAAAGATGAGGACAGCCAAGAGAACTTGGGTTGAATATTGAAATTGAAGTAGGTCATTTTATAATGTTAGCTCATGTTACGGGAGTGATCCGACCGAGTTTATATCACTTCGATATCCAAAAAACTGACCAGCGGAAAAACATACAGGTGAACACAACGTAGCTACTAATAAATTGAATATTTATAGCCTTCGTGACTGTCAAGTTGCAACTTGGAAAAGCTTTTTGTTACTTGAAGGAATAAAACACATAGCTGATTTTAAGGGTTTTGCTTCGAATTCGGTTCAATTGTTTTCTGTTTATGAATTCAAGTCACTGATATTATCACCACCAAGGTTCACAGTGATGTAGAGGACGCATGATGTGTATGTGTGAAATGATTATTATTCATATCCGTTGGGAGGAACGATAGCAAGTTGGGGGGTAAAGTTTGAATGGTAGCACGGGGGTAGGGTGATTACTCATACCCCTGCCTTTTACGGTGGTCGATTTTCAGATTACTGCGGAGAAAATGACAAAAGTTTTTTGGTTATGATGTGTGTTGATTTGGTGCGAAAAAAGTTTTGTTGTAGCGCTCTGCGGCTTTTGGATATCAGAGGTTTGGATTGTATCGATGGCTCATCTTTTTTAGATGTACCCGATCTTTATTTGATGAATCTTCGCTACTTGGGAGCCGAACAATGCCCAAGGGTAACGTTTTGTACAATTTTTATTCCTTTGCTAACGATAGGAACTTCATTCCTTTGACAACCAGTAAGGATAGTTTTTGTGCGCAGTCCTTTTTTTCCCATCATTACGCATATAATGCGAGGATATATGAAATAAAACTACAAGTACAGGGAGGTTTTCTTGTAGTGTCGGCTGTTGCGCTCTTGTCTTCATCGTATTTGTCTCTTCGCATCTATTTGATTCCTCTGACGAGTGTGGAGTACAATTGCAAAAGCCCAAGTTGCGTTTTCCTTTCTAGCACAATTCCACACTCGTTGTCGTTTGCCTTCGATTAGTCTTGTTGGTCGTGAACAGCAAATGCAGAAATGGACACTCTTGAGCTGTTCGCGAATATATAATTCACTACCAATATCATCTATTTTGTCTTGGAAACGCGTTAAAGGATTTCGTTTGTAGATTGAGGATTCGACACTGCAAATTCTGAATCTTCGTAAAAAGGATCTTATCATATCAAATTATCATAATTATTTCATTACGTTTACAATTCGTAACGGTGACGCAACTTTCGGAGAACGTTACGATAACGAATTCCACACAGCCGTAAATGAAGAGCTTTCCGGGATTGACGGCTTTTGTTGCATGTCTGACATCAGATAGCTAGCTAGCTATGCGTGTTTTAAAATTTCCTTTCGATGGTCGCAGTCTCACTGCGCAGTCCGAGGACGTTGACGTTCTGAATGATATTAGGTCTGCGACAATGTTCTACAGTCACAGGCTCCCCAATGAACAGTTCTGTCGTTTTTTCTCCACCAGTTTTCATGAATTTTCGGGTCCCCGAACAGTCAGCTTAGTCCTTTTTTCGCATTTTTCTAGACGTAAAGTTGCTTTCTGGCATCATGTCATAACCAAGCGTTAAAGGATTTCGATTGATTGAGACAAGGGATGAAGGACGTGAGCGTTTTCAAGGGCCCGTTATTCCAAACGCATCACTCCCTTTTTTCTTGGGTATTGGTGTTCAAATTTTGCTCTAAACCTTTTTATTATTTTCTCGTTGTCGCGAAGCGCCATTCGTGATTACAGCCCTATCTTGTGGCGATCATCTGGCAAAATCTTCGTATGCTTTTTATACGAAATGCTCTGTGTCGCTGCCATTATCGTTTTTTAATGTTATTTTGCATTGCTTATTTTCCTTTCTTGCAGTCTTTCGCTTTATTTTGTATATGAAGTCTTCTTGGTTATATAAGTTGTAAGAAACTGTTGTGTATATTTATGATCTTTCCGATATTGTTAGATTTATCTATTTTTCATTTTGCGTAATAGAAAGCAGTCGATCTTGTTAGATTTCTTTATTCATGACGAAATCGTGAGCGCTTCTCTTGTGAACTTTAGAATCCTAGTCACGATCGGCAACTCTTCCACAAAGGACGCGCTGTTTTACAATCCGACTAGTCGCATCAGTGTAGAATGGATGCAGGCCTTTTTTGCTCTTAAATTGTCACAGATTTTTTTTTAAATTGATTAATCGATGTATAATAACTTACAGGGACGTCCCTCATGACTTCTGCGTCCATAGCTGCGGTGGTTGCCAAGTTCGGATTATAGCACAGACAAGCACATGCGCATAGACTTTTAGTTGTTGCCATAATGCGCTTTCACAGATCAAATTTTTCAAAAGCCGACGCCTTGTTTAAGTGAAGAATGCTTTTATGAAAGAAGCCTAAGCCTAAGCCCCTAAGCCTGATTAGTGTGAGGATTCAGAACAAGCGTTGTTCGTCCGACCGCAATGACGGCACGAGTCATAAGCACGGTACTGCTGCAGGTTCGCCCATATTAGACGGGTGCATTAGTAATCACCACGATGAAATGGGACCATCCAAGAGTAGAACAACTCATGACGTGGGATAGCATTAACCCGCTACCTGATCAGGCACAGGGGTGACCTAACTGCATCACCTTGTAAACTCTCAGTCATTTCGACTCTGAAGGGACGCCTTCATAAAATCTGTGGAATTGCTTATCACTTTTGTTCCTGTGGCTAATATATATCTTTCTTATTTGCACAACGGGTCAATGACCGTCTTCTTGTGTTGCCTGCTGCATCCTATTTTAACCGATTAATGCCGTAAAACGGTATATTCCACATTTATTTGCCGTAAATGCCATAGAAAGCATCGCCTTGCATATTTATTTGATAAACTTTTGAACGAGATAAGTGTATGCTTGCCGCTAATTGTTATTCAGTCGGCGTAGACTGGCGCCTCCGTCCATAAGCCGATTGCGAGTGAAACCATATCGAATCGCAACCAGCTAACCAGCCTTATCCACTCTACGTTTTTCTGTGTAGTCCGCCCACATATATATATATATATATATATATATATATATATATATATATATGTTTTCTTGTAATTCCTTCATCGCATGTATTCCACCGTCCCGAGTTTGATCCTGTCCGCAGTTTGCCGGAAGCCTCCTCCACTGATACTCTCGTAGGAAATGTTTTTGACTACTAGGGAAACCGTCCACCTCCAGCAAAGGATATCGGCAAGTGCTCGTCCCACGAAGACTAATGTGACAATTGCATTTATCGGTGATGCGCGCGCGTAATTGCTTTCTTAAATTGCCTGGAAGGCAAAGGCCCTCCGCCGTGTCCTGTTCATTACGAGATAGCCTGGGCAACTCCCTGCACGCAAGCACGTAGGTGGTGAGTGCAGCGTGTATTGATCGGGCAATTGCGTTGGCGTCAATAGCTTCAGCAAATTTACCAAACTTTTGAACCGACCGCCATCTATTTCTTTAACTTGACTTCCCTGGCGATCTCTTGCAAATTTTTAGCCGTCATGAACACCAAGTCCCAAGACATTTAAATAGCTTCCTATTTTTTCAACGTGGCGGAGTAAAATTTTGAACCGACATCGCTGCCTCTATGAGAACTCGAAATATAAGTAACGCTCACCTTACGCAAAGATTTCATTCTTGCAGAATATTCAAAATTTGACATTATAGACAAAAACTCTCACAGAAAATCCCTTCAAAATGTTCAGTCGTCTTTCTGCTATCCCTTTTTTGCTGTGCCATGAATGACACATCAAAAAATGTTGTATGAAAAAATCAAAGCCTCATGCCTCGACCTCAGTAAAACAAGCACCCTTGAGAATGAGACCGCATTGCTTCGATAACCAAAATAACAAAAAAAGGATTGAAAATTTCACGCACAATGCATCGTGACTCATCCTTCCTATCGAAATCACCGTAATCGAGCTAGACTTGACGACCTCCATTCGTAATCGAATCAACATTGCGACGTCACCAACAACGCTTCACTTCCAAGATGACGAATCACAATGCTATATTCAACACACACCGATAACCTCATCACTGCTACCAATTATTACAAAATGAAACAAATCTAGTTAGGTGTTTGTGATGACCAATGAAAACTTGCCCGCAGACGGGGACGAACCGCGACCTCTTGCTTGTCGGACGAGTGCTCTACCACTAAGCTACCGCAGGCGTTCTCGCTGGTTATCAGTGGTAGAGCACCCGCCCGGCAACCAAGAGGTCGCGGGTTCGTCCCCGTCTGCTGAGAAGTTTTCACTGGTCATCAAAAACACCCAATTATAATTCTCAGTCTGAGCCGGACTTCACTTGGCTCACAACTCAAAAATATTCAACATATGAAACAAACCTGTTAAGCGAGCCAGGAAATGCTCTGCCTCGATCCTCCAGTGGTGCTTCAGAGATTACAAGCATAACTATCACACAATTAAATAAGCACAAATTAGTCCAAGGAACTGTTCATAAGGAAACCTCTCAACCATATCGACTTCGTTAATCCATGGTCCTCTTATCACGATCAGCGCGAAGCACATATTTGGTCGTGGCTGCGGCCTATTTGGTCACATACTTTCAGCGCAGACTGCGGATTCGAATTCATTAGACACTAACATACCTACCTCTGAAAGAATCAATCCTCATCTTCTCCCTGCCTGGCTCCTTGGTCTCTAGTGATCCCCTCCTTTTCGTTAATATTTCGGCTTTCTAGCTATCTCAGGTGCTGCTGTATCCATTTGAGCAACTCCAAAAACTGTCGGAACGCCGAAATACTGTCCAAAAAGAAGACACCATTAGCGACTGCCGACGAGGTTCGAAGATGATCGAATAGCATTGTAGACATAAAAAAAGGACAACTGCGACAGATTTATATTATTCAATTTCTGACGTTTGATGCGGATAATTTCTACGAAAAGCTTTAAAAAGCTCACTCTTCGATGCACCTTGCAGGAAATTTTTTTAGCAAACGGCATCATCCAATAATTTGCAAATATCAGTAATCTTAAGGCAGAGAGATGTTTCTCCAACCACACAAAAGAAGATCTTTCAATATTTTTGATAAAAATCACAAATGAAAAAACCTTACTCCGACAGAATACAAATTTTGCCCACCTATGAAGTTTAAAAAACCTCATTTTTGTTGAAAAGTGCAATCAACTCAAAAGCAGCCGATATGGATGAGGAGGTGCGCGGTGAATACGCACGAGGAGATCATGGATACGCAGTGTTTCATGACCAAGCATGAGCATATCTGACAAGTCCAAAATGCCTTATGTTTGCGGCATTTTCTAAAGCACTCGCGCTGGTCACCTAACGACATCTGCACCACTTAAGTGATCTACATTTTTTGGGTTTCACTCTCAAAAGATGAAAAGACGGGTAACGGTTTTTCCATTTTTTCTTAGTTATGAGAGAATCTCCTATTAAAACAGTTCTGTTTTTAGAAGAGATTCTTTTTAAATCTTCAGTTAGCGATATTCTCCAGGAGGGTATTTACAGATGCGCAGTGGTGAAACATCCAACCGGGCATAATGCTATTATCTATGTTATTTAAGAAGCTGACTATTTTTTCGGCTCATGCATACACTAAGTTTTTTACATCAGATTTCTTTGAGTTCTTCGCTTCAAGATTTTAGGCATGATCTTATTCCGCTAAGTCCAGCCTGCTGCAAAAACATATGGGATGTATCCAACCCTTTTCCTTTCCCTGCCATTGTCCTCCGAAATTACTGTCCCCTTGAGTTGATTCTATAAGCTTCCTCTATTTCCGCCACCAGGATCATCAGAATCAAGAGTTATCCTCGTTTCTTTCCCGCTCCTCATCTGCGCGAAAAAAAAACTTGGAAGGCACTGACTGGCACGTCAAGTAAAAGCAGATCGCTGAGCATTCTAGTGCACAGTCGATAAAGGCTAAACGACTTGCACCATGCACACACGACAGGCTACTTTGTAAGCAGCAGCAAATAAGGAATAAAACCCCGAAATCCTCTTCCATTAATCAAGCCCACCACTCACTCTGTAAACTTTTGTTAAAGCCGGTTCTGCCACCCCTCCTCTCCCCCCCCCCCCTCTTCATGAATGAAACAGCTTGTCCCACTCGCATTACTTCTTTTACACTCGTTCCGTCGAGGCTAGTTTAAACCAGTCTGCGTATACTACTCCTCCCACCCACCCGCCAAGGCATTAATGTGGTGGCAAATACCCCAACGAATGAGAATATGAGGCTTGGATTAGAGAACCTATGATAAAAACGACATCAGCGTTTTGATAACAGAGACGCGTTTGAAATTCCTACCCAGTGATTTGGAAAGCCGATGAAGCAAAAACGAAAGTGCTAACTACCACACATCACTCAGTCCTTTACGAGAAAAAAAAAAGAGAAACCATTCCTGACATCCGACTGGCCACATCATCAAGGAACCCCTTTCAACGACCTACGTTAATCGTTTGCAATCGTTCGTGCGGCTCTCAGTACCATCGACACCGCCACCATCATCGTATGCTCCACATTCTGCCTAAACATCGTTCGTATCGAATCGTCGTGCCTAGTATTCATCGATAAAAAGCGGAAGTGGCCATCCTAACGCAAATATAGAAATCGCATCGAGAAGGTCCGCGTTTCATCGTTAAGACCGTCTCACGTTGGATGCGCGTAAATATTTTCGTAGCATAAAAGAGCTATCGTTTCGTTGTTGTATCTGTCTGATTGCCCCTATGTCGTTATGTCTGTCGTGTGTTGTTGGTGGCTATTCAGCGCTTTGAGAGCAGCTTTCGAGCAGCTCACTGAAAGTAGTCAAATATTATCATAGCGAAGCAACATCGTCAACAATAGTATTTATTTTAATGTGAACAAGAAATGCGATGCTGCAAAGCAAACCAACTAATCAAGATATATCAAATGAGTGAGTATAAAAGTGACGTGACATACAATATCCACAAATTGTACGAGTACATCTGCAAAAAATAGATGTGAACGAGATTGTGTACATTTCAAAAATGTGAGATACGACTGAAAACACATTACAACCTGGGCCTATGACCTCTCTTTCCTTTCTTTCCCACTCTTGCAGGAACAACCCAAAGAACAGATAAAACACCGATAACGCCCTTACCGAATCTCGACTTTTGTTCGCAATCTTCAGATTCCCCTCCTTTTTTCTCCCTTCTTAACCCCCCTCCTTTCCTTGAAAAAAGGCCCTTTTCTGGGTACAATAAAAAGGTACTACATATAAAATATGAAATGAGAACAAACTCTCTCCCTCTCTCTTTAACTTCTTCACCGGTGAATGACGAACTGATGCATGCTGGCATATGAGGCAGAGAGAGGGAGCAGATAAGCATACGTGATTTCAAGAGGGAGAGCGTGAATGTGACGAACGCCCCGCACCAATTGGCGAAGCACTGCGCGTGCGCGAACGAGAACGCGATTGCGAACGCGTTGGTGAATAACGTGGAGAGCCACGTGAATCACGTGGTGAGCGTGAACGTGTGCGTGAACGGCTGCGCGAATCCGCCTCACGTACTCGAATGTACGACGAATCGCCCTGAAAACAACAGCATACGGTATGAAACTACCACAAGAAGATAAAGGAACCTTAAATGAGGAGCAGCTGATTGATATGAAGTAATTTACTGCATAAAAGTTATTTATTTCTCAACAAAACTTACTTCAAAAATAAAAAATTAATTGGATTCATCAAGCTTAATTTGATGCACAAAAATGATTGTCAAAAACAATTTTACGATTTGGAGCACTTTAGTACTGCAGATCACCAAGGCGGCAATTTCACTCCCCCAACAGCAGTGCAATTTGAAAGAACTTCAAAAATTTACACAACAATCCCTCAAGCCCTACAACTGAACAACACCCAAGTCGAATAAATTAAATACCTCTTACCTCATGAGATTTGAATTTGGTGTCGTCAAGCTTTCTGATAGCATACTTCATATCGTCGTACTTAGTATATTCCACAACGCCCGTACCATCTCTGTATACGTCCGCATAGCAAATATCACCTGCATCTCGCATATGATCCTGCAAA
This sequence comes from Baylisascaris procyonis, assembly GCA_037389465.1. NCBI lineage: Eukaryota > Metazoa > Nematoda > Chromadorea > Rhabditida > Ascarididae > Baylisascaris > Baylisascaris procyonis. The sequence goes on along the minus strand of JAZARR010000154.1, from coordinate 4,028,687 downwards.
AATCTTATAATCTCTCAACGGCTCTTAATAAGTATTATCCACTAAGCATATAAGAATATTCATTGCAGATATGATCTATGCAAGGAAGCAAAACCATCCCCTTCCGTTACATTCGGCCTCGGTAATCGCCATCTACTTTCTGGTTTAATTTTTTTTAAACAAGCTAGATGAAGCGCTCGTCAGCTACAAATGCAACCACTTTTTAATGACAGCCGGGTCTTCCGCTGCATGTGATTAAAACTAGATTGAAAACTAAACACTACCAACTTCTCACGATACATCCATAAGATTAAGTGACGATCAGACTTTTATGGATCAAAAAAACGCGAAACCATATCCAAGCTTCAGATTCAAATTCACTGCCTCAGGCGCCACATCGCTTATTTACCTGTTTAGCTCAATTTCCAAAACGCTGTTGATTAATTTACCTTTAGATCTTGCCATGATCCACTTGACGGTAGTCCACTCACAATGACGCGGTACCCACTTCGACGAGGAGGTGGTCCGCGTGGAGCAGGAGGAGGACGGCGATCGCGATCACGTTCCGAAGCGTAAAGTGGACGACCGCCTGGTCCACGGGGACCAACACCACGTGTCATCTCCACTCGAATGCGACATCCATCCATGTCGTAGCCATCTCGACCATGCACTGCATCTCGTGCATCTCTGAAAGAAAACCATTAAAATGAGACACATTCTACCAACTTTAAGCTGTTTTAAACAAGGTTTTAACAATTTTTCTTTGCTAGTCCAAGCAGCTTTCAGTAATACATTTAAGCGTAAGTGAAATTTCGTCTCCGTGGGATTTTTGTCCCCTCCCTCTGAAGAAAAAAACGAATGCTGTGCCGGAATGATGGATGATGCTCCTCCCGTAATGTTCTTTCCTCGATGAATTCATCCTAAAACGCAAAAAAGGTCCATTTCATTTTCCCTCTCATCCAGAATAGAATCTGTTCAAACGACGACGCTGTGTCGATTCAGGAAAAAAGCTGAGTATCAGCAAACGCACTTAACAGATGACAAGTCGACAGAAAAGTGGAACGCTGGAGAATGATCTGGCAATACCTAAAGACTATGCAAATTCTTTAAAAATGTCATTATATTAGTTTCATTCGTTGCAGATCAGAATGCTACACATAAATTCGTTTATTCCTTTACGGGAATAAACGAAGCGAACCATTTTTAAATTCCTTCCCCCCCCCCCAAAAAAAAACGAATAAAAAAGCTGCAAACAAATACGAAGAAAAGCGAACCTTGCGTCATCAAATTCGATAAATGCAAACGGAGCTCCTCGACTCAGCTTAATGTCGATATAATTGATGCGGCCATACTTATAGAAAAGATCCTCGAGATCACGCTGTTTTACATCAGACGGCAAATTACCAATATAGATGCGATTCTCGCGTCTACTTCCCATATTCAACGTTGATATGCAACACCTAAACGAAGCAATCCTTAAGATGCCGAAAATTATTGTTATCAAATGCGCTTATATCGCCGGCGTGATATTAGCAATTCTAGAGGCCTAACCATTAGTAGAAGTCATAAAAAACAAATAACAACATAAATTACGAAAGCAATATTTCTATGGTCATATAATGCTAACATTCTTGTAACAACAACAAAATTTCTGAGCGAAGAAAGTGCTGACAAACAACATTGCCCCCCCCTCCCCTCACCGACCTCTCGGCAACTTTTTACAACCCCCTCTCACATTCCCCTCCCTCTCACTTCTACCTCAAGACCTCTCTGAATGACCACAAACTCTAAGGTAACCATCTAGCACCGCACGACTGACCTAATAGCTAAAAAAAAATTGGCAAAAAAGTACCAACACATACAACGTGCCGCAAAAGAAACCGCCCGCCACAAAGCCAATATCGATTATTTCGCACATCACAGACATTTCAGTTGGAGTTGCGCATCTCTGCGTCTCTGCCTATTTTTCATGCTGTCTGCCATCTTGAGCTTTGGTGAAGATTCTTTGAAGATAACATTTGAACGACTATATATTTATTTATAAATTGAATAATCCTCATCATTCTCTTAAATAATATCAATAAATTTCATTTAAAATTCCTCATCGTTCCTTTCATCTAATCTAAATATTCGATGTATCTGGTGTCATCTTCTTCTTTGCCCTCATTCGTTTTCGCGAAACGGGTGAAAACTTCTCATCAACCATTTACGTATCTCTTCTCATCTACCGTAGTTTCTTAAGAAATCAATAGGCATGAGAGGACCGTAAAATCGTTCAGAAGTACAGCCCGAAGGATCATCGTGGGATGTGAGGGGTTTTGATTTATCCAGAAATTTGAGGGTAAAGAGGTCGCTTCCTTAGTAAATCTTCTCTTCCGCCATGAAATCCGTGGAGTAATTTGCCTTACCCTCTTTATAATGCGTAGCGTAGAGTTGATTTGCATTTGGGTAAAACTTTATGTGCAAAAAAGACTTTATATATGATCCTCCAAAAATCTTGGAAAATTTCTAATGCAAGCTTTACCTGAGTTTACCTATGGCCAAACAATATACTTCAATTGAAGTTCAACTTCAAGCCATAAGATTTCCATGGCACCTTTATAAAAGCACACTTCAATTGATAATCAATGAAGTCAAGGAACAAGTTTTGCACAAACTTACTCTGTAAACGTCATGATGACGTTGCTACAGTATAAATTTATGCAAATACGCTTTACGATGACGTCATACCAGTGCTCATATATTCGCGCATGTTGTGTGTGTGTGTGTGTGTCCATCTGTCCGATTCTTTCAACTCGTAACGAGCTACCTGGGTATAATCCAAATCAAGGGCTTTACATTGCCAATTTCATAACCTTCCATCCTTTTTTTCTTTATCCGTCTGTCAAAACAGGTGAAAGTGCGTCGGATAACTTGCTTTTCCAACATCAAGCTTTTATAAGGACAGCCCGATTCCCACCTGCCTTCCCCCCTTTCCCTCGTGAAAGCGAACCTCTCCCAACATCTGGGTATCTTCTATGCAAGTTTTTGTAGGACTATCATGGAGCATATGGAAACTTCCTGTAATAAAGAAAGAAACTTTCATATCCCATGATACCAGTTTGTAATTTCAGATAAGTTTCTTAAATTAGCCAAGATTTCTTAATAGTTGTCTCAAGCTTTAAATTTGAAAACTTAAATCTTAAAATAGATGAGTAAATTAGACGTTGAGTTTCCCAGAAATGTATGTATCACGTCAAATAAAAAACGTTTATGATCATAAATTTGAGTGACCACAATGGTCATTTTGAGGTCACTCTAATGCACATATTCTTATCGACGGATTGAAAATTGCGATGCGAAAAGCGGTCAACATTTATGATCAATAATTTACAATAGTCATTAATTTAAAAAAAAGCATCGAAAATAGGGCGGAAGCGAATAATGCACTTCATGTAACATATATGCGTCAATCGATGGAAACCGACAATTAACCCATTCATGTGGAAAACCTCTCGTATGGAACTTTTTATTTTCTTATCCAATCTTCCTTTTGCGTAGATAAATGCCAAATTACGGGAAAGGGAATATACCATAGAATTTGATAATATTACTAACAACGTCGGAGGTTAATGGTCACTGAACATGTGACCATCAAAACCAGTTAATTAAATTGTTGTCATATATGCTCACTTCGGACTGTTGAAGTATTAGTGAATCGTTGAGGACTTTTCTAGTAAAGAATTAAATCGAACTCATTAAGTCGGTATTTGAGTGAATAAAGATCGGATATATGTAATGCAGATGTAATTCGAATTTAACGAATTCAACGGTGATCACCCGCAAGCAACGGAAGTAAAATATTATGGAACTCTTTCGAACAATTCCTTATAACATTTTTAAATGAAGAGACGAAAATAATAATCAATATTCTAAAATCAGACCACATATAATAAGCAATAAAACCCGTCCCGTAATATTCAAAGTACCAATGGTAAATATTATACAAATAAAATTAGCGTATTGACGCTTTCTCTTCACAGTACGATGATATGGATCTTCAATGCAACGATTTATCGATAACAAGAGCAAATCATATATTAAGATTGCTGCATTGATGCTATGATTCGACAGACGAAGAGGATAACCATATTCAACACCAATAGATAATCAGTAATATTTACCAACTTTAATTTCAACTTACTAAGCTCTTTTAAAATTAGTCTGTTCGTGTTTTAAATGAAAGAAATGCTGTCAATTTGCTAAATAAAACCTCTATTTGAATCTTTTCAACAAAATCAAGCGATGCGAATTTTTTCACTCAAAAAAAAGAGAGGCCAAAAGCGAAACTAATCATTTTTTGCGAATTTGATGAATGGCGAATGTATAAATCGACAATGGAAAATCACTAGATTGCATTGTTGCAGAGTTTGAATTCGTTTCGACATGCATACACCTCTTTAGTGACATAACGGTGACATTCAAATAGTGAAATTGGGTCGTCGCCTTCAAAAAGTCGATCAACGAATCGTAGAATCATCCAACCACTCGTCAACGATAATATTCATTGCACTAAACGTTCGTAACTGAACGTCATACATACATAAAGTGTTTCACTCAAATGTATTGCTTTCGCTTTATTGTGCTTGTGAATACGATCACCGCAATTGGTAAGAATTACTGATCTAACTTATTTCCTTTATAACAATTTGATCAGTTTTTTTTTAAATCAGTTAGTCATTGATCTTAATTGGTACCGATTTTTTATCTATCTAATTTTACTTTTTCAGCATTGAATTTTCTGTGGCATTTAATATTTCTTTCAATGATATAAAACTTATTGTGTTAGCTTTGCCAGTTGAAATCTAACTTCCAAGTTGAATGCACAAAAATCGTTACAATATTCCCTGATCAGGAATATCTCCAACATTCTTCATTCTTTGCTCTACTCATCTAGTGATCTCATAGAGTGGATTAATGTACGCAGATCGAAAGTAGTGCTGAGAACTGGCTATAGACCTATATGTCATAGAGTTGATAAGGCGATGGAGCAACACTAAAAAGACGAATTTTATAGATAGACGCCCAATGAAAAGATGAATTTTATATATATTTAGAAAATACGTATTTGAAAAAAAAAAATTATAAAAAATTTGACTACCCTGCAGAGCGCAATTCCAAAAAGATTTTTTTTGAAAGTCGGTCGAGTGTACTTTTGAAAAAGTGCAAAAAACAATTGCTTTAGTAGTGACGGAAATACATTTCAGAAGAAAATATCATTGAAAAAGACTATCAAAGATGTGAGAGAGATATGTGTTCGGACTATAGTTCCATTCTTCATCCGCCATCTAAATGCTACAGTTAATTCCTTTTTACGACGCTACCCCATTATTGGTTCACAATTAAAATTTTCTAATGTAAAAAAAATTGCAAATAAAATCCATTTCAAGCCAGAATATTTGAAAAGAAAAATGGCAAATTTAATGCGAAAAAAAATTATTTTTATTAATGCAGAATAATGCAACGGTATTCCCATTTGTTAGAGAAGTGGAACCATCCATTGTTTTATTGGTCGATTCATCATTATAAAAGAATTTCCCTTTGTTCGGATATTTCTTTGCCCCAACAAACCCCACAAAACGCCACCAAATCCATCATTTAGGACCCTTTGAATGTCAGCGTCAATTACAAATGACATAAATATTTCATCGTTCGAAGAGTGCAATTTTAATATGTTTTTTTATAGTAGTGCATGCACAATTGGCAGCTGTCTATTCGGATGTGAGTCGAACGAACGATTGCGCAAATTGGAGTAGTTGGGGTCCATGCACATGGCCTCATAAAGAAATTAATGTAAGTGATTTATTCAGACACCGATCAGCAAAAAAATGCAGAGGATTAAAAAAAAAAAACTTAAGGCGTCCTCCCTATCACCGATGGAATTTAGACAACGAATCGGTCCATAGGGCTTTACAAGAAAACTTTCTTCGAACACATTTCTCTGACTTGAATTGATGGCGCTCTTATCGTTTAGTGATCCCTATTTTATCGTAGGATAACTCCAAAAATACGAAATCTATATGCAAAATTCGAGTGCAAGAATTGTATATTCAAATTTTGACCCTCAAAATTGAAGCGTTTTTAGTGTCTATACTCAAAATTCCTTCTCTTCGGTCAATCGGCCAAATCTTATGGATTACACCTTAACATTCGTTCTTAGAAGGTTTCATTTTTCCGCTCAGCTTTGAAAATATTCAACAAATTTGCATATTAATGCAACTGTTTTGCATAAATACTTGATACGAGCAATATTTCAACAATCACTAACATGTAGCATAAACCGCAAAATATTACACTAAATTTCGAAATAAAAAAAATTCACATAGCGAAATTTATTTTAATATTTGTAAAAATTTTAAATATATTTCAACCTATAATTTATTTATGGACGACTAGATTATAAAAAAAAAATATTTCAGACAACGTATTTGAATCAAATCAGTCCAATCTGTCAACAACATTGGTTCTACAAGTTTGTAAAGGGTCATTACGAACAAGCTCTCAATAGTTTCTATAATTATATGCGCGCAGTTCTCAAGACAAACAAGCCATGTGGTATGTGCTCATACAAACAATCATGCGGATTTGGTGGACCCATGAAATGCAATATCAGCCCATTCGAGTAAGCAATTATATTCTTTCAAAAAAAATTACTGTATTTATGGGAATATTTTTCAAGTGAACACCGCAATACGTATATCCCCTTCAGAGAGAAAATAATTCTATAGGCAGTGAAGTTCGAATGAGTGTGCAATTGTTAAATATGATGCATTAAAGGATTCGTGGTGGTCGAGCAGTTGTACCGTTCTATGTATCGGAACGAGTCTGTAAAGAGAACGATCTTGGTGGTTTTGATCAAATGGAAAGTTGTCAAGCCGATTACGATATGCTTACGGTAAGCATGAAATTTTGCATTTATTTTAGATAACATAAATGAATAATCTAGTTGAAGTATATGAAAGTACTTCATAATAATTCGTTTCTCTATAGTTAGCGAGTTGAAAGAGAAACGATAAGAAAAATTTTTGAGTAGGATTTCCCCTTAGAAATGGAGGATTTCCCCTTAGAAATTATGCCGCAAAGTTCGAGAAATAAAACCTCGAGAGTAATATAGTGGTAATCAGTGAATAAAGGTACTTCTATAATTGTGTACTTAAATGATACTCGAAACGATGGGATAACCTCTACTTCTACATCAACTAGAGATGAAGGCATATACGTTTAATTTAGCCGTCATTTTATTCGGGGTTTATTTTCTCGAATTCATTTCTGCACCATCTCATCAAAGACAGATAGCACTGAATAGTTCAACGAGGGATGTCAGATGATCTATGTCGATAGCTTTAATACAGTGACTACTGTAGTTGCCCAAATAGAAGCCCTGAGCCTCAATCTTTCTGGATCCTTAGAGAAAGCGCCTATGTCCAGCATGGATTTTATTCAAATTTCCACCGCTTAATTTTCAGCTCTTTTCATCTCATTTCGTTTTTAAAAACTATCAACGTTTGCTGCAAAGAACTGACAGATAGTTGATGTTATATTACAAGTTATTAATGTCTTTTTAAAAGTTGACTTCTGGATCCTCACTGCAGATCTATCCATGAAGCGGATGAAAAGGTATTACTCAAAAAGATTTACATTTAAGAAGAAGCTTCTGGATGAAAATATCAATCCAAGAGGTCTACACCTAAGGAAACACCATATCTCATACTAGAAATGCAACCAACCGAAAAGAATTTCAACGTGAGAAGTGATTGCAGGAGAATGGCGATGAATGTCGTCTATGGCCAACGGATAAAGTCGATTTAAGCCAAGTAGAGCCAGCATTCCGTGAAAATATTCGTAATCTTCAATGGTACAGCTGTCTGCCTCAAGTTAGGTATGAATTCTGCGGTTCCGCTTATTTTTTGCTCATTGAAATATCCACTCCTTCATAAAATAGTCGAATGAAGTGGGAGCGATCCGATCGTCTCAAACGATCGTAGCTAAATTACAAAACGGTATTTGCAATTGCAATTGAGTTTATCAATTACTGCAAATTAATTATGAACTCAAGCTTGTAAATTATAAAACGAAGCATTTTTAGAGGGCCTTTCATCGGCATCAATCTGCCGTTGAAAAAAATTATTGCCGTTTCAGTTATCGCTGAATACCGTAACTCGTCAAGCTATTGAATGCCTGACATAGTACGGTATCCGTGTGTGCCCTTTTCGCAATGAATTTCAAAACAAAAACACTTGAATATTGAAGGAGATTACCCGAAAACAGAAGCAGAAAAAAAAACTTCGGCATTCTTTTCAAAGGATCCATCCAGTATAAAAAATTTCCCAACTCTTCTACGTACATACATTTTTTATCTTTAATCTCTATACTAAATTATTTGTCAAAAAATTTCTCAGAATCTCATTATTAAATGAAAAAAAAACAATTGTAAAATTTTTCTGGTGGATTGTCTCAACGATAGGAAATCATTTAAATAGAGCAATAAAATATTAACGTAAATAATATTGGGAACAATGAGATGCTCATAGTTACTTTGTTTAGCACCTCTCTACTGTTTTAGCAGTACAACGTAAGTAGTATCCAAGGACGATACAACCTATACGGTTTGATTTTAATCACTAAAATCGAAAGCGGATCCGGAAAAGAAGAGGAAGATTATTGATGTTAGGGTAAACATTTTAAACTTTATACTTACTATACATGACTATTCCACTATTTAAGGTACTCCTTTCAAAAAACATCAAAATGCATTCATTTCGAATCGAGTTTATAACCTCTATGAGTGTATAATCAATACGATTCTATAACGATGCTTTAAATAATAATAATAAATAATAATAATATAACAAAAAAAAAAACTTTGCAGAGCAACAAAACATGGCAAAGGGAAACGTGAGAAAATATGTCGTTGTTGCTGTTATCCATTCCGACCAAACCCGATTACATTCCGTTGTGAACATATTCCGGGTGCACCATTTGCACCCGGTATGTAGACATAATTTGTTAAATGTATTATGTAAATAGTCTTACTACAAGTACTGCGAAACTCCAAGCCTTAACGCCTAATCATTTACAAGCTCTATCTGCATCGGTGCTTAAGCAAATCTCTGGTCCATAACCACATAAATCCCACGGGTAGGCATATACCTACAATGGGGGAGGGGGAGGAGAGGGGAAGAAGGGGAGAAGCTTCAGTCAAGGTTATGTCGTACTATGTTTACAATGAATAAAGATCGAAGCTTCTATTTTAAGACCTTTATAACAGGTCACAGCCCAACATGACTACTCCACAACAATAGTGCAATTAACTCTTCGAGTCATATTAACTTTGAAAGCAAAAAATCTTTAATAAAGCAGTTTTACAAAGTCCCAACCCCATTGATGGTAGTGGGCCATATCCACCTTTTATGAACGAATTATTCTCAGCGTCATGCACTATGCACCGAATAGATGCTTGAAATCACATATTTTCTGGCCCAATATCACAAAAACTGTGGCAAAGGAGTGAAAATAAGATTTGCTAATTATTCCCAAATAATACCTGGCCCACTTGATTAAGGATTCGATAAAGGTTGTGTCAATTCCAAATGCAAGTTGAGATCCTCTTCGATGTCATTTTCAAATGACGAATCACATCGTTGTTCCGAAAATGATGAATCTGAATCACCATCTAAAATCGAAAATATTTCTTAACAACCTAATGTGATATCATTTCTATCATAACATCATAAAACTTATAGTCCTGCACCTGCGTAAATACAGGTAATCCGCTCTAAATCAGGGGATTACCTGTATTTATAATTATGCCTATCCCTACTTATATATGTATGCAATTCACCTCAACCAATGCCTCGACATAGTTCACCACCACCTGTACAATCTCCTCTTCTGCGCACAAACAGTCGCCTTTATGGGAAAAAGGTAAAAAAGTATATAAGGGTGGAACTTTTCACCGTAATCTACCATAATCGTATTAGAAACTTGCCAAGCTACCGACCGAAGTACCGAACCTGAATTATACCTTCGAAGTAGCCGAATGAACGGCTGAAAGCACATCTGCTATGAGAGCACGAACCCTATTCGAGAAAGAACCTACGAATGAATTTATTTGCTTACGTGTGATATACGAAATATTTCCAAAGTGAGATTTTTCAGCTTTTGTATTAAAATAATGACTCAATTTTATGCAAATTTGTAAATATAATCTGTAAATAATCTCCAACTCAATATGCTATTCTAACCGTTATATAAAAGCAATACAAAATCGGCTGGCAACATCATCACTCTTTGAAGTATAAAATCAAAAAAAAAAAAAGAATGAACAATTTGCCAATTATTGCCAGCTGTTAGCTTAGCCTTCCATGCCAACATTTCTTTCAATCCCAGCAACTTCCACCTACACATAGACTTATTCTCCTTCATTAATCTTATGAGTCAACATCACGACCAACTTGCAAAAAATTAACCTGGCGATAAATCTGGTGGTAAAGTATCAGCGAGGCTGATATTGTCTTCATTGCAGCTTATATCAACTTCTTCCATCGTATTATACTTGGGTAATTTTATTTTTTCTCAACATAGGTAATTTCAATATAAAATGTAGTATTTTAAATATTAATTTTTGAAACGATAGCCGAATTCATTTCTGAGTTAGTGAATCACCAAACATTTTTCTTCGGGTTCGATGTTTTTAACAATTCAACCAAATAAAACATAAAAAAGATGACAGCTGTATTCTTGGTCGTAAAGGATGTTTCCTTGTCGTGCTAATCGATTCGCGAAGCTTAGAGAGAGTATTAGCGAAAAAGGGCAATAATTTTGGAGCAAAGGAGTTACCTTTCGTTAAATTCTGATTCCTCATATCTGCTTCGGCCGAAAGAGGATCAACGATATCCTCATTCCTTCGTTTACCAGCAAGCACCTCCTCATCCTCCTCCCTGAGAGCGGAGTATCGCAATTCCCTATCACCCATAGGTGAAGCTCTCCTCTTACGAGTGATCAAACAATCTGCTGCAAAGGAAGTTTTCCTTCTTCAAAAATATAAATTTATAGAAAATTTTTTCTAAGTCTCTCTTTAAATAATAAATAGCGAATGATCAACAAGCACAAACAAAAAATCCACACGATTGGAGATGAATGAATTCATTATTGAAAAGGTATTTGGAAAAATTTTGCAACAATTAATTACTCTATTGCAATTTTTGCAATATTTGCACTAAAAAATTGCAGTTGTAAAATTTTCAAAGTATAAAATGATTTTATGTAATGGAAATAAACATAATGAAACAACATTCACTGCTGCAATTTCACAGTTACCTCGCTTAATCGGAGGGATTTCCTTCAGCGATAAATGAATCGTCGGTTAGTTAAGTAGCCGTTTCAGTTCCCCTATAATCCCCCCCCCCCCCATCTTGCTATTGATGGATATCACTGATTATAACTGATATCAAAAATCTAGTAATCAATTCCAAATTGCACACAGTAATTTCTTACTTGAAATATTTTTCACGAAAGCATCTTCTTTATTATTTTCATCGTAATCGGAGAAGATATCGCGTGATACGGATCGCCTCAGGCGATTGTTGTGTATCATTGCTGCATCCCCTTCACGAGTTTTAATCACTTCAGGCATTGTAGGTGATATTGAAGTTGAATGCGCTGAAAATCAAAATATGCTAATTGCTTGAGAATTTACGAGTATATACATGCAGTACATTCAATATATACTTAATTATGCGATGTAAAATTTACAAAGTAAAAATATTTTTAAAAAAGTGGAAAAAATGAATAGTTGAACTATAACGGAAAATAAATTTCCAAAAAAATCCCATTTTTGTTCAGCATTTATTGAAACCTCTTGAGAAGATGAAATTTATGCTTAGAGTGATATTATAAGATTACTCGTAGAGTGATACAAGTTATGACAGGATGAGTAAAAAATATGCAAAATTTGTTACTTTTATTAAAAGGCTAAATTTATGAAACATTTTTATATATTCGAAAGTAATATTTGAAAGAAAAAATTCAAAATGAATAAATTTAAGCAAAAAAAAAGTTGCAATTTTAGAATCGAATTTCCTTAAAACAATCAAAACGTGCAATTTTCTACTAATCTCAAGTAAATCAAGTAATGGTAATGCTATTGACCAGAAAAAAGATCCAAACTCTCCAGGTGGTCCAAGGATATATCTCAAAGAGCCATTTACCATTCACAATTGGCGACTGCTGTTCCTCCGAAAGGAATTTCCTGAAGAAAAAAAAACTTGTTAGTAAATAAAACATAAATATATACGCTTATTCTATATGCTGAATAAATAAAATAAAATCAACCTAATAGAAAAAAAAATGAAAATAAGCTTAAAAATAAATTAAATAAATAAATAAATAAATAAATAAATAAATAAATAAAATAAAATAAAACCTAAAAAACACTTATGAGAAAAATAAGAAGCTTAAATAAGGGAAGATAATTATAACTGAAAAAAGAAACAAATAAAGTCTCCTCCCGTTCGATCTAGAAGAAAATGAAAAAAAAATGCAAAAAACACTGCATTTGGCAAAATAGCCACCCACACATGATGTTTGATCCCAAAAAAATATGAAACATTTTCTTATAAATGTTTACTCTTTCAAGTTTGAAAAAAGAAATCACGCAGATGTTTTGTAATATAATATTTCCTTCCCAAAATAAGGGTGTGTGAGAATATTAATGGAAAACCTAGTAGTAAGAGGAGTCTACAATCATGCTCTACTGATGGCCTGAGGGCAAAAACTTATAGCTTTTTCTAATTTATTGAAAATCTTCGAATATCGAAACCCGGCTTATAAGAAATTCATATACTCTAGTGGATAGCCTGCCAATAAGGCCATCCATCAGATTATAAGACTTGATGATACGTGAACATCCCTTTCCCCCACCCAAGAAAATACATTTGATGGATCTATAACACTGCAACGTTTTCTCGAACAAGGATCACACTGGGCTGACTTACTCGAAAAATGCGTTAATCTTTGCTTCATGTTTCCTTGTACTTCGTTTATCAACAACGTTCGGATATGCGCGTATAGGTCGAAGCAAAGTGAACGCATCGATGAGCTCTTCGAATGAACAATGTGACGAATAAAGAAGACGACAGAAATTTGCATTTTCATAACCCAAAACACTGAAAAATGCATTTTCAATACCAATAGCAAGCATATTCATACGTTTAATTAGAGGCTGATTTAAGGATAGCATATATGAAAGGGGGAGCAGCACATGAAAATGCTTTAAGTTTCGAAAAAAAAAAACAACCTAAAAACTGTGAAAATTCACTGAAATGAGTGACGCATACACCAGAAAAAAATCTTTGTAAAATTTAATGAAATTTGAGTTGTCAGCATAACGAAATCCGACGCTTAATAACTACATTCCTAAAAAGAAGCTTTTTAGATAAGCGCCAAATAACCCTTTACAACTTTTGAATCCTTTCGTACGATCACTTAGCATTTGGAGACGGGAAGAGTGGTCATTTTCTTTATACCAAAGAAAACTTTCTCAGAAAAATTTCGAAATATCAAGGAATAAGGGAACCGTACCACAGCGAGAGAAAAATGAAAATATTTTGGCAAATATTCATCGAAAGAAAGAGAAACCCCCGTCAGCAGCTGATTCAAGCTTTTACAACATCCAGCCAGCTGTCACGGGAAAGGAACGTTTTAAAGGCGTATCCTCACGAACATCCCAACACATCTAGCACATGCTTATACATTGCAAACGTATGGATAGAGTACCCCATTTCAACGATAAATTTCGTGCTAAATAGACTGTCACCCTAAACCACCAAATTTCCAGGTAACCTAAATTTGTCCGACATTCGCAGACATATCTCACCTTAAAATTATACAGCAAAATTATGCGACATTAACGATGTTCTAATCCCTCATTCCAACATTCTGTAAAAAAAATAATAAATAAATAAAAAATAAACAAAAAAGAAAAACCAACTTTGCCTCTTTTCGTCGAGCGAACCAAATCATTGACGGTTTAATAACACGTACCGTATCGTTATCAGGACGGCATAGAGCACATGTAGAAATCTGCAACCGTAGCAACATCCCTTCTGAAAAAAAAAAAAACGACCACCCATAAAACCAAAAATGAACCATCGTCTCCTCAAAAACTCTTGAAATAGCTAGAAAATCCATCAAAAAGATCTGTATTGATTCTTCGCTTGTTTCCCACTCTCCACAGAGTTTCCGCATTGCACTGAAGGACTTCTTGTAAGTGAACAATTGCATTTTTTTGGTTAAAAATATGTAGCAATCACATGAATCGATATTTTCTATGAAGTTTCTATATTCGTATCTGTTGTGTCTATCACTAGATAGTGAAAAAAAATGAAAATTTTTCGACCGATATTTTTTGCGGAAGTGAAAAATGATAAAAAGATATAATTTAAAAAATTTTTTAAAATCTACCCTTCGTTCTTTGAAAAACCATTTCCATAATCCAAAATACTAATTCGACGAACACCCCCTTCTAAAGGAATTCGTTAGGCCTAGGATAATCGAAACTAAATGTTTTCTATATTTTACTAAGGAAATGCACAAGATAGCCGCCTACTTTTTAGCAGCTGTTTCATTTGTTCAATCATCCCCTTTATTGTTCTAATTTGGAATTCCAAGTATGTTAATGACTCAAATACATTTTCCGTACTTACTAGCCTCTGAAAAGACAGAAGACCTAGTCACTTCCAGCAATAAATTAAAGTATAAAGGAAACGGAAGTATAACGGAAGTTTTCCAGGGACTGTCTTCCATGAAATTTCCAAGGAATACGATTGTCTTTAAACGTAAAACATACGAAGATTAAATTAAACGCGAAGTATAACTGCATCAAGCATTCAGAAATGAAAGCATAGGCAAACTTTTTGACGTTTTCGATAGCCATTCGCAAAACTTCTTATAATCGTATGGCCACTCTCTTCGAAACATTCTTCACCATCACTTGGCCGAGCGGTACATGCGTGTATACGTGTTGATGAAGCAATAGAGGTCACACATGGTGCTATTTCTGGGATATCTGCAAGACAATGATTTTATGATATTTGATGCGGAAAGCAGAACGGAAAAATTTTCTTTCTACTTTCTGGGTTTTTTCAAAAAATGCAAATTTTTAAATAAATATTAAAAATTCATCGATAATAAATATTTCCACACCAAAATTCAAAACTAAAGCTAATAAGACGAAAATTTGACAGTAAAGAACTTACTGGAATAGACACGAAATTTCTGCATTGTTACATGAGTTTGCATTTTGAGTTCATCAAAGAAAGCACGCAATAGAAATTCCTGTCCATAACTACCTGTAAAAAATATTTTTACAACGATAAAAAGGATAAAAAAACCAAACTTACATAAATAACGAACGCTGAATAGTGCATTCTTCAAGAAAATTGGACGGCCATATAAGTTGCCCGAATTAAAAAAAAAAAAAAAAAAACTACAGTTAGACTACATTCGACAAGCAATGGAAAATTTTGGTCAGTAAATTTCGTAGGATTTTAAAGTGTGGATAATCTCATCATTAAGAAAGCGATGAATTAAAATAAATTCGGCGGTAAGAAAGGCCATTAAATCTAAATATTACATCCGCTAAATTTCATTGCCGCAATTTTTACGGCTGACACTTTAAAATTACCGCATATATATATATATATATATATATATATATTACCGCATATATATATATATATATATATATATATATATATATATATATATACATATATATATAGAAGGATATATATGCAAAGATATAAATGTCCCATCGTTCCCTTATTGCAAATCCTCTGAAAGCGATCCTTGAAAGAAGACTTTTTAAAGAAAATAATGTGTTTTTTAGCCTCAAGATTGCTCAATTCAATTGTTCAAAAACAATATTGATGAAAGATTATAAAGAACGAACTGCTCCACACAAGAACTTTGTTGTTGGGACGTGCATCAAGCCATTCCTTTACCATTCGCACAAATAATACAGCACTTTGCTTCCTACTCGGAATCACTTCTGATCCACGCCTACAGAATGTACTATCGAAGTATAATTCGTCGATTCGCTTGAAAGTTGAGCTGAAATCTAAAGAATTTTTAATTTTATTTAAATAAGAGAATTACCTAGACAATTTCAAACTAAGGCCTGATGCTCATCGAAATTTAAAATGACCGCCTGAAGTTTACCCACTCGGATGGATTGGGCATATGAATTAACAAATCGAAATGAATGTACTGATTTGAGTTGAGCTCCACTCGGAGTCGTTCATGCACACCTTGAAATGCTGGATATAATTTTGAAACAATGCTCCCTTCTTAATATATCAAATGGGCGTCAAAACTTTTTTTAGACAGACTTTATTCACTCCCTATTCCTAAGTAGATGAATGTTACGAGGCTTATATCTTTTTGGAAACCATAATTTCCACACATTCGCCTTATTTGAAGAGTTTTGTCTCATAAATAAATAAAAAGAAATATACGCGTGGTGCAGCCGGCTGGTTCGGACGTGGATAAAATGAAATCAAAGAGCACAAAAAAAAAAACAGCTCAAAAGGTCTCAGACATGATTTAAGGAGAACCAAGAGCAGGAATATTAACAGCTTGATAAACAGGATGTGGTTACCTGCTTTCTGGATCCTTGAGCACTTTACACGATAGCCAATCATCCTTGATAAATCTGAAATCACCCGTATATAAAACCCGTTTTCCTGTGTCGAATTCCAACAATATCCTGAAATATTGAGAGAGGTTATTAACACACTGAGAAAGAAGCTTTCTATAAGGTTTCGAATTGATGTTTCTCTTAATATGAGATTTTGATTTCCACATATCAACTAGTTCGAGAACTCTTTTATTCCAAAAAATACACCACAACGAGACTTAATGAGCATTTCCATTTCGCTTTCACGATATTCGAGTATTTAAACTTCATTAATATGGTCTTCAACTCTCCGAACTGCGAAATTGTATAAACACTCTTCTCATCACTACAACATCTCGCATCCTTACAGTGAACACATCGAAGATCATGAAGGTTTTATCCAATGCCACATCGATCGATCCTTGATCTGATCCACTTTTGAGGGATCTCAAAGTAAACGACATCTCACGGTACGATCGCTTACAATTACGTCTATCAGTTGGTCGACGGTTAAAAATTAGTGCTGGAAATCGAGGATGCCAATGCTGCCCTCAATGAGATGATGAAAACCCTCCGCTAGATTGCTGATGACCAACTCATACCAGCAGAGATGGAAGGGTGGATGGAGGGGATTGGCGGATCAAGACTACCTCTGCACCGTATGCTGACATACGGTAGAAGTGCTTATAAACACTCTACCTCAAAAGCGATACTCACACAAAGTTCATAGCAATAGCGATACACAAAGTTCATTGAACCTAATAAAGCAATGCTCACACTATAAATTAAAGCCATCGGAAGTGATATTGACCACCTCTATCAGTGAATCACTCCAACATAAGTGAAATTAAAACAATCAAAAATTTCCAAAGATTTTTTTTCCCTCTTTTTGAATAATCCCTTACTTTAATTTTATTAAGCAGTGATGATTTCTATAAAAAAATAATTTTGCGAACAAACATTATTGAACCAGGGCAGTGTTTCGCATCGATGAAAGTGACATCGACTGCACTCAATGAGATGCTATTTGTTTGTTGGTTCTCCATAGTGTTATCTGATGAATTCGTTATGCGAAAACTTTCGCCAACAACTTTAGTTTTTATATATTTCTGTAAAAAGTAGAAAAATTAAAAAAAAACTCAACCTGGGGAAATCTGAAAGTATATTTGGTGTGATGGCAATCCTCTAAGATAAAATCTATAGCTGCGAATATTCTAAATGATTGGAATATGAATGAATATTTAAATTGCTAGAAGATTAAGGTATATCCATCATTCCCATCTTCATTAAGAATCCGTTCAAATGTTCTCTCATATGGTTGCAATTAAATCAATAAAGATGGAAATACTGTTGTATATTAAGCTCAGGTTTCTTGTAACACCTGCCATTTTTGGATTATTTGAGTAGTTTAAGTGATAGCTATGTTTCATAGAGGATTCAGGCAGATGAATGATCGGATTCAAAAAATAAACATAATTTTACCCGTAATCTGAAATTCTAAGAAACATATTGGCTGCAAATTTATATTCCAACTGCAGAGTACCCAATCTTACCCTCTCCCCCAAACCCCCCCCCCATCCAATATCAGTTCACCTAAGAGAACCTATTTCCCGGTTCTTTACTGTCCATCCTCAAAAATCATTGCATAACAACTCACCAATATTCGTTTATATTGAGAAAATGCTTCAAGGAGAATCAACGTTGTTGGATGGCAATATAGAAAACATTTTTGATTTAAAAGACGATCGTAAAAACAATCTTCGGCTAAACCTTTCATATGATCTGAAGAAAATCGAATCCGATCAGATCACATGAATATCATGACAGATGAACATTTCATCTAACTTCCTTATCACAGTTTATCATTCATATTACCGCAAAATGCTTCATTCACTGCCGCCTAAAGAAGTTAGATAACCTTAGATAAATTAGATAAAAACCTGAAAGGTTAATTTCAGCCTTAAAATTTAAGGAAAATAATCGAAAGGTTCAAAATAAACCACGGTACCCATACTATGAATTGAATTCCGGTTGAAACCTAAACATTAATGAGTAATTTTCCTAGAAGCTCAAGCAAACTCTCGCCGCAGTACCAAAACCAAATACTTTTGCAGTTTTATCCTTCAGGCTAATAGCATTTATTAGCTACAAATAATATATGAAAAATATAGTCGAATCCGTTGCTCCTACAAATCTCTTAGAAAAGACTCCTTTATCGGCAAGATTCGTGATCCGATCAGCGGCAATTTCTGGTTCATCAACTCATATATCCCATTCCATAGGTAAATATTTGAGCAAAATTCCCAGGAAAACTGAGGGCTTAAATTGAAATAAGGGTACTGCAGCATAAACAGCACCAACAAGATATCCTAACTGCAATGTTAGTAGTTCCCAAGACAAAACTACTAGACAGAGAGCCAAAAAAAAACAAACAAATATACAAATAAAAAGCAATAATGGTAACACTTTATAAATAGAAAGTCAAAAAAACCAAGAAGCATAAAAGTTATAAAATGTTTTAAAGTATACCTTGATGACAATGAGAGAGGAAGAAGATCCTGGAAGATAAGTTTTGATCTCCAAAGTGATCAATCGATATCCAATTGCAATCATGAATACGTCCACAAAATGTACTCATTCAGTTGTTGAATAGATCAGATCATTCAATCTAAACGACAAATACCATCATTTTTCATTGTTTCACTTCATCAAATAGAATTTCAATTCTAATCCGGTCTTAATTTCCTCGGTAAACTCCGATAATGTAGCGAATATTTGCATGCAAATTTTCTGAAATTTTAATAAGGTAAGGCAGCAATTTGAATAAAATTTAAAATTGCTGGATGACAGCCGATCTTTTCGATCTCTCTTGTTGAATAGGACGACGGAAATATTCCCGCAGGAAGTTGACAGTGAAACTTTGGCGAATCGGTATCCTTCAGTATCAAAAGCCGTTTTTATCCACGGGGAATCCAAAATTGGATAATAATCGAATTGTAGTAGTTGCTTATTTGCGTTCAGCTTATCCACGCATTATCAGTTTATCACTAAGATTGAAAATTGCTTTAATTTTGGAAGTCTACTTCGGCCGATAGTATTTCTCCCAGAATACTTACTCTTACTTAATGGGACCTCCAGCTCTTCTCTCTTGCACAAATAACTCCCCCCCCCCCCCTATGAAGCATTGAAGGTTTTTTTACTCCCCTTCCTCTCTAAAGAAACCATTTCCCGTCCATACCATATCGCCTCATCCGATCGTATTCAGCAACATCACGATAAGGCATTCCAATGCATGCCTAGGGGATTAAAATTGCTCGTAGTCTTTGCCTAATGTGTCCTGTTCATGCCTGATAGTGTGCTTTATTCTTCTGGTGTCTTCCTTCATAAATGAACCCTCTTAAAAAGCCTATTAGGAGTGCCCTAACTTGTTGATTACTTAGAAAAGTTGCAAACTAAATGAAACTGGTGCAGCCGTATACTCCAGTATAGTATGTTAATTGCAGATTGTATAAGAAGTAATGGGAGATGGAGATGAAAGGATGAACGCACGACTACAATGGGGGAGGGGGGGGGGGGAGGGTTGAGAGGAACTGAAATGGCTGAATATTCCCGAAGGATGGCGAAACAACCATATTTTTGAATTTTTGAGAACATCCTCACAATGCATCCATAAGTATGCGGCTTTAAATTCTTCAGTTTCTTATGCAACTTGTCAGCGTAGTAGCATTTCTATACTAAATGACCTCTTCATATAAGTGACACCCAAAGTTACACTTACAGCTGGCCACTCACTGCTACAATGTCAGCCTCTTTGTGCATACTTTGCGATGTGTTCGAAATTATTAGTCTCGAGATCGGGATCTTCCTGCACATTTAACGATTGCGACCTCAGGTAGAGAAAACCTTAGTATAGAACGTGGATGGGCCATATCACCATGAACAACTTGGAGTGCAGGAGTTATTACTTCGCCATGCGACAACACTAAGCACCATGTTTTATCGAACACAACAATGAAACGCATAATTGGCAACGCTTGGTTTATTTATTTGTGGCCCTAAAGAGGGCCGTTGGGTTTAAAGAATATTGTAGGTGGTTGGCAGCTTAGGCCTTCTCGGCGGTCTTCTTAGGCAGTAGAACGGCCTGGATGTTCGGCAGGACTCCACCTTGTGCGATAGTAACGCCGGACAGAAGCTTATTCAATTCTTCATCGTTGCGGACAGCAAGCTGCAAATGCCTCGGGTTGATTCTGGTCTTTTTGTTGTCGCGAGCCGCATTACCTGCAAGCTCGAGCACCTCAGCAGCCAAATATTCCAAAACTGCAGCCAAATAGACAGGTGCACCAGCGCCGACACGCTCCGCATAGTTGCCTTTGCGAAGTAGACGGTGGATTCTGCCGACAGGGAACTGCAACCCAGCTCGTGACGACCGAGTCTTCGCCTTTCCTGACGTCTTCGCTTTCCCACCTTTGCCTCTCCCCGACATATTCACAGACGCTATCAAAGAACCGTGCACGAGAAAACGCTCGCAATGACTCTAACTACAAAGGGAACCCGTTTAAATAGTACTTTATTTGGCGCCTATTGGGGCGGGGTTAAGATGCATTGCAGAAATGAGCGCGAAAATAATCACTATAAATTGAGCTGTTAACGTGACCGACTCATCACTCTTGGTTTTCGTGCCACGGTGTTATACTCGAACGTATTTCTAAACTATGCCACCCAAGCCGTCAGCAAAAGGAGCGAAAAAGGCCGCTAAGGCTCAGAAGCCACGTGGGGATAAGAAGAAGCGACAACGTAGGAAGGAATCCTACTCGGTCTACATCTACCGTGTATTGAAGCAGGTGCATCCCGATACAGGAATATCGTCGAAGGCAATGTCGATTATGAATTCATTCGTGAACGATGTCTTCGAACGGATTGCTGCTGAAGCGAGTCGGCTTGCTCACTACAACAAACGATCAACGATCTCATCCCGCGAAATCCAGACTGCGGTCCGTCTTATCCTGCCCGGCGAATTGGCTAAGCATGCCGTATCTGAGGGCACAAAGGCCGTCACCAAGTATACCAGCTCGAAATAATTTGATGCTGGCAATTATCGCATTCCACTAAACCCAACGGCCCTCTTTAGGGCCACAAACAAATAAACCAAGCATTACTGGCGTTGTTGTGTTCGATAAATATTTGATTTTGCGTCGAGTTGTATTTACGAGTAATGACTGCTGCAGTTTCAGTCCTACATAATAACCCAACCTTCTACTGTTTCATTGATAGCTTCGCATATTTTAAGATAACAGTTGGTGGCCTTATAGGAGCACGTTTCCAATGAACGCAATTATGACAGCAATTCGAGTGTTTTTTCAAGGGGGGAATTCGCGCAACTGCCGTTCTTGGGGCAATGCTAAAGATAAATATACATTAGAATAACCCAAAAAAAGCAGCTGATTTCAAAGTTGTTATTTTCTTGGGAATATTATGTGCAGTAATATCTAACGAGAAAAAGCTAGTGGTAATCCATAGGTGAAAGGTAATAAAACGCCCAGTGATATCACGTTTCTTCTAGAAGGTTGAACTGATACGAAAATGAAAGCAGTAATATTTACAGCAGCTCTGTAAGATGGAAAAAAGGAAAACTAGTAGATGATAACGTAAAGTAAAGGGGCTGAAATAATTGCAGCCACTGCGAATAAAAACATGTTGGGGTAGGCAAAAGTCCAACCAAAGTCAGCCTTAAAGGCTTACTAAAAGGTCAGAAAGGAAGGGCGATTTCGATTTTCCTCGCAAACAAGGTCAGAGCCATATCCACACCAGATGCTCATCTTGCAAAATTCACGAAACATATCAACATTACCTAGCGTGCACTTAGAAGCGTTATTGTTGTCACCAATGCACTTATCTTCACACGAAGCGTTATCGTTGTAATTTTGGCGCCAAATATGGCGCCGCTGTTTGTTCGTTGTCAATAGTGCGCAAATCGATTGCCGCATCACATTTCAACTGAATCAAAAGGGACGCATATAAAAAGTGACCTGAAAATGATGGAGGGGAATATTTATAAATACCCAAATATTAGATAAAAAGATACCATCTGGAGTAGAGTGATTCATTTATGAGACCAGTCTAATTCAAGGTAAACTATTCGTATATTCATCTCAGCCACTTTATTCGAGATAAATCTGAAAATAAAAAGCTCATTACAGTTAAAGAATCGGTAACAGCCATAATACGAAATGGCTTTTATGTGTTTAGATGCATTATTTTTAGCGTGATTTAACAAAAAGATTTATTTCTTGGCTCAGATGTAGTTTTATTCCCAACCGGATTTAAGCGCCATGGGAATCGGCTAAACCCCTCTCTGGTAAGGCTTCCAGTTTCATTTCCTTGGCATTAAATCACGTTTGATCATGAATCAAACACGGCTTCATGGGTTTAACCTTACAAAAAAAAAATCCGATTAACTCACCTCTCGGTGCATAGAAAACTTTTATTTCCCAAATTTTCAATTTTTTCAAGAACTTGTCTTATTAAAAAATTCTCTTACTTCATCGATAAAATGTTATCGAATGAAACGATAATATATTTTATATACCAATCATACCTTAGGCTAGTATATGTACTAACTAGTAACATCGATTTGCTTTACAACGGAAATTATGTGTTGAAACTTTGGCAACAAAAAACTTCCTCCGCTATCGGTCAAAACCCCGTGTAGTTCAAAAATTAGCGCGCCAAACAACGACATAAAGCGACGCCATTATTGGCGCCAAAGTTAAGAGCAGCCATATGGGCGTATCTTTCGTGAAACGTTTATTCGTAATATGAGTCGCAGTGTGGGCGTTCCACTAGTGGCCTATAAAAGAAGACGACAGGGCCGATATCTACCAGTCGTTTAGCTGCTGAACAACTATGTCAGGTCGTGGTAAAGGAGGAAAGGGGCTCGGCAAAGGGGGCGCAAAACGTCATCGCAAGGTGTTGCGTGATAACATCCAAGGCATCACCAAACCCGCGATCCGTCGTTTGGCCAGACGTGGTGGAGTGAAACGTATCTCTGGCCTCATCTACGAGGAAACCAGAGGAGTCTTGAAGGTTTTCCTTGAGAACGTTATTCGTGATGCGGTCACCTACTGCGAACACGCAAAGAGGAAGACAGTCACCGCAATGGATGTTGTCTACGCTTTGAAACGTCAAGGCAGGACTCTATATGGTTTCGGCGGCTGAGCGTCACGATTCGTTCAACGCAGTTTCTAATTTAAACCCAACGGCCCTCTTTAGGGCCACAAACTTATAAACCAAAGGTTGCCTTGATATTTGTTGCGCTGAATGCTTTTGTGATAGAAGGGAAGCAATTTTCCTTTGATGCGTTGAAGTTGCGTGCGAATAGATCAATGTTGAGAACGAAAATGGCGGATGACATCGGTCTAATCAAATCCCCTACCGGGGTCATCAAGGAGTTGATCGTTGGCTTGATCGTTAAACTGACTGAGGGCAATTTATGGTGGTAGGGGGGGGGGGAGGGATTGTTTTTTTAAACAAATGTAAAGGGAAGCTATAATCAAACTGAAATAAAGTAGGCTTGAGCAACCAAGTGAACAGTTGAATCGATGAAAAGAAATGCGTGAGTCGGTGAAAAACCTTGTTGAGACCATTAATGTAACCTGATTTTTTGTTATGAAGTTTTTGTGAAGTACACCTAACCTCGTAGTGCACGAGACGTCGCTTCACATAAACTTAGTTTTTTTCATTTCTTCGATGTTGGTCGTTATGGGATGTGCACCTACTTGTAAAGGAAGTTGTGATGTACTATTTGCCAACCAAACAACGTCTCTTCGGTAGTAAACACGAAGGTGTGTGGGGGTAATGCTAGCTCAATGAGCCATCAACAACGTGTCCACCCATTTTGGTCGACATCAACACATTACAACAATTCTTTTAAATGTGAGGTAATTGCGGAACCTTAAGCAAAATGCAGTACTGAGGTAATCAGTATGGGTGATGTGGTCACTTCTTTCTAGAATTATTAAATTCTAAAGCAAATAAATTTTTCGATTTCTTCATTAATGACCATTTTATAGTATAACGACCATCTAATAGTCGACTTCGCAACGATGCTTAAACTTCAAATGTCATGATTATGATGCGTTTAAGTTGAGCACAGATGTCCGGTATCCCATTCTAGTAATAGTAGTTTTATAACCTTACAAATTTGCTTGCATAGAATAGCTGACTCTCATGGATGTCTCAAATGTTATCCTTTAATATTCTTTGATCAAAGAATCTTTCAAAAACTATAAAAAATTATACTCAAGTATACCAACTTGTGTAATGGTCAAGTAAGCTAACCGTGATGCCAATTAATAACAGTAGGCCACAGCCACAAGCGTGTTGCGTTGCGTCCATAATTCAATCCTGCCCTCTTCGTTCCCTATGGGCTAATACTTGCCGCTTGAGCAAAATTGGCTTCACGCAATAAAAAAATAATATAATAAAAAGTAGTAATAAGTAAATAAATAAATAAACCCCTCTCCATATAGTCACAACTTGGAAACAAAAAAACTTGAGCACACAAATACCAACGTTTTCTATTGTGCACTTCTTAGCACTCCGCACCATAATAAGCGTCGTAGTTGTAATTTTGGCGCCAAATATGGCGTCGCTGTGTGTTCGTTGCCAACAGTGCGCGAATCGACTGCCGCATCACATTTCGCTTGAATCGAAACGGAGGCATACAAAAGGTGACCTGAAAATAAAGGGGGAACACATTTATAAATACGCAAGTATTAAAAATACATAAAAAAGTTCTGTCCTGAGCATTTGATAACATCATTTTCGAATGGGGTATCTCCATTTTATAGAAAAACGGATATATGCAACAACTTGATGATGTATGGCAATATGATAATATCGATTAGTTGAGAGTCCGACTCTGAAGTCTGACGAGCTCTGAAGAGTCTAATCGAAACTAAACAAAGAGTTCGGCGAAACCCTCAATTACAGAGAATTTATTTACTTCCATATAAAGCCTCAAATATTTTTTAATGCTGGATATGTTATAGTGTAATTTGTAAATTTCTTGTTACATCTCTGCACTGATGTCATTTTTATTTATTTACCTCTCATGCATCTCTCCATTCGTCTTTTGATACCTACTATAAATATTATGACATTATTCCGTCCTCATAGGTAGCCAGGCTTGATAACGACCTGAGCTGGAATATAAGCATAGCCTTCCTGCAACAAATGCTTTACATGTTGACCACAGCATATCGCTAATGAAGTCTTTTCATATACAATAGTCTATGTGTATATACCGGGTTAACGGATTGCTACACGACGTTTAAAACCTGTGAGGGAAGGGGTCCGAAGAGAATCGACGCCCCACTCATTTCTAGTTTCATCATGTATATTTCGTAACTGGCGCGTTTTCGACACCACAACCAACAGTAAAGGGTCGCGGTCTAGATGAACGCTGCTCTCGGAACGACAATCACCGAAAGTCCTTAGCCACGAACACATCGAATGCATTCTGAAACCAGGATCAGTTGATCTCGGTGCAGTTGAAGACCGTGATTTTGAACGCTGTAGGACGACAGCGATGAAGCATGAAGAAACACTGCGTCACCGCTTAGGATTACAAGCGCAACAAATCCCTGACATTTATCAAAACTGCTTAAAATTATGCACCACATAAATGATTTACTTGTTTGTCGAGAACAACAATGAAACGTGCAGCTGGTAATGCTTGGTTTATTTGTTTGTGGCCCTAAAGAGGGCCGTTGGGTTTAGTGGAATGCGATAATTGCCAGCATCAAATTATTTCGAGCTGGTATACTTGGTGACGGCCTTTGTGCCCTCAGATACGGCATGCTTAGCCAATTCGCCGGGCAGGATAAGACGGACCGCAGTCTGGATTTCGCGGGATGAGATCGTTGATCGTTTGTTGTAGTGAGCAAGCCGACTCGCTTCAGCAGCAATCCGTTCGAAGACATCGTTCACGAATGAATTCATAATCGACATTGCCTTCGACGATATTCCTGTATCGGGATGCACCTGCTTCAATACACGGTAGATGTAGACCGAGTAGGATTCCTTCCTACGTTGTCGCTTCTTCTTATCCCCACGTGGCTTCTGAGCCTTAGCGGCCTTTTTCGCTCCTTTTGCTGACGGCTTGGGTGGCATAGTTTAGAAATACGTTCGAGTATAACACCGTGGCACGAAAACCAAGAGTGATGAGTCGGTCACGTTAACAGCTCAATTTATAGTGATTATTTTCGCGCTCATTTCTGCAATGCATCTTAACCCCGCCCCAATAGGCGCCAAATAAAGTACTATTTAAACGGGTTCCCTTTGTAGTTAGAGTCATTGCGAGCGTTTTCTCGTGCACGGTTCTTTGATAGCGTCTGTGAATATGTCGGGGAGAGGCAAAGGTGGGAAAGCGAAGACGTCAGGAAAGGCGAAGACTCGGTCGTCACGAGCTGGGTTGCAGTTCCCTGTCGGCAGAATCCACCGTCTACTTCGCAAAGGCAACTATGCGGAGCGTGTCGGCGCTGGTGCACCTGTCTATTTGGCTGCAGTTTTGGAATATTTGGCTGCTGAGGTGCTCGAGCTTGCAGGTAATGCGGCTCGCGACAACAAAAAGACTAGAATCAACCCGAGGCATTTGCAGCTTGCTGTCCGCAACGATGAAGAATTGAATAAGCTTCTGTCCGGCGTTACTATCGCACAAGGTGGAGTCCTGCCGAACATCCAGGCCGTTCTACTGCCTAAGAAGACCGCCGAGAAGGCCTAAGCTGCCAACCACCTACAATATTCTTTAAACCCAACGGCCCTCTTTAGGGCCACAAATAAATAAACCAAGCGTTGCCAATTATGCGTTTCATTGTTGTGTTCGATAAAACATGGTGCTTAATGTTGTCGCATGACGAAGTAATAACTCCTGCACTCCCAACTTGTTCATGGTGATATGGCCCGTCCACGTTCTATACTGAGCTTTTCTCTATCTGAGGTCGCAATCGTTAACTATGCAGGAAGACCGGGATCTCGAGATCAGCAATTTCGAATACAACACACTGCAAGACATTCGTAGCGGTGGTGACATAAAGCATTTTCAAGTGATGATTACTGGGCCGTAAAGCTAAGTTCTGGGTTTTCCAGACTCCTAGAAGCCGATTTTTTCGTTAATTTGTAGTGGCAGTATTTCTGGGCTCATTATAAAGCACATTCGCAGCTGGATGTGTGAACAGAAAATGCGGATGGCACCAGGTTTAAGATGAAAGTTTTCATCGCCTCTACAATAAAAGCGAATCATGTCGGCTAGTTCCGAGAATTTTAGTCACTCTGACTGTTTTTCAGCATTGACAAGATCCCAGGAGGTGAGATTGGAAGCACTGATGAGGATTTGGTCAGATAGAGGAGCTAAAGGAGAACGGAAAACCTATAAATTGCGAAGTAGGATGAATTGGGAGGGGGGGGGGAGGGGTGCCGAATTGCATGATTCCTTTGTAAAGGGGTGCAATCCTTTCTATTAATTTCTTTCATGACTTTTTCTATTCTTCTCGTCACCTTGTAAAATACAGCCCGCTATCTAACAATCGTTTTATGGTCCCTGAGATACCGTGTTGATGAAATTTTACTAAGTTTTTAGCGTCGAAAGACGTATGCCTCTCCCGAAATCCACATATCTCGTCTATACGCCGGATTTCATAAATGCGCAACCGACTCACTTTATAGCAGTACTAATGAAGGGAAAACCGATCACGTTTGAATAAAACCGTTGGCTGCTTCAATTCTAATCGTTAAATGAATCAATTCTTCGGCGATTCTGGATTAATCCATAACAATATGAAGACGGATTAAATCAATCAGCTCTAAGTTCGTTCGTTAGCCTGTTTAAGCGTCATTTATTTCTTATACCTTTCGTAATAAAAAAAATTTGGCTTTTAGTCAAATATATACGAAAGAATATTTTTTGCAACGAATCCTACCTATTTCGGCTTGAATAAAATCGACCAAAAAATTTTTTTTATAAATAAAAACCTTTTATTCAAAATTAAACTTAAAAATGAAATAGTTATTTGCGCCACAATAACAAGTCATCTCGGTAGTGCCTTATCAGTGCCACAATCGATACTATCTTGCATGGTTTCTTTGTCGTCTCTAATAGTTGCTTTGTATAACGATGACTATAGAAGTCGATATTGGCGCCAAAATTGTGAAAGTGACGCCGCGTTGGGTTGGCGATGATCTCATCGCAAATGCACTCATCGATATTTACGAATGATTTATGAATAAAATGTTGGGGGGAAGGGGGAAGGAGGGGGACACATATAATTATAGGTCATAAAACCGGAAGCGTTATGTTGCTCAATCCTGAAAAAGAAGAGAAAATTTATATAATTAAGTGAAAAATAACTTATAACCGAATATTTGCACAAACCATCTATTTATTTTTTAACCATATCCAACATATAGCATCCATGAATACAATTTTTTCGCAAGTGGAACAATTTTGATCGTTGGAAACTCAAGTAGGTTCTTCGAGGGTAAAACACTATTCCTGTACAGGGAAGATATCGTCAGGTATTTGTTCGATAGCATCTTTTACATAAAATAAGGATCATTTCATCCCACTACGATATGAACATTTACAGTATAAAAAAGAAACATTTCACTAAATAAATAGTATATCATTTCTAAGCAATAATAATGCCTTCCTTTATCGTAATTATTTACAGTACTCTTAATCGGTGGTCTTCTCATAATAAACGACTTTCGAACATATCAACAAATATTCGTATATCATTCGAAACTTATCTGTATATTTAGTGCTTAAGAAATTTTAGCATTATATAGCCCATATGATTCTATATCGGCTCGAATTATTGCACAATCTAGAAAATAAACTGATTTCTCTATCTCTTCCTCCCTCTCTCTTTCCATCTTTCCATCTCTTTAGAAATTTGTGAATTTTAATTTGCTGTAGGCAGGTGTATTTCCTATAAATTCAGGTATACTATAAGGTGATTGATTGCTGTCCTTTCAATGCTCCCCAACAGCATATAGCGTATGGCAATGGGTTATTACCCTAATGCAAAAAGGCGGATGCAATCAACGATGCGGAAAATCGAACTTAAAGCCAAACAGAGCACCTGACAAATGCATTCATATATTCAATTAGTGTCACCAATGGAGAGCAAAATAAAATCTAGATCAACTCGTAAGCAAAATGTCTCTCAACAAACGTATATAAATGATCTGATCTTAACTACAAAATTTCGCCAACAAATTCGTCATGAATTCCTTCAACGAATGCGGTAAGCGTTTCAAGTTGCGTATGGAAATGCATGTATATCCTTTTTGTTGTGCCCTTTTTACGTTATAACACAAATATGTGTTATAGCCTAATGACATCATGTTAGATAATGATAATCAGACGTATTAAAGATAACACTGTGTTAAAGATAACAACACTGCGTTAGAAGCTTACTATAGCTTTTTTGTTGCTTCAATAAATTCGAATTTTCATCTAAACTTTCCATTTTACTGTGTTATATCTTCTGAGAATAAAGGAGTTAATAATTCGTCATTTTCTTAATCCATTATGTTATCATAAAGTATCATTTCCCAATGCTCGGATATAACAAGTCGTTGATCCAAAGAAAATCCATAAAATCTGCAGATAATGGACGATTGTTGCATCTTTTGAGATCAACCAGACGTAAACGACCACCAAACTTTAATACAACCTCTTATAATGTCGACTAATCAATTATTTGTATGTTTATAATATCGATTTTTAAATGTACCAGCCGGTTGTACCAAAAATTAAGCAGTGCGCATATATCGTTACATTTAGGAATGATGTATCGAAAATATTTGAACTTGCAAACGTTGTGGAAGAGGAACGCAATAAACGTATTCAACTACTTAATGAGGAAATTCGGGCGGAAATTGAATTCGCCAACGAATTTATTCAAAAGGTTCGATTTTATTGACTTTCAAAATTATAACGCATAAAAAATCAGCGTGAATGCAAATATTATCAATGAATGGTGAGAAATTTAGAAGTAATCAATAATTATGAGCCGATATCATTGGAAATTCATTACTCACTTCATACGCTTTTATTGGATCACTCCATTTTTCGATCAGCTCTGTATTCGGAACTATGAAAAAAACAGACTTTTTTATTTTGCTTCTTTGAAGTATAGGAGTCTTTCTATACTTAATAAATATTTATGAAAATACTAACTTAAATATATCTAAAAATCAACTTCAATAGAGACTCCATCAGGATTCTATGACCTCAAGAACAAATCTACTAATAAAAAAAAAACATTTTTTGCAGTCAAATGAACAACTAAAATCGTTGGCTCACATGAATCCTTCATCAAATACGATGAATTTCGATGAACTTCTCGTATCAGTGAAGAATGAATTCAGGTGTTTTGTTGAATAGTATTTTATAAAAGTAATAAGTGAACGATAAAAATGGATGATATGTCTGATCAGAAAGCTCAATTTCATTGCCGAATGATTTTACTTCGATGATCACCAGAAATAATACTTGCCAAAGAGGGAGATGAAAGTGATGTAGCCAATAGTCGTCACCAATTTTGCTTTCTTACACTCTCACTTATATTTTATGATCTATTCACTTAGAATATGACCTATAATAGTTTTATTTTGTTAAATTGTTAGATGATCATATGTTTTCCCATCATTAAAGATTATATTGCATCATTCAACGAGTCAATTAAATAAAATTGAAAAGATAATAGAATCGATATTTATTGTTTTTCTTATATTTGTCATTCAAATTAGAATAAACGCAAAAAAACAATAATTAAAAAAATAAAAATTTTTTACAATGGTATGTAGTATTTTAGATAATAGTCTATGATATTCAACTTTTTCAATAAATCAAATTATTATTTTCCACTAGTTATTTCAACTTTTTCAGTTATAATTTTTTCTCAATTTCTCAGTTAAATTAATTCTTCTTGTAAAGAGAGTTTTTTTCATTTCGGAGTCAATAAATAGCTCCCTCAGGTTAGGTCAGGCTTGTTGGAATGATAAAATAAGACTAGAATCATTGAAGTCAAAATTCGATACTCTATGGTACAGGCAGCATTCGATATTCATGTACTGGAAGGGGAGAGGGGTGGGGGTTGGGGGGTAAAAGGTGCGCTTGCACCTATAATAGTAAATCATTTGCAGAGAGATATTCGAAAGGTATATGCAGGAATTTCGTTTTGATGATCTCAATATCGATGACGTCATTCAGAATGCAATTCGTGAATTTGCATTCATCGAGCCAATTCTTGATCTACCCAACAATTCCGAAGAGATGGAACTTCTGAAAAAAATTGAAGAAAAGAAGAAAAAAATCGAAAAAGTAAGCGGATATAATCGCTATTCTATTAGTAAAATTTATAAATTATATACAATATGGCATAAATAATTGAGATTTTAAATTCTCGTTGAAATTTTATTTTCTCTAATTAAATATTTCCACTTGCTAACTCGTGTAATTTCATTCCTAAGAATGAAATAAATTTTGAGGTTTTTTTTCACCAACAAAAAGTGGATAAAATCAACTTTATTAGCGGATTATATTATTTTTATAAGTAAATTATTTTCATATTTTTTATATAATTTAATTGAATGGAATAATTAATTTTATTGCAGGAAAAAATCGAACATTTTGCACATATATTGATGAAGCAACGAGAGAAAGAGGAACTCGAAAATGATATAAAAATTCTACAAACGGAAGTCGATGAAAGCAGAAAGAATATGCACAAAAAAGAGAATGAAGAAAAGCAACAACTTCGCATCGATATCGAATCATTGCAAATGGAGCTCAACGAAATTGATAGTGAAATCGAGAAACTTCGTGTATCGTGAAATTTTCAATTTGCATTAAACTATTAAGTAGTAAAATTTATTGCTTTGAATAGGTCAGGTCCTGTTACCTCAGGCTTCATTAGGAGGTTCAGGAACCTCACTCTAATGACTTATAAGGGATTACGATGCCTGACACCTGATGATCCGTCGATTCGCCTGATGATCCGTCCATTCGCCAAGGGTCGGCGTGGATCGGTCGAATTCCATTCGCTGCTACTCTGCACTTTCCATTTCCAACGTTCGGCCAATTACAGTTACCCATAAATTAACCCCCTAAAAAAGATTTCTACGTGGGAATAATTCAACGCTTACCTTTTTCCCATAAAATTTGCACAAAAATTGACAATAATAAAGTGAAAAAAAAGCTTCTGAAATGAGCTTTTTCGAAGATGAACTAAAGGACGACAAAATTATGATACAATAGTGAATCAATTCAGATCTATAAAGCTTTAAATGATCGTTGAATTGTGTTTCTCAATGTTGAGTAGCACACACAAAGTTTAATAGTTGTATTGTTGAATAAAATAAATAAAATGCACAATAATATGAACATTATCCTGTGCATAAGATGCATATTACGCATAAAGCTATTCAAAGAGTGGAAGCATACAGACCGTATTGTCTCCCAAAATCTAATACTAAATGACTAGCATTCATTTTCGGCGTTGAAAATTAAATGATTCATTCTAACAATGACCTGCCACTTTCTACATTGAAGCGTTGATGAGCTAATTCTTTGATTGCACGAAGGAAATTATATGCGCGATATGCGTCATATGTTTATATATTTGGCAACTATTCTAGTCTTATAATTTGAAGGAAATGCTTTTTTTTTAATATCAGAATTTCGACTGAAAAAAATCCATGACCTATCCGAAGAGAGATAGTCATGGATTTTATAGTTGAAAAAAATATATAGTTGAAAAAAATATAGTTTTTTTAATAGTCTTTTTTTACATAGTTGAATATAAGATTCGTTAAGAGTTACAGTATTGAGATAAAACGAAAAATGCGATATGATGCAGGGCTATATTCCAAAAAAAAAAAAAAACAACTGTGGATATCCCTTAGCTAATATAAGTAAATACACACCAGCACACCCAAAATTTTGATTACCCGCCCGAATTTAAAATCAGTTATGCTTGTTGATCTCATAGAGGTATTAATCTTTGTATCATTTGAATACATAGCATGCCTCGATTATGATCTGAATTTATTTAACCATTTAGCAATTGCTGCATTCTCGATATACCGTATAAATCCCGCATTAGGCAAATTGAGTAGAATTTTCACATTGTTCTTTTCTAATCATTGTGCATTCTATGCTGATATTAAACACACTAGATATTCGCAATTTTCTCATTTTCGATGATTCAAGAAATTCGAAGAAATTGCCAATTATCGATTTATAAAGTTAGTTCTCTTTATTTTTCGTCCGATTAGCACAATTCTCGTGAAAAAATATGATTTTGGTCGATATTTCCAATGATTACAGTTAAAATTTCTATTTTGATCGATCGCAAATGTTGATCGATTTATTCGATTCGTATTCGAATATACATCAATTCGCATTCGAATATACATCAATTCGCATTCGAATATACATCGATTCGCATTCGAATATACATCAATTCGCAAGTGTTTGGTGGAATATTCGATTGCGAAACTATATTATTGAGACGACTCTCTGCAATTTTTAACGGAATTGGTATTTGTTCGCAAACGATATATGCTTGCTGCTTATCGAAAAAAAAAAAAAACTTTTCTGCAAAAATATAGAGTTCTTTTCGATTGCTAACTATTTCTCTCATGCTAATGTCGTTTATACTGTATGCATTCACTTGTTAATTGGTACAAAATTAAATGAGCAATATTTTTAAACATTTTACAGAATTATTTTACAGTTGTCAAGCTATGTATCATCAATTATTGCTTCTATAGTGCAAATTTAAAAAAAAAAAATTCAATACTGAATCAATATTTGCAAGAATTTACAACGTCGGAAATTCAACTAGTTGAAGAACGTATAATACGAGACAACTGATGGAAAAAAAAATCTTTTTTTTTTCTTCGTTGCAATTGCGAAATCGGCACATGTGGTGTGTCTTGAGGAAGTGCACACAATAGAGGATCAATAAAGAAATGCCAATTGGGACATGACTCGAGACTAGCCTCTAGCTGTATACGATCAACGATCGTCTCCGAATATCTTTTAATCGAATTTTTTTGATCATTTATACATATTGCTATAGATTATTTGTTATATATTGATTGAAATTGATTGTTATATCGATAAATTGATTGAAAGTGATTATATTGATAGACGATTATAACTTATCAATTATCAATTAATAATCAGTGATTTCGTTAACGTACCATTAATGTCTCAGTATAGGTGTGATAGGTATAAATATAGCGGTTTGGCTTAATTCGATACAAGTGATGGTTGAATTTTGAGTTTTATTAAATTTTCAAAATAATTCACTAATCAAAAATTTATATAAGGTGTTTTTTTTTTTTTAATGTAGAACCATTACAAAAATTGTCTCAAGAAGGTAATTATACGTTAGAAATTAAATGAAACAAGGTGAAAGCAATATGGCATTTAATAATCGTTTATAGAAAACTTCCTTCCTCCTCCTCTCCTTAAAAAAATTTTTTTTGAAATTCATACAACGTTTATTCTTCTTCAGCTGGAACTAGTCGATAAGCGCGGATATACATATCACATATAGTTTCAGTTAGGTCGCAAACCCATAGCAACTAAAGTTTGCTCTTTATGTATTTTCTTCTTATCTGTGTGTGGTCAATTTTTATTTTATTTCATCGTTCACGATGTTCACATGAATGAATCCTCTACCTTATCTATGTTTCTTCTCTTCCCATCATGTCGGGTACATCCACTATTGAATGAAATATTCGAATATAATTTTTCGTTTATCGTGTTGATCCTCAGGTATGCTATCAGTTTTGCATATTTGCACTCTGTTTCATCGTTTTCAGCAGTCGCCTATAACGGCGAAGTGATATTGCATTTCGTAACAATGGACACACTTCTATCGACTAGAATCTCAGCAATACCATAAGGACCTCAGGTCCATTGATCATGAGCTGACGCTCCTCATTCCCCCTCCCCCCCCCCTTTTTTTTCCCATCGTCTCACCAATAAGGACTGAATTCTTATTGATCCTTTCAGATTCAACTATGATTATAGGTGTGTAACATGATCGGATTATATATGCGAGCATCATTAATCTAATAGTAGAACGATAGCACTAAAGAGAAGGGAAACCGGAGGAACGATGTGGCAGAACGCATTGACTGATATGCACCGAGTCGATTTTATACAAACCGATAAAGACTGCTTCATCGACGGCAATAACTATTAGGTTCGCGATTTGGCAATGTTTCAAATTATTGATTGTTATTTCTTTTATTTTTTATAAATATTAGTATAATTTAAATAGTCAAAAAATAAAGCAAAAATTCACTAGTATATCGCAAAAGGTATGTGAAGCTATCATATAATGGACCCTCTTTGGCAAGCCAATGAATCCTATATGTCGGCGGCGATAAAGAGGGGATCAATGTTCGGGAATTTTGCAAATATTGGATCTATTTATTAGATGGGTTATTCACTTAATTTATTTCTTTTATAGTATTAAGGGAAGATATTTTAATATGTCCTGGAGGGGGTACCATGATTTTAGGAATAACCCGCGGGGTCACTAGGATCGTTTTCGGCACATCGCAATGGCTGGCATATGACCGCTTATTGACCATCCATCTGCAACATCCATATTTCTTTTTTTCTATACTTTTAATTGTGCTCAATTACCTGTGTAAATTGGGAGTTGTTTAAATGTCTCGTTTTCAGGAAACGGGAGATTTTCCATGTGCCTGGGGCAAGTTCATCACTTCCCACATCTTGTATGAAATCGGAATCACTAATTTTATGTGATCTTGGAGTTTAATAAACGTTTTATATATATAAAAATGCTCTTCTGAACACATATAATCATCGGTGTTTTTACGACGCATGGTGCATATTTGCTTCTCATTTTTGCTCTCTGCAATGGTTTGATAAATTTAATTGGTCTGTTGATTCCTTCTTACTCCATACGTTTGTTACTAGGCCCAGGTAACACCTCACCTCTTAAT
Source organism: Baylisascaris procyonis (assembly GCA_037389465.1). Classification (NCBI taxonomy): domain Eukaryota; kingdom Metazoa; phylum Nematoda; class Chromadorea; order Rhabditida; family Ascarididae; genus Baylisascaris; species Baylisascaris procyonis. The sequence continues at coordinate 3,991,927 of JAZARR010000154.1, read as the reverse complement.
TCTGTCTCCAGGTATACCTAGGCACATACTTAGGGATACATATGTATACACGTATGTCTACATAGGTGTACGTATATAGGTGTGTGCACAAACCATGTCCATCAATGGGTGGGGAAGGGTAATTCCTCAGTTCCCCGACGGGAAAAGTGAGGGATGTTGAAAGCGACTCGGAGCCACTTAGTTCATCCTCATCGAACTTCAAAATTTCATTACCTAAGCTGGTAACGTTGCTGCTATCTTCGTTATCTGAACTAACTGTAGTGATCCGTTGATCGTAATCTGTCGTTGCCGTTTCCTATCCTTTTTAAAAAGCGCATACCATATTTGCACCTGAGTATATCATATTTGCACCTGAGTCGGCTACCATACTGTACATTATAATTTCCGGTTTTTTGAGAGATCCGACGAAATGAACTGTTGATTCGACACAGCTGTTGATGTAATAAATGAGAATCCTTGATACACCTTCCGTTCGAAATGTCAACACTGTCTGACACCCCATTTGACGCTTTCACATCCACCACAATCCTGTTGATCCTTTTTAAGGAATCTTCTAAAAGAGATCTAAGAATCTGGAGGGATGCATCTTGGATTTAGCACAGTTGAATATCTGCGAAAACCGTGGCTGAGGCAACGCTACGAGCCTTTAGAGAGCAACGCTAGGAGCTTTTAGAGAGCAACGCTAGGAGCCTTTAGAGAGCAACGTTAGGAGCCTTTAGAGAGCAACGCTAGGAGCCTTTAGAGAGTCTTTATGCAGCGCTTCTTTCCTATGCAATCGTGAGCTCTCTTATCCGACTTTCCCCACCACTCTTCCAACGTCGTTAGTTGTGCACATGGCGTTTCCGACAAATGAATGCAGTTCGAATCGGCAACTATTTCCCGGGTATATTAATCTGCTTTCAACACTGTAGGACCACCATCACACTAGTTCACACCATCCGTATCTGGGACTGCTGTAGTTCCCTGAGTCACTTCATAAAATTGTCATGCTGCTTCCGATAGGCTACAGTCTCTAGTCTATTAAAGCCTAGCTTGAAGGCCACTCATTTCGACGACATGTGAAGACAGTGGCTGTGCAAAGCTAAAAACAAGAAAATAAGCCTGAGATTTTTATTTAGAATCTCTACTCAGTGAAAATGTTTCTTGAAGGGAACCGTCTAAGCCAAAGTTAGACCTCTTGGCTTCTTTCTTTCAAAAATGGACCCAAGAATAGGACGCCACTGTAGTCCAGAATCTCGCAGCGCACCAATCGAAAATCGTCGATTCGCACTGGGCGGACTGCCGAGTCTGCGGTGGCGCAGATAGGGCGGACTCCGCCTGGCAAGATCTGCAACCACGTATCGGAAAATTCTAGTAAGGAAGTGATATGAGTGTGTAAAGCAAAAAATCCAACCAAAGTGCAGTGGGCGTCCCGGTCGGGAAACGACCCGAACAAGGAAGAGGATCTGCAATGAAAAATCGGGAAGAAAAGTTTCATTGAATTGCTTCTGATAACATACTTAGATCTAATTCATTTTATGAATAGATTGCCATTGCTGAAAGTAATAAATGATTGTGACATCCGTTGAATTCATAGAGACATAAAAGGTTGGAAGGTTCTGCACGTAGCGGTTGAAACGATCCGTTCAATGGATGGGAAAATGCAGTTAAATCAGAGATTTTCTGCAGGTTTTGCATGGAAGCGGTGGCTATCGCAGACTACACGGCGGATGATGCCGAGGGAATTGACCTACGTCAAGGCGATGAGCTCACTGTGCTCACTTTCGCGGATAGCGGTGGCTGGGTGAAAGCAGAAACCGATCGCAAATTAGGATTTATCCCAGTGGATCATATCAGGTTATTTTCTTGGTTTTATTGGAAGGCATGACTTGTGGATCTCCATCAACTCAAACAATACTGAGCAGCACGTGGTGAATCTTATGAGTTTCGAGAGGAATATAGAAGGATCCGCAGGTAAATATAGAAGGATCCGCAGGTAAATATAGAAGGATCCGCAGATCTTCTATTCTGTTGGAGGTTAAATGGTGGCAGCTGTCGAAATTAAGTTAAGCTATCCGATCATCGCAGTGTTAATCCCCGCCGACAATTGTGACTAGATTCTGATATATGAAGGATATTCTGGATATATACTTACTTTTGCCTTATGCAATTTTAGGATAAAGCCGAATTGGTGGTATTTCGGTAATTTAAAGCGTATAGACGCGGAATGGATTTTGAGTGAATGTGCAAAGAATGAAGGCGCATTCCTTGTTCGTTGTTCCGAATCGCATCCCGGTGAATTTAGTCTTTCAATGAGACATAATAACGCCGTCGAGCATTATCAAATCCGTAAAGATCATTTGGGTAGGTTCGCTTCTTATCTATGATACGTTTCGCCTATGGGTTGAGTGAATTAAGTTTTTTTTTAGCAAAAATTACTGAAAAAGTATCATATTTTGCATATTATTTTGAATGAATTTTCTCGAAATTATTGGATTTTGAGCACTCTGAAAGCTGTTGAATAGGCAGTATCGTTTTGTTGTATTGAAATATTCGACGCCAAAAAAAAAAATGCAAAGCGGAGAGTAAAAAGAGATGGCGCCATTCTCCAATAAGAAGCATATAAATCTATTATGTAATAGAGTTTATATTTTAATTTCTTATAGTGAACTAATGCTGAGCTATATTTTCCGTCCAGTTATGGGCATCATTTGCAAAATTATGGTTGATTCGTGTATCCGTTTGAATCGTATCGATCTCTCAATTGCAATCTGCAATTCGTTACGCATTTTTAAGGTCTCATATTGACCCCCCTCATTATCTCTTTCCGATATCCCGTTGAATTGAATCCTACACAATTTTCGATAACTAAAACTAAATCAAACGTTCTTTATTTATTTTTACTTCATTAATGCGCTCTGTGGAGTTCCACTTAGGAGTTCGATTTTAACTATTAAAATAAATATCTCATGAGTTCACTGATATTTTTGCATAATTGCTAGAACCTAAACAACTATGGGGCATATCCAAAAATGCGTGACTATAAGCTTCCATTTAAAAAAATTTAAAAATTTCAATTATCCATTTGTTTTCTCTCTTTTACATACTGTCTTGAATGAATGAGATTGGAATCTTTTGCCTCATCGATATATCCGACTATTGATGGCGATCGATGATTGATTCGAATATTTCCGCTTCCTGTCAAATCCTCAACGGGCGAAATCGCCATTCGTAGTTCCTCATTTGCTTATATATCGAAGAGCCAAGAATTATGTTCGATAGGTGGTTTTTCGAAATTAATGCTCCAAATTGCGCTCCAAACGGAGCTACATTTTTTTTTCATTCACCCGGTATATCTATATCTGAAATCATTGTCAACAAATATAAACCGATATTGTCGTATATTTTTTAGATGAATGCAGAGCTATTTTTCAAAGTTTTATGAATTTCATTTTCAGTATTATTTGAAGTGATCGCTATATTCGTTTGAAATAATATTTGAGATCGATAAAATATTTGAAGGGAAATATTCGATTTGGCAGTTGAAATTTTCGAGTTTAAATCTTCTTGTGGATCATTATCAACGTGCTTCAATTTCACGCAATGGTCGTGTTTATTTAGCACCAATCGAACCGAAAGAAAATCAAAAAACAATTGTGATCGCTGTTGTAAGTGTTTTCTTTCCTGTTTTATGCGAGACACGTATTCATAATGAATGCTGTGTTCATTAAAATAAATAGATAAATAAATAAATAAATAAATAAATAAATAAATAAATAAATGATAAAGGCTAAGATTATTGTGTATGCATTGAATACGTATTGCGGCGTTTATATTAAGAAATATAGTGAGCGTTTCACGTCTATTTGTATATTGAGGAATGATTTAATGGATTGATTTAATCGTATATTTATCGATTCATCGATTTTCAAAACCAGTCAGTTGATATCGCATAGGTATTCTCCTTTTATCTTATTAGCATTTTGCGAAGCTGAAATATCTTGCTGCTTTATGGCGCTGTTCAGTCTTGGCTTTAGTTGACTTATATAGGCATACGAATAAAGATGACGTCATCACAACACGGTTTCTACAAAAATTTGCAAAAAAACGCGCCTAAATAGACAGGAAATGAAGATTGTCTAAGCGAATTATCCGTGTAGATAGAATTTTGATCTAAACATGATTGAATGGGTATAATATTGTTAGCAATCTTTAAGGCAATGTACGATTTCGAAGCACAAGAAGAGACCGAATTATGTCTTCATCGTGGAAAAACGGTGATCGTGATCGATCGTTCAGATAGTAATTGGTGGCATGCTTATACAGCGCATTCCAAAGGTTTCATCCCAGCATGCTATGTTCTGATTACGCGTACTTTAGATGATTATTCACTTCAGGTATGTGCATCTTTACTTCATTTTTCGTCTTTATATGTTTTTTCAAATTTAGTGACCCATTGTTTTCTCCCTCTCTCTCCCACATACTTGAAAATTCATGTCCTCTATGGAGATGAGGATAAAAGATAGTTTCGTTGCGGCTTCACGAAAGAGAGGAATGAGCAGGAAACACTCTTATTAGGTCGCTGTAACAAGATGCCAATACTTGACGTTTGACGCTTGATGCAGTTTGTTGGATTGTCTGAGAGTTTGTTGAGATTCGAGGCGAAAAACTCCTCGAGATTTAAGTTGAATGATAAAAATATATTCGTTTCACAATTGTATATATGTTGCCCAAGTATCAGCATATTTAACTTCTAATATGGGACTTTATCGTGCGTTTCTTCCGGCTCTAGGATTTCGCGGATAAAGAATCAGAATTAATGCGCACAATTGACGAATCAAGATTGTTATTAACGATTGAAGGCTCAGAATTGTCGAAAAGGATTAATTTTATATGGAAATAACCTGATGTCATACTAAACTTCATTATTTTTTAACCTTTTTTTAAGAAGAGTAACTTATAAAAGTTCACTTCCTAAGATTTTATCACAATTCTTAGCATCAAATCCTACAATGCATTTAAAAAATTCAAATAGTTTTATTCGACGATTCATTCGGAAAATGCAGTAGAGATTTTTCTCGGATAGTCTCGGATATATATGGATATCAAATGGCTTTGATCGTCACATCTGTGATGAGAGATATTCTTTAGTGTTTTTTTGGGGGGGGGGGGGGGGGGGGAGGAGGGAGGAGAAGGGGGAGTTCATTTGAAATACCCATAACCTTGCGATTTCTTCCCAGCATTCTTTTTTTCTGGAATTTCTTCACTAGTTCCGAAAGTAAATTTGATTTTCTTTCACTATGATGAATTCTTTCGCTTCTTTTACCTGTCCCACTAATTAAGTTGGGCAGGTAAATATTACCTATCCCACAATTAAATGGGACAGGTAAATACTTGCTAAGACGATAAAAAATCAATGGTTAATTAAATAGTTTAGGAGGTTGATGAATGCAATGATTGGACTATATCACGTCTCAATCGCTCATCACGTGTCAAGGAGAGTTGTGTTCCGTTCAGTGTCAACTTGTTAAGCTGTATCGATCAAAATTTGCATATTCGTTCCGCTGAAACTGCGCTCATCTCAAGAAAACCAATTGAGGTTAATGTTTCTTTATTAACGGTATAGGAATTGGAAAGAAATTTTTTTGATGAGTTATGTTTTGGTTTTGGATGAAGTGAGGCTAACATGAATGAGTCTATGCTAATGTGTAGAAAAATCAGGTAAAAATACTTGATTCGTAATTTAATCTATATCTTCTACTGTTGCATGATTCACATATGTCATGTATCAGCGCACATCCTTCCTTTCAACAAAAAATATATAAATGCATACAAAATTTATGCTAGGAATATTCATTTAGTAGTGAATTTTTCCACCATCTTTTTTTAAGTGTCATCATTATATGGGTTTTTCTCAGCTAATAGACATTTTGCATTCGATTAATTTATGCGACCGGTCGATTTTTGATACTGTCTCCTTGATTTCTTTAGTCTTTAGTTAGTACAGGCAGCATACATAATTTTGAAGCAGTTTGCACAGAATTTGCCCTGCCCAATTTTGAACCTTCGTTTATTTCGCGAATAAGCTTCTCTTACTTGTTCGGATTCTATAAATTTCAGATGTGATGTGCTTGCGAAAATATCTTCAAGGTGGTGAGAAGATCAAAAAGACCTTACCTCCTCAGCGTCCACGCCCATTTTTCCCCACATTTAATTGCCTAGAGATCTTTCGCCTTCTTATCACTCTTCCATCCCCCTCCCCATTCCTGGGAAAGATAATCCATAATAAACAAAATAGATGATATACAGCTTACAAAAATTCTTGAAATTTTATTGGATCCCTACCTATGTGACTAAACATGAGGGCCGCCGATATGTGCTCGAAATTGTTCGGGAGGTCTACGCGCGTCTCTTTGGTCCTCTCCTTATCTTTTTTGGTTCATTTCACCACAAGTGAGAATGAAAATCAGTATTGCAATAAATCAATATAAGTCACAAATTGAAATCGTTGTTGCAATTCCGTTCTTTAAGGGTTCAGAGAAAACGCCAAAAGCAAAAAGAAGTCGAGAGCGTCGGCCATTGAATCGAACATTGAACGTACGAATCTCAGAGGGAAAAGTGTTGTTGAATTGCTTCTGGGGTAAATCTCGTTCACGAAGTGCCGATTATAGTTGCTCCATATAAGCAGTGATGCGCTTCTCGATGCAGATATTTTATTCTCGAGGTTATCATCTCTTATCGTTCTTATCTCAGTTCCATATTTCTTTTCTTGTTCAGCGCTTCTCTATTTCTCTACATAACTTCCTTGGGAATATATTAAAGAAAATAAAGGCAACATCTGGGCAAAATTGAATGAAATATTTAAAGATTTCCTGATAGCTGTTTGGTTTCATGGAGTACTCAGATATTCGAAAGGGAAATTAATAATAAGTCAGAAAAAAGGAGCTTTTATATGGTGGGATTTATGTTTTTCAGAAGATAAAGCCATATTATATAACTATAGTGGTTTTCGTGAGAATTTTTGATGCAAAAATATTCGGGAAAAAAGATACCTGGAAAGTAGAAAAAGGTAGGAGTTTGGGCATAGTGAGGGAAAAAGGACATAATAATGACAACAAAGCATTAAAATTAAATTGTATTGATTTCGCGATTTCCCACATTATTTTTTATTTCTGAATCGTTGAATGGCGCTAATTAAAAGAGATCTTTCAAGAATTGCTTACTTGAAAGGTGATACGATTTGATTCTGTTGAATTTTTTATGCCTTTTTAAGCGTCGATTTCGATTCGTCATGCTTCTCGGGTTGAGTGTAAATTTGTACGCACTGATAAGCTGGCTGATAAGTTGCATTATTCATTTGTTCGTTATATTGAAGACTTTATCAGTAATTGTTTTCTTTTTTTTATTTTTTTGAATGTTAACCCTAATTTTCCATTCTTTTTGTTCCAAATTTCTCTCAGCGTTTCTAGCCTACATTTCGATTAATCAAAGAATTGTAATCATCCTTGTACCTTATGGGGATGGAAAGGTTATATTGACCTGGCTGATACTCTTGGGAATATGTAGTTTATACAATGATTTCTTATTTTGGTAGTCGATTTTTGGTACTTAGAAATAGATGGAGAATCTTTTTAAGTTTTTATTCTATTTTTTTTTCGTTTTCACATTTTTTTTGTTGGCTTTGCTTTATTTATTATGTTCTAATTGTCTTTCTGTATTTGAAAGAGAAGAGAGTTGCAAAGATGCCGATCACCTGGTGTGAACCTCTTTCATGTTATATGATCTCCTAATCAACGATCATAATAGATTGAGATATGCCTGTGGCGGATTTTATCTGCCTCCTTGGGGGATTAACGAGGAGAAAATTGCATTCTTATATCCGAAGGCGAGAGGCAATTTCCTTCTCTTTTTTAATCTTCGTCTCCCACCTGGGAAGGGGCGGGATTCTCATTTCGCTGGAACTAATAGAGTGCAAAGTCGTTCCCTTCTCAGCGGGGAATGGCGCCTTGGGTTCGAATTATAGAAATATCCTGGTATAGTTATAAATGAAAAACAATGCCTTGCCGAATTCAACATTACTCGGCACCTCACATTAGAATTTACCGAAGAGTGAGCAATGCTTACGTTAATGCCTTAATTGGGAAAAAAAGTATGATACGAAAAGATTGCCGTGCTTATAGCATTACCTCAGGGAATGAGATTTAGTTGCTCCACAAGAGCCTAGTTGGAGTCAATGAAGAGATTTGATGAAGGAAACGTCACCAAAATATAGGATTAATTTTTTCTTTTGTATTGTGAATCATAATTCATTTGGGTGTTATGTTCATTACGTGTTATTAGGTGCTTTTTTTTTATTTGCAAGGCTCATTATTAGCCATATATTGCCTATACTCAAATGTTTATATTGCCCGTCGATTAATCTCGATTCTATAACCATTTAATGATGCGTGTAATTTGCATATAATATGCGCCATATAATATGCAATCATGAAGTAATGAGATTCGATACATATAATACAAACTATAGACTAACATCCTTTGTATTTCCCAAATAATATTGGTCTATCAGCTGCGAAAGAAATGTTACGCATTTAAAGGTGATCGAAGATTTGCATATATTTCATATCGGTTATAGAGACTTCTCATTTTGCATCGACTAGATCACATAAAATTGAGTCGACCGTTGAATAATATTAAAATCGATGGGATCAACTAAAATCGAAGAGCATTATTCTGCAAGTTTTATTCTTTCTTGATAGCTTATAGAAGGTGGATTGCAAAATTATATATTATGCTTCATCCCCGGGCACCATCAGAGAATTGCGAGAGGTAATTAAGTGCAAAATTTACCCCGACGAAGTGGGTAAATTTTACAGTTCGCCTTTTTTATCACTGCTTTCATTCCCAATCACGCAATTCGTCACTCCTAATACATAAAAGCCTCACCAAACCTCAGCAGCTACCAACCTATGCGGCGAACTCTACCTTGTTTTCACAACGGCAAGCATCTAAGGGCAAAGCGACCTCCGTTCCTTGGGGAGTTGTCAACTCGAGGCGATGTGTTTTTTGTTCCCACTGCAGACCCACCTCGCCGCTGGGCGAGGCATGAATGCTTCCTATGGAGGATCTACATGGCCTCCCGTGTGTTCGCGAGGAGACCTCACGAAAAGATCTCGCTTGCTCCCCATGTGTTACTTCGAAAGAAGCATTCGACCGCCGTCCAGAGCGTCCAAGGTATATACGTCGTCATGGAGGTAAAAATTCTACTCTCATCTATTTATTTGTATTCGCGGTCGGTTTCATAACACCGACAACCTTACAATCCCAAAAGGACTCCGATGTAAGGATCCACTCTTTGAAATTTTACAGCTCCGCGCGAGACGATCCAGTTCAGATGTTCTATAGACAATGTTATAAAGGGCTTTGTTGAATTTATTTCCAAGATACATTAAGATGAGCTTTTAATAATTTTCGACGGGGTATGTTTTATTTCGGAGTGTTGTCCTCTGCAAGATGATGGAGCTGGAATGATGAGTGATTTGTTTGGGTTGAGCACAGGGGAGGTGTGTCTTTTGATGCCCACATAGGATGTTTTCCCTTTCACGACATTCTCATCGATGATCACTGCGTCGACGCCGGTTCCTGGCACCTCATATTTCGCATCCAGAAGGACATTTTCAACGATCGCACTGCAACTTTCCACCTTTAGAAAATATTCTCAACAAGACGTAAGGGTAGATAATGATGTACACGGTTGGGCAATTACTTTGGGTAGATGAGAGGAGAAGGGATTAGAGAAGGGAGCTTCACGTTCAATTTGAACATATATCGAGATGAAATGAATATTGAATGTTAACTAAAACGCACTTTTATGTTAAGATCAACATTTTGGATCCAAATGGAACAAAATTCTGGCTCAAAGAATAATGGCCATAAAAATCTATTGCAAAAAGTTTGCCGCATTTACAAAATCCAGCTTAGCGGATTAGAAAATTTGCTGCTTCGATCAGTATCTGCCTTGATTTATTAGTGCCGGTCGCTAGGAACTATCCTTCTCTTACAGACTGGATCGTACTACGTTCATACTAGGGCTCTGACTGAGCTGAAGACCGTTCAATTCATAGTATGGCGCTATGAAATGAAACGTCTTCGAGGGGGGTCATGAATACGAAATCGTTCATACAAACATCGATTGCATGAAAACACCCTAATCCAACTATCGCAATACCGTTACTCTGTGCATTGACTCGCATATCAATGAGCAAATAAACAACTCTTCTTGCCGACAGCTATATACGGTAAACCTGTAGATCATCCTTATCGATGTGATCTACATTAAACCATAACCAAGCATAAATGTGGAAATCCATTACCGTAGAGCACGAGCTCCAGTTTTCTTTTGCACAGCAATGCGCGCGATTTCTTTGAGTGCACCATCGGTGAATTGTAGGTGTACTTTATCCAATAGGAATTGCTGTTTTGCTTGTGAAATAATCGAATTTCTTGGCTCTTGCATTATACGTACGAGTAGCTCTTCGTCGAGACCATGAAATGGAACATACACCGGGAAACGACCAATTAATTCCGGTACCATACCAAAACTGAAATAGACACCCACTGCAATGACTTTTGGTTTAGAGGGGATTAAAAGAGGATTAGGGTGGGATAAATCAGAGGACCTCAAAACACTCAATCCATATGACTCATTTTGAATCTGAAATCGAATCAACACCATTTTTTTAAATGTAATGAAGGGTTTAATTCTAATAAATGAGCGTCGCAAAGGAACGAATGTATGCAAGTATAGATTCAACAACTCAACATTAACTTCTGAAAGTAATGCCTCTTCCAACCATTCAGTGAAATCTTTTGCCAATACATTGAAACTCAAGTTAGATATAAACTCAAATTGAATAGTTATAAACGATATATAAAATAATATATTTTTCTTCGTATTTTTTCATAACGTTTTTTATTCATTCTTAGAAGGGGAACTTTGTTTCCCATGGGTAAACCGTAGGAATAGTATGGGAAATTTTAATTACCTAATCAAATCCGTTTGATCGGTTTGCGCGAGTAATTGATCGCGACATTTACTCACTCTCTTTTCATCCTATAAATATGCGATCTTATTATAGTTCAATGCATCGATCGATATTTGTAAAAATTTCAAAACTCCTATGTAAGGGGGATTTGTTTGAAATTAATTTTTTGTTGCGTAATCGGAAAAAATTGATTTAATTAATATAAATTTTAAAAAAATTTGAGTAGAATATAAGCTAATGATGAATTAATATGATAATCCGCAATGCTACTATATTGGATAAAGACGTATAAATGGATTTGATATCCCTAAGTTGTTATAAAGATATCTAAGCGAGTAAATAAAATAATATAAGAAGTTTTTTCTTTTACTTAATTCATTCATTTTCCTCAGACATGAATATGGAAATTTTATTTTTTGTATGCAACGAAAAAGGAACGTTTGATGCCGCCGAAGCGTACCAGCTCATGGTATGGGTCTCATTTCATTTCCGCATTTCCCATCCCAAATGCTAATCAACTGAAACCACAATAATTTGAGCAAAGGGAAAGCCGATGGGGATGAGAGGAATGAGAGGGATAGGCGGGAAGGGGAGGTAAGACTTGGGCACTTAGTCAGTAACCTTGCCCAGTTGATGGGAATATGCCACAAAATGGTATATATTCGAAAATCACAACTCTGTGAGTGAACAGTCTAGTTCAAAAAATAATCTCTCTGATTGACTTCAATAACTTTCATATAGATGTTATTTTGGCGAATTATTTGCTCGTAAAAGTAGAACCGAATATGATCGTATAATGCTTAACACAAAGGCTCAGAGTAAATATTTGGCATAGTACCTTATTTTGTAAGTGTTCCGTATGTTCAGTATTGATATCGGCTCCAAATCCAACAATTTTTCGATGAAGACGACGAGCTATAATCTTATCGAGATTGTTGAATGCACCAGATGCTACGAACAATATGTTCGATGTATCGACATCGACCTTAAACGAGTCTGTTTGGATTAGCTAAACTAATTGCATCATATTTTTTATACTTATTCGTTGCATTTAAAAAAAAAAGTTTAAAATAACAATTGAGTAATAAAATAGAATGACAAAACTTTAAAAAAAAACATGAAATAAAAGATATGAGGAATCGGATCATTTCTGCTAATCCTGCTTAATCCTTTCTTCTAATCATATCTCGTAGATACTGAGGGCACGACTGATCAAAAAACGTTTCGAACCTCAAAGATTATTGATGAATTCATATTCTCACTGGTCATATAATAGCTGGAACAATATAGGACGGTTAGCTAACATTTTTTTTTTTGAAACAGATATAAAAATAGAGCAGTGAAATCGTAGAGCCAACCACATTATTATATGTTACAAAAAATGAAGTAGCTCATTTATATTGGAAATATTTTTGAAATTTCACAAGCATCCCATTCAATATATACCCTTGATCCATATCGATTTTATCATAATCAACAACAAAATCATTTTTCATCCATCGTCGACCATCCTTACTCTCTACTGTTTTTATACTTCTTACAATTTCTGCACAAACAATCCCGAAGTGCACTAAATGAGGTGTAATTCTCAGATCAGTCGGCTGTAGATCAAGCGGAAATAACGAGCCATGCTAAATAACTCAAAGAAGGTCAAGGGCATGTAGGCAGATTAAGCAAGTGTCCAGCATGTGTTGTGAGGCTAGCCTGATGCAGAATCCGGAGGGTATAAAAGCATTTGATGGACCCCTGTATTCATTCCAGCTGCTAGGTTGTTTATAAAGCCGAATGGGCGATATGGGTGGCCGCTGGAGTTCGACAAATGCTCGGAGCTGGCAAAGTGTTCAAATGCAGGATCGTGCCATCGATTGAAGCTATTCTAGTCTCCCCTTTCTTGTCTGTCATCTTACTGTATAAACCTCACAGTTCATTCGACCGCATCTCAACAGGTGATGCAAACCCTCAATGATACCTGGATGACTAGATGAGCCAATGGGAGTTGACCCTTACAGAAGACACTGCATAAACAGCAATACAACGCACCTTTGTTCCAAGAGAGGGTGGGCCTTTAATTTTGAGTACGGTACCCTCAACAAGTTTCAGCAATGCTTGCTGTACACCACGTCCACTAACATCACGAAAACCATGTGAATGAAAATCGGTTGATGAACTGATTTTATCGAATTCATCCAAAAATACGATTCCTTTCTGCAAAACAAATATTTTCTATAAGAGGTGAATTAAATGTCATATTAATTCAATAATTGCGTTTGATTGCAAAGATATGCGCAACACTCATCCACGAGGAAATTATAATTTGAATAATTGACTCCGAGAAGTTTCTACAAGATTCGAATAATTCTTTATTATTTATAAAATTATTCAGCTTGTTCACCTGTGTTCTCTCGACATCACCATCTGCATTCTGAAGGAGTTTTTGGATCACCTGAAATTAACGCATTTTATTAATTAAGAATTAGCAATCGTATTTAAATTTCCTTTACTGATATTGTAATTTGCCTATGGTAATGCCACAATTTACCCATCATTAGGAACACGGGTAGCACATATCACAGAAACAAAACGAAATATGCAAGTTGTATAAAGGTGATTCGCATTGTTTGCATGACATACCCCGTAACAGGTGATTACCCCATCGTATAATGCCCATCCAATGTTGTGGGAAGAAAAAGAGGTTAGGTGAGAAAATACTGCATGTAGAATGTACAGGCATATAGGCACCCGCAATATTCTCTGCATAGTGCCAGTTGGCATTTGTTTCCCGGTGGGAAATGGTGGGACGGATCCAATTCGATGAAATTGAGGCACGGAAGATGAGTTTCAAATTATGAAGCGTTGAGACTGAGGTTTTACAGATGCCTTATCCATTCGTATGCTCCTATCAGCTTTTGAGGTATTACTCTGAATTTTTTTACATACCATTTTGCCCACTCGGCTATTGTTTAAACGAATAAAGCTAAAAAAAAACTTAAAAAACAAGTCACTTTGGTATATCCTCCTCGAATATCTAAAAAAATAAGCTTCTAGATAAATATTTTCGATGGTCTTACCGTATCGACATCGTCGCCGACATAACCGGCTTGAGTAAGAACTGTACAATCGCACATCGCTATTGGAACATCAAGTATATTGGCGAGCATTTGTGTCAAATAGGTCTTTCCAACGCCTGATGGTCCCAAAAGGATTATGTTCGACTTCTCGAGTGGAAAGCTACCCTAGAATACGATCATATGCGTCCTCTTTGCTGATGGATGCTTCTAGTTCTATGGATGCCTCCCTCCCCGCTTAACCCCCCCCCCCCCCCCTCCAGGCTCCTACCCACTCAGCTGTTCTCCAGCAAACACGATCGTTGAAATTCTGAGTGAAACGTTGATTGAATTATCTAAAAATTGTCTCATACTCAAAATGTTGCAGATGTGAGCGCTAAGAAAAGTCCGCTAGGAATACCTGGAAAAAATACTTTGCATGGGTCTTCAGGGCGGATTTTTCGAGAACGGTCGGATATGACCAATACCCGATCTTCGTGTTCTACGTATAAAAATGAAATTCCATGTTTTATCCTAATTGCTATCCACTTATATTCTCGGATTTGGAAGCGTTAAACGTTTATCCCTCATATCCCCTACCATATTTTGAAAAAAAAATTTTTTTTTTTTTGCCAACCGCTTCGGCATGTGCTTTACGTTGCAATTCTTTTGGATTGAATTTCTTCCTTTGTTTCGCATTTATAATTGTTTTTTGCTCTCTGCAAATAATCTCATTTTCACCAATTACACTATAAAATACATTTCATTGAGAATATTCTTATAGAGAAAAAAACTGAAATTAGAAATTTATTTCTGAAATTGGATCCACAATTTTGGAATCTATTTAACGATATCTCTCACTTATTACCCCTCATTTACATCAAATATAGCTCCCACCTCTTCCCACTCCCCTCCGGAGTCGAATGTAACATCTTCTGGAGTCGAACTTTCTCCTACCTCCTTCTCTCTGGAGTTGTTCTTAATTGCCTCCTTCAAATGCGGCATCCTTTATATTCTTGGTGGTTCATTCCAAATGTTGAGTATTTTTTTTAGAAACGTACCTCTTTTTAATGATTCCCTTGATCACCAATGCTTCATATGTGGACTGATCGAGTGAAGAAGCGAATATATCATCGGCACGTTGGTGTGACTTTTTCTTCTGTAAATAAATCCTTCAGAACAAACTTCATAACAATATCTTTTTTTGGGAATTTGTTGAATTTCTTAGACTTCTTCGATGGGGAGGTGGGGGAGGGGGTGGTAATTGAACTTTAATTTCTTTTCCAAACTAAAATCCTTTCACCAATTTAGCTTTCCACATTCACTCCTCTCTTGAGCTATTATAAATCAAACACGTCCCATCTTGAAAGCCTCGTTTCAATTAATGTGGGATATCTAATATCCTCTACTCAGCTCACAGTGATCAACAAACCTGTGGCGTAGCGATTCGTGAATTATGTTCCAATCTTTTATAATGCTGATATACACCAACGGCTAATGTCTTTTTTGCATGTTCTTGCCCGATGACAAATTGATCGAGATAAGCGGTGATTTCCTTTGGGTATGGGATCCTTTTCGTGTGTTTCTTCGCCTCAATTGACGGTTGCCCACTCTTCACTAAATTATAAGCAGCGCGTTCTGTATTGCATGCCTGCAAATTGATACCCCATTGAAATCTATTATTCGTTGGTTTTCATTGAGATTCAGATATCCCCAAAAAGCAATGGAGATAAACAATTCAAATAATTCAAATACTTAGTGATGATGGCAATCGAAACGTTATGAGTGTCATTTGTTTACAGTTTCTCACTCAATTAAAGCCCATCAAGTGATAATGATATGATTTAGCTTGTGCATTGTATGCGAAAATGATAACATTGGGACATTTTACGGCAATACGAAATGGGATAAAAATTATTGAGGAAATAATGTGCAACGATTTATAAATTCATATGGAAATAGCAAAGGATGGTTGAATATCTATTCAGTTATAAGCCTTCCTAGACGGACTATTGAATATGTCCCATGGAGTTGGTCTTTGAAACGCTGCTGGAATAATAGGGAAAGATCGTTCTCAGCAATTTTACATATGAGAGGAGGTGGGGAGGGGCGAGGAGGGGGGGGGGGGGTTCCGCATTAGCCATTGTTAAGGTGAAATAAGTTCCAAAATCGTACAAAAAGAAGTCAACCAAACAAATTAAATTTTAGAAAAATGCAAAATTTCCTATCCAGCCTTTTTTTTTTTAAATTTGCCCCATAGCGACAGTCGAATAAAGTTTCCATTTTATTTGTTTCCCGATAAGTAACACAGTTAATTGCAGTGATTTATAGTGAAACGCCTCACTTCGTGGCTCGCAGATCGTTTACGATCGTTACTATGTTCGCTTCTCGATGGATAATCGTATTCAGTAATAATACGACGATATGTTTTTATGCACTTATAATTAAATAGTCCTGCAATATTGATTTATTTATAATTAAATAGTCCTGCAATATTGATTTATTTATAATTAAATAGTCCTGCAATATTGATTTATTTATAATTAAATAGTCCTGCAATATTGATTTATTTATAATTAAATAGTCCTGCAATATTGATTTATTTATAATTAAATAGTCCTGCAATATTGATTTATTTATAATTAAATAGTCCTGCAATATTGATTTATTTATAATTAAATAGTCCTGCAATATTGATTTATTTATAATTAAATAGTCCTGCAATATTGATTTATTTATAATTAAATAGTCCTGCAATATTGATTTATTTATAATTAAATAGTCCTGCAATATTGATTTATTTATAATTAAATAGTCCTGCAATATTGATTTATTTATAATTAAATAGTCCTGCAATATTGATTTATTTATAATTAAATAGTCCTGCAATATTGATTTATTTATAATTAAATAGTCCTGCAATATTGATTTATTCAATTGTTTTAGCATGCGAAACACACAAACGCAAATGACTTACGAGCACGCAAATAGGAGCAGAAAATCCAAATATATCTTATCGAAAAACGTAATAAATATTAGAAAGAAATTAATATAACCGATAAATATCAACTATTTATCCATATCCGTGACAAAACTTCATAACTTTATCAATCACTTACCGAATTTTGAAAGAACTAATGATATCGATTTCCCATATTGAAACATTAGTAATTAAAGAGATAAGTGAAAATTGCCCGCAAACGATGCTAACAAAAAAACGCAATAAAATAATCGAAAATATATTCATAAAGTTACTTCATAATAATTATGAATTTGTAAATTAGTAAAAAAAAACAAAAAATATAATTGTTGGTAAAAATATAAAATTATTTCATCGTATAGAAATTGCAAAATTTACATTTCGAAGGAGGAAGCATAAGTTTGCCTATAATTTAATCTACAGAAAAGATTCTTTAACCATCAAAGATCGCTATCACCCTCTTCATCAACCATCAAATATCGCTATCGCTATCACTTCTGCAGCCTTCACTCTTCTATACCATTCATGGAGGTTCTACATCCGATCACCACCCGAGTACCTATTTAACTACATCCAATCAGTGTGTAGATCATTTCGAGAAGTAAGAGTAATATGCTAGTCGATAAGAGAGAGATTGTGGTAAGTGAAGAGAACCAGAAACAAACATATAGTTACTGTCGAAAGTAGAGCAGTTAGCAGTTTGTCTGCGTAGATCATTTCCATGTCACTGGGGACTTGATAGGAAGGAGATGGACAGAGCAAGATCAAACGCAGAAATAACTTCATAGACAAGAACGATCAGAAGAAGACTCGTTCTGTACATTAATTTTCATCATTTTTTTCAACAATCGATGATTAAAGTCCAGAGTTAAGTACCATAATATCTCCCACTCTTCATTTTGACTTCCGGTGCCCGCCATTCTTAGACAAAGCCTTCAAGGTTTAAAATACTTCATAGTTCCCTCTACAGAACACTATTCAAACCACTAAAAAATCCATTAGCAGATAGTCCATATCGCATTTCTTTTTTATCCCATCTTACATAATGCATACTAACATGCAGGACTCTTTTTTTTCGTGAAAAATAACCTACTGCCGTGTATTCGAATATTAATTTTGACAACGAAGAGGGAACGTGTAGAAATTGATAGCAACATCTTCGATGAGGCAGTTTAATTGGTAATTATATGATGGCTACGGCTGTAAATAATTCTGTGTCAGACGATGAATTCATCCTGAGTTCCCAGGTTACCCATTGATATTCCGTTTTATGGATTCTTTTCGTTGCTTTTTACTCCATTTTATTCATTTATTTATTTATTTGTTTATTTATTTATTTATTTATTTATTTTCTTTTTTTATTATTTGCTTAGTGCAATGGTTTGCATAGACGAATTTCTGGGATGGCATGTGGATTGTAGAGGCAATCGCCTGATGCATCTATGCGTTTGATCTTCCTCTACTCACACCACCCTCCACAGGCCCTTATTAACACGTAGATCATCTGCGCGAGTAAATCGCCATCTGCGCGGGTAAACTGCTGCTAAAGTGTGTCGAGAATTGCTCTACCTTCGCTAGGCATTGCGTATTTGTGTCTGATTGTCTTCACTTACCACAGTCCCTCTCCTATCGATTATTGATATATTGCTCTTACTTCTCGAAATGATCTGCACACTGATTGGGTGTCGTTGAATGTGCTGTCGGGCGATGATTGGATATCGACCCTGCGTGAGCGCTATAAAAGGGTGAGAGCTGATGAAGATCATTTATTTCTGGATGTTGATGCTCAAAGTTTGGTGGGTTGATGCGGGACGTGTTCTCGATGATTGGGGTGTGGAGGCTTGTTGCGAGATGTCCCGTAGATGCTCGACGTTCGGTGATTTGTTGCGAGGTGTCCCGTCGATGCTCGACGTTTGGGCGACTTTTTGCGGGATGTCCCGTTGGTGGTCGACGTTCGGCGACTTGTTGCAGAATGTCTCGTCGATGCTCGACGTTTGGCGACTTGTTGCGTTTGCTCGGTGAACCGACGTGATGGTGATGGATTCGGTCTGGTATTGGAGTCCCCAGATTGTATTTGAAAGGTTTAGAATGTATGAAGTTGGATGTTTCATGTAAATTATGCGAGGCCCCTCATAGTTTACAGGAGCCATCCAACTTTATGCATTCTAAATCTCTCAGATGCAAGCTGGGAACACGTCTGTCACACCGAATCTGTCACCAAAATGTTGGCCCACTCAACAAACGCAACAAGTTTCGGCTCGTAGTGAGGTTTATCGACGAAGATGCGATGTTGGTGCCAGTTGCCGGTTAGCGTTTTGGTCGGAGTGTGGTTTTTGTTTGAGAGAGAGGAGAGTGAGTGAAGAGGAGGGGGGATGGGGGAGTGGCTACTCTGAAGTTTTCGTTGAAAATACGGCATTGTTTTGGGCTACGTGAAAAGCTTGTCCCATTCACGCATAGCCATTTTATTCACATCAAATTTTTGCTGCTCAGCGGCGGGAGCAGCAACATGCGTGGATGGGGCGAGTTTTTTAGTCGAAATGTGTGTCGTTTTAGTGTGTGTCGTTTTTGATGTGGGCTAGGTTAGTGACACGCGGACCCTAAACTTACCGGTCCATTGGTTGTTCATCTTCATCCTCGTGCTCAAACTTCAAGTCTTCCCTTTGCCTGTCTAATATGTTGCTTTGCGGCGGGAGTAACACATTAGACAGTATGAGGAAAAATAGCTTCTTTCGTCGTCCCTTGTAATGAATAGCATGAGGATGGAGCTGGAAAATTCACTGAAGGTGCTGGCATAAAGTGGGGAGGAGTTGTGATGCTTTGGAAAAAATGCATAGTCTTTGTTTCGCAGCACTAATATTCGAAAAAAGAAATTACCTCAGAGTAGCCCTTAGCCCCCCCTCCCCACCCATGATGTCCACAATTTTCCTCCCTTCTAGAAAATTCAGGAGTGGAGGGGCGCAAAATATTGATCTAGTGGTGGTTTGCTGAGCGTTTTTTTTCTTCTGGGGCGATAGAGTTTTTGGTTATAAAGGATAAAAAAATGTAAGTTATGTGAGAGTCTAAGTGCCCACTGTGTGGTGCACTTCAAATCCTAATAGGGTGTGAGATTGCATGTATGCTGGTGGTAAGAGAGAGATGGGGGAGGGGGGGGGGGTAGGATGGGCAACGTTTGGAGCTTGTTTCAGGGGCAGATTGAGGAGAAGCGACTCAGGCGGGTGCGCAAAAAGATCGGAATGGGGTGCGTGGAGTGGAGGAATGGCCGTCCCAGAGGATGGTGGAATGACGGAGAGGTGCGGGTCTACAAAATACGGCGACGAAAGGACGGCGCGGATCGAATCGATTCGCAAGGGAGGCTCGTAGTGTGCCACGACTTTGCTTCCGGAGCAGATCGCGACGGTCCCGTTGCTGGAATCGTCATAGGGTGAGACCATTTATTGTTTCGTTAGGAATAGCGCTTTTGAAATGTATATTTTTCAAAAGCTGCTTTGCGAATACTTCCGAATTCGTTCTACCGATGCATCAGGTTACAATGAGGCGTTTTATGTTTATCTACTGGGAACTGAGACCGCAGCGTGGTATGTGGTGATAGCAAGTGCATCTGAAACCGGTGTAGAGGTACGTATGTAAATGCATCTGCATATATCGTTTCGTACTAGTCTTATGTTGGCGGCTAGGACAACTGGGTGGTATGGGATAAAGGACTGTTGGTCACATGTTTGAACTTCAGTTTATCTGGTCGCTGAAGCCCTTTCATCCGATCGGTGGGTCTGCGGCTGGCTCGGGACGTCAGATGGCAACCTGGATCGCTCTTTTGGCAGCTAGGAGAGGGGCAAAGGGTGGAAAAGCCGATCAATTTCCGAATCGGCGTCGTTGGTTCGTTTATTTTTTTTATTTTTTATTCAGGGGCGCATCACTTTTTATGCATCGGGTACTTGATCTCCGGTTCGAGCAGCGGGGATTAACGGATAGGTTGAGTGGTTCGTGTTGCCAAGTGCTACGACTGTAATTCTGATGAAAACACGGCTTTGTGGAGTTAAGAAACTTGCGCTGAAGAGGGGGAAGGGGGAGGACACAGTAGCATTGTGCAATCTAAAACATTAGTGATACATGTTTGCATTTAATTTCAATGAGTTGGGTTTTATTTGCAGGCACCACATAGCCATAGGAACGATGGCTGGCGATTCGAGTGGGAAACGTAAGCGGTTGGCGTTAAGGAATGCTCGATGAGCTTCCTTCGTCCAGTTCGCCAACAATGCGACACAATTTTTCAACGTGTTTTGCTTTGGTTGCGTTTCAGTCAATTACAAATTGACTGAAACGTTTTGTAGTTGCTTCTGTTGTGGGCTATTTTTATTGTTGTCTCTCAAAGTAGTGGTGCATCTGGATGTCTTTGAAGTTGTTCTTGCATCTGAGAGAATTTTTATGCAAATTTTTTTGGCATGCAGCAGAGGGATGGGGGGATGGGCTGGGGAATTCCTCACCGACCCGATCTCTTTCAGCCTTTTGAATTTTTCCAATTCCACTTTGGAGGATATGAGTGACGCTCGGCATCTTTATCTTTACCCATGGGAGCCTATATTTTTATTTGGAATCTCCAGATCTCGACGAAAACCAGTACACAGTTGTCCACATTTCAGACGAACCGCCGCCGTCTGAAATGTTAACACTGTGTTTTTTTTGTGTTTCGGTGGGTATCTCAAGAAAAAATTATAGATTATTTAGGGTGATTTGGGTGATGATATAAGAGATAAAATCCAATGCGCTTTCATCTCTCGGATGCAGTCTATAAATTTATCGCTATACTATTCATTTCGTTGTATTTGTCTCCTTTCGCTGTACTGTTTTGTTTCTTTTTCTTGAATGTTTGTTACAATGACAAACTTGTGTAATCACGCTGGCACCTTCATGCCAAATAGTAGTTGGAGGGGGAGGGGTCAGAATATTTCTGGCTGGGTGGAATTAATGGGAGGGGAATTTTCTTCGAGAATCTTGGATCATGGTAGAATCAATCCATAGTTGTTAGCGCTTCAAACGAACCGCCGCCGTTTGGAACGTTAACAATTGCGGTTGAATCTATGGGCAAAGCTGAATTAATTGATTTATAGGTGGTTTTGGGCTGTTATGGGTGGATTTGAACATGCCTACTACAACCTCTTAAGAACCCGAGAGAGGGTTGTATCGGTTTTTTTCTGGGGGGAGCAAGGTGACAGTAAGATGTAAAGTGATGGAGAAGTGATAAAAATTTGATTTTCTTAAGCCAAGTTCACATTAAGATATAATTTCAATTTTAATGGTGACGCTTGTGTGAACACTTGTTTGGATGGGCTGTTAAGTGGTGGTGGACAGATGGCTGGCGATGTGGTTACCCACAACGCCTGAAAAGGATTATGGGAGGGGGAGGGGTGGGGGAAGGCTGGATGTTGGGAAGGTGGCTGGTTTTTTACCCCGTCATCATTTGTACTTTTGCCATTATTTTGTTACCCTGTATACGAATAATGGATATCGACCTTGTTTTATAAGGGTATTAACCATGCCTTCATGCCAAAGTGAGGGAGAGGTCGGAATATTCTCCACTGACTTGGGTATTGACTACTGCTGATCCTTCCACAGAGGAGTGCTGGAAGTGGCAGTATTATTATTCTCTGCGGAGTTTTTTATATTTTGCAGAACTTTTGGATCATGCAGGAATCGCCTCATTAGCCACCGCCGTTTGAAACGTTAGCATTGTTTTTTTCGGTTGCATCTGTAGGTTATAAGCGAAGCTGAATTGATTCGTGAATGATTTCGGGTGGGCCTGCATGAAGTCGAACGCTCTCTAGCGTGCTCCAAGCTCCAGCAATGCCTCGTCTGGATTCCTTCGTTGTACTTTCGTTCGCATGATTATTACCACCTAATGACGCCAAATAAGGATGTATAAGTTTTTTCCTGGAAGGAGGGGTGGGAGAGGGAACATGAAGATGTACGGCTGATGGGATCTGACCTTGTCGCGGAGGGTTGACGAATAGATATGAAGGTGATGGAATGCTCTCATCCTTGGATTTTCTTCTTTCTTCGGATATTTCCTTTCCCATCTCTCTTTCTGTTGCGCTTCAGTGGGGGATTTCTTTAGCCTTAGCGGGGAATATGAGGTTTTGAGTTTGTTGACCAAGTTACCTCAAGTGATGTGATTTCAATGTCGGTGATGTTTCTTGTGTGACTGCAAATTTGAATGAGCTGTTAGGCGGAGATAAGCGTGAGATGGTGGATAGCTGGCTGGCAATACGGTCGACAATAATAGCTGAGGGGGTTTTGTTGAAAACGTTAAATGTTGGGAAGGTGGCTCTTTTTGGCTTTTATGTCGATGTATTTTTGTGATTATTTTCTTACCCTGAATCTACATAAATAAGATCAACTGTGCAATGTGAACATTTTCAACTTGGGCTTTCATAGAAACATCTTCGATAGGTTCGCACATTTATTCAGTAGGTTGATGCATGATCGGATGCAGAATGATAAAATTTGAATTTCAGGTCTCAGACTGTGCCATAACAGCGTTCATCTTGTCTCTTGCACTTAGTGAGCAGTAGCAGGTCGTTTCCGTCAGTTAGGGTGATCTACAGAACGACAAGACGCCATATGTTCTACGATTGGTCGCTTGATAGTATTTGCGATTGTAGATCGCCTGCTCTAAAGATGTAACAGCATAGGAGCAAGTGTTAGCTCTTCCCTCTGTTATTTAAATTTCCGGCCGTCTCTGCGTATTCTTGTAAATGCTAAATTAACTGTCCAATACGTATGTATATATAGGTAAACGAAGACGAAAAAATATGCAAATAACCATTTGATGCAATTGACTTCAGCACACCTCATTTATGGTCAACAATTTCAGCACAAAAAAAATTTTATTCGGAACAGATTTCCAAAAAATTTTATGGTTAGAGGGACGATGATCTACATTTATCACATGGCTGCGATGTATCGTATTAATTAACGACTCGCATTCACATCAAGCATGTAGACAGATGATGGCCAATTGGCATGCTCCTAAAATTAAACTCCTTAATCACCCACGTAAAACAAATGTGCAAATATGCAGGCAATTAATGACGAATACCGTTGCATTGTTAATATAGGAATTGGTTTAGCACCACCGTAATCGCTGTTCCTTATTGTTTTCGGAGGATAGCCATCGATGATGGCTACTGAAATGAAATACTTCGACCGAGGCTGTCATTATATGTGTTGCATCGTCTAAATCGTAATTGATGTTTTGCTCAAGTCAATCTTGGACACTTCAAGTATATTGGCTAAACACCTAATACAGAGAAACTCGAACTATCGTTACAACTTAAATTATTCAGATGGGGAACCTTCGGTGCAATTAAGGACTGCAATAGGATAGCCCTCAAGGGCGATTAAAAGAGATGCGTATAACTTGCCAACAAATTGCCGGTAGTGCCATTGCCGATGAGAATCCGTGTGCCAGATGCATTAGTGAACACACCAACACCTGTCTGATTGCCCAATGTTGTTGGTGTTGTGCTGTTTTGCACGTTATCGCTAGCATTTACACCTTGCAGATTCTGGTTGTTCACGTTGCCCGAGCTCCATTGAGTGTTCGCGAACCATGCGTTGTTGCTCGTGCCAAAACCGCTGCGCTGGTTGGCGAGTTGACTCATGCTGAGGTTCCAGTTAGTGCTAATATTGTTGAGCACGTTTAGATTCTGGGTCAGATTGTTCAGATTATTGCCGAGACTATTGTTCAAGTTTGTGAGGTTGTTGTGAAGTTCATCGAGATTGACGTCGATGTTACCCCATGAGCCGAACTGAGCGTTGTTGAAATTCCCAGCGCCCAAATTGCTGCGGCTGGCACTTAAGCGGCTGCCCATGTTATTGCCGCTACGGTTAACCGCGTTCATATCGTTGGCGCTGTTCACCCATCCACTGTTGAGGGAATTCATATCGAAGACGCAACCACCCAATCCTTCAACGACCGATGAGAGTGACAAAAGTCGCATTTATTTCACTTTTATATGCGAAATATATGCAAATTGCGGATTATGTCCTATATCTTGAAATGTATGCAAATTTTTCATTATGCTTCTCATCTGCCCTTCATCATTGCCGCATATTAACCTGCGTTTTTTAATAGCTAAATGTACATTTAGAAAGACATATATCCAAAAGGCAGTTAATTTTCACATGGTTTATGTGTAATTTAAACAAATTTTTGCATAATATTAACGGGAAATGAGTTTAAGACGTTGGCTGGGGTGACATTCGATTTTTAAATCGTCGCCATAAGGGGTCGTGCCGAGGGGAGCAAAATTAGGGTGTAGATCTCGAAAGTAGATCCATTGTACTCATTTGAATGCACTCATTCGAACATGTTAACAACTAATTCATAGCGGACAGCCTGTGTAAAATTCCATTTTTGTTGGAAATTATAGGAGCAGAAAATTATTGATAGCTGACAACTGTTAATTTTCTCAAGTATCATCAAGTATATAGCATGATAATCTGATTTTGTCGACATGGATTCTCTTTTATGCTCAACGATAGCATTAGCCAAATCCCTCAAGTTGGATACGACTGTATTCTTCAAGATATAGCTAGAAAATTGAAAGAGGAATGAACTTTTTTGTGATATACTATTAGGGGATATCATCACCACTTTCGTTATGAAAATGAAAAAAAAGATATATATATATATATATATATATATATATATATATATATATATATATATATATATATATATATATATATATATATATATATATATATATATGTCGATTATGTTGAAATATTTTTACCCTGCAAATTGGGCCAAAGGGAGCTGATTCATGCCCTCAATTGTTTGAACGATTTTAAAATTGACTTCATTTTTCCTGTTGGCGCAGCATGAATCTTTCAACGAATTCAGATATGTGAAATTGTTTTGCACAACGAATTGAGCGGTTTTAGATTAAGGTCGTTCGATGGTTTCATCATTCAAATCCAATAAGAATAAGTATGCCGCTTATCTCTCATTCATAATCGAACTCGAAGTATTCATTCCCATAGAATAAAATCATCACAACATGATTTATAACAAAGATGACATATAGCGGAAGAATTATCGACATCATATGAAGTTCAACTGGACGAACCGATATGATTTCTCCATTCGGTGATTACTTCTGGGTTCCCCTTCCCCTTTCACCCTCCTACCGCTGAAAAAAAAAAAATACAAAGAAATTCACTTCTGTTTATGTCTATATTAGAATAATGAAGTAACGAAGAATATTATGACCTTGATTCTACCTTATTTTAAGTCTGAATTTCAATGAATCGTTCAAAAATACTCTTTCTTCCCCTCTTTGTGGAAATGCAATGAATATGTTTTCCGAGATGTGAATCCTTTGAATTTTGAATTGTTCCATTGCTTGATTGCGACCCTTCTGATTTGATCAACCACATTGCGTTACTTAAATATCATTTGATACGAAGGTACACATATAATTTGCAAATATCACAACGAACGATACGATCTGAATTTTTGTAATTTAGTTGCGTTAATTTCGAACCACGAAAAAGATTAGCAAAAGTAGTTCATATATTTGAGGCCAAACTATGATCTATAAGTATGAGGGCATTCAACGATATAATTTCGAGAATTGAGACGCAAAAAGAGGGAGGGAGAGGGAATTGAAGTGGATAATGAATGAATATGCGGTAAAAAGATGATGGAAATCACGTTGAAATCATCAACTACTCTTCTTAAAAAACAAAAAGTAAAATTGAAAATATTGCAATCGCATTGCTGAATGATTGTCGTTCATTTTTATTTAAATTTTCCCGATCGATAAATTTAACGAAAACGATTCAATTAATTTATTTCAAGTGATGTGATAAAAAAAAACGATCGATTTCTCGCATAATTTAGTATTCTAAAGTTTTTGTTAACATTTAACGCTGTAAAGCTTTGATTGATCCAGTCTTTTTAACGATATAGTTTAGTTGATTAAATTTAGTAGGACTATGCATATTCAAAACGATTGAGTATGAAAAATCCACTCTTACGCAACTAATGTGCCAATAAGTAGTGATTATATCCAGTGTGATATACTTAAGTTACAACGAATAGCCAAGCGGCAACAAATAAGTCCGAAAGCCTCATCAAAAATCGTTATTAGATGATCGACATGTTGGCCATCTTTATAACGTTTTAATTTATTTATCAACGGTCATTTCGGATCCAAATTTTATGAATAATCATCCATCAGCAGAAAAGAGGTAAAAAATATCATTCAACACTACTAAGTCAGTCAAAAAGTTGACAAATTCATTCTAACATTCCATTATTTACGCGATTTTAATCTAAATTGACAGGTTCTTTACGATTTTCTTGGCGCTAAATGATGAGCGATATGATCAAAAAATTCGATAGTGCCGAATTTCCAAGGTCATGAAATTCAGAAGCATTCGAAGTGCGAGGATCGCCAAGCTTTGCGACTTCGGCAAGAGTTTTTTTGGAGTACAACAACTACGTATGGGATAGCGTATAGAACGATTCGCTCGTTTCAAACTCATCTAGCACTATATTTGAGCTATTCAGAAAGCCTGAAACGCTGCCATGTGGTTTTTTTGTAACCTCAGGTCGTATGAACTTCAGGTTTCTACCTCAGGTCATATAAATATGACATGATGCCTTATAGTTTTGGTGAAGTACATCCCCTGATTCCTCTATATATTCACTCATTTGCATAATTTAACTGATTTTTTGCTCTTCAAGTGCACCTTTCAAGTTTTTAATGTGTATTCTATGTCTAAAAAAGTTATATGCCATTGTGTGCACAGCATTTCGTTCATGTGTCCATATAAAAACTAATTCGTATTTTTTGAGAGAATCAAAATGCATTCACTTTTCGAAATGATCGCCGTTTGGAGGCGATCGCATATATCTTATGATCACGAATATAGACTTCATGAGTCACAATAAACGTCCCATTCGGTCATTGTATTGTGGCATATGAAGTATCGTCATCTTTGCTTGCGTGAATTCGACGAGATCTTTATTTGTTATTTATTTATTTATTTATTTATTTATTTATTTATTTATTTATTTATTTATTTATTTATAAAGATCGAATTGTAGTTTTGTTTCGTCTTATACGACGTGTGAAAGAATATAATTCTATGAAAATATGAAAAGAAAAATTTTTTCGTCAGAAATTTTCACAAACACTAATCGAAAGCCGGTTTTCCTCCGTAATAAAACGATCATTCATAAAGACAGTTTTACTTGAGGTGTATTGTTGATGAACTCAGCAATAGAAATAAATATTTCAATAAAGAAGACAATATTTGAGAATATTTAAAACTGAAAATATTACTAAATTTTTCATGCAAAAATAAGCGATAATTTTAAGCGATTATCTAGAATAATACGTTTATGTGAGAATTTAAGAAATGAATAAAGAAAATGAGAAAAAAAAAATTTTTTTTTCGTAAGAAATCTTTTAAAGATTTACTCTAGACGCGTTTTTTTTTTTAATTGCTGCAATGATAGGTTTTAGGCGTTATTATAGATACTTATCAAAGCGTATTATGGTGGCGTCATCTTTACTTAAACATGTTCATGCATTTAGATGTGTATACACAATGATTTCAATTCTGAAACCATAAACAATATAACGATAAAATTTGGACGGCGTGTGGTCTAAAGGTTCGAATGATCTCCTATCTAATTTCTTTCGATTAGATCATCGTCTATATGAGATGATCAGTTAAAGACGTCGAAAATTTGTACGAGATGACCAGTTAAAGACGTCGAAAATTTGTCAGGTAGTTTCCTTCTATAATTGGCTGGAACTTACTTTCAAAAAAAAAAAAATTTTTTTTTCAATTTAGGCATTTGCCTAATAGGTGAATTATAAAGAGGATGGTTTCTGAAGAAATTTTTTTATTATTCTAGAAATGCGTCAATCGACTGATTTAATCGGTGAAATCATAAAAAGCGCATATTGTGCCAATCTCTTTGAAATATATTGTTATTTGTTTAGTATAATTTTGAGTGTTTTGCGAGTACAGTGAAAAATTGTTGTAATTACTATCGAAGGCAAATTTCGACGAAACGTTTCATTTGTTGAAATCATATTCATTCATAGTCAATCGTAGTCGTCTTCGTTTGCCACCGATACACAATGAGCGTTTCGTTTGTGTACCACTGAAATCGCCTTCCACCACTTCAACGCAATCATAAAATGTCCTTGATGCAGAAATACATCGCGTTTAAACACATCAACCACTTCCCACACACCACAACGTTTCTTGTTGTAATATGACTCTAATAGAACTGTGACCAATATTGCGTAATTAACCACCATTTAGCAGTAAAGAGACGATTATATTCGTTGAATAGAATGCATCCGGTTGTGATGATGATGATGATGATGATGTGAAAACAGGAAAGGGAATTACGATGTGAAAGGATGAGGGAAATGGGTGGGGATGAAACACTTTCAAAAGACAACTTTTAAATTTCCCATCACACAAGTGTCCGTCGAAGGCGGAGCGTTATTGCGACGGGGTGAGAGAGGGGAGCGAGGAGTAAAAGAGTGGCGGTGCTGTCTGCTGCGTTCGGAGCGAAAGAAACGATCAGCGTCGATCTGAGCGACGACGCTGCAGGCTCCGACCGACACATTTGATGCCCTCTATGGCAATCCCCACAATTGTCGTTGTTTGGTTGCATCTGTTTATCCCACTCTCGTGGGCACTCTTCCTTCGAGAACCGATATTCTCAAATCGTTTTAAGAGTTCAATTCTTTCGAAGGCGTCAACATTTGGACAATCCCTTGAGGAGCAACAAACTGTTTATTATTATTTAGAGAAAATTAAGGATTTTGAAGCGAAACAACATCCCGAAGAAACAAGCAGCAAGCACGAAACGCAGACAGTAAGTGTTGTTTACAACAATGAATCTTTGATTGATTAGTTCGACTTCTTAAGAGCAAGTTAGCGCTTCCCATTAATTCTGGCAAAGATTTTTTTTTTTTGGCTGCGTTTATGTTCAAACGACTCCAGGAGTTCAAGTGACTCCAGGAGTTCAAACGACTCCAGAAGTATCTTATTGTTTCGGATGTAAAATTTGATAAGAATAGATGATAGCTTGTTTGGAGGTGGCGAAAAATATAGGCGTAACATCTTTCAGCATTATGACTTTATTTGTAATAAACTAGGAGAAAAGGAAGCAGAAGAGGGATCGGACGTTAACACTCGGTCATAGACGTTCTAAAACAAATATTGTACCTATGGAACTTGATTCTCAAGTCGACGCCTATTTCATTTCTAATTGCAATGTGAGCTATACGGTTTTTCAAGTGAATCTAATTGTACATAGTGTCTCGAATGCTATTTGCTCTTGCTTGTCAATAATATTTTATTGCTTTCATACTTTCATTTTTCACTTTCTTTGAAGAAATTTTCCAATCGTCTCTTTATGTTTTTTTCTAAAGTAAAGTTTTTTTTTCAAAGTTTCTACAAATTTCTCAATTTGGTCAATTCTACTGATTTCTTCACTGAAAAATTTTACGCTCTTTTTCGTCGCCATATATTATATGACTATTGAAAAATCTATATATATATATATATATATATATATATATATATATATATATATATATATATATATATATATATATATATATATATATATATATATATACCATTAAAGTGCGTTTCTTTGCTAACATTAATAGTGCATATTTCATTCTTCGTTATTTTCATTTATTGGATTCTTTCCTTATAATTGATGATTCTTGAATCGATACGTGTTGTTGTGTTTCTTTGAATTCATCTAAAAATCATCGCTATAATCAGAATGAAATTTTACCACTTTTTAAAATACTTTTTAAAGACAACTAAATAATAATTATTAGCAAAACATAAATATTATGACAGTTTGAAAATATAAAAATTCGATTTCGATCTTTAGAAGTGTTTTTTTTTGGATTTCTAATTGTTGAGTCAGAAATCTGTGCCGTATTCTTCGAGTAGGCGATGGACTCGTTTCTTCGATTAAGTCACTCGTGATGGGGAAAAAAAAGAATTAACAACTGAATTTCCAGGATATCATCCAGAAAAAAGAAGACTTTCACAATTAAAACGACTCAAATAGTATTTTATTCCATCTAAATATCAAATAATTTTCTAAAATTTCGCCTTTTTTCTCCTCAATCAATCATTGCGATATTCGTGACGTCATGTTGAATATCGTTGATTGTGTAGATTGGTTGGTTCTTTGTGCGTTTTTTTGTTTTGCGCGCCATCACATCGATGTTCGACATTAACAACTCTTAACGAAATAATCTACGTATATACTCAAATCTTATGCGAATATTTCTCTCTATAGATAATGTGCTATATCTGTAAACATCTGTGATCCGTTTTATTCTATCGGGAGATGTCTGTGATTTTGTCTGCCGACATAAACAGGTCCCATCACCACGGAAAAAATTTCGTTCATTCGAATAAAAAGAATTGTAATGTTGAAGTAAATCCTAAATGCAAGTAGTTTGCAAGTTGCGTAACAGGTATTCGTTGCGCTGTGTTAATCGTCATTCGTTGTGTTAATTAAACCAGTTAAAGACGGAAATATTTGTCTACACTCGACGTTCATTCCCCATATACTCCACATTGTTTGTTGTTTTAGTGCGTTATTCATTTCGCATATCTATTCAACTATATAGATGACGAATAAATGAATATAATTTTTTCATTGATGACTGAGAAATAATTTTCGTAGTACGTTTTTTTCTATATGTAGAACTATATGTAGAAATTAAATAAATGTAGAAAATCTTTTAAGTTAGCTTTTGATATGCTTAATCCATATCCGGTTCAATTATCGTTTTACTAATCCACATCGACCGCTTGAACTCTCCTTTGCAGCAGTCGCAGTATACTCGAGAGTTAATATGAGTGTAGTGTCAAATGTTGAACGGAGAGAGGAGAGGGGAGGGGATGAAATTAGGCCCGAGATTCCCAAAAGGCAGGACATGTTTGGATTCTCTGAAAAATCAAATTTGCGAATTTGTAAATTTAAGCAGTCGGAAAACGATAGTTGAAAAAAAATTATTTTATTAATAATCTGCTCATATTTATTTCTGTATAGATTAGATATTTATGCCGACTATTCGCAGGTTGTTTTGGAGTTGCATTATCGGATAGTATATCTTAGTATTAACTCCGGATCGGAGCAATGGTCCGGAGTTAATAACACATTATTTGAATAATGCGTTTTTATACTATTTCAATTCTTATCTTACTTATCTTTATTTCTTTATTATTTGAAGAGGGAAATTAGATTCTCAAGAAGATATCGTGGTAATTTTCAATGAATTAGGTTGATGTCCATCTACTGACCAGAAGTGACCAACGAAAAAAAAACCTTGCTTTTTAAAGAACCACAAAAGTAGAATAGAGGGAAATGACATCTCGAAAGATATTCAGAGCGTCTATCAGACATATTATCGACAAATAATGAAATATCATTCATTCATTTAATCGCTCATGCAAATCTTTTACAAATTGTTCGTTTCAAACGTTTTTTTTTTTTTGAATGAATTTTCGTTTGTAAATTACATTCATTCTAATAGAATCATATCTATGCTATGCTAGTTGGTGTATGTCTGTGCGTCTGTCTGTGTCGTAGTTTCGATTCGTAAAGCAATGAAGTTAAGAATTATTAATGCTAGTGGATAAAATCAACACCACACGATGACCTCTAGTTAGAACCGATAACTCTATTACCACTGAATAGATCAGCATAAAATTTCGGTATTAGATGTCGTTTCTTATGAACGTTTTGATGATGAGTCGTTCTTTCGCCTCATAGGGTGTAGATTTTATCGGCTAAGTTTCTTATCTCTAGCGTTAGTGATTTTCTAGTTGAAACTATGGGATAGATTGACATATATATATATATATATATATATATATATATATATATATATATATATATATATATATATATATATATATATATATATATATATATATATATATATATATAGTGATAGTGATTAAATAAATTTGAATATTCGATATTATAAAGTGAATCAAATAGAGGTTGTGAACTGTATATGATCAACGTGCTCAAATAATAATAGATACGCTCTTTATTGACTGAATATTACCATATGAATGATAATAGCTTCGAATATTTATTTTCTCCTCATTGATTTATTATTTTGAATGGTTTTTGCTTTATTTTCTCATTGAAGACGGCTGTTAATTACAAATGACAGTTGGTTAGTTTATTTGATTTTTAACTATTACGATAAATGCACTGAGCAATAGACATTAACGTTCACATATCTCAAACATTCGAATTTCTTAGAGGATTTTAAAAAGATTTCAAAAAACCTTATAAGCCGTAAATTTTGAATTTTACTTCAAATTGAGTCTAAATACTTCAAACTTGAGATGCTGTAAGCTTTCAGATTATAACTTGAATTATTTCAAGCTTTAATGCTTGAATTGCTTGAAGTTTTTGAGCGATAAAAATTGAAAGTTTATCTTACTATTCGTTTCATACTACTGAATCTGCTTTCGTACGCGATAGTCGTTTGCTAGCATGATCTGACTTATCGCTTTGTGTTAGTGAGAGGATTTGGTTCTTTATTTAGTGTCGTTGTCAAGTTATAACTATGAAAATGGCACTGCCAAAATTTTATGTTTGTATTTTTATGCACTAGTGGCTTTACCACCACTACTGGACGATTGCATCAACACAATGTGAGACTCCAATCTACTCTGATCCCAAGAGTCTCGACCTCGAACCGCTTCTAAGCTTCGTACGCCCTGACGTTTGAGCGATCCGAGGCTTGAGGCGTTTCGGATTTTTTCTCTGTTTTTAGCGTTATGTACCCAGGTAGGCGGGATTTAGATATGAAATCCATCTAGGTTTTTTTTTGGAATAGGAAATAAGGATTATAGGTATTTTTTATTATAATGATAATTCGTTTACTAGTAGTTTATTCGATGAGCAGCAATAGGTAAAGTCATGGATTTGAAATCGAAGTTCATTTGAACAATAATAAGGTTGCATAGATTAAAAAAAGGTTACACTCATGTGTCGTGACCCTCTTTGATCTACACCACTCTAGTAAACTTTTATAGACATCGTTTTTCTAATTTGTGTTAACCTATAGAGCAGTATCAATGAATTGATCTACCTTTCATATTTCATTCAATTTTTTCTAGTCGAGTAATATATCATATTGCAACCACGCCCAACGATGTGGCATTTCGAGTTTTTTTTTTTTTTGTGGATTGCAGCAACAATTTATCAAACATAATCGCAGATTGTAGGCCGTTAAAATGTGACGTTTGCGATTTTTAATATTATTGGATCAGCCAGAAAAATGGAATGACTCGGAGTGCTCGTTTCGGTAAATCCCTTAAAGGCAAACTCGTTCATAATGTACATCAATCATTTCAAAAACTCAATGCTCTCTAAATATTCCCCTTATAAATATCTCTGAGTTGATAGTTGCTAGACTAGTTTGAGTATTCCTTCACTTGAAATATTGCGTAAAATCAGCTGCCGAATGCATAACATTCCTTGATGCAGAATAATTTCTGCTCCGAAGAGTGTTTTCCAGGGGATTTAATGCTGTGGATTAGAAATTTCAACAATTTGAAATATATACATGCGTTCTTCTTCAGAATTGCTATCGAGGATGTAACTGCAAACGCCATAATATCGCATTATGCCGAATAAAGCGTCTATGTTGATAAACGAACCTCTAGAATATTTATCCCTTGGTTTTCTCTAACTTTCGGGTAAGAAATGACCATTACCTTAATAATTCGGGTATCTTAACAAATTCGCCCTCCTCAATCACCTCGCAAGCAAAAATCTTCAACGAATTGATAACTCTATCGGTTTTTTTCCAAGGAATATGATCATCTGATTTTATTTATCACACTTGAGGCATAAAGCAAGGCAACGTTTATTAACTAAATCATGAAAAGGTAGTATTTTCTTGGCTGAACCATTTAAAGACCTATAGCAATGATTATTCGAGAGAGTTTGACCAACCGAGATTTGAAATGTTTGAGAATAGTTTTCATACGCATTATTTGTGAGCGCTAATTTGACATTCATCTATATTTCTGCGATCAGTCGATCATATATGACAATTGCGCCTCCGGTAAATATACGACATTTGCGCCTTCGATTATATATGCATCTAAAAACGGTGTATCGGATACGGTGTTGTGGAAATTTCTAAATGTCATGT
Organism: Baylisascaris procyonis; assembly: GCA_037389465.1. Taxonomy (NCBI): domain Eukaryota; kingdom Metazoa; phylum Nematoda; class Chromadorea; order Rhabditida; family Ascarididae; genus Baylisascaris; species Baylisascaris procyonis. The sequence goes on along the minus strand of JAZARR010000154.1, from coordinate 3,956,607 downwards.
GATTATAAATGTTTAAGGCGTGACGTTAGTCTACACAAGAACCTGAGCTTACCTAAGATGTGTTAAATTAGAGGGTCACCAAGTGGGAGGTCACATTTGCTGCGCGCAATCGTTGAGGCAATATTTGCCGCATCGTTCTCGTTAATGATACATCAATGACTCACTATTTACAATATTTATTTGCAAATTATTCAATGCATATTACTAAGACATACTAAAGCAAATGACGTTCATTGACTACAGAAAGCTTATTCAAAAAAAGGATTCTAAGGGATCAACAATTTATCCATAATAAGTCATATGACACAAAGATTTACTCTTTAACTTTACTCGTATATCGAGTAATATATAGTATCAATGCAAAATAGCTTATACATATTAAAAGTGCTTGAGGTATCCAGTAAAGATTCCGACGAATCTATCTCCTATATCTAAAAAGTTATCAGATATAAATATTCGCATTTCAAGTTTAGCGAATAAGTCAAGAGTGAGGTGTATTATTATAAAATCTACCTACGTAGATCATTATTATAAATCTACCTACGTAGATCATTATTATAAATCTACCTACGTAGATCGAAAGCACTTAATTACTAAGTAAAATTTTTCGAGAGATCAAGACGCCTACCTTTACTTTTCGAAGGTCATGAAATAGGCGCGATTTAGTCACTATATATAGAAGTTTTTTGTCATAAAATGGACTTAACTTTGCCGTCTGCCTCCTCCCTTCTACTTCATCACGCCGCTGCACACTCGGGAATTCCAGTTTCGTCTAAAAAAAAACAGTTTTACTTGTTCTAGTTCTTAGGGAATTCTAAATTACTAAAAGGTGCTTTTTCGCTAAAGACGAACTCAGCACCTTTACATACCTTGGTAAGCTATCTAATGTATAAGGGAGAGGGGGAGGGGGGCAGTACCCGTGATCGCGATAAGCTCTACAATAATTGCCGCAGCGCTTGGCATTGTACCATTTTGAGGGTTTTTTCCCAACATTTTGGCATGCGTTCTAGCTGAAAGTACTTTAAAATTTTTAGTCGTTGTGGAAATAAGTAAATATCATTTTGTGAATCTGTATATACGTCGTGCTTGTACCCGTTTTTCCGTAGTCTGTCTGATGTCTGAGCTGGGATGTTGCTGAAGCTAGTCTGTCTGATGTCTGAGCTGGGATGTTACTGAAGCTAGAGTCTGTCTAGTGTCTGAGCTGGGATGTTACTGAAGCTAGAGTTGTGGAATTCAATAGTTTAATTTCCATTTCAAATCATAAGTGCTCATCCATCATACTAACTTTCAAGCTAACCCACTAATTTTGAATGAAGTTTTAAAATCTAAAAGGATTCGCTTTTTTTATACCGCATCCGGTAGCTCTTACAATTTTCGGGGTCGGAAAAATTGTTTTCTAGGAAGATTTGTGTGCATAACTGGATCGGTTAAAAAAACTGACGAATATACTATCTAATGTGTATTTGCTGTTAATTGTTGTGAATTAATGAAAATGGTTGATCATATCAATGCGATTGCAAAAAGCGCATATCGTGCCAGTTCTACCTAGCGTGCTATTCTATTCATTTTTCGTAACTCTTTAAGTTCCTCTTTTTTATGCTTCCAGTATATTTCCGCAAAATTTTGCACATTTTTATTAAAAGTTGTGGACAATTTTTTTTTTTGCATTCAAGGTATAGGTGTGTGATTTGTACAATTGGCCGGTTACATATAAAAACACATTATAAGTTACTTTATTAGTATTACCTAGTACGACAGTTGATTGATCAATAGGCCGAAATATGAAATCGAATGTCGCATAAGCGAATTTAAGACGCTTTTCCACTCTTTACTTGTAATTATTTGTACTCAGGTATTCAGTAATTTCAACTATCCACCATCGTTAATTGCAAAAAAAATTTCAATTTCAATTTCACATCGTTTAGTTACTTTGGATTGGTTGAAAAAATGCTTCCGATTTGGTTGCATTGTGATGATTGTCTAATGAAATTTGTATGTTATATTGCTAGCAACAAGTCAACATTTTTAAACTTATCTCTCTTTATTTTATGGCTTAAATATTTTAGTTGATATTTTGATTTAATTTATACCCTAGGTGAATTCCCCCCGCTAGCCCTCTTTCCCATTCGTAATTCCCATTCAGCATTTTGCTTTTATTCATTAAATAATAAAACTGCATTTTAACGAATAGTTTTATTCTAAATAAATTGAACATTTTTGTTTATTTAAACTTAAAAATACATCAGTAAAAGAATGCACATACTTTAATATTTTTCTATGAGGCAATGCATGTAATTATTGCCGTTTTATCGAATGAGTTTCAAGGTTATTCATTGGAAACTTTCAAGGATATAAACGATATAACTCTTCTTTTTGTTTCAGTTATCCGATCATGTTGGCGATTTTGAAAGACGGCATTTCGATGAGCCTGTCGATAATATTAATCCAGAAGAGAATGGAAAATTTTTTGAAGGTAAATATTGAATTTTATTCTCTTCTTTTATTACAATTTTAATTTTTAATTCAATTCTACCTGTAATTATGTAGTCGATCAATCGATGATTGTGAAAACTCATGACGATGGGTGCTTAGTTGAGATTTGCATATTGGGTAACCTACGACTCAATATGCAGGTCCTTTCAAAATTTTTCTTTCCGAAAAAGTTTTTAAGCTTTTTTCAAAATTTTCCAAAAATTTTTAAATTTTCCGAAAAAAGGTTTCAAGATTGTAAAAAAATATTGCATTGAAAGTTTTCACAAGCAATTTTCGAGTAGAGTTTCGGCTGAGAAGCCATTTTATTACTCTTTTTTAGAGGCTGCTTAATTCCATCATTTTCTTTTTTTTTTTTTGCATGACTATTAAGGTATATTTTCCGGTTAGAAAGCCAGAAAAAAGAAAGCGCCATATCAATAACCCTTTCATCCTCATCGTCATTGCTTCTTTCTCCCTCTTCCTCTCTCCCTTTCTCTCCCTATCTTTCCCTCCCCCTCCCTCTCTCTCCTCCTCTCTTCCCCTTTCTGTTCTTCCGTCTTTCATTTATGCCCTTTTCTCTTGCTGAAAAATGATAAATTTTGAAATATTCACCTTTTAGCTATGTTACTTATCAAATCACATTTTACTCAACATCTAAAAATCTTTTAATGGTATTACTGCTAATTGCTTACGCATATGATGGTTGTGAATATCCATGATCGATAACAATTTTCAACCAAAACATTATTGAATAATGAGTTTTTTTTTATTGTTATGTCACAGCTCATTTGTTTTTTTTTACAACATAATCGGTGATGTTATTCACTCAGAATTGAACAATGACAATAAACTGATGTGTTATAGTAGTGATTGCCGTGCTTCGAGTATTAGCCTCTTTTCTAATTATCGCTTTTCATAGCGATGATTGAATTATAGAAAATTTCTATGTTAATTTCGTAAAGAATTCTTTCCATTGTAAATCATTAGCCTTAATGGTGGGGAGATAAGAGAAAGGAGGACAGAAGTGGCTAGAGAATTGTTCGATCGGGAGAGAACTATAGAAGGGATGGGAGGAGGGGAATGGGGATGGGGGTGAGGGGGAATAGGAAAGCGATGTGAGAGAATTACCTCGATAGAGGTTGTCTTTACTACACTTTACAACTGCAAGTGAATACTTAACGGAAGTGAACGTTTCTTCTTCAATATTGAGTAGTGCAAATTTGTTGTTCAAAGAAATTACTTCAACTAATTCGGTCAATGATGCATTTCATTGCATATGAAAAAAAAGCATCAAAACCGGTTTTGCAACCAGCAAACAAATTAAACGCCCATTATCGAGAATGTTCCACTGAATGATCGTTGTATCACTTCAAAAAGCGATACATGATGTACGCATTGCAAAATGCAATATGCAATCATTGCATTGTGCAATATGCAATATATTGCATTCTAGAATAATTCATCACAAAACTCAAGCTAATAGTAAAATTTCAACAATTTCGAAATTATCGTCGGTGTTTCCGTATGCAGCAACGCACTAAATGAGATATGCATGCAAATTGCATATATCGCCTATATTTATGCAATTTGCACGCCGCGTCTTCTTCAATGAAAGTTGGATAGTGGTTAGCTAAATTTGCAACTGTTAACTTTGAAATATTCAACTTATATATCGCCTATAATTTAATAATTATTCAAGAGTGAAGAGGAAATAAGATCTTTAATCGCTTAAATTATGCCTAATTTTGCAATGCAATGCAATAATATTTGCATTTAGTCATCGTTATCGCAATAATTACTTCTTTGTAAACATTGATTAATCAATATGCAGCTTCTATAATGTAATTGAATAAATAATAAAAATTTTAGGGGATATTGTTTTGGATGCGCAACAAGCTCGTCACCTTTACGAACGAACAATTCAACATGGTCGAAGAACAAAGCGAAAATTTGTTGGTTCCGAATTGCGTCGATGGAATGCACGCAAACCGATTATGTATAGTTTTGATGGCTCACATAGTAAGTATGCGATTTGTCACTCATTTGATTAATATTACACTCGTTCACGATCCAAACAACTTGTAGCTACCACTTGCAAACATCGTTTTTTGGTTTCCCAATTCGTCTTCAATGGTTTCCCGACTGAAACCACAGAGAGAGATAGAGATAGAGATAGAGAGAGAGAGAGAGAGAGAGAAAGCGACATGTAGATGCACATGTGGCGATAGATAGCTGCTAAAATATGCATTTCAAATGCACATTTCCAGAAACGAATAACTATAATAAATTGGCGGCTACAATGATATTATCTCATAAAGCATTTGATTGCAGCTCTTCACATATCGTTTCTCACTTTTTCTTTTAAACTTATTTTATTTTTCTATTTTATTTGTATTTTACTTGTATAAGTTGCGAATAAACGTTTACTAAAGTTGATTTTAATTACGCATTATTTATAAATGAATTTATTTTAAATTTTACTCATCGAAGCATTTTTCTATGCTTTGATATATGGCCAATGAAAACTTAGGTCTTGGTAGAGCTGGCCAATAAATAAACGAGCATTACGCATTGTGCAAATATTATTATTATTTATATTTTTAGCGTTACGTGAACAACGCGTAATCGAACTAGCATTAGAGCATTGGCATAATATAACGTGTTTGAATTTCGAACGACGTGATGATGAACCAGAAGGTAATCGAATTGTTTTCACCGATGTCGATGGATGTGCTTCGAATGTTGGTCGTCATCCACTTGGAGAAGCTCAATTCGTCTCGCTTGCTCCCGAATGTATTCGAGTTGGTTATTTAAATATATAAAGTCGCTTCAAAAATTGAAATTTTTAATTTTTTTTTTTAGATATAACGATTGAATGAGTAAAATGGATAAGTAATGTCATAGATAATTTCACATTTTCAACGATGTTCGACTAGGAGAGCAATGAAAATAGCGATATTTTCAAATATATTCAAGTAAAAAGAACCTTACAATTCATTGAACGCGCATTCCTTATTAATGCCGACGGTCGGAAACCTATCAGAAATAATACGCACGTATTTTTTTACAACTTTATTCATTTATTTATTTGTTTATTTATTTCAATGTTTGGGCATGTGGCTATAATGTAGGTGAATAGACATTTAATACGTAAGAGCAGCAATAGTGTATAAAACGAAACAATTCAGCCCAAAGCTTACAAAAGCTCAAAGATTGGATGCATTAACGATAACGGCATGAAGCATATTCCAGACTTATATGAAACGAAAATGAAAATTATGCAAAAAATTTTTTTTAATATTTTGAAATTAAACAACATGTTTTTAGAATAATTCCATAGTGCATTAACGTATATTATTTTTCCCATTTAACACATCCCATTTTTCACCTTTTATTTTAAAAAATTCGCCTCATTCATCAAACACACATTTAATGTTTGTGATTTTCCGGTAAAGTGTGTTCCGATCGTTTTTTTTTTTGTTGTTGTTGTGGAATTCAATGAAAGAAAAGAAAATGAATGCAAAAGACTTTCCAATCATATAATTTGCCAAAAATATCGAATATTTCACGCCTTATAAATCTATAAAATTTCAAGCATATTCTAATGCTTATAATCCCATCTGAGTGAGATGAACTATGAAAAAAAGATAAAAGGTCTACTTTTGAAGTAAATTGTATCAAATGGATTTCATCAATTAAAAATAATGGTTGCCACGTCGACGAAGACATGGATTGGAGGCACATATCTATTGATACCCACGGAATATATTTTAACCTTCAGCCGATCGTGCATTATTTGAATAAGTAAGAGGGGACAATAAAAAGGAAAGTGGATTGAAGTGGTTTGCAATGAAGAAATAATTTTTTGGCGAGGAGGACACTTGAGTAGACATTTGTGAACATGACATGGACGTGGAAGTAGGGCAGAAAAAAGGTTGCGAGCAACTTGTTCGAGAAGCATTTCGGACGGAGGCGATTTCTGTTTTAAAAAATCATAAAGAACAGACGAGTGGAGTGACGATGGTGCAGTTGTTATCCGATAGTGATATCCTTGTCGGAGAGCAATATAGGCGGAAGGGGATACTGATGAAAAAATTTGGGAGAGTATGGAAGAAATATCGATAAGGGGACTTGCGCACATATATATATATATATATATATATATATATATATATATATATATATATATATATATATATATATATATATATATATATACATAAAAAGTTTGATAATACTTGCAGTTAGGTGTGATCGCACATGAAATAGCGCATGCATTGGGATTCTGGCACGAACAGTCACGGCCCGACCGTGACAACTATGTGACCGTACGATGGGAGAATATCGATCGCGATAGTAAAGGACAATTTTTAAAGGAGTTGCCGGCCGATGTCGACAATGGTGGTGTTCCTTATGATTATGGAAGCATTATGCATTACAGGTAACCATCAGCAGTTAAGATTAATTCTATAAAATGTGATAGCTTCTTCATTTATATAATAAAATCAATTTATAGACAGCATATTTCAAAGGGTTTGAAAATCAGACGTACAAGTATAATATTATGGATTTTGAAGTAATACTATGACTGCATTCATATCCAAATAGGGCAAAATGCAAAAAAACGAATGCACAAAATGTTCAGTTGTGGTTTATCCTGTAACGATATGAAGAACAAGTAAAATCTATAGTTTTATCCTTCAACGGGGAATGAAGCTCTCACCATCGGTTACAATTGACGAGACTTTGTGATGAAGATGAACGTTCGGGATAGAGTTCTTAGGTATTTTCATTGGATTCTAATGTTGATATATCACCCTAACCCTTGCTTCAGTACTTGTTAACGACGATAAATCCCTTCTAGAATGAAGTTGTTCTCTATAATTTTTCTTCTTCTAAATGAGTATTTCTAACGAAACAATGAAATTTAGTTTGAGACAATGTATTCTTGATGTGTACTGCATGCAGCAGGCAAACTTGTGCTGTATTAATTTATGTTGATTAATATATGACTATAATTCGAATCTTATATAAGGACCAATTTGAAGTATTCGTTTATTTTAGGAGTAAAGCATTCGGGCGATATGACGATCTGTTTACTCTGAACACGAATATTGCCGATTATCAGAAAACGATCGGGCAAAGAGATCAACTATCGTTCAACGATATTCGCCTTATGAATGTGATTTACTGTAATAATGTATGTCCACGACGATTACCCTGTCAAAGGGGTGGCTATACGGATCCGAGACGATGTGATAGATGTCGATGTCCTGATGGTTTCACTGGACAGGTTTCATTACATGAATACGTTTTAATTGTTCACTATTTTTTAACGACAAAGAAAACTTTATAGTATTCATTGAGAAAGGGAACGGATACTGTCGTTGCAAATCTCAGTTCTTATGCTTATGGAGTCTTAAAGGGATGCGATACTTTTGCATTTGGGTAAAGGAGTTCTTAGAAAGATTCTTATATTCCAAGGGGATAGAAAAGTGCATTTAGGATTTTTTTTTTTAAACAAGATGCGAAATTTGCATTCCAAAACGATTGCAGTACATTTATTTCATTTGCATACGTACATTTCCGATGCGTTTCGTAGTGATGTCCTATCTATGCGAATATCTGCTCCTTTCCCGTAGTTTCAATTTGGAAATCAACGAGGCTAAATTTATTCTAGCGTTACGAAATTTTATCGATATAATTGGCGCACAACCTTTGGATCTGCAACATAAAATCTTCAAAAAGAATTATGGATATTAATGAGCATCAAAATTCCATATCAGCGTTGTAACATTTTCCATGGATCATCGATTGAATTGCTTAAGAAAAGAAAATTTTGCAAAAGTGTTCCAACGATCGAGTTTCTTTAAACATTGTCATACATTACTGCATTTAGATAAATTATGAAACTATTTACTTTGATCAGCGATTCGCCACTATTTAATTTTTTTAGGACTTCTTAAATTGAAAGATATTTATAATTTAGTGAGACGCGTATGCAAATAAATTCCCAAATTGCCTATTTTATAGTATTGTGAGCAAGTGATGCCTGGCTATGGTGCGGATTGTGGAGGACGCTTACATTTAAGCTCCAGTTGGACACGTATCAATAGTCCTGGCTATCCAGCAGAATTTCGTGAAGGTCAAGAATGTAGTTGGCTTCTTGTTGCTCCACGTGGTCAACGTGTGCAATTACGATTTTATGGGGAATTTGAGATGTACTGCAAAGTTCGGCATTCACTTTGTATGGACTATATTGAGATTCGCAATTCGACAGATTTTGCCAACACCGGTATGAGGTTAGTTATTTATTTATTATTAATTTACCTTGCAAATATCACGATGCTATCATTTCTATGAATCTTATTATATCATCCTACAGGTATTGCTGTTATGGTACACCAAAATCGACAATAATGTCGGCAACCGAAGATATGTTGGTGCTATTCCGATCGTTCTATCGTAGTGGCAAAGGTTTTCAAGCACAAGCACGTGCAGTACCAATTTTTGGTGCGTTATTGGATGAATGGTCGGATTGGTCTGCATGGTCAGAGTGCAGCGCAACTTGCGGTGCTTGCGGTACACGGACTCGCACACGCACATGCTCACTAACCTCTGGCGATTGTCTGTTAGTTTAGCTTAGCTTCATGATTTCGTTAAATTGCACCTATCGACTTATAGTGCACAATATAACTCTAGCAATGGCACATATTAGATATTCATAGCTAGATAGAGTTGTTTCTTTTCTGTATATTTCATTGCTGCTCTATTCCTCTTCGAAGTCACTGTTTTTCAAAATTCATTGAATCAGGCAATTATTTCATTTACTTCATAGTGATAAGTCGATGTTACCATAGTGGAGTTTTTTTTTGGAGCTAAATTTCTTTTGGAGCCGAATAAAACGATGGAAATTTTGTGATGGAAATCAATTAGCAGCAATGAATTGTAGATGACCTTTATGGTCGAATTTAATTACGCATTTCATACCTCACAGCATTTAGACTTTTTTTTCGACCTTCACGTCTTTGAAGAGAAAATTTTTTCTCGCTTATTTATTTAAGAATTTTTCAAGGTGAAATTCTTTCACATCAATTTTTTATTATAAACTTTCTTCGTCGAAGAATAAAATTCATTGTGGAATTTTATAAATTAGGGTAGAACAAATGCGGAAAAAAGAGTGTTATTTCTTATTATTATCGCAAAGCTTTGAAAACCCTCTTCTCCCTCCACCTAACCCCTCTTCTCCTTTCTCCTATCCCCCTCTCCCCCTCCCACTCTCCCTCTTCCCCCCCCCCCCTCCCACTGCTCAGTAATGGGGCGATATTTCATGAAGGAGTTGCTTGAATACCTAGAATTCGGTGCAAACATCTTCATATATGCAAGGATTTGAGACTAATTGCACATAATTAAAAAGAAGTTGTTATGTTGGAATTGCCTCTCACAAATGCATTTCTTTAAAGCAGCTTATTTTAACGTTACTATTAAACATCTGGGTCACATAAATAAACTCTTTAATGACTAATTGTTCGCAAAGATGGATTAGAATAGGCTCTTTGATCTGCTTGTAGCATGCATTTGCTTGATCTCGTCGATCCTCTGATAGGGCGATTTCACGCTTCTTACGATGCTTTCTAAAATATTTTTGAAATATATTTTTTTTATATGGATTTGAGAGCGTATTGATAATTTTAGTGGTGGGAACACGCAGAATGAAGTCTGTAACGATGTACCGTGCAGCGGGTTATGTACGACAAAGAAACTCGTCGAAACACGATGTGGAGGACTCCTCGATCTTATTGGAGGATTAAAATGCAAACAGTAATATATTCATTTCTTTTTTAATTCCCACTCTTTTTATACTCTTATTGACAGATATCTTTGATTCGTACGCTGCAACTTTTCTTTTCTTCAAGCTTCGTTGTCCACTTAGAATTTGCCATTCGTTTGGATTCTTTATTGTTATGCAGTTATCTTTCATAGCTATAGAATAGATAATATGTTGGTTTAGAACACGGGATTCGAGATTTGCCTTTTTTTATCTCTGTTCTCTCAGAGCAGTCCTAATAAAGTCCTAACTTAGTCATTTTCACTGAATTTCTATCACTGCTAAACGATATGATGTTTTCATTGTTGTAATCACAAAGAAAAATGTTTTTTTTTTTTTTCAGGGAAAGGACAGTTATTGAGCCTTGTCAAGAAAGATGTTGTTCGGGATTTACGCTATCACGAGGACGTTGTGTGCGCTAATCTTATTGCACCTTAATATATCCTCTCTTTCAATATTTGCATAATTGAAGCATATATGCAAATATTGGTAGATGAACTCGAACAATATTTCAAAGACGAAATTCAATCGTCGAAGAATCTAATATCGAGTTGTATAGATTCGTCTTCATAGGATATAACCTCATTCATTAAATCTTATTGTTGATGAATTTCTAGTCGGATGGCTTTGATTATATTTTTTGATAGTTGGATGCATAAATTTGCTTATAAAATTAATCTTTCATTCATATATTAGGTATCAAAAAAAAAAAGTGAATTGCTTTTATTCAGCAATGAAATCTACAAAAATAGGGGGGGGGGGGGGAAGGGGAGAGATTTTCTTTCATTTCATATCAGAGATGCTTCTAGCAGAATTTGTTTGATGTGGAATATTTATATCATGCTTGATAATTTGTGTGTCCAGCTATAACAATTTATTTTTCTCTCCTTTTTTTTTTCTTTATTAGGAATACAATAGACAAATTATGTGAAAATGTTGAGTTTATTTGAATATTATAAACAATACAATTTCCATCTGTGATTTTTTTTTTCTTTTCTAGACGATGATTTATGTTTGTAATTGAAAACGATGTATATATTGTGAGATCTCACAAAAAAAAAAAGAAATTAACTGCTAATATAGAAGATTATTGTGGTTCACGTCTTTCTCAAATATAAGTTTATTGTGCTTTTTTTTTTTATGAATCGATTCTTTTATCGATGAGAATACCTTTATTTTTCTTCATGTAATTAATATTTGCACCTGAGTTAATATATTCGTTGGTGATTCTTTGGTTGCGACTTTTGTAGCAGGGGGGGGTGAACTGGATTTGGTTCATATTTAAAGATGTCTTTCAAGGGGATTGAGTTCAAAGATAAGCAACTAATCTGGAAGCGATGAGAGAGTTGCTTCAGTGAATCGTAGATCATATTGCGAGCTTTACGTTTGTAGATCAACACTGCACAGTGTTTCACTGTTGAATTTATCAGCGTTGCGTGGACGTCACGTTGCGGTCACGCAAATGCGCACGCTGATGTATTTTTTTACGTGGGCTTAAACCACTGTATTTCTCCGTTTGTAGCCCCTCCCTTTTCTCTAGAAAGTTCCACCTCCCCTTCAAATAAATATAAATAGGGAACAATATAAGCCCTCCTCAAATATAATCACCTCAGCTCCAGTTACTGTAGCGCATGTTGACTCACTTATCGGCCATATAGGTGCTTTAAGTTGGGCGGATCGAACAAGTTCGTGATAAAATTACATATATTAACAAGAAGATGATCTATAAAAATAGCTACATTCCCCATTGGTTTTTCCTATACCATCCACCATTCCCTTCTCACTGGTTCCCTCGCATAATCTCCTCTATTTCATCGAGTGGGCGTTCCGAAAAATAAAACAGGTAGTAGCGATTATTTTTGAGCAGCAGTCCTCATTTAGGTTAAGATTTAGTTCAATGCGGATCCGCTTTATATTTACTTTTTTTGAATTTTTTATATACTTTTATGCTAATATTTACTACCTTCCTTGTAATTTGTTTTCCTGAAATGTTCAATAAACATTCAATAAATCGCTTAACGGTGTGATTATCGACTAAGGAACCATCCATCATCATCTACTAGTGGAATCAAATGACGTGCGCAAAATCGGGTTGTCCTTGTATCACATTTTATAATAAATAGACGGGTGATACTGAGACGTATGCAACACAGCCATTTGCGCCACATACGTGACGTATATGAAAAGGATAAAGTGATGCTCTTCAGTAATTTTTTTTTTTCTGCAACAACTGGAGAAAATGTTAGACAGGTTATCGAAGAGCCACAAAAGTTAAATGGGTTTGTGGTTTGATGTCATTCGCAAGGTATGTGTGCTGCTATTGTTAATGAGGGTTTTTTTTTTGCTGTTTTTCGGGAAATTTGAAAATATACAATACAAGATAACTCCTAAGGTTTCTAGAAGACTGTTAGAAGGAACACTTTATTGCCTTGTTAAATACACACAGGTATGCCAAATGTTAGTTGAGTATTTGGAAAAAAAGTATGGGGATATGTGTTAACCGAAGTATGTACAATGAAATTGGAAAAGTAGAAGTCACAACTCGAGAGTTCTGTCAAATCGGTGTATATTCTATCTAGAATTAGATACGGTGATGATTCATCAAGCTACTGTAAGGAAACGGATTGTGGGACGAGAGATATTTGAAGTTTTATGGTATATTTCTCATTTTCACCGATTAAATTCACTCGAATTTTTCTGCAGATTATTTAGTTGCATAGGTTAGCGCTTAATGTGTATTTATTTATTTATTTATTTGTTAATTCATTTATTTATTTGTTTATTCATTTATCTATTGATTTACTGATTTACTCAACCAGACTGTTAGCATTATGAACCTCGGAATCCTTCGAATCAGAAAGCGATGTTTATGCTGATGTTTTGGGCTCCTTTCGAAATTCGTAGTATGAGCTTGAACTTTGTGCAATTTTGGGCTGTAAAAGAGAGAAAGAATCCTGAAGCGATAGTTTTTTTTACGGTATTTACGATTTGCCAAATTATTTTCGCCTTAGTTGAACACTGATTCGTCTTAGCTCAATCACTGCGTTCTTTTAATTTCTTACGTAGAAGGATTTGTAGTAAGTGTATTAAGTATATATTTTCCTAATTGGTTGGATCTATTTACCCGAAATATGACTCAAATTTATCCACTATAATCCTACCGTCGTTAATAACCATCAAAAGAATTATGCATATCAGTAGATTACTAATGAGAAAACCCACTTTAATTTCATTCACTAATCTCTAACTAATTGTTTGTTTTTATACTTTCGTTCACATTACGAAAATTTCTCGATTAACTTCTCGATCATTCAAATTACATATTTGTCGTAGTTTTATTAAGCTAGCGTTGAGATTTTTAAGCGTTATTACGCTTATGAGAGCCGAATAACAATTTCATTTTGCCGCTAAACTTCCTCAGATAGGATTGAAATTTTTGTTCAAATGAGTTCTCAAAAAATTGTTTTTTTGGTTTTCTAATGTGGGAAATTTTTGCACTTGATGCTTCCATCACGATTTGAGAATTTGCCAAGTAGAGATGAAAAAGAGGATTAAATGTAGACGTAAACAGTGATCTGCCGGGGGGGGGGGGGTTGGGGAAAGAGAGGAAGAAGAGAGGAATGGAATTTAAATTATACAAGTGAATTAAAACAGAAAACATCAATATTGACATCTATTAGAACTATTTCCATAAAAGAAAAAAGATGTTGATATTTTTAATTTTACCCTTTTTTTCTGCGCAAAAGTTTACCAATTTTACGAAGGGAAAAAAGTTTGCATTTGAGTGATTAAAAAAGAGGATTTCTGCTTTGGTAAATATTCCACATTTTGTCGAATTATTATTCACAATTAATCTCAATGAATTAGAGCTGTAAGCTTATATTATCCTCTTTCATTGATCCCCTCTCCAGACACTTTTTTAACGAAAGAATCGATCTTTGACTGTGAAGGTTGTACTTTCTTAACTCATACAATCATTTGCATGTCCAGTTTTTGTGCAAAGTCTATGAAAGGACTAAAGAGTGTTTCAGTAAGTTTACAAAGTAGACGATAAGAAGCCTATCGACGTTGTCGTTACAGCGCTTTTGAAACTTAATATGCGGTGATTCAGTGCAACTTGAATATGGAATATGTAGTGTTTATAGTCGTCGATAATATGAGATGATTTTATTCATGATGCTTTCTCAAACAAATATCTTCGTTATCCAGTCACTATTTACTCGGTTTTCCATCGATTTTAATCAAGCAGCCTGTTCATTCGGTATGGAATTTGATTATATGAGAGGAGGAGGGGGACAGGGGGACGAAAGGGTTATGAGAGGTGATAGGTACGGCCATCATATGTTTCACTATTACAGTATAGATGCTGTTGCATATTGGACTCATTTGCATACATTTGTGACGTAGCATTGTCGTATTTGGGAACGATTAGTGCAGTCGCGCTACATTGGCAGAAGTTTGCTTAATAGTTTCTAAAATGTTTCGTAGTGCATCGTTCGTTCAAGGAATCTGATGGCATTATCACATACCAAATTACAGACTGAAGGGAGTGCTGATCGATCAATGCAATGGATCCATCGTCGGGTGGTGTTGCATCGTCGGGTTCATTGCGAACGAAGATTTCGCTGAAAGGAGGCTATTCGCAACTATCGTTGGTGTGCCCATTTCATTTAATGAAGCCTGAATTGCCACGTAAGTTGTTTCCGTTTCACTTACCTACTTCATAGTGAAAATGTGATGCATAATATTCGTCGTTTTGTGTTTGCATCACATCTGGGTGGGTAGTGTTGATCGGGAATTTATCCTCTATCTGTCTTTTATATACTTTCAGTGATTTATTTCCCTAAAAGTTATTCCCGTGGTATGTTTCTATTTGCCTGACCGTTACGAGCCATAAGCTTGTAGTAATGTTAAACTTTAGTACGTATAATCTGCATCAAGGATGTAGTCGAAATTTCTTTTTAAGAGAGAGGGAGAGGGACAAAGAATTTCAAGACAATCGAGTCTGCACTATTTCTTTCCTTCTTTTTTCCTTCCATTGATTATCGAGATGCTTTTTTTTCCATTTTTCCTTTCATCTAAATATCCGTCATATCTTTGCGATGCCTTTAATTTGCGCATCGTCGATGATCCTCTTTGCCTGATCGATATTCATCTTCAATAGTTGCTATAATTAAATGCCGTCTAAAATTTACGAATAAATTTCATATTTGCGATCGGCTGAATGAGTTTTTATATGAGTCGATGGATTAGTGGATTTCACCGATTATCTCTTCTATGAATCACTTCGCTCTTTTTTTTCTGTATTTAATTTGTTTTGGATCATCCCGGGGTATAACGATGAATTATGAAAATAAATTTGCTTAGAATTTTGTATTTACCAATTCAAATTTAGATATTGATATACCGAATCAATTCGATCGTAATGAGGAACTCTTCACTGAAAGCAAAATTCGTTGCCAATTAGTCCATTGAGACTCTCATAGGTTCAAATGGTGACATAGATTAAAAGTAAGATGATTGGTCCTGTGATCGATCGTATGATAATTTAGAACGCGCTTATAAGGGTCAGTGGCTAAGTTGATGGAGGGTGTAGAAATAATCTAAACGCTTGTGGTTCCGATCGCTTACTGTTGTTATGCAAATTTTTAAATCGTTTACCGTTGTTATGGAAATTTTTAAGCTTTTTTCGTTTATAGAACAAAGTGTACTTCTTGGAAGTCACGACCTTCTTGCGGAATACGATATGAGTGCAGCCTATCATAGATTTTGTGGATCAAAGAAGATGCGAGAGGATTTGAATTCGTTTTTACCGCATCTCGTTGGAAATTTCAATTTTGACTCCTCTCTCGAGTTCAGGTATGAGTTGTTCCTTGCGATATTATATATGAAATGTGAAGAGGAAAGAATCAAGGGAATGTTAGAAGGATTGTCCACAAAAAATCGCTTTGTGTTGATTGAAAGCCTGCTGACCCTTACCAAGTTCCAGGAATACTTAAATTTCTTTAATTTGGTGTAGCGACCGGTAGGTGTTCCTGTCTGAGTGGTACTTACTAAAACTTTTTCCTGTGATAAATAGTGATGGTGATTATATGCCGATTGTTGCGAATATTCTCGTAATGAAATGTTACGAAATATTCTGGTGGCAAAATTCGTAGGCGTTCTATGCAACGAAAGTTTTGTAGGTTGTTGCGAATTCATAGAAATAAGACGTGAAAGTTCGGGTGACTATTCTAGTCAATCAGGTTTTATATGCGGCACATCATGCGTCCATTACAGAGGTTATGACTTTATTCTCGTACTGATAACACTCGATTGCCTCCAAGTTTTCTGAGGCTTGCATATCCATCAATTGGCGCTGTTGAGGGTACACAACACGTGAGCGAATGCTTTTCAATAAAGCATATGCATTTATCGTTATTTTCGTTAGTGGAGGCTTAAACCGGAGCCAGATTATTTTAAAGGATATTGTAAATACCTTTTTGCAGCTCATTGCGGATGTTGGTAGAGAAACCACCAATAACTGGAAAAGAGATAACAGGACTATCGGCGAGTGCGATGGCTGGCTTCAGGTTGACACCAGGCGCTGTTCCAGAGCCGTATAGGTATTCTTTACTTTATTATGCAGTTTCGCTTTTTTTCAATTTCTGAAGTACATGGGTGCGTTTTTCTGTTGCAAAACATGCTTTAGGGACGTAGTTTCTGTTCCTACATATTTATGCATTTAAATCAGCTTTTGCATGCATGCATGTGTCTATCTGACTGGCCAATAGTTTAGATCTGGAGCCATTGGAGCTAGAGCTGCTAAATTTCGCGAGTATGGCACCAAAGATTAAAAAGTCACTTCCTTCGCGACCCTCGAGGAGGTCTTGATTGTTGTATAAATAATTTGTGGACCAAATCATCGTGAATGAGGATAATCGGAGAGAATATGACGAATTTTTATTTTATTTAAGGTACTTCGAGAAGCGACTGGACGATCGTGTTGATGTGGGTAATGTTGACGAGAACGGTGAAGAAACGAAACATCGCAAAAAATTCAAAAGAAGTCTTGATGATTTAGATGGTGAGTTGTGTTTTTATTTGAAATTTGCTATTTATTTATTTTATTTTATTTGTTTTATTTATTTATCACTATGTAATGATATGAAGGAAAACATAAAAACACTGCATTTTATTATAAATAGAAAACGACTGATTGCAACGCATGATTCCCGATTTGTTTTGTAATCTCTCATCTGGGGGCGAAAGGAGTTATGGGGGAGTAAAGCTGGAACACAAGGCTGCTATGATTCTCTCGTTGGAGCATAATTGTTGCTGGCGAAGAGTGATAAACGGAGAGTTACTTGTATGGTGGAATGGTAACCAGATGGGGGGGGGGGGGGAGGACGAACAGAGATGGATAATAACTAAATGAAAGATGAAGCATTAGGTCCTAATATTTTCTTCCAGCTTGTATTTTTTAAAATTCACCTGCCGTTACTTTAATATTTTCGCTTTATTTTGTATTCGATTGCTTCATTTGTCGCATATTTCCGCTGCTTGTCAGTAAATATTTGCTTTTGATATTCATTATTAAGATTAGCTGAAAGCAATATTACTTTTATTAGTGATGGAAATTGAAAATATTTTGTGATTTTTGGATCATTTTTTTTTCCAGATTTGGATTCGGAAAGGAAATACAAAAAACATCGTGGTGATGATAAGGATCGGAAGCAAAAGAAAAAGAAGAAGGATAAAAAGAAAAAGGTGATTGACTTTCTTCCTTAGAAATTCATTTTATTTCTGTTGCTTATTTATTTGTTTTATTTTTTTATAGTTTTAGTATTTTCCGGCGATCGATTTTTATTTGCTTCCTTATTGGAGAGATTTATAAAAGGGATTAAAACAGTGATAGAGAAATTATTGAAAATAAAAGCGATTATCGTATCTGATAGTTTTTGAAACATGCCTCTTGATTAAGGATTCGGTAATACGATAGATGAAAGAAGATGAGATAATTTTCTGAATTTTTTGAGAGATTGGGGGTACGAGGGATGCTCCGAAAATATTTTACTTTTGTGAATGGAGTGGATAAGAGAAGAGGTGAGCGACGATGTTATTAACAGGTTGTTTTTGGTTCTTGTCTGCTTCTCATATAAGTCGACGATGCCAAGCGATGCAAGTGACAACATTCATTGCCATTTTTATGCACTTTTTCTATGCAGTTTAAATTTCATCAGTCGCTAATATCTTATGCTTTCGTTACTTCCTCTTTTTTGTTTTTTTTAAATTTCAGTATTCTTTTCGATACCATTCGAGGTGGTATATCAGTTTTGCATCTTGCTGTGTTTTTTCAAGGTCTTATGAAATTTCTGTTGCTTAAGATAGCTACTTACTTCAGTGGAAGATCAGTACTACCTCGGGTGTTTCACCATTATGCTGGAATATAGCTTGGAGGTGGAGGGGGGGGGGAGAGGGAATTGGGAAAAGGGAAAGAAATAGCTGTGTACCATTTAAGCTGATGATAGGTGTACAACTACCATTAGCTTGAATGACTGCTTTATATGAATCCGTTCCAAGCGTTTTTGGCTAGATTTGCGAGAATGCCATAGGCGATATGAAGTACGGTATGTGGTGTAAGATTAATTCTTTTATTTGCAGAAAGATCAGAAGGAGGACGATCCAAATAAAAAAGCAAAGAAGACTGCCTAATCAGCAAATGACGGGGTGATAGATGGTGCCTATTTTGTTCTGTGATTGTTTCGAGGCGTCACTCAGGTAGGAAGGTTGTGGATACACATTGAAACTTGTCTTGCCGTTGGAAGAGAGAGTTGGCACTGTTTAAATGTAGCCCCTAAAGTTTGTCATGTTTCAAAGTTTTTCGCCGTATTTGTAAGGGTGGTCCCTTCATTTCTGTCTCGAAGGCATATGAAAACACCTCGAGGCTTCAGGTTGGATCTTTTAATCTTTAAGGCACAGGATCCGAAATGACCTTCAAGTTGAGAGGGGGGATACCGTCAAGGATGACGACGACTGTTTATTGACTCGTTTTGCATTCAAATTAAAAATTTATTCTTCTTTTTTTGGCGATGGTATTACAAAATGAGCCTCCTCTTTTATTGTGATGACTGTAGTTGGTTTTCTGTATTTGTTGATACGAATTGTGGGAAATCAAAATTGTGCGATGATGATCTCATTTGATGTTCTTTCACTTTTATATATCAAGTTTTATACGCTTTGCCGTTGAGATGGAAGGAGGATAGAAGGTTTTCTATCAGTTAATACCTTGTATCCGATGTGTTTTTGAAATGACCAACTTTTTTCAACTTATTGAGGAGCAGTTTTTGGAATCGCCGAATTTGTTATCGGCGATCTGGTCTTTCTCAACGTTTGAGATTTCCTGCAGTTTCTGGGATACGTTCCTTTCTAGCTTCTATAGAATTGCTTGATACAATCGTCTTCCTTTCATTCGGCGGCACCGGTTTTTGAGTTATAAAGTTGCTGAATGTTTATTCTGAAGTGTCATAGGTACATTGTTGTTTATTTATGATTTTTGAAATGCATTTGTTTTTTTTTTTCAGATATTCCAACCTTACCTATAGGGTTTTGCAGAAAAAAAAAAACAACGCAAAATTGCCGTCTATATTAGGACTGGATGCGGCAAGGAACTAAAACACGGCCAAGATGTAAATTTTCATTTGCTGATCAAAGAATAGGATAAACAATGAGAGCAATTAAGTAGAAAAGTTTGCAACGAGGGTCGGCACGGTATGCGGTTTGTTGCAAAAATAGTGTGCAAATTTATGAGCACATGTATATAACTCTCAGAGGGGTTAACGCAACTTGAAGATTGTAGGTGTCCATTCTGAATTATACAGGTGAAAGCTGATAAGACACCTGGCAATATGTTCCCAGGTAGAACCGGTTGGTTCGACCAAAAAAGTCGTTTTTGGCCCACATCCGGTTGGCAATTTCATTTTTCGAACTTATTTAAAATATGGTGAGACCGGGGGATGTTCTGACCTTAGCGCGCTGAAACCTTGGGAGGTAAGTGAAGAGAGAAGACGTGAGGAGAGTTGGTGCAATTTGACTAGATCGGGCAGAAAATGCTGTAACAGTTGCTACTCCGAGCATATTTCAGGTCGAATTTCTAGAGTTGCCGTTGTATTTGATAGATCTATGCATTCTCTAACTGCATTTAAATGTTCAATTATTCATTATTCTTTACAAGTGAAAATAATGTTCGGTGATCAAATAACGGTCATTTTTGCACGAATTGCGAGGGCAACTTCTTGCCTACAAGTTGACATAATCGCTGTTTGCATTTGCCGTCGTCGTCGCATACTACGCTGACGAAAGCGTTTGCGTTTGCTAGCCGCCATATAAAGATATGCACAAACGGCCAATAATATCGAGCCAAGTGCTCCGCTTAGTAAGCTCCAACCTGGCTCTGCTCGAATCCAATTTCCTACCTGAAATGAAACTATGAGGTCATTGTTGTCAAGAGTCTGATATAGCCACCTCAATAGGGCTTTCTTTATCTTGCAATTAAATATTGCAGTCCTTTTATTTTTTTATAGTATACGTACTGCGTTAGATCGTCAACTTTAGTTTCGTGATGATAGGGATAATGCTAGATGGTGAAGTGAATATTTTGTATTGATGTTGGAAGTTCTCTTTTCTAAATTGTTTTATCGGAAAGGTCAAAGCTGTTGTATTTTGTATGTTGATGGAAATTTATAGTTTTTATTCGATGTTGTATGTGATTGAAATGACGCATGATAAAATGTGCTTTGATGCTAAACGTTACCTCTCCGTTCTTCTCTCTGCTTAGCCACCTCTCCCCTTCCTCCTCCAGTTCCGATCCCTTTGTATTATCTTCGCTTCCTTCCATCCAGTATATTCGTGAGCATTACGTTATGAGTTGATTATTTATATGTATAAAGAGTGATATATGTTGCCGTGAGGATATTTTTTCATGTGGCGATTGATATAAGTGGCTTATTGTGAATGAGTGTACATTTATTTTTGAATTGATCTCCAATTTTTACAGAAAGCATAAATTTATGTTTATAGGAATCTTCATTGTTTATGCTTCACATTTGGGAATAGAATATTAGATTATGCGAGTATATTTGCTAATAAACTTATATTTGATCGATTTATCATCGGGAATATGATTCTTTGAGGGCTTAAGCCTCCACCCCCCCCTCTCCTCTTCTTATCTTCTTTTCTTTTTAAATCAGATCGCAAACAAAAAAAAAAAAAAATTCTAACCAATAAAATTATTTTCAAATGCGATATTTATGTTTATTTCATTTAATGTGAATTATTTGATTTTGTTGTATATAAAGTGAAATATAAAAAATAAATAAATAAATAAAATATTATTGAAAAAGTGTCTTACAATTGAAAATAATAATAATAAAAAAGCGTCTTACAATCGCATCGATTCTCGACTTCGATTGTTGAATATTAATATGATGAATATTAATTAATGATAAGACTATTGGACACGAGAATGACATCGTTGAAGTGCCAAGCAAT
Source organism: Baylisascaris procyonis (assembly GCA_037389465.1). Classification (NCBI taxonomy): domain Eukaryota; kingdom Metazoa; phylum Nematoda; class Chromadorea; order Rhabditida; family Ascarididae; genus Baylisascaris; species Baylisascaris procyonis. Next base: position 3,934,778 of record JAZARR010000154.1, on the reverse strand, counting down.
AGTGACGTTCTTGTTGAGTGTTCTCGAGTTTGACTTGAATAGAGCCCTAACGGAAGTACGAATAGCCCTAATAAACCGAACAATAAAGCAAGTATATCGTTTAGTGGTGTACAAGATGGTAGACGCCATTTACGATCCCATATAAATGAAATGCAACTGTCCGCGTAGAGAAGACCCCAACGTGACACATTACCACGAATACCTTCTGAAATAAAATTCGTGAAAAAATTTGAGGTCCCCATTGCGATGCCAAATAATTTACCCATAAGTTATTGGGCTCAGCAAGTCTTACCCGAAATGCGAATCCATTTTTCTAAACCGAATCGATTTTACAAGAATCGCAAAAAGGTTTCTTTACTGGTTTTAGGAAGTGCAAATTTTTGATTTCCCCACTGCTAAAAACCTGAAATACCGAGCAGAAGGAATTTCAAGTATTTCGGTGCCCGAAAGTGCCAATACGGGAAACTTTGTTGCACTACAATTTAGGGACTATTAGCTGTCCTTGAGGATCCTTAATTATAAACGATTTTATTGAAAATAGTAACCGGTGAGATCGTTGCATTGTCTAAAGAGATTTGAATGCTGATCGGTGAGTACTCGTCGTTCGTTGGCGCATTCAATGGTCGAATATTGCGCGTAATTGGCGAGTCGACAGCCTTTTGGTACACGATCCACAAAATAGCTGATCTTAATCCAATAATCGGTCGATATTGATATCACTAAAATAAGTGTCGCATTCAATAAGAGCAATGCTTTCGGCTCCATTCCAAATGCGCAACAATCGATTTCTTCACCACTCACACTGCAAGTCGAAATGCCTTCGCCTAATTCGGGCGTTTATTAGGCTGGCTATAAGGAAAATATTGTCAGCTGTGTAGTTCGATGTTTGATGTATGCATCTTTCTTGTTTGCATCAATGAACAACAACTCATTTTACTTAGAAAATTGGGAAATTTTGCAGAATTTATGATTGCGTTCTTTAATATTTGTTATTTTTATATGTGTAGATTAAATATTATGGTAAATTTGCGATGCAAAAACAATGAATTTGCGATAGTTATTTTGTAGATATAAAAGGGAAATTAGGTTTGCACTAATGATTAAAATTATCAAAGAATTGTAGTTGGCCTTCAACCGGCATATTCCCTTCTCTGCTTCGATCGGTTCTTTTACCTATCAACTTCTGTGAAGAAAAATTGGGGTGAGGAGGGGGAGGTGGAGGCTGTGTTGAGCTGCATGAAAGTGTGATTTGTTAAAATTTGTTGTAAATATCAGTTCGTATAAAGTCAAGGATTCTACATCGAACTACTAAGTGATTACGCATATAGGAAGAAGCGTTGTCGATTTAATTATGGAACGATCGTTCGGTGAGCGGGTGCCAAAATTTAGCGACTTCTGTGACGAAGCAGATCGAGACGTCAATGGAACGATAGATGAGGGCATTCTGGAATGGCTAAGGAAGAACGAATTTGGCCATAATGAACTCACTGATACTCCATTTGGAAAACGCCAAGGTAGGAGAGCTCTTATTGTATAAATTTCAAAAAAAAGTTGGAAAATATTTGAGCAAGTCGCAATTTTACTCGAGTATATTTCTTCAAAACTAGTAGAGAGTAACTTCGAAACGGGTTCGAGCTCTATTGCAGTTAGAGAGTAACTTCGAAAACATTTCGGTCGAGGCCAGCTTACTTTATATTTACTTTCCTACTGAATCTCATTTCATTGATCGTCGCTGTAATGATCTTCCGATGGTGGCTGTAAATGATATTAACAGAAGCTATAATTTGCCGCTAGTGTATTGCACCTAAATATTACAAACATTTCATTTTTCTGTTGTAAAGTATACAGTATACACAATTTATATACGGTAATATATCTGATGTGGTTATGTGAGGAGGATGTTGTAATTGTGCTACTTAATGCCATTCAACATTTTTCAATTCCTATTTCAATTTTGACAATTTTTATGATTTAATTTATTGTTTTTTATGAGGAAAATAAAGAATCATTTGCGTCGAATTAATGATTTTAGTGTATTATTGCGATTATGCGGCATCGGGTAGAGCGTTGATCGATATCGAAGAGTATATCCGACATGAAGTTTTGACCGTTTATGGTAATACACATTCATCTGTTACTGCCACTTCCGAACAGTCGACACTCTTTTTGCATGAAGCGAGGTTTCATTTACTTTTATACTTTATCCCGTTATTGATTCGATTGGCATTAGTAGTTGATGAGAGGCATATAACAGTGATTTCAGTGAGCTAGAACGAGGAGCTGTAATACTGAAAAAAGATATATATATATATATATATATATATATATATATATATATATATATATATATATATATATATATATATATATATATAAATTTTGTGTTGTTTTGCGCTTAGTTTTTCACTGTGCAATAATTGCAGAGATATAATTCGCAATGCGGTAGGTGCAAGTGAGCATGATGCGGTTATATTTACGGGTAACGGTACAACGGCTGCCATCGAATTATTGCTACATCTTATGGCGCTTAATTCACCTATTGTTATCACTTCTATCCATGAGCATCATTCGAATCTATTACCTTGGCGTGAAATAGCTAGCGAAACATTCATCGTTGACGAATCCGATGATGGACGTATCAATATCGAACAACTGAATACGATCTTAAAAGAGATTCGTGAAAGAAAAGGCAATCAAGTGGCAATTATCGGTTGTTTTACGGCCGCATCCAATATTACAGGATTATGTGTCGATGTGGAAACCGTTACGGCTATTTTAAAAAGGTTTCTTCTCTTCTATGATCATATTGCTTATGAATAGACGTTTAATTGAATTGATTTATTATATTCATATTCATTAAGAGGTAATGATTCATATGAGTATTTGATATTCAAATAATTCTGAGAATTATTATCATTCGACTTTAACTAATCAAGCATGAGGATCAACTCATTCAATATCTCATTTAGAAGCCTCTTATTGAAGGTAACAAGGTGATAGCTAATAGGAATAATTTTTTCATGCAACAAATTCAGAATTCATGAAGAAATAATTTATGTATAGTGAGAAGTCCGTTTTTGCCGCTTCAAAATCTGGCTTTTTATCTAGTTATGACCGTTTTTTTTTCATAGTTGCCTTCTTTCAACAGCATGGTAAGAGTAATATATGGCATCAAATTCTAAGATGTGATGTACTGGAGGGGAAGTTACAGCGGGTCCGTTGTGGTCTAGTGGTTAGGATTTGCGGCTCTCACCCGCAAGGCCCGGGTTCGATTCCCGGCAACGGAAGTGTGCTTTTCCCCTTGTTGCAGACCAGTTTCACCTGGATGAACACGTCATCATTTACAAATAACTATCCTGTAGATGGTGTTACGCATGCATTTGACTGTGTAAGGAAGTTTCGGTCATAGGGTTGATGTTACTATGGTTTAAGGATGCAACATCCTAAACCGATCCGCACTGGAATATAGAATTCTGTGCGCTCAGCAAATGGGATGACGTGAGAGTAGAAGCACGATATGTGCTTTTGTGTTCTGCTCTCCTCACCAACCGTTTACATGAGATATTAACAAGTAATAAACATGCAAAATAGTGCATTTACACTTTAATGAACCCCATTGCTGTCACTAATCCTTCACAGTTCGATCGGTATAAAGAAAAATCGGCGAACACAAAATGTAAATTCCCAATAGACATACGATATAAATTCCCAATAAAATGAGCGGGAACTACTGAATGAATTGGCAATAGACATACGCTCAGACGTAAACAATGGAAAATTATTGTTCAATAGCTAATCGCAATGGGGCTGCATAATCTTAGCAATAAAGGCAGTTAATTGTTAGCGCTATTGATCTAAATCCTTCATCAATTTCACCAAAATGAGATAAAAGTGTTACTTTCAGGTGGAATTGCATTTCGCTATGGGATTATGCGGCAGCTGCTCCTTATATCGATATAACGATGAATGGTCAAACGCCAAAGGATGCAATTTACTTTTCAGGACATAAGTTTATTGGAGGCATGCAAACACCAGGTGTGGTGCTTCAGCGAGTTTATTTACTTCTTGCTTTTGAGTTGTGTGAAATATCATCGTTGAGTTGATTGCTTGTGAGTCAGTCGGCTCTAGGTAGCAAAGAGTCAGACAAGGGGGTGGAAGAAAAGTCGATCTTTGCCGATGAAAGGAGTGTTCGCGGATTTTTGCCTCTAAGGAGATATGATTCTTGGGAGGCACTGTCAGAACTCTGCAAAGGCATCGCAGGGCATTGAAAACGGAGCACTGTCAGGACCTCATAAAGGAACGAGAGGGTATCGAAAACAAGGCACTGTCGGAACGTTGTAAAGTTTGTTGTGGTTCACTGGAAACAAAGGATCACGCAAATAATTGAGGGGGCTTTGCGCGAAACCTTATTTTCAGATTTTTTTTGAAGGTATCTTTACTGTAGCGATTAGATTTGTTTCATAATGTAAGAAACATGCTTATCTTGCAGAATGCCCCTTCTTTTAGCCGTATCAATGGTGGAAAAAAAATTTATTTATTTTGAAAGAGATTTGCTCGTCGTAAATGCTTTATTTTCGTAACCAACTTTCTTTCATTCAGCATTCTTACTGGTACCAAGTTTTAGAGATCACTTATGTTTTTTTAAAATGTGATTTGTTGATTTGCTATTGATATTTCAGGTTTCAGGGGTATTAATTGTGAAGAAAAAATTGATAAGCAATTCACGGCCAAAACGTATTGGCGGTGGAACCGTCTTTTTTGTAAGTATTTCTTTGTTACTTATGAAAATGCTTCCGTAAGCCGTGTATTGGGATTCAGCTCTACTAGAAAATGAGCACTTTTATACGTCATATTAAGATCTGAATGAAACCTTTGAGTCTGTGGTGTTTTCAGCTGAAGAATTTGTAGCCTTTTTTAGGCATTTGGAATGCCATTAAAAATGTCTATGTGATCCTTCTCTGAACGTTTTAAATATTATTAATGATACGCGAATATTTAAAAAATCTGAAAAGTGCATTTTGTCCCAATACATGTCTAACGTGAACAAGGGTAATAATATAACTCGGTGATTTCGGTTGGAGGGAGAGGGAGGGTCTGATATACTTTAGCAGTTAGATTGGTTGCAACCGTTATATCGGTATATGAACGGTTTTGTGATCACTGTAGCATTGAGGATGCGAATTTCTCTAAGAAGTGTGAGTGGAGCAGATCCAAGTAAACGAGATCAATCGAAATTCCCCATACTACAGTGAATGAGTATGTGGGATTTTATGAGAAGGAAGAGGATTATACGAGAAATAATGGAAATAGAGATTTTTGCATGGAGAACCAATTTTGGTTTCCTTGGCAAATTTGGGATGATAGTTTGATCGTTTTTGTTATTGTGGTATCAGTCATTATGTCGGATCTAAAACTTTAGTTTTCTATCGGGGCATTCTGTTCTTCTTTATTGATATAATGTTTTTAATTACTTTTGTTGTTTTATGCTGTTTTCTCAATAACAGGTGAGTAGAACATCGCATACATATTTAAAAGACGTGGAATATCGTGAAGAAGGCGGAACTCCAGATGTGATTGGCGCAGTGAGACTTGCGCTAGCTTTCAAGGTCAAAGCAACAATAGGAACGACTCTCATTAAGCAGAGAGAAACAGCGATATGCCAGTATGTTTTATTTTGTTCACTTTTATAAGTTTATTTTGCAAAAGCACACGTTTTGATGGCCTTAATGTCTGTGAGTATTTAGGTGTCTATATGTCTGTCCAATAGTTCCAACCCTAGTCACTGAAGCTAGAGCTATGAAGTTTGATATGTACAGTATATGCACAAGGATGACATCATGTGTGGTATCTCATGCTGATCTATGAGTTTCGAGAGGAATTGTAGACACATAAATATGCCGGAAACTTTATATATTTTAAACGCATTGAATTTTCATTTTACACTGATCGGCTTGTAGAGAAATGCTACTTTATGTACTTTTTTGGTGGCGCTTGGAATAGTTTGGTCATATGAGCCGGATGTGAAAGCTTATCTCATGTCGGACCATTTTATAAGCTTTCGCATTTCTTTTATAGATTTGCTGTTCTCGGGAACGAGTTTCCTGCAACATTCCATTGAGTTGATTTAAAGGTAGAACGTTTAAATAATTTGCGGAGATTAGCGAAAGCTGACGATTGCTGACTTACGCTTATATGCATATACGGCAAAATTTACTGCATGATAAAAGTGGCAAATTATCGAGAGGTACCTGATGTCATGCTTTAGGAGGTTATTGATATTCCATGATTTTAATAGTAGTCGAAGGAAAAGGGGCATTTCTTTGAGGTGGGTTTGCTTGAGTTTACTTGAGGTCTTTCATCGCATTTGATTGGTATAAGACTCCAAGTTCAGCGAGTTTAATAAAAGATTTTTTTACATCTTCAAAGCGTAGAGTCTATTTATAATTTTGCTCTGCGAAGAGCTGGATGTATGGCTTAGTTTCCATTGGATTCTATTCGCTGACGTTATTAGCTACTCTCTGCTTTGTTTTGCTCCTATCTTTATTGACCTATCTTCGGAAAGCTGGATAAGGTGGATGTTGACCGATTAAATGACCATCCAAACCAAAGATTTGGTCGATTTGACATTGATAACGTTTTAGATATGTGATTGGTCGTTTATCATCAAATAAAGACGTAATCCTCTTGGGTCCAGCAATATGGCGTTCACGTTTAGCGATCTTTTCGTTCATCATACGAGAACGACAATCTCAACTCTTTTTGCATCATAATTTCGTATCCGTATTATTGAATGATCTCTTCGGAATACAATCACGAGCCGGATGTGCTTGTGCTGGACCATATGCACAATTACTTTTGGGCATTGATGAAAAGGTATTTCTAGTTTGTTCTCTTTTTTTTAAAATCATTTTATTTCGTATCTAAAATTTGAGGTAAACGAAGAATTTTTTTTGGAGTGAAAAAATAAAATGATGAAAATTTGTTGCATTACTTAGGGATTTCAGATGTTATTTAGTGAGAATTGAGTGAATGAGAATTCATTTGAAAAGTTAGAGATGTTGATTGAAGGATATAAGTTGTCGATTTTATGATGCAAAATAATGAACAAAAATAAAGCATAGCAAAGAAGAAAATATATTTGCTATGAGAACTAAAGTGATTGTTGATCAATGCTTACAGCTTTCATCAATTATGGTTTCAGAAGAATCCGTGATAAAAGACCTTGAAAAAAAAAAGTGGCTTATTGAAAATTATAACATGTGACAGCCGTCTGATCCACATTACCTTTCCCTCCTGATTGCTCTTCCCTATTCCTTAACTCCATTTCTTTCTAAATAGATGGGCGGTTGCAGCAAATCTGACATGAAAGGAGGATGAATGAGAGATTGGTTTTAATTTATGATAGGATTTTTAGGACGTTTTATTCCATATGATATGATTTTTAAAGTTATTTGCCCAAAAATTTCATGTACTTTGTATTCTTAAAGAAAAATTCCGATTATTTAGCAAAGAATCGCCGTAATTTACAATAATTATGGATTTATTTTAAAGTTATAATCTAAGCGTTTAAAATTTTTTATGAGACGATCACAAATATTCCACACTTGTCGAGTGTATGAAAGGATTTTGTGAATTAATTGCGTTGGATCGAGGATTGGGTGTTCGAGTTATGGATTGATTTTCAGTTGGCACTGCAATATGGTGTTTGCTTAGCGGAGGATAGTCGATTGGATCGAGTACATCTGCGAAGAACTGGTGAATACTCACGTATGGAGATGCTTCGACCAGGTTTCACTCGAATCTCTATCCCTTATTTCGCCTCGCATCGAATGGTTTGTCTTTTTTGGCTTTTGTTTAACTAAAAGGTCGTGATATTGAAATGTGACTGAAGTAGTTATCAATAAGTTATCAACGGTTGTATTAGCGTTCAAAATGAGAGATAAAATTATTGAGTTGAAAGCGTTCGGGCGGAAGAAAAATTATTTAGTGAGCAGTTCATCCATATATGACAGAGTGTGCTTTTCTTCCCTCAAGCTTAGGTTAGTTCTTATGTAAACGCCTTTTATACTGGTTAAATTTGTGTTTCCTCATATTTCATGAAGCCTGAGATTAGAATAAGGCCAATCATATGCGAAATATTCTATACGCAAGAGAAAGAAAAACTTCTAAACAGAAATTCTTTGCCAAAAAAAATGTTTCTATGAAAATCAATATAGTTTTTTTTTGAATGATTTTTCGTCCAATTTCTACTCGATTCGGTTGTTTCTGTGAGATTATGCTCGTAGTTTTACTTCTTAAATTTTTCCACAGTTTGAACCGATCCTTACAGGCCTTTCTCGTGTTCCAAAAAAGAATTCCCCCTAATCTACTGTTCTATTCCCAATTTGTGCATAGTAAAATTTATTTGCATTGATGTGTTACAACATGTTTCGGATGAAGACTTCAATATTTAGTTCATTGATGGTTTCTTTGCAATGAAAAAGCGGTATAATTAAGCATTTTCGAACGTTGAAATCAACCAAATTGACCGGAGAAAAACACTGAAGTGAAAATTTTCGGCCGTAAGAATAGGATGGAAAGAGGGAATTGAGCTGTAGTGTAGAAACTAACACAAATGAGGGCCGTATATTGATAAGAGCATTGAATTTATACTACTTGAATATGGCATAACGTGTATTCTATCAATGATGATTATCTATATAGGTGGAATTTGTTGTGAACGCAATCGAATTCATCGCCACAAATGCAACAAAATTCATGCCCGAGGTATCACCTATATTCTATCTTTATTATATTTCACTGTTGCAATGTATTTTCAAAAATTTAATGTGAATGATAACTGCACATCTATAGATGTAATATGATTGTCGAGGTTCGTTAGTTTCAAGTTCCAATCGGCGAATGCTGCCGTCGATTGGGAGGCGCTTGCGTGACGATATCAGACTAGTGGTGTATAATCAATAACATTAGGAATGCATAGTTAGTGATATAGTCAAGAGTGCTGAATCACTTGGTTAATGGTCTCAAACATAAAGAAAAAACAATCTTATGAGGTGCTGCTGAAGACTCTAGTTGAGAATAATGTTCAAGTTAAAAGTGAAGTTTCTTTTTATGCCGATTATATAGACAGAATTGTATTGCTTAGGAGCGAATCAACAATTTAAGGCGAATAAAATTTGCGAAGATACCATAAACGGAAAGGCTAAGATAAAATTTAGCATTCCAACTGGGGTGTTCCCATTGCGCATAAACATTTTCGAATTTAAATTTTCCCATCTTTCAAAAAGTGGCACATGAAATGAAAAATTGCTAGATTCTGAGTGATATTTCACTTGGTGGGGAGATGGAGAGAGGAGGTAGGTGGGCGCTGACGATCCAGCTTCTCATCTTTGTTGAAGGTATAGCTTCTCATCGGCTTCCCACCCTCCTCCCTTTCCCTCAACCCCTTCTTCCCCCATCATAAGTCTGCTCACATTGCATATATTGTTCGAATTATTTCACTCTTTCATCTCGTTACTTTACTGCAACAAATTCTTTACTTCTAGTACCAATTGAACTGTGAAAGTGGTGAATGGCATCATTACCGTCAACGCGTCTTCCATTCACGTAAATGGCTCGGTTTTGTAACATTTACAAACGAAGGCATTCGTATCAGGACCAAAGGGGCATCCAATTCTCGCCGCCAAAACGCTCTTCCACCAGATGATCCCTTTGTTGAGGCTGAACGTCTCGCATTAGATGGAGTCAACTCGAAGATCCAAGTAAGCTGTTGATATATTAAATTCCCAGACATTTTCTACCTTTTTGGGAAAAGAGGACAATGCCACGAGGAAGAGAGAATAATTGCAATACACGAAGAAAGGAAAGGAAGAGTAGAATAAAAGAGAAAGTACTGTAAAAGTCATATGGGTTTTGCAGAGATGCTTTTCAAGGTGAGACCTTGCGTAGAAGAAGCGTAAGTAATGTGCAATACTGTAGCAAAAAATTTGTTTGAATTACATAGAATAACAATAGAACATATCTAATCATAGTTCAACACGTTTCCTCCTCTTCTACCATATACCGCTATCTTGTGACCCTTTGCTCATTTATAAATGCATACTATTTTATTGTCCTTTTCAACTATATTTGAGGAATTCGCAATATTTTTTCGTAATATTGCGCTATCTCTTCCATTTCACTTCCTTCCTTTTCTCGCCGTGTATATGTCACTTTTTTTGTTGTTGTGATATATCTGCGCTGGGTAATGCGTTACAAAGCTTTAAAATTATCGCAGGGAGCTAAGGAACACCTTTGGAGCGTTGTGTGGAGCTAACGATGCAAAAATTAGGCAGAGGACGTATGACTGCTGCAAGCAAAGTGTATGATTAGATGATGTACGGCTAGGTTTTTTTTTTGTGAGTCATCTGCAACATTAAATCAAAAGGCTTTGCGTTTATAACTTGGGATATAGAAACCATTTCCATTCGCAATAGTTATTCGCAATTCACAACAGTCAAGTTAGAGACGTGTAGATTGTAATTGCCACCTATTGTTTCGGTGGTATGCTTATATACAATCGTCGTGGTATTAATAGATTATGACAGGAAGTTGATGTTCTTATGCCTCTTTCAAACCACCAATTCACTTACTCTAGGTTCCTGACGGACGAAGTGTGTTGGATGAAGAAACCGAGAAGCTACGATGGTTTCTAATGGGCAGTGAAGTGAGCGAAATGCAGTCAGGTATAAAGCCAAGTTTCCCAGTTTGCCCATTTTCGCCAAAAAAATATATTCGTAGAGCAGAAAACGATGAATACGTCGAAGACAGGTCGAAGCTTCTGAAGGAGACATCTGCAGAATGTTTTGTTGAGGCGAATGAAGAGACGAGCAGTTGTGTCGATGAAGAGACCGCCGATACACTGGTATTGTTTTATATGTGCTGCATTTTAGATGCTCTTATAGACTGTTCATTGCTTTGTTTTGAGATGTGTTGCCTTTGGGCTATGGTTTCATCGTTGTCGAGGGAGCACCATGGTATCATCATTGCAAATCACCACACCCTGTTAATGCCACCCGACTGTGCACAGTTGAGATGAAGGACGTTTTTGAGTGATTCTGTCTTAGGCATAGTCCAAAACTCTTAGATATATCGCTGTCGATTCAGTGATCGTTTTTCATATTCACTTGAGCCCCATTTTAGTTTAAATGTATCTACCACGTTGATTTGTCTACCTTATGAATTGTAGGAATGCAATGGAAAGGAAAAAGAGGAGATCTTATGTCCTGTATCAAAAGGAAGGGAAGATCAAACGACTTGCTGCTTCAGCGGAATGGACGAAGGTGATGATATTATAGACGATTGGAATCGACGCGTCGTAGTGACTCAACGAGACGATATTAGTGAAGAGGAAAGAATGCGACAGCCATGGGTGATACCTCCTTTAGAGCTATACAAAAGGACAACTGAGGCTATACATTCGCTTAATATGATTCAGGTATGTGCTTGCAATTTGATAGACAATTCATACCTTCCATCTTTCCGTTGCAGTTTTATGTTTTCTCTTTTTTAAATAGTTTCATTTTTTGTTTTTCATTTATTATAGTATTTTCATTTCTGTTTTATATTTATTTAATTTTGCAAGTGAACCTATACATCACTCAGATGATACAATTTTAAACTTGCTGCTTTCAGTCGGGGTTATTTTAACCTTTACTTTTTTATGAAAATGCAAATACTTGAAGGATATAAAGCGGATAAAGAATACGAGTTGATAATTGGGAAACGGCTGATTGCATAGCATACGAGAAAATTGATTCAGTTCGCATTGATAGAGAGTTTGAAATTTTATCATTGAGCAGCATTATATTTTGCATCAAAGAAACTACTATGCCCATATCGAAGATCATTAGTCGTTTTTGATTAGTGTATAGATTTGTGGTGGGATTGCGATTCGACATGTCAAGTGTTGTTTGTTCTCTTCAAATTCTGACGATACAATGATATGCATCTGTGACAGATAACGGCCACTCATCGCATAGGATCGGCTTTTCTTCTAGTATACTTTTCATATTATTTTGAAGTAGGCTTTCTAGTAAGTTATTATTGAAGTAGTAGTTTGCCGGTACATAGAGAACGTCATCTGAACAAATGAAACCGAAATAGGATACTGTGAGTGATGAATATAGAAAGCTTATGCGCTTTGAGACTTATAACTTTCCTGTTGGGATGTTTGCTTTCTAGTTGGGTTGTCATTTTTTTTTTAAGTTTCATAGAGGTAAGGAATTAAATTTGAAGGATGGCGATCGGGTGTTGGTTTGTCTTTCTGGTGGCAAGGATTCACTTTCCTTATTGCACGTCCTTCATCACTATCAACAAAGAGCGATATTGCGTCGTAAGAATCGCTTTCGATTGGGTGCTATAACGGTCGATCCTGGATCGACAGCTTACAATCCACGACCGCTTATTGAGTATTGTCGATCGCTGAATATCGATTATTTTTATGAAGAACAAAGTAAGTAAAATTATATTCATCATATGCAGCTTTGTATACTTTACATTTTAACATTTTTTCAGAACTTTATGATTTATATATATACGTATAGATTGACCTGATCGGTCCTTTGAATGAATGTGATCGGTCATTGATCGCTGCTTGAATATAACGATGAGGTATCACTATTGCAATATTTTATGGAGAAGTTATGCATTGCAGATATAATTGCACAAGCAGCTCATTTACCGAAATGTCGCAGTATTTGTGCATTTTGCAGTCGTATGAAAAGAGGTATTTTATTTTTCATTTTTTTTCATGAATTATGAACTTTGATATTCATGAAATTATTTATAATTCCGTTCCTCATTTTTTTCGAGTTCGATTATCCATTCCCAATCATGTTTAGTTCAATTAAATGAAACAAAACCTTTTTTTTTTAATGGAAGAGCGCTTCTGATATAAAGGAAGAAATATATTTTGAGAACGAATATACTGATAAAGGATTGATTATTTTATGAGATCGCAAAAAAATATAACGAATAAAAATATGCCTAAAATAGATTTATTCATTGAGGACGTCTTGCGGCAGCAGCAAAATTACATGGTTATAATGTTTTGGCGATGGGTCACCATTTGGATGATCTTGCCGAAAGTTTCCTCATCGCCGCTTTCCAAAATGGGAATTTAAGTACGATGAAAGCGGTTTATGTCACAAGGTTTGTGCATTCCAATTTACTATCGTATTGTTTTGTTGTTGATTGCAATATTATTTATATTATTTTAGCAAGAAAAGTCGATAGAAGAAAATAGTTTGTATTTCTTCTATAAAGAGTGGTTTTAATTATATTCAATTAGTTATTCAATTAGTCGTTATTGTTGTTGTTATTATTTATGTTAATAAGCTATATTAAAGCCAATATGAAGGCCTTTTTAGCATTGTGTTTATGAAATTCAATCTTTAGATATATTATTGCTTACTTGAATAGAGGGACTTAGAATTTTGCTCTGGGCTTACCTTTGGGATCGTCATTCTTTAACTGTTTTTCGCGTTTTTTTTTTTTTTTTTTTTTAAGAATAACCGATCAGCTCAATGATTTTGTTGCGTTAAAATTTGCGAATCTCTATTTGCAGAGATGGAGCACTTCGTGTGATACGACCATTGATCTATGTACGTGAAAAGGCGTTAAGGGAGTTTGCCGAATCGAACAAATTACCGATAGTTGCTGAAAATTGCCCGGCTTGTTTCGAAAAGCCTAAAGAGAGGTAGGCGTCTTAGTTGTTCAGAGGCTAGGCAACCTTTTTTTTGCACTTTTCTTATAAGAAAATAACGGTGATTTTAATTGTGAGCTTGGCCACAGAAAGGGGAAAGTTTTATTTCCTTCCTTTTTTAAATATTTTTTCCTCTCCAAATCTGCTTGTAAAATTTTTCGAAAAATCTAGTAAGGGGGGAAGGGGGATATAAATTTCCCCCCGAATTATAAAATAATTGAAATTTCAGATATCGCATGAAGCAATTATTAGCATCACATGAATTGATCTTTCCACAACTATTCTCATCATTACGTTCTGCACTTCATCCACTTTTATTGGTCGATTCACCGATAACGAGTGGAATGCGTCAACTTGCAATTGAAAATATTGTTAAAGAGATGCGGCAAACGAATCAACGACTTCACTCTCACAACGAACATCATCCATTACTATAAAGATAAAAGTTTTATTGTTGTTCAACGCTATTCTGCTCTATGATTGCAATAAAAGAAAAAAAAAATTTTTTTTTTTTGAAAGCATTGTATTTGTACGTTTGAAACTTTGCGGGTAGATACTTCAAACGCCTATGAACTTATAGCACCTTATCGACCTAATCGCTTGTCTCTCGAGATCTTATAATTTGGGAGTTGTTGGGTTATTCCATTTAGCACTAATTTACTAGTTCCACAATATTATTACATAATTTACTATTGTTATTACCTACTTTTGTTGTTAGTAAAGCCCCATTGCTACCGTTGGCAGAGGGGAGATCTCAAGAACTATCATCCCAAATACCTCTTAAAGGCATGATTATCAAGAATAATGAGCACTTTTGGACTGAGAGAAGACAACAGAACAGGACATCTTTGCTAATAATTACAAAGTCGAATGGAAATGAAACATTTTTGCTAATAACAGCCGAAGAAAGCTTGAAATAAGAGTTGATTACTGGAAGATCGTTGCTTGACATCTCGCTAAAACAGCAGCACATCCCAAATGAATAAGCTGCCTGAAGAAACGCTATACAGGATGTCGTCTGAAAAAGCTGAAAAAACAAACTGAATAGAGACAAGAAGTGAGACAAAAAGCGGGACAAATAAGCAAATCCCTACGACGAGCTTAAAAAAAAGTTCTGTTAATCCAGGAACTTTAACTCGCAACTTAATAAAAAAAAATATTAGGAAAATTAAAGTTTCGTTTAAAAATATTGAATGATAGAAAATTCTACTCGGATTGATGACGTGTCTGCCGTGTCTGTACGACAATCTTTCATACGGACACAACAGACACTTCAGTATAACGTGGCAGACATCTCACGATGTGTATGTGTTATGTTGTACAATTGTTGTGTCTATATGCTTTTTGTGCGTAGGAAGAGTATGAAAATTTCGACTTTTTTATTTTATGCTCATTAATATGTGAGTAAAACTTAATTAAGATAAGCTATTTCCTCAGCAAATGGTCAGATACGGCGATAAATGAACGAAAATATTTGAGATTTGAAGGCGACGTTGGCAACTTGCCAGCGCTGAAAAATTGCATAATGTCTCATTTCTAATATAGGCGTGCGACTGCGGAACCGCTCCGCTTCTCTACGTTCGGGTGGTTTTTTTTTATTGTTTATTAGATGCTTCGTTGAAATAACGTTCTGTTCGAAAGTGCTAAAAACGTTGTAGTATGAAAGTAAATGCGAACAAAATATAAATAAGCATTAGTTCTCGAAGTTTCCAACTTAATCCAACTTTATTTCAACTTGAATGTAAACTTATTTATTGAGGAAATCAATCTGCAATAATTGTTTTCATGTGTAAACCGGTTCATTATCGCTTCTGATATTCTCAATTTCTGGGAGAGCGGATAGGGTTTTATTTATTTATGTGTTTATTTTTCTGTTTTCATAACTTAATGGGATGTATAGGACAGTGAAAGAAAAAAATTGGAATCGTTACGAAAAATGCGTTTAGCTAATATAGATAAGTGAATATGAATTTTATTAGTGAGAATAAGTTTTATAATCTGAGAGGAGGGAAAGGAGCAAATTTTTGAAAATTTTAAGAAAAATCTAAGAATATTCTTCTAAAGTTATGCGTATACTAGAAAGGAAACGTTACAACAACCCGAGACTGCACCTCTTTGTGAGGTCATCAACTCTATAGATTTGCTTTAGCAGTATAGGTGTTCTAGAATAGACTGGCCACTCACCTGCTGAAGGTTGGGACAGGTGTTGAACAGTTAATATCTTTTTGCTGTTGGTAAAACTACGCTAGAGTAGCTAAGCCTGGTCTCGGGTAAAAAGAGACCCTCTCCCTTTTTTAATTTCAGTATAGTCGATTGAGTGCAACAGAAGTCGTATGTGTGGGCTAATGGTATAACTGGTATGTTTCATAAGAAAATAGGAAGTATTATTTCTGGTGTTTTTAGTGCTGATACAGCGCACTCTAGGCTGAATCTGATGGTGGCCGCGGCCATCACAGAACTCATTCTAATGGCTACATATAAATCATTTAAACCAACTTCCTATCCTAGATGTGTAGTAGATGGTCGCCCGACCATAGTCGGGTCTGGTCCACCGCCGTATATGTTAGATATTGAACCCGATCGTAATCACGACTGGGATAAGATTTGAGCTAGACCCATGTAGTCAATAGTTCAATTAATGGAGCCGCAAAAGCTCCACATCGTGACGGCGACTGCCGCTACAACTCCTGTATTGATCTTGGAATTTTTTTAGGAAAGCACATCACTGTTTTATTGAATTCCGTGGGATGAGGTTACAACGCCATTTTGCTTTTAGGTTTTTATTAACTGCGATACGTTTATTATCTCTTATGCATTCTTCCACTTTATCTTGCACTATTTGTTGACCTATCTTTTTCAGCATTATCCCTTCATCTCTATAATTCAGATGGAAAGTGCTCGTTATGAAAGTAGTGCAGCTGGATGGTGATCTATGTTTTGCTAAATTTTTGTATATGCGTTGGATATTTTAGTATATTGTTTCGAAAATTTATTCAGTATTAATCGTATTATAATAGCAGTTATGATTTAATATCAAAATATGCAATAATATAGGAAGCTTATATGGAACTGCTTGAGTGTTGATGTAAGGCCGAGAATCTCAAGATGAACGAGGCATTCAATTGAAAACTCTCGGCCAACCGCCTGTCAAGCCTTCTTTGTCCCGTCGTCGTTGTAAACGCGGGTGGGAGGGGGGAGAGGCAAAGAAGGAGTATGAAAGGTAGTAAATTGTAATAAAATATTTTCAGGTATTCCGATTTGGTGTGTTGTGTGGAGTGTCATTATGGTATGATTGCGATGATGGCTAAATATTCGATACATCTTATATAAGCGATCAAGCTGCAAAATCGTTGCCCATTGGGTAGCAAACCAACGCACCACCGTAGAGTCGGTTGCGTGCGCATCTCTTGCACGCCATATGGGTAACGCCTCATGTTGTGTTCGAGATGCTTCTCCGGGACGTCACCAAAAAAATTACGCATACGATGATGATCGTAGACGAAATCATCAGGTAATATGTTAATCTTCGTGTAGATATTAGTGCATCGACTAGGAGTTCATCGTTAGGTGTTAGATGACACCCCTAGATTTAAAAAAAAAAATTTGCAAATTCTATGTTAGATGTTTTTTTTTTTAAAGAATATGTAAGGTAAGGTGACATCAAAGGGTTTCACATTTTATCGTGGTGGTACTTGTGGGTCTCTTCTTTATACGTCTTTTTTTGTACCTGTGATTGAGGAGGTCAGGGTTATCATCCGCCTATAGTTATATCGCGATATTAATGAAGTGAAAACTCTCTCTTAGGATGTCGTTATTGTTTTATTTTAATAGCCGAATGTTCCGAACAGGATATAGCAAACTATATTTATAGAAATTATATTGTTGCTTATTGTTTACCATAAGGTCATTGTTGTTATTTTTTTTGTTGTTATTTTATTGTTATTTATTTTAGTTTATTTCAGTATGTAAATCAAACATTTCCTCGTGAGGACACTTCCACAAATTTCCTCCCACATATCAGTGAACGTGAACTGCCTGATGGTAAGTGATGAATATTTCACAAATTTTTATGAATTAAGTGATTTGAATGAAGAACAACTCACGGTCTATTATCAACAAATAGGCAGATGCCACGTTTGTTTATAGAAAATGATTGATTAATCGTTTGTTGACGTTGACATGCCTATCTAAAAAAACGTATTACTTGTTTCTATTGTTGAGATTGATATGTGGGAAGGGAGGAGATCGTTTATTTTTTCTGATGTCGGATTCTTTGAGATTTTTATTTTCGAAATTCGGAATCGACAGCAAAATTCTGCTGGATATAGAAGCGTATTCTTTGCCATCCTTGCTTAAAAAATCACAAGTAAGGTTGATTTAGTCGGATGCGAAAGTACCAATTTAGGTGAAGTAAAGGGTGGTACTGTTTTACTTTTTTATGGATATTATTTAGAGTTGTTGTGGTGAAATAAGTTAGAATTGTGTGAAATGTAAGTAGAATTTCGCGGATATTATACTTGGTTTCAAAGAACCACGTAGATTGAGGATTATACAGTCGTATAGCGCTGGGAAGGGGAGGCACGTGGGAGAGGAGGGGGGAAGGGGGAAATTGAACGAGCAAAAGGGGCAGAAAGAAGTCGAAAATTACCAGTCACCTTCTATTTATTATTCTTCGCGCATATTTTAGTGTGTTAAATTATTTAATTGTTTGCAAAAATTACGAATGTTTTTTGATAAGTAATTCCTACAAGGCATTGAAAAGTAATGCAAGGATTGTTTTTTTTTTTTATAAAGTGATGCTTAGCAGTGTTATCCTAAATCGTAGTTGTATTTATTCTTATATGAGTTGGAAGCTATCTTAGTTGCCAATTTTCGTCGTTAATGCACTATGGGAGTTTCTGATTCCGATGTTTCATTTTTTCGGAGCGGTTTAGCCAAGTTTAGCTTCACATCTTGTCTTGCTTAGTTTATTTTTGCTCACTGTGGGTCATTTTTCATACAGTTTGATCCAATGGCAGGAGCAGATGAACCTTAGAAGGAGGGGGGGGAGAGGTGGTTGTGGGATGATCCTAATTTGGATCCAAAGGCAGGAGCAGAAAAGCTTCGGGGGGGGGGGGTTGTGAGATGGGGCTATGCCTCACTCGAGATCCTAACATGCACCATGACCATCTTCGTCTCCACCTCTTTCATCCTGATTGGTACAACGGAATGAATTCGTGATTTTGTAACGCTTCTTACTAATATATCAAATGCAGAGATGGGTGATGATCCGTCGACTCATCCGATGGTTAAACCAATGTTTATGGAACGAAGTCGTAGCGAAATGAAACGTTGGTTTCATTTTGCAATTTTTTTTTCATTACCGCTTCTTAAAATCTTCTGTTTGCAACTCATTTTGATTTGTTTTTTCACTTTGTTTTCCTTTTTTTATCGTCATTGTTTGTTATTCTCAAAATACTAGTTGTTTTTTAATTTTTTGTCTTAGCGAATTTTTTATTTCCCTTTTTAAATCGTGTTATATCTTTCTGGCAGTTATTTAAATTTCTTCAAAACATCACAATAAATTCGTTTTTTTTTTTTTTTAATATGGGGCCGTAGAAAAATGTGGGATGTATTCAAGTCAACTAAAGGAGGATCAAGAGTATTGTCACTTCCAGTTGATCAATCAATAATGGTGTTATTAGTATGTTACGTTCACTGCAAGGCAAATGGATGGCTGTTTTAGATTTATTTTTTATTTATTTTAGTATTTCCACTTCGGAAGTTTCGTCCATTAAAAGATGATTTCCTCATAGTCGCTCTGCTCTTTCTCTTAGGTATCAACAATGATTAGCATTCACTTTTAGTTTAGGCAGATTACGTTTCGTGATGTTTTTCTTGTGTGGAGCACATTCATCGTACAGAAGATTTTTATAAATAATCTCTTTTTTTTTTTGAATAGAAGGTCGGAGGATTTTGTTTTTATTAGGCATCGGGAGAGGAATCCTACATTATGAGAATGTTTTTATAAGGCATCGGGAGAGGAATCCTACATTATGAGAATCTTTTAGTCAGGATGGACCTCATGTTTTTGCAAATATTGGAAGAAGGGAAGGCGTTATGTTGAAAAATATCTTTTGTTTTCTCATACTATGCGAGGAAATATTTCAATGGAAAAAAATGATGTTGGACTTTCATCCTTTAATTTGAATCTGCTGCAAATTATCGCGCTTCGAGTTTCGATGATTTGCAAAAAATTTCCCTTGGATGCATTCAAACAATTTTTATAGAAATAAAAGTTTTATATATTCCAATTTTAAAATAATAAATTTTATTATATTAATAAAATTATTAAATTATATTATAATTATATTAAAATTAAAAATTAAAATTAAAATTATAAAATAGTAAAATTATATTCTAGGACATCCGGCATTTGTAATCCCAAGATTTATAGCGTAAGCGTGATCTCTGAGAATTCCGATGAGATTCATCGCTTCCCTACGATTATGCGATTTGTTCTATTAGTATACTCTTGGATGAAGCTATGACGAATTGAGGAAGAGTGGGCCTTCAGCTGGTTTGTTGATCGTTCCAAGGGGCAGTTTAATTTTTTGCAAAGGAATGTTTTAAAAATCTGTTTATCTTTATTCATAATCACTGATTATCAGAGGAATATGCTTATTCCTTTTCTAAATTAATCGATTTATGAAAATGTTTCAGTGAAGGACAATCGTCGTTCGTTTTATGTTTTGGATTCACACAGTATGACGCCGATTATAAGCCCACTGAAAAAGTCGAATTCCTGTTCGACAATTTTTCTTGACGATTCAACTATCTCACAACCGAATCTCAAAAATACGATCAAATGTATTTCGTTAGCAATTTATTATCATATTGCGAATCGCAAAAATCGCTCCAAAGAAAGACTTATGGAAATATTCGAGGAGCGTTTGCATCCCATTACAGTAAGTTCGTTTCGTTTTATTACCGTTTTTGCCGTATTATTACCGTATTTAATGCCTAGTAAATATTTTTGTATATAGGCAATTAGTTTTTATATATTGAATGCTTGCATAATTGTTTTTTTTTTGTTTATTTGTTTGTTGGAGATATTCATAGGTATTGAATAAGCAGATCAGATCATTATTCTTCCTAAAGCAGAATTTCTTTTGGATTTCTTCCACCTCAACCCCCAATCATCAAATGCAACTTACTGATAAGTTCAATGACGATTGGGGAGAGGACGGGAGTCGAATGAGGAGTGCAAGTGACTAGGATCGTCGATGCAAAATGAATCTATTTCTGAGGTCTTCAACTCAATTCTACTGAAAGGAGGTGATTTCCGATGAGAATTTTGCAAAAGTTTGCCGCACTTTGTACCTAAGGAGAGCTAGACATCTCCAAAGTCATGTAATATATGATAGACTTCAATACCTCATTAACGGTCGATACATAAGAAGGCACCACAAAAAAATATGAAAAAAAAAACGGCCGATTCTTATCAACAATGAGTTCATTAGGCATCTAGTCGATTTCAAATGTTTCTTCATTTACCATATTCAAGAAAGAAAACAAATAAGAATTCATTGATTGATTTTTTTTTTTGAAATTTTAATTAACTCCCCAGTTGAAAAATTTGATTTCTTTCTGATTGCAGTTGTAGAGGTGATTGAGAAGAAAGTCATTTCAGCGCGATCCAATGCCTCCCGAATATGTTTCAAGGGATCCGGATCATCGTCAGATATATCGGTTTATTAGGACATTATTCCATGCTGCACAATTAACCGCCGAATGCGCAATCATCACATTGGTGAGCGTTCTTATACATTCCACTTGGATAATAGTTGTGTTAGTTAATAGGTTCACTGCTTCGAATGATAACGGCTGAGAGGGATAACTCGATCTGATCCGTCTTAATAAAACATCCTATATGCGATACTAAATTTGTATAGATTGAATGATTCTATTATTAAAATAATTTGTAGCACAATAGCGTCGTTTTTGAGGGCTTTTCTTGGAAGGCGCCTACTTTATTTTTCTATAAAGACAGTGATGTACCTTTATTTTCTGTCGCGCTTAATCTAAATTTACCTGAATTCTCACTGCTAGAGTTCCCAATCCCCGCACACCTCAAGTATATTCTGAAGTACACTGCAGGCTTATTGATCAGATATCCGTTCCTTACTGTGAAATGTTTCAGGTATACATCGAGAGGTTGTTGAATTATGCGGAAATGGATCTTTGTCCATCAAATTGGCGGCGTGTCGTTTTGGGTGCAATTATGCTCGCCTCAAAAGTGTGGGATGACCAAGCCGTTTGGAACGTTGATTACTGTCAGATTCTCAGGGATACGAATGTCGATGACATGTTCGTTTTTTCTTTATTGGATCCCTTGTTCATTACTTCAGATTCAGTTACTCGATGGAAGTTTCTAAATAGGAGTTTTAGTTGCAAGCGGTTTATAAAATGGACGCTACGATGGCCAGGGTTGGGAATAGTTTTTAAAATCTGTACTAAAACTTTGTGATATATGTCTTCATTGTCATTCGAGTGTTTATTAGCGATTTCTTTAGCCATTTGTAACAACTTATGTGCCGGAAATGATCGTAGGTGGATTTATAGATAATTAATGGGATTATTTTAGTGATTTCATCGATGAAGTTTCGTCTTAGGGGGAAAAGAAAGATAAAAGGGTGGGCAATTTATTCTGTCATATTCTAGCAATTTGAAATGATTCAGCCGATGCGACAGGCTCGTTTCTGTATTGCAAATTAGATTTTCTTAACACACACATAGTAAGGTGATGTGTGCTAATGGATGAACTTTAGTGGAATTGGGTTCTATTGTTGATTCAGTAGTCATTGTTGGGTTACACTAGAGGATTGATCCCGAAATTCGGTGGTTTCCTTGAGTTTTTGAGGATATTTCATCTGTCAGAAGTTGGAAGAAAATCGAAACTAGGAATTACGCTTTAAAGATTTCAAGTGTTTTATTTCAAATAGCGTTGCTTCAATATTCGGTCCATTTATTGTGGTGATGTTTGAAGTGTTGAAATTGCATCGATTGTTTGCAATTATGGTGCGGATGATTGAATATTTCAGGAATGAGCTTGAACGGCAATTTCTTGAGTGCCTTGAATTCAACATAAATGTGCCCAGTTCGGTTTATGCTAAATATTATTATGAACTGAGGACACTAGCTATGGCCAACGATTTGCAGTTACCTTTGCAACCGCTTTATAAGGAACGCGCCAATAAATTAGAGGTAAGCTTGCGTATAAAGCTGTTATATGGGCTATTACTGCTTGGTATTTACATTGTAACTAGTGGCCGATTACCTAGGTAGGATTAAAACGGTACGGGATAGATCGTACTATATCGATTTGGGAAGAGGTGCCTATCTCTTCCTCACTTATGTCGTTGATCTCTTTTTCCCATACCGCATCTGCCCTAAAATTTTTGTGCTTCTTGACATATTTGCAGCAATGTCGATCACTAGTCTTAGCTGTTATATCGATCAGTAGATCATTTACAGAAATATTCAACTTTATACGGTTTCGATTCCTTTAAGTTATTATTTCAAGCCTAGAAATGCCCGCGTCACTGTTCAAAATTCATTAATATGCGTGATTTTTTTTCACTGATTTGCGTTAAAACTTTTGCTTAGAAATTTCCATGGTGCTTTGATCAAACATAATCAGGAGCTTTTGAAAATCCACAGATTTTTTAGTGAATTATGTTATGTTATTCCGGGAAGTTTTCATAAACTCCGAAGCATGAAACCTAAGCCAATCGTTTCATCCAAAGTTGGTTGTAAATTTTGATCTTATTTGCTAAAGAATTGAATTTCAGGCTTTGAGTCGTATGTACGAAGATAAGCTTCAACCTGATGCTCGACCTATTCATAGACGAAGTTTCTCTGCCGAAAAATTGGTGACCAAAGAGTATCGTTCCCTTGTTGTCATCTCGTGAGCTATTTACTCCTTTCTGTCGCTCGGATCATCAACCATCTTAGGAGGTTCTGATTTTTATTTTGACAGGGAGGGGTTGGGGAGTCCATCTTCGTAGGGTTTTTACTTGTTTGGGATGAGAAAGAACCTTATTCAGAAGTATTCAGTGAATCATTTCAAGCTGTTTTTTGAAAGGCAATGGATTCGTTCATTGCCACCTTATTGGGATGATTTACATTTATTGCACTTGGCATTTAACTGATAAGTTTGACACTAAAGTTGTATCTCACCTCCTCCTTCATTCTATGGCCAAGCAATCCAATAAAAAGGAGTGCTGGCTGCATGCCATGTGAATCTTTAGCTATTCGAAATTAAACCATCTTGTTAATGTTGATTGTCGATGTTAAATCAATTGCAGCCAAGTTCGGCCTCATATCTAAAAGCGTAGAGTTAGTTGTTGTATGATTGCTTACTGGGAGAAATCAAATATTGCCTTGACTGTGATGGTGAAGAATTGTGCATTTGGGACTACGCATTCAGTCAGATGCTGTGAGCTAAAGTGCACAACATGCGCTTTTAATTTATGAAGGAGGGAGTGTTTTTTTAAATTGAAAGGACATTTTTTACTTGTATAGGAATTTGAATGTTTCAAGAGTGACTCCCTAGTTAACGTAATAGAGTTCTCATTTTTTACTTGTTGAAATCAATTAAATTACTCAATAGTCAAATAATCATTAAGCATCAAGCTTAACAATGATGTACTATACTTTTTACTTTTATTATATTATATTTCATTTCGAGGAATTTGTAATCAGAGGGTGTATTTATTTCCTCAAATATTGTGTGATATTATGCTCATAATTTCTTTTGGTGGCATTTGAATGTTGTTGGTTGTTGTTGTTGTGTTTTCGATACACTCACATCGATACGCTTTATGCGTTTTTTCCCCACTCTCATTTCTTTTTTTTTAATTTTTTTTTTCTTGGCATCTATCAGTGCTAAATTTGTTAGGAAGTGTTATTTAATGCGCATCAAAAGTCGATGATGCATGGTGGTACAAGGGTTTTTAGGTTTCCGAGCTATTCGGATTTAAAAAGAACCTAATCGAAGACCGTCAAGTCGTCCGGACATTCGACGGCTTAATGAGGATTCAGAGCTTTTAGTTCTAGGGCCATTAGGTCGTAGAAGAGCTAGTTCGGCGCCCGAAGGCCTATGCTGCCAAACAAATTGATGACCAGGGTGTCGGGTAGGGGTCCCTACTTTGACCAAGTAAAAGATGTTGGGCTCTTTTCATAACCATTAAATAGGTTTCTAGAAGTTTCCAAGATTCGCAAGAAAACTTCTAAAATTTTGCTAATAAACGCAGTGGTTTATTACTAAAGGAAACTCCTAAGCATCCAAAAATTCTGGCGCTATGGTGAGGTTTTAAATAGATTTAGTTGCCGATTTCTACGTTTCAATAATGTGGGAAAAAATATGGAATTTAGGAGAGGAAAGAAGGGAGGAGGAGAACTAGGCAATTTTTTTTTATCTATACCATCTGCGCATTTTGCAATATTTGTACGGGCGGGCGCCATAAATATATTACAAGTTGCAGCTACACGCTGCAAGGTGATTTTCTTCGCTGTTGGCGTTCAAAAAAAAAAAAAAAAAAATTCAGCTTTCCACCTACGATGATGGCGTTATGAATATTTGATTTTTGACTTCAAATTTCTAAATGTGCTGTAGCAATCGGGAAGGTCATCAACTTATAATTTTTTAATTCCCATTAATCTGTTGACAGGGTTAACATTTTTCATAGAATTTTAGTAACACTCACTAGATTTCTTTTGGTGTATAAATGATTTTTCTTGAGTAATTTATCACATTTTCCATTTTTTTTATTCCTTCAATTGTATTCATATTTATGCCATAAAACCCGCTACGCATTTTATTTTTGTCCATTAGAGGCTCATTATCGTTTTTATTTGTAAGAATTGACTGTATTGCTTTTTTTTTAAATGCTGAGTTATGAGTTAGAGGTATCGTTTATTCCTAATTGTTTAGTAAGAATTATACATGAAACAAATTCGATGTCCATTGATCAGATGATGGAAAATATTAACTTTATTGTTCATCTTCTCTGATGTTCTCCATTTCTCATCGCTAACCCTCTCGCCTCTCCCCTACTTCTTTCAAATACGTGATTATTGATAGTGCGATCAGTTAATTTATTTTAGTAGTTTTATAATGCATAAAAAGGAAATTTGTAAAATCACTTCTTAACTACGATATTATTGTTTATGAGAAAACGAGAAAAGAGCTTGAATCACTGTTTTATGTCAGGGGGATTACTACATCGATTACTGTTTTGTATTTAGCTGTAATGTTTCCATGTAGATTATTATCGTTGTTTGTAAGTACTATCGGCGTTCTATTCATTACAATCTCACATATGATTAAGGAGGGGGTGTAGGGGGGGGGGTGCGTGACGAATGAAATACTGTTTAGAGGAAGGTTGAGGTGGGGGGGGGGGAGGAATGGGAGATAAGGTGAAGTAGGAGAGTTAACTATGACAATGATCCGTTTTGATCCTCTAGGCTAAAAAATGTAATTAACAATGGTAGTTGAAAGGTAATGGAATAGAAAGTGATGTGGATTTTATAAAGACGAGAGATTCACAGATTGTTTACCTTGCTTAAGCATCTTTCATCATCTATTTTTATTCTGTAAATTAAATCGGAAAGGTTTGATGAGCAATAAAAAATTTCCCCTCCAGCATTAATATATCAAAAAGAAACCCAAAAGGATATCAATTATTCGAAAAGAATTCGGAAGGGATTCGATTTAAAATGGGAGATGAACGAATAACAAATATTATGATGAAGCAATTCCCCTATATATATTCCACTAAGCAAAAAAAAGGGGGGGGGGGGATTGAATAAGATAGTCGATCACATCGATATTCTTTTATTCACCTCTTTAATTTTTATTTGATAATCGAATTGTTTGTTTGTTTGTTTGTTTTTTTTGTTGTTCAAAGATTTTCCATTGTGAAATATTTCTCTATGTTATTATTTGTTATTTTATGATGTGTGAATTTATTGAAATTATTATTCACAATTATTATTTTCTATTTTCGTTTTTTATTTTTATTTCAATTGTGCAATTCATTAAATGATTTCCTTTCTATTTTATATTATTTAATTGGTCGTCCATTGTGGAGAGCACAATTTTATATCTTTAAATCTATTCTCTATTCATTGAAGTAATAAATCGTTGAATTATTCAAGTTTCCATTTGATTATATATTCGGTTATAGCCACCAGCATTGAGCTATATAATGCTGCAATGATTGTAATATAATTAACGAAAAGGTATTTACATTTGAAAGCCGATAAAATCACCACACTGGAGAAAGGTATAGTTGGCAAGGAAAGAAGATAGTTGCAGCACTATCATAGCCGATAATTCGATTGTTGTGAAATTCACCCGGTAGATCTACATTATGACCTGAAGTGTTAATATTGCGGTTGGCAGCCGCACTGACCTTTGACATTGTGTAGGCAGCTGCAATGACCTTTGACACTTAATAGCCATCCGCACTGACCTATGATGAGATCTTCCACTAACAAGAGCCATTCTTATGGAATGAGCTAGAAAGCTATATGCGATGACACCTGATTTATATGGAAAATCAACCGATAAATGGGCGTTCGAAGTGAGCAGAGTTTTGCATTCACCTGTATTCTTAATTTGTACTTTTTTTATTCGATATTCCAAGTATCAAAACTATTTTGCGGAGAAATTAGTGCTTAACGTTTCTGTTAATTTAATTTGTTTCCTTACTTGAATTACTAATCCAATCCAGGTGATACCTACCTGAATTCAAGTGTTCATTCCTAGCGTCTTGATGATCGGCGTATCATGGATTACTAATGTTTTGCTAATTTTCCATATCGCGGTGTTTGTTAGTAATAGTGCGGAAAAGAGGGGACCTTAACCGAGGTATGGAATGCAGTTCCCCTACCTCCTTCTTGGGCTCATCTCTACCTGAGGTACAAGGTTCCACTCCTAAGGTGTCGTTAATAAGTAATTGTTTTCGACAGATTTCAAAAGGTGCATAATGATTGTAAGGAATATTCGGGCATATTTTCCCTTGATGTTTTTTCTCTCAGAGATGTGTTCTCATGGTCATGGTGGTAGCTGCGAACAAGAGTATGCGGCGGTCGTTCAAGGCGCCGATGGTTCTCTTTATACGATGAATCATCACATCGATTTAGAGAAGGTTTGATTTTTATCTCATCGCTGTTTCCGATTGTCTTCAGATGGGATTCAAGTGATTGTGATAAGATTTATAACTAGGAAATTTCGAGGGGAACAAACAGTGGAGAGCTATCAAGGTCGTCAGTGTCATACTATACTTGTTGCTTTTTGTTGTAAGTAACGGCAGCGGCATGAGGGGACGGAGTGTAGACAGAGGGCAAGAGCCTGTCGATGCCAATATTCAAGAGCACAAGCGAGATAGATGTAGTTTATGGGGGAGTACCACTGCCTTCAAACACGAATCGAACCAAAGATCTCCAAGCGGGCCCGGAGCCCGATTTATATAAACACCAGATATCGGCTGGAGCGGCATAGGAGTGCATAAGTCGATTA
This sequence comes from Baylisascaris procyonis, assembly GCA_037389465.1. NCBI lineage: Eukaryota > Metazoa > Nematoda > Chromadorea > Rhabditida > Ascarididae > Baylisascaris > Baylisascaris procyonis. The sequence continues at coordinate 3,906,465 of JAZARR010000154.1, read as the reverse complement.
ATGACGTTATGTGACGAAAAATAAATGAGAATCGATTATACGAGTAAATCAATGCAGTGTTACGAAAAGCTTCTTTTATTGATGATCCCCAATTTATATCGTTTTGAATCTTTCGATGCTTTTTTTTTACAACAGAAAACAATAATATTTATTGTTGGACGTGAGTGATATATTTTAGGTGGTTGTGCTGAACGAAACTTTGGAGGGATCTGGAGCAAAGGTGTTCAAAGAGTGGCACAATCGTATGGACAGGTTGATTTCTTTTGTTTATCTACGTTTCAGCAGTTTAAACTTGTGCTGCTGCTTCTAAGAGGGGGAGGGGGGATGGAATTTTGCAGAACAGTTTTGGCAGTGAAACAGCAAGTTTTTATTAAAAATATTTTTATTAAAAATACGATTGAATTTGGATAATATTTATTGTTCGTTAGCCAACTTACGCACCGACGACAACGGACATAGACACAAACGACGTCACTTAGTAATCTGTGGCGTTCTTTTATGCTCATTTGGTTTTGGTGTCTGTTTATTTTCTTCTTTATTTTCTGCTCCTTTACATAAATATAAATACAGATAAAAATATATAGGTAGCAAATATATAAATATATAAATATGAATATAGACATAAACATAAATAAGCAAACATATACATAATGCATTTTGTCCGTTGATGCACTCCACCCGGATAGAAGCCTCTTATCGGGAAGCATAGCTCGTAAACATATTGATGTCTAATAAAGTGATATGCGATTTGAGGGGATTTTAGTTTTGTGCACAAGGTCTTAACAAATAATATTCGATTATTTTCTATATGAGAGGTAAAATAAGGGCAGCAAAGCGACGCAATGCATTTCCTTCTTTGCTTATGTAGTATCTCATTCGTGGAATGTGAAAAATGCAACTCTGAATTTCTTTTATTTGCTGGTACGAGACCTTTCTTTGCTTTGTTTTCTATTTTATTTTCTTTTATCAATTTTATTTGCATCATCTTATCAGTTTTATTCCAATTATAATTTGTAATTTGTTTAAATATTATCTATATCTTTTCGTATATTTGTTCATATTTATACTCTCTAACTTTATTATATATCTCATCTTACATTTCTTCATATTTGTATTTTTGCAGCAAATAAAAATCATTTTTAGGAGTGAATTTGTGGAAAGCGATGTGGACGAGGAGTTACTCTTTAATATTCCATTCAGAGGACATGTGAAAATCATGGGCATCGTTCTTGCAGGCGATTTAGACAATACCCATCCATCGCTTATGAAAGTTTATAAGGATCGACCTTCGGTAAGAGTTTGCGAATGAATCGATTGATATTACGGATGATAAAACAATCGACTTCACTGATGTAGAACCAACCGGTGATAATTTTATGATTAGTGAAGCAATCGGTTTCCTAAATTTCTGCAAGTTTTTCACTAAAACTTTTATTGATTGTAATTCATAAAGGGGTCATGGTTGAAAGCGTGCCATTATCTGATCAGTTGAACCAATATTTGATTATGCAAAACCAGGGATATGCCTACCGATTTTCATAATCGTTTTTCTTTTCAACGGTGGAGATGAGGATGCAGTGGGAACATATTCACGTCTATATCCGTGCAACTTAGCATATAGAAATCGACAGCAGTTGCGTTTCAGAAAATTTGTCTAAGAAGGTGTTTATGCGGTTTAGCCCATCTTTACGACGCATACTTGGCGCATTTGACGGTCCTTGTAGATCGCTACGCTTATGCTGTCCTCCATCAATTTTAGTTTTATGGAGGTCACCCTTTATGCTTCGGAAGCGGTTTTCGCTCAATTTTTCTTAAAATTTACACAATTTTTAGACTTGATCTATCTCAGAGACGCTTTTCTGCGTTAATTTCCTGCCCATCTCCTCGGGGGTATCGTTAAATATAAAATTTCAGATGTCATTTGAGGATGCAACACTTGCACCCGATCAGGAGTTCACGTTAAAGCAGGATGCACAAGCACAGATCGACTATGCACTCAAAGGCACTAAATTCTCTGATGTGACCCATCTCAATCTCTATTTCCCGAGTAATTTCGGTGCAGAACGAACCCGAATTTATTATATTGGATTGAGGGGCGAATATCTAAGCGATATGCCATCAGAGGTTTGAATTGACGTTCATCTTTTCTTTTCATTAGCCGTGGAAAAATGCCGCTAAACATTTAACGAAAAGTTATGCTTCAAAGGTCTAAGGTCATATGAAGAACAAACCATATTCCGAAATGATTTTCTTGTGAACTTTGCGATGATGAGCTAAAGTTCTCTCCAGTTCACCTTTTCTCACTGTAATATGATGTGTTTTTGCTGTTGTAGTAGAGATATTTTTGAAAATCAGTATTGCTTCGCATTAAAAAAAGCTATACTGGTCAGCAGTACAGTTGTAGATTCTCATCAGAGATGAATCTTATAGTTTTGACCACGGACTTCATGAAAAAGCGTTTCGTAATTTTTTTTTCCGAATTTGCTAGAAGATTTATCCACGAATAAATTTATAACTGAAGCTATAAACTTTTCTTGTAGACTGTTGGATTATTTTGGGAATTTCGCATCTAATCGATCCTTTCATTGTGGGTTCGATATAATAATTGATGATCGGTAGAACTTTCTTTGCAAATTTGAAAATTTGCGCTTTTTATAAATTAATATCATTAATTTATTGAGACGCATTGCAAAAGCGGAATATTATGACGGATATTTCCTCCTCGTTTCTCATCAACGACCATAAAAATATAACGGAGAGGATTAATTGATGAGTATGCGATGTACACCCTGCTAAACGCTCTAGGCAGAGGATTGTGGCTTACTCAGATGGCACAGATGGAAGACGGCTTTATTTTAACAAAGGTGTTCTTTGCATAAAGGAGGGAACAAGAGTGAAGTAATTTATTTTTGTGCACTAGCAGAACTGAAGGATATGGCGCAGAGGCTAGTTGGAAAAATGTTTTATTATGCGTTTTTAAAGGTAAGGGTTGATCTAAGTTTTGTCGCCAGGTAATGTGGAATGTGAAGATAGAAGATGGTGATGGAATCTCGGAGGCGAAATTCCCAACTCGATTCTTGTTGGGAAGAATGAGAATCCCACTGTTTTGAAACTGGGTAACTTTTCCTATGCGAAAATAGGGAATCTATGATGGAAAAGAGTTAAAATGAGGGAAACGAAGAGCTCGAATTTTTATTTTGCAGATACCGATAGTGACTTATGAATCAAGGCCGATGTTAAAAGACCACAAAGCGGATATTCCAGGTAATGCAGTACACAGGGATGTTTTCTGATCGACGAATCGGATCTAGTGCATCTACGATCTGTGCATGTAAATGCGATGTTTTTAGTGTTGAATTGTGTTAAATTCATCTTTTGCGGTTTACTTCGCGAATGGAAATTTTGATGAAAATTCAGTGATATCTATTGATGGTCAACTATATCGGATCGAGGTCGATATAAAAAGAATGGCGATTTGCGGATATGAATGATCTTGATTGATCGGTACTAGAGTGGTACGCCTTTTAGAATTTTTTGAGAGAGAGGAGGGAGAGGGAGGGAAGAGTGAGTAATAGAGACAGTTATAAGAAACATTATTTAGTTTTGAATTCCAGCCGGTTGACTGACTCCGACTTTCTTAAGAACCAAAAATGTTGTTTAGAGATTCAAAAATGGGAGCCCCAAACTTGTCACTGATTTATCAGCTGAGTGGGAAGTCAGGATTTGATTCGTTTGGTCCGTTCTCTTAATAGTCGGAGTCAAATCTAGATTAAGTTACGGAATGAGCTTCTTTTTGAGTCGGCCTCAGTCTTCACTCCGAGAGTCGGTTTTAAAGCTTATCTATCATCAGTGTGGCACGCTGAATTCTACGTGCAGTCTATGATCACATATGAAAGTCAAACCATGAAAATTCAGCTCCAACCTGGTCACTTCTTTTGAATTGAATTCCTTGGTTGCCTCAATATTAAGGCAAAAATTAACAATTCGTTAAATAGCAATCTGTCAGAGCTCACTCTATATTTTTGAGAGTAAAAGTTGATCGCAAAAATTGCTGTGAAAAAGTCGTTTTTCATTTGTCTAACAAGGTGAGATTCCATTTGTTCAGAAAAAAAAAAAAACGCTGGGAACTTTAAGTTTCGACGGTTCCTCTTCAAATCATCTAAAATCTTCGGTAATTTACCCATCGAATCGGGTTCATTCTATGTGATTAGCGTAATTTACGGCTAAAATTTACTCGCGTGTGATGATGATCAAATGAAGAGAGTTTAATTATGCACACATTTCAAAAGAAATGCAATTGTTTAAGATGATTTTCGCTTCATGTTTTTTTTTTTGTATTATTATCATTGGATTCCACTGAACAATAAACTCGTTGAGTAAATGGGCCAATAAAAAAATAATTTCCATTAGTGAAATATTGAATGAAAGAGACATTTCAGTTGATTTTCTTTTTAGAATTTGAGAAAAAAAATCAAAAATCAAAAAACTGCTAAATGAGTGGCGAAATAAATTTAAAATTTAAGCATTAATATGGGAAATGCTATTAATAAAGGTGATTATTGCGCGAATTTATATATATATATATATATATATATATATATATATATATATATATATATATATATATATATATATACATCAATCTTTTATAATATTCGATGAAGAAATTTGCATATATGTTGATTGTATTGTATATGAAGCGTGATGCGTTAATAAAAATGATCCACTTCTACTCCTAATTGCAATCGTTTCGTTGATTCGATGAAATTCTTAACTCATTTATCGATAATGGAATGATTTTTTCTTATGATTTTTTAATAATTCCTATAAGAAATAGAATAATTTCTTTTTTTTTTATTCATTTAGAATAATTTTTCATAGGGCACTTAAATTCTTTAGTATTTTATTAGAATATTTATTGAAAGTTGAAATTTTAACTAATGAAATGGACACAAAATATTATATAGAATAATAATAGAAATATATAATAGAAATATTAGAGATATATGAGATGAGGTCAGATTTATTTGACGAAATTGCCAAATTGAGTGATAAAAGGTCCTTCCTTTATAATTGCTTTATTTGACAAAAAAAAAATCTTACTATTTTTATTTTACTGTTTTAGTTTATTTCGAGTACTTTGAAGATGTAATAAGCAACATGTAAGCATTAAAATAAATACAAATAAGAAACATTCGAATGCTAATTCCACTTCATCGAATATATAACAAACAACGTTGATACCGATACTTCTGTCAGTTGGGCATTATAGCGCGTTTATATAGTATCAATTATTTTTATCTCAGTGACACAGTGCTGCTTCTGGCCTCTTTCCAACAGAGTTATTCATAACTGAATCGATATTTTGATCTGTCATATCTGTGCACTGCGACGGCACAGAATTGGTCGAAGGTGTGTCTGTGATCAAACAACGAGGAATGAGTGGGTTGCTATGGAATACATCGTTCTTTGCGATTGCACACTCATTGTAGATGTGTGTTCTGACCGCAGTCGCCGATGTTTCATCGTTTTTGCGTTGTTCATTGGGATGTCTCGAATTCTCAGTTATCCTTCTTGTTTTAGATAATAGATAATGGAGTTCAAACTGGAAGATAATGATTTCCGGGCTATAGCACTTTGCCAATTCAAACTCGGGCGTCGAGTGGCGGAAACATCCCGTGATATGGTAGCAGCTTTTGGTGAAGAAGCACCAGCTGAAAGAACGGTGCAGAAGTGGTATTTGGAATTTCAACGGGAAGGTATGAGCCTTAATGATGCTCACTTGATTAGAGATTTGCCTAATAGACTCATTGAAGCATTTGTTATATTTTCAATTGAATTACGGTTTCTGAAAGTGAACTGTGGAAAAATCGCGCGAACTTCCTGAAGACATATGTTTCATTCATGCTATTTCCGTAGTGTTTCTAAGGAGGGCTCTATTCCTTCTGAAGGCAGAGGTGGTAGACCACTTTTCACAGGAAAGTTGAGACTTCAAGGTTGTTGTCAGTTGAAATCAGAGATCACGAACTATCCTCAGATCGCCTGACTAGCAGTTTAAAGCAGATTTCTGGAATCCCCATCTTAATTCGAGATGGTTCAAAATTTCCCAAGTATGCCGTTGAAACTAGTCTCCTTCGATCGAATGTGGGCTGAGGATTCTAAAAGAAGGTTCCTGTTTACTGTGCCACATGTATGTCGATCGTTCCCTTAGCAGATCCAATCCAAGATAGTCCTAAAATTTTTTCTAGACCCAAAACTCTCATGCGAGATACATTCATCGCCTAACCTTCTTTAGATATGACAGAAAAGGGCAATGGCGCTGCTCCGATATATTTCCCATTTGGGAATCGATATGATGAAATCGATAAGCGATACAGATTCACACAGCGGTAAGCACGTTTTGTATACTTTTCTGGCAAGTGCAATGTGGGTGCATGAGAATTGACGTCTTCATGAAGGCATTATATGTTTGTATAAACGAGGTTTGTCGCTGTTCGTAATAGAGGATCAGTTTCGAGTGAACTCTAAGACGAGAGAGGGGTGGATACCATATCATTTATTGCTATCTGATTGGAGAGGGAATGTTGCACTTTTTTTCCAACTTATTTGACTCCTTATCACTTGCATTAAGCTCCTCTTTGGTTGCTTCAGGACAAATCTGATGCCATTGGCTACGAACTATCCACTTCGTTCTATCGATCCCATGAATGCAGAATTCGGTGATCGAGAAATTCATTCTTATCGGCGACAACTTTTCAAACGAAATATTGCTCCATCAGACGTCGAGGTTCATCAATTTTTATTCACTCGGCCAATAAGCCTTCAGTCAGATGTTGTGCTGGATTTGATAGAAATCAGATGTACTTCACAATTTTGGTATAGTAGGAATCGGAGGACTTAGAAATATTTTTGAATATCCCTTTGAGATTTGATTCTAAAAATGCAATTACTTGCACAAAATAGAAACGGAAAGCACGTGGCCTAAGTGATTTCTTAGGCGAATTGTCTTATAAATCCAAAGACCAAAACCTTGAAATGAGACCGAAATGTTATCTGATTGAAGATATTCCATTAATTATGCCATTCTAATCTCACTTTTGAATCTTAGGTTGTATATCCTGCGCTTTCTTCTGCTTGTGCTCCTATTCCTTAGCATGTGTTTCTTAGGGCTGCTTTATTAGCTTTGAAGAAATTCAATTTTCTCCAACTCATATTCTTTTGCTATACTGGTTTACTTCTCTTACTTATATGTTTATATCTCTGGCCATAATCAAGTAAAGTCAAAAATTTTCCAGGCAATGTCTCGATCGGATATCTTTCCCGACGTTGTTCTTATGACGATCTTCAAGTATATGCACCCTGTCGATCTAATCAACGGTGTATCGGGGATGTCGAGACGATGGAATAAACTCGCGAATCTTCCTTCTAATTATACCAATGTTAGGGTGATTATCGATGAGGAATCGGTTGCAACGGGAAGCGCGAAGGCATTCTTACAACGGGTATTGATAGATTTTGTTTTGCAATGTTTAATGTGAACCGTATCAGGGTTTGGATGAGCGGAAGTAGCTGGCATCAATACCAACTCGAAATGTTGCAGTTCGAAGGGGCTTGGACTGTGTCGTCTTTAACACGTAGCAATGTTTGGAATCAAGTAATCACCGAAATTGAAAATACTGATTTTTGAATTTAGACTATTTCTTTGAACTTAATTCGTAGTTTGGTGTCACCAAGTCATCCGCTTTTTCATATACGCACAGTTTCATTAGTGCAGAGTGAGCTATTTCTATTTTTCATACCCATTGAAAAATATTTTCCTGATCTCTTTGCATTCGCATCATGCAGCGGTCACTGAAATGATTCATGAGAAAAAAGCATTTCCCTGAGAAAGTCCGCACAATGTGATCTTTCTCACTCATACAGCGGGCGCTGATTTGGCCTGCTTCTACTTTGCATTTTAATTATTATTCACTGTGCGATCAGAGGCATCTTTTAACCATTTTTTAAGGGAACCAACTGTATTCGGAAGTTGTGTCTGGATTACGCGAAGAGTATCTCTCCTGGATGCTTCGCTCATATTCTTCCCGAATGTATGCCCAACGTTACGCTTCTCGATATAAGCTTCTTTGCTGGTATGATTTTTGATGTCGATTTTGGCACTGTATGCTTCATCTATTAAAGAATTTCCTTTGAGCAAAACAATTTTTTTCCAATATTTTTCGAGCGAGCTACGATTTGGAGTTTTGGAGACGGCAAAGGATGGAAATGAGGAAAATAATCTGGAAGGTCTTTATATCATTGTGAAGTAGATCTTTCACTAGCGTGCGTCGTGGCTGAGCAATGAATTAAATGACGTTCACGTTATTAATTAGTTCCTCAAAAATTGAACTTTTTTTCTTGTTCAAATTATAGTTCATAAGATATCGTGCTTTTATACATAAGACAAGCCTCGTCGATTGTGTTGATATAGGTTATGGAGGATTTGCATATTCAAGTGATGAATTTGAAATTATTATTTGATTTTGTGCTTTAGCTGAAACTCACATGATATCTGTTTCAGTAATGTCTAGTCCATAGGAGCGAGATTTGGCATGATCAGATCATAACATCTGCCTGTTATTTCTGATTATTTAGAAGTTTTTAGCAGTTTTCCAGTAAGTGCCCTCTTTTGGTAGGCCTTCTGGAAGAGATATTCGTTTCATCGTTTTTTTTTTTGAACGTTTTTCTTCAGACTTCGAAACGAACGTCGACGCTCTTATTCGATGCTTTCCAAATGTGGAAATTCTCATCATGGAAAACCTGGTGAATGTATGTATTTTACTGTATAAATTATGAATAGTTAAATTAAAGGAGTTATATCTTTGATTTCTCAATTAGAGAGTACGAATGAGCTGTTTCCCATAAAGTCAAAAGGGGAACGCTTTTTCAATGAGGAAGACCTCATACTTGTATAATTCCGTTTGATTAATTTTCATTCCATAAAGTAAGAAAGCAGCTGGAACAATTTGATCTAGTTTTACAATTTGATCAAATTGTTTGCTGTTTTGCAATCCCAGTCTTTGTAGAATGCCAACATCCCCTGCCTCTTGTTGAGAGAAAAGGGATGTACATATACACTCTACTCAGGTTGTGAGGTAATTCCAAAACTGCTGACATCGGCGCTAAACTCCTTTCTTGGGATCTTTCTGTATATCTCTAGCATATATATGTATTGTTTCAGAAGTCTAGTTTTTTTTATCTAGCTTTCCACTCGTTCAATTGATTCAAACTCTTGATAAGCCAGGATCAATATCCGAAATGATTGCGTTAAACCTGCTGCGTGATTGTTTGCACCACTACCGCCTGAGACACGTGTTCACTTTCATTCAGGCGAATGAGGAATCGATTACTTTTCTCGGAGCATGTATTCCCTCGAGTTCGTAGGCTATATTTTGGCGCACAAGGATTTGACGATCGCTTAATGGGCAAATTGCTAGCGTGGAAGAGATCAATTGAAGTTATTCGGTTATTGCTGGTTGATCAAGCGACGTGAGTTGTTGATTGTTGCATTTTATATTGAATGAATTCTTTAGATGGCGTTCTGCAAAGTCTGTCAAGTTCTTGAATTTTAGCACTGAATCAAACGTAGGCGACCCTATGCGCCGTTTATCCGTTCAAGAGAATGAGCAACGGTAATATGTACTGATGAAATATTCGGCGCGAAGAAGGATGTGAAAGTTTCGACTTGTGTTATATATATATATATATATATATATATATATATATATATATATATATATATATATATATATATATATATATATATATATATATATATATATATATATATATATATATATATATATATATATATATATATATATATATATATATATATATATATTCGATTTTCAATTAGTTTTCAATTTCGAACAATAGTTTTCAATTAATTAGTGCTTGCAGTTGCCAAGACCTTTTGAAAAATTCCTCACTTCTGAGATTTCATTTCTGATTTTTGAGCGCAATTTAGAGCATTCGATGCTGCCTATACCGGGGTGCTTAAAGTCAAACTTTGTTTTTTCTCGGTGATCTTTGCTTCGCAAAGTGCAACTATTTCACTTAGACCAACACCCTTCTCTTGCCAAGTAATCCTGCATAAAAGATTCTTTCAGGTTCTTTGGTTTGCAACAAGCACCATTCATTCCATCTCTCACGGAATTATACGTGGAAAGCATTGATCTTACGAATTCTGCTTTTGCAAGAATTGGGAAATTAACAAATTTGAAGAAGTTATCTGTTTGTATTGGCTATGATGCAACAGACGAAGAAGTTTTGCAACTAAAGGTAAATGGTGTTTTTGTTTGCACTTCCATTCCCTGTGTGGATTTCCCATGTTTACTTACATATTTCTTTTATATATTACATGTTACAATATTTAGATGGATTTCCAATTTCCAATACTTCTAGTGTTGGCGCTTGGATTGCGCTTGCTTACAATAAATATTTTTACAATTGTGAACCTTTTTATTGATTATTGCAATAGTAGTTTCGACGACCATGAACGATAAATGAAAAGGAAAACATGTCATTGAGGCTACACGATGTGAGCTTTTTGAGGCGATCAGCTCCCTAATCCTGCCGGTTATATCGGTAGTGTGAGATTATGATGGAATGTTTTTTCCGAATGACTTCATATTTTTATTTGGTTAGCATTCATTGTCGACTTTATGCTTCGCTCACATAAGATTTGAGGAATGCGCGAGGTATAAAGAATGGCGGCAACAAAGCTAATCGGGATATTGCATGGGAGTTTCCGCGGCAGCGAAAAATCACCGGATTTTATTTGCTTGTTCTGCTGTCATCTTTGCTAACGTCTGCTCAGCGTGCAAAAACGCATCTCTGTTTCATGTACCACGAACCCTATCCACTTATGTTTGCTAATATGCGAATGCGGCGAGAGCGGAACGACATCGGTTCCCATTACGACGCCGTTATTCGCATTCTCAGTTATAGAATTATTTCTCAATGAATTTGCACTCTCTTCTTTCAGTTTTTTTTTCTTTCTGGGCAACAAAAGAATATTTTAGCTTCAAAAAGCGCTCTTCTGTTCAGTAAATAAATTGTGCTTTCAGAATCTTTGTAATTTGGAGCATTTGCATATGTATTGTTCGGGTGAAGACAGTGAACACGGACATGAAAGTATTCTTGAACTTTTTCAACTTCCCTATAGGAATGCATCAAATTACTTTCCATATCGTCTGAAGTATTTGCGCATCTCACACGATCCTGGTCTTCTTCTTGAGGTTCTTGACGAACTTGGCAAAAGGTTTCATATCTCTATTTTTATTGCCTTCATAGCACACTTTAGTGGTTACAGCTTAAGCTTAATTGAGGAAACTTGTTTTGGGGGGACCTTGATGTTACTACCACAAACTGGTGGTCTAATGCTATGATTTTGATGGTGAGGATCTTTTCATCTTTCAACTGTATAATACCAATCTCTTACAGCTAGGAAAGCACTGTACGAACAAGTTGCAGTCCATGCTGTTTGCGGAACAGTGCAGCTCAGTAGTGAAGGCAAACGGTTTCTGACTCAGAATTCACACAAGCTTTGTGAGAAAAGCATTGTGAGGTTTGTATGATTGTTCGTTGCACATTTTACAATCGAGTAATTCGAGACGTTAAATTGTAAGAAGCGTATATCGTTTCAGTTGTCCCGACCTCCTATCCTTAAATGTCAGCAACGGTAATTTTATGTTTGAGGACGCGTTTTTGATGATCGCTCGACGGTTCAAGTAAGTTTGTTTGCAATAATTCATCTTCATGTATATCGTCGTTAGTATCAGTTTATAAGGAAGTTGGTTCAAATGTTTCCGAAAATCGTTCGAGATACCCTGAAGACTGCTCGGTAGCCCTTGAATTTTCTTCATAGATTCCTAAAATTCATGTTCAGCGGGCTTTCTCGCAGGTGATTTGCTTTCGGGTTCTGGATTTCTGGCTTCCTTGCCTTGAGAGAGCCGACGTTTTGCTGAATATCTCTGCTGCTCAGAAATCGCGAAAGTGAAGATTCGTTCATATTTCTTTTAAAAAATATGAAAGACGCCTATTCCACACATTTCAATAATTAGTCAAGAGGAGAGTCGTTTCCAGTTAGGAGTTCCTTTCTACAGGTAGTAGAGAATTGCTAGGACAGAATGTTGCAGAATACCGTACGAATGCGCCTTGTATCATGGCTGATGCGTGACAGCACGGCACATTGTGCCAGTACTACCCTGTTACACCCTTGAATTTGAAATATTCGAATATAGTCCAGATTTAGAATCCCCGAAGGACATTGCGAATCTGATATGCAGCTGTAAATTTCAAAATTCTTTGAAGTTACCCGAATTTTTCATTGCGTTGATTATTGTTATTTCATAGAGATGACCCCCAAAAAGGAGGAAGGAATTGGATGCGCTAATGAGAATCACAATTATTTTTTGAGGCAATCGAACTAATTGACCAACCGTGGAGCCTCATTCACATAAATATTAAAAAAAGCGTTCGTCGTGGTGCAGATAGATGCTCTTGTTGTAAGTGAATTCTTTGCACAAAGCTGCATTCGAGCATTTTTGTCGGTGAGTGAGACCCCCTTCGATGTGGAACGTTCCCGTTTCCGTTTGGATTGGAGTCTTCCATCACATTGAGAGAGGTAGATAAATCCGGACGACGATTACGCCTTAAGCACGAGAGCGATCATTATTCGGGTGGGGCGGTTGCTCTGTAAGAAAGAATACATCGTTTATATTTCAAGATGTCATCAATTAGTTAGAAGTGAATCTCTCCAGCAGTTACCCTGGCTATCACTTTCATAAAAGCATTCATGATCCGAAGCAGCCTCTGTGATATTGCATCTATCAGATATCCTTGGAGATTGGAGGAGCAAATAGACAGAATACTCATTGCATATTGTATTTTCCGTTATGTTGGCTTCGTTGCTTGATCGTTTTCGGCAGCCAATATTACGTCGTAAATAATAGATATTTTGGTGTTTATTGAGTGGAATGTTTTGTTATTTCGTTAGGTATTTCCTTTGGTACTTATTAGGTGAAGTATTTTTCACTTTCTTTTTTCATTAAGGAAATTGCGCTTTCTTGAGTCGAACGGGATAGATGGGTCATTTGATGTGCTACGTAAGTTATCCGATGACGATTTGCCGGACCTACAATTCCTCGCACTTCGCAATACATCGGTATGCCTTAGATGATTGAGACCACTTAGAATTTGCGTGCAACGAAATCTTGAAAATTTTCAAATGAACAGCTTCACATTCACACTGTAAGCAAGACGGATCTTGTATGAGCTGAAAGTAGTTCATCTCTCTCTTTCATGTACAGAATTGTGTTCGGTACTTTCTGCCTTTTGCCGAAGTGCATGGTCTAGGTTGAGTACCTGTACCAATTGAAAGAAACCTCATGGTGGCATATAATAGTGAAGTTCGCCTTTGCTAAAAGTGTAGTATGTTAGAGCGCTTCGACCGTTTACATCTCTCTGATGGGAGCCTGAGTAATGTTGGAAAGAAACTAATTCGATCATCGATCCCACTGATAACGCTCGCATATTACGTGCAGCCTCAGTTTTGACACTGCCTACCTTTCACTGAAATACATTGACGGAATTTTGTTCCTCACTCCTGATATCTGTGTTTCTGACCTCACAGAGTGATCCCAATCCTTGCTAGGGTCATTTCGAAACGAAACCGAACACCAGTGATACAAAAAACCTGTCAGAAAATTCACAAGGCTCTAGATTGTCTCTTGTGTTTGACACAATAATGTCTATAGATAGTCATGTATATGGACTCCACTAATGTGCGCATGGCAAACAATGTTAGCATACTTGAGGTTGGAAATGTAAAGGAAGTATGAGAAGTTGCAAGGTGTCAAGAGGATGTAAGACGCTTCTGATCATGCAATTGCAGATCGCTGAAGGAATCCTGGAAGAGCTGAGCAAGAAGCGACCAAATTTAATCTTATCGAACAGAAGGAACTATTTCATAAACGGGTTCATCCAGGATGGTAAGGCGTACATAAATAAGGAGTTCACTGGTGACTTCAACGCTGTTCTCAACGATCTCAGTGAAATCGATGGTTTTTGCTGCATGGAAAGCCTTCGCTCCCACTACTGAGTTGTCATCAATTGAATTTATTTAACGCGGAATTTGTCGGTCTGTTGTATGTATATATATATATATATATATATATATATATATATATATATATATATATATATATATATATATATATATATATATATATATATGTAATGTCATATTGTAATTTCTTTAATCTCATCACTTTTTTGTTCTTAACAAGGACGGAGTGAGTATAGAGATGTTAAGTGCGGATATGTAAGCAGAGATTGTGCAGCGATGGAACATATGCATCGCACACGACGCAACAGATGTGACGCATACCAAAAGAGATCATAAAGTACTGTGAAAGGGCTGTGATATAAGGCAAGTTTAAAGCCCACTGAATTCAAACTGCCCTTGCAGTGGTGATAATCCCAGCTTATCAAGGGTTGTTTTGGAAGGTGTTGTAGTCGCATTGTTCGTCACGGCAGCCGGAAGCGCATTGTCGTCTAGAAGAACGTTTTGCGCGATCATGTGTATGAAACTCTAAAAACATTGTGACGAAAGAAGCCTTGTATTGGAGTGTGATACGGGTACACACCACCGAATTTAGCAGAAATCTTAAACAATTAACTTTGGCGCAGAACCTCTGAGAGGCATCTGCCAAATCTATGAACACCCGCTATAGTAACATCAGAAGCACAAGTATCCTTAAATAAAGAATACAACCACATTAGGGATGTTATTTTTCTAGTGCGAGTTAATGTATGAGGATATATGTAAGTATTGGGGCGTCTCCGGAAGTAAAAAAGCCGCGCTGCGTCCGCGATGATGTCATTTCATGAAGTTAATCTTTAGGTGAAGACGTGGGAAACAACTTTTGAGAACGGTACAAAATGATGGTTCTCCGATAATGCTGCAAGTATTTGGACAAAATTGCAAGACTGTTATGGGATTTTCAAATTTCATTTTAATCAAATTGTGTAAAGCTTGATAGCTCCAGGCTGATGCCTTCAAATGTCAAGTATTGCTTATTGCGTTGAATATGGTTATCCTCTTCGTTTGTCGAATCATAGTATCAATGCGGCAATCTTAATATATGATTTGCTCTTGTTATCGATAAATCGTTGCATTGAAGATCCATATCATCGTACTGTGAAGAGAAAGCGTCAATATCGCTAATTTAATTTGTATAATATTTACCATTGGTACTTTGAATATTGCGGGATGGGTTTTATTGCTTATTATATGTGGTCTGATTTTAGAATATTGATTATTATTTTCGTCTCTTCATTTAAAAATGTTATAAGGAATTGTTCGAAAGAGTTCCATAATATTTTACTTCTGTTGCTTGCAAGCAATCATATCTGAGTACAGTTGCATTATTGTATGTTTATCTATCGTCGGCTTGAAATCATTTAAGTGCCATCACATTCTTCGCAATTAGATCACTAATAAATCAAACGCCAACTGCAGTCTACCATACGTTTAATAAGCAATTTTGATACCCAAACCAGTTAGATGCTCTACGCCACTTAGTTGCTCTCTGTTATTTACTTTCATCTCAGTGACACAGTGCTGCTTCTGGCATCTTTCCAACACAGTTATTCATAAGTAAATCGATTTTTTGATCTGTCATATCTGTGCGCTGCAAGAGCATAATTGGTTGAATGTGTGTTTATGATCGAACAACGGGGAGTGAGTGGGTTGCTATGGAATACATCGTTCTTTGCGATTGCACACTCATTGCAGATGTGTTTCTGAGCGCAGTCGCCGGTGTTTCATCGTTTTTGCGTTGTTCATTGAGATGTCTCGAATTTGAACTTGTTTTGCATGTTTTAGGTACGGAGTTGAAAATGAAAGAACGTGACTTCTGGGCTATAGCACTTTGCCAATTCAAACTCGGGCGTCGAATGGCGGAAACATGCCGTGATATGGTAGCAGCTTTTGGTGAAGAAGCACCACCAGAAAAAACGGTGCAGAAATGGTACTTAGAATTCCAATCGAGAGGTATGAACCTTTATGATGCACCTTATACCTAGCGATGCTCATTTGATTATAGGTTGGCTTAATAGATTCTGGTTGAAGTAGTTCATTATACTTCTACATAAATTATCGTTTTGGAAGGTGAACTGTCGAAAATCGCGCAAATTTTTTACGTTAATTTTTCATTAGTTCTGGATATCGCTTTCATTCCTCCATGAAGAGTCAAATTTATTAACGGGAAACGGCGTACTTTTCACCATAAAGTTTTGATTTTCAATGCATTTTGCGCAACTGGCGATCTTTGATATCCTGGATTATATCTTATTTTCGTTCTGGATCCTTCCATTATCTCCTCGTTTTGATTTCTCTATCTCATCAAATCTTTCAAATCGAATGGCACATTATGTATGCAGAAAATTATCGCACATCAAACCAGTTGTTTTATATGCTCCCTGGAATTCGCAATATAAAACAGTACTAAGCTTGGCATTTTCATAATGGTTTTGGTTTGTCTTTTGTTGGCGGCGATCCCTCATGCTTATATCGCCTTCTTTAGATATAACAGAAAATGTGAATGGCGCTGCGCCGACATATTTCCCATTTGGGAATCGATATAACGAAATCGATAAGCGATACAAATTCACACAGAGGTAAGCACATTTAGGATAGTTTACAAGTAATTGTACAGTGGATGTCTGAAGTCTTAATCTTGATCCGCATAGAGCTTATGAGAATTAACATCGACACAAAGGCATTTATGAATTGAAGTAAATTCATAGGAGGGATTCAATTCTCAATTGAGTTCCAAATCTCTAAAGTTATTTATTATTCAGATGGTCATCCGCCTGAAATTTGCAATAATTCTATATGGAGAACGATTATTCAAACGTATCAAATCGCTAAGAAAAAGCATGTTTCTTCCCAGTGTTAATTCATAGTTCTTCTCTCAGTCTTGTTAAATTTTTGCTAAACTACTGCACCCATTAATTTTGGCGTATATTTGACAATCCGGACGCTGTGTTTTAGACATTTTTTCAAGGTATTTCATCGACGTTTCAGTCAATAATCGATGCAGTAGGGGGAGGGGTGGGGGGGGGATGATGGCAGGAGAGGGTGCAAACATAATTGAATTGGTTAGCATAATGCAGCATATCATAGGAATGAGTACTGCAGAGGTAATTGAGCGAGTTTGTATGTGGTGATGGCAAGTTCAGTTTCGAGTGGACTGAAAAACGACTGAGGGGAACATACCGGCATCGTTTATTGCTAATATTTGGGGAAGGGGAATATTCAAAGGTTTTATTCTCAACCTATCCGATTTCTTTTTATCCTTTGCATTCTACTCTTCGAAAATTGCTTCAGGACAAATTTGATGCCATTGACTGCAAATTATCCACTTCGTGGTGGTTATCCTTTCGACACAGAATACGGTAATCGAGAAGTTCATCCTCATCAAAGACAACTTTTCAAAGCAAATGCCACCCCATCGAACGTCGAGGTTCATAAACTTTGATTCAATCGGCCAATAATCGTTCATTCAGATGTTACAGCTATATTGGCAGAAGTCAGATGTTGTGATTATCCGGGAGCCAGGACTTAACAATATCTTTGACGTACTAGGAATTAGAGGGCGGCGAAATATTTTTTAAAGAAGTACACATTGAGAATTGATACCAAGAATGCAAACCGCCATACTAGCTGAAGAAGGAAACCATCTCGCACCTAGCATAAATAGCACCTCTCTTGCGCTTTCCTTCTGGCAAGATAGTATTTGCGTGAATCCTCAAATATCCGAGTCAGAAATTGGCATGTTCGATTGAATTTAACTTATTGATTATTCTAATTCAATTTCTTTTCTGGATCGTAAATTGCATATGTTGTATTTTCCTCTTCTACCATTCTGTTGTTTTGCGCGCACTTTCCTGATTTTTCATGCCTGTTGTAATAACCTCGCGGAGCCTAATTTATTCGAGCCAGTATTCATCTGCTCAACTAGAAACTCTTTTATATGTATATCCATGCATTTGGACATCATGAATTAAAACTTAGAATGGCCTTTCATATCGAATTTGTTTGACAGGTGCGCGGACGGAGTATCTAAATCCAATGTGTTCAGGTAATGTTCCAAGCAGATATTTTTCCGGACTCTGTTCTTATGACGATCTTCAAGTATATGCACCCTGTCGATCTAATCAACGGTGTATCAGGAGTATCGAGACGATGGAATAAACTCGCGAATCTTCCTGCTAATTATACCAATGTTAGGGTGATTATCGATGAGGAATCGGTAGCAACGGGAAGCGCGAAGGCATTCCTGCAGCGGGTAATTGATAGATTCTATTTTGCAAGGTTTAATATGAACCGTATCAGGTGCCATTGATTGAGGGGAAGTAGCCCCTGTCAACAGCAACTTTTGGAATTGCAGTTTAAAGGGGTTTGTGCTGGACTGTTTTTAATACGAGTGTAATTCTACCAGTAGACTGTTTCTTTGAATTTATTTCATAATTTGATGTAAGAAAGTCGTTCGTTTTATCAGACACATGCAGTGTTATTGCTGTAGAATGAGCTGTTTCTGTCTTTCTTGCCCACTGAAAAAAACTTCTCTAATCTGCTCGTATTTCACACTCGAACCATGCAACGGGGTTAATGTCGTGGTCCATGTGCGAACAACATTTTCTTGAGAAATTTGCACATTGTGAGCTTTCTCACTTTAGAGAGGAATCTTAATGGGCCTGCTTCTATTTTGCACTTTAAAAGATTATTCTCTGTGCGATCAGAGGCATTTTTTAACCATTTTTTAGGGAAGTAACTGCATCCAGCGGCTGTGTCTGGATTACGCTAAGAGGATGTCACCTGGATGCTTCGCTCATATTCTTCCCGAATGCATGCCCAGCGTTACGCTGCTCGATATAAGCTTCTTTGCTGGTACAATTTTTGGTACTCTTCATGGCATCGTATGCTTCATCTATTCAAGAACTTCCTATTGGCTAAACTATTTTTTCGGATACTTTTTTAGCGAACTACCATTTTACAGTTTGGAGGTGTGAAACAACGAAAATGCGAAGAATAATGTAGAAAATCTTCATATCATCGTGCAGTATATATTTCACAAGTTCAATGATGCACATTCGTACTTATCGCTTCTCAGTGAAACGAAATACGCCATGGCTGAGCATTGAACTGAATCCCGTTTGCGTTATAAAGTTGTTCCTCGAAGACTTAGCTTTTTTTCTGACTCTAGTAAGTTATGGTTCATAAAATATCGAGCTTCTGAACATGAGGTGGGCCTAGTCAGTTGTGTGACAAAGTTCATGAAGGATTTGCACATTCATTAATGAATGCGTTAAAATGCATATCGTACCAAATAGTAATGATTTTATGCTCTTAGCTGAAACCCATGCGACATATTTGGAGTAATAACGCAGAGAGCGTCGGAGATAGTTGCGCAGGCCCACCCCTCTTGATAGATGGGTCTGGTCCATAGGAGTGAGATTTGATAAAATGAGCCATAATGTGGGCCTATTATTCTTGATTATGTTAAGGTACTTGATAACGGCTAGTAGGTATGCTCTCATAGCAAAACATCTAGTTGGAATGTTTATTTCTCAATGAAATTTTCAGTATTTATTGCTTGAAACGTTTTTCTTCAGATTTCGATACGAATGTCGATGCTCTTATTAAGTGCTTCCCGAATGTGGAAATTCTCAAGATGGAATCCTTTGAGAGTATGCCCTTTGAGAGTGTATGTATGCCTTTGTATTTATTAATAAATAATTATAATGAAGGGAATGAGCTGTTTTAATTGTTAGATTAGAGACTATAGATCTGCTGTTTCCTTTAAACGTCATAGGAGAGAAGGTTCGCAGTGAGGAACGCCTTATGTTCCTATAGTTCCGATTCATTAATCTGCAAGCCATAAAGCAAGAAAAGAATTGGAACAGTTGCATCTAGTTTTGGTTCCCGTTTTCTGATTCTCATGTCTGTGAAAGGCGACAGTGCCCAACATTCGCTGTCCATTATTGAGAAGAGGGAAGTGTGGAGGAATTTTTGGTACCCATTGAAGAAATTTTCCCGATTAGTAGTTTGCTTTCTTCATGAATTTTTTATTTTTATCGAGGGTCTGCTTTCCTTTTTTTCTCGCTCTTACCGGTTTCAAGATAGGACATTTTCTTCTTATCGGGCATCTATAGCTGTATTTAAAGCCCGAAATATCCCTCAATTTCAAGGATCATTGTGAAGAAAGCCTTTCTTTGAGAGGTGTTACCTCATCTCCTTAGAAGAGAAACGTGTCCAAGTTGGAACTAATAGTATGTTAGACGTTGTTACAGTGTAATTTTGATGCAGTCAACACAGTTTCAGTTCTCCGGTGATATTGCGGCACCGACTCCATTTTTTTTTTAAATTTTAAATACCCAATTTTCAACACACTATCCATTATATCAAAAAGCGTGAAATTTGCGTTGCATTTACTCAGATCTTGTTTTGGAAACCCACTCCCTGAGAGCACTCGTCTACGATAGTCGGCGCCTTGTTGACCTAGTGCTGTGGCATTACACAGCCATCGTATGAGGAAAAAAAGGAGTGAAATAATTCCACAAGTGGTGACATAGATGCCAGACTTCATTCTTGGGTTTTTGCAAGCGTAGAGATTTTAAATCTGTTTTCATAAAGGAGATTTTTTATCTGTTAGTGGTGAATGTAAAATTATCAGCATATACTGCAGATGTGAAAAATTTATGGAATTATAGAAGTTTCAATATCGTTTATTGATTTTCTTCTCAATTTCCCAATTGTTTTTTTTTTTTATCTACATCGTTCAATCCTCAATCATAGGAGCACATGTTGCCATTTTACAAGGCGTTTTCCCATTGATTTAGTTGATTACAATGTTGAATAGAGAATACACATAACGCTTACTTCGTGAGATATGACAAAAGTTTAAAAAAATTTTTTTGTTCTCTGTATTGCATTGATTTTTGTAAAATAATCATATGATATATATTTATGCTTCTTATTCAGTCTCCCGAGGAATCATTCACGAAACTTTTCTCGGCGCATGCATTCCCACGAATTCGAAGGCTATATTTCGGTTCACATGGATTTATCAATTTATTTCTGGGAAAGTTACTCGTATGGAATAGGTCTCTTGAAGTTCTTCGATTATTGCATAGAGATGAAACAGGGTGAGTTTTTGATAATTTATTGAAGAAGTGATAAAGTTTGCGTTATACAATAAGTTCTACTGTTCTGAATACTTAAATGTCTAGATATGAATTTTGCCGTACCATTGGATTTATTACTCAACCAACTATAGACCACCCAGAAGTGATGTTTAGTCCATAAAGAAAAAAATATCACTTATTTATAAACGAATTTGTCGCTTGTATGCAAGCATATCAATGAAATGGAACCATCCTATCGCTAATTATTTTCAAGGTGAGCTAGAAGTAATATGTATTTATGAAGTTTTTGATGTTCAGAAAGATGTACACAATGATCCAAGTCTATCATGGGTTGCCAAATTTCTTTTTAGCACTTAGTTGCTTTTCTTATCACAACTTTTTGCATATAATGAATGATAAATTCTTCCGCCTATTTCTAGTTTTTTTAATATATTTTCCTTCCTGTATTTTGGTTTCACTAAATTTATACGGTTTGTTATCTTCCAGTATAATGAATGTCTATTATTTTTATCCATAATTGGTTGCAAATGTGACATATGATTAAAAAGATGGTTTTTGTGATATTCTTGCAGATCTTCGAGTTCATTAGAGATCATTCGATTTAACTTATCTCGAGATGCTTCAGATCAGTTTCTGTGGTCTTTCTTCCTCAAGATATCACTATTGCATTGAATCAATCCTCTCTTCGGTTGAATAATCCTCCGTAAATGACAATTTTTCAGCTTTACTGGTTTGCAACGTGCACCATTCATTCCAACTCTAACAGAATTTTATTTTGAAAATGTTGTACCTACGAATTCTGCATATGCAAGAATTGGACGACTCAGAAATTTAAAAAAATTGTCGATTCGTTTTTGGTATGATGAAGCGGACGAAAAAATTTTACATCTGAAGGTAAACGATGTTTCTTTTGTTAATTGGTTTATGCTTTTCCATATGGAGTTTTGGTGGATAGTATTATTGCATTTTGAGGTGTCCTTTCAAAGCGAATAGGGAAGACCATCCACCTCCAGAGTATCATCAGGTTACCGTATCTTACTACGATATAGTAGCAAGGTACGGTAGTTAATTCGTGAGCTTCCTTGGCGCATATGTATCACCTCATCTGCTCACGATGTCAGTTTCCATATTTTCAGAATCTCTCTAACTTGGAACATTTACATATGTATTGTTCGGGAGAAGGCACTGAGCACTCAGCTGCAAGAACTGCTGAACTTTTCCGCCTTCCCGATGAGAACGCATCGAACTTCTTTCCATATCGATTGAAGCACCTACGTATCACAAGTAATCATAACTTTCGATCGGAGGCTATTGAGGAACTTGCTAAAGGGTTTGCTTCTTTGATTCCTTATTTGTTGTGGTTGAAAGAAAGTGGAATGAAAGTTGGGCCACTGTAGTTGGGGTGGGGGGAGGGGAGTTGAGAATCTAGTGACCGTTCTATTGTTTGTAATGAGCGTGTTTCCCACATCTTGAAAAACATCCTGCAGAGCAAGATTGAACATGTGTAATCCGTCGAATAGGGCAACTTATTTGGAGTGCCGTAAGTACTGCTGCATCGTGCGAAGAAAAACCTTCGCAAGATGTCTTAATTCGTGCGTTCCTTCGCGCTTATGCATCGTAACGGAACAAAGCGAAAACGTTACTGTAAAATATAATCTACATTCGACATTTCATTGATATATGGCTGATCTCGGAGTGACATTCGGATCTACGAAGTTGGCAATCCGAAACCTAACTGGATATCTGCAAGACAAACGATTTCTAGACCCAGAATATTTATTGGTGTACTGGGCAGAGATATTCTGAGGTTGTATGTGATTGTTGCTGAACATTTTTCAGTCCATTAACTCAAGATGGTAAATTACTAGAGGTGTATGTCATTTCAGTTGTCCAGATCTCGAATCTCTAAATGTCAGCTACGATGATTTTGTGAATGAAGAGGCTTTTGCAATCATTGTTCACCGATTCAAGTAAGTGTGTTTGTAATGTAACCTAGTTAGCACTAGTCACTTATCGTTACTTTAATTTACTTTATTCCACAAAGCATTTAGTGCGAATAGATCTCTCTTCGCACCTCTTCATCTTCCGCTTAGGTGAAGTTGTAAGATCGCGTGAACTTTAGGGATTAGTCTTATCTCTTGCCCATCGGATGCTGACGAATCGATTCACCGTTGTTTCACTAAGAGGAGAATCTAGACTTGCTTCATCGCCCTCGTCTCGATGAGGCTGTTGCTTGGAACTGACTCGTTAGCACGAAGCCAAAGGGTCTGATCGGAGGTCTCCTTAAATTCATCGCGCAGTAATGAATATGGAAGATGAATGTTTATTCATAATGAATGCTCTTTTGATTGAAATAAATATATAAACAAAGAAAATTCATAAGCAGCACATAACTAAATT
This sequence comes from Baylisascaris procyonis, assembly GCA_037389465.1. Classification (NCBI taxonomy): domain Eukaryota; kingdom Metazoa; phylum Nematoda; class Chromadorea; order Rhabditida; family Ascarididae; genus Baylisascaris; species Baylisascaris procyonis. Next base: position 3,882,804 of record JAZARR010000154.1, on the reverse strand, counting down.
GAGAGACAGACATATCATAGGAGCTGACCTTGAAGTCTTGCACATCGCACCGGCTAGTTTAATAAACCGCTAACAAATAATGGAATACTCCGAGTGCCCTGAGGTCAGTATCACTAGTCTTGATTTTCGAAGGAATTGGTTCGAGTGCTCCCGAAAATCGTTCGAGATGCACTGAACATCGTCCGACAGCCTTTGAATTTTGTTCGATGGTCCCTAAAATTCGAGGTCACCGAGCTTTCTCGCAGGTGACTGGTCTCTCGAGTTCCAGATTCTTAGTTTCCGGACCTCGAGATAATTGGCATTTCGCTGGATACCTTTGCTGCCCGAAATGGACGTCTTTGACTATAGTTGAATCCCTCAAACGGGATCAGAGGGTTGAATATTCCAACGTTACCTAACGGTTCTTGAATCGTTCATGGTATCGATAGTTTGCGTTATGTGCAGAGATGGCCTAGGATAGGGGAAGGAGGGGAAATCCGATGGGATAATGCGCGTCATAACTACTTTTTGAAGCAATCGAACTAATTATCCGGTCGTGCAATCACATTTCTAGAGAAACATTAGAATAGCATTCATCATGCTGCAGATTTATGCCCCCTTATTTAACATTTCTTTGCACAAAATAGCCTCCAAGCATTCTTTTTCTTGGCGCGTATGATGCTGCTCGATACGGAATAGTTCCGTCTCCAATCCAGTGAGGATCATCCGTCAAGTTGAGAGAAGAGGTAAAATCCCAGGCGGAGATTACGCCGTAAACACGGGAGCATCATGTTCCCTGATGAATGAAAAGTGAACCTTCGCCGAGATTAAACTGCCCATCATACTCGTAGGAGCTGTCTTAGTCGAAGGAATCTCAGTGATCTTCCATTTGCCAGACTTCCTATAAGGAGTAGAGGGATTAGTCGATAGAATGGCTATTGCAAATCTCACTTTGCTTTATACTGATTCTCATTTCATATTATTTCTCGGCAACTCATCTTGTGATTTTTATTCATGTCCTGTGGTGAATTTAAGTGGAATATTTATTAATCTCTTATTCATTAAGGAATTTGCGGTTTCTTGAAGCAAACGAGTTGATTAGTTCGTTTGATGTGCTGAGTAAGTTATCGGACGATGATTTACCGAATTTGAAGTATCTCGCCCTTCGCAACACACAGGTATGTCATAGATGATTGAGATCACTTAGAATTCGCTTGCAACGAAGTGTCTTGAAAACTTGAGATAGACGGCTTCGGTTTCATTACATGAGCAAAACGAATCTTATGTAAGCTGAAAGTAGTTCATATCTACCTTTTATGTATAGATATGGTGTTTGATATTATCTATAGTTTTTTGATGTTTCATTTTTCGATAGCATATTCTCAGAAGCCCTTATGAGCGTCTCCTCCGTGTCATGATACATTTGTACATTTTCCTTTGAACACTATGATGTATCATATTTGTTAATCAAGACAAAATTAGAAGAGCTACCCTTGACAAGATCAAGAATGCCCGCATCAAATGGGATATAACTAATTAAAGCTTATATGATCCAAAAGCCGGTAATTGCTTCTGCTACAACACCCAGCATTATTGCCCTATTTGCCAATTCGAGATTACTGGACAGAAATGTAGACAAAAACATTTTCATATATGCCAACGGTGATGAGCGCATACATCTCAAAATCTTCAATATTTCGTGGGCTTTAGTGATTGAAGTTTTGAGCTAAATTTCGAAAGATTTATTTAGAATTAAAACTTTTACTTATTGTAATCTAATTGACTGTAGTGTTGTATGTTCACTTTCATTATATCAGGTCGTATTGAAAGTTAACGGGTACCACTTCATATTAAAAGTTCCTTTGGCATGAAAGTTCGTTCTCCGGCCTCAAACACATTAAGCGTGTTTTCGAGTTAACTCAATACGACGAAAAGAGATCGTGATCTTACTGTGCAACAACAAACGAAAAAGAAGCTTAGTGGTCAAATTATCCCTTTGTCGTAAAAGCTCAAAAAGCGTTGGAAAGAAACTAATTCGATTGTCCGATGCCCCTGATAAAATCGCATATTACGCTTTCTCTCAGCTGTGTGACTATTTATCGTTCACTAAAACACGCTCACTAAGTTTTCTTCCTCAATCTTGATATGTTTTGTCTCTGAACTCACAGAACATGATTCTAATTTTCCGTAAGGTCTTTCCGGAACGAAATCGAGCACCAACGATGCAAATCGTGAAATTGCAGACCAATCAAAGAGTCCTGGAAGAATTGAACGAGCGACGGCCAAAGTTGGTGATAACGAACAGAAGGAAATATTTCATAAACGGAGTAATCCAGGATGGTAAGACGTATATAAATAAGGAGTTCATTGGTGACATCAACGCCGTCCTGAACGACTTCAGTGAAATTGATGGCTTTTGCTGCATGGGAAGCGTTTGCGCCGAAAATGTACGTCACTAGAATTGAACTTATTTGATACTTTATGTCTTTGTGTTGCAGTGGATGTATATTCCATATGCTCAGTGATAATGGTCTTCTGAGGTGACAAAATGAGTGTAGAGAGAGTGGCAAAAATAAAGCAACAATACAGAGGCGCATGTGCAGTAAATAAAATTCAAACATGGCGCAGTAGTTGTGATGCAAACTAAGGGAGATCTTGAAATGCAGTGCGGAAAGGATCGTGGTGTGAAGCAAGTTTTAGGCGCAATGAATTTTAGATTGCCCCAGAAGTGATGGTAGTTTCACCTTGTTAAGCGCTGTTTTGGAAAATGTCGTAATGACATTGTTCTTCACGGCAGCCGAAAAGCACTGTAATCCGGAAGAACTCTGTTGTGCGACCATGTATACGAAAGTCTAGCGACATTGTGCTGAAAGGAACCTCGTAATGGAAGGAGATATGAGTTCTACGTACATTGATGAATTTTACGGAAATCTTCAACACTTTAATATGACGCTAAAACTGTGTTGTACAGTCATAGAGATTGTTGGAAACGATTTTCTTGTAGCAACATCTACTTTTTCGACGAACATCCATTACAGTAACAACGAAATAGAAAGAGTATAACCGTAACAGAGTTATGCGGTTTTTAGTATTACTGTCGAGTGCACGATACTAAGATATTGCAAGTGCGAATCCTAAATTTATAGGAACAAGGTGGTGGAAAGTAACTGATGTGATTTTATCAGCAAATCCCGGGGATGAGGATCAGAGCGATGGAATTAGAGTAGCTTCAAGTATAGAAATGCTAGGCTGGAAGTGGCTTGAGGACGCAAAATTCGTAGAAACAATGCAACAGTGTCTGAAGGGTTTCGAAGAATAAAATACCCATATACGGCTTATTTTCATGCTTTATCGAGTAGATCACTGCACTGAGCAAAGCAAATCAAACAGATATTGCTTACATTGATTTCTCGGAGGCTTTTGACGTGGTTTGTAAACTCTTACGTAAGCTTCACAGCTATAGAATAGTTGATGCTTTTCTCAAATGGATATGGTCTTTTCCGTCTGAGAGGATTTTTAAATTTAGGATTGGTGAATTGTTATCGCAGAGCAGTTCTACTTCAAGCGGCGTTCTTCAAGACAGACAGTATTCTGAGGCTGTTGCACTTCGTCACTTATGTTAATGATGTGTCCGATAAGCTCTCAAATGTGTGTAAATGGTTCGCCGACGACCTCAAAATTCATCGGCCCCTTATCGATTCGGCTATCGATTTTTACCAATTGACTAATGATTTCAACATGTTTTCCGCATTATCAAATGCCTAGCAATTAGATTTTTCTTGTGAGAAATGTTTTGCATGTGAATTTTCAACACGAATATACGCTTCGGATAGATGGAATATGCTGCCAACAACAGAAAATCCTAACCAGGACCAAGATTTATCGATAAACCCCAAATTCCAGTAGAATTTCGATTGTGCTGAAATATCTTCAAGAGCGTTTAAAATTGCAAGTTACAATTTTGCACTCGTTGAAGCACGAATGCTTCAGGCACTACCGCAAAGCCTTTGTAACATACTGCCGCGCTGTTATTGAATGTTGCTTACCCGATCTGATCACCTTACCTAACTTCTAACATCAGATGTATTGAAAACAAATGTTTCATCTGTAAAGCCTTCTTCAAATCTTTCCTAATCCCTATAAATCAGACTAAACTGCGCGCGTTAAGAACTTCGAACTTGAGAGTTTAGAGTATTGGAGAGTATTGCTTGATTTGGCATTATGTCATGAAATTGTCGATGGATTTTTGATATATCCTTCAAAATTCTCATTTCTTTCGCTTTCCAGTCATAATGGCCGTGATCATCGTTTTCAGTTGGCACACAAGGCATATTCATTGAACAACATTCTGAACATTTTCCAGTCTAGAGTGGTACGGATTTGAGAAAAAGGCCCGGGAAATATTGTTGAGGCTTTATTTATGTATCGCTTGAAACGTTTCAATTTGTGCGATATTATAGGAATGATTTACTGGAAAATCATCAGGAATGTGCGTGCCAGATTTTTGGGGATTTGATGCATGGATGTATTGTGATGTGTTTTGAAATGTTGCTGCTTTATGATATGTTCTGTAATGATGTTTTTTCTGATCGTGTATATTTATGTTGTTCACATACTTCACTGCTAAATTACAGTCTTCTTTATACTTCTATGAATAAAGATTCTTTCGTTTATTCTTTAAAGAGGTGGTTTTAAATGTTTTATATTCGTGGTAATATCTTTTTATCTGAAGGGTTCTATTGCAAACCGCAATTACTCAGTAGTCACAACCATCGATTCCCACCCATTCTGCATTCATCGTTATAATTTGTTTTCAACACTTATTTATTATACAATTTTGAGGATTATCATATCTCATCTTGCCCTGGTCTTACCCTCATATAATGGTGTGTTGTTCAAACGTTATTTGATAAGTGATGCCCTATTTTTGGTTTAATTCCAATTTGACAGAGATGTAATACGCGACATATGAGCGTCCGGCAAAAATAAATATCCACAAGCCATTTCTAAGGGAGGCGGGAGGGGATCTTCTGGTTGCGACATGGGATTATCCCCTTTATGACTCGCATTTGCAAGTATACTATCTATTGGTAATTACAGTAAATCGGAATAAGGGGAAAATCAGGTGTGTGACGTGCGACGGCGGCAATATTCGAATGCTGCAGAGTCGACAGGCGACAGCGGTCGGTCAACATTGACATGCTGGGCATCGATGGCAGTAGTGAAGTTTTGCTTCTGAGAGTTGACCACCCTTCTTCGCATGTGATGTGTCTTGATTTTCGTTTCTTCATATGGGTAATATTCGCGAAGAACACACTTATTCACAACGTTTTCGCGGTCTTGGAGCTGCACGCTTTGGCGGCTTTCTCAGTGCTTCTTTTCTTTTTTTTCTCTCGGAGCATTACCGTTTACACTACTAGCTTTTGCACCATTCGATTGTTGAGTGCATTTCACTGAACAATGACAAGCAATCTTGGTAACTGAAATCTCCATCATTATACCGCATTATGATGCGTCCATTCAGTGTCAATTATTCAATTTCATCTCATTGGCGCAATGCTGTTTATGCAACCGCAATCTTTATGCAGCCATATTAAGGCATTCATCTTTGTGATTTGTTTCAACATTTATTTATTTTGAACGTTTGGGTATACACTGCCTTCCTTCCCTCAATTCTTGATTACCACATAATGACATCATTAGACCAGCCTCATGTGAACAGAATAGTGCCCAAATTGGCTTTAATGTAGAACGTTTTACCTTCCATCCCATCGTTTTATTTTTTGCACAGTAAAAATGTAAGAGCCAGCATAAAAATGGCGATCAGAAATAACTTGCCAAAATAAATCGAACGCCAACTACCCTCTCCAAAGAGTGAACGAGGAATCTGGTACTCTGACCGACATCAGCCTGATGCCGTACGACGTTTAATTGCTCTCTATTATTTATTCGCATGTTGGTAACGCAGTGCTGCTTCTGGCCTCTTTCCAAGAGGGTTACTCATAGGTGAATCGATTTTTCGATTTGTCATATTTGTGCACAGAATTGATTGAATGTGTGTTTATGATCGAACAACGAGGAATGAGTGGGTTGCTATGGAATGCATCGTTCTTTATTGCACACTCATTGTAGATGTGTGTTCTGACTGCAGTCGCCGATGTTTCATCGTTTTTGCGTTGTTCATTGAGATGTCTCGAATTCTCAGTTATCCTTCTTGTTTTAGATAATAGATAATGGAGTTCAAACTGGAAGATAATGATTTCCGGGCTATAGCACTTTGCCAATTCAAACTCGGGCGTCGAGTGGCGGAAACATCCCGTGATATGGTAGCAGCTTTTGGTGAAGAAGCACCAGCTGAAAGAACGGTGCAGAAGTGGTATTTGGAATTTCAGCGGGAAGGTATGAACCTTAATGATGCTCACTTGATTAGAGATTTGCCTAATAGGCTCATTGAAGCATTTGTTATATTTTCAATTGAATTACGGTTTCTGAAAGTGAACTGTGGAAAAGTCGCGCGAACTTCCTGAAAGATTATATGTTTCACTCATGCCATTTCCATGGTGTTTCATTGGAAGGCTCTGATTCTTTTGAAGGCAGGAACGGCAAATCACTGTTCATAGGAAGTGAGGCTTCAAGATTGTTGTCATTTGAAATCAGAGATCATGAACTATCCTCAGATCGCCTGAGTTCGAGATGGAGCGAAACTTTCCAAGTTTGCCGTTGAAACTAGTCTGCTTTGATCGAACGTGAGCTGAGGATTCTAAAAGAAGGTTCTTGTTTACTGTGCCACATGTATGTCGAGCATTCCTCATCTATGCATGCGCCTTGTGAATATCTGTGTTGGCTTTTCGCTAGCTTTCACACCAACGCTCTATATAGGGGAGAGGCAGCGGTCTTTGCTTTGAATTCCGAAAGGTAATGTTGACACCGGTGTGGTTTGGAATCACTCAGGATAGATTCCGTAAGTGGGATACCGGTTGGTTTTCAAGTCCGTTTTCTGGCCACTCAAAGCGTTATAAAGCAAAGTTTGAGGCACTTCGGGTGGGAAGTTAGTCCACTTGAGTGTGGAGTAGGGCGATTGAGACAGAATGCTATTTTTGGAACTACCACGCGTATTCTTTGATTTTTCAGCCCGAAGTCGATCGGCAACTACTTCTTTAGAGATCAAATCATGCACATTTTGTGCAATTAGGCGCACCGAACACACAACTTGTAACTTTTGCTGATATCTGTTTTTTTGAATTTTTTATGAAGAATTTTCATATATTCTTGGGCTCAAATGAATTGAGATCTTGATTTTTTGCCTCTTATTCAACTTTGCTCAAATCCGCACTTTTTGGAATGTTCGCAGGTCCAATCCGGGAGAATTGTTCTTGGTACTAAAATTTTTTTAGACCCAGAAGTTTAATGCGAGGCGTTGAAAAATTCCGTTCTCGTGGGAAAAAGTAATTCCGATAGTCATAATACACGCATATATATATATATATATATATATAATCAATGGTTACTTACAAGCTATCGATCAGTGCAAAAATTGTATCGAAATTCCTTGGAAGTATATTTTTCTGTGTATGAGAGATATTGAGACGGTGGAGTGTAGAAAGAAAAATATGTGCAGAAAATTGTCGCACCTTTAACCGAAGTTATATATGCTGCACTCGAATTTGCAAAATCAAACAGTTCTAAGGTTGGCATTCTCATGATGGCCTCTTGTTGGCGATGGTCCCTCATGTTTACATCCCCTTCTTTAGATATGACAGAAAAGGGCAATGGCGCTGCTCCGATATATTTCCCATTTGGGAATCGATATGATGAAATCGATAAGCGATACAGATTCACACAGCGGTAAGCACGTTTTGTATACTTTTCTGGCAAGTGCAATGTGGGTGCATGAGAATTGACGTCTTCATGAAGGCATTATATGTTTGTATAAACGAGGTTTGTCGCTGTTCGTAATAGAGGATCAGTTTCGAGTGAACTCTAAGACGAGAGAGGGGTGGATACCATATCATTTATTGCTATCTGATTGGAGAGGGAATGTTGCACTTTTTTTCCAACTTATTTGACTCCTTATCACTTGCATTAAGCTCCTCTTTGGTTGCTTCAGGACAAATCTGATGCCATTGGCTACGAACTATCCACTTCGTTCTATCGATCCCATGAATGCAGAATTCGGTGATCGAGAAATTCATTCTTATCGGCGACAACTTTTCAAACGAAATATTGCTCCATCAGACGTCGAGGTTCATCAATTTTTATTCACTCGGCCAATAAGCCTTCAGTCAGATGTTGTGCTGGATTTGATAGAAATCAGATGTACTTCACAATTTTGGTATAGTAGGAATCGGAGGACTTAGAAATATTTTTGAATATCCCTTTGAGATTTGATTCTAAAAATGCAATTACTTGCACAAAATAGAAACGGAAAGCACGTGGCCTAAGTGATTTCTTAGGCGAATTGTCTTATAAATCCAAAGACCAAAACCTTGAAATGAGACCGAAATGTTATCTGATTGAAGATATTCCATTAATTATGCCATTCTAATCTCACTTTTGAATCTTAGGTTGTATATCCTGCGCTTTCTTCTGCTTGTGCTCCTATTCCTTAGCATGTGTTTCTTAGGGCTGCTTTATTAGCTTTGAAGAAATTCAATTTTCTCCAACTCATATTCTTTTGCTATACTGGTTTACTTCTCTTACTTATATGTTTATATCTCTGGCCATAATCAAGTAAAGTCAAAAATTTTCCAGGCAATGTCTCGATCGGATATCTTTCCCGACGTTGTTCTTATGACGATCTTCAAGTATATGCACCCTGTCGATCTAATCAACGGTGTATCGGGGATGTCGAGACGATGGAATAAACTCGCGAATCTTCCTTCTAATTATACCAATGTTAGGGTGATTATCGATGAGGAATCGGTTGCAACGGGAAGCGCGAAGGCATTCTTACAACGGGTATTGATAGATTTTGTTTTGCAATGTTTAATGTGAACCGTATCAGGGTTTGGATGAGCGGAAGTAGCTGGCATCAATACCAACTCGAAATGTTGCAGTTCGAAGGGGCTTGGACTGTGTCGTCTTTAACACGTAGCAATGTTTGGAATCAAGTAATCACCGAAATTGAAAATACTGATTTTTGAATTTAGACTATTTCTTTGAACTTAATTCGTAGTTTGGTGTCACCAAGTCATCCGCTTTTTCATATACGCACAGTTTCATTAGTGCAGAGTGAGCTATTTCTATTTTTCATACCCATTGAAAAATATTTTCCTGATCTCTTTGCATTCGCATCATGCAGCGGTCACTGAAATGATTCATGAGAAAAAAGCATTTCCCTGAGAAAGTCCGCACAATGTGATCTTTCTCACTCATACAGCGGGCGCTGATTTGGCCTGCTTCTACTTTGCATTTTAATTATTATTCACTGTGCGATCAGAGGCATCTTTTAACCATTTTTTAAGGGAACCAACTGTATTCGGAAGTTGTGTCTGGATTACGCGAAGAGTATCTCTCCTGGATGCTTCGCTCATATTCTTCCCGAATGTATGCCCAACGTTACGCTTCTCGATATAAGCTTCTTTGCTGGTATGATTTTTGATGTCGATTTTGGCACTGTATGCTTCATCTATTAAAGAATTTCCTTTGAGCAAAACAATTTTTTTCCAATATTTTTCGAGCGAGCTACGATTTGGAGTTTTGGAGACGGCAAAGGATGGAAATGAGGAAAATAATCTGGAAGGTCTTTATATCATTGTGAAGTAGATCTTTCACTAGCGTGCGTCGTGGCTGAGCAATGAATTAAATGACGTTCACGTTATTAATTAGTTCCTCAAAAATTGAACTTTTTTTCTTGTTCAAATTATAGTTCATAAGATATCGTGCTTTTATACATAAGACAAGCCTCGTCGATTGTGTTGATATAGGTTATGGAGGATTTGCATATTCAAGTGATGAATTTGAAATTATTATTTGATTTTGTGCTTTAGCTGAAACTCACATGATATCTGTTTCAGTAATGTCTAGTCCATAGGAGCGAGATTTGGCATGATCAGATCATAACATCTGCCTGTTATTTCTGATTATTTAGAAGTTTTTAGCAGTTTTCCAGTAAGTGCCCTCTTTTGGTAGGCCTTCTGGAAGAGATATTCGTTTCATCGTTTTTTTTTTTTGAACGTTTTTCTTCAGACTTCGAAACGAACGTCGACGCTCTTATTCGATGCTTTCCAAATGTGGAAATTCTCATCATGGAAAACCTGGTGAATGTATGTATTTTACTGTATAAATTATGAATAGTTAAATTAAAGGAGTTATATCTTTGATTTCTCAATTAGAGAGTACGAATGAGCTGTTTCCCATAAAGTCAAAAGGGGAACGCTTTTTCAATGAGGAAGACCTCATACTTGTATAATTCCGTTTGATTAATTTTCATTCCATAAAGTAAGAAAGCAGCTGGAACAATTTGATCTAGTTTTACAATTTGATCAAATTGTTTGCTGTTTTGCAATCCCAGTCTTTGTAGAATGCCAACATCCCCTGCCTCTTGTTGAGAGAAAAGGGATGTACATATACACTCTACTCAGGTTGTGAGGTAATTCCAAAACTGCTGACATCGGCGCTAAACTCCTTTCTTGGGATCTTTCTGTATATCTCTAGCATATATATGTATTGTTTCAGAAGTCTAGTTTTTTTTATCTAGCTTTCCACTCGTTCAATTGATTCAAACTCTTGATAAGCCAGGATCAATATCCGAAATGATTGCGTTAAACCTGCTGCGTGATTGTTTGCACCACTACCGCCTGAGACACGTGTTCACTTTCATTCAGGCGAATGAGGAATCGATTACAAAGCTTTTCTCGGAGCATGTATTCCCTCGAGTTCGTAGGCTATATTTTGGCGCACAAGGATTTGACGATCGCTTAATGGGCAAATTGCTAGCGTGGAAGAGATCAATTGAAGTTCTTCGGTTATTGCTGGTTGATCAAGCGACGTGAGTTGTTGATTGTTGCATTTTATATTGAATGAATTCTTTAGATGGCGTTCTGCAAAGTCTGTCAAGTTCTTGAATTTTAGCACTGAATCAAACGTAGGCGACCCTATGCGCCGTTTATCCGTTCAAGAGAATGAGCAACGGTAATATGTACTGATGAAATATTCGGCGCGAAGAAGGATGTGAAAGTTTCGACTTGTGTTATATATATATATATATATATATATATATATATATATATATATATATATATATATATATATATATATATATATATATATATATTCGATTTTCAATTAGTTTTCAATTTCGAACAATAGTTTTCAATTAATTAGTGCTTGCAGTTGCCAAGACCTTTTGAAAAATTCCTCACTTCTGAGATTTCATTTCTGATTTTTGAGCGCAATTTAGAGCATTCGATGCTGCCTATACCGGGGTGCTTAAAGTCAAACTTTGTTTTTTCTCGGTGATCTTTGCTTCGCAAAGTGCAACTATTTCACTTAGACCAACACCCTTCTCTTGCCAAGTAATCCTGCATAAAAGATTCTTTCAGGTTCTTTGGTTTGCAACAAGCACCATTCATTCCATCTCTCACGGAATTATACGTGGAAAGCATTGATCTTACGAATTCTGCTTTTGCAAGAATTGGGAAATTAACAAATTTGAAGAAGTTATCTGTTTGTATTGGCTATGATGCAACAGACGAAGAAGTTTTGCAACTAAAGGTAAATGGTGTTTTTGTTTGCACTTCCATTCCCTGTGTGGATTTCCCATGTTTACTTACATATTTCTTTTATATATTACATGTTACAATATTTAGATGGATTTCCAATTTCCAATACTTCTAGTGTTGGCGCTTGGATTGCGCTTGCTTACAATAAATATTTTTACAATTGTGAACCTTTTTATTGATTATTGCAATAGTAGTTTCGACGACCATGAACGATAAATGAAAAGGAAAACATGTCATTGAGGCTACACGATGTGAGCTTTTTGAGGCGATCAGCTCCCTAATCCTGCCGGTTATATCGGTAGTGTGAGATTATGATGGAATGTTTTTTCCGAATGACTTCATATTTTTATTTGGTTAGCATTCATTGTCGACTTTATGCTTCGCTCACATAAGATTTGAGGAATGCGCGAGGTGTAAAGAATGGCGGCAACAAAGCTAATCGGGATATTGCATGGGAGTTTCCGCGGCAGCGAAAAATCACCGGATTTTATTTGCTTGTTCTGCTGTCATCTTTGCTAACGTCTGCTCAGCGTGCAAAAACGCATCTCTGTTTCATGTACCACGAACCCTATCCACTTATGTTTGCTAATATGCGAATGCGGCGAGAGCGGAACGACATCGGTTCCCATTACGACGCCGTTATTCGCATTCTCAGTTATAGAATTATTTCTCAATGAATTTGCACTCTCTTCTTTCAGTTTTTTTTTCTTTCTGGGCAACAAAAGAATATTTTAGCTTCAAAAAGCGCTCTTCTGTTCAGTAAATAAATTGTGCTTTCAGAATCTTTGTAATTTGGAGCATTTGCATATGTATTGTTCGGGTGAAGACAGTGAACACGGACATGAAAGTATTCTTGAACTTTTTCAACTTCCCTATAGGAATGCATCAAATTACTTTCCATATCGTCTGAAGTATTTGCGCATCTCACACGATCCTGGTCTTCTTCTTGAGGTTCTTGACGAACTTGGCAAAAGGTTTCATATCTCTATTTTTATTGCCTTCATAGCACACTTTAGTGGTTACAGCTTAAGCTTAATTGAGGAAACTTGTTTTGGGGGACCTTGATGTTACTACCACAAACTGGTGGTCTAATGCTATGATTTTGATGGTGAGGATCTTTTCATCTTTCAACTGTATAATACCAATCTCTTACAGCTAGGAAAGCACTGTACGAACAAGTTGCAGTCCATGCTGTTTGCGGAACAGTGCAGCTCAGTAGTGAAGGCAAACGGTTTCTGACTCAGAATTCACACAAGCTTTGTGAGAAAAGCATTGTGAGGTTTGTATGATTGTTCGTTGCACATTTTACAATCGAGTAATTCGAGACGTTAAATTGTAAGAAGCGTATATCGTTTCAGTTGTCCCGACCTCCTATCCTTAAATGTCAGCAACGGTAATTTTATGTTTGAGGACGCGTTTTTGATGATCGCTCGACGGTTCAAGTAAGTTTGTTTGCAATAATTCATCTTCATGTATATCGTCGTTAGTATCAGTTTATAAGGAAGTTGGTTCAAATGTTTCCGAAAATCGTTCGAGATACCCTGAAGACTGCTCGGTAGCTCTTGAATTTTCTTCATAGATTCCTAAAATTCATGTTCAGCGGGCTTTCTCGCAGGTGATTTGCTTTCGGGTTCTGGATTTCTGGCTTCCTTGCCTTGAGAGAGCCGACGTTTTGCTGAATATCTCTGCTGCTCAGAAATCGCGAAAGTGAAGATTCGTTCATATTTCTTTTAAAAAATGTGAAAGACGCCTATTCCACACATTTCAATAATTAGTCAAGAGGAGAGTCGTTTCCAGTTAGGAGTTCCTTTCTACAGGTAGTAGAGAATTGCTAGGACAGAATGTTGCAGAATACCGTACGAATGCGCCTTGTATCATGGCTGATGCGTGACAGCACGGCACATTGTGCCAGTACTACCCTGTTACACCCTTGAATTTGAAATATTCGAATATAGTCCAGATTTAGAATCCCCGAAGGACATTGCGAATCTGATATGCAGCTGTAAATTTCAAAATTCTTTGAAGTTACCCGAATTTTTCATTGCGTTGATTATTGTTATTTCATAGAGATGACCCCCAAAAAGGAGGAAGGAATTGGATGCGCTAATGAGAATCACAATTATTTTTTGAGGCAATCGAACTAATTGACCAACCGTGGAGCCTCATTCACATAAATATTAAAAAAAGCGTTCATCGTGGTGCAGATAGATGCTCTTGTTGTAAGTGAATTCTTTGCACAAAGCTGCATTCGAGCATTTTTGTCGGTGAGTGAGACCCCTTCGATGTGGAACGTTCCCGTTTCCGTTTGGATTGGAGTCTTCCATCACATTGAGAGAGGTAGATAAATCCGGACGACGATTACGCCTTAAGCACGAGAGCGATCATTATTCGGGTGGGGCGGTTGCTCTGTAAGAAAGAATACATCGTTTATATTTCAAGATGTCATCAATTAGTTAGAAGTGAATCTCTCCAGCAGTTACCCTGGCTATCACTTTCATAAAAGCATTCATGATCCGAAGCAGCCTCTGTGATATTGCATCTATCAGATATCCTTGGAGATTGGAGGAGCAAATAGACAGAATACTCATTGCATATTGTATTTTCCGTTATGTTGGCTTCGTTGCTTGATCGTTTTCGGCAGCCAATATTACGTCGTAAATAATAGATATTTTGGTGTTTATTGAGTGGAATGTTTTGTTATTTCGTTAGGTATTTCCTTTGGTACTTATTAGGTGAAGTATTTTTCACTTTCTTTTTTCATTAAGGAAATTGCGCTTTCTTGAGTCGAACGGGATAGATGGGTCATTTGATGTGCTACGTAAGTTATCCGATGACGATTTGCCGGACCTACAATTCCTCGCACTTCGCAATACATCGGTATGCCTTAGATGATTGAGACCACTTAGAATTTGCGTGCAACGAAATCTTGAAAATTTTCAAATGAACAGCTTCACATTCACACTGTAAGCAAGACGGATCTTGTATGAGCTGAAAGTAGTTCATCTCTCTCTTTCATGTACAGAATTGTGTTCGGTACTTTCTGCCTTTTGCCGAAGTGCATGGTCTAGGTTGAGTACCTGTACCAATTGAAAGAAACCTCATGGTGGCATATAATAGTGAAGTTCGCCTTTGCTAAAAGTGTAGTATGTTAGAGCGCTTCGACCGTTTACATCTCTCTGATGGGAGCCTGAGTAATGTTGGAAAGAAACTAATTCGATCATCGATCCCACTGATAACGCTCGCATATTACGTGCAGCCTCAGTTTTGACACTGCCTACCTTTCACTGAAATACATTGACGGAATTTTGTTCCTCACTCCTGATATCTGTGTTTCTGACCTCACAGAGTGATCCCAATCCTTGCTAGGGTCATTTCGAAACGAAACCGAACACCAGTGATACAAAAAACCTGTCAGAAAATTCACAAGGCTCTAGATTGTCTCTTGTGTTTGACACAATAATGTCTATAGATAGTCATGTATATGGACTCCACTAATGTGCGCATGGCAAACAATGTTAGCATACTTGAGGTTGGAAATGTAAAGGAAGTATGAGAAGTTGCAAGGTGTCAAGAGGATGTAAGACGCTTCTGATCATGCAATTGCAGATCGCTGAAGGAATCCTGGAAGAGCTGAGCAAGAAGCGACCAAATTTAATCTTATCGAACAGAAGGAACTATTTCATAAACGGGTTCATCCAGGATGGTAAGGCGTACATAAATAAGGAGTTCACTGGTGACTTCAACGCTGTTCTCAACGATCTCAGTGAAATCGATGGTTTTTGCTGCATGGAAAGCCTTCGCTCCCACTACTGAGTTGTCATCAATTGAATTTATTTAACGCGGAATTTGTCGGTCTGTTGTATGTATATATATATATATATATATATATATATATATATATATATATATATATATATATATGTAATGTCATATTGTAATTTCTTTAATCTCATCACTTTTTTGTTCTTAACAAGGACGGAGTGAGTATAGAGATGTTAAGTGCGGATATGTAAGCAGAGATTGTGCAGCGATGGAACATATGCATCGCACACGACGCAACAGATGTGACGCATACCAAAAGAGATCATAAAGTACTGTGAAAGGGCTGTGATATAAGGCAAGTTTAAAGCCCACTGAATTCAAACTGCCCTTGCAGTGGTGATAATCCCAGCTTATCAAGGGTTGTTTTGGAAGGTGTTGTAGTCGCATTGTTCGTCACGGCAGCCGGAAGCGCATTGTCGTCTAGAAGAACGTTTTGCGCGATCATGTGTATGAAACTCTAAAAACATTGTGACGAAAGAAGCCTTGTATTGGAGTGTGATACGGGTACACACCACCGAATTTAGCAGAAATCTTAAACAATTAACTTTGGCGCAGAACCTCTGAGAGGCATCTGCCAAATCTATGAACACCCGCTATAGTAACATCAGAAGCACAAGTATCCTTAAATAAAGAATACAACCACATTAGGGATGTTATTTTTCTAGTGCGAGTTAATGTATGAGGATATATGTAAGTATTGGGGCGTCTCCGGAAGTAAAAAAGCCGCGCTGCGTCCGCGATGATGTCATTTCATGAAGTTAATCTTTAGGTGAAGACGTGGGAAACAACTTTTGAGAACGGTACAAAATGATGGTTCTCCGATAATGCTGCAAGTATTTGGACAAAATTGCAAGACTGTTATGGGATTTTCAAATTTCATTTTAATCAAATTGTGTAAAGCTTGATAGCTCCAGGCTGATGCCTTCAAATGTCAAGTATTGCTTATTGCGTTGAATATGGTTATCCTCTTCGTTTGTCGAATCATAGTATCAATGCGGCAATCTTAATATATGATTTGCTCTTGTTATCGATAAATCGTTGCATTGAAGATCCATATCATCGTACTGTGAAGAGAAAGCGTCAATATCGCTAATTTAATTTGTATAATATTTACCATTGGTACTTTGAATATTGCGGGATGGGTTTTATTGCTTATTATATGTGGTCTGATTTTAGAATATTGATTATTATTTTCGTCTCTTCATTTAAAAATGTTATAAGGAATTGTTCGAAAGAGTTCCATAATATTTTACTTCTGTTGCTTGCAAGCAATCATATCTGAGTACAGTTGCATTATTGTATGTTTATCTATCGTCGGCTTGAAATCATTTAAGTGCCATCACATTCTTCGCAATTAGATCACTAATAAATCAAACGCCAACTGCAGTCTACCATACGTTTAATAAGCAATTTTGATACCCAAACCAGTTAGATGCTCTACGCCACTTAGTTGCTCTCTGTTATTTACTTTCATCTCAGTGACACAGTGCTGCTTCTGGCATCTTTCCAACACAGTTATTCATAAGTAAATCGATTTTTTGATCTGTCATATCTGTGCGCTGCAAGAGCATAATTGGTTGAATGTGTGTTTATGATCGAACAACGGGGAGTGAGTGGGTTGCTATGGAATACATCGTTCTTTGCGATTGCACACTCATTGCAGATGTGTTTCTGAGCGCAGTCGCCGGTGTTTCATCGTTTTTGCGTTGTTCATTGAGATGTCTCGAATTTGAACTTGTTTTGCATGTTTTAGGTACGGAGTTGAAAATGAAAGAACGTGACTTCTGGGCTATAGCACTTTGCCAATTCAAACTCGGGCGTCGAATGGCGGAAACATGCCGTGATATGGTAGCAGCTTTTGGTGAAGAAGCACCACCAGAAAAAACGGTGCAGAAATGGTACTTAGAATTCCAATCGAGAGGTATGAACCTTAATGATGCACCTTATACCTAGCGATGCTCATTTGATTATAGGTTGGCTTAATAGATTCTGGTTGAAGTAGTTCATTATACTTCTACATAAATTATCGTTTTGGAAGGTGAACTGTCGAAAATCGCGCAAATTTTTTACGTTAATTTTTCATTAGTTCTGGATATCGCTTTCATTCCTCCATGAAGAGTCAAATTTATTAACGGGAAATGGCGTACTTTTCACCATAAAGTTTTGATTTTCAATGCATTTTGCGCAACTGGCGATCTTTGATATCCTGGATTATATCTTATTTTCGTTCTGGATCCTTCCATTATCTCCTCGTTTTGATTTCTCTATCTCATCAAATCTTTCAAATCGAATGGCACATTATGTATGCAGAAAATTATCGCACATCAAACCAGTTGTTTTATATGCTCCCTGGAATTCGCAATATAAAACAGTACTAAGCTTGGCATTTTCATAATGGTTTTGGTTTGTCTTTTGTTGGCGGCGATCCCTCATGCTTATATCGCCTTCTTTAGATATAACAGAAAATGTGAATGGCGCTGCGCCGACATATTTCCCATTTGGGAATCGATATAACGAAATCGATAAGCGATACAAATTCACACAGAGGTAAGCACATTTAGGATAGTTTACAAGTAATTGTACAGTGGATGTCTGAAGTCTTAATCTTGATCCGCATAGAGCTTATGAGAATTAACATCGACACAAAGGCATTTATGAATTGAAGTAAATTCATAGGAGGGATTCAATTCTCAATTGAGTTCCAAATCTCTAAAGTTATTTATTATTCAGATGGTCATCCGCCTGAAATTTGCAATAATTCTATATGGAGAACGATTATTCAAACGTATCAAATCGCTAAGAAAAAGCATGTTTCTTCCCAGTGTTAATTCATAGTTCTTCTCTCAGTCTTGTTAAATTTTTGCTAAACTACTGCACCCATTAATTTTGGCGTATATTTGACAATCCGGACGCTGTGTTTTAGGCATTTTTTCAAGGTATTTCATCGACGTTTCAGTCAATAATCGATGCAGTAGGGGGAGGGGTGGGGGGGGATGATGGCAGGAGAGGGTGCAAACATAATTGAATTGGTTAGCATAATGCAGCATATCATAGGAATGAGTACTGCAGAGGTAATTGAGCGAGTTTGTATGTGGTGATGGCAAGTTCAGTTTCGAGTGGACTGAAAAACGACTGAGGGGAACATACCGGCATCGTTTATTGCTAATATTTGGGGAAGGGGAATATTCAAAGGTTTTATTCTCAACCTATCCGATTTCTTTTTATCCTTTGCATTCTACTCTTCGAAAATTGCTTCAGGACAAATTTGATGCCATTGACTGCAAATTATCCACTTCGTGGTGGTTATCCTTTCGACACAGAATACGGTAATCGAGAAGTTCATCCTCATCAAAGACAACTTTTCAAAGCAAATGCCACCCCATCGAACGTCGAGGTTCATAAACTTTGATTCAATCGGCCAATAATCGTTCATTCAGATGTTACAGCTATATTGGCAGAAGTCAGATGTTGTGATTATCCGGGAGCCAGGACTTAACAATATCTTTGACGTACTAGGAATTAGAGGGCGGCGAAATATTTTTTAAAGAAGTACACATTGAGAATTGATACCAAGAATGCAAACCGCCATACTAGCTGAAGAAGGAAACCATCTCGCACCTAGCATAAATAGCACCTCTCTTGCGCTTTCCTTCTGGCAAGATAGTATTTGCGTGAATCCTCAAATATCCGAGTCAGAAATTGGCATGTTCGATTGAATTTAACTTATTGATTATTCTAATTCAATTTCTTTTCTGGATCGTAAATTGCATATGTTGTATTTTCCTCTTCTACCATTCTGTTGTTTTGCGCGCACTTTCCTGATTTTTCATGCCTGTTGTAATAACCTCGCGGAGCCTAATTTATTCGAGCCAGTATTCATCTGCTCAACTAGAAACTCTTTTATATGTATATCCATGCATTTGGACATCATGAATTAAAACTTAGAATGGCCTTTCATATCGAATTTGTTTGACAGGTGCGCGGACGGAGTATCTAAATCCAATGTGTTCAGGTAATGTTCCAAGCAGATATTTTTCCGGACTCTGTTCTTATGACGATCTTCAAGTATATGCACCCTGTCGATCTAATCAACGGTGTATCAGGAGTATCGAGACGATGGAATAAACTCGCGAATCTTCCTGCTAATTATACCAATGTTAGGGTGATTATCGATGAGGAATCGGTAGCAACGGGAAGCGCGAAGGCATTCCTGCAGCGGGTAATTGATAGATTCTATTTTGCAAGGTTTAATATGAACCGTATCAGGTGCCATTGATTGAGGGGAAGTAGCCCCTGTCAACAGCAACTTTTGGAATTGCAGTTTAAAGGGGTTTGTGCTGGACTGTTTTTAATACGAGTGTAATTCTACCAGTAGACTGTTTCTTTGAATTTATTTCATAATTTGATGTAAGAAAGTCGTTCGTTTTATCAGACACATGCAGTGTTATTGCTGTAGAATGAGCTGTTTCTGTCTTTCTTGCCCACTGAAAAAAACTTCTCTAATCTGCTCGTATTTCACACTCGAACCATGCAACGGGGTTAATGTCGTGGTCCATGTGCGAACAACATTTTCTTGAGAAATTTGCACATTGTGAGCTTTCTCACTTTAGAGAGGAATCTTAATGGGCCTGCTTCTATTTTGCACTTTAAAAGATTATTCTCTGTGCGATCAGAGGCATTTTTTAACCATTTTTTAGGGAAGTAACTGCATCCAGCGGCTGTGTCTGGATTACGCTAAGAGGATGTCACCTGGATGCTTCGCTCATATTCTTCCCGAATGCATGCCCAGCGTTACGCTGCTCGATATAAGCTTCTTTGCTGGTACAATTTTTGGTACTCTTCATGGCATCGTATGCTTCATCTATTCAAGAACTTCCTATTGGCTAAACTATTTTTTCGGATACTTTTTTAGCGAACTACCATTTTACAGTTTGGAGGTGTGAAACAACGAAAATGCGAAGAATAATGTAGAAAATCTTCATATCATCGTGCAGTATATATTTCACAAGTTCAATGATGCACATTCGTACTTATCGCTTCTCAGTGAAACGAAATACGCCATGGCTGAGCATTGAACTGAATCCCGTTTGCGTTATAAAGTTGTTCCTCGAAGACTTAGCTTTTTTTCTGACTCTAGTAAGTTATGGTTCATAAAATATCGAGCTTCTGAACATGAGGTGGGCCTAGTCAGTTGTGTGACAAAGTTCATGAAGGATTTGCACATTCATTAATGAATGCGTTAAAATGCATATCGTACCAAATAGTAATGATTTTATGCTCTTAGCTGAAACCCATGCGACATATTTGGAGTAATAACGCAGAGAGCGTCGGAGATAGTTGCGCAGGCCCACCCCTCTTGATAGATGGGTCTGGTCCATAGGAGTGAGATTTGATAAAATGAGCCATAATGTGGGCCTATTATTCTTGATTATGTTAAGGTACTTGATAACGGCTAGTAGGTATGCTCTCATAGCAAAACATCTAGTTGGAATGTTTATTTCTCAATGAAATTTTCAGTATTTATTGCTTGAAACGTTTTTCTTCAGATTTCGATACGAATGTCGATGCTCTTATTAAGTGCTTCCCGAATGTGGAAATTCTCAAGATGGAATCCTTTGAGAGTATGCCCTTTGAGAGTGTATGTATGCCTTTGTATTTATTAATAAATAATTATAATGAAGGGAATGAGCTGTTTTAATTGTTAGATTAGAGACTATAGATCTGCTGTTTCCTTTAAACGTCATAGGAGAGAAGGTTCGCAGTGAGGAACGCCTTATGTTCCTATAGTTCCGATTCATTAATCTGCAAGCCATAAAGCAAGAAAAGAATTGGAACAGTTGCATCTAGTTTTGGTTCCCGTTTTCTGATTCTCATGTCTGTGAAAGGCGACAGTGCCCAACATTCGCTGTCCATTATTGAGAAGAGGGAAGTGTGGAGGAATTTTTGGTACCCATTGAAGAAATTTTCCCGATTAGTAGTTTGCTTTCTTCATGAATTTTTTATTTTTATCGAGGGTCTGCTTTCCTTTTTTTCTCGCTCTTACCGGTTTCAAGATAGGACATTTTCTTCTTATCGGGCATCTATAGCTGTATTTAAAGCCCGAAATATCCCTCAATTTCAAGGATCATTGTGAAGAAAGCCTTTCTTTGAGAGGTGTTACCTCATCTCCTTAGAAGAGAAACGTGTCCAAGTTGGAACTAATAGTATGTTAGACGTTGTTACAGTGTAATTTTGATGCAGTCAACACAGTTTCAGTTCTCCGGTGATATTGCGGCACCGACTCCATTTTTTTTTTAAATTTTAAATACCCAATTTTCAACACACTATCCATTATATCAAAAAGCGTGAAATTTGCGTTGCATTTACTCAGATCTTGTTTTGGAAACCCACTCCCTGAGAGCACTCGTCTACGATAGTCGGCGCCTTGTTGACCTAGTGCTGTGGCATTACACAGCCATCGTATGAGGAAAAAAAGGAGTGAAATAATTCCACAAGTGGTGACATAGATGCCAGACTTCATTCTTGGGTTTTTGCAAGCGTAGAGATTTTAAATCTGTTTTCATAAAGGAGATTTTTTATCTGTTAGTGGTGAATGTAAAATTATCAGCATATACTGCAGATGTGAAAAATTTATGGAATTATAGAAGTTTCAATATCGTTTATTGATTTTCTTCTCAATTTCCCAATTGTTTTTTTTTTATCTACATCGTTCAATCCTCAATCATAGGAGCACATGTTGCCATTTTACAAGGCGTTTTCCCATTGATTTAGTTGATTACAATGTTGAATAGAGAATACACATAACGCTTACTTCGTGAGATATGACAAAAGTTTAAAAAAATTTTTTTGTTCTCTGTATTGCATTGATTTTTGTAAAATAATCATATGATATATATTTATGCTTCTTATTCAGTCTCCCGAGGAATCATTCACGAAACTTTTCTCGGCGCATGCATTCCCACGAATTCGAAGGCTATATTTCGGTTCACATGGATTTATCAATTTATTTCTGGGAAAGTTACTCGTATGGAATAGGTCTCTTGAAGTTCTTCGATTATTGCATAGAGATGAAACAGGGTGAGTTTTTGATAATTTATTGAAGAAGTGATAAAGTTTGCGTTATACAATAAGTTCTACTGTTCTGAATACTTAAATGTCTAGATATGAATTTTGCCGTACCATTGGATTTATTACTCAACCAACTATAGACCACCCAGAAGTGATGTTTAGTCCATAAAGAAAAAAATATCACTTATTTATAAACGAATTTGTCGCTTGTATGCAAGCATATCAATGAAATGGAACCATCCTATCGCTAATTATTTTCAAGGTGAGCTAGAAGTAATATGTATTTATGAAGTTTTTGATGTTCAGAAAGATGTACACAATGATCCAAGTCTATCATGGGTTGCCAAATTTCTTTTTAGCACTTAGTTGCTTTTCTTATCACAACTTTTTGCATATAATGAATGATAAATTCTTCCGCCTATTTCTAGTTTTTTTAATATATTTTCCTTCCTGTATTTTGGTTTCACTAAATTTATACGGTTTGTTATCTTCCAGTATAATGAATGTCTATTATTTTTATCCATAATTGGTTGCAAATGTGACATATGATTAAAAAGATGGTTTTTGTGATATTCTTGCAGATCTTCGAGTTCATTAGAGATCATTCGATTTAACTTATCTCGAGATGCTTCAGATCAGTTTCTGTGGTCTTTCTTCCTCAAGATATCACTATTGCATTGAATCAATCCTCTCTTCGGTTGAATAATCCTCCGTAAATGACAATTTTTCAGCTTTACTGGTTTGCAACGTGCACCATTCATTCCAACTCTAACAGAATTTTATTTTGAAAATGTTGTACCTACGAATTCTGCATATGCAAGAATTGGACGACTCAGAAATTTAAAAAAATTGTCGATTCGTTTTTGGTATGATGAAGCGGACGAAAAAATTTTACATCTGAAGGTAAACGATGTTTCTTTTGTTAATTGGTTTATGCTTTTCCATATGGAGTTTTGGTGGATAGTATTATTGCATTTTGAGGTGTCCTTTCAAAGCGAATAGGGAAGACCATCCACCTCCAGAGTATCATCAGGTTACCGTATCTTACTACGATATAGTAGCAAGGTACGGTAGTTAATTCGTGAGCTTCCTTGGCGCATATGTATCACCTCATCTGCTCACGATGTCAGTTTCCATATTTTCAGAATCTCTCTAACTTGGAACATTTACATATGTATTGTTCGGGAGAAGGCACTGAGCACTCAGCTGCAAGAACTGCTGAACTTTTCCGCCTTCCCGATGAGAACGCATCGAACTTCTTTCCATATCGATTGAAGCACCTACGTATCACAAGTAATCATAACTTTCGATCGGAGGCTATTGAGGAACTTGCTAAAGGGTTTGCTTCTTTGATTCCTTATTTGTTGTGGTTGAAAGAAAGTGGAATGAAAGTTGGGCCACTGTAGTTGGGGTGGGGGGAGGGGAGTTGAGAATCTAGTGACCGTTCTATTGTTTGTAATGAGCGTGTTTCCCACATCTTGAAAAACATCCTGCAGAGCAAGATTGAACATGTGTAATCCGTCGAATAGGGCAACTTATTTGGAGTGCCGTAAGTACTGCTGCATCGTGCGAAGAAAAACCTTCGCAAGATGTCTTAATTCGTGCGTTCCTTCGCGCTTATGCATCGTAACGGAACAAAGCGAAAACGTTACTGTAAAATATAATCTACATTCGACATTTCATTGATATATGGCTGATCTCGGAGTGACATTCGGATCTACGAAGTTGGCAATCCGAAACCTAACTGGATATCTGCAAGACAAACGATTTCTAGACCCAGAATATTTATTGGTGTACTGGGCAGAGATATTCTGAGGTTGTATGTGATTGTTGCTGAACATTTTTCAGTCCATTAACTCAAGATGGTAAATTACTAGAGGTGTATGTCATTTCAGTTGTCCAGATCTCGAATCTCTAAATGTCAGCTACGATGATTTTGTGAATGAAGAGGCTTTTGCAATCATTGTTCACCGATTCAAGTAAGTGTGTTTGTAATGTAACCTAGTTAGCACTAGTCACTTATCGTTACTTTAATTTACTTTATTCCACAAAGCATTTAGTGCGAATAGATCTCTCTTCGCACCTCTTCATCTTCCGCTTAGGTGAAGTTGTAAGATCGCGTGAACTTTAGGGATTAGTCTTATCTCTTGCCCATCGGATGCTGACGAATCGATTCACCGTTGTTTCACTAAGAGGAGAATCTAGACTTGCTTCATCGCCCTCGTCTCGATGAGGCTGTTGCTTGGAACTGACTCGTTAGCACGAAGCCAAAGGGTCTGATCGGAGGTCTCCTTAAATTCATCGCGCAGTAATGAATATGGAAGATGAATGTTTATTCATAATGAATGCTCTTTTGATTGAAATAAATATATAAACAAAGAAAATTCATAAGCAGCACATAACTAAATTGAGAGACAGACATATCATAGGAGCTGACCTTGAAGTCTTGCACATCGCACCGGCTAGTTTAATAAACCGCTAACAAATAATGGAATACTCCGAGTGCCCTGAGGTCAGTATCACTAGTCTTGATTTTCGAAGGAATTGGTTCGAGTGCTCCCGAAAATCGTTCGAGATGCACTGAACATCGTCCGACAGCCTTTGAATTTTGTTCGATGGTCCCTAAAATTCGAGGTCACCGAGCTTTCTCGCAGGTGACTGGTCTCTCGAGTTCCAGATTCTTAGTTTCCGGACCTCGAGATAATTGGCATTTCGCTGGATACCTTTGCTGCCCGAAATGGACGTCTTTGACTATAGTTGAATCCCTCAAACGGGATCAGAGGGTTGAATATTCCAACGTTACCTAACGGTTCTTGAATCGTTCATGGTATCGATAGTTTGCGTTATGTGCAGAGATGGCCTAGGATAGGGGAAGGAGGGGAAATCCGATGGGATAATGCGCGTCATAACTACTTTTTGAAGCAATCGAACTAATTATCCGGTCGTGCAATCACATTTCTAGAGAAACATTAGAATAGCATTCATCATGCTGCAGATTTATGCCCCCTTATTTAACATTTCTTTGCACAAAATAGCCTCCAAGCATTCTTTTTCTTGGCGCGTATGATGCTGCTCGATACGGAATAGTTCCGTCTCCAATCCAGTGAGGATCATCCGTCAAGTTGAGAGAAGAGGTAAAATCCCAGGCGGAGATTACGCCGTAAACACGGGAGCATCATGTTCCCTGATGAATGAAAAGTGAACCTTCGCCGAGATTAAACTGCCCATCATACTCGTAGGAGCTGTCTTAGTCGAAGGAATCTCAGTGATCTTCCATTTGCCAGACTTCCTATAAGGAGTAGAGGGATTAGTCGATAGAATGGCTATTGCAAATCTCACTTTGCTTTATACTGATTCTCATTTCATATTATTTCTCGGCAACTCATCTTGTGATTTTTATTCATGTCCTGTGGTGAATTTAAGTGGAATATTTATTAATCTCTTATTCATTAAGGAATTTGCGGTTTCTTGAAGCAAACGAGTTGATTAGTTCGTTTGATGTGCTGAGTAAGTTATCGGACGATGATTTACCGAATTTGAAGTATCTCGCCCTTCGCAACACACAGGTATGTCATAGATGATTGAGATCACTTAGAATTCGCTTGCAACGAAGTGTCTTGAAAACTTGAGATAGACGGCTTCGGTTTCATTACATGAGCAAAACGAATCTTATGTAAGCTGAAAGTAGTTCATATCTACCTTTTATGTATAGATATGGTGTTTGATATTATCTATAGTTTTTTGATGTTTCATTTTTCGATAGCATATTCTCAGAAGCCCTTATGAGCGTCTCCTCCGTGTCATGATACATTTGTACATTTTCCTTTGAACACTATGATGTATCATATTTGTTAATCAAGACAAAATTAGAAGAGCTACCCTTGACAAGATCAAGAATGCCCGCATCAAATGGGATATAACTAATTAAAGCTTATATGATCCAAAAGCCGGTAATTGCTTCTGCTACAACACCCAGCATTATTGCCCTATTTGCCAATTCGAGATTACTGGACAGAAATGTAGACAAAAACATTTTCATATATGCCAACGGTGATGAGCGCATACATCTCAAAATCTTCAATATTTCGTGGGCTTTAGTGATTGAAGTTTTGAGCTAAATTTCGAAAGATTTATTTAGAATTAAAACTTTTACTTATTGTAATCTAATTGACTGTAGTGTTGTATGTTCACTTTCATTATATCAGGTCGTATTGAAAGTTAACGGGTACCACTTCATATTAAAAGTTCCTTTGGCATGAAAGTTCGTTCTCCGGCCTCAAACACATTAAGCGTGTTTTCGAGTTAACTCAATACGACGAAAAGAGATCGTGATCTTACTGTGCAACAACAAACGAAAAAGAAGCTTAGTGGTCAAATTATCCCTTTGTCGTAAAAGCTCAAAAAGCGTTGGAAAGAAACTAATTCGATTGTCCGATGCCCCTGATAAAATCGCATATTACGCTTTCTCTCAGCTGTGTGACTATTTATCGTTCACTAAAACACGCTCACTAAGTTTTCTTCCTCAATCTTGATATGTTTTGTCTCTGAACTCACAGAACATGATTCTAATTTTCCGTAAGGTCTTTCCGGAACGAAATCGAGCACCAACGATGCAAATCGTGAAATTGCAGACCAATCAAAGAGTCCTGGAAGAATTGAACGAGCGACGGCCAAAGTTGGTGATAACGAACAGAAGGAAATATTTCATAAACGGAGTAATCCAGGATGGTAAGACGTATATAAATAAGGAGTTCATTGGTGACATCAACGCCGTCCTGAACGACTTCAGTGAAATTGATGGCTTTTGCTGCATGGGAAGCGTTTGCGCCGAAAATGTACGTCACTAGAATTGAACTTATTTGATACTTTATGTCTTTGTGTTGCAGTGGATGTATATTCCATATGCTCAGTGATAATGGTCTTCTGAGGTGACAAAATGAGTGTAGAGAGAGTGGCAAAAATAAAGCAACAATACAGAGGCGCATGTGCAGTAAATAAAATTCAAACATGGCGCAGTAGTTGTGATGCAAACTAAGGGAGATCTTGAAATGCAGTGCGGAAAGGATCGTGGTGTGAAGCAAGTTTTAGGCGCAATGAATTTTAGATTGCCCCAGAAGTGATGGTAGTTTCACCTTGTTAAGCGCTGTTTTGGAAAATGTCGTAATGACATTGTTCTTCACGGCAGCCGAAAAGCACTGTAATCCGGAAGAACTCTGTTGTGCGACCATGTATACGAAAGTCTAGCGACATTGTGCTGAAAGGAACCTCGTAATGGAAGGAGATATGAGTTCTACGTACATTGATGAATTTTACGGAAATCTTCAACACTTTAATATGACGCTAAAACTGTGTTGTACAGTCATAGAGATTGTTGGAAACGATTTTCTTGTAGCAACATCTACTTTTTCGACGAACATCCATTACAGTAACAACGAAATAGAAAGAGTATAACCGTAACAGAGTTATGCGGTTTTTAGTATTACTGTCGAGTGCACGATACTAAGATATTGCAAGTGCGAATCCTAAATTTATAGGAACAAGGTGGTGGAAAGTAACTGATGTGATTTTATCAGCAAATCCCGGGGATGAGGATCAGAGCGATGGAATTAGAGTAGCTTCAAGTATAGAAATGCTAGGCTGGAAGTGGCTTGAGGACGCAAAATTCGTAGAAACAATGCAACAGTGTCTGAAGGGTTTCGAAGAATAAAATACCCATATACGGCTTATTTTCATGCTTTATCGAGTAGATCACTGCACTGAGCAAAGCAAATCAAACAGATATTGCTTACATTGATTTCTCGGAGGCTTTTGACGTGGTTTGTAAACTCTTACGTAAGCTTCACAGCTATAGAATAGTTGATGCTTTTCTCAAATGGATATGGTCTTTTCCGTCTGAGAGGATTTTTAAATTTAGGATTGGTGAATTGTTATCGCAGAGCAGTTCTACTTCAAGCGGCGTTCTTCAAGACAGACAGTATTCTGAGGCTGTTGCACTTCGTCACTTATGTTAATGATGTGTCCGATAAGCTCTCAAATGTGTGTAAATGGTTCGCCGACGACCTCAAAATTCATCGGCCCCTTATCGATTCGGCTATCGATTTTTACCAATTGACTAATGATTTCAACATGTTTTCCGCATTATCAAATGCCTAGCAATTAGATTTTTCTTGTGAGAAATGTTTTGCATGTGAATTTTCAACACGAATATACGCTTCGGATAGATGGAATATGCTGCCAACAACAGAAAATCCTAACCAGGACCAAGATTTATCGATAAACCCCAAATTCCAGTAGAATTTCGATTGTGCTGAAATATCTTCAAGAGCGTTTAAAATTGCAAGTTACAATTTTGCACTCGTTGAAGCACGAATGCTTCAGGCACTACCGCAAAGCCTTTGTAACATACTGCCGCGCTGTTATTGAATGTTGCTTACCCGATCTGATCACCTTACCTAACTTCTAACATCAGATGTATTGAAAACAAATGTTTCATCTGTAAAGCCTTCTTCAAATCTTTCCTAATCCCTATAAATCAGACTAAACTGCGCGCGTTAAGAACTTCGAACTTGAGAGTTTAGAGTATTGGAGAGTATTGCTTGATTTGGCATTATGTCATGAAATTGTCGATGGATTTTTGATATATCCTTCAAAATTCTCATTTCTTTCGCTTTCCAGTCATAATGGCCGTGATCATCGTTTTCAGTTGGCACACAAGGCATATTCATTGAACAACATTCTGAACATTTTCCAGTCTAGAGTGGTACGGATTTGAGAAAAAGGCCCGGGAAATATTGTTGAGGCTTTATTTATGTATCGCTTGAAACGTTTCAATTTGTGCGATATTATAGGAATGATTTACTGGAAAATCATCAGGAATGTGCGTGCCAGATTTTTGGGGATTTGATGCATGGATGTATTGTGATGTGTTTTGAAATGTTGCTGCTTTATGATATGTTCTGTAATGATGTTTTTTCTGATCGTGTATATTTATGTTGTTCACATACTTCACTGCTAAATTACAGTCTTCTTTATACTTCTATGAATAAAGATTCTTTCGTTTATTCTTTAAAGAGGTGGTTTTAAATGTTTTATATTCGTGGTAATATCTTTTTATCTGAAGGGTTCTATTGCAAACCGCAATTACTCAGTAGTCACAACCATCGATTCCCACCCATTCTGCATTCATCGTTATAATTTGTTTTCAACACTTATTTATTATACAATTTTGAGGATTATCATATCTCATCTTGCCCTGGTCTTACCCTCATATAATGGTGTGTTGTTCAAACGTTATTTGATAAGTGATGCCCTATTTTTGGTTTAATTCCAATTTGACAGAGATGTAATACGCGACATATGAGCGTCAGGCAAAAATAAATATCCACAAGCCATTTCTAAGGGAGGCGGGAGGGGATCTTCTGGTTGCGACATGGGATTATCCCCTTTATGACTCGCATTTGCAAGTATACTATCTATTGGTAATTACAGTAAATCGGAATAAGGGGAAAATCAGGTGTGTGACGTGCGACGGCGGCAATATTCGAATGCTGCAGAGTCGACAGGCGACAGCGGTCGGTCAACATTGACATGCTGGGCATCGATGGCAGTAGTGAAGTTTTGCTTCTGAGAGTTGACCACCCTTCTTCGCATGTGATGTGTCTTGATTTTCGTTTCTTCATATGGGTAATATTCGCGAAGAACACACTTATTCACAACGTTTTCGCGGTCTTGGAGCTGCACGCTTTGGCGGCTTTCTCAGTGCTTCTTTTCTTTTTTTTCTCTCGGAGCATTACCGTTTACACTACTAGCTTTTGCACCATTCGATTGTTGAGTGCATTTCACTGAACAATGACAAGCAATCTTGGTAACTGAAATCTCCATCATTATACCGCATTATGATGCGTCCATTCAGTGTCAATTATTCAATTTCATCTCATTGGCGCAATGCTGTTTATGCAACCGCAATCTTTATGCAGCCATATTAAGGCATTCATCTTTGTGATTTGTTTCAACATTTATTTATTTTGAACGTTTGGGTATACACTGCCTTCCTTCCCTCAATTCTTGATTACCACATAATGACATCATTAGACCAGCCTCATGTGAACAGAATAGTGCCCAAATTGGCTTTAATGTAGAACGTTTTACCTTCCATCCCATCGTTTTATTTTTTGCACAGTAAAAATGTAAGAGCCAGCATAAAAATGGCGATCAGAAATAACTTGCCAAAATAAATCGAACGCCAACTACCCTCTCCAAAGAGTGAACGAGGAATCTGGTACTCTGACCGACATCAGCCTGATGCCGTACGACGTTTAATTGCTCTCTATTATTTATTCGCATGTTGGTAACGCAGTGCTGCTTCTGGCCTCTTTCCAAGAGGGTTACTCATAGGTGAATCGATTTTTCGATTTGTCATATTTGTGCACAGAATTGATTGAATGTGTGTTTATGATCGAACAACGAGGAATGAGTGGGTTGCTATGGAATGCATCGTTCTTTATTGCACACTCATTGTAGATGTGTGTTCTGACTGCAGTCGCCGATGTTTCATCGTTTTTGCGTTGTTCATTGAGATGTCTCGAATTCTCAGTTATCCTTCTTGTTTTAGATAATAGATAATGGAGTTCAAACTGGAAGATAATGATTTCCGGGCTATAGCACTTTGCCAATTCAAACTCGGGCGTCGAGTGGCGGAAACATCCCGTGATATGGTAGCAGCTTTTGGTGAAGAAGCACCAGCTGAAAGAACGGTGCAGAAGTGGTATTTGGAATTTCAGCGGGAAGGTATGAACCTTAATGATGCTCACTTGATTAGAGATTTGCCTAATAGGCTCATTGAAGCATTTGTTATATTTTCAATTGAATTACGGTTTCTGAAAGTGAACTGTGGAAAAGTCGCGCGAACTTCCTGAAGACATATGTTTCATTCGTGCTATTTCCGTAGTGTTTCTAAGGAGGGCTCTATTACTTCTAAAGGCAGAGGTGGTAGACCACTTTTCACAGGAAAGTTAAGGCTTCAAGGTTGTTGTCAGTTGAAATCGGAGATCACGAACTATCCTCAGATCGCCTGACTAGCAGTTTAAAGCAGATTTCTGGAATCCCCATCTTAATTCGAGATGGTTCAAAATTTCCCAAGTATGCCGTTGAAACTAGTCTCCTTCGATCGAATGTGGGCTGAGGATTCTAAAAGAAGGTTCCTGTTTACTGTGCCACGTGTATGTCGATCGTTCCCTTAGCAGATCCAATCCAAGATAGTCCTAAAATTTTTTCTAGACCCAAAACTCTCATGCGAGATACATTCATCGCCTAACCTTCTTTAGGTATGACGGAGAAGATGAATGGCGCTGTGCCGATATATTTCCCATTTGGGAATCGATATGATGAAATCGATAAACGGTACAGGTTCACGCAGCGGTAAGCACGTCTTGTATACTTTTCTGGCAAGTGCAATGTGGGTGCATGAGAATTGACGTCTTCATGAAGGCATTATATGTTTGTATAAACGAGGTTTGTCGCTGTTCGTAATAGAGGATCAGTTTCGAGTGAACTCTAAGACGAGAGAGGGGTGGATACCATATCATTTATTGCTATCTGATTGGAGAGGGAATGTTGCACTTTTTTTCCAACTTATTTGACTCCTTATCACTTGCATTAAGCTCCTCTTTGGTTGCTTCAGGACAAATCTGATGCCATTGGCTACGAACTATCCACTTCGTTCTATCGATCCCATGAATGCAGAATTCGGTGATCGAGAAATTCATTCTTATCGGCGACAACTTTTCAAACGAAATATTGCTCCATCAGACGTCGAGGTTCATCAGTTTTTATTTACTCGCTCAATAATCCTTCAGTCAGACCTTATGCGGGTGTTGAAAGAAGTCGGACGTTATAATCATACAAGAATCAGAGCTTCAAAGTAACTTTGACGTATTTGATTGTATAATAGTTTATAATTGCGACCATGTAATGCGTCAAGTAGAGATGGAATAATTATTTATGCTGACGTTTCATCTGTTTGAGCCATAATCCTAGTACGCTAAGCCCAAAATCATCACGTAAACATACTTTGCCACATTTCATAGAATTATGGAAACTTCCACGATGATGGAAGAGAATAGATGTAAATAGGAAGAACGAATTCACAGATCACGGGAGAGAAGTTTAGTGTGGATGGATATTCGACACAACCGTTAATCGTTGGTTTTAGAGAGTTTATGAGAATCCATCGTCGATTATAGAGGCATTAATTAGCACAACTGTAAACTGTCATATAATCATATCTATTGATCACGCGTATGCGAAACGATAGCGTAATTATACATATTCAGCTCTAATAGAGGGATGTGAAATATTTGTGAAGAAATGCGCTTTGAGAATTGGTTCTAAGAATATGATTACTTACACTAAATGGAAACAGGGAGCATCTATTCCATGGTACAAGTAACCTTTTTGGTGGTCTTGCTTTTCTCAGACGACGAATTATCTTGTAAATCCGCAGAACGGAACCTTGAAACCAGACCGAAATTGGATGTTTGATTTAGCTTAAGCCATTGATTATGCCATTCTAATCTCATTTTTGATCTCAAGTTGTATATCCTGCGCTTTCTTCTGCCTGTTCTCCTATTTCTTAGCATGTGCTTCTTAGGGCTGCTTTATTAGCTTTGAAGAAATTTAGTTTTCTCCAACTCATATTCTTTTGCTATACTGGTTTACTTCTTTACCTATATGTTCATATCTCTGGCCATAACCAACTAAAGCCAAAAATTTTCCAGGCAATGTCTCGATCGGATATCTTTCCCGACGTTGTTCTTATGACGATCTTCAAGTATATGCACCCTGTCGATCTAATCAACGGTGTATCGGGGATGTCGAGACGATGGAATAAACTCGCGAATCTTCCTTCTAATTATACCAATGTTAGGGTGATTATCGATGAGGAATCGGTTGCAACGGGAAGCGCGAAGGCATTCTTACAACGGGTATTGATAGATTTTGTTTTGCAATGTTTAATGTGAACCGTATCAGGGTTTGGATGAGCGGAAGTAGTTGCCATCAACACAATCTTTTGAAAGGTTAGACTGTAGGTAGTGTGCAGCTGGGCTTGGAATCCGGTGATCGCCGAAACAGAAGATGCTGATTTTTGGGGATGTAGTTCTACCACCAGGCAGTTTCTTTGAATTCATCTCGTTTTATAACGAAATCATCTCTTTTATCAGACGCCCGCATTGGCATTATTCTAGAATGCGATATTTTTATTTCTTATACCTCTTGAAAGACTTTTTCCAGTATCCTTGCGTTTCACACTCCAACCATGTAGCAATAGTCAATGTGGGAGCGACATTTCCATGAGAATTTCGCACATTACGATGTTTCTCACTGATAAAGCGAACGCTGATTGGGTTTACTTCTATTTTGCATAGGCATCCTTCAACCAGTTTCTAGGGAACCAACTGTATTCTGAAGTTGTGTCTAGATTACGCGAAGAGTATCTCGCCTGGTTGTTTCGCCCATATTCTTCCCGAATGTATGCCTAACGTTACGTTGCTCGATACAAGCTTCTTTGCTGGTATGTTTTTTGATGCTTATCATGTCACCGTTTGCTTCATCTGATTAGGAATTTCCTTTTAGCAAACCAATCTTTTCGAATACCTTTAGAGTACACTCTCGTTTCAGTTTTGAAGGTGCAAAACGACGAAATTGAGTGAAATAATATAGAAAATCTTCATATTTTTGTGAAATAAATGTTTCACAAGTGTGAAAGTGCACGTTCGTACTTATCGCTTCCCAGCAAAAGTGTATACGCCTTGCTGTGCAAGGAGCTGAATCTCGTTTGCATTATTAACTTATCTCTTGAAAATCTAGCTTTTTTTCTGGCTTTGAAAAGTTATGGTTCATAAAATGTCGAGCTTCTGAACATAAGATGGGCCTAGTTAGTTGTATGACAAAGTTAACTGAGGATTTACGCCTTCAGGTGATGAATTTGTTTATATATTGCGCCAAATAATAATATGATTTTGTTTTTTAGCTGGAACTCATGATATCTGTTTGAATAATAATGCAAAGAGCGCTGAGGGAAGGGCGTAGACGTTTTGATGGAAACCAGGCAAGCAACTGTTTCATGGGGATGGGTTTGATCCATAGGGGCGAGATTTGATAAAATCAGCCCGTATTATCATAACGGACCGATATTTAGAGGTTCTTTGCAGTGTTCAGTAAGCGCATTCTCGTGGGTTTCAAAGTAAATTTTTTATCACTTGTTTTTTAGAACATTTTTCTTCAGATTTCGAAACGAATATTGACACTCTTATTCGATGCTTCCCAAATGTGGAAATTCTCATCATGGAAAACCTGGCGAACGTATGTATCTCATTGTATGAACTGCGAAAGGGATCGTATCTTTTAATCACTGGAATGGAGAGTATAGATGAGCTGTTTCTATTAAATATCACAAGCGGAGGGAGGTTCTCAATGAGGGAAGCCTCAGATATCCCTAGTTCCGGCTCGCTATCTTTGAAACCATAAGCCAAGAAAGCAATTGAAACAGTTTGGTCTATAGTTGTTTGCCGTTTTCTGGTCCCCATTTTTGTGGAAAACGGCACCGCTGTAAAATTGTAGGGTGCTTGTTTTGTTCCCTGCCCTTAATTGTCCCTGAAGGATTTGCAAGTCCCATCTGTTTTGAGGTTCGACTAGATGCTGTGTAACTTTACAACAGGGCAAGATATTAAGCTTTAAAAAATCAACGATAGTAACGGCGGAGAGGATGATGCGATGAGAGAGGAAGGAGGGTGATCGTCGATCCGGCAGAGAGGTGGCGTGAATAGTGCCACCTTCGCAACAACCAGCAGGGGCAGTCCTCACGCCCGAAGCACTTTGCTATGTATTATGGTCCATTACTTTTCTTCTCTCACACCGTTGACCTACAATCTACTGATCACCCCTTATACAGTTCTTGCCAACATTCGGCGTCTCTTGTTGAGGAAGGGAATCTTAAGTAAATATCCAGACCCTTTATGCCTCCATCTCTAAAAATCGGCTACAAATTTATTCCACTGTCCTGGCATCGCAAAATCATCAAATGGGCAACTGATTATGAGTTAATTTCAAAAGTGCTGACATTGTGGCTAAACTCCTTCGATGGGATCTTTCGAGCATAGAAGTGCTTACGTATGTATTGTGCTAATCTCGATCGTTCATCTAGCTCATGTTTTTTTAAAACTATCGTCGCAGGTACATTGCTGGTGTAAAAAGATATGTGGATTGACTCCAGTTCCAACATCGGTCATTGATTTTTTCTCAATTTTTGGCTGATCCTCTCATCTCAGTCGTTTTTATCACTGAGCAAGGAAGCACATTTGGCGCTGTTTTGCAAAGCGCTTCCACTCGTTTAGTTGGTTGCAGTGCTGATTGACGCATAGGAACGCCAAGCGCTTGATATGCTATCATCAATATCTGAAATCATTGCATTTAACCTGCTGTATCATTGTTTGCACCACTATCGCTTGACAAGTGTTTACTTTCATTCAGGCAAATGAGGAGTCGATTACAAAGCTTTTCTCGGAGCATGTATTCCCTCGAGTTCGTAGGCTATATTTTGGCGCACAAGGATTTGACGATCGCTTAATGGGCAAATTGCTAGCGTGGAAGAGATCAGTTGAAGTTCTTCGGTTATTGCGGGTTGATCAAGCTACGTGAGTCGTTGATTGTTGCATTTTATATTGAATGAATTCTTTAGATGGCGTTCTGCAAAGTCTGTCAAGTTCTTGAATTTTAGCACTGAATCAAACATAGGCGACCCTATGCGCCGTTTATCCGTTCAAGAGAATGAGCAACGGTAATATGTACTGGTGAAATATTCGGCGCGAAGAAGGATGTAAAAGTTGCCAAGATTTATTTGAAAAATTCCTTACTTCTGAGATTTCATATCTGATTTTTGAGCGCAATTTAGAGCATTCGATTCTGTCTATACCGAGGCACTTAAAGTCATCCTTTGTTTTATCTCGGTGTTCTTTTCTTCACAAAGTGCAACTCTTTCTGATCATTGCCCTTATGTTGCTAAGAAATCGTGCGTGAAAAATTGTTTCAGCTTCTTTGGTTTGCAACAAGCACCATTCATTCCATCTCTCACGGAATTATACGTGGAAAGCATTGATCTTACGAATTCTGCTTTTGCAAGAATTGGGAAATTAA
Organism: Baylisascaris procyonis; assembly: GCA_037389465.1. NCBI lineage: Eukaryota > Metazoa > Nematoda > Chromadorea > Rhabditida > Ascarididae > Baylisascaris > Baylisascaris procyonis. The sequence goes on along the minus strand of JAZARR010000154.1, from coordinate 3,846,022 downwards.
CAAATTTGAAGAAGTTATCTATTTGTATCGGCTATGATGCAACAGACGAAGAAGTTTTGCAACTAAAGGTTAATGGTGTTTTTGTTTGTGTTTATATTCCCTGTGTGGATTTTCAATGTGCTCATATTCACTTGATATGTGGATGGCGCTTACTTACAATAAATAACTTTACAGTTGTGAATTTTTTTATAGATTCTAATAAATTTCAAGGGCGACAAAACAAATGAAACGCATACGGATCAGGCTGCGACGATGTGAGCTTTTTTGAGCCGGTTATATCGGCAATGTGGGATTATGACGGGATGTTTTGTTTGCTTAGTAACTTCATTTTTCATTTTTTTTTTCATTCATTGTTGACTTATGCTTCCCTCACGAAAGAGCTGATAAGTGCGCCATGCGAAAAGAGAGACACCATCCGAATAAGTCAGGTTTTTAAGGGGCAATTTCTGAGGGCGAGGTAGAATGTATTGGGTTTTGTTTGCTTTTTTTGCTGTCATCTCTGCTAATGCCTGTTCAGTTCTTTAAAAACGCATCTGTATTTCATGTACAATGAGCTCTATCCACTTATGTTTGCTAATGTGCGAATGGGGTGAGAGATGAATAACATCGAAGATTTTTACTATAATGCCGTTATTGCTTTCTCAATATTACGATTATTTCTTAGAGAATTTCCTCTGTCTTCCAATTTTTTCTTTTCTCAAAGAAATTGCAACAGAAAAGTACTTCTGCATTCAGAAGTCATCATCTGTTCAGTATATGAGTATAGTGTGCTTTCAGAATCTTTATAACGTAGAGCATTTGCATATGTATTGTTCGGGTGAAGACAGTGAGCACGGACAAGAAAGTATTATCGAACTTTTCCGGCTTCCTGACAGAAATATATCGAAATTCTTTCCATATCGACTGCGCCACTTACTTGTCACAAGTAATCCTAACTTTTCTCCGGATGCTATTGAAGAACTTGCTAAAAGGTATACTTCTTTATTTCTTTATCAGTTTCCTATTTTTATTACATTCGTAGCACACTTGAATTGTTATAGCGAAAATTGATGTGAGAAAACTTGTTATTTTGGCATTTTAATATTACTGTGAAAAACTGATGGGATAAGTAGGGCTTTGGGAGTGAGAATTGTTGACCATTCAAAACGTTAAGTGCTAATCTCTTGCAGTTAGGAAAACACTATACCGAACAAAATGCTTTTCATATTGTTTATTGAACAGTGCACTTCATTAATGAAGATAGACGGTTTCTGAATTAGACTTCGTGCAGATTTTATGAGAAAAGCATTGTGAGATTTGTATGATTATTCGTTACATTTTTTACAATCGAATAATTCGAGACGTTAAACCACAGGAAGTGTATATCGTTTCAGTTGCCCAGACCTCCAATCTTTAAATGTCAGCCATACTTATTTTATGTCTGAAGAGCCTTTTCCGATGATCGTTCAACGGTTCAAGTAAGTTTATTTGCGGTAATTCCTTGTTGTCACTACTCACTTTCAACTTTTTTCGGTCCCCTCAAAAAATTGGTTTTAATTTTTCCGTAAATCATTCCAGATAACCTTAAGACCGCCTGGCAGCTATCGAATTTTTTTAGTGATCTCCGAATTTTGAAGGCACGAATTTTCTTGCCGGTAATTGGTCCTTTCCATTCCAGATTTCTGGCTTTTGATTTGAGAAAGGGACATTTCGCTTGGTATCCCCGCTGCTCGGAATTGGTGGGATTAAAGATCTGTTCATAATTTTTGAAACAAAACGTGACAGATCGCCATGGTCGAGGAGAGAGTGTATCGTTAACAACCATTGATTCCTTGCTGCGGATGTGACGAATTTCCCGGATGAGAACATTGGCTAACATAGTGTATAGTTCATCCTGATACATGAGCAGCACAGTACACTTTGTCGGTGCTTACCTGTTAATCGTTCAATTCGAGATGCTCCCCCATAATAGAGGTACAGATTCCACCCAACAATATTCACGGGGACACCAAATGCCGGCACCATTTTCAAGCGTGAATTATTCATTATATCGACTGTTTGAGAGATGAACCAAGGGAAGGGGGAAGAGGACCCGATGAAGTAATGAGGATTAAAACTGTTTTTGGGGCAGTCGAATTAATTTTTGGTCGTGTTGCCTCATTTATGGGAACAATAAATTGCGTTAGTCATGCTGCAGATAGGTGATACCCTGTTTGAAAAATTCTTCGCACAGAACTGCTTTCAAGCGACTTTTCTTGGCTCATGAGATCCTTTTCAATGCAGAACAATTGCCGTCTCCATTCGGCCTAGAATCGTCCGTCAAGCTGAGAGAAGAGGAAGAATCCCGGGCGACGATTATGCCATAAGCATGGGAGGGGTCATTTGTCGGGTCGAACGGCTACTGTCTAAGAGAGAACATTATCGTTCACACTTAAAGGTGTCAGTAATAAATGAGATGGGAATCTCTGTCCAAATTATTCCGTCCATCATTCTCATAAGAGCTTTCTTCATTCCAAGAAGCATCAGTGATCTAGCGTATGCCAGACTTTCTGTAAAAAGTGGAGAGGCTAGTGGATAGAAAACCCATTGCATGTCTTAATCCGCATCACTTTCTCCCTCGCCTAATCATTTTTTCGGCGGTATATACTATATGTTAAATAATGTATGGCATGTTGATTGAATTTTTCCTGGGGTTGTTGTTTAGTGGAATGTTTTCATAATCTTCTTCATTAAGGAAATTACGGTTTCTTGAGTTGGATGGGATGGAGGGATCGTTTGATATACTACGTGAGTTATCGGACGATGATCTACCTGATTTGCAGTTTCTTGCGCTTCGCGATACATCGGTATGCCTTAGATGATTAAGACCATTTAGAATTTATATGCAACGAAATCTTGAAAGTTGCCTATAAACAGCTTTACATTCACACTGTAAGCAAAACGGATCTTGTATGAGCTGAAAGTAGTTCATCTCTTTCTTTCATGTACAGAAGTTGTGTTCGGTACTTTCTGCCTCTTGCCGAAGTGCGTGGTCCAGGTTGAGTACCTGTACCAATTGAAAGAAACCTCACGGTGGCATATAATAGTGAAGTGCGCCTTTGATATAGATGTGTTATGTTGGAGCACGTCGACCATTTACGTCTCCTGGATGGAAGCCTGAGGAAAGTTGGGAAGAATCTAATTCGATCCTCCGATCCCACTGAAAACGCTCGTATCTTACGATAGTCTCAGTTGTGAGAATACCTAATGCATTTACTAACTTTTATTCTTCACTCCTGGTATGTTTTTTCCCACAGAGCACGATTCCAGTTTTCGGTAGGGTTTCTTCCGGAACGGAACAGGACACCAGTGATGCAAAATTTACCCGAAAGTCCATAAGGTTCTAATTCGTCTCTTACTTGTAGCGTGCAGAATGTCCATAGGTCAGCTTATGGAACGTATATGGATGCCAGTGATGCGCATAAGGCTATTAATGTCACTCGGATGTGAGAAGTTTCTAGTCATAAAATTGCAGATTGCTGAAGGAATCCTGGAAGAGCTGAGCAGGCAGCGGCCAAATTTAATCATATCGAACAGAAGGAACTATTTCATAAACGGGTTCATCCAGGATGGTAAGAGGTACATAAATAAGGAGTTCACTGGTGACCTCAACGCTGTTCTCAACGATCTCAGTGAAATCGATGGTTTTTGTTGCATGGGAAGCCTTCGCTCGCAATACTGAGTTGTCATATATCCAGTTTATTTGAAATGGCATGTGTTTATGTTTCACATATCTTATATATTCTGTAGGCTCAGTCGTCGCTTTATGGACCCAAGAGGGGACCGAGTTAACGTAGAGATGACCTTAAGGTGAGGATATGCAACAGATATGCGTGTTCATTGACGGAACATGTGGATCACACTCGGGGATTAGATGTGATGACTACCAATGGGGATGTGAATTGCGGGAGAGGGCATGCCCTGATGCAAGTTTAAAGCCCAATGAACTTTGGACCATCTCGCATTGGCGATTATCTCACCCTGCTAGGCATTGTTCTGAAGTTGTAATGACCACCATTGCCTATCAGATTGCGATAGGGAAAGTGGTCATCGTCGCCGACTGTATTTATGTAATATTTACCATCATTACTTTGAATATTGCTCGAAGGGTTTCGTTGCTTTTTATATGCGGTCTGTTTCTAGAATATTAATTATCATTTTCGTCTTTTTATTTAAAAATATTGTAAGGAATTGTTCGAATGATTTCCGTAATATTTTACTTCTGCCGCCTGCTTGCAATTATATCTGAGTGCAGTCTCATTATTGTGTGTATTTACCTACCATCGGCCTGTGATATTCCCTTTCAAGGCACTTTTAATTTTTACTCTACTGCAAATTCCTCATACACTGATGATGGTATTTGGAGCGCGGTGCTTAGAAATAGAATTGGCTAATCAGTTCTTTATTGCATTATGTCACTCATCTTTGGAACATTCTTCCAATGTGTATTACGTTTGCCTTGAACCTGTCAGTTATTTCTTTCATTGAATGAAAGGTTGTGATTTTTGTGTAATTGGTGATGTGGATTTCGTTTCAACGATTCTCGTCTATTGACTACCTTGCGAGTGAGTCGTTCTTTTGAGAAGTGTTTTTTAGTGTTTTATGTACGTGATAATACCTTTCTATTGAAGATTTTATTGTAACCACAACCGTTTTATGCAACAGCAACCATCACCGATCACCTCCAATTCTGCCTTTATCGTCTCGGCTTACTTCAACACTCATTTTACAACTTCCGAGATTGTTAGGTTGCTGTCATGTGTACTGGACGCTCACTGAGGGCTGAACAGTAGCGGATCTGAGCCGAATTGGTCAAAGTAAAATGCAAACAATATCAAATGGTTTGGCGACACGCATCCATATAAGCGGAGAAAGTACGCAATATAATAGAGCATAGAAGAACACATATTATTGAGCCCGATGCGCAAAAGAGTCGCTGCATGGTTGATGCCCACAATAAGAATTATTTAGTGACCATGCCTTGGACCCACCTTCATTTAAATGGCACGTTGCTCAAAGATTATTTATTAAATGAAGTTCATTCTTCTCACTCTACCATTTCAAATTTATTTGCAGCACTGTGGAGATGTAAATATGCAAAAAGCATTCGAATGCTAATTGCATCTCATTGAATGTAATATTTAAGGTTGAGCATCAAACAACTTTAATGCCTAAATCTCTCTCAGAATTGGGCATTTCGTATGATAACCTACAATGCTTAACCTACCAGCAAATCTAGTTGTTCTTTTCTTTTCAATAAATATATCTATAAATAATTGCATTTTATGCTTGTAGTGACTTATTCTTTTCATGTTATTTTATCCCTTTATCGAGAATATAACAAGCAACGTTGATATCTACACCTCTATCAGTTGGGCATTATACGGCTTTCATTCAATGTTAATTATTTATTTTCATCTCAGTGACACAGTGCTGCTTCTGGCCTCTTTCCAACCAAGTTTTTCATAAGTGAATCGATTTTTGATCTGTCATATCTGTGCATTGCGACGGCACAGAATTGGTCGAAGGTGTGTTTATGATCAAACAACGAGGAATGAGTGGGTTGCTATGGAATACATCGTTCTTTGCGATTGCACACTCATTGTAGATGTGTGTTCTGACCGCAGTCGCCGATGTTTCATCGTTTTTGCGTTGTTCATTGAGATGTCTCGAATTCTCAGTTATCCTTCTTGTTTTAGATAATAGATAATGGAGTTCAAACTGGAAGATAATGATTTCCGGGCTATAGCACTTTGCCAATTCAAACTCGGACGTCGAGTGGCGGAAACATCCCGTGATATGGTAGCAGCTTTTGGTGAAGAAGCACCAGCTGAAAGAACGGTGCAGAAGTGGTATTTGGAATTTCAACGGGAAGGTATGAACCTTAATGATGCTCACTTGATTAGAGATTTGCCTAATAGACTCATTGAAGCATTTGTTATATTTTCAATTGAATTACGGTTTCTGAAAGTGAACTGTGGAAAAATCGCGCGAACTTCCTGAAGACATATGTTTCATTCGTGCTATTTCCGTAGTGTTTCTAAGGAGGGCTCTATTACTTCTAAAGGCAGAGGTGGTAGACCACTTTTCACAGGAAAGTTAAGGCTTCAAGGTTGTTGTCAGTTGAAATCGGAGATCACGAACTATCCTCAGATCGCCTGACTAGCAGTTTAAAGCAGATTTCTGGAATCCCCATCTTAATTCGAGATGGTTCAAAATTTCCCAAGTATGCCGTTGAAACTAGTCTCCTTCGATCGAATGTGGGCTGAGGATTCTAAAAGAAGGTTCCTGTTTACTGTGCCACGTGTATGTCGATCGTTCCCTTAGCAGATCCAATCCAAGATAGTCCTAAAATTTTTTCTAGACCCAAAACTCTCATGCGAGATACATTCATCGCCTAACCTTCTTTAGGTATGACGGAGAAGATGAATGGCGCTGTGCCGATATATTTCCCATTTGGGAATCGATATGATGAAATCGATAAACGGTACAGGTTCACGCAGCGGTAAGCACGTCTTGTATACTTTTCTGGCAAGTGCAATGTGGGTGCATGAGAATTGACGTCTTCATGAAGGCATTATATGTTTGTATAAACGAGGTTTGTCGCTGTTCGTAATAGAGGATCAGTTTCGAGTGAACTCTAAGACGAGAGAGGGGTGGATACCATATCATTTATTGCTATCTGATTGGAGAGGGAATGTTGCACTTTTTTTCCAACTTATTTGACTCCTTATCACTTGCATTAAGCTCCTCTTTGGTTGCTTCAGGACAAATCTGATGCCATTGGCTACGAACTATCCACTTCGTTCTATCGATCCCATGAATGCAGAATTCGGTGATCGAGAAATTCATTCTTATCGGCGACAACTTTTCAAACGAAATATTGCTCCATCAGACGTCGAGGTTCATCAGTTTTTATTTACTCGCTCAATAATCCTTCAGTCAGACCTTATGCGGGTGTTGAAAGAAGTCGGACGTTATAATCATACAAGAATCAGAGCTTCAAAGTAACTTTGACGTATTTGATTGTATAATAGTTTATAATTGCGACCATGTAATGCGTCAAGTAGAGATGGAATAATTATTTATGCTGACGTTTCATCTGTTTGAGCCATAATCCTAGTACGCTAAGCCCAAAATCATCACGTAAACATACTTTGCCACATTTCATAGAATTATGGAAACTTCCACGATGATGGAAGAGAATAGATGTAAATAGGAAGAACGAATTCACAGATCACGGGAGAGAAGTTTAGTGTGGATGGATATTCGACACAACCGTTAATCGTTGGTTTTAGAGAGTTTATGAGAATCCATCGTCGATTATAGAGGCATTAATTAGCACAACTGTAAACTGTCATATAATCATATCTATTGATCACGCGTATGCGAAACGATAGCGTAATTATACATATTCAGCTCTAATAGAGGGATGTGAAATATTTGTGAAGAAATGCGCTTTGAGAATTGGTTCTAAGAATATGATTACTTACACTAAATGGAAACAGGGAGCATCTATTCCATGGTACAAGTAACCTTTTTGGTGGTCTTGCTTTTCTCAGACGACGAATTATCTTGTAAATCCGCAGAACGGAACCTTGAAACCAGACCGAAATTGGATGTTTGATTTAGCTTAAGCCATTGATTATGCCATTCTAATCTCATTTTTGATCTCAAGTTGTATATCCTGCGCTTTCTTCTGCCTGTTCTCCTATTTCTTAGCATGTGCTTCTTAGGGCTGCTTTATTAGCTTTGAAGAAATTTAGTTTTCTCCAACTCATATTCTTTTGCTATACTGGTTTACTTCTTTACCTATATGTTCATATCTCTGGCCATAACCAACTAAAGCCAAAAATTTTCCAGGCAATGTCTCGATCGGATATCTTTCCCGACGTTGTTCTTATGACGATCTTCAAGTATATGCACCCTGTCGATCTAATCAACGGTGTATCGGGGATGTCGAGACGATGGAATAAACTCGCGAATCTTCCTTCTAATTATACCAATGTTAGGGTGATTATCGATGAGGAATCGGTTGCAACGGGAAGCGCGAAGGCATTCTTACAACGGGTATTGATAGATTTTGTTTTGCAATGTTTAATGTGAACCGTATCAGGGTTTGGATGAGCGGAAGTAGTTGCCATCAACACAATCTTTTGAAAGGTTAGACTGTAGGTAGTGTGCAGCTGGGCTTGGAATCCGGTGATCGCCGAAACAGAAGATGCTGATTTTTGGGGATGTAGTTCTACCACCAGGCAGTTTCTTTGAATTCATCTCGTTTTATAACGAAATCATCTCTTTTATCAGACGCCCGCATTGGCATTATTCTAGAATGCGATATTTTTATTTCTTATACCTCTTGAAAGACTTTTTCCAGTATCCTTGCGTTTCACACTCCAACCATGTAGCAATAGTCAATGTGGGAGCGACATTTCCATGAGAATTTCGCACATTACGATGTTTCTCACTGATAAAGCGAACGCTGATTGGGTTTACTTCTATTTTGCATAGGCATCCTTCAACCAGTTTCTAGGGAACCAACTGTATTCTGAAGTTGTGTCTAGATTACGCGAAGAGTATCTCGCCTGGTTGTTTCGCCCATATTCTTCCCGAATGTATGCCTAACGTTACGTTGCTCGATACAAGCTTCTTTGCTGGTATGTTTTTTGATGCTTATCATGTCACCGTTTGCTTCATCTGATTAGGAATTTCCTTTTAGCAAACCAATCTTTTCGAATACCTTTAGAGTACACTCTCGTTTCAGTTTTGAAGGTGCAAAACGACGAAATTGAGTGAAATAATATAGAAAATCTTCATATTTTTGTGAAATAAATGTTTCACAAGTGTGAAAGTGCACGTTCGTACTTATCGCTTCCCAGCAAAAGTGTATACGCCTTGCTGTGCAAGGAGCTGAATCTCGTTTGCATTATTAACTTATCTCTTGAAAATCTAGCTTTTTTTCTGGCTTTGAAAAGTTATGGTTCATAAAATGTCGAGCTTCTGAACATAAGATGGGCCTAGTTAGTTGTATGACAAAGTTAACTGAGGATTTACGCCTTCAGGTGATGAATTTGTTTATATATTGCGCCAAATAATAATATGATTTTGTTTTTTAGCTGGAACTCATGATATCTGTTTGAATAATAATGCAAAGAGCGCTGAGGGAAGGGCGTAGACGTTTTGATGGAAACCAGGCAAGCAACTGTTTCATGGGGATGGGTTTGATCCATAGGGGCGAGATTTGATAAAATCAGCCCGTATTATCATAACGGACCGATATTTAGAGGTTCTTTGCAGTGTTCAGTAAGCGCATTCTCGTGGGTTTCAAAGTAAATTTTTTATCACTTGTTTTTTAGAACATTTTTCTTCAGATTTCGAAACGAATATTGACACTCTTATTCGATGCTTCCCAAATGTGGAAATTCTCATCATGGAAAACCTGGCGAACGTATGTATCTCATTGTATGAACTGCGAAAGGGATCGTATCTTTTAATCACTGGAATGGAGAGTATAGATGAGCTGTTTCTATTAAATATCACAAGCGGAGGGAGGTTCTCAATGAGGGAAGCCTCAGATATCCCTAGTTCCGGCTCGCTATCTTTGAAACCATAAGCCAAGAAAGCAATTGAAACAGTTTGGTCTATAGTTGTTTGCCGTTTTCTGGTCCCCATTTTTGTGGAAAACGGCACCGCTGTAAAATTGTAGGGTGCTTGTTTTGTTCCCTGCCCTTAATTGTCCCTGAAGGATTTGCAAGTCCCATCTGTTTTGAGGTTCGACTAGATGCTGTGTAACTTTACAACAGGGCAAGATATTAAGCTTTAAAAAATCAACGATAGTAACGGCGGAGAGGATGATGCGATGAGAGAGGAAGGAGGGTGATCGTCGATCCGGCAGAGAGGTGGCGTGAATAGTGCCACCTTCGCAACAACCAGCAGGGGCAGTCCTCACGCCCGAAGCACTTTGCTATGTATTATGGTCCATTACTTTTCTTCTCTCACACCGTTGACCTACAATCTACTGATCACCCCTTATACAGTTCTTGCCAACATTCGGCGTCTCTTGTTGAGGAAGGGAATCTTAAGTAAATATCCAGACCCTTTATGCCTCCATCTCTAAAAATCGGCTACAAATTTATTCCACTGTCCTGGCATCGCAAAATCATCAAATGGGCAACTGATTATGAGTTAATTTCAAAAGTGCTGACATTGTGGCTAAACTCCTTCGATGGGATCTTTCGAGCATAGAAGTGCTTACGTATGTATTGTGCTAATCTCGATCGTTCATCTAGCTCATGTTTTTTTAAAACTATCGTCGCAGGTACATTGCTGGTGTAAAAAGATATGTGGATTGACTCCAGTTCCAACATCGGTCATTGATTTTTTCTCAATTTTTGGCTGATCCTCTCATCTCAGTCGTTTTTATCACTGAGCAAGGAAGCACATTTGGCGCTGTTTTGCAAAGCGCTTCCACTCGTTTAGTTGGTTGCAGTGCTGATTGACGCATAGGAACGCCAAGCGCTTGATATGCTATCATCAATATCTGAAATCATTGCATTTAACCTGCTGTATCATTGTTTGCACCACTATCGCTTGACAAGTGTTTACTTTCATTCAGGCAAATGAGGAGTCGATTACAAAGCTTTTCTCGGAGCATGTATTCCCTCGAGTTCGTAGGCTATATTTTGGCGCACAAGGATTTGACGATCGCTTAATGGGCAAATTGCTAGCGTGGAAGAGATCAGTTGAAGTTCTTCGGTTATTGCGGGTTGATCAAGCTACGTGAGTCGTTGATTGTTGCATTTTATATTGAATGAATTCTTTAGATGGCGTTCTGCAAAGTCTGTCAAGTTCTTGAATTTTAGCACTGAATCAAACATAGGCGACCCTATGCGCCGTTTATCCGTTCAAGAGAATGAGCAACGGTAATATGTACTGGTGAAATATTCGGCGCGAAGAAGGATGTAAAAGTTGCCAAGATTTATTTGAAAAATTCCTTACTTCTGAGATTTCATATCTGATTTTTGAGCGCAATTTAGAGCATTCGATTCTGTCTATACCGAGGCACTTAAAGTCATCCTTTGTTTTATCTCGGTGTTCTTTTCTTCACAAAGTGCAACTCTTTCTGATCATTGCCCTTATGTTGCTAAGAAATCGTGCGTGAAAAATTGTTTCAGCTTCTTTGGTTTGCAACAAGCACCATTCATTCCATCTCTCACGGAATTATACGTGGAAAGCATTGATCTTACGAATTCTGCTTTTGCAAGAATTGGGAAATTAACAAATTTGAAGAAGTTATCTATTTGTATCGGCTATGATGCAACAGACGAAGAAGTTTTGCAACTAAAGGTTAATGGTGTTTTTGTTTGTGTTTATATTCCCTGTGTGGATTTTCAATGTGCTCATATTCACTTGATATGTGGATGGCGCTTACTTACAATAAATAACTTTACAGTTGTGAATTTTTTTATAGATTCTAATAAATTTCAAGGGCGACAAAACAAATGAAACGCATACGGATCAGGCTGCGACGATGTGAGCTTTTTTGAGCCGGTTATATCGGCAATGTGGGATTATGACGGGATGTTTTGTTTGCTTAGTAACTTCATTTTTCATTTTTTTTTTCATTCATTGTTGACTTATGCTTCCCTCACGAAAGAGCTGATAAGTGCGCCATGCGAAAAGAGAGACACCATCCGAATAAGTCAGGTTTTTAAGGGGCAATTTCTGAGGGCGAGGTAGAATGTATTGGGTTTTGTTTGCTTTTTTTGCTGTCATCTCTGCTAATGCCTGTTCAGTTCTTTAAAAACGCATCTGTATTTCATGTACAATGAGCTCTATCCACTTATGTTTGCTAATGTGCGAATGGGGTGAGAGATGAATAACATCGAAGATTTTTACTATAATGCCGTTATTGCTTTCTCAATATTACGATTATTTCTTAGAGAATTTCCTCTGTCTTCCAATTTTTTCTTTTCTCAAAGAAATTGCAACAGAAAAGTACTTCTGCATTCAGAAGTCATCATCTGTTCAGTATATGAGTATAGTGTGCTTTCAGAATCTTTATAACGTAGAGCATTTGCATATGTATTGTTCGGGTGAAGACAGTGAGCACGGACAAGAAAGTATTATCGAACTTTTCCGGCTTCCTGACAGAAATATATCGAAATTCTTTCCATATCGACTGCGCCACTTACTTGTCACAAGTAATCCTAACTTTTCTCCGGATGCTATTGAAGAACTTGCTAAAAGGTATACTTCTTTATTTCTTTATCAGTTTCCTATTTTTATTACATTCGTAGCACACTTGAATTGTTATAGCGAAAATTGATGTGAGAAAACTTGTTATTTTGGCATTTTAATATTACTGTGAAAAACTGATGGGATAAGTAGGGCTTTGGGAGTGAGAATTGTTGACCATTCAAAACGTTAAGTGCTAATCTCTTGCAGTTAGGAAAACACTATACCGAACAAAATGCTTTTCATATTGTTTATTGAACAGTGCACTTCATTAATGAAGATAGACGGTTTCTGAATTAGACTTCGTGCAGATTTTATGAGAAAAGCATTGTGAGATTTGTATGATTATTCGTTACATTTTTTACAATCGAATAATTCGAGACGTTAAACCACAGGAAGTGTATATCGTTTCAGTTGCCCAGACCTCCAATCTTTAAATGTCAGCCATACTTATTTTATGTCTGAAGAGCCTTTTCCGATGATCGTTCAACGGTTCAAGTAAGTTTATTTGCGGTAATTCCTTGTTGTCACTACTCACTTTCAACTTTTTTCGGTCCCCTCAAAAAATTGGTTTTAATTTTTCCGTAAATCATTCCAGATAACCTTAAGACCGCCTGGCAGCTATCGAATTTTTTTAGTGATCTCCGAATTTTGAAGGCACGAATTTTCTTGCCGGTAATTGGTCCTTTCCATTCCAGATTTCTGGCTTTTGATTTGAGAAAGGGACATTTCGCTTGGTATCCCCGCTGCTCGGAATTGGTGGGATTAAAGATCTGTTCATAATTTTTGAAACAAAACGTGACAGATCGCCATGGTCGAGGAGAGAGTGTATCGTTAACAACCATTGATTCCTTGCTGCGGATGTGACGAATTTCCCGGATGAGAACATTGGCTAACATAGTGTATAGTTCATCCTGATACATGAGCAGCACAGTACACTTTGTCGGTGCTTACCTGTTAATCGTTCAATTCGAGATGCTCCCCCATAATAGAGGTACAGATTCCACCCAACAATATTCACGGGGACACCAAATGCCGGCACCATTTTCAAGCGTGAATTATTCATTATATCGACTGTTTGAGAGATGAACCAAGGGAAGGGGGAAGAGGACCCGATGAAGTAATGAGGATTAAAACTGTTTTTGGGGCAGTCGAATTAATTTTTGGTCGTGTTGCCTCATTTATGGGAACAATAAATTGCGTTAGTCATGCTGCAGATAGGTGATACCCTGTTTGAAAAATTCTTCGCACAGAACTGCTTTCAAGCGACTTTTCTTGGCTCATGAGATCCTTTTCAATGCAGAACAATTGCCGTCTCCATTCGGCCTAGAATCGTCCGTCAAGCTGAGAGAAGAGGAAGAATCCCGGGCGACGATTATGCCATAAGCATGGGAGGGGTCATTTGTCGGGTCGAACGGCTACTGTCTAAGAGAGAACATTATCGTTCACACTTAAAGGTGTCAGTAATAAATGAGATGGGAATCTCTGTCCAAATTATTCCGTCCATCATTCTCATAAGAGCTTTCTTCATTCCAAGAAGCATCAGTGATCTAGCGTATGCCAGACTTTCTGTAAAAAGTGGAGAGGCTAGTGGATAGAAAACCCATTGCATGTCTTAATCCGCATCACTTTCTCCCTCGCCTAATCATTTTTTCGGCGGTATATACTATATGTTAAATAATGTATGGCATGTTGATTGAATTTTTCCTGGGGTTGTTGTTTAGTGGAATGTTTTCATAATCTTCTTCATTAAGGAAATTACGGTTTCTTGAGTTGGATGGGATGGAGGGATCGTTTGATATACTACGTGAGTTATCGGACGATGATCTACCTGATTTGCAGTTTCTTGCGCTTCGCGATACATCGGTATGCCTTAGATGATTAAGACCATTTAGAATTTATATGCAACGAAATCTTGAAAGTTGCCTATAAACAGCTTTACATTCACACTGTAAGCAAAACGGATCTTGTATGAGCTGAAAGTAGTTCATCTCTTTCTTTCATGTACAGAAGTTGTGTTCGGTACTTTCTGCCTCTTGCCGAAGTGCGTGGTCCAGGTTGAGTACCTGTACCAATTGAAAGAAACCTCACGGTGGCATATAATAGTGAAGTGCGCCTTTGATATAGATGTGTTATGTTGGAGCACGTCGACCATTTACGTCTCCTGGATGGAAGCCTGAGGAAAGTTGGGAAGAATCTAATTCGATCCTCCGATCCCACTGAAAACGCTCGTATCTTACGATAGTCTCAGTTGTGAGAATACCTAATGCATTTACTAACTTTTATTCTTCACTCCTGGTATGTTTTTTCCCACAGAGCACGATTCCAGTTTTCGGTAGGGTTTCTTCCGGAACGGAACAGGACACCAGTGATGCAAAATTTACCCGAAAGTCCATAAGGTTCTAATTCGTCTCTTACTTGTAGCGTGCAGAATGTCCATAGGTCAGCTTATGGAACGTATATGGATGCCAGTGATGCGCATAAGGCTATTAATGTCACTCGGATGTGAGAAGTTTCTAGTCATAAAATTGCAGATTGCTGAAGGAATCCTGGAAGAGCTGAGCAGGCAGCGGCCAAATTTAATCATATCGAACAGAAGGAACTATTTCATAAACGGGTTCATCCAGGATGGTAAGAGGTACATAAATAAGGAGTTCACTGGTGACCTCAACGCTGTTCTCAACGATCTCAGTGAAATCGATGGTTTTTGTTGCATGGGAAGCCTTCGCTCGCAATACTGAGTTGTCATATATCCAGTTTATTTGAAATGGCATGTGTTTATGTTTCACATATCTTATATATTCTGTAGGCTCAGTCGTCGCTTTATGGACCCAAGAGGGGACCGAGTTAACGTAGAGATGACCTTAAGGTGAGGATATGCAACAGATATGCGTGTTCATTGACGGAACATGTGGATCACACTCGGGGATTAGATGTGATGACTACCAATGGGGATGTGAATTGCGGGAGAGGGCATGCCCTGATGCAAGTTTAAAGCCCAATGAACTTTGGACCATCTCGCATTGGCGATTATCTCACCCTGCTAGGCATTGTTCTGAAGTTGTAATGACCACCATTGCCTATCAGATTGCGATAGGGAAAGTGGTCATCGTCGCCGACTGTATTTATGTAATATTTACCATCATTACTTTGAATATTGCTCGAAGGGTTTCGTTGCTTTTTATATGCGGTCTGTTTCTAGAATATTAATTATCATTTTCGTCTTTTTATTTAAAAATATTGTAAGGAATTGTTCGAATGATTTCCGTAATATTTTACTTCTGCCGCCTGCTTGCAATTATATCTGAGTGCAGTCTCATTATTGTGTGTATTTACCTACCATCGGCCTGTGATATTCCCTTTCAAGGCACTTTTAATTTTTACTCTACTGCAAATTCCTCATACACTGATGATGGTATTTGGAGCGCGGTGCTTAGAAATAGAATTGGCTAATCAGTTCTTTATTGCATTATGTCACTCATCTTTGGAACATTCTTCCAATGTGTATTACGTTTGCCTTGAACCTGTCAGTTATTTCTTTCATTGAATGAAAGGTTGTGATTTTTGTGTAATTGGTGATGTGGATTTCGTTTCAACGATTCTCGTCTATTGACTACCTTGCGAGTGAGTCGTTCTTTTGAGAAGTGTTTTTTAGTGTTTTATGTACGTGATAATACCTTTCTATTGAAGATTTTATTGTAACCACAACCGTTTTATGCAACAGCAACCATCACCGATCACCTCCAATTCTGCCTTTATCGTCTCGGCTTACTTCAACACTCATTTTACAACTTCCGAGATTGTTAGGTTGCTGTCATGTGTACTGGACGCTCACTGAGGGCTGAACAGTAGCGGATCTGAGCCGAATTGGTCAAAGTAAAATGCAAACAATATCAAATGGTTTGGCGACACGCATCCATATAAGCGGAGAAAGTACGCAATATAATAGAGCATAGAAGAACACATATTATTGAGCCCGATGCGCAAAAGAGTCGCTGCATGGTTGATGCCCACAATAAGAATTATTTAGTGACCATGCCTTGGACCCACCTTCATTTAAATGGCACGTTGCTCAAAGATTATTTATTAAATGAAGTTCATTCTTCTCACTCTACCATTTCAAATTTATTTGCAGCACTGTGGAGATGTAAATATGCAAAAAGCATTCGAATGCTAATTGCATCTCATTGAATGTAATATTTAAGGTTGAGCATCAAACAACTTTAATGCCTAAATCTCTCTCAGAATTGGGCATTTCGTATGATAACCTACAATGCTTAACCTACCAGCAAATCTAGTTGTTCTTTTCTTTTCAATAAATATATCTATAAATAATTGCATTTTATGCTTGTAGTGACTTATTCTTTTCATGTTATTTTATCCCTTTATCGAGAATATAACAAGCAACGTTGATATCTACACCTCTATCAGTTGGGCATTATACGGCTTTCATTCAATGTTAATTATTTATTTTCATCTCAGTGACACAGTGCTGCTTCTGGCCTCTTTCCAACCAAGTTTTTCATAAGTGAATCGATTTTTGATCTGTCATATCTGTGCATTGCGACGGCACAGAATTGGTCGAAGGTGTGTTTATGATCAAACAACGAGGAATGAGTGGGTTGCTATGGAATACATCGTTCTTTGCGATTGCACACTCATTGTAGATGTGTGTTCTGACCGCAGTCGCCGATGTTTCATCGTTTTTGCGTTGTTCATTGAGATGTCTCGAATTCTCAGTTATCCTTCTTGTTTTAGATAATAGATAATGGAGTTCAAACTGGAAGATAATGATTTCCGGGCTATAGCACTTTGCCAATTCAAACTCGGACGTCGAGTGGCGGAAACATCCCGTGATATGGTAGCAGCTTTTGGTGAAGAAGCACCAGCTGAAAGAACGGTGCAGAAGTGGTATTTGGAATTTCAACGGGAAGGTATGAACCTTAATGATGCTCACTTGATTAGAGATTTGCCTAATAGACTCATTGAAGCATTTGTTATATTTTCAATTGAATTACGGTTTCTGAAAGTGAACTGTGGAAAAATCGCGCGAACTTCCTGAAGACATATGTTTCATTCGTGCTATTTCCGTAGTGTTTCTAAGGAGGGCTCTATTACTTCTAAAGGCAGAGGTGGTAGACCACTTTTCACAGGAAAGTTAAGGCTTCAAGGTTGTTGTCAGTTGAAATCGGAGATCACGAACTATCCTCAGATCGCCTGACTAGCAGTTTAAAGCAGATTTCTGGAATCCCCATCTTAATTCGAGATGGTTCAAAATTTCCCAAGTATGCCGTTGAAACTAGTCTCCTTCGATCGAATGTGGGCTGAGGATTCTAAAAGAAGGTTCCTGTTTACTGTGCCACGTGTATGTCGATCGTTCCCTTAGCAGATCCAATCCAAGATAGTCCTAAAATTTTTTCTAGACCCAAAACTCTCATGCGAGATACATTCATCGCCTAACCTTCTTTAGGTATGACGGAGAAGATGAATGGCGCTGTGCCGATATATTTCCCATTTGGGAATCGATATGATGAAATCGATAAACGGTACAGGTTCACGCAGCGGTAAGCACGTCTTGTATACTTTTCTGGCAAGTGCAATGTGGGTGCATGAGAATTGACGTCTTCATGAAGGCATTATATGTTTGTATAAACGAGGTTTGTCGCTGTTCGTAATAGAGGATCAGTTTCGAGTGAACTCTAAGACGAGAGAGGGGTGGATACCATATCATTTATTGCTATCTGATTGGAGAGGGAATGTTGCACTTTTTTTCCAACTTATTTGACTCCTTATCACTTGCATTAAGCTCCTCTTTGGTTGCTTCAGGACAAATCTGATGCCATTGGCTACGAACTATCCACTTCGTTCTATCGATCCCATGAATGCAGAATTCGGTGATCGAGAAATTCATTCTTATCGGCGACAACTTTTCAAACGAAATATTGCTCCATCAGACGTCGAGGTTCATCAGTTTTTATTTACTCGCTCAATAATCCTTCAGTCAGACCTTATGCGGGTGTTGAAAGAAGTCGGACGTTATAATCATACAAGAATCAGAGCTTCAAAGTAACTTTGACGTATTTGATTGTATAATAGTTTATAATTGCGACCATGTAATGCGTCAAGTAGAGATGGAATAATTATTTATGCTGACGTTTCATCTGTTTGAGCCATAATCCTAGTACGCTAAGCCCAAAATCATCACGTAAACATACTTTGCCACATTTCATAGAATTATGGAAACTTCCACGATGATGGAAGAGAATAGATGTAAATAGGAAGAACGAATTCACAGATCACGGGAGAGAAGTTTAGTGTGGATGGATATTCGACACAACCGTTAATCGTTGGTTTTAGAGAGTTTATGAGAATCCATCGTCGATTATAGAGGCATTAATTAGCACAACTGTAAACTGTCATATAATCATATCTATTGATCACGCGTATGCGAAACGATAGCGTAATTATACATATTCAGCTCTAATAGAGGGATGTGAAATATTTGTGAAGAAATGCGCTTTGAGAATTGGTTCTAAGAATATGATTACTTACACTAAATGGAAACAGGGAGCATCTATTCCATGGTACAAGTAACCTTTTTGGTGGTCTTGCTTTTCTCAGACGACGAATTATCTTGTAAATCCGCAGAACGGAACCTTGAAACCAGACCGAAATTGGATGTTTGATTTAGCTTAAGCCATTGATTATGCCATTCTAATCTCATTTTTGATCTCAAGTTGTATATCCTGCGCTTTCTTCTGCCTGTTCTCCTATTTCTTAGCATGTGCTTCTTAGGGCTGCTTTATTAGCTTTGAAGAAATTTAGTTTTCTCCAACTCATATTCTTTTGCTATACTGGTTTACTTCTTTACCTATATGTTCATATCTCTGGCCATAACCAACTAAAGCCAAAAATTTTCCAGGCAATGTCTCGATCGGATATCTTTCCCGACGTTGTTCTTATGACGATCTTCAAGTATATGCACCCTGTCGATCTAATCAACGGTGTATCGGGGATGTCGAGACGATGGAATAAACTCGCGAATCTTCCTTCTAATTATACCAATGTTAGGGTGATTATCGATGAGGAATCGGTTGCAACGGGAAGCGCGAAGGCATTCTTACAACGGGTATTGATAGATTTTGTTTTGCAATGTTTAATGTGAACCGTATCAGGGTTTGGATGAGCGGAAGTAGTTGCCATCAACACAATCTTTTGAAAGGTTAGACTGTAGGTAGTGTGCAGCTGGGCTTGGAATCCGGTGATCGCCGAAACAGAAGATGCTGATTTTTGGGGATGTAGTTCTACCACCAGGCAGTTTCTTTGAATTCATCTCGTTTTATAACGAAATCATCTCTTTTATCAGATGCCCGCATTGGCATTATTCTAGAATGCGATATTTTTATTTCTTATACCTCTTGAAAGACTTTTTCCAGTATCCTTGCGTTTCACACTCCAACCATGTAGCAATAGTCAATGTGGGAGCGACATTTCCATGAGAATTTCGCACATTACGATGTTTCTCACTGATAAAGCGAACGCTGATTGGGTTTACTTCTATTTTGCATAGGCATCCTTCAACCAGTTTCTAGGGAACCAACTGTATTCTGAAGTTGTGTCTAGATTACGCGAAGAGTATCTCGCCTGGTTGTTTCGCCCATATTCTTCCCGAATGTATGCCTAACGTTACGTTGCTCGATACAAGCTTCTTTGCTGGTATGTTTTTTGATGCTTATCATGTCACCGTTTGCTTCATCTGATTAGGAATTTCCTTTTAGCAAACCAATCTTTTCGAATACCTTTAGAGTACACTCTCGTTTCAGTTTTGAAGGTGCAAAACGACGAAATTGAGTGAAATAATATAGAAAATCTTCATATTTTTGTGAAATAAATGTTTCACAAGTGTGAAAGTGCACGTTCGTACTTATCGCTTCCCAGCAAAAGTGTATACGCCTTGCTGTGCAAGGAGCTGAATCTCGTTTGCATTATTAACTTATCTCTTGAAAATCTAGCTTTTTTTCTGGCTTTGAAAAGTTATGGTTCATAAAATGTCGAGCTTCTGAACATAAGATGGGCCTAGTTAGTTGTATGACAAAGTTAACTGAGGATTTACGCCTTCAGGTGATGAATTTGTTTATATATTGCGCCAAATAATAATATGATTTTGTTTTTTAGCTGGAACTCATGATATCTGTTTGAATAATAATGCAAAGAGCGCTGAGGGAAGGGCGTAGACGTTTTGATGGAAACCAGGCAAGCAACTGTTTCATGGGGATGGGTTTGATCCATAGGGGCGAGATTTGATAAAATCAGCCCGTATTATCATAACGGACCGATATTTAGAGGTTCTTTGCAGTGTTCAGTAAGCGCATTCTCGTGGGTTTCAAAGTAAATTTTTTATCACTTGTTTTTTAGAACATTTTTCTTCAGATTTCGAAACGAATATTGACACTCTTATTCGATGCTTCCCAAATGTGGAAATTCTCATCATGGAAAACCTGGCGAACGTATGTATCTCATTGTATGAACTGCGAAAGGGATCGTATCTTTTAATCACTGGAATGGAGAGTATAGATGAGCTGTTTCTATTAAATATCACAAGCGGAGGGAGGTTCTCAATGAGGGAAGCCTCAGATATCCCTAGTTCCGGCTCGCTATCTTTGAAACCATAAGCCAAGAAAGCAATTGAAACAGTTTGGTCTATAGTTGTTTGCCGTTTTCTGGTCCCCATTTTTGTGGAAAACGGCACCGCTGTAAAATTGTAGGGTGCTTGTTTTGTTCCCTGCCCTTAATTGTCCCTGAAGGATTTGCAAGTCCCATCTGTTTTGAGGTTCGACTAGATGCTGTGTAACTTTACAACAGGGCAAGATATTAAGCTTTAAAAAATCAACGATAGTAACGGCGGAGAGGATGATGCGATGAGAGAGGAAGGAGGGTGATCGTCGATCCGGCAGAGAGGTGGCGTGAATAGTGCCACCTTCGCAACAACCAGCAGGGGCAGTCCTCACGCCCGAAGCACTTTGCTATGTATTATGGTCCATTACTTTTCTTCTCTCACACCGTTGACCTACAATCTACTGATCACCCCTTATACAGTTCTTGCCAACATTCGGCGTCTCTTGTTGAGGAAGGGAATCTTAAGTAAATATCCAGACCCTTTATGCCTCCATCTCTAAAAATCGGCTACAAATTTATTCCACTGTCCTGGCATCGCAAAATCATCAAATGGGCAACTGATTATGAGTTAATTTCAAAAGTGCTGACATTGTGGCTAAACTCCTTCGATGGGATCTTTCGAGCATAGAAGTGCTTACGTATGTATTGTGCTAATCTCGATCGTTCATCTAGCTCATGTTTTTTTAAAACTATCGTCGCAGGTACATTGCTGGTGTAAAAAGATATGTGGATTGACTCCAGTTCCAACATCGGTCATTGATTTTTTCTCAATTTTTGGCTGATCCTCTCATCTCAGTCGTTTTTATCACTGAGCAAGGAAGCACATTTGGCGCTGTTTTGCAAAGCGCTTCCACTCGTTTAGTTGGTTGCAGTGCTGATTGACGCATAGGAACGCCAAGCGCTTGATATGCTATCATCAATATCTGAAATCATTGCATTTAACCTGCTGTATCATTGTTTGCACCACTATCGCTTGACAAGTGTTTACTTTCATTCAGGCAAATGAGGAGTCGATTACAAAGCTTTTCTCGGAGCATGTATTCCCTCGAGTTCGTAGGCTATATTTTGGCGCACAAGGATTTGACGATCGCTTAATGGGCAAATTGCTAGCGTGGAAGAGATCAGTTGAAGTTCTTCGGTTATTGCGGGTTGATCAAGCTACGTGAGTCGTTGATTGTTGCATTTTATATTGAATGAATTCTTTAGATGGCGTTCTGCAAAGTCTGTCAAGTTCTTGAATTTTAGCACTGAATCAAACATAGGCGACCCTATGCGCCGTTTATCCGTTCAAGAGAATGAGCAACGGTAATATGTACTGGTGAAATATTCGGCGCGAAGAAGGATGTAAAAGTTGCCAAGATTTATTTGAAAAATTCCTTACTTCTGAGATTTCATATCTGATTTTTGAGCGCAATTTAGAGCATTCGATTCTGTCTATACCGAGGCACTTAAAGTCATCCTTTGTTTTATCTCGGTGTTCTTTTCTTCACAAAGTGCAACTCTTTCTGATCATTGCCCTTATGTTGCTAAGAAATCGTGCGTGAAAAATTGTTTCAGCTTCTTTGGTTTGCAACAAGCACCATTCATTCCATCTCTCACGGAATTATACGTGGAAAGCATTGATCTTACGAATTCTGCTTTTGCAAGAATTGGGAAATTAACAAATTTGAAGAAGTTATCTATTTGTATCGGCTATGATGCAACAGACGAAGAAGTTTTGCAACTAAAGGTTAATGGTGTTTTTGTTTGTGTTTATATTCCCTGTGTGGATTTTCAATGTGCTCATATTCACTTGATATGTGGATGGCGCTTACTTACAATAAATAACTTTACAGTTGTGAATTTTTTTATAGATTCTAATAAATTTCAAGGGCGACAAAACAAATGAAACGCATACGGATCAGGCTGCGACGATGTGAGCTTTTTTGAGCCGGTTATATCGGCAATGTGGGATTATGACGGGATGTTTTGTTTGCTTAGTAACTTCATTTTTCATTTTTTTTTTCATTCATTGTTGACTTATGCTTCCCTCACGAAAGAGCTGATAAGTGCGCCATGCGAAAAGAGAGACACCATCCGAATAAGTCAGGTTTTTAAGGGGCAATTTCTGAGGGCGAGGTAGAATGTATTGGGTTTTGTTTGCTTTTTTTGCTGTCATCTCTGCTAATGCCTGTTCAGTTCTTTAAAAACGCATCTGTATTTCATGTACAATGAGCTCTATCCACTTATGTTTGCTAATGTGCGAATGGGGTGAGAGATGAATAACATCGAAGATTTTTACTATAATGCCGTTATTGCTTTCTCAATATTACGATTATTTCTTAGAGAATTTCCTCTGTCTTCCAATTTTTTCTTTTCTCAAAGAAATTGCAACAGAAAAGTACTTCTGCATTCAGAAGTCATCATCTGTTCAGTATATGAGTATAGTGTGCTTTCAGAATCTTTATAACGTAGAGCATTTGCATATGTATTGTTCGGGTGAAGACAGTGAGCACGGACAAGAAAGTATTATCGAACTTTTCCGGCTTCCTGACAGAAATATATCGAAATTCTTTCCATATCGACTGCGCCACTTACTTGTCACAAGTAATCCTAACTTTTCTCCGGATGCTATTGAAGAACTTGCTAAAAGGTATACTTCTTTATTTCTTTATCAGTTTCCTATTTTTATTACATTCGTAGCACACTTGAATTGTTATAGCGAAAATTGATGTGAGAAAACTTGTTATTTTGGCATTTTAATATTACTGTGAAAAACTGATGGGATAAGTAGGGCTTTGGGAGTGAGAATTGTTGACCATTCAAAACGTTAAGTGCTAATCTCTTGCAGTTAGGAAAACACTATACCGAACAAAATGCTTTTCATATTGTTTATTGAACAGTGCACTTCATTAATGAAGATAGACGGTTTCTGAATTAGACTTCGTGCAGATTTTATGAGAAAAGCATTGTGAGATTTGTATGATTATTCGTTACATTTTTTACAATCGAATAATTCGAGACGTTAAACCACAGGAAGTGTATATCGTTTCAGTTGCCCAGACCTCCAATCTTTAAATGTCAGCCATACTTATTTTATGTCTGAAGAGCCTTTTCCGATGATCGTTCAACGGTTCAAGTAAGTTTATTTGCGGTAATTCCTTGTTGTCACTACTCACTTTCAACTTTTTTCGGTCCCCTCAAAAAATTGGTTTTAATTTTTCCGTAAATCATTCCAGATAACCTTAAGACCGCCTGGCAGCTATCGAATTTTTTTAGTGATCTCCGAATTTTGAAGGCACGAATTTTCTTGCCGGTAATTGGTCCTTTCCATTCCAGATTTCTGGCTTTTGATTTGAGAAAGGGACATTTCGCTTGGTATCCCCGCTGCTCGGAATTGGTGGGATTAAAGATCTGTTCATAATTTTTGAAACAAAACGTGACAGATCGCCATGGTCGAGGAGAGAGTGTATCGTTAACAACCATTGATTCCTTGCTGCGGATGTGACGAATTTCCCGGATGAGAACATTGGCTAACATAGTGTATAGTTCATCCTGATACATGAGCAGCACAGTACACTTTGTCGGTGCTTACCTGTTAATCGTTCAATTCGAGATGCTCCCCCATAATAGAGGTACAGATTCCACCCAACAATATTCACGGGGACACCAAATGCCGGCACCATTTTCAAGCGTGAATTATTCATTATATCGACTGTTTGAGAGATGAACCAAGGGAAGGGGGAAGAGGACCCGATGAAGTAATGAGGATTAAAACTGTTTTTGGGGCAGTCGAATTAATTTTTGGTCGTGTTGCCTCATTTATGGGAACAATAAATTGCGTTAGTCATGCTGCAGATAGGTGATACCCTGTTTGAAAAATTCTTCGCACAGAACTGCTTTCAAGCGACTTTTCTTGGCTCATGAGATCCTTTTCAATGCAGAACAATTGCCGTCTCCATTCGGCCTAGAATCGTCCGTCAAGCTGAGAGAAGAGGAAGAATCCCGGGCGACGATTATGCCATAAGCATGGGAGGGGTCATTTGTCGGGTCGAACGGCTACTGTCTAAGAGAGAACATTATCGTTCACACTTAAAGGTGTCAGTAATAAATGAGATGGGAATCTCTGTCCAAATTATTCCGTCCATCATTCTCATAAGAGCTTTCTTCATTCCAAGAAGCATCAGTGATCTAGCGTATGCCAGACTTTCTGTAAAAAGTGGAGAGGCTAGTGGATAGAAAACCCATTGCATGTCTTAATCCGCATCACTTTCTCCCTCGCCTAATCATTTTTTCGGCGGTATATACTATATGTTAAATAATGTATGGCATGTTGATTGAATTTTTCCTGGGGTTGTTGTTTAGTGGAATGTTTTCATAATCTTCTTCATTAAGGAAATTACGGTTTCTTGAGTTGGATGGGATGGAGGGATCGTTTGATATACTACGTGAGTTATCGGACGATGATCTACCTGATTTGCAGTTTCTTGCGCTTCGCGATACATCGGTATGCCTTAGATGATTAAGACCATTTAGAATTTATATGCAACGAAATCTTGAAAGTTGCCTATAAACAGCTTTACATTCACACTGTAAGCAAAACGGATCTTGTATGAGCTGAAAGTAGTTCATCTCTTTCTTTCATGTACAGAAGTTGTGTTCGGTACTTTCTGCCTCTTGCCGAAGTGCGTGGTCCAGGTTGAGTACCTGTACCAATTGAAAGAAACCTCACGGTGGCATATAATAGTGAAGTGCGCCTTTGATATAGATGTGTTATGTTGGAGCACGTCGACCATTTACGTCTCCTGGATGGAAGCCTGAGGAAAGTTGGGAAGAATCTAATTCGATCCTCCGATCCCACTGAAAACGCTCGTATCTTACGATAGTCTCAGTTGTGAGAATACCTAATGCATTTACTAACTTTTATTCTTCACTCCTGGTATGTTTTTTCCCACAGAGCACGATTCCAGTTTTCGGTAGGGTTTCTTCCGGAACGGAACAGGACACCAGTGATGCAAAATTTACCCGAAAGTCCATAAGGTTCTAATTCGTCTCTTACTTGTAGCGTGCAGAATGTCCATAGGTCAGCTTATGGAACGTATATGGATGCCAGTGATGCGCATAAGGCTATTAATGTCACTCGGATGTGAGAAGTTTCTAGTCATAAAATTGCAGATTGCTGAAGGAATCCTGGAAGAGCTGAGCAGGCAGCGGCCAAATTTAATCATATCGAACAGAAGGAACTATTTCATAAACGGGTTCATCCAGGATGGTAAGAGGTACATAAATAAGGAGTTCACTGGTGACCTCAACGCTGTTCTCAACGATCTCAGTGAAATCGATGGTTTTTGTTGCATGGGAAGCCTTCGCTCCCAATACTGAGTTGTCATATATCCAGTTTATTTGAAATGGCATGTGTTTATGTTTCACATATCTTATATATTCTGTAGGCTCAGTCGTCGCTTTATGGACCCAAGAGGGGACCGAGTTAACGTAGAGATGACCTTAAGGTGAGGATATGCAACAGATATGCGTGTTCATTGACGGAACATGTGGATCACACTCGGGGATTAGATGTGATGACTACCAATGGGGATGTGAATTGCGGGAGAGGGCATGCCCTGATGCAAGTTTAAAGCCCGATGAACTTTGGACCATCTCGCATTGGCGATTATCTCACCCTGCTAGGCATTGTTCTGAAGTTGTAATGACCACCATTGCCTATCAGATTGCGATAGGGAAAGTGGTCATCGTCGCCGACTGTATTTATGTAATATTTACCATCATTACTTTGAATATTGCTCGAAGGGTTTCGTTGCTTTTTATATGCGGTCTGTTTCTAGAATATTAATTATCATTTTCGTCTTTTTATTTAAAAATATTGTAAGGAATTGTTCGAATGATTTCCGTAATATTTTACTTCTGCCGCCTGCTTGCAATTATATCTGAGTGCAGTCTCATTATTGTGTGTATTTACCTACCATCGGCCTGTGATATTCCCTTTCAAGGCACTTTTAATTTTTACTCTACTGCAAATTCCTCATACACTGATGATGGTATTTGGAGCGCGGTGCTTAGAAATAGAATTGGCTAATCAGTTCTTTATTGCATTATGTCACTCATCTTTGGAACATTCTTCCAATGTGTATTACGTTTGCCTTGAACCTGTCAGTTATTTCTTTCATTGAATGAAAGGTTGTGATTTTTGTGTAATTGGTGATGTGGATTTCGTTTCAACGATTCTCGTCTATTGACTACCTTGCGAGTGAGTCGTTCTTTTGAGAAGTGTTTTTTAGTGTTTTATGTACGTGATAATACCTTTCTATTGAAGATTTTATTGTAACCACAACCGTTTTATGCAACAGCAACCATCACCGATCACCTCCAATTCTGCCTTTATCGTCTCGGCTTACTTCAACACTCATTTTACAACTTCCGAGATTGTTAGGTTGCTGTCATGTGTACTGGACGCTCACTGAGGGCTGAACAGTAGCGGATCTGAGCCGAATTGGTCAAAGTAAAATGCAAACAATATCAAATGGTTTGGCGACACGCATCCATATAAGCGGAGAAAGTACGCAATATAATAGAGCATAGAAGAACACATATTATTGAGCCCGATGCGCAAAAGAGTCGCTGCATGGTTGATGCCCACAATAAGAATTATTTAGTGACCATGCCTTGGACCCACCTTCATTTAAATGGCACGTTGCTCAAAGATTATTTATTAAATGAAGTTCATTCTTCTCACTCTACCATTTCAAATTTATTTGCAGCACTGTGGAGATGTAAATATGCAAAAAGCATTCGAATGCTAATTGCATCTCATTGAATGTAATATTTAAGGTTGAGCATCAAACAACTTTAATGCCTAAATCTCTCTCAGAATTGGGCATTTCGTATGATAACCTACAATGCTTAACCTACCAGCAAATCTAGTTGTTCTTTTCTTTTCAATAAATATATCTATAAATAATTGCATTTTATGCTTGTAGTGACTTATTCTTTTCATGTTATTTTATCCCTTTATCGAGAATATAACAAGCAACGTTGATATCTACACCTCTATCAGTTGGGCATTATACGGCTTTCATTCAATGTTAATTATTTATTTTCATCTCAGTGACACAGTGCTGCTTCTGGCCTCTTTCCAACCAAGTTTTTCATAAGTGAATCGATTTTTGATCTGTCATATCTGTGCATTGCGACGGCACAGAATTGGTCGAAGGTGTGTTTATGATCAAACAACGAGGAATGAGTGGGTTGCTATGGAATACATCGTTCTTTGCGATTGCACACTCATTGTAGATGTGTGTTCTGACCGCAGTCGCCGATGTTTCATCGTTTTTGCGTTGTTCATTGAGATGTCTCGAATTCTCAGTTATCCTTCTTGTTTTAGATAATAGATAATGGAGTTCAAACTGGAAGATAATGATTTCCGGGCTATAGCACTTTGCCAATTCAAACTCGGACGTCGAGTGGCGGAAACATCCCGTGATATGGTAGCAGCTTTTGGTGAAGAAGCACCAGCTGAAAGAACGGTGCAGAAGTGGTATTTGGAATTTCAACGGGAAGGTATGAACCTTAATGATGCTCACTTGATTAGAGATTTGCCTAATAGACTCATTGAAGCATTTGTTATATTTTCAATTGAATTACGGTTTCTGAAAGTGAACTGTGGAAAAATCGCGCGAACTTCCTGAAGACATATGTTTCATTCGTGCTATTTCCGTAGTGTTTCTAAGGAGGGCTCTATTACTTCTAAAGGCAGAGGTGGTAGACCACTTTTCACAGGAAAGTTAAGGCTTCAAGGTTGTTGTCAGTTGAAATCGGAGATCACGAACTATCCTCAGATCGCCTGACTAGCAGTTTAAAGCAGATTTCTGGAATCCCCATCTTAATTCGAGATGGTTCAAAATTTCCCAAGTATGCCGTTGAAACTAGTCTCCTTCGATCGAATGTGGGCTGAGGATTCTAAAAGAAGGTTCCTGTTTACTGTGCCACGTGTATGTCGATCGTTCCCTTAGCAGATCCAATCCAAGATAGTCCTAAAATTTTTTCTAGACCCAAAACTCTCATGCGAGATACATTCATCGCCTAACCTTCTTTAGGTATGACGGAGAAGATGAATGGCGCTGTGCCGATATATTTCCCATTTGGGAATCGATATGATGAAATCGATAAACGGTACAGGTTCACGCAGCGGTAAGCACGTCTTGTATACTTTTCTGGCAAGTGCAATGTGGGTGCATGAGAATTGACGTCTTCATGAAGGCATTATATGTTTGTATAAACGAGGTTTGTCGCTGTTCGTAATAGAGGATCAGTTTCGAGTGAACTCTAAGACGAGAGAGGGGTGGATACCATATCATTTATTGCTATCTGATTGGAGAGGGAATGTTGCACTTTTTTTCCAACTTATTTGACTCCTTATCACTTGCATTAAGCTCCTCTTTGGTTGCTTCAGGACAAATCTGATGCCATTGGCTACGAACTATCCACTTCGTTCTATCGATCCCATGAATGCAGAATTCGGTGATCGAGAAATTCATTCTTATCGGCGACAACTTTTCAAACGAAATATTGCTCCATCAGACGTCGAGGTTCATCAGTTTTTATTTACTCGCTCAATAATCCTTCAGTCAGACCTTATGCGGGTGTTGAAAGAAGTCGGACGTTATAATCATACAAGAATCAGAGCTTCAAAGTAACTTTGACGTATTTGATTGTATAATAGTTTATAATTGCGACCATGTAATGCGTCAAGTAGAGATGGAATAATTATTTATGCTGACGTTTCATCTGTTTGAGCCATAATCCTAGTACGCTAAGCCCAAAATCATCACGTAAACATACTTTGCCACATTTCATAGAATTATGGAAACTTCCACGATGATGGAAGAGAATAGATGTAAATAGGAAGAACGAATTCACAGATCACGGGAGAGAAGCTTAGTGTGGATGGATATTCGACACAACCGTTAATCGTTGGTTTTAGAGAGTTTATGAGAATCCATCGTCGATTATAGAGGCATTAATTAGCACAACTGTAAACTGTCATATAATCATATCTATTGATCACGCGTATGCGAAACGATAGCGTAATTATACATATTCAGCTCTAATAGAGGGATGTGAAATATTTGTGAAGAAATGCGCTTTGAGAATTGGTTCTAAGAATATGATTACTTACACTAAATGGAAACAGGGAGCATCTATTCCATGGTACAAGTAACCTTTTTGGTGGTCTTGCTTTTCTCAGACGACGAATTATCTTGTAAATCCGCAGAACGGAACCTTGAAACCAGACCGAAATTGGATGTTTGATTTAGCTTAAGCCATTGATTATGCCATTCTAATCTCATTTTTGATCTCAAGTTGTATATCCTGCGCTTTCTTCTGCCTGTTCTCCTATTTCTTAGCATGTGCTTCTTAGGGCTGCTTTATTAGCTTTGAAGAAATTTAGTTTTCTCCAACTCATATTCTTTTGCTATACTGGTTTACTTCTTTACCTATATGTTCATATCTCTGGCCATAACCAACTAAAGTCAAAAATTTTCCAGGCAATGTCTCGATCGGATATCTTTCCCGACGTTGTTCTTATGACGATCTTCAAGTATATGCACCCTGTCGATCTAATCAACGGTGTATCGGGGATGTCGAGACGATGGAATAAACTCGCGAATCTTCCTTCTAATTATACCAATGTTAGGGTGATTATCGATGAGGAATCGGTTGCAACGGGAAGCGTGAAGGCATTCTTACAACGGGTATTGATAAATCATATTTTGCAAGGTTAATGTGAACCGCATTAGTTGTCTCTGGATGAGCGGAAGTAGCTGGCATCAACATTCATCTTTCAAATGTTGCATATTAAAGCGGATTTGGCTTAGGCTATCGATAATGTGCAGTTATGCATGTTTCTGAAAAATTTATCTTCCGGTCGCTCATATTTCGCAGTGGAATCATGCACTCTTCACGACTATGAAATATCTCGGGACCAAATTTCACTAAAATATTTGCTCATTGTGTTCTTTCTCAGCTTGATGATTTCTGGCTGATAAAGCGGATGCTTATTAGGCCTGCTTCTATTTTGCATTTTAAAGATTTATTCATTCTGCAATCAGAGGCATCCTTTCAACCAATTTTTAGGGAACCAACTGCATCCGGAAGCTGTGTTTGAGTTACACTAAGAGCATCTCGGAGGGATGTGTCGCTGGTGTTCTTCCCGAATGTATGCCCAACGTTACGCTGCTCGATATAAGCTCCTTTGTTGG
Organism: Baylisascaris procyonis; assembly: GCA_037389465.1. Classification (NCBI taxonomy): domain Eukaryota; kingdom Metazoa; phylum Nematoda; class Chromadorea; order Rhabditida; family Ascarididae; genus Baylisascaris; species Baylisascaris procyonis. Next base: position 3,814,835 of record JAZARR010000154.1, on the reverse strand, counting down.
TACAATTTTTGATGCTTATCATGTCACCGTTTGTTTCATCTGACCACTAAATTCCTTTTAGCAAAACAGTCTTTTCGAATATTTTTCGGACGGACTTCTGCTTGGAGTTTTAGAGCTCAGAAATGGCCAAAATAAGGAAAATAATATTAAAAATCTTCATGTCATTGTAGAGTAGGTGTTTTATAAGTACAAAAATGCACTTTTGTAGTAGCCGCTTCTCAGCAAAACGCAATGCTTCATGGCTGAGCAATCAGTTAAATGGCCTTCGCATTATAAAGTAGTTGCTCAAAAATTTAACTTTTTCTTGATTTAGGTAAATTATGGTTTCTAAAATATCGTTCTTTTATAACATAAGGTGGATCTAATGAATTGTGCTGACAAAGGCAATGAATGATTTGCACATTAAAGTGGTGAATTTGTTTATATTGTGCCAAATTTTGTTCTTTTAGCTAAAACCCATGTTATACGTTTGAGCGCTGAGGGAAGAGCGTAGACCTTTTGATGGAAACCAGGCAAGCAACTGTTTCATGGGATTGGATTTGGTCCATAGGGGCGAGATTTGATAAAATCAGCCCTTAATATCATAACAGGCCGATATTTAGAAGTTCTCGGCAGTGTTCAGTAAGCGCGCTCTCATGGTGAAGCTTCTGAAGGAGACATTTGTTTCAGAGTGAACTTTTTATCGTTTGTTTTTAGAACATTTTCCTTCAGATTTCGAAACGAATGTCGACGCTCTTATTCGATGCTTCCCAAATGTGGAAATTCTCATCATGGAAAACTTGGCGAACGTATATGCCATTGTATGGTTTGCGAATCATTACAGTGAAAATGATCGTTTATTTTAATTGCTGGAATAGAGAGTATAGATGTGTTGTTTCCTGTAAAGTCATGAAGGAGGGAGGTTCTCAGTGAGGAAGACCACATAGTCCTATGGTTTCGTTTCGTTAATTTCCAAGCAACAAGATAAGGAAGCGATTGGAGCAGTTTGGTCTGGGGTCGGTTACTGTTTTGTAGTCCCAGTCTTTGTAAGATGGCAACATTCGCTGCCTCTTGCTGTTGGGAAAGAGTCTTAAGTGAACGCTAGAACTCTCTGTGCCTTCCTCTCCAAAAAATCAGCAACAGTTTTATTCCGGTGCTGTTGCATCGCAGAACCATCAGATTTGGCGAATAGAGGGTGAAGTAAATCTGGAATTGCTGACTTTCGCGCCAAACTTCTTCCTTGGGATCTTTCGAGCATAGAGGGCCTTAAATATGTATCCTTTGGAAATCTGGATTTTTCATCTAGCTTGTGATTTTTGCAAAATTATCATCACAGATTCATTCCTGATGTAAAAAGCTGTATGGACTGAATCAAGTTGGACATCGGTTATTGATTCTTCTCAATTCTTGATTCCTTATCTCATCTCATTCGTTTTATCACTGAGGAAGGCAGCACATTTGGCGCTGTTTTGCAAAGCGCTTCCACTCGTTTAGTTGGTTGCAGTGCTGATTGAAGCATAAGCATGCAGAAAGTTAGTGTGGCACCATCAATATCTGGAATCATTCCGTTTAATCTGCTGCATCATTCTTTGCATCACTAGCGCTTGACACAGATGTTTAATCTCATTCAGGCGGGGGATGAGGAGCCAATTACAAAGCTTTTCTCGGAGCATGCATTCCCGCGAGTTCGAAGGCTATATTTTAGCGCACAAGGATTTGACGATCGCTTAATGGGCAAATTGCTAGCGTGGAAGAGATCAATTGAAGTTCTTCGGTTGTTGCGGGTTGATCAAGCGACGTGAGTTGTTGGTGGTTTCATTGTGCAATGAATGAATTCTTTAGATGGTATTCTTCGAAGCTTGTCAACTTCTTTAATTCTAGCACTGAATCAAACATAGGCAACCCCAAATGCATTTTGTAGCATCAAGGGAACGAGCAGCGGTAATATTCACTTACGAAATGTTAAACGCGAAGCAGGATTACAAGTGCCGACATCGGTTCCTAACATTATATCATCTAGTTGTTTTCATTATCTCACTTATCCACAAATACTGAGAGTAAATCCATCTCCCTATTTCTAATTTTGATGTATTTCCTTTCATAGATTTTGATTTTACCGGATTTAAAGGGTTCCTTTTCATCCAGTAGAATCCATATATGTCTTTTCAGTTCATTAGTACTTGCAATTATTAGGGCTTACTTCAGAAATCTCGTTCTCGCGAGATTGCGTTTCTGAATTTTTGGGCATAGTGCGGGGCATTCGATTCGGCCCAGATCGAAACCTTAAAGCCAACCTTTTGTTCGCTCGGCGATCTTTTCTTCGCAAAGTGCAACTATTTCGGTTAGATCAACATTCTTCTCTTACCGAGTGATCCTGTATAAAAGATTCTTTCAGGTTCTTTGGTTTGCAACAAGCACCATTCATTCCAACTCTCACGGAATTATACGTGGAAAGCATTGATCTTACGAATTCTGCGTTTGCAAGGATTGGGAAATTAACAAATTTGAAGAAGTTATCAATTTGTATCGGCTATGATGCAAGAGATGGAGAGGTTTTGCAACTGAAGGTAAATGTTGTTTCTGCTTGTGCTTACATTCCCCATTTTGGATTTATATATTCACATTTACTTTACATTTGAATTGCGCTTATTTAGAACTCAATTTTTTCTATGCAACAAAAGAACACATCCACCTTCAATAAGCGCTCTTCTGTTCAGTAAATAAATTGTGCTTTCAGAATCTTTGTAATTTGGAGCATTTGCATATGTATTGTTCGGGTGAAGACAGTGAACACGGACATGAAAGTATTCTTGAACTTTTTCAACTTGCCGATAGGAATGCATCGAACTACTTTCCATATCGTCTGAAGTATTTGCGTATCTCAAGCGATCCTGGTCTTCTTCTTCAGGTTCTTGACGAACTTGGTAAAAGGTTTGTCATATCTCTATTTTTATTGCCTTCATAGCACACTTTAGTGGTTACAGCTTAAGCTTAATTGAGGAAACTTGTTCTGGGGGAACCTTGATGTTACTACCAAAAATTGGCGATCTAATGCTATGATTTTGATGGTAAGGATCTTTTCATCTTTCAACTGTGTAGTACCAATCTCCTACAGCTAGGAAAGCACTGTACGAACAAGTTGCAGTCTATACTGTTTGTGGAACAGTGCAGCTCAGTAGTGAAGGAATGAAGGCAAACGGTTTCTGACTCAGAATTCACACAAGCTTTGTGAGAAAAGCATTGTGAGGTTTGCATGATTGTTCGTTGCACATTTTACAATCGAGTAATTCGAGACGTTAAATTGTAAGAAGCGTATATCGTTTCAGTTGTCCAGATCTCCAATCCTTAAATGTCAGCTATGGTAATTTTGTGTTTGAGGACGCATTTTCGATGATCGCTCGACGGTTCAAGTAAGTTTCTTTGCAGTTATTCTCCGTTTATGTCGTCATTGGTATCGTTTTCCGAGGAAATTGGTTCATTAATCAGTGAGAAGTGGAATCTCTGCCAAAATTATTCTGCCCACCATTCTCGTAGGAACTTTCATGAACCTGAAGAGCCTCTGTGATCTTGCATCTGTCAGATATCCTTGGAGATTGGAGGGGCAAATAGACAGAATACTCATTGCATATTGTAGTTTCCGTTATGTTGGCTTCGTTGCTTGATCGTTTTCGGCAGCCAATATTACGTCGTAAATAATAGATGTTTTGGTGTTTATTGAGTGGAATGTTTTGTTATTCCGTTAGGCATTTCCTCTGGTACTTATTAGATGAAGTATTTTTCACTTTCTTTTTTCATTAAGGAAATTGCGCTTTCTTGAGTCGAACGGGATAGATGGGTTGTTTGATGTGCTGCGTAAGTTATCCGATGACAATTTGCCGGACCTACAATTCCTCGCACTTCGCAATACATCGGTATGCCTTAGATGATTGAGATCACTTAGAATTTGCGTGCAACGAAATCTTGAAAATTTTCAAGTGAACTGTAAGCAAAACGGATCTTATGTGAGCTGAAAGTAGTTCATCTCTCTCTTTTATATACAAATAATGTGTTTGCTATTTTCTACAGTTTTGCGAAATACATGATCTAGATTGAGTGCCTGTATCAGTTGAATCACGATGACATATAATAATGAAGTTCGCCTTTGGTATAGGTGTATTATGTTGGAGTACGCCGATAGTTTATTTTTTCTTTTTCATAGTGTATCACTATTAGTCTATTCTTTGATTAGCTTTTATGTTAAAACCAACTTTGAGACTCTTTGTGATGAAAGGTTGAGGAACGTTGGAAAGAATCTAATTCGCTAGTGCTCGCATGTTACGTTTAGCCGCAAATTTGAGACTGCCTAACGCATCCGCTAACTTTTGTTCCTCTGTAGTAGTGTGTTTTGTTTCTCAACTCATAAAGTATGGTCCCAGTTTTTGGTAGCATCTTTCCGGAACTAAGCCAAACTTCCATGTTTCTGATTGGAAGTGTAATAGAAACGTAAGAAGTTACATTATGTCACGAATGTGTGAGGCGCTTCTAGTTATGAAGTTGTAGGTCACTGAAGGAGTCCTGGGAGAGCTGAGCAAGAAGCGACCAAATTTGATCATATGCAACAGAACGAACTATTTCATAAATGGAGTCATCCATAATGGGAAGGCGTACATAAATAAGGAGTTCGTTGGTGACATCGACTCCATTCTGAATGATTTCAGTGAAATCGATGGTTTCTGTTGCATGTCGGATATACGCTACGATTTTTGAGGTGTCATTGAATGAATTTATTTTGCATTGCATGTGTCTATGTATTATACATATCTTGTTATAATTTCTATATGTGTAAATAAACAGGTCTGCGACATTAACTTAATTCGTAATACCATATGCACGATCCTCTATACTACAGGGGATATATGTAAGTGTCGAAAGTAAAAAGTAAAAGTAAAAGCCGCGTCTCCGAAAGAAAAAAAGCCGCGCTGTGTCCGCGACGATGCTATTGCATGAGCAGTTGTGTGGAACTGTAGAAAGTAAAGGTGGGTCATATTTTTTCCCATACTGCAGTATCATTTTCTCATTCTTAAGTGCAGTGGATTGTGGCTTAGATCAGATGATTTGGTTTAAAATCCTGCTTCAAGGTAACCTTAAAGGCTTTTTGAAGTAATTTCGTCTAGGTTTATCGCAGTTTGATGCAAAATGTCATTTGCGCTTGAATTGTTTGAATATGTTATCCTCTTCGCCGTTTTCCATATTCTTTTCTGGCATCTTTTACTGGAATGGATTAATGCGTTTGTTATGCCGGTCTTTCACAATTTAAAGCTAATCAAGCATGCGGTCATTATCCATTTGCCGTATCTCGCGTTATGCTCCTATAACTTGGGTGCAGTAATTTGAGACATGAGCATTCGCCAGAGGGGGATCATGTTTTGGTGTCTTCGTAACAATACCCACACGGGGAAATGCAGCGACTGAACATCGAAACAAACCGCATCTCTATAATGTGTAGGGATGGTGAAAGTGACCTACCGCCCGAATTTCGGTCAGTTGTTTTTATGGGCCGAACTCGGCTTTGACTTTTCGTTTTTCGGTTGCAAGCGAGGGAAGGCTGTTACTGAAAAACTTCGTTGCTACCCGTTCGTTTCCACTAAATCTCACCCGGGTGCCACCGGATTCAATTCTTGTTGACTGCCTTCGGCCAACAAGCAAGCAACATTTTTCGAAAGCTATGAATAACCGGAGCCATCCTAGCGTTGTTTACAAGCTCAAATTTCATGGCAATGGGGAGAGCGTATTGTGCTCCGAGGAGTCTTATCAGAACCTTCCGTTCATTCTGGTTCGAAATTGGAGAATGGCTGGCTGTCTGGACCATTCGAAGTAAGTATTATCCAAGGAAGTATTCTTAAGCCATCTGTTGTTTCGACGACTGGCAGGAGATTCCATTATGGGGTAGCCTCTGACCGATGAGACCTCAGTCTGCAGTTGTAGTGAACTAACTGCAGAATGGACAGGGTATCGTCAAAGGAGGGTCAGCGTGAACATGATTTCATAAGGAATATCAAAGAAATGTTTTACAGTTCTGTGGCAGAGTCGGAGACCCAACTGTAGATGGTATTCCAGCAACCCCAAATTGAATGTTTTGAGTGGGCTAGGTAATTAACGGCGTAGGTATCAAAAAACACCTTGAGAAAAGCGATGCAAGCGTAGTATCCATTGAATTTTCAACGATATTAATTTTTGCGTACAGACGTGGGAAACAAGTTTTGAAAACTGTACAGAGTGATGGCTGTTGGATAATGCCGCAAATATTTGAACAAAATTGCAAGACTCTAATGGGATCTTCAAATTTTATTTTTAAACAAATTCTTTGAATCTCCACAGCTTCAAGCTAATGGCAACAAATCTGATTAATGTTGGTTTATGATCATCCTTTTCGTCTCTCAAGCATACAATCAATGCGGCAACCTCAGTGTGCAATTTGGCGTTATCATTTATAAGTCCTCGCATTGAAGACCATATATTCAGACTGTGATCGTCAAAGCAATCAACGTCGCCAATTGTATCTGTGTGATCTTCACCATCATTATTTGGATATTGTGGGGTAGATCATTGTCGCTTGCAACATTCGATTGCGAAATAGATCGATTCGTCAAACTATTCTTGCATATATGCTCGTTTTGTCACTTGTTCAGTTGCTGTTTTCACATGAATGCCTTTTCATTTGTTAGTATGGTCCTCGTTTTGGATGGTAGTGTGTGCGCCTCATCTGGGCTATCGTTTTACTCGAATCGACACTTACAAGAGTTATAACATTTTTTGTTGTTCATTGTCGACTGATTTTAGAATATTGCCACCGTTTTCATCCGTTCATTTGAAGTGATATAAGAAATTTGTCGAACGAGTTCCAAGTCATCATATCTGCTTATGAGCCAATATAAATGAATCGATTACAGCTGAAGGGAATGTCTCAGTGGAAGTGAGCTGTTTATGTGGTCCTTTTTAGGATAATGGTGTTACTGATGCGAAAAGTTAAATTCCTCAAGCATAAATATCCTATGAGATAACTCTAGTTGTAAAAAAAAAAAGCTTCTAAAAAGGTTTTTCGCAACACCGGTAAATGCTCGCTAATTTCTTAGCATCTGCATATTGTTCCGGTAGATGTATATAATTTGGCCTAAAGAATATTTAGCGATTAGGTGCAGGCATCCAGATTCGAAAATCGGAGACACGGAAGTTCGAATCTTCAGTTTTCAGAGACCCTTTCACTTGGAAAGCCCAGCAGAAACACAACGCGAAGTCGACCACCCCCAAATTCGGTCATCCTGAATGAAATAAAGCGAGCACCAAATCATAGTTGGCTGCAGCTAACGGTAGCGTTGGCACCCAGACCCCCGAACAATTTTTTTGGAAGGAGTGGAGGAATTGGGGGGGGGGGGGAGGGGATGGAGGAGGAAGGCGGGATTATACAACCTTCTTCGCTTGCATGCGCTCATCTTCTCGCCATTTTGCTTCCAATATGCCGGTTGGCTGTGTTTACTTATCTTTTAGGTGATACTGTACAGCATCCGTTTTTTAGATGATAATCAGAACAGGCGATACTAATCAAAACTACGTTGCCTTTCCTCGAGGTCCTACTTCCGCTACTTGAATGTTCCATTTAGAATGGCCTATTCATGGATGAGGTATAGCCCTTTCCACCAAAATTTGTTGGAATTCCACTTTCTTTTCACTTATTCCACCAAAAAAAATCCATTTTCTGTAATCGCAAACTTTCGCAATGAAACTTCCGCACCACTAGAGATCGGATAGAATGCAGCCGAGTTAAATTCCACACTTATGTAAATGTAATTACGATTTCAAGGTTGCGTCGCTCTGTTCTTTTATTCCATCGGAGCAAAAGGAGCATCAGGTTACCTTTTGCTTCCTTATACTATTGTTCTTTTGAGAGGCATTATACCTTTACTTTATTTGCTTCTAAAATTTCTTGTTATTCACAAGGTGTTATATCTATATTGTGCTTGAGCTTAGTTTTTGGAAGCGAGGTGCATTTTGTTATTGAAGCTGGAATATTAAGCAAAACGACTTTCTCGGTGTATCACATTGTGGAGACTACTAGATAAGGAGTTAAAGGTAGTGCTGGCATCCGAGACTCTGAGGGGTTTTCGAAAAAAATTTATCGAGGGTCAGCAGAAGTTGGAGGTTGCATTATAGTAGACTAGACGTCCTGAAAAAAAAAATCAGCGATAGAACCCCAGAAAAATGCTATTTTCTGTTCCGATGGTAGTATGGAAGCATATTTGGCCGAGCTTTCATATGTACCGCAGAGGGGCGTTGCCCTTTCTTCCCCCTTCCTCTCCGATCTCCCAATTCACCTCTTTGTTCTGAAAATTCTGCGGCTTACAGTTCTTTGAGGTGGGGCTACCCATGATCGCGTAACTAAACGGCAACATAGGGGTCTAGATGCTAGACACGACAAGCCTAAGCTATGGTTGCACCGTTATGCCATGTCACGGTACGAAGCAGCAGTAGGGTGACGGATACTACTCACTATTTTTGCTAGTGTTTGTGGCTAGTTGCTAGGAATATAATCAGAAATCACTTTTGATGAAACGAAATTCAACTTTGAGTTGGAAAACGACTGATCTTGTTCTAGTGATTTGCAAATTAAACCTTTATTCAAATTTCTTTATGTAATTTATGTAATATGTAAGCTTATGTAACACCGATTGCAGCAAAAAAATTTGCGTTCTGTATGAAATTTTCAGTGATTGTCTGCGCTTTCTTGTCTTCTGGTTGTGGTTCATTTTTGGTTGATTTCAACGTTGAAGGTTGTGCTTCCTCTCTTCATTTAACGTAGTCAAAGGTTCCCTAGATATGATACATTTACCTAGTTATGATTATTTCAGTGTGTACATTTCTATGAAGTTACTGTTTATTCGAACTCATAAGTGTTCACGTTGAGCACGAGATGTGGGATTAAATAGTGGACATTTGTGTTAGTGATTAGGTATTTGTCGTTTATGTTGCACCACCGGTGAGGCATTTATGTTGCGTTATTAACGAAAGATACATATCCGCATACATATCTTCCACTATGATGTTTCATTATTTTTTCGTATGTTGGTGCAACCGATCGGGCGTTGTGGAATCATGAAGTCGCATTTTGTGCGCATCCTTGATTGGCCTTCTGTTGTTTGTCCAAGGAAGTTTTAATTTCAGTACTATTTCGAGCGATCGCCATTTCTATACCTCGACTATGGAAAAAGGGCGTCAACTTAATCATAAAGTCGTTAAGCTGTAAGTGTTTTCTTTAGTTTTCAGCGAGAGGGATGTTTTTTGCATAGAGATTCTTTATCATCTATTTGCATATGATCTATGTCTGCGCTTTTTCGTCGAATATAAGTATAAATATAAAGATATATATATATATATATATATATATATATATATATATATATATATATATATATATATATATGTATATATCCGTGCGGTATTGCGTTTTGCAAACATATCTTCAATTTCACAAAGACTCGTGTAATGTTGCATGTTGTAAATCAGAGGTTTTTCTCAGCTTTGCTTACAACAGCATTTCATTATGTCTGTTTTCATACATTCGAATTTGTGAGGTGATTTGAACATAATGTATTTTTTATCCGTTTATTCACTTCGAAGAAACGCTGTGATAGCGTTTTTCTGCGATCGTTTTTCCTGTTCTATTTTGAGGTGAAGCTTGATGTAGGATGAAGTATTCGCCATCATTTGCAGCTATCCGCTAACGAATTATATATTCGGAAAAAAAGAGGCGCAACGTGAACGTGATTCATCTGTACATGATCGTTTCGATCGGATGCGCAGTGAGTTCCACAAAATGGGTATGCGACGTTCAGTAGATGCAGTCATTCTCGTGCATGAACACTCTTTGCCACACGTCCTTCTTCTTCGTGTGGGACAGAACTTTTTCAAGCTGTAAGTTATTTCTTGCAGAATTTTATTGAGGATACAGTTTTCTCGGTGATTGCCACCTTGCTTATAAATTATAGATGGGGAACTAAGCTGTGGAGGCTGATGTAACCGCACATGCGCAGCGGCTTTCCACCTCCAGTTAAGGAGAAAGGTCCTGCGAGAATTGAGAGAGGTAAAAAAGTCTAGCTCCGCGAAGCATCGCTTACCCATTTTGTCGAAAAAAGAGGCCCTGCCCCTTTTTTCTAATAATAGAAGTGTGGTGTTGTGGAGAAAAACCAACGCAGCTTGTAGGGATCTATTCTGAATAATGGCGTGTGGTATGCTTCCCCGGTTTTGGCATTATCCGTCGAGCTGCACAGAATTGTTCCACAAAGTTTGCACTCTAGGCTATTTCCGATATTCTCTGTGAAGCTTATCGGAATGAAGCTTATCGGTATTTTTGGCATAGTTGTTTCGTGCGCATTTTTTTAATGTTCATTGTTGCAGGCCCGGTGGGGAGCTTACTCCAGGAGAAGATGAAGTGAACGGCCTCAAGCGTATTTTAACTGAGGTGAATTTTCATAAAATAATGAAAGTTGTACGCCAAGTTTTATCAGAATCCTTTAAAAATGTTGATCTGTCTTCAATCTTTACATCAGATTTTAAGAGAAAAGAATGTAATTACTGAAATATGAGAATTTATGAACTCCAATAACGATGACCACAAAAAGGCAGTTGGCGCTATGGATGTGAAATTTATCGAAGACAAGCGTTGAGTATATTTAAAGTGCTTAACACTCTTCATGGGATAATAAGGTCAGTTTCGGTACCTAGAAAGCTCTTGTCCAACACACATGTAGCTGTGTGCAAACAGCCATTTATGTTTTCCTTGTCCCTACTTCATGCATCATTCCTCCTTCCGTTTTTTCTTCGGCGGGAGTACGGCAAAATTCCCGTAATAAATGTCCTTATTTTGTTAATTTTCTTTTGTTGCCCAGTTTAGTTTATCATTTCATCTGATCATTTTCTGCTTCGACTCATGCCCAGAATGAAACCAAACAGTCGTCCTTATCTCCCCAACTCAATTTCTAAGCTGCAATCGAAATTCCTTCAGAAACTGATTTTTTAAGTGGGGCTGTGGATGAGATTTGGATCCAGGCCTATTATTTGTAGGGAGTTTTATTGAACTGTTACGACTACTACCGAAGATGAAGCGACTTATTTTTAGAAATCAGTAAATAGATGCTGTCGATTTGAATTTAATCTTTCGTTATAGTCGAGCTCGCTGTTGATAGAAACTTAAATAAACGACCGTTTCGTTTTGAAAGTTCTTCCACTGTCGCGCTGACATTGCAACTTTTTTTCGGTGCTTTTTTTTTGAAAAATTCGGTTAATTTTTCTGCCATTCAGATTTTTGGTCGTGCTAATTGTGACGAAAATTTGACAAATGATCAATGGAATGTAGCGGAGGAAATTGCAAACTGGTGGCGCCCAAATTTCGACCCACCTCGGGTGAGATGTCGTAACTTTATTTCACTGATGTGATTGTCGTTTTTCTATTTGCTTCCTCATATGGGAAATCGGCGGATCCGTTATAAGAGTCAAAAGTTAGTGCGTCATGAAACAGTACTTAGTTATAGCATTCAAGACGGCAGTTGACGCTGAAATTTCACGTTTTCAGCATAATTTTCAGTAAAATTCATCCAATACAAACTGCTTCAATCAAATCATAGGTGAAATTAATCTTGCAAAGAAAAAGTGATGCCCCACATAAGCTATTTAGTTTCATCTTAAAAAGGCTTACTACCCTGTTAAGCTTTATATACTCTTTATGGTGTGGAACATTTTTTGAATAAATTAAAACCCATGTCATTAAGTTTTCTGATAGATAAAAACCTTTGTAAGCGATGTGGTATCACTGTAAAAACCCTTCGATGTCAGAGAACCAGAATATGTCATTATCTGTCTTCTAAACGCTCTTTTAGTTTTCCGATCTTGTAAAACTCTTATATGCAGTAAAGGTACTCATATAAATAGATAACTGCAACTTATTTACTCACTTTCCCATGGGAAAGAAACCACCGTTAAAAGCGCATAATGACATCCGGCTAGCCAATGCATTTTGCGAGCTGCGCGATAAGCAACTGATTTCTTCAAAGATGATCATTAATCCATACAACAGCTTGCAAAAACGGAATAGTAGTCTTAACGAAACTTGACGCAAACCCAACATGCAGATTGTACTTCTTACAGATGTACAAAAAATTGTTCCAGGACCATATTTCATATAAAAATAGCACTTCTGGTATAACCAGAAAAAAACAGTAGGCTGCTCATAGAGCAGGATTTCATTGTATTAAAGATCACAACCTTAATTCATATAAGAATAGAGCAACAGTAATAAAACTAAGTGTTCTGCAGAAGATGGTAGATATGTAATAAGAATACTCTACAATTTGTGGGAAATTCGACCACATCTCGAGGTTCAGAGAGACTCGCAAATGGAGAGGTATAAATACAATTGCGAAAATCGAGTTTCACAAAGTTTCAAGGCGGCATCATCGAGCCAAATATCATCTCAGCAATCCACCGATGACCTTTTCTCGAAATCTCGGGAACAACTTCACTTGTGGAATAAATAGAGCTAATACCCGTTTAAAAACCCTCGGGTATCGAGCAACAGTATACCCGAATGAATGAGTATTCCTACCATGATGATGCGGAAAGCCATTTCGGGCAATAAAATCACAGGCTTAGTCCCCCTTATCATATGCGTAATCATGTTTTTCCTGAAACAGTAAACCACATGTAGAGATTTCTTCCCTTCAGAAGTACAAATTTTTGTAGTTGTGACATTCGCATTTCTTTTTGTGCAGTATAGAAGAAAAAGTGTGAAAAAAATGGAGTGTAGATGTAGAAGGAAATAAGAAATCAATTTCTGATCTGTCTTTCTGCTGCCATAATCGTACAACAACAGTGATTAGCCATGAATGAATGCTCATATTTTGAAGTGCTGTTGAGTAATACCAAACGTTGCGAGGGAAGCCGCGAAAAGGGAAGAAAACCAATCAGTGACATGTGCGCTCTTATGTGGGCGAAGAGTTGTGTAACGTCTTGCTACTTAACCTATGGCTGTGCAGGTCGCCACGTTTGCATACGCTTTTCGGTTGCCATACCATGAAGTGGAAAGTAAACTATCTTTGGACTGAGAGTGGAGTCAACCTTGAAAAATTTTGCTAAGAGCGCTGTCGTATGATTGAATCAGTTACTGTAATGCTCGAATGTAGAATATTCTTTACAGTATGCAGGCATCTAGAATGTCTTCCTAGTATCAGTGCATCCAAAAAGCCTTCTGTAGCACCTACATCCAGAACGCTTTGCAGTATCCATATATCCCGGCGCATGTGACACAACCGAAGGAGCAGACGAAGTTACTGCTGGTGCAATTGCCTCGAACGGCGCTATTTGCCATACCAAACAATTACAAGCTGGTTGCAGCACCGGTTTTCGAGCTATTTGACAACTCAGCATCCTACGGTGTACTTCTTTCTAGTATTCCTATGATTTTAAGCAGGTAAGTTTTTATGCTGTTTTTCAATGGGGTCATCGAATTTTTATGGAATTTTAGGTGCCCCAAGGAGTTCGCCGCTATGCTTTGCTTTAATTGTTGTTGCCTACTAATGTTTTATTCGTGAAAACGTTATTTCTTCGGTCGCTAGAAATATTTCTTGTCTTTTCGGATGGGATTTTTGTTGAAGCTGTTATATCGATTATACCAGCTAGCCTTGATCAGTCAGGATAGAAACTACCGTATCAGATTTTTCACAAACATTTCTGTTTGAGATATAGCTTTGATCTCTTAAGAAGTTAATATAAGAATTCTGATGCCATAAATTGATTTTTGCACCTGGAATATACCTGTAGATGGTCTTAACTTTCGGTTGGAATAGATTGCAAAAATGCAGATTGTTTATAGCAAGCCCTTCCTAGACCGAGGAATAACAAGTGATCAAGGATGTATGCATTGAAATGGGGATAGCATTATATTAGAGATTAGCAGTTTCTGTTTATTTTCTCACCGACGTTTAGAATTATTGGCACCTCCAGTTTAATTTATACTTTTCTTCGAATGCTCTAAACGGAAGTTTCCATATAAATATGTAGAAATTGGTCTTTGTTAGGTAGATAATTTTAACTCGTAGAGCTTCACTTTAGAGGTGGAAAGTATGAGGAAACAGTTATTGCAATCACAAGCGTTAAAGTAATGTGCAACAAATTTCAGATTTACTGTAAGTTGGTTAGTCGGGAAATTACAATGGGGAAGATTCTTCATATGTTTTCCAGAATTTGTTTGTCCGGGTTGGAAATTGGGAGGGATCGTCACTCGTCTTCCAGAGAGTGATGGGAGGAAATAGCTGCTATTGCTATCAAGGAAAAATGGAGGAAAATTTGAGGCCATGTACATTGTTTGGAGAGGTGAAGACTAAGAGGGTATGCAATTTATCAAAGGCTATCATACAAAAGAGCCAAGTAAGAGGGAAAAATGGATAAAGAGGTTTATATTTGAAGTTTGAATGAGATAAAGGTATGCAGGGATTGAAAGGGAAAAGAAATTTGTCTTGTTCGGAAAACCTTTCACTGAGAATGTTGACTGCAGATTCATGCGCAGAGAAAAGAGAATGGAAAAAAGAATTGTCACCCTTACGAAGGAAGGCCAAAAATGGTTAAGGAAGTCCTTTAATAAACTCCACTATTATATAGCCTCCAGTTATCAATAGCTAGCGTAAAGTTGAAAACTTGAAAACTTAAAATTTGGAAGCTCACATTAATATTTTGATCTACCGTTGTGATGGATTTTAGCATATTTTTATATTGTTCTACGGCGCGCATTTGTTAAGATATGGTTATTTGAAATTTTTCAATTCCCTCACTTTTATCGTCGTTCATCGCAATCGAAATTCAGTTCGTAGACTTGCTTGATTTGGTAATTTATGATATTCATATAGGGAGAAGAGAAATTCGGCATAAGCGACATGTGAATATGTTACGTTTCGTTGTCTCATTGATTGCACATCTTATTAGTTGATGTTTATAAGAGTTCTGATCCGACGAATAATTCTGTCGATTCTATGTATTAATTGAACGTATCAATTTTTAGATTTAATTTCGAGTACCTCAAGTAATCACGAGTGATTTTATACGAGTGTGAACGACTTTATTATTGCCTCTTATTGTTGATCTCTTTTATATGTGCTGATATGGTTGTGAAAAATATTGTGATTATTATTTTATAATGAACCTTGCAAAAAATGTTGCCACAAAAAGATTAGAATCGAATATATTTCACGCATTAATTTGGAGTGATGCTCAAAAAAATTTTTCTTCCTTTTTATGAAAATCATTTCGAAGTTTTAATGTTGTCATTAAGGGGTGCTAACTTAAACACAGAGTAAATTTTTCATTTTATGCCGTAGATTATTTATGGTATATAATTGTTATAGAACGTAAATGTTGTTATCGTTTTCCGTTTTCCGTAGATTATTTAGAACTATTTTGAACGGTTCTCTTCTTGTTGTGGGTTTTATCGTTGTGTGATTATTTTTGTATTGTTTCTCGAGAAATAGGAGCGAGCACCGCATTGAAATGGACTTCCGGTTTTTTTTTTAGTCGAATACTGACGTACCCTCATAATTTCCTATTTGGAATCGTTTTAGAGTTGTTTGCTCGATGTTTTTTTAAAAGCTGTCTTGCTGCTTCTTTGAAAGGTGTTTTTTTTTCGTGACCGATGAAATAAGACGGGCTTCGGTCCTAGTATCTAGAAATCTTATTGTACAGTAAAAAAGCAGATAATTTAACTATTGAATCTCAATTTTAATTTGTTAGCCACTGACCCTGGCCGTTGAACGATGTCCTTTCATTAGTGCCTCTTGGATTTTATACAACATCTTATTTTACAGAATGCTCACCTCTTTCATAAAAGCTGGTCAAATTTGGTGCTCCTCATTCATTGCTGAATGGCATCGCCTCGTGCATCTTTACATCTTATTTTGAAGTCTTGGATTCTTTATCAACATAAAATATGGATGCAATACAATTTTCATATCCTTGGTCACTGACCGTTGTTGAATTTTCCGATGTCCTCGGATGGCAGCCGTTTCTACGTGGTGGTTATACAAATTTTCGGTGCTTGTTTATTCGATTGTTTTCGATTGTTGCTATTATTACAGCACCAACAAATAAAATAACAGTGCGATTTTTACCGTCAAATTATTGTTGATAGAGATCGAAAGGTAATTCCACTTCGGTGTTTTAATAAAATCTTCATTTTTCACAACACAGCAATGGCATACAACAAACAAAGACGGAACAGTAGCGGTCGGCATTCGACCGCAGACATATAACTCGAATATTTCATCAGTTGACAGCAAAACGTAATACTTGAAGATGTGAGCGCGGTGTATGGATAGAGGTGTGGTACATTGCAACGAAATTCAAACTCACTTGAGGCAACCAAAAAGTGAAATCTGTGACGCTAATTGGTGATGGGGTTCTTAGTTCAACTCAACTTTACGCGTATCTTTATCCCGTCTGTACTATCGATGTACCATTGAAACAGCAGCAGCATAGTTGATAACGACCACACTTGTCTGCAATCGTATACTATCCCACTCCACACTAACTTCCCAAAAAAGATGACCTGCCGCCAACGTCCCTCTCAGCAAACAGTACAATAATATCTACTCAATGGACACGTCCTGGCAACTTAACAGTCGCGTCGACTAAGTAAATTGCGCCAAAGGGCAAATTTTCTAAAGCACAAAATGTCATGGACGCTAGTTTCCATTTCGTTTTCCACTAGCAATCCACATTATTCCCATCCTCCCTAATATTGGAACAACAAAAAAAAAAATTCTTCCACCCCTTTATCGGAACAAATCATTCAACTTAAAAGACTTAATAAAATAATATGAAGAAGTTCTCTAAGATCATCCCACTAATCCTTGAAGTTGGAAATTAAGTTGCAAGCCGTTAGTATGCTACCATATTGTGCTATTTGGGAATGAAACAATAAAAACAATTTTTCGCCGTAAAAATAAAAAATAAATACGATATTCGAAATGCTCTAAGGAAGTAGCCAAGCTATTTTTAAAATATTCACTCATAAAGACGTTTATGGGAATGATATTTCAATCGTTTTCTAAGTTCAACACAAATACTTCACAGACTATATTCATTGTTACCGATATTCTATCACTTAAATCGACTCAATAATTGATCACAATGAATGAATTTCGATTAAAAGCAAAAAAAAGATAAAAATATAAGACAAAACATTTCAAATATGAAAGACAATAATAGTCAAAATTATCGAAAGACAGTATTCACAATGAGTGCAATTTGATTATAGCACTTCCTGCATTGATCAGATATAATGGGAAAAAAAGCTCCACCTTCTACCCCCCCCCCCCGATATTCACTCCGCCATGCTCCAAACTTCAAGAACCATCTCAATACACTTAAAAATACAAATTACCTTATCGCCTAATATAATTCTACAATTTTATTCTTATTACTATCATTAACTAAAATTTTTTAAATTTCCTCCTCATAAATATAAATCCATATGAGAAACACAAAAGCAAAGGAGTGAGCTCGAAATAAGCCGTTATAAGATCACCGAAACAATTAACGATAAGTACCTCAACGAAGTGTTATTCGATCGGCACTCAAAAATGTCCGAATGGCGAATTGCCGACCACTCTGAGTTTCAATTGTTCGTACACTTCGCCCATACGGACTTTCATCTTAGCGATCAGTGAAGCTGGGACACAAAACGATACACGCTCAAACTCCGCTGCACTACCGCTGAAAACATAAAATTTTATTAACATAACTGATAGAAAGAATTAGAGAGATTTCCCTCCAATTATTCCCCAGAAAAAAATCGCGACGATGATAAATACGTTCCTTGCATATCTTGTTCGGTTATTCCCATGCATCTAGGAAAATCTTTCGAAAAAAAAAACAAACAACCGGTCAAGGCAATGAAACGCCTCATGTATTATATCGCTTTCAATTGCGGAAGTCACCTGTCTACTTTAAGTTTGCTTTCCTGAAAGATTTTTCCCTTCATAATCGGTGATCGCTGCACTGGAAGCCGACTCCCCTTCACTTATTTCAGATGCTTTCTGATTCATTAAACGGTGGAAATTATATGATTCATTTTTGCTTCCATAATAACTTTCGATTCTACATTAATACCGCTGCAAGGAATCCGGATGGAAGTGTGACCAGGCAATTGTAGCTGAAGTAAACAAATGGAGACAAATATCAACCTCTAGATCGCAACATTACCACATTACCACTAAAGTCATTCATAACATGTCAAAAGACTACTGAGTATACGGGAAATGAAATGTTGGGATGGGAGGACGATGAGAGGGTTCCCTTCGGAAACCATTAGACAAAAAATGGTTTATGAGGGATCGTTGAGACTTTTTTCGAATCGGCAAACATTACGTGGATCATGTGATTTGGTTGCAGACTAAAATAACGAGAACTGAGAAATCTTGTTCTCAAAGAACATCTAACAATTGCACTTCATATGGATAAAGAGGTGTTCAGGTTTGAAAATCCTCATATATAAACTGCAAACTTTATTATCTTTAATAAAACGAACTAATTCAATATTCTTGAATGCTGTCTAAAAAATACTCAAGTATTCGACATTTTTCATCAAAGAGTAAGTCGAAATGGTATACTGCTCTCATTCCTGTTCTGAATTATTAAGCATCACATTACTAACTTTCTCAGCTATAAACTTGGGCTTATACTGTCTGCACAAGGATGAGCACGTCAAATGGCATCATGAAAACGTTAACACTTTGGTCTAAGGCGATCTATGCTTCATAGGCGAATGACGACAAAAAACAAAACTAATTGAGACCACTTAAACTTACTATAAGAACAAAATGGAGTGCTGTTCACTAATTCCAAAACATTTTTGAGTAATGTTCGCAATATACTTGACCCATCATGAAAGAGGGCTTGAAAATAAGCGGCGAGGGGTAGGAGGGGGTGAAGGGGCGGTCAGACGGCGAAGTGCTGTATGTGAATCGAAAAAAAAACGAAACAAGGAAAAAAAGTGTAAGAAATTAGCTAAAATGCAGAAAAAAAGCATACGTGTAATTCTCCAATGCCGCAATTTCGATGACGTCTTCCAACATCATAATAAATATTTTCCCAGACAGTCGTGTTGTTAGCCGATTTTCGATAAGCCATACACGGTCATCCTCATCGCCCACGTACTAAAGAAGGCAATAAACTATACATTATGAAGAACAACGACATGAACTCATAATGTAACAAACACAATTTCCGGGAAAAACGAATACTTTAAAGGCCAGCATTTCGTTAGCGCCCCACAGATATATTGTCGACAGGCACTTTCCATCCCATCTTACAATTGTGAAGCATTCTCAGTTATACTTCGATTCCTACATCGAAAACTAAACTGACCTATCAACTCAGAAGAACAACAGTCACCTCAAGGTGTCCTCAAAACTACTGAACTTGCAACCGATTTGACTGATACTGTGATCGGGTTGCAAACAAGTGAAGAAGCGCAGCAAATGAGCTGGCAGGATAAAGGTCACCTTACCTCGTTATCAGTTTCATAACTACCAATAAATAATAAGCATAGGAAATAATATCATTTCCTTCTAGTTGACCCAACTGTTCGTACAAGTTCTCTATACAAATTCGTTTTCACGAGGTCTTGCTTGAGCGCATGTATGCTCCCGTCTGTCAGTCCGGTAGTACCAAGTAATGGGCCACTGAATGCATAGTTATGAAGTTTCATGCATTTAATGTAAGTGTGCAACGCCATAAACCACACTGATCCATCACCCTCGGAAAAAACGTAGAAAAAAATTGCAGCATTTTACACCAATCGGTTTTCCACATTACATCGAGGCAGACTATTTCGCACGTTTGCTATTTACATGAAACCTGCGAATTCGACTGGTCAGATGATCGAAATATAAAAGCGAATATCACGCCATCTCTTCTGGTACGCTTCCCAACACATTTGACATGACTGATGCAAAACGAGGAAACGACCAATGTAACACATATGAAAAATTGCCACCTTCAAATGTTTGTAAGTTCTTGCACTTGATGAATTATTACGAAAGAGGGGGATAGTCGGTGATCGTAGGTTTGAACTTAATAAAACGATCGCTATAAATTAATTCAAAATTGAACTTGCAAAATAAGTTGCAACTATTTCCATAAAAGTCGAACAAAATCACTAACACGAAACATGCGTGGATACTTCGTATAAAGACTGCCGCGTTGTGCGGTGGCCAATAGACGCGAAACTTTCGAACCAAGAATGAAACGAGTCGATGCATTCACGCGATCGGCATTCCACTTAAATTTGACGCATTATTGATAACATGATAACATGCATTTCATTAAATTATTGAAGCTTTTTAATTGTATTCTCAGCATATATCTATATGCTTAACGAAAAAAAAAACTAAGCAGACATAAAAATTGTGTGTTTAAATTTAAGTTGCCTACTTCGGTCGCTAAAAAGGCGTAGCTTATTTTCCTCGTAATTATCCGTGCTTCTTACGAAACGCATGCCTCTTAAAAATGTCGCACAGACGGACGCATACATACACATACATACGCACAGAATGTATTCCAACAGTTTCAACTGATGAAAGTCATTCAGCCATATCTGCATTCAAACATCGATGCAAATATCTTCGGCATCAACACTGAACACACCAGCACATTCAACCAAAAAGACTGCTTGCTAATCTCGTTAACAATTCACTCTATAAAAGACCAAAAATAATGAGAATATTATTTCTGAACATAATGAAAACACGATTTAATTGATTTCATAATGATTTCCTTCACAAAAGGGAATCCAAAAAGGAAACTGCTCTCACAGAACATCTTCATTTTGGCGCATTTCTAGTGAAAAAAATTAATTGACAGCACCACCTTATCCAACAGAATGAATTATTCTCCCAAATCCGCTGTCTTAAATCCAAATTAACCAAAACGACCTCATCGAAACAGCTGTCGCTTTAGGATATCGGCCAATAAACGGTAAAATTTAAATATATGAAAAAAATTTACCTTTTCTGCTTCACGAGCCGTTATCGCATCGGTCGATCGCATGATTGGTGTACCACTTCGTCCACAATCCAGATCCGTCTAAAATCAACATCTACACAGACAAGTTGATAGATAAAAAAGATAAAAAAGAAAATATAAAATGTTCTACAACTAATCGCAAATATAATATGCCACGAGATAAATACCATACTTGCTTCAATAAAAGCCCCGAACAGCCATAACCTTGACGATGTTTGAGGAAGGAGTGGACTCATATTTTTCATGATGCCTAAAAGAAGAAGTAACACTGCCACGGGAGAATTCACTTCAATCATCATGACCTCTATATTCCGGGACCAGGTGTGGGACTATAAGAAACACAAACGAAAGTGAAAGAGATTACAAAGGTTTGCATCTACAAAAAATCAATAACGTGAAAGCTAGACCATCATACAACGGCCACATTCGTTTCCCCCCCCCCCACAACCCTTCTCAAGTATTCACATCAATGCAATCCTCGCTATCAAAGAAACTTTCCAGTTTTAAAACTTCACCTTCATAACAAACACATTTTGGCCATTAATCGCTAACTGTTCACTGTGACCGATTCATATGGATAACTCATTTTCATATTACATTAAAATGGTATTAGTAGGAATTTCAGTAAAAGCTCCTAGAAAATGCTGTTGGAGCACATGGACAGATATGCGTTTCCTTTTACAAGCTAATTTCTAATCCATCGCAGAGGAGGCAAGCGCATTAAATAAAGACCAAGGAAAAGAAAGACATGAGTGGGGGACTCAGCTCGAGGTTTAAAAGAAACAAGTTTTACCTTGCGCGGTCGTCCCCTTTTCCTACCACGAATTGCAGGTGCATGTACAGTGGGTTGTTGAGCAACAATACTCATCACACTCGCCTCACTTTCAACATCCGAATCAAATCCACGACAACTGAAAAATCCATAAATAGCTTCCTGTGTAACCAATGCATACGACTGATATCATATTAAAATGCCTCGATTTCCCGTTTTGTATCATAATTATGCAACACAACATACTATGTACACGAGTGCTTTAAAGTCATATTCACTTAATGGTATCAGTAGGATTTACTTGACTTACTTCAAATTAGCTTAGAATTAATAAGCAAGCAGATGTGTAAGTATTGCTCACTCAATTATCAAACGTTCCCATGCCATTCAAACAACACTGTCTAGTCGGCCGTAGTTATTCGCAAAAGTTTAACGTTACGCGAACAGGATCGCTCACCTTGGAGGATCGAATTCCTTTAATGGGTCAATAGTTTCAGCAGGAAGAAAAGGGGTTTTTGCTGATTCCAGAATATTTCGACACAATTCCTTTATGTCTTCATCGGAAACTTCCTGTAATTATAAGAACGAATTATGAAAAAAATAAGCTTCTTTTAAGGGAATATTAGAGACCTTAAAAAACGAAGACAACCTCCTATAAAGTATTTACAATTCGCAAAGATAGCACGGACAAAGCATTGGAAAGTGTGCACATAGAAGAGTGCGTTGACAGCTTTTATCTCGCCTATTCCTTAGATTCGATCAAGAAGAAAACCTTTTGCAGCAGGCGAACTTTCCAGGAACACTATATTTTAACTGAGAAAGTGCCGAAGATACTGGATATTTGTCCTATTACTAAAAGTTCTGGTTTTTTCTCAAAGCTTTAAACCTACCTTTCATTCTATACCCAGGCCCCCTCCCCAATTCTGATCGAAAACCTCGGGCACCAGGAACATTGTTGGAGTGATATGCAGCAGAAAGTTGGCAGGTAGATACTAAGGGCGCTCAATAAAAAGGGCATTAGGCATAGGTACGGGCTCTTTACGCATCGTTTTTCGGATTCACATGCTATAATGGGAACGAAGCTCAATAAGCAATCTTAGAGAAGAACAAACAAAACAGGCGTTGCGCTCAATTCCTTTCCTTCTTGCCTATAACCGCAGTGACAAAACAAAGAAAGACGAAGATAAGCCAACAAAACGAACATGTCCATTGCGTCGAAGATTTTCGAATGCGGGCGAAAAGGTGGTTCGTACATGACGATCAAGAACCTGACGAAACTCTTCAGTCATCTCTGCTTGAAATACCTTCAATAAATATCCTTTAAAATGTCATTACAAAAAAAAAGAACCAACAATATGTGTGTATAAATATATTCTTTCATTAACCGGGCAACATTATTGAGCAATTTATTTATTCTTTAGCTGAAAAGATTATTAGTTGGCCTTTGCATCGCCCGCATTTCTTCATGAAGCCAAGCATTCAAACCTCAAAAAAAAAAAAAAAATATGCAACCAGTCAAGTGCAGAAAACCTTAGAGTTGAAAGCTTAACTTTACAAGCAAACAATTGAAAAGACTGCTACCGTTTTGCGAGATAAAAAAGAATGTATCTCTGGTTTACACACCTCCGCTGTATCAGGTACCTTATAAATCAGAACACACACCCTTCAACAGATGCTTCTTCCTCTCGCAATTGAAATGTTTTGCGAATGCCTCTACAAGTACAATGTTTAGTATTAATAAAATACTGTCCCACTCTGTTTTATTGAGTGCATGTAGAGCGCCGACTACCAGAATTTTTAGAAAAAGAACGTATTAGATAGAAGGCACCAAAAAATGGCCATTTTTTATTTCGTCATCACAAAAAATAAAGGTATCTCATAGATTTGAGTGAGCTCCGTTCACCTTTAGTTAAGATTCAAATAATTCTAAACAGTGACTTTTTTAAACGTCCTAAAATGCCATTTTTCGAAATGACACAACAATACTGAAAGCTTTATATTGGAAAATTTTTTATTGATTTGCCTATACAATCGAAATTAAAGATGCTTCGAAATAGCAACATTCTGGATCGAAGCTCATTCCCGCTAGGTAGATAAAGTTACGTGAAACAGTAAAAGCATGAACCTGTCTCATAAGATCAAGCGATTTGCTTGTATTTTCGGCCATATCGGTTTTATTTCGGCGAATAGTTTGCTTAAGAGAGTTGATCTTCGCATTACTGCCCTCACCCATCGAATGCAACAATCCCTCAAGAATCTCGATTCGTAGATTCATTTTATTCCCATTCCCATTTCCTGTACCACCCCGTTCGAACATTTCTATCGAAACTTCTGTAAATATATATAATACAAAATCTGAACGACTCAAAATCGAAGCGATAGGATCGCGTTTTTGCCGCAAATTGGTCGCCGATTGCATCTTCACCTAATTCTATGCGCATTTGATGCGCTTTGAAAGAATAAACACAACATTAAGAACAATTCTATTCTCATCGAATTAAATTAAAACAAACAGAGATGAATCGATTATAGCCGCATATATAATAAACCATATGAAATACGGCCACCACATTTTCAATGATCTGACCGCTCATGAACCTCCGAATGAAAGAATGCCAGCGTGTGCTTTTTTTTAGTCGACCAAGTACGATAAAAATTTCGACCGAAACAAAACGCATGCAATAAACGACTGATCTATCATGATCAAATGAGTTCTTGTTATCATCTCGGTCTCATTCCCATTTGATATAGTAAGTTGTTTTCCTCAAATAAACTAATAACGAATAATATCAGATAGAACAGAATTCGGTTTATTTTATGAATCACAAGCATTAAACATGACCTATTGTTATAATCTGCAAATGACGAATACGTTAGAAACTCCACTAAAGTGTGTTATAACAATATCATAACACAGTTTTGTTATAATTTGTGAAAAAAAAATCGTGAAAACTTCACTATTAAATTAATGCAAAAATAAGACAAATGATAGAAAAGAGATTTGATTGTAAAACAAAAACGTTTGTTATTCTCTCATAAATATTTGCTCAAAGTAAATAAGATTACAAATATGAAAAGAATTGAAGAAAAACTTCATAGTCAAGAATATTGCAAGAGTTGATTTGAAATAAACTATTCAATGTATCACATTTGTGTTAAGAAATATATAGGGAGATATATATATACCATAGTTTTATACAATTCTAATAACCTGTAAGAATAAATACTTTCAAATTAAATCGCCTTCATCTCAACCCCCTCCCTCCTCCTCTCACAATAGGAAAGTAAAACACAGTGAACTGCCGCGATTACTAAGTACTACACATGAATGTTGCGGAAGAGCTAGTTCAGGTTCCACTTTCATGAACCGTCAACGCACAACCCTTCTTGCTCACCAAGATGCTGTCCACTGTCACCGCATTTCTAAAAAAAAAACCAAAAACAAAACGCAATCTCACTATAAAAGTAGCTTGCATTGAGCCAAACACTGTACTCGAAATAACGTTTCAATTTCTCCTTATATCTCTAACAGCACAAAATCAGGTTGCCTCCACACCTAAAGCCTCGAGCTTTCCAAAAAAGCGGTAGCGACTTTACACAATAAAACAGCAAAGGTTATCTAATAGTTGGTAGACGATCGAAGTTTTGGTAAATGCTCCTTTATGTAGATTCTTGTAGATTCTTTGCTAAAGCTTTCTGATGCGTTAACTCTGAATACAGCCTTCACTATTCAACCTGTCGAACATATCCCACCTACACATTCGGAATAAGTTATAACTATGAAGCGACTTTAAATTACCTAAATCTTGTATCAGTAACTTATACGACATGATAGTAATACAATAAATGTATTGAATCTATGGCTCAAGAATACTTAGTCAAGTGAATTGTGAACGGTTGCCGCCATGAGAGGGTATACCAGGTTCTGCACAAGACAACCCTCCCTAAATTCTCGGTTTGCAGATATACGGGGCAGACATCATTTCATACCTGGGCCTTTAGCTCGAGCTGCATGGGACGGATATTTGGTCCCAGATTTCGGGTCCACAGTTGCGTTACGTGCATACCTCTTGGCCGAAAGTCCCACTAACTATTTTTTGATGAGGTAATATGGTTATTATTTTATTTTAAGCAGTACCTAAAAACTTGAAAATGTTCAAACATCAACAAAGTAAGCAATCGAAATGAATCGAATTGTTGCAATACGCCAATAACAAAAACTCTTTATGTAATTCATCCCGAATTAAAAATTTTATTCAACACAGGTATCAAAACAACAAGTAAAGATAACAATAACAGTGCAAGGGATTATAGGAGAGTAGACAGGACAGTCAGGTCAACGTAATGTTTGTAGACACTCTCAACTTTCACATACGTTGAACATTACGAATGCCAAGTATTCGAAAACAATTTGCCATTATATCGGCGGCCACCTGACAAAGAACCAATCGATGATAGTAAATTGTCGTATTACCTGTAAAGGTGCTTCGTTAAAAACATCTCAGCGAATTTCAAATGCAACAAGAGAACAAAAACAACAAAAATAAACGCGTTAAGCAAAGCTGGATGACTAATTTTAGTAAAATAATTGCGCACAAGCTTCATGTTCTTTTCTCCTCATATCCACTGAGGAGCCTTAGATAATCTAACATAATGTCTGCCTCAGGAAGATCAATTTTAAAAATTAGAAAATATAATTTGCACCATGAAAATGCTTCAAATGTTTCAAATTTAAATCCTATTTCACGTTTTGATTACCGATCTTCGCATGCAATAATCTTTAATGAGACCAATCTCCGAATTTAGTTGCCCATCTTAGCAAAAGAAAATTTCAAAAGATGCCCCCCACAATTTTTATTCTCAATGGTCATGGGGATTATACTAAACGTATACATAATATTTTCAGGTTTATTATTAAATTTGGAAACTGGAGCTTGTTCAAATATTGCACATTAATTCGCTCATTGTAAAACGCATATAAAGTTTTATCCAACATTCCCCCCCCCCCCGAATAATCTTTCACCCCCCTAAAATCCTGAGGAAAAACAATCACTCCTCTGAACTAACCGTTTGCATCATAAAAATAAACTATGAAATGTTTTCATAATTCCATAAGTTTACAATACTGTTTCTCTATTGTGCTACAAATTTCGGAGGAAAATATCTCCTTGGTCTAATTTTAAAACCTCGAGAAATTCATGACTTCCCAAATCTTATTTGCTTCTAATCTTTTGCTTTGAAAGACTAAAATTCCACTTTCTTATAAAAATACTTCGAAAATAAATTAAATCAAAAGAGATCGAAAAACTTCAATCACCTTACTGAGGTTACAACCATCTCGGAATCGAAAATTAGTTTCGGAAGAAAATTTAACAATTGAAAAAAAGAAAAAAAATGCTTCTCACAAAGAGGAAATTTTCTATATGCCCCTTTCCCTTCCCTTACTGTGTCTTTTCCTCCCTTCCCTCTCCCTTTCCTACTCTCTCCTTCCCTCCCCTCTCTCCCCAAAGCATTCAAAGATAATTCAAAGAACAAATAAGAAATTCCTATCCGTTATTAATCGAAACGAGTGCATAATATAATTGAAATTATAAAAACGTAAATAATAACCTTCACGATCTTTGTGAATAACATAACACTCGTTGTAGAAGTCATGAAAAGTGGTTGCCAGTGAATACACATAGTCACACACCTGAAAACTTTTGACATATTGACCCCGCCACATATTACGGAGGAGGCAATGCAATCATTGAACAAACTTATTACGCAAATGGATCGATCCGCGCGTATCAGTGTAAATAATTTTGAAACTTTCCGACACTTGGCTGCAAGTCGTTACAAACGAATTTTTATTAACGAATTTTATGAAGGTGAGATTGATATGCGTAACAATCCTTATCATAGTATTAATAGGTTGCTTAATGGTATTCATGCTAAACTTACTATTGCACCTTCGAAGATGAGATCAAATCACTTTCTACTTAACAGCCTTACCGATGAGAAGATGATATCATATGCTGATATTCCCACTTCACAATTATGGGAATTCAAAGAAATTCATTACAACATTAAAAAAAACAAAAAAAAAAAACTAAGATGGAACAGCAAAGAAGCACACATAGAGGAAACCTTGCAAAACAAGGATGCACAAACAATTTTACGCATTAGGACACATCCATATATCGAAATTTCTTAGAGATAAGGAAGGCAACGAAAGCGTAGGCAAACATGGTTTCACAAACAAAGTAACGCAAGCAACCACTAGAAATCAAACACATCTTCTGATTAAATGGTGAGGTCATCGAGAGTGAGCACGGCTCATAAACAATGTGATCAATGGCGAGGGCAATACCATTGCGCTCATCGAAGATTTATTCGTTTTGCGATCTACGTAGTTCATTTATTTCATTAAATCTACGCGTACAAAAGAATCTATGGAAAGCAATAAAAATAGATCATGATAGCGAGGCATACCTCAAGTACTAATGCGCCCACATAATTTTATCTTTATGAATTTCATTGCTAGTGATTTGAAATTTCCAAAGGCAGTGATAGGCAGATATATATATATATATATATATATATATATATATATATATATATATATATATATATATATATATATATATATATATATACGTATAAAGATAAATACCTTTCCAATGTCTTGTTGTAAAAATTAGTTTAAAAAATTCATGAAGGTAAAATATAGACTATTAGGAAATTTCATGCACATATAATAAAAGGATCCCATATATGCGCTGGTAGTAACGTACGCATGAAAGCTCTCTATTGCTGAAGACAATATATGAGGAACATATTTTCACTGTGCGAGTGTAAGGCTTTAAATGCAACAAGTTCCTCCTTCATGACTGAAGTTTGCGCTTCCCATAACACTGAATTTCCGGTCATTAACATTAAATTAGCTAGTTCAAGCAGGATATCTGTACTTACACATTCCCTTCGCTTAATATCTAATGTTATTTCATTAATTTACTCACTACTATTTCTCACTGCAGCAAACTGATTTAATGCTAATAGAAATTTAGGATACTGGGGTTTCGAGACTCCATATTCGACTTACAAAAACAAAAAAAATGCCACCAAAGTTAAATGATTCATTTTAGCTTTAAATCAAGATTTTCATACTCTCATCTCAAATCTGATTCACTTAACACTGAATGTAATCACAAACCATCATAATGAAAATCTGTTTCGCATATAGCAAGAAGGGAGGGTTAAGGTGGGATGAGGGAAAGTTGTTGGGATGGGGGGGGGGGGGAATTGGAAGCAGGTGGAGGGATGATAGGGAAAAGATGAATAAAACTAAAAAGTGGCAATTTACTAATGTACAAATAATTAAGAATTTAAAGTAAAATACGAACCTGATGCAAAAATAGCGTATCAAGAACCGTAAGGATACAATCGGAAAATTTAAGAATCGTTTTGGCCAATTTATATTCCGCTTCATGTTCTAATGGTAGAGCACCTTCTGGAAGATTTTGAGCGTAGTCGATAATTTGCTCTCGTGAAATACCAGCATTCCGACATATCGACCTAAATAGAATTTTATAATTTACGAATTCACTAATAAACGCATGTAAATCTTCAATAATAATTCAAAGAATTATCATTTACTCATCGTATATATGCAACACAAAAAAATAGTTCAACAATTTCTACGATGCAAAGATAATATTTATTGCCTCATAATTCTCACACTATTAGCTCCCTTACCGCTCTAGCAATACAAAAAAAAATTTTTTTGAAAAGACTTTCACAAAACTCTTCTAGTGAATGCAATGCCCATTTATATATAAGAGATCAAGAATCTGTAACTGAATTTCAGGATAATTTATAAGGATATACACTGATTTAATGGATCATTCAATGATACCTTATCCGAGCATAAGCATAAAGCAGATAGACCGCCGTATTGCCTCGATCATCCAACATCTGCAAACATATCCCATTATACCCTACCATTATGCAAAAATTTCTTCTTCCAGGAGATTAAAAACTTTGGATACGAAGAGGATAAAAATAAAAAAATTTCATGCAGATATATAATGGAAATAATAAAAATAAAAAAAAACATGAAATAGAGATTCGTTTATTTTCACTTCTCATCGTAATTTAAACTGTAACTCCAACTTCTACCGAAATTGATATGCATTTCGGATGAAAGAACAATAACAGGAAAAAAGCGGTGAATAAAAAAAATGCATAAAAACATATACCTTATCAAATGAGAATACATAGTCTTGAGTACGCGTTTGCGATAGATCTGCATATTTCACGCAACCATAAGCGACCGCATCACGAGCCTCCTCTAACTCTTGTGGTGACATCACCTCAACATTAACGATCTCCTATTACGAGTAGAATAGATGCTAGCCCCATATCTCAAGTTAAAAGCTTAAGGATCATAAAAAATAAGTACGAGGAAGTGATCTCAAACCTGCCTTATCCAATGTTAGCATAATTAGAATTTTATGTAAGCCAGGTGGATTAGTGAAAGGTTGAACTATTACAGCTATAGTAAGCAGACAGAAATTAAGTAGCAAAATAGAAATTAACCAAATTCCCACACCGAAAAAAACAAAGAAAACAAAAAAACAACAAAAAAAGTCAGCTAAAATATACTCCAAAAAATGTCGAAAAAATTTTCAGTAAAACAATCAAAAAAAAAAACTCACTTTATCACGTTCTTTTTCCTGTAATTTTGCTGCAGCTCTTCTAATACCTTCATCGAGTAGATCGGCTAAACGAATCGTATCACCCGAACGAGTTTTGAATTTCTTCCTTAAAATTCTATAATTTAAACGCATATAATAAAGAAGATAATTTCACTGCCAAAATCTCTATTTGATCATATACTCATTTATAAGTTATATGAAAGTTGCACGAAACGATCAATAAATCAATAAATCTTCATCAAATTGTGCTATAAAGAGCAGATAAACAATTTAAAGCTTTATTGCATATGCTAAAGAATTAATTCCTTCATAAATAAAACAATTCCGATTTTTTCCGGTCACATTTCAATATAACATCCCTCATGCCGAAAAAGAATCGTCATTTTTATTTACCGATTTTTCGTTTTAACTTTGAAAGAAACGACGTTCGCATCGAAGTACGAAGAAGGAGAAAAACAACGAAAGAAAGGAAAATACAACGAACCGATCTTCTCCAAGAACAAGACCAAAACCGACATGTTCCACTCTTTTCTCTTCACAATTATACCATCCTAGATCACGACCAGCTGCGAATATCGTCTTAAATTAATACCAATTTTCATTTATTAACGATCGGTTTTGTAACTGTACATTTCCGCTATACTCGTATCATATCAATTTTGGACGATTACCCTCATAGTTTATGTCATTTCTGGATGTGCAATTTAGCAATCTGGAAACCTTTAGAGAAAATGGAAAAAAGCTTGTGGAAAAATTAGGAAATAATCAGATGCAAAAAAAGGATAATTTTTCCCGAAATTATTGGAGGGGGAGAGAGAAGGGAGGTGGGAGGAAGAAGTAGCTCTATATTAGTCACAACATGCCTAAGCTATACTATTCCCTCATAAAATCACAAGGAAAAGCAGGCACCGATAAATGAACACAAACATCGGCAACGACAGTCTAGAATAAGTAATTTCCGTAAAAAACAAACTGCTTGAGAAAAAAGAACATTAAGACGACTGTGGAATTGAAAACGGATTAAAGAGATTATTACGAAACTTTGTAACGGCTACCGAGAAACTGCAAAGAGGATAAACCCTCTGAAAAACAAGTGAAATTTCAACGTCAATATTTTTTTTTTCCGTTGGTTATTTCTGCGCCAATTTTCATAGGTTCCTTCAACATTTGGTTAAGTTTTAAGGGAATTTATAAATCAGTCATAAATTAAGCGCCGTAAGCTTCATCTCTATTTTTAAATCTCAAAATTTTAACCATTAGAAACGGCTAACCTCAATATGAAGGCTTTGACCAGAATCGACAACGTAAATAATCCAATCGGCTTTCTCCACTTCCAAACGATGTTTCAATGCCGCTAAATCCGACGTATCGTATGTATTGCCACCATCCGATTTAACAACTGTCAAAGGCACTTCACATCCCTCAGGAAACATCAACTTTCGACCATCGTCTATTTTTAGAACACCTGAAAATAGACCTATCATCGTTAGCGCATACAACCTACCATGCTAGCTCCACACTCCTTGCATTTCCCTTATTCGAAGTTTACTTGTGTAAGATGAGTGCAATACCTCTGCAATAGTTAAACACCCTAAAAAATTTTATACAATGATGAGTATCGCAAATGAAAGCAGCCCATATCGAAGAGAAAACGATAAAAATATTAATTAGTGGATAGTCTGACATACGGAACGGAATTGTTACCGCCAAATACAACGATTGTATGCACAGATCTAACACTCTGATCAAATCAATAAAATTATTTACGCTCGCTCAATAGCAGTGCTGAATTTTCCAAACGGGAAGTGAAAAAAATGTTTGTAAAAAATGAACTTACGAATGCTACAGCTGATTTTACGTCTAGTACGATAGGCATTAAAATAGTTATTTATTATTGGATATGCCCCTCCCAGACAAATGCTTTAAAGCATTAGGTTTCTTGAATAATGGAAAAATTGAAGTGAATAATTTTTGAGTGGAAACATTAAGTGGGAAGAGGAGGGGAAAAAGGAAGGGGATGGAGAAAGCGGGAGGGTAAAGGAAGCGTGAGAAGGATAAAAAAGAATAGGATAGCTCTCCACTTTAAATGATTTCAGCAAAATTTCACCCAAATCGTTCCCCGCCTTCTAACCTGAAATCAAAGGGGAGGGGTAAAACGAATGGAGAAAGGTTTGCATATCTTCGCTCATATAAATACATATCAATAATAAAGGCAAATACTGATATGACTCTTGCTCAATTTCGTGCAACAGCACTTTTCTTTAATCAAAAATAATCACAAAAAAGGGATAATAAAAGGAACCTTTCTCATCAAGTTCCCTTATAATATCGGCCATCATATTCTGATAGAATGATTCGCCGCGTTCAATAATGCTTACATCGAGTCTATCATAAATACGACTGAAATCCCTTCTTGAAACATCGCAAATCATTTGCCATGCCTTCACAAAATCTGCATCATAATTTTGCAACTTTACAACACAATCATGTGCACGTGCTTTGAAATCTTCGTCCTCATCAAAACGTTTCTTCGATTCCTGAAAACACTTGCTTGATGCATCAACACAGATTCTTCATTAAACCGCTATGTCATGTCTTGGGCACATAGTTGCGGTATGAAAATACATATTATAAGTATCTCAAAAATGGGAGTTATTCAAAGGCTTTTTTAAGATACCAAAATAGCTAAAGCATTGGTCGGCGATATACAAGCCTTTAGGTGGGCCAAAAAAGTGGAAAAGATGCTCTAACAAAATAAGGGTTACCTTTCTTCCACTGATAAATCCCATTTGATCTTATCAATCCCCTACTCACAGTTTTTTCGCTTCATACAGTTACTTTTAGCTGATAACTAAATATAAACATATGAGCTTAGTAATCCGCTCATAATAAATCACTCTAAATACCAATAAAAATAATTTAAGCGGAACTATTTCCTATAAAACACCGTATAACGGTCATACAATATCGTATAACTATTACTTTCTTGTAGCTGCAAAATCAAAACAACAAAATTTAACCTTATAGAAGGCTTGTAAATCGGCAATCGGCGGAGTTTCGGTAAGAAAATTCGGGTAACGATCTTGTAGATGTGCAATAAGCATACCGAATTGTGTTCCCCAATCACCAACATGATTCAAGCGAACAACCTAATAAATTCCAAATTTTATTTACTACTGTCTCAAAAGAAAAAACCAGCAAACTTCCCCAATTGTTCCTGCTTATCGCAACATTTTTTAATTTTTTTCGGCGATTTCATCAGCTCAAATTTTTTCTAATACATAATCTTTTTCATTTATAAGAAATTACACGAACAGAAATTTCTGAAGAAAAAGGTAAGCAATCTCTTCGCATTTTTTCAATATTATTTTCAAATTCTCAACTTACAAAAACAATCCTTTCATTAGCCCCTTCCTCCTCCTCCCATCCTTCCAGTATCTTTTTTTTAGCTAGACTCATGAAATCTTCCCTCTCATACTTTTCAGACCCTTAGAGATTTTATCTTTATTTCCTCTCCAGCTCCTTCCCTTTCATGTTAAACCAATATCGACTGTTGTTAGAACTCAAGATTACTCATTTCTTTCTATAAACCATAATAAAAATGCCTTTTAAATACTTACATCAAAGCCAATCAACTCTAAAAGGCGACAAATGCTATCACCGATGATGGTCGATCGAAGATGACCAACGTGCATTTCCTTTGCTATATTCGGTGATGAGAAATCAACCACAACTCGACGCTTCGATATACGTGGCATCGATACACCCTCAAATTTAACCGAAATAATGATTTAAAAAATGTGATTTCATATTGCAACCTCGGTCTAGACAAAGCAAAAGTTCCGAGACGATGAAATTTTTAACAGACATGTAAAAAGAAGTGAATAAAAAGAAGGCCGCTATGCTCGTGCGAGGAAATAATCTGTCAGCGTTATTTTAACAATATCTCAAATGCTTTAATTAAGTTGTAAAAAAACCTTGACGGCGGTGCGCGCAATGATAGCTGCGATAGCTTTCTTGTTGAGGAACACATTTACATATCCTGGGCCAGCAACCTCCATCTGAAAAATTGAGCAATTTTCTTCCTGATTGAAAAATAGCAATGAACAACAACTGCCATTATCTTTACCATAGTCCTAGCCCAGAGTACTACAATACTCCGATGAAAGATCACTATGGTGACTGCGCCTGTAATGAATTTCATCAGTAATATGCCATCGATTGGGTGGGGGGAGGGGGGGGAAGAAGGAAAGGGGAGAGGGGGAGGGCATGCGAGGGTAGGAATGGAGCGAGGAGAGGGAAGAAATGCGAAGAGGGAAAGGAAGGGATGGAAAGAGATTGATTAAAAAGATGAAAATTCAGCAATTTCCACACGTAGTTCCCGTAACGCTGAAAAAAAAACGACTAAAAATTCAGAGGAGAGAAAAAAAAATTCTCGTCATATACCTAAAATAATAATCGCACATACTCGCTTTCTAAAAGAATATTTCAATCGTATATTCTTATATGCAAAATAACAATTCTTTCGAATAAAGCGACAGTTTTATCTGTTTTTTATTAAATATACAAATATTGTTTCACGGTAGACTGATATCGACGATGTACCTTATTAATAGCTCAAAACAAACCTTTTCGATCTTCTCACAATGAGGGATGTTGTCCAATATTATCTTAGCAACATCTCGTGGCGGTGTCTTTATACCACGTTGTCCCAATTTCTGCAATTTTTACCTTAATTAATATTTCTCAGAATTCGTTTCATTTCTCAAAAAATATAAAAAATTATTCCAATTATTCTTTTTTCTTTAAATAAAATTGGCATACCTGAGAAATAACCATCGCCGAATTGAATTGATAATCGCCAAATTTTGCAAGCGCTGTTTCAGTTATTGTAATTGGTACATCTAATAGATCGGGATAAGCCTGCAATAAAATACATATTTAGCAAATAATATATTCATCGATAAAATAAAACGCCCCATTAATTCTTCTTATTTATTAAAAAACATTTTATTATCAGCAATCGCTAAAATCTACTTCCATCCCCTCCCTCTCGAAATTTGCATATTAGACGACAAACAATTTAATTAACAGCAAATTAATTCGATCGTATGTGTTCAAAAAATGATATAATTATGGCTCTTATTAATGGCGAAATTTATCGAATAAAATTAAACATCGATTCACTTTAAAAAGTGCGACAAATATTCGATAATCTGATTGCTTCATATCAGCTGATCAATCGAAATCAATCGATATATCGTTCGCCTTTTGTTATCGACATATATGTAAAGAAAATATTCATCAATTTTTACTCGAAATCTTTTATGAAGATAACCACATCCATCATTAAATTCACAATAAACCATTTATTTACTCGTTCGATAAATTCTCCCAATGTAGAAAAAATTTTCCTCATTTAAATAATTTATTCTACAATTAAATACTTATTTAGCTAATAAAACTTTAGCAACATGATAATATTTAAAATCGTTGATTTTAAAAAGGAATCTTAATAATGCATAAGGAATTTGAGATTGGAAATTGATGCGAACCTTATGTACTGCTTCGTTGAATAATTGTTTAAGCATAGCAACGATCGAATCTCCAAAATCCTCAACAAGCACATAGTTGTACTTCTTTGCTTGCTTAGGAATACCACCACCACTGCAAACGTTTTCATAAATTTTTATTCGTTCATTTGAAATGTCACAAAAAAAAAACGCATTCACAATGGAATAATGATTGCATTAATAAAGCCTAGGCAACAGAAAGGGTTACACACGCAAATAATACAATTCACCCCCACCCCCTTCCCCTCCATTATTTGTCCAGAATTTCCTTCAAAATAGTTTTCAGTTAATATTACGGCAGGAAAAACTTTTAAAAGCTAAATGAAGATTTTCTACTTTCGTAGCAAATCTTTTTTCCACTGTTTCTACTCGTCATCTTTCAATTGTTAAAAATACGTTGACAATTTCGATATTCAGTAAAAGTCCTCTTAGAAGCATACAACGGCAATAAAAATAGGACTTACGAGGCAAAATAAAAAACAGGTGGATATAGGTGACTTCCAAATACTTTCGAAGCATAAAATGTGAACAGCGAATTGCCAAAAAAAGTTACCATCATCGTATGACAAGCCATTTGGCTCTAATCAATAATAACGTCACAATTACAAATAAAAAATTAAAAATTATAAAGCATATTGTCTTAGACTAGTGTTAGATATTTGAAGACTTAGGCTAATGGAATGGATAGATGGAAAACGCAGCCCATTTGGTAAAAGCCGATACGCACTTCGAGTACTGGGCACTCCCTCTTTCTCTACCCGCTTTCAATGGACCATTGCTTAATGCAGCATCAGCCGGTTTCCAAGAGAGTTCACTACGACAAAGAATTCCTTACTATGATGTTATTACCGAAAACACAAAGTGAAAATCTATAAATCCTAAAGAATCGCTGCTTAAACTTGCGGAATTAGTGGTGACTGTATGATATAGTTTCATAAAATCTCAACACATTCATCATCGCAATTGACCACCACCAAGTCTGCTAGTTCTGTTTCATCGACGCATTTGACTGCTTCAATCACTATCAATCAAAAACCTCTGACCGATAAGGCGAACAATATAAAATCACACACACACACACACACTCACACAAGAATAGAAAGTTATGGATGGAATAATGGGATAGAAGTGACGCATCAATTCGTGATACTTGGTTAATAAAGACCCAAAAAGGTAAATAATTGATTGAACATGGCGAAAACCAATCTATATTTTTCGAGGAGAGATGAAAAAGCTAAAAATATCAAAAGCTACTAAACAAATAGCGAAAGCTAGCGTTGTCGGGATAGGCTATTGTCATTACAATTTAAAGTGCATCTGCACTATTAGTCGATAAGTAAGTAACCTCGTCAAATACTTTCCATATTCTTATAATTTCCCCACCACCTCATAGAATAAAAAATTACTAACTTGTGAACTGATAGCCTATCTAATAAAAATTATATCAAACTTTGTCTACTCGAAAGCAGCCTTCTTCCTAATCGAATGTCATCGAGTAATAAAGAAAAATCAACAACAATAGTAAACAACAACAACAACAGTAATAAAGAATTCAACGATTTCAATACAAACTGTCCGTACCTTAAATAAATTTAAAAGGCTGCCTTCAGCAAATATTACAAATAATGAAATCTTTTAAAATATTCCTAAGGCATGCAATAAAAAAATAGAATCTACTATAAACTAACACAACTTGAAGTAACAAAATATGTGAATAATATCTAATAAGGCACACCAAATCTAACCGCTGACGTTGTGAAAGAAAGCACTCAAGAAACGGAAGATGAAGGACCGAGAGATGCCACCTCGCATGAGCTTTGGTCCTTTATCCGTAAACACAAAAAAAACCTTTCCTACCGTAAGTGAATGCTTTCTGTATCGTCATTACTTTATTCCATTGCTTATTCTTTTAAAATTTCACTATAATTTAAAAAAAACCACCGTTTAGCAAATGCAATTCCCACCCTTCATCTTAAGCTTCAAAAAAAAAAAAAAACGAAGTGACAAGGATGATAGAGGGTGTGCTCGAAATAATCCATGCAGTGGTGCGCTCCATCCAGATAATAGAAGTCGCTTACGTAGGACGTTTTTTGTCGCCTTTTTCGCCTTCTTTCTTTGCTTTTTTCTCCATAGGTGCATCACCGTTCAATTTTTCGGTGGCTGGCTG
Source organism: Baylisascaris procyonis (assembly GCA_037389465.1). NCBI lineage: Eukaryota > Metazoa > Nematoda > Chromadorea > Rhabditida > Ascarididae > Baylisascaris > Baylisascaris procyonis. The sequence continues at coordinate 3,776,546 of JAZARR010000154.1, read as the reverse complement.
TTTTTTGCTCACTCCTATTCCCTTTGCCAAATTGATTTTCTCTCGTTCGGCGATACTCTAAATACATAAAACAAATTGTGCAACCTCATAAAAGTATAATAAAAATTTGCTTAAATAGGATAAAGTGTTGATAGAAGCTCTAAAATGCTTTGCGAATCGAATATCATCATCGCTTATAACGTTAAACATAACAATAAAAGAATTACGAGAATCTATTTTTGTTTGCATGCATATTCACATAGATTTTCAGAGTTTTGCATTATCGAAACAACAAATAAGCTGCGTTCTCCCCTCCCCCTCCTCCCCTCTCCCCGTTCACCTGTATCGGTGCATGGTAGAGATTGCCGACTATCGTGGCTAAACATATAAAGATCACAAATTACTTGAATGATATTTGAATATTTTCATTTTTGAACATAGCTTGCATGTTTCTTTATTCTTGAATGAAGCCATCTCATCTTATCTCAAGTACCACTACAAAAGCGCCTAGAGCATGTAAGGCAGTGAATACGGCACCCTTGCAGAGAACGATGGCACCCTGGTTGCGAACCGCGAACGGAGCTGAACTCCTACCCCACATTGCGTACGCACCGCTATCGTACTCTGCACTCTGCCAAACGAATATTAACACCCATCAGAGAAATCTGAAAACTTGTACTAGAAACACGCGTTTTTTTCCATCATTCTAATGAGAGTGTCAAATAATGTCCCAACTGCAAAATTTCAGCTCAAAGATGAAGTGCACTTGTTGTATGGGCAATCGTTCTCTGCAATCTTTGATTAGCGCAACATATATGACCCCTCCAGCAAATGCACTTCCCCTCCGAAATCTTGCATATAGCATCATTTGATATTCTGAGTTGAATGATGGAAAGAAAAACTGCCTGTTTATTTTGCAAGTTTTCAAGTTTCCGTGATGGGCTTTAGTATTCATTTGTTGAGTACAGACTACGGTAGTGGTGCGTACGCAATGTTCGGCAGCTCAGTTCCGTTCGCAGTTCGCAGTTAGGGTACCATAGTTCTTTGCAATTGCGCCGTACAAAAAAGTGCCTAGCACCCATATACCGCGATCAGTCGAAATTATACTTTAACAGTAAAACCAATCAATTTATCGCGAGTAAATTAATAAAGATGTGCCACTCACAAACAAGATCTGCTCCAAAAAAGGGAAAGAAGAAGGCAAAAGAGGACCAGCAGCGGCGGCAGCTAAGAAAAAGGACAGACGACGATTGACAGAGGGCAAAGAATACCAAGTGAGCACAATCCCCGAAAAGGAAACTGCCCGAAAATAAAGTGCATTCAGATACCATGAGGTGAAATGTTGTAGTGTTCCATATAATTTTCGCTTGACCAAATAAACGAATCCATCACCTATTTTTCAATTAGCTCCAACCTATGCATGTGGAATCATCAATTATGAGTTCCTGATAGAATCCTCCACCTTCCCCCCCCCAACTTATTATTTAATGAAAAATGAGAAATAAAATTGCAGGTAACCTGTTTGAGGATGCAGATTCGATATTTTAGCTTGTCGTTTTCTGCTTTTGCCTTTGCGATTTCCGGACACTCCTCTAGCAACTCACTGTTTAAGTCCATAGAATCCATCGCCTTTAGTAGTCGCTCACATCGAGCCAGTGCATTAGACTAAAGAATTGTTCATTTTATCGCCACATTGTGATACGACGTGAGTCACATACCTGCACAACGGTGCGTGGCTTTATGTCTTGTCTACGCATCGTCTGACCATACCCTCCTTAATCATAAATTATGGTACGCAATCCTTTTCACCGGTATTTTCCACCATATCACCCCTTATCGTATCATATAGTGAAGATTCATTCGTACCATATCGCAAAGATTCACTCATACCTCTAAGGATTTAATGATAAAAAAATGGGAGGCAGCACCAATTTCTTATCTCACAGTGATTGATAACTTGTCACTACAAGAAAACTAAGTTAAAGAAAAGAAATGTGAGGGAGGGATAAGGCTCCACGACAATACTGCTTCCTTAAAATACTATTCGATAAGTAACGACGTAAGAAAACGACCTTATACGTGTAACATCAAAAATGACATCCCAATTTTGCAAAGTAACGGATGCCCTCGCCATGGACCATGAACAGAATTGACCTCAAGAGCAACAATAGCCGGAACTGATCCTCGAAGGGAACCACAACCAGAACTAACCGTCAAGAAGAGCCATAATCAGAATCGGCTCCGAGGGGGCTGCAATGAGGATTGACCCCAATCATGTCCACATATATATACGTTACCTAAACAATTGTCGTACCGTAGCAGTCATATGAACGGATCGCCGTGGAATGCAAAGCTTAAATAACAGAAAAAAGTGTTTACCGCAACGAGAAACTGTTGTCGCCAATGGCATAATTCTTCTCTTTCAGGTGATAACGGATCCATAATTTCCTCTTCTTCAGATGACGTAGAGGTATCGCTTAATCGCTCATTCGCCGATGACTGATTAGCAGTTTTCAATTTCATTTTCAGAAGTGCAGCCTGAAGAAGGAAAGAGAAACTTTTAATTCGCTTTTGTCATGCGTCCTTAAAAAAATCGCAATATAAAACCCACTACCTATATGATTCTACAGCTTTTCTGTTATAACGTATGAAACCTCTACTACCTATGTACTATATAACATCTCACTTGTATGTTGAATAGATCTACGTCTGTGCCATCCACAAAACGCGGAACGCTTCAACTACACTACCTATATACCGCAACTAGGCTTACAACCATGTGATTGTGTTCGTCACCTACATCTTCCTTTCTTATTTTATTCCTAGGCACTTTTTTCGTCATTGTTAGAAAATTCTCACTTTATTTGAAGCCTCCAGTATAAAGTTTTATAATCATTGCTTTATTTATTCATAAACTCATAGTCCTATTATGAGTAACTTGCAACGTTTGGCCTTACTTGACACAACAAACTGAATGACCAAATAGTGTTACTAAGTAGGAGTTAAAAAAAGTGTTCATATATGGCCACCGAATTTTGTTACCGAAAACTCTCAAGTGTAAAGGTATGGGAACATCTCTGTAAATAAAAAAAGAAAAAAAACTTTGGACCCATCTGAATGCAAAAGACCCCAAAGTTTGAAACTGCTCGCCGATTTTTTGCAAAACTTAGCATTAGTATTTACACTTATTAGAACGCATACACGGCAACTCCCTGGAAATGAGTCAAAAATTATAACTGAAAGTCACAACTTAAGGCAGCTTTATATGTGTCTTAATAGGGATCCGAACAATCGAAATTCTAGTTACCACTAACACATGACCAGCTAATCCGTGTAAGCATTAGAATCGGTATTAAATGTTTCATATCTTCATATCACTAATAAAGTATTTACTTTTCCCTCATTCCACAACCTGGCTATCCATAACACAGAACGGTTAGGGAAGAGTGGAGGAAAAATGTTCCAAGGTTTCGTAGCAAAATTCTTTTCGCTTGAATATATATCTCTCTGCCCGACACTGGCCATGAACCTGCTGGCAGTACTCCAGTCTCATTAAGACCACATTGCACCTTCTCTATCTGTATACTATAGAATAGCACTCTCTACTATCACATCTATATGCCATATGGCTTTTCACACCTATCTTTACCTGTACTCTTGAAAAAACCTCCAACCTTTCGCCTATAGCTCTTCTATACTGCACATCACCTACCTTGCACCTATATCGATTACATAAATTCGCAGATGCATAAGACACCTTGACCGATTAGCATTTCAATCGTAATACTTTTTCCTCATAGACATGCACCTTCACTACACGCCTATTTTCAAAGGTCATGAATGATCTCAGCAGCCGTCTTACCTACTGACCCTAGATATAAGTCAGCTCGAATGGTACCAATTAAACGGGAAAACACACTATAAAAAAATGAAATATCACCTCGGTCGAAGAACCATTCGTCCCACTATTAAAATATGGAAAAAATTAACGAAAAAAAGAAGATACTGCATATCCTATATAATCAGTGAAGATCCAAGAACATACGACATCAGCAACAACCACTCTTACAGCTTGAACAAAGCGATTGGCATCAAACGTCCTACAGATTTAGATGTTCTAAAATCCTCGAACCCGAAAATAAACTCAGGATGCATTCAATGCGTTCTTTGACAACACGGAAACTGCCTATTCCAAAAACGGTATATGGTATATAGTACATACTCAGGATGTGGATAAACACGGAAACTGGAGAACTAAAACAAAGCATCATCCCCGTCCCCTTCCCCCTCACTACCTGCTTATTCCAAAAAATGGTATAATTTAGTCAATCCTATTCTGGTAATATAGAAAACAGGAAGACAAATAAATATAAAGAGTTACAATACTAGTAAAATATGAGACAACTAGCATATCTCTGTGTTCATAAACACAATCAATATAATTCAACACAATAGATAGAAATAATTTTATACGTATCTGAAAAATTAAAAAAATAAGATAAGCACAAATGACCAAACAAAAGGTCATCAAAACGTGAAATAATTGAAAAGGAATTATCCAACCCTCCATAAGTGTCATTCACGGGAATTAATGACTGTAACAAAGAAGCTCAACAAAAAAGTAATAAAAAACTACCTAAAAAATGGCATTGCTCCGCATCTTGTTATCGCCAACTACACCTATAATAGATCCATAAAGCCAACAACTACATTTTATTAGATATATAACATAACAAACATCGATATATCATAATAAACAAAGACTTACGAATCGATGAAGGGTACTGATGGCAGGGGGATAGGATAACACAACAGCTCCAGCGGGAAGGGTGGGTGAGGTAATCTTATAACGAAATCCTTAAATTAAAGAAATACTTCACACACCAAAGCTATTGTACGAAACCACACATACCGGAGCAGTTAGAACAACAAAATCCATTAAATTAACCCATTTCCTAAGTGGGGTTCTTTCCTCACAATATCACCACCCTGCGGACTTTCGAACAGCGAAGGAGTGAAATGAAACGATAAAAGGACATACCCCTACACCTCGGAGAACATAAATATGAATACTTTATTAAGGTTTAGAGCAATTTATGTGTGCTTGAATTCAAAGGTGTCACTAAACGGAAGTGGGGAGAGGCTGGCGGGAGGGAGGGACGGGGGGAGAGACGGGGGAAGGGAGAGGGAAGCCTGAGACAATTTTTATTTTTATTCATCATTGCCACATTCATATCCGTGATCACCTCACAACACTAAATACAACAATAACAATTGAACAACCGATGAATCGGAATCAGAATACAACCTTTTTCATAAGTAAGTAAATATTCGAATCTAACTCAAAGCCATGCAGATTGTTCGCATCGCCTTTTAAACGCATAAGTAGCCCACCGAATGAGGCATATGCGGCGAGTGTATTCGACTCCGCACTCGACTCCTCTCCTTCTATTCGATAGACTTTGCCAAACATCACATATTCGAATGGATCCATACGTGGGTAACTCACCTATAATTACCAATACGATTCTCATCACTTGCCCACTGAACGAGAAAAAAGAAATAGGCAGGTATCCATATCTAAGCCTTCAGTTAAGGGCATAAGCGATTGCGCAAGAAAAAATTGATGAACTGCGGCTAATCTTGTTTTTATAGATTATCCTGCAGTGCGCTTATATCCTATAAATTTCGTCATCAAGGCTTTTGCACCAACAAACAGACATACATCACATGATGTACTTTCTTAATAAACATATAGAGTATCATAAAAACGAGAAACGGATAAAAAGTGGAAGAATCAGTAGTAAAATCCCTTTTCATAAGCAAATTTTTGTGCCCTCAACCCCCCCCCCCCCATCGAAGTCAATTTATTCACATGAAAGCTGTCAAAGGAGACATCTCAACAATAAAAATTAAACCCAAACAAATCCCGCAATTCAACTTCAGTGGTTCTCGAGTTGGATATAAGGGGAACGCATACTGATTTAAAAAAAAAAAAAAACATGGATATGAATCGCCATCGTATTCAACTCTAAAAGCTCGAATTTACAAAAGTAAAAATTCCGCTTACCAACGGGTCGTATTCAGGCTCATCCGGAAGGCCATCGTCACGTAGGGTCGTTGCAAGCATCAAACGGAACTTGTCATTTAAATGCATCGGATATCTGCAGTAAAAAAAGACTGATCTGAGGTGACAGCCACAACAATTAGTCATTTTTCAGAATCAAACTGCGAGATTTCGCTAAAAATTTATTAGACCAAAAGGAGACGTTTTGGCCAAAGCAAACCAGGTGGTCCCTTTTATGATCAACGCGAGCAATCAAGACATTTTGGTTTCAATGTGCTTCAGATCTCGTGTTCAAACAAACGAACTAACGGGCTAATCGAATTCCCACTCACAGTTGTGTGTTGACGTCGAGTATCAGTTCCATCTTGAACGATTCAGAATCGCAGAATAAACGTGAAACACGATCGAATTTCTTCCCATCCGGATCGACATCCTTCACAAGAAACATATCATCAAAGAGTATACCTGTCGACATCGTTTGACCAACTTCTAAATTTCGGCATGTTTAAGCCCAAACCATTTCCATCAGCGAAATGTAACAATTACGGCCATCAAAAAACCGTGCAAGTGCCAAACGTTTTTTAGAAAGTAGGAAGGTTGATATACGAACTTAAAAACAAAAGACAAAAAAGAAAAAAAAAAAAAACAAGGGAGAAGAACGATGGCACCCTGGCTGCGAACCGCGAACGGAGCCGAGTTCGTGTCCCACATTGCGTTCGCATCACTACCGTACTCTGCACTCTGCAAGCAAGTATCAGCGCCGTCATAGAAACTCGAAAACTTGCGATAGAAACATACAATTTTTTCCATCGTTCAAATGAGAGTGTCAAATAATGTCCCACTGCAAAATTTCAGCTCAACTGAATGAGGGGAAGTCAACTCTGCAAAAATTGCAAAGAACGATGACCCATTATGCAACTTCACTTCCCATCTCCTTCGATTAAGCTGAAATTTTGCATGGTGACATTATTTGATATTCTGAGCTGAACGATGGAAAAAAGGCATCTTCCCACTAAAAATGTTCGAATTTCTGTGATGGGAATTAGTTTTCGCTCGTCGGGTGCAGGGTACGGTAATGATGCATGCGCTGCAGAGTACGGTAGTGGTGCGTACGCAATGTGGGACATGGAGTCGGCTCCGTTCGCGATTCGCAGCGAGAGTGCCATCATTCTATGCAATACTGCCCGCATGGATAATGTAGCATTTAAGGATAATGTAGCCCACCACTCGTTTAAGCATGGCTCAGATTTCATCATAACTCAATCGGCACAACTATTGGAAATCTATAAAAACGATGGCAGCTAATAAAATCTTCAACTGATTCTTTAAATATGCAAATCTAACTCTGACGTTAATGATTGGCGTGGCACAACCAAATGAGCTATCCATTCACTTAAACGCTAATTCATTACGCAAATAATCGACCAGCAGACACAGACAGACACAAACAAACAGACAAACACATACAACAGATAATATTAAGTTGGTGACTATCATAGCGTCAATAATCGCGTCCATTGCGTGGATTCTACGACGACTACGTTCATTCTAGTTCGGGATATGACTGGAACCGAAAAAATTCTATGATCTATCGTTGTTTGAGAAAAACATAATGCAAAAGAAAATCATTCATACTATTCTGTGGAAGTATCCGCACAATAATTACCTAAATAAATCGTATATATGAGGTTTAAACAAGGTGACGTGATCACATCAACAGATTACTGAATATACGATGACAATTAACAGTTACTCCGTAAAATTTAATAATAAAGCGCATTATTCTTACGGGCGATTATTGCGTTTAAACGGCATAATATAAACGAATTAAGTTCAGAGGAGAAGGGGAGGGGGGCGGTGGGAGAGGGATGAGGGTAGGGAGAGGGGTGGGGAATGAAACGGAGCTTAGCCGAAATGACTCCTGAAAATAGTCGAGGTTTTAATTTTTGCGCTAGTGGAAAAGTTTTTTAAAAAAAAGTTTTTTTTAAAGGTTTCTTTTCACTAAAGACATCAGACGATATTCGACGACGATTCTTAATTAATGAATCCCTTTTCGGGATGAATTCACCGTTACGCAACTTTCCAATCCGTTTTTTTGGCTGATATATGTCAACAAGAAAAGAAATTTAATGCGCCGTCTTGATATATCAGTCACCCTTCAGTCGTTATCAACACAATCGTAAAAAAATTTCAATCATAAAATCATCTTATCACCTTGCAAGAGTTCATATGTGAAATCCGAAAGGAACAGAGAATGAATTGGTTATTTTTAGTGACGGGTTTTACATATATCGACGGCAAAAATAATTGCTAGATATAGCATTACTTACGTAAAATTCATCGAAAAAGGCAGCACTAGCAATATGCAAAAACACATCCTTTAAGTGAAAAACGTTTAAAAGATTTAATCACGATTTAAAAAGATTTAAATAATTCCGATTTAAATAAATTATCGTGTGATAAATTATGAAAAGATTTAAATAAATTCGAAAAGCCCTCTTCATCTCCCATTATCGTGTTGATTCATCTAAGAGTGACAGTATCTATAGGGTGCATTTGCATCATTCGCACAATGCTTAACGAATTTTTCGCGTGTATAATTCATTTGAGATTCTGTTATAAAAGAATGCTTTTTGTTTGTTTATTAACAGAAATGGAAGGACACCTATTTAATTGTTTAATTTTCAAAAATATCAAATAGTAGGAAATAAAGCGATACAAATACACTTTGCATTGAAAAAAGATTCAAACATTTCGAAGGCTCTTTGCATCGCGTTTCAACCGAAGAATGCGCACGTAAAGTTCGATTGTTCGAACACATGTGGTGATTCCATGAAGTGTACACATCCAGAAAATTTCTTTTAGAGTGGTAATATCGAGGTGAATCGACCTCAGGTAGTGCTATAGACTTCAGGTCGTGCTCGATGTTGAGGAATTGATAGTTTTGTGTGAGTCGTTACATTGCAGGATTGTGAAACCTTGTTTAGCATTCAAGGCGTCGCTACTCTTATGTGCTCTTTTACCTTTGCTGATGCATATAAGAAGCTCTTCCAGGTATGGATGCACTTTTTATTCAAAATGAACGATACACACTTTTTAATCATCGAATTCCTCTTCGTTTCCACCGACAGATTCGGGGGGATGAGGGGCTGGGGGGGGGAAGGTGGGAGTACGTACCATTTCATGTTCACATGGGGCTTTCTTTCACATTCAGCAGGTACGGTATCATGGCGTGCTCTCTTGTTTAACCCCCCCCCCCCCAAGCCTATAAAATGTGACATGATTTACGCTTTTCAATGTCATATTGATTTTTGTATTGAAATTAACTCTTATTATCTCAAAAGATCGCTTAAGCTATAAGCATCGAATTTCGTCACAGTTATTATAATTCAATGAATTGAAGGTAATATTGAACATGTAAAGACTAAATTGAATTTTATTAGTGCGGAGAAATATTAAAAGTATTTAGTAGAGATGAATGAATTTTTTTTTTTTGATGATGCTTAAAAAAATGATTATTTCCATTTAGGGTTGAATAATTTTTACTATTTCGAAAAAAAAAACTTAGAAATTATCAATCGTAAATTATCTACTCTAAATTGCTCAATTATATTGATATTATGCAAATTTTTAGAATTATCTATGAGGGCACATATCGCCGCAACATCAAACTCTTCGCAACGCAACACAACTGCCGAAGAAGCAGCATCAAAACGAACTGCTAGCCGAGCATCTAAAAAGAAGACGACTTGGACCGAGAACCCCGCCGGAGTTAAATCCCCAGGTGGCATAAGGCGGGGCAAACGCACAAGTGTCGGAGCTGGAGGGAACGATTTTGCCCGTTCGATTAATTCACCGGAAGTATGTGTACTCGATGAAGGTGGTCCTGCAAAGAGAACGCGTCTTTCAGAACGTGTGGCTTCGGAATGTGGTCCAAGTACTGCTTCAGAGCAGCCACGTTTACGACGCTCACCTCGTGTTCATGATATTGCAGAACCAATCGAAGTTTGGCGATCACCACGTCGACGTGCTTCCGGTTTTATATCGCCGCAAATCAAAGAGGAGCCAATAGATGTTGAAATCGATGATCATCCAGCCTCAAAGCCTAGTGAAAATCGTGAGGAGATGGCCGCACCAATGCTTCCACAACGATCACCATTGCTTGTGCAATCGTTGGTTGAGGATACAGAAGCTTCGGATGTCCATCGCCGTGAAGGATCTACTGAAACGATGGCGATGTGTGAAGAGGGCAGTGATCGGTCACTTTGTGATGGTGAGAACGAAGTATGCACCGAGACCACTGATGCAATTCCATTACCTATCCGATCTACTCATACCAAATCGACAAAACAATCCGCGGATGCAGTTTCAACATCCGAAAGCAATCGAGTCGTCGGAAGTGAAAAATCCGAGAAGATTACCACTCTTACCTCAGGTTCTTATCTTTCCAATATGTTTTTAAATGATTTTTAAATTATATTCAATTCAATTAAGCCCGACGCTACCAGAAAGTGTCACGCCTGAGAGCGCTTACTTTAGCGTAGGTTAAGTTGTTTTAAGCGAATTGACCATTGTATTGTTAGCCGTTTTTCCACTCATTTCCACATATTTCATTTGAAAGGCAGGAATGATTACCTCTAGCGGATCGTGTTGATATCATCGAATCATCACTTTTTATTTAATATTTTAGCACCTTAGTGATCAACCGTTTCATTATAGTCAAAGCTATTCAAATGCCTCAATTCCGCCCTTATTTTACCCTTTATTTTCGATACAGTCATTACTCAGAGTGGTTGATTTAATTCCGTAATATTTTTTTAGGATTTAAATTGAGCGTTTAATAATCTTTTCAATTAGTTTCACATCGATAAACTAGCATGAACTGATTAGGAACGAAAGGCAACTAAATGAAATGCAGATTTATTTGTTTCCGAATCGGTAATATCATCGGCGATCGTGGACGATGGTGACCGTAGAATGAATTTGTACTAAGTATATGAAATCGCTTAGCAAAACACTTCAGCAAGACTCGATCGATTGCACGCTGTCCTTTATGCAAATAAGCGGCGGGCATATGGACACACGTAGACGAACGTGGGCAACTCTTTAGTAGATAAAAATGATTAGATTATTCCCGTGGGAGTTAGTCGGCGTGGTTGGCGGTGTCCAGTAGAATCGGTGGGGAACTTCAGCTTTCTGACCTTTTCCATACGCCATTAATTCTGTTGTTTTTCCCACAATTTTTGCATTTTTGTTTTGAAGAGGGAATATGTATATATATATATATATATATATATATATATATATATATATATATATATATATATATATATATATATATATATATATATATATATATATATATATATATATATATATATATATATATATATATATATCATTAGTCATAAATACAACGATTCCTATTTTTGCACATTTTCTTCTAATTGAGCTTAATAATTAAAGCATTTTTTTCACCAGAGTTAATAGATGAAGCGATATTATCGATTAAATATTTAGATAGAGTTTAATTGTATTTAATTGTTAAGGAAAGCGAATATCTACAAGATCAGAGGTGAAAGTTGATCGTCGATTGAGTAAATTAACTACAGCCGATGAGTTGATAGTACAACGGAGAAAGAAGAAATCAGATGAAAGTCAAATTGCTCCTATTTGCTTACCCGCACAAGTAAGTATTTATTGCTTGATTTGTGGGTCTTAGGAATTTGAACAGGTTTGGTTTCTTTTCTTTTTCTTTTTGGATAAGATATTTAATTCTTTTTGTGACTAGTATTAATGCCAACGATACACTTAACCTTGGAATAGGCTCAGTTTTGATAGAGATGATAAATAAATTTAGGTGAAATAATGTAACCGGAAGTAAGCGTAGTGTAATAAATTCACAACTTTATATTGGCTGATAATGTGATGACCAATCGGTTAGTTTGAACTTCTAGATTTTATCTGGAAATCCCGAAGTTCAAGTTTTGATTGGCCAATGCAGATTTGATTTATGCCTTTATCCTTTAAATAAAAGATATCAACTAGTTGGCACTAATCGAAAAAAAAGTGCAGCCGATAGAATCGCTGATACATGCAAGCAATACAACGGCGACAATTAATAGCATTTTATTTAAATAATAATAAGTGGTGAATGCCATAATATTGGATGTAAATTTTAGATTATTTTCGATATTTCAACATATTACTTCCACAATCGCAAAGGCTATAAATAATGTTAAGCAATATATGGAGGAAATTGGTCATATTAATTCAGGGAAATTATAGGAAATAGAGGTGATGAAAACAGAAGAGGAAATTATGAATGAATTAATCAATAAAAGTTTCGTTTGAAATGATCTCCATTCATTCATCTATTTTATTAATGAGGAGTTTCAATGCTTTGATGCAGATTGCTCCTTAACAGATAATCCCTTCATTATAATTTATCGTCCAGAAAAAAACTACAATGTGCTGCTCATTATCAGTGGCGGCTAATTTTTTTTTATTGGTATGCCAAGATTTTTTATAGGGTTTCTTTTTTTTCATTGAACTTAAAATTTTTTTTTGCCTTTTTTGAAATTTATTCATTAGAAACTTTACGATGTTTGGTTATTATTATTTCTTCAAGCACGTTTTGTAAAAACGCATAATTAGTGAATTCTCAATAATGAAGATACGTGAAAAGGGGACTCGCAGAATATGTAAATTTTGTGAGTTCAACTATGAAAGCAGTGATTTGTATCAATATTCAAATATACTCAAACGAAATGATTTTTGCCACTTATGCTTTCCCTTTATGGCTATTAATTAGCAGTGTAAATTAGTTGAAAGTTCATTTCCGAGGTGGATGAATTTCATAGTGCATTTAAATGTGGGATAATTAATGCAAAATTAAATAATGTAAAGAGATTTGTGTTTAGAAGCTCAAATGAGTTGTATCGATCAGTAGTTTGCATAGTTTGTATGGATAATTTTCAGCAGATTGATCAATCGAAAAAACATTCGCCAAGGAGAAAAAGCTATCGTCACGGTGTTGCACGAACTCGAGACGCACCTCTTGAATCTGTTAGTGAAAACATTCATTGATCATAAGGGGGTATGAACAGTGAGTAATATATGGGGCTATATATTCCAAAATTTAAGAAGTAGGCTTATTCTTGCCTGTTAAAAGTATTTCAATTGATGATCGAATAAATCTATTGAAATCTATAGGGGTGATTGATTTGTGGGGCATTGGTCTCATAACAAGAGCGGCGAGAATGGATACAGGTGAAAACTGATCGGATAACCAGCCTTCAATGTAGCCCTGAAAGTTTTGAGAACCAGAAAAAAAATGCCATGAATTTCGATGCAACGAAAATGCAAATACGAGTTATGGCTTATGTCATTGCTCTATCTAGATGGACATTGATGATTTGAAATTATCTAAAAGATTGTATTTAAGATTCCACCATTGAAGCCTACACCTCCCGAGGAACATATGGATATCATCGTTCCGGAAGGTGATTCAGTCGAGCTTTCCAATGAGATGATCTATAATTTTGCTCAATGCATGCCGTAAGTTAATACTTTTCAGAGAGTTTTCAATGAATATTGATAGATTTCGATGTATCCTGTGAATAGTGAATATTGATTGATAGGTGATTCAAATTTGGAATATTTTTGGATATTTCATCGAGATTTGCTCGTAATGAGCCTATAATTGTAGGGAATATCGGAGTTTCTTCTTTTATTTAGCATCTATTTGCATCTTTAAAAGTGTCTATGAGGCTATTTATAGATGGAACTCTTTTCCATGTTATATCCATAGGTTTTCTAATGTAGAATTTCACATCTAATGCTTAGGTGGAAGTATTGTGCTATCTGAATGAGCTCATAAAAGAAAACTTTAAACTTTGTTGCGAAGTTAGAAATTTGACCTCTCTTTTTTTTAAATGAAGTGTTATTTAAGAAATGATCTGCATTATATTGTGACAAGTTCTATGATTTGCATAAAGGATATTATACGTACCTTTATTTCTTTCTTTCGATGACTTAAGTTCGCTCAAGTTTTCATTTATCTTCCCTTATTCCACCTTCAAATTGCTAAATATATGTCAGGTTATTCACCGAATGCTTAAATTTATTTGTCACATTTGTGTGGTCATACTGTTTTCTTGAATGAATTATTTTTTGCAGTGTTCCAATTGGACGAAATCAATTTTCCAATGAGAGTGTACTCGAACCGTTGAAACGTCGTTTATTGATGGCATTGAGAGAGCTTGTAGATGGTGCAAAATTATTCGCAATGCAAGCACGTAGGGAACGCATCGACCATAATGATATTGATGCATTTATACGACATGCGCATTTACCGGTGGGTTTATTGCATTTAACATGCACAATTATCGATTGGTTTATTCTATTTATGAATTTCGTTTTGAAAACACAACGATTATTTCGCATAGAATGGAAAGGGGATGATGTAGTAGTTTTTGTTTACTTTTCATTATAATTCCTACAAGAGGATTACAAAATACTTCGCTATACCTTTCTACACTTCTGAATATCAGTTCAGCTGTTGAAGTGCGTGCCAGTTTTTCTTTGTGCTTTGCATAAGCTCCGCAATGATTCAAACAGGTAATTTGAACGGTTCTAGCCACTATATGAATTTATGGAAGACGATAATTGGTTGAAAGTTGGCGACGTTTTTGTACCGAACCCAAGACCAGTACAGTTGACTTCATTGCAAGGATCGGTTAAAGTGCAAACCGAACGACTCGTCGATTTCAAATGTTCGTTTATTAGATCTAATGATTTTTGAGAGCAACAAGGGAAACATTTTTTTCTTTTTTTTTATTCCTTTTTGTGTAATCTTGGTAGTGAACGTCCATTTTTGAAATTTGCAACTTTCTACATACATGGATTAACATTTTCGAACAGCAGATTTATGGGTGAATGGGGACAAGAAAGAAACTAAGCTCGAAGTTTTTTATTTTGGCATCTTATAAGTCACCTTTGCTAAAGATATTTGCAATATTCGACGGACCACGATGAAACAGCACCGAAACTAATGGGCACATACTTTATGGTAAGATGTAGCAAAGGCTGTTGGGCAGATCGATCAGAGCTTGTATTCAGCATACTGTATAGTTTATAACGTACAACAATGAAATGTTTAAAGGCTGTGGTAGCGTGGTTAACTGCTTTTATATAGCCATTTTTCAAGTTTTATTGGTGCAATCATATTCGAAGCATCGCATATGTTCCATATTTATTTATTAGTATTTTTCAGCGTCTTCTTAACAGTTTTTTTTTTTCAAATATCTCGCTGAAGTATTATAATTTCAGGCACAATGGTATACGCAAATCGTTAGAAGAGGAGGGCCACGCTTATATTTGATGCTTCAGGGAATGAATCGTTTCATATGTGAATACTGTTTTGTAAAAGAAATTGGATTATGTAAAACTCTTGTAATTTCATGTGAATATTGCTAATCGCTTTATTATTTGCTAGATTTTTTGAACGTTTTTATAGGCCAATATTAGCAATTTTTGTGGTTGAAATGAGCATTTCAGTTTTATAATTTCATTTGAGCCTTAAAATCTTCTAAGACCTTAAATCACGCATAAAGTTTTATATCTAATTACCATTCCGAGATTACCATTGTCATTAGCCACATAGGAAAGCTGAACTGAATTATAGAAAATCTCATAAAAAATATCGTTTATTGATGAGATGGGATTAAAAAATATCGTTTATTGATTAGATGGGATAGCACGAAATATTACTGCTTAAAAAAAAAAATTTTTTTTTTGAATATTCCAGTTGTTATTGCTTAAAGATGTCACAGCTTATAAATGTTTTTGAAAAAAAAACGGTTTAAACGATGAAATTTCTATAAAAACACTGCAGAAACTATGCAAAGTCTAGACAGAGCATGTGTGCCCCTACCTTTTAGCAGTACTTTGAATATTACAGAGGTAAAACTTATATGGAGACAATACCAACTTTGGAATATATTAAGTTTTGATATTTGTATTTTTTTTTTATTTCTGGAATGAGAAACTTTGAGGCGAAGGGGCATTATTGCATTGAACGATGGGGGAGGGATGGTGAGAAGGTATGGAGTGTTGATTATTAGTTGAGGAATTAGAGACGCTTCATTACGGAAAACAAGGGTACAGGGAAACTCTGAAGTATTTTGAGATGGCGAAGGCCGAAAAATTGTTAAAAGTAAAGTTTAGCCAGGAACTTGAAGTTTCCGGTTTTATCGAGGGAAGAACTGAAAATGTTCCACCAGCATTTGAGCAGTTTTATGTTCAGTGAAGATAAAAAGAGGTAAGGGGACCCCAAGGGTGTGACATGACTGCAAACCCAGGAACTCTCTAGTTTAGTCTAATTGCCTTCATAGAGCGTTTTCGGGTCAAGATTTAAGTTCTAATAAATCGATGGTAAACATTTAATAAAATTTTGAACTAATTTCTACCCAAAAAATTTCCTATTTAATGAGGATTCTAAGATTTCAACTAGAAATACAAGAATATCGTGTCCGAATAAGACTCAAATTTCAATTGTTGCCTCTCTTTTGCATCTTCATTTCCTCCAAATACAAAATAAATTTGAGGTCATAGCATTACAATAGGAAGCAAACGTTAGTAGCAACGATAGTATGAAAATGCTTTATTGTAGGGGTTCACTGAATTGAGGGAATGCCAAAATTAGGCTGTACGCTCTTTGATGGCAATATCTCTAAGTGTTTGATGAATGATCGCAAATGTAGGTCGTTCGAGTGGATTCTTTGCCCAACATTGTGCTACCAATTGCGATACTGCCGGTGGAGTACCCTGAAAGATATGCATTCTTAAGTGATAAGTAAAAAAGTATCGACTAACATAAAGTGATATTGAATTGTCTTTTTTTAATTTTTCTATTTATGCTATTTTATAATATCATTGAATAAGAATATTTACAATTTAGTGAATTGAAATGGCGACAGAGAAGATTCCATCGTTATCGCCGATTATTTAGGTTCGCTGAAATTGGGTACTTAGAAGTTTTAAATATTATATGGCGCCTGTCAAAAATCACTTTTTTCGTCATCTTTCTTGTGTTTTATCGGATTTCTCATACATCTTCCATACTGTGTACTGTGAAACTATTCCACTGGGGTGCGCCTCATCAGTTGCCTTCACAAATGATATGCCTTCTGACCTATGACCATTCTAAAGCTAATTTCTGGGCATTTAAATACCATGCCCTTCAGATTTCCTCAGATCAATGATTTTTTTCATCTCTGAGATCAACTGACTACATAAAATTAGAAGATGGAAACTCGAGGTGAAGCATAAACAAAAACTTTTCATCAGCAAAATATTGATTGATCTGAATATTGGCTTATAAAAGCAACTCTTGTATGATCGGAAAATTTTGTTGAGAAAAAACTAAAAGAGCCTTAAGTGATCGAAACTATAAGAAGGATATCTCACTTTCAATAACTATGAATCTATTTTCGATTATTTCAATTATTACGCTTCAAAAATTGTCGAGAAAAAAGGCGAATGAGAGGAATTGGAAGTAGGAAAGAAAAGGAAATGCATATGGGGTAGTGAGTGAAAAGTAAAAGATAATTGTTACCTTAGGCATTTCCATGCGATAGTTTTGAACGATTATCTTCGCTCGTGTTTGAATGTTAGACAACGATGGATAGGGCTCATATCCTTCTGCATAGATCTCCCATACCTAAATCTAACAATTACTTACTTCTGTTATTAGCAGAAACAAAATTATTGAAGTAATTCAGGTGGGGGAGCATTTACTCAGACAGCATTTATATAAAAGTTATAGATTCTCTGAAAGGAGATGAGGAGACAGGGAAATGTTGGAAATGGATCGAGTTGGGCTAGAGGGATTTGTTGCTAAAACTAGCAATGAAACGAAAATAGAGCCAGTTTAAAAGAATTGGAGGTCAATTTGTTTACTCATAGAATAGTGCTGAATGAAGTTACCATAATTCCATATGACCAAACATCTGTCTTGATTGAATAAATCCGTTGTTGCATTGTCTCTGGGGCCAACCACTTTATAGGCACCTTAAAATCCACAATAATAGTAAAAATGGAAATAAATAAGTTTTATATTCGCCATACTGGGGAAAATTGAGGTGTTCCAAAAAAAAAAATTCAAGTGATATTATAAAAATTTTAGAGTACACAAAGATAAACACAGACATATAATTTACAACTAAACAAATATAGCTGCATTATCATCACATATACGATGCGGAGGCTGCAAAAAACACTACAAAATTGGGCTAAAGTTTTTATGAAGCTGGTTCAAGTTGTTACAAAGTTGGCTTGAAATTATAAGGGAATGAATATGAATTTATGTGTAAATCGGTGACCTTCTCTAGCTTTTCATCTTGTATCATTGTCCTTTCATCGGACATACCAAAATCGCTGACTTTAACTTCGTATGTTTCTGTGAGGAGAACATTCCTCGCAGCAATATCTCTACAATGAGTGCAAATCTTAAAATAATGCAAGCGAAAGACTGAATGGAAATATGATGGATATAACCGAAAATGGAAAACATAATTGAGATAACCTAATATAACCCTCCCCTCTCCCTTCTATCTCTCCCTCCCCTCACCTCCTTCACCTCACATGAATCCATCTCTTCATTGAAACTATATTACAAGCAACAAACTTCATAAAATAGACACTCTAAAATCCGTGAATTATACTGGTCACTTCATAACAATCAACTCTATTTGCGACATTATAATATAACTCTTGATGATATTGCAAGAAAAGCAAAAAGTATTTCAATTATGGAAATACAAAACAAACATTGCAGTTGCTTTCGGGTATAAATAATCTAGACAATGCACTTCATGCATCAGAAACTAAATCCACACTAGAATTTGAGAATCTATATCGTAGCGTTATTTTGTGCGTTGCCACTTCAAGGTCTCAATAACAACAAACAGTAAGCCGAGATTCCACCTCTATTCGATCGTAATCATAGCACATACTATATAAATCAACCAAATTTGTACTAGAATGATTTCACTGTCATGAATTTACCTGTGGATGCATTTAGAACTCTCTAAGTAGGCAAGTCCAGCAGCACCTTCAATGCAGAAACGCAATTTTACGGCCTTATCGATGCGTCCACGGTTCTTGCGAAGATAGGACAACACCGATCCGCCTGAAAGTAATATCGCAGCGCATTTGAAGATTTGAGCAAAAATAAAAAAGAATATGGAAGCGTATGATTGCATATACCTGTTGAATGTTAAAAAATATCCTCTTCTAAGGTAGACAACCGATGAAAAAGAAAAGAAATAAGAGACTCTTAAAACGATAGCAAATGAAAGAATTCACTTGAAGATTCACTTCGTTCATCCTTATCGACTGCCTAAAATATCGCCACATTCCAAAGAAAGGTTCCAGCAAATCAGGTGAACATTAAGGATTTTTCGTCAATAAGAAGTACGCATTTATGGTTATGATTATAATCAATCAGTACAATTAAAACTACTCACCGGAACATAGTTCCATAAGAATAAGTAACGGATGTTCATCGACAACTATGCCAACAATACGTACGATATTTGGGTGTTGAAATTTACGCATTATTCGTGCTTCTTTCATAAATTTCAGTCGTGCCTCTCGTGTACAATGCTCTCGCATTGTTTTTACTGCTACTTTAGTTATTTGTCCCTCATCCGATACAAATTCCGCTAGATATACCTGAAATATTTACCTAAACAACAATATATACCCCCAATAAATTAAGGTCAATTGCAAAGCGCAATCCAAAAATGTGAATACACTTGATTGGTTATTAATTAAAATTCAAAAATATGAAAAGGTGCAATTAAGAGATTTGATGTGTATAATATATATCAATACTATTTTATTATGCTGATCTACTAAATTCGAAAAGAAATATGGACCACTCATATAAGACGAATCTTTTTCGTCTATTTAATTGCTTTACGATTTGCAGCCATATCTATGAGATGCTTTTATTCGCTATATGTTATAAAATCTAAAGAAGCGACCATTCTTGAGGTGAATCAACACCTAAAAATACTAATAATAAAGTAAAAGCAAAAAAACGCACCTCTCCGAATGCTCCCTCTCCAAGTTTCTTTGTCATCCGTATTGCACTATTCTTCAATATCCATTTTGGCTTTAAAACACCATTTTTCAATATTGCTTGACTTAATGATGTGAGTGGTGTCTTTGTTGATTTATGCCATTCCATTAAATCGTTTACTGTTTTCTCCTTAATTCATAAATATACTCGAAAATTGCAAATAAATAAAAAAGAGATTTAAAAAAATTTGAAACAATTTCAGGCCATTCTAAATGATGAATAATTATTAACGGTCGAAGTTTCATTCTTCTTCAATTATTCGTGAATAAATTAGACCAAATTAAAAGTTCTGCGTCTAAAATTAGCAATCCACTATCACATAATTTCAGCATCTGTCTTCTGATTTCCAACAATTTAGCGATAATTTTTTTTCCGTCAAGTTTGAGAAAAAAACCTAAAGTTATGATAAAAATAAAAAATAAAATTAAATAAAAGCATATTATTATAAACTTATATTATCAAGCATTTTAAATTGAGTGATTACAGTATTCTGATAAGCGCCGCTGTTTTACGTCTGCATACTTACACGATGTTCTTCAATGTAGTAATATTTTTCATCGTCTTGATTAATGATAAAATGTAATATACGATTTGCACTACGTACTGCCAATGATAGTGTTATTTCCCCTAAAAATTCAACACATTTTTTAGAACGGCTATATAACTCAATAGTAATTCTATATTGCAGTTTTTATTTTTCATTTTCTTTATAAATAAAAAAAATAAAATAAAATGATAGTTTTATTGAAGTTCCATAACATTCATCATGTAATATTCGATAAAATATTCGAGCAAATTTGATAAAAATTATGGAATATGATAATTTTTTTAAAATTAATCATCAAGAATAATCACCTAATCATAAAAGAATTAATAAGGATGGGGAAAGAAAATCAACGGTGACAAAAATTCGAATAAACGTTTGAGACCATTCCATTCGGTTTTACGTAGAAGAAAATCGCCATCATTGAGAAGTAATGGTTCAACATCCTGATGTGGCAAAAAGCCATGATAAAATATTTCCGCCTCACTAACACAATCCTCATCGAGTGCAATTTCTGTCATCTGAAATATTAAATTTCAACTCCCCAGTAATTTTATTTTATAGAATTATTTGAAAAATTCAATTAAATAGAAATTAAAAGAAACGATTAGCAAAATTCTATTTAGCATAAATATTCCGTCTTACTTATTTTTCGTTTATTATGTCAACGATTTTACATAGTTTTTTTCAACAATATGAACACAGCCAAATACCTGCTTATATGTGCATATCAAAATATTATTCCTACATTATTTATGATGATAAAATGTTTTTGGTAAATCATATGAATTCCGCCATTTCTCGATGGTGAAAATTTTGGAAGCGCAGCATCAAACAAATATAGTTGGTTAAGCGTTGTAACACATTCGATCATATACTCTTATTATCCACCATATACGAACAAAACATACAAACACTAATATACACACAAAACATGAATATAAATAAATGGAGCGATGAATTCTTGAATTATTATCGTATTTGTATTATTAGAACGAATGTATTATTAGAACTATAAAACAATTTGAATTATTATGACTAAATTATTCTAAAAAAAAAATTTAGACATTTAGAGAAATAAGTGATAGCGATACACATAACGAAATTTGTCATTAAAAGTGATATAAAATTAAATGCCTTATGATGGAATCTTATATTAAAGTAAAGGAGGTGACGGTAATAAAGTAAAGTAAAAATCAAATAATAGGGTGCAGTTAATCCACCAAAAGAAAGCCATGTCGACTTGCACCGAAGAGTAGAAACCAATGCACTGATTACACGGAGTCATTACAACGACCTAGTCGAGTAGTGGTAAAAAGCGAGCAATGTTTTTATGATCTATGTAGATATGCAATGTTTATGATCTATGTAGATATGTATGTCTACATTGTGTAAACTATGCTTTTGCGTGATTATAGGTATATATGAAACAGGCAGGATGAGCGAGAATAATGAAACATTTCTAATCGACCTAGGTTGTTTTTCTGAAAGATTAACAAACGGATACCTTTCAGGGGTGAGAATTTTGCGAAGTGACGAAGCGTACGAATCGCAAAATGAAACCGATAAGAGTGGAAGATACCACTCATCGATTATAGACAATAAACAATGCAAAATCATCATTTAAGAGTTAATTCACAATTATGTAGTTGTTTTTTTTTTCATAAATTTTCTGTGCAAATTCCTTTAAATCACAATTTTCTTCTTCTTTTTTTTTTTTTGATGATTTGTATTGAAATTAACATTAGTTGAATGGGACATCGTTTATGATCGGTTTATGTGATGATAGTGTTGAGTGTGACCTGCTAGATAGATTCGACAATCATGTTCTACATCTTATTTTTACCCGTATAACATATACTTTGCATTCCCACGATCCTAGATCCACTAAAAAACTTTGCTTCATATTTAAATTCTTGTGGAAGATTTTATTTTCTAGGTCTAGAAATTAAATAATTCATGGCGGTGGGGGAGAGATAGAAGGGAGGGGGAGGATTGCATTAGGTTCATCCATCTCTTCCCTTTATGGAGCCTATAACTTCTAAATTATTGAGTAAATGTTGTCCCATCTGAATTACTTCAATAATTTTGTTTTCGCTAATAACAAAAGTAAGTAATTGTTAGTGTTTAGGTGTGGGATATCTATGCAGAAGGATATGAGCCCTATCCATCGTTGTCTAACATTCAAACACGAGCGAAGATAATCGTTCAAAACTATCGCATGGAAATGCCTAAGGTAACAATTATCTTTTACTTTTCACTCACTACCCCATATGCATTTCTTTTTCTTTCCTACTTCCAATTCCTCTCATTCGCCTTTTTTCTCGACAATTTTTGAAGCGTAATAATTGAAATAATCGAAAATAGATTCATAGTTATTGAAAGTGAGATATCCTTCTTATAGTTTCGATCACTTAAGGCTCTTTTAGTTTTTTCTCAACAAAATTTTTCGATCATACAAGAGTTGCTTTTATAAGCCAATATTCAGATCAATCAATATTTTGCTGATGAAAAGTTTTTGTTTATGCCTCACCTCGACTAATGCTCCACCTTATGTCCATCTTCTAGTTTTATGTTCAACTAAGTGTACTAATTATCTTATCATAACAGCGCTAATCGATGAGGTCTCAGAGATGAAAAGGACCGCTGATCTGAGGAAATCTGAAGGGCATGGTATTGAAATGCCCAGAAATTAGCTTTAGAATGGCCATAGGTCAGAAGGCATATCATTTGCGAAGGCAACTGATGAGGCACACCCCGGTCGAATGGTTCCACAGTTTTTCTTCGAAAATAAATTGAGCTATCGAAGAAAAAAAAATCTCGCACAAGATTCAAGAGTCCACCAACGAGTCATGAGTGAAAATTTCAGATTCTAGGCTTTCTAGGCTCTCAACATAACGCAATCTTATACAATCGTTGAGACATTATGACTGAGGTTGTTCCGCTAAAATCTTTTAAGATACCTGAAAATACCTCCCAACATTCCACTTTTTCTTCATATTTAATACTTTCTTTTCTCTTTGAGTCGAATTTTCGTTCATCTACAAGACAAAACAAAAAGAAATATTTCTGTTCCTCTTCTATTCTCATTTCATACGTCTTCATTTATAAAGGATTTCTATCATGTATATCCAATGCACAATCTTTTATACGTTATTGATTACATTCATATCGGAAGTAAATTTGCCGATAAAAGTAAAAATGGAAGCATTTATCGTTTCGCCCGAAAGCAATCTTCGTCTATGTGTGTATCCGTTTTCGACACTAAACGTTGCATGAATAGCGATATTCACTCATTGCCAAATATCGATAAAAACGAATAAAAATCATCACGTTTATCGAGTGCTATTGTTTCATTTCGTCTTAAATTCTTCATTCTAAATATACACTACTTCAATAATACGTTTCATTCATTCGCATAGTAAATGATCGTAATTGAATATTAAATCTAAATTTTTTTCGATCAAATATAATTTCAATTTCGATGAAAAGTTCAATTCTTATAATTCAAATGACATTGATAATCGATACTTACTAAATTATATAGTGCATCATTTTTACGCATCCAAAGGTGAATGAATTTACTTCAGAATGAGAATAATATAGAAATAATTCAATCTTCAAGTCGAATCACCTCTAATGCCAATTTAAAAAAATCATCATTTCTATGCTATTTGCTTTTAAAGCACTTTTGCAAATTTGCACACGCTAGACTCATTATGGTGACGTTACGTCTGTGTGTATGTGTCCGTTGGTGATTGTCTGTGCTCTAGTCGATATTAACGGCATTGATTCAGTGAGGGAGGGGGAGGAAAGAGGCACTAAATTTATTACAGAAATAAAATATCATAGAATGCAAGATATATGCGCGCACGCAGACTGCATGCTATTGCATTTCGATCGCGCACACAGATTGCACACCATTGCATTTCTCTCTCTCTTTTTTTTTTTGCAAGCAAAACTGAATAGACGAAAAAACCAATAAGGGTAACCGTTCATTTCGCTTACGGAAAGTCTTCCCGATTCCGTTATCTGAAGTGACTACTTTTAATAAAACGACAACCGTCTGGCAGCTAATAAAATTTGAATCTTATCCGGCTTCTCATTTTTTAGTTTCAAATAAATTTTTCGACATTCAATTTAAAAGTGAGAATTTTCTAAAGATGAAAATTTCCCGTAAAATTAAATTTTAGGATCTTATCGAAAAATAAACGGCAACTGAATTATTAAAGAATTTTCATGGAATAATCAATCTCTTTTAGTGCATCATTTTGGAACTTATATTGAATAGAGAAATGAAAAAAATCCTGTACTCCGATAAAATCGATATTTCCGAAATATTTTTCACTTCTATACTCAATTTTTTATCTATGCCAAAATGGGTGATCTATTTTACATTTCATCGGATGGAAAATTTTCTCAGCGATCAGGGTTTTACAGTTTTAATGACTCATTTCATATACAAGGAACACTTTAACTTTCGCTTCACTGATAAAACTGATAATTGCTCCCACGTTGATGAGGAACACTGATAATTTTTTTTCCTATATTGTAGAATAAATTTATCAACATAAATTTCAGATCGATTTTCTTGTGATTTTCGCCCTATTCTATATAATATTTGTTTTCTTTTTTGAAGAAAATATTCCGCATTATTATTTTTGTGGTTTTATATACTAACATGGGAATTACGAATGTGATTGATATTATCTGGCAACCAAAATTCCCTCCAATCGGCTTTATTTCTCGTGATTTTTATATGATATTTTTGTGTTCATTTTTATGGATTAAAATTTCAAATATAATTTTTTTAGTGAAAAATTCTTTTCAACGAACAGAAAGTTATCCTTTCATCTCATTTCATCCGGCATAAAAATTTTTGCAAATCAGGTGAGATGTAAGTGCATAGTTCTTCGGAGTGCATATCCGCTTTACAAGCATTTAGCGATTCATATTGTGTTGAATTTCAAAAAAAAAGACTAGATGCATATCGCTATGAGTATAGAAACAAAATACCAGATATAAGCCGATTGCTAGCATTGTCCCAGAGAGAGAGAGAGAGAGAGAGAGAGATAGTTGAGGTAGGCTATTGCGGCAGCATACACTTTTCATATCCGTAATAGTTTTCCGGTGGTTATTGCCGTGGAATGCAATCCCTCAACGTGTGATATGGGTGAGCTGCTCGTCCAGCATTTCCCTCGTAAGTTACTTAAATGCTCTTTTTTTGGAATTCATTTCTTCAAAACAAAGCATATTTTTGTTGATTTGGTTTATCGCAAATTTTGATTTTCAAAATAAATTTCGCTTAAATAAAATTTACACTCATATTGGTTTCGATGAGTTAGAAGTTATCAGCTATGAACATAAAACCCCGATCGCTGAAACGTTTGAAATAATTTGGTAATTGTCAGCACTAAATTTCTAAATCAGACAAATATGCAAATTTTGAAAAATCGATATTCGACCATTTGGAAATATTGCCTATTTCAAGAAAATCTTTAACAATCATATCGCTACCAGAAATATTAAGGTTTATTACAGTTCTTGAACTAATGAACAAACCAAATATTTCATTAGTGTTTGGGAAATCATAAAAAATGACGTATATTTGACGCATAAGTTGAATATTGTTGACAGATTGCATATTCGAAATAAGCGATCAATTCAACGTCATCAAATTGAGCGCATAAGTATACTATTAGAAAAATTGACAGTTAGCTGTCAACAAAATATAATTTTTCTTATAATAACCTCTTAAGGATGTGTCACATATTTGATTTGCGACTAAATTATATGTAGACTATATTTAAAATTTTTTGACTAAAACTATACCACGCATATCGTAGTAGCATCAAATTTTCCGATAATATGCCTCGATTGTGTTATATTTTGCTCTATTGAATTTTATTTGTGTTATATTTGTACTATAGTATATTTTGCTCTACCTTAAACTATATTTTATGTTCTATTCGATGTTTTTTTGGGGGAAAAATAGTTTTACTTCAAGTCCTATTATTTTCGAAAAGTAATAGGGCCACAAAGTAAACGAGGGCATTTGTTATGAAGTTATGTGACGCAACAATAAGCTAAAGAACTATCAGAGATTATTGATGATTATCGCGGTAAGAATCGCTAGCACTAGGTTTATCATTCCTCAGAACCCAAATTTATTGTCATTATGAATAAAAATATTAGCTACAAATCTATACGCTTTAGAAATATATTTAGTCATAAATATCAATAAAAATATATATAATTGTAGAAAAATAATTCAACTTTTATTACTTTTAAATTTGCATATTGCTAAAACAATATCACTCTGAATTGAATTGAAGCGAAAATTATAAAATAAGATTGTAATATATTCCGATTATGCTAAATATCTATATTTAAGCTCATTTGTATATCAGTTTCGTTAGCGGTTTATTTCTATGATCTACGTATGAATTTTGAAGTGAGCAGATACCGCGAGAATAATGCATTAAAACTTTGATGAATACTATTGCATTTAAAGTCCTACCTTATTCTAATACGCCTAGTATAATCTTTTTATTCTAACTGTCAAACTTAGAGCGAGTAATATTAACGAGCATGAATAAAAAACAAAAAATAAATAAGGAGATCGTTGCAGGTTCATTTGAAATTGAAGGCGAAACGCTGATCCAAGACAATGGTAGTGTGAATGAGGATGGCGGATTTGAGCTGAACAAATGCGTTTGCGACAATGATGAGGCTCAACAGGAGCCAGTAATGAAGAATGCAAGAAGGCCAGATATAGTGGATGAACGCGAAACATGGACAACTAAAGTGGATTTTCTACTTTCGGTGGTCGGATTTGCTGTCGATCTAGCTAATGTTTGGCGGTTTCCATATCTCTGCTTCAAGAACGGAGGAGGTTTGATGACAAGAGTTAATGTGTTTTTATTCATGAAGAATTTAATCTATTTGCTACGAATTATTGAGCAGAAAAAGAAAGAAAAAAAACATTTTTCATTATTCAAAGATCTTGAAAAATTTTTTACTATCGCAAAAATTTTTACAAAACTTCGAGTAATCATCAAATATAACGCTGAAAATATATGGCTATATATCTATGCTAACAAAGTTTTTACCATCGTAGTATAATGGAACTTTGCCGCATGCTAAACGCTTGTTTTTTTTTTCACCATGAAAGAGAATTAGTAAACGCACTAAGCATGCTAAATAATGAGAATTTTTTGCAAGTTTTTATACTACGAGGACTATATAACGCTAATTTTTTTAACTCATAAACTTTAAGGTTAAATTCAGTGCCATATGTAAGAAATATTTTTACACTGGCTACCCGAAATAGTTACCCATGCGGTGGGAGATGGGTGGGTGAAGTGGACTCAAATGTTCGCGGCTGAAGTGGTTATATATGCGAAAAGAAATTTGAATTCGACCAATGATTGCTGATCTAATTTTTCGCTGATAGTTTCTGAACGAACGAAGATAGAAACGTTCTTGGAGGGTAAAGAAGTTAGTTTGGCAAAAAGACGGCACATTTAAGCGAACTTATTTTTTGTCGACAGATTGTGGGCAACGAAAACAGAATTTATTGTTCGATCTTCGATGTCAGAATTGTAATGATCGATTATTGCAGAACGATTGATAATTTTAATAATGAGATATATTCGATATTTATCTAAAAATTTGAATTTTCTGAGTGGAAAATCTCCTCGGCTAAAGTTATGAATCGCTCGTCGTTTATGAGGGCTTTCCAAAAGGCTCATTAGAATCCTAGCAATTTCAAGCGAGCGCATGAGTAGAGGAGGTCATATCGAAATTGTACCTTACATTTATGAAGGTGGGAATATTCCAATGTTCAATTGAACCTCTAAAATTAAAACGTTTAATAAAGACTGCCGAAAAAAGATAAACCAGAACAGCTTTAATTTTTGGTTCGATCTATCTTGAGTTCGTTTATTCATACCGCCATTTTTGACCGCAGGTTTCAGCATTAATAATCAGCATATTTTTAAACTATTTAATTATTTTAAACAACTAGGCCTTACTACATTGTTCTTCGTTTAACACATTTCCGTTTTTTTTTTCATTTTATATTGAATAAAGGGCTTAAGTGTATTTTCAGGAGTTTTTCTCATCCCATACACTTTGATGGTCCTTCTCGCGGGTATTCCGCTGTTTTTTATGGAACTCTCCCTTGGGCAATACTACAAAAAGGGTGCAATTACAACTTGGGGAAGGATTTGTCCACTTTTCAAAGGTCTCGTGAGAATTTTAATTTTTTCAATATCTTTGTCGATTTTTTGATTGATCTTCAGAGTAGATCTTAGCCTTATAGATCACGGCGTATACGTGGATATTTATTTGCATATTTATTTATGATCGTGCAATTATCCTTACATTATTTTTTGACTCATCAAGAAGCCGAAGAGTATGTTGGACTCGTCTGCATCGGAAAAGAACGCTCACTCCTTTATTAAGTTTGCTTGAGATTAATCCGACTTCTCATTACCTTGTAACAAATTGGAAACGAATGATATATTGTGGCCTCTTGGAAATAGTGAGACGGTTCACATAGTGATGTATATCGAGAATCCGTATAATTCAATCGCTCAAAATGGTTCGATCGTTCGATTATGACGATCAGTTTTCTACCACCTACTGATCGATTGTTAAACCTTCCATTGATTAGCTATGGAATCAGCCATTGTGGTGACGTTTGATTGGAACACCAATGCATCAACGAGATCTGTAAAGGTCACAATAAAAGAAAAAAAAAAAATAAACGTCGCAAATAGAAAGAGCACAAATGAAAACAGTTGAATCATTTTCAAGATTCGATTTCAAACCACTTCACTCTTGCTACGAATAGCGTTGGTCGATCAAGTAGAACACTTCCTTTGTCGGTTCAAGTAGGGCACATGTCACTGCTTGTTTATTTCTTTATATACCTGTACCACGTCGTCGAGTCATCGCGATTGCAATATCTCGACCGATATGATGCGGGTTTTGATCGACGTTTGTAATCTTTATTTATTTATTACGTCATGTCCTTTACGTTTGACCAATCACCGCTGAGCGACCGTTCACTGCAAAGAGCGTTATGACTGATCATTCGTCCACTAAAGTGATTCCACTGTAGCGTGATCCACTACTGTAGCGAGTCTCATGCGGACTCGTCGCCTTTCAGTGCATCGTGATGCTTCTGACTTGGGCGGTTGAACGTTTATTTCACTCAGTTGTGTAAAGAAAACGATACTAGTCCGATATATTTTTGTTGATGTTTTCTTATTTTTAGTTATTGGAACATTTGAAATGAACATTGAACAATCTTCGTAAATTTTCCAAATCCATTATTAACTCTTCAATTTTTATTTATGCAATTTTTTTGCATTTATTTTCTTATGAGATTTTCCGTTACTCTATTCACGAGTAGTTATAATACCTATCAATATGCAATATTTTTACCCATCGACGACCACCCATAGATGTTCAATAATCAATGCACAGAAATTATTGGTATAGTTACAAATTCTATGAGAAAAACATTTAACAAACATATAAGCTGCTACGGTGAGGCAATATGAATGCCAGCTTATCCATAAAGCCAGTTATCGATCCCTTAGCTTTTGAGCTTGCCACGCCACTCTATTTTACAATAGTATAAATGGATTTTGACTGCCGGCTGTTGTGTTTGTTACCTATCTATTTGCGTAATGAATTTTGATTCATCTTTTTGAATCGTTCTCGATTACTTTGCTAAATGAATTTATGACATAAATTTATTATTAGAATTTTATATACGTCAATAAGCGAATTTGCGAATTTACCAAAGATTTTCACCTCAACGGATACCGCCAAATCGACTGGATTTGTTTGTTATTTTTAACGAATCTCCACCAATATCAAATATTTTTTTTTTGTGGATTTTCAGGAATTGGTTATTCGGTTATATTGACTGCATTCTATACGGATTTCTTCTACAATGTGATCATTGCATGGGCTTTACATTTTTTCTTTGCCTCATTTACAACCAGTCTACCATGGGCATCATGCTCACATGATTACAATAGTGCTGCATGCTATGAACCAAGGTTACTAACAACTTTCACTACTCTGATCATCTTCAGAGCAATTTCGTTGTTTTCAGCTGAATAGCATATACTATTCTTATATGCAAATATTTTGTGTTGAATTTCTCTCACAGCAAATATATAGTATTCTACAATGATGTATATATGTGGACAACTCTGCATGCAACATACTTGAATAATTTATAGCCATTTCGGTTTCTACTTGACATGTTTTCTTATCCACCACAAAAAAAAGACCTAAATTATGATTCTCAATAAGCTTGTATGATTTGACTAGATGCTTTCGAATAAGCTTTATACCAGTAAGAGATGAAGCCGGATACACATAAAATTCCAAAAGATTCATCAGCCTTATCTCTTATTCGAATCTAAAAAAATCTTTTACGCTTTGTCTAAAAATTGTCAAGTCTTGAAACGAATTGAACTTTATTTTCACTTAAGGAGGTCATCTTTACAAGGCCAAATTAATGGTACCACTACATTTACATCCTATTTTATGTGAACAAGAATTTGAGATTAGCGTTCAACATTATCGTGTTGAACAAGTAAATTGGCGTACAGCAATCTTGCATTCTAAACGATGATCTTTAATTATTGTTTTATAGTCGCTTATTAGAGATGCTGTATTATTGTGATATTGAGGAAATATTTTTAGTTATTAAATCAATGAATGAATAACGATCGATCTAAGGTTATGCAGTCTCTTTACTTTCAGTTGAATAACAAATCAATTGGATGGTATTATTCCTTTCATATATGCTTTAAATATAAATTCCATCTTCAATTTGATCAATTTTTTTTAACATATAGATGAGTATTTCAGTTGGAATGAAGGCGACAATAGCAAATGTGCACCACCTTCAAATGCATCTAATAAAAATGGTATATCGGCAGCTGAGGAATATTTCTAGTTAGAATTTTAATTATTCTTGTTCAAATATCTTCAATCTTTTGCATTTTTCGAAGTGATAATGAAAAAAATAATGAGTCATTCGCGACCTATTAACGATTTATTTACTTTTTCAGACGTTTGACTCTAAAATATCAATATATATTACAAAAATATAGATAGATGGTGATTGTTATAGCTTGTGGGTGGCAATGAAGTCAGCAAATTATTCGCTTTCATCTGTTCGCTTTCCAGTCGACAACAAATCACTCCAAATTTGAACGTCTTCTTTAAAAAGTATCTATATAAATCTATTATTTGCAGTAAATATTTCCTTGGTCTTCATTATGCAGGATCGTCGAATTCATCGGTTGCTAGATCACTTAGTGATCTTGGTTCGATTAATTGGCAAATGGCTGTTTGTCTATTTATTATCTATATCATTTGCTATTTCTCACTTTGGAAAGGCATTAAAATGAGTGGAAAAGTTAGTTATATTCGTTTTTTTTTATTAAAATTAAGTAAATTCTGATGAACAACAATATCTTTCAACCTGTTGCACTATTTACTCATTAAATGATGGCATATTAAGTGTGCAAAATGAGAAGCAAATGTTATAGTTTCTCAAAATTTACAAAATAGAGCAATATATGGAATATTAATGTAGGTCCATTTTTATTTATTTATTTATTTATTTATTTATTTATTTATTTATTTATTTATTTATTTATTTATTTATTTATTTACTTACTCTTATCCACATCTGCACTGAAAAGTTTACGAAGTTATTTTATGACATTGGTAATAGAACATCTTATAAACGTTGATGCTATCTACATAATAGGTATTTCGACATCAAATTACCGCAAATTTTCAAAGCTTTTTTAAGTGATTTTGAATATTTATGACAGAATTTATTGAGCATAACTATACTGCAATATTTTAGAAATATGCGTTGGACGAGATAATAATCAATCCAATTTTTTTTTACAAATTTTTTGCAAGAATCTCATTAATGATCTATACTTTAATAATGAATATTTATTGTTGAAAAAGAAAGGAATATTCAAGAATAACGAAATCCTTTCTCTATGACTCTAGCTATAGTCATCTTAATTCTTATTTTTGAAATTTGGTTTTTTATAAAAATTAGATTGAAAATTTTTTTTCAAATGCATTTCTAAATCTCTATTGAATTGACGAAATTAATAGTGTAATATTAAATTCACTCATTAGAGTTTACATTTCCCACTATTTAAAATAAAAGCATGACAAGTTTTTTTTATAGGTTGTTTGGTTTACGGCAGTATTCCCATATGTTGTGTTAAGTGTTCTATTCATACGTGGGATAACTTTACCAGGCGCTGAGAAAGGCATTGAATATTATATACGACCAAATATTGAGATGCTTGCTGTGCCAAGTGTTTGGCAAGATGCCGCTACGCAGGTATTTTTTTTCTTTTATTTATGCTCATAATCATCAATCATCGTTATATTTGCATCATATATATTTGACACTCGTTCACTCTATATAATCTCTCATCGTGCTATGCTTTTCTATTGTCTCCGACAAAACGAAACAAATATGAATAATCTCATTTGGCAACAAAATTCGATTAATTAAATTTTATCTTGCAAATCACTAAATGTCGCATTCCGGAACGCATTTGCAGATGTGGATTTTTTCTAATTTTAGACAACCTACATGATATTTTATTTTCTTGCACATTGTTCCAACCAGTCGATGTAACATGCATGATATTTTATTTTTTTGTGCATTACTTTAACCGGTCAGTTCCTTGAGCACATTCAAAAAAATTGGCATATCGTCTGGGTTCCTAGTTTCTTTAGCAGGCTTTCATATCACGAGAATGCGAAGAGATTCTAGTGAATTAAAAAACGGTGATATTATAAACTTTTAATGTAATCATGTATTTAATTGTGTTTAAAATAAATTGAAGTCTCGCAACGATAAAGTACACAAATTCCTAATTGTAATCTGACTAAATATGAGTATCTTTTTATCATTCGTAATTATCATAAATATTTTGATCGAAAATTTGCATATGTGATTTTATTCAATTGCTCTTTGCAGCACTCAGGATAAGATCACGCAATAACTTCTTTAAATAAATTGTATAATTAGCTGAAAAATTTGTTAAATGCTGGCTAGGTAATATTACATTTGCAGGTGTTCTTCTCGTTAGGTCCGGGTTTTGGAGTTCTAATGGCCTATTCATCGTATAATGAATTCCACAATAATGTTTATTTGTTTGTTTTTATTTATTCTATTTTTTTTTTTGAAGTGAAATTCACAATCTAAAATGAAACAAATCTTTAGCTTGATTTTTATTAAGTTTTTTTTTTTTTTTTCAATGCTGCATTATTTTTTTCTCAACTTTTTATGTGCTTTTTTTTCAAAATTGCTTTGTGATAAAATTCTGGATAAAACATTGTAATGGCATCCTTTATTTATTTATGGATGAGTGTCTGTCTATCTGTGTGCTTAGTACTTCTAATTCGATTTAGTAAATTGGTAAGCTATAATATATATCATAGAATGGCTTCTTGTTACTGTATTTCAAATTGATTTCCTTAATTCAAAAAAAAAAAAAAAAAGTATCGTCATTAGAATGTGCAGAAAATCTTTGTTGTTTTATAGGATAAACATGGCTTAGGTCACCTCAAATTTTTGTGTGCCGTATAAAATTGCCTAAATTATCCGTCTTCCAAATTGCAAACCTTTTCCGCCTTCTTCTGAAAATACCGATTGATATCGGAAAATATCGTTTTATCCAGAATTTTCAAGTGCAGAGATACGAACATTTCCCACTGTTCGGACAGTGCTAATGGTTATCTGATATGCTTTTCTATATTTTGATGAGGTTTGTAAAATGTTCAGAAAATAAACGATGCACTCGTTAAGTTTCACTATCACATAGCAAATATTAGTGAAGTTTAAAAGAAATCAATGTATTGCAGTGATGCTCTCATAACAAGTACAATCAATTGTGCGACAAGTTTTCTCTCTGGTTTCGTCATTTTCTCTGTGAGTATTATTATTTTTTGGGTTACTATTTCGAGGTGTTTATTGCAGTTAACTTTTAAAATGCTTTCAGTGAAATCGTTTTTTTTTTTTTTTTTGAAGTGCTAATCAGAGATTAGTCGGTGTATATAAACAATGAATAGTTTTTATTCAAAATATTTCGAATAGCATTGCGACTTTTTTTTTTAAATTTCGAATAGTATTTCAGGTGCTTGGTTATATGTCATGCAAAAGTGGTAAACCTATTCAGGACGTTGCACAGGTATCGCTTCGTTACTTTAAAAAAAAACCAATTATAAAGCTTTACTATAAAATTGCTAATCTGCACCACCTATTACTACTACTGATTTCACTTCGTTCATTCCGTTCGCAACCTACAGGAAGTCATGTGAGAGAACGAGGAAGGGGGAGAAAGAGAAAGAGAAAAGGGAAAGGGGAAAGAGAAAAGGAGAAAAATGGAAAGGACAAAAAGAGGGTGCGACAGGAAGAAAGAGAGTCTTAGACAGAAACAGTGAACATAGGCGTCTAAAGAACCTATAAGACAATAGCTTGCTTGATTCCTGATTATCACTTGGCCTGATTCTATTCAAATTTTTGATTAGCACTCGAGCTTACCATCCCCCTTCCCCCCCAAAAAACTTTTTTGATTTATTCAGGTGATCTGATTTTCTGCTTCCTTGGAAGCAAGGAGAAAGAAGTGGATTTCAGGAAGGTCCAGGTTTGGTATTTGTCGTTTATCCGGAAGCACTTGCAACGATGCCTGGTGCATCATTATGGTCAATCATCTTTTTCCTCATGCTGCTTACTCTTGGCTTAGATAGCTCTGTAAGTTTTTATAATATTTTAACTCGATTTTTTTTCAAATGATCTTAAATAAAGAAAAGTTCTTTTCCGACGATTAATTTTTATTTTCTTTTAATCCTTCAAATATTAGATTTTATTTATCCAAAGTTTCAATATCTTTCATGTACTACGAAGGAAATGCGCAAGTTTGCGAAAAAAAAGTGGAAAATTTATCTCATCCTGTTTCATCCTGGACTTCTAATTTGAAATGCAAAAGATGAACATGTTCAATCGTTAAAGATTGTCACTCCTTTTGAATTTATGTAACACATGAAAATTTAAGTTCGGTGGTTCGGAAGCGATTATAACGGCGCTAAGCGATGAATTTCCTATTCTCAAACGTCGTCGAGAGATATTTGTCGCAATCCTTTTTACTTTCTATATGTTTGTTGGAATATTAATGTGCACAAAGGTTATTGCTATTTACTAGTTCGTCTATAACTTCTAGTTTTATATCTATAATTTTACGGATAATTACGATGTTATTAATATAGTTTTACTTTTCTTCGTGTATAAAGAAATTAATATTTCTTTCTGTTTGTTAAAATTTTCTCAACAATTAAGTTGATAGTATCGATTTACTTTTAGCAATACTTCTAATAGTCTTTCAAAATTTTTCTCAGCGATAAACTCTTCTGGATTTCCTTTCTCCTCATCGCATTTGCTTTTCCTTCTTTAGTAATATCGGTTTCTCTAAAGAGATAAGATAGTTAAGCACCTTAAAAAACTTCGTAAAATTGCGGAATAAAACCTAAAATATAATTTATTTAATGCAAAGAAATTTTCCTCCAAACTTTTTTTTTTCTTAAATAAGGAAATATTTCCTCATCAATTTCAAACTTCTAAATCAATCTCAATAATAGGTTCTTCATATTTTGAATCATTCATATAGCATGCATTATTGTGAGAGATCACTTCCATTATTTTAGATTTATTTATCTCAATAATTATTGATTGATTTTAATAAATCGATAATCCACATTAAAGGCGATCATCTTTATTGATCATTCGGAAAAAAACAAAGAGATTTTGATAAAGTTTAGGATGTGATGAGTAATTCAAAGAAATCCGGATTTATTTTAGAGTAAAATGTATATTTTTAGGGTGGTATGCTTATAATGGAATGGCTAATCGTTTATGGCACCTCATGGGGTTTGCTCATCGCAGTTTTTTGCGAAACTATTGTCATTTCATTTTTCTATGGTAATTGAGAATTTTTTTTTTGCTTTTTTTAATTAAAACTTTTTACTTTTACTTTTGGTACTGAATTCGTTGACTGTAATTTTGTATGGGAATGGCTTTGTCGAATTTCAGTAATAAGCCGCATTCTGTTATTTATAAGAGTGCTTAATTCATCCCTGAAAAATGTAACATTTTTTTTAATAATATAAATCAAATGATTTAAGGGCTATAAAGCAACAGATTTCGGGATA
Source organism: Baylisascaris procyonis (assembly GCA_037389465.1). Taxonomy (NCBI): domain Eukaryota; kingdom Metazoa; phylum Nematoda; class Chromadorea; order Rhabditida; family Ascarididae; genus Baylisascaris; species Baylisascaris procyonis. Next base: position 3,739,511 of record JAZARR010000154.1, on the reverse strand, counting down.
ATCTTATTTTGAATTGTTATCTGGGATAAGGAAAATTTCATGAGCGATCAGATTTTCAGCATTGTTGAATTTACATATTGAAAAATGCCAAAAAAAAACAAAACAATATGACCAGAAGTTTGTGAGTGCACTACATACTTACAGGGATCAAGCAATTCGTAAAGGATTTGAAAGAGATGCTCGGCTTTGAGCCAGGATGGTATTGGCGTGTTTGTTGGACGATTGGTGCGCCACTGTTTTTGCTTGTAAGAATCTTATCGCTTTGCATTAGCAATGATAAGTGCGCGTTCAAAGTTCTTTTGGCTGTAGCTCTAGCTCGAGGTGTAGGCAAACGCTCAGTGCTCACACTTCGTCTTCCAAGCATATGCAATGACGTCTTCAGTTTCACGTGTCATAGCGGTGAGATTCTGAATTCATAGTTCTTCCCACACCTTTTTTGTATAGAAGTTCCGGTCCCTCAAACAGGAAGCATGAGCATATAAGCTGATAGTGTTCAAATTCACTCTTTGAGTGGAAGCTAATGCATTTCATTGCCGTTTTATTAGGAGCCCTTCGGAAAGTTTGATGAATTTTTTTGGTGCATATGTTGTGTCCAGAGACTGTGAAGAGTGAGCATGTAGCCTAGATTCTTTTAACAATTTATCGACGTTATTAATAAAATATATTGAAGGGAACGATATTAAGTAGCTTCATCAATTATGAACCTCTAAAATATCAAGATTACATATATCCGTTTGCTGCTAATGTTGTTGGTCTAATATTCGCATTATCAGCCGTTTCTGCTATCCCGATTGTTGGTATCTATAAATTATACTCTGCTAAAGGCGATACATTTAAAGCGGTATGTATTTTTCATTTAATAGTCAATTTATAACGAACAAAAAATGCGTTTAATCGACGTTGATAACACATATTTATACGCAATGATTATGTAATACAATGATTATGTAATATAGCCAATCATGTTTATCTTAAAAATCTTTTCGTATATTTACCATAAATATCACTTTATGCTATTTCTCTTTTATTGGTTTGAGAGTAACCGATGACCCCTACCTCCTTCCTTTCCCTCTTGGAGCCAGTTCGGAGTGGATATATTAGCGTGGGTCGCATCCAATTCGAAGAGCGAGAGAATCGAGTGATACCATGATAGTATAAACAGTTGTCTATAATGAAGATGATATGCCCAAAGCTTCCAGAACAATGCATCATTTTTAATTGATTTCTTCTTGTGATTTCGTAACAATAACTTTTGTTAAGATAAGTGATTATATACAGTGGTATGATATTCAAAATAAGTGCCATCAATGTTCACTTCTGCATAGAAATTTTATATTTATGCAATGAATGGGCAACAACTTTATATTTCAACGAAAAATCTTTTTGGGTTCTTTGGATTCATTGGAAATTTTTCATCGATTTTCGCTATGAAAAACAATTTCAACTTAATTAAAATATAATAAAGCCTAATATTAACTTCTTGCGACCTTTTATCTTCATAATGTTCATTTTGAAGAAATTAAAATGCATCAGCGAAAACAATTTTTATCTAATAAAAAAAAACTTCAATATTTGCCAGTCGAATTTCTTTGCCAACATATTTGCCTATAATCGTTGCATTTTAATTTTTTTTCCTCTCATATGTGGCGCGTTAACAGTTTCACATTTGAAAAAATTTTGAAAAAAAATATCGAAAACTTTCTAAACACATAAGTTCATCACTTATATATTTTCATTTATTTCCTATATATCAAATTTCATCGGGCACAAAAATATTGGAGGAGTTCAATTCTCTAATTTTTGATTGTCACAACAATACAACATTTTTCAGAAGATGGCACGTGTTTTAATGCCCTATCGTCGACGTGCATCACAATGTGAATATGAACCGATCGGTTCGACACATAACGAAATTATTTTATGATAGAAGGAATTCATCGATATATCGAAATGGATTAAATATAGCAGAAAATTTACTCGCAAAAATTTTTTCAAAAATAATTCATTTTTTACAATTGGAAAAAAAAATTTTTTTTCAGAGAAGTTTTTACGAATGGAAAAATTCGGAGACGTTAATAGTTTCCGGTAAATAGTCAAACGAACGCCGAAATAAAGAAATTTCGGCTTCGCTTTGTTTATTGCCCATTTGCATATATAGCTATTATTATATTTGCATTGCACAACTATTCACTTGTAGGATATAGTTATTTGCATATATCATTAATTTATTCGCGATATGCATATATATGATGTTATAGAATTTTGAATATCTAGGTGGAAGAAAGTGGAAAAAAAAGCTGAGACTTATTATATAGAATATAAACTTTACTTGAATATAAGCCTTCATCAACTCATCTAGAGATATTTCTTAGCGAACAATGAATCGCGTCAGGAGCGAACATTCGATTTTTTAAAAAATTCGAGTACATTTCGGAATCGTTATGTTATTTGACCCTCATCTAGTCCTCGGTTGAGTACAAACTTTTTTTTTGGCTAAGTTTTTTAAATGAAACTTGCTTCTAGAAGGTTCCATATTATGCCGTATATGATCTCGACTTCGAAACTGCCGTTTCGAAGATTCCTAACCCGTCACCTATTTACTATTCATTAAGAAGTCATCCGCAGTGAGGTGAAAACGGTTTCAAGCCTCAAACTTAGCGACCAACAAACGGCAAATTCTAAAAGCGTTCTTTTAGATATCTAATTCATTGATCCCTCGAATAGGATAAGTTTCAAATATTGTTCACATTAGTATCCACTAGAACGGACATTTCTCTTCATATCAGAGGCTATCTCATCTGTATATCGTTTTTGCGTGATACTCTACCAATTTGTACTCATCCGTACGAGTTTACCTGAACACCCCTAAACAATTCTCGATAAGAACCTGAAAAACAAATCTATTTAGCTCTATATGCGTCACTAAAGATCAGGAGTCTCACAAGTAGTCGTACTCGTATGACGCATGTTCGCATTTCCCTCCCATCTCCCCTCCCTCCCCTTCCTTCCTCAGTTGAACAATATGAGATGAAAGTTTAATAGAGTCCATAGGTGAGGAGTATACAGCGGTGCTAAATTTTCCCAGAATTTTTTTTGTCTGCATATGTTCAGCAATTCCAAAACACAGGAAATTCACATCCTTGCTAAGCTAAAGCTGCTTGTTGAAAAACATTTCGACGACATTTCTTTGTCACTTTATTTAGCTTTCCTTGGAAGCATCGATTTTTTATTCGCACTTCAAAAGGTCAGAAATTCAGATATTGAAATAAGTCCTGATGAATTCCAGTAGGAAATTATTTTCATTGTTTTTTCCTTTGCATTGGCCATCTTTATTATCGAGAAAGGCATTAGCATCAACGCTTCTAAGGTACCCTTGAATAATATTCTCAGCAATCGAAGAGCATGCGCACGTAAATATTATCCCTTAATTTTCGGACCGACTTTATTCAAATCGGGATTATAACGAAACCAACATTTGATAGCTTTACACCGCTAAGAGTCAATGAATAGCTACTGGGTTGTTTGGAAATTAGAATGTTTTTTGATTTTATTGTCACGTTCACATAATAAACTATCATTATTCACAAAGCGTATTCTCTAAATCATGGCATCACTCCCCCAACGCCCCCTTCCCTCCACTCTGTTCCGCATATCAACTCGTCTCTCACGAGCAAATTTTTTTGGAGAGGGGGAAACCAGGGTTCAAGTTTCAACTCCTGTATTTGTATGCATCTCTTTCCTCATAGTTTAACATTGCTACTAGCCTAAACCTATAAACGGCTACAACCTCAAATCATACTACCATTTCTAGTCTGAAGAAACCACCACTCTTCCCTACCCATGCGTTTAGCGCACTAGAACAGTTCGGCCTGCCATTAACGCTGGCATAGAACGGTTTGATGCGAAAAATTCATGAGTAGGAAATCACCACAGTTGGATAATTATTCTTGGCCAGTTATTGAAAGATCGGGTCTTTGCAACTTCTTGCACCCAGTGCTTCTACCACTCACTTCGTTTTAATGAGACTTTTTATGCACAAATTTCTAGGAATCCAGGAACCGAAATAAGAGGGGTAAGTAAAAAGGAAGGGTGGAAAGGCATGAGGCGATGAATGAGTGACCAACAAACCGGCTTTCGCCAAATAGTCCTTCAATGACCCATCGGAATGCTGGCTTTTCCCAGACCGTCACTAAGTGGTCATTTCTCGCCCCAGCAATCGACCGGCGCCACCCCTCCCCCTTAACGCTTGGTAAGCATTTGGTGCTCTCGTTTTGCAAAGAACGCACGACTATCTCGCATAACGTCAAGTCCACCCCCTATCCTTTGGATTAAACTTTAAAAACTACGGCTGTTGCTTCCACTGTATAGTATTAAGGCAGCATTATCGGCTACCCCCTTCCCTTGCTAAACAATATGTTTAAAAAGAGGCCGCAAGAATTTATTCAGCGACTAAGTTACACAATGCGCACACATCGCATCAAACCACTGAGATTATTCGAAGCGCATAAACGCACTTTCCATACAACTCAGCGATTTATATACGAATAAACAGCGCACCTATACGTTTAGTTTAGGTGATTATCGCGTAAGAAAACAACGCGAATAGCAATAGACGGTGAGGCGAAATGCTTGTCAGCTAATGCCCAACGCAATGATGAATTGAAAGGAATAGAAATAGAGAATTGGTGAAATGTAATGAGGAAAGTGGAGAGGTGGATATGTGGAACAATTAGACAAACATCGCCCCCCGTCAATATTAAGCAAAACAGCATTAAACGACCAGAGCTGGGATGCAGCAAAACAGCGAGAAGTCGGTGCACACGCATAGACGAAATTGAGACAACGCAACTCCGCAAAGATAAAATAAAATAACAACAATTAAATGAATACAGTTATAGCAATTACCCATATGTAGTGGGTTTCTTAAACTGTCAAACAATATTAAATAAAATTAAATTGATAATCCACAGTGAACACCGACGATTAATCCACCTCCATATCGTTGACAGTGACAGGCGGGACACCCTCTCCCGAAGCAGCCGTCGGGACAGTCTTCCCGGCTGCAGTATTCACCTCATCTGCACCCCGATCCTCTCCCTTTGAAGCAGGTTTCGATTCCTTCTTCACTTCCTTCTTCGGCTTTGGTTTCGGTTTGTTCAAAATGGGCAATACGATACTCTCGAACTTCTGAAAAACAACATCGTATCAATGCTTCAATGCTTCAAATTCGGAATTCTCAATACAGAACGATGAATCAACACAACAGACGAACTCCTTTCTTTCCTTCTAATCAAATCTCTATTTCGTTAGGGAAAAAAGCTTGATGAGAAAAAAGTATGAAATCTTAAAAACTTTTTTTCACAGAAACGAAAAACGATTTCATCTTACATCGTTGCAAGTGAAACTTTTTGAACTACTTAACTAGTAGCTACATCTCTTTCCTCATTTAAATACTTAGCTGACGCATCCATATAAGGAAAACATCTGATCGTGTAGTTCAAGGGTTATCTTTTTTTTGGAGTTCTCAATTTCTCTCCAACGACTACCCTAAATAGGGCAGAATCGTTAACGTGAGCCTCTGCAAAAGCGCACAACCAACAAAAAGCTAACCTCCTTTTCCTGAATGATCTGATGAACAAAGATGACAGGTGCGTCGGTTTTTGGATGTCGTTCTTGACGGCCACGCTGTTCATCTAACCATTTTTTCTTCTCCTCTACCGCTGAGATTACCTAAAGGTGATCACCATATCAATACCAGTCATCAATGATTTTACATAACATCTCTCATAATGTTCACAATTATATTACTCAAAGCTGAAGAAGAACAATATGTACTATTTGGCTGCAAAATAGTCCAGTGATGAAAACAGAACAATACCCAGCGTGTTCAGATATCGCCAAACTTTGTGAGTGCGCTAGGAATGATTTAAAAATGTCCAGCACACAGATCGTGAAGATGGCCCACTTGAAAAATTTTAAATTTTGTCTACTAAAACGTCCCAACAATTTTTGACAACTTCAGATCTCTTTCAACTCCTCCCCCCTCGGTTGATCTGACTGTGATTGAAGTGTCCTCAAAATTTACTCTTGTCGTTCTAACCGACTGCATATATCATGAACAGCAGTGTTCCAAACAAATTACTGGGAAATCTGACAGAAAAAAACCAAACTAAAAAAGCACCGTTTGTTATGGCCAACGCAAAAGGCCTCAAATCTGTACTTCCTGTCTAAAGTAATATAGAATCGCCACCCATTCGAATCCCCGTATTAACCGATTCAAAATCAAGCACAGCCATAATGAATCCTATATGTAAAGCCAATTTTGATACAAACTAACTAGCGATATAAAAGCTCGCAGAATTCGTGAACTCCGGATGCAAAACGCATGAGACGAGACAGCACACTAAGACAAACTTTTTTTGCATCTGAAAGATAATTTCACCACATCTTTAAATTCCTCAGAAATAAAAAGGCTACCCTCCCCCTCGCCGAAAAAAGAAACGTCGAGCAAAAAAAATATTCGAACCTTTTCCATATCTTTCGATTCGATATGCGCATACTTCTCAGCTCCTTTCGAATATTCATCGTATGCCTTTCGAGCTCTCTAAATTCACGGTCTTTTAGTTAAGTTCAAAGCATCAGTTACCTTCGTATTTTTTAAACCCACACCTTGCTCATCCTTGCAATTCTCCCAAATTCACTTTCATCAAAATTTATGATTTCAAATGCAGATTGCAGAATTTTCTAATACATCTTGTTTACTTCAAGTCGAAAATATGAAATACTCTTTTATTACCAAATTATATCCTTTTGCAGTCGCTTTCGATAACGATTATACATAGATATTCTTCATTAATAAACGAAGCATTTTTGAACTTTCGAAGACTTATCAAACATTATAAAACATTTCTTTCAGTAACAATAATCACACTACATTTCAATCGCCAATTAACGCACTCACAAGCCAGAGGGATTAAAAAGAAATGCCCTCCAGTAATCCTACTCAACGTAGTATCCAAATTGCCGAAAAGAAAATACTTCCAAACATATTAATCGGTTCGCATAAATCAGCAACAAATTCGCTTTTATGCATTTCTACGTTCAAATCGGCGTAGCGCTACAGCGAGGTTGTGGTGTATGTTTCTTTAAACGACGACAGCTTCTACCCGAACACCATTAATGCTCAATTTATAAAGTCTCATTGATCTGGTTTCATTATACGTGTCACAAGCACAGTCAACAAGCTGCTGCTCACTAAACGTGATTGAGAGCAATGCTGCCTTCCCACCTTCCCCCCCCCCACCGAAAAAAACATTCCAAGGTCCTCAAAAAACTTTTGGCAGTAATCTTTAATATGCTATGAACATTACTTAACCAACTGAACGCTATGCAAATGTTAACATTCACGAAAACCACTAGACGCAGCGCAAAATACAGAATTTTTCTACCCTCATCATATATCTTGCTTTTCTATATGGCCGTATATACTCTCCCTACAGCATCTGTAACTGCAAGACATAATTCAACCACACTCTTCCAATACTACGCTCATATCCGCATTTTCACCGGTCATGTACCCTTCAACAGTGCGGATAGCAAATCGGCACTAACAACACGCTCAGCCAACCCAGTAACCTCGGCATATTTCAGGATCTAATAGACAACATTCAATCCTACAAACCATTGAGATTTAATCCAATTCCATAGCAAACATCCCAAAAATAAAAACGAAAGGATTAAGGGCAACATTCTAGGAGAAAAAGGAAAGATGGACTCACAATAATAGCACGATCGAAATCGTCGAAAGCACCTCTGCGATTCTCGTGTTCACGATATCTCTCTTGCACTGGTTCACCAATCTTCTTGAGCTCCGCGAGCTTCGCTTCATAGATGTTCTTTTCTGTATCTTCACCGTCACCGTACAACCAATCCTCTGTCGCTGATAGCATACTTTGGAATTGTTCTGCATCCTAGAAGTTGTTAATATTACTCATAATTCCAAGAAAATTAGAAACGGATAATTCGTCTTTGCTCCATGGGATATTCATATCTTCCATTCCTTTGAAAACGTTGAAGACGAATTTATAAAACTCAATCAACAAGTGCTCAAGAGAACTGTTTATTCGAACGTCACAATGAATTCTTTATGATCCATTCAAAAAAAAGACGGCGAAGAAAAAATTTGAAATAAAGAGGTCAACGATTAGTGATAAGAATGCCCGGTTTAATCTCGCAAAACAGGCACACTGATGTTCTTTGTAGCAGCATCCCTCAAGGAAAGCGTAACTCAAAGAGGGGAATAACAATGGCAAACCTTTGGGGTGATAAAATCGGCGTAGCTCTCGGCAAGTTTATCGCGCATATAATACACGTATTCTTCGACCGCGTTTTTAGCATCTGCTTTTTCCTTCTCGCGACGATCTGCCGCTTGCATTTCTAACTGAAACACATTCGCATTGCTCAATAAACGCTTCACAAATACTATAACGCATTCGCATTTTAAAAATGGCTTAACTATGCATAGAAATTATTTACAAAAGATTCGTTATTCCATAAACCGGCTGGTATGAAATGAAAATCGATTGGCGTAAAACACTTATGAAATTTCTTTCTCACACTTTCAAACATCTAGTCTTCATCGAAGCTGAGAAATCACTGAGAAGGATAGTACAGAAGGGAGCTCCATGTCATATCCACCACTATGAATACGCGTTATAGAATACAAAGGGCGACAAGCACATGCGTACTCACAGAATAATTCTGTAGAAACATTTAAAAAATAGATGAGTTGCGATTAGAACTGCTAAATAACGAAACCATAAAGTTATGAAGCAAATCCACAAACTGACTTCAAGTTGCACCAAAATTGGCACATTAGCAACCGACGGTGTATACTCCTCGATAGGCAGATCAATAGTAATCGTCTTGGTTTTAGGCTTATTCTCGACGGGTCCATTCACTGCCTTGTCGTCTCTCTCCTTCGCCTTTTCATCACCCTCCTTGCTATCGTCTTTCTGCACACTCTTTGCCGATTCGTCTGTCTCCATTGGCTCCGGTACCTTCTAATAAATTGCAGAAAGAATCCCGTACATCGAGATTGTATTACATCATTAAAAGCAAAATGAAAGCATAAGAAGCTGCACAGTGGAATGATACACAGTGAGGTCTATCCCGCAAGTCTAGAAATTCCAAGGACTCAAATTCAAAGCATTACTCTACCGACCAACACTCACCTCTCGAACTTTATGTCTGCTAAGATCATTAAAAGCAACTGTCTTTCAATGCAGAATTCAGAAGACCACTGCCCTACCACTATCTTGAAACTTGCAACTGCTTCAGAATCAACCATTAACCTTCTATTCAAGATTCATTTACTCTGTAAGTAACGTACCCACTGTCATCTTACTAACCTAGTTTTATAATATAAAAGTAAAGCACCACCCCACTAAAAAAATGATTTTTATATTCCACTTATTCAAGCAAAAACATGAATATATGGACTTACCTCTTCCTCTTTACACTCGACAGTTTCATACATAGTGGCCGAACAAACCGAAAATACTCCATTCGGATTGACACGAACCTTCACCTTTACTTTGCGCGCTCCATTATCCGCAGCTGGTTTTACATCCTTCACTTTCCATGTCCCTGAAAGACTCATAATGACACCAAGCAAAAAAAGTTGCTCAATTGTTCAAGTTTTCATAAAGAAGGCAAAGAAGTCGTCCAAAATAGTGCCATTTTTGCGATCAATCATTACCGGACAATCTCTAAACTGCAACGCTGCAAGAATGAAATTCGCTTTTATAATACGTATTTCCCCCAATTCCCTTCCTTTGTTGCGATCCCAACAAAAAAAGTAAACAACATATCTCCCCTTCAAACCTGTCATCAGATATTTTGCCACAAGAAAAGCAAATAAGATAACCAAAGTGGATCGAAAAAAAATTGCAGCATTGAAAAATAAAAAATGAATCGACAAACCGATTTCACGGCTGAGATGCGGAATAAGATTGGGGAACGCATAACACGCAGTCAGTTGGAACGGCTCCTGACGATAGAGAGTGAGCATCTTCGAGAACGGAAATTCATCGCGCTCAACGAATACATCGTTCTCCCTGAAAATAAAAACAAACATATCATTGTCACTTTCCCTTACATACTATCAGCTAAAATAAGGGATTTTTATAAAAAAACACTCACAGTTAACTATCTTGCATGGTACAAAGACAACAAGAATATGGACTAATGTGTAATGCACAAAATTAGGCTAATAGTCCAAATTAGAACTTAAAAAAAAAGAAGCACGTGCTCACGACACGACATAAATTTTTCGCCCTCAATAAGGATATTCTTTATCCAAGCCTTAGAGGAACCTCGAAAAACCATCCCTTGTCCTTAAAAAAGAGGTTAGCATTTTGGACAACGAAGTTATTTCGATTCCTTTAGGACTCCATGGAAAAATCTCATTAAAAAGTTAAGCACTGAAAATTTTGCTCCCTTTCCAAACATTTATTATATTTCCTTCGGCGCAAATGAAGTGATCTAAACGTTCAGTCACCATTAAACGAAAAAAAAAGCCCACAAAACCTTCACGCTCCACAAGCTAATGCATTAAACAGACGGCCATAACGTTGAAACTTTCAGCTCCAAAAGTGAGGCTTTATGTTCTTATGTTCAAGTAAGGGCGAAAAAAAATGGTTCCATATCACTTAAAGCTTAATTTGTTCCTCGATGAATAGTAGATACCTCCCTGACTATTAATCTCAGCATCGGTGATTAGAATAACTTTAAATAATCCTACGTTTTGATTCAAGTAGTCAAGGATGCGGGGAGAGGTGAGAAGGGAAGTAAGAGACAGCAACGGCAAAAAACAGTCAATCATAACAGTGATTAGGCTTCTGACTTGTATTCAGAAATTTTCAGACATCTCTAACTTTAAATAAACTTTTCCAAAGTTGATGCACCAGCTGGAAATTTCGTAGAGGAGCTCTCTGTGGTGCTTACTATACTCTCATCAGATTTTGCTAATTGAAGTTCAATACTTTCCGAGTTGAAAGTATCACATCGACCAACTTGCTAAACGCAAGGGAAATATACACCGTATAAGATGATTTGCACTTATAATGAATAAGAATACGACTAACCCCCCTTCAGAGTTGCCAACGGAACCCCATGCGAGCTTAATCCTGTACGGTTGACTGTCCTTTACGGCAAACTCGCGTACTCGAAACGCCGGCGAAAGAATCGCACTCTGCATCGCCGCACCTGAAGTTCAAATATTATCAATGAACGGTTGAATGCTAGGAACATATGAAAATATTCATCGTAATCACCTTCATACTATACATTCTTTCAATTCCAATGCTGCAGTGGGAAATTTCAATTTCCGATTAGAATGCAATTTTTTATGGTTAATAAGATAATAAATCAAAAGAGTTTTGAATCGAAAAGAAGACCAATTCATTGCAAATAAAATACAAGAAAATACTTACCAATGAAACCAATTGCAAGTCAATCTATGAAATGCATTCAATTCGACCCCACATGCTACAACTTGCTCACGATATTACAACAACAAAAAATATTAAAGAAAATTACATTAAAAGTTTCAAATAAAATAAGTGAAAGCTTTCTGTAAAAGAAGCAAGAAGCAAGCTTTTTGTAAAAGAAGCAAGAAAATGCCAACGAACGCCTTCTTTATAAGCATAATCGTTCTTCCCTCCCGATCGTCTCTTCAAAGGTTATTGCATCTCACTCTTGACTAAACCTCTCTCAGTCCAACTACAAGCTGATAATACCCGCTTTCTCTTATTTAAAAACATTTCAAGCCTTGTCGAATTTAAGGTCTTACCCCTGGCCACTGCCTCATCCTGATTCATGGTAGTTTTAGGATCCTTGCCAAATACCTCGGAGATCACCTTCTTGACGGCAGGGATTCGCGAAGATCCACCCACTATTTCCACTTCATCCACCTGATTTGGTTGCATACCGCATTCATGCAGTAGATTATTCAACAAATTACGAATGCGCTCAAAGAGAGGATTTGCGAGTGCCTCAAAATCCGCACTGAAATATACAAATAATAAAATTCATTATACATGATAAGCTCAATTATGAGAAACACTTAATAAGAGTATAGCGAAAATACCAATTACTAATTCTGCACTCCTCTATTGTAATGTTAGCCTAACTCAATTTCAGCATATAACCTTAACTATTAAATGACTATCTAAGCAAGAACCCTTAGGACAATAGTACAGAAGTAAAAATTAAGTATAGTTTTCAAATAAGATGAAGTATCTCGGTAATGTTGAGAGAAAAAAAAAAATAAATACAAGAGAACAGTGTTATGATAATGAAGAAAAATTGCAACTATAATAAAAATTAGACAAATCTAGAAAATGTGTTATCATATTCTCGAAACAAACGACTATTTAAATTGAAATAATTTTTAAATCGAATATTCGGGCAAAAATATCACTTAGAAAGTTTTAACGTCCGTAACCGGCAACATGTATCTATCTGCATGCAATTACACAAATTTAATCCATTCACGAGAAAAATAAACCATAATGGATGTTCAAAAAATAAATAAATAAATAAATAAATAAATAAATAAATAAATAAATAAATAAACGATCCACATCAAAGATTTCATAAACGCTTCAGGTTAAATACAAATTCATTCGTTTAGCAAAGCAAAGCGCCAACTCTACCAACATCTTTTATTTTCTTATGTGACCTAAAACTCTATGATCATTCACTGCTTCGGTATTCTCTCAAAAACACTTCTGTCCCTTCACCCGTCATCTCGCAAGCAAAGAAAATTTACTATTTCATATATGCAAGACTGAAATAAAGGCAGCCTTTATGTGTTGCTCTCAGTTCCAAATATTTAAAAGCAAACTACTACCACCTATACAAAGAAACACTTTTGCAGTGATAATACGATATGGAACATTAACTCATGTTGAATGAGATTTGCGCATAAATAGTAAACGGTTACCGTTTCATTTTAGCAGTGACATCCTTATCGTTCATGAAGCATTCGATGTTGATTGGAATTGCAGTGCTGTTGGCGGACATCTGCTTCTTAAGTTTCTCACATTCATCCAAAAGACGCAACCATGCACGAGGATTTGTCGCAGCATCTACCTAAAATTAATATCATTATACACAGGACTTTTGAGAGGTTATGCGCTCATTTACAAATCCACTCCACTTCAGCTCCTCCCCCTCCTTCCCACTAACTCCCCTATCACCTATCTGCATCTGGTAGAGCTAATAACCTTTACAGAGCCAGTCCTTTACTCTTAAAGCATATTTCACATAAAACACACTCATTTATGCTCTTGCTTCTTTCCTTAAAAAAAAAAAAAAAATTAAAAACAGTTGAAATGCAATCACGACACCAGCGTAACATACATTCCGATAACAAGCCTCATAACTAATCCTTCCCCCGCAGCCTCCTCGAGGAGGTATTAATTTACCTTATATCCGCGAATACAACCATCTAATCATTGCTTTTGTACATCATTAACGTTCGATTTCAGCAGATACACAATACTAACGCAAACATCACATATTGCATTACTCATCAATTCATCCCGTAATTTTAAGCAAACAAATGGAGAAGAATGGAACAGTAGCTAGGACGACATATACTTTTGCATTCGTTTCCCTTCACCAACTAGTTTCATGAGTCAGCCACAAACAACACACCTACGAAATGATTTCTTCAACCTCTGGTTAACCCGTCCCCTTTCGTATATTTTCTAAAAACTATTCACTTACTGTGATTCATCAATGCAAATTTTTTTTCCCATCTTAAAATATCTATAATTTCTTCCTAAGTCGGAGGATTAAAATGAAATTGGTCACCTCTTACCTACACAATAATCGCCAACTTCCGAAGACCTAGCTTCAACGATTTCAACAGTTGAAACTATCGGACAATCATATAAAACACACACAAATATGTGGACTTGATGCCGCATAACTGCAAACTAGATTCACAAAAAAAGATATAAGGCACAACAGAGTTTCCAATCTCCTGCGCTTCAAAATCGATTAACGATTGCAAAGAGAAGCATGCACCCGGTATGACTTGAACAAAATGCATACGAACCTTATAGGTTTCCATGAAGACCTTTCTAAAGTGATCGCGTAATACGGAATCGAATGCGAGACCGCCCACTTCGAGATCAAATGTCGCTCCCACGATCTGCAAACAAATCACCGCATCAAAATATGCTCACTCTTTACTAAAAATTACTTTAAATGACTACCATCAACTGCTAGTCCTCCTGCACTAGAATTCTTGGATTTCCTCACGCTGGATTTTCCTTTGAGATGTTAGAGTTCGAGTTTTACCTGAATAAAGCCGAAGCTTGGAAACCACTGAAGAAAAATTTTCAAGCGCTAAATTCCACCGAAACACGTGAATATTTATGTCCAAGAAAAATTCATAATTCCACCAGTATAACAATAAATTCAAAATCATCACGCACAAATGCTCATGTTTATCACTCAAATAAATCAGCTGAACGGGAAAAAAATTTACACTGCTAACCAACCCCTCCCCCCACTTCCCAACTGTACAACTAGGAAACAGTAGACAACCTCCTTCTTTGAGAGTGCAAGTTTGTTAACAATATCATAATAGATGCTAACCATGAGTTTGCCCTTGTTGTATGCAACAATGGCTGCCTGCGATGCTGAATGTCCAATATCAACGAATGCAACATGACGCGGTGGTTCGTTTTCGGCCGGTAAGTCTTGCTTGTAGATACCTAACACAGAAAACATTACATTGCAGCTTAGAAATGAGTGAAAAAAGTTTGTTAATTCTCAAAAAAAAGATAAAAACTTAAAGTATTAAGAGCTATATTAAGCTATATATCAAGTCAGTATTAAGAGCTAAAAAGATCTCTCTTCATCTGCACATAATGCATAGATATTTAAATATCTATAAATATTTACAAATACCAGCTAAGCAGCCTAAAACTTGAGAAGTTTCGAGTTAACGGGGAAATTTTCGAAAAAGGAAAAGAAAACAAGTGAATCTCACCATAAGCAAGAGCAACTGCAGTAGTTTCGTTGACGATTCTTAGGCAATTCATGCCTGATATCTCGACGGCCGCTAGCAGACATCGCCGTTGAGTATCCGTGAAGTAAAATGGCACCGAAAAACAGATTTGTGTCAAACAAATATTTTAAAATGCTCGGAAAATGTTACAAGAAATATAAAACTTTATTGAAAATTATGTTGCGAAAACTTATCCATTACTTCAAGTGTTGGCCTCGCGATGTTTCGTAAACCAACCGGGACCAAAAATAAGAAGCGTAGAGGCGTCCCAACTATCTACCTGAATTCCTGTTTGCAGACCCTATCAACTTGAAAATAACAACAAAATCCTGAAACAATGGAAAAAGTAGTGTGAGGCAATACCTGCCCATTCTTAAAAGTCATTCGGGAAGGCACACTAGCCGTAATAACCTCACACTACGGTTTATTTTTTCAGAGTTAGTGAAAAGTCGAAGAAAAAAATCAGCCCCACAAAATCAGAAGCTGATAGCTTTCTACAAAATAAAAAAGGAAAACCGAGAGAACGCAGTCGGTGATTCGTTTCAATTCCTGAAGACCAGCTTGTGTAATATCTCTCAGCTTCACTAAGAGAATCGCAACGATTTGCTCGGGACTGAATGTTCTCTTCTCACCCAAATAATCCACCTGCAATTATCTTCATTGGATTTTATAAACTTGAAATTGCTATGCAATTCCCTCTGCGACTGCAATATTCACTAGATTCCTACGATTTCCTATATATTTAATGATGGATATTGCCATATACTGATATCTAGCATCTTGCCGCCGATGTCTCCGTACTCCAAAAAATTCAAATATGCTATCAGCTCAAGCGCCATCATTTTCATTAAGATATTCTTTACTCTTATATTCACTCACTAAAACACATCACAACAAATTCGTTTATAAAATCAATGCAGAAGATTAACCTTCAATCCAATATTGTCATCGAGAAGTTGAACCACTTCACATGGAATATAGGGGATGAATTTTTGAGTGACGGGATCGCTGAATTTCCTACCGATGAGCTGTTTGAAGTTGATGATAGTATTCTTGATGTTGGTGTTCACTTGTTGGCGAGCTGCTACTCCCATTGTACGATTCTTCGGACCGAATGAAACACATGATCTGAAATGAATAATCAACCAATTAATTTTTCTAATAAATTCTGCTATTGCATAGATCGTAACTCTCAATTCCTTACATGAATTGAAAATTATCCACCCATTTTTCTTCTCCCTCACGCCCACAACATAAAACAGTTTTGTCTAACCATTTCTCCTACTGGTTTCTTGTTCACGATGAACCGAGTCGAAGCGATCCCGCAAGTTAAAGATTTATTATTGGAAAAAATCTTACAATGAAGTAAATTCCTAAATTCAGAAATCAGTTTGAATTTTTAAATCTTTTATATCTGACTTCAAAAAAATTTATATATATACATATATATATATATATATATATATACATTTATAAATTCAAAAAAAATTTTTTTTAAAGTTTAAATCTTATATACAAATCCTAAATTCAGAAATGAATTTTTACAGAAAATATACTCAGTAAAAATAAAGAGAAACGTAAGTGATTCTTTAAAAATTGCAGCTAGAAACAAAAAAAAAAAAAAAAAAAATTGCATTATCACACGTTGCAAAGTGCAAACTTTATCAATGTGCATTTAAAGGCAGCCAACCAACGTTAATGCTATCAAACAAAACATAACACATTTTTCAATTTATACAACGATTCTCATTGCTCACTATCGAATTCTTCACATTACAATTATCTGTGCTAATATAATATAATCCCGATTTAATTTATAATAACTGCAACGTGCATATGTCAAAGATAATTATTTTCGGACTAGGCGCATATGTCATTTGTCTTTAAAATATCAGTTAAGTGGCAAAAAGTCGATATAGTTCGCGAAAAATGACGATAAATCATTAAATACCAGAAAATTAGTCTAGATAAGACTTGTGATGCACAATTGGCGCGCGACCCATCACCTACCCTCCCTCTCCCTCTCCCCCAAGCAAGAAGCAAAACCTTTTGTGTCCCTCTCGTTACAAAAAATATATCAATATTAATATCCATCCCCTAAAAATGTAGCTAAATATAAAAAGATAGAATACTCCAATATAAGGATAAATAAAATAATTATAAATATGAGGTACGAATAATGGAAATTCCTTTTCAGTAATAATCTTTTCAGGGATAAGTCCTCAACGAATATCCCATTACTCTAAATTCTCATCGAACATTTTCCCCAAAAAGAGACCAGCAATCGATATCCAAAAATGGGTGAGGCTGCGTTGCACAGTTTCTAAAGCAAAGTCAATGCGGTCGACGGCCGCAACAAAGCCGGTTTCCTAGCTTCCAATAAAATGACGTCGATTAAACGAAAAACAGAGAAAAAACTCTCTTTCGGCAAGTCTACAAAAAATTTTTCAACCAAACCCAAAATACTCAATAAAAGTGAATTCGCTATCAAATATTTCCTCCCATAATAAATTTCATCATACTGAATTGTTCAAATTATCTTAAAAATGAAAACAGACATTAGACTTAACATATTCTTTGAACTCGTAAAACAAGTGGAATCGTTTAGTAAACTCAAATATGACAGCAACAAAGGCTTTTCTAAATTCCCGACGATTATGTTAAATAGAACAATTATAGTAGATGCAATGTTATCCAATATTTCCAAATATTTTACGCTCAGAAAAATCCATCTCGTTTATTCCTTTTATAATATTTCATTCCTTCTATAGAGTACTTCCTTATCACTGCAACTCCCATTCTAATTCCTATCACTTCTATGAAATATAAATATTTGCCTCAACCATTGTTAACAATATTTTAATTACTACGTCACTTAAATATAAACTTAGATACTACTACCGTAACACCTCTACGACTACGATGACTTATCGTAATAGTGCAAAAATAAACCCTTTCAATCATGCCTGCAACAGTCACTCAAACAACACGACAGTCTTTAAAATAAGCAAAAGATGATTAAATTCACTTTAAGAAGCGGATGTAGGCATCTGTCGAAAAGCAAAAACCTATCCATGCATTCCCCTATATATTTACTCAACGACGCTATGACCATAACTATCTTCCGAGATGAAGGAAGAACAACGATAAACTAATCTTGAAGGGCTCACAACCCCCTTAACCACTAAACTCTTCTAAACGACTCACCACCATATAAGACCAAATTTCGATTATCACTGAAGTAAATTATGCAAAATTCGCTAAAAAAAAAATTCACTAATAATAAGGTCGAAGAACATACGGTGTAGCATGAACAGAGTAGTCATTGGTGATCACCTCGATGCCACCTTGACGGGCGACCGCTATATAGCAGTTGAGATTGCCCAAATCGAAACCCACCACAGACATGTCGTCTAGCGTGTGATTACTAAAAAAAATAACACGATCAAAAATTAAATCATATTCAATAACAAATAATCATCGAAATATTTGCAAATGTCCATCGATCGTGCGTGTGTCTAATCCTAATCCCTCTCATAAATGACGAGATGATTGTATCTGTAGAAATGAAAGAAATTATCTAAGATATATTCTATAAGATCGAAGAGATTATTAGCAATAATATTGCTGATATATATGCCTTCTAAAAGATATACTAGAAAATGGGAACATCCTAAGCAGAAAATTAAAAATGTGCAATTATCTTCAATCGATGATGCTATCTTTGTGCAATAATGCTAAATGCTTTATAATGAAGTATGTAAAATTAATGCGTATTTCAATTAAAATCACAACACTGCAAAATATGTGCATCTTAAATAATGCTATCTATAACTGAAACAATAAAATCAACAAAAGAAAACGTATATGCTAATGTAAGCGTAAATTTTATCTACCATCAATAACAATCTGCTTTATCATATCATCTTATCAACTCATAGATGACTTTCCACTCTCAAAATAATCTCTAAGGATCCATCGACTTTATCTTTTCGAATTCGATAACCATTCTCATTTATAATGAAAACATTTCCACATTAGAATATAATCGATCACATCGTCGAGATTTATAATGATACCCTAGTATTTACTATGGTGGAGCAAACTATCGCAGTGATAAACACATCGAAAAATCTCGAAGTTCCCAATTCAACGCCAAGTTTTATCATAAAATGTTTCGATGCATAATAATGCTAAAAATTTTTAATTTTTTAAGTCCTTAGATGAGGCAGTAAATATGCTCGAAGGAAATTACGAGGTTATAGACTTATATGTTCGTTCTATACGTCAGAAATGCATCCTGAATACGAAAAACTTTGATATAATCTAGTATCTTAGGGTGCATCAGCCGAAGCAACGTCCTGTCTTCAGAAACATCAACTGGGGAAGTTTAGCAGCAATTCTGTAATCGTGGGAAGGAGAGGAGAGGAGGGGAAGAGAGGGGACGGGAGAAAAAGGAGCAGCGAGATTAATGCATCAATCGCATGAACAGGATTAACGATTCAGAAAAAAAAAGCCTCCGATATCATTTCCGGCACATTTATGATCGAAATCAACTGCAGCGATAAAAGTTGGCGGTGATATTAGCCTCTCAGCAACTTCTTTCACCCTATAACCCTTAGAGATAATTTCATCAATATAAACGTTAATCATATGCAAAATATGGCTCTTAGAAATTAATTCTTAGGATCACAATTAAATATTTAACCACAAAATTCGTATTGAAGAAGCAGAACCCAATTCAGGTGCAATATTTCAAAACGCCAAACACATTTAAACTCGTCTACTCAAAAAACAATAAACGGATGAAAGGTGAATAATTTCAAGGGGTAACATGTCGAAGGTAGAGAGTACAACAACGAAAACATGCAACGACCACCGTTAATGACGTCCTTCAACATACGCGCACTCCACCTTTCATCTATCACAACAAATTAAACGTGATTCATCCTCGTGTAAAGAGTAAATTTTGAGTGAACATGAGTGATACCACATTGTATCGATCAATCAGTGATACTCAAAATTGCGATCATACATATCGATTGGTTGATAGAAGGAGGAAGGAGATGGGAAGTGAGGGGAGGGGAGAGGAAGGGACGGGTAAGAAGCAAAACCTAAAATTACGAAAAAGAGTCCACAAAAAAACGTGTGGGTTGATGATACAATTTTTGGTCGCAAATGGGTTTAGCATATGGCTTATATAGATGTGTTAAACTTTGTCTTAAGTGGAATTTCAATAGCGATGGAGATCGTATTTAATCCAAGCTCATAAAAAGTTCAAAAATTTTCTCAAATTTAGAGATCATTTCTAAAGACCGTTTGATTGCCCAACCTATTGGTAACTTTCTTATTCAAAAATCAACTTGGCGCATATTCAACTAGATTTGCTCTATATGCTCAACGCTTCTATAAATTTAAACAAAATTTTCGCTCATACTAGGTGGGAAAAATTTTAGGTGAATTCAAAACATGGCTCCTACTTTAATATTTTTTTCACTAACTGCGGGTAAATTATTCGGTATTTGCATAAACGAACGCTCAAAAGTAATCTGTCTTTATTTCTAGACGGTGCAAATTTTACCAAATCGGGTAACTTTATTACACCGCACAAGTGTTTATGGACTATGAACGAATTAACCGCACTACTTGCAAAATATCTTTATAATACGTGTGTGAAAATGAACTATTGAAGTAGTTATTTTACTGCTGCTACCCGACGAGGTAAAAAAAATAAACCGCAATCAACCATATTTATACCACACGACGATTACGAAATATCCATTCGATGAAGGAAAAAGTTGGAACATTCGCGTCGTCCTAAGCAATACCGATTAGAGCTTTTGTGAGAGACCATTGCGTCGCGAAATTTCGCGAACAATTTTCGTGGCTACGGTAATAGGAATCGCGCCAAATGCCCACTTTCTCCACTTCTCTCTTTTATAATACCAATCAAAATCGTATTTTTCTCTAACTTCTCGAAGTTTCCATCGATTATAATGCACTCCTAACTTTTGATTATATCTTTTCCCCTCACTTCGCGTTCTCTTTTTCTTTCCTTCTTTTCGCCTATAGATATTCCTCAGCACTATTTTTAGAATACTTTCTCTACTGGTTGATTATCTTTTCGCTCTCTCGCTTCTTTGTCTTCAAAAGAAAGCAATGATCTATTGCATGTAAATGTGAGCACTATGCATAACGTTAAAAACTTCGAACATTTAAACCATTTGAGTCGATATATGCGTCTCGAATCAGTACAGCCGGCGAATTAAGTTGTGAGCATGTTTCCAGTAATCACTATCCAGGAATTTCCGGATTTTATTCGGGATTCATGAAAATCAGTGATGTTGATCAGGAATGGCGACTCCGGTTCGGCCATAATTGACCTTTAGGGGGTATCGCTAATACAATCTCCGATACGTCATTTGCGCCTCGAATTTTTTGGTGGATAACCGAGTGCACTTTGTGGGTATAAACATGAAATACTAATAGTTATGAGGTATTTGGGATGTAGTAAGCACTTGAACTATACATAGATTATATAGATTTGCAGTCCACAGTGGCGCTTTTTTCTCTAAGTTTCATTCCTTTCGTATTCTACTCTCTTATCACCGTAATGGTGGATCCTGATGTCTATTATAGATCAGAGACTGGACGACGGGACATTTGCGCCTTGAAATTCTTCTTTTGTTCGATTATATAAGAAAAAATTCGAATCAAAAAAGTTGCGCTTTCAAGTGTGTTGTCATATTAGCATGGCACGATATGCGCTTTTTGCAGCAACCCCTCCACCTCCCCCTATGAAACCGGCTGGCCAAACCAAATGTGATTTTTAAATGCAAAAAGAAAAGACTCATGAATAATTTTAAATTTTTCCTGAATAAAAAATTTATTTCCATATATTTTTTTAAAACAAATGGTTGTAAAATAAAAATGTTATAGACACCAACAATGTTAATAGATAGCAACAGGGTCATTTTGAATGACGTCATTCCTATGGTCCAAGATCGAACCCATTGGACAGACAGACGCAGACACACACAGACATATATTTGCAAATAGATATATGAAAAATAAACGGAATAAGAAACATTGAAATAACATTCATATGAAAATTTTGCTAACGACAAAAAAAAAGTTGGAATCGCATATTGCGCATAATACAGCCCAACTTACGTTTCAAACAGCCACTCAGTCACTGCGTAGGCGAACCGAATGAATCACCTATGCGTTCGTGCGACTTAGATGGCATCGAATGGTAATTATTACGTTGAGATTTGCGTATTTGCACTGATGTAGTATCCTATAGTGTTACGCTCAAATAAACTCCCAGGGGTTATAAATTTTTCAATGTATTATTGGGGAAAGAGTTTATTGAAGTAGGGCTTATTTTTTCCCCCAAGGTTTTTGCAAATGTAACAGCAGTATATGAGATTTTGGAATATATAAAAGTTGTCTTTCTAAGTTTACGATCGTTAAGCAGTCGTAAATGATTCATGAATGGGATTTAAATTCGCAATGGTAGAGAGTTATCGGTTCACCTGAGAAAAATTTGAAGATGTTTATGAGGTTTTGATTTTATATATAAAACTTTTAGTTCAGCTTCTTAAGGTTATCATTATATTTCAGGCTTTCGTTTCAGTAATCCCTCATATTTAGGCATAGGATGAGAGAAAAAGATGAGAAAATTAGTTTTGAGAGAGGCTGATAAAATGGATATAACACATTTTGTGGTTATGAGATTATGCGTATAAAATAAGTGAGGAAGGGGGACAGAGGAGCTAGCACAATATTCGCTTTCAAGTTCCCCATCGCCTGACTATTCAGCTTCACGAGTTGTCCAAGAATAACCTGCATGAGGGAGGGATAGCAGTGTCAGCGGTAGCGCAATGCTAGAGCATTCGACTGACGAACGAGAGGTCAGGGATCGGTGCCCGTATGTGGGGAAAGTTTTCAAAAACACATGCGGGAATAAATAGAGAAGGATAATGAATGCGTTGGTAATATAAAAGATAATATAGAAGGCTGGGTTGTGGTTCATATCACATCCAACAAATATCAGGCTTGTTATAAACTGTAGCAGTTCAATCTTCAAGGCAACCAGCTGCCCCGTTCTTCGAAAATACTGTACCTCTAATAGTCCATTTCTACAAGAATTCTACCGGTCCTACAAAGGTCGCTCTAAAAAGGAATCACTTTCAAGCTGCAATGAAATTGCGGCTGCGCAAATCAACCGCTAAAATTTTATTTTACTTTGATAATTTATTCGAATTGAATGAGCAACTCGATTTAAATGTGACGATAAACGATAGTAAAATTTATGAGAGGAGTGTATCACCACATTGGACACATCATGTCCACCAAGTTATATCGTCGGAGCTTTTATTGTCTCCAACATGGAATTATCGGATGGTCGCATAGACAGACAAACAAGAACAGACAGACAGACACACATCTTCATTCAAAAGAAGCAATAGGTTTCTTAAGGTTTCAATAGGTTTCAGTAGTTTTTTTGCAGTAGATTTCAGTATGTTTTTAACTCATTCATTGAAAAGCAGTATTTCCTAGCGCAAGCAGTAGATTTCTTTGCAAAATAGTGGAGGAAAAAAATTTGCGTTGTTAGATTTCGAGTTTAGAGTTTTAAAATGAAAAATAAAAACCTGTAGATTTTAGAAAATCATCGAATTTCGTTTGCAAATTTTGTCGAACTCAGTATTAACTCTTTCAGTGTGACTATTCGTTATTTAATTTGCTTTTGTAAGGGTGGGTGGTTTGTTCTTCTTGAGATGTCTTGATCCGTTTTTTTTTTTTTTTGGTTTGCCTTTATTTCAATTTTATTCATTCATACTGCGATGTTTATGTTTCGTTTGGATAAATTGCGTTGTTTGGGCCGCATTTTTACCGATCGAAGGTAACACAGCCGTTGGGATTGGGAGAGTTTAGATTATGGTGGCGTCATTACTGGTTTGATGCGGTCTGGTGTCGTTTCCGGAATCGGAACTAGGATCGGCCAATGCAGTTAATGAGCTCCGGAAAAAATTAGCGTAACCATGGAAAGCGCTTATTGCAATTGTTGATGTGAATATGGTGACAAGCATGATATCTTCCTTCAAACATTTCTTACGATGCCATATTTCCTATATTTTTCTTCGTTTAGCATTCCCTCAATAATAAGACTGTTCTGCTAGCAAACAGTAAATTCTCTCAATTACTTCGTATTACATTCTATATATTGGCTTATGCTAAAATTGTTTGTTAATGTGTTAATTTATTGCGTTTATTTACTTGAAGCTGTCAAAATGGTTGAGAAAATGGAAGTTGATGAGCCAAATAAGGCGGAAGGAGACCAGAAGAAGGCCGAAGGAGATAAAGCTTCTGAGAGTAAAGAAAAAGAAAAGGAGAAACCAATTGATGTCGATGCAATCACGCTTGAAAGTTTGTATTTTCTTTAGATTTGAAATTGTTCTTATTAGTTGTATAGGTTAATTATTATTGGCAATATCATATTGGAAGATGAAATACACACTGGAGTTGAGTTAGTTATATAAAAATATTTTTTGAGTTGGGGGAGGGATTAATTAGAAGGTTGGAGGAATTTAGTGGAGCAGTTGTTAGGGAGAAGACATGTGCTATGAATGGATTGTCCTCTGAGGAAACTGGAAGGACATCTGTAGAGTTTCCTTATTTAAAATAATGGTTTATTCTCCGAGGAAATTGGAAGACATTTGCAGAAATTCCTTATTAAAAATATTGGTTGGCTATTGGAGTGCACATTCACATTTCACTTCAACTATGCGGTTTTTAATGATTATATCCCAGATGATTGCATTTCATGATGCTTTTGAATTTCGAAGAGAAAAATTCCATCACGAAAGTTGTACTGAAAATTTGGCTTATTGGTTACCCGTTGGAAGCATATCACACATCTCACGGCGTATGCAAAAGTCAACATCAGAGATTGCGCTGATATTATCGATTTATCAATAGGCTTCATCTCATCACTGCCATATATTTCGCGTCGGAATTATAAGCAATCAATGAATGAGGTATTCGGGTTTTTCAGATTTGAAAGAGTGGTGTACGCAATTAGAAAAAGGTGAAACGCATGTATTGGCACGTATGTTGCAATTATTACCGAAGACACGTAAGCAAATCAACGCCGATGTACTAAATAAATTGGTGACAACTCAACTTGTTGCATTACCTCTAAATCGTGAGCAATTGTTGGCATGGTTGCCAGCTCTTCCACCTTCTTCCACTGCAATTCCGGTATGAATTTTGCGCTGTCAGCATTAGGTTGTTATAAATAAATAAATAAAGAATTACTATTCCTGGGTTATTGTTTAAAACTTCTCATCATTAATTAAGATTAAAACAGAGGTCGGATGGTTCCTATTTTTACATTTAATAGGAATTCACATGAGTTTCTTGGTATAATGATGGGATCTCTTTTAATTTTTGCATGTCTATTGTTTAACTTTTATTTGAGTAAAATGTAAAATCCATCCCATTTTTGCATAAGTCTAGACGAATACAGCCTTCGAGAGCTTCACCTTGTTTTTGTAAAGCTCTGAGATATTTGAAATGATGAAATCTCTCCTCAAACTTATACATCAGCGTAGCATTTTGAGATGGAGATCGATGTGGGTGGTAGAGGAGGTGGTCGTTCACCGAGACCGACAAGGCGTGCGGGCGCTGGTGTGACTTTGCTAGTACCAGAGGTCGAATTATATGTTCATCTTCTTGTCTTGGTCTATCTTGTCGACCAGAAACGTTGGAACTATGCTGAAAAGGTGAGGTTTAATTTGGCTCTTTTGATTAGTTTGGTCTTATCTGGTCTGACTCTCAGATGCCTGAGGATGCAACTCGATACTGTAGCTCGTTCTCACCAGCTATGGCATTAGATTGTGGCATGTTTTGGTGGCTATCGCAATAAAAGTGACGATTAGTATGTTTTCAACTGCCCAACAAGTTTTATCTTTTTGCATCCCCAAAGATGCACCAATCACCTATTAAATTACCAAAAAAGTTACCCATTTCAGGCAGCATAGATCAGCTAAGAAAATTTGGTCGATGCTTTTGTTATTTGACGTCTCATAAATATGGCTATGTCGCCGAATTTTGTTGCTGTCTTATTATGGCACTGAGTCTCACCCTTCATTAAGGTCTTGTTTGAAGCCGAGTCATGTCGGAATGTTGTTGATGTCTGTTGTCTGTCACTCATTTTGATGTTTTTTAGTGTGCAGAGTCGTTGATAGCTCGTTTGGATCATCACGATAAGCGATCATTAGATGCAATAGCTGCGAAAGCCTTCTTCTATTTGACGCTTATCTACGAAAGGACTCACAAACTCGATATGCTAAGGGCGTAAGCTTAATTATCATTTACAACCTGTATGAATAATTAGGTCACCCACCTACACACATATGTAAGCATGGCTGGAAACCGAAAGAGATGTCTGCCTCATTTTTCTATAGATCAGAAACGAATCCCTTGTCTCAAATTTCCTGGCTACTAATTTTTTTTTGACGACAAAATTTTTTTACAATTGTTTTTTTTCGTATTTTGTGCAAGTATAACACGCTCGAATACGTTATACGCGGAAGTGTTTAAAAGTTGTGTCGTATGTTGGTTAAGGCTTTCAATGGGCAATTATAGCACAAGTTTGCAATAGCTTTTTCGAGTTTTAGATGACATAAAAATTGATAGCCATTCCGTCTGAAGGTTGATTGAAACTCAGATCTTTTCGACGATTAATACTGGATTTTTATTTTGAGATATTTGAATGGACGTCTTCGAACAGCGACATTGAGACGGCAAAGTGATTCACAAGCTGTTCTCATCGTTTGCCTGCTACGTGTTTATCTCCTTGGTAAGCACTATCAAGCTGCAGCGAAACTTGTTTCCAAGGTGAATTTTTGTTTCTATTACTTCATGAATTATAATTGTTTCCACTGTAGTCATGTGCTGCGAGGATATCGTTTAAATGTACCATTTTCAGCTTTATAAAAATTTAAAAATTTCCGCAATTTTTAAATTTTCTCATGGAAGATATGAAAGAGAAAACAAGGCTTCGTTTGTTGTGAGCTTTACATTCTTTTTCAAGGTGACCTTTCCGGAGGGTGCATCAAATAACGATCTGGCTCGCTTTCTCTATTATCAAGGTAGGATAAAGGCGATGCAGTTGGATTATACAGCCGCAGCCGGTTATTTCCTACAGGCAATGCGCAAAGCACCGCAAGATTCGGCGATTGGTTTCAAGCAAAATGTTCGTTTCATTTATTTTTTCACTTCGTACGATTTTTGCTTCTCAGTAATTTTAAAAATTTATTCTATTGCTATTTTACGTCAATAGAAATTCACATAGTTTCCTTATTTGTGGCAGAAATTATTTGGTGGGCTCGAGTCTGCACTTATTATCCTTATGGAGGAAAAGATTGGATTTTTAATTATTGAACGGATTCTAATTCGTTGAGTTTGCAAACGCTGCTCGCGATAGATAATTGCATAATGAATTAAATAGTGTATGGGAGAAGATTAGGTGTTTTGGATTAATCTCTGGATGTATTTATGATTGATTCGTCGATTGTTTTCTTTGTCGGCTACCCTATGCAGCAAGGAACGTCTTGAATTCGTTGCGTTCTACACTTGTTATATCTAAAATATTTCGATCTATTTGCCATCATATATTTTGATTTTATTTGTTTTTATTACTTTTGAATTAGAGATTACGATGGCCTACTGTCTTCAAAAACCATATTCATTTTTGTTATAAATGGTTCAGTTCTGATGCCAAATAATCGATCCATAGTAGATCAATGCTCATATACTAAAGCTTATTTATGTATAATTGAAATAATGAAAGAGATTTTAAGGTGCAAAAATGGGTGGTTGTGATCAGCCTTCTTCAAGGAGAGATCCCTGAACGATCGATATTTCGAGTACCTATACATAGACGAACTCTTGCACCCTATCTCGAACTTACACAAGGTAATGTTAAAAAAAAATCATTTTGTATTGCGAAACTATGTGGGTGAACGGAACGTTATGTTTATTGGTTTATTGCTTTCATTTGTTGAGGATTAAATATTCGTGTATCGAGATTAGCCTATTTCCTTCAAAAGTCATAAAGAATATACCCCAATTATTTAGTAGAGAACCCGATTATGCTCCCTCTGCCTTAAAGAGAGTAAATGTTTCCTGTTATACTGCCGTCGTGTTGCGCTAGTGGAACGCTGATACCCATAGTTGCTTTACTAAAGGACTAAACAGGCCTGATGAAGTGACAGTCACGAAAAACTGTTGAAATGGGTTTGTTTGGCATGAAGGGCAGAGAAAAATGTGCAATATAATGGAACGGAGAAAAACGCATGTCGCTAAGCTATATGCAAAAGTGGAGTCACTGCGTGGTCGTTCCTCACAATGCGAGACTTAGGGCCTTGCATTAACTGACGAAAGTGATTAACTAGATTGTTTTGAATTTAAGCGGTTCGCTTGGGTGATCTACTAAAATTCAATGCGGTATTGGAGAAGCATGCAGAAAAGGTATTCGTACCCGATGAGACATTACCATTGATTGTACGATTGCGTCAAAATGTTATCAAGACGGCTCTTCGACAAATCAGTACCGCATATTCGTGTATTTCGATTAAAGATATCTGCAATAAATTGCTACTCCAAAGCGATCATGAAGCCGAATATCTTGTCGCCAAGGTCAGCTTTTGCCATTTTGCAGTACTATGAGGAGGAGTTTTAATTTATGGCGATCTGATGGTTTGAAATTGTTATGCCTACACGGCTTGCCTAAGCTAGCCTTTTTCTATGGATGCTAGGCAGTAGTCTTTGGATATGCGAGATATCGGATTATGGCTTGAAATTTATTAGAGAAGGGGAGAGGTGGAATGGGAGGTGGCGAGGAGTTGAGGAGGTTGGCAAAAAGGTTTTTTGCTCAATAAGGGTTTGCGCAACTGGTGTTTTCTTTGCGCTTGATGGGTTTGCATCCATCAAATTCATAAAGATACTCTCATATTAATTACCCTTAGATTAACTGCATTAATTAATTTTTCGTTTAAACGTCACCATTCTTCAAACAAAGATAACGGAGGTGGCGATTCATATAACACCTTTTGCGAAAATAAAACGGGCACTTTTTAAGTGAAACGAAGGACGAGATGGAGAGGGAGGCAATGTGTTTGATTGTTTTTGGGTGATGAATAGCTTTGGTAGGAATTGCATATAAAGGCAGAGAGGAGAAGGTAATAGTGCGGCATAAAATAGCTTCTTAATATGTTTATTACTATTATAGGCAATAAAAGATGGTAGTATAGAGGCAGTGATAACTTTTGACACCGACGTATCGGATCGTTATATGCAGTCAAAAGAGACCGAAGATATTTATCGTACCACTGAGCCACAAACTCATTTCGATACTCGCATACGGTAACTACGAATTTATATGCTATTTACTTAATGAAATTTTGCTTGTAGATGAGTCTATGTTAACAGTAATTT
Source organism: Baylisascaris procyonis (assembly GCA_037389465.1). NCBI lineage: Eukaryota > Metazoa > Nematoda > Chromadorea > Rhabditida > Ascarididae > Baylisascaris > Baylisascaris procyonis. The sequence goes on along the minus strand of JAZARR010000154.1, from coordinate 3,709,912 downwards.
TAAGAAGCCGAAGATATGATTAAGAAATATTTCATTTCAAACTCTTCAATATCCACCTCCTTGAACCTTTCCATTCCACTTTTAAAAAATATTTTTATCAGTGCTCATTCTATCTTTCTTTGATCTTCTTTATTTTAGATCATAGCCTTCATATAGGGTAATCATCTATATAAATCCATGTAAAGGCCTGCATAGGGTCCTTTTAGTAGTATTGAAGAGTTGTCTGAAAATTATTATGTTTGTGAAAATTCATTAATTTTGAGATATTGCCTCGAATTGCACAACCAAGCAGTGAAAGCGTTGCGTTACCCGGCGAATAGTCATAAAGGAGTCGTTGAATCAATAGAAGAGCAAAGAGAACGAGAGCAGCAGGTAGTTATTCCCGTTATTTTATTGCTCTCTCTCTGCTTCAGTGCCGATTATCACGAACTTTTTTCTCGTTTTATCCCTGGCTTTATGATATTGATATAATATAACCATATGGAAGTTTTTTTTGAATGTTTAACATCGTAATGCTTTTTATAACCGTGTTGATGTACTTAATATGTCATAGTACAGCTAAGCACCATTGTGGTTCATCTTAATATCACTATGGTTTGTTCGACTGCAAAGGTTTTTTTGCATATGTTTCATTATATAGGATCATCCAGTACTTCTTGATTTGGCACTTTAGTGTATAGATGTCGTACCTTGGAGTTTTGCTGAGTAGAGGCGAGCAAATGAGAGGAGAACCGCCATAAAATATGATGCAGATATTTTTTGTTGTGATAGCAGAGGTTTTTTTTGAATATTGTTTTTAAAATTTTCTTTGTTCTTATTGTTAGTGCTTTTTATATTATTTTTATTCCTATTATTGATGTCTCTTTAATTTTTGTTATTACTGTAATCGATGATTACCTATTAAACTCAGGAATTGGAATTCGCGAAGGAAATGGCCGAAGAAGATGACGATGATTTTTGAGTGATCTAATCTCCATATTTATAAATGTGTATGTTTGTTGTTCTGTCGTTTTCATCGCATAAATGCTTCGTTGCGAATTCTCCATTAAATATCGATATCGTTGAAAACGAACATTATTGTGCAGTTATTTGTAAACGAATCGGTAATGATCATGAACGGGAGAAAGAAGTAACAAGTGAATAACGAATTGCAAAGGATATGCAACATCGAGGCGGACCATAAACGGTTAATTGATTGATGACAAGGAGTGGTCCCTTAGTTTCTTTGTTGAATTGGCTTAGTAAGGTTGATGTTGATATTGTGCCAAAAGACTATTGAGATGGCACGTGGTACGAAAAAAAAACTGGAGAGGGAGAGGTGGAATTGAGTTGGGTGGCATGGCTTTTATCTCTAAAGGCGAGTAGGAGGGAATAGTATGACCTGCTTAATATTCAGCGAAAATTGGTGTTTTCAAAGCAGTTGGCGAATGAGGGAGAGATGATGAACTTGGGGGTAGTTGGCGGTCTCTAGCTAACATGGAGGAGGCGGATAAGTGATGAGAACACGTCCCCGATCAAATGAGTCGACAACCAGTGAGAGTTGTACTAATCTTTTCATATCGTACGGCCAGCCCAGCTCTAAGCTTACCTTGTGATTTTGGAGAGAGGGATTCCCTCTTCCCTCCCCCCCCTCCCCCCTCATGGTCGCATTTTGAATAGTTTGGAAGATGGCGGTATAGTTGGTGAAGCTGCATAAGATATGTATCATATTAGGTTATTTTAGCTTTTGACTATATCACTGGAAGCAGCGTTATCTTTTGCAACTCATTGGTGTAGGTTTGCATACATTTGAAATATATAATTAGGTATGTGACGTTGTAATTTAGAAGTATCGATGCCTCCTTGGCTTAGTCGACTATCAACGCTATTCGAGCTACTTCGGCATGGGGGTATACCACCACGATTGTGTCCGGCACTCGCATCAGGATCATGTATTGCACCGAATCTGCCGAATCGTTCGTATGGCATCGATGATCTTTTGAATGATTTTCGCATCGTTCTTGGAGTACCTAAATATCGCACATCAAAACGTATGCCTTTGTTTAAAAATAATAAAAAAAAAAAGACTAGCTGGCTCTTTTATCAACGTAGCTCACAGCAGTTGCAATTTTGGGCTGTTTTTCTTTATTTTTTTGCTCTTGCATGGCAGTTGTTCAGTTGAATTTGTTAGGTGTCAGTAATTTACGCATATTAAAGGTGTAGATAGTGTAGACAGCATAGATATAGGTTATACATCTTAAGTATGGTACTTATGGCGATGTTTTTATTGTGGAAATGCTTTTTATGCAGGTGCAAAAGAAAAAATTTGCTCGCTTAATATATAAATTCTACTACACTTTGCTAGCATTTAAGTTGAAAAGGTGACTTTATTTTTATTATTTGTTACTATTATTGTTTTGATTTAAGTAAGTTTATGAATGCTGTTGATCGCACTTTAATATATGTTTGCCGTTGAACAAAACTCGATATGAATTTATGGTGTATATCTTTGCTCTCCTCAAATTTTACTACTTTCTTTGCCCGTATATTTTAATTATCGCACTTTAGGCTCTTCTCCTGCAATGATGATTTAATAAAACGATCGGAAAAGAGGGAAAATATGTCTATATAGGATTTCCCTATCGATTTAAGATCTAGATTGTTTGATTTGAACGTCATTTTGTTAGCGTCAAAATTTCGATCTTACTATCACATCGGAATCGTATTGTTAATTTACTAAAATTTCTTTCTCAAATATATCGTCGAATATTTCAGCGAAGAAACAAACGCGGAAATTCTCTTATAATAAGCTTTATTCATTGAAAATGAATTTGGTACCATGTCAGATTTGTGGCGAATATCATGAACTACATACTATATGTGGTAAGTATTGTTTCTTTTTTTTTCATTTTCATTTTTTTTCTCATTCGTAATCGATGATGCACTCTTCTACTGGTTTATATCGGTAATGTGTTGTTATATTTGATAGATATGGTGGACGCATCTGTTATATATTGGTTGCAAATTGATTAATACATTTCAATGATCCCGAGAGTTCGACAATACAATCAAAAATTTACGGCACAATATTTGAAAAATAAGCATTATTTTATTAATCAGAGGATATATTGATGAACATATTGTTGGCATAATGAATTTTTACACATGAAGCAAACAATCAGAGCTTATTGCCAGATTGTTTTTTTTTTAAATTTTTTTTGCAATGAATTCTTATTTTATTCTATTTGTATGCAGTTGAATCATCAGGTATGCCGTATTCAACGTTGCCAATGTTTGAACTTTAATTTCCGATCGGCGTTCAATCGCTTGTCATGCTGTAGCATTTGCGTTGACGGCGTGCTTTTATTTTCTTTGTTTTTTTTTCTTTCCTTTTAAATGTTTCCTTTTGTTTTCTTTTTAAGCGCTCATTATAATAGAAGTCAAAAATTTGAATAAATAGGACGATATTCGAATCAAGAGAGATAATATGGCGGAAGTTGACTTACAAGATTATGAATCCGTTGTAAAACAAGACGACGAATCCGTTGTGAAACCTTCTTCAGGTCGTCAGAATTTTGAAATGTCTGATAAGTCTTTTTTGTTTCAGGGAGATGCTACGAAAAAGTGCGCAAAGTAACGAATGAAATAAAGGCGAAAATGATGAATTACAATCCATATAAAGGTGAAAGACAAGACAAAGAGGTGCATGTACGATTCGCTGATGACACAGACGAGGTGGTGGGTGAGAGAAGAATTATTGAAATGGAAGTACCACGACCTACATGGTTCAAAAAGAAGTTCACCAGCTGACTAATGTTCTTACCTTTGTTTATTTGTATGTGCTATGCTACTGTGTTGGGTACTGTGGCAATTATCCTCTCGGTTATTGTTGACATTAGCAGTCATCGTTGAACGGATATTTAAAGGAAATCGGCGATAAGTTTATTTTTTTTAGCTTTCAACGAAAACATCTAACTCGGTTTGTTTTTTACAAACTCTTCACCTCGAAAATCTATTAGAGGGTATATCAGTGACAAGTACAGTTAATGTGTATATTTCACTGATATACCCGTATAGGTAACACTGATTGAAATTTTTGCGTTGCGCATATGTTAGAGGTGGATGGATGTGCATTGCGAAGATGAAAAAAGCTAAAGGAAGTCGAAGGCGAATAGCTAGAAAACTCATTCAGATCAGTAAATCGCACGGAAAGCGATCTTCATGGTAATTATAAAACATGCGTTTGTAACGAAAACTTTGGGCGCCATATATATGTGAATTGAAAACTATGATATATGAGTGTTTTTTAGTTAGACACAAAAGCAGTGCAAATTAAAGATGTTGGGACAATTTTTTTGGAATTGACCTATTCGCGAATATTATCGTTCGATTCGTAATAGTTTTCGTTTTTTATTTTCATGCAAATAAAGTTCCGAAGCAGTTGATGGAAAATTATTAGAGCATAATAAAGCGTTTAATAATGGGATTTTTTTGAAAGACCGGCCGAAAGTTCTTTTGAAAATTTTATGACACTTTTTGATGTCATTAAATCGAAACAATATTACAAAATAGGAAATGATTGACTATCGTATCGATTATGTAGGGTAAAGTTATTCGCAGGATAAAGCCATGATAGTTCATAATTCATAGTTCATAGTTCATCACGAGACAATCGTGATTATACATGACAAAGCTATATATGAGTGTTTTCTGGTCAGACACAAAAGCAGTGCCGATTAAAGTAAGATGTTAGGATAGGTTTTTTGGAATTGACCTATTCGCGAATATTATCACTCGATTCATAGTGGTTTCTGTTTGTGTTTTCATGCAAATACAGTCCCCCATTTAGTGGGGAACTTTATTCCACCAAATCTCAACGATTCCAACTTTATTCCACCAATACTTCCGCCAAATCTCACCGCATTTCGTGTATACATAGCGGTCGTCGCAATCTGCTTCAAAAATTGGCGGAAAAAACATAAAACTTTTTCAGTTATGGAACCTCTTCCAACTTGAGTAGTAGAAAGTTTTCAATTTCATAATTTTTGTTCGTTTTAAAATAACTGCAAAATTTCACAAGAAAATGAAGTAGGATGTGAAATGTGTTTGATGTATCGTTTCTAGAGAAATTCAACAAAGCAGACTTCCCACTTCACCTTTCTCGCTTTGCACCATCCATCTTTCCTCCTCCCTCCTCCCGTTCCCTTACTATCTCATCGGTTATTTCTTCGGGCTTCGCATTAGGAGATAAGAGAAGGCAGTTTTAAAATTTAAGCTATTCTAACAGTCTTCGTTTAGATGAGTGAGAGGATGATTGTAGCCAGCGTCGTTAAATAATACAGCAGTCGTTTATGTCAAAAGTTGATTTTCTTTACGTAAGTCAGGGCAGTTAACGAATAGGCTGATCAATTTTCTTCGAATTCCTTTGGACCAATCTAGAAAACGACCTACTGAAATATTATACAACTGCTACTGTGAAATTCAATTCGAAAATAATTTTATTTAAATATTCGAGCAACAGGAAAAGGAATATTTCGATGCAGTACAATAACTCTAAAAAATGAAAAAAATTACGTAGAAAAATAAATGATCGCGATTGATATTTAATCGAATTCATGTCGATGCAATGTTGAAATTTTTTTGCTGATATACTGTTAAAATTGAAATAAAAATTAATATAATTATCGGCCAAATAAATATTCTTTCAAAGCCAATTTATTCATATAATATTTCTATAATTGTTAGTCTTCAATCGGTATTGGTGGAAATTCGAAAAAGATGATTAATTCATTCCGCATCAATAGAATAGATATATTTCCGGTGTATTCAATTCAACACTGAATTCTTTTAATTCAATTTTGCACTTAAAGATTGGCGATTGGCTCTTTCAAATATTCAACATAAACTGTTTCATTTACATAATTGTTGCTATTGTTTTAGCTATAATACGAGAACGTGGGCGTCTATATTTTATTTTAGTGAATAGTGTTCTGTGCATCTCTTTTCGAGTATTAAAGCGGAAGCTGTGTAGTGTTTGTTATACATCGTTAGTTTGTGAACGGTTATCAAACAAAATGGGTCGACTTTCAGTTCTGTTCGTTGTAAGTTTATCGTTATCGTTCATCTATAAATCTAAATATATCGTTCATCTACAAGTCTAAATACCCACTGTACGGCTACGAAATTATTAATGATTGTTTGCTCGCAAATTTGCATATGCAAAGAGCATGATACTAACTTCATGTTTATGTGCTCAAGCATGTATGTCTTGTCTATCCGTATGATGATTTCAACTTGAAGGTCACTACAACTTTTGTCTATGGCCATAACATTTAAGAGTGGCCTTTCATAAACGTCAGAGGGTTTAAATTATACGCTTAACAAAGAACTCATATATTTCGTGCGTAATAGGTGCTATTGCAAATAGCCAACAAGGAATTAACGTTTGTAGAGCTCGGAATCTCATGTTAAGCAATAGTCCGCATGCAAATTTTATAGCCTTGTGTATTGACAGTTCGTCGCTCAGAACAAAATTGAGTTTGATACTCTCTTTGACATAATTGTGATCATCGAATTCCTTCAGTTGGAATTAGACCGACGAATATGGTAAAATAAATAAACAAATAAGTGCACAAGAACTCTCTGCTGAATAAAAGAATGGATAGTGAATTGAATATTAAAGAATTTAGGAATGAAAGTATAATGGTGCCTTTTGTTGCTTACATGAGGTGCAAAAATTCAATAAGATTTTAATGAAACCACAAACATTTCAGGCGTAAAGTAAGGAAACAGAAACTTTTCATATGTAAACGCAAGAAGTCGGACCATATTGGACAAACTAGTAGAGAGGAATTTTGGCTAAGCCTCGTCGAAAGCAAGAAACATTAGATGTTCCTATGAGTTCAGGGGTGAAGCATCTCAACCTTTAACCAATCCATCTAACAAAGAAATATTGAATAATGCCCTTCGAGTATGTTATGCATATTTGAACGCAATATTCTTTTCTCATCAGAAAGATGTGAATAGATACGGAAGAAATCAAAGTAACGAAAAACCAACTATGCAAACTGTTCGCTTCATACTTCACTAAGTCAAGCATCCCTATAAATATTCGGGAAAAGATTCGTTTTTCCCCGTTACTCGACGGTTTAAGGTGAAAAATCAGTCGATGTAAAATGTGGGCAAAAACACTCTCGGGGAACACTAAAATTGGAATTTTGAAATTTGCTAGTCATAAATTATGTGTTTGTCCCAGAGGAGGTAGGAAATGATCTCACTGAGAGATTCCATATTCTTCCTCGGCTGTTTATTTCGTTGAGCAATCTGGCCATTCAGAGCATAATATGCATCCCAATCTATAAAGAAATTACCTACTATTCAATTTAAGGTTCTCGTGGCGCTTCAGTTGGCTGCCTCGCTGTATCCGCCACACCACAATCAAAACCAGAATTGTCACTGCAAACCTTGGAATTATCCGAACCCTTATCCGTATCCTGGTTCGCCACCATATCCTAGGCCACCACCAGACCATAAGCCGCCACCACCGCCTCCTAGACCGCCAAGACCGCCACCAAGCTGTAACCTTTGCGTCGGCAAAAGAGGCAAGTTCATTCCTTGCACTTTTATTCTTGTATAGGTCCCCTCTGTAGATATCACGAGCGAGGGGCAACCTACTGCTTTATTAATTTCAGCCTTCAACTGAACTTTTTCGTTACAGCCACACTTTTTTCTGCTCTCGGCACGAAGGATGCAAAAACACTCCAGCTAGTGACGTACTATCTTGTTCGACTGATTCCCCAGCTTTTTGTAAGCTGAAAGAAAAGACCACTGAAGAAAAGCAATTTGAAATGTCGATACGAACGAATAAGATAATATATTGGTTTCAGAGTGCGCTGTGGCGAGGATTAGGGCGAGAACCTTGCTCATCCCTCTAAGTTCAACACTCAGAAATCTGGTCAAAGAACAGGTATGGATATATAAATTGCACCTTAGAGCGATTTGCACCATGCGCCTTCTTGTACGAACAATTGATTCATCGTGTCACCATTAAACCCTCATTTTTTGAACACTACCACCATACTTCCGTATCAACGTAAACCGAATAACTAGGTTTCCACACCAGAACAGGTGCATTACTTTCCAGACAATCGGTCACTTTCATGTATGCTGCAATTTCGGTTATTGATGCATCGGTGTTCCTAGTCTCTGAAACAACTGAAACATGCCCCATTTCGCATTAATTGTGGGTAAACCAAAGCGCACAGAATTGTACAATGCAGTCGACAAATTTAATCTCTCAAAACATGAGAATAATGTAACTCATTTTTAGTTAGAGTATTCTTATAAGATGATAGAGGCATGCGTTGATATTACTGACTTATTCAAAGGTCACTGAATGTTTCAAAATTCGAAGTTTACTTCATTTGAGGTTGTTCAGATTACAATTTCGATATTGTTTATTTTCATTTTAGATTGACAGACGATTGGAACTTTATGGACTTGAAAAGTTTAAGAATAATGTCGAAGTGGAAGTCAGAACAATGTAAGTCATCTACTAACGCAATATTTTATTCAAAACGGAAACTTTGTTTAAAAAGAAACCAGTATTATCTTTGAAATCGATAAAATTAAAGAATTTGACCATTGCCGTTTTCAACATGAAATGATAAACTAGGTTGCATCATACCAACTTAAGGTTATAGGTTTTATGTTTTCTTTCTTTATTTCTACGTTTAAGTTATAACCGCTATCATATTAATCTTTAACTATTTGTTTTCATTTATATCCTGATGCGAATGGAAAAGTAAATTGTCTTTCAAGTTTCACAAAGTGGGAAAAGTAGAGGTTTGATCCTTCGTTGAAAAGAATCGATAAAAGTTGATGGACATTTCTAAACGGTTGGTATCAACGAAACTCATGAATTGTTAGGTGAATTAATTAAGCTCTACGCGCATACTATAATTTCCATCATGCGGTGCAATGTTACTAAGTCATATTAAATTATCTCAACTCAGTTGATGTAGTCGCCTCCTTGCTAAACTCTATTAAAAGATAGATCATATATATCAACGGCAATCAGCTTAATGTATTGGCCAACAAAATGTAAACTGATGCGCTTCTTAAATGTGTTTCACAAAGTGCCTTATTGCTAATATCGAGTTCACAAATCGTCAAGATCACAGCTCTCTCTCTTTCGGTCTATCCAACTGCTGTGAACTACAAATTGAAAATGTTGCCCTTATAAAATTTCAGTCTATGATCTATGTGACCCATCGCATTTTCGCGTAATTTGTAATTAGCTTTCAAATGGTTTGTGCGTTATAACGTGCGTAAACTATACAGTTGATGGTAATTTTTGCAGTTTCTTATTGCGCTATGTCGTCGTGAAGTTTAGCGCCAATTGTTGCCCGAAAATTCTTCAAATCGTACTTGACGCACTCAACGCTCCAGAATTAACGGTTTGTCTTATTTTCTCTCAGTATACGGTTCTTTTCCGGCTGATATTAACCTAGCAAAGTATGATGGAAAAACTTAACGAAAAATAAAGCTGCTCTCAATAATCAAAAAAGTACTTATACGTTTCTTTATAAGTGAAAACCATCTTTGCAGGTATATTCTCTAGTATAGCTTTGTAGGTAATAATGCTACCTATAGCAGTATATCAATATACTTGCAGGTTTTCCTAATATAGCTTTGTAACACATAAATGCAGCAATACATTTAATTCATTTGCGTCCACAAATATAATCCAGTGATGAGTGCAATTGAATCTTTATACTGCACATTATTGGCAAAATACATATAGGAGACTATCAATAATTTTTATCGAAACAATTGAAAAATGAACATATTCTCATAATATTTATGTGATACTCATGTTCTCATTCAAGAGGAATCATCGTAGATAGTCACTTCTATATAGGTACCCTATTTCAGATTATTTCCATACAGATAATCAATTTCAGACCTATGTGGTACCTCCGCCGAGGGTGTGGAAATATTGCAGCTCGAGGAATGAACCTTGCTCGGTTAGTGACGACTTCATGGGTGGTTTATAAGATTCGACTACTGTGATCGCAAACATTTGATAATAAAATTGCCGTGAATACGAAAAAATGATGCAATATTTCAGCACAGTTGAGTATCAATAATCATATGCAATCAACAAATTTGTTTTGCATTGCATTTCTCATCCGTTCGAGTGCATTTTCGTATGAATTGCATTGCTCGAAACACATAGGCACTATGTTATATTATGGCTACACATGAATTTTATTGATAAATGTTATACTTGATTCACATTCAACAGGTGCTAAACAACCACGAAAGATCAATATAGAATATGAAATACGGACATTAGTTATACTATCTGAAATATGACCTACGTACTATTCGATTCGGAGAATTTCCAAGCAATATCAATTCATTGGCGAGCCAATCAAGATCATTCTTCTAGCTAATCTGTCACTTGTTCACTTTTATATCGCTTGTTAATATGTAAGCGTTAAAAACAATTGTATATTGCAAGATATGCCTCAGTGTTTTAACACTACTAATACTCGAAATACAGAATAAACGTTTATTCTAACGAAGACAAGTCTAATATATTTTATTATTATCTAAGCATTTTCGGTTCAACGAATTACCATCCGATTATTATATTATCCCCAATTATTGCTACTATCTTTCAGTAAGACTTGCAAAATATATAAATCTTGAAGCATGAATTACTACAGTAACGAGAAAAAATGAATATACCTTGAAATAATATCAAAAAAAGGGCCGCAAAATAAAAATGTGACAGAACGAAAGGATGTTCGTATATGTTGCCTAAATGGCATCGGAGAAATCAGAAACCAACTTTGACTAAAAATAACCCTTCAATAATGCTAACAATACAAATTCCTAAGAATCCTGTATGCATCCGTTCGCCGCGACATGAGGCAATATGCAAGTGGATATCATGAGTGCAAGTGAATGCACATAGATCAGCCTTGTGGTTACGACACCCAAAGGAATGGGCGGATAGGGTGGAGTGTTCGATTCCGACTGCAATTCCACCAATGCAATCTGAACTTTAGGCGTCCTCGGAGTAGCTATTTTCGAAAACCTCAATTATCTGCTCGCGCACATTCACAATATGCAATTTGCTCCTTGATCTTTGTGGGTCGTCGTTAGAATTATGATCGTCGTTGTCCTAAGCCATCCTTCCATCGAAAGTGGAAATTCAACATTATGCGTTACTTCCACTTAAAAGTCTCGCTATATGCAGGAAATGCCCCTTCACAGCGATTCTTTTGGTCCAGTAAAAACGATTGGAGACGATCAAAAAGTTGGTAGTGTCCAATTTCAAAGAGGACCTGTACGGAAAATTAGGGAATAAAAGTTCCAAGAAAAGTGGGCAAGGGAAGCTTTTTACCTTGCTGCTTTCCTCGCCAGAAAATCTTGCCACGGAAACATTGCTAACTCAAACACAATCTCCCGCCCACTAAAAGAGCGTTGATCTTTCGGTAGAAAATTTTCAGCGCACAGAAGAGAAGATGACCAATCCTAGTCTAAACGATAATCTTGCGAGAAACGAGATGAAAAATACGAGAAATTCAATGACGATAAGGTGGAAGTTATGTTGAGTATTTGATGAAAACTGTGAAAAATTCTTTTCATACCATATTTTATGCAAGTGAAGTTTTGAGGCATTGATAAATGCAAGATTTATTAAATGATGAACGTTTCGCAGGTGAATGATGTCCATTAAGGAGTGCAGCGATTTCATGCAAAATATTTTCATAGTATTTTTAAATTCACTTTTGCTTATTTGCAGCTACGTTCGATAAAAATATCAGTGCATGCCGACATTACATCTGCATTGTAATTTGTTCAAAAAATAGCAGAAAAACGCACAACTTGAAAATTATGGTTCAAACAATTTGAAATAGTTTGAAATAATCTTTTCAAAACACCATTTGAAAATGCTTTCGCTTTGAGGAGTAGAAAGTTTTTATTCAATAATATTTGATTATTTTAAAATAGCCACAAAATTTCACAAGAAAATGTGATAGAATAATTTTAAGTGTATTTGATATGTCGATATGCAGATATACAACAAATCAGATTTCCTACCCCATCTTTCGCGCTTTGCACCAATCTCCCTCTCCCCCCACCCCCACTCAATTCCAGTCATCCGCTCTTTTTTCGAGCCTGGCTTCAAGAGGGAATCGTCTCAAAATTCAGCAGATTTTAACAATTTTCGTTCAGATGAGAGATATGAAGGATGACTCTAGCCAGCGTCGTTAAATAATACAGCAGTCGTTTATGCCAAAACTCGATTTTATTTACATAAGTCAAAGCAGTTGAGGATGAAAAGGCTCGTTCTTTTTGATCAAGTTGCATTGGACCAATCTAGAAAAGGACTTACTGAAATTAATATTATACAACTGCTACTGTGAAATTCAATGCGAAAATAATTTTAGTCAAATATTCGAGCAAAAAGAAAAGGAATATTTCCATATAATATAATAACTCTAAAAAATGAAAAAAAAAAATTATATAGAAAAATAAACGATCGCGATTGATATTTAATCGAATTAATATCGATGCAATGTTACAAATTTTTACCGATATATTAAACTAAAAATTGATGTAATTATCGGTGAAATAAATATTCTTTCAAAGCCAATTTATTCGTATAATATTGCAATCATCTTTAACCTTTATTCGTTATTGGTAGAAGTTCAAAAGAGATGACTAATCCTTCCGCCTCAACACAATAGATATTTCCGGTGCATCCAATTCAACATTGAATTCTTTTAATTCAACTTTGCACCAAAAAATTGTCTCTTACGAATATTCAATATGAAATATTGTCTTTAAATAATTGCTGCTGTTGTTTTCCTATAATATTCGAATTTGCCCATCTATTATTTGATTTCAGTGAATAGTGTTATATGCACCTCTCTTCGAGTATTAAAGCGAAAGCGATGTAGTGCTTGTCGTAGAGCGTTCATCTGTGAACGGTTATCAAACAAGATGGGTCGGCTTTCACTTCTGTTCCTTGTAAGTTTATCATTATCATTCATTTATAAATCTAAATACCTAATCTATGGCTACGAAATTATTGATGATTGTTTGTTCGCAAGTTTGCATACGCAAAGAGCATTATACTAACTTTATGTTTATGTGCTCAAATGTGTGTGTGTTGTCGGTCACTTGGAGATCACAACAACGTTCACCTACGGCCATAATATTTAAGAATGACTTTTCATAGAGGTCGGAGGGTTTAAATTATACTAATTTAAGTTTGAATAAAATTAAATTATATCAATCGAATTGAACAAGCGCTTGTCTCTTTTCAAAATTCTCAGGTAGTTGGTCGCTTTGAACAAAATTGAGTTTGAGATCCTCTGCCACAGATTGTGCTCATCGAATTTCTTTCTATTTTAAAGATTTCGACTGCTCGCACAAATGCTTGCAAAAGTTTTTGCACCCTTTTTTTTCCCTCGTAGTGGTAGTATCAACGGTAGTTTCATCCCGAGGAACACTAAAATTGGAAAATTTGAAACTCGCTAATCATAAATGATGCTATAGGATGCCAAATTCAAGTTCATATGTCTAATCTAATAGGAACTAAAGGAAATTAAAGGCACTAAATCATTGTTCTTTTTTTCCAACAGTCGAACTTATTAAATCACCATTTTGCACAAGCTCAGTCTGAAAAATAGCGAATCTTTTATGGATGATTTTTACAGGTGGTCACACCTGATGAAATGTGGATGCGAATGTTCATATCGCTGCAGTTCATTTGAGGTGTTTTTCCTCTCATTTTGTAGCCTGAAGGGGCTAATGATGAAATTTGATGCGGATAAATCTTTAGCATTCTTAGATGCATATAACTTCCGTGTTTATGGATTGACAGAAGAAACCGTATAAGGAAAAAACCACATCTTGTAGGTTAGATCAACTTAAATTTCATAATCTTAAGTTTCGTGTTTCTCGATTTAAAACCACTAAAAACGGGCAGACGCAAATATGCATATGTGAAATAAATAAATAAGTGAGTGAGTAAATAAATAAATGAATAAATAAATAAATAAATAAATAAATAAATGTATATATATAAATAAATAAATAAATAAATAAATAAATAAATAAATATATGTATATATGTATATATGTATATATGTATATATGTATATATGTATATATGTATATATGTATATATGTATATATATATATATATATATATATATATATATATATATATATATATATATATATATATATATATATATATAATGTAGGTACAGGCAGGACGTTGCAATAAGGCATTTTGCAAAGCAAACTGGTGAAAGTGAATAAAAGCGAAACAAGATTGCAAAGAAAACTTTTAAGAAGAGATTTTTTTCGGTCTTTATCCCAGAGAAGATAGGAAATGATCTCACTGAGGGATTCCATACTGTTTCAATTCGTTGAGCATTCCGGCTATTCAGAGCATAATATGCACCACAATCTATAAGAAACTGCCTCGTATTCAATTTAAGGTTCTCGTGGTGCTTGAATTGGTTGCTTCATTCTATCCACAATACGACCACCACGTGAAGAATTGTCACTGCAAAGCTTGTCGCTGCTGGAAGCCTAATCCGCATCCTCATCCACCATCATGCGACTGCCAGAAGCCGCCACCAGATCATAAGCCGCCACCAGATCATAAGCCACCACCAGATCATAAGCCACCACCAGACTACTGGCCACCGCCAGACTATTGGCCACCGCCAGACCATAAGCCACCACCGGACCACAAGCCACCACCAGACCATAAGCCACCACCAGACCATAAGCCACCACCGGACCATAAGCCGCCACCGGACCATAAGCCACCACCAGACCACAAGCCACCACCTGATCATAAGCCACCACCAGATCATAAGCCACCACCACCGTGCCCTAAGCCGCCAAAACCACACCCCCCGCCACCACCCCACTGTCCCGGCAAAAAAGGCAAGCTCATTTGTCATTTTTACTTTTTTATGGGCTCCCCTCTGTAGACATCTCCAGTGAGGAGCAACCTGCTTCTTTCGTGGTTTCAGCTTTCAACAAATCTTCGTTACAGCCACACTCGTTTCTGTTTTTGGCATGAGGGATACACAAACACTTCAACATAATGATATGCTTAAAAAATACGCCTCTTTTTCACTAGTTCTCCACCTTTTTGTAACCTAAAAGAAAAGGCCACTGAGGACAAACAATTTGAAATGTTGATACAAATGAATAACATAACATATTGGTTTCAGAGTGCGCTGTGGCGAAGATTAGGGCGAAAACCTTGCTTATCCCTCTAAATCCAACACTCAAGAATAAGGTCAAAGAACAGGTACGATTGTACAAATTGTACCTTTGAGCGATTTGCACCGTGCGCCTTATTGTACGAACGATTGATTCATCTTGTCTCCATTGAATCCTCTTTTTTATCAATAGCACTATGCTTCCATATCAACGTAAACCGAATAACTAGGTTTCCACACCACAACAGATGCATTATACTCTTCAGACAATCGGTCACTTTCATGTATGCTGCAATTTCGGTTATTAATGCATCGGTGTTCCTAGTCTCTGAAAGAACTGAAACATGCCCCATTTCGCATTAATTGTGGGTGAACCAAAGCGCACAAAATCCTACAATGTACAAATTTGATCTCTCAAAAATAGAGAACAATGTAACTCATCTTTAATTGAAGCTTGTAAGATGATAGAGGCATGCGTTGATATTACTGACTTATTCAAAGGTCACTGAATGTTTCAAAATTTGAAGTTTACTTCATTTGAGGTTGTTTAAATTACAATTTCGATATTGCTTGTGTATATTTTTAGATTGATAGACGATTGGAACTTTTTGGGTATGGAAAGTTAAAAAATAAAGTTCAAGTGGAAGTTAAAACAGTGTAAGTCAAAATTTGTTTAATTATTATTTGCACTGTTGATAATGTAAGTCAAATTTGCAAATATGTTATTCAAAATGGTAACTTTGTGAAAAATTGACTCATCTTTTTAAGCAATGAAATTGAATAATTTGTCCATTATTTTTTTTCAAGATGAAATGAGAAATTAGTTCATACAAACTTAAGCTTATAGACGTTATGCTTTCTATCTTAATTTCTACGTTTAACTTGTTGACGCTGTTAAATTAGTCATCAACTATTCGTAACAGTGGATGTACTGTGGAGACGATTTATTTAAAGTGAAGGATGTTTAAGGATTATGCGATCTTGTAAATCCTTAGGTTTTGCACGCTAGGTTCGATCTTTCGCTGAAAAAAAAAACCATAAAAGTTCATGAACTTTTCTAAGTGGTTGATATCAACAAAGCTCATTAATTTTGAGATTAATTAGTTAAGCTGTAAGTGCACTGCATAGTGCAATTTCTATCATGCTGTGTAATGTTACTCTAATTTGGTCATGTTAAATTATCTCAACTGAATTAACATAATCGCCTACTTGCTAAACTTTCTTAGCCGAATCCGGTGAAGAAAATATTTTCAATTGAAGATTCGTTTTATCGATCATCATTGATGAAATACGTTAGTATCACCTCACTGTTCCCCTTTAATTTTTTACTAGTGACGACAGAACAACAATAAAAACAATAAATCTATGACTTATGTAGTTTCTTCCTAAACGTCACTAATAATGTTAATAATTAAACCCTTTGAGGCCATAAATTCCTTTCAACTAGAAGCTTGATGGCCATAATCAAGAAATATATAATAAATGTTGCACCGGAAATTGTGAAAATATTTCAGTAGATATTCTTGCATAAAATCATAGAAGAATGAAGCAATATAGCGCATCGCAGATTTCGTTTAAGCTTATCAAAAAGATCTCACATAGATAACCAACAACTGTCCTTCAATGGCTATAATAAAACGATGCCTAGAATATATTGAACAAATATTTCTATGCATAAATAGCAGCAATGAAAACTATCACTATATTCAATAACAACGATGCAATGTTGTTGGGAAGTATGTATAGTCTAATAATTGTTACAATATAGGTTTTGCTTCACATAAACTGTACGCTTCGCAGTATATATATATATATTTTTTTTGCTGAATTGCATTAAGGTAAATAATTTTTATTCAATTCCTATAGCTATAATCCTTCACCCCTTTCGCTTAACTGGAATTCCAAAAATTGCTAAAGTATAAAATTATAGAATTGATAAAAATTTTTTTGCAGTTTAATATTGCGCTATGTTATCGTGAAAATTAACGCAAACTGTTGCCCGAAAATTCTTCAAATCGTACTTGACGCACTCAGCGGTCCAGAATTATCGGTTTGTCTCACTTTCTCTCAGTAAAACGATTCTTTTCCGGCTGAAATGAGCCTTGCAAAGTTTGATGGAAAAACTTGAAGAATAAAGCTGCTCTTAATAAACAGAAAAGTTCTCATTCGTTTCTTTATTAGTGAAAGCCATGTCTGCAGGTACATTCTCTAGTTTACCTTTGTAGGTAATAACACTACCTATAGCAGTATTTCAGTATACTTGCAGGTTTTTCTAATATAGCTTTGTAACACATAAATAGAGCAATGCATTTTATGCATTTGTGTCAATCAATATATTGCACTGATGAATGCAATTCAATCTTGATACTGCACATTGATACTTATTGGCCAATTACTTATGGGCGACTATCAATAACTGTTATGGAAATATTTGAAGAATGAAGATCCCCTCATAGATATTTAATGTGACGCTCGTGTTTTCATTTAAAAGGAATTATTGTAGATAGTTACTTCTATGTAGATACCCAATTCCAGATTATTTTCATCCAGATAACCAATTTCAGGACTATGTAGTACGTCCGCCAAGCGTGGTGAAGTACTGCAGCCACAAACGTGAATCTTGCTCGGTCAGTGACGAATTCATAAGTGGGGAGGATGCATCTGCAGCAGAAGCAGCAGAAGCTATACAAGAAGAGAAACTAGCGAGAGCTATGAACAAACTCACATCTAATGAGAATGAAGGCAACACGGATGAGGGTGAAGTGGAGAATGATGAAGAAGTCTCTAAAGAAGTGAACGACAGAGATAATACAACTGAAGAGCTGAATGACAACAAAACATCGAATAACGCTACAAGCGATAAAGCGTAGAAATTCTGAAATAATTTTATGAGAAGTTACGTTAATTTTCGTTTCTTTTGAGAGGCGTGAGTTGAAATAAGTGTCAATTGAACTATCCTCTATCACTTCAGTCACTCTTTGTGATATTCAGTAGAAAAAATTGAATAAATCCTATCGTTGATACTCGTTATTTACGCTTTGCAAAAAGACATGTTCCAACGACTTTGTTTGTTACACTGTTCAGCAGCCATTCCTATCTGTCCGTTTTTCTGTCAGCTCAAATATTTTAATCTCGTGATCTATCAAAACTATTTGAAGGCAGTTCACTCAGTGCGGTCATTTTGGCATTACATTCAAAGATCACTTTCACATTGCGTAACGCTGACATTATGTGATACATCAAACTTTCTTCTGCAATTTTTGGCATTCGAGTTCCATTAAAGGCCTTTTGCAGAAGTTTTTAAAAGAACTGAAACTTGTTACAGGAAGTCAACAGTGTTCTCGGGACTGGAGACTCGCCTCCTCCCCTCTACTAACCATGCCTTCATAAATGAGGATTGCAGCCGTTGCAATAATTATTTGCACGCATACAAAAAGATAAAGCCATTCAGGCACTCAAAGAAGCATTGATATCCTCGAGAGCTGTTGGCTTCCCTAAGACTACACCTTCAGCTCCATTCTCCCCTTCCTTCACAAGGAAGCAAGAGCACACTTAAGTGGTACAGGAAATAACTTTTTTCTATTGTGGATATTTCACAAGCAACAGCTTCTAAGCAATTTGCATTATATATATATATATATATATATATATATATATATATATATATATATATATATATATATATATATATATATATATATATATATATATATATATATATATATATATATATATATATATATATATATATATATATATATATATATATACATATGTATATAAAAGCTGGATTCATTATGGTAAAAACAACAGTCGAAGAGGCAGTGTGTAAGAAGGGAACCTTTAAGGAAACAAAAGACTAGCAAACAAGCCGCTCATCGATGCTCCATTCTACCATCAGCGACTCCTGGTTCAACAACCTCACGCTGATATTTTTAGGACTAGCACCAAATGAATTCAAATAATAAAATAAGAGGAAGAATGACGGTTTCCTATTTGTGTTCGTCAGGATATGCATATACAGCAAATCTACGATGACGTTGCATAGAGGTTGCATTGGGTAACGCTACAGCAGATTCGTTCTCACTCAAGAACTTTTGTAGATCGTTGACTTTCGTATCTACTCGATCCATTGAGTGAATAAAGCGATTCTTGTGAATTAGACAAGAGAAGACTGTGAAGATTATCAATACGGGAACTGCAAAAGAAAACAATCATCACTACACCATCAATAAACCATTCCCTCGCTTATCCATAATGTAGACACAACAGCCTTGATTTCGAAGAGCTATTGCGCTTCTTGCTAGCTGAGATGGAAAAGGACCAACAAAATTTTCTCTCCCAAATAATACAAAGCAAAATCAGCCTTTACTTGTGGCCCAATCACAAAGATGGGGAACGGAAGTTAAAGCGCCATTTGTCTCGGTTCATCACGCGAATTGTGGGGAACGGGAGGGGAGAGGGACGAAGCAAAAACGGTATTGGTTTCTTTCTATAATATATCACTTTTACGAGAGGAGAGAAGCTCCTTATCTTCCAGTCTCTGTGGCTCAAGGAGCTTTTCTCCTTCGTCCAAACTTTGAATTACCAACACTGTCGATTCGATCTAAAGTGTTTCAATTACTGAAAATAGTTCAATGAAAACGTTGCATGACGACGAGACACCTATGTCGACCATTCTTTGCAAAATATATATCATCATATTGTTCTTTTGCAAAAAGTTCTATGGGACCTCAAGGAAACTAAAAGAAAAAGGGTAGGAGTGGAGGACCAAATGGAAGCGGAAAAACTCCCCAGATAGGCTCAAGAAGAAACGATCAGAAGAACAGAGATTATCCGTTGGGAACTTTTTCGAGGCGATGATAATCTTCAAAGATGTAAAGGAAGTCTTATCTATTCAGATGTAGCACGAGATTCCAAGCTCCCAATTTTTCTATCTGAACACACCATTACCGATATGCTTATTGTTAATCAACACGAAATCTTAATATATTCGAGGCTGTCCCACACTTAGAACCAACTGCGGTCAAAGTACTGCATAGCAATGAAGAGCCAATACAAAAAGTATATTTAGCCTATGGTCGGAATTTCTCAAAGATACGCGAATGAGTTATTTAGCTACTGAAGACATGAAAAAAAAATGCCTGCCTGTCTATCTGTCTGTGTCTACCCGTGGGTGCCTGCCTGTGTCCGTCGGCCTGTGTGTGTCGATGTCCGTCTGCCTGCGTCCCTCTACGTCTCTCTGCCTGCCCTGTCCTTGTCTGTCTGTCTTCGTGCGATTTGTGTTCGTCTGTCCGAATTCGTCTATCTGTCCGTCTGCCTCCCTGTCTGTGCTTGTCTCCCTGTCTTTATGCGCGTCTGTCTGTCTGTTGTGTCTGTCTGCGTGTCAGCCTGTCTGTGTCTGTTTCGGTCTGCCTGTCCATCTGTCTGCGACTGTCTGTCTGTGCATGTGTGCCTGTGTCTGCTTGCCTCTGTCTGTCTGTCTGCATGTTTCCGTTTGTATCCGACTGTCTTTCTTGATGTGTCTGTCCATCTGTGCCCGTTCGCCTGTCCGTCTGCCTGTTCTGTCTCCCTGCGTCTGTCTGTCCGTTTGTCTTTCTGCGTCTGACTGTCTGTCGATGTCTGCCTGTCTGTGTGTCTGTCTGCCTGTACCTGTCTATGTCTACCTGGACCTGTCTGTTTGTATGCCAGTTATTCAAAGAAAATTTCGTGTCTGAGGTGCAATAGAATTCCTTTTAATTCTTATCCATGATTAAAGCTGTAGCCATGAAATATTCTCATTTTGTCTTTGCGTTTTTATGAATTCATACTAATGAGCTGACGCATTCTCAAATATTCAGAGACAAAAGGCTGCAGCAAAATTTAGAAGAAAAATCCCCCAAATGAACGATATAACATTTTCAAAATGCAGCTGCTGATTCATTTCACTGTGCGATTCAAAGTCGATGTGTTTGAGCAAGAATGGAAGTAATCGTGAAATGTTATTTTTTCATGAGTTTGGAAGAAAATGAAAACAATCTTTGATTTCTGATGCGACCGATCATAGCCAACCAACGAACCGCATCGACGTTCAAATATAATGGAAGAATGCCGATTTATGAAACAAATAGCTTGTGGCACGTGAATGCAACCTATGAAGTTTGTGGGTATTAAATGTTGTGAAATCGTCATTCAGATGCGAATAAATTGCAGCGTAGAAGTTGGCGTTTATAAAATTGAAGTTAGAATATCACTCAATGTCCAGGTTACTTCCACTAAGTAGTGACCAGCTTCGTCGGTTGAAATTTGACGAGAACGAGAGGGGTGTATAGGTAATGGTGGTCGTAATCTGCTTCAAAAACTGGCAGAAAAACATAAAGTTTGGAAATTATAGAACTGATTTCGATTTGAGGAGTAGAAAGTTTTTATTTCATCACTTTTGATCGCTCTTAAATAACCGCGAAATTTCATAAGAAAATGAGGTAGGATGTGTAATAATATATTTGATGTATCGATGTGGAGAAATACAACAAATGAGATTTCACATCTTAGCTTTCTCCTTTGCAAACCTTCACCTCATTCTTCTAATATCTCACCGGCTTGGCTTTATGAGAGAGGATGGATCAGTTTAAAAATTTAAGTGATTTTAACAATTTTCGTTTAATTGAGAGATATAAAGGATGTTTCTAGAAATTGTCACTAAGTAATGCGCAGTCGTTTATGACAAAACTTGATTTTTCTTCCATAAGTCAGAGCAGTTAACGAATAGGCTGGTCCCTTTTGTTCGAATTGAACTGGACCAATTTATAACGTGACTAATTGAAATTAATATTGGACAACGGCTATTGTGAAATTTAACTCGGAAATAATTTCAGTTAAATTTTTGAGCAACGGGAAAAGGAATATTTCGATGTAATACAATAACTCTAGGAAATGGAAAAAATTACATAGAAAAATAAACGATCGCAACTGAAATTTAATCGAATTCATATCGATGCAATGTTGAAATTTTTCACCGATATACTCACTGTTAAGATTAAAGTAAAAATTAATATAACTATCGGCCAAATAAATATTCTTTCAAAGCCAATTTTTTCATATAATATTTCTATAATTGTTAGTCTTCAATCGGTATTGCTAAAAATTCGAAAGAGATGATTAATCATTCTGCCTCAACAGAATAGATATATTTCCGGTGCATCCAATTCAACATTGAATTCTTTTAATTCAACTTTGCACTAAAAATTGGATCTTTTGTATATTAAACATGAACTATTATATTTCAAAATCGCTGCTATTGTTTTGGCAATAATATTCGAATGCGCGCCTATTATTTGATTTTAGTGAATGGCCTTGTATACACCTCTCTTCGAGTATTAAAGCGAAAGCGATATGGTGCTTGTCGTAGAGCGTTCATCTGTGAACGGTTATCAAACAAGATGGGTCGGCTTTCACTTCTGTTCCTTGTAAGTTTATCATTATCATTCATTTATAAATCTAGATACCTACTCTACGGCTATGAAATTATTGATGATTGTTTGTTCGCAAGTTTGCATACCAAAGAGCATTATGCTATATGTTTGTGCTTAAATTTGTGTGTGTTGTCGGTCACTTGGAGGTCACAACAACGTTCACCTACGGCTATATCATTTAAGAATGACCTTTCATAGAGGTCGGAGAGTTTAAATTATACTAGTTTAAGTTTAAATAAATTAAACTATATCAATCGAATTGAACAAGGGCATGTTATGCAGAATACCCTGGTGTGTTCCTCCAAAGTGTGATTGATTTCGACTGGGAAAATTTTGTTTTTGAAGAAGTGAGTGGCTTTTTGCTAAATCTTGTTTGATAGCGTCACTTCGATCTTATGCAATCCCAAATTGCCTTTCATTCAATTCACTATGATCTCATTGCAGAATTGCAGAAGGTTTGCTTCATTTAGGTATGCGTAACAAAACAGCTCATATATTTGGTGCGATATGGGTAGTCTTGCAAATAGCCAACAGAAATAAGGTTTTTGGAGGACGTCGAACTTCATGTTGAGCAAAAATCCAGTCGCACTTATTAAATTTTCGTTTTGCACAAGTCTAATCAAAAAAACAGCGAATCTTTTATGGGTGATTTTTACGGGTGGTCACACCTGATGAAATGTGGATGCGAATGTTTATATCGCTGCAGTTCATTTGAGGTGATTCTTCCCTTGTTTTGTAGACTGAACTGTGCTGATGATGAAATTTAATGCAGATAAATCTTTAGCACTCTCACATGTCTCTAACATTTATGTTTATAGATTGACAGTAGAAACCGTATAAGGAAAAAACCACATGGTTTAGGGTAGATCAACTTAAACTTCCTAACCTTAAGTCGTGTCTGCACTTTATATATATATATATATATATATATATATATATATATATATACTTAAAGACACAAATCTGCAACAAAGCATTAGAGCAAAGCAAATTTGCGAAAGTGAATAAAAAGCGAAACAACATTGTAAAGAAAGCTTTTAAGAAGAGATTTTTTTTTTCAGTCTTTATCCCAGAAATTATGGGAAATGATCTCACTGAGAGATTCCATACCATTTTTTCTCTCTAATTCTTTGAGCGTTCTAACTGTACAGAGCATAATATGCATCCCAATCTATAAGGAAACTACCTACTATTCAATTTTAGGTTCTCGTGGCGCTTCAAGTTGTTGCTTCATTCTATCCGCAATACGACCACCACGTGAAGAATTGTCACTGCAAAGTTTGTCATTGCTCGAAGCCTCATCCTCATCCTCATCCACCACCATGCCATAAGCCACCACCATGCCATAAGCCACCACCATGCCATAAGCCACCACCATGCCATAAGCCACCACCATGCCATAAGCCACCGCCAGACCATAAGCCACCACCAGATCATAAGCCACCACCAGACCATAAGCCACCACCAGACCATAAGCCACCACCAGACCACAAGCCGCCACCAGATCATAAGCCACCACCAGACCATAAGCCACCACCACCATGCCCTAAGCCGCCAAAACCACACCCTCCGCCACCACCCCATTGCCCCGGCAGAAAAGGCAAGCTCATTCGTTATATTTTTACATTTTTGTGGGCTCCCCTCTGTAGACATTTCGAGTGAGGGGCAGCCTACTGCTTTCCTGATTTCAGCCTTCAACGAAACTAGTTCGTTACAGCCACACTTATTTCTGTTTTCGGCACGAAGGATGTATAATACTCCAACACAATGACATGCCTAAGAAATACATCTCTTCTTCCACTTGTTCCCCAGCCTTTTGTAACCTGAAGGAAAAGAGCATTGAACATAAACAATTTGAAATGAATAACACAACATATTGGTTTCAGAGTGCGCTGTGGCGAAGATTAGAGCGAGGACCTTGCTTGTCCCTCTAAGTTCAACAGTCAAGAATAAGGTCAAAGAACAGGTATGATTACACAGATTGTACCTTTGAGCGATATGTACCATGCGGCTTCTTATAGGAACAATTGATCGATCGTGTCACCACCAAACGTTGATTTTTTTAATCATTACCATTATACTTCCATATCAAGGTAAACCGAATAACTAGGTTTCCACACCACAACAGGTGCATTATACTTTTCAGACAATCGGTCACTTTCGTGTATGCTGCAATTTCGGATATTAACGCATCGGTGTTTCTCTTCCTTAAAACAACTGGAACGTGCCGCATTTCACATTAATGGTGGATGAACCAAAGCGCACAAAATTTTATAATGCAGTCGACAAATTTAATCTCTCAAAAAATGAGAATAATGTAACTCATTTTTAATTGGAGCTTATAAGATGATAGAGGCATGTGTTGATATTACTGACTTATTCAAAGGTCACTGAATGTTTCAAAATTTGAAGTTTACTTCATTTGAGGTTGTTTAAATTACAATTTCAATATTGCTTGTGTATATTTTTAGATTGATAGACGATTGGAACTTTTTGGATTTGGATACTTAAAAAGTAATGTGGAAGTGGAAGTCAAATCAATGTAAGTCATCTTCTAACGGAATATGTTATTCAAAATGGAAACCTTGTTAAAAAAAAGCAACTAGCATCATGTTAGAAATCGATGAAATTGAAGAATTTAATCTTTGCTTTTTTTTTCAAGATGAAACGTTAAGCTGGATCTTACGAACTTATGAAAATGAAATTTGTGCTTTCTATCTTATATTCTACGTTTAAATTTTGACGCTTAAATTAGTGATTAACCATTCGTTTTCATCTAGGCTATGATTCGGATGGAAGGAATTTTTCATCTTTCAATTTTCTTAAAATGGGAAAAGTGGAGGAGTTTAATTCATGAGTTTATTAGCCATGCTTTTTAGGTACTTTAGAATTATCACGCTAGGTTCTATCCTTCGCTGAAAAAAAACCATAGCTGTTCATGAACTTTTCTAAATGGGTAATATCAACGAAGCTTATGAATTGTTAGGTGAATTAATTAAGCCCTATGTGTATACTATAATTTCCATCATGCGGTGCAATGTTACTAACTTGGTCATATTAGATTATCTCAACTCAGTTGATGTAGTCGCCTCCTTGCTAAACTCTATTAAAAGATAGGTCATATATATCAACGGCAATCAGCTTAATGTACTGGCCAACAAAGTGTAAACTGATGCGCTTCTTAAATGTGTTTCATAAAGCGCCTTATTGCTAATATCGAGTTCACAAATCGTCAAGATCACAGCTCTCTCTCTTTCGGTCTATCCAACTGCTGTGAACTACAAATCGAATATGCTGCCCTTATAAAATTTCAGTCAACAATCTATGTCAGCATAGTATTTTGGCGCACTTTGTGGTCATTCGTAATCCAATCGGGCGAAGAAAATGTTTTCATTCGAAGATTCGTTTTATCAATCATTTATAAACGAAATGCTATATCGCCACCTTACTGTTTTTTTTTTCTCAAATTTTTAGTAATGACAGTAGAATAGCAATAGAAACAGAAAAAAATCTATGACTTATGTAGTTCCCTCCGGAACGTCAGTGATAATACTAATAACGCAAATCCTTTGAGTATATCGATACCAATAGTAGTACAATCAATTATCACCACTAATATTTGTTACAATATATGTTTTTCACCGCATTAAGAGCTAATAAATATACGCCTCGGAGGATTTTTTGCATGACAGCATTCAAATAGACATTTTTGTACAATTCCTGTAGCCATAATCGTTCACCTCTTTCGCCTAATTGGAATCGGAGAGATGCAGAATTACAGATGTAGAGAATCGAAGAGTTTTTTTTTTTTTTTTGCAGTTTATTATCGCGCTTTGCCATCGTGAAAATAAGTACAAAGTGTTGCCCGAAAATTCTTCGGATCGTACTTGACGCACTCAACGCTCCAGAATTATCGGTTTGTCTCAGTTTCTCTCAATAAACGATTCTTTTCCGGCTGAAATGAGCCTTGCAAAGTTTGATGGGAAAAGTAAATGATGAGTGAAGCTGCTTTTAATGATCAAATAGCACTCATTTGCTTCTTTATAGGTTAATGCCTTCTTTGCAGGCATATTCTCTAGTATAGCTTTGTAGGTTATAATGCTACCTATAGCAGTATATCAATATACTTGCAGGTTTTCCTAATATAGCTTTATAACACATAAATGCAGCAATACATTTAATTCATTTGCGTCCACAAATATAATCCAGTGATGAGTGCAATTGAATCTTTATACTGCACATTATTGGCAAAATACATATAGGAGACTATCAATAATTTTTATCGAAACAATTGAAAAATGAACATATTCTCATAATATTTATGTGATACTCATGTTCTCATTCAAGAGCAATCATCGTAGATAGTCACTTCTATATAGATACCCTATTTCAGATTATTTCCATACAGATAACCAATTTCAGACCTTTGTAGTGCGTCCGCCAACCGTGGTGAAATACTGCACCTTCAAGCGTGATTCTTGCTCGGTGGGTGGCAATTTCGGAAGTGGAAGGAGTGCACCTACAGGAGAAGAACTTGACGGAAATGTGGACACACCTAATGAGAATGAAAGCAACACGGATGAAGGTGAAGTGAACAATAATGAAGAAGTCTCTGAGGAAGTGAACGACGGTGATAACACAACATCGCAAACTGATGAAGAAAATGATGCCGAGTCTGTAGAAAATAAGGTATAAGCGATGAAGCGCACAAAGATGAGAAAAAACTATAATGGAAAATTTTATTCATTTTTGTCTCGCTTGAGAGGTGACAAATGTGATAATTATTCCATTGTGTTTTTAATACTCTTTATCACTTTATTTGCTCTATGCAGTATTTAGTACAAAAATATTTAATAAATCCTATTGTTGATACTCGTAATTTACGCTTTACAAAAGCACACATTTCAGCGATTGTGTCTCTTACACTTTTCAGCGGCCATTCCTATCTGTCCGTTTTTCTGTCAGCTCAAATATTTTAATCTCGTGATCTATCAGAACTATTTGAAGGCAGTTCACTCAGTGCGGTCATTTTGGCATTACATTCAAAGATCACTTTCACATTGCGTAACGCTGACATTATGTGATACATCAAACTTTCTTCCTGCAATTTTTGGCATTCGAGTTCCATTAAAGGCCTTTTGCAGAAGTTTTTAAAAGAACTGAAATTTGTTACAGGAAGTCAACAGTGTTCTCGGGACTGGAGACTCGCCTCCTCCCCTCTACTAACCATGCCTTCATAAATGAGGATTGCAGCCGTTGCAATAATTATTTGCACGCATACAAAAAAATAAAGCCATTCAGGCACTCAAAAAAAGCACTAATATCCTCGAGAGCTCTTGGTTTTCCTTCAGCTCCATTCCTCCATTCGTCCACCAGGAAGCAAGAGTACACTTATGCGGTACAGGAAATAAGCGTTTAAGCACGATGAAATAAGATGGAAATCATTTAAGCGCATCATCAGAAACAAAATATTCGCTAATTCATGCTCAAACATATTTTTGAAAAATTAAAATAGCCGAAGTATTTCGATAAATTGCACAACAATACAATATGGAATCGAATGGTTTCATACGAGAAAGTCTTTTTATTGTGAATATATCACAAACCAACAGCTTCTAAACAGTTTGCATTATTATATATGTAAAAGGTGAATTGATTATGCGAGAACAACACAGTCGAAGAGGCAGTGTGTAAGAAGGGAACCGTTAAGGAAGCAAAAGACTAGCAAACAAGCCGCTCATCGATGCTCCCTCCATTCTACCATCAGCGATTCTTGGTGCCGAAATCATATTTGCATGTGTACAGTAATATCAGATTTGGAATCACCGCTGAAGTTAGGCTGATGGGATTTAGTGGATATGCTGGATTCTCGCTCTTTTTTCGGGCATCCGAGTTCGTCTTTGAAACTCTGAGCTCATAAATTTGCATCCATTTTGCAGCTTTATAGCACTTTTTTGTTTTGCACCGATCGGATGTTAGAGACCGAATCTGTCCAGGAGGATTTGTACGTTGGGTCCTGTTGTTAAGTAATCAAAGCGCGTTCGTTTTAAACGGGCATTTATGGTGGTTTTGGATTTGAATGCAACCGAATGTCTTCGTTTGGGAAACTCCGTTTGTCCATCTTTGCAGAGGTACGACGGGATGTCTTGTCATCTCAGTAAATGTGGAGCTATTGTGCAATTAAATGATGAGACTATTCGCAGACAGAAAAACGAGCATAATTTCTGGGCATCTGCTAACCCCGGCGCTCGGAGGAGACAAGACCGCGAACTCCTCGGATGCTTCATGTTAAACGGGCAACTCGCGGCCACAATTCGCTGATCAACAAAGGAATAAGTAGGAAGCAACGAGTGTTTACGTCGTTGTAGTGGAGATGTAGAGGTTTCACAGCGATGAAGTAGTTTAGTCGAAGATTGCAGGTTACCTGCCACCGTTGATAAATTCAGCGTCGTATTATCTCAAATTTTTTTCAAGATTTCACTATTTACTCAGCTTTTTCAAAGGATCCTTCAGGGCTTCACTCTGATATGATCTTATGAATTCATCGTTTGACTGTAACGCTCATGCTGTTTGCTTACTCTCCAATCTATACATCTCAATTAATTATCTTTTTCTATTTGTGTTGTTCTTGTTCGAATAGAAATATGCAATGTTACTGAACTAGTCAAACGATAAGATATCTTCGCTCTAAACGCCGTTTAACAGAACTCCGGTTGGAACACAACGTTTCGCTTTCGTTTTTATCGACCAAAATGTGATCTTTGATTGTGTTTTGTTTTTTTCGCTTCTTTCGGATACCTTCGGTGTCGACCGACGTTTCTGAAATACAGTTGATTCCTACCAAGTTTCGTTTTCAAACGAATCCTTTCGGTCGGTTATGAGGTTTTTTTTTCCGGTAACCATTAATACCATTGTGATTTCATCCATGTTTCCGAACGGAAAGGTGGCGACGCTTGAAATCTGTATATTTGGTCTTCACAGAAAATTTCTTGTCTGAGATACAATACAACTCCTTTTAATTCTTATCCATGGTCTAAGCTGTAGCTATGAAATATTCTCATTTTGTCTTTGCTTTTTTATGAATTCATACTAATGAGCTGGTGCATTCTCAATTATTCAGAGATAAAAGGCTGCAGCAAAATTTAGAAGAAAAATCCTCCAAATGAACGATATAACATTTTCAAAATGTAGCTGCTGATTCATTTCACTGTGCGATCTAAAGTCGATGTGTTTGAGCAAGAATGGAAGTAGTCGTGAAATTTTAGTTTTTCATGAGTTTGGAAAAAGAACGAAAACAATTTTTGATTTCTGATGCGACCGATCATAATAAACTAACCAACTGCATCGATGTTCAAATATAATGAGAGAATGCCGACTTATGGGAGCGTAGAAGTTAGGGTCTGCGCGGTTGAAGTTAGGATATCATTCAATATCTAGTTTACTTGTACCAAATTTCGCAATCTGCTTCAAAAACTGTCAGAAAAATATAACATTTGAAAATTATGGAAATGCTTTCGATTTGGGGAGTAGAAAGTTTTCAATAGCAAGAAAATGAGATAGGATGTGATAGCTATTTGATGAATTGATATGGAGGAATACAACAAATTAGGTTTCTCACCTTATCTTTCTTGCTTTGCATTACCCTCCCCCAATCCCCTCATCATATCTCTCTGCTGTTTTTTTCACGCTTGTTCAGGAGAGAGGAGGGAGCAGTTTTAAAATTTAAGCTATTGTAACAATCTTCGTTTAGTTGAGTGATAGCATGATTCTAGCCAGCGTCGTTAAATAATACAGCAGTCATTTATGTCAAAAGTTGATTTTCTTTACGTAAGTCAGAGCAGTTAACGAATAGGCTGATCAATTTTGTTCGAATTCCATTGGACCAATCTAGAAAACGACCTACTGAAATATTATATAACTGCTACTGTGAAATTCAATTCGAAAATAATTTTATTTAAATATTCGAGCAACAGGAAAAGGAATATTTCGATGCAGTACAATAACTCTAAAAAATGAAAAAAATTACGTAGAAAAATAAATGATCGCGATTGATATTTAATCGAATTCATGTCGATGCAATGTTGAAATTTTTTTGCTGATATACTGTTAAAATTGAAATAAAAATTGATATAATTATCGGCCAAATAAATATTCTTTCAAAGCCAATTTTTTCATATAATATTTCTATAATTGTTAGTCTTCAATCGTTATTGCTAAAAATTCGAAAAAGATGATTAATTCATTCCGCATCAATAGAAAAGATATATTTCCGGTGCATCCAATTCAACATTGAATTCTTTTAATTCAACTTTGCACTAAAAATTGGATCTTTTGTATATTAAACATGAACTATTATATTTCAAAATCGCTGCTATTGTTTTGGCAATAATATTCGAATGCGCGCCTATTATTTGATTTTAGTGAATGGCCTTGTATACACCTCTCTTCGAGTATTAAAGCGAAAGCGATATGGTGCTTGTCGTAGAGCGTTCATCTGTGAACGGTTATCAAACAAGATGGGTCGGCTTTCACTTCTGTTCCTTGTAAGTTTATCATTATCATTCATTTATAAATCTAGATACCTACTCTACGGCTATGAAATTATTGATGATTGTTTGTTCGCAAGTTTGCATATCCAAAGAGCATTATACTATATGTTTGTGCTTAAATTTGTGTGTGTTGTCGGTCACTTGGAGGTCACAACAACGTTCACCTACGGCTATATCATTTAAGAATGACCTTTCATAGAGGTCGGAGAGTTTAAATTATACTAGTTTAAGTTTAAATAAATTAAACTATATCAATCGAATTGAACAAGGGCATGTTATGCAGAATACCCTGGTGTGTTCCTCCAAAGTGTGATTGATTTCGACTGGGAAAATTTTGTTTTTGAAGAAGTGAGTGGCTTTTTGCTAAATCTTGTTTGATAGCGTCACTTCGATCTTATGCAATCCCAAATTGCCTTTCATTCAATTCACTATGATCTCATTGCAGAATTGCAGAAGGTTTGCTTCATTTAGGTATGCGTAACAAAACAGCTCATATATTTGGTGCGATATGGGTAGTCTTGCAAAAAACCAGCAGAAACTTAGTTTTTGAATTCCATCGGTCTTCATGTTAAGCAAAAGTTCGAATGTAAATTTTGTAGCCTTGTGTTTTCAAAATTCGCAGTTTTGAGTTTGATACTCTTTGACATAGATTATGCTCATCGAATTCTTTCAGTTGAAGTTAGATAAACGAACATGGTAAAAATAAATAAGCAAACAAGTGCACAAGAATTCTCTGCTGAACAAAAGAATGGATAGTGAATTGAATATTGAAGAATTTAGGAATGAAAGTATAATGGTGCCTTTTATTGCTTACATGAGGTGCGAAAATTCAATAAGATTTTAATGAAACCACAAACATTTCAGGCGTGAAGTAAGAAAACAGAAACTTTTCATATGTAAACGCAAGAAGTCGGACCATGTTGGACAAACTAGTGGAGAGGAATTTTGGCTAAGCCTCGTCGAAAGCAAGAAACATTAGATGTTCCTATGAATTCAGGGGTGAAGCATCTCAACCTTTAACCATTCCATCTAACAAAGGAATGTTGAATAATGCCGTTCGAGCATGTTATGCGTATTTGAACGCAATGTTCCTTTCCCACCAGAAAGATGTGAATAGATGGAGGAACTTGCCAGAGAAGCTGGCGCAATATGCGCCTCTGAGTTTTTCCTGCACGATCAACTAGCCCTTCAGGCTACTAACGAAAAGTCTGTTCGCTTTATACTTCATTAAGTCAATAATCCCTACAAATATTTGACGAAAGATTTCTTTTCCAAGTTATTCGACTGTATGAGATGAAAACTCAGCCGACACAAAGTGAGGCAGTTTTCGTCCACCCATGGGTATTTGTAACTACTTGTGAAGTTCTTTCATTTTTTGCTTTTTTGCAAATAATATAGAAATCGTGAGAAATTAATAAATAAATGATGGAGGATACCTATATCGTAAGAACAATGTAAGTTCTTTCGTCCCACTTGTTCGGTACTTGTCTAAGTCCATAAATAATAAGCAAAGCGTATGAAAATGCAAATTAATGTATTTATGTTTAAAAGATTCCGACTGCTCAGACAAAAACCTGCAAAAATTTTTTGCTCCTTTTGTTGATTTCTTCGTAGTGGCATGTTACGATGAAGTGACATCCATGTTGATGTCTATGCGCTTTGCCTGCACGGGCTTCATTCTGAGGAACACTGAAATTGGAATTTTGAAACTTGCTAGTCATGAATTAGACTATAGGATACCAAGTTCAAGTTGATACGTCAAGTCTAAAAGGAGGTATAGAAAACTAAAGGCACTAAAAGTTGTTTCTTCTTTTCTTCTAACAATCGAACTTGTCGAATTTCCATTTTGCACGAGCTCAGTCTAAAAAATAACGAATCTTTTTTGGATGATTTTTGCAGGTGGTCACACTTACTGAGATGAGGATGTAAAAGTTTACACCGCTGCAGTTCATCTGAGGTGTTTTTCCTCTCATTCTGTAGCCTGAACTTTGCAGTAAACATTTCTTGGAAAATACATTTGTGAAAGTGAATAAAAAAGTAAGATTGCAAAGAAAAAACTTTTAAGAAGATAGTTTTTTCAGTCATTATCCCAGAAGAGATAGGAAATAATCTCACCGAATCTCACTGAGAGATTCCACACTGTTCCTCAGTTCGTTGAGCATTCCGGCTATTCAGAGCATAATATGCATCACAATCTATAAAGAAACTGCCTCGTATTCAATTTAAGGTTCTCGTGGCGCTTCAAGTTGTTGCTTCATTCTATCCGCAATACGACCACCACGTGAAGGATTGTTACTGCAAAGCTTGTCACTGCTGGAAGCCTCATCCTCGTCCGCCACCATGCCATAAGCCACCACCAGGCCATTGGCCACCACCAGACCATAAGCCACCACCAGACCATAAGCCACCACCAGACCATAAGCCACCACCAGACCATAAGCCACCACCAGACCATAAGCCACCACCAGACCATAAGCCACCACCAGACCATAAGCCACCACCAGACCATAAGCCACCACCAGACCATAAGCCACCACCAGACCATAAGCCACCACCAGACCATAAGCCACCACCAGACCATAAGCCGCCAAAACCAGATCATAAGCCGCCGAAACCAGACCATAAGCCGCCGAAACCAGACCATAAGCCGCCTAAACCAGACCATAAGCCGCCGAAACCAGACCATAAGCCGCCGAAACCAGACCATAAGCCGCCAAAACCAGACCACAAGCCGCCAAAACCAGATCATAAGCCACCTAAACCACACCCTCTGCCACCACCTCATTGCTCCGGCAAAAAAGGCAAGCTCGTTTCCTATATTATTACACTTGTATAAGGGCACTCTACTGCTTTCCTGATTTCAGCCTTCAAAGAAACTTTTTCGTTACAGCCACACTTATTTCTGTTTTCGGCACGAAAGATGTACAAACACTTCAGCATAATGATATGCTTAAAAAATACATCTCTTGTTCAAGTAGTTCCGCAGCTTGTTGTAACCTGAAAGAAAAGACCACTGTGGACAAACAATTTGAAATGTTGGCACGAATAATAAAATGACACATTGGTTTCAGAGTGCGCTGTGGCGAAGGTTAGGGCGAAATCGTTCCATTTTCCTCGAAACTCAATACTCAAGAAAAAGGTCAAACAGCAGGTATGATTACACAAATTGTACCTTTGAGCGAGTTGCATTGTGCGAATTCCTCTCCGAACAATTGATTCATCTCTTCACCACTAAATCCTCATTTTTTGATAATTACCACTATCTTTCCGTATCAATGTAAACTGAATAACTGAGTTTCCACATTACAAAAGCCGTAATACTTCCCAGACAATTGGTCATTTTCATGTATGCTGCGATTTCGCTTACTAATGCATCGGTGTTCCACTTCCCTAAAACAAGCGAAATGTACCGCATTTCGCATTAGTCGGTGTTTCGCACTTCACATTGCGCATTAATGAGGGTAAACCAAACCGCACAAAAGCCTACAATGAATTCGAGAAATCTAACCTCTCGCTCAAAAAATGGATATAATGTAGATCATTTTCAATTA
Organism: Baylisascaris procyonis; assembly: GCA_037389465.1. Taxonomy (NCBI): domain Eukaryota; kingdom Metazoa; phylum Nematoda; class Chromadorea; order Rhabditida; family Ascarididae; genus Baylisascaris; species Baylisascaris procyonis. Next base: position 3,675,104 of record JAZARR010000154.1, on the reverse strand, counting down.
GAGTATTCTTGTAAGATGGTAGAGGCTTGCGTTGTTATTACTGGATTATTCAAAGCTCAATGAATATTTCACAATTTAAAGTTTACCTGATCTAAGGTTGTTTTATTTACAATTTCGATATTGCTTGTGTTTCGTTTTAGATTGACAAACGATTGGAAGTTTTTGGACTTGGAAAGTTGAAAAACAAAGTTCAAGTGGAAATTAAAAGAATGTAAGTCATCAACTAATGCAATATGTTATTCATAATGGGAACTTTGTTAAAAAAAAATTAAGATTATCTTTGAAATCGACGAAATTGAAGAATTCGATCTTTGCTTTTTCAACATAAAACGATAAGCTAATTCATACAAAATTAAGCTTAAAGGCCTTAGTGAAATCCGATTTTCAACACCTTAATTTCTGCGTTTGAGTTGTAATGCTATTATATTAGTGATTATCTATTCGTTTTCATTTATACACTGGTGTGGATGGAAAAAATATATTATCTTTCAAGTTGCACAAAATGAGAGAAGTATAGAGGTTTCATTGATGCGTTTACTGGCTATGGAGTGCAAGTACTGTGGAGACGATTTATTTACAATGAAGGATGTTTAAGGATTATGCAATCTTGTAAATCCTTAGGTTTATCACGCTAGGTTCGTTGCTTCGTTGAGAAAAAAACCATAAATTTTATGAAATTTTGTAAATGATTGATTTCAACCAAGCTCATTAATTGTAAGGTGAATTAGTTAAGCTCTAAGTGAATACTCAATTTTCATCATGCGCTGCAACGTCACCAATATGATCATATAAAATTATCTCAACTTAATTGACGTAGACGCCTCTCTGCTAAACTCTCGTTGAACAATAAGGTGAAGGAAACGTTTTCACTCGAAGAGATTCGTTTTATCGATCATTTATAAACGAAATACTTTAATGTCACCTCATTGTTTTTCTCATATTTTTGTTAATGACGATAGAATAAAAACAGAAACAATAAATCTATGACTTATGTAGTTTCTTCCTAAACGTCACTAATAATGTTAATAATTAAACCCTTTGAGGCCATAAATTCCTTTCAACTAGAAGCTTGATGGCCATAATCAAGAAATATATAATAAATGATGCACCGGAAATTGTGAAAATATTTCAGTAGATATTCTTGCATAAAATCATAGAAGAATGAAGCAATATAGCGCATCGCAGATTTCGTTTAAGCTTATCAAAAAGATCTCACATAGATAACCAACGACTGTCCTTCAATGGCTATAATAAAACGATGCCTAGAATATATTGAACAAATATTTCTATGCATAAATAGCAGTAATGAAAACTATCACTATACTCAACAACAATGTGGCTATGTTATAGATAAGCATATGTGGGTTAATATTTAGTATAATGTATATTTTTCACCACATAAAATCTACGCTTCGCAGCATTTTTTGGCTTAACAGCATTCAAGTAGGCATTTTTATGCAATTCCTATAGCCAATAATCCTTTATCTTTTTCGCTAAACTGGAATTCGACAGGTATTCAATTGAAACAAAGTTTTTTTTTTGCAGTTTATTATCGCGCTATGCATTCGTGAAAATCAGCTCAAAGTGTTGCCCGAAAATTCTTCAAATCGTACTTGACGCACTCAGCGGACCAGAATTATCGGTTGGTCTCACTTTTTTCTCAGTAAAACGATTCTTTTCCTGCTGAAATGAGCCTAGCAAGGTTTGATGGAAAAAGTAAATGATGAATAAAGCTGCTCTTAATGATCGAATAGTACTCATCTGTTTCTTGATAAGTCAAAGCCTTCTTTGTAGGCATATTCTCTAGTATGGCTTTGTAGGTGATAATGCTACCTCTAGCATATTTCAATTTACAGGTTTGCTTTGTACTTGCTATGCACATATATTTACCTTGTAACACGTAAGTGCAAGAACGCATTTTATGTATTTACGTCCACACATATAGTCTAGCGATGAGTGTAGTTCAATTTTTACATCGCACATTATTGGGCAAATACTCATTCAAGAGGAATTATTGTAGGCAGTTACTTCTATGTGGATACCCAATATGAGAATATTTTTATACAGACGACCAATTTCAGCTTTATGTAATACGTCTGCCAAGCGTGGTGAAATACTGCAGCCACAAGCGTGAATTTTGCTTGGCCACTGAAGACTTCAAAGGTGGAGAAGATGCACCTGCAGATGAAGAACTTGACGGAACTACGAACACAACTAATGAGAATGAAAGCAATGAGAATGAAAGCAACACGGATGAAGGTGAAGTGAACAATGATGAAGAAGTCTCTGAGGAAGTGAACGACGATGATAATACAACATCGCAAACTGATGAAGAAAATGATAGCGAGTCTGAAGAAAATAAGCTATAAACGGCGAATTTTCGTCTCGCTTGAGAGGTGACAAGCGAAAAAATTATCCTTTATGTGCTTTTCCTATCCTTTATCATTTCATTTGCTCTTTGCAATTATTTCCCACAAAAATATTGAATAAATCCTATCGTTGATATTCGTTATTTACGCTTTACAAAAAAAAAAAAAAAAACACATTTCAACGACTATGTCTGTTACACATTTCAGTGGTCATGTCGATCTATCTGTCTAGCTGTCTAGCCATTAAAGGCTTTTTGTAGAACTTTTTAAAAGGTTGAATTTTTACACTTCATCATATTATAGGCGTTTATCACACTAAATCAAAACTAAGTGATAACGATATCTTGGGAGGGTGGATTATGCGTTCAGGACACTACGTCAATGAGTCGTAAAAAAAGTTGTTAATCCCCATCAAGGATCAAGAAAATGAAAAACTACAAAAATGACCGTCTGATGATAAAAGCGACAGGTTCATGTGTCTCCCTACTCCTTTGTGTTCCCTTACCCTAGCCCACGCCACTCACCCGCAATGGGTTGTAGAATGACCTACTCGGTAGCATATCGATAAGCTAAACCCAAAAATTATACAGCAAACCACAGAATAAATTTATACAAATTCATACAAAGCACCGCTAAATTTACATTCATTCAAAAATTTTCAACAATCCAATGTTTCAAATAATGCATTGCTCATTTCAAATAAACAATTTACAGTTATTCAATGAATGACAGGAATTTTTACACATCCGTTAATCTCATATATTATAACGATGGGACGCTATTAACTATCACAGATCATATATATGGAAAGCTACAGGTCTTCTATATATGTAGGAAAATAAGCTCAACATCTAAACACTAAAATAATCATATAAAATCTCTACAGTGCAACTCAACGCTTTACAATTCGTAAATATCATCAAATTTTTCAAGAAAAAATTTCATTTCGCAATCAATGCAAACGAATAAAAACTATTAAAATTCGAACAAAGAACGTAGAATAAATCATTAAACTTCAATTAAACAAGAAAAAAAACAATTTTACCTCGTATCAATAACTGAATTTGGAAACGGCAATCATAGTAGAAGGACATCTGGAAAACGCTGGAAAAAAAAGAACACGAATGGTACAAGGAATATCAAAAGAAACAAAAAAACAAACAAATAGCAAAGAAAGAAAAAACATTGGAATGCATTCAAAAAGATTTTCAAAGCAGAGAAAATTTATTCGAAGTGAATATAAATACAAGAATAACTCATCATTTTCGCATCGTAATTAAGTGAATTAATTGTTAGAAATGATGCACTCGATTCTATTCATATGTCGATGAGTTGATTGCTTTTTTTCAGCGTTCAGTTTGAAAAATTCTATTCATGCCCTTCCAAACATAAATTAAGTGATATGGTTCGATGGATACAACGTAAGACATTAGTCACAATCACTAATTTGCAGATGCCTCAAAGCTTTTAAACAAAACAATGAATAATCAGAGAACTAAGAGATCATCTATCACCTCAAGAATCCGCCGCAACATCTGCGAGTTTGATCCGTCAAAAGTAGTGAACGGAGAAATGAGAGCTCCCATGCTCAAAGACGTTACTATAACACACCACGTATCCATCCTTCAAAATCTCTTCATCGACCACCAACCGTTAAAATACTCAAGCTTCAAATATTGGCTAATCTTTGAATCTCTGGAACCTGATAAAGAAATCATAGGAGCGCGTGGCGCTGGGATCGCAAGCGGAGCCACATCTATCCGAATTGATAGATGATAAGTAAAAATATATTTGATCGACCAAAAAGTCGAAGATGCGTAAGAAATGTTAAAAAAAAGTGGCGCAAAAGGGCGGTGTAGACAAAGGCACAGATGGATAAATATGTAACAGTGTGCACCTCACTTGTCAACAGGTTATGCACTCTTTTTGTTGAACATGTGAGAACGATTATGCTGGTTGGATATTACCTGCAAAGCAAAATACCTCAAAGACAACCACTATATGCATCTGATCTAAAGTGAACATTTTATACATCACTTTACATACCACGAAGATTGCTATCATACGTAGATTTCACACAATTATCCACCGCGATTAAAGCGATGAAGTAATGCTTCCGACTTGAAGGGTAGAAAGTTTTCATTTCATGATTTTCGATTATTTTAAAAGAACTGCGAAATTTCACAAGAAAATGAGATAGGATGTGATAGGTATTTGATGAATTGATATGGAGGAATACGACAAATTAAGTTTCTCGCCTCATCTTTCTTGCTTTGCATCACCCTCCCCCAATCCCCTCCTCATATCTCATCTGCTGTTTTTTCACGCTTGTTCAGGAGAGAGGAGGGAGCAGTTTTAAAATTTAAGCGATTTTAACAATTTTCGTTTAGGTGAGTGATGGGATGATATTCTAGCCAGCGTCGTTAAATAATACAGCAGCCGTTTGTGCCAAAACTTGATTTGGTTTAAGTAAGTGAAAGCAGTTGTGGACGAATACGGTCGTTATTGTTGTTCGAAGTGGATTGAACCAATCTAGAAAACGACATATTGGACAGCTGCTACTGTGAAATTCAATTCGAAAATGATTTTAGTAAAGTTCTTGAGCAACAAGAAAAGGAATATTTCAATTAATACAATAACTCTAAGAAATGGAAAAAATTACATAGAAAAATGAACGATCGCGATTGAAATTTAATCGAATTCATATCGATGCAATGTTGAAATTTTTTACCGATATACTTACTGTTAAGATTAAAGTAAAAATTGATATAATTGTTGGTCAAATAAATATTCTTTCAATGCCAAATTATTCATACAATATCACAATAATCGTTAATCTTCATTCTTTGTTGGTTGGAATTCGAAAAAGATGATTAATCATTCTGCCTCTATAGAACAAATATTTCCGTTGCATCTAATTCAACATTGAATTCTTTTAATTCAACTTTGCACTAAAAAATTGGCTCTTTTGAATATTCAACATTAACAATTGTATTTAAATAATCGCTGCTATTGTTTTGGCAATAATATTCCAATGTGCGCATCTATTGTTTGATTTTAGTGAATGGCCTTGTATACACGTCTCTTCGAGTATTAAAGCGAAAGCGACATAGTGCTTGTCGTAGAGCGTTCATCTGTGAACGGTTATCAAGCAAAATGGGTCGGCTTTCACTTCTGTTGCTTGTAAGTTTATCATTATCATTCATTTATAAATCTAAATACCTACTCTACGGCTACGAAATTGTTAATGATTGTTTGTTTGCAAGTTTGCATATGCAAAGAGCATTATACTAACTTTATGTTTATGTGCTCAAGTATGTGTGTCTTGTCTGTCCGTATGATGATTTCAACTTGGAGGTCACCGCAACATTCATCCATGGCCTAATATTCAAGAATAGCCTTTGATAGAGATCAGAGGGTTTAGATCATACCAGTTTAAACTTGAATCAAATTGAATTATAGAAATCGAATTGACCAAGAGCGTGTTTTTTATTTTTTCAAAATTCACTGATAGATGGTTGTTCGGAATAAAATTGAGTTCGATATTTTTTGACATAGATTACGCTCATCGAATTCCTTCAGTTGAAATTAGACAAACGAAAATGATCAAATAAATAAACAAACAAGTGCACAGGAATTCTCAGCGGAACAAAATAATGGATAGTGGATTAAATATAGACGAATTAATCAAATAAAAATATAATGATGCTTTTTATTACTTAAATTTGGTGCGAAAGCAGAATAAGACACAATGAAACCATAAACATTTCAGACATCTATAAACTCATTTGACAATTTAGAACGAGGAATATCCATGAAATCACTAGATAACTAGGTGACCTAGGGTGGGAGATACTCACGAAATCATCAAGTAATATAAGATAAAGAATGCAATCTTCTATAAAATCACTTATGCAAATGGATCGTAGTACTCCAAACAGCAATGAAGCGATTATCCAAGCAGAAAGGGACACAAATATACAAGCTAACGTACTCGATGTTTCTTTTTATGCGATTCTTGTGAATAACCTAGAAATCGTGAGGGATTAATGAATAAGTGGTGAAGGGTCCCCATATAGTTAGCAATGTAAGCTTTTCCATCCCAAATGTTTGGCTACTTATCTAAGTTCATAAGTAATTAGCAAAACATATATGCAAATGAATGTCTTTCCATTTTAAGGATTCCGACTGCTCGCACAAAACCACTGCAAAAAAGTTTTTGCAAGCTTTTGTTGATTTCTTTGTACTGGCACATTACGATGAAGTGACATCCATGTGTATTTCTTGCACCCTGTCCGCACTGTAGTTTCGCCTGGGGGAACACTAAAATTGGAATTTTGAAGCTTACTAGTCACAAATTACACTATAGGATGTCATAGTTCAAGTTGATACGTCAAGATTAAAATGAGTTATAGGAAGCTAAAGGCACTAAAACACTGTTCGCCTTTTTTTCCATTAGTCGAACTTGTAAACTTTTCTATTCGTACAGTCCAAACTAAAAAACAGCGAATCTTTTATGGATGATTTTTACAGGTGGTCATACTTACTGATATGTGCATGCAAGAGTTTATACCATTGCAGTTAATTTGAGCTGTTTTTTCTCTCATTTTGTAGGCTGAACTGTGCTGATGATGAAATTCAATGTGGATAAATTTTTAGCACTCTCAGGTGCATATAAATTCTATGTTTGTGGATTGACAGAACAGATTCTACGAGGCTAGTCAACTTAATCTTAATAACCTTAAGTCGCGCCTGTATATATATATATATATATATATATATATATATATATATATATATATATATATATATACGTACAAACACGACTTTGCAATAAAGCACTATTGCAGAGCAAATTTGCGAAAGTGAATAAAAAGCGAAGTAAGATTGCAAAGAAAACCTTTAAGAAGAGATTTTTTTCGGTCTTTATCCCAGAAGAGATAGTATATGATCTCACTGAGAGATTCCATACTGTTCCTCAATTCGTCGAGCATTCCGGCTATTCAGAGCAAAATATGCATCACAATCTATAAGAAATTATCTACCATTCGATTTAAGGTTCTCGTTGCGCTTCAACTGGTTGCTTCAATGTATCCGCAATACGACCACCACTTGAAGGATTGTTACTGCAAAGCTTGTCATTGCTGGAAGCCTTATCCGTCTCCTCATCCGCCACCATGCCATAAGCCACCACCATGCCATAAACCACCACCGTGCCATAAGCCACCACCAGACCATAAGCCACCATCAGACCATAAGCCACCACCAGATTATTGGCCACCTCCAGACTATTGGCCACCGCCAGACCATAAGCCGCCAAAACCAGACCATAAGCCGCCAAAACCAGACCATAAGCCGCCAAAACCAGATCATAAGCCGCCTAAACCAGACCACAAGCCGCCAAAACCACACCCTAAGCCGCCAAAACCACACCCTCTGCCACCACCCCATTGCGCCGGCAAAAAAGGCAAGCTCATTCGCTATATTTTTACATTTTTATGGGGCTCTACTCTATAGACATCTGCAGTGAAGAGGAATCCACCGCTTTCCTGATTTCAGCCTCAACGAAACTATTTCGATACAACCACGCTTATTTCTGTTTTCGGCACAAAGGATGTACGAATACCTCAACACAATAACATGGTTAAGAAATACGTCTCTTCTTCAACTAGTTCCCCAGTTTTTTGTAACCCGAAAGAAAAGGCCACTGAAGACAAACAATTTGAAATGTTGATACAAATGAATAACACAACATATTGGTTTCAGAGTGCGCTGTGGCGAAGATTAGGGTGAAAACCTTGCTTATCCCTCTATGTCCAACACTCAAGAATAAGATCAAAGAACAGGTACGATTGTACAAATTGTACCTTTGAGCGATTTGCACCGTGCGCCTTCTTGTACGAACGATTGATTCATCTTGTCTCCATTGAATCCTCTTTTTTTATCAATAGCACTATGCTTCCATATCAACGTAAACAGAATAACTAGGTTTCCACACCACAACAGGTGCATTACTTTCCAGACAATCGGTCACTTTTATGTATGCTGCAATTTCGGTTATTGATGCATCGGTGTTCCTAGTCTCTGAAACAACTGAAATGTGTCGCATTTCACATTAATGGTGGATGAACCAAAGCGCACAAAATTGTACAAAGCAGTCGACAAATTTAATCTCTCAAAAAAAGAGAATAATGTAACTCATTTTTAGTTAGAGTATTCTTGTAAGATGGTAGAGGCTTGTGTTGATATTGCTGGCTTATTCAAAGGTCACTGAATGTTTCAAAATTTGAAGTTTACTTCATTTGAGGTTGTTTAAATTACAATTTCAATGTTGTTTATATTTCGTTTTAGATTGACAGACGACTGGAGCTTTTTGGACTCGGAAACTTAAAAAATAAAGTTCACGTGGAAGTCAAACCAATGTAAGTCATCAGCTAATGCAACATGTTATTCGAAATGGAAAACTTAAAAAAAAATTTAACATTACGTTTAAAATCGATGAAATTGAAGAACTCGATCTTTGCTTTTTTTCAAGATGAAACGATAAACTAGTTCATACAAACTTAAGCATATAAGCTTAATGTTTCCGTCTTGGTTCTTACGTTTGAGTTGTAGCGCCACTATATTAGTGATTAATTATTCGTTTTCATTTATACCCTGATGCCAATGGAAAAATGTAGTACCTTTAAAGTTTGACAAAATGGGAAAAGTAGAGGTTCGATCCTTGGCTGAAAAGAATCGATAAAAGTTGATGGACATTTCTAAATGGTTGGTATCAGCGAACTCATGAATTATTAGGGCTAATATTTGTTGCAATAATTTTATTCAATTCCTATAGCTATAATCCTTCACCTCTTTCGCTTAACTGGAATTCAACAATTGCTAAAGTATAAAATTATAGAATTGATAAAAATTTTTTTGCAGCTTCATAATGCGCTATGCAATCGTGAAGATTAGCGCAAACTGTTGCCCGAAAATTCTTCAAATCGTACTTGACGCGCTCAGCGGTCCAGAATTATCGGTTTGTCTTATTTTCTCTCAGTAAACGGTTCTTTTCCGGCTGATATTAGCCTAGCAAAGTATGATGGAAAAACTTAACGAAAAATAAAGCTGCTCTCAATAACCAAATAGTACTCATTTGCTTCTTTACAAGTTAAGTTAAGGCCTAGCATAGTTTGTAGGTAATAATGCTACCTATAGCAGTATTTCAATATACTTGCAGGTTTTCTAATATAGCTTTATAACACATAAATAGAGCAATGCATTTTATGCATTTGTGTCAACCAATATAGTCTAGTGATGACTGCAGCTCAATGTTGATACTGCACACTATTCGCCAAATACTTATAGGCGACTATCAATAATTGATATCCAAAAAATTGAAAAATGAAGATGCCCTCATAAATATTTAATGTGATGCTCATGTTCTCATTCAACAGCAATCACCGTAGATAGTCACTTCTATATAGATACCCCATTTCAGATTATTTTCATCCAGATAATCAATTCCAGGGCTATGTAGTAGGTCCGCCAAGCGTGGTGAAGTACTGCAGCCACAAACGTGAATCTTGCTCGGTCAGTGACGAATTCATAAGCGGGGAGGATGCATCTAGAGCAGAAGCAGCAGAAGCTATACAAGAAGAGAAACTAGCGAGAGCTATGAACAAACTCACATCTAATGAGAATGAAGGCAATACGGATAAGGGTGAAGTGAAGAATGATGAAAAAATCTCTAAGGAAGTGAACGACAGTGATAATACAACATCGCAAACTGATGAAAAAAATGATAGCGAGTCTGAAGAAAATAAGCTATAAGCGATGAAGCGCAAAAAGACGAGAAAAAAATATAATGGAAAATTTTATTCATTTTTGTCTCGCTTGAGAGGTGACAAGTGTAATAATTATTCCATTGTGTTTTTACTATTCTTTATCACTCTATTTGCTCTATGCAATATTTAGTACAAAAATATTTAATAAATCCTATTGTTGATACTCGTTATTTACGCTTTACAAAAAAAGAAAAAAACACATTTCAACGACTTTGTTTGTTACACTTTTCAGCGGCCATGTCTATGTGTGCGTTTTTCTGTCTGCTCAAATATTTTAATCTCGAGATCTATCAGAACTTTTTGAAGGCATTTTACTGCTCTACTTAGTTTGCTCTTTGCGAGCGCCGAAGGAGCGAGCCCTTTTGTGTAATACTTCGCCTGCTGCCTTTTCGAGCGCCGAAGGCGTGAATGTGTTGTGTAGTACTTCGCTGCTTTGTTTCCGAACGCCGAAGATGCGAGGCTGTTAATTTGCCACTTCTGTTTCGCGGTGTTAGTAATTCGAAATTTTGAATCATTCAATCCGTGTGAATCGCATGAAGTGCTGGTAATCCAAAGAGAAGATTGGCAATGCGACATGCTCCCTCCTCTAGTGAGTGTGAGTTTATGATCGTTTTCAACACTTCTACACTTCTAAAAAGCTTTCTGTGGCGACTGTTCAATAAAACGAAATATGACGTTACTTTTCACTCAGCTGACTGCTTGAATGTTTTTAAAAACAGCTACAATAATATCAAAAAAAAAAAATGTTCTGTGATTAGCAATATAAACTTCACCGGCACCTACGAATATACTGTGTTTCATGAATTTAGTTCGAGCTTGTAATCTTTCAATTAAAATAAGAAATGTCATATGAAACTTGTTCATAAAAATTAAGCAATTTATTTCTTGTCGTCAATATAATCGGCTCAAAATATGTGTTTATTATTTAAAGGAGTGCAGTGGAATAGTTGTATTAAACAACATATCAAGGCATATAAAACGCATTATAAATATCACAGATGAATGCTGCAACATTCTTAAAAGAAACCTTTTCACATTAACGCATGAAATTGAATTTTCAGAACGGATCTTTTGCAAAAATTTTCGAAAAATTCACCCTACGATAAACAAAAAATAAAATAAAATAAAATAAATAAACCACACGAAATGCATAAAATTTTTTCGATATTCTTCACTATTTCAACGTTACAGCATAAATACGTAATTGAATAGGGTTCTCGAAATTAATTACCGGAAAGAAGCTAAAAGCTTTGAATAAAGTAATGAAACGGTATATAATTTTTGCGAAGTAAAACTTTTCATTAATCATTCTCTAATGAAGCGATTCAATGACCGCGAAACATAAGGTAAACGCTGCTCGATCTATGCACAGAAATTGAAGCATCAGGTTCGAGCAGCAGTTTCTTTCGCTCTTAAATAAACTCACCAATTTTATCGAGAATCTATCATCCAGCTAAAACTCACTCCATATAGTTACTCGAATTACTTCTAACTATGACGAAGAGCACAAGGCAACTCAATAGCAAAGGCAAATAGCAAATTTCATTAAAAAAACAGATCAAAGAGGATCTTTTAAAATTTCGTTGATATATACAATTGCATAATAAACAAACGAGAATATCACAAGACAAGAACGAAGTGAAATAACGAAGCAAATGAATAAAAACGATAAGAATAAGTGGTAGTAAAAAAATGACGATAGAGGCACCACTGATCTCAAATGAATTGACAATAATGAGATTGAGATTCTATAGGGAATTACGCCAGAAAAATGTCTGATTTTGTCATATATAATTCAATATCGTAGCACCCGGTTACCGTATCGTCTTCACTTTCTGCGTTTATGATTCGTTTTGTCCAATGAAATCCTTTTGCTCTATCACTTTCAAATAAAAAGAAAAACAACAACTATGGATGATAGATCAAAAACTTTTAACTTTTGACATGTGTTAGGAAAATGATACTTGCTATGCGTTAAACAATACTCAAACAACCTTCTCAAAACATGTGAAGTAAACAATCTGAAAGCGCCATTTTACTGAATAGTCGGAATATTGCATTCATATATACATATGAAAAGTAAAATAAGAAATATCGGACATCTGTGCCAATATCCCTTCTGCCTGCTCCCTGTATTAAATCAAAAAGACACCAATACTATATGTTCCCTTAAAAGAAGCCAAGGGGACCTTCATTGCAGGCTCTCATCCATTGATTACCTTATGAATCATGGGGTATCGAATGATGGAAATTAAAATTTAGTGTTTTTGAAAGACACAAAACTTAGCAAAAATACCTATTCTATGTAGTGTGTTCAACTAGTACTATCAGTTGAACTGAATTTTAATAAGCTATACTACATTTTACTCTCAAAATATTTTCATGCTGCTATATACTATTCGGTGTCACATGTAGACTGGCAGCACTATTTTTTACAAGATAAGCTTCACATGCATTTTATTTATGACCGCAGAATCTATTACGCATCTGCATGCGCGGTATATCTCACCAAGAACACAACAGCACTTTAGCAACACTGCAATAATTTATGAATGAATCAGCTCTCTACTATCTACCATTTGCATACTCAACATCCACTTTCCTTCCCATTTCGCCCACTAGTCTTCAAAAAATAATGCCCAATTTTCTTTAAGAGATTTGCCACTTTTTGTCAGCTACCATCACATCGTTCTGCAGGCTAGCAATGATAGTTTATAACTAATTGAACAAAGCTTGGAAGTTTTCACGAAAAATAAACATCTGTGGAAATCACCTACTACTGGCGATTGCTTGAGGCCATTTTGAAGTGATTCGTTGATTGCTTAGATGGATAAGGTGATGACGAATCTAAATAAGTCATGATGGTAAAGTGAAAGATTAAACCTTAAGCATAGGCTGAATTTAAAGGTAAGCTGATTTATGCAATAAGCAAATGCATTCACTGATATCATGCAACAACAACAACACAAAACCACTCAATTTCAAATGTGTTCCATTCAAAATTCACACAAACTTTAAAATAATCCGTTATTCAAATTAAATAACTTAAATGAAGCATCACAATGAAACAAAAAAAAACGAATAATTAAAATAAATTACACAAATAGGAACACATATGAAGCGAAAAAGAAAATCTTAAAAGATTGTCTGAAGAAACTTAAAGTGAAAAAAGAAATTTTAAAATGATATCCAGCCTATTTTTTTGTTGTAGTGACAAGTGAGTATAGAACCAAGTAAAAGTTGCTCTTGACTGCCTCACGGAATCATATGCAATTTCAAATTTTCTCGTACTTCCTATAACAAATCTGATGATTTAAATATTAGCAGAGAGCAAGGATGTTTTTAAAATTATTTTTTACGTATTAAATACCTTTTTACAGGACGTTTATCTCTATGAATTTCCCATAGCAAGTATTTTACATGTTATTAGAACAACAAATGTAATAGAACAAATTGCTGACAGTCGTATCGATCATCGATGCATTCATTCATTACGCAGAACTCTCATTCGTAAGTTAAACTGATTTCGAACTTCAACATTATACGTCGTTAATGTGAGAAAAAAATTTTTGAAAAGCGACCGGAAGTGATCCACTGAAAAAAATTTCCATTAAATTCGTGAACAATAAAATTTGAGAAACTAAATCTATTTTCATCTTCTTATTTATAGTATATATCGGTTAGAACGAATATGTAAAAAAAAAAAATCGAAAGATGCGTTAGGAAATCAACAGAATAAATTAAAGCAAACAACGATATTATAGCATAATGAAGTTTCAGTTACATGCTCGTGGCTAATTAAGGCTTCTAAAATTGTGGTGCGATGACGACGTTGCTCTTCTAGTGAAGGCGTACGCCCACCTAGATGATGGCCTTGCAAAATTGCAGGAGTGATCCAACGATAAACGATGCTTCGGTTTAAATTTCTCCCATATCAGGTATTTGAAAACAATACGTAAATCTATTAATTCGTAATTAGTTTAATAAGCGAATCGATCACCGATTAAATGAAAATTTATAGTGCTGCAGGAGGCGATAACCCGTCATGAAGTGACACCTGCTGACGGCATATTGTGACCGATTTCTGTCACAATATATGCTAATTGGCACAAAATTCCAATAACAAAAGAATATCGATCGTTAAACGTCGAATTCATCGAACATCTAAAGTTACGATAACATATTAGCATTTCAAAGCAGCAATAATTATTTGCATGCATACAACAAGATAAAGCCATTCAGCCACTCAAAAAAAAGCGCTGATATCCTTGAAAGCCTTGCTTTTCCTAAGATATGCTTTCAGCTCCATTACCCTCTTCTCCACCAGGAAACAATACTACACATATGCGGTACAGGAAATAAGTGCTTATTTAACGAGCATGAATAGTACATTTGTATAAAGAAAAAATACTAGCTCATTTACGCATTCAAAAATGTTAGAAAATAATTAAAATGGCCAAAATAATTCGATAAATTGCACAACAAGACAATATGGGACTTAACGGTTTCCGTAAACTTGTTCTGTTGCAAATATTTTACAAATCAATAGCCTCTAAATAAGTTGTATTACGATATATGTAAAAGGTGTATACATTATGCGAGAACAACAATCGAAGAGACAAAATGTAAGCAGGGAAGCTTTAAGGCGGCAAACGAATAGCAAATAAGCCGCTCATCGATGCTCCACTCTGCCGTCAATTCCTCTTGGCTCAGCAATCTTACCCTGATATTTTTTAGGACTGAGAGTAAATGAAATCAAATAACAGAATTAGAGAAAAAGTGACGGTTTCCTATTTGTGTTCGTCTATATATGCACATGCAACAAGTCTACGTAATGATCAACATCAGCAAAATTAGCAAATCGATGAACATTTCTTTTCGAAGGTATCTCGAAGATCCTAAGATAGCTGGAAAAGGGTGATTAGCACAAATGACGATATGAAATCCACATCTTCTTGTTAAGATCGCCTAGAGAACCGACATAGGTGTCCAAGTGCTAATAAATGAATGAAACCCTCCTCCTCTCCATCTGAAACCTCAATATCAGCAAAAAAAACGACTGCGTCGATTATTTAAGGATGGTAATACCCTGCAGACCAGCGCCTACCAGATGACGTTGCACAGAGGTTGCATTGGGTAACGCTACAGCAGATTCGTTCTCACTCAAGAACTTCTGTAGATCGTTGACTTTCGTATCTACTCGATCCATTGAGTGAATAAAGCGATTCTTGTGAATTAGACAAGAGAAGACTGTGAAGATTATTAATACGGGAACTGCAAAAGAAAACAATCATCACTACACCATCAATAAACCATTCCCTCGCTTATCCATAATGTAGACACAACAGCCCTAGTTTCGAAGAGCAATGCTCTGATTTTGCTACCTGAGGGAAAGAAAGACGAACAAAATTTTTCTCTCCCAAATAATAGAAAGAAACGTCAGCCTTTGCTCGTGGTCCACTTACAAAGATGGCGAACGGTAGGTAAAGCGTCGTCTGTCTCGGTTCATTCCGCTTAATGTGGGGAATGGGAGGGAAAGAGGGCGACGCAAAGAGGGTATTGGTTTCTCTGATATTTCCTTTTACGAAAGGAGAGGTTCAAATTACCAACAATGTCGATATAAAGTGCTTCCACTAATGAAAACAGTTCAACGAAACCGTGAAATGATGATGAAACACCTATGTTGACCATTTTTTACAAAACAATTTTCGCCGTATTATCCTTCTGCGCAGTTAATTCCAAACTTGTATTCAAAACTGAAAAAAAACTGGAACACTCAACCTTCATTCTGTCCAAATACAGCAGTCAAAAAAAGTAGCTCCGCATGCATTAGCGCATTTCCGATTACCTTAACTTTGTAGATGCAAAGGTGCTCCACTGTTGTGACGAGAATTGAACACCTGGCATTTTTTTTACCCTCCGCGGAATCGAAAAGACATAGCGAGATCATAATTAAACCAGCTGCGGAGCACCTCAGAGAGCAAGCTCTACCACATATATTAACTTGCCGCCGAGTACTTTTTTCTCCAGAGGGAGAAATTGTTCTTAAATCATTACCGACGCTATGAGTTACTTAACTGATCGCCCACAATTCTGTCTACACCGAACGATGAGATAAGACCGTCCCAATTGTGCCTTTTCATTCCCATTGGATAATCAGGGAAACTCTATCGATCGTTATAAGTAATCTTTTCATTCCCAACAGAAAGAGAACTAAATGCGCCATCAAACAAAAATTAAATTCTACATCCTCCAACACACTCGTTTAATTCACATCCCCATTCGATGCACTAACCACTAAAAGAAGACTCCAACGAAACACTTACTGAGCATTGCTGTTGTTATATAAGCGGCCAATTCGTAGTTCACCGCATTAAATTTCACAAAGAATATAACGCCTATTTCAATAAGGAACAATACGAGTCCAATACAGGTGCTAAACAACCACGACAGATCAATATAGAACCTGAAATACGGACATTAGTTATGTGTGGCTGAAATATGACTTATATACTATTCGATTCAGAGAATTTCCAAGCAATATCAATTTATTGGCGAGCCAATTGAAATCATTCTTCTAGCTAATCCGTCACTTGCTTACTTTTATATCGCTCGTTAATATGTAGGCGTTAAAAACAATTGTATACTGGAAGATATGCCTCAGTGTTTTAACACTACTAATACTCGAAATACAGAATAAACGTTTATTCTAACGAAGACAAGTCTGATATATTTTATTATTACCTGAGCATTTTCGGTTCAACGAATTACCATTCGAATAGTATACTATCCCCAATTATTGCTACTAATCTTTGAGCAAAACTTCAGAACATATAAATATTGAAGTATGAATTAGTACAATACTGAGAAAAAAATATCGAAAAAAAGACCGCAAAATGAAAGTATGGGAAAAAAAATTGCTTATCTATTGCCTAAATGCCACCAAAAAAATTAAAACGACCTTCACTAAATATGATTCTTTAATGATGCTAACAACGCTAATCCTAACCCACAGATTCAATATACATTGCCCTCCCCCCATGCGTTGAACTTGCTGCACATATTTAAGCTGAATAACAGCTATAACAAATGATTGCAAAAACAAGAAGTACTTCAATCGGATGTGTGGTGAATCTTGTGTGCATCCGTTCGCCTCGATATACGGCAATATGCAAGTGGACATCATGAGTGCAAGTAGATGCACAGAGACTAGCAATGTCGTTACGACACCCAAAAGAATGAGCAAGTATGGTGGAGTGTTCGATTCGTACTGCAATTCCACCAATGCAACCTGAACTTTAGGTTGATTACGATGTGAGATGGAATGTTACACATCAACGATCTATTTGAATGAATCCTCATTGAACAGTATGTTGCAAAAATTATAGACGCTATTTATAAACATCAAAACTTTTCTACCGTCTAGCAGAAAATAAATGAACTTCACAAGTTATCCAACAGCGGGGTGGTAGGGGCTGTAATATTTTGTCCACCAAGTCTTGTACAACCAATAAGCCTGTGAGAAACGAGAAAGGGGAATTCAGTGACAGTCAGGTGGGAGTTAGGTTGGGTGTTTGACGAACACTGGAAGAAATATTTTCCATATCATTTGGTTGAGTAGGTTATCGAACCTGATTCCAAAAGAATTTGAAAAATCGTTTGAATAAACGCACCATCGCAAAGCCTGCCAAAAGTGCCGAAGTTCTGGAACTGGCCTTGAGTTGTGCTCGACTGAGGTCATAGCGATATTTCTCCAAAATCGTCAACTCACCGCGATGTCTGAAAATAAAATAGGGCGTTAATGCCTTCGAAGTCACTCAACTAACCTCGATTCTTGAAGCATTGATTTGATATCGTCGTGTTCATGTATAAACTCGTGTCTCGTCTCACCCTCGAATGCATTTGTGCAAATTTCGTTCGCCGAGCGCGTTTCGTTCAACATACGATTGCTTGCCGCTAGATGTGACGTCAATTTCATATCCGCTATCCATCCGGATAGAGGGTACGCATCAGTGATACCTTTCCGTCTCGGTGCCGATGCATCAAGAGGAAGAGGTGAAGATGGTGGTACCATATCAAACTCTGTATCGGCTGCTACATCAGCAACAGGTAAAGAATGAGGAGATTTAACGTTATGCTCACATTCTCGCCGAGTATCGTTGTGTGTTTGGAATAACCACATTCCATTACGCTCCGATTTTGGAGCGCTGGAAGAGGTATTATGTAAGAAGAAATGAATACTTTTACTGGGTTGTTGAACGCAATGTTGTGAAACAGCCAACAGCGGGCTTTGACAACTAATAGGATCTTTTCTGTGCTGATCCACTTCAGGATCAGAAGCAGTTGATGGAGGTGAATTGGTATCCATCGTATCCGTGGGATATCAACTGAAGTGGTTCCTTTTTGGTGATAGACTCTGATCGCTTGATGAGATGGAATTCGGCTGCACCCGATACAGAGTAATCGACGATGTGAATGTTGATTCAGTAGCCACTTGTCGACTTCAAAGTGCCGCGACCAATACGTGCTGCGTATGAATAACAAACGTTAAAAAAAAAACTTCCACCAATGTAAACAACTAAGGACAAATATCGTTAGGAATTGGAGGTGGAGAAATTTCTATTAAAAAAAAATTCATGCATAATTTCAAAGAAAATATTTCAATCTAACGAATTAAATGATTCAATAATAATTACTTTAAAAATCTCTTCCACGCTTTGTTAAATTATTGAATGCACTAAAATGACATAATATTCGACGAAAAAAAATCGAAATAGAGGTTAAAAACATAAAGCATCGCGAAATATTTTCGTTGTACAATAGGAACACTCATACTTGTCTCATACAATAGCTATAATACTTAGCGTTCGTTCGTGTATATGTGACAATGTGATGTGCATTGCACAAAATGAACAATTAATTTTAATCGATAAGAACAAAAAAAAAACGCACGTAAATAAAAGCAAATGATGTGCTAAACAAATTGAAAAAAAAAAATCACGCAGCAAAAATGCGGAAATAAGGAAAGAAAAAAGAATTAATAATTACTAATAATAAATTCAGAAAATAAAATTGTCGATTAATACCCTAACTAAGAGAAATAAAAATTTTTGGAAATGCCGTATAAGCTTGTAAACGAAAATAAGATCACATGATATGATCCACTACAAAACATAACATGACATGGTCCAGAATAAAACATAAAAAAAACAGCGAATAAGCTCGAATGTGAAGAAAACAGCGAATTAGTTCGAGTTAGTGTCATCTGGAAACGCTTCATCATATTATCGGCATTCAATTTTCTTTTTTTTTCATTGAATCAAAAATGAAGTGATATCGACATCTTGAAAGAGCGAATTCCGCCTTCAGGACATTGGTAGCGAGTCGAAAAAAGTTGATAATCTCTATTAAAGATCAAGAGAATGAAAAAACTTCGCAAAATCGACCGTCTGATGACGTACAACGACAAGTTCATGTGTCCCCCTACTCCCTTCTGGTCCCCTATCCTAGCCCACGCCACTCACCCGCAATGGGTTGTAGAATGACCTACTCGGTAGCATATCGATAACCTAACCCAAAAATTATACAGCAAACCACAGAATAAATTTATACAAATTTATACAAAGCACTGCTAGATTTACATTCATTCAAAAATTTTCAACAATCCAATGTTTCACATTATGCACTTCTCATTTCAAATAAAAAACTTACAATTATTCAATGAACGACAGCAATTTTTTACACATCCATAAGTCTCATACATTATAACGATGGGACGCTATTAAACTATCACAGATCATATATGTGGAAGGCTACAGGTCTTCTATATATGTAGCAATAGGAAAAGAATAAGCGCTTAAAGATTCTGATTCAAAGAAAGTATTCATTCATCTAAACATTGAAATAATCAAATAAAACCCCCCGCAATGCAACTCAATATAAATGTAATTCATTCGCTTTGCAATTCCCCTAAATATCATCAAATTTTTCAAGAAAAAATTTCATTTCGCAATCAATGCAAACGAATAAAAACTATTAAAATTCGAATAAAGAACGTAGAATAAATCATTAAACTTCGATTAAACGAGAAAAAAACAATTTTATCTTCTATCAAAAATTGAATTTGAAATTGACAATTGTAAAAGAAGGACATCGGAAAAGTTTAGTAAAAAGAACATGAATGGTAGGAACAATACCAAAAGAAACAAAAAAAAAAGAAAAACAAATAGCAAAGAAAGAAAAAAAAACAATGGAATGTATACAAAAAGATTTTCAAAGCAGAGAAAATTTATTCGAAATGAATATAAATACAAAAATATTACTCATCATTTTTGCATTTTAATTAATTGAATTAATTGTTAGAAATGATGCACTCGATTCTATTCATATTTCGATGAGTTGATTGCTTCTTTCAGCATTCAGCTTGAAAAATTCTATTCATGCCCTTCCAAACATAAAATAAGTGATATGGTTCGATGGATACAACATAAGACATTAGTCACAACCACTACTTTGCAGATACCTCAAAACTTTTAAACAAAACAATGAATAATCAGAGAACTAAGAGATCATCTATCACCTCAAGAATCTGCCGCAATATCTGCGATTCCGACCCGACAAAATCAGTGAAAATGAGAGGTCCTATGCTCTATGATGGTACTCGAAAAACGCACCACGCAACCATCCTTTATAATTCCTTCCTCGACCAGCATTGATGAAAATCTTTGAATATAGACCCCGATGAAGAAACCATAACAGCGCATGGCATTGGGATCGTAAAAGGAGCCATATCTAGCCGAATGGATAGATAATACACAAAAAATATATTTTAGCACTCAAAAAGTCGGAAGCTGCGTAAATAATATTGTCAAAAAAAAGCACAGCAAAAGAAGTGGATGGCCATAAAAGCGCAGATGAATAAATATATAGCAGTGTGTACCCCCTCTGTCAACATGTTATGCGCTCTTTTTGCTGATCATATGAGAACGATTGTGTCAGTTCGGTGTTATTCGAATAGTGAAACGTCTCAGAAACAAACGCTATATTCACCTCAACTAAAGTAAACATTTTACAAGTCATTTTACACTACCATATATACTATTCTCATACTTAGATTTTACGCAATTATCCACAAGGGTTAAAGCGATGAAATATTGAACGAGCGACTCACCCTCGATATCACTTCCGTTAACTCGAATTTCGATGAGTAGGCGCTGAGGAATGTCATATCGCAATATAGCTACTATTCGACATCGACTATCCGTTTGTATTAAAACATTATTTAGCTGCTAAAATCCTCATAAATTTCGTTTCAAATAGTTAAATGACTCTGTGAAATTTGGATCAATGAAAGTTGGATTTTGCGGTAAAGATATCCAACATGAATCATGCTGGCTGAACGACAGTCGTGCATCGAGTCATCGAGCATTGAGTTCGGAACTCATTAAATCCCATATTCGATCAAATCATCAGAACACAATGAATATCCATCAAAACATAATTGAAGAATGCAAAACCGCAGCAAATACAACTAAAAATTTTAAAGGATGCCTTCACTTTCCCGTGTTCGATCAATCCAAAACTAAAGCAAGCGCATTTTCGATCAAAAACTTGACACTTAAAGTTATTCATGGTTCACTAAAAGCTACAACAGCACAAGTATTTGAAAAATCATTATTATAGTCAATTTATTTAGTACGCTAACAAATGAAAGAGAACAGCAATCAGATTACAATGCATTCTATACGGCATAGATAGTTATGAATTATTGAATAATATAAAAATCACTAATTTTAAAATGCTATAATTTTTTTCTCATGAATAAAAGTAAAAGTATTTCTTCTATTTGAAACGGCTCATTGAATTCCAATATTTGATAATACAGCGCACGAAATTCAACATAAAAGCGATTTCCCAAAAATTTCCCGGGTAGTTTGCAGCTTCAGATAGTGTAAGAGGCTAATATTTTTATACACCTTCTTGAGCGCAAATTTAAAAACCAACAACGCCAAAAACGATTTAAAATAATTCGAAAAAATTGCATTTTATGATCGGATTCACAATCATAAGATTGCAGTAAGCTATAAAAGAAAGCAAAAAAAAAAAGAAGAAAGAAACAAGTCATTCTCAGATATTCCGAGTGGAATTGAAAACAAGCATCTGAAGTGTGGGCCGATTGCATT
This sequence comes from Baylisascaris procyonis, assembly GCA_037389465.1. Taxonomy (NCBI): domain Eukaryota; kingdom Metazoa; phylum Nematoda; class Chromadorea; order Rhabditida; family Ascarididae; genus Baylisascaris; species Baylisascaris procyonis. The sequence continues at coordinate 3,652,724 of JAZARR010000154.1, read as the reverse complement.
AGCGATAAGAGTGCAATAATGATGCGAATGGCAAATGCATCAAACAAGCACATTACACTAGAAAAACCCATTATACTAACATATAACACTGATCGTCCTCCTCCCGCTTCAATGATCACTCAAGAATACTCTCCCTGCTCATTTCAACGCTTTCCATCATCGCTTTTGATGCATTTTTAAAAGAGAAAACTAAAATTTTTATGTTTAAATGACAGTTACGCCAATATTTTCTTACATATAAATGTAAAACGAAAATATCAATAGAAAAGTAAATCTTAGAACGAAAAATATACAATCTACAAAGGAAAAAATCATCTAATATCAGCAAAAAATAAAAATAAAATTCGAATTGACAATTAAAAGAAGTCTCTAATTTAAAATAAAAAGTTGCCGAATAAACTAAACATTGAAACGACTACGAATATACAATTCATTCCGATGATTGCACTACGTTCCTGGTAATATCAAAACGACGGCGCTCAAAAGGAACACCCACGAAGTGCATTCATGCAAAAACCAATCCACAATCGTCGGTAGATCATCAATACATTTTTAAATCATCGATCTACGCATCCAATCGATTCCTCCACATAATTATATCGCCGTAATTATCTCATACAATATAACTATACTTTATTAAACTCAACTATTTGGACTAATTTTTCATGGACTAATAAAGTCGAAAAAAAAGGCATCGATAAATATATTCGCTTTTTTAATCAACCGTATAAATCCCTCAAAAAAAAAGCATTTTCAATCAAAAATCGGCATTTATAATAAAGTTTTTGAGACGAAATATGTCTCAAGAATTTCATCAAAATTCTCAAAGAACTCATAATTATAGTCATCTCGGAGAAGTTTTTGTAAATGTTGTTTCTTCTATTTCACTAATATTATTAACTGCAATAAATAAATGAACAAAAATAAAATAAAATATTTTAATAATAGGAACAAGAAATTCCCTTTCAAATCTCATAGACAAGGCCTAAAAGATGAGAAATGAGCAAATTTAGATTAAAAGTAAAAAATAAAGCTGACCGAAGGGGGTTGATGCCTTTATTCTTCTATCTAATTCATCGAGAAAATTCCCCAAAATGCAATAATCTTAAAACGAGATGCATACTGAAGGAAAACAGTATCCGAAACTAAAGGAAAACCCCTTTCTCCAAGAAGAAAAGCTTCAACGTGGAATTGTGGAAGATAAAAGTCGAACTATAGGTATTTACGGTCATCAAATCATATGCTTATTCAATAGCCGATAGATTCTCGTAAGACAAGTACAGCTGTAAAGCCACAAAGTCATATTCAAGTAGTAGTGAAAACGTCCTTTTTGAAAATATCGCCCAAAAGAAAGATGTAGGAAGACGTAGAAAAAAAAAAGAAAAAACCGTAACAGAAAAAATCGTATACGTGAAGATGGCATCTAGGTAGGGTAAGTAAACATCACGTCAGCAATAAAACCGGAAGAGAAAGTCAGATAGAGCAATCGGCTTAATCACTAAATTAAACAATGAAGTCGAGAAAACCGAAGCAATGCAAGTATCAAAAGTAACTAACTAAAGCAAAACAGAGGAAATTGCATATATATATCATTAAAATATAGCAATTAGGTAGGTAATTTTACAGGTAATTCATCAAACCAGTAGCGTAATGAATACGATTTTCGATGTAATAGAATTTAAAAAAATAAATAATTATAAACTCTTTGACTAGAAAACAATGAAAATAAACAAGCAACATCAAGAACAACAACAACAACAACAAAAAAGGAAAGAAACGAACTGTTTTTGAAGGGAATGTAGTAGTGGGTTAACGGTGACCAACTGCGGTGGTGTTTGCGTTGGTTCGAATGAAGGTGGTGCCGCACCTGAAATAATCATAAAATTCATACTTTCATTTACTCGATCAAACGATTGATGAAATGATTACAAGTGGCCCTTTTTTATTAATTTCGACTCTGATTTGCAGCCATAATGCGCTAAATGGATCGATAATATTGGTAAGCAAAAATAACACCAATAAGAGCTCCTTCGATAAGTGACTACTTATTTTCACATAAGTAACACCAGTAACATCGATGCCATATTATTGGATACTCGAAATAAACCGACAGGTAAAACTTCTTTCTAAAAACCTTCGAATAAAATCCTTTGAAGAGCACAAAAATTCTAAAAGTTTTAGAGTAGAATAAAAAATCCTCGTAGGATTTCGTGAAGGTAATATTACAACAACGCATTGTCATTGTGGTTTTATTCGATTTTTTAAACAAAAGCAAAACAAGAAAACTTTTGAAAGTGTCTTGTGGAGGGAAAGTGGAACAGAAAGAGAAGTCATAAGCGTTTTCATCATCAGTTGATAATTTTTTTTTTTTGTTGACTAATTGACAACAGCACCTATAGCAAACAGCAACTTTAAATATTAAAAATAGCTGAACATGTTCAAAGAAAGAAACAAATCGAGTTATTGAATATTTGCAAACCTATAGCACTGGCGAGAGAGAAGCTCGGCTGCTGTCCCGAATGGAAATACGACGGGTTACTTTGAGTAACACCTGTCGATGCTGTAAATTAAAAATTTTAGATGCTAATAAGCAACTGATTGTTATTCCATCCTTCACAAAGAAATATAATCATTACCAAGAGAGAACAATAAAAAAAATCAAAAATTTGCTTTTTTTTACCCCCAAAAAATTCATCTTTTTTCGAAAAATCGGTCAGCTTAAAGAAAGATCATAGCAAAGGTTTCCGTAATTTCCGCCAACTGAAACTATCGCATCGTTAATAAAAATTTCCCTTCTATAAAATATGCAAAAAAAGCTCGTAAACGATGCAATATCAAACATTAACGAATATCAAACATTAACGAAAAACGATTTGCAAACGCGACGTTGAGAGAAAAGTGCGTTGCAATCATTTTACACCATAAAAGTGCAACGCACTTTTATGATGCATTCTTCGACGAAAAATTTACAAGCAAATAGTTTGTTAATGATAAAAAACGAAACAGGAAATTTGGGCGAATTATTTCTCTTTCAAAATTGCGCATCATTCAACAACCAAACTGGTACATGACGAGTCAGCAATATGCCCGCACCTATTCGACTATTTAATAACGAAAATTACCCATCCCATCACTTCAATTCAATGCGAATTTTTAATAAACGATGCATTGAGAACGAGGAAAACACGAAAAAAACTACAATGAAAAATACATCCTCAAAATATATTTCGTTGACCTGGACTTAAGGATGAATGAATAAATGCAACATCCAATATACCTATATGCTCGTACAAGCCAACCGGCGAATAGGAACCCCCATACAAAACTTGCTTATCCACCTAAGTAAACTTCTAATGAGTACAGGAGAATCAAATAATGAAGAAAAATTCTTATCAGACTCATTAACACAGTTAATAATCATAGTTCGATCCATTAATCAGTTCCTATTCCATAATCAAATATAATCCAATTTCTTTCTCTCGCTTGCTGGGTCACTCGATCAGCATTAAAAATGCACCTCAACAACTTCTTTATAACGAAAATATGAACTATTTTAGTCCCCCTCAGCAATGGGTTGCACAGCAACAATAAATGCTATATCAGAACAACGAAGGCAAAATGCATTTAGCTAATACCGCGGCTCATCGTTACTCCATAATTATTCCACAATAAGCTACTCATGTCACATCTGAGGGATTTTTAATAAAAAAGTTAACGAACCAGAAAAAAACACAAATATAAACAAATCTGAGCTGGAAAAAAGATGAGCTTACGTGCAGCTGAGACGAATTGGTCACGTACATCGAAATTCGAGCAGGTAAGGCTCGTGCCACTAGATGAACGCACTCGCTGCAGGTTAGATACACTCATCGAGCTCACCTGCACTGGTCTACATGAGGTTTCACTCGGACAGTTAGTCGAAGGTGAAAAAGACCGGTTCACTGCAATAAACCATATTTCAGGTGGCAAACACCTTGTGAAGTTAAATGATACGATCGGACTGTGTGCATACAACCGCTTTTGGTTTGTTGAGGTTGCCGATAGCATATATGGGCATATCTCTACTCGTGAACATTTCAGCGAAATGGATATGGTCCAATATGTAAATACCTACCAATATAGAGGAATGAAAACGTCTCTCAAACCTCCAGGTAGAACTCATACCTCTCATAGTATAATAAAGTGTTTGCGGAATAATTCGCGCTTTTAGATGCTTTTAGACACATACGTCATTATGACTAATACAGGTGTGTACATGGATAATATAAGTACCCAATGAGCAAGTATCACCTATCAGAGATGTCCAGATTTTCGAATAAAACCGGCTCAGGAAGAGCATCGAACTGTGACCATAACTGGAGTTGGACCTATAGGGTACAGATCACAAGGAATTCACTACTGCTCCTTTTTCCTCTGTTTTCTTCACCATATATTGGCGTCCATCTTAGAAATTCATCTCCAAACCTTTTCGGGAGATCTGCAATTAATCGCTTCCGCTTATCCGAGTTACCTGCAAGCATTATGATCTATTCGTCATGGGCAGATCGGGCTCCAAGCCATGCCGATCTAATCTTGCTTCCTCTGTCTGATATAACGATATTGTTTGCAGCGCTTTACAAACCTATGTAATGAAGCTGTCAAACTGAACGCCACGCAGCTTTTATTGCAGCATAAACCACTGCCAGTCGCTTCAAACTGACCAGTGTAATTCAAAGAAGGTCAAAAGCATACAGACAGATCAAATGATTACCCAACATGTGTTGGGAGGTTAGTTAAAGGCGAATAGAGAAGATATAAAAGGGGTTAATGTGCTCATGTATTCACTTCCACACTGGTCTAAGGCCGAATGGGCGTAGCGATGGCCACTGAACTGCCCAAGGTAATCGGCGGCAGCGTAGAGTTCGACTGCAGGATCGCGTCGGCGATTCGAGCTATTCTAATGTCGCTTCTTGTTTGTCACCTTATTGCATGAGTGTGATAAACTGTCCGCCCCTTATACCTCTGTTGTCTCGCAATTAACTCGATCGCAGCTTAAAGGAGGGTGCAGACCCTCAAAGAGACTTGGACGATTAGACAAGCCCAGTGGAGCTGACCGTTTGATAGGCGACATGATATACCACCTTCTACCACCTTCCGGAAAGATAATCGCTTAACCAACAAGTTGTTGTGATAATAAGGACATTACGATTTATTAATTTCAATTTTTTTTCGATTATATTTCCGTTTTCGATTGATGAAAGCAGAGAGTGAAAAATATTTAAAATAAGATGCTGCTTAGCACATATAAAAATAAGCATACATCGCTTTGTTCTATTATTTGTAAGGAAAAAGTTGAAACCTTAGCATTCAACTCAGGATATTAACGGAATTCTCCCACAATAATAAATCATTTCATCACCTGGATATTTAAAATGGTGTGGACTTTATTTGAACGATGGGGCAGCATTCATTGGGAGTGTTGGAATTTCGCACCAAGAGACGATGTAAAAATACTGGAATCGACCAACACATGAGACCACACATCTGGACAGATGGTGAAAACTACAGCTCCAAGCTACTGAACTACGATGAAATGTCTAATCTAAACATCTGACTATGCTACAGGTATGCTCGATCACGACATGGGAAAGTATTCGATAAACTACTCGAAAAAACTATTATGCTAATTCGATTGTTGAGTGTTTTATAAGTCGCAAGTCGTTTCCTTATCAGAAATGCTCAAACTTGTAAATAAGTTTAGAAAAAAAATTGAAATATCACCATAAATCAATAGAATAAAAAGAGAGAAAAAAAAACGTTAAACCATTGCACCCGTTGCAAAGATGAATCAGCTGTTTAAGTTGTTCGCCATATGATCAGTCAGCCTATTGAAATGAAACATTAAACTACAATAAACGCTCGGGAAATATTTAGTGGCATAAAATCACCAGAATGAAAAATGTTGCTGCAAAAAAATGTGTTACCATCATTCAATAATTCGTTTTAAAATATTGAGCTTGAAAAGTGTAGATTCTAGCCCAATCCTTTACTATTCCTTTTTTTTCTTATATATATATATATATATATATATATATATATATATATATATATATATATATATATATAAATTCAATATATTCGAGCGAGTTATATTTATTTATCATGCTCTATAAAACAAAATGTTTTCCCCTCTTGCTTCATCTTGTCCATCGACTACTAGCAAATATCTAAAAAACTTCAAGGAATCTAAAGAGTTGCACTGTTCTATTGACTTATTCCCTCCTGAAAAGGTTGCAGCTGAAGGAAAATATAGCGACTAATATAGGCGCACATGCAGCAATGAAAAGAAGAGACTTAAAGCTTCCGATAGGGTTTTACAAGATAGAAATAAAAGGAAATGCGTGATCTGTGGGAATGTTAAACAAGTGGGTAATAGATTTGCATATTCAATAGCAACCTGCTAAAGCGAATAGTTTCTCGTCATATACTGAATAAAAAAATTACAGCAATGTATAATATGATAAACCTACTAGTGATTAATGTTACAAAACTTCAAGAATATCTAAATTTTGCAAATTAATGGAAACGATAGGGGATGATATTTAATAAAATTGGAGCAAACTCTCAAATAAAAACCCTAAATTCCATTTGTAGCCCATCTAAACAATTATACACTGCCTGTGACAATGTTCAGATATTCAAAAAAAAAAAAAAAATGGAAAACCGGGCATTAAATTTGTGGCATGATTTTGCATTTCTTTTATTGCTGACATAATTTCCATTTATTCTTTTCAGTGCATTCGTTTTCAATTATGAAAAAGGTTGTTCATTTTATAAAAATCCATGAATAGAAAAACTATTTATAGAGAACGGCTTAAGCAAAAGAACTTGAACATGTCGACACTGGCTGTTATCTCATAGCATAACATCTATCCATTTTCCGCTTATTTTTCTGCATATCTCATTATCTCAAAAGGCGTAAATATTATATATTACAGCAAATAAGCCTAAATAAAGAGTTTTCTTATTTTTTATGCGTTATTTATTGATGTGTTTATGCGTTAACCGTCTATTTTTTCAGTATCTTTTCGTATGTATGGAGTAGTTTTTGTTCAGCTATTCAGCAACTCATCATTCAAGCTACAAAGGCTGTTTCCGATAGCGCAGTAAATATTTGTCCTTGGTTTGTGAAGCATAGAAGATGAATCGGACATCTTTGATTAGGTCGGGTAAATAGGCCATAGCAACATGGTATATCGATATAGCCACTTGAGTTGGGAGCGCAAATATGGGAGCGTGAAAAAGCAGTTCAACGTAATAAATGATCTAGAAAATTGCTTACTGCTATTCAATGCTCACAACATCTGCAATATGGGAATATAAGCCGTGGAATATTTGCATCCACAGAAATATTCCGATAGGTACATAACTACCTAAGACAGGTGCGCATTTCAATGGCGCAAATATCCGTAGCGGCGCAAATGGTGCAAATATCAATATCCCGTACGTGATCAAACTGTGTAAGTGTTGACATCATACACAAGTATCGTATGAGTACAAGTTAGTGGGCGCAGAATGTTGAGTAAATTAATAAATGAAAGAAGAAGCGACAATTTGGATTAACGTGAAAGTAGAGATGAAAGAAAACAGTTAAAGTAGTATCATTTCTCGCTGGTTGCCTTTCATAGAACCAGTTCTATGTTTCGCTATCAAAACAACACTCACATGCCTTTAATATTTCGACCAATATCAATTTTTTGTACTTTTCATAAGATGTTATTGTTGGATGATAGAAATATATAAAATTAGAAAATCCGAGGTGGGAATAAAAATCAAAAGTTTTTTTTAAAAAAAATATAAATTACCAACTGAATTAGAAGTACGCTTAGAACACTTTTAGGTACTTTCCTTATGGTGAAGTTATTTCAATTCGCAACAAGAAAGTATTTGTATTTATGTGTTTATTAGAGAGTTTTTCAACTCAGACAATGATACCTGCGTTAAGAAATTCAGAGAATATATGACATATCGTGGCTGCAGTCTTTTGTAAATCATCCAGATGGGTTTATGATTAGTAAAATTTATAGACATTTAAAAGTGCTAAAAAATTTACATGTATTTTTTAAATAGCGGTTGGATAGTCATTTTACACCGATCAAGTCACTAGAAATTGAATCTTTCATAAAAGATTTATGCAGTTTATCGGAATTAATTAAACTTTAAACATATATTTTGCTTACTGACAGGACTGAAGGTAATTTTAGTCATGTAAGCGGAATAAAGGTTGAAATTTTCGTGTAATACTTGGGCATTGCTTTGGGATATAAATTTCCGATTTGTGATGAAACAGTGAATATGGGAATTTTAACGATGCCATAAAAAATTTCATCGATAACCTGTCAAGCTTTCTTTCTCAACAATTATTCCCAATAAAAAAAAACGCATTATATTTTCTGATCTGCAAGCAATTTCCCTGTCATCTTAACAATCTTCTAGTAGAACTAGGTTTATCTAAGAGAAAATTTGCGAATAATTTTGCATTAAATTTGATTGTTATTTACCACATGGATTTTTGGGTCTTTTATCTCATGTACCTGTGCTTATACCTACAACAGCATAATATTTTATAACTAATTTAATCTTACAAAACGAAGAATTTTCGTTGAACATTAATAAGGCCTATAGCGGAAAGCAATTACAAAACATAAATGTAACATGAACGTTTCAAATTGAGACACTTAAACTGCATAGTTTCTCCTCGTATACATTTTGGAATTGCTATTTGGAATGATAGGGAAGATCGTTGTTATAAATTGCTTACAATGTGAGAGTGGAAGTGCAAGCGTATTATGTGATCCGGCAATCGATTTACTTTTATCGATCGATGGCGCCGACATCTGAAAATCGTTTGAATTGAATTTTTCATTTCCGATTTTCTTTGATATACTTCTATTATTATCATTACTATTCAACTCATAATGAATCTATGAATCATAAATTGGATTTTCTATTGAAGCAGTTTTCGTGGAATCTCACAGAAAAATTCACTAAACTGAAAAAAAGTAACTGTTTTTCTTCATCAATGAGTTCAAGAATTTTGCGGAACTTCCCGTAAAAATTTTCCAGAAAACTTTATTACCTAAACAAAAACGATTGAGTTTTCGATATTAATGCTGGAAATTTGAATAGAATGCACTACAATTCTTTACTGACAATAAATCGCTCATTGATTAGCCATAATATAAGCAGATAAAAATATTGCATTTATTAGTGTAATTATCCTAGAGATCAAAAAATAGCAAATTACATAATATGATGAACGAAAAATAATAAATCGAGATTAATGCAAGTAATCTACATGATTGGAAAAATCCATTTGCGAAGAATTCAGGGACGAAATCTCATTTGAAAATTTCCCTTCTATTCAAAGTAATTTTCAAATTCAAATTCAAAGTATTCAATTTTTAAATTTCTATTGTAAATTTAACGATAAATATAGGAGATGAAGGCATTCTAAAGAAATGAAAGCAAGAAACCTTGATTTGATGGCGTTTTTTGCTCTTCTTTGATGACAATCTCATGATGAGTTTTCCGATGTGACGGAAATATCGATGGGGGAGTTGTGACGAGGACACCCACTATGCCTATATGGGGCGATAAAATTTTTGACAACACTTCCGCACTTGCAAATCACGTTTTCGAATCGACATTATTTAATCTCTGATTTGCATACGAGACGTGACATGCGCATTGGCTCTTTGAGACTATTTGAATATGTCTATCTTGATCTATTGCCCCATTGAATAAAATGAGGGAATATCACATTGCCTCAGGAGTTAAAATCTCTCTAGAATTTGGGTATTAGTGATGTTTGACGTTAGGCGATGTACATATATCTTCGACCTTAATTGAGTTAATAAAACAATTATGGGGGATTTCTTACCGATTACCTATAGTTGGATGGAATAGGATATTGAGGCGACTACACTATTTTATCGTCATTCTAAAGAATTTTAACCTCTATCTGCGACACTTTCATAAGCCAGAAAAACCTATGAGAAGGACATATGATAAGAAATTTTAGTAGTAAAAATTTTATTCAAAATACTGCTTTATAAATTTTATATGAAGTTGCGAAAATCTATAGAATTAATATCAATAATATTAGGCTTTTTCTTCTCAATTTTAATTATATTCTCTATTCTTTCTTGAAGAATTGTTCTACTCGTTTTTCTCGTTCTCGATTAAAATCACCTCAAATACTTCAAAGAAAATTTAGACTCTAAATATCGTTTAAGCGCCTATAATTGCACGATTTAAAACTCACATGAAATTTTTCATATGTGATCGGTTCGATACGTCTTGAAGCAGCAGAATTGCGAACTGAAAATAAGTAAGAATTTATTTAATAATTGCGAAGAGATATTGTTACATAGTGTCTCAAACGTTAACATATATTGTTCAATCGTTTGATCGCCGATCTCTAACAGCCAAATATTACGGAATGGCTGAACAACTAGTCATCGGATTATTCCAACTTCACTCTATGAGAAGAATTAGGGAGAGCATCAAAATATAGAACAGGTTTTCGTTAGCAAATATAATAGGTGGTCAAAAGTGGAATAAAATAGACGAATCGTGATTCTATTAAAATAATATTAGTCTCGTTTAGATTGTAATTTACAGATATAAATGGAAGAAATTCAAAACTCCTAAAATTTAAAAATGTTCAGCAATTCTTAACGCTTGACCATTAGAAGTGAGCGGTCAAGCGATCCAACAATAAATGTTACTACTCTAGATTAAGATGTTATAGGGTTTTATTAGCCTATGCATAATTATTACTACGACTAGGAAATATAAAGATGGTTGTCTACTCCACTACCAGTTACTCATTTGCTACGTAAATATTCTTGTAGAGATTTCCAGATTTTCAGATGCTATATATTGAATAAGGTTATTATAAAAAAATAGATTACAAAATAGAGTAATTTTAATTGTTATACAAATGAATTATTGGTAATAGGAAGGTGAAATACTCTCACTTTCAGCTAATGTTCCCATTTCTTCGATAGTTTTGAAACGTTGTCGATCAACAGGAAAATTAAAGGTTCTCTCTTCGTCGTTTGACGAATGTCTTCAAACTTTGAGTGTTTGAAAGGAAGCACTAAATTGCTGACCTTGTTGAATTGTTTTTAAACAATTCTCACTAGTCACTGACGTGACGTAATCATAAGAAAATAGAATAAAATCTAGTTTTATTGTTTCTTTACACATCTTTTCTTGTGTTTTTTATTTTCTCATTGAGGTACGAAAATTATATTTTTTAAAGAGTATCCAAATACGGATTAATAACAATAATTACTACTATGTAATAGATGGTGCTACAATTTTTAAAAAGTCAAAAGATTTGATGAATACTCTATTTTTATGCATCTTAAAGGTGATTGATGATATCATCTATAAGAAGTAAATTAGCCTTTTGTACTAAACGCAGTAAGCCTAAAGGCGTATTTTCACTAATTTTTATGGGCCTTTTTTAAATAATCAAGGCATACAATATGATCTAAAACTAACCAGAAACACGTAGATGAGATCTTCTGGAAATTGAACAAGTGGACACCTTGTTCGTCGAGTGTTATGTTTTAATGCTTTATTTTATTGTGAGCTAGTCTAGCGCTCTTTTGTTCTGAACCACTTACAGCGACATTTTGGTGCAAAGAAAGAATCTGTATAGCGAGACTTAATAGACAGAACTTTCCCATATATATGCAAAATATGGATCGAAACCGACTGAAATATGTTCAAACAAAAAAAAAAAAACGTGCAAAATGAGATATTTATTAACAAGAGGGGGGGGGGAGGAGGGAAGGAATTTACTATATGGCTCGGAATTTTTGCACAGTATTTTAATCTAGTTACAGTTATAGCAATAACGGTGATTTGGGCTTCAAAATTTGAGTTTTTCTTTTATTTAGGATACTCGATGACTGATTAATATGAAACAAGATACAACATTCACATCGGAAATACTATCAATAAACAATAGACAGGAAAAAAACCAAAACGTGAAACTCGTTCAATAACAGTGCCGTACTTTACTAGCAAGAGAGACACTCTGTGCATTTTTAAACATATTGAGCAGAGGAGAAGAAAAATGGAGCCCTAAGGGATCTTTTTATGGAACCCCGAGGGATCTTTCTATGTTCTAAAGCTAGATTAACTTCGAAATAATCTATCAAGCATCTAATAGAGATTAAACTGATAAGAGTAAAAACTGCATTTTGGTCTTAGGCTATGAGCATAAATTTGTGAATAGTGATAATCGTCCAGTTTAAAAATATAGAATGACCTTGCTCTCGGATTGATATGCAAAAGGCGTATAACATAGCAAAGTCAACTTCTCGTGAAAAATTTTATCAGAAGTTTTTTCGAATGTCCACGGAAAAAAATCTTCCTAATATATAGCTGTCTAAAGAGCAGGATGATGGCTATCAATTGAATCGACGATAAAACCTCTAATAAAGTCAAAGTAGCCACGGAACTAGGTAAAGTGCAATATTATAGCCATTTTTGTATACTTATTTTCTCACTTAATCGATGCAACAGTCACAAAATAAAGTTGTTCCCGTCGAAATTATTTTAGGCCTTGCTAATGGCATATTATCGTATGTAGTTAACAGTGAAAGTGAAGCAGAAGATTGAATAAGCAAAAATCGAAATATCTAAGAAAAATACAGTGGAAAATATATGAGTTTAAATGTGAGAGAAATGGCTATGAACAGAAAAGACACAGAAAAAAACATCGAAATAGAGTCGAAAAATCGGTCATCTACATCTTTCATGAAAAAAGAGAGTAGATAAGCCACCGAGGGCTTAAAATTACAAATGAATAGAGCAATTACAAAAATCAATCAGATGTCAAACTAAGCAATATAGAAAAGTTCTTTTAACTCTAATTATGCTCATACCATGCAGCATATCTAAGCAAGCTAGGCCTAAAACAGCTAAGGCAGAAGTGGTTTCATAAAATCCATAAAGCTACAAACAACTGCATTGGTTCAGGCGTATGTTTGGATCAAAAATAATCGAGTTTTAGAAATGAAATACGCTTAAGATTAGAATCCAAGTCATCCCGCATTGTTATGCTTTATGGTTCATTGAAATTTATGCAGATTTATGCTTAATTATGAAGAAATTTTAATATCTACAGCAAATATAAGAAAATTTGAGAATACAGCTTAAAGCATCTATAACAATAGAATAGGATATCTATCACAATATTAGACGAGAATGAATAATAAACCAATCGATAAAATTTACGATGATCAATTGAATAGAAGCCAGTTTCTTGATGACGATAGACATTTTTATAATTTTTTGATCAACCGTTCGCTTTCTTGAAAATATGTAATTTCAGTTAAAAATTATTTCTTATTTCTTATTATTTCAGTTGAAAAATTTCAGTTAAATTATTGAATTCTTTAAAGCGCAAAAAGGAATAAAGTTGCTTCGAAGGGAAGGAGGAAGAACTTAGAGGAGAGGAAGAAAGGGAGAAGAAACGTGGAGCAAGCAGCAAAGATTTCATAGTCACGATTGAAGGAGGATCTAAAAAGAAGGTTCGTACATTTTGATCCGCTCTTCAAATAACAAATATCAACGCAACGATGATCACTTGAAAAAATTATGGAAAACATTTCAAAGTTCTACACACGGAAATCTATCGTAGGCATTCTGTTATACTTGCAACGATCTTTGCACATTCTGTTATACTAGATTAGGCAATAGGAAAGTCAAAAGGCGAATAAAAAGTGATTTATTCTCACAACGAAGATCATTAACTAAACAAACTATGTAGGTATATATATATATATATATATATATATATATATATATATATATATATATATATATATATATATATATATATTATAAATGACATTAATGTTTATGGTTACCGATAAAAGTAAACATGTAAACAAATAAATACTAACTCGAGAAAAGTGAATAAGATGTAGTGTTGTTGCGATGTACATGGTTGGCGTGTAGCTGTTTGTGCGGCATTGTGAGTACAGCATTCGACACACTCGATTCTATTCAATGCACAATGAAAGAACCACAGTCTCTTGCCTATCCATTCAGCTTAATCGTATATCCACCATAATCAGAGTAATTATTATATCAGCCAAACTCTCAGCTCATTTAGAAAAAAAATTCAATGATGAGCATTACATGCTATCGGTCGAAATAGTTTCGCTACAATGAAAGTTTCTCTCATCATCAATAATACTTGATTCAAAAAAAAAATTTTTTTATGACGTCATGTTTGCATGACGTCATTGTATGTAATTCGCATAAGTTTAAAACAGTGGAATGTGAGTGCACTGTGACAATTATAATGGTGAACTCTGGAGTGGCCTTTGTTGGGAGCGATTTTTTTTGCCGTATAAAGCACTCTATCGTAATCGATGTAGTTATTATCTGAAAAAAAAAATGGATTCCCATCCCTAATTGGTCAAATAATAGAGCGCAAATTAAAGGAAATCCAGATTACCTAAATTAGTAGATATAGATGTTTTCACAAATGTACGTAACGTTTTAAGCAAATTAGAGTAAGTCGCAAAGTGATACTTTTCAATGATATCATCAAGTTTCACAATAACAAAGCTGCAAAGAACAGCTTATCATTGATAGAAAAATGCTACTCTCAACGTTCTATGAAATTCATAAAGATAAAAATGAGTTGATTATGATAAGGTGAATAATTCTCTTAAAAAAACCTATCAATCTTCCTTTTTTATGATATCTCATATAATAGAACTTTTAACTAAATACACTTCACTGTTGAACTTTCTTTTATTAGAACAAAGATAAACATTTTTGATATATAGTAAATTGATTATTTTACTAGATTCTCCCATGTGCATATTTTCGGTGAATCAAACACTACCCGACATAATGAAATTCCTTTGATATCTTAATGAGCTAAAAGGCTTCGATAAAGAGTAGCAATGTTAAAACAAGTGGAAATTTTCAATTGAAATTAACTAATAAGAAATTCCCCCGTTTCTTTAAATAAATGCCAATCGTAATAGAAAGTAAAAAATATGAAATAATTCATTGGGAAATATTGCGATGAACTAAACATTGAAAGTGAGCTAAAGAATTCGTATGTTCTATTAAATAAGTTTATGCACGCTCAGATTCGTTGCATTTAATAGCGAACATCAATGCAATCGATTGAATTTTGAAGCATTTTCATGGCTGTTTTGAATTCGAATAAAAAAATTTATACTCTTACGTAGATAGGATAAATCAAAGCAAACAATGTCACCTAACTCTCCTGGATTACTGTTATATAAGGATTATTAAGCTTTATCTCTTTCAGTGTAGCCTTGAAATAAAATGAAGAGAGCTGATAAGTGATGCTTCGTTCACAGAGAAGTCTATAGCGTTAACTTTTCTACCTCTATAGGCGTGGGGGAGGGGCTGACTGGGGGGAAGATGAGCAGCGAGATGAGCGGAAATGTTCACTTTACGGTAGGAACTCCAATTTTTAGGTTTAACTTTGTCCAATTCCTACCTGACGCTATGGAGACGACTCATATGTTTCCTGTCTTTTCGCTTCCTCATTTCAACTATCATTTCAAGGTTAAGAGTTTGCCTTTTATAAAAATCTTTATGGTTCGCGATGAACTAACACGGCATTTTGTTTTGTTATAACTGTCCAATAAAGAAACAAGACAGGTGAATAGTCCATATAGGTATGATGCAATTTTTTATTGCTCATTTGAAAACAATAAACGGAAATATGAACGCATCAAAGGGGAATTAAATTCTACATTAATCTGCAATAAATCGGTGCGTTATAATATTTTAGAGACACAAGTTCACGAGTTCAACCCTGCAAAGCTATTAGTCCACCGCAAGATTCATGAGGATCGAATATTTCCTCTTTCTTCAATTTCTCAGCTTAATTGTCCTCCTCATCCATAGATGAAATCGTGCTTCATCCTTTCATAGATTTGTCTAAGCAAAACTTTTTTTGCAAAGCCTCGATTGCGAATTAAGAAAACACATTTGAGACCTTATTTGTTTTCATTTGACCTGTGAGGTTATTTATTCTAATGACATCATAGTATGCAAATTGATTGCTACTTTTGAGGTGTGGATGGATAAAAGGAAGAAACCTTTTGATCACTGCATAGAATTGAGGAGTCCATCTGAAAGTTGAGTCATCTAGAAGTATTGAAAGAGATGACGTATTGAAAATGAAATTTGAAGTATCGAAACTGTCAAATGAAATGTGCAGATAGCGGTCTTTACTCCCTCCTACCCTCACCATTGTGGTTGTAGCTAATTGCAAGTGCACTTGTTATCTAAATCGATCGACGTTGTAAACAAAAGATTATTCTCGGAGTGCAATTTAGTGGTCGAAAGCTTTCGAAGCGAAAACATTGTTCAATTTTTATTTAAAGTTGAAACGATTGTTCACTTATGGCTTGAAATTTCTTCGCTTATATGGCTTACAATTTTGCAATGTGAAGCATCTCTTAACGTGTGTTTTGTTTGTGATCTTAACAAAAAAGTGATTGTTGTTCAACATAAAAAGAAACTGAGAGAATAAGAATTAGAAACCGATAAATTCAGAGACGTAAGGAGGAGAGAGAGGAGAAGAAAAGAAGAAGACATTGAAAGGGGATCAAAAGAGAGAGGAAAACTCATAGTTAATGGTTAATATACTTAACCCTCCAAGATACTCTAAGATGTAATGCGGGTAATCTGATTAATGCAAAAGAAAGAAATATGGAGGTAAATATTGTAAATTTGAAAGAGAATAGGAGCAAAAAGAAATTTATTAGGAAACCGATTATATCGCATTAAATATATTTATAATTCATTATTATTTATTTTATTTTAGCTTATTAATTTATTCATTTATTAATGAATGTAGAAGTTAGAAATTGACTCATTATATTATATGAGATGAACTCAACTTTGTGAAGTAATTGATGCGAAGATTTGATTATGTGGAATATATTCTTTTAATTAAAATACCAAAACATAAATGATAAAGTGCGTTACGATAAGATAAGTGATAAAATCCGGCACGATATGTGCTTTTGGCAACTTTTTAGGAAGGCCGACCAACCGGTGCCAATACAAGAATGTAACACCTAACAATTCTTCCGGACCTATTCTACGAAAATAAAATCAAAAATTCGTTCGTATGCCTTTTGCCATGCGATCTATTCGTATCGCGTTTATGTGTGTCTGTCTGTGTGTCTGTTAGTCCAACAGTTTCGAAATGTCGATCATAAATTTGCATTTGCGATATTAGATGGGCACAATTTGCATATTTAGAAAATTCCTCGAGCATGTAATTTGCATACAAAGTTCGTATTTTCATATGTAAATTTTGAAATCACTTGGATGATACGAAGAAAACGAAACCATCGTTGTAGAATTACACGATGGCCGACTTCATATTGAGAACTTACTATCACATTTATGCAAAAATTTTAAATATTTATGAAATGATACGGTTGAATTCATGTCTATAGTGGACAGTGTGATTTCTACCATATCAGTTAGGATGTTTAATTTTTCGTTATAAATTTTTAGCGAAAAATTAATTACGTTGAAACGTATACTTGTAGAGTGTCAATGATCTGGAAATTGTCATTGGCGCGAAAGCTTGTGGCATGCAAATTTTGACCGAAAATAGTAAGATGCAAATTTTTTGAAAAGTGCGGATGTAGACGGGCGCTTATTTACTTCTACAAGTGTAAATGTCAACACAAACAAGCTGAAGATCCACATTCCGAATGCCGATTGGTCAACATATTTTATCAGTGACGTACTCTACAGAAATGGATAAATGCCAACGCTGCCTCATCTCTGAATTTTTGCAAAGCTGAGGCATCACTTCCATTTCGTGGACTTAAAACAGACATCAGAAACAGCGGCTACTTCATATAAATGAGGCAGTGCTACGTCACTTCATGTACTACTTCAAAGCAGCCAATAAATTCTCAAACAAATGAAGAGTAATTTGTTGATGGTTTTTTGAACAAAGGCTGAACAAAAACTATAAATTCCATGAAAGAAAGAGTTGCCACTGACAAAAGAGGGGTGATCTCGAGTAGAATTTGCTCTTCGAACATGACATTCGATGAGCGCTTTTCTAAATGTTACATATCGGTGCATTACTCACAAGTAAAAAAAAAATGTGGCGCTTGATTTAACGCATTCATGGCCATATTTCTTTTGTTGCTGATGTTAGGTCCTGAATAGTTGGTTTTTTTTGCATACGGCAAACTCAGTTGTCACGTCCGAACTTCTAATAATGAATAACCAATTATCTGCTCAAGCGTACGAACGAAGCTTTCAGGTTAGCGAAAAAACGCATCAATTGAACTAGCGCAAAGCGCGTTTTTTTCGTTTTTGCTCATCGGAGATAATGGTTTCATAAATTGTTCAACGAATAATAAAATAGGTGCAATAACGCATTCACGTTTTAATTATTATGATCATCTGTATAATTCTTCAACAAAAGGTTCTTAAATGATCGTTGCAAAATTTGTGAAAGTTTTATGCGTATTTAAATATAAATAACTCTTTCCGAATTTAAGGAGAAGAGGATCACATTGTGATGTACGCCTAGCCGAACAATGCTCTTAAGTTGAAGCCTAATGGCTTTTGAATTAGAACTTCGGAAATACAAAAACACAAACGTATGCATTGACATGATATCGCAATAGAGTTGAAGCTTCAAATTTTTAGTGATTGCAAAGAAATTATGGCATTCTCATGTGGTGAGGACTTATTTGGGTTCGTGTATTTACGAATGCGATCATATTCGAAACAAAAATTGGAAACAATGATGGAGAAGGAGGGAGATCAATTGAATTTGCAAATAAATAAAATGTCAATAAAAATTACATACTTCATAGAAATGTTGCAGAGAAAATTTTCATATTATTTGGCTAATTAGTTTTTTGAATTTCACAGTATTTCAGGAAATATCTTTTGACGTCATCCACTCATGCAGATGATACCTTTTCTATAGTGTTCTGTCAGTATTTAATGATTAATTACCTCGATAAATGCATAAGAGATTGCCAATGCGATAAGATTGTATTCGTTCTCTTCAACTCATCGAAATTAATTTCGATTTATAAATATTTTAAAGAGGATGGTTAATTTGCACAATGGGCAGTCATAACTAACAATTATCTGTCATATATAAAGAAAATACAAAATTTAGCGACAGTGATTAGAGATAGACAACCGGATGGCACAAAAACGATTGATGTTATCGACTCATTATGACAGCATTAAATTCTGCAAATATTGCTGTCTTAATGTTGCACCTTTTCGGCTTTTAAGATTTATAATTTGCTCATTTAACGCAAAAATTTATCCACTAAAACTACGATAGGAAGAATCAGAGATCAGAGATTTAATTTTTATTCGCCTTTGCAGTCGAATAAAAATTAAATCAGAGATCATGAAAGGATCACAGTAAGGTTGCTGTTTCGATCTTTCTTAGCGGATTTACGTTATCTAATCCTCCAATTAGCAGTAGAATTTTATTTTCCTCATATGCACAATAAATTACTATAGCTATAAATATTATTTTATGCGTTTAAAACTTGCAATTGCAATTACATTTAAAACTCGCAATTGCAGTTGCATCCAACAACACTTGTAACAGTCCCTAGCTTGTAATTGGAAATAAAAAGCATTTCGAAATTCTCGGTTTTTTTATACTCGAAAAAACACATAATGTGTTATTTTGCAAAGTAATCGATTTTCCATGAAAAATAATCAAGCGCAAGAGTACATTTGGGAACATGAATACAGCATCGCCATCATGATAGTTCAATAATTTCCGGTTCAGAAAGCATTACTTCTAATTTTGGAACAACCGTGAAATTTGGCTACGATCCAAATCGGCCCTACTAAGTCAAAGGGCATTTCTTTATGGTTTCATCGTTGTAAGTGAATCGTGCCAACTTTAGGCTTGCTCAGTAGGCATACCGTGCGAAAAAGTATATTTCAAAATGAAATCAAGTAGAGCAGCTTCACTAATCGATTAAATCTGAGGGTCATAAAGATGAAGAGAAGATTTGTCAGAAGGAGTTCTAAAACTGAGTAAAAAGTTGTCTGGGGCAATCATATCACATATATCGGCTCGATCGGTATAGCGGATCCAGAGTTGAAACATAGGAGTTGGGGAGTGCATAATCAAATAGAAGGACAGACAGGAAGAGTAATTAATAATCAGCCTTTCCCGTTATAATTTATCTAGATTGGGCGTCAAAATTGGAAAAAACAAACAAACAAACAACATCCTTCTTCTGCATCACATACGTTGCATAGTTCTCCAAATATTGCCTTAAACGTTCAAATATTGCATTAAATTTTCGCAGCGATATAAATTGATGACTTGTGTGCAACTGGTATTAAATATGCTCAATTTTTTCATTACTCGCGGAAAAGGTAAATTTTTTTAGAAAGGTAATGCATTAATAAATCCGATCAACAAGTTCATTTATAATGCTAAACGTTAGGTAGTCGACAAAGTTTTGCTGCTTGCAAGAATGGATGTGATGCTCGTTGATAGTCTCTTCCGATGAACAGTAGCACTTCTGATGAGCAGGTAGCTCATCGAAAATATGGATTCTTACAGTCAATTGTCACATGCCTACAAATATTTCAAGAGCCTAGCATTTCTCTAGCAGCCTGCCAATTTTCAAGTATGGTGAAGTTTTCAAAACTCGCTAACATTCCAATTGAGAGCTCCTGGCGCATTGATAACTTTTGGCTTTTTAATCGAATCGGCGTAAACAATTTCTTTATTCGCTAGTGGACAGAAACAAAGAAGCATCATAGTTTATGGGATATCTTTATAAGTGGGAAATTGAATTATTGCAGTATACGGGAACACTATGACCAGAATCGCAATGACACAACCGTTGTATCGTTATTAGCCCATCCACATTCGAAAAACCTCAACAGCGAAGTCTACTAGGGGCCCTAGCCCTTATGAGCCAAGCTGGGCGTGAGGCTCTAGAAAACTTTTAACGTGGTTTATTTCATGATAGCAACATATTTGGCGTAATAGCAGTGGAAAATCCCAGCTGTAAAGTTTGCTAATGAGGCAGGTACTTTTCAAGCCTGATCCATTCACTTAGTTAAAAACCTTCGATGATGGCGCGTTCTTACAGAAGCAACATAACCGACATCTCAACGCTCGAAAAGCCGCGCTTATGCAGTTTGTTGCTGATCTCAACATTTCTGAATTAGACCATGTGGGAGCATTGAAAATTGCCCTCCCACGATCCGATAGTGCAGAAACATTATTTCTAAGATATATATATATATATATATATATATATATATATATATATATATATATATATATATAATGTATATTGTTTGGTTTGGTCTAGACACAGTTGAGTGCGTTGTAGTGTGATGCAAACGAGACAGAACAGTATAGTAAAGGAGTAATGGAAGGTGGTGTGGTTAGTAGTATTCTTAACACGCTAAATTCATACTTCAAAAGTTGATGAACCATGAGATTTGATGTACTCGAGGCCAAATTCACCTGACAACCACGGTTCTTGTCTTGTCTATGCAAACGCATAAATCACCTTTGGGATAATCATAATCAAGTGATGCTAGAGTTGAGAAGAATTTGAAAAGTATGCACTAAAGCAAGCAGTGAGAACTTCCATTCTTATAAAATCTCCTCATCCTTTAATTAACTAAGAAGATCACTTTTTCTTTAAAAACTAAGCAAATTCTACGAAAATAGAAGAAAGCTATTTAAACAACTTACTTTCGTGTGGTGTTAGCTCGACTGAATCGGCATATGTTGACATCCACTTTGCGAGTAATTCCCTCGATGAAATCAGCAAACTTTCAACCGATTTGTTTCGTGGTGTAACTTCTATATGAAGAACCATTTTTTTTTTGAACTTGATAAATAGGAATGAAGGGTGTGAATTTTTTCTCAACTTATTTAGAATTTTCTCAACTTATTTTTCCATTTTTCAAAGAAATTTTTTCATCTTCTTCTAGAAAATAATTACTTCTTTCGAGTAGATATTTAAATAAGCCAGAAATATATGCGAAGAATTCAGCGACAATTCTCCATTTGAGTGCACATCAAATGAGAAGAGTTTATCGCCAAAAATAATCAATAAAATTTTCCTCTCCAAAGATAAAAATCTAGTCATTTTTTTATCGTAGTGAGCCCTTTACTTGCCAATCTTATCTTCAGTATTGATGACGCCTATCAAAAAATCTAGAAATGCATAAATCACAAAGATTTAAATTCACCGAATGCTAACAAAGAGGACAAGCTACCGTATTTCTATGAAAAAAAGCTCATCTCGAATTGACGTAGATGATCTGCCACTTCAAATTTGACAAAAATGGAATTCCTTGAGAATAGAATTCATTTTGGAAGCAATAAATGTCAAAGTTATATCATTACAAAGAAATGCGACTACTTATTGCAGAGAGTGCTAATAAAACATAGACCCATGAAATCCGCCTTACAGCAGACTTATATTGATCTTGATGCACTCTTTGATCACTGATCGAAAATGATTGCGAGGATGTGGACGATAAGTTGGTTCAACTATTATTCAGACGCCGAATCGGATGTTCTGATGAGTGGCATGAGGCTGTACCTTTAGTTAATGATGCCTTCCTGCTCCCTCCTCTCCTTGACAACGTACGGCTATTGAGGTTCAGATGACTCAAAAATAGGAAATGAGGGGTTAAGAGTTCTAGCTCAAGATCTCCCCCTTATGGTGACTGCATACGCCGACTGTCAGCTTGGACCCACGAGAGAGCACCTAATCCGCTTATCAGATCTTGGGCTCCACCTGAGAGGTTTTTAGTTGAAGATATTCTCGATGCGGAAGTTGCTTATAATTTTCAATTCTTCGTGGAGCTGGCAAGGCTGTCAGCTATCAGCTATCCTTTGGTAGTATCTTTGGAGCACAGAATAAGGCTCCTCATCAAGAAAGATGAGCATTTGCAGCAAGCAGCTGGGCTGTTTTAGTAGGCTGCGATAGTGATCATAAGGAAATGAATCTCCCTTTGGTTTTAATAGAATGGAGATATCGGTTTACATATGAGTGCATTTAAAAAATGTTGCTGGCCAGCGACCAAATAGTGTTTTGTAAAATACTAATTTTGGCTGCAAAAAAGCGAAGTTTGGTCGAAACTTTGCCAATCAACCAATGTTTTTCTATGATTATTACTAGTAACAAGGATAATTTGGAACCTCATTTGACAAGCGCAGTCATGCTACATACTTCAATAACAACAGCAACCGGTTGAAAAGAGCGCTAGCTAATGCAGCAAAAAATGGAAAAAAATTCAAGGGACATAGCCAAATGAGGAATTAGTAGGCCAGTGTTTGAATGCGGGAGAAGGGTGTTCCTTTCGAAAATAAGCCACCACTTCAGAAACAGAAATCGAAGAAGAATATGGAATAGAAGAGCCATAGGTTTTTTAGTTTGTAATGAAGGGTACCAGACGGCTGGTTTCTAATAATTTCTTTGTCCTTTTCAAATCCATTACCTGCATCATGACCATATGATCATCACTTCTGACCATCTGGAATTGCCTTGCCCATCTATCAGCAAACCGTGGCCGCACGTATGTTGAAGCCCACGGCAAATCTTAAATCCCCAGGCTATGTAGAACGGTCCGACTCAGCTCTCAGCGGCGTTCTTTTCCAATTTATGCAAGCCATCCGACCCCGAGGTCGGCTTCGAAATACTAAACCCTTTTATTATAGTATTGGCGCGTAACTAGCAGTTTGAAGATTTTGATGCCCCGAACTCGTGTTCAGTTCATTTTTCATAGACGAACGGTGTGGTCAACTGGATGAATAAACATTCTACAAGTGAAGGTGGTGGCACATGGTAAACGTTGCTTCATATTCGCAATAAAGCGCTTAAAGACGGTGATAACAGAGTCTTAGTGACAGTTATTAACGGTGAACGTTGTTTTGCTTCGTTCGTATTCGTAGAAACGCGAAACACACAAAAATAACGTTCGAAAAAAATTATAAAAATGCGAAAATTAACCTCTTTCACCATTTCCTTCTTCAAAATATTCAAATTTTATATTACAATTAATCTAAATAATGAGCGTGCAGCAGTTTGTCTTGATCTCATTTTTTAAGTGAATTCATCTATGAGTTCTTAATATAAAGTTAGAAAAATTAAATCACTTAACGTTTTCAAATAGACCACATAATTCTCAGTGGAAATTTTCATTCCTCGGCATTAACAACAATTAAAAGTATCGTAGGAGAGAACCTATTACTCACGTGAAACGCATTTCTAAATTTATTGTCAGTCAATAAACTGAAATTTTCACCTTTTGGCATTAGTAGCAATTGAAATTGTTGCGGAAGATAATCGGCCTTTCCTCATAAAATATTCATCGTTCAAAAACGATCATTGCGAGAGCATCTGACAATTTTTTATTGCACAATTCATGCAAGCGTTAATAACATACAAATCCGGTTTCAAAGATTGCTACCTCATTGTGGAAACCCAGATTTGATGATCACCAACATTGTGAACCTATGTGAACTTTTAAACACATCGATCGATAAACTATATTCACTCCTATAGAATAACCTAGTATGCGGAGCTGAACAATCGATTCACTTGGATCATGCTAATATTGGCATATATTAGCACCGTTATTATGATCGCTGCGTGGGTGTGATATTGGCATATATTATTCGAATAAAGCATCAGCGTACTTTTATTTCTCAGTAGAATAGGTGTTATTTTTTGGGCAGTATCGATCAACAATGGCAGAGGTAGTCAACCTCACTTCGAATAGCACCAGAGAGTGGTTTCAAAATTTCGGAATCAGCAAAGATAAAGGGGACCGCAGAAGGCGGCGGACACCTTAGAGAGTGCTGGAAGGGTCCGATTATTGAGATTCGCTCGCAGGTAAATGTGATTACTGCGTATGCATCAATATTTGTAAATGATCTTGCTTGTGCTCAAAGCTTGCATCTTCAATATTGGCCACAATGCGAGCTGGTAGATCGTCAGCATTTACTTACTTAATTCACATATGAAATTATTTTTTGGAATCACCTGATTGGTCTGCTGATGGACGACTATGAAAAGGTGGGAAATCATTCCAAAAAATATTAAATATTTGTGTGCTCTTTCATGCATATTGATTTTATCATTTATCACTATTTTATATGATGATCATGAAGTGAACTATTGTGCACTCTTTCATACGTAATTTTTCAAAATTCATTGCCGGCTAGTCTTTCTCATTGCCAATTTTTGACACTTATTAAGTTTGATCGTTTTTGAGTGATTTGATATGCAATGAATGTGGCATAGTGTATGTAAAAAATAGCTCACATTCAAAGAGATGTTCATATTCAATAGTATTATAAAATTTGTAGTTGAAAAACTGCTTATTAAGGTAGAATTACTCATTTAGGATTTAGATAAATTCAAAATTACTTCGCAGCATCTGAAAGAGTTCATTTCAGTATTCAAAGTGAACGGTTTCGAATATTCGTCGAACGTCGCGCAGAATCTATGTAACATGAAGCAGTATGACTCAGATGATGCCTGTGAATATTTCGGTTTGCCCTGCAAGCTTGATCACTTACCGCACTCCGATCAGTTTCAGTTTCTAAGTGATCTCTTAACGAATTTTTCGCGAACTCCCTTTGAAATTTGAAGCATTCTTTGAAAGATTCACTTCGGTATTCTTTTATGTATTAGTTTTTATAATGATAAATGGGTACCTTTAGATGATAAAGTTCTTTAAGTAGAATCATGAGTTGGAATGATGAATTATTCTATGCAGAATTTTTGTAATATTTTATTGAAGAAAGTTTTTTCCATAACTTTTTCGCAAATTCACACTAAAGAACATTATGACGGAAATTATACTGCAAAACATCAAGCTGCATTATTCCTCGACTCTTGCCTACGCATAATGTGATATTCTTGCTTCACTCTATATCCAGCAATACAACTTGCGAACAATGATCGACGGTGGAGAAATTTGCATATTGCAGATGAGCTCTCTTAAACGCAATTTTTTTTTATTCAAATAATTATTTCTTGCATTCATACAGGAATGCTGGAAAATTTGATTTTCTTTTAAAGCCTGTTGGATTGGTCTTAAGAATTGGTTTTACATCAACAATGTGGTATAATCAACAACCATCATATAAAGGGGATCAAGGAGGATTAGATCAGTCTCCAAAATGAGTGTCTTACTGGAGCTTAGAATCGGAAGCGTGTGAGGCAGACTAGTCCGGCTATAGATCAAGCTAGTGCGTTTCGCAAGGTAAGTCAAAGAAGGCAAAGAGCATAAAGACAGATCAAACGACTACCACGCACGTGTCGTGGGGCTAGCCTGAGGCAGAATCGCGAGGATATAAAAGGGGTTGATGTGCTCATGTATTCATTTCAACTTTTAGACAGGTCTTGAGGCCAAGTGACGCTGCTGGTGGCTGTTGGAATGCGTGGGTTGATCGGCAGCATCGGGGAATCGTGCTGGTGATTCGAGCTCTCCGAGTGCCCATTCTCCTTTGTCACCTTATTGTATAAGTGTGATAAACTATTCGCCCCTTATGCCTGTGTTGCCTCGTAATTTACTTCATCGTAACTCGACGGAGGGTGCGTACCCTCAAGGAGACCTGGACGACTAACAAGCCGTGAGTAGCTGACCCTTACAGAAGATTCAGCCTTAATGGCTTTGTCGACCGTTTCGAGGCTCAAAAGGATGCTCTACATTCCTGGAACGTATGTCAGCTTGATTGTCCGGGTGGGCTATGTAGCAAACCTTATCCTTTGGAGGTCTGATCGTTAATTAATAATGAGATCTGCTAATGGTAATGCGCTAACTTGAAGGAAACCCGAAATTTTTCGCGCTTCGAGACATAAAACTCAGTTTTTCCTCCTGATCAACTGTTAACATAAGGTCATTATTGAATCATTTTCCTAATCCATTTTGCAACTATTAGATATTTTCGCAGAAAATCGAATTCATCTCGATATATTTGGGCAAATAATAGCGATTTTTAGATGTTCACTTTTCGAATGTCGATGTCATTGACGATTGCATCGGAAATTTGACATCTACGTGATTCTCTATAAATGTACATTACAAACAATAAACAAGTATTCGTTGATTCGCTGAATTTGATAGTGCAAGTGTACGAAGATCTTTACAACTATTGATAAAATTTTTTTTTAAAAGATCAGCTCACTTTTAATGTACTTATTCAAAAACAAATCGCTAAATTCACTCATTAAAGGTGCATTCCATATTTAACTATTCTTAAAGTACCACGATATTTCCTTACTAGACTGGTGCAAGTTTCGTGTTGTACGAGTTTGAAATCTGTTTCCTGTCAATATTTTTATTGCACTCACACTTTAATGAGCCAATTCGATCTACATAGCATTGCTGCTCTTACACATTGAATGTCTGTCTATCCGCCTGAATTCTAGCCTTGCAAACAATTTGCTGTTCCTTGCTCTCCGTGTTCAAATGTTTTATGCGTTTTCTTATTTCGCGACTTTGAAACAAACAGACAAATAAGCAAATAAGTAAGTAAATGACTGAATGAACAAAATAAATAAACAAATAAATAAATAAATAAATAAATAAATAAATAAATAAATAAAGAGCAAGTGAATAAACAAACATTTCATCGATTTTTCCTCTTGGTATTTTCAAAAAGTATACCTAAGGAGTTATGGTGAATATTTATGTCATTTGATTGTTAATGAACATTCGATTATATTGTGATCATATAAAGACATATATTTTTTATTATTATCAAAAGATACGGTAATTAGGTGATATGTGAATCCGGAAATTTTTTAAAAAGTTGTACGCCACATCCGCTACTTTTAATCTCCAATACAGCGTAACGAAGTTTCCTTGTCACGCTAACATTACTACAACAGCTTTTGGAAATGCGTTTAAATTTTTCCATAAAGATGTAAAAAAAAATTCAAGACAACTACAATCAGCGAAAAAAAAACTGCATTGCAAACCAAAGAAACTAAGGAGGGTTTGCTTCTCTACATAAAAAAGGTGAGCACTCGATTTAGCTTTTTCTTAAAATGCGCATCAGAATAGCTTAAAAAAATGCTTTCCTTAATTTCGATGCAAAAAGTATCCAGAGCGCTCTTTTACGAGGTTTAAAAAGTCGAAAACTTCTTTGCCCCAAATGGCGAATGATTTCAGGTTATCTGCTCGCAGAGATCGATCAGACAACTATGAAACCACGGAAATCAAGACATTGCAGTAATTCAATTAAGGAATATTTTGCATGTTTATGATGGCTAAACATAAAGGTCTCTCAACATTGTGAAGCATTCAGTTTTAGTTGTCATTCGCTATTGTGATGGCGTGATGTCTTGTGCTGCTTGTTTGGTTTTGAAATTTTTTTATTTCAATAATTCGCTCTTTTGCACATTTTGACGCTCTTCATATTTATAGTGAACCACTTTACCAGTCCTCGTTCATAAAGTACAAACGCGATGGTATTGTTGAAAATTATCATGTCTCAATGAGTAAATTAACATCCGGGTCGCTTTTGTTTTGACAGTCTAACATTTTACTAATGACAGCAGCCATTTAATGACAGATTTCAGAAAAGAAATTTATGTTTTAAAAACTATAGTTGCGCCGAAAGAAACGCTTCCGACTTCTTAGTGTTAACCGTATGTTTCTTTGCGTTCTTACGCGAACAATGATGCTTCTTCTTTTCGTAATCGCCTCTCATAAATTGTCAATGAAAAAACTCATTGATAAATTTCTATTTGAAAACTTTTGAAAAACGACAAAAAATTTTTTTTGACGACGAATTTTTGCAGAAGTTTTTTTTTTCTGTTCTTTGCAAACTATTGATGACCAAAAATTACATATTTTATTATCACAACAATTTGAACATCAATCACTGTATTTGAGAAAGTGCACAAACGATTCATGTGAAATGCAATGAAAAGCCCATTCTCTTTGTGTAATATTGTATTTATTATAAAGCAAATGTTTCTTGTTTTATATACATTTATCGCATTTGTTCTGTTAGACGTTATACAGCACTAACTCTAACATTCTTGATATTTGAATCCGGCTCAACATAATGTAACGTACTTCCTTGAGGGGGAAAAAAAGGATCGTCATCATGAACAACGTCTGCTCTCCCAGCATCATTCTTTCTTCAGGCATGATTGCTGTAGACTTCCTTAAAAACGAATATTTATTCCTATATAACGTCTTAGATCAATTCTAAATATATTGTAATGGGTACAGTTGTTCTTCGTTCGACAGTGAACAACATCAGAATGTCGTAGAGAAATCATTTTATTTAACGTTTCGATGCTCACAAGCGCTAAACATCAAATAAATGAGTTCCTTTGGCGCTTTAATATTCCTTTTAAAGAAACCTATCGAGATAATCGCAATGGTATCTGTCCAAAACAAGAAGGATTTTAAATGACTGGCGGCAGCACACAATGAGAGATGCAGTATTTTCCCCCTTTTTTTTGTTTCGCTACTTCAAACTCTATCATGATTGCAATCATAATAAAAATATTTATGAAAAGGCAACAAAACATCATAGAAAAATTTTGTTGCATTGAGAAAATATTTTATTTTGTGATGATTTCACCGTTGAAGAATTGTCACAAAATTTGACTGGCAGATTTGTGAAAGTGATGATAAGAAAACTGAAAAAAGTTTGTACTGTTTTATCGAGACGAGTGGAAGTTTTTCAATCTTATGAGTTGTATCATCTAAATATGCAAAAAAAAAGGTGGAAGAACTGCTGACTTATCAAATGCATCGTATGTATATTTATTTTTATGTTGAAAGATGTTTATATTGATAAATTTTTTCCAGAAAAAAACATTTTCGGAATTGTGGAAAAAAGTGTTAAACAACGAATTTCCTGTATCAAGCGGAAGATTCTCGGAAGATTTTATCGAAAATTTTTCGCTTCTTTTCAAAATATTTTTATCATTTTTATTGAGTACAATTTTTTTCCCTCATTTTTCTAAGTATGTTTTTGCTTCTCTTATTTCGAAACTAAACTTTTTTCTCCGTAAACATTATTGCTCATTCTTCACGTCGTCAAATCGCAGTGCACAAAAAAAAGGAAATACGGCGTTCGCAGTTATTTCTTCGCGTAACTGCACGACCGTCATAGCAACATACAACTCTCATTCAGCATGGCGATTAGCAAACAATTTCGCATAGTTATGGGAAGGGAGTTTGTTCTATAGCCCGAAATACATCAATATACATAATGTTATTCGGCTAGTGCAGGACAACAATTTGTAAGCGGAAGTGGATGAAATGGAACGTCATTGATAGAAATCAAATAATGTTGCAAATAAGCATTAAATCAATTGACACTGCAAATATTTACTAAATCATCTAATATTGTAAATAATTTCTAAATAAATCGATATTGTAAATAAACACTAAGTGAATTATAATTAGCACTTAAATGACATATCTATATGTGAAAATAGAAGCAATATTTGAAATCAACGAAAACTGTTAAATTTATTTAGGTTTACAATCTATGTAAATATGCAGCTGTAGAAATTGGTATTTGTTAATGTAAGATAACCTTCATATTGATGCATTTCGCTATGAATATTCTCGCAACTTCAATCTACATGCCTTAAAGTATACTACTATAGTTCCGGTTCTACTGACTTTAGAATACTCAGAATATTCGAATGAATTCTGAGCAGCTCGTTAGGATGATTTGTTGTTCACGAGCATTCATTCATATTCCTATTCGTTTGGACACTTTAGTTGAAAAACCAATGATACTAGTGCTTCGAACTTTTGTGGATGATAACGTATACCATAACGATCTCTTTCACCATTTTTTAAACGTTGATGCATCAACTTCAAATATGCATTTTAGACATTTGAAGATGTCAAAAAATTTGCATGAATTTTGTAACTCTATTCATCCTCAACGGTTGCCGCGTTTGAGCTATGTCTATCTCTATGTACATGCATACATACACATGCATACAAACACATACGCACAAGCATGACATTGCCATCAGATTTTGATGAGGAAATTTGCGAAATTTTAAAACAAGAAGCCTTGTTCTTCAAGAATGAGTATTTTACATTCGATTATTGACAACTGTTTCCAACTGTTGTTGCTTTTACCACCAAATTCTATCGATCATCACATTCAGTAGAATCGTTTTCTTGCAAAACTGAATTCAACGTTCAACTGCCAAAAAATTCACTGATGAAAGATTGTACTTGCTATATTTTAACACAAATCCATAATAGTCATACTTCATAACAAATCTGTAATAATTTTATCAACATGCAGTTAAAAAATTATTTATATCACTAAATATTGGAACTTTCGATCGAATTGGTTCGTCCAAGATTATATCACCTCAATGCACTAGCAAATCGATTGCAGAAAAAAACTGTTGACCCGTTTTTAACTCATTTTAACGAACAATATATCAGTATAATGAATATATATATATATATATATATATATATATATATATATATATATATTCATTATACTGATATATTGTTCGTTAAAATGATATATATATATATATATATATATATATATATATATATATATATATATATATATATATATATATATATATATATATATGACGGAATCTATGCCGAAGTTTGCCTTCTATTTGAAGTGTACTGTTGGTATGTGAGTTGTTGAAATAAATTTTCTATCTTAACATCGAACTAAATGAGTTCGTTTTTCAAAATTTCGCTACCACTACCACAAGATTCATTACAGCATTTGGATAGAAGAAATTTTTCTTCATGACTGCAAATACGATCTTTTGAATAATTTTTCTAGTCTGAAAATTTCAAGAAATATTAAGGTCGAATAGTTTTATTTGTGATTGATAAAGAAACGCTAAGAGATGGTCATACTGGAAACGTTTTTTCTAGTGATCTTTGAGAAGTATACAATTGAATGACTGACGCTTATTCCGCATTCCAAATGAACTTCTCTTCAGCAGACACTTCTGAAGGAAAAAACTATTGGAATCTGAAGAACCTATCTTTGATGAATGATTCTCTGTGATTTTGTTAGAAAAGCTGCTAAGATCAAGCTCGTATAAACTTCCAGGTTGAGGAAATATGACCGAATCCTGAGGTGCCCCTCAGGATACGAGACGGTCTTTGTCGGTTTTTTTTGTTATTGCACGATGGAGAGTTGAAGTGGACATTCAGGATAATCACCTAGAAAAACACATCCAAAATATGATTTTGCTCTCGCATACAAACCATTAGACTATAGGGAATCAAAATTACCGCGCCCAGCACATATGATAGTTGTTGCTTCAACACCAAAAAAAAAAATTTTTTTTTTGAACACGTTTAAATTATTCGCAACTCTCCAAAAGCAGAGTCGCTGTCTGATTCGATTGAACATTTTCTTATTGATTTTTTATTGCCAAACCTGATGATAAGAGCTGCACTGCAATACAAATTCTGAAATGTTGAAAATTTTAGCATTTTTTGAGAGTGGCAATTATCGATTTCGTTGCAAATTTTAGATTCTTAGAGGAAATTTGCAAATAGAAATTTGCATAATCGCATCAAAACGAATTTCAAGACTTATTATTGAAGACCTCAACTAATGTTTATGCTCTTTTAGAAGCTTTCTTATAGATGTGTTATTGTTATGCAACGTATATTTATATTTGCATATGTGCACGCGTATTATACATGTATATGTGTGAGTTTGTGTGTATGTGTATGAGTTTATGAGTGCTATTCATTTTCGCATGTTATGGATCGTTCATCCTGTATTATCTT
Source organism: Baylisascaris procyonis (assembly GCA_037389465.1). NCBI lineage: Eukaryota > Metazoa > Nematoda > Chromadorea > Rhabditida > Ascarididae > Baylisascaris > Baylisascaris procyonis. The sequence goes on along the minus strand of JAZARR010000154.1, from coordinate 3,619,829 downwards.
CAGATGTCCAAACGAATAGAAGTTTACTTCAAATCCGGCTCGTGATGATAGCTCTGATCGAAGAGAGGAGTGCGCAGCGCAAATCGAGTTCAGCAGTGTGACTCTTAAGGCGCCAATTCAGCTCGCATATGAGGAGCGGGAGGGTCATTTTGTGCTGCATGCAGCATTTCGGATGTTCATTACTCGTATAAGCCGGTGATTGGCAGTGCAGCTGAAGACAAGAAAGAGTGGCATGAAGGTTGATATATTCTAGGAATTGGTCGACTAGGTTACGCTTCTTTACCTTTCGTTCTCAATGAACAGTCTACGAAGATTCTACAATAAGGGATGAGTTGTCTTTTCGCTGGGAAAGGTGGAGCGGAAGGGTAAAAGTATATTTCTCAGCGCGTCGGCAATATCGGCCGATCACTATGAAGGAAGTTTGTCTCACCTTGTCTTTCGACAAACATTCACGTCACACTTTCCTCGAGAATAAGCCGTTTTCGATGAGAGAAGAAAAAGGGAAGGAAAGAGAAAAAGTGTATAAATGATGAACAGACCAATTATTATTCTTAATTGCAGCAAAATTGTCTGACGTTGTCGACTCACAATTCATCTCAGATTTCAGTCCCGTTAGAAGTAATTGTGAAACTCGATGGCAAATGAGCGCAGGAAACGTTTCAAAGTCGGAAAAATGGTAAATATTTCAAGCTTAAACTTTGCAACATTTCCTACGTTATATCGGTTAACAATCTTCTTGGTTCTTTCATGCGATTATTTATAGTGTAAAAATATTTATAGTTTATTAATATTCTTCTCTCAACGATAAAATTTCCCATCAATCAATAAAAATTGCTCCTCATTAACCTGCCCATTTCGCAAAGCCCTAGCGATCTTCAAATAATGGAATAGCGAGCTAATGATGTTCGTCAAATGGTAGTTGTTTCATGAGTTATTGTGAAACGGGTTTGAATAACGAATCTTATCATTATTTACAACGACAACGAGGCTCGTAATGACGAGAAAATTTTCGATTTTATATGTTTTTTGCGAAAGTAATTATCAGTAAGTAGTAATGTAAAGTTACTAAAAGTTCAAGGTGAAGAGTCCTTTGAAAGAACGTGTTTCCACAATGCACCTACGTGAATTTGAAATTAGTTCTGGTTGTCTTGAAATGATGAGAATATTTTTTCAACAAATAAATCACGGTAAAAAAATCGGCTCAATTTATAAACATTACCTTCACTCAAAATGCATCTTAGTTATTCGATTCGCTATTGGATTTTTGAAGGAAAACAGCTCGAAAGTGCTTTATAAACGTATAGCAATTAACCATATGCGTTTCATTTCTCCTTCAATACTCTCGGAAAGCAATTTCGGTATCGTTGAAAGCCTAAGAATGCTGAATTTTCAGTCCCTAATGCCGGAAGAAAACTACAATAACCATTTTCAATCATTGAAGCAATTTCCAAAATCATTCACCAATAATGAAAGAGGTTATAAATACGTAAATGTAATTAAAAATTGGCGTTCTATAATTAGTCGGCGATACAACTGAAGAAAAAAGAAGCGTAAAAGAGTGCCAAGAAGAGCTAGGCTACTCAATACGCTTGTGAATTCCTCTCACATTTTTCTATCCAACCACCTTGATAAATAGCCAACAATTAAGAAAATACGATTGGTAAAGCCTTTCATTTTCATTGATCCGATCGCTTCTGCATGGTTTTTTGCAAAAAAAAAATTCGAACTCCTGTGGCATAACCAATATGAAATGGACGTCCAACGGATATGCAGTAAATTATGTGCACATAATTTTTAGCACATTTGAGCGTCCTTGCGCTTTTTCGAGATGGATTCTGCAGTTTGGAAGGTAATATGGAAGGTTAACATCTGCTGATTTTTGGACTCTAGATTGGGTGGTTTTATGGCTCAAACTAGCGGAAGGACAAACGCAGACGGACGGACATACGTGCAATCAAGGTGTTATCGTAATGAGTTTTGCAGATGCAGTTTTAGCAAGACTTAAAACGATGCTTTCCAGATGATCGTCGAATATTTTGTTTGGTTGAGAAAAGATGATATTATTTTATTGCAAATACTTGATAATTTGCTGTGAAATTGCATCAGTGATTTGCGTGAAGGATGGGCTTGCAGAGAGGCATATATCATACTGGTTCCTTTCCCTTTCCCACTGGCCCATCTCCGCATATTTTTTTATTCATAATATGGTTGTTTTATTTTTATTGCTACTGTTCTCTACATCGCTCCACATTCGAAATTGTCAGCTCATGAATCCTATCAGTGGATTAAAATTGGCCAATGAGTTCAACTTTCTCAGGATAAACGAAAATTTTTCATTCAACTTCTGTAAATGAACGCAACGATTGCTAGAAGAATAAAAAGGCAGAATTTCTTGACGGAATTGCGGTGGGAATCGAGTAGCCACTTTTTTCCTCGTTTTGGATACCCTTTGAACGGTATAAACGATCGACTTAAGGTCACAGTATGCGTAGCCAAGCTTGAAGAAAGCTGAATATGTGGCCATCATATAATCTAGATCACCCACAGCCTACATACCTGCAGTAATATCCGTCTCAAATCAGGGATAAATGTTACTCGAGATGCCCGATTTAGATAAATAATGTCTTGGTAACCTCTTCATGGGTCTGACGGATGTATGAGATTCACTTAATCTAATTCTATAGGTACTGATTATTTGAGATTAAGTGCCTTTTTGAATAGTTTCATACAAAAAAGTTTCCGATTTTGAGTGCATTCTGAGGGCATTTATTTCAAAATGTAAAATGAGTGTGATCACTAATAATTTTATGCAATTTGACAGTCGTCTTCAGTGATGCATCGACGAAATCACATCGACGAATCGAATTCGCTGAGATGAATAAAAACTGCAACGATGCATTTGATTGGTCTCAACACTATTGAGAAAGTCATAAGTGCCAAGTGTTGCACGTTTGCTATAGGTAGTCAATAGGTATACTGACATGAATACTTTTTGCAAATATCACATGCAACAAATTGAATAGAACGAGTGATTGACGATCGACATCAATATGTTTGCATAATGATGGTGATGATATATGAAACATTATGGACTACCGTTGATAGCAAGAATAAAAGATGGCGCCTTGAGGTCAGTCGTAAAACTCTACTCTCATCGTTTCTCGTATTTCTCCGCTTCTCATTTCTTTCCGAAAATAATTGCACCTATCGACTTTGAATAGAATTTGTTGCGAAGAAACCACAAGATTTTAAAGTCAGTGTGTTGCTGGAGACCACTTTTGATACTAGAAAATTTGACAATGAGCAGTAATGTTTAAGGGAAATGATTTTCGACAGCAAATAAAAAAAAAACTCACATCAAAACACCGGAAATTTGGCGTAAATGTCGTCAAGAGTACGACATTGTTGTAAGGCATATGTCATACACATATGATTAGAAGCAGAACGACAAGAAATAGGTGCTTAATATATAAAGTAGGTTTCAGGCAAAAAATGCAAATTATTTCAATTGCACAAGATCACACAAATAAATTCTGTGAATGGAAGAATTCGATAATGAGTGGCAAATATCGACTTATAAAGATACATTGTAATTTGTTCGAATGATTACAGTGGCAAATTTAGTTCAAAAATTATGTTGAGAGATTTATTGAGAATCTTGAAATATAATACTGCAAATATACCAATTTGAAAATGAAGAGAAATGCTTCACCTACGATTTCCGCAATTTTTGTAATAGTTTGAGTGACATAATATATCGTTTTGCGGTCATCTGATTCTGTAAGCTTATGTATGCGCAGGTTTTTTCTTAAACTTCTTGGGAAAAGCTATTACGTCGAATTTGTTTTCGCATTTGCAGCCTCAATTTTATTAATCACTGCGGAGCTTCATCTTTCAACTTCCATACATGATGCACACAAATCAATACAAAAGTCCCCTCTCATATTTAATGTTCTACTGAAGAAACGAATGTTAACCTTAAAGGCGCCGAATGATGTTTGTATGTGCAGAATACATGTGTTTTTTTTTTTTTTTTTTTCACAGAACAAAACCATCTGACTAGTTGTAGAAGAGAGCGCAGAATATGGAAAAGCAAGCGAGTTGCAATTCGACTCTATTAGATGAATTCGTAACAATTTCATTCCAAAAATCAACTGGTTGTCCGCTTATTCGATTAAGTAATCCTTAATTATTTCTTGCTTTTATGCGCTTTTTGCAAATCTACATTTGCAAGGCACATCATTATATTGAGAAGCTTTTACCGAGGACTCGAACCAGAAATTAAATGAAAGAAAGATACCTAATAAACTGAATCAGACCCTCGACTCGTCAAAAAATTCCACAAGATTCAATTCAAATGAAGGAAGCATCCGAGTGGAACGAAGCAACTTTCATTTGCTGTGCTATATTTTTTAAACGACAAATGTCAATTACAGCCGGTCGAGCGGGTTTTCACACTTGCCTTAAGTGTTTTATGAAACACCGTTCAGTATTAGCGCCCTCAACTTGTGCTGCTTCTTCTAGTTCAAACAGTATCGGTAACGACAATCTCAATGATATCAGGATATTTTCAGCTATATGCAGGTATACCTGTGACGCAATTCACAATCAAGGTGTTAACGAATTTATCGTGGATAATACATTTTAAGGTTGAAACACATTTTAAATGGTTTTTTTCTTCAATTCTTTAAGTACAAAAAGTGTAACAAGAGCAAACGATCAACAAAGAATATTGCTGACGGTCGTTAAATTTGTGCTGGAAAAGTGCCTTCTTGAAATGTTGTCTTAAAGCAGTGAAACGATCACGTACTGTTGAGTTATTCCAAATATCGTTGTAGTGGAGCTCTGTAATACTGCCGTATTCAAGTGCAAGCATAACTTGAATGAAAGAAAAAAATGTTTTTGAAACTTCAACACAAAATCTGTGCCAATTTATGATCTAAGAACCACCAGATATTTAAAAAAAAAATATATATATATATATATATATAATGATTGCTAACAATGCATTTTGTAAACTCCATATAGCACAATGTATACAAGGATCTTAAAGGTTTCTGAAGCACGAAGTTTTCGCGGAGAAATACTTGCAAATTCTTTTGCAAATATTAAAAAAACTTGAGTGTATCAAATTTTTAATACATATAACCACAGCTATATGGAAACTTAATCTACAAGCTATAGGTTGGAAATTGTTTCAAGATTGCCCAATAAGAGAAATTAGCATTTAAAGCCGGCAACGAAATTCTCTCTACGTTGCCCCTCTTACAGAAAAAAAACCACGTGACGCTCTAGAAAATAGATTTTTTAGGCAATCTGTGAATAATATTACTTAAAATGAAATTCCATTCAAATGAAAGAACCTGTGAAAGCGGCGATTTTATCCATTAGCCCGCACAATCATCGATCTAGAGGCGATTTGAGAAGAAGAGATCAATCTGCTTAATATTGCTCGGATGGGCTTCTACGCTGATACAAATAATGTCATTTACAATTAAACAAGGATGGATACACCCATATATTTGTTTCAGTTATCATATTGCATTTCTTTTCAATAACTGCATGACTTTAGAATGGCCAGCCCCTTGCGATATCCTGAGTGCTCTTATTAACTTTAGATATTCCTATAATCTGAAAGATGAAAGCTGGCAAGTTTTGAAAGATTTTAATGGAAGAGGACTCTTCAGTTGAATAGTGCTAAATGAATTTCTTATTAAAATATTTCGCACACAATCACAACACGTTATTAGCTATCTTTGTGTGTGGGCGCTCCAGAAAGTCGACTACGCGCAAAACTTAGTGTGGCTGTTTATCATTGCTGGAATGTCAACGGTGATGTGTTTGCTCTAGAGATTCGTTTCGAATTTATTTGTTTATTTATTCAAAATCGCACATAAAGTAAATTTGTACATGAAAACACGTGAGAAGAGCATAGAACAACTGGATCAGGCAATGATAGAGGTGAAGAAAGGGTCACAGATTTACATACGATTAATTCACTTTCTTCTTATGACCCCTTAGAATATCAATTTTATGCACCCTCGAGTGCTGCAAAATGCCGACAATTTGTTTTTTTTTCGACTTTTCGACTTTTTCTCGACCTTTTTGTTTGAACTTCGCCCACAGAGTAGACGTACAATTACGCAGCAGCACCTTGAATTGCACGAATTGAGATTTTCAAAAGATTGCAATTTGAAGCCGTTTTATTGAACGCGCTAAATTCAAATGTTGGATTCAACGAGTGGTGAAGCATTGTGCAGTATAAATGCTTATTTAGTGTTGTACAATACACAGTGCAGCATTGTACGATGTATTTTATAATATAGTGCATTATACAATATTATACCATACATTGTACTATATTGTGCAATGCAAGTATCGTATAATAAATACTGTGTAATACAGATATCGTGCAATATTGTGCAACACATCATTCAATATTGTAGAATACAAGCACCGTACAATACAATACAAAGTGACCTGAGGTGAATGCATATTCAACGTTAATCCTATTCAGCTAGAATTTCACATCTACGACGTACATATTTTTAAATACCCTACTTAAATCCACAATTGCAAAAGGCAATTCAACCAAGTCCCACATAAGTGCGTGTTGTATGTGCATCTGTATCTTCCCAACTTATAGCTTCAATTCATAAAATAATGAAGATAGAGGGCTGCAAAATTTTTGCGGCTACAGTACACAATAGACAATTCTGGTTGCAACTTCTGAGATGAGACATTACCCTTAAAAACAATTATTAGCAACATAAATGATCGAACACCATACATGAAATAATGAAGTCTCGACGAATCAAATGGTTGCTGAAGGTGGCTTAAATCCAATATACACCCTTAAAAAAACTGCTTTTGTGAGATTCATCATGCATATAACACAATAATATGGTCATTACAATGAACTCATTTGTGAAACTGTGGTTTGTTAAGCAATCTTTTATTGAAGAGTTGCGCGAAGATGTCTTTTTTTTATAGTTAATAAAAATGAAACTCGTAAATTTAGGTGGAAATCTTGTATTCTTTTTTACGATTACAACAGTGCATAGAAAATTTAGAAAAGAAAAAGAATTTCAATAGAATAAAAACGTAGTTCATTTTTTGATTTATAAAAATGATGCAGCTCTAAAACATATCCATGACTTCATCCATGTATTGCATTTTATTAAGTGGTCGAGTTTTTCAATGAATATTTTGCAGAAATGTTCTTAATAAAGTCAGGAAGCAATACGAACAGGTTTAATAGTGGCAATTTGCAAAATTTACACCTCTTTTTAATCTACCATAATCGTTCACATTACTCCACTCAGTAATATTTTTAACGCATTTCAAGTTCAATTCTAGAATGAGGTGCGGTTTTTTTTGTATCTTAAAGTGGTGGTACATAATTATTTTTTTTCCAGCTGACCTCTTAGACTAATGTTTTTCATTACCGACGAGTTTCCATTTCTGAAAGATGTGTCAACTTGCTTGACCGAATCGAGTTTAATTTTCCTTAGCACAAACATTTCAACGAGGCAGATTATTTGAAATATCTCAAAATTTATGCACGCTTCTGAAGAAAATTGAATAATTAATTCATCTAGCGTAGATAATATAACATTTATGATGGAATAAAATTATCGGAGACATACATTAATTATCTGAGACAAACATTAAATCTACAGTAATAAATATTCGTGTGTACATTGATAAGTTCTTTGCACGAGTGTTTTGCAAATATTTTCAAAAGTGCATTCAATTTCAAAAATGATCTGCAATGCCGTTTATGTATGTACGTTCCTGTTTTTTAATCACTTTGTTCAAAAATAGTGAATCGGAAAACTGAGAAGGTCGTGATATGTTTGCCAAATGTCCCATTCGCCGAGTTCTATTTTGACCCTCATTTACCTTCACTAGTTACTTTTATTCCCCTTTTCCACTCATCATGACACCCTTGGTTCTGCCTCTTCTCATATCTTTTTTAAATATTTTAGCCTTGAAAACTTATGACATTGTTTGCTTCACCATTATTTCCTGCACATAAAAATTACCTACGTTGTTGACTGCAAAAGACAAAAAAAAAACAAGTATTTTCATTGTATCACACTTCTATAGACGATGACTTCCAATGCTCAGTCTCTTTCCAATAGACAATCTTTTTTCACTAGAAATAAGCATTTGAAGGTGGGCGGTAATTTGTAGACTCTCCTAAAATTTCTGTGATTGTTTGCATGGTTTTTCGATCTGACTTTTAAATAAATAACAAAAAACGCTTGTTGCGCTAAGCTTTCTGGTGCGCTTTTCCCATTCGTTCTGAACTGATGACATTTTGTGTACCAGGTGGAATTGCTTGTAGTTATTGATTGCTTGCATTGCAAAATTACGGTACTCATCTTCAAATTTGAGTGGAAGAGGAAGAGACAAGTATAAATGATCAATTAAAGAAGTTACAATTTACATAGTGAGTAAACAGCCACTAAGTTGCTTCCGGATGTGTGAACAGTTACGATGAAATTCTACTATATTCTATAGTAAATATTATTACTATGCAGAACTGTAAATAACACGTATAAGCAAATATTATTATTATGCGGAAATGTAAATATTATGAAAAGATTATAAATGGTATTTCACATAATCATATATTTCTTGAAGTTATCTACTTCGATTCATATTAGCGTTCACTCGATACGCTGCAGAATAATATTTGAACTAGAATATTATACGTTTTAGTCAACAATTTCAATTCTTTGAATTATTTTAAATATAAACTAAAGAAAAAGTCGCTACTGCTACAAGTAAATGTGGAATAGCGAACATCAAATATTTTGTTTCATTATAGTGGTAACAATCTAACTGAAAAAAAAAATTCAATTCTCATTTTCAGCAATAATTAGATAATATGATCAACAATTAGTAATCAGCAATACATTATATATATATATATATATATATATATATATATATATATATATATATATATATATATATATATATATATATACATATATATGATTTATTCGATTTTTTTGAAAATATTATAGCAAATAACAATTGGTCTATATAGTTTAATAATTACTAATTTATTATGGATGTTCGTTTTATTGCAACGAGTCAATTTCTTCATTATCTACCTATAGTTTATTTGATGTGCTCATATCATTTCTCAACATTATTACTTTCGATGAATGCTTCAAAAAATGCTAAATTGTTTCTTTAACAATTGGAAGTGATCATTTCAAAAAGAAGAATAATTATGAACATATAATAGAGTAGAATGTATGCTTGTCCCACCAAAAGTATTTTGATGTATAATAAAAGAATTTCCCAACGCAAAACCAGCTTTAACACAAAAAGATGACTGACAAGAATATGGTTGTAATATGATATCAACACATATTAATTTAAAGTGGATTCCCTATTGCTCTAATTCAACGAAACATCTAGAAACAACTGAGCGAGAATAAAGTGAAAATACTTCACAAGTTTTGTTATCGATTTTTGTGCAGAAGAGTCTTTATTATGTTGAATAGCACCTCAAATAAATCAGCGTCGACGTCTTGATACCGGGAAAGTTTTTCATTCTTAGTATGCAATAAGAATAAAAATTCACGACCTCATTATCCAAATATTAGAAAAATCAATTCGCTGAATTGCGTGGCGGAAGGAGGAACAGCAGAAAGGGGACCAACCCATGATTTGAACTATTTTTTCGACTCTAAGGAGGAGAAGCGGAACAATATGTGGGGATTGGAGAATCCGTGGCCAGTCCACGAAACAAGAAAACCCTTGATCTCAACTACATAAAAGTGGATCCTATCTCGCTTCCCCTACCCCCCTCCTCCCCCCGACCACGATATGGCTTCTTATGTGCATAGGTGGAAAATCTATAACCATTTCACGCTTTTCCTATTCCTGTGGCCGAGGCAACACCGTGGTCGATACCATAAGTTTCCTCTATCCTCAACAGAAAGTGTGATAAAGTGTGCATTCGAAGAAGCATTTCCAAAATTGTATCTGAAATGGCGAAGAGGTGGTGAACGAATTTGGTCTATTCAGACTAACTCTCTTCAATTTCATCTTGCCCATCTCTCTCCTGTCACGCTTTGGGGCTTCAATTTCAAAGCTGTCGCCTCGAAATGCGTACTACTTCCATATAATCTATTCCTATCTTTTGTAATTTCGAGGCATGCAAGCGTATTCTCTTTTACAGCCATATCCTATCCAAATCTCCTTGATCCTGATGATACTGTACATATCGGTGCTCAGAGTTGAAGATTTAAAGGATTCAACAGTGATCTTTCAACTCTTCATTAATTGACACTCAATTTGTGTTTGCAATTTTTATCATTTATTGCACAATAATTCTGCGCCCAGAAAATGCGTTAGCACTGATGCGTCATAATCATTCACTTCTTTATATACCGTCGATGACAACACTTCATCGGAATATTTATTTTGAATTGCCGAATGATTTGCCATTTTATTAGGCGATGAAAACTCACGATTAACAGTGACAAAGGAATAGACAACAATAATCACAAAGCGAAAAGAATTTTTATCTACTAATATGAGCAAAAATTTTTGACGTTCATCTATGACGATTGTGTAACAAATGTTTTGATATGTGCGAAGAGAAAATAACTGCAGTGCTAAAAAATACGTTCACCTCAAAATTTCGCACCACTCAAAAGATTTCAAAATTTTTATGTTTCCTTTGAAGTTTTCGGTTGATTTCACCTTCTAGAGAACAGTGACCTACCTATCATAATATATTTTCTTGAACTACTATATTTTGAGTGTTTCGGAACAAACGTTCTCAAAAATTCGGCAAATTGGCTATGCATCGATGAATAAAAATTGAAAATACGACATAAGTGGGAAAAAATTAACAAAATACTATATTTTGTGTTATGCTCCTGAAAGTCTGCTTATGAAGATCAGTTTTCCAGAACACTTTTTTAACGGTTGCTGATCATGTAGTAAGCCAACTGCGACAAAGTGAGGTAGATACTTTAAACGAAAGAAAAGCTCATAGAAAAGAACGACCCTCACTAAAGAGCGTGACTTGAGGAGGGTTGGTCGTGAAGGTGAAGATTGGAGGAGTAAAGGGCGCTTCGAGAAAATAGTTGTGCCAACATTCACATTCCCTTAGCGACAAATTCAGGAAGTGTAAAGCGAAGGTGAAGAGAGGCCATAGGAATGCTATTTCACTCATATTTTGCGTATTGGAACGTTTTTTTTTCTACCTATTGCGCAACGGATTCTTGCTGCACTGCACCTTCAGTGCGCTTCCAAATCAAGTCGAGTGGGTGCTTCAGGTGCACCATCAAGTTGTTGATGGCGTTCGGAAGCTGTTTCTCTGTCTCTGTCTCCTTTATGCTGTAGTACAATTTTGTTACCTTGAAGTTTCGATGACGGTGTGTTTTTTGTTGTTGTGTGTGCCTCGAAATTAGAAATAATTCGTGACGAGGTCAGCGCCATCTCACGCCCAGAACGAGTTCTCAATTATAAAAGAAGTGACGGAACACGATGAGCTACTCGGACGTGAGCACACCTCTAAAAATTAGCGTCGATACTTATCTTTGTGTTGTTTGTATGTCTATCGTGTATGTATTAAGCAAACCTCTTTAATTGTTCAGTGCAAAATTTTGCGCATATAAGGCAGCCATCCCATTCGGATGGCATGCAGTCGAGTGGTGTTCACCTCGAGTTCACGGCTAGGAATTACAATTCTCTCTGGGAGTGTCTCTTCAGCAACATTCATTAGCATCGTTTACATTTGCTTCAGCTGTTATATTATACAATGAAGACTTCGAAACTTCTGAGTTCAAGAACTTATCCTCCATCATTGCCGTTTGCTATTCATTGACACTTCTAAATCCTCCATCATTGCCGTTTGCTATTCATTAACACTTCTAACTTTCTTAAACTTGATTTCGAATCTTCTGAAACTAAACTTTTCCAAAATGAACTTCAACCTTTCCAAAATGAAGCAGATCCTTCATTTGTGCAGCTAACCGTGTTCTTTTCAATATCTCAGTTTGGTCTACTTCACTCGACAAGAGTTGCTGTAATCAAATTTGGTGATGAAGTCATATGAATTTGTGCTTTTCGAAAATGAGAGTATGAAAAGAAAAACGAGTGTCGATTTTCAGTGTGACGAACTACTGCAGGAATTTTAGAGCCACTTCAATTGATATCCGAAAAGCAGTTAATGAAATTGCTGATAGCATAGTAGGTCTCGGTATATAAAGTTGTTAGTTTGTGTTATGGAATGAGTTCGTGCTAGGATATTACACTGTTGCTTTCACGCTGTTCTTATTCATGAAGGATTAAGATAACGTTCCACTTTTCGACTATATAAGGTCGGCTATCATAGTTGCAAGTCTCGCTAAAATTATCGAAGTGCTAATGAAAGTGTCTTATTTCTTACAACTCATTTTGGGATTAGATTCAACACTTATTAAAAACCGTCGAGTCATTTTATCTTCTATCAATAAAAAATAACTTGTTTTTCCATATGCAATTTGATTCGAAAAATTTATTCATTCTTATAGTTTTTATTATTTGCCCCACAGAACTAACTATTCGGAGCATTTTGGAAAACGCATTTGGAAAAACAACTTTCTGAAAAATTAGACTTCACCGAAAATTCTTCTATTATAATGTGCTGTATCGATGTTCGACGATGACTTCGTAGAATTCCTTCACGCTCAAACTTCCCAGTGTCACAATGAGCGAAATTTGTTGACGTAATCCTTTCAGGATGCTGCACGCCTTATTTTTGGCTGCAGTATTATGTTACAATACATATGTAACAGAGGCAGGATCATGCTGCTGTATACCAGCATGCAGACCAATAGTACCGTCATGTCCAGCCCCACACCCATGTCCTCCACCGATGTGCCCACCTAGGCCATGTCCTGCTCCACCGCCATGCCCACCCCCACCTCCTCCACCACCACCTCCGGCATGCCCTCCTCCACCACCCCCACCTCCATGTCCGCCTCCACTGCCTCCTCCAGTTTGCCCACCCAGAGTTTGTCCGCCTGCTCCACCACCACCACCATGTCCTCCAGCAGTGTGTCCTCCCCCACCACCGAGGCCTTGCCCGCCAAGGCCATGCCCTCCTCCTCCACTCCCACCACCGTGCCCACCCAGGGTGTGTCCTCCTCCCCTACCCCCACCACCATGCCCACCCAGGGTGTGCCCTCCTCCCCTACCCCCACCACCATGCCCACCCAGGGTGTGTCCTCCTCCCCCACCCCCACCACCATGCCCACCCAGAGTGTGTCCTCCTCCCCCGCCACCACCTCCGTGCCCAGCACCACTACCACCACCACCATGTCCACCTCCTCCACCACCAGTGTGCCCACCTCCGCTACCACCACCAGTCTGCCCGCCGAAAGTGTGCCCCCCTCCGCCACCACCGCCACCGTGCCCTCCGAGAGTGTGCCCGCATCCACCACCACCTCCACCATGTCCACATCCACCACCACCCCCACCATGTCCTCCACCCCCACCTCCACACTGCCCGCCTCCGCCTCCACCTCCACCGTGCCCTCCGCCAAGGCCGTCAACAGGATGCTCGGCAGCAGTGAGTTTTTAAAGTTTGAAGTGCTGTACATTCATGTCTGCGAAAGCTTTCTGAGATTTAACAGGCAAAAAGTGCTGTGCCCGTTGTTTCTTAAATTTGCGGCTTTCCAAATATCAGGTTTGTATGACAGGCATGCAATTCTCGATAAGCACCACCTGTGAGTTATTCACTTGCTTCATCGTGTAGAAAAAGTCATGCTTCAAAAAAAAAAGGTATTTTACTAGAGGATATGGAATGCATGAGCATCTGCGACACCTTAACAGTTCGATATGCAGCATCATGTCACTCTTAACCTCCTATGCCTCATGTTTACGATGGGGATCCTCCCATAATTCATTTATGAAAACAACTTGCTGTAATTTAATCGTTTCAACGCACACTTCGATAATTAAGAGAAATCTTATGAAATAAATCCAATTTCTGGAACAGATACTCAAAAAAATGTTGTTCTTTACTCGTCAAATAATATTTAGTTATTGTGCCAACCATACGGGTTCTTTAGATAGAACAAAATAGAAAGGAGAAAGAAATTGCTTTTAATAACTTTTGAAACTTTTTCTGCACATCGCTTTTTTAGCAGACACCAAATTTTTAATTTCGTTTTCACATTTTTGGTTCAATTAGATATTTCTTGCAGTCGCATCGCCTAGCTATGTTGTCGCATTGAACCGGTTCATAAAGAGGTTTCTATTGAGTGACTTAAAAAATACACTATAAATGTTAAGAGGGTTTTTTTATTAAATGATAGTGTAATGCATTCGATGCAATCAGAATCAAGACAAGATCATCAAATAAAAGATATTCGATGGTAATGTCGGTAAAAGTTGTTCTGCTGATTTTTCTAAATGATCACTTAATGTGCAGAATTGTTCAGAAGAACTATTGCGGCTATAGTGTCTACTTCAATGTGAAACTTATATTGCTGCTAAAAGACAAGAGGCATATTTTATTTTGTTGCAGATTACACTTCTTAATTTCCGCATACAAATAAGTAAACAGTCGAAAAGTGATAGGGCTTTCCAAAATTAGTGGAGAGAATGAGCGAGATGAAAGGGGCGAGAGAATGAGCGAGGAAAAAAGAGAGATTAGATGATCAGCAAATAAAAGCGAATTTCTTCATATCTGAATATACTAAAAATATCGTCTAATGCAGTCAGTGTTCAATAATGTCACATAATATTTTTTAACTTTATTTAGCTTGAAACGAATTTTTATTAGATATTATTGTAATATTTGATCGCAAGAGGAAAATAATTTTAAGGGACCTGGATATTCACACGATTGCTGCTTCCAATGTGTGCCTTCAACATGTACTCGGCGATTCCATCATTCACGAAGGCATAAGCGCGAACCAGAGGAAGAATCCACAACAGATATTGCGAAGTTGGATGGTGATCCATCTTGCAATAGCGATAAACTCAGGGCTATTATGGAATCTGTAAGTTGTTATGCTCTTTCAATAACCACATTAATAAGTCACTCAACAAGTCATACAAAGTTTGGAAGTTTGTTGAATTTAGTTATAACTTTGAAATTTAGTAAAACTAATTTGTTAACAATATCTCTCTCGTTTCTCGATGGAGGCCGATTAAGAAAATAGGAAAGCGAAGGGGGAAAACGGTGCCAGAAGAATATCTTGAAGCGATAAACTATCTGTCAAAATTGACTCGACTTAATGAAAAACGTTCAATTTGATGGAAATTGATCACTTTAAGAGGAAAGATTTTCGCAAAAAGAGGAAAAAACGGAAGATTCTTGCAAGAGGTGAAAAAAAAACAGCTCGTTAAAGTCATACGCTCTCTTCCTTCAAATGATTTCATTCAATGCAGCATATTTTTAAAATTTTGTATCCAATTATGCTTTATGATTTGTTTTTCATCCGTTTGAGAGAGCAAAAGAAAGTTGCAAAAATGTTCTACATTGAATAATTTTGAATTTATAGACATCAAAATGCAGTTTCACTTTCACAGCTCACTTACTTTATAGCTGAAACTTTTTACTCCATCTTACTTAGAACAATAGCGCAGCTTTAAGTGGTTTAAGTTCTACCTCAGCAATTCTACATTTCCATCGTGAACTATTTAGATTCGAACTAATTTGTATATGCTAAGAAAATTTTTCATAAATCTTTTAGAAAACTTTTATGACTCTCGAGGTGGGGTTAAGGCGACTTTTGATATATACACATCTCCCCAACGGTGTCCTCATCGAAATATGAGAACAGTTGAAAGAGGAGAAATATACTCCCCCCCCCTCACCTTGAAAATCAAACAAATTCACCTTTATTGTAATTTCGAGGGGCACTGAGGAATATCAGATTGCTAAAAAAAATTCGACAATTTTCAATGAAACTTTCAAGAAAGAATCGCTTCGCTCGACGATCGATTAGAGACGTTTTCATTGTCAGCGAATTTCTGCGTTATTGTTTTTACAGAATTTGCAAGATACGGAAGGAGAGCATTCAACTAGGCATTTTATATAAGTCATAATATATTGTTTTTTATTTGCTTTCGACCATCATCTAAAATTTTTCAACTGAAAATTCAACAACGGAATAGTGTTTTTTTTTCTTGTAGTGGCAAATTAGATATATTTCTATAATCTTAGCAATGGACTAAGAAAATATTTTCATCCACAATAGAATGGAATGAAAAATTTTAACTGAGAATTTTTTTTTTTCTAACTTCAGGCGATCACAAATGATACGTCGACTTCGAAACGAAACATCCAAAAAGCAGCGGAAGATGCATTCAAAGCCGATTTCAATGTGATCTGCGCCAAGGGAGCATTCTCATACGTCTCTCATACAGATACTTATTGCCAAATTACCAAGCCTGATGTGACATGCTATGCGTTTATGGCATTCTAATTATTTTGATCTGTTGTGAACGTTGTCGACTCATTTGTTTCCAATTCCGAATCTCAGACTTTTTTCGCATCTTTAGTCGTTGTCCCTCGTTTAGTTGTTAGGCTCTCGTGTAGAGCTAATGCCATTTTATTGCACTGCCTTCAAATCTCTTCATTTCTATATTTCGTCTTTGAATAAAAATTTTCTAATTCAAATTTAAATTTCTTTTATGACATCAAAAAAAAAGGATCGCCAATCTCACATAAAAATGCTACATTCTATATGAATAGAAGATCTAATTGCATTATCTACGGTCAGTACCTTTCTAGATTCGAAAAACGAATAGAAAATCATTCATTTATGAAATAACCGCTGAAATACGAAGCGACCTTTTTTGAAACCTTGAGAAAATGAGGCATCTAAATCGTCTATTCAAGAAATACGATAACTTGTCTTCATTGAATATAGAATTTATCACGATTAACTATAGAGAAGTATTGAGCACATTGCATAAACAGATGAGCTTAAATGCTAAAAGTAATGCTTGAAAACCTTAGAATAATCATTTTTCAGGAGACAAAGAAAAAATGCATCGAATATTTTCTCTTCTACGGTCGTCACACATCTAAAAAATTGCACAGGCAAAAAAAATCTCTTGTACATCATTTTGCAAAATAAGGTTGCCTTACCACTTTTTTTGGTGCCTTTCAAATGTCAATTACTCCTAAAAAGCTCATCATTTAGAACGGAGTTACGCATATGTTTCTTTTCATTGTATTCGTGATGCGAGACCTTCATTGCTCGCTGTCTGCAATCAGACAATGGCGAAACAAAGGCGGAAAGCCGAACATGAGAAGGTGATACGATATGTGCTTTTTGAATTTCTGACATTTTAGCCCACAGCGCATTTTTCCTTTTCAACCGATCTTTTTTTAGCAGGTTCTTCTTCAAGCAAAAATTATTTAAAAAAAAAAAAGTTCACCAAGCGCTATAATCTCTTCGAAATTTTCACCTCTCACAAGTCTCAATCGCTTTCGAGTTTCCATGACTTCGGAAATATTATAGAATTTATCAGAATTTACCATATCCTTTAGGTGAAAACTCACAGCATCTTTCAACCTTCAAAGCAATTTCACACTTGTGCACTTCATCTTTCAAATTTTTTAAAAGAAAATCGCCAAATGTGACATCAATGACTCTAGTTCTCATGAAAATGTTATTTGAAAGTACCTTTTCGAACTTTCAATTCACCAAACAATGCGAATCAATTTCTATCCATATAGACACCGCACCAAAGGCGTTCGGGAGTGCACTCTTGAATATTTAGAAAAATAAATGCTTTTTGACAAATTCAAATCAATTTCAGGCTATCAAAGCATGCGAACGATAGATGGATAAGGGGCACCTTTTTCAGTGAAAACATTTCCTCATCTAGTGTTCGTCACACGATCAGAGTGCTGCCTTCTATATGTTGCCTTCTAGAAGGGCGCATCACACATTCTGTAAATGTATCATAGAGAAAAATTGTCTTTATTTTCTGCCGACTAATTTCAAAAGATTTAATTTTATTAAAAAAAAAACATTCAATTTAAATTTAATGAAATAGTGCTCTTAAGTACTGCGTAATCTTCAGTCTCGAAAGAAAGTTGTAAGAGTGTAATGGCGGTTCCACTAATCACTTCGTAAAAAATCCTTCTAAAAAAAAATCACAACTACGTCGCTCGTTTACTTTTTCAACAGTTTTATGACTGATGTTCCAATACGTGCAATTGAGAAATCGACTATTTCAATGCGCACAAAAAAATCTTTTGATAACTTGTTTGCAATTTTTTCTTCCATTTTTAACTCTTTCATTTTTTTTCCGACGTTTTAACGTCTATAATTTGGAGTGCAATTTTTAAATCACTTATTTAATATTCATATCATTCCTATTATATCATATTTTGCATACTATCATAATTCACTTTGATCTGTACACACTGTATGCTTAGAAAAATCGAGTTTTCAGCATGGGGTTGCCAATAGTTGAGATGTTTTGTAAAATTTTCAATCAAGGTTTCGTTGATTTGATATGCAAATTGCACTCATACAAAATTTTCACGAACGCATTTTATTTTATTATGAAGTGTGAAAACTTGAGTAGCTAAAAATTTGCATAAACTTTGATGAAGAGAAGATATACATATTTCCTTGCGCTGCTCTTTTGAGAAATTTGCATAATGCTTCCAAAGAAATAACACATTAAAAGTCATTTGCATAAAGCGTGCTAGAGAAACTGAAATCTCTTTCATTCTAGCGAACCTTTTCCACTTAACTGCTAACAATAGAAGAAATAGCTAAGTAATGCGCTCATGTTTTAGCAAATCCGACCGTTCATAAAAATACAACAAAAGTTGGCTTTTGCTTATTTAGTGAATGCAAAATGTGTCAGAGTCGATCACAAAATGTATGCGAAATTTTAAAGCACTTTTCATCGGGTTTATTTTCTATAGATATCACAGATAATTGCATGAATCCAACTTGCTATAGATAAGAGGACCCTACTATCTATGTATAGTAGGGCCCTCTGATCTATAGCAACGTAGATAGAGTATAAGGTGTATAGAATTTCACTCCAACTGCAATATTTCTCGAGTTGAAACTATAAGATCAACAAAATTTTCAAATACTCATCTCTCTGGATAATATTGTCATAACGCACTCCAATAAATTGACGCCCACAAAACCACATGAAACTCAAGACGTAAATGCTTCCTGGAAAATTTTGCGATCAAAGATTGTGTTTTTTTTTTCTTTAATAAACACTGAAAATGGTCACACCAACCGAGACAAAAAAAAGAAATTCCATGAACAGCTTTTCGATCAATCATACATTTATGCACTTCAACAGTCGAGTGTTTGTTTGAAGCGCCCTTGAATGCACTCACATTTCTACAAAAAGGTACTGATTCACTAACAAGGATGGTAAGAACGTTAAAGCAGTAATTTAGAAACGCTGTTTGAAGCAATTTGTGAATTGAAGTTGAACGGCTTAGAGTTAACTTATCCTCTTTTATTATAATCCCCTCTGACCCTACTCCTTTGCGCTTCCTTTATTCTTTTGGGAAAGAGGTTGAAGGAGCAAAAATTTTTAGAAGAAACAGGCCCTCAAACATCCGACGTTCTTGGATCTGGATGATTCAAGCCTTTGCCTCAACGACTGTAAGGCTTGCAGTCGGAAAGCACAAGACCAACGTCACTATATATATTTCTTATCTGGATTACAGCTTTTGATGTCGGGAAAATCAAGCTAACGAATTGAAACGGCGAGAATCGGAGATTTCAGCTCCGATTACGGGCAAAGAAATGATTGTTTACTAATGGACCCAATCCCGGGCAGAAAGACTTTTTGGTTTCAATCTTCTCAAAGCAGAAACTCGACCTTAGAATCAACTCAGCAGTTAGTTAGAGAGAAACTGTTCGGAGTTAGCTTTCGAAGTTAGCAATCAGTGCTGCAAGCTGTTGCGCCTGTTGCTCTTTGCTTTTCTAACAACTTTTGTATGTCTTAATCGTGCTGTCACCATTCAAAGCTCCAGAAGCCTGCATGGCGTCTGAAAAAATGATCTGTAGAGGAATCTTTTGATTGTTTACATATATATATATATATATATATATATATATATATATATATATATATATATATATATATATATATATATATATATATATATATATATATATATATATATATCTGGGCCATTCTGGGCCATCCATATATATATATATATATATATATATATATATATATATATATATATATATATATATATATATATATATATTGGATGGCCCAGAAGTAGCACTTCGTTGTTCCGCGGTCGATATCTTCGTTACGCTTTGAGTTTCTTATTTGGTAACCTTAAAAATTCTTAATGTTCAGTACGGAATGAATTTTACCATGCGATCACTGCAAAAACCTCCTTTGATGGTGAAGCTTTCTTCCAAATATGAGAACTTCACCGAAATTGCCAGACAGTGGCTTGAGCACTTCACGCCATCGCCGGATTCCAGAGTGATCAAGACTGTGTCACTAATTCTGAGGAAAAGGGTGCTGTTGAGGATCCAATTCGCAGCAGATATTCATAGTTCAGGAAATCAGAAGAAAGAAAATCCCAATTTCAAGCTGAAAAAGTGCAATGAGCTTCGTGGCGCTCCCTGCTGCTACTGATCGAGGATCCATGACTGCTAGCACACGTAGATATATTTTGCAAGTATTTTACAGAACGCATGCCATATTCTAGAAGAGGGAATTTTATAGCGAAAGCTGAGTCAGCTTCTTTCTAGACACCACTCGTTAACGAGCGAAATGTTTTCATTTTAATTTTTCGGTAACTTGGTTGATTCGTTTTGTGCACTGAATTTTTTGAACACGTTTACATTGAAACTTCATTTGTTTTTCGTTGGAGTCTACATACTCCTATTTTTCGCCGTATCAAATGAACAAACGAAAACATTGTGCTCATTTCCGAAAAAATTTGCTTTGTGATTCTACTGCTTTACATGCCTCTATGTTAGGAACACATTTTAATTCTACGCTGAAATTGACTGCATGAAATTTTCTCGAATCGATCGAATGGCATCTCCAGTTTTTCCTTTTCCGAAACTCTTTTCCCTTTTTTATCGGTTGCTGAATTATCGACAAAAGCCTATTTCATGCACGTGCCTACTTAACTTGAATTCCAAAGTGGGTTGTTGAGAAAGCAAGACGTCAGCTTGTTCTTTTTTTTGTCAAGGAGGAAGGTGATAGGTTTGAATTCAAGCAGTTGCGAGTTAATTCGCTCCTTGCCTGCGCGCTAGAGAAGCGTTGTACCAATATCCTTACCGAGTGCAATGAAAATATGCCCGAATTATTCGTTCTCAAGGCTCCAAGGGTAGCCGATGGCCAGTAACAGCTGCATCTCGGAGGATCAAGGAGTCTGCGTTCATGGATCGACGCATCCACAGATGATGAGTAAACTGTATTACGATGTTATTAAAAAAGCGACTTCATACAAAAAAAAGCATAATGCAGCGAAATTTACTCAACGTTTTCGCTTCTTCAAGAATTCAAAGTTGTTCGCCACCGTTCGTAATGATTTCTAACACGGTTGTGGCAAGCGTATTTTCTTGAATTTGCACCAACCGACTGGTTCATTGCAATGTAAAACGATCGCTTAGCAAAGAAATAGTTGCATAGGCGAAAGCGCTTAATCGACAAACAACACTTATACTCGATGTACAAGAATCGAGAATATACCATAGATTAGTGATTGTTCGTAAGACGTGAATCGATCATCCTTTGCGATCAACTGCGTTGAATGAATCGTGAAATAAGTAAAATGTGTTGCAAAACTTCTAATAAGAACAACAAATTCAAATTCTAAGATTCAATTTCTCGATGTTCAGTTATAATGCTTGAAAAGATAAAAGCGATTGTTTTACTGACCTTCTAGTAGTCGAACATGATCAGTATTTATGAAACATAGTTATGGTTCTAGGATTTAAAAAATTCGGCTAACGAATCGCCCGGTCAATCAGTGAAACAATTCGTCTAAAGGCTTGAGATTATCGATAAACGAAAACAGTTCATATAGGAAGCAACATGAAATTAAAACAATATAAAATTGGCAAGAAAGAGAGCCAATATATAAGGAATTTGAAATAGCAGACTTGAAATGGAGCGAACGAAAATAGGTTTTTCAAAAAACTGGAACAAGAGTATATAAGAGTGTGTGCGCGGAACGACGTATCATCACTGATATGTAGTAAACGCTAGCCACGAATTGCCCAATGATCGTGAGAACGATCATTGGGCAATTCGTGCCTTCCAGCATGCCTCGTTTAACGGAACTGCGCGTACGGACGGCAGATCTGTTGACAGTGGAGAAGGAACGCTAGCCATAAGGTAGGACTGTGGCAAAATGTCAGGTCGTGGGGTAATAAAATTCACTCCAAGCAATAGTGTAAGACTTCTTCTGCTAATCTGCACCCTTTTGTCCCTTTTTTCCACCATTTGGAGATTTATAAATCTGTTGGTCCCTGTATTAAAGGTGCTACGAGCCGGGAACTTGGATACGCCTTGAGCAAACAGGAGTTCGGAGACATGTTGCCTTGAGGCAACTAAACTAGCCTTCAGCAACTAGAGTTTTTCGAATGAAATGATATTGGGAATGGCGAAGAAAACGTATCTTTGAACGGTCTGCAGTTATCTAAGTGTATGATGCTTTACAAGAGATTGAAGAGGATTTAGACGAGCTGCGGTGTAGAGCACGAGGAGACTTGAATTTAGTGCAGACGCGAGAAAGGAGACTGAAAGAGACATTTTCTGCATGGTAAGAGTTCCTTGTAGGCTTGAAGGAAGGGAGGCAATAAACAGAAAGACCAGAGTATGAACAAGAATGCGAACAACGAAACGGCTCTG
This sequence comes from Baylisascaris procyonis, assembly GCA_037389465.1. Taxonomy (NCBI): domain Eukaryota; kingdom Metazoa; phylum Nematoda; class Chromadorea; order Rhabditida; family Ascarididae; genus Baylisascaris; species Baylisascaris procyonis. The sequence continues at coordinate 3,596,945 of JAZARR010000154.1, read as the reverse complement.
TGGAGGAGGAAGATAGGAGAGAAGATGTGATCTACCTTTAGTGTAGGCTGAAAGAAGTAGAAGTAGCAAATATGCGAATGTAGAACCCTCAGGCAGAATATAGGAGAGAAGATGTGATTTACCTTTAGTGCAGGCTGAAAGAAATAGAATTGGGAAATATGCGAGTGCAGAATCCTCAGGTCATACAAAAGAGTAGAATAGCAGCTGATTAAGCTTCCCCAATCCAGTTGTTGATTAGTTGGCGAACAAGCTACTAACAAATGATAAAAAGATTGCAAAGCATTGATTCTAGTGACGAACAAGAATGACAAGCAAGTTGAGAAGAACAATTTAAGGATTAAAAAAAATAGAGACGGAATAATACTGAACAAACGCAAAAGGTTGTGCTTTCATATGCACTGCAACCACCAACTTATTGGAAGGATATAGTCGCTATGGCAAGAAGTCAAATCTGACAATTTTGTGAGTTGCTGTGTTGTGAGCATTCCATTCCATGTCTCTAACAGCTCAATGACTCATTCACGTGTTTTCGAGACAAGGATACCCTAGTAGAAGAGCTTGGACAGCCGGTTGTAGTTAAAAAGCATATGTATGGAATGTTGCAAAATGTTCCCTCATGTATAGAAAGGATCAGTGATCTTCATAAAAATTGTCGAAGCACTTCCAAAAGCAGGTAAGCGATTGAAGGAATTGTGGAAGACACATGACAGCCTCCTACTACTGTCACCTATGAACAAAAGCTCACCTCATCAAAGCTCGAGGAGATGGTGCAGGATGAAGCATAGGAGTGAGACATGGCTTCGACTCGAAAGATGCTGCTGGAACACCTGGAATGAAAACACATGAAACCTCAATTCTCGTGGGCCCTAAGTGGCGTCCCACGAACTTCCGCTAGAACTTAGGTAGTAGTACAATCCGATGCAGTGATGGAGCACCATCTTTTGCGACCACGCTGGACAAATGCCCGATGAGTACATAGCAGTGGCCCGAGTGGCAAATCGACAGCAAATCAACCATTTCAAATTGTGCTCTTTCCATCAAGGCTACAGAAGTCTGGTCCATCCTTGAAAACAATGGTATCATTGTTGCCACATTCAGCATCATAACGTAGTTTGTCAAGGATGAGAAGGGGAGAGCCAGAAGAGAAAAGAGGGCATTAATTCAAGGAAGAGTGATAATAGTGATCCGGCGGTTTTATCTTTCAACTGGACTGACCGGCCGGAGGAGCAAACGGATTGGACACCAAGGAATCAGAGGAATTTTGATTTTTTAGGCAAGTCAGTCGGCAGAAAGGAAATCAGAAGGCGATTTAGGCAGGTGGAAGCACACCATATATTTTCCCAAGCCGAAATGGGAAGTCACAATCTACACCGCTAGTTTCGTCCAGAGCAGAGATATTTCTCGAGTTGGCGGATACAGTTTCCGATAGAAAAGTTCAAATGGTTAACGCAGCAAAACAGTGCGGAGGGAGGGGTTCCAGTTTTCCAGTAACTTATATTACACATTGTCCTAAGCCAACAGTGTGGACGTGATCTTGATGTATCGCCCGCCGCATCATTTCACGCCAAGCACGCCAATATTACCCAAAGAGGAATGCTGCATAATCGGTGAATATACGAGGATGATCGCGGTATTCGAATACGACCGACTACTGCAGGGTCAAAGATCCATGCGAAGTTCCGCGAAATATGCTCGCAGAAACGGAGCATCTCGGACTGTCAATGATCGTTACGTACTGAGACTTCTCAACAATTATGACATTTATTTGCGTTGCTCAACTGTACTTTGTAATGTACTTCGTGCGTGTGGAGTCTACAGGTTGTACTCGACGGAGAGGTTCTTGCAGCGGACCATAGCGTCACCCTGGAACCATTCACAGCGGAACTGCTTAGCAGCACCATCGGGAATATTGGTCTACTGGATGATGATGCGATCGTTGTTTAGATCCTCAGTGGCAGCGTTGAACGTATCGGATGAAACCGCCATGAGTACGCTCTCCTTGGGGTCGAGAACACCACACGGTAGATCGACGCCAAGGCGCCTCATGTTGTTCGTTTTTATCGCCCATCCGATACTGTAATCTGAAAAATGTAACTAACAAAATTTGCTTCTCAGTTGAACGGATTATCACTCTATTGCATATGAATCAGGAATCTAATAGTTTGGAAAACGCCACATCCCAAGTGAGGCTATCTTAAGTGAGCAAAAGGCTCAACAAAAGGCCGCTTCTCGAGGGCAAACACGAGCTGAGAGGGCAGCTCTCGTATCCTCGCCTGTTCATCGTAGTGAATGATCCACACCTTAATGTGGTAAGTGCGCTTGTCATCATATGGTGCATTGAAGACAATCTTCTGTCCGGCTTTGGTGTTGATCTCTCCGGGAGGAAATGACTGAGCCATGACGACTTTCGAATTGCTGAAACGCGAACGACGATATCTCTATTGTGGTGAGCTTATACTGTGATCAATTTTTTCATGAAAGCACTATGGTTTTTGCAAGCTTCACTTTAATCGCATGCGAAAGGATTTTCTTTTTCTTAAAGTTCACCCACTGTGCTCAGAAATTTTAAATTTTCCAGATGGAAATCTTGAGATATGAATTTAGCAGAATAATTTGCAATAAATTTCCCAGTGCCTTCATAAATGTACAGAAACCATTAAGTCAATTCTTATAAGATTTTCCGGTTTGCTTAGAAATTTACTGACTACAAACTGACTGATTTACGTCCCGAAAAAAATGGGAAACATCCTGTAAAGTCTCGGCTATAGGGGATATATCAAGTTCGTGCGATGAAATTCGGCTCATAGGTCGAAATGAAACTTGAGGTGGACTCTCCAATATCACTACTGCAACAGATCAGTTTAGTGCAAAACTAGCGCATAAAACAAGCGCCAACATCAGGCTAATGCTTCGAAATTCACGAGCAAAACGTCCATTTGAGATAAAACTCGCAGTTCTCAAACAAACTTTCTGGTAGCACGAGGTCTTCTTGAAGATGCATCTCTCAAACATGGCAGGACATTTGAAGACCTCTTGAAGAGTGCAGAAAACTTGTCTATAGGGTTGACCTAAGAATCTCGAAAATGTGCGGGTCACATCAATGGCATTTGCTCTCTTGATAGTTGCCATGGGGTAACCAGTTGCGTCCGAGAACGGTAATGGCCTCGCAAGGAAAGAAGATCATGTTTAACGTCTCTTATAGCGGTAAACGCATAACAGCAAGATGTGAGATATCTCGATCACTTTCTCCTGTAGGGTCAATTGCATCTCTGCGACTGACTAGTTACGTCGTCATACTAAAAGACATAATTCTTTTCATATTGTACTTCTACTTATACTAGGTATAGTATGGTATCGTATCTAATTCAGATTCGTCGGAGAAATATAATCTTACTATTTTTCACTGTACTTAGGATATAAAATGTTCTTCATTTAGAGGAGATTTGGAGCAGCGTTACTGCACCTTTCCAGAAGGAACTTTGAGCGTTGGGTTCGGACATATGTCTACAGCATCGATTGTTGGGAACAAAGTATTTATTTGGGAAAATGAGGCAAAACTTCCCATTTGAGATATTCTCCGAAATCAGCAGGCGTAACAGATTGTTTTGCATTCGCAATTCTTTTTTTTTTTCTAAATCTTTAATATATGTTTAAAGCGATCATTTCGTTTCTCGTCTTTTTAGTTTGCATGCTACCACCTTTGATGCGAGATTGTTTTATCTATCATCCTCTTTAATGTGAGTAAATGAATTATACTTCTAAAGGTGGTTTTTTATGCGAGAAATTTCAACAATTTAGCAGTTGCTGCTATTTTATGAAGCATTTCTAAAACTCGGCAAAGGCATAAATAGATCCATGCATTAAATAGCAATATGGTGAAGAGGCATGAAGGAATCCCACTCGTTCTGTCTCTTTAAAGGTGGTATCTGCTTCACGTACGATTTGTTCGGGCGTCTGATATATGTACTATGTTATAAAAATGTGTTCTGCTTTTTTTCCGACCATTCCGTTCATAATCTCACTTTCTCGTTTTATAGTGCATTCCACAACTGTTTTAATTCACGTTGATTTATTGAAGTACATTCCACTAGGGCTAAAAAAACAGGTATTTTGAATGCTTTCGATCTTGTACTTCGAAATATTGTTATTTATCTTTCTACAGTCACTTTGTGTTGCTTCTGAAAACAATTTTCTTTCCAATTGCCACTCGTTTGTCACGTGGAAATGTGGCTGTCTAGTTTCTCGCAAGATACCGAAAAAGGTCGCTGGTGCTTCGAAGGGAGCAAAATAAGCTTAAACGAACTGCCTCAGCGACCCCTTCCCGTTGACAACTATATCCATTCGGCTTTTGATAAGCAAATTAACAGTTTAATCTTGAGCATGTCTTGGCGATTTTTGAAAAGTCTTTCCAATGAGTGATCACAATCTCCCGTTCAGCGCTTCGGAGAGCTTTGGTTTATTCTATATGTATGAAGACTTTCTTCACCAAAGATATAAAAAGTACAGTATGAGTATTGCAATTTTTCACTCAAAATACCTGGTACGGTAATGTATCAAACTTGCGTCTACAAGTGCGTTATGAACACAGTACACCCCATTCTTGAAAAAGTAGTATAAGTAAAGCGTAACACCATATTTGAGAAGAAAGGCAAGTGCAATATGATATCACTTAACAAAAGTTAATAAGAGCTAATAAAGCTTCACTATGCCTGGATGCGGAATAGTTATGAAGTTGTTGCTCATAATTAGGCTGAAACGGTGCATGAAACCTTTTTGTAAAAGTTACATTAGGGAGATGACATTGTAAGTTTCCAGTTATTTCGATGCTCTTTTTCACAAGTTACGAAGAAACTTAAGGACGACTATGTCAATCGAGATGAATGTAAACATCGAGTACCTTCATCATGCACGAGAGATCCAGACGAAAAGTTTGTATGCAAAACGAAGCACTTCTCAATGACTATTCCAAACTGCAATAACAGTGATCAGTCAGTCTTCTAATAAGAGCAAATCTTGTCGTAACTCTCTGTAATCAAAGTGGGGCTCAACGATAGGTGCTTGTTTCTCGACATAATTGGTGGAAAGTTCACAACACAACGGTAAGGTTTCTGGAGAGTTTTCTACAAAATGCAGAGACAGAAACGGCCATAGAATAGTATAGTGTGTTATTAACTTACTTAAAACAACGTAAAATATGAAGGGAGTCCTCTCAATTTTCACAATTAAATTTCGTTCGTACAGAATTTTTTTTTTTTTTTTTTAAATCAAGCAAGAAGAGCGCACACGATTACATATGCTTTCAGCTTCGGCAACAATTCTGGATATGTCTAAGTTTACATAAATTTTTCCTATCTCTTGCAGAAATTTTGCACAAAAATTTTTTTTAAATGAAATTTGGGTAAATTCTTTCATCTCTTTTGCTAGGAACTCGATTATTTACATATTCGATGGGGATAGAAACTCGCTATAAATAGTTTCGTCCTAAATTCCAATCGCATTTTATTACTTTCCTGGTCTCGGGCTGGCTTATCGTCTAAGAAATGCCAGACAGCGACGGCGAGTTAAAAGATGAGAAGATAGACGAGAAAGGCTCGGATGTTTCCAATAAAGAAGGTACGCATAAGTATGCTTGCTATAAGAAACGAAAGAAAGCAGAAAAAAAACTATGCTGCCTTGCGCTAAGTCGATGAGCGTGCTATGTGGCAGGCGTCCTCATCGCATTCGTCCATCTACTATCCTGAGCAAGATTTCATGGAACTTATTGCTTACAGTAGTAGAAATATAGAAGCAGGCTGGCTCGAACAAATGTTGTTATATTTTAGAAAATGTGCCCAAACTATTGAAGGAAAGGGACGAAGATTTAAAGCAGTGTCGTAATGAAGGCGATAGAGATGATAGCGAACAGCAAAAGGTATCGTACGACTAAATTTATTCCCTTACTTATATATATGCACACGCATGCATCTATGTATACATATATATCTAGATGCAGATGTGATCCCCTCCTTTCTCTGCCCTTATGGAGGGAATTGCAGATCATCAGTGCAACGTTAGTGACGAAACTAGTGGGAAGGAAATTATAATATTGCGGGCTAAACCTCCATTCATATCCGACCTGTTTCACTTTCTTCTTGGACCAAAGGACCTAAATAATAACAAACAAAGTTAGATGATTGAAAGGCGACGTTTCACTTTCTTTGGCATGTTTTGAAAACGACTTCAAGTCATTTTTTAAAATATCTCTAAGCAGAGCAGCCGCATAGCGCGGCATTTTCCCTCCTTCGAGTAAGCGAGCGAGGAAGAAAGAAGAAAAGTGGTGGGAGGAGAAGGAAGAGCAGGGAAAACTGATGTAGATTACCACTGTTGCCAGGAGCAAAAAATGAATTGAAGCAAAATGGCACTATGAAAATTGAACTTCACTAATTTGAGGTTTGTTTTGCCTTCACCTTCGAATGCTGAGAAAAGGTCGTGACCGACAAATTCATGTCTGTACCGAGCCACCCTTCCAGCTGCATTCATCCTGCTTTTTCGATTAGCATAACAAGTAGAGATCAGTTGTACTTCGGATCAGGAATGTGGAATCTCTATGGGATCGAAGTAGGAGGAAATATGGAAGAGCTGGAAGGAATACAGATTTAAATTATCGTATTTCCCGGCCCACTCTCTCCTCGAATATCTTTGATCATGAAAGAAGTTGAGGGTAGGTCGCTGAAAAAAATAGGGACAGTCAATGAAAATTCTTTTCTTTATGCCTTAGCTAGTCAAAATATAAGGAGAATGAATTTCAGTCGTCAGATGAGAAACCGAAGGAAGTACGTCGAAAACGTCCAGCAAAACGCTCAACATTAATCCCCGGCAGTATCATCACGACGACCACCAACAAGTGAGTTCCTCCATAATTGATCAAATTGTTCATAATTAGATGAGTTTTTAAGGGATTCACATAGAAAGTGGAAGAAAGATAAAGGAAACTTGTAAACATATGTAAAATCGTATAGCGCAACGATTGAAAGAGCAGTTTGTTTTCGATGAGTGGATTTATTGAAAATAAGGTATTATTTATGTTTTTGATATTGATTGCAGATACACTATATTGAGTCTCATTGGCGCTGGTGGTTTCGGTGACGTTTACAGAGTAAAACGAGTGAATAAAATTCCTGGTCAGACGAATACGCTCGCATTGAAAACCGAAACAATCGACGAGGATAGAAAATATCTGAATAGATTGAAGGTATTTGAAAAAACCTTCAGTTCGGTTTGTATAAACGGTGCACAGTTCTGTATCGTTTGCTACTGAAACTGTATGTGAATATCACTTTCAATAAGTGTTAATTTATACTAGTCATAGCCATAATTTCCATGGTATATATCATGCTGTCGCAGCTGAAACAAATTATTATAAAATTTTATTTTCTGGAAAAATCCTGAAGAACAGAAAGTTTCGTGAAAGAAAAGAGAGAAGAGAAAGCGTCATATTTGTGAGAATAAAAAGAGTATTTTCTCTTCAAGTTTTTGTCATTTTCAAGTTCACATGCTATAAATGTATTGCTTATGTCGTGCGATCAAAATTTGTTTAGATCGAAATGACAGTATTGCAATTATGCAGTAAACTTCCTCCGTACCGCCGAGAACATTTCATTGCGATCGCCGACAAAGGTTCGATTTGAAGGCACACAATATAGCCTTTTTTTGGTTTTTCCAATCTTGAAAAAAAAAATTGCGGTAACCATGAGGTTGAAGCATTGTCTTCACTAATTTGACCTCATTGGCATGGCACTGTCTGAGATTTCTACTCATCGAGGCTGTATTTCCGTCGACAGTTTTGCACAAATCTAAAAGAATTCCTGAATGTATAGTGGATGGGCTTTCGGTCAATATTATGAGAGAAGCGGTGATATACTTGAGCTTCTGAAGGCTCAAGCGATACACCGACTAATTGCTGGCAGAGGCTTGCAGATAATGTTGTATTTAACAATTTTAGGTCGGACGGAGGACTTCAAGTTCATAGTAATGGAGCTCGTAGGCTCGAGCCTTGATGTTATTCAAAGGGAAATGCCGAATCATTCCTTCAGGTGAGCTTAATCGGTACTTCTCACTCTCTCAAAAGACAATTCTCATCCGAATTGCCGAAGTTCCAACTCACAATACCAGATGCTCTTGAATGAGCTTCCTTTCGATATTTTTGAAAGTGAAATATTTACCTTTCGTCAGTTAGAAACCATATTACCTTCTAATGACCACAGAAATGAAATGGGAATGTTGAAACTATCATGACGAAGTGATCGAACCTTAGCGACTAGACCCTTTTACTCGAAAACAGCGATTTCGAGGGTGCTGTTTCTTAGCTAAAGAGATAAATGTCCTAACTCCTTAGCACCTCACTTTTTTCCGGGCAGAAATTGCCGGAGATATTGAGGATACCCTTCCCTTATTCTCACTTCTTCCTCATCCGCCCCACATTTGGCGTCTATGTTGGCATGGCTTGGAAAGAGGAAGTCGGGAAATTGATGCAGATCAGTTTTCATCGCTCGGATGGCCAATAATTTTCGTCGGTTTGTATTGAGTTCATTTGCCTCAACCGCGGAAGCCTTTCTTATTGCGCGGGCGGCAAAAACGGTCTATTTAAGTTCATCGTCAAATTGCCTTCCATACACAAATTTGTTAGCGAATTCACCATCTTCGTTCATTCGGCTATATGAATGTGACTTAAACGCGGCCCTTGTGGCGATTGGGATCAGGATTTTCGCCGGTCGCTTTTGCGAGAACAAATAGAAAATTGCCGATCAATTTTAACAGGCAAACGCTCGCCGCATGCCCATCTGCAGAATGCGTCTAGATAAAGATGTTTCTACAGATATTTCCCTCGTGAGCGACAGAATGATGAGCTGATTCGTTTGATGAATAGTACGTATAACCCTTGAACCACCCCACCTCCCCCCCCCCCCTCCCGAATGAAGTGTCAACGGGCAACCGACTACGGATAATTTACTGTCTGTTGTGTATGGTTTCGCACATGAACAGTTAGTCGTTAGATAGGACGCTGAACATAGTCGTTGGATTCGAACACAGTGTTTTTTCGATGAACGATGCCTTATACTGATGACCAATAAGATTGCAGCTATGGGACTTCGACAAAAGTTGGACTGCAAACAATTGACGCAATCGCTGACCTTCATGAAATTGGATATATTCATAGAGATGTGAAACCGCAGAATTTTTCAGTCGGTTTAAAGGAGAAAGCAAGCACAATATATTTGCTCGACTTTGGTATCGCGAGGAAATATACAATTAAAGATACGAAAGCTGTTAGGTTAGTTCGTCTGCTGTTGTTTAAGATAACCAAATCGAATTTCGAGCCCCCTGAAGGTCGCTACATTGTGATCTTATTATTGATGTGGCACGAGAACACTTGGAGTATACATGGTGCGTGACGGGAAGAAAGATTTGGATTGCCATCGACGCAACTAACGTGATCCTCTACTGTTCGGAACATCGGTACACTGAAAGAAGGGCCCTATGCAGATGCATGCGTAAACGATGCTTTCGCGTGAACGGCGACGCAGGTCCTCCGGATGTGTCCTTCCACCACATCTCACCCTCCCCCTTATCTCCATTAGGTTTTCTCGACAGAGAACTCAAAATATTTTTAAAATTTAACCAAACCAAAGTCTTTTGGCCATATTGTCAAAGCTCGATTTGAAATTCAGCGCAATTCTTTCGGTACTTCATTATTACATTCTTCCTCTCACTAGTTCTAGTTGCTTAAAACTTGAATTAAAAAGTGCAGTGCAAATAAATGGCCTCAAAGACCTTTGAGCCCGTTGGATTTGTTCATAAAAGATTACTATCAAATCTATACTTTTGCAGTTCATCAATAACAGTTTTAGATTGCCACGTGAAACAGTACATTTTATGGGAACGGTGCGTTATGCGTCACGTCATTGTCATCACGCAAAAGAGCAATGTCGACGTGATGATCTAGAATCATGGATGTATATGTTGCTCGAATTCTTAGATCGTAAAAGTATCACGTGGGCTAAATCAATCGATAAGTCACACGTCTGCAGTGAAAAAGAAAAATTATTCTCTGGAGATTGTAAATCCTTTTTTTTCTTTTAAAACTCTTGTTTCATTCCACGTGAATCTGATTACCGTTTGAATGAGGAAACTTCTCGTATCATTACCGCTTCAATCTATTCTAAAAGTTCTTTAAAAGCTAGATGAACTTGTAGATTTCATGTTGTGATAATCGCTCAAGCTCAAGCAAGACTGGCAAGAAGACAGTTAAATTCACGTCCATATCCTAATCCATAAGCATATCAGTACTTAGGTTCATTGGACGGATCAGACACTCATCCATTGAGTTAGCATATAATCTTGCAGAAGCGTTTGATTATCAACAGGTGAGGATATATCCAATCTCATAATGCGGTCGATATATTGAGCAAAAGGAAACTGATGAAACTACTCAAATTTGGCAATTGCCTAAAGGGATGCATTTTGTAGTAGGCAAACTATAATAAGCCCGAAGCGGTAGATTTGCTCTTTTTTGCAAGCTCGCAAAAGAATGCTAAACTCTAAAAGAACATGTCTGAGCATCTACGAATATTTCCATCCTTCGAATGGAGTAGAGACTTCTTGCGGATGTATGATAGCTGCATTTTTTGCGGGATTTCGATGAAAGGGAGATTATCACCTGTCGTTACTTTAATATGGTAATTGAAAAAGCTAGATATGATTCACATTATCAACAATATAGACTTGATCACAACGAACTAATTCTACAGGTCTTTCTACACAGTTGAAGTATAATCGTCCATAATTTCAGATCCACTTGCTGTGGCCGCATTACCCCACCAAGTTCATAAAATAATCTCATATATAAATTCGCTGAAATATTCGAGTGAGCCTGATTATGATTTCATTAAGACAATGCTGCGACAATCTGCACGAAAGCGAAACGCTGATATAAATTCGAAATTTGACTGGCAACCCGATACGATAGTCAGTAGTTCGACAACTTTTATTTTTTATTTTTGTGGAGTTGCTCGGCACGAAAACTATTGACTAGTGCTTTGCCGTTGCTTTATTGCGAGGGAATAACGTTTATCGGAAGCACTTCTAGGAGGAAAAGCTTGAGGAAAGGAGTTTTATGGATCTCGTTGATGATGAATTTACCAGGAATATGAGTGATTCAAAAATTCTTTACCTCACTTCCTGCTTGTTCGATCTTTGTGATGTAATATCGAGAGTTGCCGACGCTATTCTTGGAGCCGATACCCACACAAGATCGATATAACTGGCTCGTAAATTTCATTGGACTTGCTCAGAAGGTTAAAAAATCGCCCCACGAGGACCTTGAACTTTTTTTGAGATGATTAACAAACAGCTTGCGGATCGCAGGCCAATGAGGTCATTATTTACGAGACCGAGTTTTGCCTCAAAAGCATAAATTGGGCACGGGTACTGGCCTGTAAGACTTCATCTCTTTGGTTACTATGAATTGTGAGCTGAAATTTCCAGACTTAGGAGCGTCAACCATGGGTGTTATTTCGCAGAATCAGTATAGAAAGCAGTGTAGTATCAACGTGGGTCATTTTGTATTTCAGCCAACACCGGCGAAGGCTCCAAAGCCGAAGACTGCGAAGAAGCAGAAAAAAACAAAGGTACTGCACCCGCTCGATCTTTTTTCAACTCGCGTGACTCTCCTCATCATGTCCCAAAGGGAGGGGAGCCGTTCTATTGATTGGACCTCTTATTTGGCCAAGAGACACTCTAAATCGGTCCACACCTGTCTTTTAGCATATGAAACAAACGCCAACTATGGTAAAATAACCATACAAATCACTTGGAGTTAATCCTTTCCCGAGTTTCGGGGAAATTTGTGACTAGCAACCTTTTTGCGCAATTTCGCTGTTTAGTTTTGCTCGAAATTTGTAGTTCATGAGGCTGCAGCCGTTTTAGCCAAAGTTTATGGCTTATTCGCACGTGTTTGAGTAATACATATGGACGGAAAAATTCCTAGAAATGATCTCGTTTGACCTATATAAATGTGAGCCTTGGTTTGATTAAGAGGGCGCCAAAGATAGTGGAAAATTTTCAGGAGTTCTTCAAAATTGCTAGAGCTTTCCTGCTACGGCCAGTGCTTGTTTAAAGTATGATTATGACATGCTTCCCGGAGACTCAAAAAATTTCCGCTTCCCTCTTAATTGGTGATTGGATTCTTTTTGCGATTCAGATGTATTGGGAGAGTATATGCTTATGGCCTTCCTGACGACATTTCGTTACTATAGAAGCATCTTTTATAGGTCATACTTTGCTTAAGTTGTTGGAAGAGGAGTTTTGTTTCTTTTTTTGTATGCGCTCATTACTTTCTGCACTATAAAGCTTTTAATGTTCTGGTCAAATGCGTAGAGATGCCGATTTGAAGTCACTTTTTGAAATTAGCTCATGTCTAGTTAGTGCAAAAGGAATTTTTATATGTTGCAGGAATAGGAATAAGAAAGGTAATGAAAAACTATAGGATAGGAATGAGAAGAGTAATGAAATAACTATAGGAATGAAGATTAGAAGAGTAACTGCATAATTATAAGATTGGTTAAATATGATATTTATAAGAATGAAATTTCAGAGAAACCAAAAAGCGGACGATGAACTTGATGCCTTATATCAGCTTGCTCTCAGTTGAACTCATCATTGCTATCCCAATAAATGTGCTAATCGAGGTGTTTGGCGTTAACGCATCGTAAACCACCTTCAAATGTCATAGAATAAATTTTACTTAACGATATCGCAACGATGCCGCTATAAATTGCCAATGAAATATCCAGACGAAATGCACATTTGCTTAAATAGAAGGCTTTACTATTTCTTCGGCGGCACTATATCTCTGCGGCACTCAAAGAAAGATGCTTACGTTTTCTAAGAATAATTGCATATTTTATTGAGATGCAAAATTTTTCAAATATCACCGATCAGCACTCATTCCGCCATTTTCAAGGCGGAAATTATTCTGACTTGAAACAATTGAGTACTACAAAGGGTGCTGGACCAATTCTTTAGGCAGTCTGCTATGCAGGTATATTGCGATGTTGTGTGCTAAGAGAGCGACTTTTATTTAATGGATCATTAAACTTCTTTGTTTCCCCTTGTTAGTGCAAACCTAAAAATATTGACTTGTCTAACAAACCTATTGACTGAATTGCGTTGGCGTAGTACTTTGCTGTGTAAAAATTCTGGGCTGTCAAAATATGGGTCCCTTGATTAGGAACCCTATCTAGGATTAGGATATGTCTAAGCTTGCGAGCGACTTACCTTGCAAAGGCTGCTGCTTTTGTCCTTTACGGCACCTCCTCGATCCCCTGTTCGATGATTGGACTAGCTCCAAGTAAATACGACTCTTATGAAGCATATGTGATGCCTGCAAGAAGCAATTACTATTATCGAAAGGGTGCTGATATGAACGATTTATTAGTGAATATGAACCCGTAGAGCAATTAGATCAACTTTGCAGTGATGTTTGAAGCATGATTTGCAAATGTAAATTTGCGAGAGCGGATTAAAAACTGTTATGCAACGTTTTAAACAGCTGAAATCATTTGCATATATGACTGTGAAACGGTTCAAATTGCTAGCAATACGCATATGGCGCACTTTGCTATTTGTTTCTGTTTGGTGGTGGTTTTCAATTGAAGCTGCTAGGTGACAAGCATCAGCGAGCAGCTAGCTATACCGATAAGGAGATTTTGTTACGGAGTTTAGTTGAATGAAGGATGAAAAACGAGAAAGGAAAGGCGAAAGACAATGAATGCATTCGAAAAGGTTTGTGAATTCTTCGGTATAACGAATGAAATTTAGTTCTTTGGCGGAAAGTCGCTTTCTTCGGAATTTCAATTATTCCTTTGAAGCGAAAATGGAATTGAGGGCAATAACGATAGCTGAACTTGCAATGACATGGTGACATGGTCTAGGGGAAAAATGGAGTCATTAAAATTAGCAGGCAAACTATTTGGATTATGAATTGACTCTCTGATGCAGTTTGAGTTCTATTCAATTCTATGCACACGTTCATTAGATGGATATACCGGGAGTTGATCTCTCAACGTGGACCGTTAAAAATGAAAATCGCTTTGTATGCATGACATATTTGTAGCTTCCTTCATGAAGACAACTGAGTTTTCTCATCTAGGCCTAAAAGTCTATTGGATTTTGTCTTTTCTCCAGTTTTTATTGCTTCCTTTAAGTGCATATGTAGACGTTATTTTTAAGCATTCCAAAAGGATTTTGAAACAAAACCATTTATTTTATTTAAAGCTCATATCATTGTTACGTTACTCTATACGCATTAGAAGAGTAGCTTCTCTCACTTCAGGGATCAAAAGACAAAAATTTTACCCACAATCAGTGAGAAGGCTTGATGAAGATAATATCAATGGAGGGACGTTACTTGACACCTCGATATTCCTATCGCTTTCAAGATTCATGCAAACTTATGCTTGTACTTCTAAGGTAGACATAAATGTCGAAAGATTATGCACAATCATTTCCGATGCTTTCGATGTCTTCCTCGATGAATCATCAAATTTTTTCTGAACTTCTACATTATGCGTCTTAAATTAGAGTAACCATTCCATAAACGTTTTCTACTAATCTTAGAAAGGAAATCACTATTCACGAAGTCGAAAAATGAGGATGTGAAGGAACGCAGCAATGCACCGAAAGGCGATGATGACGATGAAGACGATAGTGGACCTGGAGATGGAAAAGTATGCTTTTTGCCCCGTTGTCTATAGTATATATATATATATATATATATATATATATATATATATATCCTCTTTGTACGCTCGAACATCTTAAAGAAAGATCGACAAGGTCTTATGTGGAGAGGGTAAGAGAATGAACAGTATGTTCCACAAATCAGCAACTTACCGAGAAAGGCCCGTGGTATACGTGAAGGGAATCGAAAGCAACAAATTCCGCCGACTACTCTCCGGCCGTTACTGAGTGCATACTAGATACGCAGAACAAGTTATCGTGAAATACTTCTACTCCATAGCGCAAATCCTTAGAACACAATGGCAGATCATTTGTGATATATTGCCATCTGCGACTGGGATGTTCTACTAAAGTATGATCTCCGCATGCACTTTGCGGTGTAGAACTACTCATCGAAAACGTAATCAGTGTTTGATATACTTGCCATTGCAAAAAATATTGCAGTCACTGCAGTAAAGAAGGGTATTTTTGATCTATTCTTATAATAACGCATAATAAACAATTTCTGAAACATAACAGAGGGAATCTTCTCATCCTACACGAAGAATATCATCGATTCCCGCGCGATTAGGAAATTCGTCACGTGAATTATGTTTTGAAATCGTTGTAGTGTAGAGCAGTGCAAATCTTTGATAAATAACATCACATGTCACGAATCGTCTTAGCGTGTTTGGTCTTCACGCTCTAACAGGGTGTCGTTCTTTGAAATTTCCAACTCTATCATGCAATTTATTGTTTTTACATTTAATACTTCTCCCTTGTTGCATTATTTTTAGTTTTTCTAACTTTTACAGCTTAGCATATATTCTATATTCCCCTCCAGTGGAAGATTCCCAGTGATTCTGATTAGACGGGATTGATCTTTCCTTGACAGTTTGTGTTGCTAGCCCCAGCTTTTTAAGGGTGGCTAGCTGGAGATTAAAATTCACGTTTAATTTCCATGAAGTGTCAGCAAACAATGGTGCAAAGGGAAATAAAACCAGAGTGCACATCTCTAGATATAAATGTAGACACCTCTAGTCTCTGACACCTGTGAAGCAATTAAGACTTATAATCTCAGATATACCGCTTTTATATGTTATGTTTGCAAGGCTCAACATAGATTAGTGGGAACATGAATCTCACCTCCAAATAGATGATGATGGTCACAAATAAGCTGTTTTTTAGCTGTTAACATGCGGACAACTGAATTTTTCATCAAAGCAATCAAGCAGTACACAGGTAGGTTCATATTACTGCCTTCAATTCAATACGAGTTCATTTCTCATCAAGGCATGTTTATATTTCTGTGCTATGTGGAATTTTCTGGCAATCTCTTGGAATCATTTCTTGATTTTACATTGCTATACGAAGAGGACGCTCATCGTATGTGATGATCGAGCTTTTTTCCGGCCATTAATCGAACTCCAACAGATTGTTGTTGGCGCTAAACTCGGCTCAGTGCTTCAAACTTGATATCTTATCGATAAGTTTTTGTTTTTCTTATAGAAAGGAAGCCACTCTGAGCATAATAGCATTGAAATTAGCTATTCAACTAAACATTTATTGCCTAATGAATTTACCGTATGGTGACATGTTAAATCATATGCATTTATGCTTTATGTTGTTTGTGATTGCACTTAGGAGTCAATGCTTCGAAGTAAATATTGAGAAAATCAGTTGTTATTTTACTTTATTGAGGTAGATACTTTATTTAGGTAGATTAACATGTAGATTAGCAAAATACTTTACTTTATTTAGGTCATGAAATGCACTCATTCGAGAATTTTCAGGAACCAGAAGATGAGACGGAAAGACAGAAAAAGAAATCGTCGAAACAATCAAGACAGTTCCGTCGGAAATTGGATGAAGGCACTGTTATCCGCACTCAAACTAATAGGCACGTTCTTTTGCACAATTTTGCAACGAATTTGAATTCTAGAAAAACATTTCTGATAAACATACTCAGAGCAGTTTTTCGCTACCATGTACATTGCATCAGATATTAATTTGCGCTAAACCTAGCACTAATCTTAGATCTTATCTCAGGGGTTTCTTAATATTTTTATTGTCTTACTTTCTATCCGTCGTCTTACCAAGTAATCTGTCGTGAACTTGTGTTATGGACTAGCGGCTGCGACGCAGAGGGAACTGAATGTCGGCAGAGAGCAGGAGCCGATAAAAGTCTATCGATGCCGATATGCACGAGCCGAAGCACAAGCAAGAGAAAAAGCAACTATGGGAGCAATACGGCCCACAAACATGAAACGAACTAAAGACATACGAAGAGCCGTAGTTTTTGTATTCAGAATGTTTTTATATTCGGTTTGTTCTCTGCACGGCTCTGGGCAATTATAAACTTTTGAAATGAGGAGGAAGTCGCTCATAATGGCTTTTCACTATCAGAGGTTCAGAACTTAAAGCTTTTCACGAGTAACTGCCAAGCGTTCACACAAAAGGCATTTACTTCAGTTATTCTTTAGTAGCTCATTCAAGTCATACTCCTACTTAGATTACTTGTTGTTGTGCTTCAGAGTCACTGCAAAGTTCTTAAGAAAACTTAAACGCCTGGAATACTTTTCCCTATTATCTGCAGGCGTTTAGCAACTTCAAAGGGGCAGTTCAGAAGTCACATTCGGAAATCCGTTTATTGCAGATATAGAGTTCTCGGCTTGGTTGGGTCGGGCGGTTTCGGTGATGTTTATAGCATTGAACGTTTGCAACGAAAAGATGAAGAAATTGGCGCTATCTTTGCGATGAAAACTGAAATCAACAGTGTTGATGGATCGAACCTTGATAGGCTAAAGGTAAGGGTGGTATTGTTTTGTTACCAATATCGGTTACTTCTCATCTAACAGTAATAGAACCCTATGATACATCCATTCTTCAAGATTCAATAATGAAACATTGCTTGGAGCGTGTGTTAACACAACAAACAAATGGAGAGGAGTAATGCGTCAAGCTTCTCTAAATGAAGTATATATAGTGCAGATTTTCGTTAAGCAAAACGCACGTATACAAACAAATCCCTCGAGCAATGCTGTCAGATCTATAACCAGCATGGGAGGATGAGGTGCATTCCCCGCTGAGAAAAAATTTTTTATACAAAAGGGTTCGTGAGGGAACGCATTCTTGCGAGTAGCTGCGTCGTGATATCAGCATGAACTCGAAAAGATAATGTGGGGAGAGTCATCTACGGACAGGAGCTTGTCGGTATCCTTGGCGTGTCTTAAGTCAACAGATGTAGGTGTTAGGTACCATTCAGCTAGATTAATTTTAGGTTGTCAGTTCTCTTCCAAACTTCACTACATATATGCAGTTGAACATGTAGATATAAAATAAGTGTTGAGATTATCTTTCTTTTGTCGTAGCACATTTGGCTTCCCTAATATCCGGAATTTTCTTTTGCAGATCGAAACGAACATATTGGAACTTTGTGCTGCTCGTCAACCAGAGCGTCGACAACATTTTGTTCGAATGATCGATAAAGGTTATGATTTTATTTTATCACTGCTGATTTGTGGTTTTGTAAATATTATTTGATAGTGTTTTTTTTTTCGAAAAGTTCTGAAAACACGCTGATGTTATTGAATTTAAGGCCGGACAGAGGATTTCAAATTCATCGTAATGGACCTGGTAGGCATGAGTCTCGACTTTATTCAGCTTGGGATGCCCGGGAATCATTTCAGGTACATATTTTATCATTGCTGGATTAGAAGGCATATTGAGTGGAGAGGGGTGCTTTTAAAATATGCTTATATATACCAACCTCTAGCTTAAATTTAAGTGTTCCACAAAAGGTGGATTTTCACGGGTGCCGAACCATAAAATTAGTCCACGAAATAAACTAACCTCGCTTTACTCCTGAGACCGTCTTTATTAGGTTGAGTGATAAGAGAGCGGGTTGTGATTTGAACATGTACAGAATAAGGTAACTTGTTCTTGTGATTTGAACATGTACAGAATAAGGTAACTTGTTCTATATAGATGGATTAAGAAGCATGGAATGACTGGCCGATCACCGGGATGCATGAGTCAATGGCTTACCATGTAACTAAAACCGTAAACATATCATAGCTAATGAAAGAGTGGGTATGATGTATTCAGGTGCTTTTGATGAAATAACGATTATTGTGTGTTGGGCTGCTTTCAATGACTTCGTGAAGTCCGGTCAAGCTGTATCGCTTACGCCGGAAAAGAGGGATGAGCTAGTTCTTAACGATGAGCGCTAATTCCGTCTACGATATCATGAGAAGAAATAACTGGGCAAGAGCAGTTCTGCTCATGATATCTTAGAACTGGGCAGGAGCATTTTAGGCAAGAGTGGGAGGGGAGGGAGGAAGGCGGAGGAGGAAGTAGTAGTTGTACGTGAAAACATGCCTGCAACGAATAAAGGTGGCTGAAGTTCTGATAGTACCTCGACGAAGACATTCGAACGCTATCAACCAATCCTTATTTTTTCGCATGTAGGTTTCGTATTATATCATTTTTGCATCTATCTGCGTGTTGAAAAATGCAGGAAATGCAAAGTTATGTTTCTTATCGCTAACATGAGTCCATGTTTTCCTTTTTCTCGTGCATCCCATGCAAAAGGTTACGTATCTGGTATCAGCTGTTCGATTTTGAAGCTACTCGACGTGTACAAATCTCGGTCTACAAACAATCGATGCAATATCCGATCTTCATGATCTCGGCTACATTCACAGAGATGTCAAACCACAAAATTTCTCTGTCGGTGCCGGGAAGATGGCGGATACGATATTCTTACTTGATTTCGGTATCGTAAGGAAATATACGATTGACGGATGCAATCTTGTCAGGTACAGTGCTTTCGAATCCTCTATCTCACATTTGGCGATGTTTAAGCCCATCTGACAATTATCCGCACGACGTTTCGCTTCGATCTTTAATTTCGCTTGTTAAAAGGCATCGTGATTATTTAGTGCCGTTGAATATTGCTTGAAGTTGCTTGCTCCTTCAGTATTTTAAAATATATTTTTGCATTTCTCAGCCAATTTTTAAACGATTTATTAAACTCCTTCCTCCGTTAATCGATAATGAAAAGGTTGTTGAATATATTTATACGAATTCACACCTGATCTCAGTTTGCTTTGCACCTTTCAATGCATATTTGAATGAACACACATAAATTTGTTTCTTAATTCGGAATGCGTTGCTATATTGCTTAAAATAATGTCGATCTTTTAGGATGCCTCGTGCAATTGTACGTTTCGTTGGAACAGTACGTTATGCATCACGCAACTGCCATCGCTCTAGGGATCAATGTCGATGTGATGATCTTGAATCATGGTTATATATGTTTCTCGAGTTTATCGACCTTAAAGCACTCCCATGGGCGAAGAAAGTCGATAAGAATGCCGTTTGCGTCCTCAAGGAAAAATTTTTCGCTGGAAACTGTAAGTGTTGGGGATTGGTCACTTCTAAGTTAATTCGAAACATTCTATATGCTATTTTTTCATCGTTTTATAATCCTCCCCTCAGAAAAAGAAGTATTCTTGGAAGTAAACGCCTACATAAAACTATATCTACTTCATGAAGTAGTATATAAATATAATTGATCATTATTTAATAGCACAATATTAATAAACCTAAAAAAAATAATTCTTTTCGCTAATTTATTAACTCTTATAAATTTTTGATAGATATCATAGAATTTTTAGTTCCAAAAATGGTGACATTATTACCTCAAGAAATTACTAAAATAATCGATTATATCGATTCGTTAACGTATCCAAGTTTACCGGATTATCAATATATAAAGGACTTACTACGTCGAGCTGCACAAAAACGAAAAGCAAATCTCAACGAGCGATTCGATTGGCAAATAGACGCTTCAAATGAAAACTTAAGTTGTCAGTTGTTTTACCTTTCTTTAATATGATTTTTCTATTAATTTTTTTGCTATTTAAGAAATCCATTTAATGCATAATGTCTCAACGAAAGCAGTCTTAAAACGTCTGTAAAGGATTTTTCGTCATCTTTTAACAGCCTTTTATTAGCTAATTGAATGGTTTTCGACAGGTTTATAGAAAAAACCAGCTTATTCAATGTTTCGATTAAACAATTCTTATTGCAGCTGAAATCGTCAGCGAACGGAAAGAATCAGAGGAATATGGTGGTAAGTTTGGTGGTTTTGAAATAATTTTTGATGCTCACTCATTGTGAAACAAATTAAAAAATCGGGGATAGACATCTGCGCCCAATGACTAAAAATTTCTTGAACTGGATCGATAAAACTTGGATTCTGGAGAATTTCTGTCTGAAAATTTCCGGCCACGAAGTAGCAATTCCAAGCGACTGTTTATTGGCTTCTTTCTGCATTGATGAAACCCAGTGATCTTGAACCGGCTCACATTCAAAAAAGTGATCGAGAGGAATCATGTCTAATCCTAATTTTCGTGCGCAGTTCGAATTCCCGAATCTGTTTCCACCGTAACGGCCATTCATTTGGTGTCCAAGCCTTGAAACTCGTCGTAGTTTTTTTCATCCACAAGTCGCATACAAAATTTTTTATATGACTTAAGACGACTATTGATTCCACTGGATTATGGCGGGTAATATATCCATCGAATTTCGCAGCTCTACTTTCAACAATTTCTGATGATGTCAGATGCAGTTTTAGAAAGGCTCATAGAAAAAAGGCGTTAAATGACTTCGAGTGATTAGATTGCAATATGCTTGAAATATGATGATTTAATGTTATGCAAAATATACTTTCAGGATTACTATCATTGCAAGCAACTCAAGATATGCGATGATGCAGACAAACCGTTGTGTTTTTGGTTTTACGAGTTTATTATATGCTTTTAGTATTGAATGGATTCATAGTGTTTTCAACACGAATTCTGCATAAACTGTTGCGAATACAATTTTGAAACAATAAAAGTTGTATAGCGCTATCGAACATTGCATTCATTATTTGCAAAAATTTGAACTGTTGCAAAACGGGAAAAGCGAATTATAGCCGAACAATTAGAATATACGGAATAAGTTATACATTGTTAGGTTGTCGGCAGTGAGAGGCTAACGGAATAAAATCTTGCCTATGCTGACCACTCATCTTTCCAGTATTATTTTGCTTTTACAAATGCGCAAAGTGGTAGTTTTATCAATTTTATATATATATATATATATATATATATATATAAAGTGAATGACTTTCTTTATTCAAATGAAGAAGAATAACTTCGTTCATCCACCTTCGTTTAGCAACACATCCGTTTTTTACAACTTTCCTTAAAGCTAAACAGCTTTCGCTAACTGTACTCAAAACAAGGAGCGAAATGAAATAAAGTGAATTCGATTCAAATATATGGCTAAACTTTTGTCTCTGTAAGTTTAAAGCGAAAGTATTGCCCGCAGACGGGATCCAATAGCTGCCACATATGAAGTCAATTGCATCATGGATACCGTAGAACTGAAGCAACTAAAGCAATAAATGTTGTCGGACAGAGACGGACGGTATTTTGATTCGCCATCGAGCAATGGTTAATATCCGATTCAAATGTAACTAAAGTTGGCTCTCTCAGATGATATTTACTATATATGTAAATTTGTTTGAAAGTTTACATATCGGCCAGCATAGACAGACCATTATAAATGAAGGAACTAAAGCATATAGGTAAATTATCAAATATTCTTATAAGTAAATAAGTTATCTATAAACATTTGCAATTTTAAATGCGAAATTGAAGACGTTATTAGATATAAATAGTCGGAAGTAACCGCAAACGATCATTTTATTATTGGATTGCGACTGTAGTTGGTTGCTTCGAAGCTTTTGTTCTCGGATCCTCATCAGTCAGTGCGTTGCTCAGCGGATAAAGACAACGGCATAGCGGGAAGTGATGAAATTTGGAGACCATAAATCGACTGTGAGCACTAAATCGACCGGCGGTTCCAAATCTACCAGATCGACTGGAGGCTCGAAAAGAAAACGTAATACGAAATGTAAGCGAATTGTACGGATTTTATAAAAGCTCAAGTTTCAACGTCTAGAGTTTATTAATATTCAGTCCAGCCGAGCTCATTTCAAGGAACCTACGGAAATCCGGAAGTTGCTTGAATTTGCAAGCTGGATTTTGGCAGGTGATTTGTTCAGCCGACTGCCTATAGAGATTGAATGGTCTTTATATGAAGATGTTCGCAGAAATAAATACCAGATCATGGTTGTTTCCATAGCGTTTGCGTATTTATGCCATTGACCAACTACGTTTTAGCCGAAGTTTAAAAAATTCGCATTCGTAGGTACCTGCCCGGGGATCTTATAACCCTACTTTGATGCAAATGTGGACACACCGAAATTCCGGCTCCGATTTTGTAATTTCAAAAGCTTTTCAAGATCCACTTCAAAATTCTAAGAGCCATCTCAGGACCGTGCTAAACTTTTCGGTCTGAAGTCTCAGAAGTGCCACAATTTCTAAGCACCTAGTCTGGTTTTTGAACATTTTTCCTGGAGCAATCTTGATGTGTAAAGCATTAAATGAAATGAAATGATTTTGCTAATATAATGAAATCCATTAATTTAGGTTCGACGGCAAAAAGGTTTTCAAAATTGTCAAAATGCGAAGAGGATTTGAAACTACATTTACCAGAGTCATCAAACAGTGAGAAGGATGAAGATGAGCAAGCTAGTGACAAAGCTAAGGTTCTCAAAATTGTTAATTCCCCTATGCTAATAATCAATGTAACTGATGTCCTTATATTAGATGATAAAGTAAGCAAAATTTTTTGAAAGATAGATTAAACAGCTCTATACGACGGATGAGTTTGAGAATAGGCAATTCTACTAGTGAATTTGCACAATAATGCAAATTGCATGAAAAGTATTAATGCTTAAAGCCTCATATTGCATATTGAAATGATGTATAATTATGTATCCTCTTTCCATAACTTCTACGGGTCACCTGCTTCTCAATTTTTGTGACAGAATATTCATTCGTCAACAAATGGGAAGGAAGTAGTCGTGTAAAAAAGTGAGGATTGAATAATGCTTAACAACAGGCAAAAGTGTATTGTGCGAAAAATGAAGGAATAATTTTTCTTTAAAAATTGTGGATAAATAAATTGTAGGATCCAAATATTGTTTTTGGTGGTCAATGAACAGTTTATTTTATGAAAGTAGACAGTGTCCTATAAAAGAACGATTACAGGCGAAACATGAGGATGAACAAGCGAAACAAATCGGTGCTAAACCAAAATCTACAGAGAAAAGTGAAACAAAGAAAGGGAAAGAATGTGGGCAAACAGGAAAGGTTACTAATGAATCGAAGAAAAAGTCTAAAACACCATCGCATCCACATGTACCAACCACTGGCGAAGTTCGCTCGAAATTGCCGTTAAAAACGATTGTTAATACGCCAAAAAATAGGCGAGTTGTTGTGATCCATTTATGTTTTGCTCAGATGTTGCTCAAATTGCGAATTGCTTAGATAATGATCATAGTATGGCTACTAGCATTGATATATAACATAGATGATGAGTGAAAAACAGTCAAAGCTCTCGCTAAATAGAACAACAGAGCTTCATTTTAGTGCACGTTATGAAAGACAATAAAAGGGGAGAGATGGAAGGAGGTGGAAGCAGCCAATTATGGGATTAATATTTGGGATATGAGACTGTTGACTATTTAAGGATCTACCCAGCGCATCCAGAAAGATCATGAATTGGTACGATAGATCTGAGTTGGAAATATGAGGTCAGAGAGAGAGGGGTAAATATATTCTCTAAAGCTTTTTACAGAAAAAATTATCAATCTGCGGATTCTTACGGAATAAATAGCAAGTCATCTTCGAATTCCTACTTAATCCTAGCTCAGTGGCTTCAACTTTGACACTTTATGACAACATACATTTACAAGCCGTTTGGAAATAAGCAAAACAAGAAAACGCACATTTGTCAAGTGCGGTAATACGGCTTATTTAAAAGTAATATACCGTCATAACACAAAAGCTGAACAAATGAAAATAGCGCATATAGCTATTGAATGTTATTGTAATTGAATGTTTAGAGTGAAATATTTGAAATATGAGGAGCAAACGCAGATAGAATTAATGATCATTGCAGATATGAAATTGTGAAACTTCTCGGATCTGGTGGTTTCGGTGATGTTTATAAAGTCCGTCGTCTCAACAACGAAAATAAAGAGGTTATAGAGCGCAAAGAAGAAGATTCTAAGAAAAAAAGCAATAATAAGGAGCAACAAAAAAATAAACAACAAAATGGAGAGACAGAGGGCAAAAAGGAAAAAGAAAAACGTGGAAATGAAAAAATAGAAGGGAATGAGGATGAGTTGTTCGCACTAAAAACTGAAAATTGTGAGCGTAATACAAAATGCCATAATAGGCTAAAGGTAATAATTAAGAGAATATGCAAATTTTATATTCTACCTATTATTAATTTTAGTGTGTTTTTTGCTTATTCACATATTCCAACTCAAGATCAACATTACATTCACCCCCACTCTAGGTTCCAACACAGTTTAAATGGACTCTTAGAATTTGCCCTTTCGTGTGCCTTGCTTTCGTAAACGTTTTTGATGAGTAACGCGGGAAACTCAACCAAATCAAAACTTCATTACTTCTCTTGCAATGCAGGAATGGTTATGAGATGTGGTCTTAGGACATTCTTCGAATCTTCTAATCTTGCTTTTAGACAGGCAAGAGTTTTCATAGATATGGCTAGATATTACCAACATTTTTAGAATTGAGCAGAAGTTTTTCTAAATTTTATGACTACTATAGCAATGCTGTAAAGGCTGTGAAATTTGATTCTTGAAAATTATGTAGTGGATGTTGAGTGCTGTTGATTGTTTATCGATTCGCCCTAAAGTGCGATTTCTTCATTGGCATAAATCCCTTATTTTTCGATCTGCAAAAAAAGCGTTGTTCGAGGTCGTCTTGGGCAGAAATGCCGAAGTTCCGCTGGAAATGAGAGAAAGAAGGAAAGAGGGAGGGAGGGGGAAGCAATGTCACCTTCGTTGGCTAGAGACAAATTGATTGATGTAGCTGCAGGAAAAAGCAAACATTCGATATTACAACGCACGGTAGCTGCATAAGCGAGGCTTTCCTGACCGATTACTTGGCTTTCATTGTCCCATTTGGCACATACATAAAATTCGAGCCTATTCAGCATCATCCAAACTTGTTCGAGCTGCGTTAATTGCTGGAATTCTGCCCGAATAAAGCTCATCTTATGAAGTCTAAGAATACAATAAGGCCCGAGTACTAATTGAAAACATATTCGAAAATTCATATTATAAAAATAATAGCACAAATTCTTCCATCATTACAAATGTTCAGGTTGAAATGGCTATACTTCAAATCTGTGCGACGTTACCCAAAGAGAAACGACTTCATTTCGTCGAAATGGTGGATAAAGGTTCAGTGAATTTTCATCATTCCTTAATGAAGATGTCTAAATCGCATAAATATCTTATTCAAGTTGTGAATGACCAAATCGGTATAGATCGGTTATGGCTGCATGAGTAGCATGTAGTAAAGCCAAAAATGTTGAGACCCTGACTTCAAGAAACTCGAATTCTCCCTCGAGCTATATGTCTCTTCCTCGATAAAGGACTTTCTTGACTGTACGTCTCGTCGCAATTAGATCACGAAAACTATAAATCCCACCTCGACAATGATCTGCATTTCAATGGCCACCCAGTCAATGGCTCATTTCTCACTGACTACGAATATGTTTGTTCACAAATTTTTGAGTCTGCTATAAGACTTCAGATTGTGTTGTGACTGATGTCTTTTAACCACTCCACAGTGTTGCTTCATGCAAATTGTCCAGCATATTGGCAATAATTTATCGTTTTTGCTTCCCACATAATAAATGCAGACTATTAATTTCAGGTCGAACTGAAAAATTCAAATTTATCGTGATGCAACTCGTTGGCCGAAGTCTTGATCGCATACAAAAAGATATGCCCGAGCGTCGCTTCAGGTAGTAACCTCTTAGTATTACCGAAAGCTATAAGCCAGTTAAAGGCCAATATTTGCAAAACGTTTACGGAAGCGTAAAACCTCGTATCAGAGCTTCAATTATTTTTCTTTTGTTTCTGTGGCTCTAAAAATGCAGCTCAAGATATATTCAATTTATAAGGTAATACTTGAAGTAATTTGGTCACATAGAGTAATGGAGACATTAGAGAAAAACGTTAGTAAATGATAATGGATAAGTATCGATAAAACTCGATAATAGATTATAATGAGCGGAAATTCCTTTTATGCCATTTGCAACAAATCAATTAAACACACGACTGCGAGAAAACTTTAACATTAGTTAAGCGTGATCGAAGAACCTTTCATTGACTCTCCACTTTTCATCATTTCTGCTTCTTAGGAAATTGGTTATAAATTATATGGACTATATATAAAGTTTTATGTATAGTCTGAGAAACGATTGCGATCTCATAGATTGACAGCCCTTCTTTTCTGATATCTTATATCTCAGCAATATTTATATCATAAATTTTCGATTGTTTACTTGTGCTGAAAAGTGTTTTGCGGTGCTATTTTCAGTTCTAACGAATTCTACACTTTTCATGCGTCTTCAGAAAGTGCGGCCTCACAAACATTGGCGGCGTATATGTTTATTTTTTGGTCAGAGTTTTAGGCATATCTTGTGCAGTTAATACGAGGAGATATTCATATCTAATCTTTAAAAAAATGCTGACAACTCGTGCAACAAGTTGTAAGAAGATTGGATTATTTTTTATAGCTTTCGCACGAGCATAAAACTTGCCTTACAAACGGTCGATAGTATTGGTGATTTGCATGAAATTGGATATATTCATCGAGATATTAAACCACAAAATTTTACGATGGGACTCAATGATTATGCAGAAACAGTTTTCATATTGGATTTTGGCATCGCTAGAAAATACACAATAAAAGGAAGTAAAGCTATCAGGTTTGTTGGCTATATTAATTGTATAAGAAAACATCTGAATGGAGGTTATGCTAAGGCGGCATTATTCTGATAATTGCCAACCAAGGCGTTTAATGAGCTTAACCATTGCTTGACATAGGTGACAAATGAAACATTTTAATAAGAAATAATGAATGTTTACCCCTTCCTCTCCTATAGAGAAAAGATCATTGACGACGAAAAATTGTCGGGACGATTTTCTTCTGCTGCGCAGACAAATTTGCTTGATCTACTTCATATTTTAGCGCCATTCTCTTATGATTTTCGAACCGTCCTCTCCTTACCTTCATGCTTCCGTCATGTAAAAAATATCGGACGGCCATGCATGCTTACGGGCGATTGGCGGATGAACATATATTAAAGAACAAACACATAGCCACATGCTACTTCTAACAATTCAAATTTGCTATTAGTAACAATGTTATAAGGATCGTGAGTAGTCCTCAACAGGCGTATATTTTTCGATTTACACTTCATGCATTGATTTCAATTATATCTATTAGTTGAATGACCTAAGCAATTTAGATTACCGAGAGAAAAAGTCGGATTTCTGGGTACGATTCGATACGCATCACGAAATTGCCACTATCAAAAAGAGCAGTGTCGACGGGATGATTTGGAATCGTGGATATATATGTTCCTCGAATTTACCGACTACAAGAGCGCCCTTACTTGGTCAAGAATGAAGGATAGACAAGCCGTTTGCATTGAGAAGGGGCATCTCTTTGCTGGAAAATGTGAACTTTTCATACATTCCTATAGGGCTTTGCATTGGCCACCGATCTACAATTGTTGGAAAGCAACGACTCAATGCCTGTCTCATTAACTACCTCTGAGAGCATCATGAACAAATTATTTCCGAGTTTAGTGCTACATGTAAATGTGCTCACGAATTCTTCGGTTTTCTCAGAGTGTCCACTGCGTTGCCTCAATATTATTTTATGTTATATTATTTGTTATAGAAAGTTTCAAGTTCGACATTTCGGCAAGTTTAAATAGTAAGCGCCAGAGACTGCTTTTGCTACTTTCATGTATTCATTTTCTAAAATCTCTAAATATTGCAATGACTCATCGCCTAATAGTACAAATTATTGGTTAATTGTGCACTAAATCGGACACAAAAAAGGAGAATTTCAGATTCGCGAACGGTTTCGGCGTTACCTGATGAAATTCATAGAATAATACAATACGTCGATTCGTTGGATTATCCTAGTACGCCTGACTATGCATTCATCAGAACAATGCTACGAAAAGCAGCAGAAAAAAAGAATGTCACACTTGATGGGAAATTCGATTGGCAATATCATGATACCTCCAAAGTAGGAATTAGATTCTCATTTTCTTTCTTTTTTGAAAGTTGATAGTAACAAAAATATGGCTGGGTATGCACTGCAAAAGTGATCTGCGAGCGTTTTGTGCACGCGGGGTGCAATGAACGAATAAGACAAATCCGTTGCTCAAGCGGTTTGTCGTGCTGTGAATTGTGGGAATCCTGGCAAGGGTTGTGGAATATAACCATTTTTGAGCGAAATTTATTTAACTGTTGAGCGACTTTCATTAAACAATTTGAAATAGTTTATTAAACCATTTCAAGATGTTTTTTGTCAGGGCTTATTTTTCATATAACAAATATAATTTGAAATACACCTCTGTTGAAAATGTTTCTACATAGGTTGCTCAATTGACTTTGCTCTGCCGATGCTAAATGAAGGAAGCTAGAGTGCTTTGTATATCTAATTCGATAGCATTGTGGCGTTTAGTGCCTTTTGATTAGTGAGTTTCTATTTCAGTCTCAAATCAAGGAATCTACAGCACATGAGAAGGACGACAGTCTCGATGAATTGGCATGGATTTTCCAATGATTCCTCAAGGAAAGCAATTACGAGAAACAAAGCATTCCTTTGTGACACTTGCTGATTAAATATAATATATATCTCTGAACATCGGAGCCAGTTTCAAGCATTAAAAATACTTCAATGCGCATATAGTTGCCGTCTTTTTACGTGATAAGAAATAAATATTGCCTTAGGCCATTGCAGCTATGAAGTTTTTTCTGAGAACTGCGCCATTTTTTTTCTTTTGGTGCTGCAAGTTTTCACAGTTTCTTCGAAGGAGCAGAAAACATCAAGGTTGAATCCTCGGTAACATTAAAACATTGGAAAGCAAAGCGAAAAGCATTGATTGCTTTATTTAGGTAAGTAGTGTAAAGGAAGTATCACCTATAGAGTAAGGATGTTTACACTGCACGCATATAGAAGGCCGATATATGTTTGCAAACACCCTTCGAGGACTGCTGTAGACTCACGAGCTGGTACTTCAGCGACTTCTGCTTTCTTCTATTGGCTTTCCATTTAGCACGAAAACTTGTTGACTCATTGTTCATTTGTAACAGAAGATATTTCGCATGAAAGGCGTTAAAGACATCCAACTTTCGTTGTTGCTGTAATTGATGGATGCCGTAGATCCGAATTAAGCTATTTTTAGAAGAATTTTTAATAAGACGCTAACTATTCCTTAAGGTGCTTAATAATGATGAAGATCCTAGAATCGAAATTGGTAATCAAAAGTCAAGATTTTTTTGCTGAGCAATGTGACAGTCATCTGACCGAATGCAGGCTGAAAAAGGAGATTTCTATACTTTTCATTGCCGAAACTCGGGCGATTTTTCCCGGTTTCGATTGCAATCGAGGCTCACTTTTTACTATGTCTTTGGTCGGTAAACAGTCGACACCTGCAAGCTTATTTGGTTTCAACCGAATTCATAACATTAGATTCGTAACCGACAGCCACTACTCTTTTAGAATGGAATTTCTTTGTTAAATTCCGACTTCGAAAGAGTTGCACGATTATGGTTGCACGTGAATTTCTTCCTCGCAACGCCCTGGTTGGTGAATGGCCCACTATGCTGCAAACAACATGAGCAGGGAATGATCAACACTCTGTTGAATTGCAAAAGATTGTTGCATAAGGAAGTTCAGCTACAAGTGGTGTTAAGGGGAGAGACATAATGTAGAGGAATGTGTTTATAATACTGCTCTTCAGAGCAGTTCACCACATACAAATGGATCGAAGAGCGAGTGACTTCCCCGTATCAAGTGAAGTGCAACCTTTCTTGCGCCTTATTTGATAGCGGGTATGTAATGGCACAAAATTCTGTCAATAAACATTCTCTACAACTATCTACGATAGATAATAATCCATAGATTCAACTCATAGCGTTCTAATGTATTTCAAGAATTTTTCTATTATTCTAAATCCAACACAAGACGAGTATTTGTGGGTGACTAATTTCTTATGTGCTCTTTAAGCTTTCAATTTTAATTCTAGACGTTACCTTTGCGAACCCAATAAATAATAAATATTTTCCCTATGAGATTAGCGTGAGAAAATGCCATATAAGGTCTGTCTTCATTACGTATTAAGTCACTTTAGGCGAAGTCACATTTATAGTAAATATGATCAGGGACCAGTCCTATCTCATATCTGTACACTTCGACCGTAGACCTACCGCAGTGCCTCAAGAAAATGAATCACGATGTGCTTGCTTCTATAGAATAAAAGTGGTTGTTTATTGCTCACAAATAAGGTAAAACAAATTTCGAAAAAAAATCGACTGGCACTAAGATCGGCTGGCACTAAAACTTGCGTAACAGTAGTTGGAGTATAAGATGGGTCAGTGCTATAACGTTTTTCATCATGAAATATGAAGCGGGCGCACTGGATTCATGACTTTGCCGCCGGTGCCTGCAAATTAACGAGTTATCCCCTCATAAGCAGTTGTACTTTTCTAACGAGAGGTTGTTCCATCGGAAAGGTAAAGATATCCACGAATTAGGTGAAAGCATTTAAGACATATGGATGAAAAGTGAATCATTTAAAGCCTGGTCAAATTTTGTCATTTACGACCAACGGTTGCCTGAGAGTTAAAACATTGTTGAATAATAATTGGAAAGTTGACTCCCTGACTTCGAATAAGATAAAATTTCAGTGGTTTTTATAATATTTACGTTTTCATATAACAATTTCGATGCAGGTTGTGGTGCAAAATGATGTTTACTAATGTTCTGCATGCATATTTCACAAAAATATTTCAAACCCATTAAACTGCACATATGCGTCTCAACGCAGCTATCAGTAACGAATATCAGCTCATGCTCAGTAAAAGTTGAGTAAATTTCCACTTACAATTCTGCGAGGTAAATTGGCATCATGCCTCAATTGCAATGGCATTCTGCACACTCCTTTTGCCATTCCGTCCATAAGTGTATGCGGAGGAACTTGTCGTCGGGCTGCTGTGACCGCTGGCTCCGTACTGGTTATTACTATAATATGGCGCGCCTGAGGGGGCATAATCACTACCGGAATCATATTGACCACTGTTACGGCCTTCATAGCCATATGGCCCTCCATATGGAGGAGAGTTATAGATGTTTTCACGAGAAGAACTGCTACCGTACATGTTTTTATCGCTGTTTGGATCGTTGTAGCTGCCACCGGATATGCTGCCTGAGCCATACGCGTGGTCGCTGGACGCGGATGGATTATAATTTCTGCCATAACCGTACCCAGGATTGTTATAAGCTCTTCCTTTGATGCAACATAGAATCACCCCCAGTTTACAGCAGTTCCCTGTATAGCCTCGACTTTTGCAGCACTGTTGGTTGTATCCCATACCGGATATTGATCCAGTACCACAACACTGGCTCACACCTAGGGCACAACAGTCGCCCGTATAACCTCGACTTATGCAGCATTGTTGGTTGTATCCTATACCGGATGTTGATCCAGTACCACAACACTGGCTCACACCTTGAGCACAACAGTCGCCCGTATAACCTCGACTTGTGCAGCATTGTTGGTTGTATCCTATATCGGATGTTGATCCAGTACCACAACACTGGCTCACACCTTGAGCACAACAGTCGCCCGTATAACCTCGACTTGTGCAGCATTGTTGGTTGTATCCTATACCGGATGTTGATCCAGTACCACAACACTGGCTCACACCTTGAGCACAACAGTCGCCCGTATAACCTCGACTTGTGCAGCATTGTTGGTCGTATCCTATACCGGATGTTGATCCTGTACCACAACATTGACTTATGCCAAGGATACAACAGTTTCCTGTATAGCCAAGGTTCGAGCAGCATTGTGCACTATATCCCGCAGCGGAATTAGAATTATAGTTTGATCCATATTCATATGCAGAAGTGGTTTGCGAGTAAACAGCTGATAGTAAACCGATGAAAGATATTGCAAACCTGAAATAACTCAACACTTCCAATAAAAGATTAATACGTGACAAGTAAACAATGGTAAGTAAACGAAATCAGACATAACCAGTATATGTAATCAGCCTCGCAATCGGTCTTTTTTTTTGTTCTTTTGGAACTGCACCAGAATTGTCGAAAAATATTTTCATAAGCATGAAATATTACAGATAACTCTTATCTTGGTCTTTCATTTCCTTTTTCAAACTGTTTCCTAAATGATTTTCTGCTCACTGCAGCACGACCATTGTAAATATATTGCCCGAAATTCTTGCACGGAACTCAAAGAAACAAGGATGCAAAAATCTTTTAAAAATTATCATTCCATCTTAATTCTCCATCGCTTCGGGATCTATAAGCGCAGTTGTAAAACCGTATTTATACTTCTATCTAATAGAATTGACTGACACATGCAAGCTAAATCAAAGGTGTTCATGCATACAAGTGCTCCTTAGTTGTAAATTGCGTCTTTTAACAGCCTTGTGATTCGCGAGTTGAAACAATTATGCGGTCGGAACTGCTAGATATTAGCACGTAAGCAAACATTCAAAAAAGTCCTATTATACGAAAAACAGGAAGTTGCGAAAGAGAGCTGTCACTCAAAGTTGCGAAAAAACAGAAAAATGTGGCTATAGCTGTTGCACGATTAAAGGCAATTTTTGTTGTTTTTCCGTTCGAACGCATTCCCGCTATGGCTTTTGAATTCTCATGTTGAACGAAGAGGCCAAAATTTCTCAATTCTTGCGCTGGTAACCCAAAAAAAGCTCAGCGATCACATTTGAAATTTAAGGACTGTGTTTTTAAAAGCTAGATCATCATATTCTAGAAGCTAAATTCAAACTCAGAGTTTGAATTTGCTCGAACTATCGGAGAACAAACATTGCCCCACTCGACATATTCTTATGATTTATTTACTTTTTCATAATTTATTACTGTAATCCATTCTTTGGTAGCTATTTATGTTAAAACCAACTTTGAGTGTTCCTCATACTATTACGATCATCGTTGTTCGATGACCACTAAAAACAATCTTCGCAGGTACAAGCAAACCGATACGTTCCACTTGCCGGTCGAACCGTCTACCATTGATCTACTACACACTTTTCAATGCCCATAATTTTTTTTCCTTTTTTTTTGCTTACGTCACATCAGACGCTTTCACAGTGCACTATGGGTCATCATAGTTATCGTCCGAGTCTGAATCAGCTAAAAATCAGTTTTATGGTACACCTCGCTGGTACATCGTTCATTCCGACTGCTAGAATCTTGCAGCTGTCAGTCTCGTCTGTGGATAATACTTTCATTGACTAACAAATAATCTAAAATTTGTTTACGCTTCTCATAAATTGGAGGATTTAACAAAATGTTTGAAGCTTGGTTTTGCAAATGTCTATTTGGGTAAAATGTTTTTGGGGATATATTGTCGAATCCTTCCCAAATCAGAGGGAAAATACTTGTGAAAGAAGTGTAGATGAAGATCAGGCCACTAGGTTGGCCTATAGAAAAGTGGATTCCATCACGTGACTATTTGGAGAACAGACCTGTTTTCACAGGAAAGTTGAAATTCTTGAAAAAAACAACATTGCTTTGAAAAATGTTCTCATTTGCACAGCATGCGGAAACCAAGAAAGAAAACACTTACAGCCAAGCGGGCGTCATTTTCGATGCAGTGTTCTCTACATTCTAAACAATGTGAAAGATTCTTCTTATTTGCGAAGAGTCCAGAGGGACGGTTTGCACAGAGACAACCGGGAAGAACATTCTTTTTAATTTAGCTGTAAACAACTTCTGGAAACACTCTCTGAATAACAAGGACACTGGCGTCGGCTAAATGCCATTGTGCAACAACACTCATACAAAACGCTTTTAATCTTGTGTGTAAATGTTTTCCAAAGCTATTGCATTACAAAATAAAGAGTAGTTGGAATACGAGAGTGAATTGCTTCCTGCATGAAGTGCACAATTGCAAAAGGCTTCAAAACTAGAAATATGACTACAGTTTATAGTCTACAAGCAATGCAAGATGTTTGCTCTTAATGATTCTGGAAAGTAATTAATTCAACTTGCATTCATTATCACATTCACATGCTTCATATTTGTTGAATCTATCGAAAAATATTAGTGAATATTATTTTTCACTTTCAATCCATCATCACTCATGAGTTGGCTGGAAGTATTATTGATATCATTGGTTTAGCAGAAGGTTGCACAGCGCTGCTTTTGCTTGAGCTTAACCAGCTATATGGCTTTGAATTAATTCTGAGTCAAGAGTTTATTTGGCTCATAATACCATTTCCAAAGTCCTAGCCTTATACAATGCAGTGATATATGGATGACTACTTTAAATAAGCTTGTTCTACACTATGGTGATTTGATCATATTGATGCATTTTATTGATTTATCTTCAACAACCACTTTTAAATATCGAACTGTCATAACGTTTTTCATAGTCTATTGCTTAAAATTCAACCTTTGCTGTATTACACATTTTTCAAGCTTGAGCAAACATGCATTTTTCCAGGAAGTAAAGATGCATAGCATATAAAAAAACCTCTTGAAAAAATCTTTATCACCACTGACGATAATTGATAATTGATAAATGATAAAAGCATAGATTATCTTCATACACTCTCTGATGTTACAAGATGTTCACTGAGGAATTTCTTCTCGAGCAAGAAAATTATGCATTAATCTCTGTCATTTGCGAATGTATACCACGCTTAGCAATTGTAGCCTGCAAAGTTGTTGAAGCATCTTTTTTTGCTAGGCAGCTTTAAAATTAAATTGTTGAACAGAACTTTAAAAAACAAGAGAGGTCACAACATGAGAAGTCAAGAGAGGTCGCTTATAGAAATTATTTTCCTCAAGGTTCAACCTCTTTTATCACTTGAATGAACTATATCCTTTTGTGACTCTACGAATTTATATATGACCCTAGGCAATCGAAAATAAAGCATTCAAAGATAGACTTGTAAATGCAACTTTTTTGATCACATTTTTCAATGAAAACGATAGTGCAGAGAGGAAAGCACGAAAATAATTAAACTTAATATAAATCAACAACTTTTTTCCAGCGTAATTCAAAACGCTACATTTAGATGAAATATCAATGCTCTCAATGTATTTCAAATGCATAAAAAATGCTTAATTCTTCAGAAAACAATGGAATATAAACTTTTCTGATTTTTAGAAATACTATTTCACATATTAGTGCATTTCTAAATCACGAGCGAATTCTTCATCTTATTGAGTGGAAGTGGTCATATAGTGATAAACTAATAAACATACTGCTAAATTAAAAGCGACAGAAATCATACCTCTTCAACTTCATTAGTTTTGGTCACACTGTCTGCGGCGATGATTGTGTCAGCAATCGGCATGCTATCCATGCCAAGCATTGACATTGCGCCAGATGTTTTCGCTCCTGCAGTATCGCGGTACAGCCCATACCCATATGGATCAAGATATGCGTAGTTGTACCCACTCCAATATGGGTACCAATAATATGGGTATCTTAGATATGGGTAGTCAGCATACAAATTTCCATATCTATAGTAATAAGGGTAGCCGCTAAATGGGACGCGATAATAAGGGTAACCGTAGAAACCAGGGTAACTGTAGTATTGCGAATTCGTACGCCAACACAAATGTGCAAATATGAGTGTGGCGAAGCTGAAAGTAAGTTATTTCATTTTTGAATAAATATTTACGTAAGGTTAAGGATATCAGATGGACGCAATTCCGTTTTCCATGTAGCTCTATAGGCTACTTGTGTAAAAAATAGTGGACGATCGCTTTACTCGATTCGGCAATGAAAAAATTGTTGCAAATACGAGAGGCAAAGTTTTTTTTTTGGTGAAAATTACTATTAAAGCTGAAATTCATGAATGACTGTAAGTAGACAGAAGGTTTCGCTCACTTCCATGCATACCGAGACTATAATAAACATGGATAAATGAAGCACGATGTGAGCTTCTTCTTTATGCCTTCGAGCAATAAGAAGTAAAACTTTCTCTCATATTCAGCATTAATAAAGAATTTTGCATGTTTTGCCGCATATGCAACATAATAGAGCTTTCATGATAGAGCATTCTAGCATTTGCAAGTGTAGATGAATTCAGCATTCCGATAACAATTTAGAGACGTTCTTAAATTTTAAAATTTGAATAATGAAATACAACATTTAATATAAAGTAGGATGCGCAGCTATAAATTGTTCCCCTCGAGTTGAATATTCTTGTACGGCGAAATATGATATAGCAGTGTCTTTAAGTGCTTCTGTGCGTTTGTGTTTTCGGCTATCTGTATGTGAAGTAATTTTAGCGCGGAACTTATTGAATCTGATACTACAAAATTCGCTACAATATACAGAATAGAGCTGCCTCCTTTATCATCTTCCACGGCAAGACATCATCTCCGAATGGATTAATTTAAAAGTCTGAATATATTGCTTACTGATTTCTCTTTCGGCTATTTGAATAGCAGAAAACAAATCTTTTGCTAAGAATTCAATGAGCGCATTCATGTGAACTAAAATTTAATCTCATCATTCCATTTATTCTGTTATTTGCTCGTATCTCATAAAAAATTAACGAATTCATTGGCCGAATGCAAGAATCTTCTCTTTCATTCTTGCCCAATTTTTTGTGGTTTTATTGAAAAATTCTTCCTATATTCCCATGAAAAAAAAAACAACTAAAAACCGCTAAATCAATAGTATATATATTTCTAAGTTTAAAAAAAAAATTCTTGATGAAACTTACATGCTGACGAGCGTCATTGCTGAATTGCACGATAGGATTTGCTGCGTTTTCAAAGAAATATGTTTATATATATATGGTTGTGAATATGTCAACAGTTCATAGTGTATGACATTAGAAGAAAGAAAATTTGCAGATATTTACATAGCGCTCGTCATATGACTCAAGTTTTGTACTCTTTAGTTCGCAAATGTATAAGCCTTTCTAAAGTAAATGTATAGAAATTTAATTAAGAACACCTCTGAATAGAACTTGTCAAACATTCCACAATTTAAGCTAGTTTGTTTATGCTGTCTAAATTCAGCATATAAAATCTAAAACGTGTTAATGTTAATAGTGGATTCATAAACGAATTAATAAAACTCACTTTTGGCTGATGTCATTTAAACAAGGCAATTTTAATTTGGGTGATAGGTTGCTGCGATTTCCGCACCACTCTTGAGATTGTCATTTAAGATTGAAGAACTCGTGAGGCAATATAACACGCATTCAATCATGAGGAATTCTAAAACAATTAGCACTTCATGAATTCCTATTTTTTTGTAATGTTCAATTTCGTCGTCATGTCATTCGTATTAATTGAACAGATACGAAAAAGCGATGAATGAGTTGCTGCTTTAGCATGAAATCATTTAAGCAATAATACATCTAAACTTAATAAAACCTCGGCACGTTTTAAACTCATGAAGCTAATCGTTATTAATGATGAAATGTCACCTATTGGCTCATATAATCTTGTAAGGATAAAATCCAAGGCATATTGCCATGATTGCTTTTAGTGTATGAGGCGTTAAGAAGATACCTACACATAGGAAGGAGGTCGAAAAGTGGAGCTGACGATGCCTCTCTAATATCATCCTTCTATGTTTTTATTTTCCACTATTATTCGCAGTGTTTTGTTGTCAGCAGCTAAATATTTCTTTTGATTTCTCCATTCCAATTCATTTTCCGTCGTTCTTTTTTATGACGGAATTGAATACTTTTAGCAATTTTATGTGTCAAACCTTCTTATTTCGTTGATTTTAGTTGCGATCATGTGGATATTTGACGTTGACATCCAATTCTCTCCCTCCTCATTTTGCCTCCCTCTCCTATCGTAAATAAAATCTGCTTTCAACGTTTATCTTATCTCTTCTATCATTGCGTCGCATGATCTATAACTCTTGAGCAATA
Organism: Baylisascaris procyonis; assembly: GCA_037389465.1. NCBI lineage: Eukaryota > Metazoa > Nematoda > Chromadorea > Rhabditida > Ascarididae > Baylisascaris > Baylisascaris procyonis. The sequence continues at coordinate 3,558,028 of JAZARR010000154.1, read as the reverse complement.
TAAAAAGGTATTCTAATGAAAAAAGAGCCGTTTCCTTAGCTCTGAAAAAAAAAACAACGCTAATAACCTTGTAAAGCACAAGTGTTAAACTAGTCTTGCAAGACGAAGTTTTTCTTAAATGCTCGCCATTAAATATACAATGCGAACGCCTGCATAATAAATAATGCAAATGCTTTAGCAAAAATGTGTAGAATTTCAAATATTTATTACCACTTTTATAAAAGCTTTGTACTATTCATGAATATGCGCTCAAGTGACGCCATATGCATTCACTATCTATCTTTAGAAAACTGAAAAACGTCTCATCAATGATATCAGGGCGATTTTTTCAAATTGCTATTGCTACTATTTTTAGAATTCTAAACAGAGAAAAGTATAATGTTTTATGTGGGAATGAAAGGATCAGTGGCTGCTTCAGTGAAAGTTTCGATTTATAGCTGTGTTAACTGTGCTTCTTGACGTACGAATTAAGGTTTTGTAACGTAACTACAACGCGATGAAATGAGGAAAAAGCCTAACTACCTAGCATGTTCAAATATCGCATAGTAATCGAAAGCAGCACTATATTTCGAAGGTTGATCTTTGATATAGTAAATATGAAGTAAGAATGTTTAAAATATAGGTTAATAGCTGCTCATTTAAAATATAGGTTTCCTACAATATTAATATATATATATATATATATATATATATATATATATATATATATATATATATATATATATATATATATATATATATATTGTAGGAAACCTATATTTTAAATGAGCAGCTATTAACCTATATTAATCGAAATAATATATATATATATATATATATATATATATATATATATATATATATATATATATATATATATATATATATATATATATATATATATATATATATATATATATATATATATATATATATATATATATATATAAAGTGGGAAATTCTTCGAGTTTGAAATAAATAAATCACTCAGAGAACACATTTTATGCATTAAATGATCAAATAATGAGGGAATCTTTTATTGAGGTTCAAACGGATAAAGATTCAAATCGTTATTCATCATTTATACTGAAGTAAGAATGTGTCATTTCTTTCGATTTGTCGTTGAGAGATTGAAATATAATTTGAATTCGTCGAAATTACTTCTTGGAAAATCCATTCTGAAATAATTTTCATCGTGATCGATATTTGCAAGCAGAAAATCAAATTTAATAGTATGGATTAATTCCGCACCAATTTCTTCTCTCTTCTTTCTAATATTGATAACAACACTTCCTCGTTTTCTTATAATTCTGAGCAAGAGTCAAATTGAACGAATTTTATTGCTATTATTTTTTTTTTTTGAAGAGTATATTTGAACGAATTTCAGTTTGAAGAAAGTTGGCTTTACAGCACATAAATAATCGACTGTGATTTTATTGGAATAGAATTATTCAATTAAAAAATAGAGTTGGCAAAAGTTGAAATGAAAAAAATTGACGATTGCAGCATAATCGTAGCTTATTCAAAACATCGCTGCAACGAATTACAACGTCCGTCGTTCTCTTCACCAATAAAATTCGCCGTTTTCACTTGAAAATATTCGTTTAAATGCTTCACTTACTAGTATTGAAATGATATCACATATAGAGAATACAACCCTTCACAATACTATTAAGTCATTTTTTACGTTTCGCTAAGAACGGTCGAAATTTGAAACTTTTTCAAAGTGCATTCCACCGGCTCTGTTCTTAACAGCTTATATCCTTTAAAAGATCACAAATTTTTGTGGCGATTTTGTCGTTAAATGGTTAGGAAAAAGCTTACAAACAGTAATCAGTGTAAACAGTAATCACTATCAAGCTTACCCCTGTAGCGGGAACACCGGTCGCCGCTCCTGTTTGGTCGACAGCATCTGCAGCAGCTCCAAATCGGCGACGACCCCGTATACCGTATCTGTATGGACTGGAGTATCCGTAAGCACCGTATACAGAAGGGTAACCATAAAGGCTGTACGTGCTGGGGTAACCGTAAAGTCCTCCATAGGTAGCGTATCTTTGGGCTCCATATGATGGATAGTAGTTGTACATACCTCCATACAAGGGGTAGGAGTAAATGCTTCCAGGATATCCATATCCGCCAAATCCATAATAACTGGCATTCGCTTGCAGAATGATAAGTGCGACAATAAATGAGATTAGCCTAAAATTGAATCCCTCAATTAGGTATGTTTCAGAATGTTGGCATCAACAAAAAATGTTAGCAGTTATAGTGGATGACTGATCCTTTACAAACGAAAGAATAGGAGGCAATGTTTTTAAAGGATTGTCTGCATGGATCTATGCATGAGAAACCATCTTATGGTTCACTAAAATTGCGCCAATTTGAAAGGGAGGAACTAGCCACAATAACTCAGTGAGGAAGGAGTGGGATCGATGAAAAGAATTTGATCTTCCGAAAAAGAAAAGAAAAGAAAAGTTAGCTTATGCAAATAGAACTTATCACTAACCAAAAATTGCAAGTTTTCCGCATATTCTATTGCGAAACATAGAATTCCACTCCGAAGCATTCAAATCTTTCACTAAATCATGATCAGTAGAATGTTGCACTTCTTTAAACTACATTTTCTTCATTAATATACCAATCTGTAGATCGAACTATGTAGTTTTAGCTACAAAGTACACGCCGCACTATATTGCAGTTAACACGTCATTTACGATGCATTATATATGAGAATTAGCACAGAAAGTATTACCGATAAATAAGCTTAGTGTTGATTAAAAATGCAATAGAACGAGCATAGGAATATGACTTACGTATAAGAGGACGACATGGTGATGAATTAACTGGCTTCGCGCTCAACTTTTATAAGCGCTTTGAGAAGAATCAACATAGAGGTCAAAAAAAAAAAAAACTCAAAAAAGACGGTCGAATTTTATTGATATTTATGAATAAAAAATTGACTCTTAAAGAAAGTTCGTTTCTAAAGCAAGAAAAGAAAATATCCCACCGAATGGCCTTTATAAGTGCAACCAACCGATTCAATAATCTTACATAATGTCTTCTTATGAGCAAAAAAAATCTTTAAAAAATTCTGCATTATGAGCCAAAATGTTTGGATTGTAATAGTTGGTAGCACCAACTAGCAAACTTTTTTGAATATCAATTTCAGTGGCTAAAAATAACAGTAATGTCCTTTTAGCGGCATTCACCACAACCTCAACAATGAAAGCACTTTGAATTTTAACACACAAATATTACTGCACTATTTACCTATTGAATTCTATTTGTGTCACAATTTACCAAGTTTGAATATGAATCAGGTGACAGGTAGTGATCTACTTGGTACAACTTCATCTATTGGGACAACCACAATTGCGTTGATCATTCAGGTGACAGGCGTATTCGTGTGCGAATGTTTGATGAAATTTTTTTGATATGAGGCCACAGAATGGTATATCCTATTCCAGCTTAGATGCAATTTCTCACATTTTGCATGGGTAGTAGATAGCTACAGACTTCGGTCAAACTTGCTTATAAAAGTACACTATGACAGCATGTCTCTATGCATATGTATGCGTTAGTTTCCCTATCTGCCCGATGGTTTCAACTCTCGAATTAATGAAACTACAGTTGAGAATTCTGGCAGGTATGATGGATCCCGTTGGTACCATTCATTTAGTATTTTCACCTCGAATCTATTATACTTGGAGAAAGTTATACGCACCTAAAATGGAGAAAAATTCATTTCATACTGGCCAGTTTCTTATTTACATCAATTTCCTTACAACAAGGACGAATCTTTTTTTGAATTTGAATTCAAACAATCTAGTTAATATAGATATTAAGGCATTATTTGGATATTTAGTATTTGTTGGCGGCTAATGAAATTGGTGTCCAACTTCTTTAACAAGTTTATTGACTTATTTTTTGATTAATGATTTAGACTTTGAATAAAAAAATCGATCAGTTTCTTAGAAAATGGCTTATTAGGCTTATTTTTGGTAAGATTTTATTAGATATGGGCAAACGGTTGGCTTGTTGATGTGATTGATATGCAAAAACACTGACTACACCTTTCTGAAATGTTTTCCACCTATTTCCGGCAAATTAGTGAATTTTTATTACAAAAATATTTAAGCGCATAAAATTAGAATATTGATAAAGTCGAGAAAATGTGAATTTCTAATAAATTGAAAAATATTCCGTTTAAGGTTTGATGTCTGTCACCGCAACTAAGATTATTTATTGTTTACGACCTATTGGTTATACGCGGTCGACTTCGACTAAAGGTGGTTTCGCTTCCGATCCTAACTTTCCAGGAGGGGTGCACATGTGAGCTGAGCTTGTTTCCATGTGGTATTCGCCTAATTTTTCTAGAAAGAACTGCAAAGTATGCAGAGGCCTGGACATATAATGAAGCTTAAGACTACTAAAATATTTTCTAAAGGATTCTTTTATAAGGGCATAGGCATTCTTCCGTCGAAGCATAGCATTTCCTTGTGGGCTCTAATTCATGCCTACAATATAAAAGCTTAATAACATATGCATTATCACACTATACAGACAAGAGTATTTAAGTTGATGAATTATTCGAAATAATTGTCGGAAGAGTTAAAGTTTCCTTGAACGCGTTCAGAAAATCTGCTCCGGTTTAATGCGTTAGAGGTTGAACCCCTATGATATAAAAAAGGCTTCATAATGAACGAGCTTATCATTGTGGAGACTAGAATTAGCAGTTCAAGCCACGAAACTCGAAGACTTGAAAATCGAGCACTCCTGAATTTAGCGATTTCAAGAACGGTCTTTATGGGTCTTAGAAGGAAATTTTTAAGGACGGAATTAACAGTTATGGAGACTGGAAGCAATGAAAAAATATTAATTAGCTCATTTGTTCACTATTAAAGGTTTACCTGATTTTACTGCCTATTTTCTTATAAGTCGTCAGTCACAAAAATAGGCTCACACATCGTTCATGCTTCGCTGTTCTCTGTATGCCAGAGTCATCACCTATCACAAGCTCCCAATATCACAGAGAAATCGCCTCAGATCATGCAACTTGGCTTTCACTTCACCTTATCATTTAAGAATCAGCGTAATAAATTAGGCCATAATAGAAAATAAAACAGCAAAAAGGTAGACGGCGGTAAATAACAATGAAATGCAAATGAAAGATTGTTTTCAAATATTTTCGCCATATTCCTTTACACAAACTCCGAAACTTCAACATTGTGATCAACGTGCAGCAGTGAAATGGGTGAGTTAATTATGCTGCAATCTGGCAAGAAGGTTGGACACGATTGGACCATTGATCATAAGCTGGGAGCTGGCTCATTTGGTGCCGTCTATCGTTGTTACAATTCAAAAGGCGAAATTTTTGCTCTTAAGGTATGTCATTGCGATTAGTTTTTTTCTTCACTCAATTATGACAATCGCATTCCGGCATTGTGCTCTACATGAGTCACTATGGATCAGTTGTCAATTAAATGAATAGCTGACTTGAATTATGGTAAACTTGATGCCTTGAGGGTGTATTTTATGAAAGTTTCTAGCCACGACTATGATCAAGGCTAGCTGTTGCGCTCCACTCTAAATCCTTTTATGAATAGTTGCTTCTAAACTCTACAATTCATCATTTTCTTGAGGTTATTATTGAGTGGAAGCAGCTCACAGATGTGTTGAACAAGAGTTGCTTGTGAGATGATAGCTTATTCACGTTGGCTCCTTATTTTCAATTATTTTGAGGCACTAATATATGATGTATCAAAGTTTCTTCCTCAATATTATGCATCAAATTTTGGCATGAATAGCTTCCAAAAAAACACGCGTCATCGATTCTAACTGTATGAATGAAATGCAACAAATCCTTTCCGGAAGAATGCTAAACGCTGAAATCCTCCTCTTCAGCGAAAATCGTCCCACCAGCTTCATAAGTCTGCTCAGCCGCTTAGAAATGACATACTTAAACATAACACATTATGCCGAGGAAGATTCGAGATTTCGTAATAATGTTCTATTTGTTCCATGACGTGAAGTTAACGGTCGTTCGTTTTTTTTTTTGTTAGACCTTGCTGGATTTTGATTGCCGCATCTCACAATTGCTGACATTTCATCCTTCTCACCTTCGAATAAAATCGAAGTCACTTAAATTTGAGAACAAATGGAGGAACGTGGATGAAAGCGTTGTTTCGGTTACAGGTTGAGGGCGCAAATGAGAAAATTCAGCTGTTAAAGATGGAACTTTATGTTCTTACTGAGTTGAACAAATCTGGTGGTCGCCACTTCTGTAGAGTAGAAGACAAAGGTCGAATGGAAAATTTCATTTACGTTGTGATGACACTTGTTGGTCGATCATTGCAAGTATGTAAATGTTTTCAATATTTTGAGGCACTGATATATTTACATTGATTGTTGGCATTATGTGAATGCAAAAATTTCAGAAAATAGCCATTTTTGCGGAAATGGATGAGTGATGAGTTCAGCGCCTTTAATTTCCGTTTCTTTTTAAGACATGACTACTTGTCAGAGAGAAGATGAACATATCTGCGAACAGATCTTGTGAGATGTCTGACCGTTTCTACTTGTTCTTGAGGTCATTGTTTCGAGTGTTAACTTGCTGCCTTTGATTGCGTTTCAGTAACTATATCATACAGGTGGCTCGCTTGTGTCTTAACCACAAGCGAATCTATGTCAGCAACATTTGAATTAGGGTAACAAGACGAAATAAAACCCGAACCATTGTTTCGATTGGTATTTCAGCTGTTTCAAATTATGCAGTTATTCTAACTAATAAATTTTGAGCATTTAAAAAACAATATATTTATTGCGCAAAAAGAAGCGATATTTAAATTAAAGCAATATGAAATCTTTATAGCACACTTGCAGTTATACATTAATTTACTTTATTATTATTGAAAATATGAAGATTCTATTTGTACCAATGTAGGATCTCCGGCTAGCAGCTCCGATGAGGAAATTCAGCCTGGGGACAGCAATCGGAGTAGGGATTCAATGTCTTGAAGCACTTGAAGATCTACATTCAATTGGCTATTTGCACCGAGATGTGAAACCAGGAAACTATACAATTGGGCGCGCCGAACTAAATGAGCTTAGAAAGGTGAGATGAGCGAACAAATTTCTTGCTCCGATTGTTTGTCTAGCTTGCGGTGATGCAACTATGTTTTTTTTACTTGTGATGATATTTGTGAAATTTTAGGAAAATAGCCGACTGGAAAAACATTCTTGTAGAGATTTGAATTAGACTTGTAGATCAAATTTGGATCAGACTGTGAGGAAAATGACCTTTCAAATAAGTCATGACATTGATTAGAATTCCAGTGCTTAACATGCAGGTGATTTCATCGTCAAATAAATTCCCTGCTTGAAGATATTGCAGTCATCGCAAATATGCTGAATTATACATTTATGTGCCATATATTGCTGCCAATAAATCTAAACGAAAAATTTCTGATATCTGGGTGGAGTGAGCGCTCTCGTGTTTTATTCAAAAACAACAGAAACTAAGATTAGGAATCGAAGTGATAGAAAAACTCTTATTTACTCTTGGATTTCAATAGTCGATATATATTCAACTTTTGCACTTTTATGACACCTCATTGAGGGAGATAATTCGATTCTACAGGTTTATGTGCTTGATTTTGGTATGTGCCGTAAATTCATTCATGATGATGGTACAATTAAAAAACCACGAGCCGCAGCTAATTTTCGAGGTTAGTACGCAGCAAAATATTCATCTAATGCTTAATTGTTCAAATCAAAGCAGAGAAGTACTCTCATATAAAACCATTATTCGAAAGTATAAATGAGCCATTGAGAAGTTTCCATTGGTTACTTTCAAACAACAGATTTTTTCCCGCATATATTGAGGAATTATATGTTTCTAAGGGGAATTCCAACAATGCTTTGTATAAATTCAAGAACATTCAATTGGAATTTTCCTTGTCAAGGACAATCGAAGAAAAGATATTGCGTCCATGTCCAGCTTAATTTAAGCATATTAGCATTCCCTTTAAGAACATTCTGTCTTTGTTCCACTTAAGCTTAGTTAAACGTGCATTTCGTGGATATATATTTTTATAAAAACACTCTTAGCTTATAAGGCTCTTAGCTGTTGAGCTAACAGCCTATCTATAAAGTCCTATATAAAGTAGAATCGGTGAAGATTGTTATCGTGGCTTCAAATTATTTAAGCTGAAACGACGAAATATAATTTATTTTGAGAGAGATAAAGTAATATTCTAGGTACTGTGAAATATGCTCCAGTGGCATGCCATATGCAACGTGAATTATGTCGCTTGGATGATTGTGAAACTTGGCTCTATATGCTTGTCGAAATTACTAAAGGAAGTCTACCATGGAGAAATCTCAGGGTTAGTTGCTTCGTTTTATGAAGCTTGTATTCAACTTTTTATTATATTATTTACTCTAATCAATGCTTGTTACTATCCAAATAAGCGCATCGTCCACTTCCTTCGACTATAGAAATGGCATGGATCATTAAGTTTACTGCTTATGTAAATTTTAAAGCACATATTGGTTCATCCGTTCCTCCACCTTTTTTCCGGTTTAGGGGTTACTAGAACATGCAAAAGCTTATCTCATGCTAGAAATCTGGAACTTGCATGAGGGGTTATGGTAGGATAGCGAGAAAGGCAACTTATGGATCACCATTTAATTCACAAACCGAATCTAGACAACTCACCAAGCGCTAGAGTATTTCTAGTAATAACTAGAAGGGTACACACTTATAACTGACTAAACATGGATGAAAAAATGAGACGGAAATTTCTAGAAAGGAGAACGAGAAATAGAGCTATAAGGGCACGTTGACTGTGGCAGCAGTCAACAAACATTTCGCAGATACACCCCGAGAAAATTTTTCGATGGCTGATGTGTCTAACTGGTTTTCTAGGGTTACTTGGCTTCTCATCCATTAGTATATGAGCTGACATTGAAACGAAGCGCTTCGAACGCTAAGAAGGATGACAGCGAAGGCTTTACTTCTTGAGTTGTTGTCCTTCATCCTCTCACCTCTTGAAGTGTTTCCTTTATCCTCTCTAACATCCTTCGTTACACGTCTACAATTCCACTCATGTATAAGACAAGGTAGGAATACGTTGGCCTCTGTCGCTCTCGCTCAACCAAAAAAAAAAAAAATGATAGAAGAACTTTTAGTGGGAAATAGTGAGATCTTTTACATGATTCACTTTGATAAAAATTTTTTTGAAGAAAGTCGTTTTATATAACACAACGTTGACTCGCTTCCTGATATTTGCTTAGTCAGGATGGCCGAATGCAAGGCACATTAAGGTGACTCATAATCGAATTCCATTGAACAACAATGGGATATTTAGGAAGTGCAGCTTGCCTAGAGAAACGACAAAACTGTGCATTTCGACCGATAGTGAGATCACAAGTTTGCATCTTGCTGATCGCATTACCTTCGTTGAATAGGGAGGCAAAACTTGTGAATAGTTCTTTACGTCTGGTTGGTACGACTGTATGCGATCGAAATCGATTTGTGGATGTGGATTCAACGTTCCGCTCACCTATGTGGAGTGGAGCGAAGCAAGGGAGAGAGGTAATGTGCCTTGAGAAAGTTTGTTTCGAAAAAACAAAAATACTACAATGAAAAGAAAGTCGATTTTCGCATTCAAATTCAAAAAGAAATTTACATACTCCGATCGCATCCAATCTCTTAACGCATATATTACTATTTAAAATAATTTCATCTGATATATTTACTTATGCCTCTATATTTCTCCTTATTGAGAGCAAAAAAAATATAGTATAGAGGTAGTGATTTTCTCTCTGCTTATTTGTAGCCAATTCAATCGTTCATACAATAAAGTTTCACTATTTCTTGAAAGTTTATATATTTGCATATTTAGCATTAATGAATGCTCACGAATATATGAGGAATCTTTCAACGACAGAAAAAAAAAAGAAAGAAACACATGAAGGATGGGATAATTCAATTACAATGATGAAACATTAGACCAAACCAAGAGCACACTGCTATACAAAATTTGTTAATATTGTATGGATATATGCAGCAGTAATTCGTGGCGAATGAATTATTCATGTCGAGATACTAGTTTCTCGTTGATGATCTATTCGCTTAGGCAACAGTTTCATACTAATTCCTTCACATGATGCAAACTCCTTCACATCACTACCGAACTGTTAGAAATTAAGTGCTCTCGCGGATTAATGAGGAGAAGAAACGTGCATATGAACTATTTCTTAAACAAAGACTAAATTCGACTAATAATGCGCTCCGAGGGTGACTATTCAAGTCTGAGAATTGAAACCATTATACCTGAAACCGCTGCAGATGCCAGAGCCATGAAAACTTATTAATCACTTGAAATGATCAACCGGAAGTTGATAATACTTGATAAGTATCAAAACCGATGTTGATAAGCGATTATGTTGAAGAATATGGAGGAAATTGGTCGATTCAAGAGGAGTTGTCGTTCGGATATTCCAATGAAGCAACTCTTCGGTGGATGTCCTCGTGAATATATCGATTTGATGCGTCTTATCGATGGTGGTAAATTCTTTGATGAACCCAAATATGGCATGATGTATTCAATTCTTCGTAAGGCACTCAACAATTTGGGTGTGCAGGTGAGATCGATACCTGCGTGAAAAAATTTTCAAATGAAATAACCACTAATCGTTCGGAAAGTATAATTTAACAATTTTTATCCCTTAGTATGTGAATGAAATACTGTGGACGATTGCTTTGATTGATTTCCAAATCAACTGGAAGATTTCTAAAGAATTAGCTGAAGAAAAATTGCTGAAGTAGAATCCCCAATGAATTACCCTCTCCATTTTCGAATAAATTACCCAACTTCTGGTAAATCTTTTTTCTTTTTGGAAAATATCTCACTATCGTCTAAAAAAAAATTGTTGTTAAACCTGATTAATAACTTCCTTCTTATAATTAAAGAGTCTCATAGAAACCATTCTAGGCTCATGCTTTCAGATCATCCTCCGAGTTTCCATATTATTTTAATCACTTTTTGCGTGGGCGCAATAGATTTAACGTTGAGGACCACATCAAAAGTAAGCTGCTAATTACGTCTAGAACCCATTAAAATTCGCAGAAAAACCAATCTGCCATCATGCAAACCAAAAAGGAAGGTCGTATAAATAGAGGATTTGACTGCTCATTGGGGGATGGAATGTGGAACATTTTACAGGAATTCCCATATGACTGGGAAGAAGAAGAAGAGAGACGTATGGAAGAGAGCAGAGGAATGGACATAATTACAAGGAACGCGAAGGAAAAGAAAGAAGAAAAAGAAAGAAAAGAGAGGAAAGCAAAAGAGGATGAGGAGGAAGGAGCTAGATTCTAAATGAATGAACATATCAGATTTTTTTTATATCGAATCTTTCGGATGCATTAAGCATATTTCAAGCGTATATAATATGTAATTTTAACGCATTTCACCACTGCTGTATCTTTTCGAAAACATTCTGCAATATGTGAGATATATTTTGGTAGATAAATTCATCTTCAATGAATCAATGCCATCAAATACCTTCTCATTCGTTGCTTTCAAAATGTTGCCTTTCAAACTATTGAATATCAAGCTCGTCAACACCTTCTCTATCTTCGTTTCGTGCTATACCAATTTCTTTCAACAAGTATGTCAAAGAGCAACGGAAGCGAATTGTTCACTTCGATTCAAATGATCATAAAATATGATTCGCATTGGTAAAACGGAGAAATCCAAATCTAGAAGCATAACTTCTGCTGAGAATACAATAATGCACAATCTGAAATAACATTTGGAATTTGTATCGCATGGTACTTCTCAATTCATATCTCCAATTATCGAATTCGTAAATAATTTCCAAGAAAGCAACAGATCATCGCAAAGATTGTGATAATCGACCAATAGATTAGCAAGACTTCCATATGCTATTAGGCGACAGCGAAAACTCAACATGAGCCGTCTAACTGCTCGAGTACATCGTTCGTGTAAAACATTCTCAGAATACCTACATAGACAACATTGGTTTTTGGAATCCTTCACTGAACGCCGTAAACCAATTGCGACATAAAGACGGCCGTGCTGAAGCGGGCGCAATGTCTTTTAATGCTTCCACTGCGCCAAATGCATAGATCATTTCCCCACGGGAATTTTTGCTCGCAGTTACACGCAGTGAAGATCGAACATGTAACAAAGCCCATTACACGCTTCTGACTAACCTCTCTTCTCGAATCTTCCATCAAAATAACTAGACCACTTTCCATTGTAAGTTCCACACTTCCCCATTTGTAAGCACTGGCGCTTGTGGCCTTTGCAAGTGTTCAAAAAATGCTTCAACGTATGGAGCTATTCCTCTACACTCAGCATGAGGTTTTATATTCGAGGTGGGAGGCCTACATTTCGATGGAGAGAGAAAGCATTTATGTAGATTTACTGAGTCGACCGATATTCGAGCATGATTTATGGAGAGGAGACCATAGTAAAAACAACTGAAATAGATAAAACCCGCTCTTCAGTTTTTTTTTATCTCTCCAAGTTTGCTTGTGCTTGACCGTGTTTTAATAAAAATATTTTTACCTACCTCGTCATCGAATTTGCTTCAAGGGTGGTTCTACACATCTTCAAGTTGAAAATGATTTACCTTAAGGCAAATATTGGTGCATCTTAAGTGTGAAACGCACAACGATATCGAAAAGATTTTATTCATCTATCAAAGAGTGTCATATAAGTAATGGAGGAATTTTTTTGTGAATTCAATAATGCGCTTACAATTTGTGTTTCTAGCTCAAAGATTTTATTTGCAAAAATTATTGCACATACAATCTTAATATCGCTATCTAAACGTAATCCAACCGTATTCTATATACATTTGCAGGTATATGACAAAGCTATCTTAGTCATTCACCTTCGTTTCTCAACAACTTCATTCTTCGATTTATATAGCTTTATAGCTTCCTCGAAGGGGATTAAAAAATTTCACGAATAGATGCATCGCCTGACGTATACAAACCTGACTACGCTCCTTTTTTCTTCCTCCTATCTTTTTTCTTCACTTGGGAAGAACCTTCACAATCTTCAAATACCGTAGCTAAAAACCACATTTCAAGAATTTAACCGATGCCTCTGCCTATATTTGTGGTGCAAATGGCCGAAATAGAGAAAACCACGGCGGAAATGTCGCACCAAAATTTCAATATTAGAGATTCTGTAATATCTAGCGTATAGCTGAAGTAGTTGCCAAATGTATTTGCCCAAAAATTTCTTTCTCCAAGCAAAAACTGAATACCCTTTGGCCCTCATAAGGATTAAATTTATTTCCGACGAAATCGCGCTTGATAGGTCGCTTTAGCTACTAGATAGGAAGAAAGTTCAATCTGAAACTTTCCCAATTATAAATAAAAATAGCTCCAAATGGGGCTTTTTATTGCGTCAAACGTTTTTTAAACGATGCCAACATTTTACATCGCCAGCTATGCATATTTCACGCATCGAATATTGAATGGAAAAAGCAGCACAACATGCCAGCCAGCTTTTCAATGAGTGAAAAACGCTTCCATCATCTGTAATATTCAAAATTCAAGAGCAAAATTATTAGAATTGAAGAAAATTCAGCATTCCACAACAAAACCTTCTTATGCTGATTAAAAATTTATTAAAAAATTTATATAAATTATTTAAAATTTATTCAATTCAAAAATTAATAGTGCTTTTCTTTGATTGAAAAATTATTTCTTATGACATTCGTATTTCATTGAACAATGCAACATTTATTGACTTTAAAATGCATTCAACAGACAAAACACTTGAAATCTTCGTAGAAAAATTCATCAATCACATAGCAATGCAAAAAAATATTTAAAACAATTTTTGCAAATGAAATCACAACATACCGAGAATAACATCTGAATGGGCTAAAAGCTGCTCAAATAGATAGATAAACTAAATAATAAAACTTGTGCTAAATAATAACAACATAATATGTTACTTCACTTTTATCTCGAAATATGGGAAATATCGTAGCATATCGAATAGAGATTAGATAAGGTAAACGTAATAATGCGCAATACGAATATTTATCAAGAAAATTTTTTAGAAGAATAATTAAAAGCAAAAATTAATTTGCTCCAAACTGGCTTATAATATCCCATCGGAAAGGTTTTCTCAAGGTTTACTTAGTTAGCAGCAGTGGGAATGTGCCGGAAACGGCGGGTTCAAAGATAGGGGATAAGCACATTGCCAGAATACTGATTGTGCATGAGTGAAAAAAAAAAAGTTATTTATATGAGAATATGTTTTTTGCAGCAGCAAAAAATTCTCAAAAAGAACGACATATAATATCTTGTGCAATCCTTTCCGGAAAGCAGTAACCGGAAGAAATTTCGAATAGACTAGTAAATGTTTTCATATAAAGGTTAACGATATTATATCCAATAACTAAGTATACTAGTTCGGTCACTGGTAACTAATTCAGCAAGCGATCTCACCGGCTGAATCGTGATTATATTTATAGATGAGCAGATGGAAAAGAAAAAATGGTTGCAAGTTCGAGAGGTAATTGATACATTAGCAAGAATTTAGAATTATCGATACTAAAAACAGTATCCTACAACACTATACTATTATGCTCCCTTTGCTAGTAATATACTAAGGGTGGCTCTAAGAGATCATCGACATACTCCTATGATCGCCGTAAAAAATTTCAGCATTTATGATCATAAGCTCTATCACATAGAAACTTCTCTCAAATTACCCATTAAAATTGACTTCTCATATCATCAAATTAATCAAAGAACAATAGCAACAAATTGAATAAATAAAATAACTTTTGTATATTTTTGAAATTCTCAAAAAAAGAAATATATCGATATGACTAAAAACAGAATAATGCAGATTTTTTTTTTACAACAATAATGCGTATTTGATAATAAATTGTACTTATATATGCTCAAAATATATAAATAGCGATAATTAATGCTTAAAAAACAGTCATTATGAATGACTTTAAACGCATAATTACTGATAAATACAACGTTTCATTGCTAATTTAATAACTCTGTCGATTTGCCTTTATAAATACATTACGTTTACATAATACTGGGTGTATAAATGTTTTAGAAATACACAGCTAAATTATTTTAGCATCAGACAATGAACAGATTCAACGCTAAAGTCTAGGAACATTACCTATAATAACGCTTTCAAAGACCAAGGAATCTATACTTCATCCCCATTTGTTAGGAAAGGTAGCCAAGGTCACTGCCGCCGTGACGATGCCCTTACTATTTCTGAAGTTCTATGCTTTTAAGGATAACATGCTTCATAAATGGAGGGAAGAAGATAATTCACTCAACAATACAAAACGATGACTTTCAGAGAGCTCAGTAGGCGAAGGCAGTGCAAGAATTACTTCTTTCTAACCAACTATTATGGGTCCTACATTCATCTTGTACTCATTTCTGAAGTCATGGGCACTTAGTTCCATCGAAACCACGAGATATCCTCATACCGCGAACGATATGAAACTCTTCTACAACATTAGTCAAGTGATTACTACAGTCACATTGGTTTCACTGAGACAGCATTAAATATATACAGCATTTGGTTATAAATTACTGCATTTTTCAACATACTTAACACAAAAAACCTCGAGATGCTAAGTGAAGAATTCATACAACAGAAAAATACCTTCCATCATCCTCTCAAATCTCCCCAGAATATTATGTGAAATCGTTTTCAGATACTTCAAAAATGACAGCGAACGAAAAAATGCATAGAGAGAGGTACAAAATTTTTGCTTCTATAGTATCTTTTCGCAAGAGAAACAAATTTTCTATCATTTCCGATTCACAGTCATATATTCTGTAGCAGTTCATGGTGGAATCTAAAAAAAAACGAAAGTAAAGATTCTTAATACAAACGATGTGATAAAACTCCCCTTCCCAAAGGAAAACATAAATCCTTCTTATAAGAAAAACATCAAAGAATTCCGATATGAAGCGGTAGTTAAATGATTCGATTTGCTGTACCCATAAGCGAATAAACAACAGCGCCAAGAATGCACTGTGCAGATGTGAAAACGAAAACATACGACCAGTTGCTCTCCGTTTCGTGAAGGATGTATCCGGCTGCATAAACACCAATGAAACCTGTCACCGATGCAAACGAGTTAAATATACCTGAAAACATCACTGTCATTACTTTACTGCTATCTCTGGACCGGTTATACTTCACATAAGCAATTTTTTAGACCAACAAGACCTTCGAATTCGTCCTCTGTCCATAGAAATGCTTAGGCAGCTGTGCACAGCACGAAATGTATACTTTCTTCTATACACAGCGATCAAAAAATAAGGCATCATCACAAACCGAAGTCAACAAAAAATACACATAATCCGCTTTGCTTCAGATAGTATCAAAGGAATGGGGTCAACCATAAACATCGCATGTAAATAGGGCTTTCAAAGTTGCAACCTCATTGATCGTAGGCTCGGATGTAGCATCGAGGGGTCCGAGAAAACTACGATGGAACAAATGAATACGAAAGAAGCCTTTCAAAATTGCATTTTGAAAGTTGTGGACCTAAGCAGAACTAATTCGTTGAAGATACCATAATCCCCAACAGGCGACACAGTAACCTGAATCAATCAATCAATGCTTACCAAAGACAGCACCAGTGTGTTGAGGTGCAAAGTCACATGGATTCACGGAAACGCCTCCATGATGTAGACCTCGAGCTGCCATTGCCAGCGTGAAGATTAGAAGTGCCGATGTGAAATTAGATGACCACGAAACACCCAAAAGACATAGCGACATAGCCGCCAAAGAGACACCCTAGAATTTGATGCATTCCCGTTTTTGCAGTAAGTCTTGAGGAAATGAATCTGTTTTCCCCTCAAAGGAGTACTCGACATTCCCCGCAATAAGTAAACAATAAACAATCCTAATGAATGAAATATAGTTCTGCAATTCTCAAGAGCCAATTATTAAAAATCAGATAAAAAGATGAGTCTTTTATACATTAACGTGCTTCTGCGGTTAAGTTCCACTCCTCAAAACCAGTCAATACGAATGCTTAAAAAAATTAAAACGATTTGTGAATGAAATATCTCTCTGTTAGGTAAATAAATCATTTCCTTGAATCATCTTTATGAAAGGAAAAATTCAAAAAAACTTTTACCTCCATGATCCTTCTTGCAGCAGTTAAAGAGTGAAGCTTAGTGAAAAGTCGTGTTGCCATAAATGGCGCACAAAATGACGTCACTACAATAGCAGCCGATGGTACCACATTATAAACAACACCTTTCGCATTGGGGAAATTATCGGAGAAATATGAAGGCAACCAACTAAACATCGTATAATAAGCGTTCGCACCACAATATTGTGCCACTGCTGCAGCCCTGAAGAGATGACCGTTGGTTAAAATGAACTGAACGATGAAATCATATTGCATAGAAAGTAAATAATTAGAAAACACTTCAATAAATAAGAACTGGCCAGAATGCAGGATGAGTGAATAGTTTAATCCAAGGAACACTCGTTGAAACATCTGAACCGGAAGCAAGATTCGGTGTTGAAAGTGATTTACGAAGAATATTCGCTAATGGTATTTCAACGTCATCAGTGGGTTGTACACGAGACGTTTGTGCGAGTGAGAATGTATGTACTCGTCTTGAATGTGGTGACGTCATCTCACGAAATACAACCCACCACAATAATGAGATCAATCCTGCAATCATTTTCGCTTCTCGTTTCCGCATGGCACACCTAATCGCTCAATATTTCATAATCAATCAATTTCAATCGGCAATCTCCATAACGATTGCTTAACATCGATTCTGATAGCCAAACCTTTATTAAATTGCAGTAAAACAATGCTCAACTGCGATATATATATATATATATATATATATATATATATATATATATATATATATATATATATATATATATATATATATATATATATATATATATATATATGTATATATATATATATCAAATCATTACATGCAAATATTTCATCAACAAAGTGATTTCTAAACAACGAAGAAAAAACTTTCTGAAAGTTGCTCGCATTACTCCAGTCAGCTATATATGCAAAATGAAGAATAACAACAAAGCAATTGAAACGTACCAACAAATTGGAATAGACTTCGCCATCCAAAAGCATCAAGTAATAACGAACCAATAGCACCAGCAACAACTGTTCTATAAACTTATTTTAATTAAAAACTGAAGTATAAAATCAATGAATTGAGGTATTCAATTAATTCCCATCGTGGCACAATGGTTTCACCCTCTCTAATCTCTTTGAATATCATTCTCAAAATAAACCCCTAAATAATTCTACTCTGCCTTCATCGTTTACATAAGAGAGCACTCGTGTGATTACAAACCTCCATCTGCACAAACTAATACGTTTTATTGCACTTTTATATATTTAGAGAGTGAAATTCTTTCAACTTCGTTATGTTGAATACCGTAGTGAAAGACATTGAAACGTATAGACAAAAGTAGGCGCCGATACGGTATCTAGCGTTATGCGTAGATCAAACGTTGTTTCTTTGTTCACCTCACGTGAAGTTCTCCACAAACGTCATACATATCGTAAGGTAGTATATATGAAAGACAAAAAAACCTAATTTTAGAAATAAGGATTTCTGGGAAGGTGGGGAAGGTAATTTCGACCTCTGGGGGGGTCAGAATTCACAAATAAAGTTGACAAAGACAACGAAGTTCCCCATTCCATTTCGAAATTTTTCATCGCAACATTTACTATAATTGAAGGGTAGCACTGAAAAATAAAACGAACTGCAAGAAGAAATAGATTGATTCTTGCTCACCTTTTAAGAACATATGACGGAAATATATAGAAAAATGAGGTATGCGCACATCATTATCGGCGCAGTAGAATCTCTTTTGAACGAAAACATCGAAAATTGGAAGAACTTTCGATGGAATTTTGTACAAATCAAATGGAGCAAATTTTTAACTTCAATCATATCATATACGATTTGTTCTGCATAATTTCCTAATGTTCTTCATAACATTTCTCAATATGCTAAAATGAACGTGTAAAATAAATAAATAAATAAATAATAATAAAGCGCTAATATGAATGTTAATAAACGAAAAGATAAAGATAAACAACAAAAAAATACCCAAGATGTGAGCCTGCAAGGCAAATACCAAATACGCGACCCTTATCAGATGCAGTCAAATGACGCGATGTTATTGATGCCATCGATGGAAGATGAAAACCTCAAAATAAACACATCGATATCAAATATTGCAAATTCATTCAATTCAATAAAAGATTTGAATTCTTCATTTCTCAAATTTTGAGAAAATTTGAAAATTTCTTCCCATCAATGAGAATGATATACTGTTTCTTCTAATTCCTGAGGTGATGAGGAGGACTTTTTATTGAAGAGAGGTCCTTTATTCAACGGGAATAAAGTAGGTGATGCAGGTGAAAAATATAATTCAGATGAAGCACCACGTCGAAATGCACGAATTATGGGAATAATTACAACACAAGGTATAATAACTTTTAGTTTAGTGACAACTAAAATCAAAAAAATAAAAAAAAAGAAGAAAACAACGAACCTTGACCAATGCCAGTAAATATTCGAATAATAATAACAAAAAATAGGGGTGAATGTGTGGAATAGGCGAGATCAAATAATTGCGGAGTGAAAAATGTGAGCAACGCCCACAGTAATGTCGTAACGCGTAATATTCTTTCACCACTGAAGCGATCTGCGATCGCACCAGCAAACAGCTGTGTACATGCATAACCCCAGAAGAAACACGACAATACAGTACCCTATTTAAAAAAAAAATCCTTTTAAATTTTCAACAAAAAATTTCATGAAAAAGTACCATTAAACATTGAATTCCACTTTAATAATTCACTGATGTTTTTTTCCTAGGTGCTCTCTTAATAATTTCTGCTGCTTCAAAATAAAATTAACTATAAAATAACGGGTCAGCGACAAAACTTCGAAATAACCGGAAGGTATATACCAGAGATCCGCAGATGTGTTAGAAAACTGCTTTGCTTATTTGATCTGTTAATGCGAATAAAAAGAAGCGGAAAATGAAAAAGCAGTAGGGATTCCACTTCAGATCTTTTGTGCGTCGAATAAGAGCTCTGTTTTAACGAACTATTACTTTAGGTATCTCTTAATTCCAATCTCGATTATCCTTTTCTGAAGGCTCTAACAATGGCGCCGAAGGTGATGAAAACTGGGTACTGTCGACAAAAGTGAGATCACCAAATTTAAACTATTAGTTCACATGATATGGGAATCTGTGGGAAATTTAGCATTCTTTTGGCAAATGCCGAATATAGATTCCTCAAGTGGGATGATCTGTCTAACCATTTACTGTGATATTCAGGATGTGCCATAACTTTTATGAGTTGAGGTTGCTTCAAAAAAAAAAGGAATGACAGGATTCCACTGATTGGAAGAAGGGAAGCGGGAGAGGGAAAGTATGCGCAAACTTTCAGCTAGGTTTTGCATTTCTACAAAATTATTTGTTCTAAATGATGCCCACAGGAAATACATCCCATATATCCCACATCCGCCTTTTCCAGACGTAGTAATCAACCGAAATGTACCGCTCTCTAGCTTCCCTAAATATTTGCATCGAAACTTCTAATGTGAGAGCCGAACCTCTTCAGAGTGCCGTAAGGTGCGGTCTAATCTTCAATACAACCAGGCCATATGTCATTTCTAGTTTTTTCAATTAAAGCTACAACAAAAGGTAAACAATCAAGTACAATAAACGTATACACAAGCTTGACGAGCCTAAAATAAGGCTCCTCATAAAAGTTATGAGAAATGCAAAGAATATTTGCATTGCAAATTTCTATAAACAATTCTTATTAGTAATGAAAAAATAAATAAATAAACAAATAAATAAATAAATAAATAAATAAATAAACAATAAATAAATATAGAAAACTCACTGAATCACTTTTGTTCCATGAATATTCATGCGCAACTGCTGTCGCACAAATAGGCAATGCAACACGAGAAGCATATAAAGTACACGTACCCAAGAATAGATTCACGGTCCAAATCCGACATTCAGATCTTAAAGAAAATTATTATAATAAGGGGACCTTCATGAAGGTTATGGAATTCTTTCAAGATTCATATTTATTTTTTTAAAACATAAAAACTGATTTATTAGAAGCATTTAAACTGAATGGGCGATATCTGTGCACTGCACGTGGAGTACATGTGAACTGTTATAGCTACAACTCTGCTGTAGGTATAAAGCTATAAACCGTAGCACTCAAATCAAAGCCAAACACGACTGTGGAAAAAAACTCTACAAGGAAGGAGACAGGAAAATAGAAATAAAAAAGCGCATGGAACTGCAAGCTATCTTGAAATCTAGAAAATTCACCACAACCTGAAATAACCTTCCACTTGGCTGTGAAACCTGAAAAATACATAAATCCTGAAACTCATAAATGGAGTTGCAAAATTATTGAAAACGGCCCCATGGATCGAAAATGAAACTAAGGAAAATCGAAAAATGTTCACATCAGTTATCTATTCATATATTATACTTTCCCATCCATTGGCACCTTTCCAAATATATTGGCAATACTAAACGATCTATGGCTTATAAACAATAAAGCACGATATGTTGTGAGTGCTAAATATTTGCTGCGTTGAATTTTTGAAATCAATCACTTATATAATTCGGCTCATGTTTTCAACTAAACGAGCACCATCAATTGCTGACAGATGATCGAATTTGATGCTTGATTTTATTTATTGATCGGTCTTGCAACGCTAAACCTACTATTTCAAATTTTGTGTAGCATCTAGAGATAAGGATAGAAAAAAAAAGAGAGAAAGGCAAAAAGAAATATGAAAGAACTAAAAGAGCATTGAAAAACATTGCATCAAACGAATGTACTCTAAAATCAAAAATCAACAAAATGATAGATGCAAAGAGTGTTTTCAATAGGAGAGTCATTATTGATAGCAATTGAAGTGAATATTTGTTGATGAGAAATTGAAGAGTTAGTGAACCTTTCACTGAAAAAAAAAACGCTACAATTTGAAGTATATTTATCAGCAATATTCTCATAAATCATTTACATTTTTTACACACCAAAATATGATTTAAACATTTAAAAAAAAAAAGACAGCAGTCTATATTAACTGGCATAGAAAAATAGAGCAATTCTGCAAAGTTTTATAATATGAGGCCATTAGTTAACCTTTTTCTCTCTTTTCATCTTCCCCTTTTCTCATCTCAATCCGAGAAGAAAATTAATTTGCGGATAAAATTGAGAATAAAAGGCGAAATGTATTATTCCCATATTTCTAATATCAAAAGAAACCTAAAAATAATAATAATAAGGAAGCAAAGAAAACTTCATACACGTTGAGTACTTGCAAACAGGAAATAAAGGCGTTACATCATTTCTGCGCCTTATAAATAAGCTGATAAAAAATCAAATAAATTGCTGACAGCGCACAGCACTTTGTTTAATATTATCACACTTCCTGATTTATGCGTGCATTTTAGTTCCGTCTTGTATTCAGTGTATAAATATACCATATTTGCTCAATTGAAAGCACTGAACCTTATATACCTCGAATAACTTGTGTAGCAATTTCAAAAGAATCGACACTCGAAGAAAATCTATGAGGTGCTATTTTATAATATTAATAAATTTAAGACAAAAAGATTGTAACTGATACTTATATAGAGAAATTCGATGGACTTATGAAAACAGGAACATGGTCAATATTCCATCAAAGATTTTTTTTAGACAACTTGCTCAGTGGAGGTGACTCGAAAATGTTTCTGCAGAAAGTGAGTATGCTAGTTGACGAAAAATTGAATCGAAATGTGATGAAGAAGACAATACAACTCATATGCAAAAGCAATTGCTGAGCAATCTGACTGCAAATAAACCGGCCGTATAGAGATTTCAGTTCGTAATTCCTCAACTCAGCCCTCATAGTATCCTCGATTACTGAATACCTTGTATTATTTAATCCATATTATAAGTACTATTTTCAAATAAATCCAAATCAAAAGCGCCGATATGCTAATTTTTTTTTGTATTCTAGTTGCATTGACTGCATTAATTAAACGATTTGAAATGAATTTGAGAATTAAAAAGTATGGGACATGTGAAACATTTGCAAGCAACAATATACTATAGTGAAATTTTTTTACAAAAGAAAATCGCTAGTAGAGATCTGGCTTTGTAGATTTTTGGCTGGGGAACGACAAAGGATGGGAATGATCGATGCAGCGTTCAGATTCCCTTGTGATTAGAACGGATTAAGGCGTACTAGGGCACAAGAAGTTATTTTTAAATTAGTCCAGTTTTTTAAAATATCGATTGCAATTTGAGTAAATTCTTAAGAAAAGCAAGGACAAACTTGTTCCAGAGTTTGGTGGTCATAAGCTGATCGTCATGAAATGTTTGCTTCTTAGTTGGGCTTGCGGCCATAACGTACCCGGCGGGCCTATGAATGCCCGCCGTTGGGGAACTACGTTCTGGTGGCACTTCGAATGATTTATCGTTAGTTTTCGTTAAAATACTTCTTGAGCCATCTACCTGCAACGAACAATAAACTTTTATCAATGAAAAATGTAAAGGAATTGCAATCTACCTGTAATACCAACATTTTAAACCTATACAATGCAATTGTTACGACCGTCCCTCTCCCAGCCATTATCCTTAGCCTCCGCGTTGCTTTATGCAAATCCATCGAGACTAATTTTGCAGTACTTCCTTCCCATATACAAATTGAATCAATCGGCGTAGAGGAAATGCAGCAATCACACCTGTCGTATTGTGTAAGGTAAATGAAGACAAAAAATAATAACAAATAAATATAAGCCGCGAGAAAACAGTGAATATTTTCAGAAATTTCTTCAAATAAAAGAAACAAAGCTGCAAATAGCTTAACGAAATATGAATATTTAAAAGCAGATCTATTTTGTATGCAATGCTGTTCATTCATTCGATCTATTTTTAGTCTTTTCTCTTTCTTTTGGCCGTACGAATAGCGTAAGATTCGAATGTGAAGTAAATAAGAAATGAAAAATGGAAAATGTGTTTTCCTGGCATCTTGCATATAAAAACAAAGAGGGAAGGAAGTTACATAACTTAAGCATATAAATTCTGGAAGACAGTCCCGGATAGAGCTATTACATTCTGGAGGATAGCCCTAGATAGAGCTATTACATCCTGGAAGACAGTCCCGGATAGAGCTATTACATTCTGGAGGATAGCCCTAGATAGAGCTATTACATCCTGGAAGACAGTCCCGGATAGAGCTACTAGATTCTGGAGGGTGGTCCTGGATAAAGGAAAATTCAAACAACATAGCGCATTATCCATTTCTTCAATGCCTCAGTAGTGGATTTCAACGTTATTCTAGTCAAAATTTACATACTTCCGGTTGTTTAATTAACAGGCATTCTTTCATGGAAAAAAAAATAAAACGATTTAAAAATCATCGAAAAACGAAACCTACAAGAAAAATCGAATAGTGAACGCGTTGCGCATTACTGAAGTGGGAGGTCGCACAACATCGCAATGACTACAATTAATTGAGTAGTGCGCGTGCGTGTTCTCTCACATGCGCAACGCAACACAACTCGCGAACGGATAATGCTGCATTATAATTGTTGATTTTACTTGAAGCAATTTTGTCTTCAAGCGTTAAGTTTGACGAAAAAAAATACAACTTTAAAACTTTTTTTTAAAACTTAACAATAATGAATCATTGAAAATTCCAGAAAAATTTCGCAAATGTTTGTGAATGAATGGTCCAAACGTTTAATTTCCATCTAACAAATGCAAGTCGATAGCGTTTAATTTCCATCTCATAATTGTACTACATCAGATAGGGGGAAGGGGATTCCAATATGCGTCATAATCTTACACGAAGTACGAGTGTTCTTTTTTTTACATTTAAAAAAAAAAAAAGAAATTTTCAACGAAATGAAATTTAGTGGGCGTCATTTTCGACGTCAAATTCAACAATGAAGAAATTCGGCGCCGAAAGATTCCCCTCCCCCTTTTCCACTTATTTTTTGAATTTCTCGCCGCATCCATCAATGCCTATATTATATGAACCCCAATATAAAATTTAATACAAGTTTCAAAAAAATAAAAATAAAATAAAATAAATTCCATAAATAACAGAACTTAAATAGAAGTTATTTAGAATGCGACTAGCTATGTAAATTCTTCGTAAATAAACTGTCAACTTCGCAAATACTGTAATATTACTGTAACCGATTACAAACATTCATAGACATTCTGAAATACACAATAATAAATGTGGGACATACGACTCATTAAAAACAGGAAGTAAAATATTTATGCACAAAAAAATTCCACTAACGAACACACCATTTGTGACATCATGTAGCGGCATTTCTGACTTTCAACAGATGAAAGAACATGCCAGATATGGCTGGCACAATGTGTGCTTAAGCATTCCGTTCGCTTGAAGTGCCGCTTTCGCATAGATAATAAGTATGCAAATTAGTGCTTATTAGAATATCATTGATGAATTGCATAAATTTATTGCAGATTTGTTCGTTTTTTTGTAGTTAGACATGTGCAAAATGCAAATTCATTTGGCGTAAAATGTATGCAAATTTTTTCGAAACTTTTAAACGCCGATAGCTCTCTCAATGACGGAATGGTTGAAATTATCGGGCAAATATGCAAATATACATATTATTCAGAGACAAGATTTACCACATTTTTGCAAAGCAATTTGCAGAAGTGCACAAAAATATGACGCAATGGAATATTGAATATTCTTCAAAAACAAGCAGCGTGAATAAAATTTGCATTTCATTGCATTTCACTGATATTTCAAATAAGAATCCCCGGGGGGTTGGAAAAATTTTACCACTCATTACTAACCTATTAGTGGTACGACTGTTTCAGTAGAAGAAACGTATAAAACCATTAAGCCGTAATTTTATCGACGGAATTTTATGAAACTCGAATCATTTTAAACGATACATAAATCTGAATTTCGAGAGAACGAGGGGGGTGAGGGGATGAGGGGAGAGGAAGATGGAAGGAGTGTTTATTGATAGTGATAAACTTTGAAATCATTGCAACATTACAAAATTCAAGGTTGAAGGTGTCAGCGTTACATAAAATATACCCATCCGTAATGCAAACATATAAAATGTCTTCCTAATGCTATGACGTCGCAAATGATATAGAGAATTAGCGCCATAAGAAACGCCTCAAAACGGACGATGAATACACACCCATATTTGGGAAAAATCATTTATAAATAAACATTCAATGGTGAACCATTGCGTTATTCATAGTATCAACAACTTATAGGGAAGAGAGATTTGTTGAAATTTTTTGAAGAACGTTTGCAAATTCTTTGAGAAAATTTTCCTTCCGAATAAAATAATACAGCATCCATTTCTCTCTATTTTTTTCAAATTACACATTTACATAAACGATTTTATAAGTAATTTTTAAGAAATTTTGAAATTATGTCCATATCTTCACTCAACTACTAGACAACCATTGATTCGTTATATGCGGAAATCCATAAAATTACGACCTGCAACTATAACTTTAAAATACTTGACAGAATTATCGATGAAAATCTCATTTCAATAATAATAGCATTTTTTTTTTTGAAATTAGCAGCTTTTTCTTCCACGGCAAAACTTTAAACTTTCGTGAAATGCTGATAATAGTCAATTCTGCCTTCGGAAATGCTCCTCACCGAGTTCATTACAACATATTTACTCTTTAAACAATGGATCGAAATTATTTCATAAAAATACTGTTCCAGCATTATTTTTGAAGTAATAAATCGATGCACAATTTTTGAGCGAATTTCTTTCTAAAAAGATTTTATATATATATTCTCTCTCTTTAAACATATTCTATGCAAATATATCTAAATATATTCTATGCAAATATCTAAATATGTAAATTTCTTAATATTTATTTATCGTTTTTTTAATTTTATGCGTCTATTGAAATTCCACAAATTCCATAAAACTTCACGATTTCACTTCCTCCTCATTTGGAAAGAGTGATGATCGTTATGAAGATACTACCTAAATACGATTCGTAAATTTTCCACATGTGACTTTTCTAAAAGATGTGTTTTTATTTTCTTTTCTTCTATTTCGTTCTATTTATGCGAAAATTTACTATAAAAATTTAATTTCTATGAATGAAACTATAGAAATAATTTCGATATTAGTTATAATTCATGTAAGTGTTATATGCATATTGTGAAGTCGATTCTCACTGAAATGACAACAAAAAAAAAAGAAACAACAAAACAAAACAAAACAAAAAAAAAACGGAAAGAGAAGGCGCTCCAATTGCACCTAATTTGGAGTGGAAATAGGCGTGAAAAAAAAAAAAAGCGCTCATCAAACCAGCCGGTTGACATTTATTTGACACGTGTTAATTCAATCCGTAACTAATAATTTTTTGACAAAGATCATTGAAAGAATCTATGGTGTTCAAAAAAGTTTTATTCGGAACAATGTTTATCATGATAGAGTGCGTAGTATACGCCTATAATCGGCGATCTACAAATTGATTTCATTTAGAGATCGCACCGATATAGTCATATGAATTTGTTTTCGTTCTCATCGATAAATAAATAAATAAATAAATAAATAAATATAAATATATATATATATATATATATATATATATATATATATATATATATATATATATATATATATATATGCGAATATTGTTGCACTTTCTTCGATGCAAATGATATAAACATTTTCTATACTAATCATAGGCAGATTATCAAAATTAAAGAGCCACATCTGCATTCTTATAACGCTTAATTAGAATGGAAAAAAACGTAACGATGTAATAAAGAATATCAGCGATACATTATGAACAAATCTTCAGAGGTTTTAAGATACGCTAATGAGCGTAATGTAATGTCAATTTTAATGCTAAAGAAATGCGTATATGAATGATATCGACTGAAGGAAGTTTTGCCTTGTCTATTGCGCGGTCGATTGTGAAGCTCCGACCAGAATTGTTGGCTCTGCTTAGCCGATCCAACCCCCCCAGCACACTTACCGGGACAAGGTCAGCGGAATAAGTCCTGAGAGTGATAGGAGGAACGACGGTGAATTGGCTCGTTAGTATCCGACGGGCAGGAGACGAGCCTAAGCCCTAACCTTCATGCGACCGATATGTAAGAAGAAGAGGCCGACCTAAAGACCACAGGAGCCAAGTGGACCAGAGAGGATTGGATCAGAGCATGTGGAAGCGATATGAAGAGATATATTCGTAGTGAATGCTCTGCTCATTGAAATAAGTAAATAAATAAATAAATAAATAGAGACAACGATAAGGATAATGCTTCACGAGAAGTAATTCAATGATATACTTATCACTAAATCAAATTCAGATCGATCGATGAACGTTATCGATGAAATGAATATAAATTTACAATATTTCGACTGATGAGTTCATTTCATTAATGATGAATTATCAAAAAAATTAATTAATTAATTAATTAATTAATTAATTAATTTAATTTAATTTAATTTAATTTAATAAAATAACTGCACTTAAAAAATTATAAAATTAATCGCTGTATCGATTTTGCACTGTAAATATTTTATTGGTTTGCAAATAAGGCATCAAAGTTCTTAGGCGATTATTGATGTGATAGCAGAGAGAAAAATTAGTGCACATTCTCAAGCTTCTTAGCTGAAATCAAATATCCTCGTAACTTTTAGCCGATATCGTATCCATCGTTTTAGAAAAATACATGATTGAGTAAATAGCACAATATGTGCTTTTTATAGAATCTATCACTCAGACTGTTCACTTGAGATAATGAATTATGCACTGAAAATAAATCTTTTTTTTGCATAGAGTATGTACTACGTTTTCTATATTTGGCAACGGAAATAGGGATCAGTGCAATTTCTTTCAAATTGCTCCAAATCTTCTCGAAAAAACAAGGAGTTCTGCCGTCGAGAGAGAGCCTCGGATGCTGAAGTCCTCTCTTCTCTCCTTCTGATTTCCGAGGAATTTCATCTACCTGCACCAAATTTGATGGTCATTTTCTAAACTAAAGGAAATGAAACAGGCATAAAAATAAATCAATGAAAAGACACTTAATGATTCTTGACAGATGTGAAATTTGGAAGTTTTATCTTTACATATATTTGCAAGTAACGGCCCCATTTGCGAATTCAAGCAATTAAAACGCAATGCATCACAAAATTTCCCAATTCCCTATCAAATCTCTCGTTTTTGAAAAGCGAATTTTTTTCGAAAATCCTTCATATGTATAGATGAAAAGGTGAAATTACTTCTCTCTTTTCCATGTTTCTAATCTTTATATTTTTTTTCACTTTTTATTTAAGTATGATAGTTTTTTGTCAAATGTGTCACCTCAACAAATATCTTATATAGATAGCCTTTAATGTGCCCGTTTCGTAACTACTGAATCAGAATTT
Source organism: Baylisascaris procyonis (assembly GCA_037389465.1). Lineage (NCBI taxonomy): Eukaryota > Metazoa > Nematoda > Chromadorea > Rhabditida > Ascarididae > Baylisascaris > Baylisascaris procyonis. Next base: position 3,528,494 of record JAZARR010000154.1, on the reverse strand, counting down.
CATCGTTTCGCCACGACTATCTTCTAAGTTTCATAATCGACGCGAAATTCTTATGAAAATCTCAGTACGCTTCATTACGCTTCATACGTTCAATTGGGAAGCTGCTTCGATGGGGAGCCAGTCCATAAGCATTCGAAGGTAATGTGGTGTTGAGTCTCCGACCTCCGGCTGAAGCCTCGTTGGGGGTCGTTCCCCGACTTTTCCGTCACAACTCTCCCCTCAATCAATCGCTCTAGTGGTCTTCCCGACTAGAAACTCTGTTCTAGTGTAGTACGGGTTACCGTTCCCGATGAGGGTTCCCTTGGAAGGGGAAGAGGGATCAGTTCGTTGACTTTTTCTCCCCAACTCATCCACTCGAGTCTCTGCTTCGATAAAGCATTCCTCCAAGCAGCCTCCACCCTTCCGCAACAGAAAATCCTCTCCCGTACCATTCGTTGGTGTGGGTAAATCGGTTTCCTGACAGTGATATGGTTAAAATAAACGAAGAAGCATGGCAGACAAACAACACAATATGCAAATACAGATAAAAATGAACAGGCAACGTACCAACATATACACTTTATAAATATCAATTCATAAAAGCATATACTAAAACTGAAGAGTATATTAATTCAATAACATTGAAACACATTGGCCGATTCAAGCGTATAGAGTGTTCTATAAATGTGAAATGATGTGTGATGATGACGAAATGGAAACAGGTCAAGAGGGCATCCGAGGTGAGCAAAAAGTGATGAATAACACCAGTCCAATGAGCGTTGAAATGCCAAAAGAAAATACATGTGTGCAAAAGACAGCAAATAGATACTTTCATAAGGGAATAGAGCACGAGGGAAGGTATTCCAGAGGGAGTGGTGCGAAATACGATTTACATCCACTTTAACTGGTCATCACCTTTATAAGTTATTTAGTAATTCTGGAATAGCGATTTCGAGTTTTCATTGATTCTCTTGCTCTACAAATCCTCAAAAAATAGGTTTGATCTTCTTACGAGCCGGAGTGGCGTTTCTTTAGTAATTCTTTTGAAAATCTAATTCAAACTAGACGGTATATCAAGCACTTGGCTGATTATAAACCAGTGAAGCGCTTGATAGAATCTGAAAATATTATAGATGATTATATCAATGATTTCGTGAAGGAATCAAGCTTTTAGATGGCCGATCATTGCTTTTGACTAAAACGATGAAAAATAAAATCAAACCACTGAAAAATATGCGTAAATTTTTAGGTAATTACTTTCGAAGTTGATGGTTCATGTTGAGTTTTAGTATGGGAGATCAAAAAATGGCGTACTTTATACGCATCAAATATCATCGTTCTAATTTTATTGATCTTGAAGTTCGGCCCAACTTCACTGATCTCCCTCAGTTTTCACAACGAAGCAGACAAGAGTCGACTCTTGACTTTTCGATGCAGCTCACCACGAATTATTTAAATGCAGGAGTGCGAATCGCTATTTTTCGCTTGAAGGAAATGACGCTGATTGCTGAGGCGATATTGTAATAGCAATTATCGCCTAAATTGCCACCAAAATTATCGCTGGAGGAAATATACAATCTATTTCTAATAATACAGTAATCCTTACCGTATTCCACAGTGTTAAAGAAGCAAAAACCCTCAAGCTGACTATATTAACCAATGATTGCGCGGTTGTTTAACCAGCATTCATATTATTTAAACCAAATAGAATTTCAGCTGAATAAAATGCGGAAACCTAACACTATTTCAATAGTACCGATGACAATTCATTGCAAAAACTCATCTTTTTATATTTTCCAATTCAACGTTATGAATCGAATGAAAAACTTTAATGCTTTTTAAAAGACGTTATTTGCAAAATAAAATTTAAAACGAATTCTTTAATAGAAAAGTTTGTGTTGAATTTTTTTTTTGAATTTTCTATATGACGATATGTTGTTTAATTTGAATTAACTAATTTCCACACTATAAGAAATATTGTTGAATTTGCTTTAGTTTAGAAATTTACCCTTTTTTTTTTTCTCTTATTCTGACTTTTCCCTCTCTCCTCCAATCACCAACTCCCTCCTCACCCGCTCTCATCCCTCCCCTCTCCCCGGGTTCATCTATTTGGTGATATATTCACCTCTGCGCTTTATATGATCTATATTAGGTATTCGTTGAATGTTTATGCATAAATTCACTATCGAATTGATTGCATATCATCAATTAACCAATTCTAAGATATCGTTTCCTTTATATATAATTCCATTAACATATCATAATAAGAAATTTTCCTCCCCTCTAAATGTTTATTCATTTCAATATTCCAAAATTTGAAAACACTTAAAAAGTTATGGGAATATGAACACAGAGAAAGAGGATAAAATAAAACAATGTAAACGATGGATGAAAAAAGAAAAAAAAAAAACCAAAACGAGAGAAATCAAGCCAAGCATGTTCATTAATGTTTCGTCATCGATTTTCTTATTTATATAGTTGAAATATAAGAATTTTTAGATTTAAAAAAAATATTAAAAAAATTAAAAATATATATAAGAAATATAAAAATATAATTGAAATATAAAAAAATAAAAAATAATTGAAATATTAAATAAATACAATTGAAATATAAAAAATTAATTAGGGCCGATTATAAAATTGGTAAATACCGCTATAATACATCACTAACTAAAGAATATTATATCACTATTTTGTTATAAACAAATAGACGCATTGCATATCGACTTTATTTATAAATATTCCATTTTGAAAATACTCTTAAGAAAAAAAGCGGATATGTCAAATGAGTCGGAAATTATTTGAAAGATCTCAAAAAGTGGGAAAATATCGACGGCAATTAAATCAATGTGATTTTGAGAATAGATAGAATAATTCAAAAATAATGCGCCACTCGGCGATAACAATCTACTGACGATTTGAAAATTTTGTTACTTTCATTTTTCCGGATGTAGAAAGAAACGGATATGTGTCATCGTAGATCGAATTATGAACGCTCCAAATTGCAATTTTGCAAATTTTTTTTTAAAAAAAAATTTTGCAAAATTTTAATTTTTGCAAAGAAAATTTTGCAAAATTTTGCAAACTATTGAAACATTATTTATATATATTTTAAGTGGCTATAAACAAAAATTGTAAGCAAAATGCCATCGAATCAAATAGTATAACTTAAGTTTATTTTGGCGATTGTGTTTGATCGCATTGCATTGAATTTCCATCCGAACATTTCCTTCAAAACAACTGCAGTCCTTCAAAACAATTAGTACAAATATACCCTCCTATCGACTTCATAGGATTGCTTAAAATATCACTTATAGACCATCTCTATAAACTTTTGCACTGATCATGAGCTGGATTTCCGTCTCAGTACCTGAAATCAAGTTTGCTTTACAGCATCAATAATAATGCTGTCCTATTGAACTGAGTTAACTAAAAACATTGTAATAATCCAACATAGACACTCTTCTACCGACTTCACAGGTGCGGAATTCACTTCATATGCGCGGATTTTATATAGACCATAAAGTACAGAAGTATATGCGAACTGGGCACGAACCAACCTAAGCTCATACTCGCACAAGTGTATGTACTGCTACAGCTTGCTCTTTGCATGAGGTATTCCCAACCGTGCACCAATGGGCCATAGAAATGACTAACTGAATTTCAAGTAGGGAGATATCTAATTTTTTGAACTGGTCACATCGGAATACAAAATCTAGCCACCATTCAAAATTTCAGCTCAATTGAAGCATCGGAAGTACTTCTTCTTGATTTGCCCAGCTTCCCTATACCCGTGAACTAGTGGGTCGTAGAAATGCCCACTAACTGTTTCTCATTGGTGAGTAAAAGGATAGCCGTCAAGGAAAAGGCAAAGCCATCATCTGTAATCCAACGGTTTCCAGGATAGCCGAATGACCTACCTCGGTGGCCGTCATTGTCCATTACAAGCTAGACACATCCCGAATCTATGTGGATTAGGGGACATGATTCATGGTGGCATGATTTTGCACTCTAATTGAGCAGTTGAAAAAAATTGCACTTCCCTATTTGAAGTTTGTGTATCTCTATAACCCACTGGTGTATGGTTGGTAGCGTCTAGCGCCAAGGGCAACTTACGATAGCACTGCGTACCCTTGAGTGTGTATGAGCTCAGCCTCGGCCCGTTGTTCGCAACAAATGTGCCCAACTTCTCAGCAATTATGTTTTAGTTTATTTGTATTTCGTTATATTTCTGTACATATTTTATATTCGATCATTGCTCGCATATATCTTTTCTCACATATTTGATGTCTGCAAAATTTCATCTTATATCCTTTCATCTCATCTATCATTTCTTGCAGTACATAGGTAGTAAGTATTTCTACTCAGTTCTATATGATTTTTGGCCAGGTGCTATATGCATAAATAAACATTTTTCGCAGTTACTCGCTTTAATATTGCCTTTGTCAATCGGAACCTCAGCCATAGAAATTCCTAAGGCACACTTATCGACGACACATGATTAGCCTTACTATATTACATGTACTTTATATATAAACAAATCTATATAGTATAAATATCCATACGCATATAAGGTTTGCCTTGGCCAGGTTAGTCGTGATTGATATTGGCGGATAAGTGGAAGATTTGGCCGAGGTGATAGTTCTTTTTCCTCTCTGTGTTTGGGGACCTATTCGTCCACTCTTATCCCCAGCTTTATTTTAATAATAAAGCCATATTTTAATAGGTACTGCAAATAATGGAATCAAAGAAGAAAAGAAAGAAACGGCTACGTAACTATTCTTCTGGAGGTAGTACTACCGATGAGATATCCGAGATCCAAACGACGAGCATCCGCAAGGAAAGGTTACATTTTCGTTCTTCGATGATTATTTATTTCTATAAACTTTCGCCTTTAATTAATTCAATTTTCATTTTACTTATTAATTAATAAATGAATCTAAAAAATTCTACAATTTGTTGATGTAAATTGTCATTCTAAAGGAAAATTGGAAAATGTTGTCTAATTTTTTTTAATGGCATCGTTACTTTCTCTGCAGCTTCAACATTACATATTTAGATATTTTCTTTGAAAAAATTAAAATTTAAGTTCAAATTACAATTAAATCTATCTAACGGTGTCTTAGATATCATTGCTGCGATGCGCGTCTTCAAAGAGGGAAGAGGACGGGGGAATCCTTCCGATTCGTTAGTGAAAGTGGGAACGACTACGTAGGCAATGAAAATGTGACAGTTTCGCACTTGCTTATGCGTTTACTATTTCATTAGCCCTGAATTACTTTTTTCTATAATATATTCTTTAATGCTATTTGAACAGATCATATATATATATATATATATATATATATATATATATATATATATATATATATTAGATTTATGACCAAATCTGACCGGACCTCAAAGGGAAGTTGCACTCTTAAATGAAACATTCGCTTTTATGCAAATTTATAACCGAATTAGTTTTCGTTCTTGATTTGCGTTTTTTTTTTTTTTTTAAATACTTTTATTTATCTTTTTATGTTGGGTGGAGCCTCCAGCAATAAATGATTTTCGTAGAAATTTCGAAACTTTAGGAGTATAGCGAGTGTTCAAGAACTTCTATTCGAATAATAGGCTTTGCTTATGGAAAGCGTATCAAAAAATCGTTTCAGTGTTTCATCTGAAAAAGAACGAAATGAAATCGCAAAGACGACGAGTACAAATGAATCAGTTTATAAGGTTCTTGGCGTAGAGTCCTTTATCACAACGAAAAAGATAAGGTATATTTTATGTACTCAATATCTAATTTTATTTGTAGTTGTGACATATCTAGCTGAAGATCTATCCGCTGGATGAGGGTGTATATTTAGATGCCTTTCTTTCATCGTCATCCATCTCTGGATTGGTTCAGTTACCGGGAGAATATAAAAGTCCATTAATGTGAATCCTAAACTAAAGGGTAGCTAATTTTCACATTAGCTGATGGAATACTACTGAATTTATGATGTGAGACTTATTGATAAAAACGCATTACGTTTTAATAGTTTTATGAATTATTTATCAATTTTTATCGCAAACACACTCGAGTTCAATCAAAACTTTAATCATCAAAATTTTTTTTTTTCAAACGTTTCATAAAAATTTCAACATCAATTTGTTTATTATCGTTGAAGTGCAATTAAAAAATAGTTTTCCCTTCATCGAAGATTTCAGCAAATGATCCATTGCATATGAAAACGGCTTATTGGGCATTTGTTTTTTGCAAAAAGAAAAAAAGAAAAAAAAAGAAAATGTTTCTGCAAACTTTGTGGAAAATTCGCGATCGAAACTGGATAAGGAGGGTAACGATTGAGAGCTATAAGGAGGGTAACGATTGAGAGCTATAAGGAGGGTAACGATTGAGAGCTATAAGGAGGGTAACGATTGAGAGCTATAAGGAGGGTAACGATTGAGAGCTATAAGGAGGGTAACGATTGAGAGCTATAAGGAGGGTAACGATTGAGAGCTATAAGGAGGGTAACGATTGAGAGCTATAAGGAGGGTAACGATTGAGAGCTATAAGGAGGGTAACGATTGAGAGCTATAAGGAGGGTAACGATTGAGAGCTATAAGGAGGGTAACGATTGAGAGCTATAAGGAGGGTAACGATTGAGAGCTATAAGGAGGGTAACGATTGAGAGCTATAAGGAGGGTAACGATTGAGAGCTATAAGGAGGGTAACGATTGAGAGCTATAAGGAGGGTAACGATTGAGAGCTATAAGGAGGGTAACGATTGAGAGCTATAAGGAGGGTAACGATTGAGAGCTATAAGGAGGGTAACGATCGAGAGCTATAAGGAGGGTAACGATTGAGAGCTATAAGGAGGGTAACGATTGAGAGCTATAAGGAGGGTAACGATTGAGAGCTATAAGGAGGGTAACGATTGAGAGCTATAAGGAGGGTAACGATGGAGAGCTATAAGGAGGGTAACGATTGAGAGCTATAAGGAGGGTAACGATTGAGAGCTATAAGGAGGGTAACGATTGAGAGCTATAAGGAGGGTAACGATTGAGAGCTATAAGGAGGGTAACGATTGAGAGCTATAAGGAGGGTAACGATTGAGAGCTATAAGGAGGGTAACGATTGAGAGCTATAAGGAGGGTAACGATTGAGAGCTATAAGGAGGGTAACGATTGAGAGCTATAAGGAGGGTAACGATTGAGAGCTATAAGGAGGGTAACGATGGAGAGCTATAAGGAGGGTAACGATTGAGAGCTATAAGGAGGGTAACGATTGAGAGCTATAAGGAGGGTAACGATTGAGAACTATAATATTATCTCCAAATAGGTTGAAAGTGGGTAATGAATGCCCTTCGATAGTGCTCACTACCTGTGTGCTGCAAAATATAGAAAATAGAAGTCGCTTCCTCAAAAATATTTGGATGGCTTATTAAAACAACGGATGCACAACAAATAGGTTTTTTTCATAAGTCAAGAGCAGCCTGTGGGATCCGTGTTTAATTTTTTTTTTTTTACGTTGAATGTAGCATGAGGAAGTAATGTTGGTTATTTGAAGCGTTACATCAAAGTGGATCAAATCGGGAACAAATTTTCCGGCTGATTTAAGCGATGAGAATCTTGCCGAATTAGACGCCATTTCTGGACTTCATCCTTCACTTATGGAGACTCTTAAAAATAACATCAAGAAATGGTTTCCAGTGCAGCATTCTGTACTTCCTCATCTCATTGCTGAATCGAAATGTGCCTCTATACTACCCCCCAGGTGAGAAATCATTTAATCTCCTTTTTCTTTGTTGTTAGTTTATCCGTTGACGTTTAGAAGGCGCTAAAATTTTCGAATCAGCCGTTTTCAAATGTAGTGAAACTTTACTTTATCGCGAATTTGTTAATTAGCATAGTGCAACAATGAGTCATTTTTATTCGTTTCAACTCATTAAGAATGTGAACGAAATAACTGAATTCGGCTGTTAATTTTCTTGTTTTCCAGTCATATAGAAGTCTATTTCGAAATATTAACTTATGTAGGTGAGGGTATACGTTATACTTGGAAGGAATGTGAAATGCGCTCATAAGCACTATAAGGTTCATGGCATATCGGGGTTCAGCATTGTTACGCTGCCAATATAAATGAACCATTTAGGGGGGAATGTCTGTGCGGGATTACTGATTATTGACTTTTAAAATTAACTCATAAATTATTTCAATTATATCGTTTTTTTTTTTTCAAATGAGGTATTTGATGAATTAGCAGGTAATCCAAAGATGAGGCTATTTAATTCGGATCTCGTTTAATTATTTTTTGCCTTTACATTTACAAGTTTTTAATTTATAAATTTTTATTAATAAGACCAATATTATGAAGTTTATCTCAGTATCATCGTTGTTACTATTCAACGTAAAGGATTACTTTCTTTCGTTTGCAGAGATTTAGCAATATCAGCACCAACAGGAAGTGGTAAAACACTTTGTTATATTCTACCGATATTGAATTCACTTTCGTATACAGCTGCCGCATCATTACATGCGCTTATTGTGGCACCTGTTCAAAATCTCGTTACACAAATCGAAGCTGTATGTTTTACTTATGTAAATGTTGTCATCATTTGTTGTCATTTCCTGTGAAGCTGATTTCCGATGTTATTCCGTTCATAAATTCGTCAAACTTAATTATAGAAATCATCCCGCATCAATATTTTTTTATTGGCCGCAGTATTGAAAAGTTAACCCAACAGATAGGAAATTTTATTTCTATTTGAAAAATTTCACTTGGATTTTTTAAATTTCATAGAAGTTTCTTAGCACAACAATTGTTGTTTTATTGACGCTGTAATCAACTTGCTTGTTATTCTTGTTTTGCATCATTTTTACTCTCCTTGTTATTATTATACTTCTTCCGCTGTTATCTGCAGTACTTTTTTTAAAGTAAGCTTCGTTAGGTAAGCCCAATTTAGCGTTTCCATATGAAGAGGTCGGATCGTTTGCATATTTGATACGTATATAAGCAATCCAAAGACCTCGTGCTCTAACTGAAGAAAGACCTTGAGCTCTAACTGGAGATATTTTTATGGGTAGATCGCGTGTGCTTTTTTTGAACAGTTATCTGGTGTCGAAGAATGTAGTTTGATTAGGACATTATGTTGGGCAAATCTTCGGGCAATCGTGATCTATATCAGATGAGCCAATGATCATCGATGGTTGTCAGTGTGTAAGACCACTCGTTATATGTGATGTTTTGAAATTCACAATAGTGTTTTATAGCTGTAAGATCTTTCATCTTCTATAGGAATTCAAAAAGTTCGATGCATTCGGTATTCAAACGGCACTCTTATGTGGCAGTCATGATGTAAATGCAGAACGACGTCAACTGAAAGAAGCACGTGTTGTATTCGCCACTCCTGGTCGTCTTATGGAACATCTCATTGATCCACTCTCGCATATGGATGTTTCACATTTAAGGTGAGTATATTTTAAAGAGATTTTGATGGGAATGCTCGGCTCATTTATGAATGTCTTTTGTTTTGCGATATTGATTTATTGTATTTGAATTATTTTAATTAATGTTTTTTTTATATTTCAATTGATTTTATTTCATCTAATATAACCAATCTCATCTGTTTTTTTCAGCTAATCTTTTGTTTTTAATGGTAATAAAACTGCTAGGATTTTATCTTATTTTTATTTTTATAATGGTTCCGTTTCATTTCTTCTACCATTCGTTATTGTTTCGTAATTCATTTTCTTTCATAATTAAATAAGATTGCTATCGTTTACTTCGTTTGTCTGTTCATAATTCGGATCTTTCATTTCTTGTATTGATCTTCGATTTAGAATTCCTATTATATGACCTACTCATTCGTTAAGCACTATATATTCTTTATGTAAATTAACTATTGTTATTGACATCATCTCGATCATGCGCATCTCTTTTTAAGTGCTCAAATGTATTGGATATTTGCGTTTAAAGGATGCGTTCATTGATTGTTTGCAATGAAAAACTTAAATGCAGATATTTGATCATTGATGAAGCCGATCGGATGTCACATACAGCTCGTTTGGAATGGCTTGATGCTCTTGAGCAGGCCACTCATTGTATGTCTTTAATTTTGCTTATTTTTATTGGTCCTATTTTTTTTTAATTTTATTTTTATTGGTTGATGAGTCGTTTGGTCCTAGACTGAGATTATGAGTTTCAACGTTGCTAGTGATGTTATTGAAATAGAGTTTCCAAGCTTTCCAGCTTTCTGTATTTTAATTTTCGTGGATCATATCCGGAATCTTATATCCACAATTATATCCGCAATCTTTGTCTTGGACCAACAAGTTCATTAAAAAATCTTTTTTTTTATCGTACTCTCTGATGGAATCAAGCAAAAAATTCATTCATCAGAACTCGTCAATAAAAAATTCTAGGAGGAAAATGAACACATCTTTGAGTTTCTCAGGACATCCAACAGACTATATCTACTTAAACTGTTGAAGGGATATTATAATATTTTTTGCAATATCATCCAAAAATATCTGACGGTCATACTATCTTCGAGATCTTTGCACTGTTTGAATAGGTTTGATAGTGTGAATTACGACAAAAATGAGTAAGTAAACTACAATAAAACGTATTTAAACGATTATGCACAGCAGTAAATTAAATTTTGAATCTAAAATTGGTGATGCGTCTTTGAAAATGATGCAACATATGGGTGGGAGAAGTGGATTTGTATAGTTGGATTGAGCGATGGGGAACCGGTTTTTGTTATTTATTTAAGCGGATAAATAAAGGCAAATGAAGAGAGGACACTTTTTAGCTATCACAGCAAATGCGATAAAATTTTTGAGGTTTTCATGGGTGAAGTGATCCAAGAATTTTAAAGGAAATTGTAAGCGAAGTATGCTCAATTATTGAGAGATGATAGGCTCATCAATACTCTTATTTGTCTCTTAGTTTATGAATCTATAACTTGACATTGCCCATTTCTTCTTAAAACTTTTTGCTCTTTAAAGTTTAGCTTCGATTTATTTGCCAAAAATACATCATTTTTAGTGACAGCTGGTTGGACAAGCGTTAGTGATCTGATGAGTGCTCATCATTTGCAAAAGATTCTTGTTTCGGCAACACTATCACGTGATGTCGAGAAGTTGCATATATGGAAGCTTCGTTATCCACGTCTCTTCAAGTACTTCAACTTTCTATTTTTGAAAGATTTTTGATGAGCATTGCACTGAAAAGCGTCAATTTTTTTTTTTGCTTCAACTTCCGATTGTTGCCAATAAGTTTTGACTATTTTCTTCTAGAAGATGCAAACTTTTGCAAGAAAGTCGGTCACTTCTCAAATATCTAAATGTTTTGAAAAGAAGTTAAAGACAGCTTACGTTGAAGTGAATGAGGAGAAGCCAAGCTTAACACACCATATTTTACCTCCCTTTCAGGATTCTTCGAATTGTCAATTACAGCTCAATGTCTCCCATTAAAATCTTCGAACCCTCGTCGTTCTTCTCGCCCTTCCCGTCTGTCTTTCCTTCCCCCTCTTCAGCTTATATAGTTTTGACGAAGTATGACTTGCTGCTTGTTGGGCGCTTAATCTGTTCATTGAATAAGATGCACGAAACAAGGAAGTTGACTTAAAGACCAACATTGGCAAAATATAGCCCGTGCAGTCTAACAGAATTCCTAGGATCCATATCGATCTTGATGGTCATTTTGTAGCAATTAAGTTTTATTTACTTGGATCAGCTCTTAAATATGTTCTACGAAGTGGTAGATCAACTATCGAATGGTTAGATGATGAGTGTGCAATACTTGAAGGACGTTTTGTAAATATTTTCACCGCATAAAACCCGAACAAAGATCTTCAATATCGCCTTTATTATTTGTGCTTTAGAGCAAGTGCTGAATATTCGGAAGAAGTGAAGAATGCGATATCAATAGGGGATGTTGATCAAATCGAAGATGCAGCATTGCTACCAACTTCATTATCACATCGTGTGATCATCTGCGAGTTGAGGATGAAGCCTCTCGTCCTTTATATTGAAATTCAAAATAAACCTCAATGGAAAAGGATCCTCGTCTTTGCAAATAACAAGTTTGTGGAAAATTAGTTCCTTCTTTGAGAGAGAAAGAAAGAGAGAGAGAGGGAGGATGAAAGGAAGGAATGTAAGAAAGGGGTATCATTTCGGAATATGTCGTAATAATTGATTAGTGAATTTGGTTTTTTTTTTTGCATTTTATTTAGAGTATACTATATAGAGGTGTGAAGTTGTTTCCACTTGCTAAATTTCTTCATTGACTCTCGAAGCGTATTATTCTTGTTGAATATTTCAAATGTTGAAATATATGTTTTGTAATGGCAACAGCTATAGTTGAAATTAATTTAATAACAGCTAAATTTTATTGCAACAATAACGTTGACGCATTCACAATAAAGTTGTTCTTTCATCTAGAAGATTCAATAAATCGTTTATTTTTTCCACTGCGGTGATTCAATAAAAATATCGAATTATAGAGCATTTTAATCTGATAAGTAATGCAAGTTCGGTATATTCATAATCTCGAAAAGGCTTCTAGAAGAGATGTTCATCGATATCAGACATAATTATGATGGAGTTGAATCAATTTTGCGGTTCAAAAATTTATCTAGTTCCCATTCATTTGTTGTTATTGGTTTCTTAATATTGTTTAGGTTTATAGGATGAAATGCTTTGGCGTTTATCGTTTCCTCCCCCTTTATAAATAGATACCACCTTGCTATAAGATTTCCTTATGAAAGATACGTTTGCTGTATGCTAACTATATAACAATAATATACCAGTAAACTAAGAGTAATTAATTGTTGGAGTTGTTATCGGTTGTACTAGTCCGTTGTTTAGATTAGCAAGCCGTCGTTTAGCGATTCTTTTAAAAGTGCTCAGTGCTGATGTTTATCAAGTGGAAGAGCTTTCAAGTAATCTTTTTGGAAGGCGTCGACAAAAAGTACTTAACAGGTATTTTTTTAAGGAATATTATTGATGAAATATTAGATCGCTTGAGTTTATTGGTGATTTGCTAATTCATAGCAGTGGCAATTAATATTATTGATTGAATTCACTTTGTAGATTGGTGAGTCAAAGAATTTTAAACGACGAGGATACGAGAAGGAGAAGAGAGATGGAAGTGGGGGGAGATTTGTTTTAGAGGATTACCACTATTAAGAACAACTAAAATTTCAGTAATGAGTAAAGTGAAGAGTAACGATTCGGTTGCATCCACATGTATTTGCATCCTTTAATGCAATCTTTAGTGGGGGAACTCAAAATTCAAAAAAACTTAGCTAAAATCTTGGCTAGAAAATCAGTTCGAAGACAGACGCGACTAAAACTTCCTTATAGGCTTTTCTCTATCCTTTTTAAGATGACCTTCTTAAGTAGCATTTTGGAAGACAATCCCAATCGCTGAATTCTTTGAATCTTTCTCTTTCATTATAAGAATGTTTTTGAAGATTCAAAAAGGGATCAACACGTGTTCTCATTTCGAGTGATGTTCTTTCGCGTGGTATTGATGTGCAGGATGTCGATGCGGTAATAAACTATGATAAACCAATCAGCGAACGGCTCTTCATCCATCGTGTTGGACGAACTGCGCGTTGCGGAAAACCGGGAACTGCTGTTTCGCTTACAACTTCTGAAGAGGTTGGTTGCTTTTTAGTAGTTGCACCTGTCGAAGATACACGTCAGGACTTCCCAAAAGAAGGGGTTGGGTATGGAAAAAATGGTGACATTTTTACGCTTTATTTACGCTTTATCGGAGAACCAAAAGAATTAGAGAATTAGATAGGAAGTCCATATTTTAAATTTCTACTCAACGGATAACATCCTAGGACGAACTCAAAGCTGCTAATTGTTGTTGTCGGTCTACATATTGATAACCTCCTACTCTTTAGCAACAAAAACAAATGTGAGCAAGGGACAGCTCAAAGAAATCAATTTCTACTTCATGCCGTACATTTGAGCAGTATAACGCATGATTAAATCTACGTTGAAATGGCTGTTTGGTAACAGTATCTTAAGGGGAACTTTCTGCGGTTTAATTCAACTTCTTTGCAAATTAATTTAGGATTCGATGCGAGTTCTTTTTTGTTGTATAGAGTTCCGACGGTGGAAATTCTGTTGTCTAGAGTTGTGCGAAAATATCAATTATCGTGTTTTATCGCTCAAAACTACTTCTATTTTTCATCTTTGGCGAATTTACATCCGGTTTTCCACTTAGACAACGTCAATTGCTATGATGATCGGCAACTTTTTTGATTATAGGTAATTTAGACGCAATGGTTACCCATTGTTCCGTATCCTTACATCTTTATCCTCTTTTCTATCTTCTATGTAGCTCCGTTGCACTATTGCAGCCCCTTTGGTAAGAGAATTTCGTGTTTAGAGGAAGCATTTGGAAAGCATGCTAAGTAAAACCGGTTGTTGGAGAGATGTGAGCGAAACGACCTTCGAAATGGACGATGAGGATCCACTTCAAGGAAAGTATAGGTCGGCGCTTGCCACTTTGAAAGACATCATCGAGAAACGAGACGCTAAGGTGAGATGACCAAAATAGATGTTTGTTTTTTCTTCTTCGCGGAACCGAAATTCACTTCCGTATGTTTTCAGTTCAGCTTTCATAATTTAACCATCAGTATTCCAAAAAAGGGGAACGAGATCGTTTTGGGGGGGGGGGGGAACTACAGGAGGTGTTTTATTAATAAAAATGCTGCTTGACTGGCGCAAATATGCGTGCAACATTGGCGAACGTCATAGTTTATGCTCCTGCGTCACCTTATATACCGCATTTTGTTATACATATCCTCTTATTAACGGTTCCAGCGAAAATTTTAATATTACGCTCATTTTCGCCCAAGAAATACGCATAATTTTTCATCTTATCGGCGGGGGGGGGGAGGGCACACGCGTTTGCACCTTCCTCTCTTCTCCCTCCCCCCCCCCTTCATCTTACATGCACTGGCCCCCTTCATCTTACATGCACTGGTAATGTCAACCTTCACCGTTTAATGCCACATTGGAAATGCTTGACAGTTGAAAATAAGGTTAGCGAAGAGAGTAATATTTGTCTGTTGTTTTGCATAAACCGATATTAGAAGATTTTCCTTCATTGTATAAAAATTTTCTCCGATTCACTGTAAGCACTTCTGCGCATTATCTATGGTCAAATGTTTTCTGAAAGATCGACTTCACTCGACGACTGCTGTAGTACTGTTGTTCTTCAATTAAAGCGTAGCAATTGTTTGTTGTTTCTAAGCATTAAAGGAACTTTTATGTTACGTTTGAATAAATCAAAGGTTATAGATGATCTCTTTATAATTTTGAAACTTATTATTTTCTTACTCACATAAAATGCGATTTTTGTTAAGTTTTTATTGTTGACAGATGTATCTTTTTGTAGATGAATGCATTCAACAATAAGAGAAGACCGATGAAGATGAAACACAATAAGAAAAATGCATCATAGTGGTGCTGCTAATATTTATGAGTTGTTTGTTGTTATTGTTGTTGTTATTGTTATCTCTTATTTGAGACTATTAAAGAGTTATGCCAAACGATGAACACTTTGTTGTTATGTTTTTATCCATATAATATACCTACTTATATTTTTACATCAAAGTTTTATAAATGCGATGTTTAGATTGTTTTACTGGAAGACACACAGGAAATTGTAGTATTCAGCGTAGTGGTTCGCCTTGTGCATACCTGAAACTGTTCAGCGACTGCTCAGAGGATAGTGATCTTGGTTGTCGAATTGATATGAGACATTCCGACAGACAAAAACGATTGCAATTGGACTAAAATGAGAGACACTGACAACATCCAACTGCATAATTTTGCTGCAACTTTCAGACATTCAGACAAATAGAGCAGAAATAACGGGAATCGGGTTTAAACTGCAAAATTGTTTCCATATATTCAGGTGAACAGGAAAGATTAGAATTAGATTGCGATGATTGGTCTATGTTTTTTGTGGGGGTGCGCTATTTGCGATAAATTAAGCGGAAACTGGTGCATTAGGGAAATACGTCGAGCAGTTGCTGATCGTATAGTTTCCAGAAATATGATGATAGTTTATTGCAAATATCTACTACCAAAGAATATAATAGCAAAAAGGGTCAACAAATTCTAATCTGCGTAATTAAGGTTATTTTAAGGTCATTACCGTTACTATTGTTGTAATAAACGATAAGTGCGATTTAGTCGTTCTATTAGGTTTGTTGCTTTACTCGAATCGGGTTCAGCTTACTGAAAAAATTGCTGATGGGTTTTTCTTCAGCTAAGTAAATAATTTTAGCAGAATGGTGCGCTAAAGTTTTTAGTTCGTTGCTAATATCAGCATTCGTTTATTGCGTTCTTCTCTATCATAGCTTGTAATTTAGTGGCTTGAATGGTAAGGGTAAGGAAAGAATCTGCCTATGAAATTACTTTTACCTCTTAAAATTTATGTTCCCATTAGATTTTACGGGGAAATTTCTCTCCGTTTACCCGGTTCAATAAATTTTTCATCAGAGTAGTATCAGCTAACGACGAGAAGTGAAGTGATCATCTTTGAAATTCCCCTCGAGCATCTTAGGGATGCTTTAAGTCTTATTTTATTACCACATCAACTCAGAAATAATTTTTTATTCATTCTTTTTTAATGTACTCGACGATTCTTTTTATGCGTAAACAAAAAAAAAAAAAATTGAATTGATAAAGTGGAGTTTTCATTGATGGAATACAATGAATAGTTTGCAGAGTGTTCAGCGAAATGTCCGCCAGTTATTTTATGGCGGATTTGGTTTCCGATACGCTTTCAGCGAAATTCGTTGGCGAATGGACTGATGCAGCGCTATTCGCACCTTATCAAAATCAGCAAGCACTTCTAAATGAGGTATTTTTATTCACTAGATCCTTAAATATGAGGGTTTAAAAACGTTGTGATCAATGGCTTATCAAATAAGATTTAGAGACTAGAAGTTCAAAACATTACTTTACAAGCACAATTAGGAAGAAAATGTGGATTTTTCTGAAGGGAATTTTTCTGCTTTACCTGTTTTTTTTTCCCAAATTTTTTTTCCCAAATCCTTTGTAAAGGACGAATTATGAGATCGTCATATTTGTATGTGTTTGCACGCTTGTTTTGCTTGTTCGTTATTTGATTCCACTAAAATTCAATCTAAAGTTGGCTGTTGTTGTAGATGTGTAAAGATGGACATAATTTGGCTTTCATGCGGGAAAATCATAGTTTGCGAATTACGAGGCATTTTTTGAAACACTGTGTTCAGACAATTATTCAGACCCATCCAACTTTTTTGTACAAACTTTAGCACTAACTTAATCGACGTTTTCACTATTGCTGATCTACTAAGTTACTAGCAGGCCGAATTTATTCATTTCACTAATTTTATTCTCTCAGTCATTTTACATAGATCACTTATTAAAAACCCGTAGACCAAGCATTGATAAGTCAATAATCTTTCTGGAGAAAATCTCATTGAAGTAAGCATAATCACAGTCTCGAACTTCTTCTCACCTCTTGATTAAGGGTATTTACAAGAGTACATTGCAGTATGCGGATTGTGTTGCGGCACGTGCGTTCCTCAGAATGGCCGAATTGCCGATTCATCTAGAGGAGCGTCCTAACGCTGAATTTATGTCGCCCACCGGCAAAGTGCCTTTTCTAAAATTACAGAATGTAATTGTACCCGAATTTATGCCTATCGTCGACTTCGTTGCTAAAAAGGTTTTATGCTGTTACACTTTGCTTCTATTGAAATTCGTATTTATGGCTTTAATATAAGTTACCAGTAAGGGATAAGCCACATTGAGATACGTCAGTAAGCAAAAACTCGTTATTAATCCATTAGTAGTTGTTGATCTATTGATCTATTCGTTAAAAAAATGTTTTTCTTGAAGAGTGAGAAAAAATTATGCAACAGTTACTTTGTGATATATATAGAGATGTTGAGTCTTTAAAGAAATGTTTGTAGAGATCCTTCTAAAAAATGATTTACCGCAATTATACAATCAAAATATAAACTGTAGAGAAGGCAAACAAAATGTCTAACTATATGCTGAGAGGATATTGAATTATTCAAGCCTATTAGAGGTGTTTTCCTCATTATTATTTATTATAGAAGTTTGAGAGGTTTTTTTCAGCATTGTTCATTGCAGGGTGTACGATTATCGAGTGGTTTAACTGATGCACAACGTGCCGATATGTTTGCACATATCGCTCTCATTGAGGAGGTATTGAAAAATGCTGAGGTGGGTGATATTATACATATTGCTTACAAAAACTCCGATGAAAACTTTTTTATCGGAGTTTTTTTTACGTAATAAAAATATTTTTTAATCGAAGTTTTTATATGGAATATGGAAGATGCATTAGCGTAACGGTCGATATCGACGAAAAGAAAGTGAACAATGAAATAGCGTCGAGCTAAGACTGATGCATCTCCATACAGAAATGTGTGCTTTACTAATTGTGATATATTGCATCTGCTATGTATATGATTTCAACTTAGCTTATTCAAGCTTCTTTCACTAATATCACATTGGTACTCCCTAAAAACAGTAAGAAATAAGTGAAATATGGATTGCAACTAGTTGTTTGTTTGTTGTTTTTTTCAGCAACAAATTTACGAGGGTTCTTTTTCGTTGAATTTTCTCAAGTCTAAAAGCATTCACCCTTTTTAATTACACTAGGTGATCAGGTCAGTTCAACTAGCTCTCCCCTTTCGATAGAACAGAGAGATCAAACGCATAGGACTAATCACTTTTCTTAAAATAAATTTTAAAAAAATATTTTCCAGTCATAAATATTTTCCAATCATTCTGTTCTCTTTAGCATTAAGTGGCATTTTTGAGAAGAGGAAACAGTAAGATGCAATTTTCAGTTGTATATAATATGGTTGGAGGATTCGACATATTCAGAAGTGACGCGACGTCGTTATGGATCTGTTTATCTGTGGCCTCTCAATCAGATTCTGCCCACATTGAAGCGTCGTGAAGTAAGCAGGCATCTTGCGGCACTTGGTTGGAAAGAGAAGAGTTTAGATAGTGTTGCGGATGCGGTCGATTCATGCTTCAAAAGCCTTTCCTCAAAGCTCGCACATAATGAGTAAGTCACTTCTTTTGACGTTCATGATTCCTTGGTTATTTATAGATAGACTAGAATAGCATTGTGCATATTCTCTTTCGGTTGAATTATTGTAAATAGTAAATATACCTGCAGAAATGGGAAATATTGGTATTGTTATGCGAAATCTCGAAAGCAAGATGAATTTGAAATGGTTGTGTCCGAAACGAGTTCACCATAAATAATTGTGGTGCTGAAGTTCCTTGGATGACACACATCATAATTTTTTGCCACCTTATGTCAATTGCTATATAATAATTCGATTGCACTCAATAAGGCTACTTCCTCTAAATAGTTTTCGCAATATACACGTTGTGCAAATTACATTTTCTAAAAGGTATGTACTGTAGGGTGCCAATTTCTTAAGGAGCAGATTTTGCGAAAATTTTGATCTTTGGGGCAATAAAGAAGAAAAAAGAGCTGAAGAATGAACACTTGCGTTGTGTACAGATAAACGGACATTTGTAATGCAGTGAATAGTGCATTAAATACTGAATTACAAGCATTGAAATGTTTATGAATATATATAGGGGCTAGCACTTTGGTCAGTCATGTGCATGAATTGATCTGTTGCAATGGTTTGAACATATGTCAGCAAATGTTCCCACCGCTAGAGAACATTCCGCTAGATAGGCACCTTACCTTGGTGTTGAACTGTTGATATTATGGTTACAGCTTTAGTAATCTGAATGAGTTATTTTTGAATAATTTTGTCGCATATTATTATATATTCAAAACATGGGAAACCATTCCATATGATGAGATATTTATTTTGCATATTAATCTTTCAGGTGTTTTATGGGTGACTTTCCAACTGAATTAGACGCATTGGCGTTCGGTCATCTCTATACAATTTTGACGACCGAATTGCCGAATATGGATTTGGCAAATTCAATGCGAAAATATCCGAATTTAACCGATTTTTGTCGCCGAATTGATCAGAAATATTTCACTGCTAATTGATATTTTTATTGATATCCCACATTTTTGAACTCTCATAAACGAAGTCAGAGTACTAATTTATGAAATGTTTGTTTTTTTATAGCTGACAGAAGAGATAATTTCAACCAAAAAGGGGTATTTTTCATTGAGAACTTTTGCTATCTTTGCTACAGTTTTTTTTTTAACTATTGTTAACGCTGGATTATTAAATATCTTCAGGGCTTAATTTAACTGTGAGGAGGGATAAATAAGCGAACTTTTCTAGCAGTGGATTTGCTCCAAAATGAGCGATTGAAGTAACTTGTAATAATCTTCGCAGTGTAATTTATAATTCGGTTGCGATTCAGTTATGACATTACCTTGAACGAAATATGCTATTGCTAATGCTTCCCAACGTTTTCGGAGGATTAATTAGAAAGAGGGGTTATTTATGCTCCCAAAGATTTGCCAAGTTCCGATATCAGTGTATGACGTTCCACTCTTATAAAAATAAGGCATTTTTGGGATTGTATGATAGAAAGGGATGTGTTTATATAGGAGAGTGGTCATATTTAAGGTGAGGTTGTTTTTCTTTTCAATGTTCAAAGGTGGGATAGTTCAAGGAAATTGGAGTGGCAGGAGTATTCGAAGTTTGCAGTACTTACATCTATTAAAGCGTTTATTTTTATTATTACGCTTCATTCAGTTGTTGCATTTGTTGTTTGCCCCTTAATTGAAGGAGAAGATATATTGAAAGGAAAGAATATCGAGCATCAGTTCTTCATACATATCTTTTATTGAAAAAATTCATCAATTACACGTTATTACATTGAAATGGAATGTATAGAGATACTCGTATTTTCAACAACAGTTGTGCACTTCTTAACTTAATGCTATTGAGGCATATCTCTCTTTTCGTTAATGCACGCGCGTTGCGTATGCGTTGCGGTGCCCTCTAATGTAAAGAAGTGACTTTTTCTGTCAATCAATACTTTTTATGATTAGATCGATATAAAGCGAAGCCGATACCGCTAGCAAAGAAAACAGCAATGAGGTAGGCACTGATAAGTGCGGCAGATGCGCCCGCAAATGATCCCTTCTCTAAACAGAAACTGATGTCGTCCGTTATCGTGTGTTCGATTGCTGAAATTGATTCTAAATGAATTTATTTGTTAAACATAGAATAGATTAAGCTCATTTAGCGGTGGATTTGCAACTGCTGCTAAGGGATCTGTTAGTCGGGGAGCTGTGAAGTTTCTTGATCTTCGTTGGGAAGTTTTGAGGCGCTCAAATGTTTTATTTCTATGGAATTCTCTAAAAAGGAGATATGAATTCGATGTTTTTTTGTGGAATGCAAAAGTTTAAACCCTAGTCGCTTTATCTTTACTAACTTATGTGAACTGTCCTGATAATTGCTGGCGGTCATGTCAACCTCATCGTATTTCGGCGCAGCTGTAGCGGTTGTTTTATTGGTGGCACCGAGGTCAAAGTATTATAGTCAAGGGGACGATCGCCAGCAATGACGAAGACGATTTGAAGTGATACTCGATTGCGCAACAATGGTTGTGGTTAATGTCTACCGTTGAAGTCGATTGTCTGTTACGTTAATAACACGTCATTATGCAGGCTAACAACTGTACATCGATGTAAGAATCCGTCTGGATTCGCATGACACATACCTGTTGACATCTTAACGATTTTCATATAGGTCTTTGTTGTTAATTATGGTAGTGGAAGAGAGAATATTTACTATTGAATGATGCAATTTCATTGATGGTGATGTGATGGTCATGTGGGTATTTTTCAGCGCAGTTTTTTTTTATATTTGATAAATTTGTAGGAGCAAGTAATAAACTAGGAAATACCGATTGTAAACCTTCTCATAGCATAAATTTTACTTCATTGGTGTAGTGTACACCATTCGAGCAGAATAAAGTCGTTATGGGTTGCATGCTCCGCAATATTCCTCCATATTGCTAGAGGGCTTCAAAAACATTCATGTTTGCATCGGTTAGAAGTTCGGGCAGGATTATAAGTGCCTCATCGGTTGCAGCTTTCCTTTCAATCATCATCCCGCCCCGTAAACGAAAATTGGGAAATCATGAGTCCCATTATGAGCAGACTTTTATAATATAATATTTTGAAAAGTGCAGTTAACTTATATACTAAAAAAGGCAACAAAGTCATCCTTGAAGATCAACGTATTGAATGTTTATCTCTCCTTAGGGGTTGATGTATATATATATATATATATATATATATATATATATATATACATACGAGAATCCGCACATGTAAGAATACAAGATGCCCTGAGAAACGCACCATTGGAGACGTTTTGTTGCCTGAATGGAAGCGCATGTGCCGGCGAGTCGATGACACGTAACCTGTGGTTGACAAGATCTTCGATAGAGTACACACTCACCGCCGATGTCTCTGAGATCTCGGTTGACCTCTTCTGACGTTGCGTACACTTCTGCAATCAACCGGTGTTGCTAACTGTTCCTATTGCTCTGCTAACGCTCCTTGCCTTTTTGCGATGGCCATCGTTTTAGGATCGAGGTTGGGAGGTGAAGCAGATAGGCAAGGGGTCAGGAAACATTTTATTTAGGTTTATATTCATTTCCTGTTTCGCTCATCTTTTCTTTTGCCCAAGAAGTAAGATTTCCAAGGAGCAATTTGAGATTATTTCGTTGGCAAGCTTTAAAAGCCGACAGCTCGAAGGACTATTAAGAAAAATTTAGTAAGCATAGAGCCGAATGAGGAAAGTCTCAGATAGAAATTTGTTCACCTCTCAAATAGAAATTTGTTCACCTTATCATTTCTAAAAGCATTGACCCTCAACTGGAAATTGGAAAATTTGAGAAGGAAAGATCTCATTGCAGATAAACTTTTGAAAGAATCCTTTCAAAACAGATTTCGATGGAAGTGAAGATTTCAATTGGCTTTTTTTTCCTAAAGTATTGCGAATAATTTTCACTTTAAATTTTTTCCATCCATCTTACTGATATGATAAATTCGAAGTAATTTTCGACTTTTTCTTTATTCATATGACTTCTTGGCATACATCTTATTTTGCTAATAAAGGGGGTATCCAATATGCACATATTAGAAAAGAGATTGTGTAACCTGACACTTTACCACTCGTGAAAATTTTTTTTTCGGGAATTATATATTGATGCATGCGAATTGTTCAGTGAAATTTGTTTTCTTTTTTCGTTGCTAAAAATGAATGCGGGAATTGCTAAGAATCAATGAGGCAGATTTGATAATACCGGTTGACTATCGCAGAGGTTTTCCTCATCGTTGGCGAGCAGATGTTCGAAACGACGAATACATGTTGTCACCGCACAAATCATCCATACATCTTCCACATCGGGAAATTTGAATGCCATACCATCGGCAAATGCCTGAATTAAAGTTACTTGCCTAACGATGAGAGTCAACATCTTAGACTTTTGGAACTCCGTAGGAACGAAACTGTTTTTTTCGCGTTATTTGATGGAACTAGCAATAATTAAATTCCTGCAAAACAAGAAGTTAACAACAAAATAACGGTGCAAAACGAGTCAATAGCCGATGTTTAATTCATATATGCTTCCAGGCAAAACTTATGGTAGTTCTAAGGAGTTTAGAGGGAGAGCTTGAAAGGTTTTATTTTGTCAGGTAGGAATTGCGGTTTTGTAGCTACTAGAAGTTAAAGAGCGCCTGATCGTGTATGCCATTCGCGCTGCTCAAACTGCGTTAAAATAATTGCGGATTTGCTTCCTTCTTGGATAGCTCTGGGATATTAGGATCGAACGAAAGGGAATCATCGCAGCAGCAGATTATGCGTATAGCGATTCAACGTAACAGAGTATTCCTTGATTAGCAATCTACCTTGGAAGGTCTCATTCAGTCATGCTTGAGGGCTTACGAACCATTGAAGAAGCTTGTTGCAAAATAGCTAACCCCGAATCTACAAAGAGAGCTACGCAAAACACCAATGAAGAGAGAAGATTGACTTACCTTGAGACTATTTTCGGAATATTGTACATGTGAGACGATGAGTGGATCTACCGAACAGCCATTATCAATAATTTTCATCTTACGACCATCTTTTGCCTCGGCAAAACAATCTTTCACACGAAGACCATAGATCTCTGAAGGATTTTTGCATACTGATCAGACATATTGCAAATATGAAAGCATCAATCGTTAACTACTTAAATATGTTGTGTTAATAAATCATTCAAGGTGACTAGCAACTAATTCCGTTGAATAAGCAATAGTGAGCGCGTTTATGTGTGCCCGGATATAATGGGTTGATGATTCAATTAGAAATCCCAATTTTCATCTATGTACATATCATATAGTTTGGCAATTACCATATGAATCAGTTGCCTATGAATTTGGAAATAGGTACTGTATTTACTACTAATCTTCTTAAGGAACACCCATTTTTCTCTCGAAGACTTTTATTATCTTTTTCTAAAATGAAATAGACATAAAAGCAACTAAGATCTGCATTGTATGGAATTATTTGATAGTCTAGAATAATATCGAAATATAGAGATTCTGAAGTTGCAGCATTGTTACATTGAAGTTATAATCATAGTTTATGATATTCAGTCTTCATTTGCTACAGTCGAAAGGCGTAAATATTTATCTCTAGGAAGGTCGGTAGGAACTTCTGTCTAGAGATGGAAACCACAAAAATAGTTTCCGGCTTACCTGTGTGTGCCTTGAGGTGCCAAATATACATTAGCGGTTCCCCAACAATGACAGTGTGCGCCGGTTCAATAGCTGGATCGGGCACACGACCCGGCACAATAGTTAAATCAATTGTTGGGATTGCAGCAGTTGCGCCAATGATACCACGCGTTGTTATATCACTGCAATTTCATGCTTATGTAACTCATTGCGGCTATAGAAATGAATATCACTTGCACAAAGAAACTGAAAGAAACTCTTACCCGTTTTCATGCAACGTAACTACGAGTCATGATCGTGAAATGTGGTTGTCGAAGCAATCTTCGACCGAAGAATTCATGATGGCCGTAAACTCAAAACAATATGACCACGATTTCGAACGTTCCTACGACATACTCCAACAACCGTTAACCAGCAATATCTCCATCATGATGGCCAACAGATGTGGATGGGAATGACGGATATAAACGACACTAATAAAAGCTACGCCATCGTTTAATCGGGAACTGGGGGAAGAAATCATCGTCGTTCCCCACTGCGCATCCATGAATCTACGATGCGACGCCTTTACGCTTCCAAGCCCGATACTGCCCAGTCTCTCTGCTTCGACATGGTTCGTTGGCCGGGAAGTGATAGAATGCTCGCCTGCAATGCGGGCGGTTCGGGTTCGATTCCCGGCCAATGCACCATGTTGCAGCGGAGAGACGTGGCAGTATGAGGGCTTGGAAACCTAGAGGTCGATGTGTTTTGACTTTGCGGTTGTCAGGAACTTGTCGACCGAAGATTGCTTCATTAATTTATATTACAACTTTGTGGGCCATATATTTCCTCTGCTGTCAAGTGTAGTGATAATTGCTCGTTTCGTCGCGAAAAAAAGTGACAAATTGAAAAGAGGATTCACTAAATTTCATAAAAACTTACGAAATAAAATTGAATTTCGTTGCTACGGTGACCTGTTGTTGCAAGAATATACAATGCACAGCAAACGATCGGTCGCCAGCTGTTACAAAATTCGGATGAAAGCTGAACACGAACACCGTGAAGATCTCCAATTCTTTGCTCTCTGGCTGAAAAAGAAGTACTGCTGAAAATTTTGGCGATGTTTTGTATTGTATTCAATTTTTGGTCAAAAATCAATATATTTTACTTGATCGTCGACATTAGAAGCGAATTTAGGAAACTTTACATTTATCAGTGGACTTCCTGACTGAAATTGCTTGACTGTTAAATGTTCACTGAATATTAGAGAGTGATCAGCGAATTGATTCTTACTTCGTACAAAACGACGGGACGCATAGCTATTCACCACTTTCACCTTAATTTCTTCATTTGGTGGGCATTCTGTTGTGGCCTTGAGCTGGAAACGTTGTGGCCGTTTAACGTTTCGGCGATAATATTAAGACACTATTGACGAATCAGTTGAAAATTGAAGTGAGAGGAAAACGAGCTCTTTTGCTATATTTGGCTTTTGTGCATTATTTCATTCCTTTTTCATTGACAAAATTGGTGCGCTCTAAAATGATTGCCGTTGAATCATTGACCCAAAAGTTGACCTTGGGTAAAGTACTTCTACGTTTGACGATCATTTTGTACGCGTTTTCATTCGATTTTCTCAGATTCTTTCGTCGTAACTGATGGCAACGAAATAAATATTATTTATAGTCAATCTTAATTCTTTTGATGAGAATTTTTAGCACTTCTAACGTTAAGTATTAAATAATTTTTTGCATAATTCTTCAATGAAAACAACTAATAATAAAAGATTGTAAAAATTATAAAATATAGACGATTCATAGAAACAAAAAATATTGGAAAATGAATAAGTGGAATGGAGATGAACATAAAAATGAGTGAAAGATGAGAAAGGGAGCTAAATGAGTAAGTTGGATTGAGGTGAAGGAGTTGAAAATGAAGCAAATCGAAGAAAATTTGCAAGAAAAATTTATATGAGTGGTATGTAGAATTCACGATTAAAACTGCTAAGAAGAGAGTACATATATTCTTACTAAAAGACTACTAATAATCTTCTCAAAAGTGTTCGCTTTTCGGTCTTTATTCATTAAGATGGGCACTTCAATCTTACATTAGTCATTATCAAGTCAACGTCAAAATAAAACTGAATGCAAGAGGATGAAAAACGCTAATGTTATATGCCAACAAAAGATGGAAGATTGAAATAGCAGCGAACGATAAATGAAATCTAGTGGAAATGAAATATGGAAAAATAAAGGAGTGAGAAGAAAACTATATTTTTGATATTTAATTATCCGCAAAAAGTGAAAATTTAAATATAATAGATACGAGTAAAACGAATATGCGCAATTAAGGAAATGACTATTAATATGATTTCTAATTTAATTATAATATTCTTTATCCTCCTATTATAACATAAATCTAACAATATTTATTAAGATAACAAGAGTATAAGCATATTTTATAAAATTATAACAAAATTTTCTCGAAATTATAATTTTTATAACTTTCAATTCATTATATGCATTGATGAAATCAACAATTTATTGTTGGAAATAAGCAGAAATATAGAAAATGATATTACGCATGAGAGCGTACAATAGAAGGGGAAAATATAAAATAATTTATATTATTATAGATATTATCATACAATATTCATAAATATTTTAAAATTAGCATAGTAGTTTTTCAACAAATTTTATATTGCTGACAGCTATGAAATAATTAACAGCTATATGTGTAGCACAAAATTTTTGAAGGAGGCGAAGAAAATTTGGAAAAACAACGAAACGACGAACTGTGTGGATTGCATGAATAAAAGCCTACATTTAGATGCGAAATGAAAGAAACTAAAGCAAGAGGAAGATGATGAGCGAGACGATCGCGTGATAGCCAGTACAACAAAGGTCAATAATACTTCATTAAAACATCAAATCTCAGTTAAAAATCGATCAACGAATAGCCCTCCAAAAAAGTGTAAGTGCGCTTTTGCTAAGTGCGCTCTCATAATAGGTATCACATTGTTATTGACCCCTGCGATGATACAAATTCATGTGGAATGCAAAAAAAGTTTTTACAAAAAAAAAACAATAAAAACAGTTAGTTTAAAATAAAAACAGTTGTTTACTTGTTTTAGGCCACGGTTATTGAAACCACCAAAGTGGTGGATGAATTTTAACTCAGATGCAAATAAATCTGTCGAAGGATTTGTACCAGTTATTTAAAGCGTAGGCAAGCTAACATCTAGACAGACACGCCAACTAAGTTCATTGATAGTAGATGATTTAGAAGAATACAGGTAGTAGATGATCTAGTAGAAAATGAAATCAAATGAATGCTATGTCACTAATCCGAACGACCGATAACATTTTCAAGGTCGAAAATATGAGATCACGTTTTGAAGAATGCGAGTAATGAAAGCTTTAGAGATGATGAGCGTATAAAACACGAGTGGAAACGAACAACAAGTTCATTGGCATAAACGTGAATCAAAAGGTTGTCATTATCCGTCAATGTTCAATTATTGAGGCGTCCCTGAACTATACGCTAAACGAATGAACCTATCAAGTGCAAATCATACAAACTTTGTTTGAACTCCATGTATTCTCAGATTCGATTTTAGGTGTTTTTTTTTTCAGAGTTTACAAAAACGCATCGAAATGCGCGATGACTCGTGACCAATCAGGTAATGCGGCGGAAATGGGATTTCGGTCGATACTCACACTACAGAACCGCCTAAGACACAGTACAGAAAGTTTGTTGAGTATGCCATGAAAAAATCAAAACAATGGAAGGAGATATAGAATCATCTCACAACAGTGTGGCGATTCTATATTTCATTACCCATAAAATCCCCAATGCAATATTCCTTTTCGTCTTGTTGGAATATGGTTTTGTCGTTTTTGCATATTAACGCGACAATATTTGCATAAAGTGTTCACATATCTGCATATTTATATGTGCGCCTAATTGCTTTATTTCATGAGCGAGCAAAATTTATGATAATGAAGAGACAGCGCGAGCTTTTTTTCATATGTAGAACGATCTCATGAAACTAATTTTCAATGAGGAAATAGACACATTGCGACGAGATGCAATAAGGACTATTGACAGATGATTGGTCGCAAAATATTGTTAGTGTACTAACGTTTCGCCTCAGTTCGAGACCACATTGTGCAATTCGATCGAGAGCGATCGAATAGCTTGGTGTTGTGGCATTCTCATCGAGCTCATACTTTGCTGCACAGCCATCAGTACGACGGAAATTCTTTATAAAAATGACGCCCTCAAAGGGTTCCTCTGTTCGACCCTCGATCGAAATCTTCTCTGGACCGCACGCCACAGATGGAGTATCTGAATTTCTATGGCTTTCTAGAATCACCTATGAGATGATCAAAAAGAACAAAATTCCATTTGGGCCTACGACGGAAGCTACGCTCTTCAAGCTACATTACTGCTGCTTTTCTGGCGATATATATATACATATATACATATATATATATATATATATATATATATATATATATATGTAGCAATCAATATACCTCCGTTCGAGATCCTAGCTTGTTTGAAAGCGGTTTTACGATCGATGCTGATATTCCGATGGCCGTCCGTTTTTTGATAATAATGCCTCTATATTGGTTAATATTCAAAATGCATATTTTGTTGTTCTCATTAATAAGGTTTTCACTTTACTTGAAGCGCATAAACTCAAAAAAGATAATACCTTTCAACTTGTTGTCGATAGTTTTCGCCTCACATAATGCCAACTGAAAATTTCCGTGTTGCATCAATCGAAGCCATAATTCCAAAGAAATATACGCAAAAATTCTCTATCAATGAATTTATCAATTCAGTGACAAAATGAAATTGAGTCGACATAAGTGGTTTAAGGGGAACAAACTGCAAGAATTGAAGTAACTTACGGTAAGTAATGCAAATAGGACAACCATCATATGTGCTGCAATTGGTGGTTAATGTGCACTGAGCTGGCGCAAAGATGATGGGGAGGGGACGTCCTTGGCCCGTTGTGAGGGTCAAACGGACACAACATTTGCTCATCACCATAATGAACGAATTTTCGTCATGCACTTACATAATGCTTATTGCCGCTTCGACTTCTTGGTTGGCGCATACTTTGACAGATGTTTAATCCGGAATGAAATCCATCAATCATACACCCTTCAGATGGCTATCCTTTATTTTGCACCCCAATTTCTCTCTACAAATATGCGGTAGATTATTAGCTGCAAAAGTTTCCAACATCCAACGGTCGAAAATATTTTGGTTTGCACCTCTGCGCAGTCGACATGCATATCAGTTTCAGCTCGCCAAACGATGTTGCAGTACAAACAATCTTCCGCATGACTTCCGGTTTCGCGTTGTCATGGTTTGGAATCTATTTCCTTACCGATATCGCTAATAGCCCACATTCCTCCAACTTTTGAACCGCGACTGAGTGCCCTCGGTCTAAATTCTATTGCTGCTGTTATGTATGGAATGTTCATTCGCTCGGATTTTAGCTCTGCGAACATTTTTCTCTTCTGCATTATTTATACCCATATGCTTTTTCTATGTTTTCCCATTTTGAGACGTTGAAATAAATTTTTAAAAAAAGCATAGCTTATACCGCGAAATATTTCGATGAGCGGAAAGTTAATGTCTAGTGAACTATGCGGAGAGGCAAACAAAAACATTTCCGTCAGCAGAATGTCATGCATAATTTTATGACAAATAATTAAATCAATATTGAGCCTGTGTTATTGGCGAAACAAAGTTCACGATTTTTTTACTTGCTAGCGTAATTCGACTGATATCGGGCATGGTAGACATGGAGAAAAGCAATGCAGATGAAGCGCTTCTAGACATTCAACCATCTAGCAATGAAAACCAGATAAGGAAATCACATTAGACCAGGGCACTTTAAAAACGGACAGCTGGATGCGATGAAGGAATTTCGGTAATATTTAATACATCAGTAATGCGCAGCGCTGAGAATACCGGCCAAAATTTACGACGACTTCTCAGCAACGGTGGAATACTGCAGCTTCCAATGAAGATCAGAGTTGATTGCAGCGTCGACATCACGAAAACTATCTATAACAGAAACGATCATATAAGTATTCTGTTAGTTGCGATTAGAAAATATCCCGCGCGGCGGGAATCGAACCTCTGTCTTGTGCGTGATAGACACAGACACTTATCGCTAAATTACTGACGTCTGCTGTTTGTGTTACTCATCTCTCCCGAATTCGCCGAAATATCGTTTTGCTGATTCCGATTGGAGAACGGTTCCACATCGCGAATCGAACTTGAATCTCCTACCTGAGAAGTGTATGCTCACCACTATGATGCATAAGTGCAATCTCAAACCTTGATTCAGGTCTCAGAGGTGACATTTGTGGATGCTGATCATTGCGGCATTGAGGAAGAGAAGATTTTGGAGAATGCGCTTCTGAAAACTTCTCTATGGATTAGTCCAAACCTATCCAGCATAAAAGCCCTTCCATCAGCCAGAATCGAAGTCACATTTTTGAGCGTGACTTATATCGCTTCTTTGAATTCAACGCGATGCATGTTTCATGTTATAAGTTATGAAGATGGTTAAACACTTCAAATATTCACTCCTTAATACCACGATGACATATATATTGCGCGTTTATGTTTATTATTGTTGGAGTTGTATTAGGATTACAAGAAAAATTTTATCGCCGATGGTATGGGTTTATAATTGTGAATAAAGGTAGTGTTGTCGTTCATTTATATGTTGTTCACTGTTTATCATCGCTGTTTCTTTATCCTTCGTTGTGCCTCGTCAATCACTCTACGAAGGCCATCTCCATCCAACTCGTCGAGAAGAACGTTCACCGCTGACATTATCTTTTCCAACCGCTGACGCTTAAAAAAATGCTTGAACTTTTCATATATTTAAAACGTTATGCTTAAATGATAGACAACAACATATGCGAAACAAAATAGATGCATCCCACCAAGAATATGTTGCTGCCAGCGGAGATGGGCAAGTATATAATCTTATATAGAGATGGGCAGGGATATGGCCTAAAAATGACTGAGAGGATGAATCTAGGAGAAGTGCTCGCTCAACGGTCAAATTTTAGTGCCCATTTCATCGTCTTTCCTTTGCACAGATCCTCATCCCGTTCGCTCCTCTCTCGCATCACGCAAAAGAAAGTGTTCTCTCCAGCGGGTGCAATGCACCTCTATTTTGAGTTAGGCTCACAAAAAAAGGCCTCAATAAATGCTCCCTTCTCTCGTTAGGCTCCTCTTTTTACCTCACTCATACGGTACCTATGTTGCTCATAGAAAATATGCTGAGGTAGGGATCTTTTTCAAACAAAAGCAATTCATCGAGCTTTCTTTCATTGTCACAAGCCCGGATGTTGTTGATAACGCAGCTCAAAGGTAAGTTCACGCACATACGCACTAATTCGACGTTCGAAAATCTTTTCTCAATAATCGAAGGAGTCAACAATGTCGTATTGAAGCCATATAAATAAAATAATTATCATTGAAACGATTGCAGAGAAATGATGAGGGTAGAGTCAGAACGGAAGAAACCGTACAGCAAAAAGTGGTTCTACTATGATGAGAGGATGAATATTCCGTCACATTGCCCTTCCCGTTTTTTTTAGTCATTATAACGAATAATGCTTAAAATGAATATGATTTTAATAGTCTGTTCAATAAAATACATCCCACTTTAAGTATTGATTCTTTATGACAGTAAAGTCTAGTTTGACAGCATAATAAAATAGTATGATAGTACGACAGTTAGAAAGCCTAGAAGGCGGCAATAAATAACGCTTTTGAAAGTTTTATGAGATATGTGCTTCCTAAAGTGGTTAAAAGATGCATACTAAAATAAAAATAATAAAAAACGCAATAATCCGTCCAGTATAGGGATCACTCGACCAATCTTTTACAAGAGATGCTTCGGGATCCGACCGGCATCAAGACGTGCAAATTTGCAAGCACATTTGATAGCAGTAGAAATTAATGGGCCAACCTGAAGGTGGGTGCAGAAAGCCAACCTAAGCTGTAAATTATATCCGCTGAATTTCATAACTCTCGCATCAATGCTTTCAGAGGCAAAACTACCAGACAGATGGAAGAATACATAAACAAATGCACTGGCATCACTTCATTATGATGCTCGTTGCTAATGGATAGTTGCAGTAGGCTATTAGACAGAAGGAATGACGTTTCCTAGAAAGTAGGCTAATGTTTGAGCGAAAATTTGAAGGTACTTTTGTTGTGTAGGCGGATTCAATTCGATTTTAATGGATCGGGAGAAAATGTGCCACAAATCGGGTATAAAGGAAGGCGAAAGATAAACTGATGAACATAAGAGAGCAGGATTTCTCAAATCGAATTCGTCTCGATGGGAATGCAATAAGATTGCAAAAATTTTGAGTGAAAAAGTCCATTCGTTTGTAAAACAAAAAGATATCCCTTCCTAATTTTTTGCAAGCATTTTAAATATATCCTACATAATGATTCCCCCCATATAAGAAAATATAGATCGTTAGATGGTAACACCATAGTAGTCAGCTGTATAATCCACGGGAAGTAGAGGAGTGGGAAGATGAAAGTGGGCACTGCAAACAAGACATTGATGTATTTGAAGGAACTACTTTTTTGCATTGAAATAATCCAATTTGCTGCTGTTATTAACATGAATTAAACAGGTTCGATATATGCGAAGAAACATTAACCAACCCTGACGGGACTCATAGATACCGATGGATATCGTCCTCGGGGTACACTAACACTGCGCTGTTGCAATGAGAGTGGCATACGGTAGCCACGAGATTGACGTGAGCTTTGTGAGCCTTCATAGAGACTTTGAAACATTTGCGGATTCATCGACATCGACATCGACATCTCAGTTGGAGGAGAATGCCGCTCGTCTATGCTGAAATAAAACAAATTTAAACAAGTGAAGATAAGTGCCAGCAAGGCTGGCGGTCGCATCAATATCTAATCTATCAATACGTCTCCAACAGCCTCCGAGCTCAATGCGTGGCCTTGATGGAAGAGTTCGTTTTGTCATAACCGGCTGATTTTGAGCAAAATTTGGCTTGTAAAATTTCATGACACCTTGACAGCCTGGAATTCACAAGCAGAGCAGCAGTCAAGGCTAAACAAAATTTATTATATCCCCTACGATGTTAATTATTTCATGGTCGGACATCGTATTCAGCAAATGTCATGGTTAAAGATAATCCATGTGTTTAAACACTCAAGCAGTTGGGAAATAATCGAAAAAGGATTCTGAAGTATTTAGACTACAGCTTACTACAGGTGTTCTAATTGTTCAGCTAAGGTTGTAAAATTAACCTACATATTAGTGAGATATTGTTGCTATAAATACTTCAAATGCTAATACATCAACAATAAAAATAGCTATAAAGCAACGAAACACTCAAGGTTAGGGGTATACGAATTTCGGCATCAACACCCCTCATTCTTGGGCCACCGAAGGTGCACATATTTTTCGGCAGATCCCGATTATCTTGCTACCTTGGGTTCCGCAAGCATCAGAAGATCAGGAGCAACGGTGAATCGTTCGTAGCTCTTCAATGATATTGTAACTTTGGAAGAAAATTTCTATCCTGATTTCGCACTGGCCGAACCCTCAAGGCTAATTAAATTTAGTGGTTGCGGGCAACAATTTATGGCCAACAAATTAAGCATCGCCGAAATTAGTTATTTCTATTGCTTTGCGCATTGAGCAATTTTGCATTTTTCCCATCTGAATCCAAAATTTCGCTTAATTATATCATCACATAACCCTAAAACAACCGTAAAAATAAAAGCTGGCACGATATGCTATTCTTTTATTTTCCCCTCACTTGACATTTCAATTTCGTAGGTGAACAAAAAATAACGAATACACCAACGAATGCCTTTACGAATTAATTAACTAAACCGCTCGAATGCAATTCTGCTACAACCCGACTAGCGCAAGTGGAAAAAAACGACCGGTGTAATGTGAAGGGAAATTCTATGAAAATGCAAGAGGATGTTAAAATGCGTTTTTGTAAGGAAATTTGCAGAAGCGCATAGAAAAGCATTACTTTTGTTTATTTCCCATTGAATTTCACCTTCCGGACTGAATAAACAATGAGGAGAGGGTTGGGAGACTTATTTGTTCGTATAGGGAGTGTACACTTTGCACTATTGAGAGTATTGTTGAAGTAAGCATTACGTGAAGTCATGCCAGTTGTCCTCGTCGTCGATTTTCTCGTCTTCAATAATGCTGCCATACATGGAGGTTTGCATTGCCTTGCAGGGACTGTCATCATCGAGGACGTTCAATGAATTACTGGAAACTAAATTCAGCATCTGAGCATTGCTAGGCATCACCGTATCAACTATTCGGCGCTCATCCGCAGCTATCACCTCGAAATTTCCACTATTATGACGACTTTCTTGTCGATTCCCTCGCCGACATTCCACTTGACTTTCCTGCGCTTCTAATAGATCGTCTACCGTTACTGCTGAAAAATACAACGAATTTTTGCATGCATCAAGACAAAAATAAACAACAATTTATTAACTAGGAGAATGCGCTAGGTAAACTGGAACGATTTGCGCATTTCATGATTCAGCCTATATGGTGGAGTTGCTGAGTGAATATTCAAAAAACTTTACCTAAATATTACAAACCAATTCGAATTAGTCAGCGTCTTCTAGAAGCTATATCCTCCACAACCCGTCAGTATATATGTCGTCGAATGGCCTCATTTGATCGCTGGAGCTCTGCGAACGGCACTCATGCTGTGGATGGCTATTCTAAGCGTTACTGACTCTCACCGCCGCTCGTGTTTTGCACAATTTTATGGACAAATACAATGGTAGCAAAATGAGAGGGTGAAAAGAAAAGAGCAAAAGCCAACAGCTTATTGGATGTCGAAGTGTGAGGTTGTAAATAATAGACTACGGTACACTCACATTCACGGTTCTGTTTATTAGCACGATTACCTTTCTCACAAAAAAACGTCTGCGAATTCAATATCTTTTCCGTTATAATGAAAGGTTATGTCATCCATATAGACAAATATTCTTATAGAAATTGTAGAATATCACCTAAAAACTTACATTGACTGATAACTCTAAACTAGAGCAATGCGGAAATTTCGAATAGGGACATTGATTGCTGAAATAGGGAGATGTGTTGATACAGTCTATTCTTCTCCCTCAATAATGAGAATATTGGATAAATATGCAAATGAGCGAACAGAGGTGAACGAAAGAGAAAAAAAGAGAGGAAAAAGCAAAACCAATTGGCAAAGAGCAAATTTCTGACTGGAACGAAATTCAGCAGGAAATTGCAATAATATTTTCTCAATAATATAACAGTCAGAGGGATGCATAAAAGTTAAGCTGACGATGAGAAGTGGAATTGAGTGGATGGATGAGGCGAACGAGGGATACGAGATGGTTGGCGAGGATAGGAACAAAGAGAAACAAAAACTTCATGCGTCATGTCTGAATTACTATAAATTCAGGATAGAAGGCTGTATTTGCATACTATTTGGGAAGCGCATTGTTGTAATGTCGGACATGCATATATGTGGGCATTGTTCTGTCCAGTGGTTTCAACTCGGGAAGCACTGAAGTCAACGTTAGTAACGAAATTTGATATTCATAGCAGACCTCAAGGAGTTGCCTCTCTAGCATTCTTCAGGTCGACCATTAACCTCGAGATAATAATTGCATCCACTTCTGTGGGATTTGCATTTTATACCGTTCGGATCATAAAGAAAGAAAATAATTGTGGAAAGTTTAAAAAATCAATGATTTAATCGAAAGTTTTGTGAAGAAAAAAAAAAACGAATTTGCATATTCTATTTCTCGATGGTATTTTGTGGAATCCCCTAATGTGCACGTCATGCCCATCAAAAATTTTGTTACTTTAGTTGTAGTGGTTGCCTGAATTGATAATGCAAGAGAGACGAATAAACCTACATGCGGATGCATAGACAACAAGAATATCTCGTTAATGCGCTTTGATGAGCTTGGCTTCTGCAAAATAAATTCGCGAAAGGCACATAAAAACATAATTGTTGGAGAATGTTTAAATTGGTTGCTGTTTTAAGTAACATCATTCCCGGAATATAGTTTTATAGCGCTTTGTGAGTTGCACGCATTCAGGCAGCTAAATGATGGCAGCTTTCTCCGCTCATATAAATCAAGCTGGTCATTTGCCAGCAAGATTAGGTCATGAAATATTGCCCCAGGGGCAACAGATGTTAGAGATAACTTTCGCCAAGCGATTTTCTTTTCTTTCTAGCACTTGAACATAATGTAGACTTAAATGGAAAAATTAGCAATGATGAAATGGAAACCAGTGTCAATTGATATTTAAGAAGATAGAGATTCTGCTTTAAAGAAATTCGTAAGAATTGGAAGGAAATTGCGAATTTAAAACAACTATATCAAGTACCATTTTTTTAGACTGATTTGAAAAATAGTTCTCACATTTTTAGCTAATATATGAGCTGAAAAACATTCTTTAAAGACCACCTCACTTCTTTTCACCTCGATGATAAGAGAATAGCAAATGAGCAATGCAAGTATAGAACAAATTAGCAGACTAAACAATATAATCTTTTGACATCGCTATTCACAAGAACAAATTAGGCACTCGATCACTGCAAAAAATAAATAAATAAATAAATAAATAAATAAATAAATAATATAAAAAACAAAAAAAAAAATAAAGTGACCCGAATGGAAATAGACAGCTAAACCTCACGAATGGCACTAATTATTACTGCGGACCTATATTGTCGCCATGAAGCCCCAACAATTCGATGCGTTCGTTCTAGATTCTCGTAATACCGTAACAGCAAAACGCATACGGCGAGCTTTAGATTTTTATATGCATTATCGTGTTCGAACACTTTGATTATCTTCGCAACATTATAATTTCTCTCGGCACCATCTTCCTATCCAATATGAACATATCGGTATTCCTTCCAGTTACTACTGAAATGCGGTTTTCTCGCTCCATGAGAAGCCCTATCCAGCTTCTGAATGATTCTTCGTGAGGAATCCTCGTGAAGAAGATTGCAACACTTAACAAATTTCACTAAATGATTCTCAAAAACAATGATTTATAAACATCAACAAATTATGCATAAATTGATGATCACAATATGCTAAAAAAAAAACCAACGCTTATCATCGAGTTTTGTTAGATTGGGTAGAATTTTAAGCACTTTAGATCGGTGTGCGTTATCAGCGGTACATGGATTCTCGTCAATCCACAACGTCCGTAAGTGTTTCAGACTTTTGAGATGCTCCAATTCATGTAGACTTGTGATCGCGTTCCTCCTCAGGTACAGCTCCTCGAGCCGTGTGCAATGTTTTAATGGCTCCAAACAGCTCACTCTGTTCATACTGCAACAGTTTTACTTGTAATGCATATCCTTATTTGTAATCGTTACAATTTAATGTTAGCATTGACTAACGAATAAGGATCAACAATGAATACATTAAACAAGTAACTATAGAGTAAGTAAAACACATAAAATGGCGTCAACGCTATTCAGAACATACAATTATGAAATTAGTAATTGGTGGCATTGATTAGTTCCTTGTTTCCTTCAGCCTCGATATTGACGCATCCGAACTTTGCAACGAACGCAATTTTCTCATCTCTTAATTTGTTGATACTATGGTCTATCCACGTTAGCCAAACAGACTTGGAGGATCATCCTCCTCAAAGATTCAATACAGCAATGATGCGCTCATTTTAATCTTGAACTGTCATATTTCTTGTCTGGAATTTCACACTTTTTTCGACATTTTGCAAAATACATGAGTATTAAGGTTGCAGAAAACAAATGAAGGTGTGCACTGAATAAGTGAGCGATAGCTAAACGGTGGATAAATAGAAATGCATAACTAAGTGCCTTTCGACTTTTTATCAAAAATTACTTATATTAGACGAATACGAAATTTTATTCAGTTGAAAATGATCGACCTGAGTGAAAGAACTTGAAGATTACTCATCCGAGCACATAGCTCAATGTTGTCGATGTCGCAGCCCCTGAAATAAGTATGACTATATAACCTCATCTATAGTTTAGTATCTCAAAATTGGTATAAATATGTCCCATTGCAATATTGAGTTGATTACTGAGAAATATAATGCTTCATTCAATTAAAATTTCCTTATATTATGAGAGGAGAACAAATATCTCGTAAATTGTATTCCATTTAATTTTGTATACGTATGGATGCGTCGTCAATACACATTGCACAATTCGTATACCGTAAGATGGCGTGAATCTTCGACTGAATTTTGGACCATTTAGTTCGTGGATTATTGTATTGTCCAAGAATGATTGCAGAAGATATGCGAGTTATACTACCACT
Source organism: Baylisascaris procyonis (assembly GCA_037389465.1). NCBI lineage: Eukaryota > Metazoa > Nematoda > Chromadorea > Rhabditida > Ascarididae > Baylisascaris > Baylisascaris procyonis. Next base: position 3,489,394 of record JAZARR010000154.1, on the reverse strand, counting down.
TGGTGATGTCTTTATGCAAATTTTAATAAATTAAAAGATGTACTGAAAGGAAGCGATTGATATACGTCGTTCGCATTTCTTAAATCAACCAACAAAATAGGTGAAACAATAATGCCGTCGATGCTTTAGTTGAATGAGCAAAATTCGCCTTAGAAACTTTCCGGAGGCGTAAATCGATTAACTCGCTGATCCGTTTGCGGATTGCCTGAGGAAAGTTCTAGATAACAATTTTGGCGGATTCGCCTAAAGTGTATTTCCTAACGCATGGGCGGCATTGTCATAAGCTATGAATATGCGCAATAATGCCTTCACTCCTTAATTGCTCCCATCAAATACGTAAATATTTTATAAAAGATTAATTTTAGTAACCCGATTGATGTGAAGTGTTATGTGATCACTCAAAAATTGCATACAATTATGGGGCATATTTGAATACCTATAAATCTTTTTGAACTCGATAGATCAACTAAAATGTTCCACGGATGGGATCAATCTGTGATGTAGATCAAGGTCATCTAATTCTACTACTCAAGTAAAATACTGAAGCTTCATAACTTTAATGGTGATAGTCATGCGTACTCTGGTCAAACTTCATAGAAAAGGGCAAAAATTTTGCTCATTTATCATGCAAATATGGCACAAACATAATATGTGTCGAGCGATATCTGCAGAAGTTTGTGCGTTAAACAGCGTCCACTTATGCACTAATATACATTAGACAAATCGATAGAGACAATGTTGTGTGCCTAGAACTGCCCTTGTTTAAATTCCTCTTGGATAACATGAAGCTAAATTGCAATTGCATGTTTCGTTATTCGATTTTTTTTTTCGCTTCTATAATTTTCTTCCTCTCTTTTTCCTGCTCTCTAGTTGATCCCTCATTAATTTTAATTATTTTCCGATACCTTAGTTATCTAGCAGCATGCTTAATCGTCTTTAAGTAACTAAGGAATGTTGACGACTGAATATGAGAGTCGATTTTCATGTGAGAGATATTAAATTCGGAAGTTTTGAGCTAAAAATTTTTCTTAAGGTTATTATGCATAGAGGGATTTCCTTATTTCCTTGAAGAAATATTTCGTTTCAGTTTGTTTGTTTTAACTACAATGAGAAAAATAGCGCTCATGCAGTCATCTAATTTGAAGCATCTATTTCGATCATACCTAACGACCAAGAGTAATTCTGAGGAAAGGGCAGAAGCACCGACATTACAAAGATTCAACCTATTCAGCCAGGTAAATATGATATAAAATTACCCGAGTGGATAATGTGAAGAGAAAGAAATTCCTTAATGAAGATATTTTCAAATTACGCTCTAGCAATTCTATTTTTGAGTTTTCACTAGCTTGCAAACAGGATTATAAGAGGGTTTTGTTTGCTCATACGTATTACGTGCGTATGCGTTTCTTTGTTTAATTGTCTATCGTCCTAGTAGTTTCATTTTTGGGTCCAATGAAGCTTGAAATACGAAATCTTTGTAGTACAATTTATATTATGGATGATCTCTTATAAGACGTTGAATTTTATTGTGCCCTTTGTAAAACGTGAATGCGTTAAGTATATTTTAGTGCTTATTGCCAATTTATATAATAGTCGTTTTGTTTAGCATGAATAAAAAGCACATATTGCTTCAGCCTATCCGTTATGCGTTCCATTTGTTATGCGTTTTTGCGAATTCTCTTTACAAATGCTATAGTGGGAACGTTATATCCGTGTGCGCGTATGTGTGTACTTGCCTGCCCTTTCCTCCGGAAGTTTTGACTGGGAAACCACTGCAGCTAAAACTATAAGATTCGACGGATCTGACGTACACCACAAGATGACCTCCATCCCAAGATTCTCAAGATTCACCTATATCCATCGGTTTCGGAAACAGTTATTGATATTAAAGATAATAATGAAGAATAGCCAAGGATTTTACAAGTGGGAAATTTTTGTTTTGCATCATGGGCCAATGTAGAATGAATCATTTGCAGAAGATTTACATCGGTGATCAAAACGGTTAAAAATATAAAGCCATTATTTTGTGCATTTTATTCTTTTCTTAGTTGTGAACGTCTCTTGTTCGTTGGCGCATTTTGTGCATTCTGTTGTGCCGTATTTTGTGCATTTATCGTTGCTGAGAGATGAACAAAATGCAATAATCCAAATCTAATCCCTCTTAGTAAAAAAAAAAAATAACCAGAAAAATGTAATTTGATAAGTATTTTAGTGAAAATCAGCATTTTTTAAATGAGCAGTTAAGTTTGTATTAGTCATCAGTATCTAAAAACTTTCTCGACAAACTTTAAAACAAATGAAAAAAAATTGTGGGAATTTCCAGTAAGAAAATATACCATTGTTTAAGTAAAAAAATACACTGACCAATTTTTCTTCCGGGAAAATATCGATTATTTGTTGATAATTTACTGCTAAATTTTCAGCAATTACGCTTGCATTTTCACACTATCATAAAAAATAATGTGATGAAATTACATCGCAGAGCAAAACGACACAATATCGAATTTCCCGAAACGTTCCCCTCAAGGGAGAACGCGCTTGCTATCACAATCAATGAGGCATTCGCAAACACTCGTCACACCCAATCATTGTATCATTTGAGAGTATTTGGTTGCCTTTTGCTTCTGTAATTTTATGTGCGAATAGATGGTTAGAATGCGGGTAGGAGATGTAAGCCAAGGATGTAGTGTACTAGGGGCAATACTCTAGTTGTTAATATTTCTGCTTAGCCGGAGATGTTAAACGAGTCGTCGGAGCTAACGAATCATTGGCTGTAATATTTTATATAAAATGCGGTTACTTCATCGGAGAAACTAATGTTGACTAGGACTTTTAAAATGGTACGCTTATGTAACTATTTATAAGTCCTAGGTAGAATTTGCACAGAATTGAGAAGGAAACATAAGGAAATTTAGAACAATTATAACTGTCACCTAAATACCACTCACTGATTTTTGAGTACCGCCCGATTAGGACAAGTACTTCAATAACTAATACATGGTTATTTCTTGTTTAAGGCGCATAATAGCTTTCTTAATAGTAATATTATATTGAGTTTATTCTTGAAGAATATGATATGCATGACGGCAAAGATAAAGTGGATTCATTTTCGAAAAAATTTCTTGTTCTTCTGTTTTCCATTTCTGTGCATAAATACTCGTGCATGATAAGCTCAATTTTGTATAATTAGATAGCATAAATATGCCCTTCACATCTTTTGTGAATATTGTATGCAATCTTCCTTATAATGACATAAAGTACCAAAAGTCGGGAATGAATCCGTCTTACTAGCGTCGTCAAGCATTCCACTCTGATTTTTTGGTCATATAAAAAGGAAGCGGATTTCCTAAAATTTTCAGTTATTTTTCAGACGATCAATTCCCGAACTTTTAAACATCGCTTTAATGAAATAGACTTCCTTCTAGTACAATAAATGAGTCCAAATACTAGTGTTGATAGTCGTAGAAATCGTTATAACATCGGTTTTATTAGCCATCGATCAGTTTTTAAAATATCAGTGACTAGGAACTTGTGATTGTCGCATGAAATCAGTGACCGACGAACATAATAGCCATCGATTTTTGGTCGCCACTGATCAATACTGCTAAGTACTTATAAAGAGAATAGTATTTTTATGAGCAATTTTGACCAATATTTCGTTGATGGATTCATTACATTAAATTCGCAATCCGACTGATAGCTATAGGAATACGAAAACAATCAACGAATATCATTCTATAAGGCCGATTAAATTACCTTGCAAACAACGTAATCAGCCTTATAGAAGAGTCGACTAGCATCGTTTAATTCACTTGAGAAGAAAAACAGGTGATCTTTATTGGATTCTATGAAAAATTCCCATAAAATATAATATTTGCATATTTCTACCAATCTTTGTTCGATTCCTTTCAAATTTGCATTTATATGACACACTATCGCAACGCTGAATATTTGCACGTTGCTAATGTAGCTATATTGCCGATGGCTTCATTTTAAGCATCCATAAAATTAAAACTATGCAATTTTACTCTATAATAGTCGAAAAAAAATCTTTCGCGGTAAATTTATTTAGGTGATGAATTTAGCTGAAATATGATTAGAGGCTGTTGCATGAGTTTTTTTTTTTCTTTCTTGACAATTTATGATAGTGGTTGGTCTGAAGAGGAGAATTGCAAAAATTTAAATGATGTCGAATTCTCTATTATCCGCTTCTATTTGTTGTATTTTATAATTTAATCCCGACATAATAATTGAAATTCACTCTTATTGACTATGCCATGTAAATATCGAATTTATCTTTGGTCATTTTGGCTATAAAGACTCTGATATTTTTCTGAAAATAAGCTCAACAACATGTCAAGAACATCGCACTAAAAGGAGCCGCTATGAAATGCAGAAAGGGAATAAGCCGTTCGTGCAACACAATGACAAACATTATTCCGTAAATAGAATCATTCATTACTAACAAACAAGTGCCACATGGGGATCGAATGCATTTCAAGGCAAAAGGGAATATACAAATGCGGCCGCTTCATGTTCTTTCATAGTGGATATTTCATTGAAATCTTCATGAAGCGTTCAATTGAGACGCTAAAATTTAAAATTTATTCGAAACATTACTGAGTAAGTTACTAGTTATTGCATCTAGGGCTTAAATTATTGAGTACCAGGCTTCAGCTATATGTATTTAGACCGATCCCTTTTAGCGCTCATAAAAATGTTCATTAGCGCATCCATGTTTTCACTAATCTCACTGCTCTCACAAAGCTTAAATTAGAAGTTAATTTTTCTCATTTCACTGAATTGCTGAAGGGCATATACAAAAAATCGATTTCTTCATTGGTCGCTCGTAAATTTCTACATAGAATCCTTTTCGAACTTGATCGATAAATATGAAATTTAGATGTAGATTATACTAGCCGAATTTTGTAATTTTAACTCCCGCAGCTATCCAAATAGAACCGCTTGACAGACGCACAGAAATACACAGACAGACGTGCACACCGACACGCACAGACACAATGAATGAACCCAACGAGTATTTGATTAATGTCAATTTCCAAAAGTGCATCAAAAAAAAAACTCGTAACATCGAAAAGAACATTTAAAAATGAATGGCTTGTTCATCATAAAGTGTTGTTTGGCAACTATGAAATGATTCTTAGCAATATTGACACTCATTTCTGATGAATGTTCGTTGTTATTCGATGCATTGATCGCTCGTTTGTCAGTTGATTTTGCAACAACTTTCGCATGCGAAAGTTTGTTTTTTTTTTTTTTTTGCAATGCGAATAATCGAACAATTGCGTTTTGCTCTCACAAAAAGAAATTGACAACGTTCATCACGAAGATGATTCAATAAAAACGTCATTTAAAAGTTATTAACACCCGTTTAGCGAGTCATATAAATGCAAAGATCACATCAACTAATCGTTCGTTTTTTGATGAAATCGCTATTTGGAGATGCTTAAAAGGATGCAAAAACAAATCATTGCGCGAGAATATTTGCAGAGAGATGTTGAATTTTCTTCTAAAAAATGTTCCGAATTTTTTTTAGTTTTATAAGCACAAAATAACAATCCTAACTCGTCATATGGTATTATGTCAACAAATTTTTTTAACGTATCCTAGAATCAAAAAGCATCGGGTGATAATTTAACGTTCGATGCCAAATGCGTCATGTGCTAACGTCGTATGATATCATTAACTTATTCCACTAAAGATTAATAGTATAACATTAACATAGATTGTTGACTATTTTCATTTCCAAAATTATGGTGATAGATAATCGACTAAATATTTTCCCTCTAGATATTCAAAAACATTGTTTTTTATCTTTTATAGGCAAATGGTAACTCAAAAAATTATGCAACATTTTGAATTGCATTCTATCAGTAACAATCACTGTGTAGTGTTGCACATTTAGAATGAGCATCGATGAAATGGTGATATTGATGTAGACAAGTCGTGCACAAGCATTGTGTGATTGAAATGCGAAAAAGGGAATTGCTTTATGCAAGCTATCCTATTTAGCTCCATCTCGTACCACCAAAGCTAGTGCTGTCGATGCTTGCAATTGTTCAAAAATTGATTGCTATGCACTTTTTCTTCCAAATATGCGAATATTCCCCTTAAGAAGATTCAGGATTTATCAATACTCAGTTAATAGTTGCAAAGAAAAAACACGTAAATTTACATAACGCAAAACATTAAATATTTGAAATTTTGAAATGAAACGATACTGGAAGATATGTTGAATTCTAAATTCTGAATTCTAACTTGAATTGAATTCTGAATTTGCGCCGAATTTTAGCGCCGAAGAAAATAGTCATGATAAAAGCAGAAAACTTTCTTAGAGTAAACTATGTTTTTTATATGAACGGAAATGTTGCAATAGTTCCTCCACTGAACTGCTGTAAAATTGTTTAAAGGCATACGGATACAAGAAATTAAGTGAAAAATAGTAAGAGCGTGCATAGTAAATAACATGAATGTGAGCTTCCGGAATGTTCATGTTTCACAGTTTAGTCCTTAAGACGAACGCTTAGGCGATGCCATTTTAAGAAGTTGGCAGACGGTTATATTATAAACGATCGCCTAAATTGATTGTAATTTTGATTACTATCGCAAAAATTAAAGTAACTATTCAAACGTTGTCAAATTGTTGATCAATAACGGGAGAGGGATTATACCGATCAATGCTGTTTGGTTATAAGATGACTATATAGAAATTGTGCTTAATCGTTGAGCATAAATTTTAAAAAAAAAAAGTTTTATATGGAAAAAATGAAAACGAAAATAATATCTCATCGATGCTAAACTATTCTTATTTAAACATTTGCTAAAAAAAATTAGATCCTTAATTATACTCAAAATAGATTGATAAATAATATGATAGAAATAGGCTTTAATATGATGATGGAATAAGCATATGAACGTAACGATTTTTAAAAAGGTGAAATTGAAGTGCTAAAATATTACCAAAGATTAAGCTTCTTGACGACATCGACAGCTGCTTTAGTCCGACTATAGACAATTGATTCACTGAGGCGAACCATTACAAGTTAGGATCATCGCATGGAATTGAGTGCAGCCGTCTGACGATAGGATGGGCGCAGCTGCCCGTTGGCTGCCCGATAGAGCGTGCTGCGCAAAAGAGTGCTTGAGAGATCAATTCGGTTGGCATTAAAGCGAAGCAAGGGGACGGAGTAGACATGCAGCCAGCCAACCAACACCAACCACCTCATTACTTACTTAAAGCCAATATACTATTTTCTGCTGACATTGATATTAATCCTCATCGCATGTGTATTCGGAAAATGGCCACAATTTACCTGCATTCACAGGTGAAAATCATTGCAAATAGCAGAAAAACTCTCATAGCAGTTAGCATCAAAGATTAGTGCGAATGATTTGAATTTGCACAAAGTATAATTTTTAGCACAAAATATTGAACGCCAAATATAATTTATAAATATCGGAAATTGATTTAATTATGTAAATTTTAATTAACCGATTTAATTATGTAAATTTTAATTAATCATTCAAATCGCATGTACTATTCATAATTTTTATGCGCAATAGTTTAGAATCATTGCAAAGAATATAAACAGTCTTCCTCTCTTCCTCTCGTAGCATATTTCCTCTCTGTATTCTATTGTATTCCTCTCTGTACTCTATCGTACAGTATGCTAATATCCGATTTGCATATATACTTATAGTTTTCGTTTTTGAAGAGTTTCTAGAGGATGCTCTGTTTTTTTTTTGCCGATTATTTCATAACACTTTTTGAAATTATTTTTGGCATATTAACTTAAAAAGTACTTCTAATCGTTGTCCCAAATCCATTTCTCAATAATTTTTCTTATGGTATCATAAATAACGTTGCCGATAATCGTCAACCAAAGATTGCAAGCAGCATCGATCGATGACATCCGGTGTTTGGCAATGTTGCGTGAACGTGACAAATGATGGCGAACGATATGCACAAATTTATATTAGTGCCTAGCATCAACGAACACACCAATAAACATCAAGTACACATTCACAACTATCGATGCATTCAATCTTTTTCAACAAAAAGAGTATTCTTCTTCCGCCACGATGAAAGATTTAAATTTTTTTTTTTTGAAACGTTTAAAATTCTCAATTCTCGATTTTCATAAAATATGTAAGATTACATCACCGATCTCCAGCAGTCGATTATTAAGGAACTGATCTTAGATGATGGCATTCGAGAATTAAGCGGAAAAATTTATCCCAGTCGTAACTGGCATTTGCATTGTTCGGAACTTCTATTGCTAATTGTATATGTGCTTGAAATATATTGGTAGGTGTTGCAATGTGCATTGTTACCTCATCATTCAATAACGTCTTCAATTTTGCTCATCGAATTTCCATTCTAATATCCAGATTATTTAAGAAATCCAGAAAAATTCACCTGTATCGTTTTCCATAGGCTTTCTGCCAGCACAATTTTCGAGCGGAATATTTTGTGTTTTGCATCGACTAACAGTCTTAAAGCAATTTTCAGGACCGATTTTCAAGACAACTGATTTGCCTTCAAAGAAATATCCTGGTGTTCGATTCGATGTTGCTTTTTTTATAAGATTATGAAAGAGTTCTTCAAAATTCCTATAAAAACAATGTTCAAGTTCGCTGAGTAAAGTATGCGGGTAAAAGTTGAGCACTGAGCGGTATGTTCAACAGATTTCAGTTCGTAGCTGCCCGAATTTGGGTTCAACTACCGATAACAGTTGTTAAAAGTAAAAAGTAGTCAAATGAACCAGCTTTGCGTTCGTTATTTATATTCCATGTTCGACATACTGTACTGGATGACATGTATTTCCAGTCTCACATTACGGTACTTTGAATGTGTTTCAACGACTACAGTTGTTATCACGTAATGCGTCGAATAAATATTATATAATATGTTTATGCCGATATTTCGATTGTTTGAGGTAAACTCATAGATCAATCCAGAAATCAATAAGAAAAAAATTCTGTTTAAAAACCTATAGAAAAAGGTGTTGCTACAACCAGGAAACACACGTTCGTGAGTAAATACCTACCCGCCCCGTCATATGAGTTTAGCTAAGTGGGTAAAACGCTTTTAATTTACGGCAAGCAAAGTGAATGAAAAAGAGTAGGTAAGACAGATGAGGTCTCGGTTGTATTTATAGTGGTGTCTGGCTTCCAATGAAGTGTCTGATCCTAGCTCTTTTACCTCTTTTGCCCACGTCCAAGAGGAAGAAGGGTATTTTTGGGGCATCGAAGAAATCCACCAAAAAACTTTTTCACATATAATCACCGCAGTTGATGAATTTTTTCATGCAGTTGAGGATAAGCTCACGATGGTGTTGCAACGATTTACTGAGAATATCCCTTTATTCATTCAAATTACCAATTAAATATTTATTCATTTCATGATCTACACAAATTAGAGCAAATACAGTAGAAATGAACAGGTAATGTTTGATAAACTCAGTTGTCGACAAGTTTTTGGCAAATGAATAAACAGCTGGTGCTGACTAAAGTGAGTTATTGACAGAACATGGATGGATGGACCTCATCGATTCTCAGCGGCAGCTTTTCAGGTACGCTTCTTTCCCTCATTTCCCCCTTCTCCCTCATTTCCTCGACATTTTGCACCTTGACCTTGACGAATATTCAAATGTTCTACCCTGACGAAATGCCAACATTAACCAGGCACATGACGTCATGAAGAAATAAAGCTGCAACAAGCGACACATTTGAAATTCTTTAGATGTGCAAGTATGGCAATTGCTAACACTTTCCGTGCTCTTTCGACTGTGCACTTTTCTCTATCTCTCAAATTGTCACTTTCTCTAAGCGTTTCTTTTGCTGTTTGTCAAATGCGCGCGCGGAATCCATGTTTGCGGGAAAAGAGCGCTGCCTCTCATCCCGCTCCAACATTTTATTACTTCAGAGTTGTATTTATTTTCGTTGTTGGGTGGTCGTAAGTAGATTATGTCTGTAGGAGTTTACGTTTTCATGTTTGATCTTTATCCGTTCTGTGAAATGCGCTACCAGAGAATGTGAGGTTTATATGCATGCCCTTGTTATGAAGTAAAATTTAGTTTATAGTGTGATCTTCCACAATAATTTGTTGTAGTGTTTGTCGATCATTAGACATGTTAGCACAACCATACAACGTTTCATAGAAATGACGTCATACAATGAAAGAGCATAACTTAAAATAACCATCTAACACATATAATATGTTTATAGAATTATTTCATTTGATATTACACAAAAAGGAAATATTCTAATTTATTTTTCACAATATTTGATGGCGACACATATGCGATCCTCACCCGTATCTAAGTCCACGATAGGATTTGATACGATCGGAATTAAATTTCGCAGAACTCAATTCCACCGGAAATGTTGCATTTGCTGTTGAAAAATTTCAAACTTAGTACTCAACGAAAATTCACATCTGTCCTTTCTCTATGCACTAGTTAAGTGCTGCTCCCAAATATTTCAGTAGCTGTATGAGTGTGTACAATCCAGTAAACATGACGCCCCACCCTGAAAAAGAAAGAAAAGAAATACGAGTAGGAATGTGACATCAGTAAACTCAAGAATAAGTTTAATTTTTCTCAGTTTTGGTTTCAAAACTTTTTTTTACATTAGTGACGTCATTTCGCTCAGTAATCTGAATAAATGAGATTGTTTCTCCTTCCTAAAGTCTAGGCTTTCACCTGTAATTTAATTCCGAGTTAACCGTTTAAAACTTAATTATATTAAGCAGTAACTACGAATGCGTAACGGATGTTCGTTGTTGAAGCAAGATAGTATGAGAAAAAATGGACGTGTACCGATTCTGAAGAATTCGCTAAGTTATGGAGGGAAAGGAGTCAAAATAAAGCAACAACGTTAGTTTAGCGTTCATCGTTCACTTTCATATCTTTGAAATAGTAATGCATTAAATAAGAAGAAAGATGGTTAAATTACGCTTATCATCATCAAATATCAAATCGTGTTGAAATCAAAGAAGCCACAATAAGCATGTGAGGTTCAGTTATCTAATTAAAACGAAATAAGGAGTTACGGCGATAATCTTATGCCAAAAAGAACACATTTTTGAACTCATAAATTCATAGAATTAAATTGCATTGAAGAGAGGGACGAAACTAATATTGGAAGCAATTGCAGAAAAGGACGATATGTCTAGGGGTAGTGACTTGCTATGCAGCAGCTTGCATTCATCGCCTAGGAAGTTTCAATCAAAAGACCGCAAAGTACAAGTTGATGGCTGAGAAGTGCTGATTGCTTTGATTTCAAGGTACTTGGAGCTATACTAGTCTAAATATTTCTTGGTTCTTGGGCAGAAATGGGCAGCCGACTACCTGAATAGTTTGAACTTTTCGCTCATGTTACCCCATTGTTTTTTAATGGCGATGCAAGGCTTCAATTTGGAAATCGTCGAATAATACAGTGAAATGGCACTCTTGAAAAGCTTCTCTTTCGTTCTTCTTGAGCCTTCTGTTCACTCCACTGAGAGAGTTCGACCGCAGAATATTAACATTTGAGAAAGGATTCACTTATGATGTATCAGCCTTTTACCTGCAACAATTAAGAGGTTCTTGCTGAAAAGTTATCAGCAGGCAATTGTAGCGTTACTTGGGTATCTTTTATTCGAAGACTTTTGTGTAGAAACGTTGGATGCTATCCTAGCAGGCTATTCGATACAGTGCCTTCTATAATGCTCAATATGTGACAATATTTCAGATAGGAAATTGGCGATGGCAAATGGTAACGAGGTTGATGAGGAGCAGCTGAAGTCACCATCAAAGCATTATTTCTTTCGTGGTAACGTCTATAACAATTGTATTTGACATTTCGCCCAGCTACTTTATGAGAGGGCAGTGTGCCATTGTATAGAAAGGACTCCGAGATTTGAGAAATGGCTACATTTTATGGCTTATAGGGTTAGGCGCTTCATCGCGTTTGCGACATAAAATTCTTTGATTGAAACTTAGATTAAGACAGCGTCGCTTCCGTTAACGGAAATCATAGAATTTGATATTATAAGCTGCTAAATATGGGCTAAATGAATTCCAAAAATTCTACATAAGTTGGGAAGTGTTCTGTCCAGTAATGCATAATCTAAAGACTTAGTCTTCTATTCCATCTCCCCTGCACACGCATACCTTATCATTACACAGACAGTTGAAAGATCGCTATATAAGACTGCCCGATGTTCAATGAGTTGATCAATTTATGAGGATGAAATGTCGGTGTTATTTATCTTCTTTCATCTTAAAACTGTGCAGGCGATTACTTTCTTTGTTTACTTGCTTCTAGAGGCTCAGCAGCTATGCATCCCTATTCAGACAAACATTTCTGTTTTAATGACCGAGGGCCATTACATTACTGGATATGGGGATATTTATGTTTAGTTTAGCTTTACATTAATAGACCCCGTTGAATATCATTCAACTGATCGAAGGCTTTAAGGTCGTTCCGAGGAACACAACAATGCCGACTATGTAACGCCATTCTCATCACCGAAGAAGATGCGCTCAAAGATACCCGTCAATAATAGTGAGTTGAATGATTTTCATCTTTACGATCATTGTGTCCTCTCTTTCAGTATACTCCTTCTGATTTACTTGATATCTAACTCTCTTGTAGCGAATGCCTGGTATGTTCATTTAGAGACGGACTTGTCTTTGAGTACAAGTATTTTGCTAGGGAGTTATGACGTCCTTGTGAACGTATGGGATGCCGATTTTGCTGCTTTTAAGTCAGAATTCGATTGAGCATTTGAACCGTAGATCGATAACAATTCTACATGCAATGTCCGAAACCTTTATAGAATCACGCAGAACCCCATTCAACTAGTAAAAGATTGGCCAGCAGGAAAGCTATGTTGTATATTTTGATGATAACAAAACTGTGCTGTCGTTTTTGTAAGGAATATCTCCTCGCAAGACTGGAAACAACCTATAATTTTCCATCTCTCACACTTATATCACTGGTTTTGAAAGGAGGTGTGAAGGGGGGTATGTATATGATGCTTAAGTGCGTAGAAGTGTAGGTGCAGTAAAATATGCAGTTTTTTAAGTCTGTTTCATGAATAGACAAAGGAATTAACCATTGATAGGGGTACCAGCTCTCGGACCATTTGGGAAATGGTACGGACGGCGGGAGGAGGAAGTTAAGGAAATGCTAGGAGAAGGTGAGGCTTGCACGAGGAATGCCCATGTCTCGCTGCGTTTTTGAAGCAGACGTCATATTCTGCTGCATCCCTTCTTGCCCTGTATATCTGTCCTTCCCTGCATTCGCATCTGCCATTTCTTTTATTTATTTGAAGATCCGGGATGGGAAGTTCACGAAAATATGCAAGCACGAGGAGAAGGAAAAAAAAACAGAACATTCTCCAAATAACACTAGTAGCGAAAATTCGGTTGATTAGGGCGGCAATAATGAGGTGATTAAAACTTTTCAGACACACTTTGAAATAAGGAGTGGGTACGTTAGTGATACCGACAAGGAGCAGATGTTATGTTCATATGATATAAAATTGAGGACTGTGAAAAACAATATTTGTGCTGCGATATTTTTTGGCGAACTGAAATTGATGTCACTGTTGATTGAGAAAAGAGCAAATTGAAACGCCTTCGATAGTGGAATATAGGGAAGCCATGCATTTGCAGCTGTACAAAGAAGTAAACGTTTATAAATATTCAAAGAGCGTTAAGCGAGCTCTTTTTTCGCTCTTTTTTTCAGATAGAGGGCTGGAATCTCGAGCTACGGGACGCAGTGGTGATTTCATCGTCAAGCAGTCCCCTACACGATACTTTCTGAACGGTAGTTTCTTTTTTATATCAGAAGCATTCATTGATGTCAGAGCCCTGAGACTCCTTCAATGTAGATCAGTCACTGATTTCTTTGTTTTCAGACGAAACTTTCCGGGATCTTCGATATGACATTACAACATGTCTTGATGGGTATGTAGCGATGTTAGGCATATATAGAAAAATGGAGCTAGCATAAGGTGAAATGGCTACCACCGGGGACTATCTCGTGGTGCCCAAAGCCATTTAGTAGCAAAAAAGGGAACATGAGATTGGCGGTTTCGGAGTAGTCTGGTATATGCAGAAGTCAGCGAACGTGGAAACATGAAAACACCCAAGGTTGTCGGCAAACAGTGGGCCATGCCTGGGCTGTCAACAATTGTCACTTGCGGGCGACACTAGTTTGTCTTGAATTTGTCTTGAACGATTTGTAATTCAGATGACGACATCGACACTTCACGTGATCATTTTGATCTCGACGTCATTCACGAGCGTTCACCTACTCATACCGGTCGCTATTTTCTTCGAGGTATCTAGTTTTTGGCTAATATCATAACCGAGTAATAAATATGAAGGTAAAGAGGGAGGCAGAAGAAAGAAATAAACAATGAAACTTATTTGATTAGGCTGAACCTCTGTGGTAATTGTATTTTAAGAGGGGATGCGTAACATATTTCACTAACTAATGCTCTCGAAAGGTTTTCGAATAATTGGAGGACGATAAAAGAATGAATCTACATTTCTTGGTAGGTGAGGTTGTGAAATTTCAGCAGATAGATTTGAGGTTGATGGGGTTACTCGTTGTAAACTTGGGTTGTTTGGCTATTAATATTTATTCATCTAAAATAATGCACTTCAAAGCGAATGGAACGTTTTATATTCGCTAACTGGTGTTAATTCGATTTTTTTTTTCAAATTTTTAGGTTCGGCATCCGATGAGAGAAATAATTTCTTGCATGCGTTGCCCTCCTTCGACAGAAAACGCTCAGGAACGCCGATTAGTGAAAGTAAACTTATGATTTTCTCATTTCTCATAAGTTCCACCAAGATTTATAGGATATTCTCAGAAGTAGTGCTTATGATCTGTAAGTTATCCTTCATTACCGTCTGCTGAAAAAACTATGCGCGCTAAGGATCGTTTTTGCATAATTTTGCAAGTTTATTGTTAAGAAGTAAATCGACGCAGCACCATTTCTGTGCGTGCGTATGCTCCTGTGTCTTCTTATTTGCCTATTTAATTGTCTAGTTGGTAAGACACCTAAGCTGTGGTAGGAAAATTCGATGAATATAACCTATATCTTAGATTGAGCCATCGTTTGGGCCACAGAAACATGTTTATTGTGTAGGAAACGTATGATTGATCGGATTAGTCGAAACATGGGGAAATGCCCCTCTGTCTTTCATTTTGTTGGGAACTTATGAATGTGATTGGTGAGATTAAGAGGATGCGAAGGTGCGTCCTTTCCTAGATTAATTAGCACTTGTAGAGAACGATGGTGCCCCGATTGCGAACTGCGAACGGAGCTGAGCTCGTGCTCCACGTTGCGTACGCACCACTACCGTATTCCGCGCTCTGCGCAAGCGATTACTACCGCCCACCACAGAAACTCGGAAACTTGCGATAGAAATCATCCAGCAAGTGCACTTCCTGTGCATCAGTTGAGCTGAAATTTTGCTTTGGGACATTATTTAAAATTCTGGATTGAAACGATGGAAAAACATCGCATGTTCCTATTTCAACTTTTCGAGTTCCTGTGATGGGCGTTATTATTCGCTTGCAGAGTGCAGAGTACGGTAATGGTTCGTACGCAACATGGAGCACGAGCTCAGCTTCGTTCGCGGTTCGCAACCTGGATACCATTGTTCCCTGCAATAGTGCCGATTATTTGACTTCTATTCCACTTTTCTTCTGTTCGATGACCGTAGCTAAATGTTGATGTCGAGATGTCCTAAATAGGGACAGTTATTACGTGTTGGGAAAATTGCAATTAGTAATAAGAAACCTGAAGGAGAGGAAACAACCTGGCTGGAATTTTAGCTGCAGAGCTTATATCCAAGGAATAATGCGTTTGTAAGCATATATACAAATGTGGTATGGTAGTATTGTTGCACGCTTCCGGTTTTCTTACTTTTGTGCCTTCCACTTTATATGCTCGTAGTGTGCTGCAAGGGAAGCTGTGCTGTAATGAATTCTCTTTTAGGTTGTTCATCGGACGATGAAGGTATCAGTGGCGAAAGTGGCAGTTCGAAGCGCAAGAAATTTTACATCGTAACAAATGGTTTGTGATATCGTGATAAATTCTTTCAAGGATATATCGTATTTGTTGTACGCAGCACAATATCTGTTGGTAATTATGGCTGAATACTGCGCTGCATAGATCATCGATAAATAGGAAATACGATTTATCTTCTTTATTGGTTGCCATATCTAACCTTTGCGCCTTCTCTTTATTGTAGCTGAACGATATTTAGGTGAGGGGATCCTAGAGATTGGATTCTGTAACCTCAGTTATATGAGAGTATAGTAGTTCGGTTTTCGTGGCATTCTTATCTTTCAAGATTCGAGAATATAGATTTATTTAGGTGATCGCCCTTCGGAGTTGTATCGCACCGATCTGATTCGTCATCTAAAGAAGGAAGAGTATCAAGATTCGTCGTCAGATGATGAGACCCCTCCGATGCGACTAACTGATCGTTGGAGGGAAGAGTGGAATCATGTTCAGGTGATTTGAAGCTGTTTAATGACAAATATCGACCACTCAACATTTCGTGCAATGGAAAAGTCGCTCACTTGTTGTGCTGTTTAAGTCACTGCAGTTGTGCACTTTTTTGCATAGCATGCGGTTCAGATGAGTTTGCAGTTTCTGCGCTTTCCAGATTCATTCTCCCAGCTAGAGTGGCTCACGGTAAAATAGGAACGTGAAGGATTTTCGATCCTCGTGGAAACAAAGCCACGATTTTCTACTATTGTTTTGTATAGTTTTTACCTTAAGAATGGAGGTTTTTTTTAAGTCGTTCATTTCTTCACTCTCATTCAGCGCTGGTGCCGAAGTCTATATGAATGGAATTTCTATTTATAACACCCGTATGGCAGCAAGAGAGAGGGAGAACATACATATTTCACATGCACATGTCTGCGAGTGTATGCTTTACAGTCATTTCGAAAGGAATGATATATTGAATGCTGTACTAGATTATTACAGTGCTAAGTTATAGTGAATCCTCGTTTTGCAAAATTAGCATGGGTAAAAGTATTGGATGGATAATGGAGTGGATATTTTCAAATTCTTCATCAGTTTTAGTGAAGTAAGCATCGTTTTAAGGAGCCGTTGTCCAGGAGATGGCCGGAGTTTGTCGTTTACAACGAACCGTCGTCCTCGTCGGATGCCAGCACTTCCCGACGGCCTTTCCGGAAGTACAAATTTTCTCAATTTGTTTTCGTAAGGTTTTGGAAGATGGAGGTGAAAGCGTTGCGTTGAATGTTCGAGGAACTTTGAGTGTAGTTGGAAGAAATTGTTTTCCGGGAGCAGTTTACTAATATCATGTTGGATGAGTGAATTTTTTCAGTGTGAAATGTAAAAAAAAGAAGCTTCATGAATTTGGGCAACAGTCCGTTTTGCGGGTTAGCATCTGCTTAAGTAGGTGAACATAAGGTGTGCCGTGATTATTGCATCTATGTAGAGGTATTGAGCGTTGTGCTTGTTTCTGAGAAATGTTCCCCGGCAGTCTGACAGTGTTCTTAAGTCGATGATAGAAATTGATTGCAGCAGTGAGAAGTTGATAGCGGTTCACGATGCACCATATGTGGATGACAGATTCGAGAGAGTTCAGATGCCTCCGCTGATCTCTTATCAATGCGATCGTTTGGATCTGATTTATCTGGAGGGCCTCAATGAGAAGAGACGTGAAACGGGTCTGCCACCGATATCTGAGAAAGTGTTTTGCGAGGTTATTGACCGGTTTGAAGTCGACACTTATAAAGTGAGGAATATTCCGCCCTTATTGTTTTGTGCTTATTTTATCACGAGTGTAATTCTGCATGTTTGGTGTAAAGGATGATTTATAGTGGATATGCATGTCTCGAAAATCTTTGCTATTAAAGTTTCGACGTACATGGCTGTTGTCGAAGTGAAAATATCTGCAAGAAACTTATTCAACAAAGTTTAGCGTTTTTATCCTTTCTTCCTCTGTTGCTTCAGTTCTTTTCGCGAGATTTTTATTCGCCACTAACTTTGTAAGTAGTTACGCGGCGATGAAGAATTTTTCATCGAATTAGATATTTACGATGCATTTTCGGTTATGTGGGATTTGATGGAGCTTTCTTAGCGGCTTGAAGCTATGATGAAGTCAGTCAAGCTAAAGAACATAACCTCATTTCTAACTCATATATGTTAAGCCACTCCCATTTCTGCATCTCTGATTATCATTCCTTACCGAAATGTTTGACCGCAGATGTTTGGGAGTATCGAATTTAGGCTTGGGATTGTGGGATTCCCTTTACAAGTATGGTAAGCAGCAGACATCTATCGAATTTAGGCTTGGGATTGTGGGATTCCTTAAAGGGCAGGAACCCAATCTTTTAATTTCTTGTTTCAAGTTCCTTTTAGGTGCTCTTTCTGCATATAAGAGCTAGCTGTTGAATACTTCAAAGGAAAGGAGCGTAAATCGATTGTTAAGCTCAGCAATAGGCAGAATAGCTACTGTTAGATGTCTTGACCGATTGATGGGGCAAAGTTGCTATTTTATTAGTGATAATATCTTTGCAACGAGTTGCGTTCGGTGGTATGTGACTGGACACTGGTCACCTCATATTATTAGCGCTAAATGATGATTTTAAAAAGTTGGACAGCAGCCTTCCGGTGATTTTACCCGTTTTCCTCACCTACTTTTTAATCTATAAGCTGACCATGGAAAACTGTTCTCCTCTCCCTCTCAGAATAACCTCCCGATAATGGCCGTCAAAGGCATTTCCGAGCTTTCTTTTTCTTCCCCCATCGGTTTCTGCGAATGTAAAGCATACGTAGCGTCTTTATTCACTGTTCACTTAGATTTTCTGCTCGGCCGGTCCTCTATGTGTTTCATGTTGAGAAATGTAAGGGCCATAATATATAGAAATTATATGGCAATGGTTGTTTTTTAAGGCGATCCATCATGATCTCTTGGCACCACTTGCATCGCCAACTCCTTTGCAAGCTGAATTCGACGAAGATGCTTTTTGCGATATTTGCCGACAGGTAATTATCATCCTAACTCAACTATTTTTATCAGATGCCACCATGTTTGAACGTTCTAAACTATGATGCTTATTCACCCGCTAAAATGTTTCGATGCTAAATGATTGGTATGCACTGCATGTCTTATCCATTTTTCTTTTGCAGACTGATTATGATGAAGACGATGAGATAATATTTTGCGATGGATGCAACGTGGGTGTTCATCAGTCATGTTATGGGCTCGACGCGGTGCCTCATGATGATTGGCTGTGCCATGCATGCACTCTGCTCGGATACAAGGTTTCTAGATTTGATCACGTGTTCTTGTCGAGTCAACGGGCAAATGTGAAACTGCTATTATACATTCTTAAAGCTTTTTGTTCACGAATTGCCATATCTTCATTTTTTCTATGCGGTGAAATTGTCCTCCAAAACGTAATGTTATACATTAGTGGGCTTTGAAGCCATATTTCACACCGGAAGCAAATCTAAATGAGGAAGAGAGAATCGGATATGAAATAGATTTGTTTTAGAGTGATGCGCAACTTTCATCTGCGTTTATTCATACAGATGGCGAGAATTGAGAGGTTTTCTTCATATGCTGAGCTGCGTTGTTCACATTGGATTAACTGGAGAAAACAAGCTTTCATGTATTTTTTGTGGGCTGGGGGAAGGGGAAACTTTGAGAGCCATAGGCGGTTCGCCGCATGCGTGAAGTTGTGTATTCTCTCTCGTCAATCTTGTCTTATCATACCCAGAACGGCCATATTCTAGTAAACTACAATGCCATCGCTGTAGATTTTCCAAATGGCCTTTAGAGGCAGGCGTTTAAAGTTTTAAGCCACCTGGGGTAACTTAAGCATAAATATTGAGTGCCGACATTGTCCAACGTGATTTCAAAAGTTGGAAAATTCCCAACTTTCTCATTCATTCTTCTTGTTTGCTTGCCTGCTTGTTGCTTATTGAGTACCGTTCGTCATGTCTAAACAAATCATCAGTCTACTCTCTCGTTGCTTCTTACTATTCTCTGAGTTCATTTTCAAAAGTAATTTCAAAGAAGGAAACTTTTCACAGTTTATGTTGCCGGAAGTATTGTGAACGCCGCCAAATCGGCTATAATATTTAGGCACAACCTCGCTGTGCCCTTTGTCCACTGACGGGGGGAGCGATGAAGTGTATGAAGGGAGGTAAGACATGGGCGCACGTCGTATGTGCGCTTTGGATCCCCGAAGTTCGTTTCGGAGATGTCGACCATCGTGAGCCGATCACTAACATATCAGATATACCCAACGAACGATGGGCGCTGAGGTTGAGTGCTTTCATTATTTTGTTTTTGAGCTCTTTTTGGAAGGTCGCCGAGTTTTATAGCAAGAAGATTATTTCTTCGTCGTCTTGCTCTATAATTCATTACGGTTTTCTATGTTCATTTTATCTAATATCTTTGTTGGGAGTCACTTGAATGGTGAAATTGAATACCATCGCCTGAAAGAAATGTTTGATTTTCATGTGTGCGTTAGCCAACTCATAAATCGTACAGGTGCTCTATTTGCGATACGAAGCAAGGAGCGTGTATCCAGTGCTCGTTGAAGTCGTGCACTACAGCATTTCATGTGACATGTGCTCTTCGTAAGGAACAGGTGCGCTTGTTTTTTTTTTTTTGTTTTGAAGGGGGATATCTCAAGCAGTCTTCTAGACCATCTGAACGCTTAACGTAAGTTTTAGGTTGTCAGCTTATCATATCTTACCCCTTGTTTGGAATAATTGCCGGGAGTCTGTTCTAATTTTGTATAGTTCACTTTTTTTTTGCGCATAGAACGTGATGTTTATTTGGACAAGGGAAATGGGAGGCATTGATTTAAATTTGTGCGTTGTTGATTTTATTCTGAGCAAGCCGTTTGTTTGCTTTTTTTTTTTGAAAAGTGGCTATAAGGCGAGATCTGTGCTCTTTGCTGAGCATGGTTTCGAGATTCGGGATTCTTTTATGTACAGTTTCGTGATTTTTAGGTCATGAAGATAGAACATGATTCGAGTGTGGACGATGGTGTGCGTATGGTAAGCTTATGTGAAAAGCACTCTCGAGAAGCTCGTGGTACCTCTAATAATTCGACTCTGGGAAGCGGGAGTACTGAAAAGGTCATCAAATGTGAAGAGCCGGTATGTTTATTTATTGCGATGTTAATGAAAGCAAAGTTGTAAAAGTGTACTAAATTCCTCGCATTTAGTGCGTTTATGGTATTCGCGCCGAAGATTATTTCACCAGTCGTTTGTTTTAGCGAATACGTCATTGGTGTGGTCAGAAGTTTTATCTGAATTGTCCGTTTCTGATCGATCAATAGTCATGTCAAGATCTCATGAAAATCGGTTCACTAAGGACATTTAATTTTCTTTTAACTCACATTTCACCATATTTTTCCCGCATACTTACGAAATTTTCAAAAACGAAGCATAGATCTTTAGTTTGTGACTTATTTGAAGAGGAGACGTTCTGTCGAAATGTTGTCGACCCAGTAGAGTATTGAAACATATTGCTTAATGAGATTTGAAGTGCTTATAGAAATGGCCATTGTTTGATACTGTTTCCATCAATCGCATAGTGCGAATGCACTCTACTATTGCAGAATACGATCCTCGTTTTTGTGGCAGTGGATGCTGTGCGAAGTTTATGCTAAAAGTTGCTGCCGACGAGTGTGATTGATGTTGTAGAATTTTGATGGTTTTCACGATTCTTAACAATAAAAAGTTGCAAGAGTGAAATTTTCAGCACGAAGAATTGCGGGAAATGGAAAGTTTGTTCTTCTTATATGTTTCACCGGAAGAAGTGGCAAATAGTTTGAATGTGGCATTGGAGATGGTGGATGATATTTATGAATATTGGAAGATGAAACGCATTGATAATGCGAATCGGACACTACTGGATGATGTATCGGAAGTGGAATTCCACTTATCATCACAACAAAAAAGTTCGGATGCCTCATCGATGCTTTCGTTTAAAGTGCAAAATGAAACGAAACTGAGACAGAATCTCGAAAAGGTAACTTCTTGTTGTCATTCATAATATATTTGCTTTATTACCTTTGCTTATTGTGGATTTTTTGGTATTTATTGTCTTTGTCTTTCAGGATCGCTTACAAATGCGATTCGTTCTAATCATTGATCAATTAATTTCTTTGTTCGGAAATTCAGTTTCGTGTGTTAAGTAGGTGAATTGGGATTCCCATTTAAAAATATCAATTTTCTTCCAAATCACTTCGTCCTTAGCCGCCCAAATTCGTGATTGGAAAGCGACGCTTGGAATTGACCGGTACATGTATATTTTGTTCATTCTGGATAAGGGGAGTAGGGGGTGACAAGGGCAATCCTGACGAGGAGGTGTCAGCTTTAATTGTCGTTGTTTTTAACTCATTGAATTTGCCATTCCTTCATAGCAGATTTTTTTTTGAGGGAGTAATCTGCTTTCAGGCGCGAAACTTGTGCTATATGGTGGGCAGGCGAGAGAAGCTTAAAAAGGAGATCACAACATGCTGCGAAGAAGCGTTTGTATTTGTGAAAGGTGCAGTCGCAGACACTGAGGTTCCTTTGAGCACAAGAACGCTTAGCCGCTATTACGAGGCTGTCTCGGTTTATGCAGCACTTGGAGGACAAGAAATTGCCAAGATTTCTCTTCCACCTCCTTCGGGGCACAAATCCGCCGAGAAAGTCGAGCGGTCGTTGCACAAGCGTGACATTCAGAGGATGCATCAGATGTCCGCTGCTGCACCTGATCAATCTATAACTGGTCAGTTGACGAATATGGTTGACCAGCTTGCTGTTGTGCCGAACAAGTCCAGTCGGCGCACATCTTTGCATTCTGGCAGACTGATCGCAACTCCTGATCCCCCGAACAAGTCACTTTCAGCTCAACACAGGCCGTGTCCACAAAAAATTCGTGAGCGCAATGGTCCTGATTCGCCAAGGAGGTTGCCTTCTCAGAGGATTTCCGCGATCAAAGCCAATCTCACACTGGATCTGACCTTTAAACTTCCTTCTGTCGCAAAGCGACCATCTTAGAAGTATAGTTGTTTTAGTTTCTTTATTGGCACTGAAGCTTGTTGGCAGTAATCGGTTATGTTGGAGGCTGAGTGTAGCTCATTGAAGTTTGTCGTTCGTTGTCTAGCGGTAATTGCAGTTTTCATAGAGGGAGGGAAGAGGGCATACAAAAGCAGCAGAGGGCCATTCTCATCCTATTCGTGATGCTGCTTCGCTGAAAATCTGGCCGTGTTCTCCACTATGATAGCAGGATATTACAAAAGTGAATGCATCTCAGGTTTGTATTGCACCTCTTTATTCTCCATCCAGAAGCCACATGCTCACTCACGATTGTGGTTACGTCGTCTGAAGATTGAAATGAACGTTTTCAGTGAAATCATCTGTTGTTTCAATAGCTTTCAGTGGATGGTATTTTATTTTCGAATTAGCCGTTCGTTAGAGGTGATAAGCTGTTTTGTTTAGCAAGATTGTTGTGAGCTTTCGTAGGATTTATAAAACTCTTGTCACTCCAGAGATCACAACTGGCAAGTTTCACAAGCACACCAGTTATAAAAGTGTATTTGTGGAATTTGTCAGTTATGGTCTTTTGGTTCACGGGGATTTCATGGTTTCTTTGCAGGGGTGGGGTTATGTCAGGTAGAATATTGTCGCATTTGGGTTGAGTGCTTAAGAGTTGAGCTGTGGCTTAGGATAACCAGTTTTGATAGTAATATATCTATTATTTGTATGCTTTCGGCGCCCGTCGATTATTTTTGAAGTGTGTGAGAGAAGTTCAACTTCATTTACCTTCATTTTTTCGAGCCTTAAGTCTTGTTGGAGGAATCTCTCGTCTCTTTTATGTGAGCATATTGGTTGTTTGTCCCATTGACATGAGACCCAGCTCAACCCTCCTTCCTCCTTCCTTCTCTATCGCTTTCATGTCTGCGGAAAAAAAAAAAAACAAGGTGGAAGAAAATTTGGCAGTCTTGTACCCCGGTTGCGAACCGCGAATATAGAGTTCGTGCCCCACATTGCGTACGCATCATTACCGTACTCTGCGCTTTGCAAGCGAGCACTTAAGTCCATCAAAAAACTCGGAAACTTGTTGTAGAAGCATGCCGTTTTTCCATTATTCAACCGAGAATGTCATGTAATGTCCCCGTGCAAAATTTCATCTCAATCGAAGGGGGGGGGGGAGCGCACTTGCTGAGTGAACCATCATTCTTTGCGATGTTTGCTGCGTTGGAATCTCCCATTGCAGGGTGCAGAGTACGGTAGTAGTGCGTATGCAACGGATGCCAACGTTCGCGGTTCGCAGCCGGGATGCCAACGTTCTCTGCATTTATGCAAGGGAATTCATAGACACATTATTTGGGGAATGTGAGGATTTCTTGCGGCGAATTCCTGTTATATGACGCCGAATTTTTCTTTTTCGCGCTAAGGGGTCTTGTTCATCCTCAACGGGGTTTCTGTCTGTTGTGGCTTCAGCGTTGTTGGTTGTTTTATTTTGTTGAGGTTTCAACGGTCTTTCCACTTGTGGACTTGAACTGAGGAGGGATATTGCTTCAAGCATCTTCTTTCGATGATGTATGGCGAGTTGACTTGCTGATATCATTGCGTTATTTAAGTGCATAAAATTGCTTTTTGTTAATTATTTATTAACGCGTCATGTAAAAGATTTTTATTTTTATGTGCATTTGTAGGACTATATTGTTTCAGTGCACTGTGCCGCGGTTATCACCGATAGCAATTTTAGATTTCCTAAATTTAAAAAATACGGATGAAACTCTGTGTGTTACTATAAGATCTTAATGCGCTTGAGTGGGAACGGCAAGGGACGTGTAAGAGAAATGTTTGATTTCTTTAGAAGGGAGCTTCTCAGCCAAGCTTAAAAGTGCACAGTGAGAGAAATATGAAGTAGCTTCCGAAAAGCGACGGACTGTTAATAAGGAATATCGGGTTTAAACCCCATCTAATCCTCTTGTATTGTGTTCTTCACTTTATAATGGACATTCTTTGGCTAGAATTTGACATTCTTTGACCGAAATAAAAGATTTCAGAATTTTTTGCATGTTTAAGAGATGGAAAAAGCTCTGATGTGATTTTATAATATCCCAAAGCTAAGCTTCAGCAAGCATCATTTTATGCTGTTGTACTTTATTTTCTATAACCTAAAGTTTCTGTAAGTTGCATCCTTAGAAAAGGTAGGATCCCATGCGAACGAAATATGGAAGGGTTAGGAGGCTTTCATATCGACGATGTGCGAGTATTTCGCTTTCTCCCATTTCCGAATGTTTCCTCGAATGCATTGGAGATGTTGCATTTTTGTGCGGCTATACTCTGTGGCATTTCCATCAGAAGAGAAGTGCGGAGGTGCAGAAGATAAGTGGGCAATGAGCACTTCCAAGTTTTGGTTCCGCTCAACACACTGACCAGTCTCGTGAGCTGCCAACAAATATTCAGAGGTCAGAGGTCGGAGGTGCACAGTAACGCTATTCAAGCTGGTCGCACAGATCTATTAAAAGCTCGGTTTTTTAGTTTGATTAGTGTAAGATACGAACAGACAGCGCACAAAGTACATGTAATTTGCTTGGCATGTTTGGGTGTCTATAAGTGTAAAAACGGTGTTGGTTTAACCTGAATGTTGGAATGGAATGTTGTACTTAACGTTGCATCATAACAGCCAAATACGAGAGAAACAAAGTGAAATATTTGAAGGTGAGTTGTTTGCTGGAAAGTGTTTAAGTCGATCTTGCCTAAACTAATTGCGCCTAGTGAACGAATCACTATTGGTGAGACATGACATACCTCATCCATCTTTCAGAATTTATGAGATTTGTAGCATGTTTTGGATGCTAGCCATGTTTTAATGATTTGTCTCATAAGTGTTACGATGGTTTCCATTTGTCTCTGTAGTTTTACCCTGGATGCTGTATCACATTAAGAAAAGTACTCAACATTGAGTTTTTATTCGGGATCATTATGAAGTCGTGAAGGTCGTTCATTTATTTTCGAAGGTCATGTAATGTTTATCGGTGCAGATCAGCAAATAGGACTTCAAGTATGACAATCTTGTTTGTCGGACGATGTAGTATAAATGTCGCATTGAAGTTTTCCACTCTCATATATTTATGTCTCCATCCTAAGCAACAGGTTCATAAGTTGTGATGCTAATATCGTCCTGTATAAGGTCATGAGTATGTAAAATGCTCAAAGGAATTGATTACATAACGTAGTGGTATTTATTTATTTGCGTTTTTCAAATTTACATCGTTTAGAAGCATTTGCGGTGGACGATTGAAGGTCCCGATTCGTCATACTCCTGCTTTGAGATCCACATCTGCAAAAAATGCATCCAGTGAATGCAGTGTAGTATACAAACAGAAGGCTGTATAATTTATTCAAACAGTTGTCAGGTAAATTTTGCAACTGTCGAGTTCATATGGGGATGATGAAGGTCTTAGTCTCCCTTTCACTGAAGAACGTCGTGTTATTTTACTTCCTTTCTGTTGTTGTAATGCACAAAAAAGTTGGAAATTTTCTTTTGTTGCGCGGTTTTTCTTTGTTCTCGTTTTTGCTTCCTTTCATCAGCGCCATTTTCTAAGCCGAAATACGAAAGCTATTTTATAAGAGAAGCGCATTTGTAGTATGCAGCAAAAGATAATACCTGCTGGAATGTCGACAGAGAGGCAAGAATTGAACCGCCGATCCAGACGGAATATTTACGCTCTGGTGGGGCAATGATCTTGATCTTCATCGTGCTTGGTGCCATATGCTGGATTTCTTTCTGCATCCTATCGGCAATGCCAGGGAACATCGATGTACCTTAAAAATTATACTTTCTCCAACTAAATGAGGAGCACACTTGATCTGTGCAGCCGAATGATTTCAACGATCTTTCAGATAATTTGATAATTTGCAGTGTCTTTGAAATGTTCGCTTAAATTCGTTGCGCTATTTCATCTACAGCAGAGCTTAGTTTCTTCGTCCATGGTATTGCCCCATAATGCACAATTATAAATGCCACAGTGCGTGGTAAAGAACTTTAATTTTTGATAGTGTTTGTTATTTTCCAGCATTTCAGGTCATAACCGATTATCAAGCAGGGTTCGAAGAAGGAAAGGACCGCTGAAATTGGACAACGATGCATTGTTGAAAGTGAAGAAGTTACCTCCGGAAAGAACGGTATTTGCGTATAAGTCTTTCCTGATATCTACATCACAGGACATAATTGAGTTATATGTCGTCTCATGGATACCACGATCTTCTTTGCCGATGAAGGCGGGTTGGAATAGCACTTCAGGGCAGCGGAAGCGCTCATTGCCAATTGTGATCACCTAAAACCGTCTATAGCTATTGGAAAAAATTTCATTTTATCGCTTATACAAATGTTGTTTAAATTATTGAAAAACTGCAGTACTACGTAGCATCTAGTGGTTGAGGTGATGAGGCGCATTGAAGTAATGAGTTGGGGGAATAGAGGAAAACGAAGATGGATCGCCATAAATGAGTGTCAATCATTGATTCATGCGAGGTAAGTTTCGTATGTAACTCTTTTAATGAATGTGGTTTTTGCCTAAGAGTAGATCGTTTTGGTTAGCATTATTGTACTTTGAAAATACTTTGAACGAGCGCATCCTGCATACAACAAAAGAAGTGGGGCTGCGGTCGAGGGTCTAGAAGAATTTGGAGATAAACAAAGCATTGAAAAGAATCCGTCAACTGAAATTCGATGGAATGCTGAAGCGGAAGTCAATTTCACCTGTCCATCAGGTAGCTCGTAGCTCTTCTCGAGTGCAGACGATGTTTGTGCGGTATTAATCTCTTGCTCATAGTCGAGGGCCACATAGCACAGCTTCTCTTTGATATCGCGTACGATCTCACGTTCAGCTGCAAAAAGAACGAGTTTACTCCACAACGGTTACTTATTTATTCTGTCTCATAGTAAGGTGACCGATCCTTGCTCAAATCTGAAACAATTTTTTCGCTGTAAGTGTATAATGCAAAATTTTTCAGTGCCCACTTTTCAAGCACCCTATACTTCATCTAATAAAATGTTGCAGGAGATTCGGCAGCCTCGCTATTTATTTTTGACTCGCGATATTTGCATTTCAGGAGGATGCGTACGAATGGCGAAGCGAGAGCAGAACGTTTCATTAGGGGCACCTAGTTGTGAAGATCAACAACTTTTTGCAAGTGACTAAGGGATTTTGTGTTCATCGTTGCCCACGTCCGAAAATAATGGAAGCTGCCATCGATGTGAATACCTGCGGACTACAGCAACCTTCAGTGATTAGAAGAAATTAGAAGGTTGAATTCGAATGAATCTTCACTAGCCTGCCAGGAAACTGGCATACAGTCTCGAAAGTGCTCGTAAATCGGCTCGTATTCTTTTGAGGAATAACTTCGAATGTAAGTCGTGCAAGCTGTTTGAAGTTTATCTTCTGTTGGGAATATGAAAGCAATGCGGCTCCCAAAATGCAGATTGCCGAAGGAACGGTGATATCAGTGGAACCGTGGAACTGAGTTAGAACCAAAAGCAAAAGGTTTGAACTGAACTACGAGTAGGGCCAAAACCCTTCTCTCTTTGTCGAAAAGAGGGATGAAGGTGATTCAGAAAGTTTACCGCAAACGCATTTTGGAGGTAGTCTTACCATGCAATATGAAACAGCTCGGAGAGTAGCATAGGGCTTTTTCAAAATGTGATGAAATAAAGCATGTGTGAGAACTTTTAGATCATCCTCTAATCAAAACAAGGTGTCCCTTTAAAATCATAACCTTATATATATATATATATATATATATATATATATATATATATATATATATATATATATATATATCGAGTCGCTATGAAATATTCATTTTTTTAGTGCTAAATATTTTTATTACGGAATATATTTGTCATAAATATGAGGTTTATTTAGATAGGCCTCCTCAAAGCATAAAAATCGACCAACCGACCTGTTGTGGTGAATGTATAGCCACGTTCAGTAAGAATCTTCATTAGATAGTCGGTGAGATCACGTCCGGCCAGATCGAGACGTTGAATCGCATGCGGCAGTGCGTATCCTTAAATACTTTCCGTTGTTTTCCTTTCGTTTTTATTTGCATTATTTTAATGGTTATGATTAACTGCATGAACGTTATTCATTCGTTCTTCTCAGGTCTATATTTCACGAGAGTTATTTGTATCATTTGAATTCATGAGTGCATGCTCAATTCCAACACTATTACAATCGAGATATGCTACAGTTATTTATAACAATGAAAGATACAGTATTATTCCTACTGAATTCTTTAGAATGTCTCGGAAGTGTGGATGGAGTTTTATGAAATTTTAAGTAATGGGGGCCATCGCGCGGAGATTATTTTTTCCTTTGAGTGAATGATTCAGTTATGATTGCTTGAATATATTTGATAAAGAAAAAATTTTTGACAATTTTCTCTAGCACAAATCAGTATTACATTTTAGAAATCCATTCATTGTTCAAGCTACACTAAAAATGCGTATTAACCTTCATAGATCGGTACTGTGTGCGTCACACCGTCGCCGGTATCGAGGACGATACCGGTCGTACGACCGGAAGCATAGAGAGACAGTACTGCTTGGATGTTCACGTACATAGCAGGAGTGTTGAATGTCTCGAACATGATCTGAAGAACACAATCACTGCGTGCAAATCATCGAGATAGGTAAGTTCTTTTTATGCCCATTTTGCAGATTTACATTTGCAAGATCCAATGTAGTGACTCGGACTTGCGCATATATATAAACGTGCATGGGTATCTATTTGTCTATGTCTTTACATCTGTTTTCTGCCCGTCTGTCCAATAGTTTCAGTTCAGTAATCATGGAATTCAGACGGAAGAAATTCAATGCATGTAATCCAAGCCTCTGTCCACTAACTTGCAAACTTTTTCATCAGCTTCTAAAGAACCCCAATTTTCCTAACTGGTCCAACTTAAATAGCTTGGAAACTTTCATGAATCTTGCAAACAGGCAGCTTCGGATGGTGCATCATTTCTTGTAAAAATTCGGGGTAGTGATCGGCATATTTTGTGGAATAATAAAGGCGCATATCGGGCAGCTCCCGTGGCGCGCTTTTCAGCTTCTTACGTCAATCTAACATCAACACTGGGTTTTGCGTTGTAAGAACTGCCTTAGGTGCCGCGTAATTTAACTTTGCTTGATTAATTATGTTCTATGCAAATAATGTAGCATAGATCTAAGAATCTTCGCTGTTCAATAACGAGTGCCTAAAGTTCAGAGGAAATCCCTTAAGCACAGTTAGGAGCAGCTCAAACCTGAGTCATCTTTTCACGGTTGTTTTTCGGGTTGAGAGGCGCTTCAGTGAGAAGCACTGGATGTTCTTCGGGTGCAATTCGGAGCTCATTATAGAATGTATGGTGCCAAATTTTCTCCATATCGTCCCAGTTTGTCACGATACCATGCTCGATTGGATATTTCAATGTGAGGATACCTCGTTTCGTTTGCGCCTCATCGCCAACATACGAGTCCTGTACATATTGCGCCATTTCAGTATCTCGTACATAATGTTACACACGAATCAGTTCCACGACTGGAGTTCCGCAACTACTTGGCGATGTGTTCTGCTTGAGTTCTATTTGTAAAAGTTCAGATGTATAACCAAAAAATATGATCACAGTTCTTTGTTTACGAAATTGAAATAATGGAACTCTAAATCATAGTGGGGTCAACCAAGGCAAATTAACTGCTCAATGCTGAGAAATTTTGGGTTAATTGCTCTCTAGCTTTTTATCTCATAACTTGATGATTTTCCATATTTGGTGCATTATAAGAATTTACTATTCATCTAACACTCGTGACTTCGATTTGGCAAATATTGTTAAGGCCGAGCATTGGAGTCATTGTTCGTATTGCGAAGTAACTAGAACCTTGGTTCAATAATAATGAGAAGCAGGTCAACGTAATGCCCACCTTTTGGCCCATGCCAACCATGACACCTTGATGACGAGGTCTGCCAACAATGGAGGGAAACACTGCGCGAGGGGCATCATCTCCAGCGAAACCGGCCTTGCACATACCGGATCCATTGTCGATCACCAATGCAGCAATATCTTCGTCGCACATTGTTCGCGCCTCTCGCAACTGACCTAACTCTCAGCTAGAGCAAAATCAGCAAGAATGCATCACGTACCAGTATCGTGCCTTTTACGCATTCCCTTATCACTGTAGAGCCGTTGATATGGCTTCAGTTCCTGGAAGCCATTCCTTCTCGCTTCGCCTCTATTGGTTAGTTGCATCTGTGACCAGCGTAGCTGCTCGCTGATTGGTGGAAGAATTTCCAATGCATCAACGTTGCGAATAGCGTATAGGCGGAAAACGTGCGTCCCACGCTTAACTGCTCTTTGAGCACTATCAGGGCGACTGAGTGGTGCCTATAAAGGAAATGAACGTCGTCCAAGTCATCTTTTTGTGTATCGCTAGTTTTTTATATGGAATGTTGATAAGCGCGATACTTGGAATTGCCACGCGCTTATAGCCAGACGGCTGCAACGATGAAATATTCCACTGCTTTGTTGCATAAACCAACGTCTTTTACGTGCGTTAACGACTTACAAACGCACTAAATATAGCGATTGCAAAAAGGCAAGAAAGGGATGTGCAACTAAACGACGTTAATTTTTGGTTATCAGTGCAGAAGCTATATGCTTGCTTCAGAAACTTAATTATGAGGATCACTGCTGAGCAGAGCAAGCAGTAATTATTAGGGTCTAAGAAACAAATATGCTACGATAGCATATTTCTTTGTTAAACGTAACAATTGCCACAGGTGCAGACATTTAGTTTTATTCACTCAAAAATGCTTTCAATTCATTCAACAGTTCGCGGTCGATTAAGCAAATAGTCTGTTTTATTTGAATTCTTAGAAAGGCTAAAGTAGCGCTTCATGATTTATACCCGAGATTTCGTTTGTCCACCTCAGTTCATTCAAAAACTACGAAGTAACATCGTTACATCCAGTTTTAAATTCGGGAATTTTATATATTCAGATTAATGACATATAATGCCTTCTTTGAAATATGGAAATGTCTACAAATTTGCAAGCATTTTTCGTCGATTAGATAGATCATAGCTAGACCAATCTTTTATAGGGAACTCGCATTGGTCAAGTGCTGTGGAAATTTTAGTAAATTGTTGTCAGTTTGTGAAACCGGATACTCAGATGAGTGGAATGAAAAAAAAACCGGCCATACCAATTTACTTCTATATGCTTCTTACTTACTTCCTTTCAAAACTGCTAAACGTTTTACTGATATTGCTTTATATATTTTATACTCGCCTACACCTCATTTTCTAGGAGAATCGTACACGGAATTTTTTCACATTTCTTTCAAACGAATGCCCAACTTCTTAATCATTTAGCTGTTTACGATGTTAAAGCGTAGTAAGACAGCTGCAAAGTTGTTATGACTAGCAAGAAAGCAACAATGAATTGGTATGCATAGTGAGAATTATAGTGAGAAATGTGTACATTTGATACAGCTGATATTTTTGAAATGATGGAAAAATTTTTGAAGACGTCATTTATCTCTTACAAGCGACTCAACAGTGACACTCTGAACAGTTTTTATTCACTATTTGCTCTGGTGACATCGTATTTCTGCGTCTATCTCCTTGCACATCTGCTAGTCCGTTCGGTAGTTTGAAGACGTAACCAGTTTGGTGAATGTAGTTTACGTATAAAATGGATTTTACTTTGGACTATGAGTCCGGAAATGAGCTATAGACATTTAAAGGTGAAACAAAATTCTCATGGGTCTTATACAGGTCGGTTTTTTGCTTTACGCCAGTCGGGAGGCAGAACAAATTCCTTGTGGAACGTTATACAGGCAGTCGGTTTACTTCGAATATGAAAGCATTATTTTGCATATCTACTATCTGTGGTCAGTTTATGGGACTGCTTGGTCAAGTGAAAGAAACGTGACAGTACACAGCGTGCCTGCTCGCCTGACATGCTTTTTCTTCATCTGTACCAAATTTCATGCCCGAAGATGCGATTTTATAAATCACTGCACCCAAAATTATCTATTATATGAATTTTTGCACCCAGATTCGTCTATCTTATGAATTCTTTCACCCAAATTGATCTATTCTACGAATTCTTGCACCTAAATTTGTCTATTTTATGAACTTTTGCATCAAAACTGTGATGTACTTTCGCTGCTGTTTTGGCGAGCGCCAAAGGCTCCAACCTGTTACGGTCTATTTTCGTCCCTCTTTGGGCGAGCGCTGCCATCGCCACCCTGTTACGATGTATATTCAACCGCTGTTTTGGCGGGCGGCGCGGGCGCCAGTCTGTTATGATGAGTTTTCCTACTTTATGGACCTTTATACTCAAATTTGTTCATTTTATGAATTTTTGCATCCAGTTTGGGGCTAAAGTAGCGCTTTATGATTTTTGGGTTAAAGTAGCGCCAGTTATTGGCAAATTGAACCCTCAAGATGTTCAGGGGGACCCCATTTCCACAATACACGCCTTCGTCAAGTTCCAGCTGCTCTAGAGACGGCCGAAATTCGTAGCAACTTTGTTTAATCACTTCAAAAACAATACGATCAGTGAGTGGAAAGTAAAAATATGGGACAGCACATCAGAAAAATTGAGACAACATGCGCTTTTGTATCTCGCCGACCTTACCAACTAGTCTCACGAGTCACTAATAATGATAAACAAGCATAACGATGCCTTAATTTTTGATTATCCGCAACGTTCATACAAATCTTTTGCGAAATATCCGTCTCTGTTGTAGCCCAACCAATGCGAATAAAGGACCGACCAGCATAAAATGAGGGTTGATCTTCCACCTCCATATATTTACAACTTTTAGAGCAAACAAGTATGAATGCATGTAAAACGCATGGGTAGGATGTTAACACCATAAATCTGCAAATATATTTGCATAAAAGCATTAAAAAACAAAAAAAAAACAGATACGGTGTGAAGTCGCAAATAAAATCATTTCAGAATCACATACAATAAGTTTTTAAAAATACAACTTCACTCGCATTTTTTCATCAACTTACAAGAAGAGTTCTTGCCATGTCACGACCAATAAGAAAAGTTCGTCTAAGACTTCCTTCATCTCGAAGAAAAAATGACATAAGATGGCATTTTTCTATAAAAGTGAAAGGGGCAGGTAGTTTCTACGAAGTCAGCAATTTTATAATAGACATTATCTACAGTAGGAAAAATAGGTATGAAAAAAATTAAGCGACTACCATATATAGGTATGAAGAACACTTTATAGGGATCGCTGAATGTTTTATCGATTTCCTTACGGAAAGTGGAATCCGATTTTCCATAGCATTACCTTTATTTCCACTTTTCTGCATGGCACAGTTCAATATGTTACATATCATAAGAAACTGTCGAAGTTCCTATATGTTCGAAGGCGACTGAGGAAATATTTGGCAGAAGCTGAAAATAAAACATCATCAACATAACCGGAAGAGAGAAGTGAAAAGCACAAACGAAACTGCATACTCTAAACAGTATCTTTCGTTATACAATTAGGGCATTATTCATCACACCTTATGCCTCTGTTCTCTTTTTAATTAGCTCAGCGTTAAACGCTAATCTGCGTGGATATGAAAAGATTCCACATATATTATCTAAATTACTTGGCAGTGCTAACAGACAAGCAAGAAAGCCACAAGAAAATTCGACTCCCAGCTACTAAAATGTTAAATCCAAACAAAAATTGGCAATTAACAATAAGATAAATCTGCTAAAGTGGATTACGTTCCAGAACTATTAAAACATTCATCAAAGATACTATTTACAGTTGAAAGTTTGGTAAACGCCGTTAACACACTAATTTGGTTAACACCATTGCTAAAAAAGACCTTTTAACGTATATACGGCGGCAAATGAAAGAAAAGGAACAATTATATCTTCATCATTACAAATTGAGATGGGAAATTTTGCCTAAAGTTCTACCGCAATGCTCAGCTAAAGCAAAAAACGCCCTAAGGTTCCGCTACCGAATCCAATGCATTCAAATTTTCTGAGCCTCACCTAATCATTCCATCGCTTATACTCCATACCCTCGGGTGGCTTGATTTCGGTACGTTTCTTCTTGATTTCATTCCAGTTTGTGCTCAGCACAGTACCACCACTCTCCGTATACGACTTCAGCATCGCTTTCTTTACATCGTCATCTGCGTCCGCATAGATCTTCTATAATGGATCCTCGTTGAAAGTTTAGCAGCAAATATTACCAACAATGTTAAAACATCAAAAAGGTGGCAAGTATCATTCGTTCATTTCAGACATAATCTGGATCTCCTTCTCTCTTCTATTCCTCTTTCAGAAGTCCTGAGGGTAAAGCCGCACACATTGTGAGATTTACGAGTGGGCTCGCACAAGTCTGAGGCCAAACGGACAAACGATGTGAACGTTTTAGCTCGGGAGGCCATGAAGCAAAACCGCTGATAATAGGCATTTCACCACGTCATTTAATGACGGTTGTGCAAATTAAATAAAAATATGAAGAGAGAAAGATGTTTATGAAAATATGACGTGACTATGCAAGGTGAAAGCGCAAAAGTTACAGCAAAAGAAAACTCATCTAATTCATGAGAGAGTGAGGCACGATGAGATCCGCACGATAACCGTCATGCACTTTCTGATTTCCAGATAAGTCCCATAGTATTATTATGTATTTACATTTCAGGAATGAGTGAACAGCTGGGAACGCTAAAGAATTTCCCGTGCAGCAGATTAAACTCATAAAATTTCGTCATCTCTATTTTCGTGCTTCATGACTTGAAAGTTTCGGATATAGAAGCAACCTATATAAATAAGGAAATACGTAAAACTTTGTGAAAAGCACGTAAGAATAATAAGAATGCATAACCAACCTGAAACATCCTATTCACAGCAGCATCTCCTTCAACGTTTTCCTCCTCTTCGTCGACCTCCTTTGCAAACTTATCCCAATTTACCAATGAGGCCTAAACGACTGAACTTTCATTTGAAGATAATGTTCGTCAACAACGAGTATAAAAACCGAAAAGAGGAATGCCTTTCCCTAATGCAATGATAGAAGTTTGTATCATGTGATCCAATATGAAAGACCACTTCGATCACCTATTCATGTACAATGAAATCCATGTCATCGTTACTATGTATTATCCTTCATCATCGCTTCACGTGTTTGATTTTAACAATGTCATTCAACTGCGTATCAAAACACTAAAAAGACTCCATGAAAAGAAATTGGTGCG
Organism: Baylisascaris procyonis; assembly: GCA_037389465.1. Classification (NCBI taxonomy): domain Eukaryota; kingdom Metazoa; phylum Nematoda; class Chromadorea; order Rhabditida; family Ascarididae; genus Baylisascaris; species Baylisascaris procyonis. Next base: position 3,453,071 of record JAZARR010000154.1, on the reverse strand, counting down.
AATAACGAGATGCTGGAGACGTTAATGCTAACGTACCGTATTCTCGAAATACAATCCCTGCAGCTACAAATCTTTCAAAATTTAAAGGAAGGAAAGGTACTTCTTCTTAATTTTACAGGGCTACAGCAGTCGCCCACAACATTTTAGACTACGAAGACAAGACGTTTTTGAAACTCACGATGAGAGAGGAATACTAAAACGTGGTGAGGCATGCTTATTTCAACGTCCTGAGGTGGGTAAACATAGAGGAAGCATGCGAACAGAAGTAGCAAAAAACATTAGGCGGTAGACAATGGAAAAGAACCGCAAAGGGTTCACAGTGTTGGCGAGGAGAATAATGAAATGCTGGTAAGAGGCACAGATTGCATAATTTTTTGTGAAAAGTTTGTGGTCAAGATGGACGAATAGTGTGAGCGAAAAGAACCGCAAAAGATTCGCTACTAAGAGTGACAACACTGTGGAATTCGAAATGACTCAGTTTCAGAAGATGAAAGAATGGGTAACAACAAGAAAGAAACAAACTGCACACTCATGCAAAACTCTAAACTGGAAATTGTATCTAACTAGAAGAAAAAAGCACACCTTTTGTTAGAGAAAATATTCATGTCACAAGTTGATATGGATTATATGGTACCTTTAAGGGAAAACACCTAATTACTGGAGTTTCGACCAGTTGGCAAATGCATAAAAATTGCCAGAAAGCTAATCTCTCGAAAAAACTTAAAATGGGCAGATTAAAGAGGAATGGTAAAAACCATTTCAAGATACCCAGTCATGTCTTCTTTATTCGCCGCCAACATAAAAATTCACTTAGTCGAGATCACGTCCAATTATATCTCATCTTTATTGATAGCCAAGGTAAAAGACCAACCTTAATTCTCCTTGAAAACCTTTATCCTCATCCTCTAAGAATCCCTCAGCTTCAGGTTCCCTTTTTGTGATCATTAAGATATTATTACGTCTAATGTTTACTTAGTAATTGCTATAGAACTTGATTTTAGTTGGCAGAAACAGCATTCCCTTCAGAAAACAGATAAACAAAGCGAACCTTTTTCTGTTCTTGGTTGTCGGTTTTCTTTTCAAACGTCTCCCAGTGCTGACCAATCAATTTTGCCATCTTTACCTCGACCTGTAACAATAAATGTATCATCTTTTATCATTGCATCTGATTTCTCTCTAAACAAACTTCCGTTAGGCCGCATAGACGCTTCATTTCTACGTCTCCTGAGATCGTGAGTTAATAAAGTCTCCAACAGGATCTGGATCCTTCCACTCCTGACGACTCATTTGTAGACCTCCCCAATGCGTCCCTCTCTTCACGTCCCGTCTTGGGTAATAAAAACGACTTGTTACCATAAATCTCCTCATAATTCGTTAAGACTGAGGGTATTCATTAATCTGGAAATGCTTTATAAATGCAAATATTATCAGGAAGAGCTTTTCAACTATAAGCAGTACTTTAGAGGGGGTGCACTTAAGCTGGAAGGTTGTCGGATCGACCGGATGCTGCAATTGAGCTTGAAAGATAGGTTCGCCATTCGCTAACACCGTTACCACTTCATTGTCGTATTCAACACGACACTGCTCCAATACAACACCTCGTTTCAATATCGTCAACGTTACGTGTGTTTCTGTTTGATAGAAATCCCACCTGAAATTAGGATCCGATAATATGTGAATCGATATTCGTTTTTACATCCTTCATCAATAGCAAAAGTATCTCTAAGGCCTTTATCCCCTTTTTCCTTCTTCAAAAAAGAAGTCCTCAAAAACCTATTCTACCAAGACATAATCTACTGCAACAGTTCAAAGATATCATGAGAGCTGCCAATAATGTTTTTATAATCGGCCCATCACCGGATAGTACGTTTAGAAATTGAATGGAAAAATAAATGCATCAAGTCCGACCTAATGATCCATAACCCTTTACACAAAAAAACTAATCTTAAAGAAATCAGCAATCAACTCCACTTAAATTTGTACAACTGCAACACGATAAACAAGAAGAATAAATTTCACAACTCAATCATGGAGAGGTAATCCGCTGCAAAATGACCCATAAAATTAGAGACTTCCACGGAGTCAGTGACAATGGGAACGCAAAAAGGGATCAAACAGAATGAAAAATTTAGCAGACATACACCTACAGAGAAGTCGAAACAAGATTTCGAAAAGGAAACAATCCACAGAAGGGAAACCTCGAATGTCTTCTTCAATTTAACTAGAAAATCATCAAAGCTAGACATTCATGCATCCATAGTATAAAAAACATGCATGGGAAATTCATCTCCAATTTCAATTTCATTACAAAAAAAAAAAAATTGTTGAATATGGGGTATGAAAACAAAACTAGTGAACTACAAACTCTAGCCGGAAGTTTTGCCAAATCCGAAGCCTCAAAATGACCTGAGATTTATGAGGGATCCACATATATAGCGGGGATGAGCAGCTAGCTGCTAGAAGAAAAAAGGTCTGTCGGAAACACAAGGCGACAAAGAGGGCTTACTTTGGCATTGACATTGTACCACGATAACCGTACGCGCACAACCGCTCTCACAATTCTGAAAAATTGCTCGTAACAAATTCAATGGAATACTAATTAGTGTGCGGCTTCTTTCCAAACAACACATCAAAAAATACTTTTAATCACCTTGCCAAGTAATTAGTAGTTTTATGCAACATTATAATCGCAACTTTTGCTAGAATAGTGGATGTGATTGCCTCCAGGGTTTGGTGGGGATGAGGAGCAGGCAGGGAGATTTGAATCTCGGTGAAGTTTGACGATCCTGAGGGCAGTTGAACTGGAATCCGAAATTCATCCTCTAATATAGCACTGCATGCAAAACAACAACACGCTGACGATGTCCATCTTTCTTGAGCATCACTTGCAATCACTGTACGCGCAACAGGTACGCAACATTTGAGAGCTAATTAAAATGCATGAATCACATAGCAACGTTCCCTTACCTGTACTATACGTTTTTTTTGCATCGACCTCGGATAATGAGGCGACAACGTAAACACACGGCTTCACTTACTCAATCAAAATCAGTCTCAAAGACCATATCAACTTCAAAAATTCCTAAGGCATTTCTCCCAGAACGGAACATCACAAGGTTCATAGTTAGACACCTACATAGCCAATTCTATTTCATCGCCATATAAATCCAAAAACATTATGGCCAGTCTTCGTCTCGTCTAGAGAAGTCAAATCAAGTACTAACACAAAACCATTGCAGAAATGCTGTACCCTGAACCATTGCAAACAAACAGATAACCAGCCACCGCAAATATCACTCTGCCTTTCCCTCATTTACCCAAGTAAATGGTCATGAGTTGAACCATGGGCTGTCATTTTCCACACTTTCTAAAATTTATGTCCATCCGGGCCGCATCTACCTCTAGCTGTTCAAAGTATGAATAGAAAGTTTAGATGCGTTCAAAGTCATTTTTGAGTTTGTGTGTTAAGTGGCGAATCTGTGATCGGTGCGTTTTGAACATATACCGGATACACGACCACTGCTTGACTTGGATGGAACGTCGACCATCAATTTAAAACAGCGCCTGGCACCCAACTATGGTGTACAACTTGCCGCTGGCCATCGATACACCACTTCCATGACGCCCAGCATGTTCCACACATTTTTGTACTAGACCTCTTTCTCTTCTTTGAGAACCCCCCTAACATAAGCCTGTGGCGATCGCTTCCATATTAGCACAAGAACGTGGGATTCAGTCATCGATTAAGTGGAGATGAACGGGGAAAATCGGGCAATCGAAAAAACAATCTCTATACCAAACCTACACTAAATGAATATCACACACACAATTGTCTCAAAATGGCTGACGAACGTTGCCGATAAAATATGGGAGAAGCAACCGCCTACCTCAATGCAAAATAACACGAATACATTATAGAGTTTTTATGCACACATTAAACAAAACAAATATCTGCAAGCGCCACACCATAGATAACAGCGCAAGCAACATTTTGAAACAAACGACCGACATCAACAAATATTCAAATTTTACTTTTTCCACTCACAATAGCACTTCAACTGCCTTACCTCCAAATAATTGAAGCATTCACAACATTGCAAGAATTTCATCATCATAACCTTTAAAAAAAATTTCTAAAACAGTCGCATAGATAGATATACCTAACAATCTGCAACACCTCCAAATTTCCACTCATCGAAATCACGACTCAACGTACCAAGTGAGGATTACCGATGATGATCGCATTCAACCAAATGATGGGAAATCAGATAAACTCTCATTAAACAATTACCAAAGCCAGTGAAGTGCTATGTTTCGAAAACGTAATGAAATTATTTGAGAGAGGAGTATATGAGGGAATGCTTCCGATTTTCAATCCTAATTGCCCGTCGCACTTTCATTTTACAACTTTTTCAGATATTCGGCTCATCCTTCCCCTGGTCAAACACCTGAAGACAGAAGGACAACAGCTTCTTTTGAATGATGACGGGGAGAAGAAGCACAATTGAAAATGAGGGAAGAGGAGTTATGAAAGAAACAAAGTGCATTTCCACTTTTCTCAGTATATTTACCCGAAGAGAGCAATAATCAAATAAAAAATTTTTTTTGGCACAAAAGCCTTGTTTCATCCCATAAGAACTCGTTTTAAAATACATTAGCAAAGACCGAACAGAAAAAGAAAAGAGGTGCAAGCAGCTAATGCAGCAAACACCATCTAAGATGAATGAGAAGTGATGAGCATCAAAACCAAAATAACTGCAACCAACGCATTTCAAATTAAAAACTTCAACGACATAAGACGACAATTAAAGTGCACCGAGGTGATCCTTGACTTGTTGCTTGGTAAGCCTATGAAAGCCGTTTCTGTTGCATATAGCGATTTCGACGTTGTCCTCGGTCATACCCACATCGAAGCTCTCCCGTAATGTAAGCAATGCGGTATGGATGCCGTCGTCCAACTCGAGTGCATCACTGAATCGCTTCTCCAAAAAGGTCTTCGCATTCACATCGTTCTTACCCAATGCAGTCGCCTTCCACGCAAAATATGCGCCCTGAAAAATGAATATGCTTGCCCACTATGCACAAAACCATTGATTTTGCAATCAATGCTCACTCCTGTCATCCACAAAAGTTTGCCGAACTACCTGCGTCTCACTTAAGACCACAACAGTATAACAGCTGCTGAGTTCCATGAGCATCCACTCGTTAAAAAAATATTCAGCACTAATCCCTAATCAAGAGACGAACCGATGGATCGCATTGAAAAAGAAGCGGTCGACCATTTCCAGGTTCCATATCCCAACCAGCAATCAGCATCGACACTCCAAATGGACGCACACCGCTGAAAAACATCATTCAGCACAGGGTTTAAAAACGCAACGTGAAAGCAATTCATTCAAACAGAAATGAAATAAAAGAAAATTCAGCCGATCCAACAAATCCTGGAAAATGCGAATACTATTGAGAAGGTCCAGAGTATTTTCTACTCCCCTCCCCCCCCCCTCCAAAAAAAGTAGCAATCGCATAGAGACATTTGACACGAATAATCTTGCGAAAACAAAATATTTCGGGGTGAATAACTAAGGTTTAGCTATTAGCAGCGCAAAACGATCTGAAATTTTACCCAGATTGTGTGTATTCTTGCATAACGGCAGCCAATTTGGTGACCAATTGCGTGGTTGGTATTTCCTCTCCGTACATCAACTCATACTGCATCGCTATCTTGCGACCTTTTTTCACCAAAATCCTGAAAATAGCGACCAATTTTCCATCTCAACTAAAACATTGCACAGATATAAAACAAAAAATTGATTTTAATTCACAAAAAAACTTCATGAACTGTGAATGCAATTGGAGTGCAACGTCATCTTATCCTGAAGAACTTGCCCTCGTGATTTGTGAATGCAACTTTACACATGCAACAACCTTGGTTATGCACATGAAATGGTGAATATAAGCAATCGGATTACTGCAAGTGCCGAAAATAAATCACAAGTAGGTCAAAAGCGAAATAAATCTGTATGTCTTCAAAGTCTCACAAGTCATACAAAATAATTGGCCCTCCCAATGTGCCAATCGCATAAGCCTTTGCCGTGATGTTTAGATTCACCTCCAAAACCAATTTTTACTGCTGTGATCTTATTTGTGCCTCAACGACGGCTTAAGAGACCTTTCGGTTCAACTCTTCGGTTTAGTCCAACTCAGCAATATCATTTCATTTTCAACATAGACCTCTGCACCTACCTACTCCAATCTGGGGATAAATGAAAATTCAGGGCAGAAGCAAATTGTAGAGCTAGAGATAAATGAATCGCGAAGGCTGAGTCTAAGATGAACAGACTACGGCCACAAATGCAAAAAAAAAGGGTAATAAAAACGTATTTTTTTAACACTCAGAGGGGACCGAAATGAATAAACTCGCTTCGCATAAACAATGAAAAGAAAGTCTACAGTTGCCTATAAAATGGATCTACTTGTTGGATTTCTAGTGATACTATAAAAATGAAGCACTTATTGTTCGACAACCACCTCCTCAGAGTCATATTTAGAATACTTTATGATGAGACAAATAAAAACTATTGAATGTAAGACGATCAAACCTATAATCGGGACCCATTCCACTGTAAACGCAACCAATGTGACGGCTGAGTTTCTCGATTTTTGCTTGATCCTCATAGAGGATTGAGGCTTTATTCTCTGTCGCCAACACCACGCCATCGGAAGCTGAAATTTGCTTATCATCAAACGAAAACTGCACCACTCATAAAGCAAGCACGTCTCTTTTAAACTCAGAAATCAACCAAACTGCGTTTATAATTATTCAACCCACCGTCTCGTCTCCTCTGACTGTGAACGTTTGGAAATTTGGCCACAATAAATGCTTTGAACCATGAAAAATTTGCTTTACAATCCAATCTCTCTTAATCATATTCGAGTTCAGAGGTCATCTAAGTACAAAAGGTCCTGTCCGGCTAATTTACAGATGCCACCTTACGGAAATCACTTGACACTCAAATGAGTCTAGCAGAATGACTTGATCTCCTTATCTGAAACATTCGACAAGTCCCATAACTTAATTAAAGTAAACTGATAAAAATACCGCTTCGCCATAGAAGAATTTAGCACAACACCTACACGCTGCGGATTTCTTTAAGTCTTCTATGCAAACTGTCTCGGCTCAGTGCAAACCATTTCCTCTTCAAAACTTCGTTTCTTGTTATTACCGTATCAGCCAGCACCTATACATTTTCCACTGTTAAAAATTACCATATCACTATATGCTACCTCTCTCCCTGTCCCCCTGCAGATTATTATCTGCAACAAGCGTATTTTTTTGTGAATGCGAGGGGAAGATGGACTGGGAAAGTGGAATGACACTTAAACAATGAAATTCCCCTCTCTGGATTCCACAAAAATAAGCGTTTAATGATACCGCACCATGTCTTTAGCTCAGTTTTACCTTTTTTTATAGTATGAAATGAAAATAATAAAACCAAAAAAAGAAGAATCAAAAGAATATACAAGGAATCACCAATTTATAGCAAAAGATTATATATGTTTTCATTGCCTTAGAAATATTCCGCTTCGACTTTTACATTCCCATGTTCGATCACTTGCTCCCAGTTAGTAATACCGTTTTTTGCACTACACATAATAGCTACGTATAGGTAGGCGACACTTTGAACTGAACACAGTATGTCACAGGTAAAGCTTATATTAAGACATCTAAGCATATGAAGAGATACCCGACTTCCCATGTTCATCGCCTCTGCTTTCATACTTCTATACTGGAGGAGCAAGAAAAGACAATTAGATAAAAGAAAAAAGAACGAAGAGATGCTTTTCAAGGAAAACAAACACAATAACGCAAGCTTTTACCTCTGAGACCAACCGAAGGTTGTCCATTCTTCACTGCATTTAAGGCATATTCGATTTGCATCAGCTTACCCGATGGGCTGAAAACATTTTTTATGATAGGAGACATGAAACGAAACTTCAACAACTTTAAATGAAGTTAGCGCTGCCAGTGATATAACTAAACGTATAAGTTGACTGATGACAAAAATAATGTATAAATTTGATCAATCAAAATCCCAACAGCCCAAACTTGAAAGCATAACTCGTTGGTCGATTTTCATGCCTTTATAAAAGCATGCGCATCTTGGAAATTTAAGTACTAGGTTATTTCGGTTCCCTCAAACGCCAAAGTCATTTAGTATTCACAGCATACTTCAGAAACCGAAGAAAGAAATGAAAACTATACCTGAAAGTGGTAAGTGAGAAACCGTAATGATCGCCCATTCTCCTGAAAAGAGTGCAGTTGTGTAGATGAATAAATAATGCAAAAACGCATCCGTTTCGTTAGTGAACGTCAACTGGCAGATTCTCACTTCGGTAATCTCTCTCGAGTTTAGGAATTATTTCATTGATTCCTGAGTAACTACGAAGCGCGGGTGGTCCACTGGGTTGATCATTTCACAAGTAACTGATCAGCCAAGGAAAAAGAAGGAAGGCTGTCAAGCCTAGTGAGAAGTACGGCGATTGCAGCAAACGTTTGTCACCAACAACGGTTAAATGCAACAAATAAGAAGGCGGACCAAGATGCTGAGGCAAGATGCATTCTGGCATTGCAATTCATTAGTACAATCGAATGTGCAATAATACAAAAACAATGACGTAACCCGTCAATAATTTATACCACCTATACAAATTATCAGCCAAAAAAGTTATGTTTCTATTCGCATTATATAGATTTAAGATAAATTGAAAGTGTGGCTTTAATAGCACCTATAGGTGTCATTAACCTAAACAGACACAATGAATGGAGACAAAATTGCTAATTTATTACATGTAATCACATCTAACGACATGGTTTACGTCGATCAAATTCCACCACATTGCCCCTAATCAAAAGTGCCTGGCATACAAACAAACGAGCATGAATACGCTCATACGCGACCCCCTCACAACTAATGCTTGCAAAAACCCATTACTCCCCCATCAGCTCTAAATCTTTCCCAATGGCAATACCTGAAGATAAAACCAAACAAACCGCTCAATCCGAACAGAACAAGGGAATGTCACCCATTTTAACAGCTGCATACCGAGTGGCCGAGAAAATTCGTTACATTAATGAACTATGTTCTTTTCAATGATAAGATTTTCAATTTTGAAATTAAGATTGTTACAGCTCCATAGCAAAAGCGAAATTGTTGAATAATTAGGAAGGCGATATTTGGTAGATTTATCGCTTCAGTGAGAATAAAAGATTGTCAGCTGTCTGACTCTAAAAAGCATCTTTGGAACGATCTTTTATTTACGAACGCACAATGCCGATAAGTGACAGCTTTAAACGAGTGCAATAAAGGAATTTATTGGTCAATAGCATTTAAAGAAGCAGTGAAAAGACTCGAGCATTCAGCCACAGAACGCCCTCGAAATGAAATTTCCGACTCATTTAACGCCTTCGTCCTTCAATTGCCCCATAAAAGACGCATTTAAAACAGAAAAAAAAACTTCAAATTTTTAAACTTTCCTTTTGTCCATCGCATAATGTAGTGCAGATGAATTTGCAGATGAATTATGTTAGTCTCCGACCATAGTGCACTGTAGCTGAACATGTGCATAAGTCTCAATACGTGTGTCTGTCTGTCTGAGAGCCCAATGGTTTCAGCTTACAAACATTATATGCAAGAACATCATGGGCCCTCTCCGCAGTTCAATGATCTTTCGATCGCACATGCTATTCTATACGAATTATTACTGACTTTCAAAGAGATTTTCAAACATCTTATGTATGTATGATTGGCTGCATAATACTCGGTCATAAGGAGATTACTTACTCAAATATTCACTGAATGCACTTCTATTTAATCAAATTGAAGAAGGATACTGCTATATGTGAACAATAAAATAGCATCAAAAACGAAAGCGACTTTTTTAATTTCAGTAAAACAATATAACAACAAATATACTCAGCCATATTATGTACAGCAAGAAAAGTGCAGATGCAATGTCGATGAGAAGCAAAGATTATATACAAATAACTCAAATGCGGTGAATTTCCGAATTTTCCAAGTGTATATAGATGATTCGGCTTTATCAGTGAAACTTTTCAAAGAGCTTACTGAAGTACAGTCATTCATTCCAGCAGAAATGCCATTCCCAATCGAAATAATTACGTGTATTTATCAGCAAAGAGATAAATTCAAAATACAATGTTGAGAAAATTTCATATTAGAGTGAATGGAAAGAGTGGTAAATAGCACATTCGTATTGCTCATTATTAAGCTGTAACTAGATCTTTTTTTCGCTCTCCGCTTTTCTAATGAGCGCATTCTAAACTTTACTGGACTATTTTCGTATGATATATATCTCAAAAGTCATGCCTTTATTGTGCAATTCAGCTGGAAAATCTTTGCAGTTTTACTGTTAATTTTGTATTTCAATGAAGCCAAAGGTTTTTTTTATTTCAGAACAAGAGGTGTATCTATACCTTAAGAGATTAATATAATCGCTTCAGCTAATTAAGACCTATTCGTATTTGTTTTCCAGTGCTTATAGAAGCAATTAATGTGATGTATTGGATCGCATAAAACCTAACTCATCTAAAGTATTACCCTCTTTGTCACCGAGAATAAGATATTTAGCAGCAATAAGCATTTTAAATTTCAATTTTTTTTCAACTTTCTTATAGTTACACTCATTTTGAGGATGGTACCTGTGCTAAGAAAGGCCAGAGTAAATGAGCACCACAAAAGTTTGACAAAATGGCATTCGTGAAGGTTGGATGCATCGATGTGTTCACTCGTATGACACAAGAGAAGCCACGTGTTGCGTCTTTCTCTATGAAAGAGCTCAAAAAGCGCATCAATCTCGCCTCTTCCAGTTCAGTAAACACGAATCGTTCGTTCGCTGAAACCTGCATCCGATCATGCCCTTAAAGCGTCGACCATTCAACATTAAGGAGTCCTCCTCGTTCAATCTGCAGTCAAGCATCAATTCCCTCATATAACTAAATGTTTGATTCAACCGCTTAGCCACATATCGCTGTTATAAAATTGCGACAAGCCAACTGTTTATCCACTTCAAATATTTGAACAACATCAATGACATATTTTGTGTTTTTTATGATAAAATAGCCAAGCATTTGAGTTGGAAATCAACCATTCATCAACAAAAAAAAAATGTTAAAGAAATACTGAGCTGCCGTATCACATAAAATATTTCAATTACTGACTGGAAAATTTTGAAAACTGTATAATATAAAATTCATAAACTGCAATTCTTCAATACAAATTTCAATACAAAAATCGATACAAACTACTTCAACAGTTAATTTCTAGTTATTTTAGCAATCACGATCTATGAAAAGCAGATAAAAATACGTTTTGGGCATTGTGACGATAGAAGCAAACGAAGGAATGCGATAGGCATTTAACCGTTAAATGTTGCGTGAAATGCACTCATATGACCAGATGAGTTGTGACAAATGGGTGCTACCTCTCATAACCATAAGAAGCACCAAGATGAAATAAATGGCCCTCAGCGATTCGTGAAGTGCATAATTCGTGTGCAACGATTTGTGGATGTGTGCTGCATTGCAAGCTAGCGAGGGTTCGAAATATGAGGGCGGTCCCTTCGTTGATCACCCCAACCACACACTACTACATTGAACGCTAAATGTTCTATGAAACCTCTTCACTAGCTGCCTGCTGCCCGTGTCGTTCTGCTATTCATCGCCGACTTTTAAAAAAACCCCTACGGATATTCTGCTAGAAACCTATTCATCCAGTACTCACTGTGATGTGCTTTACAAAAACACATATTGGTTAATCCTGAGATGAGAATCTGCCACTGGACGGCATTTCTTCTAGCAATATTCTATTTATTATCGCTCATAAAGGCTGCCTCTCATGCAGACTCCATTTGCCTGCCTCAAAAGTAAGTAATTTCAGTTGCAAGTTTAACATTAATTGTTTAATTTAGACGTTTCCGCGAAAGCATAACATTGGATGACACTCTTGTCCTATAATAAAACACTAATTTCATAGAATAACTCAACTATGAAATCGATTTGGAATTTCATGAGGCGGTGGCAAAAAAATACCCGAGAAAAATCACCCACGATTATGTGTTTGGTTTTTTTTAAAGTTTGAAATATTTCGACTCATGTTTGGTTTTGAAATACGCTGCATCAAACCAACAATATACATTGAGAAGGTGATAGGAGCAAAGACTGCCTTTTCATTTTGCGAATACTTTTTGCACACTTCAAAGGCTAACAATGGCTAAGATCGAGAACATTAAGCGTGTCACATTTTGAAGAGCATTCCGACGGTAACACACATATCTCTTAACGATAAACTACGTAATAAGAAACAGCTGTTTGAGATGGATGTCAAAATTTTTTCTATAAAACTCCACTCTCGGCAGTCGTTAATAAAGAAGATTATATCTTTGTTCGAATGAACCCATCCAATTAGATTAGACCAATTGAAATAATAAGTTTAGCGACAATACTTATTAACTATATCAGTTATAAACTCGAAAATTAAATCAAACTTTGGGGAAATTCAAATTTTTCATTCAGAATAAATTTGCATATAAACCCACTTTCAAAAGAGAAGCGTTGAGTGACGCCGCTTTGTTCTTTGAGAATTGTCATTTAAAGAAATACTTCAATTCGATATTGGAAAATGACGTTTTACTATCACGAAATACTGCATAAATAAAGCATCAATTGAATGATGTGTTGAAAAGCAAACAGTTACATATGCAAATTTGAGAGATAATTTATTCTATCATTACTGCTATTGACAACTAAATTTATTTAATTCCACTTATCATCAATTATTTGTCATATATTAAAATCCCCGACTATAACTTAAATATTTTTTAATATTTTTTATCATCTTATAAGTTCGCTAATGATTCGAGCATTACCATATCACATTCAGTCAAAAATCAAGGGGGTTACTACCCTCACAATTATCCCTTTTTCAATGTGCAAACATTGTTTGTCTCGGATCATCGCATGAGCCCATAGATTGCAGCAATATATGCAGAATTGATATATTAGCGCACTCTCTCTTTTTGCGCGTCTATCTATATCACTTTTACTCTTCTTATCTTTTTTAAATTAGTCTAGTTGTGAAAATAATCCAACACACGAAAAAAACTACCCTCCCCGTTAAGAAACGGAGAAATATTTGAATAACCAATGAATTTCAATAAATATCACAGTCATCGTTTAAAGCCTCACTAAATAAGTTGATCCCTTTTCTTCCTCTAATTGCATTCGATAATCGCCCTACGATTCTATCTCGTTTGCTAGCATTTCAACCTTATGCCATCCAAGCGGCTGCTGCTCTGATAACTCCTCCAATTTCCCGGAATTGTATTTGTAATAGTGCTATTCTGGAGCGTAATTTGCATATATGTGCTAAAGACTATACCAGTATGCAGTGTTTATATCATACTTTGGCATTGATCGGCCTTTCAGAAGCAACGTTTGACATATCGATTCCTTGCTTTCTAATAAATGGTCGAATCCAGCTGTTCAATCAACAATGCTTCCAGTATTTTGCTTTTCGTTATCTTCGAGTACATCTAGCGTAATATGACACTCGATTCCGGTGTTTGGCCACGATGTGCTCTGTCTCTATACTGTGCCACTCTTCCCGGCGGGTGTTCTAGCCGCTCTAAAGTGACCAATGATCCTTTCTTTCAGGGGTCTATTTGGTTCTCCAATGTAAACCTGCCTACCTAGCCCTTAATCTTCTCCTCCCTTCCAACAGAGCTCACGACGCAGCTTACATTCATGCATGCATTTTTGGCGGGCGCATATTACTCGTTTTCCACTAACATATGCTACGCTCAAGAAAATAGCTCTAAATTTCCTGTAGGGCGTTGCTAATATTTTTATTTGCAAGCCATTTCTCTGAGCATACTTTCTTAAAATTCATAACTGCCAAAAGACATAATGATTAGACAGCAAAGTAATGTAAGTTTTAGGCAGTGATACGCATTAACTGCTGTTTTTTTCGATTCCTTTCATATCGAATTGACTTCAAAATCGATTACTAAAATTATTTCGTTCATATTTCGATCACATTCGAACGATCAAGCTCACAGACCAAGTAACGAACTATATTTTTATATGTAACTTTCACCGTAGTTAACGTTAGTTATTAAATTCGCACGCTTTTTTCTATGCCTTTATCGGTATGAAATCTTCACTGATGATACTCAGACGGTCAAAGATGTTGCTCCACGGTTATTTAATTATGTGCCTTATCCATCGCGTTGATTAATGCGATTCATTAGATCAGTGATCATCGTGCCTCCCCTAACGCTACGGTGCCATCAATATATATCGCAGTCAGACGTGAGTTTTCATGGATGGTCGATCGGTCGACCATATGTTCGAGCGAAATGTCAAAAAGGCGTCAATCTTTTCTCCAATGTTAGCCCATAAATTTGACCCCGGAGAGCTAAAAAGCTTTAGGTGTCAATAAGAGAGCTGAAATCGAATATTAGTAGGAAGCAAGAAATTTCCCTATGCGTGTGTCACATCAATGTGGGAGAGGGTGCTTTAGACAAACGACCACTGCCAAAGTATGACACAAATATCGCAAATTGATGCAGTCTTTTGCAGACACATATAAACTTCGCTGAAAGAAACACATTAAATAAGGACGCTTTCATGAACGCCGACTAGTTATTACAGCAATAGTCTCGAAGATGACGGGAAAGACAAATTACTAGCGAAAGAAGAACGTTCACGAGCAGCGGTCGAGCTTCCTCCAAAAGAAGAAAAACAAACCAATGAATTAACAAATCTGCCATCATGTGCAAGATTTTGGGAAATCTTTCATCTCATATTGCAAAAAAAGATGGAGGAGAAAAATCTTTTTTTGCCAATTTTTCTGAGAAACTCTATTCCGTCTAGCAAAATGTTGGAAATTCATTTATCAATGATCATGATGTCATCAGCACATACGTTGTCTGCAGAAGTGAATGTTCATCTGCGTTGATCTTTTGAACACATGATCCAGTGAATTGGCTAAGATATATGAGGCGGCAATATGCGATACAATGATTCCCTTAGGGGCATCTCTAAACAATTCTCAAATACTTCCATGATTGCATGAAAAAAAGCGGCGCCCTCCAACATCTATTTTCTTGAAGCTCATCAAAGAGTTGTCACACTTTTGATGCACTTCAATGTGTTTATAAGGAATATATTCGATCGGAATACTTGATTCTAATAAGTATCACTCTAAACGCTAAAGAGTTACATAGCACAAATAGTTTGAAAAAATCGATCTACTGGAGCTGAACTAAGATAAGGTTAGATGGGATCGAGATTGAGTTGGACTAAAGTGGAATTAAAATTCAGTGGGAAAACTGAGATATTCTATGGAACTTGGTTGAAAGCCAGCAAGGCGTTGTCATGAGTGCTCTGCACATTTGGCGCAGTGACCTAAAACTATATTAGGCGATTCAATTCCGTAAGGGGACACTTGTTGCAGTTTTATGCGTGCGTCACGCTCATCACTCCACCCATTCACTGATGACTCCCAATAACGCAAAAGTAAGTAGGTCCCTTGGCACATCGACGTTTGCTAGTAGCATTCCAAGAAAGCAGCACTGCCCTCATCAATAAAGCAGCCTATCACTAAAGCGCCTCGTGAGCCATTATATATATATATATATATATATATATATATATATATATATATATATATATATATATATATATATATATATAAAGCAAAATATGGAGGACGAAAAAAATTTAGAGAAATGACAAAATACCAAATTTCGCAGAAACGTTTAAAAAACATTTTGCGGAAATGGAAATAACGGTGAATTACAAGTGTCTTCTGCATCACATTTGCGCGTTATTGTTGCATGTAATGTTTGGCCTCCTGAATTCTTTTCACATTACATTTTTCTACTTTAAGATCAATTTCTGGGATTCCAGGAAACGCTCCTATTTCCTTCTCTTCAACTACATATTGACGAAATTCGGAGTGCCCCCTTTTAGGTATTAGTGTACCGAAGATTTTCCAATAACAGCTGATAATAGCTTAACAGAATTACGCTGTTTTTTAATCACCACAGCTTTGTAGTTAGCTGTAACTATACTCAGCGACATAGAAGTTTCATTTACATACCTGCACGCTCTAATAGAACAAATCTCTCTGTCCACATCTCTCTCCTTGCTGCAGAACTTACAGCCACAAAAACCAATCATAAGAATGACTCCCCCCTTTAAAATAGACATAATGGATTAAATCGTACTGACAAGCGTATACTTGTAAAATGATGACAGCCAAATGCTAATAAGCTGGCATCATCCTATTACTTTCAGAAAATGAACGTATCGGATAGTGTGGGCTAGCTAACGAACTCTTTGAACTGCAAAACAGGCATTGTGTGATGATGAATGACTTGATGCAATTAGTGTGTAATGAGGCGATCATTAAAGATGGCTGCAGCACCGCAGCAGCACTTTCGTTGATGTACGCTATATAAATATATCACAGTTAATATTAGGTTCTTCTCTTAGACACTGCGAAAGAAAGGGTATGTTGGAAGGGGGAATCGAAGGCTTTAAAACGACATGATCCCTGCTGTCAGTTTTCAACATTATTGTCGCTGAAAGGTAATAGGATGACGAGAGTTTTGTAAAGGTAATTTCGCAATAAAAGTCATTCTAACCTCGTGGCCGAGCATTGATTTCATCTTTGCACAGCCATGGTCATAGATTCTTTTACTTCATATCTGACCACAGTATCATAGCCATGATGCTATATTATAAGCGCTCCACGGGTTTCCCAACTCAGTTTTATATGGTCAAAAGCTCTCATCCTTAAAACACCGGCACACATAACAATAAGAATACTTTTTAGAAGGCGAATCACTTGCATTACATTGCAACTAAAGAAAACGTGTAGTACACTTGATTTGAAATACGATTCAATGCGAAGCCAAAGCCTAATAGGCTATAAAAATTGTGTGAGTTTCGCTGTGATGAAGTTACTTCAGCCATATGGCAGAGCAGGAAATCTACCATTAAAAAATGTGTACTTTGGTTTCAAAGAAGTAACGTATATTTTTGCTGAGGCGTTGCCAATGAAGGCAATGAAGCGATTAAATGCCGACATTTATCAGAAGCCAATATTTGTGATTGCTGCAGGCGCACAGCTCTAACAAATCATCAACGAACGCATAGGAACTTCCTATAAACGATCAGCAATGGAACTGCTTCTTTTGCCTCTTGTCTTCTCCTCCATCTCGTGCTTTCTCAACATGTATGCAATAATTGTGGTATATGAGGATTCATTCTCCCCGAACACTAAAGTTTATTTTCTTTCCGGAAAACGCAAAAAAAAATTGCCCAACAATAAACCCATTGAATTTCGACATTAAATTCCCATGAGAAAAATAGCAATCGCTATTGTTCGACAAATTGAACATATTCGATCGCAAATGAGAATATGTTTTTCTTGCAGCAGTCTATAAGACCATTTAATAGTATAAACTGTAATAGTTGAGAAATTTAGTATATTTAATTTGAAGCATTAAATTCTAAAATAAAAGTCGAATATGTTTCATTAGTTAAACAATAGAAGTGATTAAAAATTAGCGTTGAATACAAGTACGATTGTAACTAAGAACAAAGAAACTCAATGAACAATGAATGATGCACTATAAAAAGCTTGTTCGAGTGTTTCAATAGTCCAGAATTTGAAAGTAAGGCAATAAGCGGCTGGCTTTAAGGTTTTTGTGTGATGAATGATGAAATGCCTCTACAGCACATCACTGAACATCTCCTTCAAGTCACGTAATTCGAGCCTATATCACATCTCACTTTACAAATACATTTCACTTTCCCATTACGCCATTCCAAAAAGCAATCTTTAAAAAATTTGCAAAGCAAACACATACCAACGATTTATATTTATTGCAGGCAGCGATACTAAGCAATTCAATAAAAACCATTCGCTATTTTTAGTTCGAACGATTGATCTAGTTCACCTAAGAAGTGGGGTAATTAAAGTGTTTCTTTGATCACCGACTGCTTCAAGACTGCCGATTCGAATTTTCGAAAAAAACTTTAAAACAATTTTTAATGGCCACTCACTCTCTCCGGTCATGGATCATCAGCGTAATTTTTCAAACTATTTGTCCACTAGATTTCATTCTGAAGATAAATATAAATAAAGGCTATCTGAAGAAACCAATGGTAAAATTTAAGCAGCTCTTTTATAGTTCGTTCTTTGTAAAATGGACCCTGCGGCATCTTTGTGAATGTGGTGAGTACTACATAATATCTACTATGAAACAGACTCAGATTCGAATAGCTAAACAGGCAAATGAAGCCGATCCGAACATTTCAAAACGAGCCGGAAATCGGGCGTATTTTTTGGAGAAGGCACGAGAAAACGTGAACCTTTCAATAAACATAACCGACATTCGACTTTCTGAGGAAAGTTCCCATTTTTTTCCGTTATATAATCAATTATCTTTTGTTAACCCCTCGAATCTGAGTCACATCTTATACGTGTGCGCGTATATATTTCTGCTGCCTCTATAAAGTTTTCAACTCGCAAACCACTAAAATGAGATTCACTACCGACAATAGTGCAATTTACTACTTATCCTATTGCAGTCTCTGAAATTTTAAACTTTACTACGTTTTTTTTACTTCATATCACATGAATTCATGCTGTCTCTTGATATGCACTCAATTGCTGAGTAGTGTTCTAAACCGACCAAAATTTCACATCATCTCAAACATTTTCGTGCAAATTATATTCGTCAAATTTATCGCACTTAAGGCACAGGAATTATTCAACACAACACCACTCAATGCATTATTCAACAAACACATACGAATAAGTGCCCCAAATATTTAAAACAATAGAGGTGATACTAATATCTTGAAATGCCTACAATTACGCACATCAAAACAATGATATTAAACTGTAGTGAAGAGTTGCGGCGCACAGTGCAATCAGTGACGACTCAAATGAACCGCTTATGCACCCAAAGCGCTCTTTAGAAGTGTCTTGTTTTACAGGGTGATCTATATCGTTCATTTTTGGAGCGAAAAATCAAATTTGATCTACGCAACGTTCTTTTCGAGGTTTGCTCAAAATTTTCAAAGAAGAAAATTTAGCTCGAAAGGTGCTTTATGTGGAACGATTTTGCTCAAGTTATGTCACCCTATAAAACAAGACAAAAACGTTATAAAGACACTTTCACAGGATCAAACACATGCTTAAACAAAGTAGAAGTATAATATTGAAATAAGTGAAAATGAAGGAGAAGGAAATAAAATTTGTCAAATCTATGACTGATTTACGAACAATTTTCAAGAAATCAATTACGTCCATATGCATAGCTCATCGTAAAAGTGTGGCGCTTCCATAGTACAGCTAAGAGATGAGTAAAATTAATATCTACGAAGGAGAATGGATGAGGAAGAGTGAACGCATAAAAAATAGCCGACAACTTTCAAGGTCTATATTTGATCCCGATTGGAAGTTTTTGGAATTTACGCTGAATCTTTTTCCACTGGTTTTGAAACTGGAACTTTCTCAAAATGAAATGTGCACGAATTTTTGTAATCAAGAAGACTGGAATATTTCCCATAAGCATTTTACAGCGGCAGTTAGTGTCAAAGCTGGGTTCCTATTTAATAATCAGCCTTCCATTGTTGTTTTTTTTTTGGTAAGAAGAATGGTGGAAATTTTTTCACGAAGGCTTTCATTAAAACTCATAGAAACGGGCACAAAAGTCGCGTTTATCTCATAATCTCAAAAAAGACAATCCTCGACATCCGACCATTTCGTCAAGCTTTAGCGATCGAAAATAATGGACCCATGGAAAAATTGAATTTTTTTAGGCATAAAATTCGGACTTAATGCATCCCCGTGCATAAGATGTAATCTCTGCAGTGTGACTTAGGACATTTATCAAGAACTACGAACTATTAACTTCGCTTCATACCGTAATCGTTATTAGATTTGCTAATAGACAGTTGTCATGGGTCGGTACTTTATCAAAAATTTTGATTTATTAAGCGAATGATTTCAAAATAAAATTTTATGCGATCAGTGAAACTGAGTGTTGAGCCTGTTATCAATAAACTTAAGAGGAATTCAGAAGTCTAAAGCGATTCCGTGCGTCCTTATGTTAGGTGACATTGAAACCCTTATGTCTTTAAGGCAATAAATAATGCGCCTTATATCATACATCGGTCGAATTATCAATTTTTCTGCTTACCACGCTCATTTCCTTTGTATATGCATTGGATGTTCTTTATGCACGGTTGGCATTGTCAACATCGAATCCGCAGTCCTCTTTAATGAGGCAGGATGCCAATTCGATGAACGCAACGCCATACTGATTGGAGCTTCGTTAACCTTTACACATTATTTACGCACTCACTTGTAAATATGTTCGCACTTAGTGACGCAAATCTTGGATAATTTAGGAATGCATCTCTAGAAGCGAGAGATTCGCCGTCGGCAGTTTCCTTCGTTTCATTTGAGTGCATTTCTGGTTTTCTAGAGAATTTTACAGTTGCATACTTTCAGGATGCTGTTGGAGGTACCGAAGAATCAAACTGAGCTGTCTATTACAAATTTACAAAAATGCCTACGAGGAAAAACGATTAAATAAGAATCAACTGCGACATATTAATCAAGCGCACCATGTTAATTTTTAGTAACTTCTCCCTCTCAATCAGCCTTATAAACACAAACGCTCTCATTTACAACTTAATTCTATCATAAAAGCTGAAAAATGATTTATTTTCAATTATTTTTGAAATGAATTGCTTCAATAACTTGCCGTTAGGGAGTGGACGTATCCTCGATGGAAGGATTCCTAAGCCACGGTGGTTGTTTGTTCAGCATTCAGAAAAAATATCGAAGAAAGCTTAGTATCAAAGGAGATGTGAGAGTTCAATGAAATCAATGATAACGATCATTGGTGTACGATCGCTATCTAATGTAAGCTAATTAGTTAAGGCAGTTGCGCTATAATTTAGCAGTTTATTTGTAGTTCTCCATTTACTTCACTAATACTTAATTAAATGAGCACAAAACGAGCGTGAAAGCTGTAGGTATCTACGTCATGGCATAAGGATACTCAGAAGATGCCATAGACGTAGTCCAAAAAAAAAAAAAAAACTCTACGTATGTGAAAATTACCCTTCTGAACGGATGGGAAGTATGTGAGCGAAAGATGGTGATAGAAACCGAAAAGCATTAGTTTTGTTACATCGATGAAAATTACGATAACGGCAAAAGGTTTTACAGAATTTCTTTCAAAGCGTGTGTATGATGATGATTTGAAGAGTATATAGGCAACAATAAAGCATTTTCATATGTCCCTTTGACGCGCCAGTCGGTGACGTCGATAATAAATTGAATACTGGTAAAGGAGATGAAGAAAAATAAGATGAGCACTCAAACGGGAGAACTCGATACACGAGACTGCACGCAATTGTTATTAATGGTGCCGTTGATCTTATTTCATTTCTTTAGTAAAAAGGAGGCTAATATTTTTCATATTCGACATTAACCCTGAGAACAACTTCTTTTCAGCGGTATCGACTATTAGAAATTAGGCAAGCGGTTCGATCATTCAGGATAGTCCCCTAAGAAACGAAATCTTGAGAGGTAATCTTTTAGCACGAGAATTGTAATCTATAAGCATCAAACATTCGCTCCATTAAATGTAAATATTTATGAAAATGAAAATAACGAAAAGAAGTCAACGAAATTCCAAACATTAAAACACTGCCTAGATATAATTGGCATCCCTCCTCAAGAAACAGAATAGGGGATTCAATGTTAACAGTACCAAGCCGCTATGAGGATCGTGGAATATTCGAAATAGATGTGGAAGAGAAGGGTGTGAAATGCTGAAAACCGACATGACAAGGATAATTCAACCAAGATATGAAGTACAAAATGCGCCACTTAGAAAATCTCAAAGCCGAGAGAAGTAGTAGTCTTTTTGAGTAAACTTATGCACATATAACTTTCCTCGTAACCTTACACAACCTTATACATATATATATATATATATATATATATATATATATATATATATATATATATATATATACTTATAGTTTCGCTTTTAGAGTCAAAGCACTTTATGCTCCTCTATACTCCATCATCTTCACTTAATTTACATGAAAATGCAGTCGCCTTGAAGTGCTGAATGTGTCCGTCAACGTTGAAGATGATGGAGTATCACCGTTGCAAAACTAAAACAGTCGCGTTTTGAAAATTCCATTGAATTTCTGCTTTAAAAATCATATATATATATATATATATATATATATATATATATATATATATATATATATATATATATATATATATATACCAGTGACTTCCACCACTTTAAACAAAATGAAACAAAAATTTCGCTTAACGTACTCAAAACGGAGAGAACTGGACATGCCACATCGATGCGAATGTGAGCAACCAACAGTGCAGGGAAACGCGAGCAAACTTCTGCATAGTGTACACATAACATGCACATACACACATCGTATTGTTGACTCGTAAAGTCGCTGCTCTACAGACTGACCTAGAAGGTTGATCTCGAAGACTTTGATCCCCAAGACTAAGTGTGAACATTTTGGAAGCGTTCTTTAGGTCATGTTATAAATCTTGAATTCCTCGGGCAGCTCGAGTTAAAAGAATACCGGAAAACGTCGGATGGTTTCAAATTTGTCGCTGGAAAATGCACTTGAAAAACTTCAATTAGCTTTGCATTTCCGCTCGATAAAGTAAACAACAAATATTGACAGAGTTGTGCTTTCAGAGTGGAATAATGACCACTGAATTTGCGATTTGATGGATGAAAGAGATGATGAGGCAGATAGCTGGCTGTTGTTATTGTTGTTGTTGTTAATGTGTTGCGCAATGCTTTACAAGGCGAAATCCGATGGCATTTTTCCAAATGTCTTCGATAGCGAAATAGATACGCGAAGCGATTAATGTAACTCAGCGGGATGTTCATCAAAATTCAGCGATGATCTCAGTGCTGCGGAGATTATTCGCTATAATGCCTTTAGAAGAATCGATGAATGCTGAAAACATCGTTCGTTTTAGGATACTGAAATTAGTATTTAGCTCGACTCCGTTGAAAGGAGTAAAATCTAAATTTCGCAATTTTCTAATTTCATTTATTCATTTGCACTAGAACAATTCTATAGGATTTCAACTCTTTTTTTTTTCATTTTCATTATTTTTTTAGCACAAATTTATAGAATAACCAACACAATCCGACACAACAATTACAACTTGACGGAAAAATTTGCGTTATTGTGATGAGGTGCATTCACTTTACGCATAATGTGGCCACAGGTGAAAATTGGACTCCGTAGTTTAAAGCATTGTACAACTTAGTGATATGAACTACCACGTACCGTCTTCAGCACTTTTTTCATTTCTGGAACTCTTTGAAAGCCATAAAGTTCAGCACACTGCATCTCGAAAAAAACAGCTAATATTTACTAGCAGGAATTCAAAACTCTTGCGCTATTTTTTGCTCGCAAGGTTCAACGAGAAATTTAAAAGGGTTTATGGCTTCCCGACCTTGGCTGATTGGAGGAATCCAAAGTTTTTGCAACATCTGCGAAGAAAAAGTCGGTTAATGAGAGTTGGCGCGAAAAATTCGAGTCCAGATTAAGCCTCGACAAAAAAGCCGAAGACTGCACCTTGTCGGGGATCTTCAGCAGGTATGCCCTCTGGGAACGCGTCGAGCAAATTATAGCCTACTATTTAGTGTGATGAGAATCTAAACGATTTTTACGGCGCAGAGAGCCAGGAATTAAAATTAAGCGAATATCAAAGCAGATACACATACATGTTATCCTTCTAAGAACGAAAATATAAACTGTTAGGAAATGGCATCGAAAACATTATCGATGTAATTTCAGCTGCCCCCCGGAGACGATTTTCACTTATTTCGAGTGTTGCGAAGGATCATGCTGTCGGAAGCAACGCTTCTGGGTTATGTAAGTGAATGTCGCTTCTTAAATTTTAACATTTTGCACATCTTATATAGCCTATAAGTAAATTTTATTAGGTTTATTGTAAGCCTTCTGATAGTTTTTATATTCGCTTCCAAACATGAGCTTTTATTATAGTTGCTTTCACAGTAGATCTCGGGGAATGATACAATCGTTCTTCAACAAATTTTGTGGTAAACTTAGCCATAAGTAAACCTCACACCAAAGCGAATAAAGATTACGCAAAATCGATCGAACAAGTTTCACTTCTTACAATTGAGAACGTTGAAGAAAATAGTCTCCCAACTTTTTCATCCTAACTTATAAAATCGAATTTTATCGGAAAGGACAGAGATGCTAAAAATTAAATAGTTTCATTTAACGCACCCAATTCAAGCTGACGTATATATTGTATCTCCACTCACAAAGCTCTTATTATAATTCAACTTTTCGAAAGCATCGACCTGGTCGAATTCTACTGTTAGTCACTTTTTATTAGTAAAGCTCGAACTTCCCTTTCCGCCTCCCCACCCTCCATAATTCCACGACATCAGTAAAAATCTATGATTACAGTTTTTTCGAATAAGAACTTATCACTTCTGCGCAGTTTTCTGTGATTGACCTGATGTTTGACAATTATACCCCTTTGCTATCTTATTTAGCACTAATTGCCTTTTCTCTAATTCAGTAGTGTTTTCCATGTTTCACTTCATACCTATTGCATCTTTTTCTGTCTCACACACCTATTGCAACTTCTGCCTTTCTGTCTCCCATTGATGTGTTTCTTATTTCAGACAGCTAATAATACTTCCCATCTTCTCTCAACTTCAATAGTTCACCTTTAATGAAATAAATGAAAAGTTCTCGTGATTCTTATTCTTCATTAAGCACAATTCCGACACTCGAATAGAGTCATGTGACCCAACCAGAATTTGGGTTATGCCTGAAGCATACCATTTCGCAGGGAGCTTCTAAAATCTGTGACAATCACCTCTCATCCGATAGTCCGGGATTTTGACGACTAAGAAAACTCTTGCCAAAATGCGCAGCCTTAAACTCTTCCTTCTCTCTCCTCCCCAGATGTGAATCCGCCTTCGCCTATACGGCAGAAAATAGCCGGGGACGTATCAGGTTACGCACGACGGTCCTACCTCTCTAGCCAAACCTTCCACATTCTTGTGGACGCTTCGTCGCATTTGCATAGTAGAGGCTGCCAAAGTGAGCATCAACGCAGCGCGCCAAAAGTTAAAACTCATAGTACGAGCTGTCTCTAATAGGCCATCGAGCAACAAAAAATGCACGTGGAACTACACCAAACAGAGCAATTTCTTGCAATGCGGTGAAGTTTACCGCATTTTCAGCGGAATTTAAATAAGTATCGCTACATGCATATTTTATGCTCTTTTAATTGCGTAAAGAACTCTTTTGAAACCGTTAAGTCTATAAGTAGCATAAAAAGTTTAGCACTGAAAGCTCGCCACATTCCGACTGAAAATTGACAATTTTTCAGGCTATTCGCTAAAATATTAGATCCATATATGCAAATTTCCACCATTCAAGTGCAGATAACACACCTAGAAATTGGGTATCGAAATAATTGAAATATCGGGACGCCATTTCACAGTAGAAATTATGGCAGCTAAAATGTCGTGATTTCTCTACTTTTCGATGTGAAAGCAACAGATGGACAAACAAACACGCACATAAAACGATCCCACAACTCTTTAAAGAAGAGACGCGTACCTCCCCCTCCCTGACGCGTTGTTGCCGTTTACGTTTGTGATGACAGGTTGTTAATTTTTATACATGCAGTGGTACAATACATCGATTGTCTTGCACTTCAATCATGACGTCACTTCAACTTCTCTCTAGTAGTAATTCGGTACTATCCACCGTTGAAGGAAGCAACAAACACCTTCATTTTTAAGGTCTCTCGTTTGTAGTGATAAGCAATGTTTGAATAGTACATCATCATAAAAACGGTCATTTGCAGGCCTGCAGCAATCGCGACGAGTGCTTTTGCACTGGGCGCCTTCTTTGCGATGTGCTTTCAATGTCGATAAAGAAGTGCGGCTGTCAACAACAGGTCAGGGGGTGGTGCTCGTCGCTTATAAAACACGTCAAGTTGTTCTTTTATCATCAATTCGACATAAAACATAACACAAACTCACTGACAGTGTGCAAACATCGACAATAATAATAATAAAATAAAAATAATGATAATAATAATAAAGACATAATCCTCTCTTGTAGTACAAACCATCTGATATCACTTTTCACATAACGAACCGAAACATCAACAAAACAACTTAGTTCAATGCCCCAAACATAAATCAAATCTTTTTTTTTTGCAAAAACGCATCCAAACAACGCATAACTTTTCCTCCAAAATTACAATCAGTTTGTATGCCTCACTACACTTTGTATATATGCTGGTGCCAATACGACTCACACCATTCACGATAGAATGTCGTCGAATGTTGTTGTCTGAAAGATGTCGTCGAATGATGTCGGCACCGATGTCTGTTGTTGCTGACCCATATAGTAGCTACGGACTGTCGACTCCTGCAAGTCAATTGCTCTTAATGCAACATAGCTATTGTAATTCTAAGAGTGACAATCAGTGAATCATTCATATAGAACTGTGCACCGCGGATGTTCCAAACTAGGAATCAGCACGCCTTTCAAAAAACATTCATGCATCGCACTTATAAATTGGAAGTGCCAAACGATCGGCGAAAACATCCATTATCCTTAGAAATAAATATTACCAGTCGTTTCATTTTTTGTCACTATTTGCAGCTATATAAAAAACAGCCATCACAAGCATGATTCAGGAGAGATTTCGTCGATTACACAAACGCTGTAGTATGTAGACGCAGCTTCAGATTTTGCAAATATCTTTAGCACAGGAAAGGCGGAGGGAAGATGTGCAGAAGTAGATAAATGACCAAGATCAGTTTATGGTTTCTGGAAGCTATACAGCTACCCTCGCTTCCCCTTTAAATGTGATATGATGTTATTCGAAGCACGAAGACTGTCGATCGGGAAAGATGCTTGCATTGGCATCAGTGATCTATCAACGTTGGAATAATTCTTACATGACATAAACTGCTCCAATCAAGCAAGCACAATCTGCTAGCCTTAACGATCAATTAATGCCTATCAAATATAAATTCGCTGCTGCCTATCGCTTAAGTGACCTTGATTATGCTGCTCACAGCTCCATAACCACCAGCCTTAAGGACAGTCAGCTTCAGTTAGACAAAAGAGTAAACAACTGAAAGACACAAGAAAGTGCCCGATTCCTATCCTTATGTTTTCTCCTTCAGGCGATTTCTTATAAAGCTAGCTATCATTTGAAGCCAAATGCTTGATAGGCAAGAGGACTGCAGCTAACCAGTCTACACTTGAAAATAAGCTTGACGCGAAACTTCGGCGTTATGAGTGATCATTGACCCAAGGACACGATATTCAACAGCAGAATGCCTCGCCATTTATCCAAAAAGTGCCCTCTTTTCAGGATTCATCTTAGTTCTTATTTTCTGGCTACCGCTTTCCAACATACTTTCCTCAAGAAAAAAACCCGTAAGGTCCTCAGCTAAAACCACAGTCTTATCTACCAAACAAGTATACAAACGGTCGCACAACAAACGAAATGTTAATTACTGTTAAACAGCACTTCGTGAAAATAAAGTAAAATAAAAAAGAAGCAGTTCATTATTGAAGAGCTCAAAGAGACAAGACAAAATGCGAAATATTAAGAAGTGCATTTTTTTGCTTTAATTACGTACCTTATTCCATTATTCCCTTTTAAAACAATGAGCATAAGTTAAAATACAAATGTAAAAGCCAAGTCTAAAACCAATGAACTGTAAAAAACGATAAGGAATGTAATAACGAATAAGGGAAGAAGTGAAAAATGAACAAACCCAAGTTTCCAAATAGTCGGCAATGGTACTAAGTCCGGGCCTTGCGAGTCGTTCATGTATTACATTTTGTAGGTCATCGAAGAAAAACGAATCTGCAGAAATTTTAAAACTGTACGTACCTTCTTGCAAACAATCAAACAGTTTCTCAACCACCGACGAAACGTGACGACGATATCAACACCGCTATGAAGTTTTCACTAAACAGCTGCTGTTGCGGTTCATACTGCCATCATTTTAAAGGTTTTATTGGGCGTTAAACTGAACGGGAAAACAGGATCATACATATATTTACATAACAGGACTCATATATGTATACAACAGGATCATATATATACAAACATGACCATACATATGTGTACATATAACTTCTTTCAAAACCTAAGAGGTATAAGGGAAGAGAAGAGTAACTATTCTATCTTTTGAGTGGAAAATATAAAAGAGAAAATTTATAAGGACATAAATGAGTGCAAGTCGTCTGGTTGCCCAAACGGTATTGCAACAATCCATAAATCCCTTCTGAATTTACAAATTTAATTATTCAAGAGATTATTACAAATAAAAAAATTTCAATCCGAATAAATTGAGGGCACATAACCGTTAGTCCAAATACTGAGTGCTGTACTGCCACACCTACTTTCACCTCATTTATTAACTACCTTCAAGCAGATGAAGATGAAAATTCAAAATAATTCAAAATCCTCCATGAAAGGAAAAATCCAACAATTGAATGAGAACTAACCAAGATCCAGTGCCGCACGATCAACTGATAGTTGCCCAGCGGGATAAGTCCTCGGAACTACCAATCGTAATGGTGGCACAGGTTGCGAGTCTGCAAATTAATATCACCTCACCACTCAATTTCAACTTTAAAAGCATAAAATCAAGTTCTCGAGCATTTTAATGCTAGACATAGCGAGTATATAGGTTGACATATCACTAATTATTAATAATATGAACTTAACAAATGCGCATGATTCCCGATGAAGTGGCCACCATAATTGAAACATTTTTACTGCCTAAAACAACGAGTTTATAAGAGCGCTAATAAATAAACCTTAGGGAGTGACTTATAAAAAGCATACGTTGAGAAACGATATGACACCTCATAATCAGTATCGCAAATAAATGAATCTTATAGGAAAGTATTGTTATTTTAATGCAAAACAATCACTACCCACTAATTTATGACAGTATAATTCAGTTGCCGGACTCGTTGATCCATTGAATTTTCGTAGTTCGCATGATCACCGATTTTTATTAAGAATGCACAGTATTATTCAGAAATAAACAAATGAGAGTCAAGAAATGGTTCTCACTCATCAAGACTAGGCATTTGGCCATGCTTACGCGGAAATAATCTGACAGAAAAAAAAAGCCATAGGGATTGAGTGTTCGAGAATATGAACGCAATATTAGGAAGAGATTATGCTAAAAGTGAAGCTTTCGCTATCAATAAGCGAGCGCTGATGAATAGCATTCCTATTGTGTACAAACATCGCTAATACGCTTCTAGAAAAACAATTAATTTTGAAAATGGAAACGCAATGAACGTTCTATTGAATCTAAAATTTTGAAAACGGATGAATGAAGGCTGACATTTGGTCATAGAAGTATGTTATGTATTTTGAGAACGACAGTCGTTTTGAAAATATATATACACCTAATAATTATTATTATTAACACAAGTATAAACATATATGAATTTGGTAAAGATAATACATACGCTGGCGAATAAATAAATAAATAAATAAATAAATAAATAAATATATAAATACACAAATACATATATATATATATATATATATATATATATATATATATTTATTTATTTATTTATTTATTTATACGTACAAGGCAGATTGGAAACATAAAACGTCTTGGATCCCTTCAAATTCCTATCACAAGTACAGGAGCATAAAGATTTCTTAACCTTTTTTTAAGGACGAAATGGAAGAGTGAGAAGGAATGCATAAGATATCTGCATGGTATTTTATGCAACGGGACTTTTATGAAGCAACAATAGCACTCTACGTAAGTGAAAAATTGCTGCAATTTCACGTTGGTATTCAATGCTCCCTTACCTAATAAACTTGCCGTCAGCACATAGCGTACTCCTGGGCATTCCCAATCCACCTCCCCCCTCTATCTTTATGAACATCCGATTGATCTCTCTCTCCGTTTATATTATTTATCACTCTAAAGTGTCTGTCGTTCATAGCACACAAATGACCGTTGTGCTTTTCGTTCGCAAAACTTTGACCATCGGATCAACGCATAAATGCCTTTTTGAAACAAGTTGCACGCACAGCATTCCAATCATTCACACAATCGTCATTCCATTCATAGCAATAAAATTCAGACGAAGATACGTATCGATCATATGCCAACTCATCACCATACAGTAGACAATCATGCTACCTCGATTTTATAAAGATGAACACAATCTAAGGATCACTTCAAAAACATGACGCTCCTAGATCATCTACTTTTCATACTTATCGCAATCAACTGCAGTCATACAGTCCCTATCGTAAAATCAACTTTTCCAATGATCGCATTACAAAAATAATTCATTCGACAATAAAAACAACACATCAGAACGAATCGAATAAACCAAAATGCACATCGGAATTTCACTAATTTTTAAGAAGGTCTTCCTTTATAGATTATAATGAATAACCCCATCATCAGCACAACAAAATAACTTCTTTAAGCAATGAACGATTACAATATAATTAACGCAGATATCTGTGAATATAATGTGCAAAAAAGAACCGCAGAATGAAAGGAATGTTAAAAAAATATGGAACAGGGGAAGCGTCACAAGCTAGTAAAGATAAAATGCAGAAAGAAGAAATTGATAATTGCGGAAAAAAGAGGTAAAACAATTAGGATAGCTAAGTCACCCTTCCCTTCAGAACGAGACCGCCTCTTCCCTCATCAAATTGGCTCCTATCAGCAATGAAAGGAGATCCCGTGCATTGCCCGTCTGTCATTCAATCACTCCAGAGATCTACGCAAAATGATGCGAAATAATGATAAACGCCGAGATATAATGCCTAACAACTTCATGCATAGTGTTTGCCACTTTATTTATTTGCGTATTCAGGACATACATGAAGTTAATAGCAAAGTCGAATTTCCACTCAGCCTTCAGAGGGGGAGGAGGGGAAGAGGGTGGAAGAGGAGGGAAGAACTACGCTCGGTAACCTATAGCTCACCCTATGGGTAAGCAATTTAGCAAAAAAGGGAAGGACATCCCTTTCCATCTCTTTTATCGCTTCTTCCCCATTTTATCGCAATCCCAGATGGGAAGTACCATTGTTTAATTTGTTAACGAGCCGTGCATGAAAAGGTATTCAAATTTATTTTCCTACAAGCGACGATCGATATAGACGTCTTTATATATTCATTTCATACCATAAAAAATTTATGCATCCCATTATTTAAGCTATTGCAAATAATAAGACTATCTGGGCAAACTAAATAAAAATTGGCCGAGCAGCACTACAATGATTCACGTTTACGCAAGCTTCTTTATATAACAACAGTTTTAGGGGAAATAATGCCCCCCCCCCCCCTGAGACAGAAATTCCATGTGAAATGTCGCCTTCAGAATTATCAAAGACGAGGCAATCACCATTGCGAAAATCGGCAAAAATTAATCAGAATCGATAAAACGCAATTTTAATAACGCTCAAAATCGGCCATTTTTTTTTTTCCCTGTGGCTATTAAAAAAATTTGTAAAAAGAGCGCACCATGAAGGGCAAGAACCTACAACAAACAGATGCAGAAGTAGAAACTAGAAGCGCCCCAAAAACTCCCTATACAGACGAAGGATAAAACAATGACTGTGCGTTGCAAATTCTTCCATAAGGATAAAAGCGTGAAGCGCATGCCAATCTGATCCATATAGCATTAGAATATCCAAGGGCGGAAAATACTTTTCTTTAGAGATTTGAGGTAGTAGAAGGACCTCATTACCTTATGTAAGCTTGCTATTTTGCTACAAACACTTTTGCAAGTAAACCACATACTCAAACAGCACCTTATTTTCTTGTTTCAACTACGTAGCACAAATTATTGAAAATGTTTTTCGACTATAAAATAGCCCTTGAAAGATGCATGGACCTTGGGAACTGAAAATCCTAGGAAAAGAGCACAACGTGTGCTTTACTTTATAAAAAACCACAGAACGATAGAGCTCGAAAACTTAAAGCAAACAAGTTATTAAACATCCTCTTAGAAAATACCACAACAAAACCTTTAAAGAACCGCATAATTGCTTAATGAGAATGGAAGAGCGGCAATAATGAGTCGTTGTGAGCAAATTCCAACTTCCTGCTAAGGGTGGGTCCTCAATCTTCCTGTTGCACTGACACTTAGTATGATAGCTGACATATCAATGGTCATAAAGACTCCGTGAAAAATGTCCAACTACACATCATCCATGGTCATAACACTGCTGAACTAACTTTATCAATGAACCCAACTTGTTGTAACTCCTATCCCTTACCGATCCGCTTAAATAAGTCGCTTATATAAAATGTGAGATTTTGTGTAGAACGATTAAAAGACTGAAAACGAACTGAGGTTGCATTTGACGATCACTGCATTCGAACCGGGAGCTGGCTCAATTGACGGATCAACCGCGAATCGATCACCTAGCGCTATCAGCTCTCGTCTCGCTGCCTCGGGCAATTGTGCACCAACCTTTAATCGAACAATTCCATATTCACATTAATACCAATTCCACACCATTTCTATGCTTTAATTCGCTTCTTGCAGATCCGTGTCGCTAAATTATATTATGTATAATATTAGTATATGCGTATATGTGTGCTCATATCTGGCATCACCAAGCTCAGAAAAAAGAAAATCGAAGTGATATATTATAAGGATGATAACTTCAGCCAAATTTTGCTAACTTCTCTGCTGACTAACTGTAAAAGCCAAGAATTTTTGAAAATTTGCAGCGCGATGCAAAAATCGGGTAACTATGTTACCACCAATGGTCAAACACGTGGAAAAACCAATGTTTATTAAAGCTTTTTTGCTTTTATTCCTGACAACTTATTTCATCGGTTGGCTGATTTTGATGGCAATTAAAACGCGCATAGTACGCTGGATTACTTCCGATGTTAACCCACAAATTAAGTGATTATAACCCACTACGTCAATCAGTAAGCAAGCATGTTTCGCGATTCAACTACAAAGAATATCATTGAGCATAAACAAAAACCATAGGTTAGAGTCTAGAAGGCCTACGCTCAGATAAAAATGCATTTTATATAAAAGGACTCAATTGGCGACACATCTCAACAATAATATAATTAGACATCACCTATTGTCGAAATTTGCCAAAAAGGTGCTTTAGTTAGCATATCTGAATATGCGAACGTTGGTGAAATTTATAGATTCAAAGACGAGAGAGAGCAAATAAAAAAATATAATAAACTTTGAGACGAGGACTTCAAAGTCCATCGCGGTGAGCCAATTCATTAAAACAGACAACACCTTTTTCAAAGACCAAAATAAACTCTCTACAACAAACTATATAGAATTATTTCGTTTCTTTTCTATTCGTTTTGTTTTGCTCGTCCATTTAGTGCACGCGGTTGTTTCTTTCACCTATCACCTCGGATCAGCTAATATCAAGCTGTGAAAATAAAGACTATCAAAACCAAACATGTACACTATCAAATGAAAATCTCAATCAGAGGTGCAAAAATATAGAAAAAAAACGTGGAAACAATGCGAGCATTGCTGAAACAGAGCAATCAGACCCGTTGAAAACTTCTTTTTATTTCACATTTGTTCCATTCACCTCTGTAAGATATTTCTATTCCAAAATAAAGGAGATCCAATAGATTCACGCAGAAACTCCCTCCTCCTTCCCAGCTCTCTATAAAATAATCTCAATTTCATGAGAAACTGTGAGACAGTCAGATCATGAGGTATACCTCGTTGACAATGAAAAACGATAAATAAAAGCGCATACCTGTGGTAATGTATTGCTGGGCATGGCTTCCATTGGTGTGGGCAGGAAATCATCCATCACATACAAATCCTCCACGCCACTACCATTATCGATTTGTCCACCTCGAGTTGGTTCTATCATCGGTGGTGGTGCAGGAGCCATCCCAGTTGGTGGTACCTATAACGTGACAGCAGAGTTTATCCCATCCTCTGTAATTAGCCATAATTCATCCATGTTTTCTCCTATACTTTTAAATGCTTCAGTGACGGTAGCAGCAAAACATGTATCATCGAAAAGACAAACAAATCAACAGATCCAATGACTTGAACTTACAGAAAACTCCTTTCGACTCTTTATCTGCTCCCGTATCAATCAGCCATCGCAACATATTTTAGAATCCTAAGACGCGCTTTACAGAAATCCCTTTTTTATTGAACAAAAAACAAGAACTCATCAATACGGCAAGTCATCTAAGAAAACAGCAGTTCGCGATGCAGAGTGGTACAGCGTCTCAATCAGGCATGAAAAACACAGTCAAATACTCACCATTATGCACCACAAGATCACTCAAACACTAATAAGCACGGGGATGGCAGTAAATATGAATTTTTTGCATACAAATGACGTCATCAGTTACGAAATTGTTAGGATAATCCAAAGAAAACATATTAAATTTCAAATCGCTATAAATCACTTAGCGCACACTTGAAAGCAACTGCATTTCAGTCATTTCCCCATCCCACTCTAAGTGCTCCCATCGCTTCAACTCCTCCCTGTCTACTCGCTCCGTTCAATAAAAACTGTTTCCACCAGATGTACGATGTAATTAAGCTAGAGGCAGCGTTAACAAAGCGAGGTTGTTAAGCAGTTCAGTTAGCGAAGGACAATAAGCGTTGGCTATGAATTATTAGACGAGTTTTTAATGAACAATAATATTTTATGAATGAATAACCGGTGGTTTTCGCCGTTTTGTAAATGGACCGAAAGAAGAAGAAACCATTCTGGGCGGCAGCTGATGCATCGACTGCTGTTGTGCATGATGCTGTGAATTCGACCGCAATGGGGCTGACGGGTGAGGGTACGGGGAGTGACGCTGATAGGGATTGTGCTCCATCGAGTGGTGCACCTGCATCGGCGGTCCCTGCGTCCCCCCATGCAACTGGGGGGAATGCATTCGGGGTAGCGGAACGCTCGGAGGCCCAGCAGGCGGAGGCTGCATCTGTGGGTTCATACCCATTGGCGAAACCATGCTCGGGGGAGCATGAGGGGATTGTTGAGTGCTGACAGGAGGTTGCCACTGAGGCGCAGATGGTCCCACCGAGGGACCGGTTGGCTGCATTCGTTCAGTATAACCACCTTGCGAATCGCCGTTCAGAAGCACAGCATTTACGGCATCAACCAGCGGTTGTGGTTGCGCCTGTGAGGACGCAACAGAAACTGGGGGAACCAAAGCAGCGTGCTGAAAATTCAACATGCATACGGGAAGAACATGTACTACAGACTGTGCATATGCGACGAGATCAGCATTTTTCATAGCACTAGCTAATACTGCGCCACACTTCCCCTCCCCAACCCTCCACTCGTATTGCTGGATTCATGTCACTATTTATCCACATGGATAAAACAAATAAAAGATATCAAGGGTATCCAGAAATGAGTTTCATCTAAATATTCATTTTTGTTCACTTATTTATGCTGGTTTATTTAAAGAAAATTTTGTTTCTTTGCTGAACATGCTCACATACTTTAACATGTTTTCCCAGTTCGGTATACTGAAATAAAAAAAATGAGCATCATGACCGCTAAGAAATGAACAAAAAGCATCAATGTAGTGTGCAGTCGTCCATCTGCATAGCGCACCCTCGCTATTAACTTCTATACAACTCACCCACGACTTGTATAGGTCAATGCATCTTTCGCCTATTCATCTACATATAGTCAGTCTAACGTATCTTTATTGATTTCTGTTAAGATAGGAGGGGAAAAGAATAACTTAGCAACAACTTAGCAACAAAATTTATAGCGCATTCGCAGCTAACAATTTGGAAGTGGCAATTACTTCAAGGGACGCTTCATCTTATAATCCGATCAATCCCCACAAATCTTATAAATTCCTCCATATTTCATTCATATCAATTCGTTCCATCAGCAAAATTTGCAACCAAAAAAAGGATGCTATCAAATACCTACCAGGAAGTCTTGTTTCTTATATATCCAAGTTTCCACCTGCTGCAAATATTCGAAGGAGACTCGCCTGAAAATGAAATAAAATTCACTCAAGAACGAAATGGGAAAATGTGTGAAAGATTTTATTTATAACAACACTCCTCGTTTCCAACCGGTAAAAGATATGAACAAAAAATGGCTCGACCCGGTGGAAACTATCTATTGCCCCAAATAAAACTCTTTTTACGTTTGGGAAGAAAAACACTAAACAAGCTCTCCCCTCCAACAACGATGCCTTCCAGTCTGTTGGTGAATTTTCTAATCTCGGTACTTGGTTAAACAATAAATCAACCAACGATTGCTGTGAAATTTAGATAAGCAGATTCCGCAAATTCCAGCTTTTTTGTCGTCGATACCATTCAAACAGTTTCTTCCACAAATAAACTGGGCGTTCTCTCTCATTTTTAAAGAATATATGTGAAGGAGTTTGAATACAGTGCATATATTTTGACATCTTCAAATATGTAGCAACTTCCTCATCGTGAACGAAAAAGTGATCTGATTTTAGATGCATGAACGGAAAATTTGAGCTCTCTTTTCACCACTTAAAGCTACCACCATCCTCACAGCATTTGTTCATTGTTTAAAAATCCTGTTGAAATACGCCAATGTAAAGCATTGGCTCAGTTACAAATAGTCGAACGATTAGGTTCGTTCATATAAATTATATTGGCTATGATTTTAATGCTGGTTATTGCTTCCGTTATGATTGTTCAAGCAATCACTCCAAGGCATCTATTTGGCTATTGCTCCACTTTAGTTAATAAGAGATCGATATAAAATCAAGAATGCAAGCCCCTGAATCTATGCTTTCGCAAATTTTAGCAACGGAGAAGGAATAAGGGATACAAAGAACATGAAAATAAGTTAATATAATCGAAAGAAATTATTCCAAAAATTTGCAACTTCACCCAAAATAATCAACGGTTACCTTCTCCGTTTCTTCTATAAGGTTTGAAAAGATAAGGTAACAAAGGGTAACTTAACAAGAAAAATCCAGAATTATTTCGTGGGATAAAGTCTTTAGCTGCGGAATGGCATCGTAAAGTGTGTCGATATGCTTGCGGCAAACAATACATCAAAAAGACTCTTTGCACTAATCATTTACAAGGCAAGAACAGAGGAACAAGAGGCTATTTGCTGTTCTCGTAACGGTGGGTGGAACAAACCAGACTAAATAAAACATGCTTCGCACAGCTCAGCCCTTTTTAAATGCCTTTAATTCCTTTCTAATATTGACGTACCGACGTGATATAGCGTACAGGATGTCAACCTACTGCATGCAGCACATTTTGCTTAGTTTCGTGACTCCACCTCAGTGCTCTCAGAGTCAGAACTAGCCAACACACAAACGGACATGCACATACATAAACATCGAGACTAGCTGACCATATATCTTTGCGAAGCAAATTTGAACAGGTAGATAAGAAGACTCCTATGTGCACTTCAATGGATAGTGGAGCCATGGGGCGGGTTGGAAAGTGAAATCCTTGCAAAAGAGAGTGCACTTACGTCCTTCCTTCGATAACGCTACACATCGTGTCAAATTTGTTCGCAGCACTGTCGTTGCCCTCCATCCTGCACTGCTGTGCACGTGCCCGCAAAGGTTCACAGTATGGTTTCAAAGCCCTCAGCTTTTCCATATACATTCGCTGAAAAGTAACAATGGGCTGGAGAAGAACCTGCGATGGACGGGGTCGATCAGTGGAGTAAGCAGAGGAAAGGATGACTGCCATGATGGGTGTATATCGTAGACCTTTCAACCATAAAGACTTGCTTCGAGAGTTGTTACATAAGATCTATCCTGCTACATACTTGCAAATAAAGGATTCGATTAATCCAACCACTGATACCTTCTGCACACTGTCCCTGACAACTGTCTAATCTCACATCGCTGAGGCAATATCCCATATCCACGCCATTTCTACCTCCTTCGCTAACAACTCTGCACATCAATCTCCTTTCCTGTGTGTTCATATTTCTTACATATTCTAACACAATATTTAGCAAATGCTCTGAAAGAAGCCATGACGAAACACATTCCAAAAGATCGTCGCCTGCGATGGTTATGAATGAATGATCATAAAGAAACTGATAATTCAAACTGAGGTATGTACTGCGGCACCCTTGCAAGGAT
The DNA here is from genome assembly GCA_037389465.1 of Baylisascaris procyonis. NCBI lineage: Eukaryota > Metazoa > Nematoda > Chromadorea > Rhabditida > Ascarididae > Baylisascaris > Baylisascaris procyonis. The sequence continues at coordinate 3,414,734 of JAZARR010000154.1, read as the reverse complement.
CCCTCACCGTTTTTTGGGCGAAGTGTGAGCGACGTGGAGGACAGAAAAACCCAACGCGGTCGCGTCATGATGAGGGGGGTGTATGGTCCCTTGTTTGGGAGATATCGGGATTTAATGATTTCAAAGGTCCCTAGCAGATAAAGTTTGTTGTCCGTTTGTTTCTCAGCTTTTTGCACTCATTACTAAAGCGCTATGCCGTTGGAAATGAAAGTGACGATGGAAAAAGCAATGCAATCAATGAAATCCGACCCATCCGTTCAGAAGGATTTTGCAGATTGCTGTCTCCAACAGTTAAGTATAATTCCGAAGCAAAGTTGTTTCAATTGTTGAAGGTGCTTCAATTGCTGATTATGAGGCAATAAGTGAAGAAGCATGTAAAGGTTACTAGCACGATATCCGCTTCTGTATGGTGATCACCTAGTTAACAAATTACAGATTTTTTCACGGACATCTGAGAGACCGATTTGTTCGAGTGAATAACCAACAGCGTATGGCCTCGTTTCTATGTAAATAAACGAAAGAAATGAGTTTTTTGACCAGGAAATGGCGAAGGATGTATTTCCGACGGGCATCCTCAACAGAAGTCACCCGTTAGTTGATCAGCTCAATGCCATTCATAAAACGTCCACTGCAAAAGTGGTTTGATTGGAATACTTCAACAACTTTAATTAAAGAGTTCTACATTGCCTGTACCGGATATACCTCTTTTACACCTTCCACAGATCGAACCATCTTATCTCCTCTCTCGCTCAAAAAATAACGGTGACTTTCATCGAATCAAAGTGCTACAAAACTAAAAAATCACCAACTGCAGCAATCTCCATAAAGATAAGCAAAATGCACACTTTCGGCTTAAATAATGAGTCTCACCTGCTCGTTTTGTTGTGCAGCGCTGATGTTTGAGTGTGGTTGGGGCATATCGACCAAAGCTTGGCTAACCATATTTAATGAAGCACTCATAGGTCGACCGGGGGGTGTTGGCTGGGAGCCGAACTGAGGTGAATTGATGAGGTTTTCCAGAACAGACGGTTGCTGTTGTGATGGCACATGAGGGGGCGGTGGTTGTTGTTGTGGAGGTGGTGCTCCTTGTGTTGGGGGTATTCCCGATGGAGGATACGATGTCGACGCATGCATCGGCTCCATATACGAAGTTGGCGCACTAAAATTACCTCTTTTGTTCATCGCAATGTATTTCCCTGTCACACACGAAGTTAACGCCTTGAAGTCATACTTTAGGCTTTGGTTCATCCCTTCGGGCAAATGACTACTTTCACAGTTCCTGATCTACTGAAGAACATTGAAAGATCACGAGGTGATCTTTGAAACATTAACTTAAGCTCAGTGCAACCTCAAACCACGACCAAAGAACCTCATTTGATTGCAACGGAAAATGACTACGCATAATTTGGGAAATGAGTTGATTTCATTTGCTTGAGCATTAACAAATAATATTAGAAATGTGTTAGTCACATGACGTAGCATATTCCTTTATAAAATTTCTACAGTGATGACGCGATTAGGAATATGTGATAACAACAGGTAACTACGTCCTGCTTAAACAAGACTCGCTCAGATGTTGATGGATACAAAAATATCCTGCAAGATCGAAAAGGACCCACATAAGACGAAAAAAACCAGCAATGAAATATCCATTGCAGATTCACAATTGCGAATGAAGGTCGCCTCGATCCATGACTTCAAAGCATTTTCCCCAAGTCCAGAATGTTATAAACATTTAAAATAATTAGACGCTTGAATTGTCCGTTACAGTCGAAATTAACACCTACAACGGAAGCTTCGGAATATGCGTTTCTTTAATCTACGTAAAATGTGCTAAAAAGAATGCAACTTGCCTGCCATACATCGTTGGATTAGGTGTATATGCGCTGCTAGGGTTATCCTGCGGCTGCTTCCACATACGATGCATCATCGCCTCTCGTTGCGTCATTTCCGTTCCACCTACTTTCTGCTGTTCGGCTTTACTCATTCGTCCATACATCTGATGGCTTGGCGAAGGCTGTCCAGGTGGTGCGGAAGGTATCGGTGAGGGCATCATACCATAAGGAGGTGCCTGATGGGGCACTGAAGGATGACCCAACGAGGCTTGCTGCACACCCTGTGCTACATTTGTACTCATCCCGCCGGCCGGCGATGTTTGCTGTGGCTGCATCATTGGTGGTGGTTGTCCTAACGGTGGAGCCTGATATCGTTCCTGCTGAAGAAAAATGGAGCAATTCAGAAAAAACTCCAATTCACAAACTTGAAAAAAATATTGGACCAAAGTTCTAAGATTTTTTAGATGATAAACACTCTCGCCTAACATTCCATAGATTATGAGACGTATAATATAACGTCATAGGTGGAGCCTTGCCAAAATGATATATGAACCATCGAAATGTCACCAACTTTTATAGCGCTCTATATTTTCCATGTTACGATGTATTCATAAGGGAGTTTCGCTACAATTGTTTCATAAAACACGTTTCACGCATCCACTGTATACTTGTGACAATTTGAAATCGTTCAAAATGCATTGGATTTCAACAATAAAATGATATAATATTATTTCTCATCAGAAAATCTTCACATTAACTGAATACAAAACTTTGCAGTAATTTAGTAACACCTGCCATTATGCGATTTTACAATTCCTCAAACAATTAAGGCAAAGGTTCTCTGCCTAGTAAATCAGCCGATCCTTCCCATCAAAAAATTTCAACAAATTCCTCTCTTATTTTAAACCATATTTGTATTTTTGTAAAGTTATAGCTGAATATGCCGAGTTGCTGCATAGAGTAATGGCAAAAATTCTTGAGAATGTGTCCCTCCTTGAACATTCCCCTTTATTAACAAGAAATTGTTTCGAAAATGCCATGTATCCGAGTAAATGGTTACGTAAATCCTACAATACGCTATCACAGTGACGGATTATGCAGAAGCAAAAGCAAGCTTTATAAGATTGCGATTATGGTTAATATCAACTGAAACAATTTAAATGGTCCATAAAAGTTCCTTCTCAATATGCAGTTTTCTCAAGTCTATTCCCTTCATGACATTATTACGGTGCGGACCCACAACGGCAGTGCCCAACATATCACACTCAATGCATATTGCATATCAACGATTCAGCATGTCATGCACTATTTTACAATTTGCAGCATTATACAAACCATGATCCTTTGTTGGTGTTGCTGATGGGTGGGCTGAGGATCAGGTGGAACACCAGGTGCTCGATAGTTGTGTTGCGCAGATTGCGGCGATTGATATTGAGACGGTTGCAGCACTGATGGGACCGCCGCCGATTTCGCTGCAGTTAGCAATCAGTGAATTATTAAATAACTGCATTTAACAATCTTGCAAAGACATTCAATAATAGTGCCCTATTCTATCTTTTTATCCTATCCCCTCTTATCACGACTACTACCCCTCTTTAGTGGGGACGATATTCAATCCACATCCTAACAATAGCCAGCATATTAGGGGAGGTAGGCAAGTATCGCAATCTATTACGACGGATTCATTACAAAATACGTATAGCTCGCAGATGCGTCAGCGAACTAAAAACCCATCTTAACAAGCCGATCATAGGAAACAGGTTACAACGAACTCCAAGCGCGTCTCTTAAAGATGCTAAAAGTATCATTCCATGAGTACCTTGTGATCGCCGAGTTTCAGCTACTGAAATTTCGATTACCTCCCCCATTATCCAATATTGACTTCTCCTACCCATGGAGGTAGGTGATGGAGGGGAATGGGAAAACCGACAAGATGTCGGCTAATATTTTAAGAAAAAACCCGACTGTACATCAGCCGTTCTATATAAACTTGTAAACGTTGAGCGAATAAGCTAGGAATAGTGGAATGCCAACATAAAAAAGAGCAAACGTTGAAATAACTCACAGTTACAGTTGATGGCATTAATGACTTTGGCAATTGTCCGCATATATTCGTCTTTACTGAGACACTTTTGAAATACATATTCCTCCACCTGCAAAGCATCAGCACTCTTAACAGCCAAACATAACAGCGTTCCCCTCCCCGCCCCACACGATCATAGGCTTGGCAATCACCCATGGGGTACTCGGGCCGACAAGTAAACCATAGAGACATTTTAAACATTACTGTTATTATTTTGGTCTTTCCCATGTTTCAGCATTACCACATTTTCTGATCGAATATTTCGAATAAAAGCAAAAAGTGACTTGATTAAACTGAGTTGTTTTTGGCTCTAAAGAATAGCGAGCGGATAACTGACTGCCGTTTCACATTCCTCTTTATAGCATGAGGTGCGAAATTGACGGAAATACATCGAAAATGAGATTGAAGCCATTTTGTAATTGTTGTCAGTAATGAGCTCATTAGTAATAACACAATAAACGCTAAGGGCTACAACTATCAATAGCCCATTAGCACATGATATAAAGGGCACCCCGACCAACACCAACAAAGATAAACCGAAAATGTGCCTCTGTAAAAGAATTTATTTACAAAGCCACTCGACATATTCATCACCAAATACCTTAGGGCGATAGCGATACTCAACGTTGGCCCAACAAAACTCCACAACAGAATGAGCAACAAAGCTCAAAATCTCTCAAGAACTCATCCGTTTATTTGTAAAACATGATATTAATGGCCCAAACGAAGGAAAGGGGGAAGGGGGTGGGAGAGGATGGAGGCAATCCTCTCTAGTCACGGCTATAAAAAAAACGCATCTTTGCTATCGAATGTATTTCAGTGTGCAAAAAAAAAAACGATGCAAAGAGTATTTACTACCAAAGTTGCCTAAGTCTTTCATCTTTAAGCAATACTTTACTGCCACTTCTTCTCGCCCTACATAAAATCTAAGTGGAAACGATTATTGCATCCGCATGATATATGAACAAAAAAACGTCTCGGTCTCTCTCCTTCATTGTCACTAATGCTTAAGATTATAAAAAATATACATAAAGAGATAAAAGTTAGCCTCTTTCTTTTAGTATCACCAATAATAACGATGCAAAGAAAACGAAATTTCCCCTTGAGCCTCATCGGAAATTTCTTCTCGAAATCGCAATCTTCATCAAGAAAATAATATGTTATGAAATGAACCCTAAAAGCGACGTACCAATATTCGAATATCGACCCAACAAACAAGCTGCTTTCTGCCTACTTCTTAATAAACTTGCTAAGCTTACACAAGGAGCAAAAGTAACCTACTCCTAAACCAGATCACCTTTTCATACTATCGCGTTTTGTTGTCAGAAAAGCACGGCTAAAAGTGAGTATCAAACAATACCAAATCAATCCCACATAAATTCCTTTCCCTGGTTCTTCCCTGTCTGTATTGTATTATCCTATTTCAATCGTTTTGGTTTTATTTCGTAAAGTACGTTTTAATGTTTCGAACAAAACATTTACATGCACACTTAACGATCACTGAATAAATACTACAGGTGATCAAGCAATCGCTGCAACCTGATTGCTCAAAACTCGCTTTCAAATATATTCCCATTCAGCATCATTTCTATTTCCTCTTCCTCACCTTCTATCTTTTGAGAGATGTCTAGTACTCTAGTATAATCACAGGAAATGTTCTCTTCTCACCTGTCTAGCATCACCTGGCACTGGCAAATTGGGTGCATTTTGTCGATTACGGGCCAATTCAGGTTCCAGTCGATTGATAACATGATCCCGAAAACGTTGCGACGGCCAATCGTCGTCCCCCATTCACGTTTGCCGTTTTAATATATACTCATCCACATTTCACAAATCCTCAAAGAGAGCAACACATCATTCAAGTATATCAAATCATAGGACGCATCTGAATGCGTAGAAATAATGGAAATACGGATTGCAAACAATGCATAAGTTTAAGGCAATATGAAAAACAATATCATATAGAATTAAATATAGCCATTGGAATTATAGGGTTCCTGATATTAACAAGACAAGCAATCAAATAAAGATTGGGCAACATTTCTTCCTTTATAAATTCTCTTTGCGGATAGCATTTATTCATCGTTTATAGCTATTAATAGGGAAGTAGCGATGAATTTTATGCGAAATAATTATATAAATAAATAACAATAAAAAAAAACTTTAAAATGCAACGAATCAAAATGTTCCGTATGTAAAAACAGCAGTTGAACTAGTAAAAAAAATAAATTTAGAGAACAACGCATTATTTCATTTGTTTGTAACTGATATCAACCATCATGTACCATTTATTCATCGCCCACTAAAATCACCTCCCAAACTTATTCAAACCTAACTAGTAAAACTTGTTGGCTATTAGTCACCGTAGCGAAATCATTTCTATGTTACATATGCAATCTACCTACAAAAAACAAACAAACAAACGACACAAACAAACAAACAACAAGCCAAGTACCAGTCGAATCATACAGCACTTAACAGACAACATGGATAAAGCAATTGCTTGATGTGCCTACCACCCGTCCATTTTTATGAATTTCAAAATATTAGGCATACAGGTGTGCTCACAAGGATCAAACTTAATCGACACAATGGAAATATAATTCAGAATAAAAGGCCTATAAGCGCATTCATAATTGCAGAAATGAGTACAACTCACCTTACAAACTAAAAGTGCAAAAACATTAAATTTAAAATTATACAAAATGGAAAATGAAGAAATTCATTATGCTCACATATTCATCTAAAAAAGTTTGATATTTAATGCAAACGAATAACTGCTAAACTCGACGCTAAACAGATGACAATAAAAATGATAAATGATTAAAAAAACTCTAAATATCAAGAAAAGTTTTTCTAAAGTCGATAAATCTTATAAAAGATTATTCGAAAGAAAACATCGATGAACAACATCGGACAAAATAGCACGCATAAACATACATCGACTACAATGTATATTACTAAAAGAAGAACTGAAGAAGCAGCGACCATCTGCGCCTTCGCTTCTGGATGGGGGTGAATGAATATATATAAAAATGCTAATAGAGCAGCTGCAACCCGACAGAAAAGCAGCTATACTTGGAACTCCTCAACAATTAGAGCATAATCAAATTATTCTAAAGGCAACAATGTGAAGCGTCTTCAACAGCAAATGGGAAACTCTCAGTGCGTAAATATTCCATTAAATGTCGTCTCGTTATGAATTAACTCAAAAAAAAACTTGACGAATAATTCTACCGAATCGCTATTGTCAACAATCGTTTCAAGAAATATTATAATCTACTCCACTCGAGTTATATCAATTCCCTCTCATCGGCAACCATATATTGCCTACTCATGGATCCGCACCTCTATAGTGTCCCAATTAATACGGCATCAGATCGTGATGGGCAATACAACGCTAGCACACGATCAACAATGCATATGCATCAATACACTAAGCAGCTTATGCTCATCGATGAATACGCATCCCTTTATTACCCCTATTGCACACTATTGTTATACTATGCTTCACTATAATTGAAGGAATATTCCTTTAAAACAACATTGAGGGAATTTCTTATATTGGCCAGTAAATCTTTATCCCCTTATATTTTGCCTTAATGAATTCGTTTCTTAATTGTGATTTCAAATCATTAGCTAAATATGGTGACGACTCTATACGCGATTTGGGGGAGATTTAAAATACGCGACCGTGCTTACTGCTACCAAAAAACCGCATGGATCTTCTTATTGCAGAAGTTGTCAATTAGGCCATGAAAATAACCCCCGCAAAATTTTCTCATTTCTTCGTTTCGCATTCACACAAAAGGCTATATATATATATATATATATATATATATATATATATATATATATATATATATATATATATATATATATATATATATATATATATATATATATATATATATATATATATATATATCGCTATATTATAAAATTTAATTATAGATGAAGTTTTTCCAAATTTCTTCTAAGAAACGTATAATCAGTAAAGGTTTTCCTACAAGCACCGACACTGAAGGAAGCTGAATTTCGATGTTGCGCGAATGCCTTTTTTCATATTCTCATGCCTTCAACCATCCTAACATTCATTGAAAGCGAAATAAACAACGACTGTTTCGCGCTTGTGAACAAAAACTTTGCTACGCTATGGTGAGAGCGTCAAGACGCTCAGCGGTAAATTGTCGCCAACGTCTAGCGCGTTATTTTGACTAAAAAATCATGAGACATACAGTGCAATGATTGCAGTAGAATTATAATACAACTCATCAAAATATAACACAAACATGAAAAAAAGAAATTCCATTCAATTCTATTCAGAGTCATTTCCTATTGATTTCATTTAAATATAACTCCACTCTGAAGGAAATAATATGAAAATATTTAAGCTGAGAATAATATAAGTGCGCAATATAAACGCACTGCGTTGAGAACGCATAAATAACACAAAAAAAAGGAGCAATAAATGCTAACTATTGTATTTATGAACGATGCATACTGAAAAGAACAATAGCAACAAAAAATGGAGAAATGCAAATCAATGTGAATAACAATAGCAATGCTTAAAATGGATGGTAATTTGCATATGAGCGCATTTGCATATTGCACATTCAATGGACAATTTAATTTGACCATATTGGCCGGAAATAATATCCATAAAACATCAAATCATTGTCACACTTTACTTTCTCGAAAACATTTCTCAGCTATTTCGCTGTATTATTAATTAAAATGAAAAATCCTTGCATTTTGTATTCTGATAGTCAGCCAGTGATCAACATTCTTATAGCCATTTATGCCTTTACTGATGGTCAGTTTGTGTTGCCAGGAAAAATGCTTTCATGGGAATGTTGCATCTACTGAAGTCGTACCTTTTGGGCTACTACTTATGACGGTTTTAAAATCCTCCCCCGCAGCTCTCAGCAGCGTTGCATGTGGTTCCTTGAAAAATACAAGCAATACTCTTAACATTGTCTATCGAAAGCCCATCTAAGCATCTTGGAGGCAATTCAAATATCGGATCATTAAAACACAATATAATCGAATATACCTGCATCCAGAAACACCGCAACCTTTTCCTCAGCTATCGATCTCCCTTCTCAACAATTGAGAGAGTATGAATAACAACTCTTCTTCATTGAAGACACACAGGAAGAAGTAATGTAACAAACAAAACTTATTCGAGCACTTGAGATCAACTGAGCAACGAGGGAGAAGAGAAACAAGATGGAGGGGGAGGAGAACGAGGATGTGAGGCCATCAATTCCGATAGAGCGTCTCGTCCTGCCGCTTCTTCGGTACAAACGTTCCTGGTTTTTGTTGTGCCTCTGGATGATTTGCCAGTTCAGGTGGACATGTCGAGATGGGACTTTCCAGAAGGCATTGCTTCAAATCATAGAAAACATCCTTATCTTCAGGTGTCAAGAATGTTATCGCTTTACCGTGTTTACCGGCACGACCTGAAATTATAGGCGCTTTCATAGTCGTTTATAACGAAATGAAACAGAGCTAGGCAGAGTTTATTTGAATTAAAAAGTGCACCTAACATCTAAGTGAAATACATCAATGAACGCTATGACTTACTCACTCGCCGAAGTGATCTAAATTTTGCACCTAAACGAGTATCACAAATATTCAAGGTAAGCAGATGAACAATCCAGGTACCACAGCAGCAATTTAACGATGTCGCTAAGCACAACCAAGAAAGAGTCGTTTATTAAGAATAATGGTAAATAAGTAGAGGCATTGGCATTCAGCTAGTGAGTTCTTTTTTATGAACAAATTGGATACCATCGCAAACAGATCAACAGCCAATGAAGGAAATTAAACGAAAAAAATCCATGATTTGAGTGGAAAAATGACGCGAATACCCACATGAAACAATATTAAAACATTGAATAAGAAAAAGAATAAACGCTCCAACACAACATATAAATAGAAAACTGATTTGATAAACACCTCCTAGATAATTAAAGTACTTCAATTTCTAATCATTTACAGTTATCTCACATTTCAAGACAACTCTAAATAACCGACGAGTTAGAGGAGCTGTTGACCCTATCTGAGAAATCATTTGCGTAACACCGTTGAAAGTGCTCAATTACTACCGTACAGTCTCGAATAAACGCCCAGTGGTAAGAAATAGTCTACGTTTCTCTCTACCTTCTTCCAGGAGAAGCCCTCAGCATATCTCACTTTGAGCACTTAATATCGATATAATTAGAGCTTTTCGGTGCAGAATATACTCTGATATTAAAGCAGTTTCATTTCGCCGCTGTATTCGCAACTTCGCTTTCTTGAAAAACAAGTTTTTTTTTACTACACCTCATGTTATACTTTCACTGAATAAGCACATTTTAATCACCTCCCCTCCTATTCCCTTCACTTCTCCCCCCTCCAAAAAAAGATCTTCAGAGTGGGAAGATCATAACCCCCGGAGACTCTATCACAAGCTATGCGATATTATAATGAAAAATGGAGCTGTTATCAAAATTACGATCCCAATATCTCAACTTTATAATAAAGGATTGAATTAAGAGTTCTAATCAGCTAGCGTCAAAATGCTTTTAGTTTCGCTTGTTTCAAAGGGCAATGAAGCACCGCCTCAGAAGGGTATTGTAAAAGCGACAGATTCTTTCCGATAGCAAGCTTGTCTGGTGAGCTAATTAAATGAACGAGCGAGAATGCCTACTAAAAATGGAACGGCTGTCTGCTTCCTCATCAATCCGTTGCAAATAAAAAAACTAATTTTCACTGCAATTTACAATAATCACAGTGAATGAGTGTGATATTTGCAACAAAATTCATTACATTGTTAAATGTGCAACGAATTAATGCAATGCAATCGATCAGCAAATGATGCAAAAGAAAAAACTATTGATTGTATTTCAATAGCTTATTGCAAAGTGGAAGAAAAAAACCGCAACATCGGCCGATCAGAAAATTTTTCTCAGAAAATAGGAAAGCGCGCCAAAAAGGTTGGCACGACATGCGCTTTGCAATCCAACTTATCAGAACAACTAGCAGCAATAATATTCAAAAAAAAAAAAAACGATGAAACAATGCTTGTTATGCTCTTACTGGCAGCCGATCGGTTGCTAAAATTAATTAAAACTTTTAGTCCCAGCATATTTCTATAGAGCCTTATTTTACTTGAGCCCAAACGATAAAGAAAGTAAAGTAGAAGAAAGCCAAGGTGCTTGAATTACCACCAGAATTCACTGGTGAAGGTTTTCCAGTACAGAGGCGATGAAAAAAAGGTTTGAGAAATCTTAACACATGAGCCTTCAAATATGACGATCTCGATTTTCACAGATTTAAGATTCCCTCGTCCTACCCCGTTGGCAAAGTTTGGCAATCAAAACACTTTCGTAATTAAATTTCCGTCATTTCGATTATTTTTGCATTTGCAGCAAAGCACTCATTACCTAAGAATAGTTGCAAAACAAAAGTTGCGCCACCAAATTATTATTCATAAACGGGATGACGTCATCGCCATAGTTTATGGGATCGAAAAAGCGGAATGAGCTAATGAATATATGCGCCATAATATGCTTACGCGAAAATCTATAAATATATAACTATATCGGGTGCTGTAGTTGTACTCAACTGACAAAAAAAGAGTGAAGAATAGGTTCGACAGATGACAGACATCTATATACAATAGAACAAGGACTTCCTAGTTGCTGTTGCAAATCTGCAGGAAAAAAAGCGCAGGAATTGCCTATTTAATGCATTCTCGAGGTGAGATAAGTGTTGTGATGTCGATGGAAAACGAGCTGAAAGATTCGCTTACTATTAGAGTATTTTCTATTGCATCGAAAATAAATGTTAATTTTTTTTTAGCGGATAATTAAATCATCGAGTTGAAGCAATATTACAAAATCCCGCAAAGTGCAATCTTATCCCCTCGAGGTGATCTTTGATCGTTGAAAAATTCATTCCAAAAGTAAATGCAAATATGCGGAAATGTAATAATGTAATGAATCGTTGACATTATTTCATAAACTTCAAAGAAAATACACTTAGATAAATGAATATCATGTAGAAATGAAAAAAAAAAAAAACAAAAACGAATAACTACGAATGCACAATTGTTTTAAATCCTGAACAAAAACCTTGGAGAAAAGCTTGAAAATTAGGATAGCGCATTAGGCAGCATGGCACGATGTGCACTTCTCTGATGCAACCTACAAAGAATTCGATTGCATAAATATTAGAATTCGCTTTTACAAAAATGAGCCGATAAGCTATAACCGTAGCAATTCTGTAACATTCAAAAAGGTAAACACAAATTGTTCTGTTAGAAGAAGATAATCAATTCATGCGGTTCAATCAGCACTAATCATGGTTTTGCATTCGACCAACTCGAGTACACATTAAATTTGGGATGCAATTTTTGGCACTATAACTATGCATATTTTGGATCATATTTTTTAACATATGTTATTATTGACCAAATTGCACTTCCTGAAGTGTCATCCCCTTCCTGTTCCCGACATTCATGAGTCGATTCTACTGGATTGACTAGGAAGCCGGAAAGAGACACAAGTGCACATAGATAGGCAAACAAGTTTTTTAGCGAAAAGTCCGCGATAAGCGCGCATAAACATAAATGAAATCCTTTCGCTGTGAAAAAAAAAAAGACCGATTTTTCTACGCATAAGCTCATTACTTACGAAGGAAGTATACTGTGAGCAAGGCAATTGGAATTCGAGAAAGCATCACTCATATATGAGATGAGAGGTAATCAACCAAATGATAGTCAAAGGGGCATTGCGCTGTACACAATCAAACACAACACAAATGAAGCTTTTAACCAACTATGCTCAACATTTGTATAACACCTCTGCTAATTATTACAGGTGATGGCAAACTTGCGGAATGTAATTGTAAAAGCTCTACTGTTATCACAAGTGAGCATAACGCACTACACATAATAGACAAATAAATATCTGTGAAACTATGTGCCTATTAAGTCATCTTCCCCTTAATGCAAGATTTTCCGTCATATTCAATCAAAACCGATCAAATAAGGCCCATACTTTGATGAATGAAATTCAATTGTAAAAAATTTGGAGCAAATTCAACAATCATTCGAATTCTGTAAATAAAACAAAGAAATTTCGCAAACTTTTTCAATGAAATAGCGGTAAATTGCCTCTTCTCAAATATGTGACCCATCAATAGCTTTAATAAAATACATCCTATCCTCAATGAACAAAGAATCTTTCTAACAAGCAAAGAATTACAAATATTCCTCAATATTGCTTTCACACTTGATCAAAACTGGCCAATGAAAACAATCAAAATCGGGCAAAATTTTCAATCCACAATTTCCTTCCCTTCCCCCTTCACCCCCCCCCCCCCATAAAAAACACTAAAAGTGCAATCATCGACAATATTTGCATATATGACCATCGGTGCTACATTCTAGTCGATTCAAAAAACAAACATATTGTTGCCTAAATTGCGAGAAATGTTATTGGATGACGTAACGACAGCCGCGCGTGTAACGGAAAAAAAAAGATAAACGACTGGCAATAACGCTCTTAATAGAGGACATATGCAATTCGCAACAATTCTTTGAACGGGCACATATATATCTCATTACATAATTAGGCACAACCAGTTGATAGCATTCAGTGATTTATCACTTTGCAGCGTTACTCGGGAGCAATTGCTTCTTTCGATTTGGTGCTTTCCCAACCTACACAAACAATGCTCACGGACATCGTCTTCACTGAACTCAAATATACCTGCTTCGTCTAGGGTACCATAAATGAATCACAAAAATGCCATTTTCTCAACTACTTCAACGGTTCGTCGGTGGGTTTTATTTCTCACAGGTTAGGTTATACCTTCTGTTTCTCTTGTAAGCATGGATGAAAGGCATCCATCTAAAGGATTCACCTTGAAAGCCTCGTTATACTTCCGAAGAAATCATGTGACGGCTGTAAGGACGTCAGGAAATTTTATCACTCCCAAATAAGAGCATCAAATCGGAGATGGAATAGAAGTTTTTGGAATAGAAGTAGCATAGCTTTTTCGCATCTCCATAATACAAGGCAATTTCGAGAAAACGGATAGCGGATTCATCAATAACGCAATCGATGGTTTTATTCACTTAGGTTTCATATTGTGCTTCTAATAATTATCTCATTTCTGGAGGAACGCAAGTTGCCAAAATTTCATTTCCCAAAATATAATTCTTCCTCTCTTTATTTGCATATGTGGATGATGAACGCCAACTTTTGCATATAAGGATGATGTTTGTATGTATGCAAAGCAAAAAATGACGAAGAAAAAACCATAAAATTCCATTCAAAAATGTGATTTTCGTCTGAGAAATATCATACATTTTTTTTTTTAATGTAGACGAAGCGACCATTTGGCTTTATCCTACTGAATCATTCCGACTAGTGACCTCATCGGGACGAGGGCGGTGAAGCAAGTCGGAACTCGTTTCTTGAGTGGAAAAACGATAAATCGACTCGTCAGTATTCGATGGTCACGAGACCAACCTAAGTCTTAACCTTCATGCTACCATATAACTTCAGCTAAATGACAGTGTTAGTGATATGAAGAGACATTTATTCGTAATGAATGCTTTGCCGATTAGAGCAAGTAAGTAAGTAATTTCTAGTAATCAGAATAAGCTTACTTGCATATAAACATTCACTCAATACGCAAAAAAGTGATTCTCTGCTAATAATAAACACCTTTGTATATATAACAAAACGTCTAATAGAGGCATACATGAGCAACGATGATTTCATTCATTGCATAATATGAATGAATGCTCTTTAATTGAGGGGAAGAGCTTCTATCTTCCATCGATAATTGCAATATGCATGTAAACGCAATATGCAAGACTCGATTCAAAAAGCAAATCTTCTAGCGTAACGTTGTCAATCGTTAAAGAATTAATGAGTGCTCAAATAAGCATTCAATCGCAATCAGACTCTCTATGAAAGCAAGCACAATACCATATAAAAGCGATGTGAAATCGCCGATCGAGAGCAACATCACAAAATCTGCTCTGCATGACAATTCTGCGTCTATCGTTCGCAACTGTTAGGTGTGCAAACATACAAAATCGTCACATGACACCTCCTATATCCTTTATATATAACGATAGCACCAACCACATTCAAAATTCATCTTACTTTCACTGAGACGACGTACGCCTATATAAACGTGATAAATCAACAATGTGAACGAATAAACGCAACGGCACTTTCTGCCTGGTGCACTTTGACGCTGATAAGCTTCAGCTCATTGATTACTTCTGCTGATAACCTCACATATAATTTAAACAGCTTATTATGAATGCTTCCATAATAAAGAAAAAATTAATAACGAATAAATTCCATCATGAAAATAGTTTTGCAATTCATAGATATGTCCCCTCTACATAAAAATAAGCACCGACCGGTTCATAAAAGGACCGTCTATTTAATTTATCACTGGAATTAAAACTGAAGACAATAGCAAAGGAACTGCTGGAGATCACTGGGACTGGAATAGTGCAGAAAGAATCGCTGACACACCTCAATACTTAAGCAGAATAGCAAGCAAATCGAATAAAAACATTATGAAGGCTATTAGGGATTAATAAACGATATATCAAAACAGCATACTCCCATAGTTACACTGAAATAATTCCACGCCAAAAATAGACCTATACGTAGATGCAGTCTACCAGATCCATCCTCCCCAACCTTCAAAATGAAAGAACTGCAGCCTTGTGAATTAAGTAAAAACTGTGATAAACTTCTATAAAAGAGATAAAAAATACCAGTTCTTCCAATGCGATGAGTGTAATCTTCGATCGACTTCGCCATATCATAGTTAAGTACCAACGAGACATCTTTAATATCGATACCACGTCCGGCAACGTCGGTTGCAACGAGAATATCTTTGCTGCCATCTTTCAATGCAGCCAACGAATACTCTCGTGCATCTTGTCCTTTGCCTCCGTGCAGAACACAAGGCGCGAAACCAAGTTTTGTTAAACCCTTCGCTAGCATATCCGCACCCTGAAACATTAAAAATAAACGTGACCGATAGTCACAGACAAGTGTCAGCATGTCCGATTGGCGTTTACTCAAAACACCTTTTCATTTCCTTCAAATATTTCTCTACTTACCAAACTCCATCTCTATACTTAGTGACTGTCACTTGTACATCACTTACCTTGCAAATGTTAGTTTCCATATTTAATCGCACCTACTAAACGCCAATTTCTATATATTATCGTACCAGGCATATTGAAGTTTGTATATCTTTTAATCAAATTCTGAAAGCCTACCGAGAAACTCAAATGGTAATTTTGCTGCAAATATATTAATTTAATAAACGAAAGGCTAATAAAACTAGCAGTTTGCATAAATGAATTCATATAGGAGAGATGAAGGCCCTATTCCCCGCTCTTCACTATTGACATATTTATGTGACCATCATTTTTATAAAAGTCGGCCGCATTTCCTTACATAAGCTTCCTCTCAAATGTTCTTGAAAGAGAGACTTCGCAAGAACACAAAAGTGCAACTCAAAAAGAACTCTTAGCGACTTCAGTAGAATCATTTCTCATTTTATTTGCCACCATATAGGATTCTGGTAATATGAAAAGTGAATAAGCTCTACCTGAGTGCATAAAATTCATTCAAATATAGCTCGATTTCATCAAATTAAAAAAAATGAGTGAACCCTTTGAATTATATGATAACTACAATTATTTCACTGAAGCCATCAAAATTCACAGTGTCATCGTTTACATTCTTTATTATGCTCGAAAGCATTTTAAGTGGCGTGTTAAGCGACATTTCCTCACTCAGTACAGGTATTCAACAAAAGCACTAAACAGGTAACAGTAAAAAACTGTAGCTTAAATCGAACAACAGCTTCATTTCAATGACACTCTTTTCGACTCCAACATATGGCTCCAACTTTTTGCCGAATATTTCCATGCAATCGAAGAATTTGTGGTGTGGAAGAACGAAAGAGAGAATGCGGAATGGGGAAGGGGAGAAGAGGGAGAAGGAAAAAAGGGGCTCCAACTTAGAGAAGGGCATCAGGTGAATGGTCTTAGTTTATTGAGTTTCAACTCTGTCTAGATCACTACTCTACTATAGTACTCAAACAAATCGATAATAATCAAAACCTCGAAACTATAGAAAAGAAAAGAAGAGAAGTTTATATGTCGTTAGAGAATATTACGAATACACTTTAAAATACCTAAAAAAAAAAACGTGTAAAAAAAAAAGATTACACAGTGCGAGATTGCCAAAGAAACTTCCTGAAATAAAAACAGAAGAGGACGAAAAAATTAATCGTTGAGCAAAAAAAAATTTGAATTGACTACTTCCGGCTATTCTAAATATGAACATTTACAGTAAATTCATTTACAGTAAATCAGTTCATCAGAAATAGCAAAAAGTGAAACAAAATTTTGCCGACTAAACAAAAAAAAGTGTAATCGGAAGAAAAACGAAAGAGATGCGATGAGCGAAATGGATATGAAGTTGTAAACAGCTATAAGTGCTGTAAAATGTTCATCTAAACGATGAAGCATTTTTTTTTTACTTCAGTGAAGAAGAGTAGAGATTCAAATCATAACAAGCTGGAAATTATATAAATAAAGAATAAGGTGATATCTATTCATCACTAATATCAATCATAGATGATTACTGCAATATTTGCAAAAGTAATGTTCTATGCGCACTGAAGCAATTCACTCAGGTTTAATGCAGTCATTTGTCTCATCCATGTAAACCACACACAGCCAACGGTGATCACCACTGACCTATAGGTAGCTAATGAAATCAGTTAAGCGAATATACTTCCTAATTTAATGCTAAAATGTTAGATAAATTAAACTGCTTCAATTCACCTAGAAGTTCTCTCTAAGGTAAAGGAAGACGATGAAAGTTTATTAATAGCGAGTGAAAATTTATGAAAATCTTCTAATGCAACAAAAAAAAAAAACAATGAGCCAACAATACTGTTTGGAAAATGAACAAAATCGGTAAACTTAAAAAAAAAAGAAACTTCCCGTCAGCCCTTACTGATTGCACGGCAAAGTAAACCAAACAGAAACTATAAACACTGAGTAATCAACTTGAAATGAACTAGAAACATTGGATAAGGACTACTGCAATATAAATATCATAGTTGTTACTATCTGAAAATATTGAAAAGAAAAATATAGGCAAACACATATATGCAAATATGATGCGAAATCGTTCGAAAGCAAATAAAAGCAACGAGTGATACGAAACCTCTTTCGAAATATAAGACATCATGGTTAGTGGAAGACTTCTCATTGAAAAGTTTGTTCCTTCCTCCCCCAAATCCTTTCAAAAGGTATGGAGAATCACTTAAGGGTGAATGCATCAACGAGTTAAATTTTGATCGAATAGTTTGAAAACATCATCGAAAAAGGAACGATTTGAAGGAGAGAAGAACTAAGAATTGCCACTTTCTAAAAAACTCGAAGAACATCACAACGCACATTTCATCTTTAAAAAGAAAGACGCCTCAGCAATATTTTTATTTAATAACCTCACTAATTCTCATTCCCTTCAGCAAAAGATTCAGAGCGACAACTCGATCCCTTCTTATATATATCCAGAGGCACCCCTCCCTCTTCCATGAGTTTTGTCGGTGATATTTTTATCCTTGGCAATAAAAACTTTCGATAGTATTTCTATCACCCCTTATAAATTATCAGGTCAAAGCTTCACCCTCCTCACAATTTTTAGTGATACTCTAATCCACTCCCCTTCCCGCTGCCATAAAGATTTTCGACAATACTCTCCATCCACCTTAAGACTATTTGGACCTTCTGGATAACCATAAAAACGATGATGCAACAATTATTCATATTTAATAATCACGAGATGAATATTTTTCACGAAAAAAACTCCCTCGAATTAGTGGATTTTATTATGAAGACGAGAGTGAAGAAGTGGAAAAGCTAGTATAGCATATGTGGCGAAGAAACGATACAGAGAGACAGAGATGGGAAGAGGAAGAAAAAACTGGTTTCATAAAACGGCGATCAGACTGGTACGTGCAACGACGACTCAATGAAACGACACACAACGCAAATGCTCAACTTCAACAAGCTTTCAATTGAAACACCTATTCTCTTTGTACACCTGACCAACATAAAATATTACCCTATTGTGTTAGATGACCAAATAGCATTTCAAGCAGTAATTCATATATATATATATATATATATATATATATATATATATATATATATATATATATTTATATTTATATTTATTTATTTATTTATTTATTTATATTTATATTTATATTTATATTTTTATATTTATATATATTTAATATATAATGTATATCTGAGCCAGAAAGGAAATCATTAAAAGTCGTAGGCACTCCGACATCAGTAAAATAGAAAAACAGATAAGCTGCCGGAAAATAGCAATATGCTGAATAGTGAAAACTAAAAGTTGGCATATAGCCAAGATAAAAAAAAACAATGGACAACCCTCAACAGATTGAATGTCGTTGGGGAAGGCTGCCTTCTCGAAGGGTAAATAATTGAATTGTTGCCAGCAACTCGTTGTTCCGTTTCGAATCAAATAACAGATCAATGATCAGTTTGGTACTCTATGGGATCAACGACAAACGAACGGGTTGTCAGGCAGCTGTCTGAGTGTACGACAAATCGCATCATCCAAAGTATATTCAACTACATTTTTTTGCTTAAGAAAGCAATCTCACTTCGTAAAGCTGCAGTGACACTTTGAAATTTTGCTGTACATGAGCGATGACGGGATTTTAAATTAACCTAAATAAACCTAACGAAAAACTAAAAAATTTTTGTTCTCGGGATGTTTACAGATGGTATGAAGGGGCTGGAAGGACGGAAGAAGAGAATCTGAAATGAAAGTCTACTCCACCTCCTCCCTCCCCCCCCCCCCACCCAAAATAATTTTTGCGCGCAAACCAGTCGTCATATCCTTCGCTAAATAAGATCGCGCTCCACTCTTTGACGTTATTCCTAATTGCAGTCACACAAACGGCTAATCTTTGAACCACTTCAACCAGAAATTTATAGCAGAAAAAAAAAAAAATAATATGCGAGCAAATCCGTCTGGCGTCAAAGAAAGAATGGCGGGCAACGGAAGACCATCTGTAAATGATGCAGTAAATAGCTAATAAATGAAACAGCAAGCCTGGAATCACCTTTATCTTTGCATTCCTCACTTATGAATATCTTCAAGTTTCACCTCACGTCGAATACAATGTTGCAAAAACTGTTCGCCTGTGAAACAGATATACAAAAAAAAAAAAAAAACAAATGGAAAAACGCGTCAGATGAGTTTAAACGATGCGCTTTAACTGATCCCATTGCTCGCGGAATTTTTTTTTTCAAAATATCCACTTTTTTTTCTGCAATCCGACTATGCAGATTAACCGATTACAAAAATACGAGCATTTCTATGCGCTAATATTTCATTTCGGAGGAAGTAGATAAATTTGATAAGTTGCACTATGTGATTACATCGTGCATCATACGTACCAAATTTCACATGGCTCGCAAATTGAAATCACATGAAAAAGAAACAGATATAGCAATATGCAAAGAGATCATCTCGTCATAATGCAATTTGCAAACAGAAATACTCCCAAAATTGTATACTTGGCACATGCCTATTAAATATTATGAATGATCAAAGAGAACAATTGCACAATGATGGATCCGTAACAACAAGAGAGCAAATTGGTTGCATAAAAAGGGCGATGAGAGGAACGCTAAACTTTGTATATATAAAAAGAAATTACACTAAATAAAATCACTTTATGAGTATCGCAAGAGGGATTAGTGATGAATGTTGTCTTCTCAGGAAACACTATAAAAGACGGGGATGAACCAATGATCAATTATTACTTCTATCAAGTAAAAATAAAGGCACTTTTGCAGAAACTATTAAAACCATATTTCAAAATTTCATAGCAAAGAGAGAGATACTAGTAAGTAATGTCCATAGATAAATAAAATGTAGACAAATGAGACAGCAAGTAAAGTCCAGGGGCTAAACGGGGACGAAACAATGATTAGAGAGAGAGAGAGAAGGAAAGGGACAGAGAAGGAGAGAGAAAGAAAGGGGGAAAGAAGGGAGAAAGAAATGGAGTGAGAGAGAGAAAGAAAGGGAGAGAGAGAAGAGATAGTGGAGGGGATGAGCAAGAGAAAATGTATATAGAAACCTTTATCAACATATCCGTTTCCGAGTACTCTAAAGGATAATCGAATTGCGAGTTGCATTATGTGAGGTACAACACAATATAAATTGAAATATTCAATAATTATCCAAACACAATGTGTAAAATTCAATATAAATGCAATAAAGCACAATGTGTTCTCTCCATTAGATATCAATTGGGATATTATCCACAACTATTTTTATACATTCTTCTTATTGCCGCCTTGTTGCATTATTTTATTAAAAAAATAATTCACTATTCTACACGTCTAGACCCTCGAAAATTAATAAATATTAATAGTAATAAGTATCCAACTAACGTAGTAGATAACTCGGAATTAGAAGATAAATATGACCAAATTAAATGATGTGAGGATGCAAGGAAGTAAGCTGACAGGATTACGTTCCATTGAGGGAATATGAAGGTAAAAGGGCAAATAAGGTGGCAGGGGGGAGGGAGAGTAGATTTTCAGGGAGTGATGAAAGCATCATAGTCGAGAGTGGTGTTTACTTCAAGTGAGAAACGTGTGAAATGAAACCGGCAACGCACTCAGCGGCTGGCTCCTCTATGTAGCTCGCACACTGCTGTCAGTGTACAACATGCATAGTTCATTTGTCAGCGTAGGGCACATCACCGACCAACCAACCAACCAAACAACCAACCAACTAACCCACCAACCATCGACCGATCAACCAGTCGATCGTCGGTTGATTTGCGATCGCAGTTGCTTGGTGGCCCGTTTGTATAGCAGCTGCTGCTGCTATCAACTAAATTATCATTGCTACGTTGTTGCCTGTCCTCTACACTCCTTTTATGTATTATTAATAAAAACAACTGTATACACAATTGCCAACAAACTCAGCTAGAGAACGATTCATTTGAGCAATGAAGCAAGTTCAACGTTGCCAATTTAATCAATATAAGCGATTAGAAAAATTCGATGCTCACTCACTTTTTAGATTACAATGAATAAACATATTGAGATAGGCACTAATAAAAACTAATTATGAAAACAATCCAAAAAATTTCAGATCAAAATATATTTAACGGGTTGGTATCTTCTAAGAGATAAAAATATTGGTCGGTTGAATTTTCAAAGCTTCTAGAATGGGGTGAAAATCACAAAAACTCATCAACGCCTATCAAAATACATATATATATATATATATATATATATATATATATATATATATATATATATATATATATATATATATATATATATATATATATTGACTACGCAGTGTGATATCATCGCAAAAGCAGACGATAAAAGACGGGTGAGTTTAGTTAATACCTCCACAACCTTATACGGTTATGAAGGTGAAAAGCATCAGATGATATTGTTCAAAATATTTTAAACTAATAGCAAAAATTACGCGCTATCCTTGAAGCTTCCTTTCGCCGTTGCCTTTAAATGAATACTCGAAAGTTCTCAAGCATATAAACTCACAATTTCAATAACAATCGGCTTTAACATGAGCAGATATTAGTACTCGGTCATCAAGTAATATCCGCACTTTTCAATGATACAGATCCCAACATTTTAACTCCCTAGAAAACGACGTAAGTTGACACTGGTGAGACATAAATATTATACATTCCAGTAAATCACACACTGCGAATATAAAATTTTTGGGTGATTATGGGTACAATTAAGTCAGGATCACATGCAGAGTTTGGACAATATGGACATGATTGGACAAAACTCTTAGGTAAAAACTCGCCAAGTCAAAGCAGCGACATTTTAACGCAGACTACATCCGCTTGAAATGCTACCAGCCTTGAATGCCGCCATTACGTCAACCGCTGACCAAATCGTTTCGCCTTTGCTATTCAGCGGCAATTAGAATGCGCAAACGCTCGTTTGTGTTTCAATTTGGAGCGCATTACAAAGCGTGCCACGAATTTCGTTACGTAAATTTACTTACCATTAATAGCTCTATTTCCTGCCAATTCCAAAAACAATCTAATAATTCCGATGTGTAGACATAAAGAGCAAAGCAAATGCCGAATTACATTCACTAGCATTATATTTTTGAAAACAGCACAGAGGTGTTTATGGAGATTCTGGCAAACTATGAGATAATGTGGCCGACTTATATGATCTAAATACTATTTTAAATTCCCTGAAGAAGTAAGCCAGCTGATTGTCGACAAATTATATATATATATATATATATATATATATATATATATATATACATATACATATATATATATATATATATATATATATATATATATATATATATATGAGGGGGAGAGCAGGGAATTATCACGCAATCGAAGGAAAATCCCCCATATGCTTATTTCCGCCCCGCCCATTCGGCTAGTATTGCAGATTGGTAACTATGACTAAATTAGTCAAATACTGTGATTCGGCTGCAATCGCTGAAGTGGTCGCTATCAGCCATGTGCACAGTAAGTAGTGTGCACAGTAAATAGCCACTGTAAATACAACAATGATCGACATTGCGCTATAGAACGGGAACCACATCATGCTGCATTTACCGCTTTCGTCTACCATGCTGCAACCTTTAAAACATCTCTAAGTTCTCTATAAAGCATGCTTCCTACTTTCCGTTCATCATGCTTTACCAAAATCACATAATCAAATGAACAACTTGAACGACACAATAGAGATCGTGAGGTTATTTCAGAGGGAGACTCCCACCACTCTCATATTTTCGATACTTTTTTCCCCACTTCTACAAGCTTAAATCTGTGAAGCGCAACATGGCAATGCTGCGTCTGTGTGAAGTGTTTGAATGTCTTATCTGCCAAAACACTCAATTATTTCAACTACGATACAACATTAATGGAACATTACCCTCTTATGCTAACTTTCATGGTAACTCATCAACACCGATGATACCAAAAAAATTATTCCATTTTACGCAAGCCCGACCATTATTTAACACAATTCACGTCACCAAAAAGGTGAATCCATTTTGAAAGGATCCCACCGGCAATCAGACCAATCGCAATATGGACGGACTTTTAGACAATTTATTTTTAGCTGGCAATTTATGAGACTAGTCAGCCGGCTGCGCCAAAAGCATGTGCGTATTTAGTTAGTGACAGCTCCTCTGGTGCACTTCAACACATGTTTTTTTTAATTGAGACCGCAAGGATAAAAAAGTGCACAAATAATTATGCTATCAAATATATTCTCTGAAACAAAGGAAAAACGGAGAAAAAGGGACAAACGGCTTCGCTAACTTCAAAAAAGACATATAGAAGAGAGTCACAAAAATTAAAAACACCTTATCTTTAAAGGGAACTCATCAGAAAGTTATCCATATCGATGAGGAACACTAATGGAAAAAGGGCAAATCTTCGCAAAAGCCTTTCCAAATATTTAATAATTTATAATGTTCTCACAAAATCTCATATCTAATTTCCATTAAGAATTATCAAAGTCCTAATTCAAAATGAAGCACTCTGACATAGCTGTCAATGATACATCTGGACGAACTTGGCAACCTATATATACTCTCCTCTCATCCTCCCACTCTTCATCACCCCAAATAATACCACTACAAATTAAACCTCTTTTTATCAACCAGAATAGTTTCATTCCATTCTTCCCAGCCCTATGTTTTTCGTGAAAACTGTTTTTACCCACTCAGACATTTTTATATCTCTTCCAGCAGACTACAGTCGTGAGGTTTCCATAGTGACGTTTGTTCGTGATAAAAGAAAGCTAACTGAAATCGAACTTCCCACTGATTGAGGAGACCTTCAATAACGAAAGTAAAACAATAAAATTCCTCATTTTTACAGTGGAAGAGGAATTTCAAAGAAAGAGAACAAAGTATGAAACTTGAGAAAACTTTCCTTCTGCTTAGACTCGAGAAAAGAAAGGACTCTGGGAAGAAAAAAAATTTTTTCAATCCATGCAGCAAGAATACACTCATTCTGCTGCACTTTTTGCAAATGTTTGTGATATATCAATAGAAATATAACCACAGTGATCTTGAATTAGCTCGATTCTTAGAAATTACAGCTTTATTTCCATAGACAACCTAAATAATTCAGATATTTATGAAAACCTTTGTGAATTATTACTGAAATTCTCTTTCAAAAAAGGCAAAAATTTAAAAATTATAGCTCAAATATGTGATTTTTATCATTAGTGTTTTAAGAAGATATTCTCTTAGATTTGACCATCTCTATATAGAGCGTTATAAGGTGCATTGAATAAGCCATCACACAGGAGAGAGTGTAGGAAATAGCTTTCTACTTCAAGAAAGGATATATAAAGAAATTAAAATCGTTGATTTCAGAAGGACTGACCACATTCTGCTAACTGAATAAAAGTAAATTTGCTTCTTCAGTGTTTGCATCTGCAATACTTTTAGTATCGGAATTACAAATTCATCGAATAGACTCATGACCTGAGATAGATAGCTTCACATTCATCCATACTTTAAGAGGCATTATACAGCCTTCCTTTCAGCAATGTTAAATATTTATAGGCAAGAATCGTCGAGTTTATTCATTTTATTCCAAAGGAGTGAATCCGAGACAAACGAGATATGGCACCTCTGTTGAGAAGCACTTTCTTTATTCGTATAAAATGAATCTAACTGAAAGTGTTGATAATTCATTTCAATTCAGTGGGGCCACCACATTTCAGATTCGAGAAACTTTTGGAGGAAATACGGGAAGGTGATGAGAATCACGTGTAGGGAAGGGGGATTAAAGGGCAATGAAAAGAGAAACACTTGCGAAATAAGTAAAGAAAACGAAGCGGATATTGCAGACAAAGGTATGCAACAAGTAAGAGGCAGTGCACATTCGTTTAATTCTAATGACGGGAATGCGGTGGCGCATTGCTAACCAAACAAGGAGCTGCCTACTTCACACTTAACACTGCTGTGGCTGCCTGGCTGGCTCATTTATTTCTCGCCTGTTGCACGTACGACAAGCTGCTATCTCCACAGACAAACACTACTGTCCCATTGTAAGTAATCAGTGTCGAGTATATATGTGTATATGTGTGCGTGTGTGCATGTGCGTTGCGCACACCCATATGGACGTATTGAATAATCCATAAGGACAGAGCGGTCTGCACTTCGAGATGCAATGCCTGCCCACAAGCCGGGCCTTTATAGGTCTTTTCCTTGCACAACAACCGTCGCATAGCAGCCTGCCTTCTCAACGCATCTCTTTGCGCTCCCGATCACAGTAGGAATACTTCCTTGTAGCAACTCGCTGCTTCGAGCAACACTCATCGCGCTGAGTAGCTGTGATTGATTTTATAAATTACTGTTACTTGTATTAAAAATGCTATTCAACTGTGCAGTCCCTAAATTCTACCTCCACACTGGAATGTGAAATGGACGCAATGTGCCTCAAGAAGCGATCGTAGTACGCATTCATCGATATGCAACATCTCTGCAATGGTCAAATGACACCACCACGCTTAACAATGTTTCATCATTCAACTCATTTCGACTAACAATTCAACTCATTTATGCCAATTTGCTGACAACCGTGCTTAGTGAAAACTGTTCACCGATATGCACCGTTGCAACAAACAGATAGCTGTCAATGATTGCAAAGTGAGCTAGCTACATCGGCTATAATGACAGCTGACCAGTCTTTCTATGCTTATAACGGCTATGGATCAATGACAAAAGAGACAAAAACTTGTGGAGAAGTAAGGGAATGAGGAGTGCCAAACGGTGCGGTGCGCATCGAGGCGTTTAGTTGCAAGAAGTGGTGCTCTCCCACAGAAAAACAAACATGCACAGCACGTGGCTTGCACGTGCATCATTCTCTCGAGAAGCACGCATTTTCTCACACAATGCAATGCGATGAGCGAACGAGCTTCGACAACGCGCACATACAAAGAACGTAGCACTCGAACTGCGTTCATCGCGTTTTCATATTACCATCATATTGCTGACAGCCGACTTGTCGCTAAGCATTCAATGAGACGCACTCGACGGAAATGTGTTGAAATTTACATTTTTATTTTTTTAACTATTAACTGTTTTACACCATAAGCTTCTACCAGACTAAGCGAATACTCTTCTATGAGACAAAGGTGAACAGTCCAACATCTCAGTATGAGGTCAAGTACGAATAACATGCAGCACAACCTCATGCTTTATGTTATTTCTAATGATGGCAATAGGTCGTGACGTTCATTACGGGCACCACCTAAGAGTCATAAAGAGTAATAATATACTAATCGATTTCCTAAATGGGCAACTAAAACTTTTCTCAAATACGACATGAATGTGGATACATGAAAGGAGAACAACACGGAGTCATAGACTGACACGAAATTCGGGGAACCAAATTGGTTGGTGAATAACTCAAAGAACGCCGAAACAATAAAAAGAGAGCAGAAATGGCTGCAAACAATTCTCAGAGTATAACTTTGAGGCCATAGTGGTCGGAAAATGTCTAGAGGCTCAGTTCATATGTTGCAGGTAGAAACCGCTTCTGAGGTAAGGAGCTGTTGGAGGAGAGGAAGAAAGAAACCCCGACATCAAATGATTTCGCTAAATCAAAATTCCGGCTTTAGTAGAAAACAAAAATGAATATGGTCAACAAAACAATGCAACGATGAGATCAAAAATTACAACTTCTTTATGCAAAAAAAAGAGAACAACCGAACTAAAAGATGCAAAGTGCAGCTTAAAATAGATTTTCATGGACGACATAAGAATTCGAAACAAAGCATGCAAAAAAATATACGAGAAGACTTACTAAACTGTTCTTCAAATAGGTAGTAAATATCTAAAGCTGACATTCCTCACGCTACTTCCTCCACCTCCCCCCCCCGCCCTCCACTCTCAGCAAAGAAATAAAAAAACGACCAACCTTCTTTTGATTGACAAAAATAATGATCGGTGGTTCGAATGCTTCCGATGAAAGTAGCTCGACCAACTTCTTTCTCTTTCTCTCCTCTCCAATCATGTAAACAATCTGTTCGACACGCTCTGTGGGACGACCAACCGAACCAATATAGACAACCGCTGGACGACGTAAATAAGCCCTTGCTAGACGTTCTATTGCTGGACTCATCGTCGCCGTGAACATCACCGTCTAGAAACTTTATACATTAATTCCATTCATCTCCTTCATAAAACGATTGCAAATAATTAACATACTGCACATAGACTATTTTATCATCACTGCCTAGCAGTAAAACAGTTGAACCCAATAACAAGGTGCAGTACGTTTAAAAAACCTCCTTTCGTAGAAATAGTACTGCATCGAAATTTCAGGAAGGAGCCTCCTTCTGTGACGCCAATGACTTTCTCCTCGACTATGCTCGGAGAAAACAGCACGTACCGGTATATATGGCACACGTTATCGGAAAATTTATCTCTATTTTTGAAACATCTCTTGTAATGGAAGTTCTTCAAGTCTCTAAAGGTAAAATTTGTCGTGATTATAGTAACGTTAGTGTTACATATATTTCTGAGCAATTCCCATCTACTATTATATCAGCATCGAGGGTCGACCAATTGCATCTGAATGCAGCAGCTATCGGAAATGAGAATTTGAGGTAACAGCCACGATAGAATGACTACAACATCCATTCGGGATGAGGAATGGATGCTTCTTTGACTCGAACGATAAGCGCACTTTTGCTGATCAAGAACGACAAAAGAAGAGTAGAAGTTCAAATCGGATTGCCCAAAATAAAAGAATTGTACTTTCGTTTTGACCCAAACTTCGCTCAAAATCGTCTCAATGGGTGGAGTCCCGCTTAACGAAAGAAATTTTTCAAAGGGCGCCAGTTCATTACGATGGCAAGTAGATAGCTGAAGTAATTGATTGCAAAGCTTAGCTCTCTGTCTCAACACGTCTGATACGCACAAGTTTCATACCTGACGATATTTCTTTTTCGAATAGAAATTCTCCATAATTGATTCTTCTTTCTCGGCCTCTTCGGTATCCGGTTTTAAATTCGTCACAGGAATATACTCGAGTACCTAAATATATTGCACATCAGGAATGCAGAGTGAATTGCATCCAAAATATTGCAAATGTCCTTTATTATTATTTTTAACCTTCCAAGATCGAAGGAAGAATGAAAACCATAACATGACCAAGGAAAATTTTTTATTGCTATGAAAATATTCCTTACTATTTTTATCGATAAGCCTGCAAGTTAAGATAAATAGAAAAAAATAAAGTGAAAACTCGATTTTGAAATAAGGGTATTTTTGAGTCTCAAATATATTATGCCAAAAAAAGCGAACTGCATAAAGCTTTGTCGAATGTGCATCTTTCTAGGATGCTTGAAAACTTTGCGCTTTGTTATGCAACCAAAAATATGCAATTAAAGTCGCAGATCCGAAAGCACTGCTAGTGGACTCTCTCTCTCTCACTTTTTACCTTCATCAGAATTATGGTGCGGTGGTGCGATGGGGTTAAGAAATGGGAGGGAAAAGGGAATTCTTGGCCCACTACGATTAAGCTCTAAGAAAGATAGAAAATATAGAAAGATTCAAAACTTCCTCTCACTGCTCCCTCCTTAAAACATTACGAGATATGAAGTGCCAATTTCTTGATCATAGTTTCAAGCAAAAAAAAGATTCAACGAACAACTCAGCAACAATTAAACAAAATACTCATCAAATGATAGCAACTCAAATGGGGAAATAAAAACAATTGGTTGTGCAACTCAAAGCCACCTTTTGAACCTCAGGCTCGAAACCCATATCCAACATGCGATCTGCTTCATCCAGAATCACGTACGTACATTGATCCAATGATAAGTATCGATTTTCTAGCACATCTAGTAGACGACCCGGCGTAGCAATTACCACCTGAATATGATCGATCATTCAACAAAAAAAAATATATCGCAATTCTCGTTTCTATAGATATATTGTAAAGTCGTCAATGAGAATAGCTATGTCGCATAGTTCCAAATAAAACCGAATCCCAAATAAAACCGAACTCATGTGCAACTGTATGGCGAGTGTGGCTCCCAGGTAATTTTCTTCTAAATTGTTGCTACCAGTCGTCTGCAATCGATGAGAAGAAAGATACAGCAACAAGAGAAGTTCCTCATTTAAAAAGCTGAAATATCCCTCTTCTATACTCCAACACCTCAAAAAAAAAGCAGCAATGCATCGAATCTAAAACTTCAAGCAATAATTTCAGAAAAAGCAACAACTTCGTCTATATCCTTTCCTTCTCTCTCACAATGTCACCCTTCAAATAATCACCTCTAATAGACCTAACACGATAAAAAGTTTACATCTCGTATGTTACTATGCAATGCTTTCATATCTTTTCGTTGAAAAACAAACAGAGAATGTAGTGACGTTGTGATGATATTGGTGAGGATGTATATTTAAAAAAATATGCAATCTGCATTTCTATATTGCAGATATTGAGGCAAAATCATCGCAAAATGAACGCTTTTTGAGGGATTTTACTGAAAGTACAGTGCAAGACGATATTCAAATAACTGCAATTGCAAACGGTAAACATATCGTCATAAACTAATAAGTATTCAAATCAAATTTCTGCAATTACCATCAATAATTGCAGTTGAAATTTTATATTTTAGTACTGCAATGGCCTATTTCATTGGATAATCGGTCAAAATATTTCAAATACCGACTTAAAATGATATAAACATTGGAAATGGAGCAACGGCTGCATCATTTGTTGTAATTGCTATGAACATATCACATACATTGAGATCATAAAGTGAATATTATGATATCATACAGCAAAGCATCAAGCTGCGAACACACAGAGTGCATTGCATGGTCAAGAACAAGGTGAATGTGCGTTTTGCATTATCTGTAACCGATCTGCATTATAATCACCGAGATTCAATTGCAAAAATTACAGTGCAAATTACATTGCAATAACCAACATTGCAATGACCAACATCGCAATGTGTTTAGCATTGCAATGAATCTAGATTCATCGATTCATACTAGATATGTGTGCATTTTTCTCCCAAATATACAATAAGCCTTTGAAATCCGTGCACTTTCATATGAATAAAGCTAAAATTTGCACCCAGACAAAACAGAGCGGGAATAGGCGCACAAGAGAGCACGGGAACATACAAACAAGCACTTCAATTCACTAAAATTATATCACTGAACGCATATTTTCGACGATAAACTACTATAGAGGCCATAAAAGAAGGCAAGAGAGCAATCTGTCAAAATGCGAAGAGCGACAAAGTGTAATAATAAAGGTACGAAGCTTTAGAATAGTACAAATGTATCTCACCTTATCACATAACCCACATGCGCATGTACCCGCATGTAAATATAGATGCATACACCATATACTCCCATCGTACTATTGCGCGCAGTACACAAAAGCATTTCATTACTGCACATTGAATCGAATTTAGTGAGGTTTGACCTTCAAAATGCACATTTGGAACCTATTCCAATAACGTGAGAAGAGGCAATATGAGCATAACCTGTATTAATAACCTGAAGCAATATGGGCAAATTATTCGACTCTTTTCTGTCATATGTGTTCATTTTTTTGCAGTTTCTGTCGCTCCTGCTAATAACGATCTCAAAACGTTAAAGAATTGTGTGAACGGCTCTATTAAAGCATATCCACGTTACTAACTTGAGATGTGTGTGTCGGTAACTGTGCACAACCCACCCCACCTCGCCCCGACTTACCCATGCGAGAACAATGAGGTTATAAGGATAGTAAAAAGGAGAGACAGCTGTTCCTTCCACCCATTCCCATCATGGTCTCCAAACAACGTGGAAAACGACAGCCCTGATCCCTAATTTTCTCTCCGGAAGACGAAACGTGAAATTCGGTGTTCCTTCATCGGTTTTGCACCCCTCGTTTGCAAAAAATCTGTTTAAGATCTCTCTCTATACACGCTTAGAAAATGTTCCAGTGATCTCTAATCATGATACATAAATGATGGTTGATATCGTGAAGCGTTAAAATGGTTGACGAATGAAATGTTTTGACAACGCGAGATCAACGATATTTTCATAGATGAAAAGAAAACCAATTCAGCAGGCGAGGGAGGAGAGGCAGCATTTCATCTTCATTGGCAAGTTTTAACGCATCGAATATTGGTCACGGCTATTACAGCATTTTATACCGTTAACGAAGTAATGCGAGTAAAGATAACCGTTATGTATCATAATTCCAGCAAAAGTTCAAAGAGCAGCGCATTTTCTTGATTTAGAAGCCATTAACGAAGTAGAGGAGAAAGACGATGAGCATTTGAAACAATTACAAACTGCTTAAAAACGACGACTGTTAAGAGTGGCTCGAGTTCAATACTTGAAGGCCTAAGTCAATTAGCTATTAAGAAAACTCTAATTGAATATGCAAACTAACCCTTATAACTGCCTAGGCATTATTTAGTCTCGTCAACGAACAAACAGACAAATGAACACCTGCGATCAGTCGGTGAATTCAAATGAGTTGAGCTTAGGTGGTATCATTTTGCACGCAAAAAGATGCAATGCGACGATAAGAAAGAACGAACAAGAAAGGCGATCGTCGATATGAACGAAAACACTTTCAATTGAAAAGCATTGCGTGCATTGCTAGACAGCGCAAAAAAGAAGTGCAAAGGAGTAGTGCTACGATCAAAAAGGTGTTTACATTTAGATAGGTTCTACGCTTTGAGGCTTAAACAATCTATTCAATGAGATGCAAAGAAAAACACTTCAAGAAATATGCAAATTTTTAAAACATCAATGAAACAAAAATATAAAATTTAGACAACACATTATAAGAAACGATAGATGTAAAAAGCGCATAGTGCATAAATCGAACATGCTCACCTCAACTCCTAGACGAAGTTTAAGTCCTTGCTCTTCACGTGATGCACCACCAATAACCGATACGGTTCTGATACCAAGAAGCTGTCCAAATTTTACGGTTTCCTCTTCGATTTGCTGTGCCAACTCGCGTGTCGGTGCCATTATGATTGCATATGGTCCCTTAAATTTTGGAAGATAATAAAACAATTGCAACAATGTCAGCAATTCAAAATCTATTGCATTCAGTTATCTCCCCCAATAAATAATCAAATTACGGCATATAAGAAGCGAAAACATTCGCCTCACCTCTTTTCTCTGGAAAGAAGACGACGGATTGCACTCTCCAGCCAAAATGGAACGAGCAATTCTCACATACGTTGCCTTGCGAGGTGAAAAGCACAGCCCGTCGAAACTTTCGTGACACCTTCTTGTCATCACGAAGGAAGACTATTACCCCGCCTCCCCCCCCCCCCACATCTCTCCCCCACTTCTATCAAATTTCTCTTCGTCCTTAATCGTCAGTGTGACTCCTATCGATTTTCAGCTCCTTTTCCTTCAAGCACTATATCGCTGGAAAGCATAAAGGACTTTCAAATTCCAGCACAGAAAGGTTCCGCAAAAAGAAATTCCTTGGCAAGAAGATAACCAATCGCCTAATTTGTGGGTTAAGGAAGAGGGCGGGAAGAGAAGAAAGAAGCACCTCTCTCACGACAGACTGCTCCGATAGACTCACAGTTTTCAGCACCCAAATTTCATCAAAAGTGCTGATGCGATGTCATTCTTAAACCTTAGACAAGAGGAAAAGTTCCTATGCCAACAACGAAAAACCGGTGAAATTTCAGATTACTTTGCAATGCGTAGTTTTGCACCTCCATCTGCATCGCCAAAACAGTGTATATCCCGTGATCTACATCAGCTGACGCCCCCTTTCCCTTCTTCTCCCCAATGGAGATAAAAACCGTCCCCTTCTCTTACTAAGCATTCACGCTTCGTTCAAATCTGCTTCTATATCTCACAAAAAAAGAGGGAATATATACCGAGTCTTGATCCTCATTAGTCTGTATTTTCGGCAATGATGTAATCCACACGAGAAGGGGAATAAGAAAGGCGGCCGTCTTGCCTGAACCTGTTTCCGCCACGCCAATAATATCACGATTCTGTAATCCGATCGGTATCGCCTGTCGCTGAATCGGTGTTGGCTCCTGAAAATCTTGCATATTAGACGGCAAAAAGTTCAGAATCCTCACAACCAAAAGAAGGAAGAGCATAATTCAACACATAAAAGAAGGCTTCTCAACGAAATTGTAAGTATGAACTTGTCAATGCAATCCACACTGACCGTTATCATAAGATCACTCCACTGCACAATAAGTTGTTCAATTACTCCAGAAGCATCCCCGAAGCATTCACTTTTTTAGTGCAGCAACACAGCGTGTCGTTCGACCGGTATATTACGCAAAGGCCGCTTTCAACAAAACACAATTCCCCCAATTTCCTCATCGCCCAACCATCCCCACCGCTTCCCCTCCCCAATGTAAGTGGTTGCACAATACGTTCCTCCCAAGGTACACTAGTCTGCTATATCCTTCGGGAATCTCTCTCTTATGCAAGCAATCGCCGGCAAAAAAAGTGCATTTTGGTCTCGTAACAACACAATCCGTTTTCCACCCAACTCAGAGTATCATCTTTGCTAGAGGGATAGTTTTCTCCACGCACCACACAATCACCAACACACACTGCGGAATCACATTCCACCCAAAAAGAATCATGACTATGAATGACGTCTACATAGATAATCCTTTCTACGTATGCGCACTATGAACAAACTCAACACTAGCGAATAAGAAATGCTCCGATAGGGTGCAAGTCAGCAACCGCAGTTTCAGCAAAGCTTCCATCTTTTTTTTTTTCATATTCTGGAAACAGTGGAAAGTTCGAACTCAAGATTGTGGTGGAGAGGGAAAAAGAGGATTGTAATGGAGGCGAACTATGACTTACGCTCATCAACAACACACCTTATAACCAATTTTGATGATAACATCGAGCACTTCGCTTGGTAGTCCAGCCTCCACCCAGTTCCTCAACGGCTTCGGCACACGTCCACCTTTGATGGAGATATTGAAGTCTTCGCGGAATATACGCCAGTCACGCTCTTGCATCTCTTCGAGTGTTTTTTGCGTCCAATGGCGGTTATCGAATGCCTCTTTCTTTTCCTTCTTTTTCACTCCTTCCAACCTGAATTCAACAACATCACCTTTGAAATGTTATAACAACTTGCATCATTACACTCACCTTTGGTGAAAGCAATGAAGGAGCAAAGAATAAAACAAAAACCAAAAACGACATCAACCATTGGTACCAATTATTATAATTCAGAAGGATCTTTGAAATACTTTCACATTCAAAAAGAACTGAAGTCAATGGATATCACTTAGGATCGAACGATATGAGTTCTTCCTTCTTGTCAGTTACCTGTGCACCTTCAGTGGAGAACAATGTCTTTTTTATACTGCAATGGGAAATCAATTCAAGTATGAGGGAGCACAAGGCTATGGACACACAACTCCCATCTCTACGTCATGCTTGCATAGGTTTTTCGCCGATCATAGGGCATCGCTACCTGATAGCCTACCTCATCTTCACAAGTTCGGAGGGAGGAGGGGAGATAGGAAATGGAGAATGGAGACGAAAGATGCAACAACTATAGCGAACGGAGTTGAAAGAGGCGAACTGACAACGGACTCAACAGCGTGCATCCATTTGATCTCTGGCCGTTACAGTGGTGAGCTTGTAACGATCACGGTTAACTCCGAGCAAGACAAAGCAGAAATAACCACTTCCCACAAATTCATAGCAAGTGAATGAACAGCTGTTTCATTCCCTCCCAACAGCAATAACAACAAAAAAATCGATCATTTCGAAACCACCAATGAAAGGCTCCAACAAGGTTTAAGAGGTTCTTTTATTTAAGGGTTTATCAAAAAGTTGTCGTCTATAATTCCCACCCAATACACCACTTCAACTGATGACAGCTTATCGAAATTCAAAGAAATGAATAGCTAGCTATATGGGAACAGAACAAATATATAGCACCTAAGCCGGAAAGCCGGAAAGATAATATTACAAAGTTAGGATTTGAGGAGGAAAACGACTATGAAAATTATAATTTCAATTTCTAGAACAAAGCAATATGATAAGGACGTTGAGTCGCACAATAATATGGACAACAGATCGTTTGTGATCCGAAATTCGTGAACTCAACAATCAATCATTGTTTGTATTCATTCTCTTTTTTCGTTAAAAAGTTATTACAAGAGAAAATATGAAAGAAGCAAGCAAGCAGGCATAATGTTCGGCTGTCAGCAATATCAAATCAAATCAAAACAATACTCGTCATCGATCACAAAGTGATCAAAGATCAAAACATTGGCCCAACTAAAATGCACTTTCACGCGTAAATGGATGGGACTGCTGCCGATCATGCTCCCAGCAAAGTGCGATCCTAAGAATTGAGCCCATTGAACGCGGAAGTATATCAGCAACCTTCAAATATTGCAAGACGTTCTGAAGCGAACAATTTTCACCTCATGCAGAGCATTCCTTCGCTGAATATAACAAACTAAAAGATTTCAATGATCGAGTCATTTCCTCAAACGTTTTGTTAGTGAGGGATAATCTCATAATTCAACTATATTACTCCCGAGATGATATAATCGAAATGATTCAACACAAATACCTCAATGCTTCTTGTTGTTTCTCCTCTTTAGTGCGTCTTCTAGCCATCAAATTAGCATAGAATTCCGACTTTTGTTTCTTTTGTGCATTAACGTCCATGCCGGCGACTGATCCACGACCAAAGAACTGCACCTCGTGTCGCTGAAGATGTCATATATCTTCTTTAACAATTCCTAATTTTACATATTACAAAGCAAACTAAACTGGCAAAGAAATTATAGATTTAAAAAATATAAGTAGTAATATAAATATGCAATAAAACACAACTTCACCACTCTTACCTATCCAAAAACTGATGATAAATTCAACGGAAAGATAAAGTAGAGTATGAAACAGACTTATATATGAAACTGTATACCTACCGAAATCCTGCTTCCCGAACATGCATCTCAAAAAAACCGAGCTTAAAGTAAAGCTTAAAGTTTAAAGCTACAAAGATAAAGCTTGAGCAACAAAAACCAGCGAATCAAAAATCATATGGTGTATAACATTGAAATGATCGCAAAATCGAGAGGAATTTTCACTAACAAATGACGAAGAAAAAAGTATTCAGAGAAGAAGAAGAAAAGAGCTCAGCAATTGTTCGTTACAGCAATATGATTACATCTGATAATATATAATTAAAAAATATGCATGCCTATATCGGTCGGTATTGTAGTGGTAATATTTCGATTAGTATAATGAGATGCTCAAAATAAGAAAACAAATGCCTCATATTCGGAGAATTTTTACAGAAATATGCAAATCGTAAATAAAAAATAATATTCTATAAAATATAAATATAAAAGCATTTATTAGATTCAATTGAAATCTCAAACTATAAACATATTATGGGAGAAGATGCATCTCAACCTACAATTACATCGGACAGTAATTAGAACGCCTATTTGATTGTATAGAAATGAATCAATTTAAGTCGGAAATTCGAAAAAAAAAAGGTAGCAACTAACATTTTGATAGAGTTTATTATAGTCGACCGAGGTATCCTCTCCAGCATCCCAATCGAAGATGAATTTCCGTTCATGCAAACGACGACCACGTTTACGCTTCTCGCGTTGACCCCCTATAAACATCGTAATTATGCACGATAATTCCAACCCTTTTCTTTTATACTCTCTTACAAGGAAATGTTCAGCATTATACAAAGTTCCTTTCCCTCTAAAATAATTCGGCAGTATCATTAAAATATAGTGATGATGACTAATAAGCGAACGGTTTACGGATCGATTAAAGAATAACATTCGTCCAGCTGGTGAGAAAAGAGGAAAGAAAACAAGAGTGGTGGTTGATTCAAAAGAAAAATTCGTTTTGTGGACAATGGTGACTTCATAATGTAGAAACACAACGTAATACAAAAGAGTGCAATTAAATGAAATCTTCGATAATATAACTGCATTATAACTGCCAACAAAAATGGGATGGAACGATCTCAATTTGAAAGAAAACTCACTGCATCATCTTAAAAAATTCCTTAAGATTAGAAAGTGAAAAGAAGTGAGTGATCATCTAACTCATAAACGATAAATTTTGTCGTTTATGAAACCCTTTTCAACAGTAATATGCATAGTCATCATCAAAACGTATTAGTCAAAAATAATACAAATAAAGATTTGTTGAAAGAAAAAATAGAGCCAACTAAAGATTATAAAAATACTTGATAAATAGAAAAAATTAACTAAGAAGAAATCTTTGAAAAAATATGAATTAGACAAAACGAAACGAAATGAACTGATATGGCAATTAAATATCACTGAGCAGAGAGGGATTACACGGAAAAAATATTTGTTTTCATTTAAAAATTGTGGAACTTAGGAGATTCAAATAATGGGTACTATTTACATATATTTAGAAACATAGCTATATCATAAGCACAAAAAATATCCGTAAAAAGGGATATTCATCAAAATAGCTGATGATGCTCGCAATTCGCTTCTTTACTGGCAATAGTTGCTGTTCATAAAAAACCAAAAAGCGCTTTCATTATACAATAAAAAGAAGTGAAAATCGGAGAACTTCTTATAAACAAGTGAACAGAAAGCCCAAACAATAGGCATTCATGCTTCGATGAAGCTGAAAGGAGACATCAACGTTAGTGGACATCCTACCTTAATCTGCAACTCGTTTTAATAATGGACGACGAAGAAAAGAACCTATTCGGAAGTGTGCTTAAGCCCCAACTGAACCAGCAACAAGCTTGGAATGCGACAATAATGGAAAGGTATACCAAGGTATCGCTGACGAATAGCTTCATTCAATTTTTCGGCATCTTTTGCGTCGTCTTTCTCATCATTCTTTTCTGCTGGACGATCCTTTTCATGCCCACCGGTGGTTCTCCCTTCGCGACTTCGACTTCGCCTCTCTCGGCTCCGGCTACGTCTTTCACGACTCCGACTGCGTCTCCCTTTATTATATACTTGTTAGGCAAAAGACAAATTGATTCCTATATGGAAAACGGCAAATTCAAACAAACAAATAATTGAGTTTGATGAACAAAACGGATCGGACATATTTAAGGTGTGTCATGATTGCTTCATCATAACGCTACACTACACTATTTCTTTGCAAAAAAAAAAAAAAAAAAAAACCCAGCACTTTACAATGCAATATATGAATGCTTGACTATGGCAATGGATAGCGGTAGCAAGAGAAGTGCAACTGCGGTAAAGGCTGCAAATGACATTATACCTTCATTATACTCACGAACGTATTCACTGAATAAACGGAAGGAATGAAAGTGAAATGGAATAAAAATAGCTAGAAGGTGGTGGAATATACGCAAAAAAGAGGTAAAGATGCGCTTTCGATGCGAAATTTCTCTTTTTTTAAAGATTTGAACTGTTGTCGATTAAATAAAATATTTTCTACGGTCGTAATTACACATTTAACGCTCCCGTACTCGCATCTGCCTCAAAGTGAAATATGCCAAACGGTTGATTAGCTGTACTAAATTAGAATCGAGTAAAAATTAGTATGAATCGATGGACACAATTCGTGCACAACGGTGGTCAATCAGCTCCGATCCAATATCTGTGCGCATCTGCGAGGATAATGCTTCGAAAACGATTGCTCTTATAATCAATTGTGAATCTTTTATAGAGATATTCGTTGAAAATTGCATTCATAATGGAAGTCGAGTGTGAATAGGTATTTTTCCAATGCAGTTCATGCGAATGGTTTTAATAGGAT
The DNA here is from genome assembly GCA_037389465.1 of Baylisascaris procyonis. Taxonomy (NCBI): domain Eukaryota; kingdom Metazoa; phylum Nematoda; class Chromadorea; order Rhabditida; family Ascarididae; genus Baylisascaris; species Baylisascaris procyonis. The sequence continues at coordinate 3,374,874 of JAZARR010000154.1, read as the reverse complement.
GCAATATTTACTTGTGTTCACTGTAGCCATCGAAGGAAAGCCCGCAGTGGGGAGGGGTGATATTGATGAAGTATAACGATAACGATTGTTCATTTCTAATTATTTCTGATTTTGTTTAGTTTTATTTGAATTCACCGTAAAAAAAATTGAATTCTTCGGTGAATAAGGGAAGTGCTGAGAGGATGAATTATTTCTGCTCAATAGAACATGTCACTTTCATTTAAACGTCAATGATGACATCATAAATTCATTCTTTAAGAAATTATTTAAAAAAATAAAAAAAAAATAAGATGTTAACCTACCATCTCCTCCAACTCGATCACGACTTCGACTGCGACGCCGTTCGCGATCTCTGTCTTTGTCTCTCTCTTTTTCTCGTTCACGTTCTCTCTCCCGATCACGATCCCTCTCACGATCTCGTCGATCTCGATCTCTATCTCGTTCTCGATCCCTCTCTAAATAGCAACAAATGCAATATATAATAAACGTTGTAATAAATAATATTAATAGGTTCAAATAAATTCATTATAGTGTCTAAGAAGAAAAACTTTCGAGCAATATAATGGTCAGTTTCAATTGAAGTATATAGGAAGCAGAGTACCCCACTCAAAACAATATTGATGAAAATATTGAAAACAACAAAATTAATTTTATGCAAATTTATATTCATCCAACCGATGATGTAAATTACCTGCGGCAAACGGAACGGAAAGGAGATGAGCCAACCTACTATGCGACTTTGTTTGATCATCAAAAAATAAAGAGATCTTTGACCACATATTACAAAATTCATACCGAATAACTCAAGGACGCAACTATTCCTCTAAGTGATTTTCTTCTCTCTAGATATCGTTCTAAAAATTCTCAACCTTGCTTCTGAACGTATTTATGACGTATTTCAGCATTTAATCATACATTTAATGTCACATATGTAAATATATCCAATATGCAGATTTCATGCAAACGATGCAAACGCTAGGATGCATATATATATATATATATATATATATATATATATATATATATATATATAAGAAAAAACATAAGGCATGCATATGAAAGCAACATAAAAATAATTGCATCTACGACAAGATCAGACATCCATATTCATTTGAATATTCGTTCAGTATTTAAAATAAATAAAGACTCTGAAGCGACCCGTCGCCACCCCCCCCCCTCCCCCAATGTATCGCTCACCGCAAACTTCATATGAGCACAAAATGCAACAGTTCACAGTTCACGTATAGCGTTTAGCATTGATGGAAATATCTATTTTCATAGTCCATTATGAAATATAAACTCGAGAGAGGTGTCTAGCATGACTTTATTAACGCACAAATGGGTGTCAACAATAACGCTACAGAAATAAAAGTCATGCTAGACACCACCCTCGAGTCTAATAAAAGAGATACGAATTCGTGTTTGGCAATATTACTAGTTGCTTGAAAATGATGAAAAAAAATAATAAAACCTGCCCTCTTGTGAAAGTATATTTTTTATGTCGCGGAAATAAAGTAATATTTGATATTCATCGCAAGCCAACTATCTACCTTTCTTTCAACAAAAAAGGGAAATTGCCTTTTTGGGAAAAGTTCTAGCGAATAGTCAACCATTCCATGGAAAGGCAAATAAAACATAAAACCGTCGATTTCAACTTCCTTGCACTTTTTGTAGTTCTGATTTACTCGTCACTGCTCCACTGAGATTATATACTCACATACTCGTCAAATATAATTGACAGGGTCCATTGAAAAAAGTTTGAAAAATGAGTGCACTCCTTGATGGGCAAATTATAGCCATTGTGGATGCGGTTTTTATTCATACAATCCTTAAATATCACTCGATTCATAAACAACATCCAAACACATGAAACCTTAATCCCTCTTCGTTTACGTCATATAGGCAGGCTTAATTTTATATATATTGTATTTCCTCAAAGATGGACTCTTTCTCAAAAAGAAGCTTTTCCGGAAGTAAAAGACCTATCTTCAGTGCTCACTTAAGCAACAACCACCCTCGTTAATTTAGTGGTATTACCATTACCTTCGGCCTCACATATCTTACAATAGAGTGGACCAGCGGTGACCAGGTTATGCTTTCACCTCGCGAAAAGAACTTTTTCCCCGTTTTGAAACCATCCTCCTCGCGCTAACCAACAGTGCTCGAGAAAAATACAAGCCCTGGGGTTTTATTTCAGCGCAGGTGCTTTGTGGTACAAGAATGCTCAATAAAATGATAGCAACGCTGAGTAACTGATAGGCATAATGAACATTAAGAGTTTCAAAGAGAGAGAGGTAAAGAGGTGCAGTTAAAAGGATTGTATATGCAAATATGCAATGCTCATGTAGCTGAACGCATATAAGGAAGTGCACAAAAACGATCTTTTCAAGAAGTCTGAGCATGTAGTAACCATATTCCCAATACCAAAGGGGAGGAAAGAGGTGTGGAATAGAATATAGAAGGGACTGAAGGAGGAGGGGGGAGGGGAAGAAAAGCACGAGGAAATCATTGTCGTTCGTCAAAACCGATACGGCAAATTTTATAGAGTTAGAACAGAAATGCTTTCCACAAAACTTCACCACCAAATTCCTTTTAAACAATAGCAAACTCTGAAATAATGTGAATAATACAATTGAAATACAAAAAAAGAACAACTAAAACCAATATTGCGAAATAACGGTAAAATAAATAAACGGAAAAATTCTTCAAAGAAAACCACGACAGTCGTTTCTCTGAAAAAAACGAAAAATAATGCAAGTACCTCTCATAAAATTCATTCGAAGGAAGCGATCACCCGTTCAAACCATCACCTAAGAAACTCATCTCTCGGTCATACAGATATGACCAACTGCAGAACTGAAGTAACTTACAAATCTGCAGTTTTCAGGTGCCCCTATAACTCATAAAAGATTGACGGAATACAAAGAATTCTTAGATTATGCGGTCAATCAGCAAAGCTCTACTGCTTTTATTTTTATTGTTAACGAGTTGAAACTATGCGATGGACCGATAGCCGCACGCAAATATAGATGTTGAAATAATATACCATAATCCACTGTGGCAAAAATTTACAAAATATACTTAAAAACAATTGCAAAATTCCGCTCAATTTTTTAGTTTTATCCCCGATTTTTTGAAAATGGATATTCGACAAAGTAGTGGAATAAATTTTCGGATGCTACGACCGTATGGAGCGTTGAAAACGTAGCAGTGGGGGAGAAGAAAAATTCATTTACCACGAGTAACAATGGTACACACCCCGAAGTAACGACAACACACACAATGATTAGCAAGCAAGACCGCAGCCTATTTATAGCCTCGGCTACAGCCCTAAAGGCATGCGAAGGTCATAATTCACATGGGGGAGATACCACTTTAAGATCAAATAAATGTGAGCATACGAAATGTTAGACAAATAAAGATCACCATGATAACGGCGATCACAAAACTCATTTGATCATAACAAATCACTCGCTAACAGATGCAAGCATTACTGTAAAGACATTTAATCGTCCCTCTCCGATCACCTGAGGAGATCATTTGGAATCTTTTCGAAACAATAAGCAATGCCCTCTCAAAGAGCCGTTACGTATCTAACAAATACCCGCCGATCCCCTAGAAAGAAAAATATAGTCCCCTAAGCAAGTCAACTCTCCCTCATCCCTCAAAGCCTTTCTGTCCTTATGTTCGAAGAATAAGCTACTCGCTTTTATACATCTACAACGTCGAATTTTGGAAAAAAAAAAACCTTTACAGCCCCTCTTTTCCTCTCTCCTTAAAGAAATTTTTCTGCTAATTTATATTCTTGTGGGAATCCGTACGATAAAAGCCACATTGTAAATTTCTCATTCGTTTCACATTTCTATAATCAGATATGCAAAATTAACAAGGCTTCAAAAGCTGAACATCGAGTCGATTTATATTCTATGAGAGCATTCGCATTAACAATCAGATGCATAATATAACACATAATGTTGTAACAATCTTATTTTTATGTAATGTAATCAAGAAAGATGCTAACGAGTTGAAAAGATCCACATTTGAAAGCATTAAAAATGTTTTGAAAATAAATTAAAGAGTAAATAGAATTGATGAACGCTAAATGAATGAATAAGAGAGAGGAAGAGATGAATGCTGAGATCCAGTTGGGTAATGAAACTAAGAAAAAGCAAAACCACTTGAATATGAAAAATAAATCAAGCGGATATAAATACAAGTAAAAAAATGCTAAAAATAATCAGCGAGAATCAGATTAGATAGAGGGAATGCATAGAAAATATTTCCACCTTGAACACTGACTCTTCAAAAAAAGGATATAATGAAAACAAAAAACGATTAAGTTGACAGAAATTGATAAATTGCTTCAGTTAAAAAATTGCCAAATTAGAAAAAGGCAGAAGTTTAAAAAAAATAAGAAATAAAAAAAATAATAAACCTGCTCGTTTTCCATCTTGGATGAATGCTTTTCTCTTCTCGAGGATTTCCTTTTGCAGTTCACGTTGTCTTGCCACTTCCTCTTCACGCTTCTTTAGTGCAATTGCTTCACGCTCTGCTCTTGACAGAAATCTCGGCTGAAATATTGAATTTGTTATCCGGTGATTTGCTAATATAGCCTAGTCGAAAACTTCAATTCATAATCGGAGACAATTTCTATGAACGGTGCAGGGAATTGGACAAACTTAAAACAATAATGTTGAAACCACCACTACAATTCTCTACCATCCACAGGATCAACCACTTCAATGAACGATTATATGAATATTTCAGCCCTATTAAGGTGTTCGATATGCAGCACAACTGGCGTATCATGCAAGCAGTCAACAAGCATCAAGTCTACTCTCAACAATCTTTTCTTCACTAAATTATATAATGACAGACGTGTCTCACATATTCTGAGCATAATTTTTGTGACACAATTTAGTTTCTGAACGGAAATATTACAACATGACAGATTTGGTATATGTGATCGAATATGTCGGAAAACATTCAATATAATTGCAAAAAAAAAAAAAAGGAATAATAACTAGAAGACACGTCTAGCACAATAACGCGAGAGGGGAGATGGAACAAGGACGGCGGTGTCGAACTGAAAAAGAGATTAAAGGGAGGGGAGAGGGGGTCAACAGAATTTCAAAACTGAAAACGATGGAAACTTCCTTCTAGCTGATTGCTCTACATTAGTGAGAAATCGCACAATCGGAAGAAACGAAATGCTATCGAAGAAAAAAAAAAATTTAGACGACGAATCATACTCACGAAATTCCATATTCAAACCTTTTTCAGCATAATATAGAATTGGAGACGATCAACGAACGAGGAAAAAACGTGCATCCATAATCCCCCATATGTGCTGTTTAGATATGAAACTCGCAAAAGCAATCTGCTTGCTTATTGATGAAAACGATGTATGCTAAGAGGTAACGATATAAACTAAACACACCTTCGGATACAACTGAATCTCAGATATTTAAATTGCCCACTGGTTCCCCCCCCCCCTCCCCCATCAACAATATACATTTCAACGAAATACAGGTAAATTCCAAATCGGATCAGCTTATCTCTACAATACGACTGAACTACACTCAACGAGCTCAGTAATCAGCAATGCCGCTGATGCTATTAACATATAACACTGAAGTGATCGCTTATGCAACAAGAAGTGGAATAAGTCGGTGATAAGGAACAATAAAATCCACATTCTTATGGATTTTTTACCAATATCGAGACGGCAAAAATTTCAACCAGGTGCAAACCTTAAATTATGCGGAAAATGTGCCATCCTCCTCTCCCTTTTCCTTGGCTTTTCGTTATCAGCTTCGTTATCACTCATATCACCTAAACAATTAATGGACGATTGCTCATTTCATAAAGAAAAACACCAACCTTTGCATCGGCTTCTTCGAGTTCCTTCTTCTTAGCTATCAACTCCTCGATCGCCAACGGTTCCCGTTTAGAACTCATCTCTTCGACGTCTTTCCTCTCTACCTTTGCGCACTATTTTCCTATAAAGCAACAAATTCGACCATAAAACGTAAAGAATTGCGGAAGGCAGCGTACGATCGATGTTTTCTACGTGCATTACATCTCTGCTCGACTCTAATCGTCTATGCTCTCAATATTTTCAATACCGTCTTATTAACTGTATGTCGTCCTTTTCCTCTCTATAGATGTGCGTATATTTTATTCGCTTTCTTTGTCAAACTCTTTGAACCTAACCATCTGCCATAGAGTGTTGCGATTGAAATGTGGCTTTGCGGATGTGTTTGCTCTCTGCTGACCATGCACTCTCTGGGGGAGTGTTTCTAGATTCTCACATCATCACCGGCTGGCAGCATCACCACCGGCTGGCAGCACTCACTGAGAATTAAATACACTATTGTCTGCAGCAATTAGCACCCATTTCAAGCATGTTACCCATCAGCCAAATACGTGTGCTCGAAACCTGTTTATCCACCTTTAAAGGTGCTCCATCTATAGCACTTATAAGCACTTCAGCCATCCGACTGTATGTAACATTTCGAACAATCAACGAATAATCTAAGCAACAAAAACCATCGTCAGCACTCTTCAATTTCCGACTGGTCGGTAGCCCTTCAACGGAAGTCCCTTCAGCAGAACATCATTCTCTTCATTTGTATGTCTGCTGTGCTCATATTCCCAAAGAAATAATGCATCGAAATATTTTCTATATTACTCGTACTTCAAAGGTATACTTCCTTATATCTGTCCAAACGGCGATAGATAACTACTGAACGATAAGTAAAACTAGTCCAATAACTCTATTACCTCAAAATTAAACAATTCAAGAATACTTCGAATGTTATCTGCAGATAATGTCCAAATTGGCAAAAAGGATATTGCAGCATTTCATTATCAATGGCTGATGTGCTTTTCATTTTTTGAAAAGCACGGACTTACTCGCTGTTTTATCGTTTAAATCGCCGGAAGATACATTGGAAGGGAACAATAGAGGCTAAAAAAATGATAAAAACCTTAAAATTTAAAAAGCGCATTATGAAAACAAGTACAACAGAAAAAGAGAACTGCTGATTATAGCTGACTTAACGGGAGAAAGGGGATTGCTTTTATGAGCAGAAAAGCACCCTTTGCCTCTCCTCCTCACCTAACCACATGCCATCTTCCCCTCCCCCTTCCCTATGCACATTTTCGGTCAGAAGGTGCAATGAAAACTTTGAATTCGTATGACGAATTTATGAATTCTTGCGTATATTCTGAAATAAACATTACTGATAGTGTTTTAAGCTTGCAAAACAATACAATAGCATTTGATAAAGAACATATGTATATCATCCACTTATGACTTCTATTTGCTACTGTTTTGCACTAAGCTTTCAAATGCGAGGAAGAGTGAGAAGGAATGAAGGAAAATGAGGAGGAGAAGGGATGGGGGGATACAGGTTTAACAACAACAAGGAAAACGGGGCTTCTGGAACGAGGTAAAACCATCTCCCCTACTTAAGGAGGACCAGTGGGGAGTAAATAGAGAAATCTGCCCAATTCGCGACCACTTTTAGATGAAAAACAGCAACCTTCGAACAACTAGCAATTCACAAAAAAAAAAAAAACAAAAAATAAAAAATAAAACTTAGTCTGCTATTTGCTCTGTTATGCGCGGTTTTCGAGTTGCTTTAAAAAATAATGATGTGTTTACTACGCAGTGTACTTTAAACGTATTAAATTCAAAGTGAACAACATTATCGCACTCGGTAAGTGATTCAAATAAATCGGTGAAAGCGGCTGTCACATCTGACAAGCAATTTTAATTTGTGAAATTCATAGTTGACTTTACATAATTTTATTGAAAAGATTGCAACTCACAGTGAACTTTACTATCAGAAATGTGCTCTCATAGTAACATTTTTCAAACGTTGGAAGCAATTTATTGTCACTTCTACAGGAAGTACACATTAATAGCTTGTCTTATATGGTCTACTTCCGGAATAGACAAAGAACAAGAGCGAGAAGAGAAAGGGAGTGAAAGAAGAGAAAGTAGAGAGGGAAAAGTAAGAGGATAGGATAGAGAAAGAATAAGAAGATGGAAGCAGGTCGAGAAAGAGAGAGGTAAATTAGCAGACTGTCACCTGGAGGATGCTTGATGCTTTCTCTAATAAGGTGCAATTTTGATGTGATGCTATTTAAATAAGCGTTTCCATGTACTTTATGTCATCAGTTGTCATGGTGATCGCATTTATTCAACACATCGTTCATATTTATTCCCACTTCAGATTTATTTCATTCGATGCAATAAAACTCCATTCAAATTATATCATTATTCGTGCCCTTAATATTCGTATGTAAATTTTGTTTCAATTTAAATAATATTCTTTCATATAATTTAATATTTTAGCGACTTCAAATAAATAATAACAAATGAATAGAGTACAAAGGAGCCTAATAATGTTGCATTTATTTCAGTTTCAATTGAAATAATCGATTGGTCTTATAAGAATCTGAGTGTTCAATTCATATTTCGAAGTGTTCCTCAAGCAAAATGAAGCTAATAAATATTGAAGCTCATTTAGATCGTCTATCTAATCACACATTAAAACAGCAAAAGAAAATGAAGCTGTTACAAAAATATTCAGAGAGTAACATTAGTAAGTGCAAAATAACGGAAAGAAACCATTTCGCGCATAGATGAGCCTCATTTAGATCGTCTATCTAATCACACATTAAAACACATTGGCCTAGCACTTTCTCCCTCCACCCTCTTCGATTTCAACGAAGGAAATGGGTTACATAATGAGGCTAACGCTACTTGCCGCTTTTTCAGTCATAATTTCAACCATTCAATTTCAATCACCAAAGATAAATCCCACGATGAGCCGTTTTGTTCTAAGAGCTCTTTCGCTAATGTATTCCGTACCATTTTCAAAGGAAAGATGACTCTTTCTGGCGAATAATAACGGAGAAAAAAAAATCTTTAGACAGCTGCTTATTAATTTGTCTAAAATTATGAACGGAAGGGATGGGGTGGATAAGAGTATGCACGGCATGGTGCTATCCAAAAGGGGGAAAATGGGAAGGCGGAGAAGTGGGGAGGACGGGGTCGAAGAGGGGAGTCGAAGAAACCAAATCTTGCAATTACTTCGTGACATACTCGATTTGCGCCATCACTTAGACACAAGCTGAGGTACATAAAAGTTCAATCAAAAACAAAGAAACTAATAAAAGAAAAATTTGCAACACCATAAACGTTGCTGCTTTCTTTTACTTGAACTCTCTAAATGTTTGAATGAAATTTTTTTAAATATATGCAAATATGCAGCAATCAACTTCACATCCCATTAGCCTCTTTGCAATATCCTTGCATCCCTGCAAGCATAAACAAAACAAATGCAAAATCTGACAGGTCACACTCCGCATTGAGGAGAACATTTTAATTGTGCACGATTTAGCGCAGGCAATGGACTTATGCGCCATTCGTCCGCTTATATTTAGTACTCGACTGTGAGAGGTTTCTTTGATGAATTTTTGGTTTACCTCAAGAAAAATGAGAAGCCCAGACGGGGGGACGGTATCATATTCAATTCCCCAGAACTTCCACTGAACAGCGTTTTATCTACGTTAATGCACCAGTCTTTATGCAGCATAAATTGCAATGTGATATCTGAAGACAGCCTTCCTCTAAGGTAACTGTCTGAAAGAGCTCTTTACAAATTGGTGCAGTTATCGGCAAGGGACGTGCGAAAAGATATTGCACATTTAAAATCATGCAAATTAACGCACTCTCGATGGCTTACTACAATATCATGGCTGCTTCGTTTACATATTTGGACAGAAGAATCATCACCGACCATGAAGACGTCTCTTGAAGACATCGGAACCCCGACGTTGCAATATGGCTTGTCATTAAAACGAAGCAAAGACGAAGTGAAACATTTGTGGATGAGCATTAATACCACAAAATACAGTGTGGACACAACAATTCAAAAGAACGAATATTGTGGTCATCTGCAGATTGCCTTAATGGCAATACTCTTTGATGGAATAACGGACGTTAACAAGCTCGCTGTAGAGAAGACCAGAGTGCCATGTGAACTGAACATTGAGACGGAAATAGTGGAACTTTGACGGTACCGCTGTTGAAACACTTTGCAAAACATTGCACTAACGCGGTTTCCTGGGGTATGATGGACTTGTCGCTAACTAGGTATATAGGTCATTTACGAAGTGGGAATTATATCAGTAGACAAGTTATAGCATAAGTCCTCCTTCACAACTTACAAATGCAACGTGAAGGCGGCGATGGGAATAGTCGAAATGCATGAAGGACGAATGTCATGAATATCCTAGCAAAGACGAGGCTTCTCTAGAGATGTCTTAACTCAAATTTAAAAAGGATTTCACGAATTGAAAGAGTAGCAGGAAGTGTGCTCTGATACGGCTGAGTGGATGAATGGGTATGTTCAACCTTTCCTCGTAGCACGATCTTAATTACTCTGCCTTTAGCGCGCGAAGCTGAAAAGGAAGAGGAAGAGCAAAAAAAAAAAAAAACTGTTGTTTCTTAACTTTCACACACATAAAAACGATTTTGTTTGCAAATAATTCAATTGTGGGTGGTCCCCAGCTGCATTTTCTCTAATAGATTTATTAACGGATGCATCAATTTTATAGCTAAACATTAATTGCAATCCCCCCCCCTCCCCCGACCTAGCTAAGCGTTATCATCGTTATAATAAATATCTCAACGAAGAGAATCAGAAACTAAACGTTCTGAAGAACGACTTTCTTCGAAACTTCCATAGATGCTTTCATAATGGACATAGGAATGAAAGGAAGAACGGATATTCAATGCGCATCTAGCATGATGGACGGCCACAAGCAGATAAGCACAACTTTGGGGATTCTCGGTGCCAGCTGGTACCACACTGCAATTTAAATAAGGCGTTGTGACAGCTAGCCTTCCGGTTGTGCTTCCATATTTAACTGCATAAAAGCACAAATAAAATTAGGAGATTGCATTATGTTTCAAATTTCCTGTGATGCAACTGTCATAGTGGTGTTTTGGCGCATTTTAATACTCATATAGTAGTAACTCGGAGGAATGACGCTTTCAGTATTATAAATTGTATTACGCTCTTTGATATTATATCACACTATAGCGCATTTCTTTGGTAACGGAATACACAGCAATATAGGTATATTTTTTTAATAAAAATTAGCAATACAGGTATATTATAAGGGAAATTGGGCAGATAAACTTTAAGAACAGATTTAAACTTCCTTAGAGCATATGTGAGTACGAAATCATTGAAAACAGGATAGAAAATATAGAACAAACAACGCTGTTTTTCTAGTTTCATTGACTGAACTATCAATCATAAAGGCTACAGGAAAGGATTTATCTCAATGCAAGATCAGCTTAAAACGATATTCGCGAGAAAAATGGTAAGTGCTCAACCAAATTGCTGATTGAAGAGGTAAAGCTTTGCAGTGGGAAATTATTGCAATAATTGGTAATGATTACATGCCTTGCGTGGATCGCAGATAGATGATACAATACATGATCGCCGATGAGATTATTCAGCTGTATCAGTGAAGTGAATTAGGCACAGATACTAGATGCCAAAACTTGTTTCTGCACTTCAATAAGTGATTCATTACTTGCATTGCTATATTGCATACTATTTATAATTATTCACAAATTCTTTACTATATGCTTCATCAAAAAACTTCACGAACATGCATTCTACTAACCGTCATATCTGCGCATATGCACGTATGCTACCTGTGTACACGTGTGTCCATGTTGTCTCCTATGTTGTGTGTATATGTGTGTATGTGTGTGTGTGTGTGTGTGTGTGTTGATTGTGTGTGTGTGTGTGCGTGTGTTGATTGTGTGTGTGTGTGTGTGTGTGTACTGTGTGTACGTATCCTATGTATGCATGCATGTGGACGTGCAAAGCGATAGCCAGAATTCAGTTTTTTGAGTGGAAAAAAAAAACGAATTTTCAATTTCAACACAAACTTGACAGCAAAAGAAAATAAACACATTTCACACGGTAATTACTACTAAACATTGAAAAATCAATCTCCACCTCATCAATTTCAGGTGCTGGATTGTAGTTGGTCCTAATTCCCCCCTCCAAACAAAATTTCAGGGAGAACGCAGAGAAACGATCAAGTTAAGTCCGTGCAGGAAGTCCATTTAATTTTGCGATTTCAAAAAAAAAAACCATTGAAAGTAAATCACTTTATTCCTGAATCACGCGCTGCTGCCTTACCAGCTTCATGTGATATCACTTTTTATTCCATTTTATTTTATGGAAGATAGGGCAGTTTCCAGGAAAAAAATCCACGTTGTAATAATAAAAGATGAGCGCACCAAAAAAAGCTTTCAAGGCGTAAAATAAACATAAGTAAAGGTATTTAAGAACAATTCTTTTTCATTCTAATTAAAAACCGCTCAAATTTGAGAAAAAAAAAATTCTTTTCAAGTTTCTCAGCAAAATATGATCATTACTTCACAGCCGTCAAAAAAATCTTTTTCAATGTATCTCAAAAAATGTCATTTTATTGTTCGTTGTTAGCAGAAGATATTTGTGAAAATCCACATATTTTCAGCGATGACAATAAGTAAAAAAAAAATCACCGACAATATTGACTATGAACGTGTCTCCGAAGGAAAGAATAAAAGCGCCATTTTGCACGAAGAAAATAAACAATATACCACTCTGCCTCGCACTTTCGCAATTTATTAAAACATACAAACAGAAAAATTAAGTGGCGAGAAAGGATTATACGTTAAAATTAAAAGATCATTCAACGATAAGGTATCTCACAAGAAAGTACCTAAACCAACAAAGAAATATGTTTCAGCTATTTCAGTTGAAATTGAAATTTCCGGTTAGTATTTAAACAATAGTACAACATTCACTATGACTTACAATATGTATAGGTATTGTAGACATAAGTTCATTTCGTAGCACAGGAAAGAGATATGGAAATACAATCACAATCTGATCTCATTTATGCGCGGGTGGAAAATTCTAATAACCTTCCTCCCTCCTCCTCCATCCCTTCTCTCACATTTTCCAGCTTGCCCATGGTCTTATAAAAAAAAAAAAAAACTATTGCAACTATTCACATTCACTAGTGCATGAATAAATGCTAGACTTTCTCACTTAGTGATTTATGCGTTATGTCTATAAATATGCAGATTTTTACACACTCTCATTGAAGAAGCACTTAATATCCTTTAGATAACAACAGATCAATTAATCTGGGATATATCATTTCCGTCAGCAAATAGCGGTAAAATACGAAAAAAAAAAACCCTTCGAAATCATTTTTGTTTGCAACATGACGACATTATGGGCAGCATTTTCTTATATTTTAAATGGCGTTCGCAGCAATATGACATACTTGATGTAATAGTATTGCAGTTTTTTTTGGTTATGACCATGTAATGCGTCGAATAAAGATGAATTAATAATTAATGCTGACGTTTCGGCTCTTTGAGCCATAAATCATGGCACACCAAGCTGAAAACTTTTAATTACCCATGGTTTAATTACCCAAGTTTGCGGTTGGTGTGCTATGATTTATGGCTCAAAGAGCCGAAACGTCAGCATTAATTATTATTCCATCTCTACTCGACGCATTACATGGTCATAACGAAAAAAAAAACTGCAATACTATTACATCTATCAATCATGCGTCTGAAAAAAAAAATGGTATTATTACTCACATACTTGATGTATGCATCTAATAGTGATTACAATTATTTAAATCAAGCAAATTTCCGAGCATTATTATGCGACACTGTAATTTTCGTTACCTCCCATTTGCTCTTTTTTTGGAGGGGGGAGGGGTGAGGGGAAGGGGATAAGTGCCCACTTGTATGGCCTTCCTTATTGCAAATTAAGATTGTAATGTTGTATATGTATAGCCAAAAGTGAGCTTTGCAGCAAATAGCAACCCAAATAATTCTACTCGATTTGTGCCTTGGGAAGTAGTCGCTATTTAGCTTCCTCGCTACAACTCCTTCATTACAATTTTGGTTTTAATCTCAAAACGAAAGCAAACATTCGGAGTTTCGTGTAATAAAAAATAGTCTATTCTCGACTCCTTCCGAGTCATCATCGCATGTGCCTCAGATCAGAAATGACGCCGACGACTCAACAAATCAAATACTGCAAGAGAAAATTCGAAGCCATAATGCTTATAGCTTATCGAAGTTACCTAAGCGAGAACCAGTGCAGATGCAAGAATGTACTTGAAAATAAGAACGCTATCAACTTCTTAGTGGTTAGAAGTTATAACGACTGGAAGAAGAAATTTGTGTTTATTTAATGAAAACCTAAAATAAAAATTTTTTAAGAGCGCAATTTTCACATTCGATTCAGATCGCTTATGCACATAGAATTGCATCAGATAAGCCATTGAATGGATCATAATTAACAACACTTCTTCAGCCATCACTCAACATTTAGAAAGATTTCATATTTGGGTAGCAAAAAATTATCGCAGTGCAAAAAAATAATTTTCCTTATTTCTAGGATGCAAACATTGAAAGGGATGATGTTACGGCTCTCAATCCATTTAACTCAGCAACGTAATATCCTTAAAATATCTTATATCTACATTTATGGCTCATCAAAAAAGAAAAAGCATTTTACCTTTAGTTGATTCAAAGCACATAAATCAATTCAAACTATATGAGATCTAGTGGAAGAAAAGAATGATACATGAGAGAAGAATTGGTGTTCCCATATTTTTTAAACAATTTCCACGTGGAAACTATTTTTAAAAAATTCCATGAGATGAAAGACTTTTTTTAAACATTTTTGGCTTAATAAAAAATTCGTTGCAACGATACTTCCTTATTTATAACCACAATACTTTTTGCAGCTCTCGTATGATGCATTTCGACAATCCATTATCAAATAATAAAACCCATTAAGGCGCACAGCAATATGCTAACGCTTCTTTGCTAATTGAAGTGAAGAGTATACGGCCGCTGCGACTTCCTAAAACGAATCCTTGCTGGCATTGATTAGCAACGAAACAAATTTTAAAGGAAATGCGCAAATTTTTAGTTGTTCATAAACTTTGAAAGTATTTTTACATAATTAGTGCCCCAGAAGGTTAGTGTAAGACGTGAAAGGAAGGACAGCAAACCCGCTTAGGTTTCATTTGCGCTTCTAGCGCGTAGCATACAACACGATAAAGCAAAGAAATATGAGGCGCATTCGCCTTCCCAAGTCCTCAATGCAGAACACATGCACCGTCTCGTCAATGGCATAGGCATCTAGACAATCAGGATTAAACCAAGTAAATCCGTACGGGTTATCCATCTCTTGAGCGCTTGTCCCCTACCGATACTCTTGCTACGAATTTTGACTATTCATAATCAGCGGAATCAATGATATAATTTCATAGCTGTAATGATTTATTAGTAAACTGGTTACTCTAAAAAAACCTGATAAAACCTGAGCTCACTCCTACCTGTGCGCCCTAAAATTACGGAAACTCCTACTGCTCCCCTAACCTGGCGGTTTTCAATAAAATTCGTCTCATTTACTTCATATATGTACTCTTTTTTTGATAAATGATATTTGAGTCACTGCATTATTTTCATCGATGATAGTATTTCATTATGGTGTTCGCCCTAATGCCACACTTCCACATCAGAATAAGTCTATTTGTCTAGTTTTTCACCTATATTTTCTTTTTTAAATGATGCAATCATTGATTTTTTTAACCATAAAATTGTGCTGAAAAATGTGATATCCGGAAATGGCTCCTTAGATATATAAAATATTCCCCTTTTCTTTTTCCCCTTTCAAACATTTTTCTCATGCATCAATAAATTTGCTAATCATAATTAATTAAAAAAGTTCGCATCGGTCCCTTCCAAAATTTTGGCGGCTGTCAATTCAATTAAACGATGATCTCATTGATATCAAGAGATCCACCTATCGTATCCAATTGCTTCATAATGCCCTACCTGACAGCCGTCTAAAATCTGACAAAAAAAAACAACATTCAGATCAAAACAAGCATTATTAATATTATTAGAGTCACTGCCAGAAGATTATCTCATGCTGCACAAGTATTAAGCACAAATAATAAACGTGAACAGGCGCAGAGATCTGTCATTAACAACAAGCATGGTGCGACTTTTTTAAATTAGATTTCAAAACTTATTTAATGTCGAAAGATTTCGCAATCTTCTTCAATTTTTTAGGCCATCCGATACCATGTGTTCCCATTCCCCCTCCCCCCGTTCCCCCAGGATTCCGGAAAGCGGTTAAGCAAATATTTCTACAAAAAAATGGAAAGCAAACGGTTGGATTGAAAGATAAACTACTATTACATCTAACGAATTAACGTGATATTCCAACTACACTAACTCAATATGACGATAAAGGAGATTTAGTCGCATTTGTCTATAAGTCGAAGCTAACGGTCAGATATTTCTCTATATCAAGTAACAACATCCACCATCATACTATACTTGAAAAGATAAATGTTAAAAAGCACATTATGCGCATTTTGCAACCCATACTCTATGAAACGAAAATTAACACTTCCAAACAACGTAAAGTCATATTCAAAAGTATGCTGATTTTATTTTAGAAATGCAGTTTTTCATCACAATTGATAAAGCACATCCGGTATTGGTTTTAACCACGATGGAAATCTTAAAAAGCTCGGTTTCAGGAGCAAACTTCACTTCTCAGCGTTGTAGGAATGGCTCATTCATTCAAACCAATGGTATCCAAAATAATTATATTTATATTTTAGACTCATATCGAAAACAAAGGCAATTGGAGATACTCATCAACAAAACTGATATAATAAGGGATAGGGCAAAGTGGGCCTCGACTCGGTTACATATAAAGAAACATCGCCTCGCAACACCCAAGTGAAGCGCGCAACCTCCACAGAATCAACAAGCACAATAAGAAAATCGAACGATTGGGCTCAGTTATAATGGCGGTCTAATTAAGCGTCACGATCATATTTATGCATAGCTCTGTCGAGTTATTTCGATCTCTCTTTTGAAATTGGTAGATCATGTCATCCCTATGTGACCGTTTGCCTCTAGAGTAGGACATGGCTATCGTTCCCCTTATTTTATGCGATAGAGATAAGAAAAAATAAAAAAATTGAATGCTTATTTCCCATCAAATACTATCAACTTTCATTGCGCTTTAATCTCGACAATATAGGCAACAACGTATAAACATTAGAATCACTAAATAGAAGCAACTAAATTTCATATTTTATCGTATATGATAACCTGTAAAACTGCGGAAATAGACCCACATTGCTATTGAATTAAGCAGTAATTATTTCAATTCGATTGATCCATTTGCAACAAATTAAATCACTTTAATAAACGATAACAATAGTTTATAAATGTATGAAAGTAAAATTGGTTATTTAGCAGCGAAGACATCATCAGACTTGAAAGATAAGCGAGGAAACGAAGAGAAGGGTGAAGACAGGTGGAAAATGAGAAGAAACATAAGAGATCGACTCGGATATGAACGATAATGGTCAACACACAAAACCGGTAGTTGAAAAACGTGCAACACTTTAGATAATGCCGAATGCAGCATTATAACAAATCACACATCTATAAATACACATTTCAATATCGCAAATGCGCAAATAATGCAAAAACAATAAATTGCTACTCTCGTATAGAATATCTCAGAGAATCGGCAATATTTACTCACTTAGTACTTATTAGTTAATTTTATGCAGATTAAAGATGCAAATCGAAACATAAAATAGTGCCTTAATTGAACCTTTGACCAATAAATAAGGGCCTTAGGAGGTTTTTCATATATCGTTCGTTTCCTTTTCTCACAAATAAAGCAACAATTGCAAACACTGCTGCATTAAACCGGTTATATTGGTGTTGAGCATTACCTATAACCTATCCACCGATTATGCTAATCACGTATCACTCAGTTATTTCGAACTAGAAAAGCATATAGCGAACATCCAAGTAGGAACACAAATGACGATCGCATGAGGAAAAAATGCAAATAGCCGGAGGGTATCAGTGTGAAATGGTATCAAACACATCTGAGCTCAGTGCGCAACAACGGGGACAATTTGAACTGCAATCCAAGTCAACAGGTATTCAATAAGTGAGAACGATGGCCTCATCGAAACGATTCTATTACAGTTTCAAAGATGAACGTGTGAGTGCATCAATAACATCAACAACAACCATATCCTATCCCCTCATGCAACAACAAACTTTGAAAATCTGCATGATAACGTTATGGAACATTTTATGGCGGGATTGAAGTAATCCCCATATCTACAACGGGCAGGATTATACTTGAATACTTCTGAGAGGAGAGGAGGGAAGGATTTGAGGTTAAAAATTTTTAATTTGGGTAGAATTCGATCGATGTAGATAGAGATCAACTTTGGGATAAGCATTACGAATGAAGCGTTCCAGCACCCTCTAACAATTCGACATCAGGGAACGGTACAAGCCGCTTGGGTATGTCATGGTATTCCAAAACGAGCTATACAAAACCACTTGATGATATTCAGCACAACAACGTTTAAATGAGTGTAACATCGCAACCTCGAATCAAATTGCACCAATATGGTGGATAGTATTCACGGAAAATAATCCCATCCCCATTTCATTATTCAAATATCAAATTAAATTATTTTAATGCACAAAGAAAATAAAGAGTATTCAATTAGCAACATCTGCTCGTCAGAAGTGAAACTTTCGTGAAAAGTTTAGTCTTTATTAGCAATAACGATTAAAACTTGCAATTCCGCACCAAATAATCACAATTTTTGTTGTCGAATATGAATTTCAAATGATTAAAAATCAATAGGCAATCAACACATCAAAAAATAGCTGTAGCTGCTACTTGAAAGCTTTAAAACTATTACAAATCGTGAAAAATCTCACTTCCGATCAGCTATCCGAAATTTTAGTTCAAATATTTTTTAAATCGCTTGATGAAATATTCCCTTTCAGGATAGCGACTAGCTTAACAACTTCTATATTATTTTATCAACTGATAAAATAGAATAATTGCAAAAATAGAGTCACTGATTGCATAAATGGATTTCCCAACGTTCAAAGATCAAAAATAATCACATTCAGGTTTGCGACCCATTCGCAACTATAAAATACACAACAACAACAGTCTCATTTCTTTATATTTCAATAAATGTGCAAAAATAAATTTTCACATGTTGCAATTATGCAAATAAAGTAGGAACAAAAGAGTTCACAGAAGTCACATATGAATTGAATCTAGATCGACTACTGATCAGCACCACAATAAAGATCATCTCCCTGGTAGCTCAACCTATAAAGCGTCAACGATGACCCCTCTCCCGGTTATTGTCGATGCAACTGCTGCATGTTGTCACAAGAAACATATCTACCCGTTGCTGCTATGATTTGCCATCTCTTGGTACACTCTCGTACCTCCCCCCCCCCCCACCCATTTAGAACTTCAACAGAAAATCTGAATCCGATGCTTTAGTACCAATTATTGATGGTACTTTCCCAAAAAGATGATATATTATGCTCTATCGTATTATTGAAAAGGATAAATATATGCACTCAAAGATTTATATGGTCATCAAAATAATGCATTATGCAGCAATTCTATTTCTAATTTCCTTAGATTGTTGTGTAAAGAATCTTTAATTACGATGCTTAGAGGAGATTTTATAACTTATGAAATATAACGTCTTTTACAGTGAAAAACAAACAAATTCATCAATTCTTATGGAATGAGCAAATCATTCATCACTATTTTGAAACAAATAAGGCTAACATTTGCGTTAACTTAATAAAAAAACAATGATGCTAGATAACATAATATAACTGCAAGTATAAATTCCGTTGCATATATCACGAATATACACAACTATATATATATATATATATATATATATATATATATATATATATAAAGCATCTTCTAGACGTTTAAATAATTGCACATAAACATCTGAAAGAGATTGTATTATTCATGCCCTTGCCGTTCCTGGAAAATATTTTAACATATCTCATTCTCTCAAATATACATCTCACCATAAAAAAGAGCAAACAACTTGCTGAACCTGCAAATATATGCAATATTCTTCTGCCTCTTTATAAACGTTCAATGACCCCATAAACAATATAAAAATTAAATTAAATCACAAGCACACAAACACATATGTACTCGTGCTCACAACCAAAACGAATAGATAAGTGGGTGAAATATTGTTCCCATAGAACACCTATGGAGCATTCAGACGATAATAGAAGCAGACGAGACGGTATTCGCCGAAGTCAACGCAGCATTGTGAGGGCTACATGGGAATACCTGAAAACATTATCCAGAAGTCAATATAGTACCAAAGCTTAAGATCAAAGTTGTTTCATGTAATGACCAGGGAAGAAACGAGGAAGCTGAGGACAGCGGTTCCGTGTCTAAGATGACCAGACTGTTCCCTCTATATATGGAGTTCCACTACAATACGTGCCAAAAACTCGATTGTTATAAGAGTCCAATCGATGCAGTATTTACGATTTGGCAGCTTAAAATAAAATGTTACGCATGAATAATCTATGGAATGAACAGTACAGAGCAATAGTATATCCAACGTGTAAAACTAATTGAAGTTCGAAACAAAAAACTGCAGAACTTCTGCTTAAACACAAAATATAGGACGGTCAAGTGCCTATGTGCGGGTGGGGGGGGGGAGAGCGGGGGAGGGGGAGGAGGGGGAAGTGGGCATAAAGAGCAAGAGGTGAAATGATCCACCTGCCCTTATCTGGCAAAATCTGTGTCAGATTAGTGAAGCACAGTAGCATCGTAATCACAGCTATCTAGCA
This sequence comes from Baylisascaris procyonis, assembly GCA_037389465.1. NCBI lineage: Eukaryota > Metazoa > Nematoda > Chromadorea > Rhabditida > Ascarididae > Baylisascaris > Baylisascaris procyonis. The sequence goes on along the minus strand of JAZARR010000154.1, from coordinate 3,354,011 downwards.
ATATATTTAAGATAAAGTACACATTAAAAGAAATGCCCCCACATTGATTTGTTCTGTCTATGAGAGGCCTTAACGCCCCAAGGCAAAAGTCGTACTCGATGGACTACTCATTACGGCGAAGAGTACTTGCACATAGCTACTACTCATAATCGTTGTCACGTTATACTAAATGCCAAATTGTATTGTAAAGTTAATGGAATAACGATGTGACCTTGATGTCTAAATCCCACACCATTGTCTCTATATTGAGATCGGTTGGTGCTTGCGATAGACCTTCACCACCTTCGAAGACGATTTCATCGCTTGTCACGAATTCGAAATGAAGACGCCATTTCACATGAACTACAATAACTCATTATTAACACAATGACTTCAGAATATTTACAGAAAACCTTCTACAGATCAATTGGGCAATGAAAACTTTGCAAATTGGTGCCCATCGGAATTTCCTCAACAAGATCAGCTCCTGCAGCAGCATCGCCGGTGATGTAAAAACGGGACGAGTGAAAAACCGAAAACCATTCAGGCTATATATATATATATATATATATATATATATATATATATATATATATATATATATATATATATAAAGCAATTCTCATGCAAATACTGTGCTATAAACAAAAGGAAAGTATTGAGTTAACGATTGAAACCAACCAGTATCTGTATAGAATGTAGGTGTTGCCGACAGAGGGATATGAAGTTTCACTATAGCGTCACTCCAAAATGCACATACCGCATGCTCTACCATATGTGACGTCACAAAACTACGTGCATTTGGATTATCGACGAGTGTCTCCACTGATTGCACGCTTACTGTATACTGAAAACAAAAAGGTAAAATTTCAGGCAAATCAAATCGACATAAATAAAAAAAACTGATGAATGAAAAAAATAAACAAAAAGAAAAAGGAGGAAAAAAATTCAATCTTATCCTTTGCGCCTTTAAAATGGAGAAAAATTTTTTTGCCTTTATGATTTTTGCTTTTTATATATACAAAAAATCTTATAAAACTCTTTTGATCTCAGCAATATGCATCTCTTATTTATACGAATTAGATCTCTCTAATAGATCGCAACAAAAATTAGAAAATTGTTATTTAAGATTGTAGTTTGCGCCTTACCCGACGTTCTTTCCACCCCCTAGCAACCTTAATTTAAGAAATGAAATATATTGGTGTAACAAAGAAAAACCTAGAAAACCCGGATAAGGGGAAGAAAATAGAACATATTTAAATTGTTGAAATAATTAACACATTCGTGACAACATGTTTAGAATGCTGATGAGATGCTTACATTAGTTATGCATAAGCAAGCAATCAGCAATATACTCTTAGTACGATGAAGCTTAGAAATGAACTCGGATCACATTTATTGCACGGATTACAACGTTAGTAATCTATGGAATTTTATAGTACATTTCACTGGCAATAACCACTCAAATAGAAGTACTATAAAAGATGAGTTATCAACCAAACAAGGGAAATACAACAACATGAGGAAGGAATAATGAAAAGCCTTGCAGAGGAATACTGCAATTCCCGCGGGAAGAGCGTAGGGCGAGGAGAGAGGTGGGATGAAACTAATATAACGGAATTGTTTTTACATTTATTAACGAAAAAAGAAATATTTTCAGGTTTATAGGCGCTAGAAATGGTTCTCAGTGAACTCAATTGAGGAAGAACCACTGTTGTGTTATCGATCTTATCACCATCAACGAATGTAACGAAATGAAAACTGCCAAAAGCGATCAATCAATTACCCTTCTTTAAGGAGATCTTTGACCATTCTAAGTTCTCTTTACTCAATTTAAACGTATTTAAAATAAAGGAAATACCTGTAAGCATGGTAAGGGGCAACCATCGAAAATGAATCTTCCCACAACATCCTCTCCAAGTTTAAATGCCTTTTTGTAAAGTATAAAATTCGCAACACGTCCACGTGCATTCGTCATACTATAGCTGTAACTCCTTTGTGGAGCTGTAAGACAATCTGTTGCCTCGGTGGCTAAATCGATTACCGATGGCCTAAAAAAAACAAATCTGCAACGATAATTGTTACTTTGCGAGTGTTCGAATTTTTATTACCCTTAATTCTTCTCTCCTCTCCATTCCCCTTGTTTAATAAAAGTGAAAATTGTGAACAAAAAAAAAAAAAAAAAAACTCCATCAAGCATTTTGCAACCATATTATACGTGTGTAACAACACTCACATAAAAACAAATGCGAGAACAGCTAATCAATTTCTCAACCCTTCGGACTAACATCTAATCTAAAATATGAAAAACAATATCTTCGAAAGAATATTTTCTACTTTCCTATAGTCCGTTTATTTTTTCCACTCAAAGACGCATAGAACGCCACCGAAAGATTGCCGCAATCAGATAACAAACAAATAGTTATGAAATTTTAAAAAAAATCATACCCACTGTTGTGATTAGCGATGAATGGATTGGCAAGCGATGAGATCACAGGCAATGAGATGCCTAAATCAGCGTGGATCACTCGGATCGGGATATGGATCAGTTTAATAGGTGACTTTACGTGTTGCACACCCAATGTCAATTTATAGACGTATCTCACCAAATAACCTCTGAAAACAATAATGTGGCGATGCAAGCAATTGGCACACTTCTATACGATAACCACCACATACTGTGGGCGTTACTAATACAGCTCTATCATATGGATCCGTACAATTCGGGGAAGAAACCATTCTTTATTTGAATTGCTATTCAACATCACTTCAAATATCGCAGGATTTTCAAGGGATTCCCAACATATTTGGTTGGAGTCCACTTTCAGGAGGTGGTTACTTGAGGATGATCAACTGTTCAAAAGGATGTCGAAATGCAACCATGATCTTCATAGTTCAAATTCTCCACCTCCTTGTAAGGGTAACTTCCTGTTAGAGTCACCTCAGCTCCTCCCGCAGAACTGTGTTAAGGAAAGAGATGATAGTGAGGCGTCTTCATCGCTCATCACCTTTTTCGCCGTCAAAATCACTCCGGAGATGCCATTTTTTTCGTGAACTGAAACAAGGGGTATGAATTATTCACAGAAAGCGTTAAAGAGGGATAAGAAGGGAGGGGGGAAGGATAAGACAACCCAATATGGTAAATAAAGAAGTACTGGAAGAAATAGGATGAGTACAGGATAACTTACTTAAACGAAGGTGGTATACCATCGAATGGTAATTGCTGTACACATTCGAACTCACGTCTTTCACTAGGTCGCAATAAGAGTTCACAGAAGAGAACGACGGGTCGACAAGAGAAGACGGTAAACGCCGAACGTGACATAGCAGTCGATTCGGTACGTTGACGTTCACCCATTGAATTCTTTTTGATCACATCGTTATGTGCACCACCTCCCGAACCCATGATACGCTCACATTGTACATGCACACTGCCCCACGCTAGCGGTTCCTCCTCTGAACGACCGATATTTCGTACAACCACCTGTAACGCTTAGAAATCCAATATAGGTATCCATGAATCCCAACAATATCTCAAGAAATTTGCATATATCTCTTGAAATATTTCAAGAAGTGTGCTACTTTCAACGGGAATATACCTCTACATATAAGCAAATGCATATTAACGGAAGTGCATTATGCGATATCACGTGTATGCGTGTTTGGCATTCGTGTTTACGAGCATTTACGGTAGTTTCGTATGAAATCACTAAAGCTAAATCTAATAAACTTAATGAGCAGGATGTATGGCATACGAAGAAGGACTTTCTGCGTCAATTTTCATCTTCATTCATCACGTTCTAGAAAAGTCAGCGATATTTTAAGATCCCAAATAAGTTGAATGCATTTTACATATCGGTCGGACCATAAAGGACAAGAATTCTTAATATAAGACCCACATCATCGATCGATTCGTTAGTATGTTGAAGTATTATTACTCATTTTTATCACGTGGTGATAATTTATGGTAGCGGTTGTTCTCATGAGTGGAATATAAAAAAATGCATATCGTTTCAACCCGTTTCATTCCTCTTATTCTAGAGTTGCTTAAAATGAAATAATGTACCTTACAATGGATCGCTTCACCAGCAAGGTAAACGGCTGAATCACGATCCAGCTGCGCTGTTACTTCGATCGGCATCGGCGGCCAACCTCAAAAAAAAAAACCATCGCTCAATTTTGCGACAAAACAGATCTAAAATTTTTGCACCTACTATGGCGACTATGCAGCAAACTTTGCCCCCATATATTTTTTTGATCCATTTAACTGAAATTATTTTGTGCATAAGCCAATACCTACCTGTCGTTCACCTTCCTTGAATACTTTATTCGCATTTAGTGATCGAGTAATTCCTGTTTTGCCAACCAAAATTCCACACTTTCTATGACTTCCTTCAGTGATCAGTGACCTGCTTTCGGTCAATTTTGGTCAACATAATAGTTCCGCTACCCACTATCCATGGAAATCAATCCATAACGTGAGCTTCATTGGAAATTCATTCGTAGAATCAGCCAGTCGGCTCGCAATACGTCCTTCTACTCCCCTCCCACTCTCCCAAAAAATTCATGAGATAACCATGGTGATCTTCCATTCACTAAGTCCATTCTTGATCTACCATCTACTTGTACATGCATGTACAACAAACGTGTGGCAGAACAAAATAGGTGCACACCTCGTCAGTAAAACCTCTACCCCGACGTCTTTTGACACGCAAGCCGAGGTCAAAGGAGAAACGCATGCACATTTGCGCTACTATTTCCCGTAAAATTTGCAAGAAGGATGACCGTAAAAGCACAAGCAGCTCCCTTCCATCCTTCAAACACACATTTTGAAGTTTCGGAGGGAAACAACTCCACATCAGTAAAGCAACTTATCCTCTAAACCATCTCCCCACCCATAAAAATCAAGACAGACCTGCCGTCAGCTATTTCAAACGGAACATAGCAATGTTGACACTCTCAAAATTTAGAGATGGTTAAATCCACATTATGCAGCAACAATCACCTTCCTTTAAAGTTCCAATCAAATCCCATTCGAAAACATAACGCGAATATTACGATATACGACATGCTTTGAGCAGCAACATAGGCGATGAGAGACAATGCTAGAGTATGTGTGTTCTCGGGTGGGTCTCCACATCATGTCATATATAACCCCGATTTGCCTTTCAAGTCAATGTTCAAAGATTCTGAAGCTAACTAGTGAACCGAATAAAATGTTGTAGAATTGAATCACGATCAGATAAGCGGAATTGCATCTGCACACAACTGCAATGAATATATTAGAGATGAGTCAATATAGAAGTGTTTTATTGCATGCGAGCTTAGATCGCACAACATAACTGCGTACACCAACAATTTAAATGCACACATAGAGAGACAATCGACATATATGGTCGCTTAATAGAACCAAACGACGATATAAAAAAAAAAACGCATATTGCTACAGGGAGAGGATTGACTGATGGTGACTCGCTATTCGACTACAACGAGTACCCTCACACTTATATTATCATCGTCGTCATAAATATTACTAAAGATTAGATGAAAAAAAAATCTAAAAATCTGGCAATCAACCAATAATATCTGAGTCCTCCCAAACAAGAAATATAAAATAAACAAACAGGCAACATTTCTTAATCACTAAAACTTAGCACTGCTCAATATTGTTCAATTAAAAAATATCAACTAGGCACAATAAATGTGAATAGAGGGAGAGAGAGAGGAGAGAGAGCTAGTTTGGATGGAGAAGTAGAGAATGAGTGAGAATAAAGGAATTTACAGATAAGCGACGGGTCGAGGAGAATCGCCTGCCATACTACACTGAAGTAACGACGATGGATAATAACAATTTGAGGTACGATGAGTTCATTCAACGAAAGAGGCAGTAACTGCATGAACTCTCCGAAATACAATGCGCAAAATATGCGAGGCGTCGAACCGCATCCTCGTACGCATCTCCGGCTGTAAAGCAATCCACGTTTTATTAGAACAAGATGATATCAACAAGCCAGTATATTGACAGCCGACACTATTCCAACGATTACGGCTGTCACTATCTATCACTTTATTCGGCACAATCTTTTCACTCAATATACGGAAAATATCTGCCAGCATTTTGCATGTATCACATTCGTCATCATATTGCTCTAATTATAGACCACCCACTGCTATTTTTGCTGCTAATATATCACCAAGAGCTTATAAACTCAGACAACGGCAATCATCAATTTTCGTCTTTTCCTATTATCATCCCATAAACGACGACGAGTGGGCTATTTATTGAGCACCTGTTGCAACAAAAGCAAATACCCTTATTCGATTACATCGCTGATGAGCTTGCAAACTTAGTTAACATACTCGGTACAATATCACCAAAATTATTGTTTCATATTGTCTTTATGCGCTCAGTTAGATTGGTCTTGACAAGCAAAAATTCGAATTTGTGAATGAGCGACGAGAAAGGAATGCGCTTCATGCGTATCTCTTATTTTTAGAAAAGATTTGGACAGGCGATTGCGACCTAATACAAACGATAGAACCAACAGCTAAACTTTAGAAACTACAATGTGGCGCAATAAAGATAAACGGCAACCGACTTTAAACCACTTTTTGTGTCGCAAACACTTTATAAATAAAAATGAACAAAAAACTCACTAGTAGGAACTTCGTGGAAAGGTATAGCGGCTTGAGGAGCGGGTGGTAACGAAGTAGGAAAAGCTATTTGAGACATATCCAACGAATTCGACGAGTCAAAAGGCAAAGGCGATGGCGGTGCAGGAGCGTCATGCCCATTAGTTAGCGGTGGAGGCGACGCCGAACCAAATCCGCCAGGACTGCCCGGTCGTGAGCCTGAGCTCGAACGCGATCCAATGCTGTTAGAAACTATAGAGCCCGAAAGTGACGAATGCATTCCACCCGGCGAAGGAGGAGCTATTGGAGCCGGCAACGGAGCCTGAACAAATTGCGCCACAATTTCAACTTCTTATCTCTAACCAGAAATTTCTGACACTATGAGGCTCCGGCTGGTAAAGTGGTGGACTTCCCGAAATTAATTTTATTAATCTTGTATCCACGACGATTCTGATATATAAATAATTGAAAATCATTAATAAAACATTTGCTTAGTGAACCCTTAATAAATTCGAATCATTGCCGCAAAATATGCACTTTCTTTACTCACTCCTTATTGCCATGCGCTTTCAAAGTATTGCAGAGGCATATTTTTTTTTTTTTTTTAAATCGTACTTCTATGTACGTTTACATGTAGACATGTTTGTATCTATCGATTTGTTGGTTTCAAATATCTGATAAACAAAATCTACCACAAAGCGGTAGTTTCTCTCTTATAAGTACTATATTATCAAGCAACTATCAACGTTTTCCATTTAGTCTGCTGCATTTTCCCATATATTTTATTCAAAGCTTATAGAACACCGCTAACGTTACTATTAAATGCCTGTTTAAAGGAATATTGTGCTGCAAATGACCGATGCATGAAGTGAAATTTCAACAAATAATAAACGTTTAGCAAAAATTGAAATATGCAATACAGATGTGTTATTGCTCCACCCCCCCCCCCCCTTTACCTATCACCTCTCTGAACTATGTTCTCCTTTACTCAACAACAACAACGATAAAACTCCAACGTAATAACATATATAGGTGAAGCATTTTTCATTCACTTGCCCGCAGATGCGTACCGAAACATTAGATTTGATCGGTCAGCAATTTTGCAGCCTGTGATCCATTTGCAAAAGACGGTCGTAATTTCCCCAACAATATTACAAGCGCTCGTCAATAAGACTGACAAAGGAGAAAAAAAAAAAGATAAAGAATAAAACTAATGACCTTATTTTTGAATACGAAAAAAATAAATAGAAACATTTAAGACCTGAGGTTGATTCTTCTTGGTGACACTGGTTTGATTTTGTAGTTGCGTTTTTGTATTGTTTGGTGGAGAAACATTATTAGCAATAAGCGTCGGTTGAAGTGGTTTCTTCGGTGTCAACCCAATAACAGTTCTGAAAAAATAGGTAACATTATCGTGACAATAATAATAAACCTGCCAATGCAAGTGGTCACCAAATGAATTCCGTCCAAGCCAACAACACTTCTCTTGAAATCTTACAGATAAAAGCATCGTACCAATATAACTGACGAATACTTTAAAGTATGAACTAAAAAAGCGACCCGCTATGCTAAAAAATCAATAATTAATCAAAAACTTCACAATACTCAGCAGCAACTTTCCATCCTTCTCTATTTTCGTAATACTCACATGCCACATTGCATTGCATCTTTATTTAATCGATGAAGAACTTGACAGATATGCTGCTCATTGTGCAAAAAAACTTTCACTATCGCAGTATAAATATTTCGAACGCAACAACATCAAGTAGCCACTATGTGTCTTTGCTATCGATTTGCAAATAATGCAATTGCAATGTGTGCATTACAAACAACAATTTGCATCTCAATTTGCTTTGATAGACAAACAAACCTATTGCCAATAACGGTGTCTATGGATTTCGGTTGTCGACCGGTTAGTACATCGATGCTTGCATTTTTGCTACAAACCGCAATCGCTCTCCATTGCACCTGATTTTGTTTCTGCTCGGTAGCACGATACCTTATTTGCATACCTGTCTTAAACACTGTTCGAATATCCTGCAAAGCAATAATCCATCTAATCCTGCAACAAGCGCATTGTTTTAATTATGAAATTGATGTGATTTCATTGTACATTCGGTTATATCAGAAAATGCTTTCAGATGCCTCATGACGACATTCATAAAAATTAGAGAAGCAACCGGAATCATCGAATACGTGTGTAGTTTCTGAAATACTCGTAAACGTTCGCTGTTCTGTATCGTCCCACCTAAATTATATCGAAATTAACGAATGAATGTATCCCTCCGCATACTAATTAGCTATCCTATCAGAAAGACTGAATCTCCACTTCCAAAAAACCTTTGATAATTGATGCGCTTTGAGAAGTGCTGAACCACAACAAGTCGTGATAAAAGGGGTGAGGGGCTTGTCCTTAAGCATTCTTTTACTCCCTATAAGCATAACAACAAACCTATGGACCCAATATACAATTTATAAGGCTCACAGAATTAAACACTATGGACCCCATCGTAATCGGCTGCCACATCGAATCGAAACTTCGATCACAAAAGAGCAAATCTAGTGCGGGTTTTTTTAATGAAATAAAACGAATGAATTATTCCACTTCCCAGCATATCAAATCCATCCCCTCATTCTTTTTCCTCCCATACCTCAAAGGATGGAAAGCGGCATAATAAAGGTAAAAAAAACCAACCTTCGTATCAGGTCGGACAACACTTGCCGTAAAATAAACAGTAGAGCCATTATTTGACTGAAATGAGATGTTTTAACGTAGACATCAGGAAGCATATCTCAATTATAACCTTAAGATAAAACGACTTTATTTATAATTTCACTGCGAAATGAAATGACAATGCAGCATGCAAGATTGAATTCTCTTTCACAGAGGTAACGATGCCAAATTTCATTTCTACTTTACAAATAAGGAATACTCTAGCGAATTATCGTTGAATTATAAAACAAATTCACCTTGAGAAATTTAAAAAAGAATCTCTAAATAAATAAATAATTATAAAAAATTGAGCGAAATCATCGATGACGAATTGGTCAGTAATGATGTTTGCATAAAATAATTAGGAGATAAACATTAGCGTTTTCAAATTTATGAGGAAGTTGAGTGATCGAAGAGAAATTCTAAAAGGAAATTTTATTATAACATTCCTGTACTGCCACAGCATCCGTCACCATAAAATATTTTGTTAAATTATGCGAAAATGAATAAAAACGAAGAAAGCAGATGAAAGCATACCGCAATAAATCCATATTGTCCTTTAGCCTCGTCAACTTTCATTAATCTGCCAACACCATCCACTATTTTCCCTTTCGATTCGAACTGAACACTATTCGGCAACGCCTTATAACGAACACCAAACGTTATATGGGTTCCCTCCTAAAAATACACCGTTGTTTACGGAAAATGCTCCACGTATATCCCTCTCATTTCCTTGGCAAGTAACCGAAAAAAAATATCAACGATAAAATTAGGTTCAAAGTTTGGAAAACGATAGGCTGCCTTCCCACTGGAATGTGGGAACATGCCAGATGGGCTAGTTGGACTTGAATTTCCTTTATTCCACTCATCTGGTCAGCCACTTTCAAACACCAACAACAGATAACAAGGTGCGCATCCATGTGGTTACTGGTTTGAACGCCTGCGGAAATTCACCACAAAACAAGCATTTCTTGCAACTAGACCAATATGAAATGAAAACTCGATTTGTTAATAAATGTACGAGAGCCTTTTCGAGTCCCTGTTGACTATAACGCCATCCAAAACTAACAGACCAAACGTCGAATTTGACACAGCGAATCATATAGTGGTACATAGTCTGGCCATAAAATATCGTAGCTTTGCTTTAACAGTTCCTAAGGTGATATTACTAAACAGACAGAAACACACATAAACTTTTCGACTGACTATCACTATTCCATCCACCTCCCACACCATCCTTGTAAATGTGCAAATGCCGGCTGATATCACTCATGAATGAAGTAGGCTCATTTCAACAACAACCTCCTTACGCTCATCGACTTCTATTTTGAAAGGAAAACCTACCGGCTCATGTGCCTTCGCCTTAAAAGTCACCCAATCCTGAATATCGAAGCTCTTAGAAATCCATGAATCCCTATAAGCGACAATCTTCCCATCGAGACCGCCTTTCGATAAATGAAGAAATTCAGGACAAGAATATACTACACGCGCTCGTCCCGTTATTATTCCGCTGACACTCATAACGAGTAATGCAATACAGCTAACTGAAAAGTAATATTATACTTTATAACTACGCATATATATGCATTCATTAAACAATATTTTCGATTTCACTAACGCTCTTATATTATTTAAAAAAAAAAATAATAATAATAAATAAAGGATCGAACTATAATTACGAAAGAATTTCTTCACTAAAAGCAAAGAGATTAGCGTATGTAAGAGAGAACGATATTCGATTAGCAACTAATTTTACTCAAAAATCAAATTATATAGCGCACTTAGAAAATAATTACTCTTTGAAATGAGATTGTACATTGAGCTTCAAAAAGTTTCCTAACGATCAAAAATCGCTATCATTTTCGTTGTTTTATTGATGTTTGTCAAATTTTGTTTATAATCGGAATTTATGAAAAATTTAAGTGTACGGCTGAAATTTACAATAATCGGGAATGTTTTAATAATTAAAGTCATACTGGGGGCCAAAACTTGTTCGAGCATTCAAATGAAGTTTCCTATGGAGACAGTTTTTTGACAACATTTACATAAACTAAATTTTTGGATTTTTTTAAACGAAAATTTTAATTAACGAAAGTTTGAATAATCTTTTCAACATATTTTGGTGGGTATAACTAAAAACTTATTAAGAACGAGTAAATACGAATATATCGCTTATCCAATAGGCTTTAAGAATATTAAACCAAATGGAAATAGAATATATGCATAGTATAGCAATGCGATTTATAGACGAAATATATATGCGAAATAAATAACATTCAAATAAATATAATGATATGCGCATGACAGATATAATCACAAATAAAATTTGCATATGACTGATTAATTATATCACAGTGATTAAATTTTAACAGAGAACGCGGCATGATGGCAATATGTCTAAAGAAATAATTGAAAGTAATGATCACACATCTGTTGATCACAACTCTAAACGAATTAAATGAATTGAGGAGGAAAACGTGAAGAATTTAAGAGAACGGAGTTCAATGCCGACAATATCATCGACAAAATGAATTGTCTTCGATCCTATTTTCTCCCTCATATTCATTAACGACGTTTTCCAAAATATCCTCTGCAGTATTAAGCTATTTGTTGATGATTTCAAACTTATTGCCGAATGCACACGATATTGCCCATGACTTCCATAGACTACAAAGAGACCTTGATGCATTCGTCAAATGGCCGAAATTACGGCATTTAAATGTTTCCCATAAAGAAATATAATGTGGTACATATTAACTTTCGACGCGAATGCTTTCTCATGCAAGGATGTGATGTTCTTTCTATAAAAGATGGTGCTCGTAACCTCACTATTATATTCGACTCTAAATTTCACTGGAGATTACAATATTCCATTGTTGCTGAAAAATCGTCAAAAATCGCAAACTGTATCATCCGTTCTTTACAGCACAAATGAATTGAGCAGTATCGAAATGGCTTAATCGAACACTGCCAACTCGTTTTGGAATACTACACTCCCCTATGATCTCCTTATTTGGTTTCTGATATCAGGTTGCTAGAGAATGTTCAGAAATACTTCACCGGCATTGCTCTCCGAAAAACTCATCGTGATCCATATCAGTCTGGTCACACTTCCAGGCTAAAAACCTTTTGCTTGGAATCACTGGAATATCGCAAACTCAGTTAAAGTGTGCAATTAAAAAGAGAATTTCAGCAGCGAAACAGAGCTTAAACTTTCTGATAGTCAAAATATCAGTCATCAGCGTTATTGCCATCCACAACTTAAAATATTTATATGCAAAATGTTTTTGCAAAGACTGTCAACTGACAAAATCATAACCGTATATAAAAGATAAGTGACTGCCTCAAACAATGTAGTGATAAGCAGTTTTTCGAGAAGTTATACAAGATATGAGCGATTAAAATTGGTCGTTAATTTTAATATCACATCTTATTAATTTGCCCTCCTCCCCTCACCCTTTCCCCCTCAGTGGATAGGTCGAATGACCGCATTCTTTCATATGGCTGGAATGATAAGTGGTAAAGGGCAACAGATATAGTCATCTTAACTTACTAGAGGAATATATATAGAATGCAGTCCAGAGAGATGCCGCTTCCAACTCGAAGAGATTATAACTGCTCATAAATCTTTAAAATTTATAGCACTCCAACCCTCTCTCCCCTACTCCCCTCCCCCCCCCCCCATCTCGTCACAGTGACACAATAAAACTAGACAATCAACTGCACAACCCAACAGTAAGATTAACTTATATTTTTGTTTATTTCAATGCACCAAAGTATATGAAAAAGAACAAAAAAGACCGACCAGGACTTAAGCAAAATCAACGGTCAGGTCAAACAGATATCCTATAAACCAAAGCAATGATCGTGACAAGTCAGCCTGAAAGATGAAGGAGTGAAATGCAAAGGAAGAATCACTCGTTGCAGCCTGAGAAAATATTCATGCCAGAACTTGTAATGAACCACTCAATTCATATAACCTTGAAAGTGAAATGTCACTCAAAATATTATCACAAACACCGTTAATGTATAGAAGAAATAAAGGAGGATATGGGATCTATAAACATTCCCTTGTGAGTTACCAATACGAGTTCGATTTGGAGCGGAGTAACTGTCTCCATAGAAACGAAAACGTCATAATTTCCCAATTTCGAGGGTAATTTTTAATGACAAATCACATTAAAAATTTTTTTCACAACCAATGTACACAAGTCCGGCTTGAATTATATCATTCAACGTTAGATAAACAATTGCCTGAACATGAGATGAATCGCGATATCGTGCATGGATCATGAAAAAGCAGAACTATGCGGGGTTCGAAGGATTTTTTTAATGTAAAATGACCTATTGCCGCATTTCTGACGGTTACCTCAGAGACCTTACAAATAGAGAAGGTTAGACAAATTAGCCGACAGATTTCCACCGAAATGACAGGTGGTTTCTTCAGCAAAGGTGAGTGGAACGTTCACTATCAAAAAAAAGAAGGAAGTATAAATGAAACATGCAATGCATGAAAACCACACTAAGCAGGAATGAGATTGCCTTCGCAGCGCTCCTTGGTTAAAGAAACGGAATATCATCATGCGTAAATGAAATCTTGTTGTTGAGTTTATTAAAAGTTCTCAAGGATAAGACAGCAATAACCATGATCGCTACAACTTATAAGAAAGCAGTCCATCAGTAAACCGTCATTTATTATAACAAAAAACCTGAAATAATCTAAAAGAAAATGTGAAAAACGGATAGAAAGCTACGGATTCCATAATAAACAACCAACTAACCACGCAATATACCGTCTATTAAACTGTTAGTTATGTAAACAACAATAATAAAACGGAAGTGCAATGTTGTGGAATTCAAATTTGCATATCAACAAACCACAGATGTGCCAAAAATAGATGGCGATGACAGCGTATTCCCATCTCATTTTATTAATGCAATAGATTTTCGATCGGTTGGCATCATTATATCACTACAGCTAAAAAAGATCTCTTTATATTTTCCCTCTCCATTTGGGTGCTTTCTTAGGAAATTGAATTATTAATAACACTATAATTTTCGACGATATTACAATTGTATCCCTACCCACATAAAAAAAAAACTCCCTCTGGTGCTAATCGGCAGCCGAATCGTTTTTCGTCTACTTCTGCGAACTCTTTTAAACGTCATATTATTTTATGCCGTTCTAATGCCAACAAAAAAAGCTAATTCCCACTCGTATGACGTTTAGCGATATTATGACTGTGCGTATGCATGAATCTGCTAATCACAGCTCACGAATCATAAAACCTATTTTAATAACTATTAACTATACTTCAGGCTAATCTCGAAACACCAGCCTCACATCCACTCATCACGGCTGAGTGCCATGAAATATACAAGTGAAGTTTGGTATATAACCTAATATAACCTGCCGGATATGGGCCCAAAAAATTCATTGAAAAATTGCGCAACCTATCAGCTTCACAGGCCAAAGCATTACAAGTGTTTCGGCATTGTTTCTGAATAACCGGGCAGATTCTCCGCTTTCTATTTCGGCAATAACTGCAATGCGAAGACGTATGTTGTCACATATCTTGCCCGCCATCTCCATAGTACACAATTTATCTTCTTCCAGTTTTTACCATGTCATTATAGTTTTATGCCTATCAAATATAAAAGAAACGACCAAATAAACATGCTCAACTTTATATTGCCAGCTGTAGTTTATTGACAGCTATTTTCCACTAGTAATTTCCCAGAGGGGGTTACTTTATGACAATCGCAACTTCTATCACCCCTGCTCCCAATTCGAACATCTAGTTTACATTGTTTTTACCGGCTATCACTCATGTCAAAGTAATCAAAAAAGACATCACGACTTTCTATTACTATTTAAATCATAAAATGCTAAGAGTGGATCGCGGGTACATCGCATTTGCCGTTGACTAAAGAGTGCTTCCTTATCGCAGAATCCATTAAACGCTTCCGGCAATTACATGATTCAACGAGGGCATCGGGCAACGTTGAAATCGAAATAGATTCTTTGATAAGCAATCAAACTAACACCTGCTGTTGTTGATAGCTCCTTCGAAAAAAAAAAGTTATTGAAGTCTTAAAGATACTGACGAATTTTGCATTAGTCAATGCTTATTGCACCAATGCTGCACAACGCAGTAACAATAGAACCTTCCAATACAACTTATTTCCCTCTCAATATATCAGTAAACTGTTGCTATGCTGAAGTGATATCACACCCACGTCACATACTCTCTTCTTTAACTGAAAAGCAATCGACCATAAATTCTGCAAGCTTCAGCTAATTAGCCGCAATTGCAGAGCAAACACTTGCATTAACAACTCTGATGAGTTAATCTATGTGCATTTGCATATTGCCGAATCCAAAAACCATAACAATAATGCCTTCTTCGTTCAAGTGTTTCGAACGTTTATGCAAATATTGTGCGAAAGATTTGTCTCTCGCTGATGTTATTCATGCAAATTATAGTGATTATGAGTACCGATATGTTATAAGATAATTCAAAGACGGCATAACGACCGTTTATCGACAAAAATCACTTCATAACACAACCTCATAAGCACCGTTTATTAGTTGATTATTTTCAGTGTGCTACATATAACACAAGTGACTACCAATTGTATCACTATGAACTTGTCGCAGTTGCTTCGACCTTCTTCCTCGATTTTACAACGTTCGTCAGGTAGAATTCCCCTGCCTAAAACAAATTCATCGAAAAATTTCACAAAATTTTTAGAAATTTGACATTTTCGCCTCCGTCACTAACAGACAGAGGCGTAAAAATGTACAACATTAGACAATTGTTTGCAGGAGTTGCCTGCCATGGGATTTGAAAAATATAGGTTCACTGTGGATACAAAATTATTGAAACCTTTTCAAGGAGGTGGGCCAAGCAAATAGTTTTCAGGCTCAATATTCAATCACAACTACACAATAAGATATCTTTCAATAAAACGATGATGTGACAATGGTCGATTCGACATTTAAAGTGACAACGCAAAACAATTCATCTTCCCCAATGCCAAGATCAGCCCAGAAAAAGGTTTAAGAAAGGAAGGAGAGGGAGGAAAGATTATAGCACGAATTACTCAGCACATCGTCAAGGATGGGAAATGGACAGGAATATCACAAAACAACTCCTATAATAGCACATTTAAGTACACCTCTTTGCACATCTATCACGAAATTTACATAAATAGTACAAATAATAAGAAAAAACCACCGTTATGCCTTCAACAAAGAGGATATCGTTTAATGTTCCTGTTGAATGGGCAATGCATTTTGAAAACCCAATAAATTTTCATAGAAATAGCAACAAACACTAAGGTAATTGTTAATTCCCTACCGATCAAACTTTCATAGTCTCATTTAACAGCGATAAAAACCACTCTCTGGATATACCTAAGTAATTCTCCAACGATTATCCCTCTCTTCAAGTAAACATCCTATAACTTCCGGTTTTCTAATCGAGTTTATGTGGCAATCGAATAAATAAATAAAGCACTCGCCCTATAAGACGATCTGACAAGAGGGCCGCTGGCAGTATAGAGAAAACCAAGGCTATCTCCAATTCGTTTCCATTCATCGAATTTAGCCGGCGTAACCCATTCTTTAACGAGTAAATGCCGCTTTGTTGGTTGCATATATTGACCCAATGTCAAAGCATCAACACCTGTAAATTCCAGAACGTATCTTAGCATACCTTAACATCTCTGTTAATGAAGAAGAAAAATGGCGGAATGTGGGGAAAGTGAATAAGAATAACTATTAAAGAGTTTTGTACACATAGACCCGCAGAGCACTTTACTTCACTTCACTTAAGGATGTTCTCTAAAACTCTAAACAGCAAGATACAACAATCAATGAACATATTACATCATTGATGTTTATTTGTTGTAGTTTGTCGTTTATGGTTTGAGTATTGTTCGATGCATAAGTGAGAAAATAGAATTGAGAGTGTATCTTGATGAGGGTGTGACGACAGACATAATCGCTTAACAATAGACGTATAACACGGAACTGCATGACATCTGAATTATTGAATGCGTTCAATGGAATTCCGATTGCTTTGCACTTTGCTTACCTAGCCAACTACCTTCATTTAAATTACCAACAAATAATAAAAAGTGCACAATAATGCACTCATGATCTAAACGGTGCAATTGATAATACAAAAGGTTTTCACAGAAAATTCCACTTTCTACGATCCGATTGATGCAAAATGCTATTCGAGTGGTCACAAAATGGGTACAAATTGTTCCGTACGCTTAAATGTTCAAGTTTTTTTTGGCGAACAATATTAACTCGAAAATTGGTTTACAAAGTCATCTACGATTTATTCTTTACTCAACAAATCTCGTAGCTTTAGTTTCAATGACTGTCAAGGTACAAAAAGCAGACAGATAGACAAAGAGGCAGAAGAACAGACACAATACTGCCATAACACTTGCATACTGGAATTTGCAAAGGCGTATAAAAATGTAAAAAATCATAGTGGGGAATTTAGTCAAAAAAAAAAAAAAATATTCGTATCCCTTGGAGATTCAATTATATCAACAAATCAATTGCTTAGATATAATGGTAGCAGCAACGATAAGTTAGCTCTAAATTTAGTAACATAGGCTAATCACGCTTCCCCTCACATCACTCCTCTTTTAGAACAGTTTAGTAGCCAACCCCACCCCTACCCCCCCCCCCTGCTCTTCTTCCTGAACAATTTGGTGATTTAATTGCTAAATTAGATCAGACATTAAAAAGGAATCTTTCAAAAGTAGTTTTGGCATGAAATTAGTCAGCTGAATGATGCTCTCAATAATGCACCTTTTACAGACAAATCATCGCAACCGTGAACTAAACATGGAAAATATCCAGATCAGGGGCATTCCAAGGAATAATTGTGATGTGGTCACTCTACTTCAGAGTGAACCCTTCCATCAAAAATGGGAAGTAGAAGAAGTTTCTTTTGAAATGCCCTCTCAGATGTTTCTGAGATATGATTGTTGAAAAGCTTGAAAGACAAGAAATGCGCATTGCTCCGAATGAAACAATAAAAGATAGATGCACATCATTGTATGGCACAAAATGGACCAATGTAAAGACAGCCACAAAATTACGGATTCCTCCATATACAAATGGCGATCTACAAGGAACAATAAGATAAATGGCTTACTAAAAGTATGAATGAATGCCTCAAACACTGCCCGAACGTTAAAAAAAAACTTTCAAACTTGTTATCCTAATGGCCTTCTTATGATAAAATTTACCTTTAAACTGCTTCAAATATGCAAATTTCGTAAAAATTTTACTTAAAATTCTAACATTGTAATATTCCTTCGTTGTTGTTTTTCTCACTGAGCGTAAATAATTATTTGTGTAGATCGTCATTTGCATATAGAGGAATTCTTGATTATATGGCTGTGTTTATAGCAACGACGAAATCCCTTATTTATATAAATGGAGAAATTCAATAAGAGAAGTGCGCCATCAATAAATTCATAATAAAATAGGCGTAGCATAAGAGGCAGCCCTCGATTAAAGATGTTGTCGCGGCGGTAATGCGTCCGATGGGAAAGTGCGAGTGGGATGAGGCGCAGCCGCGTTACTAAGGAGACCAACGCGCCGCCATTTCAAAACACAACATAAACTTTCGCCATTGTTTGCTTTACACAACGTGAGGGAGCATTAATCCAATCCCGCTAAGCAATTCATTCCCAAAAACGTCACCCATTAAGCCTCGTCACCTACTGTGCATCATTCCAAATCACTTTAAACACCATCCATCCACTACCAAACGCAAAAGAGCACGCCAAAACGAAATCCACACTACTCAAAACACCCTATCTGTGACCTTTCACCTTTAAGGTTGAGCTAACAACGAACTTTCATTTGCATATTCGTGTGTCTATTATCGATCTGCTGCGTTATATGTGGTTATCACGTTAAAGATTGAATTAAATTAAAATTGCATCTGCCAAAAAAGTATTTTAATCTTCCTATCGTTGCTATTAACAGATCTTATAAACGATAAAAAACAAGACAGACAACGGAAACAGAGAAAGAAACAGAGAGAGACAAAGGTTACGGCCATCTGGAAAAGCTCGAAATGATGGTGAAACGTGTGCTCATTTCACCGAGAGAATCGGACACGAAACGCTCACACACCTTTCACCTGCAACCTATCCATAAGAGTTAATTGCTAAAGAATGTCTTACCTAGAAGACTCTTCAAGCTTACAGTCTTTATGTGCTTGTTGTTCGAGCTCATAATTATACAATGGTATATACCTTTTCCTTCTTTTACCATAATCTACTTCTATCAATCCATATCAGCAGATAACATTTTACGACAATCTCAAAAACATCTTATAACCTCACATGCTTGACTGCAAAAGCAATATCACAGGGCTGTAATTAAATGCTCCAATCATAAAGAGTGACCTCATTCAACAAATGGGATATCGCACCCCCCCCCCCCATCCTCTCTCTCACTCCGTTTAAAGCAACTCCACATATTTTATCTACCATAAGGGTCCAATACTATCAACTTTAATTGCAATACCCTCCCCCCCTCCCCCACATTTTGGAATAAAGGTGGCCTATTTAAAATATCATTTAAATAATTTACAAGCAGTGTTTCTCCAATCCCCTCTCCCTTATCTCTCCTCCTTCCGTTCCCTTCATAAAGTGCAACAAAAACAAAAGATTACCAATTTCACGTAATTCTTTCATCGTTTGGATCACTTCTTCGTCCTCTTCACCAAGACCCAACATCAACGAGGTTTTCGTCACGACATCCGGCCGTACCTACATTGAACAAACCCCTCGATAATGCGTTCAACGAAACCCTCATAACAACCCTCAATTAATTGCGTCGGCATCTCGTCATATTTTTCTATCTTTCACCATAAATGTTTTCAATCATTCTTTTTCTAAACATACCAATAGATAAAAAAGTTGTACTGAAATCTGCACTTGTATCTTTATAAATAAGTACTAATTACTGTGTGAGCCAAAACTTTTTACGATCACATTTTTATAAACTACACTCGATAAAGGAAAGAAAAACGCATTTATGGAACCTCATGACCGAAAAAGAAACTCGCAAACCAGTGTAGAGCGGAAAAAAGCAAACTAATCCGTTTATAGATATGCAACAAAGTTCTGATATCTGTAGCGAACGTATCCATAAGCAATTTACCGTTGGTTGAAAAAATCCTCATCAAATCGGGTACCTCTACGCTAAGCGGATAAGGGAGGATTAAAACATTTCTGTATCGCGGTGGTAAAAGGACAAAAATATGCCAAAACATTTCTACGATAGAAGTGAACGAACGAAACGAAAGTAAAGTTGTCGACTGCCAGCATATAAATGGAGCATGGATTATTATCACTTCTAGTATTGCTATTGCTAGTGCTGCCTTACAAAGTCAATAACTACCTTCTTGGCGTGCTCAAGAACCTTCATGGATTGTTCGTACTTGGCTCTCGGATCACGAACCCAGGGCGTCAAACGTCGCACCGTTTCCATATTATGGGCGTATACGTCCAAACCTGAGCCAACAACCGTCTCGACGCTCTCCAATGAGCCACCAAAATCAGGAACAAGACATTCAACCAATGTTGTCGGGCACGCTTCCTTCACTCGACGCACCGTTTCAGCTATATGTGAAGCTCCTCCATCTGCTATATCATCCCTTAATACATCTTTTATAAAATCCAGCGAATAAGATGAATCTCAGAAATGGCATTAAAGTACCCGAAGTAGACTCAGCAACGAGATCTTAAAAAACTGTCAGCCTAATAAAGCAATCTTGTATAAAATATCAGATTTCTCATTTTTTACGGCACTAATTGATTGCCTTCGTAAATGTGAAATCGACTGACTGACAGCTGGCTGTCAACAGCACGCTATTCCACTATAAAAAAGCAGTGACCCTCATTAATATTAAATACCTATGAAATTCATAAACATGTTGATTGTTAGAACAGGGCAACCGACTGTTATAATATTTAAGAACAATAAAATTTGGAACATATCCCCGAGAAAAATGGATTCCCTTTGCAAAGACCCCTTAAAACATAACAGCACTTTCGTTGTGCAGTCGCAGAGGCAATCAACTTGGGGTCGAACGTACATGCGCAACAAAGTTGAAGCTAAATGTATGCACAGATAGTATCAACTTAAAGTTGAGGTGCACAAGAAACCAACTTGAGGGTGAATCTTCAACTACAATCATGTGAGTCATAGATGACATAAAGTACGCAAATGTGATAAGAATACCTATCAACGGATGTAAAGACAACGTAAGGAACACCCCATTCAGCCACTGCTTCAGCCGTCTTTCTTGGTTCGTCCACGTCGAGCGGTGGTGGCCTTCGTGCCGTTTTCACCGAACAAAACCTTCAAAAATATACTTCCAGGAAATTCAATCACGATCGTAAAAAACGAGGAAATTTAGAAAGCTGGACTGAAAAGAAACAAGGAAGTGCAAATGACGCATCATAAAGGTAGCCAGTTGAGCCTCGTAAATAAGTAGGGAGTGAGTACATGCGAAAGAGCCGGATTAATGCTAAACTCTGAGAAGCCTAAAGCATGCTAGCACAATTTATACTAGAAAATGACGCCCAAATCACTAATTATCGGACTTAGTGTAATTCGGGTCGGGCAGAAATTAGCAACCTAGTAGATATCACCAAGCATGAACACATGCAAAGATCGAATGAATCCTTAATCCTTATCAACGTTATTCAATGATAACTTGTTAAGACAAACCAAATCAAGTAACCGAATAATTTGGACCCGAAAATTAGAGAGGCAGATCAATGCGCGATGAAGATAAGGAGTGGAAATGAACAAACAAATACAACAGATAGCAGTTAAAGCAAGCAAGAAAAGGATGGAGGAGGGTGTTAAAATTAGTATGCAATCACTGAATAATGAGATAAACAACCTGCAT
This sequence comes from Baylisascaris procyonis, assembly GCA_037389465.1. NCBI lineage: Eukaryota > Metazoa > Nematoda > Chromadorea > Rhabditida > Ascarididae > Baylisascaris > Baylisascaris procyonis. Next base: position 3,331,712 of record JAZARR010000154.1, on the reverse strand, counting down.
CCTCGGGTACATGTGTCTCCCATTAACATAATTGTTGCCGTTGCATGCGCCTTATCAGATCCAGCCCAACATTCACCTATATTCGGACAACGCGCCTCCTCGCACACCTTCAATACCAACACCATTAGCTCTCAGTGCTCACTTACGTGGCCATAAATGAAGCCGATGGAACAAAAGCACAAGACAGATGAAACTATAAAAGAGTTTTGAGCATCAAGCAGATCGACTGTGATCAATTCCCCTTATTCAGGAATTTTCCCAGATATACACACTAAAAAATTCACGCAATTGCTACTAGAAATTAGATATCGCTTTCAAATGTTTGAAATTTTTTAAATTTTTAGACAGCAAGAATTCAATAAGCTTATTTCTATTCAAAAAAAGGCTAATTATTCTACTAATACTACGGCCGTATTTACATCTCCGACATGAAATAGAAGCAAAGGGCAGACTATCAGATCGTAGGAGAATGCTCAGAGAAGATGCGATCTGAATCCTTCAAAGAACTCACCTCACTTTCTCCCAAATTTTGAATGCCTTAATTGCTAATATATTCCGTTCCCTAACTCATGACTCCTGTTGGCTTTTGTATGCTTCAACAGACAAACATTCCTCTTCTTCAACGACCGAATCCTCTCTTAAATCTCTTATTGCGAAATAACTTGTTTCAGTAGTAAAAAAAAGTAAGTCGGTTGTAAAGGTCAGAGGACAGATGAGTGCTTCGAAAATGATAGGCATAAACAATGGCCCAGAGCGACCAAATATCCTTAACGAAGTAAAACTACATTGTAGTGGTGTTTCACTATAACACTGAGCGTTGAAAATCCAAAATAATATTTCAAAGCACAAAGTTTCTCGATGGAACAATTGTGGAATTGCTTTCATGCCCCAGATAGATGACGAAAAGCGACGACGAAAATTGTGCTACGCAAAACAATAAGCATCAGCTGCAATTTCCGACTTTTATAAGCGAGTATCGAGTTCTTTGAATGAAAAAAAAAAAATCCAATTCGCTTAACAACTTCGAAATCTGAAGAGAATCGAAAAACGAAGATTAAAAAATTTTCAAAAACCAACCGTCGAGAGTTTTAATCCTTTCATTTGCTTTTTCAGCTTGAAATAATTGCCATCTTCGACCGCAATCACATTACGTTTCAGCCATGGGGGTAATCGCAGCCGTTTACCGCCAACTTCAAGCTTCATACGGCCTTCATATTTAGCAACGGCTTCTTCGGGACTATCTGAACCATCTCGTAGTTAATGTGGATCTCCTCAAGGGAAAATCAGTTGAACGGAATTTCAATCTGCAAATCAATAGGAACTCATTTTACATTTGAATGCTCTGCGTTTTTCGAAATTACAACTAATGGGTGCAGACACTGAAAAATGTTTAGTAATTCACATAAATAACTCCGGGAGCAATATTACAACGAACAGGCACCACATATCTACAAGCCTGGCCGAGGAATTATGGACCGACCATAACCTACTTCCTGTGGGAAATCACCAGACAAACAAGAAAGAACTTCCAGGACACCTGAAGCTGCTTGCGACAGGAATCTCTGCACCGGTAATTAATGAAACGCAAACTGTGATTTTTTGGCTCCAAATATGTCCATCATTCAATGAAAGTGCTATGTGTATGACATTTCAACAATCGAATTTCTTTTGTTAGTTATTATTACTTCCTGATGATGGATATAAAATATGTCTCCCCTCTTCTTGCTCCTTTCCTCTCTCTCCCCCCTCTCCCGGCCACCGATAGCAAAGCTCACAAAAAATGCCTCGGGAACTCCAGTGCTTAGAGTAACCCAACGATCCGATGATGGGTTCTTGTCGTGAGTCAGGTAAAAGCCCAATGCAATATAATTGAATACTATAAACGGGTTCAATTTGTAGGTTTGCCGGAAACATATTTCTCATCGCTTTAAACTGAACTGTAAGCATCCTTTTCGAGCAATTCTGAATAAAAACAATAAACGATGCAATTGGTAAATTGGGAAAACACATGCTAATCAGCCCTTACACTGAGGCACACAAAACACTAACAGCGAATTTGCAAGTATTTTTGAACGACGGCGTATTAATTTTATTTACTAATTTATTGATCTTCAGCACAAGCATAGCTCACCATACATCAATATCTTATTTGAATGAATTTTGGTTAACGAGGTCTAAGTGCTAAATTTTTCGACACCCCCACTGAAAGACTCAATTTAAGGGGATGGGTGAGGGGAGTGAGCTTATCTATACATGATTAGATGAAAACGTTCAGCAAAGCAAGCATAACAAGTACGAATACCTGAAGCAATGAAATCCTGAAGAGATGGTCCATCTGGAATAGCGACCTTTCTGGTCGCATAAGAAGCGCATGGTGACAGCCTTACCAACTGTGATCGCGAAGACCCGAATAGAGTCAACATCGAACTACCCGTACGAATGACGCCTTAAAGACAGAAACACATCCACACTGCAAATGTTCCACGAAATACGACGCAGACAACAATTTCATGGAAGTCGATGAAAAAAAAAATTTAATTTAATGACGAACAAAAAATGCTAATATAAAAGAATATAAACTAACCAATCATGCCAACATAAGGTCAACCCAAATAAACACTTCACAAAGAGCAAAAATATGTATCAGGCAATCACTTCATGCCTATCAAAGATGCATTATTTGAACAAGAACACAGCGATTTGAACACTGCAATGCTATTGTATCTGGTAAAACATACTTTTTCTACACAACTGGAATTAAAGAATGGGAAAAGAAACGAAGGCTTCACAAACAACGATATGGCTATGGGAAATCCCTTAATAAGATATTCTCATGGATAAGCAAACCCGTCGTATGTAAAGTGTACCAATTTGAACGTGCTTATCTATGTTCTCCATTATTTCGATATGCTTTCATAACAGAAAACATCAAAAATAGCACTGAAATAACATACAGCGGTTGCATCATACTATGTAACCGGTGAAATGAAAGAAGCAAATAGAAAAAAAAACCTAATTAGCTATAGCTTCAGATTTTGGTTATAGTCCGCTATAGCAATGAACAAAACTATTTAATGCCCTTAATAGAACTCTCAAAGAACAATTTCAACGATAGTGTACCACGATTTGATCATCGCAGATGGTTCGTATACAAAGAAACACCTGTTTTGTTGGCATCATTTTGGCTATTGCTCACTAATAAATCAGCCTTCAAAGAAATTAGTTGTTAAAACAACAACATCGTTCTCCTCAGTAACTGCGAGTAAATAATGCGCTTTCCTATATATCAACTAAATGAATAAATTCTAAAATGAAAAGGAATCTTTTGCAAAAAATCGAGAAAAAAAATGCGTTCGAATGTGATTGCATCATTTTACGTTTCGAAAAAGACACTCTTTTTGCTTTCAAGTAATTCAAGAGAACGTAGAAAAAAAAACCTTTCTTAAGAAACATCACTGCAGCTGGCAAGTGCATTCCACACACATGGTTAACTTCAATGAAGAGTTGACACTCAATATAATAAATCAGTTCCTATACACACTTTCTCACCTTAGGCAACATCACTAACAATTCCGTGAGCATGCATAAAACAATGCTGAAGCTCCTATAACACGATATAAAGGATGCCTCTTAGAGGTATAACACATAGCTGGATGGTCTACCCAGACCGCGAATGAAGATGAATCAATCGGACATGGTCCTAGGACAGTTTAAAAAAATATATTTTATGAGGCATTCGTCTTTCGCCTTAGCCCTTATTCCTTATGGGTGCTGCATCATTTTGTGTTGGTCCAACCTGAATTTTGTCATCGCCTAGATCCCTTTATTCGTCACATTAATATCGACTACAAAGCAGCGATTATAAGCGCTAGCATCCTACATCTTATTATTGCATGTAATCAGCATCCTAAATAATATTACCGCATCCAGCCATGGGTTCATGAGTCTTGAAAACATCCATGAGATTTGGGATTCCGGCTAGCTTATCAGCGTGCCAGATCGGATAACGCAGTTAACCATGACGTGGATGTCTAGGCACAGTCCTAAACTGACAGACAACGAGTTCACTATAACGTTTTTCGCAACAATTCGCTAAGTGATCGTCTGAGGCATCTTTGATAAAATATTGGCTTAATATAGAAAAGCTAGGGGAACGTGGATAGCAGTTAGCAACAGAGCACTGCTGTGAGTCGATCGTGATCGCGTAGTATTTTGTTGCACGAATACGACGATGATGTGACTGATCGACGTCTCTTGCAGTGCACTGCTTTAATACAGCATTCGTTTCGATAGACAAGAAAGCATCGCATGTGCATTCCTCTCGAAATTCGTCAAGAATGTTTTCCCTCACCAAAAGAATACTGCGAAGTTGACTTGGTAATTCCGTGGAAGTTTATCTTCATTTGTAAGATTTCATTTTCATTGATAAAATCCTATTTTTAAAAAATTTTGGTACCAGCTTTCCCTCTTAATTTACCATGATATAAGAGCAACAACTGTCAACTTCCCATAGGAAATTTTAGCTATGTTCACGCAAAACTTATGTGTAGAGAAATCCTGTTCATGTTGGTGAAAAACCTTCACCGAAGCCGCAAATAGGCGGATCACTCCAACGCCACCTTCCATCTCCCAACCCTAATTTTCAGGAAACGTTGCCATCCATTATTCTAGACAAAATTTGCGATTCTATTAATTGGCATGCCATCCGATATCATTTTTTTACATGATGGAATTGTAATCTGCCCGAACTGATTTGTTAGCAGCCCTACTTTTAGCGACCAGTAAATGATGGACTTTGCTGATCGGTTAGTTTGACTAAAAAACGTTTCGAAAATTTTTGCACTTCCGAGGAATTATCCCTCAAAACTTTCGAAACTTTCACTCCTACCTGTGTTTGTTTACCGGCTCAGAAAGGCCTCCATCCCAAAAACCGCAAAAATTTGCTGCCACTCTCTCTTTCCCTTTCCCAATCTCCCCCCACATAACTAAGGAGCAACTGAGGGGAGAAAGGAGCATTGATATGTGATCTAAATTGCATGGTAAGGGGGAAATATTGCCGTGGAATGTTCAATGCATATTGCTATCACTGCGAATGCACGACGTGTAGAAAATATTTCGAGGTACGGAACGCCGTATGAGACGAATCGGCAAAAACACGTGGTTTTGCGGATGTCTTGAACTAAGATGAACCGGTCGACCATTTAACAGCCTCCAAAAACTCTAATAAGCAAGCCTAATCAGACCAGGACTTAAACAAATAAATATATAAATTAAATATATATATATATATATATATATATATATATATATATATATATATATATATATATAATGAGGCTTAAAAATAGTGGAGCCGAAAAATGGTTTACACCTGACGATGGTTTCTGAGAGATGTGCCGCATATAAGCAGTAATTTTGGTACAAAACTAACCTGTGCAAGTCTACAAATAAAACAAACCATACAATACGCCTATGTACACATAAATCCACATAAAACCTAATTGCCTACTCATCGCAAACGAGCATCACAACTAGAAAGCTTCCCACCCTCGTTAGGCCCACAACGTTGCAGCTTAACCGGCTGCAAAATTTTTTTTTCGCAACGCCGTACGCGCGCAATCGCCGCTCGCGCCTGGGAATTTCGAAATTTTGTTTAGACGATTAGATATTAGCCAATCAGTTGTCATCTCTATTTTTATGGTAATGAAATTGGATAATGCGGATATTAGACGTATTAAACTTCGGGAGTGGGGATAACCAACCGGGTGCATAAATAAACACATGACAAATAAGAGCATCTTTTTTCAATATTTATATATTTAGCTGCAAAATTCGGATTTGGATTTCTAAGCAGAAATTTTATGTGCACTTGTGTTCTGTGGTTATAACCAGATAAAGGTGCCCCATCGTTTATATCCTACCCATTTGTTGGTACATAGTAAATTCCGATGAAATTCAATTAAATGGTAAGGTTTTGTGGAAGTTGAAAGGCGATGTGCTTTGCTATTTATGCGTCAAAAGCAACATATGAAGCAATTACTCGTCAGAAAAGGGAACATAATGTTCGTAGAGATTACTAAAGTCACAACAAAATCGCGCTCAAAATGGCTCACAATCAGTTTTCTATTCGTTACAAACATATGGGTGGAAGTGTATCGTTGGAGGAGATGTAAGCACCCATTGTTGTGGCCGATATGGTGCATATTGAATCAGGATGTAAGGAAATTATGTGAAGTTATGCGATGTATATCTTGTCGATCATAACTATGGCTGCTCACATCCTTAACTTCACTTTCAGTACATTCCAGAATATGGCGCTTGAGAGCGTCACTTCATTACAATGAGGCAAATCTGTACGAATTATTAATGAGATTGCACATCGACTCATTCGAAAAGAGAAAGGAATTCAGGCATTACTGGTCGTATTTACCGTTTTTCCGTTTGTATTCGGGGCTAATTTGTCAGCCATCCCTCGGTATCGTTGGCAGTTCCCCGCAATTACTGAGACCATGAACCTGTATCATCTGACGCAGCACTTTTACGAGAACAAAGTCGAACATCTATATGTCTTCCAATTATGGCTTCTCAAATCTTCTTTGCAAATTCCAGTCGGCACCTCTTCAGGGGGTAAGGGATGATAGTTACATATTTTTGATGCCCATGTTTTCAGACGGACTGCGGATGTGCAGATGTGTGGCAGCAATAGTCCCCTAATGACTTGGCTTATAATAAAACAAACAAACTCTATTTCCTGTTTAGCACATTTCTTAGACAAAATTCACAGTGCAATATTCAGCACCCAATAAGATCGTTTTTGCTTTTTTTTTTTCATTTTTGATTCTTGATCCTGAAGCATCGGTTACACATACGTACGGAGAACGAAATACCCCGGAGATGGGGATCGCACTGGGCACTGAAAGACAAGGCCAATCCTTTTAGTTTCTTTTCTACTTTAACTATTAACATACACTATCACCTCGTCCTGCCTATTATTCCATACTTCCCTACTATACACCTTGACTTCAGCACGACTTTTGTACAGCTTCTATGCATGAACAAAATTATGTATGAGGCACTTATTTTCTCAGTGATATAATTATTTTAGAGACTTTAATGAGTTGAAATATCTCCAATAACGTTGCATAAACTTTGCAATATAAAGTTGAACCTTAATAGACAATTTAAAAGTTTATTTGCATAAATAAAATGAACGCATAATCGACAAGTTTCTTCAAGCAGCAAAGTTGAAAGACTATAAAAAAAAAAATTTGAATTCCTCATAGCTGATCAAACAAAATTCATTAACGCCGATACCTGATGCTCGATTCGTTTTAAGTGTCCTGAAATTTCAAGATACTGCTTTCACCACTTTTTTCCACCCCCCCCCCCCCCCACATTTTCTCTTTCGCTCCAGTCTCTTTCCAGTATCCAACTATCGCCTCACATTAAACGACCATTTCTCCGTTTCTCACTAGCACTTGACGACCTTTACCTTTCTTTGATGTTACCATAATTAATAAAGGATGTTTTTATGATAATCATAAAATGATATTCATAATCGTCTACTATCAGAATAGCTTATCAAAACTGATAGTGTAGTTATTGAAAGTACATGAGGCGATAATGCGACAATTCGGGCAAAAAGAAGCACCATAGAGGAGTTCATCACCCAAATTACGATTCGACTCCAATTCATCGAAGTTGTTCTCGTCGATAAGACACCATCCATTATACATACATGAGACAATTAGGCGTTGATTATCGGCATATTCGATAGCCCACACGCCTCCGCCTAGCTGAAATACCCGTAATTTTAGATTCAACTCAAAACATTGTTAATCGGTGAATGATAGCAGTTATAACTTGCTATAAATGGACACATAAGTAGAATCATTTAATTTATAGTACTTAAAATTTGTTATATTGCTGATAAAAATATATTTTTCATTAAGCTCTTTTAACCATTTATTCCATCATATCTTGGTCACTATTTGTCGCGAAACGTCGCAAAACATTAGAAATAATCATATTTTCAAATTCTTTTATTATGCAAATTTTTTAGTTACAATTAATGTCTCTGATTATAGAATGATGGAATATATTCCCTTTTATGTTAAATAATAATATATTACACAAATCTCTTATGAATTAATTTCAACAAATCGTTGATAAATTTGTTTAGGAAACAGAACACTTGCTCTCATATCAGACTACGATACCTTAAACTTTCGTCGACTAATTAATATTTGTCGTGATAGCTTGGCAGAAAAAAAATTTTTTTCAAATACATTTAAACGATTTTTCATTTAAAAAAAAAAAAACTTTGGCTCGTTACCGACAGCAAAATTGTAGCTAAAAGCGCAAAAATTTAATGTTTAATGATCTGAAAGGAGATATAAGAGCTATTCAGTAGACCTAGAAGCAAATGCTAGAGAGCATCCATATCCCCAAAGGATTTTATGGATATCCCCAAACGCCTATTTAATCGGTTTACTTTATCCAATCACTGCTTTTAATGGAAACATATGCAATTGCACTCATAATTTCATATGTGCGAGTTTTAACTGTTGTCCATCAAGCGATCAGAAGTGACCATTTTGGCAAATCAAAAACCCTCTTTTAAGCTTATAGTTCATTAGCCTACAAATTTAAGATGGTCACTTGCTACTAACTACGAATGTAAAAAAAGGAATGCACAGATATCGTTATCAATCCCCGATATGCTAGCTGTTGAATTCCCCCACGATGGGCATCTAATTATATTGGCGATAGCACTTACATTTTTTTCGATTAGTGGATCGCCGATCATTCTCATATCAAATCGACGAATGTGTTCATCATAAGAGCCACTTAAGAAGTGTAAATCATCTTCATATTTCAAGCATATCACTCCACTCGAATGTATCGTATTGATAGCGCTTGCTTTATCGTTACTTCTACAATCCCAAACCTTTAGAAGGGCATCTTCACCACCGGAAATAAAACAATGTTCACCGATCCATGCAGTGCTCCAAACTTCGCATCCTTCACCCGTGAATGGTAATGTATGTGCTTGAAACGATTGCACTTTTTCTGAAAATCACTCAATTTACAATTATTGCTGTATTGCAAGAAGATGATCGAAATTTATAGGAACTGTTACCGCGAGTTTGATGAAACAAAAACAGTGATAGAAAATGACCTCTGCGGATTATGTTCACGCATTTCCTTACCACCATGCTAATCCCAAAATCAAATTCGTCTCGGTTAAAATGAATCAATGAAGCAATTTAAATTCTACCTATAAGCAATAGATGAAGTTTTCAGTAATTTTTACAAGAACACCGATATGCACATCCTATAAGGCAGCGAGTTGCCTTAACGGACCACAATAATTTGTAGCATGGAGCCGTTATGATTATCGCTCCTGCAAAATTCCTATCAACCCAAACACCGTCATCTAATAATCTTCATATAATCGAATCGTGAAGAGTTTCATATGAATAAAAACCTTCTAAATTAATAATACACATAAAAAGATAATATTGCGTGAAAATACGATGTAACCACTTTCTTTAAGTCCTTTAAGTGTATCAGGTATACGTTAATCACCAAGAAACTATTAGTGACCGATTATGAATTATGCCGAATACCTCAAAAATTGCTAACTGTACACCTCCCTAGAAACTGCAAATGAATTATTTCTATTGCACTAAGTAACTATCGCAGCAGACAGTTTTACTTAAAAAGTAATCGCCTTATTGACACACTGTCAAGTGGTCATCTACTTTAAACGATATCACTGCAAACATCGCAAATTATAGTAAACAAAGAAATTTAATGAATACATACCGTTATTGAGATCTACAATATGCACTGAACCATGATCGTCTGATGTTATCGCTTTGCACTCTTGAACAGAAACGCTGAGAAGAATGTGAGCGTCAGCAACCATCAAATCACGCACAGAAGAAATCTTTGGATCGACGATGCTAAGGCAGCCGTTCGTAAGTGCTGCCATTATACATCCATCCGGCAACACCTCAAACCGAAAGACACCGGCAGACATTGCCAATGAGTCGACCACCACTGAGTCGTTGAGGAAGAAAAAGCTGCCCTTCCGCGATAATTCACTTTCCAGTTCATACGTGGAAACAACCAAATGACGTGATTGATCCTCATAAAAGCTCAATGCAGCAGGCCTCTGCGGTAAAACGATACTTCCTGACGATTCGAATGGCATTGTTGGTTGAGTAATGAAGATGGTATGAAGGGAAGTTACATAAAATGCCTTTCCGATTATCGATATGCAAAATAAGGAATTAAAGAACGATATGCCACTTTCTAGTTGATATGTAATAGATCCAAGGGGATAAAAACACAATCAACGGGCGAAGGATTATAGCAATGATAACAAACGGGGCGGAAATATCGAAGCAGATGCAGATGGCTAAACACCTATTGACGAGCGTTACGATCGGTTTCTAGAATACATTCCCTGACAAGAATACGCGCGTGGATAATGCTTCTTTTGAGTCGTTCAGCACAAATTTTGTTGCCCGTATATGTGGGTCGGATATCTTTGCTCAGCTCTTCGATCACCTGCAATACGAATATTATCAGGCAAAACGTCAAATAGTTTTTTATATTGATATGAACTCAATGAGAAATTTTATTGCTCAACCATAACTTGCCACAATATTATAAAATGCGCTTTATATGGGCAAAATTTCTGATCCTATGTGCATCGCAGCAAAATCCTAGCATCGTAATTCTACAACTTTGGATGACCGGAAATGGTCATTTTTAAGTGGAAAATGATAAATGATTTCGAAAGATAAACGGACCGTTCCTACCTTGCCGATGTCATTTATCGTCTCCTAGTGGATCACCACCTGAAATTTTTATTGGGGAGGGGGGAGAAGGAGGGACTGCAATTTTTGGAAAAACATATTGTGGAAGTCTACATTCACCCCCCCCCCCCCCCAAAAAAAAAACCCAGGAGAAAGTTCTAATGCAAATCGATCGGAATGCAAAGTGTGTATTTCTTTTTCAAAAAAATATCGATTGCTTGTTCAACTAACATAACTCTCAGCTATATTCGACATAACTCTCAGCTATATTCCTGTAAAAGGTGACCTACTCGATGTACTTCATAAAACACAACATTATTTCAATTTTTAAAAACTTAAAATCGAAATTGTGTCCGATTCACTTTGGTAAGAAATTTTTTAATAAATATAAAATGTAATCGCTCAAGGAAATTTCTAACATCGCACATTTACATATGAAAGGTATCTACTAAAAGTAGACCTAAATAAGCATCTTTGCAGCCTTTTTCGATAGCCATTGTAAATGCATAGCGAGGAACAATTATGCAAATAAGTGATCTCAAGAAAACATTGTGTAATAGAGATGTTAAAACATCCCATAAGCATTCCTGCTCGCTTTATTTAGATAATTACGGCCAATATTACCACCGTGGATATCGCGACTATTCACAGTGGTGAGTATCAATACTAGGGGATACGAAATGCGGGTCCGTCGTATATCGTTCCCTTTTGAAGCATAATGCAACAATTCAACAAATAATAAAAAACATACACTTAAAAGTTGACTGTATTTGGATGCGCCGGCAACTTGTGGTGCAGGTACCGAATATTGCGGTAAAGTTGCCGTCGTTGATGATTGATTGCTATTAAGTTGATGCACCGTCGTTGTAAGATCCTCAGCCGACATCACCCAAGAACTATAAATAACCGATTTAATGAACGATTATCCCATCGGAATTTATATAGCGATGGTTCTTGCAGTAATGAGCATCCTACCTCCTATAAATTTGAATTTATTTGTGAAATAACGAATGCAACTATTGTTGCCCTATTCGAATGGGGTGATAAGTGCTCTCGGTTGAACGGATCTGCGAAGAAAACAACTCCCATTGCCCATTCGACAATAAAAGTTCATTATTAGTGTGCAGGCAAGCGAAGATGATTGTATGCTTCATCCGAATGAGATACGAAACAATAAAACCACTTGAACCTAAGGTGCTACCTAATCGAATATACTTCTTGAAGCATAAATACTTCTAACTAAAGAGCATTTGCAACTTCTGAAAATGCCTTATTGTGGCTGAAGTAGTAATAATTGAACTAGAAAGGAAAAACAATTTGGGAATCAAAAAATGCGCCTGCCAGTAACATTATAAACAAAACTGAGGGAGAAAATGCGAAACAATGCTAAGATTGCTTTTCATATTCCCTTAAATAGCATTAAATTATTGTTCTTCAGAAAATATGCCCTCGGCGACCTTTAAAGGCGCCCTCTCCCCTCCCCTCTTCCCCCACCCCCCCCCCCAACTGCTTTTTCCGCAAATTAAATAACACCCAATTCACATCGACCAAACAGTACCAAGGAGAATGCATCAACAAGTCAGATTATACGTAAAGCAAGAACTGCACACAATGTCGCAACCGCGACGCAACGCGCAACGCACAAATCCATGCTGCGTTCGTTGGGAAGGCGTGGTTGGGTGTGTTCTATATGCACGTGTTTTTTGGGGAACGTGAATTGAGTAGAGCAAAACGTCGGAAATGACAGCCGGTTGTCATCTACGTTCCGGACGGCTGGTTCTTAAGCTTTAATTAGTCGTTTTTTCTATGGTACGCTTCTTCAGCAACCGGCTTTCGTCAATAAAGCCTCCAGCTATCAAAGTGGTGTAAGATGGTGGAAGGTTGTTGTAATGGGAAGGCGAAAGTTAGTGTGTTTTCCTTCTCCTGCATCTAAAGTATTTGGTTACTTCATTTGATGTTTTACTCGATCGTAAAGTATGTTAGACATATATATATATATATATATACATATATATATATATATATATATATATATATATATATATATATATATATATATATATATATATATATATATAAACTTGTAGATTAGTTGTTCCACCGTAGTGTTATCAGTGAGCGTATTTTCTAGCATTTCCCTCCAGTTACTAAGGTATAGGACGCCTGAAAATTTGGGATTCTACGATGAATTAGAACATTTCTTCCCAAATTTTGGGCAGATTTCCATACGAATTTCAGAGCGATCAGATTTTTTAAAAGTCTTTTCATTAAAATGATCGTTTTGCCTTGAAAAAAAACTAGAGAGAATTTTTAAGATATGCGTCCCATTTTATTTTATGATCGTTATTAGAATTCTTTGCCGTAATTATGCACCATCTTCTATTCTCCCGTTTTTTACTATATTTTTTTCGCATATACTCTGCGAGTAGACATAAAATCTACGCTATTCGTTCACCCAATCATGTGATTCAATGGATGAAGCCGTTGTTATTGCTAAAAAATCACTAATCTCTTCTCTTCTCTCCTTATCTACAATTCCTTGTTATTATTAGCTGAATATTCCTCCTCAACTGCAATTTCACTTCGTCATCGAATATTTCACTAAGTGTGCTAACTATAAATATTTGAAGCACATCGTGATGACGTCATGTCTACGTCAATAAACGTCATTTACATTGTTTACATCAAAAAAAAATTTTTTTTTTTTCATTTGGGTCATAGAGAAATCTTTGTAAGAGATTCGAATCAGTTAAAATAAAAAGGCATGAATTTTTAAATTTATTCTTTATTGTTTTATGTTTTCCACACAGACCGACCGATAATTGATCCTTTTAGAAAGTAATTTCCACACAGACCGACCGCTAATTGATCTATTTCTTTATTGACAGCCGACGAAAATAACTGTTCAGGTGAGTGGAATGTGAAAACGCATATTGTGCCAATTTTTCTGCCTCATTTCTCCATTTTTTTTCGAAAATCTTTATTAATAATCGCATTACGGTAAGTTTCTATCTATACGTAAACAAATGTAATTTCATCCGTTAAGTAGTTTGAACTTGTGAACGACGAAAGAAACGTTTTGGTGAAATTTAGTGAATGTAATCTATACTTGAATTGATCATCTTCTTTATGAGTTATATACGCTTTAGAATGAGACTTGATTTACAAATAATCACATCATCAGCAGCGTTTGGCTAGAAATAATGAATTTTTTTCTGCATAGATCAATTAGCGGTCGGTCTGTTCAGAAATTATTTCCCGAAAGAATCAGTTATCGGTCGGTCTGTGTGGAAAACATTGTCGAGACGTGTCATTCGATTATTGTTTGAGTGCATTCGATGTGGTTAACAAAAGTGCAAAAGACATTTGTCGTTCCAATTAATCTAGTTCACCTTTGCTTATGTTTACACGCTTTCATAGTGAAACATATTATTTGCGCATCAATAAATTAAACGAAGTGCATTTTTTCACTGAATTCTTGTAATAAACTTGTAATAAAAAATAAAAGAAGTACTATCAACTCTTTAGATAAAGCCACAAGATATGACTCCAAGAACTCCCAATATCCCTCTCTTTTCCGTTAAATGTCCCATTCACTAAGGATTTAGGTGACTAATTCCTTCTTCAACAGCGACCACAAAGAAGCGAATATGCAGATTTGTTACCTTCTTCTTGCCAGTTCAACCATAAATGGGGTATTTGTGCAATATTGGGGTGATAAATGGTGAAAGATAAGAGCAGGTGGGAATCACTGAGATGATAGGATGTTTAACTAAAGTGACGTGATAGGGGATGGTACCACCCTAAGTAAGGAAATGGCAAATTTTCACAATAATTAAGAACTTTAATTAAAAATTAAAAATCAATGTAGTAGAGAATTATTCCTTATCTTATAAAATCGCTACTGCATAAAGAGTGAATAAATTGAAGAGAATACAATACACATTATTTACAAACTTTACGAGCCCATTTTAATTGGTGAACGTTATCAGTGTGTCTACGTGGAACATCATTTTTTGAGTTTTATTGTATGTTCATTATTTCTATTCCATCAAGGGCACCTTTCCACCAACTTCCTACTCTTTTATGAATATGATAGACACTCTTCTGCACATCTCCATTTATGTTTCTTCGTGATTGCACACAATTCAACCATTGTTAGTCATTGCTGTGATTTTATTCACCTTCTATTCAGCGATCATATGCACCTTCCCTTCATCCACCTACCTGCTTGTCATTCCTTTTTGTTTAATCTTATCCTCTTATCCCTATCTACCTAATCACTTATGTTCATACGGTCACGGCTTTTATCGGAGGAAATAGTTTAAATTAATATATGTATTATTTTTATGACCAAATTAGTATTTATTGTTATCTTGCAAGAGTGTTAACACTTGAAAGATCTTGTCTGTCGATGTCTTTGCTTCCCTAAAACCTTATCCAATATCATCTCTGAACGAACGCGTAAGTTTTGCCTGAGGGGACCTCGTTTGCGTCTTTTACTCGAGTATTAAGAAAGTGCAAAGCCGTTATGTAAAACATCGTGATGAGGACTGAATTTTAAGGGCACTCGTTGAGAGGATCCACAATCCGCAACTGCATATCCTTCGACGTTTCATCTGATTATTCAATATGTCCAGTGTAAGTTGGTTTTCATAGGTCTTATTTTGCTTAAGTTTTGATTTAACTGTTAGATGTAAGCTGCTTCTTGGTCCCAGATAATCTTACAACGGATTCAAAGAAGGAAGTCCACCGGCAACAGCAGCTTTGCAGGATCGTGGGTCCGCAGTGTGACTCAAAGTAAATTGGTTATAGGCTGGAAAAAAACAATTGCTCACCTCCTTTGCCCTTGATCTCCATCATGGGATGACAGCTGGCAACTAAACGGTGATCAACTATGTCGCCATCCTTGATTACCGTTATGTGACCATCGATCGACTTCACACTTCATTCGAGTAACGGGCACACTACAAATAACGTTAACATAAGGGATGACTTGGAATTATGGCCTTGTAGCAGACTTCCAAAACATTAAAGAACAACTTACTTTCAACAGTCATATGGAATCTTTTAAAGTTGTATATTCTTCCCATTGAGAAACAATTCGTTTTTATACTAAAATTGCCCATCCAATACAATTATGGTGAAACTCCTTGTAAGCGGAAGAGCTAGATCTGCCTTCTCTTGATCACCTATTAAAGGATTGTTTGAATATACTACTGAAAAATATATATTGGATAGTTATTTTGAAACAAGAAAACGGTACGAAGTAAATTTTTTACTGTTACTGCTATTGGTGATGATCTTACAGTTGATCCAATGCAAAACGTTGAGAGTAATAAATAAAGCTGATTATTTTGCAGACTTATGTGTTCGAAATGGCGATGACATGTGAAGGATGTGCAAATGCGGCACGCAAAGTACTCTCGAAACTTGGAGGTTGTATTTATTATTTCTTCGAAAACAAATATGCTACGATGATTTTAATGGTTTCGAATATATAAATCTCTTTCTAAAATTCTCTATTCGTAAGTTTTTTGGGGGGAGGTAAACAAGAGAGAGGGGTCGATTGCATCAAATTTAGAGGAAAGTTTTGAGCAATGGGGTAAAATTTTTTGATTTGTTTATACCGTTTGGAAAGGATTCTGGATTCTTCCGAACAGATTCCTTTCTGTTATTCTCTGCACTGACCTTTGTTCGTGTATTCTTCCAGTCATCATCGTTTTTCAGCAATGGATGAAAAATCCTACTCTTTCAGACACATTTCCTCTCTCTTTAAGAATCGTATAGTTCCATCTTCCTTGCGATCCGAGACTCATTCCCCCGATTACTTCCTGCAGGAGACGTATCCAACGTTGATATCGATGTATCGGCAAAGAAAGTGAGCGTCACAACGACATTGCCTGCCGATACGATACTCGAAACACTCATGAAGACCGGCAAGGAGTGCAAACAGATTTCATAATCCTCAATGCTCAACGTTTCGTTGATGCAACGATATCAAAGCCCAAATTTTGCTGCTATGCGGCGCTCTAATACAACAGCATTGTCGATTTTGAAATTCAAACGCTTCATTTTGTAGCAGAATGCAATGAGCGTCGTAGTTTTGTTCAACATATCTCCTTACAGTTGTGGTTTTATTTCGAGCTTCATTTCCCATTGAATTATGGCCAAATCCTATGAGCATCTCTTCCAACCAACTACCATTCCTTTTGAATCTTTCCTCGCGCTTCCATGTTGAATGAAACCAAAAATAGTTTTTATTTCAACGATGGAATGATTTCGTGATAAACAAGAATGCTTCAAACACTTCAAGCAAATCTGTGAATCTCTAAGGATCCTTTGCATAAAGCATCACAGCGAATCGATCAACCCATAGCGTATGCGCTCTAGTCCTTCTTTATGTGTCAATGAATCATCTTCCCTCTCAATGTAGTATCACAAGGCATATAAAATTGCTTTTAATGGTGCTGCTCAAATATGTATGAATTTTCATCGCCGAATTAATCATAGAATGTTTGTCCCACATGACATTATAAAAAGGGATTTATAAAATCCACTAGAGTTAATCCGCTAAGACTGCAAAATGTCACACCACCTGTTGAAGTAGATGAATGATGAAGACAGACACATATGAGCCTATCCCAGGTAAGTAACGTAATATCATCGAGGCATTGTGCAGCTGTTAGCGCTATCTACGCGTTAACTAATTTTTTTCGTCCGCATACATTTCTATTCAACTTCTCTCTTCACCTCGGTTATCAAGTCAATTTACCTGCTAAGCTGCATATTGTGATTCTTTTTGAATGGAATGAATAATAGTTTTTATCACTTCTAAACCTATTCCATGCAATCGAAAACTCTTCGAAGATGAGTTACCATAAAATTTTGAAATATACCATTCGGCAGATCGAAAATATTCACAGATGTTTAACGATGACAAAAATTACGAGCGGTCATTCAAATCTTTATTTGAAACAAATCAAATCACAGGTGAAGAAGTTAGCTAGAGAAAATGACATGTTTGCATCTTTTGATCCCACTCATTTAGTCAACAACCAATTTCATAAAATTATAAACAAATATAAAAATAAAATCACGCACACTAGCACTCCCATAATTTAATCGATCTAATCACCACTGCAGAATTTCCCAGGAACATTCATTTTTCTACAACTTAATGGATGCATAATAAAAATCTAACCAACATGAAATGTCTGCAAATTTCTAGGTCTTTTTTAGTATTTGCAGCTTTTTTTCGAATATGAAGATCACTGTAAAGGTCGGTCTAAGGGATGAACATATAATGCGTATTATCAAATTTGCGTACTATAGTTCATTGATCGCAGAGGGGGATACATAGATATATGAACATCACGTAGTGCACTTTTACAAGAATGCATAAAAAGGAAGAAGAGTGTCAAACGAGCTGATACGATCAAAGATTTTTGCGTTCCACTCATCTTAGCAACCAGTTTCCACAAGTTATGAATTTAAAAAAATGAATAAAAACACGCAAAACAATTTTTACATTTTCCAACAAATTTCACCACTCAACAAACCTTTTTTGAGGTGTTAAATATGTTCGTTTTTGTATGAGTTGATGATGCCTGAAATGAAAACCCGAAATGTACAAATGTTTGCAAATTCCTGCCATTTTCTTCATGATTAAAAGTTTTTCATGAAGTTGACTAGAAGGAAGGAATAATAAAAAAATATGGTACATGCAGTCACTCTCACCAAAATTTTCCATCTCTGGCTTCAGTAGTTTACAAGTTGAAAATGCAATACACGTAAATATATACGTATATATGCACAGACACGAACACCGCTAATAATGAGTCTCTATAAAAACGAAAAGCATAGAAAATGAAATATTGGGCATTACAATTTCGATACTTTTAAAATTATACAATGATCTTTGGAAGAAAATTTTAGAGTGAAAGGAAATGAAACGAAGTTATATGCAAAACAACCGATCGAGAAATAGGTGGACGACCAAATTCATAAAAAAGATCAAAAAAAACATCGATTGGTGTTTATGTTGGAAAAGGAAAAACTGAAAAAAGAACAGCATAATAAGAGAAGAGGAGACGTGGAAGGAAGGTTGGAACAATATGCGTTTTTTTGCAATTCAAGTCACAAGATGGACCTACTGCGAAATATTTCTATCAATGTCCTATGACCAGATGTGACATAAACAGATTACTGAAATGTATGCATTTCTATGTTTATCACGCAACCCACTTAGAGTACAACTTAATTTGCATATGCAAATTTCATGACATCTTCAAATATGTGCAGCAATGAAGTTCGGTTTGAGAGATCAATCATCTCATAAGTGTACACACATCAGATTATCAAATTTTAACGATATAATTTTGCTAGTTAACGAGACGAAACCACTGGGCAAATAGACTCCTAGACGCGTTCGCAGACATAGCTTATGGAAAATTGTTGAAAGCGTATAAAAATAAAATCTGAAAGAACGGCAATAGACAAATATGAGAGATAAATTGCACGAAAATAAAATATATGCGAGCGATAAGATGATATGTGGTAAACAATAAAAAAAAAATACTTCAACCAATTTTTCAATGAGAAAATGAAATGCTCTCAGCATGGAAATTAGTGAGATTCAAAGAAGAAGAGACGAAAAAAAAGAAGTGAAATAGCATTCCTTAAAAATTTGTCTTCCTAAAAAGCGGAAAGAAACTCCTTGTATGAACTGAAAAATCTTAGTGGAGAACAAATAAAAAAAGTTTCTCCCACCTTCAAAAGTAAGCATTATTCCAGCCAACGATTAATTTCACATTTAATTTTTTTTAAATTAAATTTAATTTTTTTTCGGACAATGACTTAACTTCACGACTAGTTCGTCAAAAAAAAAGCAACCGATGAAATTGATTTTTTTTTATTATCTTTTCGAAGAAATTAAATTAAATCATCAACCAAATTCATCAGAGGCTTATCAAAGAGTTATGTGATTGCGCATCTTCGATGAAGAGGAAATTAAGAAATGCCAAAAAAGGAAAAAACAAAGTGATAATCACAACAACGAATAACATTTAACGTTCAATGCAATATCAAAATATTTATTGGTAATGAATGAGATAAGCACAATTCTCAGAGATGATACTATGAGAACGGAAAAAATACCGAACATTATAAGTGGAATTAAATTAATATTACACTAAACGACAATTGATTTTGAGAAAATAAATGAGATTCAAAGCTGTAATAAAAGCTATGAGCAGAGAAATAAAAATAACCAAAAAAAACATATGCAAAGGAAAAAAAAAGTCAATAAAGATTAAAATGAAGAAGAGAATAACTCGTTTGGAATATTCACATTTCATAGAGCTGATAGACGATTCAACGATAGACAAATATCGAGAAGCAAGCCATCTTATATGTGTGGACATAAATTTGAGTCTTCAATATCGCTATCGCTTACAATATTCGCTTCTTTTATTAAATAATAATTGTAAATTCCTTGTTTCGATAGATTTTCTGGAGCAATTTTCGCATGTTGCTGAAAACTCTTTTCACCTCGATGAAATTATACACAAATTTAAGAGTATATATGGAGCTTAACACGTTATATTAAATCGTTGAGCGAATTTCCTTACATTTTCACACTTAATTATCTCATCAATTAAAACTTATATCAACGGAAATAATATCCCTTCTTTTAGTGACTGAAATAGAATAATATATTCCCTGTCTTCATAGTCAAAAATTAACTTATTTTCTGTTGCAAAGCTAGATTGCTAATAAAGTGATCAGACGTTGAAAATAAAATTGAAGCTAAATTTTCTATTGCAGAAAACTCCAATATCACTCAATTACAATGCCTCAGACATCAGATAGCTAAGATTAAATTTTTAGAAGTGAATGAGGGAGAAAGGACACCGATGAATAACGCAACTCTTCATCTATATAAAAACCTAACATGTTATTGGCAATAAAATATAGCCGAAAATAGCGTATGTGAGGATTAAAATTGTGGAATGTTTTGAAAATTAGTACGAAATATTTCGATAAAATAGACTTGTACTACTACGAGTTGAAAAGTTCCGGTACAATAAACTTTGCATAACGAAAAGTTTGAGTAAAAATCATCAATGCTTCAGGCTAGAGAACGGCCAAATTCACCATCAATAATTTCTATCGTTTTCAATCACTTCTCTGTGTCACAGCAGATTTACGTTACTTGTCAATCCAATAATAATGCATTCAAAAGGGGCGACTTTTTAAAAAATCGCATTTAATATTGCCTATTCAATGAGATTAAAACTAGACAGGTATGAAGTGTGTTACCTTGATAAAGCTGACCACGAGTAACTCGTCCACTTTGTTCATCAATAATTTCGAACCCCATGCGACCAACGCTATTGGCTGCAAATATTAGCTTCACACAAATACGCATTCACTTAGGAATGAGATGTGCAAAAAGGATATCATCTATTTCAGTTTCTTCATCAATCTCTTTTTTCAGGAATTTTCTGCAAATTTCATTCAGCTAATATAAGTTTATTCCCTGCAAATTCAAATTCGAAAAGAAAATTTCCTTCAACAACGATTCGTAACTAATATTTACTGTGGGAATCAATATTAAAATCAACATTTTATGACGAAGTTAACCTCAGTCTAAACTAGAGTTATTTTGTCAGTTTATATCGGTGAAAACCGTGTAAAATAAAAATTTCATATTGCATAAAATCATCCCCAAAAGTGAAATAATACATCGCAAATGATAAATCAAACGCAAAACCGAGTACATTTTCAAAAAATAACACAAAAAACTCGATGGGCGACATATTCTAATAATAACGATATTTTGGGCTGCATCATTACACGTTCCTCTGAAATCATGACACCAGAAAGCGTAAATTAGACGGTATTTGAAAGAGTTGAGAATTAGAAGTTAACAGTTGAAGCGGTATCAACTATCGTCAGCTTCGTCTACTCATATGAGCTGAAAGTTTAGCCCACAGCGAATACTGCAACATTCCAAATTGTATCAATTTGAACGAAGGATAGGTAATAGCTGAGCTGAATCGCTCATGTGCCGTGATTCATCGATAATGCAATGCATCGTTGGGTATTCGAAAATGGTCACTATAAAACCGTTGATTTAACTCGTATAATGCTGATCACTTCGAGTTTACATCGATTTCGCCACTAACACAATATGCGAACAATCAAATCACAACATACATATGCTGACAGCGTAAATAAGCTAGCTAATCATCAACCAAGTGAATTCTAATTAAGTGTGCAAAATTTGATCGATGTGGCGTAACCAAGTGAAAAGCTAATAAAGCATATTTGTAGACAGCATATCACGGGAGCATTTGCTTTCCACTCACGTGACCGACCGGTTTTGTAAATCATCAACGAAGAGTAAAAATGTAGCATAATGCTTTCATATTTTAAATAATTCCTATGCACATGGAAAGCTTTCTTCAAAAAGTGTTCTGTGATTTGAATAGCGCGAAATGAAAATGCGATCAGCATAGGATGAAAGCAAGTTTTTCGGCACGCACCATTAAAGGCTTCTAGCTTTTTTCGAATAAAAGTCCTTCTAAACTAAGATCAGACAGACATCCAAACCTGTAGCAAAATTATAAATGCGAATTTAAAGCCAATTTATAAAAGCGTATAAAAAATGCAGAATGGCCAACCACAGACGTGCACATTCACAACGACAGTTATTGAAATATAGATATTATTAAATAATCGAAACTAGATTCTATGCCACTCGTCACTACAACGGAAAATGCTTTCCAACAGGGGCTGCAGCTTATACTAAGTCATTCATGAGGTCCTTCTAAGCTAGTGACAAAAGTCCAACGCACGCGCAATGTGATAGTTTGTTATCGAGCTGCACAACCACCCGCAGGCATTATACAAATAGCTAGAAATACCCGTTGTGGTGGAAGCAGGTTGTAAGGCGTAATAATGTGACGATATAGGCATGCCCTCACTATACGTCGTAACTTATCGACCTCATCGACATCCGCACATGGATGATACAACATTACTATTGCACCATGCTGAAAATATTTTTAAATGGAGGAGGAAGTGCCAACGATGGTAGAAAAAGGAATTTTCCTTCGAGGATATGACGAACTCCTTCAAGGGGTATAGGGCTGCACACTTCGGAACACTTCATTCCCAAGCTGCAATAACATTTGTCATTGGTTGATAAGAGTGTTCAGAATTGGTCGGTTATCATCATAGCACAACAGCTTAGTAGGAAAATAACATCCTTCAGAAAGACATGGAAGGTGAAACAAGACGGCTGCTCCATACTACTCAAAGATGATAATACTGGTGACAATGTAAGGACAGATGAAAACTTTCTCCACTAGATTCAACGACCTTCTCATCTATTGTTCCTCTTCCCTCCTTCTCCTTCCTCTCTCCAACTCAAAGAAATTTTGCGGTCACGTCGTGACATGACACCGATAACCTTTACACTATTCAGATCGCGTTCGAATAACTCTCTCCTCCTTGGTGTTCTACTATCATAAGTGTCCCTATATGACGGTGAATGTTTCTGTAAATTTAGGGTCCATACATCATTGTTTCAACAGCGGGGTCTTCAGCCGCTTCTTTAAGAAAGGAAAGAGTGGGGGTAGAAACATAAAGAAGTTATCGCATTTGCTTTACTAAATGGGAAAATGCGAGCATACCTCAAGGTTGTGCAACCATCTTTGTGGAGGCAAGAAGAGATACTCGCCATAAACAGCCCAATTTGGTCGATGATCTCCCCTGAAACACGAATATGTCCAATATATAAATTATCTTCGAAGCTATGTTTGCTCCGAAATGCATAAAAAAAATCATCAAATGATTCACTTCTTTTGATAGAAACCTTTCTTATAGTTTATAAATTAAAGAACAATTTAAACTAGAAAAGTTGAAGGTATCTGGTCGTTCAGAATGAAGCACTTTGAGAGATGATGTCATTTAGAAGCGCCTACAAAAATAAACAACGAAACGCCACTCCTTAAGCTTCTCACCTCATGCTAATAATGGGACTGAAAGCGTCTTTGGGTAATTCAAACCCTCGCTTCCCCCGCTTCCCCCCCCCTCCCCCCCCTCACTCTCCAAACCAATCTTAGAGAAGGATCTGTTGAATTTTAATGCTCTTATGCGGTCCATACTGTTCACTTCAACAATATATACCACTTATAAGTAAAAGTAAATAAGAATAAAGTGACGCAAAGAAAACAGTGCCGTGGGGGGGGGGGGGAGGAGAGGGGAGGGGAAGGGAAGAAAGAGGCGTTTTTAAAGCAGAAAGAAAGAATCGTTCCCCAGGAGGTTAATAGTAAAATGATGTAAAACTTACAGAATTCCCATTCCATCATCCCTCCAGGCTACAAGCCTGATCATGACACGTAAAGGGACTTGACCATTCTGGGCAAAAGTTTGTGCATTTAAAACTCTTCAAGCTGAAAAAAAAAATAAAATCTGGGTATTTCATAAGCCACCAGCTACACAAACCTTCCCTTTGCTAATATCTTTCAAAATTATTCTATGAGTTGTTATCGACTGTACAATGATTGATTACATAAAGTGATATACCTGAGTGGTGGCCAATCATTGTAGAATATCGTTTCATTCATACATTTGTGCCAAACAATATCCTTTGTTGGATCGAGTCCCGGAATCGTTAGATGTATTGGTTCAAATTCATCCTTAATAAAAAAACAACTTCAAATGATATATTGTATAAGAAATAATAAATAAAGAGGTGCATTAAGAATATACTTTCTAATATTACATTTTTTGCAAGTATATAAATAATCAAACGGGACTCTTCAGCTGCTCTTTTATCAATTTTATTGCGCACCTTTAATATTGCTGATCTTTGATATCGTTCTCCCAAAATTGTGCTGCTCATGCACCTTTGCAAAAGTGCATTACGACGACATCGCGTCTACGCATATATGTGCCGCTTGCCCATCTGTCTGCTGCTTTCAATTGATAGAACGATTGAAGCCAAAGCTACGAAATTTAATGAAGACAACGTATACGACTGGGTAACCCCCTATGGCATATTTTCCCCTTTATTTTATAATTTTAAATGAATCTTAAGTATTTAAAAGCAGAGCAAAGAATAAACATATAATTGATATAGGTCGAGTTGCAATTTGCAACGACCGAATCACAATGAAGTAGAATATCATTAAAGATTTGTGTTTGGGCAGTTGAATCAGTTAAAACATCACAGCGTTACTCTGCATATTTTAGCATCCAACTTGACTAATGCCGTACTGTAGGAAGGCAATTTCCAAGATAGGCACCAATTTACATATAGATCTAATTGACAAAAAATTCGCTTTGCAAATTTTCTATTCCTTAGGTCCATAAAATCTCTCTCTGCTGAATTAGTCATTGCGAAAACTATTTCTACCTACACTGATATAAAAACTGTACACATCATATTTCATCACCAAACTATTCTTGGAGAAGAGCTGAAATTAAACAAAAAACAGATAGACGGACGCATATATACAAACAAACAGAAACATATAAATATTGGTTTACTTCAAAAAAAAAAAATTAAATAAAAGTATATAGAAAAAATGTTCGACCAAGTGTGGATGATTCCTTAAAGAATATTATTATAATCTCATGGAAATTTTCTTCACCATTTCAGGAATCAGTTAATAAAGAAAATAATTCGCTGCTAGAAATTATTACTTTCAAATTCAATGGAAACTACTTTCAACAGCACTCCAAATCGAAGTAAAATGTCGAACAATACATTCGCCATTGTGATGCTTACCGATTTCGCCCAGTGATGATCCTCGAGGCATGTGAATTGAGAAAAATCCCTTTCATCCCAATCCACTCGTAAATTTGTCTGCAAATAAATTAAAATATTTATAAATTCAAATATTTCAAATATGTCATAGAATGGATTTCATTGATTTTCCTGTATACATTTAAGAAAAAAAGATTTATCAAGTTTCAAAAGCAATACTCATTGTGTTTACTTGTTTCCTCCGAAATGAATTATCAAAATAAGCAAACAGAAAGGAAATATTTATTATTCTCTTCTAAATATGCAACTCGTTGCAGCAATTTCCAATCACTGCTGAAAGAAAAGAAGATTGAATAGAAAAAAATAACAGCATTTTATTGGCAATATACGTGAATACTTCATCAATCAGACTTAATAAAGGTTCTTTTTTTGTCATTCAAATATTTATGTTAAAGAAATGAGCGGAAAAGCACGCCAGGGGAGATGGCACAATATGTGCATTCGCAATGGAAATAAGCACAGGAATTAGCTTCGACATTTTTTTAATATATAATCAAACATGTGCAACAATGCAATCAATTGATCATTCTCTCAGCAAACTTAAAAAAAAAAAATTACTTTTGTAGGTGTTTGCAAAATTGTCACTGCAAAGCGGAATATTACGATCTACGCAGTTGTATATCCTTTTGCAAAGTTGCATTCATAAATAGCGCCGCAATAAATGAAAAACTATTGAAGTCATGAAGTAAGAAATTAAAGACTTCAAATGCAGATGAAAAACAAATAAAGAAGTAAAAATAAAAATAATAAAAGAGAGGATAAATAAAGTGTAACTACGATAAGATGCTATGGAAATAAACGTATTCCATACCTTAGCATCATCACATACCGACCGTACACCCATCAACGGACCAAAATATGCGTTCGAAATTCGAAGCAAACACATTGGCAACCATAATGAACGTATCCACATATCAACGGCTACAAACTGAAATAGGAATTGCATTAACACACTGCAGCACCTTCCATGATTTAGCAACAGTATATATATATATATATATATATATATATATATATATATATATATATATATATATATATATATATATATATATATATATATATATATATATATATATATATATATATGCGAGATCAAAATATTAATAATCAAACGCATAAGATAAGCAATAAGTCACGAATAACGTTAAAGAAAAAGAAAAAAGTAAGACATCTCAATTATCAGTATATTTGGTCAAGTATGGATCTACTCAAGCCCTCAAACAAATATTTCAATCGCTTTGAATTAGAAATCCTAAATTCTCATCGCTTTCATATCAATAATGGTGAGTAATATAAACGAGTCTGCACGACATTACTACAGCAAACAATATAAAAACCTACTCGTTGAGGTGAATTCCATTCGGCAATCCTCACAACATTATTTACCTACTTCAACAAGATGGAAACCTAGGCAACTAAAAAAAAAAAACAACAATTGAGCAATGTAGTGAACGTGAACAAATAGAGCTATTAAAGACAAAAGAAACGACAACGCAGCATTCATCTTAATGTCGTTATACACGAATCAACACTCCGACGTGTATCTTGAGTTATATGTGTGACGGATATACACACTTAAAAACCAGTTCTATACCATTGATCTAGACATCCACTCATCTTTATATTTCAACATCGCCAGTGACACAACAACTAACAATTTATAATTTCTTCAAATTTTTGAACAGTTTCTCATTATGTTCTTCTTAGCATTTATCAATATTTTTTAACTTAGCATTATAATTTAATTTAAAATTATTGATAAAATTTGACATATAATTTTCTTATTCCATTGTAATCATAGTGATGACAGTGATAACGATGATAACAGCGTTGATAATAATCATAAGGAATAATAATAATCAATAACAGTGATAATCACTAATTTTAATACTAATAATAGTAACCAGTAGCAATAATCGAGAATAATAATGAATAACACTCAATCAATCAATAATAACTAATCAATAATGCTAATAATAACTAATCGATTATAGTGATCAACAATAGTAATCAATAAAATAGTAATAATAGATCACTTACTTCAATCGATAACTTAACAACATTACCAACTGTAACTGAAGGCAATAATTAATGACTGTAATCGGTAATACTAATTAGTAAAACTAACAATAACAATAATTGCACCTCAAATAACAATAAAAACGACAACAGTAATATTATAATTATAAATATAACAATTTAAAAAAAAAAAAATTATATAACGTCTAATTATCACTGCATTTAGCAATGAATAATAATACCAAATAATAACGAATAATGGTCTATGACCCGATATCCTTATCTCGGGCCACCGGAGCCCCTTGTTGAACACCCCCGATATCACCAAACACGTTTATTAGAAGAAACCGCGGCCCCACCTAACCCCAAGATCAGCGTACCGACGGACGAAGAACTGCAACCAATCAGCACTGAATCAGAGTTGGCAATAACGGTTCTTGTGTACTCAACTCATAGTATTAAAGCCACAATTAGAAGAGCATTTCATAGTGCACACTGCTCTGCGATTGCAATCAAACTGCTCTATAGTCACCATCGAATTGCTCTACCATCATAATCGAATTGCTCTACCATCATAATCGAATTGCTCTGCCATCATAACCGAATTGCTCTACCATCATAATCGAGTTGCTCTACGATTAAAATCGTTACAATGGTGAAAACCGGTAATAACTATATCAGTTAATCAGTGATAATGGTTAATTAGTGGAAATGATCAGTAGGTGGTAATAACAATAAACTTGCAACAACAATTAATAATAACAAGTAATATCAATTACTGATAATAATTATCAATGATAATAATTGCCGATAATCGTTGACAATGATAACAAACAATAATGGTTGATAGTGATAAATAGTAACAAGAAATAATAATAATTCATAATAATAATAATTGATAACGATGTTTAGTAGTAATAAATAAAAAAACAATAGTACTGATAAGATTGATAACAATAACAATGACAACAACAAATAATCATAATGACAAATAATAATGGCGATCCCCATAATTATAACGATAACCAAGACAATAACAACGGTAATAATAACAATACTGATAAAAATAGTGATAACGGATAACAGAATAGCAGCAATAATAAGGCGAAAAATGATATAAACGACGATGCATCAGTTCTCTCCAGTTTTGTCACCAATATCTCAAATATTGGGACATATTCGCTACAAATGGTGGATATTATCCTTATGGATTTAATAAAGCCAGTTAAAACGACTGTTTAACAAGTGAATCGTTTTAAATTTCAGCTGATATTAAATTCAACACAAATTTTATTTTTAAAAAATGATTATGACCATTGATAGCGTTATCAAATTGCGTTAAACAAAACGATACCGCCTTATTTAGCGCATTAACGTGATGCCATTTGTTAGTAGTGAACAGAATATAGATGCCCAGAAAATGTGGGGGGAAAGGAAGAGGGATGTCATGCTTGCTCACTTAGAATTTTCTCATTTGCTCTACCGCCTATGTCAAAAACGCCTTCAGTGAGACATTATACGCGCAATAAACAATGTAACAATATTCCAAAACAAGTATTAATTAAAATCTTCGAAGATAAGAACAATTCTGTCTCTGCGATTTGACACACATACACATTGCTGAAGTAAAAGTGGGAACGAATGTTTTTTTATTTATTTTCGATAAACATTTTAAAACCAACAATAACAATAATAACGATTTATATAAAGTACACTTATGAGGTCTTGGTGATAGATCGTCGATTCGAGGTTGTATCTTATAAATGCAATACTCTCACTTGAATCTACAAGGATAGGTCCGATATGAACCCATTTACGGACTAACAATAAATCCATTAACCATACTACTGAAGAGGACTCGAATCAACGGCTATTTGACCATATTAGTGAATAAACTTTAGATTAATTGTGAATAGGTTGTCCTTACGCAACGACAATACTATGTGTGAAGCTTAGAAAGCTTAGAGGTCGGAGAAAGGCCTTCGGCTTTGCTTTCTAGAACTAAGGCATTGTCGCGAACCATTTTAGTTTTGCTCAAAAATCTTCATCTTGGCTTCATCTGCCAAAAATCGCGTAATTCGCAGAACCTAAAAGGTTTCTGATCATCAACGAGCTCTTTGATTGTTCAAAAATTCCACAGCCCTCGAAACTTTTTTACCTCCTTATTTCCTTAAAAACCCCTTCTTTCTCATTTCCCCTTAGCATTTATGAAAAGAAATCCCCTCTCGCATAATAATTTCCGATCCACCACACTCTAAAAAGTCATAATCACTGCAGTTTTATCAATAACGAAAGAGAAACTTTGATTATTCCAACGAAATTCTATCGACAAATATAACATATTAAATACTGTACATTCGAATGCCTCCTATCCCCTCGAATTGATTCCCACAAAGACTAATAAAATTAAATTACACCTTCCTGGGTGGGTAGTCACAAATGATGTATCACCTTGAGGTAATCAATGACCGAAAATATATAATAAACAAAATGCAATCCTCTCATGAAAAACAATTCTTTTATGAGTTTTTCCTAAATGCAACCTCTCGAAGTGAATCTGAATTACAAAAAGGTGTCTTCAATAATTTTCGATATTTCCCAACTATGGATTACTTACTCAATAAAACAAGCATATTCTTAGATGATTTTGTTATACAACGATAGGTATCGTCACCGAAAATATTTGCCATTCGAATCGCATCGAATTTTGTGTGAATAACATGAATAAGCACTCGTTCCACATCGGTGACCATATTAATCAAATCGTGATAGAAACGTGGCTGTGAGGGTACTTGATAGAACACTAATGATTTGATACCCTGCAAATTTAATACTTTTGGTCATTAATATTCCATAGAGTCCTGTTATATAGGCATCAAAATATGCAACAATACTACTAATTTCTTCTCACTTATATCGCCAAATCATTGAACCTTTTGTCAACACTCTATCACGGAATTGCTTTTCATTCCTTAGCATTGTTGATGGCCGGAATACATCTCCCGCACGAAATTAGTATGTTCAACAAACACTATAGAGAAGCTAATAGGTAGAAAACGCATCGGATCAGCATCGGTATCGATAAGTATAGATTGTTAGAACAATTCTTTATGCGATATTTAATTTCAAATAGCATCAAAACGGATCGTAAATATCAACAAAACTGAAGTTCACTAACTTATCAATATCAACATCTTCAATCAATTTATTCTTATAATTAATTCCCGTAATTAATGATATATGCTCGTTGACTTTAGAGTATCGTCGATGAAAATATCCACATCAATGGGAACACCCCTGTCAGCAATTACACAACACTCTATACCAATCAATAACTTCAATTCTCCATTATCATTCGTTTTGTCAGCGAAAATTCGTTTTCATGTTAAGCGATACAAATATCGCGATACAAATAACAGCCGTTTAAAAAAAGTTACCCACAACATATTTAAGATATACAAAAACAGAAGCAGATATCCTAAAGTGTTGTTACATTTCCCGATCTCTTTCTTCCTAGAAGCTGGCTCAGTGGTCACCAGTGATCCCATCTTTTTCCCTAACAATTCGGCTATCATCGGATCTGCTGCTATAAAAACTGGGATCTTCAACGACCATCAAGTCCGAATTAATACTGCTAATATTCGAAAAAGACTCTTATTCAACTTTCACTAAAAAAAGATAATGTAATACACTAATATAATAAGCTAAATTAGTGCTGCATTCGATGTCTTTCATCTGCACACCTATATGGGATCAATCTTTAGATATGTACATATGAATGACGACTCAAAACAACGAAAAATGAAACATTTAAATTCATACCTTAATGCGATAACGTCTAAAGAAGTGAAAACGTTCAGTGATCAACAGAAGTCGTTTCTTTCCTTCAACGAAAAGTTCACGTGCTTTTGCCACCTAAAACGGGTTTTTTTTGACTCCGCATATTTCCATTCTATCACTTGCTAAAATTTGGTTTTTATTCATCTTCTGGGAAAGTCCATCAAAGACTCACAAGTTTCTTCCCTTAATTTTCGATTGTATAAACAGCAAAAAAAAACCCAACATCGCTGTATTCATCAAATAATCCGTTAAGAGAAATTCATACCTTATAATACAGTTTAGTAAGCCGATTAAAGAAATAATTCAACATCCATATGAGTTTAAAATGAAAGTGTCAACCAAATAAACTCTACAAAGAAATCAGCGAAATGACGTCAAATGACGTCAAAACCATCGTGAGAAAAGAAAACCAAAGAAAAACATATGGATACCTTGCCCTGTTTAGCGTATTCATTCAACTGTACAAAACTTTCATTGTCGATTTTGAGCAAATTTCGAATCCGCACAAAATCAAAATACGACGGAATGAATATTGCTGTTCCTTGTTCACATTTGCAAAGAATCTTTTCCTGCAATCATAAAATATATAATAATCATGGGATGCATTCAGAAACCTTCATATATTTTCTTCAAATAATACTTCGCATCGAATAAACAAATCAATGAGTTAACTCAAAATATAAAGAGATCCACAACGGTCTACCTAATTAATGCAGCAGTCCGAATCCACTCCTTTTTTTTGCGGTAATTTCGGGAACACACTCATTTCTGCTAAGCTCTGCCTTGACGTTCATCCCACCCCCTTCCCCTTCCATTTCCCCGTTTCATTAGTAGTGTTACCCATCAAGATGCCCTGTCTATTCCCAAGGGTAATACAAAACTGAAGATAATATTTGCACGCCCACGACTCATATAGATGCACTTGAATGACAATTGTAATACCCGATTATAAAATAAAATCAAACTTGAAAAACCTTAAAATATGCGAAACGTTCATCGGATTGTGCTTCGGCTAAGCTGACAGTAACGCGATGCAACTCTTGACATACCGGTACTTCGATCTGCAAAATTCAACGCATTCGATGACAGCAAAATTTGGCCTTTTTCTCAAAATTGGCATTCGAATGCCAAAAACATTTAAACTATCCGTTCAAATTAACATAAGTAAATTTTATTACATCTAGATTGTTGAATATAGATTACCGAGAGGCGAGAAAAATAACTTAACATCTCATAAATGAATTACAATAAGTTGCAAAATAATACGAAGCCTAAAATTAGATATGATTTCCGCAACGTTATACTGAATGAACTTTCACCGGAGTAGCAAAAAAAAAAACTGTATTTATTTACCTGTTTATAAATAACGCGAATAAAACACACTAAATGTATTTATATTGCCTTCAATAATCTGAGATAAGTCGTCAGAGTTTAATAGAGCAGAGATGATGTAGACAGTGTTGCTATGCGGTCAATGAACGAATACGTTTGAAAGCAACAAGAAAAGAGACTTGTACCAACATTTGTTGGCACTTTA
This sequence comes from Baylisascaris procyonis, assembly GCA_037389465.1. NCBI lineage: Eukaryota > Metazoa > Nematoda > Chromadorea > Rhabditida > Ascarididae > Baylisascaris > Baylisascaris procyonis. The sequence continues at coordinate 3,298,636 of JAZARR010000154.1, read as the reverse complement.
TTTTATAGAATACTACTCGAAAAGAGAATATGCAACAAAGTTGTCAATAAATCAACTTAAAATATTTGCATAAAACACTAACATAATCGAGAAATCCAATAGATGGTGGGCAATGTGATATGAAACCAGCAAAATTACGACATTTAAGTGCGAATATTGCTTGACATTCGGCCAATTGAATCGATGAAAAAATTATTGTCTGCCTGAAAGTATTACTTATCAACAAATTAATACATCCAAAGAGTGCATTTTAATGATAGAACACAGCGACGCTTCTATTTGATTTGATGAAAAAATAATAAAATAATCGATTGCATCCTTGTGTCCTTCCGTTTCGAAAATTTCGCAAAGAATAACATCTTGCCTTGAAGACGAAATAGGATTTGCTGAAGGCAAGTTGCGAAAGCTATGTAATGATCACTAACAAACGGTTGTCTCCCATTGCAACCAGCTGGACGACTTCTAAATCAATACTATTTCATTTTTAAACCTCTTCACATTAACCATCTAAAGCTTGCAGAAAATTGATCTTCGCTCGTAATTTTTGACATCATCAACACTCCCTCCATTTGATTCCAACCGAATCTACGGCAACTATATAGCTGTAAACCATTTCACACAAGCAAGAAAGGATTAAGAGCAGATAGGGGTAGCCGTGACCCTGGGCAACGCAAAACAGCAACGGATTCCCTTATATCCGGCAAGGCAGAGGAACCCTGGGCCTAGCCACCGGTAGGCAAGAGGGAAATCCGTGGTTCTATTCGCACAAAACATAATCCGTGACTCCGTTTCCGTGAAATATGCAAAAAGCTACCTCTCTATTTTATTCCCTTGTTTTATTTCTGCGTGAGCACTCATCTGAATTTCCCTTGCGCAAACAGGTGCATGGCGAGCACGCTTTTGCAGAGCAATATTACCTTATATCCTTGCTTTAGTTTGTGAGTGGATTTTTCAACCCTTTTTATTCAACTGACCCTTCAACAGTTTTCAACTTCAACAATTTTCAAGTGCGCAATGATGGCGCACTTGTCCGCACGAAAAACCACCAAATTTTCGTTTCATCATGAGCAAAATACGCATGGCGCACTCGTTTGCACAAAGGGAATTCAGGTTACTGCACACGCGGAGATAAAACAAGGAAATAAAACAAAAACCTAATTGTTTCCACAAGATCATGGAATCGGTGTTACGCATCCCTCTCCCGTACGATTATGACCACGGATCCCTCACTTTCTTGGCCAAAAGGCCATGGATTTCTCTAATCGTGGTCAGGTCAACGAACCCTCTATTGTATCGTTCAAGACCATAGGGCCACGTGGCCGGGCCATGAATTCCCCTACCCCCGGATGAAGGGAAGAGAGGTTCACATATTTGCATAGTTCGGAGTATTTTACCCTTCGTCTCTCCCATTTCTCCCCATCAATACCCCAAATGCATAGTCCCTTCCTTGATGACAAAACTATCTGAGCATTCAAGTACTTTCCTAAACTTGGGCACAACAAAAGAATGAAGTATGGCTTGCCTATATAGACTAGTGTGTTGATTGAGAGCCCATTGACGAACACGAGATATGTCAACGTTCAGCTTTTCGGGTCGACTATGAAGAGTGTCGATTATATGCAAAAGATGTTCCCAGTTTTGCATTAAAAATATATCTGCCTGAAAATCAATCAATAAAATTAATTAGCAATTAATTAGCAATTGATTATACTTCATCAAGGACGGACAAATTATTCAACGAGTTGAAACAAAATTAAAGCAACTAACAAATATTTGCGTGAAGATGTCCTACAAGAAAACACCTAAAGAATCTGCATTTCTGATGGTTATTAGCCGAATTTTGCAGCTGGCAATGCTCCATAAAGTTTCATTTAAGCTAAAAAAAACACACAAAAGTTAGTAAAAATTGATAAAACTATCCTATCTGATAAAATGTTTTCAAAGCCAAGTATGGAATAGTTCCCCAAAAATTCTCCACCTTAATTTTAAACAATTGAAAATAATCTTGAAGGTTGATGTCTCTACGCAAAAATTGCAACCAGTTATCTCGAATGTGAGTGAAAACGATAACCGCGTACACAAGAATGGTTTTGCAAAAGTCGATCCCCACTATCCGCCACCTCCTTCAATGAAACAGAAAAAAATTTCACTGTGTGTGATGGTACCTAATTCAAAGAAGCTGAGATTCGTTAATAATCAAAAACGAATTGGACTATGAGCAAAACAAACGAATTTCAAGTCTTCTAGGCAACTGAATGAAAATTTCAAATGGGAGACCAGGCATAGCAGGGTATTTTGCAAAACAAAGCATTATCTGGAAAAAAAGGACCGATACTCGAATCATACTCCCCACTCCTCTCCCCCTCTCCTACCAGTCCAGTTTCCGGGAAAATCTGCGCCCTCCCTTTCAGACCTATGTTTATGGGTTAGTGTTTTGCTTGAAACTTGCGACCGACTAACTGGCTAGCTGTCACAGAGCATTTTCCGTATCATGAAACTGCTAGGAACCGTCTTATTCGAGTGATATGCAAACGACAGGCTTTGATTTGTTTCGAAAAGGAGCCGGAGACAACAAATTCGTGCATTAAAAAAACTTTTCATCAAAAATCTAAAAATTTAACTCTTTTTATTATCTACCTAATGTCTCATTGTAACATGTCTCCTGAAAATCCTGGAATCTGCGGCTAACTCCCTCCCAAAATTGGGGGCGTTGAGAGGGATGAGGGGAGGAGGATTTTGACGCTACCTATAGACAATCCGATTCTCTACTGCTTCCTGTTCTCTCATATCTGTCTCTCCCCCCCCCCCCCCACTATGGATGTCTGAGAAAAGAATAAACAAATATTCACACCAACATTCTTCACTCGAAACAAACATTACAAACTGAAATGCAGAGGAAAGTAAAAGTGTGACAAATCCCCTCAACATCAATCGTTTAGATCAATACAGTGCCGTTAATCATCGACATATCACCTTATCAAGAATAAGAATCTCAATTGAAGCAAGAAAATCGGCTTCATGTGTGGTCTCCGATTCATCACCAACGATCATTCGAAGTCCCAGCGGGGATGCAAGAATAATATCCGATTCGTCGAATGGTGTAAACAACTTGAGACTTTTCTTAGCGATTCCGATGCCGATTCGAAAACAATCATCGACGTTGCCCGACATCAATTCCCTGTACTCTTCATCCACCTTCAAACAGACAAAAAAACTTCATTCGTTAGCATCTCTACATCGACCCTAAGAAGACTACAACCTTTATCATTAAAAAGAGCAAAATGAGGCACCGACGAATTTTGAAGCTATCAGTTAAAAATATTTAGGGGTATTCAAATTGAAAAAGGATTAATCCCACCTTCCCCCCCCCCCCACTTCCCCACTCCCCCCCCTTTCCTCGCTTCCCGATGAAAAACTTTATTCGAAGCTTTAAAAAAAAAAACGAGCAAGGAGAGCCTTATGATATCAACAACAAATTAAATCATTCGGTTTGCTTTTATGACGCACTGCGATATGCTTAAAATAATTCATAAAAAGAAAAAAGAACAAGGCAGTTAACTATTATTCTTTTTTCTGTTCTCTAAGTGCATAAAAAATTTCAATGGCCATAAAATGTGCATTAAATACGACGCTATTAAAAAAGGAATTTTAGAATGCAAGAAAATGTAATTGTAAATAAAGAAACTCCACAAAAACGATATAGATATTGATGAATGAATGTATCAAATACTTCTGATCACTGAAAAAGGTGTCAATAACCGATTAAATGTATATTCTGAATTAGCTACGGATCGGTCGGTTGTTAGTAAACTCTGAGCAGACCTCCGGCTCCGCTCGGACGAGTCACCCTACCCAACACCCTCATTGGGACGAGAGCGGAGGAATAAGTTCTGACGGGCGTAAGACGAATAAAGGTGAGTCGACTCGTCCGCAACCGTGAGCACCAGATGAACCTAAGCCCTAATCTTTACGCAACCGACCTGCAGGTACGGGCGACCTAAAGACCGCAGGAGCTAACAGGATCAAAGGGACATTAGATCAGGGCAGTTGGAATAGACATGAAGAGAAAATTATTTGTAATGAATGCTCTGTTGGCTGAAATTAACAAATCAATATAAACATTCTTATGAAGGAGTGATATTCTCAGCAAAAAAAAGAATAAAATGACAACAATTCTGAGTGATTCTTTCAATGCGTTCATTCCCTATTCGGAAAATTACTTATCGTAAGCAAAAAGAAAGAAAATAAAATAAACAAACAAACATCTCGTTTTGCATTAATCCTATATCCGCTATCCTCAAACTCGGATCGAAATCTCTGTGAATTGCTAATGAAAGGTTTCGGTGAATCACCAAATATCAATTTGCGGAAATTTTCCACAATACGGAATGCATCCTTCTTCATTGCACATAAAATAAGTGCTTTAGGTCGAGAAAATCCTTGATCACGTGTTCTTTCTATATCATCTTCCGTTAGAGTGCCCTGCAATTAACTATTTTTTATGAAACAACTTAGAAAACTAAAAAATCTTTCTTTATAAATTCGAAGAGATTAAAACTTACATATGTAGTCTCAGTACTAGAAAATCCTAATGTGAAAAAAAAAAACAGAAATGAAGCAGCTCTTGGATTTGCTAATAGAAAAATAGAAAACAAGTGAGTAACGAATTAAAATTTGCTTCCATAATCTTTCACCATCTACAAAATAGTACTTTTCAAGCTCATTTCTTCTATTTTGCGTTATTTCAATTATCTATTCAAGTAAGCGCTTCGATCAACAATTTACCATCAACAGTTGCGGAGAACATCGCACCTCTTGTTTTAGTTGACAAAAATATTAATTACCCCCTGCAACCTAAAACAAACACTCAATCAAATTTGTCCCTCAAATTTTTGATCACTTCTATCGTTGGTCTACTTGGCTGAATAATAGCAAAACGCGTACTCTTGATAGTACAAAGCGCCAAAAGTTCCATTTTGATATACACTTCTATTGAAATTTTTCTTACGTTTTTGGCAGTGGAGCATTACCAGGCAATCACATAAAAACCTTTCTCAAAGATTAATGCACTCCATGTACCCCAAACTTCGGCCCTAGCTATCAACATTGTTGAAGTACGATCAACCCCTATGATAATAGTGCCAAAAAATCTACGATAAGCCGATTTACCTTTTGGCGTAGTTCCTGAAGGTTATGACTATTGGAAATCACCATATTTCGAGTTTTGATAATATGGTTTAAAACGTGCATACAATAGAGCACCTGAAATCGAGTAACATTAACGGCTAAGCAAATATAGTATATAGTTTTTAGAAAGGAATCCATTCACACATGAATCCATATGCAAAATAAATTTATACAATTATTGTGTATACTGCAAACGTTCAACACGCTCAATAACAAAAATATTCGGCAATTTTGTTTAGAGATGTCACCTATTTGCTTAGCAGAAAGGTTGAAGCATCTTATGGTATACAAACATCCAATTCGGGTTCGATTCTCCCGCTTACAATTTCGAGAACATCACAGATGGCGCTATCTGATCTATTTTTATCTCAGTTCTTCATTGAGTATCACTATTACTCTCCATGCAGAACCTTTGTCGTGAAGATAGATGGGTAAAGGTATTTGGTATTTCTTTGCACCGGCGACAGATATAAGGCGGAGGAACCTGTCGTGCCGTTTTCCCCCTCCATCCACTTCCACTCTTGCAGATTTCTGATCGAAACTATTAAAATTCGGGCCTAGGGTGGTTGAAATTTTTAGTTAGCAGTAAATCTGCGTTATTTTCAACGCCCAGCTTGCTCTCTTCATCTATATTTTTTCCTACTTGAAGGCAGATCGGTAAAGGTGACCCTGCAATCAATAATGCCTACCTCCATCCCCCACCAATAAAATCGTTCATCTAAAAACAACCATTAAACACAATAAAGCAAGCACTGCGTTATGAGTTTAATTTAATGATAGATATGTAGATTTATAATTACTTTCTCGATGCAACTAGCACCTTTTAATGGCCGTTTATTGCCGATTCCCCTTACCATCTATTAAAAAAAGACTGACAAATGAACATTTCAGAAGTTAAAATGACTATCAAAGTGCAGCCATATTTCTCGTTCAAGACGAACTTCAGTTTGCCTAAATGCAGTCATGTCTATATCTCACCCTATTGCACTCGCAGCTTTTCTATCATAGCCGATCTATCATTTATCGTTCCTGCCTTTGATATAGCCGATCTATCATTTATCGTTCCTGCCTTTGACCTTTATGCTAAATCCTCTGCATCGAGGTCAATTCTACCTTCTGTTGTCATTGTGCCCACAATCTGCGGCCGTCTACCTTCTATTATTCCAGCGTCTGCGCCGCAGCCTCCTTGTCTTTTACTATCTTAGTTTAAAATATATCAATGAAATTTGTTTTTAATAAATATGCATCTGGCAATAACGATAGTTTTTCGTCGCACATATCATACTTCACTGGACAAATGAAAACGATATTGAACGGAAGTTTTTCAAATGAAACAATATAAACAAATAAATTAATTCGAATGCATACTTCGTGTTCATGACTCTTCGTTACAATAGACATATCGATATAGCGACCGATGATATTGTAAATCGACAGCTGCATATCAGATAATATTCCTCCGTTAGCCAATTCCAAATTCTCGAGCAACTTTGACGGAATATCGAAGTAATCAAGATGCGGTTCTTCATCTAGGTCGATCGCATGCTCCTCGAGACGTTTTTCGTATCGCACTGGGCCCAGACCCTCAAACATAATTTCGACTCCTCTGCAAAGTTTACACGGAAACTCGTTGTTAGATCCCTTAGTCTACTTGAACTATGGCCATATGGAGGGAAAGGATAAGAGAGGTGGAGGAAAGAAGGAGAGATGAACGTATATTACACTTCAAATGAAGGCAATATAAAATGAAGTCGACTTTACATTAACTTTTTTGCTTTTAAAAAATGTTTCAAAAGAACATTGGTGATAAGGAGGCTGCATCCGAGTGATATGGTTTTGTTACAAATGCGCTCGAAAGGAATTCATTTTATGGAACACAATTTAGGTTTATACCTCGTTTAGATGAAGGAATTTAGTGATAATCATACAGCGAGATAAACAATATGCACCATCACCATTCTTTGTATTAAGTCCCTATCTATAAAGCTTTGATGGTTGGGCGAGAGAGCATTTCAAGCTGAACGGTCATAAAGGGGTTAGTTGCCGAAAGCAAACCTGTAACCGGAAATAAGGATGCTTCGTTTCGATTCCAATTGCGCATTTTTGTTGCCTGTCAAGTCTGACTTTGAAACGACTGGCTGCAAAAGCCTAGTGGGAGAAACTCTGTGGAATGAGGGAAGAACTCTGTCAAGGATGTTTCGCGAAACTCGTAACGCATTGCATTCTCCCCAAGTAAGTGACACACGGCATTGCTCTTAGATTTGCGCGTTACAGCGCTCGAAATCATACGATATTTATATCATTTCTGCCCTTTTTCTCAACGACTATTCAACTTAGAGCCACTGAACAGCGCCAAGCTTTCCTGGAAAACCCACATAGATCCCTCTTCGATTAAATAAAAAGGATTTCTAAGAAAATACCTTGCATCGACTGTAGATTTTCCTGCGAGAAGTGAATCGTCAAAGTTCACGTTTCTCATGCATAATCTTTCGAATCTAATCTACTCATGACTTATGTCAACTTCTTGGATAGGCCAATGTTTATTATAGTGCTCAATCAATCTGCCGCAATTTGACAGCAAATATTCTGAATTTTCACAACAATGCATTCCCAAAGATTGTTTGAATGTTGGCAGTTTAATCGTGACTTTATCATAACATGAATGATAGTATCATTGGTAATTTCCTGCAAGACCCGATTTCCACTCTTTGGTGCTTTATGGTACAGCTTTCATTTACAATTTTACCTGACATAAGAGTGGGAAATAAAACAGCGAGAGAACGAAAGTGATAAAAAATATCCCTCATACCCGCACCATCCCCTACATCCAGAAAGATCATAGACTCTGCAACCGATCCATAGTTTTTTCCCTCGTACTTCTCGAAAACGAAGTGGAAACTTCAGTCCCGTATCGCGGATAAAATCTATTCTAAGCCTCAAGAAATAATTAGATATGTGTATAGTGCGAGTTTACATCGCTTCTACGATTTGTTCATGCTTTCATTGACATGTTGGATTGAGAGAGGAAGCGATCGGGATAAAGATGCGAGGTAACGGTCGATTTGACGGGAAGAGATGGGGCCCAATCGAAGATAAAGGATACGCCGTGTTAGGTAAAGGTGGTGAGAACGAAGGGTAAGAAGGCGTGAGGATGGAGAGATGGCAACCTAATTTCAGCTCCCCATGTACGCGAATCCTTGACTACAGTCAATCCTATCATTTGCAGCACGGGGATTTATACAACACTGAAAGTGCCTTCGTTTGTCAACAATGTCTTGAGGCGTATCGATTACATAGTAAAGTTCAGGTAATTTAATTGTTCAGTAAACCTAGCCGATACTTCTTTTCCATCTTGTGTTTCATAATAACATGAAGTTCAAGTTCAAGCTGACCTTAAGTATGACCTGAGATAACAATGGTGCACTGTTTGTGGATTGCATGAGACGTTCGGCAACTGCACCATCCAACTCGTATGAAAAATGACGAGAGAAATAATCGACTTTGCATCGTGATGATTTCACTTCATTCGAAGTGTCTTGTTCAATTTTCCTTTTACGCTTGAACATCACAATACCCTGCTTAGTTCGAACCTTGAATATCATAAATTAAACCTTAAATTTTTTAAGACAGGCATAGGTTGGAATTCCCATATGGACTTTGTTCACCTGTAACGAAAGAGTTTAATTCATCTATAATGAGGGAGTTAAGTGAAGGACGCCATAATACCTGACAAAATACCTGGCATTAGTGCTAGCGATGAGGAAAATTTGATGCTGGAGACAATTCAACTCATGTTTTATCCACAGCATTGGGCAGTTGAATGAAATCCCGCCGGGGATCTCCTTTTGTTGACGAAATCTTTTGCTGATTCTCTGCACCATTCCTAAAGTTTTCCAGTTTGCTTCGCTTTTTCTAAATTTCCAAATTTTCTAAAATTTCAAAGGAAATAATCACTTTTGTCGATGAAAAGATCCATTGGGATTTTCCAGTAAGCATTATACCCATTGCAATACCTTACTGATGCAAAATTGCCAGCTTCTCCTGCTGCATTAGAGAAATATTTTAAACAAAAAAGATAAAAGAATTTTAAAAAATTCCATCGAACTAAAATGATTTATAGAAATTTGCATCATATTTTATATCGTTGATGACGTTGTTAGGTAATTGAACGAATCAGTAATGATAAGTGAGCATTTAATGAAACATTAAACAATTTGAAGCGATCTGAAGAACTTTTATTTGGGGAATTATCAACGAAAAAGCAATAAGATGTGCAAAATTATTGATCGCCGGAAGAAGGTGTCTCTTGTCGCATCGCATCGGGTACAGGTGGTGGCACCGAGAGGGGATCGATCACCAACTCATCCTCCTCTAAACACAATACATATATTATCAACTTGTTCATTATCAACAATCACTTTCTGACTAATACATTTCAGTATTTCCCTCATAATCAACCTGTCATAATAAGTAATCGTTTACACTATTATAACGTCGTTTGATCGATCCCAGAACCTATCACTCAACGATAACGCGGTATTGATCAGCTTAATGACTTATTAAATATTGACTCAGCCTTTCGCGTCAATAATCCATAAATATATATCCCGATCACACAGTGAATAATGGCGGCTGTGTTCACATTCATCCCTCCATAAAACATCGATGATTATACAACTTAATGCACAGAAGCTGAAAAATATCACAACGAGCGCGAATTTGCAGACAAATACTCAAAAAATGCGAATTACCTATAGCCAAATTGATGAAAGCCTTTCACCACGAAATAAAAACCAAGAACTCTGAAGCTCAAATTCAAGAACAAAGCAATACTGTCGTGTATTCTGGCAAAAGAGAAATCCCTCTATGCGATCTCCTTGCTTGCCCACTTTAGAATTCAACGGCTTTAAGCTATTAGCGAATAAATCAAAGAAAGAGAAGCGCGAATGGGGAGAATAACATCTGAATAGCAACAAAATGTTGTTTAAGTCGATAATTAAGTAGAAAATTGAAGTGACGTTGGTGAAGAATTAGGGTCACTGGCATTCACCATCAATCACAGCAGCCTCATCACTATGGACGTTCATGCAAGCGAGTTTCTAGCACAATACTAGGAATGTTTTTTGAATATTACATTATGGACTCTTGAGAAATTTATTGAGATTACAAAATAAATCGAAAGAAACTGTGTAAGTCCACTTGCAGTACATCAGTTGTGGTTGAACGTTAACAGTCCTTTGCATCTCTTTGAGATAAAAAGATATAAAACGATTCACAACTATTAAATGTGACGATACTTTGTTGTGAAAATGAACTTACAACACCAAAAATGGATTATATGATTGCAATGAGTGATATGCGAGTTAGTAATGTTTTTACTAAGCAATGTTTGCATTAATGTGTTTCTATGTGACTAGGAGATAAGCTAACGAAGAAGAGCAATATGCATTCTAAATTTGTCTTCTTCAACAACATACGGCAATAGTCTTTTGCATTCGTTCATAAAGTGGCATTTGTTGTGCGCGAAAAACTGGCAGAATGACATTTCTATCGGGAAGGGTTTTTACGGTCTTTTTCCATCCCCCCTCCCGAATACTAGAGCTCAGATTCCGATTCTGGAATTTCTGATTATTTCGGTTTCGGAAATTTGGGAATTCCAACGTTTTTCGAAGTTTGCCACAATTTTGCTCTCTGCCAAAGATCCACCTAGTATGATAAGTCGACTTGTGATCGTACAGTGAAATCGTGCGGGGAAATTAAATTCGGAATTAACCGCATTTAGTGGACAACTGACCAGTGGTCACGATGAGTCCAATAGAAGCAGGCGCCTGCGCCTTCGCGTTCGCTTGTGAGAACCCGCTTTCGGCTAAAGTTTTCCGATCGTCAAGCAATACCCAACTGCTATCTTCCATCTGCTTTTTCAAAATTTGATCCTTCACCGGAACCTAAAATTAATAGTAAGTATTCACTCAACGTACAATCTTTAAAAACATTATGCAATAAGACGCTAAAAAAAAGCGAAAATATTTAATCATTTTGCAAAAAAGGTAAGTCGACATAGTTGATGAACAATCAATGGGTCGATTGCCTGAGGGCATCGAGGTAAAATGCACTTGAAGGTGCAGCATCCCACATAAACCGCTAGTTGACGCAGTTAAATGTTTAGATATAAATACAAAAACAATACATGTAAATTTAGTAGCACTTCGAATAAACATCAGTGCCAAATTTCTGGATTATATCCTTCAAGTTAAAGATCAACCTCGGTTAACCAATTATCAAAGCCTAAGGTTCTGCTATGTTTACCAACAAATTCAGGCATCAATTAATAATCGAAATGAAGCTTTTAAAATCTTTTTAAAATTTTTCAAACTTAAGGTCTTACTTTTATTTTACATTTTTCTACTTATCCACTCGTTTCTTCACTAATATCACGTTTCACATAAACAGCAAATGTTAACTGAATGAACACCAAACGATTTCATATTATTTCATTCTTTTTTGTAAGCTTGGAAGAGTACAATGAATATATAATGAATTCAACAACAATGCGGCGTTAATAAATATTAAAGTTTGCTAAAGGAATTACCTTAAGTATACCCTCGACGATCCTCTTTAATTCCAAAACGTTTGCAGTTTCTTTCGCATCACAGAAAATATGTGTCTTCCGACGAAGAATTTCGAAAAAGAGATCCTTAAATAACGTTACATATCAAATAAATATCCTTCATTCATTAAAATATTACCGCCCATTTTTTATTAACATAAAATGACACAACTTAATTACCGAAAAAGGGAACAGCAGCCAAAAAACAAGAGGCAGAATCCTTTCTTTAAAGGCGAAACTATGACGATAGAAAGAAGGAAAGACTTTCTCTTCCTCCCCCCAATCCTAGCTGAAATATGAAAGCTGTCTTTCGGGAATCTCCAGGAAATTTTGAACATCAACAACTCTAGACTCGATTAATTCGGCTTCCAACTGCCATCTCTTCTAGATGTCATTAGCTTCAGAAGTCTGCCATAGTCCATTACTCATTTCACAGACCAGTCCATTTCCATAGATCAGCATCATCTTGTTGCTGATAATGATATCATTCTGTGTCTAGTTATCTCACAGAAGGGAAGTTTTCCGAAATTCCCTTCATCTATGATAGTATTTGTTTGGCTTCACATTAAGAACCGTAAAAATTGTGACAACTTTTTCTTTAAGTTATTGCATTGCTGAGCTATAAAAGTGTGAGAAACTGATTTCTTTATAAAATCCTTAAATCTTGGCTACGGGAGCTAAAATACTTAAGCAATTGGGTATTATAGGAAACAGTTAAATAAGAGCAAAAATGGGATGAAAATGAACGATCAAAACATCCTTGGCGCAAAAAAGTACCTTCCTTTATCCTGACGATGTCAAATAACGACTAATAATTATGCTCATAAACGAGCATATCTCACCTTAAGAAATACAAGAACTTCGGCGTGGTAATTTACAGGCTTAAATTTCTACCCTTGAATATCACTTAGGCCTCCACCTTTCCTTTTCCTTCACTTCGAAAAACCCAGTGCAGTTTCCCTTCCACCTCTTTAAAAATGAGAGGATTGTTGCTTATGCATGATTACATCGTTGTCGGCGCTAGTGGGAGATATGCAGGACTAGGGAGATCCGATCATCCAACTCTCACATCATGTTACAACATGCATATATACCAAACTCGAAATAAACATACCGCAACAATCGTAGAGTCACAACGCTGCATGCACGCTCACCAACACAATAAAAGACTCTAGTTAGCAATAGGTTCAGAATTTTGCTAATGGGGCTGCATGTTTTTTATCCGTACTACGACGACGCTGAATTGTGGATCCGAGTGCAAATCGACGATCCCATAAGTATGCAAATCTTACGGCCCCATCCTCTTTTATATACTTTGATGGCGCACATACTGTAGTGCAAACCTCAACCCTCCCCCCCCCCCCCCTCTCCTCCAATACTGTCATAGCCGCCACACAGACCGACTAATCGCGGTTGCACTTCGATCACTCACGACGATCTTCAAGTCTACAAAGCGTTGGAGAGCAATAATTCAAAAAAAAAAAAAAACGTACCATTGCAGAAGATTCGAATATAATTTCGTTTGTCGGACGTTACAGCGAAATCCAATCTCGAATCGAACCACCTATTAGCATCCAACCTATAAAACGATAACTCCCACCTTGAAGTGTATAACAACATCATAAAGAATAACGCTGAAGAGGAATACCTTTAGGGTACAATTAGCAAACGGAAGCCTACATAAACCTTCGATGAGACTCGAAGATGACTATGAAAATGAGGTATGTGTATACAAAATCACAGAAAGAGACCGTATACGGATTTGACTAGGAATATAGAGATATGAATTAAAATCGACAATGAAACGTGAAACACAACCAATAATGCTTTTGTTGTTTGTGGATTAAAAACATCGAACAAACAGTCAGATACACATATATATGCAGACATATGACTTGGCTATTATGCGTTTAAAAAAACTATAAATAAAAATTTAAAAAAAGCTCAAAAACAAATGGACAAGCATGAATGACTAATACGACCTCGTCTGCGACGCCGGATATTTTCCTCAACAACTGCTAAGAGATAATTAAACAGGCGCAATAATGCGCTAATCCACAAATTGTGCAATTCGGCCACTAACGATTCGTTGCAACAATTCGAGTTGATCGTAAAATCCGACTCACTTTGTGTAAAACGCGGCCCGACTGGCGCCAGATATGAACCTAACTGTACTAACTGCGACCATGTGTAAAGCACAACTTGACTGGTGAAAAACGGAATGCGAATTTAGTAATAGTAATAAATATCTATGTTTATAAATAAATCAAAAATCCTTCGACATGTTTCGGTGATAACCACACTTTTAGGAGTCAATGAACTGGAGTCAAATTCGGTGAAGAGGTCGTCTTATGATTTTCATGACTATGGTTATAGTGATTGTCGAGCTGAAACCAACTGACAGACAAATAGATACATACATATGCTCACAGAAACGAATACGCCATAGTATGCTTCGCCTAGGCAAACATGGAAAACAACGGGAGTCTTAAAAACCGAATTAGATAAAGCTGTCATTTCTAATCAAACTTGAAAGTGTGTGCTTGATTTTTATGTGGTCTGGTAGGAAGTCAGTGGATTCCTTTTTTTTGCGAAGAATAAGTGACTTAAGTCGTAGGAGCCTGCGGCCACCCGGTGCGGAGAGTGCAGACTCCTTATACTTTCGAAAGTGACTTCAGTTTATACCAGCACTACTCGGGAGATGAATTTGATTTCGAAAGCCTCCAAGGCTATGGTCAGATCATACAAGCCTTTTCCCCTCGCACAACCTCAGAGCCCGAAGTACACAGCGGGTCGCTGCAGTTTACAAGCCTCGAGTCTCGGCGGCTCCGAAACAGCGTTGGTTGGGAGCACTATTGGAGCTTCTTCCGTGTTCAACGGATAGGGAGGATGTGTGGATGAAGGATGCTGTGACAGCCAAAACGTTAAGGTGCTGTCTATTTAGTTATATAAATGGACAACGATCAGTTCGTGGATCGACATTCTTGCTGGATTGTTTTCCATAAAAGTAGTTGAGCTTATGGAGTCGTCGTTGAGATACCACTATACTACTTGTTGAACTGCAACACAAAGGAAGAGAAACCGACCTATATCACAAAGCGTTCTTTTTTTTCAAATATCTGCATAAAAAGTGCAAATACTTGGGAATAAAAAAAAACAAAACAAGTGTTCAGAGGAATAAATGTGCATGTATTTTTACAGAGGTCACTTTCTGGTTCTATATCAATTGGAAGGCGGAACAAAGATGCGCCGTTGTAGAAGACCATCACTAGTTAATAAAGATTTGAAAGTATTCTTTTGTATATCAAGGAAGTGCCGCTGTGCGTATTTAAGTTCGTCATCCGTCAAGTGCTTCTATCCGTCAAATGCTGTGGAAGCCGATCGATAACGCAGATTCATATGCAAATTTGTTAGCTTACTTAATTGGAATTCGCGTCGTTAGTCAGTCGATTTCTTAGAAGTGGTACTGAATGACGTCAAAAATTACTCAACTTGAACTTTGCTAATACTTAACATTTTCGATGAGCCACTAATTAACAATTAAAATTACAAATGCAAAAAACGCACTCGGGATGTTTTTCCCATTTGTTTTGTTTGTTTTTCAAATGTCAATCCAATAAACCGACCGGTCACATAAATATTCAGAAAAAAATGACAAAATGCCTAATAGCGTCTTCCAAAAAAAAAAACAGTTGCTTTTTTCAGTGGAATCGAATTTTAACCACTATTACTATGCACTCTATAATTTAACCATTAACAAATTATTGGCTAATAAAGGCGTAAATATGGCCATCCTTAAACCTGGGCAATAACACACCTCGCAATTTGAAAATCACTGACTTTAGAGAGTAATTAAACACTTAAAAACATTCTTTACCAACAAACAAATATTTTACAAGTGACAATCATCGTGATTCAATATAAACATCAGTGAATCAATCTTTTGCGAATCCATTATTGAAAGCAAAATATAAACAGCTGTCACTTTCATTAAATCACAAAAATATCACTAGTGACAGCACACATGAACATTATGCATTTAAATAAAAGCAATTTAGGGTCAACTTAGGGTCACATAGTGTAGCTGGAGGGTAAGGTATTGCAGGGGGAAGGGGGGGGGAGGGGGTGGGACAGGCGAGAGGGGAACATCGGTCATGAAAATGCGACGATCAATAGCAACAGAAAAAAAATCGCATGAATCGAAAGTGGCAATTACAGCAATGATTGACTTAAATTGCTTAAATTATATAATTTTTTTCAGAAGTAACTTTTAAGGATTCATTCGCAGTAATCCGAAAACATTACTATGTAAATAGAAAGAAATTAACGATATTTTTTTAAAAAATTCACAACCATAATTCAATAAATTATTTCGAAGTAATGAAATTATATATTCATCAAGGAATTAAATTTGAAAAAAAAATTAATAATAATAAATAGAATTGAATAATCGTTGAATAAATATTTCCGATCATTGCATAAACATTAAAAAAAAAATTCACAAAATAATAAATCATCAATTTATATAACTTAAAAACAAAATAAATAAAACTGAACATATAGCGTTTATTTGACGCATAATCAATATTATCACAAATGGACTTAAATTAAATTTAATAGAGTAATCAAACAATTCAATTACCATATTACAAATTATAGTGAAATCTGCTTTAAGGCTACAATAAGAAAAAATTTCGATACTAATTTGGCTAACACATTTTTTTTAAGAAAATAAAAAAAAAAAAATGGAAGATGGGTACTTGCTTACAATCAAAGATATAATTGAATAATTTGCTTATTAGAGTATGCTAAACAACGCAAAACTTCAACAAATAAATATCTTCACTATATTCGTTTCCCTTCTTTCAATTATGCTACAATACACCGACAATATATAATCTCCCAATTGTTGTTCTATCTGTACCTAACACATCTTTTATTTATATCAATTGGTACTTCTTGCAATCGAAAAGTGAGAAAGAAACAAAAGGCATCGATTTAACGGTTATATTCGTTATGAGTGTTAACGATATTCGTTGCCAAATGCATATATATATATATATATATATATATATATATATATATATATATATATATATATATCCTTCCAGACGATCTTTTTCTACGTACAATAACTATAAATTAACATAAAGGAACTTTCTTATTTTGTTTAGTATTCTTTTGTATTAATATTACTAATAAATATGTAATGTTTAAGAAAACAATAACTCTCACTTAAAACAGTAATTCGTTCGATTTAATGTTGCAATGAGAAAATAATATAATCATTTTCATTCAATGATGAACATCACTTATGAAAATTTCCGCATGAAACGTATACCATCATTGATTACTGTTTATCTGAACCAGACGATGACTGTAAACACTTCTATATAAGACGAAAGGCGATCTTAGCATTCCATATGACTGATTGAGTCTCCATATTGCTCGAAGCTGTATATGAGTGGGCAGCCTGCTGCCCGATTATGAGATAAGAAGAGCACTATATATGACCCTCAAGTTGAAAGCATCGAAAAGCATTCAGCATAAGCTCCTTAATCCTTTTTGATGAAATCCAATGAGCAGCTATTTATGCAATAGCGTTCGCCTGTCTCTTTGGGACCATCATCGAAAACATGTCCCAAATGTGCGTTACACTAAAATATGCATAAATGTTAACAGTATTTAACGTAGGATCCTCTATCTTGAACAAAGATTCACTGCAAACTCACAAACTATCGTATCAAAACCTCATTGCAGACTCGGTTAAACCGCCACTACAGATAATACAAACCACCTCTTTCAATATAAATCACCTCTCTTTGCAACGGATCAAATTTGTAGTCTCAGGACTCCGATTTGACACCATACGGTAAGCGAATGATTAAAGAAAGAAGGCAACTCAAAACAACAGAGACGTGTCCTCTTTTAAATCCCCCAAGAAAAGTCAATAACCTGACTTCTTAAGTAATGCTTGAATTATTCAATGCCATCATAAGAAATACTTAAAAAGATAGAAAAAAGACAGTTCAGTTTCTTGCAAATTTTCCACATTAGCAGCCAGGACAACACCATTCAATAATATCATCTGCCTCTCTATATCTATAGGCAATTCAGCTTTCCTACTTCCCATCGCTATTGCCTTTTAATTACAGTGATGTGGATAGCGATATCATAAATGCCTATAGAAGGGATTGAACTAATCACAAAGCGTAATGAATAAAAGTGGTTCACCTGCTTGCAGCGTACTTCGGTCCTTTCCATTCCAAGTGAGTAGTCCTTAATGCGAACGATATTCAAATCGTTATCGATCGATTTGGAAAATGCAGGCCATCCACAGCCTGACCAGTACTTCGCATCTGATCTACAAGACAATTAAATAGAAGAGAAGACATGTTTCGAAAGCAAATTGCCAATGAATATACTTACACTTCCTGCTTATTCATTACAACAAAGTATGGTCAAACTGAACCAATCAACGCAAGAGGGTCACTGAGTTACCCCTTCGATACAAATTGGTTTCTTCTCCAAAAAGCTGAAGAGTGGCCTACTCTCAAAAGTAACACTGCTTTGATTCACGACAACTATTTCAACTACTCATTTAATATCACACCGTTCTCTCCCCCTTCCCCCCTCTTCCCAATGATTTGAGGAGGAAGGTCCCACATGATAAAATGAGCATCCTGGTTAAAGTAATGAAAATACCACCGAACCAATAATGACATCTTGCCACAGGGAGTGTTCTAACCATGTAAAATGCACAGCTGAAGACTAAAACCTTACGCCGTCTTCATTCAATTATATTTCATCCCCCTAAATATTTATGCTTCCTTAATGGCAGATATTTCCTGATAGTCAGCGTATCAACCACAACTGAGTCTTACTGAATCAGGTGATAGTGGCTGCTAGCCAAGATTTGCCAAGCTATACAACACTCCCCTTCAGACAATATGCACCCATCAACTATCACAGCCACAAATATTGGCCTCTCTTCAAAAACAAATTAGGGAAACGTTGAATATGTGTTATGCAAAAGAACGATTGAAATTTCACTGCGATTTGTTAAAAAAAAGAAAAAAACATACTTAAATAATTTTGCACCACAACAGAAACAACTATATTCGCCCTCTTCGAAGTGTTTATCGTATTTGCCTGTAAATGCACGCTCTGTGCCTGCTTCTCGAGTCACGCTATACTCCAATGGACTCATAACACTCTTCCATTCATCGGCACTCACTTCCTTTGGACTCTTATTGCCAAGTTTTGAAATTACAGATCCTAAAAGAATGTTAATCGAATTAACAATCCATATAAGCATAGAAAACTTCAGGCAAAAAACTAATGTGCAGGAAAAGAAACTACAATTGAAGTGACACTAGTCCAATACGTTAGGAATGAGTTCTGTTAAAAGGCGTTCAAAGCATCCTGTAAAATTCGGATCACCGGACCTATTAGACCCATTCAATTTCAGTTTGTCCCTTGATTCAAATTATACACGACCGATTAACGATCATGCAAAATTACGTCGACGATGGCATAGAATTAGCCTTAAAAGGATAGTGATTCAAGCTAAACATGACGCATTTCTCTTTATTTGACTATTAGTTTAAGTCCTAAGTGGGCTAACGATGAAGTTTATATGTAGATCTCACAATTTGCATTGGCTAAATGATTCATAAACACATCAACACACAAATGCACGAGAGTAATTATTCAAGAGTAAATATGCATAGGCTATTGACTATATCTCCTCTTAGACGAGCAAAATTTATTCGTTATTTACCTATGGTGAATCCGAAACAATCCGAACCACTAAATTCTTATTTAATTTATATTTTCTTTGAAAAAAAAAAGACTTGATGTACCACATAGTACCATCCTTCATAGACTACTATCCGATCCTTCCATATTCCCCTCCTCCCTCGCCCAGAATCGTACCATGCTAAGCAATTAAATTTCCCACATTATTTACCCCTCATACTTGTACACATTCATAATATTTTGATATTCAACGAATTGTGACGTTGCAATATATAGATGATGATAGAGATGTGAAGGGATGTAATGAATGAAATGATGGCACATCACTAAGCAAGCATTATTAAAATCAAGTAAAAAAATTAAATATACCTTTCGATGCACTCTCCATTTTCTGGCTAAATGCTCGTCGAATAAATCCTAAAAGTTACAAAATTTTATATTTTTTCGGCATATTATTCAGCATATGGGGAACACTTAACATTATTCATTTAATAACAATAATATGGTAGTATATCACACATCAACAAAAAAACGTGTTCATTCTGCAATGGGACATCACTTATATGTGCGCTTTTCAAATGTACAACGCATTGCTGATTTGCCGTGTCTGCGCATATGCGTGCCTATCTCCCCAGTAATTCCAATCCCGAAAATCACTAAATTAAGGATTACAAACTTTGGCGATCACAATTTTTTATTGTACTTCATATATCCGCTTCATAATGAGCAGTTGTAGATGCCCAAAAATTTGCCTGTATTGAAGCATGCATAAATACGAATCCCATATAAATGGCTTGTTCGATTGAAATATGAACCTATTACTGCTCATATTTTATTACTTAGTGAAAAAAAATTCGCATATCGTTTCAGTCTCTCAGATACGTTCCCATACCTATTCTTTGTAGGTCACTTATGTGATTTAAAAAAATCAAAGCAATTTTAAACGATTAGGAACGTTTAAACAAATCGCTTTTTAATTCACTTTTTTTTTTTAAATCAATAATGCGATAATAACGAAAAGAAAAGAATAAGAAACATAAAATTGTAAAATTATAAATGAGATACTATGGGGACGGAAACGATCTACCAACACCGACTCCCATAATAATCTACTTTTACGTGAAGTATAGTATAGTTTATGAAAATCAAAGAAAATTCACTGAAAAATATGCTATATTTTACTATATTAAGCATAAAACGATGATTTTTGAATAAATAAAAAAAAAGGAGAAAAGGTGAAAAATTCCATGTTGAGCACGCATAATCGTACTAATAAAAACACAACAAAATATGAATAAAGTACTCTACAAATTAAAAAAAAAAACTATTTTCGGGAAATCCTCGGCGGTAAAACTGCAAATGCGACATAATTCTGAGAATGAAATTACATCAGTCATTTAAAAAAAAGTAATGTTCGTGGCATAAGTGGTTCGCAAAGCAAGTGATGGTGTCCTTTTCTTTCTTTTTTTTTTTTTTTTTTTGAAAAAACCATGGCAAATTGGAACAAAACATACGAAAACTATAAAAAGAACAGGAATTCGCACCTGTTCTTGCGAAGTTTATAAGATTTGCGCCGCTTAAGTATATTCGCATCTGTGATTGCATCGGTCGAATATCACAACAAACCACCCACCACGCGTGCTGCATTCGATTTCATCGTGAAACAGCACCCTCTCGTCATGTGTGCAATGCACTTGTTTACAACAACGCAGAGTGAATGAATACAACCAAGGCAAACCATCCTAATCTCACTCAACTTACATATAAGCCGAAAAAAAATTTAGACGACGAGTGAATGTTAGCATCGGTTGGGCACGTTCAGATGAGAAAAAATCATTGATATTAGGATCACTGATAAGCGATATCAATTGATAAGACTAATTACGAATATTTACAACGCATAAATAACTTTTATTATAGTGAAAAATTTTTTTTAAAAATCTCATTTAAAAAAATTTAAAAAAAAACATTTAAACATTAAAGAAAAACACTTTAAAAAATTTTAAAAAAATCTAAAAAACATTTAAAAAAATTTGAAATTCTCATTTAAAAATTTAAAAATCATGTTTAGAATTTAAATTTAAAATTTAAATTTAAAATAAAACGGAACATTTAAAAAAATCTCGTTCTTCCAATATATCATAAATGATACGAGAAGGGAAAATTTCGACGAGTGTAAATATGCAAAAAAAAAACAAAAAAAAAACAGAGAATTAACTCAACTATTGGCAAATAATATAGACGAAGAAATTTTTTATGAATATTCCATCGTTGATGGCTTAGGGACGTGATAAATCCCACTGAAAGAGTAAATTGCAATTTTTGTAAACCATCAACGACAGTAATCCTCTTCGCATGAAGAGATTCCACAGTAAAAAGTTACTGTCTTTGATCAAGGGAATAATTTGCCCAAATGCTTTCCTTATGAATGGGCATTGCACATTTTCAATCATTTCAATAATCGTAAACCCTAATATCACCTGAAAGAAGAATATAAAACACTTTGGTCAACGATTGGTCGAGAAATACGAAGCAAAAGTCTACCTATAGCGTTCAAAGCGTTTGTAATTTATAATTTAGGATGCTGCTCTTTGTGAGGTCTATAAAAATTCTCATGCCATTTTGAATCCTTATGCACATAAGCATTACGGTAACGAATGTAGATCACAACAACAGAGTAATAGGAAATCGAAAAGGACATTTATGCATGAAATTTATAAAGAATAAATGGCGATCTTCGGTAAAGATGTCTAATTACTAGACTCACGAGTAATCCTCTAAAATTGAGCAAATTAATGTGCAACTCACGATAATCATTCGTTGAGATGCGAAATGTTTTATGAATTATAATAATTTTTGCATAAGATTTGCATAAATTTTGCAACCCCAAAGGAATATCATTTACATAATTCACGAAAAAAAGTAATCCTAGGACATTTTTCTGTGGCCATAACATTTATAGCCTAGTAAACTTGAAAAAATTTTAAGTTGAAAACTACGACATATAAGGAAACCTTCTGATAAGGCAACAAACCTCTAAGGCAACAAACCAAAACGACTGGGATCACAAATACCGCTAAGACTAAGGAACTATGGAACAGTATTGCTGACAATAGTTTCTCAGAAATTACAAACGAAGGGATTCAAGCTTAAATGAATAGCAACTGGAGATAACATCAAACGGAAGTTCCTTTGCAAGGAATATCACTTTTACTATCTTTCAAGGATTTGCAAACAACCCACGAAGCATGCTGTGTTCGAGAATGCAGCTCGGTGAGCGTTTAATACCTTCGCTGATTTATAATAAAATGGAACGATATAAAGTCGACGCTCAAAAACTGTGATTGCAAAAATTGCAAAGAAGTAGTGATCAAGCATCCAGTAAACGAATACGGATTATCCTTTTATCGTTTACAGTAGCAGATTATCGCTTGAAGAAAAAATATCTGCACTTGAGGGAACAGGTGTTAGTGGTAGAAGTTATCTTTCGGGATCTTCGTGCCCACTAAATACAACACCACTCTTTGTTTTAATACATCCAACAGAGTTGACGAAAAACCTTACAAAACTTTTTCCGCAGCCTTCTAAAGGCAAAAAGAAGCACCTAACGCTTTCGTAGCATTTCCCACTTCAAGCTACGAATGCAAAAGTTCGCAATACCTCGTAATCTATTCGCAAGATGCAAACAGCACCACCAGATTTTGAACTACTGGCGAATGTATAAGCTAGCAAATGCTATTCTATGTTGCGAGTAGCTTAGGTTGTATGTCAACATAGTGCGTCGGAGCTTGTCGGAGCCATCAGCGTGTCGGAGCTTGCTTAGATCATCTAAGTTGTTGTCGAAACAGATAAACACGATCGGGAAGAAGATATGATTGCATAACCATGCTCTTAAACTTGCAGCAGCATCTTACGGGCTGCACGCATGGTTGTCAGCCTCCTCTCTCGTCCTTTCAGTCCATACCTCTAGCAAACTTCGTCCATTGCGAGGTCGGCTGCTAGTGAAGAAAATTTTCCCTCATACATACTTGGGGCGAATATGAGGTATAATGAATTCACAACACACTCGACGTCAATTACATAGGGAAGTGGAAGGCCTAATGACCTCTCGTACGTTGCTTCCCCGGTAACCCCTCCCCCCCCCCCCCCCCCGCCTGCAACAGTTCCCACGACTGTACGCGGATGGACAGCACAGTGATTTATTCACGTGCAGTTGAACTATTAAAATCATTACAATCGTTCAGACATGCCATCGTATCGGATCATTGCTGTTCACTTGCATACCTTCAACGATCTTGGCAGCCATTTCAACAACTACTGCGTCTATATATGCATCGTTGTCCATTCAAGTACAATCACATCCGCCTAATTGGACTCCTCAATAATTTCAGTAGCTTCAACTGCACTTATGGTGGAAAACTAAGTCCCATTGTTCCTGGGATTTAACACATCCCTGTCCCCGGGTCTGTCAGCAGCCTCCTCTCCTCCGATACGAAGGTACGTCGTCGTTCTAATACGATGTTTGCTTTCTGCGAACGTTGTTTGTGCTATGCGAACCATAACGTTCACTGTGGCAAATAGCCCAACGGGATCATAATCCAACGTGGGAACGACACGCCATCTACCCGACGGGCAATGACTGTTGTTCGCTATTTACGGAGAATTCTTAAGAGAGGGGGGGATTGTTTTTTTGTGGGGAAGGGGGAAGGGGGTTGGAGTTTCCCGTCGTTCGTATATTTGAGGTCATGCTTATGTGCAAGAGTCAATTATGGGGGAGTGTGTTTGAGGAAATCCCCGTTTTCGTGTTATTGTCTTGTTTTCGCATATCAGCATTGTGCCGATATGGCACATAACGGATTCTACAGTATGCATGCAGATGGGGTTTCAATTCCAGATGGGAGGATCGCGTTCAAACGAAAACATGCTTTTGGAAGAGTTTATACGTTTGATGCCTCTTCGTTTCCCAGCTTCAACAGAGTAGCCATTTCCTGTCCCAATAGTTGATAAGCTCTCAGTCGTTTCGAAATTAGAATGATACAAGTGACTTTGATGAACGTGATTGAAACTGAAACATTACCACCGTCATTACAATTACGGCCATTGAGGGGAGAGAGGCGAAGCTGCGGTCTGATAGCTTGGCTATGAATTGCTCATCCCAAGATGATGCCAATTAGCGAACAAGTTTTGATTTCTTTTTTCTTTTGCCGTTTTTTTTTGCGAGTTTGAGGCAGTTATGAGTACGAACGAATTGTTGAGTTTCTTTATTGAAGAGTATCATGAATTAACAGGAAGCATTCATTATCAATTCCATTATCGTTGATCTGCCAGTGGAAGTGTAGACTTGGTGCAGTGCAATCGAGCTTCTTCCTTGTTTCGCACAACTCGTTTATGCCTTCACCATCGAGTAGGCAGACCCACGTTAGTTCTTTTTGCTGTTAATTTCTGCTCATGACATTTTTTTTTCGATGTGTTGTTGTTCGAGTGTAGGTTTAATTTAAACCAATCTATGGTTGTGACGATGTAAACAAAGTGGAAGAGAGAAGGTTTAGGGTTGAGGTTGAAGGTGAGTTTGGGGCTTGGTAATATGTAGACGAGATCGGAACTTGGTGATGTGAAGACAAGAATAGGGCTTGATAAAGTGGAGATAAGATTTGGACTTAGTGAGACGGTGTTAATGCTTGCCCCAGGAACAAATCTCACTAAGGGCCGCGAAACTATTGGAAGCATCTGAAAATGATTGGAATCTTCAAAGTTTGGAACATCGAAGTTTTGGGCCACCAATTTGCTAAATAACGGAATTGAAGCTTCCGAATATATGGGCATTCGGGATTTTGGTTGATGCCATTGGTTATTTGGGAGGACCAAAAATAGAAAATTCGTCCACTTGCTTGGGTTTGAGAGAAAAATCTCATTTTTCCGTATAAATTTTGAGGCCATGGTTGTTTAACTAGTGAAGGATGTCACATAAAACTTGCTGAAATATTGGGCATTGGAATATTTCTTCCGTTTAAAAAAAAAACAGTAATTAAACTGAATATGAGTGATAGTTCAGATTGAGATGCTTATAGTTGAGGCATTTCGCGACATCAGTACCCGGCTACAACCATAAAAAGTTTCTTGAGCGAGAACGATGCAGCGCGATACCCATAAGCGTGATTTTTATTTTTATTATATGCTTACTATAAAAATAGGTATCTGTGATGTGAATGAATACGGCTTTAAGGTTTTTTTTTTGCATCACTAAAGTTTGTTGTGATCTACTAAAAAGCTGATCTATAAGATCAAAAGCTTATAAAAGTTGAACTTTTGAATAAGCTTAGAGGCTGTAGATTCCACAGTAATCTCATAACGCTACGACCACATTTGCATATCAGTATTGTTCGCATTCGGATTGGATGTTTACTGTATTGACGATCGGGATACTCTCAAAAATAACCGGAAATATGGCTAAGAAAGACCTGAAATCAACGAAAAATACCTTTATTAGTCCTAGCTGCATAATCCGTAACCTATGTAAACGGTTATGTCGATAATATCCGGTAGGCAGTAGTAATCATGGTATTACTAGATCGCATTAGCAGTTAACTAATTGGCCTATCATTTTGCATCTCGAAAGGAAGGCTATGTAGACGAAAGTTTCGACACAACTATGGAATAGAAAAGATTCAAATATCGAATAGTTGCTTCTTTAGACTAGAGTTGATCAAGCTTATGCATATTCACAAGTTATCACCATATCGATAGACGATCAATCAATTATAACAAATAAATTCTATATTTCTGACGATTTAAAACACCAATAAGGAAACATCAAACAGTTTAAAACCAATGTGACCATTAATCACGATGCAATAGTTTCTAGCAACATTGCTAACAAAATTTCGATTATAAACCACGAGGTCATTGAATCTGTTTTGTTCATTTATGCTGTACCCATACGTCAATTTACTGCTTGATTTAATCAGCGATTACACTTCTAGAGGCGATTTTCGTCATCCAGCAGTGATGGAAACGACGATCGACCGGAGATGAGGGATCAATCTGCCGAAGGCAGGAAGCCGTCTGACGGAAAGAAGTATGCTTTTTTAGATAGTAATAATCAAGGCACAATTATCTGTGCGATTTGATGAGAGCCTTCTAACTCTTTATTATTTGTAAACTTCAAAGAAGTCTTCTAAACTCATGAAAATCCTCTTCGGAGTTGTTGCATAGGGGGTGTTGTATGTTTATTAGTATCGGTCAAGTATTTAAATACGTCGACACTTCTATGATGCATAGAGCGCTCGTTTTTCTTATATGGGGTCTATTTATTTCAGGTTGTCTGTTTCTTTTGTTTCTGAGTGCTTCAGTTGTTTGCCTTCTTCTAACGTAAACTGTTGGCAAGTGTTATTTGTACTGTTTGTTGCAGAGCTTAGGGATATGTTTGCTTTTAACGAAAGAAAGTAGTTACAGTAAAGCAGTACGTGATTTGTACTGTATTTGTTCGTGTTATATCTGGATCCTACAACGATATCAGTAATGAACTGGGTTCAATATTGGGTTCTTGTCCCAATCCCACAGGTGGATCCCTTGATACTCGTTAGAGCGTCCACAAAAGTGGTCTGTCAAGTGGCCTCACCTTCTGACAAGAAAAAGTGACCGGAGAGACATCACTAAATGAGCTACCGCCCTCTGACAGCAGATCGCCCCAGGAATTTCGTAGACTTGAGTGGGTAAAAAAATTGCATAGATTTATTTTCTCTTCTCAAACCTCTTGTCTCTCATTTGTTAATTATGAGCAATTAAATCATTATCGTACTTATACTGGGGTACAATCCCATTGTGTACTGGCAAGTTTCAGGGAAACTCACTCCGAATTCCCGAAGCGAAGTGAAAAAAAGACGATCCTCAGTGACAGTTCTGATAAGGAGCATCCGCGTGGCAGAACTCATACTAGCAGTAAAGAAAGAGAGAAGCGTAGAGAGTTTGATGGAGATAGTGGAAGAAAACGAAGCCGAGAAAGCGATGAGACGACAAGCAGTAGTCGTGAACCGTATTGCAAAAGGATAGACGATAGAGACAAAGAGAAGAGGTATGAAGAAAGAAGAAGAGAAACGAGTAGAGATATGGAACGTCAGAGACGAGATAAAGGCGAACGCAGAGGTGATCGAGACGATCGATCCGATAGACGCGGTTACTACGATAAGGTGTGTTTTAATGTACTGGCTACTGACTTGTCGGTAAGTAATTAATTGGGGATGCCAAAAATGAGTTTCGAGAATCTGCATTACACCTTTATTTTACGGGAAGTAAGGGTAACGTTTGTCTGTGGCCCTGTAATAGTGAGGATATGCGATGCGCCCAATGAGGGGGTGTTGTGAACATCGTGGTATTCATGCTTCGCTGGTAGAAAGTATTATGGCGTTCATTGTTTTGGTTGGTGTCACGGATGTCCCGATAAGGCTGTAGCCTCAGCTAGCAGCCATTAAGGAGAGGAAAGGGAAAGAACATATCAGGTAACAAAATTTTTTTTTCTTTATTCTTCCGTTCCTTAGGGGATTTTTCTATAATGTTGTGAATTGAGCATGAAATTGCGTTGAGTCTTCTTAACATCACCGATTCTAAATGTGAAGTGTTTAAGGTTTAGAATTGTCTTTGTAGAATTTGATACTTTCTACAATGCGCATCTTAAATCAACAGCTTTAGTTGAACCGCAATTTATGCTACAGCTTCCTTCCCTTGTATCTGATCCGCTCAGCTATAAGTCCCCGTTTGGATACATTAGCGACTGTGACATCTTTTCACCTTTCGCAGTAAGATGTTTGATTGAATATGCCTAGCAATGTCCAAACATGATTAACTGAGCTATTTGGCGACCTTAAATGCTTTTTCTGCAAAAATGGATGCTTTTATGGAATCACCAGTGAATTATAGAAAATTTAGAGAATTCGAGTTGAGTTGTGCTATAGAATCTCTTTCCTTTCTTTGTAATGTGTTCGCTATCATGTTGCATATACGGTTATCCTTTAGTTCACACTTATCGATGACCTATATATTTCCATTAGTTTATTCTGTGTTGATGCAGTGCGTTTTGTGATCGTCAAATTAATGTTATGTTCACTGAAGAGGAGTCGGCGGTGGATCGCCACTCTCCTTTTGACACCTTTTAGAGCGACTCGAAGTTCCGTCGTCATGAAAGGCCGCCATATTCGAATAAGGGTCGATCTCAGCACTACCATTATCGTCGCCATAGGTGAGTTGTGCTTCTACGTTCACCGTTTGGGGTTCATTTTCGAAAGGATAGTCTGTATTAAATAGAAAAGAGTTTCTTCGTTTCGTATATCGCCAGCCATAATTGAGCGTTCTTGTTGGCCTTTCAAAATCATTTTTTTTTAAATTAGAAGAGTTTACTTTGGAGCAGTGAAAATATTGTTCAATTTTGGAAATGTTTCGTATCTAAATGGCGGCGTTAGTTATGATTATAAAATGCCTTAGAAGTGACGCAGGGGTACTCCACTTAACTCGCCCAAGCAGACATAATAATGCTTCATGTCCATACTTTTATGGCCAAATTCATGAAACGATATAATTTTGGAATATGAGGATATGAGCTTGTCGTTGTAAAGCATTTATAGCTGAGTGAGTTGTGTGACGATTGAAATACGACAGGTTTTTGCTTTGTAGCTATGAGAAGGAAGAGGAGGAGCCGAGTGGAGATCGGCCAGCATGGGCCACGAAGGCTGTAATGAAGCGGGCCGAGGAAATACAGCAGAGGAAACTTCTGTGGAGCAAGCCGGAGGAAAAGAAGGTAGCATTTTAGGAATACTTATATATATATATATACATATATATATATATTTATTTATTTATTTATTTATTTATTTATTTATTTATTTCAATGAACGGAGCATTCATTGCGAATACATGTCTCTTCATATCGCTTCCGCCTGCTCTAACCCAATGCCTCTCTGGTCCAGTTGGTTCCTGTGGTCTTAGGTCGGCCTCTCCTTCTTGCAGGTCGGTCGTGTGAAGGTTAGGGCTTAGGCTCGTCTCCTGCCCATCGGATGCTGACGAACCGATTCACCGTCGTTCCTCCTATGACTGTCGGGACTTGTCCCGCCACACTTGTCCCGATGAGGGTGTTGGACGGGGTGGCTCGGCTGAGCAGAGCCAACACTCTGGTCGGATCTTCACAACCGACCGCGCAGTAGACAAGGCAAAACGATGATATATATATATATATATATATATATATATATATATATATATATATATATGTGTATATATATATATATGTATATATATATCACTTATCAGACTTGTGAAGGCTGTTTAACAGAGCCATTAACGTCGAGTGTTTGTGAACGGAGTGATGGTGCAGCATTTATAAATTTAAAAGATATTCTTTGCATTCGCATTAATTCTTAATGTACTTCAGCATTTTAAATAAGAACTGGTTACTGTAATACAGTATACGACCTGAAAGTTTAGAACGACGTTGTGTCATCTGGAGACGATGGTGCAGCATCGGTGAGCGGCAGTCGACCTTCCACCGCGAGCACATGGAATTCAATTCTAGCTGCAGCTTCCACCGATTCAAAACAAATCGATAAATTCAAAAGGTATTTGAAATGTTCTTTATAATTCTAGGCGTTGGAATCTTTGAACAGACGATAAGTGGAGCTTTCTCACCTTGAGTGGGGAAGGGGGGGGTGTAGAGGAGAAGATTTAAGCAGTTGAGGTTGTAAGAAGTATAGCTTATGCTTGTTTTGATGCAACATGCGTGGATTGCTGAATTTGGCCATTGTAAAAACCTGTTGCGAAGTATTCCGAAACCAGTTGGTGGATGGAGTTTTACTAGGAATGTGACCATTGTTGCAATTTAATGTTGAAAAGGTGATGTTGGATGAAAAAGTGGCATCACGCTCACATTTCTATGCAAAATAACGTTGTTGCTATTTAATAATAGTCCTCAATTTATGGTCTTTGAGGACTATTATTAAATGTTCTTTTGCGCAACTAGGGATGATGTAGCAGTTTAAAAAATCGAAATACCAAAATCTATAATAGAACTTTGCATAAGTAGCAGCAAGAATATTTCTCGAGAAAACATGTTTGTTTTGTCCAACAGATATGGCATAGTTATGTTAGCATTGGCTTTGATAGTTCGATTACTGCTGAAGGCTTCAACTGCGACCACATCTAACATATAGATATAAAAGTAAAAGAAGCTCGAATTGCATTAAGTTTGAATGAGGTGAATCGATGCAACTGACCGATTTGAATCAAAGTTGGGCAGTGTTGGCCATCGATGAGTGCTGCTTTCAAGCAAATTTAGGCTTCACCCAATGTTATTTTGAGAGAGTTCCATTGCATGGAGTTTTTAAAATATTAAAAAAAATTTTTTTTTTCATTATACATCGTTTTGCTCATTTCACAAAGAAAACACATGTCAACACCAATCTCCAATGCGTTTATTTGCGCATCACTTTAGGCGGTTAGTTGACGTCATGCTTGTCGGATTGGTTCATGGAGGTGTATAAATCTCAACTTATTTGTTTTTCTGGATATATTTAAGGAATAGTTAATTGCTTATATTGCTATCAGTATGAATTTTTTTCACTGTAATAATGACGCTGACTGACTTCTGTTCTTGGGATCCTCGTTTTTCCTTATCCCTCTCCCCCATTCCGAATATTTTATTTTCATTATTTATTTTCTGCCTGACCTTCTCATTACTGAGAACTTGCATTCTCATCCTTCCTTCTGATCGTCTATGAGCTTAGATTAATGGGCATGAAGAAGAGTGACGAGCCGGAAGAGAGTGCGTCAAATGCGGCGAGTAAGGAACAAGTGGAAGCTGAGAGACAACGGCAGCGGGCTCTCTATAGTCAGCTTGATCAACAATATGCTATAGCACGCTCCACAACGCATCTCAGTCGTGGACAGGGGCTTGGCTTTCATTCCTAATTCTTATAAGAATTGTTGATTGTCCTGTGGGGTACTCTTATTGCGATAGGCAGTCAATAAAAGATGATTTGTGCTCTGATAAGCTGATTATCAGATGATCCTGTGATCGACCAGTGGCTGATTATCAGATGATCCTGTGATCGACCGGTGGCTGATTGTCAGATGATCCTGTGATCGACCGGTGGCTGATTATCAGATGATCCTGTGATCGGCCGGTGGCTGATTATCAGATGATCCTGTGATCGGCAGATGGTATCTAAGTTCGCAGCGTTAGTAGACTAGAGCGCTAGAGCGCGGGATTCATTGAAGATTAATTTGAGCAAACGTAGACTGTAATTGTGACCGTGATGTCTATCACTGCTTTTGAACGAAACAAGAGACTCAACAATGGTACTGCCGAGGACGCAATATTCTTTTTTATGGCTGTTGTTTATTATGTGACCTTTGACATGCATCATATTTCCTCAACTCTTATTTTTTAATGTATTATTCGTTGCATGTAAAGAGAATCTTGTATAGTTTTCCTTCTGTAGTTTTGTCTAAAAAAATTTGCATACATATTGATGACAAAATGATAAAGTCTATGAAATTTTGCGTTGCACCTGAAAGATGATGATGATCGGCTCTTTACACAAAATTTTGTGGAATTTCTGTTTTAAATGTTATAAAAAATTCTCGCCTCGTAGAAAAAAGAATAATTTCCAATCTTTTTTATTAATGAATAATTGTTTAGAGATCGAATTCACATCTGTTGGCTATATTCAAGAATTATGCATCAATATGTTTATCATTGTGGTTTATGATTTCAAAAAAAAAAAAAAAATTTCTGTAATGTGCCCTATCATATTTTTATATGGCGTTTGGAGTGTCTCATTTCCGTTAATTTTAGTAGAAACCTCGTATTGGTACATTGTTATATATTGAGAAGTGGAAAATAAAAATTCAGCAATTGCATTTAATGTTGAGAAAGCAAACGAATATTCTGAAAGAAAGGTTGCTTAAACGGTGGAAACGACGCAGATCTTCAATCCATAGGGTTCTGATATTGGAGGATTAACTTAGAGATTATCCAAACAGCCATGGCGCATAGCCGCAAATACTCATAATTTGTGGCAAAGGATATTGTTGTCAAATTACTATCAAAAAATATAATCAGAAAATCGTTGTAATGCTCTTGACCGCCTTACTATAGTGAAGTGCACAAGTTTTACTCGAGAACTCATAGGCATAATCTATAAGATACATCGAAATAACTGTTCATAATTCAGAATCCACATCGAATGGTTCTGCAACTGCCGCATCCATCTGAGAGCAGTGTTCCTTCCAAGCTGTCAACAATGAAAGATGATAGGAACGTTGACAACCAAGGGATATTAGTTGCAGGATGATCATCACTACTATACATATCAGTAGTATTCTTTGTTGTCGTGCTAGATTTGCGATATCTCGCTGCAACTGTTCCTGAAAGTGTGGATTATATGGCGTAGTGGTAAGATGCGCTAGTCGGTGCTTCTCACTTCGATGGTTCAATTCTCGGCGGTAATGATTCGAATATAATTAGCTGAGTTCGTTGTGCGGACAAATTAACAAATGTCTGAACCAATGAACCGCTAACTTTGTGCGCCGTTCACGTGAGATGTAAAAGGCTTCTTTCTACCTGGACGCTTAGAATAAAACATTTCCTGAAAGTCTACATGCCATACTGTTCAGGTGAGAAGAATGAGGCTGGCTATAGGTCTACTTCATGGACTACTACAACGCCTACATAAACTTTATATAACCTTCAGGACCACCTTTACGAGAAGCATCTTCTTTATATTACTGAAGCCTAGGATGCGACTCAAGAAAACTATACTTACCGGGTGTTCTACACTAGCAGTGCTTCTGATATGATTGGCAGTCGGGGTATGCACAGGTGGCGGCGAACCGGGATCGTTATTATCTGCTAATCGACATCTCAATTTATGCTCCACCCTACAACTCTCGTCGACGCTTTTCCATGCATTCGAAAAATCTTCGCTTGTCTTCGCATCCGTCTCCAATGCCATGAGAAGGAACTTTTCTCTATTCACCGAATGTTTATACTCTGAAATCTTTAATCTCAATTAACGCGGGATTATTGTAGTACTACTAAATAAAATTTTTAATACCTAATTCTCACGATTTCAATTTTCTACTGTTTGCCTATATTTCGTTCACTTCTTCCATTTTTCGATTACTCGCATGCATGATGCTTAATGTTACATTCTAAACATTTCAAATGACATATCGCAGAAAATAGATCGAAAGCGGAAACGTACAACCTTGAATTTATCTTATCCTGTTATGTAAATCGTAGATATCTACTTTGAAGACTGTACCGTACTTAATAAGAAAGTAAAAACGATAAAAGTAAAACATCCATGCCGAATTCCACAGATGATTTTCTGTAACGATGATAATCACAAAAGCGCAACAACAGA
Source organism: Baylisascaris procyonis (assembly GCA_037389465.1). NCBI lineage: Eukaryota > Metazoa > Nematoda > Chromadorea > Rhabditida > Ascarididae > Baylisascaris > Baylisascaris procyonis. Next base: position 3,264,670 of record JAZARR010000154.1, on the reverse strand, counting down.
ATTGAAGAAATTTTTCGCAGTATTCTACCGAGTCATTTTAATTTGCAAAAGAATCGCATTTTTCACCCCAATGCACCCAAAATTGACAGATCTAACTGATTCATCCAGTTGTAATTAGTAATGATGTTATATGAATCGTACCGTTCTGTAGATACACTCTAATGAGCTCCGTAGCGCCAGCGGCGACTACACCAATGCTTGGTCGTACACGAAACTTCTCTGGAGATGTAATCTTAATCTTGTACATCACGTTCCTCGTACTAACGTTTTTCAACACAACGATATCCACCGAATCGGTTTCGCCATCGACACGGTTCAACGTCAACTCTTCTCGAGGACTAAATCTGTCTTTGTCAAGCTTGTTTCATATGCATGCAGAATTTCCCAATGGGGAATGGAAGGGGATGGAAGAGGGGAGGGAGGGGGGGGGGGTGTGAGAAAAGAGAAGAGAACATTTTGCGAACTGAGCGGCTAAAGATGTCGAAAAAACAGGACTTTGAGAGAGAACAGTAACCACGGATTTCCCACAAGCATTGGATCCCATCAACGAGTTGAAATATTTGTTCATGGATTCTCACTAGAAATTGTTCTACTCTAAAACACTTTAAAACTTCCGTTCCATTTATTTTATCTGAATGCATTCAAAGATTTTTCGGGCACAAAGAAAAAAAAACTATCGAATTTTTCTGTTCGAGATCATTTCGTAGATCATTAATCCTTCAAGATTTAAAGATTAATGGATTTATGTAGTAATTTTAAATCCAGGTATGTGGAGAATGTATTTGCTTTTTTGTTTGCAACTTTTTTGAGGGCATCAAATCCACAACTATCACCGATGTCGCTCGAGACTTGAGAGGAAACTTTCAAGCGAACAAGAGAAGTTTATAGAACTATTTAATTCTAAAGGAGAATCTGTGTTTCGAAAAAGGGAATTCAATTAGAAATTAAGAGGAATAGCTTTAGCGTCTTCGAAATTTTTCACTAACGCTGACAAGCTCCTGTATAATCCAATATCTTCATAAATAGTATGTAGTAATAACAAGCAAAATCAGCATGTATATTAAAAGTTTACTAAAAATTTCCCTCTCAGCAACTTTCCATAAAAATTAAGCCAAAAACTTTGATCCCAACGATTACTAAAACCCTTTGTATTATTCATATAACTAAAATGTGACCACCTTTTGCAAATAAATATCTCTCTGTGCTCATTAACCTTCTTGCCTGATATTGCATATTGGAAACCGAAATCTGATACTCTCTCCAAATCAGTTGTGGAGGACCGTAGTTGGTCTAAACTAGTTTTTGTCCAACTACCGCCGTGTAATTCCCCTTATGACTCGGGAGGATATGAGTAGAAATTTGAGCTTTTTGGGAAGAACAAATTACTGTATGAAGTTATTAATTAATTTCTTTGGCAGTATTCTTCAAAAATTCAGTTTTTCAGAGGATATCGAGAGGATTACGCTGAATCACTAAACATGACAAACTTACTAACATAAGACGCAAACGATTGGAAGCTTTCAAAAATTGTTGCCAATGACAACAATGTTGGTATAATTGCACCTCGTACAATTGGGCTCTTAGTTCAAGCATGTTCATTGGGAAAATTTGGCACAGTGAAGGATCACCAATTTAAGGCATGACTTAGCTTTACCCTCAGTCAAGTTTTAATATTAATTAGCAATTTAACACCTCTCTTTTCATAAATTCGAGCTTATTGCAAACAGATATTTCAAATTTTTTCTTGCTGTTCTCTAGATTAACCTCATCGCTAGACTATTTGAAAGAGCATAGGTTTGAGCAGAATAATGCATAGAATATTATTGCTTTAACGCCTATGCAATATATTTGCCCAACAAAATTTGCACTTGGTATCCATTTACATGAACTTAAAAGTTAGCACGCACTCGCAATTAGCCAAGGGTGAGGCCCGCAATAACACTGAGGTCTAGTTTTGCTTATTGCCTGCCCACATCTCACTTCACCAACTACTGATGTGTTGTTAAACCTACTTATCATCGATGAGAAATTAATCCCATTCACAACAAAGAAAAATGGCACTAGATCACATCATCGAGGAATAAATCAACTGATAATACCTCAATGATATTTTTCGATACATCAAATGCTTTTCTATTATTCAAATGATTCATTAGTCAGTACATCAATGCATCACAGTTAACGAAGGAGACAATTCCTTATAGTGCAATGATGTAAACGGAAATTACCCTCTTTCCAGCACGAATCTTATTCATTTTCTTATTGAAATTCGTAATCATCGCGTTACTTTTATTTATTTTAGTGGATACACCTAATTAAAATCCCAACTGGGATTAAATCTCTTCGGAGTATAGATTCGTTCCAAGTTCCACGAAAAAACGAGCAATGTTTTGGACCGGAAGTGATACTTATTCAACGGTATAATAGAGGGCAACCTACTGACCATATAGATAAGAATTTTGTCGTGACAGAATCGCTTGATGCGGAGTTGATACGTGCTTCTGCAAGTGGTTTCAATGTAGCCGGTACGCCTCCATTACGCTTCGTTAGTGATGCAGAACGTGAATGTACGTTGAGAGGTGCTGCACGTACCACACCATCCTCCTCGCCAAACTTTACTGCCTGTTAGGGAAATCATAGTACTGAACAGCATCACTGATAATATTTACCTATTCCAAAAATTAATTCAACATTTTAGCCTTAAATGCTTACGTTAGGAGCATTGGATTACTATTTTATTTAGCAGTTCCCCATAACCGAAATGCTTGAATACGATCCCGAAAAATAGACCTCGATGGCAGGTGAATTATGTCTCATTTCATCAAGCACATTAGATACACCAATTGGCTTCTACAGCGAATTAATGACAAATTTAAAGATCAAATCCGAAATTCCGCCTACTCTCTGTGAAGAAAGAAATTATACACATAAAAATATTTGATTTCTTTCTGTTTCTCCCTCATATCCATCACCAAAGTGAAAAAATTCGCAAAAGTGAAAAAAAATTCTCAACGAAAAATACTGAACTGGAGTTATCCTAAAAAACTAACTCTTTTTGCTGAAAAATTGTCGAGATCAGGGCTGGCGATATGCTGCTGTTCGATTGGTGTTTCGCTACTCGATTGTGAAGGAATGCAACGCGCCAACTCATCCATCGTAAATATAAATTCGTCCTTAAAAGCAACATACTTAACATAGATGCCGAGAATCTTTACGGTGCACTATTATCGAAGAAAAAGAAAATATGGGTGTAGATTTATGTGTAGATAAACCAGTTTTACTCAACTGCAATTGAATATGAATTTATATTGATAGGTTTTAGTAAGAATATTTAGCTTTTTCGAGACGACCCATTACTCCAAAGAGTAAATGAGGATATGTGAATTCCCTCCAAGCGAAAAATAATTCAACAAGGAATTAGCAATATATATATAGGTAATCAAATCGATTGCTTAACAGAATTTAAAAAAAAAGTTCCATTACAAGAATATCAATAAATAATAATCTTTTTCCGCGAAAAATTTTCGATCAAATAAACATTAAATTTATTCGTTAGCATTAAAATTTAATTTGAGAAAGAAGTAACTATGACAACGATAATATTAACAAATAATAAAACAGAATTCTAAGACTAATAACAACAATTGAAACCCTCTTAGCACTGATCATAACTAAGAGCTTCAGAAATAACTACAAAATGACACTGCAAAATGAGTGCAGTTTATGTCAAAAATATTTTGAAGAGTTTTAGATGATTCTTTATCATTGCGATATGGTTCTTGAATGAAAATCCTATAGCTTATTAGGAATTACTATATAAAGGAAATGTGGTTGTAATTTAAGTAATATTCTTCTAAAGGAAATCCGATAAGAGGTGAACTGTGCAATGAGTAAATGTGACAAACGGCTGTCCGTAATAGTCACTACTCGATAAATCTACTTCACCGTCGACTGTTTAGAGCTTAGCTAATAACGTTTGTGGACGCCTCTGGCTATAGTATCAAAGAATATGGGATTATGCTGAAGAAAAGAACAATGCGGAAACGTTGTTTTTCATTCACTAAACACACAAGCAGACAACGATTCATTTCAGCACCCTTCGCTTTTTTTTTTGCGATGACGTCAAAGAAGCAAATTCCACGAATATCACTTGTGAATAGTGCTGCGAGAGCTTATTTTAAAACAAAGAAATTACTGAAAAAATTCAAAAATATGGAAAAATTGAAAAACATGAAACAGGCTATCAAATAATATAAAAAATACTAAAACATACTAAAAAAGCAAAACACTAAAAAGTGTGAATGGCAATATATATATATATATATATACATATATATATATATATATATATATATATATATATATATATATATATATATATATATATATATATATATATATATATGTGAGATTCGGGGATCGCAGCGAGTGAAAATACCGACCGCAGACATGAACGGTACTCTCGGTTTTCAACTTTCCCGACAAATGCTGTACCTGTGACAAACACCTGCTAGAACAGTGAGTAGTCACAAGCTCGACTATAGTCTACAGGCAATTTTTTCATTCCCCATTCAACAAATGCAATGAATTAGTTCTCATGTAATGAAGATAAACGATCAAAACGAAAGCAAATAGGTGTCAGAGTTATAAACATCTGACAATCACTAACTACTCAATATTTCTCTCAATTACGTATACTTCCTCCCATCCCTTCATATAGGGAATGTTACAATGTTGTAAATTTTTTTCACAATCAATTAATCAAACGCAAACATTTCAAATTTTTAATTTATTCATAGAAAGCAATCTACAACGATGAAATCGATCGTTTATATAGAGTAGATTTTTGAGGTGTTTCAATGTGCATACTGCTTTAAATGTGTAGATTAATATAGGGCAGTCGAAATTATGGAAGCATAACTGAATATAGCGAATGAGAAATAATATAAACCTTTATGCGACAATTGTAATTCCAATAACCGAAATAACCGCAAAACGTTCAACATTTAGGCTACATCAAAACATGCGCTTATCATACTCGGGAATATATTTCCCAGGAAGTTCTACCATTAGCGTATCAATTGCTGTTTTTTGATGCGCAATTACGGTGCTGCTCGACTTTTACGTATTCCCACAAATTTACCTGGGAAAGGTTACAGGATTATGGTGGAAAGTTCCGAAATCTGTATTGCGCATGAATCGTTAACTTCCTCCGCAAGGAGTGCGTATTACCTCGTCCAATAAGTGTTTGACAAAAGTGAACGGTTGATAATGCGGATGAAGTACACAGATACGCTTTAATGGTAGAATAATTCATCACAAATTCATTCAAGCAAAGGTCAGGTGCAAATTCTTTTATCATAATCTATCTCAGCATCAATGTCTGGGGAAAATTAGAAATTCCTTTTTCTCGGGAATATATTTCCCAAAAAGTTGGGAAATCTTAAAATTTTTTCGGTCGGGGCTTTGCCGTGCTTCGACTCAGCAAACAGATATTAATGTTCAATTTGCAAAAGTAGTTAACCTAATCAATCGGATCATTTTCAATGAATGCGCTCGTTTATTATTCTTCTTCAGAGTTTTTATGAGGGAATTTCATTGTTGTAAACAAAAAATTGTGAGCAATACAATCCTTTGTCCCTATCCGCTATTGTTTTCTAAATTATTTTCGAAAATGGAATTTAAAATACAAAATGAATTTTTTTAGATCCGTGGGAATGTTTTGGTGTTGGGAGATTATTATTCCCACTACAGAATATTCGTTCTAAAATAGCCGCATCGACTATTTTAGAACGAAAAAGAATGTAACCTTGAATTGAGAGATTCATTTTTATATTTGACAACAACCATTAATTGTGTCGTTCATATTTCCGCCCTGAATAATACATTTCAAATCTCATAAACAGCAAAGCATCAATGGCTGGTAATACTCACAAGACAGCTATCTACAATGAGGAGCAAATGGAAGGGACAAAGATAGAAAGTGGCCTGATCTCATCGACTTTCTCTATTCTCGTAATTGGTTTTGAGATCGCAAAGGAAATATAAAACATTAACAAAAATTTGGTCATCTAATGACTACTACTAACAACAATAAATATCAATTCGAGTGTATGGCAATGCCACTCGACATAAACACAAAAGTATTGAATGACCTCATCGCAAATAACCATCTCGAGAATTAAACAGCAAATAGCAAAGAAACTTTCTTGAGGCAATCTGCATATATTTCAAGCGACTATCAACAAGCAAAGGCAATGTAATATAGCCTCAGGATAGCCCTCGAAACATTCGCAAAGGCGTTGCCCTATACGTGTAACATAATCCCTATTGGTCAGCTGTTGTGTGCGGCATTAAACAGATAGTGACGCATTACACTTAGAGTACGAGCTAATAATACATTACGCATTCAACTCCAATTCAAATGTGCCGCCTGTTGGATGAATAAAAGGACGGTGTGAAACAATAAAAAGATTTTAAAATTTCTCTAAAATTCGATTCCGGTTTCCACTCAAATCAGGTTCTTTCTATGGGCATCAACGATTCGGCCAAAGCTAGATCTGGCGGCTTCCGCCACCACACTCACAGCCAGGGAAGTTTTACACTTCAATTGCTCGACAGGAGAGTGGCGAATGTGTAATGATGCGCGTATATGATGACAAGTGAACGTGCGTTTTGTTGAGTTCTTTCATCGTTCCCGTAACATACCCAGCATAAGCTTGCCTAGAAAAACTTGCACTAGCTATTGCAAATACGACTATTCACTTCTAGTAGTTATACGCGATGCGAATACAGCATAACGAACAGCGCGCTTGAAGTTCTTTTTGAATGCGATGCCAATTGCTTACATAGAATTATGTGTGATCTAAATTTTTCTCTTCTTTTTTTTTTTAAATACGAAAAGGAATGTGTATAAAACGGACAGGAAATTCTGGAGAGATCAATAGAAGAGGGAATTCTCAGAGTTAAATCCTTTATAAACAGATAAAACCATTCCTATTATGATGGCTTATTTTGTTGTGGGGAAATTCTATATTAAAAAATTTGCCGATTTTCTGAACTCAACACGCTAATATATCACACGGCAGATTCACAACAAATGTATGCCAATTCGATGTGGAGCAGCTTGCATTCGGGAGGCTCATGTTATTCACAACCCCATCTCTCCCTTCCCTCTTCCCCTCCCCCCCCCCCAAAAAAAAAAAAAGAAATTCATGGGAAAGGTGCTCATAAAGGGAGACAAGTGGTACTTGGCACCCATCAGAAAACTTCCACAGGAATTGAACGAGGTATTTTTTTTTGTGCATCATCTCCACTCCCTGTTTATTTTTGCGCATCAATCTCGCCAGCTTATTTTCACACATATGAATGTTCGCGCTTATGTAGGTCGCTATTTGAGGATCGCCATTTTGAACATTCGATTGGTCGATGTGACTTAATTCTGTAAAAATTTTCAAACGTAATCTTTCTTTTCCTATTCGATATTCCAACATTTTCCTTGATCATTTATTAGAAGGATAGTAGAAATAATCAAAAAATATCTATGTCTAATAGTAGAATTATGCAAATAGATGAGAGAATGCAGCCGAATATGACGCACTGACGATTAGTATTGACGGAGTGCACACTTCGTTATCTTCTATCGAAGATGCGAGGTGGCGTTTCATTTTAAAATAGGAAAAATAAAAATGACATCATTTTTCACAATTTAGACGATAGAATTGCCTCTCTCAATAGCAATTAAATAATGCGCAGATCTACATGAAATAATGAAGCTTTTTACGTAGCTTACGCACATAACCGCAGTAGCAAAATACTCGGTTTTGTGCTGCAGCAGCAAAATGCTCGGTTTTGTGCTGCAACAGCGAATTCAAATATGCGTTCGTCGCTAGAAATTCCTGCCAAAAAAATTACGCTACTCAGTGGTATATATAACGGTTCAATTAAAAAATCATTCACCTGCGTCCGTTTCTTCAATTTGCAATTTATTGTAACTCTTTTATAAGGTGATTTAAGTACATTTTAAATAGATACTGGTTACATTTTTACTTTTTATACATACATTTTTAATAAAATTGCTACCCAAAATCATCTTACTTTACGTTGCTTATTTCTGTACGAAAAACGGTGGTCTTCCCATTTATACCAGTTTTCATGCCCCACTCTTGTCCCCACAAATCAATACCCTTTTCCGCTCACTATATTTTTTTCCGACGTTTTGATTAAAGAGTTGCATCGCATCGAACGCATTAAGGATTATAGTCAGAATACACACAAAAAAACAACGATGAAATCAAAACGAAATGAATAATCTTCTATACTGTCTATACATACAAATTCCTAGCAGTTGTCACACAAAAAACAGTAAGTATTATTTAGCACTGATATCATCTTACTAGAAGCATATAATTAGCATACGAACTGCAATCTATATGTATACCAGTCATATCTTCACTAATGTTAACTCAATTTTGATTGCTGGCTTTATACTGGTTGCATTATATGCATATTTGAATTGATTGCAGCTATGCAAAGATACGCTAGCAAACATCTGCAATAGCTCAAAGGTGAAGTATTCGCACAGCAAATAGAACGTAAAGGGTTCATATCCGCCCGTTGATATTATTTTCATCCCTCATCGAACAGTTTGCTAGATGCCACTATTATAGGCATATTTAGAGCATTTTGCAGATGGATTTTGCAGTCAGAACGCACAAAAAAATAGTGAAATCAAAACGAAACTTATAAAAAATGCTCATAAAGTTGTTTTTTTTTGGCAGAAAATCAGTAAATTTGGTGATTTTGACACAACGACAGAATTTTTATGATAATGAGCGAAATAAATATAATTCGTTTCGAAAAGTGAAAACTCGAAATTTGTTGATTTTCGCACATTTATAAAGTGAAATTTTGGTTCACGCGGCTGATTCTATGAAAATCTCCAATTTTTTTTAAACGACGAATTAGAAAAGGCTGATGGAAGTAAATACCGTATTTACTTGAAACAAGCCCCCTGAATATAAATGCTTTGCTGGTGGGTTGTTAGAAGTGGGAACTCCATCTCTCAAATACAGCTTCATCCTCGAAGAATCTCATAGTCAAGACTCCATTCTAAATCCCCACTCTAAAAAAGCCGAAGCTTCACGTAGTAACACGTGGCATTAGTGTAGTTTAATTTAGCACAGCAAACAAATTACGCACGTGAACAGTAATAAATCACCTTCGTAAACAGAAAGCAAAACGAAATTACAAAGCCACGATGAATACTAGCCTCACATCTATCAGTACCAACGTTTTCATTGAGTATCGCAAAAAAATAGAAGCTCCGGGCTTCAATTCAAGTTGATACGATAGCTTTGAACTCTTCACTTATTAATCGACAGAGAATTATTGTGAAGTCGGGCGTTGGTATCAGTCATAATCAGAATCATCAGCAAGATTTACATCGATTCATCCGCAAAAAGCAACTATATAATACTTCGAAAAGAGTTGTTAAATAGGAAGTCTAGTCTATTAAATTGATTGAGATTATCTGTGAAGATTTCCTCTCAAATATAGTGGCATTTCAATAACAAGTTTCCCATCTAAAAATGTTTTTCCCGAAGTTTTCTGATTACCTCCCCCTTTTAAATGGTTGGGAGGGGGATGCGAGTGGAGAATTTTCAACAAGTAGGCCTCAACAAGGCGGTGAATAAACGTATGACGGAATTGAAAACTTTCGAGTTTTTTTTTAAAAAAGTCATTTGAAAACAAAATTTCTGGCGCTTTTCTCAATCAAATTAAAGCATTGTAAGTGCAGATCGCTCTAATAAAACCAATTTTAGCAATAATCCTATTTAAATTTCAATATTATTAAGTAAATTATTTTTTATAGCGTGCAAAGTTCAATAAATTCTTGCAAAAATAATGATCGATGAATTGAAAATTTCGGCTCAAAATGCGGAGCAGCAAAATATTCAAAAAATAAATAAATAAATAAATAAAAATAAATAAATTAGGAGGGGATGGTGACGAGCCGATATCTCATTCTACTATTGTACTTTTTTCTCTCTATGGTCATTAATACGGTATCATTACGTACTTGCATGTAATAAAACCTCTATATATTCCACTTTATATAATTACAAATAAAGTAAATACAGTAGAAAGTAACGAAGTCGTACTCAGCTGGGTAAATGTGTTTTGAAAATGAAGTCGTTAGTGCTGATATATGACGTGCTTTGTGTTGTGCTCACGGAGGTCTTATCGCGAACGAATAACATAGAAAAAGACGCATAGTTAAAGCGTCCTATCACTGTTTACATAAGATCAAAACCCTCTCCTTCATTGAGTCACTAATAGTGGGCAATGTTAGATATATATATATATATATATATATATATATATATATATATATATATATATAATGTGCAATTTTGCTCGACTTCGTTGGAAAGTCTACCCACGTAAAATTTTTAGTGTCTTCCTCTCCACATTCCCGTTACACTATGATGGCGATCCGGTGGTCCTAGGCGAATGAAATCAAAGAGTGGTCATATTTAGATGCCCACAATATAACTAAAGTGCCACTCGATGTCCCCAACTCTTTGCTAAGCCCTATTGTATGTGCATTCACCTTTCAATTGCTGCCATTTTTTTCATTAATTACAACAAAGAATTCTGTTTCTGCGATATGGCGGAAGTGATCACTACGTTTCATGACTTTTTTTTAATGATGAAATTCTCACAAAGATTTTTTTTTTCAGATCTTGGACGATTGCCAACTGCATTGCCATCATTGAATCTATTAAAATATCGATTTCTATCATAAATCTTTGGCAATCATTCAAAATTTGAAAAAAAAAATTATGCGAACATGATGGTTGTTCGAACTACAGACTAGTAAAAGCAGATTAAAGTGGGCATTTTTACCATTCCTGGGAAAGAATATTTCTCCACCATAATGAAAGGAGAAATGCTACTGGGAACTTGTGCAATTTGCACAGTTAAAAACGATTTAAAATGTCAGGAAGTATACACTGAAATAACCTCAAAAAATATGGAAGGACTAAATCGATAAAACTAGTAATTTCGTTGCGTAGTGCCCGATTAATGTGCATTCGTGGCGGAACTGTCTGGATGTCCATGAACCTCCATGAACTTCCATCGACAGCGGTACCGCATAAACGAAGTATGGAATCATTGCAGGGTGTCGTTCATCATTCAAAACGCTTACTATTGAGGGTAAATAACCACAAAAGTAATCATATCTGTAAATGCCAGAAGGAATATGTTGGATGAAGGTGTTCATAAAATTTGATGTTTGATTTGCGAGTTTGACAAGTGGATGCGTTTATGGGAATTCGCAAGTAAGTTGCATATGGAGGAACAATAGTCTATTCCTGAAACCTAGGCCCTTCATATAGAGTTTATAAGGTTATTACTCCAAATTCGTTAAATACGGAATTTTTCTTCAAAAACACCTTATGATGTTTTTACTGCTGTTGCTTTTTGGAGGGAGAGGGTGAGCAGAAGGGCTAAGGGGAAGGGTGTTGAACAATGATCAACTCTTTCTATCTTTCATTCAGTGTGGTAGCAAGAAGGTATCTACAGCCGTGTGTTCGGATCAGAGTATAATTCGCATATGACGTCTATTAATTGCTGCTTCAATGAACGTCTATTAAACTTTTCTAGGCCTTGTTGGGCGCTCATTATTGCACTATTTCTTGTTTCGTTTTTTTTTTTTTTTGTTTACTTCAGCAGCTTACTATTTGATCTCTCGATCTCTGGAAACTCAATATTCGGTTTTTCATAAAATAAATCTGAATTTTATCAGTCGCCATCCTCCAAACACTAAGGTTCGAATTTGTGTAGAAAATCCGAATTCGAATTGGATTCGATTTGCAATGAATGCCCAAACGATAATCTTTGTGAGCAATAATAATAATTTTTTGCTTATTAGTGAATTATATCAGCAATAAAATAAGTAAAAAGAGTTGAAACAAACCTCTCCACCCATATGAAGGGGCAAGAATAGGGGAGGTACAAAATTGGGCACTGAAGTTCGTGTGACATGTTGGAGAAGACGTTGTGTGTCACTGTCCATCCATGATCGAACCAATTTCCATGATGCATTCAGCACGTTCGGATTCTCGAAAACGAGTAGCGATGCCAAACAACAGGGATAGTAATATTTGAAAGCTCGAAGAAGGAATTTCATGAAATCAAGATCCTGCAATCGAGTCAGCTAGAAAATTGTTACCGAGGTGTTCACTTGATATATATATATATATATATATATATATATATATATATATATATATATATATATATATATATATATATATATATATATATATATATAATGTAAGGTAGACCAATATGCTATAGATCAATCGGGAATAGTGCACCGTGCAATGTAAATCAAAGAAGGTCAAAAGCATACAGGCAGATCAAACGACTGTTTAGCATGTATCGTGAAGTCAGCCTGAGGCAGAATCTGGAGATAGAAAAGGGTTTGACGTGCTCATGTGTTCATTCCAGCATCTAGATTGGTCTTAAGGCCGAGTGGGCCTGCATTTGGCCTTTGGAGTGTGCGAGGCGAGCGCGGCCTGTTCTTATTTGTCATCTACTGATAAACTGTTTGCAATTTATTCGACCACAGCTCGACAGGGGGGTAGAACCCTCAAGGAAACCTCGACGATTAGACAAGCTAACGGGAGCAGACCCTTAAAATTAAACGCAAAGTTGAGGTGACATACGGTTGTTTTCTCGATGGCTACCTTTTTCACATCTTTACGTGCCTTAGTAACTCATATGCGTGTTAATTTATGCTTATACCTTTCCCGTTTCTACGAGCAACGTCCTTTTGTTGATATTATTATTGATCTCAGATAGCCGAACTGATTGACATCTCCAGATGCCTCAACGGAAATTACCGACATCAAAAAATTCGCTATCCAGGGAAGTTGCATAAATGGCACCTATCTTTTGGTACCTTTAAAAATTCATCCATAATTCGATGGCGAAACTCAACAAAAAGGATCCAAACATTTATAAATTTTCATTTTGGCTTCCAATTTTTTTTAATGCTCATGACTGCGTATAACTATGACCGCCGTTGAGGTGGTCATGTTTTCTCGATACGCATCTCAATCAGCCTTTGTACTATTTTGTTGTAGTCGATAGTCGAGCGAGCAGCAGCACTAAACCCGACTTGCTTGCCTCTCATTCTTTCTTCCCGATCGCTTCCGAAATTCTCTTTGATTTATTTTTAAGTTCTTTTTTTTCGAACAATTTATAGCTAGCAAGTAGGAGAGAGATTTGTCGATGATTGCTTGCATCGGTAATAGGAATTATTTACGCAGCGATACTGAAGATGATAAATTTGGAGAGTGAGATAGGGAAAAGTTTATGCTGGAAATTTTAAATGAAAATTACCATATTTTGAAGCCCACTCGCAGTCATATCGAAAAAAACGGTAAGTGGTGCACCGTGTCGTTCGGTTGTATGCCTCTCGAGCCAATAAACGAGAAGCTTTTCTGCAGCTCTATCTCCAGATCTATGTTGACTCATATTGATCCATACTGAAATGTAACATCAAATAAGACTTATCTGCTTATATCAGTGAGGTGTTTGAAATTCCTCACTCGGTGGTTTTTTGCTTTCTAGTAAAATCTTGTGGCGAAATATCACACGAAAAATTGCTTCTTTTTGTGGAATGGCATTTTTTATTTATGCAATAGATATGATCGTCTTCATGCCTTGCACTGATGTTCAAATAACTTTTGATTTCATATTGCTTTTACTGTTGGTTGACGAAATTCGTTGTTCGATTCTTAAAATATTCTTTAACAAAATGCAACTTATTGCAATATGCGAAATATGCAATTTAAGGAAATTGCAATCTTTGCATTGCGAAAGTTGCAATCTTTGGATTGCGAGACTTGCAATCTTTGCATTGCGAAAGTTGCAATCTTTGGATTGCGAGACTTGCAATCTTTGCATTGCGAAAGTTGCAATCTTTGGATTGCGAGACTTGCAATCTTTGCATTGCGAAAATTGCAATCTTTGCATTGCGAAAATTGCAATCTTTGCATTGCGAAAGTTGCAATCTTTGCATTGCGAAAATTGCAATCTTTGCATTGCGAAAGTTGCAATCTTTGCATTGCGAAAATTGCAATCTTTGCATTGCGAAAATTGCAATCTTTGCATTGCGAAAATTGCAATCTTTGCATTGCGAAAATTGCAATCTTTGCATTGCGAAAATTGCAATCTTTGCATTGCGAAAATTGCAATCTTTGCATTGCGAAAATTGCAATCTTTGCACTTTTCAATCCACAAAAAAAGTTTAGCCAATTCTTCGATATGAACTTTTGCACGAATAGATTACTCACAAATTATTTATTATTTTCCCTTATGAGATTTTTTTTTGTGCTAATCTCTTTGGTGATTGAAATGAATAATTCAAAAAAATTTTCATTGCACAAATCAAATAAATACGAACGATGAGAATAGATCGAAAATTCTGTTATATATGAATTAATATTAATTGCAATAATAGTTTATGTAGATATTTTATTTAAATTGCGTATATTAAGAGAAGTGTTCTATAAATGAGTACACGATTAAAGGAATATTCCTTTAATGGGTGATAGAAGAAATTCCTTCATTAATTTCCATAGCATCAATGATAGTGGTCAACAAGCGGAAATAATCTCGCAAATTTGATCGCTCTCATATTTTCTGATCGTTGTGAACACTTTCAACGATAAACACACCGATAAACCTATAGGAAAAAAAAAATTTTTTTTGTTAAAGGAATATTTTAAAAAAGGTCAGCTTTTCTCTGCCGAATATTTTTTTTTTATTGAGATCGAGTTTCGTAGTTCTCATCTTTTCAGCTTTTTTAGGTTATATGATCGAAAAAAACACATTTTTTTGTCCATTTTTGTCCGCATCAACGTTAATTCTATGGTATAATTGAACATATATGTCAATATAATTTTTGACGTATATATCATCATACTATCTCATCATCACTTCAAAAAAAAAGTCTACACGTAGATCATTGTAGAACATTAGAGAAACCATAATGTTTGAATCTACAAATGGAAATATTTAAATGAGTGATTCCTATTAGAGTCGTATAAACCAATCGATAAATGAAAGATGTGTTAATATGATTAAGCATTAATGAGAAATGAATGGAAGTGACACCTCGGAGAAAGCTTTCAACAAATAGGAAATATTTATATTTATATTTTAATCAAAATTGGTTATAAATTTACTTAAATAATGAAATAAGAAAAACATAATAACGTTTTTATATGAAATAAGGTACGTTACAGCCGGCTCGATACAGTTGTGATTTCAGGATGTTTGATGGGAGGAAGAGATGAGAAGAGAGTTTAGGAGAGAGAGAGGAAGTAAATCGGAGGGAAGGGGATGGAGGAAGAAGAAGCAACAACGGAAATGGCTCTCATGTGAATAGACGATCAAAAGCATATGCGCTTAAGCAAATCGTAAATTTCTATCGTTTCACTTATTAATGACCCGATCGTCGAATCATTAAAATTTAAAGGATCCTCTAATTTATGCAAAAAAAAATTATCTAGAGAGGTGTTATGATGAATCATGTGATCAAACATATATGAAGCTGAAGAGATGATGACATTTTAAGTTAAAAAATGTGCCGACTGAATAATTCTTTGTTAAACGCTTTGGTGGATGTCAGTTGATTTGCAGAGTATCACAATGCTTTCAGCGTATTCCTCATCGCTTTTGAATATCAAACAAGAGAGAGAGAGAGAGAGGGAAGGGGAGAGAGAGAGGGAGGGGGAGAGAGAGAGAGACACACGCACAGCGTGAATGACATCAAATGAATCAAAGATTAACTAATTTATTCCCTTATTAAAATTTAATATTTAAATATGGAAACTGAAATCCGAACATTTGCATAAAGATCTTTAAACAAAATGAAGTTATGATTATTATAAAATATTTGAAATATAAAATTATTTAAATAAATCGCTTAAAAACTTACAAATACTTCGTCCATTGAGATCTTTTCCATGTAAATATGCAAGTCGACGATCCAATAATGGTTTTAACTCCAATAAACTCATATCTGAAATGATTAAAAATATACAGATACATTAGACAAACAACAATTCAACAAATTTCTTGACAGTTTATTATCAAATTACAATTAATTTCGCGTAATTCTTCATTGAAATAAAAAATTGGCCGAGTATTCCTTTAAAACAATCTAATTTCCTTATTTAAACGATTGTGCAATTAAACGTTTGATCTTTAGAGGTATAAAAACTGATCAAAATCATTTCCTTCCTATTGAAACAGTTTACTATTTTAGCTTTAAAAAATTATATTCATTCAAATAAAAAATATTATTTTCAAATAAAAAAAAGTTTTCAAGCAAATATTGGATGAAAATAGAATTACGATGTACGTCGAATGAAGTTCGCCATTTAAGACACTCAAGAAGGACTGCAAATGCGATATCAACATCCATTTTATATGGAATGAGGAACGTCAATGGCCACCAATCCTCATTGGCCAATCGATTGAGATCACTACGCGTTATCTTATCACTGATTCCATTCTATAAACTGATATGATCATCTATATATTTATTTAATTTTTAAATAATTAAAGCAATTATGATTATAGATCTCTGAGATTCATCTGCATTTAGTAAACAAGAGGACCAATAGTGAGAATGAAAATAATAACAGTAACAATAATAGTAATAATAATACTGATAAAAGAATAAAAAATAAATAAGTAAATAAATAAAGTGTTTCATATGAATATTTATTGCAGTGTTCACATATTGCCCATTGTAAAATATTGTAAATCGGCATGCTCGATACTCAAAGGAATTCCCACCGACTTTAAGTTGTAATAGGCCAACGTTATTGAACGCTAAATTTCGAAGCCTTTCACTAAACATTACCCATCGATCGATTCTCAAAAGGAAGCAAATATCTTTTCCAGTGAATTTTATTTTAATGTATCTAGCATCGCCAATTCAAAACTTGTGCTCGGTGGTTTATATGTCAGTTTCGAGGAGTATGGGACAAATGACTCATCTATATTGGCGACGATCAAGGTCAAAACTGATCTGTTGATCTATATTGGTGATCTATATAGGAAGAACTACTAATCTGCATTCTTACTGTATCCTCGCCAGTTTAGGCTTATAATAGTTTTCTATGCAGAAGAAAGAATCCATACGGGTCATCGTATTGTGTTATTTATCAACAAATATTTGTATTCATTTGGGAGTTAGAATGACGTCTAGGCATACCATTTTTGGTGTACTCCTCCCAGCATCCTTCAAAATACTCTTAGAAGAATGAAAGACATTGATTACCTGCCGAGGCATTAGATTCTTTTTGCATTTTTTAACGATTTCTTTCGTCGATAACATTATATGTGCTGTATTGCACTTATTGTTGACATTACTGTGTAAAATTATTGCTGCTGAGTGTGAGATAGTGCTGCATAAAGATTGTTGAGGGATGGAATTATTTCAACATTTACATAGAAATTGCTACACAATAGGACGATGAGTGCATTTGTGAGAAAGAAAAGCAGCAGCTAGTTCGTTGCCTTTCGTTCAGGTTAGATCTTGAATCTCTCTTCAAGTTAAAACACTAGAAACTTATATGCTCAACATTGAGATGAACAGTTCGAGGATAAAACGCCAATGAAGAAAACATCTCTGTTCAGTAACCTTACTGAGATATTCAGTTAAAAAGTTGTTTTATTTGACCAAAAATTAGTCGAAAAATTTATTTCATCGTATTAGTCACTGGGAAACCCTAGGCATTTTGAATTCTCTATGATAAAACTACTCTAGTCTAGACGATTTTATATGAAAAGTATTGTTTGATGATGGCTGAAAAAAAATTGCGGCTTATTGGTTCGTCAGTAAATGCTAAGCTGGTTAGAGTGTGCAGCGGAAATTAAAAATCGCCGGTTCAAATCCCATCGGCGGAAGGCATTTTTTTTCACTCTCAATCAAAGAGTGCTATTATGAAAGATTTATAGTCCAAATATTTCTTCTTCTTTTTTTTTAAATCTCTACAACTGTTTCGAGTGTAGATGCGTTGTGGACACTTTTTCTTCGTATATCCGCGTTTTGTTATTAAATCTGTACCATCATAATTTATTTTATTTTATTTATTTTTTTTATTTTACTTTGTTTATTTGTTATTAAAAACGGTAATGAAATCCACAAAGTTTTGTTTATTTGTTCGTGCCTAATAAGCGGTAAAAGAAGACTGCCCCACATATATGCACCTAAGCGCATGTACCTGCAGCCTGTGTTCCTAAAGTACAACATCTTTCACATCTCTTTTTGCAAATCAGTGGAATTATTTTCGGTTATTAAAGTGATTGATGCATAAGACAGAAGTAGCGAGTACTCACATTTCTTGGTTAATCGATAAAAGAAGCATGCGGGATATATATATGTGAAGGGGAATGCAATAAGCACACGCATGCGTACATTTATAAATCGCAATCTACACGTACACACACACACACACAGAAACACACATGGGCACTGACTTGTTGGAAGCGTCGTCGGAGTTCAAAGATGGCCTCTTTGTTAGCGTTATTCGTGAGATACGAGAAATTACTCATTTTGTTGAAGATGCTGTTGGATGCTATTCTAATTGCATCGGCAAAGCATCCAACGTATGCACCGAAAGCACCGCACAGCACCGACCGACCCACCGACCCACCGATCTCATAGACAACCAACCACCAAGCTGCACACTCTCGATAATACAACCTCATCCAGTACACGCCTACCGTTGTTTAAAGAGTACGCCAAATGATCGTCGCTTTGCTTACTGGCGGCAATCTCTCACCGTTTATTTCATTGTCTGTGATCAACTAATACCTCGCTTCTCTCGTTATGTTTTCTTTTTTTCTCTCATCTCTGGATTATGTTCCGTGAAATATCGGTAACTTGATTTCTGAGATCAGAAAATCGGGAATGACGTCATGCTTAGTGTGTCCTCAAGAACAACTTCAACTATATTTTCGATGGAAAAATGTTTGATCAAATTTGTGTTGCAATAGATCGTCAAGTTGTTAGTGTGCGAGTGAGGAATGCATACATAGTGAGTGACGAGATACTCAGCGTTAGAGAAGAAAAGAAATTTTCCGATGCAATCGTGCAGAGAAAAACATCAGCCAACGCGCCGCTGTTGCGTTCGTTTCGTTTGTTGTTTCGTTTTATCCGTGTTAGGTAGTGACCAACTTTTGTGATCGTATAAAATTTTTCCACCGTATCAGATTTTTTTTCCACCGTATCAGGTTTTTTTTCCACCGTACTATTTTACCTCTCATTTTATAATCCCTCCCTCTCTCTTATCTTTTGCCTGAGTCCTTTTTTCGTAGATTGATGCAGCGATACAGCGTTTTCTATTATTTTCGAAGGGTTTTTCTACCCGCATAGGTTTTAAATGATATAGATTTATAACATATTCTCATCGCAAATCTTGCATACCATTCAAAATAACAAGGCATATCGTTCAAATAACGTTTTGCTGTTGTTTGCTAGATATATATGATCGATATACATGCATGATGAACAACTCAGCTGGACATTGTTAATACCGATTGCGTGTTTCCGTCTTATTTTGTGCCCCGAAATTGACGGAGTGTTTGTGCATTTATGAGGGAATGATCGATGAAGACCCAACAATAACCACCCGACTGACGCAAATTTGCATATTGTTTATGGGTTGACAATTAATTTACCGGGGTTCATCGATATATCGTTATAAGATAAGGAAAGGAATGATGCACCATAGAATTAGGTGGTTTAAGTGAAAGGCATTCTTGAAAAATAGAACAGCCGGTTGGTATGTTCTAAATATATTTCCGGAAGTAAATAGTTATTGTCGATTATCGTGCGATCTCTCTTTTGCAGCTGTTGTCTTGAAATATCGATTTTTTTTTCATACTCATTTCCTTCTAGTCTATCTTCCTTATCCACTCATCTGTTCTTCACTATTGTCTCATATATAAGATGTAGCTTTTTATTTGTTTATTGTTTTTATAATAGCTATGTGCACAACAATTCCTATAGCACTACTCAGGAATAGGTTTATTTATTCTTTAATCAGAAAATAATGTCTTCTAGTTATTTACCATTTATATGTGATTTAATTTTTGATGTAAATTAAAATAAATCGAGAAATGTGCCAAAAGAGTTGGAACCGTGTGGGTTTTTGTACTTCTGCTTATAAGACCCACCGGTTGCATGGGACTCAGCACATGTGTCTCATATAGAAGCACTCTTGCCACTCGTTGAAATATAAATAAAATTAAAGTCTATAATTTTTTTTTAAATCGGTTAAATTATTGTTTGCGCAGTTTTGCAGTTTTTAGTTGTTATGTTATTTACGGCTATATTATCAGCATTTTATTTATCAGTGATTCAATTTTTTTTTTGAGTAAGATACATTTTATAGATAACATCGTAGCCTGGAATTGCATTTTTTTGCACGTGATAAAAATTCGACTCTAAGGTTCATGCGTTGAGTATGTAAAACACTGTGAAATTATTCATTAAGGTATTTTTGTGGTAGTTATTTAGCGATGTTTTTAGTGACTCACTGAAGCAGTAGAAGAAGAGAGCCATTGGAAGTCATTTTATGGGTGAATGATATGGTAGGAAAAACGAGAGAGAGAGAGGAAGTGAAACCGTCTGTGCTCAAGGACAAGGAGGAAGTAGATGCCAGCCGTACTGTGAAAGAATGTGAGCTAGTCTCAAAAATTACATAAAACTGTTCTATTCGTTTACCGCATGTTTGAGGCTTTAAAGAGTTCCGATTTGAAAACCGACAATAACGGTTGTCAATTATTAGAGCCATATAAACTACCGTATTTCTCACATATACGCCGCACTTCTTGAATATGCATTATTTATTGTGAACTCTACAAATGCCTCCTCAGAGTTGATGCCCACTGAATTCAGAGAATTTAAAATGCACAAACAATTTAGAGATGCAAATAGAAGAGGTTCTTGAATGTGTGCATTGACGTTGGGTGTAATTACAGAGTTGAAAACGCCATACCAATCACTATCCTTTCTTTGGAATATATATCTATTTTAGAAGTTGTAAACATTATAAAACGTGAATCTTATAACTTGAAAAATATGCTATGCCACACATTATTTTATCATTTCGAAAAATTTTTAGAATTAAATAAACTAAGTCTTTTGTTCGCCATAGATAGTTGGTAATAAGTAGAATTCGGGTTGTAGACTAATGGTTACTAGAGTTAGCAAAGTTTCAAAGACTAGGACGTACTCTTGATTGCTTTGCTACTTCGGAAACTGCATCATGAACTTAAGCTATACTTTATAAGGGTGTGGTTGTGGAACCAAGTTGTTTGACACGATCTTTAGGTGGATATCCACGATACGTCACTTCGATAGGTTGCCGTTATTTACATTTCCAGTCACATATATAATCTGCTTTGAATGTCATTCATCAGCGAGATTTAAAGTTTTATCCGTATAGATCATTTTCGCTTCCTCCCGTTTATAGCTATATTTATGTACTGTAACTGAGCTCAAGCGGCTTTGTATCCCTTTTAGGCTATCATAAAGGATATATTTTTCCAGCAGCATTAGATAGTAACTCTTTCCAAATCGGTAGAGCTTATCGGAACGTAATATCTGACGTTGATTAATATGGGATGAGTTTATCTCATCGGAAAGTTATAGAAAAAGATGAGTCCCAATAGTATTCTACCCGCATGATATGCAAGCATTTAGCCTAAAAGGTTAAATAGTGATGTAAACGGGTGACATGCATCACATATGCTGCCCAATCGCAGTGAGTTTCAAAAAATATTGCAAAAATAACTGCATTTAGACCAATCCATTGTGCAAACACTCGGAAGAAATGATACAACGCCCATCATTGACATTTACTAAAGTCCATTTTTTCAATTTTTATAAAAATTCCAATGATGCAACTTAGAATTTTTTCCCTAAAATATAGAAATGTTGAAGTTTAGCGATTGGCGTTTCCTAACCACCAATTTGTTTCCTTTTTTTTTTTTGAAAGTATTCAATGATGGCATTTAGACTAAAGTGGTGATTTAAGCAGCGATCAAATCTCTTTCCGATTTGCTTCGTTAGAGAGGCAACGAGATTGTTGTAACATCGTGCTAATAACAAAACTCTAACGAACTAGCGGGCGTCCGCCAATTACTAAATCGACGCATCTATTGATTTGTTCAGTAATTTTGAGTTTTTTCTAAACGCATGAATTAATGCGCCTTTTTTTTTAGAACCGACCGCTTCTGCAATTCTGCAAGTAGAAATTAAATTTTCATCAACGCCACATCGACTGTTCAATGTCATATTTTTCCAGATTGTGTCATTAAACCGACCGTTCATATAAATGTGCCCTCAAAAAAATTCATTTTTATGGGCACCCACTAATTGGCATTATGTTGAATTCTCTATGCACATCTAGGTATGGAATTTTTGAAGAAATTTGACGATATTATCTTCACATTGGCTATGCCCATGTACCAATTTTCGGACTGATATGGTAACCTCCAGTGAATCGTCGGCAAGAGCATCGATAAAAAGAGTTGATTGTGCAGCCTTTTAATGCAGAGGTGTCTAGAAGAGCTAGCCACTCGATAGAGATCTAAAACATTTTGGTTGCGTATTGGTGTTGTTTAAATACTAGAGTTATGTTGATGGATAAAGTGCTGAAACAAAACCAAGTATCGATGATAAGGGTTCAAGGTCCTGATGGGTTCAGCTGAAGCATTCAGAAGCTCGTAAAATGGCGGTGCTAAGATTCTCGTTTACATTGTCGTGAGGTATTCTTTACATCTGTATTTGATTTAGATTTTACAGAAGCCCTGTCAGCGTGGGACAGGGAAACAGGGAAGAGTATGACATCTTTTACATCAAGTGGAGAAAAGGGGGGATGGTGCAGCCGTGTTTTACTCTTCATTGCAGAAGAGCTCATCGTCACATCCAGATTATATAATGTTATTGTCTGACGGCATAGTTGTGAACTTGTGTATCAGTACTCTTGTCGCATCACTTGAAGTTGAAGGTATTTGTCAAGAAATTCGTATACGATTAAAAACTGATCGTGTAATTTGTGGTTGAACGATATTGCGCTTGGGCGACATTTTGCTAAAAGGCAAGGCGGATGAAGCGAAAGCAAAAAAATGAAGTTTTGTGATTTTTGAATATTTCGCAATCGTTTGGTTGGATTGGTTGAGCGAGGGAGTGGTGATCTGACCAGTTGAATCAAATTTGCAGAACGAGAAAATGCGCGTGATCTCATGTTGCTACTCTATCGCTGAGGTCGTATTTGCCCGCATTTAATAGAGTTAAGGGCAAACTCACTCATTTGACCACACAGCGGCTCAGTTCCATACTTACTCGGTTTAATTGTCGAAATCGCAGTGTGCATATATGGTGTCAGTCGTTCTATCGTGTTCCCCCATTTATTTTTGAATGTTTGCATAGCAGTTAACTTAGTGGATTGGATATGCCGACTTCCCTGATATGCGTTTCCTGCATATTCACTTTGTGATTCGGTTTGTCGTTTTCACTCAGCTAAATGGAGTTCTCTACGGTTATTTACTTTGTTTTTACTTGGTGATTAGGGCCGATCGTGCAGCGCTGTCAGATATAAC
Organism: Baylisascaris procyonis; assembly: GCA_037389465.1. Classification (NCBI taxonomy): domain Eukaryota; kingdom Metazoa; phylum Nematoda; class Chromadorea; order Rhabditida; family Ascarididae; genus Baylisascaris; species Baylisascaris procyonis. Next base: position 3,240,958 of record JAZARR010000154.1, on the reverse strand, counting down.
TTAGATGGTTTTTTTAATGGTTTAGAAAAATCCGAATAGGTTTTCGATTGGTTATGAGTGACGCAAATTTTTGATGCTAGGACGCTGAAGTATCTGAAGATATGAAAGGCGAACATACTGAGATTGAAAATTTTTAGATACCTCAGATTTTTTGATATTTGACGCTTCAATTCGATTAGTGGAGAAGGTGAAGGAAGCGAGATTACCGTTACGATATTCGCATCATTTTTTAAGTTTCAGTCGGTTCTCACACCCTCTGAGGGTTTTAAATATGAATAGCTTTGCCGAATGTACCCATTCTAAATTCAATCGTGCATTTGACGAATAAGTTTGTGCCGCTTTGCTCACCTTGTGTAATATTTGAACAGCTTGCGGGGGATCCATCAACTTTGCATTGAATGTCTTTCAATAATGCTGAGCGATGTGCATTTATTTAGATGATATTCACCAATTCTTTCTTTGAGTATCGATTATATTCTCGATGATATCTATAGGTTTCGGATGGATCTTCAAGCTTTATTTTTACACATTTTATGCGCTCTTTATTCAACCTATTTGCTCCAAATTTGTCTCCGAGGTAGTTAGCAAAAATCATTGCGAAATTTTTAAACAACTTTTATAGGAATTGCTCATTTATATTTTAAATTAGAGCTGCATCTTTTGTAAAATTTAAAAAAAAAAAAATTCAATATCCATGCTATTAGCATGAGATTTAAAATTGTTCGCTAATTTTAATTCGCATTGAAAATGAAAATCCGTAGGCAACTCCTAATCGTCTTTATCGCTCTTCCCACATTTTCCTTTTTTTCTTTTTCTCTCTCTATATACATTCCATGCTGAATCTTAATATCTTTTGCTCTCTCTCTCTCTTCGCTTAGGCAATTTTTGCTTTCAATTTTCTGCAACTTTTCAACGGGAGCTCCTATCGACTACCCAATTTAAGCGTAACAAAAAAAAAAAAGATTCTAGCAATTTCACCGAACAGTCAAATTACTTTCATCAGTTACCGAATAAAATAATCAAACGTTCATATTACTGCATTCATATAAACAATCCGACCGTTCTAATGCAATTGCTATGAAGTACACTAACGATCGGCTGTGCAAATTTTTAAATAATTTCAAATTGCTTTAAATCGGTTGGAATTTATTGGATCGAACTGATATTCCCATAGGAAATCATAATGATATACATGAATTCGCCAAATTATGCATTTGCAGCTTCATTTTAGTTTCGAAATTGATACCACTGGGCATAGAAATGAATGCATACATATACGCTCAAAAATGGCAGTATCAATTATAGATTTGCACCTGAAAACTTACGAATACATGTGAAAATATTTCCATCAGTCGTTTTGTCTTCCACCTTCCGTTGTGAAGTTTTTTCACCTGGACAGTTTTCCACTCATTTAGCGCGAGGTCTTTTTATTAGTGAGTCGATTTTATTGGGGCTTATTATTGATTTATTTATTTAATTGATTTATAGATATAACAATTATTAATGCTATAAGTTTTTAAATTTATTCGTTGCATAAGCATTGAGATGGTGGTAAAGCATCTTCATATCATTGCCGTCGTATTGAACGGCAACGCAGTGCAGTAATGGGCAACAAATGCAATGGTTTGAGTGAGCATTTTTAATTGAAGAATATTGATAAATTGCACCATTTCCTTGAAGGAATTATAGCATCCTCCATCTCCTTTCTATACTCTATTTTCTTCCTTTCCTCGTTTTATTTTTCTGCCGCTTTCCCATCCCATTCCCTAATTTCCTTTACCATCCCGTTCCCTTTTCCCGTTCCCACTTCCCCTCCCTCATTCCCCTTTCTAGACTTTTTAGAACAACCGCTCACAAAATTTGTCAATTCTTTTGTCGTTCACAAAATTCTATGTATAAAAAAAAGTGTAAAAGTATTATTTTCAACTTAATTTGCTCACATAAACGATATTCTTCTCGAATCGAATTACATATTTGAAGACTGCAATTACTCTCGGTCTTATTGCCTTAAATATCTCTTCCTTTCTTTCACCGAATATTTGTGCTGCGATACGGAGTTATACGATTGATCGATCCGTTTGTTGCGTAACTATGATAGGAAAATAATTACATCTTCCAATGCTGCTAATTTATAATTTATTATTAGTTGCCTAAAGAATATTATTCTATATTTCCCATTGTTATAACTTTTTTTTGTCCAAATCGATTTTTGAATACCCACTTTTGTGCTTCTTCGAAACATACTCGCATGACGTCATATCCGTGCATATGTACTTTGTCTGCTTATATACCTCTCCAGTCGTTTCACCTCTGCAATCAGCTAAAGGTTTGGCGAATGTGCACCATAGTTTGTCGTCAAATTTAGTCCCGCCGATTTTGGAAATCTTTTATGTCCTAATCCACCAAATTCGAGATGAGCTATAGCCACTTAAAAGATACTAGGAAGTTTGCGTAGATTGAACAATCGGTTGGGCTGCATTTTGTACTGGTTTATGAAATCGGTTAGTGTGATGAGTGAAATGCAAAAGCGCCTATCGTACTAACTTTTTCGATGTTTTTCCACTTATTTTAAATCATTTTTCGAAAGGAATATATGATAGAATCGACGAATCGATTATACGCTATCTTATTTCAATGGAATTTTCAATTGAAATCATTGCGAGATGTAACTTAATCGATGAAAATAAAATAAAAATACAACATATTGATGCACATCTTGATAACTATTATACTCTGCAATTTTACTGAAGTCTTGTTTATTGCATTACTTTTTTCTCCATTAATGCTTTAATTGAATTGTTAATTTTATCGCTTATTTGTGTTATTTTCATCTTATAAAGTAGACATTCATCGTAGTGTAATTGTTTGCCGAATAGAGTGCGCTCAACGGTGGTGCGAGCTTTGAGTGGAGGCGAGCTGCATTAGGCAATTGCGCACGGGTCCCACCACGATTGTTCAAGCTTATTTCCCTCGCGTTTGCCTTTCATTATGCATCCAATGCATATGAAAGTTTGCGATCTTTTGTGTTTCTGTAAGTTTGTCATTGTATCATTGTTCGGTCCATGTTGTGTTGGAAGGTAGTCGGGTGGGTTGTTCTTTGGCAATGGTGGAGCAACGATTGCTTGAGGTCAGGTTGGTGCTTGCTTTTCGATCTTAACGTTAGCGCATATGTAAATTTACCCGCTTGCGTTTCTATAGGGATGCGGAGTTTGGTTTTGTCATTGTTCGTTCATCCTGTGCAGGAGGTGGTCGTATGAGCTTTCGCAACGGAGCTGTGTTGGAGCCTGATTATGTCATCGTCTTGTTTATTTATGTGTATGTTTTTATATATGTTTGTTTAGTATTTTCAAGTGACCATTTATTAAACTCGAAGGTGTGAGGTTCATCATATGTGATCTGCTTATTTCTGGCCCTCTTACACCAAATTTCAGGATGCTTTATTACCTTTTGAAGTGTTTGAAGATATTTAGATATGCCATTTGGAGTAATTCTATGTGCCTACATACGTTTTGCTTCCAATCGGCTGGTATTTTGCAGCTGTTCCTTGTCGAATAAGTTTTCTGCAATAGTTCAATCAGTTAAAATATGCATCTATCGCTGCGCTTATTTTCATTATTATTTAGTCAAAGATGTAACCGAATGCCCGATGAGTAGGTAGAAGTGCAAATTGTAGTAACCATTTGCTGCATTTGTTACTTTTATTTAAGTTAATCAGATCTTTGCGTGGGGGGGGGGGTAAAAGGGCTTCTTGCCCGAACTGACCATACATTGTTGACAATTTTTGATTGAGGACATTTAATTTGTACTTGATATGCTGCAACGTTTCTTTATTAATTTTTTCTCTACATTTCTGAATTTATATCATATATACTCAACAGACGTTTTGATATTGTTAACTGATGACCGGTAAGACGAATAATATTTTTTTGGACAGATGTTTTATATTCATCGATAATTTCTGCAGTGGTCACCTCTTTGTTCTAGGTTTTGTTAAAATATTTCAGCAAAGATAAGTATAATTCTTTATGCCTATTATGAGGTTATTATTGAGTGAAGTTATACTTGCTGCCTACGCTTCTTTTATCAGTATTTAATTCGAACAACCCCCGCTTAATCTTGATTCGTTAATTTGTTTTTGACAATCATTGCCGATGTTTTATTCGATTTTGATTTATACTTCATTCATAAATAATTGACATTTGTTGGCACTTAGTGATTGTTCTACTATAAGTAAGACTCATATTTGTAACGAAATTGCATTTAGTATTATTTTTTTTGTTTGTTTAACAAAAGAAATTTTTAAATAATCTCTTTAAATCGTAATATTTCAGTTGAGATCGTTCCATCAAAGTATAGGTATGATTGTTGAAGCACCTGAAGCGTTACGTGTATGGCTAACCAAGGAAATGGCTCCAATGTGAGTGCCTTTCTCCATAACTTTATTCATTGCTCTATTCTTTTTTATGTTGGTTATCATTACTATTCATATAAAGGTGATTCTTATTATTCATTGTTTTTATTCCATTATGTGACGTTTATTCATAATATTAACAATACTAATTTTACTGACACAGCACAGTTCCTAATTTTCTTTGTTGCTTTGAGGACCGGGAAGAATAGGTGATGGATAGTAAAAATTAAGAGGCATCCTGATCGCCATCAAGATTTATCAGTATCAGAGGATTTTGGGACATGCGGATATCCGAATGAGTTGTTTGAACGCTATTAAGTTTTGAGACTTGGGGAGGGGGAAGGGTCTCGGTTGAAATCGATTTTCCGTTGGGGTCGTTAAGCTCGAGTCGAAATTCTTAGTGTTTTTGGAAACTCTTTAATTATTCCAGCTGTCTCCACCAGCTAATATTGTCAACCACAGTGATGGGTAATTAGTAGTATTGAGTGAATTGAAACGCAGTGACAAGAATTACAGTGCGGCGAATATCGCTTCTTATGTTCAGATCGATTTAAGACTCGGCTCACTCTCATTTTTAATAAATACAATCTGTGAATATATGGGATTTGGTTTTAGCTTATTGGGAGAATGCTGAGCAAAATGCATTGCGGAAGAAAAAAATATGCATAGAAGTGCTTAAGAAGAAAAAATGTGGAAGATAATTGGAGACCATTAATGGACTTCAGTAAAGTTGTTTTAGGGGAACAAGAGTTCATATTGGATATTACAGATGCGATGCAGAACCGGCTGCGTTGGCGAAGTATGTGCTGGCACTTCTGCGTAAAGATAAACCTGAGCCTGAACTCATGGAATTCTGCATCGAGCAGCTCGACGTATTCCTACAGACAAGTTATTTTTTCCTTCTTCCCTTTTACCTATTCGTTACCGAGACAAAATTTATTTCCTTCCTTTTTTTGCTGCGGAAGGTAATAGAATATGCATAGACGTATGATGGAATGTGTAGTAACCATTTCGAGCATCCTGAAATCACATATTATTTACAAAATATTCCATTGTCTAGAGCAATCTGTATACGCTTTCTCATTGTCTTTTCCGAGTTTTCTTTCTGCCCTCTTCTTCCCAGTTGCTTTCACTAGCTTCTTCCTAACGCCGGCCATTAAAAGAAAAACTTCAGATCATTGGATCAAATTCGAAAACTTCCTAGTTTTGGGAAGCTTCGAACCTGCTTCGAGATCCTCGGATCCTGAGTCGCTATCGACTGCGACTATCTTCTGCAAATTGGTGGAGGGGGGGGTGGAGGGGGACTCCGCAATGAATCCAGCCTTTCCTGAACGATTTCTTTCAGCACTTCCAATTTTTGGGACTATGAAAACTAACATAACGCAAAAAATGCGTGTCTACTTTGTCGTAATTGTGGTGCATTTGCTTAAAGTAATGTAGATTATTTGAATGCTTTCACATTCTATGTCCACATTTAGAATCCTGCATTTTCTCGGTCATTTGAGGGGATTGATTGATCGCGATCATAATTGGCACCTAAATTGCTTAATTATGTGATCACCTTTGAAAAAAAAGTATAATGGGGTACACAATTTAATATGGCACTTGTTTTGTGAATTGTGATTACAACTGAATTTTTCAACTCATATCTGTGTCCAACGAATATTGCAAGCTGCGGCTATCCATCGATCCAATAAACGAGTGAATCGTTTTTATTGTGCCTTATAAGGCGTATTCATGCTGCATTCGCATCTTTGGTGGTTCCGAATTCATATCCTCTTCACCTATTGCTTTCTTCATTTTATTTAGTGTACCTCTTACTTTTGAGAAACTTGTTTCCAAACATATTTTTATAAAATGTTTGTTCCCAAATATATTTTAAAAGTGTTTTTTTTTTTCGAAGATCATTTGAGAAAAGAATGTTTAGCGATTGCGAAGCGAATTGAATCGCATAGCACAGCGATTGACAAATAACCTCTATGTAATATTAAGTGGTTTTCTGTGTAATACTGAGGAGAAAATGGAATGGCCGTTAATATTGCTGCTTGTCGCATTAGTTGACGTGCAACGTTAATTAAATGGCTGTCGAAAGTTGCAGCATTGACGTATGCAATGACTTAATGCAAATATGAGCGAAGAATGGGATTGGTTTTTGCGATATGTTAGGGCTTTGCTTAATTCCAATGGTCAAGAGTGCTGTGATGTAGGTTTTCGTCGCCTAAGTGCATTCTTTGATAGGCTGCATAATGTTTAGCTCCATCAAGTAGGGAAGGCTATTTATTAATCAAGATTTTCATTTGGCTGGGAATTACTGATTGGAAAAGTGTCTAGAACAAGGATTAGGTGCGTATGCGAATATGATGACTGGGTCAGATGAACCTCTTTGTTGTGTACCCCTATAACTTAAAAAGATTTAAGGAATGAAATAAAACAGGTTTGCCAAATGGATCTCCACAGATTTACATATTTTCCTGTAAAGCTTCATTTGGGATGCTTTAGCATGCTTTTACTTTTATATATTTTAGGAATGCGTCTTCACTTAATCTTTATCCTTCCTTCAGTCGTGCGATCCTTCCTTCTCTACTGCACTCATTTTCAACGAATACGTCTATTATTTGAGTTTTAGTGAATGTGCAAGTTTAGCTACTCCATCCTCTGAAACATCTCGGAGGTTGAAGTATCGGAGCTTCATGTTTTAGATGAATCGGGCTTCCAACCCATTTATTGGTTTGTTATAGTTGCAGTGCTTGTAACGTGAACTTTTGTAGAGGCAAGGCCTTTCGTCGAAAAACTCTTCGCGGTAATAAAGGATCGCTCATACCTTCCGACGCCTCCACCTGGAAGCACTACGTCATCCATGCAGCCACAAAGTGCACCCTCAGGGAGTGCACTTTCGCGTGGATCGACTGAGAATAAAAAAAAGGACATTGACGAAAGGAAAGAACTGAAAGAGAGAGATACTCGGGAGGAGGAAAGGAAAAGATCGGCTGCATTACCTGAAAAAGAAAAGGAACAACGCAAGGTTCGTACTGCATTGAAGTCGTTCTATATAGCCTTTATTTGTGTCTTTATGTTAATATCGGCCTATATGAATGTATTTCATTCTTTGTCGTTGAATGTGAATTGCCTTTTTTGTGTCGTTTCGACGCATTTTTTTCGAATCGAAGAGAATCGATGCGAAGTGCAAAATGTGGCTACGCCGTCAATGCGTTTGTGCTTCTGTCTTCGGCGATGAGCGGGTTGCACACGGCGCTCATTCGTATCGTAATCCGAGTGAACATTATGGGGGGTTTTGAAAAAATATACAATTGCTCATACATGAAATTAGATCAAGTTTTGATGATATTTTATCCTTTATCGCACTTTGTTACCATATTTTGCACTGAAAAATGCCGATGATGGGGTTATGAGGGAAGGGGGGAGAGGGAATGAACTTACAACGTAGCGAATGGACGAATGGTTAGGTGCCTTTATTCGGTTTACTACGATTACTGAACTAAAATATTTGTTGTATGATTTCGATGGCATAAAACAGTTAGATTTATTGTTTGTAACGGCCAAGGTAGTGTCCGGAAGTTTGACAGGCAATTCAACCAAAAGTAAAATATTGTGCCGAATCACTCTCCTCAGTCACTTTAGTGGTACAAGTTTATTGTTTCCTTGCTTAGTTGAAGCTTTTGCTTATCGTTCTATGCTTCGAATGTTGAGCCTCAAGTTGAGAAGAGCAGACAGCTGCATTGTTTCTTGCTGACAGCTATTTTCTTATCAATTAAAATAAGATGCAATTGCTGGGAACACTTGTCACTGTCTCTTTATATCTTCATAAGGATGCGGCTTTTCTTTTTCTGCCTTCATTTGCTATGTTTTGGCGTGTTGCGAAATATGTTATCGATTTCTTCGCGACATAGCCCATATATGGGGATTGCCCCATTGAGCTAGATGCCAAGTTTGGGAACGATCGGCAAAGGGCACATATGAGTGGCTATCAGCCGTCACACCTCTTCAGCAAATCCTCGTTTTGTTTGTCTTTCCCGTCACTAGATTCTCCTGAAGTGCGCAATCATAGAGAGCTATCATTTAGTGGTATTCTTCTGCACTGTTTTATTTCATGACGAATAAAAGGTGGACCTCATCCATGCTAGTAACTTTTACCGTTTTCTTTGAAAAAATTTAATTATTATCCATTTTTCGACATAATAGTTGTTTCTGTCAAGGCAAGCTATTGAACAGTTGAGTGTGTTTGGAGCATTCCTCCTCTCTCCAAATTTGAGTGGTCCTTTCAACGTTTTTAAAAGGCTGGTATTTTTTTGGTATTTTGGTGTTTTATTTCAAAAAAAAAAAGCTTTGTTTTGAAGGGGCGGGACGAAAAAGAAAGTGAGAAGAAGCCACCGTCGGAGGCTACCGCTATTCAACCACTGAAAAGCATTCGCAAAAGGATATCACCGCCACCGGCGGCCCCACGTGACGATCTAAGAAGGGATCACGTCGATTCAAGGTTTGTATCGGATTATCACCGTAGTGTTATGTGCATCGTAGCATATTGCTTTTGCCCACAGATCCGTACTACTCATGCTTCATTTTGAATCTTGATTATTTGATGGCTGTTTGAGTTATATCGCTGACTACACCAATTGCGTTCCGAGAGTCGGAAGCATAAATGGCAGGTTTTCCTTTTCGTGTTGCTAATCTGGAGCGCTTCAATGGAAGATAAAGATTAGGAGAAGGAAAGCTACGAATCGTTAGTGTGATCCTATCAGGAACCTATTGAAATCGAAATCGGAGCCGATTAGGTATCGGTGTGCTGGTGCAGGTGTGTGGGTTTACTTCCGTTTTGCGACTCATGAAGGGAAAAGGAACACTGTGGGAGAATGCCTCAATGCTTATTAGCAGTGTTGAATGTAGAGGCGATCATGTGCAACCATAATCAAGAGTTGCTATTGAAAGCATTTTGCAGCATAATGATGCCATGAGCGTTCCCGAAAGAGCCGCAGCATTTTGTTTTCATTTTTAATGAGCTGCTTGTGTGCAATATGCCAGCAACAGGCAGCATTTCTATTTTCGATATTGAAAGCGCTGTTGAAGGTTTGAACGACGACGTAGCCGTTCGCCACGGGATCGTCGGGCGGAACGAACCGAGAGAGGGCCGGATCGTCGAGTCCAGGCACCTCTGCCTCCAAGGGCTGCACATAGACAGAACGAACGCTACAAAAGCGAACGCGCAGAGCGAAAGCGATCACGGTCGCCATATGAAAGACCGAGGTTTGCTTTTTTTTATCATGCAGTTTTCGTTGTAGGATTAGGAGCTTAGAACGTGTTGACTGGCCTGGACGTACCAGAAAAGGAAGACATGATGCATATGAGTGTTGAAGTTTTTGTCATTAGCTCAGTGAGTGTGTTCGAGGCAGAGGGGAAGTATTAAACGTGCCATCAAAATGCAGCTTGTCAAAGCAATCGATGAGTTTGAGAGAAAAAACAAAATTAATGCTAGTCACAAGTCATCGAAGAATTGTCTAATTTACTTTTGGTGTATTTTCGTGCGCGACCGACCGGTTATCCCAATTTACAACTAAAAATTCATTCCCGCTTTCTAGCGATCGATTGTAAACCAAGTTTGCCTTCTTCTTCTTGGCACTTTAGAACCTCTATAAGCCATGTAAAAACAGTGGATCGAAAGAAAATTAAAATTGGATTATTATCGTTCTGCTGTATATTGCTGCGCAGAAGTTTTGTGCCTTTTACGATTTCATATGTCACCCACACATAAGCCCGAATTCATTGCAATAATAAAGAAAAAATTTACATTACAAGTAAAATTTTGCGCATCTTTTTGCAAGAAATTTCAGCATAAATTCCATTGAATTCTCGGGGGAGTTGAGGATGGGAAAAAGGATATGAGTGCATACTCTTTCCACCACCGATAATAAAGATGTGTTTTTCAAAGGGATAATGCAGGTCGTTTACGTTGCCCTTCCCTCTCCTCCGTTAGTCGACAGCATGAAAGGCAGCGACAACCTTTGCTGATTTGAGGAAGTAAGTTGCAGTCAATCAGTAAACAGAAAAGTTTGAGAATTTTAGAACATCTGAAGAAAATCATCATAATATCAGACAACTTTCCATTCATATTACTAATGAATACCAAATTTAGCATTTGCAAATAACTGAGAAAAGACAGTTTCCACTCATCTCACGCGTTGTTTTCTTCTCTGGTGAACAAAAAATCCTATATGACAACTTGCTGACCAGTAAACCACTGACTTTGGGTTACGTATAAAAGTATTCGACAAATTAAGCTCAGAGAGATTGTATACACCACAGTGCATTTATATGAAGTCTTTTCTGGGATATGTGTGTTTAAATCTGACTTATTACGAAAGGGCGTATCTAGCTTATCATCGCTTAAAAGGTTTCTTCAACAAGCATCCGACGCTTGCAAGTCTATCGGTTCAACCGTGCACGTTGATATCTGCTTGCTTTTCGTTGCAGAGTTGTTATCGGTCTGACGATTGAACCGCGGTCGCCTTTAACTGAGATTTACGAGCATTTTTTAAACGCTGAACAGCAGATAGGCATCTCACGTTCAGCTAATGTTTTAGTTAATCTATGTGTCCATATCCATATTATTGTAATGAAAGGTTTTTAAAGGCGGGAGAAGACTCCTGAAGTGGATCGTAAGAAGAAACGCTGTCGCGATTATGATGAAAAGGGTTATTGCATGAAAGGTGATCAATGCATCTACGATCACGGTCCCGATCCGGTTGTTGTGGACGATATCGCACTCGAAAAGATGGTCACTAATGGTGGCAAGGCACCTGCAGCACCGGTCGCGCAGATTGCACCCAACTTTTCGGTACCCCCACCTGGCTATACGCCACTGAACCCGCCACCACCTGGCGTCGATAATGTCTACGTGGCGAACTCAACTGCACCGCCAGCTGTTGGTCTCTCTGAAGGTGTGTCAATTGCTGATTTTGTGCACAGTTGTGAATTGCATGTGGAAAAACAATGTGGACTTTTAACAAATCATTTTTCGGCATAAACAGCTTTAATTCGGAATTTAAATCCGGAGTTTGAAGTTGTACGGGGCGTAAAATCCGGAGCTCGAATCATGTCACTTGCTATTTCAGGCTACAATCCGGAAGCGCCGGCGTTGAGCGCACCATCGATCGCAGCGGTAACACCAGCAGTACAGGCTCCAGACTTTTCAGTACCTCCACCACCTATACCGGCGCTTTTGTCAAACCCACCGTGGCATCCAACCACGTATACAGTGCCATCTGCGTCGGCGTCTGTCCTAGTGCATCCACCTAGCACCCCTTACGAAGCCTCTCAACCGCCTGCGACTGTTCCTTCAGTTCCTGTTGTTCAGGTTTCTGTTTTTTTCACTTTGTTCTTTCCTGATTTTGGGAAGGAGCACAATAAATATATTGATTCCATTTTTGTCATAAGTCAATCATATAGGCTAAATACAAAAGACAGTGCTCGAAATAATGTCTCACTTTAAGGGGAATAAAAGAGTGCTGTTATCAGCATTCTTCATAGCTAACAGATTTGTTCTTTTGGTTGGTGAGGGCACTAACAGATCGAGAGGGAATATCGCCCTCCATATGATCAATTTTGTCAACAGCAACAGAGTGATCCATTCTTTGGTTTTTAGACTTTAGATGAGAAGCATCGTTCAGTGAGGGAAATAGACACCTGTAAATTTGTCTCTTGCTGAGAACGCTTATTGTGGCAACTAAGATGAAGTTTAATAGCACTGTCCAGCCGATTGCGAAGATGGACTCTTTTGGAAGTTTTGTTTGCCCTCTTATATAGAATTAAATTGTTTAGCGTTGATTAGTTCACTCGTTTTATTGATGAAGTGCATCTTACGATCAGATGGATTTATTTAATTGTGCAGAATCATTTGATTTGTCATCAATGCAAATTTAACTTTTTGCGATTTCTGATTCGGAAATCGCTTATCACTGATTGGTGACGTAGTGGTATAAAATATTAAAGAGAGGTAATTTTAAGCAAACACTGAATGTGGGCGGTGGAGGAATGCCGCGACGTGGCAGAGGTGGGGCGATAGGCGGCATGAATCGATTTGGAAACGCTAATATTGCTGCCTCAAATGTTGCAAATAATCGCACATTGCAAGTGCGTAAGATCCCTGCTGAGATGAACAACATCGCCAAGTTGAACGAACATTTCGCCAATTTCGGACAGATCGTCAATATACAGGCATGATCTTTTCACTTGCTGATACTTATCTTGTTTCAAGTATCTAGGGAATATGTCAGTGAGCAATTGAGTGTGGAAGAGGATGGGTCAGAAGAACAACATGCACACTGGACCATGCTTTGCTTATTGGAGTGGCTTCTTTGGATTTTTGAAGCTTCAAAAAAGAGTAGAGCTATGTATATTGAGATCGTTTATTATTTTAACCGAATGTGTTATGATACGACTAGCGAATTTCGTCATCGTAAGTACAAAAAAGTTTTGTGGGTTCACAGATGTTGCGATAGTTTTGATGATTGAGTTTGCTCTCATTGTGCATAATTGCAGGTGTGCTATGAAGGGGATCTTGAGGCAGCACTCATTACGTATTCGACACGTGCAGAGGCAATGGCTGCTTATAAGAGCACAGCACCGATCCTTAACAATCGCTTCATAAAGGTTTTCTGGCATGCTGCTGATGCCCAACAAACGCACACCACTCAAGGCTCGCAGTATTCGCACACAGCAAGTTTTATATTATAATTCAAGCATTATTAAGTGGAATTGAGATGTTTAGCATAATCTAAACAAAGATCGTTCCCCATGCTCGGTCATTTTTTCCTTTCTTAATTATTCGGTCGATCTTTTACACGAAGTTGGAGAATTAATTATTGCCATTAGATCGAGGAATCGATTTTATTTCATTTTATACGAGCAGTCGATGGGCATCCGTGTATCTCGGGATGGAAGCTAGCTGTCAATAACATTCGTCTTGCTCTCCTTAGAGGTTTCCTATTATTGCCGTACCTCAAACTGGAAGAGAATGCGGAAGACAGTGTATACAGTGTGGAATTGAGAGAAGCGTATGTTATGCCAGCCGTCTGGCATATGAAGTGTTTCTAACTAAACAACTTTAAGTGATTGAATTTCAGCCAGGTATAACGAGCGGTTCGGCAGTGACATACAATCCGCTGAAAGGCTCTCTAACAAAGACTGTGCACATCGGTGGTCCACCACGTGCGTCATCTTCCCAAGGCAGCCTTGCACCGGTGCCTACAATAACCCCTCAGCCTGCTTCTGCACAGACGATACCTTCTGCGCCTTTCCCTAAGACCCCCATCGTGCCGCCTGCTGTCACTGATAAAGAGAAATATATTGAGGTATGTCCCGTTTGGTTGCATTCATTTTTGGGGACCCATTCAAGGTTAATAATTTGGGTTTGAATAGCTGCAAAGGACGCAATCCAGGGTGGGGATTGGATTGTCGATTGTTTTATCGCTGTCTGAACGGTCAGTGCCTCTCCTCATTTCGATAGATTTTGACAATATAAAATTAATGCACATGAAGTGTTTTTGAATCGAATAAGGGTGCTTTTACGGGGCAGTAGTTGTTCATTTCAGGCACATGTGATTTGTAATGGTGAGAGTTTTCTGCTCCGTTCAGTGATCTCTGGGGGGGGGGTCTAAGGAGGTTCATTTTGGCGTATCATTTCTGCCACCGTTGCAACTCAATGTTTTTGTAGTGTTTGTCGGTAGCTAAGTTTCTTCTCGTAGATTTCATTTTCACTTTCCAAGAAAATTCCGACAAGCCAAGATTGACATAATTTTAGGTGCGCCGTAAGCGAAAACAAGAAAAGGAGAATAAAATGCGATTGTTGGATTTACATAGAAGGAAAACGGCCCTTCTCACCAAGGAGCTCGAGCAACAAAAACTTATCATTAAGACTCTTCAAAGTACATCAAGCGCCGAAAAAAAGAAACAATTATGCAGCGTGAGTTTTTTTTTTTTTTTTTGCTTTTGTTGTTTGAATTTGAACTGTATTTTATGTTTCTGAATTTTCAGTTTATCTCGTTAGATTCCGCACACTACTTAAGTCTCCTTTTCCATCTTCTGCTTTCTTGGACTTAAGGTTCATTCACTTTTATAGTTGTGTTCTTTAACTATTGACTTTCTGCTAGCTATTCTATTCTTTAAAGTAGAAATATTGGTTGGTTGGTGGGGGGGGGGGGGAGGGGGGGAGCAGTGTGATTTAGTTGTCTGCATTCGTCGCGGGTTTTACGTCATTCACTGTCGCAGATCCGTCATATTGAGGTAGAAGGTGAAACGCTTTTATATGCATGTTACTATCACGAGCCACATTTCTGGATGGAGGCTTTTGGAGAGTGTTTACCTGGAATTGCTTCAATGCGTTCATGTTGATAAGTGATGTGCGATTAATGTTTCAGTTTTTCAAAAAAGTGGACGAATCGGTGAAAGCGCTGAAAAATGAGCTTGAGGATTTATCGGCAAAATTACTGGCAATGAATAAGGCAAACTCGGAGTCAAATGGACAGAATGGGAAAGGCGACGAGGGAGGTGAGGTGGATGCAAACGGCGTTACGACTGCCTCCAAAAGAAGTCGTTCTGTTTCTGATGGTAATTTACAAAGCATTCTATTCCCTTTGTTGATTTCTGATTAACATCAAAGGTTTTAGTGTTTAGGTTGAGATGCGAATTCGAGCCTTGTCGATGTAATTTAAAGTTTTTATTGGTCCATGTGAGTTTTTTATTTATTTTCCTTCTAGTCGCATAATTGCAAACTCATGCCAGGTTGGAAAAAAGTGCCGCCATGATCGAGTGTGACGAATGAGAAATGTTGCTTGAATGAGGGAGTTTTTGAAAAGTTGCGCTGTACTAGCAATTCTAAAAAATTTCACTTGACTAATTTCAATTGTCGTAGGTGTCGAATTTTGAGACGATTAAGCGTGATCGAAGTGCTCGATTTAATTGTGTTGTTGATCGAGAGTACTGCATATCAAAGTTTGCTGTTAATTAGCTCTGTAGAAATGCTTCTTGCTCTGATAGGAAATCGATGATCGGTCATTACAGTTCGTTAGATTGCTTTGCAGATCAGTTCACTTGGCTTTGGAGGTGATAGTAGGACTGCGACTGTAGCGTGTTTCATGACGGTTGAAAGTATGAAGTGGGGGAGGGGAGCAGAGGGAGTGAGCTTTTCGCAGCCAAAGGGGGGTGAGGAATGACCGTATCTTGCACGTCACAGACGAAAACAAATTTAGTGTGCATTAGTGGGGATTAAAAGTTCAGCTGGTGTGTATTTGCAAAAGATCTTGGTGACCCTCTCTGTATCAGTCAGTAAGTGGTAGTGTTTCATATGGATGAGGCATTTGTTACGGTAATCTAAGGCTGAGAAATGTTGCAGCATCTGGCGATGGATATCAGGCAGATACTGTGAGTGCTCCCAAAAAGTTACGTCATCTTGATTCAACGCAGGTTTGCCCTTTGTTACCTATGTTTTCTTGCCTCGTGAAGTTAAAGTATCGACGTCACATGCAAATCTTGAGCTTTAAAAATATGCCTTGCTGGTGTTTCTTCTTATTTGTTTACGTTTCACTTAGCTCATGTGTCTCTTCCTTTGCATTGAGAGGATATTTAGCTGATTGCTTTCACTATGTAGGATGATCACATCGAACAATATGGAATATAAGTGATATCCTTAATTTAGAGTAATCGAAGAGGTTAATAAATCCATCAGGTTTACTGCTGATGGCGCTGTATACCTGGTTTGTGGTTGGAAGCTGGGATGATTAGCGTTTAATGTGCTTTTAAGTTTTCTACGAGTTCGGCGAACCGAATACGAGTTAAATAAATTCAATGATTGCGATGCATAATATTGTCTGTAATTGGACCTGAGTGCTTGCATTTGCTCAATGTTTATCGCTTGATCGCTTCAGCGAATGATCGATTGACATTTCAGTTATTTAGTGAATAAGGAATTCTTTCGTCCTTTTTTACTTGCATCAGGTTGGTTTGGTCGTTTGCATGAGGTGCAAAGCAGTTTCTAAAATAGTCCTTATGTAATACTATTTCTTTCGAAGACGAAATAGTGGGTGGATATTTATGAAATTAGGTTTAGAAGCTGCAAGACTTGCTGGTGAATTCAGCTATTCAACAGCTTTTGAAACATAAAGTGGTTAATACATCCGTGTTTCCTTTCAGGCACTCGACAATCGTCCAAGGGTGGTGGCGGTTCGAGGTTTTACGGTCGATTGTGAAAATGACCTCATTGTTCATATGGAGCATTTCGGTGAGCTTGTGGATATGGATTTCGCGGCCGCTGGTAAAGGAAAGCCAGTCACCGCCTACTTCACTTACAAAACGAGGCGTGATGCCGAACAGGTTTGCCCGTTGTCACTCGCTTGATTTGTTGAACGGATGCTTTTTGCTTCGGTATCTTGCCGTCATGTTCATGTCTGCACTCAACGACTTCGATATCTGAAAGTGATTTCTTGGCAATCTTTACTTTATGTTGCTTGTTAACCTTGTTATTTGAGTAATTATTGTTTAGGCAGTTGCGTTGGGCGCAGACTTTCCTCGCTGCCCGATAACAGTGGAATGGGCGACAAAGGGGAATGCGGACGAAGGTGGCGTAGTCCCTGATGAAAAGAGAAACCCCTCGGAGAGAGTTACTCCTGCAGCGTTGCTTGCTAGTTGCCCGCTTGAGGCAAGTTTTTTTTTGTCGACTTTATTACAGATTATTTATCGATGATATCAGTTTCTGACTTTTTGCAATTTGATTTTTTCTATTTGACTGTTTCGGAATCTAAATTCTTTTTGCAGTCATTTCGAATGAGTGCCAATTGGGCTAATCAAAAGAGTTACGTTGAGCCATTTTAGAATATACGAAGTATATCGTTATTAATGTCGTATACCTGCAGTCGGCTGTTTTTTCTACAAAAGAAAAAAATGTGCCTGAGAAACGTGGACATTTCACTCGATGTAATTGGCTTCTTAGTAAAGATAGCTGAGCATTTCGGAATAAACTGAATAGAACAAACGTACATGATTGTCCAGGGATTTTAATGGCCTTTTTCTTTTGAGATATTTAGATGATTTAATGGGAATGATTCCACTATAAGTCATCAGCATAGTTTGTTGTACTTTCATTGGTGGAAGTGAGTAATTGGATGAATTAGCGATAGTTGGAGTATTAGAAAGTAATGTCGTTAAGCTTGAGTTTACTGACCTGATTGATCAGCGTGATTTTGCAAAAATTTTTCAACGGTGATTTCAAGATTGTTTTACATTTGTAATATTACAATCTTTTTTTGGTTGTTTCAGTCGGATGACGAAGGCGATAATGAATGAAAGAAGAATCATTGTTGAATAGTGAACGTTTTGGTCACCTCATCTGTTTGTTTTTATTTTAAATGCCACAGATCTAGCTGTTGATATTCAGTTATGAATTGCTTCATCATTGTTCGATTTATGTGTTTTAATTGTTCGTCTTCTCTCTTCTCGGTAATTTGTCTATTCTTCGTTTGGTGATATTTTAAATGACAGTGATTGCATTTTGAATGTTAGAGAAATATTAAACCATCTCAATTGCTTATATTATCGATGCATTCGTGCATTCTCAACGTCCTTTATGCGATACTGTTGATCTTGCTTCACACAATCTTTTCGCTAATATTTCATTTTGATGTCTGCTTTATGGGTGTTATTTATGTATGTGTTGTGAAAAGAGCGCAGAAAATTAATATCGGCTCAGAAAAGAAAATAAATATGATAATGTTGTTGTATAAAAAAGAAAAAAGATTGTTATTACAAATAATGCTCAACAAAGAGCAAAGAAAAGATCGGGCGTTAAAAAAGAGAAAAGATTCATATCGCAGAGCCGGTATATTATGAAGCAATGAAGCCCGCACGCAAAATGATTCAGATTCAGGCAAGCACTGCAGTGTTTCCACTTTTTTTTTCAGTTTGTTGTTATTTACAGTGATGGTGCAACGCATTGTCCATTGTGGTTATATATGGTTCCTTGGTAGAAGCGTTAGAAGAGGTTACCATAATATGACGCATGGTTAATTAGGGGGAGGTACTTAAGCGGTTCGCCTCTAGAAAATCGGGTGGAGGTGCTTGCCTTTCTATTTCTGTGCTAAACTGTTACTATCGGATTCAAATTGGGCTGCTTTTGTATGATGCCTCTATTATGCAGTGATCTTCAAAATACTGTAGTAACTTTGGTGCAAATGAACTTGTGAAGGACGGTAGTCATGGTTGTATCGAACTTCTCTTCACAGGTGGGAGGTTAAAGTGGCAAGCTGGGCATCAGTGAGCACTCATCGAATGTTTTCTGCCTACATACGTAATCAGCGGTTTTCTTCTCTTGTTCTCCTTTTAATCCGGGCCCGAATAGAGTGTAGGAGGGTGCATTGACACCTCGTCGTAGGTGGGCTAGGATATACCATAATGACTAGCAGTGATGTTGCACTTTCAACTACTTTATGATCTCAGGGTGTGCGTTTTGATCAGGAATTGGTCCTCGGACCTCATTCTACGGGTTGTGTGCGGCCGGTACAAATCAGTCGCTTGCTAGTGGCGTCAATCAGTATCGGTGATTTTTTCGCTTCCAACATCGGTGTTCTTGTTATGTCGCCTACTTTTGTTGGATGAGTGCAATTTGGGCATTTATTCTGCACGGTTTTCATTGGCGCCCGAGGCGATGCCGCCACTGAAGGAGTCGGTCGCTTCCATCCGCATGCCTTACGTTCTCTTAGCTCTCAAAACAAAACTACGAGTTATGAGCCATTCTCTGAGGTGGAACGGAGTTTAGAATTAATAACGCAACTGCCGTGAGTTGCGTCACAAATAAGCACCTTAGTTTGATGATCTTGTCGAACACT
Organism: Baylisascaris procyonis; assembly: GCA_037389465.1. NCBI lineage: Eukaryota > Metazoa > Nematoda > Chromadorea > Rhabditida > Ascarididae > Baylisascaris > Baylisascaris procyonis. The sequence continues at coordinate 3,221,662 of JAZARR010000154.1, read as the reverse complement.
TTGGGAATGAGGAGTGCGTAGAGCATTAAGTGGCCAAGGAAGCGTGTGCTCTTTAGTGGTGGTATATCGACAACCTCGTTATGCGTCGACATTGCTGAAAACGCATCTGCACGGGTGTCCACCACTGCGAATCCAGAACTACTAACCATCTTAACTCGTGAATAGGCTGCATGATAGCTGCAGCTTCTAACCAGAAAATAAAACAAGCCACATCTATGACCCAATCATGGCAGTTGATGTAAAAGTTCAGGATGCACATGGGATCCACACTCTATGTTTCGCTATTTATTCGCATCAATAAGCGATTGCACTAGAGAGTATACCCGTAAAGAATAGCAAAACATTTCGAAGCATCGTAGAAGCATGCCAGCATTTCTTATACGTATACGCATAGCCAATCAATGGCAGTGATATTGCTGCTTATTGGCGAACGACAGGTACACTTCCGTAGCGTTGAGTGAACAACTTTCAGATAATTGTCGGAGATGAGTTGCATCCGCAAGCTTGGAAACGGAAAGGGACATATTTCAAATCTCGAGGATTTCACGCCTGATGAAATGTACTAACGAACGGCTGGAATAAGTACTGCATCTAGTCGTGATTTTGCGAGACCTTACTAACACATTAACCGCCGCAAAATCGTTACTAGTTGCAGTATTTAATCCAATCACGCTAAAAGTTCTACAAATTTCGTCTCCTCACAGCACGCTTTGTTCACAGCGTTATATAAATGAGAAAAGGAAAGTCATAATCGATCATCTCCTACATATCTGTTGAGTGTGCCGGCCATCACCTGTCGACTCAAAGGAGGCGATCCTAAGAATCAAAGAAAAATATCGATGAGGAGACAATGATGCATTATTGGCACGTAATATACGTTGTGTTAGGCGACCGATTCGCGAAGCCCATTGAGATATTCGGGCATTGGTCCAGAACCGCTCCATCTCGAGCTACGCGTCGAATTTCGCCAACTTTCTTCACGTCGGCACGGATATCGACGGTCCATTTCTCGCCATGAGTCTCTCATTTCACCTTCTGAGCGAGCAAGCATTACCGATCCTGGAACACTTTCGAACATGTGAACAGATACGGTGGATAGTCGGAATTTTCTTGTCGATTATGTGAAACACACTAAGGAATAGTGCGCGTTCGTTCAGAAACTTTGGATGAATAGAAACAGACTGCTCGCAAGCGAATCAATGATTGTATATGAGTGGCAACATTGGCGCGGGACTGTCATGTCTCGGTTAAGTTACGACATTACCAAGCGTCTTTGCATCCTCTCCAAATGTTCACACGTTTGGCAGCTGGGGGGTTGTAGAATTCAAAGATAATGTGCCTCGTCGGATGCAAGAATATGTTTAGTCGTCCACTTATTAGGATCGGGCACACAGCTCATTTATGATGGCGTAACTAGATGAGCTTGGTATTTCACTAACGTGCATCAGGGATCCTTTATTTAGTCGCGACTTTTCTGGTTCGCAGTTTTGCACCTTCCTTTGAGGAAAAATTTGCGCATATGCATCGCGAACATCTTATCAAGAACATGCAAAGAAATAAAACATCGGAACGAACCGTTCGTATAACGTGAAAGGTTATGTTCGGAAGAACTATCGAGCATCGCATTGCGCGTCATCCGCACCTTCGGCTTTCCCCGCCAGCTTGTCGTATGCCGTCCTAGTGTATCGTTATTCACCTGAAGAACCAGTCATATTTCCACCTCATAATCCCACATACTTGCAATAAAATGGCCTTATAAACAGCCGACAATACTGCTTCTGTTGAAATGGTCAGAAAATATCGGCAGCTTTGATTGTCCTAGGGCATTTTCGACATCCTGATTTGAAGTTAGTGTCCTAATTTATTGAGCCTTAATTTCACACCTTTATGCGCTTCTGCATTTGCAAAGCGCATCAAAGCAGTGTTTATATGTGTGTATGTGTATAACTGTGTCTATCCGCTTCTGCGATAGCTTCAATTCGGTTCCACTGAAACCAAAGCAGTAAAGGTGGTGCACATCGCAAGATTCTCTTCCCACCTGCACCAAATTTCCGGAGCCATGGGAATGAGAGCTGAGTGATGTGTGCATGGATCAGAAGGAAACTTACAGAGAGGACAGGCTGTGGTGATATAAAGACGCTAATTTCGGATCCGCGGTATGAAATACTTCTATGCGTATCCACAGAGCTCGTCGAGTTCTCCGCTACGCCCACCGTTGACTTTTGCGAGTACCTGAAGTAATCGTCCATAACAGAATAAACGCGAATCCGAAAGCCAAAGAATATATAGATTTTCCCTGTTCTTCAAATATGAAAAGGCATTTATCATTAGTAGCTGAAAGAGTTGATTCCCAGGCTGTGCAAAATTGGACTTAGTAAAAAAAAATTTACCTGCTATTGATGCTGCCACTGTCTATTTGTGCCTTCGAAAGCCATACCCACTCGTGCGAGTTCTCATCTTTGCCACATGAACCCGACGAGCTGAGTCTGGTTATGAGAGGTAACACGAGCTTCTCATATCCTTCGCTAAGTGGTCGTCTTGCACGATAACCGAACAGATGTAACACTCCGATTATCACACCAAGCACGATCAATGCACCAAGCAAAGTTTCAAGACGCCAACCTCGCGTTTCCACATCTGTCGTTGTCGTACTGTTTGCCTCTTCTGAAAACCACACAATCGGAGCGAGAATATGCGCTAATATATGCATGTAATACGTATACACCAATAATAGCGACATGTAAATGGGCGACTGAAACATGATGTTCAACCCATCGTCTAAGAAATACAAACACAACAATTTGATCAGGCGCAAATGTCCATAGGTCAATGACTGAGATATCCAAAGGTGGGATCGACTGACCATAAGTTTATACTGTTACAGGTTGTGCTTTCACTCGAGGTTATGAAATTATGCAACAGGCACTTCATGTACCATTAAACCAATAGCACATGCTTCATTGATGAAAAATCTTTTTGAGAGGAGCCAATAAATGGTAACATGCAGCCCGATGTAGTAAATATTCGACTTGCTGATTTGCATCCTTAAAGATAGACAGTCAGCGTCTTCTGGGGGTGCGTCCAGAATTCAACTCCGATCTCATTTGCATTCCAAAATGGGAAAACGCTGCATTTGATCAAGGATATGGCAAACGAAAAGTATAAGACGGCATGCCGTAGGAAAATTGTAAGGCGAGGTGACATACGATTCGAAATAAAAAATAAACCATCATGCAAGATGACAATAATGTGGTGTTGTAAATGAAAAGCGCTCTATAACACATCTGACTGACTATCTTTGAGTGGTTTTGTTCCACTTTATAATAGGAATATTGAAGGACGTCGATGACGTCATCTTACAAAAGCGTTTTAAAAATGAGATGAGAAAAGTACGAGAAAATGAGCAACCATCTTCACAGATTAGCACAAATTATGGTAATTATCACTCCACCAATCTCACAAGCTATCATAAATTACGGTAATTGCTACTTGCACAAGTTGCTATAAATTATGGTAATTACTGTTTTAGCATTTCACAAGCTAACATGGAATCATTTACACATTACTGTGATTAGCATGAAAGTGCTATCACTATAAATTTCATAAAATAATCTCTTTATTTTTAATTTATTCGACCATCCATACGAATCCCTCACAAAAATATTGTTTTTCGGCGTACTGATTGAGATAAAATGAATCGTGGCTTTTTTAGCCTCAAATCTGATTTTTCCCTTCAACTTCTTTTTAAACGCATCAGATTTCATATCATCAACTAAATTGTTCTACAAATACGACAAAAATATAAGGACTACGTGAGAAACGGTGAATAACGGCATATAATTTTGAGCAAATAAATAAAGTCCATACGCATTTCAAGTTATAAATGAGATAGAAATTGTGCAATGTGGAAAATAAGCATCGTCAAATAAATGGGAAACTGCGTACTTGAGTTGACGGTGCGACTGGTACGTATAGCGTCATCGAAGCGGATATGCACCAATGTTTCTTGGCTTGCAATAGGTGGCGCATCTGGATCGACGCAATGCGGAGGCCCACGTAGTTCAGCGTTGATGACCGCATCGTGAGTGTCGTCCAACGCAATCAACTCCACTAACGCGTGGCTATTCCTCTGTATGACCGCCAAAGAGCGCTCATCTCCAGACCATACATTCAACATGTATTCCTCGACGCCAATATCCGACAATTCGGTGCTTTGCTCATCCGAATAGTGAATTCGACATGCCAGCAATGCATGCTGAAATTCACTTATTCTTTAATTGAAGAAGACGACAGAAGAAGAACAGATCACTTGAAATGCAACTAAAAGACATCATCTAGAGATCATCTGGAAATGCCAAAATAATTTTGAATTAATGCTCAATGAATCAGATTTGAAAGAAACTTCTACCCGCTTAAGAGTTTAAAACTATGCCAATATGTCTTAAATGCCTTTGTGATAGGCTTATCCAATCATAGATGTGCGCATTTAAATATGATTTAACACCTAATTTTGAGCCATATATTCCGATGATGACCCCTAATTGCAAATTATTTTCTTTGCAAAGTTAATGCATTGCGAAATTAGCAGTTAAATAAACGAAAATTATCTCACAGATCCTTTCCACCTTATGCGTGAATAGTATAGATTTTAGAGCATCCAGCATGTCATGTGTAACACCTCTTAGAGTGAAAAAGAACTTCACTCAGTTGGTGTTTATTCACAGACATGCATCATCTTCCACTAAATTCTTCAATGGCAACTGACTTCGCCTTCTGCTATGCTTTCAATAAGTAATCCAATAAGCTGATATGGACGACCATATGGCCATCTTGGACGATTGGTACTGGTAGTATTGATTACCTTACCGGGGAAGGGGGGAGAGGTGGAAGGAAGGTTGAATGACGAATGGAAGAAAAGATGACCGCTGCATTGCTTGAATCGAAATTCAGGGGTGGAAGGGGGAACGGAAGGTTCAATGACGGAAGAAAGAAAGGCAAATTAAATAATGCATACTTGATATCGATGTGTGAGCGTGCTGAGTATTCGTGAGGAAATAAGAAATTCATTCGGTTTCTCAACAGCATGCATAACACCAACTTCGATATCCACTATCAATTCCGCTGTGATACTGCGTACCGATACCGGATCTTCGGTCACCTTAATTACACATCAAAAGGCAAAGTATAAGCTGCAACCTACTTTAGAAAAAGTTGTAAAAAAGGAACATCTTTTTTTCTGCATACATAAATACGGAGTTCTCTAATCTTTTGATAAAGCGAATCGTTGCATAATGAATAAGAAACAACGCTTTGAAAAAAGCAACATACCACAACTGGAGCGCTGCCGTAATCAATGTTGGGCGTATGCGAACGAACCGTTACCCTGAAAAGATGCCAGTGGAGATTACAGTAAGTCACAACTGTCTACAGTATGTCAAAATTGATGTAACTTATTGATTCTTTTCAACTGAAGTGCAATTATAAAGGTCAGTCAAATCAGCAAGGAGTCACAATTTTGTTGCCTAACATATGCGATCAAAATGAAACAGACAGACACAAGAGGAATTTTATGACATACCACTCAGCCATACAACCCCCTGTTGCGACTTTTTTTCGTGAGCTTTTCTGCTCATTCGCCGAATTTCGCATTCGATTTTATCATTTAATATCAAGCAATTTGTGAGTAAACCATGGAAATTATGAGTATAAATTTATACTCATAATAATATGTAAAATATGGATGTGATTGATGGAAATGAGAAGAAGAGGACATCCCCTCTTATAACATGACCAAACGAACCATGTAGTTCTTATTGCATTTGCACTGTCACTATAAGTTCCCCGAACACGAGGAAATTGTAGGAAATTATCTTTAAAATCTTTGAAATTTCCGGCCTAGCAATGGTGTTGCAATGAAGAACTAAGCGAATGCAGTTGCAAACATGCCCACCGTGCCGATCCAGGACGTAATGCGTTGAGAAGAATGCGTCCTTCATGTCGGTGAATGGCCACAACACCGAGATTAGAGCTGTGGACATGATCAGCTGAAATAGCGGTCACGTCGAATAGTGTATCCCGTTGCCCTGACAAATAGATACGTTCGCCTGTACGTTCATCTCCGACTTGGAATGCCGCCAGAATCCGAACCTTCAACATTTGTTCACTGATAAGAACAAATTTAAGGCAAAATCGGCGACGACTTGAAAAATATCAGGGAATCTTTGACATAATGAAATATATACAACGTCTTTGCAATGGCGATGATAGTCATGGTTACCAATGTGTAACGTGTATAACTGCAATTAGTCAGGCAAGCTGCAACCATTTTGTTCTATACAAGCAAGCAACAGTGTCGATTTGCAATCCCATCGGGCCTTATAACAGGCATAATGTAAATGAGGAGATTACAACATCAGATATACGAGTAATTGTATTAGAATTAAAAGTAAAATCAAAGCAGCAATCCACCTCTGCCTGCTGAAACTTATAGGTGCATCCAAATTGCCTTGCCTCCTTTTTACGTCGTCCCTGCGGAAGCCATTTCCACACAGCAATTTGCCACTCTGTAATCATTACATTTAAAACACTTTGTCTAAGGCATTAATCCTGCATTCAAATAAATACAAGCATGGTTTCGATCCAAGTACGAGAGGGAAGACTGATTCCAGCGATCATTGTTAATTTTTAAATAGATAGCAGTTAGTGGACCTTCAAATTTATGAAATAAAAATATTCCCACTTAGCGAAAGTAAGCTTTTGCATATATTCTTTGCCCTATTCTTTCGACCATAAAAAGCATTTGACAAATTATACGAGCAAAAATACTATGTTGCCGAATAACGGCAGAAATAACCTTTGACGGCGTTCAGCACGGGATCGGATATCCAAACGGTTATCGGAAGTTTCGGATACCAGACGGTCAGTTCGATGCTCGTCGTCCATGCTTCGTAGTGAACATGAACCTTGATTTTGCCCATTCCTCGTAATTCCGACCTAAAATTATAGGTGTCAAGATTTGCATGCAAGAAATACGGACCACCAATGAGCAATACTTTCACAGTCCATGTTATCTGAAGATCAACGCGTTGTGGTGACGTCATGCATGTGCATAAGTGCTTGTTTGTCTGCCCGTCGTGCACTTCCAACTCGGAAATTAAAAGCGCGAAAATTATTGCCTGTAATCTACTCCGCAGGCCGACTTATGTCAACCCTCAAGCCTCGAATATAGTCATAAGTGTCCTAAAACCTTTATACATTTGTTGAGCGGTCGTACTGGAGAAACAAATTCTATGCTGAAGATTTCTAGGGGATATCGATTAAGGATTTCTACAGGTTTACTTTAGTTCGTATACTTCATTGTTCATAATTTATGAAGCTTATTGCTGCTATGAAAAGTACTGTAAAAGCGGTTAGAGTGCCACCTCTTTTCCTGCACTTCCCTAATTGTTGATAATAAAACTAAATACGTGAGTTGTCTAAGTATCGATTAAGATAAGGCTTGACTGACCCATCAACATAAACGGAACTGCAAGTAGGCGAAGTTTTCAGCACTCTCGATTCAGCGCTAATACAGTGCGAGTTGGCTGTAACGTCGGTAAGAAGGCCACCTTCCGATACGGTCAATACCCGCATCGGCATTGACGTTTGCCGACCCGATAGAATCGCAGTGTTGATCAAATTCGAATCCTTTAAAAGTGATGCATTTGCTGACTTCAACGACTACTCTTACTTTACATATATTGCTATTTCATCATCAAAAACGAGCACCGGATATAAGTGAATATTCACATCTTTAAAGCAATAATTTTAAGCTTGAACGTCGATCCTTACATTTGAACACTATGAAACGCTAGAAGAATTACTGATATTAGGCCCCAATTAGAGAATTCACATCTGTTTCATCTCCATCACTAAAGTCGACCTTTGTGAGATGAAACAGATCTTGGTCAAGGCTAAGAAATCCATATCGCTTATCCATCTAGCTAGTACAGCAAATGCTGTAGCAAGAAGTGAAACCAAGACAGAGTCTTAATAGCGATCAAGGTCCGATATGTTAAATCAGGGTCCGATTAGAAACAGAGATCGAAGAAATGCAGATTCTCTAAATCAGGTGTGAAAATTCCAAGGGAACGATGATACACTAATTTCTGCGCCTAGGGATTGGTCGATTGAACGATCGGGCAATAAAACTGTTCCCGAATTTTAAGAATTGTGGTATGTACTTCGAATTCTCCATTTGTTATGAGGATGCCCCAAGGCACCGATTATACATTCACCGATCACACGTAAATCCGCGGTCTTCACAAATCCTTTCGCCATTGCACTTTCTATAAAGTTGAGGACTGCTATAACTTCCCACATTCTTCATCTTCCTCTGTTGCACCCGCGAAAAATATAGATCCCCTTCCTCTCTGCCTTGCAGTCTCTTTTCTATAACCATTCAATCAAAATTTTCATTGCAAGCCGATTTTGAATAACAAAAAAGGAACCGCCTACAGTCTATGAACGATAGCAAAAATTTCAAAAGCATTTGTGATAACGTTGCAAAAAAGCTTGCGCTTGAATATATATTCCCTGAAAATCAATAAATTACAGTACGCTTTCGATTATGCACATAACCGCCGAGGAAATAGGCGAATTGGTTTTGTTTGTCGTTGTTGTCGGGTCTGGGGACTGATATGATGATCTAAGCTAGCTTAGGATCTCACCTCAATAAACAGAAAAAATGATCGCAAAATCCTGTTCACTTACTTTCATCAATGGTACCAATACATATGGCGTATCGGTTGAGATCTTAAAACGGGTCGTGATTCGCTTTGTGACCGTTTTATCCTGTAACGAGCGGTACGTTTCGAAATCCAAAGTCGATCCGTAGTTACATTCATCACAATTCAATACATTCGGACTATTATTACAAATTCTTCAGCCGGAAAGCATAAAGCTATGAAATTCTTCAGTCTCTCCGGTTTTTTGTTTTTTAGAGAAGGTCATATGTTCTTTTTTTTTCTAGGCGTGTATATACGTTCATCTATGTGTATATGTATGAGTATATATGTGTATGCGCACATATGTGGATGTGTAGGCGTGTCTGTGCATTTGCATATATGTGTGTGTGCATGTACAGATAGATATATACAAAGGCGTTTTTGTATGTACGTCTACATGTGTATATGCGTATGTTTGAGCAGGTATGTGATGTGTGCATATGCGCTGATACGCATATGTGAATGCGTGTATTTGAGATATAAGTGATTAAAACACATATCGGGAAATAAGACGAAAAGATGAGTCGTTTTATAATTTGCAATTCACAACGTTAACTAGTGAGACGAAAATCACTGAGGAAAGAATGCTCTTCCTAAGTGAGCAATCCACCTCGATTTTCAGCAACAAATAAACCGGAAAAGTTATTGTTCATTTCGTTAAGATTAGCGGCATCAACTATGAGCTACAAAACGCAAATGGCTGAAAAATTACTTAATAATAAACATTAGAAATTAACTACTAAAGAGGAAATAAAATTGGATAATAGTGGTGAATATTGCTTGAATGTCCTAGAAATGAATGAAGAAAGAGAGGACGAGTTGTTTTATAAAGACCAATGTGAGCTGAAAATCAAGAAACACAAAATTCTTCCTCGAAGAAATTGTAACTAAGAGATTTGATTGCAGTTCAAATTGGCTAATTTAATATTCGATTCAATTTGGTGTTGAATCGGTGCATTCAAGTAACTGGCAAGTGAGCGCATTTAAATTGGCGCTTTCAACAAAATTACCCAGAATTTCCGTTCTTTTATCACAATATGTAAATCTGGGATCTAACCGTCAAATTCTACCTAAGAAGATAGAGAACTGAAAAATTTTGAATCATTTTGTTTTAAACGCTAAATTTAAAAAACCTCAGAATGGAAAATAATCGATAGATTGAATAATGAAGGTTGCCCCATTTCAGAATTGTTCAATCAAAGAGAAGCGATTCCATATCGAATAGAAGATCGTAAACTAAGCAGTGATTCTGCGCCAGTACTGTAAATGAATTGAAAAAAATTACTGTAAAAGTTGAATTTTGATCGAGTAGATACTGTAATGCCCAATGAACGGTCATTTCAGCTGGGTTCTCTTCTCGATTGAACGCATTTCGCATCGACTGATCGGCACGCATTTTGACAAGGATCATGAGGATATAGCCATCCCAGCTGCAAAAAAAAGATTCTTTGGCATTCTTCAAATGTTGAAAATCTTTTAAAGATATAGCTTTAGTCTTGTTAACATATCTAATAAATATGGTCTCTTTATTATAAGCAATAATTCAGGGGAAAATATTCGAAATTGCTTATCAGTATTCAATGAATGCATTCGAATATTTGATACATTCATAAAGTGTATTTTTAATGGCTGTTAGATTGTTTAATGCTTATTAAATGCTAAGAATAAATATAGTTTTAGAATTTTTCATGTTTTAACGAAAAAAAACGTCCGAAATTCTGATTTTTGCATTTCTTGGAAAGCTATGATGATAACTAATGAACAAAAAAATCTTTTATTAAGAAAATCCCTCACAAGTTATTACGTTTAATTTGAAGTGAAAATTTTTCGTTCTAAGAATTTCTGAATGAATTCTATAGTTTGGAAGAATCGATTAAGTTTAAGCAGAATTTACAGAATTATTAAGTTTTCTTTTTTTTAAATTCCAACTATAAGCAAAGATAGGAAATAACGTTTTAAGATATTCATCGGCATGGAATTGACAAGTGAATGTGGTATGTGATTCAGGTAAGTCGGTTGATTCGACGCGCAGTGACCACGTTGTAGGATCTGCAGAAGCGGCCGAGATTATCTCTAGGCGAGCATCGAGCCAAACCCTGTAAAGTTTCGTCACTTAGGTGTATGACCAATCTAATTAAGAGAAATTCAATGTCCATAATTAAGCAACCTAATCAAAGGACATATAGAAATCCATAGAATTTTTGTTCCAAAAGAAATGAGACACTCAGCGATCATGAAAGAGTCCCCAGCATCTATAAAGGTCATAAATTGAGAGAGGATATTCTTTATTCATAGAAGAACAAAGAAGACTGCATTGAAGTAGCCGAGTATAAGAATAACATAAATGCCCATAACTCGAAAAAAAGTCCTAGATTGACAGAAATATCGCTCAAAAATAACGCATTTCTTATTCGAACCAATAATCGTATGAATATTCCTGATCTAGCATTGTATAGGACAATTCTGCCCGAAGTTTTGGTTTGCAGTTGCATGAAGCCGGAAATTTGGTGCCTCTTTGGAGCGCATTGAGTGAAACGATTTGACGATTTGTGTCAAAGTGATTATCGGCAATTCACGAGTGTTTGCTTTCTTTCAGTGAAAAAACACTGTTGAACTGTTCAACGGACGAAGAAGGAAGCGAGGAAGAGGAGGGGGGGAGGGGTTGGGTGTAATATTGTACTCGACTAATATGTCTAAGGAATAAACGAACAAATAAATATCTACTTAAAACAAGTGAATAACACGAAACTTCATTTGCCTAATAAGGAGGAGTAAAAATATTAGTAAACAAACGCAAAATTAAATACGAAAATGGAAAGAGAAAATCATTCATTTATTATAAGATTCACGGGAGTTGCCGAAGAGTGAGATACCCTTAGGTTGCAGTTTCCAATGGACCAATTTATGATACGTTTAAATTTTATCGAACTGTGGAAATTATAATAGTTAAATTAATTTTGCGAAAGGCTTTCGATCCCTTTAGTAAGCTCCAGGTTGGTTCTTCCAAATGCTTTATTTTCGGAAGGCAAGCTTCTTTAATCAGAGACAAATTTAGTGGCCTTTCACTTGATACGATAGAACAAAAAACAAAGTCGAAGCAGCGCTCTCAGACACGCCAACAACCACACAGAAGCACATATAGACAAATGGACTCATCAAATTTAATGGCTTTTTCCTTTCGGTCGAAGGGAAAGTCTGCGGGTACACTTTTCACAGGAAGGCAATAGCAAATGTTTTAAAACCATTCATGAATGTGATTTTTGGCGTGAATTTAGGAAGTTCTTTATTGATCTTGGTTATTCTACTAACAAAGAAGTTGTTTCGTTCTTTAAAATTCCGACTATCAGTGGATTCTTCACGCTGTCTTATGACTTTAGCCATACGGAAGTGGTAGTGATATGAAGAGACGTTTATTCGTAATGAATGCTTTGTCGATTAAAGTAAAATAAAGTAAGGAATAAAGATCTCTCAATAAAGCTTCAGTTATCTTATTATAAGTGAAGAATCTATAATATCGCACGATATCATGAATTGTTTAATTAACTTCGACAGAGTTACATATCGCAGATGGCCAAATTGCCACATATCATCCTGCATAAGGCGCATGCGCACTGCAACAACCTCTGCCCTATACAATTGTGAATTAAAACTCCTGGGACCATTTGCGATATTGCAGGGGCATTCGATAGGAGCCTTGAAATTTGAAGGCGTTGAAGGCAACCGGGCCAACACTAACGAATATTGATTTCCTCACTGCTTGGCTGTGAAATAGGTAGATGGATGTGAGACTACTGTGGATGTACACTTGTATTATTTCGTTGCGTGCGCAACTGAGAACAGATCCGATGTGTGAACTTTAAAGCACCGTCACAGTTGATGAGAGAGGATGGACGAGATGAGCACATCCCTACCTAATACCTTGAAAAAAGGGGCAGAAATTTACTGATAGTGCAAAAGTTTTTTGTTGATTTACTACCTTGCTTAAAAATAGGATTTTAAAAAAGTAATGGCACGTTTCCCCACCTATCTTTTCCGAAAAATTCAATTGGCTATATATTAGGATGAAAATGCTGGATGTGATTTCGTTCTAAAATCGCGCTGGATCTGGATTCTCGAAGTTTGGCAAACCTTGAGCTATTTCCGAACAGCGTTAACTTATCGCATTATACTTGTTTTCTTTATTTTTATCTCACAGATTTTTTTTCAGAATTTTATTCGGCCTTCTCCCACTTTATTGTTTATTAAAAATTAGTTCAAAGAAGATTGCCTTACGCTGTAAACGATCACTGGGCTCAATGCTAGTAAAAATGCAATTAGAAAGACATAAAAAAAGTCGTTCCATTCTGCGCCGTAGAAACACAGTTCAGGCGGTCGAACAAAACAATGAAGCTATTTAAGTGCGCTGTGTCGTTGGCGAATTCGAATGCAATGGAATAAAAACTCAGCGATTTCTAAAACTCAACTTAGCTGCATGATTTGCGACAGCCGACTGGCTGCTTGACGGGGTGTGGGTTGGCAATAATTCACATGAGAAAAATCAAAAGAAAAAAAAAACAAATAAATCTTATCAAAATATGTTTAAATGTTTCATTAATGCACCACTGTTTCCCACTTGAAAGCACTATCTGCCGATATATCAGAGGGTATCATTATGTGCTTATTGGCTATAAACATTGATCAACTTTTCAACTGTGGCTAAGTTGTTTCTATCTACACATTATTTGCTGTTGCTGCGTATGAATATACGCGGATTGTTTATTCGCATGCACTGAAGCATTGCGAGCGGTTGCTGTATCTTGTTTGTGTTCCATATTTTTGTATGTTTTCTTATTGCAGCATATGCGAATAAATAGATAAATAGGTAAATAAATAAATAAATAAATAAAATAAATCCATGAATCTCTTAATGTGTCAGTCATTTCAAAAAATTTCCAATAGTAACCGTAATTAGTCCCTTCAGTTGCATATTTCCATTTTCACCTTCTTCGAACATATCATCACATAAACTCCTTAGTTATCGTGCCGTTTAACGTTGTGAATAAACTCGAAAAATAGTTCCGTTCATCTTTACATCATTAATAATGTTATCAACGAAATGGAAAAACATATGAGTGCCTTATTTTTGAGTGCAACACTAGAGACTCCACCGTATATGCACAATCCGTCATGAGCTAGAAATAGAACTTGGGTCTTGCAAGTGATAGCATCGATATTTGGTACTCATTTAACACATCCATATCTTGAACAAATGTGTCAATTTTGCGATGAATAGTGAACGATTTCGCTTAAAGAAACCTGAGTTGAATAGCAGTAATGTGCATATTTTTATCGCTGAATTTGAGGTGCATTAGTATGGTGGTCACTGAATCGGCGGCGAATGATATATTCGATCGGGTACGTATCGAGAGTTGCCTGAAATATAGCTGCATCTCATACAGAGATAAATATTACATGGGGAATTTGCTTGCACTTCTTCGAGTTTCTCTTTTCTTGTCGATGGTAAATAATATCGGCTGTTATCTTTTATTTGATATTTATGTGAATGAACTAGCTATAAGATTTTAAAAATTGGCTGATACTAAAATATAGTGACTTCCGGCTTATTTTTTCATGCTCATGAGTTGTACAGAATTTCTTTTTATTATCGCCTGAGAATGTTGGGAAATCTCTTTTGGGAAGTTTGACTACTTGTATTTGACAAATATTTGTGTAATTACACGTGAACAACTTCGATATGAAGCGAAAGATGATTTGGTCTGATAGGAGTGCTATCATTCCGGTACTGCAGACAAACTCTCATACGATATAGATAACTCTTTTATTATGACGTATCATTTGCTTAAGAATAATGTCTATGGTTTATATTACTCTTTATTGCTTCCATTACTCCATATTACTTTTAAATTTGTGCTATTCTTCTAATTTGTCGTTGTTTTTAAATTGAGAAGACGTTAGAAATTTTAGTGATTGACTTCCTCAGCAAAGCATTACGACTAGTTGCAAAATGGACGCAAGCATTTTAACGCTGCAGTGCTATAGAAGGGAAAAGGCTAAGATTAATGTGAGATGCAGCCTTTAGAAGCGAATCGATTTGCAATTAAGATTCGGTTTAGTTTTAGTGATGCAAAACATATTTCATCGAGAGAAATACCCCACATTGAGAACGCAATGCTGTTTTTGGCCTTCAGAAATTATATACCTTGATTATAAATACTCGATCCAATGTCAATCCTTTTAGATTAGATAATCCCTTCTCTAAATTCTTAAAAAATAAAGTAAGTCGTCATGCGATTATGCATATAAGATCTCATCTAATTATAGCTTACCACTGTTAAATATATAATCAAATTCGATTATTCAAAGCTGACTTTAGACGAATGATCAAGATGCAATGAAGAAAATGGCTGATATTGCTGTAAGAAGGCAATAAGCATACGCTTGACTCAAACAATAAACTGCTAGAATTGGTGGTAATATTTGATAGTGGGGGGGGGGGCTAGAGAATTCTTATTGCATGATATTCCTTTTCACTGTTCTTGCGCACGAGTGAAACTGAGGTATCAGGTCCTCTTCTCATCCATGAACTATACATCTTCCTCTTCTCCCTCATTGTACCTACAAGAATTGAAAGCCAATGAATTCTAAGTTTAATAATACAGGATCCGCTAATGGACCGGAAATCTTCGAGAATAGTGAGATGGGGATGCAAGAAAACTGCTCTGGATGGTAATGAAGGATGAGTTCAAAATTCTCTGCATCATGCGATATTAGGCACCGAATGAACCCTTATCGATATACGGTTTGTTTGCAACATAGCACTAGGCGTTATTCACTAAATTATGACACGAAAAGAACATATCGTATAGTGCAGCGATAAAAAAGATCTTTGAAGATATGAATTTATATATCGCTGAAGTCAGAGAATTAAAGCTAAAATTAGTAATGTTTCTTTTGTGCAAATGTTTGCATGAATGGGTAATTTAGTCATCAATAGTTGAGCAGATGCATGTTCTTATCACGGAAAACGTTTATTATTATTCCTCACAAATCTATGTATGTTTGCTCATTCAAGTGCATCTAGATCTCGACACTATTAGTTTTGAGTATTATTATCATATTCAATGACTAAACCACAATTATGAAAAGGTATGAGGATTCACGATATAGCTGAAGTAGAACGGTGCGGAAGGATTGCTATTACCACAATGCAACACCCCTCCTTCTAACGGTTAACCCGTCGGCATCATAGAATTAACGGAATTTAGTTGATGTCTCATGAATGCATGAATTCTTGAGCTGAATAGCTTGTTGCCAATAAACGAGCAACGGCAATGAATGTGCGCGTTGAATGTTCGTTAGAGGGGAAGCGCCTCAGTGCTGCGTTGCGGAAAAACAAAATTATTGCAACGAGTGAATGCAATTATCCAAGAAAGTCGTACATTTCGAGTGCCAAAATCTATAAGAATATATTTGAAAGTGCAAAAGTGGATCCTCTTATGAAGCATTACGAAAATTTCGCTTTAGAAATTAGATTAGTGCTATAATTCGCCGAAAAGAGACTTTTAAAGCGTAAAAAAAAGAAACGATTTGCACATTTTACTGCACCGACTATTGCACATTTTAACGACATCGTTTACATCTGCGTTGGCTCATATCTCTGGCCCATTGTTGCGCTAGTTTTCGAGCATCAAACCGCGTAACGCATTTGCGATAAGATGAATTCGATTGTAGTCACGTGAAAATTGAATCATGGCTAACGACCAAGTTATTTATTATCGGACTTGCCGTTTTTTCTCACAAATTGTTAGATATTGCAGGTTTTATTCATTGAAGCCGACAATGCGCTAAACTATGCTTGTTAAAATTTTCTTTTTTGAAAGCTCAAGTAAGGGAATCGTATATCAGTCGGCGATCAGACGAATAAATCTGATATCCTGCCAACTTTCTCGCTCATGTCATGTTAGGATGTTGCTTGAATTATTTCCGGTGGTTGTCTTCAACAGCGTTTTTCTATGCATCCAGTGTCAATGACTGTAGGAAATGTTAACAGTTGATGTCTTGCCTTATGGGAAATCAGACCATATTCAATAATGAAGGTAACGTCAATAGGAAAGCCGTATCAATATGGGTATGGAAGCTGCATTGCGCAGAAATAGGTGACAAATTTGAAATGAAAGAGTGATTAATGACATGGAAATTGCGCTGTGTGGAGGGGGGGGGGGGGGAATTTGTGCCTTATGCGGATCAGTCTTGTTCTGAAAAGATGGAGTTAAGAGGACACTTATGAGGTACTCTTAAAAATAAGGAAGTTCTGGGTTGGCTCAAGGAATGGAAGCCCCTTCATCAATGATAAAAAGCTTCACACTATGCTGTCCCATAAAACAATAGCTCTTCTGGAAGTTTTAGTGAATTTTTGTTAAAAGAACTGGAACGGCCATTATCGTTGATAAGGAATTGCAAGAAATAGACTGAGAAATCAGCTTACCTATCGAGTTCAATGCTCTGATAGCCACTTGATGGAGGCAAAAGGAATAATTTCGTGCGATGTGCTGCAACAGGCGGAGACGAGCAATCCGAACCAATCGAATGCGATAGCATTATGGGCTGAAAAAAAATTAGATAAACACTATGAGAAAGCTATGAACGGGATTTTAAGATAAGTTGACGATATTGGTGAGCAGAGATTTGACATATCGAAACAAATAAATGTCTATTCGCCACTTCATCTTTCGCTGCCAGAAACAATTTTCTTCACGAGTTTTGCAGATTCACTTCGTATAAGCCCTAAAGAATCTATAATTTAAACTCATAAAAAGTTGTGAATTTCAGCACTTCACTCAGATATGAAGAGATCTTAAAACTGAAACTATTATTCGAAGTAGCAATGCCCTTTTCAGTTGAATTTTTTTCTGCACCCCTCTTTCCTTATGTCTCTTTCAATAACACTCAAAGCCAAAGATGTTCCCTTCCCCTCGAAAAAAAAAGTTGAAGAGCTTTTCAATGCAGCAGTGTACAGCATATGGCAACTCGTTTACTTGATAGACAACTGTGCAACTGCGTCTTATTGCACTTAACGCTAATTTAGAATTCGAATATGCTAGTCCACTCCATTCATTTCTAAATTAGGTACCGTACCCACATAAGTATAACCCCATCTGAGATGAAGGCTATCGACTAATAATGCCTCAAATAATTGAGCTGATTTAATCGACAAGACTTCTAAATACTTGTTTAAATAATTTTTATGCAGTAGCATAAAGTATTTGGTCCAATCAGTTAAATGCCTCAATGTGCATAGAAATAAAATATAAATGTCCAATTTTGAATAGGCAGTAAAATGAGAAAACAAATCCCTAAAAATATAAACCCATCTCGATTAGAAGGGCATTGAATGAGCTTTCTGCCCGATAATCATAGAAAAATGCCTCAGGCTTTCTTCTCGGAGGCTTCTGCATAAAAGTGAGCCTAATTAAGTACCAAATTTAATGATAATATATCTTCAAAAAGAAGAGTAGAAATAAGTAATTTCCGGCAGTTAACTGTTGTAGCTGTGGTTATTGTCTTATAGCATAGAATGTTATGATTAAATGAATAGCAGTTAATTTACGTCGTAAAAGTATAATAGGTGCGCAGTCATGATAGTCGATGATAAGCACAGAATTAATCAACTCAGATGTTGCATTGTGATTACCTGTTTTGGATCGCCCTCCTGTGACGGAAACCATGAGAAGGGTATTAGTGTTCTGATGATACACGAATGACGCACTGAATCAAATGGTGATATGGTACATGAGGTGGGCGCCGCCATCGACGACGCAAAACTAAGCTGTGTGGAGACACAAAGGGCTTGACGCAAATGTGAGAGGGTACTAACATCTGCAACCGCCAAAACATCCACATAGGGACGATCCTGAAAGTAATGTCAATTTTTTGACTAAGATTATCTTTGATAAGGAACCAATTAAATAAGTGAACAAAGAGTTTTTCAAGTGGAAACAAATTTTTGGATGCTTCTTTAAATTTTTAAATTTATTCAAAAAGCATTTCACTGTTTATTTCGAACAAGGGCTTTAAACGGATTTTTTCACTGCATTGAATCGTTTATGCTTAAACAACTTTGCCTCTCCTATATCGTCTTCTTCGGCTATATTTTCTAATCCTTAATTGCCACTCTTCAACTCTTTTCGTCATCGTTTTGACAATTTTTGCGGCAAACGAGCTCTATGTTCTTTTCTATCTCTTCATCCACGAATTATCAAATAATTGCATTGTTGAAGTTAACCAAATGCGTTAAATAATTGTATCGTATACCGTCGAATAATGCGCCAACTGTCATAGATTTTCAGGATTTCGAAATATTCAAGGAGTTGCTTATTGAAACGGGATTACTTTCGTTTCGTAAATATCCAAGCTATTTCTTCTAGTTTCATAGTGGAAAGAAATAGTTATGAGTCCATTGAAATTATGAGTCCTATTAGAATTCTATCTTCAAAAGTTTAGGCTACGGAATTCTTTCAAAGGAAGGGCGGGGGGGGGGGGGGCAAGGGCAACATATCTTATGCGATAACGTGATGCGTACTAAATTTAAGCTGTAATAATCATAAGAATATGGTACTATTTAGATTCCCAAATTAAAATCAGTGGACATGATTCAAACAACATATGGCTATAAAAATATTAATATCGCTGAAGAATGGAAATTAACAATTTTTATTTAAATGTACTTCTTTACTGGAAAATGAATGCTATATCACTTTTGTAGTCTCTCACAGAGATTCCGCCAGTTCACCAAAACGTCTAGTAGGATTAATATGCAATGAAAAATTGCGAAAATTATATGATCTTCGTCAAATGCGCTCGCGATCATGCAATTCGAGCATAAAATTGACCGCTGACATCTCAATTTATAAGAGATGAGCATAGTTGCTTAAGAGAAATCACTTATTTGTACCCTTAAAATTCCCCATCAAAACATCGTTCAAGTGAAATTTTGGGTGAGAAATATAAAGAAAACCAAAAAATGTTGCAAATATAAGATGCAGCAGTTGCAAAAGTTAAACAAAATATGATCGCACCAATGAGACAATTGTTGAGGCGATTTTCACTGTAATTGCGCATTCGAGATTTCTGAGTGAGCTGAGTGGGAGAAAATGACGTTTGCCTGATTCGGAACTCACCACCGATTGATCGTTGCTTGAAGGACATCCATTCTGAAACGTTTTTTTTTTTTTGAAACCGATGAAAGACATACGAATACATGCACTGCTGTTAACTATCTCAACAAAATGCATATGATGGCTTTATCTCAAAATTTATTTTCAATAATTCAGGGTTTTTCTCGATTCTCCCCCTTTCATCTCTCCCTCTATTTCAATTTTCAAAATTCGCATTAAACGACGTGAACGAAAAAGAACGACGAATTGTGATTAATTTGCTGTTTGTATGCACTCTACAGAGATGCTAAGCGAAGAGGCCGCGCAAATGGTACTTAGGAAAGTGCCTTCAGCCAAATCGGATTTGACCAAAAGAGATGCACTTGGCCGAGATGGCTGCTTTTGGCTATTTTGGATACAAATTATGCAAAACGCTGGCTTCTCTCCTCATCTCTACTCTTCACCCTTCGCTTTCTTTAACATGCCAACTAGGTTTATTTCCTGCTTTCACATTAAGGATGAAGAAGCTCTTCAGAATAAACAAATGGGAGATTGCAAATACCTACAAATATTTGTAATGGCCAAACATCTATAGCTGCCAAGTATTAGTGACGAAACTAACAAATGAACAAAGAAGAGAATATAAGTTACTCTGAAGGGGTAAATATACTTTGCTTAAAATCATAACAGAAGCTGCAAATATGAGTTAAATATGGTAAATAATTAAGTTCTTGCATCAAAATAAACAAAAAAAAAAAGAAGAAAAGACCTGTAAATAAATGAGCGATTTTGATTGATTTGTGCCCTCGTGTGGTGTGAATAGCACGAAGGCATTCGTATCAGGCACGATTGATATATGTACTCCTGCAGTGATAGTTCATTTAATTACACATTCATGACAATTGAAAGCATTTGCAGTAATATATTTTGGGATAGAAAATGAATGGATTAGGGTCTTTCATCGATCGAATAAAAATATTCACCTTCGACTTTGATGTTTATTTTCTATATTCTCGACCAAACTCTTTATGCGAAATCCTTGTCGAAATTGTTTATCACTGCACAAGATATTCATGATATGAGTTTAATTTGTATTTAAAAATTAAATGCTCAGGCTGGTTATTCTCGTTTTTTTCGAAGTTTTTGACATGGAATGTAAAAAATATTAAAAGTTGACGAAATTTTTTGAGCGAAGATAAAAAAAAAATTGGTTTTATAACGATAATGACGCATCTCGCTGTGCTCACTTGTGGTGAATTCCCTTAAGAATCGTATGGGAATACTCAACGTTCCTGAACAAATTATGAAAGGATCGATAAGTTGAAAAATTTCGATTCGAAAGAAATTTTATTATTGTCGACTGAAAAAGTTGATCTAAGCACCAATTCACTTCTCGTACACTTTCATCGTTTCATGTTTACTCTTAGAATCGAATTTTCACTAAAAACTTCAATCTTTGAAATCTCTTCCATTCTCGATAAACGAAAGGATATTTGGTCTGCCTATTTTTATATTATATGCATAATGCATCAATGAAGGGTCTGAAAAGATCTCAATATGGCGCAAAAGTTGCACCCAATTTTACTGCTATAATACAGCAATCAATTTCTTCGCATTTTAATCGATCGATCGATCGATCGAATAGTATTATTAATAAAATTGTAATAATTCACATTATAATATTGCAAAGAAATCCGATCCACTTCTGAGAATTATAACACATTTTTTAACACAATATTGTGCAAAAATAGGGCACATTTGCCACTATCAACGTGTTAAACATTCATGTGTTCGTTTCTATGGAATCGGTTTCTGATCCAATTGGTTGGTCTTCAATAGGCATTCAATTGCTGCAATTATGTTCATTCAATATCCATTATTGTACTTTTTAAAAGAAACTAAAGCGCTCTAAGTTGTGTAGAGGGCGCGAAGAGGAGTAGGGGCAATTTTCTCGCTGCATCGGAAGAAGTGAGCTCATTTCTTTATCTATAAGAGTGCAAACTTTTATAAAACATTTAAAATATATCCATTTACTCAGGAATAAATAAAAACTGAAGAAGAGGAAATTGCGCATATTTTTGGAATCGCAACCACCACAACGTTCGCAGCCGTTAACCATTATTTAGAAGAGTCTACAAAACGGTCAATGATTTTAGGCAAATACTTCATGAATGGTGAAGAAATTTAGGTTTTTTTCAAGGCTCCATTAGAATTACGATTATTTCTTTGCTATGCTCGAATATATTTATTGCTTTTAAAGGAGCATTTCAAAATGGCAATTGTTAATGAGGAATCAAGCTAAAGCTCAAAAAAAAAAATTTTTTTTTTGTCTCATTTACCGATGTTGAAAATAATGAAGTTAATTATCGACATAATCAACTTCAATCAAGTGTGCAGATGAATTTGCAATGGGCCTGTTTAGAGGTCGATATAGTAAAAAGAATAATAATAATACAGGGTTTTAACAGTCGATCACAACAAATGTACAAAGTGAAGAACATCTTAGCCACGTGAACAATCGCTAACTGCCTCGGTGAAATTTTCATATATGCAAATTCGGATGACGTAAGCAAATATCATTGCATCCAGCGATAAGTGAGCTGCCCAATCGGAAATGATCAGCCCCGAGGCATAAAAACAGGCACATAGCCAACATTGCTGATTACACACCATGATTGGTCATTGAATATTTTCTTTTCAGAATTATAAAAGACACTGAATATCACTGAATCTTTTCGTAGTTATAAAGAATCAAGCAAATAGAGGAATAGAATGTTTTGGTTAGTGATAAAAGGTAAGTATTTGACAGGAGCACTAGTGATGCATTCTAAAATGCGGATTTACATACGAACCGAATAGAAAGCCGTCAAAAAACGACAACAAAAGAATTTTGAATGCATACAAAAAAGTCCATTTGAAGTAATTTCGTCGATATGATTGCTATTAGAGTGCAATCAGTTTTCAATAATGTATCGTATTTACGGTGATGATCAAAGGGGCGTATCATATCAATCCCATTGGCACATTTAGCTATCCTTCAAATTGTAAGCGATTATTAGACGTAAATAATTTTGTTATAAAACATTGAATTTTTTTTTTTTGCAAGAAATTAGACCAACAAATGCATTCATAAATATGTATTAGCATACGTAGCTCCGATATTTCAGTAATATCTCTTCATTTCTACAAAAAAATTTCATGGAAAGTGAATTCGTTCATTTAAATATTTGCAAAAAAAAAAAAAAAAAGAAAAAGTTAGTCCACACTGACAATAATGAAAGAAGTCGGCATTGTATCGGTGTAACATTATTTTTAAAAAATGCTGCATTTTCGACTAATAAATTACCGAAGGATTTAATATAGATGAATGAAAATCTTTTAAAGCTGAGCATTTCAATGGGAGTTCATTTCGGAGGTGAAAAAAAATGCGAACGCAAATCTATCGATTTTATTACGTTCAAGTGCACATTCACAATTAAGTAAAGGCACCCGATGTACGATCTTTGAATGAGCTTATTGCAGCAATAATGAAAACTAATCGACAGATCACTCAGCAATCGACACCCTCGGTTCGTGCTAACATTGAACTATCATAGCACTATGATAGCGAATGTTGTGTAGATGTGACAAACATCTTAAATCACCCCATTATTTTGTAATTTAATGTGATTTATACGAAACGCATTATAGCTATAATTTTCAGCACTGCGATCTTTCTACCGTATCGTAACCAATGTTTACCCCATTCCTTTATTTAACTGCGTCAAATCGCTCAAGGTTAGCGTTTTAGATCTTTTGTTACAGCGCTATTTTTGCATAAATGATACTGTGAATGCGTGGTTAAAAAGAATAGCAAACGAACACTAGCCTCTTCACGCATCGTTGCTTAAAAAAAATTTTTTTTTGCCTCAATAAGCAAATGGTTTTTAAATGATCCCTTCCTGGCTGCAATAATCTGTGAGTGCACTTTCGAAAAGGGTTGTTTTTTAAAGAAACGACGCCTAGAAAATAGCCTCAAAAAAATTTGCCGAATTTTTTCCTTGAGGGCATTCCCGAAGGAAGATGACAAGATATATATAATGTGTAATTTGCCAAGGACGTATGCAAGATCTTTTTCCTGAGGGAGGAAGGGGGAAAAGAGGAGAGGGTCTGCTTAATGGAGGAGGTGGGGAGAGCGAAGTATAAAGCTGGAGAGCAAAGTTCAGCATCGTAGCATTTTTCGAGGTACTGCAATCAAAAGAATTGCGAATAACATGAGATACACATTAGAGCACGCTAAAATAGGCCAAGTGGAATAAAGTGTGCATATAAAACGACGCTAATGCTCACAAATCTCTTTAATACTTATGCTTTCTATGGTGATAGAATGAGAAACAAAGTTTTTAAATAATAATGCAGCATTCTAATATTGTGGTCGAACTTCTTTAAGTGATTGTGCAAGATTGGTAAAGTGCATTTAATTGATGCATTGCAAAAGTGCAGTTGACATGTCGACATGGCCTTTGAGATAAACATTTAAATAAATGAAATAGCTTTTCGAAATGATTTCAAACAACTTTTTAAGATTTTCTTGCACAAGATCTCTTCTGAAAGTTAAGCTATGCGATGAGAAGCGAATTTTTGAAATGAAACCATCTCTGCACCGAAATTTGTAAATATAAATTTTCTTTAGAAGAGAAGCAGAAAAAGAAGCAAAAAAAAACAACACAGATTCAAGATGAGTGATAGATTATGCGATTATATTGCTCAATTTTGTATGTATTATATAATTTGAAAGTGCAGAACAATTGCATCTTCGCATCAATTTGCACAAGTTGTAGTTCATTTCAGTGGAATTTTCGTATACAATTCCATGTAAAAATTTTGAAAACTCAAAAATCAAAAAAATTTAAAGTTTAGTGATGAATAAAAATGAAAGAGAAATGCTTTATTACCTGCAGCGATTAGCACATGCAAAAGCAGCAGCGCCAAAGTGGCAGCGAGCGTCATTGGAGGCGCACATTGCATTATTGCTACTGCTCGGTGGGCTCGTGCCTCAAAATCGATGCGGTCCGAGCTGAGCCAATGGTCCAATGCCGGCCGTTATTGGCACTCGGCATCCAACCCCCAACTTTCCTTATTTGTTACATACATTATGCAAAAGTTCGCTTTTCTTTATATCAAATATATGAACAACAAACAAAACGCCAAATAAACATCAAAAGTGCATAAACAATAATCGTGCACATAAATGACAGCCGCGTTGAAATTGCTTCGAGATGAAATCATTTATTAACTTCCGCCACAGTGGCATCGGTTTATGCGACTGTAAATTAAATCAGTATGTTTATATATATCACAAGTTTAGTAGCTTACCCTCAAGGAAAAGAAAGAATGAACGAAACTAGTTCTTCTGCTTGATGGAAATTCACTCGCGAGAATAGATTGCATCGCCTTTTCAGGAGGAAATGAAGCTCATTTCAAAAACACAATTTGTGCTTTCTAGTTGAAAAGAAGATGAAGTCGATTGTGCGGAATTATTTCGTAAAGGGTTTTCCATATTCACTGCAACCGGTTTTAAAATCGACGAAATCTTTTCAGGGAAATACTAAAAGCATTGAACATTAAACTGAGATGGATGGATAGCAAAATAAAAAATTTTCACTTCCCTATTGATTAGATGAGATATTGGGAATGCTCTTTAATGTACGAATGCTTTAGTCATTCATTCACACATGGTGAATGCGGAGGAAACAACATCGAATTGCGCATCTCTATGCAGCGTATTGATCAATCCTTTATTCCATCATCAAATATATTCCACTCGATTCGTCACATAAACATCACGACTATTGTTTCTTGAATATTGAGAAATTGATCCCTATTCAGGATTTATTCTTTGGAAATTGGCAGCAATTCATTAGATATTAAAAATCGATTTGTTGCTATTTTAGGTATCCTTTATTCACGACGATATTGATGAAATGCAAAAAAAAAGTTCAAATTAGTGTCTAAAATTGCAGTGCAACTTCGCACAAATTTTTTGCGTTTTTCAGTTCCCCTCAGAAATAACTAAATTGTAGCGATTAGAACATTTAATAATCTTCTCAACAAATTTAGGATGAGATAAATCTCCTACTCAACACTTTCATAATCAAAAATATTATTAGATATGAAGGGGTATTTCTTAATGAAGCTCATATTTCTTGTTCGGAATTCATGTAATTCATAAGCGATATTTCTCGATAGAAAATAAGGGAACAGGAAGCTGTTGATTGCAATGTTGCGTTAAATCGAATTAATAGTATTGATGTTTATGGCATGGAGTGTTTATCACAAGAAAGCTAATCAAGTGGCGAAAGCGATGCTTAAAATCAAAACAAATTCGACCAGTGTAGCGTTGAATCTTCATTTGTATGCATATGTTAAATTCACTCCACTCACTCAAATATTCCTATGTGTCCTAATTGGGATCGAATAAGGAATTATGATCGTAAAAAGGCTTCAAAATCTAAGTTCAACGAACAGAACGGAGATTGTTCTTCGGAAGCAATATACCAATCTTAAAGGCTTGGTTGCTTGGTCCGCTCAACAATTTAAAGCTTTTTGCAAATAAAAACAGCAACAATAAAATAAACAACGAAATAGTTTAGAAGCTAAGATTTTAAGCGTTCGTTGCGTGTTTCGTATCACCTATGGTCACATATTAAAAAAAAAAAAAAAACATATCGCATTTTCAATGCGAAAAAATTTTCATATTCATCAAAGAGGTTGCATATTTCGTTTGCATGCAACGAATATAGAGGAAAGTACGAAATGCTGAGACAGAAGTGCACGTGCTTTATGTGAGAACAACAAAGGAAGTATGTGCTATGAGGAAATGCAGAAATTGGCCCCGATTGAAATATATTAGTGCAAAAATACAGCTAGCGTTCGATATGATTGATTTTGGTCTGAAAAAGAAATTGGCTTCACTCCAAATTCTTAATCGTTGTCAATTATTTGTCACAATCAGATTGACGCACAGCGAACACTTTTGATGTTCTTGAGGAAATAATGCTCGTCGATATTTTCCTCGAAGCGTTTTCACAAAAAATCATCAAAAAATTATTTAAAAAATTCAAATTGCGATATGTTAGATCAACATTGATACAACTGCATAAGCATTTTCGCTATATACTATCAAACATATTGTGTCGATATTGTTATAAGAAATGTTATGTGGTCATATTGCTTATAATCTAAAGTGAGATTTCTAACTTTTTTTTGGAATTCTTCTCCGGAAATGCATTCTATGAGGTAAAGGGAGTGAGAGAAGAGTTGCACTGCGAGGCGAGAGTTTTTTTTTCTAAATTTTCATCAAAACGATTTTCATCAAAACGATATGAGATAAAATATTTCAAGTATGTAAATAAATGCCCAGCATTTTCCTATCTCTATAAATCAATGATAGGCGTTCTATGAAGGAGAGGGTACGATAGTTTGAAGTACTGTCGTAAACAAATTTCCAGGCGCATTTGCAAAGTATTATATAGCATATAAATATTTTTTCAAAATTCCTTTATTGAAAATGTTTCAGTTTCTGAAACGATTATTAAAACATTTTCAACAATAATTTTCCATCATGTATTACTCTTCACTAATTATTAGCGATCATATTCCGCTAAGGCTTTTCATTGTCAATCTTCAACTTCGTATCCTGAGTGGAATAAGTGCTATGCTGAAGATTAATCGAAAATTGATTAGTATTGATTGATTGGAAATTGATTAGCATTCTTGCCGATAAGATCGCATGAACTGCTAATAATAGCGTTTAAATTATAGATTTATTCAACAATGAAGCTATCATTATGAAGTGATCGTCATTTGTAATTTGTTTGCCATTGTTTATTTAGTGATATTCTTAAGAAGAGGCAATCTCTGCGACAATCGACAACTGCTTTCGATGCGAAGCAATTTTATGCAAACAAATTTTCTTTGCAAGTGGAAAATCATTGATGTTCGCTTGTTTACCGACTTAGAAGATTATCGGCTTTGTCATATGTGCTTTCCATGATTAGCCAATATTATTCGTTGAGCTGACAAAAGCAATTTACCAACAAAAATGCCATCGCTATACTTTAGCTGTCATTCATCAGTAATACATAATCGTAGAATTTTGCGATAACATTTGCATATTAAAAGAATAAAATTTAATAAAATACTCCGAGAAAAATAGTCGTCTGCGGAAATTGAACACGGTAAATGCTTGAAAAGCGGATATTTTAAAAGAATCTTTCCAATCTGCTCGTTTTTTCTTTGAAATTTTATATCGGTCCACTCTTTTCTAAATTTTAACGCCGATCTCCAAAAAAAATTTTTTTAACTTAAGTTGTTTTTTTTTTAACATGTCCGGATTGCAGAACAAATAATTTCAGTAAACCATATGCGTACCTCTGCTTGAAGAAATTTCCCATGCTTGATTGCAAATTTATGTCATTATAGAGGGTATTATAGCAACATCCTATGTGCACCTGTGTATTTGTGTGTGTGTGTGTCTGTGTCTGTCTGTCTGAGCGGTAGCTTCAACTATCGAGTTGCTGAAGCTATAATCATGAAATTTGTCTATCTATAATTTGTGATATATTGTGATCCATATACCAACTTCTAAATTGTTCTATCAAAAAGATTTATCGACACATAAAAGCAAATAAAATATTCCATTTGGGAGAGCCATTTTCTAACAATTGAGTCAAATTTTGCTTCTGCTGGACTCAAAAAAAACGGATTCTTTAATAGAAGAGTTGTGCGAGTGCAATACGCATAAATGCTTCAGTGCAAACGCTTCAATTATTCGCTAGCAATTTATAAAACCCTCTAGATGTGTGAGCGGAATAGCCAAAGTACATATAGCGTCAACACCTCTAGCACATGCTCCGCTCACTTTGATGCTCCTCTCACTGCCTTTGTGTTGGGATCCAATAAACCCTTCATTTTTTTTTTTTTTTTGAGAGAGAGAGAGAGTGACAGGAAGAGGGACAGAGAGGAGGAAAGATGAGCCGTATAATTTTATGTGTACCATCAGTCAAATAGGCTTTCTATGCTTCAATTTCCAATATCAAATTATATGCTCAAATATTTTCATAAAGTATAGCCAGAACTTATATTAATGGCATTTTCAACGTTTTGAATTTTCGCTTCACTTGAGGTGCTCGCAAATATTCCCATTTGGAGCATATAACGTTTCGATGAAAGTGGTCTAATCACATTCCGATTCAAATATTTCGCCATTTGCAATGAAAAACTTTTGAAGCAATAAAAAACCTTTTCGACTTTATATATTTCTTTGCAATTTCAATCTGAATTTGCTTTAAAAGTTTATTTCGATGCAAAATTTGGAACAAAATAATGTTGATGTTAATGATATCACTCTTTGTTGATTGCTATAACCAACGGACAATTATGAAAGGGTATCCATCGTTGTAAATGTATTTAATTCTCATTTATTTTCATATGCATTTAAATTTTCGTATGAATGATTTTTTGTTTGTAGAGTTCATTGTATATCGAATAAATGGCATGCATGAGTGCAATTTTAATGCTCGAGCAACGCCCTTTAAGTACTCATTCATATGTCTATTCTTCTTAATTCGCCTCTACTTTGAACTAATCCTGAAATTGTATATTCTTTTTTTTTCTAATTTGCATTCAATTTTTCAATCTCTTTTTTTTTTCGATGAACTCATTAGATCCTCTATGTAAATAGACTCGAAAATAAAACTGCAATATCTTTTGAGAATAAATGAATATGGAATAAAGCCAAAATCCATTTGCAACTGCTTTATTCGTATTTCTATTACTGCAAGAACACTAAACGATTCGGTGAAAATTCATCACAAGTGTATAGGTGAAAAAATTATATGAAGAATTGGATGGAAATTTTTAGATTGTATCTCATTCGAGAGAAAAGAATTATTGATTATAGAATGACGATATTTGATGGAAATATAAATTCAACGTAGAAAAAGATAAATAAAAATACTCAGCAAATTTTTATTGAATAAAGTAAAAAACATTTTTGTTGGAAAAACGAGTAAATATTCTTCTGGATATGCCTTATCTCACTCATCAACCACTTTCATAAGTTACCAATAAAAAGTCAACTATACATAAATAGTGCATCTATATTTTAGATGTTCTAGACGCTTATACAAATATTTCCGAAAAAGATTGTCCCGTGTGAAATACAGATAAAATTTTTAGTATCTTTAAATATTCATAGCTCTTTTCGAAATCGATCGATTAAAGTAAAATATAGCCCAAGAGAATATCATACGCTGGCCGCTACACTCATCAAAGTTTGCTCTCATCACTTCAATGGTTTCATTGCTGAAACTGTCCTGCAAACACACAGACACACAGACAAACATACCTAGGCATACACAAGGCTTCGTAGTAATGCATTTTTGCAAAAAAGATTTACAAAAAATTGCGCAAAGTAAAGTAAAAGTAATGCCAATTAACGCTAATTAAGAGCTTTTTGAAAAATTAAACTCATAGAGAATTTCTCCAATGAATTCTCTAATTTTTCTTGAAAGAAATCATAAAGAATGACCTAGGAAAGGCTGAAATCATGAATAATTATTTGTATTCCAAAGAGACAAAAAAAAGAATTCATAAAAGGTGAACATAAAATCTCGAATTGTAAGCAGTGATCATAACAAGTATGTGACTTATATAGCGCTAGCTAGATGCCAAGAATGTTATAAAAGATTATAAAGACATATGTCACGTTAAGATATTGCCTCAGTAGGCCAAACAATTGCAAGCGTCGAGAACAGAATAATGATGCAAAATTGATTTATTGACTAAGTAGCTCTTTGACCGCAAATTGATCATATTCACTTAACAAGTGAACAATGGGTATTACTCGATATTACCTAATTAATAGTAATTCAATAATATTTTATTTGAAAACAAAATAAACAATCAATTCGTAGAATTAAACTACGAAAACGAATAATCAAAGGAAATGAGACTTGCGGGTTTTATTGGCTCAAATAGAAATGAGCACTTTTTGAAACAAATATTAATAATTTTCTAGCTGATTTTAGCACTGAAATATTAGAATAGTGCCATATCCGTAATGAAAGTGTTGAAATATAAATTATTTTTTTATTACAAGAATATTATATGCATAAATTTTAAATTCTTAGAAGAAACTAATGCACTATTATGTATGGAATTCTGAGAAGTAACATACGTGTGAATAGCATCGAAATAAACTCATTATCGATGCGCTAATCAATCATATATTCATCATTGACTGACTTGTCGACTATTTGACAACGACGCTTAGTTGACTATTTAACATTGTTGATTCGATCAAAAAGGCGCAATTTGTTATTTCATTGAATTTTAAAAAATTCCAATTCTCATCATTTATATCCATCTGAATAATCGAAATACATCGGTGGATGTTTTATTTCGTTATTTTTTTTTATAAATAATAACAAGGGATGACACCTCTTCAAATTGTATCATCTAAAGTGAATAACATTTCAGATTCTCGAACGTATAGCAGAAAACGTATTTCCTTAAATTTAAGAGTCTTTCTATTGAAAAATCAATGCATCAAATCTTTCAAAACAAAATTTACTCTCACATTTAGATCTAATTTTATGAAACACAATGAAAATATAAAACCTTTTAAAATACAATCCATCATATCAAGCATTGCATAAGATTTCATCTTTCACAAAAGCAGCAAACGATGCCATCGACACTACGCATACTCTTACTATAGAAATTAACTAATATTCTTCAGAGTTCTATAAGCACTGTTGAATAAAACTATGAAGTTATGGGAGGCGCTATGAAAACCAAAGGTAAATCAATAGGCAGCAAGGAAAATATTGCTCTAGGTGAGACCAACATTGTAACTACATATAACAGTTTTATAATAGCCCATTCGGAAACAGTACTTCCATCTGTATTGACAATCTGTCACACACGTTTATGGAGAAATTTGTCTGCTTAAGTAGGAGATAGAGATCTTTCATCACCACTCTTTTCTGCAGATTGCTTATCGAAATCTTAAACAATGCAGATATGTGAAAACTTCTAAAGCTTCTATTCTAAAAGTAAAATATGGTAATCGATTCCACAAATACGTGATGTTGTGCAAGGTGTGCGATAAATATTGAACGATAATTATGTCCATTAAAAAAAATATGCGGATGTTCGATATTTATGAGTGAATTCTGCATGTTAAATTCACCTTCTATGTATCAGGGTATTAAAGAGTTGGCGGAGACTGATAAATAAATGAATGACAGCTCCTGACTTCGGAACAGAATATTAGAATCTCATGCTCACTCCTCTTAGTATCTTCTGACTCGAACTCGCTTTTACTATTATTTAGAAATCATGCATAGAAGAGTGCTACAGCTTATAGTTAGCTTAATTAGTTGCATAATTTGTAAATATTACTCTTGCAACGAAATCATCGAAACAATACAAGGCTTGGCAGCACTCCAATCAATAATGGTGTTCGTGCGAAGTTTTTCAGTGAATGTTACATTGTTGCTTAGACAAGTGGAAAGCACAGTGTGCGTGCAAAGGACAAACAGAAGAGGCGGCAAAGAAGGGCGATGATTCAGATTGTCATCGAGGAGGACACCTGAAACTCGAGTATCGGATGTGCAATGGAGTCCACGTCTGATCTGAGAATGCTACCTGGTCCCGTCGGTGGTGAGTCTCTTATATTTTTTGCACATCTCTTTCGGCAAGCAATTTAATTACTTGTGCGTTTATGCCTGTTTATATGCTATAGCATATTAAGTTCACAACCCCAAATAGGCTGTTCGGGTTGTTGGCATGTATTTGATAATTACGGCTTACCTCCTTTTATTGGTTTTTGTTCGGGTTCTGTTTTCGTGTAACAGTTCCCTGGCAGGTTTTTCTCCGTCATCACAAAAACTAGCATATGCTTAGAACAGCTAATCACTGATTACCATTCGAGCAGTCAGTGGATTCTATAAATGTGCAAATATTGGTGCTTAGTATATAGAATATCGCCGAACAGTCTTCTAGTCAATATCCGAGTTAACACTTCATAGACGCTCATGCGGGGATGGCACTTTTTTATCTTATAGTTTGTATCGAATCTCATTTTGCTATTAATTTGTCTGCTTTATTAGAAATCAATGCGAAAGATATCAGCTATTTGATGCTGCGAGGTAGGTACAACAGGTGATTCACCTCATTCGACTTTGCTGATCTGAGTAAACGAGAACCAAAAATAAGTGTGTAAAACAGTCTTAACTATCATCGTACCGAGTCCACAATGTAGGCAATCATTCAACAGTCATTTTTAATCGTCGCAATGCGATAACATTTTGCTTGTTTCAGTGAAATATGATGATGAATTGATGACGTTAAAGATTCACTTAGTTGTGATGGGAATCCGAGCGAAATCATTAACTCGAGCTGCGAACACTGACGTCCATCTGAAATACGATGAAGAGTATGTTGAAATTTTGTTTGCTTCTATTGAAATCTTCATTTTGCATCGTTTATTGTTTAAAATCGATGATGCACAAGATTCATACATTTTTTGCGCAAATAACCTGCAAAATCATTTTTATAAATCGGATTAGTTTTTCTGTTTTTTTTTTGAAATGTAACATATTAAGTGCTGAAATTTTAGATTTTATTCATGACTTTTATTGCATAAAGCGTTCTTTAATTTCCGCTCATTTAAGTGATTTTGATGCGCAAAAAAATTTCTTCAATTGATTCGTTTGAAATGCAGTAACGAATTTCTTTAAAAACTTTATGAGAGATATTCCCTTATTATTTCATGATTATTCACCTTCTCTTTTCGTTGCTATTGAACTCATTACAAACTTCAAAAAATGCGAAGTGGTATGTATTGATAAGCTTTCCAAATTCTTTGTTTTTATGTCACAAATGTATTCGTTTTTCACAAGAATATTCAGTGATTTGGGTTAAGCTGGCGCTTTTTTCAACTGCTTCATTGCATCATTTCATTTCATTTCAACTGCTACTTCATTGAACTTCGCTGAATGTTTTCCGCCCGTTGCCACTTATAGTTGATTGCCTATAATATAACTGACTTGATTTATTAACTGATTGTTGCTATATCTTTCTTCATCTTATAATAGAAATGAGCGAGAAGGAAAAAAGAAAATTAATTCACGTAGATGGATGTTTTCATGTGAATATATGTTTATCGTTTCGCTATATGAATGAGAGGTATTGGTTGCTGATGTTTGCTACTGCATTACGTTTATGAGGTGCTCTTAAATTTCATGTGATTTTTCGGTGTTCATTGATATTTTCACTGGAAGAATTGATTGCTTTCATAACTAAAGTGGATCAAAGATTATTGGGAACTGATCGTTCTCTATTGATAGAAGGGCATATCCCAATGTAGCTAATTTTTGCATTATTCGTCACGAATTCACGAAGAATAGAATTACGATTCTGTACTCACTATGAAGACTACCTGTTGCTGTCGTAGCCGCCACATAGGCGTTTTCTTCTATGCTTTTTCCTCGCTCAAATTCCATAGAATTTTGCGCCCCATTATCGTGGTAAAATCTACCAGTCACTAATATTAAGTCCGAAAAATTTTCTAAAATACGCGCACCGACAAGCTGCCAGAAGTTAACTCGCAATGGTGCTATGAATAATATTCATAGAAAAGAGGCGCTGGAAGTGCTTCAACTTCCGAGGAGGGAGGGGGTTGAACGGGAATTTTTTGCTCACAGTTCCTACTATGGTTAATACAGTTACTAAAATTCTCAATACTTCTCTGTGCTTGTCCTTAAAGTGGATTGTTTACACTTTATTTGTTTAGCATCTAACTATACGCCATTTGTTGAAAACTGAAATTTCTAATTAATTTCTCTTCAGGTTAAAGTAGAAGGGAGTGAGATCAGAATTTGCTAATATTTGCTTTTTTTCAGAAGCTTGAGCATTCTACTGGAAGTGTTTAAAATGAATAAGAAAGCAAAACCGCCAGTGAAGAACGTGCTTGATAGACGCTTCTATGAGATGGAGAAATGTCCTGGCAAAATCACGAAGTGTGACTGCAAGTTAAAGAAAGACCAATGTATTCTGACACTCCACAAAGAAGCACCAGCATTATGGGCAAATGCGCTTTCGTTATAGTCAAGCAGAAATATTCATCCGACCATTGCGCATCCGTTCTATGAACTGATTTGAACAGCTTTGTTGATTTTGTATAGAATATATTTAACACAAATGATGCGGAACTGTTGAGTTTTAAACTGAGGAGCTCCACTTTTTCTCGAATAACCTTCACTATTTCTTGTTGGTTTTGCATTACCAATTTCTCTGTCAAACTTTTGTCTTTTGTTATGAGCGAGGTATATAAAACTTAGTTCACAAGTCGCTCATAACAGTATGCTGAGCAAGATTATCGAAAACACTTAAGTTTGAGTCATTCAGCCTCATCGTTTTTCGTTTAAGTTATGAGTATTTGAGTATATATTGGAAATGTTAAAGATACATAAGAAGCAATTCAGCATAATCATGTGGTATTTTTTTTCTTTTTGAACATGGTGAACCATGAATTTTGGAATGAATTTAAAATGTCTGAAAATTGCGATAAGCTTATTATGAGAATTGAAGGGTAAAGATAGCTTCTAAAACTGAAATTTTTGATTTCATTTGGGGATGCTGAGAGTTTTTTCCGCTTACGAAAACAAAACGTGATATTAGATTCGGGGATCTTTAGAATACAAATTCTACTATATAATCTAGACTGTCATGAAAATACCTCGCTCATTAAGCGTTTAAATTTTTTCCCACTCCTTCCTGTAAAAATCCTGACTTTAAGCCTAAATGGCTCATGTGTTTAATTTTTCAGAAATCTTTTCGATGAAAAGTGGCCACAATACTATCTAATTGTTTGCGTCCACATGTTTGAATGCATCTTTTATTGCTTCGTTTCCCCGTTTTTTCCCACTAAGGAATTTGCCGCCGTGTTGATTTCTCATATTGTTGCACTTTTGCATTTTAAATGTTTCAGTTCGTTGACGGTGCCTGTTTTTTGAATAAACCAGGAGACGAACGGGGATTTTTGATGGTTTTCGGGAAGACGGGATGCGAATGAATGATTCTGATTGAGGAGAGTATTTTTTCCGGATAGCTGCACTAGAAGTTTTTTAGAGCAGTTTTTTTATATTTATTGGCGGCTGAAAGCGAAAATATGAGGACTTCATGATTCGTTCCTATCGTTCCTTATTCCACTGCTAATGCAAGCTTGAACGTGGAAAAAAAAACCAAAAGAATTATTTCTTAATGGATCTTTATTTAAGTATTGCTGTATATGCTGATATATACGTACATCCTTGAAAGGAATATTTCATTCTTTTTTGCTTTCTATTGTGCAAGGATCTGTAAAGGAGCACTGATATGTGCGAGTCTGATGTATTGTATAGGATAGAGTTAAACGTCATTCATGAACTGTTTACTGTGCAGTGCAGCGATATATTTTCTTACAAATGAAGGTGAAAAAATCGAAGCCGGAAATTTCGTTCTAAAGGTCGTATTGATATATTTTTTTAATTTCATCGTTTGCACTGCTGACATTAGAGAGTAATCAAAATTGACGAAATATTTCTATGATCGATATCGAACTTGTTTATCACTTTCTTGTGCAGCTATCTGGTTGTGATGATGTCGTTGCAGATTTGTTGAGAGAATACCGGAAGTGTTTTTTTTCTCGTCTAATTTCTTATGACACGCCTTCAGTTTACAAAAAAAAAAAATTGTTTTGTATTCGATCTCTCGTATTGCGTTGAATTCATTAACAAAATCGATGCTTTTTTTTCAAGTTTTTATTCGCAGTGTTGTCATGATTTCAAATAATGCA
Organism: Baylisascaris procyonis; assembly: GCA_037389465.1. Lineage (NCBI taxonomy): Eukaryota > Metazoa > Nematoda > Chromadorea > Rhabditida > Ascarididae > Baylisascaris > Baylisascaris procyonis. The sequence continues at coordinate 3,184,856 of JAZARR010000154.1, read as the reverse complement.
CTCACAAATTCTTCTCTAATGCCGCCGATCGCTTTCGTGGGTCATATCGATATTCTCACTGAAGAAGAAGATAGCATCATGTTGTGCGGCGAATTGAAGTGTCTTTAAGGATTCAGAAAACGTTCAATAATGCGAAGCGTTGCAAACAGTCTTATTCTATTAATCCTTGCTTCTCGAACAAAGAGATCCATAATGTTTGGGTATCTTGTGCGTAATTTTTTGAGGCAATGTTGTATTTTGTGTTGAGAAAAAAAAACTTAAATTTTTGGTAATCTTGAGATGGATGGGGAAGTGCCGAAGTTGTCAATTGGTATTCCAATCAACATTTTTTTAATGGTACGAGAGATTATTCAAGATTGTCGTGGTAAATCTGCTTTCATCTTATCATACAAAGCAAACATGAGATAGCATTAAGGGGAAAACAGTAGTCGAATGGAATTTTATCTTAGCGTCATAATTTTAACCCATTTAACAAGCGAACATTTGAAAAATAGTATCGAAAAGGCGAGAAAGAACGACATGATGCTGACTCATCATATAAACGTTAGGCGGGCAGCTTAGGGCATTTAACAAGCGGAAGAGCCGATTTGGTGAAGGCGTCTGCCTCATCGATTATGTGCATTCAAAAACTAATGCGGTCGAATAATCCACACAGTTTCGAAACAACATCTTATTCGGCCTATGAGTAGAAGAGGATATGATGACGTGCAATAAGTAAATAGTTGTTACTCATATTCAAAGAGTGCAACTGGTTTGTGATGGCGTACACAATGTTTATGCATAATTATTGGAGCAGGTGCAATCGGAAATGCTGTTGAAGCGATGCAGCTGTAAAGGTAATCGAAGAGTAGCTTTCACAATACCGTCTACAAAAACTTTCATCAAGAAAGAAGTGTAACTTTGTGATATTGACTTCGAAATTTTGATGCGTTTTTTTGAGGGGTCGTAGCTTTTCCTTAACTTTTCATGAGAAAGTTGTGAAAAATTTTTAGATCTCCAAGGAATTTTTTGTTGATTGTAGAATTTTGATGAAAGCCGCTTCCCTAGAAAATATTTCTTATAGAATCTGATGGAATATTCGTTGCAAGAGAACGCTTATATTTATTTGAGGCGAAATTTCTGAACCTTGGAGAACTTTTTGTAGATATAAATTTTTCTAGAAATCTTTTGTAGGGAAGCGATTCGAGGGTTGCCAGCGCCAATATAAAAAATTAGCTATTGCCAGCGCCAATATAAAAAATTAGCTAAACGATAACCGTCAGCAATTTCAGATTCCGCACCACATTAAAAATAATCGAAAAATAAGCTATCGTTGCATGAAAAGATTAGCCGAACATTTCGATAGAATGAACTATGAACAAGAAAGACGAATAATTCGATGGAAGGAATGCATATCATAATGTTGAGGAATGTAGAGCATTCACATGTTTTTTGTTGGTAATTTGTAGAGAATAAACAAAGGCTGTATTGGAAAATGTGATGTGACGTCAATTAGTGTGTAAGCATTGAACATTTCTAGTCGTATAGAAAAGCGAAGTGATCTGCAAATGCTATCGCCTCTTTTTTTATAGACTTTTGCAACATTCTTTCAAACAACGCATTACTGAGATAGACGTATGTTTTTATACACCTACGTATATATGTTTGACATGTTTTGTGGATTTATGTACGCGTGCGTAGATATATTTGTGTCTGAACATGTCTGTGCACTTGCGTATATGTGTATACGCGCTTCTTTCTGCCAGCACGTGTTGACTTACATATGTGTATGCACACACGTCTGTTTGCTAACATGTTTCTGCATTTATGTACATTTGCCTGCTAATATGTATATCTGCCAATATTTATATACGCATTTATGCATATATTTATTTATCTGCTGTATAGCAATTTCAACTTCTGAATCCACGGAAACTTCTAGTTATAGCCTACCGACCACTAGCACGCTACAGCTATAAAATTTAGTTGCATAGGCACATAGTGACCTCATCGAATTTGCAGGTAGGTATTGTTTGATAACAGGTTGAGTGTCAGTAAGAAATGACTTTTTTTGGCTGAAGATTGTTGGGGTTTTTTGTCATCCATTTCAGATATTTGAGTAATCGCTTCGAAAAATAGGCTGAAAAACATGAAAACATGAAGGCGCACATCGTGCTACTCTAATGTCACGCTCTTCCGCGTACTTTGATTCGTCTTAGAAAAGAAAAAGAAGTACTACAGATCGCATGAAGATTTCCTGTGATGGCTGAAAATCTAAAGAGATAAGTCTATAAGCTAGCGACTACTATTATGAATGTATGTGTGTATGGATGTGTCCGTTCGCTTACTGGCTCATTACTTAAATATTTATCGAACAGTTACTTAATCGGCCGACAAGCATGTTATTGTTGTGCAAACAAAATTTGCATATTCAATAAAACTTCATTTAATGATTGCTAGTTTAACAACCTGGCCAAACAGATATAATAACTATGTTGGATCCCATCTTTGGATGCCAATCGACGGAAGTGATGAATGGAGCCCGTATAGTCCGTCACCTGATTTTTTGCAGGTCGCGGCAAATGATTCACTAATCAATTCAAACATTCAACATGAGCCTTTTTTTCTGATGGATCCCCATTATTACGTTACTAAATGTTGCAGCATATAAATGAGTGAAGAATATATCGGGTAACTAGTATTTGTTCCTGAAACATAACAATCGCAAGATTTGGGTAGCAGACATTCAGTGAAATACTGCGACAATAAGCAATACAAGAGTACAATATGGAGGGAGATTGCTGTTCCACTCATAAAACGGTGCTATCGGTTGAGCAAGTAGGTGTGAATTTTGTTCTCTTCTTCGAATAGCTCTCCTCCTTTTCGGAGTCGAAAAAACGAGTTCTTTGTCACCGAATGATTGAAATGTTCGGAATAAAATATTTTCAAAGGATAGATCTTCAACGTACGCAATGTTAAACGTTTCTACTTATGTAATAATGCTTCATCAAGAAAGACGTAGGGAATAATGCCAGCAAGAAAATGAAAGGAACAACAAACAAAAGAAAGAGAGAGAGAGAGGAAAAGCCAGCCAGCAAGAAAAAGCAGAGAGAACAACTTTGCAAGATGCGCAAATCAACAGACCAAATTATGATTTCTTTAATGGAAAGGAAGCTTTATGACTATTGATGGAGGTGCACAATAGGGGATAAAAAATGAAAAATTACAGGCTAAATGAGATAATAAAACAAAATCAAATTATACGGGAATATGAGCGAACGAACGAAATGTACATTTTTGTACTTTACATTCTTCTTATCTATTCGCTCAACGGAATAAATAAAAATAAAAAAATAAATGAATAAAACATTGTGAATCAACATTTAAGAATGAATGAAATGATGAAAAATGCTCTCATATGGAGTAATCAGAAAAATGCTCAATAAATGCACATTCAATTAAAATAACACCTGAGATATAAAAGAAATAAAAAATGATGCAAAATGCTATAGTCCCTTTTAACGTTTCGAATGTAAGAAGCAGTATGCAATAATAAGCAATTACTAATATAAATTAGATCGAAAAAACCAAAAAGTTGAAGTCAAAGAATGCCAGCGTATGATTCTGACAGCTCTACATTACGATGTTATTAGCGATGAAAACAGCTGAAAAAAAAAGTGCAGTAATTATCTTTTAAAATGTAATCAACTTATTTAAATGTAACTTTTAATATTCAGCTAATATCGGAACATTATGCATCACTTTTTGCGATAACGACAAATTAGTGAAATTATGCAAAAGTATTACAATGAAAGATTATATCTGCAACAAAAACGAAAGCCATAGAAATCCATTTAAAAGCATCAGAAACGATGAGACAATAGACGTTAAATGAGAATCAAGAGGAAATAAAAACACACTCACTAACCACTTCTAACGATTCATTAATTATTGCTTTCGTTGCTAAAACTCACCGTCGATCCAGACTCAGCTATGCAGTTATCGAGAGATTTTAACCCACAAATATGTTCATTAAAATACCGAGCAAATATAGTATAACAGATTTGAACTTTGATCATCCAATTTCTTAATGAATGAATAATGAATGTCATTCTCAAATTAGTAATAACTCGCTCACTAAACTTGCAGGTAAAGAAAAGCATTACCCATAGAGCCAATTCTTCGATAAGATCATCCGTAATCAGCAACTTTATCCGGCCAACACCGGAATGATTTCATACCCGTTTACAATAGGGCTAAGGATGTAGGTGGAAAGATTGCCCCCTTCAACCCTCCTGAAAACTTGGAAAATTCATACGGAAAAGTCATCTTCGAGGATAGAATAAACCTACGAGAGGCCTTTAACCATCCCTATCCTACCAAAAGATGGCAGCTGACACATACTTACTCATCAACTGAATTATAGAGCACAATGGCAGCACATACGGCCACCGAACCGGCCAAGAAATAAAATCCAAAAGGCACAGTGTCGAATATAAAAAACGAGACGACCACCACCAAGATTATACTAACCGCCGATGCGAAACTTTTGTAGAGATTGTCAAGGTATTTCATCACAAGAGAGATATAGATACCACCTGCAAAATTATTGCACCCTACGTAAAACGTCCTCATGATGCCTGTCTAAACTGCTAACGCCGAAGGGAGAAGGACAGAAAATTGGTTATCCCCCTCAAGACCCGAAGATTTCCAAGACGAAGTAACCTACGCATGAGTCTGAAATGCTTTTAGCACCTAGAAGACGTTGGCGCCCCTCATATTCTTATTCCCTAAGTAAATAAATCCTTGTTATCTGAGAAATTTCAAGTGCGCAAGAGAAATTCGCATAAAATACGCTTTTTGCAATTGAACCCAGACCCGCTTTTAGAAGTAAACTGAATAAAAATGATGTATCCAACTAAGACATCTTCCAATTCCACTGAACCTTTGTAAAAATCCCAGAATTTCTTTTTCTTGTCAACTAATCGTGCAACAAAAATTCGATCCAGAAATTTCATATAAACTCATTTCGAAATGGGCCAAACAATTGAAAACGACTTAAGAAGCCTATCACAACAGCTGATACGATGCGTGCTTCTGCATCAAAAACACTGCAAAACAACACTACCACAACTCCATGATTACTGGAGACCTGTAAACTAAACGGCGGACATCTAAACGAAGCGAAGAATGCTTCAAAATCATCTAGTAAGCGCGAATAAGGATATCGTGATGCCCTCCTCCTTCCTGGGTCACTATGATGGTGGAAGGAACCTCACATCCAGAGTCCCTTCAGGCCAGAGAGTTCTAATGAAGTCGATATAGCCTTGCCTTTGCAGTAGCTTCACCTCCCTTTAAACTATCGCAGCACAAAATTGGCAGGAAATACGCTTACGTGTATAAGGAAGCCACATCTCATCCAATTCTACTCTTCTAATAACAGCTCCGTCTCCCAAAACCAATCCTCCAGGGATAAATAAACACGTGCTACTATAATAAAGAATTGGAAGAACGAACCAACGCTCAAGAAGCCGATTACAGAGACGACTTTATAGTTGTATCCATGGAAGAATCCACGAGAAAAAATCGCATCGAAATCGCCCAAGTAGCATGCCAAGGATGCACTGACCATTCCACAGCTGTACATCTGTAGATTCCGAATCCACAGTGGCGTGCTCGTACCGTCCTTCAGCATCATCTCGAAATACACTCCTGCAACTCGAATCGACCTTTCATCTATTCCCGTATTTCGAACAGATCATATGCGATGATAACTACTGTTCGAATCTTTCTCAACGAATAACCTTAGGTGAGCATCAAAAACGTTTGCGGTTATCATAAGCGCTGATCAATCAATGAATTTCTCACTAAAATAATCAGAGGCGTCGTAGTCAGAGGCTCAACGCAAGAAAAGCGACCCGAGTCAGATTTCTGAATTAAAACATTCTTATTCTGCCCATACCCCCCTCCCCCAAATTTATGGAAAGGAAGTTTAGTGATTGTAAACTTTTTTAGAAATTTTTGAAGAAAGAGATTTTTCAAACGCAAATTTACTCTGCCTGTTCATTCGCTTGCAAACGATAAAAATTTACTTCGCATTATAATTTGAAGTTTAATTTCTTACTGCCGAATAAACATTAAACTAAGTTACTGCTTCTGAGCAATAAAAAAACCATCCGGAAATTGCATATTTCATAGTCTCAGAGTAGATTATGCTATTTCGGCCAGAACACTTGTGAAAATCACAAATCTGATAGTAGTACATGTTATTGAAATGGCTACAACACGTGTATATTTAAAGTTGAAATGCCTCACAACACACACGTGCCGGCTGTTGCTATGAACCTGCCATTCCTACAGGTTTTACAACATACGTAGAACCTGTGGGATCAGGCCAGCAGACAGACCGTGAAGGACAAATGCCGCACAATCAACGACAATCGGCATTGCAAACCATACCAATGTAAACAATTTTATCTTGGGTTCAGTACATTGAAAAGGTATGACCTTATAAAAATGTAATAAAAATATATGGTGTTACGCAGGTATGCTACGTCGTTTCGTAGCATCACGTGCTAATTTATGACTTCGAAAGAAGTGTGCAAAATTATACGACACAATAAAACGTCCTACAATGGTTTTATAGAATGCACAATTCCTACAATGGTTCTGTATTGATTAGAAGCATTCTCTTAATGTAAATTTACCCAATTATATTTCTCCGTTTCCTTGTAAAGTGCTGCCAAGATGTTTACCATCCTTTTATGCTCTTCTTATTTTCACAATTACTCCCGTATTGGCAAGCAATGTATCCATAAAAAGCTACCAGATCTCCGTATGATGCAAAAACTTTCCTTCGTCAAGATGCATGGAGGTCGAAGGCAAACGAAAGAAAGAAAACGATTTAACTTCTTTAACGTCGCTTTTGAACAACTAAAATAACGGAGTGAAAGTGACAAAACAACAGAAACAAAAAGCCAAAATATAAATCTTTTGGAAATTAAATTTACCAATAAACATTACGATCCCATAGCAACAAGTTGGAGCAAGCAATGATGGTGGATGAACCAACCTGCAAATCCGGCGGTTACACACGTCAGTAAGACGGCAATTAAACCTAGCACATAATTTTCTGCTGCTGTCTTCGCATCCCTTTGCCCTTCGACCGCATTCATCTACAAAACAAATCTGGATGACATAGCTGACACATGTTACGCAAGTGGATTGGGAAAGAGCGGTAGTACAATGTAGGGTTGACTTCAAAAAACCTCAACGACTGTGAACCGTGGCACTGGCGGTGAAATTGGAAGATGGAAAGGAAAATGTGAGAAATGTGGCGAAAAAAAAGTTTTATAAGGAATCGGGTGCAAATTTCAAGGGCGAATGATAGATTAAGCAACTCTTTTATTAGAACTTTTAGTTCCTCTTCTCCTCTTGCCACCTCTTCATATCGGCCAATCCAACTAAAAAGCATCCACAACAAATGAAATTAGCATGTTGATATGCTTAACGCTTTCATTTTAAAACAAACGGTAAATATTGCCTCTAGGAAATGAATCCCTTAGCGGGTTGAAAGTATGTTGGCAAACGAAAACTTCAACATAAGATTATTTAAACATGTCAACATATAGAGTATCTTTCAATCTCAGGAAGGTTTTACGAAAAAAGAGCACAATTCGTCTACAAATGAAAGTACTGCATATGGTTCGGTCACAAACCAATACGAATGTATCTTCTATTTCCAATACATCTATCTTGAAATTCCTATACTAAAGTAGAACTATGAAGATATTCACGAAAGTTAAGAATGCAGAACACAACAAGTTAAACATTTTAAGGAACCCATTCCACTTCTCCAGTAATTCAGGATCAAGAGCCACTTCAATTCCCCCAACTCGTCACCTCGTCGCGCAATTCCAGATAAACTGAAAAAATCCGAAATTGAAGGGGCACTTCATCGACCCGTAGCGATTTCAACGCGCCTATACATGCCTTCATGATAGGGCAAGGCAAAAAGTTAGGATACTCATTACACACCAAGCCTAGCCAAGCTGAAAATTTATAAATCCAAGGCCTTTCCATTATGACAGCTTTCATAATCCACATTGTTTACGTTCCACTCCATACCTTTTCTATTTATCCTACTAGATTATTAGCCATAACATTTTATCATACTTCCGTCACTGTCCATGCAATGAATTTCTGCGATGATGACAATAGCAGAGTTAGCACCCATCACAATAACATTGCAAATTCATTCAGCAATGGCAAACAAAGCAACACCTGCACAGCTGCGACACCCATAAAGAGCCATATGATCGCTACCCATCTACGAAGCGAAAACCTCCGACCTAATATTAGCATCATGAAGATTGCCGTCGTAACAACTTTCAACTGTGTGGTCACCTGAAACAACGCTAGTTAATGAGAGAAGTATAATTAGTGACAGATGGGTAGAATTCAGAATCTGAATGCCAATCCACTCATAAACACTACTCGGATGTGTGTTCACTGAAATAAAAAGGGATACATAAACCGATATCCGACTACGGATCCGATATATCGACACTGGAAAACGTTTTTATCAAAAACATCATCACTAGACTTTCTGATCAGATCAATGAGAATCTTGTCGGCTCTACTGTGATCGATCTACGATAGACATCTGCGCATATACTCCAGTAAATTAATTAAAAATTTGAAATGCATGCGTAGTCAAAGAAAAGTCTCTTGAAATAGGCTCAACAATGCAAAAATATTCCACCTGATAGGTACCGGCGTCAAGATTTGAGAGAGCGATGAAATCAAGATTGTTCTGAATGGCGTATACTACCGACGGAACACTCATCTTTATCAAATCCAACGGTTTACCGATAAATTCCTCCGATATACACTTAAAGGATTTACATGAATTATTATTTTTAAACAAATAATAAACGCTTCAACTTCGAAGAGTTCAAATGAGCTCCCACTCGATCATATGCACTGCGGCCTAAAAACGCAACATTCCTCAAAGCTTAGAGCATAAAAAAATCTTGAACTTGGCCTCGTTATTTTTTTTTTTGAATTGAATTCCTTCTCATGACATTCGCATCACTCCTAAACCCACTATTCTTATCTTCCTATTGCGGTTATTCCTATACTTCACAATGTGTCCCATAGCTCTTTCTGAATAACATATTTCTCACAGAAAAAATTTTCCACAAAACAGAATTTTTCTTGAAGACAAGAAACGAGTAAATGCAAACCACAATATTATCTAATTTATGCTTTCATTGCGATTCGCTAATAAGTTCCTTTACTGAACAAGAAAATCATCAATCTAATATTCAATATTATCATTTTTTTTATCAAAAAGAATCCAACATGAAACACCGTACTTCTCTGATTAAAGACCCCTCTCGAATATATGACTCTTTCCCACTTAAAGGCTTAAAGTCATTTTAATATCCTCTTAATGTATGTTGGAATCTCACACAGTAAAATATGCCACAAATTCTTTAAACTTTTCACTCTAATATGTGTCTAAGAAACATATGAACGTCTATGAACAAATTTTTTGAAAAAAGACAACATTAGAAAAGAAAAAGAATTATAAAGAAAAGAAAAGATGACGTGTGGCTAACTTTTTTAAATTTAGAGAAACTTGAATTATTCATGTGGAAGAGAAAAAAGACAGTGATAAGCAACTTCACAATCTCCGACATTAGCACTACCGTTGTTGATGAATATACCTGAAAAGCATATATCATAAACACCACTATAACCCTACAAATGACCGTCATATTAAAAAACCAAACTACAGGTGAATTCATCATACACTATTGTTCGTAAAAAAAGGTACATGTTTACGAATAAAAATTTAATATTTAAGAAGCAAAACAACGAAAAACAATCCACTATATTACTTTTAATGATTAACAAAGCTATAAAACTTTTGCAATAATTAAACAGAAACCACAAAAAGTGAGGCTTGTCAACGCTAAAGGAATGCGCTATCCATCTTTCAATAGGGCAATTTCAGTAACAAATATTTTAAAACACCTTAAATAATGCATAAGAATGCCAAATGCTGAAGGAATTGTTATGATGATGTGTGCATTTTGCACGCTCATTGTATATCAAATTATTTCTTACAATATGCACATATTAGAATAATTGAAACAATCAGCGAAATGACAACAATACTCCAAAAAAATGCACCACTTTAGTTGTAAAATCCTGAAAGCAATGCCAAACAACCCTATGTGTGAGCAGTTACCACGACATATCTTTGTACTAGCGTGGCTAATTCTGCATGTCGATTTGCTGGTGAATGCATCTGCATGCTCAATCAGAATTCACTCGGTGGCTTGCTAATATACCATAAATGTCTCACTAAAGGTCAATGCATAGAAAGAAGGGAGGGCTGGGGGGGGGGGGGAGGGATATTCAAGAGAAGGTCTCCATTTAAACCGAACTCCAATTTCGTGGTTTTGTTTTAGTTATTATCATTTCAATTCATATTTGGAAAAGAGTATAAATATTAGATATATGCATGATGCGCATTAAACTATATGGGACTGAGGCAGCACCATGGTTTTATGTGGAAAACTCAACATTTAAGCTGGCACCTGGGTGAGTTCTGATATATAAGCACCTCCAAGGCGAGTTTACATTCAAAATGAGCTTAAATATCATGAATTACCTTTTATTCAAGCGTGAACCTCTTGCGGTTCTGCGGTGGCTTTTATTCAAAGGGTATATTGTAGTGTAAGAATATCAGGGTTCCAACCTCTTTGGCGCCTAGCGGGATTAAAACAAGGCAGCTTGATGGAGGCGCAAAATTGACCAATGGCGCAAATGCTTGACAGATTTCAGAAAATATGTGAAAATGAGCATAGAATGCTTTTTGCACTTCAATTTTCTCTAGAAACGGCTGCACTTCGCAGGAACTTTCTAATCGCTATGCCACCAAATCCAACTTGCTAAGTTGTTTAACGATTGCAACAAATGGCCGTATATGAATTTCTGATCGAGAAGAAACATGCAATAAACCTCAGTAGGAGGTGTAGTGGAGCGTGTATAACGAACGGCGATCGTATATCCAGTCCAAATAAATGTCATCGATATAACAATGTAACATCTGAAGAGGAAATCTGACGAAGAACGCTCAACGATCGGCTTTCGAACGGGTATACGAGTCGGTAGAAGTTCATGAAGTTCATTTGATAGAAGATTATCTGTCGAACTCCGATGATGTGCATCCACTGTTTCATCGCTCATCTTCAACAATACCAAATTCACTTTAAAAGGAAAAAAACCAACTAAACAGCATGGAGTGACTTATCAACAAAACAAGCAAAAATCTTTCCATATGATTTTGCAAGCTAATTGCAGAATGCATGATAGTGACGGCATCTTTCTTCCAAATAGGATTCTTTCGGCGAAATTTTCATTGATCACTATCATTTAAAAATGGAAACAGAAGACTGCTGACCTGAAATTAAAAAAAATTACACGTTGTATACGTGTGTGTCTGTTTGTCTGGCAGTAGTTTCAGAATAGGGGTCACTGAACTGAGCTTTACAGATTTAATGATTATAGTGCCGAAAGCATAGTGTTTCCGCGTCAACGAAATTAGACGTCACAAACAGTCTGACTATAGAACGTTTAAGCGTCACCGTTTTGTACAAGAAAAATGTGGTGTAGCCACTTTCCTACGTGAGGCTGGTTATACACAAGTTGGTGCATAGAGCACAATGAACCCACAAATACTATTCAATTTATATACCAAATACTTTCAAATACTGTATGCATAAGCAAATATTCGTTAATAATGTAAAAAAAAAGATTCTGGGAAGCTGCCGACTCCTGTCGTGCTCCCAAATAAAACTATCAAAACCATTTCATACAGCGTTTTACTAGTGTATTTAGAAAACAAAAAGTTTTTCAACAGCAAATCGATCTTAAATGTACTTCCTACTTCGAAACAAGTTCAACTTACACCTCTAAAACAAGTTTGATTTCGTTGACAAACACCAGCGCCATGTAGAGTGCTGCAACTTTTCAACCTCTCCACGTGCCAAGCTTGTAGACGACTTTCAGCGCTCCGGTGTCGCCACGCTAAAACATCAGTGCCTAAACGTTCCGACCTCAAACCGCCTCAGGCGCCAGAATGATGTCATCGGCCAGTATAATACAAGCTAAACAATGCTTTCCTGTACCATCCTTCTAGTTGATAAACCAACTTCTAAAAGAGCTACAAGCAGTCAAAAGCGCCATAAAACAAGGTATGCACCTTGCAACCTATCTCGTTTTCATTTTACGCCGGTCAAAATAACAAATGCTTTGCACATCGGTTAGATAAAATATGAATGTAATTATCCCGTATGTTTCATTTTTGTTGGCAAGAAAATGTTCTCTAAATTGAGCAGAAATGAAAGGAGTACATCGAGATAGCTCATCTTGCAAATCGTACCCACACGCCGATAGTGCGCCATTGAACTGGCTGAAATACGACCTGCTGCCAACTATTGGAGCACCTACACCATTGACATTTGTGTGGGAATAATATGCAAAAAAGTACATTTAAAAGAAATTTTGAATAAGGAAACTTTTTCGGTGATTCTAATAGCAAAAAAAAAGAAGCAAAAGAAGCCCTGATCTTAGCGAAATTACGTGAGTGGACAAAAAAGAAAATACGATTCTTTTATTTGCAATGATTTTTCGTATTACAGGTTTATTTTTGCAGCGATTATAATAGGCGACTTTTCCACCCTCATCCCCCCCCCTCACCCCGATAAGATGGATGGGGATGGTGGCTGCTGCCATCGATAGCAGTCAATCAATACAAGAGCAAGCTCGAAATGAGGGTCGAAAATAAGAGAATGAAGAGGCAAGGCGGGCATAGCGTCGAGGAGAGGGGGAAGGGGATAGGAGGCACACATGCACAATGACGATTCGCCGACAGAATAAAATATGAGTTTCTTTGCTTTTCGGTGTTTTCTGTTATAACCTGTTTACCAGTTTAGCTAATGCACCATTCTAGCCATCCATGTCTCGCTTTATGCTAGATTATCACTTCGACTAAGTCAATAAACGTGTGAAGATAATCTCGTCACTTCGGCTGCTTTCATAGATTAAAAGTGGATCTATTCAAAAATCTCCCCGGCAATTTATGGTGAAAAATCTGAGACCCGAACTCATCGTTTTCGATAGAGAGGACTTTAAGATTGTGTCGTGAGAGATCGGTAACAAAAAGTACAGTCGGTATTTGTGCTACGCATGTCCGAAACCCTTTTTAAACAAGCTTAAATGATACTTTCCTCTTTATTTTCAATTTATGCAAATTCAAACGACGAATGTCATCTCCACTGTCAGCACCCAATTGAACATTTCAAATGTATTTCTAACTGCTAAATGAATTGTAAGGTTTAATATACTACATCTAGCACGCATCAGAAAATCTCTTGAAAGCAACGCTCTAGAATTTCAAACAATGAAATGCTAGGTTTAAGAAAATTTTCGGACCCTAGCATCACATTATCGAGGATTTGCAATATATCCGGATACGAGAAAATTCGGAAAATTTGAACGTATTGCGGTATATTCATAAGTGACTTTAAGCATTATGCCTACAGTATGCGTTTACCATGACATAAGGTAAACTTCAACAGCGAAATTTGATGCAAACGAAAATTGGATTTTTTGAAAACCTGGGAAAGTTAATGAAAAGTTTTCAAGGGATAAAACACAAAACAAACAAAATAAAGCTAACATTGTGGGCACTACGCAAGAACGATCGAAGCATTCCCAACATGATGTGTAGCTATGCCGCAAAAAAGAATCATATATTACTTTACAATTTACTGCTCTACATAAGAGCTATTATAACTACATTTTCTTTCGCTCGAGCTAATATAGCGAAAGTTTTCCGCATTGGATAATCTTCATAATATGCACATCTTCGCTTGACCACTCTTCATTTTCGAATGAGTGAATTTAAAGTGCATTCCGCAACGAAGTTTATAGGCAGACAGTCTCTTCGTGATTGTGCCTAAACGATCGTCCGAACGGATATTCCTATTTCACTTTCAAAAGACCTATCCTCCTCCTTCCTTTCCCTCTCCCCACCCTTTACCTATAAATCGGGGACTCCGTAGACATGATATCAGTTGCTATTGTTCGCTGTTTCATATTTAACAACAAACTTTTATCCTTTGTTATGACTGCTATTGAGCGAACGTCTAAACAAGGAAAGGAATAAAGAACGAGCCATACAGAAATTGGTGCGAGCTCCCTAAATTCATGCATTTCATTGAACTGCCGTTTTCCCAAACTGCCGTTCATTGAAGCGCGGAAGTACGACGGCGTGCAAACGGCAAGCCCGATGCGGGGCTCGAACCCGCGACAGCCAGATTAAGAGTCTGGTGCTCTACCGACTGAGCTAACCGGGCTGGATACTGACTGCTTTGCAACGCCACATCAACGTAAATTTGAGTATGCTAAACATTATATAACCTAAATGAAGCGATAAACAAGCAAGAATAGCGTAACGGATGAGCGTGCCACGTCCTAAATGCTCGCTATCCATATTGCAATCGCTGACAGTTATCTGTTTTTCTCATTGGTGAAATGGGATTAACGAGCGATCGCGCAGTTATGTCTTCATGCATTGTATTGTTGAGAAAAGTCAGGTGCTAAATGGTCGTTTGAGGTATTTTTGATGTCTCATCAGTCTCTCATAATCATGGAAGCCATGCGGAACTCGGGTGAAGTTAATGGTAAAGTGCCGAAGGGAACTCGAATGCTGGCGGCGGTAAAGCACATAACACGTTGCTAGAAAAAGGCGCAGTGATGAACAGGTTGATTGACGCTTCACTTGGTTGGCAGCTTTCTTGTCAGCGCAAATCAAACAGCGTCGGTGAACCCTGCTTGTTTAAATAAACTTCTTAGAAAGCAGGAATCTGGGGTCACCCATCACTCACTCCCCCTCCCCCCTCCCCCTTCAAAAGCACTTTAATGCCTTCTTCACTAAAAAATTTGACGGGATCTATGAATCTTTTCGAAGGTGGAGAACACTTTCACAAATAGAGCATAATTTGAAGCAATATGTTATACAAAGTTTTTTGAGGTGGATTGTAGCGTCGCGGAAGCGATTCAAAAGGAGTGCTGAGCGACAACGATTCGGTGCCGCAATGTCGCACTTTCTTTCTATGTGCACCGCACTCGTTGCTAACACTTTGTCTTGCTCGCTTTTGTGGGGCCGCGATGCGTACCGCCGTCGTCACACAACAACATCGCCAGCCAGCCTGCCTGTTTCCTGCCTCAACAACTCTTCACTTTCGGTTCTTTCGCTCTCGTTGGCGCTTCTTGACCCGCATTTGTAGCGTCATCGACTTTGTTATTCGTTGTAACGAAGGTCAGTCAGCTTAACGTTTCGCAACGAAGGTTTAGCCTCAGGTCGTCATAAAGATGAAGTTCGAGAACTTGCTCGGGCAACACGGAACGGCGGTTGCGAAGCGTCTCGGATGGAAACAAGGTGAGTGTCATCTGTCAACCATGCAAGGCTTTTGTCTTTTTCGATTAAAACGTATTTCATGCACTGCGGAAACCGAGCTGTACACATAAGCATGCGTCAACCATAGCTCTAAAAATTGATTGATCGATTGAGATTGATATAGAAGCTTACCAGCCTATTTATTTGAGCTCTTGCATCTTGCCCATCTAACGAAACAGTTTAACAATTTACCAACAAAAATTCAATTTCTTAAAATAATGACTTCCTGTTCGCATCGAAACAATAGCCAGCACATGTTTCCCCCAGAAGAATAGTTGTTCTGATATCGGAACGGTAAAAAAGAACGGTATGCCGGTTCTTAGCATTCTTAAAAATGTACATAGCTTTTTTCGAAACTGATGAATCACAGTGACTGATGTTATATGAGGTCATCGCCTAGTGTGCACTGAACTTATCAAATTTCGCATCTTTAGGTTCAATGGTTCCTTTGTTGAAACTAATAAACAAGCAGACAAGCACATACATACACATACATATACACAGACAATGATGTCGCCATAATGCACTTATTCAAAGCGAATTTATGAGAGCGTATGAAAATTAAAAATACGTTTCCTTGAAAAGATTTCCACATAGAAATGAGTAATCAATCATGAGCATGAAATAAAAGTGAAATGAGAGTACTTTATCTGAAAAAGAAAAACCGGAAATTTTTAACTCAGAACAATTTTATATAATAGAATAGCAGATGAAAATTGGTGACCGAATGTTGATGACAATGAATTTAACTTTTTTTTTTCTGTAAACTTCTAAACTTCTTTATAAGTTCGTTTCCACATAAATTCGTCATTTGAAAACCATTGCCGGGTACTTTAAGTATAGAATAAATAAAAGGAAGTTGTTGGAATTGGTAAAACGATTCTCTTATGAAGCTGCATACTGTTTAAGCATCTCTTTTACTGTGTTATGCATAAAAATGCGTGCCCCTCTCCATTCCATTCTTTTGGTCTTCGTCGTCATGTTACAAATTGTCTCAATCATCAAGTGAACTTGTTTCACGTGCAATGCATTTTCCACACCAATTTTTCACATTTGAATACGAATGAATATTACAAAAAGTGTCCATTTAATTGTCTCATTTATTTTCTTAATTATATGTCACAAATTAAAAAATTTACGAGACCAGGTTGAAATCATTGCGTTTTCATGGATCATCGGATGCGAATTATTCTTGTGAATTGTTGCAAATTATTCTTTTCCTTTGTCCACAGATGAAGAATGCTCTCTTCAGGCAATAATATTTCTGCAGTACGCAAACAAAGAACATGTCAGCACATCTCTTGTTCTAGGCTTGCCATCCCTCAAGGCTTCTTTCAGGCGATCAACACACTTCTCAAAATTATATCCTCTTATCTCAGCGAACATTTCATTCAATCACTTCCGCTAACAATCGAATAACATTGAAATTGACCACTTAGCAATATTTTCTCAATTTTAATAACGGGAACTCTGACAAATCTTTTTTTTTTTTTTTGACGCAGAGGAATTCAAAATGCTATCTATTTTTAAAAGCTTCTTAACATTTCATTTTGGAAAATTTTTTTTGCACGAAATTTTTATTTGTTTTACTCGATGTTGACTTTCATTTATGAACGCTGATCACTAGAATTTAGGCAATTGTTGGCGA
This sequence comes from Baylisascaris procyonis, assembly GCA_037389465.1. Taxonomy (NCBI): domain Eukaryota; kingdom Metazoa; phylum Nematoda; class Chromadorea; order Rhabditida; family Ascarididae; genus Baylisascaris; species Baylisascaris procyonis. Next base: position 3,167,688 of record JAZARR010000154.1, on the reverse strand, counting down.
TTTAGTGGAAATTCAACGTATATTTTTGATTTTTTAATCATAAAACTAGCTTGGCCGCAATATGATTTAGAGTTGTTTATAAGATTTGTCGACAAGCCTCTGTGGAGTATGAAAAAAAAAAAAACCAATCATTTAATAAAATTTGCTTATATCAAACAATTATATTCCCCGTCTTTCGGAGTTTTTTTTTTTTTTTTTTTAAATGATGAAGGATTTAAAGGATTGTTTTATTTTAGCTTCAATATAATTGAAGCAAATTGGCCAATCAAAATAAATAGCCAAATTTCAAAGAATTCGTTGGCGAATATTTCAAATTTGAGGTGATGAAGAGGAAAGTTGGTCAAAAAAAGCGATCGATAGCTTAATGAAAAAACTACAAAAGCATAACAAAGAGGCATTGGCAAGTCTCGAAATGGCACTTCAATGTGAAGGACGCCAACGTACTGATTGCGTTACTATACCACGTTCACTTGATGGTAGACTTCAGGTATTTCTACTATATTGAAGCATTGCCAATTCTGTAGTTGATTACTACAAAGTATTTTAACCAGTTTACTTCTTTTAAGTTCGTTATAAAATGTGTGGAATTCATTGGACGGTTCATAAGATTATAGTGACATTAGAAACCTTTAAGACTGACTTTTCCGTTGATGAACAAGGAAGGCGATTTTCCAGCACTCAAAAAAAAAAAAAATTACTGAGTTCGAAAGGTTTTTTTCTAACAAACAGCAGTTCCTTCGATTTCTCAGCAGCATTTCCTTCAATATCCAATTTTTAAAAAATACGGCAGTTTATGATAAAATCAAGCAAGGCTTTTCATTGAGTTCAAGGCAACAAATTTTTTTAAACTTAACTTCGAAAAACATCGAATTCAGCATAAATTTTTGGTGTGATTTTCGCATTCATCGCTTTAAACGCAGTAAAAATTGGCCGATTTCGTTTTCGTAGCATTCCTCCAATTTTTGAGAAGTGATATTCTCTCGAAACTCTAACAAACTGCTTTAATAAAACGATTTTATTATCCTTTGTTGCATTGGAGTAATCACTGTAGGTCAATGTGAGGAAACGACGGAGGCCAATGTAATATCTCATCGAAGAAATCTAAATACTCAAATATTGATAGTACTTAATAATATTACCTAATTGAATACTTAATTTGCATAAATGTTTCGACTCTCCGGTGATTCTGATCATAGAAAATCAATTTCAGATCTCTCATCGAAAAGCACTACCACATGTGATCTACTGCCGAGTATATCGTTGGCCTGATCTTCAATCTCATCATGAATTGAAAGCGATCGATGATTGCCGATATTGCTACGAATCGGGACAGAAGGTTAGCTTTATTCTTGAAAATTCATATAAACTTATTAATATAAATGAACATCGTTTAATGATCGAACAAAGAATGCCCATTTATCAGCAAATATTTGCTAAGTTATTGCCTTTTAGTCAAGAAATATGCTGTGCTACTTGATTTCCACTTCAAACGCAATGTATTCTGAAATAATATTCTTACTCGATAAATATATCGTTAAATTGCGATATTTTGCATAACTGAGAAAATATTAAGGTGAGATTGTTTTTTGATTTTATGTTCATCCGGTTGAGATAATTATTTTTTATCTCTCTTTTTTTTTTAATTTTACTCCTTAAAGTCATCAAATGTATAGCTCTTATACATAGCGATCGACAACGAACGCTTCGTACTGTGTTGTTGTTCGCATAAGATAGGCTACAATAAGAGGCATGTTCACATTTTGGCTGTTATTGTAGTTCTCGGATAACGTATATTTATTCGATTCTTCTTTATATATCGCTTTACTACAACAAATTGCTTATACTTTTGGTGGAAAATATTACTACTTTATTAGCTTATTATTGCCGAAACTTTGAAATAATTCAACTTTTAAATGAAGAAAAGAAAAATATAAGCTATGATAAAGGAGAAAGCAATTGATAATGTGATAAGGCACTGAAATATTTTAATAACTAAAATTAATATTCAAATTTACTAATATTTTGCATTTTAATTTCTTAAAAAATAATTTACTAAGCATCGCCGCACTCATTCACTAAATCTTATTTCATCACAAAAATGTTTGATGAACATTTTCAATGCGTTGATAAGTGCAATAGTGACGTCATTCATATTGATAATCTTTTGTTTTGCACTATAACACCAGTAAATGTATTTGACTCTTCGAAATCACTTCGATTATAAATTAAAGGGGCCACCCTCTCTTCTAAAATAGTTGAGGCGGAAAAAACATGAAATTCACCATCAAAGGTGACCAAAAATTTGCAAAAATTAAATTTTTATGCAAAAATTCTAAAATAAATTGTGTCAAATTGCTAAATGAACAAAAATTTGCCTATTCAATTAAAATACTTCAAATAAGTACCTCATGATCGTGATATTGAGGTGAAAGGTAATTGTTTTTTTTAAAGGATATTTGCATAAATCCATATCATTATGAACGTGTTGAAAGTGCTGGTATCTTGCCACCAGTACTTGTGCCTCGCTATACGGAACCACCACCGAATATTATTCCACGTCTTCTACGAATGTCACATGTTCATGAAGGTACTTCCGGCTCAACAATGCCATGCAATATCGATTTCAGTAATTTCAACAATCTTACGGCAAGTTTCATTGAAATCAACAATTCGTTTATTTTGAACTGAAACAATTCAACTGTATTATTAAAAACTTTTTTACTATTTTTTAAAGATGTAAATATCTGAGATTGCAGGATTATTGTGTTGATAAATAAATACTCTATGAAAAGATATTCAATAATTTATGCTTTTGAGAAGGGGATACCTGATGATCTAAAAATCTGCTGAAAATTTTCAAATGGGATTCTAGATTATCCTCATCTTCAGTTAGTTGTATTCGTAGTTTTTATGTAATTGAATGCCATGTTTCATAGTACCCATAGCTTCTCTGAAATCGTTTTGAATGTAAAATCACATATTGCACTTGTAAAGGTGAAAATTGGGCTGAATTACTACAATTTCATATTGTAAGCAGTGTATGTAATATTCGAAGAACGTTGATGAAAAATTTTCAGCAGATGATCAATCAGAAGCAAGACGAAGAGATGGACACCACTATGGCGATACCACAGGATGTACCAACAATTGAAGTACGCCTTATCATTGTGTGTAGAAATCGAAAAAAATAAAAAAAGGCCATATAAAATTTTTTTTCACATTGCTTTTTAGCATTATTCAATTAATAACTTTTATTATTAATCCAATATTTCACTAGATTTTTTGAAGACTTTATTCTGAAGAATACAAATAAAATTAGTGAAAACGCTACTTTAGGTACCATATGAAGAGGGCAAATATTGGGCAACAATTAGCTATTTCGAATTAAACACTCGTGTTGGTGAGCAGTTCAAAGTATCATCGCCGACGATCCAAATCGACGGATTCACCGATCCAACATCCAATCCAAGCAAAATCTGTCTCGGCCTTCTTTCCAACGTTAATCGCAATCAACAAGTTGAATCGACTAGGCGCCATATTGGCAAAGGTTCTTTTAAAATCTTCTTCGAGTCTAACCATTATTGGAATTTAGTTTTTCAAATGATTAACTGACGACTTCTCTACCCCCTCGCCTGTTCTCATTCATTCCCTCCCACTTCCTCCTTCTGTTCTTTGAGTAGTACAACTGGGAAAAAGATCCACTTTCGAAGGAAGTGAGAGAGAAGGAAGCGGCAACTTTCCTTTTGCTTGACGTACCAGAATATTCATGTGGGTTCTTGCCGATGAAATTTGAGCACAAATTGGATTGATTCTTTGCAAAGTGAAATATTTGCAATTCATTATCTTCTTTTATTGTTCTAATCTAACTTTCATCTTTATCTCAGCTAAAGAAATTCGCTTTCCTCTTGACCACATTATATGAATAAATATAGAAATTTAACTAACATCGTTGAAAATTTTTCGAGTAGATAGCCTTGCAGTAAGCAATATACGTAATTAATTATTCCACAATGTGATTATTGCAATTCGAATCAGTTTACTTTCCTTAACCATATCTTCAATCTCTTTCACTAGTATTGGTGATATATATATATATATATATATATATATATATATATGGAATTTCTTGTAATTTTTTATTGGGGATATTTTAGCGATTATAAAGCCTCCTAATAAAAATGATATTACAGGTGTGAAATTGACATACGTACCAAATCAAGGTACATTATTCGCTGAATGTCAAAGTGAAAGCGCTATATTCATACAATCACGTAACTGTAACTATTTTCATAATTTTCATCCCACAACAGTATGTAAAATCACGAATGGAATATCGCTGAAAATATTTGATATGTCGAAGTTTAGAGAGGTTCGTTGTAAATTTTTTTTATTTTTGTGCGATTTTTTTATGATTTTTTTTTCAGTAAAAAATTGATAAATACACGCCTTTACTCATTAGCAAATCTGTGCTTGTGTATGTATTTGCATATGCCTAATCGCATATTCGGTAATTTCAATTTGCAATTGATTTCAATCGTCTTCTTTATGATTCATTTGCATATAAATCAAATTCCAAGGTATTTTTCGGTCATTTTCTTAGGATAACTCATAATGATCTATGCCTTTTTTCCATATTTACATAGTATTGATTGAATTGCAAAAAGCACATATCGTGCTAGATTCTCTAACACTCTTTTTCACGTTTAGTGATTTGCCTCAGTCGGAATCCACAACGGGGACACTATGATTTTATTTCCATCTTATTGGTGTTGTGAACTTTTCATCCGCTAAATAACTTTTCGTGACATTGTTCAAATGCAATTCTATTAGAAACGGAAATATTGACTATGTGAGGGTGTCGTACGATTATTCGTCTTTTGGGTTGAAGCAACTCAAAATTGGCGTTCTAAAAACAAGATGATTATCGTTTTGATAAGAAACAGTTACGAATGCTCGTCATTGAGTCACATAATTCTTTCAGTGATAATCAGTAAGAGGAGTATGTTACATGTAACCTTTTGAAACTAAAGTGGACGTAGACATGAAGAATGAATTCTAGGAATATCGCACGTACGTACTTCTGTTTGCATATAGCATTCGGAGTTCATCCTGAATATCCTTCCCAGCCGCAAAGGGACCATACGGAAGGATAATTCACTGATTTTTGGTCAAGAATCACCCTCCATGTAATCCTCCTTCACTACGGGAGGGGATTCGGAGAGGATTCGAAACGCGATCGCTTTTTCCCCAGGATCAAGAAGTTCCTCACCTCAGTTAGGGGTATATGGGACCCGGACATCACCCTTACAGGCCAACAAGTCCGAAGAATTAGGTACAATTATAAGGGAAACAATAGTTTATTGCAAAAGAGTTAGGAATAACTAAAAAACGGCATTTGATCGCTGTTAACCAACATCTGATCTCTATTAGCCTTAATTACCTTGCCAACCACATCTTCCAACGAGCATTCTCGATTACAAAGGAAATATTGCATATGAATAAATGCCATTACTTCAAGCCATGTGAAAACTTGATTTGTTACTTCCAGTCTATAATTTATGAGGACGTCTTCGTTTCAGGTGGATTTAAAACGCTCAAAATGTCCATATATTAGGTAGTATTCATATTTTTGGTATACTATGCAACCAACTGAATTATGCCGCTTTGTTGAAACTTAATTATTTGCAGCTATTGGTGGAATCAACTCGTTGTCGTTCATTTGATGCGAGTTATGAATTGACCAAAATGACAATAATACGGATGTCATTCGTTAAAGGATGGGGATCCGAATATCAACGACAGGATGTTACATCAACACCTTGCTGGATTGAAGTTCATTTGCATGCACCGTTGCAGGTTTTTTTTTTGAGACTTCTGTTTTAGGTGCAGTAAATGTGAATGTGAAATCCTCCCTCATACCAGCAATAAGAGGTGGGGTAAAAAGCTGTGACTGCGAGATTTCTTAGCAGCTGTTACTCATTTCGATTATAGACTTTAATAGTTTTGGCCAAATGATTTTTTTGTGATATTCGATTATTAATACTTGACTGCGATAGTTACCTTTCCTTATTTGATTGTTCAGGGAATGCAGTTCATCATTTTTTATTTTTCAGTGGCTCGACAAGGCACTCTCTCAAATGGGACCGCCACCGAATCCGATCTCATCAATATCATAACAAGGCTCTATTCACATCTAATGTATTACAAGAAGACGGCTCTTACCCGGGGAGAAACTTCAAAAAGCGATCTGGGAGCGGAGGGGAAATCTAGACGAAAGGGACAGGAGGATATAATTTACATGGATACCCTGACGAAAAAAGGGAGGTTAACCGCGACAAAAATCAGGGAACCCAAGGGAGCAAAGAAACGAATAGGTGCTTTTCCACTCGGTAAACCTTGTCGGGCAAATAGCATACGTAGAAGGACCAGCTTAGCCAGAATAATTGGGGAGAGGAAAGTTGAGCGGTATCCTGGTCATACAGTAGTTCAGGCTAAGAAAAACCCTAACGCTAGAAAAAAAGCAACAGATCGGTTAACGAACATCCCCTCAGCATACTACTCCTCATCAAATGAGCGTTCATCCACAATTCGAATATGTAAATATTTGGTTCTACACAAATGACGATCACATTTTCTATGAAAACTTGTTACAGTGTTACTATTGAGTGCCACTATAAAAAAGAAATAAACGAGTTCCTAAATTTTAGTTTTACTTCCTTCAAGTGTTATATGTATACATACATATCTATTGCCTTATAAATATCTATTGCCTGTAAAAAATGAAATTCAAAATAACCACCGGAAACGATTTCCCTTTATGTAGATATCAGTAACAATACAGCACTGTTTCTGTACAAACCAGTGAAAACGCAACACTGTATATTTGTATACATCAATGAGTGTCACATCATTTCCGTTTATTTCAGAAAAGGGTATAAAAAATAATTGAATGAGACAAACTAGCAAAACACTTTTAATCCATTATAAAATATGATTCTTTAATGAAGTGTTTAATACTTTATAATAAACAATTTACAAATACATCGTTCTTAGTAATAATACCTCATTCTGCTAATTCAGAATGCTTTAAATACCTTGCCTTTATCGTCATAAAGCATTTATTTGGTATGGAGCTGTCCGATAATGTAACCGACAATCGCATCAGTGCCAAATGGCTCACTTAAAAGTGTTTAGCATTTAAAAAGTGGAACATAAAATTTCGTTCCTTGGGAAAGAAGGAACTATTTCAACAAAACATCTGGTGAGTACAACATTTGAGCAAAGAAAAAACATTTCATCAGAATACTTTAATGTTAAGTAACGCCTAAAAGTAAAATAATGCCTAATAAGCTCATATGATTGGGGCTAATCCATGCAACAAATTCAACATCCATCCATCACGATCATAAGCATACAGCGAGCAAATTAGTTAACGATGGTGTTTTCAAACAACGCAAAGTACTTCCTATTACCAGTAGAGATTGGTGATTGATAACACTGATAACAGTAAAACTAATGAACAATATACCCAACATTACAATTATTTAGACTTGTTTTCTTCGGCGGACTGTAAATTATAGGCTTCTTTGAGGTCTTTGTAGAGATCTCTATTCAATATGACTCCAGCAGTAAGTAATCCATTATGAAATGCACTGCTCACTCCACAGAAAAACACATCCTGACCTGAAAATACGCAAATGTATTAAATGGGGATAGGAATAAAATAAATATTTTAAACGATAGCTTTCGCTCATGAATAAAAACACCGATGAGCCATAAGGATTGTAGCATTTGATTATTATTTCATAGAGATCATCGCAACCGTTATGAATGGGTTTATTTATTTCTTGACCACAGGCCTATTAAAACGAGTCCTCTAAAATGTGCTGATCGTAAATGTCAGTGTTTAAATACTGAAAGGGGTTTTAAAAGAACTAATTACGGTAAATTTGATCAAAAAATAGCTAAGCGAGCAAACAATTTTAAACAATAATGTCCCTCTGTTTAACATGGTCAGTAGTAGCATTTTCTTCTTATTTGGAAGGTTAAGCGTCAGTAACATCATGCTCTCTGCAAGGAACGGTTTGAGTTGGAAGATGGAAGGACTGAACCTGAGAGGTATAGACCGGGAAGGTCACTCGTACACCTGAGTTCACTCCAGAAGTGTGGCTTGAATCTATCGACATTATGCGCCAATGAATATAGCTCCCCATAGGCATTTTGCATATAGTATTGCTGTGAAAGCGAACTCGAAAACTCCGTAAATACTATCTGAAATATTCTCGAATTCACTTTATTGCGCATAAATTCGCAAACAATTGCTAGCTTTTTAAATGATTATATGCATTACTATTTGGCAGGATGCATTTCCAACTGGTAACATGCATTTTCGACCGATAATGTGCATTTCTAATCAGTGATGCGCATTCCTAATTGACAGATAATGCATTTCCAACATATAATACGCATGGAATAATATATGAATTACTGCGAGACTATTAGCAAAACTCGTTGTTTAGAACGAAGAAATTCCAATTTTTAATTTTATTCTTAATTATCGGAAAATGAATTCTGTAAGGTAAAGTGAGAACAAAATTTTAAATTGTATAGGACAAATTTAATCGAGATTTTTGAACGGATATGCGAAGAAAGCATATTTGTGAAAAATGTAAGGGTGCAGAAATTTACAAACTTTAAGAATCGGTTCAAGGAGTCAATTGACTATTTGTTCCACACGGATTTCGCCCCCATACAAACCAACTGCCAAAATTTTTTCTTGATCCACTGGTTATTGTGATCTCTTTATTGCCCTATCCTCTATTCGTAATGCTCAAATTTTACTCCTAAATATTCTCACTCCTAAAGATATAATTATAATTCAATCGAATCACCTCTTTTGCAATATCGGGAAATATTTTGATTAATTGTTCGATCATCATTTCACCAATAATATTTTTCAAATTTAAATATTCCTCCTTGTTGATGCGTTTCTGTGATTTTCTTTTTGTTTTATCTTTAAAATTCTTAAACCATTCGGGATTCGTTATCGATATGAGTTGACATGTTGAAACACCTGAAAGAAATTGATAATTGCAAATGTTGATTTTAATCTTTGATAATAAACGACTTTTGAATATGATCGTTCGTGAAGGACAATCACAGCGAATGATTGTTGTCCAATGGTTACAACTACAATAAATTCTGGTTCTTTATTTAAAGAATTTGGATGGAATGATTCGCTCGAGATTTAATTATTGAAGACAAACAGTTGTGAGATTAGTGACATTTGGAAGCTTAACGGCAATCTTCATGTCCTCTAGTGAGTACATTTTATCAAGCTTTCACATGTAATGTAGTCACAAACTGTACCTTACCATTTCGGCTCAACTGTATATTAATGTAACTTCTATAATCGTTTATTTTGTCTGATGAAATATAGTTTCTCTCTCTCCCTATCTCCCTCTGTCCCTCTCGGAAGGCGCTCTGAGTTTCCAAGGAAATCATAGAAGTCATATATTCTCAACGAATGAATAATATTATCCGGGATAAGTTCAAAAAATACCTCTGTTTCATTCTCTTTTTGAACTAAGATCACCTTTGCACTGCACAGCCAAACCTACCTTTACTCAATATACAACTTTCTATCCATACTACCATCTTTACAGCATCCCCGATGGGCACAGATTTAAAGTCTTCATAATAGATTGTTGAGGGATGGAATGCAGGAAACGGAAATCAGCCGAAATACGCCATAAGTAGCGTTGGGCCTCGAGTTTTCTCCAAGGGATCCGAAATTCGGAGCCCGGAATGTCAACATCAGTGTAAACCTTGGACGACGAAACAAATAAATTTGGAAAGAAGTGAGTCTACTGACCAGGATGTCGGTCATCCCAAGCTGGATCCTTTGCCGATGGAAATGTAACGAATACGAATGGAGGACATCCATAGTCGAGTGCTTCTTGTAGAGACATTCTGAAATATATTAATTACTCGGATAATATTTCACTACAACCGTTACCGCTATATTCACTGACGGAACAAACGGAAAAAATTTCATTGATGTAATCATTTAATTAAATTTGTTAGTGAAATTTCTCAAAAATCTCGCAAAATATATTAGTAATTAAATTTTGAACTTTTTTTTTCACAAGTTTTTTTAGATCACTTCGAAAATTTATTGAGAATTACTTTTGCAATGATTAGTCAAGAATATGGGACAAATTGAGATATTATCTAACCTGAGATATTTATCAATTTCGAAGACGTCGTTGTTTTTGAACCAGAAGCAATTATTTGAAGGTAATTTGAGATCGTTTTGTGAACCGCTCAATCCAATATAAGCTTGGAAGGCGGCTACTTTAGGGCTATCAACAGCGTTCAACTGCTTAACAACGTCAAACATTTCTAAAAATAAAAGAGCATTACTGCTGAATTGTCTGAAATCCTTCGTAGGCACATCTAATTCGTCGCCTTTCTGTATAATGAACTAGTAGTGAACCGACTGGATTGCCCATAATTCTATTGCACCGAATTTTTCTTATTTGGTAAGACTTTATTCAGTTTCAGTTCTCATATTTATATAAAAGGTACACTGTTAAAGAATTTCAGCCTTTAATCGCTATCATAAAATCAAATAGCGCTTAATTCGAAGTTGATTAATTCAACTATTTTATTACTAAAATAATATTTTCATAAGAAGCACTACTAAAAAGTATGAAAGGTTGATTTGCATATTATCGGTTTGTTGAGTTGCTTTTTGTCGTGAAATTCATTAGAAATTAAATTTTTGCATTTTCTTATCACATATAATAGTCATTATATTCGACAAAGACAAAAGAGTTTTCACCTATATTTTGCTCGATTAATATAAAATTTCACACATTTTTCATCATTTCAATATTTGTTTCATAAACGGTTATCAAACGTCATAAATATATCAAATTAAACAATTCCACTCATTCAATCGTTTTAAATCATTGTTCAGCAATTTTCATCCCGATGTTTATACACCTAAATGACGTATATCACGCATATATAACTTTTTTTTGTTGCTAAGATCCACGAATGTTTCGTTTTCCGGAAATTTTTCCCATATACTCACTCAAATTTGTGGAAATTTGTTGTGGAATAAGATCGGAGAAGAGATGTGTCAATGGTACTGTTGAAACGATCATTGGCGATTCGATAAAACAACCGGCAGTACCATAATTCACCACCAATCCTGCAATTTGAGGTATTTACCAACAATACAGATGTTTTGTGATGGTGATTATGCGCAAAATTTAACTAAATGTTCTTCGATTCGATGTTGGCCACTAATTAAAGTTATAAGAACTAAAAGAAAATTCCATAATTTCTATAAAAGCTTGTATACGTTTTTAGAGGATGTTAACCGCTTAAAATCGATTCATCTATATCATTCATGTATAACTGCAACATATCTCAAGAAAAGAATAATTGTTACATAATTATCTAAAAAAAAAGAAAAAATTCAAATAGTGAAAACATCTACCATTTCATGTGAAAACCTAAAATTGAACCCAGAATTAATATCGAAAAGATTTGAGCGTTATAATGCGAATGAAAGAAATTATTTGCCAGTCATCATGACCGTTTGAGAGCATAATGCGTGATTAATATTAAATGAAGACTCTCTTCCAGTCACCAAACCTCCTTCCCATCGCTCTCCCTCTTCCTCCCTTTTCTTCCCACCTATCATTTTCTGTTATCCTTTTCACTTTGCATTTTTGCATCTTACCATCCATGCAAATTTTTTCGGCCACCGAGGGTTTATTATAAGAACACAAAATGACCAACTTATTTATTACCTTTGACCTTTCCATCCTCGAAGGTTATTTCTTTAACGTCCGCTTTAACAAGTACCTTACCACCGAATTTTTGTATTGAACGAACAATATTCGAAGTGATCATAGTGGCCCCTCCAATTGGATAGTAACCACCGTCCAAAAGAAAGAGCCAATGTTGAAAGAAGGATGCTCGATTTGGAGGAATACCTGAACAATTGGTCACGCTAAGCAATTCTTATATTATGAATTCTGATTTTTGGCTGTTTTATGGGATTAAAAATTACTATGAAAAGCTTAAGCGACAACATGTTCAAAATTTACTACGATTTCTTTAAAAGACTGAAGCATCCATATTTCCGACCCGAAACGACCTTGACTTTTTCGAGACTACGAGGCGATACATATAGAGCATGAATGAAGATCCACCTATTGGATGTGCGGTAAAAATGGCAATACCGGATATTCGCCTGTGGATGACTGTACGGCTATTTACTTATCCTGACTTACTCAGTCCGCCACTACCCGCTGTTTAGTTTTGGGGAATTTGAGGGTTTCTGAGCAAATTTCCACGTAAATAGCACTACTCACTGCATATACTTAAATTGAAACGAAATTATTCACTAATACTTACCGTAATTGACATAATAGTAACTGCAGACCGCTTGTAACTCTTTACTAAAGGCGAATTCTCGCATAGTATCGAGAAGTGTTCGATGTGAATATTTGCATATCTTCGTTAATAGATCAAAAATACCCGATTTAAGCAAGAATCGAGTAATGAACGTCGGAATGAACTTAATTCGATACATCCATGGCGTTTCCTTTAAGCAATTCTGCAAACAGAATTTATTGTAATTCAACTTGTGGTGGAAATCAATTGAAAATATTACTCGTTGAATAAATGTAAAGTGAAAATAAAGTATGCAGCTACGATCACATCTCAAAACATTTCCTTGCATATGCCTATATAAAAGAAAATAAAAGAATAAAAGAAATAAGACTTATATACCGATACGTATCAAAACATAACGATCTGTGTGCCATGTCTAAGCCATATCATCTCAACTGTGTTCTTTCTGCAAATACTTTCCACAATTACAAACGACCAGATAGAGGTGTCATGGTAAATCACGTTTTGACGTCTCGTCTTTCAAAGCAACATCTTGCTAATGGAATGAAGTCTACGCTCGGGGTCAAAGTTCAAGGAGTTTTGTTATTCGGGCGTTTACCCTCTAATTAATTTAAAGTGAGCAACAACTTGAGATAATTTTTCGAATAGGTAAATAAAGAAAGCGAAAAAAAGCCCACGTTGATATAGTCGAAATATGCATCAATTTTATTCTTTTCTTCCGGAAACCATTCTTTCAGTTGCTGACGAAACATTTTTTGATCTCCATTCTTGCGGCCGTATCGTTTATCGCCAACGACGATCTTAAATAATGTTTATTTGCTGTTGCAAATTTTCATTAAATTTATTGACCAAAACGGATCGCAGTGTCACCCATACCGAGGGAGAGAGTGCTCAACCGAGAGAATTACTGCAAAGTGGGAAACTCGTTTAGACTTTGTTTGATATAAAGCGGAATAGCAAATTACTTCTATTACATTCAAAATAAAGAGAATAGAAAATATGCATACAACATCGAAAGGATCCTCAATTCGTTGCCATTGCACTTGCGAGTCGGTCATTGCTGAACAAATCTTGTATAGCTCACTACCAGGATACATCTCTGCCACATAATGTAATCCTGCAATCATTGATTTCATTGAGTTCAGAAATTCGCCGTAATATATATATATATATATATATATATATATATATATATATATATATATATATATATATATATATATATATATATATATATATATATATATATATATATATATATATATATATATTGATAGAGTTTCTTTTTTGAATTGCAATGTCGATCCGTTTCATGAATAATTTTATCGTATCATAGCTACATTAACGGCAATAATCCAATATCATTGGCTGCGATTATCGAAAGATTCTCACTGAATTCAAATTTGCATCAAATGATCTCCGTAGTGAATGTTAACAGTGATATTGTTATGAAATTTTCCCCTTAGCAGTATTCAGCTTTGCAAACAATGCCGCTAGTTGAAAGAAAATCACTAGCAACGATTAATTTGAGCTCACTTAGAGTTAGTAATATCCGGTTGTGAGCGAGGACAAACGTCGGTGGATGTTGGCCAACCAAAAATCCACTTCTAACCAAACCGACACAACCCACCTATGTCAGACAATTTTTCTGCATCAAGTAGTTCAGTAAATAAAATGCTACAGCAGTGCTGTTCGATTATCCGCCACTCTCTTTGAAGATCTTTTAAATATCTGCATTAAAATGACATTTTCTCTTGTTCTTTACAATCCATCATAAAATGTGGTAGTAATTTTTGAAAAATGGACCCCTCACCGACATCAAATTCAAATCGGTCAAGATCAAAGGTGTGACATGCGCCACCGGCACGGTCATGTTGTTCGAGTACGAGCACTTTGCGGTTAGATGCAGCGAGAATTTTGGCCGTAGTTAGACCGGAAAGGCCACTGCCAATTACAATTACGTCCCATTTCAATGCAACCTTGCTTGGATGGAAATCTGAAACAATTTTGCATCATTCGTCAAAACGAATGTTCCCATGCTAACAATAATCTCAGATGCGCATTTTTTATCTTTATTATTCGTGCTGCACATTAATAATATTCACATAAATATGAATATCCATAAAGCACTTATTGAAAGCAATGCTTATGCAGATAGAAATTCTCTTTGAGTGCAAAATGTGAAGAAAAATACCATAATCTGTATTCTATACGGTATATTAGCATACTGTTTAGAGGTATTCTTTTCAGGACCAAGTTCTTTTGAACGGAAACTTCACAAGCTTATGCAGCGCTCTAGCGCCATAAAAAAAAGAAAACCTTTCCATCATTTTTTTCTAAAATAAAATCAACGAATAAACGCATTTAAAATGCATAAGTACCAAAAAAAAAAAAAAACTTAATAAAACGAAATACCTTGTCGTAGGATATCGTATTTCTCCATCTCGGATAACGATGCTTCTTTACGTATTTCTATGCATACCATTTTCAGAAAACAATTCTCGTTAATATTTCTTTTTCGTGTAGACCACAAATGATGCAGAATGATGGCTAATAAGAATATTGCTATGACAGTTACTATTAACCACATTATGCCACTATATTACTGCAACAATTACTTTATTGACTAATTTAGTAATTAAAAAAAAAAAACTTTATTCAGCGATGTTTATAGTTGAGAATAATAATGGAAATTTGAAAATATTAAAAAATATATATATTAACAGAACATAAAAAATGCATTTACTTAGACGACAGTTGCATAGAATTCGCTAATGGAAGAGCATTCCTATAGAACGTTTAAAGATTCACGTTGTGAAGAAATCACTACAAAGAGCAACACCAACAATCATTGCGTTCTGTAATCAAGATCAACATAGTATCATACCCACCAATCAACATCAACAAAAACGAATAACACTGCCAGAAATTCTGTGATTGCGATCAACCCAATTCATTATAGTTCATAAAATAAAATACAAGGTCTTTAAAATTTTTTCTAATAATTTAAAGCTTTTATTTATTCGTCATTCACAAAATTTTCAAATTTTAGTGCCTAAAATGTTTTTATTATTCACCGATAATAATTACAAAACTTCTTTGAAGAAAAAATAAGGAAATTTCGCAAAATAATACACATGGATGATATGAAAACCGCTTTTATTACCTTTTTTTCGAAGTGGAAAATATACAGATCAATCTGAAAGAAAATACCTTTTTGAAGCTTAGGAACATTTTCGACGGAATCTACAAGGAATCAGTGAAATCGACGGAGTCAAAATTTTAATTGAGAAGCGGTCGATCATGTAAAACAGCATCGTTTTTTTTAAACATTTTCACTAAAGATCTATCGCACAGTTTTCAGATATTTGTAAAAATAATTTAAGTGTCAGAATCGTAGTAGAGATTTTCGGATGACTCGGAACGATACTACGTTCTTTTTGGATGCGAAAGCGTAGGATGCGTACAGTTCATAATATGGCCATAAGTATGTCCGTCTGAATTGTAGACCTATCTGGATTCGATCCCCGGAAATTAATTCAATGGGCATTGGCAACGATATTGCTCATTCAAGAGCAGTCCGACATTGAAGAACATTTAGATGGCTGTTGACTGTGGATTAATACAGAAGGCTTTCGAAGACGTGAGGAGATCAATGTGAAGGTGATGGAAGGTTTAAATTGGAACGGCGTTAACGGCCTTGACTAATATATATACCGAATCAATAAGTAGACCACCATAGAGTTTCTAATGAGTTGTCGCAATTATACGTCAACAACAAAAATCGTCATAAACAAATTACATCGTAGTGGAGGATCAAACCACAGTGTAGGCAAGAGTATAGTGTATGGTATAGCGGTTCATAATACCACTTCTATTCTACACGCTATTTTACGCACAACAACATATAGCATACGCTTGTCGACAATCGGTTGACGTGCGTTACATCTTTATGCATTGTCTTTCCTTTTATGGTTTATCCTTTGAAGCATCCTTTTTTTGTAAACACTTTCACACTTTCAACCGAGAGTTTATTGCTTCGGAGAGTATAAGGAAAATAGGGTATTCTGGGCATATAAGGAAGGTAGGGGAACGAGTGAAATATTATGGACGAACGGAGCACAAGATAATCAGATTTGCCGAAAGAAAGGTTTTTTTCATTGAATAATTCAATCATAAAATGAGAAAAACTTGAAATATTTTTATACTTATGAGGTGAAAAGCTTTAAATTTAACGTCTTTATTTCTATCTCACACCTTTTTCGCAGAAATCGCAGTTTGTGCCTTTTTACTTCATGTTCTATGCATATAACTCTTTCCTGGTAATGTTGTTTTGCGAGGAAAGCAAAGTATTTCCAAACTTTGACGCCCAAATTGACGCCCAGTGACGCCGCATGGATATTGACGCCCATATTGACGCCCAATAGGTTTCTATTGACATATAATAGGCAGTTTGACGGTTTCCAATTCTCTTTTATGGAAATTAATCGAAATTCTCATAAAAACAACACAGAAACCAGAGTTTTTTCTTTGCTAAGAACGTCATAACCGAAGGCATTACATACATACAAGTGGAATACGTTAAAAATACGTATCGTTTCCAGCAAAACAACACATTTACGTTTCTTCATTTAGTAAGTGAAAAACAACAGTTGTCATTGCTGTTGGCTAGAGTGTAGTTTGCTTTCATTTATTCTTGAAAACTTGTTCTTTCTATAAGACTTCGAGAAGAAAAAAAAAATTGCACAGGTAAATAAATGTTCGTTGTTCGATCCCTTATAATAGAAGTAATTGAACAATGATTGACAATAAAGTAAATTTTTCTGCCTAATTGTATTAATTGAAACCTGAAATTGGCGGCACGATTCAATGCATCCTTGTTTCCTCTTATGCATCATTCAGTATTTTTTCTATAGCCGTTAAAGCGTTGTATATCTTGTAAAATTACCTGACGATATAATTCCATACAAGAGAGTCTTATTATAAAGAATGCATTGAGGCTTAAACAATACTTAAGAATACCTGGCGTTAGGATAGGTGGGAGAAAGCATGAGAGGAAAAGCCACTTTTTCGGTGTTTATCCTATCTTACTTGAGGTTAGCCGTTTACACTCGTTTATCTGATCGCGATAATCACCCGCTAAACAGGTAACCAAATTGCCAAACGAAAGACTTGGCAGCTATTGTATATAGATGGCCAGTCCCTGTCAATTTTCACTCAGCGTTATAAGCTGCTTACACCTATGCTAGTGGATTTGCAATAGATGCTTAGGTTTCTTGTCACCTGGGCAGTTAATAAAAAAGACAGAAACAGAAATTCCTTTTTTCTTTTTATTACATTCTTTTTCTGTGTTTAATTATATATTCCTCTTATCGTTTTAGTGCGAATTTTGGAACCGTAATGTTAGATCCGATTCGGCCCGGGTAGGAATTTTTTGAATGCCCAACATATCGTAGCGACGCCGGAAGAATGTTCAAGTGCCATGCATGGCACTTCCTTCCTGAATCGGGAACTCGTATTCCGCACGAGAAATTTTTGTGGTTTAAATTAGCATAAATACACGAGCTGCCAATGGTCTATTACGCAAATAAGAGACTCGTGAACGCTTCTTTGCGAAAACGCAATTATTCAACAATGAGAGAAAACACCATTTCAATTAAACGATACCAACAAACTTCACTGAAAAAATAAACACAATACAGAATAATAATAGACACAACAATCAACAATATATACAATAACTGCTTTCGAAATTTACTCAATATATGATAAATTAAGGTGATAAAATATTTTTGTTATAATTTACAAATTACCTCTTCTTAGATTTGCTGTTTAATCAACTGATGTGAATTTATTTCAGTAAATATTTTTGCACGTATCATGCTGATATATCTGCAGTAAAAAAGCCAAGATGCCCTTGTCGTAAATATATCTATTTTAGAGGTGCTAATTGAATAATGAAGGTATTTGTTTTCTAGCAGCGAAATGATGAATAACAGGCACCATAATTATGAATGATGGGCAAATGATAGATGAATATCATTTAGAATTGAGGATATCGCCAGTCGTGGCATATATTTTTAGATATTATTTTGAACTAAAAAATCTATTTTATTAATAAAAAGCATCATTCAAAAAAACTTAAGAAAAGAAATTAAAATAGTCTAACTGTGTTGCAGTATGTGGGTGTGGAGGATCGAGCGTAAAATGCAATTCTCTTTAGCTAACAATAATATTCATTAATATAAGCGCTTCTCTGTGTAATTATTTATTGAATTGATTTGAATAAATTTTATAAAGAAAATTTTTTAAAAAGTTTTTCACTCGAAAAATTTTTGAAAATCCAAAAAATGTTTGAAAAAGTTTTTCAATAGAAATAATGTCATAAAGTATGTATATTGTTTGTATTTCGTGCAACACAGCAGCACATCATAGTGCATTTAGAAGTAGAATGTTGCCTTTTAGCAACACATCTCGGACACTCTTTCGCATTTAATCGAGCTTCTTCTTCACATCCAACATGCAAAGCATGTGCACATGTATTCATCACAACTGGCTGAAATTTAGTGAGCATTCATATATTTTTATTGCTCAGTGATATCAATATCTCTCCAACTGTGAACTCTTTTAATAATTTAAGTTCCTCTAAGTAACTAATTTAATTATTTGATTAATGAATTCAATTATTGAATAAATTCAATTTTGAACAAAACAGTTAAGAAAAGTTGACTATTATTTATTCATTACAAGTAATTATTCCCATAGCTGATATCCTCAAAAACTTTTCCAAAGAAAAAGAATCTTCTTCAAATTCCAGTAATTTCCTTTTTTTTTTTCTCAATAAACGCTTCCATTAACCTTCACTTCTAATAGTCGCTCGGTTTACATTTATTAAGATACTGCTGTTTGCGGATATGAACCGGGAAAAAATGGGATCCGTCACTTTGCGAACTGGATTCCAGAATATCTGCGATAAGTTCTATCATCGGATGCAATCCGATCACATTGTCAACTATTAATCAATACTGTTTGATGCAACTTCTTATGAGAAAATTATATATTGATTCATGAATTTAATTCCAAAACTTACTCTAAAACCTCTCAATTCATGTTATGCTTCATTAAGCGATTTATTTTGAATAGAGTTTCTCTTAAATGCTTATGTTCTTCACTTGTATTTTCAAAGTTATAAGTATACAGCATAGAGTTGAAATTAGCTCATTTGTAAAGATTCCTCGAAATAAATAGAATATATCAATTGATACGAATTAGCGCTTATTATGAAAAACTTTGCAATACGAAGTCATAAAATTACTTCAGTTGCTGCATTTAGAGGTCGATCGCAAAGAGCACAATTGCCATGATATGAAAGCCATTCTCGCCATAGCCATACCCAAATCGACTTGCTCTCTGGCTCAACCACTGAGCGCCGAATAAGCTCCGGCTGTAATGCTCCTCAGTAATCTCAATCATATATTCTCTTATCCAGTTATACTTATATAATCCATGCGTTATGATTGATCAAAACAATTAGTAGATATCTGAATTGAACTGACTAATGACTAGCTAGATGCTACAAGAGAATTCAAATAGAAGACATATTATGGGGGGAATTTCGCTCAAAAAATGGATAATTGTAATAACAGTATGATCAACGATGGAAATTTCAAATATAGAAGCTAGGTTAATCTTTTTTGAGGTCAGCTAAAAAGACTCACAAAATTCCTTTCTTTCTTGAAATGTTTGAAAGTAAGCGCCCAATCTCTCCCCCTTCGCTCCTTCCTCCTCGAAAATATTTTCTAAGATATACGATACACCGGCAATAAACATATTAAATAGCCGAATGCAATATTAAATCAATTATAATAAACCTCAAATATCTATTTAAAAATGCATAATGCATTGCATCAAAAAAAAACCAAGCGATTGGATTTTGTACGAAATAAATAGTCGTCTAATTTTTGTGAAACATTCAAATAGTTTAAAGAAATTTGCCTTCGAATTTAAAATCTTCTGGTGTCTTCTAATCTGAAAATTCTCTGAATATCGCAAAATATCACCCTTCAGAATTATCCTGAAAATGCATTTTCGCATAAGATATGATGGTAGCGAAATTCATTACCGACCTCTCTAAGTTCGAAGTTATATGAGAATTGTGTAGGTAATGTGAAATGAGTTGCATCCAATCCACAGGAGTCATTCTTTCCTTTATCCTCCTCTGCAGAAGGCGATAGTTATAACTAAAGATGGAAACTGAAGCTATACTTTTGTTTTGGTACAAGTAAACAGTGATCGCAAACCGTGATCAGCGCCCCTTATCCTTCTTTAAATCGAAGAAAATTTCTCTGACAGAGTCGTATAAGAACGCACAGAGATGTGGGTACGAGGGGGGATACTACCTCGATTTTGTGGCTATCTTAGTAGCTGCAACTCTTTATAATTACTTTCTTTAGCGGAATGTAACTTGTCAAAAAATTCAAATGAAATATCTAATTAAATCAAGCGGATAGACGAATATTTGAAGAAATGCTTTATCGGCACGCGACATCTTTAGAAAGTTGTAGATCGATGAGCTGTTTACCAAAAAAAAAAAAAAAAAAAAATTGGACGATTCTCAAATGGGCCATCAACAAATTCAGCACGCAATTTTTATATCAATCGGGGCTGTTTTTGCTCTTGCAAGATATTAGTGATTTGGAAAATTTTGCTCTTGATCATAAAAATTGATCGAAAATTATCACATCTGTCAAATTTTTTAAAGCCGAAGCTTTACTCTTGAATTTATGAATCGATTAAGTGAATGTAGTGAATTCGAGATGAAATCGAAATGCGTGAAAGTGACAGTCTTCCGATCTCATGATTCCTTTTGAGTGCAACGGTCTCTTTATTGCAAAATTTTTTATATTTTTATAAACTTTTATTAAATTTTACTAGCGTAGTGCATTTACAGAATTTTTCAAGCTTATTTATGAAATCATCTGGCATTTTCATTTAGTGCTTTAGAGAATGACTTAGTTGAGAAGGTTGTTTAATAAATACGAGATAAAGTTTTTTTAAAAAAATCTGAGGTTCATATATTTTCTCAGATATAAGATAAGGATAGACATTAATGAATTCATCCAAATCTATTAAACTAATCGACTACCATTTTCAGAGGTGGTGCGCAGCGTTCCAATAATAGAATTTCGAATTCCTAACATCTGTAGTCGCCTCTCTACTTCGTTCACATTAGTGACTGTCAGTGGTGCTCCAAACACTTCAGAAGCCGGCTTGTGGGATGGTACGAAATACATCGACCAAATTCTGTAACTTTTATGCACTTACTTTGTTCATTGTGCATTTATAGTTGATGGGGATCAAAAAGATTTCGTAATATGTCAGCAAGTGCATATTGGACATATTTCATTGGTTTCAGATATTTGAAAGTGTTTTCACAACGCATATGACGATTAGCCTTTGGTTCACGTTTACCTGTTCTTTCTTGAAAAACACCAACAACAATAAAATGTGAATCTCAGTTAGAAAACAGTTATTGCTGACATCGATTATGGGAGCAGGACTTCAGTGTGGAAGCAGGCCTATGGAGGCTCACTTCGAAATGACTTTTCCTTCTAACTAAGAAGTTTCAGAATTTTCTGTGAAACCTTGAAATTGTTGTGCGGTGAAATGTGAGTAGAACAACGCCATCCTAGGCGATTTGTTCGAGCGATAATCGACCAGGGAACGATGAATAAAGATGAAATCCTTGAAATAACGCAAGCGATTGAGCACACTCATTAAAATTGCAGAGATATGCGGTGAGTTGTGAGACCATTCGACGCATAATTCGTGCAACTTTGCTCGAATGATTGGTTCATTGAAGTGTCATTGAAGCTAATTGTTTTGACCAGTAGTTAGCTGCTATATGATTACAAAGGTTGATCGTTTCGATAATATTGTTGCGTTGGAAAATATTTATGACCAATTTATGACAAGTTATTATAATGAATTATGGCCAAATAATCACAATTCGTCACTTTGTCACTGTTATAAACGATGTGCAATGCTTGATGAAGGAATTTCCTGAGAAAATTCCGTTGGTTCTAGGTAACGAGACGACTGCAAAGGAGGAAGGCAACCTGCAAAGTTCGCCTCTAGTCAATCTCAGAGGACCTGAGGAGCACTTAATTCTACCGTGTTGAAGATGTGACGAATTGAAATCTTGTCGAAGCTACATAGGTCTCAAATTCGATTCGTTCAAGAAATGACATACTCCAAGAGCGCATTGACCGACCAATCCCACCATTAAGGTGCAACACTGAAATGCACGGTAATATTTGCACTCTATTTGGTAATAAAAAACTATTTCAATAGTTCATCAGTAAAATATGTAAAAAAAAGAGTAAATCTATGAGGAAATTAGTATTGATGTTAGCTGCAATTTTTTATGCATATTCTATTTTAAAAACAAACCTAGTTCATCGATGTAAATTTTTCTTCAACTTAAGCGTTGGAAATTTTATTTCAATTCGTTCATGTTGAAGTGTAAAAATTTAAGATATGAGGGGGCTTGCTGAAAGAAATACAGACCATTGTGGAGTACCTTTTCAAACATTTCGCCATCAACGCTTTAAATTATACTTGTCACTGTAAAGCGACAACTGTCACATAGAGGTGCAACATAAATCCTGCTGTCACGCTAATTAGCAGAATTTGCCAACCAAGCTGGCACAATATGCGCCTTAGCATTCCGTTTAGTTCATCGACCAACTTTCCGACAAATGAAACAGATTTGAAATAATGCCTTTGTATTATGACTAATCCGAACGGTCGCACCTCTTTAGTAGATGACTGTATTCATTGTGTCTGCAGATCGTCGATGATGCATCCCTTATAGCATTGTGGCGGAAATGCCGTTATGTTGTACAATGGTTTGTTTTTTTTCAGAGTAGTCTAATAATTTGGAACGTTGCCCAGTAACAATTTTTTATGAAAGTATATCTCAAACAGCGCAACATCTATAATGAGCACAATCATCGTACATCTGCACACCAAAACGGCAGTTAACCATATTATCTCCTAATAGGTGCTGTCTACAACCTGCTTCTACTCTATGAGATTGTTTTGTTGATCCTCTTTAACAACTCCTCGTCAATAATTTTACCGATCCATTTATAGCCGATTATATGAAGTAATTTAATCGTTTAAAAATTTCAAAACGCTTGTTTCAAGTTGCCTCAGAGAAACCTTTCAGAGGTTATATTCTATTCGGCCGCTAAATTCTCCACACCTTATTTTTAGCTACGCTACATCAGTGTATGATAAAAAGTTGTTGCTCACACCGCCTATTGTAAGCATTTTCATAATTTTGTCTACTGTAAAATTACAATAGAGATATTCAAATGAACGAACGTATCAGCCAGCACGCATTGATGTGCCATGCAGGAAATAGTCGACTGGATCCACAAATCAAATACATCAGAATATAGTCATAAATATAATCCTCTTTCTCAGCCAGAGTTGGTTAGCCATTTTTTTGTGACTGCTTTACACTGATAGGAGCAGACCTCCTTCTGGAGCTTGCTCTCGCAGCTCTTCTTCCGCTACGGATGTTAGAGAGATGACCTGGTTTGTGGATGCAGTCTATAACCGACTGCTCACGGATGAATACAGCGAAATAAAATCATACTTAATGACAACGAAGTACGATCTTGCATAAAACTATAGAACACATAAACGGTTAAAAAGTAACGAATTACGGCGCAGTTGTGTTGAAGTAGTGGCTAGCCACCACCGAGTTCGCCTTCGTTTACTGCTCGATAAGTTCTTTCTTTTGTTTAAATATGCCAAAAGAAGCGGCACGATATGTGCTTTCTCTGTTCTCCTCCAAGGCAATCTGGTAACGAATTGTGAAGATCAGCGATGTTGTCCTCACATTTTGACCACATCAATCGCCTGCACAAATCATTGATAAAATACTCTTTTATTTCGACTTTTCCGGTTGTAAAATATGAACCCGACGTTGTAAAATATTATGTGAGCCGATCTCTCGCAAAATTTATGTAAATTTTTAGGCCTTTAAATGCCTTTAAATGTAATAAGACCAGCATAAGGGACAATAAAACACGGGCAAAATATATGATGTCTATGTTGTTATTGCGGGCACAATAGTAACTTTGACCATTGCTGCGATATAAGTGGAATAAAGATCAATAATCAAAAAAAAAAATGGTCTAAGGGTTAACTTCATCTGTAGACTATAGATATGAATTTTCACAGCTCCAGCTTTAATAATCCCGCAGATGAAAATATTCGGCAGACAGACACATGCATACACAGACAGATATGACATGTTTCGACACGAGAACGCATCAAAATACGATGTTTATAGTCGTGTAAGCTTAAAGGATGAATGCGTATAGTGGTGCACTTGGTGTTTTCGCTAATCCACATCTTGCACGCATTGTAATAGCTGAAGAGGGGAGTTTTTTCGATATCCCATTGCAGTCAGTGTTCGACACAATGGATTGCTCGCTCCTGGCTGAGTACTGATTGCATTATGAATGTTAAGGCACTTTCCCTTGCTTCCATACGTTTGCCTCCCACCCTTGCAGTAGTCCTTTCTCTTCCTCTCTTCTTTTAGAATTCCTCCAGAATATTCCTCAACTCCCACTCTACTTCAGTGCTTGTTCCTCTATTCAATTCATACTTCATCTAATTCCTCTCAGAAATCGGTCTAGCTGAGCACAACCATTATTTTTTAAGTTGACGCCTTTATATATCTTATGGTCAGTCTAGCGTACACCTGCAAAAAATAAAACCTTACAATATTTATGCTGATCTTTGAATAAAGAGCAAATATACTTTCACGAGCAAATGCTTTCAAAATCACAATCTGAACGTATTATTGTCTGTGAGGTGTATGTTTATGTCTGTCTGTCTGTTGAGTAGTTGTAATTCGCGAACTAGTGCGGCTCGGCGATACAGTTCGCACAGTCTAATTAATCAAGCAATAGTTTGATCTCTCAAACTTATTTCTACCAATATTAATTATTTTCGTTATTAGTTGCAAACATTTAAGGATTATCTGAAGTTTGCAATTTCAGTTTTTTCCTGCATTTGATTTGGAGAGGCCTTATATGGATCGACAGGCTATAAATAGGTGATGTTTAATTATTGACGTACACAAGTGGCTGTTCCTCCAGATAACGTTAATCCTATACCCACATGTTTTTTGAATATTTTCATAGCCTGTTGATCTGGTTGGCTGAACTATGAAATGCGCATATAGTGCCAACCTCTCTGGCGCGGTTTACCGGCGAGTTTAAAATCCTACTCGTTAAACGATTCCGACTAAAATATCGACTACGTTAGGAAGATGCCAGTGGTTGATATTATGGTTTATTATGATATAACAACGATTAACAATGGTTTATTGCAGATTCTTCATTCTGTTGTTCTAATAATTGCTTATTGCATTATCAGTGATATAAATTTTCCTCATCTCGTTCTTGATCTTCGATACAGTATTCGTAACGACATCTTCTCAAGGTACAGTAATTTCATGGCTCTAGCCTACAGGTTCCAAATGGTTTATGGTAAATATTACCTTGCACAATTTCACGGTAGCTTCGCCCATTCAGAAGTTTTTTGTCATCATTGGATTCATTACGCGGAGGTGGTTTAATGCTTCACTTGGGCTTAATGGTATTCGGCATCATCCCACCTGTCACTCCACTTGACCTCCCTCCTTCCTCCTCTTATATCATATACGAGGTTGTTCGAGATCAGAACAACTACGGCATTTAATCATACGCCGTTCTATGCTGTCTGTTGAAGCATCGATCTCAAAGAAATATGACCAACATAATATGGCGATCTACTTGCAGCATAAAGAAAGCGAAAATTAGTAGTGATTATGGGAATCACTGAACGCTATTGAGCCATTTAACCAGCAAATATTTATTCCTTTGCAATTCAATATACATTCAAGCCAAAATATAAAAAGAATGATGCGAATTTTTATAAAATATTTAATTCTTTGCAATTTGAGAATAAAGTTTGCAATTATATTATGCAAATGAGGGTTCTTGTTAGGTATTTCTTGTAAAGGTTTTTTTGCTCGAATAAAAACCGTTAGAAATTGCACTCATGTTCCCTATTTTTTTGTCTCCAACACCTTTCCTTCCTTTGCTGGGCACTCTATAAAACACCCAACTAATCGAAATGGTTCGGCTATTCTATTTTCCGCGCACCGATTGATTCAGCGGTGTAGCGCAAATGGTTGAAAATTATACCTATCAATCAGCGTACAGTTAGCACTAAATCTAAGTGAAGATTAACAGTGTTAAAATTAGACTATGCGTAATACCTCGACTCAACGAATTTTGCGAACACCTTTTCGAATTTTATACCGAATTTTATAGATCTGCTACTTCATGTTTCCACTAACTTGCGCAATCTTTTTCTAGTATAAATAGCTCAGAAAGCCTCTCCATCATACTTAACAAATATGGCATTTTCGCCTTTTCTTTGACTATTTTGTGGTACGAAGCAGAATGTCGACGCTATATTGGCTTTCAGATAGCGGTATTTATTTAGTACAAGTGGTCATCTTAATGCAAATAATGTGACCACAAATACTGTCATTGCTGACCATCTTGTTTAGCTGTCTTACTAATAGCCACCGACCACTAAGATTCATGATGGACGCCTTTATAACAAGCACATATCGTTTTGTTGTTTTTATTAGATTACATCGATTAATTGCACGCTTGTGTCAAAAGTATTGCCTCAATAACCAATTGCAAGTTTTTATCCTTCTATTTTTAGTACTTTTATTATTACTTCTATTAGTACTAGTATTGGTAATGAATTTTACTAGTAACTGATGATCTTTTTTGAATAATTAAAGCCTTTCCTCTCTGTGTGCATCAAATTGCTTCTGATTAAACACCAACAACAGACACCAAGTTCGTGACCATAAAAGATCGCTAAGACGCTGATATATAGACGGGCAAACCTTGCATGAGGGGGGAAATCATTGAAGCCCGGCTAAATGCGAGCTAGGGACGAATTAAAAACGAGGCGGAGAGATGCACATCGTATACGCGCTTTGCAGCACATATGCTCAATACACGCGTCTTGGCTCCGTTTCGTTCTTTTACGTTTGTGTTCGATTCGACTAAGTTTAGTAGGCGTGCGAAGTTGTGTTTACCGATTCGTTGAGGCTTGGAAATTAAAGTTAGAACTTGAACTTGAACTTGCAACTTTGCTGCCACATATTTGTCGTTTTTCTTTTTGATGTGTTTTGGTGGTTTTCTCGTTGAGTTGCTTCGATGTATTGTTTTTTTTTGTGGATCTTGATGACCGGTTTGAGCAGTACGTTTTATTTAATTACTTCACGGATCAACACAGAAAGTTGGGGTTGTAGTTTTGAAGTCCGTCTGTCTACAGCAACCTTCATAAATCTGGACACCTCTTCCGCTAACGGAACGTATGTCATGCACCATCCTGTTCCATCGCATAACTGACCAATGGTTGTAATGCAAACCGTGTTGTGACGTTGACCTGTCCGTCTGTGTACATGCGTGCACCCTTCTGTATACTAACGTCCAGCCTTCTTTTTATGACAGCTTTTGGGAAATGCAAAGCAATCATAAAATTTAGAAGGCATAACTCAATCTGGAAATGGCCCACAACTTGAGTTTAGCATGACCCATCGATTATGCTGCATTTTCTATAGCTTCGCACTTTAAAATCAGTACTTAATGGTCTTCAGCATGAATTTCCCCAACATCGTGCCTCACATCCTCACACAGACTTGAACTGCTGCGATGTTATCTAAGTGGTCCTGAGGTTGCAAGTTAGGTCAAGTGTAATCATGTGATTGTTTGTATCCAATATTGGCATTCGACCGTACGGATATTTTCTCTCCGAAACCCTATATAATTCAAAACAACAGCGTTTCATATAACGAAGTACATTTATCGATGTTCCCTAATCTCTCAGTGGTGTTATTAATGAATTCAGAACCCGCATATTGCGTTAGTCCTGTATCTCTCTATGACTATATATATGCTCATACCTTTCGAAGCGGTCAATGAAAGCCCTCTGAGGTTGTATTGACATAGAAGTGATGATGAATTATGTGATGGCTAGATCCATCTCCGTTATGAAGCGTTCTTTACTTTTAGCCTTGAAATGGATTATGGCCTCTTGTCAAATTTGCGATGCATTTGAAGTTTTGCAATCTTTTAAAGCTGTTGGACGTTCACGTTGAAATTTTTTCACCCGTTTGGAATCAGAATATCACCAGAATAGAAAATCCATTTTTTGGAATCTGTTTGCATGAATAGAATTTTCGTGTAAGATTTTTTTTTTTACATAAATATGCCCATTAACTATGCCATACGCCTTTTTGATGCGTCCAATAATCTATTCCCCCTTCTTCTTCTTCCCTCCAGTCTACTTCGAACGTTCACTCACTTATCTTAGGTCGACATCGACCGTAAACCTCGAATATTAAACTTGGCTCGATATAAGTAATTCTTTTCGATGATTTCTCATTAATTAGGAGTTATCAGAATGCTTTCAATGAGGTTCATTTATGCGATATGCGTTCGAAATGCTCAAATTTTTGCATCGACATAACTGCATTATTCATTGGAAGGATTTGCCCTTTGAAAGGTATCACTTTCACATATCCTTTAATATGAGTCGATATGCTTTTTAATGATGTATCGAATAACTTTATTTTAATATTAGCTAAATATCAATATCATATATCAAATCAATTGAAAACTGATAAATCTTGAAATGTTGAAATAAGTTTTAATCTATTTCTTTTTGCGTTGATTTTTTTTTTGCGTATTTTCAATGTTTACCACCAAAAGTGTTCAACAGCTCGAACGCATTATCGGTGCGATCAAAACTCTTCAGAAAGTAATCTAACGATCACATCAAAAATTGGCATTTTTTGTTGCGATGATATAATCAATGGTTTTTGAAATTCCTAATAACGTTCCAAACACAAAAGAATTGTTTATCTACGTTAATAATAATACTTACCAACTTCATTCCTGTAATTAAATTTTATAGCTGTGAAATTTTGAAATTTTTTAGAGAGGCATAAAAATGATAGATATTTTCGATACTACTAGCTAAGAATCAGCACCTTCGAAATGTTGGCTCTTTTAAAATGCGGAATTTTTCTCTCATTTTCTTTTTCTGGATTTAAAAAAAAAAAAGTGAAGCTTCTATATAATTAGATTCGTATTTGTGCTGAAGCTTTTTTTCGTTGATCATAGGGAAACGTTCGTTTATTGGGATTGCAATTGGATAAAGATTGCTTTATACGGTATTGGTTGTCGCATTTTTTTTTTTAGATTTACTTTTTTTTTCGAGAGCAGGTGGTCGATCTTATTGACAGTCGGCTGAGCATATCGACGCACGCAACAATCCGCTTTGTCCATTAAAGCGATGCCCGTTTCGTTGTGTTTTCACTTCGTAATGCTATCAGATTCGTTCATTTTATGCAATCAAACTGCAAAAAAATATCATACTTCCTATTGGAATTGACAGTTGTTTTTTTTACATTTATCTTCGATTATTCATCGGAAATTTATTATTGCATCGTTTTTTTTTTTTTTCAAGCATTGTCTCTTCCTAACGATGTACCATAATCGTTTTATTGATGCTGCAATCATCATTTGAGATGACAAGCAGATAGTGGTGTGCAATCTGTGTTGAAGGCGATTAACAAATGAAGCAATAGAACCTCTCTAACTTTTGACAGCATTTCAGCTTATTTTTCTTGACCTATGGACTCCACTCTAAAAACTATGGAACTTAGTTTTTTGAGGAAAGTATTTTATGTTGTTCCGTTCCTTAATCTTGAAAAAAATTCAATTATCAGTCCTTTTTTTTTTGAAGAATTACATTCAGAAATGCTAAAAAACTACTCTGCCATACGCTTTGCAATATTTTTTTAAATGAAGTAATATCAATAATCATTGAAATTGCGGTATTTTAGTATATATTTATTGAAAAATTAATAAACTCAATAAAGCATTATTGCATGTTAAGATGGTCAACATGATCTTATGCTGAAGGTTCTCGACGTTGTGTGCCATACAGTTTTTTTTTTTTGCAAAAAATGAGAGCCTGCAGATATCTGCATCACTTCTTAAATAATTTAATTCAGAGTTAAGATGGTGAGACTCTCTTTCTCAGAGTTTGAGTGCAATTTGCGGAATACATCAAAGAATTTTTCAACCTTTGATTTTCACAGTTTATTATTAACGATGCGCTCAAGAAGCCATCTTCATATGTGGGTGATTCAAAAATTTATCACTCTTTGTATAATTCAATTTCCAGATATTTCTAGCACTCATTTAGTTTTATATTTTTTGATTTGATATTTTTAAGCAAAAAAAAGTGGAATTTTGCATATCAACTTTCTTCACGGTTACTATGAAATTATTTATTCCACCTTTCTCGATCCTCGACGATTGAATTCGAGATTTGATCATCTTCTTTCCTTGAAATTTTCTTTAAAAAAAGCGTTTAAGATTGCTCATTTTTTATTACAAATGATGCAGAATAAATATTTAAGATATCATCAAAAAATTTTTTTAGTGTATTTTCGATCTAATCTCGAATAATGATTTCATAGATCATTACACTTGTATTAATGTTATAAAAAGTTTTCAAAATCACTATTAATACTTCTCATAAATGGTTGCCCATGGATAGGATAGAATGTATTTTACAGCTCAACACAAAATATTCAATTTTTCAGTTGAATGATCATCGAATCGTGATGAATCCTATTCTTTGAAACCAATTAGTGAAATGTTTTTCTTAGATTCCTTTAGAGGTGAAGTAGGTAGTTACTTCATCTCAAGAACAACAAACTCACGATCTTCAGATTCTCCATAATAGTTCATCGTTCTGTTCAGAATTATCCCACTATGGAATCTTCAACCGTAAATAGACGACACAAAAATATTTCTTTTTTTTTAAATGAATTTTTCTGAAATTCTTCGGTTTTCACTCCATTTGAATTCTCTTGAAGTGTGATGTTCATCGCCTTGCTAAATTATTTTTATTCGTCTGGATATTGCAATAGTTGGATAAATCACTTGAGTCGGTGATTTGTCCGGCCATTGGCCACAATTGGACAGATTAGTTGTTAATAAATCATTAAGAATGTGAGCACTATGCCTTTAGCTTATATTTTATTTGTAGATAAGTGAACTCGTATAGTTGCTTACTGATTTCATTAGTTGATACTTTAAAAAATCAACTTAAGCGCTGAAAAATTGACGCAGATTTTATGGAATGCAGCGAATCCTTCAGATAATTTTTCAGTTATTCTCTAATAAGTTTATTCATCTATATTTCCTGAACTTCATTAAATTCTACAATCATTTATATTATTATAAAAAGATTACTTCATTTTTATACGCATAAACGTTACTATATTCAATGCATTCGAAGAGTTTTAATCGTCGCTATAAATAGTATAAATGAGTGATTAGTTATCATTCGATTGGAATGTTATTTAAGTTTGGTCGAATAGTCAGTCACTCATTCTGCATCGAAAGTTTGAATTAGCAAGTTATTGTTCCGTTGAGTTGTTTGCCCTTATTCTATGCTGCAATCCGATCGCATTTTATCGATCGCCATTTCTATTGCAATGTTTTCTTGCCGCTTTTTTAGTGACAGCCGATTTAGGGGCCACATCGCTTACCTATTTAATTCCTTTTTTTTTTCCTTTTTTCTTGGTGTTTTTATGGGG
Organism: Baylisascaris procyonis; assembly: GCA_037389465.1. Lineage (NCBI taxonomy): Eukaryota > Metazoa > Nematoda > Chromadorea > Rhabditida > Ascarididae > Baylisascaris > Baylisascaris procyonis. Next base: position 3,135,467 of record JAZARR010000154.1, on the reverse strand, counting down.
ATAAACTTATTCGTCTTGATAATTTTAGTGTTCGATGTGCAGGCTTAGATGTTTACAAATACGGGGTCCGATGCTATAATCTTGAATAATTTTGGGAAGCCAATTTAAATACTCTATTTAAAATCCACTTTCCTTCTCATTGTGAAATACAACCTTAACATTTTATACATTAGTTATTGAAATATATTTATAATATTCATGAAAGAATTTATGTTTTATCAAGAGTTTTCGTTTCATAGTTAGCAATAGCGCAAATGGTTTTCGTTGCTGGTTGACTCATCATTTCGCCATTTATAGTGTACCATTCATGATGCGAATCGACAAAGTGTCCTATGACTAAGACGTTGAACGAATCGATCGTTGTGCTAATATATGGCAAGCTGGCTGGCTAATGAACTTCTTTATGGCGCTATCGCTTAGTGCTATTTGGTAAGGACATGTTTTTAGATAGATGGGTTAGGGTGGTGGGAGAGGGGTCTTACTGAAGAGATGTAGCTCTATCTTAACTAGTGGGCTAATTGAGCCAATTAGCTTACCTATTTGATTATCGCCAATTATCTCTTATTTAATTGAATAATTTAGTATATTTGTGTAAGCTTTTTTTTTGCATTGGGAGATACAAAACCCATTTTTGCTTAATCTTTTAACAGCAGCTTCCAGAAGAAAAAAGCTATTAACCTGAGATATTAATAGGTATACTCTACGACTAACAATTGATTATCAGCCTCATCAGCTTATCAGTTGATAAGTTCTATTAGTTGATATTACCGTTAATCAGTACTTACGAGTTCCCATCATACTTTTTTGTTAATGAAATTTCTTGAGTCCTATGGACTCAAGAAACTCTGCTTGCTCAAAAGAACTATCCACATATAAACGTGACCGAGCAATTGCTCGATAGACGTTGAGCTTAGCACTTGATAAACTTAGCAACTTATCACGTAATAAGTTATGTATGGAAACCGGTAGTGACATCTATGACCCTTTGATGGAGGATAAGTCTGCATTTAAAAATTAAATCCTATCAGCTCTCATGAGCTCATCAATATAAAAGGCGAAAGTTTCAATCTACGGGTGTAAAATTTGGTGTTTATGGTAATCGAAATTTGGTATTTGTGAATTTTGGATTTGGAATACCATTGTTTATATAAATTCAATCTGTTTTCATCGGCCTATCAGCTAGTGAATGGTAGGTTGAAAGTTAATCCAAAATTTATCACTCATTTGTATAATTATGGGCCCAAAAATATCTCTCTACAGTTAAATTCGCCTTTATGATCGCTCACCAATTTGTCAGTTGATTTGATAAATTACAAGCGTGAAATTTCATTGATGATATAATTCGTTGATGAGCACATATGCCTTCATGGTCGTTTATCCTTCACTAAGAGCCTAACAGTGCTAGTGAATGTTGATATGCATATTGCGTCCGCTCTTCATTATACCTTTTTCTGCTTGTTGTAAATTAGAGGTTTCGCTGTAGCGTCAATGATTCCCAGCAATTATCCACTTTGAATGTGCTTTTTATGTTTCGACGCATGCTTATTTATGGATCGCGAAATAGCTTCGTCGATCACAAAACGGTGATTGGCATTTGTTAGTTAGTATTTCCTAGTAGCGAAATGTGATTTCCTATCTTATATCACCCGATTATCATTATCCACACACAATAGCTTTTTTATCGGTAAATGGGGGTGAGCCAATTTTTGGTTATAACATGACATAAGAATCAGTGACCAACTTTTAGGTTATTGGCACACTTTCCGCTTCGTTTTCTATGATTGCACTCTTCAGTATGTTATGAGCTCTTGAAATGATATTTAATTTTTCAGCTATATGGGTGCTAAAATTTAATTTCACTATATTTATTGACTGTCATTGCTATAAGACACATACTATTCGTATTGTCGAAGGATCGACGAACTTATTGTGGATTGTTGAAGAACGGAACACATCGTATTGGGATCGTTTCTATTTCCTTCAATCGCATAGGTTATTGGTTTGAGATGGACGCATTGCGCAGGGCATTTGCAGCTAGCAAAGAATTCCTTTCATCTATTATTGAATGGCGTTCTGCGGCAACTGCTCCATATTTTATGCTGATTAATACTGCTTTTTGGTGAGTCCTTTAATTTTATATTATTTGACTATTTTAATCGATATAATCATCTTTTTATGTTAAGATTGTTATTGAAGAGTATATTTCATATTGAATACTGAAAATGCACCAAAGCGCAAGTTATTTATTGATGGAGAGATGAGCTTGCTAATATTAACTTGGATTAGGATAGACATTGAGTGAATAATATAAGGGAAGCGGACTGATGTTTTTTACGGCAACTATTAAAGAATTTAGAGATCTAATTATTGCGGGCAAGTGCGCGATAGAAGGCAACCGGTAGTACTCTTCTATCCATCTCTAAGTTGATGAGAGGACCATTATTTATGAAGTAGTATGATCATTATTATGGCCTTCCCTCTCTTGTGTTACGTATGTGCATCTTTTGACCTTTAAGGTGGAGTGTTTTCTACCTACGTGAAGAAGTTCAACAAAGGTTGTTGATCTCGTTGGCGGCTGGTATCTTCGGTTGGGATGTGCTGCTTTCCTCAAGTCATGAACACAGTATCCTTGTGCATCTCATTTCGTGGCCGATACATAATACACTTCGGGTACGTCTAACGAATCGTGATTCACCAATAATTTTTAAGTAGAAATTTTTGCTGTTATTCTGCTCAACAACTTTGTGTGTTATGTATAGCATTATTGCATTCTTGTGTTATAACTTACTCGTCTTATGTAAACCTGGAATCTAAGGCAACAATTCAACCAACTGAAGGAGCCCTCATCTTCATAGATTGAGCTTGCACAAATTTCCATTAAATAAATTATGTTATGGAAAAGATGCTTCCAAGACAGCTTACAGTTGGCTGAAAAAAAAACATTTATTTAGGTAGTAGTGTAGATGTGGATTTTTTAAAGAAATTATTTCTTATTGAAACATTATTTTTTTTTAACAAATTTGGTATACTATGCCATCTCTGGGAAGATCTCATGTATATTATTGGGAATGTCCTATGAGCTACAATTGCTAAACGTTTTATGGAAATCTTCCCTGGTGAATACAATGAGTCTGAGCGTGTCAAAATTAAAATGATGATGGCGTTGTTGTTGTAAACTTCAAAAATCACTTCAGATTTAAATTCACATAGAAATATACGATGTGTGCTTTGGAATGTTGTTATATAGATAACTTATGTTATGGGCAACCTATAATTTTCCTTCATAGCTGGTCAGAAATAATTTCCGGAACTCTTTTGAAGATTCGCTTTATAAATAAGTAAATTTTATAAAATTTCTTCAATAATTTTTGTTATACTTGCAGACGGCAAGTGTTGCACTAGCGCTAATGGGTGCACATTCATTACAACATGCAGAACTTGAGAAAGCATGTTGGATGGCCTATTCTACAGGTATTTTCTTTGATTTTGAAGGATTTCTTTATTGAATGTTGATGCTTTCATGAAGGCCTACAGCAGGATGGGAGATGATTGTTAAGAATAGTGAGAAGTGAGGATAGGATTGAAGAGCTTTGAAAAGTGAAAGAAATGAATAGGGTGGAATAGATCAAAATATGCGCAAATAGATTACTATCTGATCTGTATATGGATATATCTGAGGGTTCCAAATGCCAACTAGAATTTTTAGCTGTTAATGTCGTGATAATTGCATGAGAAAGTTAACAGAGGAAGAGAAAAATTCGGGAAGAGAAGGGAGGGGGGAATTTTCTGAAGGTATGAGCACATTAGACGAATAAATAGTTTTGCAAAGGTGGCACTACAAGCAGGAATTAAAATCTGTCCCAGAAGCAATAACTGATAGCGAAAGGTATTGCTTTATTTCGTGTGGCACTCAGTCGGTTTCAGTGGCATTACTCGTATTAAATCCAGTATGGCGCTATCAGAAGGTACCCGAAAAAATCAATTGCTTCGCTTATAATGGATATTGCGTTACGAAAAAAATCGGATATAATTACGCCGTCTACCCAACAGTAATCGTTTATAAAGGCACCAAATACATCGTTCTTCTTCGATGGGTTCCGTGTATGTCGCCATTTTGTTCAATTTCTTAGTTCTCTTTGAAAAAATTCTTAGACATGCTTTCTTGAAAGGATATCGGGGCGTTATGTAGCTTCTGGATTAATGCCAAATAAGGCTATCGCCTCGTGCTCATATCCATGCAGTATTAAGTAGTCGTTATGTTGGGATCTCTCGTCATCACTGAGAAGTGGTGACTTTGCAAACGTTGTAATAAAATAGTTGCAAAAATATACATTTATGGAGCTTGTATTAGGTAGTAAATATTTTATCATTTAATATGGTTGATACGAAGGAAAATTTATTATTTTAGTGATTAATGATATCTGTTTGATTCGTTGGTTTTATCTCTTCTCGATCAGATTTTCATTAATCAATACGCTTTCTCGTCCACTAATGATGTTTTAAGGAAGCTTGCTTTTTTATCGTCGTTAGTTGCAACTTTGGAAAATTTTTGCTTGGAATCTTCGTGCATATTTGTTTTGATATGTCCTCTGTTTTTCTCTCTTCCTCTTTCCCTCCCTCTCCCCCTTCCCCTCAAATCTTTAGTGATCTTTATACCAACATACAGTAGTCGATAAATTGCATGTAATGCATTTGTAATATGTAATATGCATTATAAAGTAGAACCTATGGATTCTCTATTCATGGGAAATATAGACATTTAAAGATGCCAAAGCACATGGTTTTTACATAGGTAGGATTGCGTTTCAAGTCCGTCTTCCTCCTCTTCGGCGTAGTAAACAGTTTTCAATAGTGGAAAATGATATAAAAATGAAATTAAATAAATTAAAAACGAAACTAAATAAAGTGAAATATAAAAAATTAAATGAAATAGAGGTGAAATTTTTCTGCTCTTCGGAATAGCTTGGAATATAATGAAGTAACCTCCATTGTGGCGTCAAAATTTTCAAATTTCAGTGTTTTGGACTCAGATGAAACGCTTTTTCTTCATGATCGCATATGTTTTACGCAACCTGTGGACTTCATTCTTATGTTCGCTTGCTTCTATCTGGAGCGCTATAAAATGTTGGACAATCACTATGTGCTTCGCCGTCAGAGATTCGATCGTGAATTGTTTATCCACCATTAAAAACTGGACACTTGCTAAAATAAGGGCTATCTGTGAAGGGATTCGTGCCAGTATCGTCGCAGTTTTCACTTGGATTCGCAACAAAATTTTGGCAATTGGTCGATGGATTCGTGCAAAATTATTCGCAAGTGGGAGATGGATTCGCGATAGTATAATCGCGATTGGTGCATGGATTCATGCGAAAATAAGAGCATTGAGAGAATGGATCGGAAACAAAGTCTCGGCAATAAAACGTTGGCACAAAACTCGAATAGTCGATCCGATCAAGCAACGTGCATTGACGATTGGTCGATTTTTACGCTTTTGGCTTTGTGCACATTGGTGGCCTCGACTGAAACATTCGTTCATCGAGGAGATTGGTATTCCACTGCAGAGAGGGTTCAATTATTTTTGCTATTATTTGATTTATATCTTTTGTGGTCATTGGATCAGGCCATTGGGAAGATTTATACGTCGACAACTCGACGTCTTCTATGCCTATTTGCGGAGAACACTCATCATTCCGTTGAAGAAGTAAGCGGTTTTAATACTCCTCGTTTTGCAAAGTCCCTTTTTACTGAATGTAAGTTTTGTAGTTAAAAATGAATCATGAGCAATTGAGTAATGAACCTGGAGGGAACCATTGTGGTCGGATATAAGCAGAAAAGGTCGATGAAAGATTTCAGTAAGAAGTGAATAGGGACAGGTTGGGAAAAGGGGAGCAGGCACAAAGGGGAAGAAGAAGGTGAGGATAACGTCAGTGTAAGGTGAAGGTGGACAGGGTTAGCTATGACGAGAGCACACAACCATTAGCAATGTCGGTGATGTGATGACCATCAGTCATGCAACCGTTTTATAGGTTGAGTAAAGAAGTGGAATAAGAAAAAAATCTTCGAAAGTGTGATACTGCTTGTATATGTTTGTTTTGATAGATTGCTTTGATATGATGTAGGTTTTAACTCAACAAGAGGGTAGGGAAGCTATGATCATCATTATTTGGTCTGGGGGAACAAGGTAGCAGCTGGGCATAGCTAGAAGCCTATTCTTATGCTTGCATCATCATCATTTAAGGTGGTTGAAAGCTCGTCTTGATGATTTGTATGTGGCCCTGAAGAAGCTACTTCACAGACTGGCTATCGCGATCAGAGATAGTGTTCTTTGGCCTTTCTGCGTTATTATCGCTGATCTCCTTAAACGGGTAAACCAACTTAGTATTTTTTCAAAGTTCAAGCGTGAATATGAATTTGAGATGCATATGGAAGAAATGTAAAAATGCTTTCTACTCTTTTGCTGGATCGATAAGGGAAGGGAGGAATGAGAGGAGATTTTCCAGGAGTTGCGGTTAAAGTTAGCGAAATCGTAGATCATGGAAAGTGAAGGAATAGGATAAGAAATCTTGCTCTTATCTCTATTTTTTGTTGCATTTAATGATTAATTATTTGACGTATGTGTTTTATATGAAAGTAATAAATAACCCAATTACTGTACTCTATTTCAGACTTACGATTATTTGCGAGCAGTTCTACTGCAACCGATTTACGATTTTCTCTACGAAAAATATAAGATTGGTGAAGATTATGTGTATATCAATATTCTTGGACCAGCATGTCAGACGATCGTAGATAATATCCCTCAGAAATCACCATTCTGTGGTATTGTTTTTATTTTATGCTTTATCACTGTAGTAGTTTTTGCTTGCGAAGACCGATCACATCTCGAATATGATCGAAATGTTGCAAAAGTTTTAAAGCAGTCAGTCAGATAATGTTTAAGCTGTTTTCCATTTCCGCCGTCACCTTCCTTTTCTATCATTGCTGTGAACTTTCAATACTTCACTTCCGTAACATTGGCCGATTCAGATCATATAATTGGTTATTTTAGTAGTGTTAAAAAGTTACATTAGTCATTCATCGAGTAGTAACATTCATCCGCCACTATAATCAATTTTAAAATGCTCTATTGCAGATGACAGCGATACGGAGTTAGCCGGATTGCTGCCGCAGTCGATTGATGAAGACGAGGGCAACAACTCGGATACGGAAGGCACTTCCGACCGGCCATCGCTGCCTAGTGGCTCACTTACTCCTCTCACTGGTATCTTATTAGTTTTAAATCATTTTGAAAGCAATATGGATAGTGCGAGTGGTTTCGGTATTGTATAATGGGGGTACATTAGGGGAATATTGCATGCACGCACTTATGTATCTGTTCGTTCATCAAAAGTCGCAGTAAAGGAATCAAATGGGCTTAGTATACATCTCCAATGTCGTTTCGATTCTATGTTTTTTGTGAGGTATAAATATTTAAAATGTTCTATGAAGCTTGAGATTCGAATTTCCCGCTGCTGCCAGCCGGGTGTAACTCAGAAAATTTTTTTGACCTTTTTGAATTGTACAGCTGCTTAGCTTATAAAAATGTGGATTATTGGATGCGTTGTGGCTGCTGTGCACATTTGCATTTGCAAATAATTCATTGCAATAACGTCGTATCAGTCCAATTTGAAAATCACTGAAGTTAATATCGAGAAATCAAGCATAATGTATATTACATAGTGATTTCCCCTGACACACCTCATCTTCACTAATCAGCTTCGGAAATAGCTATAGATATTTGAGGATGCCAAAATTGAGTTGAATTTTACATTGATTGGGAAGATGAAATAGAGTTGGGAATTTGCGAATGTGAAAGTTTTCGTACATATTTCATTATTTGTAGTTGATAGCTTATAAGATTGACCGGTTGGTTGAGCGAAATGCAAAGCGCCCATCGGTACCAAATTCTATGAGATATCTCTTCATTTGCTGTTATGAATCGCATTTGCGGCTAGTTTAATTATTGACTCTAGCACGAGTTATAACTGCCTACCCGTTTAATATCTAGTGATTTTCTGGTGCATAGCATGAATCAGATAATATTTAAAGCAGCCGAGTAGGTCTTTCGTAAAGCGGAAGGGCGAAATGCTTATATCATAGCAATCTACTTAGCGTTTAACATGTCGTTATTTGTTTCTCATTTTCACGTTGAAGGGGCTATGTTTCAATGATTGGGCCCTCTTTTAGGAAGCAGTACCGATCGCCTTTATGATTTCATTGAAAGCATCGGATTTTTGAATAAACAAGTGGGGAAACTGACAGAGCATCATTGTAGTCTGTTCTTCCGACCAGCCGTTATCGACAGAGAGAATATGCGGAATAATGGCCTAATATCTTTACTGATCCATTCGCTAGTGAAGTCAGCAGATTTGGTTTCTGCGATTTGATCGGTGTGAAATGAAGATAACCGATGTTAGATGCAGACGGATTTTTTAGGATTTTTAAAGAATTCGATGGATCAGAGTAAACTAAAAGTTGGGAAGTTATGCCGCGTTCGCGCTGAACCCTTGAATTTTCGTAACTCTCGCTTGCGTATAAAGAAGCCTGGTAGTTTTGAGTCATAGATTTTTTATTTTCAGAAGATGAGCGAGAATTTCTACGTGGTCTGAAATTCCCTACGGTCGAAGCATCTGAGTCAAGTGATGAGGAATTTGACCTACGAAAGCCGCCGAAAAGATCGAGAAATGCGAAAGCAGTACCCAAGGATCCAGCTCCATCAGGCAATGTGACCAACGACTTACAACAGACTTCTGATTCGAACAACGGTACGGACAGGTACCGCGATCGTCTCTCGATTTCGAGCACAAGCAGTCAGTCGGATGGTGCTGGTTCAATGAGTTCCACACGTTCGGATGCTCTCGTCAACGCCAAACTCTCTTTCGGCGACTCGAATAGTGATGGTGATCCTGAGAGGTACTCCTCAAGATATATGTCCGAAAGCGGAAAACCTCAAGCTGAACAACTTCGGATCCGGAGGAAAAGTCCAATGCCAAGTAAAGGTTCGAAAACTTGCAGTGAGGACCGGAAAACTCTTGTCGAAGGTAAAACTTCTGAGAACGATAGCGCAAGTTCAAGCGGGAACGATAAATCCCATTCAGAAGGACATGCGGAATCATCGAGCGAAACTGGCCGAATGGGAAGCAAAGAGCGACGCAAAGTGTCACCTTCTTCCGAGAGCCGTCGCTCACAATCTCGAGGATCTAAGACACCACGGAGAAGAGATTCGAGACCTTCCTCTAAAAATTCCGGTCATTCTCGTGGTTCGACGAATGATGTGGACGAACATTTCGAAGTTCTGGACGTTATTCGCTGAAGAAGATCCAGAATGTTTTGTTTTTTTTGCTCAATGTATATAGAAACGGTTGATGTTATTGCTATGTTGTGCATGTCTATGGAAAACGTTTTATTGTTTCTTTCTACCCTGTGCTTCCAAAGATTTCAAGAGCACGATGAAGTGTTAACAACGAGAACTTCGTGTTATTACATCATAAATAGATCTGCAAATTGTGAAGAGATATGAAGGGAATCCTTCCGTTTCCAAAGGGAGTTTGCGAGTTGCACGGCCTGCTGTAGCCAGTTTAAGCCAGTTTATCTTAGCCACGTGTACCGATGATTTGCCGTACCAATGTAGTTCAAGAGGGCGCACTTGTCTCCCCTCCCTTCCACCAGCCACCACTCCCCCTCCCCTCAAGGTCGGAACTCCGTCCCTCTTATCCACTACTGCCGTATCACTTAGTGGTTTTTTGAATGCTTCGCGATGGCGTGTTTGCCATTGAGGATGGCTGCAGAATACTTTTGCAATGAGGTTCAACCAACTCAACGGTACAAAAGTTCGCTTCTTTGCTTCATATTTTTTATCTTCCAGTCCCCGTCAAAGGGTACTTGACAAGACGGGCAGCTTTGGATCCGAGTCAACTATCTCGTGAATCGGCGAAGCTTTGGCAGATCTCGCCGTAGGATGCAAACAATGCCCTATCTGCTACCTGTTGCGAACTTGTCGCGAGCGCGTATATCGTTGAGTTGCTGTAGTAATTCAGCGAGTCCTCTCACCCATCCCATCTATCGCTAAACATCGAATTACACCTGTCTTGGGCTGTCACTGTTTTGCCATTGCCTGCTAGTGTCACTACTGAGGAATCCAGTAGTGTTAAACAACGATGCGTATCTATATTCACTTTGTTGTGCATTTAGAATGACTTACATTTCCCAATTTTGTTCCCCACAAATGTGTTGGTTCAATTTTTGCAATGACGAACTACCACCACTTCAACAGGGGAATCCACTCTATGAAATATCTGTAATCAAGTGAAAGATGTTAATATTCACCCTTGGAAGTTATAAACTAATCGTACTTCCTACCTCTATAGTCAAAAATCCTGAAAAAGCAAGAGGGAACACAAAGACGACAACCCTGAAACGTCAGGTCTAAGCAATTCTTAGAATACTTTATAAGACTTAAGAATAACTGTGCACACCAAATGCATAGAAAGAGAACAAAATACGGATGTACAAAAGCGAAATATTATTCGAGATCATACGGCATACACTTCGCAAAATGCTTTCGAGGCTGTGAAAATTGGAAGTGAAACGAAAAAAGAGTCGAAGTGAACTGATAACAAAATTGAGTGGAAATGGGAGCAGAAACGATTGCAACATTTCGACGAATTGCCAAAGAAGAATAATGAGTTGTTGTAGCTCGCGAGAAAGGCAACTACTGCACGCGCTAGTATAAACCTACACCCAATGAACATTCCCTCCGGGGCTTTTATTAAACGCTATACGACACCCCATAAACAACGCGAAATCAAGTCGCGATTCATTCACCATCGTATGCGCCAATGACTGATATCATAGTACTAGTGCCTTTCGACTGAGGGAAGTAAAAATAATGCTGGAATAATAAGGAATAGCTGCTTAAAATGAAGTTGTGAAAAAGAGTCATCGATTGAACACTTCGTTTAGCCGCTTACATACTAAGTTTAAAGTGGCATAATTAGATGACATAATGGAGATGATGCGCCTTTATTTCATTTAGACTGATCTCGATTGCAAGGAAGAATGAGAAGGTAACCGCTATAAATTTATGCAAAAAAAGAATCGAATGTACTCTTTTTTAAGATAACCATTGAAACAATACTCTGCACAGTTTCGAATCCTTCAAACCTCATTTCTTTCAGTAATTCTTTCGAATTAATGAAAACTTCAAGAATCTTTTCCTCTCAGATATACGGCCGAAAAATGGGGAGGTCTGAAAAATGGATGGGAAAAGAATGGAGGGAGGCAGGAAGAATAGGAAGGCTAATTATTTTGCTGTTGCCCTCGTTTTTGAACATTTCTATGTACAGATTCAAGAGATGTGTGCAAGAAAAAACCCTGAGTAAATAGCTTATATTAAGCATTTGTGGAAACCAACTTCTAATGCACCTAAAAACACATTCAGTATTTTTCATGCGAAAAGTTTTCGATGACGCTCATATAATTTGCATATGAATAATGATAATGAAAGAAGACTGGAAGAGGACTATAAGGCTGTTGAACAAAAATGAATAAATGAGCAACCATTACAAGCATATAATAAACATGCCCATAGTGCCACTTATTTACCCAGCCTTATTTCTTTTACAGTAATCGAGTTCGCCTGATTTCTTCACAAATAACAGCATCAATAGCAGCGATGTTTCCTAACTGTATCATCCGGAATTATTTCCAATAAGACCTCTCCGGAAACATAATAAATCGTTCAACAAACTCCTTGTTTCATCGCCGACGAATGACCCCGAAATATGAGTCTCGGTGCACAATATTTAATGTAAATATCGGAGTTCAGCCATCATAATTTCCAGTTCATTTAAGTTTCTCCTGCAAATATTGTCAATTAAAAGCTTATTGTGCATAAACAAACGTGAATTAAACAGTAAATTTGAGTATTTAATCTGTGAGCATAATATGTCTCGGAACATCATCCAGCTGATCACATGTGTATACAAGCAACAATCCAATAAACGCATCGTTAGACGAACATGAAGACGATAGTATGGAATTCGAACGACGCTTATCCAACAGCATCGGCAAAATGGCCATTAGCAAATATGCAAGCTTTAAAAAAACCCAAATTTTCCTAAGGCATCACTGAGAACAGATGCCAAAAAGCGCTCACTATTCCATTGCATCATTGCAGTCTTTTCTGTTCTTCTGTGAATAAAGATTCCTTACACGAGTTTTTCGTCTTTTATCAAGCAATACTGGTAGCAGAATCTGAGGGTTAATATAGGCCGTTGATCGATATTTAAGAATAAACTGAAAGTGCGTTACCTTAGCCTCTCGGAGATTTCCTCCCTCGACATTTTCTCTGTCGGCGAAGGAGAGCGACGAAGTGCAGGAGAGATGCGCATTGGAGCCGATGTTTCTGAAGAGCGAGCGCTGCTTCTGTAGACTTCATCGCATCTTGTTAGCGCTATCTGTTGAAATAACGCTTACATAATGTTTCGAAAATTATACTACAAAGCAAGACTTCTTTTCTTTTATAAATATTTATTACTCTAAACACAAGTGAAGGCAGGCGAGCAACACATATTGCCAGCCATAAGCGAATCTTCGATTATGTATTACTCTTAGTGAGGAAAGACAATGGCCCCACAAAAGAAATGCCCATTTCTTTGCTTGACGATACAAAACCACACCGATGATCTGCAAAAAAGTTCCAGACATGGTTAACGCTCTGATTCCCTCCTGTGAACTCCGGTTGTTGGAAGCTTGGCCGGTGCGCAGCCACTTTTACCAGCCCTCTCTTATATTTATTAAAGTAAAAGCAGAAACCGTGATGAGAGGTGCCTGTTCGGATGCGGAAAGGTCCGACATTTCATATTCGTTTTTCGAGATCGAATGAGCCGGCAATGGGATCGATACAAAGCCAATCACCTCGTCATGACCCGTTATGCATTTACGCCACAATTTAACCACCACGTTCTGACGATCCATTGATACCTTTAAATTCATTCCCTCATTGCAACTTTTTTTTTAAAGCGTCCGTCGATCCATAGAAAGTCTGATCGCGAGATCTTCAGAAGTCCTTATTGACAGCTGCTGAAGATATCGCTCACCCATTCACCCTTCATTTCTTTGAACTCCTGTTACAATGCGATAGATCAGTTGCTCTCTTTCGGCTGTCAACAAATCACAACAATTCCGGATTCAATTGATAAACAGAATGAACTAATGTGAGGTAATGCCAACATCACCTGTTCTAAGATTTGTTAGGGACACATTCACAACCGTGACGAGAGGATTGATGAGTTCAGGTAGTGCGTTCATATAAAAATAATGAAGCTGACATAAACAACACTCACATCGAATGTTTCTGTCCAGTTCCATTCGGGATGTAGTGTTGCTGCACGTACCGGAGAACTCAGCATGCGTCCATCGGCCCCATTAACCGTCACGTATGTCGATGGTGCTATCGCTTCACCTCTAAATTTAACACTATATCATTCCTTCTGCTTTTCAATGATGTCTTTAAGGCAGCATACCATCACCAACACTCTCTCATCTATGCTTCGTCGTCTTCCCAACCGCTTTCACTAACTCTTTTTACGTGGTCAACTACATGAGCTTCCAGTTGGGATACAATAAACTTACCACCCTTAGTACCAGATAGTGCATTTTTACAAAGTTCACTACTGAACTGCATTTAAGAAATCATATAAAAGAATAAAATAGGGATGTTTAAGTGAAATAAGAGAACAGACTTCGGTCCATAGAAGATAGGAAGGCGTCGTGCTGAGTAGACCGTTAACTGAATGCGATATTTCAATGGATCATCGAAGAGACGTGGCACTGTGTAACGTGCTACTGGTGACGGCGAGCGCGTATTCATGCCGAACACCGACCCACTGCCCATAGTCGGATCTGAATGATTCCCGCATATCAACTTCCTTCTACAGAACAGGCATACCGTTTAGCACTTCCCATATGTAAGCTCCAACAATATGTAAAAACAATCAAAAACTTATTGACAAACGGCCGGCATGTATGTGGCTTTTCAATTTACATTATCAGCAATAACGAAATAGTTTATGCAAAAACCTATACATGCGTGAGTAGCCTAATCTCGTCAAATCCTGTTAGAGTGTAAAAAATCGACTCGACAGCAACTAAAGGGAATCTGCTCAAACATATGAAGAAAGCAAAATAAATCAAAGAAAAGAAAAACATCATTGGATTGCTTTGTATCATTGCTATGAAAGATTCGATTTTGCAATAGAACAATGTGGCGTAACTGTGGCAAAGAAACAAATTAAATCGTGATATGTTGCTCGGAGATTTATTGCGATCCGAACACAATCTCTTAAAGTTATAACGAATACTCATAGATCCTTCCTCATATCTTCTGCCATCTGAATCCTCTTTTGACGACTCCTTCTCTCAAAAAATCGTCTAAAAGTCTAAATAAGATGTCTAAAGAAGATCAAATAGCAAGAAGTTTAAATAATACCGTCTACACCAGAAAATAATTTAAAAAGTTCTGATATAAGGCGCATCGAAACTAAAAGAACCGCTTCACCGATGATTCTCTCAGCTTACCGATTCAAATTTTACCCATAAAAGAAATTTCAGTCATTTAATTACTTTTATTTGGAAAATAGATTGACCAATACAAGGAATAAACATTAAAGAACAACTCAGAAACCACTCAAATCAAGTTTTCTTTATCTTCATGAATGTTTCTAATTACAGAAGCACCAAAATTTTGCGAGGAAACCTTACTGAAACATAGCCAATAAAAAAAAATTAGCTATCATCTCTCCTTCTTCCTCCCTTCCCCCCTCCCCCCCCCCCACCAAAAAAACCGAAATTCTATACGTCCGACCTTTTCTCCCAGTTTTGGGGTGTTTATGACGTCCAGCAAATTATTCACTGACGTAGAAATAACACTGCTCTCAGTACTTCTTAGCGATAACAAAAACTATCTTCATAGCCAAGCATTACTTTTCCCTAGGTATGAAGGGTCCACTGATCACACAAACTCTCCTCCCCCCCTCCCTCCTAACTGATAAACAGCCTACTTTGGTTTGAGTCTAGCACAAGTGGCGGTGAAGCTGATTTCTGCAACGAGTGCAGAGGCGTACGACGCGCAGTGCTACTTGATCTTGAAGACCCATGACGCGACAATGAGCGTGAACGTGAACGTGCCCTACTCAGCGATGCATCCCGTTCTGGTGGTGTCTCCCCATTTCGCATCATCTCTAACCTTTCCATAAGGCTCCTTATATGTGAGCCAAGATCGATTTTGATCTGCAAATCAGCATACTTCAATGTACTGCAACAGGCTAAAATATGCAATAAATAACCTAGTGAACTTTTAGTAATCACATAACAAACCTTCAGAAAATTTGCATAATCTTTTGCATAATCCGAAAATTTGCATAATTTCAAATAAAATTTCTAAGCGAAATATATTTTGAAGATGCAATCAATTGCATAAATAATGAATTAAAATAATCATTAACAACAAATACAATCGAAAATTGTAAAAAATGATAAAATCGGATATATACCAAAGCGGATGCTGAGAATCCAGGTCCAGTAAAGGCGAAATCACGGCAAATTATAAATGGTGGTACGATAAGCTCTCCCAATTCAATTTCGCATCGACCCATTAGTTTTACCTAAGAGAAATAATACACTCAGAAATGAATTATTTTTATCTATTATGATAAAACATCTGCTTTTTTGTATTCCTTTATTGCGAGGAAAAAGTAAAGAGTAATATCAAACGCTTTCCTTTCTGGAAATGCCACCGTGAGCTAATTCAGCTTCAACGCAATAATTCCACTTGGAGTCTAATTTAAAACACATCTCACGAATTCAAATAAACTGGATTAAACGCATCCGCTGCCCAAATGAGCTGAAATATTCAACCCAATAACGGTCATCTCACATCAACTCCAAATTTATGCAAAATAATAAAGATAGATGAGTATCAAAAAGCGCTTAGATCATCAATAAATTTCATCTCACAGGTTTCTAAACATAAATACTCCAGTGTTTTCTAAACAAAATTAAAAATTTGGTCTTAGTCGATAAGTGAGCTTTAGACAGATTTGAGGTCAAATTCGAAAATAATACTCAGCTTTTAGAGATACAATTTTCGCCAGCTCTATGCTCGAAATCTCTCCTCTTTTGTCTCAATGATTAACTGTGCTACAATTTGGACGCTACGCGGTACCTGACCAGAAGTCAGTATCCGAAAGGATCCCACATCTGATTCCCGACATCTTAATGCTTGAAACCAACCTTAATAAAACTGAGCATTCATCTCAGCACTTCCGGAAATCTTCCACTCTATCTTAATATTAGCGCTTTTGAGCGGAATAATAACCAAGACGAAAATCTAGCTCAAGTTTCCTACCTATCAGACGAACGTATGGTGTGTTTATTTGACAGCGAAGAGCACAGCACGTCAACTCTCTTATATGATCGCAAATCTTTTTCTTGTCCCCATCTCTTCCGATCTATTTCTAACAAACTTTCTTTCCCCTGAGTCATTCTAAGATATTATTCCAATACGACGAATGGCAAGTTACTGAAATAAGAGAAGATAAAATGTTTAAAAAAGAACCGAATATTTGCAGGAAGTGTTAAGACGAGCATAGATGGCCATTTTGAGTGGTTCGCGTCTCCATAATGGAACGATATCAGGATGCATTCTCACTCTTACAACACGTCTATGTCGGAAATGAATTGCATTCCCATTGTAACTCTTCGCATTAATGCGTACTCGTGTTTTCAGAGAGGTTGAAACAACATCCAATGATGGGAAGTAATACTCAAGAACGAATCTAAATATTCCCTTTTATACAGATGGATTTATATCGCATTCTTTTTTATTCATAGAAAAGAAGATACTATTTATGAAAACTTTCCCAAATCGGTCTGTTCCCTTATTTCGAACATTTCAAATCACCTATGAAATTCTGTCTACTTTCATTTGCCTTACTTGAAGAAAATCTTGGTTTTTCCTCATCTTACCTTTCAAATCTCTCGGCTTATCGAGTCAAATGAAAAATTTTTTGTGATCATTAGCTAAAAATGCCAATGTATTACTTGTTTTTCAATATTGTTTGTCTGCTACGCCAACTTATATCTGCTATAAAATGTCAAAATATAGCGATATATTGTTCATCTACTAATTCATTCCAATGTGCCTTTATTTTACCTTTATAATATTTGACCTCGGGTTACTACAATCGAAATTTTTCTCTCTCAGTCCACCTAAAAAATTTTGATTATAAATCCGGATCGCATCATTTCCCATTCAGCAGCTCATCGATGAGTATAGATAAGATTAAGATAAGCAAAGATGGATACCCAAATAGTGAACGATTGTTAATAAGGTGCTCGATATATTCATCCTCATCGTTCATATAAACACTCTCCAAGCAGATTCGAACAAATGAGATATCCTTGAGGATACGACTCGTATCAATGTTCGTTATTTCTAAATTATCATCGATTCATTCATTGGGAAAATCAATTAATTTATATTTGAATCGTAATGGATTGACACTCCGATAACATTCAGAAATATATCGATTCTATATAAGAAAACATCAACGAATATGGACATTCCCCTCACTTCTTTTTCAGGATCTATTCAAGGATCGGACTCTTAAATCGTCATCGTCAAACATTAAAGTCATTTAGTTCACAATAAAAATAAGAATTCATTCTATTTCGCTAACACCTTATATTTTATGTCACTAAATTTTTTAGCTATTTTCCCCTCCCTTATCGGCGGCTGTTAATGCTCAACCCATCGTTGATTGTCGATGTTTATCAGTGATTAAATCATTCATTAAAAATTTTAAATCTATTCTATTTCTCTTATAGAGATTCGGAAAATGGAAGAGAAAAAGAAAAATTAGAGAACATAAAGATGAGAAATTAAAAGCAATTTTTTCATTATTTTTCAACAAATATCAATCAAAAGCTAAATTTTTCACCCCACTAATATGCTATTACAATTTTCTGTTTAATGGACGAATAAAATGTTTAGTCATCAATAAAATATCATTCTGTAGTGAATAAAATAGTTTATCAATAAATTGATGCAACTGCAATCATTCTTCTTCGAGAAAAAGCATAACAACGTGAAATTAAAAGGATGAAATCACTTTCATATTACGGAATATATAGAGTACCCTCTAATGAATAACGAATCTTCAGTCAATGTGACACATATTTCGATGAAAAAAATGGAAAAATAAAGAAGCACGTAAAAGTGAAAAAAATAAACAAAATTTTTGCGCGCTTCGAATGTAAAAGCAATTGAAAATTATTGAAGTACGAAATTTTTTTCCGCTCATCCAGACGTAATAGCAGGATAGGGGAGGGGGGAGGGAGTTGGGGGAGGGAAGGGGATTCTCAACGCTTGAACCTGAAAACCAATGAAGCATTCGCTCATCGAAACGATTCCATTTAAAATATCAGTTTTTCAAAAAAACTTGCACAATAGTAAAGTTTGGAGTTATCGGTGATGAATATCAACGCACCGATTACGCCTAATTCCTCCTTTTTATGGCGGTATGTAGCCTTTAGTACACTCTAGTTTAATATTTAATTACTTTATAATAAAAAATAGAATACCGTTAGTTGGGTCATCGGGGAGTGAATAAGTGGAATGCGAGGATTTCCTTGATCGGTTATTCATCGCCTTTGAGGCAATTTGATCGAGTAAATTGCAAGTTTAAAGCGCTTTCACTGTGAGCATCGTCCACGACGTCAAGCCAATGAAATGAAACAGCGAATAGCGCTATATTTAATTCTAAACAAAAGGAATAATATATTATGCAACGAAGAGAAACGTTTGCAAACGTATATTAAAACACTGTTTATATTCTAACAAATTTAACTTAAAATGAACTGTTTAAAAATGTTTTACGAAGAAAAAAGCAATTGAACATTTCCGGTTGCAAAAGAAATTAAAACATGACTAGTTTGTGAAATTTATCGTATCGAATAAAAAAATTACATTGAAAATATTTATTGTTATAGAAATTTTGAAAAAAAAAAAAATTTATTGAAATTTGTTTTTGGAAAATGGAAAATTTGACATTCAAATAAGATGGCTTTACCTTTTTTGACGAAGAGTTTGATGGATGACGAATCTAATGAATAATTGCGAATAAGTAAATTTTTCCCAGACCGGAAAATTTTGCCCACGAAAGTTGAAAAACAACAACGCTAAATACCGGTAATTCAAAATCAATTATATTTTAAGTGCAAAAACACTAGATCTAGAAGAAGTCTGCGGGCTTGTGCAGCATCTTCAGTGCGGTACAAACCCGAATCTGCGGGTCTGTACCGGACCTCCAGTCTACGAGGCCTGCACCATACCCCGAATCTACGGGTCTAAACCTATACCATATCCCGAGTGTACGAGCATGCAATAGACCCGTATCAAGCACTATCTCAAAAGAACATGCACAATCGAAACACTAACCATTGCCCGACAATAAATGTTCAAGGGAAGGAAACACACCACCTTCGCTTGCCCACCTGCAACCAATTCACACCTACGAATACTGGATGATCCAGAGACGGTTAGGAAAGCGCATAACGATGCATCCAAGTTACCGATGTTCATAAGTCTTGCGTCCTATAGCGATGAATTGAATAACGCTTTGGTTACAGTATTTTTGTTGGGAATTTGCCATGAATGAGTCGAGCGCCATTTAGGATTATCACTGTGACGGACGTCTTTCTGCGATGGTTAGTTGTTTGTTTTTATCCTTTGCAGGGTAAATGAAGTTATGGAAAGGTGGTTGTTTTGACTGTTGATGAAACTTGGGAGAATATACAGGTTGCTAAGTGCTGTTCCGTTGGGAAGACGGCTGCTTGTTAGGTTCCTGATCTCTAATAAATCTCGTGCTGCCACTTAATGACTAAAGGATTTGCACTTTTTTATAAAAGTTTAGAAAACATTTCTGCAATTTTTTTCCACTTCTTCTGATTATACTAAAATTACTGACTGTTTTTGTGTTCACTGCCAAAAAAATTCATTCGTTCTGACCGAAAAAAGTTGCTATTAGAAATGGTTTTTTGTTGAAATATTCAACTAGGCTAATTGCCGTATTACTAGCATATATTTGATTTCTAGGCGAAACGTACAAAGAAAGTGGGTATCGTTGGAAAATATGGCACACGTTATGGTGCATCATTGCGAAAAACCGTTAAGAAGATGGAAGTGACACAACATTCAAAATATACGTGTGCCTTCTGTGGAAAGGTTTGTCCCTCATTTGCTTCACATTCTATTTGATTTCTTTGTGTAAGTTTATATCATCGATGCTTGATGAGGAAAAAGGATTCTGGTGAGTTGTCATGAGGCATTAAGTCGGGGAACGGTGATAGGTTGGGAAACAACATGCTTCGGTTTGGATGATTGAACTATGAAAGTTGACAACACCATTGTTGATACCCATCTATCACACTCCACTATTTCGGGACCAATCTATCCACAATAAAGCCTTCTAAGACATATTTGCGCCTGAAATATTTTATGATCGACACACAATAGGTGTGAAACTTTTGATTGTTGGTTGAGTCGGGTTACATAACGGAAGCTCTGTTTAATAGACAGGGCCGCGTGCCAAATGAGGGTACGTTTTATAGATTCACCTTAGAGGTGCGTTGTCGAGCTTATACCTAGTTAACTCGTGTTGAAAATGACCTCTTTTTTTCCGCTTATTCGTTTAATTTTCCCCTCAGTTAACGTTTACGTTTCGAATCATTTATAAGTTTTCTTATGTTTTATCATCTGATGGATTGTTAATGCTAAAATGCGGTTATGATTAGTTTTAATTATCATAGAAAGTAGGGAAGTAAGATGACCGAGCCCTTATTTTCAGTAAGGACGTACTCGATATTAGGTTGGCGTAGATGCCACCCTGGCTTCTCTTTAAATAAATCTCCCTTTTGAAAGAGGTTGAAGGGAGTGCAAAATATGCGTTCTTTCAAAATATGAGCACTTTTTATTGACAGCCGATAAAAGTTTGAATTTTAGAGGCAGATGGGTGAAAAGGTGCACAAATTTTCAAATTAAAATTAAGTAAATGAATTTAATTAAATCTTTAATTTTGAATGCTTTAACGCTCCTTTCTGCCATACTCGCAGCGAATGCATTTCGTTGAATGAGTGCCAATAAGTGAGCAATAATAATATGATGGTTCACTGACTTTACGGTTGTTAATCACCTTAGAGTTTCGTACGCCATCTACATTTATTTCTTTTTAGATATTATTGTTTTTATAGGAAATGTGTTTATTATTTTTTCTATTGGGACTATGGTAGTAAGCTTATGCGGTTTTGGACAGAAGAGGGACAACTTTGCCCTTCTCCTTATCGCTTTTCGCAAATGAGGATCCAACAATCCCTTCAGGCCATGGCACCCCACGGTAGTCTTTCGCAGGGAAGGATTGATCGCAAACTTGCTTGAGGGTATGAGGAACGATCTGTGGAATTTTCGCGCAAATTGAGCGGAGGGGAAACGAAAGTGCCGGAGAGACGTTCTAGTCTCGGTGTCTTGTGTAATAGAATGCTGAATAATGCCTTCAGGAAGTTTGGATAAAACATTTCCAAGAACAAACAACACCACTGCATGAGATATTTGGCATATTAGAATATATATGATGTGAATCTCGATCAATGTTCACTATTTATGAATTGATAAGAGTTGCGGAATGGTGTTGCTCATCCTTAATGACTCGGTTATTCACCCTTTTTTTGTTAATTTTTCATTATCGTGCTCGATGTGAATGGAAACTTTGTGATTTGCCTACTGCTTGTAAAAAATGTAAATCACTGACTGGGCTAAATATTGCAGCCGAATGAGCCAGCCTATGCTCACTACTTAAATGACTTATTAATGAACCGAATCATCACTATTAATAAGCAGCTGTCTGGAACTGTTGTCCAGACGTCATTTATCGTGCGTGAGGCATATAGATATAGATTTGAGTGAGTCCTAAATGGCATGGTTGTGAATGGTTAGTGGATAAGTGTATATTTGCAGGAGTCAATGAAAAGGACATGTGTGGGCATCTGGAAATGCGCAAAATGCAATAAGATCGTTGCGGGAGGTGCATACGTATACAGTACGACGGCTGCAGCCACTGTACGAAGTACAATCAGGCGCCTTCGTGAAACTAAGGAATGATCCACAATGAGATTCGCTGTCGCTGTTGTTGTGTGGTGTATGCCGACTCTTTGTTTGTGTGAATACAGCACTCTGTTTTTGTTTGTTTGTAGTACACTGTAAAAATGGATACAGATATTGCCCCGGAAACGGTTAAGCAAGGAGGAGAGGTTAGCACAACCTGGTGACTGAAGAACTCGGAGAGGTTCACATTTGTGTCTGATGCTTAGAAGGTAATATTGCGGGGCTTGTTTATCAGCTAAAGTACTGCGGGACGACAACAGATATACTTTGGAAAGCTGTATATGTTTATTTATATGCAACGGGAATGGAATGCGACGCGATGTTTTTGTTTGAGCTATATGCTTCCTTAAAGGAATCCACTAAAAGGTAGTGACGTTATTTCATTTCGGAACATTTGGAATTAATTAACCTTTATTTGTTAAGCTGATTGTTTGGATTTGACGATAGGAGGAAATCTTGTACCGCAACGGGAAGTCAATTAGGAAATCTGCACCGAAAGTCGCACCTTCAAAATCCTTAATTATATGAATGGACAGTTTTTTTGCGCCCGTCTGGGATCGCCGGGTTTTTCATTTCTAGGTTATGTATGCGGAACGATCCGTTGAAGATGTGACATTTATGAATGCACATCGAGGTGGGTCTAAGATTTAAATGTGCCTTTGGAAGGGGAAATAAAGCGAAGAAACGTGGAAGGAAACGAGGAAGGCTCGCAGATAGGTGCTTGTTGCAGAACAGTTGTCTATATCAACGATCCAAAGCACAATTCGAGACTGCATGCTCAAATTTGTCATAAACTGTCGACCACTTGTGCAAACCTTTGAGACCTGAGATGCGGCCAGTTGGTTGTGCGACGATTTGCAGGGTTAGTGGAGAGAGGGAGGGGAAGAGGAGGGACTGGAGGTCCAGATCCACCGGAAGTCTAAGCAGCAAGACTAATTAGTCAGCCGGCGGGTATATAACAATGCGTATTGTGCCAACCCCTGTGGCAGGCTTCTCTGTTTGTTTAGTATGGATCTGGCTCAACAAGAGCTAAGAGGAGGCACCACCCATTTGTTATATCAACAAACGGAATGGTCGATTCGTTAGAAGTAATAGCAATGATATATGATAATCGTGGAACGCAAAGGAGATGCTCGCTGATCCTTTCAATAAACAACGACCCATTCACAAACCAACGAAACATATGCACTGGTGAGGTGGGGATTGAGGGGAAGGGTGGATGGTGGGGGTGAATTTATTGGCTTTGGATGGGTTTTATATGACAATAAAACCAAAAAATTTGGAACGCTTCACGAATTTGCGTGTCATCCTTGCGCAGGGGCCATGCTAATCTTCTCTGTATTGTTCCAATTTTAGTATATGTTCATCGGAATGAACGAATGTGGTTGCAATGAATTGCTTTATAAATGCCCGCTCGAATTGTGCATTTAATGGCGAAAGGGTTTGACAGAGAAAAAGAGCACTTCCTCGCTCACAGCACAGCTTGCGCCGCATCCTTGCCACGACGCAGCGATAAGTTGGACACGTGACGTGCGTGACGTGTACATCCTTCATTGTCGATCGCCGGTGTTTTTAAGGATTTATTGTTGTTTGCATTGTTTTATACAATAGTCGACTACGTAGGGGAAATAGGATGGCCGTGGTCACGTGCATGATGATTGTCTTTTCTAAGCTAACCTAGTCACGTTTTTTGACTCATAAAGGAAGCCAGGCTTTCCCATTCGTTACTAGGCTACATTTTCATACGTGGCCGAACTCGGACAAGGCGCATGGCCTGGACCATGATTCTCACGTCATTAATTGCATGCTGTTGATAGGGTTCAATAGTTCAGACCGACCGATTATATAAATGCTCAAGGATACGATGAAACGTTTTCTGAAGAAACCAACCGGCTGCACAAATTAAAACCGAAAATTTCGTCTTTGTTTACACCGAATTGATTTCGGAAGAAAAATTTGCGCATGCAAACTTATCAGACTTGTGTGTCCGCAGTTCATCCGAAAATGGCTGCTTAATCCTAAAAATTCCCTGAGGGCATGATAGAGGATTACATTATGTTAGCCAAGTACTATCTTTAGAGTTGTGCATGTTTACAGCTACAGGAATGGATAAACGGACAATAAATGCGAGGAGGAGTCAGGACTGTTAACTAGAGAAAAGCGGAGAAAAAGCCTTTCAAAATGAATGTATTTGACAGCAAAAGATACCGTGATAAGACTGTCACACCCGACAGAAGCGCCATCGGCATCTGCACACCTGACAAAAGCGCCATTAGCATTTAGCCTTTGACAAAAGCGCCCTTGTGCTCTCGATAAAAGCTTTCTGGACCATGCCTCATGACAAATGCGCCCCTTTTTGTGTTCACCGTTACACTGTCACCTTTAAATATTCTCTATGCAGTAGTCTTATTTCATAGGCAATAAGTGCGTTGAATTTGATATCTTCTTAGATGTTTGTATTATTGTTGCTGATATTGGTGAGCAATAATTTCAGAGGCGTGCAACGATGGCATCGGTATTGTCGTCGTTATTTACGAGGGATCCGAAAGCACATTTCGCCTATGACTTGCCACAGACGAGTTTCCACACCTCTAAAGGGGTTTCGATGGGTAAAAGTTTTAAAAAGGTGATTAATTCTGCTTTTATTCCTCTCATAATTCACATACTTTACCTGGCCAGTATAAAAAGCGTGTGATGAATTCGAATTAAAATTTTCATATAAACCTGCATAAAAGTTCTAGCTAAAATATTGGTCAACAACACACAGACAGGCGCATAATACCTTTGTTTTGTTTGGCTCTCTAAGGAGCCAGGGGAATGGCCAGCCTGGTGAGTTGTAATTCACGATACAAAGGAATTTCCTTAAGGTTTCGCGCTGACCGATTCACAGACAAATGCAGGCAGTAACGTTTAGGTTCTCAAACAAGTCAGATGAAATAGGAAGTTGGCACCCAGCAAATGTATCAGCAGAGAAAAGCTCAATGGTGAGTTTGATCGCAATGAAAGACCATATCATCCAAGTTACTGATGATCGAAGCAGTCTAAAGGAACCTAAGTAAAAATGCATCAATAAAGTTCATAAAACGTTAAATTTTTATCTTATAGCTGTTTGTTTTCCACGATTTATTTAATCCTCTGAGGTGGAATTAAACGTTTCAAAAATGTTTAATTATCAGGCGGAACCGACAGAGAAGGCGACATGTTTTTTTGCATCTTTGGATCAATACGGTGGTGGAACAAACTTAAAGCAACAAGCGCAAAAGTTGAAAACAATGCGACATCCGAATGTTTTAACTTATCTCGATAGTATTGAGGTTAGTGCATTTATAAATTATCAGTCGTTTAAATTTTTAATATTTCTTTATGAAATTATATTTATTTTATAGATACTTTCTCTAAATTTTTATTCGTTGATTTATATCTGTCTCTTTGATAAAGGTAACCTTATTCCCGTCCCGTTATAATAAGTAACACAAGAACACTGATACGGCATCCTATATGTCGCTTTAATTTTCAGTGCAATCTGCCGTTTTTCTTTGTGCGGAAAATATTTTGATAAGCCACCAATTGCGTTTTTTATCAGTTCGTTCATATTGAAATAAGGTATCATCATTGGAGGATAAAGACTCTATATGTGAAACTCTTTACACAAATTCGCGTTTATTTGCCACCAACGATGATGTTGACCAGAGATTACCATCAGATATTAAACGGGAAATAAATATGATGCTAAACATTTCCCATCGGGTATATTTCCATAAAATCGTTTCCCAAATTTTATAGGCGACGGGTAAAGTGAGCACTGTTGAAATTAATTTTAGATAGGTGAAGTATACAAATTATCACAATATTAAGGAAAAATACAAGAAGATGAACATATTGCATCCTATTAGCAGATGATGCATTGAAATTTCGAGAGAAACCGCAATTAATCTCTTCCTATATTATTTTATAATCTTATCTCGATAGAAATGGAAGGGCTATCAATTTTATAATCTTTAATTTCTGATTTATAAAATTAGCGTTGAAGCTGAATACTTATTTGAGAAGGCTGATTGCTACGCATACCGCGGGAATGTGGCACTCTAGGGGTGGGAATATGGAGAGAGAGGGGCAGAAGGGAAATGGTGCAGATATCTGCTTCATTTGGCCGAAAGTTGTCGGGGTAAAAATCATGGGCGGCATTCCCATCCCCACTGGCAACCGGGCAGGACCTATGTGATCATAAAATTTTGCATTATTTCTCATTTTTCATAGTATTTTGATGTATTTCGTAAAATCCATTTCATTGTTCTTGACTTGTGAAATCTTGCAAAGACCTTTTTGAATGTTTCTTTTGTTTTATTTAGTAGAAATATTCATAGTCTCTCATGTCTGCAGACGCTGATAGTGAACACATCTCCGGCAATTTTTGTTAGAAGGTACGCAGGGGGGAGGAACGGGAATGAACTACAATTTTTGAAGTCTACGCAAAATTCTTTGGAAACGTTGGCTAAAAAAACATTGAAAAACAATAAACAACATAAAACAACAAAATAAATAATAGAAAACAATAAAAATAATAAAATAAAATGAATATTCATTGCGGAAATATTATGATGTGGCTTAAATTTGAAAATTGTATGATTTTTATGTGGCTGAAAACATTGAGAAATATATGCTAAAAGCATTAAAGATAAATTTTCATCAAAAATTTGCATAATTAGTTAGCGGCTGAGATGATTTTTGGAATAGAATTCTAGTGTTGTAAGCATACCTTCCTCACAATATTCTAAACCACTACTAATTCTTGTGTGGTTATGCGGTATTTTATGTCATAATAGCTGACTAGAGTTTGTTGAGAGACTTTTAAACAATCATGAACAGATTTATAATTAATTGCCTAGAATGAAATTCTTATTTATTTATTAACTTATTTATTAAATTTTAGAATATTTATTTAAACAAAATTTTATTTGGATTCTGTTCAGGAATGAACTCACTTTTAAAAGTTCGAGGCTGTGATTTGCCTGTGGTTTTATTCGAGGTTATACGGTATATGCAACTTTCCATCTATCATTGAGAATTTGATTTGTTGAAGTGATGTTTTTTTAGGTTGATAATACTTTCTATCTTATAACCGAATGTTGTGTACCACTCAGTGTGTATATATCGGAATCGAATTTTACGGGTACCCAAAAGGAATTTGTTGTATCATGGGGTCTTTTTCAGCTAATGGTGAGTTACCTCTTCCAATACGTCGCTTTCATTTACACTAAATTTTCGAGTTTTTTCTTCTAGTAGTATTTTCATGATGCAACTGCTAGGTAGCTTTAGCTGTTAGACATATTTTCGAAAAGAATACTTGCTTTAGACTCTTCGAGTACAGAGTAGTGCTACATCTCAGATGTGACAAGCAATATCTCAAGTTGTTGTGATAATAATTTGTCGTTTATTATTCTCTAGAATGTTAACAAACTTCCTACATTATGGGAGTTTTTCGTGAACTCTAGCAAGTTGTATAGCATTATTGACAGTCTGAAAGGCAGAACGCAGAAGGTAAAAGAGTTTTCTTTATAGATCAGTTGTAATATAAATAATTATATTTATTGATGAATTATTTGCAGAGCTGTTTAAAATTTTTACACCGAGAGGCAAAGTTAAGTCATGAAAATTTACGACGTTCAATTTATGTGACCGATGCTGGCGATTGGAAAGTAAGCGGACTCGAATGTGCAATTGCTTTTACGTTAGTTTATTATTCTCTTATTTCGTTTTCTTTGTAAATTTAAAAAAAAATTATCTTAGATGCTAATTGGCATTTTCTGGTTGGAGATTACAATTATTGGGAAATTAGGAATGAGCTGAGAACACACCACACACAGGCAAAGAGAAGATGTGTAGTGGAAATGAATTACAACAGTTCGGATAGGTAGGCAATAATCGAAATAATGTGAGTTATGAGATAATACAAGCGAAAAATTTTCTGTTCTTACTATATAAGATTTCTCCGGCTCATACAAATCCCTTTATAAATTGACATCAGTATTATGTTCTCGGTTTTTATATCAGTGGTCTATGGTGGATTGTATTAAAATTATTGTGGATATATGAATGCAATGCAGTGATTTGCAGTAATCCACGAAACGATTTGAATGCAATGGCATTGTTGATGTGGGAATTGTTTAACGGATTCAACGATGATCTCAATAAACCGGAAGCACCTGGTAGACTACCGCAACGACTCCGCGATCTTTATAAAAAAACGGCAATGCCAAGTGCTGCTAGATTGGATACTGAAGAGTTGCTTAATGGTGCGTCTTTGTCAATTCTTTATGTTACGTTCAAAGTGGAGTAAATGAAATTAAGGTAAACGGATGTGCTAGAAAAGGATGCATAGGTTTATTAAAAAAAATGGAAACATTAAAGTTGGTATTTATGTTTTGCGTCATTCGAATAGCTCTGCACGTATAAAAAATTCTCCATATTGGCTCTTATCACATAAAGGAGAATTGTTTATGCCGCAGTTTTGACGTGGGTTGCATTAAACTCAAGGGTATAACTCTTGTTGAATAGCAAGTTTGACAATAACGGACTATGAAATCAGTAAAACATCGTGTAGCATGACACATAGTTGATATATATTTAACAATAAAAAATATGCAGGGGATAGCGGGCGTACTGCAGTTCATAATAGCATAGAGGAACATCTGGTTCGGATTTCATTACTTCAGAGGTATAGCTTCGCAAATACGATCTATTACGAATGATTCTGTAGAGTACCAGCTATGCGCTGTTGGGTTCATATGAGCCTCAAAATTTTTGTGCATAAATTGAGACAAATGTGTGCGATTATTGATGACGTTTGAGCCATAGGGCATTTTCATATTGAGGTGTTTGTACGACTTGCCGATAGCGCATATCTGCCGATATTTACACTTCGGTAAAATAAATGAACAACGATAATTATACCAATATTTCCCAAAAACTCAATTTATAGTAAATAAAAAAGCAAGAGGAAGAGGGTATTGTCAGTGGTGTCTATTATTTTGCATCCAAGTCAGTCTCATAATATAGTGATGTTAGATGAATCGTTTTTCACTACTTCTTTCTTGATAGTCGTTAACTTGTCAGTAGTAAAATCTCGACGATCGTGAATGCAAAAGCGCTCATCCCATTATTCCCCGCCATGCGCTGTTCTATAAATTGCTTTCCCAGATGATTGCATTTTTAGTTTTCATTTCTCATTTTTTTTAATGTTAACTTAACTCAATCTCAGTGTAATTTATTTCGAGAATGTCGTCGTACTGGTGGTTTCTTCAAGAATCGTTTCGTCGATACGCTACTTTTCCTTGAGGAATTTCAATTGAAAGATGCACACGATAAACAAACATTTTTCACTCAATTAAAAGATCATCTTGGCATATTCCCCGACGATGTCGCTAAATACAAAATTTTACCACAACTTATTCATGTGAGTATGTTTTGATGCTTTTATTTGATCGTATTTCATCTCCAATCAGCTATAATTTACAATTTTTTAATTTGTGGGTGGAGCTTTATTGAGATGATTGGAGAGCTTCTGGTTGTTCCACTGACTGTTTTTTCCTGATCCTTTCTTCACCTTGACTGAAGTGGTTCTATTTACACAAGGGATGCGCATCTAGATAGTAGTGATACGTTTAAACACAGGCAAGTTTTTCCAATCCTTCTCAGCTCCTTAGCCAAAAATTTTTTGAAGCACTGTCGGTGTTGGACCGTTCAGCAGAGCTTTCGATTCTCACTTCTTTAAAAGATGCGCTCGATAGTACTTGATGTTTCGTTGCAGCCACTAGTCATTCCATAGTAACAGTCAGTTGTTGCAAAACCTGCTAGGATATCATTTTTTATTGTTTCGGTACCACCTGCGGATGCAGGAGATGTTCCATATTATAGGATCGAAGCAGTGTTCATTTATGATCGATCTGTCATAGTTCAGTATCTATCAGCAGTGCGACCTGAAGTTGCAGTTCAAATGTAGAATTGATGTGTTGATTTATTAGAGCTACGAATATGGTGATGCGGGATCGCATATCTTGGTTCCTTTATTCAAATTGGGTCGCCTTCTCGATGAAGATGAATATCAACGACGCATTGTGCCATGTTTGTGCAAATTGTTCAGCTCACCTGATCGAGTGACTCGCGTTAAATTGCTGGAAAAAATTGACGAATTCGCGGCGCACTTAACACCTCAAGTAGTCAACGATAAAATATACGGGTAATTGCCATTTATTTTGGCAGCAAACATCTCTTCGCTATTCCATTTTCGTACCCCACTTTCATGAATATTTATTTGGGAGGGTAAAGTGGTGTAGATGGAGGAGTGAATTTTGCATGAGAACTATAAATCCAAATTTTCCAAATAAAAAATTTTTTGATCTGCATTTAAAGCTATTCGTTTATCTTGCTTTCATTTTGTAGACGCTGTCGCTAGCGTCCCCTCCACCCTACAAAACGTCGGCCTTCGATCTGAGAAGTAAAAAAGGTGTGCTGATACTAGATTGGATGAATATGGAGGCTGTGGAATGACCGATATTCCATTTTTTGCCAAAAACTAATGGATTAATAGCGAGTTTTATGCAGACTCAATGGAAATAGCCTAGTGACAACAACGATCGCCCAATGCGTCGAATTTGTTGGCACAGAAGAGGGCGTACTTCGATGATTGTTTCAGATATTGTGTTGCGGTTTCCGATAGGCTACTTTTAAATGTTACTACTATGTTGGGGCATAACACACATCCCGCTAGTAACGCTCTTGTAGCAACAATATATCAAAAGTTGGACGTTTTTCCTGTCAAGACATTTAAATTGGCATATGGTGTTATGAATGTAGAGAAAATAGAGCAAGAACAAAATTGCTAAGGAATGGAAAGTGTTCTGAATTAGAATTTTATTTTGTTGAAAATATACTCAAGTCTCGTTCTTTTCTGGCATCTGTAGCATCGTTGAAGGATATGATGAGGTTCTTGCATGTCAAATCTTTCGACAACGCCGGTGCTGTGAAATTCGCCTCGCTGCGGAACCGTTAATTATTATATGTACTCTCTTTCCGTATGTTGCAGTTCCGATAGAATCTGTCTTTCTTGGCCCATCTCCGAGTTCAGTTGTAGGACGGGATGAACACCTTTTGTCTGTCTGTTATATTATCTCCTGTAAAAGTATGAGAGAATTATGAATATTTCTTTAGTTGCCTAGTCGTTCCAAATTTTTAGAAATATAAAGGCCTCGGTTCTTATAATGTTCTCAACTATTAAAAATTTTGAAACAAGAGATCTTATATCCTCAACTTTTATGTTCAGGAATCTTGCATCCGGATTTTTGGATACGAACCCGGCGGTGCGTGAAAGTACCGTGAAGGCAATGGTCTCACTGGCTGATAAGTTAAACAATCACAATCTGAACACCGATCTTATGAAATATCTTGCTAGATTACAAGGTGATTTGTCGTTTCATAGTGCTTTCTTTCTTCTTACCATTATTGCTTTATTGGGTTTGAAGAACCTTGCTGGAAATTCATTGCTTGGATGGTGCATTTGTAAATTGCTGGGTTAGACTGCGTGATATTGGTACGATCGACAGCAGGTGACATCTACCACTTAAGTCATCATATGAATGTTGGCTTTGATATATATATGTTGCCTTTGTAATTTGATATATACGTAGGTCTTAAATCACTTCTGAATTCAGTTCAAAGGCTCATCATTGCCAAAGTAAATTGCTTGCAGTGAGGAAGTGTTTCGTTGATTTACGGGAAGGTAAAAAGATTTGATTGAAACTATTATAGATAGAGAATTAAGGGATCTTTCTTTGTCGATTTATGTCGTCATTCATAGTTACTCTTATGATGCTATCAACAAAAGAAGGTATTTGAATAGGAGATTAGAAATTGTGAATGTTAGTGCATGGTACTACAGCATTAAATCTGTCAAGTAAAGCTTTAAATAGGGAATTTCTCTTCGCAAGTTTTCTCCGTTATTCATTTTTGGGCTTCAGAGTGGTGACCTTTCTTTGATTGCGCTAACTACATCGATCGTTTTTAAGTTGTTCATTAAATAGTGCACCAATGAGCATTGAATAGAAAATCGTATAATTTCGAAAAAGGAAGCATTGAAAGCATACTGTGCAGGCACTTCACAGCTCCTTAGTGGTGCTTATGAGATGAAAATGTAATGTCCAACTCTACCATCTACCCTTTCTTTCCATTGCCTTCCCGTCGGGAAGTTAATAAAAAAGCTTATCCCTTGGGTTTTTTTCTTCCAAATCTTTGTACTTTAGTTCATCTTCGGTACTGTTGGCTTGGCACGCTTTGGTGAAATTTGTTTTATTACGTCCTTTTTTGTTGCAGAAAAGGGAATTCCACATCTCTGAGTTTGTAGAACTTCAATACGTCCAATGGTTGAGGGTAGCTTCTTTTATAACTGAAAATTCATTCAGTGATTCAGGAGTTATTGTTATATGTAAAAATAGTTTCCAGGAAGTGATGATCAGCCAGGGATACGAACAAATACGACGATTTGTCTGGGCAAGATCGGCTGCTATATAGACCCGTCGCAACGGCAGCGTATTTTAATAAGCGCATTCACACGTGCTCTCAAAGATCCTTTCCCTCCGGCACGTATGGCTGCAGTATTGGCGTTAAGTGCCACCCAGCAGTACTACTCACTTGTTGAAGTGGCCAATCGAGTTGTTCCCGCATTAGCACCACTCACCTGCGATCCTGAAAAACAAGTTCGTCACACATCTGTCACTGCTTTTGTCTCAGTTAAATGATTGCATTCATCATCTGTGGTAAAGGTTTGCGGGAGGTGGAGAGGGGGAGGAGAGGGGAAGGCTTGGATGAGGGGGATGAGACTTTCACTCCCTGTTCCACTCCCTGGAGCCATAGATTAACTACGGAGTTTTGTTTGACCATGGCTTGCGAGAAATAATGTGTAAAATTTTGTTCGTTTAATTATCTGATCGATGTGACTTTGAAGAGCTGTTTCATCCGTAATCGGGTGTCATTCTTGAAATTTGTTATTCCCTTGCATCAGCCTAAATACCAATTTCGTACAAGCCTTATCAGATACATATTCAAATTCCGAGTGATATTTGATGTATTAAGGGGGTCTTAGAGGTTCTTTTCTTGTGGCGAAGCCAAGTTATTTTCAATGAAAGTGAACTAGGGAAGAAGGCGAAATCGTTATTGGCATGATACTTAAGCGAATGCGTTACTAAATGCGACAAAGTTTTACGTATATTCTCTTCACAAATGTTCTTAATTTCGATGATTACCAGTGTTGAGTTTCTGTTCAAGACGATAGTAATTTTATAGTTTTTATTAGTTGTAATAATTCAGATTGTTAATTGTTATAACGGAAATGACATTTAGAATACAATTAAATTTTTATGCATCGACTTTTAGATATTTCAGTTGAAAAGTTTCTGAGTAGTTTCAACCAACTTTGCGATTCCTATTGACTTTCTATGCAAAATTTTGATCTTATTTATAAGTAAAATGTTCATATTTCGAAGCAAAATTTGGCTATTTCAGATGCAGAAACCAATTGTAAGGCACTGTTTTAATTTTTAATGCTGCAATATTTGTGCTAAATTGAAGCGAAGGTGAGGGGAAAAGGGAAATGGTCGTAGAAGATATGTTTTGCCTTAGTGCCGTATTTTATTTTATTTTTTAAAGGTTCGCGATCAGAGTTTCAAGGCGTTGCATGGCTTTATCGAGAAGTTGGAGAAAGCAAGTGAAAACCCAGAGGTAATTGCCGAATTGGAAGCACAAGTGCAAGCCGGAGGCAAGAGTGGATTACTTAGCAGTGATAAGGTATCCCTGCTTTCTCCACCTAAAAAATTTCTTCCCCATAGTTTAAAGTTTTTTTTAAACTAAAGTTTTAAAATTTCGGTTATCATGTGATCTCCAATAAAGCTCGCAAGTCTTGTACAATCCTCCATTTTGAGTTCTGGTAAAATATTTTATCAATAGTTCGAAAAATTCACTAATATTTTATTACGGCAAGTGATTTTTTAACGTATATTTCGCTGTCCTCCCTAGTATAGCTGTTCACTTTGAAGCATGAACCTTTCAATTCGCAACATTAGTTCGAACATACATCACATTTCTTTCTCGGGACACAGACCTAAAAGCGATGAAAATAATTTGGAGAGTTGGGAAACTTTGATCCAATTCTTGAGGTGGAAAGTTGGGGATTCTGATCCTCCTTCTGAGGCCGCAAAGTTGAAAATCCTTTCGCATTTTCCTTAGCAAATCTGCTGAAGCAGGAAATAGTAGCTCGGTAAATAAATAATGACAACTAAACACAGCAAGCGTTTTGCCTGGTTGCGTTTATTGGATCATGTTTCCAGCATTGTTAGGTATAAGCTTCATATGAGTACCATGAAGGACATTTCTGAGGGATATCGAAGTTTTTTTGCTAATGGTAAATGATCTATCCAAACATGTAAACAGATAGAACTTTCGGTTTTGAACTGAAATTATATGAGGGATCAATTTTTGGTGGAGGTGAGACCACTATCTGTTTTGCACACCTGATTTATTTGCATATTTAAATCACTAATCAGAAAGAATTTGAATATCCATTTTAAATGTTTTAGGTCCCTCCCACTTATATGCATTTTTTTTTTGCATCAAATCAGTTTTGAAGGTATTCAATTGCTTGTAGGTTCCACAATGGGCTAGCTGGGCATTGAAATCATTGTCGGGCAAATTCTATAAGGGAACACCTCCAGTACAAAGTGGTGGAGGTGGCATGCAACAGCCAAAAGAGCTATCGTCGAGTCGCGAAGGCACTCCTAAGCCTCCAGAAGGACCTACCTCTACGCAGGTTATCAACTCTCTCTGTTTTTTCGTTGTTTAGATTAAGCTATATATACGGTAATATATATACGGATATTCAGAAGATGGTGGAATGTTTCATAGTATCCCTTTTCCGGTGCTGATGACGATTCTGCAGATGTCCAACTATTGTGCTCTACAACTGGCAACGGGAAATAGTTGACTTCCAGATGTCACGGACGCGTTAAGGCATCAAAATTGGTGGAGAGAATTTTCAATGGGAACGGGATTGGGTTTGATGTAGCTAGCAGATCAAATATATAATTGTCATCGCCTAATCTTTTATGGTTCACGAACTGAAAGTAGAGACAGACAGACATGTATCGCAAATGCTTAGACATAACTTTTTTATCATGCACTTTAATAAAAATTTGCGAATTGTGCAGTAAAACAACACGAATGTAGTGTATGGACTTAAATAAAGATGCGATTTAATAATAAAAAACTTTTAGAAGGCAGCTTCAGAAAAGTCGACTATCAGTGATGGATGGGGTGATTTGGGTGATGAAATTGAGTTGGCGAAAGAAGAGGCGCAGAATGATCGCGAAAAGTTTGAAATGGATGCGAACGACGAAGATGACTGGAGCAACGATTGGGAAACGGTTAGTGATCATCTTTTTTGAGGGTCGAAGAGGGGAGTGGTGATGGTGCATAAGGTTTAGGGCTGTTTGGATTTTATTTAGACAATGATTTTGTGTTGCAACGAGTTGCACTAAGCAGTTGTACCCTTGGACAGGGAATGTATTCACTCCCAAGGTATTTGGAGGAGATGAAAAATGTGGAGAAGGAAATATAAAGGGAATAACTCTTTTGTCTCTCTCCCTTTCTCCTTTTTTCTTTCTCTCTCTATTTAATTCTATGATATTAACGTACATACTTAGCGTTAAAGACAATCGGAGGGAATTTATAGAACGAAAACCGCTCATTTACAGTCGTAATGTTGAATAGCCATAGTGTATTTTAAAAAAATCATTAAAAGTTCTCTTCCTCCTCCCACAATGCCATCGGTTGAGGTTTTCACCTCTCCTTTCTCCTCCTCCTCCCCTTTCCTCCGTCCTCATCGGCTAATTGGTTATTAAGTTATCCCATCTTGTCTGTTGATGTACCTGATATTGCAGTCTAATGACATATTTATGATTCTATGGCTCGAGCATATGTGAGAATTCAAGCCCACCAATTTTGGTTTATCATTGTTTCAGGTGGTAAACGAAAATTGTTTCTTTTATGTATTTCACCAATATCGATCCTATATTTGTGGATTTAAAAACGCGCATCACGTAATTAATTGCCCATTGATGCATTCATTCGTCTACAAATATATATTTCATAGCACTGTTTCGTTTATCGATTCGTTTAGAAATAATAACGAATTGGGATAAAACATTTTCACAAGACCTAATGCCAATAATTTGGAAACTTCAGCAGTTTCGATGTTTTCGAATATTGCAAAAAATGGTCTTCTTGGGTCTATTCTTAATGGGCAAATATAAGCAAATGCTGAGGGAAGTATACGCCGTCCATAAAATTTCCGTTTAAGCATGTGCCTCTTGATGGAGATACGATTTCTCTCACGCAATACATAAACCGTGAATAATGAACAATAAAAAAGTGATATACAAGAATTTTCGACACAAATATTATTTAAAACTTTCATTAAAGCTTTCAGGGGCATTTAGATGCACATTTCATATCCAACTTAAAGTGCCAGGAGGTGTGAATGTTTGCAAAGGTTGTACGGTATTCGATTCGACGGATCCTTTATTATGACGTATGACATTTCGCAAGAGATTATTTTGCAGGAGAAAAAACTATCCGTCGGGACGACGAACAAATCGACCGCTTCAGTGCCATCAATGAAAGCAAAATCGCATCATGGTGTTCTCAAGCTAAATGCATCGTCGAAGAAACCGCTTCGTATGTGCTTTATTGTTGTTTTTATTCTGAATAAATATTTTTGAATTTTTTGTAAGTAAACTCCAATCAGTTCCCCCCTCTTCCCCGCCCCCTGCATATATTTGATAGGCACCCTGCTGAATTCCCATCAAAAGCTTTCATAAATTGCACCTGATTACCTGTATTTTCCAAGTTCAAGAATGCTTACTTTCGACAGTTGTCTTACTCCATCAGTCCTGCAGCTATGATACGGATTAGTTAATTTCAGCGGACGACGATTTGGACTGTTTATTGGGAATAACGCCACAACCGAATCATTCACTTGTTTCGCAGAGTGCACGCACCAATGCAGCAAGTAGTTCACTGTTTGCAGTGAAGGCCGCAAAAGAGGATCCAGGTGACGGATGGAATAACACTGACACTCACTCAACCGGGTGGGACGATTTCAGCGATCCTACCACCCGTATGTTGATTGTTGCACATATTTTTTGGATTTGTTTGAAGTTTCAAGCAATAATCTAAAAATATGGTGACCATGAATTGATTACCTTGCAGTGCCTTTATCATCGTATCTTGATTAGGACGGAGAATTGTTATTTAGCTGATTTAACGCTTGTGGAAAAATCAACTAGCGGGTAAATTTTATTGAATTATTAAGCAATATTTTCTTCTATGATTCGAAAATTATTCGGGATATATTTTTGTGTTCGCCATTGTTCCGTTTCAAATTAGTCTTGATGATTTATGTGATTTTTGCTCTTATTTACTTGTTTTTTGCATTATGAGCATATTTTGTCTCTCTTTTAGCTTCTCTTATTGTGTTCTTTTCATTGTAGCAGTCGAAAGTGGTGAGCAGTCTACAGCATGGGACGATCCGAATTGGGGTAAAGAGACTATCAAAGGTGAGTTGTTTTCTTTTTGCAAATTTTCGACCTCGAGGATATATGTTTGTGCTGTTCAACT
Source organism: Baylisascaris procyonis (assembly GCA_037389465.1). Taxonomy (NCBI): domain Eukaryota; kingdom Metazoa; phylum Nematoda; class Chromadorea; order Rhabditida; family Ascarididae; genus Baylisascaris; species Baylisascaris procyonis. The sequence goes on along the minus strand of JAZARR010000154.1, from coordinate 3,097,489 downwards.
CTTTCAACAAAATTTTTTCCTTTCTTCTGTCATGTATTTCTTCGATCCAGAAAGGCATTACTATGCATCTTCATGCACGTTTATAAAGCCGATTAGGATGATGTCATGTCTGACCATGATCTGGCAGGTTGTAGAATACCTGCAACCCTTTTTGCGTATTTAAGTTTCTACAGTTTCTTGCAAGTTTTATTGCTGAACCTGAAAGTCAGTGAAATAAGTGAACGTTATTTGTCGATTATGCTTATCAAATTTTTTGGCCTTCTTGGATCTAGCTTCAGTGGTTCTATCGAATTGGAACTACCGCACAGATAAATGGACACATACAAACACATACATAGAGGCAGGAATGTTGACATAATGCGCTTTGAAAATGCAAAGTTCCACAAGTGCATTAAATAAAGAATCTCATAGAAGATTTGCATAGGTGGCAAGAGCAGTTAAAACGGAAATGCGTTATGCAACATATCTAATTATTCGTTGATAATCGATGAAAGGGTTGATGAGGTGAATGGAATGCAAAGTGCGCATCGTGCCGGCATTTCCTTAAAATAACATCCTTCCCCTCACATATTTGCCAATAATTTGATTAATTTAACATTTTTGAATATCCTTTTCGCTTAAATCTATTTTCATCACCTAAACGATCACTTTATTCACCGTGATAGTGAGGCCAGAGTTGAACGTAAAATGAGAGTCATATTTTGCTTCACAAATCTATAACAGTTGCCGATTTTTCGAATATTTACTATCACTTTCGGCGCGTACCAAAAAAACAGCCATTCATTGAAACTGATGTTAAGTGATGTTTAAAATTCTTGGATTTTGACACAATATCGACATTTTTTTTTAATTAGGCCTTTGGCACGGGAGCAATATTTCTTTCAAGTATTGTTAAATCGCATAAAAGTCGAGCAAGTGGCGCATCAAGCAGAATTAAATTTGTGGAATGCTTAAGAAATAATCTGCCAATACTGTTTTCTTGATGTTCGTTATTTTATTTGAAGGTGAATCCAGGGCATTTCTTGTGAATTCAAATGTAATTTCCGTGAAGAGCAAGGTTATTGCTAAAAGCAGAATCATGTGTACTGAGTGCTAAATGAAGTGAATTTTCTTATAGATGAAAAAAGTTTTCATGAGCCTTACCCATTTTCAGCTAATACGTCATACCGTAATGGCGCCATCTAGATATCTGTTTTTTTTTTAAATTATATTTTCTTTAAAACTGCTCGTTTTTTTGTGCCAATTTTTCACCCCATACTGTGGTCAGAGCTCGAGAAGGTTGATTCTGAAGCGACCGACTCCGTCAAAGAGACAGATTTTATGTTAGTGAGCGGGCCTTTATTCACGAGTCATTTCCATCTAGACTCCTATCCTATGGTACCATAAACATTCAGATTCGAGAGTTGCACTATTTTGACTCTTTTCAGATAGCCGTCATAGTAAGGAAGCTCGACGTGCTGAGTTGGCGGCACGCAATGAAGCTAGAAGGAAAGAATTAGCAGCGAAGAGAGCCACTAAAGGAAGTGCTGCGCTTCGCCTTGGCACTCATAAATGAGTTCATCTTGCCTCTTCTGGAATTTTCCTTCTTGTTACGTTGGGTACTTTTATTTTCATTTTTATTACGTTGGGTATTTTTTTTGTTTTGGATTTTTTGGTTTGAAGTTTTCTCTTTTTTTATGAGGTCAAAATTTTATTTATATGTCTATTTTAACTTTTATACGTTAAGAGCTAAGCTGATTTATGCTGATCTTATAAATTTATAACTTCTTAATTTGCATATGATATGGAGTGCGGTTTACTGTGATACCGATCATAGATTACGATTGCAATCGTTGTAACTTTTACTTGATCGGTTTTGCGTATTCATATCGATATAGCTTGATGAGATGTAATTATTTAAGTGCCGAATGAAGTCATTTCCGAATTTTATCGCCGGCAAAAGTTGCCAGAATTTTTTACGATGGTTTGAGGGACTAAAGGACTTATGCACTGAAGCAATGAGTCACTTTAAAATGCTGCTGATCGATTTTCGGTCTACTAGAAATAACATAAAAAGTTACTGTCTTATATCGTTTTATTTTCGAGTGTATATATTCGCATTAGCGTTTGACGCCATTCCGTTAATTTTTATAGAACGTTTGTTTGCTAATGCGAAAGAAGATGTAAATTTTCATATTTTTTATGAATTTCTTATAAAAGGATTATTAAAAAATTTGGGTAATAATTTTTGTATTCATTTAATCAAAAACTTCGGTTGAGTGATGCGGTAAGATTATATCTGTAAGAAAATTATCAGAAATTGAGATATTTCATTGACATATTTGTTTGTTTTTTGTGATATAAAGAGGACGACAAATAGGAATGCTTATGGGCGAATATTTGAGAAACGATGATTTTGGTGAAGATTATTTTGTGTTCTTCCAGTTGGAATGGAACCTCATTTGAGATAGTCGAATATGAAGTTGTTTTTATTGTTTTTAACTTTATTCATTTCAAAGGATGCATTACGCGATCCCAACAGTAATGAATGCAAATCGTTTTTAATCATTTTGTTCGTGTTCCTGATTCAGGAATTCGCTTCCTCTATTTTACAGTGTTTTCAATTGTCTTAATCAGAACTGATGGCACAATGAATTGTGATGCAACATATTGAGGTGCCATCTTCGAGAGCTCGATATTCCTCCAGCATGTTCTATTTCGTTATAATTCTTAATATTTCACAGCAGAGCTTTTTCTCAATAAGGCTTTTTCCTAATGGGCACCTGCATTTCATTCGAGGACTGAAATTCCCAAATCCAAAAATAAGAACCAAAGCACATTAATCCTAATAACTCACTACGCAAGCATACATATATCAAGAAAGCAAACTGCTTCTTATCTCATTTCCTATCACTTTTGCAACATGGAAGTTGCCTTCACTGCATTTCCTTATTTCAACTCAAAACAACCATATCACAGTCCCATTTCACTAGCCACGAATCAAGTATTCCTTGTCTGTAAGTACTTCGTAAAATTTTGCCACCATGTACATCTAACGAAGCATGCGATTCCGTTTCGCAAAAATATGCATCTTGTGCTTCAGCCACGATTTCTATATCAAACGAGTTGTCAAGTATGGTTTATTGTCTTCTTTCATTACGCCAAGACGGCTAGCTGCTTTTCGAAAATTATTCCTATGGAAGTTTCCCATGAAAACGATACAAGGCAACGACATGAACGATGTGCAAAAAGCTCGTAACAGAACCGGGTTTTTTTCAGGCTTCCGCCTTCGAGGAGGCATCAGCTCTCCGGGGCTTTCCCGCCTTGTGGGGGATTCTGGGAAGTCTAACGCCTCGGCGGAGGCGTCCTTTCAGGCACCAGTTGAATCCCGTGTCGATCGGACCGGGTTTAACTCGTACTTGTCTTTATTTTATGTTTTCGCCTTGTTGATTTTTTTACATATAGCCGGAACTTCAGTAATTCTCCTCTTCGAATTTTATCCTTTGTTATATGTCCGGCCTAAGTGAATTTTCTGCGTCGTGTGAAGGGGTTGTCAGGGGTTTTGGAATGCTAATGCTCGCGTTGCATTTTTCGACGCATTCATTCATACGGGATACACTTCTGAGTCTTGTATATATGTTGTGTGTGTGTGTGTGTGTGTGTGTTTTCACGCCATCACCCTAAACCCTCTCTTCCTATAGTCGGTTCGAACTCATAGGTGAGAATAAGAATTGAAAGCGCCTTCCGGTCTTATGTGTGCATAGCTTCTCCAACGGTGTAATTTTCCGCTCGGAATTTCGAAGTTCAAAAGAAGTCTAAAGATCGAAAGTAATCCCATAAGGATGCATTAATAATTCTAAAGTTCCCTGTAAGAGACGTGTAAGGAAGATCAGCAGAATGCAGATCAAATGCTTTCTTGCAGAGCAGGGCGATCACACGACAGATCAAACTGTCTACCAAAGCTTTGATGATCTGTGTAGAGCGAACCGTCTATAAATGCCTTGAGGCAAAACCGGAGCTTATAAAAGGGGAGCGCATTTGCTTGCAGCTTCAGTGTGTCGGTTTCTGTCTTCTACTCGGGATTGAGGTGCAGAGGGCACGTCGGCTTGGAGCGGCGTGCTGTGATAGTTAGTCGTCGGAATCGCGAAAGGGGCATTGCGGATAGCGCCGAGGCCCCGTTAGGGCTAGCCTTTGTCATCCTTGATTCCGTCGTTTTCTTTGTGATTCCGTGTCAGTTTGTTTCAAGTGCTTGATAAAATTTTGACCCCCTTACTTTGCCGGCTGTACGTGGCACCCGGCAAGCCTTAAGAGAGAAACCAACCAACCCTTGCACTCGTGGCGCCGGGGAATACGCCGCTTGCAAATTTCTTGCTTAAAACTACCATGACCTCTAAGACGGGGCCAATATTTCCAATGGACTACCTGTGCTCGCTACCGTGGAACGATTTTTCATTCCACGCTTAAATTAGGTCTCATGTTTTGTGCCGTTTCGCCTGAAGCTGAGCGATGGCATCAGTTGTTTCCTAAAACATCGAGTGGCGAAAACATATCTGCGATTAAAACAGCGACGAGCCGAATGCGTCCTTAACTAATTTGTGAGGACGGCTATGCTGGCGATGGACATGACACATGCCATCGGGCTTCTCACTTCGAAGGGCGGTTACCCTCTCCTCCCACCCCACTTCCCTAAACGATCGACGTACATCCTGACAGCGGAATCCCAGCAATTTAGTGGCTGAAGCAGTAATTGAAAACCATTCCTCCCGGAAGCAGGAAGTTATCGTTGAGTTCATAATTCGTATGGGTGGGTAATTTGTGAGGTGGAGCGCCGCCTGCGATACTGTGATATGATGTAAAACTTAATGCATTATTGAAACTATCCTCAGCTTATTCAATTTCAATTTACACCTGCAATAGAGGACAACGTTTTATATTCGTAAGGTAAAGCAAATTAATGCACGATACGAGCTTTGCTAATTGTTGAAACACACCGCACATGCAAGTATCCCACTAAAATAAAATCCCTTTTGAAACACCTTGAATGTTATGAATTAAATAGAACACACCTGCATATGCACATCACCTGTGATAACTCGTCGATAAAGCGCTAAGCAAAGGTCTAGCAAAGAAACTCCTCTCCCCGTTCTAATCTTCTTCCTTCTCTACCATGCAGTAAATCCAGAAGACAAAAAACTTAAAGACAATTAGCAAAGATGTTGTTTTCAACTAGAAACCTCATCAAAGATTTAAACAGATATGATATCTAAGAAATCCACAAGGATTTCAAAAAATCCTCTTCTGTTAAGCTCAAGAAGGATATGTGCACGACTCTTGTTGATAATTGATGAAATTTGAGGAGGAAGAAGAACGGGGATTTTAATCGACGAATTAATAATCTGAGGAATTAATTTCGAATGTGACAAATTATTATCGATGGCAAGGCAACAACAATCGAAGGACGCTCACAGCGAGGCGACTAATCAACGGGAAACAGCTCAATTCCGATCGTGTAATCAATTTTCCGGCATCAAATTCAATTAAGCACAAGCAAAGGAAATCGACACATTGGAAAATGCGCCCAAAATAGCATATGGATGGAAAAAAGAATCTCTTTGAGCGATATATTTGCAGCTTTAAATATTACAATTCATCCGATCCTGTTCGACTAGATGCGCATCTGAACGCATTTCCCAAGTTGACCAAAACACTAAGAGCGCTACAAACCATTAAAACATCATCTGCTAAATGTAAATAAAGCTGAACTCATGCATTCCATACAAATAATATATCGATAAAAAAGTTAAGCAAACATGAATTAAAATAGTTATTAAATTTAGCACAAGTTTTAAGAAAAAATATCGATATTCAATTTTGTTGAGAGATTCTCATTAACGTCTCGTACAGTTTTAATCTAAAATCAACTAGTCATGATTTTATATTCAATTTAAAAAAAAATTCATTAAGGCAGTTGAAACGAAATCGAAATTTGTATGAACTTCTAACTTAACAAACTTACTTTTATAAACTCTCTTTGTTTAGCACCAAAATATTTCACTTATGCAAAACAAAAAAAAATTAAAAATAAAATAAAAAATAAATGCGAGGCACGACAATGCGTCAAACTCAATCAACTAAAAGAGGTAAAACCAGCAGCGCTCCAATCACGACATCCATGCCCCTGAACGCGGGGTATAAGAACCAAATAACGTGTCTGGGAATGATCGCAGTATCAAACACATAGCTTTAGAATCGTCATCAGTAAGAATTTGTCTTTCTGAAGTTCGGTCCTTCATATACTTCGTATAAAAGTGGATAAAATTCTGTAGCGCTAAACCTTCATGGAATTTTCGAGAGGTCTGTTGGAAGACAAGCTGCTTTTGTTTAAGTAACGAATCCACTTGAGAAAGAGATTTTTCTCCACCTGACATCTGACAAGGTACTGCAACTAGAGGTAACATTCCAGACACGCAAAAGAACTATTTTTCAATTTCATGATTGAAGAGAGAGGGTACTTTTCTATAAAACTACTCAAAAATGGGAGGAACGCCGACTACTTGAAGCGAAGTGACACTCCGTCAAGCTCGATAGTATTAGAAAGTAACGCAACTTTGTCTATTCTTTTCGAAAATATTTCACAAGTAAATAGACGATTCTGGCAAAATCCACAGTGATAAACCGACCCGCTAAAATACCATAATGAATACAGAAAAAGTGGACAAATTAAAGGACAATCGACTACCTTGCAAAAATAGAAACGAAACAAATACACGTTCTGTGAACATTCCTCTTTTCTATCCCCTATCCCCCTTTCTCCCTACCCAAATGCAAGCCAGCGTTCCCACACTGACACTCAAACAACATTTTCAACTCATGCAGTGGGCCTCACTTCTTTCGTGCGCACATTCTACTACGATTCCTAACGGAGTATCACTTTCTTTCTTATCTGTAAACATTTCACTAGTCTGCATCTGCGTCGTTCCCTGTATCAGTATAAGCAAGACTGCCACTGCGCCAAGCATACGCTGCAGGTACGAAACAGGAAGAAAACATTTGTAACTCTTCTTCAGCTGCACGTAATGCACTTCTTTGAAGAAAGGATTCTAATCCTTGATGAAGGGGGAAGGAGATGGAAGTGGTGGTCCAAGAAAAAGTTTCTTTTCACAGCCATATTCATTTGTCATCAACCTTCAACGAAAGAGTGGACAAACTGAAGAACAATTTCCGCTTACCCATTTTCAACCATCACTTCATCTGCATACTATATGAGTTCTCACTCGCATATCATTCATTCTGCTGCGAGCAGCCGTTCTCCCTTATATCACCTGTGAAAAATACCTCCATCTGCACAAGTTAATGTAATTAGCAAGTTTTGGCACAAGTGGAAAAGAAAAAAAAAAGGAATAACAGTCGAGAGAGCATTCATGTGCGGTAGTTGAATCCATCGAAAATAAAGTGCTATAGGATAAAATTGAGACGAACGACTGCGATACGTAATCGTTGTCATTATTTGCACATTATCCAGAAGTGAAGAAATCGAAGGAGCTATTGCGTCTCGATGCACCATAGTCACCATCGTGACACTCGCTCAGCTCATCCATACTTGTTCGCCTGTAGAAATAAACATCCGCATTTCATAAATCCGCAATCACCGAACAGACCACTCAGATCCGTAATTAATATGCCCACACCATATCCTGTTCGACTTGTGGTTGAATAAGCATTAGACAAGCAAGGAAAAACCTTCTTCCCACGTTAAAAAGCATATCCACCAAATCTTACGAAGATCCCGAATCGCCCTTCCCCCCCCCCCCCCAAAAAAAAACCCCCTGAGTACTTCCTGCGCCTCCTCTCCCTCCTGTAGGAGCCAAAGAACAGAAAATAGTACCTGGAGAAGAAGTATTCCACTTCGCTCTCATCAAGGATACCTCGCTGCGCATCGTGATGTGCACTCGCTTTTACTGCTGCTTCCATCAACCGCTCATATTCTTCACTCACCGTTCCCATACCCTGAAATTTGCAAATCTCGCACACTACGTGGTCTAGTCAAAGCAATTTCATTAATCTCAACATAACGTACTCACCTAAAAAGAACTCCTGAATTCATAGTGGACCGTTAGAGAAAGTCAAGAAACCGACACTTAGAGAATTGTGTTCTACGAGTACATCGTAACATCTGGCAAGTGACCTTTTACTGGAATAATAAACTCATAAAGCTGACCTGTATCCATGGATATTCGAGTATCTGCGCTGCTGAGAATCTTTCCTCAACATCCAGCTGAAGAAGACCTTGAATGAGACCTTTGGCCGAGTAGGAGACTTTATTCCAAATAGAGGCAGGAAACGAGAAGCGTCCGCTGAGGATCTGTTCGAAGAGCTGCTCCTGATTGCCGTCAATGCTGAAACAGCAATAGTCGAAGCCAAAAGAAGATAAGTAAGGAAATACAAATAGCGGTAGGTAAAACACAACTTCAACTGTGCACTGCCCTATACCATGAAATTACTACATAATGTGTAATCAAAGCACTGCCCCGATGCATGGAAGTGGTTTTATATATAATTAAAAAATCCATAGCCGTAGTAAATTCCACAAATATTTCGGCTATAGGAAGCATAGGAAGCATACCATAAAAACATAATGAAACACTCGAAGGATTCTGGAAGAACGATGAGATAAAAGATTTCAAAAAGAACGAAACATGTAAGGCAAACCTTTGGAATGGTGGAAAGCCACAAAGCAGCACATAAAGAATAACACCCGCAGCCCACATATCAACCTTCTGATCATAACCCAATTCGGCGAGCACCTTCAAACATTTCACGTTGTATGCATCTTCTGATACGATGACACAAAGATTCTTGAATCGAGCATGACTACACATATACTCTAATCCGTAAACACTAACGACGTCGAAATCATTATAAGCAGAGAAATTACAATGGTCATTTCTTCGCTCGACTCCAAAATGCATCCAAGAATGGTCAGGAAGCTATGGTTTCCGAATTCGACTTTTTTTTGCCCTATCCACCGACCCTAACCAAAGTGGGTTTGAGCTATACCTTTCGCATTGAAGAAAACAAAAGGATCGCTGTCAATTTCTAAACTGCTTCGTGAATTTCGTTTGCTGGAATTGACAATCAACTCATTATAGCCAAAAAAGGCTTTCATAAAGTCTACTTTATCCGAAATTAAGGGAAAGCAATAGTTCAGACTGACCTCAGGAGCTACATAAGTTGGAGTGCCACAAATCACTGTCAATGGTTCGCCGATCATTTCAACTGCCAACCCGAAATCTGCCAATTTCAATTGAAGATCGCCGGTATATGGACACACGTATATCTGAAAACAACACTTCCATAGTTGCATCTGAATGTGACATCCAAATAAATCAACACGAGTTCCCATCTAGGTCGCCTCCAAACCGAAAATCTAGCAATCGCTTAGGACATGACGTCATCATATACCTTGCCTCTTCCCCCGATAAAACTGAAGCAGAAATTATTTGCGAGTTAACGCTTCCCAATGAATTCAACTGTATCGAACGTCCATCAAAAACAATCGTTGCAACATGGCAACTGAAGTCCTTCACTAATAAAGTATAACATTCGTTTTCGTTAATAACCAATCTTGACGTGACTTCGACATAAGTTTTCTGGACGCAACCGACAGCTATGCGTTTAAATGACATTGAATCAAAACCATTTCATTCATCGTCACTCTTCTCTACCACTTCCATCCGCGCACATAATGACATCTCTAGATGCCAAGCACTTTAGCATCCCTAAATTAATTCCTAAACCTCCATCAGATCTCAAACCAAATCTTCCCATCCAGTAGCACATTAAAAGGGAAACCTATACAAGCTATCATAGTCATACAATAAAATCAACAGAAATGAGTAGCGACGAAAGTCCCAGATGTCATCGCTTTCTTTAAGCATCGGTTATTTCAACGATCAGCATGAAATAGTTAGTGAAGAAAAAGATGACTGTGAGTAAGGAAGTAAAAAAATGACATAAGGAAGCATACAAGCAAGTTCTCTGGCTTAACATCACGATGCACTATGTTCAGTGCATGGAGATAGTCGAGGGCCGAAGATAAGCATCTGATGAGGCTTGCCGCACATCGTTCATCGACTCGACGCACTCGGCACAGATGTTCAAATAAATCACCGCCCTGAAAATATACAACTACGGTCCACTACGTTCCGAAATCACTCGTCTGACGTCCGCATGTTTTAGCGCAGGGACGAATGACCGTCAAGGACAATTTGGCGTTGGGAACAGTTTCGCATTGCTGGCACAATGATGATTTATACAGAAATTAGCTACCTGAGTTAAAGAATGTCAGAAAGAACAAGGTATATTCGACGTCGTAGTCGTCGACTACAATAAGCGTCTGTTGTCAAATATCCGTCAAATATGTGCACAATTTTGAGGGGGAAAGTATATCCTACGGGCAACAATTTGTTACATTTGCTATCCGTCTGCCTCTTCATGTCACGATCACGCGTTATAATAAGGACTTGCTCTCTACTTGTGAAACCACTGCATCCCAAATTGCTAAGAAGTGATGGCAATTCGTGAAATGTGGATTTATCCCAATATTCCAGCTAGTTCGGATGTTGCAATTGCATGATGTTCTGCAGGACTTTTCTTTCACGCGACAGTCTTTGCAATCCTTTTATCGTTTCTTATCATTTAATCAATTTTTTCATTTAGTGACCAACTCAGTAAATGCAATTCCACCTCATATGTCGTAATCGTTTTGCAGGGATCTAGCGATTACGACTTTTTTCTCCAATTACTCCCCTTAAAAATCACATATTTTTGCTCAACACTTTATGATCACAAACTTTCAAATATTGACTAATCAGCAAAATATATATATTGTATAGCTTCATGAAGTTTAGATATACAGTCAACCGTAATCATCTTCCATACAGCATTGCTTGACTCATATTAATAAAATTGGGGAAAAAATAACCGCCTTCACCTCGTTCTCTTCTGATGATATTAGATTCCAAACCCCTTAAAAATTAGTCCTGATTCCAGAAATATAATAATTAACTTAAATTCCTCCCTGCAAGTCTGCTCTCAAATCACAGAATACCCGCTAGAGCGCTGCTCTCGTGCAGTGGGACAGGTGATAATTCACACCTGTCGCATAGAAAACTGCTTTAAGAACTAAGCAATGAGTGCATTTCAAAACGAAATCCATACAGGAATGAGTTCAAGTGAGAGATAATAGCAGCCGTCGAATTGCCAGCATTCATGCATCTGCACGATAAACTCATGTGAGATGCGTTGCATGATTGCAATCTCCGATTGGATCAACTCTTCTTTTCCCAACGCGTTCTCACGACTTATCACTTTCAGCGCCTTTCGATCTCGTGTCTTTCTGAAAACAGCACTTCACATGCATGCCGCCATCTCCTTTTGATAACGCTTCTCAGGCATTCTGAAGCAATACCTTTTGGAATCCCTAATGAACTCAGATAGCCTCAAAATATAAATCATAAATTGAACAAATAAAAGAAAACTGGATAGGCAAGGATTCGTGTAGAAACTAGGGTTATATACACAGCATCAAAATGCCTAAAATTTCACTCAAAATTATGGGATGCCATTATAGGTCACATATCTCCCCATTGTTTTCAATTCTGCTCAGTGGGGAACATAAAGGTGACGTACAACGAAAGAAGTAAATAAACGTAGAATGGATGCGGGGTGTTCATTATGGATAAAGACTAAGAAAAGATTAAAATGCACTTACTTGCACATTGTTTCATAGACAAGTGCCGTGTTTCCATCTCCAATCAATCGGACAATATGCATCTTGTCATCGAGTGGCAATGGCAATTGACGACCTGCAACGATGCCCAAGATCCATCTTTATGACTCGTCAATAAGCAGGCGAATGCACAAAAATGGACAAGCGACATAATATTCAACCTTAGGTAATCTACGATTATTAATCCCGCCGAAATCTAGTAAAATACGATCATGACTTGAATAATTTCCACCTAATTGAGCTGAAATGACTATCAGGTGAGAAGCCGATCGATCTCTGTTGACTATTGCCTAGGCCTCTATCCTGCCCCTCTTTCTTAATTTTAGCAACAACAATATTAGAACTACTATCGACTCCTAGAAGAACGTTCAGTGATCACAAAAAAATATTCAGGAAGATAATGAAAGTAATGTTGTAAAACATACTCATTTCGGAGTCAGGTACAACACTGCCGGCCCGATCCTCTCGCAAAGATTCATTCCTTGCCGGCATTCGGCGTCGGGGCGGTTTCCCACGTCGCGCACGAGCTCGTGAACTGTATAGCCTCTTACATTCTAAATAATAACAATTACTCAGAACAAATATATTACGAATACGAGTCGCTTTCCGATCAGTGCTGGTAGAACTCTAGCCTCACCCAGAAGTTGTTGTTCTGGAATCGGAGACATTCGAAGAGACGGGAGTGTTGAATGGTATCCACCCTCTCATTAAACGTCTTATTTACAACATGCATTTCACGAATGCACACGTCGAGAGACATTTGAACTGAACCCCCTTCCCCTCCCCCAACAGTCAAGCAATCCGATGACGTTCATTCATCGCGACTGTTATAAGCGTCACATAACGATAAGTTAAGAATTACTATTAAATAAAATTAATTTTTCTGACAATCGAATGGTTCCAACTACAGCTTATTAATTTTCAATGAAAGTGGAGATCGACTTCCAAGTGGTAACGCACCAATAGCCGACAAGAACTTTGCATGAAATCTAGGTTCCGCCATCTCGAAGGATTTGCCCTTCCTCCCATATATACTCCCTCAAGTTTCAAAATCACCCTGTACAATCTCTCGTGCACTCTCACTGGATGACATTTTAGTCTTTAGCAAAGTAATACATTGCCTAAATTTGTCCAAAACATTAATCTAATCCCCCTCTTTGAGAGTTTACGATGTCAAACTCAGCCCAGACGAGTAATTCTGCAGTCTGGTGCATTTGATGTCTCATACAACCAAGAGTATGCTAGAATCAAGATTAACACAAGGGAGCTGTGCCTCATGAAGCATAATCTTCCATTACTTTATAGAATAGTTCATGAACTTGTTGATGCGAAATCATCGTCTTTGTTTGTGAACATAAATAATACAACATGAGCTCATTCAATGCGCGCCCGCTGTCTATTTATAGCACACTCACGACCTTTCTGCGTGATGTGCGTAGAATCTACTTCCGGATGTGAAAGCAAAATCACCTTCATGCCATATATTCAAGGCGAATATATTCCTCACCGCGACGTCGGCTAATTATTGATAACAAATATATTTAAGGCATAACGATTCCTGACTTTCCCCTCCCAGTTATATATTGACATAAACGCATGAAGTATCTTCAAATTGTGAAATAAACGAGTAAATAAATAAGTAAATAAATCTGCTGGCTGTGGCAGCAAAAGACTTCATAAAACAGAAAAAAATAGCATTTATGATTCAACGCGATTCGTATCACCAACATAAAAAAAGACGTATTCCAAAGTATTATGAATAAATATTCCATATATTTTAAATAAGACCTAACTTTCAAAATGTCAAAAACACTATCAAAAAAAAAGTGATATACAAAAGTTTCACAACCTTCCGATACAACATAGAAATCATCGGCGCCCATACGCTCTTTTCCGTATGCAATAAAAACATCGTCCTCTCCGAAGAAATCCGCCAAACAAGTCACCTGAATATCAACAAAATTTCAAATTCGCACCTGTATTTGAGTTCGATAGGTGAGTACAAGTTGAGAAGAACACAGTAGGTAAATGACCAGCAAAAGAGTGAGACGACACGATTAATAATGCAGCTCAATTCAAATATAAACTCTTATTAAGTTTTCATTCAGAGTTCAGTCGAATGAAAGTAACCGTTCAATGCCGCGGCCCTTTTTGATGTGATATTTGGTGAAGTGCTTCACCGAATCGAAAGTTGATTTGGTCTATACGTTTACTGTAACGTTACAACCCTCAACCATATCATAAAAAATACTCAAAACAAATTTCCTCACAAAGACATACCTCTTTACCACTCAACGCGAACAGTTTCCTCACAGCACCACTATCCAACTTAACGACCGCCGTTATATCTTGTATAACCTGAAAATTGAAAGGATACCCTGTAAACACAGCTGCCTGAAATTAATAAAGTAACCGAGCGATGAAAAAGTAACTGCAACCTCCAAAAAATAACCCTCAAATAGCAACATCATCAAAGTGGGATCAACAAGAAAAAGAAAACAGAAATTGATGGTTAATTTCAACAGCACGTATAGACGACTAGCAGCACTGTATTCGTGCAACAGCTGCAAACTATCCAAAGGTGAATATAACCCCCTCCCCCTGCCCCTCCCAATTCCTCCCGTCGCCTCACACTCTCCCAGTACAACATCATAAAAATTTGAACTACTATAATCAGTAGCAACGCAACTCCACATGTCACGAAAGACTTAACTTACATAGAACGCAAAATTTCACTTGCCACTTCTCTTCTAAAACATAGAATTGTACATAAAAATATGAGTAACTAACAATAAAAATGAATAAAAGACAATACCTGTAGAAAGGATCGTGCGGTTCGTTTGTTGAGCAAATGACGAACAACGCGTCTCGGTTTTACACCGTTCCGAATTATTGTGATGATTCGAGGATAGACAAAGTCGTTCGGCTCCTATAGCGACACTTTCAAATACGGTAATACGGATCACGATGGAAAAGAATAGAACCTCATAAACGGTAAGTGGGGGATTTGCCCCATCCCCTCTCCCTCCACCTCTCTCTATAAAAAGCTTTTTGAACTGAATTATCATCATGATGCGATCGATCAAAATCTTGTTAGAAACTAGTGCATCTCAATATAACTCAAAAAAGAGGTGAAGTTGAAAAGAGGAAAAAGTTGAAAAGAGAAGTTGAAAAGGAAAACTCCAGAAATCAAACGTTTAATTCACATTCACTAGGAAACCCTTGAAGCAAACAAACCGATTGTTGCGGGGAGTTGCTTAGGTCTATGAAATACCAATGAATAAAATAAAAAGGAAGCAAAAATATAAACGATTGAAGCAGATATACCTGTTTGAGGGGAGAACTGACAATGCGTGGTGAAGAAGGACCACCGTTCAGCGAAATACACCAAGTTGGCTCACGTGCATTCTCATAATCGACTCGTTTGTAGGTCTCAGAACTAAAGGTCGTATATCCCATAAATATACTCATTACCTAGCTCTAGAGTGAAATCTTTATAAACGACTACCTTCTCAGAGCTTTCAACAGGATTGTGGAGACGGAACCGCGCCATGCCTAACGAAATTAGTGAACAACACAACCACAAGACTCAGAACAATCAGCAATCGACAGGATTCGAAAAACGTTCCATAAAAATAGTGCCCAATTCGATAAACCGCAACATCATCGAAGGACATTAAACGATTGGGAAGAACTATGAGCAAACGCGAGAGATTATAACAGAAAAAGATGAGGCACATATTAGTGGAGCAGTGGAAAGCAGGGAGGTGGGGGATCGGCCTAACCGGTGGGCATATCTCATCAACTCATAGTCGTTATCTACGAGTTCCCACTACCAATCATTATTAATGAAATCATAACTTGCAATTACCGATCAACCAACTGATGAACACAGCCACTAACCTTGCGCACACATATCCCTCGCCATCCTGGAAGTCATCCAAAGAGCTGATCTTCTGGCTACCATCCATTGAGAACACATGCCTAACCCCATGTGGTAGATTACTTGCATCACTCATTGTTCGCGTTAGATCGCATAGTAATGCTTGAAAAGATCGTACACGTTCCGCTGAGATCGCATACCACATACCCTAAATGTTATACATTATTATTGCTAATTAACAAATCTCCATATTCGCAGATTCAGGTTGCCATCAACAGCTTTCCTATTGAGGCAGATAAACATAGCCACTACAAATTACAATCTCCGCAAAACGAAGCTCAACAATCTATATATCACAAATGGCAAACATCGCCCCTCTGCAATAAAACGATCCATAAAATCCGTGTAAAAATGAGGATAAAATGTACATATGCGTTTATATCTCTCGAGGGGATATGGAATCAGATGTGGTTTTACGGGGCATCATTTATTCCACAGTGCAGACTGCATCACAAAACTCTAATAAAAAACATCAGACCTCAAGAAGTGTTTTCCGGTTACGATGAATGCAATGTGAATAGATGGTCCTATGTGATCGGCTTTGAGTTGCATCTTTAGAACACATTGAACGAAAGGTTTAGTTATTCTGGATTCATGTTAGCACTACACCTTCATTGAGGCCATAAGGATGGATATATAGCCAATGTATTGTATGCTTTGTGGGAAATAAATACTAAATCATAATCCAACCAACCTTGAAGTACTGATCGCCATTTCGAAAGAATCGAACCCGTTTCGCTTTGCTGGCTGGAAAACATCGGAACGGCATCGGCGTTGATGGAGCCGCCGTAGACGACGTCTGATTCGACGATGATGTCGCACCTGAACCCGACGTGCCTATAACGATCAATACTAACTTTATTGTCGTTCCTTTTCGCCGCTTAGTGACAACGCATGTTCCCTCTCTTCTATAAGTCTGTAAGCGTAAGAAGCATTTGGAACTCACGAATTTGCAGACAATTTCACATATCTGGTCATAGAAGCAAGCTAGCGCCATTTTTGTGCAACATAGAAAATCCCGACAAATGAAAAAAATCTATAAAACTTTCTTAAGTTGCGAGTAAGTTTCGATAAAAGTACACGAAAAAAATACGCTAGCTTGAATTAAAAAAAACAAATGCCAAAAAAAACAAAAAAGTGACCAGGTGGTGTGTCCTTGGTAAGCGATGTGCTCATTGCGTTGTCCTCATCATGTAAACGTGCATTCCTGCAAGAGGCTCGTTTGTCCACTGGGGATAGCGAGCCAGTAGGAGGCTGTTGCTGCTCGACATTCGCATGCTCACTGCTGCTCAGTACACCCACTATCGACGCCGTGCTACCCGTCGTGCTTGCTCCTGCCGATGCTGGTGTGTCCGATTCACATGCCACACTCTACAATTCACTCATCAAATACATGATACTCTTGCATCGACACTATCGCACTCAACAAAGTGCAGCAAAAGAATACGATATGTGCTTTTTGCAATTCAGCGATCACATTAATTGAATAAAGACTTTCGACAATTAATGAATGATAGGAAGGCCTCATAAAAATACTCTCCTGCAAATTCAATCACATATAAAGAACTGCCGCTAAGAACTCCGCTCACTATCTATTTGCATAAATGAGATCCATATCAATTCTTTAATGAAAAACAGAGAAAAGCAAAGGTCGCAAGGATCAATTTGTTATAGGACGTATATCTTATCAATTCAATGCTGTCATAGCAGTACTTATGATTCGAAAATTAAAATTAGTGGACAAACACATAAATATACCTAGAGGCATGATATCGCCGCAACAGGTATTAGAAGTATTAGAAGCATAATGAGAAAATAAAGGAAAAAATTTGAGTATTTTGAAAGCTTGAAAAACATAAGTATCGCAAAGCCTCTATTTCGTTCTTTCTTAAAGATCACTCCTCATTCACCTCCTTCTCCCTCCGCGGATATCAACATCGTGTAAATGGGTTGCGATTAATTGAAGCATAAAGATGCCGTTCTATGCAAAACTGTTAGGAGCATAGCTTACTCGCTTGAATATCATCTTTTCTAGAGTCAGCTAATCCAGTTATGTAGCATGGAAAGTGGGGAAAAATTCACTAAACTATAACCTTAAAATACATAACTTTAAAACTCGGCAGTGGGAAAGAGAAAACGAAAAAAAAAATAAAAGAAAAAATGGAAACTTACGCGTCGTGCAGCCACCATATTACGTACATTACGGCGTTTATTGGAGAGTCGCGGAAGCGTACTGCGCGGTGAAGAGCGCCCCGCAGTGGCAACCTCGGGCATTAACAGCACTACTCCTATAATAGACTCATCTTTAATACTTCCTCTACTTCACGCTTCTCGAACGAAATAAATAAACGCTTCGTAATTGATGCTTCGGGATCCTATCCCATCAGGTGTTGTAGAAACTAGTACTCTTTGATATTAAAGTCTACAACCTATTTATATCTTCGACAACAAATATCCTCGAAGGTAAATCATAACATATCCACCGTAAGAAAGAAATCAGCACTTAGATGATTCCTACATAGCAATGGTCAGTAACATTTCACCTAACCAACATAACAGTGGATTTAATCCCTAGGTAGATTTGTGCTCATGACCTTATAAACTCGAACATAGTTTTCCTCAATAAGCCCTTCGTAGCAATACCCCAACCCCCCTTCCCCACTTTCTCCAATACAATTTACGATCCCTCTCCCCTGAGGTTATATTAGTGAATATACGGTGGTCGTAAACATCAGTGTTCCATTTCCGCATATACCTTATGAGTTGCATAAGCTCTCGATTCTTTTACGATGGGAAAGGAAGGTTGGCATCAAAATTTATAACTTCGAATGTTTTGAAATAACCAATACTCAACACAGAAGAACTTCGGCATCTCAACGTACCGTTATCATGCAAAAGAACGATAGCAACACAGAAACGACACTGAATAAGGAAATAATTCAAATAACTTGAATGAAATCTGCCTAGATCTAGAAACTTCCCTCCTCTCCAAAAAAAAAAACATCCGGAATTCCGATGCAACCTTAATTTTCGTCTCAGTTATCGTATGTCACTGAAATGTTTCGCCTCGATGATTGCGCGATCCTGTTCTAATATTTCACTGAACGCTGTCACGTTTCAAGAGTTCGTCACAAATATTTAGAAGTTAAAAGTTCTTCTGCAGTTACTGCAACTTAAAAAAGCAATACTTAAGCAAGCATTACTTATATATATATCCTATATAATCATCTTTATATGACATATTTACCAGCATTAAATATCGAAATAAAGAAAACAACGAAGGATTTCCACTGTAGAAGATCAGTAAGGAATGACATTGGGAAAACTTCATTCCATTCGACGTTTTATATCGTCGACTCCACGTCGATTTTTTTCTTCTAGAAGTGAAAACCGCCTAATACGATAAAGTCGAAAAATTAGTATAAACTTGCATGAAGAACAACCGATATCTCGAATAAATTTCAAAAAGCATATAGATAGTGCAAGTAGTTGGAAAGAAAAGAGTTATTCAACCTCAGAGATGTCTCCCTTCTCTCTCTCTCTTTCTCTCTCTCTCTCCAACACCTATTATCCATACGTGTTATTAGGCGATTCACTTTTGCGTGCGAAATAATATTATATATATATATATATATATATATATATATATATATATATATATATATATATATATATATATATAGCCAAATAAATATAAAACAAAAGCACATCAATGCGCAATTTACAGCGAAAAACGCTTATTGAATCCGTTCATGAAGGGAATACTTATGTAGTTTGAACGTCGAAAATTTTTAACCGATTATAATTCCTGATGTAAACTCAACACTAAATCTCTAAGGAATCGCAGCAGTCACCAAGCGGCCGGTGGATTGACGCTTGTTCGTGACATCGTTGTAAGCATTAAAAAAAGTCGGGATCGGAAGCCTGGTTCAACTCCGATCCCGACTAGGTGACCATCTTTTACCCACGTGCTTGACGCACACCTGTACGCTTTTGAGTTAAATTTGGTCTCGTCTACAGCGGCAACGAGGATCCGAATTGGGGACAAGTTCAGCCCAGACCGAAGAAGGGGTTAAAACATCGGGCAAAAGCGCCACAACAATTAATACCTCCGACTTTCAGCACCTCTAAATTCCCCAAAGATGCTAAAAGCACAGCACTCCCCCACTTGACGTCGAGACCTACTACTATTCCCATCGGTCTAATTCAATCTCCCAACCTCCCCCATGAATATGTAAAAAATCCGAAAATTCAAATTACTGCTTGTCCTAGCATTTCTATCGAATTCTTTGAGAAACGTTGCAGCTATTTTCGCACCATTTTTTTTTAATCATCGACTTAAATTTAGTCCGGACCCAAATTTATTGTTGCATTTAAATAGTCTAAAATAGTCGTTCACCATCGAGAGTGGTTGACGGTCACAAATGAACATCATTTCCAACCGATTCGTCAGATCTAATCTTGAGGATTGCCACTTCTCAGAGGCAAATAATAAATTGCCAGATTTCAATTTCTTCCCATCGTTCCCCACTACACTATATAGTTTGCCGTAAACCTCGGCGCAAAGCGATATCCACTGAAACGAATTCGAGAAGCGCTAAATGGTTCGGTATCAGTGAGGTCAAAACTAAGAAGACATATTTTTAGCACCTCAATTCATTGCAACCGATTATAATTAAACTTGGTGATGATCTTAGCATATATGATGGATGAAGTTTGCCCGATTCATATAAAAAGATATTCAATTAAATCTGAATTTAATTTCAAGTGGAAAAGTTTTCAAACGATATTAAGAAAAATATATGCGATAGGAAATAAGCGTAAACGACGGACAAGGGGTTGTGATTATGAGGGTTGAGATGAGATAGGAAGGTGAGCGTACGGCCGATGCAATCGTTTTCACGATTCGCATTATTGATTCTACGAGATTAGCGTTGCGTCAAATATTGCCATCTGATGCCTCGACATATGTTGACTGCAAGAAATATTCACATCGAGAGTCTCAAAAAAAGTGTTCACATCCATTTCGAAATAAAGCCGTAGCTATCAGATTATATCGAATTTCCATAACTAGCTGGCAACAATGAAAACAGCCCGTTGCGCACAAAGTTGGAAAATCAAGTTGTTTAACGATCCCATAGTACAATGCTATTGCTTTTGCGATCACATCGGTACACGGTTGCTGTACAACGATTATTTAAGTTTATTCTATCATCAATGCCTTTTTCGAGGCAGCTGGGAACGCCAATAAAGATTTGGATTATCTAAGTCTCCGAAGTGGGCGATACAGATATAACATTTTTTTTTGTGAATTATTTTAAATTTATTTAAGATTTTCAAATTGAACATTAACATTGGCAAAACGTCTCCAATAACATCAACACGCTAAACAGCAGCGTCGGACTCCTCTCTCAAGTATTTGCAAATATCAGCTGTGTTTTCCTGATTGCCTATCTAATGAAATATGCTAATTGATTACTACGGATATTGATGCCAAAGAGAACAATTTTAAAAAGTTGTTAACGTGTTCTTTTTATGAAATTCAGATTCTTTCAGAGAAAAAAAAAATCCTGAAATCTTTGATGATTTGAGATAATTTTTCACCAATTGAAGGTCAGTGTGAAATTTAAAAAAAAAAAAAAACTGTGCTGTAAATGAAACATTTAGTTTGTTTGTCTCAAAAAAAAAAATTTGTTTCTTTAAATGCCATTTGTCGTCAAATAATCGCAATTGCATTTATTCGCTGCTTCATTCGAACCAAATAAACAAATAGATTTAAAAATAAATACCTATTTACGCGTATATTTTATACTGAAATAATCTTAAAGGAAATTTGATTAGTCAATAAAAAAAGAAACAGAAAGGAACAGAACGCAGCAGTAATTGGAATGGAAGGAAATGAATGAATAAAAAAGACGACATATAAAAGAGTTCGATGTGTTCATGCAGTGTTCCATGTTCGTTTATGTGCATTCAACAGCAATGTGTTGACCATCTATCAGATTCTCTGCTATAATGCTCCTTCTATATATATATAGATCTCAGATATATTTATTAAAAACATCCCATTACATTATTAAATTATAGTAGTGGTACATAAAACTTATGTGAGGACATTAGTAATATGAAGTAAATTTTAAACGAAATGAATATCATTTTAAAAACAAGAAGAAACGATTATTACTGAAGAATTGTTTCGGTAAGGTCGGTGCGATATGGTACTAACTGTTATCCTTTGATTTTATTCGATTCGAATAAGTCATATGATATAATAATAATAAAGATCCATGGTACCACCATTCCCATTCCCTTCAATCAAGATCCATCCTGCTCCCCCCCCCCCCCCCATCCCTCGGATCCCTCTTCAATCCATCTTACTAGGAAACAATAAATGCACTTTGCCATAAACAGCTACTTTATCGATAGATAAACTCCGATGCATATAGGAAATTAATTAGATAAGATTTAATTAATCATATAAAATATTGTTGAAACCCACCTAATAAATAAATAAATGAAGACAAAATAGTTTCATCAACGACTATCTGATAGGAAAATGAAGAACATCGAAAAATGTCTAGTAATGTGCACACTATTTCATGAGGAATAGAGCACAAATCGGGATACAACAAAGAGATAGATTGATGTATTCGTGATAATGAAAGCAAATTAAAACAAACAACTAAAGATTATAGAATGTAGCAAAGATAATATCGTCGCAATATGCAATATGCAATGAAATGCAAAAATTTTTGATCTTTTCATGTTGAAAAAAGAATATTCACATTGCAACGAATGTATTCGATTTGATTTTTAGTTGTTGCACTCGTCATACAACGATGATTCGTCGTCTATTCTCTTGCATATTGTCAAGATTATTAAAAAAGAATTTCTATTTTTTGTTTCTCATAATTTGAGTGATTTCAACTCATTTACATATTGAATCCGTGTGAACATGAAGGAGCTGTAAATGGATGTGAGTGGGGAATTTGAGATCTGATCGTTAAAAAAACGCCCACCAGGCTCGAAACAGCCTCTTCCTCTTTGTTTCCTCTTGGAGGATCCCTAAGGTTCTTTCAGGCTATGTGTCCTTATCAAGGGAGGAGACCACTCTATTTTCGTGGAAAAATCAAGTTGCAGACGCACTAGATGAGAAGAATGGGTTGCTAACAAGGCCCACGTTGCTCGCTGGGTGATTTACGGTCCATACAGCAATAGGAAAACTGTCCTTGATTGTATAGTAGATCTCAATATTAGGCATTGAAATCGAGTTTTTAAGGGTTACCTGTTACCATATCCCGTCCCATTCCTTCTACGCTTAACAACATTCGTTCACTATGATCCTCTGCAGCTTATCTGCATTTATATTTTTATTTGAATGCTTAACGCGGACCAATTAAAAGTAATAGTTATGATACGTCAAATCAATTACCCAGAAAGTTGTCAAATAATTGGTGATCTGAAATAGAAAAATAATTAAAAAAAATAGAAAATTTAAAGGATTTTGCAGTTTTTAAAATTACTTTTATTACCTAAAATGGTGAGAGAAGCATAAAGCATTACGTCGAATGAATTGAATGTGTATAGAGGAGTGAATGTAAACACATTACAACGTAGAGATGCCACTCAATGAGTGCTGGCTTAAGAATTTGATGACACACTCACTTGCACTGTCCTATTTACAGACGGCTTTGTTTATAAATAGTGCCGTGATGTCTGTAATTTCCTCCCTAAAACAGTGCAACAAAGACAATTTTTAACGATGGAATACAACGTTAAATTGAGTTGAAATTAAGAAAGCAAGTGGGATAGAAGTGAAAAAGAGGACAGTAAAGACAGAAGGGGAACCTGGGAAGGAAAAGGAGGGTAAAGGAAAGAGGTAGGAGGGAGAGAATAAAGGAAATCTGTGAGGGATTTAGGGTTGATCAGGAAAACTAAGCGTTTGAAATCATATCCATCTGCAAAAAATACATATGCACAACATGTCGCTCAATTAGATAAATACCCATCGATTCTGCAATTTTCACGATGATACCCATAATCCAGAGTTCCAATAACCGATACAACAAGTGCGAAATCCTGACAGTAAAAAATACGAACATCCATTGGTTTCTAAAGAAGTTATATATATTTAAATACATCTGAGTGTATTTTTATTATTTGTTGTCATTTTATGGAAGTGGTTGGTCTAATAAATGGAAGTACAAAAAGCACATATCATGCCAGCTTCTTTGGCACTTTTATTTATCTATCTTCATCCTCACATTATGTTTTATATCCTAGAAGTATAAGAACTATTGTCGTTTAGATTATCATCACTTAAATAATTATTATGAATAGCTTTTGAAGCAAATCGCTTATAAATTGTCAATTTTCATCAACTATAACCAAATATCGAAACTATTTTTAGTCAGTGCAAATAAAATATGAGGTTGGGCCTGATTTGTGTTATATTTTTATCGAGTGGAAATGGCAGAATTTTTTGAGAGCAAAGCAAAAATTTTGAAGAGTAGGAAATTTTTAGGCTATTTTTTTAAATCAAAAACTCTATCTTTGAATTTTCCCCATTTGCCTATAATATTTTCCTGCGTATTTATAAATTTGCATTTCAATGCACATGGTGGTGACGTAGTGTCTGTCAATCTGTCTGTCTGTCTGTCTTTCTGTCTGTCTGTCTGTCTATGTACTTATATACGCTATGCCTGTGGATGTCTGTGTGTTTGTCTGTCGGGAAGTTCCGACTCCAGTAGCATTGAACCAATAGTTATGAAATTGAGTTGTGTACATCATGGGATAGCTTTTTGTACCAAAATTTAAAATGATCCATCAGTTTCAAAAAAATTTACACACATTTAAATATGCTTCAAATTAACATATTTTGCTCGACGGTTGAGCCTTCGTTCTATACTTAAATTTTTTTTTTTTTTTTTTTGATAACTTATAAATTGCAAGGCATGGAATGCGGAACGTAAAAGCGCATATCGTACGTGTCCCTCTGGCGTGTTTTCCCACTTCGAAAGAGTTTCTTGCATTCGATCATATACGAGCCTATTTCACGTCCACTTTGTGCTACATAATAACTGCGCTTTATATCTAAGTATTTACTAAATAATTAATCAACTCACATGTTGAATTAATATTCAAGCAGTTGAATTGTTCAACCTACCTTAACAACCAAACTCAATAATGCTTCATTCGGCGATCATGAGGAACTTTACCACCTATTCAGCTAAAAAAATTTGCATATTTAAAAAGCTGTCAAATGAATACCGATTTATTTACATGATCATAAACTTGTACGATTCTCACAAAAATTATTAAACAATAATTTAGCATAAATTTATTTAATAATAAACCAACGTTTTAGGCAATGAGGAAGTGAAAGTCTTGATCCCCTTTTTCTACTCGACATTGCTATAGCATAAAGGTAATGTAGGTAATTTTTTCAAATATATAATTTTTTTTCAACCATAAATCCATGATGATTGTTCCCTATTGTACTGAGGGAAATATTCTATACGATTTCTACACCTTCAAATTACCACTTCGATTTGGAATAGAATATTCAGATCTTAAGTTGAATGAAGATGATCTACTTCCTGTTCGATATCCTCAACGAATATCCCCGGATCTTGAATCTCCCAAAAATTTCAAAAAAAAGAGAGAGAATCTTTCGAAATAACCAACTATTTCATTGGTAAGAGGCATAGAACAAAATGGACTCCAAATATAGATAGTCGGACCAATGATGCATACATCTGACAAAGTATGGCAATCGCCTTTTAAAACATCGATGATGCATGATGATGTGTGTTGAGTGCTTCTTTCGTTTGTTTCATTCACATAACCGGTCCAATAATATGTTTTCGTTTGTGCAATTTGCAAAACTTCAACAACGAATCGACATAAAAAGATAAGTTTTTTTCTGTTGTAATTATTCGATTTGCAAATTGCATTTTGTTGCAATATTTCTCAATTTGCAATATTTCTATAAAATGCAAATAAAAATTAAAATAAATATTATCGCCACAAATCGAGCTTCTCTATGTTACCGTTAAACATCTTTTATCACCCTCTAGCAATGGTGTTATAACGAATTATCCACCCATTAGCAATATAATCCCTTGCCAAATAACTAACTATGTTCAAAACAAGTGTTTTTTATTGGAATTAGCAAATTTATTTATCAATTGCTTAATTGAAATAAGAGATACTATTGTAATATTCAAATAAAGCATCTAAAATAGAAATCATTTTGCATATTATGACACCATTCATTAAGCGATAAACGAAATTAAACGTCAACGAATTAATCAAAGTTTATAGTTCAATCAACGAATTCATTATAGAAGAACATTTACAAGTAATAATGTAAAATTTATAAGTTAGCAGTAAATAGCATTAAAACAAGAAATTTAAATCAATTATTAATGGGCGTATTATAAAGTAAATAAATTTAAAAGAATTTTCGGTGAAAATATTTTCAAACATTTCGAAAATGGAAAATAATAATTCACTTCCATAGAATCAGCAAAAAAATTTCTCAATTTACCAAATACAAACAATAAACAAATCTCACTTAGACTATTTTCACTCGATAAAGTTATCTTATAGCCACTTATCCAACAATTAAACGTTTCAAAAATTTAGTGAACTTTTCAATAATCTCCACCAAAGATAATAATTAAATATTGCTATTGAATAATGGTGTTAAATATGGCTCATGAATGCATTACTAATATGTGCTGTAATTTCATCATAAACGGAAGAAACGCTTCTGAGCAATAGTGATAACACCACTAGGAAAGATGTGTAAACATTTTCACTTATCAGTTCCTGATAAAATGATAAACAAATGTTTATCAGATCATTACGGCTATAAAATATGTCTATAATAAATATTAAAGCATTTAAAAATATACTTCAATTAAGAAATTTTTCACATAGCTGGCACATACAGCTGGCAGCATTTAAATGTATGCGCTTATTCGCACTTAGAGATGTGTGAAGCAATGATCGCTTCATTGCGATCGGCCGATCGCGCTGATCAATCGATTGAACTCAATGATGATTAATGATGAGTGCAATCGTTTGTTAACGGTAAAATCGATGAGGTTTTTTATTGTGATTGCTAATTCAATAATCCTTAATCAATATTGACTGCATTTTGCAGAGAAAAAAGGTTTGTTACCACGATTGTATAACGCAAAATTTCGATTAAATGCATTGATATGTTGGATGCACTTCAAATGAACTAAACGCCACAAGGTAGGGGGTATCGTGATGGAATCTCACATCGATGACCTCACTTCATGAAAAACAACACCTCAACATCGAAAAAAATTGCATCTTCTTCCGAATAGAACACTATCGATTTAGAAAATAATATCAAAAACATTTGAAAAGTATAAAAAATACGAGAAATATCTACCATTCTATTAGTTAAAAAAGCCACATCGCGCAAAAAAATGAAAATTTCACTAGAGGATGGAAATGAAATTCAAAAATTTCAACACTAACGAAAATTCCATCCATAAACGATGGAATTCTTTGTTGCCAGCCATAGATGAATGTCTTCAGAACAATCGAAGATCCAATTATGCATAGAGCACTTTAACAATATTCATGGGGTGATCAATAGTAGGATGCACTAGTTTTATGCAAATATTAAAACTTTTAATCAAAATATCTGGCTTTTTATGCAAATAATAAAACTTATTCAATGATAATAACAATATAAAACGTTACTGCCGACCAGATAGATTAAGTATTCCTCTAGAAGAACTAAAAAACTCTAGGAAAAGCATTAAAAAATGACGAACATTGACACTACAACAAAAAAACGTTCATTGCAACTTCTTGTCTCGAACTCACAAATTCAGCATTATCGCGCCACTATATTCAAAGCTGTCGATTAGTAACTCTTACTGAACTACATTAATTTTCAATGACATTACAATATTAATGGTCGTCAAATCAAAACTGCAAAATTACAAACTCGTGTTGCGTTTATTTTAGCATATGACGTCATCGATATGGTCAGAAGCATGCCAGCATGAGCCTGAGGTCAGAAGCATGTCAGCACGAGCCTGAGATCAGAAATATGTCAGCACGAGCACGAGGTGAGGAGCACGTCAGCGCAATCGTCTAACATTGATTTAATATGTAAAATTAACAAGTTAAGCTGTCATCAAAGTTCATTAAGTAAGTGTTAAATGCTATCAATATTGGCAACTTATCAAAGCATAATCATTCCAAAATCAAACTTTAAGTCCATTACATAGCACTAACTACACAATAAGTAATTAAAAGTACATTTTACTAAGCAGGTATTTAACGCAAAAGAGCGTAAGTGATGCGTGAAAGACGAGTAAGCATACTTACATATTTATGAGATGCGTGTCGAAAATTGAAATATCAAGCTATTGCTATTTATGTATCTCTTTCGTTTTCGTCGTCCAACAACTTTCCCGTCAACGCCCACTAGTCACTTATTGACCAGTTGACTGTTTGTATTATCAATCAAGTAGTAATTCGACAATGAAAATGATTTAATCATTGATATCAATACTATCATGAAATAAGATTACTTGTTTGGAAAAGTATTGCATAAGTAGTAAATCTCTGGGAAGAGAGAAAAGAGCTAAATGGGAAAACGATGTAATTTTACTCTAATTAAGGGGTGACTCATACACCGGTAAGCATGGAATATTAACTTGCTATGCGCAATATATGATGAGAAAGCTTATCGAAGATGACATGTAAAAACAAGATGCTCATTTATTTTAATGCAAAAATCCGGCTGGATTTCATCAACGAATCCATCATCAGCGATCAACATCAAATCGGATCCCTATTGAATGAGAAGATAATGCCAGAAGAAATTAATAGATTCATCTAAGCATCAAATTAGTGATTTATTGATATAAATATTCTTAGCTTAGATATCATCTGATATATTTTATTGAATATCGAAGATTTTCATTGATGATCTCGTGGAACTCTAATTTGCACCTTAAAAAACGAGTACTATCGTTAAGTATTCGATGCAGGGATTGACCGATTTCATGTTTCGCTTGAGAAAGTGGGAACTTTCAATTCGATCCTTCTTAGTGGGATATTGCATCATAGGATATCATCGGATCATCGGACCCTTCCCCCATCCCCTTCCCTCTCCCGAAATTAAATTCGCTGTAGAGAGAGCAATCCTGAAGACATATTATCTTCAGAATGCGGTATTAATAAACAAAAAAGAAAAAAAAAAACTATTTGATTATTTAAAAGGAATTTGATGAGTTTCGGCCAAAATTAAAAGGATTAAAATTATTTTACTAGAAATGATTTCAAAGATTCATTGAATATTATCTAGTAATTAACTAGCTCATTTATAATTATCACTTAATGAGAGATCACTGATCTCATTTCATTTATCAATAACCACTGATTATTTGCGTTATGAATGAGTATTATCTCATTGAATAATTACTTAAAAAATAGCATATATTAATGGTTTCTTTTTTAAGAATATTATAAAATTACCTCTTAATTACGGTGCGAATATCAATAATATTTTATCGGTGTTAAAAGTATCTCATTACAACGCATATCGTTGTCGCTTCCATTGAAAATCAAAAAAAAAAGTTTGAAACAATAAAAATGAATCATTCAAAGAGTCATTATATGCCTTAAAGTATCCTATTTTTGTGAATAATATAATCGATAGAATTTAATCGGGAATCAAATTTAGAGCCAAATTGAAATAAAACATTTAAAAAAAAAAGAAGAGAATAAAAGAAGTAAAGAATTAATAATAATTCGAAATAAAATATAAAGAAAAGAGTAAAAACAGAATGAAAGACACAACGTACTATGACGTTAAAATAAACATATAGACACACCTGCAATGATGAAAAATGAATGTCAGCTGCTTGAAGTAGTGTTCATTCTCAATCATTGATTTTGGCGTAAACGTAGTCATTGCGTACTTTTGGTACTTAAAACTCTTTCCCATTGTTAAGAGGTACTTCATCTTCTATATGCAATATAACCAAAAATTAAATAAAAATACCCCCCCCCCCCTATATTGCTATTATACAGGTTTTTATATATTGGATGTAGGTGAGGACGCGTGTTATATAGTCGATTCGCATTACGTGACAGTCGACTCATTACTCGAGTGACTCTCAAAAACGACTATTTCAACAATATAAAAAGATCACTAAAGCTTTCAGCTGCTCGATCTTAACACATGAAATTCAACCATCGAGACCATTTATTACATAGTAGCTTTTGGGTGAAGTTGTGGATGAACTCTATTGTTTAATCACATTCATCATGCCATTCAGAGAAACCGTGACGATTCACCATAGGGGCCGTCATAATGTCCACAGGTATAACCACAATCCCCGGTGATATTCAAAATCATCACACTCCCTACGACTCCTGAATCGCTGCGACCAACCATGACGCTCAGAAACACAACCACCCTACGACCTAAAAGTACCACTACGACCTAAAATGACGTCTAGAAATGACGCATTTTCACAATTCAGAGAATGCAAATTATCCGTTCCTCCGTATGATGTTACCGTGGTTGCTTGAATAAGCCCCTCCCGGATAGACGAAATGATGGGTAAAAAATGCCAAGATTATTTGTGGATATGAGATTAGTTCTCAGGTAGCTCCAGAAAAACAACTCTTCATTCACACAAATCAAGTCGAATATCCTCGTTCAGCGAACGCTTCCAAAGACTATAAAACGATGTCGACAAACACTGAAGACGACTATCGGTGAGCAAATTCATTCAGGCAATTTCAACGACTATATAACTGGCAGCGAAGTGGACAAGAGAGGAAAGTGACCACTGCTGCAAACTGACCAGTTGTAAACGCTGAGCATTCATCCGGTCACATCATCAATATCCCCATTCGAAACTTAAAAATATATCACAAAACGCGAATAATGCATAACGGTATCTCAATAAAGCAATTTATTACAATTTTATGAAAAGTTTTGGAAGAAAAGCGCAAAAATAATTTGTATACATCACTACGACGACCGTCGGATCTAAAGCAACGCTCTCAACGAACAGGATGTTGCAGTTGTTGAAAAAAACATCCAGCTTTCCTAAGTATTTGTTAAGAAACACTTCTGAAATGCGAGAGGAGAGGATGGGCAAGAGGAAACGGGAAGGAGAGTGGGAGAAGGTCCCATCTCTAACTTATGCAACCAATATAGCCTTTACATTGCAACAACAGTAAATCACAACCATGATGAAACAGATAGGCGCATCTTTGTTATCCATCCTCACCGTCGCAATCCTACTCTCATAGTGGTACAACTTATAGCTTCTTTGGTACCATCTTTGAAAATTTGATGAAGGAAACGATATCCTTCTTGAAATTTAGCTGACGTACAGAATACCTTTTCAGGAATCCCTTAAGACTTAATAAGACATAACAGCACCCCTCTCCCCCCAACCCCCCATCCACCTCAAGCATGGGATTCAATGAGTCCGCTGGTATCAAAGATCCGAAAGAGCGCTTCTCACGGGAAAAAATTGAGCCATAATCAAATGGGAGATAGAAAATTACGGAAGTCGTTCTTCGATTATATCAACGCTCTCCGGTCGGATATTCAAGCCGATTCTTTACTACGATGCAACGTTTGAGTGAAAAGGCAAGCATCTGCACAAATCAACGCCTTTGTTGCTGAGATCAAAGAGGGACCGCCAAGAATAATTTGGATTCCCTTATGGGTGAGTGCTCCCTTTATTCTCCAGCTGAGCAAACGATTCATCACATACTAAATGCAAATAGATTTTACAACGAAAATACGGTGGAGATGTTACTGTAAGTGAGCAACAAATTCAGTGGCAGATGCAATGAACGGCAATCCTGACCTATGCCATGAGCATCTGATAGTATTGAGGGAAATTTCTGAAATCTAAAAGTGGAATGCTGAAGCAGTTTTCACTGAAAATAGCCCTGCGAATCAGAACGCTCCTGGGCGATTTTTGGTTTACTGCTGAAATTGGAAACTCTCGAATAAGATTTCAGGATTTCCGAAACTCGTGGGTCATCGAATGGTACTTCAGGCTACAGATAATGGCTACAACCGGCAACCATTCAACGGTTGCTGCCTGAACGATGATAAAACTCCTACGGAGGCTTTTGTCTCGCTTATTGGCTGATCGGCCAATCACTACAGCTAACGACAATACAGTAATTACACCTGATATTCACTCGCATATCACCTATACACAATGGAATATCAGCTATCACTTTATCATACACAAGCTCGGATGTTCGATGAATACCGAGCAATCTTGATCTATAAGAAAACTCTCGGTGGTCGCCACCAAATCCGTTCTCACGATGCCTCAATGTTCTGCTATATCCTTGATGACAGTTCAATCCACAATACTGGATTAAGCGGATATAAATGCAAACCGTTACAATCTTTTTGCAAAGCAGTTTGCATTTAAATAAAAAGAAAATTTCATTAAAGAAAATCCGAGAAGTCCTGATTTCATCAAGCAACGATTTGCATTCTGTCGTGAGCTTAACGGAAGCAATGTTGTAAGCTCTGTGCCATAATGTTCTCTGTCAATGACCAGGTATCGGAAAATTTCCCAACCATTGCCTCTGTCGGATGTTTCAGTTGTCAGCCTTCCAGTCTTGATATTGTGTGTTTTACAAACACAAGAGAATTATTTCACTGCCTACTATTCGAGTAAACCACATCTGTGTTTAGGTTTTAATTCAAACTCTCAAGCTATGCCTCTCATTACGTCAAATAATACTAGTTTTAGTTGGTACCTTTTTGCGCACCGCTTCACAGCAGAGGGAGAAATTTTCTCATCAATTCAAGGAGGTGAAGAAATTTTTGATTTCGGGACTTCCGCAATTTGGGGATCCTGACAGGAATTCCGGCTGCACCGATATTTGAAAGCTCCCAAGTCCTGGACGCAGAGAATCAGTGGCCTACGAGGAAGTTCGCCATCCCACAACTCTGAGAACCTTGAATGAGATATGAAGGACACCGAGCACTTTTACGGGGCCCTCAAGCGCAACACTAGTTCACACTCCAATAAGTGAAACTGGTCACGGTGAGCTTTCATAGTCAACAGGATACAACCACCTGACACCAGAATATAAAAGCGCTACGATAATTTCATGAGTCATTTTTTGCGCAAATAAAACGAAGCTTTTGTTGTGTAGTCGATTCCTTTCGATAAAAAAAAAAAAAAAGGAAATGGGATGATGCAAAAATCGTTAAGGCGTTTACGTAAGTATGGCCAAGGATGGCCTCTCAATTCTTCCTTCACATCCTTTCAATTCTTTCTCTAATTCTTTCGCCTAAACAATTCTGCAGTTTCTGTTTGAAGGGCGTTGCAGAGGAGAGATACTGCAGTTTGTAAAACAAATTATTTGCCCACATCAATATTCAGTAGGCGCAGAATACCAAACGAGTTGGCACGATATGTGCTTTTTCGGCTTGGAACATTCAGCTATATAAATTATCAAAAAATAAGAAAATTTGAACAAACAATGCAAATATATCTTAAGTGACCCAAATGTTCAAAACTTATATAAAAGTTTGGTATATTGCCACCCAAACAATGTGAAATGATAATCTGAGCAGTTGATAGCTAACATATGAATTTTTGTCTTCCAAAGCGTCAATAACTCCTTACGAAGCCAATAGATCAACTTCAGTGCTAATACAGGAGGCCACCTTAAAGCTTACATTATACCTAACGATATTTTGTTGCCAAATTTTAGTGGTTTCTAAGTCGAGACTTTTCGGCAAACAAACAGACACATACACAGACAAATACACAGCCATGACGTTTCGCATATCCTTTGAGAATTTTTTGAAGCACATAGAAACAGAGAAACAATACACCATATGCTATCCCACTGCACGATCACAGCCTATTCTCTCGGCAGTGGAATTGAATTAATTCGTAATTGTTACTGCACATCGAAATGTTGATATGTCATGAAGCAGATGATCGTTGGGAATGACGATGGATATTGGGGAAAATCAATGAATAAAATTCATCCCTCTTAGAGGTTATGAGTTGGAGTTGTCAGATACAAGCAAACACCATCGCAATCGGCTTTGTGGTGTATACATATAGATGCGATGTTGCCTTGATATGCTTCTTGCAAGAAGTGCGTGAAAGCGATAACACAATCTCCGAGGAGATAACGAATAAAATCGCAGCTGGAATTGAAGAACAAGTTGCGGACTAATTACTCATACAAGAAGCGGCCCTTACTGGCGAATCGTAAAACTTATAGAGTTTATTTTTTAAATAACAAACGGTCATGCGTATTTATCAAGAAGTGAACTGCGATGGCATTTGTTTGTGTCTGTCTGAAAGTTTCAACTCATCACCTTCAATAGAGATAAAGCTTGATAATTGGTATCATATCTGCACCTTTGGTTGGCCTATCCTGTCATTACTATGTAAAGACAACGAATAATCGCTTTTCGATTATGTAAACAATATACGATACAACTCGTGGCGCAAGAGAGAAGAATGTAATAACAAGTCAAAGTCAACAAAGGTCATTCGTGGTGGGATCGAAAAGATATATATAAACATAAATGCGCTTTTAGCGGCATTTTTATTGGATGCAAAAATGATGCCATTAAAAGAACTCAAAAACAAAAAAATGTCATAAGATGAAACGGCAATTAGACGAAGAAAAAAAAAAGTTTCCTCAAAATATAAGAGAAAAAGGATAGGAAATATGTTTTAGTCGCTGATATTGCAATCAATTCTAAAGTAAATCGTTTCATACTTGAGTGGTCAATGAAATTATTCATAAAGACTAAACAACCGTAAAATAATTGCTTACAAACCGGAAATAAAAAAAGTCGCTTCAATATAGATATTTTTATATTGCGTCAAAATGTATAAGCAACGTCAGCGAATCTACGTGGACAGCAAATTACTTTATGCAATCAGGCAATCGTTTGTGGGGATGAAAAAAAATGACTCAGAAATTTTTCAAACAATCATGGAGGCAAAAATTAACGCAGAATTCGAAATAAAATAAATGGAAAAACGTGCCAGTTGGCTGGCACGATATGTGTTTTTAGCATTCTATTCATCTAACCAATCAATTTCACAAGTTGTCAATAAAGAATAAAATATTTGGAGCATTGCAATCATATTTCAACTAGTATATAGTAGCTTCTCGCACAAATCTTTCAAAAAGGAATCCTTTTTTGTAATCAGAGTGATCAAAAAATGAAATTTAGTGGGCAAATTCTTTGGCATCTAATTTTTTTTGCAATTTCTTTCGACACTGATCAGCCAGTTCATAATGGAGGTGACATAAGATGTCACCATATGGTGCAGAATATATCCATCAAATTCCTCATCTCTACATTCCATGGATTTTGAGCGGAAATCACCAAAGAAACGAACATATATGCTCATGCATATCAACAGACGTGACATTGTCATAAGTAGCTTTGCAAATATAAATATGCAAAAATGCATAATAATGGCGTAGAAATGAGACGACTGTTCGGAAACGATGATGAGATAAAGTAACTAATTTTATAAGGGAAAATTTTGCATTGAAGGATGGGTGAGGAAGGGAGGGAAAAGGAAGAGAAGGAAGGGAGCGTATAGAAAGCGTAAGGCAAAAAAAAAAACAGAATAGGGCACATTAGCAAGGCACACGAATGTTAACAGTGGGTGGATGTAGTTTAGATGGCCGTCAAGCGATGTGCCATACCACGCAAGAGATGGCTATTTCATGTGAGAAACGATGAAGTAACGCATCGATTTTCGACACTCGCTTGCAATACACAATCATCTCATCTTGTTGCATCTATCAACTCTATCATCAACACTATTTTCCCATATTAAAATATTCTATGATAGGCATATCATTGATAAGAATCAATGATTATGATCTTAGAAAATAAGCAATCACTTCAACAACCAACTCTTCAATCAGGTGCATTTCGAGAAGCACAATGAACCAATGAGAGTCGAAAATTTATTGGCTCTTTATCTTCAAGAAGGAACAATGATGCCGATAGTCATTCTTCATATTTCCAACAAGAGCATCTTCTAACTTATATGCTAATCATTCAATGAAATTTTTGTTCTTGAATTTTTGAAATATACAATTGTACATGAAAACATAATTATAATTAATGTATCTATACTTGATAATAAATGCGATTTGAATATAATACAAGTCAAAGAATTAATGCAAGAATTGAAATGAATTTTTTGAAAATGATGCGCATTATTTAATTCATTCAAAGAAAGTTTTGTGTGTCCGATGCATATAATGATAGAAATACAATCATATAAAATTATTATTATTATTAACGACGGAAAAAAAACTTCAGAAAAACGGAAATTAGCCATATTGCTGAACATATGTGCGCACTGAAATCGAAACACTCAAAAAATTCGATTTTTTAACCGATTGGAATTGCGAAATAAAAATGTTCTCATGAGAATTCATTTGTTTGTATGCACTTTGTCAAATCAGAAATGAGTGCATGTGTTTCGTTTTTTTATGCACTCGAATTCCGTGAAGAGAATTTCAACTGCATTCGCAATAAACATTGATATCCGTAAAATTAGCGTTTTTATACACATCCTAGGCGCATTAAAACCTGAAATAGTTGATGATCGATGCAAAAATCCATGTTATTGCAGCAAAGATTATCCCCAACCCCTTCACCCATCCGCCTTCTCTATCATTGGAAGAGGCAGTTAATGAAGAATATCACTAGTTTACCGTTGAGGGGATTTTTAAACGAAGAAAGATATGATGAATAATCGTAGTGGATGAAATGGGTGAAATAGATTCCCTTTTTTTCAGAGGTTATATCATTCCAAATAAATAGAACCCTACCCCATTTTTTGAACGATTCCACTGTTTCATATCGTAACTTTCAATGTTTTCATCTCAATCTTCATAAAACACGAGTATGAAAGGCTCTATTTGTCATAAAGTATCATAATTAGAATCAATGAATTCTTAATGAAATAAGAAATAACACTTTATAATCTATCGAACATTAAATCCAAATATTTCTCTCCCTCATAACGAAAATATAAATGATCTGTGCATTTAGCTTAAGCAAGTTGCAACTCTACGATTTGATAGCTGAAGAAGCAATGCTATCACCACACTAATATCTTCTAAATTTCTATAAAGAGGACTATTTGTTGTTCGGTGTGCGTATTCTTGTTTGTGGTATCCCATTTAAGACAGCTTACTTACAATATATCGTTAATAACAGCAATATAGAAGAATTTTGTTGTAGATGATCAACAACGGAAAATATGCATTGGGAATGCACGTAGACAAGTAAGATCAATTTCGTTTTGCGGTCGTTTTGCAGAGAGGAATTCGCATCGAACTGATGCGATTCATTGCAAGCGCTAAGCAAATTATAAAAAAATTATTATATATATATATATATATATATATATATATATATATATATAATCATCGCCGACGATGTACCCGATCGGGCAGCAAAAAAGATGTGCTTTCGACTGGTGCTTTACTAGCCGCATAAGCCCTCTCTAGGTACCCTCGATTACACGACCACAAAATATTTTAACTGCATGATCGCAAATTTAGTCGAAGAAAATCTCTGCAGTCTCTAGACTTCAGCAATAAGTTAGAAGCATTAAAACGCCAGCATGAGGATAACAAAACAAACAAGTAGAGGAAGAATAGGAAGGAGGAGAAGGGGTTAGAAATGTGTGAAGGTAAAAAGAATAGTAAAAAGGAAATATTGTAGATATTTCTAAATAAATTATAGAAAGTTTTCAAAACCTTGCTTATGGCTTCCCAATTTGGGAACGTTTCTTTGCACATCTTCAACGCCGATTACACTTTTGGCAAGAAAAAATACTCAAAAAGGTGAACAAGCCATACCGAACAACCCCACAGATCTCAGCGAGCAACAACACCACTCAACGGTACGTTTACAAATGAAAATGGTTGATTGCACAAAGGGTCGACCCAAGAATCGCCTTTTTCCCGCGTCTAAAAGTGATTTGTTACTGCGTGATCCCTTTGACCGTTTTCAACTTTTCTGGGAATGAGTGAATTGAAGAAAAGTCGGAGAGCTAGTCGTGATTCGAAGTTAACAGCTTGACAGGCATGCGCAGGCAGACACAGACATGTTGGCATCAACATAACACATTTTCTGCAAAGAAAAAACTTATAAAAGTGCAGAAATATTTTTCGAAGTCGAAGGTTTCCCTATAACTTTGCAGTAACCTAAAGAAAATAGATCAACATGCAACAAAGACCAAAAAACCCAATAAGAGTTGGAAAAAATGGAAACATGGTTGAAAAGCGCGTAGAGCATTGACACGATACATGCTTTCTAGATTGCTCTCATCACACCAGAATTATAAACAAATGATCAATGATGCAGAATAACGCATTTATATTTCAATTGATTCGATTCTCTAACAAATCACTCAAAACAGATTTTTTCCTGCAAGCCGACTGGCTACAAAATGCAAAAAAAAAAATCTTTTATGCATTTAGGCATTTATTATTCTTTTCGAAACTGACAGATTGCCTTGTAAGTTGGCGAAAGAGGTTTATTTTATAGCGCCTCTTATAATCATCAATTACCGCTACTCTTATTTCAGCGATTTTTGAGTCGAAATGTTTGACAGACATCAGACAGACAAACAGACAGACAAACGGATGCATCCATACACACGCTGCATGGATAAGACATCTTCATTATACACCTTACAAATGTTAGTTGGCAAAAATGCATAAATTTTTAAAATTTATGCGAATTTTTTGGAAAATAAAAAAAAGAGTGCAATTATGTTTCAAAAAAATATTATAATTAAAGTGGGCTTTTAAAAAAGATTATTGGGAATTTTGCGATCATCAACGGGGAAATTAGATACTAATGAAAGAATAGAAATCAAAGAAAAATACCATCAGTAAAGGAGTTAGAATCGGAAACATAAAATTGGATGCTCCATCTGTTCGCACTCGTTAAATACGTTATGTAAACTGGATTGCGGTTACCACACCACATAAATGATTTCGCCTCACAATTCTGTCCAATTCAAAAAAAAATAAAAAATAAAAAAAAAATCAAATTGTGTGAAATGAAAAAGCTTGCTGCTTATTTCGGAAACTTTTTTTTTTCTGAATAGGGGAATAGATAAGTAAATATTCGGGTAAATTTCCATTGCGATGGGATGCGAGGAAGGGGAATGGGAATGGGAAAGGCGAGGAGTGGATTGGGGTGAGGAATATTCGTATATCAATTCTTACGCAAATTGCAGCAAGTTTTTATAATTTATCGTTGTAAAAGCTTCTCGGTTTAATTTTAATTTTAATTTTAATTTTAATTTTAATTTTTTTTTTTGCAAAGTGTTTCCATTTTCAAGAAAGCAAATAAAATTTAATATTTTGCAATTTAAATGCAAAATTTGCGATAACAGTTTCTAAATTATGAAATGCACTTATTCACATCGCATCGAAATGGTTTGCATTCCATTATAGTCACAACTATGAAACACATCATAAGATTGATGCGCTATGCATTACACTCTAGGATACCCAGGTGGAAAATATAAGGTGATAGCCCTCGCATTCTCTTTGCATGGGTTGCTCATTGTTGGTAAGTGGATGTGATTGTGAACTTGAGTTGCTCAGATAGAATTCAGCTGAATTCCTCCGGAATTAAAAACTAGAGTGGGAAATTTATTCATATTTCATCGTTGGAATTTCAACGACGCTTGAGAGAAAGATAGACATAAACAGATCACATCCGTGATGCTTTCCTTAGGTGTAAAGTTGTTTCGAAGGCACTAAAATTAGAATCAATTATGGTTTTGTTCGATTCATTCGTCACCGCCATCCACTATCTTTCTCTCATCCACCCCACCATGCATCGCCATTGTTCAAGAAGATCTTCTAAGCAATTTTGAAGTAATTGGCACAAAAGCCAATTTCAAAAAATTATAGAAATCAAATAACGATTGACGTTTTATGACAAAGTTAACTCCAATCTGTCTCAGATTCCAACTATAACGATTGTGAGGTGGGAAATGAAAATCCATCCTTAGATGAGAAAAAAGTGCAGGCATGAATTCAGCCTGCTGTCACTAAGTTTTCATGCGCGACAAAACAGCGTTAAACAAATATCGCATAAAATCGTCTCCATCAACAAAAATATACAAAACTGGACAAAACATTTTTTTTCTAAATCCAACCAGTGGATAGGGATCGTCGAATAGCAAATGGCTCACTTAGTGGGCTAGGAAGGGCAAGTTTTTTAGACGGCAGTTTGTACTTGCACTCTATTGATGCATCGCGTTCTGATGGCCATTTAGAGGCGCAAATGTCATCTTCCATAAGTAGATAAACTAACAGTCGAATTTGCTCTAACGTTATGCATTAATGATGCAACACAAAAAAAAGTATTTACAATTCAAATGTGGAAAACAGCTTATTGCATTTACATATATATGTGAATAATCATGAATTTTTTACTGCAGTAAATATTGAGGCTATCCTGGAGGAAATATTTTCTTAATGGTTGAATTGAATCAACGAGAAGAACAACACGGTTATCTTTACTGAACATTAGTAAGATCTAATTTCCTCGTAGAAATATTTTTTCCGCACTCCTTCCCTCGCCCCTCCCCTTCCCATCTCCCTCAGTAAATTACTTTGGACCGTCACAAAAAATTACCCCTTCTAACTGAAAAGTCTACTAGTTTATATTTAATAAAAGAGTTTAGTTGTAAAGTGGGCATTATATGTCCACTAAGAATAAAGGATAAACGGCAGCTGACTCAGAACGCAGTGTTGTTGTGTGACTCAGATATAGAATCGTTTCGTGGCACCCTTCTCTCGCCAAACAGCAATCGATAAGCCCGTCACACTTGCGTGCTCATTGCTTTTGACCGGCAGGCTTCTTACAATCTCATAATTCGCACAAATTCTAGCGCTATGATTCACATAACAACGAAAACACAGCCAAATAGAAATAAGCCTGACTAGGCCAAAATAGAGCCTAATGGGACTGAGCTTTACTGGGCATTGAGGGGAGCAATATTTTCAACAAGCCCGAACGGTGTCTCGGATTGATACTGAAGCAAATGAGCAACTAACGGTAAAGTTGAAACATTAAAAAATTATTCCATCTAAAGGGAAAGAATGCCATGAAAGAAGAGATTTAGACATCTTTGTAAGCATTAAGAAGAATTCGTTAACAGTCAGTTGCTCGCTCTTCTCTGTAAAAAAAAACGTATAAATCCCTAGTTAATTCCATCATTTTCGCATAAGATTACTGATCGCCAACCGAGATGTAACACGCTCGCAGAGTATTTCTGAAGTATTTTTACGGAAGTTAACAATGTGCTGTCGGATTTACCTATGCTTCGCTGTGATGTCGGGCTTACCTGTATATTGCAATGAGTATTTGAGTTTTGTTGATGTTACAGGTGACTCAGTTTTAAAGGTTATTTATATGCTCAGCAACAAACACTGGTGACAGCATCCCATCATCGTTTCTAAAACACACCGCACAAGCAATCTCATAACCGCTTACTATAATTTTCTGGCGTTCCCCGTCATGTCCCTATCTACCGTTTCTTGGAAGTGTATATTCATTTCACCTTTGCTGAAGAAAGTATCCATCACCTCAGTAAAAAGCTATCTTCCAACTATTCTCACTTCCTTCGTTTGCAGTTTTCGAGACAATTGTCCGAAGTGTGCTGATAAATCATTTAATTCGGAATCACCTTCTAGACCCTCTACAATTCGGCTTTATTCCTGGTCGATCCATAAGGTCTTAATTTTTCTCTAGTTTAGCGGCTACGTTTCTGCAATGAATATGAGAATTCAGACCGAAGTAGTGTATATTGATTATATGAGGGATTTTAATGTCGTCAGTCATGAAAATCTCCTCTTGAACCCGGAAAAATATGACGTCATCGGTAAATTGCTAAACTGGGTAAGGGCACTTCTATGTGAACGAAATTTTCGAGCAACAATAGGAGGGAGATAGCTACTCCGCTCTATACTCAATTCCTAGTAGCGCTCCGTAAAGAAGTATTTTGGGTTCTGTTTTGTTTCTCATATATGCTGACGATGTTCCTCGAAATCGTATTCAGCCGTATTGCTTTTCGTGAAATCCACCGTACCCTATACCATTAAAATTACATTATCAAGCTAATAATCTCTAGCCTGAAATTATTGAAACATTGCAAACTCAATTTTGATGTGATTATTTGTTGTAAAATTATGTGCGGTTTTTCTGTCATTCCACTATCAGAAATATTTCACTTTGCCCCTCTTTGAGGTGATGTGCGCATTAATTTCAGTTCGCCAGAACATATTGCAGTATAGACAATGTTCTGCATAGTTTGCAGTTTTGTGTTGCGCGGGTTTAGAATCTGCTCTCTATCGATATCGTTGATGCGCTCACTCTTTAGCTTTTGAATTGTGGTTAAGTCATCTCGATCTACACACTATTGCTGCTCTAATGCGTTGTATAACTATTCGCTCGCATTGTAGATCCGAAAATATTTCGCTCTTTTTTATTGTTTACGCTTACATTCTCCCCCCCCCCTCCTTGAGAAGATGAAATAAATAAATAAAACATATTCCCAAATGGTTTTTGATTTTCATATTCAACAAATCTGTACTTATAACCTAGCGAAAAGACGATTGCATATAGCTGCTATATGTGCACAAAACTATGAAGAAAATTCTTTCGAAGCAATTCTAATTTTGCATTAGCTTGTTGCATAAGTACTCTAACTTATTTTATGAGTGCTGAAGTTGCTCATCAACGACAAGCAACATCATCGAAGAATATGGGTGCTCATTGGAAAATAATGATGCTTACAGTGGGCGGATATTAGAAAAAGCAATAAAAAACTTGCAAAGCTGCAAGTCGTTCAACGAGCGAGAATTGAAATCACTTGCAAAAGCATGGCAGCTGTTTCTCGCAAGAACGTAAGGACACCTGCGATGAAAACACAACACCTTCTGCAAAATCTCAAGGAATAAGTACATCTGAACTGTAATTTTTATTGTCGTTTACTTGTAATTTGCAATATTATTCTTCAGGTTCTTAATAAAACCCCATGTAGGGGATATCGGACTCCTCCGCATACCAGTTCTCCATTTTTCCTCCTCTCCATGCATTTTTGGAGAAAGATTAAGGATGTTGTGCAAGGATTGATTAGGAGAGTTAACATATAGAACATTTTATTGTATAAATTTTAAATTTTAAAATTTTATCCAATGTGGTTCTATGGAACTTCAAATGAAACGTTGAGATATGTCTTC
Organism: Baylisascaris procyonis; assembly: GCA_037389465.1. Taxonomy (NCBI): domain Eukaryota; kingdom Metazoa; phylum Nematoda; class Chromadorea; order Rhabditida; family Ascarididae; genus Baylisascaris; species Baylisascaris procyonis. Next base: position 3,054,413 of record JAZARR010000154.1, on the reverse strand, counting down.
CTTTCATGTAATTTTCAAATGCTTTCCATTCAAAAATTATTTAAACCATAGACAATTGCTTATTTAACGATAGACAGCAACAGCTGCACTCATTTGAATTCTGGAAGCCAATCGATGAAATGGCACCTCAATTTTGTACTTTGTATTTTCCACATTCTTATATTGTAAGAGTAACTGTTACATATCAATAACAGTAGTTACTCTTATCAAATTTACGGCCTATAAAATAGCAGCGTTGTTATTATATTCGCCAAACAACTAGAAATGTCATGCTTTGTGGCAGTTTCGGACAAGCAAAAAAAAAAATAAATAAATAAAAAAATAAAAGGAAGAGAATTGAATAAGAGAATAGAGATAACCGAGTTGTTTGACAATGAGTAACTGAAATAAATCTATAATCAAGTAGTTTTGTTTTTTTATTCGTATTTCTTATGTATTTTTTTTCATATTTTTATGGCGAAACAAATTATGCATGAAATTCCTGCCAAACATGCTAAGTAAGTGGGAAAATTACCCAAGTTAAATATGGGAATGAGAATTACCCAAATTATTTCCAAGTTTGAGTTACCAATATCGAAGAAATTTCCATTGAGCAACCTTACAAATATTGTCGAAACGCTGATACGTCGGAGTAGAAACAGATACTTCTGATGCAACAACAGCTATTCTACAAGATGTCAGATATTCATAAAGTGCGGATAAAAATCACTCAGAGTTAATCTTCAACCTTTGCAGTCGTAATATTTTATTGGCGGCTAATGAGTGGAACAAACAATAGAGATCGATGGTGCTTTCGAGACTCCATAAATCGATAGCTCCTAGGGGGTCGGGATACATCGAACCCCCAAATCACCGTGGTCAACCGAAAACTTCGATAAGCTTTACGACGACATCACTTGCTAATGAAGTTTTCCAATATGAAGCTGCATGAATAGAAAAAACGCCCTCCAATAAGCGTCTTTTCCGAGAAATTTTGACGATGAAATGAAAATGATGAGAGATTCTTCGTGTTTCAACACTCCACATGAAGCGCTTTTGATTTGATTTTGAATTTAATTTATTTTCCACAGCAACTCTATAGGGAGTTAATGCCTTTAGACCAACTCACAACATCGAACACTATAGAAAATCTTTTATAAGTTACTGCTGAGTCATTTCGAGCTACAATGCTTTTGTGAGGTCACTTTATTTAGATGTCGATATCGAAGTATTAAAGAACACCGATAAATGCTTCATCCGTATCGCTTTTCGCAACGTTTACAGCAGTGATTATCAACCAAATTGCACTAACAGCTTAAAAAAAGCTCCAACCTAAAATCAACAGTTTGATTTGGTTCTTTCTTATAAATTTATACTTCCATTCACCTCTCTCTATCGTAAGTATAAGTTTCAACTCGCCAAAAAAATGTTGCAGCATACAAACAGCGTTGCGCACACTTACCACTTACATGGTGCACAATCGCCAAATCTGCTTCATGCAATTATCGTTGATGCAGCCGCTTCTTCATCTTACAAACTATGGCTGAATCGTTTCGATTTTCACTCCACTGCTACCCAGATTTATTAAATCTCGATGAATCTGATGTCCATATCTCCGGAAAATCGTTTTGTAAATGACTTTCTGCTTTTCCGTTTGTTGTTTCCGTTGTTTGGCTCACTATGTGTTTTCCGTTTATGCTCAAACAGTTTTTTGTTTTCCCACTTCGACACATCAAAATGCAAATTTAAAAAAAAATCTGCTAATAATATGTAAATATCATATTAAAATGGCTTGGCCTTATGCCTTTCGAGTGGTTTCAAATCGACAGACGCTGAATCAAATGCTAAAAAACATGAATCGCATAACTTATCTTACAACTTAGCCTTTCAATTTGGCCCATTAATTTTTCAGCTGCTTAAAGTTGCATAAAAATGCCCGAAATTTTTATGAACTTTCAACCATTAGATTTTTCATTTTACACCGATTAGACGACAAAAAAAAAAGAATCTCTGATAAAAGTTTTTTATGGGTGGCCGATTAATTAGAATACGAATGCATTGCAGTGCACATTTTATTGTTTTTTTTTTTTGATAATTAAAGAAATTTTTTTCGGTTTTATGAGTGCAATTATGAAAGCCTATAACCACCCGACTGTTCATCACGCTTCTGCATTTGTTTTATTTAGATCAAGGGGAAGGAACCATATTGGAATCGTTCCGATGAGTGTTTTATTTTTAAAAAAACAAGTGGAGATGCGTGCCAACCGTACTGGCACGATACACTCTTACATCCTTTCACGTGACTAATGACGAATCAACAAAAATGTAAAATATTTCACAGACCACCAATAATACAAAATAAAAATATGGAATAATGTTCTCATATTTTAAATAATGTGATCGCCTATAGAAACCTTCCATAAAAGATTCGTTTTTCTATGATTTGACCTCTATCAAATTTCGTTACTTCTAAACTTCAATTGTCGAGTTGGAAATATCGAAGAGGCAGAAAGACACATAAATATATGCAACAAAACGGAATTGCAATAGTGAGCTTTGCAAAGGAACATCAAAACTGATTGGAAATAGATGATTTTTAAATGTAGAAAAAAGGGATATATAGCTAGCTAAACGAATGAATAAGGTTTTATTGCAATAAACAAACCGAGAGTTGCATTTAAATACCACACCACTTGATGACTTGAAAAGACTGAATAATAGAGTGGCGAGATAACGCATAAAACATTATGTAAACAAACAAATAAATAAATAAACACAGAAAAAGATGAACATTATATACACATGTAAATATATAAATAAATATAAATATAAGTATAAGTATAAATATAAATATAAATATAAATATAAATATAAATATAAATATAAATATAAATATAAATATAAATATAAAATATATATATATATATATATATATATATATATATATATATATATATATATATATATATATATATATATATATATATATATATATATATATATATATAATGCGAGAAAAATAATGTGGAAGTGGACAATGGGACAGGGCATTTTAATATTCTGAAACAAAGGTACAGGTATAATTTAATTCTTTTACACTGAAGTGAATCAAGACCAAATCTCTGAAGCATTTCTCTATGAGGCGATTGGAAACGATCCAGAAATGCCTTAGGCAATATTGCTTTCGTGAAGTGAATGCATCTTTTCGACAAGCTGAATATCTCTGGTACTAAATAAGGACTAAGTAAGATTAAAGCACTTCAGGATCGAGATCGCTTGACCACATATTGCACAAGCCTATCAGTAACATTCCAAATATTTATGCAGAACGAAGCATGAGATAAGGCTAGCCACTTTCGATACTTTCAAAGAAACCTTTCCATCGCGTTACTACCATCTTAAATCAGTACATATAGAAACACTAAAAAACGAACTGCAGAATGCTATTATATAGTCGAAGAGGACAGTCGTATACGGATCAATGTGCAACACATGACACCTTTCAGCATCTATAGTACCCTAGCAGCTACAACATTAATTCTGAGATAGGGCAATTATAGATGCCAGCGAATATCTTCTCAACTATAAGGTCATTGGCAAAAAAAAAAAGTGTACGTGATTTATCATTTACGCATAGTACGATTATAAAAGCGCTCCCGAGACGCTTCTTTATAGTACACTAGTGTTGGCAAAATTCTTTAACACTCATTCTTCGATGCTATATGCTTCAACTTTATGAAGCAAACTTTTATTGCTGATTTTATCAAATCTATTCGCACATCCGTCCAATTTGATATTCCTCATTTAATATATGAAATCATTCAGAAATAAACGGCAATAATTGCGATTTAGTTGATTTGCCCAATAAGAAAGCGAATTATTTAGTATTTAGGTGCGCTATTTAGTGTTAAATTTACAAAATATTTCAAATATTCTGCAAATGGAAGAAGACTAATGAGGCGACAATTTAAAACATCGTTAAAAAATAAGAAGCCCTAAAATTGCTATTTTTGATACTTAGGAGAGAAACCGACAATTAAGTTATATCTAAGAAAGTAGATCACGAAAAAAATTAGTCGAATTGCATATTTCTTGATAAATCGAAATGATTTGGACTCCGACCGACGATAGAGACTTTGTTGGAAAATTGCCGAATAGCATTTCTAACGATTTCATCATCAACTCTGATTGCATTCAATTAAGTATCAGTTCCGAGGAAATATGCAGGGTTCCATCTTCTTTTTTTTTTTTTGTAAGACACTAAATATTCACATTTTGTCGAGTAAATTTGCCAATAGAAGGTTTTAATCTCGACTTTTGAATTTCTCTGCTCATCTATCTAAAAGATGAATTTCCCGTTCCCCCTTAAATTCACCGCTTTTCACTATTTTTTGCCCATAATTTATGTGGTTTATGATGGTCGGATGGGCACCTTAGAAAAGTAAATTGCCGCATTCCCTTTGGGATTTTTCTTATCGTTTACCGTTTCGTTGGTAGATACTGGAGATAATTTGATACGGTAAAATATAAGACTCGATGTTTCCGCAATGATATCCATGTTCCTTAAATCACTTCGTTGACTGCGCCAACGAATTGTCCATACACCTAGCTCTTCGATGTTGTGGCAATTAATGCTGATTACGTATGCTAAACTTGAGCGATATCTTGTTTTCATTGGTGATATAAGTATCACTGTTTATTTACGGGCTTCAGCATGAGAGAGAAAAAACATCGTTGACCAACTCTTTGGATCTCATAGTATAGGTCACCTCGCTTGTGAGGCAATCGCCGGTGGGGTGCATAATCATAGAAGTAGATGGAATCCTACTCTGGGCAATCATCTAACCTATCCCGGATAAAAACAGATTGAGCTCTGCTCACTTCGAAAGAAAATGAACAGAAAAAAGAGAGAAACTAAATCGCCGATCCTCCTACACAATAGCAATTGCCAATTGTGTTATTACACCGGAATACAGATTACGACGTTTGCAAATGCCCCGCGGAAACTTCCGTTGCCTCCTGATAACAGCAAAAAAAAGCGATCTTTGCAGTATCACACCTCTGACCGCATTTAGATTTCATTCGATATGCTTCTTTTTCAGCTATGAATAGATCCGCATTTCTTCAGTTTCACTTCGCCGGATATTGCTCTCACCTTTTAGGTAATGGCGATAGAAACCTCTCCATGTCTCCTCTATCTTTTCCCAGCAACGAGCGAAAGCATTAATTATTGTGCTTCAAGATTAGTCCCAATGCACAACCAAATTTTGGACACGATGCCTGTATCTTGCGCCGGTTATAAAGTGTTCATGGATGTCAAACAATCGAAATTCCTTGCTCGAAAATTCAGAATCAAAGTGTCCCGCAGTCCTAGTCGTAGAGTTCGACAGTTAAAGATCGGAAAAAGTAGAAATTGCTTTTTTTCTTAACATTACTAAAATTATAAAATCATTAAATATGAAAATCCTTTAACGTTATATCGGCAAATGTGAAATTTGCTACAGGTAGTCGAAGTTTAAAAATAGTGATAGAGAAGAATAAGATATTTGCTGCCTCCAATGCAATAAACTATGAACGGCAATCTCGGCATCCATTAAAGTGTTGCATTAAATAAATTGAGAAATATCATTCCTTATCTCAACGTATTTCAAGAATTCGAAAAATTTTTGAATATTTTAGTTATTGAATATTCAGGAATTTAAATATTTTTCAAATTTTTCTTTATAACATCCCTATTGCTATTCTGCTCATTTTGCTTGTGTTTATCCCACTCGAAATCCTTGTAAAACAATCTCCCAATAAGCTCTACTACTGATAATTTCTTTGGTTTTTCTCAATAATTCAAAGTGGGAAAAAAAAAGAAACAACAAAACGAAGATAAAATCACAACATTCATAAGGCAATAATCGAGATGAATAGACATTTCGATAAGTTAGAGCAGTACTAATGAAGATCGAAACCACTCAATCGTAGTTCAAAAGATGAATTGGTGAGTGCATTAACGATATCGGCATGAAGCATATTTCAGGTTTGTACGAAATAAAACCTGAAAATAGGCAAAAAGCTGTAAATGCTGCAACATTTTTTGACGGACTGAATGATGCCCCGTTGACTTTGTGGAGGGGTAAATTGAAATATTTCTGAGGACAGTGCCAAACACAATTTTATAACAAAAAAATCGAACAACCTTTAGCAAACAATATTCCAGTAATTCCAAATTAAAGTTTTTTTTAGCTGGGTAGTATAATTTGGTTTGTACGGGCCACGTTAGACTTTGAGAAAAGCAATATGGGTGAAGCGTTTCTCGACATTCCCTAGTAGTCTTATATCAGAATCCATGTAGAGGGACCACAGGAGTACAGTATTCCAAAATCGGTTGGCAACACATGCCGAACATATTTCAAAAACGTTCAATACATACATATCTGTGCTGCGAACTACGGTGAACACAGTTTGCAATTTTGGACGGATTTTCAGTAACAGTGGGATACCGTACCCTGAACGAAGTTTAGAGTCGATTATAATAAAAAGTTCGCGAGAAAAGTATCCATAGTAGGTAGAACCTCATCTTCTAATCTAGAAGGTATTCATGCAAGAAACTAATATGAACCATATGGTATACTTCGACGGAAAAGTTTAACTGCAACAATTTCGAGCATTTTTTAAGTGCGCCTTGTATGAATCTATCATTAATCCTTGAATAAATTTCCTGGGCGTTATAGTTTCAAAAAATACTGGCACATCGTTTGTCGAAGGGTGCAAAAGCAATCGTTTCTCTGCCCAGCAATGTTTGCATTACAGTGTGATATCATAGTGGAGCAATATACTGCAATATTGGCACCGATTGGAGCTAAAAACTTTTATATCGAAAAATATTTCAGACGGTAATAGTGATGAAAAGCAACTGAATGAATTTTATCTACGTGACTTTGAGGCGTCCACACGTATTGGCAATAAAGGATATTTTCAAATTTCCCACATTTTCGTTGCGAGAATAGCGCGACAATTACAGCATATAAAGCATCAATTGGCGTGGGTTTTGTTTGTGATGGCGATGAGTGTTGCTGATGTTACATGTTCTGTGGGTAGATCCAATCGTCTTTACGTAGGGTGTGTTTTCAAAGTTTATTTTAGTTGGGATTAACGTGCAGTTTCTTGAACAGATAGAGAACAATAATGATTCAGAGTAACCAGTATATATATATATATATATATAGCGATATGTTTATAAGTTTATTAAGAGGGATGTATGTTTTTAAATAAATCATTGGTTGTTTGAATTGCCTAATCGTATGTATGAACATTATTTCTGTTTGTTTTGAGTAGTGTTTAGGAATTAGAGGTTTAGGAATGTGTACTTGAAATGAATCCAGAGTTTTACTTAATAACAGCTTTCGCAGGTGAATGCTTATATTATCCGTAACATTTTCGTTTTGTATAGCATCGTTATGTCGTTGTATTTGTTCGTTTTTTTTCGACCACCTATCTCATTCATTAATTTTCTTTGATCACCTGTCCCCTACCTTTGTTACCGTTATTGCTTTTATGATTGCGGTTTCAGCATAGATTTTTAATAGTCGTTGCACTAAAAGCCATATTACGGAAGCCTGATGCTTCATTGCTTGTGGCAGCTAGCACAAATGTATAGGTTTCAAATCTTCCTCTAGCAAACTTGCGCTCGCTCATCGATCCGGTCCATTTGCATGTCGTAATTTTCTGGATTTCATTGATGGTTGTTGTTCTCAGATCTTAGTGGGTTATCATATAACCCTTACTCTTATCTATCCTCTCTATTTCGCTTTCATTTCTTAACGTTAAGCCGAAATAGCATTAAATTTTACATCCACACTTTTCATCGAAATTTTGGTGAGGAATAAGGTAATTGCGACTTGCACAACTCTTTTTTCTTTCAGATTTAGGGATAGACAACTTTTGAAATCATCCAGCAAGAAAAACTGGCTAAGATATCAGTGCATATAGTACTGCATGCAACTGGGAACCTTATATGAGTTCAGGACGAGAGGAAAGAGAATCCTGTAATTGAAGTGTAATAAAACCAACCATTTATATATCTTCGAAACGGTAAAAAATTCCGTCGAAACCTACAGAATCCTTCATTTCAGTCGAGTTTATGCGATCACTACGCTTCCCGGTTTTTCTTTCGGTTTAGTGTTTTATAAAATGTGGATTAAGGCTAGGCGAGGTATACTTAAAACCACATATTCATTCGGTGTTTCAGGTAAACGGATCAATAGCGCATCGGGAGTTTTGGTTTTGCAAGGAGGGATGGTACCTCAAAACTTCCCAGAATTAATGCCCCTCGTAGTCTACATATTTTAGCCAGACTAATATGTACGTCACCTCCTCTTCCTCCCCCCTCTTCTCACCTCTTTTCTGTGCTTTCCCATAGATGCTTTCTGAAGCGGCGTATCTAGCGGTGTAACTGTAACCGCCTTCAAACTGTTCATCATAACGCTTTTCAAAATTTCGGAGACGCCTAAAATGTGCTTTGCTTCCTGAATAAGTAGCGGAACATTCCAGAGCAGTTGCCACGATGTACCCACCCACAGACCAACCGGTTTTATAAATTGCCAGCAAATAATATAATAAAACCGGTCATTAATAAAATAGGCGCAATATTTTATAATGAGCTTAACAGTTATTTGGCGTTTTACCTGATCTAAATGATCTCGCACATCTTCTGTAGTTTTTCTTCTTTTCGATCGTTGTAGAATGAAGATGCAAGCACTTTTAAAATTAGTTTTTGGTTACCCGAGAGTGCCCGGAACTTTCCATAGTTGATGAGTCAACATGGATGTTGGTAAAGGAGGTCATCTTAAGATGGTGATACGGTGTTTGGTTTATCATAAAAGCTACTGAGAACCAAATCGGCCGTGGTTCTAATTGCTGTGGGGAACGGGATTGGATTTAAGTTTAGCTTATCTCTGTAATGTCGTGGATTCCATACGGCGTCATTCGCCACCACGACTGATGTCGGATTTGCTCGTACCTCTCATCCTGTGGTCTCGGGACTGCCGAATTGGAAACATTGAATAGTAGGTAGAGAGATGCAGAGTGTGAATTCACTCAGTGTGAATTAATTTGCTTCGGTGATACATAATAACTGCAACTCATGCTCACACCACTAGGTAGCATGATTTAGTTGCAAAGAATGTCATTTTGGTTGCGGCTGATCGAATTCCCTCCAAATTTATTCGAGGATCGCCGTTGTGTTGCAGGGGGATTCCGTGAATCGTTGATGTGTGTGATAGGTGCGATGGAGCACGAGCCGTCGCTTGAAGGCACCTCGATGTCGAATATTTCATTAAAAGCGATTGAAAATTGTTTGCAACAATATGTACCCATCGACGAATATTTGAAGGTGCTTTCTTATGTTCATGTTGCATAGAATTTTTCGCCAATTTTGGGACATAATATGGCATCAGCTTGTAGTGGCATCAGCCTATATATTTGGATTGCAACATGCTTCCAAAATATGTATCGACCATCCGCTGATGTCTGTGGACATCAGTTTTCCTGGTCATATTGCTTTAAGATGAAATGTTCGAGTACAAATCGATTAGCTGCATAAAATTGAGAGAAATCTGCTTTTGAATTTTTTTTTCCACAACCATCGCAATGAAGCCTAAATATAACCAATGCTATAAAATTTTATTATTGGGATGGATAAAATTATGGAAGCAATACATTGATAATATTTTGAGCTTTAAATCTGACTCTTATTCTACTACATTAATTGATTAACTATTCTTGCAGCCTTTTAAGGCATATTGTGCAACTTTTGAAAAATATAGTTACCTGTACAGGTGTGGATACACTCGTGCAAGCGTATTATTACATTCTAATTTCAAGTTGCAAAAGTGGAAAGTTGCAACTGCTAAATGCAGCAGTTGTAGCATCCATTATGGTTGACGATGAGGTAGGATTTAGGAGTAAACGACTGTCTAGTGGAAGGCTTTTTCGGGGTTGAGCTGAGGGAAATTGCCTATCTTTTTCGATGACTGTTTTTTTTTTTTGGGGGGGGGGGGCGAGGATCGAACGAAGAAATTTGATCTTAGCGAGGTATCAAAGCTCTAAACTTGTTGGAAGAAATCCAAGCTTTTAAACCGTTTCTTGTTTGCAAAAAAAAGCCAAATTGTTGCAGTAAACCAAAATAATTTTCCAGTTTTTACGACGCTGAATACGACCATATTTTCAAGTGCAATAGATGTGAGAAGAATACAAGTTGAAGTAACCTGTTATGACGAAAGACCTCAACGAGGATATGTAATATGCGAACGGAACTGTGACTGGTCGAAATACATAGAAGAGCTAATATTATAAGTCATAAATTAATCGATTCGTATCAAAAGTAAAGCATCGCACACGAAGATTTCGTGCAAAAAGTTCATGTCGATGAATTGCAAAATTCTTTATCCTCAACGATGAGGAAAAATTCGAGATTTTCAAAAGATTTCGTGAAAGAGAAATGCAATTTTTTTTTAATGGAATGAAAATCTGAGCCAGATCGAGAGGCTGAAATTTTGCTTTGGTTAACCTATATTCCCAACCAGGAATATTTATACTAAAATGTGTTGTTCATCGACTGACTTCCGTATTTCGGGACAATATTGTATTCAAAATTCGGAAATTTTATATTAAAACTAGAAGAGTATGAGCGAGTTTTTTGCCTGCGTTTTTTCTCATCTTCGATTTGGGTTAAAAACCATTCTTTTCGGGGTTAAAATATAGGTCGGGGAACATATGATGCTTGCTAATTTTTCGGGGGGAGGGGGTCTCGAAAAAGTGGAGTGGAAGGGGGTCCTTTTCGATATGATGTTCACTTCAACGCGCTGTGAAATTTGCGAACGAAAATTGTTTTAGTTATGGGAAGAAGGAGGAAGAAGTTTTTGCCTTTGGGGTTTATGAAATCTATCAAGTGAGTGTGAAGGCAAACGCTTTACTAAACGTTTTACCAGGTTTTGTATATTGATATGTCCTTTTCATCTTTACGAAATTCCATGGATTACTTATCGTACCGGCATCATTAATTCATTAACCAATCTGTGGAAAAAAATAAAAATAAACAAGTGTAGAAGCGTTCTAGAGAATTTAACTATATATGTTTTTAATTTCCGTTCAGCTGTTTCATAGCTGCCAGAAAACAACTATATAAGAGCAATGCCTTCTATTTAGTTCACTCAACCACACTTATGAATCTTCAGCAGAAGGTAACTTGGAAAGCGCAAAATGCGCGCAAAAATTTTTTAATCTATTTTTTAATGTGTATAGCTCATTTCAAAAATACCAGTCCAACCCGAAACATGTACGGAGGGCAACCTGTCGTTTAGTTACATTATATCACCAAATTTCATCATTCTAAACTCCGTGATTCTTGAGTTGAAAGTGTGGGACAAACAGACATACACATTCATACGGACTGCCGAACAGACAGACATATACATACGTACATGGCTTCGCCGTAATTGCTCATTAATGAGTTTATAAATCTGTTGCCCAGTCACTGTGTTTAATTTGGCTGTGCAGAAGAACTCTCTTATTCTTTAAAAATTTCTATGCAGAGATATGCAACAATTTTATTAAAGAACATCTGATATTGCTATGTTGAGCCCATTTGCGCCTCTACAGTGGATCTTATACTTTAGTCGTTAAGTTCATTCGCATAATAAGCTTCAGTTCGATATTTTTTTCATTGATGAGTTGTGATTGGTATTTGAATATTAATTTATTCAGCGACCAATGGATACGTTATTAGATTTGGATGTGGCCTATCGAATGTGTATGCAACAACTAATTGCTTCTGAAAGAATGCTTCGACATAAGGTGTGTACTGATTTGAGCAATTCTATTTCATCCTCTTATTCCCCAAAATTAAATCATTATTTATGCAAATTTCGGCGCAAAGCATTGTATTCACTCACGTAAATATTCATATTTTCCATCAGTGAAGGCGTTGAGTGGTTTCTTTGCTACCGATTCCTGAGCTGGCTTGGGTATCATTACTCGTTCGATCTTCCATAAATCTTTTCTGCGTCATAAGCATTGCCTCGTTGGTGATTTGGAGAGGGGCGGGAGATGGGAACTGTGCTGAAGTGCTCATTTATTCGGTTGCCGTCTACCTCATACTTCAATTGGGTCGTTGTTGTCAGCTTCAACGTATCTCTTTTTTTCTAGCTAAGATTGAGAGGAGGAAATGCAGAATTTGGGAAACATCTGTGCAAAGGCATGCACTTTATTAGCCTAGTGTACAAGCGCGAATAAACCCCCTGACTACTATTTAGAGGATTTTGAATGACGGGGGGTCATCTGGTATTTTGTTGTTGAAACATCGGTTGAGACTTGAGGTACAATGCGCAAGGTCGCGAGGTCGATAAGCATCATTCAGTTCACGTGAGATCTGGGTTCTGTATGCATTTCTTGAGCAGTGATTGCGGCTTTTGTACCATTTCTGAAAGTTTCATTGTTCGATACGTGATTCATAGTGCCCTGTGTTTTTTATTTTGCCGTTAACAAATGGCATCTTGCTGAAAAAGTTTAGTGTGCATAAAAAGCGCTCAGCCTCATTCATTTTCTGCAACTTTTCATCCCCTTCCCCTTCACCCCGTCTACCGTCCTCATCCTCTGTTTCTTCAAAAAGTTTATTTTACTCGAAAGTCCGAAGTGGTATTCATTAAAAGCAATGGAAATGATTGAGCGATGTTTTTCAGCTGTTCATGAAAGTCATCCGTCCAACGAGCCCTATTGAAAAGAGTTGAGTCGGTTGTTGAATGATTTGAATTTGAATGAATATTTAACAATTTTTGCAGAATTTGTCGATTGACGATATGAACAGATTGCTAGATAGAGCGGAGAGGGAATTGGTTTTAGCACAGGAGATCGCCTACTGGAAACGAAATGCTTTGCTATCCACCGATAAGCATTTATACACTCTTACCGGGAGGAAGAACAAACCGAAACCTGAGAAGCGTAAGTTACTTCTATGACAGTTGAAAGAAAGTATTTTTCTTTTTCCTTTTCCTAAGGCCCTTCGTAATTTTACGTGCATATTGGTGAATGTAGATAATCCTTGAAGCGAACATTCCCCGATTTCAGATCACTAATAGGTCTACATCAGACGGTTAATTAAGATGACCGAATAGTGTCTAGTGCCTCCATTGTTTTCGAATGTCGGCATTTTTTCGTTCTAAATTTTTCAACTGCGATACTGATCTACATATGTTCACATATAAGTCAACATTAAAAACATTGTTATATCTAAGTAAAGAATGGAATGAACTTGAAGCGGTGGTCGCGAAGGTGAAAGTGCGTACAAAGAAGACGGCGACGTCGACAGTAAAGGAGAACATTCGACGCTCGGAGAGGGAAAGACGATCGCCATGTATCGTTAAGACGAAAGAAAAGGAGACACCTGTTGCCGTTGTCGTCACTCCTGAAAATGTAGGTTATTTCCTACAATTGAGAGTGAAGTGTGATGGAGTAGTTTTTTGCCGATTAGGCGGTCTTTAAGCATCGATCCGATCGCTTTAATTCTACGATTAGGTTTTGTTTTTCATAGTTTTTTTCATTTTATTCATTTTTTTTCTCGTTTATAGAACCTTCGCAGAGTGTGCTCTTCGTGCAAGCACGTAATCGCTGCTGAGTGCTTTACCCGGAACCGTAAGTATATGACTTCACCCACAATTTCCGGATCTAATGTATGTTATTCTAATGTAGCAGTTAGCAACGATTATCGGACTTGGTCTCGGAAAATAGATCAGGTCATTACACGAGGAGTAACGGGAATAGAGATCAACGATCGCAACTCCCACTTATTTGATAAGCCGAATGGGAAAGGAGAAATAAAAAAGAGGCAAATTTGTTGTCATGAAGAGAATTGTTGTTTAAAGAATGTGCAGTTGACGTGCCGGACGAAACGAAAGAGCAAGGAGTCCGATTGTGGTACGGATACTTCATCGAAGAAGAGAACAAGTGGACGACTTGCAAAGCCGGCCCGCAAGAAGCAACTTGCAACTGCAATTGCTTCAGCCTCGCCTGCAGTACCTGCCGATGAGCCGACATATTGCCTCTGTGAACAGGTTTGTGGATTAGATATTCATACTACAACTGGAGGATTCTCGTTGATCGATTATCTTCATGAAAATGGGAGTCACTGGTCTTTGGTTTAATTTTGTCTTAGGTTCGACGTAGAAATCACGCGGCTGTCGCGCTTGATCCTTTGATTCCGAACGTTGATGGCATTAAAGCTTTCTTTAGTTATGTGGGATTGTTAGAGTAGAGGGAAGAGCACTAAGGTCGTAAGCGAGAAAGGAGTACAAAGTTTGAGAATGCGAAAAAATGAGCCAAGTTTTGCGTCTGGATTAGCCGATAGGTTTGTGATGCCTGCTACACTGATTTCGATGATGATTTTTCCATTTTTATTGCCATGACTTGTCGCATAATTTCGTTTTTTGTCCTCTCTCTCCCTCCCCTCCCCCTTCCCCCCCCCCGCCTTAGTAAACTGTCGTGCCAAAAGGTTGAAGCGTTTCTGTCGTTCACCAACTTCATTTTAGCAGATATCATGTTGAATTCATTTTATTAGAATAAATATGTACGTCCCTTCCTTCAAACATTAGTTATAAGAAAAAAAAATCAACGTTGCTGTGGATGCGAATTTGATATGAAGAGAGGTGGTAGGATGTAGAATGAGCTCCTGTGTGTCTGAGTGCATTGTACCTGGGGAAGTTAAACTCTATTGTTTATACTTTTCTGATGTGACACTACAATAGATGTTGTGTCATTACATCCTACAGATATGGCTATTCAAATAGATATGTTGTTATAATGTTTTATATTGCTATAAATGGTTGTTTGAGATATCATTCGGCGAGATGATTGGATGTGACAATGAGAAATGCCTTGTCGAATGGTTCCATTTCGAATGTGTACAACTCAAAGTGAAGCCAAAGGGGAAATGGTACTGTCCGATGTGTCGCGGTGATCGATTTAACGTTCTTAAATCTTCTCTTGCTCGTTAAACACGAACGTTTAGTCATTTCGTTGATTTCAATTAGTACTCTCAATTGAGTTGATTTCTTAAAAGATTAATTCAATAGCGAAAGGTTATATGAGTGAAATTTGTTGACGTTTATTCTTTATGCAGCTTGTGTAATTATTCTAGTCATTTGCTGATTTTCACTTATATTTTGAATGGCATAGAGCTGGTGGTCGCATTTCATCGTTTGTTTTCGCTTTTATTATGCGAAAATGATTTTGATTCAGGCTTTTACTATTAAAATTATTGAAAGAATTTGCATCGGATTATCGTTTCTTCGATTATTTTGTTCATTTTCACTCATATATTTGTGCTAAACAAAAATTAAAGGACAATGCTTTATGAGTTAGCATCAACTTGCATATAACCACAGCTCTATTCTCATTGCAGTTTTTAAATTGTTGAAGTTCTTATTGCTGCTTCTTGTCTACCTCATTCGTGAATTGCAGCGTTGTTTAGGTGAAATATTTGTAATGTAGTACATAGGGCTTATCATTATAATAAGATAAAATATTTCTATTAGGTGTTATCTAAAAAAAAAAATGTTTAAAAGCTTATGTTGTTATTTATTTGTGACAGATTGTTATAGAGCTGTGTGCGGGAATAGGGATTATTTGACGGGTGTGCGTTATCCCCTTCCAATTTTAATGTTCACCGCTACTTTCTCGGAACAAAAGTCTACCGACTTTATCATGGCACCGTTTTCCTTTTCATATTTTTGCGCAAAAAAAAAATAAAATAAAATCCCTTGAAAAATTGTTTTCATTTTCTGACCTTATCTAAGGAAAGGTCACCCCAAGCGGATGCATGCGTTGTTTTTGCCCAGAAATACTTCACTTTTTTCTTCCAACAAAAAGGGCATTATTCCAGAAAACATAAATTGATCCTATTTTGTTAATCTTATCCAAAAGAGATGAGCCCTATCCTTGTTTTATTTGTATCCCGTCACGAATGGGATATATTTCATAGTGCTTATCTGAGTTGGGTAGAAGCATGTGGTACAGAAATCTAAAATAAGGGCAACAATTTCGATAAATGAATAATATTGGAAGGTAACGGAAGTGTTTTACAAGATGTTTGAATATTTAAATTCACCTGTCAGAATATTTTCCATCGTTACATATCGTCAGAGTGAGCAATACATTGGTCTGTCGAAACGATGAAGTCTGTTGTTCTGCTTGCTCTCTTATTGTGTGTCACAACGTGTGATGTGTTTTTTTTTTTTTTATAATAAGCAAATTTTTATTTTGTAGAAGTTTTAATTTTATTTCAATTGATATGTTTCAAATTGATAGTAATTGAACTTATATTAATGTTTTTAATGAATTTTATGATGATTTTCATTGTTTATGAGTTATACGCAACAGTTCTGTAATTGTGCATCAATTTTGCAGCATTATACTCATTGCTTATTCGAAGTGATTTTTGCGCTCTGTAAATGTTGATCTGTTTATGTTGTTTGCTTTCAATTACATTGAAAATTGAATTTGAATGAAATTTTTATTGTTTTTTGAATATATTAATCTCTTATTTATTTGTAAAAGCTTCTTATGAAGGGACTCTGATGATGGGTGTATTTTGAAAATGGCTATTCCCCGCTCACTGAGGTAGGTCTGTTCCTCTTCCTCTCTCATGTCGTTACCGTACTTCTTTTTCTTATCGCCCACCCCTCCATTATCCCCCTTTCGCACTGTTCCACCGGCCGGAAATAAATCCGCTTTGATTCAATTTCAAAAGTATATGCGAAGCACTTGTAGTTTTGAAGTCCTGTGGAGGGGAATTAGGAGAGGGACAAAAGTTGCCTATCTGTCGATGAACAGAATGGCTTATTGATTAGTTCCGTTTTCATCGTGCTAATCCGATCACTTATGCAACTCATAGGTGATAGAACTAATGATGATCGTGTTTATAGTTAACTGTAATAATTTACATTTTTACTTATAAATTGTAAATTGAGTCAATAAACTATGAATATTTTCATGCAATTGCCTGAATTGTTCAATTTATTCTTTTTATCAGTTGCATTATCTGTATGATATACTTTAATGCGTTTTTTTTGCTAGCTATTATTCTTTTCCGATCGTCTATTTATGCAAAAATTGCATTCAATGTTCACTTAGTCAAAATACAATCTGCAACGTTGTTGAATATACGATTGTAAACTATACTTCAGAGTAGTGATCTAGAGATACTGGGTGAAAAGTGAGGCGAACGTATATATGCAATGTGATCATCATGTGGATTCAGGTAGGATGCAAATATTATGTTGTATTCTGTTGGTTAGGTAAGTATTTATGTGATGATATTTGAAAATATGTATGTGATGTCTTTGGGATTTTATGATGGACAACTGCAGTAGTGCAGGACAGTTCTGATTCCGGTTAGAATCCGCCTAGGTCACGCAGAAAGAAAAGTCGACCACTGTTGATTCTGTCGACTTCGAAAGAAATTGCTTCGATGTGATTTCGTCTAGAGCAAGAATTTCGTTCTTCATCACATACCTTTGCAGATTATAGGTAGAATACCGGAAAAAAGTAAGTAGAACCCTGCTCATGGCAGCAGTCTCCTGTTTGGAGCTCTCCGAGCTTGGTGGTGAGTTAAAAAAGTTTCTGTAAAGTTTCAGTGAGTTTTTCCTGGTTTTCCTTTTTTTTGAGGTTAACATATATTTTCTTTCTCTCTCAGGTAAATTGGCTTCATTTTTTATAGAAAGTGATAAAAACCTTTAGTGGATACCCTTTCAATACACAATAAGAGAGTGATATTGTTGAGAATTAATTGAGTGTCTAAGGAAAGTTTTCAATGGGATCTGATTAAATGATTGCATGAATTTCACCAAATTCATAGATTTCATCGAGATTGTTCAAAGTCTATATTTTGCGGTCACTATTAAAAGCATCTATCCTAATCATCCCAGAAGTAATACGCAATCATTTCTTTAGATGCCATGTGGAACATCCTAGTGTTCCCGGTGGGGAAGAGCCTTCGTCGGGCGGTCTCATCCGGTACGGTGAAGCGTTTCCCGCCCACACGTTATGGTGCCGCGATCCCAGTGATATGATGACGCATCCGTGGGACTGCCATAGCTGCTGAGGGCTTCTAAATTATTAGACGTATCTCCAGTCAGTTTTCTTCCTTTGTGCGAAATTGAGCTCATCTTTGAGTATCCTTATTATCCGTAACGATGGTGGGAGGCCGTACGAGGGCAGTGGAAGGTAGGCTAATAAACATTAACGGACTCAAACAAACACGACAGAGGATAGCTGTCGGGGAACTGGGTTTTAGTTTAACTGTTTAGCAGTCGTTGTATGGCAGTTTTGTTGGACGAGCGTGAAAGTTGTAGATGAAGTTGGTAGCTTACTCGAGTTGGAGTTCCTCATCGATGAAAGGGATAGGATTGCTTGGAAAGAAAGAGGCAGTGAAGACCTGGAATTTTTCAAAGAAATAGATTTAAGGAGCACGATAGGTGTAAGAACACTATTCCATGTCTTCATTGAAGGAATTCACTAGAGTTTAGCTTTCTTTTCGATCAGGATGTCGAGCACTGCTGACACTAACCACCTACGCATTCATCGATTTTCGCTGATTGTCAACCATCGGCCACCGATTTGCTTGGCCATTGAATTTCGGTGCTACCTAAATTGTTTCGATCTATGGCCAACGGCTTTTCACAGCGTAGTCGACGGCTTCACATTTCAGTCGTTTGCTGCCAATTAAAATAGCTCATCAACATCAATCGGCGTGTATTGTCGAATGATCATTTAATAGTCTTTACGTGATAATTCGATAATTTGTGATTCTATAGTAATTGCAGTTCGCATAAGAAGAATGGCAGCAAAGAATATTGTTGGAGATCTCAGAATTAAAACAAAGAGCGGTTCGTTTCTTTTCTTCAACATCTACATTCTTTTCTATCAGAGATAGTTTCTTTGACATTACTACCATAAATGTCACTTCGCATAGATGCGCGGATTGTTAAGCCACTCTATTCGCACGTTCTAGTATTTATTTATTTATTTATCTATTTATTTATTTATTTATTTATTTCAATGAACACAGCATTCATTACGAATACATGTCTCTTCATATCGCTTCCGCCTGCTCTGACTTAATGCCTCTCTGGTACACTTTGCCACTGTGGTCTTTAGGTCGGCCTCTACCTCTAGCAGGTCAGTCGCGTGAAGATTAGGGCTTAGGCTCGTCTCCTGCCCGTCGGATACTAACGAGCACGTTCTAGTAACGCTATTTTATTCTCTACATTATTTTTATATGATAGCCGTCTGTCGCATATCCTCCTCTATCTGTCGAACACGTATGAGCCATCAGAAACACTTGGAACCATTAGGCATTTCGCTACCGCTTATAGATCACACTGTTAAGTAAAAATATCTGTTTGATGCATTTGTTGGATGACGCTGTCCAAGTTCGTCTCTTATGGGAAATTTCCACAGTTTTTATAAAGGTTTCGAAAACAATTTTGATGTGATGATGTATAGAAAAATTCCCTTTTGACGAAGGCGAAGGATACTGTTAAGGTTTGCGTAATTGTTTGCAAGTTAAGGTTAAACAGCGTACATATAAACCGACCAGTTATAAAATATTCGACGGCTTCCCTTTTTTTCGACGAAGTAAAAACTACTTTCCCTTTTCATTTCTTAAAATTTTTCATTGAAATGATATTTTCTAAAGAAGCTTTCCTTTTCCCGAGTGTATCCTATTTTCGTATTGTATTTATTATTAGGAAGCAGCATTCTTTGCAGTAAAAATAAAAAGACATCTTACCGCAAACGTTTTTCGCCCTCTTCCTTCTCTGTGCTTTTTCTACTTGTAGCTTTCTTATGTCGATTACTAACAGCATTCATGTCATCTTCGAGATTTTTTCAAATAACGTCTTCAGAGGTTTAGTTGGAAAGAAACTTTCCAGAAGGATTGGTTTTGGTGATACTGTAATTCTTACTGAAGTCCAGATTCCTTACTGAAAACTTGATTGGGCCGTGGCTGCCTCTAGCTCAGACCCGGACCTACAGCCCTTTTGAGGATTACTAATGAATACGCAGCTAGATAAGAAAAAGGCCCATTTAACCGAATACTATATAGGGAAGTGTGATGAAAAACAGCAATAAATAGTAATGTGTAATGCTATAGGCGCTTCGCGTCTTTAGTTGGCCAGGCAGTAATCGCTTATTGTGGATTGGCTTTAATGAACAGTGTTATGCTTCATATTGGTTGAGTGAGGCAGTTATCATTTTTAACTGTTTCAAAAAATGCCTTAAAGAATGAATGTTCTTGTTTGAAGGTGAAACATTCATAGCGGCATCACAACGAGCAGATGGTACATGGAGAAAAGCACGACGAGTTAAAGAGGGTTATGTACCTCAAGAAGAGCAGCCACGTTATGAAAGTCCTGCAGCACAAGTCAGTCGCGATTGCAGATATCCCATTGGAATGACTCCGAAGGAAACAACACCTCATAAGGTAACCGTAGCAATGAGTTTCGATATGTTTACGTAGTGCTTTAACGTTGCTTCTATATTGAAGTCATTTTTTGATGATCATTTTAAATTAGGATTGCACACTCAAGGTAAAAGGTGGGGTAGTTGTTCACATTCATTGGGCGAAAGAAGTCCCGGCCTTAGAGGAGAATTATACTTTAAAAAATGTTGGCTGGTTGCTTTACATTTGTAATTAACAAACACTTTAGAATAATGTAGATGTAAAAAAAACGATGTAGAAGAAAACTAGATGCGGTTTGTGTTTAAGCAAGAACAACCCTGTCAAACGGAAATAAAAAGTTAGCCAATATTTGGCAAACTGATGAGAAGCGGGTGAGGGCGGAAAATTAAATCAAAGTTATTCGCTTTTTCTTTCCTGAAAAAACAGGAGGGACCATTGAAAATTGTTCAATTCATTCTCTTATTCATTTCCTCCTTGTGCACCCTTTCCATTAGTCCCCCACTATCTCGCTTGTCGATAATACGGAGTGAATCTGATTACTGAATTCAAGCAAAATTAATCTGAATGAAAGGAATTCAGGCACAGACACGGCCGACAAAACCGACAGTGGCTTTTGAGAAACCGAATGCGCCAATAACTCCTCGGGATCATATGGAAAAGAAGATTAGTAATTTAAACAGGAAGCTACGGGATATCGACATATTGCAGGCAAGGATGAAAGCTTCTTCTATAATTAGAAAGGAAACATTACTGGACGTGTTTTAAGTTATTAGGTGTAGTTCTCGCGTTAAGTCACATTCATTAATTTCTTTGTAGAATACATCTTTGGTACAGATACACAGCAAATTTGAAAACTCTTACGAAACAAATTGTACAAAATTGTGTAAAAAATACAAAAAAGTGTAGTACAGATATAGTTAAGAGTTTTCAACATCCTAATCAACAAAGCAATGCGAAATATTTCTGATTCATTACATTATTCACAGTCATTCCCCACCAAACTAAAAGGTGGAGCGATAGTCAATAAAACTCAGATAAAAATATTTTTCGAAGTATATAATTTTTTTATTCATGAGCACAAGAACCCATCAAATTTTTAGATTCGAAATTCAGTAATATGTATTTTAACGTATTTCGTTTGCACAGATGTAAATTTTATGGACTTAGACCTCCGTTTTACTTCTAAAATGGTGTAATTTCAAGTGTCTATGATAAAACGGATTAATTTAGTTTCTCGGTTAACATTAATAAATAGAGTCAGTTAGTAACATTCCACCCACTTTTATACATAAAAACCTAATAATCTCTCATCTTCTTAGATTTCGTAAACTTTGCTCACTCAAGACTGATTACATTAACAAATGTAAAAGACTGCTTAAAAACTATAAGGACAAAGCTTTTACTACTTTTCTAGTATAAAAATTTTTCTGTAGAGCTTTAATTAGCAAATTAGAATTAGTATATAGGTTCGTCTATTCTAATAGACAGGGTATAAAAGTTTGATTAACGAAATCCCTCATGGACTTTAGTTTTTTCACTTATTAGCCATTCGTTTCGCTCAAATCCTTTTTGTATGCATAACCATAAAAATCAGTTATACAAAGGATTTATTGCTATAGGTTTAGCATTAAATAAATATTGCTCTACTTGTGCTACCATTCCATAGTACGATCGCTTTGATCATATATTATCAAGATTTATTGATTATCGCTCTTCCATACTGTATTTCTCGACGCAACATTTGTGTACGTAACTTCACATCATTACAGGGTTAAATTATACTATAGTTTCTATATTACATGCTCCATACATGGATTTGTTTCCCTTGCAATCTAACTCCAGTTTCTGTATTATTAGTATTAGAAATTCACTCTAGAATTTTTATTAGAGAACGTTTAATTAAGAACGAACATAAATGCCATTCATATTTCTACGATTGGTCTAGTGTTAAACACAGATCAAACAAATATAGCACCACATGTTGCAGCTGTACGGTCAAGGCCGTTAACACCTACAGATAGGTTTATCGATTATCATATTTCGCATATGTTGGATGCTTCTGAGTTATGAGCCAACTGAAGTCCGGCTCAGATTCTGAGCCAGACTTCAGCTAGCTCATAACTCAAAAACAATCCAACATACTGATGTCTGCCCTATGTCAGTTCAATTCTGGTGCATGGCATAATGCGCCCACCGCAGTATCCCGTCTTCGTGCATTCTTAGCAAATATCTCCTCTCCTAACAGTCGTCTATTGCGTCTCTGCTCATATTCATGTGATTTCTACTTTTGCCTTAAAAAATTGTCCTTTTTTTTCTTTTCTTAACTTCGTTTTCTCTGAGAAAACGTATTCATCTGGGTCCATACTGACATTGTACACATAAAGGATTTTATGTCAGTATATCTCACTATAAAGCTTTTAACTTTTTTGATATATGGACCATATTTTCTTTATAAAACTTTCATAAGTATGATGGAATAGTCGATCGAAACTCCTCCCGTTTGTCAAAGTGGGCCCCGACAAATATCTATCATATATGACCTCCCAGTAATGACATTCAATGTACGAATCTTATGAACAAACGGATCGTGTTATTTTTAGAAGAAGATTGCCAGCGGGGAGTTGGCGAATCCTGAGAAGACACAGCTCGAGAAGATCGCGCGAAAGGAGGCGATCGAACTTGAGATTGAAAAGTTAACAGCAGAGATGGAGCGGCTATGACTGGCGCTCTGCAATGGAATAGGATGCGTACACGTGTATGGATATTTGAGCAAAGGAATCCCCTCTCCCCCTCAAGTAGCCTTAAATCTCGAGGTTTTCAAGGAACAACTCATAGTGAGGCAACAAACTACCATCAGAAAGGACCAAAGTTTACGTTTGCAAGCAATATATGGAAAGATGATAATTGCAAATATGTGCAGAAAAAAAACTTAAGGGGACGTTAAAGAAGGAAAATCGGGAAGCGAGAAAATTTCCACGAGCGGGGACATTAAAGTGCAATCTCTGATGACATCGAAACATCGCATTATCAAAAAATGACCTCTGATAATGTGCATATTATGAACTCTTGACCAATAAGCTACTGACCCAACAGCGTTCAGTTCTAAGTAATAACAACCTAGAGAGTTCTCCGTAGGAATTTGGGGGAGCCTTTGTCTGATATGGATCACTTCCAGTGTTTTGTTCACCTCATTGTTCACGTTTTTTTATGAAAATACAAATAAAACATCTATGAACGAATAGCTTACGAAGCTTTCGTTACAACATACCTAATTCTTCGATTCTCATTATGGGCAGAAGCAACGGTCATTTTTTGTTTAACGTTGTGACAGGAAAGAAGTTGCACTCAACCTGGAATTTCAAAACATCTACATGTTTTTCGTGTGGGCAATAACGCATGAAGGCAACTCATTTTTCAATTTGAGTTGCCTTCCTGGTATAGGAGAGAGTGAAAGCGGTGATAGAATCTCTAGACACACAAGGCAAAAGGCCGCGGTTTGAAGAGTATTGTAGAGGATTTGGGCAGGGAGAGGGAACTTTTCAGAGCGTAAGGATCTACGGGAAGCAAAAAAATTAGAGGAAGGGGATGTGCGGGGATGTCAGGATTCTGCAATGATCAGAGTGAAGTCCCCAGCCAAGAGTCAGCGAAGTTTCCAGAGAACTACACGGCGTCTTCAAAAAAAGTCCCTGCCTCCCTCTACCCTCTCCCACTCCCTGCCTACATGAGAGGGTGAAAACGGTGACAGAATCTCAAAAAACATAAGGTAAGAGACTATGGTTTGAAAACTTTTCTTTTTCAAGTGAAGTTTCCAGAGAACTACACGGCGTTTTCAAAAGAAGTCCCTGCCTCCCACTACCCCCTCCTCACTCCCTGCCTACAGGAAAGGGTGAAAACGGTGTCAGAATCTCAAAAAACATAACGCAAGAGACTATGGTTTGAAAACTTTTCTTTTTCCAGTCAAGTTTTCAGAGAACTACACGGCGTTTTCAAAAGAAGTCCCCGCCTCCCTCTACCCCCTCCCACTCCCTGCCTACACGAAAGGGTGAAAACGGTGGCAGAATCTCAAAAAACATAAGGCAAGAGACTATGGTTTGAAAACTTTTCTTTTTCCACTGACGTTTCCAGAGAACTATACGGCGTTTTCAAAAAAAGTCCCTGCCTCCTTCTACCCCCTCCTCACTCCCTGCCTACAAGAGAGGGTGAAAACGGTGACAGAATCTCAAAAAACATAAGGCAAGAGACTATGGTTTGAAAACTTTTCTTTTTCAAGTGAAGTTTCCAGAGAACTACACGGCGTTTTCAAAAGAAGTCCCTGCCTCCCACTACCCCCTCCTCACTCCCTGCCTACAGGAGAGGGTGAAAGCGGTGACAGAATCTCAAAAAACATAAGGCAAGAGACTATGGTTTGAAAACTTTTCTTTTTCCAGTGAAGTTTTCAGAGAACTATACGGCGTTTTCAAAAGAAGTCCCTGCCTCCCTCTACCCCCTCCCACTCCCTGCCTACAGGAGAGGGTGAAAGCGGTGACAGAATCTCAAAAAACATAAGGCAAGAGACTATGGTTTGAAAACTTTTCCTTTTCCAGTGAAGTTTCCAGACAACTACACGGCGTTTTCAAAAGAAGTCCCTGCCTCCCTCTACCCCCTTCTCACTCCCGGCCTACAGGAGAGAGTGAAAGCGGTGATAGAATCTCTAGACACACAAGGCAAAAGGCCGCGGTTTGAAGGGTATTGTAGAGGATTTGGGCAGGGAGAGGGAACTTTTCAGAGCGTAAGGATCTACGGGAAGCAAAAAAATTAGAGGAAGGGGATGTGCGGGGATGTCAGGATTCTGCAATGATCAGAGTGAAGTCCCCAGCCAAGAGTCAGCGAAGTTTCCAGAGAACTACACGGCGTCTTCAAAAAAAGTCCCCGCCTCCCTCTACCCCCTCCCACTCCCTGCCTACAGGAAAGGGTGAAAAC
Organism: Baylisascaris procyonis; assembly: GCA_037389465.1. Taxonomy (NCBI): domain Eukaryota; kingdom Metazoa; phylum Nematoda; class Chromadorea; order Rhabditida; family Ascarididae; genus Baylisascaris; species Baylisascaris procyonis. Next base: position 3,028,972 of record JAZARR010000154.1, on the reverse strand, counting down.
GGTGGCAGAATCTCAAAAAACATAAGGCAAGAGACTATGGTTTGAAAACTTTTCTTTTTCCACTGAAGTTTCCAGAGAACTATACGGCGTTTTCAAAAAAAGTCCCTGCCTCCATCTACCCCCTCCTCACTCCCTGCCTACAAGAGAGGGTGAAAACGGTGACAGAATCTCAAAAAACATAAGGCAAGAGACTATGGTTTGAAAACTTTTCTTTTTCAAGTGAAGTTTCCAGAGAACTACACGGCGTTTTCAAAAGAAGTCCCTGCCTCCCACTACCCCCTCCTCACTCCCTGCCTACAGGAGAGGGTGAAAGCGGTGACAGAATCTCAAAAAACATAAGGCAAGAGACTATGGTTTGAAAACTTTTCTTTTTCCAGTGAAGTTTTCAGAGAACTATACGGCGTTTTCAAAAGAAGTCCCTGCCTCCCTCTACCCCCTCCCACTCCCTGCCTACAGGAGAGGGTGAAAGCGCTGACAGAATCTCAAAAAACATAAGGCAAGAGACTATGGTTTGAAAACTTTTCTTTTTCCAGAAGTTTCTAGAGAACTATACGGCGTTTTCAAAAGAAGTCCCTGCCTCCCTCTACCCCCTCCCACTCCCTGCCTACAGGAGAGGGTGAAAGCGGTGACAGAATCTCAAAAACATAAGGCAAGAGACTATGGTTTGAAAACTTTTCTTTTTCCAGTGAAGTTTCCAGAGAACTACATGGCGTTTTCAAAAAAGTCCCTGCCTCCCTCTACCCCCTTCTCACTCCCGGCCTACAGGAGAGGGTGAAAGCGGTGACAGAATCTCAAAAAACATAAGGCAAGAGACTATGGTTTGAAAACTTTTCTTTTTCCGGTGAAGTTTCCAGAGAACTTACGGCGTTTTCAAAAGAAGTCAATGCCTCCCTCTACCCCTCCCACTCCCTGCCTACAGGAAAGGGTGAAAACGGTGACAGAATCTCAAAAAACATAAGGTAAGAGACTATGGTTTGAAAACTTTTCTTTTTCCAGTGAAGTTTCCAGAGAACTATACGGCGTTTTCAAAAGAAGTCCCTGCCTCCCTCTACCCCCTCCCACTCCCTGCCTACAGGAAAGGGTGAAAACGGTGACAGAATCTCAAAAAACATAAGGCAAGAGACTATGGTTTGAAAACTTTTCTTTTTCCAGTGAAGTTTCCAGAGAACTATACGGCGTTTTGAAAAGAAGTCCCTGCCTCCCTCTACCCCCTCCCACTCCCTGCCTACAGGAAAGGGTGAAAACGGTGACAGAATCTCAAAAAACATAAGGCAAGAGACTATGGTTTGAAAACTTTTCTTTTTCCAGTGAAGTTTCCAGAGAACTACACGGCGTTTTCAAAAAAAGTCCCTGCCTCCCTCTACCCCTCCTCGCTCCCTGCCTACAGGAGAGGGTGAAAGCGATGACAGAATCCAAAAAACATAAGGCAAGAGACTATGGTTTGAAAACTTTTCTTTTTCCAGTGAAGTTTCCAGACAACTATACGGCGTTTTCAAAAAAAGTCCCTGCCTCCCTCTACCCCCTCCTCAGTCCCTGCCTACAGGAGAGGGTGAAAGCGATGACAGAATCTCAAAAACATAAGGCAAGAGACTATGGTTTGAAAACTTTTCTTTTTCCAGTGAAGTTTCCAGAGAACTATACGGCGTTTTCCAAAGAAGTCCGTGCCTCCCCTTACCCCCTCCTCAGTCCCTGCCTACAGGAGAGGGTGAAAGCGGTGACAGAATCTCAAAAAACATAAGGTAAGAGACTATGGTTTGAAAACTTTTCTTTTTCAAGTGAAGTTTCCAGAGAACTACACGGCGTTTTCAAAAGAAGTCCCTGCCTCCCACTACCCCCTCCTCACTCCCTGCCTACATGAAAGGGTGAAAACGGTGTCAGAATCTGAAAAAACATAACGCAAGATACTATGGTTTGAAAACTTTTCTTTTTCCAGTGAAGTTTTCAGAGAACTACACGGCGTTTTCAAAAGAAGTCCCCGCCTCCCTCTACCCCCTCCCACTCCCTGCCTACAGGAAAGGGTGAAAACGGTGGCAGAATCTCAAAAAACATAAGGCAAGAGACTATGGTTTGAAAACTTTTCTTTTTCCACTGAAGTTTCCAGACAACTATACGGCGTTTTCAAAAAAAGTCCCTGCCTCCCTCTACCCCCTCCTCAGTCCCTGCCTACAGGAGAGGGTGAAAGCGATGACAGAATCTCAAAAACATAAGGCAAGAGACTATGGTTTGAAAACTTTTCTTTTTCCAGTGAAGTTTCCAGAGAACTATACGGCGTTTTGAAGAGAAGTCCCTGCCTCCCTCTACCCCCTCCCACTCCCTGCCTACAGGAGAGGGTGAAAGCGGTGACAGAATCTCAAAAAACATAAGGTAAGAGACTATGGTTTGAAAACTTTTCTTTTTCAAGTGAAGTTTCCAGAGAACTACACGGCGTTTTCAAAAGAAGTCCCTGCCTCCCACTACCCCCTCCTCACTCCCTGCCTACATGAAAGGGTGAAAACGGTGTCAGAATCTGAAAAAACATAACGCAAGATACTATGGTTTGAAAACTTTTCTTTTTCCAGTGAAGTTTTCAGAGAACTACACGGCGTTTTCAAAAGAAGTCCCCGCCTCCCTCTACCCCCTCCCACTCCCTGCCTACAGGAAAGGGTGAAAACGGTGGCAGAATCTCAAAAAACATAAGGCAAGAGACTATGGTTTGAAAACTTTTCTTTTTCCACTGAAGTTTCCAGACAACTATACGGCGTTTTCAAAAAAAGTCCCTGCCTCCCTCTACCCCCTCCTCAGTCCCTGCCTACAGGAGAGGGTGAAAGCGATGACAGAATCTCAAAAACATAAGGCAAGAGACTATGGTTTGAAAACTTTTCTTTTTCCAGTGAAGTTTCCAGAGAACTATACGGCGTTTTCCAAAGAAGTCCGTGCCTCCCCTTACCCCCTCCTCAGTCCCTGCCTACAGGAGAGGGTGAAAGCGGTGACAGAATCTCAAAAAACATAAGGTAAGAGACTATGGTTTGAAAACTTTTCTTTTTCAAGTGAAGTTTCCAGAGAACTACACGGCGTTTTCAAAAGAAGTCCCTGCCTCCCACTACCCCCTCCTCACTCCCTGCCTACATGAAAGGGTGAAAACGGTGTCAGAATCTGAAAAAACATAACGCAAGATACTATGGTTTGAAAACTTTTCTTTTTCCAGTGAAGTTTTCAGAGAACTACACGGCGTTTTCAAAAGAAGTCCCCGCCTCCCTCTACCCCCTCCCACTCCCTGCCTACAGGAAAGGGTGAAAACGGTGGCAGAATCTCAAAAAACATAAGGCAAGAGACTATGGTTTGAAAACTTTTCTTTTTCCACTGAAGTTTCCAGACAACTATACGGCGTTTTCAAAAAAAGTCCCTGCCTCCCTCTACCCCCTCCTCAGTCCCTGCCTACAGGAGAGGGTGAAAGCGATGACAGAATCTCAAAAACATAAGGCAAGAGACTATGGTTTGAAAACTTTTCTTTTTCCAGTGAAGTTTCCAGAGAACTATACGGCGTTTTGAAGAGAAGTCCCTGCCTCCCTCTACCCCCTCCCACTCCCTGCCTACAGGAGAGGGTGAAAGCGGTGACAGAATCTCAAAAAACATAAGGCAAGAGACTATGGTTTGAAAACTTTTCTTTTTCCACTCAAGTTTTCAGAGAACTACACGTCGCCTTCAAAAGAATTCCGTGCCTCCATTTACCCCCTCCTCAGTCCCTGCCTACAGGAGAGGGTGAAAGCGATGACAGAATCTCAAAAACATAAGGCAAGAGACTATGGTTTGAAAACTTTTCTTTTTCCAGTGAAGTTTCCAGAGAACTATACGGCGTTTTGAAGAGAAGTCCCTGCCTCCCTCTACCCCCTCCCACTCCCTGCTACAGGAAAGGGTGAAAACGGTGACAGAATCTCAAAAAACATAAGCCAAGAGACTATGGTTTGAAAACTTTTCTTTTTCCAGTGAAGTTTCCAGAGAACTACATGGCGTTTTCAAAAAATCCCTGCCTCCCTCTACCCGCTCCTCACTCCCGGCCTACAGGAGAGGGTGAAAGCGGTGACAGAATCTCAAAAAACATAAGGCAAGAGACTATGGTTTGAAAACTTTTCTTTTTCCGGTGAAGTTTCCAGAGAACTTACGGCGTTTTCAAAAGAAGTCCCTGCCTCCCTCTACCCCCTCCCACTCCCTGCCTACAGGAAAGGGTGAAAACGGTGGCAGAATCTCAAAAAACATAAGGCAAGAGACTATGGTTTGAAAACTTTTCTTTTTCCACTGAAGTTTCCAGAGAACCATACGGCGTTTTCAAAAAAAGTCCCTGCCTCCCTCTACCCCCTCCTCACTCCCTGCCTACAAGAGAGGGTGAAAACGGTGACAGAATCTCAAAAAACGTAAGGCAAGAGACTATGGTTTGAAAACTTTTCTTTTTCAAGTGAAGTTTCCAGAGAACTACACGGCGTTTTCAAAAGAAGTCCCTGCCTCCCACTACCCCCTCCTCACTCCCTGCCTACGGGAGAGGGTGAAAGCGGTGACAGAATCTCAAAAAACATAAGGCAAGAGACTATGGTTTGAAAACTTTTCTTTTTCCAGTGAAGTTTCCAGAGAACTATACGGCGTTTTCAAGAGAAGTCCGTGCCTCCCTTTACCCCCTCCTCAGTCCCTGCCTACAGGAGAGGGTGAAAGCGGTGACAGAATCTCAAAAAACATAAGGCAAGAGACTATGGTTTGAAAACTTTTCTTTTTCCACTGAATTTTCCAGAGAACTATACGGCGTTTTCAAAAAAAGTCCCTGCCTCCCTCTACCCCCTCCTCACTCCCTCCCTACAGGAGAGGGTGAAAGCGGTGACAGAATCTCAAAAAACATAAGGCAAGAGACTATGGTTTGAAAACTTTTCTTTTTCCAGTGAAGTTTTCAGAGAACTATACGGCGCTTTCAAAAGAAGTCCCTGCCTACCTCTACCCCCACCTCACTCCCTGCCTACAGGAGAGGGTGAAAGCGGTGACAGAATCTCAAAAACATAAGGCAAGAGACTATGCTTTGAAAACTTTTCTTTTTCCAGTGAAGTTTCCAGAGAACTATACGGCGTTTTCAAAAGAAATCCCTGCCTCCCTCTACCCCCTCCCACTCCCTGCCTACAGCAAAGGGTGAAAACGGTGACAGAATCTCAAAAAACATAACGCAAGAGACTATGGTTTGAAAACTTTTCTTTTTCCACTGAAGTTTCCAGAGAACTATACGGCGTTTTCCAAAGAAGTCCGTGCCTCCCTCTACCCCCTCCCACTCCCTGCCTACAAGAAAGGGTGAAAGCGGTGACAGAATCTCAAAAAACATAAGGCAAGAGACTATGGTTTGAAAACTTTTCTTTTTCCAGTGAAGTTTCCAGAGAACTATACGGCGTTTTCAAAAGAAGTCCCTGCCTCCCTCTACCCCCTCCCACTCCCTGCTACAGGAGAGGGTGAAAGCGGTGAGAGAATCTCAAAAAACATAAGGCAAGAGACTATGGTTTGAAAACTTTTCTTTTTCCAGTGAAGTTTCCAGAGAACTATACGGCGTTTTCAAAAGAAGTCCCTGCCTACCTCTACCCCCACCTCACTCCCTGCCTACAGGAGAGGGTGAAAGCGGTGACAGAATCTCAAAAACATAAGGCAAGAGACTATGCTTTGAAAACTTTTCTTTTTCCAGTGAAGTTTCCAGAGAACTACATGGCGTTTTCAAAAAAGTCCCTGCCTCCCTCTACCCCCTCCTCACTCCCTGCCTACAGGAGAGGGTGAAAGCGGTGACAGAATCTCAAAAAACATAAGGCAAGAGACTATGGTTTGAAAACTTTTCTTTTTCCAGTGATGTTTCCAGAGAACTATACGGCGTTTTCAAAAGAAGTCCCTGCCTCCCTCTACCCCCTCCCACTCCCTGCCTACAGGAAAGGGTGAAAACGGTGACAGAATCTCAAAAAACATAAGCCAAGAGACTATGGTTTGAAAGCTTTTCTTTTTCCAGTGAAGTTTCCAGAGAACTATACGGCGTTTTGAAGAGAAGTCCCTGCCTCCCTCTACCCCCTCCTCACTCCCTGCCTACAGGAGAGGGTGAAAGCGATGACAGAATCTCAAAAAACATAAGGCAAGAGACTATGGTTTGAAAACTTTTCTTTTTCCACTGAATTTTCCAGAGAACTATACGGCGTTTTCAAAAAAAGTCCCTGCCTCCCTCTACCCCCTCCTCACTCCCTCCCTACAGGAGAGGGTGAAAGCGGTGACAGAATCTCAAAAAACATAAGGCAAGAGACTATGGTTTGAAAACTTTTCTTTTTCCAGTGAAGTTTTCAGAGAACTATACGGCGCTTTCAAAAGAAGTCCCTGCCTACCTCTACCCCCACCTCACTCCCTGCCTACAGGAGAGGGTGAAAGCGGTGACAGAATCTCAAAAACATAAGGCAAGAGACTATGCTTTGAAAACTTTTCTTTTTCCAGTGAAGTTTCCAGAGAACTATACGGCGTTTTCAAAAGAAATCCCTGCCTCCCTCTACCCCCTCCCACTCCCTGCCTACAGCAAAGGGTGAAAACGGTGACAGAATCTCAAAAAACATAACGCAAGAGACTATGGTTTGAAAACTTTTCTTTTTCCAGTGAAGTTTCCAGAGAACTACACGGCGTTTTCAAAAAAAGTCCCTGCCTCCCTCTACCCCCTCCTCACTCCCTGCCTACAGGAGAGGGTGAAAGCGATGACAGAATCTCAAAAAACATAAGGCAAGAGACTATGGTTTGAAAACTTTTCTTTTTCCAGAAGTTTCTAGAGAACTATACGGCGTTTTCAAAAGAAGTCCCTGCCTCCCTCTACCCCCTCCCACTCCCTGCCTACAGGAGAGGGTGAAAGCGGTGACAGAATCTCAAAAACATAAGGCAAGAGACTATGGTTTGAAAACTTTTCTTTTTCCAGTGAAGTTTCCAGAGAACTACATGGCGTTTTCAAAAAAGTCCCTGCCTCCCTCTACCCCCTTCTCACTCCCGGCCTACAGGAGAGGGTGAAAGCGGTGACAGAATCTCAAAAAACATAAGGCAAGAGACTATGGTTTGAAAACTTTTCTTTTTCCGGTGAAGTTTCCAGAGAACTTACGGCGTTTTCAAAAGAAGTCAATGCCTCCCTCTACCCCCTCCTCACTCCCTGCCTGCAGGAGAGGGTGAAAGCGGTGACAGAATCTCAAAAAACATAAGGCAAGAGACTATGGTTTGAAAACTTTTCTTTTTCCAGTGAAGTTTCCAGAGAACTACATGGCGTTTTCAAAAAAGTCCCTGCCTCCCTCTACCCCCTTCTCACTCCCGGCCTACAGGAGAGGGTGAAAGCGGTGACAGAATCTCAAAAAACATAAGGCAAGAGACTATGGTTTGAAAACTTTTCTTTTTCCGGTGAAGTTTCCAGAGAACTTACGGCGTTTTCAAAAGAAGTCAATGCCTCCCTCTACCCCTCCTCGCTCCCTGCCTACAGGAGAGGGTGAAAGCGATGACAGAATCCAAAAAACATAAGGCAAGAGACTATGGTTTGAAAGCTTTTCTTTTTCCAGTGAAGTTTCCAGAGAACTACACGGCGTTTTCAAAAAAAGTCCCTGCCTCCCTCTACCCCTCCTCGCTCCCTGCCTACAGGAGAGGGTGAAAGCGATGACAGAATCCAAAAAACATAAGGCAAGAGACTATGGTTTGAAAGCTTTTCTTTTTCCAGTGAAGTTTCCAGAGAACTACACGGCGTTTTCAAAAAAAGTCCCTGCCTCCCTCTACCCCCTCCTCACTCCCTGCCTACAGGAGAGGGTGAAAGCGATGACAGAATCTCAAAAAACATAAGGCAAGAGACTATGGTTTGAAAACTTTTCTTTTTCCAGTGAAGTTTTCAGAGAACTATACGGCGCTTTCAAAAGAAGTCCCTGCCTACCTCTACCCCCACCTCACTCCCTGCCTACAGGAGAGGGTGAAAGCGGTGACAGAATCTCAAAAACATAAGGCAAGAGACTATGCTTTGAAAACTTTTCTTTTTCCAGTGAAGTTTCCAGAGAACTATACGGCGTTTTCAAAAGAAATCCCTGCCTCCCTCTACCCCCTCCCACTCCCTGCCTACAGCAAAGGGTGAAAACGGTGACAGAATCTCAAAAAACATAACGCAAGAGACTATGGTTTGAAAACTTTTCTTTTTCCAGTGAAGTTTCCAGAGAACTACACGGCGTTTTCAAAAGAAGTCCCTGCCTCCCACTACCCCCTCCTCACTCCCTGCCTACATGAAAGGGTGAAAACGGTGTCAGAATCTGAAAAAACATAACGCAAGATACTATGGTTTGAAAACTTTTCTTTTTCCAGTGAAGTTTTCAGAGAACTACACGGCGTTTTCAAAAGAAGTCCCCGCCTCCCTCTACCCCCTCCCACTCCCTGCCTACAGGAAAGGGTGAAAACGGTGGCAGAATCTCAAAAAACATAAGGCAAGAGACTATGGTTTGAAAACTTTTCTTTTTCCACTGAAGTTTCCAGACAACTATACGGCGTTTTCAAAAAAAGTCCCTGCCTCCCTCTACCCCCTCCTCAGTCCCTGCCTACAGGAGAGGGTGAAAGCGATGACAGAATCTCAAAAACATAAGGCAAGAGACTATGGTTTGAAAACTTTTCTTTTTCCAGTGAAGTTTCCAGAGAACTATACGGCGTTTTGAAGAGAAGTCCCTGCCTCCCTCTACCCCCTCCCACTCCCTGCCTACAGGAGAGGGTGAAAGCGGTGACAGAATCTCAAAAAACATAAGGCAAGAGACTATGGTTTGAAAACTTTTCTTTTTCCACTCAAGTTTTCAGAGAACTACACGTCGCCTTCAAAAGAATTCCGTGCCTCCATTTACCCCCTCCTCAGTCCCTGCCTACAGGAGAGGGTGAAAGCGATGACAGAATCTCAAAAACATAAGGCAAGAGACTATGGTTTGAAAACTTTTCTTTTTCCAGTGAAGTTTCCAGAGAACTATACGGCGTTTTGAAGAGAAGTCCCTGCCTCCCTCTACCCCCTCCCACTCCCTGCTACAGGAAAGGGTGAAAACGGTGACAGAATCTCAAAAAACATAAGCCAAGAGACTATGGTTTGAAAACTTTTCTTTTTCCAGTGAAGTTTCCAGAGAACTACATGGCGTTTTCAAAAAATCCCTGCCTCCCTCTACCCGCTCCTCACTCCCGGCCTACAGGAGAGGGTGAAAGCGGTGACAGAATCTCAAAAAACATAAGGCAAGAGACTATGGTTTGAAAACTTTTCTTTTTCCGGTGAAGTTTCCAGAGAACTTACGGCGTTTTCAAAAGAAGTCCCTGCCTCCCTCTACCCCCTCCCACTCCCTGCCTACAGGAAAGGGTGAAAACGGTGGCAGAATCTCAAAAAACATAAGGCAAGAGACTATGGTTTGAAAACTTTTCTTTTTCCACTGAAGTTTCCAGAGAACCATACGGCGTTTTCAAAAAAAGTCCCTGCCTCCCTCTACCCCCTCCTCACTCCCTGCCTACAAGAGAGGGTGAAAACGGTGACAGAATCTCAAAAAACGTAAGGCAAGAGACTATGGTTTGAAAACTTTTCTTTTTCAAGTGAAGTTTCCAGAGAACTACACGGCGTTTTCAAAAGAAGTCCCTGCCTCCCACTACCCCCTCCTCACTCCCTGCCTACGGGAGAGGGTGAAAGCGGTGACAGAATCTCAAAAAACATAAGGCAAGAGACTATGGTTTGAAAACTTTTCTTTTTCCAGTGAAGTTTCCAGAGAACTATACGGCGTTTTCAAGAGAAGTCCGTGCCTCCCTTTACCCCCTCCTCAGTCCCTGCCTACAGGAGAGGGTGAAAGCGGTGACAGAATCTCAAAAAACATAAGGCAAGAGACTATGGTTTGAAAACTTTTCTTTTTCCACTGAATTTTCCAGAGAACTATACGGCGTTTTCAAAAAAAGTCCCTGCCTACCTCTACCCCCACCTCACTCCCTGCCTACAGGAGAGGGTGAAAGCGGTGACAGAATCTCAAAAACATAAGGCAAGAGACTATGCTTTGAAAACTTTTCTTTTTCCAGTGAAGTTTCCAGAGAACTATACGGCGTTTTCAAAAGAAATCCCTGCCTCCCTCTACCCCCTCCCACTCCCTGCCTACAGCAAAGGGTGAAAACGGTGACAGAATCTCAAAAAACATAACGCAAGAGACAATGGTTTGAAAACTTTTCTTTTTCCACTGAAGTTTCCAGAGAACTATACGGCGTTTTCCAAAGAAGTCCGTGCCTCCCTCTACCCCCTCCCACTCCCTGCCTACAAGAAAGGGTGAAAGCGGTGACAGAATCTCAAAAAACATAAGGCAAGAGACTATGGTTTGAAAACTTTTCTTTTTCCAGTGAAGTTTCCAGAGAACTATACGGCGTTTTCAAAAGAAGTCCCTGCCTCCCTCTACCCCCTCCCACTCCCTGCTACAGGAGAGGGTGAAAGCGGTGAGAGAATCTCAAAAAACATAAGGCAAGAGACTATGGTTTGAAAACTTTTCTTTTTCCAGTGAAGTTTCCAGAGAACTATACGGCGTTTTCAAAAGAAGTCCCTGCCTACCTCTACCCCCACCTCACTCCCTGCCTACAGGAGAGGGTGAAAGCGGTGACAGAATCTCAAAAACATAAGGCAAGAGACTATGCTTTGAAAACTTTTCTTTTTCCAGTGAAGTTTCCAGAGAACTACATGGCGTTTTCAAAAAAGTCCCTGCCTCCCTCTACCCCCTCCTCACTCCCTGCCTACAGGAGAGGGTGAAAGCGGTGACAGAATCTCAAAAAACATAAGGCAAGAGACTATGGTTTGAAAACTTTTCTTTTTCCAGTGATGTTTCCAGAGAACTATACGGCGTTTTCAAAAGAAGTCCCTGCCTCCCTCTACCCCCTCCCACTCCCTGCCTACAGGAAAGGGTGAAAACGGTGACAGAATCTCAAAAAACATAAGCCAAGAGACTATGGTTTGAAAGCTTTTCTTTTTCCAGTGAAGTTTCCAGAGAACTATACGGCGTTTTGAAGAGAAGTCCCTGCCTCCCTCTACCCCCTCCTCACTCCCTGCCTACAGGAGAGGGTGAAAGCGATGACAGAATCTCAAAAAACATAAGGCAAGAGACTATGGTTTGAAAACTTTTCTTTTTCCACTGAATTTTCCAGAGAACTATACGGCGTTTTCAAAAAAGTCCCTGCCTCCCTCTACCCCCTCCTCACTCCCTCCCTACAGGAGAGGGTGAAAGCGGTGACAGAATCTCAAAAAACATAAGGCAAGAGACTATGGTTTGAAAACTTTTCTTTTTCCAGTGAAGTTTTCAGAGAACTATACGGCGCTTTCAAAAGAAGTCCCTGCCTACCTCTACCCCCACCTCACTCCCTGCCTACAGGAGAGGGTGAAAGCGGTGACAGAATCTCAAAAACATAAGGCAAGAGACTATGCTTTGAAAACTTTTCTTTTTCCAGTGAAGTTTCCAGAGAACTATACGGCGTTTTCAAAAGAAATCCCTGCCTCCCTCTACCCCCTCCCACTCCCTGCCTACAGCAAAGGGTGAAAACGGTGACAGAATCTCAAAAAACATAACGCAAGAGACTATGGTTTGAAAACTTTTCTTTTTCCAGTGAAGTTTCCAGAGAACTACACGGCGTTTTCAAAAAAAGTCCCTGCCTCCCTCTACCCCCTCCTCACTCCCTGCCTACAGGAGAGGGTGAAAGCGATGACAGAATCTCAAAAAACATAAGGCAAGAGACTATGGTTTGAAAACTTTTCTTTTTCCAGAAGTTTCTAGAGAACTATACGGCGTTTTCAAAAGAAGTCCCTGCCTCCCTCTACCCCCTCCCACTCCCTGCCTACAGGAGAGGGTGAAAGCGGTGACAGAATCTCAAAAACATAAGGCAAGAGACTATGGTTTGAAAACTTTTCTTTTTCCAGTGAAGTTTCCAGAGAACTACATGGCGTTTTCAAAAAAGTCCCTGCCTCCCTCTACCCCCTTCTCACTCCCGGCCTACAGGAGAGGGTGAAAGCGGTGACAGAATCTCAAAAAACATAAGGCAAGAGACTATGGTTTGAAAACTTTTCTTTTTCCGGTGAAGTTTCCAGAGAACTTACGGCGTTTTCAAAAGAAGTCAATGCCTCCCTCTACCCCCTCCTCACTCCCTGCCTGCAGGAGAGGGTGAAAGCGGTGACAGAATCTCAAAAAACATAAGGCAAGAGACTATGGTTTGAAAACTTTTCTTTTTCCAGTGAAGTTTCCAGAGAACTACATGGCGTTTTCAAAAAAGTCCCTGCCTCCCTCTACCCCCTTCTCACTCCCGGCCTACAGGAGAGGGTGAAAGCGGTGACAGAATCTCAAAAAACATAAGGCAAGAGACTATGGTTTGAAAACTTTTCTTTTTCCGGTGAAGTTTCCAGAGAACTTACGGCGTTTTCAAAAGAAGTCAATGCCTCCCTCTACCCCTCCTCGCTCCCTGCCTACAGGAGAGGGTGAAAGCGATGACAGAATCCAAAAAACATAAGGCAAGAGACTATGGTTTGAAAGCTTTTCTTTTTCCAGTGAAGTTTCCAGAGAACTACACGGCGTTTTCAAAAAAAGTCCCTGCCTCCCTCTACCCCTCCTCGCTCCCTGCCTACAGGAGAGGGTGAAAGCGATGACAGAATCCAAAAAACATAAGGCAAGAGACTATGGTTTGAAAGCTTTTCTTTTTCCAGTGAAGTTTCCAGAGAACTACACGGCGTTTTCAAAAAGTCCCTGCCTCCCTCTACCCCCTCCTCACTCCCTGCCTACAGGAGAGGGTGAAAGCGATGACAGAATCTCAAAAAACATAAGGCAAGAGACTATGGTTTGAAAACTTTTCTTTTTCCAGTGAAGTTTTCAGAGAACTATACGGCGCTTTCAAAAGAAGTCCCTGCCTACCTCTACCCCCACCTCACTCCCTGCCTACAGGAGAGGGTGAAAGCGGTGACAGAATCTCAAAAACATAAGGCAAGAGACTATGCTTTGAAAACTTTTCTTTTTCCAGTGAAGTTTCCAGAGAACTATACGGCGTTTTCAAAAGAAATCCCTGCCTCCCTCTACCCCCTCCCACTCCCTGCCTACAGCAAAGGGTGAAAACGGTGACAGAATCTCAAAAAACATAACGCAAGAGACTATGGTTTGAAAACTTTTCTTTTTCCAGTGAAGTTTCCAGAGAACTACACGGCGTTTTCAAAAAAAGTCCCTGCCTCCCTCTACCCCCTCCTCACTCCCTGCCTACAGGAGAGGGTGAAAGCGATGACAGAATCTCAAAAAACATAAGGCAAGAGACTATGGTTTGAAAACTTTTCTTTTTCCAGAAGTTTCTAGAGAACTATACGGCGTTTTCAAAAGAAGTCCCTGCCTCCCTCTACCCCCTCCCACTCCCTGCCTACAGGAGAGGGTGAAAGCGGTGACAGAATCTCAAAAACATAAGGCAAGAGACTATGGTTTGAAAACTTTTCTTTTTCCAGTGAAGTTTCCAGAGAACTACATGGCGTTTTCAAAAAAGTCCCTGCCTCCCTCTACCCCCTTCTCACTCCCGGCCTACAGGAGAGGGTGAAAGCGGTGACAGAATCTCAAAAAACATAAGGCAAGAGACTATGGTTTGAAAACTTTTCTTTTTCCGGTGAAGTTTCCAGAGAACTTACGGCGTTTTCAAAAGAAGTCAATGCCTCCCTCTACCCCCTCCTCACTCCCTGCCTGCAGGAGAGGGTGAAAGCGGTGACAGAATCTCAAAAAACATAAGGCAAGAGACTATGGTTTGAAAACTTTTCTTTTTCCAGTGAAGTTTCCAGAGAACTACATGGCGTTTTCAAAAAAGTCCCTGCCTCCCTCTACCCCCTTCTCACTCCCGGCCTACAGGAGAGGGTGAAAGCGGTGACAGAATCTCAAAAAACATAAGGCAAGAGACTATGGTTTGAAAACTTTTCTTTTTCCGGTGAAGTTTCCAGAGAACTTACGGCGTTTTCAAAAGAAGTCAATGCCTCCCTCTACCCCTCCTCGCTCCCTGCCTACAGGAGAGGGTGAAAGCGATGACAGAATCCAAAAAACATAAGGCAAGAGACTATGGTTTGAAAGCTTTTCTTTTTCCAGTGAAGTTTCCAGAGAACTACACGGCGTTTTCAAAAAAAGTCCCTGCCTCCCTCTACCCCTCCTCGCTCCCTGCCTACAGGAGAGGGTGAAAGCGATGACAGAATCCAAAAAACATAAGGCAAGAGACTATGGTTTGAAAGCTTTTCTTTTTCCAGTGAAGTTTCCAGAGAACTACACGGCGTTTTCAAAAAAAGTCCCTGCCTCCCTCTACCCCCTCCTCACTCCCTGCCTACAGGAGAGGGTGAAAGCGATGACAGAATCTCAAAAAACATAAGGCAAGAGACTATGGTTTGAAAACTTTTCTTTTTCCAGAAGTTTCTAGAGAACTATACGGCGTTTTCAAAAGAAGTCCCTGCCTCCCTCTACCCCCTCCCACTCCCTGCCTACAGGAGAGGGTGAAAGCGATGACAGAATCTCAAAAAACATAAGGCAAGGGACTATGGTTTGAAAACTTTTCTTTTTCCAGTGAAGTTTCCAGAGAACTATACGGCGTTTTCAAAAGAAGTCCCTGCCTCCCTCTACCCCCTCCCACTCCCTGCCTACAGGAGAGGGTGAAAGCGGTGACAGAATCTCAAAAACATAAGGCAAGAGACTATGCTTTGAAAACTTTTCTTTTTCCAGTGAAGTTTCCAGAGAACTACACGGCGTTTTCAAAAGAAGTCCCTGCCTCCCACTACCCCCTCCTCACTCCCTGCCTACATGAAAGGGTGAAAACGGTGTCAGAATCTGAAAAAACATAACGCAAGATACTATGGTTTGAAAACTTTTCTTTTTCCAGTGAAGTTTTCAGAGAACTACACGGCGTTTTCAAAAGAAGTCCCCGCCTCCCTCTACCCCCTCCCACTCCCTGCCTACAGGAAAGGGTGAAAACGGTGGCAGAATCTCAAAAAACATAAGGCAAGAGACTATGGTTTGAAAACTTTTCTTTTTCCACTGAAGTTTCCAGACAACTATACGGCGTTTTCAAAAAAAGTCCCTGCCTCCCTCTACCCCCTCCTCAGTCCCTGCCTACAGGAGAGGGTGAAAGCGATGACAGAATCTCAAAAACATAAGGCAAGAGACTATGGTTTGAAAACTTTTCTTTTTCCAGTGAAGTTTCCAGAGAACTATACGGCGTTTTGAAGAGAAGTCCCTGCCTCCCTCTACCCCCTCCCACTCCCTGCCTACAGGAGAGGGTGAAAGCGGTGACAGAATCTCAAAAAACATAAGGCAAGAGACTATGGTTTGAAAACTTTTCTTTTTCCACTCAAGTTTTCAGAGAACTACACGTCGCCTTCAAAAGAATTCCGTGCCTCCATTTACCCCCTCCTCAGTCCCTGCCTACAGGAGAGGGTGAAAGCGATGACAGAATCTCAAAAACATAAGGCAAGAGACTATGGTTTGAAAACTTTTCTTTTTCCAGTGAAGTTTCCAGAGAACTATACGGCGTTTTGAAGAGAAGTCCCTGCCTCCCTCTACCCCCTCCCACTCCCTGCTACAGGAAAGGGTGAAAACGGTGACAGAATCTCAAAAAACATAAGCCAAGAGACTATGGTTTGAAAACTTTTCTTTTTCCAGTGAAGTTTCCAGAGAACTACATGGCGTTTTCAAAAAATCCCTGCCTCCCTCTACCCGCTCCTCACTCCCGGCCTACAGGAGAGGGTGAAAGCGGTGACAGAATCTCAAAAAACATAAGGCAAGAGACTATGGTTTGAAAACTTTTCTTTTTCCGGTGAAGTTTCCAGAGAACTTACGGCGTTTTCAAAAGAAGTCCCTGCCTCCCTCTACCCCCTCCCACTCCCTGCCTACAGGAAAGGGTGAAAACGGTGGCAGAATCTCAAAAAACATAAGGCAAGAGACTATGGTTTGAAAACTTTTCTTTTTCCACTGAAGTTTCCAGAGAACCATACGGCGTTTTCAAAAAAAGTCCCTGCCTCCCTCTACCCCCTCCTCACTCCCTGCCTACAAGAGAGGGTGAAAACGGTGACAGAATCTCAAAAAACGTAAGGCAAGAGACTATGGTTTGAAAACTTTTCTTTTTCAAGTGAAGTTTCCAGAGAACTACACGGCGTTTTCAAAAGAAGTCCCTGCCTCCCACTACCCCCTCCTCACTCCCTGCCTACGGGAGAGGGTGAAAGCGGTGACAGAATCTCAAAAAACATAAGGCAAGAGACTATGGTTTGAAAACTTTTCTTTTTCCAGTGAAGTTTCCAGAGAACTATACGGCGTTTTCAAGAGAAGTCCGTGCCTCCCTTTACCCCCTCCTCAGTCCCTGCCTACAGGAGAGGGTGAAAGCGGTGACAGAATCTCAAAAAACATAAGGCAAGAGACTATGGTTTGAAAACTTTTCTTTTTCCACTGAATTTTCCAGAGAACTATACGGCGTTTTCAAAAAAAGTCCCTGCCTACCTCTACCCCCACCTCACTCCCTGCCTACAGGAGAGGGTGAAAGCGGTGACAGAATCTCAAAAACATAAGGCAAGAGACTATGCTTTGAAAACTTTTCTTTTTCCAGTGAAGTTTCCAGAGAACTATACGGCGTTTTCAAAAGAAATCCCTGCCTCCCTCTACCCCCTCCCACTCCCTGCCTACAGCAAAGGGTGAAAACGGTGACAGAATCTCAAAAAACATAACGCAAGAGACAATGGTTTGAAAACTTTTCTTTTTCCACTGAAGTTTCCAGAGAACTATACGGCGTTTTCCAAAGAAGTCCGTGCCTCCCTCTACCCCCTCCCACTCCCTGCCTACAAGAAAGGGTGAAAGCGGTGACAGAATCTCAAAAAACATAAGGCAAGAGACTATGGTTTGAAAACTTTTCTTTTTCCAGTGAAGTTTCCAGAGAACTATACGGCGTTTTCAAAAGAAGTCCCTGCCTCCCTCTACCCCCTCCCACTCCCTGCTACAGGAGAGGGTGAAAGCGGTGAGAGAATCTCAAAAAACATAAGGCAAGAGACTATGGTTTGAAAACTTTTCTTTTTCCAGTGAAGTTTCCAGAGAACTATACGGCGTTTTCAAAAGAAGTCCCTGCCTACCTCTACCCCCACCTCACTCCCTGCCTACAGGAGAGGGTGAAAGCGGTGACAGAATCTCAAAAACATAAGGCAAGAGACTATGCTTTGAAAACTTTTCTTTTTCCAGTGAAGTTTCCAGAGAACTACATGGCGTTTTCAAAAAAGTCCCTGCCTCCCTCTACCCCCTCCTCACTCCCTGCCTACAGGAGAGGGTGAAAGCGGTGACAGAATCTCAAAAAACATAAGGCAAGAGACTATGGTTTGAAAACTTTTCTTTTTCCAGTGATGTTTCCAGAGAACTATACGGCGTTTTCAAAAGAAGTCCCTGCCTCCCTCTACCCCCTCCCACTCCCTGCCTACAGGAAAGGGTGAAAACGGTGACAGAATCTCAAAAAACATAAGCCAAGAGACTATGGTTTGAAAGCTTTTCTTTTTCCAGTGAAGTTTCCAGAGAACTATACGGCGTTTTGAAGAGAAGTCCCTGCCTCCCTCTACCCCCTCCTCACTCCCTGCCTACAGGAGAGGGTGAAAGCGATGACAGAATCTCAAAAAACATAAGGCAAGAGACTATGGTTTGAAAACTTTTCTTTTTCCACTGAATTTTCCAGAGAACTATACGGCGTTTTCAAAAAAGTCCCTGCCTCCCTCTACCCCCTCCTCACTCCCTCCCTACAGGAGAGGGTGAAAGCGGTGACAGAATCTCAAAAAACATAAGGCAAGAGACTATGGTTTGAAAACTTTTCTTTTTCCAGTGAAGTTTTCAGAGAACTATACGGCGCTTTCAAAAGAAGTCCCT
Organism: Baylisascaris procyonis; assembly: GCA_037389465.1. Taxonomy (NCBI): domain Eukaryota; kingdom Metazoa; phylum Nematoda; class Chromadorea; order Rhabditida; family Ascarididae; genus Baylisascaris; species Baylisascaris procyonis. The sequence continues at coordinate 3,011,093 of JAZARR010000154.1, read as the reverse complement.
GCCTACCTCTACCCCCACCTCACTCCCTGCCTACAGGAGAGGGTGAAAGCGGTGACAGAATCTCAAAAACATAAGGCAAGAGACTATGCTTTGAAAACTTTTCTTTTTCCAGTGAAGTTTCCAGAGAACTATACGGCGTTTTCAAAAGAAATCCCTGCCTCCCTCTACCCCCTCCCACTCCCTGCCTACAGCAAAGGGTGAAAACGGTGACAGAATCTCAAAAAACATAACGCAAGAGACTATGGTTTGAAAACTTTTCTTTTTCCAGTGAAGTTTCCAGAGAACTACACGGCGTTTTCAAAAAAAGTCCCTGCCTCCCTCTACCCCCTCCTCACTCCCTGCCTACAGGAGAGGGTGAAAGCGATGACAGAATCTCAAAAAACATAAGGCAAGAGACTATGGTTTGAAAACTTTTCTTTTTCCAGAAGTTTCTAGAGAACTATACGGCGTTTTCAAAAGAAGTCCCTGCCTCCCTCTACCCCCTCCCACTCCCTGCCTACAGGAGAGGGTGAAAGCGGTGACAGAATCTCAAAAACATAAGGCAAGAGACTATGGTTTGAAAACTTTTCTTTTTCCAGTGAAGTTTCCAGAGAACTACATGGCGTTTTCAAAAAAGTCCCTGCCTCCCTCTACCCCCTTCTCACTCCCGGCCTACAGGAGAGGGTGAAAGCGGTGACAGAATCTCAAAAAACATAAGGCAAGAGACTATGGTTTGAAAACTTTTCTTTTTCCGGTGAAGTTTCCAGAGAACTTACGGCGTTTTCAAAAGAAGTCAATGCCTCCCTCTACCCCCTCCTCACTCCCTGCCTGCAGGAGAGGGTGAAAGCGGTGACAGAATCTCAAAAAACATAAGGCAAGAGACTATGGTTTGAAAACTTTTCTTTTTCCAGTGAAGTTTCCAGAGAACTACATGGCGTTTTCAAAAAAGTCCCTGCCTCCCTCTACCCCCTTCTCACTCCCGGCCTACAGGAGAGGGTGAAAGCGGTGACAGAATCTCAAAAAACATAAGGCAAGAGACTATGGTTTGAAAACTTTTCTTTTTCCGGTGAAGTTTCCAGAGAACTTACGGCGTTTTCAAAAGAAGTCAATGCCTCCCTCTACCCCTCCTCGCTCCCTGCCTACAGGAGAGGGTGAAAGCGATGACAGAATCCAAAAAACATAAGGCAAGAGACTATGGTTTGAAAGCTTTTCTTTTTCCAGTGAAGTTTCCAGAGAACTACACGGCGTTTTCAAAAAAAGTCCCTGCCTCCCTCTACCCCTCCTCGCTCCCTGCCTACAGGAGAGGGTGAAAGCGATGACAGAATCCAAAAAACATAAGGCAAGAGACTATGGTTTGAAAGCTTTTCTTTTTCCAGTGAAGTTTCCAGAGAACTACACGGCGTTTTCAAAAAAAGTCCCTGCCTCCCTCTACCCCCTCCTCACTCCCTGCCTACAGGAGAGGGTGAAAGCGATGACAGAATCTCAAAAAACATAAGGCAAGAGACTATGGTTTGAAAACTTTTCTTTTTCCAGTGAAGTTTTCAGAGAACTATACGGCGCTTTCAAAAGAAGTCCCTGCCTACCTCTACCCCCACCTCACTCCCTGCCTACAGGAGAGGGTGAAAGCGGTGACAGAATCTCAAAAACATAAGGCAAGAGACTATGCTTTGAAAACTTTTCTTTTTCCAGTGAAGTTTCCAGAGAACTATACGGCGTTTTCAAAAGAAATCCCTGCCTCCCTCTACCCCCTCCCACTCCCTGCCTACAGCAAAGGGTGAAAACGGTGACAGAATCTCAAAAAACATAACGCAAGAGACTATGGTTTGAAAACTTTTCTTTTTCCAGTGAAGTTTCCAGAGAACTACACGGCGTTTTCAAAAAAAGTCCCTGCCTCCCTCTACCCCCTCCTCACTCCCTGCCTACAGGAGAGGGTGAAAGCGATGACAGAATCTCAAAAAACATAAGGCAAGAGACTATGGTTTGAAAACTTTTCTTTTTCCAGAAGTTTCTAGAGAACTATACGGCGTTTTCAAAAGAAGTCCCTGCCTCCCTCTACCCCCTCCCACTCCCTGCCTACAGGAGAGGGTGAAAGCGGTGACAGAATCTCAAAAACATAAGGCAAGAGACTATGGTTTGAAAACTTTTCTTTTTCCAGTGAAGTTTCCAGAGAACTACATGGCGTTTTCAAAAAAGTCCCTGCCTCCCTCTACCCCCTTCTCACTCCCGGCCTACAGGAGAGGGTGAAAGCGGTGACAGAATCTCAAAAAACATAAGGCAAGAGACTATGGTTTGAAAACTTTTCTTTTTCCGGTGAAGTTTCCAGAGAACTTACGGCGTTTTCAAAAGAAGTCAATGCCTCCCTCTACCCCCTCCTCACTCCCTGCCTGCAGGAGAGGGTGAAAGCGGTGACAGAATCTCAAAAAACATAAGGCAAGAGACTATGGTTTGAAAACTTTTCTTTTTCCAGTGAAGTTTCCAGAGAACTACATGGCGTTTTCAAAAAAGTCCCTGCCTCCCTCTACCCCCTTCTCACTCCCGGCCTACAGGAGAGGGTGAAAGCGGTGACAGAATCTCAAAAAACATAAGGCAAGAGACTATGGTTTGAAAACTTTTCTTTTTCCGGTGAAGTTTCCAGAGAACTTACGGCGTTTTCAAAAGAAGTCAATGCCTCCCTCTACCCCTCCTCGCTCCCTGCCTACAGGAGAGGGTGAAAGCGATGACAGAATCCAAAAAACATAAGGCAAGAGACTATGGTTTGAAAGCTTTTCTTTTTCCAGTGAAGTTTCCAGAGAACTACACGGCGTTTTCAAAAAAAGTCCCTGCCTCCCTCTACCCCTCCTCGCTCCCTGCCTACAGGAGAGGGTGAAAGCGATGACAGAATCCAAAAAACATAAGGCAAGAGACTATGGTTTGAAAGCTTTTCTTTTTCCAGTGAAGTTTCCAGAGAACTACACGGCGTTTTCAAAAAGTCCCTGCCTCCCTCTACCCCCTCCTCACTCCCTGCCTACAGGAGAGGGTGAAAGCGATGACAGAATCTCAAAAAACATAAGGCAAGAGACTATGGTTTGAAAACTTTTCTTTTTCCAGAAGTTTCTAGAGAACTATACGGCGTTTTCAAAAGAAGTCCCTGCCTCCCTCTACCCCCTCCCACTCCCTGCCTACAGGAGAGGGTGAAAGCGATGACAGAATCTCAAAAAACATAAGGCAAGGGACTATGGTTTGAAAACTTTTCTTTTTCCAGTGAAGTTTCCAGAGAACTATACGGCGTTTTCAAAAGAAGTCCCTGCCTCCCTCTACCCCCTCCCACTCCCTGCCTACAGGAGAGGGTGAAAGCGGTGACAGAATCTCAAAAACATAAGGCAAGAGACTATGCTTTGAAAACTTTTCTTTTTCCAGTGAAGTTTCCAGAGAACTACATGGCGTTTTCAAAAAAGTCCCTGCCTCCCTCTACCCGCTCCTCACTCCCGGCCTACAGGAGAGGGTGAAAGCGGTGACAGAATCTCAAAAAACATAAGTCAAGAGACTATGGTTTGAAAACTTTTCTTTTTCCGGTGAAGTTTCCAGAGAACTTACGGCGTTTTCAAAATAAGTCCCTGCCTCCCTCTACCCCCTCCTCACTCCCTGCCTACAGGAGAGGGTGAAAGCGGTGACATAACTTCAAAAAACATAAGGCAAGAGACTATGGTTTGAAAACTTTTCTTTTTCCAGTGATGTTTCCAGAGAACTATACGGCGTTTTCAAAAGAAGTCCCTGCCTCCCTCTACCCCCTCCCACTCCCTGCCTACAGGAAAGGGTGAAAACGGTGACAGAATCTCAAAAAACATAAGCCAAGAGACTATGGTTTGAAAGCTTTTCTTTTTCCAGTGAAGTTTCCAGAGAACTACACGGCGTTTTCAAAAAAAGTCCCTGCCTCCCTCTACCCCCTCCTCACTCCCTGCCTACAGGAGAGGGTGAAAGCGATGACAGAATCTCAAAAAACATAAGGCAAGAGACTATGGTTTGAAAACTTTTCTTTTTCCAGAAGTTTCTAGAGAACTATACGGCGTTTTCAAAAGAAGTCCCTGCCTCCCTCTACCCCCTCCCACTCCCTGCCTACAGGAGAGGGTGAAAGCGGTGACAGAATCTCAAAAACATAAGGCAAGAGACTATGGTTTGAAAACTTTTCTTTTTCCAGTGAAGTTTCCAGAGAACTACATGGCGTTTTCAAAAAAGTCCCTGCCTCCCTCTACCCCCTTCTCACTCCCGGCCTACAGGAGAGGGTGAAAGCGGTGACAGAATCTCAAAAAACATAAGGCAAGAGACTATGGTTTGAAAACTTTTCTTTTTCCGGTGAAGTTTCCAGAGAACTTACGGCGTTTTCAAAAGAAGTCAATGCCTCCCTCTACCCCTCCCACTCCCTGCCTACAGGAAAGGGTGAAAACGGTGACAGAATCTCAAAAAACATAAGGTAAGAGACTATGGTTTGAAAACTTTTCTTTTTCCAGTGAAGTTTCCAGAGAACTATACGGCGTTTTCAAAAGAAGTCCCTGCCTCCCTCTACCCCCTCCCACTCCCTGCCTACAGGAAAGGGTGAAAACGGTGACAGAATCTCAAAAAACATAAGGCAAGAGACTATGGTTTGAAAACTTTTCTTTTTCCAGTGAAGTTTCCAGAGAACTATACGGCGTTTTGAAAAGAAGTCCCTGCCTCCCTCTACCCCCTCCCACTCCCTGCCTACAGGAAAGGGTGAAAACGGTGACAGAATCTCAAAAAACATAAGGCAAGAGACTATGGTTTGAAAACTTTTCTTTTTCCAGTGAAGTTTCCAGAGAACTACACGGCGTTTTCAAAAAAAGTCCCTGCCTCCCTCTACCCCTCCTCGCTCCCTGCCTACAGGAGAGGGTGAAAGCGATGACAGAATCCAAAAAACATAAGGCAAGAGACTATGGTTTGAAAACTTTTCTTTTTCCAGTGAAGTTTCCAGAGAACTATACGGCGTTTTCAAAAGAAGTCCCTGCCTCCCTCTACCCCCTCCCACTCCCTGCCTACAAGAAAGGGTGAAAGCGGTGACAGAATCTCAAAAAACATAAGGCAAGAGACTATGGTTTGAAAACTTTTCTTTTTCCAGTGAAGTTTCCAGAGAACTATACGGCGTTTTCAAAAAAGTCCCTGCCTCCCTCTACCCCCTCCCACTCCCTGCCTACAGGAAAGGGTGAAAACGGTGACAGAATCTCAAAAAACATAAGGCAAGAGACTATGGTTTGAAAACTTTTCCTTTTCCAGTGAAGTTTCCAGAGAACTACACGGCGTTTTCAAAAGAAGTCCCTGCCTCCCTCTACCCCCTCCCACTCCCTGCCTACAGGAAAGGGTGAAAACGGTGGCAGAATCTCAAAAAACATAAGGCAAGAGACTATGGTTTGAAAACTTTTCTTTTTCCACTGAAGTTTCCAGAGAACTATACGGCGTTTTCAAAAAAAGTCCCTGCCTCCCTCTACCCCCTCCTCACTCCCTGCCTACAAGAGAGGGTGAAAACGGTGACAGAATCTCAAAAAACATAAGGCAAGAGACTATGGTTTGAAAACTTTTCTTTTTCAAGTGAAGTTTCCAGAGAACTACACGGCGTTTTCAAAAGAAGTCCCTGCCTCCCACTACCCCCTCCTCACTCCCTGCCTACAGGAGAGGGTGAAAGCGGTGACAGAATCTCAAAAAACATAAGGCAAGAGACTATGGTTTGAAAACTTTTCTTTTTCCAGTGAAGTTTTCAGAGAACTATACGGCGTTTTCAAAAGAAGTCCCTGCCTCCCTCTACCCCCTCCCACTCCCTGCCTACAGGAAAGGGTGAAAGCGCTGACAGAATCTCAAAAAACATAAGGCAAGAGACTATGGTTTGAAAACTTTTCTTTTTCCAGTGAAGTTTCCAGAGAACTATACGGCGTTTTCAAAAGAAGTCCGTGCCTCCCTTTACCCCCTCCTCAGTCCCTGCCTACAGCAGAGGGTGAAAGCGGTGACAGAATCTCAAAAAACATAAGGTAAGAGACTATGGTTTGAAAACTTTTCTTTTTCAAGTGAAGTTTCCAGAGAACTACACGGCGTTTTCAAAAGAAGTCCCTGCCTCCCACTACCCCCTCCTCACTCCCTGCCTACAGGAGAGGGTGAAAGCGGTGACAGAATCTCAAAAAACATAAGGTAAGAGACTATGGTTTGAAAACTTTTCTTTTTCCAGTGAAGTTTCCAGAGAACTATACGGCGTTTTCAAAAGAAGTCCGTGCCTCCCTTTACCCCCTCCTGAGTCCCTGCCTACAGCAGAGGGTGAAAGCGGTGACAGAATCTCAAAAAACATAAGGTAAGAGACTATGGTTTGAAAACTTTTCTTTTTCAAGTGAAGTTTCCAGAGAACTACACGGCGTTTTCAAAAGAAGTCCCTGCCTCCCACTACCCCCTGCTCACTCCCTGCCTACAGGAGAGGGTGAAAGCGGTGACAGAATCTCAAAAAACATAAGGTAAGAGACTATGGTTTGAAAACTTTTCTTTTTCCAGTGAAGTTTCCAGAGAACTATACGGCGTTTTCAAAAGAAGTCAATGCCTACCTCTACCCCCTCCCACTCCCTGCCTACAAGAAAGGGTGAAAGCGGTGACAGAATCTCAAAAAACATAAGGCAAGAGACTATGGTTTGAAAACTTTTGTTTTTCAAGTGAAATTTCCAGAGAACTACACGGCGTTTTCAAAAGAAGTCCCTGCCTCCCACTACCCCGCCTCACTCCCTGCCTACAGGAGAGGGTGAAAGCGGTGACAGAATCTCAAAAAACATAAGGCAAGAGACTATGGTTTGAAAACTTTTCTTTTTCCAGTGAAGTTTTCAGAGAACTATACGGCGTTTTCAAAAGAAGTCCCTGCCTCCCTCTACCCCCTCCCACTCCCTGCCTACAGGAAAGGGTGAAAACGGTGGCAGAATCTCAAAAAACATAAGGCAAGAGACTATGGTTTGAAAACTTTTCTTTTTCCAGTGAAGTTTCCAGAGAACTATACGGCGTTTTCAAAAAAGTCCCTGCCTCCCTCTACCCCCTCCCACTCCCTGCCTACAGGAGAGGGTGAAAGCGGCGAGAGAATCTCAAAAAACATAAGGCAAGAGACTATGGTTTGAAAACTTTTCTTTTTCCACTGAAGTTTTCAGAGAACTACACGTCGTTTTCAAAAGAATTCCGTGCCTCCATTTACCCCCTCCTCAGTCCCTGCCTACAGGAGAGGGTGAAAGCGATGACAGAATCTCAAAAAACATAAGGCAAGAGACTATGGTTTGAAAACTTTTCTTTTTCCAGTGAAGTTTCCAGAGAACTATACGGCGTTTTCAAAAGAAGTCCCTGCCTCCCTCTACCCCCCCCACTCCCTGCCTACAGGAGAGGGTGAAAGCGGTGACAGAATCTCAAAAAACATAAGGCAAGAGACTATGGTTTGAAAACTTTTCTTTTTCCAGTGAAGTTTCCAGAGAACTATACGGCGTTTTCAAAAGAAGTCCCTGCCTCCCACTACGCCCTCCTCACTCCCTGCCTACAGGAGAGGGTGAAAGCGGTGACAGAATCTCAAAAAACATAAGGCAAGAGACTATGGTTTGAAAACTTTTCTTTTTCCAGTGAAGTTTCCAGAGAACTATACGGCGTTTTCAAAAGAAATCCCTGCCTCCCTCTACCCCCTCCCACTCCCTGCCTACAGGAAAGGGTGAAAACGGTGACAGAATCTCAAAAAACATAACGCAAGAGACTATGGTTTGAAAACTTTTCTTTTTCCAGTGAAGTTTCCAGAGAACTATACGGCGTTTTCAAAAGAAGTCCCTGCCTCCCTCTACCCCCTAGCACTCCCTGCCTACAAGAAAGGGTGAAAGCGGTGACAGAATCTCAAAAAACATAAGGCAAGAGACTATGGTTTGAAAACTTTTCTTTTTCCAGTGAAGTTTCCAGAGAACTACACGGCGTTTTCAAAAGAAGTCCCTGCCTCCCTCTACCCCCTCCCACTCCCTGCCTACAGGAAAGGGTGAAAACGGTGACAGAATCTCAAAAAACATAAGGCAAGAGACTATGGTTTGAAAACTTTTCTTTTTCCAGTGAAGTTTCCAGAGAACTACACGGCGTTTTCAAAAGAAGTCCCTGCCTCCCTCTACCCCCTTCCACTCCCTGCCTACCTGAAAGGGTGAAAATGGTGACAGAATCTCAAAAAACATAACGCAAGAGACTATGGTGTGAAAACTTTTCTTTTTCCAGTGAAGTTTTCAGAGAACTACACGGCGTTTTCAAAAGAAGTCCCTGCCTCCCTCTACCCCCTCCCACTCCCTGCCTACAGGAAAGGATGAAAACGGTGGCAGAATCTCAAAAAACATAAGGCAAGAGACTACGGTTTGAAAACTTTTCTTTTTCCAGTGAAGTTTCCAGAGAACTATACGGCGTTTTCAAAAAAGTCCCTGCCTCCCTCTACCCCCTCCCACTCCCTGCCTACAGGAGATGGTGAAAGCGGCGAGAGAATCTCAAAAAACATAAGGCAAGAGACTATGGTTTGAAAACTTTTCTTTTTCCACTGAAGTTTTCAGAGAACTACACGGCGTTTTCAAAAGAAGTCCGTGCCTTCATTTACCCCCTCCTGAGTCCCTGCCTACAGGAGAGGGTGAAAGCGATGACAGAATCTCAAAAAACATAAGGCAAGAGACTATGGTTTGAAAACTTTTCTTTTTCCAGTGAAGTTTCCAGAGAACTATACGGCGTTTTCAAAAGAAGTCCCTGCCTCCCTCTACCCCCTCCCACTCCCTGCCTACAGGAGAGGGTGAAAGCGGTGACAGAATCTCAAAAAACATAAGGCAAGAGACTATGGTTTGAAAACTTTTCTTTTTCCAGTGAAGTTTCCAGAGAACTATACGGCGTTTTCAAAAGAAGTCCCTGCCTACCTCTACCCCCACCTCACTCCCTGCCTACAGGAGAGGGTGAAAGCGGTGACAGAATCTCAAAAACATAAGGCAAGAGACTATGGTTTGAAAACTTTTCTTTTTCCAGTGAAGTTTCCAGAGAACTATACGGCGTTTTCAAAAGAAGTCCCTGCCTACCTCTACCCCCACCTCACTCCCTGCCTACAGGAGAGGGTGAAAGCGGTGACAGAATCTCAAAAACATAAGGCAAGAGACTATGGTTTGAAAACTTTTCTTTTTCAAGTGAAGTTTCCAGAGAACTACACGGCGTTTTCAAAAGAAGTCCCTGCCTCCCACTACCCCCTCCTCACTCCCTGCCTACAGGAGAGGGTGAAAGCGGTGACAGAATCTCAAAAAACATAAGGTAAGAGACTATGGTTTGAAAACTTTTCTTTTTCCAGTGAAGTTTCCAGAGAACTATACGGCGTTTTCAAAAGAAGTCAATGCCTACCTCTACCCCCTCCCACTCCCTGCCTACAAGAAAGGGTGAAAGCGGTGACAGAATCTCAAAAAACATAAGGCAAGAGACTATGGTTTGAAAACTTTTCTTTTTCAAGTGAAGTTTCCAGAGAACTACACGGCGTTTTCAAAAGAAGTCCCTGCCTCCCACTACCCCGCCTCACTCCCTGCCTACAGGAGAGGGTGAAAGCGGTGACAGAATCTCAAAAAACATAAGGCAAGAGACTATGGTTTGAAAACTTTTCTTTTTCCAGTGAAGTTTTCAGAGAACTATACGGCGTTTTCAAAAGAAGTCCCTGCCTCCCTCTACCCCCTCCCACTCCCTGCCTACAGGAAAGGGTGAAAACGGTGGCAGAATCTCAAAAAACATAAGGCAAGAGACTATGGTTTGAAAACTTTTCTTTTTCCAGTGAAGTTTCCAGAGAACTATACGGCGTTTTCAAAAAAGTCCCTGCCTCCCTCTACCCCCTCCCACTCCCTGCCTACAGGAGAGGGTGAAAGCGGTGACAGAATCTCAAAAAACATAAGGCAAGAGACTATGGTTTGAAAACTTTTCTTTTTCCACTGAAGTTTTCAGAGAACTACACGTCGTTTTCAAAAGAATTCCGTGCCTCCATTTACCCCCTCCTCAGTCCCTGCCTACAGGAGAGGGTGAAAGCGGTGACAGAATCTCAAAAAACATAAGGCAAGAGACTATGGTTTGAAAACTTTTCTTTTTCCAGTGAAGTTTCCAGAGAACTATACGGCGTTTTCAAAAGAAGTCCCTGCCTCCCACTACGCCCTCCTCACTCCCTGCCTACAGGAGAGGGTGAAAGCGGTGACAGAATCTCAAAAAACATAAGGTAAGAGACTATGGTTTGAAAACTTTTCTTTTTCCAGTGAAGTTTCCAGAGAACTATACGGCGTCTTCAAAAGAAATCCCTGCCTCCCTCTACCCCCTCCCACTCCCTGCCTACAGGAAAGGGTGAAAACGGTGACAGAATCTCAAAAAACATAACGCAAGAGACTATGGTTTGAAAACTTTTGTTTTTCAAGTGAAATTTCCAGAGAACTACACGGCGTTTTCAAAAGAAGTCCCTGCCTCCCACTACCCCGCCTCACTCCCTGCCTACAGGAGAGGGTGAAAGCGGTGACAGAATCTCAAAAAACATAAGGCAAGAGACTATGGTTTGAAAACTTTTCTTTTTCCAGTGAAGTTTTCAGAGAACTATACGGCGTTTTCAAAAGAAGTCCCTGCCTCCCACTACCCCCTCCTCACTCCCTGCCTACAGGAGAGGGTGAAAGCGGTGACAGAATCTCAAAAAACATAAGGTAAGAGACTATGGTTTGAAAACTTTTCTTTTTCCAGTGAAGTTTCCAGAGAACTATACGGCGTTTTCAAAAGAAGTCAATGCCTACCTCTACCCCCTCCCACTCCCTGCCTACAAGAAAGGGTGAAAGCGGTGACAGAATCTCAAAAAACATAAGGCAAGAGACTATGGTTTGAAAACTTTTGTTTTTCAAGTGAAATTTCCAGAGAACTACACGGCGTTTTCAAAAGAAGTCCCTGCCTCCCACTACCCCGCCTCACTCCCTGCCTACAGGAGAGGGTGAAAGCGGTGACAGAATCTCAAAAAACATAAGGCAAGAGACTATGGTTTGAAAACTTTTCTTTTTCCAGTGAAGTTTTCAGAGAACTATACGGCGTTTTCAAAAGAAGTCCCTGCCTCCCTCTACCCCCTCCCACTCCCTGCCTACAGGAAAGGGTGAAAACGGTGGCAGAATCTCAAAAAACATAAGGCAAGAGACTATGGTTTGAAAACTTTTCTTTTTCCTGTGAAGTTTCCAGAGAACTATACGGCGTTTTCAAAAAAGTCCCTGCCTCCCTCTACCCCCTCCCACTCCCTGCCTACAGGAGAGGGTGAAAGCGGCGAGAGAATCTCAAAAAACATAAGGCAAGAGACTATGGTTTGAAAACTTTTCTTTTTCCACTGAAGTTTTCAGAGAACTACACGTCGTTTTCAAAAGAATTCCGTGCCTCCATTTACCCCCTCCTCAGTCCCTGCCTACAGGAGAGGGTGAAAGCGGTGACAGAATCTCAAAAAACATAAGGCAAGAGACTATGGTTTGAAAACTTTTCTTTTTCCAGTGAAGTTTCCAGAGAACTATACGGCGTTTTCAAAAGAAGTCCCTGCCTCCCACTACGCCCTCCTCACTCCCTGCCTACAGGAGAGGGTGAAAGCGGTGACAGAATCTCAAAAAACATAAGGTAAGAGACTATGGTTTGAAAACTTTTCTTTTTCCAGTGAAGTTTCCAGAGAACTATACGGCGTTTTCAAAAGAAATCCCTGCCTCCCTCTACCCCCTCCCACTCCCTGCCTACAGGAAAGGGTGAAAACGGTGACAGAATCTCAAAAAACATAACGCAAGAGACTATGGTTTGAAAACTTTTCTTTTTCCAGTGAAGTTTCCAGAGAACTATACGGCGTTTTCAAAAGAAGTCCCTGCCTCCCTCTACCCCCTAGCACTCCCTGCCTACAAGAAAGGGTGAAAGCGGTGACAGAATCTCAAAAAACATAAGGCAAGAGACTATGGTTTGAAAACTTTTCTTTTTCCAGTGAAGTTTCCAGGGAACTACACGGCGTTTTCAAAAGAAGTCCCTGCCTCCCTCTACCCCCTTCCACTCCCTGCCTACAGGAAAGGGTGAAAATGGTGACAGAATCTCAAAAAACATAACGCAAGAGACTATGGTTTGAAAACTTTTCTTTTTCCAGTGAAGTTTTCAGAGAACTACACGGCGTTTTCAAAAGAAGTCCCTGCCTCCCTCTACCCCCTCCCACTCCCTGCCTACAGGAAAGGATGAAAACGGTGGCAGAATCTCAAAAAACATAAGGCAAGAGACTATGGTTTGAAAACTTTTCTTTTTCCAGTGAAGTTTCCAGAGAACTATACGGCGTTTTCAAAAAAGTCCCTGCCTCCCTCTACCCCCTCCCACTCCCTGCCTACAGGAGAGGGTGAAAGCGGCGAGAGAATCTCAAAAAACATAAGGCAAGAGACTATGGTTTGAAAACTTTTCTTTTTCCACTGAAGTTTTCAGAGAACTACACGTCGTTTTCAAAAGAATTCCGTGCCTCCATTTACCCCCTCCTCAGTCCCTGCCTACAGGAGAGGGTGAAAGCGATGACAGAATCTCAAAAAACATAAGGCAAGAGACTATGGTTTGAAAACTTTTCTTTTTCCAGTGAAGTTTCCAGAGAACTATACGGCGTTTTCAAAAGAAGTCCCTGCCTCCCTCTACCCCCTCCCACTCCCTGCCTACAGGAGAGGGTGAAAGCGGTGACAGAATCTCAAAAAACATAAGGCAAGAGACTATGGTTTGAAAACTTTTCTTTTTCCAGTGAAGTTTCCAGAGAACTATACGGCGTTTTCAAAAGAAGTCCCTGCCTACCTCTACCCCCACCTCACTCCCTGCCTACAGGAGAGGGTGAAAGCGGCGACAGAATCTCAAAAACATAAGGCAAGAGACTATGGTTTGAAAACTTTTCTTTTTCCAGTGAAGTTTCCAGAGAACTATACGGCGTTTTCAAAAGAAGTCCCTGCCTACCTCTACCCCCACCTCACTCCCTGCCTACAGGAGAGGGTGAAAGCGGTGACAGAATCTCAAAAACATAAGGCAAGAGACTATGGTTTGAAAACTTTTCTTTTTCAAGTGAAGTTTCCAGAGAACTACACGGCGTTTTCAAAAGAAGTCCCTGCCTCCCACTACCCCCTCCTCACTCCCTGCCTACAGGAGAGGGTGAAAGCGGTGACAGAATCTCAAAAAACATAAGGTAAGAGACTATGGTTTGAAAACTTTTCTTTTTCCAGTGAAGTTTCCAGAGAACTATACGGCGTTTTCAAAAGAAATCCCTGCCTCCCTCTACCCCCTCCCACTCCCTGCCTACAGGAAAGGGTGAAAACGGTGACAGAATCTCAAAAAACATAACGCAAGAGACTATGGTTTGAAAACTTTTCTTTTTCCAGTGAAGTTTCCAGAGAACTATACGGCGTTTTCAAAAGAAGTCCCTGCCTCCCTCTACCCCCTCCCACTCCCTGCCTACAAGAAAGGGTGAAAGCGGTGACAGAATCTCAAAAAACATAAGGCAAGAGACTATGGTTTGAAAACTTTTCTTTTTCCAGTGAAGTTTCCAGAGAACTACACGGCGTTTTCAAAAGAAGTCCCTGCCTCCCTCTACCCCCTCCCACTCCCTGCCTACAGGAAAGGGTGAAAATGGTGACAGAATCTCAAAAAACATAACGCAAGAGACTATGGTTTGAAAACTTTTCTTTTTCCAGTGAAGTTTTCAGAGAACTACACGGCGTTTTCAAAAGAAGTCACCGCCTCCCTCTACCCCCTCCCACTCCCTGCCTACAGGAAAGGGTGAAAACGGTGGCAGAATCTCAAAAAACATAAGGCAAGAGACTATGGTTTGAAAACTTTTCTTTTTCCAGTGAAGTTTCCAGAGAACTACATGGCGTTTTCAAAAAAGTCCCTGAATCCCTCTACCCGCTCCTCACTCCCGGCCTACAGGAGAGGGTGAAAGCGGTGACAGAATCTCAAAAAACATAGGGCAAGAGACTATGGTTTGAAAACTTTTCTTTTTCCAGTGAAGTTTCTAGAGAACTATACGGCGTTTTCAAAAGAAGTCCCTGCCTCCCTCTACCCCCTCCTCACTCCCTGCCTACAAGTGAGGGTGAAAGCGGTGACATAACTTCAAAAAACATAAAGCAAGAGACTATGGTTTGAAAACTTTTCTTTTTCCAGTGATGTTTCCAGAGAACTATACGGCGTTTTCAAAGGAAGTCCCTGCCTCCCTCTACCCCCTCCCACTCCCTGCCTACAGGAAAGGGTGAAAACGGTGACAGAATCTCAAAAAACATAAGCCAAGAGACTATGGTTTGAAAGCTTTTCTTTTTCCAGTGAAGTTTCCAGAGAACTACACGGCGTTTTCAAAAAAAGTCCCTGCCTCCCTCTACCCCCTCCTCACTCCCTGCCTACAGGAGAGGGTGAAAGCGATGACAGAATCTCAAAAAACATAAGGCAAGAGACTATGGTTTGAAAACTTTTCTTTTTCCAGTGAAGTTTCTAGAGAACTATACGGCGTTTTCAAAAGAAGTCCCTGCCTCCCTCTACCCCCTCCCACTCCCTGCCTACAGGAGAGGTTGAAAGCGGTGACAGAATCTCAAAAACATAAGGCAAGAGACTATGGTTTGAAAACTTTACTTTTTCCAGTGAAGTTTCCAGAGAACTACATGGCGTTTTCAAAAAAGTCCCTGCCTCCCTCTACCCCCTCCTCACTCCCTGCCTACAGGAGAGGGTGAAAGCGGTGACATAACTTCAAAAAACATAAGGCAAGAGACTATGGTTTGAAAACTTTTCTTTTTCCAGTGATGTTTCCAGAGAACTATACGGCGTTTTCTAAAGAAGTCCCTGCCTCCCTCTACCCCCTCCCACTCCCTGCCTACAGGAAAGGGTGAAAACGGTGACAGAATCTCAAAAAACATAAGGTAAGAGACTATGGTTTGAAAACTTTTCTTTTTCCAGTGAAGTTTCCAGAGAACTATACGGCGTTTTGAAAAGAAGTCCCTGCCTCCCTCTACCCCCTCCCACTCCCTGCCTACAGGAAAGGGTGAAAACGGTGACAGAATCTCAAAAAACATAAGCCAAGAGACTATGGTTTGAAAGCTTTTCTTTTTCCAGTGAAGTTTCCAGAGAACTACACGGCGTTTTCAAAAAAAGTCCCTGCCTCCCTCCACCCCCTCCTCACTCCCTGCCTACAGGAGAGGGTGAAAGCGATGACAGAATCTCAAAAAACATAAGGCAAGAGACTATGGTTTGAAAACTTTTCTTTTTCCAGTGAAGTTTCCAGGGAACTACACGGCGTTTTCAAAAGAAGTCCCTGCCTCCCTCTACCCCCTTCCACTCCCTGCCTACAGGAAAGGGTGAAAATGGTGACAGAATCTCAAAAAACATAACGCAAGAGACTATGGTGTGAAAACTTTTCTTTTTCCAGTGAAGTTTTCAGAGAACTACACGGCGTTTTCAAAAGAAGTCCCCGCCTCCCTCTACCCCCTCCCACTCCCTGCCTACAGGAAAGGATGAAAACGGTGGCAGAATC
Organism: Baylisascaris procyonis; assembly: GCA_037389465.1. Lineage (NCBI taxonomy): Eukaryota > Metazoa > Nematoda > Chromadorea > Rhabditida > Ascarididae > Baylisascaris > Baylisascaris procyonis. The sequence continues at coordinate 2,995,594 of JAZARR010000154.1, read as the reverse complement.
TCAAAAAACATAAGGCAAGAGACTACGGTTTGAAAACTTTTCTTTTTCCAGTGAAGTTTCCAGAGAACTATACGGCGTTTTCAAAAAAGTCCCTGCCTCCCTCTACCCCCTCCCACTCCCTGCCTACAGGAGAGGGTGAAAGCGGCGAGAGAATCTCAAAAAACATAAGGCAAGAGACTATGGTTTGAAAACTTTTCTTTTTCCACTGAAGTTTTCAGAGAACTACACGTCGTTTTCAAAAGAATTCCGTGCCTCCATTTACCCCCTCCTCAGTCCCTGCCTACAGGAGAGGGTGAAAGCGATGACAGAATCTCAAAAAACATAAGGCAAGAGACTATGGTTTGAAAACTTTTCTTTTTCCAGTGAAGTTTCCAGAGAACTATACGGCGTTTTCAAAAGAAGTCCCTGCCTCCCTCTACCCCCTCCCACTCCCTGCCTACAGGAGAGGGTGAAAGCGGTGACAGAATCTCAAAAAACATAAGGCAAGAGACTATGGTTTGAAAACTTTTCTTTTTCCAGTGAAGTTTCCAGAGAACTATACGGCGTTTTCAAAAGAAGTCCCTGCCTACCTCTACCCCCACCTCACTCCCTGCCTACAGGAGAGGGTGAAAGCGGCGACAGAATCTCAAAAACATAAGGCAAGAGACTATGGTTTGAAAACTTTTCTTTTTCCAGTGAAGTTTCCAGAGAACTATACGGCGTTTTCAAAAGAAGTCCCTGCCTACCTCTACCCCCACCTCACTCCCTGCCTACAGGAGAGGGTGAAAGCGGTGACAGAATCTCAAAAACATAAGGCAAGAGACTATGGTTTGAAAACTTTTCTTTTTCAAGTGAAGTTTCCAGAGAACTACACGGCGTTTTCAAAAGAAGTCCCTGCCTCCCACTACCCCCTCCTCACTCCCTGCCTACAGGAGAGGGTGAAAGCGGTGACAGAATCTCAAAAAACATAAGGTAAGAGACTATGGTTTGAAAACTTTTCTTTTTCCAGTGAAGTTTCCAGAGAACTATACGGCGTTTTCAAAAGAAATCCCTGCCTCCCTCTACCCCCTCCCACTCCCTGCCTACAGGAAAGGGTGAAAACGGTGACAGAATCTCAAAAAACATAACGCAAGAGACTATGGTTTGAAAACTTTTCTTTTTCCAGTGAAGTTTCCAGAGAACTATACGGCGTTTTCAAAAGAAGTCCCTGCCTCCCTCTACCCCCTCCCACTCCCTGCCTACAAGAAAGGGTGAAAGCGGTGACAGAATCTCAAAAAACATAAGGCAAGAGACTATGGTTTGAAAACTTTTCTTTTTCCAGTGAAGTTTCCAGGGAACTACACGGCGTTTTCAAAAGAAGTCCCTGCCTCCCTCTACCCCCTCCCACTCCCTGCCTACAGGAAAGGGTGAAAATGGTGACAGAATCTCAAAAAACATAACGCAAGAGACTATGGTGTGAAAACTTTTCTTTTTCCAGTGAAGTTTTCAGAGAACTACACGGCGTTTTCAAAAGAAGTCCCCGCCTCCCTCTACCCCCTCCCACTCCCTGCCTACAGGAAAGGGTGAAAACGGTGGCAGAATCTCAAAAAACATAAGGCAAGAGACTATGGTTTGAAAACTTTTCTTTTTCCAGTGAAGTTTCCAGAGAACTACATGGCGTTTTCAAAAAAGTCCCTGAATCCCTCTACCCGCTCCTCACTCCCGGCCTACAGGAGAGGGTGAAAGCGGTGACAGAATCTCAAAAAACATAAGGCAAGAGACTATGGTTTGAAAACTTTTCTTTTTCCGGTGAAGTTTCTAGAGAACTATACGGCGTTTTCAAAAGAAGTCCCTGCCTCCCTCTACCCCCTCCTCACTCCCTGCCTACAAGTGAGGGTGAAAGCGGTGACATAACTTCAAAAAACATAAAGCAAGAGACTATGGTTTGAAAACTTTTCTTTTTCCAGTGATGTTTCCAGAGAACTATACGGCGTTTTCAAAGGAAGTCCCTGCCTCCCTCTACCCCCTCCCACTCCCTGCCTACAGGAAAGGGTGAAAACGGTGACAGAATCTCAAAAAACATAAGCCAAGAGACTATGGTTTGAAAGCTTTTCTTTTTCCAGTGAAGTTTCCAGAGAACTACACGGCGTTTTCAAAAAAAGTCCCTGCCTCCCTCTACCCCCTCCTCACTCCCTGCCTACAGGAGAGGGTGAAAGCGATGACAGAATCTCAAAAAACATAAGGCAAGAGACTATGGTTTGAAAACTTTTCTTTTTCCAGTGAAGTTTCTAGAGAACTATACGGCGTTTTCAAAAGAAGTCCCTGCCTCCCTCTACCCCCTCCCACTCCCTGCCTACAGGAGAGGTTGAAAGCGGTGACAGAATCTCAAAAACATAAGGCAAGAGACTATGGTTTGAAAACTTTACTTTTTCCAGTGAAGTTTCCAGAGAACTACATGGCGTTTTCAAAAAAGTCCCTGCCTCCCTCTACCCCCTCCTCACTCCCTGCCTACAGGAGAGGGTGAAAGCGGTGACATAACTTCAAAAAACATAAGGCAAGAGACTATGGTTTGAAAACTTTTCTTTTTCCAGTGATGTTTCCAGAGAACTATACGGCGTTTTCTAAAGAAGTCCCTGCCTCCCTCTACCCCCTCCCACTCCCTGCCTACAGGAAAGGGTGAAAACGGTGACAGAATCTCAAAAAACATAAGGTAAGAGACTATGGTTTGAAAACTTTTCTTTTTCCAGTGAAGTTTCCAGAGAACTATACGGCGTTTTGAAAAGAAGTCCCTGCCTCCCTCTACCCCCTCCCACTCCCTGCCTACAGGAAAGGGTGAAAACGGTGACAGAATCTCAAAAAACATAAGCCAAGAGACTATGGTTTGAAAGCTTTTCTTTTTCCAGTGAAGTTTCCAGAGAACTACACGGCGTTTTCAAAAAAAGTCCCTGCCTCCCTCCACCCCCTCCTCACTCCCTGCCTACAGGAGAGGGTGAAAGCGATGACAGAATCTCAAAAAACATAAGGCAAGAGACTATGGTTTGAAAACTTTTCTTTTTCCAGTGAAGTTTCTAGAGAACTATACGGCGTTTTCAAAAGAAGCCCCTGCCTCCCTCTACCCCCTCCCACTCCCTGCCTACAGGAGAGGGTGAAAGCGGTGACAGAATCTCAAAAACATAAGGCAAGAGACTATGGTTTGAAAACTTTTCTTTTTCCAGTGAAGTTTCCAGAGGACTACATGGCGTTTTCAAAAAAGTCCCTGCCTCATTCTACCCCCTTCTCACTCCCGGCCTACAGGAGAGGGTGAAAGCGGTGACAGAATCTCAAAAAACATAAGGCAAGAGACTATGGTTTGAAAACTTTTCTTTTTCCGGTGAAGTTTCCAGAGAACCTACGGCGTTTTCAAAGGAAGTCCCTGCCTCCCTCCACCCCCTCCTCACTCCCTGCCTGCAGGAGAGGGTGAAAGCGGTGACAGAATCTCAAAAAACATAAGGCAAGAGACTATGGTTTGAAAACTTTTCTTTTTCCAGTGAAGTTTCCAGAGAACGATACGGCGTTTTCAAAATAAGTCCCTGCCTCCCTCTACCCCCTCCCACTCCCTGCCTACAGGAAAGGGTGAAAACGGTGACAGAATCTCAAAAAACATAAGGTAAGAGACTATGGTTTGAAAACCTTTCTTTTTCCAGTGAAGTTTCCAGAGAACTACACGGCGTTTTCAAAAAAAGTCCCTGCCTCCCTCTACCCCCTCCTCACTCCCTGCGTACAGGAGAGGGTGAAAGCGATGACAGAATCTCAAAAAACATAAGGCAAGAGACTATGGTTTGAAAACTTTTCTTTTTCCAGTGAAGTTTCCAGAGAACTATACGGTGTTTTCAAAAGAAGTCCCTGCCTCCCTCTACCCCCTCCCACTCCCTGCCTACAAGAAAGGGTGAAAGCGGTGACAGAATCTCAAAAAACATAAAGCAAGAGACTATGGTTTGAAAACTTTTCTTTTTCCAGTGAAGTTTCCAGAGAACTACACGGCGTTTTCAAAAAAGTCCCTGCCTCCCTCTACCCCCTCCCACTCCCTGCCTACAGGAGAGGGTGAAAGCGCTGACAGAATCTCAAAAAACATAAGGCAAGAGACTATGGTTTGAAAACCTTTCTTTTTCCAGTGAAGTTTCCAGAGAACTATACGGTGTTTTCAAAAGAAGTCCGTGCCTCCCCTTACCCCCTCCTCAGTCCCTGCCTACAGGAGAGGGTGAAAGCGGTGACAGAATCTCAAGAAACATAAGGTAAGAGACTACGGTTTGAAAACTTTTCTTTTTCAAGTGAAGTTTCCAGAGAACTACACGGCGTTTTCAAAAGAAGTCCCTGCCTCCCACTACCCCCTCCTCACTCCCTGCCTACAGGAAAGGGTGAAAACGGTGTCAGAATCTCAAAAAACATAACGCAAGAGACTATGGTTTGAAAACTTTTCTTTTTCCAGTGAAGCTTTCAGAGAACTACACGGCGTTTTCAAAAGAAGTCCCCGCCTCCCTCTACCCCCTCCCACTCCCTGCCTACAGGAGAGGGTGAAAGCGGTGATAGAATCTCAAAAAACATAAGGCAAGAGACTATGGTTTGAAAACTTTTCTTTTTCCAGTGAAGTTTCCAGAGAACTATACGGCGTTTTCAAAAGAAGTCCCTGCCTACCTCTACCCCCACCTCACTCCCTGCCTACAGGGGAGGGTGAAAGCGGTGACAGAATCTCAAAAACATAAGGCAAGAGACTATGGTTTGAAAACTTTTCTTTTTCCAGTGAAGTTTCCAGAGAACTACATGGCGTTTTCAAAAAAGTCCGTGCCTCCCTCTACCCGCTCCTCACTCCCGGCCTACAGGAGAGGGTGAAAGCGGTGACAGAATCTCAAAAAACATAAGGCAAGAGACTATGGTTTGAAAACTTTTCTTTTTCCGGTGAAGTTTCCAGAGAACTTACGGCGTTTTCAAAAGAAGTCCCTGCCTCCCTCTACCCCCTCCTCACTCCCTGCCTGCAGGATAGGGTGAAAGCGGTGACAGAATCTCAAAAAACATAAGGCAAGAGACTATGGTTTGAAAACTTTTCTTTTTCCAGTGAAGTTTCCAGAGAACGATACGGCGTTTTCAAAATAAGTCTACCCCCTCACACTCCCTGCCTACAGGAAAGGGTGAAAACGGTGACAGAATCTCAAAAAACATAAGGTAAGAGACTATGGTTTGAAAACTTCTTTTTCCAGTGAAGTTTCCAGAGAACTATACGGCGTTTTCAAAAAGAAGTCCCTGCCTCCCTCTACCCCCTCCCACACCCTGCCTACAGGAAAGGGTGAAAACGGTGACAGAATCTCAAAAAACATAAGGTGAGAGACTATGGTTTGAAAACTTTTCTTTTTCCAGTGAAGTTTCCAGAGAACTATACGGCGTTTTGAAAAGAAGTCCCTGCCTCCCTCTACCCCCTCCCACTCCCTGCCTACAGGAAAGGGTGAAAACGGTGACAGAATCTCAAAAAACATAAGGCAAGAGACTATGGTTTGAAAACTTTTCTTTTTCCAGTGAAGTTTCCAGAGAACTACACGGCGTTTTCAAAAAAAGTCCCTGCCTCCCTCTACCCCCTCCTCACTCCCTGCGTACAGGAGAGGGTGAAAGCGATGACAGAATCTCAAAAAACATAAGGCAAGAGACTATGGTTTGAAAACTTTTCTTTTTCCAGTGAAGTTTCCAGAGAACTATACGGCGTTTTCAAAAGAAGTCCCTGCCTCCCTCTACTCCCTCCCACTCCCTGCCTACAAGAAAGGGTGAAAGCGGTGACAGAATCTCAAAAAACATAAGGCAAGAGACTATGGTTTGAAAACTTTTTTTTTCCAGTGAAGTTTCCAGAGAACTACACGGCGTTTTCAAAAAAGTCCCTGCCTCCCTCTACCCCCTCCCACTCCCTGCCTACAGGAAAGGGTGAAAACGGTGACAGAATCTCAAAAAACATAAGGCAAGAGACTATGGTTTGAAAACTTTTCCTTTTCCAGTGAAGTTTCCAGACAACTACACGGCGTTTTCAAAAGAAGTCCCTGCCTCCCTCTACCCCCTCCCACTCCCTGCCTACAGGAGAGGGTGAAAGCGCTGATAGAATCTCAAAAAACATAAGGCAAGAGACTATGGTTTGAAAACCTTTCTTTTTCCAGTGAAGTTTCCAGAGAACTATACGGCGTTTTCAAAAGATGTCCCTGCCTCCCTCTACCCCCTCGTCACTCCCTGCCTACAGGAAAGGGTGAAAACGGTGACAGAATCTCAAAAAACAACGCAAGAGACTATGGTTTGAAAACTTTTCTTTTTCCAGTGAAGTTTTCAGAGAACTACACGGCGTTTTCAAAAGAAGTCCCCGCCTCCCTCTACCCCCTCCCACTCCCTGCCTACAGGAAAGGGTGAAAACGGTGGCAGAATCTCAAAAAACATAAGGCAAGAGACTATGGTTTGAAAACTTTTCTTTTTCCAGTGAAGTTTCCAGAGAACTATACGGCGTTTTCAAAAGAAGTCCCTGCCTCCCTCTACCCCCTCAGACTCCCTGCCTACAGGAAAGGGTGAAAATGGTGACAGAATCTCAAAAAACATAACGCAAGAGACTATGGTGTGAAAACTTTTCTTTTTCCAGTGAAGTTTCCAGAGAACTATACGGCGTTTTCAAAAGAAGTCCCTGCCTACCTCTACCCCCACCTCACTCCCTGCCTACAGGAGAGGGTGAAAGCGGTGACAGAATCTCAAAAACATAAGGCAAGAGACTATGGTTTGAAAACTTTTCTTTTTCCAGTGAAGTTTCCAGAGAACTACACGGCGTTTTCAAAAGAAGTCCCCGCCTCCCTCTACCCCCTCCCACTCCCTGCCTACAGGAAAGGGTGAAAACGGTGGCAGAATCTCAAAAAACATAAGGTAAGAGACTATGGTTTGAAAACTTTTCTTTTTCCAGTGAAGTTTCCAGAGAACTATACGGCGTTTTCAAAAGATGTCCCTGCCTCCCTCTACCCCCTCCTCACTCCCTGCCTACAGGAAAGGGTGAAAACGGTGACAGAATCTCAAAAAACAACGCAAGAGACTATGGTTTGAAAACTTTTCTTTTTCCAGTGAAGTTTTCAGAGAACTACACGGCGTTTTCAAAAGAAGTCCCCGCCTCCCTCTACCCCCTCCCACTCCCTGCCTACAGGAAAGGGTGAAAACGGTGGCAGAATCTCAAAAAACATAAGGCAAGAGACTATGGTTTGAAAACTTTTCTTTTTCCAGTGAAGTTTCCAGAGAACTATACGGCGTTTTCAAAAGAAGTCCCTGCCTCCCTCTACCCCCTCCCACTCCCTGCCTACAGGAAAGGGTGAAAATGGTGACAGAATCTCAAAAAACATAACGCAAGAGACTATGGTGTGAAAACTTTTCTTTTTCCAGTGAAGTTTCCAGAGAACTATACGGCGTTTTCAAAAGAAGTCCCTGCCTACCTCTACCCCCTCCCACTCCCTGCCTACAGGAAAGGGTGAAAACGGTGGCAGAATCTCAAAAAACATAAGGTAAGAGACTATGGTTTGAAAACTTTTCTTTTTCCAGTGAAGTTTCCAGAGAACTATACGGCGTTTTCAAAAGATGTCCCTGCCTCCCTCTACCCCCTCCTCACTCCCTGCCTACAGGAAAGGGTGAAAACGGTGACAGAATCTCAAAAAACATAAGGTAAGAGACTATGGTTTGAAAACTTTTCTTTTTCCAGTGAAGTTTCCAGAGAACTATACGGCGTTTTCAAAAGATGTCCCTGCCTCCCTCTACCCCCTCCTCACTCCCTGCCTACAGGAAAGGGTGAAAACGGTGACAGAATCTCAAAAAACAACGCAAGAGACTATGGTTTGAAAACTTTTCTTTTTCCAGTGAAGTTTTCAGAGAACTACACGGCGTTTTCAAAAGAAGTCCCCGCCTCCCTCTACCCCCTCCCACTCCCTGCCTACAGGAAAGGGTGAAAACGGTGGCAGAATCTCAAAAAACATAAGGCAAGAGACTATGGTTTGAAAACTTTTCTTTTTCCAGTGAAGTTTCCAGAGAACTATACGGCGTTTTCAAAAGAAATCCCTGCCTCCCTCTACCCCCTCCCACTCCCTGCCTACAGGAAAGGGTGAAAATGGTGACAGAATCTCAAAAAACATAACGCAAGAGACTATGGTGTGAAAACTTTTCTTTTTCCAGTGAAGTTTCCAGAGAACTATACGGCGTTTTCAAAAGAAGTCCCTGCCTACCTCTACCCCCACCTCACTCCCTGCCTACAGGAGAGGGTGAAAGCGGTGACAGAATCTCAAAAACATAAGGCAAGAGACTATGGTTTGAAAACTTTTCTTTTTCCAGTTAAGTTTCCAGAGAACTATACGGCGTTTTCAAAAGAAGTCCCTGCCTACCTCTACCCCCACCTCACTCCCTGCCTACAGGAGAGGGTGAAAGCGGTGACAGAATCTCAAAAACATAAGGCAAGAGACTATGGTTTGAAAACTTTTCTTTTTCCAGTGAAGTTTCCAGAGAACTACATGGCGTTTTCAAAAAAGTCCCTGCCTCCCTCTACCCGCTCCTCACTCCCCGCCTACAGGAGAGGGTGAAAGCGGTGACAGAATCTCAAAAAACATAAGGCAAGAGACTATGGTTTGAAAACTTTTCTTTTTCCAGTGAAGTTTTCAGAGAACTACACGGCGTTTTCAAAAGAAGTCCCCGCCTCCCTCTACCCCCTCCCACTCCCTGCCTACAGGAAAGGGTGAAAACGGTGGCAGAATCTCAAAAAACATAAGGTAAGAGACTATGGTTTGAAAACTTTTCTTTTTCCAGTGAAGTTTCCAGAGAACTATACGGCGTTTTCAAAAGATGTCCCTGCCTCCCTCTACCCCCTCCTCACTCCCTGCCTACAGGAAAGGGTGAAAACGGTGACAGAATCTCAAAAAACAACGCAAGAGACTATGGTTTGAAAACTTTTCTTTTTCCAGTGAAGTTTTCAGAGAACTACACGGCGTTTTCAAAAGAAGTCCCCGCCTCCCTCTACCCCCTCCCACTCCCTGCCTACAGGAAAGGGTGAAAACGGTGGCAGAATCTCAAAAAACATAAGGCAAGAGACTACGGTTTGAAAACTTTTCTTTTTCCAGTGAAGTTTCCAGAGAACTATACGGCGTTTTCAAAAGAAGTCCCTGCCTCCCTCTACCCCCTCCCACTCCCTGCCTACAGGAAAGGGTGAAAATGGTGACAGAATCTCAAAAAACATAACGCAAGAGACTATGGTGTGAAAACTTTTCTTTTTCCAGTGAAGTTTCCAGAGAACTATACGGCGTTTTCAAAAGAAGTCCCTGCCTACCTCTACCCCCTCCTCACTCCCTGCCTACAGGAAAGGGTGAAAACGGTGACAGAATCTCAAAAAACAACGCAAGAGACTATGGTTTGAAAACTTTTCTTTTTCCAGTGAAGTTTTCAGAGAACTACACGGCGTTTTCAAAAGAAGTCCCCGCCTCCCTCTACCCCCTCCCACTCCCTGCCTACAGGAAAGGGTGAAAACGGTGGCAGAATCTCAAAAAACATAAGGTAAGAGACTATGGTTTGAAAACTTTTCTTTTTCCAGTGAAGTTTCCAGAGAACTATACGGCGTTTTCAAAAGATGTCCCTGCCTCCCTCTACCCCCTCCTCACTCCCTGCCTACAGGAAAGGGTGAAAACGGTGACAGAATCTCAAAAAACATAAGGTAAGAGACTATGGTTTGAAAACTTTTCTTTTTCCAGTGAAGTTTCCAGAGAACTATACGGCGTTTTCAAAAGATGTCCCTGCCTCCCTCTACCCCCTCCTCACTCCCTGCCTACAGGAAAGGGTGAAAACGGTGACAGAATCTCAAAAAACAACGCAAGAGACTATGGTTTGAAAACTTTTCTTTTTCCAGTGAAGTTTTCAGAGAACTACACGGCGTTTTCAAAAGAAGTCCCCGCCTCCCTCTACCCCCTCCCACTCCCTGCCTACAGGAAAGGGTGAAAACGGTGGCAGAATCTCAAAAAACATAAGGCAAGAGACTATGGTTTGAAAACTTTTCTTTTTCCAGTGAAGTTTCCAGAGAACTATACGGCGTTTTCAAAAGAAATCCCTGCCTCCCTCTACCCCCTCCCACTCCCTGCCTACAGGAAAGGGTGAAAGCGGTGACAGAATCTCAAAAACATAAGGCAAGAGACTATGGTTTGAAAACTTTTCTTTTTCCAGTGAAGTTTCCAGAGAACTATACGGCGTTTTCAAAAGAAGTCCCTGCCTACCTCTACCCCCACCTCACTCCCTGCCTACAGGAGAGGGTGAAAGCGGTGACAGAATCTCAAAAACATAAGGCAAGAGACTATGGTTTGAAAACTTGTCTTTTTCCAGTGAAGTTTCCAGAGAACTACACGGCGTTTTCAAAAGAAGTCCCCGCCTCCCTCTACCCCCTCCCACTCCCTGCCTACAGGAAAGGGTGAAAACGGTGGCAGAATCTCAAAAAACATAAGGTAAGAGACTATGGTTTGAAAACTTTTCTTTTTCCAGTGAAGTTTCCAGAGAACTATACGGCGTTTTCAAAAGATGTCCCTGCCTCCCTCTACCCCCTCCTCACTCCCTGCCTACAGGAAAGGGTGAAAACGGTGACAGAATCTCAAAAAACAACGCAAGAGACTATGGTTTGAAAACTTTTCTTTTTCCAGTGAAGTTTTCAGAGAACTACACGGCGTTTTCAAAAGAAGTCCCCGCCTCCCTCTACCCCCTCCCACTCCCTGCCTACAGGAAAGGGTGAAAACGGTGGCAGAATCTCAAAAAACATAAGGCAAGAGACTATGGTTTGAAAACTTTTCTTTTTCCAGTGAAGTTTCCAGAGAACTATACGGCGTTTTCAAAAGAAGTCCCTGCCTCCCTCTACCCCCTCCCACTCCCTGCCTACAGGAAAGGGTGAAAATGGTGACAGAATCTCAAAAAACATAACGCAAGAGACTATGGTGTGAAAACTTTTCTTTTTCCAGTGAAGTTTCCAGAGAACTACACGGCGTTTTCAAAAGATGTCCCTGCCTCCCTCTACCCCCTCCTCACTCCCTGCCTACAGGAAAGGGTGAAAACGGTGACAGAATCTCAAAAAACATAAGGTAAGAGACTATGGTTTGAAAACTTTTCTTTTTCCAGTGAAGTTTCCAGAGAACTATACGGCGTTTTCAAAAGATGTCCCTGCCTCCCTCTACCCCCTCCTCACTCCCTGCCTACAGGAAAGGGTGAAAACGGTGACAGAATCTCAAAAAACAACGCAAGAGACTATGGTTTGAAAACTTTTCTTTTTCCAGTGAAGTTTTCAGAGAACTACACGGCGTTTTCAAAAGAAGTCCCCGCCTCCCTCTACCCCCTCCCACTCCCTGCCTACAGGAAAGGGTGAAAACGGTGGCAGAATCTCAAAAAACATAAGGCAAGAGACTATGGTTTGAAAACTTTTCTTTTTCCAGTGAAGTTTCCAGAGAACTATACGGCGTTTTCAAAAGAAATCCCTGCCTCCCTCTACCCCCTCCCACTCCCTGCCTACAGGAAAGGGTGAAAATGGTGACAGAATCTCAAAAAACATAACGCAAGAGACTATGGTGTGAAAACTTTTCTTTTTCCAGTGAAGTTTCCAGAGAACTATACGGCGTTTTCAAAAGAAGTCCCTGCCTACCTCTACCCCCACCTCACTCCCTGCCTACAGGAGAGGGTGAAAGCGGTGACAGAATCTCAAAAACATAAGGCAAGAGACTATGGTTTGAAAACTTTTCTTTTTCCAGTGAAGTTTCCAGAGAACTATACGGCGTTTTCAAAAGATGTCCCTGCCTCCCTCTACCCCCTCCTCACTCCCTGCCTACAGGAAAGGGTGAAAACGGTGACAGAATCTCAAAAAACAACGCAAGAGACTATGGTTTGAAAACTTTTCTTTTTCCAGTGAAGTTTTCAGAGAACTACACGGCGTTTTCAAAAGAAGTCCCCGCCTCCCTCTACCCCCTCCCACTCCCTGCCTACAGGAAAGGGTGAAAACGGTGGCAGAATCTCAAAAAACATAAGGCAAGAGACTATGGTTTGAAAACTTTTCTTTTTCCAGTGAAGTTTCCAGAGAACTATACGGCGTTTTCAAAAGAAGTCCCTGCCTCCCTCTACCCCCTCCCACTCCCTGCCTACAGGAAAGGGTGAAAATGGTGACAGAATCTCAAAAAACATAACGCAAGAGACTATGGTGTGAAAACTTTTCTTTTTCCAGTGAAGTTTCCAGAGAACTACACGGCGTTTTCAAAAGATGTCCCTGCCTCCCTCTACCCCCTCCTCACTCCCTGCCTACAGGAAAGGGTGAAAACGGTGACAGAATCTCAAAAAACATAAGGTAAGAGACTATGGTTTGAAAACTTTTCTTTTTCCAGTGAAGTTTCCAGAGAACTATACGGCGTTTTCAAAAGATGTCCCTGCCTCCCTCTACCCCCTCCTCACTCCCTGCCTACAGGAAAGGGTGAAAACGGTGACAGAATCTCAAAAAACAACGCAAGAGACTATGGTTTGAAAACTTTTCTTTTTCCAGTGAAGTTTTCAGAGAACTACACGGCGTTTTCAAAAGAAGTCCCCGCCTCCCTCTACCCCCTCCCACTCCCTGCCTACAGGAAAGGGTGAAAACGGTGGCAGAATCTCAAAAAACATAAGGCAAGAGACTATGGTTTGAAAACTTTTCTTTTTCCAGTGAAGTTTCCAGAGAACTATACGGCGTTTTCAAAAGAAATCCCTGCCTCCCTCTACCCCCTCCCACTCCCTGCCTACAGGAAAGGGTGAAAATGGTGACAGAATCTCAAAAAACATAACGCAAGAGACTATGGTGTGAAAACTTTTCTTTTTCCAGTGAAGTTTCCAGAGAACTATACGGCGTTTTCAAAAGAAGTCCCTGCCTACCTCTACCCCCACCTCACTCCCTGCCTACAGGAGAGGGTGAAAGCGGTGACAGAATCTCAAAAACATAAGGCAAGAGACTATGGTTTGAAAACTTTTCTTTTTCCAGTGAAGTTTCCAGAGAACTATACGGCGTTTTCAAAAGAAGTCCCTGCCTACCTCTACCCCCACCTCACTCCCTGCCTACAGGAGAGGGTGAAAGCGGTGACAGAATCTCAAAAACATAAGGCAAGAGACTATGGTTTGAAAACTTGTCTTTTTCCAGTGAAGTTTTCAGAGAACTACACGGCGTTTTCAAAAGAAGTCCCCGCCTCCCTCTACCCCCTCATACTCCCTGCCTACAGGAAAGGGTGAAAACGGTGGCAGAATCTCAAAAAACATAAGGCAAGAGACTATGGTTTGAAAACTTTTCTTTTTCCAGTGAAGTTTCCAGAGAACTATACGGCGTTTTCAAAAAAGTCCCTGCCTCCCTCTACCCCCTCCCACTCCCTGCCTACAGGAGAGGGTGAAAGCGGTGACAGAATCTCAAAAAACATAAGGCAAGAGACTATGGTTTGAAAACTTTTCTTTTTCCACTGAAGTTTTCAGAGAACTACACGTCGTTTTCAAAAGAATTCCGTGCCTCCATTTACCCCCTCCTCAGTCCCTGCCTACAGGAGAGGGTGAAAGCGATGACAGAATCTCAAAAAACATAAGGCAAGAGACTATGGTTTGAAAACTTTTCTTTTTCCAGTGAAGTTTCCAGAGAACTATACGGCGTTTTCAAAAGAAGTCCCTGCCTCCCTCTACCCCCTCCCACTCCCTGCCTACAGGAAAGGGTGAAAACGGTGGCAGAATCTCAAAAAACATAAGGTAAGAGACTATGGTTTGAAAACTTTTCTTTTTCCAGTGAAGTTTCCAGAGAACTATACGGCGTTTTGAAAAGAAGTCCCTGCCTCCCTCTACCCCCTCCCACTCCCTGCCTACAGGAAAGGGTGAAAACGGTGACAGAATCTCAAAAAACATAAGCCAAGAGACTATGGTTTGAAAGCTTTTCTTTTTCCAGTGAAGTTTCCAGAGAACTACACGGCGTTTTCAAAAAAAGTCCCTGCCTCCATTTACCCCCTCCTCACTCCCTGCCTACAGGAGAGGGTGAAAGCGATGACAGAATCTCAAAAAACATAAGGCAAGAGACTATGGTTTGAAAACTTTTCTTTTTCCAGTGAAGTTTCCAGAGAACTACATGGCGTTTTCAAAAAAGTCCCTGCCTCCCTCTACCCCCTTCTCACTCCCGGCCTACAGGAGAGGGTGAAAGCGGTGACAGAATCTCAAAAAACATAAGGCAAGAGACTATGGTTTGAAAACTTTTCTTTTTCCGGTGAAGTTTCCACAGAACTTACGGCGTTTTCAAAAGAAGTCCCTGCCTCCCTCTACCCCCTACTCACTCCCTGACTGCAGGAGAGGGTGAAAGCGGTGACAGAATCTCAAAAAACATAAGGCAAGAGACTATGGTTTGAAAACTTTTCTTTTTCCAGTGAAGTTTCCAGAGAACTACACGGCGTTTTCAAAAAAGTCCCTGCCTCCCTCTACCCCCTCCCACTCCCTGCCTACAGGAAAGGGTGAAAACGGTGACAGAATCTCAAAAAACATAAGGCAAGAGACTATGGTTTGAAAACTTTTCTTTTTCCAGTGAAGTTTCCAGAGAACTACACGGCGTTTTCAAAAAAGTCCCTGCCTCCCTCTACCCCCTCCTCACTCCCTGCCTACAGGAGAGGGTGAAAGCGATGACAGAATCTCAAAAAACATAAGGCAAGAGACTATGGTTTGAAAACTTTTCTTTTTCCAGTGAAGTTTCCAGAGAACTATACGGCGTTTTAAAAAGAAGTCCCTGCCTCCCTCTACCCCCTCCCACTCCCTGCCTACAAGAAAGGGTGAAAGCGGTGACAGAATCTCAAAAAACATAAGGCAAGATACTATGGTTTGAAAACTTTTCTTTTTCCAGTGAAGTTTCCAGAGAACTATGCGTCGTTTTCAAAAGAAGTCCCTGCCTCCCTCTACCCCCACCTCACTCCCTGCCTACAGGAGAGGGTGAAAGCGGTGACAGGATCTCAAAAAACATAAGGCAAGAGACTATGGTTTGAAAACTTTTCTTTTTCCAGTGAGGTTTCCAGAGAACTACACGGCGCTTTCAAAAGAAGTCCCTGCCTCCCTCTACCCCCTCCCACTCCCTGCCTACAGGAAAGGGTGAAAATGGTGACAGAATCTCAAAAAACATAACGCAAGAGACTATGGTGTGAAAACTTTTCTTTTTCCAGTGAAGTTTTCAGAGAACTACACGGCGTTTTCAAAAGAAGTCCCCGCCTCCCTCTACCCCCTCCCACTCCCTGCCTACAGGAAAGGGTGAAAACGGTGGCAGAATCTCAAAAAACATAAGGCAAGAGACTATGGTTTGAAAACTTTTCTTTTTCCAGTGAAGTTTCCAGAGAACTATACGGCGTTTTCAAAAAAGTCCCTGCCTCCCTCTACCCCCTCCCACTCCCTGCCTACAGGAGAGGGTGAAAGCGGTGACAGAATCTCAAAAAACATAAGGCAAGAGACTATGGTTTGAAAACTTTTCTTTTTCCACTGAAGTTTTCAGAGAACTACACGTCGTTTTCAAAAGAATTCCGTGCCTCCATTTACCCCCTCCTCAGTCCCTGCCTACAGGAGAGGGTGAAAGCGATGACAGAATCTCAAAAAACATAAGGCAAGAGACTATGGTTTGAAAACTTTTCTTTTTCCAGTGAAGTTTCCAGAGAACTATACGGCGTTTTCAAAAGAAGTCCCTGCCTCCCTCTACCCCCTCCCACTCCCTGCCTACAGGAGAGGGTGAAAGCGGTGACAGAATCTCAAAAAACATAAGGCAAGAGACTATGGTTTGAAAACTTTTCTTTTTCCAGTGAAGTTTCCAGAGAACTATACGGCGTTTTCAAAAGAAGTCCCTGCCTACCTCTACCCCCACCTCACTCCCTGCCTACAGGAGAGGGTGAAAGCGGTGACAGAATCTCAAAAACATAAGGCAAGAGATTATGGTTTGAAAACTTTTCTTTTTCCAGTGAAGTTTCCAGAGAACTACATGGCGTTTTCAAAAAAGTCCCTGCCTCCCTCTACCCGCTCCTCACTCCCCGCCTACAGGAGAGGGTGAAAGCGGTGACAGAATCTCAAAAAACATAAGGCAAGAGACTATGGTTTGAAAACTTTTCTTTTTCCGGTGAAGTTTCCAGAGAACTTACGGCGTTTTCAAAAGAAGTCCCTGCCTCCCTCTACCCCCTCCTCACTCCCTGCCTACAGGAGAGGGTGAAAGCGGTGACATAACTTCAAAAAACATAAGGCAAGAGACTATGGTTTGAAAACTTTTCTTTTTCCAGTGATGTTTCCAGAGAACTATACGGCGTTTTCAAAAGAAGTCCCCGCCTCCCTCTACCCCCTCCCACTCCCTGCCTACAGGAAAGGGTGAAAACGGTGGCAGAATCTCAAAAAACATAAGGTAAGAGACTATGGTTTGAAAGCTTTTCTTTTTCCAGTGAAGTTTCCAGAGAACTACATGGCGTTTTCAAAAAAGTCCCTGCCTCCCTCTACCCCCTTCTCACTCCCGGCCTACAGGAGAGGGTGAAAGCGGTGACAGAATCTTAAAAAACATAAGGCAAGAGACTATGGTTTGAAAACTTTTCTTTTTCCGGTGAAGTTTCCAGAGAACTTACGGCGTTTTCAAAAGAAGTCCCTGCCTCCCTCTACCCCCTCCTCACTCCCTGCCTGCAGGAGAGGGTGAAAGCGGTGACAGAATCTCAAAAAACATAAGGCAAGAGACTATGGTTTGAAAACTTTTCTTTTTCCAGTGAAGTTTCCAGAGAACTATACGGCGTTTTCAAAATAAGTCCCTGCCTCCCTCTACCCCCTCCCACTCCCTGCCTACAGGAAAGGGTGAAGACGGTGACAGAATCTCAAAAAACATAAGGCAAGAGACTATGGTTTGAAAACTTTTCTTTTTCCAGTGAAGTTTCCAGAGAACTATACGGCGTTTTCAAAAGAAGTCCCTGCCTCCCTCTACCCCCTCCCACTCCCTGCCTACAGGAAAGGGTGAAAACGGTGACAGAATCTCAAAAAACATAAGGTAAGAGACTACGGTTTGAAAACTTTTCTTTTTCCAGTGAAGTTTCCAGAGAACTATACGGCGTTTTGAAAAGAAGTCCCTGCCTCCCTCTACCCCCTCCCACTCCCTGCCTACAGGAAAGGGTGAAAACGGTGACAGAATCTCAAAAAACATAAGGCAAGAGACTATGGTTTGAAAACTTTTCTTTTTCCAGTGAAGTTTCCAGAGAACTACACGGCGTTTTCAAAAAAAGTCCCTGCCTCCCTCTACCCCCTCCTCACTCCCTGCCTACAGGAGAGGGTGAAAGCGATGACAGAATCTCAAAAACCATAAGGCAAGAGACTATGGTTTGAAAACTTTTCTTTTTCCAGTGAAGTTTCCAGAGAACTATACGGCGTTTTAAAAAGAAGTCCCTGCCTCCCTCTACCCCCTCCCACTCCCTGCCTACAAGAAAGGGTGAAAGCGGTGACAGAATCTCAAAAAACATAAGGCAAGATACTATGGTTTGAAAACTTTTCTTTTTCCAGTGAAGTTTCCAGAGAACTACACGGCGTTTTCAAAAAAGTCCCTGCCTCCCTCTACCCCCTCCCACTCCCTGCCTACAGGGAAGGGTGAAAACGGTGACAGAATCTCAAAAAACATAAGGCAAGAGACTATGGTTTGAAAACTTTTCTTTTTCCAGTGAAGTTTCCAGAGAACTATACGGCGTTTTCAAAAGAAGTAGCTGCCTCCCTCTACCCCCTCCTCACTCCCTGCCTACAGGAGAGGGTGAAAGCGGTGACAGAATCTCAAAAAACATATTTCAAGAGACTATGGTTTGAAAACTTTTCTTTTTCCAGTGAAGTTTCCAGAGAACTATGCGTCGTTTTCAAAAGAAGTCCCTGCCTCCCTCTACCCCCACCTCACTCCCTGCCTACAGGAGAGGGTGAAAGCGGTGACAGGATCTCAAAAAATATAAGGCAAGAGACTATGGTTTGAAAACTTTTCTTTTTCCAGTGAAGTTTCCAGAGAACTACACGGCGTTTTCAAAAAAGTCCCTGCCTCCCTCTACCCCCTCCCACTCCCTGCCTACAGGAAAGGGTGAAAACGGTGACAGAATCTCAAAAAACATAAGGCAAGAGACTATGGTTTGAAAACTTTTCTTTTTCCAGTGAAGTTTCCAGAGAACTATACGGCGTTTTCAAAAGAAGTAGCTGCCTCCCTCTACCCCCTCCCACTCCCTGCCTACGGGAAAGGGTGAAAGCGGTGACAGAATCTCAAAAAACATAAGGCAAGAGACTATGGTTTGAAAACTTTTCTTTTTCCAGTGAAGTTTCCAGAGAACTACACGCGTTTTCAAAAAAGTCCTTGCCTCCCTCTTCCCCCTCCTCACTCCCTGCCTACAGGAGAGGGTGAAAGCGGTGACAGAATCTGAAAAAACATAAGGCAAGAGACTATGGTTTGAAAACTTTTCTTTTTCCGGTGAAGTTTCCAGAGAACTTACGGCGTTTTCAAAAGAAGTCCCTGCCTCCCTCTACCCCCTTTCCACTCCCTGCCTATAGGGGAGGGTGAAAACGGTGACGGAATCTCAAAAAAAAGGCAAGAGACTATGGTCTGACTGTCTTTTTAACCTAGAAGAACATTCTGGCATATTAGGACCGTTCCGAGTTTATGATTATTGCTTTATAGCATTCACTTCTGCAGCATTCAGCATACTGGCTGCCCTAGACAAAAAAGAAACGTTGGGTATCTCATAATGCATTTCCTAAATACGCCCTTAATCCCTAAGGTGGTCGCTTCGAAGACGATCATAACAATAGTGAGCAAGATAAAGAATTTACCTTCGAATACAGTCTTTAAAGTGCCCGAAATAACTTTCATGTCGTTTTCAATACTCTTTGCCCAGTTTCCAACATCACCGATTTCCTGCAATATTCCTCATTGTAAATGCCAGCCGATGCAGATGATAACGGTACGAGTAGTAAGCACTCACGGTCATTTTCCCATCTTCTTTTCTGCTTTCAAAATGAACCAAAACAAAAGCGGTACTGATCCTTTCGCATCAAACAAATAGTTTTAAGGAACTTGACTCTTAAACACTCCACACATGCACTATCTTCCTCATGTTTTGGGGTCTTCGGTGTCTTTGAGACACCCGCGAACGAGTTTTTTCGGGGGACTGATACTGATACTGACCGTCACCGTCGAGGAAGAAATCGAAAAGATCTTCAATGAAGGGAAGATCATAGGGGCAGGCCTATGAAATGTGATGGGGAGCCCCTGAAGAACATCATCTGGGGCCCGAAGAAATTGAGTCGGAGACCTCTAGCTCGAACAGCTACAAATCATTGTTCGAGGACTCCCGAAGTGCGACTGCATCCTCGACCTGATCTTACGAGATCGCCACCTCGAATAAGTGGTAACTGATACTAGCAACAATTATAAATATGCGTCATAATCGGCTAAATATGTAAAATATGTCATGCAGATTTACATAATTCGTATTTAATTATGTAATTGGATGACCTTAAGTGCCTGATTGAGTGAGTCGGTTAACTGGATCCATTGTTCGGTCTGTCTGGCCAAATTGGCGGCGTTATTCTCCAACTTCTTTGCCTCCACATCTAATCTCTTTTGATTGTTATATGCTTGTGAAACACTGCAAATTCACTCAAATAATAGATGGCGTTTTTCAGCATTATATCGATAAGGTCATCCCAATTTATAAAATCGAGTAGATTTCTGGACGACACTTCATGTGCTCACAACTAATTTGGTCACTACTCTTTAAGTCGCCTCAATCCTCCTTCTTTTGCATATTTTTAATGTAATTTTCTTAGACTTCTATATCTGCCCTTCAGATTACCCGTGGGTTTTTTTTCCTTTCTATCCCATCGAGATACCAAAAGCTGAAATAGTAAATGCGAAAAACGTGCCCTAGACTTGTTTGGTGATATATCCATGAAAGGAGTTACCTTCCCTGATGAATAACTTCAACAATTTGAAGAAGATATACACGACTTATCAAATATTCAACATATTTCTAGACCTGTATTTGTAATAAAAATATGTATGTGCTTGATGGTGACATATTCTTTAAATGTCAAATATGGAAAAAATTGAAAGCGTGCAAATACATCAAGAAATATTTGAATATTTGAATAATATAGTGATTTCAAATAATAATAATGAAAATAAAACGAACGCATAATTGAGATGATCGACTATTGCACTTGATAAATTATGTGCTGCAACTATTGCTTCATTCTTGCGTTTTTCTAAAAATGAAATCTTATCAAACAAAAAAAAAAAAGAAGTCGTATCGCCATCCGAAATTAATTTATCTAGGGATATCAATGGATCGGATTTCTCAATAAGCATTCCGATTAACGTCATAAATTTTCATCATTTTTGAAAATTTGGATCATCGAAGATTCCATCCCTATCTTCTACTAAACAATTAGAATAGATTTTTATTCTGCAGTAATTATGACAATATAATATTTAAATTTATAAATTACACAACCTATCTTATATAATTTAACACTTTATTCTATTCGATGCAGTGATCGGAAGTATTTTCCTAAAGTTTCACATTACATTTGTATCAATATTTATTCCAAAAAAATAGCACAAACCTTGTAACTCTTTACGTAATTGTTGTGAAACGTTGTGCTCTTTAACCATTTTAGCCAACATTCTCCTCAATACCCAACTTTTAATCTTTTTTTTTTGTCAATCTGGAAATAAATAAACTTTATTGAGTTGGAAATAAATTTGTTTGCATATATAAGAAAACGATTCAAATTCAAATTCAAAGAACAAATTGTAATGCTTTCGCTATTGTAAAGTGATATCATAAAATATAGAGAACCTCCCACTGAAATTCTTCGATCGCTTAATGGATTTATTCATTCATTAAACGCTGCAATATGTGTCGTCATCAAAACGAAGCAAAAATGAAATGAAACATTTGTGGATTAGCATTAATACCACAAAATACAGTATAGACACAACAATTCAAAAGAACGAATATTGTTGGTCATCTGCAGATTATCGTGATGGGAATACTCTTTGGCACAAGAACGCACCTCAGCGGGTTCGTTGTGGAAAAGACCCATGTGAAAAGAAAGCTAACGCACATAGTGGAACACCAACGATACCCCCCATCTAAACTCTTCGCAAAAGATCACATCAGTGTGAGTTCCAAGAGCATGATGAGAGTCTCCAGCATGATGACTTGTCCCTACATAGATATACTTGTTATGATGACTTTTAAGACATGACCACCTGCGAAATTATATCAGTAAATAAGCTTAGTGGCATCCCTCCTCATTCATAGATCACAAGTGCAATGTAGATGCAGCTATGGAATCAGCCGTAATGCCATGGAAAACATGTCTATCATGAATGCCTAGACAACGCAAGCTTCTCAAAAAATGCCCTAACTCAAAACTAAAAAGGATTTCAGGTTGAAGTGAAGTTGAAACAGTAACAAATTTCAACCACAGGAAGTGTGCTGATACGACTGGATGGGTGAATGGGAACGGGAAATGGAGGGCACAACGTGGAAACCCTCGTAGCACAATTAAGAGCGCAAAAGCGGACAGGTGCAGGACAACATATGCATTTTTTTACTATAAGCTGTACGACATCCCCATCTTGTAGCTTTTTCGTCTACGTCTTCCAAATGAAAGCAGTTTTCACAAAGACTAATCACTGTAAAATTGCTGATTGCTGAATACCTTCAACTATCTAAAATGTTTCAATAGCGGACAGTTACAATAAGAGGAAGGATCGACTAAGCGAGAATATTAAAATCTGCAAAACTTGTAGAGTAACAGTAAATGTTGACATTTTTGACTGAAATTATGCGTTAGTTTAAGCTAAACTGACGATGGAAACCCAGCGTGTCACTTAGTAACTTCAACTTTGACTCTTTCTAATCCCCTCTTCCTCCGAGAAACGCAACGAATAAAACCTCCCAGCGATTTGCAGATCTGCAATTTGGCTATGAAACAAACTGCTATGCGTATGCCTCTCACCCCTCCTCACATGCTTCCTCAAAAGACACTTCATCCGAATTCCAGACGTCCTCCTTCTCACTGCGGTTCATGCTCATGTCCGCTCCTTTTGTTCACATTCCACATTCCACTCTAGCTGCTATTCATTGTCATCCCATAGAAAATGCAACTTTAGTTAGCGCACAGCAAAATAAAAGCTGTAAATGATGAAGGTAAGCAAATCGATGAAATGAAAACATTTACTAATTGAACTTTCTCATCAAATACAGGATAACATGTAAGCAATTCACAACAACACATCATCCAGCAACCGATTCTTCCTCATCCCCCCCATACGCTTCCTCTTAATATTGCTGTCGCTTTCTCCACCCCACAATGCTTTTCTCTAGCAGTTCCCTGATATTTATGACGCCAAAATTTTCACACTTACTTTCCATAGAAATTTGAAGGCAAAATAAGGGAACTGAAATGCGGAAGCGAACCATAAATCAAAAAATTACGTCCTATTCATCACTTCTCGATGTATGTCCCTGATACAGGCATCATCCCTTTTACATAATACAATGACTGACGCAATTTTTCTGCCTCTCCCGCCTATGTCTCTATTTTGTTGTTTTCATTACTCTCCTATCTATTACGCACTATTTCTTCCCTCTCTGCTACTCTACATCAGTAGAAAAGTCATGAATTTGAGTGATCTTTCCTGATTCTAAACAATTTTCTACCCGTACAAAAAAAATTGATTTATATCTGCTTGGTGAAATATACTTTCATTGGCATCTGTGAAATGATCACAATGCAACGCATGGGGGTAATATAAGAGTTAATACGATAAAGGCAATTTAATCACGACTAGATGGCCATATGCACGTTTTGCAAAGCAGTCAACTGGCCACGAGCCAATTGTAATCGTTCTTCGATTTCCTGTTGTTCAGCTGTTAACCTCCTCCACGCTTCTTTATAAAACCTAAAAAAAAGAAATTACTCAACTTTAAAGATCATCAAAAATAACAGCAGTAATAAGAAGAAACACTTGCTACAAACCTTACCTGAACATCAGGAAAGTGTACTTAAAACAGCTCTATTACCTTGTTTTGGAAAACTTCATATCTGAGCTGATTGAATAATTAACTGATTTATCGCAAATCCCTCTTCTGCTGGCACTCATATTCACCACCATCTGTACTGGACAGGCTGACCACTCCTATCGGCTTTCAGATGCCCGCTTGATTCTGCTCGATCTCTGCCCCAAATCCATTGTTTCCGAGGTTGGTTTCTATTCTTTCGAAAAGATGCTCAAGCGACCAACAGGCTGGCTTCTTGTAGTGCGGAAATGAGGCTGACATTGAAAAGATTCTGGACAACTGCTCATTTAAGCAAAAAATAATGGTAATTGCGGACCTCGCACTTGGCATTATTCTTTGCTCAAATCCCCTCAAAACAGACTCTTACTTGATATAAAGGATCATTATCTCCACTCTTCCCCTACCACCCCACCCAATATTTTCCGCCTGCAAGGCACATGCCTTTGAGAAACAAAAGGATGAACTACAAACCTCCATTGGGCGATCGATTGTGGGCTAATGCGTGACTCTATAATAGCATCTAAACGCATATCCCTTCTATTGAACGCCTCCCATAACGCACATTGATCGCTGATCTGGCTCTTCACACGTTCCATTCTTGCCGTATGTGCCTCTTTGTCAATACCTTCCATGCCGTTGCTTAACATCCCTTCCAAACGTTCCAATTGCATGCGTAACTTCGTCTCTAACCTGCAATAATCCTTACATTTTTATGAAAGAGACGAATATTTAGATGTTGTTATATAATAACTGGAATAAGGAGGCTATGGCTAGCGATAAACAGCTAGAGTTATCTTCCCTAGAGTGCACAAAAACACACAATGATCGACAAAGTCAGGATGGCCACTAACATATATCATTGCGATCGAGTGCTTTCAATATTCAACAACGATAGAAAAAATTCTATAAAAGGAAGCGTTCCTTTCCAAAAGTCCACTGAACCTAACGAATAATATATTCTAAATCTTTAAGTTATGTTTAAAGAAATGGTATCACATTAACTTCATCGGTTAAATTTTCTATAAATAGCGGAATATATATAAACAAACTTCATGCAGTCAAATAAGCGTAAAGATTTGAAATATTTGCTTAGAAATCAAGTTGCAACCTGATAAGTCTTGTACTATGCGTGAGGTTGGCAATCATCTTTTGTGCACAATCGGCACTGCCCGCAGCATTTAACTCTTCGACGAGTGCATTCTTCAACGCTTCATTCGATTCGATTTCACCATCTAATACTGCTCGTTCCCGATCCAAAACGTCGATCTTTTTCGATAGTGATTCGATCAACTGAATTTTATATATCAATAAGGCAACGAATAAAATTATTTATAAATGGGATATGAACCCTTTGCTAACAGATTATCAGCCTAGTGTTCAACCCTCTAACCCATTATATATGAGAGAATCCGTTTCGGAATCCCTAAAATTGATACCGATGAGGAATGAGTTAAAAACGTGATTTCAATGAATTAAAAAATCAGGAAATGGTACAATGCAAAACGAATATGAACAATAAAGAAGGCGATTCAATGATACAAATCATCGAGTAGCGGTGAAATTTTCAGCCAACTGTTGCAGTAAATAGAATGAATCAAAATTAACGTGTTGAATGTTCATCAACAAACAACCAAAACTAATCCCCTAAAAGTGTTCCATTCTCTCTGAATAATTTTCTCTTTGTTCCTTTTTCCACTCTATGCATATAAAATGAATAAATAAAGGTTTTTGCATGCATAACAATACCTAAACAACGTATATGCATAACCAGGTAACTCAGAAAACACTATCTTCTACAACCACCTATAGAGATCATTAAGTAAGGGTTTTGGCTTAAAGAAGAGTATAACAATAGCAACGATATTTCGAGTATAAGGTATTATATCGATGAATAGCTGCAGTTTCGAAATTCTCAACGCAAGCTCAATCAAATCAGTCAGTGCTTATTAGAAGCTCAGATGCTTTTTATGCGCGAAGCTGAAAGCAGCTTTATAGTTTAATGGTGGCTTCAGAGGGGAAGATGCCCTCATATCAATTGCTTTGGATACGACCCGTTCTGTAAATTACCCACGGGCGCAAGTCAATGTTCTCTAACAATTTTGCAAAAAATGGAAAACGATAAGAAAGCCGGAACGCCCGAGCAAAAACCCAATTTAAGCCGCCTTCCCTCCTAAAACATGCAAATAACGCATTCTGCTCTTGGTTCACATAACTACTCTTTCGAAAACAAATGGAAAAGCGCGCCATGTTGTCGAACACTAATATGCGCTTTTGTGATCCTGCTCATCAAAACCACTAACTTTCACATTTTACTAGAAAATAATAAAATATAGGCAATAATCAATCCAAATTTTAAGAGAACCGATCATTCATACCAATCGCCAAAAAAAGATTAGTTCCCATGTGTGTTATGCAATCCCACTAGAAAATGACGGTTCGATAGATCAAAAAGTGCATACAAATTTTTAGGCACAATCGAATAACTTTCATGGACAGTTATTGGATCAATCCGAAACCTGACGTGCGAGGCCTTCCTATAGTGTAGATAACTTTCATAACTCATTCTTTGATAGTCTACAATTTGAAAACACCAGGCAGAAAGACACAGACAGACGGACGCTACCACAACGTACATTACACCCACATATCCTAATAGCGGGGCTGAATGTGCAAGAAAAAATCTCTTTAAAAAAAGTCAGACAAAATAAAACCTTTTGACGTTTTGTCTCCACTTTTGCGACTTCTTCATCGCTCAAATCTGGCTGCATCAAGGCTGTATGAAGGCATATCAACGAAGGTGTTGTGAACAACCTGCATATAAAAACATTTTGCAAACAATCCTTACATCCGAATGAAATATGCTCACAATCGACCGTATTCGATCGAAAATCCATGAAATCAGACTTGTATATATGCAAATCCATTCAATTCCAAAAAAATGCAGAAAAATTGAAAAAATTAGCCAAGCTTTTGCAAAAAGCATTGTTGATACATGCACAACATTAAGGAATGGACAGACTGATGGAATAAAGACAATAGAAATTGCGAACGATAAGAGAAATAAACATTCAGAGGGTGAAATTAAGAATTCAAACGGAACAGTTATCTAAAATTTTCCACTGAATTTCTCAAAAAATTCTACTTAACTCCATCTATTTACATAAACAAAAATTTTACGGAAGTATATCCAACAAAATTGAGATTCAAAACATCATATTTAAATGCCAATTAAAGAAGATAAAGCATTTAATTGAATGCCCGAAGCATAACGAACATGAAACATTCACACAAATTCTGTACAAGAAACCAAGAAAATATACTGCTTGTTTCTACTGAGCGTTTTTTTCGGGGTGATGAAGTCTTTATGCAATTTGACCATACCCCTGCCCCCTTTACTCGATGCCCACCAGGTGATATCATTAACCCGCCTCCCCCCTTTTCCCGTCACCTATTTAACGCCCAGGTCTCTGCGCAATCTTAAAACCATATATTCAAATAAAGAATACCTTATGGCAGATTAAATAACACCTCGAGCACCGCATCAGTGCGCAGAGGTACCGAAACTCTAACTCTCGTTCAACAAATACAAGCATATTTGAACGAATATGCTAACCTGCTCAAAGAGGGAGTAGATTCCGATGACGTAAGGGGAGTGAAAGGCATATTAAGCGAGGTTGTGCTTAATGAGAGAGCATTGAGTGATGGCGAGTTGAGTCTAGAAGATGATGAATTTAGCACTAAATTCGGTGGCTTCTTCGGTACTCGTGGCTTTTCCTTGGTCTTTGGCGGAACCTCTGGTGGTGGATCCTTGAGTGGCAATCCAGCATTAGCATACTGTTGTGAAGGCATTGGATGCACTTCGACCATTGGTTTACCACCTGAAATTAAACTTTTCATTCGACACTGGATTAAAATTAATGCAACAAAAAGCTGAATTAAGATTATTAGAAGATCAAAATAGCGCGTAGAAGTGAAGAAAACAGAAAGAAAGAGAGAAAAGCCTCTCATTTCAATGGAGTTTTATGCTCTACTTTATTGATAATAAATAAAGAAAAGACGTGGTTCAGAAAATAGCAATGAAATGCCTTCAATAAAATCTGTAACAATAAAAATAATTGAATCTTTTGCAGTGCAACTTCAAAACGACTGAAGCTTTAAATGGCAACCCGTAATCAGATCGCGCGAGCAAGTAAAAGCAGAAATTGTGTGAAATATAGAGGTGGCAACCAAAAATCAAAAACACTCGTCTCACTTCCCTTTACCCCTCCCCCTTCCCTCCCCGTCGGATTACCTTATATCTTATGTGGCAGCAATTTTCAAACATCTTATTTGAGGAGAATATACCTCAAAAGCAATATTTCTTGTTCGAATTCTGAAAACGATAGAAGATTCCACTAATCATGTGTTAAGAAATCAAAAAGGAGAGATTCTTATTGTGGTACAATTTTATGGCTTATTTAGTTAATAATGAATAAAGAAAAGATTTTTAAGAAAACTTCATAAAGCCTGAGATGAATTATCGCAGACAATCTAGAAAGCTAACAAATTACACCTCTGAATTCGACAGCAAACTGCAATTACGATATTGAATTATAGCAATATCTATTACCAAACACTATTGATCACCGACCACGACCAAATCTGAGCAACACCCAATGAAATTCCCACGAGTCAAAGCCATCACGCTTCAATTCTAATCGCACATATAAACAACAAATTATATGATCAACTAACCACTATACGGAGAGCTGAGAACACAAGTATTCGGTGTAGAAGAAGCGTTAACTGTTGAGTTCATCGTCGAATTCAACGATGTCAGAGAACATGATAAAGGTGCTGATAACCTGCAATCAATTACACTTGCGAAATCATTATACTAACCGGTAATAAATGCCGCGTTGTTAAACAATCAAGTAATACTTGATATAAACATCTAATTTAAACCAGCTCAAAAAAACTATTAATATTAAATAAGACAATAATTTTCTAAAGAAGCAAATAACAAAAAATCGACGATCCACTGAGAACAATGATATATGACACCAAATTTTTATTGACCAAAGATAATAGCAAGAAAATTATATGACTGTAAGTTCTCGGAATCGTGGGTTAATTATGTCAGGAAAGCGCATTGGCATAAGCGAACCACTATCCCTCTTATACGAAATAATGCAACAATGCGCAAAGATTAGTTACACCAAACCTATCAGCAATAACGCCAAACCTACATTATGCAACTAACATTCTTTTACTTTTATAAAGTATCGATCACAAAGACAGCAAAACGAAAACTTAGATAACAACGAAAGAAATAATGAATAAACGAGAGAATTGAAAATGAAGATAGAAAGTATTTACGAATTAAAAGAAACAAAATTAAAAATTGCATAGTACCATTTAAATATAGGACAAAAAAGGAGAAAGTATAATCTCTTTTCATAGTCTCATATTTTCACATTTCTAATTTATATCATAGAAAATTCCGCAGCCTGGGGAATTTATCTTGTCAGAAAAAATATCAAAAAATTTCAAATATGAAAATATTTGACGGACACTTTCAGGGAATTGCAGAAAGTCAGAGGAAACGCAAAAAAGAAAAGCTTTGAGAAAAAATTGGAGAAAAATGCACCATCCCAAGTATTTTTCAGAATTTCGAACATATGGTTTCGTTTTGAATATTCTCTCGTTGTTGCAATAAGCAAAGGAAATAGGAAAGATGCGTTTTTATTCAAAAAATCATATATTACAATATAGGTCGTAATTAATGCCACATAATGCCTTCCCAAAAAAAAAAAAAAAAAATTCGACATCTGGCAGCTAAGTTTTGGCATTTGCGAAAAATGAGATTTTGAGAAATCTAAATTTTAGTATTCACCTCAAAAAATTGAGACGTCAAGTCATTAAAGGTTGTAGGTTGGGCAATAAAGATTGCTCTTTTAAGTGCCATTTTCTCGGAATGAACAATAGCTGAGTAAGAAGACGCATCGTTTCACGTTGGAAAAATTCTAATAGCATCATGACATCGCATTTTAGATCCGCTGAATGTTATTAGCAGCAAAGAGAAGGCTCTGCATTAAATACTAAAATATTGTGCCAAAGCACTTCAGCAATCACCGTTGTGCAGCAATACGATCTTTTTCGTTGACCTTTTATATACTGAAATTCCATAACTCCTGAAACCAGTCGTTAGTCTTTTTTTTTAAATTTTATTTTAAAGTATTTTATAAACTTAGGAAAAAACACACTTTGATGGAGGACGTGGTGGTGCTTGTGTAATAGTGAACGGTGGCTCATCCGGTAAAATCGATTTATAGGCACCGGAATCGATCAAAGATCGGTAATCGCTTTCGGTGGGTGGCGAATTGTGCTCCATACTTGTTGATGATGTCGCCTTCAGCCATCTAAAAGATCGAAATCGATAAAGGCATCGAGTTGAGAAAACAGATGTATCATGTATATTCAAAAATTGAAACCTCTTAAAAGTAGCATTTGACGTAATTCCAGGAAAATAAATATAGACGAACATTAAAATTACTAAATATATTAAATTGAAAATTATAAACTCGTATCAACAATATAAAATAGCTCAAAAATAGTGAACATTATAAAATCCGAGCTTTATTGGAATTAAAAATTATTGAAAAATTTATTAAAAAGAGGAATTATTATTAAAAATTTCCACTCGTTTATTGATAAAATTGTTTATTTCAATCAAAAAAAAGATTCCTTTATTATTAGATAATATCAAACAATGAAAGAAAATTTTATGCAAAAAGAATAAATTTTTGAATAAATTATGCAAATTATAAAATTCATCAAATTTCTTCCTCTAAAATTGCACATAAACTTAAAATAAAATAATAAAATAATGAATAAATACGCATAAATGCGTACAAATGCTAGTAAATAAACATATAAAATAATATTCACAACATGCACGAGCAAACAATGAGAGAATGCGATTACTCAAATGCTCTAACACTGCCTTCGGCAAATCTCGATTCGATACCCCTTGGCCAGATACCAAGACTTCTTTCACGGTATCAAGTAATAACTCAACCTTTACTATGGGCAGACTTCATTGAAACGAGTTCCTCACGGAGCAAATGCATCGATTCCTCGAATGCGGTAAGACACCGCCTCCACCTCCCATGCCGGGACATTTGCGCCTAAAGTATTTCCACAACAAATGAAGGAAGAGTTTCCCGCATTCATGCACGACCCCAATTTACTATCACGTATTCATCCTTCCAAAATCTGTCAAATTCTCTAACTATCCTCATACCCAAAAAAAATGTTCGGAGTGCGAATATCCTCCACACAAATGTCGGTTAACGCTATTTACTTGAACAAGTGTCACAGAATTGTTAAGTATTTCTACTACTTATTTCTCATTTAATGCTTCAAGTCCGATGAATTTTGCCTACAACCCTATCGCTATCGGACATTTGCGCCAAAAAGGTTTCCAGTCCGAGCATTTTGGTTGACATGGAAAGGATGGAAGAAAATTTAAAAAAATCCAACTGCGTAGTTGTAAATGGGGGTTCCTCACAAATGCCGCAAAACTTCTCCTCGCTTTCTTCATTTCTCATAAAAATATGCGGCGCAAATGTCATAGAATAGTGGAGAGGTTGAGTTATATGTGTTGCAACTCTCTGCGAATTGCAGCAAGCAATAGAACGAAATTCTGCAGCCAATTACTGATCCTTGCTGATCTGGATGCTAGATAAAAATACGCCAAATCTCGAACCGTTTGAAAAAAATTTTGGAAGAGAGCCAACAACGCAGCTAGTCACAAAACGTTAAAAACAATCAATTCTTCGGCGTGACAATTAAGAATTCGACACAATAAATAAGAAAGAGAAAGAAAAGAAATCAATTCATAGCAATGTGCAAAATATGAGTGATCAATTCGTTCCACTTTTCGCTAATCACCTTCATTTGCACTTCAAATGCTCATATTTTATGGGGGATGACATTTTTTTTTTTTTTTTTTGAAATTCGGCCAATATAAATCAACTTTGATCACAAATGTTTCTTTAATCTCGCATTTCGTTCAACAGCAAATAACTCGTGCACTAATTATGGTCCACCCATCCCTCCCCTCCTCCACCCCACCGCCTAATCCATCGAACAAATCAACCGACGGTCGAAATATAAGGTAGCCAAATCGGCTGAATTTTACAGTATACTCAAACTTTTTGTAGTATTTTTATATTAAACTGACAAATTAACATTTTTTTAATTCCAAAAACTATAAATATTCTAAAAACTAGTACAACCATACAAGTACAGGTGAAGGTCGCCACCGTCCCACATTTGCGTCAATGAAGGGCAGGGAGGAAGGAGGGAGTGGGAGGAGTGGGGAGGGGGCTGAAATAGAAAGAAACGCCAAATCATAATCGGTCTCCCCATAGAAAGAGATCGTCAATCAGTCACATCGACTATTTACGCAAACCCCAGCCCCTTTTTTCTTTCTTAGGACTGACAGATGGAATAGCGTTTGTTTTTAGCAAATTGGCTTATCTTAAGCATAAAGCAAAGTCATATTTAAACTTACTTCTTTGTGGAGTTTATTTTCAAATTTCTTATAAAACAATAATGGGAAACGAGAGTGGAATGTTGTCTTTGTGAGATATATACAAGGACATTGCATTCGACATCGACAACAAAGAAACAATGCATAAACGAATCGAATTATCATTACAAAAAGGATTCATCGATAAGCCCATTTGTATATTTGCTTTTCCGCAAACAATATCTTTATATTTATCAAAATTTTGCAGAAAAAAATGAAAGGAAAAGCAAATCAAATAATTTAGAGATTCAGGAGAAAAATGCAAAAATTTTGTTGGAAACCTAGTAGAACCTGAAATAACTCCTAATGAAACATTATTGTTGAAAAAAAACTTCAAAAATGTCATCTAGCTTCATGATTCTGAAGGAATTCTTTGTCACTTCTGTACACATCAATGGCAAAAACATTAATTCCCTGATTGCTTCATCGGTTTTGTTTCTTTCATCGCTTCGATTAGTAAATCGCTTGTCTAAACTCCATTGATAGCAATCGCAAACAACATATTAATTCAAACAACAAGCAATATTGAGGTGAAAAAAATTAACATATATATATATATATATATATATATATATATATATATATATAAGAAAACTAATTGTTTTACATTATCGGTTAAAATAGCTTCCTTTAAAATTCACCTAGATTGATATCTAAATTAATGGGATATTTTCTTTGATGTGGTTCGCACCAATCAAATAAAATATGCAGGTAATAGAGGATTAGATCTTTTTAAAGGAAGACGGCATCCATAAACCTATTACAACGGTTAAACACTATTGTATTATTGAGTACTTCCTTGCACCTCCTGACTTTATTTTGATTCATCTAACAAATATAAACAAAACGTATATTCATTTGCATAGGTGTGATGAATAAAAAATTGTCTACATTGTATAATAAATAAAATAGTGCTTATGTAAGAGCTTATAATTAAGTCATTACAAATAGGCAAATTGTTCAGTTCGCTATGAAAAAAAAAAAAAAATAGAACAGCGTAGCAGATAATTTGGAGCCTTTGACGTCTATCGCACAAAAAATTCTCCAAAAAACACAATACAGGATATTCAGATTATCCTCCAACGACTCAAGGATGCCTGAATGCTTCAATGAGAAGTGGAAATGGGTATTTAAAGAACGGGATTTACAAAGTAGTTGAATGAATTTTCAAATTCCACTCGTTTCTATCTGATGGGTTTGGCGAAAGTGGATAATTAGAGATATAATCTACATATGCACAGTTGACAGCAGCTAAAGATAATCGACGAATACGACCTCGAAGAAATGTACGAAAAAGCGGTCACTACATTCCAATCGATCCTCGAGATGGGTCAAGGGTCAATGAGAAGACAAAGCAAAACGTCATTTCACTATCCGCTCATCTTATTGTATCCACCAAAAAAAAAAATCCTTTTTCAATCAGCTATAAATTTGGCTATTAAATATTAGTAAAAAATACGGAGAATCTTTATTACTGTAAAAAGGTCTTCCGGTTTTCTTTGACAATATATCGCTTACCACAACGAGATTAATTTCGAGGTGAGTGATCTAAAAATTCAATTGCCATCAACCAGTTTCCTTATCACTATCATTTATCACTTCTATCAAAAAAAGCGAAATTTAAAGTTAAGAAGCAATTCTTTTTATTGTAAGTGATTGCTTTTCGATCCTTAAAGAATTGCATATCATTGTTTAGTGTCGAATGTGTCCTTTCAAAACTGAAGAAGGCCAACGATTAAACAACAGATAGATGTATCCTTTCGCACGAAACAAACTACCCATACAAACCATAAACACACTTACATTGCCAAGTAGCTTTGCTTCTATGAACCTCTCATTTTCATCTTTTTCTTTTCTGCGGTTACGTCATATTTAGAGCAGAGATGTGGAAAACGATGCTTTATTTCAAGGTTTATGACAATGAAAATTTTAGGTGAAACGATCGGAACATTCGTAAAAATATTTTACAACTCATAAATTGGCATTTTCCACATTCTGA
Source organism: Baylisascaris procyonis (assembly GCA_037389465.1). Taxonomy (NCBI): domain Eukaryota; kingdom Metazoa; phylum Nematoda; class Chromadorea; order Rhabditida; family Ascarididae; genus Baylisascaris; species Baylisascaris procyonis. Next base: position 2,961,948 of record JAZARR010000154.1, on the reverse strand, counting down.
AGGGCGTTTCGTCGAAAATCGACGACGCTTTCTTGCATCGTTCGCAACACTTCACAAACTCATCGACAAATGATTATCACTTTCTAATAATCGAATACCAATTTTTGCAAACTTTTTGAGAATCGTAAGGAAATATTCGATAATATTTGCAGAATGTTATAGCATTACACTTTATATTATTGGCAATAATGGCCATAATATTAACTGAATAAAACAATATCCCACTATCGTGGAATTTTTTACCAACACACTCAGACAAATACGAGACGGATAGCAAAGAAAACTCGAGATTACATTCAGAAAAATTGATCGTTACTAAGTGGCGCTTTAATGCTAAAATGCCGTCCTTTTGTATGAAGGCGCCTCTTAAGAAGTGTCTACTTTCTATATTTTTAAGACTGCTGGATTTAAATAAGTGATCAAGATGCAATTGCAGAAAACAAAAATAGTTTTCAAGTTCTAAAAAAACCGCAAAAGAATAAAGTAAATAGCTACTGAGTAATAAAATAAGCCTGACCATGCATTCGATTTCTAATCGAACTAACCATCCGCGAACATCCTTTATGAAAGTTTCAGTTTTCCAATCCAAATAGTTGTAAAATGTTGCCTGATCTTTCATTAAATGTATGCGAATTTTCTAAAAAATAAAAAATACAAATTGTAAAGCACTCTACCCGCCAACTTCCTTATCTAGAAAAACTCTGATTTATTTCACGGCACCTCAGATTTAAATCGTACCCTATCAGGGCTCTTCGCGGAAAAAACCCCTTCGGAGCACAATAATACTTGCTTTATGCTACGACTGACCTCTCGCCGATGTTCCCATAGCGCTGCGTTCAGCCTAATCGCTCGTCTACATTGTCACTCAAGATCACCCCTGACCGAATTGGACTGTCCCTTTGCAAAATCGCGCCCCAACTTTCCCGTTGGGGCTATCCCTCACCTCATAATTGCTCTCGTCGGACAAAGTCCTTCAAATAAAATCATCTTTTCACATCACATGAAACCACACGAAAATGATTGATGAGCATATGAAAGTATAGGCATGAGATTAGCATAATACACTATATAAATATAAATTTGCATATTAGAAAGGAGTCTTATGATGATATGCATCCATTGGCGCTCTCATACGGATCATAGAACAAAAAAAAAACGAATAAAAAGATAAAAGTCGGAAAGAAGAAAGTGAATGAAATTTCGTATTTCTCAAAAATTTAAAAAGCTGTTAATTGCAAAAGATTAGCGCTCATGTAATGCGTGAAATAAAAAATAGAAGCCAAAACAAGTAATCCACCCATATTTTATACTCAACGATCACAAATAACCCAAACAATGTTATTCGAAGTGATAGCATTGTCTACTAGAAAACGCAGCCGGTTTGCGCAAAAATCGATCAATAACGCAGCCAGTATTATAATGTGCACACTCTTATTTAGCATATATTACAGCTGCGGTATTTACAATGCAGCTGCATGCACCATCTGCTTTTTGTGCAATATACCCCTATAAAGTATGGTTGTTTAGTGAATAGAAATATTACAATTCAAGTGCAGCAGCACAAATGAAGTGTCCACTTTGGTTCACTTAGTATATTTAGCACACAACTTATATATCCATATTTCCTTTGCCACCGAAAAATATTTCATTAAAAACAAGAAAAACAAGACGAGATAAAAGTAACGTCTAAAGCTTTTTTTTATAGATATCTGCGAAAGCTTCGTCAGAAAATTTTTGTTCAGAAAGGAAAACGTAAAAGTTGGTTTTCTATAAATTTCTATTATAACAAGCCTGAAGATGGTCGCTAATTCTTCCAAATCTAATCCCTCAATAAAAAGATTTACGTGAACTTAGACCCGAAATATTATTTTTTATGTTCAACAAAAAAAAAAACAAAAAATAGTTAAACACAATTAACAACTTAAACGAATTTCTAAACAGCAACCCAATATTTGAAGAAAAAATACTATTTCCCCGAATAATGGGAAGCGTAATTAGTACAAATAAATAAAGTAAATTAGCAACAATACCACCATTCGATGAAAGAGATTTACGTGTAATTATACGCTCGAAATAGCGTTCTTATGTAGGATTTCTTTAGTGGGAAATAATCATTAAGGTTGAATGGTAATAAAATAAAGAATTTTGAATTGAGTGGTAATAAAATAAAGAATTTTGAAACAAGAGTACGACTTGAATTTTGCACTTTCAACACTCGAAAACCTGAATTGCACACCATATAGACACATACATGAACATTGTCATTCATCGAATGATCGTGGTTTGCACTTCTTTTTTTTGCAATACGTCTTTCAATTTTGTATGATAGAGAATCTCAACCGGAAATTTTTTATTTGCACGATTTTATATATAAATATATATAAATAAATAAATAAATATATATATATATATATATATATATATATATATATATGTTGTAATGGTCCCCTAAAAGTAGGAAGGTAATAAAGTGACCTATACAACTGCAGTTAAAGCTTTGACGATAACATAATTAAATGTCTGTAATGTTGGCATACGAAAGAACCTCTACTTATTATTAGTATGGAAATAGATAAGACGCTCTGCAAAATGAAAAATGATCAAAAAAAAAGAATCAAAATGGGCAAAGATAAATGAGATGAATGTCCGTCACTTCTAAAGAACATTTCATTTGTTATAATATCGCTGAAACGATATATAAATTAATTTATGATTCAATCGTTGCATAAATGTCTCTCAATGAATGCATCCACTCAGATGGCTAAAAAAGCGAAAGGCATATTTCATTGCAATCGTTTGAAAATTTATATCGGAAAATTAAAAAAAAAAAAATTCGGTGATGAATCTCTCCTCAATGTCACGGTCGAGAAAAATAACATAATTTATAACTCAAGATAACAATAAAAATATTCATGAGGATCTCACCTATAGAAAAACAAGCGAAGAACCCCGTCGCTCACTTTTATAGTGGTCACTTTAAGCTAATCCTCCTAGTGGACCTGATGGAAGTCAAAACTCGAACAGCTGAGGGATGCGCATCAGCACTGCCGGCGTGATGTCGGATTTCCCTTTTAATCCATCCGCCTGGCCCACAGCTTAATATCCAAAAAAACGAGCAATTATATTATTTTATTGCCATCTACCTACGCAATGATCGAACATAGGGTTGTAACATGAGCACATCGGAAATCAGCAATTCACGTATGAATCAGGTGGCCAGATGGTAAGTCGTTCGAGATGGATGGCTATGCATTATAAGGGTGATTTTTCTTTGCAAAGACGATGGCAGAAGAAAAGTGAGAAGAAAAAGAAAACGGCCTCAATTTCTCAATGTTCCATAAATTCAGTAGAAGTTTTTTTTTAGAAAATTTATTTTAAAAAAAAAAAGATTTGAAAAATTTTGAAACTTAAAATTTTCAATTAAAATATTTCTGTATATATTAGATCAGTATAAATTTCTATAATTCCTATAAAACAATAAAAATTTTCGTTAAAAAAATTTGCTCCCCTTTAGAGGTTTAACGGCCACAGCAATTTCCATCACCAAAAAAGAAAAAATTTTTGATAAAAGAGAATGATGTAGAAGTGAAGCGATATAAACATCAGCACTGATAATGTATTTCGAAATTTGCACAAACATTCAAACTTATGACTGATAGAATATGAAGGTATGCAAACCACAGAGCGAAACAACCTTCCACAGTAATTGTGCAGATAGCCCCCCCCCCTCCACAGTAGTTATGCAGTTAAAACCCCTTCACAATAATCATATAACAAAACATCCCTCCTACAGTAATTATATAGCTAAAAACCCGTCCGCAGTGGGACGCCCATCACTCTTTCACTCGAATAATCTATTTACATCATTGCAGGTACAATTAACTGCAAGATCAACAAAGAAAACATCGAAATAAAAGCAGATGAAGTGAGGCGATCTGAGATCTCGACATAATGGAAAACACAAAAGATGGATTATTGGTTAATCAGCTTACTGAAAAAAAAAAAAACTGCAGTCGTCGAAATAAAGTATTCAAAAATGATTAAATATGAATAACAATAGTAACAAATAAATATCAGTCACGATATTCGGGAAAAGAAGGAGTTATATTCTGTACTGGAAAACCGTTCTGAATCTTATTTAAAAAAAAAAAAATCTATCCTGTGCAATATTTTAGAAATATTTTTAAAAAAACCTTCAAAAAATAATAACGGGAAAACTACTTCGACTAATATATATCAGCGATTTAATCTGGTTTCGACTGGTAAAAATAGAAAATAATGCGGTATTAAGGTAACATTATGCAGTTATTTGACAGTAAAGATAATCGATATTTGAATAAACAAAATTGAGGAAACAAAATAAAAACGAAATTCCTAAATAATTTAATCAAATCTGAGCTATGAAAAAAAAAAAGAGTGACGGACGATGTGCGCACTTAAGATGATGAACACTGTTTGGAATATTTGACTCGATTTTGAGGGCAGCAATAAATGGAATCGATAAATTAATGTGCAAATGAGTGTTTTATTTTATTATTTAATTCTATACATATGTCTTTCAGTATTTTTGAAGGTAAAATTCAAAAATAAATAAATAAAAAGGTGAAATAGAAAAGAGATGAACAATACCTTTGTTCTTGGCGCTGTCTTATCTTCTTTTGTGCACCTGACGGACTTCTATGTAACATTTGTGGCTCGGAGAGTGCAACGGCGTGCAGAGGTCTCTTATTGAGCTGAAATTGGCAACGATGTGATTTGCGTTGTCGTGGGAACAACACACTGCACCTCGATGACTCATCATCCCCCTACACCATATTTGCATCGCATTGTGTGCACCCTCATCGACGACGATAGCATTACCACATTCCATATCACCGTGCGCTAAATGGCTAACTAATAACCCCCTCCCCCCCTACCTCAATTCTTTTACAACTCTATTTCTTCTATTCAGTTCTATTAAAGATTTTACTTTTTTCTTCATCCCTTTCCCCTTTGTTGCTGTCAAAGACAACTGGAAGAAACTTAATATGTGTTTATTCAGCCTCCCCCATTTCTCTTCAGCTTCCTGAATTCATTGTTAAACAACTCACATCTAAACTGCAAAACGTAATTCAATCTTTTATAATTTACATCCTGTAAATTTTTTATAAACTATAATACTTTTGTGTTATATTAATGCATCACATAGTTATTGCATATCGCATTTATTAAGAAAAATATACCTCACTTAGGTGGAATTCAGTTTTGATCTACAGAAAATAGCAGAAAAAAAGAGAGAAATATTTAAAAATTAAGGCAGAGAATTAATGAGCGTGTGATGTGATTAATTAATACTCCAATATAGAACACATTTCACCTTCATTAATCCTATTATATTTGAAGAGTTTTTATCGGCCGAATAAAAAAGAAAACGAATAAAAATAATGTAAATTTGTGACATTTGATGAAAAAATTAATGAAAAATTAATGAAAATTTGTGACACTTTTTAAAAAAAAGATTGGAAAATAATATGAAAACTAAAGAAGAACGCTGACCGATTTGAATTTTGAATGGATAATGCTTCGAATTTTCTTCCGTTTCAAATAATGGAATAATACAATGACAAGGTCTGCGTTATCATATCAGAATCACTTAGAACGGTTAAAGTCGCAAAGTTGGTTTCACATCAATTTCAATAGATAAGTTGCCGATATCACTGATAATATCTATGCTTCGGCATAATCAAGTGGCTACCTCGTATTCTCGTTATGCATCACATATTTCATCCTTTTCTATTTTCAGTTATGATTTTGGTTTGTCACGAATCTTTAAATTTTGAGTACCATAAAAAAGAAAAAAATAAATTCATAAAATTATTAAAGATTAAATTGATAAATGGAACGTTTATTTCGAAAAAACATCTGATCCGAAATCGATTTCTGAAAAGCACTAGCTCAGAAGCCATACGTGAAAAGCCTAATCCAAGTTCGCATCAATCACTTTCATTAAACAAAAGGGCGAGAAGGAAAAGGTGAGGTGAACGGTGAGGGTAGGGAGAGAAAGGGAAAGGGGAGGGAAGAAGGATGTTTCCAAACAAAACATAATTTGCAAATTGAATGAAATAATGCGAATTTCTCAGTACTTCAAGAGCCGAATTCGAACTGGTCTATTTGCTCAGAAAATTTTCCTTCATATACTTTGTAAAAAAATTTTTGAAAAAAATCTTCCTCCACATATATTTTTAATTCGAAAGTGAATATCTCGTAATTTGATTAAAACTAAAGGGTAATTAAAATGAATGTAAATGAAACAAAACAAATCAGTCAACAATATGCAAAATTTTCTTCACTTCCTATAGCTCTTAGCATTTATGTTTGCCTATATTTATAAGTACATTTCCTAGCAAAAGAAAACTTCGTCGGTATAAGCGATCCAGATCCGCGATTTATATGCGATCATTCACCACAAAACATTAGGAATTAAATATTTACTAGGCTTTATATAAATGAATAAATATATCGATATATGCATTCTAATCAATCTATAATATTTATTAAGTTGTAACTAAGCAGTAATAAGAAATAATAAAAAAAATCCCAAAAACACGATAGTGGCCGCCCGTCACGAACGCATCGCTACATAACATCAGATTAACTCGAGTCGACTCAATGGTCTGTCTTAAGAAAGCGCTAAAACAAACTAATAGATCAAAAGAACATAAAATAGCATTAATTTAAGATAAAAAAATGAAGAAGAAGAGGGAAAACATACATGTTGCAGTTGTTGGAAGAGCTTCTTACTGACAGCACGGTTGGTGCTTGCCGCACTCACTGTGTCTATATCGTATTCCATCTCGACCATTTTGATGTGATACAATGATAACGCTTATCACCTTTTCCACTCTACACCTCAGATGAGCATCTATTGAATACACCTTAATGAACTATCGTTATTTATTTTATATTTCATAAAATTTAAACAATCATCTCGCGGATTATACACACATTCAAATAGATCAAAACAACATAAACATATCTCGATAATTCATTGAAAATATATACAAACGTTTTAGATCAAAAAATATACAAACATTTTAAATCAACATACAAATACAACACAATTTCGCAGTCGCATTCTCTTATCAATAAGTGAAATTTTGAGACATTTGAGGGTTATATATGCATTGATTTAGCTACTTGCACAAATGAATCGTTAAATTTATAAAGCACATCCCTTCATAATCTCATAACTTGCAATAATATTTCGAAAATAGCAAACGGAAAAGCGCGCCACGAAAATTGGCACGATATGCGCTTTCACATTTCAACTCATGAGATCAATCGCCCTAAATATCTAAACAATAAGAGTGTGCTTTCAAATGGGAACGTCCGGTTATAAAAATGATCAATTAAATTTACGAATTTATGTAATCGATTGTTGAATAATTTGCCTCAATGCAACGCAGCAACTGAGCGCAAAAAAGACACGATGGCGTTTGTTCTGAACGGATGATAAATTACAGCACTTTTCTTTAAAATGTAACAAGGTCGGGTCCCTTGATGACTCATAGAAAGTACCCAAGCAACCCCTCTTTTTCACCTCTAACTACCCCTCTCCCAATTCCCTAGCTGCGATCCCCAACTCCCAAGCTACGATCACACAGCACAAAAGATAGTCATGTCTACCAATTATTAATAGAGTCATGTCTACCAATTATTAATAGCACGACATTCGAATGACAATTTTTTGCAATTAATAGCAAAGTAAAAGAAATATTACATTATTCAACAACCAGCTATATTTTCATAAGACTGCACCGCCCACACGGTGCTGTATAGAAGGAGACATGCCGCTATTTCGCAATTTCCTATGATTTGACATATTTTTATTATTCCAGCCTTGGTATTAAAAAAAGAATCTCAGTCGGAACTTTTTAACACTTGAACCCTCCCCCCAACACCTCAACTTCGAGGAATTTAAACCCTAATACCATTTTTCGGGTCAATAACTGATAAAAGAGAGAATTAAAATTGGGAATATGCGGTGTAAATTATAATCACCAAATCGCATTGCTAAAGCTTTTATGGTTCTCAAGGTGAAAATACTGAATGTACAGATCGAGAGATATAAGAACGCATATGAATATGCAAGCACAATATGCCTATAACATATTTTAGAAAAACTCCGAGTTGCATAAAAGAAAATAAATGCGAGCTGGGTGATTTCTAAGTACCTCGATTAAGTAGTCCAGCAGTTGCTTATTCAGTTGCTAAATTATTCAGTTGCTCAATATATACATAACGTTTGGGATTTTATAATTGTATAATAGACGTTGATACCTTAGAGAGAAAAAACATTACAGAAGAACAAAGATATAGGTAATGCAAGCGATTATAAATTATAAGCGATGACAAACAATGGTAAGCATCATTTTCAAGCGGTCTTCTTCCGACAATGAGAGTAGAATGGATACAAGATAAGGGTACCAACCCCCCCCCCTTTATTTTCACGCACATACAAACAATAAAAAGCACCACATCAATAACGCACTGTATGCAGCAACACAACGTTCGCGCGATCTTTTCTGCTCTATCTATGGCATTGGTGAGCGCTCATTACAATAGAGACACAAACGACCGCCCATCCTATGCAACTCACCGTCACTTGTGTCTGCATCTCTCTGTTCGTTGGTTGATCTCTCGTGCTTTCCTATTGGAACGCTAACGATGCTGGGATGAATCAGTTGCTGGAGTCAGAACACGCCATATTCGGATTCAAGTTGCTCATGGATGACTCTTGTAGCATCCAGAAAAGTGGAAAGTTAGGAAGTTCTCTTTGTTCCTCGCCTTGCATACTGGTCTACAAGCATGACGTTTCCTATCTGTACGATTTGTAAGAGGAATGCTTTGCATTCGAAATTGTGACGTTGATGGAGATCATCCCTTCTAACGGATAAATCATTGCACTGAAATTTTAGTTGTTTTTTTTGTGCCACCCATCCACTTTCGTAAATTTCTTAGAACATGAAGAGGTCCTCCACCTCCCAAAAAATTTTCTACATTTGATTTCGCTGTCGTTACTGGCCTTTGAATGCAAATATAAGTGAAAAAGGTTTAAAAAATAAACTTTCAGTGGTCTAGCCGTTGGTCTACTAGGCCTGAGATCTGTAAGCGTATATAAATAATCCCCTGACGAAAATTCAGTTCCTTAGGACTGCAGGTAAATATATGCACCAAACGAATGTTTCATAAAGAAATTAAGAGTGGGTGTAGAATAGCGTTTTAAGAGTCTCTTTTTTTATTCTTTTACTGACAGCAGTGACATATTAAGAGATATCTGCCGGATATAAGCCTTTTTGTAGATTACAGTTTGATGTCATTTAATAAGATAACGCTGCAACTTCGCACTATCAGCTGTCATTAAACCGTTTCTATTTTAAACACATGTCTTTCATATGGGAGATTTTTAAGAGCAAACAATAAAATTAAAAAATTAGTGCTCAGGAAATGAGAATGGCTATCCACGCGAAATCAAAAGGAGGATCTAGGAAAGCGCGTCACCAATGCTAATGAATGCACAATAGAATTTTTTGTGACCGAAAAAAAAATGTTATGCTTTTCAGCTTTTATGCAAATACTCTAAACAATTTCGACTCTATCTTCTTTACACACTTTAATTTTAATTTCCTGCTGTGATGAAAAAAAAAAGATTTTCACATTCCCAATCAATAAAAATTCAATTTTCTTATCACCGAGAAGAAAAAATTTGAAAAATTTCAATCATTTTCATCATAGCTAAAAGTTTTTTCTAATTAGTGATTGACTGATATCACACAATTAAACTGCATTGATTTGAAATGTTCATAAGATTTATTTTAAGTGCGATGGTCATCTCCACGCAAATGACCACTCCTCCTCATTACTCATTAAATGAGAGGAATCATTGTGTGTTTAATGCAACTGAAACATCCGCTTAATGACGTCACTATTACGTGTATTTTACATATTCAAATTTATATAAACGTTGCACATATTAAACGGTTTATGATCAAATTAGTTGTGACTGATTGGTCATTTTTATGTTTGAATATTTTTATAAATGACATAAAAATTGCAAGAGACCATTCAACTATACATCGATTTTATCATTACTACTCCCTTTAATTTATCACTTCATTAATTTTTTCTATTTTTTTCATTTCTATCTTTTCTTCTCTCCTTTTTATTACTTCGTTCTTTGATGTCTTTATACTTTATTTTTCATGTCTTCTTTCCTCTTTTTCGATTATATTTCTAGCTGATTATATATTCATCATATCTGTGTTCTTTAGCTGTACTATATTTGTTGTTATCATGAGAGTAAATAAATTTTCTTTTTTCAAGAAGATTTTTGAAACCATTGCGATGGATGGTTAGCAGTAAAATATTAAGGAATTATTTTTTAAAAGACTATCTTATATTTCTCCCCTCCCCATCTTCGCCCGCCAACGTTTTTCCCTTCCCATTTAGGTAAATCAAATGAGCAATGAATAAGTGAATTGTTGGCATTCTTTACGCATTTCTTTCCATAGTGGTTAAAAGGATCGTACGATGAATGTTTTAAATGTAAACATTACAACGCAGATGAAATTAAATTCAAAGCGAATATTTTCTCGAAAGTATCCCACAGCGCATCTCTAACAATCATAGACGGTCAATGGGAATGTAATTTTCGACAACGATGTGAAACATATAGAAAATCCAAAAAGCGTTAAGCACATTTGCACATAAATAAGCAAAGAAATTCGCTCGTAACACATTTTTATGGGAAACACCGAATATATTTCTATGGTATTCGTCTTTTCTTCGAAGAAAACGCCCTTTGAATTAATTTTCTTAACAGACGCAAAGAATCCTCTCAGATGGAATTGGCAGGAAATGAGAAGGAAATAAATAAATCGCTTATCGATGATAATATGTGAATAGGGAAATCTAGTTGAAGAAAAATAGATAAACGCTTAGAATTTAATTGCAATGAGCATAGACAATGAATAACGAAGTAGATATTATATGCAATTACAAAAAGTATAACTTTTGCATTTATTTATTATATTGTTAGCCATTATACGATACCAATATAAAGATCGGCTGATTGCACTCTAAACACAACGTGACAATATGAATGCGTATTGAAAAGAATGTGCATTATAGAGCAATATGACGCATTACGACCTTGACATATCACTGATAAAATGATAAGCAAAAAAACATATCCGACGACAGGTGTGTGTCCTACACTCTTACATTTTGCCCCATAAAGAGGCTTTTTTAAATGTGTTTATTTAGTCATCAAAAATTTCATCATTTCTTAAAAGTTGAAAATTATTCAGTTTTTCCTATTTTCTACTAAGAAATGATAAATGATTCCATTTTTCATGAATATTGGAAGTCATCTTATGATGTTAGCCGATATATTTAGCACTAAGAATCTACATCCCATCTTCTGTTATGTAAAAAAAAGGGAAGAAAACAGTGAAAAAAAAAACAATAAGGGAAGTATTAAAAAAAATAACGGAAACAATTAATTTTGCAAGTAAATGCAAGAAGAGTTGTGCATAAAAATTTACCAAAAGATGCTATATGCTGTAATTTGTGCACAATTATTCCTGCATTTGTTTTCTAAGTTCCTTCACCCTCTCCATTGCTGAGCCTCAATTATTCTATCAAATACATCATTCAATAACCAGCTAGACTGCTTTATTTGCTTTCTATTATATGTTCCATTCTTATCTCACGAATATTTGCATATTATAATTTCTTTCGTTTCTCATCTACTAAACTCAGAACATTTTCTTCGTTTTTTTTTTCTGCATTCATTATATTTTCTTGCGATCTATTGTGAAGGAATGGCCGCATGATAAAACGCTTTATTACCAAATAAAGATAATTAAATTTAATCCTTTCCCTAACAGTACAAAAAACGTTGATGAATCGGGTCATTGTTCGCCAATTCAATGTGTTAATACATCATTTCGTCTATCAATGTATGACGATTGATGTTTTAGGGGTTTTTTTTAATGACTGAATGCTCATATAAAAGCTTTAGTTGGTGCCTTCAAATAGGATCAAATATCACTTGTTCGCATGAATGCACATCACCTATCGTTGAGTTTTTGAAGAAGTTCATTGACTTTGTAACAATTAATTTATTTAGAAATATTTAGCGATATGAGAATTGAATATTTATTGATAAAGATAGCTGAATATTTATTTAATGAAATAAAATAAAATAATAAATGAAAATTTTTCGGCTATGTTTTTGTTGCAGAAACTCGTTTCAAAATCAATCGTAAAGGAATGCAACGAGATTGTTGTAAGATAACATTCCATTCGATAGGATCTTACCCGTTGAATAACATTCAAACCAGTAGATTTCTTGACAAGGGAGGGAAGGAGAGTGGGAAAGGGAGGAGGGACACATATCACCGTAAACCTAACACCTCAACGAATATATATTTCCATATTATAAATAAGAGCATGAAACAAATGTTCCCGATTCGTCATATTTATTCGTTTTCGAGACTGAATATCGAGGCATTGAGCATATCACTAGAGTGGCCAAAAAATTCCCATAGGTGTGCCTATCCACCCATCTTAGCCGTATAATTCTTGCTTCTACTTGATGTAATCACTTTAATTGTCTGATGCGTACGCATGCTGATCGCTGAAGTATGGACTTCGTAAGAGCAGAATTTTGCTTTGCCTGGGCATCAAAGTACTTTAGGTAGCCAAATGCAGCCCGAGTTGATTCCCTTACAAAACTTCTTCAAATCCAAGACTAGGCAGCAGACGCCATATATGGGAAAGACAGAGTGAAGGTGATGATTAAATTCCTCCGCCTCGCATTCTCAAATGACAGACTGGACAACTTTGACTGGTGGATGGAGCTCTTGACAGAAGTCCCGCAATTCAGGATGTTCTTTTTGGGTGACCTCAATGAAGTTCAGGTTGTTGCAAGCAGTAAGGGCGACTCAGCCAAATGACTCCAACAAGTTGAATCTGGATCGGACCCTCTGCTGGCTTCGAAAGTGGCTCTTTGCTCTGGAAGAAATCAAAACAGGGAGTCGGCTTTCCTGCTTTATGAAATCTGAGTAGCTAGGTGTCGATCCCCTTCATCCCGGAGTCATAGGTACAGAGATAACACTCCGCTGATTTGGTTTCCTGACTCTTTATTCCCCATACCTGAATCGGGTCCCGCCAGCCGGAGCTGCCAAAGGAAGAGGTTGGGGGAGGTTGCGATAGCGTTTTGAAAACAGTATTAAGGCGACAAATAAAGACAAAGGAGTAATGTAAAAGATGTGGTTGTAAGTAGTGTTAATATAAGCAGAACAAGGCTTTGCGACAAGTAGTAAGTGGTAGTAGCAGTGACCAGTTCAGTTTATCAACACTTCTACTATTTCTTTCGCATCTAAAAAGTTCACAATTACTCGGCTTAAAAGTTAACCTGGAATCTTCATGAAACCTCAAAGGATGAAAAGAAAAGCGATGATCCGCGAAATTTCTGAGAATTCGCGAAATTTCATCTCTCTGACTCTTCGAGGAACTTCTGATGCCATCGAGAACCTCTTTTCTTTTATGATTCACTTTCGCTATCGATGATCTAAAAATCCCTCTCGTACGATCTTATTCAATTGTTTACATTACGCCGGACGATAATTAACGACCGCTTGGGCTCGACAATCAACGATATCCAATATAGCTGCAGTTCACTTCATGCTATACTTGAAGACTTTGAAAGTGATATAGCTTTGCATCCTCCACACACTTTCAAATTTTGGTCGCCCGTTTTTTATTAAACCACTTCGACAAATAAGAATCGAACACATATTCACCTATCACATTTGAAATTATTGAGGAGAATCACATAGGGGTTTCATAATCTTCTTAAAGCCAAAAATGTGGCATCAGACACCGATACTGTCAACGACGCCAAATGACTTCCTGAAGCAGCCCTCGAATCAGTCTCTCCAGGTCAATTTTCTAGCAAGTTGGGAAAGAGCAAAACCAACATCATAGGACGATAGTGACAGAGATACAAATGCTGCTGTCGTTACCGCATCTAAACGTGAGATTTGTCCCTCGTTGACAGTGATGATCAGTGCTTTTCGTTCTTATACTAGTTTTTTCATGAGATAAAAATAATTTCCACAATAACAATGGTTCAATAAAAATTCAACTTGCCATTATCAACGCTTTTGGAAAATGATACATTTGAACGTCGCTCTTATACGCTGAAATTTCTTCACTATTTTATTATTGAATGCAAAAGGAATGATTATGGAGAGTATGGAAGCATTTTCTGATTTCTTAACTACCGCATCGAATTACTGTAAACGTGATAACGTACTTAATAAATGCAATAGTAGGGCGAAGAATACTTCCCATACTAATAGGGAAACGCATTAAGGAAGCTGACAAGATAGGCGCTTTTTTGAAATTCTACACACTGAATCAACTCGTTGTGTAAATATTCGAAAAGAAATGCTCAAATGATGCCTAGTGATGCATTTTCTTGTCTGCAGACGGATTTTTAAATGCTCAAGCAAACAATTCGTTTTTGGCTTGCAACCGGACCAGTTGTAGAGGTAAATTCGGGAGTGCGATTTCATCGAAATTTTCCTAACACTTAAAATCCCCAAGCTTTTATATTGAAGATAGTTAATAACAGCCAAATTGGGTACATTAATCCACTATGGTGTCGAGTACACCTATTAAAGACTTGCCACCGAGACTTCTGGACGTAGACTTATGAGACAAGCAGACATACACAGACATACTCTGAATGCAAGCACTGCACTACCACTATGCAGTTTTACACAGAAAAAAAACATTTGCACAGGTATTGTGTTTTATTTTTATAAATTGTAGGTCTCATAGCATTCGCAATGAGTTTGAGGAGAGGGGGTTTGTGTGATTTGCAAAATTCAAGGCGGATGTACGTTCAACAGAAAGTGAAATGAGCGACGATATATATATATATATATATATATATATATATATATATATATATATATATATATATGATTTAAGAGCACGTATTGTAAGGGACCATAATACTTCCCCTATCAATGTGTCTTGTATCGCAAGCTTGCTGATAGTTTTGCGGGGTTCACTATGCCAGTATATCACAGAATAAACCGAATGTATACTAATTAGAGATGAAGGCTTATCTTTGCGGTGGTGATAGCAGCACTTATAGCGTTAACAACTTTGCATAAACAATCTATTTTCCAAGAAAAGGCTTATTAATAGGGACTAGAGTTTGTAACTGTAATCATACGCATTGAAGAAAACTAGAAACCAAACGATAACGCTAGTTTTTACTAGTGAAAATATTTCGTAAAAGGATTGATAGTTTCGTAGAATAGTGGAAATTCAAAGTGGCAAGTGATTTAGCGATCATTTCTACATCGACAATTGCAAATTACATTAAAACATTGCAATTAGAAATGTTAAGAAATATCACCAAAATGGTGTGAATCAACTATGAGCATTTTGCATCATTATTCGCTAATCTTAGTCATCAACGAAAATGGTATGAATGATGGAATGTAAATTTGATTCACTAACGCTACAAATATTTGTGATGTTGCGAGAATGCAAACTTCATCGAGATTGCCTTATCGCCGTATGCAATGCAACTTAATGCTAAGCACACAAACAATTTTCAATGATTCTGATTGATGCCAAGCTGCTTATTTCACATAAATATTTTATATTAGTTAATAGCACTAATCTTTTATGGCAATAAAAATCACTGTCAACAACATGAAAGAGGGAAGGGGAGAAGGGAGGGAGGAGGGAGGGGAGAAATAAATAAATCCTTTTCTTACTTTTTCAAAGGAAATGACCGTGTTAGAATAAATGTAGTAGCATTGAATAATCAAAAACAGCTCGACAACTGAAAAAAAAACGTATGTTTTAATGAGTAAAAAAGATTTCTTTGATGGGTAGGATTAAATTTGAATAAATAATCGATGAGTGCATTAGAGAGGATAACATATTCTCGGATAGAAAGGATACGAATGGCATCGATAGATGGATAAATGAAAAATAAATCCAAAAGTGAAGGGGGTGGGTTTGAAACGAGAGCGAAGTGATTTGAAAAGAAAAGTCAACAAAAGAGGCACGTCAGCAATACGTGATTTGCTCGCCCTAAAATGCACTCACGCTCTCCCTCACTCGTTTGCATTCCGAATCACATAACCCCTCACTACTACACTGAACAAGATGCAAAAAAAAAAAGATTCAATCAACACTCTCAATATAAAACGTAGCAACAATAACTAGTGTTATATGCAGTAAGTAGTCCTTCATAAATGATATAACAAACACAAGAATGGATGCTACTATATAGCACAACTGTAATACACTGCCAATAACTTACGCCTGAAACCTTGTTAAGGAGCAAGTATATTAGAGGTTCATAGTATCCAGCATTTCTAAGTCGATAGCGCTTCATATGAGGTTCGTTGCAATTCGAAAATTTTTGAAGAAATGATCAACGCACATCTCCAATAGAACACCAGGAATGACAAGTCTTGCATGGCTTTTTTTAAAGAGGATATGTTATAGTTAAGTGAAGAGGAGAATGAACATCTTATCAAGGTGGAGGGTTTTCTCTCTCAAAAACTTCGCAATGTGCAATATAACTATGAAACTCTTCAAATATATCCAAATAAATGAATTTTTCGATTTTAAAACAAAAGCAGAAAGCGGTTGATAAGGACAAGGAGTTATTTATCCTACGCAAAAATCATGGATGCAATGTTGAAGGGGAGCCGGGTGGTGGAAGAGATGGAACGCTAATCAAAAAAGTTTCTACCCGACGTTTAATGAAGCGTCGATTTCAACGAAGTTTTTGGTCCTCCGTGCTCGACAACCCATCGACGCTAACATATCGAAGGCATTGCCCAGTGAGCGCATTATTGATTCTTTGATCAAAGTCTCACAAGTAGGCAAAGAAACTATGGCAGAGATTTAATTCGATTTTGATCTAGAGATGTGAAGTGGAAAACGTTTGCTGCTTATGGGAATTGAACTGTAAATCTTCGAAAGCGCAGATATTTTAACTGAATTAATAAAATAAAAACGATCACAAAGCTAGCTTTATTCACAAATGCAGCATGAATATTTTCAAATTTCATTTGATTCTACACAGTGAGCGTTTAAGATGCAAAAAGTTTGTCGTTTGCCGAAACCGAACCAGAGACCGTTAAGCTACTGCAGCAGCATCATCCTCATATCCTATGCAATTTGTCGTACTGATTTTAAAGGCTATCTACGTCTATGTTGCAAATTTATTCGTTTCGATGAAATGAAGCATGCGTTCACACATATTAACAGATGGAAATGCCTCCAAAAGATGCGTATTCCAATAAAAATGTGGCGCAGAAAGCATTTAAATAACGGAAAACGCAAAAATGGAACACAAATTACTACGTTATATATTAGTGAACATAAATTACTATGATAAATACTATAACAAAAAAAAAAGCATCATACTGCCACTAAATGTGCTAATAAAATCATGCGATATTCACAAGTACCGACAATATGAGATTAGAATACTAAACGGAAGACAATTTCGCAAATAGAACACTATTTTTGAGAGTTAAAAATATAATGTTTTTGTCATTTCATTTGAAACATGAAATAGCCACATTAGTTAGAGGGTTGCCCAGAAGCATTTTAGCTGCTTTTGAGTTCTCAAAAACTTCACTTTTTAACGTTTTTTTTTAAATATTATTATTTTCCATCTCTATAGATGTCGTCAAATAATACATGAAACTTATAGGCTTGATTCTTTCACTTAAAAATATCAAAAACTCGAATAAAATATTAAATTGGAAATAAGAAAATGAGCAGTTTAAAAATTACGAAATGTTACATTATTGTTTTTTATTTACATAGATTGACGATGCAAAAATATTTGACTCGTACTAGATGGATTTTGAAATGTTGTGTTGGATTGCATTGAGATACTCTTTTTAAGAAGGAAGAGGACGATTTATCCGACATTTTTCAGTGAATAATTTTAGATTAGATGAATGACAATTGCTTTAATGACCTCAAGATGATGCTGAAATTTGTGAAAAACTCAAATTATTATGTGAAATGCGCAATAGTGCAATCTAGAAAAATAATTTTTTCGGTGAATGTGCAATTTTCGATTTTCTTCACGCATAAAAATTGTATCTATACAATGCAAAGAATTTAAGGATCGTTCGAGCAATATCAAATTTTGATAGTTATAACAATTGGTTATAACAATTGTGACTATCACTTTGATCTAATATGAGTGAAATACTTATTGTTAAGTCAACCTATGCAGATAAAAACATTGATTTTAGCATTTTTTTTTGTTTAAATATTTTTCAGCTTTTGTTCTCAATTTATTAGTTCATTCCAATTTTTGATATTTTTTCGATAAAACAATAACATCAGTGCAATTTCTGGAATTTATATGTAAATTTCACGAATATGTGAATTAACGAAATCCTTCGAGATAAAAAATACGATATAAAAGGAACTTAGAAGAATGGTGAAGTTTTTGAAGTTAGTGGCTAAATGCTTCACAGCTTTTTTGCATCATAAAAAACGATCAATGCAAAAAATAAAATAATATTAATATTTTTTCACAGATTTATTCGTATAATAAATGATTGTTTAAAAAATTTCATTCGAATTAATTATTGAAATTTTCATAAAAATTCGATAGATTAAAGATATTTTCAATTTCAAAGTTTTTCGCATCGACCTTCGCAAAGTTGTTTTTTCTTTCTATAAAAAATTGAAGAAATAATTGCAAAAGTTTGGTTGGAATTTCATGGCATACAATAAATGAGCACTTTCAACAACACTTCACAAAGAATGTCAAGTGTTGAATGTGAATCGTCTAGAAAATATTATGAACAACGATTCACAATTGCAAATTCATTTTTCGATGAAAGTGATAAAAATTTGCAAAACGGATACGACAATATTTTCTTTCAACTACGATTTCTCTTTTTTTTTGCGCATAGAAAAATTACCACAATTATTAACGATTGCATATTCAAAGTGAAGAAGAATTACTAAATTGATCAGCATTCATGATTTTTTAATGCAAAACTTTATTGTTAATTTCTTCAATAAATTATGTTTGAATAAATTTTCAACCTAAAAAAATTCGAAGAGAATTTTCTTGGTAGTAAATAATTTGTTTAAAGTTTTAATTATCAAAATTTATACGTGTAAACAATAAATCGATAATAAACTCCAAAGATAAAATCAATATTTATATATCCGATAGGCAATTATTCAATTTTGAATTAATGTAAATTTTCCAATGAATACCTCAAATAATACTCTAATGGCTATTCAATTTAAAAAAAAAAGTTGGTGAAATATGATAAGATCAAATATGAAAACAAAAAGGAAAGCAATCTTATCGATTCATCAGTTATGGATAATCAGTGAGAGGAACGATTATAATGATGGCTGCTGCGCTTTGCTTTAGTTTTCTCACTTATTAATCTCTCTCAAATATTACACAATCATTTCAGATTGTTCATTAATTATGGGCAACGAAAGAATTTATTGAAATGAACTTAAGCAGTTGCTCCATCTCATTATTAACTAAGAAAATGTGGAAAAACGCGCCAGATGGACTAAAAATTTACATATTTGCGCAGACTTTAAACTGCTACTAGAGAACACATTTGCCAGTAACTTTCTTAATGATATCATTATTCATCTCCGAGGAGCTAACTGAATTAATGCCTCGAAGACCGAATTACCGTAATGAATGCAGTTGAATATGAAGAGAATATATCGTAATTATTCAATGACAAAAAAAAAGGGGATCTAATAAGGTTGAAACTAGACTAAATCCAACTGAATTTTGCTAGGCATCTTTAAAGGTTGCACCAAAATTGATATGAGATTAGGCATAAGCAAATACATAGCAGTATTATCAATATGCAATGCGTCGAATGAACTTTGAAACAAGAGACTCCTTCAAAGATGAGTAAATATATTGAAGATAAAAAAAAAAACGCAATAATTTCGACAAAAAATAATGCTTAAACGCATAACATTGGTTATTTCATTCGCAAATATAGGGATGAATACCGCATGGCATAAAAGAGAGATGAAAAAGTGAAAATTCATTTAAATTTTAAATGAATATCGTCAAAGTTACTCAAATGATTTCGATAATTTAGACGAACAGATAAGGCTGCTACAACGAGTGACAATTGAATTGGAGAGCGCATAACCATAAATCAAATATAATATTAATTGTGCTCATATGGGAGTGCAAATATAAATATTGCTGTTATACTATTGAAGTGTTGCATTGATACTTAAAAAATGGAGAAAAATAATGCACAAAAAATGATTTTATAAATAGTTAGAGGAGCGTCTATAAATATGGCCACCTAAAGCATAAATTTTCCAAGAAATATGATGAATAAAAATTGGCAAATCGAAAAGAATGGTGGATTAGCAAGAGATTTATGAGATACTACTTAAATTTATGAATGTTTGAGAACGAGTAAAAGTTATAAGGAATCATTCCACTATCCACCACATAGTTCCATCCATATATGAAGAGTGTTACTATTTAATGTCACCGTAGCAAATAAGCATAGGAATGCACTGCGAAAAAATTGTTTACCCATTGTTGAAGAAATAGAGCGGTAATTTGAAAGAAATTTTTCGTTGATAGAAGCAATATTTCCGTTGATTAGGGGTGCCTTAGCGAAAATTACAGTTAAAAAACTAAAAGCACCACTTATTTACGCATATTTTCCCGCCCCATATGAAAGAGGGGAGAGTGTCAAAATTATAGCTTCATCAAAATTGTACTCAATTGCCAACAATATCAAATCCCTAAATATGAGATGAATAAAACATTAACATTTTACCCCATTCATGATGTTTATTTAATTCATGTGATTTAAATTTCAAGTCAAATATGATTTATTATACTATGTTATTTAAATTTTATAGGCCATAAAAATCATTGTTAACGTTTTGAAAACGCAAAATTTTCTTTTTTCTTTCCTGCTTTATTGCGAAATTATAACAATATACATAAGTAATTATAACGATAAATCGCTATCTAATAATATATTTTCTCTACAAAACAAAGCACTTACTCCAACATAGAATATTATTTTTATGAGCATCTCTGAAGAAATTTATTGTCCTTCTTTGAAAAAAATTTCGTTTAATTTAAAAAGTCCCTTTTAAACATTTTTTTCATCACAAACATTTCGGATTGACTAATCCATATTTCTATATTCCATTAATGGTATCAATTGCGAGGAACTAACTGATTGCGCACAACTCATACACACATCATGCTAATACTATAAGCACACATTGAATTGACTCTCTATGGATTCTCGTTTATCGTCAATAATGACACACCGTTAGCATTGCGATCTTCATCATTCTATGTTATTCTCTGCCAAAATTGTTCACATATAACGAAATATTTGATAAGTGAAACTTTAATATATTTTGATGGATGAATATTAATGATTTGAAGATTTTTTTTTTTTTTTTAATATTTAGAGCATTAAACTTAATTAGGGAGGTTCAGGAGCACCTTTTAAGAGATGCTAACAACTTCATCCAGGAAATATCTCTCGATGACAAATTCTTCAAGCGGAATCATTAAATAAGTAATGAGGAAAATTTCTTGAAACATTTTCACTAGAAAACTCTATTCTCTCCTTGCATAAATAGGCGATGATAGAAAGACAGAGATGGGGAACAACATTAGGCAAAGAAGATAATTCAGAAAACTTCTGCAAACCATAATAATGACTTTTGCAACAATGGTGAATCTCATCTGACACTTTACAAGAATCCAATAACAACGTTTCGATTTCAGCTCTATACTCAGTGATGATCAAATATTTTGCATAAAATTTTTTAAGAATACAACTTCTAAATAAAGAATAAATAAAGAATAAGAAAAACAAGCAACCGATAAAACGAATAAATGCTACAAGAATATGACGAACAAAATAAAAAGAGTCAGCAACGGGAAATCAAAAGAAATTTCACTTGCAATATCGGCCTTCTGGAAATCGGCGCAGATTTCCAAAAAGATGCGAAATGAAGCAAAAATGTAAAAGTCGATGGGGATCATCGATAAATATGCGCAACCATACTCAACAGTAAAAGACGACTCAATTGTAACGGCCGCTCGCCACCACTCAGTATGCAATAACTGCACTAATAAAATGAAAAATTGTTTTTCGCACGTTGCACATAGTAGATCACCATTGCAGTTACAATCGGGAGGGAGATATTTGCTCTCGTGGGTGGCAAAACGAGATACGCGTCTTGAGTGCGGATATTGCATACTCGATAGTCGATATGCCTCGGTGTTTATATTGTTGAAATAATTGAGAATCAATAAAAGAAAACGTAATGAGCAATGGTCACAATGAGCACTACAATTTCGGGGATCTCTTCTCTGATTACAAATATCCGTCAGCTTCGGAACATAAATAAGTAAACTGTTGATGCGATCCATGATATAATCTGGTAAGTTTCAAATGAAATAAAAAATTCTAGTTAATTACTTTGTAGTGACAATTTTTAAGTGTCAATTAAAGATGTGCATGGGACAATTTCATTTCATTTAGAGAATATTTCCTGAATGATTCGATTGCTGTACATTTATGAATTGTGTATGTGGAGGAAACTCGTCTGGTAATAACTACAAAATGTCTGATAGTAATTATAGAATGTCTGACAACAACTACAACATGTCTGACAATAACTACCGAACATGTGAAAATATCTTCAAAAGTCCTGCTTGCCTAGCAATTTTGAAATGATGAAACATGCAAAAAAAATTTTATGGTGATGTAAATGACGAATTAACATAAACAAACGTTTATACAACAAATATATAAATTTTCCTTATAAACACAACGTAGACAGATTAGCAATTAATCAACACGTATTACCTTTCACATAGTGAACAGTTATATTCCATTATCACCAATATAAGAAAAAATCAATAAAACCTGATTAAAAGTAAATAAATTATTAGCAATTGGAAAATATGCATCGACAATCAATATCCGATCGGAAATTGTAATAGAGATAAAGAAATATCTCATCAAGAGCCATTAATAAAATCTATTCCTTGCTGCGAGAATTTTCTAGGATTTTCCCATCGAACATCTTTCAGGAATGTAGAAAAACAAGATGAACCATCAGCACAAACTAGCTTTTTTAACAAATGCACTCAAAGAATGCAATGCTATTTATCAATCATTGATATTATAAACTTAAATATGGATTCGAATAAACAGATAAACGAAAGCTGACTTCCGGAGGCTTTGGTGGCAATCAATACAATTCTCTAGAATTTGCTTCGAGAATCTGCAAAATATTAGACGCCATATACTGGACATATTCTCGATAATCTTATATAATTTCTCTGCATAACAGCACAATATTATATCGCTTTACGTCAAAGATTTATACAATTGGCCAGATGTGATAAAAAGGAATTTTGTTGGCCGCTAATTTTAACTGCTAAGCGAAAGAAAGAGAAAAATTAATAAACAACCTGAAAAATCGACCCAATTGAATTGTGTCAGAACTAATTTATCGTAATGCCGCTAAGGCGCATGTTTCATGATTGTGACAACATTTCTAAATCACGAGTCTAAATGTTGTTACCTCAAAACTCACTGTGATTTGCATGAAAAGTGTCATACATGTGATCATGACCTCTGTAACTCGTTTGCCCTACCGTAACAAAGCTCAAACCATCGATGTTGATGAACGCAGGATATGGGAGAAGCCCTCATGTCTCTCAGAATCATCTTTTTTTTTGTTTAAGAAAGGTTCCCCTTCCCTCATATCCACGAAGATTAAAGGATTCAGCAAGCAAGCGCCACACTCTTACAACGAAGCGAACTCAGATCTAATGATGTCGATTCAAGATGTGGCTTGTTGTGACAAAAGAATGAAGCAGTCAATGCCCGAGAAAGAGTTTGTCGGTCCGACTGACAAAGAAAACGATTTTTTTTTCGCCTGCAAACATTAAATAACTTCACAGTGTTTACTTGCTAAACTTCCCGAACTTTTCCTTCAGCCTCCAAATGTGTACACATACCCGAGTGTTGTGAAAGAAACACAAGAAGGGCACTCTAACACTTTTTCAGCGATTTTGAAAAAAAAAGAACCTTACGTAAATATTTACAATCCATTTTCCACCACTATGAACGAGAAGGAGACACATTTTTCGTCCAAATTTTCGTTTTAGTACCAATACAATCATAACAGTGATGCTAGCCAATATGATTTTAGATTTTTAAAAGTTTTGGTTGCGCTATGAGCAAAATTGCATTGACGGATTTAAAAGGCCTTTTTTTGAAAAATCGTTCAGTCCACCCAATTTATGCCAAACTTCCAAAAACAAGAGATACTGTCGACGCATGATTTCCTCTTGTATAAATGACCGTCACACGCAAGATTTTTAGTTTAGTCACTTCCCCAAATTCAGTCTCGAAGGGTCAACATGATGGAAATAGAGGTGGTGCGGTCGAAGGCTACTATAAAAGCGGTGTTTTCTGAGAACAATTCCCGATAGCGTATACATATATATATATATATATATATATATATATATATATATATATATATATATATATATATATATATATATATATATATATATATATATATATATATATATATATATGTATATGTATATATATATACACGCGGAATTTTGAGAAACTACGAAAGTCGCATACATCATAGTGTCAACTTAGATACTTGATATTTCTGTCACCGAGTTTCGTAAACAATAACGTTCCTTGGCATAAAAACAAAAACACAAAAAAGCAATCACATCATTTTTTCTGCATAAATAAATAGATAATTATATAATATTTATAAACTATATGTATGTATGTATATATATATATATATATATATATATATATATATATATATATATATATCGGTTCCTTAGGATTTCAATTCCTTTCCAGCATACTATATACCTCTCATAAAACAAAAAGATTATAACATAAAGACTTCAAATGTAATTTATTACCATCTCAACTATGCACAATATGTCGGCACACCGAAAAGAAGCCCATACTGAGATGTCAAGTAGCAAAAAAGCTGTGGCTATGATTGCATTAAACGTTGTAGAAAGGCGAGGCAGCTGAGGTTTGTAGCTCAATCTGTGAGATCTTATAACGAACTCGTTTAAGCCACTGTGCGAGAGGCTGTGACTGCAAAGAGGGTTGATTCTCACAGGAATCAAGCTTTATGCGCAGTTGAGATGGGATCTGTGCGTGATATGCAGTCAGAATTGGTTGCCACATTGCACTCAACTGACACAACACTGCTGAATTACATTGTTGCAGAGCTTGCATCGTATTCAGGAAATGCAGATTCACCATATCAGCCAACTAAAAGGTAAAATTCAATAGAACATAAGAAATTGGCGGTTTTATTTCAGTGGGGTTATAAGTGATCAAAATATGATAAGGTAAGAGATGAGATAACTTCGAAATTCTGAGTGAATTATGAAGAAACAAGAAAGAAAATTCAAGACCTACCACAGCCATTAAGAATTTACACTTCTTTATAAAAAAGTAAAAATTTATACTTTAGCTTAGGTGTTGAGCATGAATGTCTCATTCACAGATCAATAAATTCAACTGAAATTCAAAGTGCGTAAATTTGTAAGGAAAATGGGAAAGCCGAGAAAAAGGAAAGAAATCATCGAAATTGAAGCGCTTTGTCTATTCAAAACGTTTTCATTGGCTTACTCAAAAATCTGACAATTAGAATAATTTCGTCCAAGGAGCGAAATTTTTGATGAAAATGGATAACTGAGGAGGAAGAAAGTGAAGAACGTATCCGACGATTGCACAGCTCTAGCAAATTTGGGAGCATAGGCGGAGAAGGAGATCCGCCCTCCGCGCACTATTAACTTATAGTCTTCGACATAACTATCAATTTTTTGGTTCCAACTTGAAATTCAAAAACTTGTGTCATAATAAAATCAGAATTATAGAAGATGGGATGCAGAATAACTCACAACTTTGGAATGCGAAAGTAGTTGAAGAATAGCTGGTGTTACACGTGCCCAAAAGTCGAGCACATTTGCAAACGCCTTCTGTGCAAGATCGTCAGCTGAGACGGCCGCTTGTTCACAATAAACCGTCCATAACTGGCAAAGGTGAAATGCGTGGAATAGAGCTGACATGTGCACCACCGACTGCTGTAAACAAAACAATTCAGAGGTCTCAATATCCACGTATAGGTGATATATTCAGCTAAAATTTCAACTGTATGAGCTAAAATGAGAGAAGGAC
This sequence comes from Baylisascaris procyonis, assembly GCA_037389465.1. Lineage (NCBI taxonomy): Eukaryota > Metazoa > Nematoda > Chromadorea > Rhabditida > Ascarididae > Baylisascaris > Baylisascaris procyonis. The sequence goes on along the minus strand of JAZARR010000154.1, from coordinate 2,935,564 downwards.
GAACGGGGGGGTAGGAGGGGGTGGAATAGATGGACTAGATGGGGAGGAAGAAGGAGGGAGAAGAGCACATGGGAATGAAGGGAATGAACTGTAATATAGAGGACTGGCTGCTTGGATGATGCTAGTGCAAATCAATTAACTAAGACCTAGAAAAACGATTACAAAATATACGTATGCGCTTCAAATAATGAGTCATCGAGCAATGCCTTCTATGAATTGCGCTCCAATCCCACATGTGACAAATAAGAATTTGCAATGTCTTCTTTTCACATAAAATTTTGAGGTCTTCGAGATACCTGTGCCAATTAATTGGGTTCTCGAGATACTTGTGTCAATAATTGGGTCTTTGAAATACCTGTGTCAATAATCGGTATATTTTGAGGCCTTCGAGCTACCTATGTCAATAACTGGTCATACTAAAAGCATTTATTTTTCAAGCAATGCTTTCAATTTTGATATTACAAGTTTTAATTGCAGTCCTACGCATTGAACTCGCAAATGCAAAAGTTTTATTATTGGAATCTGAAATTGAGCGGATTATCAATTCTCACCTTCGACTGATCGGCAAATCCAGCAAGTACAAAATGAATGTAATCAGCAATATGTTGAGAGCATTCGATCGGTACCGGAAGACATGGCTGTGTGGCGTGCAATGCACCCAGAAGCAACCATGAAAGAATGCGAACATTAGTAACTGACTCAGCGAATGCACCTGGAGCTGCCTGCGTCACTGATGGTGGTGACATTAACCACGGAATATAGCGCAGCTGCAATGAAAAGTGCTCAATTTGTTGAGTTGCTTGCTAACTTCACAAATAAATTCAAGCCGATAATCGGATTCTGAACAGCAACACAATGTTTGTCAACGATACGCGGTTCCCTTGCCCAAGTAAAGAGATGTTGGCAACATGGAACACCGCAACCGGAAACAATCCACCATCCTTATGTTAGACGTTCTCTAAAGAGAAAAGAGACATAAAAGTTCACTTACTAAACTGAATGCAACGGTCTTCTTCGAAAGAAACCTTTAAGGCGACGATCAAATACTGCGACTAGTTTGATCTTGTCATATGATGCACTCGACGTACAATAGACTGACAATCCAGAATTGCTTCTTATTGAGTACAGAAACTTTTAATATCAATCATATCAATGAGTACAGAAAAAGTGAAAAACTTTTAAAATCTAATGAAATCTTGAAAATATTTCACAGCTACCAAATACTTTACTAGGTGCGTTGTCTGAGAAAATTTAAAAAAAAAAAACGAACCACAGTGCGTGAATCCCTAACACTGGATCGACTCATCTCGAGTGCAACAACATGTGCCAAAGAAGCTTTCATATCACCACCAACACTGTCGGAACTGGTTAATTTCTGCAATTTACATAAATATCACTATTAATAGAAGTTAGTCGTGTGGTAGTTACGCTGAATATCTAAGCCTCTTTAAGGTCATTAATGATCAGAGATGAGCTAACCTTCTCCTCATTCACACCCCCCCCCCCCCCCACTCTATCCACTTATAGCCGAATTAGAGGTTTTCTTTTGTGGCACTCGATCATGCACAATGTATACGCTTGCACATACAGCTCCTCTTAAGGAAGAATATTTATGGTTCGAGTATATGAACGATGTGCCAAAACGTTGAAAAACAAAATACCAAATTCTCAGATCTTTAATCTTTTTTCTGATTTTTCCTTTTGCAACTATCGATTTAAAGTATAATCCAAAGAGGTTTTCTATTTTCTGAATTCCATTTTTAACTCTTCAACCGTAAACATCCTCACAGGGCATGTAGCCACTCTCAATAGATCCGCTCTTTATCAAACAATAAAGTTATTGTGCGAATGATTTTTACCACTGATCGTCTAGTTCAGTTTTATGAAAGGACCGAAGATAAGCTATGAATTCATTCTTCCTAGATTTCAATTTTTGCAAGGTTTTCCTTTCATATTGGTTTTGTACATTTAAAAAAAAAGGATCTTCTGATCTTGTTTTTCGGTATGACAAAGAAATCTTTTATTCAAGACCAACTATCCGGTTTTTCTATACTTTGAGATGAGGGATTATACGTTTGAAGGCATCCATTATTTAAGAGGCGCCTTCTATTTTAGAAATAAGTTCTATTCAGAGTTGCTCTCATTTTCCACAACAGGTTAGGCAATATGATTGCCTTTGGCTATTTGGAAAACCTGATCCAACCTGCACTATTCTGCATCTATACAAAAAAAGGGTCTATTTGCGAAAAAATCCGGGAACAGCCTTTAAAAATGGCTGCATTTTAATAAGCGGATTGTGAATCTGCTAGGTCATCACAATTAAATAAAAGAGATTATTTAGCCCATCAATAATTTTGCGAGCGGAATGAAATAACCTTCAGCTTAGCGAGTACATGCAAATCGGAAATGAATTCGATGATATCGAAGAGATACGGTCGAATTGCCTCACAAGCTGCCGTATTGAACTGCAAATGTACAATTAGCTCAAGTGGCGGAAATTATTGCAGTTCCTCTATGTGTAATTACTATTGCGACGAAAAATATTGCAGGAATGTTTTTCGGCCATTTAGATCTAGACACCTATCGCATCGATTCGAATAAAATTTACAAGAAGTGGGCAAAGACCGATCCGATTTTGGGTGGGGCTTTTCGAGGGTCACCTCGTCTCTAGGCCTCTCCCTAACTCGATGTTTTATATCCATTTAAATTCTCCCATATTCAAACTGTGGTAATTGAATACTACAGAGACGGAATTTCCTTGCAAGAAGACGCTTTGGAAGGAAGGGAAAATTTTGTCAGAACGTTTTACTCAGCACCTCAAATAGTCTTAGTCTTTATGAGTAGGTTTGTAATAGCTCCCAATACTCTTTACTTACTGCCTAAACTTAAAAAGTATGCCCTCATTTGTCGTGAATAATTGGCGATAGCAAACAAGCTCCTCCTAAGACTGAAGCTTGAAAGTTGGAAAGCTTTCAAAAGTTGCAAGTTCTATTTGAACTCAGCATTTGCGTGACAGGTTGAATTAAAAGATTCCTGCACTACAACACTCCATTTTTGGAATGTTGCCAAAAACTTCGCAAATTTTTTTCTAACCATGCTGATGAGATCAAGTATTGAGAGAACGGAATTTTTATTTTTTATTTTTTGCAAACCTCCGAAGATCATTTTGTTTTAAAACGCTGTCCATAAATTTCAAAGCATCACTGGTTCTATTCCAACGAAATAAAAAAATTGATCTAAGCAATTCTGTGATCGATAGCGGGCATTTGTTGATTCTCTGCAATATGGCGCTATCATGCAAGTGCAAGTAACGCATTTTGGGTGTGTTTCTCACCTTATCTCACACCTGTCTACACCTCTTCAACTCAACATTCCTCTCGCGTTTGCAAGGTATACATGTCATGTCACACAAAACACCTACTATTCAGAACTGCATGCAAAAGCAGTGAAAATGATAGCGCTACCTGATCGTCATTTATTTCCTCCGAGACACTCTCGCCGGCATCTTGAAGGACAAGTTCAACAATCGCCATATAATTATGCTCATGCATTTCACATTTGAATTTAATCGCTTGAATCAATTCCGAGACGATTGCCTTTGTGAGACATTGTTTATCACGTTCCTTGAATAGATTCGAATATTTATTCGATGCTTATGAAAGTGCGCTTAATGGATCGGAAACGAATCAAACCCAATTTAATTGAACATGAGTCTATGCTCTTCAATGTTCAACTTAGAACGCTTCATATATCAGAGATCAATTAAAGTGCTTAGTAGATTGCCTTTTTTTAAATAGATGAATATATTTTGCTTATCTTAGCTACGATTTCAGATATCATCACTTGTCAATAAGATATCACTTGACAATAAAACCATGTGAGATGTGCCAGGAATTTGACCTACCAAATTTAACTGGATATTTACCGGAAACTTACCAGAATAACCTACCACTTGAGATTTACTCGAAAAAAAAAGAATCGAAAATCATTAGAATAGAAGGTGCACTGTGAGTAGTTGCAGTTCCCAAACGATGAGGTGCTTATAAGACCGATCTAATTATGAACGGAAAAAAACTTGATATATAGCGCAAACAAATGACTGACAAGAAAGAATATATACCCTGACGAGTGCACGATTACACGCCGTACATACAGTCAGCATATCCAGTAAATCGGCTTTGCATTCATGCATCGCTTCCGTTAGCCATTTTGCGAAACTCTCGACGAGCGAAACCGAACTCTAGAAAGTAGAAAGTTTTGTAAAGCGCTTTTTAATGCCTCACCTTTATGCATTTTTAAAGTTATCAATAAGCAGTTATTCTATGGGTTTAACAAAAATTTTTGTAAAAGGGCATTATGGCAAGGATATTTGTGTGTGGATATATAGATGTGCGCTTGCGTCTTCAGGTAGTTTAGATTCGCGAATCTCATACTCCATGGGCAATTTCCTACCTATAGTTTTAACTTTATTAATCGTATGCACCCCATAAACGAATTCTTCAGCACGTAATTGTGCTACCAATCGATCGAATAAAATAACGAATTTTTAAACGTTTTGTTTTGTACGTATAGGCAACCTGGTGGACGGAAATGCAAGAACGCACATGGTTTAAACCTTCATAGCACCATGCACCTCTACTTGTTTATCATCTCCAAAATAGTAAAATACAATGCGATGAAAAATATCGCAAATCGTTGGCTTATCTTTAGCACTAATTTCTTTAATTAAACAATTCAATAGTGCTTCATTTTTACTGCGTATTTGTGAGTTTGTTGCGCTTCGCTACTATTACCCATTGCTTTTGTCAAAACGAATAACACTATCACATTATCACACTTTTAATTGGTTCGTTGATAAATCAATCTCTATTACAACAATAGCTTCACGAAGGGATATTTTTCCCACCAATCACCTATGTTTAGTGATAGCGATAATGACATATAATAACTCATTGTGAGATTGATAGTGGTAGTAATAGTGAGTGCAATACTCATTTAGTGATAAAAATTCATCGGCATTTCGATGCGTATACAATATAACCGCAAATATTGAATTTTCAAATGCTAAAATTCAAAATGAAATGGCAAAAATAATATATGTGAAATGAAGTGGAGTGGACTAAAGTTGTAGAAGAAGCAAAATAATCGCACAATTATTTATGTAAATAAATGCAGATTGCATAGTTGAGATGTGTGCCTAACAATGTGTTTTTAACATTTACAAATATAATTCTGTCTCATTATTACCGTTGCATATTACGCACTCAAACTGTGTGAAAATTACTTCAAAATGAAATAGTCATTTATTAAATCAAATATGGTAACTCATCCGTAATGCAACATTTATTTAGGATTTTGGAATTTGTTGGATAATTGAGGGGGATTATTAACTGAAAAATTATTCACATTTCATTCCATAAAAGTAAATTTAAAAACCTTGAATGTAGAGAAGTTTTGAACACGCATTACCACACTCATAATTTCGAAGCAACTTTTCAGCTCCGTACGGACGGCGCTTCTATTCGCTTCGGATTGCATCTTAAATTTCACATAGCTGTAATAATTTGTTCCCTATTCAACGAAAACTACTGAGAAATCTTTGAATGATGCTTATAAGAAGGAAGAGAAAAAGTTCAGCTAAACAGGCAATGAATTAAGCACACATTAACGTAACAGAATTGAGCCACATTCGTCTTTTTTCTATATAGGTGCGATCATTAGTTCTAAAATATGTAATAAAGCTTTTCAAATTTAGAATGGTTTCAAAATAAATGAAAACATTTCTACGCGATCAATATTAATTAAACAATAACCGTAGTGCACATGGACTATTCCATCACTTCTCCACAATTGAATGGAGGGAATTACTGGGCAATTTAGGAAGAAATCTACGACCAGACGCAGAGAAGAACTAGAAAACACTGAAAATTTTCGAATAGGAATTTCAAAAAAGATCGAAAATTTCGAGGAGTTCGTTGAGCGAAATTAGTGTTGCACTAATATTTATTACTTTTTGAGTCATTGAATTCAACTTATAAAAAGTCTTAAACTAATCTAATTCCGTACTGTCATTACTCAAACTTCAGACTCACTATGAAGAAGCTATCTCTGGCATTCAGTTACTAAAATTATCAACTAGTTACTGGCAAAATTGCCAGGTAGCAAACTAGCAAAATTTTAATTGAGGACAGATAGCTGCAGATCTTTTTTTTTTGGAAACTACAACGAAGAGTGGAGACCTTCACCTTAACAGTCTAAAATCAACTAAAACTTTTAGAAAAAACCTTTCGAAAGTGCAAAATTAGCAGAGTTCAATGAAATACTACTAAATATTAAATGAGGTGTATCACCTGAGAAAGAAGACGACGAAAGAATGAATCAAGTGACGAGATCACAGCGCTCCAATGAGAGAAATACGCATCAGATGGAACGAATGGAAGATAGGCGGCCAAATTGAAAAGCATTCGCGATAGTCTTGATGGCCACTCGTCCAAAATATCCTTAACGATATAATCGCATTAAAATTAAACTAAACACAATGGCCATAGTAACTGTCGATTGGTTCTTAGACTTAATAGAACAAACATTACAAGTATCTTTCTTTTAGGCCACCAAAGAATTGTATAAATTTTTTCCTTAAATAGTACAGTTCAAAATTAGAGGCATGCAAAGAAAGTATTATATGAAAATCCCTTAAGAAAGTGCGCATATTCAAGAATTAGAGTTAAACGACGATTGGCAGCATAAAAATAATTGTCACCCACTTGACAGCGTGAAAAGTCATAAAAAAACTGCGCCGCTTTAAACTCTCATATGATATAGGATTGGAAGCGGCGATAGAGGACGCAAAGTAGTCTTTATGCCTTTGAATATTCGTTTTGAAAAGTAAATTTGCAAAGCGACTAAGCTAAATTTTCAGGTAGGGTAGATCTTCATATGAGGATAGTTCAGTGAGCAATTATTATTGAAAAATATGCCACTTGAGCGAGTTTCTAGTTTAAAAATGCAGTTTATAGCTTAAAAATGAGGTGTGGATGGTGGTAAAGTGGACGTGAAGGAAGTAATAGAAATGCTTGTTCCCAGAAACTGATAATTTAGAAGTGCTTTCTACTCACTAAAAGTGAGTAATAATAACTGCAAGGTAAAGCAACGGAATCATAGTACGACTCCATATGTTATCCTCAGAAAAGAAACCTCGAGAAGAATCTGAATGACGGCAACCGGATTGAGTTCAGTAAAGTCGGCAAGCGAAAAAGAAATCGTCGACCAAAAGCTACTTGCTCTCTCGATGTTCATATCGAAGAGTTGTAGGCAAATACCACTCGATGACATCTATAACGCAATAATGAACTCATTGCACCTATATGAATCACAAATAACATTTTATAACAATGGCCAATACGAAGAAGGTTTGAAAATGTACAAAACTATAACGGTAAGGAAGCGACAAATGGGGGCCAATATTAGGTCCGAGTGTTTTTATCACTAAGTTAAAGCATAATATGCTTTGTGCAAAGTAATTCCAACTTTTTTCATACACAAAGCAAAGAATAAAATATACCTGATGAAGTATAACACGAAGTAGCTGTTTAGCAACAGAACGACTATTGCCAGCGACAAACATCTGTGAATCATGCCATGGGTATAGTGCACGTTCAATCACTCTAAAACACACAAGTACCTCATAAATGTTTTTAAAATTCTATAGTTGCATGAGATTACATTGAAAACCGAAATAATAATCAAACTTCATGTGCTTTTTTGAAGTTTCCTTATAGACAACAAATCTGCAAAGAAGCGCTAATTATAACTATTTGAATATTCATTTCTAAGGATTATTAGCTTTTTAGAACAATTTATCGTTCGGTTTTCAATAATAATAAAAATAGTAATCATATTCGAAAGTCGATTTTTGAATGCATGATTGCAAATTTGAAAGAGGCATTTTTCGAGAAAATTTCCATCTCTCCATTTACGATAAACCATACAATCGATGTTATGTTACTACTATTATCTTATTCATTTGAGTACCGATCGAATAAGACCTCACATATTTATTGGTCAGGTGTCTATCTTATATGTGTTTACTATGCGCCTACTAATGATGTTTCTATTTGTGATTTCGGTTAATCAAATAGAAAGAACATTATGGAATGAGTTAAATGGATACATTCCATTGCGCATTACATTTGTTTCCTTTTCTGCATGCATTGGGAATGCGAATGGCTCACTGGGAAGTTGCTGTCCTTGAACCACACTTAAGTTATGCTCGCTATATGAACAACAACATAATTGTGTCTGAGCAAATATCTTCGATGATTTTATCCACAAATGCATAGGGCCTGAGGCGAGTGAAATTAATAAACGACCCGAACTGCCTAAACATCAAAAGCTTGCAATATTAAACTCCCTTGAAACTGGTACGATTTTCAAAAATAATACAATGTAATATTTTATAAGAATACCCAATTTGTGTAACTGTTAAAATTTTATCGATCTAATAAGTCTGACCCCTTCATTTCTGACTTACACACTTTTGAGCACTGACCGATGGAATTTCTGGCCATTTATTGTTAACGATGTAGTTCAGTCAAAGAGTCAACGGAAACTGATCTGATCGTCCGAAACTTATATTTAGTCGTTAGATTTTAGAGAAAAAGGAAATGCTTACCGAGTAACGGTGTTGATAATTCTAAAAAGCATCGGTGCAGCCATAGTTGGTTCACGATGCACAAACGTTTCGATAGCAATTAAACACAACGAAAGTGTTTCTTCATCGAAACTTTGTAGTTGTTCGTTACAATATCCACATCTCAGAGAACACCTTTCCGATGCATTTTCTCCACCTGTAATCATCGTTGAAAAGTTATTAACTTTCACATCATTCGAAAATTCAAAAGCATCGCGTTGAAAATAATCAATTCAGAGATAAATAATCAATTCAAAATTAGGCTAATTGTTTAGGACGCCATTAAGACTACGAATGGTGCTGAAATATTGTTCGAGAAAAATGGAAAAACCGTTCGAGGTGAAGCACATTTTCGTGGAAGCAACAGAGTGGTAGAACTGAATGCAAAGACGAAAAAGAATATGAGGTGGTCATTTATACTTTTTGAAATGTTGACCACTGGTCAGCAAAAAGCGAAGGCAACGAGCACAGCATACTGCTTACGGGAATAATATCAAAATTAAAATGAATATATAACCACATATCGTGAACTAGCACACTCATTTTAGTAGGTATTGAAGGAGAACAGAATTTCATAGTAACCTTTAGTGATACGACGCTTCCATCGAGATTTTCTTGTAGAAGTTTTTGAAGTTTCTTCGGTGCCCTCTTCGCTTATTGATTCAAGTTTCGGTTCAGCAACCTGAAATGATCAGCTTTTACATCAGCAGATCTCTAAGATCGTTCATTCAAAATTTTTTCCACTACCACCTGTAGCAATTCTAGAACAATGCTTCACAGAAGATTTCTCTCCGCCACTTCAGAGCATTCGGATTAACACTCCTCGGTTACTACAAAGTGAGGTATACTTAGAAAGTTTTATTATATATATGCTCTTCCGTGACGACATTTCTGTATAAGTTATAAAGAAGATTTTTCGGTACATAACAAATTCTCTCGTCTTGTATTTCTATCGGCAAATAATCGTTTCCTAATACGAAGTGAAATCCGAGCCATTCCACCCGTAAGTTTTCTGAGCAATTCGAAACAACAACAACTTCACAAGCGATATTCTTTGAATGCTAACATATTATTACGATAATAATAATTTAATTAATATTACCACTGTTAATGTACTTTTATTGTTAATGCCATTTTTATTCTGTTATAATTATTACAATTTTTATTTTTATAGTTACTTTATCATTGATGTTATGATTACTATCACCATTATCACCACTATCACTAAAGTATTATCACTATCGCTTTGTTGCTATTATTGTTACTGCTATATGAGCATCACTGTGACTATTACTTATATTGTTATTGCTACTATTACCTTCAGCACTTTATTCTTGTCAATATTTTCAAAAAACAGCTATAGAAAGCTCATTTTATACAGAAAATTTATTCTGGTAATTTAACCAGAAACAATACTATTAAACCATTATCAGTATTATTATTCCTGTTACTATTATTACTACCACTGTCGTTTTATTATATCGATACTATGGAAACTTTGCGTGTGTTATGCGTTCGGCTAATAATAATAAATATTAATGATTATTTTAAATAATCGTTAAATCGATTATACCAATAGCAATATCACACAATTTATAGTGTATTTTACCATCTCTACCTAAGAGAAACGTGAATCCATTTACTGAAAGCGTAATCATAAGATCATGAAGTGACGAATGCAATCAATCATAGAGATTCAAATAATAAACGAAAGAAAGAAGAAATTCATAGGGAACATGACGAGTTTCAAATAATGGATATGCTTGTAGAAATGAACCTCTTCTCGACTAGCGACTATTGTTGGTGTGACGATTTTGGTTGTCTCGGTGAGGTGAACACCTTTCTCCTGCAAACATTGCCTTTACCGCATAGATGAAAAGCCTATCCTAAAAGTGAAGCTTTCATTCACTAACTCACTTACCCTCTCGTACTGGTCTAATAAAAAATTCTCAAGAGTTTCATGAATATACAACCTTCGTCGCTTAATTCACCGTCATATGGTAAAAATGAATTCTTTTTGCAATACGACCTCGGGCCTCTGCAATGGCTCAGTGCAACTTTAAGCGATATTATTCGACCAATCGAAATGCAATTGAAATTTCTTTAAGTTAATAACATAAACGTTAATGCTAATGCCACTCAGCAAGTAATCGATTCATAAATAAATTTTAAAAAAAAACACTTCATAATGTTAGAAAATAGTCAAACATTTTCTGATGTATTCTAAGATGCCAATCATCCATAAAAAAGCAACAAAAATTCCGATAATTCTTCTGGCAATCTGATTTGCGAGGTGCATTTTAATGAATAGGATATGGACTAAGGATAGTGGCAAACATTTTTTTGGGACGGACAAAAAACAAAAGCATAGAATGAAAAATCCTGAAAATACAGATACTACGGAAGTGCCTCGTGGTTCAGCCTTAAAATGGTTGTAGGAAATGAAAAATATTCATTGAAAAAACGACATGATGAATCGCTGATGTTGGAAAAAACGTTTGAGCCAAGTTTAAATTATTTCACTATGAAGAATATATACCGTTATGATTGTGAACGTTTGTGGTGTAGAAACAGAAAGTGTTTCTGGTCGATGAAGTGGACGCTCGTCTTTGACATCAGAATCCTCTTCTTCTTCGGCCGAAGAACCCTCAGACCATGGGGCGAATTCCATCTTGGCTGGCGCTGACTTTAGATCACACACATGCACCTAACAAAATACAACAATTTAAAAGCGCATTCGGTTGACGGATGAATAGCCTTCACAATAAATCGAGAGCAGAAACACTCTTTAACTTTATTCAATGAATTAAATTGCGTTCCAAATGTTTGTAGAAATAAATAATCACAGATGACAAACATCCACATTAACAAATTGAATCAACAATAAACGAATATTCCTATCGCCCCCTTCCCCTTCCCACATTTCTTAATGGGAATAAACAATTATATTCTAACAACTTTTCAAAATTTGTTAAGCAATCACATCGCTCGAGTAGACTGTGCGACAATCCTCACATTCCAGTCCAGTACATTGAAATAAAAACTGACTAGAAACTCATTTAGGTAATACGCCCACTCCTTTTGAAACTGGAAATCATATGAGAGTGCTGGTTCGTATAGCTGAAGTACGAGGATAAAAACGCCCGACGAACACGAAAAAAGATTGAGAAGAGGCATAATGCCATATGACTAATAAATCGATGCTTTAGAAGTAACAACTTAAAGCAATATATTCGATTTATTATGCTACCTGACATTCCAGTGTGCAAATGACGATGGAAATGAGTTTGCAGACGAGTTCACTGAATGGAGGCGTCTCATAGCGATACTGAAAACAATATTAGCAAAATTACTGCAGTTAAGTACATCTACCTCAACAAATAAAAGTGCTCACGGCTGCAATAAATATTCGAACATTAAGAGCACAAAGAGTATAGCTAAACCTGAAATTTTTCAGGATCCAAATCTAAAATTGCTTCATTACTTAGAAAATTTTGGGCGATGCGATAAAACAGCCGAGGAGAATTACAGAGTCATCCAAATTTGAGTGGGTAGAAACAGTATCCAAAGCCGAAACTATGTAGGAATACATGTCCTATCAAGTGAACCAGCATCTGAATCTTCTCACTCTGGTCTGGTGAAAATCGCAGTCATCTGAATAACTCAGTTCTTTTCAAAATTAAGTGCCCCCCCCCCCGCCCCATAGCGCAGCCTATCGAGCATAATCTCATTCATTAAACGTCTTTTTGTGGAAATATTTGATCACATGGAAATGCCATTACGACCGTCACCTCATATTTGAAATCACCGTTCTTTGTTATGCAGTCCTCTCCGTTTCCTTCGTCCTCAGTCCCATTCCTCCCCTACCATTTTCAGTACATCGAATAAGGCTTTTTGCAGTAGTATTGGCATGCAAATAGTAAACAAATGCAATAACCTTATATAAAATGAGGATTGTGGTATTAAGCCATAAATGACGTTGGTTAATATCGAGTGCTGCAAGTGAATATTCGGAAGTGGGTTGATCGCTGGCCAATCGTTGTGGCGATGGCAGATGTAACAGCAATTGCACTCCCAACATCACAATCTGCAAAGAGCTTTTGCTTTTCCTCACAAATATTTTATGCGTATATACAAATACAACGATAGAAAGCAACCTACTATATACCGAATCGAAACGTTAATGAAGAATTAAATGAAAATCAATGTGAATAAATTTTCAGTTGTATCAACTAAGCAATACTGCCATATCAAGCCCAATATAATTTTCAAAGAACAATTGCCCGGGAATTTTATTTCTTACCTAAAATTGCTAATTATGATCTTAAATGGTGTCAAAAATAATCAACATCATGGCGATTTTCTAGAGTTGTTTTTAACTAGAGGCAAATATATTGGAATATATGATCTTATAAGATTCAATAAGCAATCGGAAAACGTTTCCTGAATGAGCAGTTAAAGAACCTAACATACCTGATTAGCAATGACGAGTTTTGAGTCAAGAATTTCCGGCAATCCACAGAGAAAAGCATTGCAAACAGCTGATCTTCTGAAAAAGTAATACCACGCTCATAATAAAATATGTAAGATATATAGGTAGCAAAAGAAGTCTAAAAAGTTAAAAAAACTTACAGCCAAATTTTTGAGACCTTTCCAAGTTTCTCTCAAAGCGGTTTTTTGCATTAACTATTCAAAAACTTCGAAAGTGACGGGCTTTATTTCAAAACGTTGCGATAAGAATGAATAAACTCAGCAGAGAGGAGTGTTACTAACGATACCTCAAACGTCTTGGCGGGATCGTGAAACACTTCTCCGAATTGCTATAGCCGATAAGCGTGTTGAAATGTCGAACAAGAACGCTCTGTTTCTTAGCAGTTGCTTTCTCGTCGCCAGCCGTTTTCTTATTGCAAAGGAATGTGACGAATAACGAAACGGTCAAATATACAATATGTCGTTCAGGATTTTCCATATCAACGACACGATTCAACAATAAACACATATTGCTATCCTCGTCCGTGAATTCACGTAAACGCCCAAAGTTACCTGTAATGATGATTTCACACCTGTTTGCTCGATGTCAAATTTATGTATGTACATATGCAGCTCATTCTGTATTTATATATATATATATATATATATATATATATATATATATATATATATATATATATATATATATATATATATCAATTTTAACTAGGAACTCATTCAAGCTACAGCTTAGGTAGGTACAATCTACTAAGGGGCGATCATCTAGATCATTTTTCATGCTGATCCATCAAGCATGAAAGGTCACGAGCATTTAAAGGAGCCAAAGAGTATGTCAACATTACACATCAATCGAACCAAAGAAAACTCTTTTGCAGTCCTATGCCAGCGGTCAAATCAAGTATGAAAACTTTATCTCACATATATCATTACCTACTGACAACTTATGGAATTGATTGTGCAAATGGGCAAAATGCAGAAGAGCAAAGCATCGCATCAGCTCTTCCGGCAGGCCCCTCATCCTACTGAGGATCCTCTCAGGCAAAATATAATCTCTACCTTAGGATGATCTCTCAAACCAAGTTTTTTTCCGTTGAACATTTCCCTGTGCGATATGCAAAATAACCTGTACAGGAAAATTTGTTTTAGACTGCCGGGTGGGGTCTTCGTGCAGAGCAGCACATAAGATGTGGGCATCGTTTTTCGTTGGAAGGTTGTAAAAATGGAAGGTGTCGTATGTTAAACTGCAAGAAACTCATACCGTATCAACCTCTCCGGTTCATTGCTTTGCTGTTTACTGAGCTTCGATGAAAGCGTCGAGCCGAGGGCATTTTCCTACAGCCTTGTGATAGGTCTGACATCCCCATCCCCCTTAGCAAAATGAGCAATATCATTCCGCCCTTATCCGACAGATCAAATCTCTTGTCGCCAAAACGATGCGCTCTCTTTTCAACGTTTTCCTGATATCCTCATACTTCCCACTACTTCAATATGCGATTAAAAATATGGGCAAATAACAGAACTTAACAGTGAAAACATTCTACCGTAGAAAAACGGCATTGCTTCAGTTGTTTATTACGTATAAACTTCACCCGTAATATGCGAAACACAAAGAAAAGCTTCGCAAGCTACAATAAAAGACAAAAAATCTCTCTCGCCTTCGGAAATAAGGAAACTGAGGTGAAGGTGGCCGGAGTCAAGCGCGCTGCTCCAGCTCTGCTCTATTGTCCATCAGAAGCGTGACTCTGACATAACTGGAAGGAAACCATGGCCTCGACCAGGTAAATAAAACGAGGTCGGACCGGCCCAAAGGAGGCAATCAAGTGATCAGACGCGCAGACGCGGTTATGCGTATTTTCGAGTTTTGGCTGTGATACGAAAGTCGCTTTGCCCATACACTTCACTCCTTCAAAATGATCCTGCTGCGTTCTCTCATGCCCGGCCCTGACCACTTTCACCCTATCCTGGAAAACTGTAAGGGAAACTCATCGCCTTCTTACCGATAACGGGATGTGTGGGAGGACGTTTCTTTCCACTTCTCTTCTTGCCTACACTCCTTCCTCGTTCCGCTATTCATCATTCACATTATGTCAACCTCACTAAAAATGCTTATGAGCAACGCGCTACAATATCCTAGGACAAGCAATCAGCATCAGAGCCAATAAGCAATGGATCGAGAGTGAAACAACTAATCCTCAACGACAGATCAGTAGTTTTTGCTGAGAAGATCAATATTAGTACGTGGAAAAGAGCACTTTCTGCATATTATGGATATCCATTTGCAGAGTTGCATATCATTGCATACATCGATAATGGTTACCTGAGCTGGTATAGCTGGGACTTCGTACAGCTGGTTCTTTCTGATCGTCAACTGAAAAAAACACGAAATTTAGGATATGATGGGAGAGGAAATAAAGTGATGCAAGCATGATTGCTGAAAGATGGGAGGATGCTCAATAGGAATTGTGAGCTGTGTTCCATATGGAAATGCATCAAGTCAGCTACATGCGTTCAATGAGGCGCCGCTGCAGCCGTGACACACAAACATCTCAAATCCAATCCGATCCCGGACTATATTTACCTCATTTACATGTTCTTGCTTCATTTCATTCCCTCAAATTCAAATTCTGGAGTGGAACATGGGGTATCTTTAATTTCTAGAATCAGACGACCATAAAAATGAAAACTGCACGCTTCGAGGGAATTTAATTTGACCAGTCGAGAGGTTTTCTTGTAAAAATTTATATTCGAGCAACGTAAATTGCAACCCGTTGTTTGAGATCTACAATATCATAATCATAGAACATGTTGTAATTGCATTTCCCGCTTTCTCTCTTTCAAAAATAAAAAATAAAAATAAAAATAAAAATAAAAATAAAAATAAATAAATAATTTTAAAGTCTCGCTGCATTTCACCTCCAAACCCACTTGATGTTCCATTTAGGATGGTAATGAGATTGAATGATGGTGCGTTCTCAAAACCTATAAAACCATGCAATTTTCTTCCTAAGAGAAATCACAAATTTTCACATTTACTCACTCATAAGATTATTGGTGCTTATGGTGCAAGAAAAGGATAGTCGAGCATATAACGCAAACATAATCTCATTTCTCGATTCAATTCATTCGTGATTACTGCAAAATTTTGGCTGATTTATTAATAGTGATATGTTGAAGAATTTGAAAATGCTATACGAAAATGAGACCGGATGCATTGCTAACTATTTGAAAAGAAAAAAAAACTTTTAATTAGTGAAAAAAATTTCTCACTAGAATTTCGTTCAAATATAGAAATTTGTTTATTGGCCATTTTATTATTACAAAACAAATAACACGAATCATTCTAGATGCATCCATTAGCCTCAAGCGGATCAAAAAATTCATTTAGCTAGATATAGATATAACTTTTTTTGCGCCCATCACTCAAGCTGAATCTCGTATAACTAATTCATCGGGTAGGTTATGTTTTGAGCGCATATTTGGCGTTTTGATTTAGATACGAAACCTGAACTCATAAAGATAAGATCGGAAGCAATCTCATGCTAATGCATCAGGCATCCTATAAACTCTTCGTGTGCGATCCCTATTCGACAACAATTTGTACTGTATGTGCGCCACAATGCAAATCAGTATGGATGCTAATAAGCTGATATCACCATGATTGCAGCATCTATTATTTAATCGATGAGCACAGTAACGATCTTATTGTAGAATCTTGGGCAAATCAATTGCACTTTGCAAAGCTGAACTCATAAAGGAAATGTGAAGCAATCCGGGATCGTCTGGATATGAGCATGTTTGTGGGTGAATTAAGGGACGTACGCATGCATGCACAGAAGAGAGGAGGGGTGCTTTTGAGTGGCTGCTTGCATTCTCAGCACACATACGCGTCGGCGAGTTAGCGTTCGAACGCGACAGAATCGTTACGATGGAGGCGAGTGAAGGTAGACGACTCGAAATATGACGCCATGCGTTCACGACCCGTAGTAGCGTGACCACCTTCCGCACCTTCATACGACCGCTCAATGCGGCTTCTGAGCGACGTGCCTCACGCATTTGTGACGTGCTCACCCCTTTATTAACAGCTAGCTACCCATTGTATATGTTTCTACACAATTCACATCCCTTCAACAATTCTACATCAACCTACCCCCCCCCCCCTTCTAAAAAAATTACAATTGACATAACCGTACCTTTCAATTGAAAAAATTTATTTAAGAATATACATACACTCGATCCATTCCTTCAAAAAAAACATATCATTTTGCGCACAGAGGCACACCTATCCGAGGAAGAACATAGGCTCTCGACGTTTTAATCAGTAATAACGAAAGTCATTATTAATGTATAAGTACTGTCGGAAGTTATGCTATAAGTACGCACACTCCCTTACTTATGTAAAGTGAATTCAGTAATACAATTTTAAACAATTTCCTATAAAAGTATATATAATGAAATCCCTGTTGCATTCTTCTTTTCTTCAGCAATTGTTTCCACCTTTTACAAACTTTCCTCTCACCTTGCGCCTATTCTTCATGCACATAAGAAACTATAGAAAATGTTCAAAACTATCTGTTCATCTTAGGTATGCGTAAGGAAACAATGTTTTTAAGCCCATTGTGAGGCAACTAGGTGAACAAAATGAATGAGTCGAGCAACCGACTCATTTCTCTTTTCGCCGATCATCTAAGAATACCTTCATAAGTTTCTTCGAGGTATATCTATTTGAAAATTATTTTTAATAGGATAGGCCTTAAGTGAAATATTACTTATGAAATGCCATGTCCATTCAAAACTATTCAATGGAAGCGGATGGAAGAATCACTGAAAGCATCAACACGAAATATTCTATGATAGAATTATTATAACTTTTATTGAGTTCTAAAAATCCGCGTCAAAAAAAGCCCACTGAAAAGAAATGGATTGAGTATTTACTGATATATATGCATTGGAATTTTTAAATTTTGATTACGCGAACAAAATGGAATTTTGAGATGAAAAATGTGGAGCAGTTGCTTTGAAAATACCATCAATTTTTGGGCAGAAAATATTGTAAACTTACTTGCGGAAATATTATAAAAAGCTCGACATCTAATATTCTTGTAGGCCTATCCTAGCACAGTTGTAAAAAAGCAAATTGAATGAAAAGTTGATTGCGAGAAACGGCGATGAATAAATAAAATACTACTCGCTAAAACTGTCTGAGAGGAAAACGACGCTTTATGAAAAACGACGCATCTAGTAAGAGCAAGTAACTTAGGCATGGGGATTAGTCTCAAGAAAGATGAATGTGCAAAAAGAGTGCTATAGAAAAGATAATAGAGAAAAAACGTGCATTCAGAAACGTACGTTTAACGGAAGTGGTACAAGAGGGTGGCAAGCTAGCTAAAGAGTTGAGATCAATGAATGGGCTGAAACAGTCGCCTCATTGGTAGATAATTTGAATAATTTCAACTGTCCTCAGTGAAAGAGGCGCAAAATTCTGGAACGTAATCGCTGAAAGCTATCACTCTTTTCTTTTGTCTCCTTACATATATAAAAAACTGTTTGTATACTATACAGCCGTCATTCTGTACCACTTATATTATACAATGTATTGCCTACAAACTCTACGATACCCTCTAATAGAAAATTTGCATATGAAGGCGAAAAGGGAATATGAGCCGGTCTTGATGAATTTCCTCAGAATAAGAGTGCCTCTGAACGCATGAGGTTCTCGACGCCTCAACGAATACGACAGGAAATTTGCATAATTCGAGCATGACAGAGAGAGAAACGGATATTGAGTGAGCCATTTTGCTTCATTTTGATTTGTTTTAAACATGTCATACAACTGTTTTATTTATTTTGAACTATAAAGTAATTTCGTTGCAACGCATTGTGCTCGTATTTTGCATTGAATCATTGGAGCTTTTGTGTACACTTTCTTAGAGAAACCAATGCCATGAAAATATGGGATGCCCCTAATATCAGAAATTAATCTTATATTTCCATGAGGCTGGTTTTCCTCCACTTCTCTCTTTTTCATTTTGCTTCACTCATCATCGGGTTTAAAAAATCAAAAAAAAAAAAAAATGCAGAATTTTCTGTGAAATAGAGAGGCTACTTCATTAGATGCCACCCGTTCAAGCTTTGAGAGCACAGCACCAACTAATTTTAGCTCTGCCTTTATTGCACACATCAAATTTGTTAAATGTTGCAGTCGTTTGGCAAGTCGCTAAATTTTTGCATCAATTTTCTTATGATTCCCTCTGATTTAGCGGATTCCCTAATAATCTCCTCCGCCCCACCGATGGCCCTCTTTTCTCAACTCTGATCCAAACTTATTGAACTACTGAAACTATGAATAAGGTTTTTCAACTTAGTATTGATTAATTTCAGTCGTAGTGACGGGAATTAAGAAGGAAATATAAAATTATGAAACTATGACACTGACGAAGGCAGAAGATAAGCACATTACTGATGTTCATTCACAGGCTTGATTGTGAGAGTCGAAGATAAGGCTAATAACCGTGTTAGGGTGATTCTTTGGAGTATATCAATAAAAAAATACTCTGCTCCATTGACAGACGTTAGACGCCCACTTTATCCTCAAACTTTTTTTGAAAGTTTCATTTACTCATCTATGGATGACATTATACATATATATATATATATATATAT
Source organism: Baylisascaris procyonis (assembly GCA_037389465.1). Classification (NCBI taxonomy): domain Eukaryota; kingdom Metazoa; phylum Nematoda; class Chromadorea; order Rhabditida; family Ascarididae; genus Baylisascaris; species Baylisascaris procyonis. The sequence goes on along the minus strand of JAZARR010000154.1, from coordinate 2,915,724 downwards.
ATATATATATATATATATATATATATATATATATATATATATATATATACATACGATAGATTTTGAACACTAATATATACGCATATGCATATATACGCATTTATATGTTCATGCATATATACGTAAATGCATATATTACACATGTATAATTCAGTTATTTCTAAGTAGTCTTTCCTGCGACACTTCCGCTGACAATGATTACGCATAAAATGACAAAATGAAACTAGCCAAGAGTTTGCTTCAACTGCGACATATAAATACGTTTCAAAAATACGCGTAAAAAGGCCAATGAGCAGCAAACAGCGGTAAGATGAGGCGTATGAGCAATATTTTGCATTTGGCAGGAGATATTTTTGGGGAACATTAAAGAATATATATTTATGCAAATTTTTCAAGTGCCCCACTAAATATCTGCAATGCAACACGCTCTGATCTTCTAATAACCATGCGAGTCCCATTAATTTATTCTTAAAGGACAAACAATCTACTGTCAGAAAACATACAACTTAAATGCAAGCAACTAAGTGAAATCTATGCAATGTTACTAAGAAAAATGTGCAGTACTTATAAGTATGACAGAATCGTTAGATGCGTTGCAAGCAATTCATTAGTCTTAATACTTTATATCAACCGAGTACGACTATCATAGTACTTTCACGGATCTATTCCAGATTTGTGAGTGGCATTGAGAGGCGGTAATGCATATTAAGGGAATACGGCTGCATATATTGTTCGAAATCCAAGCCCCCATTGTGCCGTGTCACGCAATGTGGATTGATCCGCAAAACTATTGTTATCATATCACTTGATGAAAGATAATTAATGAGGTGAGATGAGTGTAACTTACGTGGTGCGTTGGCGGAGGAGTTACTTAACTGATGACGAAGTGAGTTTCCCTGTAGACTGCGAACAATGGAACGTGCCGTCATATTACTTTCGATTGCTTGCCGAGCACGCATTACCTTACGCTGATAGAGATCACTCATCGGGTCCGAATGCATCAGATCTGAGATAATAATTCACTTTCTTTGATGTTATTCATAAAAAGATATTTTAAAAATGCACAGAAATTAGCATGGACATAAGCGCCGATTACCAGAGAATTCCTAGAAGAACTGCGGGCTATTATATATAAAACAGGCCGGGAGACATCTGAAAATATTTCGCAGTCTTTCTTGAGCAAAAATATAAAAAAAAAAAAGTTGCATCGCACTTTGCGAGACTTGAAAAGAGAAGTCACCAAAGACGAAATAGAGATACGCTATATCAAATCTGTTTAGTCTTTTGCTTTGCTACTTTCATACCTCGCGAACTGTTTCCTAACTTTCCTCGTGTTTCTTTTGTGCAAGAAAAATTGCGGAAGATGTTTTAAGCGACCTCCTCTTCCCTCGGAAAACTGAGTATGCTGTACTTCGTATACGTGCTTTAACTGCTTTTAACACATATACTAATACGTGGGAGATAAAATCCCTTACAATTTCTTAACATCAACTTGAGTTATTTTTGGATTGAAACGATCAGACAGATAAGCAGACAGACGCATACATACATGTCGACGCGGCATCATAAAATGCCTTGCAAATGCAAATTTTAAACGCCTACAAATAAAGGCCAGGTGAACCGACAGAGTGGTATCAAAATGTTCAATCACCTTCCCCTCGCTTCCCCCGCACCTTTCCCCTCTTTTCGACAAGCTTCTCCATTTTTACCTGGGCTGTCAAATTGTATAGGAATACCATGAACAAATGTTGATTCGCTGCTCTGCGACTGTAGTTGACTTTCGAGAGCAAGACTCTCGAATCGTTGAATAAAAAAATCCCATGTGAGGATCTCCTCGTCAGGTAGGATAGCGGTAAGCAGGTGAATACGACTGATTATCAATGCACGATCCACCATCGACGTGTCGAACTGCGATTCAAGGCATAGACACATCAGCTGAAATGCTATACACGTATTTCGGTGCCGACGATAATTTCACGCAATGTATACGAGTGACTGCTAAAACAAGTGCAGGTATTTTAGGAATCAATAGGAATAAGCGGTAAGAATTTTCGGCCCCACTGAGTTGACTCATTTCTAACAAGATTTTCTTTAGCACAGGCGGTTGGAAACGACAGCTTTCTGCAATCGAAACATTCTGTCGTTGAAAGTTCATTAGTCCTTACCTCAAGGTTAGCACTTAGAACGAGGATGTAGTAGGTGGGATGTAGGAGTAGGACAAGGTAAACTCCTCCTCCCGAAACCTGATAGGTGAAGCAGTTACACTCCTCCAAAATCTACGCATCATGGGTTTGTAGGTTTCTGTAGGTGCGATAGCAGTTGATTCTATGGTAGTTAGAAAATTACACTTCAACCTGCACCACATTCTTTATATATGCCTCCTAGGGGAAATTGACATATGTACAAATGACCAGCAGAATTTCTGTCTCTTGCCTACTTTGCTTCCTCAGTCTAATTTATGCCGATGCTCGGTTTTCATCTATTACAGTACACATAGTCGCTAGTCACAGTTTTACAGTGCCAATTTCTGTAGCATATTTGAAGTGGAGAGGGGCAACACTTTATAAGTTTATTCGTTTTGGACATAAAATATTTTCTGAGATGGAACGAAAGTGAAGTAAACTTCTGTTCACCACATTTAATTTGGGCAATGTAGATTCACCCATGTTAGGAGGCGGAATGGAAATGTGGGACACTAATTGAATATGCAAAAATAATTCCCATGTACCACGATCTGGTTAATAAAAGTTTTTACCACGATCACGTCGCTTTCTTATTGCAAAAATGGTCCTTTTTTCCGATACAAATGTGTATTGCTGTGACATCTAAATCTATGATTACTTGATCAAGCACACATCCTGTGCATTATGGGGACTGCGGACCTTTCGATGACTCCGTCGTGCTACTGGCTTATCATTTGTAAAAGGTTTTGATACAAATTCTCTAAGTCAAAAAAGAGTTGAATGACTACTGAGCTAGGCCTTCAGACTTCGTTGAGATGTTTTCTTTTCTTTTTCTGCCACACAATTTTGCTTGTATTTTATCATCTAAGAAGTAAGAAAGACATTTCTGGTGGATTCTTGCGTTGTCCCCTTCCTTCTACCCTGTCCCTAAAAAAATTTGTTGGCCATGAAAAATCAGCAGACTATTTCCCTTCTCTCAAATCCTGAGATGTGGCTATTCTGCCGTACCAATTACAACATCATTTTACTTTAGACATTTTACTCATCGATACTGCTATTTCCTCTCCCAAATAAATAAAATATGGCGGTATAGTTTGAAGAAACGTTTTTTCAACTCTAAATAATTCATCTCTGAATAATTTTTTGAGCGTTGAATATCTAAAAATCTGTGATGCGAGCGATGAATAAAGTCTGAAGAGCTGGGAAGAGAGACCCACCTTAAGCGAGCTAGAAGGCATAGCACGAATGGCGAGTATAGCGCGTTGTGCGATTGCGGCAGTCGGGTCGTGCACGGAAGCGATAAGATGTGCGACACCACAGCTCAGTGATGTCTGGATCACCTTATTCGCCTTCACGGGTGCCGCGTTTGCCAATCCACATAACACACACATTCGTTCCACTTAAATATAGTGGCATTTTGAGGTTAAAATAGAAATTACATCCACATTACCATCAACCGATAAGCCGCTTGTCAAACGTTCGGGCATCACAATAGATTTGTGGCATATCCGAAATTTTGTTTGTTGATTTTTGTGCTTGTCTTATGAAATGACACTTTGGCAAGTGACCCTATCTTATCATTTTAGCTTACAGGCTAGAGCCTGAATGTTTAGATAAAGATTTACGCACCAGAGGTGGAATAAAATCCTTCTGATGGAGGAAGAACAAGGACGACTGAAAATTGCTCTCTGAAGATAATCGTCCTGAAAGGTGTTCTTAGAAAATACAGCAAGCTTGCGACATTTAAGTTCTTCAACTTTTCAAGCAAAAACCTCATTACTCAAAGAAAATCAGCAGTGTTAATCAAGTGTTATTATCAATTGTTTTGATCAATGACTCTTAACTTTTCAGGATCAGTTTCGAGTATAATTTTAATTTCAGTCTTTAAGTGTTCATTTTGATCGCACAATATACCAGTTGCCTTACAACACTTTAACCAAATACCTGCTTTAAATCGCTCCTGCCATCTTGCATCCGTGAACTGTGCATTGACAGTCTTCCAGAACATCTCCTCACCGCATGGTAATGTGATGCAATGCATTATCAACGGAACAGCCAATTCACCCAGCTGAAAACTATTATATAAATATTACTATGTAATAAAACTTTTTACGAAATTCGAAAGACATTTGATAAAAATAAAACAAGTTTACAAAACGAACTTAATTTGAATTAATAAATTGATTTGAATTATGGTTAAGGTCAGTCACGTGCTAAAGTTTCGATGGTGAAGCTTAGCAGTGATCCAAACATAGATGAAACCGGTCCGAGTAAACTTAAGAAATTTTTCGGGAAGTATTCTTCTTTGAATTCTTGCATCTTGAATGTCTAAATGGAGTTGGCGAATGGGAATCATCTCAATCCTAGGCATTCGTTTATGATCCTTTGCGGACGACATATCATAGCTTCCTGTAAATCGATGGATGTTCAAATTTTTTTCAAAAATCTCGAAATTTGCATAAACATGACCCTCTCAATGTCACGTATAGCTTCTCAGTATTTGCAATGTAGCATGTTCGCTTTTGCTCTACGTGGCAGTGAGCAGTGGTGATAAAATTTACATATTATTCAAATATGCGATCACTTGATTATGTGTCAACTCGAAATGGATCATAGCAAGTTGTTTGTAATCGTCTTTTACAAGCTTTGATAAAAGATGTGCTACGGTCGTGTTATTTATGTATTAATAAGTCTATGCCCTTGTTCGTCTTTCTGGTAGTTTAAGATCACGGATCATGACGATGACACTCGAACTCGGTTTCATCCAATATTAATCGAGTTTTCACAATTCATAAGCACATAAATGCTATGTGAAATCTGCACGTGCGAATTCCGATACACAGGCACAAGAAGTTTTTGCTTAAGGATTTATGTGATTTATACAAATTTTTGCCTAAGGATTTATATGACCAATCGGCCCATCAGGAGATGCCACAGCAGATATCTCTCTCTCATTTTCTTGATTGGCAAACTGCATCGTAATCGATTGCTAGACGAATTAAAAGAGAACGAAAATTATTCTGGTTGCCTGGAACAAATAAAAGTGCATATGGCGCTTATGTCCACAGTGCGTTATTCGATCGGGAAGATGGTCACTAACTGATAACCTGTGAATGATCAGAGCGAAGAAGACTCCAAAGTTTAGGGATGAGTAGATTCTCCTGTGCCCAAATTAAAAAGCCTCGGTGTTCACGACGCGCGTTCAGCAGTGATTCACAATGAAGACACAACAGCTTCAGTGTCGACAACATGAAGAACTGTACATCGGTGTCTGGCTCGGAATCCAGATTCTGCAAAAAAATCAACTATGAAGAGGTCAACTAAATAAAGAGATTGCTTCGTTTATATTTCGAATGGATTGAAATGGACAATTCCTGACCCACTGGCTACCAAAGATTCAGGAAATGAGCTAATTATCTAAAGTCCTTTTTTGTAAATATTTCGCACTAGGGAAAAGTTTTCAAGAGCAAAGCCGCCATAGATTAGGGATCGTGATTTGAGAAAATAGTGTAAAATTACCGAAAAACGATATTAGAAAAAAATTCAAGGAAGGATGTCAAAGCAAAGGAAAATCGAACAGAACAATCAAAGCATCTAAATAAATTGGTAAATACGAAATGCTTCGTTGGAAAGAGAAGGCAACAAAGCAATAAACTCACCGTCAGAAGTGCGTTGATGAGTCGGAGTTGTGGTGGCAAATTTGCAATACTGAATCTGAATCTACCAACAGATGTGTCCCAAAATTCAGATGCCGGCTTGGGGGCATGCGGCTGCAGAGGAGTGGTCCCCTTCACATTATCAACCAAGGTTGCTGTCACAACCTGGCAAGTCTCATGCCCAACGTCTGTCTCCGTTAAGGTTGTCGCTTGTGCCATTGCCGTTTCAACCTGCACATGAAATAGAAGTAGTACAGTACCGATCAAAAGATATGTGCCATTGTCGATAATTTTAAAGGGAGGTGAAGGAGAAAAAGAGAGAGACGGGCACCAGATTTCTACTCGATAAGAATTTCATGTTTTTCAAATTCAACATATTTTATTCCATATGCATGGCGTTTGGGGCATAGGGTTGCAGAGGAGTGACCTCTTCAAATTTAATGAGTATAATGTATGCCACAAAGCAACCTTCTAAAACCTCCTAAACCACCACCTTCCAAGTTGATTTATCAAGCACTTTAGCGTGGAGAAAATCCACATATAATATCTGTATGCTTTCAAGAAAAACGAATCTTTTGCAAAGAATTTCTAAGAACGGTTGAATTAATCAAAATTCGAAGACATTATTTTCTCCACTCATTATTCGTTGGTGGCTCTCAAAAGTGGCTAAATAGCTGGAGAAATGCAAAGAGCACATATCGTGCCAACTCTCTTGGCAAGCTTCTCATTAGTTTAATTTACGACAGCCTTGCTAAGCGCTTGTGAAAAATTTGCATTTGCAAAGCGCACAATGATAACGTCACGTGTATCCAATAAGTAGATGTCTATCTATTTGGTAGTCACCAATTATAAAATTGGATGAAAATTCTGCACCAAAGATTGAGCTTTGACTCAAAAATGGCGAAAAAATTGCAATCAAACGGGATGGATAATGCGACTTTTGCAAAGGAATAAGCCGGATAGGGAATGAATGTATTGCCTTCTTATTTCTTGTTACTATTTGAAAGTGGTTACTGTCATGAGTGGAACTGCAGACAACCCATACGAGTCCTCGTGGCAAACTAGGCCAATTTGATTTCTCCGGCTTAATTTGCTTCCCTACAGCTGACCATGGTTGCACCATAGAACTCTCTTCCGGACCTCCTTTCTACCTGGGATAAAAGTTAGCCCCAAATTAGTATGCTCTTGAATTACTTATAAACTACAATCCAATTCATACTACACCCTTAACTTTTAACATATTAGATTTCGGACGCATTCAATATAAACAGCAACATCACATAATTATCACATTAGTTATCAAAGGTGCTACGGAGGTTCTTGAGGTAATCAGTTCCACAACTGCTGATACGATGAATAAAAAAGTTGTGATCGTGAGTCCGAAATGATCGGAGAGCCAAAAATCGAGCAGAACTCTCTAAATAATGGTTCTAGGCATATAGCTAAATCTCCAGGTGATAGCGCGCACGATTTGGTTTTTTCAAATCAAACATGGAAAGGTTTTATGAACATTGAAAATTGATAAGCGAAGAAGACGCACAACTATCGACTTAGCTATCAATTCGCAAGCCTATTTCAGAGGTTTTCAAGTAAGCTAATTGAAAAAAAAAAATCGGAAACGAATGTTTGAAAGAATAATGGCATTGTTATCCTTATTCATGAGAATAAGATTAGTATTGGATCATATCTTCTCTTAACGACCTCAAAAATAATAATACATTGGTGTTAACAAACGACCTCTTCAGTAGGAAGCACGCCGACAAATTCACAACTTTGTTCCTCCTCGAGCACGTTAGCCGTCTGGAAACGAAGTAGAGGATTCTCGGAGGTGTCGACGATCGTATGTGATGCTGTAGACGGCACCTCGCTGATCTCCTTGACTTTTGGCGTAGCAACCGAAGTGAGATTCGACGGCGTCGTGCTCTCATTTGTTAGCTCAGTTTCCCACTTAGCTGGCTGAAAGATTTCATTTCTTTCAAATTTAAAACTCATCGTGTATTTGCAGACTTACTTCAGTTTTGGATAATAATGGCAACAATGTAAAAACCTATGAGATGAAGCAGATCATAGATAAAATGAAGGAGGGATCGAATGAAACATGTTTGGGTACTGTCCGATGCTAAAAATGAATGCTCGTTGATGAAACCTTTTAAAAGGGACTTAGCTATCTAAGTGGCATGCACGAAGCCTATTTGATTGAAAAAAATTCGTTAAGGGAGTAAGAATAGAAGCATTCCCTCATTTCATTATGGAATCGTCCGACAAAAAGATATGGATTCGCGGATTCCCCACTTCGACATCACAAAATGAACTCCTGCAGCGTCCACTAATATAAACCGGCAAAACAAAAACATACGGCAATGTGATATCAGCATATAACTAAATAAGGAGAAGCATGAAGTATACATATTATGTGTGATGCTCGTAGAATGCACGATCCGATAGGAAAGGCTTTCTCATTGAAAAATTTGCAATGCAAATCCGAACTAGCTGCTTTAATGAAATTCCAACGCGCTTACGAAAGCAAATGCACATCTGTTCAATCAATGCCCTGCTTTGTAAAAAGCAAAGGATAACAGAGAGCAGTATCTGTGTTACGGGATGCTATATATGTAAGTGAGGATGTCTTACGTGTAGTGAACAAATAATGGTACTCGACTTATATATTCGATTTGCTATTACCGCAAACCTACTCCTCTATTCTTGTCAATAATTTCTTTCTCTGACTCTATTTTATGTCACAAAATACAATGAAACCATCTGGAATCAAGTCGTTTAGAAAGCCGAATGAAAGATGAATCGAATTTAGTGATTGCATCAAATACCTCGTCAACTTGAACGGCAATACGCATTTGTTGCTTAGGGCAGAGTTGTTCGACAAGCTGTGCAACTGTCTGATAGACGAATGCCGATTGTTGGCATGCCGAACAATCAAGGAAACCGTCCATCTCAGGATTGTCACATGAGTGCTCCCCTCGTGCAAAGCGATTTTGTAGAAGATCGGCGCATGTTGAGAAGATATGTTCGGTGATTGCCGAAATCTCATGCACACCCATTTCAGTCATCTTCAGCTGCAATCATAATACATTCATTACTGCGTAAAAGAATAGCATATCGAATATGGCAAAATGAAAGTAGCAATGATCATTACATAATAAAGTGGAAACCGATTCAATGCTGATGATAGTGGAATAAAATCAACAATGAAAATCATTGAAGAAAAACGTGATATAGTATAGTTTCTATCAAAGGATGCGATCAGGAAATGGTTGAGGTACCTAATAAAATATAAACGAGTGAATCGGGCCAGATAGCATTGATCAGTACTCATGAGTATGATGAAGCTTAGAGAGCAATAAGACAGATAAAATTATTGCCGTCAAACAATTTAAAAAAAAAAAGAGCAAAAATAAAAACATTTTGTTGGGAGAAGAAATCGATCGGATAGTTTTTTTTTGGGGGGGGGGGGAGGGGGAGGGGGATCCAAACATATGTCATTAAAAAAATTAGAACATTCGTCCAACCCGAATATCGCCAAAATAGTTCTTTCATATTCCTTTTTCCATCGAAAATATTTACAATACTTCATTTTACAATAATGTAAACAAAAGTATTACAAATGTTTGGTTTAAACGAAATAGAAATGGCAAACCTGCTGAGCGATGATGTCGATCATCGCCACCTGTGCGGCGATTCGGCCTTCTTCGAGGTCATTCTCGGATGATGGTGAAAGTTCGATCTGCGAAAGTCGCACAACGCATTGCGAAAATGCGTCTAATAAAAGTGTCAATGGAATGCAGATTTCCATTCGGGACAGCACCTTAAATTGAATATAGCCACATAGATTGCAGAAAAAAATTTAACATTGGCGAAGAAAAAACATTGAATTTGTTTAAAATTAACGCAAAAATTTCTTCGGAAGATGTCGACCCATGGAATGGTTTAATTGTTATTTTGGAGATAACAATGGGCATACCAATAATCATTCTCCATTGTAATCAGCAATACATTCAAAGTATATATGAGAAATACTGTATTTGATGGGATATTTATTGTAAAAATGAAACGATCTTGTGGAAATCACCTTTTGCTAATCGTTCACATTCCATACCAAATCAAACATATTAAATGAAGGCTTACAAAACTATTCCCATTTAAAGTGAAACAAAAAACATACATGAATCCAATCGAGTGCACTAGCGATTTCGAGTTCATCCCCTTTCGTGAGACGATCGCTGATAAATTCATAGATTTGATGAGCTTCGAACGGTAATGGGCATAAATCTGGCTCGAAAATTTTGCTGGAATATTTATTCGTTGTATTTCTGTAAATTTGTATTGCAACGAATGCATCACTGCAACGATGCATCCATGCACGATATTGGAGATTCATCAATCACCATTATTTGATGAGAATTCAAATAGCAGAATGTATTATTGCTGCAGATCCAGGCATTGATGCACTCAAAATTTCTTTTCGCAGCTCCTTTAGTCCCGAGTTGAAACTTCGAGAGAGACAGACACGCACTACACAGGCAGACATATACACAGACACGACAATGCAATATCAGAAGCGACTGCTTTTCCAGCAGATGCATCGCGTCCATTTTTTGTGCAACTGCTATATAAGGGCGCGTTAGTGTAACTTCGTGACTGTATTTGGACGTACGTATGTCTGCCTCTCTGTCCAGTTGATTCATGCGCTACCATCTGACCTCCCATACTGCCAAATGAGTGGGAACGCAAAAATGCAAGCTTTCATCCCATTTTTCTACACCAATTCCAGACTTTCACATTTGTTAATTATGTCATCTGTGCACATCCACCTAACTGTAAAAAGTGAACTTTCAAGTCAACAAAAAATTACCAAACAGTTTTTAAATTTTACTAATGGAAATCAAAATACAATCATTTCATGTTGCTTATCACAAATGCACATAAAAATCGTAGTAAAATTTTCTGTTGCAATTCAATAGAAAACGTTTTGAAGAATTCAATCACTCAAGTGCAATGGGAATAGTATAATATTTTATGGAATTGCTCGATTCTATCAAAAATTGGCTGTTTGATGAGCATTTGAGTGACAAATGTCAAATTATTATTTGTCAAAAAAAATTTTCGAATTGTCGGAATTTCATTCGAAATTGTCTTTCAAGCGAAAAATGGAAATGACTACGATGACAACATTGGGATTAGGAATTTAGCCATTTAATAGCTTGCGAAGGATATAGTAATGCAAGAATCGCGCTCAGAATACCACGTTGATTCACTTTTCTAATCATTGGGGAGAATAGGCGAGGAAAAGTTTGGTTATACTTTAACGGGAGTGTTACACGTGAGAAAGAAAGTCATAATCTTTGTGGAATGTTCGATTTCATCAAAAATTTAGTGATATTTGGGATGCCTCCATAATGGATCGAGAAGGTCATTTTTGGTTCAGAGGCACTCCGGAAAAATGTTGTTCCTTGATCCAGAAATCTTTTTATGGAATAGCAGAAAAATCTTGCAAAGAGCTAAGCGATGTTGTTACTGAAGGGATTTAGCATATTTTATCCACTAATACATAGTCGTATAGGGATACAGCACATCAGACGAAGAGCATGGTGAAGATGTCTTCCAAGCTTTTCTATATAATGGCTTTTCAAAAATTACTTCGCCTAAATTCTTTAAACTTCAGTGTAGTTTTTAGAAAGACTAGCTTTCATGGGATATTGAGGATAATTTCTGCATTATCCATCGCTTTGCAAGCTGCAAATTATTGCGGATCTAAATTTTTCATACACAATTACAGCAGTCATGTTCAATCATCGAAGAAGCGATATTTCAACATTCCAAAAGAAATCCAGCAAATTCAAATAAAATGCCAACAATTCGATCACATTGTTGGATCTCTAAAATGGCCATTTTTCTAACACAATCGAGCAGTCTAGAAAAAGTTAAGGACCCTTTCATCGTCTGTGAGTGAGCGAATGAATTTTCTAAAAATTCCTCGTGTAAATTTTCAAAGAATTAAATCTCAGCAGAAATTTTTTTGAGAAAAATTTAGCATAGAGCATTGAAAAGTTAGTCAGAACTGGTTATTTATATTTCGGTTGCATTTTTACTATATAGAAAGATATTTGCATTATGCGAAAGATGTCTATTTGTCGATGAGTGTGTGCACAAGCTAACTGCTGAACGCTATGAACCTTCACATTAAAAAAAAATCCATCCAGATATCTAATAAAAACTCAGCACGTCATTCGGCTAACAGAGTGACTGGTAAACTGAAAACGTGTTTCAAAATTTCAATTCGAGTTTCTATTAGCATCCATCAATTTTGATATAACTTCCCCCTCCCACTTGCGGATCTGACCTAATCACTGCACCAATTATTTCAAGTTAGCACAGATATACAAAACTGTGAAAAGCTTTGCAACATTATCCACTTATTTATACGATATAATCTTTGCAATATATTGCAGCATGCATTGAATCGTCGTGGCAAAGCAGCCCTACTGGGGGTAAAAAAAATCATTTCAATACTCTATCATTCCCCCAGGGAAATTATTGCATCATACTACTGTATGCTTACGTGCCGTTTGCTTTCAACCGAAAAATTTCTCATTAAATAGAAAAGTTGGATGTGCATATAAAGAACGTTTAGAATGCATTCGATGCGGAAGTAAAGCAAATAAGCTTCAATGTTAGAAATGCCATCAAGTGGGAAGTACAACAAATTTATCACAAAAACGACTCTTAAATTAAAAAAAAAAATGCTTGATTGCTTAAAATGCATTAAAACGTTTCAGTCAATAGTTTAAAAAGGATAAAGCAGACGGATTTCTTTTTTCATAAATCAATTACATTGAGAAAGCAACACTGACGGTTTCAAGTTTTAATTCCCTTGTTATGGAAATGAAAGAGTTGAAAATATAAGTGAAAAGTTGATATTTCGAATAAAAGCGCCTATATACCAGATTGTAAGTTTCTAAGTTGCTCTAGGAATTAGATCGATTTACCGAAAAGAATGTACGACGAAAAAAGATTTGAAGAATAAAGGCAAACCAAAGTAGAATCTTCAGCTCGGGAAGGTGTTCATCGGCGATTTGTTCGCATATTGTTTGCAGCCAATGAGGGATGATCCTATTCCATGTGCCTAGCGTTATAATATCATAGGGCATTATCGCAAGTAGTTTCGTCAATCCTTCACGCATTTGTTCCTTTTTCGTTGAGAATTTATCCCATACGCCACCCACCTAAATTATATTGATTATAGACAATGCAATAAACGATAATTTATATATTGCATTGTTTAAACAAATCACATCATCGGAGCGTCCTTCAGATTGAATGATCCATGAGAGAGATTGCCAATATTCAGAAATTTGGCTTCGGCTTCATCCCAACGCCAACTAACTTGGCCCATCTTCCATGGGCTGGTCAACATAATTCAGTTCATTCAGTACGCTTCCTAGATCGTCTGAACGATAGACAGAAAGTTTTCATAACATCACAGATTAACTGTTAGGAAATTGAAGGCAACATAGATAAAGACAGCCTATGAATAATCGCCTCTCAACGCCGCCCCTCTCGGCCACCAAACAGGAAGCAGTTAAGCCAAATTTTGAGATTTGTAAGGTAAACCCAACAAATGCTCCAAGTACGCAAAGTCAATAATATACAAATTGTGTTAGTGCAAACGAAACTTCGAAATTTGAAAGTAAAAACGAGGAAATTTTATCCTTAAGTGTACAGTTTTTGGTGCCTTCACTATCTACTCCTTAGCCAACTTTTGCCGAAAACCGGTCCCGACGATAACTGTCAAAAACCAAAAAAAAGAGAGGGGAAATGACCTTGTGAGAGGATAGCCATTAATATTTGTTTGTAATAAAAATAGAAATCCTATTATTCCAATTAAAATGTTCAATAGTATTTATAATTGCAATATCAACCTGAGCATATTCGGGTGGATTCGGCATCAATGTTTCAATAAATATATCGTAATGGTTTGTAATCGCTAGGTTGATCCAATCGGATACAAACTACAAATATCGATTAATTGGGAGATACAATTAAAGTATTCAAAATGCATATGCAGCTGTTAATTTTAGTCAGATCTCTTAGAAAGTATTTGAAATTCATAAAAATTCATAATAGAAAAAATTTGAACTTTAAAGCTTTCTCAAAAACTTGAAATAATTGATTATGAACAATAGAGACAAATATTCCGAGATGATATCGGAACGAATAAAATGGTCCCACTTTGACCCTTATCACAATGCGATTATATGTGCATTGTTATTTGTGGATATATCTACACTCCTTCCTTTTTAATCTGTCAATTCCGGAATGATTTCAGTTGATATATTGCATTACTGCAGATGGACACAAAGTGAAAGAGCAGCTCGATGACCTACATCAGTTTTGAGTTGTTCCAATGCAGCACCCATCGAGTCATTTGGCAGTAATGCCGTCGTTGCGAACCATTGAAAAAGCATTGACATCACATAGCCTATTGCTTGCTGCAATAAATAACTCATATTTGTTTACAATAATATTAATCATCTACAGTCAATATCATCACAATTTCAATCACGGATCATTTATTAAACTATGCAAAAGCATGATATAAACCTGCCACATATCAACTTCCATATCGATCACGAAGGTTTTGCTCAATCTGGAATTCGTTAACTTTTGTGGCTGATTATCGCTCTTATAAGAGAATCTACGCAATTTCTCAAATGTCAGCTAACGTTGAAAAGCTTTTCACAATCTCGAACTAATACCGCTTCAATACATCCTTGAATTAAATGCTAGAGCTGTTATAATCCTCCCTCTCAATATAACCCTTTTTATTAGACTCCCGTTTTAGGCAGTAAATGTTTTGGTCGACAAATTCCAGAAAGGTCTGAAGAAGAAACGATAACCTGTTAAATTGAAGAATGTACCGAAGATCGGGTCCAATAACACGCAAATGCGCTAATCGAAAATTCATTTTTAAAAGCCTCACCTCGCGTTGAATCCTCCTAGGACTGTAAGATTAAATAAATCCCCTTCTTAGTGGAGGCTTTTCCCCTCATAGTAACGATACTGCAAAACGCTTGAGCTTCGAGGTTACACAATATGGAATGAATGCGTGACGTGATCCCAATTCGGTAAGCCCTTTACATTTATTTTACTTTAATTTACTATTTGATTGGCTAGCATTACTGCTTTTCAACAAATAATGATGTTTTCAGTAAAACAGTAACAAACCGGACGAGCCTCTGGGACCGGTGGACAAAGTGCGGCTAGTAGCCAAACGCCGAATCTGCTAAGCATACGTCGCTCGTCGGCCATGCGGTCGATCTCGCGACCCAGGCTGTGTCCTCCTTCTAGTTGTCGTAACCACTTCGGGCGTTTCCCTTCGCTTTCAGTCCCTTCAATTTAATCAAGGCAATGCAATTCAAATATACGATCAAGCCTTATGAGCTTCAATCTTCATTAGCATGGCCAAGCAATAATTGAGGCATTTACTTAGAAAATTGATAGGATAGGTGGACAAGAGATGATCATACTGAAATATTTGTCAACATCACGTTGCGAACACTGCAATCGTTTAAAAAAAATATATCTTAAAAAAATCTTTAAAGATCATCGTGACCACAACGTCTAATATAACAATTGTGACATCGATGAGGCGTTCAATCAATTACATTTTATGCGTAACTGAAAATTTGCATATTTGCAAAGGATAATATTTGCAACGCATATTTATGCAAATTTCTATTTAGTTGTCTGTTGAATTAACGTTACGTATCTAGTTACCTAACCAAAATTTGCATATTAATCAATGTTATCTATCTATCATATTTGATTTATTTCAGATTTGAATATTGCATTGTAGACAAGCAGAGGTCACGTTACGAAATTCAGTTAATATAAGTTTATGCTAATATAATGATTTTCTAAACAGCCCTTCACTAGATCCATCACTGGAAATCGAACTATAGGCATTATCCAAAAAATCTACCACATATTCACACAGAATGGGGAATGAAAAGGCGAATCTTTTGTAGAGAATTCATATGAGTGACGAAATCAAATAAAAGCATGAAAGCATTATTTCTGATATTTTTTATTTCTTGAGGATCTATGAAAGTAACTGACGAGATTAACGCAGAGTGCAAAAATAAATATCGCGTCTACTCGTTTAGTAGGCTTTTCCGCTGACACAAGTGTTCATAGAAATCTTTCATAAGAACAAAAAAAAATTCATTTTTATTGTGTAGAATGAGAAGGTGGTCGGCATAAAATTTGAATCAATTGAAGTTGACGAATTCAAATGTACTACTGTATAGGAAACTAAACTATGGTATGTTTCTTAGCCATCAAATTTCATAGCTCTAGTTTTGGTGATTCCCTCAGTTCAAACAAACAAACAGATAGACGAAAAGAGAGTCACACATAAACATGTAAAGCATGCTATAATGCGCTTCGTAAATGCAAATTTGTGGAAGCGCTCTCATTGCAAAACTCATAAATCCACATTATTAAATCGCATAAAAAAGTGCCCCCAATTAGCAACCCGAACCAAAAGACTACTAACGCATCACCATGAACTTTTAGAGCACCTTATGCAGCCGTTATGAATGACTATGTAGAATATATATGCGTCTGCACAATGACTCCCACATAAACCAGATAAATGAGTAATTTGAGAAGGGGAATGCATTCAAACCTTCAAAATTTGGTACAAGGATACCAAATTAAGAATGGTCAAGTGTTAAAAAAACAGTGAATTAGAACACGTTCACTTCTACATTTGAACCATGAGCTTACTTCCCTTCTCCCCAAGCTTAGTCGAATTTCTAGCCAATGCCTTAAATGCTTTAAATTTCTGCGCTAGTCTAATTTTCGACATGCTGAACGAGAACGAAAACATCGCCAACTTGCGTCTCATTCACCCTCGCGATTAGTAGAAAGCCTCAGCTGGTGCTTAACGTATAGCCGAAGACCGTTTGCAAATCAACTCATTTAGAAATGATTTGGTGCAATGCTCTTTAAAGATTACCACCTTGGAGGGCGAAAAATTGCGCTACTGCAGTAAGAAGCTTCCGACATTAGCAGCGCGTACTTATGAATTCGTGTTCCCATTAGTACAAAGACTGAAATGTACAAAAGTTTTTTGAAATTCTTGAACGGTTTCTAGAAATTTCAACTTTTATAACTTGCGCATCCGCTTCTTAAGATAATTCTAGATACTTGAAGCAAAGATACTGAAAATACTGATAGGGCCTTATTAAAGCAAATTTGTGAAGCTTTGCAAAGCTTTGTGAAACTTTGTAAAGTTTAGAAAAAAAAACCTTCGAGATTGCCGGAAGTCTCTTTGAGAAGTTTAACGACCGCCTCAACGATATCCCTCTCGAGCGGCGAGCCCCAAGCACATGTCATTCCACTATGTCGAATGTGTGGTGTAGCCGTTTCAGCGTGTAATGCCGTAAAGCACTCCTGCAACATTACTCTATGAAAGCGCTCAAAATATTTGGTGCTATGAATTAAATTTTGCCATTTTTATGCGCTTTTACAAATTTCCTCTACACAAACGCACGATGACGATGTACGTACGTATGCGTATGTATGCGTCTGTCTGTCTGTTTGTCTGATCTATTGTGTGCGTGCGCTCTATTCTCAACTTGGGAATGGCTCTGAAGCTATTGAAGTTATGAAATTTGGTGGATATGATATACAGCAAAGATTAACCTCACAGATCACATTTCACATTAATTCATCTGCTTCGAAAGGAATGATGGATATATGAAAGTGCTAAAATCAGAGTTGCATACATTTTACATCGGATTCAATTTTCAATTAACAGCGGTCAGGTCGTAAAAAGCAAATATCTTCCAGAAGATTTTTATTATAGATGGTTCTGGCAATTACGCTGCGAAGCCAATGTTTTTGAACACTCAATTTTTTATTGGGAATATATGAGATCGGTTGCTTCGATTGAGTGGGATCTAAAGGTGCATATTGTGCCATTTTCTCTGCCGCGCTTTTCTAATTGCTCAGAAATGCAAAATCTTACAAGTGAAGGCAGCGCTTCTTTCACGCTATCAATTTAAACAAATGGAGAAGTGTGCCAAGAAAGATGGCACAATATGCGCTTTTGCAGTCTTTTCTCCCGACCCACCAATTTCATAAGTTGCTAATAAATTACAGATGTGAAATAGTACGTTTATATTTTGATTATCCTGGCCGCTCGTCTAAATTTTACAGAAAAGGCTCTTTTTTCCTGTTCGACTGATGAAGCTGAAAAAATCGGCCAGTGTAAAACGCATGCAATTTTTTTTTCACCTTCAAGTGTCTAAAACGCTCTTCTCAAATGAGCTTTGTAGATCAGTGTGGAATAGGTGGAAAAGATCATAAGAAGGCATTTTATGGTGTCCACTACGCCAACTATATTTCGTAATTCTATAATAGCTTCAGTGGTTCTGGAGATCAAAATAAAGGACTTAGAGATAAGGCGCCATATAGATAAAAACAAACAGATAGATGCATGAACCATGCATAA
The DNA here is from genome assembly GCA_037389465.1 of Baylisascaris procyonis. Classification (NCBI taxonomy): domain Eukaryota; kingdom Metazoa; phylum Nematoda; class Chromadorea; order Rhabditida; family Ascarididae; genus Baylisascaris; species Baylisascaris procyonis. The sequence continues at coordinate 2,897,347 of JAZARR010000154.1, read as the reverse complement.
AAACACACATGCATAAGAAAGTTTAAAACAGTAAAAGTGGTATCGTCAACTGCTGGATATCACAATACTACTTACAATGTGCCTTTTGAAAATAAACTTTTCAAGCTGTCTCCTTCCTGTGTTCTCAACTATGCTCATTCTCGATGTACCTATTCGGATTTTACGTTAAAGAAAATGCGCTCTTCTTACTATTCTTACTATTATTACTCTTTATTATATTACTATTATTAAAATATTATTATATTACTGTTTCAATATCACAACAAGTATTACTTCCCTCAATAAACGAGCATCTAAAATGCGAACACAATTTTATTGCAATGAGCTATTCTCGTATCGAAGTGAATCAAATTGTTGTTGCGAAGAAATCATCATGTTTCGTTCATCAAACTCGAAATTTCATCGTCATCTATTCGATTGCATGAAAGCAGAACTAAATCTCACATCATTATCCATCCCTTTCTTACGTTCTCTAATTCAATCAAATAGCTAACAAAATGCGAATTTCCTCTGAAAAACTACTGAAAAAAAAGACGAACGAATAATCAAATTCGTATCGCATCATGAAATCGTCTAATGATGAGCATACTGATTGCAAAGTAACGATTTTCTCAACAGAACGTCAACATAAGTTGAACAAAAACGAGATGAATCGATGCTAACAAGAGATCGACAATTGACAATAATATTCAAAGATTTGTAAGGAAGTTAACAGTAAGGGGCAAATCGACCGAATGAACGTCAAAGCTTTACATCCACTTCCTAAGCTCATTATCCTATCACCTCATCCTTGAATTTCATCCTTGAATACTTGAATTTCATTCACGTTGAAACCTGATCGGGAACAATGAGAAATGTGATTGATGAAAGGTTGCAGTGATATCTTCAAGGCAAAAAAAAAAAATGTAAACGAAGTCTGAAAAAAATCTCCAGAGATTGTTCTTTTAATATGTAATTTGACATTCGCAAATTTCACGACGATTAAGATCGAATCAAAATGTTGCATAAGTGACAGCCGTCTAGAAAATGTCATTTCAAAGAGAGATTTCTTGAAAATTACTGAACTTTTTTATGGCGAAAGTGAAATGAGCTGCAAAAAATCATTTCGGTGCAAACCGAATTCACTGCTTTCCCACATGGGAAAATATGCCTGAAATAGTAAACGGTCTTCTTAAATTAAAAACATTGCATGCTTATTTTTCTAATGTGTTTTTAATGATGTCGATGTTGAAATTATTCACCCAATCATGAATATGTTTGCTTCATTTGGCGTAATTTAGTTGCCTTGTCAAGCATAATTGTATGGCTTCCGATTGAAACATAAGGAAGCTTTTCATAAAAGTCATCCATATAAAAATAAAGGCATCTTCTTTTGAATATCTCTCCAGTGTTGCGCTGTAGAATTGAAAATAAATATACTAAAAGCAAGAAGAAAATGAAAAGAATGCCTGACATAGACGAAGAGGTACAAAATGATGTGAACGTATACAATCCTCTGAAAAACATGTGCCCACTGCAAGTCGATTCGTCGATTCGCAAGCCTAAATTCTCTCATTTTTGTTTGGCATTCAATCATCCAATTAAAAAATTTCTTCAAGATAATGGAAAACAATTTTTGAATTATTCAATGCAATCGGAAATGCTGAAGGTTTTTTTTTTATTATCTTATAAGTTTTATCCCATACTGCGACTTTAATTTCAATAGAAAAGTAAAGAAATAAGTGATTATTCTATAGGAAAATAATCCCGTTGGAATAACGGTAAGGATTTCTCGCTTTCATTTCATCCATTATATTTTATTAAATGACGTTTCCGTCTTTCAAACATTCGCTTTAAATTTCCATCTAAAAATTCTTCACACTAAGAAAAATCAAATATTTTTGCACTCATTCAGATAGAGTAGAGATCAAAAATCTCTTAGTTTACGATTAAGTTGCTAATCTCACCTGATCGTAAAACAATCCTAAATCTTTCATCTTGCCAGATTCTCATCTCTTTGTAGTGCTAAAATCCCTTCCGTTCATTATCGCTAGATCGTATCCATATTCATAATAACATCTGATCCAGTAGCACATATCGATCGAAGAATCCCCTCATTTTAACGAAGAAGCTTGCATTTAGAGACGCTTACTCGATTCTGACAGACGACATTATCAGTGGTGGCCATCGGATTACATATCGCTCTCGTTGCCACCTTCTTTTCACGTTCCACCATTTCTGCACATGTCTTACACAACGCTATCGGTGGCGCTGTATCGCCGTATTGCGTGCACACGGCTGGATCGTAGCATAGTTTCGAGCTTAAATATACAATCATTAAATATTTCCTTTTTCAATAACATGACAAATATAAATGATAAAAACTATGAATAAATCATAAATGATATGTATCAACAATCAACGGCGATACTATCACATTTGTGACACAACAATAGATCGATGAGCTGATTTTTTAATATAAACTGCACAATAGGAAGCTTTATGATACTAGCAAATGTTGGGCATTTAAATGGCGATGTTCTCGCAGTTCGTAACAGAATCGGTAGAGGAAGACGACCATTCGAATTTACATATATATAAGTCCAGTAATCCAGCCGTTACACTCTTATATATAAATCGGAATTTGCACCAGTATCACAATAATAATACCATGCCCTACTGTTGACACAACAGAACATCAGACTAGTCATGGAGTTCCTAGAAGGTCAGATGAAGGAGGATAGCAAGAATCACCGATATAACAAGAATCTCCGATAAGTGGGGAAAGTGCACTGAATATCCAATGAGCAAGATGTGGACTTCTCGTTAGATGAGAGACCTGAGCTAATGGCAAGGCTTTGCAAATCAATCTGAACGAATAAGGCAAACCAGCAAGGAAAGTGGCATGGTCACATTCTGAAACGGCTGCTAGACCGACCAGTCGTGATTACCAACTAGATCATTACATCAAACATTTACAGCACCAGGCCATTAACAAGGTGGAATTTGAAATTACTGACTGCAAGGGAACTCACCTTATATCCTTATCAAGGCAATTGACATTTTGGCATGGTGAGCACGACCAAGCTGAAATGTAAACTGTAGAATACACTTGGTGGACTCAATTTATTGATTGGTCAAAAATTTAATAACTATAAGTTTTCCGAAGGAAACATCGCATTATATATGCTAATTTGCAACAGCAATGCCCACTGTGATTACATAATGGAGTGTTTTTGTCAGTGCTCGTGATCTTGGCATTTAAATCTGCCCGACCTTCATTAGAGCGTGCAGTGCTCACAACTTTCTAAAAAAACTTTCTAAGTGGGAGATAATCTTGTCAGCAGTGCTGAAGTGTTCAGAGAAAATTATCAAATACAAATAAATTGGGTGTGCATGCAAAAGCAACCATATTACTCGTTAGGCGAATATGTCGAAAAACGAACTCATAATTAAGACTGGTCAGTAATTTAGCATCATTCCCTAGAAATGGAAACGGGAATCTTCTGGTTCTCTCGAGTTTCAAGAAGATGCTCAGCAAGATGAATAGGAAGGAGGTCTTCTAAATTTGCGGAATCCAGAGAGGACGGTTTTCCATTTATATTTGTACGTCCATAAAATTCTCACATTGCCGTCCTTCAACAATTTCTGATCGTTTTTTTTTCTGGGCAGCAAAAATCTTATGTCAGATACGATGATTCCCTGAATAAAAAACCTCATTTGAGTAGAAAACTATTTCGAATTACCGTCTACGCAACAATACATTTTTTTTTTTAAATGTTGGCCCATGCTCTCCTTCCGGTTCCGTCTCTCTATTGATGTGTACGCTATTCACGCTATTAAAAAACGCTAACACAGCTAAAATGGCTTTTAGCATTCGCGACAATGGACACCATATCCGGTTGCCCTTTCTCTTCTTATGCGTTTGATTCCCTGCGATTTTTTTTCTTCTTTTTTTTACTTCAAAGAATGAAGAAAAGAAAATCTCTCATCAATCGATTGCGATATATTTCTCTCAACTTCTTAGCATATTGATCGAGCCAAAAGATTTTCTAGATATTGCTATTTCGCTGTGCTACGATTAACCTACTTTTGTTCTACAAGATCTCCTTGAAAAGAGAGAACATTAAAGAGAAGCAATGTGATGTTGGTTTAAAATACCCCCCAAAATGAATTTATGTGTGCGGCGAAATATGATTTAGATAGTTCGCATCCAACTGGTGAGCGGATGAGAAATAAGGGACCAGGAAGCTTCTATACCACATGCTTTTAATTGAGGCGACATATGGACTTCTTCGTCTAAGCCAGTTTTCCGTTTTTGCTTTTAAAAATGCGCGAATTGCACAGCTCCTGCCTACCTATCCATATATTTTTGTCTGGAGACACAGTGTTCATAATTTATATAATAGGTACCAGGCTAAATTTTAATCAAAATTCGAAAAATCGTCTTGTTCCCACTAGCCTACTATCATACGATCCCTTCGAACTTCTGCATGACTAAATCTTTACCCCCAGGCGACTTTTGCTAGAGAGCAAGGCACATTCCGTGTGCCACACCTAGAAATTCACTGCGGAAATGCTTTGAAGGAATCAAATTTTGCGGGTGTTATGCATTTTCGCCGCACTGTAGGGTTGGAGGAACAGATCCTGAAAAGTGATTTTCCATTCAGATTTACTCTAGATGCGCTCATATCACCGTCCAAACGAGGGTTTAGGAATATTGAGATGTTATGAAGAACTTTTTGTAAAATAAAACCACTATGAGATAAGGTGGAAGGATAGAAGTAAAGGAAAGACCCTAAAAAGTGTTCAGAATGTTGCCCAATTTCAAATGTGAGACCACGACGCTGAAAATCACATTTTTCGAGCAGCTGAATTAATTAACAACGCTGACAACGTTTTTGTGCTTGCGCTCCCATAATTGGCGTACAGCACCATTTTTATACGCAATGAAGTACTTTGCAAAAAAAAAAAAACTATTGTATTCTGCTCCAGAGGGCACTTCCCACTTCCTTTAGTCGAGAGAAGAGGCAATGAAGACGCGCCAAAAAAATTTATTGTTATCGAGGAGTTAAAAATTTTTGAACTCCTCACGATAAATCAACCCTCAACGATGTTCCAAAAGTCAATCAACCACATTGTACTTTTTGTTCTTTCGAGTTTTCGCAAAATCCATATTAAGCAATGACACGACTCTCAATTTGAGGTCATCCTGGGATCACCTTTTAGATTTTTGTAAGATAGATTTCTTCTAAGCTACCTCAAGTCACCGATATTATCCAAATTTTTGGAACCCGCCGATGCCCATAATCAACAATCAAGAATCGAAATTGTGAGGGTAATGATGTGACCTTGAACACGGTATTGGATGGGTTTTCGATGGAGAATATGCGGATTTAGCAGTGGCCAATAGTGAAATAGTAGATTGGCAGCTGCGATACGAGACTCGCTTGTTCCCTTCGATAGCACCAATATCACATCCTTTAACACATTCATTCATATTTTCTCTTCATCTATTTGCCTACTAATTGATTTAAGCCCTCAAATGTATGACATGTTGAAAATCATACATTTGAGGACTTGAATCACCGAAATTAAAAAAGAAAAGATTTAAGCGGAATCATTTTGTTTGTTTTTCGTCACTAGCAACCGCTAGCTTCAATAATATCTATTATAAACATATTCTAATAGTTATGGATGATTATCTACCTCAGATAGAAGTAATTGCCAAAAAGCGATGGGCGGCACGATACTGATGGCAACGTTGGGGGATCTCTGACTTTGCATGCGCATACCTACGAGTCGAGGCTGCAGACTCAACCCTATCCTTCGAAGCTTTTGAAAGCAAATCGTAATTTTTATTACTGGAATATATTTTGAGTGAGCATTAGTGAGATGCCCCTTCTTTGCTAGGATTATACAAAACCTTTCTTTGTAAAAGATGAGAGCACAGAAGTACAAGAAAATGACATCTTCGGTTTCATAAAAATTTGGCAGTCCACTGCTTTTGAAATATGCTCTAGACTGAAAGATTTAACAAATGCATATCTCAAGTCATCCGCGCGGGAGATCGTTAGTGTTTGACGGGCATACCCTATAATTCCTCCATGAAAGAATGGCAGTTTGTGGAAAAACCGACCTCATATACGCCTTCTTTTCTCGCCATAAGACTTTCGATAAGCAACGTATGCAAGCCTGAAATTTACATATTTAAAGGAGAGATATGATTTCATATATTCATATTTCTTATAAAAATATTAAATAAACGAATTTGCTGGAAGAAAGTGCTAACTAAATAGAATGAAAAATTAGCAAACAAGATCGAAGAATTAAATAGGGAGACAACATTGTAAAGATAGATGGGATCGAATGGAAGAAGGTATCGCGATGAGTTGAGGAGGGATTAAAAGGTAGAAATGTGCCGTGGTTCTGGACGGTTTAATGTGCAGGTGACAAATACTGTTAAAGAAACCTCTGTTTTGCAGTGGTATGGCCATTCCAAAGTTTATTTTTATGAAGTTTTAAAGTTTATGAAGTTTAATGACACTTGAACTTGAAAGAGAGCTTATAAAGTAGCTCTTTCAAAAGATATAATGATTATATGCACAAAAACAGTTGGAAAAAAATGTAATGATTATATGCACAAAAACAGTTGGAAAAACTAACTCAAAAAGTTACTAATAATATGAGCATCGTTTACTTGAGTCTATTTCAAAAGAATGATGCTTACTTGGGTCTGAAGAGTGCTGAAGTACAAGCATAAGCACTGCGGGTACGGAAAGCCATTCTTGACTAGAAAGTGTGAATGGGATAAGGCATTCGCTAAGTAAGCGAACGACCTTCTTATCGAGCTCTGATGGGAAAACGCCGAGTTGACATGCGACCAGATATGGCAACTGCTCGAGTGCATCTCGTTGCAGAAAGAAATAGAGTGCTTTGATTGTGTCGAGTATCGCATCTCCGATGGCTGAAATGCGAATAGACCACTTGTGAACTTTTGACTATAAGTGACTATTTCGAGATACTGCAAGTTATATATGTGATTTTAAACAGAGCAAATGGTGAGCATTCATTTTGTTATATTAGGATATTTCATAGTTAAACCTTTTCTGTAAGTTTGTAACTATAGGTAATAGCCATTCTGCAGAATGTGGACCAACTCTCTATTTATATCAAAGGCTTAAGTGAAACTTCTCCCTTCAATAAACACCTTTTGACGCATAGAGAGGGAAGAGTACAAACACATTATCACTGAACTTCTAGAAATTCTCTTTCTTTATAGAGGCCTTAAACATTGATTTTTCAACATCTTTGCTATGTGCTGTTGCAGTGGATTACAAAAATTTCGGAAAAAAAATCCCTCTTTCACTTAATAAATTTGGCATAGTCTCAAAAAATTTACAATCACATAAAATTTATTCGAACTATAAAACTTTATTTTTATTAGTGTGCATAAATAAGATGCGTTTTCTTATTTCCTGCATGTATTCTTTTATTCCGCTTCTCTAATCTTAGCATTATCATGAAATGACTGATAAATAAGTGATAACGTGATTTAAAAAAGATTACCGGTTTGTGCTGCGCCTATTTGTGGGAAAACATCGAGAAGATTCACAATACCATAGAAGAGTGCTGAGTAATTGAGATTCGGATAGAGGCTTGAACGTTGCAAATCGGGTGAATATCGCTCGAATGCACTTTCCGGTACTGCAGGCAATTCCTTCAGAAAGCTGAAAGTAATTTTCTTGCTCAATCGCTCTAAGCTCTAAGCTGAAACCCTTGAAGGACAGCTAATCTGACTATAATCGTCATAGTCAACACTACGTTCCTTTTATGAACATCACTGCACATCAAAATCTATAAGCTCGGATCTACTTATGCAGTTACGCTTGAGCTGCTATCATTGTGAATGAAAGCGTAATCAAGTGCATCGACTGCCGCAAACTTATTTCTTATCTCTAATCTTTGGCTTTCTTCCACTTTTGCCCCGATAGTAAACGGCCGAAGAGTATATTATTGTCCCTGTTACCATTCTAAATTCTTCGAATTGCAGTCTGCTTGAAACACTAACCCAAACTTTCATGTTACAAAATACCTTTTCGATTCAGCCGTAGAGCATCTATATAGACCGTTTAAAGCAATAGAATGCCCAATTTCAAGATAAAACTCTTCAATTGCTCTATTCATATCGCATTCAACAAAATATTGTTCGTGAAACTTTTAGTACAAACATGTTACCAAGCAGCAATAAGATTGTAGAACTAGATGAAGCGAATAATTCTGCATAAGAAAAAACAAAAAAAAAAATTATTCGGAAGCAAATCTCGCCTCGGGCTACTGACTGGTGAATGATCAATTTTTTTAAGCTCTCTAACCTTTTTCCGGTTGCTCGTAAAAGAAGGAAGATTGAAAAGATTTCTAAGAAATTAGTCCCATATGACAAAAGTAACATAAAACATAATCCACCATGCCATTAAGCGTTGCACTAATCTTTTGCTATGCATCTTATTCAATGAAAGAAATCCTCAATTTATGTAAGTTAATCTAAGAAAAAAACTTCGTTCATAATGAAGAAATCTACTAATATCATTTCAGGAAGGCATAAAATTCCCATTTTAGATACTCTTCAAGATGTGGTTGACTGAAAAAATCATTCGCTTTGTGGCATCAAATTTCTAAATTTCTAAGTTCCACAAATCAATTGATCGATATTAAACAAAAGCTGATTATTCATTGCGAGGATGAATTAATTCCATTTCGTTCCATTCTATTCCAGCAAATTTATAAGAACGTTACGAATAATCAGTGAAAAAAAGTTAGAAAAATGCACATTAAGAGTTTAAATACAAATATGTTCATATGAAAACGAATAGAAAATCATTTCATAAATGACTATCAAAAAATTTTTGTAAGATGCACAATACAAAAAAATAGCACGTGGATGGATGGTTGAAATATAGTCGCAGATCACCGTCTGAATCCAAATAAAGGAAATTTTTAAAAAAATTTCCACAATTGAAAAGTCACTTCGATGAAATAATATCGGCGAAAAAATGTATTTAGCTTTCCATTTACTTCTTATTATAGCTTCACAAAATTCCTATTATAGGCCATAGAAACCCTAATACCTCTGAATACATCATATGCAATTTTGACATCGTTCCACTAGACGGACACAACTTCTTTTAAAGCCCAAATTTGAACGTAGATAAGCGCGTAAGCATATTTGCTTCTTAAGCAGCTTACTACAATGGCGCATCGTTAGCCTATTCAGAAAAATCGGAAGAGCACTAATGATATTCGCATAAACTTCTAAACCACCATTAATCCCTTGTAATGGCCGATTGATATTCTTGTGGATGGGCTTAAGCATATCTTTTGCTTGTGTTGAGGAAATACACATTTCCCCTTAACGACATTATTTAACATCATCGAACATCGCAGCAATTGTTCATGTGAGATGGGGTGCAGCCCGATCGTTTAATGCTGGTCAACGATCGCGTTCCATCTCAAGCAGCACGACATCTGTGCTTCCTTTGCTCGCGATCAATGCCTTCTGATTGAATTAGCACACACATCGCACATTTGCGTTTTACGAATAAAATGTTCGCTGTTTTCTAAGTGACTTCACTAATGTCTCAGGCATTGAAATAGCAATGAATGTCAGCCACTCTTTTTTCCTCAATATCACACTTTCATTTGATTTCAGCTAAGAAGCTTAACTTCATGTCCATTGTAGCATCACTTCGCTGACAAAGCCGATGCAATCAACAAACACATTGAAAGTGAATTGCATCGACCTTTGCAACAATGATATTTGCAATCACCGATCAACATACTTATGTGATTTCAACTGAACAAGTGGTGCTCTTTACGGCCAGGTTTCTTCCTTCATCAATCGCCTTTCGCTAACCACTAGAAAAGTGATGCACACCCTTAAGAACAGAATACCCTTATTTACTCGAATATAAAATATGTTCAGACAAAAATTGAGGCAATGTTTTCTTAAATTCAATACTTATCTGCATAAAGTTGACGAATAGGAAAAAATTCGTAGACATTCAAGAAGCCCGCGGCGTTCTCGTCGCATAATCCTTTTTATTTCTCAAATCCCCGTCCAGTGCTTATAGAATTTCTAGTAAGCAATGAACAACATTTTAATGAGATTTTGCAAATTTTTAGAAAAGCCTATTAGAGTGATGTTTGTGCATCCAATATGTACTTAAGTATGTTTTTGCCTACCGGGCAGTTGCAACTCACTGCCGCTAACAGAAGGCATTTGATGGACATAAGCGCTGCACAAAAGACTGAATTCCTATCCCCATTTTCATTCCTACTTATAGCTGAGATGCTAACTTTTCTACTTGAGTGCACATTGCAATACTCTATCACATAAAGCGTTGTTTAAGAAAAAAAAGAAAGAACTAAGCTAGGTGATTGAAGCCGATTGCACTTTCAATGCTAAACGTTACCCCATCATACTGCTGTCGCTCGCAATTCCTGTGACGTATTTGGCATTTTATGAAGGGATTTTAAATAAGTCGACTTAAACTCGGTCAGGCTGTGTAGCCGCTCATATGGACAGTGAGTGCAATTCTTAGATTGTTTTTAGTTTTACATGATAAATCAACAATGATCCCCAACATCAATATTCCATGGAATAGTCCTTCTAGTAACGACGACACCGTTACAGCAGTGCCACATTTAAGTGGCAATCCGTCCGGATTATTTCTATATCTAGACCATTATCGCGCACAAGTAATCAAGATTACTTATACACTCTTTTTTAATGGTTATAAAAATTGCTTGTAGAAATCTTCAAATAAATACAATTGAAAACTTTGAAGTATTTTTTTTTCACTCCTTGAAACTATTCCTACTTGATCGTCGATATACGTTAAAGATCGACGAAAAATACAATTAGCGCGTAGATTTGATGCATGACGAGAAGAATATAATTGCACACCAATAATTGTGACTAATACCTAATATCTTTGATGAGTGGTATTAGTAGCCTATATTGAGCACGAGGAATGAAACGCGGCTTGATAGGTCCCTTATTCTCCATTGTTTCAAGTAATAGACCTATAACACTTTCAAAATCATCCTTTTCCTTTTTAATGTCAATCGCGATCAAAATCTTTGCAACCGAATAACATCACATCGCTCTCTAATAGAATAGTGTTGTTTCTAATAAAAGTGGTCTTCAAGAAATTCAAAGTAGATCAATCCTTTCTCACAACTATGCATTTCTATTGCAGAAACATTCAATCTCGAGATCATCAGTTATCACGCTCTTATAGCCACTTAACTCTGAAAGCTCACTGAATCTCTCAACAATTCGATCATAATTCCACATTTGCTCATTTAACTTCCCGGAAGTATTACGAAGTTTTCTACACATTACTCTTTCAATCATCACCTCCATAGCTTTCGTTCTCGATGTTAGTGCAGTGAATGGCTGTTTGCTGTTTCAGTGAAGTGCAAATTTCAAGCACATCTGCTCATATCAAATCTGTTCCACTATCTACTGCTACCTTTTTATGCCGCAAGAATTGTTCATTCGCACGAGGAATAGTAAGCAAATGTTTGAAATCACAATATCCAGCTTTCTATGAGTAACGGAATTAACGGTTTTTTGAAATTTCCAATTCGTATTGCAATGGCTGGATGCAGGTAGAAAATGATTCTCTTGGCTCCAACCTTTTTGCAATCGGTCGATTTGACGAAATAAAACATCATTAGGCGTTCTGCCGTCATTTCTATGCGCTTTTGCAGGTTGCACTTACCAAGTTCATTATGGGGACGTTATATTTCTACATAAGCATGAGTCTATCTATCCATCCGGCACCACTAGTTTTTAAACCATCGGAGATTGAGTTATCCTCACAAGGTTCGGTGGTTTTCATCTATATTATAGGGTGCCTCCCTCTCTCCCATTCTCTCCATCTTTGAAGTTATCTATCAATTTATAAGGAAGCTACAGGCATTTCAATGTGTCGAAAATATTGCTGCTCTTACAACCGATTGATTCGCATTTTAGCTTTGTCTTGAAGATTTATATAAACTGGGGAATTTGCTACAGTATGAAACGATAGTAGAAACCCATCAAAAATGATGCCGATTAAGTTAAGATTTGACTGCAAATACCAATGGAATTATTTGCTGCACTACTGATTAAGTCAGTGGTTATTGGATGAAACCTTAGAAATTTGCAAATTCAATTGGCAGAACAGTTAAAAAGAGTTCTATCTGTCCGATACTAATTCAGAATACAAATAAGTGGCCGCAGATTATCTGGCATGATTTAGTATTTTTTGGGAACTTATAAAAGTTAATAAAAGCGATAGTAAAAACACCTATCATGTTAGACGTTCTGGTATGCTGTTCCACTACAGTTTTTGTTGCCCTTATAGGTTGAAACGCAAAAAAAAGTAAGCAAGATGGCGGCATTTCTATTTCCTTTAAGAATCACTTCTTAGGGCAGCTATTGTCAATTCGACAATTGCAAGGAATCGTGCTATAGATCACTCACAGATCATTTAGCATTCCCTAGAGCGCAACCGCCTTAACTGATGAGTATGCAGTTATCTACGTTCAACAGGTCTATGCAATTTCCCACTGAAACACTTCTAATGTTTGAATCATTTTTGTTTGTTTTTTTTTGAATTTTCATATTTGAAATATCTTCTTTTTCAGCATGAAGAAGGTTTAAGCGCTTTGGCATATTTGGACCGTCGAGGTTCAGAATATATATATGAGAGTTTTCGAGTAAATTCTGGTGAATTTTTGAGTTTAATTGAAATTTTTGTCGTTCGATCACCAGAATTTGGTTGACTTTAGTATTTGAATTTGACATCCTAAACCAAACAGACTAAAATTTCTATTTTTTTCCGATCACAAATTTGGACTATAGCCATTAGGTTCATTGTCTTTAGGTGGAAAAAAATTGAGATTTTTGTTCGACATTTTTGCGCCAAGCATAACTTTAGAGGACAAATATGTTTGATAAGTCCGTAAAAAAAGATATTTCATTTTTATCGTTGTGCAAGTTTCAATTTTTATAATTTTTAAAATTACTTTATAAATTACTGTGTGAGATCGAATATCATAAAGTTCGATCTCACACAACAATTTGCATAATAATTTAAAAAATGACGGAAACTGTGATCACTTTTGAGGGCTTACTAGTAATATTGAATGAAAGTAAGTAGAAATGATCATTAAGAAATGAGATAATCACCAAATACAAAGCGAAATTCCAATAACGTACCCAATAAGTGTTTGTTGGAAATATCGAAGTGTTGTAAGGATTTCGGCCGTACTCGGTGGTTGTTGATTACTGGCGATACGAGTATGGAATTCGGATAAAGTTCGAATTTTCGCAGAAACTGAAATGAAAAAATCACTTCTGAAAACTCAATTGTTTATTTGAATAAAACTTTTAAATTCTTGAAAATTAAAAAATAAATTCAGAGCATTTCTTTGCTGCTCAATGCTATGAGAATTAATCGAGCCGGAAAAAGGCAATGCTTTGAAAAAAATCCGACGATGAAATAAATGATCCTATAAAGATGACGTTTATTTTCGAAATCTACTGGCAGTTTATTGTTTCCAAATAAGAAATGCCAATACTCAAAAAAAACGAACAACTGATGAGTTTATCCCGAATGGAAATTATGCTTAACTATGAAAAAAATAAATTCCCATAACGGGGAAGGGAATTAATATAATCGATAATAGAATAGGGAACTAGAAAGACATAACCATAGAACAAAGATATCGGTGACTTGTTGAGATTTTAGGATGACGAATCATGCGAATGTAATGGGTTAAACCATGAGATGTAGTTGCCTATAGAAGAGCTGATTTTTCTCTTACCTAAGTTTCATTAGCAATGTTTTTCTACCAAGGTGTGCACTTTACAGCTGTCTGAAAAACTCTACTACCCATTCACTCGCCTTTCTGCTGCCAGCTGCCCCAAATGTGTGCAATGCACATTTACTTCCTGTAGATGGATGTAGATCATTAAATATTTTTGGTTTCAATCCCATCATAAAATTAATAATCAGCAGAGATCAAAAGTTTGGCAATCTGGTTAGGATCAATGAAAAAGTAGAACTAGTAGAGATGGAACAAATGGTATGGAAAGGATAATACTCGAACAGACATGTGTAGTATTTGAGGAGATAGGCCATGAAGGGGGACGTTGGCGGGCGGGGTTGCACACATTGGAAGAATGGGACTGGCAATTAGAAAAGCGGCTGCTGTTGGGCGGTGGAGCAGAAGCTGTTGAAGTTGCAGCTTTAGACTCCGCCTTCATTAGACCAGAAATGGTAATTGGAGAAGTACGCACAGGTTGCCGCACGGGTTGTCATCGTCGCTCCGCTTGCGCACCTGCAGTCGCATCAAGCGGCACACTCTTGACGCAACGCACACGCACACTCATTCAATAATCGCTCGTTTCCTCTGCGCACCCGCTCTCCATTATTTCAATATGCACTCGCAGTTGTCTGCCATCGTCGAGCGTTCTATTCGCATGTGGATTTGCATTTGCACCCTCAGGCAGCTGGCTGGCTATAACGCTGTGGCAAGCGGGTCGCGCACCATATCGCGCTATTGCACTTATTGCATGAGCTGTGCAGCCCATCCCGCTACTGCACTTATTGCACAAGCTGTGCAGCACATCCCACTATTGCACTAGTTGCACGATCGGTTCGTTATGCGGCATCGAGCAACAACAAGCGCCGCATCTATGCTTGCTGCGTTCCGCAATAACTTGAGCTATTCCTTAGCCTATGTTTGTTTTGCAATAGTGGACCCTTTTAATTCAATACTATCATCAAGTTCCCGAATGCAACAAAATTATTGCAATGGATTTTGCTAATTTTTGTTCGCAGATTCGCAGTAATGATATATCGGTTGAGAATAACGATATGATCATCAAATCCAGACGTATATAGACGTGGGCAAGCTACAGCATTGTGATTAATGTAGTGAATAAAAACACTGCAAGTAATTCTTCTACAACACTCAACTTTGCAGAAAAACATACGGCGTCTCAAAACTATTTAACTTCATTCATTTCTCGACCTATTTGAATTTTTCAAGTAGAAATGCCTGAAATTACTCAGATTCACAAATACAATGCTGATGTAAATTTTTTTAGAATGCTAAATTGTTTTATTCGTTGATTTCTCAGAAATATTCACTGAAAGTTTGGAGTTTTTATGCGATTTAAAGTTTCAAGACATTTTTTAGTGCGTTAATCAGCGTGATTGAAAACATTGCAATGTTGCCGATAGATAAAGGATTGTTTGCGTATGGAAACAAAGAAATTCTCAAGAGTATGCAAATTACAATCTGCATATTGCGTGTATACTAACAGAAATGATATAAAGGAATCTATGAAGATGTGTGAATTGTGAATCCAACATTGCAGCTTTCATATGAAAGAATCGTTCGTTCGTGAACTTCGTTGAATTTGACATAATGAAGGTCACTACTCTATAAGGTCAACATCAGCTTCCTTTTTCTTCACTATTATAAGTGATATTAAGTTTGCAGTTGAAATGATATTTATTTCTAGAGTATGGATGAAATTGTTGTTATAAGAAGAATTGTGGCATTCATGTATACTAGAATAAGTTAACCAGGACAATTCATCATGCGAAACATCAATCCAACTCCAATCCTCCTGCTCATCTAACAAATTCGGTGAGGGAAAAGGTGTGGCCAATCTCACCTCAGATCGCAACCACAAAAGCATCGTTCCGATCATCCCTACACTACAATCAGCATCCATAGTTAATCATTGGGCATGCCAGTGTCATACCGATGTTGTGCCAGTGAATATATACGCTACAACTATATCTTATGTCTATCCGACACTTCGAGAACCATAGAAGTTAGGCTAATAAAATTTGATGTGTATAATGTACCTGGAGAAGAGGTTATAAGGCGTTAGTACGACCTTGTACACCGTGCTGATCGATCGAAAGGAATTGCATGAGCGATCGAGTCAACTAACTAAAATAATGCATTATTGGATGCATTTTATTAGGCGATAGCAAATTACGGAAGTTTTTAGTGAATTGAGTGAAATGGAAAAGCGCATATTGTGCGAGGAGCTCATCTGGAACCTCTTCACTTGCTTTAATTATTTTTTTTTTTCTGCATCCAAAAGACGTCATTCGTTATTTCCATTCATTTTGTAACAACAAAAAAAAAATCTTTTTGCATCAACTCGCTTTACTGAACTAACAATTCGATTAACTAGAGTCAAAACACTTTGACATCGGACTCTGAATAAATTAGATAAAATTTCATTGCTAATGAATTTATTTTTAATAAGCTGCAAAATGGTTTAGGCGGTTTTCAGTGAAATCGTCAAAAAAAAAAAAACAATTCGTTTTTTTTTCTTATAATTTCAGATTTTGCTAAAGTTTTCTCAACGAAGGTGTTCTGATGAAATTTTCCGGTCCATTTAAAGTGAAATATTCCACCTTTTGCGGATTCTTTAAATCTGATGAATACAGGATCCGTTGATGATGCTTCCGTAGAAAATTTATTGAAACAACCACTTCCTAAGAAAAAAAAAAAATTTCACTCGGATTTTTTTTTTTTGTTTTTTAGATTGTTTGATTACGAGCAAGACTTGATACCTGAAAAATGCTTCGGAGAGAATCCAATGAAATCCTTGAATATCCGATCTTGGACGATTAAAAAGGCGTTTGAATCATCCACACAAAAAGCAAGTCGCCAACATTCCGACTGAAAGTTCTACATTCAGAATTGTTCTACACAGTGATCACTTCATGGAATTTTCTATGAAAGGATTCGCTAGCTACACAATTTTCGATTAAACCTAACAACCGACAAAAATGTTGCTTATGAATTATTAGTTACGAATTATGAATTTTGCTAGAATTATATTCAAAGACTTCTAATTTTTTTTTCTTTGAAAAATTTCAAGAAAATTTAAATTTTCATTGAAAATTATTGCACTTTCGAAATCAGTGGTCAAAATTGGTACGAAAAACTTGCCCATTATTACAATGCAATTAACGGCTAAAACACTACATAAATTTTAATTGTAATCTTATTCCAACAACGCCTCCCACTCAAAAAAGTCATCTACATGATTCACAAGTGTCATACAGTATGCAAGTGAATGCAGAAATGCACTATTCCACCATAATACATATGCTATCGCTACATTGTCTACATTAGCACTAACAATATACGATATTACAGTATATTAAATGATGGTGCACTACTGCCATTACTGTATCACACTGCTGTTCTACATATCAAAGATGTAATACCACTTCATTACATGAGTTCTGCACAGAAAGAATCCTCTGAAAATTTTTAAGGCATCAATAATCACCATAAGTTTTATTCGTGGTCCTATAATACAAAATATTACAAGTTTAGGAATTCATAGTGCTCATATTGCTGCATTTTTAAGCTTTCTATTACTCAACAATCGAAATGTTTTTTATTAAACACGGTTACACATTGTTGCGCCTCTTAATTATAAAAGGGTTTCAAATAAACTTTGTAAAAATATGCCCCGACAATTGCGCCATAAAAAACTGTTTGAATTCTAATTGCCACTTATAAAAAAAGTTCTTTTATAAGCTTCGTATTGCAATGCACACATGTATGTAGACATCTCTTCAGTATCAATCATTCAACGTTTAGTAAAGCATATAGACAACTAAGAATTTTTTGAAATAAATTTCAAAAAATATGAATCCCCGATAACACAACATATAATATCAACTGCCTATCGCTCACCTAACGCTTTAAACTTGTTTATGATTTCTAATAATATTTTGTTGGAGATTGAGTGGTATGAAAACATTCTCAGAAAGATAAAGGATAAATGATATTTTCCTTAAAAACTGACACTCGAAATTAACGAGGAAACAAATAGCAAATAAATTGCTTCTTGCATATTCTAAGATGAATCCTTCTACATGAGACTATTAGTTGATTTCAAAGTATAACTCAAAGTCATTCCCCGCTCACTCTTCATTCATCGGCAATCTATTTTTCATAAAGTTCCTAGCATCCTGATGAAAACCAAGTTTTCGAACCTTCTGCCCCATATGGCCTCAAGATCACCGCACGAGAAGAACCAACGACGAACGAATAAAACCACTCACGATTAAAACGAACGATTGAACAATGAATCAGAGCGGGTAATAACAGTTCTTATATACCCTATTCATAGTATCAAAGCGACAATTAGAAGAGCATTTCATAGTGTACATTGTTCTACGATCACAATCAAACTGCTTTATAGTCACCATCGAGCTGCTCTACCATCATAATCGAACTGTTTGTTCTACGACCAAAATCGTTACACAAAAAAACGAGAACTTTTACGGTGCAAACAATGTTTGAAAGTGGAAAGTGGGAAAAAATATGTAGATCATTCGCATTGCTTTAGTTACCATTCAATAATGACTTTACCATTCAATAATGACTATGTCTATCGAACCATTATAACGATAAACAACTAACTGCACTTCTCTCCTCCTCTCTCATCGATTTCATACTAAACCACTTTAATTTTCGGTCATTCAAATTTCGAATCTATCAAAAAGTTATTTACACTGAGACGTTCAACAAGCGCTTAGAAAATTGAGGAAAAAAATTGAATTATAAAATAAAAGCACTCGAAAACATAAAATTTTCGGTGTCTTCAATGTTTTTTCTAGTCAGAATTAATGCATGGAAAATTTGAGCGAAAATAGTTAGTGATGTGAAAAATGGCAGAAGCAGTGGGTAGGGGAAGGGGGGAGAGATGGGCAGATATACCCATGCATCACTCGGATTATTTCATATAGCTAGTCGAACTATCAATAACTCGTCAAAACGATAAACAACGCAATCCATTGATAGCCGTCTTTAGAGAATTTTTTGATACACTCATAGATCAGCAATCACTGAGGATATTATAAAATATTTAGACGCCTTTGGACAGTTCTTTTTGCCTTAGTTTTGAAAAGCATTTCTCTCACCTATTAAATACTGAAAATATTTCTAAAAAATATTAGCACACCAAGTTGAAATTTGATGGAGTTTTAAAAAACTTTTTTATGAAATTGTTTTTGCTAAGGGCAGTAAGAAATCAAATATTTCGGCTTTTACTTGATACAACTTTTGCAATCAATATATTCCCAGTGTTTAAAATTCAGGATGCTCAACGAAATTGCTAAATCTGAACTCTTTGACACGATCGACAACTTTTTATGTTCACCTCTATGCCGTTCATGCGATGTATATTTTTTTTCACCTCAAAGCTGCCCATTGCTAAGCTTGTTTCCATCGACTTCCGGTACGTTTTATTGCGTGGAAACGTCAGTAAGTGAAGGATAAACCCATCCATTGCTGAATTTGTTCTCATCACTTCCGGTGCGCTTTGTTGAGCGGAAATGCTAGGAATTATTTGGCAACACTAAACATTCGAGTCTGTTTAAGACATTCCCTTTCGACAATGAAAAACCCATTACGAATAAGAGAGAAATAGTGCTCTGCTAAAGAAATATTCAAAAATATTCTCGTTCATCGCCGCAACAATTCACCAACAGAGGATTACTTTAATAGATCGACTTGTCAACATGTTGATGTGTGTTAGATTAGCAATAAGTCCGTACATGTTAACCACAAGAGTATAATTAGTGAAAAATTCATGCATAGGAAATATTCGACCATTTTCATTGCCAACTTCACATGCAATCAGTTGCCACTTGTTCGTTGGCATCATTATAAAGCATTGACGCTAATTCCCACGAGATAGATTCCCCAAACTTCCGTTAAAATCGAATAGCCACAATCTGCATAATAAACTACAGTGCTTAGAAAAGCAAATAAAAATTTCAATTTTTAACTGAATACAATTATCTCTTCGATCATTTCGTATAATGTAAATGTGTCTTCGCTCGAATTTTAGAATTTGTGAATAAAATTTTCAAATTTGAAGAATTCACTGAGCTAAAATTCCAAATGTTTCCATTTTCTTCTTTGCCAATAATAAAAAGTGAATATTCAAATTATCGTTTTCAAAAATTCAACGAAATTTTATGCATAAATTTACATCATTCGACACAGAAATACTCGTTCATATGAAATCTTGCAAGTCAAAAAATATTTTTCAAGTGGATTCCGAATGCAAAACTGTTTGGCGCATTCTCCTTGATATTGGTCATAAGCTAATTTTATGTTTTTAAAAGAGTTTCAAAGAATCAATTCATTGCAAATAAGTGAGCGTTGCAATAATAACCTAATAATCTAATTTCGTTGGCAATTCTTAAGGAATGCATAAACATAACATTTCTTTGAAATGGTTTGAAAATTACTTATTACCAATTCTTAGCACAAAATTGCTTCTTGCATTTCTTATTGAAAACCAGTAAACAGATTACTGCAAACGCGTTCACTGTCCAGATATGTAAAAAAATATTGATTGCATTCCTAAACAAACTGATATCAACACCCGTATACTTAGAAAGTGGTAGATATTGCCTCAAAGAGCCAGCGTTTATTTTACGCATATTTATAGAGATATACTGATAGCTGTGGCCATTAGAAGGCTATGATTGTATAGGCGAGAAACGATAAAACATTTACTCAATGATCCGTTACTGAAAGCATTAAAGCTGAGTTAGATGAGATGCGAAAAACGTCATTCACTATAAGTTTTTAATGTGAATATTGTTCATCCATGATATGTCCCCATGGCGGCTATAAATAAAATTATAAAAAGAACGGAAGTTCACCTCGAAAATGAGAACGAAAGATGTAGAGACTAGTTATGCATTCAATGGTGTATCCAACATTTAATAAGGGAGTCAATGAATCAAAATGTTCGCAAAAATGGTTAATAATTTCTCTCTATATTTTTATTCAATCGGATCGGCTTTCTTATTCCTCCTTTTCAATGATCGACTTATGAATGGTATACTGATGAAAATATTGCTTGAGGCAATTACTGTGTTAGTTCGATCATTACATTATATATAAAAAGTATTTTTACAACAATTATCACTTATCAGCTAGGGCAGCAATTCAACATTCGAAAGCATTTGCGTGTGATTATAAATACTGAAATAACAATATATTCCTTCGCTCATGTATACACCTTGCACACACAAGTTTCAGGCAGATCCTCGTCAACCCGAGGAAAGAATTGAGATTGTTTCTGACTCTTCGGCATCCAAAACCAAGAATACATCCGTATTGTACATGCATGTATGTGCAAATACATATAGAAATATACGCATTCAATAGAATATATATATATATATATATATATATATATATATATATATATATATATATATATATATATATATATATATATATATATATATATATATATATATATATATATCAAGAGTGAAGCACGGTTACAAAGAATTTACTGGCAAATCGGCAGTCAACAACGAATCGACGAATGTTTTCAACATAACGTCATCCCCGATTTCACGCCTCATTAGCTGAATATTCATTTTCGGGACCCACTGAAGAAGTGCACGTGCTATTTCACGAGTCTTGGCACGCACTGACTGCGGACTTGATGCCAATATACGCAAAAAAGACGACTGTATACGACCATCTGGAAAGAAGTAATAGAAAGCTTCGCTTATATCATCAACAGGCAATTGTGTTAGTAAATGCCATTGTTGATTTTTAATCGCGATAATAAGCAAGCGTGCTAACAATCTACGACGTTCTTCATCTGTTGGCAAAAGATGAGGCTGAGGCTCGAGCTCTTCATTGTTATTCATAAATTCTTCGAGTGCATCGACTTGCTCGAACTGATGCTCATCCCCCATAACTCCTAACCAAAAGCGAAGTGCTCGTGACCATCCGTTACGTGCCGCCGTGCAACAAGCATCTTCGTGAAAGAGTTCATAAGGACGTGCCGTGATACGCCATGCAACAGCGACCACGACTGGATTCGAGGACTTTTTAATTTCGGTTTGCTGCATTTCATCGAGTGAATTCCATATGGTGACGCAACACTGCAAAATGTAATCTTACTTCATAAAGCATTGTATTCAAATTAATGACAAACAATTATCCAACCAAAATAGATACAGATTCAGAAGGTCTCCTGAAACAAAAACCAAATTGATGTTAGTTCTCAATGATCGGAGCCTCATCTCTTTTTTGGAGCAGCTCCGGATTGATGGTCTCAGGTAGCGGCTGAATATCGCAATATCGAAATCAAAGAGGATGGCAGATGGCAAACTCTTCTAACTAAATCATCATGTTGAATCCACAAAAAAATGATGGAATATGAGATAAATGAACAGTCATTTATCTAACACGTTCACAAATAAGCAAATGTATTTGTTGACTAAGCGATTATGCTAACATTACCGAACAAATTCCTATTTAATACACAAAAAAAAAATTCGAAATGTAATTAAGCGCAATTTGACTAAATGAACATAAATCAGTAGGCAAATAACTAATAAACAAAAATACATAGAAACAAACAAATAGAACGCAGAAATCAAACATTCACATAAATTGGCTTTTTCAGACAACTTGAACTGTTTTTCTGCGCAAAAAATAACATGTGGAAACGTTGGGTGGTCGATATTGAAATAATTCTAGAAATCAGCTAACTCAGGCTGCAAACTTCCTGGTGTCTTTTCCAATTTGCCTGATGAGTAAGCACTTTCGTGTCGTTAGCCCTAAGTTTGTTGGTATTTTGATGCATGATTCTCCACTTTGGCAGTTCTTTTTGAAGTCTTCCAGAAAGTTAGAGTTGAAAGTTTGATTCATTTGCATAATTTCCATAATTTTTTTCCATTTAAAGCATCTCTCCGTAAACAAATAAGCTCATTTATGTTGTGGAAATAAACTTGGAATGATCAAGCCTTTGAAATAAACAATCCATATCGATGATTATAGAAACGATAAGGAAATTCCAAACATTGCTTCCTTCATTGCAAAATACTAAATTTGAATACTGTAGACCACTTGCACGGCAATTTTCCAAAATCCTCTTAATTTGCATCAATAGGTGATGTGCTCAAACAATTGCGCCAGGAATTGCTTTAAAAATTCGCTTACATCAAAACGATACGCGGGGATTTTGAGAGTTGTTTTTTTGCGATTTTCCATCAGAGGTGAAAAAAGAGAATTAGACTGAATTAGATTAAAACAGATTAAAGCAAATTAATGATGGTATTCAATGCGCTATCGAAAACGAAACGAATAAAAATAACGGATCGGAATTCGTTAAAACAATCGATGCTCTTGAATGTCTTAATAAACTTACTTGAATGCAATTTTGCACATAACGCAACAAAAATTAAGCGCCGATATTTCAACTAGTATTTAATTTGGCGAATTTTCAATCATTTTGCCTAAAAGTTGTTATATGAATGTCCGATAACATTAAAGAAGATCTATGGCACGCTTTAAGGGTTTTATATTGTAGATTAGATATATATATATATATATATATATATATATATATATATATATATATATATATATATATATATATATATAATTGTAAAGAATAAACGCAATAAAAAACACTTTAAAAAATAATCAAAACAATTTTCTCAATCGAACAACGAATCAAAAAATTTGTACAAAAATACCTTCATTATTATGCATAAATACACTCATGCCTATCATTAAAAAAAAACAAAAACGAATTCCATTCTTATCTATTTAAACAATACTTTTTGCTCATTACAATCTATACTTACTGCATATCTACTATGCGTATCTTGAAGAAAATCAATGCTGAAATATATCGAATATATATATATATATATATATATATATCATAAATCGACCGCTGTAGTATCGAAGAGATAATTTCTATCTATAAATGCAAAATAAAATATTCGATTAGATTTTCAATTTTTCAATTGCTTTATCCTCAACGCAGATCATCGATCAACATTGAGTGAAGAATTCTTTCGACAGCCATGCAACACCGGAAATGAGAATTCACTTCTTCTATTCCGCCATTCACTTGCATAAGTCAACAATTAACAACTCCTTCAGAGAGTGCAACACGTGGAGAATTTCAAGTCTTAGAACTCAATAATGGACCTGGACAGAAGAAAGGAGGGAAAAAGTGGTCCAGAGGCGAGTACTACTGTACCAAAAAAAATTTTAAATAGCATGCAAAAATCATAGAACATTGATAATTAGATGAAAACAATAAAAAATAACAAAAATAGTGTGGCTCATTATCCCTATCTCCTATTGGCATCCTCTGCTCTTGGAAAATTTTACTGCGCAACATTTTTGGTTCAAATTTACGCCCACAACATTCCAGCTGGCAGATGATCTTCTCTATTTACTTAAACATTCCATTTAAACTTTTAGTATTTAAATAATATTTATATATTTCATTTTATTTGGTATTCTTTTAAATATGCTAATTAATAATTCATTGGATGATTAGAAATTGTTTTTAATACGATGAAATGGAAATTTGTAAAGTAAGATCGAAAATTCACAAATTATATGAAATTGATGCATTTGAATTATTTCAGCGACTCACAAATAATGATGGATCACCATTACTTTTAATGCAGAGATAGCCGAAGTAATCGAAAATTTCATGTCTTCAAATGAAATTTCTTCATAATTCTTGAAACTTTCCATGCTTATTTACCATTTGATTGCGACAACTGCTGCAAATCCCAAACATTACAGCTGGCCTCAACTGGGAAGCGAAACAGAAAAGGACATATATATATATATATATATATATATATATATATATATATATATATATATATATATATATATATATGTAAAATAAAATAAAGATATGAGGAGGTGATAGCGGATTTCTTTGCTTTAAAAAATCATGACAAAGAGGTAAGTGTTTGAAAATCGTGTGCAATAGCAGATAACGTTAATTAAATACGATGCAATGAATGCGATACGTTTCAATGCACTTTTCTTTGAAATGCATTTCAAGAATCACCCACAACACCGTTTATCGTTGCAATTCTCCATTAATGAAAGATTATCAAAAACAACATATCTCAAATATTCACCCCTATCATCTATCATCGTATTCAATCCAAAAATGTGTACATTCAGAGTTCCGATATTCAATTTTTAGATTATTATATTCAACTAAACTATAGAGGGCAATGTAAACTTTCATTGGAAATTATTCATATATTTGAAAACATATAAAATTGTTCACTTGCTTTTATTTAAAAATAACTGGAAATTAAAATTCAGTATACTAACTTAGAGATCGTTATCTATTATTGAGAAACAACTACAAAAGTCAATCAATAATCGAAAATAAAAACCAATTTTAAAAAATTTGAAAATTCAAATTTGTGTAAACTTTACTTATTATGTTCTATAGATTTAAATTTGTTTCAATATTCCACAACTTTAATGGAGGAGTCCAATCTCAACGATGCTCATAGTAGTCAAGTATCGTAGCCAAATAAGACCCCACATCAGCTTACAAAAAATTACATCTCACTTGCGCAACGATATGATACCTCTACATCCCAATTTAATAATTTTAAAAAAATTTGAATTCAGTAAATAATAGTAGTAATAATAATAGTATTAAATAATTTAAGGGTTAAAAAATTTTTTTAAAACAAATGCTGCTTTGCTACCTCTGATATCTTGTTACCTTGCTACTCAGCCAATAATCCACTTTGAGCGCATATTCGCAAAGTTCACCTTTGGAATCCGTGGTTATTTCAGTTTCGGTTAAAATATACCCTAATTATCAGCGTTTCAATGGTGAAAATTTAACGGTTGCCTTAAAATTCCCTCTCTCTCTACAATCTTTTCTCCGATTAGAAGTTATGGTGGAAAATTACTTTGCAAATCAAAATATTACACAACCCCTATTGCATAATTTTATAGATAAAGCAAACCTATGCCATCATACAACTTCAAAGTAAGTAAAAACTATAGAACTTAAAAAAGAGGATCGATTCGAATTAAAGAAATCTTACCGGATATAAAGCATTAACGGCAGCAAAGTGGAAAGCCGTTATTGGGTCGATAGCTTGAATGCAACGTTGAAACGTAGTGGAATAGTCGATTCGATATGAGTCTGAACAACGAATCCATTGTGGTTGTATACGGAGAATCGAGTGATGCACTCCGATGAAAACGTTCACCTCAGCACGAAGCTCATCAACTAGTCCAATCACCGAAGATGGCAACGATGTTAATGGCAATCGTGAAAATATTTCATCGTCGAGAAGCGCAAGAAACCTCATGCAAATGCTTTGTAATGATGGAACACTTTCACACATCATATGCAAATGATATCTCTGCAAATAACATTTGTGAGATTATAGTTCCTATCATTTCAAATTTATAGGAAAACGCATCAACGATTGGATAGAAAAAGCGCATCATGCAATTTCTGCTTACAAATCCTATTTATTGCACATTAAGATTTTAAATGATTAGGATATATATAGCACAGTAGCGTCGACTGTGCGTTTTTTTTTTGCACAAAATAAACAAAATCATGCAAAATCACCTCTGAGCTAATACATAAACATAACATAAAAATATTCAACGACAATTTTCGATAGGCATGTACTGAGGGGTCGCCAACGGTGAAATTTGACGACAGCACGGATTTGACTAAGAAAGACACAGCAGTAGGATTAAAAACCATATCCTGCTCAAGATTGCCCTCTCAGATAATGACCTTTGGCATCTTTAACACTCCAAAGTCTGACCAATGGAAATGTGGTGGAGACCACCTAAACACTTCTAGAGACGACGCTAAGATAATCTCGCCCCACGGCATCGCTTAACAAAAATATCACACATATCTATATGCTTGAACACGCTTATCTGTAAAATTGGCGGTGACCTTAACATTTTTTATGGTGATCACGTGACAACACATCAAAACAATCCACTTTCCCGATTTAGATGCTTAGCTCCGAGGTGGGACAAAATTCCTGGTCCATGACTTGACTTAAACTGTGGTCCAGACTGCAATTTCCTTAGGGCAACTCAGGACTTGAAGTTTCTATATTGGCTGTACGACACAATATCGTATGATGGAAACGGTTCTTGCAACATATTGCTACAGTGAAACATATTCACAAACTCATAAATTAAACACACTTGAAATATAAAACAAAATTATGCACCTGTTGTCGCTTATGATCCGATATTGTTTTTATTTCACATAGATTACATCTTAAATGGATTATCTAGCAAGTTGGGCTCTTTGCTAACGATGTAATAATGACTTCAGATTTCATCAGAAAAAATCTTCGTTGTTTTGTTACAATTTGAACTTCCGGCACAACGGATCTATTCGATCAAATGGGACAGCACGGCCTGTTGCCGGAAATTTTGGTCAGGACATCCGTATTCAGACAGCATGCAACTTGAAGTTTGATTCTGGGAATTGTTGCAAGACATTTGAATTGTTTCCTTGCATCGTAAAAGTTGATTTTCCATTCATGGTTGCACAATAATATGACAGAGAGCGTTTTTAGCAATGCTATGATTCCTCAATGAGCATCTCGAATATGATTGATGCGCCAATTTGTGCGTAACCTTTATCACATATATTCCAAAACAGTTGCTTCATACATCCGATTTGTTTGCGCATAATGGAACCGACTCAGCCCTACTCAAATAAGAGCGCTTTCGTTTGAACAATGGCCAGCAAACGAGGAATTCGCCGCCCCATAAACTACCGATGCGCACTTAAAACAGCTGGTATGGGCCTCAGTTAGGTTTTACTGTATCTCTAGCCAATTTTTGCATGACAGGCAGATGGAGATGCCCTATAGTGACCTTAAAATACAAGTGGAACGTACCGGCTTCCACCCTCAAACAAGACAGCGTCGGAACGGTTGGCCGCTCTCCCCACAAACATTGCAGGTCGGAATACCTCTCCCTGATCTTCGAATTTACACCCACATTGAACTACTGAGTCTGGTACAATGAATGTTTTGCAAAGCTGTCACCTTTGGTGGTACTCAAATTTGGGGAATACAATTACAGCTAAAACTGAAGCGGTTGGAAGATGGCAGAATGAGGGAATATACGGCTTCCGCCGCTCAAAACAAGCTCAGATACCGACCCTGTAAAATCCATTCGGATCAATATAGTGACTCTCAGAAATGAAACAGCAGATCGGATGCCTGGATGTAGTAGGCTTCGATGATGCGTTCCTAGCAAAGCAAAAAACCCCACATAAAATCACTTTAGAATGAAAAACATCGTGGTCAATTTCATTATTCCATTCAAAGAATCATGCATCGGTACATATTCGTTTTTCAGTGACATAAATTTGCATATTGATTGCGACATAAATGTTGAGGTAATCCCTTAATTTGAAGGGATTTAAGCAAAAAGATATGCGTTAAGCATTTATAATACTACTTACTTCATATTCTAAATATTTGAAATCATTTATCACAGCATTTATTTTAAAAAAATATTCACCGCAATAAGAAAGACCGAAATTTATAGAGAGGAAAAATGAGTTTCTGAAAAGAGACCATAATAAATAATTTTATAGTGAATAATAAAGAATAATGATATCAAAGGTGCGAATGAGAAATAATCGACAGCATCGATGAAATAATATTCTTACAGTTTAATAGAAAATTGCTTTACAAAGAAAATTCTTGATCACATAAACAATTAATGACTATAAAGAATATATTTAAATGATAAATTAAATCACTGAAGAAGGAATCGGGTAATTCATGGGAAATAAAATGTACCTCCCTCCCTTCCCCCCCCCTCCCCTCTAAATGTGTCTCCCTCCCTTCCCCCCCCCCCTCCCCTCTACATGTGTCTCCCTCCCTTCCCCCCCCCCTCCCCTCTAATCTGTTTGAAATGTGTTATTGTATACCAAGAATTATGAATGCCGAGAACAATTCTAGTCAGAAGGAACAAAATTCCATCCAATTCACTTCGAGTGAGACTCTAACAGTTAAAAATTTTTTAAAATTTCAGGGGAAATTACTTCCGTCAACAATTTTGGTGCACTATAGCAACAAGAAATAAATTTGAACGATATTAAAACAAATCTCCTTTTTTTTTTTTTAGTTTTACGATGAAAGAAAAACAAAATATTGAGGAGAAATTTAGCGTGTTAGAAGTTGAAAGGAAGGAGATTTATTTGCTCGAAAATAGACTTCATTAAGGCAACATGGAGAATATTCAAAGCAATAGGATAAAGTGGCAAAGTGTAAAATGCTTAACCCAAACGTTTCTATAAAATCGTCTATTATAAAGTTTTTCATTCAATAACGAGAATTGAGGAAAATGAAAAAAACCTTTGTTGGTTGTTAACTAAGTTGAGTGCAATCAAATAAGCTAATTCTTTCAGCTATCAACTCATTAGTCCGTTACATGTCTTGGCCAAGCCAAAACTTATAGTTCCACCAGTCTTCAACAACCGCACTTGACACAAATGCTTCTATTCGGATTCAGAAGCTAACAAGTTGCGGACGAGGAGATTAGATTGGTGAGACAATCTGCACGCCGTATTGCAGTTGAATTTCTTGAATATACAATATGTAAACTTATCGCAAAGATGCGTTCAACCGGCAACTCGCATATGTCACTGCAAAATTTCATGTGCAAAGATGGGGAGGAGAGGGTGAGGACGAAACGGAGGGGAGAGAGAGGAAGACCAGCTCCAAAGTTGACGCAGCTAGTGTGTCATCTAATGAAAGCTGTCAATTACGCAGCGCACAAACATGTGCTAATGCTGCAAAAGAAAGTGAACAAATACAAAACTACCTGCGTGAAATAAAAGCCAAAATCATAAAAATATGCATCGACATCGAACATAAACACCGAGAAGTACGATAAACAGTACGATAGTACGGTAAAGTATAAATCCACAGTACGGCAAACAAAGTACAAAAATTACTCGAAATTCGGCGCCTCAATGCGAATGTTATCATAGCCATTACACTGTGCAACACAAATGAGATTTGATCATGAAATCCTTCAACTTAATAGCATCTGGTCTAGAATTGTATGAGGCTGGACTTCTCCATGCGGCTTTGCAAGTTTTTTTACAGATGACGTCATGCTTATGCGTAAATACCCGTCTGTGTGTCTTTATGTTCCCATCTATTCCGCATCTCCAATTTGCGAGTTGAAAAAACAATAAGGATGGAATATGAACATGGAAGTCTTTTCTTTCTTCATTTTCCGTATAGAATATAAACACTCTAAAATGTTATAAAAGAATAAAAATTTCCCGCACCAAATGGTCGTCGAGAAAAACGAATTTTGGTGAAGGATTATACGAACGTTTTTACACTTTTTTTTTTTTTGAAAAACCGTCTCATTATCTTTTAACATTAATGCGGACGTTGGCCTGATGGGATGAACTGCAAAAAGCACATATTGTGCCAACCTCTCCGTATGCTATATGTTGGAGAATGTCAAAGCAGTATGTCTGTTCTCAGTAACATTTGTTTCTAAATACGAACTTAGCATGATAGAAATCGGCATCTTTAAATAAATAAGTACAGAGGAAGGTGAATGAAAACGATGAAAAACCGATCGAAACCATTGATTGCCCTCGAAATCAACAAAAAAAAAATTCGTCCTGTCAAGTTACGGACCTCCTATAAGTCCAGCAACCAATATCAGTTCAGCGCTATCCCCAAAATTACATAAGGGCGGAATCCAGCCGGGATAATATTCGATCATAAAATTGGGAAAGAAAAAATCACAGATAAATAAATAAACAAATAAATAAGTAAATAAATAAATGAACCACTGATGGAAATGTAACGATTAATAATTTGAAATATGGGCATACCCCTTCTCCTTTAATTCTGATATTTCGGCTGTTAATGCCAATTTTAGGTGCACTCAATTGAAGTGTCAGATTTGTTTGGAAAGGGGAGGGGGAATGCCCATAAACGCATTTTATGAATAGCAATTGAAACTACAAGAATGTATACAATTTTTCAACATTGACTAACGTATATCTTGTTTTTTGGCAATAAAATAGACTCATTGCTTTCACATATAAAGCAAGCAATGGAATCCAAAATATAAAACACCGCCACCCCCCCTCCACCCTTCCTAAAGCACAAACCGAAGAGTTCATATTAGCCACATCCTCAAATATGTTCTTCGAATCGCGATTATAATTCCACTCAGACCCAATATGCAAAGGCAGTAAATACTGTTATGTATGAATATAACTAAAGTAGGCTTTTTATTGCCTTCAAGCACTACTATGCTCAAAATGCAACAAAGCATGTTTTGAGTATCACAAATATCTGATGGAAAATCCTAGAAACTTCTTTAAAAGGAAGCCTTTTACTATTACCCCATAGTCATTAAAAGCGCAAAAAAATCTATGCACATAGCACTAAACGACGTAATACCTTCGAACATTACAAGACTATTTTCATAAAACCTACCCTGTTTATTTCGTGCATCTAGATGAAGTACCGCGATCATTAATTGAAACCATCTGGAAACATAGTTACCCACTTTCTTCTGACTGCTCGCAGCTGGCCATTTCCCGTCTCATCCCTATCTCTCCCCTCCCTCCCCCCAATCATAAAAAACTAAGATGAACGTTTGTTGAGATCGTGTAATGGTAGCAAAGGTTGATAATGATATGACGATCCCGCAGATCCAAGCACAAATCTTCTCCCATGAAAATCGAACAACAGTGTTGAATGGAAAAGAACATTCGATATCACTAAAGCGTACTCAGCAACTGCGAATAAAGTGTATAGACCAGGTTCACAGAATGCATTATGTCGATAAAAGAAATAAGCGGCCATCAATAACGATATCATTGACGATCCACACATCAGCACCTTATATTGAAATGAACGTTCACCCTGAAATAGTTGAATTGACTGTCACTGTATAGTTAGTACTTTATATTTAATACTTTATATCACCCACATCATAATACAATGAAATCAGTTACTTATATAGGTAATATTTATGACTTTGGATGGCACAAAGAAATTGAAAATCACAGCCAACGAAGATTCTCTTGGGTCGATTAATTACTCAGTGACCAGTGAAGATTGTAAGTAATAAAAATAAACCTACATGTTGGTAGTCGTTATTTGAAACATTTAAACTGCCAAATATTCTTTACCTTCTCATTATTCTCAATTTATATCGAATTATTTTCATTCAAAACCAATAGGAATTCAAAGCATTGACTGCCGGAAAACTATCAACAAATACTGCAGAATGACTGAGAAGAAAATGAAAGAGCGAAAATATAAAGTATTCTGCTTCCAACAACTTCTTTCGTTTTTCAAATCCCATTCAAACTGTTTACTTCACGAATTTCATCTGAATTTGCTTAAGCCGAAAGGGAAAGAAAGCGAAAGCGATTGAAACAAAGGGGGGGGGGGTGGGTATATAGATTGAGAGGAACATCCCTCCCCCTCTTATCCGGTCTTATCAAAAAAGCGGCAAAAGGTTTTCTGTCCTCTTTAATATCCCAAAATAAATTGTACTTTTGGCTTTGCAAAGTAGCTTATAGAGTTTCGTGCGCATTTTCCGTGCTTGGTACTGACAGCATGTTCAGCAAGACAATTTCAATGATACGTTTCGTCATTTGCTCATGTTTTTACGACGGCAAAAGGAGGAAAAGGCAGCGGAATCGTTCCGACGATCAAGCAGAAGGTGAACTGGTGCGGGGAGGAGAGAAGAGGTGCGGAGAAACGGCCCTCTCCCGTAAAAAGAATGGAGTAATGGGAGAGGATGTAACGAGTAAAACCACTAATTTCAACGCTGTGGCTGCAAGAACGGAAAAATTTATGTAGCTATATGCAAACCTGAACAGAATCTCCTCCTGCTTAAGATGAGCTCTTTAAAATTCAAAACCTCTCGAGAGTTAGCATCTGAATCCCATATCCTACAATATATCTGAAGGTATCGAGAAAATGCAGTCCCACAACTTGTAGAATCCACAATATAATATAAAGTTATACAGGGAATGTGTAATGAAAACGAACTAAGGAAGAAGTCCGTCGACGACCCGAATAATGGAATAACCACGTAGCAATGAACATATATATTATGGCGGACAATGCGAATCCTCCAAAAGACGACTTGTGAAGCACTGAAAGCACCGATACGTTTAGAATTAAAAAGGGAAACTATTCGGCGGATCGTTTAATGAGATGATGAATAAAATTTCATATCGTATAAACAGCTAAGAACATACTGTACTATCATCGTTTTGTATCCGAATTGAAATCTCATAATACTATAAAATAAACAAACTTCCATATACTCACTATTAATCACAGTAAATAACAAATATGGAATACATTTTGCAATATTTTTTAACAATCAAACAATTAAACTTTATAAATATTCGGCGAAAAAAATGCTTTTGAGAGATAAAAGTTTAAGCGATGGATAACTGTTCCAATGAAGAATGGATGAATAGGTGTATGAAAGGAGATGGCACAATATGCGCTTTTACAAATTTCGCCTACTGACTAACCATTTTCATGAACTGCTAATAAATAATAAAGCTCATATAATCTTTTATAAAAGAAATAAATGAATAAAATATAACCTCACCGTTTGCGAAATGCACATAAAATTTTAAACAGATTGGAAGGTTCATAACTCTTCTAGAAAGTTTTAAGTTTACTTGGGGCTGGTCTCTGACTTGGAACTACCACAAACACAGACAGACGGACGAACAGACATGCATCCC
The DNA here is from genome assembly GCA_037389465.1 of Baylisascaris procyonis. NCBI lineage: Eukaryota > Metazoa > Nematoda > Chromadorea > Rhabditida > Ascarididae > Baylisascaris > Baylisascaris procyonis. The sequence goes on along the minus strand of JAZARR010000154.1, from coordinate 2,863,629 downwards.
GACACCAACACAGATATGACACCCACATAATGGCTTTAAAATGGCAACTTTCGAGCATATATGGAAACGATCCGTTCTCAAAAAATCAATAAACATATTTCATCCGAATTTTGCTCGTTTAGAAAAAAAAACTAAATATATTATACTTGAGAATTTATAAAGTATAAATAAAAGGTATAAGGAATAAATAAAACGTTGCAATGATTCCTCAAATCTTTTGTGATCATCAATTGACTCATTTCAAAGTAAAAAAAGAACACCGCAACAATAATTCAAAAGTTTACAGTAATTTTCGGTGGAGCTTATCGAGGTGAGAAGGAGAAGAAACGTATTCTCGGCAATATTTATAGCGCATGCGAGATGACATACGAAAGGGAACCATGTATGCGCACTGAGTGGTCTCAATGGTGAAGTCAACAACAGATTCCTTCAATAAGTCATTCAATAGAAATGAACAAAATTAAACACTTTTCTGTAATTTAATTTATTTACTTTTAATTTATAAAGAAATTTAAATTATTTGTGAAATATGCTAAGTGAAGTTGAATGCTGCATATTAAAACATAATTGAGATCAAAAACTGTTAAGCCGATATGAATTTCGAAGTGCAAAAATAATCTTCAAAGCTTTTTATAACAAGTACTGAAGTTCGCATCTATAAGTTTTTTGATTTCGAATAGGAAATATTACACTATGTATACATTTAGACTGACACAGTAATATCGTAACACAAATTATGCAAACTTGCATAAAAAATAAACCTTTTCGATACAGTGGAAGGGCTCTATCACAAAAATGAGAGTAATTCAGGCACAATATCTGATTTGCGATCAGCTTGCTATCATTTCCACATCAACATTCGTCAGTACGTTAGTGAATTCACAGGGAAACCCAATGAAAAGAAAACCACCTTCGAAATACCCCGCTTACTATACCCACTGATTTAATACCTCCACCTGCAGCCCTTTACTTTAGTGATCTATACAGTACTCACTTAACTAGAAATTAGACCGGAAATTGGAATGTATTCGAAACCTAACATTTCTGCACAGGTGAAACACAAAATGGTTTCTATCTCACCCCCCCCTTAGGCGCCTATTCCAAAAGGACCGTATAATAAGATGAAGTAGGGTTGTGCTGATGAAGAAACAACACATCGAAAAAATGCTTGTAAAGTAAACGCTGAGATAGTATCACCACAGCAATATTATGGTCACCTTAGAATATTATTTGAGTGAAAAATAACAAAACTGCCTGAGGGAATTAAAGTTTACCTGAATGCGAAAGCGATCGCATATCTAGGTGCTGAATGCAAAGCAATTAATAAACGCCAAATATATCGTTCAGGAGGAAATGAAGCAACGGCCGCCGAAATTGATGGCAACCAATTCGGTACTCCACAATGTGTTCGTGTTGCCTCATCGAGATGTAGAGTGACCGAGAGTGCGATACATGAGAAGAGTGCAAACATTGGCATACCTGCTACAATATAGACGAACCATCTGAATGGTATCGCTAAGAGTTCTTCTTCGCCTATCACCGCCATTCAACACATACTGCAATTAGATATACGCTTCGTCATACTGCTAATGCTGAATCGGCGATGATCGACTCATCATTCGTCGAGATTAATTAGAAATCGCTGAATTGGGGAATATATGAATGAGGAAGATGAGTGGCTAATTGAGAGGCAACCATAATGCATTATCAACTTCAACATTTATTAAGTGAGTGTTTATGAGTAAAGAACGAAAGAAATTTCGATGATCAAAACAATCAACGAATCGGCGTTTTCTGAAAGATTTTCCCAATTCTCCCATTTTTGATTATATAAATATCCACCCGACATCATATAAAATAGATGCATTCGAATTTCGAGAAAATATATTTGATCATAAATGATATCTATAAAACTTTCTTATAACGATAGATAGAAGCAACAAACCAACAGAAATAAATTGAAATGCAATTTTTTGAAATTGTATCGAAATGCACCGAAAAGCATCTGATCCTTAGAAAAATCACTTCATAAAAATTCACCATCGATCCCTCAAAAGTGTTGGGAGGGCGGCGAGGGGGTGGGGAGGGGGTGGGGAAGGGGTGGGGAGGGGGTGGGGAGGGGGTGGGGAAGGGGTGGGGAGGGGGTGGGGAGGGGGTGGGCGGAGGAGGTGGGTTAAAAATGACAGCACGCACAAAAAATTGAACCATTAAAACATCGCAACAATTTTAAAACGCTATTTCATCTCTGTTAATGTAGTTGATATCCTTTAATTTCTCACAGTCCCACTCTTTCTTTGGATCGCTTTGTTGCAAGACTACTTCCGTCGACTCCTATCCGGAGACCATTCAAATGGATCCACTGTCTTCATGGCGGAATTTGTAAAATGTAAATTACACGAAAAATATAGTTACCAACACGACAACAATATCTTGTCGAAAGCATCAGATGGGTGCTCGTGTGTTTATTCGATTTTCTATGATGGAGGAAACGATAACGATTTGGCACACTGACCTCCACCCACGCAAAATTCTTTGCCTATTGTATCGACGATGGGTGTTAATCAATTCAAATCGATAATTTTTTCAACAAATGGATTCCCTCATGAGAAATTCAGTTTAAAATTATATGAATCAAATATTTTATTATTTTTTAAAATTATAGAAATGAAAGTGATATCTCATAAACGATTCCCTTTCTCCCCTCTTCAATCTGCAGTAGAATTGAACCACAATATGAGAGTATTCGATTGAGAAAGACAAATGAATGGATCCAATTCTTTCCCCTTTGTTTGCCCTTCAAATATGCAAAAATTTCAACGGTTTTTTTCGTTGTTTAATAATGAATAAACCATGAAATCATAAGATTCATTCGTTAAAAAAAAATGATGGATTAATAAACTAAGCAATTATAAAATTAAGATATTTATAAATTCAAATATGAAAAAAAAGGTTAATAAAAACCAAATTTAATAAACGAATATCAATTATATAATTAAAATATTTATTCGATATGCTATAAATATATATAAATAATCATCGAGTGGAATTTTCAAACAAAACAATGATTGTAATATCAAAGAAAACATCTAATAAAGCTATTACGGATGCATCACGCTTCTAAAAGAAAGAGATCTTCATGGAAAATTTTATCAAAAGAGCTCCTCTTCCTTCCCCTTTCCCCAACTAAAATATGCTTTAACTTCCGTTACTTGAGAATCCCTTTTTGATGAAATATCCACCAGCAAAATTCGACGATAGCACCTGTATAAATTCGACGGTAGCCAAAATTAGGTCACTAATATCTTCTTGCACAACATATGGCCATAGTTCTATAGAGTTATCCCTTAAAATACAACAATGTGACAATTCCAACTAGTCGTACCTAAACAAGCTTGTCGATTTAATTATAAAAATTCACATCGTCCAATGAGTTTCTCAATAAGAAACTTATAGAACAAAGGAGAAGCACCATTTAAAAAAAAAAAATAGCCAAATTAGTTGCTAATAATCGAAAGAACTAATTACAAGGCACTCCCATATTATCACCACCACATCTGTAAACTTTGTTATACGTGGCAATGAGCATAAATCATTGAACTCGGAAATATGCCAATTTTCTAAGAAATTCATTCAATATTCCAGAAGAAAAACGTGCGAATAAGAGTGCTTCTTTCCTTAAATAAAATTATCGTTTTGAGTGGAGAAAAACATAAAATTTTCTTTGAAATTTGAGGAATTTATTCCGAAATTTCTAAACGATGAGATTTTTTCGAGTTTATTGAGCAGAAAAATGTTTAATGAAAAGAAAAATATTCGCGTCTTTTCGAATACAATAGTTTATTCATTCGATTTATTAAAGGAATGCGAGATTGAGAATACTTTTGAGAAAATCATCCTCCGATCCATACTTCATAAGTATAAAGGACATAATATTCAAGTATAGATTCTCCCATCTTGTCGACAACTTCCCTCACCCCAAACCCACCTCCGACCCCTTCTTTCAACAAGCACTAATGGATCCACTCATTTATATCGACCTTTCCAAGCAACATCATAGTATGAAAGCCAACTACGACAATTTTGCATATTGTACTTTATAACCGTATCCCAGTTGAAGCGATTCACGTTCATCTCAGCGATTCTCTTTTCCTCCTCCTTCCTCTCGGCCAAGATTGCTGCACTCACGAATTCGGCGGTGAATGCAAACCTTTCGCACAGATACATCAAGTAGGCCCTCGCCTTAAATTTTTACATTAACAAATACTCATGTGAAAATATGCATAATGTTCTTTGCGCTCTCCTTCCTAATGAATTCTATTACTGACCACTTGAAGGAGAGTAATCGCCAAGCTGAGTTGGTTATGTTTAGAACCCACAAGTCATATCGGTTATTGTCAGGTTACAAGAGTTCAATTTTTTTTTTTTTGGAATAGTCAGGTTACAAATAAACAAATAAATAGAAACTTCTCTACTGAGATGGTATAATCAAGCATCGGTGAAAATTTGACCAAAAAATACCGTCCGATGAAATCTTAGACGTATATTCCTTAAAATATGTGTACAATTGACATAATGTCTAAATGAACGCACATAAAGAATTCAAACAACACAAAAGTAATACAAAAATAACCTTTCTCAATCATAATAAAGACCAAACAGAAGCCTAAGCTATGACAGATTTTTTTAAGCAGCCCACTAAGCACACATACACACACACACAACATTGCAACCAATAAATAAAAACCTTCTATATTGTTATAAGTGATAGGAAGGCCTCAACTGTAATTATAACTAGATCTTCCTCGACGAATCTAAAATTACTATGCAAAATTCTACAGTGATTTTTAAGCGAAACTGAATATAATCAGCATTGATGAAAGAAAAAGTAATAAAGGCAACACATTTTCATTGAAATCTATCTTGAGCACATAAAAAACTTAAATATTAAAGAATCAAAAAAAAAACTAACTTCATACTCAGTGATGAAACCACCAACTTCGAGGATAATTCGATGAGCACGAACTGGTGTGACGTACTTATTGATGCTTCCTTTGCCACCACCTAGTTTCGTTCCTTGTGCTTTCTTTGTTCGTGGTAACCATGGTGCTGGCACGCGCCATACGGCGAATTGCTTGTCCAATAGGTTTTTATTTAACCTCTCCTTAAATGCATTTGTATTAGCATGGGTAGATGCCTATAGTTCGCAATGGGCTTCAAGAAAGAAAGGATCGTTGATCTCTGATGTTCCTCAATTCCTCTTTTTATAATCAGCAATATTTAGGTGATATGACACCCTAAGCAGTTATAAGTTCAATATTACTTCAGACAAATCCTCAACAATATGTTAATTGAAAACACAGTGAACTGAGTGTAATTAATCAAAAATTATTCCAACTTTTGGAAAATGAAACTGTCAATCCTCAAATATATAAACTAAAGGCATAAAAACATTGCATATTCTTGCAAATAAAATATTGCAAATATATATACTCAAATAAACACCCAAATATCCAAACACTTTAACACGCCCTGTTTCAACTTTAGGCAGCAATTTACCACAAGCCGCAATGTGGATGAAAACCGAATTATGATTCCAGTAGCAACCGCAGGTGGATCTAACCAATAAGAGCATGGTACTGAACTAAATATGATGCCGATCAGACACTACTGGTTCCAAGTGAGTACGAACCAAGACCGAGTTCAACTCATCTCCATGTGACTATAGGTTAAAAACCAGCTCCCATTCCTATCATGACCCGAATTGGACGTGATGTAAATTCTAGTTTTAGAAGTCGTCGCTACTCTCCCCTCCCCATAGATATATTTATACCCTTATTTGCAAGCAGTCGTTAATGCAAGTTTCTTGGTTGCATTTTTTAGTTGCTCCTTAATTGTTTTTTGCCAATACATCCACTGCTTGTGTTACACTTTTCTCGCTTTTCATCAACACAGTACAAGGGAATTTTGTACCAAAAATTGTGATTATATTATCACATTTCGTAGAGGTAAATAATCTAAGAAAAGATAGCTAAATTTATAAGCACCTCAAGCGAAACGCATGATCGAGTTTGGATTTACAGTTTTTCACGAGTCGCAAGAAGGAATCAAAACAAAAAGAAAAATGTTCGATGGGATGTTTTAATCAAAGCAATACTTCCAGCCGTTATTTAACCACCTTTTGATCGATATTTTTCTCCCAATTAATGAAATTTTATAGGTACCTATATAAAAAATAAGAACAATTCGTAAGATATACCTGTACAAAAGCAAAATCCGCCGATGAAATGAAGCCTCCAGTAACAGCAGCAATACCGTATTGCCCATGAATAAGCTCAGTGTGCACCTCCTCAACACCTCGCACCTCAATCATTCTCTTTGTCGTTTTATACTTCTTTTCACCTTTTTCCAAATCGTAAGTTGGCTCAGCTGGCATTGGCGGTAATTTCATTTGACCATCGGGTGGAAATATAACATCTGTAAACACGGTTAGCTGTGTCGAAAGTGCTTCAATAAGCTTAGATAACAAACTTGTAGTACGATATGTTGTACAACAGCACAGAATCCACTATTATATGACATTAAATAAGCGATTATTCTCATTTAGCCTAATGCCTTCTTTTACATTCGAAAATCAGAAGTCGTCGTTCATCCAGCAGATTCGGAAACTCTAACCATTCGATCACTGCGCACAGCATAAGGATCATCTAGAAATGATCCACAAAAACGGTGTTAACAATCGGCCATTATATAGGTAACTCATTCATTTAAAATACCTATCTTATCACCCGTAATCCTTTACCTGCACCATATCTATTGTTTACATCGTCGATAAACAAAATAAACTAATGTTTTTTAATGACTATTATATAGAAGGCTGTTAAAGAATGATAAAAAACCGAAAAAAAAAACAACTGCAGTATATATCGCATATATAAATGTTTTAAGTGAATGAGGTGTAAACTTACTTTCGAATGTTACTGGAAAAGGATGTTTAGCAATCGATCGTTTTGGTATCCACAAGATTGCACCAAATACCTTTAGCATAACCAACTAAAATAAAATCATTCATACGAGAAATGATGAAAACATTTTGAACGCGATAATAAAGAGATCAAAACGATGCACACTTTTGCTGTTGTGCTCACAATAACAACCGCCCTCATAAAATCCCAACAAATAAAAAAATATATAATGAAAATGAGAAAAAAATAAAAATAAAAATGAACAACCAATTATAACCTTCTCCCCCCCATCGCTTGATGAATATCGAATGTAGCAGCAAAAACTAGATGCAATGGTATATCGGAGAAATTACCGATAATCTCATAGCATAGAATTCGTCGAGCTTAAATATTTCAATATCGCAATAAATTCACATTGAGAAATCAATGGCTGCAAATATAACGTAGCTAATACGGTGCAGGAAATAAGATATTGAAAAAGTATTTAAGAATTCAAGAGTCTTCGATGAATACGAATTCGTATTGCAAATATACCGTGCAATAATAGTCAAGGTTGGAATGGTAAATGCGTTTTGATATGCCTCAACAATCCGCTCATAAATAACCTGTAGGATGTAGCTGACAGCCCTGAAACTTTCCCCAGAAATAAAGCGAAGGTGGCTTTCCCTACCTCAAATCTAAGTGAATCGAAACGTTTGAATCCATATGGCATCAATCATAAAAGAGATCAATCATTAACGTGCAATATTGCATCGTATATCGATTAAAAACCTAATAAATAATATTTCTGTGTGGTTATATTCGGCTGGTAAACTCTCTACGGTTCATGAAATAACCTAAGGAAGACGGTTTTGTTGGATTATCTTTGATTTGTTGTGCATAATGTGTATGGAATTATGAAAAGGATATCTTTCTAATAGTTATCTTTTTCGAGAGTAAATTGTATGGATTGTTGGATTTCGGGGTAAGAAATTATTTCCCATTGGTGTCCTTTCGTTATTAAGCAATAGTGTATTTTACCGATTTCAAGAGAGGGCAAAAATAAATTATAAAACTTTTCTCGTTGAATAAGAAACAGAAATGACGTTCCCACGGGTAAACACTCTATAAGGTATATATTGTAATAAACATTAAAGCACGTAGTTATATTACAGAAAATGCACAAGTTCAGAGGTGGAGGAATCCGTGGACCGTTCACGTTGTCGCCTTATAGCCAGTCGGAAATTATAGGAATCGATGAACGGTCGCGAAATAGGGCCACGCAACCTACGGCCGTTTGGCTACAACAGTGGGCGACCTGCACCTTTTGGCTAGGCCAGTGGGGAATCCAGGGCCCTACAACGCAAAACAAGGATCCATAGCCTAGCTAATCATGCAAAACGGGAACGTTCACGTGGGCAAGGGATTCATTGCGGCAAAACCTCGCGGGTGCCGGCGACTTTTTGACCATGAGGCCCCGAGATGGGGGCCCCCGCAGTCTAAAATTTATGATTCATGTTAAAGACCGATGTGCTTTCCCGTTTTAACATACTAAGCGAATCAAAACCTATTCAACCAGCTTAAAGTCTCTATGCCATAAACAAGTACAACAATAGAAAAACATTCGAATAAGCCAACCGACTGAATTTAGATGGATATGGCTCAAATACGACTCCGGCTGCAACCGTATTCTGGAGCAGGTTTAACTTATAACCACAAGGAGGTGGATTAATCCAGGCCGCAATCGAAACACCGCGTTTTACCCATATGGGATCGAAGTGGGACAACGATTTGGGGATTAACCACCATTTCGAGAGAATCATCTCACATATCAAATATGTTTTAATGAAAGTGTTGAGTTTTCATGAAATCAGTTAATAGAGATCACATAGAAGTATGACACCTTGATGACCATCGAAGTTTTATATGAACTGCTTTATTGTCAAGACTTGAACATAAGACTCATTCAATGAACATAAGCTCCACATCACGTCATGACTAGAATTTAAACCGATTGGGTGAATGCTTTCATCGGAGTTTAAGGGTCTCTTTTTGCGAATAAAAAATTATTCTTTATCAAGGATATTTTATAATTCAAAAATATAGGAGTTGAACATTTTTGGAGTCTAGCCAATGCGAGGAAAACTTCCTGTTGTGTTTGTGGTCGGTTTAAGACGCGCAATTTGTTTTGCACGAGTTGTCCGAATATTTCAGGCTCATTTATAGTCCAGGATTAATTGTGTATTCGTGGAGGATTGCTTAACATCCCTACGCTTTCCACATTCAGTAGCATGAGTTGCTAGTCTTGTCTTCTGTCGTTGTTGTGTGAGCTACGGTTATTATATTTATGACGATTATCTGTATATTGCAGGAGTTTCTTATCAGACAATCAGACATAGACACAGACATCATCTTGTCGTAACAAATCTTTGCAAACTTTCTTGCAAAAGATGATTAAAAATTTTTTTGATAGGTCCCATCTAAAACACTTAAATCTATGAATTTGTTTCTGCAATAGTTTTTGTTGTCCTCTAAACTGCAATTAAATCACCGTTTGTGCTCTATTAGTTCAATATTTTTGATGTTATAATAATTTAATACAATAGTTGAATTTAAAAAATTTCAACTTACGGTATTATATAAAAAGTTGCGAATGGATATTATCAAAACAAACGTTTTTTATTTAGTTCTTTTTAAATAAACTTTAATAATTGAAAGATAACTATTCGCGTTTCGAATTCGATGAGATGTTCGATAGAGTAGTGGATTGAGGTTGTTTTTTTTTTTTTTTTGTTGAGGTGGAAGAGCTGGCACGCCGGAGCCGGAATATGGAAGATGAATTTGGTTATTGGAAACAGAATCTTTATTTACTTCAAGAAGCAGCACCTCGTCCATTGGCGGTGAATTGCCGAACAAAACCACTTTCAACTCCACCACAGGTATGTTCATTTCAATTATTCACTTCGAATAGGCATCAGTTTTTCCATTTCCAGCTGGACGACTATGAGTGTAATTAATGGGTAGCAATAGACTATTTTCAAGGGCGTTAAGAGTAGAATTACGGATAATAAAACAACACGATGAATTTCTCACATTTTTATTATTATTTTTGACTTGAAACCTTTTAAATATTGACTTTATTGCATAGGAAATGTGATCGTTCATTTGGATAATTATTGTCGCAATGAAATATGCAAAAAAGTGGCCATGATTTGGCTCAGATATGTGGAAAGTTGCAATGTTACGTTGTTGAAAATGAATTCATCGTGTTCAAATATTTACTTTATTACAATTCAGCATTCAAATTTGCATATATAAAATACTTTAAATGAACAAATTTGCATATCAAATGGAATATTTATTTTTGAGTCAAAGTTGTTCATTTAGTTCTCACCTTATTTGCTAATCGCGTTCGAGTCTGCGCGATAATAGACGGATGGCTCAGCAGGTTAGATACCACAATGGTCTTTCCGGAGTCATTTGTTTGGATTCAGCAGGCGTCTAACTAAGACAATTTTGTAGTGGCCAAACAATATTAGCATATTTTTTTGCGTTAAATTGTTGAATAGAACGATGTTTCAGTATGGAGTCGAATTCCATGGTTTAATAGAGAGGGATGTGGCAGAGAGCATGTTGCGTGAGGCAGGTGAAGGTGCCTTCCTGGTACGTGCATCAAAACGCTCTCAAGATGCGGCCACCCTTTGTATGCTCTTCGACAACCACGTCCTCAACTATAAATTGTACTATGATGGAATGCACTATGTCGGAGAGAAGAGGTACTTTTATGTCTTGAGTAGTTCACATGCGCATATCATTTTAGCAGCTGGAAGGAGTAGCTGTCAACAAGCCAATTTTTATTGAATAACTTCCAGGTTCTGAGTGCCTTTATCGTCTAATTTAAGGAATGTAGATTGTAAAGTTGGAACAGGTGGACGGCGTTGGCTTTTATGCTTGGTACAGGTAAATGATGCGCCCTGTATAGGTAGAGAACAATAGAAGTCATTGAAGTATCGGTTTTTGATTTCCTAAACGAAGTCTATCCTGTAGGTTTGAAACGTTGGAAGAACTGGTAGCTGATGGTCTCATAACGATGCATATGGAGAAGCATGCTAACGACTATATCCAGAGGATGGCCGATGAGGCAATCTACGAGCAAAGTCCCTACTCGCAATATCAGAAGGCAGCTGATTGCAAGCGAACACCGGTGGCAAGGTGTCATAACTTTGCACCAGCCACCTTCCGTATTCCACATTATTGTGATTACTGTCGTAATTTTATGTGGGGACTTGTACAGCAGGTAAATTAGACTATACTTATCTATTTTTCTTTCATTTTTTTGTGCGATTCTATTTTCCTCTTCGCATACCACATTAACCTTTGAATTTGTTGATATAAATATTTACGTAACATAGTGATATATTGAAAGACGTGCTATAATTGAAGATAAATATGAATGTGGTTTCTCAAAAAAGTATTTGAAACTGCTGTGACATTTCGTTATTGGCAGTTTAAATCTTCCTTCATTACATTATTAGGCTCATAGCTATCACTTTTGTTTCTTTGCGTTAGCAGAGCAGACACTGCAATTGATGCAAATTTTTTGAATTATTCTCTATATTAAATAAAATGTTGAATAAATGACGTCATTTTGAGGGTGTCAAATGCGAGGATTGTGGTTTCTGTGCTCACAAAAAGTGTAGCGAACGTACTTTAAATGATTGTCGACCAGAGGTGAAATATGTAAAGAGGATGTTTGCTGTTGATATCGGCACATTGTGTATGGCACATTCCGTATCTATACCACCTGTCGTTTCATTATGTATCGCTGAAGTGGAAAGGAGAGGTATTCGTGTCGAAGGAATTTATCGGGTATTCTTTTAAGTGAATATTTTCATTTTTTTTTTTGTATTTATATCTTATTAGTTGATTTGATTATCGTTATCGTTTCGGCAACTATATTGTCAAAATTTATTAGGTTTTAGCTATTGTTTATCCTGTTAGTAATACAACATTTATAGGATCCGAACTGAATCCTTCAAACATAGACTAACGGTTGTTGGGATTTTCCGATATGCCAATGAGTAAAATTTAGGACTGTGTTATAGTTTGCATATAAATGAAAGAAGAATCGGAAATAGTGGAGTATTTTCGATTATTTTGTCGCTGTGAAGTTCAGCTTTTGCCACTAGCTGCTTTATATTCTATGAATATAGGTATTAATGTGAAGTGAATAATTTATTGCATAGGTTGGTATGCGGAGGTTGTGATGAGGATTATATATTTCAGGTGTCAGGTTCACATGAGCAAATGGAAAGGCTTCGTAGACAATTCGACACACAGCATCGAGTGGACTTGTCTACGGTGGAAGATATTCATACTGTGGCGGGTCTTCTGAAGCTCTATCTTCGTCTCCTCCCACAACAACTTATCCCTTTCTCTGTTTATCGATCTCTACTCGCCGCATTCTCAGGCAGTCGTACCCTTCATGATCGCATGAAGACATGCAGGTTAATGCCTTCTTTTATTCTTTACTACAATGGTTTTATTACAGTAATATTGATATTTTATGAATAAGACCCCCCCGTTTAATGATATAAGAGTGCACCTCATTACTTATTTGGCGTTGTTTTCACTCATCTATTGAGCATACTTTATGTAGTCATTGATTTACTATAGTTAATACTGCATCCTCCGTCTTTTGTTATCAAATTTTGGTCGAATAAATAAACTCATTCAGCATCTCTTTTGTAGTCTTTCACTAAGCTTCTTGATAAATGAGAGAGTCGTATCGAAGTTCATCTCTATCCATTATACTTGCATCGTTTATGCTGTCATCAGCGCAGTATGATGAGAGAGAAATTTAAGATGTCAGTTACGAGTGTAATAAGCAATTCTCATAACATGTTTGCCCAGTACAGGTGATGGGGAAAATTTCTGTGATTTTTCATTAAATGATAAGTAAGAACGCCTTCCCACGAGGCAATAATTTACTCATGGGGGCAGTCGACGGAGTAGGGGAAGGATGGCTAAATACAGTTGGTGCTAGGGTAAAATTGAAGCAGGGCCCTCTCAATTTGGTTTAACAGCATGTACTCCATCTCTGAACATGCGAAAATAAATAGCTATGCTAACAAGTTTTAAGCTCAATTTCAAGTTTTTTACATACTGTAATTTATCGTAAACTAATTTTCTTTTCAGGAAAGCGTTGAAGGAATTAAACGAATCAAATGGACGTACATTACTCGCATTATTATTACATATGCAAAAAGTTGCTGCTAACAGTGAGCACAATAAAATGAGTGTTGAAAATTTAGCGACAATATTTTCACCAACATTATTCTGTACTGGTACAGTGCCAGCATTGCCTCAACAACAACATCATTTACTTCATTTTCTCATTGAGAATCCTCGTGTTGTTCCATTTGCACCTCCATCCTAGCGATTTATTGTCCATTTCAATTAGTTATATTCATTGTAAATATATCTATATAGGATGGGATTTAGCTTTGAAATCAATGATAATCATACTTGCCTTTATTAATTTTATTAATCATCCAATATTATAAACTGAAATATTGCTTTTTCACAATCATTCATTTATACGATTCATCCTTTAATTACTGGAGAGAATGCTTCACTCATATAGAAGTAGTTTAACGTAAGTAATTAGTGCTAATGAAATATACCACGGAAATGGGATTTTGCAGGTGATTGAACGACAGGTTGAAAACATCCGCTTACGTTTTTCTTTCGGTGATGATCTTCGAAAAAAAAAAACGAATTTCATAGAGTCTATTTAGATGGATTGCTTTGATTGAAGTGAGGATTGATTCGGTGAGGAAAAACGAATTGAAAATGTATTCATGGGGATTTATGTCCTGGCCATACTATGGAAAATTGGAACCATGTTGTAGTCATAGTTCAACATCGATCATACATGTGATTGTTGTTATCGTCGTTCATGTTTAAGAATCTGAACGTTTAAAGTTCCCTAAAAGCTGTGGAAAATTGGTTTAGAAGGGAATTTTTTTTGGGAAATTACTTATATTCGATTTCCATAGGAATATTGCGAAATGAAACGACTTCATGAGCGAACGGAAAAGTTTCAGCTATTTACGATGAATTTCAAGAGGAGCTAAATGTTGCTATTAACTCTTTTCGTCGAATAAACTCACCAATACTTGGAGCTTCTAATACTAGATCGTTGAACTCTTTTATTTGATACCCTTCTGATTAATGCGAATTTTTTTTTTTAACTGAGGAACTTTTAAATACCAACTTTATTCGCTTAAGATTTACGTACATTAATTTGAATATAAATTATAACAATTTCTCGTTAAATAATATCTAAAAATATCTAAAATTGGTTTTTACCTCTCCCGCCTCCCTTCCGTCTCGCTAGTTCTCTTTTGCTTTTCTGCCTTCCATTTGCCTCCCATTAACGAATAAGTGGAGATAAGAAAACAGGTGAGGATTTGTTTTGTTTATTGTTAGCATTCTTTATGAATCTATACTTCATTACATAAGTAATTAGGCAGTAAAGTATTGATTTTTTAAAAAATGTGATTTGCATGATGCGCATTAAAAGTGCCTATATTTAGAGTGTGCTTCGCTTTTATATGTATTATTTTCTTTGCATTGCATTTATATCGCTTTTTTTTTTCTCAGTCATATATTTCATCTTTTTTTCGTCACATTGTGACATTATTTTTATGAATCTTTTATTTAAATATTTCCATTTTTTTTTTTTTTTTGTAATTGTTGGGCATAATTTTTATCGATGAAATATTGGTGAATAGTTAGGCGAACCGTTGGTTGTGGATGAAAGATTTTACTAAAAAGGAGTAGTCGTATAAACGATGTAGTTCTAATATGAATTAGGATATCAAAAACCGATTAATTTCGTATTTGATTGATATACGAACGTTGAATCATTCGACTCTTAATTCTCAATTTTATTTCATCCAATGACGATTGTTAGCTTAAACTTTAAAATTCAAAAATTTTCTACTTTATTAAATTCAATTATGTTTCTCTTATTTAATTGTTCTAGGCAGCACGCTCTTATTGTCGGTGATTTATGTCTCTTATTTTTATATTTTTCTCTTTCATTATATTCTAATCGATTATATTTGTCATGCTTTTAGCTATTTCAGCTATTGCTTGCCTATGCATAATATAATTTTTTTTTTAAATATTTCTTAGAATTAAAGCTGTAACTTTTTTGAGTAGTAAAAAATTTCTATAGTTGTAATTTTCGATACGAATTTGTTGTGAGATTAGTAAATTATTTTGGAGATCAATTTATAAAAAAAAAAAGTGGAAATTGCAAATTAGTCGGGTGAATTGTTTCATTTCCTTCTTCATTACCTTTATGAAGTATGATTTTCATATTTAGGAATGTATATGTACTATGCTTCTTTCCTATGATGCTTTCGAACTCTTTTTTATTTTCGCATATATTCATTAATTTATGTGATTTCAAAATCACAAAATTAGATGGCGATTGAAAACTACCTTATTGATTAACAATGACACTTATCGTTTCGATGTTTTGATTCGTTTTCCATTCTTCTCCTTTGGCTGTTTTATATATTTTGCAAGTGGAAAAACATCCTTAGCAAAAAAGAATCCTACTATCTTTTTTTTTGTTTGTTCACGGATTTCTTTCCCGAAAAACACTGAGAGATTTTTAGTGAATTTATATCAGAGATTTAGGAGGGAGGGTAATTTCAGCACACCTTATTACTAGTATAGGTCTAGGCTTAGATTATAGCGATTCGATGCCTTTTTCTTGCCACAGCTTGGATATGCGGCAGATGCTTAATAAATATCGAATCGGATTTACGATATCCATTCTTTCCGTTTGTGAAAGTTGTCGACTCTTCTCTTTGATTTCTGCCATGCTTCTTCCTCTTTTTTGTTAAAGATAAGCCTAGAGTTTATTCATTTTCCTCATCATATGTCACTTGGAGAGTTGCAACCTCAAGTTGCAGCTTCATTTCAGGCTGCGACCATAAGAGCATGCAGGAACTAGTACAGATGAAAAGAAAGCAAGGGAAAAAATCCCTCGAGAAAGAAGGATAGATCTAGTGTCACTTCGGTTTTTCAGTTGAGGTCGTTAGAGGCAAATCCGGGCATTAGGAAGGGTCTATCGATGTTCCTTAAAATTCGTATGCACATATCGTCATACCACTTTCATTTGTTGGGAGGTTCACGTTCACTTGTTGGCATACTAAACCTATAAAGATGTATTCCACGAATTGTTCATGTCATATGCAATATTTTAAATGTTTAACCAATGTTCTATATTTGTTTAAAAAATGTTATATGCAGTACCTCTTTTGTCAACGTCGTCACAAAGGTGTTTGCCGTGTTCAGTGAAAGAAACGAGAGAAGGCCATTAAAGAGGTGTAGTCAGTGCTTCTTTATTCATCTATAAGATATTTATATTTGCCAACCATCCCTTATCTATAAATGAATATAATTTCTGAAATAAACTTATCACTTTGCGGCGATATTGTACAATGTGGTATGTTTGTCGCTTATTGATCTGCTATTTTGTTTTGTCGATTTATTGCTGGCGCCACATTTTCAAACATCCTTCATTGTTGGTTTTTTTCTAATGTTATCCTATTTTGCCCAAATCTTTTGCTCAGGTTGTTTTTACTTAATTTACGATGTTTTTTTTTACGGAAGTAGTGACGAGATGTATTACAAAGAATCTTCGTTGAATATTTTTGAGAGATATGTATATGTCACATTTTCGTTATAAGCTTATAGTTATTGTTTTAGTATAAAATATTCATTGAAACACTGATTACAGAGAGGATGAAGTAGCAATAAGCGGGAGATTCCTAACAACTTGAATTCCTTCCGGAGAAGGGGGTTCACCGAAAAAAAAACTCACTTTGCAAAAAAAGGTGCAGTCATATGACGTACGGTTGTGAATGCAATGCCAACAACGATTTTTTAAGGCTAAATAAAAACCCTTGTTGCCAGATTGCATAGCATCTGATCGAGCCTCGCAAGAGAAGGAATTTCCGAATCCTTTTGCGACAAATCAAGGATATAAGGACAAAAAACAGGGCCCTACACTCTTACATTCTCACTAAGTAAGCTAAGATTTCAAGAACGAGGGCATCATTGACGATGCGTTATTTTGCAAAGAAAAAGTAACAGCAATAGAAAAACGTTGTGAAAATATACTGGTGGTGCCTATATTTTTCTAGATCCGGCATGATTCACTATCTCAAATATTACTGAGATGTGGTGCGGAAATGAACTTTAGGGAGGATTTAAAGAAAAATTTCAGTGATCAGTGAATTCGATTGCTTCAAGTGTCTAGCAGATTTCATTGTAATCCTATTGCTCATAGTGGTTGTTACAAGCATCTAACAAACAGATTATTAGGGATTTTAACGATTCGCTATTCAATGCGAAGATTTCATTGCATTGCTAGCGTTAATATCCTATCATCTAAGCGACGTTCCACTCATTTAGAATTATTTATTTCCATTCGATATTATTCGCACTTATTTAACGACTTTAAAATTAGACATTTCGTTATACCGAAAAAAAAACAGCCGAAAAAACAGACACAAAATATAAACGCAAAAACATCCGAAAATTGTTGAAAATATTTAGAAAAATATCAACACAGCGGAAAATTATAATAAAATAGATTTTGAGTGCAAAATTGACTACTTTCCCCTCGCTAATTTTGTCGCATCACAAAGGAGAATGAGAGATGTCCCTTTGCAATTCGTTAAGTATGGAATCGCGAAAAAAAGTTCAACTAGTGTGTGTTGTTCGGCAATCCACTTCGCCCGACCCATCAATTTTTGCAAAAAAAAAAAAAAAAAACGCAAAAAAATAAGTTGAAGATGGTTATACCATATATTTGAAATTCAAACTTCGATTTCAATCTCGAATTGGTCTGTTGTGGAGAAACAAGTAAAATTAGACGATGGATGATACTGTAGGATGAAGACGAACGTTCCTAAGTGGGAGTCTAGTCATTAACGATCGACTACAGAGAAAACATCAATTGGAATGAACAATCTTCGATGGTTATGGTGGATGTTACTTAAGAAGTAATAGTTGCCTTGCATGTCTGCCTGCTTCCGGCGGAGATGAACTCTCAGGTATTCTCATCCATATATCTGCTCTTCAACCAGTTGGCCATTAATTCAGTAGCCATCCTAGCTAACTATAATAATGTTTAGTCTACCAACATCTACGAGTGCGAATCGGGCTCATATGCAAATTCATTTATGGATTTAGCTTATCCGACCGGCTGCTCATTTAACTATCAATTCAAACAATCAACTAAATAAACAAGATAACCCTGCAAAGGAGATTGTCCTGACATGCGTTCTTGCATCTTAACACACTAGACGAGATCAATTCAATGCCCTAATGAATAAAAATAGTCATTGAACGCCTAACCTGCGTTTTTCGACCAAACCAACCGCTCATATAAGTGCCAGACCGGAAGAGCTTTGTTAAGATAGATGTAACTGGTAACGCAACAGACTTGAATGATCGATTTTATGGCACTCAAAAATGGCGACAATTCAACATTTTCCTAACTTCATTAGTATAGTTTTTATCATTCATAAGATGAGATTTTTTAATAGAATGGAAGACCGAAATATAAATATGCGGAAATATAATATCACTACGATATATTCATATAAAAATCAAACTTTTATAATGAGTATAATAAACGAGTATAATTCTGAACGAGTATTAATTTAATCTGAATAAAAATTTTAATTCCTAACATTTTTGATGTTTTCGTTAATGGGAAGCGTCCCACTGAAATGCATTTTAAAAGTGACTCCAAATTGTTATGCATTCTTTTCCAGACTCGTGCTACATACTGTCCGGATCCACTTCGAGATGTAAGACTTTCCGAATCCACTTTGAGATGCAAACAGCGTAGTAAGTCCATAAAGGAATGAACGGGTCGGATAAAAAATATGAATCATTTCAACTCATCTGCGTTGATTTTGTGGTTGTTTGCCGGTCACTGCCAATCGTCAGACCACGTACAAATGGATATGTGATGGTGCAGAGTGAAGTTGTTGAAGGAGGAGGAAAATTTCGAGCTCAATTGATATCATTCGGAACGAGGAATGGATTGTCGAGTTTTTTGGAAGCATTCACGAAGACGCTCTTAATTTGTGAGAAAGCCTCAAGTGCTGCTACTCCATTCTCACGACCGAATCCCGATTGTTTCATCCCTCCGAATGGTACCATCGTATCTAAACAAATGAAAATTGACAAAATCATCCCATAATTTTAATAGTCATATTGTTTATTATAAAATATATCCACAGAAATTTTGTAAATATAATTTTCTGCGCAATCACTTTTACTTTATTCTTATAAGTTAAAGGGAAGCTCCCTAGGATCGGAGTCAAATATTAGCATAGATAATTTTTTCATGTATTTATCACTGCGTTCCACTCACAGTATATAGCGACCGGCGGATGTGTAAACTTATAGCCACATTCCTCTATGAATTTACATAAAGAGAAGCAACGAGCTAAGTGAAATTAAATGAAATAACAAACTTGTATCGTTGTACGTATTCACGTAGATGTTACCAGCTCGCAATCGACATGCTGCCGTATACGCAATATTCATATCGCTGCAAAAGATAAAAAAAAATGCTTTTCTTTAATTCAACTTCAATTTCTCGCCAAGTTTTAATAAACTTATAAATAAAGGAAGGAAGAATAGGGGTGCTGAGTCGATGCAATATGTTTTACTCGTTGATTATAGTAAAATCATCCTATAAGGGGAAAAGCATGCCAAGACAGCTGTCATGACTGGCTTCCCAAGTTGTCAAAAACAGGGAACAAAGCATCAATTAACACATCATCCCGTGAAATCGACCGGTTGCACGGATATTCAATCAAACCCACTTTTGGGTGGCATTAGGCTGCTTATACTCATTTACAAGTTCTATAAAATTTTGAAATATCTAAACAAAATCTACAATATTAAGTCTTTCGATAATACAGTCGGTCTCAAGCGCAGCTGTCACTGCTGACTTCCTTAATTGGGAGTCGGAGGGAGTCATTTTTGTCGCCGACATAAAAGAAACTACGTTTACCGACAGAATGACTTGCCTTGCAGCGTCCCGGTATCACCCTCCTCCCTCCTTCCCCCTCCCCCCCCCCCTGCTGGTCAATCTAAGAGACTAAAATATGGCGCAAATGGTAAAGCTTGAAATTCTTTGTGAAGATCCCTTGGAATATTTTAGAGGCGCAAAGCAAGTGAAAATCGTCTATTTGTTAGCACACTTAAAAAACGTATGCAAAGCTGCTCAAACTGCTACTCACAATCAAAGTTCAAATCTCACATTCGGGCAGAAAAGGAAGATTTCGGGCAAGACAGGACTGCCACTCCTCATAGCTACAAAGGAAGGTTGCGAGGGTGGAATATTTTCGTGCTTTCATCTTCATCCCCACCCCAGTCATTCCCTCTCAGCATTATGTCAGCGGTACTGTAAAATCATCTATCTGTTGCCATAGGTTCTATGATTTTCAGTTAAAACTACCGGTAGGATGGAAAGAGACATAGACACACACGATGATACGTACGCACGGATAGAACATTAAAGGGCCTTTGCAAATCCTTGCATGAAATGATGAAAATTGAATAATTTATTTTACTGCTTAAAAGCAGTGAAGTGCACTTGAAAAGCAAACTTCTATTAAAAAAAAACCGCAAAACTAATTAAAGATTCCCAAGGAAACATCTGCGCACTTTCTGATCAACAAAGTCGAAAAAAATATAGTAAAAAGTGCAAAGTTCTTTATTTTAAAACTTACTTTGTAAAAATACCTGCAGCAAGACCATAAGGTGTATCGTTAGCGATTTCAATTGCTTGCTGCAATGAAAACTAAATGATTATAAATAATTAGTGCACGCAGCAGAATAGAAGGTAATCGTCGTTCACTATGCCCGATTAGCGATCCTCAGATTTGAAGCAAATAGCTACAGGTTGTGATCAACTCGATAGATCAACTTTCAACTTACAGATTTTAAATCATTCATCGATACTAAGGGAAAGGACGTGAATTATGAATAATGTATCACCCTAATGAACCATTTGCTCCGAAGCGAAGTTCTTTGCTTCGCACCACAAGAAGGTATTGTTCGAGCCTGATGTAGATGTAGATATTACGAATGTTTTGAAGTATTCCTACGGGAAAAGTTATAGATAGGAAGGGAAAACATCTGTTGAATTGCACGGATTTAAGCTTAGGTTCCACTTAATCGGTAACTTAGTACTCTTAGTTTCTGCTCTCTATCACTTTCGAGGTAAAAGCCTTCCGTTGAAATTTCACAAGGCGTCGTTTAAATCCACCTCGACAAATAACAGATAGTGAAACGTTATGAATAAACAAAATGCACGAAAATCATATTTTCGTTGATAGAAAATAAACTCCTCGAAGTTGGTTGTAAGTTCCTCAAAACTTTTGAAGGATTGTTCAGAAAAGAGGGATATGAGGTATTATTAGAAGTTATAGACTATTTCTCTGAACTAATTTATTACTTCTTGAAAACTCGTTCAAAACAATCTGAAGAGAAGTGAATGTTAACCTCAAATGTTTCGAACGGGATAAGCATCATAACAGGTCCGAAGATTTCCTCCTTGTATATTTGCATGTTTGAGTTGACACCCTCAATAATGGCCGGCGCGAGGTAAAATCCTCCTTCGAGACCCTTCACAATCACCCGCTCACCTCCGCATAACACCGTTGCACCCTGAAGAGTTTCGTCTTTTCTAAGTGGCCGCTACTTATTTAAATAATGAAAGGTTTCATTTATACAAACACTGGTGTGAAATTCTGATGGAAAAACAAACCAGCATCTCTCACAGCACTAAAATCACCGCACAAACGTACTACTATAGTTTACCTAAACCTGTTTTGAGACTCGGAAAGCAGCTACCCTACCTATTATATCTGTTATAAAAGAAATTGAATGATTCACATATACCTTTAGGCATCAGCCATCGAAAGCATTCGGCTCTTCTTCCTTTTTTGCCCTCCGGCCTTGAGGTGATTGGTTCAACTCAGCAAAGAGCAACTTCATGCCCAAACAGGCAAATATGAAAAAGGAATTAATTTTTAATGAACTAAGCTAGTGAAACGAAAATAACAAAATCTAACCATTTTACGGGCATCATCGATAAGCTTTTTGACTTTGCGGAGATGTTCTTCGGATATGAGAGCACCCATTCGTATTTTCTCATCTAATGGATCTCCGATGGGAATCGCATTTGTTGCCACTAATATACGTTCACGAAATTCATCGATAAGTAGATCATGTACAAGAACTTTCGATGCATTCGAACATACTTCCCCTTGACTGAAACATGAGCTATCACCTGCTATTAGCTTTATGCTTTATGATAAAAATTTGTGAGCTTGCTAAAATTGTGATTCTGAGAGTAGTTGAATCGAGAGAAGACTTCTAACAGACTTCTAACAGTTTCAGAGAAGTCTGACTTCTAACAGTTTCAGAGAAGTGCAAAATGAAGTGGATTTAGAACTTTTTGCGTGAACCTAGAATCACTTCACCACTAGAAGGAATAAAAAGAACTTTAATTAATAAAAAAACTTAATAAAAAGAACATTCTATCATCTAATGTTCTGCCATCTGACTGACAACAAAAAATAACGATGAATAATGAGTAAAGTTCAATGAAATCATTATCGCAAAATATGGGAATCGCCGCTAATCAGTGGGTTTCGCCCACTTAAAATCGTCGATTTCCCTTGATTAAATTCTCGCTAAATATTTTTTAAAAGAAAAAATACCTATAAAAGTTAGCCATCAATGCTCCATTGACTGCAACATTGAGATCAGCATCCGGGAAAACGATGCACGCACTTTTACCACCAAGTTCCATAGTTGCAGGCTTTAGACTACCAAGCCGTGAGCATGCCGATAAAACTTTTGAGCCTGTAGCCGAACTGCCAGTAAAGGTTACCTTATCGACGCCTTTATGTTCACATAACAACCTCCCTGTCTCTCCATCACCCTGAAATCCGAGTTGAAAATATATTAAGATTAGTGATATCTTGAGGAGAGTTCAACTTTAACTCATTGGGGGAATATTTCAGTTATAAGCTCTAATTGAGTGCATTTGTAGCGATTGAGATCGAATATCACCAAGTTATTACAATTATAACACTTTCGTAAAGCACTTCCGATATTGAGCTTGTAAAGTCACACTTGTATGACGTCATGAAATATAACCTCAACAATAAAATAAATAAAAACATAAATGTACCTGTACAATCGATAAAATACCATCTGGAAGACCAGCATTTTGAAGAATAAGTGCAAGCACAAGAGATGTGAGTGGTGCTAATGGAGATGGCTTATAAACGACCGCATTACCACACATGAGTGCCGGTGCAATTTTCCAAGATGCAGTTTGCATTGGATAATTCCATACACCAATTGCAGCCACTACTCCATATGGTTCACGCAATGTGTACGCAAACCTTTCGGTGCTTTCCAAAGGGAAATGACAACCTAAATATATTGTAATAAGTAATATAAAACATTGCAGATGGAAGCAATATTGTGCGAACAATTGCCTCAAAAAGGTGAGATAAATAAATACTAGGGAATAAATAATGTTGCCAATATTCAAATGGGTGAATAATTTTGCAAATATCTAAGCTCAGAAGAAAGCATTGCTATCAAGTTTTCAGAAGAGTGCATTATCGCGTTAAAGTTTTTTCGAGTAGCGATCATAACAATTCATTAAAGCAGTTCCGTCCCATTATTGCCCTCCGATCCAGCATTTTGGTGCCTATGATTGCTTACAAATGTGAATGTACGCACATATATGCATATGTTTAAATACAGAAAATTGTTTCCTTATTGATTCATTGAGGTGATAAATGGGAATAATGCGATAAAGGGACAAGGAATTGATTGACTTTTTTTAAAGATAACGTAGAGTAATTTAGTACAACAAGGTAGATCTCCCTTCGCTAAGATAGTATATGATAATGGAGACGGAGGAAAGGGGTCCTGTTAACAACGGCCAAGCTTTTTACGAACATGCGACGGGTTTCGGCAAACTTCTTGCAGTTCTTCGAATTTACTCAGCAGTAATTTTTAACGCTTCATTCAGTTTAATTTGATCTTTAGAGTTTATTTATGACTTTTGACTATCTATCTATAACTCAGCAAAGATGAAATAATTATTCAACGAAGTTTGCATCCTCTATGTTGGCATTTAGTGACGGTATATGCCAATGTATTCCTTTCAATTGTTTTAGTGCATCCGTAGAAATGTACGGCAATAATAAAGAAGCAATGTAATATTCAGGGATAAATAGACGGAAATATGAACGAAAACATCAATGAATGAAAATAATGAAAAATATTATACCGGCAAGATTATGGGCAGTTCCTGCGAAGAATTCGAAGCATTCGGCCGATGATAGCACATCACTGCGTGATTCACAAATCGGCTTTCCACAATCCAATGTTTCGAGCTTCGCCAATTGCTCGAGTGAATCCTGCAATGACCACATTGCTGCAAACGATTTAATGCAGAAAATAATTTGCGTTTACTAATATGCGGCCAGTTGAATTAGACAAACAATTCGTCCATTTCATTCCTTCTAAAAAAAAAAGCTTTAACACTGACCACAGTATCGACACTGTAGAACCCCTAAGGGGTTATATTAACTGCAAAAGCCGCTGAACGCAAACTACACTTAATTTCGAAGAAACTAACAAACAGATTTGCGAACATGGAAACAGAAGAAAACTGTCGTGAAATATATACACTATCGTTTTACCTATCTACCTATCGGTTTCCCAAAGATATCGTAAAAAAAATCCGCTTATTACGATACGGATATGGACATATAAACATACATAATTTGGGTAAAACAAACTCGAATAAGTGAAGCAGCACGTCGAAGGACAACACTTCGTTGTTGTGCACTCTGCAATGCCCAACCAGGCAGTACTCGATGGGCGTCACGTATCGCTGTATCGACCATTTGCAAATCTGCCGCCGAGCATTGTGTTATCACCGCACCTAGAATAATGTAAGCACAAATACTGCGAATACTTCCCCTCAATAAATTTTATTCTCCCATTATATGAGATCTAATCAGTGAAGGAATAAAATTTAGAAAACGACGCCCATATATGTAAATTACAGTAACATTTATTGCCATTGCTTACAGTAACATTTACTTCCATTCTAAAATCTAATTTAATATATCGCCGTTGATCAACTACAAAGCATTTAAATTACCGCCAAAAATAAAAATAGTCCTCATAATTTATCTAAATACCGAACTACGAAAAGGAGGTTTTTCTAGGTTGTTAGAAGTCGGTTAGCATGTAAAAGAACAAGAAATTAAAGCAGCAATTTGAAATATTATAAAATAATTTACTGACCACTTCTTGGTTGGATGACGTCGAATGTTACTGCAGTTTGTGCCGCCAATCGAGATCCGTGAATAAAGTGAAGAGCAGAATCGACGAGTTCGGGTACTAGAAATTTGCCCATTGGATTCAATGTCCTGGCAAAACGTCGCCTTAGATGTGGCGATACAACCAACTTCGATGGATGGGAACCTTTCTGTCCTTGAGGAATCTGTGCGTTACGTTCTTCATAGTAACGTTGCCAAAATGGTAGAATTCGTCCTTGTGCATCGGCAAAGTTCAACGTGTGTGGTGGGCATAAGGTATCGAGACCATTATTCGCGTATGCCTTCACGACCAATTGACAACAATAGTAGGATTCGAATCCCTTTGAATCCAACGAATTCGCCGAAAAGATATCATTGTATCGGCAACCGATACGACTACATGCCCAACGGGCTGCACCTTTGGCCACCTCGTCGGTTTGTGTATGCACTGTGAATACGTCGACATGGTCAGCATCAACTCGTTGCAATGCATCATCAACCTGCTCGCATATCACCCCATCGTTGGGTACTGCGTGTACTATCGATTGCATATCCGAACAGAACATCCCCACATGGAAAACGTCTGGTTGACGACCTACACTGCGGACAGCATCCTCGAATTCGGTACTATTGCCATCACCGTGACGAACAAAAAAGATCAGGTCACCGTCACGAATTGCGCTTAACTGGCAGATTGAGGCTAACATTGCAAATTTCCTTCTTTGCACTCGCTGTCTAGCAACTGCTAGCAATTCACGAGTGAAACGTACACCAAAAGAAATAGCCGTAATGCTGAAATTATCTGCATTCTATCGAGAGTATTGTGGGTATTTTCAATGAAATATAATGCAACCGAGTGTTATGCAAAGGTATTAAACTGAACGGCTTATTGCAACACCTTATCAGAACATTATACCTCTAATCATGGTCTCAGGCAATCTAGTTTCACTGCATATTATTATTTTGCATTGCTTTTATATGACTGTCCATGTTGAAAAATATGGGCATTCGATATTTTATTTCATATTCTCCATAAACTACTTACTCTTATGACATAAAAATGGCTTCGTACCCTACTAGATGCCCATTACCAGGTAACCCATATATAAGGGTGAATGCTACTACTGTATAAGGTGTATAAGGTATACCTTGAGTGTATAAGGTATACACTCAAGATTCAAGTAATATGATCTTTACTCATATAGGAATAAGAACTGCAGCGAAAATGTTACAGTAAACATAACTATTAAGGTTCTATTTTACAAGGATATAAGCAAGAAAAAAAGCATGCGGCTACAGTCTTCACCCTCAACCTTCATATGTAAGAACAGTAGCGTTCATATAAAGCTGAAGGATAATTTTTGTTTCAGTCAAATATTGTTCTAGAAACTTGGAAGATACGAATAAAATTTTCTTCACTTAAGATTTGTAAATAAACAAAAAGAAACATGAAGGACAAAGAGATCACATAGAAAATAAATAAGTTTTTGCAAAATATGAGAGCAATAAATGATCAAAGGACTATTTATATGAAACGATAAGGCGAACCTTTACAAAGATGAGGCGAGAAGGAAAGTTGACCGCTTAGGGTGTCAGGTTTCTATAAACGAACGTAAAAATTCAACAACTCATATCACTGATAAAACTTCGTCTCTCTATTTCAAATGCAAGATGCACTTTGATAAGTCAAACAATACGCTTGTGCTTCTTAAATCATGAAAAGCACTCACAAAAAACCGTATCTGCAACATTGAAAACGAAGCATATGATAAGCATACGTTTCATCTCTATCGACATCCTATAATTGCATCTTTTTATTTGTTAGCAATCTATTTTCTCAATTCTCAGCTGAAGATTGTTAGTGGATTTCCGATAGTTTCTTCGCTGAAAGAGATCAACTATGCGCTTTTATAAATTTTTGCCTGTAAAGCGCATTATGGTAATATTACCTCATGCATGTAGGTGTATTTGTCTGTTCGATAATTCTAGTTGAATAATCGCTGAAGTTGAGATTTAAAAAAACCTGGTAGGAATATAATACACATCACAGGTCGACTCCCTATACTATCTTCCGGAAGAAGTTGCAAACATTCGATGATATCAGGAAATTTCTACACATTATTTATTTGCATATTTGTCAAGCTATTTATTTACTTATTTATTTATTTGTTTATTTATTTATTTGTTTATTTATTTATTTATTTATTTATTTATTTATTTATTTATTTATTTACCCAAAAAAATAAACGAAAGGCGTTAAATGCATCTCTATGGTTCTGAATAGTCGTGTATTCCAAATATAGCTATCAATGACATTATCAAAATGTTTCAAAGCAAGCTTGAAAACAACAATTGAGAATGCTCGAACAACTATATCAGCTACTAGTTCATTCCAAACATCACATATGAGGAATGTTCTTATCATTACAATAGAACAATGCTGATATGGGAGTGCTTCCGTCAATTACTTGTAAAAACCTTCATGTTCTTAATGAGTTAATTCCTTATCAATATAGATCATATGGGAGGAAAAAGAGGAAATCCTTTTGCCTTTCTGAACTACAAATCTCGCATACAACGTATATCGAAATGTGATTTAAATAAGATATCAAGTGATAGTAAAGATTCATGAAAATACCTTCAATATGGATCTCCTCCTTAAGCTTCGACGGAAATACATTTCCGAGGGCTTCTATTCGAAAAATTACGGTAAATATTAGCGATTCACATCGTTAAAAATTTCAATGGATTCTGAAGCGAAAGAAGAGCGAATAGTTGAGACAATCAAGGGATTTCTTTATTTTATTGAAATCCCTTTGCCATATCCGCTATATTCATTAATTCTTTTGAATTGTCTCATATGTAACATTGAAAATGGTTTCGATTTTTGATCGATAATATTTAAACAGGATTGTTCATATTAAAGGATGTTTTAAAATTCATTCAAATATTATATAATATAAAATACGATTTTTTAATAAAAAAATTCCAACGAGTACAATCACTAATATAGATGATGCTTTGAAGAAAGACAAAAATAAGAGGAATATTCAATGCTCATTCATTGATATCATCAACGATACCCTACTGCAAACAAGACGATTAATGAAACAAGTGCAATAGACTATGCAACGTTTATTGAACACATCATCTAATAAAATATTTTTGCATGCATCTCTGCCATATCATTCGTCGATGAATATTTGTGAATATATCAAATCATTTGAACGTTATTCTGCTCTTCGTATCGATAAATTAAATCAAATACCATTTATTGAACTAATGACAACAATATTTAGCACTCTAATTGCCTTGCCTAATCATAGAGACTTTCTTCCAGTAACGTCAACTTATTCAATCTTTTTTTTTTTTAAGACGATAGCCTGATTACTACAAAGACTAAAAAGTTGATCAATCAGAAGCACCGTTTAAGATTAAAACATTCATCGATCACTTATCAGTGCCATCCTATTGGAAAGCGAAATTGCAACGGTATTTTCCAAATAAGATAGCGAAAAGTTATAAGCGAATAATATGTCGTCGAACGTGTTCGATCGGTGATCAGAATCTGATTTCCTCAGAATTTTATCACTATAGTCCCATTAAATTAACCACTTCTATATCCTTGTTTTACAGTATCTTCTATATCCTTTTTCGCTTTAAGATCGGTAATGAAAACAATGCAAAATACGCATCGCATCATTTTAAAGTGTAGGAAATTGAGAAACATTTAACGAAATTATCGGCAACGGAAAATAAAAAAGCAACCGCTTTGTGATATCGAATAAAGGAACATATATGAACATAATATTTGTAAATTAATTAACGAAGATGAAAGCGTTGATAAACATACAACAAAATAAATAAATAAATAAATATAAGAACATAGACCTCTTGAAAATAAAAAGTAAACAAGTAGACAAACATCTGTATAATAGACCGTACTGTCTGAATACTTCTTCGATCTAACCCCATGACTCTTCAAGGCATAAAATCTAGGAGCAATTTCTGGAATATACGGCGCTCTTTGAGGATCTAATCAAAAATCTCTCAAAATTATCGCAGATTATCTCATATACATATATAATATTCTATTACTTAAACAAATGAGCAGCAAAATGAGAAAAGAAAACTATAAAAAATACAAGCCCTTTTAACTATTAATATCTGCAGAGGACAACTGTAAGCGTTCCGGGATTGTACGAAACCACTACAAGTCCTTCTTCGATTAGGCGTCTGCTTTTGTGAAATTATCTCTACTGCACCCAAACTCGATCGGTGCCAAATACCAACTCATCGACCCTCATTCCTTTGCATCTTAATGTAGCAGCTATCATCTGCACAATAAACATATACCATTGGCGTCAACTCCCGCAACACCGTGTCAGGAATTAAAAGCATTCGTCCTCCAGTATATGCCCTACTTCGTGCCTCCTCTTCACAATCCCCATCTTCAAACTGGAAAATAACGAAATACTAATATGAAACCTTTCACAATTCCTCCACAATTCCAAGCCGAAAGCATGAATATATGAGAGCGAAAATTGCAAATGACATATATGTTTATAGCTTAAAAATAAGAAATAAATAAAACAAGTTAGAGAATAGACTAGGATATAAAAAGTGGGAATCGAAACAAAAATATTCAAAATTTTATTGCGCAGTAAGCGAGAAATAAAGCTATTCAAAGCATATTATCACAGAAGCATAAAATATAATCAACTTATCACAACATATCAATATATTTTTCGTTAAGCTTTTTTTTTTCACTGCAAAGCGCTAATACAATTCAAAGGGCTCACTTTCCGATGGATCTTAATGACAATCGATTAACTTAAAATTATTCAATCGTAAAAATGAAGAGAAACAAAGCAAGAAAAGATTGGAAGGGAATAATTGACAGCCTCAAAGGATTAGATTTCTAAATAAATATTTACATATAGTAAGCTCAATATGTGGTAAAAATTGGCAAAAATGACACAATCTGTACTAAGTACAAATACCAATACCCGCAAATGTTAGAAATATTTCTGATTAGAACGATTCTGCTACCCAATTATTTCTTTAAATTCAATTTCTTTATCTTTATGACGATGAAATCTGCAAATAATCAAACAATCTAGCCTCAACGTTGAATTATTTGCATACAAAACTTTCGATAATTCAAATGAAACTTAAAATTAAAGCCAAATAATTTATAATTTAGAAAACGCATCAATATTGAATTCAAATCTGTGATTAAATTTTAGAAAACAAATATCGAGTCATAAGACTCTAAATTGGATCACTGCTAAGCATATGCATTAGATGACAATATCAACTAACATGGAAAAATTTCGTTGCATTGCTTTCAATATCTGCCATTTCTGAAGAAATAAATGAAAGCTGAATTGGGCAATAAAATGCATAAAAATATTGCATAAGACGATGCATTTTCAAACATCCGGTAATGTGGTGTCCATTAGAAGGATTTTACGCACATAATAGGGCATATGATCCGTTATCACTGCTCCAGATAACTTGATTTCATCGAGAGCACTGCAAACGATACACATTTTCAGGAATGACTGAAGATGCATGAAGCTGTCAAAGTAACAATTCTTGAAATCAGATGAGTTATCAATAAATTTAATTATATAAATTATGAGTAGAAATGTTGAGGTCGAATTCTGTGCAATAAAACGTTTGCAAATCATTGGCATTTATATAAGCGATGTATTATCCACGATCGGTAAATGACTAACGAATGACGAGGCATTACTAGTCTGAATTTGTTTCCTGTTCAGAAATCACCTCCATTTCAAGTGTTGCACCCATCTGATATTGTATAGGTGCATCTAACAAAGTAAACTGAACCTCAGAGTTCCCCCTTTACGACGCACTGCGAATGGTAAAAACATATAATACCCCCACTAATCGGGCAATATTTATTCACCCACATCTAAGACAAGCACCGACTAACACAGAAACTATGGCACCATAGTTCAGGCTTGCGAAAATCTGTTAAATCGCATAAAGACACCAAGTTCCGGGCAATTATTGGTGCGTAGCGCTTCTGCTTACTTCAACATCGACATGGCTCTCGTTTACTGTAGGAATAGACACGGTTTGGATATGACTTACCTATGATGGATCCATTCGCTGACGAGCGATCCATTTACAACACATAGATGCAACAATCGCCCAGGTGGATGTAACTGCAAGAAACGACCCTTTGCAAACCTGCATGATGCAGACAAAACATGCATAAACAGCAGTGCGAATTATTCTAAAAGACAAAAAAAAGATGGAAGTTTCACCCCGTGAAACGTTGTCAATTGTGAGAAACGTTACCTGAATGCGCCTTTGTCGCCGCTCAGAACTTTCAGCGTCCGATTCAGTGCCCCCATATTCACTATTGGATGCGGATATGGCATGATGGAAGATCAGCGGAAGACGATCGTTCACAGGCATAGTGGCCGATTGTGTCTGCACGCTAATCGCTCTTTCTGAAAACTCATTTGCTTATCGCAACTGTATTAAGTTGTTATATTTGAACGATATCTTCATGATGCTTCAATTGCTGCCAAAGGCGTTCCTATCTGCTATGACGTCAACCACTTGAGGGGTACCACTATGATTGCATCACGAAATCAGTGCGACACACTTCATTGTCAAATTCGGCTGTCACAAAACATCACTCATTTTTCCTGCATTAAAAACATGTCACCTCCCAAATAGGATATGCAGTTGGCATCAAAACAATTCTTTTATTGCTTTCAGATGCGACAATAATTTCACCTATAAGCATTTCATACTCGTTAAAAAATTTGAATAATTCAACTGATTATCACGAAAAATTGCTGACAGCCGATAAAAAACCTCACAATGAAGCTAAACAAACTACTATAAAATTAGAATGATGAGAACCTGTTTCGAATTGCCAAGGTGAAGAGAAGAAAAGACGGAAACAGCCTTTAATTAAGATTTCACATTTGGCGCTATTACATGCCAATAATGAATCGATTATACCGTATTTCAACTTATGCAGCGTCTGAAAGTTTTTCATTTGGGATACTCTCGTAAACTATTCCCAGTAATACATTTACCATTTCAGCAACAATAATACAGTAATAACAACTATACAAACATGATACGGTATCAATCTACAGTAGTGTATAACATTTTTTCCGCAGAAAACATACCTAAGAAATTTGAAAATTTCTTTGAAATTTGAAATTTTTGAAAAAATAAGAAAAAATTCGAAAAATTTGAAATTTGAAACTAAGAAAAATTTGAAAGTATCTTTTTACAAAAAGCTTCTGAAAACTTCATATCGACTATTCCATAGATGTGATTCTACTAAAATATTCCTGTAATAAAAACTAACAGGTTAATGCAACTTTATATCAGCTTACTTTGAGGTAAATATCCCTATTCTTCCGGTTTCTATATATAATACAAAGGAATAACCTGGTATGAAAGACGTGGTACAATATCGTCACCCACAACAATGCTGAATACTAGCTCTTCAGTTTCAGGAAGACCACTTTCACTTATCACACATCCAGGAGGTGAAAAGGCAAAGCACCGAATCGAGCTGTGAGACTGTCTCAAAATAATAGTTTTTTGGAATTATATTGCTTAAACGAAGCAAGAAAAATAATCCTTAAATGCTTTCAGCTCCTTTCTTCCTCAAAAACAATAAAATAAACCAGCATTATTTTGAAAATGCCAACTAATAAGTAGCATTATTTTAAACACTAAAGAACTTTTTGATTACCTTTCCTGCAGGGGGGAGGGGGAGGGAGAGAGTGAGAGGATGAAATGGACTTGCAACCAAAAAATGGGGATAGCTTAAACGAATAAAGTCGACTCTGATCGAAGGTTCATCTCTATCTACGTCGTGTACGCAAAAGTTTTCGATACTGCCAAAAAAGTTTCGTCTATGGTTATGTGAGGAAAAACAGCAACGAAATGATGCACATGATTTCAACGTAAGCCGTAAATAATAAAGAAGATGATGGTGATGAGTTCAATTACAGCGAGACTTAGTTTCTACGAAGTTTTTTTGAGTGATTGATGCCATCTGAATTGTTCGATGCGAATCTTCGATAAACAATTATTCAAGTAGCGTTTCTTAGATGCCGCTTGCCTATCGTATTCGACAGGAAATGGGCACAGAGTCAGTTCTTGGGTGCCTGACATTTTCCTCGTAGTGCAATAATGCCAGAACCGATGTTAACGACATAAAATTTTAGTAGGCAATTTCAGGCGAAAGCTTCTTCCCGGTCGATTCTAATCACCGACCAATGTTCGATCTGATTATTGCCTTTCCCGATCGCTCCGAAGAGAGTTAACAGTACTTTTTAACTTGAAATATCGAGTTGGAAACAAGAATGTGAAATTGGTTGAAGTTAAAATAGCCAAATTCTTCAGAAAAAAGAATTTGGACAAACAAAAAATTGCACAAATTTTCGCAGCAATCCATAAGTTGATTCTCTCTAGATTATAAACATAATGTACTGCACAAATCCTGTTAAACTATACTTGTAACATGCGTGCAAAATATCGTTAAACTATACTCATCATACTATGAATGTACTTTGTCGTAAAATACAAGAAAATCGCTGTAAAAGTGACCAATAAAAAACTTACTGTTTTGTGATGTTCGATTGATAGCTGAATGAAATTCATTAAGAGATTTTAGAGAATCTTTAAATGAGTTACTTTACGCGAAAGATATCGAATAATAACGAAAATCAGGAACTAAAACCTCATCGTGATCACATCATAAAACTTTTAATTTTCTTCACCATTGATTTTGTGCTTCGAGTTGAAACTACTGTGTGGACAGAACACACACTCACATGACTACATACAGATGCTTTCTTTCGAAAAATTTGAGAAAAAGAGCACATAAGCAATGGAACATTTGCCCGTTGAAGCTTTATTTACTTCTATGTGCCTGCACCTTTGCACTAATGCCGCGCATGACGTCATAGTGCATTTTCAAAGCATTTGAAAACCTCGTTTGTTCTGCATTTCAAGCATGAATGCAACTGAAAGGAAGTACTAATTGCACTCTCCACCGTAAGCGTGGCACAGTAGTGCGCTTTTATTATCCTTTTAAATGAAACTATATTACATTTCAACTGTATTTCAACTTACCAACATTTATAAAGATCTACCATACCTTAGCGTAATACAACGACAGTGAATTAGGCGAGTGCAGTTACATTAATATGAATGCTGCGTTTGAAAACGTTTAAAGAGCAGAAAGGAAGAAGATCTTGCCCATAACAATTTTCTCAAGTATTTCAATAAGGTTTGTACTGCAATAGAAATCACTTCAGATAAAGCAAAGTTTTACGCAAGCTTTAAACGCGAAAATGGAATCGGCTGTCAGAAGTGACTTACTTCAAAAGAAGAGTGAGAAGTGTGGCAACTCCAGCGCCTAACGAATGACCACATACAGTAATCCCATAATTTGGATACAGTACCCTGAGGTCTTCTAGCACATTGTGCTCCTTCAATGTGTCTAAAACATAACGTGCGCTTCGTAGCATACCACGATGCACTCTTACTTCCTGAAAACAGCAAAACACATCGATTATTGATTGATCCCGTCCTTCAATAACCAAAAGAGACCATGTGTGCTGCTATTCATACGATTATCAAGATTTTTTAATCAACGAATGCCACGTGCCCCATTGGCATTACTTAGTTGCACCTGAGTGGTAAAGATGTGAGGCTTTGGTTATCCTATCACTGCGATATCATAACGAATCCTATTGCTCGTTCGTCTACTACCATAACCACCGATGTGACCATGTTCCATAATAAAGTAATATTATGACCAAAGTATGCAATCAGTAATCGATTTGAAGAAGCAGAACAAAATATAATCACCTCGCCAGAACCCTCAAGCTGTTGATCGTGCCTCAAAATAGGATCCGTATCGACGTCGACCGAGAATACCTCGTCGTCCAGCGAGAGGTCGGTGACCAGATCCATTAGTGATGCTGAACCTCTGATGGTTATCACTATGCTTTCTGAGATCGGATCCGCTAACACCACAAATGGCACCTGTAATTTACCTCCAACTAAATTCAAAATGGGATATCGACATTGGACATTCTGCGAAATTCAACCCTACAAACTGCAAACACAATCATCCTATAATGCATAATTTTTCCAGCTCTTTTCGCTTTTTTTACCACTTTCATGGCGTCGCAACTAGCTGGAAAAGTGGTGTGTATCACGATCAGAAGGCAGAGGAGGAAACGGGATTGACGTTCTCGTAGATAAAACAGCAATAACTGCCAAGTGGATCGATTGGTTCCAGGAGAGAAAGCACAGACTTGTCGATTCAATAGCATATTGGTCCCAAAATCTACTCGAGTATCAACAAGAGGCTCACTTTTGACAACTGAGTAGGAACGAGGCAGCAGTCATGTATGTGCGCATTGCACAAGTGGTGAAGAATGGAGGCTTGAGCATGCAAGTGACATCCTAGATACAGACGGCTGTGCGTTAGCAACAGCAGGACCTCGGCTTCAGGGTCAACGCCGACCTTAGCCTCAGAGTCAAGGTCTCACAGAGTTCGAGACCAGCGTCACGCTGAATCTTGATAAGGGTGGCCCTCACCCTTGCGGCTAGGTTCGCTCCGAGCCTGGAGGCGTGGACTAATGTACAGCCATATACTTGCAACACTTATGGCCTTCAACTTTTATCACCTGCGCAATATACACCATCTATCAGAGCATATTATTGCTTGTTGATTCCTGCTTTGCCATGAGGATTGCCTGAAAAGCCATGAAGGCGAAATTCGAGTCCTGTGCAACCTAATGCACCATGCAAAGAGGGCCGTTGCAGATGTGCAGATCAAAGGCGTTCCTGTGATGAACCCTCACAAGCAACTTCCCGAGAGGATATCAGAAGCACCATTATTTGATTAAATTAAAAAATCAATTATAGCATTGAAAAGACTTACTTGATAGAGGCGATTTCTGAACGAGACAAAGAAGATATCGGCCCTCGGGCAATTCGAGACTAGAACGAAAGACGCCGTACCGCATAAACAGCAATTATCTTCCACTATCAACACTTCGTTACACCTCAACAGAAATAATTGAAACCACCTTCGAAATGATGTTAAACTATTGAACAGAGGAATATTTCTTTAATAACCCACTTTAAGCAAATTTTTTGTCTTTCATTAATGAGAAATTCGCCAAAAATATTTATTCATAAAAATTCACTGCAATAACGTTTCCTATGTTGCATGATGATGTCGTAATGCTATGTCTATGAGCAAGTATGTGTTTGTCTGTCCGTTCGTTTGCAGTTTCAAATGAGGGATCACTATAGCCACAGCTTTGGAACATGATGGTCACAAGGCCATATCACCTGATTTCCTATACGAGTATACAGATTATCTACTGATTTCGATAGGAATTATAGGCATTTTACGGTATCGAAAAATTTACATCTGTCAAGTTTTCTTTTGAAACCAACCGGACTCAAAAAGTAATCATCTGTGTGCATGTTACACTCTGCCGATTTTCACTTAGCACTGTCGGAAAAAAAATGTTTTGCAGGAGATATTATTTGGTGGTAATTTATGGAATCGGTTGGTCAAGTGAACAAAACGCAAAAGTGGATATTACTGCAGTTTCTCAGGTGTGCTTCACTGTTTACCTGGAAGTAATATCAAAAAAAAAAAGAATTAAATGTGGAAAATCAAGGGTAGCATTAAACGCAAGAAACTTAAGTTTGTTCGAACAAGCGGTTAAGTCAATCTTTATTTTATTTGACTTTCACACCTGAATTTGACACTTCAAGGGCCGAGATTTTCATTCCCCCCACATAACTCTACAAACATGGATGAAAGTCACTGAGCATGCCAACAAAGTATGTTTACATTTACATATTAGAACAGAAGTGAAAAACGTAGGGTTGTTTCATTCAACAAGCCAAATTCAACAGTGAAGATTGAACATGCCCAATGCCTAATAATAAAAGCTGTCACCAAATTATAATAAATGAAAAAGTAATCACGAAAGCAATTGCAACCTGAGCTTCTTGAAAGCATGATCGAAAGGACTAATATCTTTTAAAAAACCATTATTCAGTTCCCATTATGCGCTACATAAGTGATCAATCACTTCTAAAAACCTTCCAAGCAAAAGACAAGTTGTCCTATATGCCCGATCGTTGCATAACAAAACCTGCTATGCCAATTTCATTAAATTTCTGAGCAAGCATACCTATCCTCAACATTATGACCTGAGCAGTATTAATGAGCATACAAAACCTAGTTCACGAGAATAAGCGAGCACAAATTCATCAACTGTTCCTTTCAATCGTTCATAGCAATACACCGAAAGCACTCAAAAAATATTTGCCTATAAACCTGCACTTCTTGCAACAATCCAATTTTGTGCACAATCTCCACCAAGCACAACAACCGCAATTATTGAGCATATATGTGGGCCAACCATAGACTGCAGTCGCAAACTCCATCATACGACGAGCATTTTCAATTGTCATCCAATTTGGAGCCTTAAACGCGACTCTATATTCATTTGTTAATAATGTAAGCAAACTAAGTGACGTTGAAAAACTTTTCGCAAATAGATATATAGCTCCATGTATTACTTCGGTCCTGTTATTGGCAATATAAAATAAGTACTCTCATTCCGTTTCTCTGTTCGCAGATCGAACTAAAAACATGCAGATCGGAGATTTCGACTTTTAGAAACTGACTTTTAGCAAATCGGATTTACCATTCAGACGTCACCGACCTGCAAATCGTACTTCAGACCGCACTCTCCAGACATCATTTATAGTGCGATGTTTCTAATTCTCAAAGCAATCACCACAACTGAGGTGAAGTATTGGAGTTGAAGCAAACCTGTGTGATGGGTGGGGGTGTGAGAGGACGTTCCGAAGTTGCAGGAGAATGTGCAAAAAGGAAGAGACCAGCCAATACATCCGATGCAACCAAGTCGACGTCGGCAAAGAACGATGCAATCAAAGTAGCGATATCATCGAGAGCTGTTCGCATTAACTGATCTTGCCCGATCGAACACTTCAATTCGGAGCCGTATAGAAGGTGAAACACGATGTATGCCTTGCACAATAATGCTTGACTCTATCCCTGTCTTAACTTTAATAATATAAAGGATGAAAGATGGAGGAGAGAGGGAGGCGGATGGAGCCCAGGGGACTCAATATTTGCATACAAGAATTAATCCTGATTCGCTAGGAAGGAAGGATATTCATGCGCACGTCCTCAAAAATATTGCCATCAGTACGCATTTATTGGATTCGAAACCACAAGTTAGGCTCATGAATTGCTTAATGCTCTGGTGCTAAGCAAAGACATCTTTTTAAATTTGGTATTCGAATCCATTTAACAAGGTGACCAGAAATAAGTCGAAAATAACAAATGTATTGCAACAGTTAATGTAAAAAAAAGTACAGTACGGACTAACAGGAAAAAAGAAGATTGTTTAGCAAAAAAACAAAAAAAACCAGAAGAATCAAGCAAACAGAAAACGACAGATGAGGATGACAATCACTGCCTTACCAACAACAACATGTTAGTGCAGAATTTATATCAACGTTGTATTCGCGCCATTTTCAGCGGTAATATACACACTGTCTAACAATGTTATGAAGCTCGAGAAAAGGTTTAACTATCTGATAGGATGACGTCATTCTCGCAAATACCGCAAATGAATAATGACAGAGTTGTTTCGACGATAATTTTTCGGCGATATACCTTTACTGTTGTGTACGTTACCTACCGCATTGTAGCAACGAATCAAGCAACTCCCACAAAATTCCAACGCGTAAACAACGTTTCATCATTACATAACGAGTGCCATTAGTCATTTTCCATATTCTGTACGCTATATCTGGCAATAAGAGCATACAGCTGGCAGTAAAGGAAGTAAAGCTAGCAGTGAAAGATAGTTACGAAGTGCAACTCATAAAAATGTGGCTAAAAAATGTTGACACACCAACTTAAGACGACGTGTCCATGATCGGCGTTCATGAGTAAGCGAATGTTCGATACGATTATCGCCCGATGGGTTGAAGACGATCGCAACGCCGAAAAACACCGATAAAATAAGCGCCCACTGCAGCAGAACACTCACTCGTACCCCGAATACCAAATGGCACAAATCATCGCTTTCTAGAATTGTTATCATTAATCAATCAAGTTTAATAATGAATGATGACTACCAATAGTTCCTACAGCATCGCAGGCTAAATCCTTCAACCTATAACATTACTATAAAAGAACAAAACTAAAGAAATGAATAAAACAATGAGCTCAAGCTCTCACAAATCGAAGCAACATGCTGCTCAATATTCCTCTACGTAATTCGCAAAGTAAATTATTGATAAATTTTGGCATATACTTGAGGAAAAGCAATGAATTCTCGAGGATTTCGTTCATGTTTTTAAAAACGATAATCGAATTTTATTGTTTCAAAACTGCATCCAAAATTAATCAAATACCAGATATGACGACCAACTTGCCATCACTTCACTCTGTTTCCGAGTGGAAATAACGCAAACGTCGAACAAAAGAAACGTTCTTTCAAAATCTACCATTTCGATCAAAATATTCTCTTATATGTAAAAGCGAATAAAATGGAAATTTTAGTGGAAAATAAAACATTTAAAATGGAAAAAATAAAACACTGGGAATCACATTTCCGGTTTCCAACTTTTTTGAGTAATTGATGCAATCAGGGATGAAAGCTGGATCCCTCAACATCCTTACTTGGTTATAAAACCTCTTGCATACTTCTTGGTCCGCCTTCACAGAGCAGTTTACTTTAATTTCGGTGCCGTGGTTTGTGCTGTCATATCCGGAGCCCCTCAACGGTTGTCCGGATGTGCAAACATGTTTATTTTTTGTTTTTTGTTATTCTACAGAATAAACTTGGAAGGGGGGGGGGGGGGAAGTTTTGCTAGTTGCATAACGCACATCGAGGAATGGTGACAACACAAAAAAAAAGAAGTTATCTCAATATCCCATTTGTAAATCCCTCCTCAAATATGTGTAAATTTTGGAGCGTTACAAATGTCATAAGCTTCGAACATGATCAATGGCAAAATAGGCGAATTATTGCTACAATGAACAACTAACCAAATGCAAGCAACGTAGAGACAACGGTGCATATGAACTCAAGTAGGAATAATGGAAGGCGGATGTAGAGAAGCGTTGCGACGTGACGACGTGGTCGTGGTTCGAGAATTGAACCTCTCGAACTGACGTACGCCAATGCGATGCACCAAAGCAGTGTGACCACATTGAGTCCGAGCAGTAAAAACAGGTAAGCGACAAAGTCCCATGATGGACAGCTCAGTGGATTGTTCAGCACGAAGATTACACATGCCGAGACGACCCTTTAACGACGTTTAGCTAGTTTTATAAACGATATTAGTAGGTAACCATTGTTTTCAATGATATATTCATGTGAAACACTATTTAATGCCATTTAACTCCCCTTAAAATTATCCCTCGATTCATTACAGACGATCGCCTTGTCAATAATGCACAGCCAATCGATAACAATGATAAGGCATTCCTTGTTATGGTTCTTCAAAACTCAAACATCGAAAGTAAGCTGAGTTAATAAACCTGGCTTAAAGAAAGCGCTTCTCGTTTACCTTCAAATGTCAACTATCTGCCCAAAAAATCTATCAAACATCACTGATTCATGCAAATCTAAGATGTATATTGTTCAAGCAGTGCAAATATAACATAATATATAGCGCATTTGAGGACTGTTATTGTTTAGGTAATTTTTGTAGAAATATGGATGAGAAAAAGGGAAAGAACCGAAGAATTTTTGCAAAACATGTTTCAAAAAAGTGCATCCGATCCATGTCACTTAGCATCTACGCATGTTTTTATAGCGGATGCACTTTGCGAATCACGAAAGTATTGGTGACGATCATGGCCGAAAATAGCTCATCGTAACTGTCACGCATATTGTCCGCATAAATAAAAACCTACTTAGGCATTTCAGGACAGCATGAAATTTGCATACGCAAATTTGTTGAGGATTTATTGCGAAGAAACCACATATGCAAATTTTCGGTGGAGGTTTTACAAGATCAATGCATGTATCATTGTGATGTTTTCAAATATCCATTTTCACGGATGAACTGCGAAGCACATAAA
Source organism: Baylisascaris procyonis (assembly GCA_037389465.1). Taxonomy (NCBI): domain Eukaryota; kingdom Metazoa; phylum Nematoda; class Chromadorea; order Rhabditida; family Ascarididae; genus Baylisascaris; species Baylisascaris procyonis. The sequence goes on along the minus strand of JAZARR010000154.1, from coordinate 2,822,008 downwards.
TTTTTTCATTTTTCTTCCTTATAAATTTTTAGTTCTCAAAGTGCCCTATATTCCAATTTAAAAAAAAAAAATTGTTCCAAAGCAATAAAATACTAGTGAAGACGAACCATGCAAATCGAATAAATGCCTCCGAGAGTGCAGGAAAGACGAAATCGTCACTGGCGATATTCCACCTACGTCCGAACGCAACCAACGACGGCATTCATTCCTCCCTAAAGCACTCATTTATTTATAATGTATTGCATAAATTACGATGTATAAATTGGTGCTAATCGATTTCGAGTGGAATTTACGACGAGAACGAAGGTAAATGAATAAAAGAACATGAAATGAGCTCAAACAATTGCAAAAGGGAAGATAAGACAAACTATATTATTTCAGTTCATTGTGACCCCGTCAAAAGTAGTTATACAAACTTACTGTGAGAGTGATAGGCTTGAACTTTTCAGATCTGTTACCTGCAGTAATTCCTTGACTGGGTGTATTATCTGTATTTCGCTTAGGCTTACGTGTCAAACCATATCTTTATATGCACACCTAAGATTTCATGAAAATCGCATATTTAAAAACATGGGATCCAATCAACAATCTAATCACTCCTCCTCCCCCCCCCCTTCGGCTTAATACCTAAAAGATCGCAATAAATTCATCTCCACCTCTCTCTCTAAATCCTCCCTTTTTCCTTTTTCCTCGACCCTCCATTTAATGTCGAAAGATAATCACTAAGTATTGTCAAAAACAATTATATACCAATGCTATGCGGGAATTCCGATACCGATTCCGGATTTCCGGCATTTTCTTTCCGGATTTGTTTAAAGAAACTGAGAAGAAACATGAGAGGATCATGAAATGAAGGTGCAGCTGTATTAAACTGTTTTGGACATTAGCAAAGTCAGTTTGTTGTTTCGTATCGTTGGCATTGTTTTCATGATTTCGGTGTATACTGATTGGTGAAAATTGAGGGCATTTTTTATGCATCTTGAAAATAATTTCAATCAACAACGATTTTAATTTAACGTCTAGAGTGATATTCAGTTTTTTTTAGCATATTATTTATTGAACGTCACAAGTTTGCTTTTTTTTTGAGACACTTTCTGCCTTATGACCAATAATGTGACAAAAAAGGGCATTCAATTCAGGGACTGCAAATGACAGCGGCTAAGACTCGATGATACATACAAAAATACATCGTTTACAAAGGGACCACACAATCATCGAAATTCCCCATATGATATTCGAAGTATACTGAGTTGAATCGAGAAAGAAACACAATCAATAAAAAAAAAAAACAAATGGATGCCAAAAAGAAAACATAGATAAAATATCACGTGAACAAAGCACTCAATGTGTTTCTTAAATCAAAGTCTAAGCAAAAGAGGAGTGGGAATCGGTTATTGCCAGCTTCATATTAAACAAAGGTATGTGATGAGGTTAGGAAAGTTGCAAAATCGATAATCAGTGAAGCGGCTGTCATTATATTGATCGATAATTCTGCCGTATCATCAATAAAATTCATACAATCATTACTAATATATTCAGAAATAAAACAAGTAAATTAATTCATTCACCCATTTTGCTCTGAATTTCTGCCCCGAAATTTCGATTAAAACCTATTGGAAGGAATGAACACGAATGGTGAGTCTATTTCTGGCTGCATTTGCGTCGACGATCCTCAACATCCTTGATTAGGTGGTACCGCTCAGGGTATTTGGTAGCTCTCTTATTCCCCCCACCACCAAATCCCCCCCCCCCTCCACAAGTTTTGACTGCAATCTGAGGGATAATCCCACGAAATCACATCAATCACACCAAATTATTTGTTTTTATTCAGTTATTTAATTGTCTGGTGTTCCACGTAGGATAAATATATATAAAAGTATAGGAAAAAGACGAATTATTACAAAGAAACAATAAAGCGAGACAGTAAATACTGAAATCGGCAAAAGATGCCATTATCTCTATCAAAGGATTCCCAATGACGCTTCTCTGAATATTACCTCCTATCTGCCACGTAATCATCGCCGCAACCTGTCTCAGTAATACCGTATCGCAAAAATATGTCACCAAATACAACCCCCTCCCGCCCTAAAACAATGATTTAGCAGCACCTGGCACAGAAAACCCAGCAACAACACTGAATCTCAGACGTTTCATGGCAATCACCTTAAATATGCGTACTTTAAGGGCATAAGAATTGGCTGCAAAAGGAAGTGATCTCCTAGAACGAAATAGCGGTAAATTTGACCGACTTAAGTGGATATTAATATCTGTTCAAACAAGATATAGGTATTAGATGGCACATACCTTACGTCGAGTCTTTGATCGTGTAGAATGTAGAACTCGTCAAAGTTGATTATCACTTATCTCGTGCCTCACTTTTCTTCATCTTCCTTTCAAATAACTAGATATTGTGCTGTAAAATTTGTCAACAACGCGCTTTATTTCTTTGATCTATTGCATCAGCGCGATTACAATTGTTCAGATCATATCTATTTCAGTAATTATATTAACATTAGTAATTCCGTTGAAATTAAAATATTACTGAATTATGTGATATGATCACTAATGATCTAGATCCTCAGTTACTTTTACTACTTATTCTACTTTTATATTTTTCTCCCATTTTATTACTCTTCCGTTTTACACAATATTTCCCCCCGTTTGGGACCATCTAGGGCGACTCTTCTATGATAGTAGTAATCAATATATTGTTACCTACTCAATAGCCCAGGTATAAAAGCATAATGTTGTACACTGAAGGATGATGCCCAGATGTTCACTCATAATTGTCGTATAATATAGCCCAAACCCTTGGCAATGAGCCAAAATTTGAATTTTTCAACTTGGTGCATGTTGCCAAAAGCAGATGAAACGATGCGAAGTGTGCGGCTAGCGTTTATTGCTGCTTTAATAGGGAAGGGTTTGTGCGCTTCATTTCCGTGTTTCTTGTTGTTGAGATTGAACTCATATTAATTCACTCAACAATTTGTTGTGATTGATTTATTTTTGAATGATGGTTTCGTTTTATATGAGAGTCATTTATTCTATTAATTTTATGTGATTTATCCACTTCAATTTCCATTTAGTTAAATAGGTTTTCTCTAAAGGTTGTCATCTTTTTCCTTTAGAATTCACTCCCAATTTCATTTCGCCTTCAAATTGTTTCCCACAATGTGCTTTATAAATTTGCATTTACGAAACGCATGACAATGTGCGCATGTGCATGGCAGTCCTGTCTGTGCGTGTGTATATCCGTCGGTGTGTCTGTCTGTTCGATGGTTTCAAGCCGACAACCAATAAAGCCAAAGTTGCCAAGTTGTTCACTTCATGTACTATCTTTCACGTCGGTCCATCAACTCGAAAAGCAGTTGATATTTTATAAAGTAAAAGATCATATGATTAACAAATAGTGTTCATTTATTTGCTTATATTTGTATAATAAATTTGGAATTTTGCGATACCCCATTGTCGAAGTGGGATAAAACTTGGCCAAGACATGATATACCCATGTTGTATATGTGATCGGTGTAATTATAGCTTTACCAATTGTTGACGTATAAATATAGTAAACATTAGATTATAATTTATAGAAATTTGATAGCGTCATAAATTGTGTCCATTTTACAGCTGTCGACTCATTGAGGGATAAATCTTTTTTTAAAAGATTTGTAATTACCATCGAGAATATATTTTAATTACTTATTAATAACTTATCTAATTGCTTGTTCAAGTGAGCAGTTGCATAAAACACATAGCGTGCCAACTCCAATTATTTGTAGTCTTATTAAATATTTGTATATTCACTTCAAAAAAAAAGGAAATATGGGAAGTTTATATTGTTGAATTGCCTGATGTAGATTTATTTTGTTGATGAAACATTACTGCAAAGTATGTGCGCTGAGAACGGTGAATTAAGGTTACATTTGTGGCGTATCGAATATAGAGACCCCTTCTGAAGTGAATGCTCTCACGTCAAGCGCATTTTGCGGGGTCGGAGTTAAGTACGGCTTCGGTCGCGACAAGGATAGAAATAGAATTGGATCCATAGCCATATAAGGATGGCTTAAATCCTACTGCCAGGTGGGGAAAGGGAAGACAAAGGGCAACAAAAACACTCGCCTCGTAGATGTGAGGGACAAAGCTTTACCTATATCCCTTTGATAATGAGTTAAAATCGGTTTCGGTGTTAATCAATCTCGATATGCAGCTAAAACGTTCTTGTCTTGTTAAGTTGTTAGGCAGTTGATTGTAATATCATTTTTTTTGGAATTTATTCATTGATTGCACTCACATGATGAAGTGCTTAGGCGTTGGTGAGTTGAATTTAATGAACGGTAAAGAGGGCGTATCAAACGAATTGAGGCACAAAATATGGGCGCATATTTGAATAAACCTGTGACGGATAAGGAAACGGAAGCGGGTGAAAATAGGCGTGTTCGCTTTGCGGCGACAACCATGCAAGGATGGCGCGTCAACCAGGAGGTTCGTATTTGTGTTTTAAGAATGAGATTTGGGATAATGCCTGTAGAGGCTTTGTAATTTTGTAGCAAATAGTAAACTAAACAAAAATACACTTATAGTCTCAAATATTTGAGTGCAATTTTAGATCTCAACCAGTTGCTCTTTTATTTAACTCTTTCAACGGATAGGCCGAGCTTTAATTAAATATGCGAATGAATTTGGGAAGAACTCGCATCAGCAAATTTGTTGCCCACATGCACGGATAGTTATTAATGCGATCCCTATAGTAATCGCCGCAACGATAAACCATATTCGAATCTCCCTACGATGCATACAAATGAGATCGAAGAACAATAGCGACCTAATAAAAACGCTCAATTATTCAGGTTTTGCGGAGAAGGGATATAACTTATTTGCTATGGAGATACAATGTTTTCCTCTCTCTTTTCTCATACTACAATTTTTTTTTTCTTGTAATGCATCAATGAAAGATATTGTTCATCGTTTGCACTTTCGTCAGTCCGTTCCCACTCATCAGATACGATCTGTGGTGTTCACAATAAAATGATTGCATGATTTTTGTGAAGTTTTAGTCACAATTGTAGTTGAGCATCAAATAATTTTCAGCTACTAATTTGCTAATAAAATACCACATAGAAGTTATTTGCTTTAAGTGATACAATGTTAATCAAAAATTAACTTCTACATATCTTTTCAATAAGTAACAATGGCATTACAAACTAAAAAATTCTCGGCTCTATACCACTACCTTAACAACTCTCATATTAAGCTTTTAAAAACAAAATGCTAGCTGCAAGCAACATACACTACAACTGTCATCGAATCGAATTTTACTCACCGATAAGCAGTTGCTATTCTTTGCCACTAACGCTGATTTAGAAGATAGTTATGGCTATATGAATTGTTCTATGTAGATGATATTTATAAGGAATTTAGCAATTTCACATAATTAATGTTTGCTAGCGAAATGTGTTGATCTATATTTGAAAGGAATCTTTTAGGATGCGCATAATTGCATTTTGGAATTCGATGAGGATTGCTCTCTTTTTGCGGTATATGATGGTCATGGAGGTACGCTATTTTGTGAGGGTTTTTATTTTTTATTTTTATTTTTTGACTTTTAATAAAAAGTGATTTTTCATCTCTTATTATCTCAATTATTGATAATTTCCGATTATGTTGAAAAGTATTCTTCACAAGTTTTTTTGTTATTTCAAATGAAAAGTTCATGGAGTGATTGTATCCTCTGAAGTAATTTCTTCTTTTTTCGTTATTGTACTTTCAACGTAGATATTTCCTTTGGGCATTTGATGCTGTGGTCATTATCGCAGATTTAGATTTGCGGTGGAGAATACAGAACTGAGATAACGATATTTTGGGATTAGGAAATCACTCAGAAGTATTATTAACAATTTTAGGCATCCAATCAAATAATCCACGATTTTGACTAAAAATCAGAAAAAATTTGTTTTCATATATGACAGCTGAACGCAATTCCAGAGTTGAGATCAACATTTGAAACAAAATCCTTCTTCAACCGTTTATGTGAATCGTTCCTGTTTTTAAAGGATTTCTTTCTCTTTCCTCCTATCTTCACTTTCCAACTTTCTCCACCCCAATTCCATGCCCAAATCTTCAGTTGTACTGTATCATTTCCCATGCAAATATTTTGTTAGACGTCGAATATTCATGAGTACAACATAATGTTTGTTCATCTGATTAATTTCTTCTTATGATTTATAAACTATTGAGGGAATATCCGAAATTCCTAAGTAAATCTGGGCTAAGCCACTTCAAGTCAATATAGAGTGTTGGATGCATTCGAAGAAAGAATCAAAGATTAAAAAGGAAAAGTGAATTCAGGCTCAGAGGTTGCTCGTTATACAGCACTGCACTTGCCGGATTTCTTGAAAGAGAAGACCTCTTGGAAGGGAGGTGACTATGAGAAGGCGTTGGATGAAGCATTCCTTGAATTCGATGAACTCCTCAGGTTTGAGCGTTTGCATCTAATTTTTTAAAATCTTTTGCAGAGTAAGAAATCATTCAACTTAAAGCATCGATCTGTAATATCACATTGCTTGAGTTATTTGATGTATTAAAGACCTTTTGTTTTGAACATGTGACCTTTTTTCATTTGATTATCGTGTATACACTACAGATTTGGGCAAGATATGTTTCGTGGTAATGGCTAATCTTCGATTGTTTATTTAAATATGTTTATAGATCAGAAGATGTGCTGAAAGAGTTGAAGGTATTAGCTGGAGTGGGAAGTGCGAATCGTAACGAGAACAGTGATGATGAGGATAAGGTCTCTTTCAACTCCTCTTTTTTTGATTCATTTACATTTGTTTATTTATTTGTTTGCTTGATGGGTTTTTATTCGTTCAAATTGTTTATCATCCTCGAAACTATAATTGCTTCTTTTTGTGCATATTACTGCATATGCAATTAAAAGCATTTGTATCATATTGCGAACAAGCTACACGGAATAAGAGCAATCGTTTAACTAAGCTAATACGTTGAACTATAGTAATATGCAGATTTGTCGTTTATCTTATTTTATTTAAAAGTCGAATTGAGTCCGATGAATTGCTAACAGTAGTTTGCTAGAATCTTAAATATTACTTCATAAATGAAGTGAAACGCTTGATCACAGTTCTCCTTCTTGTTTCGATGATTGTGTGACGAAGTATTTTAATGCAGCTATCTTTTTCTTCTCGTAGACTTTAAATTCTTTTCTCATACTCTCTATCGTTTGATCGGTAAAAAACAATCTTAATTAATTCACGAAGCTCTATCCGTAGTCCGGCTTGCGATCGTTTTTCTGCCCATGCCACCCATTCGAAATCATATTATGCTGTGTTGCTAAATTCAAAGGGTTGAAATCAGTGTTTGAGGATGCATTATGCGAGGAGGCATCGATGCCTTTGGAATCACTTCTGGAGAAATATGGATTCGCATTCCGAAGAGATCGAAACGGGAGGGCAGTGATCAATTTAGAGGATCTACATGCACTCAGAGAGCAACACGAGAGGTTTGTCGCCGGCGTTGAGGTATGTTATCGTTGTGAATGCAAATATTGCTGGGATTTACTGTTTTATCGAGCAAACGGATTGTCTCAGTGGAGAGGTTTCCTTAAAAATTGTCCTAGTTTCCTTAAATATTCTCCACCAAGCCTTTTCTAAGACTTCCGTTGTTACTTTTCAAAGGTATATTTTCATTGTCGCTTGTCACGCATTTGCAATTTTTTTGCAAAAGCAGGTTAAAGCGTCTTTGTTTCTTTATATATACCGTATATATATGTTCGTGCGTAAGCTCATATTTGTTTGCAAGAAGAAAAAATTTAATCTCCTCGACGAGACGCTTCCTTCACATTGCCATGATTAGTCAGTGATTCATAAATATTAAAATGGCCATAAAGTCTGTCGATCAATTTTAATATGTTAATTGTGCAATTGGTCTGAAGCATGGCGCATAATCAGAGTTTTTGTTTGACGATTTGTGCAGCGACTAGTCTCTTTTGAGAAAATTTTTCATGGATTTTTTTCATTGATTTTGGAGAGTTGAGTATCTACTTGACTTAGATGCTAAAGTGGATAATGCATATCGTGCTGGCACCTTTGGTATGTGTTTCTGGACTATAGTGTTGTTTTGGTCATGTTGTAATCTAGATATGTAGGCAGGTATTCCAAATAGGAAGGTGAAGAGAGTATGAAGAAACGAGTATTTTTTAACGGCTGTATTTTACTGCCATAGAGGGGAAATAAAAGCGTAATGGAACGCTGGTCTAAGTCCAATCAAGTTTAAAGGGAGATTTTTTGCAAATTTAAGGGGTACGTTGTGCCGATTGCTTCATATGGCCAAAATAAGCATAGATTTTCAGCATGCTAAAGAAAGTATATCAGATAGACTCGGTAACATCAAAATCTACGCTCAGAAACGTATGGGAGCTCGCAAACAAAGAAGTCATGCGGAGAGGATTGTGAATGATAGAATTGTGAGAAGTAGAGGGATAGAACCCAGGCCAAGATAGCTGTGAGTAAAAGACGCTGAGTGCTGTATATTGTTGTCCATTCTTATTCTTGTTTATCAAAGTATCGCTTGCCGACTACATTGTTATTATAACTCTCGAGGTGATTGCGTAAATTGTGTAGTTTTTTGAATTGCTGCAAAAGGGACGGCCTTCACGGCGATAATACTCAAAAGATATGGGCACTGTGCATGCCAAATAATATTTACAAGTCTTGTGAGGAGCAATTGATTAACCCTTTTGGAAAGTACGCAGTGGTTATACTTTAGAATATTTAAGTTATGTGTTGCGCGCTGAATGCCTAAAGATAAGCCACACAGATTGTATGTAAACTGCTCAAGCGTAGAAATGCAACTCAAAAGATGAACAAGATTTAAAGAAAGGTTCCCAAAGGATGTCTGTTCTCTTGCATATGTTGGCATTTTGGAGGTTTTTCGTAGTGGAGGTTTAGATAAGTGGCAGATGTTTATTGCTGTGTTAAACTGTTTAGCGTTTAATTTCTCAAAGGTTTACAAGTGATTAGCAGAAGCTTATTCTGGAGTTTTATTCGTTTGAGGCAGCTAAAGCTTAAGGGAAGATCACGCAGACAGCGTCAAAGCTACAGTGTTGCGCAGATTTTCGTTTCGATACAGATCGCGCGCACGATATGATGAATCATGAAAAGCATCCATAGAGTGATCATGAAAATAGAGATTTTAGAAAGTAGCATTGTTGAAGTAGAGAGTTTCCAAAAGCATAGGAACGGGAAGTAGAAAATTCGATGCTGTGGATTTTTTTTTTTTTGATGAAGTTGCCGTCATCTAGATTTTAGCGCACAGTTGCTTGTTTCTGAGAAGCGAGGTAGGGGGAGGGGGTAGGGAGGTGGAGGCATCTGTATTGATAAAGTGATCAAGATTTAGTATAGTGCAGATTGACTCAGTTCCCCATTCAGTGGAATACTGCCCAAGAACAACTTTTAGACGAGCGTTTAAACGTTTCGGACATTTTTCGTAATTTCTGATCATCAATATAAACAATTGATTTATTAGCATATATCCAAAAAGCAAATGGCACACATTCCTATGTGCATTTTTTTGCGATCTCAAACAACAATCTGTCTTCATGGAAATTATAAGGTGCGGCATTTGCAAGAATTGTTGTGTTATGTCGATCAAACGTAACGTTTGACTGCATGTGCTACTGACACAACTATATTATCGATAATACTCGCATGAGTTTGGTGAAATCGCATTTGCGATGATGTCTTGCAGCAGATCACTAATACCTATATGCTGTTTCAATTTGACTGTTGCGAGCTAGATTCGAGATGAGCTTTCGTAGATCATTGAGTATTGATTTCGAAATGATTGAATGATAAGGCCGAGTTCATAGTAGTTTATGAAAGTAATTTTAGATCAAACGATTATAGTTACTAAATTTCACAATTTTGAGTGGTAGTGAAAATTGCTTAGAGAATTTTCACAAGTTGTTGTGTACAGATTGCCGCATTACTATAGTGCGTTTTGTCTTTGAAAGTGAGAATGATGAGTTTATTACGTGACATCAATCCATCATGAGAAGGGTAAATTTTTTTTTTCCTCGAATATTCTCGAGTTTATTTTATGGAACTATGATTGTGCGTTGTTGTGTGTTATTTTGACGTGCATTGAACATCACTTTGCAGCATAGAGTTAAGAGCATGTGAGGATCTCTATAGACGAGAGTGCTACGGCAAATCATTAAATATCATAAAAACTCTAATGTTCATCTCTTCGACCTTTCATATGACATTCTTCATCACGATTGATACGCATTCTATGCAAAATAATTAACATCCATTTAAATAATCAAAATTTTGACTTATTTAGCCATTCATAGTTTGAAAATTTTTCGATTTGCTTTACTCGCTTCAATTTGAATATATTCAACAAATTTCGCATTTATTAATGAAAGCATTTTCTATTAGCTCGATTGGTAGAAAAATTTGTAAGCTAATTGTGTTGGAGATTTCTGTCTTTGTATATCGACATTGGTACTTATTCCGCACTTGAAAGATCGTTGTCTCTTCGATTCCATTGTCACATAAATCAATGGTTTGTATGATACACCTCGTGTCAAAAAGATGTCTGCAACGATGACTCAGTCATAGTGCCAGAAAAAAAGACGCTTAAAGGATGCTGCAGCAATATATTCATTTAACTGATTGGCCAGGCTGTTTAAATGAGCTTCGCGACCATTTTTTGTTTTCCCGACGAGAAGAATTTGATGCTAGGTGGCGACTCTTTTAGATGGACGATGCTAATAAAATTTGAGGCGATAGTTGCTCACTAGAAATTTGCTCAGATAGGTGAGAAGATGTGGTTATAAATGGCTTTAACACACCAGCTGATGTTTTGAACATTGGCCATGCTCTTTGGCAGCTTGCCAGTTGATAGATTTAATGTCCTTTATGCATTGACTATTTTTGATGGTTTAATCGGATTACTTTCCACTTCAAAAGAATAATTCTGCGTTCATCTATGCAAGGGTGCATGCCAGTTAAACGATGTAGATGGAGGGCTATGCATAATACAATTGGTGCTAACGGAAGAGTGTTTTTTGACGGTATCGTTTATGAACCACTCGGCACATTGATAAAAAAAAAATTTTTTTTTATTTTTCTCTGCGATATCTTCTTTGGGACTTATGAGGTTGCCAATTTTTACTTTTTTTTTTCTCCATCTCCACCTTCATTCATCTCTACTTTCATCACCAAATCTTATTCGCTTATGTCTTTCTTGTTTTGCGTAATTTCCTTTAGCCTATTTATGCATAGCGAGTAATGTTGGTATTCAGTGAAAACTGATGATATATAACTGTTGGGATGGTATTGAATAAATGGACACTCCAATATAAGATCGTATATTTTAGGAGAATAGTTTTCACACCTCATTATGCATCATTATTATTAAACTTTACGATTAAACTGAAATAATTTTCATGCCTTTGTTGACTAGAAAGGTCAATGAACTAATTTTAATCAATCCATATATATATGGAAGATGTTAAATTATTATTCAGTTTCCGTAAGGGTTCCTCTTTCTAAAGGTGACGAGTTAGCAATTGCCTTCATAGTATTTGAGATGCTGAAATGAAGAGAAAATGCTTTCCGCTTGTTCGGAACTTTCCGCGATTCGAAAAAAAAAATTTACTGTTTAATGTTTTAGATCATGGAATGTTAGTGTTTGATTAGACAGAAGATAGAAAGATGCGGAATTGGGGGCGCCTTTGAAATGCGAGAAGGAGATTGAAGGCTTCTTATATAGCCTAAACTTTGTCACTATATCGGGAGCTATGAAAATATCAGTTGTTAATGGCGAAATTATGGTGTTTATGTGTTTGTAGGCACCGAGGTTTATGCCGTCTAGTGTTTTTGTGAGAAATTATAAGTGCTCAATTCACAAAAGCATTAGTTCAATATTAGTGTTTTTGTGAAGTGGTGAGAAATGGTTACGCCATTCACATGTAAAATGAAATACGATTCTTTCTTATTGGGCGTTGAAAGAAATATGATTGAGATTGGGGTTTAAATTCGAGAATGAGGCTTAAATTTCACGACTGAGGGTTTATGCCGTTCGCGCCTTTTGAAAATAGACTGTTCAAAATTGAGTGTCCATAGAGAGAGGCTTATTTGCAGAAAGTGCAGCACAAGTCTATTATCATTTCTCCATTAAAGGATGACGAGAAAGGGAAAGAAAATGGTGGTGAAGAAAAAGATGCCGAAACGAGTGAAACATTGGATGATAAAGATGGGATAGTAAATGCACGACAAGAGGAGAAGAAAAAGAAACGAGTATGTGAGTCGCCGATTGGAGAAGCGGCAAAACGGACGAAATCCTCTGAGAACGCAGATGAAAGTAGGCTTATTACCGCTTAGTCGATGCTCATTTTGTTCGGTTTATAGTGATTTTTGAATGACCTCATTGCTTAGTTTTTTATGAATTATGATCAGTGTTGTTGAAATTGAATGATTTACACTAATCACGATAACAATACATAAGGAATGCTACTGATACTATTTGCAAGGCATTTGCATCAACACTATAAAAGTAGCATGAACTAGTGGTTGTTCATTGTTGTGATTGGAGTGCACACATAAAATGATCTTTGGTCTTTGTGTGGGTGATAGCATTTCTTTACAAATGACGTCATCAGCTCTTCATCATTGACAGCACTGTTATGTTTAGTTTCACTTCACATTGTTTGATGTGTTCAGCGAACATTAGTGAGCCAATCATTTCACATCGCATTAAAGCGTTATCTCCTAGCTAGCTGAGTCATTTAGTGATATCCAATCGTATGATCGTTTATCATCCTTGAATATTTCTTATCACGGCAAATAATCTCATATTAACGAGTGATATATCGATATTTAAATTCGATTGTTTAAACTCATATCTGCATTATGCAAAAAGCAGTGTGCGATCCAGAGACATCGTTTCGTTGAAGAAGCGTGATAGGGCATCATCCAGCCTACTTTTAGCAGATCGGATTTTAATGTTTAAATTTGGAAAGCAGTAGCTCAATTATTGAAGACTTAGCACATTTAAGGGAAAGCATCTGCTAAGATGCATTCGAAGCTATGAAATTTCATACTGAAATGCCATTTTTATTATGTAGGTGTGTTGAGCATAAAGAGGTGAAAATCAATGAAAAGTTTAAAATAAACTTCAGAAGCGGATGAGCCATCAACAGCAACCGCACGACGACATTGCTTTTCGGAATCGCATTCCTCCAATTGCACCACATCGGATGATGCTCCTCGTAACAACGGGTTCGTCTATTACTCTATTTAACTGCATAGTATTGACGCATGCAGTAGATTTTTCTTGTTGTCACCTTTTGAAATAGATGTGATTGGGCTGGATGAACAGCCTAGTTTGCATAGAATTAGGCCGATGGCTGTAACCATGATTTGAGTGACAGCAAAAGGGAAATAGCTCGGGGGAGGGGGATTCAGCGATTTCTTTTTGGTCGTACCTCAAGATTGGTACAACGTGCAACGAGAGTCAGTCCATTTTTGAGTTCATTGGCGCAAACCCTATCTAATAGGCTCGTGCTGCTTCTAAACTTTTGAGAGAAAATCCGCAGGTTCTGGGTGGAATAAGTTTTGAGGCCGCAGTGTTTCTTCAGAGAAGAGCAGTACTCGAAGGAGAGGATATGGTTTCTTTAGGTTGCTTCCAGCACCTCGTTAGCTAAAAAAGTCACAGTTATGAATTCTTAAAGCATGGTTTTGTCATTGTTAGCTTTCAAAATGAGCAAGAAATATCGAAAATATCGCCTCAACGGAGGCAAGCTCCACATGCACCAGCGTTGTCAGATCGGTTAAGGGCTTCATCGAAGTAGATGCCTTTTGGAAATTAGCAAATCTGAGATTCGGCAATCTGGAATGCCGTCATAGATGAATAACGAAAGCTTCATGCAAAACAACTGAAATTTTTCTAATAAGCCAAAGACGAGGCGTTGAAAAATTTTAGGTAATAGACGGCAGGAGCTCGGTAAACCTTCATTCGATGTTTAGAAGGGGGATATCCTCTTCTGATTGAAACTTGGTGTTAAGAGAACGGAAATTCCTACATTTTTCCACCTTGGCAACGAGTATGAATTGGAGGTCTATGTAGAAGTCTTCCTTATCCATTTTGTGCTGTGACTGTAATTAGTGTTTGATCCACCTATGTTCTCAGTCCGAAACTCTATTGATTTCGTTGAGATCTTGATAAGTTGACAGTGATAGAGGCAGTTATAGGCATGCAACAGCTAGACGGGAGAGAGCATCGAAGAGCGAATCGGAGGCAGCCGAAATGGTGAAGGAAGGGAATGAGGAAACGAAAGACGGGCTTGATATGCGACAGATCGCTGAACAGTGTCGTTCCACTGACAAACCGCAGCCTTCCGCGTAATGCTAACATCAGATTCTCTTTATGAATACTTTTTAGTTTACCGTTGCAGTGAGGTGTGTTGCTTTTGATGAATCGTTGTGTTATTTTGCAATAAGTAGTTCCTACAAAATAATCGTGCTAATGAACATTTCTATTCGACATTACAGTATGACTTATATAATCGTCTATAATTGACATTATCAAAAGGTTATGGTCACAATAATAACTGAGAGTTACGCTAGCTCAGTCTCTTCATTTATTCACCATATTTAGAAAAGAGCAGTGGGAAAGAGGAGCGAGTTCTTTATATTTTCAATCACTCGTTGCTAGGCCTTCCGTGTATCAGTAGTCAATATTTATATCGATAGGTTGGTCAGAAATAGAATCCCTTTCGCCATATTGCTGTAACATAACCATACAATCAGTTTAGAACGCCAGAAACACAGACGGCAGTTTCATCGGACTCAGAGCAATCTGTGGATGACGACTATAACGAAGATGAGGAGATGAGTGAAGATGAAGAGGAATCAGAGGAAGTTGATGAGGTGAGCGCTTTACAGATGGCTGACTCTTTTGATATATCGTTTTGGCGTTATTGAGGCGTATTGAAGTGGTGGTCACCACGTTTCATCTCCTCTCCTATTTATCCAGGTGCTCTGAAAAAATTTTATTATCCCTCGATGAGGGCTTTTTACGAAAGACACGACGGACAGGTGGTTGAAGATAATACGCTAAGAGGCAGTTCTTTTATACGCTTAAATGTTTTTGAGGGAAAGCAGACTAGTGTACTCAGGTGTTGTGTTGCAGGATGAGCCGGCATATAGTGGCCCCTCAGGTGATACTCCTGGCGAAGATTCTGGCACAACCGCTTGCGTTCTGCTTCTGTTTAAGGTGAGTCTGCGCTTCTTTTTGCGGCACTTTGTTACTCAAGGTGTAGTGTATTGCTCATTAATAAAAACCCATCTTTTAGAAGCTTGTGAATTTTTTACTTATGTTCGTTTCAATGGCAAAGTGTTTACGCAGTTAGATGGTTCTTAGGTGATAAGATTGGTGCTTGTTTAGTGGAGTTGAAGTTGCGTTTGTAAGAAGTGAATTTTCTTTTTCTGTTGTGAAGGTAGGTTAGTGACTACTCGCAATGAAGGGAACAATCATTTCTTCTCTTTTCTTCTCGAAGTGCAAAAAAAGTCGTCACTGTGTTTTAAAGCCAAACAGTGAATGCCTGTATAATGCGCACTTCTCCATGAATGTCGTCTGTGCAGCCTTAATCCTCGATTTGCACAAATTCAAACTCTCTCAAATATTTGAATAAGTGGATAATAAGGAAAAACGCGTATTCTGTTTGTTGGATATGACGATGGAGATCGGTGTTTTATATATATGTGGTTTATTGAAGGACAAAGTGATGGTGGCTAATGCGGGCGACAGCCGAGCCGTTCTTTGTAGAAAGGGGACCGCAGTTGATCTATCCGTCGATCACAAGCCTGAAGATGAGAGTGGTTCGTTTTTGAATTTATTTTATAGTTTTTCAATAATGACAATCCTTTCCTTTTGCCATTTTCCGTTCGTTTAAGTATTTCTTTTGACTGCATTGTTTTGAATGTTTTCTTGTAATATGAAAAACATTGTTTATTCCTCTGAATCAAATGAATTGTTCGGTCATTGATCTCAAGGCACAGCATTTTGCATTAATTGATTTGTTTTTAGCTGGTCTATAGCTTCGTCATGTTCAACTTTCTTGTTCAAGCTCGAGTTGTCAAAAGTTGTTTTTGACTTTAGTTGGAGCAATTAATTATTAATTCGCTTTGGGTGGTTTAAGATGGAGCAGCGATGTATTTTTACCTTGTAGATTGATGGATGTTGGCATTGGCTGTTACTGATCGGTGTTTACAGAAAAGGCGCGAATAGAGGCGGCAGGCGGAGAAATCAGTATGGACGGACGAGTAAACGGTGGTCTCAACCTTTCCAGGTGTGGTCTTGTTCGAATTTGATAGCATAGTTGCATGCTTTTGTTACTAAGCTTTATTCATATTGAAAAAAAAGTACTGAAAAGTAGTCTTGACATGTTTCGAGATTTGAGGTCCTAAAATCGGCGCATCGGTCGACGCGTGTGTTGAATCTTTGCAATCTTTCGATAGCTTGTCGATGTTTTTTCGGTTTTGATGGGGTGAACTCAAAAGAAAGAAAATATTTGCATTGCTTTTTAATAGTTCCGTTCACCTTTTCGTGGATGCAAAAGACCCTACGGAGGTTTCAGGGCACTTGGTGATCATTTCTATAAGAAGAATGACTCGTTGCCCCTCAAAGACCAAATGATCTCGGCTCAGCCAGATGTCACAGTCCACAACATCAAACCAGAGGACGAATTCGTCGTCATCGCGTGCGATGGCATATGGTACGTGTTTCGATGGGAAAAATGCCGAGTAACGTGAAAAGAAAGCGTTGACTACAAGGTTCGAATAGAGCAGTGCAATCTTGTAGGGACGCCTTATAGGGCAAGTGAAAGGTTTATTAAACTCTCTTCAAAGGGAGCTTTGTGGGGTCTCTTAGGTAAGCCACAAGGTGACATTCAAGTCGTCAGTTCGTCAGAGTTTTATGTTCGCGTGGACTATATCTTTATATCCCTGAATATTTCGGCGTTTTGCTTTTTGCTAAAGTTTTCATCGCCAGTTGTATGCATTCTATTTTGCTCGGAAACTTGGATTTGTATCGAGCGTTTTGTCAAAAGATGGCAAGTGAGAAACCACGTGACATTCAGGTAGGATTTTTGACTGTGGGCAATGATACAAAAAATTCATGGGCGAAATTTTTTATACAGAGTATGAAACTGAAACTTCAGGCTTAAGGTGTTGCCCCTGGGTGGATTATAAGAACTAAGTTAGAAGGTAATCGACGTTTATTGATCTGTACGTCGAGCAAATGCGTTCATTTGCGAAAAGCAATATCAACAGTAAAAGATCGCTTAGATAATGAACAATCGAGAAATGAAGTGAACGTTGAAATTAAAATGATCCTTATGCAGGAATTCGCTGAGCAGCCAGGAAGCCGTCGATTTTATTCGGAAAAGGATATCCGGCGGTGTTCCACTCAGGGATATATGCGAGCAGGTATGTAACCCGGCCCCTGTTCATTTCTCTCATTAATTTTCTCGTTCGCCAGTCACTGGAACTTGAGCAAAGAGAATGTTCTGAAGTGTGATGGAAATCTCTTTGCTCGGCTTTTATACGTGCTGATTCCACAGATATTAAAGGTGAAATATGACCTAGTGGGCGGACCCCGTTCGTTGACGAAATCCATGTCGGAAAGCGCTTCCCCAATCTTTTGGTCGGGTAACCGCTTCAGTGAATTGCCGCCCAATTTCTTCGTCCTCCTCACCCCAGGAAAGCTGCCTCTCAGTGGAGATTCCCCGGCGGAATACTGCCTCCTCGCCTTGGAACATACCTTAGTCCATACCGGAATCTCAGGCCATTTTTTTTTCAAGTTTCTCGTTCTGTTCATGAAATTTTCCACTGATGCTTTCCTTTCCTCCCCGACAAAAATCATTTCTGCTAGGGTGGACCCCAACTTGCGAGACGTGAAGGCGGTGTCTGCGGGAATATATACAAAACTATGACTTAGTTATATGTGTAACGGAAATATCTTTGGATATAGAAGTGTTCACTATTATCTAAACACGAACTAGTAGACTCAAATTTTACAGATGTGCAACGAGTGTCTATCGCCGAACACGGCAGGTGATGGCACCGGCTGCGACAATATGACCGTCATTGTGGCCGAGTTATTGCGCGAATAGACAGCGGCCATGCACTTTGTAACTCGGCGGCGTGATCCTCTCATTTCTCGTTGTGTCCTTGCTCGTTGTCTGAGAATCTGGATTTTATCCCTTCCTTTTCAAAGAACTCCGTTATTTCGCCCTCCTTGTGCATCTGCACCAAAATGTCGCAACCACCAACGAAGTTCCCATTCACATATACCTTAAATTATACATAATAAACAATTCACTAAAATTGTTGCAGAGGAGAGGAAAAGAAAGGGCCGAAGCATGTAACATAAGCTGGTGAGAGAGGGCCACATTAATGTTGTTGTTTATTTGCAGAGGTGTCTCTGTTTGTCTGAGAAGATATCGCTTTCCCATAATTTCCATTGTTTCTTTGCATAGTACAATAAAATATTTCAAAAACACTTTGTGGGAAAACAAACTTCAAGTGGAAAAGTGCCACCAAAAATAACCACATAGGATAGAGCATTATTATTAATAGTAAGCTAGACTTTGCAAGCTAATGCTGTCACCAAAAATGGGAAATCTGTGACGATCCGAATGTGGAGAACATGAAGAGTGACGGCATTGCGCGAACATAACCAAACGATCCCTAGTGTATGATTTGCTGCAGGAAACATGAGAAGAAAGACCACCTTGAATTATGCAGTACGATTGCTCTTTCACACTCCACAATTGCAGCTGCACATTTGCGAAGGCTTTTGCCACTATTTTCAAAGAAAATAGATGATCGCCTATTTTTACTTAAGATGTCACCTACGTACAAATAAGCGAAATTTGCATCGTCTTGTCCACATAATTTCCCGAAGGGATCAAATGGCGGCAAACAATGAGCATTTCATTTACGGAAACGTTCATTGGTAGTGCAGCTAAGAGGATGCCAGTGAATGTGACCGAAAACCGAAAAGATAAGCTCTTTTGTTGGAACCGATACTTCGCAACATTTTTCCATCGGGTCCAAAACGGCAAATGCAGTAAAAAATGTTTTCAAATTTCAATAAATTCTTTTAAATGACTACCTGAGGAATTGTAGGCCAATCACTGAATTTCTTGATACCTTCGCGTAACTCACTGTCTTCAAGAACATTGTAGTCCTTGAACTTCACCTCGTGGAAATCGAGTACCTATAAATGCTCAATGGTGAAAACCGACGGTGACCAAACTTCGCACTACAATGCACGCATACGTGCGGGGAAAGCAGCAGCTTAAGGAGAACGTGATCCTCATTTCTGAACGGAACTAGAATGTGAAGCCAAAAAGCTCTGTACCCGCCTTTCCGCCGCCATATAACTTTCAAGTCAAACTAGCCCCCAGAAGCCCAATCCTCATAATACAGACATGCACCTCCTCTCCAATCCAGGCCCACGTGTTTCTGCAAAAAAAAAAAAACGTATTTTTTGCTCACGTTCTTGCTGCTCCGTTAAAAAAAAAAAAAAAAAACTCCGTCAAGTTACTCGACCTTGTCGTGGAACCATTGCAATGAACTCAATAAAAGGCATCTTCGCTCTTTTTCCATCCTGTTCTTGTATCCCTTTACCTTGGAGTTATGATGCACAACACAATCTATCCCACCATTCCCCACTAGCAGCACTCCAACGGACTAGCAACGACAGAAGTATCTCTGCAATATTTGTGGGAAAAAAGATTAAATGCGAACTCAGCAACGCTAAACAACGTACCAATTTTACGTTCCTGCTGAATCCACACATAGGCTCATCCTGAGTGCCTTTCATAAATACAACCACTGGTGCACTCGTAACACAACCCTCTATGCGTTTACGCAACGATTCGCTTAGATTTGCGGTTGAGAAAGCACGTATCGCATAAAACGATCGCAAAAATGCACTTTGACACCTCAGTGACATCTGAATGCAATAAGGCTCAAAAATAAAACAAGAATGAAATAAATTCACACATGAGATAGGCACAAAAGCTTATTATTGAGCAGTTTATTAGCTAATGCAGGTATTACAAGCCAGAATACGCTCCCTTCTCTCTCCTTCAACCTACCCTCCTTCCCTTCCAAAAATGATGCTGAAGGTACTTCGCTTCCGTCGTATAAATATGTGGAAGTTTTTGCCAGGCATCAAACGTCATCACATATGTATTTGGGTATGACAGCAAATAAAATTAAAAGGGTCCAAATTAATTTCGTTGAAACGTAAGAATGCAAGGGGAGGGGCAAGAGGATGAAGAAGGGAGCCACATGGCCACATTGTGTGCAGTTCATAACATCCACAACGACAACACTTGACAAATTCAAAGGATACCGGAAGCTGACCGAACCCAGTGTTCATCAAATGATTCAATTTGAGGACGAACCCTCCTCCCAGTTGCAATTCCCTAAAGAAACATTCATTGGTCGATATTACTTCCCTCCGTAAAACGTTCTCTATGCACATGGATGTATATGCTCATCCGTCTATGCGGTAGTTCAGGTCGCAGATTGTTTAATCAGCCGATTTTATGGAAAACGCATAGTTAGATGCCTTATCTTTCTATTCGCTGTGATTCATTAACAACGACGATCGTTACGGGACATTCACCTAAGCAACTGATGGGTTCTAACTGAGATTCGAGAATAAATTTAGAACTTCGGACTAACTAGTTACTCTCACTGGCCTGGCAAGTGGTGAACGACCAACCAGCTGAATGACTCTTGTCGCAATAAAAACTGAATGTGTAATTAATTTTGAACCTCGGAGTTGAGCAAGAGAGTGTCAGCCTTTGTGAATGAAGAGTACATTTTTAGCCTTCGCCGACGCAAGCAGTATATCAGATGAATACTAATCCAGGGGTTATACCCGTGGCTTGAACTATTATTTTAGCACTTCACATCCCTGCACTCTCCAGCATCACCTCCCCCCTCTCTCCGCTGTAGATGAACGTCCTTCAAGGAATTAGTATTCCCTGAAGAATCCCTCTCCTCACCGCCAGGTAGTCTCCTCTTAAAACGACTCCCCACCTCCAAATCCTGTATTAAAGCAGTACCTGCACCACGGATTTTCGTCCATCGAATAATGTTATCTTCGGAGGAAATAAAAAATCTGACTCGAAAATAATCATGCACGAAACAAGCACTGTGGCTGTTGAATCATCCAGAAAAGTATACTCAATGAGGAAATATTATTGCAGTGGAAGGAACCTATTCCCAAAAAAGGCGTTCCTGTTGCAGCGAGTACCTCCTTTCCACAACGTTGGCAAAGGTTGGTCGATAGGACGACCAGTAGAAAGCGAACTATTTCTAAAAGAATCTTTGGAAAATCCATTACCATTCGCTTCATCTGCCTTGTATCAATATTCTTCAAAAAAAAAAAAAAGAGATAAGAAATAAATTTGCAGGAAATGCAAACCAATAGAGCATATGCAAATATATAGTCAAATGAAATTTTTATTCGACTTGTCGACGTTCAGATCGTTAGTTCAGAGAAAGAGCACAAACGAAGATATATAGCCAACGGTGAGAGAGGAGTCAAAAACAATGAAACACATTCACGGCATTCAGCGAAATGAATCGAAACTCAATTCACATACAACAATAACAATATTCACAAATGTTACGAGTGGAAATGCGTTGCTATTCACAGAAAGTAATCCGGTTGTGGCTTCTTTGCTGGAGCACCACGATTCTCCTGAAAAAATATTCCATTAAACAATCCTTAACTAACAAATAAATCCATTGCATTTGGCTGAATGCATTAATTAGCATCATTTTCAACTTTAACGCTAAAATGCATAGAAATATAAATATATTTGAAAAAATATAGCAATAACATTGGTTAAGGTAGAGAAAAAAACTTAACCAATATTAACTTCCAAGTCAGCTATACCCCGCTTTCTTCATAGTAAACTGTCCGCAAAAATAACCATCGATTCCTAATGCTGCCTTTCAATCGGATCTTTGGAGATGTGCATAATAATTGCCTGCATTCATCCGTCCAAATATTTACACATGGTCATCCAGATGGCATTCATACGATTGTTAGCCAACCAAGCCAACCAAACCTGCATATTCCCATGATTTTAGACAGATCAACACAGAGTGCTTGCTAACATAAATATTAGAGAGAAAGGAAAATGAAAAGTAAACCTGGGGAGCTGCCTCGAATATGGTAAAGTCTTTGTTTAGTTGCTCATCAAGTTCCAATATTGCGGCCACATTCCCACACCTTAAAAAAAAAAGAAAGATTTTAATCTCAAATCAAACACTGATGAGGCTGTAAACGGTAGGATGTCCTCGGCTGATGTTCACTGAAGACAACTGTTTTCATCTACCACTGAACCCCGTCTTTTTTAGCTCTTCACTTGGATAAAAAAAGGGGATATACAAATGTGAAATACAACTCTTAAAAAACATTCACTGCTCAATTGTGCAGTAATATCTGAAGGAATTAAGCAGGCTGTGAAGTATCCTAATAAAACATCAACAATAAGCGGAAATATCAAGAATAAAAATGTAAACGATGAGGTTAGTACCTGTAGCAATAATTGGGTGCAGACCACACGGTGAGTACAGTTTCATTAAAATGCCACTTGTAGCCTTCCATCACCAACTGATGGGCACGACAGATCAAATCGACACCATTCGTTTCACAGAATGCCTAAAAATTACATTCTTTTGAAGCATTTTTGCACTCGAATATAAAAACACATCAAAAAGAAAACCCTAAAATACGATCGATATGAATAACGTCAGTGATTTAATGTCAAGTTGAATTATACACATTCAAAGGAAATGAACAGAATTGGAACTGTGTTGCAAGATGCAACAAAATTACACAGAATCTACTACTTCAAGGGCAAAGGAAGCGAAAAAATCGACCCGACTATAAGTCACACCCATTTTATAAAAGCTACCTTGACAACATCGGAGCCGAACAGATATCCAGCACCACGGGGACTCACACCCCAACCAACACTGTCCTCTGGATCTGACCACAGTAGATCACACATCGGCCCGTCATGTGGAACCTAAAATAACGTTCATATCAAGAAACATTTCAAAAAAAAAAAACACTCACAAATAACAATATAATATGTTAGTAATTCTTAGAGATCGGAGTTGGAAAAAATTAAACATAACAGAGGAACCGAATTACTGAAGTGAATTATACTATGCTTAAAACAATTAAACAATAAATAAAAAACGGTCTCCAATCCCTGCAAACTGCGATCATTCGTTATCACTGCTACTGATCCCCATCCTCGCCGATATGACGACTTCATAAACTTAGCATTCAATAAAATATTTGCATAAATCCATATCGTAATTTTTAAGGACCCACCACATGCAAGAATGCTCAAATATCGATCACAAATGAGAACAAATATACCTCTTGTTTCCTATCGATAGTGCGGATTTGGTCGAGTGTTTGTATACTCGGCGATAGACCACCATGAACACAGAAAACCTTGCCGGCAATGACTGCCGATAAACTCAAACAATCAAATACTTCGGTGCAACACCTGCAAAGAGATCCGATTTCATACCATATTTAGTCACAAGATCGAAAAGAAAGTGAAACGTTTAAAAACTCTCTCCTTTCACTAAAATGATAAACGCTCGGAATAGTGCAACAAAATTTGCATTGAGATTAAGATAAGCCAACAATTCAGGCAAAACAATTCAAGTTTCCGTTGGAAAGATTACGTTGGCAATATGTGTGATTGAAGAATTAAATTTTTTTCTTACTCTATCTGTGGCAACCTCTCCTCCTTAAACCACCTTCATGTAGCGCCTTCACACCAATGATGAAACGTGAAAATGCTTAAAGCCTTATTGACCACAACGATCAAATGTATCAAATAAGGGGAAAACTCATCAGAATACCCAGAAACTGGAAACAATGAGTTAAGTTTACTCATAGAGAGATCATCATTCGAACAATAAAACAGATAAAACACTACGATAAAAGAGATGCCGATTCCATGATTATAAACAATACTACTTTTTACCCCCAACTACATCAGCTTCAAATTCCCAGTTGGAACTGCTTCTCATTTTGTTCAAAATTTCTCTTCCGCGGCATAAATTAATTTTCACTTCCGATCCGATTCAGGGGAATATGACAAAATTACAAACTATAAAGCAAACAAGATCGGTGTAGTTTTGCCCTTTTTTTCGACAAAAAGAATCCACATATGGTGCAATACATTTCAGAATCCAAAAATGTCAACAAATGGCTATAAACTTATTAGATTGCACACAAAAATCATTCAATATTCAGGCAAACTAAGATCATCAAAACACAGCCCTCTAAATCAAAACAAACTCATATAGAGAAATGATGGACAAGGACAAACCTCCAAACCGAAGAGGATCCGTACTTCCTTAAACATTCGTCATAAAATCCATAAACTTGGGTTATTTGACGTGACTCGTGGTTGCCTCTGATAAGCATCATTCGGTCCGGATATCGCACCTTCAGTGCTAACAACAACAAAAACGTCTGCAATTAGAACTGAAGGTGAACCGTACCCCGTACTGATATGCACTCTTCCTGTTACTTCCGATATTTTTATATTTCTGGTGAATTGATAACGTAGAGGGGAGGGAGAGGAGTGGGGAGTAAGGGCTGGAAATGGTGACTGGCAAGCATGATTTCAAAGGCCTTCAGATCATCGCCAAATTTCATTTGGGATTCCCAGCATGAGCATGCTAAAAATGATTTCGGTAACTATTTAACCTTATTGGCAAGACTAACGTAATTATCTCTTTATATTAATCAAAGTTCTGTGAAATCTCATCAGCTCCGCAGTTCCACTATACAGATGCCGATAGCGAGATTTTCAATGTTTTCACTCCTGTTAGAGAAGAACGGCAAACAAAGATCAGTGTACTTTAGTTTTTCAGTTGTTATGTGATGGGCTGAAAATTTAAAGTCAGTAATGAAAATCTCTAAAAGGTTATTGAAAAGTGAAAGTTTTTATTTCCTATAATAAGCGAGATCCTCTCCAGTTTCTTGGTGACTTCTGACATCGATTATTAGCTTCCTGAATATGGAAAAATGCTTCTGAAGAAGGTGACGGATTCGGAAGTGATCCTCTTCTCACCTGATCATTCTCAAGGACGGGATCTCTTTTTCCGCCTTCGTCTAGAAAAGCTTTCGCTTTCGTTCCTCAAAAGTGCCCTCAAAAATTCGTTGCAATACACAGACCGAAGGAGAGTTCGAAACTGAACTTTTCCTTCATTCATTAATGGTAATCACTTTTGTATATTAACACCCGTTGAAGAAAATTAGAATCAACGGATTAGAATCGATGACAAAACGGAATTCCATTCAATGTTTAAAAAAAGACGCAAAACGGAAGGACGATTCACCTCAACAGAATAGAAACCCCGGTCGACGAAATCACCAAGGAAGAGGTAATTCGTGTCGGGTACTTCACCGCCTACTTTGAATAGCTCCATAAGATCATAGAACTGACCATGGATATCGCCACAGATCTAAAAATGCACCGCTTCAAACGATTGACCTACAACGAGCACCAGAACATACTCTTACAACATACTAACGTAGAAGTGCTTTGGAATTCTTCTCTTTCCGCAGCACAGAACAGGATGGTATGGAAATGACGATATCAAAGCAGTACAAATGTTCCGCGTTAACAAGAATTCTCAATGAGCAGCACTCATTAAAAGAATCGTACTTATAGTGCATCTACCTGAAAAGCTATAAGGTCGATTTACAAGGACGTATTAAAATAAAGCTACAACTACCGATACAGCACAACTATAATACGTTTCACAGCAAATATCCACTGGCATAAAGTAAGAATAGTGAGATTTTCTTCTTATCCATTATTCATTTTGCAATGGTTGTTTCCTCTTCATTGCTTCGCATTGTTACTGTCCATCATTCCCGCTATCTGTTTTCCCTATCATTTTTCCTTTCAAACCGACGTCCAGACAGACATTGCAATACTAAACAGTGTGAATCATCAATGCTAATTTCCATTAAAAGTCGAGGATTTAGGATGAAATAGGCGTGAAGACGATAGAAAAAATCTAATAAATAAATACCGTCACTGGCGAATCGACCACCTGAACGTTACCCTCTTGAAGGAGGATCTCACGTGCTTTCGCACAAAGAGCCTTCACCTCCTGCTCAGGTATGCATTCACATCTCATTAACGTTTCGATCTGCCTGTAAAGTGAAATTATCTTCAGCAATATCACCTGAGGGATTAACCT
This sequence comes from Baylisascaris procyonis, assembly GCA_037389465.1. Classification (NCBI taxonomy): domain Eukaryota; kingdom Metazoa; phylum Nematoda; class Chromadorea; order Rhabditida; family Ascarididae; genus Baylisascaris; species Baylisascaris procyonis. The sequence continues at coordinate 2,795,630 of JAZARR010000154.1, read as the reverse complement.
CTCCCATTGCCAGCTACCAACAGAAGCTCTCAAAAATTATCGTTTGCTATCCGATAGCCTGACTTCTTAGTGGCGATTGGAAAGGATGCAGACTTATCAACATCCAATTATATTTGCCGATTGAAAACCCTCAGCAATAAGGAATTATACTTTATCGCTCGAAGCGAACGAGAATGACATGATTTTCTGGTATCCAGATACTTGCCGGCATTCGGATTTGCACTCTGATCCCAGCCCCGCTATTTGGCTCTGTTCATTCCCTATCAATGCGTAATTAGTAACAATACAAATCGCTAGGCCATCACAACTGATATAGCTTCATTTATTCAACGGCGGAATGCACTAAGCTGGCTTGAACAGTAAGCACTTCCACAGAATTAGTACCCATACATCGCAGAGTGGTCAATTGCTTAAACGCTTCAAAAACGATGCAGTTCTAGGTAAATAGTCTTAATCATGCACGCAAAAGGAAGCTTAATGATCCATTATTAAAAGTTACGAGACCAGCGTCGAATTCAGACATGAAAATATTCATTGCAAATCATTGTTAATAAGTTGGCACCCTTCCCTATCCTTCTCGAATTCTAAGCGGCCGCTGTGTATTAGCTTTTGGGGATGGGAAAGGGTCCAAACATTAAAACGGTGCTATCTTCTTGGTGGAACGTTTACGCTGAATCGCAAGCATTTTTGGACTTCTCAAGTCAAATCAGGTCCAAGTTCATCTATGCCAATATTCGGTTCCGAATTTAATCGATGTAATTCATCGATCTGCATAAATAGACACACGTATCGACATAAACAGATATCACTGCTGATCAGAAAACTTTGTAAAAAATACTTAGGAAGACTATATAAAATAAAAACACTGAATCAAATGAAAGCAAGAGCATATTCACATATATTTTTTCATCCACCATTTTCATGGACGGCAGATTACTTCTAATTTCAAATGTAGGTATCTTACTTCAAAAATGATGCAGCAGAACAATCACTACCTTCCTCGACAGTCTTCATAACCCCATTAAACGCATCGAAAAGGTTAACATTGTTCTGATCGCAGCATGAAAACATTCACTGCAACACCTTCATATTCACTTCATATCTATTAAAATGGTCGTTTCTATATATACGAAATATCCGTTCTTATATATAATCCTTTCACCACCTGTGATTCCTCTTCACCTATCGTGACTTGATTGTCGTCTTATAAGAATTAGAACGATAAGAAAGACGAAGCACTATTCCTCTGGTGTTTTCATTGATAGCCCTAAATATCTAATGGTAATAAAAATATTTACTGAGTACCAACCGGTCGAGGTCGTTGGCTGTGATGGTGATAGGTGTTGAAGGTAATGCTGGCGTTGAAAAGTTTTCATCTGCATTCATAACCATTCCTCTGCCACGTCGTCGACCCAACTCAAACAAACCAACAGTTCAAATGTGCAAAACTCAACAACACACAACGTTTCATCGAAAAAGCGACACATAAGAGTTACTACCCTATGTGCTCAAAGCAAAAACAAGTGAAAAAGCGCGCCAAAAGAACTGAGGGCGCGATATGTGTTTTTTGTAGGTCAGCCCAAGATCACATAATTGTACGCTCAATAAGTGCGAAGTACCACCCAATAATGCCTTTCTCCTATGGAATCGACAAGTTTTACAGAATTTAAACCATATCTGTTAGTTTATGAGTGGTGCAACAATCACAACAAACTCCTAGAGGATCGTAAAATACGATTTTAAATGGACGCACTCTTGCCATTAATCGGTCACTCGCCACGCGGCGGTCACCCCTTCCTCTGAGTGACGTTAATGATTGACGCCAACACTCTCTCATAAATCTGTTGTGACGATCACTCGCTTGTAGCCATGGCCAACCGATCGACGCCATCAATAAAACAACAACTAAGGCTGAACTTGGCTAAGTACAAGTGCGAGTAAAATTTGCATTACCTGAGACAAATGATGTACCCAAGAAAGGTTTTTTCATGAAATGCGGCAGGTTTAGGTTAATATTCAAAAAGTAGAAAATCTAGAAAACCATATTATCAATGGTACTTGTCGGAGGACAATTCAAATTTTAGTAACTGTTGATATCCTTCATCGATGATCATATGACATAGTCGGCTGCAAATAACAAGGGTACTAAACATTAGACTTTAGAATATTCTTCCCAACGAATAACACCCAAAAAAATTTATTGCACCGTAGTGATAATCTGACAGTTATAAACAAAACCGAATAATATTGTGTGTCATTATGCTACAAATTTCATGAAAATGCAGTATATAGAAAGGGAACATTAACGACATGCAAATCAGCATATTGGTGGAGAATGCAGGTAAGGGAAACACACCTGTGCAGTTTTTTGGCAAGATCGCGGTAAGATGAAGTAACTAAGTCTAGCTTACCGCCTGTTCTTCCCATAAGACACTACTAGGCTTAGGTAAGCAAACACATGGCGGAAGAGAAAAGAACAAAACATAGAAATAGAGTGCTGGATTTGCAAGGCGAACTCATGCTGTATACATATACAACTATCCTTGGTATCCTCTGCCTAATTGCGAAGGAAGTAAATGAACATGCCAAACTTTATAATAATACATGAGCAGTTCATCAAAGTCAATATTTGCGTTCGTTGCGTAAGTTCTGCAACAGGACGTTTGGATTAAATCGAGACCAGTTGTGATTATGATCTAGATTGAGACCGGTTTTGGCCCATAACGGTGCGGTAGATTCAGTAACATTCGTTGCTACGAGTTAGACTGGATTAAACTGCCGACTCCGCAGTAAATATGCTTTTTTTGATCGGAGTACTGCCGGAAGCTGATGCATTAGGGGATCATTACATATATTGTTTCACATGTCTTCTATGCACGCCATCTTGCTTCGAAGCTCATTGATTGAGGCAACTAAGAACATGAAAGAACACGTGTTCATTAGTACTGCAAAAGAAAAAGTAACATCGACTGTGCTAAACAAACGCATAACTGGCACGGCGCGCGCTTTTTACATACCTTCGTAAATTTATGTGTGTAATAGTGGATTATTGCAACATCATGATCAGCAGGAGACTATAACCGAAATGAGGCAACCTTATCGGATCTATTCCCTTCCCCACCAAAATCGGTGGGAGGCAAAGGAAATGCGATGACCAATACTGAAGTAACGGAGCACCACCAGCATTGGTGGCAGAGAGATTTGAATAAGCCGTCCCGAGCGGTAATCGAGAGCACGATAGGATCGGTTAAAATGCTGTGTAGGTCGTCTTACAACGTTTACTTCTCACTATGCCTAGGGCTGTAATCAACACAAGAAACTGGCACATTCAGAGAGTGGCTCATCCTCGTGGCAACAATTGAAACGGATCTGAGTCTCACAACGATCCTTTGAGCACTGTATGTAAGCATTCTACATTTCCCGGAGCCTTAGATTAATTGCATTGAGGCGGAACGCTGCGCTTTGGCGGAATGCCCAATATGCTAGTTGGTTCGCCAAAGAATTTATTACAGATGTAGTCGAAATTCTTGGCCACGGCCTTCTAGCGATGCTTCTAGCGAACTGTAGGTTTATTCGTGTAAACAGGCTGAATACAGGTGTAATGGATGCTAGAGCTGTAGGTTGGGGCGTAACTACAAGTGAATCCGAGCGCCGATACTCAGCTTTGTGCCAAAATTGAGCAAGGAGTGGGGACTGGACAGCAACCAATACCAGGTTGAATTTGCGTGGTAAAAAGGAGACATAGTAAAGGGATGGTCGGTCGCTGAACTAGAAGACACGAAGACCATAGATAGCAGATAGAGAGCATGTGAAAATGGACAGGGATACCTGCGGGTCGGTCGTTCTCCGGTGCCTTCTTTCTCTAAATTATTTGATTTTCTTTTATTTTCTCAGCTCATGAACGGAGAGAAATCAGCCGTTCTTGTCATTTCCTCGTTATGGAGGGAACTCTTTCTCTCTTATTCCAACTCTTTATATCTATATGCAACCGAGGTGTTCCAATACAATTTGCTCCCTTAAACGGTGTTTAAAGTGAGCTGCTAATAGCAATCTTGTTTACATTTTTCCAACCTTTCGAGTAGGACACGATCATCTAAATGTTTTGCTTGTAGATGTCCACTGCTTGTGCTATATTGCAGGACAAGATGCCGTTGGGGGAAAGAAACGACGTTGAGCCATCAAATAGCCGTGATGAGACACCACCAGAAAGATCTGAACACAAGCATTGCTCTTCGTCACGTGAAAAACATGGAAGAAGGCATCATGCCGAGAGAGAAAGCAACCGTGAGCATAGAAAACACCATAAAAGTAAGTCCTACACTTCTGCAGATGGAAGGAGGGAGGGGGATCGCGATGCAACCGTACATGAGTCATTGAAGTGATATGCACATTATGGGATTTGTTATCCGCCTATCTCTATTACTTCATTATCATTGATCTTGATATGATTACTCACAATCGGCACGTTGTTAGCTTTCGTTAGGAAGCTTGACATCCAGAAAGTTTTGCAACAGCGAAACCCGTTAACTTCAGAGTCGCATTGTGGAATAACAAATGGAAGATGCACCGGATAGGCAGCAAAAAATAAGCCGTATACATGTAGCTAAGCTCTCCCAATATGTAATATAGGAAAGTTTATTTTCCTCAACTCTGGGCGCCTTGATAAGCGCGAAGCAAGTAGGAAGCAGTAGCAGTGCATGGAATAAAGAGAGATCCCAGTCGTAATTGGAAGGATTCCATTGAAAAGGATGGGAAGCTAATCACATGTGTATGGCGTATTTCCAGGCGGTTGTGCTGCAATACCCCTCCGGTTATGGGGAGATCCGCGCTAGTTGATTCCGCAATGGTTTTCAAAGTTCCTATGTCAAGAAGGAGGTGGTTAATTGTTAAGGAATTCCTCGTCATTCCTTCGAGGCAATATCTGTGAGCATTTTTCTTCCAGTCCTTCAGATAGTAGCATTCTCAACTTAAGCATTATGGTCTCATCGAATTATGCATATATCAATAGTCATGCTCTGTTTACTAGTGGATAACGCAGTAACGATCTAGTAAGCGCATAGTTGGTGGGAAAGCTTCCTTAACGAAATGCATTGCTTCCTGGTTGCTTCATCTATGACACCCCCCCCCCTCCAAATAACGTACGTTGTCTAGCCCATCTCGGTCTTTATGTATTACTCTCTTAGCTTTTCATCTTATATTTTTCACTTCATTTCATCAGATTATATGACCAACTTTTTGCTCCTCCATAGATCAGTACATTTACGGGATCTAGGCGTAAGCTTTTCACATCTTTTTCCACCCCCACAATAGATAGTCTTTATAATGTACGGCATTGTCACCTACAATTTACAGCTCGTAACTTACATCATACGTACATCGTATTGCTCAAGTGAAGATCAAAAAGGCTATAATAGTCTATCATTTCCACTAGAAGTTACAAGGCTTTCCCATCCTGCGATAATAAGCTAGAATTGATTTAGCACCCTGCTTGGTGGACTCATCTAATTTCGCTGTTTCAGTTTTAGGATATGGAAGAGGGGGGGGGGAGGAAGGAGGGGTGAGGCCAGATTTTCTTTTGTATTGAATTTCAGTTAGATTTCTTCCACCCACTTTCAATTAGAGAGCGGTTGTGTTGTTATCGTTGACTTCGATATTAATGTTTCCGAGAGAATCCAAGGACATACAAATTCCCCATATCGCTTCTTCCTTAATAATGCTGTTGCTTGGATCAAATCTGAGGTAGGTGGTAAGTAGGGAACTGGAGGTTTTCAGATTCGAACGATAAAAGAATGATCGAGTTAGCGACCGCCAAATGACGTCACTTCTATGGGAATTATAGTTAATTTATGCAAAATTACAAGTTTAACTTGTCCATAAATTTTGCTGCTTTTGCACTACTTTGAAACTCTTATAGGAGTGTATAGTCATATCGTAACTTTTTTCTTTATTTCAGGCGGGTTGAATGGGCGGCATAGTATTGGTGACGATCAGAAAAAAATTGTGTGTGAAATAAAAACTGAGCCAAGTCGAAGCGTTTCACCGGGAGAGACGCATTCTCGAAGAGAAAGGATAGGTGATACTTCGAGAATGAAAGAAAGTAACAGAAAACACCACCATATTCGAGACGACGAAGATAAAAGAAGGGGAGATTATCGACAACGGGATGACGGATACGCGGAAAGGGACCGTCGAGAGGAGAGCAGAAGAAAATCCAAAGAGAGGGGTGCAAAGGGAGATCATTGGGGTACGGAGTATAATCGAACACCCGAACGGCGCGATAGACGAGAACAGCGCTACAATGATGAAAAAATTCCAAGAAAACACGAATTTGAAGAACGTAAACGATCGATGAGGAAAGATGACTTTCCCGGGGATAAAAAATATGGACTCCAAAAAAGTAAACTTTCTAAATTATGTAATTTCATCGTTTTATTTTCGATCGAAAGTGCGGGGGTTTGATATCGTCTGTGATCCTTTTATAAATCACTCGACATTAAAGACATCGTTGCAAATGAGGCACACTGTAGGCAAGCTCAGGATTTCGTAAAAAGAAGAAGAGCTTAGGATTTATGAGCAGAGTGGTGGAAAGGTTAAGATTTGTTTTATGGAGGAATGAGAACGAAGGTTTCTGAATGGAGCGTTGCGTAGAACACTCATAGCGCAAAGTGTTTGAAGGAAGTAGATTTTTGGGGTGAATATGGAATCATTTTGGGATATAATAGAGACAAGTACTACGAGTAAAGGTGGCAAGAATTGCTTCGTATACGTTATCCAAGAAGAGAATCCAAGTACGAAGAGCTGAATATTGGTGTCACTCATAAGGAGCTGTTGCGTGGAGGTCTACGACGAGGACAAATGAGTCCAATTCGGGAGTATTCGCGATGCTACTTAGGTTCTGAAATATGCTAGCCACACTGAAGCGTACTGAGAGGACTCTCACGCTTTATCCAAAGCATTTTATTGACAAGTTGATTGAGAAAAGAAAGTCTGGCATATAAGCTTTATCACTTATAAACAGTTTGTCGTTGATCGATCCACGCTACCGAAGCAAAGGCGGCTAGAGGGTGAAGCCGATGGAGTCTTTTTGGGAAGAAAGAGTGCTCAAATTTCTTGCATTAGCTACCCTCCATCAATACACTGGTGTAATGCCTAGTAATGTAGATGCATACCCGATGAAAAAACATGATGACTCCATTCCTTGACCAGGGTAAACTGTCTCGATGAATGCCAGCTTACAATCTCAGTATATGCAGAACAACACAGTAAGTTTCTTTCGTATGTTTATTTTAATGCAAGCATTATAATGTACGTAGTCAACCAGTCTCTGCAACTAGGGGCTTTGCTACTCAAATTAAAGTCGGATGTTATTGTTATTTCAAGGGCTTGGCTGTCACCTTGTCCAAGTGTCTAATTTATTTCACATAGTAAACCGAGATCGTTTGTGGCTGTGAAGCTAATATAAAGTATAGGGAAGGTGGGAACGGCAGTATAAAAGTGCACTGCATAATTTTGTGGCTAGTTTGGTGTTATACGAGACTCATATCTAAATTAATTCGACGTGGTTAATGCATCCGATACCAGGCACTTCTGTTCTGCTATTGTTTTCCCACTTCGTATTGTTAAAATAAAGATTTAAAAAAATATTATTTAACCTCCTTCACTTGCATCAACTCAAATGAATTCAACTGTTAGCAAATATTCATTTGAAAATCAAAGATATCAACAAGGTTAAAAGACAGTCATTGTTATAGGCATATCGCAAAACCTACGCTTGGAATTTCTTTTGTCATTGGCAGTGCTTGACTGTAAACAGATAATTCATATGTAATTTGTCATTTTTTCCTGATGTTTAGAGTTCTTATTTCAGGAGTGAAAGGAGAAGATGACGAACAAGCATATGATCGATTTGGACAAAGGTCCGTTTTCGTGTTGATCTGTGATCTTATGAAATTTTTGCATGTTGACTGACGTGATTCACCGTCATTCTTTTTTTGTTGCCTTAACAGCGAGATGAATTAAAGATTAATTGAGTTCATTTTAAGGGCAACAGCTCAATGGGGCAAAGACGAAAAAGAAAGCGAGAAAGCAAAAGTGGAGAAAGAAAAGCCAAACTTTGAACCAAGTGGGAAGTTGGCCGAGGATACGAATACCTATAAAGGTGTTGTTATCAAGTACAACGAACCATCGGATGCACGGAAACCGAAATTACGATGGCGACTTTATCCTTTCAAGGTATACTTATTTGTTTTTGCGCTCTAAGACAAGGACGTAGCTGGTAAAAAGTTCAAAGAAGCAGGTAAGGCATTCATATGATCGGTCCCATTACGCTTGTTACCTCGTTGACGATGAAGTTGCAGTCGTTCTCCTGGTAGTTACTATTGTACTCATTGGTTCGAGCCAGTTACAAACAAACCCTAAGATCCGTCACTAACTGATATATGGAGCTTCTCGGAGGAGCAAACGGTATTTGATTGCTGTCGAATGTTTTGTTTATCTCTCAAAAGATGATGTCATTTCTTTTGTTCTAGGGTGATGAAACGTTACCGGTGTTGTACATTCATCGTCAATCGGCATATTTAATTGGGCGTGATAGACGTATCGCCGATCTACCAGTAGATCATCCCAGTTGCTCTAAGCAACATGCAGTTTTCCAATATCGATTGATACCGGTTGATCTTGATGATGGAACTACCGTTAAACGAATACGACCATATATTATCGATTTGGGATCAGCAAATGGCACCTATCTAAATGGTGAACGTATTGAACCACAAAGGTTAGACTTACGTCGATACACGTTTTTATGCCTTGGTAGTATTTACATTACGTCCTTTAGCATCTTTTGTTATGCATCATCAACTAAGGTGCATAAAGCAAAATCGATGAGGGTCTTACGAAGTTCCCTGGAAGCAGTCAATTATTTTCCGTCGTACCGATTCATCATCACTGCACCTTTCACTCCGTTCAATAGTTGATATTTGAGCATTTCAGAAACTCTTCGTTTGCGATTAATAAAGTAAGTTAGACGCCATTGTAGCAATTCCTCGATGAGTGAACGTCAAGCAGTTTAGAATAAAATATTAGTCATAAGAATTAGAAGTGAACGACTTGACGTGGCTTATTAGAATGATATCGAGGGAGAGGCGACAATGTGCCACGCCAGTGATGTTCCCAGTGATCACTGATGAGAAGGGATCCGCTGAATTCCTTATCGTTCGTTCCATAAGAATATAAGGTTATGGTCAGTAGATAAATTAGCTGATCTTTTAACTACTAGACGTAAGCTTACCACTGATAATGGTCTGTGTAGAAATTACTCTTTGAATTGTCACATGCCGACAAAACTTATGGCTGAACACACTTAAAGGTACTTGTGGGAGCCAAGGACTAGGGCATACTTATATAAAGGGATCGTAAAGGCACGGCTTAACCACCGATCGTCCCTGGCTGCTATGAAATACGTCCTTCAAACATTTACCTGTTATTGATAGAAAGTTTTTGGTAGAGTAAGGCATCATTGGATTTTAAACTGATTTATTTATAGCGATTGTGGTTTAGGTGTTGTACATTTGCAGATTCATCGAATTAAGAGAGAAGGACGTTCTTCGATTCGGATTCAGCACCCGTGAATTTGTTTTATTGAATGAGAAATCGAACGATGGTGGCGCTTCCGATACCGAAATACCCAAACACTCTCCATCCTCATCCCCATAATGAGGTATTTCATGACGCTGCTTTTAATGCTTATTTATATCTTTAATATTGCCTTTTCAGTGATGATACCGAATTAAGGGTTGAATACTCTTGTTAGAGTCTTATTCAGTTGATGGGAAAGAGGGAGGAGAGGGAAGGGTAAAGTTTATTTTGTAGTTCTAGGAATTCAATGGCTCGTCTTTCATTCGCCTATTACGTAAAAGTGAAGAATGCTTAAATTGTTCTTAGTGAAGAGTGGATTTTCAAATATGGTGCCATGAGACGAATGGAATAAGAAAGACGTACAGGGATCGTTGAATTCGTCGGTTCAATCTGTCTGATCTTTGCCAGCAAATGGTATTCTCTTCTCTTCACACTACTGGAAAAGAGATTTCATCTCACCGTCTTACTTGCTTTTCACATCTGAAAGTTTCTTCGCCCGAATCGTCCGCAATGAACACCCACAATGCCCACGTGTCACTGTTCACCGTTTAATTGCCTTTAGTAAAAATATTTGGCATGCTTTGTTTTCTGCTTTTATTCTGATAAATACGAACTAGTCCATTCATTGATCGCTTGGTAAGCGAATATTGACGTCCCCTTTTTCCACCGATTTAAACCTTTGGTTTTTTCGTGAAGGGCGAAAAAGATGTCCAGTGGGCTGACCACTTTCCCAAATTTGTAGTAATGAAGTTCTGGAATCTGCTACCCCGAGGTTTGCATTACATATTTTCAAGGATTTCTGTTTCCTTTCTTTGTCTGAAGTCATAACGGAAGCTCATTAGCCTTCAAGGAAGGATTTCCATTTTCTCTACAACTATCGATTTTCTCGGCACGGATAAGCAGAAAAACGCAGAGGTGTATAGACATACTTTTCACGCCACTACGATAGGAGAGTTGAATCAAGCGTGGTGTAGTATTCATTCAGTGGTTGTGCTTGGGCAGTATATATTAAATGTCCTCGATTGTTATGCATGTGTTGTATCTCTGTGCTATCTTGGGTATAGTTGTTTGTATCATGACGGAAGAACGAAGCTTTTGCTGATGAATTATTGTTTCATTGGTATATTCAGCTTTGTTCTGTTTGTTGTTTAGATGTTTGAAATGTTCATTGTTTCACCATTTCATTTTGCTAATGTTTTTCATCAGTTTTCAAGGGGAAAAGTTTTAGAAGTTTTTTGTTAAATGTTTTTCATGGTAAAACATGTAAATATCGAAAGATCGAGTCAATGCTTTTATTTTCATTTGTTTATATAACTATCGGATGCTTATTGAGCTGCAGCAGTTGCAATTCGCAGGCGTAATTGTTCCCGATAGAGTGCTTCCAACGAAATTCTTTTCTTTTTATGGATTTTGGGCTGAAGCTTCTCATGGTTAGTTACGATGCTATGGGACTATTTAATGAACGCTTTATTCGAAGGCATCATCCGGGTTACGGTATGTGCACGTTCCGCATGCTTTCGTATGAAATTTCCGGGCGCCCGAAAGCGCTACTATGACGTGAAAGTAAGTGGGGTTGTTCTCAAAAATGTAAACGAGTTTCCGAAGGGAACTGGTATCCGCCACCTCAGGTAGAAAGCTTAATAAACGACTAAATAAATCGCCGTTCAAACTTGAGCTGTCAATTTTTTGAATAAAAAAAAGTGAAATAAGCCTTTTAACTTTCGCCTATCGTCGCCATTTATAAACGAACATTGCAATAAAGGAAACGATCTAAAAACCTTTGAAATTAAGCAACATTGCAACTTTGACGGACTCTTAACAGCCCTTTTATCTATGCAGACTTCGAGTGAGATACAGAGTATTAATATGCTGTGGTGATTTTATTTAATATCTAAGAGCATAGTTAAACAGACAATCACAGTATTTTGGTTCTTTTTTTGACATCTCTATTTCAAACTTCAAAGAATAAGACTCCCCTTTAAATAGAGAGTTTTTATTTCGAAATAGATTTTCCAATCCAGGAAACACGAAAATTTCATTGAAAACACGACGAAGTAGTATTTCATGATGAAGTTTCCATCGAATCAAATGAACTGTTCATCACTTAATAAATAATTTCAAAATATACACAACAACAAGGGGACATCAATGTCACAGATGTTGAGTTGATAATAATGACAAACATGCTTCCTTCCCCCACCACATCATCCCTCTCCTTCCCCACCCTCTCGCCCATGTGCCATTCAATCAACTCCGTAAATTCCTCGCACCCCCCCCCCCCTCCCCATCAAATTAGCTTATTGCAATCCACCGACCACATTTGCACTCAGTCCTTAATTTTCATATACATTCGAACGTGGAAATTTGCTAGCAGGAACGCTTTTCGCTAAGATATGACGTGATAATGTGAGATGAACACAATTTGCCTTACAGGTGACACTTATGTGATCAAATAAACGTAAACAATTTTCATCGCGATACAAATTTTAAAAAAAAGACATAAATCAATTGAAAATAACAACAATAAACATGTACAGGTCATGCATGTGTACATAGGTATATAAGACTGCTTCTGTTACTAACTATGTGACTAGCGAAGAAAAACTTTGTCGATTTAGCGTAACCAAAGAAATTTTGATATCCTTTTTGTGCAAGCCGGCTAATAACACCATGTTGAGCATAAAAAACAACCTTTTGCTCAGCACTTCAGCCTAGCTAATACTTCACATATGTCACCCATAAAGGTACAATAATAAAAGCGGTGACTTATAACGATAAAATGAACTCACTGAAGAAGTGTATGTACTAAACTTCACAATCCATTGTGGACCTCTCCACCCTTTTCTATGACTCTTCAGAAAAGAAAATGAAAAATAACAGCACATCAACCTCTTCTAAAAAACGAGTAGCTCGACTCAGCGCTGTATGCACGGGATACTCCTCTCACACCCCTCTTGCACCCTTCCTCTCGGAAAAGGGGATTCGTTTAAACCAAAATTGCTTATCAGACTTCCTTCTGCATCCTCTTGGATCGTTGAAATAAAAATCCCTATATGTTATCGTAAGATGTGCCTTTTATGCTCTAAAAATGCCACTGAGATGTATTTCAAATTCTTTAAGTTATTTTTACAAGGGAATTTCCACACAAACACATATCACGGACATTATCAAAACAAATGAGATTATTACCGATAAGTGATAAGTGAAACAATCCAATCTCTACAGACATCCGCATTATTCCAAATAGAGTCTATCGCCGAATCTCTAAAAATAAACAGATCAATCACCTCCACACTAACAACATTAAAATACTCGTTAATTATCGTCGCAAAAATTAAAAAGCAATGACTAATAAGCCTGAACGATCAAGAATTTCGCAAAAGCAATGCATATTACGCACAAGTGCCCCATGGAAAGGCGTTCTATAAAGCGATTACTTCTCATAGCATGTTCAGGAATATACCTCTTTCCTTCTAATATTAGGAAGGTCATCCCTTCGTTTAATTACTCTTGAAAACACGCACATCAACCTCTTACTCCCTAGATCCCTGGACTACATGAGGAGGGATTTTCACTGCATAGGCAATTTTGCGCCAATGTTTGCAACACTTCTGGAAGAGAAGAACGAAATTTTTCGTTCCACTTTTTAACCGGCAGAATTCCAAAGAATATTTTTATGAGAGTTTTTAGCTAGTGAAAACAATCGAAAGCAGTTGTTCGGCTGCGAAAAAACGTTTACCCACATCTCATCAAGAAGGATCGACGGACATAAAATCCGCAACAGATTCAATGGCCCCTAAGAACCGAGACAACGAGCAGGAGCAATGATTTTAATTTACATCACTCGAAATTTCTTATGGGAATTTGCTTCTTATGAAATGGATCGGTTCTAGAAACTGAATTTTGTTGAATACGAATTTTCGCAACTGTTGGAATAAACCAACAGTTTAAATTTCGAGAATAAAATTTTGAATGTCGAGGATTTCGGAGTAAAACTTTTCTTTTTATTAAATAAATGCTTGTGAAAATTTTTTGCTCTCCTCACTCACTACATTTTTGTCTCGCAAGCTTTGCTTCAATTCAGAAATTTATTCTGCTTTCGTGTTAGCAAGTATGAGATTACAACAGATTAGGCAATTGCTTCGAAAAGTCATTCAACTTAGTCCCACTAAAATGGCAATCAAACATAACCAAGAAAGCTACATTACTTCGTTCACCGCCTGCAATACCCTGAATGTGCAGCAACAAGCACAATCAATTCAGTGCAGAAACTTCAGAAAGAGCTCACCTGAAATCGGCAGGTAGGTCTGACGCCTCTCTCAATTGCCTTTCCTTCCACGTCGCGTCCTTTTATTCGATTTCGATTCGTGTGCCTCATTTTCAGGAACATAACATCTGTTCGAGTCGGCGGAACTCGCTTCGTACACGCCTGTGTTGCCATCTTTTGTGCAGATTCGCTTCTCGACGGTGTTTTCTTCATCCACCTCCATTAGGTTCCCCGACAGATGCGATGTCACATCGACCTCAGATACATCATCAAGTCCTTGAGCCGCTGTTTCTACTACTTCAGAAAATTCTCCAACTTTCGCATCACACGCATGCCGTTGTTCTTGAACTCTTTTGAGACGCTTAGGTCGGCCGGTGAGGCTTTCAGACGCCTCAAGCAACTCGTTTTCTCCTTGCGGTCTCGTTGGATCACCTGATAATTGCGACATCAAATCACCTCTCAATGTACTGTCAAGTTTCTGAACCTCTGCTTCAGTTCCTTCAGAGACTTTCTGAACTTTCACTCCAGCCCTGCAACGCGTTTTTCGGTGTCGTCTGACAGGTGCAGATCGCTTAGATGATGTGGCCTCCTCGTATACCTCGCATAATTTGTTATCTCTTTGTATTTCTGCTCGGTTTTCAGGCAGTTGTGATGTCGCATCAATCCCAACTACATCGTTTAGAGCGTGTGCTTCCGTTGCAGTTACTTCGGAATCCCCGAGAACTTTCACATTAAACTTGTGACGCGGCTTCCGATCTGCTTCCACACCTTTAGTACGCCTGGCTGGTTTCGGGCCTCTAGGCTCCCTAAACGAATTGCTGCCTCCTTGCACTTGCGTCAAGCTTTCCGGTAACTGTGACACTATATTATTTGCAGATACACTGTCAGTTTCGGCAACTCCCACTTTGGACCTCCGTCGTACTTTAGCAGGTGTTGGTTGTGTGGACGAAGTGCAGCCTTCAGACTCTTCACATAACTTGTTTCCTTGTGCCTCTGTTGCGCTCTTCGACAATTCTGAAATCACGTTAGCTTCAGACACGTCACCAAGTTTATGACCATCCGTTCCACTCTCGTCAGGAACTTCTTGAAGTTTCACACCTGCCGCACGCCGTGCTTTCTGAACTGCTCTGATACGTTTTGATTGCTTCGACGGTTGGTTTCCTTTAGATTCTTCACGTAACTTGTTTCCTTGCACCATTGTTACGCTTTCCGAAGATTCTAAGATCCCATTAGCTCCAGACATATTGCCACGCTCGTCGGTATTAGTTTCGGCATCACTGGGAACTTCTTGAAGTTTAACATTTGTTATACGCCGTACTTTTCGAGCCGCTCTAATACGTTTTGACGGCCTCGATGGTATTTCTTCATTAGGCTTCTCAGACATCCCGCTGCCCCCTTGTTCTTTCTCTAACATCTCTGCCTCTCTCTGTGCTACCTTTCGTGTCCGTCCACCACTGCCACCCCTCTCGGCTGCAGATCGTTTTGCCCGATGGTTACCACTTTCTTTTTTTTCGTCCTCTGTATTCGCGGTCGGCTCTTTGGATAATTTTAATTTCTTTGGGACGTCACTGCCATCTTTTTGCACAATACGTCGTTTACGGGGTTTCCTTCCTTCTTGTTGTTCCTCTGGAAGGATAAATAAGAAATGAACGATTCCTCCTCTCAAGTTACTAACCTTATCAATATGTTATGATTTCTATACACATATTTTAGTTAGAAATAAGATTCAAGTGCCGTAGCTAGCAAAAAAATGTAGTGAGTCCACTATATGGTATCGAAATAACAACCAAAATTAAACAAGAGAGGGAGAGGAAAGGGAAGAAGAGGGACATAGTAAAGCAGAAGAAGGCAAAAATCGAGGCCCATCCAACTGAGGCCACCTTCAAAAATAATCCTCAATCCTACGGCATCTTGTTTTCGCGATCAATTACTGACTAAGCATTTATACCATTTGCCAGGAAATCGGCTGAAATCAAACGAAATTTTGTTTAGCTACCATCACCATTTACCACTTATATACACGTCTGAAAATTGATAGTTCAGCTGACCGGGCAAATTACCAATTTCTCAACAACTAGGTCAAAACAGCATCAATTGGCATAGGGGCGACTGTGGATCAGGCTATGAATGTGTTTACTTTGATTATATCACCTAAAAAGTAAATCCTGATACTCGGCAATTTTTGAGAATGCCGACTTACCCGTCTGTTCACTGTTACACAACGATGTTGCAAGACATGGCTCTGTATCACGAGCCACGTCCATTGCCTCATTCGTCGTTCGTGAGCAGCTCAAGCCTTCCTCGTCTCCCTCCTCCGATAGCTTCGTAATCTTTGAAAACTCCTCATCGGGCATATTCTAAAAATTATACCTCTGCAATAAAGCGTCACCTACTACTTTCTACACAATCGTTCTATTTCAGTAGAAAGGTGGGGGATCGTAATGCAAATCAACAACAATAACAAAGGATCCTATGATAGGAGTGTATCACCTAGCATACAAACGGCAAAGAATTTAATTAGCATATCACAATCAAAAAGCAATAATCTGACCAACATCCTTCAATTCTTTATGCTCGATTACGGATGATCCGTTGTATATACTCCCGGTCGGAAAGAGTAACTTTCAAAAATATATCACACCACTCAATTAAAAATGTGACATTTTAAATTTTATTGAGTCAATAAATTCATTCAATTAATTAAGCTAATTAGTAGTGCTTTATTCAATGTTAGCAATTTCTCTCCTATTCACACATTCGTGAATCACTGGTTGCCGACCGGTCGATTGCCTATAAATTAGTCGATCGCCTATCTTTAAATTCCAGAAACCGTTTGCTCACTTCATTTGCATATTTTCTTCAACAATTGTTGAAATATTAAAAAAAACATGCGCTAAATCCTTATTATAATAAAATCCTGTGAACGAATTACGAGCAAAAAATTTCATTTCGCAGGAAGTAAGTTATGCAAAAGAACGCTAATTAACGTTCATGTAATAAAATTCCATGGACAGATCGGAGAGGAGTTTGAGGTTTAAATATGGATATGTACGATGGAACACCGATACTTACTACATACAACAACTTTGAGTTTCTTGGGCAATCAATGCTAGTTTTGGACAGACAGACTAGTAGATTAAAACATTAGCATAAAATAGACTGGAAATAATGAAACGTACTCGAACTCTAGCGCACACCGATTCAATGGCTTCCATCACAGTACTGTTCTGTTGATACTGAGATTCTGCTGCTTTCTGAATAAAAATGACTTTATAAACAACATTCAACGTAAGAAAAATGTCGAAAAAAGGTGAGAATGACAATAAAAAGGTTTTAAAAAACATATCAGCACCATAAACGGAGACGCAAGACTTGATGAGGAGGGAGTGGGGGAAAGGATGGGTGAATAGGAACTCGACTGATTAGCAATCGTTTGATTGCATCTTATTAAAGAGCGCCATACTGATACTAAAATTCACTTGATATATTCATAAGGTTCCAAATTCCGATACGTACAAGTCTATCATGCCAACCGGCTGCTCGAATATCCGATAACAGTGATGCAACGTTAGTACGACAATGAGTCTTTCAACAAAATCGAACGATTTTACAAATCCCGAATAAGTGGCCGCCTTCCCCTCCCCTCCCCCACCTAGTACTTATCTGACCAAAATTAAATACGAAAATTTTACACGGCATAAATTCAAAAAGGCGCGCCGCCGAAATAAAACTGAATTCCTCGTGGTTCACAGGTGGGAACTACCAAACAAGCATAAATATAAACTTATATGCATATGACGTCACCCTAATGTTTATAAGAAACATCTTCAAAAATGCATAACAAACAAAAATCCACTTTTTTAACCCCAAGAGTTGACGCAAGAAACATTGCAACTGATTGCTCCGGTGCCGCAACGATTGCTGCATTGTCTTGTTGTGTAACTGTTGGGACCTTAAAAATTGAGATTAGACCATCTAAGATATGATAGTAAGGATAAAGGCAAGTAATTGATAAACCACTTTGCAGGTGCTGTGCAGTTTAAAATAAGTTCATTTCAACTTAAATTTAAATTCTCACTTCCTTTTTTCTTCCCTTTCTTCAATAAAATAAATGCTCAAAAACCTGCGTTAAGCGTGAGCAAAAATAATATCGCCTTCGGCAACACCATCAAAATAAGCAGAAAAATGTGCTAAATGCCTGACATAAAATAAGCCGTAAAATCGAAAATCCACCGGTGAAAAAGCTGGCACTAAGAAAATTTAAATGCTTCAGCCGCTAAACCTTGAATGTACATCTATATGTGTACACCGCGCAAACACCTAATTATGCAAAGATTTTAAAATCCACATCGCTAATTTGCATATGCATAGTGCTAACAATATGCAAAGCTTTTGCATAAAAATTATGCCTATCGTGCTGAATAAGCAAATTCATTTCAATGAAAATGTTCACCTTAGTGATTTCAAGTGTCGATTTGAGATACTCTCCAACCTTTTCCATATGTTTAAGCGAAAGCATTTCACCGTTTTGGGGCATAAGGATTGGTGCCTAAAAACAATCAAATAAAAAATGTCATCAGTATCACTATAACTCGACATTGTATGCAAATATTCCAAAATAAAAGAGAACAGCATAGCGGATAAAAGTCCTTCCAAGCAGACAATAACAAACATTCATCGTATCTTTTGAAATAATTCTATTCGGTGTTGTTCCGAAATCCTTGGTTGATTCCTCGTTGAACAAAATAGGAATACTAATTAAATGAACATAAGGATATTGGAAGCGAAAGACGATACGTTTTAAATCAAGAATTGAAATCACATTAGAGTTCTGCTATCAAATACGGGACTCTTGTAGTTACTCTATCTACAGACCCCAAAAATTTTGGGCTCCAGTTCCTATTTCCTCAGGAAGTTTTTAGAAACGCCGTACGTGAACATCGCTTTTACTCTTGATCTGATGAATACCAGGGTCTCTAACTTCTAAAATATGAGATCCCACAAATTCGGGTCTTTACATCTTCGAATAGCTATAAAATACAACTGGTCAAGGACGCTTCCAAAGTGGTACGTTCAACACTCATGCGTAACAATTTGAAGCGTTACAAGCTTCTGTGGGTTAATTGTTTGCCATCCACGGACACTGGAAGTTTAACGTTTTCATTACTAGTAATGTAATGCTCCCTAAAGTGCAATCGCTAATTGCTATTTTACAATCAACATTGTTGCTTTCCTATGATTAACTAACGCCTCATTTCAATTCGGATGTAAAATGTAATGAAGATGGAAAGCGAATAGTTTATGGACGTTGCAGAAAAAGATATGAATGGGTGCACTGGGGAAGCGGGTGCTGCATCAAAAGAATTTTTAGAACAGCTTCGTGGTTGAAGGAAGGGAGTAGTGTAGAGATTTTATGAGAACTAAAAACCTCGGAACATTGCAAGAACTTTATCGCAGGGAAGCCTCAAGGAATCTCGGCCCCAATTATGCCACAGTCCGCTGCCACTGATCGCGGCTAAAGTGCAAGCGCAATGTGCTGGTTCAGCACGGGTCCCGTCACTAAAGGACGTCCACCCACGCAAATACTGCAGCTGCTTTGCTGCTGTTATCGCAGAATGAACGACGACGAGGCGGATGCATAGAACGAGGTCTACAGAAGAAGACTCTTAGCCCGCAAGATCCATCTTACTCGTTCAGAAATATACGTTTGCAAAAGTTTCGTTGGGACCGGAATCTGCAAGCCTCAGCAACGCGGAGGAACACTGATAAAATGGGAGGTCAAGGGATAGGCGACGATTTTCTAACTTCAAGCCAGGAGGAACCTAGATGTCAACGTTACAAATTCTATTCGAATGGCCACAATGGATCTGAAAACTGCAATATGGGGAGAGGATGAGGGTAAGGTGGATGAACGATCATAAAGGCGGAATAGTCAATCTTCACCTATCTCCAGCTAAATAAGAAACATCAAAAGCATACCTCAAGATTCTTTCGCTTTAAAAGGACATCCCTCACAGTTAGCTGAGGTTGACTGCTAACGTCGAAGAGGTGAACCAAAGTATTTGGAATCTGTGGCGGTGCGTTCGTGTGCTTATTGGTTTCAGAATCTTTCTTTTTCTCCCAATTTATAGCCGCACGTTGCATATCTCGCATCCGCCAACTCGCTTCAGACTCAATTGCACGATTCATAAGTATTGGCAAATACAACATCGCACGTATTTTCATCTGAATTTATTACGTGAATGTGCATTGTCTATGTTGAGAGAAAATGATCTTACATTAAATAATAAAAGATGCAGCGGATAACCTCTTGACTGCATTTTATGCAAATCGAGATAATGCTTAGCCACCTAATATTTGACATATTACAGGAATGAAGCAAATGGACAAATTGATAAGCGACTCATAAAATTTGCTTACATATTTTAGAAGCAATCAACTAAATCTGCGATGAACAAATAGGAAAAATTCCGATATTTAAGCGGATGTTTTTTAATAATTTAAAAAGGAAAACAACTCAATTTTAGATGAGGAAAATCGCAAAATGAAGAAACTTCATTAATTAAAAGTTAAAAATTGATATTTTTTGAGTGATAATATAATGAATTACCGCAAGTAGCTGATATTCGGGATCATCAGTTATTTCACTGGATAGTTCAATATCCGGAACATTGCTGTCCTGAAAAAAATGATAATGCGCAATGGGTGTTGTAAAATTCCTTACATAGCAGCACTTTGTGCTACAAATTTATCTATTTAGTTTTAATCTTCAAAGAGAAAATTAGAATTGTGATAGTCTCATGCATAAGCTATTAAAAAAAATAGTCAAGAGAGACGAAGTGTTGAATTTGTTGCATGCCACAAAGCGATACGTCACCTCCAATAAAAATAACAAAGGAAATTACCAGCCAAATTGGACGGAATAGGAGTAACGCTTGGGATCGTAGATTCGGCAACTTGGCCTGAAAATACTTCAATATGAACTATAAAAGAATGGGGTCCTCATATTACTCATCTCACCTCCACCTAAGAAAACATTATATGACACCGACCTGTGCAGATAAATGACAGAAATGTGACAGCCACGCTGAGTAGCGTACAAGAAGAAAACAAGCCAAGTAGGTGGGGGGGGGGTGGTGGTGGAAAGGAACGAACGAATGGAGCTCTAATAAAAGCTGGGAATCGAATAGTGAACATCCATACGATTATAGTGCGGTGTTTTCTTACCTTTTTCTATTAAACCATTTCATAAAATGCTGTAACGAATCCTGGCAAAGATCGTTCAAATCGAGTAAAAAAAGGAAATGAGGCAATCAAGAACAGAAGCTGGGAATAACCAGCAAATTACGTATCATCAGTTGAATGTGACAACACTGAGATAGCATTGAAAATGTGGGAAATGCGCAACTATTTCAAGGTTACAGAAACAGGGATGGGGAGGTGGGAGGGAGGAAAAGGCAAATTTTACAGAATTGTTATCGAGCAGGCAGATTCATAGAGATCTCCTACCACTGTCCACTCCCGCAAAACATCCTCCAATCAGACATTCGACATGAGTAATTTAAATAAATATATTTAACTATAATTATAATCGAATAAAACAATTAAGAATCGATTAGTAGTGAATATTTTAATATCGAACTGTTTGTTGAGTAATTGGCAATATCCTTATGATCACCTTTCAACGAAATTAACATCAAAAGAAGAAAACAAATTCGTCAGTAAAATGAGGCTTAACCCAATGATTTTTTGTTTTCTCCTTCATACAAAAACATTCATCCCGTCAATTTTTTTATTTTTTTAATTGTTAAGAAATTACAAATGTGACTGCAAAACCAACACTCCCCCACCTGTCCCTCAATTTGGAACCACAAAAAAGTGATCGCAAAAGTCAACCTGAATCAGGGAAGATAGCTCGATCGTGGCAATACAAGGCGGAAGTGGTGGCATGTTCGTGCCGTTTTCCAGATGATCCAATAAAATATCAATAAGGACCTAAAAAATTGTATTTCAGTGGATTAAAAATCTAAAAGAAAAGCGATGCAAACCTGACCTTGAACAAGATCACAACCAATTTGGTGAATATTCCACATTTTGAAATGCCGAATTCTCCGCTCAAAGGGATAAAAAATCGGTTAAAATGTTCAACATAAACTTCGTCAGAAGCTTTATGAAATTTAACAATAAATGTGAGCCTTATAAATGCTCTATTTTTGCAATGATGTCCGCGTAACTGGAAAAATTCCTGCAGCTATTGTCGCTAAAGGACCTTTTAAAAAGGAGCAAGAAAACTGCAAACATCGTAATTCAATAACGATGACCTATAAAGCGCTTAAAGAATTTTCCTGAAAGCACGATAAGGATACTATTTTATGAAATGGTTCAATGCAAAATCAACAATAGCTTACCCGGTTGAAATATCGGTAAGCCTCTTCACCGAAATTGCTTTTTTGTAGTATTTCTTTATCATCCAAAAGTCTTTCATCGGCTCTCTCAATCAACTCGAATAATGACTCCATAATAAAATGTTTTTTATCCTTTAAATACAATCAATTTAATACCTCTAAATAACAGTGATAATTATTAATAATTAATGTATGGAAATTTTATTTTGCATATATTACAATAATTTGATTTCTTTACACAAAACGTCACTTGTTATTTGAATGAAATAATTATCAAATGGACTGTGAAAGATAATCGACGAAAGCGATCATCGATTTCATATTCACATTAATCTGCTCGATGCTTATTAACCTTTCTAATAATAACCAATACCGATCTCCATGTACATCACCTTTACAATGTTACCATTCTCTAACAGTTATGACAACCTCTCTAGAGAGATATGCACAGTTGTATTCTGAG
Source organism: Baylisascaris procyonis (assembly GCA_037389465.1). Lineage (NCBI taxonomy): Eukaryota > Metazoa > Nematoda > Chromadorea > Rhabditida > Ascarididae > Baylisascaris > Baylisascaris procyonis. The sequence continues at coordinate 2,772,859 of JAZARR010000154.1, read as the reverse complement.
ACAAGTTGATGCATTAGGAGGGGAGCAATATTGAACAACATTTCCAACACAGATCCGAAAGTGATTAATGAGTTAGCAAAAACTCTAGCATGGATACTATCTAAGACTGCTGAACTACTTAACGGAAGATCCAGCAATTATCACGAATAGATGACCGTAACTATATAACCCGTACCTCCCACATCAAAATATACCATTCAGCACTAAGAAATTAATTGCACTCAATGACTTGCCTCTGGGTATTTTATAATTTAATTACTGCAATATGCTAATTGTAACACTGCGCTTTCTTATGAAAAAAAATCGAATAAACTTTCGCATAACTGCTTGATGCCTCGAATTTTTGTGTGATCCTTTCTTAATTGTAACGGAAAGGAAGATAGATCGCCGATTAACATGACCTCTAAAATTTGAACCTCTTTTGTACTTTCTTCCAGTTTATAAATTTTTCTTGCCCGAAATTTTCTCATTTCTCCCTATTTTTACATCGATCCTTCGAAACGTTACAGTGCCATTCGTTGCAACAATTAAAAGAAATGGGGATGGTTGTTCATACACGGTTTGAATCATTACGAATATTTTAAGCCATCGTTACTTAACATATTTTTGTATAGAGAGAATACAAACATAGAAAATGAGTATCGAATTATTATTATTTATTAATTCAATATAATCAAATATCACCTACTGAGCTATGTATACGAAACCAATATATGCAAAGAAAAAAAACAACGACAAACCTCATCGTTATGCAGCATACCGAGATGACCATTGAAACGCATTCGTTCCTCATTACTCAACAGCGTTTTCCCCTCTGGCAACATTGCAAATGACCCTTCACCATAATGTCGTTGCACGATCGCGAATGTCGTATCATCCAACATACTAAAATTTACCGTAAACATAAGAAATATAAACACCCCCCACAATAACAAAAAATTCATTACCAATAAAACGAAACTATTGCATGTAGTTTTCTTATCAATATCCATCAATACTCTATGCCAATTTGCCAGCTTACCATATATTATAACCTATTTCAGGCACAATACGAGCACATCCCTTAAAAAAACATATCCTGGCATATCATTCCGCATAATTACAATAAATTAAGATAATTTAATGCAAATGTTGTGCTGCATCATTACATCAATATAGAGCTGATGTTAACAACACACTTCTAACTAGAAGATACCCGTTGATATCTTCGCCCCATCTGCTAGGTCAGAAACTTATGTGAAAATAAGCAACTAATAGTGACTTTCTTATTTATTGGCTGATGTTAAGCTTCTAGAAGGTTCATAAAGCTCTTCTGTGCCATATCCCTTCTTGCTGCTTGTCCACATCTTCGTATCAGCACCCGCTTTTGTTTTTTCAACAAAAAAGAAGTCTTATTTACGAGGTGACTTCACCATTCCGTCATATCCTGAAGGCGCTATTCGGTCAGTACACTCACTCACTGAATGACTCCTTTAATTGAAAGTAAACAACTAACTCCGCAGTGATTTGAAGATCACGTGTGAGCAATTCGCGTATCGACTTCTTAGGTGTATCAATGGAAGTGGCACGTTGATTGATCTCATCGATTGCTTGCTCTATGGCAGCCCTTCTTTCAGGATCAACCTTACTTAGAAGTTCTTTTTGCTGATCCACTCCCTATAATAAAGTATTAAATCTGCGATAGTTGATAACGCTACCTGCCAGCATCATTCCAAAAAGTATTCGCTACCCAATAATGGCATTTATAAACAAAGTGATCATTCCTTAAAGCATTGATATCTAACGTAATCGTTGCAAAATTCTTCCGCCTCAATAATGCACTCTTTCGGTTGGTTTACAATAAAACATTCCCCCTCAATAAAGACCTATAAATATCATCGAAGAATATGATCGATGATATCTATGTAAATTCGCTCGCATCCAATAAAAGTCGTATAGAAAAGATCCTCATATGTAATATGCGCAGACTTGTTCATTTCGAATGTATTTATTCAAATCTCGTCGCATTTTTTTGAGAACGTTGTGGTGTTAAAATTGGAAATTGATTTTTAATCCCCTCTCTATTCAATAATAAATCAGAAATCAGGGGCTATGTGACAATAAAAATAAAGTATAAATTATAAATGCTACCAAATCCATGGCATTTTGGTGGACATGTAATAACAAATTAACCTTAATAAAAGTGAGGTGGTTTTGTGACTGATAATAGCAAACCCAAGGAATGCAGCTCCATCGCATAAATAACTCATCATTCATTAGCGTAGATTCACAATATTTAATCACAAGATCGGTAGGAGCAATCATCTAACGCCCTTCACATAAGATCCTCTCTTTACTCAAAGTCATAGCCATCCCTTTCGAACGTCACGTCTCATATCGAATGTACCTCATGAAATAGTGGTTGTAACAAAAACAAAAGAACAAAGAAAAACAAACCACATCAAGATAACGCAGCACCCGTTCCACATCCTCTGGATCCACATCACCAGCACGAACAAGTTTAGCGAAAAGTTCGCTCACCTTTAAGAAAAACATTGATCAGAGATTATCACAACAAGCATAGTTGCCTGAACCTATAATATCGTTGCTTAACTAAAACCAGCTGCGATCCACAACACCATCCACAAGTAAGAACACAGCAATTCCACTGAAGATTGCATGCGCTATTAAATGAATCGCTGCCACTTTCGAGTTATGGCACTGCATTTCATTATGGGCAAATGCATGAGTGCAAACAATCCGACACATTCTATGAGGGCTAGCTTACGAATAAAATTCATTCAAGGAATCTTGGCTTTCGTTAAGCCCTCTATCCCACGAAAGGACATTCAACATCGGCAACCTGCGAATACCGTTCAGAAATGAGTGATCCCGGGAACCGAACGCCAACATTATTGCCAACGAAACCTATCCTCCACAATTTAAAGACTCCAAAATTTGGCTTGGGGACCTTATTATGGAATGCGATGGAATTCAGGCCGAGATCTCCCAGGACCCTCAAGTATCAATGATAATACGAGTCAATTTAAACCACGCCCTCAGTGATGGTTACTTTTAGCAGAAAATGACTTGCAGCCAACCTTTTTAAACCCATCGTATGTTTATGGACCTTTCAGTACGCACTATGTACTCATGTAAACTACCGTTAACAATGCTCAACATTCCAACTGCGATGTTCACCATAGCCAAATTGCAATGTCACCTTTTTATCACCAACCTTTTATTCAACTTAAAGAGCGCAGAATAGGTCAGCTTAGCCTTTTTGTGACATCCACCTAGCACAGAACAGAAAAGTCCAAGCATGAACCAGCGACAACAAAAAAAAAACTCAAAACCCCGGAAGAGAGGAGAGGAAAGCAAGCACCCTTCCTTTCCATTCACACTGCTGATAAATAACATACTTTTTGTCGTCGTTTCCTTCGTGAAGCGACCGTATCGAAACGCATTGACGACACTGATAAACCTTCGGTGTCTATCTGTAATCAGTTATCTAGAATATTGTAACAAAAAGCTTAAGTCATTTTTATTCATCCTTTAGTGTCCTCAACTTCACTACCGTCAAATCTTTACAGCGCAATCGCTCAATTAGATTTGACTGTAACAGCACAATTAAAGAGATGCTTTTATTAATTCAACGTCGAGGTAATGCCCTTGGCTATTGGATATAGCTGCACAGATATGTCCGAGGTCACTGTTTCGCAACGTTTTCTCATCTATCAATAATACACTCACTGAAGCATCACCAAATACTATGCATCAATGAATTTGAGTATAACTGAGGGACGTTTGCACAAATGATGTCCTCATGTCTCTTTCAAATATGTGTGTTAGGTGCGTAAAATCTATATATGCACAACAAATCGAATATTCATACCTTCATCTTTCTGTTCACAAGACATCTGAAACGCGTTTTGCAATCATTTGCCGATCGTCCAGGAACAAGTGATGAAATCATCGACCACTTACCTGTAAAACAAGTTTTTTTGCATTTCCATGAAAAAAATGCGATAGGATGAAAACTTCTGTATATGCTCGGCGATGTGAAAGGAAACAAAGTAAAGTTCGTGAGTTATGAAAAAAAGTGAAGGAAGTTCAGAAAGAAGAAGAAATGGAAAACAAGAGGGTATGCAGTTCTTCATCTACAACGACCTATCATCATTTAAACTAAATGAGGAAGCATGCCAACAAAGTTGGCATTTCATGAGTTCTTCCAATTTCGCCATCGAGAAAAACCAACTTTATAAATTGCCAATTGGTAAGACGATGAGCATCATAATTTATTCAACAAGTTTTCAACAACAATAGTGCAACATCCAATGAAAGATTCAATAAAATGGATCTATTTACCAATCAACACCTACAAACCGCCATTCCTATTTAAGTGGCTATTTCTAAAACAACAGTAATAATACCGAAGAAAATCCCACATCATCCTTAATCATCTATATTTGTAAAGGCGAACCACGGGGAAAAAACTGGATTTAAGTTGTCAATTCTAGAACAGCACTAATACCGAAAAAATTTCACGGTCATGGCTTTAAACAAATAAAAACACGGCTCACCTTTGCCAAACACTTTGATTCCATAGAGCAGCTTCTCGTCATCGGCAATCGACCACGGCCTATCGGTTATTCGTCCGTTAAATATATTCACCCACCTGTAATGCTCACCGTAAAAAGCCAACAGTTGAAACGTACTAAGCATGAAAATAGAGTCGAATGCGCTTATAGAAGTTCGTTGATGCGGTTAGATGTGATTGCATATTATTGGTTAATGACTTAAGATAATGGACGGCTACAGTTAAAATGCTGTTCTTCGGCGGATCTGACGCCAACGCTATAGAGGACTGGTCAAAATGTAGGCATAACACTTTTTAGAAAATGGTATGGACCGAATGCAGCGTCATATTTTAGCTCATATGCGATCTCTGATATCTTGCAGCAAGCAGCAATTGGATAATCGACTATATGCCTGTCATAGACAAATTATAAACATATCTCGCAAACTTTGAAAACATATATATATATATATATATATATATATATATATTCCCAGAAGTGGTGACCTCGCGCCGGGGACTTTTCATCTAGAACAGCAATATACCGACCTCTCTCTGCACTGGGCACGCGATCGACTTGTCAACATACTGGCCACTTTAGTCCAATCACTGGTCCCGTAACGAGCCACAGCACACAACAATGCCTGCAACATAAAGCCGAATTTATAAAATACAACCCGAAATGGCAATTTCATGCTACAGCAAAAGAAATATGTAGCATCAGCCTGAAAGAAGCATCACTGTCTCTTCCATTGCTCCCAGTTCCCACCCACACTGTTCCAGTGAATCATTAGGAACGCTCTATGAACACACATACACGTGAGTGCAGATATATACGTTCCCCGTTTATACTTTCAGTCCATTTTGGCCTCAAAAATGTCACTACCTGGAAGAGTAGTGATGTTTGCAACCGATTTCTAATCGTTATTTTCAATTCTAAGAGTTCAAATCAACAAGAAAGTATTTGATGATTGTAAGACAAATAACGTCTAGCATAAAATGCTGTCAATTTACTATAATTTTTTAGACTACTGTTATTCACATTTCTCTATCCAAAATTTCAGCAACTATACAGTGTTATGCTTTCTCACCTCAAAATTTCTTCAGCTACATTATGCTGTAAAATAGACCGTTTATGGAGTTCAAACTTTCTTCAATTTTATTGTATTGTACTTTATAATCAGAAAAAAATTAATGAGTTCTACTCTTTCTCACAGCGAATAAAATAGTAAAACCGCGATGTATCATGTTGAAATGTCACTTTCTAGAACTCTACATTTCGCCAGCAATCTCCAATTCGTTGTTGCTTTCAGTTTTTACAACTTCCATTAAAATAAGTGACTTCTTCCATGTGTACCCTCGACCCTCTGCATCTCCACACTGGTCCATGCACCCCAACACGTCTCGCACAAACATATTTTTTGGACTTTAGCCGCTACTTCTACCTAAAGAATTATGAATGGTACTTAAAGACCGCAACTTTTCAAAAATTGCCTTATGAGAGAACGGTAAAGTACAGTAGCTTGAACAATCTAAAAACGACCTCGTAATAGAACCAAATGTTTCCTAAACCTATGTTCCCCTAGGCCCCCACCCCTCTTTCTAAAGTTACTCGCCCCCGCGGAGGTATGCTCCATCACATCACATAGAGGGGCCCTCGTCCATAGGGGCTCCCTTCCGTACATACGTACACATATAAATACATGAATGCACGTGTATATACATATTTGTAACGCTTGTATTTATGCGTACATCGCCTAAGTAAAAAAAGTATCAAAGTTATGTTCTCGACTATAACTGTCCTCTTCAAGCGGCTTATTTTGGTTGCTCTTATATCTTTCATTAATATGCTCTGTGCCCAAAAATGAGTTGCCATCCTTCGAATACCCTTTTGCACTCCCTTTATAACAGAAAATAAACTTCCCAAGAAATAGGTAACTGTAAAAAGCAATAATTTCCTTTATGCAGAATAAATAATGAAACTGAATATTTCTTGAATTAGATGCCATTCCAGAAAGAAACACCTCTAAGTCATCAGAAAATGCCCCCGAGGCATCTCATCCGGCCAAGTTCATCTTGTCGTATTCTTTGACATTTGCCGTACCAACAGCGCTATATATTTCGCCTCAAATGCAAAATCTGCGTTCGCTATTCATCTCCCCAGGTTTAAGCATCTCTTTTTGAGCCAACAAGTTGAAATTTTCATCTTAAAGGAAGAACAAGATGTACAATCTCCTTCTCCTTTCATTTAAGCTTTGCAGAAAGCGTACGACTTTACCCGCTTGAATACCTATCGGGAAAAGCAGTATCCCCATTGCTTTCACTCACATATGAATGATAAACAATGAGAGCTTATTGTTACAAACAAAATCAATGAATGACCATAGTTAAAATATTCACTAGATAAAAATAATTGCGGTAACGAAAAACAAAAACTGGAGGAATGAATAATTTTGAACAATTCCAGAAAATTCATTTCAATATCAACAAAATTGTGAAGAAAATATTCTCTTCTGTTATCTAAATTCGTTGATAAGATCGATGCATTCATTTTTTTATTCATCACAAAAAGAGATAAAAAGAGAAAAATATCACCAACCACATCCTCTGCAACACTCCATTTTCCACGATTTTTATCGAGAAGAGAAAATTGTTCATATCGAGCTCGGCATTCATTTTGTGAGCGGCCATCCATCAACATCGATACTAAATTCGACAGTATATTAATGGAAACCCTTACATTAAAAAAAATGTAAATCTTTAAGGGATAATCCTCCAAAATTTGCAGACGAACAAAAGAATTCGACATTTATGGTTGAATATCGATGGAAAGCATTTGACTTATAAGTAAAAAGTAGAGTAATTGACTATATCTATCAACGATGAAAAATCTTTTAAAATTATCGCTGAAAACAATCGCAATAAGTGCAATCTGCAAACAAAAATAATATTTACCGACACCCCATGGAACATGAACATTCGTTTGAAAAGCCTTCACAAGTGTCATCAATCTACCATCTTCTTGCTTTGTCCAACAACTGAAATATAAACATTCAATGCCACTATTGCCTTAATTAATTTGCATATTTAAATAGAGTTCACTTCACATGTCGATTTACTTAATACGTCGATTTCTGATGAATCAAAATTGCTGATCGCCTATTTAAACGAATTGAACGATTATATTGAACTCATCGTGAATCTATAAATACTGCAACAACATAACAAAGCATCTATATACAAGATAAGTCACATTACAATGTGCATGATTTACCTTATAATGATGTTAATGATAAAATCATTCATTTGATTTTTGTTATTAGTACTAAGATTATTAATGAGGCAATATTCTATCGATGAATATTTGAACTATGGACCAATCATAGAGATACACACAGTTCCCTCATCGAAAAGGCGGATTTAACCCACTCGTATCCAATTTAATAACTTTCAGTGATCAACGCTTCAATTTCACTCGCCTCTAACATTCTCAAGCATTTAGCGCTCGTCGCGGAGCTCTTTGGAGTCAATTAGCAAAGAAGGCGATCAGCGGTTAACAACAGTGAATAATATGATACTTTGCCGATATTCGAAATTCAAACAGCAAATCATGAACACTTTTCTTTTGACATAAAAAATTCAATGAAAATTTATAGTCGACGAACTTTGGATGGAGAAGAGGTGCAATTGCAGTTCTGTACTTTTGTAAGCATTGATAGGGAGTTCGTTGAGTGTTCATATTATCGGCCACTAAATTCCAATCAAGACAAGATTGCTTGCTGAGTGAATAAAGCTTTTTGAGTTCAATCATACTCCACGGTGCTTTATTCCATTGTGGAGACTCTTCGTACATCCACTTCAAACGAAGTTGTTTCGCCGATCGAATGCCTAAGAACTAAAAACAATATCGTTATTATAAATGAAAAGATTTTAGTGACAGCTTACAACCACACTCAGATATATATTGGTAACAGTCTTATGAAGGCTCCTAGATGTTATCACTGAGATGCACCCAGCTTATCATATCAGAAATCATGGGACTGATGCTATAATTCGATTTTACGAAACATTTATGCAGTAAACTTTGTGCATCAAATACAGCGATCGATAATCATAGTGCATAGAGATAATAGAACTTTATTTATAATAAACGATGAAAACAGAATTCTTGATATAAAGCTTGGCTCATGCATTCACCCAATGGAGGGTCCATATTATCAACTCAAAATGATGCGCCCCCTACCTATATTACGCCCCTAGTCACAACCACTTCTCGGCAACGTTTCTTTCTAGCCTCCCCCCTCCCCTAATTCACATTATTCCTTTGGTTCTATCTCTCCACCTCCATGTTATTCTTCCAAGCAGATCCCAAATTATATCGCCACTGAAACCTTAAAAATTTTCCAAATGTGGTTTTCACGGATATGTTTAACTCTTTAATTCAAATGTCATGTGCAAGCACACAAAAATTGCATTTAAGTAATAATATGTTTGCGATTACCTCAACAATAAACTTCATTCACTTACTTGCATTGAATTAATCCATCCACCTCTATTCTCTCCTCTCCCTCATTGCTAAAACCAATCGTTGATGCAAAAAATGTACTGTGGAAAAGCACACCAACACGGTGTTAGGAGTGGAGCAACGACGAATTTTGTATGTATTTGGTCGGGCGTCGACTTCCTCTTTGTTTATGGTAAAGTTTGTTCACATCGCAATATGTTCATAAAAATATGGAATATTTTGAAAGATGAACATACGTCAATGTTTGAGATTTTTAACCAATCCAATTCACTATAATCCACATCGTCAGCAGCTAACAGTTCTTCTCCTGGTAGAGACCTGAAAAAAATTAGTGCACACCTGAAATATGCATAATATAAAAAATAATAATTATAGGAAATAAAAAAAAAAAAATTAAAGAAGCAATAAATGATTGCATTAAATTATGATAGAACATTTGTCTGATTAAGCCGCCATTTGAAAGAAACGATATTTAACTGTCGTCGATATAAATAATAAAATCTTTCATCAAACACACAACAAACTAGACCCATTAAGCCATTACTCAGCATATCGAAGCAATAAACGGTCCCAAAATTTTAACCATCACAAAAACAAAAATGCGGCTCCTCGATTTTTCATCAATTAAAACACTATATACCTTAAAAAAATCTCACCTTTTCGTTGAAGTATAAGCACTAACAAAACACTTTTACGTCTTTCACGCTTAAAGTAAACCACATATCACAGAGATTCATTTCGTCCCCTAGTTCGCATATTCCACTAAAAGGATTTCAAAGAAATTTACACGACCGGCACGTAGGCCCATTTATTCTGAGCTCGGATTTCAAGGACAATTCCTCCACTTGATCCCATTTCAAACCTCTGAAGCTTCCATGTTCGAGTTATACTAGAGACAAAAGCGTGAGGTAAATAGACTGGACAGAGAGGGGAAAAGAGATTGTGGAACTGAAAGGGTGGAGGAGAGATGGAAATTTGTTTTGCGATGCATAATAGCTTCACAACGAGGTTTCTCTTCTTTCCAAAAAAGTTTGCTTAAATTAACAATCGCATAAAGAAGACAACAAATTCAACTCACAAATGATATTGTATCGTTCGGTTGATTTCATCGATCTTCGTTCGCCATTCTTTCATTTGATTTTCATTTATTTCGCGGCCACTCTTTCGAATTTTCTCGACAATACATTGCCGTCTGAAAATGATGCATGAAAGATATGCTTCCTTGACTAAATTGTTATAACGATAAACATCCCTTCATGAATTTCCACTTTTTGTTGATCTGTTGCCCATAAAGAAATAAACAGTTATTAAATCGAAGATAATAGAAGAGAAGGTCGATGTATTTATAAATACTTCACGACGCTATACTCATCCCCCTTCAATCACTCAGCAAAAAATACTATGAATTACATTTGCCCTCTTCTCACCGTTTCAATAGCGTTATCGTTGGTACTGCTTGTAAAACAAAAAGAGAGAGACTTTAATAATTAAGTTGCAACTAGTCTCCTCCTTTATGGTTATGATTCTTTTTCAGAGAAAAGAAGATTATCCAAGAAAAAGGTTTTTCTATGTTAAATTTAAAATGAGCATAAGAAACGGCTCATATATTTAACAAAATTGAAAAAAAAGCTTTTTTTTTCAGATTATAACATCACTGAAAGACATATCGTATTTGCTAACTCCCACTTCAACATTTCCCAACCTTAACTCTATTTATGTTCATCGTTCGTTTAGCTTCGAAAAAGATCGCATAAATCGTGGTTGCATAATTTTAAGGAGGATTCTTTTCGAATAAAAGTAAAGATTTTTCAGAAAAAGATGGCTAGAAAACTAAAACTTTAAACTAAATGATCTCTTTAAAGATTGAGATTAAATACAGATAAATTAAATAATAAAAAATAAATAAACCGTTCGAAAAGTGACTCCAATCGTTTCTCGATAACCGCCTTCAATACTGCGGTGCGTAGATTGTTTATTTCCATCACAGACCCTGTAATAGAATGTGCGTATTTCTTATTCCATTCTTTTTGCTTCTATAGAATATAAAGTAGCATATGAGTCTTCATACACAATTAACTCACAGATAAAATACTAACTACTCGCCAAACCTTCACATGTCAACGACACAAATATGCATACACATATATAACATTCATAATAATGCACCCCACAAAACGCAAACATATATGAAAGACTTTGAATAGAATGTTATACAAAACATAAAACATAAAACAATGTACATACATTTTTTCTCTTCTTTAATAAGTGAATCGTATACATCATCAATAAGACGTCGTTTTGCTTCAGCGTTTTGAGATGGTACCTACAACATTTATTTTATATTATATTCAATTATAGATATTATAAAATAAACAAAATTATATGACTATTTTACACAATAAATAAATATCATAATATCTATGGTTGCGGTCGGCGATTACCATAAACGTTGATTTGACTTTCTAAATAATCTTTTCCGCGATGGTTCTTCTTTTTCGCTCATTCCCCCCTTTTTATCGTTTTCAAGTCGCTTCATATCAGATCGACTATAATATGATTTGCGAACATCATCATCGCCCTCCTCTCACAAAGTGAAGTTGGCGGCCGCACAATTGTTCCCTGATACTCTCCCTCTAAGCAATTCAATGAAAGCATCACACTAATATCCTATAACTCATATTTATATGATGGTGCATATTGTTATAAATAAAAATAGATCTTTCCAAAAATCATTCGGTGAACATTTCCATCAATTTTTTTTTTTTCATTGGGAATTTGTTTAGTGAATTTGCTTAGCGCTTTTGCTAGTTTACTTTCACGCACCGAAAGTTAATTTAAAATAGTCAGTTTTATTGTAATTGAAATTACACATGAAAAACATGGAAATACAATTGCTAAACTAATTTCAAATATATTTTCAAATATATATATTGTCTTGGCAACAGAAAACCAATACGTACTCAAAGTTGGTGAACATATTGGAAGTGGTGGAAACAAAGAACAGTGCAAAGGTGGGAAAATCACTTCTTTCCAATGCTTTATGAAATATATTCTCTTTATAACGATACATTACCCTCTAATCATGCGATCAATAGAAATCAATAAGACATGGAAAGTCGTACAATCTAGTATACAAATCATCAAGTAAATATAATAAATTCTTCAAAAAAATATTATCAAAAAAAAGATAGATCGATATATACCATATCGTATTTGTCTCTGAAATATGGTGGAAAGAATAGCTGCAAAGGGACTTTCTTCTTATCCATAAACGAATCTTGCTCAAGTGCTCGTTTCAATTCAACCGTTACCGCTTTCTAAATAATTCTTGCATTAATATCAATCATAGCATATGTAATGTCTTAATATTTCAATGCATTCATATAATTTAGAAACCGTTTTAAACGAAGTGAAAACGATTGTGGGCGATTGACTGGGCAATCGAAAAACTCAATAAAATTGACTATAAAGATCCTCCTCATAAGAAATACAATGAAATAAAATTTTCATCTAGAATATTAACGGATTATTTACTTCAATAGAATATAATAAAAAATTCGATTACATTTTTGGTAGCATATAAGTATGAATTAAATGCAATACCTTCTTAGATTGATAAATAAGTTTTATAGATCGCCGAAATGGAGAATTATACAGCCATAGAAAATAGGAACTCTCAGAAAATTCAACTGCAAACGCTTGATGGAATTTGAGTGCAGGAAGTTTTTGAATCATCTTGTGAATTTTGGCCAAATATAGTCCCAGTAAATATTGCCTTAGTGGATGGTGGCCAAATATTGCTTTTTTTTTGCTGGTCACAAATTGATTTCTGCAAATTTTGAAACAATATGGCTCCAAACTATGGTTAAGCTTACCAAGTAAAGCCACCATATGCTTAGCGAATAAAAGATATACCTTAATGAAAGAAATCCAAACAATGATAGCAGAACAAACAAAGCAAATTGAAAGTGTTGCATTCACCTGATTCTGTCGATTTGTTTGAATGGCTCGTTCGATGCGTAGAATAAACTGATCCAAGACTGTCATATAGACATTCTGTGCATCTAATAGCTTCCTTAAAACGACGCTCTGATCGCCGTCTTCAATGTGATGCTCCGTCTTAATAAAGTTACATTCCATAACAAAAACTACACCTTATTCTTTCTTTATTCTTGCATTTCCACTTCTTTTCCAATTCTCCCTTCCCTCATTCCCCACCCAACCCCCTAGAAAATATTCCAAAAAAGTGGTACATAATTTGAACAACATATATCGAAGAGAGAATGCTGAGATATTACATAAAATATGATCCTATCTTATTGAGTACACTTCTTAACTTTATTTATCATCGAATGGAAATATTTTTTAAAACAAACAGAACAAACTCAAATACTCCCTTCATAAACATTTTAAAAAAATTCTTTTCTCAACGTGGCAGCTATTAAAACTTGATTTATCGTTAAGTGGGCACTACACTTAAAAGATGTGTAATATTTGTATGATGTTGAAAGGCAATTTTTAAACAAACGAAATAATTACAAAAATAAATATTTATGGAGAAAAAAAAAACATTAGAAGACGAACCTGACAAACATAAATACCGGATGTCCCTTGCATACTCCCAAGAGCCGCACCGCTTTGTAGACCTATAGAAGTAATGATTAGCAAATAAAAATCGCTTACAATTCAAATTTGTTATCATTTAAATTCCACATTTATGCAGAAATAGCATTTAAATTTTAAGTTTCGATTCTTTGATCACAAAGGGAAAAGAAATATTTTTGAACGTTGCATTTGATTTGTTAAGAACAAATTTGCATTACAGTTAGAAGCAATAATAACCAATGTGATCAAATATTAAGATACCCTATGGAATTTATGCAAATAGTACAACATAATTGGTTAACTCTTTCAATATCTCATATTTATTTCTTCATTTGTCAATTACAATAGTCAAATCATTTCACTGTAATTCGAACTTAAATCATAGTTACTACTCGCCACTCATGAAAATTTCCTTCTGAGTTTCTCAAATTTCAGAAGCATTCAAATCACATCGTGAGGCATCCAATACAGAGACTCTCCAATATCGAGACCAATCACGATTCCATTTCAATGATCGAATCTCTTTTGTGATGAGACAATAAGGATCTAGGGCAATGAATCAGCGAATTGGATATGACATTTAATCAGGCTTAAGCGCCAGAAGTTTTAATGCATTTTAAAAAAATCGCTCTCATCACAAATCGAAATTTCAAAAACGTTGCAAACAATTATATCGATGAGTTAAATGGATCGTCTACTACGGTAAGTATTACTGCATGAAAGAAATAAGGTAATCTCATTTGTTATAAACAATCATCATCTATGATCACATTAATTGTCCACTTCACCGCAAAAACATCTCAAATTATTCAATGGGATTTGCTTCGCTTAACGAAGACTTGAAATGAATGGAAAGAAACAACAATGAACCTCATCGATAAAATAGACTTCAGAAAACGAATGCTGACGGCTTAAATCCCCTCAAAGAATTGTTACGATGTACACCGTTTTCTATATAGTCGCCCTCCACCTTCTTACACCAAATCCATGGAACCTTCTCGTTATCATTCATTTTTACACCTCTAATTTATTGTGTCCAATGTTTCGCTTACAATATTTTAATTAACAGCACGCATGTATTGCTGGTTTCACTGCAAAAACTTCGACAGCACAGTTATTCGTTGCAAATTTTCCGAAGTTAAAATGCCGAAAATTTGTTTGAATTTAGCACAGCCATCCCGCTTAAATCAAAACACCCATAAGGAATAGAAGTAACTCCTTCAAGTAACTGAGAAAAAAAAATTGAGTAGTGTTTGGACTCTGCATATGAACAGGTGGTTTAAAAAGAGGCCTAAAAAAAGAAGCAAAATGAAGCGATTGAACAACAGTTTGCTTTAGAGTTAATTCGACGGTCCCGATAGCTTTCAACACAAGCTCCGAATACAGCCAAAAGACCTCAATTATTTTTTTTGGTCAAACCCGTGGAATCGAGCCGATAGCGCGACAATATCGAACTGATCGTGACAAACCGTGAAAACGATACGTCATGTCTGGGTATTAATAAGAAAACGTAATGCGATTGTTAACTTTAAACTTCGAGTTGAGTTTCTTATTTCTAACTACAATCTTCTGCTGCTATTGCTATTCGCTTTTAATGTTGCAGTGATCTTATGCAACTGTGGGTGAAGGAAGTTGTGGAGTTGGGAAAACGACCTAATATATATTTATACAGCCGAATTGAAACCACTGAAGATTCTGGACTTGATGGTTCTGATGATTTTCGTTGGAGTTTCTGAATACTTTTTGCCGGAAGCGTGGATCAAAGATCAGGCGAATAACCTGATGGTCAACAGTAGCTGCGCACGACGTGGCCCTAACTGATCTATGAGATGGGATAGCTAAAGGAAGTAAGGGAGATGAGTCCTCATCCCTCCGATGAACTGCAGATAACAAGTATTATATTTTAACGGTTAAACTCGAAGCCAATCAGTCAATACCAATCTGCGCCGTTAATGGGAGTCAACGCATTAAGCAAAGAAGACAAAAACTTCTTTATTTACAATAAAGAATTAAGCTTCAGTGATTGTTCAGCTTGAGTCTCTGTTAAATGCTGCCATTTACTACGTTTCTGTTAGTAAAATAAAATAGAACATGTGGTCTATCAGATATAAACATCGAAGAAGCATAAAGTTGCAAAGGTCATTCGAAATGGTGTCGACCTACCGGCGTCGACGAAAACGGCGATCCCATCGTTATCTTCAACCAATGGCGGCAATTCCATAAAACTGCTCTCCTTATCTTCAGCGACCACAGTGTCCATTACTGCGGTATCCGGCATACCATGTGTGGGGTTCTCGTTCATTAAGAAACCTTTAAGTATCAAGCAATAACATCAGAAGCAACGATGTACACCAACGAACTTTGAAATGACGCATATCTTAAAGCGTCATATAAGCAACGTAAGAGGTTTTTAAATATGGTATCGTCATCAAAGAATTTGCAAATATCAACAACCCAATTTGCAGACCTCCCTTTCCACTCCCCTCTCCCCCCCCAATCAAAAAGGAGAAATGAAGGGGAAATAAGTGGCTTGTTTCACTGCTGTCATCTTAACGAGCGAAAAAAAACTTGTCGAAAATCACTTCCTTTCGTTAAAAAGAATGTTTTTTCTTCGGAAGCAGGATCCGTTTTGTTGAAAACAAAGACTGCCATTACATCCACCTCGTTCATCAACTGCAACCTGCTCCAACTTATTCGTTAGTTCCAGCTCAAATGCACGATTGCCCGACCTTATCAAGCAAGAAGCGAAGCAAGTTCAAACAACGTTCCTTGTCTTCAACAAAGAGAGAATTGCTGCCCACATTGCGATGTGAGTCAACAAATTTGCATTTAAATTTACATTTGCACAGTGCATCATTCCGACGTCTGCGCGCACGGGCGTGTGCCGAGCTCTGCGCTTACGTGCACATGTCTATCTGTTAGGCAATTTCTACTTCGCAGCCATTGAAGCTAGAATTAGAAGAATTTGTGCACATAATGTACATCGTAGGATCACCTGTGATGTAAATTTTTTGGTATTCTATACCCATGGGGAAATATTACTTCCAACCGGAAACAAGTGAAAAAGCGTGCCAATCCTTATTCTATCTTCACTGATCCATGACCCGAAACAAAAACACAGAAAGATACCTAAACAGGTATAATCATATATATACATATAAGCAAATAAAACGTTCCTATAGTAAGGGTTGTAAATGAAAATCGCAAATTTACGTAAACGTAAAAGAATATTCAATTTCTCGTTTATTTGCTAGCCTAATCAAAAATATTCACTACATATTACAATTACTAAGCCTGAATATTGACTATTAGTTCGAGATTTACTTTCTACAACGTCCATCAAATCAGCCATTCGTTCAGACATAATCTCAAAATTGAGCATGACATTAAACCCGAAAAGAAACGCAAAATAGTACACTCATTGCGAACGTCGATAAACACACAAAGCAACGTTTCGTGTCTCTGCATCTCTGTCGGTTCTTTGATGAACCTTTCTGCCATTTGCAGCTGCGATCGATAATGAATGCACCACACGCGCCTGCTCTAGCTGGTTGTCCGAGAAGTGCGTTTATTGGGCGATAAGGTGTCCGTCGGTCGTTGGAGCGCGATGTAAAAACAGAACGTCGTGAGGTCAGGTGGGGTGGTCGGGAAGAGGTGAAAGGGGGAGGGTGGCATAAATATTTTCGGTGGGCAACAGTACGGTGCTAAAAGAGGGGGGTGGGGTCGGAGTCTGAGAGGAAGTGCTGAAATGGAGCAACACCTCAAGAAAGATCATTTCCGCCTTACTGACCACCTCATACTATATGATATAATATTACACCTACCTACCGGTTTAACTATGCCCTGCACCTCTGTCACCTTTCCCAAATACCATCCGCCTTGATGGCAAAGGGTGAAAACGTTCACAGCATATTTCATTTTATTGCGCTGTATCATGCTTAGTGTTGTGAGGGTTGTTGTGTATCTTTAGACTATAGTTTTCACGAAAACGTTTCTGAGTCTCGCAAAAATTTAACGTTAGGCTTCTCGAGTTGCATGTTGAAATAACTTGCTGTGTGGGAATTGCAGAAAGCAATATTCCCCTCATATAGTGTAGCAACCTTGTTGTGACTTCCGCAATGAATGAAATATACCCACCGTTTTTTGCAACTTTCTAAATCGAGTAGGCATTCGGGTTGTCGTCAACAACAAAAAGAAAACAGGTGCGTGCATTCGGCAGATTCAAAGGAATATGGATAGGACAGAGAGTGCACATCAGCAGAAAACTAGTGACGGTGTAGGTAATAATATCGCTTGCAATCTTCGTTTATACAATACACTGACGCAACACATCAAATAGTGAATAAAAATGTCATCATTCAAAACTGGGGCTTACCTTTGAGGTGGAGGGGGGGGGGTTGAGGTAAGCGGGTAAGGAAGTTAAATTTGGGACGAGAGGAACTTCAGGATGTTCGCGAACAACCTAAAATGCCTACTACAAGCGGGGAAATTAAACAGATCAACATTCGAAAAGAAATGTGAGCAAAGACTATGCAAGAAATAGTATTATGTCTCATATCCAATAATGCATTACCGCGATTTCGAAAAATGCGGGAAAGCTTCATTTTAAAATTGCTTCACTTAGCTGTCATTTTACTATTTAAGTCGGCGACTATATAATCGTTTGGAGTGGTCGCTAATTGGCAGTTGTGGTAGTAAAGTCGTTTGTGAGCAGTCCAATCGGTTGTTGCTGGAAATTGTTGTGGAATTCGGTGCTGACCGTTTCTTTAAAGGTGAATATGTTTTTATTTGATTAGAAATAGTGCTATGAGGGTTGAGTTGTCAGTTATTGCTGAGTATTAAACTGTTGCATTTGTCTTTTTTTTTTTTTTTTTTTTGCATATCATTGATAACAGCATTTAAAATCATTGATAAGCATTATTGGGGAATAATGCCTCATTGGCGTGCTCCTTGAGGAATACCCATCTATGATTGCATTTCACAAGAAATTTGCGCAAATTTTTCGCATAAGAAAAGAATGTAGTTTTAGCAATTCTACAGAAAGGAATTCCGCTTTATTCGTTTAATTTTTCATCACATTATGCTAAGTTTTATTCAGTTTTATTTCTTTTGTTGGTGTATGTATTATTGCTTCTTATGAAGCATTTGATCGTTTAATCAACTTAACATTCGATGAGGGAAAAGAGGATTGATTTTCTTTTGGGAAAGGGAAAGGATAGGAATTCAAACAACTATGACTTTAAATCGACGCCGCGTTAGTTGGGGGAAGGTGAATGCATTTTTAATCCTTATGCATACGATGCATCGAACTAATCCATAATAGGATTGCGATGCTGATATGTGAAAATTGAGGAATTTGTTGTGGACGCATCGTTTCCGTGGGTTGTTCGGTGATGGATGAAGAGTTTTTTTGTGTGGATGACCATGATAACCCCATCCTTTAGAAGCAACCTCTCTTGTCCTTCGTAAAATTGCCTTCTGAATGCATGAATATTTTCAACGAAATTTTTACAGCAACTCAAGCGATGCACTCTCAACTTAAGTTTTATCCTTACTGTGCCGTTGAGGTTTTATTCATTTTTCCCTAAACACCTTAATTCCTCATCTCAGCCAGATTGGCGGTGCTTGGCCGTTGATTGGCCTCCATTCTCAAGAACGGGCCATATGTTTCTTGTTCCGATTCGGCCGGGTACATATATCGAAAAGCAGCATTTGCATTGTCTCGGATACAAAACCTAACGCAAAAAGTATTGATTGTATGAAAGTAATGTGAAATAGAAGCGTTCTTTTGAGTTGCTACATCTCTGCTTTAATTAAACGACTATTAGACTACGAGGAGTTTATTCATCCAAGCTGAAGACGTCTTCTACGATAGTGAACTATGTTGAGATGCTCAGTGAATTAGCATATCTGCACATTTTTCAATCATATCAGGTCATCCGGGCTAATCAATATTCTATGTTCCCTTTTCCCGAATGTCCTCTTCGTTACCTTTAAATTGACTACTATAATTGAGGTATATGAAATTTCCGAACCATTTTTACAACAGTTTTCCCGAGGATTATTGGAATGCCTTAACGAAGAGGATTTTTATTGAGCCATTGAGCTAGTTCGAAGATGATGAGCTTCGAACCATGAATGTTGTCGAATCTGAGATGGTGATGAGCGATTGGTACCTTTAATGGGTGCTACCCATATTGCTAAAAAGCTTTCTGTTTGAATGTATGCAACCTGATTGATCGATATAGATGACATCGTTATCGCAAAGACCATCGAGTGGAGCACGAGAGAATCGGAAGCAGGTATTCGATGCACAGTATATCGCCGAATGGATCAACGCTTCATTCCCCACGTTACATGTCACCGCCGATGATATCATCAGGCCAACGGTTATTCATTTATTTCGTTTTTTCCTCTCATCTGTTGTCTTAATGAAATCATTAAGTCAGATACTGAGGGTAAACGCTGTGTGAATATGTGCATACTTGAATTACGTATTGTATTTAGTGGGAGATGAATTTACCCGTGGCGGGAGATGGAAGGGATGAATTTTTCTCTTATATAGACGAAATCAATTGTAAAATGCTTTTGCATCTTCCCGGATAAGGTTTCCTTCCTCTCACTTGAGATAATTCAGAACTCGATTATGCATTTTTGAATTCATGATTATTATTGTGTGAATTTATTATTCATCCATTTGCAAATAATCCAATTTGGGATCGATTTGGTTGTTTATGACGCAACTGTCTTTGGTATTAAATAACAAATATGTTTTCCGAATTTTATCAATAAAATTTAACAACAATTTCGTTGCAGCTTTTAATCTAGATCCGTTTTTTCCCAGTTGATTTTACGAGGGATTCACAATACTAATGACCTCTTCAATACCGTTTACATGGGGGGGCTTTCCTCCGCGTTCCACAAAGTAATTGAATTGAATTAAGTCAAGTTATATACCTATGTTTTTGGATTTGCGATTAAAATTAATTCGCCAAACAGCCGCATTTAATCGGAAACACTTAAATTTTGAGTCTTTGCATAGTGATAAAAGTTCTGATCATACTGCTATGTCTGAAACTTATTGTTTATTCATTGAGGCTATTCAATTGCAGTCGGAAGTGGTATCCGAGATATATGTTGTATTCACACAGCATATCCTCAGCCTATCAGCGGCCACCCTCACTATGCCACCGTTTGATACTGCACGGGAAGTAGATCCTGATATGTTCATTCACGCGATGCCCAAACTTGTCGTTTTCAAATCTTTGTAAGTAATTCATTATTACCGTTTTCGTTTCATTTTTTTTTTTGGCATAGATTTTTATATCGCTACGAATATAATTCATATTAAGGATTACTAAAACAATTATTGTCAAAATGAAAGGAAAAGTGGGAACGAAATGTGAATCAAAGACTTCCATTCATATCTCGAAAATGGGCTATTCGAGTGTGGTGTTATGCATTTTGCTTTTGGTAATCTCAGAGAAGCACATTTCCATTCATAAATTTTGGCTTTGAATTTTCATTATTCTATCATCCCTTCCAATGATTATCCAAAACAATGATCCCACTATCTCTACATTCATCTCGTTTTGATGATATTTAATGCTTGATGCGAATGACTGTTCAACTGTTCAACAGTAATTGGTGGGGAGTTCGAGGTGAAGCCTTTCTATCTTTGCTCACTTGTTGGGATATTTTTAGATGTTTTATTGCTTTGTATTGCCGTATTTCTTACAAATTTGCAAACTTCATCAAATTTTTTTCATTTCATTTCCAATGTTTTCTCGATTATATGTGAATTATATTCCCTGTATCATTGGATTTATTGAGGTCGGCATTTATCGAGGATCTAACAGAAGGGCAGAGTAGCCTTACAATCAACGATCTTCTAACACCGAATCCACGTTCGACGCGTCGTATTCTTTCGATTCTCATCGATTATATGCAATTTGCACAAGAAATCACCAAAGTAATGTCGTTGTGTTACCGATTCATTGAAAATCAGCAATTGAAATAAACGTGACAATATCGCATTTTTAGTTGTGTTCTCTTGGTTTCCCCTTTGCTTTTTGTTTAATGTCGTCTGAGTTATATCATTGTTCTTTTGGAAGCCTGAGAATAAATTGGGCGAAACATAGGGGAGGAGAGAAGGAGGGGAGAGGATTCAATTGATTTTGCGAGCAAACAAACAAGATTCACTGAGATTTTTATTTTGTCTGCATGCTGTATTATTATCATATAATAGTCATTTGTTTTTGCTGATGTATTCCACAACGATGCAATATCTGAATAGCATCGACTTGCATCTATATGTTGTAAGTCAACCTCATGAAATGGCGAATCTTTCTCTCGGGAAGATTTCAGGATTCAGTGACCCTACTTTGCTTTGTTGTTGTTGTTTTTTTTTTCGCTTTTCTGAGCGTTGAGTATTCACAGGAAGTGAATCGCACATTTGCGATTCATGATGAAAAGAAAGCACAACTGGAAAGAAGAAGAAACGCAATTGTTGAGCTCGAATTGGAGTGTGCAAATCTACGCTCCGAACAAGATCGATTGAGACGCGATGAGAACGAAGTGACGCATTTTTTGATTGTTTTTATTTGAGATTTATTTTCTTCACCATTCTCGTCTTTCCATTATTATTTAAATATTTCCCCCCTTGATGACGTATTCAGGTGTGACACTTCTTCCAGAATTGTATGCTTTTTAGTGTAAATAGCAAGAAACATTTTTCGGTCTTTTCGATGATTAGATATTTGATGCGATATTAGAAACACCATACAGAGAGAGAGGGGTCCTATAGTTAAATAGCAGTTTGCTAATCTTAGTACTGCAATAGCAGTTCGAAACGAAGGTCGATAATAGATGGGCACAATGAATGAGAGATAAGGTTGCTTTAGTAGGATGCATGAAGGGATTAGGAAAGTTGGTTGAAGGAAGTAAACTTGTTGGTTTATTTGAAGCGATTTTTTAGAAGGTAAATTGTACGACATGGAAAATTAGTCAGATTCAAACGTTATTGAAAAATTTAAATGAATGTGCTTAGGCAGTGTCCATCAGGTATATGCAATTTCAGAAGCGTGCACAGTTGGAGCAGCTTTGTCAGAAGACAAGAGAGACAGTGGAACAGAATACCGCATTTCAATGTAGACATCAGGCAGCTGTGAAGGATGTTACGGAAAAGACGAAACGAATTGTGGGTTAAAGTTGTTTTTGTCATTCTAAATGCAGAAGGGAGGGGAGAATTAGATGGAAGAGGATGTCTTATTTTAGGAGTCTGTTTGATTCGTTTCTTTGGAAGAGGTTTTTAGCGATAAAGCATGGGAATATGATGTACCAATTGAGATTATCAACAAAGTTGTTTTTAGTGAGTGCTAGGTGTGCATCGTTGCAGGCGTATATTAATAAATGTTGATGTTTACATCATCGTCTGCAAGTTTACATGTGACATCGACTGTTACACTTCAATAAACATAAGCAAATCTATAAGTTTCTTGTATTAAGTCGTTGAGATTTTATATTAGATGAATAAATTGAAATTTCATCATTTACAATACTAATCGTCAACAATTGCACCGATCAAGTGATGTAAATTGCCACTGAGTTATGCAAATATGTTGAGATTTGCATATTTAAAGGTATTATTTGCAGGAAGAACTACAAAGTGAGCTAAGGTTGTTGACAGTGCACAACGGATTGCTTACATCGAGGTTAGTTACATCACCTGAGAGACTCGAATCTGATGTGAGAGATGCCGCTGAACGTAAGGAAGCTGCAATCAAAGATTTTGACGCTAAAAGGTTGCTCTTGATTCTTCCTCTTACCAACAATGTTTCTTGTATTTTCTTACTTTTTATTTCTTCTTGTTCATGTTATTGCTATTATCAGCCATGCTAATATTTGGATTACAGATGCATCTGAGGGTTTGCAAGGTGCTGAAATGATATAGCTAAAAGCAACTTAATGACAGCTTCTTGTAGCGTTGCCTTCATAGTTCCGGCTTCTGATCCCGAATTCCGGAACCAATCACCCCAGTAAAATAGTCAAATTTCTATCCCTAAATTTGAATGCATCCTAATGGATAGGTGATCTGCAATTACTTGCCTTTGGTCAGAGTATTCCTCGGCTGAAATCTCTTTTTTATCACTTCCTAACATATTCTTTATCCCAGGTCGGACAGCTTAAATACTGAACGATAGATGAATATCATAAGTTGGAGATTGAGATTGCATTCTTAAGCATCCTTTAAAGTTGTATTGTTTAAACAAACAATTCGTTGTGGAATTTAAGGCGTGAATTGCACGCGGAACAGGAGAGGCAACGGCAAAGGGCATATATTAGCAGCACAATGTCACAAATCGAACAACATCTTCAGCGTATCGCTTCATATGAGGTGATACCCTAGTTTGTGTTTTCTTGCAACGTTCGATCGTTATGAGTATGATGTAGCAGAAAACAAAAACTGTTGAACTTACTTTGAATTCTGTCTTTGGATTTATACCTCCTTCTCCAAATGAAACGAACGGGAAGAACTGTGGGTTAGTAGCAACTGTCATTTTCGAACAGCATATTAATGCCAAGTGATGCGCCATTGTGAGTAGCGGTGTTGTGTGAATGAATTCACTAACGGTATATGACGGGTGGCAATTTGTGGTAATTTAAGATTTCATTGAATCTGATTTCTGATGCCAACCTAGTCGGGTAGAAGAATGAACTTACATGTATATTGTGTCGTAATTGAAGTGATGAGGTGGCATCTGATAGCTAATTCGTAACCAAGTAAACGATGGGAATGCAGAGAAGTTCATGTGGTTTTTGGCCAAGAAATGGCACATTTTCTTCATTTAACAGTTTTGCTTCTTTGGAATCATATCTTTAGTTTGTTTGATCGTCCGCTTTCGCTGTATGGAAATAAGGTACTGAAATCTTTTACAGCGATGCGATTGTTTATGAGCGAAATTGAAATAGATCATACTTTTTTAGCCGGTCTTTCGGGAAGTGAAATTTTGTATTTCAAAATCATTTATGAGGGACGAAATCAATGATTTAAAACCACCAAACAATTTTCAAATGAGAGGTTTTAAACTTCGTTAAGATATGTATGCATTGGTTTTGCGGAAACTTTTGATGTCCTTGTGAAGAAAACGAGTGTTACGCTGCTTTTCAAATGCTTAATGATTTATGGTTTCTTAAATTATGGTTGACTTTTTTAAAGGCGGAAATAGTGAGCAACCGAGAGAAATTAGCAGAATCAGTGCGCATTCGAAGTGAAGTTGAAGATGATCTGCGATCGCAGAAGTGTATGGTGATGAAGGAGTATGAAGTGACCAAAGAATGCGAAGCGGCTTTCGAGCGTGAACAAGAGAAACATGCCCTCCAACTCAAAAACTATGAAGAACAAATTGCTACCGTACAAAGGTTACCATTTTTAATGAACGCTTTCTTCGAAAATATTTTTTATTGTATATGGACAGCAGTATAATTGATTGACGGCTCGGATCTATGGATATGCAGTAATTGTGTTTATTGTGCAATACCTTCCGACCATCCATTCGCATTTTTGAAAGTTCGGTGGTGCCTAACTTTGGTTCAAAGATCAAACATTTTGGCATTTCCTGTTTGAAGATCAGTGATGATGAGAAGAGTGTCATGCAGATTATCGAAGGAAATAATATTATAACACGAGACAATTTCAGTCAAATAGACGACATGAGGGGACGCTTAGACGACGTTAATAAGGAGAACGTTGAAGTGCAGCGTGAGATCGGCAGAATGAAAGACGAGCTGTCGGCTATGAATCGTAAGGCAGAGGCCGAATCGAGGAAACTGGCTGACCGCCTGAAAGGAGTGATACAGAAGGTCCGTTTAACATTTTCTATTATTATAAGTGAAAAGAAACGTGGTTTGACTTCCGGGAAACTTGCTTGAAGCGGTAGTGATTACTGAGAATGAGTTGGCATAAGTTACACAAATAATAATAAGTGACCAGAGTTTTGAGTATTGAAATAGACTTTCTACCATTGTCTTTGCTAGGGATAAGGATAGGAATGAGTTGTTGATTTAACGATGATCTGAGACGTTACGTCGCCTTAACGCTTAGAAAGTATAGCAGCCTCAGGATGACCTTAATATCTGAAACCGTATTGTTTATGAATGAGTCCAGCGAGATACACATAGTGCAAGCAGATTTACAGGATGTGCGATAACTCCAAGGCGTTTCATTCCTTAACTTTTATCAGCCTTATTTTGGAGGATCCTCCCCACCTTGCGCAGTTTCTGTCCGATGAAGCCGTGCTACCAAAGATATGCACTGTTTGATATGGTGATCGTGTGGAATGTAGTGAACCCTTTCTGTCAGGTCTTTTATGCCAGAATCATATTCTGTGTTTCTGCATTTGAATATATGGAAGTTGAGAGTTTCCTCAATACTGCTAAGGCGGACGTTGTAGACATGCTGTAGGCTCGTTGTTTATGGAGAAAACTTCTATCATGATATGACGCATCGACAATTATAGCTCGCCGATTCGAAAAAAGTCTATGAGGAGGAGTGTCGCGCCTTCCAGGAAGTAATTGACATGGTTGAAGAGAGTCTACTTGCCAGTGAGGACGAACATAGCGACACGCTGTCGATAACGGGCAAAAATCAGTCATTTTTCTGAATTTGCTTGGAGAATGAACGTCCTCCCATTCATTCCTTTTATCAGTTTTTCGATTCTTTGATGGCAGCAGGTTGTTTTTTAATCGTTGTTTGTCTTTGCGTCTGTATAATTTGCTATGCACGGCACGTCGTTTTTGTTTCATAGTGAGACATGGCCACACTTCCTTCTTATCGTATTGGCTAGAAAATTCATACAAAATGAAGTACTAAAAGGCCGTCTTAGCATACATACGTACATGACCTTTGGGCTGGGCTATCCTATTCAAAGACACTGATAGGAAGAAGATAAAGAAAACTCCTTATGTGTTCGATTAATAAGAAGGAAAGTTTATACGTTTTGGCTTTCCATCTTTTGAGATATTCAGATGTGTATTTACTTCGGGATTCGGAGATTTGTCCTTTTCTTTGTAAGAAGTTTAATTTCTCTTTGTGTAAAAAAAGTGCATATTTTTTCCTTTTTCACACTGCCGACCTTTTCATTTTTTATCAAAGAGAGCGGTGATCTGCCAATCTCTTTCGCTATTATGCTGCACTTTTTGTTTTCTTTGTTCTTGTATATCGGATCCTGCTGTTATTGGTGACGATGTCATCTGCGTAGTTCTTTTTTGTCGCTGTATTCCTCTTTTGCGGCGGGAAGTATCTCACAGATCCTGGTTGTTTTCCTTCATAGGATTCCTGTTTCGTGGTGACAAGGATGTCATAAATCCTGATTTTCCTTCATAGGATTCCTGTTTCTTGGTGACAAGGATGTCATAAATCCCGATTTTCCTTCATAGGATTCCTGTTTCTTGGTGACAAGGATGTCGTAAATTCTGGTTTTCCTTCATAGGATTCCTGTTTCGTGGTGACAAGGATGTCACAAATCTTGGTTGTTTTCCTTCATAGGATTTCCATTTCGTGGTGACAAGGATGTCATTTGTAGTAGTATCTGTCTGTTATCAGATTTCTCGAGCACGGCTTTATGTGAATATCATTAATCGACGCGGTTGTGTTGCGTTTTCTTTGTACATCTTTGAGGTTACCTCGTTTATAAATTGTTTTTTTTTTCACAATCAAGCAGCAAATCAACGTTGTTGATGTGTATCCTCACTCGAACAAGACATACTTTCAATCGACCTGCAGCATAGTACCACTTGAAATATGTCTTTATTTTCAATCTGAAGCAAAAAAGTGAAAGGCATCTCAGCATGTGAACGATTTAACCCGAACTGAGGCTTTTTCCTCTCTATATATCACTATTTCCGTGTATATTGTTGAAACGAGATCAAATGAGGTTCAATAGGAATAAATTTGACGAGGAATTTGGAATTGCAGAACGCACACAACTATTTGACGATGAGGGCGCCATAGTGAGATCATTAACAACACTTAATAGTTTTGTAATATACTCAGTTGGCGATTAGAACGTCACCCTATTATGACTTGGGAAATCTCAGTGGTCATTACCATCGAACTACATGGCAATGGAATAAGAGTTGATCCCACGAATGAATATATCACTGAAGGAAAGTGGTCTTTTCTTAGCAAAAATGGCAATAATGGAAGCTGTAGCTAATACGGTCTAATCCTGAGCTGACTTAACCACAAGAGATAAGAAGAGTAAGATAAAACATCGATTCAATGACACTAAGCATCAAGTAGGACTGTAATATCCGCTTTGGAAGATTCTACAGGCACTCTTAGTTCAATAAATGTTTTTATAATACTGTGGGGCAGCAGAATATATATAGTGGAGGAATATGCTACCTTCACCAGATGAGCAGGAAATACAATAAAGAGCAATCTTTAAATGTATTTAGAGGAGTGCTAGTCGTGGAACTCATGTTTAGAGACAACGAACCGGTGAGGCCATGTCGTATTTGAATCTCGCATCTGAGATCTGCCACTCTCAACTCGATCGACTCCTCTAACAGGATGGACTTTGCTTATAACGATTTCGGGGTACCCATTAGAATACCCATAAGAATCGAATTTATTACGCTTTTGAAGCCTGCCATTTGTAAGTCACTGCATACTTATATTTTCCTTGCTCGCCATTGATGATCAATGAGAGATCAGTAGTATCCCTACGATCGGTTGCTGTAACTTTAGTGTTTAGTGTTCGTTTTCGATGAGGAAGCGACTAAGCGGAAGCGCTCTTTAAGTTTCTCGCTAACTTTTTGTATTTTTAAAAGCTCTAGTTTTCCATTCTGTTCAAAGCCCGCCCACTCCATTATTTAAGCTCGTGAAGGCCTCACCATCCACCTTTAATCAGGTTTAGTTCCACCTCGAATTGCTTGAAATAAACCATGCAAGTAGCCATTATAAGTTATTAGAGCAGTAACAACACTACTAACGAAAGATTTCGTTGATATTAAAGATTTATTAGGTAACATCTTACTGACTGAATGACCGATATTTTAGTTCATCTAGCACTCCACCCATCTCTTGTGCTAATTCGCCCCTTGAAATATATATATATATATATATATATATATATATATATATATATATATATATATATATATATATATATATTTTATGGGCTTGTTACAAAATACATATATATATATATATATATATATATATATATATATATATATATATATATATATATATATATATATATATATATGTATATATTTTGTAACAAGCCCATAAAAATACGAAATCGATGCGCAACAGCCGTTGATTTTTGCGATGCGGTATTAATTTATTCATTGGAAATGAATGTGTTTACCTGGTTGTTTCTCGTGGGCTCTGTCCCGGTAAGCGCAACAAATTTAACGTTTGCAATGAGTTTTTCCACATTTTTTGGAACCTTCCAAATTTTTTCAATGCTTTTTAATCACCAGTTTGCAGTTTACTTCTTGAAAAGCTATGAATTTGCAATTCGCTTTCCTCGCCTAGAAGAGGGGGGGGGGGAGGGAGTATGTCATCCTGCCATACATCATGTCTAATCGTGCGCCTTAACTTCGTTTTTTCCTTGAATCAGTCAATATTGAGAAACATTCCATTGTTGTGCTGTTAAATAATGAACGGAAAAAATTTAATCTACAGGTGGTCAGATACCTTTAAGCCACAAATTTCATGAAAATATAAGTATTTGCATAAAAGTTTATGTTTATATTGAGTGATTCCGAAAACAAAACGAAGAACCACCTTGCAGATGAGAGGTAATAACGTTTGAGATAACGAAAGTAAAGGTTCGGCGCTTTTTAATGGGATGATCATTTCAGGTCCATGCTGCAATGCGTAGCTTAATGTCTCTCAGGCAACATGCAAGAGCGCGAAAACGTTTTTCAAAAAATCGACAATGAAAGAAGCGTTTTCGTTTGTTGCATTTATTTGGTATCGTTCGATTTTCGCATTGGGATGGTTATTTATTGGGATTGGGGGTATTTTAAAATTTCAGACGATGTGAAGGAGAGGGGAGCGGAAGGGCATTTTAAAATTTCAGTCAGGATGGTTTGATTCGGTGATGAGGCATAATTAGTGATGTTGTTTTTACTTTCTTATTCGAATAGCTGAATAAATGCGGGTAGTTTGGCTCCTCTTCAAATTACCTGATTCTTGTTTTAAGCGATGATCTGGAAATTGGAAATCTCTTACGAGGTGAGTTCACCGAGCAAGATGGAAATTATTGCCCCAGGCAAACATCAGGAAAGTTATTGGAAGGAAATGGGTGATCGCCGAAAGGAACATCGATTTATTTATTTTGTTATTTGTTTTCGATTTATTAGACTGCTTAGCCTGATGAAAATTATTACCATATCGTATTATTTCAACACCTATCGCGTATATTTTTATTTTTAAAAAATTATTCAGCACCTTCAATTATTTTAAAAATAATTCTTCATGCAAATCTCCGTCTTTTTGCACTTTTTTTTATGTGGTTACCGTTGTAGAAAAAAACAGTTTTGAGCAAATATATTCTCATTCTAATTAGCATTTATTCATATCAATTCATTCCTTTCTGCTTCATTTGTAATATATTTTGATAGAAAGAATTAACACATTTATTGATGACCCTCTTCAATTGGGTTGCTGTAAAATGATTTGAAATATATATGTGGTAGAAATTAGAATCCGGGTTGAATCGGGTGTTGGTCTTAAATGGATCCGCAGTCACATTTAATTCATGACCATATGAGGGGGTGAGTTAAACCTGGCCCCAATCAAAAGCAAATGAAAGGCATTTGCCCAATCTGAGCTGTCTTTAACTTCCTCCCTATCTAGGCTACGACCAGAATAAAGGTCGGACTTTGTCCAGGTTGCGGAATTATCGAATCTTTTTTTTTGGGGGGGGGGGGGTGGTGGGAGGGGGTGGGGGGAATATTTTCTTATCATTTTTTATGTAACGACTTTCATCATAGAACAACTCAACTGTGACCATAAAGCAGCTTGATTGTGATCGTAGAACAGTGTACAGCACTATGAAATGCTCTTGTAAGTGTTGTTTTGATGCTGTGAGAAGGATACATAAAGAACTGTTATTGCCCACTCTATTCATTCGTTCGTTCATTGTTCATTCGTTGTTGATTCCTCGTCTGTGCTGCTCGTGGGTGGGCCCAAGTGGGGCCGAGGGGTCGACTAATAAAAGTTGTTTTTACGGGGGTGCTAGACTAGAAACCGAAAGCCCAAAAAGGAGTTCGAGTCGTTACATTTGCTTCTCAAATTACATAGTTTCCGCTAGGTGGCCTGAAATGTTATCGGTTGTTAATGTTAATGTTGTTGTTCTACAGTTGTTCCTACGCAGTTCGATGCGTCCAGATTTGTACCCAACAATTCGGCATCAGTTGCCTGAAAATCCTTTCTAAGGCGACAGAAGTGCCGATAGGCTTGTTCAGTATGTTTTAAGCAGCTAGATGGCCCATGGTCGATACTCTTTTATTGTGAAGTTGCAAGATTCTTTCATTTAGTTTCTTTCTCTGAACGAATGAAGCATAAGAAATGCTCAGATCGTCATGCACTTAGAGTACCGTGTTCCATGAATGTATCGTCGCTAACTTGTAAGTCGGCTCTTTATCGGCTATTTATATTCCATTCCAATAGCAGGCTTCATGTTTATTGGGTTGAGAGAGTTTGCATATTACTACTTTAGAAGTAAACGATCTTGAATTTGCGATTCTGTGATTTTATTTGCGGTATTGAATCGATTATAGCATCGAACGTTGTTTTAGTAATGTCTGTAGTGGCACAAGGCGCAAACTTATCGGAACTTTTCCGTTCGGGTTCTGAGTATTTCTTCCGTGAAGCTCGTCTTCGGTCATTTACCGATCGTTGGCCACATCGAGATCCGAACTTGAGTCCACAAAAGGTGAATATTTTCACTTTTGACCATTTTCTACATTTTCGAGGTCGACGCATGGCTCGAACCTTGATTTACATTCGTCATCCTTGAAGAGACAGTGTTGCAGCTCTACTTTTCATTTTTCTTTGTCTTATCTTCCATTATTTCGTTCGGAATATATTTCAGAAGTTCGCCTTATATTCTGATTTTATTCATTTAAAGTGCTGGTTCATTTTTGCATCAAGGTTTTTGTAAATGACGTCATTTTATCCAGAATTTCTTCCGGTCCCATCATATCTGCGAAGTAATGTGATCTATCGTCGAAATGCCGACATTTTTTTTTGCATCATAGCACAAAAATTCGTAAATGTATTTTAACATAATTTGACTTGTATGCGGAAAAATTTTTTCTAGTTCTTTCTGTTTCCTTCTTCATGCATTAATTCTATTCATATACGTTTTCTTTCTTCCTCCTGTTCAATCGAATCTTCAAAAATTGATTGATGGCTGTATTTTTCTGCCGATGCGTCGTAGTAATGGTTTGACTTTTGTATTATTGGGTATATCAACTGCTGAAGTTAATCAAACTTTTGAGAATTCAGAAAAGCAACTCTTAATCGCTGTTTAAATGCAAAATAGGTATGTAAATTTATAGAGGGCAAAGTGCACTAACTGAATATTGCTTTCAATGTAAATCCATTTCATCTCTTTATTGCTTTAATTTTATCAGTTACTTTAAATTGATTTGTGTAGAGGGAGAGGACTATAGGTTTCGCATCATTTGGTCGTGCTTTATGCCAAAGTCGTTCCAGATGGCTGAAGCGGGTTTCTTCTACAGGCCAGAAGCAGAAGATAACGATTGTGTGCAATGTCCATATTGCCTCAAAGAGCTTACTAGTTGGGAGCCAGGTGATGACCCACTGTAAGTATTTTGTATACATCTATTGTTTCATTTCATTGCTTACGAGTAATGGCGTTTAAAGCATACCGATTAGGTCAATGGCCAGTAGCCATTAGATGAGTTAAAATCGATGCAAAAATGACAGAATTCGCAATAATTGCCAGATTCGGGTAGCTTTCTTTAAAGCTTTTTTAATGTAAATTTTGCCGATTCTAGTTGTCTTTTACTCATTTTTTGGTGATTTCCTGGTAACTGCAGCGAAATAATCTTGGTGATAAAAATAATTTTTATCGTTCTGGTTAAGATGTCTGTTATATTCATGCCAAAGTTAGAATGATTTATCTTGAAACTTGAATGGTTGCCAAACCAACGTTAGCGATGAATGAATAAGTGAACTTCCATATCTACTAATACAGTATCCGGAAAGAGGTCTTCCCAGCTTATGGAAGGCCGTGGTGATTCTAGCAATATGAAAAGCAAAAGTCGATGAGATTTGACAGGAATAAGGACAGGTGAAATGTAATTTGAAGGCACTTTTAGCGCATACCTCACACATTTATAGTCAGCGCAGAATTCCATATAAAACGTCGGCAAATTTCGGAGATAAGAAATATAAGGGAAGAGCGAAGAGCCACCAGAGTCCGACGTTGTATTTCGGCGATTTTTTTAAAAGGCTGGATAATTGATTTGCTTTAATTGGCTGCATTACGTGCATTATATAAATACAGCCGTCCTTTTCGAGTACATTTAGCCCTTCTGAAGTCTTTATGGGAAACTTTCGAGAAATTAAAAAGTATGGGTCATTTGATTTTGCGAAAGTTAACCCTGAAGGATGTCTGCATAGAAAATTCAGTGGAAACGTCTATGCCCGAAAATGCTTTTGGGATCTGGAATATTCCTTCGATTGATTAAAAAAAAAAATTAGTGCTTTTTGAGCGCTGTTAGGGAATATAGCTGGTTCACCTTATGAAGTACGAATTAAATGTTACTTAAATCAGCTTTTCATTCAGGTCACAAATTTCCCGTTCGCTTTCGTTCAGCATCGTTGGTATTTAGTTTTCCGGAAGTTTTTTTTTTTAAATCACTTTTCAGTGAATCTACAAAAATGGGATTAGTTGCTTAAAGGAATGCTTTTGCGCACACTCTGAGATACTGACCAGTTCACCGTTCCTTCGGATCCGATTTGCATACCGAATGTTGGAAGCTGGTTTTATTTGGGCCAATAAACTATGGCGAACTTTCCCAGCTATGGGAAAACTTCTAAGCAGGCAACCACTTCTCGGATTTCTTGCAGAAATTCTGGAACGGAAGCCAGTTTTCGACAAGGTCGAATAATCCACGGAAGAGTTATGGCTTTTGAGTGAATTTTGAGAATTTTTGGGTGATCACAGCTGTCGACCAGTCGGGAAAACTTTTATTTCAGTGAACGAGTTGCAAATTTTCTAATTTGCATCAGTTTAAAGCTAGCTGTTCTTCACAATTTTTTCAGGACGATATGCAGCGGTTTAAAGGAATGTCCGAATTTCTTCATTTCACTGCTACACTCATTTCTTTAATAAAATAAATGAATTCTTGGTTGATTTACAGCATTGAGCATAAGAGGCGTCAAGATCGATGCTTTTTTATGCGTTTGGGAAAACGTGAAGAGGAGTTGACGGTTAGAGATTTCGTTCGATTGATTGCACAGAGACGTGCAGCCATCATGGTCAGTCTTTGATTCTGTGATCTTTTTGCACATTTGCATATTCCTTGTCTTCATTTGTTTATTTTGTCAACCTATGTATTTATATTTGAAAGAGGGAAAAAGAGTTTATATATTTACTGGTCATCCATCCAAGTTAACTATCTTAAAACAAATACATAGTATGTTTGTGTGTGGACAGCTAATCCAATGGTCAAGCACTTTCATTAGGTAGGAGGGCGTTTACTCGAGTTGGTTTATGAGTGAGTGGGCAAGTGGTGATTTGATTAGCCGAATACAAGGAAGAACGGGTTCGACTGAGCTGACATTTCAGCTTGATTTATCGACTTATTTTGGTCTATTACTATAGTAATATGTAGCGGCCAAAAATTTCATTAGAATAGATCATTATTTTATGAAGTTACTGATGCTTAATGGCCACAGAAAGATCATAACAACCATTAAAATATTTAATAGCTGTGATAGATCGATTGTTTGTTTTCCTGGCACGTGTGATATTGGTGTGATTCGATGGAATTTGGCCGGTATTGGGGTTGATGCGTGATATTTGTAGGCAATATGTAATTACTGGCATAGTGATCAGTCGTAGATGTTCAATGTCATCGTTGAGGAATGTGATGTGTTAATTCATTTTGAATTGTAGAGTTTATTGGCATTGTGCCAAATATTTCGAGAATACGTGTTTGTATGTGTGTAAAAACATGCGAGAAGGGGAGTGGGTGGGGAGCAGCGGGTATGGCAGAAAGGTAAAAGTTGTAACTACGAAGGCGATATTTTATGCAGTTGTTATGTTTTTAAGGAAGCCATCTATATGCAAACACTTGAACTTGCTGAGCAAGCACAAGAGAAGACCGAAGAACGCATTAGAAAATTGGCCGAGAGAGCAATCAAAAAAGATTCGCAGAAGACTGGCGAAAGAACGTCGAAATATACGAAGAAATGAACTATATGTTTCGTTTATGTTCACTTCCAACCGAACACGTTATTCATTCCTCTTGAGACGGATAAAAAAGTTGGATTCTGAGAGATGCCTATGAATGGTTGTGGATTTCTTGGCTATTCTGCTGTTTATAAAGGCGAAGAGATGGGTTGAAAGGCATAGCTACAGGAACATATTAACGGTCAACGTGAACGTTCTTACGAAATATTGTTTATTTGTTTGTCCAAATATGTGTTCGTTCGATTAGATCTCTAGACGTCCATTTGTGTATGTTTATGAGTCCTTTGCCTGCAAGTATTTCAGTGTTTCTCGTCTGGCCATGTCTGTTCATTATTATTCATTGTCGTTTTACAAGGAAAATGTTTCATTTGATTGCATTATGCAAAACATTGCAAAACAAAATATTTTTTGCTTTCTATTGATCACTGATGTTGTTATTTCTGTTGTCGCGATCAAGAAGAGAGGCTTTCAACCGTTTGGGTGAACGAACAACGTAATGATAGGCTAAGGAGGAAAGGGAAGGAAGAGAGCTGATCAAGAGATCTTGCATGTAGTTGTGATAGAGGTGCATTATGTTTTAGATCACCCCAAAATATTGTCACTTTTTGGGAACCGAACTTTACCCGTTGTAATCACCGGCGGCACTTTAAAGCCAAAATTTCTTTTGTGTAAGTGTTTTCCTACCTCTATGGCCTTTTGAAAATTTCTTTTTTCATTCCGTATTCGTACATGAACAGTATTTACTAAATATACGGAATTTAGCTTTTTTTTTTCTACAATTATTGAGGTGACTTGTTTTGTTAAACGTTGAAATGTAAGCGTCAGAGGTGAAATCATTGTGCACGATTTCTGCTTTCATTTTATCTTCTATAGTTGATGTGTATGTGCTGCTATTCATTCTTGTTTCATTATGTATTATATTTATTTAAGAATTTCTTATCTCATTTATCGATTTGCAAATTCATGTTTTATTTACTTCTTTCCCTTTCATTCATGACTTTGACATTTTCTTTACTTCATCTAAGTAAAGGTTTTACTGTTATGATCACTACATTTGCTTCCATTGCTACTCTTAGATGATGTTTTGGCACAGTTCATAAACTCTTGAAACAGTGTAGTTCATTTATTGTTCCTTAAAATTGCCTTGGAGTTTATTTTCTAGCACTGTTTATTCTTACATCAGCTCTATCTACGTGTTCGTCAAGCTGTCCATGCATTCCAAACACGGGATTTGAAGAAGTTCTCGGGTCTGCATTTCAAGAAGTCACCTCCTACCTTTTATTTCATGGTGTCTCCTCAGGTCCCTATTTTCTGCAACTCCTGGGCCTTTAAATATTTTGCGGCCTAGAATTCTCAATGAGGAAAAAGGCTAAGCTTCTTGGGGCATTTTATTCAGCGTCTCAGATGGTCCTGGCTTGTGTGAGAGTTTTGTGATAGTAATTAAGGTTTAAAAAATGAGCTCTTGGCAATATATTGGAGGTAGAAAGTATATTTCCTTCAGCGTTTTGTTGGAAGCCCAAATTTCCTCAGTTTCTTTGAATATTACGCTGGAGTGGTGAAGAGAGACATAGTGCTCTAGGCTTCAAAAAACGCCCGCGACTTGTTCGTGATAGAAGGCACCTTTTTAAGATCATTTTATTTATTCTTTTTATTTATTTATTTGATTTTCATTCTCCGAAGCACGAACAGCAATGAGGAAGCAAAGCGTTCGCAAAGCAACAATCTAGACGAATAGACATTTAGTAGGGAAGAGCAATAACATTATGTAGAATGAAACGGCTCAGCCGCATCTTGAAAGCTTAGGGAGTGAGTGCACTAACGATATTGGCGGGGAATAGATTCTAGACTCTTCCAAGCGAAACCGGAAATTATGAAGAATATTATTTGTAATGCAACATTTTTTGGCGAGCTGAAATTGATGTGTAGTCGACTAAGGCGCGAATTGAAATATTTCTGATAGCTGGATGTCGGAAAAGTTAGTCTTAAGGAATTTCAATGATTTAGATCCTAAAAGGGCCAAAACCAGAGAAGTTTATGGCTAGCAGCATCATTGGAATCGGTCAATATCACATGTAGGTCTCAGCAGTATTCACAATGCACGGGAGCATGGGTTTCCAGTTGCCGACTTGCGCAAATGTGTTTATCTATGTGCTCAGGAAGGTGCAATCTTTGATCTCTGGTATTTTTGTGAGCCGACAATTGCGCCGGCGTGTTTGCCGCACTAACAGTGAAGTCGAACACTGGCGAGTATCTTATCTGTTCTGGCTGGTCCTGGATGTTGATGGATTTTCTTCGTGATAGCAGCGTCAACGTTAAGGTGAGAGATCCTGTGGACCATCCGACCATCATCTGCAAATAATTTCTTCGAAATATATCTTACAGAATGATCGGGAGTGTGTTGACGTTAGGATACCATAGTTGGTGAAATAAAACATTTTGAGGTCTATAGTTGGAAACACGAGTATTGGATGAAGCGACGCAAACGAAACGAGAATCAATGGAGGGACGATCCTCTCTTATGCACAGTAAAGCACACAGGACAAGAGAAGACGTTTGGTTATATATGTGTGTTGCACTCATTACATAGTTAATTTTTTATTTCATTTATTTTACATAAAAGAGAAAAGAGATACCACTGAATATAATTGTATAGAAATCATTATGCATCTCGATTCGGCATTTCTAATTTTTTTTTCAAACTATTTTCGAACTTATATTGCTCGATTTAGCAAAGTATTCAATGAAAATGCAAAATCTATTGCAATAATTGTGATGGATAAATAAGAAAATGTGCAATGATTTGATATTATTAATGTATATGTTGATATATTTTAATTCACCATAAATTTAGGTTTAAATTCCTTCTAAAGTTATCACTAATTTCCTATGCGGGTAATTTTTTAAAAATCATCTTGTTGCATATAGTGCAGATTTAAATAAGAGGATCCCATTACTGCCATATATGATTCACTTTTTATTAACAGTGACTATTGTGATCGAAGCATTGGGTCATTTCTTTCTTACTGTAAAGCGGAATTTCTACAGATCAACTAGTGGGGAACGAGCGATTCATTCGAAAATATTCTATAATGGTCCTTGCGTGAAAGGCGATACCTTAAAGCTATTGATGGTATTTGTAATGTTTTGCGTTGATCATTCGAGTAGATCAAAACGAGTCATATCAATATGACTGTGAAACAATATAAGATCGTATGACGTGAAACAACCACCTCATTTTGTATGTTTTCGTGGCTGCGACTTAGTGGTGTATGTTTGACGGTTGGTTTATTATACTCTGTAGTGTTGCTTATCTTCACATTCTATATCTTTGTATATCCGGGACATGTTTGAAGTTATATATTTAGGAAGAAAAATTTATAGCATACATAAAATGAATGCAAACTCTCTCTCTCTCTCTCTATATATATATATCATGGACTGAGCCGTTGAAGTCAACGGATCTCATCATCGGTGAACGCGCATGTGTGAGACGAGTCCAATTCGGGATAAGCATGTCCTGTTGCACCTATCGCAGATAAACCGTACTCCTTGATCAGGCCCACTTGTGCCCAATAGTCGTCGCGATCTTTTCTCTTCCAGTGCTCGAACTCGACATCCCTCAAATCGTGCAGTCCCCTCGCGGCATGCTCTCCTCCACAGCTGTATATATATATATATATATATATATATATATATATATATATATATATATATATATTTATATATATATATAGTTTTCGGTGAGTACCGATATTTATTCTTGTGTGGTTAATTGGAGCTTTTGTGTCGTTGACATAGCCAATTTTTGCGTACTTAATAATAATGCATCAAGGGATCGCTGGTTTGTAGTCCAGTCAACAGACAAGTTTACATATTTAGTAAGATACCTGTCGAGTGGTAGCTTACCTGGTTGTACGCCATTCTTGGCCTGTTCCCTCTAGTTTCCTTGATAGCTGCGGATTTCCCAATCGACCATCCCTTCTTTCTACTCAAAATAAATCTTAGATTTTTCGGTGTTCATGCTAAAACTATTCTTTTTCGTTAAGACATTCAGAATATGCCTATTACTGTTTCTAAACTTTTAAAGAATAGTTATTAAATACGGTACTCTTTCCAAATTCTGATTCCTCGTAAGGCGTAAAAGTCATAACCAGTCTGAGAAGCATTCTTAAAGGATATATTGTGATTTCAGGATGCGGGAAATCGTTTTTTATGATTTCAGATTGTAGGAGGTCAGCTGTTTCATAATTCCAGGATGTAGGACATTATCTACGTTATGATTTCAGAATGCATGATATAATCTCTGTTATGATTTCACGATGCAGGATAATAGCTATAGTATATTTTTAGGATGCAAGCCATCATTTTCACGGTGACCATAATCGGTACTTTTGCATCCTCAACACTAGAAGCGGCTAGAGGTGTGGCACAACCAACTGAGAATACGACTGACACAGCAGTTGTGAATGTATTCGAGACAAGCAATGGGCGTTACAAAGAAACCGTCTTTGATATAAACAACGGAACAAACGTTGCACCTCCGTTCGATCTTGCACATCCGCTTGCTGCAGTTGAGGCACTCTACGAGAATTCACTCGAACGGATACATCACTGGATGGTAGATTTCATTGTTTTGTGTAATTTTGTAATGTTTGTTTAAATTGAAGTGTTTAACTATGTATTGAATACTAAATAGCTAGGAATGATCTGGAAGATGCACAGATAAGATGCTCGTTCTTGTACTCTACGATGGGTTTGAGGATTTTTTGATGAAAGATTGGTGCTTAAATAGACAGATGAAAAGGTGAGAAGTGGTTTCATTTTACAGGTGAGCACCACATAGCTGAAGAATCATCAGGGTCGTTTTTGAGCACAGAAATCTCAGATCTAATTGTTGTCATCGTTTTCTTTTCGTTGAAATATTTTTTGAATAGCTACTTTAAGGTCATGAACGATGAAGTAAATGCCTTAGGAAAATTTTTGAATTTTATTAAATATTAGCTATCTAGAGGTTCACTACAATTTATTGAGTTTCTAATGCTGTGAACAGCACGAATTTGTTGAGATCATTTGTTTATATGGGATTTGAATGAAACAGTAAAATCCTATCGCTTCATTTCGAGTTTCTCCTCAACGGAAATGCATCTTCTCGACGAATTTTCGATCTTCAGGAATTCCAAGCTTGAATATTTAACAGCAGTTTTCATTTTAATCTCCTTATTGGTTTAACTAGGTGGTCTATCGTTTAAGGACCGTACTGATAAAGTATTGTACTTCTTATCGCAAGCTGAATAAATAACCTCACAGTATAAAAATGTATAGGACGTATATGATAAGTGGAAATGAAAAATAAAGTGCAAAATTTGTGCGTGTAGCAATACATAGACCACTTGTTTATTAGGGAGGTTGATGGTGTTATCGTGAATTTTTATAGTCTTTTGGCATGTTTGGAATGTGCAAATACAATCAATCTGTACGTAGGTATAAGATTTCGGAACGATAACCCATTTAAAAAAAAAAAAAATTATTTTCAATAATTTTCGCCTTAAAAACTACAATTAAAAATGTTTCCTTTAAATGAGTCGATGCAATCAATATGCTCCGAATTGACTCCACTATATTTCCGATATATAATTTCCATAGTATTTTGTACGATGAGTTTCAGGAAGAAACCGCCTACTCTCATTTGATGATACTGTCAGCATTGGTTGGCGTGTTGTCTGCATTGGTCACACTCATTCTTCTCTATGTGTTCTATTTGCTGTTTCGTAAATGCCGTTCCAAAAGGCGTCAACATAAAATCGTCGATATTGTAAGTCAACTCAACGATGGCAAGAATCCATTTGAAACGAAAATCGATGATTCTGACGATGAAACCGTTTGAGGTGCATATTGTTTATTTACGAGAATTGCTTCCCCCCTTAATAAATCATAAGCATTCCCATTGTTGTTCCGTTTATTAAGGATATTTCTTTGAAATAGATTCGCTTATAATAGTCTTTCATGTTGTGTTTATGCGTCTTTCTGCTCTCACTAATACAAACGTTTCTTTTATAGAAGTCGACGTTTATTAGATCGAAGGATGTTTTTATGAAGCTTCGTATTTCGACCCGATTAGTGAGGTGAGCCGAAGCAAGGGGAATAAGGACGGAGCAATAAATCAAAGTTGGAGGGGAGGATGTATAAGAAACTCTGAAGAAAGCAACTAGTACGCTCAAAAAATTGAGCTATCACAAAGACCTGGTAACAGCAGTATTTCCCTATTGCTGTAGTATCATAGCCCCATATCACGATTGTATTTGACGATTGCACTCGATTGCTGTTGCATTCGATATGTTTTATTGTAATTTATGAATAGCAGTGTTTAAAAATTGTTTGCCTTACTCACTTTATTTAATAAATTCGTTTTGTGTTTATTTCTCTCAATTGTGCTCAAATTTTTAGCTCATGACTGATATCCGTATTCTCTATGTGGAGTATCTCAATCTTCTTTTATCCAATTCGATTGGAATATATGAAGTTTTTTTAAACTCAGTTTTAGTAGCAAGCAAGTCATCGAACTAATCTAACAGACGTTCACTGCACTTTACTTTAAGATTAATGAAAGGGAAAGAAATTGAAATATTGTCACAGGCTTATTTAATAGCATCGAAGAAATGGGAAGAGGCATGTTCACTACTTGGTCGAAGCTCAAATTTGAATAACTTCATATTGAATGTATAGTGATTATTGCAACTTATTATCAGCAAAAACTACCGTTATTTTTTTTACTGATTCGTCTTGGGTCGGTTCCCTAATGCCGTTCGGCTATGATATTCCCGTTCGCCGATCGCTTCCACACCAAAAAATTTCGGATTCAAAATACTATTTGAAGGAAGTAAAGTACCAATGCTTTGTCGGAAGTAGTGGACTCCATAAGGTGGCTCCTATCATTTCCTTGATCGCTTGATGGGAGCAACATTCTTCCGAATTAACTCTGTTCTCCTTTCTCCACTCTTCCATCCTTTTTGTCTTTCTATCTACTTTGTTCGTTGTCCTTCCTTCTGTTGCCTGCGGTACCTACTATCTTATATTTAGAATACAGCTGTTTTTCAGGCCCTGATGGTTGCAGAATGCAATAGCCACTTCGAATTGCCGATACATCGAACTTAGATACTTCGTTGCCCATAAGTACTTCCTTCGCACTCATACAAACTGCAAAGCCTCTTTAGGGATAAGCCCACTTAAAGTTTAACGCCATCCCCCTTCAAGCGCGTTGAATAATCTGAACGTTAGTCGTCATCTTTGTTCGATTTCAGCTTATTTTGACTGGATTAGGCTGTTTCCTCGAATTTACTATCAAATGGTCCCTAAATTCTCCATATACACCTTTCCCACGAGAAAAAAATCTAGACAGCGTGCTTTGCACATAATTTCAAGGTGTCATTCAAGTTTCATACAGAATAGCTAACATTCATCAACAATGAATAGGGGGTCTTGACTTATCTCAGAAACTCCGTTGGTATGAGCAAAATTTCCACACCCTAAAGCATCAAGATTCTTTGGAATTCGCAGCTCATTTTATAAAGACTTTGCTGTCTGAAGCAGAAAATATTTTAAGAGGGGATCGTGCGATAGCACTATGAAACGAAACAATTAAAATATATATTGGAATAGATCCTAATCGAAATAGTAATACTTTATTATCCAATAAAACTACTCTAGATAATAGAGACGAAGTTAATATGCAAGGGGAAAATCGAATTGAATCGACGCTACGAACAAAGGATTCGATTTCTTCGACGATTTGCCACAGAAAGCTATGTAAGCCATTCAAAAGCACTTCCAGGAATATGTTCTCCCACGCATCATATCCACCTACCTACAGGATTTTCCACCCTCAACCTTATTACTCCTCGTATTAAGCAACGCCTCACAAATTTGACTTTTATTGTAAAATATTCAAATAGTTGACTTTCGACACGAATGCTTTGATCGCTTCAGCAATAATGAAACAAGTTGTCTTCTATTCGTTGACAAATGTCATAGTTTGGTGGTCATTATGAGTAATGGGTGGAGATATTGATTGCATAAGATGTGAGGTTATAGTTAAGGAAGGAAGTAGCCTGAGGTGGAGTGGGAGCTGGTTCTGACAATCTGCTGATGGGGGGATATCTGTGCTTGATTCATGGAACCAACTTTCATATCGTTTATTTACAGCGAGTGTCATCACGATTCAAAATGATTTTCTGCATATTTTCCTCATCTCTCCGAAATATCTCTTTCCAGCGCAAGCTGCCATTCGCTCCGGAGTCGTTGATTGTCGATCAGTGCTTTCCTATATGAAGTGTTCATTCGTTAATGACGATGGATGTCTGTGACTGTAGGAGATCATCGATAATAGTGTAGCTTGAGTGTTGGTCTCAATATTTCTGCATAATGCCCTCAGGGAGTGGTTGTTGTTCAGTTCCATTCTACCACATCATCGTTTCCGTGTTCGCTCGCAAAAATTTTTGCATAAATCCACCACCACGAGGTTGCTACGTCTATTTGCATTTTCAGTAGTATTGATCCGCAAACCAAGAAAGCCGTAGCGATAGGATTTGGTGGCTGTTATGGTGTCTGGATTATATATACTCTAGACGCAGGTCATCACTGGGGACGAGACCAGAGCCGAG
This sequence comes from Baylisascaris procyonis, assembly GCA_037389465.1. Lineage (NCBI taxonomy): Eukaryota > Metazoa > Nematoda > Chromadorea > Rhabditida > Ascarididae > Baylisascaris > Baylisascaris procyonis. Next base: position 2,729,038 of record JAZARR010000154.1, on the reverse strand, counting down.
CTCGAATTCAACGTGTGAAACCTCAATTATAGTTCTGGCCACTCATATTCTGTTTGATTAAGCATGCATTGGTGGCGTTCGGTTTAAGTGCAGGTCGTTCTGCTGCAGGTCATTCTGCTGGAATGTGGTCAGCCCACAATTGCGTAGATCGTATTTCTCTCATTGTAAAATACCTTTAGCATCCGCAGATTTCCATACTGGCGTATATTCGAGGAGGGACTTATAAACAGCAGGAATGCGGTAGGTGGGATTCGAATGACCTTAACAAAGAAGGAGCTCCATTGTTGCGTCATATTTTGCGGTCATTGCGTTTTAATTTTACTTTTCCGTTGCAAATGCAATCATTTACAGACATCATTGGAGTAGCAAGGCAGTGCAGGATTCACTCACTGTTAGAGTGACTTTCATCTACAGCTTTTAGGCATTGTGGTGCCCATCGATAGTTGCGAATAACGTGCGAAGGCATGGTAAGTTAGTCCATTTTTGGAATCCATGTCTTAGGTCAAACACTCTTTCGCTCTTCCTTCCCCTCTCTCCCCTACTCGCCTTTTCGTTTATTAAGGCATAGGCCTTTCGTGAAGATATCCATGTCCAAGATATCACTCGCATATGTCCGATGGCAAGTTATTTTATTTCTTAGAATTCATTCAGTCGGTGATCGGGGATTCGTTATTTGTCAAATCGTGTGCGGTTGTACATCTACCTGTGGGGAGAGCTGATGACCATACTGCTCACACATGACTTAAGTTGACTTAATTTGCGTATTTTGATTGGAATTCATTTCATTTGTTCGTTATATTAGCAGCCTGATCGCTGAAGCGGTGAAAGTGCATTGATATTGTGTTGACTTGTCATCACTGAGAAAATATAGGGTGCGCAAATTTGGGAAAGTGCATAGATGGAAATTCTTCGCAGAAAAATCGTGCGACCTTTCAAGCCGATTTAAATATGGAGGCCGTATTTTGCATATTTAATTTTTTATTAGTGTTTAGTTTAGCTTGCTATATGAATTGACGATCTATTCGATAAATTGTACGAAATATCGAACGAATTTCTCTATCACTTGGCGCTCTCGGAGAGCTTGGCGTATAGAATGTCGCGCAGTTCGATAGTGATGACAGTTATTAGTACGTGTATAAAAAGTTTTTCATGAGCAAGGGGAATATAGTTAAGGAGTTGAAATCTTCTATCTTTCATACATTCATTCGGACACACATTGAATGGGCTCTAGTTCTTTGCGCAGAACAAATCGAGTGCCATACATATTTATTTACAAACGCGATCAGATTGCCTTATCATAACCATCTTACTCACTGAGCCCTCATCTTTGAACGAGTTGAAGTGCTTCGTTAATTGTTTTTTGTTCAACATTTCATTATATTAAGAGTGCTACCTTACAACCATATCTGGAGGCAGTGAGAAGGACATTGGAGGCAGCGTTATGTCTCGAGCAGTTCAGTTCACAAGTTGTTGAGAGGCACAATAAACCCGAGGTTAGTTTGTTCCATGTTTTTTTCCTTAGAACCATTATTTTTCTTGATGCAGATGGGTGGCAAATTATGCCTTGTAAGTCGATGATATTTCATAACAACCCATGTTCTTTTTCTAGATGTAACACTGCAACGAGTCCTTCTGCAGACTCTGCTAGAGATCTTTAAGGTTGTTTCCGCAACAAGTTGCTTGTCACGTTATGCCGGAATAACAGTTATTTGTGACGGAGCTGTTTCACACTGGTCTAATGCTGGACGAACCTATCTATTCTCTTTCTTTCACTAACGGTCTTTCACGCTTATGCATCGTCCGTTTTTCAGTCACCGTCATACTGTAACATATCGATCGGAATGCTATTTGAGGCCATTTACTAGTAAGGGACGGGGTCTCATTATTTGCTGACTTGTTGTAGTTGCTTAATAAGGAAATGCACATGTTTTTGTTGACTCATTTTCGACTGCAAATTCTTTCTTCGAAATTATAAAGTTTGATGTATGTGGTGCATAGCATATATTCGTTCGTCTTAAATCAATTTTTCTGGTTGAAGTTTTTTATATAGAAGACTAACGTTACAAATAATATCCATCAATTTTTGCAAACAATCTGATTTTATTGTTTGCGTTATAATCAAAGTAAATGAAGAAGCATGCCAGAGGAGCGAGTACGATATACGGGACAATTTTACATGTTTTAATCAACTGGATCTCACGCATAGACCACCTAAAAAATTTGTTGTGTTGCAAAGCGATGATATAAAATATGTGCAAATTTTTTATCACCTTTAAACGTATAAAACTTCCACAAAGGTAGATCACCATGGGATATGGTGTCACCATATGATGCACACTGTACCCACTGAATTTTGTAAGTCTAGATTTATTGGTACCCGAGTTGAAACTATAGAAGAAATATGCAGACAAATTTAGGTTTGCGACGCTGCATAGAAACAATTTTCTTGTGAAAGAATCATACGACTGATGGATTAATTAAATTAGTTGTCATTCATGTTTTATTAGTTGTTAGGAATTCATTAAACTTGCTGATCTGATGAGGATCCGATTGCATTCTTTCATCGTAGTCTGCTTTGTTCTCTTATATTTTAAAAAATTTTGGTATTTACTATCGTAATTATAATGTTTAGGACTACAGAGAAGATAGTGTTCACTTTTTTCCTTCTCCATAATTCATTTATTTTCTTGCAGATTTTTTTTTTATTTTTTTTTTATTTCGAAAAAAAGAGGGGGAAGCGAATTTTAGTTTGATGTTCTTTGCCTTATCAACCTGAATGGTTTTTCAAAAAAGTCTCTGAAAGTGTCAGTTCTTGGAACTAGATTGGTAAAGTTTTTTCTAATACCTTGGGAAACTATGGCGGAATTTTTAAAAAAAGCAATTTATTTTTTCCTTAACGATGTCATCTAACATAATAAGTCTAGATATTGCAATGCGCAGTTTTATAAGCAAATATTCTTTGTTGAATATGATTGGATTTCCATTCATCAATATATGCACTTCCCTATTGCATTCATTATCTCTTCCATTTCTTAGATGATATCCGGCATATCCGTTATCGGAATCGAATATCCGGTACAAAGGCAAATTTCCGGAAAGTAAGCTAGTTTATTAAGAGTTTCTTATTACTTGCAGGTGGAGGTATGTACGTCGAAAGAGCTTCTGCTAACTCCAGTGGTTGTATCGCGCAATAAGCAAGAGCGTGTTCTCATTGAGCCCTCAGTGAATTCAGTACGAGTTAGTATCGCTGTGAAGCAGGCGGATGATATAGAAAAGATACTCTGCCATAAATTCACTCGATTCATGTGCCAAAGGGCCGATAACTTCATTATACTCAGAAGGTTTGTCACTTTTAATGAATTTTGAGCATTGTTTAGGTGCTCCGATAGTTCTTTTTCTCGAATTTGCAAGTGTTAAAGCGTTCAAAGAAGAAGCAAATTACCGGGTGTCTCATCTTGGAATGGCAAACACAACGATAGTGATGCAACTAGGTGAATAATACGGATAGCTTTCCCGGCTGCAAATAATTAAAACTATATCTTTGTCGGTATTCTTTCTCATCTCGTAATTTTACATCATACGTTGCCATGTACTAAGTTCAGTACCTATTTAATTCACGGTTAATTCAGTTAGCAGGTTTGAATTTATTATAGAGGCGATGGACACGAACCGTGGAGAGTGCCTAGAATCCTAAAGGTGTTCATTTCGGGCACTGTTGCGAGATATCCACTTTGCAGTCTTAGTTTTTAATAAAAGCAGATAAAGCCGTAAGAGAAAAAGCGCCAATTTTTATGCATTTCTGACCGTCTTCAGGTCAATTAATGTTGAATTTTTTTCTAAGGGGGAAGGAGGAAATAACAGATTTGGTATCTGTTGTCGATATTGTTTGACTTTTGGAAGCTTATCTCTTCTTGGGGATTTTGTCGTTAAAGTGTTGAATAATTTATCTGAATAAGATAAGAACTAGTACCCGAATTGAAAACAGAGGGAAAGGGCATTTTGGTGTATCTATTTGAAAGGCTAAACCCCCACTTATATCCGTTTAAATTTATGTGACGGTTAATGGGATTATTGTGTTTGTAATCGGTTGTACATACGATTTAGTCAGCAGGAAATAGTCGAGTAAATGGTGCGATACGAATGCTTCAAATGACATTTTATAGATGGCTCATTTATGGGCAGCTCCATTTCAACATTATGTGATTTTCATGTATCGTTTGGAAGAAGTTGGGGACAGGTATGTGAAGCAGTAATTGCAACGAATAGTAGAAGATACGGAAATTGAAGAGAGGGTATTATCACGCGATTGTAAGGAATGTGGGATGAGTAATTATCGCTGTGTTGTTTTTAGTCTACATATACTGCAAGAGTGAAAGTTGTTATAATGTGACGTATTCAGGAAACCGATAGCAGGATACGACATATCATTTCTCATAACTGCAGCGCATACAGAAATGATGTATAAGCACAAGCTGGTCGATTTTCTCATTCACTTTATGCAGGAAATTGACAAGGTTCGATGTTCGTTTTATTTGCGCTATCGCTAGGTTGGAAAGGTGCTTGGCTGATTGGTTAATATGTGCGAGTGCCGAAAATTCCAAGGTTTCATAGCTCATGAACCAGGAATCTAAGGAGGGAGGAAATGAGGGAGTCATATGGGGATGTTCCAGGCGAAAGCCAATCCAACGAGTCTCTGCGCCGAATATAGCGCTGTGGGGAAGAAGTTAGGCCAAAAAACAATTCTTGACACTTTGGACGCTTTCAGAAGTAGTCTTGTTCCGATAAAGTTGCAATAATCTCTACTAAACTTAGGCCTTCGGTTGAACCTATTTGCGCTTCGAAAGTATTTGTCGTTCCTTGGTCAGTGGTGCTCATATTTAGCGCATATATACTAATCTTGGGAGATGTTTCAAATTCTTAGGCAATTACAGAGCTTGCATGTTGCTTTTATGAGTAAGTTTTCCGTATTTGTGCAAGGACTTTCCGGTATTTATAGAAGGCATAGCTTGAAAGTAGCTGCCGTCAAAGATCTTCATTGATGTTTTATAAATGAGCCGGATATCTGTTAGGCGAATAAGCGAACGCACAGATGTTTTGTATATCATCTGGATAAGGTCCATTGTGATAACACGTTGCTTGATACCGTGTTTATGGTGTGAATTCCCTTGATGGATTATGCAAATATATACACATGGTGAACGTATAAATATAAATATAAATATAAATGTATAAATAAATAGATAACTAAATAAATAAGTAAATAAATAAATAAATAAATAAATAAATAAATAAATATATATATATATATATATATATATATATATATATATATAATCAATAAAATATTAATTTAGTTGTTTGAGTGTAAAATTATGCTAGTCGATAGTTGCAGGAGATCAACGATATGAAGTTGGCGTTGAATGCACGTGCACGTGTTTCGGCAGAAGAATTCTTGAAACGCTTTAATTAAGTGACAGTAACCCGTCAATACAACGGCATTCTCTCATCAACATCCTTCAGTTTGCTCTCTTTCATGACAGTCAAGTTGTATTTCCTATGCGCTTTTCTGCTTTTTGCCTCTTTATTCCCCGGTAAATGATGGTAATGTTTCAGGTCAATTTCCGTGACTACCTAACGGCTCTGATCGTTGAAATGTGTTTGATTAAATAGTCTGGCGTAATTAGTATTCCTTAATTTTTTGGCTTTTATCTTAAAAGAATCGGTTTTTCTTTCTCCTGGGTTATGTAGAGTTTATTCTACGAGTTAGCATGCCTGAATTTAATTTTACTATTGGCCTGAAATTGAGATTATGCAAAAACCTGATATATACATTCAAAATAATAGAGGCATGAGAAAATGTTTTGTTTTTTGAAAAAAAAAACGTCATTTTTTAATGTATAGGTGAAACCTTCCCTAAAAGACCTGCGCTTCTTATTTTCTCAACGCCTTCCTCTCCAGTTATTGTTTAAATAGGCCATCGCATGTCGCTTAGATGCAGATGGCGCAGTTAAATCAATTTTTATATTATGTCTTTCAGAATAGTCTCTAATTTTTTTTTTTTTTTTTTTTTTTGAAAGTGGGATTTATCTTTTAATGGTCACATTTTTGAAAGATAAGAGGATAGGGGGGAGGAAGCGGAGCCAAAAACATATAAAACTCGGAATTGCTATTGGATTTGCGTACAATTAACTCAATTTGCGCCTTATTTAAGAGAAATTGGGAAGGGATGCGAAATATGCGACTCTATTTTTTAAAGTTCTTTATTTGCTAATTTTTCTGAGGTCCCTTTTGAGGTTTTCCACACGAAAAATTTGTTTAATATCTTAGCGATGATTTCTCATTCGTTATCATTCCATTTCGTTACAATTATTATAAAATAAAATGAAATTTGTTTTTTTCCAAATCGAACTCTTAAAAGTTATTCGGAAAACGGAAACATACGTCTCCGTATAGATAAAGATAATCTGTTATTGAAGTGATAAAAACTTTGGATTTTTTTAGGAAGCAAAGTTTTGGGATTAAGGGCAACTATATTCGATGGGTATCGATGAGCTTCATTCGTTATTCATATAACATCATGCTGGTATCCAGAAATTTGCTCATTGTTTTAATTAAGAGGAGGGGAAGCCATAATACTGAAAAATTTCTTTGATGAAATCGGAACGAATTGATTCACTTCTCAATTCACTTCCCCGTTTCGTATGGGAGATACAATTTTGAAATGTTGTTTGTTTGGATGTTTATCAGTGATTATTTATAATGACTCTGCAATGGTTTGATTTTGATGTGTTTTCCTTTATAGTCTTTTTTTTTTTGTTTTAGAGAGATAAAGAACACCTATACGATTCATTTAAGCGTATTTGATTTTTATTATTTACTATGTTTTTTATGATTTTAAATAATTCATTTATTCTTTCGGAACGATAGAAGATAATATTTGTTTATGTTTCACAGCATTAAATTCCATTGGAGTAAGCAGGATTCAGAAGTTCCCTTCACCTTAGATTTAGTGTGAATGAAAAGAAAATAAGGGATTTGCTGGAAGGGAACCTCTTAGATGCTGAGGTGGTCTTGGCGGAACGGAGATCGTGCAGTTGTTTTAATGCATCGGTATTATAGGGAACGACTAGAGAAATTGATTTTTAAATGCAGAGGTGACAAATATAAGGTTTTGTACTTATGTTGTCGTTGGTAAAATGGGTGTTCAGCTTTATCAAGTTTGTCTCTTATACAATGGTACAGCAAACATCAGTGAAATATGAAAGATAAAGAGATCCCTTGATTTCGAGGAAGAGATCCCAGATTGCGCGTCTGAATTTCTTGTAAATTAGCCTATTCCAGAAACCAGGTGGATTTATAATTCTTCGCAAACAACTTCGAAAATCCTGGAAGGCTTATCGGATCACACAAGGGTGGACACCTAGTAAGGGCATTGAAGGTATTATATATTTTAGCAGCTTGATTTTGTCAGCACAAAAGCAGTGAGGATGGTAAACTCCTGCGTCCTTTTGTCATCCTTCATCTTTGCTACCATTTTCCGCTCTCCTCCCCACTCCAGCTTCCTTCCCCACTCCAGATGGGATCTATTTAATGGCTGCTATTATAAGGGCTTATCCTATTTCATAGGAAGTTTTTGTTGACTATCGCTATATGCTTCAATGTTTCAAAAGCATATAGGAGGATGCTGCTGTATTTGGTTCTGTCAGTCAATTCGCTTAAAATATTCCCTTGACTGCCTCATTGGTTTTATTTGAATTATTAATTCTAATTATTTGCAGTTATTATTGGCAGTTAGTGTGCATCATATCTGTTGCCTTTATTTCTAATCGTTGATAAAATTATTGAATATTCGATTGTTGCGTTTGTGATAAAAACGCTTCTTTTTAAAGTTTTATCTATGATATTTAGCGGTTGTCATTATCCGCTTTGATTTATTATATGAAAAATGAACAATGTATTGTATGAATTTGCGAAGAATTCCTATAGTATAGTTAATTGGTTAATTTGTTTTGACCTCCTTACTCTCTACTCTAGATGATTGCCATCTAAGTGATTAGGTTTATATTAATTTGTCATTTTCACTACTAACATACAAAGTTATAAAATAACTGCTAGTATCTAAGATCGCATTAAAAGCAGAAAAGTTTAGTTGCTTTTGTTGTTTCATATTTATGCATCCATTAATGCGTCGGACTTATGATGTTGTCGCATACTGCTTACTCATTAGGTTTAGAAATAAACCTTTACAATTTGTTATCCACATTAGCTGCGTTGTATATAGATGGATATTCCGTATAATCCTGGGCTAAGAATGAGCTGTGTGAAATAAATATGAGAGGGGGTGGGGAGAGTTAAATATCATAGGAGATCAGCAATTGCTTTATAGCCTGTTACGGTGGTTGTATACGTTTATTACGGAAGTTCCAAGTGGTTCAGAATATCGTGCAGCAACGAGCTATCCTCTATATGTGACAGCTGCAAAGTTCAAGGAACTTGCTTCCAATTTAATGAGTAATTAGCAGGTAAAAGATCCCGTTGAAGGGCTGCTTCCTCTAAAAGTACTTTGTTTCAAGTTTTTATAATAGGTGGCAAAGAAAGTGTAATATCAGAGGCTTATTAAATTAACTAAGAGTAATTTGTAATAGTAAGCAAAAAGGCTAGGAGGATCCACTCATCTATATTTAGTAACCACTATCGAATTATAGAGGATTATCTTATTTCTGTAAGAAGTATTTAACAAATAGAAGGTGAAGTTACAGAGCTACTGCACTGAAAAGTAGTATAAATATGCCCACGAGGATACAGCGAAGAAACCCAATGCTTTTAACATATCGCTAGATATTATTACATAGTCAGTGAGTAAACATTTATGAGGAACTATCCAAAACTCGCCGATTTATAGAGATGATCGAAGTTCAGGATCGCCGGAAACTCTCCAAGGGCTACCAAACGTCTGCATAACTGGTGATGCGATAATCCACAGGGTGCGTCGCGTCTGAGTAGCGCCTTTGTTGCCCTAATATATCTGCGTGCATAAAGAAATTTACGAAGCAATTGTTTATAAAGGAATAAAAAACAGGCAAATTTCCAGGCGTAGCAGAATTCAGCGGTGTTCTTTTCAAGTAAGCTGAGGTAATATGATGTTTGATAGATCTCTGAAGAAATGGAGTGAATTTCAGGAGGTATCAAATAAGGTACAAGAGGAGTAACTGCAGCTTGTTGGTTTTTCTTACGATTCGCCTCAAATTTTTCCCTATCCTGCTAGGAAATTGTTATCCAGCAGCAACTCCTTGCGCCTTTATCGATTGGGCTTCCGTCCCCAGGTGTATTGTTAGTGTCGGTCCTGTTGTTAGCGAATAAGCGCATTGTGGCATGTTGAGACAGGGAATGCTTGCTTATTTAGTAGGGATTGCTAGCAAGGGGACTGGCACGCCTCCGGAGCCCATATAAAAGCTCAGTCAGCGATCACCTTTAATTGAAGTTTGAAGGAGAACATACGAGGAAGCTTTCCCCATCTTTTGCATTTAAAAAAAAATCTGATTCGACTTGAATTTGGAGGGGTCCCTCCTTTTGGTTTTATTCTATTGACTAATTTATCGCTCGAATATGATTGTGGATTGTCGAGTAGCATTAGATTTGTGTATATTTTCCTTACAGACATTCGCACTTATTGTCCTTCATGTGATCCTCTTCGAATTATCACTCATCCATTTACATAACTTGTATATGGATTGCTTTTATTATAAGCACTAAAAGAGATTTCATTTTGTAACGAGTGAAGATGTATTCGATTAAATATTTTTGCGGCACTCAATGAAAATAAGTCGGTACAGAGTAGTGATAAGGAAATATTCAACAAAACCGTAGAAGATCTCTTTTTAACTGTTACTCGATATTCATGTCGCTTAGATTTAAGGCATTAGACAAGAGTAGTTGTTTTCTAATATTTCTTAATTCCTTGTCTCATTGCCACTGATAGCAGAGAGGCAGTGCTCAGTGATCCATAATATAGAAGTGAGACAAAGGTAGGCACTTGATGCGATATCACGTTATGCGTTCTCGATCTGTGCTATATGATATGCATTCTTTAATGCATTGTTCATTTCAGATGAATACGATGTGGTGCATATTATCACTACTTTCATTGTTGTATCTGAGTGAGGGTACCACAGTTGCAGTGGATGACAACGATACCCCACCAACATATTTAATTGAGGGTCAAGCCATCCTACCACCCAGTATCAACGTGAAACCCGATTGGCATACTGCTGCTCGAGTGCTCGTCAACTACGGACAACATATCGCCTTTGTCAAGTTAGCTATACTTCCTATTTTTTATTGAACGATAAGTAAGGGAGGATAATGGGGAGAGGTTTTTATATTTTGGCATTGCTGCATAGTACGAGAAACTTTCGGCTTATATTATTTCACGTATGGTAATACCGTTATACCGACGAGGAGTTAAATTAAATAAAATTAGGAAACGTGGTAAACTAATTCGACGAATTTTTAAATGAAATTTTCCCATCTATTTTTTGAAATAAGTCCATTAATTGATCATCGATATATCGAACGATTTGACGAGGTGGCACTTTTAGACGAGATGGCAGTTTCGTTGTAACGGGCATTCCTCCAGGCTCCTATATTGTCGAAGTATCACATGTGAATTTTGTATTTGAACCAGTACGAGTCGACATAACATCGAAAGGCAAATTCCGTGCAAGACGACTTAATCTTCTCCAGGTACAGTTCGGATTTTATACATATTGTTAAGAAGTTGGAAGGGATTTCTTTGCTTCAAATCTTGACGGAAGATGAAAATTTATATTTGTTTAATTGCCGCGGGTAACTAGACTTTTTAAGTTAAAATTTTCTTGTGCTGGAAGTTCTTTGTGTTTTTTTATTTCATTTAATAGCAGGTGACGTGCATCGGTTGGTTTCTAACTTTAAATTTTCCATTTAGTACTCGAAAATTCTATTCAGTTTTTGATGTGCGCATTCAAGTGCCAAATTTTTCAGTTATTTCTCTGATCGTTCGCGAAGTTTATATTTTTTTCTGTCAGGCTTTTGAACTATGTTGATGATAAAATAAAATAGAGCTCAAAAGTAGAAGTAGAACTTTAGTACAGTGAGTAGAACTTTATCTGCTCGAACGAAGCAAACAAAAACAGATTGAACGTCACATTGTTTCGATGATAAAATAAGTTGAGCTCGAGCTCAAAAAGAAACATTGGGAAATGGAAAGTGTTTACATTTCGATGTCCGACGGTATCGCACCCACTCTTCTCCACATTCGAATACGTCTTTATAAATAAATTAGCCAAAAAACTTCAATATTTGGAATTGACAAGCGTATGTTTATTCCAAAACCAGAACTCCAAGTTCCCGGTGTTACATTCAGCGAGCACTCACAGGCTATAACCTAAACTTTAAGTTTTTCAAGTATAGAGCAGAATAAATGAGCAAGATAGTAGAACGACTTGTGTGTCCTGCTGCAAGCCCTTACGATGTTCACCTTGCTGCTATCGGCAGTGAATCTTGTGATACTGCTTCGTTTAGTCGGCAGCATTTTGATGCTCTTAGTAGAGCTTTTTAAAAATACATTTAAAATCTAAAAGTTGGATTTGCAGCCATCAGTAGTATCATCTCTGCCGTATCCGTTGCGGTTAACAACAGCCCACCAGATCTCTTATTTTCGAGCTCGTGAAGAATGGAGATTGATCGATATGCTTTCAAATCCGATGGTACTCATGATGGTGGTACCACTTCTTCTTTTGGTCGTCTTACCGAAATTGGTTAATACCAATGACCCTGAGGTGAAGAAGGTTGGTTGTGCCACTTTTTATTCCTCTGTGTTCACTTTCTTGTGACCTGAAGTTGACGTTCAAGTGAGATTGGATAAGTCACCTTTAATGTACGAATATTTTGCTCTTCTTTTCACTGACTGATGGATACTTTATTTGACTCATTCCATTGAAAACACACAATTCTTGTGGATGATGGCAGGGTGGAACAGTTGGAATAGTTTCTTTCATGTAGCATTAATGGATTGTATTTGCAGGAAATGGCGAAGAGTATGCCTCAGATGGACGTTCCAGATGTGTCCGATATGCTTGCATCATGGCTTGGTGGTACAAAGAAACCAACAAAGAGACCTATCACATCCAGTAAGAAGAGGTCATAAAAAGTCACCATCACCTTTTGTTTGAATCATTTGGTCAAATGTTGCGCTGAACAGCAGTATCCACATTTATTCTATAAAATATCATCTCTTCACAATTATCCTTTCATTATAAAAGGTCTTTCTTTTGTGTCGCAAAGCTAATATTGCGGAAATTGATGCATATTTTATTAACAACATGGGCATTCCGATTGATTTAGAAAGCTTTCTCACCTTTCTTAACCATAGAGAAGGAATATCCTTTGATTCGAGGGAGTATTTAGGTATTTTTAGTGAAGCTTTAAAAGGCTAATATTGCCCCATCCTACCCGAATATCTCATACTGTTCGGTGAATTGTTCTTGACAAAGTACTCGACTACATGCACTATGGATTCTATGATTCATGAAACTGTTCTACTTTATTTTTTCTTATCTGGCGCAATATTAGCGTTGTTTCTGAAGTTACTAGAAGTTGTTGAATGTTTACTGAATATCGCTTAGAATTAATATTCGATCGTATTAAACATTTTTAGTTTATTTACAGTAATTTGGGAGATCGTATATTTTCACTCGGTTCTCTCTTATCGACGAATGTGTAATGAAGGTTAAACTGAAGGGAATTTGATGAATCTAGGTCATGAACTATCAAAGGCATCTGATTTCTTGAGTTTCTGAAGTTGGGATTCTCATACGATGTTATGCTTTAGCATTTTAAAATGCTGATGTTGCTTGATGCGTTTTTCACAACGTTGTGTGTATTCATGAAGCAAACATATGCTATATGTCTGCACTGAGTGGTTGCTATGGTGACTTCTCTGTATATATGTGGGAATAGCCTTGCTGATGCAATAGGAACTTCTCGATAAAGCTTAACGACCATCTCCACAAATCCATTTTTATTCTTTCAGAAAATCTTTTTTTTTTTTTATTTCTTAGATTTATAGAAATTGAATCGATATAGAAATATTCGCAGTGGTCATTGGAAGGAATATTGAATGAAGATTGTTGACCACTTTCGATGTGTATTCGGTGGTGTTATATTAACTTGGGATGTCTCGTGTTGAAGCTATAGAAACTCTGCTTAAAAGTTATGCTTTGTTTTATGACGATAGTTTCCTCTTTTTCTTGACCTCATTCGTGAAGTATAAGGTGGTGCTTCGGGTGGGCCATCCTTTCGCTGCTCGATGACATCACCACACCGATCTGTGGGTTCTGTGAGTTTGGAAATGTATAAAATTTCTATGGGTTATGTTGATATGTACATTATTTATTCGAACTGTACTCAGATTGCTTAAATAAAAAAAAAAAAAGATCGATGCTTCACAGATGTGATTGTTGATTGCGATCGCTGTTGATGGAGTTGCTGGAGTCGTGGAATAAAATGGACAGAAGGATTAGGCGCTCCATTTGATTGTCCCAATTCGTTTTATAAATCTAATTACATCCATCCAGTCATTGAATAAGTCGACGAGGGATAGGGAGAGGAGAGGGAAGAAGGATAAGAGGTTGATTCGTTTCCAGGATTTCATTTCCTTCATTCCCTTCTCTTAATTTTTTGTGTTGAACGAAGTAGCTTCGTTTAAAAGATCCGTTATCGGTTTTTCGATAAAGCTGCATTAAAGAATCACATGAATGCACTTATTTTAAAGGAATGGAATACTTCCATTAAGAAGTTTTATGAAGTTCCCTGTCAACCGTCATGTCATTTTATTGGTTAGATGGATAAGCATTAGTTGTATTGCAATTTTTGGATTATGAGATCTGCAAAATATGCTTCTAATTGACTGATTAGGGATTTGTTGGATATGCCCGATATTTTGTTTCACGTAGAGGGAACTTCCACTTCTTTTGGATTTATAAAAAAAATCTAGTAAGAAATGCAAATGGGTTCCTCACGGGAAACAGGTTACTCGCTTTAAGGCCTTTCAGGACCTTATCAATTATGTAAAGGAGGGACCTGGATCGAGATCGTGGAATTGTATGTATCGTGGTATGACCTCTAAGGCCAGGGTTGTGGTCGAAAGTACGTCGATAATACTCAGATTTAAATTAATTCGGAGGAGCTGGAAACTGCAGTTTCAGATTCACTAACTATCATATGTCCTTAAGTAGGGATCCTGAAAGATGTGGAAAACACAAGTGGCACAAAGCTTTGCCTAATCGGAAACTGTTTCATTTCTACAGGTTCAAAAATTTAAAAAAAGCACTTTATTACATCCTCATTCATTGCTGCTTTTAAAAACAAATTTGCGGAGATCCCCCAATTTCCACACCATTAAGCCTCTTATTTAGCAAATATCTGCACTCAGGCTGTTGCTTTGTTAACGTTTTGCTTTTCCTGGGTGATCGTGTTCGCATACTTTTTGTTTGTTTCCCACTTCGAGATGTTAAGATAAATAAATAAATAAACAAACAAATAAATAAATACGTAAATAAATAAATAAATATCTTTCTTGAGACTTCTTCTTTCATGCAATCCGCACTATTCACCATTTTCGTTGCAGATGCAGAATGTTTTCATGTTCACCTGAAATATGGATATAGAATATCCGTAGTTTTAAACTGTATGAACTATCCTTTCGATATTCGTATGGGAGATTATGGATCGACGTATCGAATAACTTAATGTATAGCAATTGCAGCGGAACATAAGCCACAATGGGTTTATTGAATCAGCTCAGCTCAATATTTGGAATGTCGAAGAAACAAGTCAATATACTTGTACTCGGATTAGATAATAGTGGAAAAACAACAATTCTCAATCAACTAAAACCTCCTGAAGCACAAACTACGCAGGTTCTTTATAAATATACGTATTTAAAAAATAAAAAAAACTTAATTACAAATAAAAATAATTTATATGAGAAGAAGATTTAATAATTACGAAAAAATAGTCAAACAATTCGGCATAAATTCTAATCAAAATATTCTAGTACAATATTTTGAATACCTCTTGAAGACCAACGGTGGACTATAAAAATTGAAATTTAATTTAAATTCGTACATTTCGAACTCAAAATTTGTACTTTTCAAATTCGTCCTCTTCGAAAAGGCATTTTGCAAAAGATTTGTTTTTGTTTCAATCCAACCCATGTAAACGAAAAGCCGATCAAGAGCGTTAGTAAACGTCCATTAAAATTGGGAAAGGTTTATAAACGTGTAATAAAGATGAGAAAAAATTGCCCGATATTACAGATGATAAAAAAAAAAGAATAAATGCGCTCAAGTAAGTTGTGAACACTTCGATTCCGTTCGTTCATTAGAGTTTAGAATCGACATATTGCTTTATATAGTTTGCAGTGATTGCAATGTGCAAAATAATTATAAAATATTGATGTTTACTTAAAGACGTTTAAGCTAAATACTAAGTGATATCATAGAAAATCTTTGAGAGAGTGTCTGGATTTTGAATATCGCAGAGGGAAGTGGAGGATGAGGGTGGCAATTAGAAAAATTCAATTTTAACGATAATACATACTTGGTAACGTGATATTTTTTATTCCTTTTTAAATTCTTTCACCTTTAAAATTGTCGTATTGTTGAGGATTTCCTTTGTTCAATATAAACGTCGTGATGTTTGAATTACTTTAATGATGAAACGAGAAGAGCCAGTTGTATCTCCATATAAAAGAGCCTTATTAGGGATCCGGAAGAAAGTCCTCAATGAGTGTTTCACTAAAGAAATTCATTTACAGGTTGTTCCAACAGTTGGCTATAATATCGATAAATTCACTTCAAGTAATATGAGTTTTTGTGCATACGATATGTCTGGTCAAGGTGGGCTTAATTATTGATAACTGCTTAATCTATTGGTCAAAGAGAGTGCTGTTGACCATTTCTCTTGTTCAATGATGCCGGGAAGGATATGGGAACCTTAAAAAGCAGAGTGCTCATTTTATCTGATTGGCAGCGTGTAGATTTGATACAGCAAGCAGGAAATGTGACCCTTAGACGAAATATATCATTTGCAATAGGTTATAAGAGCCTAGATGGTAGAGCGATTAAAGATGAACGATGAAAGCTCCCAATTTATCAATTTACGTGACAGCTCAACTTCCTATTTACGTAATCAAAGCTTAAGGCTAACATAAGTGTTATCGTTCTTGTAGATTTCTCTAATTCAATAAAATTTCTAAATATAATTTTCGAGAGTATAAGTGTAGTCACCTCTGAGAGTAATGAGCTGATAGCGTGCAGAGGAAACCGATCTAAGCAAACGATTGTTTAAAGCGAATTGTAAAAATAATCGACAGCTTCAGTGTTGGAATTTTTGAGCGCTAAAGTACAATAAAATGCCAAAATTCATTGGAAGATTTCTTTAAAGACTTTTTTGAAAAGGCTAATACTTCTAATGCTTTCACAATAAAAGATAATCGAAGAAAAAAAATTATTCATTTGTTCAATTGAAGTGACGCATCAAAAAAAAAATTTGATGTGATATACGTTTCCCCACTAATCAATAATATCGAAATAAATCACTAATCAAATGCATCGTTATTTTAAAAATCAACTTAAGTTCGAAACAGAAAGCTGTTAGACGACTATATTTTGAAATAATCAATATACAGTCATATCACTATTGAAAATCACAAAGAACAAAAGCAAATTTCCTTATATTTTTTTTCCCAAATTTCCTCAGGATTTGCATAGGTATGTAGCTGTCAAAATTTTCGAATATTCTCATTGCATTTTTCGCCATTTCATTATGTGCCGTTTTGCAAATCACAAAATTTGCTCAACTCCACCATTAAGCGAATAGCTGTTCATGTAAAAATTCGAACGCTAAAAAAAATATTTTAAAGGGATTCCCTTTTTTTTATAAACAGAATTTTTCACAATAGCCAACACATTCACTGATTCATTCATCTATTCTGGCAAATACTATATTTAAATCTATATGACTAAAATAAATATGCAAAAATGACTAGAAAAGTTATAAATTTAGAAATTTTTGCAAATGTGAAAAATCTTTGTCCGCTTTTCTTTATAGAAACTACAAATACGATATTTTCCAATGAAATTTTCCACTAATGCGTCAACCTCATTCAGGGAAGTATCGTAATCTATGGGAGACATATTATAAGGAAGCCGATGGTATTATTTTTGTTGTTGATAGCAGTGATCGATTGAGAGTTGCGGTCGCAAGGGATGAACTTTGGTTACTTCTTGATCACAAGGAAATGGCAACAAGAAAGGTTGAATTTTGCAATGATCGAAACATTTAAATCTTCTTGAACAGGTTCATTAGTTTATATTTTCGCTGTTTGCTAAGCGCATTACTAATCTTTTTGAAAATTTCTTTTACTCTACTGTTTCTAATAGCCAAATTTTTCGTGTTTTTGAAAAAAAAAAAACATTTCTATAGTTTCTTTCGTAGCTCGAGTACTTCCGTTATTTTTTAAAGTAAATTTTAAAGCAAATTTTAGCAAATTTTTTCTTCCGCTAAGCTTAATCTTCCGGCTTCGAAGTCAAATTTTCAAGCAATGATCAAATTTTTCCGCTCTTTTATGGTATTATCGTCGCATTATGATGATACCATGTCTATGCATATGGCTGTGTGTGTTTTTACCACAAAAACGCATCTTTTGGGAGCAGTCAGATCAGTTCATATATTAAGCTAATGTTTTATACACTTATTATTATTTATTGTTAATTTATGAGTGCGGTTGGTTGGAATGCAAAGGCGCAGATTATATCTTCCCGTGACACTATACCTCTCCATTTGTTTTATTAGCAAAAAAAAAGTTCTCTTCCCTTCCTTTTGATGCTTTCAATTGAAAAAATTATACTGTAGCCTCAAGGCAGTGAGTTGTTTATAGAATAGTTGAACACAAATTCCATATATTTGAAAAATTAGCGACTTCCTTTTCATTTTCCGCTTAGTACTGGATAGTACTGGATAATTATAATCTAAAAATGAAAAAGTTCACCATTCTTTACAAAATATGGGTACTAAAAACTTCGCATACCATGTAGATATCATTTAAGCGTATGTAAGCGTTTAATGAGTGAGGAAATGGGATATTACGAACAGATTTGAATAGCAGAGATGAAAAAAATATGAGAGATGTGCTGTAAATACGTAAATCTACAGTTAATTAAAGTGTGAATCTACTCTCTTCAATGTAAATCTACGAGTAGTGAGTTAAGTAAAGTGGTAAGTAGCTGAATGATTCAGGATGATTGAAGGAATTCCTTCCTGGATAATCGAGCTAATGACCGTTTAATGTTTTCCATACTTGTGATTTCATCATCCCTTCCCAACTTAAGCTTTATTCCGGCTATCGATGGAAACCTTGTTTCAGCTATAGTGTTATTTCAACTGAAAGTTTAATTTGCAACTTTTCCATTGTCAGTATTAATGATAACCGTATGTAACAACATCGATGATGGCATAGAGTACTGAAGCGTTCAGTGATATTTCATGGCGGCCATTCATTTGGTAACCATCTGTTGTTTTACGTATCTTATAGTGTCCAGCAATTTCCAATGACGTTATATAATATTCGGCACCTAAAGATGGCACCCTCTCGGCCTCAAAAATGATTTGCTTCCTCATTTTGGCTAATTATTTCTTAGCACTAATGATGTTTCCTTTCAAAACCTTTAAATTCAGAACCAATGAAACTTTATCGATATTAGAATGAGATGTCACTGATTCTTTTGCAGATTCCCTTATTGGTATTCGCGAATAAAATGGACGAGAAGGGTTCAATGACCGCATCTGAAGTGAGTCAATGTTTGGGATTGGATTTGGTACGCAGCAGGAATTGGCATATTTGTGCATCATGTGCCCTCACTGGTCAAGGGATTGTTCCAGGAATCGAATGGTTTGCCCAAAATATTCGTATTTATTTGGAAACGAGGAAATAAACATATCAATGATCACATCATTTCCTTCTTTGCAAATCAAATCTGCATAAAGAAACGCATGTTGAACATTTTCAATGCTTATACATACCCATGTATACCATATGTGGGTACCCATATATTAGATCAACACAATATACGATGAATAAAACTCAAATTATTAGAAAGCTTGCGTCTGTAATCGACTCCGAAACTAATAAATCTTATTTACTATTACGGTTAAAGGAATTCACGTTATCAGCATTGCTGACAAAACAACAATCTCAAAACGCAAAGCGTGATAAGCAGAGGAGTTAGTAATCTAATTTAATTGCCAAAAATTTCGGCGAATTTTAGAGCTTTAAAAAACTCCATAGAAAAGATTTCAACTGAATTTAGCGCTTTCTTATTTTGCAACAATTCAAAGCGAAAAGACAACCACTGCTTACTGGTTAGTTGCTACGAATGATGAAATGATCGTGGTATGCAACGTTGATGGAGTTGCATTTTACTTCGTCGGCAATCTTCACTTCACTAATACCTATTTGAGACGATGAGAGACCACCTTGCCAAGTTGTTGAATATATTTATAAACACTGTTGGAATCAAAAACACATAACTATTTGCTTTTAATGGGCATAACTCATCAGTGGGAAATATTTTCATATCAAACGCAAACGAATAATCAACAAAACGTTTACCTGAATGGGCAAACGACGATGAATCATGAACTTGAGATTTTTGAAAGAATAAAATAGAAATAGATATTTATAGAATTATTCTGTAGGTGATAAAGTTACGAAAATCATCTCATAGAGGAAACCAAAAGAAAAACCATCTAAGATCTGATAAATCACTCATAATAAAGAAGGAATTGGTATTTCATTTCAATTTAAACACACCGACGACATGAGCAATACAGCGGCGTTGCACAGCAAATGCTATTCGAAAAGAGTTTCATTGCAGCGATGTGCTTCTTTCGATCAAAGATCAAAGCCTACTTGTAATCATTTTATCTCAGAGCAAAGATACAAGAAACATAGTAATTCTATTTTATTCAGTCACAGTTTTTGATAAACTAAGAGAAGCACAAGATTTCTGCCCATCCAGTTCGTCAGATTCCGCCAATGTGCGTTGCAATAGAGTTCAAGCTCGATATACTTGGTAACTAACTGTTCGGCCACTCTTTTTCCAACTCTTGGAAGTGAAAGAATTAGAATGTTTTTATCATATACGGGTATCACCTCCTTTTTTTCCTCCCTCCTCCAAAAAGGAAAAACAATTCATGCAAATTTATAGGCAGACCTCTAAAACTTCAAATTTTTACGTCACCTCCTTTTCGATCTGTTGATCAAAAAACATCGCTAGCCATATAGGTAAGTGCCCAGTAGTTTGAGAGTGCGAAAACTTCAAAACACTGCAATGACTAAACCGAACTAAACGTTTCAGCGCGAATTTTTTTATCTTCTTTCGACATTAGTTACAAAACTCATACATACTGCGGGCGACTGTTAGAGGTTAGACCTACAAAACCTGAGTTTGATCTCATCTGCATTCACAGCGATACTCTTATAAATAAGGCAACTGCAATTTGTATTCTTTATTATTTTACAGTAAGCACCATTCAGTTTGTATGAAGTACTAGTACTATATGAAAGATTAGCTCTAAGTTTCTAAGTAAGGCACTCTTCATAGCAAGAGTACTACGCTTCTAAACCTGTAAACGTGGTAAAAGAGAACAGCTTCCGATCCATGTCGTTAGAATCCATATTTCCTCATATGGTGGTATGCCCTCCATTTTGCTTTTTATTTTCTGTTTTTTT
The DNA here is from genome assembly GCA_037389465.1 of Baylisascaris procyonis. Lineage (NCBI taxonomy): Eukaryota > Metazoa > Nematoda > Chromadorea > Rhabditida > Ascarididae > Baylisascaris > Baylisascaris procyonis. Next base: position 2,708,205 of record JAZARR010000154.1, on the reverse strand, counting down.
TTCATCCTTTCCGACCTCCATATTGATATTTTGGCCTGCCTTTCCTCGTCAATTACCGGATAGCTGATATATGATTATCATAGTGGCAATTACAAGAATGGAGAATACGAGCTTTTATGGACTATATAAATTCATTTGGCACGCTCGATTTCTAGTTGGGATATTCTAGGAGATAAGGATGAGGGTATGAGATATTTGATGCGGTAGCATCCCTAAAAAGGAAGGATCATCGTGCCCGGTGACAACGAGTGGACGAGGTGTGAAGTTGGCTGCATATCGCTGATTGATTATCGTGAATATATACGGGCAGCAATAAACGCTGACCCGTGCACCTTTCAACGCACCGACAATACCGTCTTCTCGCTAGCCCGCAAACAATGTGCGTGCATCCCAATTTGCTTATGTCACCATTCGCATTCCATGCATCTTTCCCTCAGTTAAGCCTATCCCTCCACACGTTCTGGATTTGTCGTCTTTCTTATCCCTGAGGGGTCTCATTTATGATGACCCTTCAATCGTTTCTCCCTTATTGCATTCTTGTTCACGCTTATTATCCTCAACAGTTAGTCGTGACCTTATGGTTGTTCTATCGAACAGATCCTATAGTTGATAAACCATAAAATGAAATATTTTATTCAAGCAAATTTATTTCTCGTTTCAAATTTCATCCTATTTGTAGATTTGTTTCGTAAGCGTTTGTGTGCCATAATGAGATATTCTTATCTACTGCCAATGAAATCTCAGTATAATAGAATTGGATAGATAATAACTAATACATTCATCAAAATCGACTCAAATTTCATCGAGGAATACTTTCTTTATGAATTTTGGATAATTAAACCTTTTATGTCGTGTTATGATTAAGGCATAAATTTTTTGAATATTTTTGGAGCATTTCAGCAAGTTTCTTCAGGGTGTAAATTGTCGGATTTGACTATGTGCGATGTCTTATTGAGGATTATTAAAAGTGTTGTTGTCATTTGTATGATGTTTGTGTTAATAGATGAAAAATTCTACTCTTATTATGTCTTTTTTTTATTACTCCACAATATTTCTACGAAATTAATAACTTTGTTATCTTTGTTCCTGCGTCTCAAATTTGTTACGTAACACATTGGGTGTGATCAGTTCGAAACAAGTATTTATATTCGAGAGTAGAAGGGATCTTTAAACTCGTTGGAAAATAAAGGGCGGCCATTCTGAAATTCTCTAGTGGTTTTCGAAAGGATTGTTTGATAGCTTTTAGTTGTGACCATGTAATGCGTCAAGTAAAGATATGATAATACTTTATTGCTGACATTTCTACTCTTTGAGCTATTATTATAGCGCATCAAGCCCAAACTTTGAATTCTTGCAGTTTATAAACGAGACAGTACAATAATTGTACCGTAACTTTTGGACTTTTTATTCCGATAGGTCTGCTCGTACAGTTGCGCCACAGCGCATCTGTGCCTTGTTCAGTCATTGCTATTGTACATCCTGAATCGCATATGGAAGCTATCCTTCACATCTTAATTTGATTCCTATGAATAATATTATACAAATATTTATTCGTTCTAAACAATTTTATATGCAAATTGCACCAATGTAATTGTTGTAGCAATCAATTGAATATGAGCAAAAATGAAAAAGATGATTCAAAAATATCGCAAATTTAATAAAAAAATATAGAAGAGAATTCGTTACGAACAACTTCGGCAGTATCCCAATGCCATTTTGTGAGAGAATTTCCAATGTAATATTATTGTTGTTTTGACTGCATTTTCGTGAGCAATCTTCAACTCTCTCAGCATTTCTCTTTCTCTCTCAGTAGATCATTCAAAGATACTTTCACACTTATTTTATCACTTCGGTATACCGTAATGTCACTTCGACATACCGTAATGTCAATATTCACTGAAAAAGATTTTCAGTGTTCTACCTATTTGCGGGCTGATCTACAATATCCTCAAGGTTATCCCACATCGATACGTCAGAGTGTTATTGTTTGCAAACGTTTCGCGATGCGTGTTTGCGCTATGATGAATGCCTTTATGCATTGCTATTTATTTTTGTTGAATTGCTATTTATTTTTGTTGAATGTTTTTGATAATTCATCTCCAATTTTTGCATCATTTCACATAAAATTATGAATATTTCTTAGAGATCGTCTTAAATTCAATTTTCACCATCAAAAAAAAAGAGAAGAGTGCAAGGTGATAATATTAGGAGTGATATTTTAAAATATAATTGAACGAGCATAGGATTAGTGAACAATTGAATTGTTTGAGTTGGATTGAATAGTTGAGCCGGATTTTCAATTATGTGGAGAAATTTGCATAGAAGTTCATGCTTATATACCGGCTTCATTGACTGTGTGATGGAATGAGTTGATTTTGGTAAAAATCTTATTAAATATTTGGTCGATCTGGTAACTAAGTGAGCGCCTTAAGCGGTTAAACATTCGAATAATCGGCATGCTAACACACACACACCGACATATGCGGCTGTGTAAAACTGGTTTTGAATATCTATCTTGAGTGCGCTAAGTAGTAATTTCATAGTTAAACATTAGAACTTATGCGAATTAATTTGTCATATAGGTTCTTCAGAGTATGACACAAATATCGACGACGTTTTAAAGGACAAATTTTCGGCAACGAATTTTTCAGGTTTCATCAAAAAACTTTATTTCTTAAATCAGTCCGATTGCTGTTCATTTGTGCTAGAGTGCATCAGCATTAATTATTTGTTACATTGTTTCCATGTTTCCTGAAATTCGCTTCGATGTAGCGGGGTAGAAAAATAATTTTACTATATGCTATGGAAATAAAAATTATAGTTGCAGAGATTCGCTCATGCATATTTGAGATATGAATATATGTAATGAGTAGATTAATAGCGAAAGGCAGTTTGCAGCCATAAAAATGTACAAAACAGCAAAACATTTTATGTATGTCGGAAATAATAGAGATCTTAATTTAGAGATAACATGACCGCACAAAAAAGGAATATGATTGCATTGACTAAAATATCATGCAATCGAGCAGAATAAATGATATGTTGATATGAGCAGGATAATGTCCACACTCATAAAAGGCAGCGAAAGTTCCGCAAATAAAGAAAAGGAGATGGCAGAATGAAAAGCGCTGCAGTAGTGAATAAAATTTGATATCGTTCTTGTGAGGTTAAAAAAAAGTCGACGAATAACTTCCACTAAAATGTAAGGAATCAATTCTCAACAGATGGCTAAAAATTGGAAATGATTGAAAAGTTAATAAGGTGATAATGGAATACGTTGACGGAGGAAAAGGACAACGGAAAAGGAACACTTTAGAAATTCCATAATGGAAGCAGTCGACGGCCAAAGTTGGGAAATTTTGTTCCACTTTTTTTTTCCTTCAGCAGTAAATTTTCATTCGAAAGCGAATAACCATTGAGCTATAGGAGGAAGAATTCAATGAAGGGAAATTCCTTCATCATAAGCCCTATTCCCTTCTCGTCTGATAATACGATTAACTACTACAATGCGGCGCACTGATCATGGATATGATAAATCAGCTTTTATATTTCATGCTAAACCCTGTAATACACCGTTTACAAACTTCTTCCCACAAATCACTGTTAACCTTCTCACACGTCATACCAATCGACCTTCAACGACTTTACAATCCACCATTTACCGTCTCTCACTCAGCTCCACAAGCCATTCACTGCTTTTCACTTCACGATCCGCTGTTTACAACCTCATAGGCAACACAATAGATCATTGTTTGTCCATCTGACGCTTAACCCTACAACATATTGTTTATCAATGTAAACTTTACCTCATAATTCACCAAAGATTTGATCATCACAGCTCAATCAACCACATGCAAATCGCATAATTTCACCACATTTTAGAACACAATATCTATGAGTCGTAAGTCTCAGATATCAGAAAATTCTGCCATCAGATTCATCCGGATGGATTTTGAGCATTTATGTGACGATGAATGGGCATAGCAATTTGGCTCATAATAACTGAAATGACCCTTAAATTAATTGCTCTAGACGAAATGAAAACTCACGGTAGTTGTCGGTATTCATTTGTTTTCGCCATCCAACCAAGTAATGAGAACTCTCGCAACGACTGATTACCGTATTCATTTTCAATTCACCTCAGAAATTGGCAGCAGGCTATAATCCTCATTATCTATCAACGAACGCGAAAATATATTTGAATTTTGAACGTCGGCCACCGATTAGAATGTGCAATTTTTTAAAAGATTCTCATTGATATGTCAATATTATCTCTCTACTTGATAATTTTAGATAGCTGGTAGATCCTTTTGAAAAAATTTATTTTAAATAGTCCTAATATAAAACTTGGTTGCAATTGAGAACCTTAGATAAGGCGGAGAAAAATATGGGCAAATTTGTTTCTTGCATTGTTGTGCTTATCAGCAATGCGAGACACGACCGCAAACAAGATCCATCATATATCATTGCACCACATAAGGCGGCAAACCATCTTTTCTCACGCCAGCCTAGTGACGCACATCTCCTATCCTCCTCGGTTCTCTTCAACACAAAATTGTAAAATATTTTTCATAGTTATAGCGAACTCTTCGAGACAAAAGCGGACGAGTTGAACGATGCACAAGCACGCTTTTGGATTCATGATGCTGGAAAAATGGTAATGAATGGTGTCAATCTTCGAGATAATAGCGTATTTTGCATTTCTTTTAGATATGTAATTAGAACTAGTTTTTGGATTCTCAAACATCCGATCGATGTGGTTGGCTGGAATGAAAAAATTGCATATCATATAGAGTTCTTGAGATGTTTTCCATATAACACCTTCCCATCACTGAGAATTCGTGCATTTCAAAAGGGTAATAAGTCAACAATTTCCACATATAAAAGACAAAACTGAACAATTGGACTGTTATATAAAATTTAGCACTTTAGAAATTAACAACGGCCAGTGAAAAAAATGACAGGCATTTGTGAACGGTCGTTCGGTTACAAAATATGTAAATTTGTTTGTTAGTCGGGCAATTGAATCAGCAAATATATATTTGGCAGTAATGAAGAAATCGATCGTCTAAATGCTAATTCAATGTATCAGTATGGATAGACAGATTCAAATACTTGCGCGCGCAGATAAGCTCAGTTATTTTTAAACTTGTGCGCATGGAAATGTTCACTTGCGAAACGCTGGTGCCTATGGATGCGCCTATCGTCTCTTCATGCACTGATCCCGAATGGTCAACCATTTCCCCGGCGCTTCATACGGCTCCATATATATATATATATATATATATATATATATATATATATATATATGCATCAGCCTCTGAAAAGGTGATGAGGGTGGAGGTCACGAAACTTACCTGGTCATGAACGGTCATGTAAGCACAAAGTTCCTCTGTATTCCATTGTTTATTGCGAAGCCGTGTGAACGTCTGTCATTGGTTATTATTCATGAAGCGCTGACCCTTACCCGATTTGCATGAGCAAATAGTAGAAGAATTTCCTAGGCTACTTAACATATCAATGCGCTATTGTATTACTCTCGTCGTAACAGTAACCTTCGTTTAATTAAGCATTTGCATTGGAAGATATGAAAAAACTTGAGAGCATTCTTGCTGTGTTTGAATTCATTCGTCTACTTACTTGATACTTCAGAAACCGTATTGAGAGATGTGTGACTTGCCCACATTAATGTTTAGAAAATAGAGAAACTCACCTCGTTTAGAGAGACTTACCTGGTCCTGTAGTCTATCGTTTATTAATTTCTCGCCACGAATAAAATATTTTCCACTCAGAAGCAGCTATATGCCGACTGCTATATCGAACAAGTTTCCTGATGTCTGATTGAAATTGCGATTTATTCATAATTCCATATTGTATGCCATTTGAAAGGCAATTTTTATCAGCTTTGTGATCTTCGTAAACTATCTTGAGTAATACTTAAAAATATGCAGAATGATGCTTTTATAAATATTTAGTGACATCATTGAATCAATTGAACAATTTTACTCTCTTCGTTAACTAGCCCACTGCAGTATGGAAGTGCTTTGCGATCAAAAATGTTTCAGATAGAAATTTTTAATGTAATTGTTGAAGTGAAAAAAAACATATCGTAATTTATATAGAAATGCTATGTACATATTCACTGCCTCAACAATCTAAATTTATCAGAATCACGCCAGAATCTTTAGTTGTCTCTTTAGAGTCCTGCAAAAAAATAAGCTCAAAAATGCAAGTGCACTTATTAATTCATTACAGATCAACGGCATAGTTCAATAATTATCTTTTCTTGTCGTCTTAATTTCCTAAACTCTTTTCTCTTCTTTTTTTTTCCTCTTTTTCTTCCAATTTTACTGCCGTATTTTCAAAAAAGTAAATTTATGACATAAACTCGGTGTGTGGTCAAATAATTTGCAAACAAATTTATAGACAATAGTATAGAAGAAAGCATTGTCACTATGGGAGCGAAATGTGCAGCGGCTATACGGTTTGCTTTGATTCACTCACTGATAATGAGCCGTCTTTATCGGCGCTTTATTCCCATTAAAATTTTTTTTTATGTTGCAGTTTCAATGTGGAATCTTTCTATGCGAACGACATAAATAAATTCTTCAACTCTGTTATAATTTAGGGCTTATTTATTTGTCTTTATCTTATTTCTTTTTACAATTTTTTGTCTATTTTCTTTCTTACTCACATTTTTTTACATTACTTATATCCAGTGGTTAATTTCGTTTATTCGTATAATTCACTGCAAAATGTGATGGTGAAAACAGCTATGCTTCTATTCATTGCTTATATTCAGATGCATTTTCTTTTGTATAAGCAGTAGTTTAGAATATTTCAATATTTCAATATTAGGATAACAATTTTCAGTAATGTCAAGAATCACTACAATAAGCAATTAGATTATTGTTGTTTAACGGTATAAAATAAGTGATGATTTCAATGGAATCGTTCTTGCATTTGAATTTTAAATTTATAAGCAGTGGCAATGAGAAACAATGAATGGTGTTACGGTTAAAAGAATCGGTCCCAAAGTTGTAATTGTATGGGATATTGATTAGCAGATCACATGGAATTGATCACTTAATCAATAATTTAGACCAATAAATCGAAAATTTGTCACTTCCTGAATGCAGCATGCGTCATATTTACGGTCAACGCACAACTATTTGAGTGCATCATCGTTTCGCCGTTTAATCCACTTGAAAGCTTTTCTATTATCATATTGTCTCTTCTTTTATTCGCATTTCTTTATGAATTTTCATTTTCTCTCAAACTAAGAAATAAATCGAAACTATTGAATGGTTAATATATACAGAAGTAAATTCTGAAAAGAGTTTATTTAACGCAAAAAAAATTTATTCTACAGTATTCATAGAGTTAATCCGCTTACGTCTTTCAAATTTCTTTTCTTCATCTAAACAAATGGGCATTTGACGTGGGCATTTCAGTTCTCACTTTCTAGCTCCATCTCTCATCTAATATAAGCAGTTTTGATGTGTGTGACTTGTGCGCGGGAGTTAAATGATAAAAAGTTATTGATATCACTTCTATTTAATGATTCATAATAGTGTTTAAAAATTAGTCAGTTTTCTTCTCCCAAAATATTTCTTACTGTGAGCTTATGCAATATTTTAATTTCATTAGCTCCATAATGCACAACTGTGATTTCAATGCTTCGTTAAAAAGCAGCGTTTTCCTAAATAAGCAGTGACCGCCTCAACGATAATTATAAAATTTTGTTCTTTGACATGATTTAGGCATGAATCTTAGTTCGACACGGAATCTAGAGAAAGTTTCTTTGGTATTTTGAAAATGATGAACGTATTTTCGTTTATGTTGATTTGAACGGTTGACCGATGTGACACATTTATCTTTAAAATGCTACGGAGAAACATTTAGGATTAAGCGCCATTGTTCACCTCCAAGTGCTTGATTATCGGATCGTCATATATAAAAGGGGAGACCATTTAAAGTGTTTACAACCGCCCGTTCCTGTTTTATTTAGCAGTAGTAAATTCTGACATATTACACAGTTAATTCATGGTGCAACAAAGCTGAACAAAGCCACTAGCGCGACATGGCAATAAGATGTCATTTATAATTACGGTGGATTTTGAAGTTCTGCTGTGGGGGTTTCGATTACTGTACATGTCAGAGCAACATCATGACGCTGCTATAATCAGACGGACGTTCATCTAAAAGAGAGGACAATTTTCAATGAAATGTGGTTAGGGCTATGTGCGAACGTTTCTCAGGGATGGGAACGTGAGTAATCGGATGCGCGTGCGTGACCTAGGCTTTGAGTTAAGATTTACGAGTTTGGCATTGCACCACATGGATACAGAGGCGGCAGTTCGTAGGCGACGCTAGTCAGCGGTACTCACAAAGACTTCGGTATGCTGTAGCAAAGCCCCGCCCCTTTCGATTCAGCCACGCCCATGTCGCCGCTCAATTTCAGGTGTGCGTTCCATGTTTCAGCAGCAGCACCATCGGCAGCGATAACAAGTATTGGCTAGAGAGTAGCCGACGCTGATGGTATCAACGACGACATCGTTTGAGGGTTCAGCGATGCTTCCAACTCCATGCTTCTACCCACAATCACAACCACCTAAATGGGTGATGAATGATGACACAACGACACGTTTTTCTACTGTTGAAATGAAGTACTCGAACAGCGAACAGTTCCGAAGGTATCCTCCCGAAATGCGTTGGCCCAGTGAATTCCCCTATCAATTCTCCTTTCCGACAGCAACCGTCAGCGAATCCTACCCCACAGATCCCTTTCCGTCTACTTCAGCTGCTCTACCAAGCGCCTACAAGATGGAAAACGGGTGTTACTATCCGAACGCGATGATTCCGCCCGCATATGCAGCAGCAACACCAACCGAGTATATAACTGCATCGCAACAATTTTCTCAATGGAAGGTGAGTTACTTTTCTTCGGAAATATTTAAACGAATCCATTAAACGAGCTCAACGGTTATTTGAAGCTAGTTTTCAATTTGTAATTAAACAGATGATTATATAGGAGATTTTTTTTAATCGAAACACTTCACTACTTATAAGGAATTTGTTATCTAAGTACAACCATCCATACTGATATTAACACACCGTCGAAAATTAGCTATGGTAGAAGTTTATTTAACTTCTGATAGAAAGCTATAACGATCCTTTTCATCTGATACTGGCGAATCCAACTACTTTATCATTCTACGATTGTTATTGAATTTCAGTGTGAAGCAAATTGATAAAAAAGGAAGTGATGAAATTATCGATTCTGCATTTCCCAAGATTTAAATCTCGTAGACGTGCCCATCACATTCTACTGATAAACACTGAAAATCGCATTCTCAGATGTCAACCGCAACAGTGCATACAGCTTCGTCAATGAAATCAGCTGCACGGTCGTCGGCTGCTTCAGCATCAACGACACCTCCTTATCGAACAGGTCCTGGAACGAACAGTAAGTAGTTGTTGGTTTATTTAACACCTTTTATGATTTAATAACATAAGTTTTATAACTTCTATCGCTCGTTCGCGTATTTTACGATCGCGATTGCTATTTATAAAGCAGCGCACTTGTTTGGGACGAGTCAGCCGTACGCCGCTCAGAAAGCTCACTGCGTTCGTGCTGGCGTGTCATAACGCTTGTGGAGGTCGCTTCGTTGCTGCTTCTGTTTTGTTGATGAAGCGAACACCCGTTCATCGACTGATAAGAAATTATAGCGCTGTAACTTCAAGGAGTCTTTTTTTTTTTGCTCAGATGGCTAGGAATATGTTTTCCGAATTGTCACTTGATCATTTTGTACGGCTATCATTGATAGCAAGCTTCGTTAAGTGAAAGAGCTTTGCCATTGCTGAAATCAAATAGCTATACGCCTTCTACTGGATGATGTGGATGATTTATATTTGAAGCGGTATAATTTCCTCTTATGATCATAACGGGGCCACAAAGTAATATTTGCAACGGGGAGGGGGTGGGAGGGAGCGGTCGCTTCCTCCAACCTTAATACAAGTTTATTTACCCGAAAATTTTCAAGAGTTAAAAAATTTGATCTTGTGGTTTCGTCGATTTCAAAAGGAAATTGAATTCCTAGCTCTTTCTTAGAAGTTTCAAAGTATGTAGTTCATTCATGCATAAGATGATCGTTTGAAACGAAATTTAAGGTTGGAGAATTAGTTAACCTATGGTACAAGTTATATTCGGCAGGTTTGATTTCTATCGTTGCTGGGATCCACTAGAGTGTTACTTAGTGAGGCAGGAAAATAAACACTTTTAACTCCTGGGGTTATACCAGCAAATTACTTTAAAGAATATGAAGCTGTTATATGGAATTTATTACTTTCACAATTCAACAAATTTTTATCTTTTTGACATTAATAAAGAAAGTTATTTTGTTGAATAGATTTATTTGCTATCTGCGAAGTGATTACACTTCAAATGGCAAGCAGTAAATAATAAAGAAAACTCTAAGCAATAAAAATGTTTATTTTCGGAAGTAATAGTTGTTAGTGAGCCTAGTTTATAACACATCGTAAAAAGATTCATTATTTTGTAATGCAATATGATCGGCAATGTTGTTGCATGGCGTCGTCAAATAAAAATGCATCGATAGCGGCGTTCAACTACCGATTGATGCCTTCTTATCATGTGTCCTTTGATGCTTGTTGCATTGCAAATAGCCAACTCAACGGCAGAGAATGAAAACACTCTATGCAGTCTTCCGTGCCAAACGGCTTAGCGCATTGCGTTCCGGATTAATTGCTGTGTGTTGCAACACTCACCCACTACCTAAATGTTACGGTAATGCTTTTTAAGCACAAATTATGCATCCTGAATAAACTTTTTTGCAACAACCCTCAGTCAAAATCTCTTGCTCTTGTAAATTTCTACTAAAGGCTGAATGACTTCGCACTGAAAATGAAATCAGCATATATATTTTTGAACGACTTCAATTGTGGGTGTTTTTTATAAGTACTAAAAAGCACTGATATGTACCGGTATTGCAGACAGGTTTTCTGCCAAATATTCGGTATTGTCACCTTAACTTTGGTCATGTCGCCTTTAGAGCGCTTTTTCGGACCGTAAGAAACACAAAGAAATGGATGAATGGCGCATTTCCAGCCACTGTCAACAGATGTTCGAAAGCCCTGCCTTTTAGCTGCTCACAGAGGACCTTGTTTCTCTCTCGACCGAATTGTTATATTTTTCAACAAAGTAGTGATCCGCCTAGCTGGGTATCTGTAGTGATAGCTGGTAGCTAGAGGTGAATCTATTCGTTTAACGAAATCAGCGCGTTATGAAACGTTTCGACTGTGCAGAATTAATGGTGCATATGAATTCCCCATAACAATGCCTATATTGGTGGCAGTAATTAAAAGAGTCATCTTCGGTGATATTCCACTATTTTGTGGTTCTTCAATGTACTCTTCTGAATGCTCGTGTAGATCAATAGACGAAACATCGATGAGTATAAGAAGTGGTCGCGATAAAGGGTCTTTAATAACTTACGAGCAATAAATATGTCGTCTAGTGATATAATATGGCTGCAAATCTATTTTGAGCCTAATCAAGTGAAATTTTTTATTGTGTTTTCATCTTTACAATCACGCGTTCAAGTGCACAAACGACGATCAAAAACCGATCGTTACCGACAAACCGAGCGTATTCAGCGTTTTTGCGAATTTATTTGTGAGCACAATTTAGGATAATTGAAAAATAAAAAAGATCATTAGAATATTCATGGTGAATATACATCTACACTTCAGCTATTGTTCGATTTTGTGGGAGATTATCTATACGATTGAACAGTGAACCCATGAGCCAATATATTCTTCTAGAGAAACGAATTTTAGATGATCATTCTGTATATATTTTTGGACTCGGATTTTATTTACTTTCACATCTGCACTTTTCAAAGAAGTGATCTGAATGAGAAGAGATCGTTCAGATCAAGAAATGATCTGAGTGAGCAAGGTCGAAAAAAATGGAGAAATAAACTGTTAAGCATTGCTGACAGCCACGTAAAAAAAAGGATTCCCACTTCGGAAGACGCTGCCAGCTGCGTAATGTTGTATAGGATCACTGGCTCAATTTGCGAAGTCGACAAGAGCTACTCTTATTGTAATTGGCACCAATGCTCTCCATGTAGTGTTCAAATGACAAAGGATGTAGTATTCAACTGACAGAGGACCTATAGAATCATAAACTCGTTCATCTATAACGTTACTAACTCGATTTATCTGTAAACTTACTAATTTGACCGCTTCAAATCCAATGTTAAAAAGAATTAGCAGTTCCACACGCTGTTCCTATGTGAGTCGCTTGTTTGATGATGACATGGCCAGTGATTGCTTCTCATCAATGTTACGCCTTGTAACTCATCAATCAATTATGTTCAAGACATAGGCGGCATTTATCCATACTTTGTATTGGTTCACTTGAGCATGTAAGGTTTTTTTGTCCGTATTTCTCTGTATTAGTGTTTTTCATTCCGGTAGATATATTTTCCAGTACTTCTATCAGTGTAAAAGAAATACTGCGAAGCCTTATCATATATCGTGACAGCCGTAGATTTTTGACAATTTTCGCATCAATCGCGATACAAATAATTGCTGCCATTTTAATGCACTTTCGCAAATTTGCATCCGCAAAGCGCAATAACTTCTTTCTTTACGTTCGATTTTTGTGCCATAGACAAAAAATTTTATAACAATCGATTATGGCCAGGCCATACTTGTATGTTTGCATATATGTCCGTCTGCATGTCGTATGCAAATTTGGTGGATTTAGGTGCTTTTATTTACTTTAGACATCAATGAGTCAATTAAAAATTGGTAGAGAAATGATAATTTGATGCCCCTGATATCCATCAAATGTCACAATTCTAACCTCCTTCAATTCCGAAAAATAATGAAACCAATGATTAGATAGGCACACGCTTACGCATATACAAAGACGTAACGTTACCCCAATGAGTGTTACAAATTCAAATTTAGAGCAGCTGATGGAATCGAATATTACCTCTAAGAGAATTGTAACAAAAGTCGTATCAATTAAATTATAAATGCACTATTCTGGATGTTTTATTATTTGTTGGTAAATTGTGAAATTGAATGTGCAGGTGTGTCGAACGCAAAAAGCATATCGTCTCAATTCTTTCCGCACGCTTCCGCATTTTTCATTTGTTTGTTTGTTTTTGTTTTTTGTTTTTTTTTTTTTTTTTTTAAATAATGGAGCTTTGCTATGAATGCTTCGAAATGTTCAAGTGAATATTTTTTTTGCGAATTGAATCGATTAACGATGAGTTTTTTTTTTTTTTTTATTCCCTTATATGTGAATCTTTTTGAGTTGCTTTATTACATCTGAATTATTGCAAAATAATTGAAGAATTGTATGGCATGCAATCATTCTCAATATTTGCTACAAATTACCTACAACAAATTTTGCATCTTTTTATGTTACAATTCGACTTTTTTAAATTTTTTTTATATTTTCAATATAGAATTTTCAATAACATTGATAATATTTTCAAAAGTTTTTTAAGTATTTATTGAAAATCAATAAATGGTATGGCACACGACTCTTTTTTTCATCGATTTTCTAAAATTTATTCAATTTTCCTTGCAATCATTTCGGTTTTTGCAGAAATTTTTAGCAATTTACAATGCAATAAGAAAAGCTGAATTTATGGTAATTTTTACGCATTTTGCAAGGATGAACAAAAATTGATATGTGAATCGCATCTATAATATATTATTAACAATTTCTAATGGGCTTTGTAGGTCGTGTTAATAATCATTGAATGGGATTTTATTATTTTATGCTCTTTCTTGTTTCTTTTGCTGTCCCAGTCCATTGATTTCCAGTGTTTTCGACCTTAGTTTAACTTCACTGTTTCATTATACCATTCCATTCATCATGCGCTTTTTCATAAATTAGCAAGAAATAAGGGAACATATATTATACCGAGTTCACACAAGTTTTATGCAGAATGTTCCCCTTCCGACAAAGGCAGTTATAGTAAAATAAATTTTTGAGCGACTCAATAAGCTCTACATTCTTTAGAAATGATGGATAAACTTGAAAAATATGTTGCAGCTTACAATAATGAATTATATCGCTTTTGGTTTGCACAACTTAGTTTCAGTGGTTTCCGGATGCAATTCACTGGAAGAATAAGTATCGATATGTACATGCGTAAGACAAGCCTTAATGAGCTGTCCGAATTTCTGAACGTTTATAAAACTTCTGAACTTATAAATGATATGAAACGCTTCACAACAGTTTTATGGAATTATTGAAGATTAGATAGAACATTTCGCGCGTAGAGTTCTTGGCATTCCATCCACGCATACACACACATTCCTCGTTTAGCGTCGTTCTGAGTTCTTTGTCTCTTATACAGCATTATAGAAGCAAAAAGTTTCTCAATATAATTTATTAAAAAAATTACAACTGATAAGATTGTATGTTTTCTACATTGAGCATTATAATCACTGTGGGAATTGCAGATGTTCGAGTGCGAACAAGTGAGAAATATCGAATGGTTTATACCGATTTTCAAAGATTGGAATTGGAGAAAGAGTTCCGAACGACACAATTCATAAATTCGGAGAGGAAATCACAACTCTCATCTGAATTACAACTCACCGAACGACAAATTAAAATTTGGTTTCAAAATCGGTTCGTTTTATATTTATATCGTTTAATTCGTTGAACGCTTAGTAAGAAATGATAATCGAGAAATTATTCGATATTATATCATCATATTAAATCGTTTCAGTTCTTTTTCTATGACACTTTTTTGAGTTTGTTCTATTTTCACTCATATTTCATGACTCTAAAACGTAGAATTAGCAAACGAATAAATGAAACGATATTTATGGAAGTGAACGCAAAAAAACATCCTAGGAGGCATCATGAATGTTTGAAGACGTCCATTGTCGCATCTTAATTTTCGTCCACCTGCTTGCAAAGGGATTTAAGTTTCTGTTCCAACTTCTTGACAGGTAATAAGTAACAAATACAATGTCGTTATAAATCATTCTGATGGTCTGTTTTGTTCTAAATACTTCTTTTTATGTAAGAGGACGCTAAAGTGCATATTCAGAGATAATTTCCTCGAGAACTTCATCGAACTTTCATTATTTGAGACATCCAGAATTTTGTGCCAGTGAGGAGAGGAAGGTTCGGAAGTGCTTGCCCATACCAATCCCTTTCATTCCTCCCCTCTCCCATAGACGGCAGTGAACATTCAGAACGATTATATTCCATTACTTGGTTTAGCATTTGTGGCACTTGGGCTGTGCATGTCTATAGGGGCCAAATGGTTTGCGAATTCCAGTATGAATTCAAGTAAATTTTACTGTTTACCTAGTTTTCTTTGGTGCAATTATTTTTGTCGTTGGCGTAAAATATGCTTCAACTTTCAACTGAATCATTTATCAGTGATCGTATATTTTGATGGATTGTTACTAATTTTTTAAATTCTCCACTTTTGACCTAATTTTGTGAGGAGTATCTCGCAAAGTTTTTTTCATTTTACAAAGACTTTCCAAATAAAGAAAATATCTTACAAAAGTAGAAGTCTCATTTCATTTGAGTCATTAAAATTGAACTTCTTATCTTTTTCCTATCAGATGTTAGAAATTAATTGTATTTTATTAATTGTATGTTTTTCATACTAGGAAGGAGGTGATATTCAATGCAAATATAGACGCTTAATTTGCACAGATAATTGTCGATGTTTAAATCTTTTCACGTATTTTCATAACAACCATCATAATTCTTCGTTTGAATCACATTTGTACACTCTGTCAGTAAATTATGGATTGGGTAGGACTCTACCTGGATTTGAATTGTGGACCAAAATCTCTTTATTATTAGTCGGTGGAGGTGCACATATTGGTGGTTATGGCATCAATGCTAAGAAAATCTCTTAAACAACTATCTTAAGCCGTTGAAATTTCTAAGCGTTTCTATTCTACCGTAATCCTACGATATTTCTAGGCGTACAGTATTAGCCAATAGCTAAACGTAAAATTTCACCAAGCTAATTTAATAACCAATAAAATTTAAACTCAACGAATCGATAAGTTAATATAGAAAGTTTAAATTTCTAAAGAAAAATATTGTCTATAGATGGTTTTTTTGCTTGAACCTTTCGTCTTCCAATTCAACAAACATTATTGCGCATGTTATTCTACAAGATGATTGACTTAGATGATGATCTATAGAGATAAGTATTTTATAGCATCTGCTCTCAGATAAGTTTTACGAAGAGTACGAAAGATATAGCCGAAATCGATACAATATTTTGTTAAGAGTTGTTGGTCGGTTTTTCTTTTGGATGTATTTGATTGCAAAGAGGAAAACCGCCTTCCGCAATGATTACGCAATTGATTTACGCTCGTGATGAGAGTCAACGAGGCCAAACACATGCTCAACACATCGTCCAACTTTCGCACTCATTTATATCATTCACCATCACGTTTCATCGCTATCCTTTGAGGACATTCAAAATTTTTCGAGTATAACATCTAAGAATCGCTTCAGATAAATCGTTGCTTAAGGGGATATGGTAGGGAATTTGGGAACGGATATAAGTTAGAGTGGGCATTTATTCGCGCATAATAAGACAACAGTTGCTCAAGAGCGCAGCTTCCTCATGGAGCAACAAAAGGGCACATTCGGTTGATTAGGTGAATTATTGGAACAGTGCTGAATAATGAACGCTCTTTTCACTTTGTATTCGATAAAATTAATGCGCCCTAGCTAGGATTTATTGCAGCGAATTTTATTTTCACTATGCATCTGCTGCTGAGGATTTGTCCGGTCGACTAGACGTTGCATTATTCAAATGTAGTGAAATTATTCGATTTTTACCGATTGCATGCTGAGTTCATTTGATTCATCGCAATCAATTTCATCATCGTTATTCACTGCCATCGGTTTAATAATCTTGCCATAGGCGTTAAACACTGATGGTGAGCATTGGGTGCTGTGCAATTTTGTACATTGCGAGGCGCATTGTGTTGACATTATCTCCATGCATATGTATGTCTGCCGGTCCCTTACCTTCAACTGGTGGTCTTATGAAGGTTGCAGTTGCGGAATTTTACTCTACCCCTTAGAACTTAACCACTGTCATCTTTTACGTTGATTTATCAAGTAACTAAAAGAACGATAGACGCTTGAGGTTGCAAAAGTTGCACAGATTTTCCACCGGTTAGACCTTCATCCTACATGAATCGCAAAAAGATGATTAAGTAATTGTTTTGCAATGTAGGTTCCCATGATTACCTCAAATTAGAAAGTGTTACTGTTCATAACACATTATTTTTGGTAACGCCACCAGTCGACCGGATATGGCTTTATGCAAATTAAAGACATTCATTACGATTCATTTTATTGATTGCTGCTTCTTGCTTGTGTCCCCTACTTAAAGTGGATGAGAAGAATCCGAGCGAAACAAACGCTACTTTCAAAAATGCAGTATATTCCGCAAATCGGCCGAGGCTATCATGCGTTTTTACAAAGAAATGCACTACGTGCTTAGTTAACGAACTTGCAATTATGGTTTTGTATTTCGAATTGAAGTGCATCGTTTCGCTTTACTGTCATTGGTTGTTCAAAAAATTTTACAACTCTTAAATCAGAGTAATTAAGCGATCGAATTGCCTTGTACGCATCTTGAACTCCAATTGCAATCTATTTGAGGGGTTATAGGTGTCAACTTTTTCGTTATTTATCCTTTCTGTGTTTATTGAGACGTTGTCAGTTGTCAATCTTTCTTTATTGTTATTTAAATATGCCCGCTGAAAATTATTCAATTACTTCATTAAAGTTTTTCAAGCGCCCAATTTTCATTTTGTTGATCATGTGAAATTTCTCGAGAACCACAAAGTTATGATGTTATTTTCTGTTGCTTAAAGCATTGAGAATTTCAAAGCTTTTTCAGTAAGTGAAAATCTATTTGATAGTGTTCAATCTTGTACTTGGGTTTGAAGTATACGGTAATGACACAGTAAGACAAGAATAAACTTCCTAAGGAGAGAATAGTTGATGGGAACTTCAATGAGGTGGCCTAATTGTCATGCTCATCGAAGAAAAATGCGATGTTCGATGACAGTGGGAAGTTAAGGCGGAAATTCAGCTGCTTTCTTGAGGGATAATTGCCGTGCGACGAAGTGATCCTACTCGTAAAATATTTACGATTGAGTGCCGATGCCATTTTTGGACGAAAGCAAATGATTTACAATTTTGCCGGAAGAATCCTTCGAAATGATTTTCTGCCCCTTGTCATGTTGTAAACGGACATCCGTTCATTTTCTATTGTTTTTTCTTTTACCATAAGTGTACCAACAATATTAGCATCAACATATCATTGAACACACCAGAAGTACCTTTGCTTTTTCTTGTTGGGGTCACTTCATTTGTGAAAACAATTGCAAACAAGCTGTCCAACAAGAGAAACATTCCCTAGAATATCAGATACCGAAGCAAACAATTTACTCTACAAGTTTAAGCTCTAGTAACGTCTTATTCGATCTTAAAGATATTTGCAATGGATTTCTATTCTCTAGCGCGCGAATTGCAGTTGCATTGACCACATCGACCAATTTTGATGAAATCTCAAAGAGTAAATTATAAGGAAATCTTTTTTTGCAAAAAGATGCATTTTTGTAGACATCTTCAGATAATTGGAAATTCTTAGAGTGGGTCTCATTCGAAATTATACGATGTATTATTATTATTTTTTGCTTGAAATGCCTGAAAATTTGTTTGTGAATTTTTGAAGCATTCTAGTAAATATTAGTGGTGCGTTTGAATACCAAAAAGATTTGATTTCAACGTAAATTCTCATGAACTTTCTTGTATTTTCAACTACGAAATATGAGCAACGCTTATTCAGAGTATAAAGGGAGCTGAGTTGCTATCAAAGCAGTACATCTTATTTTCTTCGATTTGAACAATTAATCAAAGATAGCTACGGTCGATTTTTTTTTTTAATTTAAGAAACTTGACAGTAATTTCAAAAAATATGAAATATCTTCAAGAGTAAGATTTCCTCACACACTGTTTCATTTATTTCGTTTGAATATACATTTGCTTCCTGTCTCCCTGACTTCATCTATTCCACCAGCAGCTTCTGACATTTTTATAAATGTTTTGTGCTGCAAAAATGAATTTTAGGCGTGCGAAGGATCGCAGAGACAGCAAGAAGTTACGAGTGATCGCATAGGAAAGCGAACAGCCGAGACGAATAAAAAGTGATCGACGTTCGCAACGCAAAAGACCAACTAATAAAGAATTGCTTTAATGTGTGTGTCAAGCTCGGCACGCTTCTGTGCATTTGATTATCGAGCTTACTGATAACAATTTTGTGCGCACTGATAAAGGTGAACGTTTGATGTTGCCGCCTCGCAGCCACCTACACAACACTATCGACTCCGTATCGCATTCTTCTTTGCGTCGAATTTGTTAGATGAGTAGAAATTGCTAACATCATCTCTTAGAAATTACTTAGGTTTTTTTGTTCGGCGGAACAAATTGCATTGATCCATTAACAAAATGTTGTCAAAGGGGTTTTTGATATTTTAATATTGGTTTAAATTTGTTTTTGATATTTTAATGTTGGTTTAAATTTAAGTTTCGTCTTTAATTGTCATTTATTTATTCTTCTTCCTCGGATTCCTTGCTCAAATTCTTTAGGAAACGTATTTTTCAATGTATTATTCTTTATGGATTCTTTTATAAGCTATTTGTTGGCGGAACTTTCAAGTGATGTGATTATTTCGAATTCAACGACAGATAAGTTAACTGTACACTTCACTGCCACCCTTCAGATGATCAACGTTGCTCTGTATGAAGTATTCTTCTTTAGCATCCATACGAAATTTTCCATACTTCTTGGCTGTTTTGCAAACAATTGTATTACTTCCAGTTGCTTTTGAATATTTTTGATAAAAGCGCGCTCATTCGAAATGTTTTTAGCGATGTTCTTCGTCGATGATTGGATTCTTTACTTTTTGAATCAATTTTTCACGAAGTATTTACTTTTGTTGCAACTCAGCAGCAGTTTGGAGATCGTAAATTCATTTCCGGTGTGAATATTTGAATGTTTGTTGCATTTCTTGACAAATATACTAATTATGTGTATTTTCAGCGGCATTTAATGCTTGCAGCGTAATAAACTTATGTTTTGGTTTGTTTTTATCACTTAAGAAATCTTTGCTTTTATAAAAGAGTACAAAAGTTTCAAAAAGAGCCCAAAACTGTGAAAAGCAAAATGAGAAATGAAGAAAGAAATCTCGATTTATTCTAAGCCGGATGAATGCAACTGAACAACTGATGGCTACGGTAGTGAAAATTCCATTACCCCAATTTGTTCAAATTCCTCAATTTCTAATTATTCATGTGAAATTACTGTCACTTGCAAATCAAAAAATAGCAGAATCTAACACTATCTCTTGCTTATCACCCTCATTCCACCTTGTGATATTAAGAAAAAAAACCTAATTTTTCTAGGAATGGTGCCGCCTCATTGACTCTGCGCAAATGCATCACACCTAACATCAAATTTAGCGCTGCTAATTTTTAGCTGCAATAGAAAAAGCTAATTAGGCTTTTCTATTGCAGCTAAAAATTCGCAGCGCTAAATCAGGTCCATGAGGGGCACCACTATTTATATGCTTTATAGATTTTGCATTAACTTGCAAAGTACTTATGGTAATTTCATGTGCGGTATATACAAGTGTATGTTTTTGTTTATCTGTCCGTGCAGAAAATTCGTCGCATATCTATTTCTTTTAGAATTTGGGAAATAGAGGAACCTTCTACAAGAAATTTAAAGTTTGCATATAAATCTTGGAAGGAATCATAGATGCATGATGGTATCTAAAAATCTACATTTTTCTTACTACTTAGTGGGTACATTTCTGCAATCATTGCGCTCGGATAGGTGAATCTTTGCGAAAGGCTGAAGAGACCACCAGAATTTTTAATATGAATGTATTTTGGTGCAGCCAATTATGAAATTGGTTCGTCTAATGAACGCAAATGCAATGACGTTTATCAATATCAGATCGTCTGGTGTGTTGTTCCAGTCATCCGTAACCAAGCTTTCTGAAAGGTTCCCGTTATTTGGGAATAAATAGCTATCTCGTTTTATGAGGAATGGCGATTTCTGTGGAAATGAAAAATGCACCTGACAAAATATGATTCAAAGTTGTGCTATCTTTTTCATTGTTTTACTCTCATTTAGCAGCTATAAAAGCGTTGCATAGTGTAGATCAAACATTCAGCTTAAATGCTTAAATCCTTTTCTCATTGTTTACACAGGCGGATGCATTCCTAAGATTTGCTATTTCCGAAGGTTTAAGTATATAGAGATGCCTCATGAAAAAGCGCTGAAGGAGTGCATCAGTAAATATTTTGATCTACCACTGTTTCCTGTTTTAAGGCTTTAGCAAGTTTCAAACTTGCTAAAGCCTGCTAAAGGATATGGGCAAAGAAACAGACCTGAAAGTAAACGATTAAGACTGATTACCAGATAAGAATGAAGAATTCATAAAATGCGACAATGGAGAAGGGTATGTAATGATTTTAGGTTTAGATTTACCATATTCAACTGAATTCAGGTCATACTGAGTGGAAGTGGTGTTCGAATAGAATCCTCTGTTGGAACGTCATGAAAGAAGCTTTCCTTTCTTGAGCATATGCTTGCTCCTGCTCGCAAAGTTAACAGCCTCTCTATATCCCCGTTTAAAAAGAGAACATCTCGCAGAATAACATGTACCATCAGATCCCTTTAGTTTAAAAGTGAGGTGCCCACCGTATTCAAACAAACGCCTAAATAAGAAGTAAAATGGGAAAAAACGCAGCAATCTGACTGAGACGCCAACATGACGTGATCCTTTGCCACCACTTAGCATACCAACCGGTTTCATGAGTCACCAGTAAATAATATGCATCAATTTCTTGCTGATCCGACACTCATAAAAGTTAATAAAAGATTCGTTTTTTTGAGACTGCATCAATGCAAAGTGGAACTTGGTCTCTTTGAAAATGCTTCAAGCTCATATTACATAATATTTAAGGATCGGGGAGCTTAATTATGATGCTATGGCATATGGCTATAGAATAAAACATGTTTTACTGACAGAGGAAGTTTGGGTCGAGATATAATGCACAGGCGAGAGACTATAAAAGATGGTAGTTCGGATAGCAACCTGAATATGGCGATTAGGTGCGCTAATTGGACCATATTACATCAGGACAACATAGTGCTCGATCATTCTGCAAGACAAATATCGCTTTGTTTGTTTGCTCTCAAATCGGCTCCCCGCATCGAGCGTACAAGTTCAAGAAGGATTAGACAAACCGTTGCGAGTGTAGGAACTGTGAGATCCCACACTCCATTCTACCGTATTTTGCACTCCACATCTACCGTACTTTGGCGACAGTATTTTCTAATCTGCAAGTTTTCATCCTCGGCTTCTATTTCACCTTCCTGATTAAATTCCCGTATAAATCATTTATTCGCTAGGCTGAGTATGAAATTTAAAAAAAAAAACAACAACAAACTGATACTGTCAC
Source organism: Baylisascaris procyonis (assembly GCA_037389465.1). NCBI lineage: Eukaryota > Metazoa > Nematoda > Chromadorea > Rhabditida > Ascarididae > Baylisascaris > Baylisascaris procyonis. The sequence goes on along the minus strand of JAZARR010000154.1, from coordinate 2,685,596 downwards.
AACTCTTCGATGCTAATGAACCGAGTTCCATAAGGCTTCAATTATAATTTGAAAGGGTAAAAACTAGTAATTCTCTAACGACGTATGAACAATTCATCCGAAAGTTTGTAAAGCGATGCAATATAAAAAACCTGTGGTTTGCATAAAAGATTACAGCGGGCGAACGAAGGGGGAATGACAATACTGATGTGCTATCAATTGAACACTCCCGACATCTAAATACTTTCGCTATCCATGTATATTCCAGCTTTACGCCGTAATTTTAGGTGTTTCACAGCAACTGTCGTGCTTAAACCCTAAGTTCACCCTTATCACACTTTAAGCATTTGTAACCACTCTAAATCACCTTGTAAAATTGCCGCCCATTTCGAAGAGATCCGATAAGAGAGCCCCGCAATGGTGAAAACATGAAAATACACTCAGAAAATTAAAACCAGATGTAAATGCCAGTGATTGTATTTCATAAATAGAGCCATTTCCATTTCTTTTTTATGTCTGTAATTTTTAAAAGTCCGAATTTCTAGAGTTCATTAAAATGTCGTCGTTTAAAACAGAATTCATCTGAAATATAAAGTAGATTCACCAAGTGAATAAATTTCTTATGAATTGGAATCGACAATCAGCAGGAAATATACACAATATGGCAACAATATCGTTATGTAACCTCTAACGACTTGAACCAGAATAATCACAAATACTTCAGAAATTTTCATAAATTTTGCACATGCAATCTTCCACTAAGCGAACTCGCGGAAAGGAGAATCGAGTACAAATACAGCGAAAAGATGAACAACATTTTAATGCTCAAAAGTTGCAAAAACAATGAATCGAACTTGAAACATTCCCGCATGTCTACTGATGCTATGGAAGATCCAAAACCAAAAATTCGCCTCGTATTTTCAAACAGTAAGTTTGTCCATTCCAAAAGCTGGCATATGGAGAAGCACCAGGACGAAACGTTCAAAGTAAAAACCGAAAGAAGGCAAACAAGTTAGCAATTATGAATTTTGAAAAAAAAAGTACAATTTCGACACAAATACAGCTAGAAAATGACATGATGCACTTGTAATTTTTCTCCAAAAATGGTGCAATGCCTTACTTAGGCCACTCTTCGAAAATCAAGTGTAGTTGCTATATAAGAGCACAAGGTTAAAACCCTTCAATCGGATAGTATCAATGACTATTGCGTAGTGAGCACGTTGAATGCTCTCCTCCCTCCCTCTACCCCAGAAACTAAATCGTTTTGATCAGCCCTTGTTGAGGATCTCATGTTTTCAACGTCTCCATTGCTCTCCATTGTCTCCATTGCTGTCTCCATTCCATTGCCTCTACTTCTGAACACCTTCACGCATTCTATAAACAGACCGTCGGCTACAATTTTTTTCTTCGTTTCTTCTATTGCCTTTATATGACCGTTTTGTGCTCTTCAAATAAACTCTCGGATAGGTTTTCCATTTGTAGGACGACTCGAATAAATCTTAGCAACACACGGCCGAAACACTAGCATATTTAAGGCACCACAACCTTGCATAATTCCCACTTATTCCCCCCCAAACGTTCTCTACTTGCGTGCATCTCATAAAAGTTAGGCGATCAAAATTTGTCTGTCATAATATCGTAAGAAAAAGGCAATCACGGCACTAAGTAATACAGCGTATTTTGAACAACACTATAAAAATTTGTCCAAATTTTCTGTTCTCCTGCCGGACTATCACTACCGAAATCAAAAAAAAGAAGAAGAAATTAAGACACTCAGACTGAAATATCAGTTCAATATAGCTCCCGTAAAAACAATCACTGTTGAAGCCTACTCTGCGAATTTTGGATATACCTCTCAATACGCGATTGAAATGGCAATGCAAAACAAAACATTTACCATTTTACCACATTTTCAACCAAAACAAAACTTTAACGTATATAATGATAATTTTTTAATATTGGAGATTTTTTATCACATCATAACTCCGATAGACGATGAGCAGAAAGAGCAAAGATACAACATTAGCCAATTCCTACCACTTATGAAACGTGTGAACACCCTTCCTTCAGCGGATAACACATAATTAATCTTTGAAATATCGTGCAAACCTGGCTATATTTATGTACCGCGATGGAAATGGTGCATATGCACGCAAAACTACTACCCCCATCTGAAAAGGCAGGATCTTCCACCACTTTTCCAGCTTCATTAGTGTACCTCATAAAATAAGATTAATTAACCCTCTAATTTACTACGTAAAAATTAAGTGAAATCGATGCGAATATAATCGAAGACGTATTATGAGAAAAGTTTCCAGGATTGAGGAAAATAGCACAATATCATGACAAGAAATGAGTGAAATCGACCAGAATGCCATGAATACCTGAATTATCTCAAGACTATAAAATTCCACCTTTCCAAGCTGAATATCGTCAAGCTTTAAGTTTTAAAATGGATTAACGAGAATGGATCGTTGATTTCTTGATGGGCTTTAAGTTTGCATTTAAAAATTCGCTTAGATAAACAAAAATTCATTCCGCAATCTGAAATACTTACCCACTCATTCCCAATTATAGAAATTTCCATATAATATACATGCGTCGCTAAAAGATAAAGAAAGGCTAACGTTGCAAATGGAAACATTTTTAACAGCGTTGGCACTTCATATATCAATTACATATTTTAAACGCAGGCATTTACAGAGATGAAATTTTCAATGACAATTATATGAAAGCTCAATCATTGAATGCAATCGAAACAATCATATTAAACACGCACAATCCTCTAAATGCGCTATCCTTATATGTATTACTTCGTAATGCCTAATCAACACTAAATCGAACGATAAAATAATCTATAATTCGTCTACTTCATTATTCATTGCAATGAATTAGAGAGGCTAAAATAATCGACGCTTATAAGGCAAAGAAAACCCTCAATAAGAATAGTCAAGCTCGCACTCACAGCACAACTCATTTCCTCTTTAATTAGCCATAAAGGCAAATAGCACTCAAATCATCTAGCGCCTTGTTAAGATCAATAATGCTTGACTTCGGTGTTTACTATTCAAAAAAACCGAATTCTGCAATCCGATACCAAAAACAATAAAGCAAGCCAGTATAACATAAAGAACTAAAGTGGTACAATCTTATAGGAATTAAATAAGCATGCCTTATGTTTCCAACAAAACTAAAAATTAAAAACAGTAGAATCAGTCAATATCACATTGCCGCCTGACATTTAAAAAAAAAACACTGGAGATATAGCTTTAAGACGAATCATTAAGCAATCTCAGGAATACAACTGTACAAGCATCAAAGAGCTACAAATTTTGTAGCAATGAGTGGTCGTTGTACTGTGACAAACGCTGTAAGCAGTAACAACGCAACAAAAGCAGTAACCCACTTACTGCATGTAATGGCGCTTACATCGAATAGAATTACGGCCATTTAGAATGCAACTAAACATTAGGCTAGCATCCGTTTAATATGCAATCACAAAGGACTTTCGTCGTCTGGCGTCTTCGAAATTAAGGATGCGTGAGAGAATACGAGGTATGAATAAATTTAAGGGGTCACCGGCGAGGGGATTAGCATAGCGACAACATAAACTAGCATTTAAGGAAACATCGCCCACAAAAGGACAAAAGGAGTCGCACCACCATTCGCCCAGCACTTACCCATCGGCCCGCTCGTAAAACAGCAAGTAGGCACTCTTCTTGTCGATCTGCGACTCCTTCACTGCCTGTAAACTTCAAATGCCATAACTCTCATGCATTATAACAGCCTATGAATCAGACATCCCATGTACCTTCTCCCCTCAAAACAACGTCCAACAACAATCGTAGAAAGAGCCAGCCCACAAGTTTACAATAAAATTTTTGTGTATGCATCTTTTTATGGTAATTAAACCGAAGGGCAGCTCCACATTTTTGTGTACTTTAGAAGTCACACAAATGGCCAACGTATATTGCATGTACTTAACCGCCCCAAGCTGCGACAAATATGCACTTGGCAGCGTTGGCGACGAATTTGGTCGAAGCACTAATTCAAGTTTCGATCTCATTCATAGCTGTTTCGGGCAAGCGGATTAATATGTACCCTTACTTAAGCGCTGCTGCATTTTTTTTTTTTTACATCTGCCAATGATCGAAGTGATCTTCTACATAAGATGAAATTCGTAAGCCGCACAAATTTTTGTTAAACCAACAAATTCTATCATCAAAAATATGGGTAAACTTTGTAGTATTGATGCTTGTAAACAAAACGAAAGATAGGAAGGGGAGGGGATAGGGCAATTTTAGGATATTATTGGGAGAGAAGAACTCACTATTAAAAGCAACTAGTTTCAATTAGAACGAATTTCAAGGAACAACTGAACTAAGCATATATAAACGATGAATCATTTGGCCATACATCTTATTCAAAATATTTTAGTCAGATGCCGCTGAGAGCATCCATAAATGCCTATCCACAGCTACGATTCTATTAAAAGAGAACTAGAGTCGCAACATTTTAATGAAATAATACCCTATACTTATCTAGCAAATCAAACTTGGACATCACCTCATACATCAAAAGACAGACGGCCCTCCATGCCCGTTATAGTTAGCTAAAAAAAGAAAATAAAGTAAGTTGAGATATGAGAATATCCTCACCTGACACCTACTATCGTTAAATGCGTACCATTGATCACGATTCCTTGCGTATGCTACATAATGACCAGATGCCATCGCACCATAATGATTCTGAAATGAACATCAACTGAATGCTGCACTGTATTCATCAGTAAAATGGTCACTGCACAAAAACTAGATTTCACTAACGAACACGGGAACGACGAGCATCACGAAGAGATGGGGAATGTTTCCGTCTCTTAATAAAGTCAATCTCTCTTTCCTGCCACCATGAACCAACCTCTTTTATAATAGAAATTTGCGCTCGATTATGCACCTTAAATTTAATCCTCAGCTGTCATTACATTCTTGATCGGCTAACAGGCATTTAAGTTTACCCAGGTCGAGGATTTACACTGTAGAGCGAATTGTGGTACATGTTACAAGTGACAAAATGCACTATATATAACGTTTCAAATTCTGCACGTGATTATTGTATGCACTGGAATGATACAGAAACTGTAAATTCGAACGGCAAAGAAACCGATAAAATTCTCAAAATCGCCTGCTTAACAGCAAAATAACGGCTAGCCCGCCTTCTCAGAAATAATAATAAAAAACATAAAATTGAAAATTTGGATCATTATATCTGTTTGAAAGCATTTCTCCGATCGCAATGTTGTGCTATACTGTCTCATCAATTTGCAATTCACGATCAGCAAAGCTCTTCGTGGTGAGGCTCAGCGTAAAACTGACTAGAAGGCCGTTTAAGACTACGAAAGCCTTTGAAATTCCCAGTCGAATGTCTCATTCGACAACAAATCTCTAGAGTTCATAAAATGACATTTCATGCATCTCTACTATTTGGCCCATCACAGAGACAATTCTCCCTCAAAGCTAGAACTTCTCGACAATTATTTCGACGGATTTTGAAATCTCAAACGTCTCTCTAACCAGTTAACTATGAGCGAAGAGCTTATCCGACGCTCGGCTACACAATAGCAAAACGGTATTCTCGGAAAAATATTTTCACTTTTTCTAAGCTAGTTTTGAAATTTAGCTTATAGAGTGAAACTTTTTAAAAACATTTTGTGGAAAAACAATTTCGAGAATTTTTGCAGTTAATGCGCCACCTTAATAAGTATGAACAACAAAACGAAATTAAGGCCTATGTTTTCATTTAAGAAAATATAACAGCACAGCACAGCAATAAAGTTAGAAACAATCAAATGGAAATGTGACTTTATAATACGTTTAAAAAATAATAAAGCTCATCAACGCCTTCCTTTAAATTGTGCATCAATATGCAACAGCTAATAAGTAAAATACGATAATGTTATGGAAGAGGTGAGTTTTCCCCAGGACGATAATTTTTGCGAATCAAGTGAATATTCCTCATCGAGCACAAATCCCGAGAAATCGAAGCAAGAAGCTCAAACAAAACAAAGAAACAAATGCTTACGGCAATAGCAAAGCAGTTGTATTTGGCATTGTCAAATGCATCTTCATCAAGCACCCACTCCGAGAGATCAAGATCCCATAGTGGGAAATCGACCACTTTTGAAGACTTCATCCAACGACGTTCCGCATCAACATATACAAATCGTTTGAAGTGAATTATCTGCAAAGTGGTTCCAACTTTCTTGAACAATTGCTTCACATCCGCTTGCACCAAAAAATTTTTAACTTTTTGATAGATCCACGTTTCGTAGTAATCAATATAATTATTATAATCGTTACTTCTCATAAAATATACTATTATTTCCTCGCAAATAAAGCAAAGTCTAATATCAACTCTACACTTCTACATGCGAACATTATTTCTATTCAATTATGACTGTATTGCTTCCAAGACTACTTGAAAAATATATATAAAAGATTGAAAAGCATGACCTTTCTCTAAAAGAAAAATTCAAACCACAATGACTCGCGGATGTCCCGCATCTACTCCTAGATACGTAGTGATAATCACAGCTGAAAACTATTAAACGTATTTTCACCTAAAACCTATTAAAATCTTTGAACACGCATTCATGGCACCATCCAGAATATAAAGCAAGAGGAAAGGAACAAAACTGACGAGTATCCTCGGCAATCTCCAAATTGAGAGTGACTTCTTGGTGGGTGTCTTTAAGTTGCACTTTTTGCAATAAATCGGCTCATCAAGAAGTTCAGGTCGAGTGAAATCGCTTAAGCACGAGATCAACGAGCATGCCCTGTAGTGCACTTCCCAAGCACGCAGCACCGACTCGTCGTCACAACACAACTTAAACGGTGTATACTCAATTGAATACGGAACCCTTCATTCAAAGCGATTGCATTTTTATGAACTTTTTCGACTAAAGAGATGGCATTTAATTAAGCAGCCTCATATTCCAAAGATTTACTGCTGCCTCAAAAAATTTTGCTCAAGAACACTCAAATGAAATCAGTGTTGGTGTCAGCAACAAGAAACAGAGCAAAACTATTTTATTTTTTTAATATTGACAATCCTGTTTCAAAGTTTCAAGGAAAATGACAGCAATTCTGCTGCATTTATGTTGCACCTGATCTGCGCTTCATTTACGTTTATCCTGCCTTTTGGGAGCGACCTTCCTCAGTTGCGTGCTTCATCCATATGGACTCAGCATTGTCCTAGAGTCGTTTAATCGCATTTGCGGCTTTTTGAAATGACGTACAATTTGGCCGATATTCTCATCTACTCCCATGCCACTATTGGGCTCACTCGCGAGCCTAACATCGCAGTTTCATTTTAAGCCCATCGCTTCTGCATCCCACGTTTTCTCTTGACACTGGTTTCTAAGGTTTCCCTCTTAACCTCGTTCTGCAAAGAAAATCCTTATCTCCCATTCGACTATGGGTGCGCTAATGCCTCATTTCAACCAATGCCACAATGTTGCTGTTTACTTCATTTTGGTTGCACCTATGTCAACTGCTATGCGGTCAGTTTCTACCAGTTCTCGGTTGCGAGTCAATCCTTTCCTTCTCTATAGAACGAAAGAAATTCTTGTCGGTTATCAGCACTACTAGATCAGATAAGATTCATTAAGTTCCTTGTAGCTTTGAAATTGTCCCACCAGCTCTAAATCCTACATTCAGCTTACTGTGCTTTCCCCCTTAATTCTTGAACTGAACTCGTCATCCACCTACCAACTCGACGGAGTGCTGGTATCTGAGATAAAGCGCCGTAGGCTTCCAATCTACAGCCACCGCAACAAGACTCTCGTTGATGACGCCTCCTGTGCGGGGCAAGACGCAACCTCTGCAGAAACAAGCCCACGAACAACGTGAACACCACTCAAAAGACGCATCCACCGTGCATAGATCGAACGGATATCCACTCCGAATATCCTCTCCACTGAAAAAAAAACAAATATCCATGTAGTCCTCACATCTTCTTTGCACATTCCCGAAAACTGAGACTGCTGTCAACCTTTTTGATGTTCAACTGTATCCGAGTAATTTTCAAACATACGTATGTCGAACATTATTGAAAGGACCGCAAAATCACAATGAAAATCAGTGTTGTATCCAAATGCCTTTGAGGAACTGCAACCTCAAAATGTACCGCGGTAGTATTCTGTGTCTGCCTGTTTATTCAGTAGTTTCAGCTTAGAAATCACTGATGCTTCAGATATATACCTATGCACGTATTAGTACATCAAAGATAGGAACACGTGTAGGACATATATTACGATATTAGGTAGATCCACTCACACTACATGCCGATCTCCCGCGCCAATTCTGGCGTCGATCTCTCAACTTCTAAAAGTTATTGCTAATTTAGAGGTAGCAGAAAACAGATATGCATCTTACACATGCATTTAGAAACTAGTTTTTCGTTTTATAGCGGTGCGATCAGAAACAAGTAAATGTACAGCCGATCGATGTGAACAATCAGCATATAAACAAAAAAGCATGGGTATTGCAATGACGATTGGATACTTGAACTGGTTGGATCGCCCCTGCAAATCATTTATATAAGAATCGTTTTTCTGTTACCCAACCAACTGGTGGAATGCGCACAAATTTCTCAGGGACACTAAAGAATTAAGACCCACCAATTTTGGGATAAAGCAGCAAACAATTAAAATTAACATACGCATCAATAGCTCGATTTGTGCCCTTTGTCCTTTGCGACCGATCGGATGGTCCGTTTTGGAGAAATCGCGAGACTTGGAACCAAACTTCCTCATATAATTCTGTGCCCGTCGTTTTACCCTTAAGACACGAAAGAGTACTTCCAACAACTATTAGGCAAGGGGTGACTCTGGAATGAAGGGTGATCACCGAGTACAGCAAAATTTCTCATGCAGAGGTGATGTCATGGATCAGGAGAACAATAAAGGCAGTTGAATTTCAGTGATATCCAACAAGACACTGCCCAAAGTCCACACTTTTCGTCTGCTACTATAACAAAAAAATGGCACACCTTTATGCTAAACTCCTAATCGCTGCGCTAAATTCCCTTATATTCTACATCCTTGCCCGCTCTTTAAGCAGTTCGCATCTCTCTTCTTTCCGAAGTGCATCTTAAACAAAATCTATGCTTCTGTACAGTTCCTCTATTTGTACTTCAACCGTTTTTTTGAATTCCATTGTGTTTTCCAATTGTTTCTTATTCTGCGCTAGTTTAATTTATCTTATGCGACTAAATTCCCGTTCTTTAAAGTGTAGTTCAAAGTGCACAGCAATAAATAAATAAATAATAATTTTAATCACAACTCTAAATGAACAGCACCTGAACGTTGGTGGAAATATTCTATGCTGAAAGAAACGAATGATCGCTAAACTTCTCATTGGAATTGCATCTAATGCATTATGTCAATAGACGTAACAGCTTGACTCCTATTCACGTTCGATGAGTGTTTACAGGGAAAGGATGAAAAATGATTAGATCAATCAAAGCTTTTTATTCACCTTACAATCCTTCTACAGATGCGATCCTATCAGCAAGCGTTACGGAAACTTTAGTAAGACCGGGCAAGTGGAACAGTTTGCAAGAGAATTTAACACATACTTCTCAACTGATTGCTCATAGATATGGGGCATATTTTCCGACGATTTTAGCGTATAACTGTTGAAGATGTAGCGCATTACTTTGTATTTCTTACACTTATTTGCTTTTACGAGTATCCTCGATCAGCGTAAAGCAGTAAACGCATAACAAACATAAAAAGCAACAATCAAAGTATGCGCATATGTATAAAGAATGTAAATTATGTGAAAGAAGTGCACTCCAAAAGTTGAAGATCGCCAGCTGGCAGTAATAGCTGAAAGTTTCGTGGAAAATTCGAGTTCTTCTGCATTGCTTGTAAAAATATGGAACAAGTAAACGTGTTAGATAACTCGAATAAAAGTCAAATCGCATTCACCGAAAATTTTCTAAGAGTATATCGAGTGAAGAAGACTTCATTTTGTAGATGTATTTATTTATCATTGCTGCAATGTGCCAATGAAAAATAAAAATAAAAGACGCATAAGAAAGAAGCACGCACTGGAGAGAAGCGGATGACGAGAGGAACACCGAAGAGACATATTGTACAACCTCGTGCTGCACCCAGCAGATATGTATCGTTATATTGCTGAAAAATCTTATCAAATTAAATCTTCGTTAAGGTCAGTACTGCCGAAAAATCTCTAACTTCTTATAGTGGATGCCGGAATCAGCATCAAGGAATATTTCTCTGCTGAGCGGAAATGTTGAAAAAAAAAAACAAGTTCTTCTTTCGAGGCCTAAAATAATCCTTCGCTAAAAAATTCAATTTCAAAAAATTTAAATAACTTCTCAAAAGTACAAAAAACTTAGCAAATCGTCATGAACGCTATTCACAGTCGACGTTATCCCTCAATGCATAAACCGTTTATGCAAATCAGAAAACTGCCTAAACATTATTATCTTATTCTCGAACAGCTATATGCTTTCGCAATATTGCAGAGTTCATTAAAAGATGGCAGAGAATTCGCGGATTCTATAGCAATAGACAATGGATCATAAGCAATAGAATAATACTCATACCATTTATATTAAGAAAACCTCTTGTTACGGGAAAAATTCCTTGCACAGAAAAACGAAAAATGACCACAGTTTTGTTGCTCATGAAAATACAATTTAAGCTAATAACATTAGTCACTTTCAACCTCTTCTCTATATTCAGTGATGAACAATGGAATTAATAGGTGGTTTTGAAAAAAAAAATTGCTAAATTTTACGCAAAAATTTAAAGATAAAAACTTACCGATAACCTATTTATTCTATGCACCATCTGTTTAGCAATAACAACGAAAATCTTCAACATCACAAAACCTTGCACATCCCTCTCCTTTCTTCTATACTATCTAAATGCTACATGAAAACAAGGTGGCAATGCGATGATCGAGAACGTCGTGTACATAGCGATGGGAGATGCAGAAATGTAAACATCTTCGTGGTTGCGCATTCGTATTTGTTGGCAGCAATATCGGGTTATCCGAATCGAAAAGACGCGACTACATAATGGTATGAGGAAGGTCTCTCCGTCATTCATAGGTTTCCCTCCCTCCATCATAGGTAAATGGTCCAGCGCCTTCCGATTTTTACACATAATAGATCTTTATTTTCAGGAGTGTTGAAAAAGCTTTCGTTGACAATAACTTTCGAGATCAAAACATACATAGAACAGTGATATTCTCATACCATTTTGCGATGTGATGCAATCACCGTCGGCGCCGCAATGAAATAATTCGATGGTAGCAAAACAGTCGAACTGTCGGCGGTGGTCGATTCACTGCCCGCAGAAGAACCCGTTGCAGTATTGACTTTTCCCTCGCAGTTGACATTTTTTTCTTCTTCTGCAGTACTTGAGCAGAGTACTTCATTAGTAACTGCGTGACAACAGTGTACGGACACATCTCCTTTAGAAGACGACACGTCCTTTACATCGTCTGGAGGACTCCATCTTGACATGTCGCCACTTGCCCCCATATCATCACTCGGCGGTAATTCAAACGCGTAAAAAAGCGCATCATTCGGATATACACTAATCGGAGTTGCGTCATCTTCTACAGACTTTGATACGTTCCGCTGGAAAGCAAAAGCGTGAAGAGTTAAAAAGTCAATTTCCGGTTAGCATATTTATTAAGAAATTCACCTGCGCATAACGAAAATAAGATTTGCTCATAAACGAGAATAACCAAAAAAAAAAAACTACACTCCTATGCGATCCAAAAGTGTCAATGAAGGAAACCTCTCGATAACAGCTATAAATGGTACCCCGTCGAAAGTTCAACCGTAAAGGAAAGTTTGACGTAAAGCACGATGGCATTTCAACGAAAAGCACGCAAACTGCAATTGAGAATTTCAAGAGAAGAAGGAGAAGGATATACTGGAGACGTCAAGTTACTCTCCGATGAAACTCTTTCATAAGCAAATCCCTCTCAGCATTGCCAATGTAACAACAGCAAATTAGGACAATCGCCAAGTAGACGTTAACAACACTGGATACTGTTCTTGGAAAGACATCGAGCTCAATTCCTCTACACAACAATCAAGCATCTGCTTTCATTGGATTACGCAATCGATAAGCATATATCAACCTAATAGAAAATACGAAAAGAACTAACCATCAATTGGCCCGTTCGATTAAGACAGAGAATACGAAATGAATTCGGCCTCAGTGAGCAAAGCTTCCCTAATTCGTTCTTGAAATGACCGATCTTTGTGTTTCCGTCCAATCGCAACCCGTAACGCGTAGGCACGTGACCATCGCGCTTTACAACTGAAGAACAACCCCTTCAACGCATCCACCTTTCATTTAAAAGTTCTGCTGCTTTATTTTTCGCCCAACTCTCTTAATACATTTTTATCCCAAATGTGCTTAGCTGTGCTAGGAAGCAAACAATCTACAGCACGACTGTTATGTTGTGTTCAAAGTTGCCAAAAAAGCGCCAACCGAAAAAAAACGCAATTAAATAAAATGAAACTGCTGCGACGAAATCAAAAGCGCATTTCTAATGTCTCTCTTTGTAAATGAGGAGCGCAATCCTAAACTCAATAAAAAAGGAAACAAACCAATAGCAGCTTAATAGCATATGTGTTAGGATGAAACTTTACGGTTTCTAGATTCTCCTTTTCATAACCAATCAATCAATAAAGGAATTCAGAAAATTCAATTGCTCCTGATTACGCCTTTCATAGATTCGGCACTAAAATCATTCTTCTTGTGCTTATCTCGAACGTTCGAAGAACAACTTACCAACAACTGGGATAAGCAAGAGATGATCGATTGGAATAGGCAATTGAAGATATGTGAACGCATCGAATCTGCAACAGTGACATCCACATTCATGCAATCAACGAAACACAAACGAGTCTAATTCCTCTCGGTCAATACGGCGATATGAGAGAGCAGCATCAAGTGGAGCATAAACTGTATTGGTCTCTTACCGCCAAAACAGCATGATTAAACTCTTAATAACTACAGTTGAACCGGAGTATTTCATTTAACATCAAATAATATTTATTAGATTCTGATAAAAAATGTACCCAATTAACAATCAGCCAATCTAGTCGGAAAGGCTGGTACGGAATGGACCCTTGCAATTCGCTCATCTGACCACTACGATTTATAAATTACCAACAAACAACAGATATGCAAAATAATGCCTCCATATTTTAATTAGCAAATGTTCCACAAAAGAAACGCTTTTATAATGACTGTGAAACTTTTGACATTTTTAAATCACAGGAAAAGTTTCCAATGATATTAATTGAAAAACAGAAAAGCAACTCGTGAAAAAAGCGTGCAAATTTTTTCGACAACTTTGAATATCAGTAACTTATTCTGGTGTCGATCGACTGAAGCAAAAAATTGGGTAGGATATCAACGTAAGGCATACACTACAGTCGTTAAATTTTCTGATCGCAACCTCACTGATCCTTGAGTTGAAGCTAGGGGATGGAGAGTTGGACAAAATATAAGCACAAACTCGTAGATCAAATATTGTCTTATGTCACAATGCAAACGCAAATATACCAAACCTCATAGAAATGGATCGAAAAATACTTTCAGCATAACAAAACTGCTTCCGGGATAAAATTAAGGAGGTAGATCAAACCTGCTCGAGAGCGACTCACATACGGTACACGTAAGCAACGAGCGAAGCTGACCCGTAAAAAGATCTACAATGATGCTCTGCTCTCGCCGCATGTGTGCATCCCATGCCTGAAATGTGTGCAGCTCATCCAGTGAACCGATCGGAAAACATTACGGCTAGTTTGCATCAATTCTTAAGTGATGGACATCCACGTAGAGATAAAAACCGAATTAAATTCTATTAATGGCGTAAACTTGTAACTCAAATATCTGAGGAAATTGTAAAGGGAATCCAGCCCAGTAAATCTCACAATGTTCAATCCTTGTAAGCGATGCATGACGACATATAACATTTTGTTTAATAATACATAACGCGTATTCAACGATATACAAAATTAACGTTTAGCGATATATAACATTTCAAAATATTTCTTTAGTCAACCGCTGACGATACAAATCATACGTGAATATTTGTTTGTAAGATGCTGGCCGTTCTGAGACAGCATTGCAATAGTTTTGTACATCACGACGTCTAACGTGAAAATAAGACATGAAATGCAAATTAGATCATTCTTTTTCGAGTGCCTATGACTATAAGAGAGTGCAAACCTCTTTGGCAACAACAACATCCGGTCGGCCATTGCTGTCGGTCAACTCAACGTAAGGTTTGTTGATAACACGATTAAGATCCTCATGCAGCAGATCCAAGAGAATCGATAGGAATTCCTGACAGTCGTGTTGAGTGCGTTCCGCAAACACTCCGCCTGCATTAGCGCTTATCGCATCCTTAAAAGGCAATACCTCCAATTACTATATATTAACAAATGACAACACCTACCACCAACACTTCAGCAATATACGTGAACAAAAGTAACAGTATACAATTGAGGGATCATTCTCAATACTTTCTATGGTGGCGGAAAATTTAAATCAAAGGGCAACATTACTGAGTAAAAATTGAAACCACATCTCAAAGACTAATTCTACTTCTGCCTGCAGCAAGGAAGTCAAATTTTGCCGGCACTTCAAATCGTTTTTGAGGCTCCCCAGGAATTATCGAGAAGTTCCGACATTATAGTGCCCCAACGATCACAGGGTAACATCGTATTCCAGGGTCGACAACCGCTTTTCATGCCCTCAAATTATAAAGGATGGGGAGAATCGGCAAGTATTCATTGTTATCATGTGCTGTTTCAGGTATAAACTGCAATGCAAATAACATTATAGATATCAAGCCTCTTTCTCAGGAAATTTTGCATACTATTTCTGGCAAAGAATCGGCGACACTTAATGTGGCTCTTTACTCTCCGTCACTGCCTAATTTTTTCGGGATATCAGCCATGTACAGCTTCGGTGCTGCGTGCTCTGAGGGCGTCGGCAAGCCATCCCAGTGCTCGACAATCGAATAAATCGCACCCAACCTCACGATCTTCATCCAGAAAACCCATTTCGAAGTTTCATTACAAACTTTTTAAACGATAAACAATTTTAGTTACATCGCAGTTTTTTCTTATATCCCACTGATTTGATAAGCGAATTTCCGGCTGTTTCAATGTCCAGAATTCCTAGAACTCACTACCTAGAAAATTACTAGCCTATGACAGAAGTTCATTGCCTAAAATTTCGTATTCGAAGGAGTTTTTTGACGAAACAATTTCTATATGACGAAACAAACTTCAGAACGTTAGAATAATCGTTATTAGGATTGGCAGTATTCAAAATACTAGGTAATAAGAGCAAAGTAATGTTGAATGAATCCAACAAACAGATTTGTTAGCAATGTTGAGCTGCCAGCCTGTCTTACCCTTTCCACTCTTCAATAACACCGAAATTACAATCAGTTCAAACAGAAATAACGAACTCGTAGTTTGATAGGTGCGATATTTCTTTTCTTGCCGGACCAAAGCTCTGCCACAACACTACCATACTCTAGTGCAACTGTGCCCTTCGTTGAACTCAATCTGAAAGGCACCAACAGAATTGCAGTCTCCATTCATTTCTAGCACAAAACTTCTCGACCCCTCAATAGTCAGTTCACTACTATCACAATGTCTATATTCTCAAAAATCAAATGCTTCTAAATTGAGAATAAACAAAGATAAGCAAGAGAATTGTTATGCAAAAAAAAAGATTAAATAATGTATGAGCACAGCATGCCAAGGAACGCAAAGCAACCGCTAGAAATCAAAAATTATGAAAAAAATAATAAATAGTAGTAGCCGAAAAGAGCAAAAATCTTTCTTATGCCCCATTTCTAGTCCACTATATACCTACCATTCCATTCGACGTACGATCATCAGTTTCTGCCACGATAGGGAAATCATCCGTCAGAATCCATAATCAAGCAATATTCCCAAGTTTATAAAAAAATTTTACTTTTTCAACTTTTTATCTCCTTTGCATTACTCGTTTGCTTAACTTTGACATATATTAGCAAACAAAACTACTCAGTCGATGAAGTAATAACAACAAAAGCGCATGCAATACTCAACGATGCGAGATTCAGTTGAAATCGTTTGCTGCAGTGCGTAGGTGTGTGCCTTCCCCCACTACAAACCACTTCGATACATCGACCTACTGCCTAATCAAACACACTCTTCAACGACTTCCAAAATGAATTCAACAACTCTCAAACTTTTAGTATTACTTTTTCATATCCTGTTTATGGCGTCCTTCAATGAAATACTCAGTGAGAGGTTTTGTATTGCTGAGGCATTGGATTGCACTATTCATATAGCATGTATTGCCCATGTTGTATATGCCGGTCACACCTTTACCACTAGGTGGATCTTCACCCTCACTTGATTCCGAATCACCACCGCCGGTCTCGAGGCGAGATACTTCCTCCGGCCAGCTCATATCAGCATTACGCAATTCCAATAATAACTGAAATAAGTCAAATAAAAAGGATAGCTTTTGAGAATGCGAGCAACATCTTTATAAGAAACAAATCTATCTATATGAAATACATCCAAATTAACATTCAGCTCTCTTATCATGTAGTAGCAAACTATTTTACAAAAATATGACTTGTTTACACTCAACGTTAGCATTAAAATTACTGTTGTTACGCGATATAATTCAATAAAACATTCGATGCATTTCCAAGAGTATGCAATGAATAGAAAGAAGCGAGAGAGGAATGTCACGAATTCATTCACAGCAACTAAGAAAAGTGATTGCTGCTGGATCATGAATTCATCCAAAGTCACAATAAAACCCTAAAAACTGAGTGGATACCTCAAAATTTGATATCTCTGAAAGAAAAATAGCTCAGAATCATTTTTTACTGCTCTCATGCGCCGATTCAGTCATGTGATAACCCAACGAAGGAGAGAATCCTCTATCGTGGTTACACACTTCACCACACCTTCAAGACTCGGCGCGACGCATTCCAACCACAGCATATGAAGGACTCACCTGTGCAAAGCTAACTATTTTGAGATCGTGCAAGGTAAGTGAGTCTTTATCCAACAGCTTCCTCGCCTTTTTGCCATCGATCTCAATTGCCCACAACCTTGCCGATTCCATATCGCTTATGCGCAATTGATTGATCAACAATGACAACACCTCACCCACAGTGTTGCTTCTCGACATACACACCGAACACCACGGAGACTGCCGCATTGAGGACTTTACTGAAGCGTTCCACTCTGCAATGATGGAATATTTACCGTATAACGTCTATTAAAAGCCCTCTAAATTCTAAAATACAAAATGGTCTAATTTCATTCTTCATCGAAAAATATCAACCGGTGGACAAACAGCGTCAATAGAGAAAAAAACAGAGCGGACTTAACTTATTTTTCTCCAGCAGATGTATCATGAACATGTGCAAAACTATGCGAGTTTCAACTTCACCACTGGAATTTGACTAAATCGAAGGAAGTGTTCCCGCCCAACTGCCATACGCACAGGAAAAGAGGCAGTCTGATTACCGGCACACAGCAAACAATATTACTTCCGATTCAAAACAAGGTATTCAACATGCTGGTACTTATGCTAGCACAAAAGTGAGAAAATCACCTCAAAACAAGAAGTTGATACCACACCTGTTGATTGCCTTGCAAGCTCAGCCGAATCAATATTCAGTCAAGTAATAAACTATACTCACAATTATTAAGAAACGATCAATTCCCTATGAATGTTTGTCCAATCAAATTCTTTAAAACCAATCAACACAAAACCATATTTTGAAATTTTTACAATCACAGCTCCTTCTCTTTTCCAGAAATCTAAAACAAGAACTTACCAAAAGCAGACTGCAACCAACCACCTGAGGCAGTACTATGCCTAAGGATGAGCAGTGTTAGAGGGTATAGTTCGACAGTTGGTAGTGAGGGTGTTCGGGATGACGGATCCACATATGATGACGGTACGACACGTCGAGGCAAAGAGACGCCTTCTCTTGCTGCACTTCCGTGCCAACGCAAAAGTGATCTCCACAGACACGGTGCTAGCACTTCGAAGTCTTTGCCCTCCTGCAGTCCCGGCCGTAATGGTGCTCCTTCTCCAGACAGCGATGGCACCTTAAGGAAGTTTCGTAGGTCACAGGAACACCTCAACGACTGATAAAGCAATCATAAAAGAGATCTGAAAAAGTCCTGCTGGATATATCTTATGTCTTTTAGGACAGGAAAATTACGCCCTCACGAGAGTCTATCCAGAGAATGTCGCAGTTTGAATTCCAGTATTACAACCTGAAAGAAGCGCCGTTATGCCGGCGTGGCCAAGGAACTCTTCAAACGTCAACTGAACGTGGCAAATTTAAATACGCCCAGCGAAAGACGGCCTACAAAAATTCACTAAAGTAGGCAGAAAATATTCCAAGAAATCATAAGGATTATGTAACTATCTAACGCAAAAAATTCTGTTGTATACCTTACTAGCCCAATCGTTTTTTGCTTTAGATGCGACGATCGCTGAGTTATTAATTGGTGGCACCTTGGACCTAGACATGAGTGCGTAGACCCATTCTCGCCACCACTCTGCCGAAACGACGTTCCATTCGGCGAAACTCTCAAGTCCAATGCGTTCCTTGAAACCACTGTAAGTTTTATGCATCAGCTTCTTCCCTCATTGGGTCATATTGTTCTACAGATCAGCTCAAAATGCACTAATAAACATCATAAAATATTAGACAATAATTGAAAAATCGGACCTCACAATAGTCAGTTCGACTTCGGCCTTGTTGGGACGCAAACCGAGACATATATGACCGATCTGGAAATTCCACAGAAAATAAAGTCATCAAAACTTTTACTTCTAGCACTAAATGCTACTTATAATTCAATATTTATACGAGAAAACAATGAAAATAACAAACAGTGTAGTAGCACTACACATTTCAACAATATGTTCACTAGAAACAATAGGAAGTACTAAATCAGGAAAATTCAATATATTTTTGTCAACTACAGCCTTGCGCAATTCTATAGTCGTTCCGCTTTTCTTAACTGAAAAAAAAAAAAAACAAAGAACAAAAACAAGTGAGGCGCACTTTGCACAGTGAATCTTTTGTTTGATGAATCGATTTTAAAGCGCCGTCCTCTCCTCCCTTCCTTCCCTCATCCCCAAAACTCAATCAACAGAAATATAAAAGAAAAGATTATAACGTGCAGTAAGCATTAATGAAGGCGACTTGCTTATTCAAAAAAAAAAAAAAAAAAAAAAAAATAGACTGCCTTTATAGTCGTTTAGAGATCTTTCACACCGTTGCTTTACTTCAATCTATTCAGGTGTCCCTTTATCTTTTAAAGGTACGGTTGCCTAATCTTCATAACAATTTCTGCGCCACTACATTTCACCTGTCCTTTAAACTCGAGATATTGAGTACACTCGAAAGGATTTTTTGATAGAAGATTCGACCATCGATTTCGATTATACACGGTCACGGCCGATTACGCTAAACTCAGTCCACAGCCCGAATAATTTTGAAGTCAAATCAATTGCCATCACGAGCATACTTTCACCAGCAAGCAACCATCAATCGCCAACAAAACACACTAATATAAAAAATAAAAATTTGGCACACCTGTTGCACTGTTTCAATAAGCCTGTTCACACATGACGTCTCATTGGCCCAACACGCAAAATCGGTCAAAGATGCGCGTCCATTCGCATCCGTTCGTATCGTTTGAGCTTCGGCTTCCTTAAATTTTTTAAATACTTTCAACTCGACTATCACAGTAATAACATATTAGCTCAAATAAAACTTAAGCAAACATTTAAGTGAATAAAAAATTCAATAATAAAACGATGCAGATGTCCTGATAAAAAATGATTTATATAATTACACAACAAATAAATAGCAAACCACATTGAGGTGACTATAAAGAGTCTCGATATCTGAACGCGTTAGGAACCCATCGCTGTCCTCATCGAACAATTGGGCAGCAACTGAAATTTCTATTAGTTTTAATCGTTAAACAAGTAATGCCCGCATACCGTAATAGTCCTCTGCATATTTTCCTTCAAATGTGAGTTCCCTTTCGATTATAATCCCCCCCCCCCCCTCCCAATAAAAAAAATATTGGAAGCTACACCTCCTCTTCACAAAAATTAGTAGAGCCTATAATTTCTAAGTACGTAACCAGAGCTTTGCAGCACACACTTTCCCTCCCCCAGAATTTCTGTTCTCATCCTCTCAAACAATCCTGCCAGCACTCTTTCACGCCGCTACTCTCAGCAAACGTATTTTGAACATGACGTCATCGAGTAACGAACGCAAAATGTTAGCTTAAACGAAGAGGCATATACCAAATTTTAAATGTTGATATCCCTATAAGAGTTCACCGCAATGCAAAAATGAAGACATATCTTTAGTAGCACTTCTCTCTTTCCCAAAAAAGTGATATTCGGGAAGAAAGAGGCATAGCTGCATGGTATTGCATCACAACAATCTATAGCAATTCCCAAAGAACCTTTTAACAGACTAGGATTGCAGAAAAACGAATTCACCTTATTGAAGAACACAACATGAACATTACGATGGAAATATTGAAACGATATGAAATTCACTCACGCTGATAGGTTCTACTATCAGTCCACATTAACATTTATTTATTATATCCCCTTCCTCTCCAATTATTACAGCTTTCAGTTCAGATTAGAGGCGGAATAGAGAAATGGAAAACAAGAGACCTGAGGAAAAACTTCAAGGGAATTATTTTCAAAAAAGCTTAATGTCTTCTTCGATAAACTACCTGGAATGGGCACGATCGTTCTGGTTGACTGATTTTCAAATCGCTGACGGGTTTCTTAGTAATAAACTTAGAAACAAAATGTCATAGAGGCTCAATGAATAAAAAGAGAAGAGTCAAGAAGAAGACAGTACAAATTCCCTTAAAAAATTAACACCCAAGATCCCGAATATTAGAACATTTACAAGCGAAACATTTCACAATTCAAAAAAGTCCGAGTCGATTCTCCGTCAGCGATCCCTCTAACTGCACAAAACATTTAACTGTAATGATTAGTGAAAGATCGCATGAGGACTCACAACGAAACCATAAAAACGTAAACTAACAATTAAGCCTGGCAGTATCAGGTCCTCGGCATGAAGCCGAAAGTCCACAGACCAGCTCCTTGAAATCGATGAGTCCATCGCCATTCTCGTCGAATGCACGAAAGAGTCCGTCAATGAAGTGTGCCTCAATGGCTCCTCCAATGAGTTGCGTAAAACCATTGCGCGTCAGCTTACATAACTTCGTATCGTTTATGGAGCCGAAAACTTTCTCCAACTCTTCTACTTCATGTTCATCCACTTAAAATTTGCATATTTGACGCCTCCACCAACCAATATTTGAAAGCGCATAATATATATCACATGTTGGAAATAATCTAAATGAAAGGAATGTCGTATTCATTAACTATAAAAAATCAAGATTATTTCTACATTATACAACTTTGAAAACCAGATACGACTATTGTATGTTTGTCTGGGTGAATATAAATAGAAAATGTATAATACTAGCCGGATGGTATGCTCATGCCCACCAACTACGATAAAACCTAGAGATCAGCCGAACCATTCAAATTGTTTGCATCCTATAAATAAGGGTTGGAAAAAAATAGAATCACTATAAGTGTGAATCAAGTAGGAATAACATATTAAATTCAATCAGCCATCAACGTTGTTATGAAACTCTTTCATTCAACGATGAATCAGAAAACAAGTTCATGTATTTATTAACTCTTGAAGTCAGTGTTTCTTATACTATAGAATGGTTCGAAAAGTGCACGACCTGTGCAATGTAAAACCTGCGTCCTATGCTGGTACAAAAGCGTAGATGGAGCATGGTTGGATAAGAAGGAGGGAAGCGGGGAGGCGGACTTGTTCCTCTCAATGGTGAGAAGCACCACTACACTTAGTTTTTGCATTCCATCTCGCAGTTTTGGTATACACTAAGAATTAAACTTCGCTGTGTGCGATTAAAGACCGTGAAACAATTAGAACAAATATTCGGAAAGATCTACGATCAAGTTTTTGACCGTATTCAATTAGCCGAGGAAGAGGAGCGACAGGGAATGAGAGGATACGGTCAGTCATTTTGGCAATAAAATGGAATATTTCTACATTGCGAGTTAGGCTGCAAATTTCGTGCTAAAATTACTATAAATTGCTATAAGATGCCACCAAATTTGTAGCTTATGAACAATCTTGACGCCAGAAAAACTTCCCTTTGCCTCTAATACATACTTTCAGGCAATCAACTTTCAATATTTGGCAGTTGGGCGATAAGTAAAATTCGCTAAAATACTTGTTATGTGAACCACAATTGACAATAACAGTTTCGAAAAGCTGAAGCACAGGTAAAATACTGCAATGGTTTTTGGAGGATGCAATCATATCTCTGCCCTAAATCCGACAGTACAAATTCCCTACAAAATAACTCCTCCCAAATTCTCCAACCACTTAAAACATCATGCTTCTCGAGGCGATTCCCTAATGATTCACATATCATTCACAATTTGAACTTTTAAAAACTCTTACAATGTGTAACACCGGCAAGGACTTGATAGAAATTATAGTGGATTTCGGATAAATGCGAGGTGAGTTGTGGAGGATCGTCAATCCAACGTTCAATCTCCGGCTCCCCATTTAAAAATTCTGCAATAAAACTTTCACAGATAGCAATAAAACACACAAACATCAAATAATTCAGTTATTTGTTAAGTGAAGAAAATCGATCGATCATCTCAACCAGTGCATGAAAAACATAAAACGACGAATGAAAAAAGCTAGAAGAGAGAGGAGAAAAGAATCCCTCAGTTAAGAAATATGTGAGTGCAATCCGCATATCGCATTAACCTCCAATGTCGTGTTTACCTACAAAGATGTAGGTGCACTAAAGCGTTAATTACTATTCAATAAAGTAATCAAGAAATGTTCTAATATCCTTGATAATGTTGAAATCAACATCCTATTTATGCACTGTTGTTTCCATGGTGATACGTTTTAGATTTCTATTTCCAATTCAATAATTAAAGATTACTGCATTTGCCGTATGCCACCTTTATAAAGCTCAAAACGATAAGTGAATTAAATCAAACTTCTTCAAAAATCATCGACCACATTATATGAAAGCATCTAGTCGCGCCTATTCAATCAATTCTGATACAAATTGTAAAGAGGAATATTTTTAACAACTAAATGCAAGAATTAAGGTCAACTTTTTAAATCGTATCTTCCAATTGCGAAGTTAGTGGAATCTGCAAAATGTGTGTCATCTATTTATGCAAATTTTATGCTGAATGATTTTCACGCTTTGTCAGGCGTTCATTTTCTCGCACATTCATTGCACAATTTACAATCTCCATTTGCAATGACCATAAATTGCAATCCAATTTCGAGTTGGGATGATAAATCAGTAAAAAAAAAAAATAGTTTAAGGGGGAATTTCGGAGGAAAAAAACATATCGTTCAAGGACCTCCCCGATCCGGCTCTTCGATGAGAGAAGTTAAACTCATTCACTCTACACAGTATTCCCTTGCCATCACAAAGTGGCACTCTTAATCAAAGTTTGCACAGTCGAAGAACAAAAAAAAAAAAAAAGAAAAGAACAAGGACTAGTTTTTCTTTTGCAAATGAAAAAGAAATGTCAAGTGAGGATTCCGCAATTTATTCTTCTCGTATCCCACAAACCTTTTCGCTTTATTAGTATCTCTCTACGATAAATCTCTTGAACTAAGATCAAATTGAATCACTGCAGTGACGAATTGTGCAATCTATTTCCGCAAATAAATAAAATCAGTAAATGCAAAATATAAAAAACCACAAAACAAAACTTGCCCATCAGCATAAGTAAAATCTTCTTCATTACAAAATTTCTAATTGAATTACTTTTAATTCGACATTTAAATAACCAGTAAATTCGTATTCAAAACGTATAATCATTCAAATATTTGCTAACATTTCCTGTGCGGCATTCATCACTCAAAGTTTCAGGAAAAAAAGGAAGCGCAAACGCGTGTCGCCCATCACATCAACCAGCATCACAAACTGTCAACAAACATTACTCTTGGGGCACATGCTAAGGAATGCAATGTCTTCGTCTCGATATATTTTAAAACAGCCGAAATTCGGCTTTTATCCAACGCTTTCGGCTGGTTGTTACAAAGGCTTACCCCTTAGATCTAGGCAGTAAATGAAAGGTATGAAGCGTTGTTACAAAGTATTCGTCCACATTAAGAATACTGGAGGCGGGACTTTTTAAAATAAATCACCTTTTAATTCCATAAGGTCATCAAATATGAAAGTTTACTTTTTCCAGGTATTGTCAATCAATCAAGCGCGTAACGGATGATTATAAAATTAGTCATGTGAATAAGCGACAAATCTAAATATTGAATAAAATATTGTAAGACTTGCTATTTGCGAAATATCAATGCTTACTTTTTTTTGAGTGAAGATGAGTCAAAACATTCAAAGACGACTCAGATCAGTCCAAAAATAAATTCCTGCTAATATAGACATTTCCTGGAACGAGACGAATCCAACGAATCCTTTTTTGTCTATACAAATAATTGCCAGAACGTGATCAAAACATCCGACACAATCATGCATATACACGCACAGACACGAATGTAGTCATTAATAATGGTAACGAGAAAACAACCGACCTAAGGTTTTGGGTTTTTTGACTGCAGCCGGAATTTTATTCTACCAAATGCGGTTATTGACTAAATAAAATTTTGATCAGTTGTCATCACTAATTTAGACACAAACATATATACATTCTACTGCTATACACAGTCTGTTTGGGCAGCACAAATGTGCACAGTCATACACACACAGTCACACATACATAGGTAGGAATGCACCTTCGCGCGCGTAGACACAAACATATATCGACGCACGCACAGACCCACTTACATCTACTTGAAACCAATCTTTGGTTCATTCAAAGAATTCATCTCTCCAATGATTCAAATGCATGAATGCAACCACATCAAGTTCCACAAATTACGCACTTATAAATAAAAGTCTTTCACTCACCGGATCTGGTTTCTCGGCTTGCCTTTGTCAACAGCACAATGGCTACAACGAAATTCTGAAAAGAAAGCCTAGAGGCTCCTTGGCAGAATTTACTATAGATGAGTGAGCGGGTCGATTGAGGTATTGCCGGATGGCAGAGCACCTCTTCGAAGAATTCTTCACACGAAATCGATTCGCGTCCATCCCATGCTGTCTCCAAACGTTTCAACTCATCGTTGCTCACTAAAATTAAAGCGTTTGATACGTATAAAAACTCTTCATCGAAGATAAGGTGGGAAAAGATATGAATGCAATCCGCGAATCTCTAAAACAACAATTAGACATTATTGTTCTTTCGCTAAACAGCTTTCGGCAACGCTCAGATCGTAGGAAAAACGGTTAACAACAACCTCAAAGAGTTGGAGATTGAGGCCAAGAATCTTCATACATTGCCTCACATAACCGTTTAATTCAGACCAAGTTGTAAGCCATTCAGCCCACAGTTCTTTATTCGTTACCATGAGCTGTACTTTGCAGCGACTGTCCTACAACACCAATAACGTGCGGAAACACAAAGTTTGACTAGTATTTAACTGCTAAACTTAAATTCCCCTGCTGTACCAACTTACTTAAAAGTAAACGGCCTTCATGCATAAAGTTTCCGGCATTACTCACACAATGTTTTAGCGTCATCGAAGCTCAGTAGAGGAGTGGCGCTTGAGGATGCAGAAGATTCACGATTGCCCATCGCATTATCACAAAGCGTACAATTTACTCGCTCATACCTGTAAGTGTTAACCCAACTCAACGTTTAATACGAAATATCGCTTTAGTGATTGCCAATCTTTCGGTTCGACGATGAACGCAAATGAGATAACAGAGTTTTCAAAAAGCAAGAAAACAACTGTGGCTTGCTACTAATTAAGTTAAGAGATCAGTCGAAAGTTACAATTCTTTTTTTGCTAATTCGCAATCAAAATAAACCAATAATCAATTCTATACGTCAAATTGCGCAACAGTTTTAGTGCTTCATTGCACAAACTACTAAAGCTATATTATAAACACATAAACATGACGTCAACATAATCGACTTTGAATATGCAAATTTATGAGTACTTCTTAATAAAAATATTTTCATTACAGAACAAAATATATCGAAAATTCTAGATAAATAGGAGCGAGATGGAATGTATTCGAGTGATAGACTAATAGAACATCGGACATTGCTCTATCCCTAGTACAGTAGGTGTCGAAACGCCCAAAAACGAACACGCTGACATCACGCACACAAAAGATGAAAGCAATGCAGCCGCTTATACATCACCGCACTAAGCCACTTAACGATACTGCTTGATGAGCGTGGAATGCTGTTCAAAAATCACTAAAATAAAGAAAAAAGTGTGAACGGAATTAAAAATCTTGGCAACGTACCAATTCCGTATTTACCGTATTGAATTTATTCATTTCAAGAGTTAAGTGTCATAAAGAATGAAAAAATCTCAATGTACAACAATGAAGAGGTCGTTGAAAAAGAAAATGTCTGTAAGCGAATATAACACAATCTTCATAAAAAATTTACATACGGTACACGATATAACACAATTAAGGAATATTTATATACAATAAACATTACATGGCTCAACGATTTTCCTTAATGGTTGATTTCGATATAGTTCTCCTCAGAACCATTGAGCAGGCGGGGGGGTGGGGTGTGATGGATACCCGCGGAAAGGTGATCAGATGATTTTGGATCTACAGGCTTCAAAAATCACAGGTTCCCGCCCGGTTCTACGGGGAGCCCGTGGTGCCCTTGTGGGCTTCCTCATTTCAAGAAATTCTTTCTGGGGTCGCAATAACATGAGGAAACTGCTTAAGAGATTCTGTTTGAATGGGATACGTTGGAAGGTTTTATTAATATCACTTCAAGAAATGCCAAAAGCTTCCGTCTCTTTTATTCTCATATAAAATTTATCAGCAATTCAATGAGAATTCCTCTCTGTGACATTTTCAATGGCTCAATTCAGCTGACTGCATGCAAAAGTTCTTTCTCTGTTTCTCTAATACGTAAATGGTAACCGAACAGCCTGCAATTGCACTGACGGTGCTGCAACCACGGTGGTGCTTACAGTTTGTTAGTTGAAGGATGTTGGTACGTAGCCTAGGTACGACGTGCGGATGCTGCTCAAAATGTGGCGGTTAGTGGGCTTGCAGAGTGTGATCAGGCGTAGACGTTGAGACATCGACGAAATTTTGCGTCACATGGCATTTAATTTGTCGTTTCACAAAGAGCACATATATTCATTTGCTCAAAATGCTTCGAGGTAGATTCGGCGAAGAAAGAAATGAATTCGATGCAGAGTAACTAGAAATTAACAGAAACTTACAGATCGGCCAAAATGGGCTGAACGTATTGAAGGCATCAGTGACGTTTGCTATATCATCCTATCTACAAGGGGATTTCTGTGTCCTAATTGTTTTTGTGAAACATTTATTTCACCAAAAAATATGTAAAAAATAGAGAGCATTTGAAACATCATGCAAAACAAAAGAAAAAGAGAAGTACGAAATGATGACGAAAAAGCAAGTATCACTTGAACATGAACTAATAGATCCGATATTTATTCCATAGTCCGATACGCCGGAAGGAAAAGAAATGTTTACTCGGATTCAAGGTTGAGACTCGTGGAAACAATTGAACACTATGAGTTATGACAAATTGCACCGATAGAATAAGAGAACATTGAATCAAATATAGAGTATCATGGTGATCATTAGTAGTTTTGAAATACAATATTACATTTAATTTAAGGTGACAATGTTCCGACTATTCCAAACCGGAAATAAATAGACAAGTTGTGAGGACTCGGAGTAACTCCGAAATACTATTCTAATGAAATGCCTTAGCACGTCTTCGAAGATTCTATATTTTCGTTTTCAAAAACATCGGCTGAATTGTACAGCCATATTCAAGAGCATAGATAATGAAAGGTTTTTTTGTAGTGTTCGATGCAGCTCTACTGAATTGTCCTTAGAATGCAATTATCCAGCCTAGAAGCTTCAATTATCACCAAACCTTAAAATACAAAGATTTCCTCCGCGAATACTCTCAAATTTCGAATCGAAATGGCAGCGGAAATCAAAACATCAGCGATTCGTATTTATGCGTTAATGTTTCAAGGCATTATGCAATAGCAGACATTTTTCAACATTTTGTTGAAAGTATTAATGTCATTTTACATCATGAAATCGATTGTGTGCTTGTGCAGTTGGCAATAAATTTTTAAGTCATTTGGAAATGGATTGCATATGGTAGATAATTAATCAGAAACGTTATTAGTGTGGATTACAAAAATCAAAGGACGGAAAACTCGCTTTATGCTAGTCAACTAACCGCCTCTGAACGCTTATAGAGTGGAGCTCCAATAAATCTTAAATGATCTGTTTGAAAGGAAAAATTTGATCTATTTAAGTAACGGCCTAGACTGGCCATTGCAATTTTTCAACGGTTTAAAAGAGTGAACATTTTAGCATAATTGATATAGATCACATCGATTTATACTTTTCCGTTTAATGTTATGATCATGTCATCTATTCACCTGATTCAGCTGATGACCTGTCCATTTGCTAAGGGTGTCTCGAGTTCCATTCGCTCCCATTCTGCGCCTTTTGCTCTCAGCGTTAACATGAAGCCGTACTAGTGGTTCATCCCACCTTGTTTGCTGCAGCGGCGGTCGTTTTCGGTCGCTTAGTATCCAATCTGTTAAACAACAAATCCAGCGTTTGTCGGATTTTCGCGCAACATGGCCTGCCCACCACCATTTGCTGCACAAAGTTCCAATACCACATCTTTTACTTCAATTCTGTTGCGCAGTTCTTCATTGTTCAACCGGTCTATCCTATTGACGTCAAGTATCCTTCTTTACATTATTCTTTCTGCCATTGCAAATTTTTCTTCATCACTCTTTGTTGTGGAAGCAATAATTGATCTTCGCTTGTATTATCTACAAGTAAGTATAGATCATCTCATTACGCTAAACATTCATGCGCATTATACACGCTCTTCCTTTGCATCGATTGATCTGTGCAATCGATTTTTGCATAGACGAAGGCCGGCAAACTTTTCATGTGCAGTTACGATCACCATAAGGCGTAAAACCCGTGATACATGAATGTCGCAGATTTGTACGAGGTGATGTT
The DNA here is from genome assembly GCA_037389465.1 of Baylisascaris procyonis. NCBI lineage: Eukaryota > Metazoa > Nematoda > Chromadorea > Rhabditida > Ascarididae > Baylisascaris > Baylisascaris procyonis. Next base: position 2,656,250 of record JAZARR010000154.1, on the reverse strand, counting down.
CCTATAATCCGCGACCTGAGTGCGCATCGTCTGCTATCAAGTGTGCCGTTTCAAAGCAATCAACTTTCTGCGTTTTATCGCTTGCTTTAGAGTTTGGCGTGTATCAATCTCACACTCTAGCACTACAATGCTGATGATTCCTCTATAAGCATAGAGTTCTTTGTTTGCTCGTCTTTTATTCGTATTTGGTATATTTTTATGTTATCACCTCATGCATTCAACATGCAATGCGTCATATCGATATTCGTCGAGTTTATGTTTATTTATTCATTCGACCATTTATTTATTTGCTCCTTTATTTTAAATATTTATTCACATTTTTATCTTCACTCTAAAAACTCAATGCCAAAGGGCACTGGAATTGCTAAATTATATGGAAATTGATGAGGAATAATGTTTTGTGGTGTATGTGGTGTTTTTCATGGATCATATAATGAGATAGTGTCTCACTATTCAAATTGCTTAAACACAATTGTCCAATTTCTATTGCAGTTGATAGAATTGCTTAAAAATGCCTTCCTTTTCAAGCACTTTTTATCCAGCCAAAGCATACATGCAAAAAGGCTATTGTTTGCTCCTGTAAAGTTCCATTCAAGTATGTCTTATAAAGAAATGCAAGCAATGGGATCATAGAGCTTGTGGGTGGGCTTATTGATGGCCTAAGAGTAAACGGATGGTGTGTTTCGATGCAAACGGCACTTAAAATGGAAAGCATTTACGCTGATTCATAGCTAGCCATACATTTAAGAGCGAATACGCAAATATCGCTTAGCTTTTATTACGATTCTATCTGTACAATGGTTACTTTGCTCGTTGTTTTCGAGTGGTGCGAAAATCGACGTCATTGTTTTCAATATTCTTGAGGTTAAAAGAGGAGGTAATATGCGGTCTTTTCTTTCGATGTTCAGTTCAAGACCTTCTTCTAGCTCGGATATTCATTCATTTTCGTGTTAAGGGAAGCTACAAATATTAGCGTATTGTATTGCTTACTGCCATCATGATACAACAAAAAGATATTATATTCATGTTTAATTGAATCTACATTTATCCAAATGCATGCAATTCTTGTAGCAGTTCTCCTTATTATCATCCAGCATTTAAATCGTATATTTGTTCTAGTTATTAAAGAAAGTTGCTGCAATTACATTCAATTGCTAATGATTAAATTGCGTTTTCTATAGCGATTGGGCAGTGAGCAAAATTTGATCGTCGATAAATGCATTGTCAAATTCAAATTTGCAATTTTACATTAATATGTAAATTTCTAACTCTAATAGACTTACGCTAATGTGAGGATTTATTTATTGCAATGGATACTTTTATAGTCGCTTAATGAAGTATCTTCTTTTTTCTTTCTTCCTTAGTCGATCATCTGAATGCACGTAGAGGTATGCCTCTTCAAATTCATGCATTTTTATTATCATTTCTTGTTTTTTAGTTATTTTGTTGCTAGTAATGAGTCTTCTCATATTGCAAGCATCATATATTCCATTACCGTCCGACTACATAGGATTGGTAAAGCTATGGAACTCTAAACAATACTTATAAGTGTATAAAGAAGTAAATCCGTAGTGTGGAGTTATTTTATCCATTGAAGCAATCTAAATTATGCTCACTGTCATAATGACTTTCTAAATTATAAATAAAGAATTAAATCTTGTTGACATTCCAATAGATATTTAAAGATTTCTTTTTTCGCTAACTAGTTCTATAGGAAAGTAATCGTTGCACAATATGGGGCTTAAATTAAAAATTGGAGAAGCGTATTGAAAGAATTGGCATTATATGTGCTTTCATGTCCCGTTGATTTAATTAATCAATTCCACAAGTTACCAACACAAAATAAAGCATGCAGAATGACGCCTTTATACTTCAATTGATTACATAGCCGGCACAAATCTTCTACCAATGATTCATTCTTTTGCTGGTGCGATCAGTGTTGAATAAATAACTAAGTGTTGCAAAATGTATGCAAATTTTCTCGCCCTCTCTAAATTTGCAATTTTTGCATTCTTTCCTAATTGATGGGTGAGGTGAAATATGACACAGAGAGTTACTTAAGGAAGTATACTGCATCTAAAGAATTTCGTGGCTGTGGCTTGAACTGAAACCAACCCCGCGGATGCGTACACACGGGAAATCTTCAATAGCAATGAAGCATCACAGCTGGCTATTGGTTCTTGGGTTGACTTGTTTTTTTAAGGTATCAAAATAAACCTCAAAGCAGTATTTTATTTGTATTATTACTGCCTCAGTGAGATAGTTAAGCTAGAATAAATGGAGCATGAGATGAAAATTACCAAGAAAATCGTTAATAAAATCAAAAATTCAAAAACAAAAAAAAAATTTCCGGCATCTCGGTAGCAAAGGCTGGCTTTTCGTCGTGAATTTCGCTGACAATTTGAGCATTATCGAAATTCTTGACTTCTCGACCAGTGGAGTACTCATGCACAGAGGTCCCCTTATTTATCGCTATATGCACACAAAATTTTAACCACATTTACGTGCTCACACTTCTTTTCATAGTTGACAATTGAACATGAAAACTGACATTGGAGGTTATATTTTAGTGCGCATCATAACTGCCAAACCTTGAAACTTTAATTTTATTTTTTTTTTAAAGTTTAAGCCATTAGACTTACTGAGAGATATGCATTTATGTAATCATATACGCGGACATGACGTTATCATAGCGCACTTTGAAAGATCGTTATCGCAAAAACGCATGAATTAAAAATATTTAATGTACGAATGAATGTGTTTATAGCAGATTTCATTTGTTGAGACGATCTTATTTATTTATTTTTTCATCAAGAAAAAATCTGTTAGAAGATGAGGAGTGAAAAGAGAGGGACAAACGGGGTTATAACGTATTTAATGGTGGTTTATGGTAGGTTCGAATATTTCAGACGATGTCCACGCGTTCAGCGTTTCCTAAAACTTTCTTCAGGAACTTATATGTTATGGTAACAGTTAATCTATACTTACGAAAAGCTCTCACTCAACATATCGTTGTAATGAATCTTGTCCATAATACTTTTTGATTACAGGGACAAAAAAATCGACGAAATATTTTTACATGTGAAGCAGTTGGAAACTGATTACAGCAATCAGCGATCAAATGCACTTTTGCTGCAGCGATTACTGTAATGGCGTCTAATCTTTCTGGAGGTATAGTCGATCTACTGTCATTGATCCCTAAATGTGGTTCATGTCTGGAAGACTTCGATACTTTTCTTCACTCACCACAGATTCTGCCATGTTGTCACACTTTCTGTCTTATGTGCATTAGCAAGGTAAGCGACTCTTTCCTGTGATTCTTTTTTCCTTTCATTTCCTTCTTTTCTCGGAAGAAGCTTTGAGAAGTGGAAGATGAAAGTTTTGATTTTATTTCCATCTGTGGACATTATTCTTGCTGAATGGAAGATCGTTAGGTATTGATATGTGACAAGTTTTATTCAATGTCGATTAGAGATACTCTCTGAAGGCACAATCCAAAGCTTGAGTTTTCTTTCGCTTTCCTTGCAAATGCTATAACCGGCTCAGCTATTTCATGCTTATCATGCAGTCACTGTTTGTTGCCTAGCTCATACCAATCAAATCAGCTCACATGTGTGGAAAGTGAAAGCCTATGACTTCGAACCCAACTTGTGGGGAATATTTTCAATTTTTGTGGAACAGTTGTGGTCATAAAGTTGGAGCCAAACTAAATTTAGCCTCATCATGAGATATCAGCTAAATATTACGAACACGAATTGTAAGGCAAAAGCAGCAGGGATTGACCTTAGAAATTATGAATCACCTCCATCAAATTAATTCCTCTGATTAAAAAAAAAAAAAAAACGCCAGAGTACAGGCTGCATTTGCTGGACTTATCCTTTTTCATAGACGCATAACCAGACAGTTGGTGTATGGAAAGTGCTCATAGAAAAAGTACATATATGATTATGAAATCGGATATTCTTCAGGTGAGTACAAGCGCAATGATCCGGAATAGTGCAAGAGGATTTGTGAATGTGTTGAATGCAAATCTTCTGCTAAATGTTGATTAGTTATTTTGACAAAGGATGCGAAGAAATTGCATCGATTGCTAAAATCGTAAATTTTCCCACTAGCAGTTAAAAGATTTTCACTTCTATTGATCTCAAGAAAGCAGCTGCCATTTCGTTGCTTTTTTAAAAATATTCTATATTATTGCTCATTTATATTGGATTGAATATTTGACAGTTTAAAGCACTCTAATTGCTACAAAGCATTATTTTTTCGATATTTGAAGTTATTAACGCTATCGCTTTTAATGTTTCAAATACATAACGCTAAATTTAATACTATTTTTTTGCAGTATCGCTAAAAAGTAAATAAACGAGTAAAAAGTAATGTAGAGTACTCATGAATTTTGTAAGAGAGATTGATTCAATCATTGTTAAGGTATGATTCGCTATTACACTTATCACTCCTTTAAAGTCAGCTGTTTGTTACCATCAAAAATCTAATATGCTTTAAAATAATGCCTATTTTGATTAGCTTATCGGCATTTATAGTTGCTTTATTGGAATAACGTAAAAAATTCTTATAAAAATGAACGAAAATTTTCTTTTTTTCAGGAAAAACAAAGGAAAAAAAGAAAATGTGCATTATGCAAAGAGAAATATTCGCGATTTTTGGTTAATACGGCTTATCTTGGTATGTTTCTTCTCTTAACATAAATTACTCATCATCGCTAATTGAAATCTGAAGCGTATATTAACATTTTTTTTTACTATTTCGAAGGTATTTAGTGCATCCTTGTTAGTAAACTTTTTTTGAGAGACAAGTTTTTATGGAAATTATGCAAGTGACATGTTTCATGGCACCTGCGTGAGGGTATTCTATAAACGCAAGCTTTTTTGAATTCTATAATGAGTTTCAACTTGCTCATGAGCATACAGATACGCACATTCGAATGATTATGTGTATGGGTCTATTTGTGCGATTACTTCAACTGACGATCCATTGTCAATTCACGAAGTTCCATAATCTACTATTACACAACGATCTCTGGAAGTTTTCCTTGGTTCGAGTACCATATATGGAAAAGTTGTAGATGCTTAAAGGTGTCGCGAAATTTGCATATTCAAAGTTTATTACACAATCGATCGCTTACTGGTGTGAACAGATTCCTTACTGCTTAGTACCCGTGGAGCGATAAATGCTATGAGGCAATGCATTATTATATATTCAGGCAAAGTTTCTAAAGCGCTACCATGTGAAATTCAGTGATTTTGTAAAAATTTCAAGAAATATTTTAATATTTATTTGAAGTTGTCATAGCCGTTTCGGCATGAAAAAATAGGATGGAGTCAAAGAAGAGAGAGTTAAAGTATGCTCATATAAATTGAGGAGGATAGGTTCACAAATGAAGTGGGGAGAGGGGGAAGGAATAAAGCAGAGGAAAGCCTAATATAAAAGACCTCATTAGAAATTACATCTGACAAACCCGACTGTCATGAAAGCAGATTAATATGTAAAATTTGCTGCTGTACAAATATTATTTCTTCAATCAAATATTTGAATACGTTCTTGCGAATATTTTATTTACTTTTACTGATAAGTGCAATAGAACACACACAATGATATCACCAAATTGGCTCTATAATTCATTTAGCAGACGCAATTATGCTATTTTCAGAGAGATCCCCTATGTCTTTCATATTTTTTAAATCCTGCATATCCTGTGTTACAATGTTTAGATTTCCTATATGATTTTCCATTCCCAATTTGTGCTTCGAATCATATGCGTACAATGGCCATCCTTATAATCTCTCTCTATTGGACCTCTTAAATGATTACACACATGAGATGTTTAGTACTGATCGCACGAGTGCATGCACAGCGCCGCCTAGAACAGCGATCGAGTATACGCTGTGAAGAATGTGACAAACGACTGCCCATTATGAGCATACGACGATGCGCAACTTGTGAACATGAAATTCAAAAAATTATTGCTCATCCACACCAGGTTAGCAATTTATGATCAAAAAGAATGTTTGAAGGGTACAAGAATTGAAGAGGGTTGAGAGGGGAGAGGAAGGAATGAATAGAGGGAAGGCGAAAGAAGGAAGAATCACGTCCCTAGAAAGCCTCTTTTACAGCAATTTTGCTGGTGCAAGTTTTTTGGAATCAGTTTTTCAAATTTTTTTTAAATTTTAAAAATTTTTTTAAAAATCTTTTTTTTCATGCGCTTAGTTTCGTTGCGTGAATTCCTACCTCCATTTTATATCTCTTCACTATGACATAGCATTTTTCCCTTCGAGGCCTAGTTTCCTTTGGACGTCCATACCCTGGACTTGCATATTCTAGTGCGCTCTTCCCTCCTCTCTCATTTTCTTCTCGCTCGTTCCTTCTGTGAGGCAAACATATAATGTTTTCGGCCTCCACACCCCGTTTTGCACAGCATTTTTCACAGTATCACACAAAGTGCAATATTTCTTCTGCTAATTGTTTTTGCGATTTGATGCCCTGCAGGAATTGATTAGTTACACATCAGGCCAAAAATCGAAGAGATTCAGCTATTTCACGGGCTAGTGAACCATTTCGCATTTCCTCAGCTCTAATGTTCAAAGATTATTACATTTTTTTTTGCGCTGCATTAAAGCTGACTGATTTTGAACGTCTCCAGTTTTCTGATGCTGTGAGCACTAGAACCTCGGAAGATATTAGAACCTCTTGTAGCGATTATGGTACTGAATAAATTGAATCTGAGATATAAATACTTATAAGTAGTCGAATTCATTGAAAAATATTGCAGAATAAATAATTAATGGAGATAATTTTTACCGTAACTGAATAAGGGGATAAGAAATCAATTTTACAGACATGTTGTGTTTGCTTGGAGTGTTGTGTGGATCGGCATAACGGTCATGAGCTGCATCGCATCATTGCAAGTGCAAACGTGCCCAAAAGCACTCGCTTTCCGCAAATGGCTCCATCACAACCACGTCAACAAGTATTCTTAATTGTTTCTTCATGCCTAGTTTTCATAATTGAATCGAGCCAGTGTTGCATAACTTGAAAATGCGAACCCTCTAACTTCTTGAACATTTTGGAGTGTTTTGGTATAGTTTAATGCCAAATATTGGTATAGTTGAAGTAGAACGATCTCTTAAAATGTTTCAATGCCACATTTCCTTTTTGTCGATAGTTTTAGTTGTGGGATGGGGATCGAGCGAAGGAAGAAAGGAGAAGGTTTCCTTGCAATGAAAGCCACATTGCGCTTAACTTATAGCCAAATCAGCTCTGCCTTTATTGCATCCTTAGATTTGAGTGCATGATGTTGTTTGTTAGTTACCCTGCACCGATTTGTTCTAAAAAACCTAAATGCTACGGCGAGTATTCATAGAAGCTGAGCAAAAGCATTTCTTTAGGATAAAGTGAAGCGATTGTTTAATTGATGCAGGAAAAGGAATCGTTCCAAGTGACCACAGAAGGCCTCTTGCAGTACCCCGTGAGGTCAAAGAATAAATTATTGACCTAAAACTTCAGAAATGTTTTAATGCTTTAGTCACAAAGAATTTAATTTCTTTGAGACAAATATGTAATTCGATTAAGGCATATATAAGTTTCCATCTATATTGAAGATATTTGTGCGTCGAAGGATGTGTGGAGGTGGCGCACCATCATCACCCTCGACTGGTGTCACCTCAACCGCAAGTTCATCTTCTGGATCTAATCCAGGTTCGCATCAATCAACACTACGAACCAATAAAGAACCTTTCAAAAGGTTATTATTCGACTTCTTCAACAGTAATTACTATATCTTTCTGGGTTTCATCTTCATTCTCAAGATGGTTGCACTCGCTATCCTGAACCATAATTTCTTGTCGATATCCAGAAAGTTCAAATTTTTTACCAGAAATTCAACAAATGAAACTTCGATTTGGATGTTGATTTGATCTCTTCCATTGTTCTTTTCCGTCTCGCATTCTTCCACAAATGGAACACAATCATGAAATGTGTTCAAACTGAAAGGAAGCCGTAATCTAATTCTGGATAACTTCCCATTGCATATCCATGAACAGATCTATGCTTTCTTCTCACAAAGGATATGAAAACGATTCTTGAAATGAGTTTAAACATCACAGTCTGTTTAATAGGGTCATATATTATCTGCGATAAACACTTTCGCTTATTGTTTTATGAATGCAATTTATTGATGAGAAATTTTCTGTTTGTACTGAATTTATAAAACTTTTTCTGGTTAAACCAGCAATAATGCAATTTTTGAAGTTTATCGATTTGTAATCATTGTTTCAATTCGTTTATCGAAGGAAAAGTAATCAGCGGCTGAATCTTGAAGGGAAGGGGCCACTGGTAGTAATCAGATGACCTACAGTACGCTGAAAATGGATAGTACGGTAGGCGGCGTCCAATTTGCAAATCTGTTGAGACGTCTTGATGGATTGCGCAAACTTAGCGAAAAGGAGTGAGTTTGAATTCGCAACTCGAATACTCATTTGATTATATCGAAATGAATAAACCGGTTTATTGCGTTTATGTGGAATTAAACGAACTGAATTGCAAATAAAGATTTTTCATCTAGTAAGCTGTAGGAAAGAGGATTATTCTTCTCTTCAAAGATTTTCCAGTTGTTTTCCATTTCTTTTTTTTTTTGTTCAAAATTTTGCCACTTCCCTTTTCTTTGAGATTTCACAACTTTTCTTTCAAATTTCCTGCCCAATTTTTGAGGGCAAGCTGAGCATATGTTTCATTCAATTATTTAGTCACAATTTTCAATAGATTCAAAAATTTCCGTTAGGCGTATCTAAAGCGTCAAGTTGTGTGACGACATGACAATGTGCAAATTTTTACTACTGTGAAATTACTCATATATCGGAATAGGTTAAGGGATTTATTGATGATTAAGGGAGTTTCATGTCCTTACTTGAATTCATAAATTGGGGTCATGAAAATGCGGCAAAAACGATTGCACTCATACTACAGATTTAAATTGTTTTGATAAGGTAGCAATATTTGTTTATGCTGATGTATTATTGCGAAACAGTTATGTAAGTTGGCGATAAATGAACAATTTAGTTATATAAAATAAGACCAATTAGTTGTAAAACCTGCGATTGGGAATAAATTGAGTAAACTTTAAAGGTCACTCGATTTTGGTGCGTCGTTGGCGAGTGCGTTGAGTTGTATTGAAAACACGGAATACTTTCGACGTTGTGATATCGAATCTGGCTTCTGTAGTCCAATGGCGAAGAGTATCGATGCTGAGGGCACCATTCATGGCAACGATAACGGCGAACAAATGCTTACAATGGCTAAAGCTCACGAGGTATCAGATGATGCTAGAGGTAGCAGCAATTGTAGCACTTCTCCTTGCTACGTACCAAATATGCCACGTAGGAATCGATTCCGTGGTGGACCAAATCCAACTCTATTTGTGGTAAGAGAGCTCCTTCTGAATTTTAGTATCGTTGACTATCGTAAACTTAAGATTCCATAATTCTGCTGTTCCTGTTACTAAAGTTGTTTTTGTTAATAACGGTATATTTATCACATTTGTGGTGTTTCGAAAACGTCATCACATAAACGTCATTTTATCTACACATCTATTCGATTATCGTTGAGTTGTTTCCAGTAGATAATTGAAAATGACTAGTTCTCGGACGTTCGGATCTCACCTCAATAAGAATTTCATTGGGGAGTTATGCAATGATACGAACAATGCTTGAAATGTTCAGTGATTTTGGGTATGCCAGTGGAATTTTGTATCATTTTACAAGTAATTTCTTCTTTCAGTGAACTTGTGCTGAAAATTAGCTGGAGTTTTCGAAAATTTTGAATAACTTATGCACTTTTGAGAAAATTCTGCTTGGATTTTTCGGTCGTTTAAGGTGAAAACCACTATTAACAAAGGAGTTATGCTGACTTTACCAAATATGAACTACAAAAAATTTTCAACTATCAGTTGCAGCCATGCTAAATCAACAATTGTATTATACCCTTGTCACGAGAAAGAAAAGTTCGGACTGGTCGTTCGGAGGCGCTTTTTGTCTTGGAAGTTTAACCTAATTTACTGCATCAAAAACCCACATTTAAGTCGAATGGTTTGGGCAATCAAACTCAGTTGTTTAATTGTTTAATCGTTAGACGAATATAAATTCCTGATAAATGACTGTTGTCTTTGCGTAGATGGAAGTATATGAAAGATATGATTAGTTTAGAAGGAATTTGTCACTGGACGATTAGAAATAATTAAGTCTTTCTGTCACTTTTGGAAGCGGCTCTTTTTCTTCCATTCGTTCGCTGCGTTTCATTCAATCCAACTTTCCCAGTGAGAATGCTTCTTTGTTTTCGTTATAATATGTTAGCATAATTTCTCAAAAGAAATCTTTTAGAATGAGAACAGTACAGATTCAGAAGGAACACATTTCGAGAACGAAATATTACCGATAATGGTGCGCACATCGAGAATCGACCGACGAAATAACGAAAAGCCTCACGATTACAGCGAGAACAAGGTCATTTCTTTTGATACAATGCAATTTCGCTATAGGTTTCATAACACTTCACTCTTTCAGGCTAACCATATACTTTTCTATATAGACCAACATTGAGCACCTAGTACCTTTCAAAAAAAAATAGTTCGGCAAGTTAAGCGTAGTGATCGCTAGCTTATTAATATTGCATCAGCGACTTACGTGCAGCTACAGATTAACGGTGGGATTTTTGATGGTACTGTAGATCAATGAAATGTAATAATAATACTAGCAGGAGTAATAATAGATCACTTTACAGCACATGCGTTCTTCATCGTCGCGTACTTTGAGGGTTACCCCTAGAGGGCGACGTTTTGCATTTGCAATACGAAGCGAATATTTGCCTCAGAGTGGAAGCGAAATCGGAAAAGATGACCATAAATATGAGAATCTTGTGAGAACTGTGAGTGATGAAGTCACCACCATAGCATCGTTGCACGACGGCACTTGATTTATTCAGTACTTATGACACTGTCTGAGGTGTGCGTGTGGGTTCTCGAGGGCAGAAGAAATGATCTAATAAATTAGTAATTCAGCGTCATGGCAGGGAAATAAAGGCATTTTTGAGCGTTTCCGAGCAAACCTAATCGAGTAAGCCCGCTCACGTTTGGAATTTCAAATTTTTTTTTCGAAAATTTTTCTAAAAATGCATCCTCCAAACGTCCTGAATAGTCGTAACCTGAAAGGCGTTTAACTCACTGATAAATCGAGCACACCTTCATGATTCCTCCCCGTTTAAGGTGCGAGATCATGGCAAGTGTTCATTTCTTTTTTGTGATTTATTCAGATGAGCAGTTAAAGTTTGTCGCGGTCATGCATAGTTTCATAACATATAATGCTTCTATTGTAAGTATGGGGATGTGTGTATGATGATTAAAATCCTTTTCGAGACCTTTAAATCTTGAAGAAAGTATCCTGTTCTTGATGCTCTTCATGGCTGTCTTTGTGGCTCTATGAAAGAGGAAGCAAGATAGGCAGAAGAAGCCTGATGACAGCATGCGAGTAATCTCATTCAGAATCCGTTTTCAGCCGTTCTGCTTGGGGGTCCCTTTTTCATCGCCATCGTAACACGAACGAAAAGGTCTATTCCCAAATCTTGATGGTTGATAATTCTGTTTCTTATTTAGGGCACGAAAAGCTCTATATCCGATACATACAGTGCACTAGCAGATGACTGTTTTGAAGCATTTTCTACATCTTACCACAGGCTTTTTCCATCTTTATAGCACGATCTGTTGTTCGTTTCGCAGAAAAATAGTCATCGCGTGGGATTCGAGTGGGCATATCAGTCTTTTTTCTGAAATGATGAATCCTGGGAAACAGAGGGTGACGATGAGGCTCACCCTGGTCTTTTTTCAAGCGCATGACGATAGAGTGTCATGTCATCTGAAGTCATGAAAAAAAACGATTTTATACCGATGTTGAGTGATGAAATATTCTTTTTTTCTTTTAAATATTGCCGTAATGATAGGAAATTGACATTTTCATATGCATATCCAATCGAGAAAATTTTCTATTTCTCGTCTCTGCGATATTAAAAACACTTATCAAATTCATCCAGTATACATGGTATGACAGGCAAATTAGAAGGAGTTTGAAAAATTGATAGAATATTGAGATAACCAACAGCAGACATAGGCTGATGTACAAATTTTTTCGAGAATCACATAAAGCCAGCGAAAGAATTTAGCGGAGAGCAGCTGATAGTTGGGATTTGCCGAGCTAAATATAGAACATGTTTCTTCATATCATACGCCTCAATCCATTATTATGCAACTTTTGGAAACTCCTGTATTCCCCTCAAGACGAGCAAGCGTGTAGGTGAATCTCCTTATTCGTATCCTTTGTACACCGGTTTGCATAGTCTTTTCGTAACTGTGAAGATGATTCTCTATTTCGAAGTTCCTTTCATAAATTAGAATTATTGTTGATAAAACAAAATTCAGGCGGAATAAGGTGAAATATAAAAATTGGTAAAAATAGTTCTCAAATAGCGCTCACTCCTTATATTTAGTAATTATTAATAGCAGATGAAAAAAAAAATTTTCTTTTATATAATAGTTTAGTTAATAATAGAAATTTGTTATCAGAAAAGTGTAACCCAGTAGAGTGAAATTGTTTTCTCTGAATGAATATTTCGATTCTATCTAATTGCTCGATCCTAACGTTTTCCGTCGTATTCTTTGTATGTATTTTTATTCGAATGCATTCTTTCTTCACTGCTTCAGTATTTACTGTGGGATGTCAATAAACATTCCAATCGCCGCTGTTGTATAATTTTTGAAAAATATTCTGAAATCTTATAAATCGTCATCTCATCAACTTAGGCAAATTTCCTGCTGTTTATTTGTTGTTTTAATTGTAACTGAATAAATATTTAATCAAAGTTTTTGTTTTACAAATTACATGATGATTGCATAATTGCAATCAAGCTTCGTGGCTGCATGTCGAGGTTTCGATAGGATTCTGCCAAGTAAAATTCATCATTTTGCAGAAGTTTCGGGTTTTTGTTTGAAGCAGAAATTCGGTTTTGATCAAATTCACCCGACCGGTTATCGAACTAAATTTTCGAAAATTTTGTCGATTTTAATCGAATCCACCGAATTTTAGTTTTAATTAATTTCGTTCAACTTGAACTTAAATGGAATTTTATCGAATTTACCAAATCAATTTCAATATTAATTTTAATTGAGTACCTTGAGTTTTGGATATTTTGGACGTATTTTTAAAAGTTCTTTCGGTTTTGGTTGCCGCAGAATGCTTTTGTTTGGAGGGATTTTCGATTGACAACACTTTTGATGAATGCCTTCGCCATAAAGCATAAAGCAAAACAAGGATGCTCGTTCTGGAGTAATAGCATAACACATGAAAATATGATTTCTTAATTACCATTGGGTCACCCGTAATACTAGGCCTCATTAAACATGCAAATGGACACATTTTCTTTACGAACAGCTCAGAAGTGTACGACGGGTACGTGCAATAATATATGGGAAAGATATAAATGCCCGTGATGCTATCACAAACGTGTCCTCAAGGAAGACTTGTGATATCCATTAATGTGCTGGACGTCTTACTAACGCAGCTGACAAAGATGATTTCATATCTTTAACTGGTTGTCATAAATACTGCAGGTAACCGGGAATGCAATTAAGTCACCAGCAATAATCACATGGGCGCTTGGGTCTGCTTTGCCTTGGTGCTGTCTAGACGACCAGCTACCTGAACGTTGTAGTTCAAGGAGTATGGGAAGTACCATGGTGCAACCCAAACCATCAAATAACCGAAAACAGTGCAGACAATGTTCAGTGGGTTTGAAAACAGGCAGCCATACAAACAGAGAAAGTGCGCAAAATGTTAGGGCGGAGAAGAACAAACATCACTGAGGTCGATGAGTGCAAGAGGAGTTGCTGCGCGATCATTCATCACAACAGTAGGTATGTTGGAACCGCTCAATAAAAACTGCTTACAAACGTTTTCTTTTGATTGACGATGTCGGTGGATAGAGCTATGCGTACAGTCGAAGGAACAACTGAGTTTGACTTAGATGAAGAAGAAAGACAGAGTATACACTGTTCGATGTATACAGATTTTATGTGCTTATTTTATTTTTTATCTGGGAAATTTTAACACGTTAGAACTTTTCGTTCATTTTAATCAGTAAAAAATCTTTGCAATTCCGCAACAATTTTGCAATAACTTTGCCACTTAATGATTTACGCCAATTTTGAATTGCTAAGAAATTGAAAGCTTTGTGAATAAACGAATGAATGACCTAATCGACGCTATTTACATGGATTCGAATAGCACAATGACCAAACCGCTGTTCAAATTTTAACGTGCAGCTGCGCATATCTGTATCCTTTTTAACTTGGTCGCAAAAGATAAACATGCGATATTTTGTTGCCTACAATTGTGATCCTCATCGTGCGGCACATACTTTCTCGTTGAAAGAACATTTCAGTTACTCTTCTTCAGCCGATGACATTTACTATGCTATGTGTTATAAGTTTCTTTATTACTGGATTAGTCTGTGGAAGTTTATATGAACAGCAGTGCTGCAGTAGAGTGTTTTGTATGATTTTCATAATTTAAAATATAGGAAATTTTTTCGAAATTTTAATGGATAGAAATGGAGAAAACTGAAGAACTGATCATGAAACAAAAATTAATTTTAATTCAATTAAAGAAAGGGCAATGATTGTTATAAAAGTGTTGCATATGAATATCAATCACGAAACTTTGAAACTAATCCAGCTGCTTTGATTCAGCTCATCCAACCAGCCTTCATTTGGACCAGCATTTTCCACTTTGAATTTTTCTAGTGAGAAAATTAAAGTTCAAATAGTATAAATATTATTGCAAAAGTTTAATGGTTTTTTTATGTGCTCAGTTCATTTCCTATTTCCGAAACTATTTTCTCTGCTATCTGATGTTAGCGAAGTCGCCATAATGCGTTTTTTTTCTCTAAAAAACTAATAAAATAAAACATGCCGAGTTTGAAAATCGTCAGAACGTTAAACGTTTTCAGCAACTACTCTGTGGAAATTATGCGATGTAGTATCTTCAAAATTATTTGCCTCATCTGTTTTATTTCTAATGTTTTGGCATATGTGCTGAGAACAACTTGGGTACGAAACTATATCAAATTTGAATATACTTTTGGCGATGGTGCAAATGGAGTTGTCAGAGCAATTGGTTTGTTTGAATTCGATCAAATACTTCATTTTTCACTCATGGTAAGGTCTAGGAATATATATCTATATATATATCTATATATATCTATATATATCTATATATATATATATATATATATATATATATATATATATATATATATATAATGTGATATACAGATCACAGATGCATGATAAGGGTGGATAGCCACTCTAGAATTGATTTGGCAAAGTCATGAATATGACGGTGCGTGGTAATAAGACTGTAATATCCACTGTGTGGGGAATCTATGGACCAAAAAATCAGGAAAATTCTGCGCCACACCATGATGTGCTTATATATCTGCAATGATCTTTCAAATACAAAAATTACGACCGGCTGGTACTAAACAGAATAAACAACTTTTCTTCAGGTTGTGTGCCATCAAATACGAAAGATGGCACAATGATCAAAATAGGTGAGAAATTCAACGAAAATGAACTGCAATATTTGTGTGCGAAAGGCGACGATGATATTGTCAGCTATGAAGCAATCGGTAATATATGTTAATTTTTAGCCGTTAGCATATCTATTCAATACTTTTTAGGCATTTATTTAATTGAATCTTGAATAAATACGTTGTACAACTTGAATAAAACAACAAATTATCGCACTGGAACATTGAATGTCTTACAAAATTCTCATTAATTTTATCCATTTATATAATGAGACGGAATATAGCAATTTCATTTGCAGCTTGCATAAGCCCAAATGGAGATATTATGAAACTTGGTGAAAGTAAAATGCTTCGCAATGGAACTATTTTACTCACCTGTCAAATGAGTGGAGGAGTCGTCAAAAAAACCCTTCAACAATGTTTGTTAATGATTTTGTTAATGAAATTTTTTTTATTAATTTTTTTTCTATATTTGCGCTTTTAAAAATGTGATCGATTAATAAACGCCATAGAGATCTCATCTGATGAAATTAAAAGAGCTCTTTTCTGAAGAAAAAAAAAGTATTCTTTTATTTTTTTTTCATATATAGCTCGAGCTATGGCGCACATTTCATATTTGTTAAAGGCTTCCGTCCTCGACCACTAAATGGAACATCTTTGGCCTTAAAATATTTCTACTGGGTTACCTTTTCGATGAGTGTTCGAATAACTTAGAAATTAAATTTATCTATGCGGTGATCATTTCTCATTTGTAGGCCACAAATATAGTTTTATGACCCTTAAGGAGTTAATTATTCAGGTGGCAGACACATCATTCGATAGTAATCAATGTTTTTGGTTTCATTCAATTTTATAGGATCAATTGCCATTTTATGACATTAATGCTTTTAGCATTTACTAGAATTGTATTTGATGAATTTGTTGGATCTATTTTTCATGGCCAAAATCAATGTATATTTTTCAAAGGGAATGAGATCATTGATTTACTTTTGTGTATTTTTGTGCTTTACTAGCAAATGAAAAATTGGTTATAAATATAGCGTGTATTTAAATTTGCTGATATTTTTTTGAATAATTTGATGAGGGAGGGACAGTTATTACTTAAAAAATTATGGAGGTATTAACCGATTGTATAAGAATTGCCGGTTGCGTTCTTTAGTGTAATGTTTATCCCATTTAAATGTTCCAGAAAATTTATAACTGAAAAATATTAAGTTTAATTTCATAATTAAGTATCTGGCTGCTTGCACAATGGTACTCTCTATGGTGAGTCTCAAAGATGGATAGAACCACTACGAAATGACTCGTGTATGGCTGATTCTCCGATGACTGGTGTACTCATGGAATGCTTTAGACCACATTATTCATATTTCGAAGCTCAAGTTGCAGGTTTGAGTGTTTATGCTTTAAAAAAATTCGAAAAAATTGCACCAAGGAATTGAAAAGTTCCTATACGATTAAAATCTGTGGTTAGAACATTAAAACATTAAGATTAACTGAGAGATTTCCAAGCAGTTTCCAAGAAAGCGAGCAGTTAACTAATTGGGTACAAAAGCAGAAATATGAGCATGTTCTTGGGGAGAATTGCACTTATAAGTAGATGGCTGCCTCTATCGTTTCATTCAGTTTACCGATTCATAGGGTAATGAATTGCGTCACAACTTTGAAGTGACTTCTAGTGCAAATAAACGGCGCTATCCGAAATCATATGCTGCCATTTTCAGGTAATGAAAGAAGTGATTAGGATTACATCCTTCTCAATCCTCATATTCCTCGCTTCATTAGAGTCCATTGCGATAAAACTTCTCGAAGTGTTTTATGCAGTTTTAAAAATGCAAAATTTTTTATTGTGTGCTATTGCAAATTCATATTTCCAAAGTCCCTCTCTGGAAAACAGCAAAAGGCATCATAGCAATGTCTTATTCATGCCTAAGTAAATGTGGGCACGTGTTTTTACTTGTTAAATAATTCCAACTCAGATATCAATGACATCAAAATTATAGAGGTTGACAGGTAGGGTTTATGCTAGGTCGACTCAATAAACGAGCATTTAAATAAACCTACCAATTTCAAGACGAATTATCGGCACCTAAAGGCTCAAAAATCTATATACGTTTTTCATTGATTAAACTTTCTTTTCACGCTTATCAGGCCACTAAAAAGAAACTTTCTTTTAAAGAGATGACTTATGCTAGTGCATAAACCATTTAGAGATCGAAGTCATTATGCCACATATGTGTACTCCTTTTTCAGATTGCTTATAGAAGTGAATTTCTAGGTAGGCAGACTGCAAAAGTGTTTGCCAAAATTTTATAAAATTTATAAAATTTTATAAAAATTTTATAAATTTTTAATGAGAGTACCAAATTGCGTGGATGGGGAAATTTAAAAGTGCCATCAGCAGAATGCAATACCTTTCTGTCGCACTTATATACTCGAATTTAATTAGAAATTTTCGATAAATCTCTGTCGAAAAAATCGCATACGATGCAATAGTTCTGATGTCGGTAAATCGTTATGCCCTTCAAAAAATTGTTTTTTTAAGGAAAAAATTCACATATATTTCTGAAAATGTGATATTTAAATGCCTAATAAATATTCACTGTGCAGAATACCAATGCACATAATGTGGTACATTAAATCATTTGTTTTCACATATTATTTTCTGCTTCAAACAATGGTAATCGTCGTGCAACATTATAGGTTGCGTAGCTGATAATGTATCGATTCCAGTCCGTTCATATGGTATTCTTGGTAATCGTTTCGTGCATTGTCAAGAACAAAATGGTCGTGGTATCGAGATGATCTGGGTGGAGAAATCTGGTTGTTGAAATTTAATTATTTTTGCCATTCGAACTTTCAAAAATATGATAAATTTAATACTAATTAAAAAGAGCATTTACGCTTAAAACTGCCTAATGAAGGTTGCCTTTAATTCAACCACCTTCTCTAATAAAATCTATTTTCGAACAGCTGCTCCCCTCGAGCAAAAGCCTCTCCAGTATAAGTCCTCTTCCACGATGTTTATATCCTAGAACTTTCCATGTGCCTCCTTGGAAAGTATTGGTTCCTCACATGTACCGTATTGCGTCAATTACGCTTGTTTTCTTGCATTTCAGAAATAATGAATAGTTAGATATCCATCTAAAATAAGAGGCAAAATGTGTATAATGAAGCATGGAAAAGTACAAGCTTCTCCTTTAATAGAGGCCTTATCCTGAATAAAATCTCCTTTCGAATACAGCGGAGATTAGGAGCTTTTGTGCTTCTGACAAAACAATCGTTGCTGCAACGAAAGGGTTAGCGCAGCGTGTTTGCTATCGAGGAACCTCGCTTTTCTTAATCGTTGCAGCAATTATTAATCAGTATTAACTCTCTCTAACTAAAAACAGCTCTTCAAAATGTTTCCTTTCTCTTCATCCCTCTTCTCCCTTCCAAGTCCCTCGCACGAAGAAAAAAGTTTATTGTGAGAGAAGCCATTCATCGTTCACATCTTAACAACGATGTTTCTATTAAATGATCGATTTGGAAGAAAGTAAACGAAACGCTAGAGACGTTTTAAAGGATTGTTTGGGACTGCTTCACTTGCATATATCTTTTCGGTGATCGCAAAATCGCTTTTTTTCCGATAAGAGGGGAGGTGGGGAGGGGGAAGTGGGAAGGGAAAGGTGCAATACGTGAAAAAATTGGAAGGAACTACATTTTCAAAATTACAGAAATAACATGTGAGTTCGATGGCAAAAAATTTGAGCACAACGAAACGTGGTTCGATGAAAGCAGAGCAGCTCGACTTCAATGCAAATTCAAAGATGTCTACAAACTTGGTTGGTTGCGACTCTAAACTGCTTCAACTATTTCAATAAAAAGGCTTCCAATTTATGTTTATTTCGTAGCCAACAAATTTCTAAACGATATTTGCTATTAAAAGCAAGTTGTCCAAACTGAAAGATCTGATGCCATCATCCCCTTCCCCAAATACTTTAGGAACTTTTTCCCTATATTTATTGTCAAACGTATATTAATGTTCTAACAGCAAGTTTCGGCAAAGCGAAAAATAAGGCTATAGTCTTCAGGTAGGCTGCTTTAAGTGCCTTTGCAAATGCACAGAAACTCCATTGTGGCGACGTTTTTTGTACATGCATGTATAACTACCCTAAGGCGTGTGTGTGTGTGTGCGTCTGCGTGCTTGCAATTGTGCGTTGTAGGCTCACACATACGTTACGTGTACGGTTATTTATGCACTCCTTGGCATTAGGAATCACTAAAATTAGTAAATTTGTAAAATTTAATGGTGTTAACAACATAATTTTATGAAACCCTACAAAAATTTGCATATATTTTGCGTCGATCAAATTGTACATACACTTTTAGTAGAGTTGTATGAGCTTTATATATATCGAATAATTTGTGAAGATAACTGATGTGATGAGTAAATTTGCAAAAATATGTATCATTTCGGCTTCTTTAGCACGTTTCCGCATTTGTTTCTCTATGTATCGAATACATTAGGGTTTCGAATATCTTTTACTTTTTATTGCGAGTTCATTTAAATACATTGCAGTTTTTGTTCTATATTGAAATTTCGATCAGTCCCTTTATATAATAAACGAGCTTAGATATGACGGATTTCCGAATATAGACAAAAGAAGCGCTCACTTTCAAACATCATATTTCTGATCACATTTCCTAGTCAGTTCGAGATTATAACAAATGTTTTCTTAGAAGATTTGTGCTGGCAAACAACACAGGTAGAAGGAGGAGGTAAAATGATGTCATAATAATTTCTATGAAATTTTTCATTCTTGATATATGACGTCATCTAAATGACGCCATATTTTACAGAATGTATTCTTCGCGGCCAAAAAGTCTCTATTGGTGAAATCGTCGATCTGGACAATGGATGCACATTTTCGTGTCATCCACAGTCAAATGTTTATATCTGCGATAACAAAATTGGTGATTTCACCGTTATCGAGAAGGATGAAAGCGAAAAAAACAACAACATTATTGATGGCATTCAGTCAAATAATGTCAAGATTAGAGTTGGCGACGGGCGATGGTGAACACTAGGAATGGGGGGAGGGGTATATGGGTTTGCACGGAGAAATCATGCTCTCATAAAGATTCCAGTTTTCGGCACAGGAGCACTGAAAGGGATTAGAAAGTTTGAATTATTGCCATAGAAGTTCGAAGTAAGACGATTTCGAATTTTGTAGGCGAATCAAGCATAACCTAAGGACTAATATTCATGTGGTATCCACTTTGCAAAAAATCATCATTTCATTCGCATGTATTCATATTCAAATGCTCGTCATAGGCAATCATATTTGATGGCACTCCTGAATTGTAGCGCCTACTGAGCTTTATGATTTTATCTTATCTACAGGTAAATTTTAGTGTATTAGCATTATAAGTACCTCTCTGCTTAAATAAACTATTTCACTCAATATATGAAGTCGAACGCCTGCATCGATAAACGGAAGCTATCGATTTTCTTCTTCCGTCAATCAATCTAGCTTTCTAAAGACATCAAATTAATTGATTTAGTGATGTGAAGATGGGCAAAAAGACATTTCATTGCAAATTTGCGAGCTTATATACTCACTTGAACTGGAATAAACACCCTAATCTCGTGATCATTCAAACAAAGTCTCTCATAAACATCCCACTATTATAATGTTTATGAAACGTCAATGCTGGAGTTTCTATTTGAAGCGTACAACATCGAATATTCGTTTATATCTGACCAACTGATGAAACAAAACTTGCTTGCAAACTTTGTGAATTTCATATTCAACATTCTTCTTCACAACTCACCATGATTCCTTCAATAAGTGTAATATTGTATTTTTCCTTCAGGAAACCACATAAAAATTAAATCATCCATCTCACGTAAATACGTTGCCACTGTTATAACTGTTGCTACATGGGGTTAGGAAAGGAGGATGGGGAAGCGACGAGGATTCTTTAAAATATTTCAATGCCAAGTGATGTTGTTCTTCGCATCATGACGCAACAAATATTTTCGATGGATTGTGAAAACAGCTCATTTATTCTTTAGACAATTTTCGAGTGATTACGTTATGTTGTTATGAAGTGATTAATATGTGAATAAAACAATTTTGATGGTGAGTGAAACCGTTCATCGATAGTATGACAATACAGCTGCTATTCTTTCCGCTAGATGCTCTACCGACTGCGCTATGCCGACCACACACCCAACAACTAGTGCTTCTTAAATATCCGTTGCCTTTCCACCTTTCCCTCCATATTTCACTTGTTGTCGAGGAATGACTATAGTTTAATCCTTGTTTATAGAAAAGTTAGCTTCATCACGAAGTGCAAACTATGCGTATATCAATCAGTGTTATTTATTAGCATAAATAAATGAGAGAAAATAGCGCAATCAAAAATGGCACAATAATTAACGGAGTGGGAAGTGTCTTAGATAAGCTGACACAACACACACGTTCGCGATTCGCCCACCTGACCGACCGCTTTCATAAATTAGCAGCAAATAATAAATACACAAAATGATACTACCATATCTTAAGTTACCCAATCGTTCGTAAAAAATCCCACATTAGATTTAATTTTTTCCACCTTGATCAAAGTAAAATGAAAAAACGACTGTTGCTAAATGCACTTAAATTTTTTTCGATCTCTTAATACCCATGAGGCCTTTCAAAGTTGGTGGCTCGACGTAGAAAAATAAGGGAATTCTCGCTAAGCCATACATGATATAATGCAAACCAGATTCCGTGACTCTAGCTACAATAGTTGCTCAACTGAGGACTGAAAAATAGACGAACTGAACACACAACATACAGATAGATATCTCTTTGCCATGGTGCATTTTTGCGGGCAAATTTATACTATTTATCTAAAACAATTCGCTGATAAAGTAAGAGCTATCAAACATAATAATTATGCTTATCAGATGACACTAAGTTTAACAATATCGAAATATATTTATCACTGCTCTGAAAATATTATTAAAAATTGTGGAAACAAATGTCAACGTCTTAAAGAAAAATGCATCCAAATCTGTGAATTCATGGAATACTTTTGGAAGGGGTGGCATAAATCACTCGTTCACAGAGCAGGAACATTTCTCTTCAAGCTATTTCTAGAGGATCAATAAGTGATGTTATTACAATGTGAATTACAAAAAGCTATATAAGAAAGAATACACGGTGGAGAAAAATACTGAGAAATTTAAACGGCATTTATATCCATTCGAAAGTGAATCCATTTTAGTCGCATTATTTTCTGAAAAACTTTTTATGTTTTATTATTATCATTTAGACAAAAAAAAAAATTATTTATTTGAAGTATTACAATGACATCTCTCAATTGAAAAAAAAGAATGAAATTGTTGGAAGGATTAGAAAAGAGACTTGTTGAAAAATATATGTGACAATAGGGCTAAAATAATATGAAACACATGAAAAAGATAGAAATGCTGAAGGCAGTGTGAATTGGTTTTAATTGATCGGTATACAAATATCAACAGTTAATGAAAAATGACAACGATGAAATGCCCTGATTAATACCGTAATCGGTGAAATGAATTCAAAAAATCTGAATATCTATAGGATCGTTTAAAAATTAAAATTTCATGCTTACTGGTCCATCTATAAATCAACAACATTTTAAGATTCATGATGGTGCCAAATGAGAGGCTGAACGGTGAAACAGAAAATTCAGTAGTGTAACACATGATAAGCTCTGAAAAAATGAAACGTGAGCATTTAGTTGTCAGTTGAACGTTTAATTTTTTGGCCTCGATAAAATAAAGTACATCTATTGTTTGTTGAAAGAATAAATGCGCAACTTTGCCTGATTATTTAAATATTTTTTCAATGATTTAAATATTTCAATTCCTCATTTTTCTTTTTTTTTTCAATTGAAAGCTGAAGATTGCATACTCGAATAAAAATAGCGTTTAAACTCTTCATCTTTCACAATTCTTATAAAGCAATAGAAAAGAGCACAACCAGTTCGAGAAGCATATGATGCGGATGAGATAAAAGCAGAACGTCGAAGGAAAAGCTGTCAAGTTTTGCATGCAAGACACATCAATAGACCGTTACACCATCTCTCTTCCGATGAGCAACATTTCACACAATCTGCACAGCACTCTTTCGATGCATGGTGCAAGTCGTTATGTGTTGACTTCATTTCGGCTACTCCATTATTTGCACTTCCGTTCTCGTATTTTCCATCATCATTTCCTCTGCAATGAAAGTGAAGCTAAATGAATATCTCTTATCATATGATAAGGAAGAAAGGAAGTGAAGGAAATAGGTTTATTATTTATGACTGCTCGACATATTCGATCGCCTTGTTTATCCACCAATTATATTGCGCTATATTGGTTAATAAGTTTTTCTCAGAGAAGGAGAAGGGGATGAAGGGAAAGGGGGAGGGGAGATTGGTCAGATTTTATATATATAATGAAAACTTAAACTTTTATTTTGATGTAGCGCTGTGGTGCTAAAGAGTCTCTTCTGAGAACGTATAATATTTAATGCTTCAAAATTGACTTATAGCTTCAACTTTAATGCACTTTAAGATTGACTTATAAAGATAGTATAATATCACCTTAATGGCATAAACCTATGTCATTTCCATCAGCAAACTGACATTTGTAAAGAAAAATGAATAAGACTGATTTATTCGCGATTTATATTTTTATTGGAAATTTCAGTGCGGAACGAATGCATTTGGAAGAGTGAACAAAGAAATTTTTAAGCATTTATCAAATTTCCTCCTCAATAAAATAATCTTTAACTATGAAAGTGTTAAGAAAAAGCATGAACTACTTTGCTTTGTTTCTTGCCTGAACAAATTTCTCAGCAATGAAATTAGCCAAAAGCCAAAGAGATGAAAACTTGATAGTGAGAGGTAAAGAGAATTTGTAATTGATCTAAACAGTATTAATTATACATCAAAGTAACGTAAATATCGTTGATGAAAAACGATATTTGAAGGGGAACGCAGCATAACATTTCGCTTGGTCACTCTATTGCTTGAAATTACAACGCACCTCTGTAATAACAGCTTGCGTAAGAAAGAGAGCAATACGACAAAGGAAGATCTTTATGCTTGTAGTAAGTAATGTTTTCGCTAATAAGCATTATTGATCTTTTGTGAATATTATCAAACCAATCGATAATGGATAGTTCTTACTGCTCATACTTTTGTGTGGTCGTTGTTTGAGAGATTGAACGGTGATTCTCTTGCAGTGGAAGAAAGACTGGCTCTTTTTCGTAGAATATGAATAGCTGACTACTCGATAATGGTTGGTCCATTATCACAGGCGGCGGCGAGAAACCTGAAGCAGCAAGACAGGTCAGTTGCAAAAGAAATTCTTTAGTACTTTTGCTTTTGAACATAACTGACGAGAACGTTAGCGCGATCAGGTGGCCGAGTGGTTAAGGCGATGGACTGCTAATCCATTGGGGTTTCCCCGCGTGAGTTCGAATCTCATCCTGATCGGGCACTTTTATCTTACCTTGAAAACGACGTGCTGCAGAAGTAATCAAGTAGAGAAAAGCTCGTCATTAAATAATAAACTTAAAGTGGGATGTTCTGCATGTTTGGCGATGCTTCCTAATAACAGGGAAGCTTGCTGCCGTCAAGAATGTTGTGACAATAGTGGTATTATTATGTTGCTAATGATGTACTGATAAGGAGGTAAAGGACGTCTTAATGAGATTTTTCGTTTTTTCTTCACTGCAATATAGTTAGAAAAACAATGAATAATGCAGAATTACTGAATGAGGCTGCAGTAGTGAGCTTAGAAAGCTGCTTTTGCTGGTTGAGGAACTCCGTCATTCACACTTAATGCCTATGACAGCGTTCAAAAATTTGATTGCCTCAAAATTTATCTACTTCCTTTTTCCACTGAATAAGCGATCTGAATTGATAAAATCAAATACTTGTGAGAAGCTGACAACTTAAGAAGTTCGAAACTTTCAATGAGGAATACAAGCTTATTAAAAAATCTTTTTTTTTCTGTTTGATGTAGCGTTTCCAATGCATCACTTTTTACTTTCAGTGCCCCATATAAAATTCGCTTTGCACATAACTAATACATTAAAGTAAGGCCTACTTTAATCTTAAGGAAACCATCATGTGATGGTGAGTGAAAACATCACCCACAAGTAAGGATTCGAACCAACCACCTCTGCTGTCCAGGAAGGTGCTCTATCCGGCTGAATTACTGCCGGGACTTTCATTTGCCACTCTTGGTTACCTAGTTCCAGCAGTTCTACAGTTCACGTAAATACTTGAGCATAATTGCATTACATGTTGAGCGCATAACGCCAACAATAAGAACAGAAAAATATCACAGGGAATGCCATGAGCAGAAATGACGTTCTTCATCAGTCATCGAAAATATTGTTGATTAAAGCTTCGTAGTTTTCAGTACATTAATTTACTAATGCAAAAGTTGCAAAGCTGTGAGCGTTTGTAGAAATATTGCTCAAAATTTTTCCAATTTTGGCGTCTTTTGATGAAAAACATGAAGGAAAATGTTGTGACAAAAATTCACGGTAAAGTTGCAACCTTTAGATCCGACTCGATATTTTCCACACGAGATACAATCGACTTTGTCGGGAATTCTCCACTCTTCGCTATCTCCTTTCCTAACAAAACTGTGCATTGTGGATAGACCATGAAGCAATAACCATTCGGTGATTTGTGAACGCAAATCACACACTGAGAGTGATAAAACGATATCTTCGTTCAGCGAAGGTTTCAACGTTAGAAGAACGGAGCTTAGATCCTCCTTGCTCAAATCGAATATTGTTGAAGATCGTGACATCTGTAAAGTTGTAAATTAAATATTAGAAGGTTATCCAAAACTATCCTTCAGCAATATTAGACACATAATCTTTCTAAAGAAATAATGGTACGGATTCCTTTTATCATGGTTCACTAGGACTCTGTGAATTAAAATGTTTTAAAAGCAAGAAAAAGGAAGCAAAAGCAAGGTATGCCAACGAATCCTCCATTGCATATGCTTAACCAATCGGCTACCCAAAATTGAACAAACATTGGGAAACACCTCAGCGAGAGTTTTCGATCGAAAATCACTCCTCACAGAAATTTTCGGCCAGAAAATTTGTTTCTCGAGATGTGACAGGTTTTGAAGCAAAACCAGCCAGCCAATTTTATGTCACTTTCGCAATTGTCAAATTATACAGAGGAGAGTGAATCATAACGAATTAGCGACATGAACTTATTCTCGTTATTTTCTAATGTAGCTTTCAACCGCAAATATGTTATGGTCATAGCTTTCATTGTTTTAAGAAGAGTAAAATAAATTGTGCAATACAGAAATACATGCATATAGGTAAGCAAAAGCATAATATTCGTCAAAGCATTGCGTTAATTTACCAAAGCATACAAAAATCGCAGAATAGTGGCTTAAAGAATTATGATAGGAAGGCGTGAATCGTCATGATACAGCTTCTGTAGATAGACGTTGTTTCGCAACGAAAAACGTTCGAAGAAATAAACGAATGAAAATTAAATGCTAAAAATAGCATGAGAAAACGATCAAAAATGCACTAATTAAGCATTAAACTATTAACAGCTACTATAAAATGATGATCATTGCAGCAAGAGACAAAGCTCCGAAAAACAGATGCCATAGAATCGGCGAAGAGTTTTGCACTCGTTTATTTTGCAAAAAAAAAATACAACAATGACATCAAATTTAGAGTGCTATTTTTGCAAATATTGAAAAAAATAGAATCATATGGCTATATTAGAAATTTTTGCAGCACATAAATAGATGGATAGAATAGCGATCAAGAATGCTTAAATTTGCTCATGCAACATGATTCTCATCATAATAGTCACTAACATAACGGTCCCCTCATCACTCACTCCAAGAACTGCAAAAGTCTTTATGAATTGCAACAAATCTTATTGTTTAAGCTATTATTGGCTGTGGTGATATGCAAATGAGGCAATGCAATTACTTGCATGGAAGCACTTTAGGATGACATTACCTCTTGAAGCATCACCATATGCACACATTTATAAAGATAAGGTAAAAAACCACATAGAAACGAATAGCACATTTGCGTTAGTTCAAGATGCATCACCATATCTGATATGCAACATGTCTATGAAATAAAAAATATCTAATGTTAATTCACTTTTGCAAAAACCAGAATCAGCACTTATGAGCATTTATGTTGTTATAAAAGACCAATTTCATCTACATTCCAGCAGAACTATGAATTCTACACAGTAAACCTGGTCGATAATCTGCCAAATGTGATGATTCATTGAGGCAAGGAACGAAATTTTTTCCGGTTAATTAACCAAATCATTAATGGCCCTTGTATATTCCATATGAGGATTAATTGAATTATTTCTCTACTGCAAAAAGGCGAATGCAGCAGGGGAAATCATAAATTTTTGGATTATATATCCTCGCTCATTTCCTTTTTCATTTCCCCATAGCAATGTAGAAAAAGAGATGATATAAACAGCGACTATGCACGAATGCACACAGAAACAGGTGCAACAAAGGGAGGCTTCAGTTTCTTCGATTAATGATATATATATATATATATATATATATATATATATATATATATATATATATATATATATATATATATATATATATATATATATATATATATATATATATATATATATGGTGCGACCAACTATATTCACAGGCTGTCAATGAAAAATAAAATGTCATTATGGAACCTCCATATCTTCACTAATCTGACCGGCTGTACCAACAGTTCTTCGAAAAATTCATTTTTCTATAATCTGATTAGTGTGAAATGCGCCCAGATTCTTCACGACTTTTAAACAGATAATTTGGGCGAAATATGGTGAATGTGAGCACTATAACTTACTGCCGTAAATGTTGAAAGCAAAACAGAAGGAGAAGAGGATAGTGCCTCCTAGAAATTTCAAGATAGAGTTATATTCGAAAAGCATTGGAAACGACGTGGTCTATATCAGGGGAGGATTTCTAAGGAAGAAAGAATTCACACAAACTTTATCTTTTCATCTCATGTTAAGTATGGCCGAATTTTTTTGAAATTACAAAGTCAATCGCTTGATAATGGAATTGATTGCACCAACTCAAAGCAAAGGTATTTATAATTGAGGCATGTCTTGCAGCATTTTCTACCTTCCAAAACTAATACATAATAAAGGCGGAAGGGAGAGGAGGAGTTGTGGCTTATGAAAGAAAAAATGAAAAGGACTTATGCGCAAAATGCGATATACAGTTGCTCGAGGCGAGCGCGATATTGATTCTCATCGACGTGCTTTCCTTATGAGAAACGTGTAGGTATCCTCGGGAGAAATTGACGCATTACGTGTGTCTAAGTAAATAACACTTGTGGCAATTAAAGCATCGTCTAAGCCTCAATATTGCTGCATTTACGACATTTTGCTAACAGCTTACTCAAGGAAAACATTTGCATATGAAAGGGGGATATGCATGCGATTTTTCTATATTCAAATTTTCAAAATTTTTTTCGTTGATTTACGTGATGAATTTAATGAAGCTGCTGAAAATTTTATGAAAAAACTTCCCAAAGAATTTAACACTTTATAATGTTGCCGCTTTCATGAGCTAATCTTTTCTGTGGTTCTTGAAATATCATTGTAATTTTGACCTCCTTTGTCGTAAATGAAGTAGTGTTATCGTAACAATTATCAAAAAAATGTAATTTAAACGATCTTGGAATTGTCAAATTTGAGGCAGTATACTATAAGAAGCAAAAAAATTCCCCAACATTGATACTAGCTGATTGCATATAAGCCATTCACGAATACTGTAAAAAGTCCAGAAAGTTAATATGTCTATATTATTCCCTTTCAAGCTTTATTTCATTGTTGCTTCCGGTTCCATTTTACGAGCAGGTATCTTATTATTATTGTTATTTCAAACAAAACATTATTTAAAGTTATCCATTACTAAAAGAAAAATATTAGAGAAAGAATTAGTTGCTTGTTGATTGAAATTATTTAACCGAATAATGAATTGACATCACTTTAATGAATTAGCAATTTCGAACAGTTAGTGATGAGAAAAGTAAATATATTTGAACATGCATATGCTTCTCTCATGAAATTTCAACAATCATTTGGGAAAAAAGTTTATGTAAAAAATTTCAAGGATTTCGCCCATTTTGTGAACAGAATATGCATATAAAATGCGGATTGTTCGTGTATATGTTTGAAAAATGAATAGATTAGCGATAAAGAATCGAAGAAGTTTGTTCATTCGTCAGGTCGAGGATTTAAGTATACCTTCCTTCAAATATTTCAGTCTTGAATTTAGCATTTAGTGCTTTTGTCTACTACGTGGAATTTAACAAAAAAACATGCAAATGCATTTGTTTAGTGGAATCTCTCAATATTGATTGAGGGCATGCATTTCATGAATGTTAAGAGAAATAAACAATTGAAAGCAACACGAAAATTTTACAGTTTTGATTGTTGTTCCATATGAATTTGTGCATGAGCAAAAAAATTGGTATGTGCAAATACTGCGAATATTCCCAATAAAAATTCTACACTAAAAAAAGTACCAGCATAAAAATAATAAATGCGCTTTGCCGTTATACAATATTTTATGGCTATTGTATGCATTGAAATGCTTTTTACTGAACTGTTAGCTATGTGCATATTGTCATATAACTTAATGAGCTATGCGAGATCATTTTATTATATCACTCAAATCAAAAAAAAAAACTCTGTGTTAGATCAGAAACTCACTAAGTACTAAATAAAATGTCTTACGCAAGTGAACATATTTAGAGGAAGGATGAACCAAAATTCTTAATTCTCTCTTCATTTTGACAAAATGTCAGCATAAATCTATAATTTTATATTCAAAATGTTCAGAATGAAATGTAGAAAAATTATTGCATTGAATATGCAGCCGAATTCGTTCTTTTTATCTACGTAGCACATGTGGATTAATTGAATTCTCTTCGGCTTACGATCAATGACCTCTCAATTCATTACTTTCACAATGAAGGCCATCAGCAAAGTCGGGTTTTCATATGAAATGATATTTCAGTATAAAATAAAAAAAACTAATCAATTGGCATTGTTAATATTAATCCGTTAGCATTATCAATATACTATTAACTATACTTTATCCTACTTAATGGGCACGAAGGGCTGATGAAAATATATTATTATCATTAGTTGCGGATGAAAGTAATCTCATATATTTTATAATTTCGAATAAGCGATTACAAAGGAGCGAATTATTTAGTGGAATAGAATGGTATATCATATTATTCTCACTGATCGGAAGTAATCAAAATTCGTTAGAAATACTTCAGGATTTCTTATATGAACTGTGATTACTTTTGATTTCATACCGCTATCTTGAGAAAATGAAGAAGTGGAGAGCAGGATAATCGGAGAAGAGAAGAGAATAATGCTGATTAAATGCGAAATTGAGCTATGTATTGCTAAGGAATAAAAAAGATGACAACATTGGACGTTCATTTTATGAAAGATATGCACAAAACCGAAGAAGATTTATTATTTTCACTCGTACCTTAATCAAAATTGTTTTATGCATGCGTGACTAGAATATTGATGCGTTTGCAAGCAATTTTCATTTGAATAATATGCCAAAAAATATTACTCTTAATAATAGCTGTTGAGAAGCAAAAATATAACCATAGAGATAATGTGCATAATGTGAGTGAAAAAAACCTTTCGTTTTTGCGTTTCTTTTTCAACGAAAAAGCGCATCCACCTACGACACATATGAGCAGAACCTAAAGTGCAACAATCCGGAAAAGCAAAGAGTTCACAAGCGAAATGTGAAAGAACGGCTGACAAATTGATTTGTTGACATTTCCGGTTTTTATCGACCATACAGTTCAGTGTGAACTATCTAAACCATCAAGAAAAAAAAACAACCGAGAAAACGTTCAAGAGGAAACGAAACGAGAGACGCTTTTGCAACAACGTTCGGCAAATCAAATAATATGAGATATTGCGAATGAATAGCAGAATATTCGTAGTTAGATATTCGTAATTCAAGCAAAATAAGGTCCCATGCAGCATGTCCATGAAATATTCCTTTTACCAACTCGATCGATCCAAATGCGATTCGTTCAATCGCAAAATACATGGCATCTTTGGTAGCCTTCAAATGCTTGTAAATTATTTTTAAAATGGTAGATTAACTAAATTGCAACACCTGTAACAGAAGCATCTATTACACTCAGTAAATTTCGCGAGCTCTATTTTCAAAGGTTTCCGCTTCGAAAACGATGGACAGACAAAAAGACACAAAAGTATAGAGGTGCTGAAACGTCAATTTGTGTTGGAACATTGCGAACATTATCATGGTACAATCTAGACCTGAATGTAGAGGTATTATAAGGCAGCCGAAATTTGAGTTGAAGCCTTAAATTTGTGATCACTTGCACCTAAGGAGGATTAACTATCGAAGACGCAACTATCGAGATATCGGTATCTAGAAGTGACGACTCACTGAATGAATATAGTCTCCAGAAATTTGGCAGAAATCTGCATCGGATGGTCATATGGAAATTATTTTCGGCAGTTTCACATAATTCTCGAGATCTCATTTTCAAATCAAACGACACAAAATTTTAAACGCGAATTTTTTTTGCGCAATCGATCTAGAAAAGTCAAAGATGAATTTTTGGTTGTAGAACTTTTCTAGCGCACGTGCATACAGACTTTTAGAGGCGTTTTCTTTGGAAACGTTAGAAAAATAAACATACAATTATTTCTGGATCAAGTTCGCGAGATATATTTGTACAAACAAACATCCAATGTTATATTAGCACTCTAAATCCTCTAGTGGATCTACTTGAGAAAAGATGGAGATATCTTTTGGAGAAAGTTTGGAGAATGGATTCTGTAAGGTTGTACCACAGTCTTTATTTCTAATAGCGCTTGTAAATATTGACATCTGCCATCGCAATGCTTCAAAGGCTCCATACAAAAAAAAATTTTGTACTGAAAGATGGAAAAGCTTGTTCCGTAACAGATGTTTTTCTTTGTCGAAGCATTGCGCCCTTGTGCAACGCCAACGGAGTTCCAGTGTTCATATGAGTTGAGTGGGAGGACAAATGAAGAAGCGCTGTGCTACTTCCCATCCGCTCAGGTGTCATTCACCGACTATGCTGTCAATATGCGGCGTATAAAGGCGCAAGAACATCTGTGGGTGTGTTATGCGATCAAATGGAGGTAGACGAACTCGTTGGATGCTGAGGCTCGCATCAGTAGTGTCTAAACGACTCTGATGCGGAACACTACTTGAAGTCTTTTATCCATCGTCCCCAATAACAACAATGGAAGACATTTGCCTTTGAATTACGTTAAAAACTTCCACTGGAAAGATGTTATGCATGAAAAGATGCAAAATCATCGGAAGATGCAATTTTGCATGTCGCAAAAATTGCACTTCGCTATTCATTCTTGTGAATGCTTTCGCCTCGAGTTCAGTGAACTGAGTGAGGAGGGACGTGATGAATTAATGCACTATTTCACATGCAGTGAGGTGCTCTTAATATGACTACGATGTTACTGCACACTCTATATAAGTATAGAAAGGTTGCAGAAGTGAGAGCACCATCTTATCAAGATATGACGATATGCTGGAAGAAACATGTTGCGGAGCGATTTCTATGCAGCGGAGGGAGGGAGGGGGGAGTGGAGGAGAAGATTTCTAAGCTTTTCCAGAAGGAAGGGAAGGCTGAAGAGTAGATTCAGTACATTTCTCAGAGGTATGGAATATGGAGACAAAATCGGAATTAAGTTAACATTCATTTTCTATTCGTCACATAACGCAGCAGACACTGGTGTAGCGTTGAAGCATGAGTGCTAACTAGTCTTACTTCCGGTCGTTTTCGCTTGCTTGCCATTCTCGAACTAAGAGATGTCAGTCCTTTGTCTAGAGAATATTCTCCTACCCCAAGAGCATTTCCCGGGTGGTTCAAAACTGTGAGAAATTGCTCATCGCTGCAAGGACTTAAGCACTTCAAGAGACTTAATAATTGTTTTGCATACGTGTTTGACCGTTCGTATCGTTTCTGCATCTAACCTCTTGTGCTGCGCTTGGCCTGCTTAGTATTTAGAGAAGCAAAGCGTTAGCGCGATAATGTTGTACATATCTGGCTGGAAACTTGCTTGAAGTAAGTCTGTTTTTAATGTTTCCAACGTGGAAGCTCTAAAGCGATTTATTAGGCAAGGCATTTTGTCAGAGAATCTTTGAGATGTCAACAAAATTAAACAAAACCCCTAAATGTCAACAATGTCAACGATGTCAATAAACCCCTAAATGCTCCTTCAAGGCGCAGTTCTTTTTTTTGCCCATTAGTCGTCTAATGTTACCGCACGTTTTTTTTCATATTTCGGAAGTCGGCTAGTCACTTAGCCGAATCTCCTTCACTCAGATTCTCGTGACAGTCGGCGGTACTCGGCAATTACTAAAGGTGCCGAGAACAGCATGAGTAACTGTGATGCAATATATTAGGCTGACACCTTCGAAAGGACCGCGCTCTGTCCACATCCTCGAATTCGTTGTTGCTTTCAGTTTTTATCTTTTTGTTTAGCATGAAAGTGAGGTTCACGAACATTCCACGCTCTCCGCACCTCTGTTCCGCATCTCTGCTGGTCTCTTATTGGAATAAAATACAACGACGATACAGCCACCTATTGTGTAATCCCCAAAGAGGATCCTGTTCCTTCGTAAAGAGTTTTTAACAATTCGCTAGCAGAGACATCGAACCACGCGCGCCATCTTATCTAGCGCAAACACGCCTTCTGAACTTTAACTGCAGTTGCTGCATCAAACGATTTGGATTCTAATGCAATGGTACGCCAAGAAACCGTAGCAGCATCAACTATGTAAGAACGCTCACGTTATAGAACCAAACGATTTCCAAACCTGCAGTCTTTATTGCTCCCCTTGCTTCGGCTATACCTGCCTCTCGGGGAAGTTGTAGAATGCGAGAGCCTCCACGAGGGTTTTACAGGCGTGAAAAGCTACCCCCGCCTCCACGGGGTGTATAATTCACAACACATAGTGTTATGTGATGTGTACAGAATAGGATTTTCACGAGCTTCCGTTCAAGGGAGCCCATTTCCATACACTCCTGTGTCCCTCGACCTCATTTCGAAATATTATCCCTTCGCTGCATAACTGCTTTCTGTCATTCGGATTTAAATGCGATCCTAATATCCCATGCAAGATATCAAAAATTCTTCTGTAATAAGGAGTGAAAACTTGTGAGCTTATAATGGTTATGCTTCAAAGAAAGCTTGTATTAAAGAAGATGCGTCACTTCAAGCCTAATTCAGCGAAGGTTTAATATGAGTTTTGTGAATGAGAACAGAGCACGTGATATTGCAAAACTACGTTCGTATCTTTAAAATAATAACAAGTTTTCAGTATAAGCATGCACTATTTTTAATACGACAGTAAATTTACTAAATACTTCAGTTGAGAGCTTAGAAAGAAGGCTTTAGAGAAAAGATATATTTGTTGAAGCGAGTACTTACTAAAGATCTCAATGCAAAATCAGGGAGAGAGGGGGAGAGGCAAAAAAAGTTTTTCCACGAATCATATATCATAAAACATAAAATAGAGTGTTATTCCTTTCATTTTACAAAAATTAAATCTCACGTGCACTATACTCCTCTACGCGTAACGTATAAATGTCAATACAATTAATAAATAGATGATTACAAGATTATTACCAATAAATACTAAGAAAAAATCTCAAGAGAGAGAAAAATCTGCAAGCGTCTTATAATTTCCTTTAACTGAACTTAGATAAACGAACTAAGGAAAGAAACACATCAATAACAGCACGGTACCTTTAAACGCAATAAATTTGATCAAATTATACTCGAAAAATTTATTTAATTCAAAGCAATAAATAGACAGCAATCCGAGCAAGTTCGATGTCCACAAACAAGGTGCATTTCAGTATAGATGAGCGAGTGCAATCAATAAGAAATTTGCGAATTGTTCAGCATTGGTTGCCATGGTTTAGCAAAGCTGTGCTCTACATTCCTCTATATTCACCACCACTTCCATTTAGGTGACGAATTTATTTCGGATTTACTGATTCAGCGAATTTCTATACTCTATGAGAACCACTGATCAGGGATTTGGAATGGTTCATTCTGATTGGTATAGGTAGCGTTTACAGCTTTCAGTTTGCGAACGATAATGACAAATGAACATAATCTCTATTTTGGGCTGATCTTCGAAACTCAATTTCGTTCTTATTGGTTTGGTTATTGGTTTTATTCTACATGAGTTACTGATCGCTTATTAATTACACCTAAGTGTAATGGCTGGTTTTAGCATTAATTGTAGATAGCAGCACAAATTGTAGGCGAATAAGAAGAATCCACCGTTTGTCTATTACCTATATAATGCAATCAGTTGAGCTAATGGTATAAAGACGTGATTCGCTTAATAATAATAACTATGTTGATTAAGCAGTTACCTCCATGACCTTTACATTTTCTAAAGGCCATCTGTTGCGCTCAAAATGCTACTATAAACAAAGAACCTAAGTGACTAGTTACCTAAGGACCACTAGTGAATAGATGAAATGATATAAAGAGCCAGTAATTATTATTTATTATACGGTGACTGGTATTAATTAATTAGTGATATGTTAATCGTATTTCCCTCGTTAATTATATCATCATATAATTAGTGATAGGCTAATCACAATATTTGCGCAGAAACTCAAGTGATGGACAATCGACTCAAGTGTAATGCTGAAGCATTTATTTTTATAACACCTAACACAATTGCATATTTAAGTCATGCTCATGTTTTTATATGAAGTGATGCTTTTCTCATTCACTAATGAAAATACCACAGAGGGCTGAATGAAACGAAACGAAAAGAAACGATTGCAAGGTGTGACGAAAGTGTAGCATTAAGATGAGGTAGCATAGTTGAAAAGGTGCTTAGTGGCACACAATTAAAGTCATAAGAGAACCTAGATAAAACGGACATTTGACATATCGACACCATCTAAAACAGCATTCCTGACAAAATAATTACTTCGGCTTATTACTCTTACTACTTCAGTTAACTGTTTAGAAACGAGCGATTATGAAGTAAATTACTATAGGCAAATCGCCATGAGTAATTTGCCTCTCCCCGAGTCTGCAGCTATTGAAGGGGATCATCTACGGAGTGTGCAGTCATCACATAGATATTCGTTAAAAAAGATTTTTCAGTAGAAATTTTGCACACTGTTAATGCGTTCATCAGATCTAGTTATTGCAGCACAATTTTGGTGCTCATGTGATCTAATTACCTATTGCAGTGAATCTATAAAAGAGAAACAAATTCGTCGTGGCTAATGAAAAATTTGCATAAATTGCAAATATTTATGCAATATTTATGCAAATATTCGTTGATCAATTTGCACAAAAGTTGTTGTCTATCGTATTTCAAATAGTCTATCACAATTCTGAGGTGCTGATGTTGCGCTCATATTACTAAGATGCATGAACACGATTCCAATTATAACAATTACCACAATTATTACAAATGTAACGTCAGTTGATAAAAATGCAAATAATAGAAAATCCAGCTCATGGTTCACACATATGCAGAACTCGGAAAGACATTTGGAACTTAAAAAATATGTACGTATCAGAATCTGCGAGAGAGCCAACACTGAGGCGACACACGAATCGAATGCTGAGCACGTCGAATGGAAATGCAATTGGCGTTTGCCTATAGCGGGCACAGCTCTGCTATGAGGATCACTTATTGACCTATCTATATAAAAGTGCACAAAATATGTATTCGTCTCAGCGCAATTGTGTTATACGTGAATATTGTCTTTCACACATCGCTAAATTATTCGTTTGCATTCTTTGACGAAAGAAAAAAGTGAGCAACAACGGCAACGTTAAAATATCCTCGTTTACAATCAGGACACACCTCATTATCTCATTGCCTCACATTGTAGGGCATAGTATTTGTTCATAGAACGGAATTAAATATCTTGAAAAGAAAATGGTTGAATATTAAAATCGAGATATCGATCTCAAGATCTGTAGTCACTCAAATTTTCAACCGTTTGATGAGACCGTGCGAATGAACGTCTGATTGTTCACCTCTCCTGTGGAGAATGCGATAAGCACTACAAATGAAAGTTGGCAATAAAAGCAAATTATTTGAGCCGATGCATTCGTCTTGCTCATTTCAAAAGAAGTTTAGGTCACTTTGATCGCTTTCATTGGAAGCGTTTTGATTCATTTCGTTCACTTAATGATTGGTAATATTCAAGATGGACGTATCATTTTCTCTCGGCTATATTCAATTATATGAAAGATCGTTGAACCTTTACTGCAACGGATAGACATATTAATAATTTGCAGACGTCTCATAATGAAAATTTTTCAATGAAACGATCAAACATTCACTTCCGAAAAATATAAGTTAGGCAGAATAAGGCAGCCAAAAAAAAACTGAATTAATTTTAAACTAACCGATTTAGATTTGGATTTTTTATGAACGAACCTCTTCGCTACAATTTTTTTTGTTCAGGATGATTGTGATCCTAATTGACTATATCTCTTTAAAATTCCAGACATCCTATCAATAACGAGCTCAGAATGGTAGGGAAGGGCTGCTTATGGATAATTCGGACACCAGAGTAAGCGTAGCGGACATCCAAATACCTATATTAAAATTCACTCACGCTCAGATATGAACTAAAATTGCGAAGAGTGCGTTGCGCTGCGGCTATAGGTCGCTCAACCATAATATATATGAGCAGTGTTATAGTTAAGATTCGGAGTTAAAATTGGAAGGTTCACATCGAGTCTCCATTGCACAACTACGATGAAACAATTTAGTCATTCAATTAAATATCACCTTACTTCTAAAGTAATGCAAAATAGAAAATACACTTCCAACAACTTTTTTCTTTGCTAGCAAGTGGTCATTGTGGCTAAGGTAACCATTCGAAGAAAATAATGCTGCGTCCACATCTTCGACAGTTATCGAAACAACTTTTCTTCATTATTAAGGTGACTGATAGAAGGGATGAACATCTATTGCAGGTCATTAGTGGCTATATGCAAATATTGTAAAGCAATATATATTATAATATCCACGAAAAAACGCGAAAGGATTTACTGAACTGTATGTCGGTATGTCAGCGATCAAAATGCGAATACTACTTCGCATAACGCAGATTGAAAGAAAATAGATATCTATGAGGCCAGGAAGATCTAAGCAAAATGCTAAAATGCGGGGTATATGCAGTATGTGGCTAATAGTAAGTAGCATTATAAATTTAGGTCACCTCACAGTTTTGAATGTCGCCTTCTAAGCTTGCTGTTTATAAATCTAAAGAGAACCAGTTAGAAGTCATTTGTTTGCGATATAAAACTCTTTTCAAGTGGTACTCTACGAGGGTGTTTACATATTCTGCAAAAAGCATTCAATACATTGATACGCTAAAAAGTGCATAAGAAATGAACAATACCATTGACAGAAATGATGAGCACAATTTTATTGAATAAAACCATCCTCATAAATGAATGTTCTGTAGCAATTTTTTTTCCCAAGAAAGAATAAATTTAAGGCGTTATACTACGAGATGATTAGTTGGTAGTGAAGCGCTGCGAAAAGACAGAAAAATGAAAGGCGTTGTATTTCTGAAAAACCTTCCTTCGAATACTTCATAGAGATAGGAAGTTTCAAGCTTATGACGTATGTTAATTTCAGCAACAGTAAAATTAATAAGCATTGCAATAGAAAATGGTTGCCTTATTGCCGTTAAAAATTCAAAAGGCAGCTGGATGCTCAATGCTCAATCTGCCGTAATTAACATTATTATCATGCAATGGAGAAGCAGCCTACTTTCAGCTGCAAATAGCACCAAGAACCTTTCGTGAACAATGAAATGGCTTGGTAGGTATAATATGCATCACAAAATAACTTCACTTACCACTATTACATAAAAGTTATACAACGATCGGATTTTCATTCTGTAACGGTAAATCAAAGCAGAACAATTCGTTTTTTTTTTTTGAACGATTTTAATGAATGATGGAATCAGCGAAATTCTGAACATATTATACAAAATGTTTCACCATATACTCATAATTGTGAAATTCCTTGGTGATATAATTATCATGTTCTCCCTTAGCTATTTAGATTAAGTCGAACAGTAAATCATCGGTAGGTAGCCTCAAAGGTTTGGTGAGACATGAGATGATTTCCATGAAATTCGACGCCGGTAGAACTAAATGCTCGTAGGATGTACCTGTAATGCAACTAAGAGGCGCATGAAAAAAAACTTCGAATAACTTGGTAAAATTTCAGTAAATAAGAAAAAGAATCATTAACTTATGGTTTAAGTTAGTAAAGATATAAGTCAATCATAAAGAGATAGGAACGAAAAAGGATTGCATTTCCATACAGGAAATGAACGCTACGCGCATAGTGAATGAAATCTAGCAATAATTTTGCGAAGGGAGTGACATCGGATACCGTTAGCATAGTATGCTTTTTCCCATGGGAACAAGAATATGAGGAAGAGGTATTCCACACATATGCTCTTTCCCATAATAAGTAAACAATGAGTGCAAAAAAAAAAACTCGATGAGAGTGCGAACAAACGAGAGAACCTGTCAGTGAAACGAACAAGCAGTTCAAGTATTCGATCAAACATCTCTCCACTGAATTGCTAATCAACAATCTTAAGTCTCATTCTCATTGACTGCT
This sequence comes from Baylisascaris procyonis, assembly GCA_037389465.1. Lineage (NCBI taxonomy): Eukaryota > Metazoa > Nematoda > Chromadorea > Rhabditida > Ascarididae > Baylisascaris > Baylisascaris procyonis. The sequence goes on along the minus strand of JAZARR010000154.1, from coordinate 2,615,809 downwards.
CTCATGTCTTAGAACTACGCAAACGAATCGTAAAATAGAACAATATGTGCACAATTCTGCAAATAATACATATATGATGTGCATTCAAGGTTGCACATGCAAATTCTATGTGTACGCCGATCACTCTTCTCATGCCCACCGAATAATTGCCTCTTCATGATAGATGGAGAGATTTTTTTGATATATTTTTCAGATTTTATTTTCTTAGATATTATAATTTTTATCATAAAATCCGAATAATTCGATAAGCAATCAATATACAACAGCAATAAATATTTTATATTAAAATTAATCCATTCGAAAATTCATATTTCTTATACGATACTAAATGAAGTTCTCTTTGAAAGAAGCAAAAGTATTATTTATTCATGCGAATAAAGAAGTGAAAAGCGTAATTAATTTTCCATCAAAATATGTCACTTCATTAAATAAACATTAGCTACAATGTTGATGAATTGTTGTGCATACGATGATGAGTGCAATATGCTGTTGACTTATTCATCGAACCAAGTGCCGAATTATTCCTATATTTTCACTATTATAAAACTAAGAGGAATTTCTAAGAAGAGAAAACAACCGTAGAGGAATTTATAGATATTAGTTGCCATAGTTGAATTGAAAGAGAAATTAGTCCTCAACGATTAACTAAAAAGGTTGATTGCAGTGTTGCATAGAAATTTTTCTTAGTAATTACATGGAATTGTGTGTGAGTGGTAGGCAAAAATGAGGAGGAGTAGACTTTTGTAATCTTTCCTATATCGATCAAAATATAAGATATCAAAGAAGAAATTTATAAATGAGAGCAGAAAAGCCTCAAAAGTAACGCTCGTTTGCTTTGATGCGCCAAGTTCAATTTACCATTTTCAAGTCCACAGTTTGCCTCTCTCTCTTCGTTAATATTAGAGAACCTATTTCCTTCGATCACACCAATTCATTTACCTCTCTATACCTGAGCAAATTCCCCACCTTGCGTTATCCCATCGTTGATTCATCCTTCCGATCATCACTTTGACCCGCTGCTGAAAATATGAGTAAATGATAGAAATGATACCCCTATTGAAAACATCTTTGATTATTCCACGTGCTCAAATCGCATCTGTCAGATTTCGGTATTTGGAACAGGCAAAATAAACGCAAAATTCAGCATGTGACATCAAAATTTACTCTATCCTCACCCTGAAGACCGAGGGAAAATTGATTAGCCCGGGATGGACCTTCTACGGGATGGGAAGGAGCCACTCTCTCTAAAGAATGTTGTCTGTCTATCACTCTAATCCCATAATGTCAGACTCGGTCAAATTCGTCCCAAACAAGAACGCTAACAAATATGTTCAGATGAAGGCGTGTGCTCATTTCTCAGTTGTCAATAAATAAAGGTCATTTTCTTGCGAATTTGTCCATTCTATCGTCGATCAAATAAATTGCAAACCACGATAGACGATAGAATAGAGCATCATTTTAATTATTCCTTATTTCATTTATATACCAAAGTCGATCACTCGGATCCATTTCTAAAAAATTTGGGCACGATGAAAATTAACATATATAACCGTTTTCCTTATTGTGGGGAAAAGCTGAATTGCTGTCACAGAGTTCTTCAAAAGAAATTCCCTCACTATATATAGATGTCGATGAAAGTCCCATCGAAGATGTGTGCTTTCAAATGCGTACAACATCTATGTACTGAATCTATTTCAACTGCAAATTTTTGCCGTTATTATTAATTTGCTATTCGCTGAGAATATTACACAAAGAGAAGTTTGAAAATCTATCATTGTTAGTGTATTTTAAAAAAAGTCGAAAATTTTCAACAAATTTTTCCTTCGATCGATTCTTAACTTCTTCATTATATTCGATAGATTCTTAGTTGATTTACTATACTCGAAACTTTTAAATTAAATACATCTTTGAAGAGGTACATAGACGCAAATGAGTATATTATAAACTCATTTTTACTGAAGTACTCTTCGTTGTCATGCGAATCAACCTTACGCTTCATAAAGCGAGTACTGGTATTGAAAGCGTTCTACAACTAGAGAAGTAATGATATTCAATGATGTGATTTGAATTGATTTACTTTTCTTAGCAGCTATGAACGCCGATCAATTTAGAATTCAGAATAAACGTACAATGATATAAGACAAACATATCTTAGTATTCAGCGGAATTCACTCAGAATTTACCGAAAGAAACGATAAGGGAAGAGTTTGACCAATAAACGCTTTCAAGAATAGATCCAAAGCATTTTGATCTTTAAACCACTAGAAGCGATCATATGTTATTTTCAGATAACCTTTTAGAGCATGTTAGCAAAGAGAAACTAAGGAACTTAAAACATTTGCAAGTTTCATTCCTATCTTTCACCCTTCTCCCCACATATAATTTCCTCCCCCAAATGAACTTTCTTCACAATTTTTTTGACTATACATTCCTTTGGGGATTTCGGCACAACATCAACCCCTCTCCCTTTCTGATCGCAGTTGATCTGAGAAATTTGGAGAGTACAAGTCGGAAGCCTATAAAAGGGTAGGAACATATTAAGGACAATAAGCCAGGCGAAGAGACGGCAATGTTGTCGAATAAGGCAGTAAGGGACACATAAACTCTTCAATGGTCATCCACATTCCAACTTGATGCAATTAATTCGAGTCGTAAAAGAAGTGCTTGGAAATGACATCGTAAAAGAACATCATTTGATGCAAATTTATTGATTACTTATATGGATTTACTTGCTTCGTCAACATCGAAATGTCAAACAAAACACAAGCGAATGCTCCCTCAGTAGAAACCTTTCATCGATGTTTATATCACTCCAAAACTTTAGAAGGGAAAGAATTGAGAAAGTAAAAGTCATATACAAGCATTCCTATAAAACATATATGAGCACACATTACACATAATGTATATTTTTATTTATATAATTTGAATTTTTTATATAATGAGGAGCAACGCATTGGAATTAACTTTCACCCAAGCGCTAAAGCCATGCAATGATGAAACGTCGTAGGAGATCCTTGATTTCTCGGATGAACTCACATATCACTTTTGCTTCATCCCCCATCATTCAACTTCCTCTATCCTTCTCCATTACCCATCTAATAAGCGAAGATAATTTCCCCGCTAATTCGCGTATAAACCTATTTTTGCAAATTGCTTTTCACATAATCGCTCTTGCATGATATATTCTAATCTGTGTAACCAGATAGAAAAAATGCGTCGCCATATTCCTCATGAATATTGTGCACAATTTTTCTGATGATCTAATGAAATGGAAAATTATAGAAAATCAATTCGTTTTATGTTCGCCGTTATACATTTGGCGTTTATTTTAAATTTCCTTCATTCACCTAGATACATAATGCATCAAAACAACAGACCAAAACGATCATTACAATCATGAGCAATATTGGAAGAATCAACATTGTGCATTAATAAAACGACCTTTACATACATTTTCTAAAAGGTATATTTAGTTGCCATATGCAAATGAGTTGGAAATTGCAATTCATAAATGCAAAATTGATACGCAGAAATAAAACGTAGAATAGATACATAATTTCTCGACTGCGGAAGCTAGCATGAAAGCAATGAAATGCACGATGGGGATTTGGATGTGTGGAGACAGTGCTGCCGAGCGGAAATAGATATTGCGCATTTGATGCGAATTAGGGTAATTAAATGTGGAAGTATTGCTGTTTTGCCTGAAATTAAAAAAAAAAACATCTGTAGGCTGTCATTTATCCTTTGACGCTTATTCTTAGAATTCTTTATTGAAAACACTTAATTTTTCATCTTTAATGAGCGGAAGAAACAGCGGATGACGAATTATTAAGAAGTTTGCTAGCGATGACGGCGAGAGGGAGACGGGATGAGTTCTCCACTCCTTCCACCCTTTTCCCTTTCCTTCCGGTCAGCAGGCTTGATACTCAGGAAGAATGCAAGATACGATTGTTTACGAATTGATGAAGCATTGCACAGACGAGGTTTCTTGTAAAATCAAAAAGGTGCTGTGTATAAGTTCACCACTTAAGAGCACCCTATCGTGAATCGTCTACGTACACGCCTCAGCGTTTTCCCATAACCGCTAAAACAATTACTTCAATATTTCCATACCCTCTTATTCAATATCACACTTATCCCATTAGCACTATAACTCTAAATAAGTCCTTCATCTAACAAAAAATATGTTATTTAACACATTTCTATGCTTTCCAGCTCTAAGTTATCAAACGAAGAAAAGTGCTAAAAACAATGATTTTGTTCGATCATTTAGTCGTTCTCTGACCTTAAGGGAAATACTGAACAAGGAAATTGCTGTCATATACCGTTGAAATTGCTGTATAATTTGAGCATGTTGGCGAAGAATAAGCAATCTCCCATATTATTGACTCCAGCAACTTGACATAAATAGCGTCAGATTGTTTCCAATAACAAGACTTATATAATACACAGCGTTTTCCATTGTGAGTGCCCTCTGGACTTCAATAGCCAACGTTTGTTGTCAGTTGAAACTAGTACTTGTGATCCTGGCATCAAATCTGTCCAAGAAGAGGTCACTACTGCTTAGAAGTATCGAAAAAAGTCTTTCATGTTGCAAACACCATACTCATATCCCACCAAGAGCAATGTTTAGATCATTACCACGAATCGTTCATAATTCACTAGAATACCGATGAAAAACTTTTTGATCTATTGCTGCACTAAAAAATAATGAATAACTTTCAGACAAAGTTTTGCAGACAATTTTTTTGTTTACTTCAAGCCGCTCTCGAAAGTCTAATCGATTTCAATTCTCCCGTACAACCTGGATAAAAAATGCGGCTTTGAATTCGTTCTAATGCAAAATTATTCATATCTAGAATAAATTATCGCACTTTCATGTTAACCCAGAAAGACTCTCGCCAGATGCATAAATTGCTTGCATTGGGTGAATCTTCACAAAATTGTTAATCGTCATTAATAATCTATTCCACCTATTTTCGCATGTTGTTTTTTTCTGCATTTGTTCCCTGCTCGATATGCTGATATATTTATCAGTTTCTATTGTCTTCCATTAATTCAACAATTTCTTACCTCTTTACCTGATCACTCGACTTCATAATTTTGGTTTTCTTTACTGTCATTACAGTAAGAAGCTGATGAGCGAATTGAAGTTGTGCATCAAAACAGATCACACGGCTGTCGCGTCATTTTGGAGGAAAACGTTTATGGTCTGTTTATCAAAAAATACAAGGAAAGCAGTGTTTCAGTGAAGAGATGCTCGACCTAAATATTTATGATGCTATTAGTTTACTAGCATCAGTAATTTGTTTTCCAGGTGGGCGATAGATTGGATGAATATTTACTAAATGTCCACAACAATATGCATAGAAATTGCCGATCAGCGGCCTCATGTGAACATAGCGGCCCAGTGATTATATGGATGAATAAGCTCAAAATACATCGAATGTAAAATGCATTATTTCGAAAATTCGCAGTGCAAAATGTGCCTCTCTGTTAGAGTTGTTGCATAAATAAGCCCTTTGGATTCGACGTTTTTTCGACGTTTAGACGGCGACGTAACGCAGTAGATGGCAAGTAAGATGGATTGCGCGACAAATTGTATTTGCAAATGCAAAACACTCAAATGTCAATTGGCGGCTGTCTCATTAATATTAAGCGATCGTTTGAATACGCAAATTTTCACATTAGGTTTAAAAGCACCCCCATCGCCATTTCAAGAAAAATATATGGGATTCGAGCAAACTTTTGTGAATCTCACATTTCATAGATTTGCAAACCTGTTTTGTCATTAATCAGTGGAGTTTCTCAAATGTGCAGAACCGGTAATGATTCTTAAAGTTCAGGACTAAGGAGTTTTCAGCATGCAAGACATTATAGAACATGAGGTAAAGGTTTTGACCTTTCAGGAACGAAATTTTCGGTAAATCATTTAATATGAAACAGAACAGTGGTCCGAATATTCTGAATAAGGAAATACATCGGTTAATTTAACACGAATCAGCAATTTCTGATTCCCTAAGATAACCGTTTTACTTATTCTCGGAAGCTGTCTGAAACAAGGATCAGCTGTAATCTCGACATCCAGAATTATTTCAATCCTCGTAATCGATAATTAGCTAAACATGTGCATTTATTAGCAAAAAGGACACGGAAGACTCCGAAAGTTAATGTTCATGGATGAATACTTCCAAAGCTTGTTCATAGGTTTGTGGTTTCAGCCGGGTCCTAGGAGATATTTTCTAGCAGTATGCATTATTACTAACCCTTATAGAGGAATTGCATTCCAAGGAGTATGCTCAATCATTGCAATGAACATATTGATGCTTTCTATGTAGTAGGCTCAAAACCGCCTTGAGTGTGACTTTGGTGTGCTTATGCTGTATTATTATGACACATTGCACTTTCCTATTCCATACTGTAAGATCAGTTCTGTCTTTTCGAAATCAACTTTTGTCGGATGAGTTCAGATCAGTTCTATCGAGATATGCTTGTCTGCCGATCTTATCGCACCAGTTTCATCGTACCTCTTATTATGCTTTCATTACATATTTCCGCGAAATTTCACCTATATACAATTGAAAGCTGGAAAATTTAAAGTGACATGTCGAGCTAATTTTGGACCATGACTTTTGCAGGTTCCAAGCGGGAGCAAACGATTGGTACGCATAGAACGACCAGCGTCATCCACACGAAGTACCCAATAAACTTCGGCAAGCAGAGGCATCTTTCCGCTCATGTTCAATACACATTTGACTCATCCATTTGACATCCTTGCAGCGAAGGAAATGGCAATGACATCGAAGCAACATCATGCTTCAGAAAAGACAGCAAATGCAAATTAATGACCGTTGAATTTCGCAACGTCAGACATGCGCTGAATCGGGAAAGTGATTGTTCAATAAAATGGTCTCCATCATGCATTTCAAGGCAAAAATAAAACAGGCGGAAAAGCAGTCAGAGAAGCTGCAGAATACGTGCTGTTTCATTGCCCACCAGACCAAGCATTGTCATGAAAAGGTAAAAAATAACAAAATAGGTAATAGTGAATTCTCATAAAAGGGTAAAAATGCGGATCAATCGCTCCTACAAATCCGCAAGAAATCCAGTTTTTTACCGCAGGATGCAATCATGTCAGTTGCAGATTTTTCAATGCTGCCAGAAACTTCAAACCACAGTTTCACTCATTCCGGATAGCGCTCTTTTCTTCATTTCTCATGCACAGAAGAGGGCTGGGGGAGGGGAGGAGTAAGGAAGGGATGGAGGGAAACAGATTCTTAGCTGCTCATCATGTTCTTCTATTGGAGTCTTCTTTTGAATCAATCTTTCGTTCCATCAATGTTCAAAATGCTCCCCTTCACTGCATCAAACGACTATCAGATTAGCCTAATCTGTTCTGTTTGCAAAATTGTCATATAACCGCTGAAGATGCAATATTCTATCATTTTATGCGAAGCGATCTTCTAAACTTCGCATCATTCTACTTTCTTATTAGTCGGTCCATTTCTTGTTACAGTCTCTAAAGTTCAGATCGAAATTCTATGCATTAACTACTCAAAGATATTTTATGTGCTCGGTTAGAAAAAATGCTTCAGAAACTGGAGAAGTAAGGTGATGTCATCGATTCTTCACTTAAGTGGGTTAGGGCATTATTGTGCGGATGAGGTTACCAAATGAAAGTTGGAGATGGTTAATCCGAGATTTTTATAACTTCCAATATTTGAGCTAGTGAAGTATGAGTATATTACAAAGTTTTAATCTCGTTTCAAACGTCATTTCTGATATGAATTTGACGAGGAATTTTAGACGGTAAAGATTAAATGGAAAGCGATAGAAAAGCAATGATGAATAAAAACTCAATTAATGGAAGTTAATTGCAGTGCTGAGAATAATTACCCCATCGAAGATAAGCGTTTATAATTGATGAAAAACAATGCATAATAGAGCAGCCAGGTGAAAACGACATTTGCAAAGCTCTTATGCCCATTGCAAATCCTTCAATCAAACATAGCTGCTTTAGAGAATTCATAATTAATGTTGGTATTTGAAGCTCAAAATTTAGGAGAGATGGGAAGGGGAAGGGCAACGAAATTGAAGACTTTCGAAAGAATTTTTTTCCGAGACCATTACTATTTATAATTAATTAAGCACAAAGAAAAAAATTAGTGCCAGCTGCAATCAAAATTCGTTATGGGTGTTTATTTAAGAACTAAAACCAATGAATAGATGACATCATAGCAGACTGGAAATGTGACATGCGGCAATTTAAAGTGAACTGACCCAGAAGGACATTTTGAGCAATTCACGTCATATCCAAACCTGTTATATTGCGATCAATATTCTAATAGAACATCTATTACTCGAATAACTGTCGTAGATATAAGCAGGTAACATGATGAGGTGATAATCGCTTAAGGAGATAAGAAAAGTAATGCAGAATGCTGCGAATAATATAAGAGATTACGAGGCTTTTATTGAGAGAAATTCGGGATGAAAGATGAGTGTGGATTTGTAAAGCGGGAGACTTCAAATTTTAAGACAAATTGAATAAGAAAGTTGAAGTCTTTTAGTTCGATTTAAAAAAAAGGATTTTTGAAGCGATGTCAGTAGTGGTATTTTATCGATTTATAGTCAAAAAATTGAAATGACCACTTGAATAGGATATTCAGATGCACATGAGCAATTTAAATAAATATTAAATCATGTAAAAGAATTATTGGGGAAATTTCGAAAGGCGTTCTTGGCTTACGTTTTGATTACATAGCCCATTTGTCGATGCAATTGAGGAAGAATATAAAGGACAGAAAATTTAATTATATAGAGATGAAAAATGTTGGGAGGAAACTGAATGCAAAGCAAATCGAAAATGGTGTGGCGGAAAAGAGAAGCCCCTCCCGACAAGGCGGTATAGTGAAGAGATTTTAACGCCCATTGTAGGAACGCCCTCTTATTGCTCACTTGTGTATAGCAAGAACATCTATTCTTTAATCATTTCAATGAAAGATTATATGATTAGCATTCCCATAGGTAGTCATCCTCAATTTATTGTTAAATTAACTACTGCGAGAAAGATTTGCATTAGATGTTAGAAGGAAGATCCACAAAATGTCAAATGTTGAATAAAAGTAACAGCAATTAGCTTCAAGGTTGTGCACCCAAACACTTCATTCTTACCTAGAAATGAGCAAATACTAGTGGAGGAGAACAAAAATCGACGAAAAACACCAATTTTGACTATGATTTAAAGCATGCAGCACATTTCAAATGGCTACGCTGTAGAAGCAAACATCTGAGGTTAAGCATTGTTGTGACAGCTTCAAATTTTTACTTCCCCTGTGAAAAGTTGCTCACACCTTTTTCCGCCAGATTACGCAAAATTCATGCACAGCTCTATGGTTTCATTGTCATCGAACAAAGAAATCCATTATGTCTAAAGCGTAGGAGAATTGCATTTACATGTCAACCTTACTTTCACTGTTATGCGTCTGTTGAACAGTAATAGGAGTGATATATTTGCATCGTAACGACAAGTATGTGAAGAGAATTGTTATGTCAGCTTGTTTTATTCTGACTATTCTTGTGACGGTTTCAAGATTCCAAGATTTATTGCTCAAAGTAACATAAACGAGACCTGCTGGTTCATCTTATTTACCTACTTACTTTTGTTAGCACTTGGACAATAGTGAAATTGTCGAGAGAGAAATACACTTATGGGTAAAAACAAAAGAGAAGCATTATAAGCTATTCCTCTAGAGTGATAGAGCTCCCAGTACAAAGCTAGAGATCTGTTTGTGAAAGCTTTTTGATTGAAAATTGGCTTCTCGTTGAATTTGCGCGGTCAACGTACGAATTCAAACCCGGCTTTTCACGTTCATAACGCTGGCTGAACTTGGTTTATTAATGAACTGGTTGAAAAAGAATAGATGGATGTCGTTCTTTCTTTAATTAGCCGTTTGTTGAAAATCAGATTTTGATGCATATCAGCGTGTTAGTAATCCCTTCCATCCTCAAGGTCTACCTGGAAATAAGCTGCTTGCAATGAACTAATTCCGATCAGGCAGGCAGCCAGCTGCAACGATGCATCATCGCCAAGTCATATCACCAGTTAAACTGGGACACAATCCACAAACTTCGAGCCTCACGAAACATCCAACAAATCTTAAATCAATATGGAAGCGGCCAGAAGACAAATTATTTTTCAATATACCAAAGAGCGGACGATCAGTGTGCTCCAAAATGTAACGGCCATCAGCCATCTTGCTCGCAGTCAATATGACAAAATGAACTGATGCCATATATAAGCGTATAAGCTGCTGCTATGCTTCCAGCTGGCTGGTGCAGTAGGCCGTGAACAAATCAAATAGGCATTCAAAATGCGAGCGTTTTTTGCGCTCATTGACGGAACCAAAATTCTAGCATGACGGCAGTCAATCAAGTACAAGTTGTCGTGTGCTGGGTTATCGCCCTCGTTCGAGTCGCAGGGATTCACCTCACTTGGATGTTTCATAAGTGCAAACACCACCATTTTGCGTACATTCACCTTGAAACGTTCATAAAACGACTGACATTAAAATTTCCGATAATTTGAAAGGACAAATATTCAAAATATTCAAATATGATTTACATTTGCATCGCTAGAGTGCCCGTTTAAGATGAACCCAGCCAGCTTCAACAATTACCTTCCAATGGTAAATTAGCAGCTGTAGGTTTCTGACAACATAAACAAAATTTATTCTCGAAAATGCAGCAGGTGTGAAGCCATCCGCATAAAGTTTAAAGTAAACACATATAAAAAAGATGTATATGTAACTGCAGTTGAACATGCGGACGATTGGTGAAAAATTTCCATCGGATAGTGAAGTGTTGTTCAGATGGAACGAAACTCAGTTCGCTTAAATAGTCAATTTTGGATTTTCGATCGACCCGATTCAAATTTCTGAACATTTCTTCTGTGTCTATGAGATAGAAAGTACATGCGAGTGGCGCCTCTGCATGACCTCTAGCTTCATACATTATCGATAGATCACATCAAAGCATTCATTGTTGCATAGATCAAATCACTCACATTTGGCTTTTGTACCTAATAAACGACATTATTGTTGTTATGAAGTACTTTTTAATCAAGTAATTTTCGATCAGTCTTTAAAAAGTTGCATAATTCATGTATCTATAAAGATTTTAGCTAATGTGAGTTCAAAGATTAATAAATAGGAAATTATAAAGATGTTTCTGTGACATTCGGCATTCACAATGAATCGTTTACGTAGAGCAACACTTATCGAACGCCTCCATAATAGAATAATAGTGATGGAAACGTGAATGCAAGAGGTGCCCAGTAATTATGGACACACACTTATCTGAATGAATGCACTTTGCACTCAACATTCCAACTAGCATTCACTTATGCATATTTCAACAATTCAACGCAATCGGGAAATGAGATATTAAAAGGTGAAATAAACCTAGAGAGGACATTGCTGCTCCGGGCAGTGACTATTCCTATTCTATTCTCAACACTTGCACGTTAAATCGCATCTCCGAGATTCCCGTCTCGCAGTTTTTACGTTCTTTTTTCGAACACTTACGCCTTTCTTGTTCCTTGCCAAGGAGTGGGACATGAGACTTTATCGCTAAGTAGAAACGAGAATAACATAATTCCAGGTGCAATAATTGGATATGCCGTTAAGTAATGATGAAATTTAAATGCGATCTTTGAACTGCACAAAAAATTGACACATCGTCACGTAGATATACTATTTGATAGCATTTCGAGATGTGAATGAACTCGAACTGTGAAGAGTGTCAATAATTTATTCATTTGCATTCAAACAAGATATCAAGTAAAACATACAAAATACACATGCGCATAACCAACATCCTCTAATTTATAAACATTTTTCGGACCATTAATTTTTCTCAAAATTTGCATCTTATGATTGCTAACTTTTGATGTCGTGAAATCAGATCACGACTGCTTTTCATTGTAATTTTAACTGAATTAACCTCCCACTCGGAGTTCAAGTAGAGTTGCCCATATATCATTCAGACATCCCTTTTTCAGTGCCATCACAATTCCCCTCCCAACACTTTGCAGCCTATTTGAAGGCAAGAAGGGAAGCCGGAGAAGAGAATGAGAGAAGGAAAAGACCAAAGATAAAACTCTTCAGACAACAATAAGTAACCGCCATAATGAAGAGAGAACACAGTGCAAGATAACCGATGGTAACGCCAGAATGTGGTTAATCAATTTTTCGGTCAAGTAAAATTCACCTTCATTGCGAAGAGAATTGCTGGAAATAATATATCAGCGGAAACGTTAAACGATTTTAATAAGTACCGCCAAACGTCAATGTCACCGAATATCTGAGTGATTTGCATAAAGCGATCGTTCAGTGCTATACGTTCGGTATATATCAAAATTTTCGCATTGACTTAATATCGCTGTATCTAAGAAAAGAACATCGTCATCGATTTTAATGCGCTGTAATCCGGTAACGTCGAGTAATTCTAATCGCACACCCTGAAATTGATAGCGATTCTATTTGAGAGATGACTAAACATTGAACTAATGGGAAATGCAACTATATACTGCTCAACATTGTACTGCACGACTCAAGTGAATTCTGGAGCGGTGCTTTCGAAGAAGTTAGGAGGAAACATTTGTGATTTGTTTATTCAAGATATACTGGACCGAGAAAGTCGTATGGTTAGGTCCGTGGGAAAGTGCTAGGTTAACATTCGCCTTTATCCATCACACGAAAAATAGCAGTCGTGAGCCGTCGAAAATGTTCGGTGTTCATTCTGATTGCTCTCGCCTGGTTAGCTAGGGTCGACACTGATACCAGCTTGCTGGGAAGTACCATCATATTCAGCCTTGAGAGGAAGCTTGACTCATCCGTTCATTAGCGAAATGGCTACCTGACAACTGGAGCAACGCTCGGCTTCACGGCCTATCAAATTATTTTCATGTTCGATTGTAAATCAAGCGGCTGCAGTAACTCGAGAAGTTATCCCAGCAATTTCTTTAGTCGCGCATATCAGGTATTGTGGTTTAGTTCAAGCTGCTGCTATATTATTAATTGTCTTCGGCTTATACCGACTGCTTCATGGATTACTCCGTTAACAGGCGCAACATATAGGGATTACAAATAAATGATTTCTATTATTCTTCGGCGCATAAACTCATGTCTTAACCACTACCATGGATGCAATATCTTCTCCTGCTCCCTCCTCGTTGCTTTGATCCCCGTTCGTTGGTGCCCCTCTGAGTGCCCTGCAAGGACGCTAAATTCCAAAACCATCATAATTCACGTCACGAAGCTACAAGGGAACAATAGGCCGTTTTGAAATTCAACATAAAAATCTCGAAAATTAGAAGCGTTGGCACGGTAGCTGCCTAACATTGAGAAAAGCGCTGCACATTCATTTTCGTTTGGAAAAGAAAAGGAAAAAGGAAAATTTCGTCTGAAAAAGAATTTCTTTCGCCCTTTTTCGATTAATTCCTCTCTCTTTCCTCCTATCTCTTCCTACTCTCTTCTGAGCACTTTTTTCTGCACCTTATTTGTTCCTTTCAAAATCCGGCTATGTGCTGATGGCAACATTTAGAAGGTGAAAGAAGGGGATAAATCTATCTAAGAAAATGGCAATAAAACGATCAAAAGCATCCTGGCGTCTTCATGAATAAGCAAAATGATCTCTCATAGAAGGTCTCAGGAGGGATTGGAGAATTCGCATAGGCCATTTGCATATATGAAATATGTGGGAAGGAAATTTTACTTCTACTTATTCAGTTGGTGTAGTTCAAAAAGTTAAGAAGAAACTCTTCGATTGAATCCTTAAATACTTTTTGCCTCTCCGATGCAGCGCTGAAATTTATAAGTTTAAGCATTGGCTTATTTCAACGTTCACCGTCTTTTTTGTTGCTACTGTACAGGAAGGGAGAAAATGGTGCAACAGACACAATTTCACCATCCAAAATAGAAAAAAGTATGATTACTTCAATGCATCCAAAATCGAGAAAATTGAACTTTTTCGAATATGATGGCGGACATCTGCATGGTTTTATATCTGTCTGATTGTGGCATTTGGCAAATGGGATTAATCGATACCTCGTTGTTGTCTGAAATAAATATTGACTATATTCCAGGAGAGGTGATAACAAAATGAAAGATGAAAACAGCGAATATATCCTGAGTAGAATGTATGAACAGTTTTCAAACTCATAGATCAGCATCAATGATCTCATCTCTCTCGGGATAATAAAACTCTTACAGCTCTACGGAGCTCAAAGGGATAGGCTGTAGGACGGCTAGTCTAGAAGGCGACTTTATAGTTCTAAAAACACCTGGACGAAAGGACTCAACGCAACATTCTCGAAGATTGGTGGCAGCAATCCTCTGATGCAGCACTGCAGGACAGCATGAGTATTGGATGCCATTAAAGAACTCCCGAAAGAACAGAGTGTCATTGTGTTTTGGCTATCGTAATCAGTTGCCGTTTTTCCCCCCTTTCATTCTCCTTTTTTTTCTGCTATTCAAATCATAAACCGTTCTAGTTTAGAATTAAAAAAAACAACAACGCATAATTCTCCGTTCAAAAATAAGCAAATGCAGCTGGCATGAAGGAACCTCATTTTCTTGCTCGCACACTGACCAATTTGACCAACGCGATAATTGGCACTTTTGATAAGCTTTCGGAAGTAATGCAAACATAATGAAATCACGTATTGAAACTGAAAAAGGCATTAGCTTTTGTATTTTTCAATTTAAGAGCATTTTGTACTTCGCTAAAATGTGTAATCTATTAATATCAACAGAAAAATTCATTGTGCTCAATATCGAAATGATTTAGAACAAAAGATGATGTCATAAAGCACATAAATAGATGATGTCATAGCAAAAGGTGAGGCTTTTTGCGTGTTTCTTAATGCATCTCTTCATGATGTAATGCAGTGTATGAAAGTGGGAGCCACATCTAATTTGCCAGGCCATCTTTTCGTATGCGTATATTCTCAATTAAAGTGTATTTGTCCAGGATAAAAGAAGAGGTGATTTCACTTTTATAGAGTGTGCAATTAATTCAAGCTACCTATGCAGAAATTAATCGTCATCTACTTGTTTTGAATGTTTTTTAACTGTCATCTCAGTGACGGTTCCTACTTGTACATGTAACTGAAATTAATAAACATGTACTGTGACCCAACTCTAAAGATTGCTTTTGCTTCATCTTAAGCCTTTGCATTGGGTGTTGAATTCATTCACCGACCCCACTATTTTTTCGACAGCTGTCTTGCCCAATTTCCACGACTACATGATGTGGCATAGTTGTGAGCAGAATCACTTTCACAAATAAATTCCTTTCCATTTTCAGTGCATCAAAGAACTAAGTTCTTTTATTGTGTTAGTTTACTCCACTCATCTTGTGTTCATCCACTTATCCTATTTGAAGGAAAACCATAAGCATATAAAACTTGCTGTCGAGTTGAGTTATCTCTCGTAGTCGAAGAATTTTTCTATATAAGCTTTCATAAGGTATATAGCAAAGTAGTGCCACTCCTGAAAAATTATGAAGCAATACGACTAATATCGAAAGTATGCACGACTTGTAAAATATTCTTGATACATTGAATTTCTCGACTCCTCATAAAATGCACTTTGTCAGAGACACCTATATAAGTGACAAAAAGAGAATCGTCGTAACGTTCTAAATTGAGAATCAATAGAAACAGACTTCAGCAAAAAAAAAAAAAACGTTTCGGCATCGAACGTTGATGTTTTTCTGTGAATTATGAGAGGGTGTCAGCGGAACGATCCGATGGTGAAATCGGCGTAGAGAATTTTTCAAGCAGTCAACATGCTCGTCAAAAAATTTTCTCGATAGGATTTCGTATGGTATGTAGTAAAACATGCAAAATGCAAAAAAAATGCGACAAAGCATTTTTATAATTTGGCTGCTTATTGCTAGCATTCAATGAGAGAAAGCAGACTTATCATTTTCCACTTATTCGCCTATGATATTTTTAATTCCTATACTTCATTTAACTAGTTTACAGTGCCGTTGAGTTATTACTGCTTCCTTTTATTAGCTGCGTTCGTTAAGATTCCTTTAAGTAAATGCAATCATTTATATTCATACTAGGCTACAGCTAAATCGAGGTTTCTAGTAATAAGGATCTATCACGAAATGGAGAGGGATGACCTGAAGATAACGGTATTATTCTAGAGGTTAATTGCTGTTCGGCAGAAACTTTCTATATGCGAAATTCGCACATTCTGAGCAGCACCAATTAACGCTTTGTTTTAGCTTGCAGGTCCTGGCCGTACGAAATGTGAACCTCGAGAATTCTCGATGACGAACAAAAGGCCCCTAAAGCGACATCAGTAATGGCTTACGAATGGATCGTAAAAATAGCAATTCTGCTTTCATTTTGAGCGAGAAGTACGACAAAGTTTTCGCATTTTCATCCATCAAATATCGGTGTTATTTACGTCAGAGATGTTATTTACGAACAAAATTATTTCTGAAATAACTATTTCTGAAATCCCGCACCCATAAACTTCTCACTTAGAATGCGCATTAGCAGCACCTGCTAACATCATTATCAGCCCCGCGGTCCTTATAAAGAAGAAAAAGCCCATCGCGACCACTCGCCGCAACTGGAACGTAATAAAATAAGCTCAAACAACTCCACGCTATCACCATCGAATTGCAACAAAACACAGGAAAGTTGAGAAATTTTAACGTTTTGCATATTAAGATCACCATGTCTTTACATTTTTGCATTAAAAAAGTTTTGCTACCAAAAACTTCTCGACGTTTTCTTGTAATTTCATTAATTCATTTATTTCAACATCAGAAAGGGAAGAATCATGCAAAAAGTATGTGAACACGGAGAGCAAGAAAACGTAGCAAACCACAAAACCGAAAAGAATGCCAGCAAAGGGGAGAGGAGGAGGAGACAGCCGAAACGTTGGCAAAGCAACGGCCTTAGTGAACAGACGTTTAATATGTAACAGCAGCAACGGTGTCAAGATCGTTACGACTCAGCCGGAGTCAAAAAATGAAGGAGTGAGTGCATTAATGATATTGCCATGAGGCACTTTCTAGAACCATAGAACGCAAAACTGGAAATTACGTAGAGCATTGGTTGTATTGCGTGTATTTTGACGAACTGAAGTAGATACGCACATCGACTCTGTGGACGGTGGGACTGAAGTATTTCTAACAGCGGGTTGTCAAAAAATTTGCCCATGACTTTCTAACAAAAAATCGAGTCAAAATTGAGCCTGAAATCTTCCAATGATAATAGGCTAAAGGTTTCTAGCCTGGTATTATAATTCGGCTGGTATAGGCCATGCTAAACTTTGCGGAAGGAAATATAAGCCAGGCATTTCTGGGCCTTATTAACAATCTAATATCAGAAATCAAATGAAAAGACCATGTGGAAGTACAGTATTCCAAAACGAAAACATTGCACTAATATCTAATACAGCTGTGCTGCGGAGCATAAGGAACGTAGTTTCAAAAACTTCAATTTTTAAATCAATTTTCAGGCATAATGTAAGACTGCAATTGCTTATAAAAATCACAATCGATCACAACATTAAGACCATGCATATCTTCATCTATTAAAAAAAAATCTGAAACTTGAGAAACTCGAGCTTGAGAAACACGCAGCCGAATTTCTTCCGAAATTGATATGGTCCACATAACATTTCTATTGGGAATATTTATTTATCACTATATTCAAGCAGTTGGCAAATGCATTAAGGTTCCTTGGGATAATATAGAGGTCGTAGGCAGGATTACATATTGAAACTTGAGGTCATAAACAGACAGCATGATTTTAGTAGAAATTCCGGCTCAAAATTCTATCGGAAACATCGTTAATGTATACAATGAAGCAAAACAGGATCCAAAAACCTTTCCTTCTGGAACATCACTACGAACTGTGTGCAGACCGGACTAGCTATCTCTAACCCTCATTCGGCAACTTCATTCACGCTAAAATGCTCTAACCGACTTTAGCGAGTAACCGATGACACCGTATTTAAAAAAAGGAGTAATTTCTCCAAATTGCACAAATATATGAGGTATGTTAATGCTCTCCATATTTTTGATAATTTCAATCTCCATGTGCATATATTCCGCTTCCTGCCGAGTGGTTCCATACGGAAATACAAGCCTTTAGCCATTCACCTCATAAAATGCTTTCTGAATTATCACATATTAGAGATAAGGATCCATTCTATGCTAGCCTTTTCCTTTAATCCACTCACTCATTCACTCTAATTTTATCTGGGAAAATGATCTCATTATCTCTTAATTTGCATAAAATATATAAGCCGAGCTTATTACGAGTTCGGAGAATAGGTGCTGCATTATCGAGAACATCTCGTGTAGAAGGTTGCTTTCGAAAGTCAACTCTGAATCACGCAATCGCATTAGCTTAAAGAAAATAATCAACAGAATTAAGTGAGCTAACATGCAGAGGCATAACTATAGCATTTTCTGAGAGAATCACATTAGATTTCCCCTTATATCTCTTTCCGACCTAAGAAGTTCCGCAAAAGGCTAAACCCGCTTGAAACGTGCAAATGTCTGGTGGGCAAAGTCAGCGCAAAGAGGACAAAGACAGCTTAGTATAACATGAGGAAAACACACCACGATTTCCTCTCTTTCCGGTCTTGATTATTATATATTATCTCTGCTCAGAAAACCTGGTATCAGTCACCATCACATCAGACTTGAACTTAAAGGCAATAAAAAACTGGTACAATGACGTCAGCGTCGTCGTGATGAGTGTTAGCAGTCTGAGTGCGTGGCACTCGAAGTTCTGGGTGGATTGCGCGATGCCTGAATTCGGAACTTCTCTAAAGAGAATTTTCTGAGCACCAAACCAGCCACATTTTTCCAGTCGTCCCAAATAACGTCTAGTATGTGTAAGTCTTTCTTTTCGTCTTATCATATTTCCTCCTCACTATCGTTGCATTTGCTACGTTCCATTACGATTGCTTATCATACTTATCAGTTTGTGTGCATATTTCGTATGCCGATTATTGCTAGTCGACTGCGAATGCCTGATGTCGAAAAGATTTTGTCGAAAACGTCAAATTGTCGAAACGTCGAATGTCGAAATAAAACGTCAAAAAATAGCGAAATTTTAGACCTTTTTCGTTTCCAACACTCATTTTGGGTTTTTCAAATTAATATATTGCCTAAGAAATCTTCCACAAATTTTCTTATTTGTTTGAGCCATCGGTATTTGATAGATCATTATGCAATTTACCGGTGGTTTAGTTCTAAATTGTAGATTATTTTGCGACTAATTCTGAGCCAAATAAGTGAGCATTTCAATATGATGCATATATCCGCTTATTCTTCTTTTCCCATTTGCCTTATTATGTTTTACTTCTCACTACTTCCATGCATGCTCTACATTTGCCGAATGAAATTCATAGTGATGCAAGTGATTTGATTGTCGGCAATTCCCTTAGAATCGTTAAATAAAACAGCTAAATAGTATTTTATAAATAAAATTCGAAATATCGATTTTCGTTATTGCAGAATATGGCTTTTATTTATTATTACTTCAGAATGTGCTTGTTAGATCTTCATTAATGATCAGTGCTAAAGTCACAAACGTTCCACGATGCACATGAGTGCACGATTTTGCCCGTTTTTCTAACATTTTGAACCATCGATCGATAATCGGAACAATAAAGAGGATTTTTCAGGATATAAATTGCATGACGAATATAATGAAATATAAGCTATCAAAATAGCTTGGACATTGATAGAAGCGACGAAATGAAAGTCAAATTCTTCTTGCTTTCTGTTATTATAAGTTCTGGCAAATTTGTATTCAGTAGGCGCAGTATGGTCACATTCATCTACGTATAAATGCAAGTGTATGCTTGTCTGTTTGCATTTTACCTCGTTTCAACTCGATAATCACTGAAGCTAAGGATGCGATAGCTTGCTGTGGTATATTTTACATCTATTTACCAATCCGGCAGGTGGAAAAGTATTTTACGCCGGTCATATTGCAGAAAAAACGGTCTGCTTATATGAAGACTTCAGCAAATGGTTGAACCCACTAATACATGAATGTATTTTGGTGCATATTTTACAAATTGTTTTAAGCTTTATGGATCTAAGTGATTAGGTAAGAGAGATGGAAATGCACATCTTGTGCCAGTTGTCCTCCAATGATTCTCCACTCATTTGTGTATGCGGTCGATCACTTGTGAACTTCATAAACATTGACTTGGCTTCTTCAAGGAGTAGATAAAATGATTTATGCAAAGCATCGAACTAACAGAGCTTCAAAAGGAAACTGTACAAATTGTCGAACTACACTTTTGGCATAGCGAATCGCAATTTGCGTTAACTAAGTTATCCTCGTAATCGATGATTCAGCAACCGTTTTTTTTTTCTAAATAATATAATGATTATTCATGATTGCTTATTTCTCATTACTAGCTGTTGAATCAGCCTTTTATATAGAGACATGTGGATTTTAGCGTATCGATTCGTTTCGCATTGCGTATTATCGATTATTCATGCTGCGAAAACACGCGTAAAGGTTGATCTCTATGATGATCTCATATGGTTTAGATTTGATATTTTAGGCTTTCTTTTACTAATTAACTGTCCGTTATGGCATAAAAACTGCACCAAGAAGAGCGTCCTCCTTGCAACACCCCCCTTCCCCCGTTTATTTTTCTGTTCTCCCCAATTCTTGTGACAAAGTAACTCCGTTCTTACGAATAATGCCATCTATTTTCTTTTTCCGCCTTTCAGAGTTTCAAATTTGGTTTGCAAAATTGGAATCTACTAATCGATGACTGTCGTAATCGAAAAAATGAGCAAAGTTCTTCCTTTCGAGTATTCTTTTTCATCGAAAATGAAAACTCGTCTATTAATATTTTGTTACGTATTTTGCGACTTTCTAATATTTCTTTTAAAGGCAAAAAAAATTCCAGGTAAGCAATTATGTCGCAGGGTGTGCAAAATGAAAACCGACAAGTGCTTGCATCTAACGAAGTGTCAGTGGCACAGCGCGGACACGGATCTATAAATACCACTGATCGCAGTAGTGGGTTCGTCAATTTTATTGCTGAATATCGATTTCGTTTATTAGCTCATTTCCTGAAAAATATCCAAAACTGCTCGAGTCACATTCTCCAGAAATTTATGAGCAATTTTAAAATATTTGAAGCTTTAATGGCTCGTTTTGTTTGAGGTTAATGACTAGGTAGGTGAACAAATGATTGAAGTGGAATTTAGTAAAAATGAAATCAACTGGAAAGCAAATGAGCAAATTTATCAAATGAGCTGGCGCAATATGCACACTTGCATTATGCCCGGCTCAGTAATCATTTTCATAAATCATCAAGAAACAATAAAATACGCGAAATACTATTTTTAAGCTTCTAATTGATTCCATTGCTCGCATAGATCCTCCGCAACAAGGGTTTGTCTTTTTCTGGGTTGGCTTATGGAAAATTAGGATTCATTGATGAGATAGAACGCACATTTTAAATATTCGTACACTTTTCAAAGTTATTTATTAACATAAAAAACGTTTTGTTGGTTATCTTAGAGTGCGCTTTATGCGCGTATTTCTTGACCTCACTTTTAATGGTTGTCGCATCGAAACAGTTAAACCAACGGGCACGCAAACAGACAGATACCAAACTTGCATGCGCCTAAAAATTGAAACAATCAGCGAAAGAAGGAAAAATTGGAATTTCGGTATATTTCTTTGATGACGAAGTGCCTGTAGGTTTTAACCTCGATCCTTCAAAAGTGCAAGGTTGATAATTACATCTGAATATGTCGATTAAATTATTTTTAATTTTAATTAATTTTGAGATATTTTCTCCAGCGTTGCTTACTGACTTTCTTAATAGTACATTGTTGTTTCTTTCGATGTAACGAGAAGAACACAGATTTCAGTGCATCGAATACATTAGCCGATGAAGAGGATCTATTCGGTGATCGAGCCGCCACATCAGAGAGTATATCACCTGAACAAGCGCTTATTCATATGATGAAATGTATGATGGGTACTGGAATGCTATCCTTACCACTCGCTTTTAAATACTCAGGACTTGCGGTAAGTGCTCTCATTGATAGTTTGTTTTTCGAATTTTCGGGAAATAAAATACTCATAAGTTTAGTCCTACTGATTAATTAAATGCGATAAAACACATCGAAATTTCGCTGTATCGCTCTTATAAAGAGATGACATTGATAAAAATTATAAGGTAGGCACTAATAAAATGATAAGCATTAGACTTTATTGTCTCAATATCAAGACTTCTATAGCCTAATTTAAGAGAATGAATAGTATCCGATTTCGGTGTGGAACTGTTTGAATTTCTGATTGGAAAGTAGATTTGCACCAAAAATTTCCCAGAGAGTGGAACAACTATTTTGGCATCAAAAATTTCCATTGAAATGGTTAGTTGTCTAGGTGATATGCGTTGTTGGAGTCTATTAAATATTACCTTAAATATTGATTCGGCAATGAGTTCTTCTCTCTTTATGAGATATGGAGCACTTATAGGAATAGGATCACTTTCAGTGTTACTATTGAGTTAATCGCATTCGATGCTGAGCTCACCTAGAATATTGCTATTTATTGCTGGATAATTAAGAAATAATGCAGTTACTGAAAAGGAATTGAGTGACTTTATACTTATGCTCAGTGAGAATCGTAGATACTGCAAAATAAATCAAGCAAAATAAAACTATAGGATCCCACAATCGAATCTAATATTCCTTATTATTGATTTATTGCAGTTCGGAATGATTTCGTTAGTAGTAATTTGTTTGATTTGTATCTATTGTGCACGACAGTTGGTAATCGCTTCACATTATACGTGCCTGAGGAAGGGACAAGAGAAAATGGATTATGCAAATGTGATGCGAACGGCCGTCGAGTTAGGACCACATTGGATGCGGAAATATGGATATCTCGCAAAGTAATCAGTTTACCCATAAAGCGCTTTTGCATCAAAAACATTTTAATTTGATTTCTAAGTTCAAATAGATGGAGACAAATAATACAGCAAAAGCCCGGAAGAGAACGGAGGTTATTAAACAGTAAAGGAGATTAGTATTATAAAAATGATGCATATCATCAACCGTCTTTTAATTTTTTCCAACAAGGTGGTGATCTCGAATTCATTAGAACCTAAGTTGATGTTCAACGACAAGACCCTTCAAAAATACAATAATCATAAAAGGATAAAACAAATGGAAGCAGGTCAACTTAATTGTAACTGAAAAAGGGAGACACATCTTTGCTGCTGTACGGAAAACTGGAAAGTCATCCGGATATGACTTCTAACTTTTATTTTCATAATTTCGCTTATACTAGCTGCATAATGACAGTAATATTTCATGATTCTTGGGATATGCATCTCATATGCGACGAAAGAAAACTCCTAACCTATAGTTCATATCTCACGCATGTTCTGTTCTGCTCCATTCCTTATTAGTATGAATTGCGTTGGAGGATGATGGAGGTCCAACCTTCAATGGCACACATTAATTGCATCACCGCAAATAATTATCCCTAAATCTTCGTCATAGCAGTTGACGATGATTGTTGATATTGATTGTAGTCGCAGGGAGTTTTGAATTATGTTCCATGATTACGAAAAGATGACATCAGCCGATGCAGGTAGGCTCACAATTTGATTGCCCACTTTTTCACGTTTAATAGATTGGTATCGGCAAAAGTGCATTTGCTTTTTTATTGTACTTTAATTCTTATTTAAGTTTAATTTCAGGCAAATCGTCAATATCGATATGTTTGTGGCTCAATTTGGATTTTGTTGCGTTTATTTAGTCTTTATGGCTGATAATGTCAAACAAGTATGCAATACTTTGCTTCACTCATTTTACTATTTTATACATTTTTGTGAATTTGCAATTGCAAAGCGCATTACTATAACTGAATATTTCTATGCGTTGTGAGTTCACGTCGCTCTCTTCGTCCAATACAATAAATTAGAAAACCATTGAAACTAGAAACGTGAGGTTTGGTACGTATTAGAGGATTTCAGTTTGGAATAATCAGCGGAATGCAAAACTCGTTCATACTAGAGCTTTTGACATATTTCTCCATCTTTTCCCATGAAAAATGAATAAATCATGACAAGTTTGAGACATTTATCCATCTCCATTCGTCATCTCATTTCATACCATTCAAGGAGTATTTTATCTTAAATTCCCACCGTTGTTTCTTTCGCTGCAAAAGAATTCGCAGAATTTTGTTATTTTCAGCTGTTATTTTGCCAACATATTTCACTTTTTTCTTCGATTCTTTTAATCAAGATCGTTTGCCGTTATATTTGCGCGGATTTTTTTTTTTTTTGAGTATTCCACTTTTTAATCTCGAATTCTAATTGCTGAAATAATAAAAATTCGACAGACGGTCATTACAAGACGCTTACCACCAGTCAATAATCTTTTGGGCTATGCAGTCTTTCATTGACATATTGAATCACTTATTGAGCAAAATGCATTCATAAATATTCGATAAATTTTTGAGTTCTTCGATGAAACTTCCAAAATACACATGTCGAAGGCGGCATGGATCGCTCTCATAATGATTCCGGAAGCAGGTCTATGCACAATACGTCATTTGAAAGCATTAGCACCGTTGGCATTCATCGCTAATATTGTCTATACGATAGCAGTAGCGATTGTGCTCGGATATCTTTTCACCGATCATCTTCCAAGCTATACACTCCCCGCATTTCCGAGAAATTGGAGCAATTTACCGTTATTCTTTGGCACTGTTATATTCTCATTTGAAGGAATCGCTGTTGTAAGTTTTACACTAATTTTATAAGCGAGTGGGTGGAGAAGGCAATGGAGAGGAAGGCGGAGAAGAGAACGTGATGAGTTGCGAAATGAAAGATGAGAATTATGTTGATGACTTAATGGTGAAATGAAAATTTATCTTTTTTTTTTTGAAAAATCAAGCGAGCTTAGAGAAAGGTAAAGATAGGCTGCGACACATTGAGGCAGCAGTCGGGTAATATTTGATGGCAAATCTGCCAGCAATCTTGCATAATTTATTCAGTACGATTGCATCGCACTTATAGAAAGTTCCCATATACTTAGAGAGCTTAGAGAAAGGTAAAGATAGGCTGCGACACATTGAGACAGCAGTCGCCTTAGACTTACTTTTTGAAGTGTAATAAGTCTTCCGAAAATTTTGCAAAGTTTATTTTGAAAAAAGTTAGACTCCCCAATTAAGATGCATTGCACATTTTAAAATAATCTCACTAGTCTAATCTAATTCAGTTTTAAATGTGACTGTTTTATGATCCTTCTTTACGAATATCGGCTACAGTCAGTTTGAAAAGGGGGAGAGAAGGGAAGGGAAGAAATATCGGAGCATTTTTATCTCAATTCGGTTAAGGATGATGACAAATATTCAGCGAGAAAGTCACACGTGACATTTTGTCCGTTGATCTTAAATTGTGTGTGCAATAGCCTCAAGGAATTTCACTCGTTAGATTGATCGATTGGTTAAGTTGTTCGAAATATATTGCAATTCGACGTCAATTCTCACGTCAGGTGCTTCCAATCGAGAATCAGATGAACGAGCCATTTCATTTTATTTCACCAACTGGTGTCCTAAATACGTCGTGTTTCTTGGTGCTCATTATTTATTCATTCGTTGGTTTCTTTGGTTATTTGAAGTTTGGTGATGCCATCAAAGATACAGTCACGTTGAATCTCCCACAGACGGTGTAAGTGTAGCATTATCGATTAAATCTTTTTGCACTTTGATCGTAGTCTTGAAGCCAACGTCGCTCTGGAGCCAATAAACTTTGTTTTTCAAATATATAAGTGTTCGAAGTAGTAATCCAGAAGTGGCTTTTAAATTTTTGAGGGTACTTATTAAATTTCACAGCTAGGTCCATTCAAATATCATGATACAGTAGTACTTGCACCTCAGAATCCTGAGAATTGAGACGAGCTGTGATTCTTATTACTTTGTCAGCCGATACTATCCCGAAGTAGGTAGGCATACCGTCGAACATATTCGAACGCTCTTTTTTCATTATCACCTCTCTAGCATCGATCGATAAACTGGCAGGTCATCTATCGATGGTATTTTTAATCGTTGATGTGATCATTCACTGATTGAATCAACAAGTAAAAGGGAAATCAAGCAGTTGAACAAAAGTGACCGATCGAATTTAATACAATGTTGTCGAGGAATGCTTGCAATGATTGTTTTATAATCGTCACATACATTTTGACGATTTGCTACCTCAAATATAATAAATGGACGGGAAATAATATGTTAAAAGATTTTAAAAATCGTTGCTCTATGCCAAAATATCGCTTCATCTGAAGTGAATTTTGGAAAATTGCTCTCCCATTTTTTACAATTTTTTTTTTTATTTTTTATCTATTTTTTTCTAAATAAATAATTATAAAGCAATATGAAGCTATTTCAAGTGTCAATAAAGCTGAATAATCTACTTTTAGCTTCTATGAAACGATCAAAGTGATGTTTGTTGGTTGTATTTTGGTCTCTTATCCATTACAATTTTACGTTCCAATGGAGAGAATTGAAAAATGGATAACACGAAAAATTCGATCAGATAGACAAAATTTTCTCATTTATTTTATACGTTATTGTGGGGTCATTTTAACATGTAAGTTCTTTTCCCTAAACTTTTTTAGTTGCAAATTTTCTATTTTATTCATTTATTTTATAAAGTTATAGGTCATCATATGCGTTATCAGTGGATTATTGGAGATAAAGTAAAATTTATATAAATAGTGAAGTTGTGCCATTTTATGAAAATGAAGATATTCGTTTATTCTTTGCTTTAGTATATTCTTTGCAGAAGTAATAACTTACATTCCTAATTTACCATTAACATTCACATTATTGTTTAAAATTGAATATAATAAATGCAAACATAATAAGCGATGGATTTCGTAGCACAGATTTCAATAATTCTATTCATAAGTAATCTTTATAATTCGAGAGTAATCGGAACATCAGAGAAATGATGCTATATCCGTCATGTTATTCGTTGATGACAAAATCCTCTTTATTTATATTTGTTGCAGGCTTAATGGCAGAACTGATCCCTCACTTAGCTCTTTTCATTTCTTTGATAGGTGCATTTGTGGCAACAGCTCTTGCACTCGTCTTCCCACCTATTATCGAGCTTTTGTGTTATTATGCACGTGGACGCCTTAATTGGAAAGTGTGGACTATCAATATTTCCCTTTTGCTATTCGCACTCTTCGGTTGCATTACTGGTAAAGAGCTTTTCTTTTCACTAAATAATATTTAAATTATTGTCCTAATTCTATTCGTTTGCTATTTCATGACTACCATTCTGCTCTTTGCGGGTGTTCGCTATCGTCCCTACTTTTTCGCTCCATCGCTTCCTTTGATGAGCATTGAATTTCTTTTATTCAATCACATTCAGGTCTATCTGCCTCAAGATACTACTCAATTGTGATGAGGCAGATTTAGGCCGTTGTATAGCTTGGCAGGATCAATCTGAAGGATGGCTATTCAATATTAGCATAAAATATATTATCTCTTTCGCACCGAGCAATTTACACCGCTGGTAGTGTTCAAGCAAGCAAAATTTCTTAACCTTTGAGTTGTAGATTGCTGTTACTGCTTAGGGGTATCTCCGTATCACAGCGACTTTCCTTCGTCATTTCTCCTTCTCCCATTATGGCTACATCGATAAATGCACAAAAAATATATAACTCATAAAACTGATAGCACTTTTTAACGAAAATGATAAAGAAACTAAGCAACACTAAATTTATCGCGATTTTCATTGGAAATATGAAGCGTTGATCACTTCGATACTTACCAAATAAGCATTTATCAAGTGTAGTTCTCTTTTCGGATATTAACAACCCTACTAGCAGATATCAGAGTAAACCTTATCGACTATATCCATTTGTCAAAGATTTATAGATCTCTAGAAAATCACCATCTAAATTCGATAGTCATTCAAATTCTTCTTCTCGTTTCCGCCTATTATTTATCACTGTGGATGATCTACCATCAAATTATTCCATTTCAGGTACATATGCAAGTATGATTGAGATAATTGCTGTATTTGGTACTGAATGAGTGAACACATCACTGTACCGTAACAATGACATTGATCTATATCATTGTTCGCAATCAGCTGAATAATTGTGATAAAAGAATAAGAATGTTTTCTTGTTCATGAAATAAGAGAGATCATACGAAGATTAAGACAATATTATTGTTGGCCGTTTGAAAAATTTGACATTATTCACAATGGAATTTCTCAGTGTCACTATTTTCCAATTCATTATCGCTTTTGCTATTGCGTTTTTTCCTTTTGAACCAATGGGTGGATAAGATTTCAGATCTTCTAATGCATTGGCAAATGTAATCTATTAATTATTTGCTCTCCTCAGCAAGAAATAAGGGTAAGAAAGGGTAAATGGAATATAAAAAAACAAATTTTATCAGTTTCGATTCAACAAAGAATGCAAATTGTCATGGAGCAGATATTGAGAGGATTTCTTAAGGAATAGAGCACAGATTCCACTCGAATAGAACAAGTAGAATGTCTTGCTTAAATTGCATCAGCTTGATTATAAGATAATTTGACAAGTGTTCATTTAAAAATAACTGAGACTGCATAACTTCAGTCATTTAATCTATGATCTCTTACATCTCTAATGTCCATAATATGAAGATTGCTGGAATTCAACTCAATCAATGAATCTAAAGGTTTTTGTCACGTTATTAGAACCAAACGCAAACTTCGGACTTGGTGATAACACGGAAATTTTACGTCCATAAAACAATCTTCTTGAATTTGTTAAGCATGATTTGAGGAGGAAGTAGTAAACTTACAGAATTTCAAGCAAAACGTCACGAAGTGGTTCAACTAGGTTTGCAAGATTGTCAGCCACATGTTACTATATGTTTGTTTTCCAAATCAAAGCCGTGAAAAGCAAAGAGACAAAAGCCAAAAGATAATTGAGAAGAAAACTTCGAAAAATGATGGGTTCTGAAATTAAAAGAGACGAAATTTTGAGATAGAAAGAAGGAGAAAATATAGACATTGACTTGATTGACTTTTTGAATCGTAATAGCACTTTGCCATCACATATCTGCGTCAGGTTGTCACATCTCGTAAGGGCTGAGTTGTCACACCATCGCTATGACTCACCGTCGTAGCCCAGAGGGATCGCAGAGGGGCTGTGGGTTGAAGGGGAGAGGGAAGGGAAAGGATAAGGGCTGGCAACAGCCAAAGATTGCCAGGTCTATGTAAGCGGAAGCTCCATATAGGGCTATCTTACGCTACCTACACGACACAACATAAATACGGTGAGGGAGAAGAACTACTCAATGCATTTTACTATTCTTAGCAGCTTATAAAATATAAAAGATAGCATTGCAAAACACAAGAATATTTTCTCTTCATATCGAAAATATTTTCTCTTCATATTTCTGCAGAAGGAAACAAAGGAATTTCGTTTGCATAAATAGGATTTTTCACCAAAGCATTCTACAGTGCTCAAGTCTTCACGAGTGATTAAACAATCCATATTTCTCTTGCAAATTTGCGCAATTCCTACGCTATAAAAAGGACTGATTGCCCGCTAATCGACAGTGTCGGTTTCTAATTAACGGCGATTGGCGGTTTCCGAATCGGCGATGGGCGCTTTATTGTTTCTAGTTGTGGCGATGCTAATTGGTGCTGGTGTAGCGTATCAAATGGGTTATCTCGACCCTTATATCGAGCAAGTCAAGCAACAGGTGAACGCTAAGAAGCAATAACGCACAAGAGCACTCGTTCAACAATTAACCTCGAAAATTGTCCTACCGATCGCTCAAACTTCCTGGATAATGCTGGATTGTGGCAATTGTCCAAAACTCAACTCACCTGAATAAAACATTTTTCTTGATGAAACTTCTGGAAAACATTCGATTCGTACGGACGGCGTCGCAGACGTGTCATTGCATTACATGTAATTGTAGAGGAATCGTTTAGGATTGCGCGTTATAGCCATTTGCTATTTTTTACCATTAGGCAACGCATAGGTGCCGTATCCGAAATGCAGTGAGTACGATAAAAGTGCGGAAATTCAAAGATCCTTATTGCAGACATATTCGAAGTCATAAGCTTTCACCCCACAAAGAATCCATGTACCTGGAATGTGATCGAGAAGCGTTTGTATAGGCATAAGTAATACCGTCCCAATAATAAATATATGTTGGGAGACCATCTGCAATTCAGCATTGAGTTGCACAAGTAATCCAGAACATTGAAATGCTGTCTTATCTTTTAAGAATATTTGTGGACGGACATAAAAGCGTTGGTTGAAACGGAAATGTGGTGTGAAGTAACGCTTGTAAAAATCGAGTTTTAGTAGTTCTTGTGAAGTAATTCGATGCCCATAGCCTCAAAATCCTCCAGATGACCGACTCAGGTTGAACTAAAAGAGATTGTGGTTATCCTGAATAAAGTCGAAGTTTACTCTCATCCGAGAGATGACTGAAAGGCGCTTCTGCTGCGATCCGACACCATCAGGCCTCGCTACGATGTAGTCACTGTCACGACACCTATGGTAATCATGCCTGCATAATCTGGGTTTGTTGGTGGGAACTCAGAATCTTGCTGAAGCATCCTTCCCCAGAGGCGACCGATTCGTCGACTTCGTTTCCAGACTCACTCACTCGCCCTTGCAGCTTTTCGTCAATGGCCACCACCACTAAAATGAATCTTTTTGCTAGCGAATATTTCCAACAGGAAACTGCCTTTTGCACTCGCATTAACCACGGCTTCGTGACACAACCAAAATTTTATGCATCAACCTTCCCACGGCTTCCCCTCACAAACTTCGTCTCCCACACGGCCCAACAGCACATAAGCAATCCTCGGAAGCAATTCAAATCGTTTCCTCTTATCTGGTTTCCTCCTATGATCTTCCTTTATCACACCTGGTCTAGTATGGTCTGCAGTGAATGTAATGTAGACTTTATTCATCAAACAGTTTAGGAAGATTATCGAAACTGTGATATCACTTTGCTGGCTTGATGGACATCTCGACGACTAAGACTGAAAATAAAATTTTTACTCATTAAATGAGTTTCAATAGACAAGAAACGAACGATAATGGAAATAAGTTGAGCAGATCGTCAATTATTGCCGAACAAGTGCGAATAAGTCTAGAAGGATGGATGAGAGAGAGCGCTTTTTACTCTTCAATTTCGATTTTGCAATTTTATTATTAGTTTTTGTTCCTTAACATCGACGGAACCACCACTTCAATCCGAATTGGATAGATGATATCAACATCACTGTTAATTTAAAGGTAATTTAGCGCTCTTTTAAATCCAGCTACATGTTAGACGTTCATATTTCATTGGTGATTTGAAAAGAAGCTTAATTATGGGGTAAAAACTCGACTACTTAGCCCATAATGGTGGGTAACAAAAACCAAAACCCGAGGAGCGAGATGTTAGCAATGTAAACATCAGAGTGTTTCTTACGAATAGTGCCGATAAACACAAGTATGCTAGCCGCAGCTAATGCCACAGCCATCCTTGCATGATTCCACCATATATTACGCCGTAAACGAGTTGCATTCTGCATGAACTGCATTGCACCAACCTCCATCTCCTCTAAAACAACCACTTTCATGGTGAATAAATTATCGCGGATACTTTGGCGAAATTTTCAAAGATTCCACTTAGGCGGATTGGGAATGGGATGATTGATTCAAGTTGATGTGCATGGTTTTTTGATGAAAAATAATAATAATAGATGGTCAGGCGTATATCTGTGGGCGAAACTTCGCTGCCTACTGAAATTCGATGTTTAACATTGGCAGCATTGATAACAATGTATGGAAAAATTGTTCCCTCTAAGAGATCATGCGATTTCGACGAAGGTTATGATATCTGTACTTATTCAAGCAAATCTAGCAGAGAAATCCAAAGGAATGAAGCTAACCAACTGAGTTTATAGAATCCACTAATGTGCCCCTTCCCCTACATACAACTACTGCATCAAAAGACCCTCAAGATGCACCTTATTCTTTTCTTTGCTCATCACTCTTTCATCATTACGCCTGCTGCTCTACAGCAGATTTCATTTCTTTTTTTTCTTATACCCGCCAGGCACTTGCTGAAGTATGCGCTTTCTCGATCATCTAATATGGCAGTATTTGCACTGCAAAGCTTTGTTGGACTATAGTTATGCAAGGGTGCACAAAATTCATGCGTATAGAACCATTAAAGAAATTGATTATTCAACGTAAAACCTGATTAGAAACTTTGTTTGAACTTATATTCATGAAGTTTATCTAAGTTTTGAGTTAACCCGGCCAGACAAGAGCCCAAATCCATAAATGCGCATAAAGCGATTGGCTAATTACGAGCCTCTTCCGATCAGCGCGATTTTCAAGCTCGATGACCTAACTGCAGTGAGTATTTCGATCGAGTTGAACGGTTCCGTTCAAAGAAAAAGTTTTACATATGACCTCGGGATTAAAATTAAAAACAGAAGAAACTGAAGGAGCAGCGATGGGACGAACCTGCGCGAGCAGCAACAGCTTCAATGTAGTCCATCCGTTGAAGTTTCCCGTCCATACCATTTTGAGCGTTTTCTTTCATCTTAACGATGACATTTGACTAATACTAATAAGAATCACTATAGTTGCATTAATAAAGCACGAGTAAGCAGATATGCTTCTTTGTTGCGCATTGACTAAAAAAACAAATTCCTATTTGCCAAAGCACCGGATCATATCCGCAGCGGAATTTGCACGTAAACAAATTTGCGTGACCTGGCATCAGAAATTGCGAAAACAGAAGCGAAATTCTTCTTTTCGCAAGGGGAAATTTATGTAAACCAATAAGAACAAGAGCATGATGTCATTTTATGGCCATTTTCGTCGTAGTCTCGAATATGACAAAATTTTATCAACATTCGCCAGAAAATTGTCACTGCTCGACGACAACTGTCAGCAATTAACTTTATCGGTTTCGGTTTATTTTACGGTGAGTCAGTGCTACAGCCATATTAAACTAAAGTAGCTGCAGTTCTCCACGCATACCTTATACGGCCTTGTGCTGCTATCCAAACCCAACCTTCTACCATTTTGAATTTAATTTACATATTGATTACAATTGTCTATACGCATTGCTCTACATCTATATGCAATTGATCGTGATAAATTCAAAAATATTTTAGACAGCGATGAAGAAAATCTCGAGTAGTTTTTTCTGCGTTTCATGAGAAATTTTTACATTGTGACACAGAAGATGAAGATCTCCTATTGATTTTTATTTCAGCCAGCCTGTTCATTATCGAAAGTGTTATCCATTGTTTGCTTTGACTAATTATTTGAGGCCTTAAGCAACAATTTTTGAGTGCCTTGTCTCTGCTTTATAACTGTGATAGGAAATTTGCAGATGTGACCGACAAAATAACATTGACTGCAGAAATTAGGATAACTATTCTTAATTATGCATCCCAATCAGTTTTATTGATCGATCGGAAAGCTCTGATTATGAGGTGTTTTCACTGAACAATTTGAAAGTCATTATTGACCTCGTCATGCTGATCTTGGATTGAGTGGTATTTTGCATCGATGAGTCGATAATCATGAGGAGTAATCGAATGATTCGATTGCTGATCCATCGATCACTTTTCTCAATGGAACTCTATGCTGACAGCCTAGAAATAAAGAAATTGAATAAATTTGTGAAGTGAATCACTAAAATCGATTATTTCATATGTCTGAAAATGTGGCATTCATAGTATCGCACTGAGGTTGTGAAGGATTTGTGAAGTCGCAATGAAAGTAAAAGCCACTGTTGGGCAGAAAGACTAGGAAGGAGGGGAGGAGAAGGGAGAAAGCCATTGACTTACAGAAAACAGAGGTGGAATAAGTTGTTGTGGATTGGGAAAAATAATTGAAAACATTAGGATCAGAAAAGATTACAGATCTTCAAACGATATCCTGAAATGCGACGAGCCAAACTGCACTCAGCACCACATAGTCGATTACTTATGCAATCGCCTAAACTCTAAAATTCCACGGCTGAGGTTATTACCATTACTCGGCTGATCACCAAATTAATGATCATAAACGAGTATGTGAGACCTATTCAATGACCGAATTTCACAATTTGCCCCTTAAGCTTCGAATAATATTGTATTTTCTGCAAATATACCTAATGCTCAAAGGACAAGAAGATGATTTCAGTTTTGGCCAAGCGGAGCGGACATCCCCTTCTGCACATATATTTTTGAAGCGCTTGGAAGCGACAATCAAAATGGAACACCCGAGGGAGCCCCTGTGGGACGGGGAATTGCACACTCAGATGGATGAACCACTGTTCCTGAGGGGCAAAAGGATGGCTTGCGCAACAGAAACGTCCTATCTGGCGAGATGTATATGCATGCAACTCTCCTCGAAAGCCATAAGTGAAAAATTCAACCTGTTTTCTGCTGATATGAATTACTGGTATTTACGGGCATCATTGTCTTTATTCATGGAATGCGTTTTCATTGCCTTAAATCGTTCTCAGCTTTTTTTTCTTTATATACGAACGTCACCTTTTTTCTTTACATGAAAAAATTTTGTGAGCAGCGTGTGCACTATTCTCCCAGTAGTAACTTTCGTGATAAAAACGACAAGCAAACCTTTCAGTAAGAAAACTTTGCTAAAGAATAAACATCAAATGCCTCACCTTGTATTGCTTTCATCGCTTTACTACTCAAATTTAACTACACAAACAAAAAAAGTCTCCATCACTCCAAGCTTCAAAAAATCAGTTAAATTTGCATAAATTTGCATAAATTTAGCTGTTTTTTAAAGCAAAATATGTGAAAGCCTTCAATTCACGGCAAAGAGCTGTTAATCTTTACTTATCGGCTGCTATCGCATCCGATTACAAGTGACCAAGTGACTGCTTCCAGAGAATCCCTTTTCTCTTTTCAGCGTGCTGCTAATTGGAAGAAGCATAGCATTCAATGGTGGTGCACGTTGTGATTTTTAGTGCAAATTTTGAGCGATATGGCGCTTTTTTCATCAAAAATTTAAAAAAGGTTCAAACGCATTTAATTCGTTCGTTGAGAAAGTTGATCTTCTAAAAGCTTTTAGCGCTATCACTGATGGCATTTTAAATTAATCACTCAAAATCGCACATTGAAGGGACCAAGATGGAGATGAAAGCCAAGAAGCAAACTGCAACAGTAATTAGGGATAAATAATGCTTGCTATTGACGTGAAGTAGGTTTTCGGAATGGAATGCAGATGAAGTAGACCACAGTAAAGTGATTCCAGTGTAAGGAAAATCAGCAAAGTGCAGAAACATTACGATCATCCCCCATACACCTTTACACTAGTAGTGATAAAATCGAATGTGAGAGCAATTTTATTTTTTACTTTAGTTTTTGAGCAATTGTGCAACGGTTATCAACCTTAATGTGTCAAAAAAAAATCCATTACCTTTTGCTATTAGCGCAAATAGACGTGGACACATTACACTTCAGCTAACCAAGTAGAGCGAGCACTGGGACACGGGTGATTGACTGAAAATTGTGAGTAGCACACCATGACCTCACGGGATCAAAGATAAGTTTTTTAGTTCAATAGGGCATCAAAGATAACAATTGCTCTGTGATTTATCCATAGAAATACGGCGAGGAAAAGACGCAAATTTTTGTTTTTATTTAGTTCAACTAGAGAAGAATATACCATACTTGTTTGACTATATTAGAGTGTTCATTTATACGTAAATTATCGAAGAATTTCGGTAATACTGAGCAGTAAAAAACGAAAATTGTCCGTTTCATGCACATGTAGTAAACATTAAGCGACATAACTCTTTATCTGATCTTTTTATGAAACTTTTATTGCTGCGTTCACTAATTACACGTTGTAAACGATACTTGCAGTTATACTTTATGAACATTTTATTGGCGAATTCTTGTTGCAAGTACGACGCTTTCAAAAAAGTGTATGCATAGCAGCCAATTAAAAAGAAACGAATCGATATCGATTAGTGCGAAAATGACGATGTTTTATCGTATTCACCGTCATTATGCTTGAGGGGCAATTTCCACTTCGGGTCCGATATCATATACCTGAAAATACCTTCATTGAAGGAATGAATTACTTATGTAGATTATTATCTTTCTGATACCCACTTTCTGCGGCATGTTTTTTTGATTGTTTGCTTAGGGGCAATTTATTGCAAAGATTTACTTCGACATAAATGCGTTCAAATATAATGAATGCGTCCATGAGGGAGCACTCATTATAACGTTGTTACTTGGCCAATTAGTAAGTAAACGATTTTTTCTATATTGAAGAAAATAAGATGCAAATATCAACTTGTTTCCATACTGCATTGAATTGATAAATTTTGCATGCCAAAGCAAATACAAAAAACCGTTAATTTCAAGGCATTCTTTCTTTTCAGTATGCTTTTTCTTGGAAAATATCCGAAAAAAAAACATTCTGCAAATGAAACAACCGAAATTAACCAAAGAATATAGGCAATACCTCATGTTGTTCGGCGAATGTGAAATGCTTGTCCCCGTTCGATGCGCTATCCGTTTCAGCACTTTCCAGACAAGTATCCTCAACAAAACTCTTTGTTTTTGTTGCGTAAATTTATAGATTCTTTTGAATATATCAACGATTTGGGAATTTATTTGCTCGTTTGGTAAAGGAACAAATTCAAGAGCCAATTCGAGGACGTTGAACGACGAAGACTATCAAATGTTGTTCTTTGGCATAGTCTAGTTTCAGGAGAATCCAACTACCTATTTTCGTCGTCCTAATTCGATAATTGTGGTAATTATCATAAGTAGACTACGGTCCGTTTACTGAAATATAGCGTACAGTAGTTCACCGTAACATACAACACGACTGATATGCTAATCAGAAACAATAATGCAATGTACGGTATAGGAAAATTTTTTTGGAAATATAGTTAGCAGTAGAGAACAATACAGCATTGTACAGCATATGAATCATTTTGATGACAGAAAGAATAATATTATAGCCACATCATCATAGCATCTGTGAGAAACCGTTGATAATTATAGTATAAGGACGAAATGTCGTTTTTAAAGACAATCGGTTAAAGCATCACTTAGCGTTTGATATCTCATATGTTTATCCTTTATTGAGCATTCAATAGCCTAAAAAGTTTAGAAAATGCTCTCTCTCATTTTCATGTTCAATGCTCATTTAAATATGATCCAAATTGAAGTGGAACAAAACTTCTAAACGCATATATAACGGAGAAATGACCATCAACGCGATTGCAAATGCAAACGACTTTAATTTGCATGCATCACAAAAACATCCTGTAAAGATGGTTCATTCAAAGTTACCTTCGCTATTTTAACTTCATTATCGATCTCGATTTTTAAGGGGCCTTTGTGCTCGAATTGATTTGCATCCAGATATACCTTTTCATTAGTGGACACTGAAATAGTTTTTCACATATGAGCCTCCTCGTGTTTCGACCGATCTCACTGGAAATAATACCTGATAGCACTAGATCGACAGATCGGAATTTCCGTTTCGTTTAGAGGATTGTTCAGCCTCACTACCTTCGGCAAATATTTGTGCGATACAAAGTAGATGAATAGATGAATATAACTACTCTGAGGTTGCAACTTATATAGTACTATCCTAGAACCAAACAGTCAAATGTAGGAAGTTCAAAGCGTCTGCTGCATAGCTAATTATCATTCTCCTGGTCGATCGCGCCTATTCAGTTTGTTAGCTGACAGTTTGTTAGCTCTTATGGCTAGCCTGCCCAAGACTGACATTGATTGAGCATAAGTAAAATACAAAAATCACTTACGTCCCAGAAGTTTCTTCAACGGCAAGCACATTCTTAGGCAAACTTCGAAGCGCCCCGCTCACAACTATAAAAATACTACAAATAAACCGTCCAAATTGTTTAAATTCATTCAAATAATTGGGCACTTCGCAGAATTCCTCTTTTTTTCATGCATGCCGCCTTTAATGCAAATGCCTTAGGAAGACTAGCTTCAATTAATATTTATATGCAAATTCTATGAGCAATATATGCAAATTTCCAAATAGTGCTCCATTGAAGCGATTTGAATGCAAATTCCTGAAGAATATGACGGTCTTCGAATTGCAACAAATAAAACTGCATGATTACTAAGTTAGACTATTCGTATTTTCGATTTGTACACAAATAAAACTTGATTGCATAACTACAAAAGAGTATGGTAATCTTATAGCACAATCTATAAAAACATGTGCGAAACAAATCGCAACGGATTTCCATATTTCAGTCTTTTCTGATCGGATTATGCAAATTTGTCAACCCTCAAACGGTAAACATATCGGTGAATTTGCTTAGGGCACAAGTATAAAAGGAGTGAAGTGCTACATTCCCATTATTGTTAGATTCTACTCATCAGTGCTCGGTAGTGCCCATTCTCATCTGAAATTTCTGTGATGGGTGCGTTCTTGTTCGTCGTCGTTCTGCTGTTGATCGCTGCTGGTGTCGCCTATCATATGGGATATCTGAATCCATATATCGAGCAGATCAAACAACAAATGAACGCTACGAAACAACAAGCGACGTGAAGTGCTCACTACGGATGAAAAGAACCGTCGCCGTCCCAAATGCCACTGAAATCGACCACTGTTTACTGAATACTGGAAGTTGGCAAATAACATTAACTATGTCCTTGCTAATAAAACCTCGCACTTGAGTCGTTTTGTTTTACAGCTGAAGTGTATAAGCAACGGCGGGCAGTTTGGTGGTGATGACGATCGTGGCAGTGCCTCGGCTGACTTAGGCATCCTTGCATCTACACCATATTTGAGTATAATTCACTCAAAGTGCTGATTCTCCCCAGTAGTGAGGAAGTAGTTGTAGACTTCGGAATTTCCGGTTATGTTTCACTGTAAGGACGGGCCCCCTTGGATTGTTTAGTCGCCCGGGTCTTCTTGAGATCTGCATCCTTCGTTGAGCTGCGATCTAGTAGACTGCGAAGCAACACAGGCATAATGGCGAACAGTTTATCACACTTATACAATAAAGTAACAAACAAGAAGGGACACTAAGAGAGCTTAAGTCGCCAGCGCGATCCCGCAGCCGAATTCCACGACGCCGCCGACCACCTCGGGCATTTTAAGGGCCAGCCGTAGGTTCAGTCGGCCCTAAGACCAGTCTAGAAGCTGGACTGGACACACGAGCACACCAACCCCTTCCACATCCTCCCAATTCTGCCTTAAGATTCATGCTGCGTAGTCGTTCTACCCGCCTCTATGCTCTTGACCTTCCTTTACACACTCTGCATGGCGCACTGTTCCTGTTTGGTCTATAGCCGACTGATCCACCTCACATCATGCCTCCGAATGGATAATGCAGAGATACCAACTTTTGTAACAAGTTGGCACCTGATCAGTAGTGATTGAGGGTTTCGTCTTAGGTTTTTGATGTTGTGAATGTGAGTCGTCGTTTCACGATCACGCTTTTTAAATGTGTAGTAAAATTTGCGTTCCTTCTGTGGCCGGTTGAAGAGTTTTGAAACTGCTCCTGCCGACTGTTTTTCACGAGAAGTTGAACTTTCAAGTTAACTATGCAAACAAAACAACACCTAGGATTTGCGGTAATGACCGCCTAAGTAGTACGTATTCTCTTTCATTATCGTAGGGAATCGGAAAAATACTTTCGCCGTTCCAAAGCGTCAACTGCGGCGAAAGCAGACTAACTGCACCGCAATTTCAGTGGAAATATCTGCAGAACATTCTGCACTTAGAATGTCTTCAACCCTCAAAAAAGTAACTGGCACTTTAATTACGCCGCAATATTAAAATGGGAAAAACTGAAGCCTGAGAGTCTACCAATGTTATCCGAAGCACAACTATAAAATGTTTCGAAATAAACGCCTCAAGATGAATCATGAGTAGTTTGCTCTACAACCTCATCAGAAGTACTTGTTGGCGTATTGACACTCCGTTAAATTACTAGCTCCATCCTCTCCTTCCCGTGATTACATGATCAACTGCTGCTCGACAGTCCAATAATAGGCCGCTGTGAACTCATAAATTGAGCTAATGGAACCTAATAGGAGACATTTCAAGTTGTCGAAAAGTCAACAGAGGATGCTTTCGTCTGCAAAAGAAACATGGCATTACACAATGCGAGGAAGGAAAAGGAGGTAAAGTTCAGCTCTCACTTAACTTATAGCCGCATATTACAACATTTTTTGTGGTTACTTTATACTCGGCAAAACTACATCCTTCCATAGTACGCTCGCCCTTTCCAAATCAATACTAAGAATCCCATTCTCATCTCCTTTTCCCGAACCCGCACAGAGAATATTATTCCCAGCGCTTGCCCCGTCGGCAAAAAATAAAGACAACGAACACTACTCCCAGGTGGCTCACAAACAAGTACGAACGTTTATCTGCCGAATAATACAAAAATTAGAAAAGCACATATAAATATAGATTGACTTAAAAATCAGGCAAAGAGAACATAAATGAATTGTTTAGTAAACTGAAAATATATCAGCGTCAATGAAACTTTGAATACTCAATACGAACGGACAATAATATGAAGAAGTGAAGCAATGCCACATTCATGATTTAATTGTTGGCAGGAAATGTGGATTTTTGCAGAGGAATAATAAAGCAGCAGTAATAATAAAATCACTTATAAGCAATTTCCGCGATAGATTAACAAGGCATATAAAGTGCAAAAGACGGAATAGTATACCGATGACGTCTGAGGAGCACCATTATGAGAAGGGAAACATAACATCTCCTAAGCTCTTCTCAGCTCCCTTCCCCTTTCTTTTAAAAGACCATCTGATGTATTTCACTCACTGATTCGTCATAGATCATTTTGCTTCCCTGGCTATATTTTCGAGTAAATCCTACCCTTTTTCTCTAAATACACCTTACCCTTCTGTAAGTTCGTCGTAATATAGTAGCAAACATTGCTATCATGGGCCAACATTATCAACTCTCTTGCCTGATAAGCACAAGCTTATCAAGCGCTCTCACTGATCACTTAGGAGTATTTTCAGCATAGTTTGTTAATCTCAACTTATTAAGAATATCAGTGAGTGAACTCCCCAAAATTCAAAATTCAACCGAACCTCTTCGAAAACATATTCACCACCCATTATCATCCTTTAATCTGCTAACGTCATCGCCTGCAAAAGTTGAAATGTAGACGCTTGAAAGATTACTTTAAATCGTATTGCACTCAAATAAAAGGCATAGGGAAGTGAGGACCCCTCCCCCACTGCGTCCACCAATCATCACTCATAGCCTGTAAAATTGCTCAACATTTGAGAGATGTTCTCCACCTAAATTTTGTCCATTAACATTAAAAGGATCTTTTGTAAATCGTGTTGAATTCTGTCGCGGTAAGATTACTGCTAATATAAAGCAGCTTAAAAACGAATCTGAAATTAAATTCATATCCACACTTCACCTTTAAGGCTCACAATAAAAAAATTTAAATTGCGTTATACATTAAAACGCAAACTTAAAATCAGTAAAAATCAAAACAACGAATTCAAATCAGAAGATAGCGAATAATGGAACTTATTGCAACGTGGAAAATGTTTTTGGCTTCAATTAGTGTCATCCTTGTCCTTGGTGCCATGTTTGAGCATCCTTGTGAACTCCACATAATCGAATCGACCATTTTTGATCGGCGCATCGCGAAATAGTTCATCCACCTGAAATGATCTCATAAAAGTATCACTTCTAAAGGAAAAACAGGTTTTATTGTCTCAATCGCTAGTAATAAACCGCTAAATTCAGTACTCTCAATTGCAAATCAGTATTTCAAATCCTGTAGTGGATGCGTTCCACAGATATTCAACAAAGCTTGAAAACATGAGATGAAGTACTGGCGCGTCTCGATTGTGCCATTCGAAACTCTGAGTCATTAGCCGATTTGCGGCTCGAAATTTTTTTAAACGTTGATCCCTTTCATTCTATAGGGCTGTTTAAACGAAAGGTCACTACCGAATAACTCTGAACAATCTTGTCCTCCAGAATCGAATCATCTAATCATAGTACTCTAGCGATGCCGATGTCGTTACAACCTAAGCACAAAGTCATTGGGCAGACCCTTCTCAACCTCAGCCTCTCTCCAAAATGTTTGAGGTACAGCCTTTAAATGATTTCGCCTTTAATAAATTAACGAACGTCACACTATATCAAACGCTCTCTCAACACCTGACTTTTGATGTTTTGTTTTCTCAGATTCGATTAGCTTAAAGAACTTCAAAATGGTCTTTAGAACTATAACAGCCGAATAGAAGACGATCACCCCATAAACATATGCGACGGCAGTCATAAGGGTGGGTACCGGGCCATCTCATGTCACTTTCGAGCAGCCGTTTGGCCTTCATAAGCATCAGAAAAAACGCAGCTGCGGCATTATCGTCTTCTGCCGAATAAAAGCGACTAACATCCCATCAACGGTAAAGGCAATCAATAAAAAACGGATAACGGCTGGATGGAGCAAGAATCCGATCCTCCACTACCCAGGAATCTTTTAATGCGGTGAGATGTTCACCAGTTGGCAATATTAGCAAACCTGTTCATCGGTGTAACGATCGCCCATCGTTGTTAGCAGCTCTCTTAACCGATCCTCGTTTAGATAACCACTGTTATCTTCATCGAAACATTGAAAAGCATTCTTGATTACCTGAAAATTTTTTGAACTCTCCACCTTTTCCAATTGAGATGGGTGAACACCTACAGTGCCTTTCCCTTATGGGGCCGAAAGAAGGAATAACTAAGAAAGAAGCGACATTAGTAGTTAGCGAAACATGTAGTGGCTACAGGCCTAAGTGCGGAAGATCCTGGCTACAGGCCCACATGCGGAAGACAACATAAACATTGATGAACAGTCAGCATTCCACATGAAAAGCTTCGGTGAATAAAATATGAAACCTTTCCTTGCTTAATCACTGTTTCTCTTATTACCAGTGAACAATACAAAAACAATACAAACAGGAAGACTGCATTTAAGAAAAAGTTCGACCTCTTCCGGATCGGTTCCAGTCAGTTTTTCACCAAACAGAGTAAGAAACATTGTGAAGTTTATCGGTCCAGGCGCTTCGCTTACCATCTTCTCGAGGAAATCTTCTTTCACCTCTTTTCCTGAATTGAAAACACATAAGTATTAGCACAAGCGGATAGAACACATTCAAGCGCATCCATATTACATATTAGGACTGTGACCGTAGTCCGTCCCGCAAGAAGATTTCGCTCCATTATATTTTGATGGATACGCCTCTTGCCTTGATGCGAGAT
Source organism: Baylisascaris procyonis (assembly GCA_037389465.1). NCBI lineage: Eukaryota > Metazoa > Nematoda > Chromadorea > Rhabditida > Ascarididae > Baylisascaris > Baylisascaris procyonis. The sequence continues at coordinate 2,572,420 of JAZARR010000154.1, read as the reverse complement.
CCCCTGGATGCCGCTCAGCAGTAGGTCTGATGAAGTGGCGAAAATTCTCCAAGCGCTCAGACTGGGTCATTCATGCACCCGTTCATATCCTACTGTAATACACTTCAAGAAAATCTGTCATAAAAGAAATGCGCAATTCCACTCCCATCTAAAAGTAACGAATGCATACAGCGTGAACACTCCCGCTTTGCAGGTGAATGTTCCATAAGAGCGGAGAGATGGGACAGAATACACTGCAGCAAACAAATTCTCTCAAAAATGATCAATTCCGAGAATCACCAATTTAACATCAAAATCAGATATGTAAAATGATGCAAAAAACAATTGCAAAACGTTCATAAATCGCCTCAACAGGTACATCATATATTTTGTATATTTGAAGAGTTGCAAACGAAACGCACATTTTTTTTTTGCACTTAGCAAATGGTAGTACTGCAAATATGGTGTTCTTTTAATGCGAGAACATTGCATGAAGATAGCCCCTTATTTGAATACCAAGATGCTGCCACATTTCCGTGCCAACATATTTGTAAAAAAAAATATTGTTAATCCACTTCATATTCTCTTTAAATGGCGGTGTGCTCTTGCAGTCAAGTATAGTTTACTAGTCAATGGTGATGTAAACCTATCATCCCCTTTAACAATATGCTCAGTTTGCTTGGTGTCCTACATCATTCATCACCGCATCGAAACCTCCCTATTCCATTTAAGCTATCTAGGTGAGGGAAGAACGGTTGTTTTACGACAAAGGAAGATAATGATAACTACCTAAAGAGGCGAACATATCTTGCAAATCTTGCACGTCGATAAAGCCATCACGATTTTGATCGATCATATTGAAAGCCTCTTTGAATTCCTGCAATTGTACCTTTATAATAGAGCAATCTGGAACTTCTCACTTGCCCATCAATAATTTACTTTTCCCATACTTCGGGAAAAAATATTCGCTATCTAATTTGATACTGAGAAAAATACTCTTCTTTCACAATAATTTTCAGTGCAGCTTTTCCTTTCCCATACGCATAAAAACGTGTTCACCTTCAATACTTTCCACAGCTAAAAAAGAAACGTCTTATAAGATCATATATTTCTGTGGGAACAACAACAGCACAGATGGAGACTATATCTCATAAAATAACGTACTGCCTCAAATAGAACCCCTGGTTTTTAAATTCTGTAAAACTTTTAAGGAAGCAATCCTTTTCAATGAGTTATAACAAGCAATTTCCCAGTAGATATCAATGAGAAGGAAATTAGACTTGAGAGAACACCTGCGAGAAGAAAACAATAAATATACAGATGCAAACAAATATGCAAATAAACGTACTGCTAAGATGTATGTTATTGCAAAATTTTGCAAAGAAAAAACATAAAAAGAAACCTGAATTTGAGCTTGATCAAACATCGCAAAAACATTGCTGGTGGCACGTTGGGGACGAGGCCGTCGATTCAACGTTTTTCTAGAGGCCATCTCGACGTACACTTACTTACGTTCACGGCACCTACAAGTAAAAATATTTGACCTGAGGAAACCAATATTTGGAATGTCATCGAATGAAACGAAGGAAAATCCCATCAGGCTCGATATTATCTACATCAGGTGTTTCTCATTTACATTTTCATATAAACGAAGCATAAATATGCACAATATGCAAAATGCGACCGAGGCAAAGAGAACGGACAATTGCGCCGCCCATGCTTTAGCGTTATGTAAGCTATAATTTGATAAGTTTTCTTAAGGACGAATGCGCCGTTTTTGGTTGAACTCTATGCAAGCAAAAGTTGATGGCGCACCTGTCCGTTCAAGAAAAGAAAGTTATCATGTCAGTGCTTAGAAAGAGCGAAGCATTCCTTTCAGCACTTTAAAATGCAAGAATACTGTCAGTGCCACAAGAGGACTTCAAAATATGCAGAAAGGGGTCTATTGGTACGATTGCACTGAAACACATCCGCGTAATCCCCTCCTTTATACGTCAGGGCTACGAATTCCCTTCTCGCGGGCGGGGCTGAAAATTCCGTCACTCTAGTGACCAAAGGGATATTCCTATATTTTATGAAGGAACTGTTAGAAAACTCTATAGAAAAGCAGGAAAAGACAGTCATATTAGTATATATGTTTGAAATTTTCTATACAGCTAGAATAAGGAAGCATTTTAACACAAGGGGGACCGCATGAACTGTGAATGGAATTGATTCGTATGCGAAGGAATCAGCGGAAAGCAAAGAGGAGGTGCGTGAATCATCACCATGCATGGGAGCAAAACGTGACTCATCAATGATGTGGCCACATCGAAGGACGCTTTTCCGATGTGCTCTCAAGCAAACACCGCTCCGCAATAAAACGAAATAAAGGTGCCTGGAGTTTTCAAAATTCTGAACGATTCCACAGAAAAAACTCACTGAAAGGATGTAAATTGCTACTGAGAAGACCATTTTGAACAGCCAAAAAATATAGATAAATAAAGGACGATGCATATGTTTTTGTGAACAAATTGCAAGTGCACACCAAGGAATACACATTTAATTGTGTCGCTGGCACGAAAAGGTAGATCTAGGAAAGGTCCAAGAAAGGGAGCATTTCAGCTCTTGCTTCCTTCTCCCGATCATCCTGAAGCCACCAGAGTGATTTCAAAGCAAAGCAACTGCATATTAATGCAAACTAATATTATAACAGAGGTTTTGAGAGCTCCGAAACCTGAGATTAGGTCAGGAGGTCATCGAGGTCTCAAACAGTTCGAGCGTCGCTAACCGTTTGCCTCCAAACCTACCGACTGTCAACCGATATTAAAAGGAACAATGCGAAACGATAAGTCAAAGTTTTCCGGTCCGGCGCTCGGTGATTCAGCGCAATTTATGCAAAGCCGCATCAGCACTGTCTCCAAAGCAACACATCTGCATGGATTCTCGATTGTGCTATTCAAGTTCAGTAGTCGCATTCCTCATAGAACTCCCCCCCCCCCCCACCTACATCCCTGACCCTCGAACCCCATTCCCCTTCCCCTTTATATGCTGCGCCACATTACCTGAGCAGGTTGTCCAAAAAAAAACACAACATTCCGCCAATCAAGCAATTATGAGAAAACCACGACGTGAAGTTCCGTATGTACGCACGCTCGATGTGCCATTACGTACGCGTAAAAATTTGAATTGCACCCAACTACAGCATACCGCTTATGCAACAGGCTATTCGCTTTGATATTCATTGAGAGAAGAACGCCATCAAAGAATTACAGCGATGATGGTCACTACGAAGAAGTAATTCCACGGAATCTAGCAGATAGTAAAGCTATCATCACAATGGTGAATTCTGAGAGGTAGAGGATGAAAGAAACGATCTTGTAAAATTAAACTGCTTTTTATAAAAGGATTTTTATCGAAAATGTAAGGATACATATAAAGGCATCAAAATGCTCTATTGTATAACCGAATCAAAACAAACAGTTAAGGAATAACAAGGGAGTTGACTACGAAATGGATTCTAAGAGATAATGATAAAAAGAATGGATGCATCATATAAATATATAAGATTATGAGCAGTCATATAAGTATATTCAATTATGAGTACATGATGACATAAGGGAGTTCACTTATTCTTATATTATTTCAACGTCGTATATACGGTAGGTGTGGCAGAATGAACACCAAAGAAGGGCAAAACATTCACAGTTTAGACATTTAGTAAGTAAGAGACTGAAACGACCTGGCCGCAGCTTAAAATTTGAAGGAGTGGGTGCTTTAAAGATATCAATGGGAAGCAGATTCCAGATTCTTCCAAGGCGAAACTGGAAATAGTGCAGAACATCGTTTGTAGTGCAACATCTTTTGGCGAGCTGAAACTGATCTGGATGCCGACCACGGGGAGGGGCAAACTGAAATATTTTTGACAGTGGGATGCTCGAAAAGCCGAACACAATTTCATAAAGAAAAATCAAATCGAAATTGAGCGTGGAATGTTTCAATGATTCCAAGTTAAAAATTTCTAACCTAATAGTCTAATGAGGCTGATATGGACTCCGATAAATTTCGTGGAAAGCAATGCGGATGAAGCGTTTCTGGATATTCTCTAGCAACCCGATATCAGAAACCAAATAAGAAGACCAAGGGGGAAGTGCAGTATTCCAAAATGGGTCGGCAACATGCAATAGATGTATTTTGGTAATCAATTTTCGATGAGCTTTCAGTAACGAAGAAACACTCCAACCTCCAGTGGAGTTCAGCGTCGTAATGTCAAGATCACGAACACATCTCTACTCAAATGATCTCACTTCCTGGCTGAAGAAAATATTCATTTGGAAGTTGATATGTGCCACATGACATTCCTCATAGCGACCAATTAACTGACATAACTTCGACTATTTGGCAAATATGTCATTGTCCTAGCACAGAAGGTAGAGATCATAAATACGATCATATATTGGGTGATAAATTTTGAGGTTATCAATAAAGAAAAATGTCGAGAACCGAGAGAGCAAATAGTAATAATTCGGGATGGGTCAGGACATGAAGTGATGTGGTGGTATATTGTTCAGCTTTCTTTTGAGCATTAATGTATTATGTGATAGAGCAATTCCATAAAATGATAACCGTGTTAACCGCAGCTGTTCTTTTAAAGTTTATTAAAGCCCAAAGCTTTTGATTCTTAAAAGTTGAAGGTTTTGATCACCTTGTTAATTAAAGCCTATTATCAAATCTGATCATGTGCACTTAGCAAATGAAAAAAAAATTGATAGAGTCGAGATGAATATCGTCAAATAATATCCCATATATCATGCAATGATTATATGAATCTCAACACTACAATACGCACTTTCTCAAGTCTTTCGGCATAAACGCTTCTTGGCAGTTGAAGTTGTTTTTGATAAGCCACTGTCATGTTTAACACACCAATCAATGTTTTCACTTCCGAGAAATAATAAAATATACTCTTTTATGCATGCATGTGTTATCTGAATCAATGGCTTGCCAAAACTCCTTTTTTTTTCGGCTGGCAGTAAGGTACATCCAAATCTTTATGCTCTTATAAGTGCGTACAACTCGCGATGAATCAGCTTGACAATTAATTTATGAGCCCAGCACAGGGCCTTCGACCTGTTTTACAAACAAGAAAAAAGCGTTGTAAGCTGCTTTATAGGGTCCTGATGAGTTTCTACTTTTTTTTGCAGGCTTTGACCTATTGGGTTGAATTGCAAAAGCGCATATCGCGCCAGCTTTTCGAATGTGTTTTCCCATTTTTCTCGGAGGAGAGAACTCGCTTATAGGAATTTTAAAAGTTTCAACTGGGTAATTGCTGCTACTTCAAACACTAAAAGTGTAAGCATTAAATAATAGCGCTTGTGATTTCTGAAATGCTCATCATTATAACATGTAGATCGAAGTGAACTGAATTGCCCTTGAATGAAGTGATTATTGAATGATATCTAAGAAGAGCAAAGATACCTAGTTCATCGAATGAGAGCAGTAGGGAATCTTTCATTGTTAGCAAATGCTATCGAACGACAGCTGTTAATTGTTTTGCTCGTGAGTTTATCGCTGTGTGAAATGTCTAACGCTGTTGCCCCCCAAAAAAAGTTCGTTGATTTGGCAATGCTTTTTGTTCAATAAACAAAATTTGAGTTTTTTAAGCTGGAGATTCAAAGAGTTCTTGTTTTGTAGGCTGTTTATTAAGTTGTTGAGATGCCTTACAATAGCCAGGTTTTCGTCTCAAAGTTTTGCAGTAATCAAAATCAAGAGATTATCGTAAATTTCATGAAGTGTTGTATATCTTTAATTTTTACCCATTAGCCGCCCAAGTTCGTCACAGATCTCATGTGCATTTTCTACCACTCTGTTGAGGAACTGATCCTGAAATATTCCGGGGATTTATTCGATTTATTACAGAAGTTATTGCAAGTCGATCATATATCTTTGATTACTTAACTACAGAAATTGTGTTGGCTAAAATGCCATCATTGTGGTCTGTTGGAGTTAGTCATACCAGGGTATTCAATTTTTAGACTTGTGCTAAGGCTTTAGCCCAAATTTGAAACCATTCTTGAAATGGATCTATGATGTGAACTTGAGCTTGTTCTAACGACTGGGCTTGATGCTGTGCTTATTCTTAAAGTAGAACAAATTTTTAATTGCTCTTGTATTAGCGTTTTCACATCTATTCTCTTGCCTTCGTTCACCAATCTCATCATCTTTGAATCGAGTTTTCTCTCGAATAGGCTCCATTCGAAACATATTGAAGAGGTGAGCATCTCGGTGACATAATCGTTTTTATATTATTAACATATAAATAACATTAAATTCCATATACGTCAGTCAAACATCTCTACAATGCCTATTATACTTAAACTGAAGGTTATCTAATTTGTGAATATGTTTTTATATTAATTAAGTGATGTTGAATAGTTGAATAAGCCTTTGAACTTTTCATTTTGAGAGAGATTGGCGATCAATTGATGCATTTCATCGATTCAAATGTTATCACAGTGATCAATCACTTCGCAAACTATTGCAATTAATTTCTTTTAGCAACTCATTGCTATTTCTCAATACTGGGTGCTTCTCCGGTGGAGTATTGAAGTAATCCATCGATGACCAATTCTGCTTCAGATTTTCTGCCCATTCGCAGTACTCTTTTTTAATAAGTTCATTATCATCAGAGCTTACTAGTAAAGGTTTTTATCATTTGAACGTCTCGTTAAATTGTGAATCTCGACGATAATTTCCACTTTAAAGCTCGGAGAGTAGATCGCTTTTGTGAAAGTTTTACTTCGCTATTTTAATAATGGCTATTTTGTTTTTTCTTTTCTTTTCTGAAGTGTATAATTATTTACGTGCAATCTTATATACATATATATATATATATATATATATATATATATATATATATATATATACATATATATATATATATATATATATATATATATATATATATATATATATTTAATCCTATGAAATTGAACTCAAACATCCAATTGCGCAAAATAGCGGGGAAATGAAAAACAAAGATTATTGAACGATTCTCGAGTAGAAACAATCTTTTCCATCACTCTATTGCAATGATGATTGAAAAGTTTTCAAAAAATTCGCTGTTATTTTAAATACATCACATCAGCAAAACTGGTTTTTAACTCTTCTACTGTGTACGATTTCTACTCGAACTCATCTCTGTACACGATGTGATTTTTATTGTTAATATTATTCAATGTTGTCCAAATCTTAACCAAAACAAAGTTCCTTTAGAAATCAGAATATTATCCCTTTTATTATATTCAATTTAACTTGCTTTGCGGCATATTAGTGAATGCCCGGATTATATCGTTTTATTTTCGGATTAGCGATTTAATTTTTCAATTCGCAGCTGAGAAAAATTTTAGCGAAAAGTTTTCCTCATTTGATTTCAACTGAGCGATTAAATCGTTTTTAATTTGCAAAATTTCGCAGTCATAATTTTTATCTTTTTTGAAAATTTTTTTGAGAATAGACAAAAGAATAGCATCAAAAAAAAAAAATCTTATTGATTCAAAGAATTTTCTTTACCGATATCTTATCCGTAAGTAAACACATTATTTAAGATGTTAGTTAAAGAAGAAATAAAATCGACATTCTCGAATCTACTTAAACGATCTCACAACAACTGCTGCATTATCACGTCACATCTTTTTGGTCGTATATTCAATGAGTTGGAAAAGTCGGCTCTTCTTAACTATCGGCAACGCATTTACTCTTTATACTTCGGAATTGGTCGAGCATTTATTGCATTTCGCTTTGTCACTGCTCAAATTGTTGTCATTTTAGAGAGATGATATAGAGGATAGGGGGAAAAACAAAACGAGAATGGAAACTAGAAAGTTAGAGAGTGCCATAAGCGTCGAAAGCTGAAAAAAAAAATGAAAGCGAGAGTACGCAACTAAAAAAAGAGGCAAATGATTAGCTTGAGGTAAATTGACAAAAAACGATACCATCAGAAAAAATACTGAAAGCCGAAATAAATGAGAGCCAAACACTCTGATCTGTTGTTTATATAGAGCACAAGTTTTGGATGTATTAATGACAATAACGAGGGATCATTTCCTTCTCAAGTTTGTGTTCTGAGCAGAACGATATAGGAATCAATAAAAAAAATAGCATTAGCTCGATTATTATGCTTTCAGCTGTGATTGCTAGGAAGTCTTACTAAATATTATGCAAATTCTTTTGTGAGAGTTATTAATTACGACGTGACCGGTTGAATACTATTTGAATATGCGAATAAACGCTCAGACAGATGCACACATCCAAATACGGGGAGAAACCGGTAATTGTTGCTCCAGATTTTTTTGGAGATATTTAAATAATGAGGCTATCGAATAATTTAATGATTCCGGTGGCGAATAATTTGTGGCATTATAAAATGATGATATGATCAAAATGCTGATTCTATTTGCAGATGGCCACTCATGTCCTAACAGCTGTTTTCCTAATAGTTACTGTAACTTATGCGACGTCAAAACCATCGGTGCCAACAAATGCGAAGGGTGAGCCAGACATTGGTGAGTGAGGCGTTTACTTCATGAATTTGATCATTGGAGATAATATGCCCATCATTCATGGATTCGAAGAAATAATTTTCAGTTCTATCGTTGAGGTTTTTCTTCATAATTGTTGTGCATGATATTTCGTCCAAAAATGCTTTACTGCTAAACTGAAATCACTTTATGTATAAATAATTTCTATACGTCAAGTTTATTACTATTTTAAGTTAAGAGTAAACTTGGTTTTTTCATTGACAAAAATATTTTCTCTATGATTTGGTCATATCTTCGAAGGTTGACAAAGAAATTTTTATGTTTTAAGCTATGTTTTTTGTACATCAATTTTCATTAATATATTCATAGCTTTCTATCATTATAGATATTAATGAAGATGTGTTTTGCAGAGTCGATTCCAAGTGAGGTGCGCAAATTTTATGGCAGTTTAAACGCTGAAGAGAAAATTGCATTGAAAGAATATGCAAAAGATTTAAAACAAGGCAATGCAAATTTTTCACTCACCGATAATGTTGCTGATGGAATTAAGGTAAGCGTATTTACAGTTTCGCCAAAAAAACCTAATAATAATTGGTAATCGTTACTACTTTCATGCATATAAACCTCATCTTAGCTATGTAGTTGCATTTTGCATCGACATCATTTGCATCAATGGTCTTTATGTCAACATGAAAAGAAGAAGGAAAACTAAGATTTCACTGCTAAGTATAGTATTCACTAAACTAATACATACCTAGTTTTGTAACCCTTTTCTGCGATCCTCCCTTCACCCCTTCCCCTCCTCCAACTCTAGGGAGGTGTCAGCGATGCAAATGTTGTCGGTGGTAGCGATCATTTCGTTTAGTATGAATAAAGTGAAAAAAAATAAATCGAATAGATGTTAAAAGAATAGTGACGAAACTTAGCTCTATTTTGCAGCATTTAATGCGCCCTGTTGAGAAATGTCTTGTTAAAAGGATATTTTCCGGTTAAAACGAATTTCACAGCAATCATCCATTGTTTATTCAAATCCACATGTCGAATCCAAACAATAATGATAAGTATTTACTTTAAAAATATTAGAAAACCGACAAGAAGTATCTGCTGTGCTCATTTATCGGCGAAAGAACTAAAACAGATGGAAATTGGTGAAACATGCTCATAGTTGTACTCTAACATCGAATTGTTTATTGTTGTCGGATTATTGCAAGTTTATGCATGAATCTTCACAATAGCATCACTAACAGTAACTATTATAAAAATGGTTTTATAATAAATGCCCATATTAAACAATTCGTTCATCGATAGTCTAATATTCAAAAATTCTCATTCTTTTTCATTACATACTCGGCCACGAACGATATTTTACTGGACCACTAATAAGGAATAGAATCTTTTATGAAAAACTTAAGATTAGATTTTTCAATATTTCTATTGAAAAATCATTTACAATTCTTTACCATTATCAAAAAACTGAAACGACACAAAGAATTGCTGACGATTGTAGGGAATAAAAATAGAAATCGTTTATGACAAAAAAAAAAGATAATAGAAATATTATGAAAGACATCTCCTCAATGTACTCCTGACAAATATGACAGGAAAAATATTTTATTGCAAGAAATATGATTTAATTTTACTTCTAAGATGAAAAAAAAATCGTTGTTTACTGGTAATTCTAGCTGTCGAGTAGAGGACATGAATGTTGGATACATCGACTATCCCTGTTTTTCTATATATATATATATATATATATATATATATATATATATATATATATATATATATATATATATATATATATATATATATATATATATATATATATATATATGCTGCACAACCTAATAAACTTCAAGAAGTTTCGTTAGGTGAATTGCCGAGTTGCAATTGTTGCAACGCTATCAGAAAACAAATCTTTTCCGTTTAAACATAACAACAAAACAACTAAGATGCAGCTTGCATTTTATGTATCTGCGAAGTGCTGCAATTGCTTTGGAAACTATAGAGCAATTTATTGCATACCAATGTTTGTGCGATACTTTTTTAAATATATTCAAGTACTTCATTCTGCAATAGTGTCACTAAACAAAGAGGGCATCTGACCACTGCAGAAAAGATTCTTTTTTAGAAAGTTTTAAGATATTTGTTTGAAAAAAGAAAACGAGGAAAACTTTAGTGCGGTAGGAACAAAGTGACAGAATAAGCCGCGAAAGCTGCACATACGTCTGGGAGTAATGATTCATTGCTTCATATAGCGGGATTCCTTGTTCGCGGGGACACCTTTCCAAACACTAGTTTCCTCGTAATTTACGGATTGTAGCATGCGCACCATCGTTGCTCTTGCTCTATTGCGTATTCTGAACGAATCGAGGAGATGAACACTTGCCCGGGAACGAATCGAGGAGGTGAACACTTGCCCGGGAACGAATCGAGGAGGTGAACACTTGCCCGGGAACGAATCGAGGAGATGAACACTTGCCCGGGAACGAATCGAGGAGGTGAACACTTGCCCGGGAACGAATCGAGGAGGTGAACACTTGCCCGGGAACGAATCGAGGAGATGAACACTTGCCCGGGAACGAATCGAGGAGGTGAACACTTGCCCGGGAACGAATCGAGGAGATGAACACTTGCCCGGGAACGAATCGAGGAGATGAACACTTGCCCGGGAACGAATCGAGGAGATGAACACTTGCCCGGGAACGAATCGAGGAGATGAACACTTGCCCGGGAACGAATCGAGGAGATGAACACTTGCCCGGGAACGAATCGAAGAGATAAACACTTGCCCGGGTTTCTAAAATCTCTAGACTCGTTTGTACAATGGAGCAAACTTTGAGTATGTTCAGGTGAACTTGTCAAGTTTGCTGAAAGAAAAAAAAATGATTGGAATCATAACCGGAAATTATTGAGAAAATTGAAAGATTTCGTTGAAAATTTAAAAATGTTTCATTAATTTCATGAATTTCAGAGTAGCAGCGAAGGATTGATAAATAAACTTGGAGCTTTCCGTGATATGATCAACTCAAAACTCGATAACCTCGCGCCAGAAAGTAGAGGATTTATTGTACAGGTATGGATTCAAGCAGTTTACTTCATTGCACTATACTACATAGAAAACGAAATATGCTGGTTGGTTGTTCGCATTATTTCTTATTTCCTATGGGTTTCCACAAATTTGCAGTTGCAAAAATCGGCATCCGTCGACCCGCATTCATAACGGCCAGTGGAAACTGGAGCAGAAAAATGATGCTGTTTGGGCAGTTTGTGCGAGCTGTGGTCGCTGTTAAGATATGGGTCATTTATTGCATGTTTTATTTTTTATTGGAGAATTTTGAAAGCCATCTGAGGAAAGAAGTTGTATTAGGTATTTACTGAACAAAGAAATTTTGTATTAGCTCTCTAGCATGCTTTTGCGATTGTTTTTACTGCTCGAAATTAGCTAAAATAGAAATGGAGGGCTCATAGCTCATATATAGATTATCGTAAACAGAAGTCGATGTTAGGATTGTCTTACTGAAGACTAAGGAGAAGGGAACAGCATTTCGGAGGTAGAATTCGAAAAGAAGAGCACCTACTGCTCATCATTCGCTATTAAAACTCCTCCATCTCTCTCCCAAGTTAGCTGCACATCTCCGTCTCGAACAATGGGTCTATTGTGGTCCTGTTTGCAAAAATTTTGCAAAGTCTTTCTCCTTACAAAGCAAGACTCATCTTGTGCCCTTAAGTTAATGGTTATCTAGATATCTGCGAAAAGCATATCATATGGGGTAACTGGAGGGGGATTCGGCTTTGAAGCTTTAACAGCTGTGGATGGGAGAGGAGATGAATTTAACAGCCATTCTACCCGTCACTGAGGGAATCAATAGTATGGAACAATGGAATCGCTCTTCGAAGTGACGCTTTCAAAAGGTGTACCATATCAGTTTTCTCTATGCTAATATCTTTTTGAATAGTGGCATTGTTTTTTAGATGTTACGCAAATTTATAATTATACTTGGTGAAGGAGGTGGTCTCATTGACGTTTTAATGGGCATGAAGAATTATGGACGGGATGTCCTTCACATGTACGACTCGCTATCTGATAAGACAAAGCAAGATCTTCTTAAGGAATTCCCAACAATTGGAAGTATCGCAACAAGTAAGTTGTTATATTCTGCTCATTGCAAGGAATAAGGGGACAAATGTTACTGCACCATATCAATAATAAGATTATACTTTTATCACTGATCAATACTTAAGTGAGTGGTATAGTAGGAACAATTGAAATGAAAACGTAAAGGATGTTGTCGCGGATGAGAGCATTAAGGGGGGCCGTTCGAATAAAGTAGCACATGATGAAAAGAAAAAGGTGCCAATGCGACAAAGGACATCTCTGTGCACTCACTCAGGTCACATATATTATTTATTTATTTATTCATTTATTGGTATTTGTATTTATATTTACAAGAAACCATGCCTTAGCTGTGCCTTCCGATACAGCAGTGCTCCAACTGTTCCTACTTAAGTACAGTGTTTAGTCGTTATCGAACTTCTTGTTATCAATCATTTTCCTCTCAACAGTGCATACTTAGAAACTGAAAGTATTCGCTCACTTCATTTGATTTCAACAGTACGTTTCATAAAGCGCGCAAAGGTGATGCAATAGTGAAATGTAACATTTCTGGTTCATATACTTTCTTTCTATCCCATCCCATCTCCCCCATCACTCCCCCTCCCCCCCCCCAGATTCTCCTCGTGGTCCCTACCTCTCCCTTCCCTCCCCATTATTTCCGTTGCACCTGCGGGAGTTATCTGTTATGGTGAGGTGATTGATTTGTTTCTTTGTCGTGGTTTTTAAGATAATAGAAGACGATAAACACAATCACAATAATTTGTTTCGTTGAAGGTGACATTGCCCGAGTAATTCTCAACCGATTGGCCGATTATACACCTTCGATAGGCTGGGGTACAACTCCCTCACCTCACGATGAGCCTAAAGAAGCAACAAAGAAGACACATGAACCACCCACACGTCCTCCACATCCACCATCTCATTCGTCGATATATCCTGCCGTCACACCGAATGCTTCACCTGATGATACGGCCGGCGAAGAACAAATAATCAAGTTGAAGGTGATCGACTAATAATGCATTGACATCTGTTATTTCTGGTATTGTATATTATTTCAAAGGCATTAAAAATTATATTCAAACAATGAATTTTCATAGCACAGTCTCCACAAATAGCGTATCTTTAAAACTTCATAATGGTCAGTTCAAAGCGAAATTAGAATGTTTCCGCACTTGCTGGCCTGAGTGAAGACGCATAAGATGCATAGTTTGCATAAAATTATAAGGCAATAACGCGTGTTCATCATTGACCTCATATCCGCATCGTTTCTGCCATCTTTTGGGTTGAGACAGGAACTCTTCATTAATGTTGAGAACTTTTGAAGTGGAAGATAAGCTGAGGAGAAGGGAAGATGGGGGAAGGGCGGAAGTTGCTGATAATATCATAACTCCAAGAAAGTTAGAGACAAGGTGGTGATCCCTGTTCCAAGCCTAAAAAATTTTCTCACCATTTGCGCAATACATATAATACCGCATATACAGTCTCAACTAGCTGTGCTACTCCCTAAGTGATAAAACTTTTCAACTTCATCCGGCTCAAAAGCAAATCACATTAGTAAGCGAAAGCTTCTGTCTTACATTGATTGGCGCATGGCATCATCGTCAACTCATTATCAGTGTATCAGAGAGTCAAAATTCAATTTTCGGTAATTGCTTAGAGCCCTTAATTTTTTTTCTTTGCCCGTTCTGCGCCTCGCTTACGGGAAATTTTGAATCCATTGAAATGCTGCTCCAACGATTGTATTATAAAGCGAGTTATGATGGCTTAAAGCTAAAAATACAGCGACGATTCTTACTTTAGATTGCACTTGATGTTGATAGCTATTCGTACGGACGAATGACTTCCAACATTTGCAGACAGGAAATATCCCCATTAAATAGAACATCCCATTTAAACGATCGCCATCCTTCGCAACTGCCTTTGCAGTTTTTTTCCTCAAATTTATTGTACTCTATAAAGGAGGCAATAGGAAGGAAATTTATGGTTCGTCGTTGAGATATGTCTGGCCGTACATCAAAAGTCGCAAATTGAACTTTAACGCTTGAATTTAGCTCTTCTGGTTGTGTTCAGAAGCTATAGAAGTGTAAGTCTATCAATTGGGATGGATGCTTCAAGTTCATCGCTGACGGTTTCTTTACGAGTCATTCGCCATACCGCTTCGTTCATTCTAAGGCAGCACTGCACTTTTGCCAGTTCGTTCATCACTGACCACGGGATTCGAATATGCTGCTGAGATTTAGAAGCTTTAATGTGCTTTTCAAAAAATTCAGATGTTAGGAGGGGAATGCGTTGGCAATGGTACGAATACTTCGAAATTTCATTGGTTTCGATTCGCATGACACCTCGCATCAAAATTTGGTCTCTTCTGATAGGAATTTTTAAAGGTCTGATTAAGAGGTGGCATCACTTCTACCATTGCCATCACTTTAAAGTTATCTTCACCGGTACACTTATCTTGTCTCATGAAAACACATTCTTTAGTAGTTCTTCGGTTCTTACATTTGTCAGTATTTTTCCGATGTAATTCGCGAGATGACCGTGAAAGTATAGACGGTAGAACAAAACGTATCAGATTCGGTTCACTAATAAGCAACAATTCGCTGAGAAATGTGGTTGAGGTCTGCAATATTCTTAAAGCATATCGTTATATGAATAATTCGAGAACAAAGCGGATCGTTTGAAGTAGATTTTTGCTACTGAGATATTTCGTGACGATTGCCCACATTGAATGAGGCTCTAAATGGCTCCGTAAAAACATTCATTTATTAAGGTGCTTCAAAAGTTTGCAGCTGTAAGTCGGCCACTTAAAAGAGTTCGCATCCCATTGAAAGCCCTTTTTGCTTCAATCAAAAACTGGATTTATTACGAACAGATGCTATTTCTGAGTGGATTACCGACTCCATCTCTTATATATTCTACAAAATCTCGTTCATTTCAATGAATACTGCTTGCGAATATCTCTGTGTCGGGTTCAATTGAAGCGATTTCCACTCTCGATGCGATATGCGTTATTTACTCGTTGACGTCATCAAAATCAAGCAAAATTTTCATATTTTCTATTAGATTCCTCACTAAATAAATATACGACAAAAATTCTAACTCGTTGAATAGTTACTTTCCGTTTATGTCGTTTTCTATATTTTTATCGCATTTTAAGCAATGTTACTTTTATTGATGCGAACGAGTTAAATGAACTTCAATTATTAGAGATTCTATTTCAGTTGAGTGTTTAGATGATTGAATTGCAACTAAATATCACTAGCGTCGTTTTAGAATATAGTGTGCCGAAAATAACCTTGCTAGAAATCAGAGATTTCGACTTCCGATTCTTCTTAAAGATTCTGTCATCCTTTTCCATCCTCTCTAGTATACACCTCGACATTCCATAAATGCTTGCCTTAGATGGTGGCCAGTCATTTGATGCATGGCTACTTTGATCATTTAAAGTTTGCAGTTTTGAGAAATATATAGTAGATGTTATTCCATGAGAATCGATAGAACAAAAGGTTCAAGATTTTCTCTTTTAGGGAAATCTTTTTCAAGTATTACTCCGCATTCCATATTACTGACACCAGCATTTACCATTGTTCAGAGTGCTTTCGAGAATGCACACCTATGAATATTGATAACCGGATATATAAGGGATTACCTTCGATTTAATAATATAAGTAGTCGCTCATACGAAGACTTTAATGACTGTTGATGTGGCTCAAATATAATAATCTTATATCATTCTATTTGCTTAAAATTATCACTGCGAAACAAGAGAGTCTATTTATTTCTCGAAAATAAACCAAGAGAAAATACGATAATAGAATTGAAAACAAAAGAAAAAAGCGAACGGAATAAGGAAATTCTTTGAATTTCTTTCAAATTACTATTTTCTTTAATATTAAAAAGGCATCCAATTATTGTTGCTCTTAAAGTCTCAATCCTTTTCGTAGATTTAGTTCGTTGCTTTGCATCGCTAAATCATTCGCTTATTCTTTAAGCCAACGTGATATTCAAATATACTTCTTGATGCCTGTTGCTTAAGTTTAAGTCACATTCTGTCAAATAAAGGCACGTCAAATGTGTTTCTTAATTCCACTACGATACCTTGCTCTTCCTACTGACGACTCTGAAACATTTTTCCATCACATTCGCATTTAGTGAATGCTTTATTATTGCTCCGTTGCTCGTACAAAAATAGTTATGCTAGTTTAATCGATGGCGTTAACAGAGTGAATATTTATGTATTGATTTTGCTTAAGTATTGTTCAATATCAATCCGACAATGGCATTGTCGCGTTTCAATTGATTTCAACAAAAAATATTCACGAGAGATGCGCATTATTTCAGTTCAAATAGTTGCGATTTACATTTCGGGTAGCAATTATGCGGGTATTCTTCGTGGTACTCGCCATTGGTTGGATAATATGTGCGGCGAGCAGTAGACAAGCACGTTCCGATCTCACTTCGCTTGCTGTTGAACTCCTTGGTAAAGTATTTCATCTTTTTTTCTTACGGTTTCTTTTCCGAGAAGACTTCTAATGGATAAAACCTATTGTTATTGATAAATTTCTGATAGAGATTTATGAAAGATTTTATTTGTGATGGGAGAGGGGAGGGGAAGAGGGTTAAAGGCGGTGGGACGAGTGCAAACATTTTATGCAGTATCGTTGCGTCACTTCAAATACTCGCTATGAATGTTGACGTAAATTGTCTGAAGAGACAGTAAGCTGCCTGTAAGTTGTCTAAATGGTCTCCGCTCAAGCAATTCGCACTTCATCATAGAAGCAAGAACATTTTCAAAGGGATGTAATAATTGCAATAGTGTTCACCTTAACTACGAAGCATTTTTTTCTATCTGAGGAAAATCCGTGATAAAGGCTTCAAAATTGACGCCGAGTTCTTTGTGCTTTGTATCTGCGAAAGAGCACTGTCTATTAAGTGTTTTTGCATTATTTTCCTCCCAGATATTTATGTGACCCGCTGATATGCCATCAGAGTCATCTAAAAAAAGCGTCTATTATGCTAGCCGATTTGGCATTTCTTATTTTTCTAAAGGGCGATGAAAGAATACTGCAAAAACATCAGTAGGAACCTAAAACCTTATATAGGAGTTTTTATGAGCTTAATTTGCAGAGTTTATTCCTTCGAGTTTCCTCACGTTCTTCGGCGATTTGAATGATACTGATAGAAGTGCTCTACTCGAATTGTCGAGGAATGTCTCTCGAAATCGATTAACGGCTGAAAATGAGAAGGAGTTTTTGAAGGAATTAAAGGTATATTCTATCGTTTATGCAATTATTTCAATTTCATTTCACAGAAGTTGCTGTTTAGGATTTTGAATCATCAGTTCATTCCCTTAGCATAAAGGATTTCTTTATCGTCCTTAATTCTGGCTAGAAATTCAGTACAGCTTGAGTGATGCAACGAGTAGACTGATAAAAGGGGAACGCGAAGCAATAAGAAATGCTTAAAGACCTATCTATAAAATTTGCAGTTAAAATTGAGTTTAGTGATCAAATTGGATTGTTTCGGTCAATTATTACAAGGGAGAAGGTAGATAGAGAAAATAGGATGCTAGAGCATTGAATGAGACAAAAAAACATTGAAGGCGGCAAAAGAATTCGACTATATGGAAGAAAATTTCTCCAATCATTGTGTTCCAGGCAGTGTTCAACTAAGAAAATGAAGGATCTTTAGTCGATTTTAAATATGATCCTTCATCCATATATATCAACGAGAAGATCATATCAATTAATGCACTGACAAGCAAGGGAACCAAATCTCTGAGAGCGACCATGATTTCAATGAATTGAATGATCGCGCTCACTTTGTTGAATTGCAGATAACGAACTCATGTCGTCATGTGTTCTAATTTGCACATTTCCATTACGAATGCCGAAAAACATATTCAAACGACAGTTACTCTCACTCTCAAAATGACATAGATATACTCATTAGCAGCGAATAGCAAATAACAAAAGCAATGGTGATATAATTTGGCGGTAACAGTCGAAGTGCGGATTGATCACCTATGCATAATTTCCCTACTGCAGTTCATTATATTGATTAAAAGCACGATAAAAGTTGTGATGTATTTCTTTATGCAGTCGGATTAAAAAGCATTTAAACCTAGAATTTCTTTAATCGGCCAATCACACAGGCGCATGGATATAAAGCACATTTTCCTTCTTTTTTTTTGAATATTGATGCAATTATCCATTTTATTGGCACAATTCATTTTAGCATTTCTGATACGCATTCCAATTTTTCTCACATAATTTCTTGCATATTTCAATGTCCCGACTATCGCAAACACAAATGTTTTTACGTATGATCTATCGTCTTTTATTGTAGCTGTTTCCGCATCACATATAAATCTATCTGTGCATATAATAATAGCAACAACACTTCCTGTTTCAATTATCTCCAATTTGAGGTTTAAATAATTTGCATAATTTAAGGCAAAAAGTGAGAATGCTTATACAAAAGTTATGGGCGTGCAAAGTTATCTGCAAAACAAAGTGGAGAATCTCAAACCGGATAGCAAAGAATTTACGAAAAAGGTAAATCGTTGATAAACATTAAATTTATTTTCTCCGCAATTGAATACTTTTCAGCCTAATTAGTTGGAAGTCAAGTAAACAGGACTGTTTTAATATACACAGACTGAAAATGCGCGCAGATTTGCAAAGAAAAGAAAAGCTTTCAATCACATTCCACAATAATGCATCAGTTTACAAATTCATAAAACCATCAAACTGAGTAAGTAATAATACTTACTATTACTGTATAGGCTTAGTATATGTGCTCAGATTGTCTGTGTTTTCTCACTTCTATAAGGTTCTTGCAAGCGGTTATTTGTATAAATCAGCTCTCAATTGAGATTAGTCAATATATTATAAACCAAAAATCATTTTCAATAAAAATTTGCTAATATTTTTGATAATTTCATGCAATGCGTCAAAGAGATAAATTCAGTCAGCTGAAATTTTCAAGTATTTCTAAAAATTTCCTAAATTTTTTGGTCGCATTCCCAAAATTTTCAAGCTCTTGTAAGTGATCTCTTAGTGTCTTCGATATTATGATGTTACATTTGTGCACAATTATCAACTGCAGCAGAAAAATCATTTTAAAAAGTTGTGAATTATACGAAATAAATTGTGTCCATATACTTTATAGACAGTAATTTCGCACAAAAAAAAACTCGACTTATGATAAGATTTAAAGATATATTAGAAAATGTGTAGTAATTCGAAGAGGTTTTGTTCCTTCTAACGACGAGATATATGAGCGATTCAGCTTCTAAGTATTTCAATTCTGAAAACCATATACTGCTATCTATAGCCTTGAGTCAAAGCAGTGAATTGATCTCAATAGCAAGTAAAGTACCTTCATAAATACATCGTCTAAGCTTATGAACATGCCGTTGGGTATATTCGAAGAGTTTTTGCTAAGCAAGCAATTTTCGAAATTGAATTGATTAAAAGCATTCTGTGCGTACAGCCAAGGCTTTCTAGTGGAATCATAAATATGGTTGTCTTGAGAAGAAGTTTCAAACACCCTTTTGAAGAGAACAGCTTTCTAATGAAGTAACTTCGAGATTTTTTTGAAGCCTCACTGACTGTAGAGAATAATTCCTTTGTAACAAAGATAGAATGTTGAAACGTTTAGGCTTCGCTTCATTTGCATTTTAGACGAGAAAAGAGTTATTACCTTCAAATATTTATATAAGTATCTAAAAACTTAAATAAAAACGATTTAGTTGAGTGACAAATATCTATCGTTGTTTATGAATTCACAAAATGCACCCAAAGGAACATTCTCGAAGTTGAAAATATTTGTGAATGAAACATTTAAAATGTTCGACGAACTAAGCGAAGAGGGTAAAAGCGATCTGAGGAGTTCGTTCTCGGAAATCACTCAACTTCTTGCAAGTAAGTATAAATTTGTGCTAATTTTCTTCTTTTTTTTCGAACAACTTATCTTGAAAAACGATTTTTAATATGCAAAAATTTTCTTTTTCAAGCTATCGTCAACAAATATCCTCTCTATAATTGTTGAATAGTATAGTGGATTAAGAGAATAAAAGAAGATTCATTATTATGTGACTGGAGATTGTTTTATAGATTTTAGTGATGTAATGAGGAAACATTTCGCTGTTTTCATCACGAAGATAAAGTATCATAAAGTTTGAGTGCGAAGAAATGTCTCTTGAAATGCTTCAAAGTGTATTTAATGAGCTCGAAAATGTACGATTGGCGACATTTTGTATGCAATGTAAAATTTGGTGGAGAAAAATGCATTTATTGCATTTAAATAAAGTTATTTCTTTCAAGACAAATAAGTGAATTATTGCATTTTTGGAATAGTGTAGAGATAAGTGTAATATTCTTGTAAGAGAACAATGCAATTGAAGTTCATTTGAATTCTTAATAACCTCGAATATTGCTTTTAATAATATTAATTACAAAAGTGGCATGAGTATGTTGCAAATGATTCCATCTTATGACTAACAATTCTGCAAAAATGCCTATCGGCTACTAATTCATTTGTTTATTCGTTTACTTATTTATTCATCGATTTATTTATTTGCTTCTATTTATTTCAAATGGGAATTTACATCACTATAAAAATAACACGTTATTTATCAGGAATTACATTTCATTCCATATATACAAATATGAGAATAACAGTAAGAGCCCTAATAAAATTCTTAGAACAGCTGCTTGATAGCAAATTTTCCAAAAACGCCTAATAATCCATTCTATAGCTTGAAATGTTCGCATTGTTTAATATCTAAAATTGCTTTCCACATCAACGAACATCGAAATGCATTACTCAGTTGTAATGAGTGAAGTAAATGAGTTTTATTTTTCAGATCCAAGGTTCCGTGATTATCTAAGAAGAGTATTCGAAAGTAATGAAGTGAAGAGAGCATTCAATCGAGCTGATAGAGCATTTAATCCGAAGTGAATCAGAAAATTCAACGGAATACTTTTCTTTATTGCTTTTAAAGGGATGACACTGTAAAAGTTGCTTTATTTAAAACAATTCCATTGTTACGATTCAAGAAGGTGAACGACGAATTTAATTTGCGCGGTCTAAAATTTTACATCCAGCTATTTAGCATACTCAAGCAGTGTAATATGAAAGGACAAGCTCTTCTTTTTGCATTAATATTGGTAGCCAGAATATAGACAGGAATCTATTATACATTATATATATATATATATATATATATATATATATATATATATATATATATATATATATATATATATATATATATATATATATATATATATATATATATATATATATATATATATATATATATATATATATATATATATATGCTTCTTGCTGGTATATGAAAAGGAAAAAAATGAATGTGCAATACTAGATAGGCGTGATTGTAGGAACACATTTATAGAGAACATACATGAACACATTTTGTGGTGAGTTTCCAAAAAAGCGGATGTTATTTGACGAATAGATGATAATTAAGCTTCGAGCTATTGCTTGGCAAGGAATAAATTATGTTTGCGGATAAGAGTTATTCCAATTATTGCTAAATGCTCGTAATCTTTTGAAAATATGACTCGCCATTCATTAAATTATGCTCTGACGAATATTATTGAGAGCATAAAATATGCTTCTATGTCTATTATGTTCAATGAAATGTTAGTGTCACAGTTTACATTTGCATTTTTTCGCATTTTTGTATTGCCGAATAATCGATAAATAAATATTAGATGCGAAAATCTCGATTCATTTCATTTGAAGTTAATTCATATGAAAGGTGAATAACACTATATGAACTTAAAAGATGTTTGCACTTGTCAGTTGGTTGGTAGGACAAAACAAATTGAAAGATGCGATATTAGTTGTTTATCGGTTGCCGAACACCAGATTGCTCCTTATCAACGATACTCTCTTTCTTACACTCGTGCATTTCTGCGTTTATTTTTTTTTTGTTGGTTTGCTTTACTTAGATTCTGCAAGAAATAAAACGACAGATAATATTGATACAAAAATTAGCAATTGCATTCGAGTGGTCCAGAGTTAAAAAAAACCATCATCCGTTGATAAATTTTGCTCACATGGATGCATTTTAAATGCATCGAAAACATTTCAGTTACTTAGAAGTTCAATTATGTTTCAATTAAAGAAAATGGTAAATGCTTAAATTAAATGATCGAACGAATTTAAATCATTTAGATTACTTTATTCACTTCACATTAATTGAGAGTATCTTTGAACAAAAAATCCACTAAATGTTCAACAAGAAATTCGTTACTGAAATATTAAACATATGATCAACCCCTAATAATGGCTCTCTTTTCGACGACCACATTAACAACTGAAGCAAAAGCGCAGAAAATAGCAAATGCAAATTTTTTCTTCAGTCACTTTACATTTGTTGAGTAAAGATGAGCTATTCTAGCCTGCCCACAATATTAGTTTGTGCGGCAATAGCAAGCCCTCTTTGGCGAATACAAGCAAAGGTGCTTTCCACCGGATGCAAGGCGCACTGTAGAATTCAACGGGTCCATTTTCTGCCTACCGGATTGCATTTTTGGTACATGATGGGTGGTCGATGATGAAGAATGCCATCGATCGGTGGTTTGATTGTGGGTTGGCAAATAGTTAAGAATTCAACAAGCAAGCCGATTCAGTTGATAAAATTCTTACAGATTGCCAAGATTTGTAATAAAGCGCAGAAATGAAAAGAACAATTTCAAAGGTGGAATTCACAAAATTCAGCTCAATAGTTCCGAAATAAATTGGACAATATTATTCTGCAAGTAATACTAGCGAATGCTAGTTGTTTCAAACTCAATTTATTCCAAAGAAACGAGTAACGCACAGACCGGTTTGCATGCATACAGCCCTTTGCATTTTTATGCTTTAAATGACTTTTTCATGATGCATTGTGAATAACGAAAATACAACATTTTACACAAATAATTTTGGTTATTGGTTATTGATTTTCATGAATCATAAGGTAAAGAAAAAAATTAATGTGTGTAAAGTAATCTCCACTTAAATCCATTACAAATGTCAGAAGCGGGTGATGTTTTGCGAAAAAAATTGAACCATCGCTGATCCCTTATGAATGGTCATTTTCCTGCAATGGGCTGTAATTGAATTTCTTGTTTCCTAACGCTTTACCGTTTTCCAGTTTAAAGCATTTATTAGAGTCCTCCAAGGCACAACACCATTCAAGCAGGCATCGTGGAAAAGGGCGAAAGGTTCGTCGATTAAAAATCGTCAATGTCTGTGGAGGAACATGCCGATAGACATTGACTGGGACTGAAGCATGCCGTTAATGGCCGCGAACGACTCAACGCTGCTTCTGATATTCGACACATCTCGGGCGGCGACTGCTCCGCTTCCCCGACGACTCCTCATGGCAATCGGCATACCTTCACGATCGACAAAACTCAAAGAATGAAACTGAACTATTCACTTGACCGTTTTATAGCCTCTTTTTGGTTTTTGTGTTTCTCTCAGGGCATGACAAATGAGCCCTTCAGATTGTTATTGTTTGTGACCATCATATGTGATCTTCTTACCACATTTCGCAATTTTGGATTATCTAGTTTGAAACACTGAAATTTCTTTGCATAAATTTATTGTAATGTAAAGTTTAACTCTGTAATGTGATTATATTTTAATGTACTATTTCCGCTCATTTTTTAGATGATCAAAAAATTTGGTGATGAAATTATTCGAATGTTAAAATCCATAATTCTTTTTATTTCGGCTTAGTTGAAATATGCAAATTAATGTGAAATAGGTTTAGCATATTTGTGTGGAGTGTTATTGGTCATAAAACAGGCAAACTTGGATAGATTGCTTCACATTGATCGTGTTTTATTTCATTTATTTTTTAGATGCAATTATTTCCCTTTACAAAAATTAATGCGATAATGTTTTTTTATAGGGGATTTGTATGGAACATCACAAATGAGCAATACCGTCAAACGAATAGAGTACATTGCAGAAAGTAGTGCACTAATCCACTTAACATATTCTCGCCTCTCCTCAATAGAACAGCAAAGATTTGATTTCTGATAATAATAACGAGAGGAGGGGAGGGGATATAGCAGCAAAAATAAGCATAGCTATATTATCCACCTCAAAACGAATTCGGCGAACGTGAAAAATATTATCGAAACAAATTGAACGAAACGTGAAAAAAAGTAGCAAAACTTCAACAACACTTTAAAAAAAAAAAATCTTCTTAACATTTGACTGCAGATTATTCACCATAAGATTATTCACCATAATTTTAAAAATATTTTTCTGTCATTGAGAGCTTTTATCCGAAAACTTATCGTGCAATTTTATATCTAAACTCGCCGACTTCGTTATTAGAGGACTGTGTTCGTTTTATTGCTGTCTGGGAACAATCGAAAATAATAAGTGACCATACGACTAACATCTTACTAAATTCATTGTGAAGCCTACTGAATCAATGATACTTAGATGAATATTCCAGAAATATGTAAATTAAAATGAGAGTACAATTAGCGATAATCCGATCGATTGAACGCCATTTTAATATGCAAATAAGTGGAAAGACCGATCAATATATTCTTTTATGTAGAGAATGTCGAAGAATATCTTTAACCATTATTTACACTGTTGAAATGATTCATCGTCACTTATTCAATTAATGCATATTACTAATTACGATCAGAGATATGTTACTAAAAGAGAATCGAATAAATATTTTCTTTCGCATCCTTTTTCAATTCTTATAGAAGGTAATTTATGATTTTTGCTGTCAGTGGAGAATTCAACCGCTCAAAGAACGATGCTCTGAGCAGTGGACACTGTAACGTTTAACGACTATCTTATTAGCTACTCATAAACGAAATACTCAACTTTTATCTATCAACAAAAATCGATTCAATAATATTTTTTTTTTTGCTTCCAATCATTTTCAGCAGCTTTCATGCACAACTAACCTCTATCGGGATTGCACAGTGCAATTCCATTGTAATGAACAAAGAAGAAACTTTTTATATTTCATCTGAATACATGCTCGTTATTGTGCTTACACTAAAGAACCCATGTTTTTAGTTCATATACAATAAATATTTTTTTAACAATCTATAAATAAGTTCATATATAATAAATATTATTGTTTCAACAAATCTGTAAATAAAACTAATGGCTATGAATGAATTCGTTTCTTGCAAATTAATATAATTTACCCTCAATGATTAATTCCAAACTTTTTCAATAATTATGCAATTTCTTTGGCATCAGTCGAAATTCTTTTGCATTACTCATTCGAAAATATGCAATGCACAACGCGTTAATTTTCAATTCTCGGCAGTTATGTGAAAAATATGGTCTATATGAAGGTAAATGAAAACGATTTACTTATTGAAAACAATGCTAGTGTATAATTAAAGTGTGTAGTGAAATAAAGCTTAGTTTGCTAGTGAATGAAAGAGATCCACAATTATGCTGCTAATCGTAACCACAATGATTGTTGGCAATTTTTTTTTTGTGTAAAAAAAATCTTACGAATAATGTTTCAATATCTCCATAAACTTTCTCTCTAAAAATTAAACTATTCGTCAAAAATCAATCGCTTTTTAACAGTATTAATTATGTGCAAACTTGTAGCAGTATTTATGAATAATTACGAGTCCTTTTCGCAACGGGGCATTCTTAATGAAATAGGCTAACTTTGCATTTTTAGAAGCGAAATTTGCATTTTTCATAACTGAAATTTGCATTTTCGGCCAAGTAATTAATGTGATGGATTTTATACGAAAAAAGGTGATGTTTTGCTCTGAATCACTTTCTTGTGAGTGATTTATTATATGTGGTTAAATATTGCGTGAAATCTTCTCGAATTTGCATGTCGGAGGAGAATTGGTCTGAAGGGATTGTTTCCTTTAAATCTGTTCTGCAACTTAATTTAATCCATGCTACAGGTAGACATCTATCCTTCTAAGTATCTGTCCTAACCTTTTACACTCACAGTGAATAAATATTTACTAAAAAACCTATCATAAAGGAGAGTGAGATTATTAAAATACCTTATAGATATTATATGCGATATTTTACGCTAAAAAATTGCCATTTTTATGCGTCCACCAATTTAGTTGGTTTCATATGGTCATTTGTGTCGATTAGATTTTTTTTTTTCCGGTTTTGAATAATTGTCCACTCAATGGCTGTAATGGTTCAAAATTGTCCAGCAAACTCTAGTATCGCTGATAGCCATCCAGAATTTAACAAAACCCCCCAATTCACGTTTTCAAGAGGACGTGATCATCCGTCCATTACTGCGTTGACAACAGGCAAAAGTCTGCTTAACCATTTCCTGGAGGCTGTGATAAGCTAGAAGTTATTGGTATGCACATTTTGACGCTGATAATCGGTAGGTAGAAAGGAGCCGCTGAAGTGAACTTTGGAGGCTCTTCGAATGCCATTAATTGAGTTCGGTAAGAAACCAATTGGATCCCTGGCAAGCACCAACCAATCTATCACCCTCAACTACATCTACTACTAATGTCCTGTGTTGTTTGAACCATATTTCGCTTATTATGCGGCACAAAGAAACTTCGTTGATGATTTATGACGTTGTGCTACAGTTCGATAACCCCTTTTTTAAACAACTGCGGTGGAGTTCGTTCCCCTATTCGGTAACAGCCGGACGTCTGAGCGTATGCAAAGAAATTGACAGGTAAGCGATGAGCTGCTGGAACGTTGATGTGGTTTAGCGCGGTTAACGGTAGTAGGGTTGAATCAATAAGGAAGCGTTTGTTGTAGGTAAAATGCAGTGTGCCACTCGGCTTGTTCTCTGGCGACGTTCGTTCGCTCTTCTCATTCGCTCACAGGTATGTTAACTTGCAACGTTTAAAGAGTTCGGTTTTATAGAAAAAAAGGTATAGAAGAAACCTGTTAAGCCCTTGTAACCGCTTCTTCACCGTTCCCTACCTTACACTGCCCTTAATTTATGCAAACGCTTTCCTCTTCGGGAAGAAAATTTAGCTCTGTTTATTAGTTCGAAATATAGGTACGAGTATAGTTTAGGATGCCGTTTTTGACAATCTCTATAATTTAATTGATGTGGAATACAACGATTAGCGATGATATGTTCACGATGCCGATTGTGCGCTCCCGTTGCCCCGCTGTATCAGTCTCCATCACAGAGAAATGTGTGTCTATGCTGAACATCGCCTTTATTATCTCCATCATCATCAGCGTTATATACCGTCGTGATAAACCATTCTTCGCCGTACGCGTAATATACCCTACATAGTTGTCTCTTGATTCTATCCTATATAATTGTCTCTTGGCTCGCCGCATTGTTTACTAGTGTTTTTCAATAGATTAGTGTTATATATGGTTTATTTCTTTATAAATATACATAAGCAACATGATTTATCCTTTCCGTTGTCGTTTATTAGAGATCTAAAGTTAGATTTTATGGGTGTACTTGAATACTGATCTGATATCGTGTTTGTTTACAATTGAGATGCAAAATTATAGGATGCGTTTTTTTAAAGAAAATTTTGAATAAATTTGTCAATACAAGAGTTGCAGTGAAAAATATCCATGTACATGAATATCCATGTATGTCACCATTATCTGGCTATAAAGGATTAACACAATAATACTGTAATAAAGAAGTGGTCGCTGATAACTATGTAATTAAGCTTAAGTAAGCAATGAATCGAACGATTTTAATCGGCCCTATTAGATAGGAATGAACGAACAATCCGATATTGTTTTATTTTTTCCGAAAAAAATGGCATCATTTTCCGTGGAATACTTCGTTGACATTTGTAATTTCTGCAGAAGTTTTCGTTTACAATGGTCGAAGAATCGAAAGTACACACGCCACTGATTGCCGTCGAGCGTATTCCTTATGTGGGCACCAATATGCTCAAAGATCCCGTTTCGGTGGTCGATCCAGAGGCATTCGAAATCATGAAAAATGTGAGTTGTTATGATCGAAAGGTGTTTACCCGCAAATGTTACCTGGAAAACTTTTTTTTTCACTGAGGACGAGATGAACCTGGAATAACATTTTTTTTAAATAGAAATTATTTTTCCCTTTGCCTCCTCCCTCTCCCTTCACTTCACTTCATCCTTTCCCCTCACATTCCCCATCTTCCTCTACAATAATACATAATCAAAGTTGCGTCAAGTAAAATCCTCTTGGTAGACATCCATCAGAATCGATCAATAAAACTTTGCTAAAGCGATCATGCGTCCATAGTGAACAACTAATGTACATTAATTAATCTTTATTTATTCTATAAAAGAGTATATAATGAATTTGTGTTTAATTTGTACAGATTGCACATTTGTTTTTCTCTTTGCGATAAACCATTTCTCTTTTCTTATTGAAACATAATCTGATCGGCAAAGAGATTTTCACTTTAATTCGAACAAATGGCTGCATAATTTTTAATATTCTTATATTCATTGAGAAAGCTACTTTTATGATGTTTTCACTTCTATTATTTAATATAATCAACTTTAATATTTTTTTAATTGAGATCGAACATTGTCACAGGTATTTTTTCTGATTTTTTTTTTGTAATAACCTTTGCAATTTTATATTTCAAACGAACGATTGGTGATTGTTTTTATTTGTTTTCTATCAGTCTAATCAAAAATGATTAATAAATAAATAATATTTAGGAGAAGAAGCGTCAAAAACGTGGCTTGGAATTGATTGCAAGCGAGAACTTCACCACGAAAGCGGTCCATGATGCAGTTGGATCGGCGATGTCCAACAAATATTCTGAAGGATATCCTGGTGCTAGGTATCGACTCTATGAGATGTTTTTTTTTTCAATGATCAATTATATTTACTCGGGTTATTATACTTACATATTATTATACATACTTACTACTCGGTTGCTTAGGTATATGCTATAAGTTTTCGATCGTACTAAGCATCTTGTTGTGATTCATAATAAATAATTCACTCATCAGTAGTTTTAAATCATCGAAGAGAAACACTCACTTCGATTCTTCTTCGTCCTCTTCACCTTTTGGGAAGAAGGGGAGGGGAGTTTATTAGTTGGCTATGTGAGAAGAAATGTGGAAATGTTTAATTTAGATATTATGGAGGCAACGAATATATCGATCAAATGGAACGTCTATGTCAGCAACGTGCACTTAAGGTTGAGTTGTTTTATTTTAAATCTATTCTACTTAATGTTTGTCTTGTAGGTTTCTTAAGTTAGGCATTATATGTCTTCTGGGAATTGTGACTTGTCGATTTCCCCTTCCCCCCGCCCCGCCCTCACCTCCCGCGGTTGCTCTTTGCTAATTGTGAAATTAAAAGTTTGTGGTTCATAGTTAAACTGCTTTCTAATTTTTATTTCCTCTCGATTTATAAACTATGATCGACTTTTGTCGAAAACATTCTACTAAGCCTTGTCTGATGTTTAGAACCTTTAAAAGATTTCTTGTAAATATAAGTTTAGGTTTTTGGTCTAGACCCGGAGAAATGGGGAGTGAACGTGCAAAGTTTATCGGGTGCACCAGCTAACTTCGCTGTCTACACTGCAATCGTCGAACCGAATGGACGTATTATGGGACTCGATCTACCTGATGGTGGTCACCTTAGTCACGGGTACGTATTGTTGAATTTACATATCGTGAAGTGGTGAAATGCGTTATATTGTAATAATGAGGTAAGCAAGCTTATGTTCGTTTTATCGACTTATCTTTGTCTTAGTTGTTTTTGATTGCTTCAAAAGTGTAAATGAGGCAACGATGGCCTCTTCGTACGCTATTTCTCATTTGTAATAATTACCCTATTTTCTTGTTTTAGATTTTAACCTCAATAGAATCAGTTAGAAAGTATTACTTTATATAGATTGATGTTCATAATGTAAAGATGGGGCAGATGTTTTGTGGTACAAATGATATGGATAGTTGCATATTTTACAAGTTATTGGCATAAATTAGAGTTGATTTTATTTTTATTTATTTATTTATTTTTTTGAAGTGATATCATCGTATATAGGCGAACATTGCAAATACAAATTTTTTTGATATTTTTGATGATTTCACATTAGTAATAATAATTCAGCGAGTAGAAAATCAAAGGGTTTGCGTTTGAATTTTTTCCGAAGTTTGATTATAAATTTGTGTAGGAAAACAATAAATTATCGACAGTTTTTTGATGAGAATCATTTAAATTTAGGCACTATCAATGAGAGAAATAAGAATGCCGGTGGAATTTTTTGAAGTGAATTTTGAAAGGAAATTATGCTTCCGCCATTGATAATTTTGGGTAGAAACTCTTCATTTTAGTCGCATCAAAAGCAATTTAAATTTTCAATTTCATTGCAAATATTTCGATATGCTATGAATAGAAATTAGTGCAAATATATCGTTTTCGGCCAAGCTATAGGTGGAGGCATATCATAAATTATTTCTCATCAATAAACCAAAGTGGTTAAGTTAATATCACCCTATATCCTTCTCTATAGTCACAAATGATTATAGTAATTCTATAATTATAGGTTTTTCACTCCACAACGCAAAGTCTCAGCAACGTCATTGTTCTTCCAGTCGATGCCCTACAAGGTAGATCCGATTAGCGGCCTCATTGACTATGACACTTTGGAGAAGAGCGCAATACTATTCCGACCCAAAATAATAATCGCAGGTTCGCTTTTGTTTATAATTGAACTTCTTTTAGAAGTGATAATCAGGCAATATTTAAATACGATTCTTGCGTGCTTGTCCTTCTCCTCTCTTCCCCCTCCCCCTCCCCCTCCCTCGTAAACTGATTGGATGTGAGAACACCAGTTGGGCAGTCCAAAACAATCGAAAAGGTATTCATAAACGCAAATTCGAAGTCTTTGTTAGATCTTTGGCTCATCTCAGATCTCTGCCATGGGTATAATCGTATGTAAGAAAATTTAGAGCTAGCATATAACATCAAATAAAGCGCCATGGTTATAAAGTTTGCCGTGTTTTTTAGACGGTTTTGCGACTTTTAGGATAGAGATTTATTAAGGCAGAGGGTTATTTTTCTTCTGCATTTCAGCAGAGTGCAATGTTGAAGTTTCCGGATTTGTGAAAATAAGTGGGATCTTTCAAGTGATGTGACAGAAATGCGAGGAGGAGGGGAAATTATTGAGGAAATTATTTTCTCTTAAAAGTTTTGCTAAGAAGTATTTTATTAGGAAGATTTTTGATGCATATGTATCAAAGTGTGGCAACTATTTTTTCCGACCTTCACGGTGATCTGGCAGAAAATATTTGAAGAAAAAGAAAAAGAATATTTTTAAACTTATTTAAACGCTTTATCGAGTATATTTAAAGATATCTAAACTCTCCACTAAATATTAAAAGATAACAAATTACCGAGCAGTCTATCCTTCATGGCATGAAAGCGGGGAGGAGTGGAGAAAGATCGGGGTCAAAAATAGTCTCATTATGACCATTATGAATTCGGCGACAAAAACAAAGTTATCCATTGCAGAGTAATATAATCCACTAACAAATTTCATAAGTAAAAAACGTGGTTGACTTTAAAGACCGCTATCATTTTTTTTTGTTAAACTCCTCAGAAGTTTAGCGAGATCTTGTGCATTTTTTTCAAGAAAAGCGGGAGAAGGGAAGAAGAGGATGGAGACATCCTGCTTACTATCTAAAGTTTCTGGGGACTAATTTTCACCTCCGTATAGGCATACTTCTGAATCGAGGCATGTACTTTTCCATCAGCGTAGTTAGTTGAATAATTTTTAAGGTGTTAGCTGTTATGCTCGTCACTTGGATTATGCTCGCTTTCGTCAAATTGCCGATAAATGTGGCGCATATTTGATGGCCGATATGGCACACATATCTGGGCTTGTGGCAGCTGGTGTGATACCATCACCATTCGAATACTCGGATATCGTCACCACCACAACACACAAATCCCTTCGTGGGCCACGAGGAGCGTTAATCTTCTTTAGGAAAGGTGAGCACGCTCTTTTAGTAGGGAAGTTGGGTTCTCAGTTATTCTTTCAAGTGTTACTGTTGAGTACTGACATAGATAAGCCGCTCTGAGTATGGGAATCTTCAACGGAAGAGGTTATGGATTGGAAAGTCATCTGCGTTGAAGCATTTTGGTTATTATTATATATAACAGACCTCTATTGAAGAGGCGACTATAAAAGTGTAGTCTGTTAAATAAGTGTCAGCTATGCTTTCAAGGCAACTCGTTGTTTCGAGGGAATTCGGCAAAAATGCTGCCAGAATCATGACTAAATAAATCATTTCATTCACCTTTAAGGTATGTTGCGTCTGTGGATCACGAAATGTCGGAAATTTTCATACCTTTGAGGTTAACGGTATCGTTTTTTAACTTGATTTAAAGTATGAGGTTGTTTGGAAACATTGCACATGGAATCATTTCCAGAAAGGGCGAAATGTTCAGTGCTTTCTAAGTTGCAATTTCAGAATTCCTCGCAAGATTCAGAAAGTTGCTCCAATCACTGTTCCCCCGAAGTACAGTTGCAGTTTTTCTGATGGTGTTTATTAATGCCAAAACGTAAACGTATGTTTTCTTAGGTGTGCGCTCAGTAACAGCTAAGGGTGAGAACGTCATGTATGACCTCCAATCGAAGATTGATAGTGCTGTCTTCCCAGGACTTCAAGGTGGTCCACACAATCACACTATTGCAGGTATGTGTTTGATTAGTGAGAAAGTAGAAAAAGACGATTGAATTTATTGTATTGTTTGTAGAATTTCTTCAACTTTTTATACTTTCCTTTAATTTTGAAGCTTTTAAATCAACGTGAGTGATAAATCTGTAATGCCCTCTTCTTGATATTATTAGAGCATCAAAACGAATCATTTCAGGAATAGCGGTAGCATTGAAGCAGTGTATGACGACCGAATACGTAGCCTATGCAAAACAAATTCTGGCCAACTCTCAAGCACTTGCAAAGAGACTTGTTGAACTCGGCTATAAACTTGCTACTGGTAAATGATTGAAAATTGTTATACTTCATCGCAGAATATATCGAGATGCAGTGTTATTTGTTTGTTGTTACGAAAGCAAAAATTAGCTTGTCTAATTAGACTTGACCGAATACAGGTTATTAATGCTTCTTATTATTCACTTTATTGGGAGAAGATTGTTGATTCATTGCGGTTGGCGATACTCATTCAGGGAATGAAGACTAGTTGCATAGAAATGTTAATATATGTGATATGATTATGCACATTTGCATATTAATTTTAGCTGACATTTTTATTGATTCTTCACTTCCTTTACAATTTAGAGTATTTTCCATTTGATCGAACCCAATCGTGAAATGAATGAATGAAATAAAACGGAAAATGATATCGTCATTTCGAAAGCATTTTTTGCTTGCATTCTTTCTTTACCTGTTCCTTGAATGTTTCAGCAGTTAATTTCAATTACAGGAGGAACAGACAACCATTTATGTTTGGTTGATCTACGACCAAAAGGGTTGGATGGTGCAAAAGTGGAACATGTTCTTGATCTTGCTCATATTACTTGTAACAAAAATACATGCCCAGGTATGTGTGTTTATTGATCATCCAATAAGAGCTCATGGTTTTTGAAAAGTTTGCTTCAATTCAAGGATGTTCATCGCAGTTGTACTCGCTGAATGGCTAGAAGAATAAATGCGTAAAGGATAGTTTCGCATTTTTGCTTCATATGTTCCTTATTAGTAAAGAGTAAGTAGCAGCGGTTCTCGAGGTAGTGAGCAATAAGGAAGCAAGCAGTTTTTGATCACTGTTTTCCAGTCACCATATCCGATCGCCAGTAAGCGTTAGAAAGTTAGAAAGTTTAAAGAATAGTGAATATTACAAATGGTGAATATGCTTTGAAAATGTCGTCGAATGGGTAGTGGATTTGTGAAGAGTTCGGGAGAATGGGCGAACGAACGTCACGTGTGAAGACTAGCGATAACATCGCAACATCGTGATCTTCTTTTACCTATATCCAACATTGATATGCATATGGCATCGAATGTGCTTTTGATAGCGGTCATAATTCAAAGATGTTTTGCTTTCTTCTGATATACTAATTTTAAGGTGATCAAAGTGCATTAAAGCCTGGTGGTATCCGCCTCGGTACTCCTGCACTAACTTCTCGAGGGTTTAAGGAACCCGACTTTGTGATGGTAGCCGACTTCATTCATGAAGGTTTGTTTGCTTCTCATCTATAAACGGCTCTAGAAACGAAGAGATAAGTGAAAGTTACTCCGGAAAAATCTGATCTTTGCAAGGATTTCAGAAGGGAATTGAGAGAAGGGGAGAGAAAGGAGAGGGTGTTGGACTACAAACGACATTGTTGTTTGGCAGAGGCTAGTTCATGTGCAAAAGATTCATTTTTTTGTAGATCCACACGCGGACATCCTACTTAGTAGGAAAAGCGGATTTTAAAATGATCAGTCTTCGAAAGGAAATACTGCGGAGTGAAACTAAAAATAAGTTTGAAAGCATTTCGTCGTATGCAAAATCAAATAGATGTAAAAGTGTATGGGTTGTGGTGATGGTGAAGTGAAAGTGCCTTAAAAGAGCATTGATATGACCGTGATCTAAATCTTCGTCTAGCTGAGATGTTTGGTGATATCATGATTAGTAATATCCAGTTATATGATTAACTTCCAGGTGTTGAAATACTGCTAAAATACAAGTCGGAGGCGGGCAAGACACTGAAGGATCTGAAAGCGTTCACGGCTGAAAATGAAAACTTCAAGGCTGATATCAGCAAGTTGGCCGCGAAGGTCGAAGAGTTCAGCGCGCGTTTTGACATTCCTGGAAATGATACTGTTTAATTCCTGTCGATTATTCTATACAAGATCGTCCTTCACTATCTTGCCATAGAGCGGAAAAGGGCTCAGAAATGAGACCACATCAATAAACCACACTATATTTTTTCCGTTGTGATTAAAAAATCATCAAAGTGACCAATGGCCTTTGACCTTTCACGCAAGCTCTGTTTGGTGTATTTTCACTTAACAACTCTATCATATTAAGCGACTATATTGTTTTATTTGTGAATGAACTGTAACAAATCAACGGACTTTTGAATTTTAAAAGTTGGGGGGAAATTTGAATTCCGGAATTTCTAAACGGTATTTGCATGCAAATATTATCGAAGTCGTTCTGCTAAACTGAATTTTTTTCAAGCTAACGCATTTGATGAGTTCCCATTGATTACTGAAGCATTTTCTGTTTTATTTTTTTTTTTTTTGAAAGCGTTTTGCACTTTGTAAGCAATGCAACTATATTAGTTTTGTCTATCTTTTGTCTTCGTTTTTCGTTTTTTTTTTCGAAAATTTCGGCACGTGACTATGGTGACTGAGGTTCTAGATAGATCGTTTTCAGGTACGATGTTGAATTAAGTTAAATTATAAGAGATATTTTATTTCTCTGCAGGTTTAAGTTTCTGTTTAATATGTTCTAAAATATTTCTAATGAATACAATTCTATAATTTCTTTATTAATGACGGAGAAGATTGTGTTGAGGTTTGAAGATATTGAGGTTTAGGTTTTTTCTTGTAATTTTCTTTCTTTTATTTAATTCATCAGGCGGGCAAGCATTCACTTTTGATATTTTATACATTTCAGCTCACCGGCTGCCTTCTAAGTTTTTTAGGATTCACTTCGTTTTAATATCGGATTGTTCTTTTGCAAATGCTCGTCGTTTAAAGTAAAGTTTTTTCAGAGGTATATTGTTTTGTATTTTATGCGCCTTATTTACTCATAGGCTACTTTCGAATACGTTGGTATTTAATGTGAGGTGACTCTTGTTTGAGGCAGAATAGTTAAAATATCGGGGGGAGAAGAAGAAGACAAAAAAAAATGTGTGAACACAAAAATCAAACAGATAGTATGACTCTTGTTCAGGTGCTTTTAAAAATCATTTCAAAAATACTTCAAAGTGAATGTGGAATGAACTCGGGTATGCGCCATTTTAATTCCCTTGGCTTTCTATGCCTTTAATGACGTTTTTAGATAATTTCGGTCATGTTTCTTGAAAGATATGCGTAAACGCCACATCTGTATTTATGCTCACTGATGTCGGGTCAGTGACAATTGCACCCCTGGGGTATTGCAACGCAATACGATAACGAAGCAAGTAGACAACATGCAGGAAAGATTGACAGAATGGCGCTTTGAATTCCATCCACCTGACCAACCATATTGTTTGTTTCGAATAAAATAACGTGTGAAATAAATGCATCCGTATTTTAACTCGACCCAGTATCCAGATAAATCTATTGCAAAACCACTGGTTTTGATATCCGACTACCGCAGGATTCAACCTGGCTAGTTGCAGCGTCCGTGCAAATTTTTCGCCACCTCAAAGCGTTTGTAAATACTTGGATTGTGGACTAACTAACTGGTGAATTATAAACATAGACACGTATACATACTATCGGACATGGCGTAGCCATAATTCACTTTGCAAACGTATATTTGGAAGGACATGATTGAAATGTCATCTTGTGTTTAAACGCTCAGTATATTGTTTTAATGTCGTCTGAGCTCGAGTATAGAGCCAGGCGTGGCTATTAAATTCTTGACCACTTGCAGCGTGAATGGAAAGAACAGGGACTGGGAGGGATTCTTGAATTAAAAAATAGAAAGCGCAGCTCCCGAGGCACCAGTATCCTGAATTCAACAACCAATGAAAGCGACCTCCAAATTTTTCTCAGTCGGTGCACTTACTTTTTCAAAGTGCTACGTCCTCGATCGATGGCGTAATGTTGAACTTTTGTTTGAGGATTTCTACAATCGTTCGTGATCTAACAAGCGTACAGAATCTAACAAGCGTTTTCCTTGAAAGCTTTCAAAAAATAAACACGTATCTGTTCCTAGGACAAATTCACCAATGCCTATATATATACTTATACAACTATCTCATGTTGTACTGTCACTTGAAATCCTATATCTCTTAATGATAAATGCTCGTTTTTTTTTTCTTGCTTCATTTACTTTACAAGTGTATGTATGATAATTATTAATGTTTCCTTTATGTTTCTATATCTAGAAATTTTCATAACTTATTTACTGATGTGCTCATTCATGTTATCAAAATAGCTGCTTATTTACCAGCCGAGAAATAAAAATGCCCTAAATGCCTGACCTCTCTATTGAAAGAATCCTTAATGACCGCGAATCCTTAATGACCTGACCTAAAGAATCCTTAATGAGAATCCTTAATGACCGAGTCAAAATGCGGATGCATTTATTTCATACGTTCTATTTATTCGTAACACACAATACTGGTTGGTCAGGTGCGCGGAATTCAAAGCGCCGTTCTGCCAACCCTTCATTGTCTACTGGTTCAATTACTGTGAATAATAACAACATGGAACTGGCTTCTGGATGATTTTTGTAAACCCGCAGAAGAACATTAGCGAATTAGATGAGTTCATTGGCGAGGATTTTACTTTTTCCTTTGGATAGAGTCAATAGATAAAGCAACTACTAGAATACCAATGCACGAGACCATACGGATATGAAACCTTAGGAATGTTGACATCGCGCTAAATATGATAGCTCGAAAGGGATCCACCACCTCATTCTCTGCTCGCCATTCGATTGCGATGGTTGATGGTGTATCGACTAAAGTTGCAGCGGTGGATTGGTTTGAATCGACGCTTGTGCCTAAATGTAAAGCGAAATGAAAGAATAAAGATGTCAAGCTAGTTCGAGCGTTTCAATTTATCAAGAAGTCGCAATTTTCATTTCATCACTTAACCAACTAAGCATAAAACTTGGCTGCATGAAAGAATTCAACACTTTTGAAAGTTCATTGATGTTAACGTATAATGGCGCTCAAATTGCAAAAATTGATAAATTCATGGATTGCTTCTCACTTGAACGAAAAACTTTTACGCAGAATCTTTCCAGTTTGTGCATTTATATCTACTGTTTTAGATCTTCTTCGAAATAAGGAAAGTGGAAATCGGCTTTTAAGGATAATATCTTAGAAGAAATATGATATCCAGGTGGAATAAATGCGTATTTAAGTATCTGAGTGCAGCTGCGATCGATCGATACAAAAATTGCTGCTGAAAACTCATATGCTGCGAGATCTTGACCACTTTTTTAATCTATGATGCTAAACAAGGGGAGAGGGAGTGGAGTGGGATTCCCTCTTTTCGCAAACTTTGCTTCACCCCACTCCTCTCTCCTCCTCTCATTCTATTGTGCAGTGTTGCTACTACTGGTGCACTCAAAAAATATTGCACTATCCTCAATTCTACGCCTTTTCATTTCATTACTACCAGTGAACTAGAAAACGGCTTTAGAGTGCGAATAGGGGAACATTCTGCTTTCTGACATACTTAAAAGTGTGCTGGTAATGTAGCTACATTGTGAATTGGCGAAATGCTCTCTGTTTTATTCTAATCTAAGGTTCAGTCTCTAAATTACCCATTAAAACGAAATGCATGGATTAACTATGGTACGTCTGAAATGAGTACCTAATTTTCTAGTGGATGATGTATTGTTCACTAAGTGCCCTTGTCGTTCTCTTGCGGTTCGTCATAGAAAACCATCAGTGGACGGACTGTTCCACAAATCAAGCATGGGCAGTCGATTGGGCTTCGTATGCTGTTTCCTGAAGCGTAAGTTTTGACCATTTCGCCATCGAACTTTCAGAATTTCTATTGTTTCTTCATCAACGGTGTTTCTTCCTTGTTCACTCTTCGCTTCGTCTTCAGCAAGTAGGAATGTACGCCAAAGAGACTGGCACGATATGCGCCTTTTCCAAATCACTCCACCGAGTCAACTCCTGTCGCAAATATGTAAAATTGAACGGTGTTCTCCTTATTTAGATCTCTCACCCAAAAAAACGTTTTTTTAGCTTCATTCGACTGGTACGTGGCAAAAGTTGTGTATGCAAATCACACGACAGTGAGAATAGCTCACCTAGGCTACTCTCAGTATGAACGAAATGAAATGTTCGCATTGCTATAGGGAAATAAAACGATTTTTTTTATGCAGACCCCCACGGATATATATAAATATAAATGAATAAATAAATAAATAAATAAATAAATAAATAAATAAATAAATAAATATATATATATATATATATACATAGGCATGTGCATATGTGCACGCGCAGACGCATGCAACAACAGTCTCACATTCCAACACCATATTTCGCACATTATAAAAAGCAGATGCGAAGGAATTTCTAATTCAACGAGCATTATCTTCTAAGGATATATTTCTGGTCACTAAATTATTTACAACCTATGTCCATCCAATTATCGAGTACGCCTGCACTGTCTGGTCTCGATCGGACCTTTTTGCAGGGATACTCATCACCTAGATCTGACTAAAAACGTCGAAAGACGCTTCATTCGTGGATTACTCGATGATTTGTGATCCCTAACTACATGCAGAGAATTGATGCCCTAGATTAGAGAACCTTGAGCTGCGCCGTTTTTTAATTTGATAAAATATTGTTCGTGAAAATGTTCACCTCCTCTTTGATAAGTTTCTTCGAATTATTTTCGCATAAATGGTTGGACTCGCTTGGCAAATTTTTTCAAGCTCACTCTTAACATGTGCACAGTGGACTTATTCAAATATCTTTTCTCAAGCACGATGGTAAATGCGTGGGACTTCGTTATGGATGAAATCGTGGAAGCGAAATCATTGCAAATTTTTAAAAAGGAAGTCAGTCACATCGTTATCAGCAAAAAATAAAGGCGCTTGGATTCGCATATCTTATGCGAGAATAAATGTTATGCTGCTCAGCTCTCCTCCTCCCTTCTACCTTCATTCTCGTTTTCATATGTTCTCACATAATTTGCCGTCCTCGTAAATATTCACTGTCTCGTAAGTGTTAAATATTGCGACATTTTGCTCATTTTTCTTTTGTTTGCAGACTTGTTTTCGTCTTTTTTCTCCCCTTCTTCCCTGTCGGTTCATGCGTTGGGCGCTGTATTCGCCACTCTGTCTTACGACATACATAGTGCATGTTCTTCTATGTTCGCGAATAAGCTCAATTCAGTGCACACATGCTAATGCGCACAGTTGCACACGTGCACACACTCATATATGCATACATAAATACATGCCATATGTTGTTAGGCCTTTAAGCTGAGTTAGCTTCCATAATTTTCCAGATCGGCCCCATTTGAAAGAGAGGACGTAAGAGAGGAAGATGAGGAGAGGAGGGTAGGAGGATGAAGAAGGAAGGGTGAGAATCATAAACAAGTTATAGCAGTAGTCACCTGTAATAAATATAAATACAAATAAATAAAAGGCTCTTAATGCATTCCTATGAGTGTTACTCTCACCATAATCACTAAAACCTCACATAGTCAATGAAACAAATTCACATGATTGAAATAAATAAATAAATAAATAAATTAGCAGTGAAGGAAACGTTGCAGACTTTAGAAGAATGTCCACCTAAAAGTGGGTGACCATTATTCGTTGAACAAATTTTTAGAATGCTTTAGAAGATGTGCTAAATTGCAGATTAAAGTTGATTCGTTCAATGAGTAATGATCATTATTGAGTGGTAGATTTTTGATTTTTTTCATTGCACTCCATTGACACATATTTGATGAACTCAGTAATATTGTATGTTCGTAAATGAAAGTATTGAACGCATTACTCGTTTGCGAACGATATTATCAACTCCCATCAATCAGCGGTTATCATCAAACTCTGAGCCAACCTTAAGGCTCCATCTCACATAAGCTGCGTCGTTGCCATAAACCACTTTCCAGGTGAATGCCCACATAAGTGAAATACTTTTGTATTGGATGACATCCTGAGCCGCCCATCCCTTTCCATCCTCTTCCCCACCCCTCTCCCCCATCCAACATATGTCCACAGCAAGTTTATGCCTAGTGCTATTCGTTCGTCTAAAAGCACAATCCAACTTCACTGTGTGTTGAAGCGTGTTCGCTCTTAATGGGCATGAAAAGTGCTCATTAACCTTCAGCCACTTCCTCGTTTCTTCCTAACAATTTCCTTCGATCGCCTAGACATTCGTTTTGCAATTTCCGCCATAAAAATTTCGTTTCCTATGGGACAGTTTAGTCAATAACATCCTGGAATCTGTTTCTTTTTATGCATTTCTTGCAAAAACAAAAAAAAAGACCTTCCAACTTATAAAACAGAAAATCTTAAAGAGCGATAATTTTATAAAGATAATTTGCTCAAAAGAATCGTTCTCCAATCAATAATCTTTTATTTCATAGCCCCTTTTTCAATTATTATCACTTAATACTGCCATAAGATTCTCAAAAAAAATTTTTTTAATATAAAAGCATATGAAAAAATCCTATCTCTGAAGAATTTATGTGAATATAGATCGTAGGCAAAACTATGCCATCCTTTTTAGATACTGAAAAGAGCGGCTGCTTTACGGGTTGAATGTACTGGAACGTATTATGCTCGAGCTTCTCTGACGCAGTTATATGGATAATTGTGAGAGTCATCGAATGCATATATGATGATATATAATGATACAAAAAATCATCATTAGACACTTCCTCAGAAATCCTTCTACTTAAGATGCGAAATGAGCTTTGTTATTGAGGCATTATCAAAAACATTACAAATTGGTCAAACTTAACCCCATATTATCTCCTAGTGAGTCACTAAAATTGATCAGTTTAATGACTTTTACGGTTTTTAGCGCTATGTGGAATGTCATTTTTTTATCACTATGAAAACAACTCATTTATTAAGTGATAATGCGATATGGTCGCATTAAATGAAGGCAACCAAATATAGTCGAAAGGCTGAGATATTGAATCACGATTCCTAGACGGGATTTGTACCGTTTTGATTAAATAAAGAGATGTTATTTTAATGGTATAACTTTTTGAAGTTTTTTTTTTTGCAGGATAAAAACTGTGTTTAAAGATTCACTCGTTTTTTATAGTTAAAACGAATGGAATAAATACAGCAATGTATTGGGTAAATATATCAGTTTATATTATGGAGTTCATAACAATGAGTGTACTAATCATGACTAACTTAATAGTTATTGATGATCGCTTTCTTAATATCTCTTTTCTCAGACGGAATTGTCTTTTTATCGGCTATTCTTTCTTCATCCATCGATAAATCTTTCTTTAACTAAAATGGCGCCCATATATTCAATCGAATTCGACTTATTTCTAAGTGACCAGCTAGGAACGAATATTTTTCAACGGAATTTTATAAAATTTCAAAATAAAGTAAACGGCTCGAGATGCATTTCCCTCAAGGGCATAAAATAATTAATTCGCCTTAGGGTTTCCATTGCACTTTGTTTTTAAAAGGACTTGGCTTATCATCGA
Source organism: Baylisascaris procyonis (assembly GCA_037389465.1). Lineage (NCBI taxonomy): Eukaryota > Metazoa > Nematoda > Chromadorea > Rhabditida > Ascarididae > Baylisascaris > Baylisascaris procyonis. Next base: position 2,529,493 of record JAZARR010000154.1, on the reverse strand, counting down.
TTTAGCAAGAGTTAAAACCTCATATGACGCATTTCTTTGAATGGGCGGAGCGTCTCTGCTGCGAAATCTATCTGCGGAGACATGAGTGTGCTTCTGTTATGGACCACTGAACACATTCCCCCGTATAACAGAGGAGTCGAATGAAGGGTCTAGCGTATGTTAGCCGCACCTTTATGCTCTTGAAGAAATTGTTTTATCCGTTAATCATCAATGTTTCCATATTGCTGTGTACTGTATGAATGCACCGAATCTTGCCGTTAAGAACTAAAGGGTCGAGAAGTTGTACTCGATCGTTGAGGATATCATTTTATTGCTTCATTAAGTTTGTCGTGCTTATAGAATATTTAGATGTTCTTTATAAGAGGGAAATGACGGAGGAGGAGAGGGAAGGAAGAGAGTTCGGTTTACGATGTGAGCGCTCGCTTTATTTGATCGTCAAATCATAGTCTGAAGGTTTTCGAATTGACATCGTTTCTGCTTTCGATTTCGGTCATCAAAGACAACTATTTACCTTCGTCCTAGAGAACTATTCATTCAGAAACTTTAGAATATGCTTAAGCACACCTGTGGCTGTAAACAGCTTCTCTTAAGCAAAAAAATAAAAAATAGGAAACAACTTGCCATCAGCTTTCCAGCAAGAAGCCACTTATGTTAACAAAGACTTTCTATGCGCTATTGTCGCAAATCGACGACTTTGAAATCGATTTTCGACCGAGCTATATGATGTTGCAAATTTCCGCTATTTTTGAAATCCAACAAGTCCTTTCAAGTTTACTGCACTAACGTCAAAGGTATACATGAGATGAGCCTTTCGGGAATATTTTATCCACTAAGTTTCTACGTCACCATTTCACCGATTTTCGAACTGAAGCTACCACACAGGCAGACAAATAGGCGCATATCTACGTATATCGTAATGGGATTTGCAGATGCAAATGCGCCAGAGCGTATGAAGAACCAAAGTCATAAGTGCGTGTAGGTCATTAATTAAGTTCAGTAATAAATGGTAGATGATGGCACAGTAAACTTATGTAAGGCGTTGTTGAATCCTTCTCGAAGACTTCATCACGTATGGAGTGATGAATTCACGTTATTTCATCGTTTTTGATGTGTCGAGTTCTTAAACATAAAATACCCCATGCTGGGCAAGTGCTGATTGATATATCATTTATCAAATATGCTGCATAATATATGAGAGCAATTTGTTCCTAGTCAAATGGCAATGGTGTGCATTATAAATGAGCGCTCCCCAAGCAAGGCGACTTTTACTGCTGCCCAGAAACCACCAAAAAAGAATTTTTTTTGTTGATCTATAAGAAGAAAATGATGCTTGCTGAAATCTTCTTGCATATCATGTCATTTTAAAAGTTTTATTTCTTTCAAATTTTCAAATACGCAACGGTTAATTATTTATTTTCAATCATTGCAATTCTTCGCTGCAATTTAAAAAGTTCTAATGTGGTCATGAGGAAAACGCCATGCAAATGTGAGAAAGTTTCATCTTATAGAGCAAAGTAAGAGAGAGTTAGTTTACCTACCTGCAAAGTCAAAAGTTATCATAATTCTGCAATCGGTGATAAACAGTGCTATGTCACGCTTGAGGGCACTTAAAAAGCCAAAATGTAGAGATAAATCCTTTCGCTGTCGCCTTTTGCTGCGTCATATTAACTGATGGAAGCAGAAATCGGTGCTGTTCATAAAGATTTTATTTTCATTCATTTGTTTCATAGATTATGGTCATTTTCAATGAAATTGCATATTGTTTTTTTTAGCGTTCGGATCGAATTGAATTCATTCTTGTTTTCAATATTAATCTAAACAAACAATGAAGATGCCAGTTATCTTGTAGTTGCATTATTAGAATTTGACTGAGCCTATGATTTTCACTCGAGAGGACGTATGCTGTATTCGACTTTTTCTGAAGCAATTAGTCACGAAAGAGTGTCTCTCAAATTTTACTACTTATGTGCCTAGATAGAGAGCGAAGTGGTCATCGTCAACATTATCAACTCGTTACAACTTACTATGCAGATAATTTAAAATCACAAAATCGGCTTTCAATTGAATTCCAACTTTCGCTCATTTTCCACCGTCTAGAAAGTTCGCTGTTTTACCGAATAAATTCGTGTATTTATTTGCGGTCAAATTTGCCTTGCAAAAGGACATTACAGCTATGTTATATCTCTACATAGTCATATTTGTCTATCTGTCTGTTTGCCCTTCATCTTCACTTCAGAAACCGACTAGAGATACGGAATTTGGATGGGAAGGGAAGAGGGGGGGGATTCAATCCGCTTCATGCGTTGTCTTTTCGTATCATATTGAATTTTTATTTTTTGTCGATGACTTCATAGGAAAACAAACTTTTTGCAGAGGTCGTGTGCAATCGTTTCGAATAGTTGCGATGTCGACGCATCATTTCACGTATTTTATTTTTTCTTAACCCATTGTGAAACTGAATGCTCAATTGAGTGAGTTGCAAAAGCGCATATAATTCGAGCTTTTCGTTCTAGCAGTTTCTAGAATGAAACTTATTCTAGAACAGCAAGCGTCAATGATGCTTTTATGGGCTATTTCCATTGCTGATCTCTTTTGTGGCCAATATATAGAGACAATCGTGCTATAATCGACGATGTCCATTGCTTAACGTTTGACGTCAAATAATTTTTATGGAGTTCTTCTTTATTTGAAACGATACAAATATTTGTGATACGATAGCCAAGTGATGGCATATCGCTGAAAGGTCATCAATGGCTATATAGGAGATTGAAGGTTGAAGAAACTTGCTAAGAACCTTTAGAAATGAATTCAATTGCTGGTAAAATCACTTGTTGAGTTTATCGCTGCAATATTGCAATCAGCTATTACATCGGCTTTAGAGCATTTTTCATATTCCTTTTAGCGAAATAATAAGCCTGTGTGACATATTCCATCACTTAAAAAAAGGTTGCAATAAATTTCACAGCATTACCAATGAATTTATAGATTATCGGCCATTTGCTCTACTAATTGCATTTCGATATCGTAATTGTGCAATTTGCAGCACTTTACAAGAAACAGTTTATTGCAACAGTCAATGACGAATACAACGGTAAAAAAAAAATTGAGAGATTGAAATCAAACGCTTCATGAACTTTTGAATATTGGAATTGCGTAGAAAAAAGAAAATTTTATGATCTCAGTGTTATAAGAAGAGGAGCGGTTACGATAAGTGTGGCTTCTTCAAACTAGTGCTTTAAAATTTTCTAGCTTTCTGACTTATGTGGATAAAATTGCACCTAATTTGTCATTTCGAGATAGCCGTATTACTCCACGAGAATATTTGATGAAGTGCACCACAACGTTGGCACATTGCGTGCTTTTTACATTTATGAGAAAGCCGACAAGTAACAGAAGAGGGGCAGTCAAAAATTTAGCCTTTGTTGAAGTCGGACGGTTGTGAAAGAAAAATTGATTTAAAGTTCCTGCGAATCGAGAGGAGCAAAGTAAATTGGAGGAAAACATTGTAAGGCATGCACTGAATTTCACTGTTGTCGCATTTCTGATCCCAGAATTGAAACACTCGTGGATATAGAGATGAATAGGTACATGCATAAAGCTATGACTTCATTATGAGTTTGCATTCTTTGTTTTGTTTTGTATATGAGCTGTTGGTTAGATCTCGCATCAACGCTAGCCATTCCAACTCTCATCATTTAGTTCTTATTATCGTAGTGTTTATTGTCATGCAGGCAAAGTATTAGCTTACTTCTGCACTTTCTTGTAAAATTTAACATATGGTCATCAGTGGCCGAACTTTATTAGTGGCCAAGTAATTTGAACAAAATAAGTACTTTGATTCGTACTTCAATTATTTGCACAAACAATGAACGACTGCATTCTACGCTAGTAAATTATAGGGCCAACTGTTGGACGGATTTTTCTATGTGGATATTGCCTTCAACTGTGTTCGGATTTATTAACTTATAAAGGACGAGACAATTTTTCGGTATCCGAGAAAAGTGTGTGCCTTTACTATTACCTCGCTGTATCGATATCGGAAAATACTCCTTGCTGCATAACCAAACATTTAATACCATTGTTTTTCATCCGATTCTACTCGTCAAGCTTGCATTTTCTAGGCTCCTTTATTAGGCAGTATAGAATTCTGCTTTCTTCACTCTTAATGCCTTCATTGAGCAGTGCAGAAAATCAAAAAATCACGAGTCTTTTTGAGTATTTTACACTTATACGATACCATGTTGAAGAAAATATCTGAATTTAGCAGTATTGAAAAGCAAAAAAAAAAAAATGTTACGGCTGTAAAAGTTTATATAATTTTCGAAACCACAAAGTGAACGGATTATATCTATGTGAAATTTCTTATCATTTAATGATGAAGTGATAAATTTTAGGCGAGAAGTCCCATATGGAAATTCATCGAAAAAGCTCATCTATAGAAACGAATCATTCGCAGCATCATTTCCATCGTCAAGCATCCTACGATGGGAGTTCCCAATTGTCTGGTATTGTTCTCAGCATCGAAGATCGAAATTTGCTCGTCACTGGTTGGAAACGGTTCATTTTTTATCATATTCTTTTGATTTGTAAGGCTCAGTAGCCTTAGCGATTCATTCAAACCGATCATTAAAAGTCTTTTGTCCATTTTGATAATGTCTATTGAGGTAAATAGAGATTTCAAATTTTGTCTTCAATATTTTTTTTGTTCCTTCTGAAGTCTCAACGATTTTATTTCAAACGAGGAATTTAACTTCAAAAATGCATAAAAAAATGAGTGAAATGATAGATAAATCAAATTTCCCATGTTTTCAAGCAAATCAGTGATTGATTCTCTTGTTAGAAAAATTTGCGCTTTTTGACTGGCGAAATATGTAAAAGTGTTTAGCCATATTTAATTCCCTTTTTCATCGCATTTGACTCGTTTTTGTCACTTTATTTTCATTCTCATGTCTAGCTGTGTTTTATATATGAATTTTTGGCTGTATTGAAATATATTTTCTTCTCTATTGGAATTTCTTTTTTATTTTATTGTTTTTAAGAGTTATTTTATTAGAATAGAGAGGCTTTTCCCTTCTTTCCGCTTCCATTTGATGACAGCGGTGCATATTTCTCTTGCGTTTTGCTGCCTTTGTTTGCTGCGCAATTGGCAGAGTATATTAGCGTTAAGTCACGTATAAAATCAAAATTACTGTACTACATAAGCACCAAAATTTGCAGAAAAAAAAGCAGTTTCTAGGTCAGTTTGAACGAGGGTAGAGGCATGCACATCTTTGTTAATCTTTGTTCTTAAAGTTAATTTATTAATGATTTATGCCTAGTTTTAGCATCAAAATGCCACCGATGTGAGCTTCAGTGTGTATCTCTTAGAAATTTGACACGTTCAGTTTTCACACTTTTTGCAAATGCGACCAAATAAAATAATATAGACCTCGAAAAATATGATAGTATAGAAATTAACTATTTTTCAAATTCTTGTCGGTTTGGTGCGGTGCTTCATCAACATCACAACTTATATTGCAAGTACAGTTACAGGCAGTTATAGTGAAATCATCTTTACCAGTGTAAAACATTCTCATCCTTTCACTATTGCGATAGGCGGAATAATCCTACACATTTTGCTGGAGACTTCCATGAATGAATGTACGCGGGACAATACACGTCAAGAACTCTCGACATCTTCTTCTCTCTGTCCCTGCGTACGGCTGACTGCATTTTCCTAAAAACGTCGAAAAGTACCATTCATGAAAATCGACGTCCGTCTGAACACTCCATGGCAAAATCACGCGGCGGAATTAATGAATTCTTCCCATGGCCTGGTTTCACGAAAATATGTTGTTCAGTACCGGCCTACTTATAAACGCCTTTCATTTATTTCGAGAAAAAACAAACAAATCCTATCGCAAAAAAGCCATGACAGTGAACATGATTAGGTAAGGAATAAATATAGAGGCAGATTAGATGAGATGACAACATAAATGATATTTGCGCTTCGATTATCGTATCTATTTTATTATCGTATCTATATCAATATGCGATGTGGAATGATACTGTCATGTTTCAGGTGTTGGTTAGGTTGATATAAAGATATCGACGAGAGAATAGTACCGTGCTTAACTCCGGAAAATACCCAATATGTGTGCATATGCGTCTCTAGTAGTTTTTCTCTCCAACCCTGAAAAGCTCAGAAAATAAAATTTAATGGACTTCATGTACACCGATGCTCAAACATAACTTTATGCCGATTGATCAATTTTAATTGAGTTATTTGCACTTTGACCGGTCATGGAATTTGGAAATTAGTTTTACTTAACAGTAGATATCTATGCTATGGCAACTCGTCGATTGTACGCCATCATTTTATTGCATTTTGAATATTTGTGCAATCACTTTTTATATGCAAACTTCCAAGAATTCATGCTCTACTATGCCAATTTTTCTAGCGCTAATTCTTAAAGCAGTAAATATCTATTTTCTTGCTAAGATCTTATTATGATTAGCAGCATATTGATTCGAAATTTTAACAAGAAAATAAGTGGATAATGTTGACAGAGCAATGGAACATACGGATATCGGCGCAGAATTGATCACACGATTGATGAGTGACGACGAATCTCAATTGCGATATCTTTTGCGGACTCGAGGTGAACCCGAATGCCCATTTACTGAACCAACTATGGAATACAAATCACAAAATCTTAGGCTACAATGTCCTCGTGCTGCAAAACTTGCCGATCTTATGACAAATTTTTTCAATGAGGTGAGTGGAAGGGTTTTTTGTTTTCACCACATTGAAATAATTTCACAACGATGAAAAGGTGGTATTTGCGATGTAATATCTTTTCAGAAGCTTTCATCATATATATATTGCTCGCAGGTTGATTTCTACAATGAAAATCCTCTCATTCTGATGGAATTGAATCGTGATTTTTATATAATCTAGTTGTTGACAACTTTTCAACTTTTTTGTACTCTTTGTGCAATGCAGACTCACACATCTTTTTGGCCTAAATAGTTATTATTATAAGTTATTATACGCTAAATAAGCATAATAATTAAATATTTATTATAAGCTTTTTGCATCAGTTCGCTTTTTATGCGCTGTTGCAAATCTTTAAATGCGCTCTTGTTCATTTGTTTGCCTGATAGTTTTAATCGAGCAACTTCAAAGCGCGGAGACATCGAGTTTAATAGGCATAATGAGATGGCCTTTCATATTATAATTCATGACGATTCACCAGTTTCGGGATAAATTATAAGTATTTTAAGGTTAAAGGTGTTTAAAGCTTTCCAGGCTTTCCACGCTGATCCAATTTTCATTTTTGCAGCTGTCAGACTAGAGAACGAATATGATTCTTTTAAGGGAAATTAGTGCATTTGATCAGATCAGTTAAAATATGAAGTTATACGTCCGCGTACTTCATATTTTTTTGTTAAATTTTAAAACTTCCTGGAAAAAAATTAGAAACTTAAAAAAAAACTCAAAAATCTAAAACTTAAATTCTAAAATTCTAAAACGTCTGCATACTTCATGTTAAGTTATTCACAGCTGTATTATTATATTATTCACGGCTAATCATAAATTTCAAATCTGATCAAAAAGAGTAAATTTTAGTAAAATTTTTATTGAATATTTGAATGCAACAATTCATTCTTCAAATATTTCCGCATCGATAATGTTGCATTAAATCAAATGAAAAAAAAAAGATTTTTCCATAGATGTTGAAAAGTCAAAGCTTTGCACAAATGTCAAAGAAGGCAAAAAACGAATATTGTGCTCAACAAGATATTCGTTTTTTTTTTGCTCTCCAAAAAAACGACGGATATTTAGCTGAGATCAAGAGATTAACGAAAGGACAACACAATTAACCTAGTGGCTGTATTTAATTTTACGAAAGCTGCGATTAAACAAGACCTCATTAACTGATAGATTTTACGTGCCTAATTATTGATTGCATCCTAAATGAATATACTAGTTATTTGAAAAACGGTGATGTTAGCTGTTGAAATTACACCATTCTCTCGGAACACCTCAATCATACACATCTTATACATGTTTATCTGAAATAGCCGACATGTTCATATATTTATGAATGCAAGGGGAAGTAAGGTTTGGGGGGGGGGGAGAGGAGGAGACTGGTATAAAAAGATTTAAATTTGAACATCTTGGTCTCCAATGCATTTATTGCTCGAAAACAGAGAACGCGCAAATCCGATGAGGCCGGCATCACAAGCATTGCAAAAATCAAGCAAATAGGGCTGTGAATCTTATTTTCTTTATTGCTTTCTTGCCGAGTTGGCATTTCGTGCTTTTGGTTCCTCTAAAGACGATGCTCCGCTCTGTGATTGTTCAGTCGGCCATTTGATTACTAAGTAGCCTGTTTTCCGGCTTATTTTTTCGAAGTCGGCAAATGTTTGCGTTCATAGCTCAGAAATTTGCGATCTTGTTAAGGCTGTCCTCCCCCTCTCCTTGTCCCCCCATCTATTTGTTGTTTTTGCATAAGAGAAAATATGTGAGATGTTGAAAACCATTTGTTTGTCCATCTTAAATTTAAAAAAAAAAGCTGTGGGCAATGCATAGATTGCTTGTAGGTCATTGAGGAGATCGGTCGTCCAGGTTTCTCGGAAGAACGACTTTCAGACAAATGTTGGCAATTGGGTGCAACACACTATCACAAGGAAGTATGGTTTCAAGAAGAGAATTGGATGCATTTCCATAAGGCATTTGTTGAAACAGTGATGTTTTCGGACAAGCATTACCAAGGTAACAGTAACCTCATATTTTATAAAACCTCATAGCTATCACGATTTTATTTGTTGATGTTTAGGGATTAAGCGAAACAACCAACATTTGACCTTTCGAAAACGCATCTCAGTGATAACACTTGCAAAGAACTACTTTTTCTAGACTCGTTTAGAAGGATTATTTTTTCATCGAGGAACGAATGATAAGCTAAACGCTTTCTAAATAGCTATTTTATACTGTTGAGTTTTTTCGCTTTTGTGCGTACTTCTAATAATATTAACTAACTAAGGAATGAAAGTAATTTTTCCTGGATCACTCTTTGCATTAGTCAGATTTTAATAAGCAGACTTAATAGCATTCTTTCTTGAGAGGTCAACCTTTGAGGTCATCATCATAGTCGTCAGAAAAGCGCTTGCATCTTGTAATGCCAACTGTTCACTCGTTTACCTTCTCGGTGGTAATGAACAAAACAATCTAAATTGCACCGAACTGTTGAAGAAGCAAGAAGCAAATATCTTAGTGACTATTGCTGTTACTTTCTACTGCAAACCACTAGTATTTATGATCACTAAATGACCGTTTATTCTTGACGATTTCAATTGTGCTGCAAAATTTTCGAAACAGCTCGCAAAAATTGCAAATAAAAGAAAAATAATTTTAAAAAATAGGTAGTTAGATAACTTTGATGCATTTCGTTTGGGGCTAACATTTTGTTTTTCAGGATATAGATCATGTGAGGATTTTTTCGATTTCAAGAAGAAGCATAATTTCACGTTGCATAGAGATGCTCATCACTATATAAAACGAATAAAATACGAGGAAATTCTTTGGTTCAAACTGATTCATTTCATCGTAAGAAATATGAAGCAAGGATTCCTCGAGGTACGAATCACATTCTCTAAGCAAATAGCACAATATACGAACTATTGTTGTTGTGTGGAACAGCAGCACATATCCATTGTGACGCAACTAACATTTCAGATTTTTTGAACGTTTAATGAAGTAGAGATTGGTTGGAGTTATCACTTAATGTTGAAGTTGAAAGCGGTGAAATAATATAAGTTCAAAGCCATTTCAACTGCTGTATTTTTTGATGCTGACATCAAGAAAAAGGACTAGAAAATAATATTTTCATTAATGATTTCGCAATAAAGGTCTATCACACATCATTTAGTAATAGGTCTATTTAGAGAGATGTGCAGCGCTTTAAAGTGAATGAGAAATTGCCAAATTCGCACATCGAAGAGAAGAAGAAATTGCTTAGTAATAGTGTGAATTCCTTTTTCTCTAAGACCGACCAAGGAGGAAATTTTTCCGAAGTCTACGTTTTTCGAAAAATTAGAAGCTGATCACCGTGATAGTGGAGGAAATGTTCCTTTGTTTAAAAGACTCTAAAATCATTGATCATCCAAAGAGTTATGAATGAAGCGACATGTCACTATTTTCTTATTTCAGTACACTTTCAATACACATAATGTGAAAAAAGCTCAATATTAGCCAAATCATGAATATTGGTGATGAGTTTCCCTGAGTTTAATGAGCCTTTTGAAAATTTAATTTTAAGAGAGGTGAAGGATATTCGAGCTCAATATTCAAGCGGTCTCCTTTAACGCTCATTGGTACTTTCCGTAACATTAGTGATATTCAACTGCTATAACTGATTTGCATATAACGTTAATATATGATCGGCGAGTTCATTTAGATGAAACGTGCCTGTATATTTGCGTAGGAATTTGCGTTCATGCAAAACAAATATGCACACAGGAAAGACTGTGTTTGCATTAATGAAATTAAATTGTTCATATGATATCGCCGCATAAAGGCTAGTGAATTGATCTGAACTGAAAGCCAGGATTCGAGATTTTTTATGAACGCTACGATTTCTGTTATAGGAAGCAATACATTCGTCGATAAAAGGGATTCCAGAAGTCGAAAAGAACACTGTCCCATCACCACGTCACGTTACATCGAAAGACACGTTATTGAGCGATGGGCTCAGACAGGATGAGGATAGTCGTACCGAAAGTTGTCTTGAATCGGACTGGCGCCGAAAATGCGCCGAACGTGCAGCCGCAGAACTATGATTCAATCCTCACTCGATATTATTTGTCTAAGCATAGAGCCATGGAAAGCAGTAATTCTTAGCGTTATGCCCTTCCGAGGTTTGAGCGAGGGCTGGTATGAACTCGCCAAAGGTGGGCAGGGGGGGGGGGAGGAGTGAAAATTTCGACAATTTTTTGAGTCTCAAGCAGCCCATACCCTCGAGAGACCGCAGCATTTAGATGCTTCTACTGTTCGGGCACTCCAGAGCTACTTTCCTTATCTTTCGAGCCATCAATGACATACTGTTGCTTTACTACGCTAAAGTTGCATGACGGATCTACAGTCCCCGGCCAAGTCCCCGGCCTTTGAGGTTTGAAGTCTCAAGCAAGCCCCAAGCTCTGAAGTGAACGCGCCAAGGGTGGGAGGTCCCGGGTCCATCTTTGCTGTTCTTCTGAGGGCATTCCAACATTAGCTATGATATCTTGAATTTGTTACTGCCTTGAAATCATACGTATCAAAATTCGTTCGTAACATGACATGAGAGAAAAGTCTGCTATGGAGAAAGCAATAGATGATCGATCAGTTTGTGTGGGTTTGAAAGGAAGTATCTAGTGAAGAAATGCTTTCCGATAATATGTTCCTTTGCCAAGATACTGCATTTAAGGGCCAACGGACCAAAGCAGCGAGAAAGTTGAGTAAACCTATGATGCTATGTGAGTGAAGGAATTCGAAAGTCGCTTCGACTAATGCACAAAATATTCATCACCTATTTTGTTGCAATATTTGCAAAATGAAGCTGAATTCAAATCATTTGCTGCCAAAGAGTGGATAACTTTCGCAAACTAAGTTGTTCTGCAAAGAATGTCGGGACTATAAAAGTACTGCTTTCCAACAAGAATTCAAAACAGGTTATAAGAAAAAGAGGCGGGGAAAGGGGAATCGAGAGGGGAGGAAGGAGGAAAACGAGTTTCAGTAACCAACGAGTATTCGAAGCGTCGATGATTGGCCGATTCATTTGTGGCAACATTTGAAGTGTGCAAATATAGCGTTTGTGAATTATGGAGTATTATTTTATCTATAGTCACAATGTCTCTTGTCTGTTGATTTCTTTCGTCGTTCCGATATTGCAGTTTGGTATTGCTTTATATTTGATGAACACACATGCCTGCATTTGAATAAGGACCATGGATGTTTCTAAAAGATATCAATAATCTTCCTCTCCCAATTTCGTTACTTACTAAACGCTATCTTCCCGCATTGTGTTAACATTTCCTTTCAAAGTAATGCCGCGGTACTTCAGATAGCATTTACAAATTATAAGCAGGTCTCAAAAATCATATTTCTTTATTTCCAAGAGCAAAGCCAAGTCATTAAAAATCGGAATCTGCAATTCCACTGTTTCTGTGGTTATTGAGGATATTAGATCCCTGAAGGATCTCGGCATTACATTATTAGATTCTACTATATCTATGACCGTCTCTTCATATCTTAACCTTTGTTTGAGCTGATGAATATTTAATATTATTGGCAGCTTGACATGTGCGAGATGTGTGAAAATACTGTACGATTTGTTCAGAGCACATGTGAGGTCATTATTGATATATGCAACAGTGGCGTTGTCTCGCAAATCTTGATAAATTCTATGCCAGCGTCATTGATAATGGCATCTACGCTTTACGAAATGCATTTTTTGTTGACTTAGCTTTATCGAACGCATCACTTCCGGTAGACTTGAACGTTGAACCTACGTTCAAGTCTACCCGAAAGTATACATATATATATACATATATATATATATATATATATATATATATATATATATATATATATATATATATATATATATATATATATATAATACGTATTTTATAATTTCAATCCCGAAAATAAATATAACAAGCAAAATGGCATTTAGGAGTAGTTTCATTGCAAAGATATCATGTCAGCAGCCACTCATTAGCCATCTGCAAGGAATGACTGTTTACTACTTATATAATGCACTGATTCATTATATGATTTCCGGAGAATAAAGCCAAATTATACTAACTCTTCCAACTATTCGAACAATAACATCGTTTTGGAAATTTGCTCGGTCTATCTAATTAACTGTATTTACTGCAGCAACACGTAGATTGCCAAAATCGTTTACAATGGACAATTTATTAAATATCGCTGGAGGATATGATATATGTGAGATAAGAGTGAAGGGCACAAAGTAACTAAAGCGAATGGTCAGTTGCTGTATACCACTGTTCAGTATTTGAATGCTCCCTGGTCAGCTTGCATATTAAGTCTTTCCCGTTTGCATATTTTTCAAAAAAATCGGTTATGATCGTTTACTATGTTGTTAAATATTGACTTATTTCACTTTCAGGTAACTCAAGGTAGCAACAACGACTCAGCCTAACTTCAGAAATATACAGTAGATGATGATTGTTCCACGGGAAGATATCAACATCATCGGGCAATTGGTCCATCGCAGAGATCGCACAATATTTTCAAAGACAATTTGCGAGCACACTAAGAGCTTAGAACAAAAGCATAATTAGGCATATTCAACAAGCCTACATAAAGCAAGAAATGGTCTTTGTTTAGCAAGGAAAATGAAGGATGCTTGAAACATAAAATCGAACAAAAAAAAAAAAGAAGAAATGGAGCAGGCAAACGCGATGATCAAAGATCCAGCCTCAATTAAACATGAACTCATCAGAGGTTGAAACGCTTTAGGCGATTAGTGAACGCCAAAGCATTAGAGATGAGGCGGCATCGATGAGACTCATTGCTCACTTAGACGGGCAGAAAAAGGAAGGGATCATGAATTGAAATCAAAACTGAGATCAGGGGAACAGTTGAAGTCTACCAGCTAGTTGCAAATTGAATAACAGAACATTCATTGAGTCAAAAGAAATATCCGAATGATTGTTGATAATCTTAAGAACAAAAGTAGATTTAGGTGCTAGCGTACATCACATTTTACACAACAGGCTTTGCTCCTCTCGTGCATTTTTTCAAACGATTGTTGTATCCTCTGCGATCCTTATTTTACTGAATGCGGTTTGAAGGCATTTGGAATTGGGAAAACTTCGCGAATTGCACGATCTCATGTAGCTAATGAAAACCCCGTAAAAGCTAACATACACTACAACGGGAAAATCTTTTATGTCATGTCAGCGCATATTATGTCACGAAATATGTGAAAAACGAGAAGGAAATAGCAATATTCGCTTCGAAGTTTGTTCCTCATCGCTTGCATAACAATATCTGATGCCCACAATTGATACAAAAGCAGCAATTTTACCATTGTGATAACTTCAATAAATGCAACATCAGACAAGGATGAAATTTTATTGAAGGCAAAAGTGATGGTTAGAGTTGTGAACAAAAGGGAGTGCATTCTCTTAAACAAGGAATGTCGTATTCACGACTTCAAGGATCAAATAGAGATCACTGATGCACTGGCACAATTATGAAACGTCCCTGAAATTGATACAATTTCTGTTCATTCAGATTAGGATTGCTGCAATAGTTTATATAAATGCATCTATCTATTTATTTACATAAAAATAAAAATATTGTTAGTGCCTTACAGCAAAACATTAAAACATTGAAGTGCGTATGACCTAGTCATGAAATTTTTGCTCATCATTTTTTGTTCATCAACGAAGAAATCAAAGTTGAGAAAAGAAAGCATGAAACTTACTTCAGCATCCGGTAGGATGTTATTGGGTAGTTTAATTTCGACGTGCTCTGGGTCTTGATCGATAATTATGGGCTGAAAATCGATTTGAATTGTTCAATTTTCGAATTACGCAAATAAAAACGATTAATTTCGTGCTGCAATAACATAACACAACGCAAACTCGTATATCATTCCGAGTGCATTCATATCACGTAATAAAGATAAGATAATAAGGATAAGATCCTTTACTGCTAATTTTCAGATATGGTACATCCTCTGATCCGTCACTTCTCTCTCTCTTCAAATCAAATAAATTGACTGCTAAGTTTTTCGTTTCCACACATTAGATAAATATGGTGCCTTCGTCAACATCAGTACTTTTCCCTTTCCTTATCTGTGTTCATATGCCAAGCTTGCCTTCTAATAAGCACTATTTCGGCATAATACTTCTTCGGCAACTTCGCACACTTTGGCACTGAAGTTCTTACCCAATGAACGTTTTGCAATCCTTCCTTCTCCTTTACCACCACACTAATCACAACATCATTACATCTCGAGAATGTTTGTAATAAATGCTCCTTTTTTTTGAAATTAAATGACCGAAATTAGGCATATTAATGCTATGATAGACCTTCATTTGCATCGGATATGTCAACTACATTGCACGCCCGCAGAAAAAACCACGGAAGATGAGAACTGCCCATCGAGACTTCGTATTCTTTTGCGGAAATAAAACTGCAGGCCGAATTTTCAACAATTTCAACTAATTCTGTTGACAGTACTTCTCAATAAGGCCACCAGCACTTAAAGCTGAAATCAGTGCAGCTGGCAGAACTTCATAAGCATTTTGTAGCTTGTCTTCATAGTTTGGCGGTTGCTCTATGATGAATGATGGGATATGAGGAAGATTCTTTTACGCGGTTTTAAACGGCGCTATATGTCACTGCAAGACACTTCACTCGAATTTTCCAAAATTAAATGCAAAAATTTACTATCAATTCAATTTTATTCATCCCGAGTAATTTTATTGTAAGATCGGTGATACGATGTTCGTTTTGCAGAGCAAAATAACTCGAGTCGGCAGCAGCTTTGAATCGTAACAAAGATTTGCGCAGAAGGTATGTATAAAACAGGAAATTTACGGCCATGAAGAGCCTAAGGCAATCGAGGATTGCGATAATGGGATATAGCAACCTTGCTGCGTTGTTATCCCGAACTATTTTAAGTGAACGCTAGCACTGCAATGCTGAACTCCAGCTTTTCAGTTAATGTATTTGAGATCTAATCTCTACAGCTCATACAAAATTTGTAAAGCGGAAAGTTGTAACAAAGAATCCGCAGCACTTGCGAATTTAACTAAATCTCAACGTGGATTTCACAGAAACTAATGATAATATTGCAACAAGGTCAGTTTCTTGGTTTTCAGCAGACCATTAAGGTCTCCCACTTCTTACAGTTCGTAATTTTCGTCTCACATTTATGTGCGCACGAATCAGTCCCATTATAAAATGAAAAACTTGCAATCCTCCTTTGTAATCTTTATTGAGCATTCATTGATTTGAAAACTGTACTTCGAAGTAAATGAGCCAAAGAGCAAAACTCACGCCAGCGAAGTATTTAGATAGTGGCGTATGTCTTTTCTGCACCAGCAGATCGCGTAGAATGGCTGAGTTTAGTCCCTGAATGCTGCGATTTGAATATTTTCTTAATATCACAATAAAATCCTATACTGATGAAGATCGTTCGCATTTGTTTGTAATCGAGTGTCATAGTTTTTGATGAGATCATTCACTGTTGATGCAAGAAGTCTCCTTATACATTCCAGTCTATATTCAAATTTTAAGTCATGAATATTAGCAACTCAGTTATTTGAAAGTGCAACGCTCGAACAGCGAGCGCGAAGATTTCAAGCGGAAGAAAAACCGGTTGGAATTAAAGAATAACATCTCCCATGAAAGGCGCAGTAGGACCACGATTTTACTGACGGTACAAGGTGCAATTCAAAAAATGATACATCGTCAGCTGCTTGCGCAAATGACTAGTTGTAGGCACTTTTGAAACGAACTGCAAAACGCATTATAGTCTCATATTTTCGTCTGTTCGTCTGTTCATGTCTACACGCAAGGCTTCGACAGCAATCCCCAAGAAAGATGTTGATCTAATGTTCAGTGAATTTAACAGTTGAGCGAAAAAATTCCACACATTCATACCCCATTTTATTGGCTTATATCTTAATGAGTCGTATAGTTTTTGATCTTGAAGCCAGGATGGTTCAATTCTATCGTTGCAATTGCCAGACATCGATATTAGTCCAGATTTTTGTGGTAAAATTTCAACATAATGCTTAGACAATCGCCAGCATAACTAGATTTGTCGTAAGCAGAGTAGTTTATGAATCTCAAAAATGCATGGAACAGCAGGTAATGAGATCTATGCAAGCAGAAAAATTACGCAAAAAAACTGTGAAGAGGCTTAACTCTGACAGTTCTTTGTTCTTAGACAAAATTGAAAAATTTCAAAATCACCACTCAGGGTCCCTCATGAGTGTGACAGACACCGTAACGCTTGCCATGAGAAATCGCCTATCATGTAAATTATTTACCGCTAAGACTGTTACCTCCATCCAAATGGTAAGACACTCCATTAAGGTGTATAGCTTCAAAGTTAACCAAATTATTGAGTCGGTGGAATTGAAACGCTGATGCAAAGTGATTAAGGCATCAGCAGTTCACTAAAAAACAAGGCCAATTTTTTCTTTGTCTTCTTCGCGCACACTTTATCCTTCTGGCAATCTTCAGAGCTACTCTAACAAAAATCAGCACAGAAAAATTATTTGAGAAGAGGATCACGGCAAGTACAAAGTATACGAGGAAGCGATACGGTGAAAAGTAAATTTTATTGATCGCTGCTGCAGGTGTGTAACTTACCTAAGAAAACTGCAAAGTGAGCTCGGTTTCTGCTACGGAAGCATGGAAGTGTTGCTTCTATTACCAGTTTTTCCTGAATGTTGCAATTTCTCAAACCAACGCAAATAAATCATTGAGTGCATAAAGTTAACTTACGATTCCAGATAATCCTTCTGTTGTTTTTGTAAACGTCTTGATCGCTGAGTTTCCTTGCTGCATGATAGATTGCAGCAGTTGATTCTCGTTGATGGAAAACGAGCGCTGATTCCCACTCGATGCGTATGGCGACACATATGACTGAACGTGCTGTTGGGATGAGATGGGCAGGTGCCGTTCTCGGCCCTCATTAGGAACTTGATGATGGTTTAAGCTCTGATTTTGTCTGCGAACTGCATAATTTCCTTCACCTCCTTGTTGTCTTGTCCTCTCTATCGCCTTTTGCAACAGCCGTATTTTCGTTTGTTGCTCCCGCATCGAGCTCCACTTCTCAAGTTCGAACAGGCGTTCGGCCTCTAGCTCAGCAACTTTTTGCTGCTCGGCTAGACTGAGCAACTTCCTTTCCATTTCAGATTGGTCTTCCGACCGCTTTACCGGCAACGCTGCTACGGCTTTTGGTGGCAACATTCTCAATATATCTCGTGATCCTGCAGCTTCCCTTCTTTGCAATAGTGGTGGCATCTGAAGCTGCTTCTGGGTCTGCTGCTGTGCAGCCTCCTGTGCAGCTTGTTCGGCCCGTTGCTGTTGCTGAAACTGTATTTGACGTTGCAGCTCGGAAAGTTGCTGCGCAGCCCTGCGCTGTGCGGCTTGATGAGCTTGTGCCTGCTGCAGTAACTCCATCTGACGCTGCTTCTCGGCTTGTTGCTGCGCAGCAGTTCGAGTAGCTTGAAGGGCCTGTTGCAGTTGCTGCAATCGCATCTGACGCTGCCGCTCTGCCTCTTGTTGCGCAGCTCGCTGTGCAGCTTGCTGAGCCTGTTGTTGTTGTAGCTGCATCTGACGCTGTCGCTCTGCCTCCTGTTGCGCAGCCGTCTGTGCAGATAGCTGAGCCTGCTGTTGCAGCTCCATCTGACGCTGCTTCTCGGCTTGCTGCTGTGCAGCCAATCGAGTAGCTTGTTGGGCCTGTTGCAGTTGCTGCAATCGCATCTGATGCTGCCGCTCTGCCTCTTGTTGCGCAGCTCGCTGTGCAGCTTGCTGAGCCTGTTGTTGTCGTAGCTGCATCTGACGCTGCCGCTCTGCCTCTTGTTGCGCAACTCGCTGTGCAGCTTGCTGAGCCTGTTGTTGTAGCTCCATCTGACGCTGCTTCTCCGCTTGCTGCTGTGCAGCCATTCGAGTAGCTTGTTGGGCCTGTTGCAGTTGCTGCAATCGCATCTGACGCTGCCGCTCTGCCTCTTGTTGCGCAGCTCGCTGTGCAGCTTGCTGAGCCTGTTGTTGTTGTAGCTGCATCTGACGCTGTCGCTCTGCCTCCTGTTGCGCAGCTCTCTGTGCAGATAGCTGAGCCTGCTGTTGTAGCTCCATCTGGCGCTGCTTCTCGGCTTGCTGCTGTGCAGCCAATCGAGTAGCTTGTTGGGCCTGTTGCAGCTGCTGCCACCGCATTTGACGCTGTCGCTCTGCCTCCTGTTGCGCAGCTCTTTGTGCAGATAGCTGAGCCTGTTGTTGTTGTAGCTGCATCTGACGCTGCCGCTCTGCCTCTTGTTGCGCAGCTCGCTGTGCAGCTTGCTGAGCCTGTTGTTGTTGTAGCTGCATCTGACGCTGTCGCTCTGCCTCCTGTTGCGCAGCTGTCTGTGCAGATAGCTGAGCCTGCTGTTGTAGCTCCATCTGACGCTGCTTCTCGGCTTGCTGCTGTGCAGCCAATCGAGTAGCTTGTTGGGCCTGTTGCAGTTGCTGCAATCGCATCTGATGCTGCCGCTCTGCCTCTTGTTGCGCAGCTCGCTGTGCAGCTTGCTGAGCCTGTTGTTGTTGTAGCTGCATCTGACGCTGTCGCTCTGCCTCCTGTTGCGCAGCTCTCTGTGCAGATAGCTGAGCCTGCTGTTGTAGCTCCATCTGACGCTGCTTCTCGGCTTGCTGCTGTGCAGCCAGTCGAGTAGCTTGTTGGGCCTGTTGCAGCTGCTGCCACCGCATTTGACGCTGTCGCTCTGCCTCCTGTTGCGCAGCTCTTTGTGCAGATAGCTGAGCCTGTTGTTGTTGTAGCTGCATCTGACGCTGCTTCTCGGCTTGCTGCTGTGCAGCCAATCGAGTAGCTTGTTGGGCCTGTTGCAGCTGCTGCCACCGCATTTGACGCTGTCGCTCTGCCTCCTGTTGCGCAGCTCTTTGTGCAGATAGCTGAGCCTGTTGTTGTTGTAGCTGCATCTGACGCTGCTTCTCGGCTTGCTGCTGTGCAGCCAATCGAGTAGCTTGTTGGGCCTGTTGCAGCTGCTGCCACCGCATTTGACGCTGTCGCTCTGCCTCCTGTTGCGCAGCTCTTTGTGCAGATAGCTGAGCCTGTTGTTGTTGTAGCTGCATCTGACGCTGTCGCTCTGCCTCCTGTTGCGCAGCTCTCTGTGCAGATAGCTGAGCCTGCTGTTGTAGCTGCATCTGGCGCTGCTTCTCGGCTTGCTGCTGTGCAGCCAATCGAGTAGCTTGTTGGGCCTGTTGCAGCTGCTGCCACCGCATTTGACGCTGTCGCTCTGCCTCCTGTTGCGCACCTCTTTGTGCGGATAGCTGAGCCTGTTGTTGTTGTAGCTGCATCTGACGCTGCCGCTCTGCCTCTTGTTGCGCAGCTCGCTGTGCAGCTTGCTGAGCCTGTTGTTGTTGTAGCTGCATCTGACGCTGTCGCTCTGCCTCCTGTTGCGCAGCTCTTTGTGCAGATAGCTGAGCCTGTTGTTGTTGTAGCTGCATCTGACGCTGCTTCTCGGCTTGCTGCTGTGCAGCCAATCGAGTAGCTTGTTGGGCCTGTTGCAGCTGCTGCCACCGCATTTGACGCTGTCGCTCTGCCTCCGGTTGCGCAGCTCTTTGTGCAGATAGCTGAGCCTGTTGTTGTTGTAGCTGCATCTGACGCTGTCGCTCTGCCTCCTGTTGCGCAGCTCTCTGTGCAGATAGCTGAGCCTGCTGTTGTAGCTGCATCTGGCGCTGCTTCTCGGCTTGCTGCTGTGCAGCCAATCGAGTAGCTTGTTGGGCCTGTTGCAGCTGCTGCCACCGCATTTGACGCTGTCGCTCTGCCTCCTGTTGCGCAGCTCTTTGTGCGGATAGCTGAGCCTGTTGTTGTTGTAGCTGCATCTGACGCTGCCGCTCTGCCTCTTGTTGCGCAGCTCGCTGTGCAGCTTGCTGAGCCTGTTGTTGTTGTAGCTGCATCTGACGCTGTCGCTCTGCCTCCTGTTGCGCAGCTCTTTGTGCAGATAGCTGAGCCTGTTCTTGTTGTAGCTGCATCTGACGCTGCTTCTCGGCTTGCTGCTGTGCAGCCAGTCGAGTAGCTTGTTGGGCCTGTTGCAGCTGCTGCCACCGCATTTGACGCTGTCGCTCTGCCTCCTGTTGCGCAGCTCTTTGTGCAGATAGCTGAGCCTGTTGTTGTTGTAGCTGCATCTGACGCTGCTTCTCGGCTTGCTGCTGTGCAGCCAATCGAGTAGCTTGTTGGGCCTGTTGCAGCTGCTGCCACCGCATTTGACGCTGTCGCTCTGCCTCCTGTTGCGCAGCTCTTTGTGCGGATAGCTGAGCCTGTTGTTGTTGTAGCTGCATCTGACGCTGCCGCTCTGCCTCTTGTTGCGCAGCTCGCTGTGCAGCTTGCTGAGCCTGTTGTTGTTGTAGCTGCATCTGACGCTGTCGCTCTGCCTCCTGTTGCGCAGCTCTTTGTGCAGATAGCTGAGCCTGTTGTTGTTGTAGCTGCATCTGACGCTGCTTCTCGGCTTGCTGCTGTGCAGCCAATCGAGTAGCTTGTTGGGCCTGTTGCAGCTGCTGCCACCGCATTTGACGCTGTCGCTCTGCCTCCGGTTGCGCAGCTCTTTGTGCAGATAGCTGAGCCTGTTGTTGTTGTAGCTGCATCTGACGCTGTCGCTCTGCCTCCTGTTGCGCAGCTCTCTGTGCAGATAGCTGAGCCTGCTGTTGTAGCTGCATCTGGCGCTGCTTCTCGGCTTGCTGCTGTGCAGCCAATCGAGTAGCTTGTTGGGCCTGTTGCAGCTGCTGCCACCGCATTTGACGCTGTCGCTCTGCCTCCTGTTGCGCAGCTCTTTGTGCGGATAGCTGAGCCTGTTGTTGTTGTAGCTGCATCTGACGCTGCCGCTCTGCCTCTTGTTGCGCAGCTCGCTGTGCAGCTTGCTGAGCCTGTTGTTGTTGTAGCTGCATCTGACGCTGTCGCTCTGCCTCCTGTTGCGCAGCTCTTTGTGCAGATAGCTGAGCCTGTTCTTGTTGTAGCTGCATCTGACGCTGCTTCTCGGCTTGCTGCTGTGCAGCCAGTCGAGTAGCTTGTTGGGCCTGTTGCAGCTGCTGCCACCGCATTTGACGCTGTCGCTCTGCCTCCTGTTGCGCAGCTCTTTGTGCAGATAGCTGAGCCTGTTGTTGTTGTAGCTGCATCTGACGCTGCTTCTCGGCTTGCTGCTGTGCAGCCAATCGAGTAGCTTGTTGGGCCTGTTGCAGCTGCTGCCACCGCATTTGACGCTGTCGCTCTGCCTCCTGTTGCGCAGCTCTTTGTGCAGATAGCTGAGCCTGTTGTTGTTGTAGCTGCATCTGACGCTGCTTCTCGGCTTGCTGCTGTGCAGCCAATCGAGTAGCTTGTTGGGCCTGTTGCAGCTGCTGCCACCGCATTTGACGCTGTCGCTCTGCCTCCTGTTGCGCAGCTCTTTGTGCAGATAGCTGAGCCTGTTGTTGTTGTAGCTGCATCTGACGCTGTCGCTCTGCCTCCTGTTGCGCAGCTCTCTGTGCAGATAGCTGAGCCTGCTGTTGTAGCTGCATCTGGCGCTGCTTCTCGGCTTGCTGCTGTGCAGCCAATCGAGTAGCTTGTTGGGCCTGTTGCAGCTGCTGCCACCGCATTTGACGCTGTCGCTCTGCCTCCTGTTGCGCAGCTCTTTGTGCGGATAGCTGAGCCTGTTGTTGTTGTAGCTGCATCTGACGCTGCCGCTCTGCCTCTTGTTGCGCAGCTCGCTGTGCAGCTTGCTGAGCCTGTTGTTGTTGTAGCTGCATCTGACGCTGTCGCTCTGCCTCCTGTTGCGCAGCTCTTTGTGCAGATAGCTGAGCCTGTTGTTGTTGTAGCTGCATCTGACGCTGCTTCTCGGCTTGCTGCTGTGCAGCCAATCGAGTAGCTTGTTGGGCCTGTTGCAGCTGCTGCCACCGCATTTGACGCTGTCGCTCTGCCTCCGGTTGCGCAGCTCTTTGTGCAGATAGCTGAGCCTGTTGTTGTTGTAGCTGCATCTGACGCTGCCGCTCTGCCTCTTGTTGCGCAGCTCGCTGTGCAGCTTGCTGAGCCTGTTGTTGTTGTAGCTGCATCTGGCGCTGCTTCTCGGCTTGCTGCTGTGCAGCCAATCGAGTAGCTTGTTGGGCCTGTTGCAGCTGCTGCCACCGCATTTGACGCTGTCGCTCTGCCTCCTGTTGCGCAGCTCTTTGTGCGGATAGCTGAGCCTGTTGTTGTTGTAGCTGCATCTGACGCTGCCGCTCTGCCTCTTGTTGCGCAGCTCGCTGTGCAGCTTGCTGAGCCTGTTGTTGTTGTAGCTGCATCTGACGCTGTCGCTCTGCCTCCTGTTGCGCAGCTCTTTGTGCAGATAGCTGAGCCTGTTGTTGTTGTAGCTGCATCTGACGCTGCTTCTCGGCTTGCTGCTGTGCAGCCAATCGAGTAGCTTGTTGGGCCTGTTGCAGCTGCTGCCACCGCATTTGACGCTGTCGCTCTGCCTGCTGTTGCGCAGCTCTTTGTGCAGATAGCTGAGCCTGTTGTTGTTGTAGCTGCATCTGACGCTGCTTCTCGGCTTGCTGCTGTGCAGCCAATCGAGTAGCTTGTTGGGCCTGTTGCAGCTGCTGCCACCGCATTTGACGCTGTCGCTCTGCCTGCTGTTGCGCAGCTCTTTGTGCAGATAGCTGAGCCTGTTGTTGTTGTAGCTGCATCTGACGCTGTCGCTCTGCCTCTTGTTGCGCAGCTCGCTGTGCAGCTTGCTGAGCCTGTTGTTGTAGCTCCATCTGACGCTGCTTCTCGGCTTGCTGCTGTGCAGCCATTCGAGTAGCTTGTTGGGCCTGTTGCAGTTGCTGCAATCGCATCTGACGCTGTCGCTCTGCCTCTTGTTGCGCAGCTCGCTGTGCAGCTTGCTGAGCCTGTTGTTGTTGTTGCTGCATCTGACTGTGCCTCGAAGACTGCTGCTGCACGGTCCCTTGCGTCGTCCGTCCTGTCTGCCGCGGGACCTGTTCTTGGCCTTGCATTGGATCTACCTGCCGCACGTTTGCCTGCGCCGGTAAAGCTGTCAGCGTATGAAGTGAAAAATTTTGCGGAAGTTGCCCTTGGAGTGCGTTTTGTTGTGGCGCTTGGATTTGTTCTTGTGTAGGCGTTTTATTCTGCTGAAGCATTGAAATGGACTGTGGCTGTTGTCGTGTCATCAACATAGCATGCTGTAGCATCTGCGTCGGATCCAGTTGTTGCTTTGTTTGGTGAGCGTAGCTAGGTTCTGGCCAATGTTCCGATATTTTTCCTTGTTTTGGTCCCTCCTGAGATGACGCTTGTAGTTGTTGCTGAGACTGAGGCTGCACTGCCAGGTTGTTCTTCGGCATCTGACTCTGTGCCTGTATTAGCTGTTGGGTCGGTGGTTGCTGGGGTGGATGTGCTTGCTTCTCAGTGGATGTCGCTTCTTGCATAGATTGATGAGCAGGCTGCCCTTGTTGTTTCGTCATAATGATAGCCTGTTGCAGAACTAGTTTCGGATTCTGCTGGCTTTCTCTTTGCTGATGAAGTCCATCCTGTGGTCTGAGCTGAATATTCTGTGGCGGTTTTCTTTCATTTGTGCTGGTTGAGGTGATTGGTTGTAGTAGTTGTTGTTGTTGTTGCGGCTGCATCGAACCTTGCAACCCTAGAATCTGTGTCTGGAATGGTAATGGCGGCTGATATGCCATTTCTTGCGACGCCTGCATCTGCTGCTGCGTATTCTGCGCTGGACTGTTACCATTCTGTTGAAAATATGGCGAAAATGGGCGTTGTTGTCGTGTCATCAGAATTGCTTGCCTCAGTATCTGCGCTAGATTGCGTTGTTGCTGTGTTTGCTGTAGTGCTGATTGTGCTGGCTGATGAGCGATCTGTGCTGATAGTTTACTTTGATCTAAACTTTGCAGGGTTAACTCTAGTTGCTGAGGGCGATGCTGCGACACCGGCCTGGTTTTCGCAACGTGATCTCCATCTGGTGTCAGCGGTTCATTTAGTGAATACTTCGGCTGCTGCGTTTTTTCGATGCTCATCTCACTCTGCAGATTTTGGCGAGAAGGGTGCTGCTGTTGCCTTGTCATGGCGATGGCTGTTTGCAGTAAGTGTGCTTGATTCGTGCTTTGTTTTGCTTGCTGAAGCGTCGCTTGTTGCGTTTGATGAGGAGCTTGTTGCAAGTACTGTTCTTGATGAGGATGAGATATCGGAGTCTTTGATGGTTGATACTTTTGCTGAGTTTGTATGAATGGTTGCAAATTCTGGATGCTTGTTTGCCCCAACGGTAGTTGCTGATAAGTCATTTGTAGTGGAAATTGCATCTGCTGATCTCTGGACATAGTCTGCTGTTGTTGTGGGAGAATTGCTTGATGCTGCTGCCGTGTCAACATAATAGCTCGTTGCAAAACATTTGCCGGATCCTGTTGTTGCTGCATTTGTTGAGGCGTTACGTAATGTGATTGATGGCCAGAGTCCAGTAATGGTTGCTTTTGCTGAAAAGCGATTTGTTGAATCTGTTGATTTATTTGCGATTCATTCTGCTGTTGATGCATCTGTGAAGGGAATGCCTGTTGTGTTTGTTGTTCCGATTGCATTAGTCGAGCAATATCAGGTAAAGCTCTTTTTTGACGCACTTCCGGTGGCTGGTAGTTTGCCTGCTGGTTTCCTTCCGCTGCGCGGATTTTGTTCGGTTCTCGTTGTAGTATATGTATCTGAGATTCGGGTTGAGCAAAATTCGTCTGCATATACAACTGTTGCTTCTGTCGTTGTTGCATGGGTTCTGCTCGTGACCACTGCGCGTTTTCTGCCTGCATTAGTTGTTGCTCTTGCGATGTTGGCTGTGGTGGTCCTTGTTGCTGTTGTCTCGCCTGTTGTTGACGTTGTGCGCCTTCGTCATGAAGTTTCTGGCCTGGTTCGAGAATGCGTTGATAGTTTTGCATTGCGAGTCGTTGGTCGTTCATCGCTCGTTCACGCTCCCTAATTGCTTCTTTTGTATTATCCACATTTAATTTCTCTTGTTGAAGCTTCAACTGCTGCAGTTTCAGCCATTCATTGTCTGTATACACAACGTTTCCACTTTGAAGCTGCAAAGCAGTTCAGTGATTGAAATCGAGTAAAGTGCCACATCACCAATAATCGAAGTTGTTTACCCTTCGTTCTATATTAAACGTAATCATGAAGCTGACTTTCACAATAATAGAAATGACGTCTAGGGCGTTTTCAGAATGCAGTTTGCCAGCACGTTTCCATTGATTCTGTCTAAAGCATGCGATTCGGAATCTTAAGGTTGCTGAAGGAGGTCTTTCTAACTTTCGTTACGACGACGTTAGCGGCGGCATCGTTTGCCTGATAGGCTGCTTTGATTGATTTGTTTCAATTTCTTGATGATTGCCGACGTACCACTATTAACAGTTAAATGATAGGTGGAAATGTTTGCTGGGTTGTACCCTTAGGTGATGGTTTTTTCTTAGCAGTCATCGGAAGGTTGATAGAAACATTTGCTAACTTATGAGCGAGTGTCGGCTATATAACTGACGTGAGGATCAGTAGAGGCCAATTTTACCACTTTCCATGTGTTCGATGTTATGGTTGTAGTGAGCGAAAAAATGCCCATCAAATTTGAAACAATGAACCTTCACGACTACTGACAATGGACACGCTAAGGAAGCTCTCGATAATTTTTAATGCGAAGCAGCTTCTTAATGGAGTTCGCGTGAATCGTTGGACATCATCTAGATGCAATGTGATAACGATGCTGTTTTATATAGCAGATACCAAAATCAACGTTCTGAGATTGCTGCTGATTCTGAATGCTCTTCGTTTCAGTCTTACTCCTCTCAAAACGTACATTTCGGGGAAATAAAATGTCAGGTCAAAACCTGAGGAAGAAAGAACTATGCACAACAAGGGGTAATAGAAAACTCACCTTTGGAAACGATTTCGCTGTGGTTACTCCTGATGTGGGATGACTGCCGAGTGTGATATCGGAGAAGCTCGGCAAAAGCTGAAGTTCCGCTAGCGATTCTTTGGTGAATGGCCGCCATTGTTTAGTAACTGAGGCAGTCGAACTCGGTTTCGCATTTGCATGTTCTGATGGACCAAAGTTCTGAAAAATTGACAGCATTGTTGTACTGTTAGGTGTGGGAAATATCG
Source organism: Baylisascaris procyonis (assembly GCA_037389465.1). NCBI lineage: Eukaryota > Metazoa > Nematoda > Chromadorea > Rhabditida > Ascarididae > Baylisascaris > Baylisascaris procyonis. Next base: position 2,502,623 of record JAZARR010000154.1, on the reverse strand, counting down.
TAAACATTTAAGACCTAACGTACTCTACGAATTCAGAATTCCCTTTCAGAAACGTGGCAACCGTTCTCAAAAACAAGATGCCATCAAATCCATCGTGCATGCTGGTATCATTTGCGATGTCGATAGGATGGTACTTTAAAAAAAACTGTCTTTGTTTCGAAAGTAAAATTGTAAGATTTTGTATGGAAACGCACGATATAAGTTAGATTCAAATATTCATCTTACATACTTTCGGTACGAGGAGGACAGCAGAACTATCTTTACGGTTAGTGGGTGTAGATTTCTGAGTCGCACTTTGCGCATCCATGCTCAACTTCTTTGCGGCGATCACACTCTGCAATGGTTATTCGCTTTATGGCTGTAATTGTTCCACGCTTTTTATATAGTTTTAAGCAAGTGCATTTATCCCAATATGTTCCATTTGTTTTGATGTTATGCAAGTAGCGGCGCATACTTTCATATCGATGAATTTGGTTGAGAATTTCAACGGTGGAGGATAGTCATTTGCTTTCACGCATCGTGCTTGTGCACTCAACATTACTTCAACCGTACCGTTACCTCAACACAGTATGTCTTCTTTTACAACAGGTTGCCATCCGGCATTGCACATTAGTTTTCCATATTCAGTTGTTTGTCAAGTTGACCTCCCTTTCTAATGCATAATAATCAGTGATATACTCAAGCGTTATTTGACTCGCACATTTTCACTGCTTTATATCCCAGTCGTTTTATAAGAGAGTCGCAATATGTTCGCCGATTATACTTAAAGCTTCGAATTTTCCGCAAATAATTGAATGTTTCATTAACCATCCTGAGGTTTTAATAAATTTGTAGGAGCAGTTTTCAGTAACTGTGCATTCGCAGTAATATGCACATTTTTATAAACTCAAAGCAGTTTCCGGTCACGAAAACTGCTGATTAATTCAAACAAAATAGTAAGAACCTCAGTTCGAGGAGCTGTAGTTCTCGACTTATCCGCCTTTGCTTTCTTCGGTCTAGCAATAAATGCTTTGTAGATCCACTGCAAATACAGTCAAAGCGATTAACGAAAAAACATCACTGAGTTGATGCAATTACAGTTTTACTCGTCATAAAGTAGCTGTCATGCATGGGACAAGTTTTAGTGTCCAGAAATGAATAGCCGAAAGATATCAGTAGATGCTCTTATATGGCAGGATGAAATCCTAGAAAGTTTACCTTTGATTTCCTTGCGTAAGGATTGGAGTAGTCCTTTTTATCATCGAAATCCTGAAAGTTGTGCGTGTGAAAAATTATGGCAATGCAGAAAATTGCTTGAGTTCATGTCGGCGCTGCACAATATTGACTGAACGAACTGCATTATAGTTGTTTCCAAACGATAGAGCCTTATTAGTCTCGGGAATTTTGCATTGTTTCTGAGAAACAGTCAATGTAATCATGAATTAGTATTGCAGTGCGAGCAAACATCACATAAGTGATTAGCATACTCGAAGTTCCAAATGCCATAGCAGTCTTTAGGCCTTATTCACAAAAAAGGTATCGTTTTGGTCAGATCAACAGAAATTGGTTGAGAGGATTTATGTAATTGTTTACCGTTATGATGTCGTGTAAAACGCTAATATCCTTCTTCGCCTCCGCTAGCATACCTCCAGGCAGCACCTTCTGAAAAGCAATGGCATCTGCATTGAACGTTTGTGTGTTGGATGGAATGATGCGATGTTTTGTGCGCTTGGCTTGATTTTTACTGCTGTAGTATCGTGAAATTAGATATCCCCGGACGTATTGCATTTTTTATTAGTATCAATTTTTGTGATTTTGCACTTAGCGAGGAGGACGTGCATAGACGCCATATCAGCACAATCATTAAAACAATCCAGTCAATCATTGGGTGGTAGCTACGGTGGTGAGAGAAAGCATTTCACTGGAGAACTATAGTGCAAAGCTTGAATTACGATTATCTAGCAGTTCCCCGCATCATTATGGTTTATACTTCAAAACGGCAAATTATATCATGAACTATAGAACTATGTTTCGGGCACAACATCGCATGGTTTGCTTTAGATTTTTGCTCATTGGAATGGGTCTTTAAAATGTGGGAACAGGTTCATCGTGTAGTAGAAGCTTTAATCGAACTCAATATTTCTTTGCGATAAGGTCATTAGAAGCGTTGATCGTAACATCACGATAGGATTCACTAAATCGAACTATATTCAACGGTAACATACCGCAGCGAAAATCAGATTATCAGGTGTAATTCCCATCGTTTTGATCTGAAAGTAAAATATCGTATTCCTTCGGTTGTAAGCCTGAAGCTTATAGCGTTTGAATTTGCAAAGAGAGTAGACGCTCAAAGGCAGATTACGGAGGGATTCAGAAATATTGGAAAAGACGTATATCCAGAAAATGTCAGATGTCGATTTCTTCGATTTCAATGCGAATTTGTAAAAGAGGTCCTCTCATTGTCACTTTCATGAAATAGCGGAGGCGTCAACATTTGTCCTTGTGCCGAAATGATTTAGTTCTGACCATTTTATCAACGATTTTATGGATTCACTCCCACGATTAGCACAAAATAGCTTGCGATGTCATGGTTGATATCGCAAATCACTCTCTGCATTTCCGTTCACCCATCTTTTATTTGCTTGATACGAATAACCCAACCTTGTGTTGGCTGCTACTACTGCGTAGACCAGGCATTCGAGCACGTCCCACATTGCTGCGCTGAAAAGTGTTTATAATAATTGCGCTTCACTGATGTGTTCTTTCCATTCGCGGTAGGTAGAACTTCAGATGAATGTGCCTCCAACGCACTGACAGCAAAATGAAGGTAAGAGGCTACAAAACAGTTAACAAACACAATAATTTGTCGGCTAATGAGTACAGAGTGGAACCGTTGATTTTCATCTGAGTGGTGTAATGTTATGCAGATAACGAGGGCAATAATAGGCTAAGAGCGAGAAGTGGGAAGGATGTTGTCGCCATTAAACCACCTGCAGATGATTATTTGACCTTAAGGAAATACTGTTGATTTTATATGACATTACGTCGCTTTTTAATATCTCTTGCATTTTATTTTAGTAGCTGCCCAAGCACTTAGGTGAACCAATCGCTCTTATATGCGAATGCTATGGCGTTCCTGTGTTACAGCCATGAGCTTTCAACCTTTTTGAAATATTTCAAGAGCGATGACGGTTTTAGAGCATCGCCACTCTAGGAAAATAATTAATCGAGTTTCGGAGTATATCTGCACCAGAATTTCAAATGTTTGAATCAGAAAAAATTGAAATATTTAACAAGTCTTTTGTTAACATGTCTACTTCATTCGACAGCATTCGAGGGAAGGAGTGATGCTACTGCGACCTAATCCGATATGGACCCCCATTCTTCTTGGTGTACTTTTAAAACTTGGACTTGTAAAGTGATTATTGTAATGTGCTAAAACACATCTCAGCTATGCGCATTTACGCGTGTGTTGTGTGTGTATTTATTTGTCTCTTTGGTAGTTTCAATTCAAAAGCCACCGAAGCTGGCTTTGCGAGAACAGGATTGCCTGCTTGACATCCTTCACCTTTATCGTCAGCACTGGGAAAAGCCATGAACTTTTAAAGTTATCAAAGAAGTTGTATGCGTAGAACACTTCTAGGGGGGTCATTCGGTATCAATCAAGTGGAAAAAAGGAATCTTTTATAGTGACAAAGTGATGAGGAAAAGTTCACACGAGAGCAGGTAAGCCTGGCCCATCAAATGAGTGGAATGCAAATAGCACACACCATGCGAACTTCTTCAACATGGTTTTCCATCAGTTGGCATTACTGGCCACTATTTTACGGAACTATGAGATTCCCAGATTGCAAGCACGAGAAAATCGTTTACTAAAAGATTTAAAGACTTATTCCACCTGTTCGCTAAAATGATTTCCTAAACGCAGGAAATTTGCTGAAAACGCCATTAGAAGTAACTAACCAATAACCGGGAACTAAACATCATACAACACCACAAACGTAAAGGGATCCTCACAGTGAGCTCCGAAGTGCCGATCATCCTAGAGGAAAGGATCGAATCGACCGCCTACGTAGGAAAACGTTCATACAACAGAAAGATCAATTACTTTCTTTCCTAAGTAATTGAGAAATTTGCTTGCATTAGACCAAATTTCGCAAAAAATTTTCATTATATAAATATGATTAGTTAAATTCCTGCAATTTTTGCAACAGCGTAGTTAGCGTTGGTTTTTTGTAGTAATCTCATTGATGCTATTTGCATAATGATGAGCGTATGTGCAAGAAATATAAAATCAATGAAACATTTGAAATATAAAGACGGTCTTTCATTGAGCAAATGAAAGACACACAGAAAAGGGTGCTGCACAATTCCACTACTGAAAGGCAAATTTTCAAAAGCATTTAGAAGAAAGTATAATAAAAAATCGTAGTTAATTTTATTGTGGAAATGAAGTAATTTAGAATGCTCTCATGAAGAAGAAGTCTATGGAGAATCATGAAAGAAATCCATGAGTAATCAATGTGCTTAACGAGTAGCTATATAGTAAAATGAGTCAAAGCATAAACTTGGTGAAAAAGTTTGGGAGAACTTACTAATAATTAGAATGTTTTTACCGCTCTAGGTATCTTGTTTCTTATAAATACACATACATCACTCGATACTACATTGCCTATCGAGCCTTTGGCTATCGTGACTGCAAGAGTTCAAAGTGCTCAGGTCACCACAGAACTTTGCATCACGGGTGTCAGGAAAGGAATGTGCTCTGGGAAATAAAGAATTTTGGCCCATACCGATCATTTCGCTTTGTTCTGTTAGGGACTATCGAATTACATCAGAATTCACATAAATGAACCTTGTCACTGAAGTCAGCTTCTGAATCTTTTCAGGAACATCCTCACATCTCAAGTTCAAGAATCTCATTTGACGGATTTAAGTCATCATATGCGCACTTCGGAAGTCTTCTGGCCACATCCACCACTTAACTCTGCCGATCATTATGTTGCAGTACTTTGTGACTTTGAGAAATAAAACTTCGGAAGTCATATAAAGCAAGAAACGTCGAGGTTTGCGGATTATGACGTATAAAAGTCATAAAATTTCCTCATCGCTTATGGTGAGGGAGCATTCTGTAAAAATTAACAGAAAAGTTCCATAAAACCATTCGTAGACATAAAATTTGCAAACGTCAAGGTGTTCAGTGCTTCGCAATTTTGAATTTTGAAGTTCGAGTTTTCACACGAAGAATCTCATTGAAATGCAAAAAAAAAGAGTAATTCATTGTGAAAACGAATCAACTCCTGGTAAACAGGGACTCCGGCTTAGAATTATTCACAGGTATATGCAACAAGTGACCGCAATAGCCTACTGTCACAAGCATTTCCGGTGTTCATCGATTACGAGGCTGCTTTTGCCTGCTATAGAGTGGGTTTAAAATTGAGCCACCTGGAAAACGCAGGATATCTCTTGCATATAGGATGCTCTCATCTAAAAATCTGGAACTACCAAAGCCTTTGCAAGAGCTTCTACTGAATTCATTTGAAACATGTTTTTTCACCCGATGTGGTTTGGCTGCATCGTTGGAGGGCAAAAATTGCATTCCATGACGTATAAGTTCTCGTTGTTCTATCACAGAGAACTTGAAAATAAGCCTCAGCAGTCTTATGCATCTGGTCGCATCGCGCCACTTAGTCTTTTCTATAGGAAAAGTATGACTGGCTATTCCGAGTTTTTCGTCGACGAAAAACTCGTAATGAGCTGCTTGAATTTTTCGTATGCGAAATAGTCGGGCCTTTGCTTGTAATCTTTTCTTTTATGAACCTAAGACATGAGGCAATCGGGTACAACTCGCTTCGGGTAACCGACCAGAAATGGCCGACTCAGAAGGTTGATTCCAAATATTTAGCTCTTTTGCCGACGCCATAGGTGAAAAAAGCAGCCAACTCTATGTGAAGGATGAATTGTAGGCAAAGAGTTGATTGCTTTATTTTGCAGAGTCGAACTCAACGTGGTTTGACTCCTTTTTTCCCTCTTGGAGCAGGAGTGATGTTTATAGTGACTGTTTATTATCTGTGAGAGGGAAATAAGTTTCCATAGCAAGAAAACAATGGAGAAATGGAAAGAACATGACAATTAAAACACGATAAGAAGCAGCATTGAGTATTGTGTGAATTACTTCAGCTCCACGTATTGCATTTGAAAAGATGGCAAATATTTGAACGCAATCGGCGTAAAACATCCACGAGTATAAACCAACCAATCCTAAGCAAAAACGATTCGGGGACCAGTGCTCGAGTTAAAAATTTTCCGAAAAGAGCCGGAGTGTGCCGAAGTTCGTATCATCTAAAGCCTACATGAGTGGTTAGTGCCATAGGAATTTCGTCCGAGCGCACTCGGAGCTTACTGGTTCCTGAAAATCACCTGGAATCCTGGATGCCAAAGTTATCAAATACGTGCACATATGTAATTTAGCTAAAATCACCGAAAAGCACGATCCAAACGATAGGCGTATGTGATAGCTTCATGCGAAGAAGAAATTAAAATCGCTGTTCATCATCCTATATGTGTTGACACAGAAGAAGCGAGTAATCCTATTTTAAAAACGCGATAAACGCTCAACCTTTTGCATTTGACGAATAACTTGATAAAAATCGGTGCCATCTCCACGTTGATGTTGTCGATCGACAGAATGTTGTGAGCGTTGTTTCGCTGAGCAACGCCAGAAGGAATCAGCTAGCAGTTGTTCAAGTGTTGCAGAAAAGTAAGCATCATTATAGTGGTTGGCTAATCGTGCAATCTGCAAACGTTATTGATAAATGTATGCCTGAGGCAGCATTCTAATGAGAAATATCCAAATATAAAGTTGTAATGGGAATCGATGATATTCTGAGTGAATGCGTGATGGATAACTTTTGCAAGGATATACGCCAAGCGCTTTTCAATGCTGCAAAAATGAAGGAAGCGGTGTTAAGCGGTAGAAAACTTGTGGAGTTTGATGAATTCTAATGCGTTTATCTGCTCAAGTAATTTGTCTGTGCAGTTAGCCAAAACAACAGTTATGACACACTTTTTTGTATCAAATGTGTGCGCAAAAGCATAGTAGAAATTTTTGAGTGACGTTTTCGACAGGTGTTAATTTTTTCCCAAAAGGTATTTCCCGGCACCTTTTATGTGATGATAGTACTTGAATACTCTCAATGTTGGCGGTTTAAACCTGCAAGCGCCGTAGGAGTATGTCTTTGTATGACTGAGGTAGAATTTGTATGGCGCTAAAGAATTTACGTCCAATGCTGTTTGATTTTGAAACGATGGTTTTGAGCATTTAAGGACAGGAATGCCGTGTGTTTTGGGATGTTTTGCACTAATCTCTTACTTAATAGTCAATGATAGCCACACTTTTCTCGCGGTTGGTAAGAAATGATTTCTTCGTTTAATATTAAAAAAGAGATCATGCCTTTTCCCTCAGTTAGCCTTATGAAAGGCTAAACTTGAGCCACGCTCTCCGGCCTTACCTCGCTTTTTCAACGACTTTTTCAGTTCTCCTAAGCCGCAAACCCTCAAATGGTTGCGATTTGTCACAGAAACAAAAATTACGGAAATGTCTTCCATAATTGTGTCACTAAATTTTTTCACTAGTGTTTTATTTGGCATGTTATTGAGTTCCATCAACAGCGCCAACTCAAACAATACTTCAATAGGTGTAGTTCACTGAAACATGGAATTATTTAAGAATTACGAGGGAACATACCTCCAGTTTATCATCGACACTGACGTCATCGTATCTGACCAGTTGAAGCAAACGGCTAGGATCGTTGTAGATCGGTGATTCGAAAAAGTAATAAGCTATAATGCGGAAAACATCGATTTCCTTACCAACTGGTAGATCGTCCCTCGCCATGAGGCTTTCAAACGCACCGATGTCTAGATCTATGATCTGCTTTGTGATCAGGAGCTGAAATACGACCGATGACTTCATTAATGGAATGACTTGCTGATCTCATGAGCATAATAGGGACATTGACTGACTATACCCCGTTTACAAAATTTGTGAAGTGAAGCAGAAAAGACACAAGAATCAACTCGAAAAAATTCATTCTCTTTAATCAAAATGCTCCTGAGGGAATGCCCACATTCGATGTTAACAATCATCGATGCTATTTGCTGTAAATGAACTGAATAATAAATATATCTAACATATTTGAAATTTTTAATTGCTTGTTGTAGCACAATTTCCTTTACTCGCCGTGAAACATCCGAATAATCGCCGCATACAACATTGAGACAATAAACGAGCGATGAACGTTCGGCTGAATTCTGTATCAAAAAATTCTCGAGTGCACGCCGAAGTGACGTAACCTATAAACACAAACGATGGAAACGCTTGGAAATGATATTTCAATCGCTTTTCATTAACTATCGAAAGACTAGAATCGAACTTAAATTGGAAATTATGTTGCGTAACATTTTTATTCATTACAGCAATTTATTATTAAAAAAATTCTGCATATTCATTATATATCCTTCAATTAGACAGTGCAGCAAATGAGGATAGAATATTGTGGACAACCTGGAAAGCTTGTGCGACAACGAGGAGTTCTGGAAGTTGTCGCAATGAAATTGTTATCGTGCCGCTATAAACGAAATCGATCATTTGCCGTATTGCATCAGCATCGAAACATTTTACATCGGCCGTAATTGGTAGGCGAGAATTTTCCAAAATTTGACGAAAATATTCGGAATGAGCTCGAGCAACTTCAGAATGCACGAATGCTGTGCTATTGTCAGAAAGCTGCAAAATATGTTCAAGCATTTAAATCGTACAATTGATTTGTTACTTAATTAGTAATAGCTAAAGTTTACTCTCTATCGACTGTTGAAAGGCTCGCAGGCAACGAAACTTTCAAATGCTGTCATTTGTTCGTCAAGATTAATGTATAAGCCAACGGATTTTGGTAAGATAACTCTTGGATTTATATTTGCACTGATTCACCTATTGCAGATATGACTGATTGTAACTGCATATAAATATTTCCTCCGTAAAAATTTTTGTCACTGACTGCTGATAAACCCACTTTTCGATTATTTTTAATGAGAAAAGAATAATGCAAGCAATTATATTTATGCTGTCTTGCAGCGCTCACCGCCAACAAATGAAGCGCCAAAACAATGTTTTAAGAAATGCAATTCTAACGCCGAAATCCTGTCGATTGGTTCAATGATGGGCTGATTCCTCACAAAAACCTCATCTACTGAAGCTCGTGCTATTGAAGCTATCCACGAGAATCAGGATTTTTATGTGCGCTTTTTTGCGAGGAGGGGAAAGTAATATGGAATAGAACCACAGCACACAAAGGGACAGAAGTTTTTAAATTTGATGGGTACACTCATAATCACAGAATGAATTCTCAAAACTCTCCTATATTGTTAAACGGGCACGGTATAGGAGAGTGCCGACATGTTATACAGATAGTAACTGAAACGCGAAAGCCGGGAAAAGATAGGGTCTAACTGACATCATGAAGCGCCCAGCACCTGTCAGATGTATGATCGGCAAAAGTGGGAGAGAAGGCGTGTAATCGAGAAGAGGCCGGTACAGTGGAACCCGAAATAGGCATTCTACGGTATTTAAAATAATGCTGTTGTATATGGCATCCCACAATTTCGCCCGCAATCTTATCTTTCCTAAACCTGGTTCAGATCCTTCCAATACTTCATCACTGTTTAGGCAGGTATGACGTTATTGCCAGAATTTCCACGTTTTTTCATAGAACTTTGTGGTCAAGTTTATGTAACAGCCTTAAGTGATATAAATAGGTCACTTAGGAACTTAGGAATGAAATTTTTCAATGCAGTGCTATCAGTCAGCTATACTCTTCTTACAAATCAAATAAGTGAACAGTTGCATTTGTTCTTGGAATTATATCGCAAAGAGGATAATACAACCTCAAGAGCAACATCGAATGGAAATGCGCCTCCATTTTGCCTAGCATCATGTAAAGTTTGTCCAACCTGAAATTAAAAATAATCACCTTTAAATTGTGGAGCTGAGAACTACGGAACACCTTTATAATGAACTTCAAAAAAATTCGTTAGAAATGCAAAAAGATTTTTTAGTATTTGTGTCGTCGGTTTCAATTTAGATTTTCCTCCCAAAAAAGTAGAACAGTTTCCACCTACTTCATTGCAATATCCCAAAAATACAATCGCTCAAATTTATATCAAGCAAACGTTTCTGCCTCAATAATTTTCGAGATTTAACCAAAGAAACTCAGTAGTGCTTATAAAATGAGATGTGACCAACAGTGACTTCACTTTAACGCCATGACCTCACTTTCTATTTCGCACTTGTAGCTATCGAGTTGTTGGAAAGAAATTGCCTATTGAGATCGGAAATATTAGCATAGCCAGCTTTAACGGTTACCTTTGCATGGTGTCGCAGCAATTGTTCTTCATTAGGTATCCACTCAAATGTTAAGCATCGATCATCCATGCTTCCCATATAAACTTAAGACAAACACTTTATGCAACGGACTAATTATTTCAGATAATGAGGAGCAAAACATATCATGAAGCGATCAATCCTATCAGCAATACCCCTCATTCACTGAGCATCGCTGGTCAATCATTTAGCTATAATCACCGATTTAAATGAATAGTTTCTCAAAAGTCAACGAGGGGTACACGTGACTAAGACTTTCAAGCGGATGGAAGCCTACGACCTCTAGAAGCTTTCAGTGAAGTAGCATCTCGTATGGTTCCTGGAAGTGTCGACTATGGGGTCTGCACTAAAGCCAAAATTGAATTCCTACGCTAATACGGATTTGTACTTCCTACATTTCAATGATTTGTCTAGAAGCCGCATCAAGTAATAGTTCTTGTTTACTACTCATTCTATTCAGATTAATAGGTATTACTATTTATTCTTATGCACCATAGATTTATTCATGCTGATAACTGCAAGTTCCCAAATGAAGCGCCATTATTGCAGGTAATAGCTCAAACAGAGAAACTTTCTTATAATAAGCAAGGGATTGAATGATGCGAGTAATAAGAAGTGCTGAAAGAAGATGTTTCATGTGCTCTTAGCGAAAACAAATGCTTGCTAAAAAAAAGCTGATATGACATGCGCTTTTTTCTTAGCTTAATCTGATCAAGCAGTTCCAAAATGTGCCAACAAAAGAAAAGTATTTTTGAGATTTCGACTGATTAAGCTTGCCTTATAAATCTTCTACAAGGACCGCTTTTCTCTTACGCCTTCATTGATAACGTCTTCTCTCAAAAATAACCGTTCATTGCTTTAAAGATTAACGGCACATGAGTCCATATGAAATCTATCAAACTCTCAATAAACAGGAAATGTAACAAACACTCCAGCAACAGAATAAATGAAATAGAACTGTTATCAATTAAACAAGTAATAGAAACTTACCGGATTCTATGGAAAACGTTTGATTGAGTGCAATAATTTGCGAGAAAAACTTTGACGGAAATAATTCAAAATTTCTTTGAATTGAAAACGAGCATTTTGCTTTTATTCAAATTCGAATCGCCATCGTGCATTTTCACGTAGAGAATCGAAAGGAAATACTCAAAAGGTATTCAATTTGCATTGGAATCGAAAAGCCAACAAAACTGGTATGTCCTTTTACTTATGGATTGAACAGTAAATTTATCAAAGCTACAGTAACAGTATTTTCTGGTGGTAGGATGTTCCCTAATAAAGCGAACTAGAAACTGATGCTTAATATACGAGTGCCGCACTTCATTAGAATTTTCATATTTTTTAGAAAACGCAAACTTTCAGCATTCTACGAGAATTTCCTGAACCTCGAAAAAACTTCTGGCACTGAATTCTCTTCAAAAGCATCACTTACATAGGTAATTCGCAATTAAATCCAAGAATACATGAGCAAAATTGATTATTCGTTACAAATGGATTCAAAAACCTTCTCTACCACAAACGGCTCCATTGTTTTTGGGGCCCTCAATCCGCGAACCCTCAAAGCTGTGAAAGGCTTGCTTCGTGGTTCTCATATTTAAAAACTTCGGCTCGCTTATTTCGTCACAAACTTAAAAATCCTGGCTGTTTTCGCCTAATCGCAATAATTTTCAGCTTGCATCGCTCATTTTTCTCGAAAAAAAATTTCCGTTAATTTCTGCTGTTTTGAGCTGAAAATTTTCAGCTGACTTTCTTCGCTCTAATTCACAGATATGAGCCTTCATCTTCACCTTAGCTTGAAAAACTTCCTGCTCGCTTTACTCGTTGGAAGCAGATAAATAGACAGTGAGTTCGGAGTGGCAAATACGCCTCTTTTGTTAACTGATGAAGTCGATTTTATCGAGTGGCAATTAAATTTGCATATACGCAAGGGCAAAACAGTAAATGACATAAATATGCTTAGAATCGTTGTTATGCGCTGTCAGTAGCTTTGACAGCTGTTATGAGCGGTCACTTGTATGGTATGTTTATTCAACCATATTCCACTTCAGCTCCATTTTAAACGAAAATTACAAAAAGCAGTGGCTTTATTTTTCGCTTTCCTCACTTTATTTGTTTTGCGATGACGCGATAAACTAACGCACTTAACAACACTCATAGATCAAGGATGAAAAAGGAACAACAGTGCGGCAATGCTGTCAATAAGAATCATAGCTTAATTTCACCAGAACGAGCCATAACTTTCATTCAATCTGGAAGATAGCTTATTTCAGGTGCTACAAAAATTCCCGTATTTATTGGCTGCTTTATGGCGATTGTTCCATCAAGCAACTCCGATTATTGCTACTATGGAAGTAAAAATTTTACTATGATCGCCGGACGAACAATTGCTTCGGAGAATGGAAGTATGGATCAAAGGGAATGTGACAAAGGGATTGTATATTGCGTCAAAATTCGTATCTTGCATGGTATTAACCAAGTGTAAATTGCTTGCATTATTCACCGATCTCTAGCAGTATTAACGTTGATGGACAACGAATAGGTCGCATTTTGATCTTATGATGGAAGGGAAACGCGGTATTGCTAGAGCCGAATAATGTAGAAACCGATGATGGCAGGATGATTGCAGGATGAGTGGAGTTCAAGAACCAAGCCAAAATCCATAATTTATTATCATCGCATGTCAAGTACACGGCTCTGAACCACAGTACATGACGTAAATTTCGTAGTGATGAAGACGTAAACCATAGCTTTCCCATATGCACTGCGATTTGAAGTCTCATATCATTCCTATCATAGTGAGACTGGAGGAAACGATACTGCCATCCACAATGAAGACAAGTTTTTAGCTCTTCTAATACACCTACATGACATCAATAGCATGTAAAGAGGGAAAGCATGCACGACTAGCCATTTCCCAATGATTTTTCACAAAATTTTACCAACATCAAGTATTACTTGATCTCGTCGTTCACGAGCCAGCTGTCACTGCGGAAACGTTTTAGGTGGAACGAAGCTGCAGTAATGTGTTAGGTATGCATTTGAAAGAATCCATATCGCATGTTAAACGTCAGGATGAGCTCTTTGAGTTACTAACGCATGGAATGCCATACATTCATTGAGATCAGCATCAAAATGGCACTGCTATGGGCAGTGTAGTAAGACAAATCGTGCTGATCTCCTTCAGTTGATCAAATGTGGTCATATCATGGTATGCTCGATCCTCTCGACCAGCAAAATGCTGACGGTTTGCCTGCGAAGTATTCGCCCATCATCCTCGTTGGCATTTTCCATTATGCTTTTTCAATCCTCACCATAAGCAAAGTGAGACAGGAGTCCGGCGAATATCGTTGGGCTCATAAATGATGGAGATGTGAGAAATATTCTGTGGGAATTTGCAAAAAGAAAGCGAAAGTATTTCGGCCATGCAGTAAAAGACAACAACTACGCATGAGCAAAAAAAAAGTAGAAAAGAAGACAACTCCTTTCAAAGCAAATACCTTTTGTAAACAATATGCAATAGAAATAAAAATAAATAAATAAATAAAAAGTTAACACTGAAAGTGATACAATTAGGCCTCTGAATTACAACCTCTTAGGCAAACACTTCTCCACCTGTTCCACAGTTTCGTTCTGTCTTAGAAAGGGTTAACGACGCTTCACATAAGAATAATATGCGTGTCTCGCAAGAAAAGAAAGCGTAGCAACATCAGCAGGTTATTGAAAGTGTGAGGAAAATATAGTTCGTTCGCCAGCAATCGAATCGATCAATCCTGAATAGTTTCTTACCTTATTTGCCCTCCTTCAATTAGGGGTTTCAGTTTCAGGAAGTGGTCGTTCTAAAAATCTCATTGACTATGAAACAAGAGGATGCAATACAGCAGTCACATCATACGATTGCAACATTGGTGTAAGTATAAAAAAGGATGCTATAAGATAAACACCCATATGCGGCGATAAAACAGAGTGTGGCCAAATTGTTCGCAACGTCGTTTCATGATATGCCACATATAGAGGTGCGAAAGAGGTGATTTGTACAAAATGAGTGAACTATAGGGCTGACGAATGAATGTTTACTGTGTAGTGGAAAAAGTTGTATATGATTTAAGTAGATTTAGAAAGCGAATAATGACTAAAAAATAAAAGACAAGTGATTTTTTCGGCTCAGACAGAGAGATTAAGCTTGAGTTGATTTGAAAAAAATATATATTCTAGCCCCGAAAAATATAGCCCCGAAAGATAGCAATAAATAATTAATTGGCTGAAATCACTACAATGTGATGTATTTTCATTGTGATCAGTCATTTCCTCTTGATCATTTCTACTGGAGTTGAGAGGAGTGGCAATACTATCATCGAAATGGGCTGGTTTTAATAAGATTTTTAATCACTTAATAGGACATTTAATAAACTTGAGTAATGTAGAATAATTTTTATGCTACGAACAAACAGTTACATGACGTAATAGTGTCATGATTTTCCATGTAACGAAAAATTCGATAAGGATATGGTGGATTTTAGTCACAGCATTCATCACTTTCTTCAACAAAAGAATTGGTGGAGAGAATATTGAGTAAAAGCGGTCGGCCCCTATGTTATAGGACGAGGATCACTGACTGCGATATGATTAAGCATATACACATATGGACGATCCCTACATGAAACGCCGCAAGTAAATGCGTCGTACTCTTCGTCCCCATTTTCCCCCTCCCACCTCTACTTTTGCTTCAGGCCTTTTGACTAAGCCTTCTCCAGTCGTCATCGCTCGCATCTGCGCAGTTTTTTATCTTTAAATCAGAATAGAGTGCAGTGACTTTTCAGTGAAATCATTCACTAAGTCGTTTGTCCAGTGATTTGTCTGTTACGGATAGCGAAATCATTTAAGGGCAGTGGATGTCGAAAGGCAATGTATCGCTTCAGAAAAGTTGGTACTGTCTCTGGGACCCTATGCTGCTGTGATTCGCATCTTTGCAATCATTCCAATATCAGTAATGCTTTATCGCGATTTTTCGTTGTGTACATTATCTTCCTGCTTCGTGCATATATACTGTAAACCTAAAAAAAAATAACCGCCTTGAAACATTATTTGAGAGTATCGATGTTTCCCTTGCTTTTCACTGCACAGCAATCTGTTTCCTTTATTTCACTCTCTGTTATTATTTCTGCTTATTTCAGCACATGACCCCCAACACTTCAAGTGTTGTTCATTGATATTATATGATATATTTGCACTTTGTCCTTTGTTGGCTTTTTAAAATTTTCTTTCGCTTGTATAATGCCAAAAATTTTTTTTTTGTAATATTTGAATAGAAATGTTGTTAAGAGGGATTTGAAAGTTGTAGCAAAGATGATCATTAGTGCTATTCAACAACACACAACTCATGCAGCACAATAAATAAAATTGCGCCCTTCGTTCTGCCCTCAAGGCGAGTGGAGAGTGAAAGATCGAATACAAAAATGGCACATATGAGGTTAGAACATCGAGCATTTGCTTTCGTGATGAGTCGGTTCTACATTCATCGAGTATTGCAAGACTCGTCTTTGGATTTGAAGATGCCTGAAATTATGGCCATTTATTGTTTCATTTGTCTTCTTTCATATGAACAGGAAAGAGAGCAAAAAGTGAAAACGTTTCATTTCGTATCAATAAATATACCATCGCTTTAATTTATTTCCAAAGCTCTTTACCATAAAGGAAAAAACTTCGTTTCATAGTTAAAGTGATAGAGATTAAAACTGTTGCCCACTGTTGTTGAAACGAGTTGTGATTACATGATAAACAAAATATTGTATCAACGTCGCACTAGATGAAATTTTCTACGGTGATATTCGTGCATTGCTGTTATGATTTTAAGCGTCATTGCTGGAAAGTCTTCTTTGTGACTGCTTTTAGATTAATTTCCTTTATTCGTTTCATATTTGAAGTGCAATTTATGCAACCTTTATTTTTACATAGCTAAAGCAACGAATAACACAGGCAATAGGTAATAAGCCAAGGAAGGGCACTGTAACAACTTAAGAAAGAGGAAGAATATTGAAGAATTCAGCGTTCATAAGGTCTGAAGTTCTTCAGTTTTGTTGTTCCGACGTAATGAAGCTCTTAGAAGTCGCCTGAGCCCTACGTCCCCCTCTCCATGAATCACCAAATTTCATATACTGAACACGTATCTCTTATCCAGCTTAGATTCACACTCGCATCTTATTCTTAATCAATATTTATATTCAAACTCGAAGTTTGTTAGCATAGCTGCTAATAAACGCTCTTTTTTGCATATTGAAGTCACACGACTACACTGGTAGTTCGAAAGAGCATGTCATTGTTCCAGTGGTTTACATCGAAGAGTGTAGCAACATTCTTCGCGGCTATCATGGTAAGAATATGCTCCTCTTGGATATTGTTCATCACTCATTTTGATGCATCGATTTTTTATCAGTTATCTGAAAAATATACATTTCTTCGAGTGCTCCTAAGAAAATGTGGCAAATATTAGGCTGATATGCTCGAGCTTGAATTTATAAAAAAACTCTGAAACTGCCCAAATCCATTGCTAAATTTATATGTGTGATAAACAACACTTAGATTTTATAGCATTGACCGATATTGTTTTTCATAGTCAGTGGAAATGAAGTTATCATGATACACTTTTATTAAAAGGACTTGCAATTTTGTGCTGAATTGCAGAGAAGGGCGCTTTGTGGTGCTGTATTATTTGTTGCCCGTTTAATTAACTCTTTTGCGCTACCACGGCAAAGCAGTAACGGTAACTTCGTTGACAGTGAGGTTGCTATGATAAACGCATCATCGATATATACATTCCGCGGAGCTCTCAGGAAAGATCATTCGCTTATCAAACCTTATTTTGGTTGGTTCCATACTATTGTTTCTCTGCTAGGTTACTTTCGTACCTCGTGAAGCACAGAATACCGCATCCTTACATTCATAAAGAATTAAAAAACCAGGAGGTCCTGTTGCCGATATTGGGCTACCCTGACGAAGCAGAAGTAGCATTTCGATTATGAAATGTTGTGGTGGCCTGCTGATGGATAGGCCATCAAAAATGAGGAAGGTGCGGATTTCCTGTATGCTATAGCATAGTGAACGAGGGTACCCAGAAAGATACCTTGTGAAAGTTTGTTAACATTGAAACTACTATTCAATCACGCTTTATGTGTTTTTCAATTGATTACGCTGAAGTAGTCCTTGAACGCAGTGTGCCAACAAAAGCCTAAGGAGGATATCCAAATATTCGATTATCTATTAGCGAGATAAAGGTTTAAATTACCTGTGAAGTGCAACTTGCGCTATAGGTGGTCACCTTACTTTCGAGCAATGACAAGTTTTATATTATAGGTTCAACATGGGTTATTGGTGGCATGGCGTTAGCGTCGGCTTACTTCATTCGTCTAACATCTGACGTCCCAGGTCGATACGGAAACATGTGGAATAAAGTGGTTTGTTCTGCATTAAGTATTGAAAAAAAGAAAATAATGGTTACGGTTTTGGAATATTCGACTACCAATTTCATGGAGTGCTGCTGTCCAGTCTAAGTGTTGCGATTATAAGCCCTCTGACGATACATCCGCAAATGCCTCTTCTACGGCTTTTTGCCACAAATTGGTGTCATGACTGCTGTTGCTAAATCGGAAGCTCATAAATTGGTGTCATGACTGCTGCTGCTAGATCGGACCACATAGATTCGAGGCTGCCCAACGCCAATCTAAAGATTCTTTACTATCTTCGAACACTCGAACTGCTCACAACGGAGAAAGCTGACACTCATTCATTAGCACCACAGTTATATGCAACATATAATACAAGCCTTATTGTGCGCATTGTGCTGTAATCTATTCTCGCCGCATGTTTTTCAAATTTCTGGCAAGAAACATCCATCAAATATCTCCTCGCTTTCTGCCTCTGCCCGCTTTTCTTGATTGCCAGTCGTGCTAGGCTTTCGCGTTTTGTTCTCGGAAAACCCCGAATCTCAACCGGCATTCAATTATACCGCGCCTTGTATTATGAGGGCATGCTAACCTCTCGCCAAAATATGGCGCTTCAATTAATTGGCTCCTAAAGTTAGTTTTAATGGGCTTTCACAGCCCTAAATAATAGAAGTACGAGGCACAACCTTTTTTTATGCCTAGCGGTTCTGCCGGCACAAGCAGAACTTTCCAATCAAGGGAAGGAAGTGAATAAATTTCGGATTTCGGGACAGCCAAAACGAGAAATCGAAACAAAATTCTGGTGGTCTTCATGGTGGAGAGCAAAACTGCACAACTTAGGAAATCGTGATCCTACCATGAAGTTCTCAGATGTCGAAATGCCGCATCTTTGAGCGAATTTTTTCGGAAGCAAACACTGCTAGCCTCTCGTTTTGTGGTATTTGAATATCTTTTTTTTGCGTTGACTTCCGTGTGCTACTGATTAAATAAACGCAGGACTTCTTGCATAAGAAGTCGCATCTTTCTATGGAAATAGCGGGTTCAGTGAGCTCGCTTGGGAACCTTCCCTTCCCTCAGTTTGTATCTCAGTAGCTTTCGAGTGAGAATCTTCGTCATTTCCTCATTACGCAGTCTCATTTATTTATTTTTTGTGAACTAATTGCAGAAATGAATATGAGTAAATCGGCAGTTATTAGCGGGTTAACAAAAAAGGAACTGTCAGGTCATTTAGACCTTACTTCTTGCTTGCAAATCAATTTTTTCCCTCAACGCCTATTGCATCGACAAGTAAAAAGCTAAAATTTTCCTTTACAGTTCCTAAGCAGCCATTGCCTCGTTAACATATTTTGGAGCTTTCAGCCAGTCTCCTTCCGTTCGTGGGAAGTGGAAATCACATTCAAAATCTACGGCTCGGATGAAAAACATTCAGGAGAAGGAATGGCATTTTGGTATGTGGAACAATCAACTAAGAGGGGACGAGCGTTCGGCTTTCCCGACGTTTTTCGTGGGCTTGGTGTATTTGTCGATACATCAGAGGATGATATTACCGGTATCAACGTGGGTTCTCATCAGGTCATCTCTTACTTTTTGAATGAATTCAAGCGATTCTAAAGATTCGATCGCTACCTCTCTTGAGTTCACTACGGAAACACAAACTGCCAAAGAGCCAAGAGGCTCATCGAAGCATGATGCCTTTGGCTCTTTGATGATTTGATGTTGAGATCGTGTTGGAATTTGATAAGTGACATTGAAATATAAGCCTATTAGAGTTGAGAAAGCTGCTTGCAAAAAATGCACGCCCTATTATATACTGCTTTAGAGCTATTCAATCGAAATTGATTAATTCAGATGAAGGAATTAAAAACAATGAAGGATTTTATTTGCTTCGAATTTATTCATATGATGATACGCTGAGTGAAAGCACGTTTCCGTTACAGCTGCGAAATGCTTCGTTACATTTCCATTTATGCTGTAGAACATTTTTTGAGATCAAGACGAAACCATCGGTGATGGAAAGAATTTTAGTAATAAGATAAGCAACTTGTCGACTAATCGCAATATTTCACTAGACGCGACAGCTGATCAGTAACAATTGTTATTGAATATTGTTCCTTCTAGTTATCCCTTCATATTTGTTTGTACTTTAAGATTTTGAACATTAGCTGATGAAAAAGACACAAACTATTCGCAAGTTTTTTAAACTTTTAGTATAAATGCCTTTACGCCCTTCACTATCTGTCGAGGAGCTCCTGCAACTTGAGGATTAGCATTTCTTGAAGCAAATCGATTGTATTATAAAACATCCATTGATATTACTTTTGCTACTTATATCACTTTATCCAGCTTATTTTTATTGTACATGCCCATCCCCGCCCTCTACGAAACGATACTCTCCACTCAAAATGAGATCCTTCGTTTTGGGATAGGTGTATCTTGTGATCGTGTATAGTGGCTGCTACCATAATGCCAACGGTCATTTTTAACCACACGCTCTCCACATTTGCATGATTAACTTTTTTATGAAAGGTCGTTAGCGAAGAAGGTTGTATTGTTCAGTCATTCTGTTTTATTCTGGTTGAGTCTAATTTTCCTTCCTTCTTCACTCTTCGTGAAGCCGATGCACAAATGCCGCAGATGTATTCGGCGTTCTTCTACGAGCACAACGCCGAAAGCTAACATCTTCAAGGTTTCCCGGCACCTTGGTGGTTAAGAGGCAATTCGCTGATTGCTTACAGATCGCGTCTGTATAAATTTGATATATTGCTTCATTAATAGTTGACTGATTTCTACTTTGCTAACATCTCAGGGTGTGATAAATTTGGTGCTCAGTAGGCTTTGGCGGCACCGATCTTTTTCCATCATACCCTTAGGGCTTGTTGTTCATGCTTCCCAGAGGCATCATCGCGCTATCTGTCAAGAATTCAAAGCTCCATTAAAAATTGCTACACTGGCTGAAATATGATTGAAAATTGCAGCATTATCATCCATTTATTTCCGCATTGGTAAACAATGGTACCATTCAATATGTGCATGATGCATTCGGTACATATTCACAGCTTGGTGGACAGGACGGCGGATGTTATGCACCGTTATTTAGCGAAGAAAAACCATCTAGAATATTGATACGATATGCTGCACATACTCTTTCGGTTAGTTATTGAAGGTTCAATCAAATTTCTTTTGCAATTTTTTGCAAAGCAGTTCTTTAAGAAATGGTAGATGAGATCGAATGGAATTTGCAGTGCTAACGTTACAATCAAAATTTACAACATAGAGACGCCATGACTAATGACAATTTCTAGAATAGTACTACTCGTAAACGGGCAATAAGAGCTGTACTGTTAACTTCCAAATTGGATTACCTCCGTCAATGCAAAAAAATTTCTAAGAAATAATATATTGGAAAGAATGTAATGACTTGTATGAAGATTCGATATTATTTCTATGGAATATCTGTTTTAGTGTATACGTCTGAGCATAGTTATACAAAAAAGCAAAAGCATTTTGTTGAGCATCTTTTTCTTGAAAGTACTACTTGTAAACATGAAGGACAGTGTTTCGCTTTCTTGGAAAGAGGGGGGGGGGGGGGAATTGAAGAGGGAAAACAGTGCTTGTTTAATTGAAACAATGTATTTTCAGACGATTATCTGTAACATTTCGCTTCTGATACAACCATTTCACTTGTTTTTGATTTCATAGAGGTCTCAAAGACCGGATGTCTGGACGTGTGCATGTAGTCTTCATACAGTTGAAAATGTCAATTTTCAAAAGCAACATTCAAGACTCATCCATATTAATGTAGTTTGACGTCACTACGCGTTGAAACTTTTATCCTTATATGCCGGCGACGCAGTTATCAGTGTCGCAGTCGCTGTTTTTGGAAACAACGGGCATAGCATTTGGCAAATGCGCAGATGAACCAGGAATCTATCAGTTCTTGAATAAATCTTGTGCATCCTTGAACAGCTCACGGTTTACTTGAACAAGTAAAACATTTAGAGCGATTCTAGCATCATTCTAGAGGACATCCAAACCATTAAGAGTGTTACTTACGCAGAAGCATCAGAAGGCTTACCCTTGTATTTTTCGCGAGCAATTACCTCCGTAGATACCTGCAATTTAAAAAGTCCTACTAAACAGCGGCATTTCCATACGATATTTAGATATTCGTGGCTGCCGTTGGTAATTCTCATTGGTTATTGTGTATGAAATCTGAAGGTGTCATCCTACCTGCTGGATTTCACTTCGCTATTTCAGCATCGACTAGTGCTAAAACATCAGGTAATATTATAGTTGCTTTGGCATCAGCTGAATGTTTGTGCGCAACAGTCTGCACGAAGGGATCCTCATTCATGCCACTTACGTGCTACATGGAGGTGTGCCCGATAGTCGTCTTTGCAGTACTGTTCCTCATTGATCATTTTTTCACATGAAGTTTGATGAATTTTTGATGAATTTAGTCTCTTTTCCTGAAATCGTTTTCACTATCTCACTGGTGCATTTCATTCAATAAATTCTTTAGAAGGTTTCGAATTATCGAAGTTGCTAGTCTTTCGTGATCTTTTCAGAGGTATAGCTTGGAAGAGTAGCTTACTCTTAGCCATTTAAGTACATTATTATGCCTAAATACACTGCATTTTGCAATAGATACTGCATCAGGAACAACACGGGTATAGCAAGAGCCCAGCATCAATATACGTTGGTGGAGAGATTGACGAGCGAAATTCTTGTATACTTGCAGCCTGTTATTATGCATTGTTTTCTGTTACGCCCTTTCTGATGGATTCATCTATGGTAATGTGAATTAATCACTATATATAGCTCAGCAGTAATCATGTTAGATGGACTAATCGTGGGAGCATTCCAATAGAGATGACTTGAGGAAACGTTATGTTATATGGAGCTCCTGTTTTATCTGTGTGGCATGCACTGTATCATCTAATGTATGTACTATTTCATGAATTCTGTAATATCTCTTATCTATGCAATTATTTCAATATGCAATTAGTGAGAGGTTCATTGTTTTGCAGGTATACACGAATT
This sequence comes from Baylisascaris procyonis, assembly GCA_037389465.1. Classification (NCBI taxonomy): domain Eukaryota; kingdom Metazoa; phylum Nematoda; class Chromadorea; order Rhabditida; family Ascarididae; genus Baylisascaris; species Baylisascaris procyonis. Next base: position 2,479,724 of record JAZARR010000154.1, on the reverse strand, counting down.
GATCTCGGTGAAAACATTCAGATTGGAATCATTCAACAGTGACGCTATTGACAGTGAAGTAATATCAGCCGCCGAAGTGGCACCACCACAAATTCACAACATAATTTCAAGGCCATTCAATGCCATTAGAACGGCTCTTTTAATTCTACTACCTATTATATTTATTTCTGTTATACTTACGTTTGCCTTCGTTTCGTTTGTAGATAAAATGGGTGTTCGTTCGAAGCGCTTATTCTAAGCTTCAGCTTGCTCGTTATGAATTGTTATTTAGTGTTAACTTCGATGTAATATTCTGCTGGCACTTTATGTGGTAGTACTTAATTCCTGCATATGTCACAAGCAATTACCCCATTGTCGCCACAGTCAATTACTATATAAGAGACGTTATTGCTAAATGTTGTTGTTATAAGGTGCTTTTGTGTATGATATTTTATCGACATGTGTTTTCTGTTTGAGAAAGAAGAGGAGTACCTCCGGTAATGGCTCACATATTGCCATAAAATGGGAGCGATCCTAATCAATGTAGGAATAAAGAACAACAGCCTAGACAAGTGTTTCCTATGTCATCGTTAGCGGATTCGCAGCTGAAGAACGGGCCTGAAATTACTTTTTACTTATTCAGTTATCCGGTTCCGAATAGCTTTCTTTCACTCTGTCTGCGCTTAAGTATTCAATCCAAAATCTCATAAGGGTTTTTCTTTTCCTAAGAGTTCGATTGACATGTCTTTCGGACGTAAGTTTTATGATGGAAAAGTTGTGCTATAAATGTGTGCGATTAAGATATTCAAAGGGCATATTCGATTCTCATTCTACAGAAAATTCATTATGAGCTGAGGGCTCGACATTGATGTCCTTAGCGCTGAAGACCTGTTGCTTCCAAAATTGAAGAAAAAATGTTATTTAAGAAACCTGTTTTGCAAGTATGGCCATCTGTCACCTATACGCAATGCTACGAAAACCATAACTGTGCTTATTCTATAATCAATTCTTTCGAACTTTTCAAATGCAGGAAAAAAGTCATTGCACTGGTTATGGTTTGTGTTTTCTTTCCGGAGTGTTTATGGCATTGAACGAGCGATTAATATGGGAAATTTTCCACTTCCGAAGAAACGGTCCTACATCAAGTGCTTTCTAGCTATGCATATCCCTGAATTAAAAAGAAAAAAACCTTCTCGTCCATCTTAAAAGCTTTTCGGCCCTATTCTTTCAAACTTTTCGCCTTCACTTTGTAGACATCACTATCAGCGTTCCTTCCACCTTTCAAAATCTTTCTGAATTTATTTTTCCGAGAAACAGGCCACTTCAACTGGCTACTTTTTACTAACTTGAAGCATTCGTAATTCAATCTCATTCTTAATTTAGAAATTGGCAGAGCCGACTGGTACTAAATCACATGCGAACGCGAGTGATAGAACCACCACTGTTTCGTACTTCGGTGAAAACTGAATGAATAACAGCGATAAAATGACCGAACGCGCTAATTTTCCTTGGCAAATTTTGAAAATTTGCGTAATTAAAATTGTGCAGAACGCATAGAAGCTTTACTTTTGCACATTTGAACTGACAGTGAGTAATTTACATAAACAAGGAGGAGTCGTATCAGCATCCTTGATCACGCATATCCACCACTGTTAAAAGCGCATTGCGGCCTTGCGTAGTACCAGGTGAGTGTAAACCTCGTTCATGCAGTCGAATGAAGTCGCTCACTTTTCCAGGTTGGATTGAAGTAAGCAAAGATTTCCTTCGCAGCAATGGCGGTTCGCCGTTTATTTGATCGCGAATGGACGGTGAGCTTGAACGAGCTTTGGCTTGCGACCGCTGCAATCAGAATTGACCACATATAATTAATGGTAAATAATAAAACGATTTATGCCAAGTCAATGATCATAGATGAACAATAAGAGTTGTGAGAGTTTCTAAAAGGTATATATATATATATATATATATATATATATATATATATATATATATATATATATATATATATATAATGGGGAGAATGTGGTCGCATATCTTAATAGTCTCAAGTGTTTTCGTCGAATTTTCGCGTTAATGCATGCATCCCAGCACAGTCATTTGCAGACTTAGGTAATTGCGCTCCAGGTAATATTTGTATGTGTGCATTTGTGTGCGCATACATCTCCATATTTTTGTGTTTCTTTATGCGCGTATACATGCACAGTCTATGATCCACTATGATTATTTGAACTCCTTTGTTCATTGATACATATTTCAGAAGGATTTATCCGGCAAGTCATTGCCTGACAAAGGTGTAATTAAGGTACATAAATAACATGTTTGAATGTTTGTTCGAGTCACTGAGTCGTGCGATACGTAAAATTAGCAGCTTACCAATGGGTGAGGCCACAAATTTGGACAAAATGTAAACGACAAATGTAAAAATCGCGAGCTGTAAATTTTGCTACGAAAAAGCGAGCGGTGAATTTCCACAGCATATAGTCGGCCGTAGAATGTTGAAACAGTTCTAAAGTAATTGAAGGGTTACGAATGCCCGTTGTTGGTGGCTAGTGGAAACTTTGCACTGCGTGGGTTGGGAATGATCAACATTCCTCCTTCTGGGTTGGTGTCCCAACCGACTGAACCTTTCAAAGCGTTCTTTCTCGTCACCATTTCCCACTTTTGTTCCAGTCTATCACTTCCAGTCTAGTGAGCAAAATCAAGTAATCTGATGAGCGGTGTATTGGAAGCAGTGAAAACAGAACAACATGCTATCAGATACCAATAAGTTATCTACTATTCAAATAGCACTACAAGCATATTCATTTATCCACCATCGCAGATTTTCTTTGAATTTCGTTTCCTCTCTTGAAACTGCACATTATTGCTAAGACCGTTATTGATTACGCGCAGAAACAATATACATTTTCTTGTTCGAAACTACAAGGTAAATTAATATAAGCAAAGTTTGACAGTTTTAGCATTACTCATCACCTACTCATCTAAATACGATAAGCTCGAGGAGAACGTTAAGTTCTTTGCACCATCTTTCACGAGAGAGTACATCCTTTAACGCTTCATTGAAATACGATTACTCTAATTGGAGCGTTAAAGGATACATTCAGTGCATAACCTGTCGTAATCGCATATGTTGGAAGGTATGATTGAAATTTGCATAAAACAAATTTCGTTCAATCCGTGGGTTACAAGAACAACAAAAATTTTGCGTGGTACGACACAATAACTGAATATCAATGATTGCTATGACGTCATTTGTGATGAATAAATGCACGCAACGATTATATCATTGCATAGAGCAATGATTTATTCATCTCACACAACAGGCTGATCAAACATGATCGTATTTGCATAACACTGTGTTCACAAACGATACGAATAGTGGTGGTAAGGCGATGATAACGATAAACATATCAACGTGTCAATATTGTACATACATTCTTAACTGAACACGAAACGCATGCACTTCTTTATATTTATATGCCACATTCACTATCAATCAATTTTAAAATTACCAACAATCTCATCAATATACTTGGAAAACACATTGAAACAAAACAGTGGAAAGAAAGAAAAATATTTAATAATAAAACGCCAAAAAATTTCAAAAACGAAAACTAAAATTACGCTAAACGATAAGTGCGAAGAACTAATATTTCTCGTGCATTTTTTTCAGCATAAAAATTTTGCATTTCCAAAAGTCCTATTTACTCATTAAGATAAATTTTAGTTACAAAATCATCAAAAGCATTCCCGTAAGCTGCTAGAAGGTGCCCTTTCGGGTAAGTAATTTCATAGTAGTGCGCTATTGAATTCAATGAGGCATATACGTATATGCTGAAGCCATATTAACTGTTTAAGAAAACAAACGAAGCTTTCATCGGCGTGCTTTTTCCAAAAAATATGGACTTTAGAAGGTAAACAATTGTTATTAGCAATCCAGAGATATTCGAGAACCGGTCAATTTGTACTATTGCACTATTGTACGTAACCATCATTGTACTATTCAGGGGAATGGCAGTTATTGAAATGAAAAAGCATATTCCACATTGTAGAATTGAATGAAACCATTGGACTTCTGTGAAACATTGAAATCGACTAAGAAATTTTATATGTGTCATATGGGGGATTGTACGCTGATAATTGAGCATTCGATGGTGAAATCAGGACTTAATTGGCAATAAATTATTAATCGATGCTTGAAAAATGAATACGCCTGCAAAAAGGGATTGGGGAAGTTGATATTGAGCGAAGCATATCTGAAAATGAAGTGAAACAAAGTTGAGAAAAAAAATTTGCAGTAATTGAGCTATAAAAGTTCAATCAGAACTAACGAAACTCATTTGCGTATTGCTATTTTACTGGTCCATCATCTGCCTCTCCCATGCTGGCAGCCGCTGTGGAAAATTACGCAAAAATGAGGTATGCGAAGGTTGAAATTGTTATGGATAAGTCGTTAGTTGTGCACGAAGAGGAAAGGATAACAAATCTGTGAATGGCAAGAGGTGATTGCTACTATTTGAACAAACGAGTGGGTGATCACAAATACACTCAGCTCAAAAAAACGAGCTCGCTCAACTGACATCTGCCTGAATATGAAGTGAATCGGCTTTTGAAGTGCATGTCCTCTCGTCAACCCTCCTGTCGTCGTCATCGACCGTGAAAGTTACCAGCTTACTCGTCGGGGACCTGAAATGCTAATATTATAATAGAAGTCTGGGCATCCTGGGACTGAGCTCCCATGAAGTTTAGATGTCGTTCATGTGAGGATGTCACCTGATGCATCAAAAGAATACTTTAATGGCAACTGTATTACTAACAAAATTTTATAACACCGATTATCAAAACGAATTTCAAATACTGATATCTCTAATTCAAATCACTGTAGCATTCCTTATAAATCAGTCATTTTGGACTGTAGTTCACTTCAACTCCTGATCACTCAACTTAGTCAAAGTTAAAAATTGAGCTTAAAATGCTAACTTTGGGGAGAGCATTTTATCGATGCCCTTTTTCAAAGATTTCCTACGATTTCGCACTGGATCGATAGTGTAGCCTCGTCTTTCACTTGGACGCTCGTGGTAAAGCGTTAGGCTGCAATAAACTTATCATTATATTAATGCAAGAGCAACATCCATGAAAAATGAAAATTCTTGGCAAAAACACGTAAAAAATTCGAAATCAACACTATTTATAGTTCTTGGAATACTTCCATTTTTTGAAATTCGATCACTAACCTCAAATCAGCAATTTGCAGTTTTTTAAACCCTCTTACGCTTTGCTTGATAGGTGATGTTAATATCGTGAATAAGCGAAACATATTCAAATAAATCAATTTTCGTCCTTCTTATCTTTTCAGATAAAACAAAAATACAAAACGTGAGAGCACTAGAACGCTTATGTCAGTTGCTACCATCATGATGGAGAAGTCACAGATAGCTGAATAATTCCACTTTCAAATCATTTCATGAAAAAAATTAGGAATTTAATCTCTCTCCTCTTGAAAAAAAAAATCATTAACAATCAATAGTAACGTTGCATTTGTTTTCTATCCTTTTTGTGCGCAAAACCATCACGTAACTTGCCTTAGTACGGACAAATATATCTCCATCGGCTTGACTAATTGATGACCCCTCGCTAAAAAATTTTATGAAATTGATGAGTAGAAGAAAAATGAGAAACTAATGGAGAGATTATTCAAATTACTTTCAAAAAATATATTGAACTCGCTAGCAAAATAACCACAGCAGCAGTAATAAATTTTATAAGCACAATTGACGCATACAATGACAAACTTTTCGGGGCGTTCTTTCGATGTGTTTGGTGATGTATCCTCCTTTATACTAGCGAGTGGCTTCGCAACACAAATATGTAGACTGGCTGTCCTATTCGAACGAATCTCATCCAACCGTCTGGCAATTTTCAAATACGAATCATCCGTTTGAATTATAAGATCCTGAAGAGTGATTTTATTTAGATATTCATCGTTTTAAATAAATTTCCAACTTCACAAAAGTAATCTGCAAATGGTCAGAAGAAATCTGTGCCGCTTACCAACGTAGCCCGTGGGGAATGAAATTAGGACTTCAAGCTGTTCTTGCCGGAAGCGAAAAAAAAACTGCTATTTCGGTTATATATGGGTTTTGCGCTTGCCCAAAACTGCGATTCACTTGGACGGATTCTGGAGTCATATGAGGAGTACCTGCTTGGCCACTTGAGGTGGTTCTTCAATGTCACTGCCACGAAGTGAGATGACCGACAAAGAACGTGGTGCCTTTATAGAATCAGCGTCAAAATCGCGCATCTCCAACATTGTCTGCACACAGGTGTCACATGTATCAGCTGTCTCAATTTCACATTGCGTGCTGCAAAGGTGCAAATTAATATTGCCTCATCCATCAGATCATTCAGAAGTTGTCAATAAACTGCAAGCTGTGCAAAGTAATGAGCATACATTCCAACAGACTCGGTCGTTTGTATAAATCATCTGGAAGGCACTAGTTTTTCCACATCCGCTAGTGAATTAAACACCAAAAACTACTGCAGCATATAGTTTATCATGTTGAATATGACTGAAACACTATGAAGTTGCGGAGTTTAGCAAATGTCGATAAGTTGACAACTGCGAAATTTCATCCAAAGGAGATTAAGAGCAGAAATCTCGAAGAAAATGATAAATAATGATAGAAACGATTAATGTATTCATATGCATCTTAATTTAGTGCCTTTGTAACTTGTGATAAATTTAATTAAATACACTCATAACAAAAATCCGCGAATTGTTCTAAATTATTTATTTATTTTTATTTATTTCAATCAACATAGCATTCATTACGAATGAAGGTCTCTTCATATATATTCCACTTGTCCCGAATCAATGTTTCTCTGATCCAGTTGGTTCCTGCGGTCTTTTTTAAAGAAGATGAATTTAATTAATTGTTCTAAAGGACCGTTGAAATCACTAATGGCAATTTCCAGCTTATAGAACTATCCCGAATTGGAATGACTTTATGCTTAATGAGAGATTAAAACAAAACAATATTTCATAATGAACCTTCTCTCGTTGACATCCTCATCGTGTGCCAGGAGTTGCTTTGAAGGTTTTCGTCGGTTTGTCACAAGCCCATCTATTTCGTCAACCTTAATAACATTCATAGAAAATCAACATAAAGTGTTGAAATGAGCTCACAGTATACAGTAAGCATCAGAATAAAACGCATTCAAATAGCTACTACAGGTGATACTATTAATAAACATCGTTTCGATGCCATTTGTAAGACATGTTTCGATGTTTTCAATACTTTGAAAATGTTGTCCATTTTTATTGAACTTTTTCCTCTGAATTTTCTCTACATTAAACCTTGAAACAATTTGCATTATCTCTTATTAGCTATTCAACAACATCAAAATTGCAAGCTGAATTGGAAACAAAAATAGAAGTTTTTCATTGCTTAAAAAAGAAACTAAACAAAAGTAAACCCGCTTAGGTTTTAGCATATAAGCCGTTCTAATAAGTACCTTTACAAACGTTTCACAGATTAGAACTAGGTACCGCAATATATGAGACGAATAAATGCAGGAATAAACGCGCTGAACTCTTCGTAACGGGAAAAGCCTCATATTGTTCACGAATGTATGCAATATTTATCGCAGTAGTTTACTTTCGGAATTTATTGAGGCACTCAAAAGAATATTAACAAGCATTGTGGCACACAAAAAATAAAGAGATGCAAATCTAGCGAAGGACTTCCAAACAAAATCGACCTGCGAACGATCGTTACTTTGGGATGAGGCATATCCATAATGAGGGCTATGCTATATATGCTAAAAACCGACGGTTCAGTGAGGAGATAATTGGATGATACATTAGATGAGGCAGCTATTTAAATTCAAAGATCATGCCAGCAGTTTGACTGCGAAAATGCGACCCTCGAAGTGAGATAAGAGGCCAATAAATGCAATTGTGAGAATATTTTGGAAGATTACTCTTTGATGTTACCGGTATTTGACAAATCTTGACGAATCTGTTATGTTCGCGCTTTTTAAGTGGATAAAAAACCGTGAACCGGAAGAAGCTATTTAACGCTCTTCAAAAACAACCGATATCTCTATGGGAAGAATGGCGATAGGCCTCACATCTTCATCCGCGAAATGTGTCTGTACAGAACGACTGCATTCAGGCATCTGTAGTTGTGCCATCCACGCGTCGGTTTCCATTGAGCGATTCAATAGGTATTCATTCTGCTCAGTCTCAGTACCCTCCTCCACTGTATCATTATTGAGGTCAGCCGTTACAGAGATATCCTAAAGTTGTCCGAAAGTTTACACAACTTTTTCGACTAGAAAACAGGTGATTTAACATTCTGTTGGCATTGATGAGAAACGATTTTGAGGCAAGTTATTGTGTTTTCTGCGTTATTATGGATTTATTCGCGGTCTTTTCTCTGATCTGAAATAAATAGACGCTCTTTGCTTAGTTAAACTATACTAACATGATCATAAGTTTTAAAAAGATTCATCAAATGTGACACAAAAATTTTCGAGCACATGCAAATTGCAAAAGTGGTTGTCACTAAAGCAATATGAGTGATTATCTCTAAATGGCTTTTTTCTCTAATTGCCACCTCAGTCATGCGCACCTGCAGCAGCAGGAAGAAGTGGGAGCAGGAGATGATAGAGATGAAAATTAGAAAGCGTTTTATAAACCCCTTCATGAAACTAATAAGATTTGAAACGGAGTATAATATGACGAAACTGAATGCAATGATTCGGCATTAACACAACACTTACGGTGACGATTGGGAAGAGATCGTATTGCGTGAATTCTGAAATTTGCTCTGTTTGATCTGTTTCGTCGCTCTGTTTATCTGTTGTATCTGTTTCGTCCATCGTTGCCGCGTTTTGCCATGACGTTTCCATGCTTCGATCCATCAAAGGTGGTTTGATTTTAGATTTTTCCTGAACAAATGTGATTTACGCAATCATCCACTGATTATTTCCGCGCATACACCATAAATTAATAACTTAGAAGTGTGAAATCATGTCGTGCAAATTCACTGTATTGGGCTTAAGAACAAAAATTCGATTTCTTATTGATAGAGACATAAATCTTTCATAAATGGCAGAATATTGGAAGCTATCTTTATATTTTTTGTTTGAAACAGAGAAAACATTAGCGCAAATCGATTATATACGACAATTCAATAATCTGAGAAGAAAGCAAGTCAACAAGTAAAATGCTGCTTTTTGTGAGCAATGCGGAAGTTATCTGCACCGTTAAGGGTGAGATATTCTTCATTAGGAAGCAACTAGAGTACAATGAATTATTCCCTTCCTTTTATAATTTTACTGTGAAGTCCAATAATGCAAGCTCATGGAGGATGAAGTGAAATAGATGGTTTATTTAGAAAGAAAGCAAGAAAACACTTGCAAGAATTTTATGAAAGATTTAAAAATTTAAGAGCTATCTATCGTTAATCAAACAAAATTGTACTTTTCTGAGATCAAGGTAAGCAAACTGTGAAAGTTTCGTATGTCGTGCTATGAACGTGAAGTTGATATAGCTGAACACAGGTTGGAGGACTATTATATAAATGAACTGCTCACTTGTAGATCGTGTAACTTTAGCATAATTTCATCAACTTGGAATTGTGCAATATCGGTTTGCACACCACATCCACTCGCAGGTAATGGATCCACCTGTTGACTTCGATCGGCACATGAAATGGCCGATACCTGCATACTCCTATCAACGACATCGAAACTGAAATCCGATTTTATTGAGCGTTTATCATTCATTCTCTTTGAATGGCAACCCACAATCGACTACGTATGTTTAGAGAACACTCGCCAATTACGATATTCGACTACGATCTAAAGCTGGTGCATTGATGGCAAGTCATAATGTGCAAAGGCGTATATAATTGCTTTCATCATCTATTTTGGCATTCGTTGAAGAAGCTTCAGATCTTGAGCAGCTTTTTATGTGTTTATGCGAAATAAGAATATATGAACACACGTAGGATTTAAATTACGAATCTATTATTCCTACAAACATACCATAAATCATTGCAATATGAGATTGTTGTGTTATCGAAAACCACTAGAGAATGATACATAAGCAACCTTGTAGGATCAACTGGAAGTGACGGCGCATCAGAAACAGAATCGCCGTCATTCTCCGGATGCATCGTTTTGCTCACCGATGTCGTCTTTTCGGCCCTTTGGATAGGAAGAAATTTCGATTTCGATCTACATAAAAGCACCTCACTTATCTACGCTAGCTGATCATATATAACATTATGTGATCAAATAATTGGCAAAGAAATTTCTTCAAGCAATTTCCAGCCTGAGGCATCTTATGACCTTTGTAATAATATCGATATTTGGATATAAGCCTCTTATTTTGCAATAAATTCGGAAAACCTCTTCTAAATCTTGTTGCAAATTGAGCAAAAGCGGTTTGAAGACGATTTGTAGGTTGAATGGTCAAGGAAACAGCTTCACTGATAAGCAGCCTTCTAAAATTCCACTTGTTATTAAGCAGAACAAAAGACCTTAGCATACCCAAAGGCATTCTTATTCTAAACGTTTCTGTAATGCAAACGTATATAATAAAAGGTTGCAAATGGGTCAGTTTAGGCATAATTGCGACATATAAATATCAGCCAATTGTACTGCTAAGGAATCCAAACTCATCTCATTTTTCGAAAATTTTATCCTTCCCCTCTTCACTACCTGTTACTGTGCACTTCTACCACACAAAATAACTACCAAGTAGAACGATAAGCCCATCAAATGTGAGCTAAATGTCGATGTTGCTTGCAATGAAGATAATCCAGCAGAATCTAGCCCAAGCGACAGTTACATAGCAAATAAAATTACATTGAATTGTTGTCTCTGGACCATTGGGTAGCAATTTCTGCACGCTGCAGCGGTAGTGAAGTCCGGCTAACGAAACTTTGTCCGTCGGTCACTGTATTCTGCAAGCCTTAATATGTCACTGCCGGGCACACAAAACATATGCACCAGAAAACAACGACCACTATATCCGAAAAGTAGAACGCCACCTAAACAAAACACCGACAAATCCAATAAGATAGCCACAAATATTCAACGGCAGCACCAAAATTCTCAACAGTATGTTCCCATTATAATCATACTGATCAGTGTACAAGTTCTCCATTCAGGAATAGCTCCTTGAACTTTCGATTACTCATAACGAATCATACAGCATGCTATGAATCCTTGAGAAATTAACTAGAGGCAAATATCTTATAGCAAGTATTATAACTACCAAATTTCACCATGCTTAATTTTGTGATGAAGCTGATGGTCGAATTCTTGTGGGCCGAAATGAAGTTGGTCTTGCAGATGAAGTTGTGATGAAGGTCGAAATAGCGTCGGCATAATGCGTTCGAGCAAAATTTCAAAGGTAAAAAATGCATACCGGCAGCGATGAATGGGAATCGGTAAGACGGTGGGCGATAGGGATCAACGCACTTGAGAAAACAACTTGAAGAATGCAGGGAAGAGTAAAAGATTTCATCATCGGATGTATGATAGGTAAAGTTAGGTGAGGTAAGCACCTGTGTGGTTTGGCCGCCAATGGATTATATCTCTGTGGTTTCGAAGCAAGCAGAAGCGACCATCTGAACATACACTCACCAAGCAGACGGGAGAACGACCTTCAACATTTGGAGAGCTGTTTATGGAGACGAAAGAGAAGGAAAAGCAACAGATGAATGGACGAAGGACACGGCGGATTTGAAGAACCGCTGATGGACCAACAAGATATAGAAGCCAGGCATAGCAAGTACTTTGCTAATGTATTTAACACATCTTTTCAATGTTTTCCAAAAAAAACAACAAATTCCTCCTCTCCTTCTTCAAAACGAACTAGAATAATAAGAAATCGATATACATTGTGGGCGGATGTATCTGCTTGCATGTCATTGATTTGTGACGAACCACCTGGCGGCTCGGTTTGAATGTTTTTGTTGTTCGTAAGACGAACCGAGCGCTCGAAAGCTTCAGCCTAGAATAGATGGAATTTTTATGCACATACGAGAAAATGAACTTTGTTTTTGGTTGATATGATACCTGTCAACAAGCTCATTTTTTGAGGCAGATTTTTCGTTGTCGACTTTTTGCAGCGTTCTCTATCTCAGTGGCTAATCTATACGGACAGACAGTGGCAGCAAACACATCAGACTTCATTGACTAGAAGCTGTGAAAGTATAACATCAAACGACTGTTGTAAAGTCATAGGAAAGATTTTCTCGGGTGGCGCAATGTTGCAAGTGGTGTTTGATCTATATATTTCGTTTCTACTTTCACGAATAATTGTGCCCACTGCGTACTATAACGCGGCATCTTGTCTCTTCATTGGCAAATACTCCTCCATATTTCAACTAATTCGATATTCGGAGTTTCAGTGCGTTTTTAGTGGTAATACCAAATTCTTTCGAAGAAACAGGAGAGGTGAACCAGTAGGACTAGACGGTACAAAGCAGAAGAAAATATGATTTATCCGAATAAGGATCTTTAAGTTTTCAGATCTCATTATATACAGCCATCGTTTGCACTGCATGAATTCTGTATAGGAAAATGAATAAAAAGTGCTCGAGATAAACCTGGTGGTCAAGCTTGGCTGCCTGGTTGTCGGTAATTAAATGTTGTGCCATATTGCGCATAAACCACGGTTCGTTCTTCATGAGCTTGTCGAGTATTGCTTGCCTCTCGATCGGATCACCACTAGCCAATGCACGTTGATATTCTTTCTGCAGCACTATTCTTACGTTTCATAATATGTAGCATAAAATCGAGTTTCATCTCACCTCTAGTTTCATTTGATGCAAGTTCATTTCACCGGAAGGATAGGTGAACAATTGGGAAAAAGAAATGATAATTGAGAAAATTGGTGACAGATTCGAGAAAAAGTGGGCGATGAATATTTGTGCAATAAAGCGAGACAATGAGAATAATGCCAGTTTGCCTGAAGCGATGATACATAATCAATTAGCGTTCCTTTCTCCAAAAATGCAAATACACGATCACAAATTACCCTCGATCATCACCGTTAGGGATATTTCAGTGCGCCCTCCCCCGTAGTCGACGTGCGCAACAGTTTCAGTTGGCAGAAAAACGTTTCAGCACGAACAATGTTCTGCCCTGTTTCCAGTTTTGTATCTTATTAGTTCGGAATCTGCGTCTCGCCTATACCATTGATGCTCCCACTCCTTAAGCTTTTGAGCTGCACCTGGCTCGTTTCGATCTATAAACTATTGCTGCTCTTTGCATTGAATGTCTATTCGCCTAAATTGTGCTTTGCGAATGTTGTATTCTTTAATGATGTTCATGCTTACGTAATTTTTTGCACTTCCCATTTCGGAATGCGAAAATAAATGAATAAATACATAAAACGAGAAATGAATTAATTAGCTCTTCGATCGTAAACACTTAATCAAGTGTGTAACACAACTGACCCGCATACGAATCATTAAGTGGTAAAGCCACTCCTCCATTTTAATTTGAATAACACTCAAGAGCATCGAAACTATTGAAAGGCCAATAATGACGAGCCAGAACATCAAAATTAGCATATGCGGATGATCTGGGACAACATCACCTGCAATAGTTTTTCTCAAACAATGAAAAGAAGAGAAATTGCTCAAGATTCATATCAAGAAAAATTTACGAATTTTTACTACTAAAAATGGTTAAAGATGTTTATACGAAAATAAAATATTGCAAAATAAAATATAGCCATTGCAGTTTACAAAGTGGAGAGTGCAAAACAGTAATTCCATAACGAACAGTGTGTTAGGTTCAACAATGCTCAATATGAGAGTTCAGTTGTACGCTTACTATCTGTAGTTCATATCACTGATGCCGAATAAAATAACCATTTATAGATCCTCTATATAAAGCTTTACTCTTCTCTTATCTATTAAAGTTCGATTCAATTTCGCGCGCAAGAAAGACCAAAAAATTTGACAGCAAATCTAACTGGTCAAAAAGTCTTTCACTGTTAGGCGATTGATAAAAAACAATTAATATAACTACCAACCAAGTCCAATAGTCGAGAGAGATATGAAGAAGAAATATAACGAAGTGAAATAGGACCATCGCGTCTCCCATAAGCAAAACAATCCGGCGCACATGCAAATCCATGCAACGCACATAAAAAGTGCCAACCATACAGGTATAGTCCTCAAAGAATTTATCGGATTTAAAATATTATCACTGATAAGTAATACGATACAGGATGATAGAATAAATTGATTAATAGCCATCCTGTGATGCAGTTCTAAACGTAACTGACAAAACATTTTAATTATAAATGATGGCTAAATTTGGCACAGTAAATTTGAGCATCGTCGGAATGTACGAAAATAATACTTTCTTCTTGTTTTTATGTGGCGTATACATCTCAAAATGTCAAAAAAATTCTAGAAAAACTAGGAAATATTGTCAAGCTTTGAAAGGTATTCCTATAAATCGAGCACTTCAGCCTCTCCGAACAGATCTTAATTTAGGCTTTTGGAAGAAATAGAACCTTTCGTCTTCGTTAAAACTTTTTGCACGGTTAATTTTCATCTCATTGCAGATAAAGCTGTTTCAGAGAATTAGAAATGGAAATAATGACCACTGCGGCGATGCTGCAGATTACTGCAGACAGCGATGGTTGACTTAGGCTATGGCAGCAATAATCAGAGGTATCAGCAATAATCAGCATTGTCATGTAGATCCGTAAAAATACCCGCTGACCTGCTCTCGAGTAGATCTTCATCGTCGAAAAGTTCGGCATTCAGATTTGTGTTTTCCGGAAGTAAGTGATTAGTGAGGGGGCTATTACCCTCTTCAGCAGTAAGTAAATCCCTGTAAATGAATCTTTTCGTGGAAAAAATTTCGCCATCCTAAAGTCGTTAAAATAAACGATTTTCCACGAAAACAAGGAAGGAGTTTGGTACTCGAAGGTTTTCTCTGCAACTTACACAACCGGCTTAACAGTTAATAATATTTGAATAATCACAAATAAATTATGCTATCCATATTCGGTTGATTTTTCGCTTCCTAGCTATCAGTGAATGAGCATCATTTCTAATACTCATACTGAAGCGTCTCAGGCTTTCTTAAACAGAGTGAAATTCCAATTCATCGTCGAATTTCAATGAAGAAAATGTTTAAAATCTTTTTATTCAAGGCAGTAGGTAGTAAAAAGCTGAGCTATGATTATCACGGTAAGTACAAACATTTTTAAACATTACTTCTTTTAGAATCGTCATTATTCGGCTCAAATCGGTGATTTAATATTACATAATTATAATGAAGTTTACGCTAAAATGATAAGAGCATCAACTCCTAATTGATATGTACATTACTTAACATTCTAATAAACAATCGATAGGTGTCAATAAGCTCAAAAAACTACTGTGTTATAAGCACACATCTTTATAAGACCACCAAGAGTTTCATAGTAAGTAAGCGATGAAAGATAGTGAAAAGCTAGCAGCTGGCACGAAATAAACTTTAGCACTCCACTCACTTGATCGGCTATTTTCACACCTGTCCAAGAATATTTAAAACATTAAAAGTAATATGTTCACATCTCAATTAAGCGGAACGATCGTAATTTTTACGAGAGATCAGTTTACTCAACTTACAA
Source organism: Baylisascaris procyonis (assembly GCA_037389465.1). NCBI lineage: Eukaryota > Metazoa > Nematoda > Chromadorea > Rhabditida > Ascarididae > Baylisascaris > Baylisascaris procyonis. Next base: position 2,464,078 of record JAZARR010000154.1, on the reverse strand, counting down.
ATCGATCGAAAAGAAACCATAATATGCACCGTGAATGTAAATTCACAAAAGTATATGAGAAACAAAATGCCTTTTTGATCGCGATTTTTTTTTATGAAGAAGAACATATCGAGGCAAACCACCTTTGGCTATATTTGTTGCGTGAACGCTCTCCCCAGATGCGTCTTGCTTTCGCTTTTGCAGCAATACGTTGTTGTGCAGTGAACCGTTTTATGCACTGACGATACCTAAATTTTTTTTTGCCTTATTTGCTTTTATTTTTTACTTTTTACAATTACCTTTTACTTGCTTTTACTTACCGTTTAACCAAATTTTACCTTGAATCTCTTTTTTTTAATCAAACAGCGATACGCGATTGGAATGTATGCACCTGTGTCTGGAATGGCTAAGAGAATGCTACGATCTTTCCATTTTTAAAGCAACTGTTGCATATTTCATCGAATGAAGTGTTTGGTTGAACTGCTTGAGGTGTTTCAATGGGATGAAAGTAGGATAAAAGTGAAATAAAAGTTATCTGCGCAAGTCTGTCAGAATGTCGTAATGGGATTTGTGTTCCCAATTCTCGAGCAGTTTTTGTCAATTGATGCGAACAGTTGCGCAGAATTCACTCAAAATATGCAAGTTACGGCGGCAACATTATCAAGAGGTTTCCACGCCGAATTCAACAAGTTCGCTGTTTGCCTTAACGCCTATATACATAAAATGCGGCGAATTGAACAAAACTTTTTGTCGAAGCGTGCCGTGGGATGATAAAACAAGAATAACCTTATCCACACACTACTAACGAAATTGGTAAGCGTTCTGCCGAACTGACTGAGGATGGCGAGAACGAGTGGGATTCCAATTAACGCGTAGACGATACTTAGAGCTTGCCCACATGCTGTTCTCGGTGCTATATTACCATAGCCTGCAAGCAGCCCTTTATTATACCACATATATCGACCATTTATTTTCAACTGATGTGCCAATGAAATGGGTATATCCACGCCGTGGATTAATGTGTTTAAAGAGAGCTAGACGATGTTCTTGAGTAAAGAGGCGCTTTCTTTTGAACTGAACCGAAAGGTTTTGAAGATCAACGAACAGATTTTCAAGGATTGAAAAAAGATGGAGGAAAATAAACTTTTTTTTCAAATTCTCGATTGCATCCCTTAATCATCATTCCTCAATGATCAGATCGGTTCAACTATTAATAATCCTGGAATGTAGGGCACTCAATTTAGGTTTTGTTGCTCGCTGAGAGTATTAATATCTTGTTGAAAATACTGTAAGAAAGATCCTCAATGTGGAATTTATTATCTACCTAAGAGAAAAGAAATTCGACACTATTTTGCAGTCTTTCATCAAAAACATCATTTAGAATCGTTTAAAAATCATATCGAAGTTAAATGTGACCGATTGTTGTAAAGAGAGTTCCAACGTAGAAAAGTGCTCCCCACATATCCCATTCGAGTCCATCGGCAAGATCAAGCCTGGCTAACTGTTTCTCGTACCACACTAATACATCTCTGCAATAACTCATACCTTCTCACACAAATACTCCAAACTATCCTTTCTTATACTTCTTTCCTTTATTACCTTCACTTATGTCTCTTTAAGTGACTTAATTTTCTTCTGGTAAGGATCAGATCAGGCAAAATAGAGTTCGGAAGAAACGTCTGTCTTCATTGGAGAGGTGATGGGTTTTTCACTTCATCTGGTAGTGCCGTTTGAGCATTATTTAACTTATTGCTCAAGCTCAGATGAACTCTTGATAGATGTAAGTTTTTCAAAAGTTTTTGAGAAGGAAGAATGTTCATTGTACAAAGAGTTTACGTAGAGTTTGTTTTTGTTCTTTACTCTAGCGACGTTCCAAACATTAATTTAAATTGTTTAGGTGCATCAACTCAGTTTTTCATATAACGTCTAGGAAATAGAGGGGATTTCCTCAAAGAATGCCTATTAAGAGGATGATGTAAAAGTTTTGGCATAGGAGGAAAGAAGGAGCAACTTGCTCAGCTTGCTTACTCAGAGTCATTTAACGACCTTGAGATTCTCAAAAAGTCTAATTGATGATAATATCGATTGATGCTCATATCTCATGCTTATTATGGCACATTTTGTATGATCAGCTCAAAATGGTAAAAGATTTTTAATCAAAATATCTTTGTAAAAACTTTTCCATTTTTTTAATCAAATGAGATTTTGCAAAACTATTTCTGAGGAAGATTTTTCTAGTTCGGCGCTATTCCTAATGACCGTATGAGCATGAGAATGCGGAAATGCCAATAACCTTCACTTCAGATGCATACTGTGGGCTTCAAAAATATGTAAATTGCGAACCCTCCCCCGCAGTGTCACCAAACGAAGTATAAGCATTCTGCTCGTCGAATGAACATTTCGTTCGAAAGTTTGGATTATATTTCGCTTCGAGTCGTATTTGATATTGTGTTTCAAAATTGTTAGTGGTCACTCTGATATCGAGTTTGATTCAATGTTCGCTTATTCCGACCATTTTCATCAGGAGCTTTCAAGTGTTTCTGCCAATCTCAACCTTGAAGTAAGTTTATAAGTTCGGCCATTTCGGATTGTCAGAGTGTTGAGTAAACTTCGTATTGATTTTATCTCAATGTTTAGCTGTATATTTTGCACTCATTTATTTTTTTCTTTTAATGTCTCGATCATTCTTTATTTTGCTCAACCAGAGGCTTTGCAACAAGCTTAATGCATGCTAAGAAAGCAGACAAATGAAGATGCTTTTCTAATGTCTCAGTTAAACGTAGCAGTGTGGGTCGGAGTCCAGTAATATCTGTTGAGACCCTAAACGGGCTCCATTCTTCGGTTCTCATCCCTCCATTTTTTCAAGAGATCTTGCGGGCTATGATTTTTGGCTTTAATCTTTCGATCACTAAATTTTGTTGCTTTCTGGAGAGAAAGTTTTGGTGCTGAATAACTTTCAAAATAATAGGAGCTCTTAAGTTGACAACATATCAGAGATCATTTTTGAAACTTTATAAATTTCCTATTTCATGCTTCTTTTGCTTCAATCCCTGCGAATTATAAGCAGTAATCACTATTGATTTAATGCAGAGAAGGCACTAAAAACGTTAAAGATCCCTCATTTCAGATATTTTCTTTTGAACTTTCTTCACAGTCGCGCAAGTACTGTGACTTCAAATTGTGTCTTTATTTACTGTCTGCCTGTGTGCCCCATCATAGCATTATCATTCTCTTGCTCAATTAGAATGCTATATAGATCAGCAATGAGGAAATTCCCATGTCTGGTTGACAAATACTTTAAGGTAGGTTTTCGTCACCTCAGTCAAGTTGGAGCATTATGAAGTACATTGTTTTGCAAAACTTTACAAAATGCTTACCTCGAATTGTACAATTTTGTTTGGTCACTTCTTATACGATCAGCCATAACTTCTTTCAACCTATGGAACGTTTCATTCCTTAATCGCTCGAGTTTTATTGCCTCGCGCCTGTAAATAATACATATTGGAGACGAGTGACGGAGGTGATTGCGGGCAAGACATCGCACCAACCTTTCCTCATTTCGAAGAAAGCTTCCTAATATGGCTAATAAATTTACTACCTCCACCGAGTATCCCCATCCACTTCCTCGCATCAAAAAATATCGATGTAGCGGTCAAACCCCGGCACACTTCAGATGAGAACAGTTGAGTCGCGCACTCATTTATATCGCTGTTGTATATATGAATAAACATCAATATAATAGCATGTTTATTTATAGTTTGAAGGTTGACTGAAGTCGATGTGTCATATACGTTCCAGAGAAAACATGTAAAATTGCTTACGTGAGCAATTCTCGCTCGTTTTCATATTCCACCAAATAAAACAGCGCGGCACCAAGTAACGAATAAATAAGCAGCAACACAAATGGTGCTACATATCGCAGGTTAAACTTTTCGTAGTAATATTTTGCCTATAAACAAGCATATATATAAATTCAAGGTTGGCAACATTTGTAAAACTTCTTCAGCTGAAAAAAAAAATTCCAACTATGAAAGAAATTTTTTCGTTCCAATCTTACGGATCTATCAAAATGAAAAATCATATGAATATCAACGCTGCCGCTGACGTCAATCTACCAAAATATTTCCATATGTTCGAATAAAAGTAAAAATAAGCGAAAAGAAAGGCTATAGACAGTGTTGGCAGGATATGTGCTTATGAATTTCTGCCCACCAGACCAAACGACTGCTGATTCATAAAAGAATATTGATACTTAATAGCACATCCTCCAATGAAATCAATCAGACGCGTGAATTCAAAACAATAAAAATTCTATTGTGAGCTTGGGATCGCTTTGTAGATTATCGGTTTGCTGGAGAATGTGTTGGAGAAACTGTAGTTCATACATATGTCATCAATTAAGACGAAATTAAGATGAAAAGGGAAATTCATCCAATCACAAAATAGTGTCACTAAATGAATAGGTCAAAGAGATGCCTTCAAAATCTTCATGCACCGTTTAAGACCTCCGATATCTAAATGAAACATTTCTACAAAATTGTGAGAGGTTAGTCAGTCTTCGCTCACGAGACAGCGAGGTTAGTCAGACTCATTCAGAAAAGTACGCATGAAGTATCTGCATCGGTCATGGCAATAGGCACACCTTCCCAAAGCAGTCATCTGGTTTTTCACGAGGCACATTCGGACGTTCCAATTGAATGCTTTCACATTGGTTTCCAATACGTTGGAGCATCTGAAAATATAACTTCTACAGTTTAAAGATATCGTTCATATATTGAGATTCAGCCATTTTCAAGAGAGATAGTTCATGTAGGTGCATTTAAAGCACTGCGATTTCTCTGCGTCTATACTAAGTTAATTTTAAAAGATACTTTCAGGCAGTCGAATGATGAAAAAGCGGTGTTCACTTAAATCGTTGTGATTGTTTCGACGTTATTAGCTGCATTCGTCTATGAAAGAGAATTCATTGCATTTTCTCAGGAGGGAGCTATTTTATAAAATCAATGGGGCGGAATTAGAAATTTCGAATTTATTAAGTTGCAATGATTCAGTTCAAATGCAACAAAACTTATCATCTAATGTCGATATTTTCATTAACAGGTTTAATCGAATAGGTGGTGAAGTTGCTCTTGCTTTATACCGTATGGTTATATCAAAGATATTTGTAAATGAAGGTAAGAGACACATTGGTCTAGAAATTTGATCTCCTATGCATTTGATATCTCGGCAAGGTTGTATATGGTATTAAGTTTCATGTAGTTGTAAATTATGTAAACTTGGGATAAGCTAGCCCAACCAGAAAAGGTTCTGAAAATCTCTCATTTCCAAGTGACCTTCTCTAGAGATTCACCGCAGTTTCAGATATTTATTTGCAGCCACGGAATTTTTGCAATTTCTTTATATCGTTTCTATATTTGTCTTTGCAATTTCTCGAAAATTCCAAATATTTTCATTTCTTTCATCCGAGAGAGAGAAAGCATACAGATGTCTAATTTGCTAAAACTGAGGATGGGATAATAGATGTGAAAAATCATAGACACTACATATGTGAAGCATAAATAAAGCGAACCTCATCAATAATTGTGCTCTCATCCAAATTGACAGTTGATGGGATTGATAGTCGAGCGTTTAGCGCCGAATTCAGTGAGTACTGTGAAGAACGTCTGAAAACTGTCTTTGCTAAGCGAAGGCATGGTCGCAAATAAAATGTTTGGCCGGCGTGACTTATGATGTTGTTTAATACAGTTAGCAGATAATTAACGTTCCCGATTGTTTGATAGACTTGAAAACAGTTAGAATACCTCGTCAAGGATACCGGCAGAGATTCTTCTCGTCTATCTTTTCTGTATCATCTTTTGGCCTCACCCTCTTTTGATTGCCTAGGTTTCCGTCTTCAGCTAAGGTAGTGAAAGCGAGTAATGCATAATCGAGAGCAACTTTCATTTATTAATGTTTGTGTAATTGCCCACAGATGACACTCTTTTCATCCAATCTGAGGTCGTTGAAGGGTTATTGGGAACAAATCAACATAGTGACATACCTGATCGGGAAATAGTAAGCAGCTAATGCACTCATTTTTTTATGAGCGAAAACAAGCGTGGAAGCTCATTGAAAGCTAATCAATTGAAGCCGTTACCACTTTGGAGAATTTCATGTATTTCTTTCAGGAGACAAATGGAATCGATCCTGTGAACTAGTCAGTACAGCAGCTATCAAATAGTGACATGAATATGCGACGGTGATATCAGAGGATGATAGAGGTGAGTTAATTAATTTTGGGTGCAGTGTGAATTATCTCGAAGACGTTGAATGAATAGAAATTGATTATGGACATCATGAATAATAATTAGGTTAAGAAATAATAACAAATAATCAGAAAGTAAAGCAAAAGCATCGTTTGCGATGCGAATGCTCACTTTTTTTTTTGAACAACGAGTGAACTTTTGAAGCAACTGCTGCTCAGCACAACGCCTGAATAAATGTGTGCCCAAAGTGAACGCTTTATGAGGTTTGTGGTATTGAACGCAAAGAGTGATTTTTTATCACTCATATGGGCCACCTGGAAAGAAGACGAAGAGCCTAAGAGCATAGCTTTGAAAGCAAACATGATAAGTGTCTAATGCTTTAAACACAAACTTGTAAACTGAGGTGTGCAAAGTGAATTCACTTCTAACATCAGTTTCAAGAGTTTTTGTAGTGAATGCCGATTACACTACGTTTGCAGCACATAAGCGCTGACAGCGAACAATTTGTCGCTTTAGCTAATCGTCTTTGGTATGCACTATTATGCAACTAACACATATTGTAGATTTTCAGGATAAAAAAAGAAGCCGTGAAAAGATTTCTTTCATTGAAAGCATTTCTTAGAAGGTAATAACCGCATGAAAAAAATGTTTTTATTTGGTGAATTCCTCAAGAATCAGACGTCGCGCCGGAAAATGATGGCTGCAGTAAATCTTTATCTTTGCTTTCTCAGATTTCGCGAGCTTCTTTCCCACTCCGACATCGAAGCTTTCGGCAAAACAAATGCTTTTCCAAACATGAGGAAAAGTATTGATCAACTGTGGCTTTAAAAGTTGTATATATGATCTGATGAACTACTTGCGGAGCATGATTACTTCTTTCAGGACGGTACGTAGCTTCACAGCGCCCGTTCGCCTAGAAAATGGCTATTCGCGGAGCATTTTAATTTTATCTTCAATTCACATCAATGCATCTAATGTTCAAAAAGTTGCTGTTAAAATAAATTTTGATCAGAGTATAATAAAAGACAAGAGTTTCCGTGCCATTATTGAGAAACTCGCCAAAAATTCACGGAACAACAGAACGCCTCTTCGACGTGAATGCCTTGAAGGAGATCGTAGCGATGGGGAAGCTATTTTCAAACAATATAGACGAATTGCGACAAGACTTCGCGATCTGATTTCATCGAAGCAGGTAAAAAAAGGAGAAATGCAACAGACTAAACATTCATGTTGGGTTATTTGAACAAAATTATCGTTGCCGTGAAATTTATGACCATTTACATCAATACAAACCACTCAGGAATATTATAAGTTTTTTATGCACTCTCTTCAGCCATATTTCCTCATAGTTGTTATCACCCATGATCTCGTTTCTTAACTGTATGATCTCGTTTCTGAGAACGATGAGATCTGCTTATTTTAATGCTTGTTCAATATTGCTATGAATCAGTGGGCTATGTAATTGGTCTGATCTTTCCGATCATGAGCTTATCTTAATCATAAAAACTTATCTTCATCGTTGAAATATGCGACATTGGAGGTGAAATTCATAGTGCCACAATATCACTGAAAATTACTCAATTTTCTGTGCCTATCACACAGAGGTCACACGTGGAATAAAGTGTATACAAGTTGATCACTAAAATTTTCCTGCTCACAATATCAATGCTGTGTGGCTGTTCATTTATAAGTATATTGCTATTTTGAATAATAATGCTAACATGTTTCGCGTTCAAAGTTAACGACGAGTATGCAAAACAGTCGTTCTGCGATATCTCTTCTTGATATGAACTCAATCATGGATGAAGGAAAACTTTTTCACCAGGTCATGTTAGCTAATTTTCGAATTCACAATAACCTGATACAACGTGAGTTCCATTAAGAACATCAACTTCGACAACAATGAAACGTACGCGTCTATTTAGAAGAGAAAAACGAACAGTACTTCCTACAAATTAATAGAACGGTGCGAGTTTCATTTGCTTGCCGATGGCGTATTTTATGAAAATTTAATTCATCACTGAGGGAAATTTTCTTGAGCTGATGTATTCTTTATATTGCGCAGATAAGTAGGCATCATGGCGGGATGTGAGCATGTTAAATATCAACTCATCATTTCCCTAGACTGAAGGCTAAAAGTTGCATCTCAATTGTAGAGAATGAACGCATGGAGAAGGGATTGGAGGATGATCGAAAGAGGTATTGAATACAAAATTACATGATTAGTCCGTTTAAACAGCTGAATCTGAACAAAGAAAGTTGCATCTTTAATTTTGCTCGCATTTCACTGATCCTTCGCCTCCCAAGTAATCAGCTTAACATTATATATATATATATATATATATATATATATATATATATATATATATATATATATATATATATATATATATATATATATATATATATATATATATATATATATATATATATATATATATATATATATATATATATATATATATATATATATATATATATATATATATATATATATGTCTCTTTTGGAGAGCGATCACACTTTAATAATCGATGAATCAGGCTTTTCGATCAGGTTTGTAAACAACCACGATTTTTATCGGAGATTTTTTGCTTATACCTATGCCAATTTTTTTCAATCCCCATTCTACTACTGCTATTCCAGAATACATGGAAGTGTCGCTTTTATGCCTTCTGATAAATTCACTTTACAAATGCGCGTTTTGGCGGCTTTTTTGTGCATCAATATATATGTATGCGTGTATTGGCATATGCCTTGTATGCCTTCTGATAAATCTTTGTCTGTCTGCCCGCCTCTCACGTAGTCTCAACTGGACAGCCGTTGAAGTGAGTAAAGGCTATAAAATTTGGGGGTACATTGCGCATCAGAGGTGACCTGTGTTGTATTTTAAGTTGATCCATCAACTTTAGAGAGGTTTATTTTCATATGTACGTGGAGAAAAACCTTGTATGCACATCAAGCGCGCAGGGTCTATTCCCTTAAGAGTGTTCAGGTTATAAGAAACTGATTTTTTGAAGAATATTTCCCAAGCGGTAAGACTAACAGAATATGAAGGCACATATTTGCGATTCATTTCTGACTCATTAAACTGGTTAAAGAAGTGAGAGGAGGAGGGGGGGAGGGTGCGAGAGGCGCAGGAAGGGGCGCGTCGTCAGCCCTCCGGCATGTTTCTCCATTTTTTTCAGTTAAATTAGCTTTTTTTTTCACACCCTACACCAAATCTAAGTTGTTTGCCCAACAAGCCGATTTACTACCACTAGTTGCCCCAATATATGAACTGTTTGCGGTTCTAATCATAGAGCGCAGTTCCGTGTTCTTAAACTGTAATTTCAGGCGTTTGGATGTTATAGTTAGTCTTGGCATAACCGCTGCAACACTGTTGATTCTCGTTTCTGATTGCTAAGAATAGATAAATCAAATCTCTTATTGGAGACGTATCGAGAGCGTGAAAATAAACGAAAATTTATATTTTCTTCATGATGTCGGATGGTCTATAGTTGCAACAGCTTGAATTTCCTTAGTATTCAATCACTGACGTTGCCGCACAATCTTTCAATCTTTAAATGGTTTAAAGTTCACCTCAAATCTAGCCCGTCTGCCGAAATCAGCTGGTAATTAAGGAGGCGCCGTAGACGAGAACTGACGTAAGCAAATCTCTATGCTAATTGATTACGCTTTACAGTTGTGCTTAATTTCGTACGACGTGATACATTAATGCAACACAACAACAGCTGTTGATATTTGAGCCGAAATGCTATTGTTGTTGTGAAGTTGCCACTTGTGGCATGCACCAAAAAATTTCGTAGTTGAGCATTTCGAGAAATTGCTGTCCTTCATTTGCTGGCAAGGTAGGTGGTACCTCATTTATTATTTTATCTTTATAATTCCTCACTTTCGGCTTCTCAGATAACCTCAGATGCTCGTAAACTAGCTAATTTTCTGCCTACTTCAGGTACCTTTTTACTCAGTTTTCTTCAAATGCTGGTCTATCTAGAAATGCAATGAAATTCGCGCTTCAAATTTATGCGTCTTTAAATATTCCACCTATCATCATAATATACTTTTCCATAGTATTTCCTCTCACCATGAGCAAATCTGACAATCGGTTGGGCAATCTCCGCCTATCATTATCTCACCTAGTTCATATTGAATGAATAGTTCAGCAGCGAGGTATTCAGCAAGCAATTTCATTACAAAAAAATCGGCCAAATGGACGGCATGTTTCTTCTTCAAAGGAAATTTGTAAATAGGCGTTTTAATTGTGAGAAATAAAAACGGCAGTTTTAGGCACCAATAGATTCAGTCTTTAACTTCAAAGCCGATAGTAAACTGCACAGACAGAAAATTCTTAGAGAACTTAAGGGTGAAATCAAATATGCACACGCAAATTTATGAGGCGAATCAATTTATGCGGTGAATCAATGTAAGGAAAATAGGCAATAAATCATATCAGAAGAAAACTAACAAATACTTGCTCTTGCATTTCAGCAATTAGGCCAGCTGATTTCATAAACGTCGAAAAACACAGTCAATGAATCTAGGTTACACCTTCTTAGGAAACTAGTCGAAACAAATTTTCCATTTAAAAAAAAAATTGTTATTGGAACATAAGTGACCTGTATCCAAGTGAGTTAAACTCACAAATTTCTTGTCACCTTTAAATGCCAATAATTCACACGAAAATAATCAACTCTAACGAATTCACACATAAAAAAATCCACACCCTAAATTATAGTTTCCAATTCAATAGCCGTTTGTGCTGTAAAGTTCTTAAGTTGAAATAACGCACTGGGAGATATAACGCAAAAGCATGATTTCACTATACTTTGAAGCTCACTGCATATTTAATGCAATTTGCAGGTTGCGAACAATCGTAATGCGATCACATATCACAAGTACAGAAGCATTCCAGAAGACTTGGCACCGTATGTGCTTATGCATTCATCCACCTGAACGGCCTTTCGTTAAATTACTAAAAAGTAATAAACAGGCAAAAGAAAACCTCCACATGCAAACTAGATCGATAGTCAGCACAAGTATTTCTCAGTGGATTTGTTTTATTGCAACTAGCCTGGTGTAAAATCTATGCGACTTTTTTTCAACGTTTAAATGACTATAGCCCTTATCAGCACTGATGAATCGAGAGGGGAACAGCGCAGAAGGTATTTCTACGGCGTACATGATGTCTTCTAAATTTCACATCTCCAACCTGGACAGAAAGATAGGCACAAGCTTGCATACATAGCATAGATTTGCATCAACATAGTATAGTTTCGTCAGCAAACACGTGCAAATTCGCCCGCCTCCTGTCTCAAGTGCAAGAACGTGATAGAGGAGGCACCACAATGATGTGCTTTGTACACTTCTCATTGAAACAATGATTTTCATTAGCTGCGAATAAAATAAAAGCAGCATGATATCTATATGCTTTGATTGTCGACCGCCCTCAAAATGAACGTTTTGGGTGACCCATTTGATTGGGAACGGAATTTCAGATAACATGAAATGCATGTAAATAATGCGGAACCTTTAAACGTCAGCAGGTTTTTTGCAAGTTATTCTGCGATGTGCATAACATTAGTATCAGTGTTGCCCGAAATTAGCTCTTAACTCAGTCATTCAGTTGCGTCAGAGATGTCCTTTAGTCGAAATGCTGAACTATCAATAAGAGATTTTACAAAGCAAATGCGCTCACACATCCATAAATCCATTCATGCACATAGTTCATAGACTAGAATCCAACCAGTGGTAAATGAATGCATTTTCCACTCCGCTCAGGTGCTATTTTTATTTTCACAGAAACGATGGTTCCACAGATTATCGATTAACTCTGATTTGATATTGATTCTTAGTATATCTCCAATATCAGTATAATTCATCGAATAATTTTGAACGCCCGGATTACTGACAATGATTGAAGCAATATATGCAGCACTTCATACTGTTCGGCAGTTGATACAATATTTGCAAAAGCTATAAAATTAGAATATATGATATATAAGAAAGTTGTCTTATAAGCAGCTTTTAATGCATCACATAAAATGCAGAACCGGTAAATGAGAGAAAAGTGATACAACATTTAACGTTGAAATAGCAACTGTTGTGCTTGATCACCCCTTATGTTGAAATTATTCAACAGTACGACAAACTAAATGTCTCGAAGAAGACAAAACCGCGCTGTAAGAAACGAATTTATATGAGAGCATCGGTAGTGTGCATAGGTCATAAGTCGATGCAGCATATTGCACTGTTAGTTTTTTGCACTTCCTGCAATATTGCAGACCATGGAGAATGTTGAACAATGCATAAATGCGAAATAAAAGAAATCATTGATAAATATGGAAGATGTTGTCAGTAGTAAAACCATCGTAGATTGCAAAAATACGGATCGGAGCCGGTGAAGAGTGGACTATGAGGTCGTGCCGCCGGACCAAGCCATCCCTGTGTCCCTTCGTTTTTATCACCCTATTGTAAAAGTGTGATAAACTGTTCGCCCTATATAACTGTGTTGTGTCGCAAGATAACTGACCGCAGCTCGACAATGGTTGAACACTCTCAGTGTGATTGGAACAACTAGGACAGCTAAGTGTAGCTGATCCTTACATTTCAGCGCAGATATTACAAAGAAACAATAGTGATTACGTGAAAGGTTACGTGGGCTACATCATGAACAAGGCTCTAAGCAAGCAACTTTGACATGAAACGCTTTTAAGGGAAGTGGAAGAGGAAGCTCAAATGCTGGCCAGCATCAAAGAGCTCAGAACTGATATGGATATCAGTTTTTTGAAGAAACATGGAGATCCCTATCCCAGATGCCCTGAAGAATCGGTTCCAATTTTACAATGGTCAGAAACGGTTAAATGTAACGCCGACTTCCCTAGTGAGAAAGAGGAAGAAGAGCAAGCATCAACACCCCACTCTTCGGCAAACAACTGCTGCTTGCCTGAAGCTAGTTGTACTCAATAATTCCACACACGAACTGAAATGGAATTAAAATCTAAGTTGGCATATTCTCTCTTCCAATCAAAAAGCAATCAGATGCATTATGATGACGTCAGGCAATAATGATTATCTCATTACATTCCTTGACAGATAAGTTAGCAAACAATGATACGTAATGGAACAAATTCATGCTTATATGCGTCGTGCAATCTTGATTCTTTTTATTTTTCAGCTCCCTTATTTAAAATAACACTGCTATTCTTTGCTAACTATTTGTTAATATTTCCAGTTTAAATAATTTACTCCAAATTCTGAACCTTCTCGTATTTCTATAGCAGAATTGCTATTGTCTATTTGGAGGTGTGACCTGTCTATGGGACATAATAGCTCAAAAGAGATGGTTTGAAAAGAAGCGTCTATGAAAAAACTGTTCTTTTTTTTTGCGTAAAAAATATATTTGTGGGAACTTTTGAAAGCCACTCATGCTCTCTATTTTAAAACGTTCATACTGAGCTGTTTTAAAACGTTACCGAATTGTTGACTCGTTTAAAAGTCGGAAATAAACTTTACTTTATGAATAATTTAATAAAAGTTCCCAGCAAATCGTAATTTTTGAGAGCATCGAAAAGGTAGTTGGATAACGGAGGTGTTTCAATGAAAATAAGCGAAACCAATAAACATTTGTGAAAATGTAGCACTACACTTTCTATCAGTGAATCTTTGCTGTAACTGATATACGTCGAAGTGATTTTGTAAACACAGTGTAAAGTTCTCATTGATCAATGCAAGCGAACATTTTGCTAAAGGTGTGCTCGATTAATAGTGAACTAATTCAACGATTCAAGCAATCCAACAACTCATCCCTACTATGAGATCATAGCTGCACTGCATAATCAAAGGGAATAAATTTGCTGGTCAGAATACCCCTTTGAGCCTGGTAGTCTAGTGCCGCATCTCAACGTCGACTCTGTTATGATAAATGTCTCAACTTACAAGCCGAACAACAACTGTGCATTTCAGTCTATCTATGTTTCCGATGCCTGCTATTCACCTAAAGACCTCTCTTTTATTCCTCTTCATTAGTCGTCTGAATGTCACAAACTGTACGTTCGCGGAAATAAGATAAGGCACTATGTGATTTCGTTTCCAAATACGTTTTCAAGCACACTTCTATATACGATAAATTTTTATGCAATGAATGAAAAAGAGTAGGCGTTAACCGTCACCCATCGACTGGAAAACGAATATAAGGAACGGAAAAAAAGAAGTGAAAAACGAATAACAAGGAGTTAGAAAATGCAACAGAATACCAAACTGAGATACGTAGAAAGCTTTTCAAGGTGACGGTGGAGATCAGGCAAGAAATAAGCCAACATCCCAGCTTGAAGAAAGAACCAGTAATCTTTAATTCGAAAATTCACTTAGAGTAACTGAAGATGAGAAAAAACAATGAATAATACCCAGATAACGCATCACGTTTGGAGCTTTCTCAAATTGAGTGGAAAGGGGAGCTCGAGATGGGGTCGATACTTGCGTAGCAAGTAAATCGCTCAAGCGGAAGTTTCGACTAGAGTGATAGCGAGAAACTGAAGGAAAAATTTACAAGTGCAAGAAGCCAGCGTTTTTATATATAGCTTACAAATTTACAAATAATAGCCAAAATCATGCAAAGTTTCGATAGTTTTTTTACAACAAAAGTAGAAATAAAGTGACGCAGATTTCAAATGCAAATAGATTCATCTTGAGAAAATGTTATGTTGATCGAAAGAATCAGAATCTTAGAAGCAATAAAAAAATTCATTCAGGCTATCCGGAATTTAGTTACTAATATCTGATGCACTTGCAGTCTTTAAGCTTTGCTCTCGCATTTACAACGCGAAGTGGGATACCCGATCAACAAAGAGACTTTCGCGATGTAATACTCAGCAAGTGCATTGTCAAATCGAAAATGCCATTGAAAATGCCATTATACTGCTGCTTTTTCCTGTCCATTTTTCTCTAATAATACAGAACGTTTAGACCGAAAGTGTAGGTTAAATGCACGAGTTGGCATAAAGATTCGTGTAAGCATTCACATTTGCTATCATTTCGCTGCTTAAAGATATAATGTAGAACATTGGCCTAAATAAAATGTACTGGGTTTATTTCTCATTTATTTCTAACAAAACTTGTAGATCTAGGACAGATCTGTCAAGTTTAATAGACTAGGAAAAAACATAAACCGCAAAGGTAGATCTAAGAACGAAGCAACGATTTCGAAAAATAGAGTGAGGCACGCGAAGGTGTTCATATTGACAAAACAATGAGAGGTACGGCTCCAACGTAACATCCTCGGCACCTTTAAACACACCGTTCATAAAGCTTGCCGCTGCTTAATGTGCCATGTGTTATTTTCTTACGAACAGAATCTTTGATCTCCTATCATAGGAAATACGAATTTCTTCTCATCTCGAGCAACATCTCTGAACTAAACGATAGAGAACAGAAATTGATTCTGCCTTGATCATACAGAATAAACAGAATGATCTATTGGTTATTTATACACATATAATGACGTCAATAACTGAAATCGCCCAGTAGGTCAGTCACAACTATCTCTTACTAATAAATAATTTTGTAGTGATATTTCGATCGAACTGACCGATTGTGTCAATTACCAGTGGATAATTTTATTTTTCACAAGACTACTTCCAAAATGTAAATCCAACCGACGGCAAGCTATTTTAGAAGTCGCTGGATCAACTTGAAAGCTGGCTTATGAGGTCAGCTCATGACACCAGATCAAACATATCACCAATTCATGGATTTTGACTTAGTAGTTCCCCCTATTGAAATTACCCTACAGTAAGGAAGATGCAAACGGCCACTCACAATAAATATATAATGTACATCAATATGATGTTCTTTTGCAAACACAATTTCGCAAAAATGCATAAAAAGGAGTTTATATCTGCGCACATCATAAGTTAATGCGAAGCATTGATGAGTAATTGATTGGTATGCGCTTCTGTGGCAATTCATGGTGAATGAGTGTATATAAGAGTCTGGAAGTAATTAGAAGGGCTGTAAACATAACGGCTAAGTAGTATTGAGATGATGAGCTCTACTGCTGTGGATTATGACAGGCTACTGTATGATACATGAGAGGACGATCTTCGGATGCCACATCTATGCGATCTTATAATCGCAAGCAACCTGATTTCAAACATAACGTCAAATGGGTGGAAACAATGACTAAGGGAATATCGAATGATGTAGGGCGGCAAGAGATTGCATAAAAATATGACCTTGTCGAGGTAAGAATGGCATCAGGGAAGAAAACATTTTCCCCGAGCCCGATTGGGTCGATAAAGTATGAAATCGTCTTCAGAAAATAATAAGCTCTGAGATCGATAGTGATGGATGTGCTTATCAAAATTGAATGTACGTCGAAATGCTGTCTGGACAATGGGTCGCATAGAGAATCGCTTAGGAAATCAGATGTCTTGCTGCTCCAAACAAAAATACGTTGTCTAGAGCTCGAAGGCTTCACAGCGATGTTTGTAATTCCTTGCTTGTACATATTCTGATATATTACTGAGAACGTTGAATCGGGCATCATCATCAATCGAACTGAGCCATAGCCAGAACACGCGAAAAGAAGCTTAATTATGAAAGGAAACACTTCGATTTTTTGGTCTTACAGATGCCTCCGCATCATTTACAACCCATTTCCGCAGCCATTTCAACACTTTCTAGCAAAAAATAATTTCAACATTTATATTTTTTGGCTAGCGGAAATTTTCCTTACAGTCCACAGTCGTTCGGCAGTCACAAATCAAAATTTCTATCGCTCATCAAGTTTCAATTTGGTAATCGGCTAATATCATTCGTTTTACCATAACGACTAGTGAAACTAAACCTAGCTATGTCATAGCGCAAGCTTCAGACGCAACCAACAGACTTTTATTCATTCATTGTATACAACTAATGTGGCACAATAAATTTGAGAACGGTTTTTGCAGCGATGATTCTGAAATAAACAATGTTTATTTAATTCACTGTTAATAAAACTTGTAACTGAACAATTAATATACTTTCGTAAAGTGGAACATTACCTCATGCTGTCGTATGGACTAAGTCGTCCATCTTCGGTATATCCTTCGGCAAGTATCACACTGGTGGCCGTCGATCGTGGAGACGTTGGGCTCTTCAATCGAATCGACCCATCACGTATACCCACGAATACGGCCATCGCAATTTGTTAGTTCGTTAGTGTTGCGTGTTAGTAGCGTATCGTTCTTAAAAGCGCATCCTTCGTTTGATCGTCTGATTGCTCATATTCGCCAGTTATCTGCAAATTCAATCTTTACTAAGACGCAGTAGGTGCAAAATTCGCAGTCTGACCAGCCGGAAAATTTTGATTATGTACATGTTCGATCAGAACGAATATTACTAGTAGCGCCTTTTTTATTCAACAATGAAACGAGGTTATGCGAACAATGAATTGTAGTTAAATATGTGCTAAAATTGGCATTTATCGAAATGATATTCAGGACGATTCCACCTCACTCGAATTGTTATTTTCTTATAGACATTGGGAGCGGTGCAAGGTTGGAGGTGGAAGGGGCAGAGAGTTGTGGGAAAAGTCATCGCGAGGCAACACCTTCGCTTTTAGCACATCACACTTGGAATAATTATACATACTCAAGCCAGATGACAAATGGTCAACAACTGCGCCGAGCATTGATAAGAAGCCATCAAAGACTGTTGAGCCGTTCGTTGTCTTAGAATCATCACTAACAGCTTAAAAAACGACCTAAGTTTCATCCCTTCGCATTTTTGGTCGTGAGCACAGCTTGCTGCGGTTTAAATTACATGTAGCACAGGTGTGTAATATGGTTATGTAATTAGCCGTGATCAAAAATGCGTATGGAGTTATTTAATTGAAAGGTATTTGTGAAGGTGCACGGAACGCTTGCTGGTGCGCATTGGTAATGAGGCATTACAGTAGGAGCCTTTTGAATGCATTGTAAATCAATCTGCTTATAAGATGGCTTTATAAGTTAAAAGCCAACGTTTATTGCCTCGGGCAATGCTTAATGAGTTTGCCGTGTTGCTATCTGTTTATTGCCTCTGTTGTTGCTTTTCGCTGTCTTATTTCCTTTGCTTGAATTTTATCTGTCTTACTTCCTTCAATCAAGGTGTGATTCTCCAAGCCTAGTGCAATGAAGCGGACGATGATATGGTGAAGCGCTGATAACGAGAGAAAGGTCGAAATTCATGGTCTAGCGACGAGGAAGGAACCGAATGACTAATTCTGGAAAGAATAAAACCGTGGTGCCACCACGGAAAATTTTTTAAAGGTTTTTAACGTTTTCTTCGTGCAGAAAAGGGGTTCAATAAGTCGTCCGCAATTAGAACAGTAAATGATGAAGGCAAAGATCTTCAAAGAAAGTCAAAACATTTCTGCAGAGGAATACAGCTGAGGCTCAGCAATACAGGATCAAAGACCTTCTCATCACTCACTCAAATACTAGCCGTTGCATGGCAAAATGCTAGTGAATTACTACGGTGTAGGGGGTAATACAAACTCACACCAGCTATTGTTTATCAGTCATGAAGTATGTTTCTCAGAATAGTCGAACCTACGTTTTTAAAGATCTTCTTTGAAGAGAAATAAGGATTGAACAGCTATCCATCAAATTAAAATCAAAAAACTAAAACGAGCAAAAATACACCGACGCAAAAGGGGGCGGTGCATGCATCAACTTTCAGAAGAATTTCTATCGAATGGCAGGAACGAATCCGAAAATTTCAAAGAGGTGTTGGATTAACCCTGTGGTGGATTGCCTATCATTCAGGCATTTGATCGCTAGCAGTACTATGAACCTTACGAAATAATTTATGGTTGGAGGATCCTCAATTTTCTGATCCTTTGATCCTCTATTTCATCATATCGGTGCATTTCATTTTTTTAAATATGCCCAAAGCATTACGCCTTAATGATAACTATTTAATGAAATATTCTATCTATATGCCAAAGAGTAAAAAAAAACTTTGTTGGCTTAATTATTCAATTACAAACAACATTATGATAACTGGAATTTGGATAAGTTATTGCTGCATCCTTTTGAAGACAACTTCAAAAGACGGCGGAAAATTTACGGCAGTTGGCATCCAAAAAAAAAACATTTCCTCGAAAAGCGTTTAACTTGTTGTGCAAATGTGAATTCTCATATCGATACATTCGTAAAAAAATCGTATGTACGATAAACAGCTGGTGCTTAGAAACGAAAAATGAATGTCTAGTGAGTAACGATAACATACGTGTAACATTGGCAAACATTTTTTTCGGATGTCTTAAATTTCGCGATTCCAGAAGTACAAAACGATGAAGTTTTTCCACACTTCCGTCACAACTAGTTTAGAAAATCTTTTCAAAATAATTCAGTACTTGAGCAATAAAACGTCACTGAGACCAAAAAGTATATGGTGTGCTTCGTCGAAATATAACCATTGACAGAGATTTTCCAATGAAGCTTTTCCAGCTTTGTTACAGGAAACTGGCTAGATTACATTTCCTTCGGAGAAAGGTCTATCAAAGTGGAAAATTCAATGATAGATCCACTAGTCTAACTTTGGTTTGTTAATTTGTCATAAAAGATGCAATACTAGAAAATTTACATTCTCATGAGATCATCAACTCCAAACAATAGTGATTTCTTCCCAGGTGGTCGAACCGCATCTAGGTTAATGTTCTCTACTAATGAGTGAATCACAGCTTTCGAAGACAAAAGTTCAAACTGAAGTGGTATAGATCGCTTATGCAAAGACACTTGATGCAGTGCGCCATTCTTATAGTACTCCTCAAACTATAGAAATAAGATATAGGAGGCTATTTCTAGAATTTATTACGAGATATTTTACTGACAGAATTAATGAAATTTCGCAGTGCAGTATTTTAGGTCTACTTACTTTCATTATTTATTTAAATGATCTGCCAAAGAAAAATCTAGTCAACATTTGTCAACTTTTTGCCCTTAATTCGGATATTTCCCATCCTTTCGCGAGCTATGTTATTGACTTCGATGTTTTACCAACCACTTTAAAAGTTTTTGCGGAACTCATATTTAAGCTATGTTATTCAAACTCATAACACTAAACATTTAGCACGAGAAGTGGCGCATTTTTTAAGTAGGCTTTCCACATGAATGCTCACTACGAATAGACGATTTGCCACAACTAATTGCAACTGATGGAGTTCGTAGTTTGAAGATGAAAATTTATAATGATCTTATATGAAATATGTACCACTCAGGAATCCTTTCAATACTTCAAATTGTATTTTAATGACATTATAACTTTTACTGAATATTATCGTTGAGCTTTCATCGCCTATTATTGCCCATTAATTGAATAGTTTTTATCGGCTTGGTAAATTTTTTTTCTAGGCCATACAAACTATATTGAATATCATCAAAAGAATTCCATTCGTTTTGCATTGCACAAAACTATCGCTAGGCCATTAAAGTTCGATTTCAAAATAAGAGCATAGGCATCTTCAGTCTCGGATTGCTAGAGTATTGTCGATTGCCAGCTGATTTCCTACATATTTTGAGATTTTAGGGAGTTCTTAGATGCCCCTTTGGGGATCGCTTTAATTTTCCAACAAAAAGCTATGAGTTGTCCCTAGGTATGAATTTAAAAAAAAAAATCATGTTCTTCCAACCCTTTTTTTCGCATAGCATGACAAATATGCACATCTGAAACTAAATTCTGCATATCACAGTCCCGCACAAAACAATCATTGTTTATACGAAATTTTGAGGCGCAGCGTTTCACAAGTTTCTTATTCAGAGAAGATTGTACTGACAGAGGGAGAGGCTGCCACTTGTGTTCATGCGAAACATATTGGAAGAGAGAATATATAAGGCCATCGGTACTACAATTTTCTGCAACCTCTGCCAAAAATACAGCTGCGAGAAGCACAGCAAGATGTTAATTTGCACTCTACATAAAGAAAACATATTTGAAGAACTATGATGAGTGAATTTCTTTATTCCGAAGCTTTCTGCTTGCTTGGAGATGGTAATGCGAGAATTGGACTCAAAAAGAGTTTGGAAGTTCATGGCAAGCATCTGACTTAATTATGCTTTGCTGATGATTTCGACGTTCTCGATGGAAAGATCGTCACAATTCAGCAAATGCTGTAAAAATTAGGAAATACGAAAACCTATTTGCAAGACGAAATATTAGGGAACAAAGCTCATGCGTTTGGCAGATGTGTGAAAATGACAGTAAGGCTAGATAGAGAAGCTGTAGAGGAAGTGGAAAGTACCATCCACACGGCACAAGAAATCGAAATGCATAGAGATTATAATGTGATGAACATGAGTTGAGTTTCAGTGAAGAAAAGGTAAAACGTTGTGGGAAACTCGAAATGGGGAGGCGAGTAGCGATCTTATGGACAAATTTATGATCTTATCTTCGGCTGCGCTTGTGGGACAATCGAAAGAGAGCGGAATAATTCGCTGCGTCCGGTAAAAAGTATCGACCTCATTGCTTTTGGACACCACGTTTGCGATGAGGAAATTTTATATTTTTCTGAGGCGAAATGTTGGAAATTAAACAGCATTCAGCTCTTACAACGATCCCAACCGTAAGACGTTCACTCTCATAAACTGTTCAGTGACACTTCGAAAGAATCGATTATTCATCAGAAATTACTGCATATAGCGATGAATTCATCTAACGACATGATATGTTAGGAAAATTAGAGGTGCAAGTTTCCTTAGGAAGGGCATACTTCGTAGGTCATGGCGAATAAAATCTGTTTCCGAAGTTCCCTATAATTCTTTTATTCCTTCACTGTCCCCCTCCAAAAAAGTTATGAAGAATTCGAAGCAAAATCCATGTGAATAATTTCTGAAGTAGTTTTGCATGTTTAGTATTGATTTTACTCGTGAAACACATACTGATAATAAACTATTTTAGTTTCACTAAGTTAATTAATGAAAGCTTAACACTTATCCATAATGAATAAAACTTAAGTATCGTAAAATCTGCGAATGAGTTCAACGAATCTGAAGAGAAGTCGATGTGAAGAAACCGATCACAGCACAAGGTAAGCGCATAACGATCCATAATCTATTGGTTGCTTCAAAGAGGCAAACTCAAACATTAATGACTTTGTTGGTGCAACAGCTGCACGATCGTATTGAACAGTCAACTTTTCGAAATTATCTCCAATTCACTCACATCTAAAAAAACTCAGATTCTTTCATGCCAATTCAATCGAATAGAATTACAGACTTTCTACGTTTTTGTGGATTCATTTTGGTAGACTTCACCTGGGCCAACTATGTGGCCAAATGATTGATGCCACGCCATATAATCACATTGCAGCACTTTTGCAGTATCATAGGTTGATACTCGAATGGGTATATTCGGGTAAGTTTTAGCTCTTCGACATAGGTTCGCCGAGGGAATAAATTGATACAATGATGAAACGATAGTTCTATTTCCCTAAGATTTGATAGTGGCAGCAGTTCTTATCAACTTTAAAACATTTTTAGTGCAAAAACCTTACGGCACCTCATTCTCAATATTTGTTTGAATAGGCGCTTTTCGCCTTTGAGGTGTTTCATCTCTACATATGTATAGGAGATTTCTAATATAACTCGAATTTCAGCATAAATAACGCTCTATCTCACGTTGCGTTTAAAGTTTTCCTTTTCTCACCTTCAGTCGAACAAACTGCGATTCAATGACTCAGTTTAGTTAAATGCAGTCAAATGCGCCTCATTTGCATCAAATTTTGATAGCTTTTAATCAAACTCCAATAAAACTTTGCAAAAGTATGCTGTAATCGAGAGCTTTTCATCATTTTTTATACTTGTAGAGTGAAAAAATCTTTGATTAAATTTATGTTCATGCAATTAGGAATTAGAGCATTTAGAAGGGTTGCCAATAATCTTAGAAGGAATATCCTATGACCTAACAACAAACTACAAAGAGCTCAAAGGAAAATGAAAGATCGGAGTCGGTATGAGCCACACTAAAAATCAAATCCACCCGGAAAGAATATTAATCGGTGGAGCAGCCTCCGGATGAAAACCGCTCGTTGAATTTATCGGCTCATTTAAACTGACATACGAAAATTGGTAGAAAATTGTTGAACTTTTATAGAATAGGCTCGAAGAAAATTGATTGTGTATTTCACAGTAGACGAACTAACACAACTCAATCACATCATCTAACGATCAACGGATTTAAGGATTAAGATATCCAATGTTTAAGCGGTAAAAGCAGCACTTAATATTTGACATTCTTTTCTCGCTAATGCAGAAATGAGATTGCAGGTTCAAGCGTTGCTTAACAGCTGCTATTTGATCTCAAATGTATAATTTATTGAAACGCTATCCAACCAAGAGAACGTTGGACAATCTTTCAATTAATTCTCTTGCTCATTTGTTCTTTAGATGCATCTAAAATACAGTTTATCGGTTCATTTTTTGAGCATTTATGATTCCATGCTTGTAAATTTCTGCTGAAAATTTTCCATTCAAATTACTGAACAAATATATCGCATTTGGGATTGATGGAAGGGATTCGTAATACTTGTTACTGCAGCGGTTGGTATGATGATCATATTCACCAAAAAATTCATTTCGCTTCTTTGTAAATTCTGGATGAAACAATGCTAAATTTTTTAGCGTTTATCAGCAAATAATAGAGCTACAACGAAAATGATCGATGAAGAATCAAAGAAATGAATCGAAACAAGGAAAAGGAAGTACAAAGCAAAATAAAGTAACTACACAAAAGAAGCAAAGTGAATTTTTTTTTGAATGCAAAAATGACGTGGGCGTCTTCTGTTAGTGATATTCACGTCAGACACAAAGCTTTACAATGAGAGTCGGAGTAAGAAGCAACAAAAGTCATTTTATGACCTCTTAAATATTTCTCGTCACGAGTAGCGAATTCCCTCGAACAATTGACGCGCCTATCAATTGCTTCATTATCGACGTAAAGTAACCCATTAATTCCTCTTCTCTTATAAACACATTAGTTTTCTGAAATGAGCTTTAAAAACGAGTCTATGCAATATCGTTACGTTCATTGCAAGCTTCAACAAACACCTTGCTATCAAATAACTTTCCTATGACTTTTAAAATTCTTCGAAGAGAACAACTCATTTTCCCTTGTTTAATAAGCTATTTTCTCTGATAAAATGACAAAATTATAGAGCATAATGCAACTTGTTTGAATGCATTTGTTTTTTGCAAACAACGAGTGATAAGAAATGATCGATGATCTGATCAAGGCTGCTAATTGCAAAATGGAAAATTACATCATTCGATGGTGAATGATGTAATGGTATAATGCCTCGAGCAGAAATCATATTATAAAGCGGTTTCCCACTATTAATTCTTAGCTATCTTTGATGAATGCTTCTTCTTTTGCTTAGATTTTTGCATAGCGGGGATAACATTTCGAGAAATCATAAGGAGGATAAAGAACGTAAAGTGATTCTAATTAAAGTCATGTGAAAGCTTCGTATTACATTGAAAATAATGGAAAAGTTTTTCCATTATAAATGTTATGCTTGCATTTATACATAAGGAAACAAATTTATGAAAGCTGCAAAGAATAAGAGGCAAATAGGTAGATACCATTCGTTAACTATTTCTTTTCGCTGCAAACCAAATACAAACAGCAAGGAGATTCAACATAGTCGATGCTGCATATAGATATTTGTGCAATGCTGCTCACCATACGAAACAGTTTCGTTAATACTGTTCAAGCAATACTTTATCAAGCAATCAATATTCATATTTCTCAATGTTTAGCATCTTCAAGCAATGCATGCAATTCATATTCATAGTTCAATGGAACAACACTAGCAGAAATATGCAAGAAAAGGGCTTTTGCATAAATTCGGTTTAATTAAACCGCCCAAACTCATTTACAATTTTGCATCTCTGAAGGATATAATGACAACAACACATCTGTGCGTATATCGGTCTACTTGGCACTCCTGTAGCCGCAGCCATGAAATTTGGTGACTTTGATGTTCACCATTAAGTAACTTCCATCAGCACTCAACCTGATTCATGAACCATTATCTCTTGATTGAGGCCTTAAGGTTGAGAGTGATCGGCTTTAATTTTGAACCAATCTGGTCAAAAAAAAAAACTGGGAAAGCAAACCAAAAGAGCTGGCACGATATGCGTTTTGCGTTTCCATTAAGCACATAACCAGAGGATAATTTGTCAAAAATAATCACAAAGTGAAATAGTGCCTCACTAGTTATTCAAATTGCCCGCAAAAATCTTTCACAAAAAATTCACCCTTTCCTGCCCCACCCAATGTAAAATGTGTGCAAATTTTCTTACACTCTTTAAAATGTTCATAATTTTCTTCGAAATTGATAGATTATCGTGAAAGCTAGCATAGGCATTATTCTAGGTTGTATTGTACATTATAGCCATTATATTTCGTATCTTTAGCTTCAATGGTTGTCGAGTCGGAACTGCCATCCAGACAGATAGACACATACAAATAAGCATACAAAGACACGACCTCGCCACAATACGTTGCTACTGCACATTCGGGAAAGTCCGCGAGGCAATTTCAGCCGTTTTTTTTTCAGATCCGGAATCTATATGTTGAAAAGCGTTTGCGCAGGAGATGGATGGATCGGGCTATTGCTGCTAAGGTTGATCCTTAGGGCAGCAGTTTTCGCAGATCTGTGCTTCTTCAGGCTAAAACCTTACCCATTGCAAACTAACAAAGAAAAGAATTGAAACAACTAGCTGATATAAATTGTCATCATGTAACTTAGGAGTGCTCGTAACTTTGCACTTTCCAGAGGACTTCGCATTTAAGCTTCTTGAAATGTGCTCTTGCAAAAGATTCTACAATGTTTTTACTGTGCTTAGAAACCTCATTGTTTGAACCGCTTGTAATGTAAAATTATGCTATTGCTCTCAAAATGTAGACCGTTGAATTTACGTCAGTTTTTTTTTCGGTGGTCGAAAAATTATTGCCTTCCGTCTATATTGTATTGCTTGATACCGAAATCATCATCAACGATTTCCATTGTTCCATTGCGTGCAAAGAAAGTTGCAAGTATCGCTAGCCCATTTCCCCCATCACAGATTTTGCATTATCCAGCTATTTGCTCAACCACCGGAAATTCCATACAAGAAGGCTACTATGAAAGATTGTTGTTAGACCTAAAGCAAGTTTTCAGTGGTTAACATAAATGAAACGAAATCAATAATGGGTATAGATTCGAGGATGCTACAATGAAAGTTTTAGTATGAGCTCTATA
This sequence comes from Baylisascaris procyonis, assembly GCA_037389465.1. NCBI lineage: Eukaryota > Metazoa > Nematoda > Chromadorea > Rhabditida > Ascarididae > Baylisascaris > Baylisascaris procyonis. The sequence goes on along the minus strand of JAZARR010000154.1, from coordinate 2,437,590 downwards.
GCAGATGGCTGCTTACGATACGGTGTACCATTTTTCATGACAGATGGTGCAGATCAGCTAGAAGGAAGAATGTCATAATCATGAGCAGACAGAGATAGACGATCTTCGACATTCAATGGCAAAACCGAACTAGATTGTTTCCGGTTAGAATGTTTGCCCACAAGCATAGAAATGACAAAAACTCGAGCACATGCTACTTTCTTACGTTAGAAGCAACAAACTTCTAATGCATTAATGCTGGACACATTCACAATTCGTATGGCGACTGACTTCACGGCGTAATAATGCTGGTTTTAGAGCAATGTCATGCCTCACACAAAAACCCTCTCAAATCATTTACTCGCTATTTCCTTAACTTTCATCGACGCCTAAAGTTTGAACTTAGTAAGTAAATAAAATGCTATGCTTAGTCTGCCTTTTCTTATCACTTTCAGAATAAATGCACAATGCAGTTGAATGACGTTCCCGTTTAGCAGGCAAAGCTTTTCACATTTCCCACACATTTGTGGAACTTATGGAATTACTTGCTGTTTCTGTTGGCGAGTGCATCATTCATCAGAAGATAGCGCTAGCTGCCCTCTTGAAAAAAAAAAAAAAAAACGAAGGAATGCTGCTGTAAGCACACAAGTCGAATAAATTTTGAACTAAGTGAAATTAATAAATTACATAGCCTAAGTGAAATCCGAACTAGAAATCGTCTCATAGCTGGATAGTTGCAAGCGGCAACTAGGCCAAATTCCATATATTATGCATTTTTTGAGGCCTACACATTACTGATCAAAGTATCTGAAAGAGAGCGGCTACGAGAAAAATACGTTTTTTCTTTCTCGCTAATCGCTTACAGACATTAAAAAGTTCAAATGTCAGTATGAAGAATGATTACGAGGAGATGAGATGATTGTTCCTTTCTTTCTTTCCCTCTTTTTCTTCTTCGCCCTCTCTTCAAACATTCAATATCGAATACTTCCAAAAGTTCTCTATGCTTCCAATATTTTAAAAAGCGATAAAGCAAAACATTCATTGGTTGTATCTTTCAGATAAGCAACTTATAGTAGGACTATTCATTTCAGTTATTACTAGCACTGCTCTCAAAATGTAACATGGGGAGATCGGCTTCTCTAAATATTAGTTGATAGAAATTGGACTATTTCTTTAAGCGATCCAAATCTTGAATCATTCACCATTTTAGCAAACCTGGAAAATACCAATGAAAGAATAAATATGTCAACTTTAGCAATACATTTCTACTTCGCCTAGATTTCCCTCAATCCAGCATTCACCATTTGAATAAATGGACAAGCGCGCCAAAGAGTCTAAAATATATCCATTTTCAATCCGTCTCACCTAACTAACCACTTCTACAAATTAGCAGCAAAAAAACTGAAATATAAGAAATAACGGTTTCATATTTCAACTAAATCAAACAGTCTGTAAAGATCTACTGAAAAGATATGTTTTTCTATGAGATGATTGGCATACGACGAGAATCCTGCTGGTGTAAAATTCGTTCAGACTTTCAGCACCTTTGAATTTCTATAACACCATTCCAAATTGATAGATCAATTATGGTATATGAAATCATCCCATAGTCTACATTATGCTCATCAAATTTTGTAATTCTTTTTTAGGAGGCTGCCAAACTGAGGACAAATGAGCACCAAAATATTTTTCATTTTCTGCCATTAGAGATAGAATTAGCAACAAATTCGTATTACGTGCACCAAGTGTAAATTGATTATGAAGGGAAACATTTCAATACATACTGTCTTAATGATTGAACGAATCATTGCTGAACAATGTAAACACAAAGAAAAAAATATTGCAGCCGTGTTGGTGGAATACTGAAGAAAGCAGTGAGCGATTTTGTTGCTTACTTTGTTTCGATGTTGATGCGAACAACAAAGACAAATTATTTCGCATAGAACACTGAACGCAACGCTTGCTTTAAGATCAAACAACTAATTTTTACTGATCAACAGAGACGCGTCTAACAGCCCCTCGCACCCTATATGAAATGATGAATCACGCCCTTCGTGAAGCCCGGGAGCTCTTCGCTCTCGCTCGAGGGGATTTGAGGTCTTAGAATCCCTTGCGGGAGGCAGAGCAGCTCCAGAGAACGGTGGCCTTCCGCGAGGGCCTCCTTGGGGGAGGAAGGTTGGAAAACTCCAGGCTTTGTTATGAGACTTTTCACGTCGTTCATGCTGTTGTGTTGTGACGTTTTTCATTGGAAACTGCAACAGGTATAATTTTCGAAAAGTTGTAGTCTTGGCGTGTCTTTGGCAACTAGTTTGATATAGAAATCGCGGCCGAAGCCCAACGTGCATGTTGCACGCTTTGTTAAATGCATGTGATAGCAAAGTTTTAGAAACTATTCAAAAGGAAATGGTATTAGCTTTGTGGCCAGTGGGAGGGTCTGTGATAATGTTAAGGAAGTGCAGTGAAAACCACTTGCCTGTTGCAAAAGTGATGAGAAATGAGATGAAGAGCAGTGTACTTTTTTGACATATATGCGCTACGTAGTGAAGTTGACAGGATCAGTGTGCTTTAGTTTTCTGCATGTCATTCGTTGTTCGTATTTTAGTATTCCTTTTTAATGATCGCATATTCCATTTGGAAATTTTGGTCCGCGAATGATGGTGATGGTATGAGCAGGTGCCAATAACCGTCTTTATATAGAAATGAGTTTGTTTAATCTCTGCCATGAAATGTTGAGAATAGTAATGAAACCGAGTACGCACAAGGAATATCGAGCTCTCTAAGATGCCAGCTTGACATATCGCATGCAATTCATTGTACTCTCCGTTCCTTCTGTAATATGTGCGTTTCCTGATCGACAATCTGATTTTACCCTCTGTGTTGCTTATGCCTTTCGATTCAGCTGGATGCGGATCTGCTGTTTAAGTAGGCCATATTACAGAGAGATGGAATGCCCAAGTAACTGAGGTGAACGTGAACAGTCATCACTGCCGAAGCCATCGCTCGCTCCCCCTCGGCATCCCTAGGGCCGACAACAGTGTTCAGTGGTTCGAGGGAATCTGGATTGATGAGGAAGGACAGAAGCAGTGTGGGAGTTCTTCGTGGTAGAAGAGAACAAAGGCAGAAAAAATCCGGTGAAATATTTGCAGACGAACGCTAGCTTTCAGCTCTTAATGGATTCTGTGTCTTAATGCAGAATTTTTTTCAGCTTGCGACCTCAGAATTCGCGGTTCTAACATCCGTCACTGATGTGACGAAACCCATCAAGGCTCCTGCAGGCGGGGATTGGTTACAACAAGCCCACCGCGGTAAACGGGGAGATTTTTCGATCGCGGAGGCCCCTGCTAGGGGCCTACCGTGGGAGCCCCGCGGTGGGATGGCGGTGAACCCCGAACACTAGAATATACTTGTCATCGATAGAGAATGAAAATTGTGAAAGAAATTAGACAGCGACCCCCCTTATTGACCATAAAAATAAAACGCTATCTGTTGAAAAAGTTAGTACATGCCATACAAGTGGAGATGTTATAACGACTGGTTTGAAGCAATAAAAGCAGAAGAGTAAATGAGAAGTAAGAGAGCTCAAGCAGTGACCGACAGTAAAATAACATTGATGTGCAACGGAATGAAATGAACCACCAGCAATTAATCCACGTTTTAAGGCACGATTATATTTGCAGCGTTGATATTTTTGTGGTCAATGATAGCGTCACATGGCGGAAAAAATCGTTTAGCCTACGTGCTAAACAACTTAATCTCCCAGTATTGACCACTTTCTCAAGCTCATTGATTACTTATTACAAATTTTAGTTAAAATAAGAATCGAATCGATATTAGTTTGTGATGCAAGCTCAGAACGAAGGGAATATTAAATGCCTACTTGGTTGCATTGATGCTTGTAGTATAGCCGAAAGGATATGAATGTATTTCTTTTTTCATCGAATTAAAAACTATATCATAAATGCAATAAAAAATTTGTATTCCTTCCTCTGCTGTTTAATGGAATTTGGAGAGTCGAATTTCGGTCCCATTTCCTCGGGCAATATAGAGAATTCCTCTATGTGCTCTCAATCTTTCAAATCGTTCACCTCTCAATCAAATGGTTCCTAGGGCAATATAAAGCAATATGGAGAATACAAAACAATCAAATGTGCTCTCAAAACAATCTTTAATATATCTCTTCATAGATGCTGCATATCCGGCAATAGATCAGTCAGCTAACATTAGCAATTATGAAAATTCAGTTCCATTGTAAGTGAAAAGACAATACCGCAAGATCAACGGAGCGGTCGAATTCTCTTTGGAAATAACCAACTTCAACTTTTTGCACCATAGCAATGAACAGTTTATATGTAAAAGGTAACAGAAAACGTTCCTTTTTTTGCGAGGAACCTTCATTCCTTCCTCGTTGCCCAATTTCCGAATGAATAAGAACCAAATTGAAGTGCGGAAGAACCAATAAGGGAATGAAATAATGATGGAGTAGATCCTTTGAGTCAATGCTTCCTCCCATCTCCTCACCTCCTCCTCTCCTTCCCTCCTCATGAGAAGTTGGAGGGAACCCTTTGGTATGAGATACTCAACGCTTCTCTACCATATGTCGTTTTTTGAAGACGATTACTTTCACATGAGCTTTCCAAGCTGTCTTATAAACATCCGTTTCAGCACACATCTTCCTCAAGAATTTTACTGTCAAGACAGGAAGATTTAAAACTCTAATGTGGCGATCCTCCGCCCTTCTCCTTCCTTGCCCGTTTCAAAAAAGCACTGCTTCAAAATAAGGTGAGAAAATTTAGCTATGTGTTTCTGAAGCGGATAACATGTCGTATAATGTTCCCATCTCAAAAATCGCCACTTTACGCGTAGAAATTAGCAAGAATCGCATTAAAAAATGAATCTATAATAAACTGCAAATAGAGAAAACTACTAAGCGTGAAATTTGCATAAACAAATTCTGAGATGAATAAAATTAATTGAAAATTTTGTGCATAGGAATTATAAGAGATTATAAGAGTCTTACAGTTTGCCACTGAATGGATTGTAAGATTGGTGTGGAGCAAAGTTATTTCGATGATAACAGCTGAGTAGACTATTTTATTTTTTTTTTTTAGGCAATAAACAGCGTATAAACCGTTTTCAACGCGAATAAAGCAACAAAAAGGACAAGACAATAAAAATTGAGGTAGGCAGGTATGTGAGCACGTTGATCGAGAGGATGCAGCACATCTCCTCAGAGCATCTTACACCTTCCGATCACCACCGTACACATCACATCAGCTTCCAATAATCCGGCACTCACTTGTCTCACAAGAGGGTGCTGACTAGTCACGGCGTGAAAAACCCATCACATTTCTGCCACCATTGTCGGACTCGTGCTAGACAATCTCTTGGCCAATTTGTTTGACAAATTATGACAGAACGATATTTTGAAGTATTATTTTTTCAACAACTGAGCAAATTGTTTTATTTAGACATCAAATTTTAGGCATAATTAAACATATTTTGGCAAAATATTCGGGCAATTAGGCATTCAAGCACCATATTTACTTTTGTCCGAAAAAAATCATAGGTTCTGCATATTCCTATATAAATATTTTTTAATTGCAGTTTAAAAGCGCATGATTACTTGTACAGCTAGGCAACAGCTGAAAACTGTACTGATCGAATAGTCGTGGCAATATGACAATAGTGGTGATGCATATGGGTTTCATCTTCCTGATCATTCATTATAAGAAATGAGATCCGCATTGCTAGCTATCGAACGAATGGCTATAAGCATTGGAAATATTCTATATTTTAGTAGCTTCATTTCAAGAATTGATTTGTGAAATACAGTGCATAGTGAGTGTAATCTGTTCACTCTGCTACTACTGTATCCATATTTTTGAATGGATTAGTGCGAGGATAATCGACAGAAATGAGGCAAATCAAAACAACGACAAGAAAATTGGAATACAACTAGTTATCTAAGAAAATAGACCACAAATAAAATTTTAGAGAATACGATCCTACTACAAATATATAAGCGAGCAACATAAAAATTTAATTTTATTACACCAATTATCGTCACTAGTAACGTCAGGAAAAGTGCAAAATTGTTGTAAGCGCGAAAACTTTTGCATTCGTATTGCGTAGCTCTGAGCTGCTTTACCTGTACTGCTTAGCAAGTTACACACTTCCATCTCTTATCTAGCTATCTCCATAAAGGTCATTCGCTAATTCTGCCAAATATTGAAATGTCCGAGACTATTTCAAGGGAATGTGTGCATGGCATGAATCATGGACGCTTGAAAAAAAAAGCTGCCACTCATCAATGTAGAAGTGTTTTTCTAAACTTTTTTTGAGAGGTCGTAACCAAAAAACGTGGAACAGTTTAAGTATACTGAAGTGTGAACTAGATGTCCGAGAGTGTTAACGTTGCACCGGATGGTACATTACTGGTGCAGAGCAGCTGTCATATTGAACCAAGGTCAGCGGCAAACGCTGCATCTTATTGTTCAATAACAAAGCAGAAGCAACCCATCGCTATAAGCATCAATTTGCACACGGATGCACCTAGTAGTGCAGCTGACATGAATATTCACCAGAAACTAGTGCTTCTTTCTGTTGCATATTCAAAGTGCAACAGGGCGATGTAATGCATATCCATATGTCCGCCTGCTTGTCTGTTTGATAGTTTCATCTTGACGATCACTAAAGATATTGAATTCTTTACTCACGAAATATGACAAATAGAACTATAATGACTTCTTTACAACCCCTAAGTGGATCCACTAATCTTGAATGCATTTGTGGGAACTTGGATCAGCAAAAAAAGCTTGCTAATGTAAGGAGACTTCGTAAATAGCTGCGTGGAAGAACATAAAAAACTTCATGTTTTTTGTTTTTTATGCCTATGAATTCATGGTTTTTTCTGGGTGCAGATTTTTATTATTTATTTCATACAAATTTAGGTTTTTCTAAAACTATCGACCAAAAGCTCCATAAGTGCTAACAAAAGATCACATTGCCCCAGCTGTTCGTGAAAACAATATTGACAGAAATGAACTTGTTTAAAGGAAACGCTTCTCGTCCTTTACGATCGACTTCACCGCCTTCCTGGCAAGAATTGCAATTGAATATGTGAAAGATCACATTAATTTTAAACACCTCCCTCCTCCCATGTAAAACTTTCAAGGAGATTAAACAAAAGGCAAGTAAGCGAATCCCGTTCAACAATGGTCAATGATTTTACTAACTTTGATGGGAAAATTAATTTACGATTGATAGACGATTCCGACTTTGAGATGATTGGAATAACATCTCTAAACACTTCAGAAGATTTTAGGAAGAATCTTTCACACGTTCAAATGTCAATACGAGTACATAAAACGTGATAAAATTCACAAGCGCTAGCTTTATTAACGTGATCGTGCACCTCGGATTGGTCAGAAGAACAACTCACATTATTATCGCTCGTAAACACCAATACTTATAAGCACCCTCTCATCCAATGCTAAAAAAAGATTTCAAAATGAGCAAAGAAAGAAGTTCATCGAAGAAACATGGAATCAAATCGGCACTCTGTAAAATACACCTAGCGGTTTTCGCTGTTAACTATTAAGTACATCTTAGGCTTTGGCCTAGATTTGAACCAATTTCCGGACCTACTTTAGACCACGCATCATCCGTTATCCACCGAACAAATCAACGAGCATATGGAAAATCAACGGCAATATCGTCAATTGGCCGCCATATTTCATATGACATCCTTAGTCAGTGAAGAATAAATTTTGCCGTATATATCTTTCGAGCAGATGAGACAGAACTGAGAAATAATGCACTGCGAAGGGTTGTATGACTGCAGAGCCGCACAAGGTTATGTCCTATATAAGTGACTTAGAGAGATGGGTTGCATAGTGCAAACGGTTTTTTTTTTTTTGCACAAATACAGAGCAAAACAGTAAATGATCATACAATCTGTGAGATATCGATCTCTGGTTAGAATCTAATGAAAGTAAATGATAACCTGGGAATGAAATAATGGAGAGGAATGAAAATAATTATATTTCTGTATAATTTTATTGGAAGGAATTGCCCAAAGCTTAGTGGCCACCTGTCTCGCAAAGATTGTTGAAATAAAACTCTAAAGGAAGATGAAAAAGGTGAGGATGAAAGAGAGAAGATAAAGAATGAAGGCAGAAATAGAGATGGATAACGAGCGTAATCTATTACTTTGAAGGCAATCAACAAACGAAAGCAATAAGCAACGGTGTATCACCTTGCAACGTCGAAGGTTCAGCAAAACACACACACACACACACACACACACACACACACACACACACACACACACACACACACACACACACACACACACACACACACACCACATGACAGAGGTTGCATTTAAATTGGTGTAAAGAGTTCAGAGATACGCAAAGGATATGACAATATGCTTTTATTGCCTTCTGAACGGGTCAATATCAACAACAGCGATGCAAACTCACTTATGAATAGATAGATCTATTTCATTGTTACATAGTAAAATGAAATATAATATATAATACAAAAAAATGCAAAGTGAAAAGTAGTGCAGCAATATAATTCTCGAGGAATTACCTCAGCTAATAAAAGTAAAGAAAGATTCTCGTAAAACACTCAAAGAATCAGCTGTTACTTCTTTCTGAACTTACAGTGAGCTAAATGAGAAAAACATTCACATGATAAACACAACAACTAAAATAGTTGAACTGATTCCGCTACTTCATAAATATAGTTTATTGTATGAGAGAATCAACGTTTCTCTGGTCGACAGCCGGCTAATATTTATAGGCGTTATATCATTTCAATGATTTTAGAATCAGTATTAATCGAATATTATTAGTGGAATCAGCAATAAGTTTCAAATTTTCAAACCAAATAGGAAACTGGTTGTAAAGCTATAATAGTTTGAAGCAACATCGCATAATGTATCTCATAGATGCAATGCATTAACTGAAGTACAAAATGAATAACAATGTGAGCATCGAAACATGATAGGGCATTTTGAATTTTGAATATACAAAAGACTGCAGCAGTTACATAGTAACTTTGTATTAGAGTCGTCGAGTAACGTTTAACTAAGTTCCTGCATTGACGGATATTTCGACTTCAGTTTCTCGTAGAGTTTATGGACACTGCCCGAATCGCGTAATTTATTTAGTATCACTAACGAGACGACCACTGTGTTCCCCAATGCAGCAATGAAGAAAATCAACGATAGAGCAGCCACCTCAACAAACAAATATAAATACTCATACAACAAAAAAGCGTATCAATGCCATCAGATGAAAACGAATAGTGGAACCAACCACTCGATGTAGAGGCAATTTTTAGATAGAAACTTTAAAAAAAAAATTTAAAATCTTCATTAAAAAATTTATGAAATAAGTTGAAAATTTCACAAGTATAATGCTTCGTTGAAAACTGTGCAAAAGCACAGGCATCGGAGCTTCTTTCACTCTTTCCCATCTTGCTTCTAGTTCAGGTAAATATTGTAATTCAAGTAGCTTCTATGCGCAGAAGAGTATAAAAAAATTGATGCAGCATGCGCTTGGCGAGATCTCGGTGCTTTCAAGACACTTTCAAGGAGGAATTTATTTCAAAGATTTTAGCGGCGATATGACAGTAAACTACTATATCAATGATGGGTCAGTATTCGAGAAAATATTTTATTTTGAGCAGTTATACTTTTAAGATAGCTATATTTATCTTTCATACAACACGTGGTCCTCAGCCTGTGTTGTATTATATATGTCTGTCCATGTGGCACTGTCAACCTGGTCAACTCTTGAGCTAGAGTTATCAAAATTGATGAACAAAGCTTTCACCATAAGATGACCAACCTTCAGGCCGATCTATAGAATTCTAAAGAAGCTATAGATAAGAGACATAAAACACAGAACTTAAGTGGTCGATGACATCGGAACGTCTATCGACGCATACCCAAACACAACTCTTCCCAAAATCATTTGGCATTTCGAACAGAGATTATAAGTTTGATTGCTTGCCGCTACAAAATAGTTATCTGACTATCCAAAATTTGCATTCAGCTTCCCACGATACTCCATTACTACTATTCACTAATGCGAGTTTAATATCCGAAATCTATCGCTTAAGAGTGAAACCATTTCGATGTATCAACTTTCCGATATTCGCTTCAAAATTCCGACTTATCTACCTTAGGAAGTGTCGATCTAACTAAGCTTTACTCTGTGGCGTTTTATCTAGCTAAGATTTCAGCCTTCGTGTTCAATGCCTTAAGCTGCTGCGAAAAACGATGCAAATAGAAACATACAAAAGTTATATCAAATAATAGTGAATCTAAGCATTGCAGTGCAACAGCGCAGGACTGCTCAAATTTATGTTTATATCTATTATCACCATAACAGCATCTTCCATCCACACTTACCTGCCAAGCTGTTTCCCATTTTCTCACCGTCCAAAGCTTGTAAAGAGTGTATGAGTTGTAGAATTCGAATAAGTAGACCATAAAGAGAAGAGGCAACAAAAATGTGAGACCTCTGAACATCCAACTTGCAAAACCCTCTGAAACATGGAGTTTTCAGTTAAAAGTTCCATTATAATTTCAATTATTGACAAACTTTTAAGAGATGCGTCTCTATCATGTTGAGACAATATCGCCATTTGTGATCATATTACCTCACTGACATCAGGTTTAGAGAAAATCGCTACTTTTATGCGCATTTGCAAATATGCTTTGCAAATATGACTTGAGGCGATGCAATGATTACGCGCATGGATGTATGTATATCTGTCCGTCAGATCGTTTCAAGTCAGGAAACTCACAGTTCAGATTAACGAATTTTAGTGCCTAAATGCAGATTACAGCCACGGAAATTTATCGCCAATAATGTCGAGGTTTACTTCCGATGATGTCACTGTACAGTGGCTTCCAACTCCAAAATTCATTGCGTATCAATTTCAAAAGCATTTATACGCTTTTAAGGGTGTTAAAAAATTTGCATGCATTTCACATCAGTTGAACTTCTATTTTATTTCATTCAGTTCATACGAGAGCTGATTTCCGAACAATGTGCTAGTCCCTTGTTATACAGTCAAAAATCTCTGCTTCTACTGCTTCAGAAGAAAATAACAACAAAAAGTGGCAGTAAGAGCAATAAAAATACCCAAAGTGATGTCCATCTCACTGCGTTGACCGAGTGAAGTTAAACGCCGCAAACATCCACTTTGATATTGATACTGTACCAATTGAACAAGTGCAATACAACCGACGAATATAATCGACTGCACGCGAAATTGCTGAAAATGAAAACACTCTTCACAGATCAACTCCATAAAGACAGATGATATGGTATCGGTGATCGATTAGGTGAAGCCACAAGATGATTCCTGAGACAATGAATGCTAACTAATAGAGCCAAAAAGGTTCACCCTCTTAGAAGGAAAGGACACCATCATAAACTATGACAAGTTGGTCCGTTGTGATCATATGCAGATTTAGTTTTATTAGGCTACCGTTGATGCCGATTAACCGAAATTAAATTTAAAAAATGTACTCAATTCTTTCTTAAGAATTGGATCGACACGAATTGTTTCAAATACAATGCGCTCTTTCTCATGCAATCGCTCTTTGAATATGCAAATATGCACCTATCTGCAAACTTCCAATTACTTCCGTTTGAAATTTTTATTGCTAAAGGATGGGACGAAATGAATTTAAACGACTGAATCTTTTTATAAGCTTCTCTGGTAGCCATCATTCAAGCTTGATCTCAATTAAATGTATCGTGTGAATGCGTTTCACAGTGAGAAGCGTCATATTATAAAATAACTATTAGACAACATTATATTATGAAATAAATATTCTGTATTTCGGTCATCCTCCTTAATGTTGGTTTGGATCAGAGCTCTATTGGCCTCTCACGAATCCTGTCATTGCCCTCGGCTGTCTTGAAACTCTTTCCCCAATATTCCCCTCCCTCTTTTTACTAAACCTGAGGCATTGTTCATCGTTAACATCATATACATATATCTTTCAACAGCAAAAAGTTCACTTACAATTCTTCGAATTTCCAAACTACTGATGCAGCCGCTTTTCAAAGATCCAATTGTGGCTTTTTGACTATGACGTCGAAATTTAAGAAATGCATCCTCTGGCATGGCGAAAACGTTGAATATCACTTTCACGCTGATTAAACGATGGATTTAATATATCCGCAGCTCAATGCGCGCCTCTCTGGAACCAACTTGAAGCCTATTACGGATTCGTCGAATCATAAAATACACCTACCTTATAAAATTCATCGTCGGGCCAGGTTAACGCGATTCCAGCAAGTGCAAATGCCAAATAATGATGCGTTATCCACCAAGCGTGGATCCTCAAAAAATAAAGCGTAATGCCATTTTCGAAGAAAGTTATTCGCATGCAACAATTAACAAATCATATTGTATTGGCGACTATGAAAGTAGAGCCACAGTTCAAGGAGATGGCTATGTGCTTTTGGTGTGAGGGAAGACGAGTCTGGCTTGGGGACTAGGATTTGTCGACGAAAACTTTAGAATAAAGTAAACAATTCAAGGACTTCTTGAAATTGAGCCTGTGACATGAGATTTTCTTGCAATGGTTGCGGCGTCTTCCAATACAATGTTCCTTAAATTTTTAGTTAAGTTTCATGGCTCACTGAAGAGGTATCCCATCATTCTACGCGGAATATTCGCAAACAATCTGCTCGATAAGCAAGCAGGGCTCATAAAATAAAGATGCATAATGCTGAATTATTCACAGGTTATTGCCATTGAATGCCACTACAAACTTACTACGAACCATGAAATTACCATAATACCTCAATTAATCTGTGCGTTCTAATGCCCTTCTTTTCTCTTGCAAGCCTTCGCGGGAAAAATTACACCTGTCTCACTAAAATCCCTCACTTCAATCAAATTTCCCTTTCTGCCATAAAAGGGGAAGAAGTAAGCTGTCTTCAACCTCTCTTTACCATGAATCAGAATCTGATATTCGAGGACAGGGAATCCACATAGCCTCTGCCTTGTACATCGTCAAAATTTCAAAGATGAAAATAACGAGGCGCAAAAAAAAAAAATTCAAGGAATATATTAAATATCAAACTATCTATTCGAGAACCCAAAACACGTTGCTGAAGCATTCATTTGCATGGAAAGATTCCAAGAAAAAAAAACAAACTTCGAGCCATTAATCTTGAGAATATTTTCTCGAACTGTAAGCGTATAATAGTACCAAACGAGCAAAAAGTTACAAATTCCATCGATACTTCTGAAATTGAATTGACATTCATCGCGCTCATTAATGCATAATTTGCAATGTTCAACTTTACAAACAACGGGAAAGAACAAATTTTCTCTCACAAAAATCCAATTATTTAGCGGGTAATTAGTTGCGTATAAAGATGAATTTGATTATTTATATTGGCGGTGATCTCTATTTTCGATGCATTCAGATGAATTTGGATGAATTTGCATTCAGAAGGCATTTTAGAACAGATGAGCTCGAAATGAGTTTTGAAAAGAATTAACATCAAATGCTGACCGAACGTTTGTTAGTATACAGTCAACGGTGAAATAAATTGAAGGCTCATTATGGCCCTCTCTCTAAGAGACAATGTAAGACTATTATTGAGCACTTTAACAACGTAGCTACTAAATATAACTTAATATGAATTCATGACTTACAATGATATTATTATGCACTTTCGCAACTTTACTCTTACAATGTAATTATCCGCTCTTAACCATACTTATAGACTGACACTCATTTTCTTATCACTTAAATTGCATCTTACAGAAAAACCGAGTCAGACAATTCATTGATTATGAACTTTTTATTCAACTGATTGCTCTAAACAGCGAGATCCTTCCAGCCTCTCTAAAGTCCTTTTCCGATTGTATTTTATCATTACTACTGTCAATTATTCGTTCTCCGCATGAGTTGGGTATGTATTATAGAATAGAATTTCACGGTCACTGAATTATTTAGTGCGAATTGATCAAGCTATGGCGGCACCGTTATATATGTTCGCATATATGTCTGCCTAACAGTTTTAGTTCGTGCACGATGAAAGCAAAGAAACAAAAGCTAGTGGATATGGAGAGAAACTTTCGAATGTTTTTTTTAATGTGCAACTCCGTCTGGGTTACCTACTAAAACGAATTTTGGACTTGAGACTATCTGTGCAATTTTGTGGATTGCCCCTCCGAACAAATTGTCTCGAGGTCGTTGTAGCTCAATTTGTCAGAGAGCTTTCCGACCATCGGAAACTCTCGAATTTCGGCGAGGTTTCAATTTCATTTGAGGGCCGACGATTTTCTGAGCCTCTACTGCCACATTCATGTTATGCTTTTTGTACACCTCTCTCTCGGCCTCTACAGTCTTCAGAAGCACGGTTATTGTGCTAATCTCCACTTTGAAGTCAATAATAAGCGCTGGTAACTGCATAATTCCCTTATTAATAAGTGTGATCGAAGAACTGCATACCTGACGGGAAAGAGGAACGCAGTCGCAAGTGCAATCAACAGTATGGAGGTAATTCGAAGTTTGAATTTTTCGTAATCCTTCTTGAACATAAATCTGCAAAATGTAACATTATCGTGGTTTAATAGAACTTCTCCAATCTTTATTATTAAAATTCTTTCATGAGAATTCTGTCACGTTTAAAAGTAGACATTGATGGTAGCAAAAAGAATTATTGGCATGGATGCACGATACATAATGTTTTTTATTACTTTAATTTCTGCATGCATAGTCATTCCATCTAAACCTCTCTGCATTTCGTAATGCTCCCATTACCATATCGTGAGGAGCCTTTCCACTAAGAACGATTTCTTTCAAAACACAAAAGTTGCTTTTAGCTCATCATTATAATCGAAAATATAAGCGAATATTCAAATGTGAAAGAAGGATGGCTATTTACCACGCTGAACAGTCTAAAAATCAACGGTACCTTTCTCTGCTGCTTCCAAGTGTGAGATTGATACTGTTGCCAAGAATGATCGACAAATAAAGCCTGCAATATCGATTTTGAACCATTAAATAGCGATCAAATCATCTGATTTTTAGACAGACATTATCATTCCGTTATTGTGCTTTAAAATTTCCTTAATAAACTGCTTCTTCATAACCATTTTTCTTCGCTAAACAAAAATCAGATCTTTCTTTTATTCTTTAGAATCATTTCTTTTCATTTAAAGAAACAGAACCCTGAATTCATTCAAAAACGATTCATTAAAGAGACAGCTTCTTGAAGTACTAATGGACACTTACCCGTTGTTTATCTTCGTCTTTCTTTTCTCATTCGGTAGAAGACAGCCGACGATTTCTACGGAACGAGCACATGTATGACATATTCCAACATAAGTATGATTGCTGATGCGCAGTGCTGGCTTCAAAGCAGATGTGAAACAGGTGTCATTTACTGCGTTACTGAAAAGAGAACGGAATCTGAATCCATCGCAATTCAATAAGCGTCGGCAAGAACTGTGAAGCTCAAGGT
Source organism: Baylisascaris procyonis (assembly GCA_037389465.1). Lineage (NCBI taxonomy): Eukaryota > Metazoa > Nematoda > Chromadorea > Rhabditida > Ascarididae > Baylisascaris > Baylisascaris procyonis. The sequence continues at coordinate 2,422,084 of JAZARR010000154.1, read as the reverse complement.
AGGGATAACTAGGGGAAAATGCACTTTTCCTCTTACTTCTCGTTGATAAAATCATACATATGCCATCTTCACTTCCATAGTTTCCTTGAAGTGAGGGGAATGTGTCTGCCTCTCACTGGCTCCCCTCCATCCTGCCAGCAGAGTCAGTTAAGGAATTCTTTTTTTTCTTTTTTAGCACTTTCTTACGATTCGTTTAGAAAACGCATTTTGGCAGCGTTGTGCATGCCTGTGTGTTTGTTGGTGTGTCTTTCAGGCAGTTTGAATAAGGAAACCATTGAAGTTAAAGCTGCGAAATCTTGGGGTCGCGAGGAGGGGAATGAGAAGAAAGATGGCATATGTACAGCATGTTTCAGAATGATTCAGAACGATTTTTCAACTTTAGAAAAAAGTTCACAACGTAAAATGTTTGAGCTTGCAGCTTACATAAGTCTTGTCGCAAAAAAGGAAACATGCAGAAAATTTATATGAGTGGTCCGGTTGACTAAAACACAATGGCATTATTTCATACATTCATTACTTGTTTTTAACCAGCGAGACTTGTTGATCAGAAGGAGGAAGGAAGGAGAGGGGAGACCGCTAAATCGCGTATCGCATCAGATTCTTAAATCCGCCTCTCTGTTTGCTTCAATGCTAAGCACAGCGCACATGCTGAACATATAAAGACGCAGATCTGATATGAACATCAGCCTGCAGCTTCTTTGTTTTACTACCTTCGAATGAAACAACCCTACGACTGTCAAATATTATCGAGTTTTACAGCTTCATAATGGGATATTGAACATTTTCCGTAGCACATCCAAAAACGCCGAAGACACATTGATTCCAGCTTAGTATGTAAGGCAATAAAATCGGAATAATTTTGATGTCTTCTTCCGCTCACAAAATATATAAAAATGTATTCATATATGGCGCACTAAACGGAAAATTATTTTACTTTTTGCAATAGAAGATTTTGTTACCTAACGAAATTAGAAAACACATAAGCCGCTCTTCCCTGATCAATAAGAACTTTGGCGAAAGTGGTTGAAGGGAATGATATGAGGGGGAATATCGACGTAAAATAACGGTCGCCATCCACTTTTTTCGAACCAAGTCAACCAATTTAGTCTCAAATAAAATGCAAAAATTTAAAACGGATTTATTCTTACTTGTTCATAATATCTTCCATATAGCTCGATGATTGCTCTATCTCGATGAACACATCTGCAACAGCGAATATTTTACGTGTTTTAAGTATGAAATAATAGGGAAACGCTCTATAAATGAGGAGAAAATGCGAAATATTTGGCTGATTCCTGATTATTTAATACTTCAGTGTTGTTGTTTGATCTTCAGAGCGCTATAGGAGAGTTCAAAAAATGGATCCTTTAACTTCATGTAAAACAACATTGCGTAAAGTTAATCGCACATGAAACAGCTCGAATTCAAATGGTACATACAATCATTTCTCAAATTTCCCTCAGAGTTCACTTCCACCTCCTCGGGAAGTGAAAATTCCCCACAATTTTGACCATTACGTTGTTTTAGAAAATCATGCAAATACAATTCGTCTGAAATTTACAAATCTTTCTAAATAAAAAAATCTTTCTATTAGTTAAGTACGCGACAGTCCAAAAGAATGCTTCGTAGTCATAGCACTCTGAATTCTTAGCTCTAGATAACTCCCTTGTCATTCTGCTGTTCTTTTGCTATTTATGAGCTCGAACGGTCTCATTCAACCAAAATGAACATAACGATGATCTGACTGTGCCATATAATTCAGCGGTAATCTCAAATGAATAATCAAAGTGTAAAATAAATAACAAGAGCTATGTCTGAAAGGAACAACGCTTCTCATTTAAAAATTCCACAATATATTACAGCAATCCAAGGTGGTCATTACAAGATGGCTCTATGAAAAACGCTTCTAAAATTAGTTCTTTCGTAAGTGAAGCAGCAATTATTTACAGTCACGAATTGGGCTGCTGAACCCCTCGCTATATAGCTTTGTTCAATTTCGCCATGAATTTGGCATTATAAAGTGATTAATGAGGTAATTATCAATGTTGCACGTTTATCATTAATTTGTGCAACATTTAACTGACTCACTTATGACTGCGATAACAAAAAAAAAAAAAAAAACATCGAAGAAATAAAACTTTTGATAATGCGGCTTATTCAACAAATTTTCAAAACTAGGTTTTGCAAATTGAATTAGAACCGCATGTTGCTGTCACTCTAGAAGCCTGGCTATAAGCATCAATACCCGATTCACATCTCACAATAAACCGACGTCATGAAACATTTCGTTATGGTCACGAAGTTAATATGGAAAACTAAGGAGGTGAAGTGACCGTATTCGTAAGTGAAATTGCTGCTACACCGAAATGCGCTCCCAATGCAAGTTGGTCTGCCTTCACTCGCTGCCACCGAAACGTTCCGTTTGTTTTCTGTCAACTGAGCCATATCGCACGTGTATATATGACTGCGAAGAATTTCTGCGTTGTATGTGTTGGGTTATGCAAATATGATACCGATGATCTAAACTTTAATCTTCCATTCGTAAAGAGCACAATTGCATCAATGAAATCAGAAGTAGCCCTTGTTTATCTTGCCCAAGACCACACTGATAGGATTTGAACTCTAGGCTTAATTTTGATAAGCGACATATAAATTGTTTGCTTCCCTTCTAGAGAATTTTTTAACAACAATCACGCAAACATCGATTTTAAAGCTGAAATTTTCTTCGTAAAGCCTACATGAAGAAAGCAGAGATCCAATAGGGAAAAACTAGTGGCATGTTGGCATCGCATAATTAAAGTGAGTACCTTGCAGGCTTATTTAGGATCGATGGAATATATTGCTCTTTTCTGCGCTTTTTGCACAATGTTAATCAGCTGTGTGCACCATCATACCTTCAGCGCTTGATTTATTAAAAAAAAAAAAGAATTCCATTGGTTTGATCTTCATAAATCGGACGGAGCAACCTTATTTAATCATTGTTCCTAGCATAACTGAATTAACTACACAAAACTCGCTAGAAACTGTGATAGGGCTGTGTTATGACAGAAACGCAAAAGCATTTTACATCTATATCAACAATAAGCTAAAGAAGTGCTATAGCGTACATACAGCGAGAAGTGATGGCGATGACTATATGGTTATCAATAACCAGTTAAAATGCAATGTGCTTGCAGATTACTTCCTAAATTTTTGTAAAATGCAACGGTGTGTTGTTGGACTTTGCTGTATGGTGCAACAAGCAATAGAGTTTTCTTACTGAAAAGCAGCCGAAAATTGGAACCAGTATTCTGCTCGCTTTGCAGCACAAATCTATTGAATATTTTCGAAAGTCCGTCATTACTTATTGCCGAGATATTTTCGAATAAAGTACGCTGTATTTTGGATTTCTCTGGTTTCTGAAGTCTTACTATCATAGAGCACCCAAAAATGCCTCACCTTTTTGCTCTGTGCAAAGCTCATCATCATTCACACCAACCAAATCAAGAGATTAAAAAAATCTTTAAAATTGAATCAATGCAATATCGCAGATCCAAATCCTACTTCATTCCTTTATGATGTTTTGTGCGGCTTCTCCGGTGTTTCGTTCTCAGAATTGTTTTACTTTGCCTACCTCCGTTGTCAACGTTCCAGCTAGCTAAAAAGTGTCACATAAGAAACAATGTTTTGCAATTTCCCGTTATGCACTGTATGAGCTTCAATTCCGCTTGCTGCTGAATTCGTTGACGCGTGCTTATCCTCGACATTTAAAAGTGCTGTTTAAGTTGTTTCGATCTTCATCCCATTATTCGTTCGAGTTGTTGCCTTGAAGACAACTTGCTCATTCTTTCTTTCATTATTTACACACTTTTAGTATGTTCTCCTATATTCGGACATTGAAATAAATATTTGCATTTTGCAATGAATGCGACTCAAAAACAAATGAATTGCTTCGCTGAAGACTGATATTGATGGTCAACAGCAAGTAAAGTTTTCTGGATAGTGGGATAATCAATGGATGTGGTGGCTGGAATGTCAGAGCAAGTATATGGCCAACGTTGATGGTATATTTTTCTTTCGTAGATCTACTTTATGATTAATATCTGAATAACAAAACGGTGATGACGTACGCACTTTGCAGCAACTCCGATTTCGAGGGAACGCTAACTGCAACGTAAAGGCGCGGCTCTAGCAAATTTGCATGGACAGGCAGAAGGTAAGCCCGAATGTATTAAAAAAAAACGAACTGGTGAGAAGAACGAGAGCAACTAATGTGGGTTCACCAATATGTCTGATTTCAAGCAAGCGCTGGAGAAGCTGGCACAATATGTGCTTTCGCTGCAGCACTCAGTACACCGACGGTTTCATAAATTGCCAACAAACAATACAAGACGCGTAATAACGCGTTCACATCTGAACCGATCTGAATACTTGTGCAAATTCTCTACAAAAGATTGGCATTATGTGATCTGACAGATCAGTCAAACTGCTGTAAAATGCATCCTGACTTTTGAGCATTTCTAAGCATTCACAACTCCTTGCGAAATGATTAGCCAACTTGAAAGAAAGTAGAAAAAATCATGTATAGTAAGAAACATGTGGTTTTGCGGCTTCTAAAACCTAGATGCCAGACACAGACACACACGCACTGCTATTTAACATTGTTATAATGCGCTCAGAAATTAGAAAATAGGAAAGAAATGCAGATGATCTCATTCCTGGAATCCCTGAGACTTTAAAAACAAAGCCAACACCTCAGCTTCAGGATATATGAGCCCATCAGTGCAGTAGAACATTTCAAATAAGCCGTTTCTCATCAATAATTCTATACTGCACCATCTTACAACTTAGCATAATTACCCATTCGATGATAAAACAAATTACTACCGAAAAATGTTAGGAATATTCATTGGAAGAAAGAGGAGGCAAATATTTGAAGCGCAGCAAATCTTAAGCATAGCCTTCTTAAGATGACCATTCCATCTTTCCAATCATTTTTTGAAGGACAAATCACTCTGTGGAAATTATCAATTAGCGTTTATTTCCCTCAAATTGCGGCCATTTCGACTAATTTTTTCAACATATAGAAAGAACTATTTCCTGCGATAGGAATTTTGTATATCGAAACTGTTTCCATAGTCGCAGTTCAATTGAAAAGCGCAACGGATTTCTCACTTCGAAGAGTAGAAAGTCTCTCAAATTCGCGTCTTACGAGAACAAATGGAGGTAGGAACGACACTATTTGCATGCAAGCATAGCAATCTTTAGATGAAGATTTAAGCAAGAACTGATTCGTAGGAAGATGACTGCTATCGAATGGCCGAGGTTTTGAATGACCTCCTCATATTTCCAGTCACAAATTACTGAGTTCACTTGAAAACATGCCCTTAGTGCCCACTGACTCGCAACGTTGAAACCCTGAGCCTATAAGTAAGAACTGCCTTTAATGGCCCGATGCAGCTGTACCCGGATCTTGAAATGACCAGTGTGAATGGAATTCGGTTGGAAGAACGCTGAAGAGGATTATGGTGAACTTCGATAAAACCTTTAAAGCGAATAAAGATAAGCTGTAAAGTAACACATCTGGATTTGAGCTTCTCCACTGGCATAAAGAGATACACTGATTTCAATCGACTCTAGAATGACCATGCAATAGAATGGAATGCACACTTCCATTAATATACATCCTAAAGCAGTGAACGATTTCACTAAAGAACGGATAAGACACAGGTTGGAAAATCGACTCAGGTACATTACAGGAAGTTCGACTACAGTCGACTCAAATGACTTATCTTCCATTTCCGATCAAAAGCACATAGAATGTCGAATTAATCTTGTAAAATGGGGACAGTTGAGCATTGATTGCAGGACAAATATATATATATATATATATATATATATATATATATATATATATATATATATATATATATATATATATATATATATAATGTATATATATACATATGTATATGGATACATAGATAAACATGGAGAAATGGACCACTCAGTACTGCATTACACTGAACAAATAAGGATAAAATGCTGTGAACGTATTTAAATATCGACGGTAAATCATGGCACCACAGAACACTGACAACCGCCCACACGCGCCCGACTCCGACATATGCCTACTGACGCCTGTCTCACACCGCTACCCGTTTTGTCCTACACGATCACGTGCACATCACGTGATCGATCGCCTTGAAAACATCCTCAAGGTTTGGCAGTGATCACCATCGCAATCACCCTGTTATCTGCAACGCTGTAAAAACGTTCAAGGAATCGAGTGCTCTTTGACCCCTATATGTTTTGATACACAACATTGGGTCACGGTATACTCAATAACTCCGACATGCACGTATACAATGTTTATTAAGCAGGAAATAAAATTTGCAGAAACAACCGAAACCCATCACTAAGCTATCCTATAGAGGCTTATTGGGTATAGCGTTCCTCTTTTCTAGACAGGAGTTGCTAAATGCAAAAAAAGTACATCCCACTTCCATTCTATTATCAAATGAAGTGTATGAATTTGAATAAATTGTTGACATAGTGAGGTGTTATGGCCGAGTTGGGTCTCAATAATGAGTTCGATCTCAATTGTTTAATTAGCAATGATTCATTAGAATTTTATACACGAGGGGATCATGTGCAATTAAACATACAACATAAAAATAATATTTTCATTTAGAGGAAATGAAATCCTCTGTGAATTGATCGAAAGGTCATTTCCACAGATAAAACCACTCCTATTAGTGTTCATAAAAAGCGCATGATTTTTAAATTTCACTTTTTACAATGAAGAAATGAACACTTGAAATGTTGCCTTGATGAATTTTCTTCATCGAGCAGGAGAAATTTCCGAAAATCACAGAGTCGTTTAAATGTCAATATCAGTCTAAAATCGAATGTTGGATAAACTAGATTAACAAAAACTGTTGAAAGCAATTGTTTAAACAGTTTCTTCATTCTGATTCCACATAAGAAGTTGAGCTCAGAGAAGCGTAAACAAGAGCAACAACGATATATATATATATATATATATATATATATATATATATATATATATATATATATATATATATATATATATATATATATATATATATATATATATATATATATATATATATATATATATACCTTTAGACTAGTTAACGAATTATGTAGAAATTGTTGCTGGAATGGGTGACCGAGGCCGGAATGAGGAAATTTAGATGGGCGGCGAAGATATCCGCACTGAAAAATGACGACTGGGCGAAGAGAACAACAGAATGGACACCACGGATTGGCAAAAGAAGTAGATGCCCACCCGCAATGAGGTGGAGCGACTCCTTAAAAAAGACCGCAGGAACCAACTGGATCAGAGAAGTACTGAATCGAGACAAGTGGAAGTGATGTGAAGAGACGTTTATTGTAATGCATGATCTACTGATTGAAATAAAATAAAATAAAATAAATAAAGTAGAGACTTTTTAAGCACTGGCGAACTAAACCATTCATTCTATTTTGGGATCTTTTGAATTTAAATGTTGGTGGCTAACATCCTTCTCGTTGATGCTTTAATAATCTCCCAGAGAATTGCATACCTATTGCTTACGGTAGAGGAAACAAATGGATAAGCGTGCCAATATGTGATTGTACGTAGTGCTCCTGGATTTTTGGCATCACACCAACCAGTTTAATGAATTATCATAAAATACATGCACCAAAAAATATGAAAACAGAAATAATTAATCGCGAAGAGATGCCTGATGTAATATTTTCGGGTTGACTATAGCAAAACGGAAAACACTTTTTGTTGTGGTCGTAAAAAAAGACGGATGTCGGTCGCAGAGACTGTAAGTGGATGAAAGCTCACGCTAACAGAAACAATGCAGACTGAACAGCCGGCGAAATATATGCGCCATTTAATACGGTAATAGCGGTACCAAACCGTCTGACGGCTCGACAATGAATGATGCACGGCATGGTCGATGAGGATCGAAATAGCTGACAAATATTTGTATGGCGTGGGAATCTACATCTCAACACCAATAAAATATTTGCAAGAGGTCAAGCGATAGGTGGATATGCACTAGTAAGTCTAAAGATAGACCTGCGCTCCAGGTCCAAAAACCAGCCTACAATCTGAATCTTGCAGTCAAATTAAAAAAAAAGAAAAATTGAGCAGTGATAAAGTTGAACTTGCAGCCGTTCAGGACCGCATGCCTATCTACTTTCTGAGCCATCAAATCATAAGGCTAAGTAGGCTAACTCCTATGGCATTATAAGGCTCGTTTCTGTTTATGCAGGAGTTTTAGGGCGATGGATTACAACTGGAAGTTTGAAAACCTGCAATAAAATTCTCGAGCTGTCATCTCATCACCTGACAAGAGCTAATAATCCGGAACCCTGCCTATGTGCAGCTGGCGGGAGCCCTCTAAACATTACTTCGATATTTCAAATAATTAGAACACAACTTCTGATTTATTAAATGAAACATTTGCAAAAATCCTACACCGCACTGACGTTTCAAATGAAATAGTACCCCATGCACAAGTAATGACATTAGCCAACAAATGATCGAGATCCATCAATAAAAATAAGGCTTCAGTGAAAGTACAAACCTGCGTACAAAAACTTCATCCAAAGCAATATGATAATAGCTCTTGGCATCTTTACATAGTAGAACGTTACCCGAATTTGGTCACGAAAAGCCTTGAAAACAAGCGCTCCCTAGCACTTGATCATAAATGCCATCAATGATCAGCAGGAAGCTTGATTGAACCTAACCTAGGTCATTTTCGATTTAAAGCAGGGAGATATTCACATCTACTTTTGAAGAGGCGATGTATCCACGACTGTTTTACATAAGTGATCGATGCTAGCGCAAAGGGACGTTCAATTGCGCAAGCTTAGGTTTCTATGCCGTTATCATACAATTTTCGATTATCACCCTTCTCTCGCCCCATCCCCTGGCTGCAGTTAAAAAAACTGCGCATAAAACTTCTTGAAAGCATGAAAATTTGACTTAAAAGAAGTGTTTTCGTCCACCGATCTACCGTTAACATACAAAAGCATAAAATAATTACTACATGGAGATATTAACCAAAGTATTTATACAAAACGTACGAGGTAATAACCTAAAGTAGAACAAATTTTACGTGGGAATGACCAATAAAGGGATATGAAATGACAGAAGAGAGAAACGGTGTTCCACATTACGGACTGTTCTTAGCAGATCCCACTGCAAGGTCTTTTGCATATTTTCCTCCTATCCTAGTTACTCATTTCTTCAGACACTTCGCTCTTTCTTCTTCAGTTCTGCAAAGAGTTTTCGATTCGGTGTTATTGAATGCCAAAGAAATCTTCAATAGCCTCGATGAGATCGTTCTTCTTGGCAGATGACTTGAAAGGGATAGCCAACTCCGCGGCCTTCGTCTTCAACTGTGAGACGGTTAAGAATTTCAACTGCAATAGCAATATACTGCTGTCATTGCAAACTGTTACCAGCTATGCACTGAAGGAAGCAGCAATTATGGATTTCATAAAACACTAAGCCTTGAGATTTCTTCAATGTTGCTTCACAGCTTTTAACATTTTTCTGCATCCCTGGCCAATAAACTCGTAAGCTGACATGGATTTTCGACATAAGTATCGGTATGCCATCGAAGAGCCAAATCAAGATATCTACTTGTGATATAACACCGCAGTGATCACATTTGCTCGCATAATCGATTCTCGTTTATTGTTCCTCACATAATGTCACTGATCAATTTATACGGTCTGGTGCCGCCCTAAGCGATATCTGGGGCCTATATAGGTCGGGCTTGGCCCGCTTATGTCTTTTGTTCTACTCGTGTTTAGGGGCCCTGGTACTCTCTCATAAAATACTTCTTCGATGGACGGTTATCTGCTCCTGCCCTCTGCCTACATTCGGTCCTCCTGAGCGCCGCCGCTGCCAGTCACAACAACAAGCACCCAGATATTCGAACACAAAATACCTGATGGTTATTCGCGAGTTGCTCGAGGCTCATATCGTCATATTTCGTCTTCTTCGATTTCGGATCCTCTTTTCCTTCAATATAGGTCCCAGCATTATGTCACCCTCTGCTTAACTAGTCTCATTTTATAGAATTACTGACTCAACGCCAAAACCCAAGAAGCTCAAATCAATTATCAATAATCAATACTGTTCCACCAGAGCTGCTTGAATTTGTTAAAGTGACCAAAGCTTTCAAATTTTTCGTCCACTCCAATTTGGGAAATTCTAAGCAAATATGGCAAATTAAGCTTTTTATGAAGACATAGGTATCATCCTCTTCGATTGTAGCGCTCGATCTTTGCAATTCGCGAGCTCCGACAATATGGAACGTCAATGAAACTTCTCCCACACAATCAACTCCACCTCAGCTTTTTGCTAGAAATTGCAATGCTATTGACGTATTTTATAGAAACTGGGTTAAGAACCGGCACAAAGCAATATTGTAAAGTTTGGCTCTTTGAATCATCCCACACAAGATTTCCCAAAGTAAAACTTTCAAAAGTTATGACCAATCATTACGTAATTCCTAACTGCCGTTTCTTTCTTTCAAGTAGTTTTCATTAACGTTTCTCTAATCAATTCATTTTAAAATAAAAAAGCAGTAAAAAATTGTATTTCTTAAATTTCCAAATTGAAGACGACTCAATAGTTTAGGAAGAACTGTTTATTGCAAAAGCATAAAAAATATTTGATTTTCGATAGCGATAATATAATACAATTAAATTCGTTTATTACCTGAATTAGCATCCAATTTGCGCCCTTTAGAAGCTTTCTTGGCCTCTGGATTATAATCATCCGGTAGGGTGAGAGAACGGAACTCGTCCAGTTCTTTCTTGATTCTCTTACTGAACGCTTCATGTGCAAAATATGGCTCTGAAATTCAATCATAAGATTTCGTGCCTAAAAATTGTCGCTCCATTGCCTTACTTTGTATATCGGCTTGAAGAGCTTCCAAATTCTCTCTTCAAGCTGAATCTTCTCCATCTCTCTATCCTTGCAACTGGAATCTACTACTGAATTACTTCGAATTCGTCCAATAGCACTCCACTGGCGTAAATTTCATTTCTGATATTAAGTAAAATAAGTAAAGTTTAAAAGCGAAAATTCTTTTATTAAGAAAATCGGTATCACCTCAATGTTGCAGGTGTAAGATATCACATTCTTGATTCATTCACAGGAAGAAGTGGTGAAAATATACGTAAATAGAAAATTTTACTGGTCAATGGGTCACGAATACATCCACAATCTTATCCACACAGATAGTGACAGTTCCTGCCGAATAAGGAATGGGACGAAGATTATAGGACTGTGAACCCAAAAGTAAAACATCGCGAAATTCGAAACCTTTATTAACTATCCAAAGAAAAGCAAAAGTGAGAGAAAACCTCGATCAGAAAACGTTATAAGAAGGAGTAGTGGAAAGCAAAACATCGACACATCGCAAAAATTCTGGTTAAGGACTGTCTGGATATTTCAAATTGTTGCTGGCTTAGAGATTGTGCTATCACAATAACAGTATATGTGCTTTTCTATAAAACATTCCTTTGCTAGGAAAAATATGAACGGATCCTGTCATTAAATCTGACTCAATGTCGGCACCTCTTTAAATAAAGAAATTCCATGCGAAAATATTCAGTATGAGACTGCTGCTTCGTATCAAAACCAAAGCACGAAAGCTCTTGCATTATATGAGATCGGATTCCGCTTTGAAATCCAACTTATGTCACTTATGCAGAACCCTTAATTTAGCTGAAATAATTCGTAACCCACAGGTTCGAGAAATGTTTCTTTCAATCCATATTGTGCTACCTCCAATCTTCTTACACGGTCCATGTCCACAAACTTTTCATTACATCACTTACTTACGCTCAAACTTTACAACTGCAACAGGAAATTGAAATCTTACGAATTTGATCGTCAACTTCAGAAACTTCGTCGAGGTCCAGGGCCATCGCTTCGATAACTTTATAGTGTTTCTGGATGACTAAAATATACCTAACGTTTTTATTAAACCTGTTGTAAGAAAAAAACCTTGTCGATTAACGCCTTCGCAGTGAAACACAAATAAGAAATATAAAAAATTCAATAACGCTACTTCCGCAAACTGACATTAATTCGAGGTGAATCCAAAATTTACACTTCTCGAAGATACAATTTGATGCCCAACTGTAAAATAGTATGATCGTCTTTCTACAGCAAACATTAAACAGATATTCTTTTGTTTCGAGGATCACACATAAAACCACAGTAGTATTAGAAAAGATACGAAAAATGCCACCGGCATCAATATGCGGTAACCGCTTATAACGCTGTGAGGAACAAAAGGAATGAGGCAATGAAAACGCAGACAAGCAAAAAGCATAACAATGGAACAATGCGGTGGTCACGTTTAACTTGAAACCATACGGACAGGTGCATTCAAGGAATTGTCATAATATGCGCTATTCGAATTTCGCTTACCGAACTAATCAATTGCATTCATCGTCAATAAATGAAAAGTTGGGCGCAACAGTGCATTTATTTTAAATAATTCGATATATTTTTTAAAGAAAAAATAACATTACAACTACGCGCTCTCTATTTACGAGGAAAATTATTCTACATCTCATACAACGAAAAAATGGCTTTGATGGCGCCTATAACATTCTTTGATATCTGAGAATAAAGGGGAAGAAATGCGCCATTTGCAGCTTCGCGAAGATAGAAGAACGATTGAAAGACGAGCAAATCAATATAAAATTTACCAGGGTTCGAGAACTTCTCAGGATGGTAATCCAAAGTCAATTTACGAATCACACTTTTAGCAGCATCGATCTGTTGTTGAGTGGCTGAAATAGATAAAGGTCTGTAAAGAAAATTGTAGTCAATAAAGAGAGGGGATGGGATGAGAAAACGCGATGACGGCAACTATCACTCTCAATCGCAAAAAAATGATGTCTACTTTTATACATCCTGAAATTGCCAGCGGAATATAATCCGCAACACTAACAAATTCAGGATAAAAAACTATACTGCAAAAGAGAGACTCCCATAAGGGAAGTTAACAAGACATTACATGTCGCATGCCATGTATATAACAAATCAGCAGCAAAAGTTTATTGGAACTAACTTCCGAAGAATCCTTCCGAATAAACAAGAATCCAGTAACAATACCTCATAGACTGCAACGTTTCAGTGTTTCCTTCAAGATCTCAAAAATATTCAATCGTGCAAATACATCCAAAAATTTAGAAAGTGGAGGAAGGAGAGAAATCCCATAACCTCTCCAAGCTGCAAGGAGATATCGCAAAAATAGTGAGAAAATTAATGGAAAGTGTTTTCTGAATTCTATAGAAAACAGCATTCAGAAAGAGCGAATTCACAGCCTATATATCCGCACCCGCTCCCGTTATTTATGCCAATAAAAAACATTCACACATAAAAAACTCGATCTAAGATAAAGTCTAACTGAAGAGAGTTTCAGTGCATCAACAACAAACCTTTTGGCCATTCGCCACCATGACAAAGCATTTGCTCTGATAGATCTCGTTTATCCTCGAAAAATGGCAAATACACTAAATGAAATCCAGGATATCGAAATTTATCACTCGCTTTCGCCTATAAACAATAATTTCATCATGTTATCACCTTAACACGACGCAAACAATCACTCTGGCTATCCTTTTTTTCTGCAATTATACATATTAGAGGGAAACAAGATAAAGTAATGATTAACTTAATTCAAAATGAAGTTGAAATTAAGTCTGCTTCAAAGATCTAAATCAAACCTTAGAGTTGTGAACCGATTCGCTCGACGATTGAGGAACAAGAGCGACCAATTTTGGAGGAACATTTTCCTTTTGTGTATAACGACAAATAATGATTTTCTTTTTATTCTCGCAAACCTCCAATAGTGTACGATAGAGACGTGTTGAACCGATTATTTGCTGAAAAAAAATAATATAATAACAAATCCTTTATGTATTTCAATAAATGAACAAATAAATAAAATAAAAATTTCTAAGTAAATTCTTTTGTTTCAAGCTGATTTCATTTATATCACATGAGTGGCATCAACGTTAAATCTGTGATAATTATTTGCATTCCGGAAAGAGAAGAAATGCAACAAAGATAATCGGAAAAAAATAAATTCTCTTTTGTCAACATCCTTCATTTGCTAATGAAAATTCAATGAAGAATATAAAAGATTGCTATTATTTATTTGAAACACGTTTCCTTCAAAACCAAAAGTCGTATTAATTTAAATTAACATTTCAGAGAAATATCGACTAAAACTAACCGATTCCATTGGATATACATATTGCGAGCTTCGAACATGATGTGAAAGCTTTAATGAAGAGATCGGTTTGAAGCCAAGCAATAGAAGTCCTTAAATTTGAAAACAAAACTATCAACGACATTGCTATCAGCGGTGCTTTAATCACTGTGTTTATTTGGTATTGCGATGCATATGTCTATTCTTAATGATAAAATTTTGAAGCCCGAGATGCGTTAAGATTTGTCACCACAATAAAATCTCTTAAGAATGAAAGTTCAATTTAAAATTCAGAAAATAAAACACATTTCGTTCAATTCACCTACATCGACCTATCAACGTAAAGAACGATGAAATAAGACTTCTGCACTGAGATATCTGAGAAAAAGAAAACAACAACGTATCAAGAATTTCGACAATTCCCTCATCACTCGCAATAGCTTAGTGTCAACACTAGATCTGCCAATCGGTTAGTGAGAACCATCTGATAGATATACTAAACTGCTATATTTTTCAATAGTAAAAAGTAAAAATCTCAGTACAAAAGGGTGAAGAATTCTGGGACTGATTTAACTGGTAAAAACAATAGTAACCTTCATTATCAACAATCAACAAGTAATAATAATTTACCAATATTCAATCTGGATAATCAATAGGTCTGTTATCATATTAGTCCGTAAATTACAAATATTTATCATCTGGCTTCAGCTAAAGCCGCTTACTACAACAAAATCCCATATGATCCGATCTTTATTATTCAGTCCATGGGTACCTGTATTGTGCCGTTTGCGCCAATTTAGACTGTTTTTCAAAAAAAAAAAAAAAAATTCTAGCCGTATGTACTATGGATGTATGGGTCACTAAGCATTGACTCCATGAAAAAAGATCGCAAAACATAACAAATATATTCTTCGTGCAATTCAGGATCGCCTTTTCGTTTCTCAATGAAACGATGACATATTCACCTGGTGGCGTCAGTCTGCGCAATTTTTCGATTTCTTCTGCGGTCATACTCACTTGTGCACCTCCAACTTCTTGACGTCGAGTTATCTCTTTATCAAATAAGGGTATTTCTTCGCCAGTCTGCAATCATACAATAATATTTAACAGCTTATAAATATTTATAGGCAATATTCTCAATAAAAGTTGAGAGCAAGCTTCCTAATTGCTATGCGACAGCTACTAATTTCAATAAAACAATGATTATACGAAATACAGTGCACACAGAAACGATCACTTCTCATTTTAAATAAGCTAACAAAATGGACAAAATAGAGAAAAACTGAGGCAGAATAAGAGACAATATGAGAGGGCAAAAAGTTTTGATCTTAAATTAAACAAATTAAATTATCTTAAATTTCGACCTTAATTTAAACAAAAATGATCAGCTGAGATCGTATACAGGAGCAAAATAAGGATCGAATGCCAAAGAATGATTCGCCCTAAAAAAACTCAAGTTGACTTCACCTACGAAAGAACGATGCGAATTCAAAGAGGGAAAGGGAAGAAACGATTTATTTTCTCCCTCGTGTTGTTAGCTTAAATCGTCGTCGACATGATTTGCTGGATTCAGGATTACTAATGACTGACTTCGCTCGTCATCGAATATTTCAGAATGAACATCCACTAAAAGCGCCACCTGATTGCTTTAAATGAACAATAGCTCTTCGACATATATAAGGTAGCAACTTTGGCCTACGCCTTTCCAGGAATCACCTGAGTGAAAAGATAAGAAGCCAACCTAGAGAAAACTATTTAACTTGGTGAAGCCAGAAATCGCTTCCCCTGGCCATAATATTGCAAATTGCTTATAATAAAAATTTGGAAATGTTTGATCAGAACAATGAATTCTGATTGCTGTAAAGGCCAACCTGCTTTTTGGTATAGATGAAGGAGCGCTGCACGATTTCATTACTTTCAGCATCCAGTGCCACTGCCGATGGAATTTTTTCGGGTCGAATCAACGAGTATCTGCAATATTCACATAAAAAACTTTCATCATATACGTAAAACTATCCACTGCACCATCGTGCACTCAAGGCCCCTTCTTTATTGTGCATCGTGTAGCAGAGACCCTCTGCTCACAACTTCATATAACACGACAGTTTTTTTTTTGCGTCTAATTCATAGTAGTGACTTTATCGGCATAAATACAAATCATGCTTCAACGGAAATCAATATAGATTATGCCGTAGTCGGAAATGCACACGAAAAATGTCTTAGACAGAAACGCTACAAACTATGTAATGGTCACAAACCTATATAAATAACGTCTTTCTAATAAACCTACGCAATATAAGTCTTGGCTATATTAAATAATGAAGCTACGTTCCTCAAAACAAATTTACATAAAGTATCGGCCAAAAACCTGTACAAACGGACGCAAATGAATATTACTTATGACTGTGTTAGCCACAAGTAATATATAAAAGATGTTCTGGAGGCATTTACATATATATATATATATATATATATATATATATATATATATATAAAGTTGTGTCGCGGTCATAAACCTACATAAGTTGCACTTCGACGATATATATATATATATATATATATATATATATATATATATATATATATATATATATATATATATAAAGTTGTGTCGCGGTCATAAACCTACATAAGTTGCACATCGACCATAAATCTACACAAGTTACTTAGCCACAAGCCTATACAAATTGTGCCCTGATTATAAACACAAACAATTCCTTCGCCAGCAACACGTATAAATCGTGCTCTTGGCTATAAACCTACGAAAACTACTTCCTTAGCCCTCAGACACAAAGCCATGAAAAATGAGCCCTCGTCGTCGACTTGCATAAATCATACTCTACTCATAAACCTATAAAAATCGCTCTTCTAACAAAAATCTGAAGAAATAACGCCCTAACTACAAGCTTTGGCAAACTGGATTTAGCCACAAGTCTAAATAAATCAAATCTCAGCCGTAAGCCGAATAAATTTTGTCGTGGCCACAAAAAATATACAAGCTATTTAATAATAGAAATTGTGCATCGGCCACAAGATTATACAAATTGTGCTTTGGTAACAAACTTACATAAACTTCCTTCGGCCTAAAACGTGCACAAATTATGCCCTGGGGATAGACCTACGTAAACAACTTCTTGGCCATGAGCCTTTCTTTCCTCATGTGACACAACTAACAGCCCATATCAAAAAAGAACAATTATCAACATCTGTCACGACCGCCAATAGATGCTGCATAGTAGGAAAGCTTGCCAGTTGCACGCGAAATAAAATGAATTAAGAGGGAATGCAACTGATGTCTGCGAGAGCGGAAGTAACCTAAAAAGTGCCCACAGCTGATAAACAGACATCTTCTAAAATGACGACCGAGTTCTCCAGTTTCCTTTTTTGAGGATGCAGTTTCCAATGGAAGATGGATGTCCCACTCCCTCTCTTCCCCATAAAGAAATTTGGGAAAAGGATATTTTAAACATACCGCAAGAGAGGTCAACCATTCAAGATGCGCTTCCTAAAGATCTTAGGATGGGAATATTTACCTCAGAAATGACCTTCTGACTTTCAAGTCAAGGAATGACAACTTTTTAAAAGAAATCACAAAGCAAAACGAACATTCCAACAG
Source organism: Baylisascaris procyonis (assembly GCA_037389465.1). NCBI lineage: Eukaryota > Metazoa > Nematoda > Chromadorea > Rhabditida > Ascarididae > Baylisascaris > Baylisascaris procyonis. The sequence goes on along the minus strand of JAZARR010000154.1, from coordinate 2,404,204 downwards.
CCAATTTTACATCATCACTAAGCGAAAAGTCGATACTCGAAATATTCCTTCGTGCGTACTGCTTCCGTGGTATACTGAAAGAACAAAAGCTTTTAAATGAGTTCATGGAAGAATTATCAATTTATGGGAAATTCCTCGCTAATCGATGTTAAACTTTTCAAAGAATACTAGATCAATGCTCATCTCAACATCAAATTTCAACAAACGTTGCAAAATATTTTGTTTGATGGATACTAATAATAAATCTGAAGAGCCCATAAATGCTCGCAAAAAACGTCCATAAAAAGCTTATGAATAAGTAAACATGCAGCGCAACTTAATTCTCTTTTTGGAGTATAAAGAGATGGACTCAGTTCACAATTGTCATAATTAAACAGAAATGAATGATAAGAGACGATCCTGCAAAGCTCAGAGAATTTGTCCTGCGTATAATTATAGGTCAAGAAAAGGTCACAGTGATATTGTAAAAATTCCTCAACTTAATCATGACATACCAGTAAACCACTGCTGCTTGTTAAATGGGATTGCTAGTAATCTGCATTTGAATATTTTATTGTTATACCTGTTGTGCAGCTCACCTGAGCAACCAACTAAATATTTTCACTTCAAGCAGTTCGTATCTACAGGAACAGACTAGTGAACCCGAGCTACTTTTTCGATTCATTCGTTCACTTATTTGAACATAAAAACAGACACAAGTTGATAAACAATAGGTATGTAAATAGTGACAACCAGCTGGCTTTACGTTTCACTCTGTGCGAATTTTTCGTCCACAAAAAATATTTGATATGGCGCAACACTGAATGAGGCATTAAATTGCACAAAGCCATCATAAACATCAGCTGTTCAATTCTGGCACGAGAACGGCACCCTTCAGATATGCAAGAGCTACTGTATGCTTCCTAATACAAACCTACATAGATTATAAAAGCTCTCGCATAAATTCGGGAATTCTCAAAAGTCTCCGCTCCATTCAGCATAGCCTCAACAAAATCTGCATAATGAGGACTCTCTCTCTCTCTCCTTCCCCAGTTACTAAACATCTTCATCGCAAGACCTCTCAAAAGATAATCCTTCAACGTACAAATGAAAATATTATATGTATACGAGGAATATATCGTGTGGAATCATGTGGGAGTAAAAAAATGTTAACGAAATCTGTTTGCGATAAGGCAATAAACAGAGAAGGACACAAGTCAACTTTCTCGTCAAATGTAGATTCAGAATCCCATAATCAGAAATGATATTTCGATCATGGACCGTAATCTCTAATTTCTATTAAAAGTTAGCGACAAGGAAACAATATCAATTTGTTTCTGAGAGAAAGATGAGACGTTCTTTTAAAGCATACTCTTCCTCTAATTCCGCAATACTATAGCAATTCTTCTCCACATCCGTATCCAACTGCTCCTGAAAATCCATATAAAGCAGCATATAAGATTTATTTGAATAGAAGCTTCGGCATATCAAGACAATTCTTTATTCTAGAGATTGTTAAAACGGTTCTAAATCTTTTCCCACATAGACTGTTGACGTCATACGGCACTGTGTGAAGCTGTGACGTCCCTAAGCCTAAGAACTGAAAAGATTCGTGAATACGCGCGCATAGGAGATTAGCCCTCCATCCCAACTGGAGTTTCTGCTTCATAAGATTGTTCAGCGATAGGCTTCCATGGATAAGAGAAGGAGAAGAAGGAGGGAAGGTGCAGGAGTGACAAAATTATCAAAGAAATATGCAAGGTAATGTCATCTGTTGTGAATCACGTGATCATTTATGACAGCTATCATTGAGTAGTCGTCAGAAGACTAATTTCCTGGGCTCCCGAAGTCTTGTAGTAAATAAAAATTTGCACTGTTTTTATGCCCGAATAGGTAAACATTCTCGACAAATAATCCTTCCCTCTCAAACCTTATAACGATGAACGTTAGCATTCACCAATGAGAGCAATGAAAGAAACTTACCAGAATGTTGAAAGTAAATGCGAATTCCTCTTCCTTCGATAAGAGTGGGAAAATAGCGAATTCGGCGCCATGTTTTCTTAGATCTTCTGCGTTCTTCGCCGCACCAACAATGTGCTGTTTACTCGAACCAAAAGGATTGCTTTCGTTCGTAAATAAATAAACAACCTTCTTTTGGAACATCGGACTGCAAAAAGGATTTTCGGGATGGAATTCTGGATATGTGATAGCCCATCCTCCTTTGCTCCCAAAGAATTGCGGAAAACCTTAAACTTTCCGGGAAAACAGCTCGTGAAATTGGTAAATTTCAGAGCTACTGAAGAGTTTAAGTTTTGAAAGAGTTTCAGAACATACAAGTAGAGCACAAACATAGAAAAAGCAAGAGATATCAAACGAATGCCAAGCATAAACCTGTGCGTCGTTACTCGTTTAATGCACAAGAAAAGTACGTCACTATAATCACATTTCCCATGTCCACCACAAATATCGGTAAACGTTGATAAAATGTCATCTGAAAATTGTGCATAAAATATGCAAAAAACAAAGATAAATTGAAAAATACAAACGACGATTAAATCAACTGTGAATGAATATACAAATATTATCAAAAAAATTGCAAAATAGTCGTCGAATGATGAACATTGTAAAAAGTATTTTCATTTATGGTATAAAAAAGATGCAATCGAATATTCACCAAAAAAGATTCGATTAAAATAATGCGACCAATGTTGAATATAATGGTGTAATAATGGAGCAATTCTAAAATACACAACAAAATGCACCTGATTTAAGAAGTTCATTAACTTGTTTCACTCGTTCTGTATTAATCTGCGCAACATCTTGCCACACAACCACATTGTCCACGTTATGTGAATTATTCATCTAAAAACGTGCATTCATAATATTATAGTGGAGATGATAAATAACATCAAAAACAAAACATTTACATCAGTAAAATCTCATCTGATAATAGCTGCCATGATACGTGCCACTAACATTTCATCTTAGACAGCTGTAAAGCATGTGCATATTTATGCGTGAATGAACGGGTTATGCCATCCATATGTTCACAAATATTTGCCTATGTGAAGGAGAATTTGAATGCACGTCAGCATATTCCCAACAAGTTGCCAATGATGTCGGTGCCTCTAAAAGCAGCCTTTAAGACACAAAAAGAGGAAGTATAATAAATATCGAGTAGGAAAAAAGAACAACTCAAAAGCTGCAGAACTTCGAATAAATCTCTCTTGTTAAGAGCTCAGCTCTCCAACTGTCAATCGTTAACAAAATTGGATTATCCTCACTACTACTGCAATTTCCTAATCTAAAAAAATTGGCCTTAAAAGGAAGTCAAGCAGAGAAATTTAGAAAACGAATAAAAAAGAGAGGTAGGTAAAAATGATATTTAAACGTTTATTATTGGAAAAATCACCGTATTGATGAACACAACTGCTGTATATTCTTCACTGGATGTGACCGCTTTGTTCACCAACTGTAGTCGGATAATCTGAAAATTAAACCATAGAGTATTCTTCATAGATGGCCAATTTATTCTTTTCTCTATCCCATCTCTTTCCTTACCTAGAAAGTGGAAGGCAAAGGGAGGAATTCCCATGCTTGATTCTTTCCAAAAGTGCGGTATCTAGTTCAATCGAAATGTTTTAAAAATGATATCATCATCTAAGCCTATCCCTCATTCAAGCGTGCAATTCAACAAGCGCCGAATGGCTCAGAACCAAGACAGGCAGCAATCATTCAGCCGAACAAAGATGGAGCCGATAATGCGTTTGTTCTCAAAATGAACATCAAATTGCAATGGTTGGAATTTGCATTGGCTACTTTATTTCATCCCAATAAAGTCACGCTGTAAACGAATAGGGAAAGCTTTCGTCAACAATTGGGCTAGCTACCTTTTATTCGTCACTCAACACATATAATTTTCGATGATGACTGATTTTCAGTTTTGTTCTAAGTGGGATTGAAAATAATCGGGCAAATAGAGTTTACCGTCCACCCTGGTCATCAACTCAATCTTGCTAACAACTTCGCGGTGAGCATAGTAAACGATGGAACGGTAGCATAGGCAAGCTTTTATTCAGGAACAATGCCCCATGAGAACAGCGAAAAACCTCTTTCATTCACCGATTTCATCCGCGAGGATCTAGGCAGCTAAGTTTTGGCTATAACAGAAACAACAGGTGGACCCAGACGTGTAAAATGCCACTTCGAGACAACGTAATCTTCGAAGAAATTCGACGGCTTACAAATTTTTCTTGATACAGTCAAAGAAATGATCGGAGGATGGCTGCGCCATGTGGCATAGCTCAAAAGCAACGGATGAATTTCCCGTCTTGTCATCTGAGTCGAAAGCATCCACCAGGGGGCCCAGAAGCAGTATTGGTGGGCATAATGTAACTGCAATGTGCCCAGAACCAATTTATACGGGGAGAAATGGACTTCTATGAAGGGAAGTCAGATAGAGACGATGTTATGAATGGTACCTGTTGGAGAGAGGATCAAAAAAGTGAATGCATGAACAATTTACAGGCCACATATCATCGAACATTATATGCATAAATCTACATCGAACAGTCGGTTACTTTGTCTCCCTCTAAAAGGAATGCTAATTTTTGCAAAGATTCTCAAAAAGCGTATTCTAGAGAATTAAAAGTGCACAACCTTAAGTGCTCTTCTAAAGGCGCAATCCACTGAATTATCATCTTCATCCAGTTCATATTGTTCGAACATCTTTGGTGCCCCATCGATAAGAAAGATTGTGCATTTCTTGCCCGAATCAGATAATAAGTAAGCACCTTCGAGGTCATCATCATCATCAAATTCAACGTCGGACATACCGACCTGAGAATGCAATTTTTTAGAAACAACGAATAATAATTTTGAAGAAAATGACCGAAACAGCAATAAAAAAATCAATCTACAAAGATCCTCCCTAAGAACGATAAAGAAACAAATCAAGAGAGCAACAAGACAAGTAAATGAACCTAGCAAACATTAGCGTTGTTGTAAATTCCCTTGTCTATTGAATGAAGATTTCGAATGGTTGTAAGCCTAAGCCGAATGTAGATCGAATACAGAAAGTCACTTATAATATTGAAACAATGGATGAAATTTACATTTAAATGCCGCTATTTGAATGGTTCAAAGATGGAAATCGTTGGTCTGGCCTTACAATGACGCTGGTTAGGCCCATGGAAAGAAAAAAAACCTGGTGTTGCTCAGAATGTTAGCAGAATTATTGTTGAATTATAGGAGGTCCGAAATAAGATTAAAACACCAGCACGAATTAAGTGAGCAGAAGAGCAACTATCCCCAATTCTCACTTAGCAACTTTATTCATACAAATGCTCTAATAGGTTAGTTCACTAAAAAGCCAATGATGCCACCGTCTTTCAATTTCGTGAGTAGATTTTCGTGACAGACGACATCGAACATCTATGCACAATTAATATACGCAATTCCGATTCCACCTCTCATATTTAACGCAAAACGTTCAGTGTGAGTGAAAACTTGTTATTGAATCTATAAATAGCCTTGATTAGAGAACCAGAGCACCAAATTCAACAAAACGCAAATGCTTGTAATAGCGAACGGAAAAATTTGACAGCAAATCATATGCGCCAAAGAAGTATCATGCGAAAGCAAACATAATAAACTAGCAAAGAAAACAGGAAGTATTGCAGATCGGCCCGTAGTTTTCTAAATTTTCTCCACAACTTTCATCAGTCCTAAGATCAGACTACCAACATCAGTCCTACGATCAAACTACGAACGAACTACAATCCTTGAAGCTCAGATTTTGTGGAATACTTGCTAATGAGGCCCTTCCAACGGTCACAACCAACGATGCATCCACACTACATCCAGCAATCGTGCTAACTGGCGCCTTTATATCAGCCAAACACATTTTCGCAAACATAGCAGTCATACTTTGCCACAAATGCACACGTATTAGAGAGACAGAGAGAGGGCGCGCGTTACTAATGGGTGAGCATCTTACTCATTCAAGAATAAAAACGATAAACATCTCAAATAATGGCCACAAAGCTTGCGAGATATTTTGAAGAGAATTAAAGATTGCTTATTCATTTAACCCGAAACATCGTTCGCTATTTATAACCCTTCTATAACTAAGTTTAAAATAACGAAAATTTCATAAGATGGGAGGATGTTTCATCAAAAGTTGTTAAAAAAAGAGAGCAAAAAAAAAGTCTCACTGATCGATCGCTAAAATTGTTGAGTTCAGAGAAAGATTTTTTTATTAGCTGATGCTTGAACTAGTGGAAAATATTCAACAAATATTTTTAGTGGCATTGATACTTGAAATTTGTACCGAAAAATGGAGAAAACTATGGGCTGTATACAATACGTTTTGTTTTCTTTGCGAATTTTATTATGCTTGCTTTCGCCAATACTGATGTGCTACGTTACACTAAACGTAACTCTTTTAAAAGAGTTACAACTTTTATTTTCCACCAGGTGCAATATAAATTTGTGTAATAATTTTTAATAAATATCAACGAAATGTGCATTTTCCCTCAAGTACTCTTCAAGAGACGATAGCTATCTTCGGTTGGATGCCTTCTTCAAGGATTAGTTAAATGAATGACAACGAATCAATTGATGACAATGAACTAATGGCATTGAATGACGCCGATGACTTAATAAATGATTGTGATTAGTAAATGCACAAGTTGCAAGCGAAGCAGACAAGGAATGAATAAGTTCCGAGCAGAACCATCTAACAATTAAAGTTGGTTGATATCCAAATCTGTGGCGCGAAAGGATGCTGTGACCGAATCTGGCATTGAAGGCGTACCGGCGGAACAACAGAAACTTGTTTACTATGAGTAGGATAACCACACACCGATGAGTTGCGAAACACACACACACACACTGATTAGGAACCAAGACCGCAGCCTATTTGTATCTTCAGGTACGGCCCGGAAGGCATGGGAAGATCATAATCCACACGGCGGAGATACCACATCGAGTTCAAATAACCTATTATACAAATGAAGATCGCAATTACTACGATCACAAAACTCATTCGCGATCACAACAGTTCACTCGTTAACATGGATCAGCCGCTTACATCATCACAATGCTCTGCTACGAGACCTTTCCCATCATCGAATATTTGGTGTTTCTTTCATCGTTGAAGATGCCGGCATAGAGTAGTGTCTCCCCATTTTTTATAGCTCTTTAATTTTCCATTGTTCTGTGCATTTAAAATTTTTCACGCAGTAAATTTTTAAATTTCAACAATGCTGAAATCTAAGTTGAGTGTATTTAAAGAATCATAACAACCAATAATAGTAGCCTTAGCCACTATTTCTCCGCCATGAATTCATTGGATAGGCGCTGATTTTTGATCGTTGAATTACAAGGGGTACTTAATTTACCGAAGCGAAGCAAGCTGCATTTGTGCACTAATGAATGCATTCACTCGTGCATTCCTAGTGCTTCATTGTGAACATTCCATCTTTACGATTTTAGACTTGCCTTTTTATTAAGCGCATCGAAAATCAGTTTATATGAACTTGGTTCAAAGTAATTGTCCTCCTTACATTACATGCTCTCTTATGCTAATTTTATTCTACTATATATAGCCTAAATGATTGAGTAATTAAGATGAGATTGTTGTTACATTGGATGATATTAGACGTATTAGCCGTAGCAATTTACAAAGCATTTCTTTATTCCAGAATGAAGTAAACAATCGTTCGGTAGCACTAATACTAATAATATTTTCATGTCACATTTTCTGACGATCTTTTTAATGCACTTTCGTCCATCGTGTTTGTGCACATATATGTGTGCGCCTATGTGGCGCCTAGTTTAAGCTCAAGAACAACTGAAACTAGAGCTAAATATTTCGTGGACTTGTTGTATATGACGGGATCAACTTGCGTAATATTTCCAATGTTAATCCATCGATTTCGAATGGAAGCATAGATTTTAAAGGTACCAGGATACCTTTACTTCTAAATTAGCCGAATTTTTATTTCTCAAGCAGAAGAAAAATAATTATCTTCAGAGGACTTCTACAAGCGGCAACATCAGTCAAAATACAAATGCTTTATTTGAACATACTTTTTTAATTGACAGATTGTCAAGCTAGTGATTGTATAAGCGGAATGCGAAAGCGCATACTGTGCCAGTTGCCCTGCGGTGTTTCTTCACTTATTTTGGGAAAGTTAGCGAGAAGATTTCTTATAACCTACCCATGGGAGGTAAGCTATAAGCAATAAAGAGATGCCGAAGTGAAAATAACGCAAGCAGCCTTATAAAGCGATTGCAATCAAATCTGTGAGATTAAAATCGATGTGTTGAAACAAGAAAAAAGACTTTCAAAATTTGGCATTTTGATGAAACCATATTTGAATATTCAAATGTATTTTTTTGTTTATTGTTTGTTGAAAAGGCCAAAAGCAAAGTGAGCGATGAGTTCATTGAGTTTTAATGACATATAAAAGTTAAGCCGTTTTCTAATTGTCGTCAATTTTTGTGAGAAGTGTTCTCAGCAAAAAATATGCTTCAAAGCTGCTTGATTAAAATGCGAGGCGACATTTTCTGTCTCCTAAATCAGCGCTCTCCCCCGTGTTCATTTTTTTCAAATCTCACCCACGTACGGCAGAAACTTTCATAGATCTAATGGCGATTGAATTTTTTGTACGTATATTCGGTAGCAACGGTAAAATTTGAGCCTAATATGTAAATTTATTAGAAAATTTTCCTAAGCTTTAGAAAACTTTGGAAGTACCCGATGTGCAGACCTTAGAACTCTATTAGTGCAGACCTTCAAGCTTGTTTCATTACTGCCTTCATATGCATTATTCTTATATTCAGCATTATTTGCTAATGAGTTGTTATTCCATCAATACTAGTATTGCATATTATATTACTAATAAGCTGGTTCAATATAAATGCTTTCGATGGATTCGCCACGCTGAACACGAGGCCCTGGCATTTCTCCATATACAGTGTCATTGAAATTTTCGATATCACCGATTGCTCTTTCCCGTACCCTCTTATAAAGACAGAAGAAAGCAGCCGGCTGATAGTCCAGGTAGAATTTATGTGCCATCAATTCGGGTCGTTGATCAAGAATATGCAAATCGTCGACGCCATATACACAGGAATCACGGAAAAATTTACCTGAAAGTATCGCACTTTGATTTCTTTGCTGTACTTTTGCACTGAAACTCTTTAAAATCATTTATGTTTGCATCTTTATTTGTGTACCGTGTTTGACCTATTTTTACATCACGTCCGAATTTTATGAGACAGCCATGAAGCTTAACAGACAAAATCATTGTTCAAAGAAAACTTTTGGCTGTTTACTTATTATCAATTCTCTCGAGAGGCTTTCACAGTACACTTCTAGCAACTTCAAACTTCCCTAAGTCATGCCGACCACACAGTCAGAAATGTTGCTAGATGAGTGCACTAAAAATGGGTTTCGGGAGGGAATAGGCGACCAATGACCTTCCGGCTCACTGCTAGAGTTACCTTCTATTATTCAACCTTTTGAAAGTGAAGCATTTCCGAAAGTTCTTGTTTAATTAACAGTGGCAATGTTCTTATGAAAAGTGACGAATATTTATACCTGACATTCAAATGAGCTTACCTTTGCACATGTGCTGATATTTGGTACCAAACCAAATTTGAAAACGAGATATATAGTAAGGGAATGACGTAGCATCACTCCTTGCTTTATTACTATTTATAGCACGCAACCACCGCGACGCATCGAATCCGTTTGGCATCTTCAACGCTGAAAAAAAAAAATCCCATTGCTTCTGCGCTTTTTTATGAATAAGGTCAACAGTACGGAAACAGTTATAGTGAAAGTTATGAACTTATTCAAACTCAAGGCTTCTTGCCTGATTTATCGAATAAATCGATGTGTCTTCATATCGTCATTGCGTTTTTGACATCATGAACTTGTGACTAGAACGGCTATAGGCTTAAATAGTATAAAAACCATTTCTCTAAAGAGCAATAACTAGGAAAATATTGGGCTGGAAGGCAACCTCACTTTATTTAATGAATAATTTTTAATAAAACATCTGTTTTCTTAAAATGCATCATGGCATTGCTGTTCTTTTGCTCCTCCACAGTACTGACATTTTGTTCGTTCGATATGTTTGAAAAGTTATTCAATTTTGTTGATTTTGTTGATGCTGAATGTTCTCATGTCGTTTGAACCCACACATGTATTCCGCCTTGTGACCATTTACTTACTTAGATTACTTAGAAGTCGATAATCAACGAGCTGACCCTATCGCAGCAGAGAGTTACGTGACGACGTTCCACACGATATTCTTCAATAACGATCTGTCTACTATTTTTCTTCTCCATGTTGTTCCTATACTTGTCATGAAAAAATCTTCCCATCTTCGTAGTGGCCTTCCTTTGGGTCTTTTGCGATTTCTTCGATACCAGTGAAGTATTCTGGCGTGCCACCTATTGTCATCTTTGCATGCAACATGGCCGGACCAGCGTAGTTTATTTGACCTGTATTTGTTTGACCCGCATGCGAACATTTACTATCTTTAATTTAATGCTTGATTAAATGAGTACTTACATGGATTGCCAGCGATAGTTGTCCATAATGATTCATCGGGACAAAATGTTCCGTTAAGGAACCATAATAATGACTGCGCTTTTTCATTATTCACTATAAATTCAGCCGACTCTCTACTGAACGTTGCCGAAAGACTCGATTTGTATAGTTTGATGCCATGAGGAACGGTTTCTAGCTAAAGATTGAACGTTAATTTATCAATCAGAGCGTTAGTAACGGCATAAATTTTTATTCTCGCAGCCATCGGAAAGCATTACACAGCATCTCCGTAATGATTCCCTCTCAAATTCCTTCGTTTTTTCTTTTTTTATATTTTTGCAAAAATCGTATCATGGTAGCTTTGATCTTACCTGTTAGGTAGCTTCGAATCGCATACCTCAGAATGAAGTAACGATAATCGTTACGAAAGAATCCACCGATGACCTTACTGTTCATGTATCTTCTGTTTTCAATTAAATCGCACATAAAATAGTTAACCAGCTTTGTTCTACAGTCGGGCAGTGATGGTTCTAAAACCCCTTTAGCTAAGAAAATTGTTTAATCGACGGGCACTCAATTCACAAGATCTAAAGCACCGATTGATTTTTTTTTTTTTTTGTACAATATTCCGATCGCTCAATTCAATAAGCACCGTTGCAAAAGAAGTTGATAGTCTTAGAATATTTCGCGTATATCACCGAATATTCTGTTATATTTGTAGGTTTTTCCCATTTCTTTTCTGAGACATCCTTTCGCTGCAATCTTCACTTAAATAGAATTGTTCATATGAGAGCGATTGAAAACGCTTATTTTTCAAAAAGAAGTCTCTCGAACTGCTTCTTTACGATGAAAGTTGTTACTGCCACAGTTAAAGCAATCTCATGCAGGAAGTCTCCGGGAAGTGTGCTGTAATCAGTTTTTCCTCCTTGATGAACAGAGATTTTTCCTCCTTGATATGCTTCGTTAGTGATCCTGCGGATCACATTTTCATCAGAAGGTAATTGTAAGTTGTAAAACGAAGTATATATGAATTTTCTAAGACACACAAATCAAAGCAAAATATGAATGAATGAAATTGATCATAGCATACGTTCTCGAGACTTCCAATACGAGGCCGTTTTAGTCGCGGAAGTCACAACTTTCATATTAATGAATCAAATGTCGACTTCTCTTCGAAAAAAATTGAATGAAATTATGGCGCTGTTTAAGCGATATTTATGTTCTTGCAAAATAATGACAATAAGGCATTCCTCCCATCGAATTTGCTAACCGACGACATTCGATAAGATCACAAATTCAATTTTCAACCATATGCAAGGCGAATGGATATAATCAAACCAGAATGAAAAGGATTGAAAATCTGATCGCAAACTACAAAAAGAAATGACGATAAAAATCTTCTAAAGAAAGAGGCATAATTATGACGCATCTAGCTGCACGATAACATATCACATTTTTGCTTAATCATGAGAGAAAACTCCCGATGCAATCTCGCCCATATAATAGAAATTCAAGTTGCTGCATAAACAGACAAATCAAAATTATAAAACACGGAAATAGCTGCTTGAACAGGGTTATAGAAAGTGGCCCATGTTTTCCTCTTGCGCGAGCCATCGAGTTACGCACCGCTTGGACATGTCACTGTTTCTCTCTATCTCCAAAAACAAATCAAAACGTCAAAAGATGCGAGTGTTCACACTAAATGATGAAGAGTATGAAGATGGCCCTTAAAGACTAAAAATTGGCCTCATCGATAATAAAGACCATCAAAAGAGAACGTAGGTACATACTCTAAGAAGGTGACCTTAACTGTACCAGTATTTTTGGTAAGTTTAGAACATTTTTTGCCGCACAGTCAAGCGTGTTCATCATCCCAACTTCCTGTCGGTGACATCATAGGATTGGAATCGCTGAAACAACAAACCTTTTTTTCCAGAAGCCTCTCAATTTGAAATTCAGTGATTTCTGAATTAAACGAACCGTTCAAACGCTTGAATATCCGCACCATTTCACGATTCGTTCTCAGCGGTAGGTCGAAGTTGGAGAGATACTGAAAATGGTGAATTCAATTGATATAGCGCTTCACACACCTGATTTGACGCTTAAATTTCAGCTCTCCTTCCTCTGTACCGTATCTAGTTCGCGTTGGCTTCACTCCCCCCCCCTCCATTCTCCACCCCGCAGCCTTTGCACAATTGTTGCGTAGTGTAAACATTAAAGTTGCCTCTCTGAGAAATATATCAACGTTGTTTGTGCCGTGCGTGGCGTGAGTGTTGCCTTCTACTTCCTCGTTTCGCAGTAGGTATGAGGCTCTCTCTACCTTGCCATATAGAACGATGGGTAAGGAATATTGTAATAAATGCAGATCTCAATTAGAAGATACCTGAAAATAACGCCACTGATGATTCGAATAGGTTAATGCGTGAAGGCACTGCATCACTGCATGTATCACACTGAAACCGCAGTAATCCACCTCGTCCACAATCTGCAAAGAAACGCAGCACAGTTCCATATAAAAGCTCTGTTTCCCTTCAACATTAACTTGTAAGTAGCAAAAAGTCTACTGTGTTCTTCATTTGGCTCTAGTAGCATGCTATATACGCATTCCGTCGATTCTCTAGATCAGGTGAGTCGAAGCCGAATGGACTCCACTATTCTTGCATCAACGATCGGCTATTTTGCTAGAAGCTAATGACTTACTTCTATTCAAAAAAAGCGTGTGAGACCTTGCACATGAAAACTTCCAATAAAAAGATTGAGATCAACTTTCAATGTTTACTGAAGTAAAGCATTTCGTTGCGTGTTTTTTGTGGCGGATTTAATCTTTAGGTTCAACAAGTAGCTTTCACTCTTCTTTGAATGACTATGTTCAAGTCTTCAATAAATTTCATTTTCCACTCTTCACTCTTTGAGATTTTAATGAGGTTATCGCCGAGTGTAACTTTTAAAGCGACAATTGAACTAGAATGTTGGCAGTTCTTGCAGTATTCCTCGGCAATTCGACACGGTGATTACCATTCATCTTTTTAAAAGAACTGCAATATTCATTAATTTTGAGTGCCTTCATTTAGCGATATATGATGATCAATGACATGTTAGGCATGACTCATTTGATTCAGAAAAGAAAAATAAAAGCAAACCATAATTTGAATATTTGAAAAGCATTTGCTAAGTAGAAGCATTGAGGTCATAAACGAAAGATCACTCTTTCTATCGATGGCAATACAGTATACATTCTGAGGATGGTAGATGGCACTGAACATGTAAAAAACCTGCAAATATTTGGAATTGAAATTAACATAATTACAGTATCATTTTAGATATATCTTCTATAATATTCGGCAGTTTCATTAAATCAATGCACGACAAACTAACGACTATAGCAAAGGGCAAAATGGAGCTCTCATTCAATGTGCCGCACAATTTACTCATTAGGCGGCGACCTTGACTGACAAATCGAATAGAAGAAAACACTAAGGCAGGGTTTACTTACAGTAACAAATCTTAACTGAGGAAGAGAAGACGAGGGCTTAAATACAAATTTGAGAAGCAGAAAAGATGATGGAAATTCCTTGGTGTGTCTCAGATTTTGCAAATTACATGATAATTTCAATGAATTATTCGACTTCTAGGATCTAGAAAAATCTAAGACTTCAAGTTGGTGGGGCAAATGAAAAAAGTGTGAAGAAACTGAAGAAGGAGATTGTGAAGGCATAGGGTTGTCAGCGTTCCCGCACATGCTAGGCACCGCAATCTATAGGACACAGCTATTTCTTGTCTCTCATTTTTAAACAAATCGTAGATCAACAGATCCACGTTGCCTCATTCAGATGCCTTGGAACTAAAAATTTATCAATGACGAAATCATATTCTTTGGCAACTCAAAGTATTGCTTTTCAAATGCTTCGCACATGATAGATCCTATTTCGGTGTTCTCATTCTCGAGTCATGTATACAAGGCACCAGCTTTTGTATTTCCTCGTCATGGACAGTGTTCCATGCAATGTTTTAGGCATTGCTGCGATAAATAAGATATTATTCATTTACCTCATCGGTCCATTTATACACAAGTGCGGCATAGGCGAGAGGGAATTCTTCTTCCTCCTTAGATAAAGGAACTTCGTTGAAACCAAATACTTGCTTTACTAAAGTACACCTTAATACGTATTTCCGTTATGAAAATGAAATTTTGCTAAGGACAACAATTAAGTGCATTGCGCAGCAGCTCTTTCAGACAGTTAAAGAACTGTCGCGTCAACAACTCCGAAAATGGGATGCAGGACGCCATTATAACGCCCGGTCCTTACTGAACACCGACAACACTGAATGTTCCTCAATAATCGTCAATTCGGTGAATAAATGCCACCTTACGAAAAGGAACGACCATGTTAGAATAATGCACCTCGAAACGATTTTGAATGAGGCATTGATTACTATTAACGTCTTTATTTTTTTGTTTACTTCATTCACATGCCCGCAACCGCCGCAGTTACTACTACCTCATCCATGCATAACAAGGATATTTCAAAACACAATTACGGTGGTTTACTATCCGAAATTCATTCCTCAAACATATCGATCATTTGCTACTCCAACGATCCCTCACATTGCGTTGGATGCTAATATATCATATTTCCTTACAATTCAAAATTTTCTATCATATTACGGACACTGTTTTTCCTAAGATTTTCGGATTCGCAACGAGATATGGATCGAAGTAACTATTTCAAGCAAGCACCAATTTATTTCTAGAGAGTTGGACGACTATCAATAAATTTGGCCCTTTAATTTCTTTTTTACCGTAATTTACAAATCTCTTAACAATATCCGGTCATCTAGTGGCAACGCCCTATCCTCGGACTAAGTGAAAATAATCGTCGAGCATTTCCGTTCTATTAAAGTCAATTTTATTCTTGCCATTGAAGATGATATAAATAAGAAAAGTGCGACGATTGTTCACAAAAAAAAAACATCAATAATAGCATATGAATGACTCATAGCAAAATGGATCATCGCACACAATAACTGATAGACGCAACTGGCGAATCTCATTTAGTTAATCTGTGAAAAGAATTCACTGAAGTCTTTTCAATGGCACCTTATTAAAGTTCCGATATACCCTACGCAAAAAGATTTTATATTTAGAAGGTACAAAAATACTCCACATCAGAAAACGTCCTCATATTCGTATAGTATTATTTGTAGTAGTATTATTATTAGTAAGTAAATGAAAAATGGAGTTACCTATCTTTCAGAGGAGCATTAAGAATTAGATCCTCCTTATTGAATTGATATGAATATTTCTTGGCAATATTTCGATAAATTTTAGAAATACTTTTTGTTGTATCCTTCAAAAATAGCGCATCACAGTTTATCGAAGGAAAATCCGCTGATATATTTGTGATAACATTGTTGAGCTGAGTTCTATATTTTTGGAATAAATCAAGTTCAGTCTCACTGAAAATAGTCTTTCAGAATTCGGAGTTAGAGTCATTCTTAAATGGAATTTTCGAGGTAGACAAGGTAGAACGCCCTTAGTGGCATCTTATCCAGTGCTTCAACACTACTCCTATACAGTGATGCTGTATGTTTGGAGATTTTTTATTGAACCTTTGTCTTCATTTCGTCTTTGACTTTGTTTTTATTTGTTATTTTCAGTTTCTGTTTTTATTTATGTCATATATAACCACTATTTCAGTTAAAGATATCTATTATTTAAAAAATTTGTGAACAACTACAACGAGGATGAGTACCTTTAGTAAAGTGTTTGGAGGCTACATAATGTTGTTTAAATCGTTTGACTTCATTGATTAATCAATCTTTATCACACAAGCGCTTAACAAGTTATTTGCTGCAAAATCCATTTCTTCCATTGAAATCCTAGTAGTATTTATGCTAAAACTGAAATTTTTCCACAAGTATTTTTCCAGTGCATGATTACATCATGCCCCCCCCCCCCTTTCTTTAAATGATTGCGCGTTATTTTTGGATTTTCCCGCAAGGATTGGAAAAATTTTCCCAAGGATAGGATATTTTATAGTTTTGGCAAGTGTACCTGTTGCATACTTGTCAAAACTGGAATGAATTTGACAAGTAAGTAAATTCATAAATTACCAACAAAAAATATAGATTTGAACTATGGCTTAGTAATGTACCACCCATATATTTTTAGAAATATAAAACTGATCGAAACTACTCAGAGCTCCTTCAATTCTGCGTTCTACAATTAGAATATCAGAATGGGGTGAAATGGGAAATGGAAGGTTCTTGAACGGAAGTCGGGAAAAATTGCTTTATAAGCCTCATTAATAGATTCTGGAACGATCTCCCTAGAACACCAATTACAGCTTAAAATTGAAGTGTTTTTTGGTAGAATTAATTCGGTACATAATCCTCAAATATATCAGCTGCATAGACAAGTCGGAAATATTGTCTTTTTATTTCTCGTTCGATAGCAGTATTTTTAAGAGCTTATTGCCCAAGTTCTGCATTTCATCGTTGATGCTTTGCGTTATGCCATATAAGTCACGTGAATGCTCTAAACGTGAACGACTTGAAAATATTATCATGTCCTGTGGTCATGCTAAAGAGTTGTTCATTCATCACAATTCCCTTCATTCAAAAAATTGAATAAATTGAGTTCTTTGCGATCGCTTCCATTATTTATGCTACGGCAGACAACACACCTAATGAACGCTACAAGTTCCCGGAACAATTTAAATCCGAACAATGATAGAGCATCCTTGTAACTCGCATTTAAACTTATATCAATACCATTAAATTTCAATTCGAAACATAATAATTCAAAATTGAGAAATGTCGGTCTAAAAGATTACTGCTAAAATGGAATGTTGAAATGGAAAGAGAGGCGTCGTAGAGTTTCTGTGCGGAATTCATAAGCAAAAAGGGTAGTTATTCTCTAGAATCACGTAAAATGAACTTACCTGTTAGGATGTGCGAATTTTGGTTGCCGATATTCACATATTCGTATTTTCTCATTAATGTAATTGAATAGAATCAATACGATAGTGAGGAGTATCGAAGCGATGAGTATATATCGAATCACTCGAATATAAGCAAACTTAAAAGAATATTTGTTTTTAGCATTGCTGTTCGCAAAGTCTTTTATTGAATATGACTGCAATGGAACAAACTTTTGGAAGATATTGAGTCGGCTATGAAAAATGTAGTTTTTTTTTTTTTTTTGTTAATCAAAGAGCAATTATTAGAGAAGAGAACAAACAATTTTCTCAACATAATAGAATGTGGATGATCTATTTTGACTAGAACACTTTATTTGGCTAGTTGCACTTATAAGTTTAACCGGCCCCTCCTCCCCTTCTATCCCCTCTTTAGCATCCGACCCTCAAAAAAATCTTCGCCCACTTATGGACTTACCCAGCTGATCAAAGCTGAATGAGTTGGTGAATACAAATATTCGCTAAACAAGGATTCCAGTTGTGTCTGCCAAAATCCTACCTTCCACTATTCCTCGCAGCCCTGTGCGACACAATACTTGTTTGCATTATTCCGCACTTAAAAGTGTCATAATCTCCATTAAATACAGAAATCGGATGTCTCAAGGATCAAAAGGCCCAATATTAATTCTCTATGAAATCAAACCATCGGGAAGGATTTCTAGGTCAGATGAAATAATTCACAGTCGAGGCAGCAGGGGAGAGTGTGAGGAATGAAACGAAGGAGGAATGTTTTTGAGCACTAGGATGTCAAGAACGATGCCTTAGAGGTATTTGACTTTGATCATACGCTGCCCTAAAAGCGAATTGATTCAATTTTTGATCGCAATGTTGCTATTTGATGCACTAATTTAGCTTTCGATCTTAGAGATAGGGGTATTTCGTGAAATGCAATATTCTTTTGCCTTTATGTACTTATTAAGGTTATTTGTTATTTAACATCGTAAATGTTGGCGATGAGAAACATGGCGGTGATAGACGATAGGGAACAGGATAACGATTACAGAGCGAGCGATTCATTACTGATGTGTATTCAAGTAGAGCATAATCTAAATGTAGGAATGGCAAAAGGATGGGAGAAGGACGGCGGAAGCTTAGTGAAATTTTCAAAGCATAATTTCAAACATTTAGGTGCTCGACAGCATCTAGTTGGCAGACAATGTCACTGAAACCAGGATAACAGTGATTCCCATCGAGGAATTATTTTTTGGCATTCTCAGGATCGCAAATCTCGATTTATGGTGTCTGACGACGATCTTAAGACTTCTGAATGGTGGATCTTATGATGAAACCGAAATACCTGTTGCCAACAAATTCTTTTTTCTTTGCAGTTGAAAAAACCGTACTCGACATCTTCATGCTCAAAAACTTTTGCTTATGAAATTATATGGCGATAACCATATCATCAGAGATTGATTTGTATTAAAAATTGAATTGAGCGGTCTGATACTTAGGAATTGCGCTATAATATGCACTGTAAATGAATAGCCAATAACTCTTAAATCTCAGAGGGGCTTCACCGCTGTGTTCATCCTCAATCACAGCAACAATGTATACACAAAACCGTTTACTAGGTTTATTTTACTTGTAAAGTTCGAGAAAAATGTGTATTGATTGATCAACTTGATCAATCATTCGATGTGATTCTCGATAAAGGTGAATCATTGAGGGTGATTCCTTCTCCAGCATACGAAGTGCGTTGCTTTATGCTTTACGTTTGACGCATGAATGAAACTTTATGCTGGGAAATATTCTCGCTCACATTCAGTAATGAACTTCATGATGGCTCACTTTTTTAGATAGGAACTTGCAAGTGGATTGCATAGAACGTTTTCGATATGAGGTGAATATAATTGAGTGCGGTTCCATTTAAACTGCAAAAAAAGCAGCGTTTGAAGAGTTTCAAAGTAAGGAAAAAATAACAAAGTTTATTGTTATGAAATTTACGAAGATAAAATATAATTGATATATTTATTATTTGATTTTATCGTTCATTGAATATAGATGAAGCGAAAAATATCTCTTATCGTTCTTTGCTAAATTGTTCAATAACGATTAATTTTCTTCGTTTTTTTTTTGCAACCAATAAGAATATAATAAATAAAAAAAAAATTTTTCGCGGACGGATACAAATCTGCGACGATTTCGTTTCTTCAGCAGAAATTTATTTTGTATAAAAGCAAATTTCTTAAATGTAGCGATGCATTAAATATCATTGAGATTCATCCATTAATTAATATTGGTTGATGCAATACAATTAAAACCTCAACTAAAATCATATAGGACTAACAATAAAATATCGAAAAGAGAGAATTTCTGAAAATTCACCCCTGCGAAAAAAAAATGTTTTCTAAACGTTGAAACTTCAAATGGGAGGAAAGTAAAACAACGGAAAAAAAAATGCGAAAGCAGTTATGGTCATCAAAAGGGAACTTCTTATCTAAGCATGGTGCAACATTGCAATGAATGTAATGTGTGGTTGTTCCGTATCGCTTATCAGTCCCTATTTATGTGATATTAACACTTAATCAGTCGACATATATTTAATGACCGATCTTTTTTGTATCCTTAAAATACCCCTATGACATTCAAGTTTGTCGGATGTATTGTAACAATCATCAGTAATTGACCATGATTACATTTTTACGAACGTAATGATCATAGAATTAGTAAGTGATGCTCGATTGTGGTTATCATAGCATCCCATGATAACTTTCACGTAGTAGCCTTCTGTTTAATTAGGTGACCTATTGATATCAGTTATTTTTAGCTCTTCAAATTTACTACTGCAGTAGCTCTTCAATAGCTCTTCAAATTTACTACTGCAACAAAAAACTTGCCATACAGCCTGTTGCGTCTGCTTACATCTATAGCAAACACAAGCAATAAATGCAATAAAGCTAGGCGATTTTTTTCTCGCACTGTCAATACGATGACTTCCAACGTAGATTGAACAAAAAAGAACATAAAGAAATTTACTCCTCTTCTAATATAAGCATGTTCAATGTACTAGAGAATGTATTGTCATTGTTGCACATAACATGATTTCTGCGTGCATTTCTCACTTTGTGTAATGCAGTCATTATTAAATATAAAAGTGATCGTTCAATAGCTATGCGAAATTACTTCCCACTTTTATTTCAATCCAATTGATGCATCATCTTTTCGAGATTTCCCACTTTCTGAATGCCGCTGTTTGATATAGGAAATCAGCGAGCAATCAACAATCCCAAGAAAGGGATGGTGGCTATCGCGGAAATTTTGAGGGAAATAATGATAATTTTTAAGGGATATAGGCATTATTACTCTACAGAAGTGTTGGAGATATGTCGCAGTTGTCGAAATCTCTCTCCCGCTCGAATATTCGGCAACTGTAATTGAAGCAAAACTAAATAATTTAGACAAAGACAACGATAAAACCTTACCAATGAGTTACTCTTATCCAAAAGAGCAATATTCGACAGTAGCGAAAGTCTAGGATTATTGGCATTATTTCACGGATAACTCTGACGAATATATGCCGGAAGCGCGGACGTCTGTCTGTTCATGTTACTGAAAAGCGATGAAGAATTTTATTGCTAAGTATTTAAAGAAGCCAGATAGAAACAAATTCGGTTTACTATTTGCATCTTCTCATTTAAACGGGCACTAACTAACACTATTTCTCTGCACTGCATAAAATGATACTGAGAATGTAGTTGCTGAATGTAACCGATCATGGAAAAAGCAGCAAAAATGCTTCACTATCATGATTCATGATTCTTGAGTCATCGTATCGAAATGTATCTTGTAGCTCTACTATTGCCAAACAGTGTATAATTCCACCAAATTTGAGGCTGCAGATATAGTAAGTATGAGTAAGGCACGATCTGCTTTTGTTTTTGTCTCTGAATTCACCAATTAGTGGCGTTAATGCATTCTTCTGAAATAGATGAAGTGTTTTCTTGAAATGCGGGACTAAACTTTACATCTTCAATGATTTATCGCTCCTTTTATTTTAGATTAATCCTTCACTTTTTCTGATTTTCCGCTTTGAAGCACTTGCTTTCTTTTTTGCATTTTATATTCTATTATTTTTCAGCCGGCTTAGATTAGTAATGAAAAAATTCACAAGTAATGTTACTGAAAACTTTTGAAGCATTTGTAGTTCTTCCCGTTTAATTCATTGGACATTACTGTAACGGCAAGTTTCACACATTAGGTGTTATTCCTGATAATGCACAGATGCAACTGAAAGGAAATATACTTTCTAGGTCGTCAAATTTTATGCTGCAAATAAGTTCTACTCTCAACCGTTGCTTTCTTATCAGGAATTTCTAGCAAATCAGGTTTTTTTTTCTTTAATTACGGATATATGAAAGACAAACTGAATCGAGTGTATTTGATAAACAGCGATGAATGATATTATCATGTAGTTTTCATGTCTCGGGCAGACGTTGTTGATTTCAACGTAGAACTGGATCTCTTCGGAGTGAATAACTTTCAAGTTACATGCGAAAAAGATAGAGGAAGCCATTTTTTGAACAAGTGAAAGTAGGTATTATAACAGGAATTTTGATGCGATGACATCGCTGGGCATACCCATATGATATGTAACGCTATCAGAGGACGAATGGTAAAATGAATCAGGATCCATTTCTGCCAAAAATATTGGACCCATGCGATCAACAATTACTCTATCACAATGACAGTGAGTTTTGAGTGTCGTGAAAGTCATATGTGTTTACTTGACATTCTCAAAAACAGCATGAATCTTTTGTATCAGAGAGCTGAATTTTTCCCATGCTGATATCATACGTGACATTAATGAATTTCAAGTCATACAGGACTATTTGAGCAGCTTATACGAACACATATCAGGCTATTGCTTCGAAAACATCATCAGCCAAACGATTGTATTGAAACGACCTATCGCCAATTAAAAAAAGTTGATTGCTTATTTTCATTGATCACTTTCATTCATCGGAATTGCTGAAGATGTTGTTTAAAGAATAGCACTTGCATATGATAGCGAATGCTTGACAAATGAGATCATCATTTAACAATGTAAACACATTTGTGTGGAATCATGATGCATAAGGGTCGTATCGATTATGTGAAAAAGTGCAGAAAGCAGACGATATGAAATAATTTGATTTTTTATTCCTTAAATGGGTATTTGAGGAACATTGAGGCAGGGATCGGAATTCAAGAGTCCCGATTCCTTTCCGGAAGGTAATGCGAGAGGTATATTTCTGAGCGGATGGTGCAGTTTCAGTGTTCAAAGCGCAGTTTCAAAGTTTCAATGTCTTCAATGCTCCAAAACTGAAAGGCAATAGGCTACTTAGGCTGCACGGTATTGTTTAACACTGAATACCAACCGATGACTGTTCAGCATATGTCATGAAGCTAGCCTGCCCCAAAATCGGGAGGGTTTACAAGGGCTGATGTGCTCATGTATTCATTCCAGCTTCTAGACTGGTCTTAAGACCTAGTATGCCTACGGGCAGCCGCTGAAGTGCGCGAAGTGGTCGGCTGCAGCTTGGAGTTCGGCTGCGGGATCGCGCCAGCGATCCAAGCTATCTTAGTGTCCCTTCTTGTTTCTCACCTCACTGTATAAGTGTGATAAGCTGTTGCCCCTTATACTCGTGCCGCATCTCGCAACTTACTCGTCGCAACTTGACGGAAATGCAGATCCTCAAGGAGAAATGGACGATTAGATGAGCCAAGGAGAGCTGACCCTTAAAGTTTTGCCGATCTGATGCAAAAGAGAACAAGTTATCTTTATATGCTTCCAGCCCAGCACTTCATCGCTTATGCCGTTCGGTACTCAGTATGAACGATGTAGAACAACAGTGACATTTGCTTTATCTTTCATACTTCACTTGTTAAAATTCAATATTTCACTTTCGAATTTCTTTCAATATTTGCCTCACTATTCCAACATTTTTCTTTAATTTCCGACACTGAGCAGACCATATCGTGAGATATCAGAGAAAAGAATGAAGTGGCAAAGAAACAATCCTCTACAAGATTCCCATACTAGTCTCTTCCGTTCCGCTTCTATATCCGCTTGTGTTTTTGTAACTATATTAAGGTTTACAATATAGTTAGTACATTGACGCTTCATATACCATTTAACGCATTCAATTTTCTGCACATTTATGCAGCCTCGCATTATGCTTCTGGGGAAAAGTTGGCACTGACGTAAGCGGTCACATAAGTGATCGGGCATTGGTCCGCAAATGAACTGCGATTTTGCTACTCAGTTCGATCTCATCGGCGCACAAATGTCTTCTTATAGACTTTTCGCTTTCGCCACTACTCGTGCCTGTTAAGTAGATAAAGCGTTTTTAAGTTTTCATTCAAATTTCCAGAAAACATTCACTGAATATCGCGAAGGCACCTCAAATTATGAACGACGGAAATAAAACATCCACTACAATTACTTCCATCACGAAAGACAGTTTAGTGGCAAAAAAACATTTGTTGAAGGGGAACTGCACTGCAACAGAATCTCATTTTGCACAGAAAAAATAAACACTTTCAATGCACATCGCTCTGAAAAGTGTCAGGAATTCAGAATTGCATGAAAGCAACCAAATCTGACCAACTAAATCCATGTGGAACATTGAAGGCAACGATTAATACCGAGGGGACAAACGCGTCTTCCTCATCCAGTAATATATTTTACATGAGGTGAAGATGGCTTAAGATACACATTACTCCACCATGACTAATGCAGCAAGCGTTACTGAAATGCATAAAAAGGATGCATAATGAAATATAGAAGATACACATAATAAAAGGCAATATCTTCATAGAGATCAATAGACAGCTGGAAGCGTTTTAAATACCTTTTAGGGAATGCAGAGGATTTGGAAGCACAAAAAAAAAACACACACACACATACGTACTTAGGGAATATACATCCCACTCGAACTTCAAACTGTTCGCGATTTTTCCCATAAGTTCAGCAGCATGCATACAGAGGCAGGTAAACATCAATGTTGACTTCTCACGACTTCACAGTGGCAAGAATTTTCGCAATATTTTTTGAATGGTTGCGATTATCACATAAACCTATGCCGAAAAATTTCAACTTCCCGGACGAACGCGAGGAAGATCGAACGAAATAGAATTACGTAATGAAAGCATTAACCAGACTGATGAAAAATCGGTAAACTGCGCATACTTCAAATGACAGTTCGGAGGAAATCTCTGACTTTTTCATCATCCGCTAGAGTTTCTTCATCCTAGATTCACATACTTCACAAGAGTGATGACATTTGATGCTAAACACTTCCCTGATGCCAACAGAGGAAATCTGTAATTACAAATAAATAGTCAGTCCCAAAAGCAAATTGCTCAAAATGACCATTTGAATTTGCATTGTATCGAAAAGTTTGCTCACGCATCACCGTTCTCTGCTTCAGATTTCCCTAAGAAATAATGCAATTTATATGTTGCTCACTTTCCACCGAAAACTGAAAAGACGTCCACATAAACCAATAACAACGAAATTTTACATCATTACCGTGCACTTCATACCGCTAAAAACACAACTGGTAGGCGGTTTACCTTAATGTGAGTTCACTATTGTACCATCGGCGTTTCAATTTTCAAATTACGATTTGCGAGCATCAACGAAAAATTTTTTTACAAATAATGCATTGGGGGTTTAAAGCTCTACTTAGCATCCATCGCTCAAAGATGCATCAAAGTCAAATACCATCAAACATTTGTTTCACCTTCTTACGCCTCTCCGGAGTACTTACTTGCATGACGACTTTCTCTTTGCGTTTCTTCGTCTTCATTAACTCGATTGGATCGGTCGTAAGCACGGTCTTAGGCAGCGATCCACCATCGTTAGCCTCACTCAATACGTAGGTCACGTCTGCCGCAGTCTCAGATTCACCCTGCAGTTCGACTGCAGTTAAACGACACGTTCTACTACTGATTATTGTCCACAACAGAAACACATTCTGTAGCAAGAAGTGACATTCTTCATCCTGTTTGATTACAACGACTATAATAGATCAATTCTCAAGAAACAAAGCGTCGCCCATTATACTTTTAACTCACTCACTGTATTCCTCTGAACCAATCTCCTTCTTCACTAAAACACCCTTTCTTAAGTTGCCCGAGAGAAATGTCCCTAATCTCTCGCTTCCTTCGAATGAAAATGCCTGGAAACTTCGCAAAACTCGTGAGCCCCTAGACTTAATTCGGGATAATACGATGTGTCTGCTTAGACGTACACTCAAACTGTGCCAAACGATGATGAGAACATAAAATGTATTTGCCACATTTAGTTCTTGGCTGAAAACCTCAGAGGAGCAACGTAGTCGATTCCTCCAGTGACTTCAATATACTTCAAGCGACCAAAACAACAGAAGAGTAACTTAAAGAAACTATTGAATAGGCAACTCCCGAGATCGGAACAAATGACTTATACTTACACTAGTTTATGATCACTTATGGTGGCTATCTTCTTAATTCAAGAAAATATTGGTATTTCATTGAGCCGCAAAATAATGACTCAAAAAAATTGGAGCAACCAGCTACCTCTTCTGTTCTTTCTTCTTGTTCCTCGGGTCTGTCACCATCGACGGCAGTTGACATGCCGGGTATCATCGGCGTCTTTTCAACAGCGAATGTTTTACGTCGGAATGCCTTCGACCTGAAGCAAAAGTCCTAAAGTTAAGACGATACCTCGCAGTTATATTCAACAATGGGCCTCCCTAACAAAAGCGTGAATGCAATCTTCAATACACAGCAGCACGACGAAACATCTTAAACGAATTCTTAGTTCACATGTTAAGCGTTTAAAGCGAAAACCTCTTTGAGCGAACTTCGCCCGATCGACGCATGAGAGGTGTTGGAGTGTACGTCACATCATTAGGGTCGTCTTCATCGAACGAAGTCGATTCCTCCATGGTATCATCTTCCGAGTACGACATCTGAAACTGCTACCATTAATTCTAATATTAATTAAAAATCAATCGCAACCGAAACTTTTTCACTTCTACTGCACACTATTCGGATTTCATAGCACTGATGTGAAATCAACGAATAAAAATGAGATGAACTTCCTATTAAGATAATTCTTGCTCGACGAGGTTGCTAAAGTGCTGGAATGTCCTGCAAAAAGTCTAAATTGACTCGGTACCCAAAACGACTTAGATACTCCCGTCGCACAATAACTTTCGTTCACGTATATTAAACTACGCTTTCTTACTCCATAATAAATAAACAGCAGAGAACATTTTCAACTTTTTCATTGGAGATTTGAGATGTGGGACAGATATCGGCTCATTGATCTTAAAAAAAGAATGGCACAGATTCATATGACCGAATGATTCAAAAAAAAGCATGATTATTTCCGCCACTAGAACTATAGTAAATGTCGCTATATAAAAACACTGCTACCTGCCTACGACAGGTCTGCAATAGAATTGTGCTATAGCGGAAATATGCTTAACATGCGTTTTCGTTGAGAATGAATGAAAATCTGTCCGAGGGATGTCAAAAAGATGATAAACAAGCAAGCGTTCGCTTCCCTGAACCTACGATAATTGACCAAGCTAATAAAGACGACTGACCGAACGACGTTTTTCAGTTATCTTTTCCTTGCTCGCTTCCACCTTCCCATGACCTGCAGGCTTTCCGCTGGAGCTTTTAGAGGCTTCCTGTAGAGCCTGAAAGGAACACAATTGCTATTATCAAAGTTTAGAATTCAAACAACCTCAAAGCTATTAAAAAGGGACTACTCTACCATGAGTGCAGCGACCCTGCTCTTACCGCCTAACTTTTTTCCACAAAGAACACCAGTCGTACAAAAGCAATCATCTTATTTCAGCACTTACTCGCTCAAGAAAAACCTACTTTTGTTTCGACAGTTTTCGTTTTATAACAAATTACTCGTCAAACTGAGTCGACAAAACAAATCATCATTGGGTTTTCCCTTAGCAATTGTCTCCAAAGCTATTGCAGAATAAAAACTTCTCTACAGGAAATGTTGGACCGGATAAGTACCAAACAATTTTCTCGTACACGAAGACATCACTTTTCAGAGTTCTAAATCTGGAAATTCATCTATCAATGACTGAATAATCCACCGCTACAGCTTATAAATAATATCTCAAACAACACCAAAATAATTTGCCACGGAAATCATCACTCATGAGAGCAACTTAAAACACGGCTATAAAACATCACATTAAAGTAGGATAAGCGCGTCTTTGATTGTAAACATTGTTCAAAATTCCGTTTCAAAATCGCTGATTGACAAAATGAGTGCTAGCATTTGCTACGAATGCAATGCTTTGTGGAGTGCAAACTCAAATTGCCGAAACGTGGAATTGTCGTTATTTCAGAAATCGGCATACACCCTTAAGTTTTCGCCAGCTTTTTGAAGTCTGTGAATTTCCACAAGTAAGTTCAGCCTACTCCAGCCAGGAAAATGAATTAGTCCATTTTCCATGCGCAACAGTAAACATTACCTCGATTCTTTTTGATTGTTCCTCAACTATCTTCTCCAGTTCAATGACCTTTTTCGCACAACTCGTGAAAGTGCCGAAGCGTTTCATCACGTCCACGTCCATTGCATCGCCGCCTGATTCCACAACTGCATCCAAGGACTTAATGATACCCATTGTCTGAAATCAAAACGCTTCTCAGAAAGCTGTGAGAAGAGATTGTAAAAGAACAGCTATGCCAGTGTGATAACCTTCAGAAATTTTGGTATACGGACCAAGATCCAAAAGCATAGGTGTAAATGACCTATTCAGCGGGCGTTTTCAGTAATAAACGCCTGCATGTAAACTGTACAATGCAAAAGTCCCCGGCGGATTATCTGAACAATTCATATTGGGCGCAACTACAGAACAAGGTGTCCACTACAATCTTGCCAACTCACCACCAAATTTTCTAGAATTGGGCTTTTTGAGATTTTCTGACTCGAAAAATACTTTTAAAGCATAGAAAAACTTGGCACTGTCTATTCACTCGAAGAAAAGAACGGCGCTGAGTAGCTCTCCCAATGAATGCATACGCCTTAAAGTGGTAAGAAATCCTCCTCAGACACACACCCTCAACCATATATCAACCTTTGGGATAACCGAACTCGAATCCATTATTAATCAAAGCTATAAGCTTTACCAATTATTTGTCTGAGGCATTTAAAACGCAAACTTTACCTTCAAAAAGAAATAGGAAAGAACCAACCATCTCATCGAGGTCAAGCTCTTTATGCGCGAGCTGGCTTCTGATGGCCTCTGAAGCAGCTTGCTCTTGTTTTAAGGCCTCTTTCAGGTCTCTTATCTCCTTCTCGACAACCTTTCTCTCCTCTTCGTATTTCCTCTTTTGCTCTTCCATTACTTTTTCCTTTTCAAACGCCGTTCGCCGATCATTGACCACCTTAACTACCAAAATCAAGGCCATTATTGAACAACACTGCGTCGCTGCAGATAAAATAATCTGAATCATAAAACATATCGAGATTGAAACTTTGGGACTATGCTTGACACGAAAGGACAGAACGAAAAATCAAGCCGAAACAGATTTCTTACTGCCATTTTACCGTACATTTCCTCTGAAACATGCCGTGAAGTAAAAATCCATCCCCAAAATATGAAGACTCCTTGAAATAAGTCTCTGCGCCAGCATATCAAGATACATGTAAAAGTCATCACTAAACTTCTGTTCCTGCATGTAATTCGAATCTACAATCCCCAGTATACGCGGAAGTGTAAACCTACAGAGCGGGCGCTGTTCGTGCCATCGAGTGTCCCAGCAATACTTGGAGGTTGCAGACAGCCCGTGAAGACGGATGACACCCCTATCACCCATTCATTATCATTTTGAGCTACAAGTCCCCAATGAGACTGGAAGCAGTTCCACTTGGCAAGGAAAAATTGAATGAAGTGTAGGAGCAAGCGCGCCCATATATGCGGTTCCACCCCCATCGTGCCATCACCACGAAGAAAGAAAACACTTAAATGCACACCCTATCAAAAACAGCGCGCGTAAGTATCATTTTCTAATGAGG
Organism: Baylisascaris procyonis; assembly: GCA_037389465.1. Classification (NCBI taxonomy): domain Eukaryota; kingdom Metazoa; phylum Nematoda; class Chromadorea; order Rhabditida; family Ascarididae; genus Baylisascaris; species Baylisascaris procyonis. The sequence goes on along the minus strand of JAZARR010000154.1, from coordinate 2,374,647 downwards.
TAGCCGCAAAGAAAATCGTGTCACTGCAAGTGACTTGTATCACCATCAAAACATCATAAAATGATTCGTTACGTTAAAGCAATCATAACACCGAACAGCATTTCGGAAAGGAAGAAAACTTTCATTGCTGCATTCAGCAATAAAATACACCCTAATAAGAGGCTGTATGAGAATCACAAAACCGGCCAACACCACTTCTACGTTCGCATATTTCATCCCCCTCCTCCCCTCTTTCCGTTCCCGTAACAGAACTTAAAACATCCAAACGATTACGAAATATTCAATTTCGTACAAACATCAGCCGTTCAAACATTGCAACATAGACTGCTTGCCGAAAAATGCTGGACTCACCGCATCGAAGAGTTGTTTGAGTGCAATTTTCGCATCTGCAAGCGAATTTACCATCGACCATCGCTGCTCCTCTCGCTCGTCTGAATTCACGCACTTCGATTGCAAATCGCTTATTTCATTTGCACGAAGCTCGATCTGAAATACAAAATTATTTACTAACTCCTATGCAAATATGGCGACAATAAGAAAACGCCTTCAGAGAAGCGAGCGAACAGAAACACGCAAATGGCACTAACTAAAAATGTCATGGCTTGACTTGAAGGCAAAAAAGACATGTTGCTGGCCCCTGCACTGCCCCAACGCAGACCAACAACATGGGGTTACGGTCATGTCGCCATTAGAATACATTATGTATTGCCGTGTAAACATCAACACTAAAACCATCTTTTGCTTTGATTCATCATCGAAGTTGCCAATGCTATTCGTAGAAGCCTAAGTCTCAAATTCCGAATAAATCATTTTCTTTTACATCAAAAATTACCTAAAAATTTACAAGCATCTTGCGGTTTATGGCCACTTAAAAAATTACGAACATTAAGCAATGACCAACCTCTTGTTGAAGGTTTGTAAGCTGTCTATCGAGTTTTTGCTTTTCAGATTCGTTGTCAAAACTTGATCGATCACTACTTGTACGTTTCTGAAAGAACAAATCGAGAAGCATAAAAAGGAACTGTCACAGAGTCCAATAAGAAAGATTTGTAAACTATGAAAGGAACCGACTACCATGAAAATCTCTCACTAAAAAAATCATTTTTCTATAATCCCATCAACGTAAAATAAGAAGCCGACTAGCTAAAGCGCTTGCATACTTTTTCACAATTTCCTCTGAACTCGGTGATGTAGCATGAACTATGGTACCTTTGGCCAGTCATCCCATGATTCACATTACACCTATCGTACTTTGTAGCTCTAGCTACAACCACTCCGACCCTGAGTGAAAGAATTGGCAAAGGCGCATAGAATCGAATAAACTACTTTATGAAGAAATTTGATTTTCTGCCGAAAGACATAAACACTTTGCTTGTCAAAAATTGGGAAAAAAACATGCAAATTTATGCAAAAGCAAATACTGGAAAAAATACGCTGACGTTCATAGCAAACAGGGAAAAATTATTAAAAAGTTGTGCAGACGTTCCAGAGGCACTCAAGCAAGCACCATTTGCTAATAGGAACATATCGCAAAGGAGGTAGAACACCTAACACGCACAGCGGTTAGTGAAAAAGACTATAAGTAAAAGTACTGCTTATAAGATACTAATAAAAATTTGTAAACTGCTTCTGGAAACCACCCCAGATCCAAATTTCTCTCCAGCCATATCCTGAAGTTGGAGGAGAAAGAGAAGCAACTTGGCCTAACGCACCACGCAAATGGACAAATTCAATGCACAAAAACATGCAACAGCAATTTAACGATTGTTTTTGTAGTCAACTATTTTCAACATTTAAGCGTTACTTTTCGCTGTCATTAGAAAATCGAAGAGCAAAATACCGCAATAAATTGCAGTTGGCAGTATCTAGAACCAAGGACATAATCCAGAATAAACGATAAAAGCACATAAGCAAATATGCTTTCCCATAAAACTAGCAGAAAATGCATATCCTAATTTCAACTGCAGTAACGCAGTCTGAACAATACTTAGCAAAAGAAAAACACAACCCAACCTTTCTTGGTGGCTCCCTCGCGATCCTGTTGCGACGCTCTTGCATCTTCCTGAGCTGTTGCGAAAGCGCTTTCCGCTGTTCAATGAGCACTTCACAATACCCACGTGCCTCGGCTGTTGAAACTGCGATGTCAAGCTCGTTCTCAAGGAAAGTCTAAAAACACTCAGATTATCACCTTTCAAGAGCTCGAACTTGAAAAGCTGCAATTATTTAAATGACGCATGGCAAAGTCTAACTCCTTTACTTCTATACGATTACAGCTACAAGAATTCAAACCAGCACTGTAACCGCTCTTCTCTTGATTTCAAGATTTCTGGAAACAAATTTCAGTTGAATTAGAAAAAAATAAGAGCGACAAAAATGAAAGTTTCAGTACCTCGCTGAGGTAACTTTTCATTTTCGCCGCTCATATGAATATAAAAAACATATATACAAAAGAGATCACTCGTGCTTTGTTTTCTAGTTGAAATCACAAGTTGAAAAAAAAAAAAAAACGCTACAAGTCAGTGCTGACGGAACAGTTCGTTAGCAGTCACCACTTACCTCAACAATTATTTGATTACTTCGACTCGGCTCCCCACTACTCAAAAGACTCAACCACATGAAACCTCAATCGTTTTATGCTGCTGAGAGAAGGATACGAAAAAAATGTTAGGTGCCGACATATCGCGCCACCTAAACTGATCAAAAAATAATGTGACATAAGATATGGATAGGTTATGCAACCGTAGGGGTGACCCAAGGCGGGGAACTCAGGTAGTACTATACTTTATATATATATATATATATATATATATATATATATATATATATATCGAAACGGACTGTGGAGTAAAACATGGAAAACAATGCCGCCGGTGGTCATCATAGTGCCTTATAATCTCGCAACACTCCCTCACGTACCAATCGTCCAAATGAATGTGCTCACTTTGACGCGAACATTCGTTTCATAGCAGAGATGCTTGAAAATATGGAAACGAAGGGGCACAAGTAGTTAATAAGCTTTAATTCAGCCTATATGGGGAAAAAACCGTTAAGTGCTCACTTTAAAGAATTCGATCCAATCTTCATCTTTCACCATAAGCAGGTAGTTAATCAATTTCAAAGAAAAAAGCAACATACGATCAGCTGCTCGCCGCCTTTTTGGCTGCGCGTTTTAATTGATCCCTTGGCAAGCATTTGTTGTAATCGACGGTTACACGCACTCGCCTCTTCATATTTACGTCTATATACAGCCAACTGCTGCGTTGTCATTTGCTTCTCACGTGCTACCTCAGCCTCTCGCTTGCGTTCCTGTAAATAACGCAATCATATAACGACAGTTTCATTTGCCCTTCACGATCGCCTCTATATTGCGTCCACGACTCTAGGATTAGCAAACTTCATGGTTCATTGCAGGTATCATTTCTAGAGATAATAACATCGGAAGGATTAAGAGATGATCAAAAAGCCAAATATGAATGCCACGTCCGGAACAAGACATTGATTAGCCGAGGCAAACTTCAGTCGGACCAAAAACCTAAAGGAAAACAACGTCAGAGATCGGGCTATAAAGACAACCAGACAATAGACAATTTTTTACGCAATAGGAAGACAATTTTTTCTTAATACGCCACTGAGGCGAAACAAATGCATTCCGCATTTCGAATGTGCAAACGTTCACTTGAAAGAATCTTTTAAAACAATATCAACCCCAATTATTCTTGCATTTATAACATTATCCCCAACGAGGCATAATAAGCTAAAATATTATGACCGCACTTTATACAGCCAGTGCAAACACTACAGTTTCATTCCATAAGAGTGCAATAAATAAAGCTGCAAATCGATAAATCGATAGCAAACAAATGGACAAATAAAGAATGCAGATAACCCCAGTTAATGCAACTTGAGAACGAACTTCAATTGAGGCACAATAAGAACTTTCAAAAAAGCAAGACAGACTCGATTCTTGATTTGCATGAGTTCACGATCGGCATTTAATTTCCATTTCCTGAATTTTGCTTCTTCGCTCTTCATCTGGCGAGCCATTTTGACGCGCAATTTCTTCAGCTCCTGAATCAAAAGCGCTTACATACTTACATAGTCAGTCAACTTACAAACTCTGCCAACATCTTCCAGCGAAAACCACAAAAGTATGAACAATTATAAATAAAATAAGACAACCACTAGATTAAGAGATACAAGCTGGTATACAGTTGACTTCCGTTAAAACGTTTTAAAAATAAACTCTGCATGCTTCATGAAATCATAGGTCTAGTTATCTGTGACTTCTAGTTATAGTGAGCCATATCAGAAGAGTGACTGCTGCGAACATAATAATTTCACAGTAAACGTTCATTCGTTTAAGGCTCAAGCGCAAATCAGATAGTGCTATCGGCTTAAGACAACAGTACAGTATTTCTCACATAGTATAGCCTTTTGTTTGTATCAGGGCGCTCTAAGAAAGTCGTAGACTCTTCCCTTTTTAAAAGGCAGAATAATAACGACATCGAGAATACAGCAATGCCGAACACACCCCAAAATAAAAAGATGACAGAAGTCCCGTGTACAGTTTTCAGCAGAAAACCGCTGCCGACATGATTTATTCTATGTACTTACTTAATCCTTACTCCTTACTTATACATTTGGCCTCACAAACTGCAAGCACTTGAAATTTGCGGTGTCTTTTATCAAGATGAGATCCTTCTTACGGTACGATACAGAAAACAATTCAAATGCAGCAATGAAATCCTCCAAATCTGGCCAGTGAATAAACTCAATTTTCACCCCTCTCTCCCAGCTCCCCTAATGATAGGCCAACACACTTTCACGCCCGTCTTTGGATGAAACAGACAGGCCAAAGAGATGAAACAAGCCCGACTAACTACTAGCTGATGGCCAAAATGCGGAGACAAAAAGCAGATAGTCGTGGGATTTGATAGAATTTCCACAACAACCAAGAAAGGAAGTCCCACTTGAAGCTCCTGCGTGAGCTTCTTGGCGTGCTCTTGCAGTTTCGCGTTTTCTGTCTCGATCTTCTTCAATTCATTTATGCGTTTGCGATTGGCGTCGATTTCCTTTCCTAGCTCATGTACGCGCCTTCGACGGTCTTCGCTCAGTCTGAAATACGAAAAATGAATACCACAGAAGGCGAAGGGAAGGGAGGGAGGGAAGAGCGGAGAACAAAAAACAAATCAAACAAAAATTGGGACGTATAATCCGAGTCAATTTCTAACCATCGAATCAGCTCTCCTACGATAGCACCTAAAACACATCAGTGAATCTCATTCGTAAGCTATTCGAATTGCTCTCTATAGGCAAGTAAGTGTAAAAGTTTTAAATGCGCAACTAAACATATTGTCGTGTGGGTGTGTGTGGGGGAGGAAAAAGAATGTCAGACTGCCATATTTTCCAACATTACAGTGCTCGATGCAGCTGAATAGTTGTAGGCTGCTCGGTGCGCGATACACAGGTATTGTACCCCTCCTGTCAGTGTAGGGGAGGTCAACACTGCAAGATAAAGTGCCAAAAATGTTGCCAGTGGAGTCTGACGCATTGTTTCGTGTCCCTCTCCCACCATATGAAATGCACCTGGAATGTTGCACAACTAATGATATACTGTTTGCTTGTATCAGCTGTTAAAGCAAACAAGCTCTCATAAATTACGCGCCCACTACGCGCATTATAAAATCCCTCCGGTAACCTTTATTCTCTCTCCACATTAAAACATTTTGCAGATATTACCTCCTTGAGTTCTCCCATGCCAAATTATTTTCAAAAAGAGCCTACCCACCAACACATTTTAAAAGAGTGTTAACTAATGACGCATGTTGTCCCTAGGAACCGTGTGATCAGTACACTACTTGGAGATATAAATGAATATGCAACACCTACTGGTATGAGCATCTTTATTCGAATGAACAGTTGAACTCACTTGTGATGGATGGAAGTTCCTCTGAGTTGAGCCTGTAGGTCGTCACGCTCCTTCTCGATTGCAGCTAATTTCGCTTGCAGCTCCTCCAGCTCAGCTTCGTGGGCTTCCCTCATTTTCTCTAACTGTGCCTTTGAGTGTTCTGTTACCTCGAACGCCTTCTCCTAGAAACACAGCAAGCATTGCTTGCTTACTGCAACTTCGATTCCATTGCCCTTTTACCTGTTTAACCCTTCCAGCTTTGATCCTTAACTTTTACAACTTTTGCACTTCCAAACATTTTACAGATAGCCTATTTAGCTTCTTACAACGCAGAACGAAGCTTCAGCTACATATAAAGAACATTTTAGACTAAAATTGTATTACCCGTCCTCTCAAATTATCAACAAATTTGGTAGGTAACACTACAACATAAAATTCTATTCGTAAGAATTCCAAGCGATGAATGGCTGTCCCAGATAAGGTAACGAACGCATTTATGAAGAAAAAACGAAATTACACTACCTTGTTCCTTATTTCATCTAGAAGAGAGGCAAATTTGCGACTGAGGGCCGATTGTTTTTCTGCAAACTCCGTTACATAGGCCGGATCTGAGGTCGCTTCGTCGCTATCGTCTTCTTCACACTAAAAATAAACATAACCTCTTTGAGTGCCTTGTTTGAAGCATCGAGCTTAACTAAATATGATCACAACCACGATCCACCTCACTTGTCATCACCACTTCCGGCTGAACGTAAATTCTAGTGGAATCTAATCTTCTCCTCTCCAAAGATCAAACACAATTGAATGCCACCAAACAACATGTAATACGATAATGGTGAAACAACAGTGATGATGTGCATTACGGATAAGTGTGGCTTCCGTATATAGCGAAAGATTGCTTTAATTCCTTGTTGCTCTCTGTTGTTTTTTCCCACTTTCTATTAATAATATAACCAACTCTTCGAATCTACTTTCGATGGAAGCAAAACTATCGTAAAAAAATGTCATTCCCTGACAAGATAAGCCAAAAGGTCTACTTAAAAAGACACCATTAGGACTGTGCAGGTCGTCAAAAAAAAAAAGCTTATCAGTTAGCTACGAAAATACGAGTTTTAAGTTCTACAAAGGAAACTTCAAAAAATATAGTTTCAGCATAATTAAAACAAACATAATTTCAAACCGGACACTTTTCTCTCTCCCCAAAGTTTCCCTTTCCCAATTTTTCCTCACTATTTCTGTTCTTATGCAGTAGTAACTCACTTGCGATCCCTTTTCCTTTTCGATGTCTTCTGCCTGTTGCTCGTCATCATGGATAACAGAAGGCTGCGAGAAGGAGACCTCCAATAAACGAAGAAGTTCGCTCTCTTCCGCCTTCCCCCTGAACATAACTACATGATAACGACCAGATAAATGCATTCATTACTAAATGAAAAGCGAATGGACAAATACTGAGAATAAGCAAACAGTCATCAGTCAGTTGCTAGAATACTCCCATCCTCATTTATAGAGTTGTCGAATCTAAAGAGACTGCCGGATGACATAAAGGAAAGTAGGATAAGCTGTGAGCGGTTGAGATGTTCAAAGAACAAGCATGCATGGTAACGACTGCAGCAATGGTAAAGATGGAAAAAACATAGCCAAAATGCCAAATCTTTCTAGTAATATATGACTAGCATAATTGAAAGACTTGTGCATTTATTGCATCTAAATGCTAACAAAGTTGTTCAAAAAAGAGCCATCATCGCACTTCAGTATTGCATTATTTCTGCCAACCTCAGCAAAAATTAAAGCATTTGAACTTACTCAAGAGCGGTACGCATGCGTTGCTTCAGTGTTTCGTAAGCTTGCGTCGCAGCAAACAATTGCTCGACAAAAATTGATCTTCCCGCCACCTCTTCAGCCAAGCGGAGATTCAACGACCTGATAGTGCTGTTTGCCTCTGCCAATTCCTTCTCCAGGCGTTCAGCCCTTAAACATCAACGTCACTAAAATGAACGCTTAGAAAGCAAACATTCGATTATCGCATGCAAAAATCATCCGCTTCTCTTCCCAGCATGACCACCGCGGATTGTGATATACTACCAATATTCTCCACGTCCTCTCCCCTTTGCAGTGAAATCGACTGCAACGAAGATCCACAACATTGACCTGAGCTTAACTCCTTATTAGTGATTCTGACATAGAAATGGCTGAAAGGTCACAGCACATCACTTCTAATTTCTCCAAATGCAGTGCAGCAAAAATTTTAACTTCACAAAAACCATCCTCAGTTAACTTTATTCGCAAAAATGGTATATTTGCTTCAGTTTCTCTGAAACTTCCGATCAGAAGATGCAAGGACTTATGCGCTGAGGGATGAAACAATTTCATTTGACGAATGCACAGAGGTCTTCATAACATTGAAGAAAAATTGGTGTGGTTTTTTCAAATGAAAACAGAATGATGCAGCCAAGTTTCGAGATGCAACGTACGATAGTCTTGCATTTAACAATCATAAGCCTTTCATATATGGATAGTGTCCAAACTCAGAAGGTCGAGAAATAACACTCACAACAACGAAGTGATTCTACGACTATTCTTCCCATTTCACTTCTTATTTTCGCGAAGTAAGCAGAGGAAATGCACTGTGCAGCCAGAAAATGTAAAGAATTGTATAAGCACCTGTGGGAGCGCTCAAATAAAAAACAAGGAATAAATGTGAGGTCAGTTTTCAATAAATGCAATGCAAAATTTCCTCATGTAAGTGAAATGCTAACGCGCAACTCAGCAAGCAAATTTGCTGCATACCTAGCCAATATCGATGATTCGGGAAGCGATTGTTCACCGGTCTTAAATATCGCAAGTTCGCGCTTTACGGCTGCAAGTTCGGCTCTCAACGATTCCACCATAGCCACCGAAGGATCCACATTGATGATCGGCTTATTCTTGATCTTCTTTGTTCGATCCGCATAGCGCAACGTCGACATCGTTTCCTCTGCATTCGTATCGGCCGGAGACACGCAAGCAATCATCACCGTATAACTGTTGCCACCCAAGGAGTCTACAAACAAACCGAATAGCATACACAACAAGGTGCACAGTCTTCAACAAAAGCTCTTGTCAGTTTGAAATAAAATACAATTCGGGTTCTGAAGTGCTTTTATTAGTCGGTGCGAAACGACGACAGCATTGACAGCAACCGCGTATTGAAGAGTGCTGTCGTAATCTCCGTCCCCTTAGAAAGCGCAAAAGCTTTATCCCCTATCATTCACCGTCATACTATTCATTAGGAATTTTATAGATCGAATTTCCTTACCGATATCACAAAAGAATACCGGCAAGAAAAGTTTATTGGCTAGAAGACAAATATTGCAAAAAACCAAAGAACATCGAACACCCTCATAGCAACTATGGGAAGTTTCAATCAACAAATATTCATTGGAGTATTTATTATGCATTATAAGCATAAAACACATTAAAGAATAAAGAAACCTTCAGAAGGAGCAAATCACCCCTTAGATCATATTCCACAAGAACTTGTATTTCCAGTGCAATCGCTAAGTGCAGTGACACTCTCATGACAAGAAAATTCCACCAATAAAACAACCTCACCCATCACCCAACCTAATCCATAACAAGCATTTTTCAACAGCCGTTACCTTGAAGTAATCGAGTGATCTTCGAATCCCGATACGGTATGTGTCGTGCTGAACCGCCCGCCTCAGCCAACGCCGCAATTACATTGCCCAGTGCAAGAAGGCCTTCGTTTATCTTTATTCCCTCTCGCATCCGTTCACCCTCTGCTTGCGTTTTCTTAAGTTTCTCTGAACCTGCCAAATCAACGAGATGCAATTTCGACCTAAAGCATCCACCCTCTCTGAAAACATATTTAAAGACATTTCAAAGAATGTGCTGTAATGCAACCAACAACTCTAAATACTGGAAGCTGTAAGCAGGAAATTATCAAAGTACTAATACAGTGATATGCTCTATTCTTCATCCCTCAGTTTGTCCAATACTATTCTATAGGGAATAAAAAACAAAAATAAATAGTGCTCTAATAACACAAGCAAAAAGCAGATCATCTGTAATAAAAAGACTCATATGGATCGATATTCAGTAATAACGATCGCCAATCGCAATTCCCAAAGGTTATCAAGTAACAATCTGCCCTCATTAATGTGATTTAGTGGAAAAACTCGTAGTGATAGTGGCGCAATATGCGCTTTTGCATTCCCTCCTTCTGCTCAACAACTTTAATAGTTGACAAGAAATATAAAATATGCAAAATAATCCCTTCACACTTTGATCCCTAGCGAAAATCTACGAATCTAGTTTTCTTTGAAATCGACTGATCGTTATGAAACAAATTTAGGAGATCATCGCATTCGTTTAGACCAACCCGCTCTTTATCTTTTGCTTTAATTTTCCCAACAAACCGAATAATAATACAAAGCGTTTCTGCCAATCAAATTAACAAAAATGCAAACGATATAGTTAAAAATAGCACTAATTGAGCGTACCCATTTTCGTCAGGGAACTTCTCTATTGTAACGGTGAAGATTGCATGCGAACGAGATGATTTATCGTTCATTGCCGTCTCTCCTTTACTTCTTAAAAGAGAGCCTTTTTCCAATTGCTGCATTGTTGTTGCTAAGCTGCTCACACGCTCCGATGAAAGTCCCTGTACCTGTAACAATTCTTTGTCAGTGATGAATTTGTTTGATTAATTGTCCTCAAAAGAATTAGCGGAAATATCTCCCTGCAATCAGTGCCTCATAATTCGCGCAGCATTTCAAATATGTGTTAAATAAGTAGCCTTAAAATTGCACCTTCAGAAACATGTGCTCACTTTAATGCTGTACACTTGCGTTCTAAGTGAACACATACGATCAGTTAAACAACCACAAGGGAAATTCGATATTTCATTATAACATGATTCGATGTTCAAAACAAACAAAAGATCGCATGCATGTTTTCAATACCACACCACACTATGCTAGGAAAAGGGCATACTCACGAAGAAAGGTTCATGAGCAAGTTTAGGATGCTCTTATTCAGCTTACAAAGACTGTCCCTTTCATTTCGCGAATCTGCAGATTGTCCCGTGATGGCGTCAGCAAGTCAATCACTCGTTCTTCGTAGATCTCCAGCATCGACACACTTACGGAGTACAGCGCCGACATACCGATTTGTTCGAAAATTGCATCCACTATGCGTGTAATAATCCCACGTCGGTCACTATTTATCGAATCCTGAACGCTTATAATGAATGACCTCAGTTTGCTTAGTTTATAATTATGAGAAACAATCTTCAAAAAAAGATGGTGCTCCACAACCCTTTTAAGCACGGATCGTCAAAAAAAAAATAATAATAATAATATGAGCACTTTTAATACAACGCCAATATGCGCAGTCAGGACTAATATCTCACTGCGTCCAACGATGCGAAAATCATGAAGCCGATAAAAGAGAAAAATGCTGCGATGAGATTCAACGACCACAGCATCACATCCCACGTAAGCAGTAACCCATTAAAAGATAATATTTGCCATTCCCATACTTCATCAAGCAAATCAAATCAGCTTCGCAAGCAAACATGCAGCTTCACATTATAATGATATTGCCAATAAATATTATTTCTTGATCGCAATGAGTGGCTGTTGGTTATCCACGTTTTGCAGCAACCTTGAGGAAGCATTATTCGGCTCTCCAATAAATTGAAAACGCATATCAGCTAGCGCACCATCGGCAACTACGGTCCTCCATATATCTCCTACCACATCCTCTGGGAGAAGCCCCCTCCCTGTCGTACCTCCAACTCTTCGAGCTGTATAAAAGATGCGCATTTCTGTCGCTAGCGAAAACGACCAAAAATGAATATAGTGGATCAGAGATGAGTTTTCTTTAATAAAGATGCATAAAACAAGAACGAGAAAGCACAATGGATAAACTGTTCAACTTACAGCCGTTTCCTCGGTGCCCATCGTATACGTCTTTCCGCTACCTGTTTGACCATACGCTAGTAAGGTGCAATTGTATCCTGCAAAAGTACACCAATACTTATGGTTGCTTGAAAAATTTGGAGCTAAAATTTTTTACTGTTTCTAATTCCAAAAGGACCTTCTAATAACCGATCGTCGTGAAGTGCGCAATCGGAAACAATTTTTTTTTTTTAAACATTCGATGTAATAGCATTAGAAATGGAAAGGAGGAAAGATTCAAGCAACTTTTGGCTGCTTCGTACGTGCACGTTATTAAAGCAACGAATATAATTAAAACACATTTTATATAAATGACAGCACACTGTCAGATAAACACATGATGAGGAATGACTTTACCGATACGCACATTTTTTCTAACATTCGACATCTAATAACATAGTGCCGCCATCAATCGACTCTTCACAAGTTTATCATTGATAATTGATATCGGAATAAAGAAATTCATAAATGACTTTTTTAGGCAGTTTTTTTGACAAAAAAACATAATGGGTTTTTATGAATGTTCCCTCTCAAAGTTTTGTACGTCATGTACAGCTCTATTCAAGAAAATATTTAAAGGTCCGTATGAAAATGGTCCAAGTTTCATCTCTCAAAACATGTACTAAATATGATCGAAAACAAGAACAGGAAAACTCTAATCCCAAGACAAAGTATTTCTCAATATTTAACGCTCATCGTCACTCATAATAAATTTATTCCAAGTCTTTATATAAACAGATTTATGAATCTATTGCAAAGACGAAACCTTTGAACAAATATTCAAGCATGGGTGCAGCGCAAGCCTCATACACATTTTCTTGTGAGGCAGTCATATCGAACACGTTGTCAAAAGCAAACATCTTTCCGTTCACCGATACCTGTAATATCCTCTTTATAGAAAGAAGCCACTATTTCAATAATGGACGGGTAGAGGGAAAGGAGAAGGTGAAGAGCGGCGAAAGGGATGATATCTCATACGTAAGTTTCCAATTAACCCATCTAGTCCGAAGGCAATAATTCATCCAAAAAAGAACCAGACGAAATAGAAAAAGCACATTTCATAGAATTCACGATAAAATACTCCACGTATCTGGAAAAAAGCAAATGCCTGAAAAATGCCCAATTCTTCGCATGAAATATTTTCAGCAATAAAAAAAGCGATGATAACGAATAGTAACGATTCTTGCTGCATACCTTCAACAGCCTAATAATCGATTCCGAATTTGCTTCAGCTATCTGTCATTAGCTCATCTTAATTCAATGGTTCCCGCTTCTATCCTCTTTTTCCAGGTTTCAATGTCTCATTTGAAAAAAAAAAAACGAAAAAAGAAATGTCACTCATTCATGAAACAAGCAGGAAAATGTATAGAGATCGAAAATGCACTTTAATCGAAACCTACTTGGTTCTGTTCTTCGAAGCACACAACACAAGTCCGTGCGCTTTCCGATTGTTCCCTTGTGCTTGTTGGACGCACCCGTACAGCCACTCGTACGGGAATATCCGCCATTGTTTCCGCTAAAATCCGACCAATCCACAACAAATGTTGCTTTTGATTGTCGCATATCACACATAAATCCCGAACACTCATTGTGATTTTAGAATACAAACAAAGTAAATAGTCCGTCAAAACAGCCGAAATATATTGTTTCCGATTGGAGGTGTGAATTTGAATAAGCGGAGAAATGCATCAAGCAGAGTAGTAGAATATGTGCTTGTTGAATTGCACGAACTAGTAAGTCATATAAGCAATAAACAAAAGAAGAAAATAACATAAAATACACCTCCGCATAACCGATCAACTGCAGAAATCAGCATTCAACAAAAAATGAGCAGCTAATTAATCCATCTCTCAACTATTGAAGAAAAAAACTTATTTCCAAAATACACGAAGATGCCTAGCAAAGAAGCAGCTGATGCGATATGCATTTTTCGCGTCTCATTCGCCAAATCGAACAATCTTATAAGGTTCTAAGAAATATAAAAATGCCTGATAACGCATATATCGATTTTATTAAATCTGCCACTCGCACAAATTCACAATAAAAGATCCCTTTTAGTTCGTTGGATTCGTTCCCACCTGTCGGAAATGCAAGAAAAAAAACTTTTGCAGTGCATTCAACTTCTTATATAACACCTAGAATTAATTACCAAAGCCTAAAAATACTGTCGCCTATGCCACGTATAATACCCAGCACAATTCACAATTCTCTTTTCAATGGCTTCCAAGCTGAAACTATGGGGAAGGAGGTACAAGCAGACACTTAGGCGAGCACAACCTCATCGTAATCTGCTTCACAAATGTAAAAAAAAAAATTAAAATCTTTAAAAAAACTTTGGTTCAGGTGATTCAATCCTTTTATACGCAAACAACAGCCACCTGGAAGAGATCGTAAGACATCAACTGTCACCGATGCAACAGGCAACAACGTCACAATGACTTGCAACCACAGGTGCATTGGTTTCGGGCAAGCACGACCCCGGTCTGATCGGGATTTCCCGTTCCCATATTGGGAAAAGCTAAACCACTCCACTTCGACGAATTGGCTTAACCTGGCACAAACCAGACGCAACCCAAAAATCTCTGCGCAGATTCAACACTACGCAGCACTGAAGCGCCGCTCAACTGCAAAACCATAAACGTTACTAAACAACTGCAAAGTTGTATTGCGCATTGGACTGCGTACGCACATTTCAAATGAAAATGTTCGCGCCAATTCCATTTTCAAATTTCAAATGAATGCATAGCAGTTCACATTTCAACTGTTGCAGCTATATTCCGCAACTAGATTTATTTGATCAGGAGATTCATTAGTTGCTAGAAGTGAAAAACTTTCTTTCGAGATTTCAGCATTCATTTATTGCGTAAGTGGTGAGGGCATAGTCATTCAACACCGCCAAAATATAATTATAAGAGAGAAGAAGGTAGTGAAATTCTGTGAAGGTAATTTAAAAAGGTGAAAATAATAAGGCAACAAAAAAAAAGTCAAGCATAAACCGCTCATGAATGATCCTCATCGGATCGACAAAACCGATACTCGTGACATATGCCTATTTAAAGGTGTCCAATGACGTTGCACATCGGATGAAAAGAAAACGATTTATAACTCCACATGAACAGAATCCATATGCTGCCTTTATCAACATTTGAGCTGCGCTGCTTACGTCCTGATCTTTGTGTGGTATGCGCTATTGTATATAAACAAGATGATCTCTGCTAAGCAACATTTTTCAATTCGTCGGTCGGCACTATCGGTTATATCCACTATACTAATGCTCATCAGTTCACCGTTGATAAATGTCGACTCAACAAAGATAAGTTCTTTTTTTTCTTTTTCAAATAGGCTAATAAATGTAACGAATTCATCATCGAAACAAGTGCTCGTTGCATTCACTAACCACTTTTAGAAATCGATTATCATTAACTTCATCGGAAATATTATAGCATTGACATATCGATTTATATAACTAATTATTCGGTTTTACATCAATGATTGGATATATGTAGAGAAAGCCAAATTCGTCATATTCCATTCTACCTCTCACTTTATATGTGATAGGCAGAATGAAATGTTTTTCACATCCCTTATATGTTTTACCTTTGGGCATTTCATCATACGTTTAGGCATTCCATAATTTTCATGTTTTATTACATCTCTTTATTTCATCCCTTCGTAGCAGTACTTCTGAGGTTGTATTATTCGTTATCTCTTAGAACATCTCTCTATCTTGCCAATTTTGTTATTTCGGATGCGAATAAATTCATTCAAAATCATGCTGTGGTGCTAAGTGAAGAATTTACATGAAAGAGATGTATAGCGTGTTTACATTTCATGGGAAACTCTTTCATTTACGATCTTTTTCTTTCTTCTCTATTCACGGAGTTGGCGCATCTCATTTGTTTTCTTGTTGGCTATTATATGTTTTCTTATTTTCTTCTCTAATTAAGTCACAACTCAGCTTTACTTCTCGATTATCACTTGTACGGCCAGAAGTCCTTACTTCCTACTGCTTATTCCTTAACAAAGGTAACACATAGCCGTACGGAATATGTTATATAAATTGCCCATCATCCTATTTGAAGTCCATATGTCGAACTTTTGATCATAAACAATTTCATTATCAGGATCGACCATAAAAGAGATTTCTTGTTGGAAGTAAATCCCATCTATTTAACAGTATAACCCATCTCCTTTAGCGCCTGAAAAAGACAAATAAATGTATTGTACTTGTGTTGATGTATTTTACTGTTGTATTGATTGATCTTTATTGATTGTATTTAGCATCTAGCATTGATGCATTTCATTTTCGTTCGTGTCAGATAACATTTCATGGCGTTTCCATTCTTAAACGTTGATTTTATTGTGTATTAACATGATGCTATATACTAGATGTTACAGTGAGCGAGGTGACCTTCAAAAAGTAAGTACATTGCGGAAAACCTAATTCCCCTGCAGATGGGAAAATACCTACTTATCGCAGATTGTTTTTCCTACGATCGTCGAACTATCCTTCCAGATAAAATGTATTATTAACAAAATTATTTGTATATACATGTGGATGTGCAGTTCATTTATCACATTATCAAGGCATTTATCATCGATCCGACAACAATATGACTATCAATAAATATCACCAATTTGGTCGAATTGTTTCTTGATTTGTGTCTCTTTCAAGTTTTACTCTCTTCACAGAGCATCGTTCTTGTTTTGGCATTCAAGAAATCAGCTACTTTCTACGCGTTCTCTTAAATTTACATTTTCCAGCTGGCGCTGGCTGATAAAATAAGAACTCGTCAGAAATGAATATCATTGAGAAAAGCGGAAGTAAATTTTCTGCTCATCTTCATGACGTTTTAACCAATTTAATTGATGCTAGCCTTCAAAACATTGGGAATATCATCGATTGTTGCACCCTTTTTTCTTATCTGAAAAACATTGCTCATGCAAGGAATTGGTTACACTATTGCTGATATGTGAGCTATCTAACGGGTATGATGGTCCCGTGATCAGTGCTGATAAAATTTCGCATTCGTTTTGATTGTGTAAATGCTGGCAAGCGAGAACATTTACGATCAGGCGTACCACCTAACGGATAAACGCTACATTTTGAGAGATTAAAGGTGTTCTTTTATCTGTTGCTAAAAACAAAAACATTTCAAAGTAGAGTCGTTTGTTGTCTTTAGTGATACCACTTGAAATGCGTAAATGCCAAGTCGATGAACGACAGAAAAGTGGGAGGATGGTCGTTAAAAGCTGTGAAGGAAGCATCATACACGTAAATGCAGTGCTGATAAAAAGAACATTAATGATGGTTGACGTGACAAAGTGATTGAACGTAAAGATCGATAGGAACGGAGAACAACTGAATGACGAGCGCAGCACTCAACTTCAGAAGTATTACCAACAGAGCTCTTCGTTTGTTGGAAGCAGTGAAAAAGGTAGATTGGTATATTTTCATGTATCGGAATACATGAAAATATACTCCTATCAGTCTTTGCGCTTCTTCTACAGCCGTGTTCGACGCGGTGGAAAATATCGCTGTCGAGCCGAGAGCTGTTGAGAATTCGCAAGAAGAAAACTTGCATAGCGAAGCACAATTGTAATAGATAATGCTAGGGTTAGAATTAAATTGTTTCATGCATTTTTCACTTAATTCTATTTTTAGGATGTTAGTGAACATCCAAATGACATGCCATCACCACCTCAACTAGCGCACACGTCTAAAATCTCCACTACTCCACGTTGTAGTGTCTCAGTGCAACCATTAGTTGCCATCTGATTATCGTTGTTAGGCTCTAGTAGACTATAAATCAATAGAGAGCCAAATAAAATCTCTGTTTGGATATATTGCTTACGATATGAGTCTCAAAAGTTCCTTTCCTCGGATTGACTTGACTACTCCCAGTATCATCAATGGAACTCCTTTGAACAATTCTTTATCAACGTAGTCTTAGACGTTTCAGAGAAGAAAAGTTTGTGTGCATTTAGACGGTTATTGTTACCTCATTGTCTGTCACACATGTTCACCAAAGAAAAGCGGATGTCGTTCGAATTTATGATGAGTTATTGAATTTTTTTTTTTTCAGATTATCTTGTTTAGAATCAGTTGAAAAATTCTCTGCTTCTTCTCCAGATGATCAAATTAGTAAAAATTTTCGTTACTTGTCAAATACTCAATCTGAGTGAAGTACAGAGTATAAGGGGGCACATTTCCTGTCTTCAATGACAAAGGTACTTAAAGACTCGATTACCAATTTTCAAACCAGTACCGCCAGTCCGCAGATTCTAATTAGGCAAGTTTGTTTGTCATCTTGACTTATGCATGCATGTCGTTTGACGCTTCCTACGAAAATTTGGCTTCATGAGGTTGATTGAGTGATGAATAAAAGAAGTCTATTGCACTTCAATGACTAATCGCTGGAGATAAATAAAAAAACATACCACTGCCTACTTCCGCTGAAAAACTGTTCAGAAAACAGAAGAAAAGCTAATGCGAATGTTTACAATTGGCAGCAATAAGTGCTCAATTTCCAAAAAAGGGTTCATAGAAGGAAACTCACAAATGTTTGCAGAATAACGCTATTTGACATACCCCGTAAATCACCGTGCAGCTGTGTCATTTTCCCTCCGAAATGTAATTAAAGGTGATTGAAATTGCTGTCTTTCAGTAATAATAAAAGGAAAGGATGTTATATGTTGCTCACTCTTCATAAATAGTTGAGGCGTTTTGCTGTGTTTAATTCCCTTTTACTTATTATTGCTTTTGTATGAACAAATAAAAGTTTGTTGTGTAATAAAATGTGATCTCGTCAACGAAGAAGTGGCAGAAAGAGTGCATCAGCTTAGAGATACGCATGCACCACAAGCCTTCGTAGTGCTCATGCACTGGCGAATGAATGACGCCAAAAGCCCTCAAAACGAAGCCGTTATCAACAAACGTGGTAAAAACATCCGGAGTATTGCGGCGATGTAAAGCACTTTAGATGATCTCCACCACAAGTACCGTGACTATGGCCGTGTTTAAATTTCGAACAGATCATTTGCCGCAGTGTATACGCACAGTTGCGCACGCAAGCAGTACACTGTTATACAGTATTGGATGTACAGCATTGGATCGATATTCGATCGGTTTTATAGCGGAATTAATTCGCAGACTTGCTAATACCACATAGAATAAAGAAGCAATCAGAATGGACCTATTCGTGGAATCCTTTAGCAAGATGACGTATTGTCGACTTCGAATAGCTTAACCGAATCAAATGGGTTACTTTCTATCACCAGCTTACGACCGTTGAGTTGAAATTGTGGACTTAGCCACTCGGCCGATGTCTCGAGACAAATGTGAACTAATATGCGACTTTAATATTTCCACTTATGTGATCCAACGGCTTGCAAAACGTTTTTTGCCGCCCATGAAACATACCTTCGCTTTTTACCTATTTTTGCCATTTGTATCTGTTGCAACGTGACTTCAAAACAAGCAGAGAATGCCAACGGATTAAGATCGTATAGCCTGTCTCATCTATGCTCTGATATTTTATATGCTTTTTTATGGAAGTTTAGATCTAACGATATGCACCTCATGCTACCGATTTGCGACATATGATCGGTGCGTTTTTGGTGTTCATGTTCTTGGTGGTGTTCGCTTTTACCACTGTCGTCCGTTTAGAGATGGCCAGCCTCAAAACCCACCTGCAAATGGCCTATTAGGCAGAGTGGTTGAGAGATACGTATGCTGTTCAAGAAAAGATTACGTGTAAAAATATTCAAAGAACCAAGATGGAATCCCACATGTTCCCTCGTTTCTGATAATAAAAGAATGCATTTTTTGAGGCTCACTGACAAATGGAGTTCGCAATAGTGAGTTAATGAGGCGTTCCTTGTAGACTCCTGTTTTTGGATGCTTACTTCACCTTCGTTAGAAATTATCGATCTAAGCGAGTCATTTGCTCGTTTATCATGTGCTTTGTTGAAAGAAATGGGTGGGACATTGTTTTTGCAGAAATAATTTGAAAGTCAAGCAATGACAAATTTGTTATCAAATTGGCATTTTTATTTCTTGAAGCATTCAATAGTGTTTGAGTTTGATATGTAATGAGCAGTGATTAAATATTGTTGAATGCTTTTCTTATCACATATTATGATGAACTATGTCCAAACACAATGTTTCTCTTCATCGACAGGGCTTCATGGGAGTGTGAATTATGCGTTATTCTTAGTGCGACGTTTAACAAAGTTTCGCGTAGGCGCTGAAATGTTGGACACTGAAATCTAATAATAGTATTTTTTTAATCCCACGAGAATAAGGGAAAAGGAAAAATAAGGAAAAAAGAAATAGGGAAAAATATGAATATATATATATATATTTATTTATTTATTTATTTATTTATTTATACTAACCGCACAACACCTCAATGCGCAACGCAAAATTTTTGGAGAATCCGTGATCGAGAAAGTTGAGCACCAGTGCAGAGAAACGGGCTAAAGATCTGCATCTGCAGCAGTAGTGGCCAGCGAAAGAGACTATGCCTTCACGAATCGTACTAAGGCTTGATAAATAAATCGACCAAATACTATACTGCTGGAAGATAGACGTGATAAATACAGTAGATCATATCAAATTATGTCATTACTGCGGCGTGCAATGTCCTCGGAGTGGTAAAATTTGTTTTGAGTATCAGATCAGTGAAGAAGCCGGATTGATTCGGGGAGAGGTTATGGCGCTGTTCGGATAAGCAGTTTGTATATATATATATATATATATATATATATATATATATAATATGTATATACAGTATAAGCTCCACCCTCCACCAAGCTCCACACTGGCATGCATTCCAGTGACTTATCCTCATAAATACTGATTTCATGATAGTATACGTCGTTTTGATATGGATGCTTGGATAGATGTGCATTGGGAGCTCCCACGATCCCTGCAGATTCTAATTCTCGCCGTTAGGTCATTGATGAGGAAAGCGAAGGTACTGAAGATTTAACGAGAATTCCAAATGGAAAAGTTGATGGCGAGTTATTTATCAGTAGGAACGATAAGCGAGAAAATAGCATTTGTAGAATGACATCGCAGACTGAAATGGACGCCAAATCACTTGAAGGTCTTAGTCATTCTTGATACCTTCAAAGTTAGTAGAAAAACGGCTGCTGACTGTGAAGAAAAGACGATGCTTTCATGGAACATAGAATTCGCTTCAGATAGCTGCAGCTGCGATTTAATAGCGTTGAAACGAATCGCTGCGTCTTTCAAATATTGTTGAATCGCAATTGCAGCTATTCGAAACGATCTGCTTTTTTTTGCCCGACGTCTTGATTTCTTTTCACCTCAATGTTGAGCACGCTTGCATCAATCCGCACCCTATTAGACGTTCAGGTAAACTGCTCACCTGACTCTTCCATGCGTTCTTTTGACTCTATTTCCAAGGTTCACCATTATTCTACTTTCCCAGCTGTGGACCTCATCTCCAATTTCACTATTCATTCACATGCATCCCATGTATCTACGACTATATTATGCCCATTTTATTTCACCTGCTTCCGCGTCGCTGTTCTGAATTGGTCCTCGATTTGCTCTTGTTATGGTTGTTGGAATAAATGCATAAAAAATGCGACTTTGGTAGCCAAACGAGGTTTCATGTTATCATTATAAAAAACAAATGTTCTAGGAGGTTCGGCTGGAAACCGAAATCTCGATGCGCTCAGCTTCAACAGGACTTCAGTTGCAACCGAATTTTCTTGATCACCTACTGACCGAAAGTGATTTTGATCGTTTAAATGTTTTGTTGATTCAAAATCCACTGTTCGATCATCTCTGCATTAGTCGGTTCAGGTCCCTACTTATAAGTTATCAAAGGCCTGGAGCACCACTTCGCGCACAAAGGCATATTTGAAACATCTGGTAACAGGAAAGGTGATCTTCAAGAGGGTTGTGCCGATCGATGCGCTCATTGCCCAAATCGGTGTGATGATTACTTAGTGTGTTGAGAAGATTGTGAAAGCAGTGCCGGATGTGTGAGAAGAACAACCGCTTTAAAACTACCTGCATCGTGAGAGGAAAACTAATTTTGCTTTTTGGCATTCGGAGGCCTAAAAGGCTGCTGGAACCTACGAGCACAGCGGGCAGACACAAGGGCATTTGAAACGATCCTCACGGAATTTGGAGTGGATAGCATGGCAAAGGAGTTCTTCGATTGGGCTTTGAAGAAGATATGGTTGTGGTGGGCGAGGCTGCCTACGAAAGTAGCAAACTTATCCGCGTGAAGAAGCTAGGTGTAGCAAGGTCGCGGAAAGGTATGGGAGGCAGATAGCTCAATCATCTCCTCTAGTCTGCATATCCCGCTGAAATCGTGGAAAAAATCTGCCAAATTTTGGAGGGAAAATAAGGTGTGTTAACAATGATATATTAAGCCTCGTGAATAAGCTTCTTGAAAGCTGTTGAAGAGTCACCTCATGGTGCCCACCAATTTTCATTGGTTCAGTTTCAATGCCTCTCGAACTGAAACTATCGAGCAAACGAAAAGAGAGAAGGGTGCTAAAATGCATAATGCCACTACAACGCATTTTACAAATGCACTTTGGCGAATGAATACGGTTACGAGTGAGAATGCCCATTAAAAATTGCTGCGGACTAATAGTTGCTTTCGTGATTATAAATAAGAAAGTGCTTTGCCATTCTGTGTCATATCAAACGTTCAATCGCTGATTGCTGCTTAAGATCATGCGATTCGATCACTATTTCGGTCATCATCCGAACATGGCCATCAGGACGGAAAGTTTCGGTGATAGAATAGGCCGAAAATGCACTAAGAGCATTTGCGATGGAATCTCATTGATAAGAAATGGCGAGCAACTATGGTATGATATGATAATAACTGTATTACTGTGAAATGGGCGGCCTCTCCTTAGCATAAGACGGTGATTGCTAACATTTGATTTGTCTGCTGCGCAGTATGAAGCTGCTCATCCTATTAGCTTGCATTATTGGCACAGCGGCAGTCGTTATTCATGTTCCCTTACAGCACATTGAGACGCGAAGAATTCGCCTCATTCGGGAAGGAAAGTGGAAGGAACATCAACAAATGAAGGAGGCCTATCGCTTAAAGATGATTAAGTCAAAGAACTCATTCTACCGTGGCATCGGAAGCCAAGGAGTAAGTTGCATTATCGTATTCATGAAGCACGCCATATATGCGTGTGTATAAGCACATTGTGTTTGTCTTGCTGAGGTTAGTGCTGCAAGAGTCAGCGGGCACAGTGAGGTGTACCAAGAAACAACAAAGGATGTTTTCCAACAGCAAACTTCAGTGATTTTTGTTCGTCATAAGCAGTCATAGAGACTCGAATGTGCAAAAATCTGCACGCATCTGTGCAGCAGGTTTGGTTACATTTAGAACTGGTCGAGATGTAAACATGTGTTGATGCACTCAGACAAGCTTGCGAGACGTGTGCGCTTGCACTCTCCTCTCTTGGTTAGCGTGCTTTTTATATTACAACTGTAGTGGAAGGTGCTATGATATGTGAAAATGTCTTATCGTTTACGCATGTCGTTCAAAAATGAAGGTCTTTTTTTAAAATTGCCGAAGTAAATGTAAAACCGAACTTTGACTTGAGTGACTCCTGAATTGACGCTAACAGGCAAAATGAGGAGCAAATGTACGTATGCACGAGCAGTGCGCACAATTCGTAGTAACCCAAAGAAACTCAGTTTAATCATGGAACGGAGGCCTTTCATTGCATCCCTTGATTTCCTGAGAGTCGAGTGTTGGTCGATTGACATTTTGTTGAAAATAATTTGAGTTCCAAGTAAAACTATCGAGGTTGTTTAAAGTGAAGCACGAGTATCGAGGAATCTTATTTGATCAGTTAGGTCACAGTGTGTTTCATTCGTTAAAAAAGAAGAATGGAAACAATTTCTTCCTTTTTTCTCTGAAGAATGACCGTTTTTTTTTAAACTGAGAACAACGGCTGCAGCCATTCGGAAAATGAGGAGGCAACTTCAGCCTACGTATGTGGAATTATGCAAGTTCATAACCGAATTAAGAACTGGGAAATTTATTGATTAGATAATTTAGACAAAAAATCACGAAATGAAAGAAGTGAAAAATCCGTGAGTGTTCTGCTTAGTATCTGCTGGTAATGGGAGAGCGATTTTTGTTGTCGCGAGATCACAAACTGTGCTGAGTGCATTCGACAAGACATGATCATTTGATATTCGATCTGCTATAAATCAGCAAAGCATATCAATGAGTCTCTTCGCTTGTCCCATCTCATACCTGAGGTCCAGCCTGAGATTTGAATGTGAGTATAATAATTTATTCCGAGCAAAGCGCGCTCAGGGAAAGCATATTGGAAATCAGTGTGTTCAACGTCTTATTCTCTTTCACGCTGGAAAAATCCGCTTGCTTCTTTGAGCAATCATTTTGCACCTATAGAGCATAGTGGCGAAGAAGCATTCTTAATGATTTCTGAACGGATGTTGAGAATAAAGGTTGCCGGGTAAAGGCTATTGCAATTGCGATCTACATCTATAAGGTGCTTAAAACTTGAACGATAGAAAACTTTAGCAGTTTTTGATGATTTTTCCTTTTTACTTCTTCACCATTTTGGATATATCGGTAGAATTAGAGAAGCTTCGAATATTTCCTGTGCTTCTTCATTTCAGCTCCTCTCTCGATTGTAAATGCAGAGGATAGGACAATAAATACAACAGTACGGAGAACAGTGGTGAATATTTGATTTTGCAACGCTAATCGGGTAATCGTTCTATGTAATAATTTCGTGCCGTGCTCACCGGTTCCAAATTTCCTGGCATCACACGGTGATTAATTGGGAAAAGATGATCCCGGGAGTATCGAAAGCATGAGTGCTCGGCACTGACATGATCGACTCAGATAGTTATTTGCAATTGTTGTGCTTAGGTGAACGACTATGATGATTTGGAATACGTGGGGAATATCACAGTTGGCACGCCTCCCACACAACTCTTCAATGTCGTTCTCGACACTGGTTCTTCAAATCTCTGGATTCCTGATTCATCGTGTACAAGTCAGACTTGCCTCCTCAAACATCGTTACGATTCATCGAAATCAAGCACCTACAATAGAGATGGGCGACAATGGCAAGTGGGATATGGTGATGGATCAAACGCTCATGGCTTCTATGGCAGGGATACTATTACGGTAAACTCTGCTTTCTCGCTCAGTTATGACAGGCTACCTCGGCAATGATGCTTGTACACTGCTTCATAATTCTATTGATCACTCCTTATTCCAGAAGACCTGCACTAGCCATAAAGCAGAGCTTTTATCCGAGATCAGATGGCAATATCCAGGTAACTGTTTGTGCAGTAAGTCGGAGTATTAGCTTCGAAACATGCAGAATAAGCTGCGTATATATCTGCTTATTATGTCATCGATTAAGTAAGCTTTACGCTCTTAATTGTTGTGATAAATTTTTTGCTCAACCATCCATCCAGATTTGTCTCGAAAGAATGTTGCATTAATCTTGATTATCTTTTGCTTTTGTTTTGCATCTTTTGCGTTCATTAGAAAAGTCAATAGCAAAGTTGAGGATAGACATTGGAAAAACTTCGAAAAAAAAAGCAACATATAAACGAGAAACTCATCGCCACAGTTTCCTAATTTCGAGAATTGCGCTGCCCAACACTACTGGGAGACTAAGTTGAGAAGGAATGCGCAATACGAGATTTATTTCACGCGACACGATCTCAGCGATGCCATTTATCAAAATGGACGGCACGCAAGTGATGAATATTGATCGTTATTGTTTGTATTTTTATCGCCATAAATGCAAGCGAATCGGAAAATAAAATTTCGAAAAATTAGTACATGGAAAGCGTCTTGATTGTCCAAGCTGCTCAAGATTGTAAGTTTTACAGCTTGGAGGTGCAAACGACTCGCAATTGCGAATACCCAATCAAGTATTGGGGCAAGCTGTTTTTATGGATGGATTTGATAGCGATCCTATTGACGGTATTCTTGGCCTTGGCTTCACCTATCTGGCCGATGGTCTCGTCCCACCGCCAGTGATCAACGCTATTTCTCAAGGTCTTCTCGATGAACCAATCTTCACCGTTTGGATGCAAGCGAAGGTTGCCCGGAATTTATCTGCATTTGAAAACACATATATGTTAGGTTCAGCAACTGATGCAATTCTGCTAACCTGGAGGAATGTTGTCGTTGAGTATTTTTGAATCCATGGAAAACCATAAACACCGTTACCAGGACATGGTAGAATGGTGTCCAAGAATAGAGAGATTTTTAAAGTGCTCGTTCCATCTCAAACAGATCAGAAAATGTGAAGATTTATTAAGCTTAGGCAACAAGGCTCCTCTTTTCTTCATAAAGCCACGAGATGTAATTTTCGAACTTCTTTATTAGGTTGATGGGAGAACTGTGAAGTCGTTCTCGCATTTTTACTATCTTCGAGATGCTCAGAAAAGTTTTTAACGGACCTACTTCCTACTTTGAACAGGTCACATATGTGGGAACTAACCCTTCCCGTTCATGTAATGAAATCTAGAATGTGAGTTCTATCGGGAAAGTTCCTTGATCACCTAATACTCCTTGACAAATCGAGTAAAGCTTATCGATGCAGTGAAAATGACGGCTGCTAATAGCATAAACTAATAGTCCATTTTAGATCATTCTCATATATAGACGTAGGTAAGCGTTTAACTGTTGTAAACTCAATGTACAAAATCTGTCCCACTCCTTTCTCCTTCCTTATGAAGCGCACCTGAAGCTATGCATATGCGACAACGTAAATAAGTGCATTTTTGCGTCTAAGGTAAATGTTTTGGAAGCTTAGAGAATTCGCCCTGTCCATAGAAGAAGTTCTGAAGGGAATAATCCTTTTGTGCATATTTTAAAGCGAATTCGCGAAAGGATCCCACTCTTACAAAGATCCTGAAAATCCTAAAGTAATCCCGATTTCAGAGAGGCTTTTTTTTTGGTTATTGTGATGTGGTATTTCCACGCGCTTCAAAGAGCATTCTGCTCTGACCAAATATCAAGTCGTATGTCTCATCGATGATATCAACTAGTCTATAAGGGAAACGAGCTTCACTTGGCCGCAAGGTGAAAGTTATCATCGAGAGGAAAAATTTTTTACGAACATTGCGTCCAATATTTATACAGCGATTTTAAATTGTAGGGAATGCAAGAAAACGTTTACGGTGGTCAGTTCACATACGGTGGCTTCGACAATGAGCACTGTGGGCCAGTGATAGCCTATCAACAACTTTCGATGGCTAGCTATTGGCAATACCGCATGAAAGCGGTTGGCGTAGGTAACTATTTCAATGGCAAAGGATGGGATGTGATTGCTGATACCGGCACATCATTCATAGGAGGACCACAATATGTCTTGGACCACATTGCAGCCGAGCTCGGTGCAACGGTCAGTTCCATCAGATTAAGATACTACATCATGAAATGGTTAAATTCTTCCGCAACTTTTATTGAGGACATTCTCCGCCTAAGTCAATTAACTCTTTGACCATTTTCTATGAAGTGACTTAATGAAAGCAAGTTGTGCTATCGTTGAAGTTTCAATAGCGATATTTTGATTCCAGTTGAACTTTGCCATTGATCTCGATTTATGGAAAACTTCGGTATGCATATAACCTTGCAAAAATGGGCAATGTAACGGACAACTAGCATCCCACAGTGTCAGTCCAATTCATCGGTCAAGCGGTTTTAACTCATTGTAGAGAATTGTTTTTTTATTTCCTTTTTAAGATGAAACTATAAAATTTCGATGCATTAATATTTTCGAGAGAACAATAACGTATTGTTGACTGCTCCATGCTGGTTCAACTTGGCCGACTGTGGAATTAGCAGCTCTGTTTATAGGAGTTGATGTCATCAGCATATGAATACAAGCAAAAAAAACGAAAATATATTGTTGAAGATGGTGGTACACGGTTGTAGCATGTCGATAGTGAAAGAAAAAGCGTTCTAATCGATGAATTCTCAATATTAACTATTTAATGCGATAACTTTAAAACAATATTTGCTGCGAAATTAACTGCATGAATTCACTTCTGAGGCATTATTATATAACGTCGCTTCCTGCGACATTCTACTGCGAAAAGGAAAAAGGCTAATTCGTATGAGAAAAAGCGTTACGCTGCAAAAACCCTACTTAATCATGAGCACATCTAGTTGTCTCATATATCCTTCTAAAATATTTTTTATGTTTTTTATCAACCTGTGAAATCATTGCATCCACCGATATGATTTTAGCTTTTATATGTTTTCCTATTTCGGAACCTTGAAATAAATGAAGAAATAAAAACAAATGAAGGAGTCCGGTCTTGAGTACTGCTCAACAGCTGAATATTTTTACCAAAGATTTCTGCTCCTTTTTTCTGCAACATTTCTAAAGGTGTCGAAAGTGGTCTGTGATTCGAGAATATTTACTTTATTCGTCATCAGGAAACGTGTTGATATGTGCTCTTCTAGCAGTAGGATGGAAGAATTGGAATCAAGATGGCAGTGTTATCACTTTGTGCATGAGCCATCCAATAACAGTATCCTCGAAAAGGCATATCCTCGAATCTTTGCAAAGACATCCGTGGGAACATAAGCTAGGTGCTTTTTCGATGAAATAAGCTGGGAAAATGACTCAATGTTTCGAAAGCTGCACAGAATTTCTACCCAGCAGTTAATTTTTTTCGATCCATATTAAATAAGTAATATTGGAATGTTTCAGAATCAAACAATATTATCAGTCAATTAAGGAATCAGCAAATTATACACTGCAAGACAAAGATGTGCAATAATAACATCCTGTGTTTAATATAGTGTAATATGTAAAGTGGTACATCGTAAAATGTTGCGAATACTGCCTACTAAAGAAACCTTTGTTGATGGGTAAAAAGCTTCTAAGGATTCTGATTCTTTGAGAATAAAAGTTCAGTTTGCAAAAATCAGTGAACAAATAGAACTTTCAGTATAAGAAATGGAATATGCGTATTCATCATATATGGATAACATTTTTTGCTTTGTAGTACTGTTTCCTCTTCGAAATAGAAGGTTCTTTTCAGTATGTCTTCTTCGTCGGCGCCTATGTCATCCCTTGTGAATCGCAGAGCAAACTGCGAAGCGTTGCATTCTATTTTGGCAATAACAGATACGATGTTCAACCAGCAAACTACGCAGTAAAGGTGTGCCCCTTTTCTACAGTCAGTTATCTCGAAATGCTAACTATTTGTATTGCTTGAACGGAGCAATTACACTGCATGGGAATGGTGTAAAAAGATCTCCCCGACTGTTTCCATATCTAACGAATACAGCAAACCAAAGAAACAAGCGGAAAAGGGGGCCTCCCGAACTGAAACAATGCGCGTTTTGGCAATTCACCCGTCGAAACCAACTTCATGGCGAGTTGATAAAGAACGACGAAATACATGCACTGCGCACCGATCTCCAAGTGAACCGTGAACCTGTAGTGGATCTTCAAAAAGAGATTCAATCGTTCAATGGAGTGAATATAAACGGGACCGCATGGATCACCAGGGCTACTATTGGTCACAGACGGAAGGAAACATTTAGGCATGCTGAGAGAACCATCACTCATTCAGCGGTTAGTGAATGAACTTGAAAATGGGCGTAGGAGGTTTAAATTTCGTTGGTTCCTAAACAGAAGTGCCCGCAAAAAGAGACAGATCTATATGTTTGGCATAGGTAGGACATCGCACGCACTAGTTATCCAAAGACGCGTTTCAGATGGCGTCCACTGATAAGCGTTTACACGGCACATTAACGACATTTTAAATTAAGCCATGTACATACAAGGATAAGTACATGTGCACATCTCACCTTTCCACATGTCTACATAAAATGCATGTTTCGCAACTCTCTCATAATTGATGAATGACGCATTCTAAAAGTTTGAGCAAACGAATTGAATATTGAAAATACCTCTTTATCACTCGCCGATCCGTGGTGACTTCCAATTTTTAGAGGCTAGGGCAGTCTAAATTTCAAAAAAAAGACACTTAAATGCATTTAGATGAACCTGAAGGCTCTTAAAAATGTTCTTTTTCTCTTTGTGCGTGCGCTTCAATTTTGGTAGAACCTTGATCACCACAGTGAATCTTCTTCAATGGTGCCTAATTTTTCCTCCAGTTAGTTGATTTGATTATTAGAAGATGGCTTCCTATATTTTCTGCATGAGCTTTCTGTAGTTCATGCCCTATCAATGTGTGAAGTAGAGCTTTCGAGCATTTTCTGAAAAACTTCTTCGGAAGAAGAAAGTTGCGCGTCTGGCATGAAACATAGATGTCAGTGTCCTTTTGTAAGCAAATGCCTTAAGGAGATGGCCTACTTAAAGAGGAGAGAAATAATCGCTATGACCATTTGGGCAATTATACCATATTTCAGCTAGGAGATGACTTATGCACGATCGGGATGTTTCCCTTCGACTTTGGTGGCTACGGTCCGTCGTGGATTCTCGGTGACCCGCTTATCAGACAGTACTGTATCGTACATGACGTTGGTCAGCAGAGAATTGGCTTCGCTGAAGCGAAAACTGTCTAAACTTAAAAGTTTTTATGTCTCATAATTGTTCTCCAGTAAACAGTTGCCCCTTTACTATTATATTCTATTTCTGCACACGCCAAGGTTGAAATGGATGCGTTTCTCAACAACTAAGTGGATGCGCTGAAAAATCATTGTGGATTTTGAGATCTAAAAGTGCTACGAAGTTCGAATGCTAACCCAACGTCAGAAATTGCGATTGGCGACCGGGCTGTAAAGATTTTGGGACAGCGAAATCAAAGCCGTAACTCGAATGCAATCCTGGTACTTACTAAAAATTTTTTCTGTGAATGAGATTTGGAGCCTAATCATGAACAGCAATCGAAATGCTAAGGAAATATGCAACAGAAGGTATTGCGCATGTAGTTTGAGATATTTAAAGGTCTTCCAACAGTCTGGATAAGAATTTTGCATCGGTGAAGGAATTTTGGAAACTAGAAGAAATGGCGCGCTGCTAATACGGTCTGTGTGATCGGCACTGTAATAGAAGGGGGCAATCCCTCGAAGACAAAGTGGAATAGGAACAGATCTTTTGCACAAGGCGTAATACGAGTGGGTAATGCCGAAGTTGAAGAAGTGACGGGGTATATCTATCTCGGTCGTCAGCCAGGTCTGAATTATATCCTGGCCGGCTGTTTCATAAGAAGAGGATGAGCGGACTAGATCGCTTCCAACAACAGTCGCGCTGTCCTGAGAGACCAAGGATGCCGATGAATTTCAGAGCTAACATCTTCAGGACGACTGTGCTTCTGGCATTGGCATATTCCCTCGAAAAGTGATCTGCAACGAAGCGTGATGAAGAGAAATTTTCAGTGACAGAGAGGGCAATGGAAAGGATGTGTGGCGTAACCAGAATAGACAACTGAGTAACGAAAAACTGCGACAGAGAACTGGAGTAAAGGACGTGATATCCGAAATTTATGCAGCCAAATGGAAGCGGGCAGGCTATGTTGCACGAAAATCTGACAACCGCAGAACCTGTCGCTTGACAGACTGGATACCACGCAACCGAAAGCGGCCGCGCAAAAGACCGCGAAGATATGGGGTGAACCCAGTAGTACTAGTGGTACAGCTCTATGGTCAACGACGTTAGAAAAATGCACAGAATAGAAGCGAATGAAATTCAACAGATCCGCGCTAACCCTTGGCGAATGGGCAGATCGTTAGGTGATCATATATATATATATATATATATATATATATATATATATATATATATATATATATATATATATATATATATATATACAAACTCCTTGGTTGTTCGGATAAATATTCAGTTCAGTTCAGTTCAAAGATCATTAATCGAAGCGCTCGTTATCTAGTTTACCGTTTGTAAATCATAACGACAAGATTTGGTTGTTGATCCTCCTTCATTCCTGGTTTCACATCCAGTCAATTCTTAAAAACGACCAAAAAGGAATGCCCAATATTGGGTATGTGCTCTGCAAAGCGAAGCAGGCGCAGACCAGTAAAGAATGCGGAAAATTTTCATTGGGAGATGTCAGTACTAACTCGTAGTCAGGCTACCCACCAGCCATTCGGAAATCACCAATGACCTATGATGACGACTTCTTTGTCATCGACGACAACATAAACCGATCGAAATGGCTTTCATGAGAAAAATGAGGGTGGAAGTCGTAATGCGATGTAATGTCGAGTTTTCAGAGGGAATTCGACGCGAATTCTGCATATTTTTTGAAATCGAGCAAAAATTGCGCACTGTCACTAGCACCTTTCTGAAAGGAGTTTTGCATGAAATCGTGACACACAGTTTGTTGAATTGCAATCCACTACTTCAATCGAAATATGAATGCTGCAAATAGTGCTGGAGATCGGCGATAACTCCTGGCAAAGTATCGAGAGCCTTCAAAACGGCAAAGTGGAATATAATCGATCGCGGTCATTGAATTCAAGTCCACGTATTTTGCTGTCTACAAAAAATCTCTTTTCTATCTCTATTGATAAAACCAACATAGGCGATGTTACTGCACCTCATTTTCCATCATACATGGATAGCTGTCAATGATAATGAACTCTTAAAAAAAATGTTATCACAGATGTTGTATTTAGCTGCTTTTGTGCAAATCGACTACGCAGTTCGATTTTCGCGAAGAAAAATGCACTGTCGGCTCAAAATTCTAAAACATCAGACTGACCGAGACCTACCGCCATATATAGAGTTGGCCATGCACAATTACTTGCACTAAAGCTGCTCCCGCACTGGTCGCTTGCACCAGTGATCTTTGCCTCCGGCACTTTCGCCTTGGTTGATTGCCCCGTGGTTGTATGTTCCTTTCATCACACACCAACTGACGAGGCACTTTTGGACGAAACGAACATATCCGCACTGCCGTTACCTGTACTAAGGTTTACATAGCTGACAAATAATCGCCCTCTACAGGAAAGATAAGTTTTGCCCTGAGGGTTTCATTGAAGCGCAAATGGAGAAGCGTGTCAGTGCGCACATCTGCGATGTACGTGCGTTTATGTATTCCGCTTCATAACGAGGGAAAGAAAAGGCATCTTTAATTTACCACTGTTGTTGGTATCGTTTGCGTCAGTTTTGGTTATGGAATGACTTCACTGCAGTGATTTTTTGATGAACAAACAGCTTACAGTAAATATATATTCAGTTGCCGATGTTCTTGCATTAGTTGAGCTCTCAAATGAGCTTAAAATAAAGGGTTGAATTAAATGCAAACCAACAGGCAGTTAAGAGATGTGATTTCCACTATCTTTACATAGATTTTTAATAGCGAAATGTCTCAGGCGTAAGTGTAAAAAATAGCTGGCAAGATCTCACGGTTTGCGACGCTGCAATGAGATGAAGCGTATGCAAACTTGATGATGGCTTATCGTATCCGAGTTGATTTCCTTTCTTCGTCTCATTGTCAGTGCATACTCTCCTATCCATATACAACCATGTGTCTAATGCAGTCGAGAGAAATGAATTAGCTGGGCAATCACGCTATTCTGAGCATCTTTGTTACTGAGGAAAGAGCGAATAACAATCAACGCCTTACACCTTCTTCCACTATTTTTTGTTCAGTGAGTTAATTTAGCTCACGATGAAAATTAAACACAGTTAACAGCGTGATTAACACACATAGCTGCTTCAAAATTGGCGACAAACAACGTTGATGCATGCAAAATAAAGTATTGATATTCTGACTGATTCGATAGTTCTCACACTTTGTTTCTGCAAATTATGAGCAAGCTTGATGCAATGAAAAACATTATACGTTTCACCACTAAAAACAAGGTATCGGACAACCGTTCGAGTGAAGTACCATCCATCAGGTTCCTCGATATATATCAATGCACCCTGCCTAACAAGTGCGGCCTTGCGAATGTCTTCTGCGAATTCTTTTCTAGGCGATCAATATCTCCTTATTCCAGTCTTGCAACGTTCTTACTGCGCTCGAAACTGCTTGAGACCCGCAGCAGAAAGTGATATAGAAATCTTTTTAGCAACCGAACTGGTCTGATTAGGTAAGGGCTCAGCCACCAGCGCCCTTTTCCTTCAACCGGTCTTCACCAATTTCCTGGTTGACTTGTCCTAACTTTGCTTACTCTGCTTGGGACACTCTTTTCGGCTCTGCGATTGCCTGACATCTCAAACCTGTGTAACTAAACTTTAAAGGAATTTCAGGCCACAACAAGAACCGACGTAATCGAAATACACTAAAACTCCATAAGACGTGATCAGAAGCGGTTAAGTGGCTAATTAAGCTTTTGCTGCTACATTAACGAACAAATTATACTTGCACATGCTAAAGAAACTAGTGAACATCGACGATGTTAAAGAACAAGGAAGGTGAGCAAGCAAAGAATAAAAGTTCGTTGAAAGGTATATAAACAGGATAATACTGAAGAAACGCAAACGGGCTGCGCCTCTATACGAGTTGCGAACACTAATTTAATGAAGCGATGTGTTTGAAATGGCAAGAAGTTGAATGTGACAATCTCACAAGATGTCCTATCCTAAGGGCATTTCAAATCTACGTATCTAGCAGATCAATGACTCATTCGCACTGACCTTTCTGGCATTACTTTCTTCGAGACAACGTGGTTAAGATAACATTTTTCGGTGTATCAACACATCGACCTTTCTTGTCGTAATATTTGTTGCTTAGGAGTTCGAACTCCTCAACCCTACGCAGGGTAGAGTGCAAAAACGTAGAGCTAGATCAAACAGCCACTCACGCTCTACTTTTCGGTAACGCGAGCTTTATATTCTCAACCGGCTCCCTGTAGATTTTCCCGTTCCCCGGCGCTTTTTAACTTGTTGAAATGGCACTCGCTTTGAATATATACCGAACAAGGCGCCTTCACATCGTTTATCGCCGAGAATACATCGTTGTCCACAGAGCTCCTTTTTCGTATCTAAAAACAGTGCGCACGCCTCCAAGTTGCCACATTCTTGTTCTTGGTCAGTGAGTTGTTGCTTTTAGTGAATAAACTACTATCAGCCCTTTCACAAGAGTTACATCTGGGCAAGCAATGTGGACTGAGTGCGAAGTAACCGTTGTGTGTGCTATTTAGAAAGCATGGTGGTCCCTTGATCAGTTTAGTTTTGCACTCGTTTCGATTATGGGAATGCCAGCAAGCGATAACATTTACGACCGAGCTACCACCTGCCGGATAATCGCTACATTCTGAGAGGTTAATCGTGTTCTTTTGACGGTGGCTATGAAGAAAACACTTTAGCATACTGTCCTTTCTCATGTTTATTGATACCCCTTCAATGCTTCGCTGCAAGAAGCGCTGAGTAAGTGGGAGAGAAAAAAACTGGAAAAACAATCGTTGGAAGTGGTGCAAAAATCAGCCTACATGCAGCGCTGATAAAAAAGCACAAATAATGGCTAAGGAGAAAAGAGATCGGATGCAAAGATGGCTGCAAGCAAAGAATGATTGATCGGTAAAACATTGTCCTCAAGTTCAAAAGTGTGTCAGTAAACCTTTCATTAGCTGAGACCAAAGAAGAAATCAGTAAGCAGATATATTAAAAATATTTTCAAATATCGAAAACATCATGCTTACACTTCTATTGCGAATCTTCACGTATCGTGGCGTTTGACGCTGTAAAAGGCGTCGAGAGGTTGCTAATGCAGTCGTGCGAAAAGAAAGATCGAGGAGTAGCGCTATCCTAATGAACAGCATCAGTGTCGATAATTGGATTTCTCGCTTCCGCGGTCTCGTTGTAAGAAGTTACTGAACACTGAGATGGCATACAACAAGCATATCATACGACGTGTTTAATATACATGAAAAGCTATGGTACTGCACGTTGGTGTTCTTTCTCAGCTTCTCGGTCCTCTAAATAAACCCTGAAAATGATTTCTCGTATTCCCTATTGGAATAGATTATAATTCAGGCTTGATTCTTCACAGTCTCAGCGCAACCATTATTTCTTATCTGATTACGTTATCAAATTTCCTAGTGGAATAAATCTTATTCAGATTCGCTTACTGCCTTTTCGTGTCTTGAAATGCATTGTAAAATGTGGTGGTATCAATATGAAGAAATGAGCAAGAAAAATACATGAGTTTTTTTTAATGTGGAAAAGTGCTTGCATATACGCATGCACCAAAAATGCTCAGTATTCATGAACTTCGAAATGAATGACGCCCAAAGCCTTCAAAACGAAGTCGGTAAGAATATCGTCACCCAATGGATGAGCTTTTCTTCGAACTCTAGCGGGTAGCGCACTAAGAACATGCCAAAACTGCACAGGAAGGCTAGCATGACGCGTGGCGCAGAGACGCATTACGGTGAGCAGTGTTTTACGTGAAGGTTTGGTTAGCGAATAGAGAGAAAACTTACAGTGATTCACGCAAAGTACCTCAGTAATTCTGGTCCCGACAATCTGAACTTCGTTGGATTCCCCTTTCTGGCCTTTCGCAATTTGAAAAAGATTGGTGTTGAAGTTATCCTTGTTGTATTAATATCTTGCTTCTGCTAATGTCTCTTGCGCCAGTCAAGTGAACTGATGGTTCGATAAGCATTCGAAAGATGGGATAAAGAATGTTGGAGGAGCACGTAAGACGTACAATTTTGAAGTGAAGGTCACCCAATCGAGCATCTGATCAACTGCCGACATAGATGCCAGTGTGTAAGATAAGATGTAAAGTATCAGGAATTAGCATTATGGGAGATGGGTAACATATTATGACCATGGCTCCGCATAGTTCGAAAAATAGAGCAGAAACACATATATGCAGGTATGTACAGTAGATTCATTTTTGCGGCTGAGAGCCCCAAAATATAGAACGATGTAAAATGCGCGCAATTCTAGTGCGCGGCTAATTGTCCGAACGTGCTTGCAGCTGTCACAGCATTTAATGGATTCACTTCATGATTATATGGGAAGTTGTTCTACACTCTTGATTATATTGTCAGATGCCATGGTTGGAACTTGTGGGTCGTCTGTTTGAAACTGATGGTATACATATGCATACAGATCAACGATGTCATCCTATACCAAATAAATGAAAATTTGGAGGACCTGCGTAGATTGAACGTTGATAAAGGAAAAGGCGTACGTAGTAACCGAGACTCGACTCCTGCGATTCGATAGCCTTGTGGCGATAACTGCGTTGGTACAGGAAGTTGGTGACACACTGTGTTGAGGAAGCAGTGCAAGCAATGTTGGGTGGCATAAAAGAACAGTGGCGCCAGACATCACGGACGGTCCGGATCATGAGAGAAAAACCACCGTTGTTCATTCGTGTTTAAGGGTATGGAAGAGATAACTGCCATAGCGCTCTGGGAACGCAACTGGCGAACACAGGACGCTTCCAACGATTCTCAGGAGATTTAGAGCAGAGGCGTATCGGAGAAATTCATTCAAAAAGGATTCAAGAAAACTGGCTGTGGTCGACATTGCTGTCGTTAAGGGTGGCGACCCTACCGACGTGCACCCAACTGTGGCCACGAGAAAAGTCTGGGAGGCAGAAAAGTGAACCATCTTTTCCCATCTCCATACCACGCTGAAATATTGAAAAGAAGTTGCGGGTGCTTCAAGATAAGGTGAAATATGCTT
Organism: Baylisascaris procyonis; assembly: GCA_037389465.1. Lineage (NCBI taxonomy): Eukaryota > Metazoa > Nematoda > Chromadorea > Rhabditida > Ascarididae > Baylisascaris > Baylisascaris procyonis. Next base: position 2,337,150 of record JAZARR010000154.1, on the reverse strand, counting down.
TTTTTGATGCACGAAGCGTTGCAAATAAGTTTTTTGGAAGTTGTCACAGAGGTTTCCCTCACGAAATCAACTAATTCCTTCCGTGGCTCTCGAGTTGAGACTACCGAGCAAAGCAATAGACAGAGAGGTAGCAGAAAGGTACAGAAAAATAATGGCTGCCACGAAGACACAAGAGCGAGTTATCCAGCTGCTAGAGACATGAAATTGAAATGCGTTCCAACGCAGCAGCTCATGAAACTGTCAAATTTGATCTCTTGCCGTAACGACTATATCGTTCCATTAAAGCGCTGTTGGGTTCGCGTGGAGGCCCGGCTCTGTTACGTTTCTCAGCAATATCCCGTCTTTATTGTTTCATTATTGTTTTATTCTTGAATTTCTCTTTTCTCAACTTCCTTACCATTGTTGTATCAACAGTATTGATGCTTGGCGATCTCTGTACTATATATTCGCATCTCGTTTGTCACCTCAGCTATCTCAGGTCGTATCTTATGATGTTCTTGTAATCGTCTTTTAGCTACGTCACGTTTTAATGTTAATTGAGCGTACGTTAAAGGTTTAATCACCCAAGTTTGAGGTATGGGCGATCGCAGATTTGAGCAATGTTCCCCGAGCCTTGTGAGCAAACTTGCGACGAGCCAACCAGGAGATTGGTGGAGATTTGTTGAGAAAAAGAGGGCGCAGGTGGAGGAGCCCTCTTCGAATCAGGCAAATTTACTCATTGAGCACACTTATGTAACATTGATTGTTGAAGATCTTGAGCAGTTTCGAGTCCAGCAGAGAAGTGAAGAACATGAATAAGGGAGTCGCGCGACACAAAAAAGACAATTTACAATGAACGTCGATAAACCGCACGTGTTAGGCGATGGTGGTTTGATCTTCCTCAGGTAACATGGTGGTCGGCACAAACGCAGTCGTCCGACACATCGTTTCTCGTGAAAATTTGTGTTGCACTTCATTATATCAAACCCTGCCATAATTGACATAGGCGCCGCATTTGTAAACCTGCTGTATTGCGCCCATAGTGTGTATCATATCATTCACTTTGCACAGCCTGCCCTCGAATTCATTTGTTTCTTATGATTGTCGTTATTCGAGTTACTGCTTTGATATTGTCGGTGTTGTGACAGGCCTATATTGGCTGTAAGTTTTATTGTACGTATATCGTGACTCTTAACCCTTCTTTTCTTTAATAAACCAGCGATCTTGTTTTTTTTCTTTTCTGTCGCCTGTATACGACCCGCAACATTGTTTTGTTCACGACACTGGTAGACGCAATGCCGCCATAATGCGCTTTATAAATGCAGCTTGGCGGACAAATAGGAGAACGAGTGGGAATGTCCAGTAAAAACTGCTGCAGGCTAATGGCTCCTTTCATGATTATGAGGAGGAAAAGCTTTGTGCTCTTGCGTCGCATTAAATGTTCAGTCGCTGGGTGCCTTTTAAAATAATGCAGTTCAATCATTATTGCGGTAATGATCTGAATACGATCGTAGGGATGGATTGTTTAGGTGAGAAAGGATGCAAGAACAGCACAAAGAGCATCGACGATGGGCTCTCATTGATAAGAAAAGGCAAGTAACGTCATTTGTTACAAGGAAGTACAATAAAGTGGTATGATATTATTGCAGTATTGTGTAATGGGCGGCCTCTTGATATAAAAGAGTGAGGGCTAACATTGCGGTTGTTGAGTGTGCCATATGAAGTGGCTCATCCTATTTGCTTGTTTTGCTGATGCAGCCGCCGTCGTTATTCATGTGCCTCTGCAGCACATCGAAACGCGAAGAATTCGCCTCATTCGAGAAGGAAAATGGAAGGAACACTTGCGAATAAAGGAGACACTTCGCATGAAGAAGATTAAGACAAAAAGCTCGCTTTATCACGGCATTGGAGACCAAAAAGTAAGCGGTACTCTCTTAATCATGAACTAAATCGTATATACATGTGTGTCTGCCTGCCTTATGCTTCTAAGTCGTGGACTGGTAGCGTTGGTTCTGCAAGAGTCGGTGGGCGCGATATGCAACATCAAAGGATGTTTTCCGACAGCAAAGTTAAGTTTTGTCCTACTCATCAAAAGCAGCCAAATGAAATTTAACGTTTTAAAAGTCCACATTCACCTGTACCGCAGGCTTAAATGGCGTGCCAAGTTGGTGATGATTTAAGTGGTGTTGAGGCGCACCAGACGAGCTGATTCATGCATTCCCTTCATTTTGTCATCATGCATCTTAAGTCACAAGCAAATAATTGATAAGAGGTAATGGTGCTACAATACTGGATGCTGCTCGAGTAGGTCGTCCTAAAAGTTAACCTTTTCCTACTTTCCAATGAAAATGGAAAACCGAACGTTGACTCCAGTGGATCCTCAATTGACAAGATTGGGCAGACAGAGGAACAAACACATTCAGGTATAAGTTTCATTCTGTTGCCCTGAAATGGCATCACAAAATTCTTTGGAACCTGGCAATTTCCAATGATTTCGACCGGTTCCCGAACCGAGTATGATGAAAATGATTTTCGGTTCCAAGGGAAGCTAATAAAAAAGCGAATGTTCGATCGACAAAAACCCGTCGGAATTTCAGCGTCGGGCTGAAGTTGTTTTGAAAGCTGCTTTACACAGAGATGTCGAGAAACTTCGGCTAGTTTTGACACATCGCCTTTCACTTTTCAAGAAGAAGAGCAAAAACATGAAATAGAGAGCCGACTGAGAGCATAAACACTGATTCATCGGAAAATAGGGTAGCCCCTTCAAATAAAGTGGAACGTACACCGTATGACTATATGGAGTCCTCCAGACTCACGATAGAATGGAGAGTCGGGAAGTTTGCTGAGAAGACAGAATGGAAAGGGAAGGTTGAGAAGAAAATCAGAAAGTGAAGTGAATGGAAATTCCGCCGGTTCTTTGCCTTAGTGTTCGCCTCCGGTGAGGGCACATTTTTTGTTGCTGTTATGAGAAGAGTGGATTTACCGAGTATGATGAGTTCATATTCCATCCCTTAAAAAAACAGCGGAGCATAGCACTTAGGTCGTCTGGTTGGCACATAATCCGGTGGGAATAAGTGGCGCTGTTCCGTATCGGTTTCGTAAATTTCGACCGATAAGAATGAACCAAAATTTGGTCTTGTAATGGCAATTCGGGAAACCGAGGAGCATCACTAAGTGGAACCGAAAGAAGCGTTGCCAATAAATCCCTTACAAGCACGAACTCGCCGAAGCGCATAGAAGTGATTCTTTTATTAGAGAGAACATAAGAGTGGTTGGATCGGTTGAAATTTGAATGCGTTATTTATTTTGCTTTATGATATGTCGGTAATATTCGGAACCCGTATGCTTGTTGAGCGAAATGCAGAGGGGAGGGGACCTTATCCATCTCTGTATCACCAATCCTGCCTTTCCAAACAAAGAGGTCTGCAATTGCAAGTTATCTGTGAACCTTCCATGACGGAAAAAACTTTGCAGTTTTCATTTTGGAATAATTTTCCTCCCATATTTCTTCAGTATTTTGGATGTTTATGTCTTATTGCTTAAGATTCAATTTTTTCACTGCTTGATTACTCCTGTTCGGGGCTTGGTTGTGATTTTAAAGAATGGAACAGGTAGTTCAAGAATACTGAGAGCAATAACGCCAAATCGAAAAATCATTCTTTGTGGTAGCTCAATGTGCTGCTTATATGTTTTAAATTTTCTGCTATCAATTAGTAATTACGCGGCAAGGAGTGTTCGTTGAGAGGGAGAAAATCGCGGTTAGTTGCTGCTGATGAGTTATTTAAGATCAAGTTATAAGAGTTATAATCAAAGCTGTTATTTAAGATCGCTATGCTTAGGTAAACGACTATGATGACTTGGAGTACGTCGGCAATATCACAATTGGCACACCGCCCACACAAGTGTTCACTGTCGTCCTTGACACTGGTTCTTCCAATTTCTGGGTTCCCGATTCATCGTGTATGAGTACGACTTGCCTCCTCAAGCATCGTTTCGATTCATCGAAATCGAGCACGTACAGCACTGATGGGCGAACATGGAATGCAGCATACGGCGACGGATCACACGCTAGTGGCTTCTATGGCAAGGACGTCATCACGGTAGGGTTTGCTCTTCTCAATGGGTATGATCGGGTGCATAGGGATGATGATAAGTAGTTTTTCTTCTCTTGATATCCTCCCCATGCAAGGACTTCTTCTTCAAAAGCATGTACTCGCCATGACACACATTTTGCAGGTAAGATGAGGTGGCGCTATCCAGACGTTTGATTTGCGGTGAGTCGTTACCTCAAAAACAGTATGGCTTGAACAGCGTCAAATGAGACATCACATGAACGTCCTTCATTGTGTCATCGAGTGAGTGAGAGACTCTCCTTGGAGTTCGAAAGTTTACCTTTTATAATACCTCCACCTTTGTCCTTAATCCGGAATTAGCTTGAAGAAGGTTTAATTAACGTTTGATCTTTTCTTCCCTCTGTTTAAAATACACTAAAACTGGCTGATAGTCTTCTCAGAAAAGAAACTTTTGCTTTCTCTTATTAGCCATAAAGTGAAATTATTACACGACAGAATTTACGGCAGTAATCCTTCTCGCAGGGCCCATGCAATCATGAACCATGGTGTCATAACTGCTGAAGATATGACTCCATGAGCCCGTCTATACTATCGCATACTTTAAAGCACCACAAGCGCAAAGGTGGAAGTAGACTATTTGCCGAATATTAAGCTGATAAACGCGATCAAAGTTCAGTTTTTTCTCGCAATAAGTGGAGGTAATAAAGCTTGATAGAAAACAATCCCTGCCGCTTTCCATTCTCATCTTCTTCATCATTGGGAGCAAAGTCAAATGGGAAGCAGTAAAGAGTTTCTTGCGTGTCAACGTGCAGATATGTAGATACAAATTGGAGAAGCTTTATACGCTGTGAAAGGAAACATCCTCGTAGTACAGAAATTGCGTGTGGAGTCGATGATGGAGTTTCAAAAAAGCTTCGCAACAGTCAGACGAATATGCTAATATCGAGAACTGTCGCACTCAAATACGCTAATATACTCGTAAAAGAATGCTGCACACAGCGACCATCGACTGACAAATGCATTTCGTTCATGGGAGTGACAAAACAGTTATAAACAATTCCCTTATGCGGTTGTGTTTCCATCGATCAAAATGTATTAGTGAGTGGGAGAAAATATGAGAATGAAGATAGGGACAGAGCGTGTTGCATCATAGCCATTTGCAGATGTTGCTCACGACTGAAAACCTTACAGCTTGGAGGTACAAACGAGCCGCAATTGCAAATACCCAACCAAGTATTTGGACAAGCCACTTATATGTTTGGATTCGCAAGTGATCCTATTGATGGCATCCTTGGCCTTGGGTTCACTTATCTTGCTGACCACCATGTTCCACCACCAATGATCAACGCTATTGATCAAGGTCTTCTCGATGAACCCATCTTTACCGTTTGGTTTGCGCACAAGGTTGCTCTTAATTTACATAGTCTTGGAAATAAATATTTCAAGTTATGAAATTGATTAAGCGCTGTTAAACAATAAAATTGTCGTTGCTGAGTACTTAAACATATAAAAGGGTTTCAGTAATATTTCTACGACGTGGTAAAGCCAGCTATGTCAGTACGTTACAGCAAGTTGCAGCAATTTCAAATAGAACAGAAGTGAAAAGGATTTATAAGTTGAGACAGTAAGCGGAGGGTATGCGGTATTCTTGCAAAGTAAACGATGCAAGCTAAACAAATTTGAGGCATTAAATATAGCGTTTTAAAATGCCTCCTGCTTTTCCGCATAGTGCCCAGAGATCAAAATGTCTATTCTGAAATTGGGCTTTAGGTCACGAGAGTATGGCATGACTGTATAGTTATTCTTAAATTACCGATGCGTTTGAGGGATTCCATAAAAGCCTTGAGGAATCCACTTTTTATTATGAACAGACGACGATATGTCGAAGTTTCTTTCTGCGCTCATGTCGTAAGCTCAAATGTATGAGTCCTATCTGAAAAGTTGCTGGTATACTCCTTCGTATTGCATTACTGCTTGACGAGTTGAGCGAAGATTTCTGAATGCAGTGAGAATAACTGTTGAAGTTAACAGCGAATTTATTCATCAGCTGTCAGCTTTTCACTCAAATTTTGAACTTTTGATTATTTGCTATCGATAATTACAATTTTTAAAGTAACAGTGGGAATAGCGAGAATAGTTTGATGCGTTTAAATTCTACATGCAATGTTCACTTTCACTGCATTTTCGACCTATCAGCGAACACATCTCAAGTGACTGCATGCACGGAGAGCTTAATAAATGCATTTATGAGTGTAAAAGAGAACCTTCTGACACTCTGAATGAATCAACTTTACTGTATTAGAGGTTCACGAACAGGCAACACTTTCTGCGACAAATTTTTTGAGCGATGTTCATGAATTCATAAAAATAAAATTATCCTTTCTGATTATGCTTATAGTGGAACATCGTCCTGCATTTCGAGTGTTGCATAGTGATGTATACCTGTGTGTGCCTGCGTGCATGCGGATATACATATATATATATATATATATATATATATATATGTATATGTATATATATATATATATATATATATATATATATATATATATATATATCGCCAACCGAATGTATCATCAATGGTGAAAACTTCCTATGAAGATTGCATAAAATGTGCACCTGGCTGCGTGCAATTCTAGGGACTTCAAGAGAACGTTTACGGTGGTCAATTCACATACGGTGGCTTCGACAATGAACACTGCCATCCGGTATTCGCTTATCAACAACTTTCAATGGCAAGCTTCTGGCAGTATCGTATGAAAGCAGTTAGCGTAGGCAATTATATGAACCGTAAGGGATGGGACGTTATTGCCGACACCTGCACATCATACATAGGAGGACCGCAGTGCATCTTGGATGAAATCGCCAACGCGCTCGGCGCAACGGTCAGTTTATTAAAAAGTGCTTCAATTGGGTTATTAAGGTTGTCTACGAAACGTGAATTTTTCTACGATTGGGCTCGTTTTCTACCAAGGTTTGCTACTGTTGGTACATTTCCTTAAGACAGACTTGACGAATACGTGCTATCCTGTCATTCGATTCATTCGTTAAATGTTTGATTTTAAATGAACTCTGGCATCAGTCTCGTTTTATGGCGGGGAAATCGGTACCCACCTAATTATATAGAAAAAGGCCTCAAATAAAACGGATTAGGCATCTCCCAGTTTAATGCGTTTTATTGCTCGTCGCTTTGAAAACTCTTTCGTAGAAAAATCTCTCATATTTTTTTCAATTATAAGTGCGACTTTGAAACTTTATTCAACGGCTTTAAGAAGATAGCAGCACTTGGTTGACTGCTCCCTACCGCTTGCGCTTAACGAATTCGGGAATTGTAAGCCCTAATTATAGGAGCAGATATCATGCGCATATGAATGGAAACCGAAAAGTGCGAAGTGTGACGTTCCAGATGTCCGTAAAATATGACCTCATGATGATAAAGGAAAAAAGGCTTGCTCGTTGATTCATTTCCAAACTCAACAACCTCTCAAAGCCATACATGTCGCCAGTTTAGCTGCCTAAATTCACTTCTGAGGCCTCCTCATATGACTGTGTTTTTCGAGAGATTCTATTGTAGAATGGAAGACAGGTCACTACGTCACTCATATGACACAAATCTTTCTGATGCACACATTCTGCTACGTAATATTGCGCATATGACCTCCTTATATCTCCTTTCAATATGCTTCTTCGTGCTTTAAACTCATACCTGAATCATGTGACATGCAGGCTCACAATTTTGGCTTCTGTTACTCTTGGTTCTACACGATTTTGTCCCCTCATCAGCAATGTTCAATCTGGCAGCATTGTCGACTTCTTTTATGCTAGTTCGGTACATTTTATCAGTTGAGAAATTTCTCGTCGAAAACACTCGTATATGACATAGAATTCTTGTTTTAGGAGATCGGTTTAGGGGGAGGGAGTCTAGAACTAAAAAACTAATGTGGTCAATTGAGAACCAATTAACAAATATGTAAAGAGATTTTTAACAGGTCTCATTATGACCGAATCAGAAGAAAGTGGACGTAAAGAAGTCTGGATACGAATAATACTCAGTGGCTACCGAGGGAGGCCTTTGATTTCTGCTTTTTTAGTGCATCATTTATGAAGGCGCGGATTTGGATCTGGGATCCAAGCGCAATGCGGTAACCACTGCGAAACGTGTTGAAAAGTGTTGTTCTAGTAGCAAAGTGAATGATTCGCAACCATATATGAGCACTACGCGATCAAGAGCATCCCACAATATTAATTGACGTTTTTAAGCAGGTCGTGCAGCAGATATGAGTTTTTGTCATTCGTTCGCCAATTTTCTTCGTGCGTGAGCAAGTTATTACTTTGATTTGCAATTTCCTTCTCTAATCATCGTTTTAACGCTACCGAAGTTATCGCTACGGAGGCAAAGAATAGTGCGCCATACGCACACAGCGCTGTGCGTATTTGCTTGGAGGTAGAGATAAGTTTGAATTCGAGAAGTGGGTTCGAGATTGTGTCAGGTAGAGACCGAAATGCTGCTGGTTATCATTTCGGCCTAAGGCGTGGGTGTTATTCCATTTTTGGTCCTCGTAGAAACTGGCTTTGTTGATGGGATTTCGTGGTCGCCCCATTCTGAACAAATTTCCAAAAAGCTACCCCGGAGGACTCGTTTCGAAAGCCCACAACTTCAACTATGATGTAATTGAAGTTTTTTTCGGGAACCTTTGGTCACAAGTCAACGAAATAATTCCGTCATTGATTCCATTTGTGGTTTCCACAGTGATTACTGGTTAAAATGCTCGGCAAAAGGACAGTGTCGCTAAACATTTAGGAACGCTTCCCAGATAGCATGGGTGAAGCGATTACGGCATTAAGCGGCCTGGAAATGAAATGTTCCAAGAATAGGAGGCTGGAGAAAGTGGTCGTCTGCTCTTCTTAAATGTAACGAATTCCATCCATTAGTAAATTCTTTTGGAAGCGCATCGAACAAAGTATTTTGCACTGCCTCAAAGTCCAATGCTGTGCAACCCGAAAGACGAACTCAAATAAGGAAGGAATTACGAAACCATATTAGTCGAAGCAAAGTGATGGCATGAAAAGAAATACATTATTGCACAAGGTAAGTTCTTCCGTAGTACACTATGGGCATTGCTAAAGGTGGTGCTCACATCGAAACAAAATATCTTTTTCTTGCAAACTAACAAATTCTGAGAGCTCTAATTTCGAAGGACATAATAATTATTTTGCAGAAGTCAATGCAAAAATGAAAGTCTCTCACAATAAATTCCGCTGATAGCATTTTCCTACTTGATGAGATCATTTATTTCTGAAAGTAGAGACTTCATTTCAGTATGAATTCTCTCTCGGCACTTATACTATCCCCTGTGAATCGATGAGCGAATTGCTGAGCGTCGCGTTCTATTTCGGGAGTCATAGGTACGGTATCGAGGCAGCAAATTACGCCGTCAAGGTTTTGCTTCTTTTCAACCGCTTTCTCTATCTCATTGTTGATGCGTCTGTTTTGCTTGTCAGGAGTAATTATCTTGGCGTCAAAGGTGCAGAAGGATCTACTTGATCTCTTTCATGTTTCACGAACACACGATCTCTTTCATGAACGAGCAGGACAAATCGAGAAGTGCCAATTGAAAGAGTGCACTGTTTTACAACAGCTCCTCAATGCAGATTTTTCGAGAAGGTACGTGCGATGCAAGATTCTTTGATATATATATATATATATATATATATATATATATATATATATATATATATATATATATATATATATATATATATAGGATTGTTCGGCAGTTGTGCCTGCTTTCAGCTAGAAGATGATCTGTGCACAATCGGGATGTTCCCTTTTGAGTTCGGTGGCTATGGCCCATCGTGGGTACTCGGCGATCCGCTCATGAGACAGTACTGCCTCGTTTATGACGTCGATCAGCAGAGAATTGGCTTCGCTATGAAAAAATTTATCGAAGCTTAGAAATTTCCCATGCTCGTTTTATTTGCTTGTAAATGGTTGTCCCTTCACTGTTATGCCTATGTCACTGTGCGTGCCAATCTGGGGAAGTGCTTATCAAAAATCAGATAGGTGGATCAAAAAAGTTCGTGAGGTTTGGCAGCGAAATTCTCTCATAGTGCCAAAGTAGCAAAGAAATTGCGAATGCTTGTTGGGGCCGTTAAAGATTTGGGAAAATCGGAATCGAAATTTGGATGCAATCCTGGCACTCCTTAATAATTCAAAATATGAGCAAAATCGGAAATGTCAAAGAAATACATGACAACGAATATTCTGCACATAATTTGAGATATTAAGGGATCCTCAAGAATTTCCCTTTGTGACGATTTCCTTCGAATAGTGTTGAAAACACTTCTTGCCGCTATCGCCAACCTGAACCAGTCAAACAATAAAGAGGGTGCGATACTCAATTCGTTCTGAACATTCAAACAGTCTCTCTTTGTAACGAAATTGTGCTCATCACTGCATATCGTTGAAAGAGAAGTGAGCCGTATATGAAATATTTTAGCGACTTCTTATGTTTGGGAAACAATTTGGCAATATTGTTATTCATATCATGTGCCAAAATTCGCCCATTGGCTGAAGAATACTTTTGACTCAGTTGAGAGTCTCAGTTGAGAGCACATATGAGCACTCTTCCTCTGCGGTTTTTCAGTCTATTTTGAGTGCACATTCTGCTGCTTGGCAGTCGACTTCCAACAGTCATACACTACAGAACAGTGCGAAAATTTAACCCATCCTGAGCGTGGTTAAAGCAATGTAGGTCCGCTCGACATCCACCTCGACCTTGATTCGGAGCAGTGGACAGAAGAGCTGGGTACTGCGCAAGAAGATATTTGGAGGCTTTAATATTATTGCGAAAACGAATAGAAGAGGTAGTTTCTATCCATCTTCCACGTCTGCGCAAAAGTTTCATCAACAAATTCTATGCGGCACAAGTGTTCAATGTGAACTCACTCGGTTTTTCTTCTCAGGAGTTCCTATGAGCTGAACTGAAAAAACCTATGCTGGAGGAAGTTTTTCAGAGTCGATTTATGAAATTCTCCTTTCAAGAGCCAAAAAACAGACTATATTCGACATCAGCTCATGCTATATCTTGCAAATTTTGTCGACTCAATAGTTTTGGCTCGCTTAGCCGAGGACTTTCGCTATGCGCAGTTTTGAGAGCAGATGTTGTGTGCGATCATGTTACTTTCTCAAGTTGAGTAACGCTTCTTTCGGATGCCGCCGTCCATGGACATGGAGGACCATGAGAGCAATATGAGTTTCCTTCGGATCCATTACTCGGAAAAGAATGAAGGAACAGCCGCCATCCTCTGAAGAAGAGGGCGCAGTGGTGTCTTTTAGATGCTTCAATGATTCAGAGAGCTGATTTTCGAAGAAGGACGTCATTTTGTTTGAGGCAAGCAGTTTCACAGAAACCCATTTGAGAAGAGTAAAGCAGCCCTGCTTACAGCTCATTGAAGTCCTCTGAAGAAAGCGGCGTTAAGAATGCACTAGGCTTTCTGCTAGAATTGCACATCGTTATGACCTTCTGCTCCGACTTTGAGTTCTTCTCGCACTCCAACTGCACAGTTATTACCACTCCTACGTGATGAAGGTGCTACTTGATATGCTTGCGCTTCCCCATTTCTTTGTGAAATACTTTTTTTTTCATTTCTCTAACACCTCTTGGCAGTCGCAACCATGGTGCTTTTTTTGTAAGTGCTTCATTATCTCACTGAAATTGAGGTAACCTTCAAATATCTAGCCATATGAGTACCCGTCGATCGTATAATTAAAAGTGCTTTCGAAGAATCTTCATTCGAGCATTCAGCTTCATTAATAATGCGATGAGACCACTGCCGCTGAGACGATTAGACAAGACTTCGTCTTCCAGAACATTCGTTCGTTCTAAATGCACGCGATGCGCCAAAGACGGATACCGGCGAGCAACTCTCGTCTAGAATTATGACCTAGCAAACGGAGGCACCATGGGTTGCCTTCTCATCGTTCACGCGCAAGACTTCATAGACTTTTCGAATCCAAGCTGCCGTTAGAAAGTTAGATTCTAGAACACTGTAAGACAATTTTATCGCCATCACGCTCTAGAGAGTACCAGTATAAAATAAGAAACCGCACACTCTCCACCAATCTCACCTCCCCTCCCCTCTCCACTTGGCTTCATATCCAGCCCCTCATGTATCATTCGGGGTCACACCCACTGCGCTATGCAGGATAGCGCTAAAATTAATCTTTTTTTCTACTTAAAACAAATTTGAGGAGTGGTTCTCACCCATTGTCCAGCCAAAAATTACCCAAAATGTACTTATGCAACAAAAATATAAACACACCCAATAAACAAATGATATCTGATGGAACAAGGAGAGCTGCAACAAGCGCAATAACACATGGATAGGATATTTTATTTCAGTGTTCCATCAATGGAGGATAGTAGGCACATGCTGGGCCTTCTGTAAAGATTTCTATGTCCTATCCACATCATTTTGTCTGATATTGCGCAGAAATGAAGCAATTCGTGAGCGAAACTTCAGCGTTCAGTTTTTCAAAATTAGGCAGCAACAGTTTCGGCCAATAAAAGTTCGGACTTTTTTATAGCGCCCAATGTTTAACCTATGCTCATGCAATAGCACAACATATATAGGGCACCGACTGCTGAATGTTAGTTATGAAAAGGGAATGGAATTGATTAGTTTCGAATCATTTTTGGCGAACACATACACGGAAGCAGTGAGAAGAACTGGTGCTATACTTTTTGCGATTTCTAAGATCTCCTGATTTCAATAAATCCTTAAATGGCTTTACATCGCAGTCTGAATTCAAATCACAAACGAACGAATTTTCTCGTCGAGCATCATTTGTTGCTCGAGAGTATCAACTGCTTAACTGCACAGATGTGAACGTGCAAAAACCTAACGCCAAGACAATAGAGCAGATTCGATCTTACGCAAAGGAGAGGAACGTGAGTGTCAGACTTGTTACTTGCAACCAACAAAATTAGCATACGAATGTGCAGACAGCAACCTCTCAATCGAAGGTCATTCATATGGAGAATTAGAATGCATTCGCGCCTTTGACGTTAAGAAATCACATGAGCACCTTAAAAGCTATGCCAACATAATTAGATGGAAGCTTATTCAATTCGAACAGCATGGCACGCACCATTTTTCAGTATTGCCAGCTAGTTTACCTGTACCTGCATCTGAATCGATTTCCGTGAAGTGTTTTGAAGTGCGAAACTCATGCAAGCTTTCAAAAAATGATAAGTACTCTATTATCTTCATAGTGTTTATCATCGACAATACATCATTGCCTAGTATGCTCCTTCTTCGTATCTAGGAAACCAGCACTCATGTGGGCACGTTGTCAAACTCTTATTGTTGTTCACCGACTTGTTGATGTAACCATGGAACTATTCGTGGACTTTCCTGAGCAAAAGGGAGTGCTGCAAGACGGATGCGTTTGCGTTCTCGCAGGTTGATGGTCTCTTGATTAGTCGGAATAATTTTTTGCTACTTCTGATTTTGTAAATGATAGCAAGCGATAACCTTTGCGACCAAGCGTACCGCCTGCCTGATAATCGCTACACTTTGAGAGATTAAATACGATCTTTTGACTATGACTATAAATAAAGCTTCTCAAAGTACAGTCGTTTTTGGTCTTTAGTGATACCACATCAAATGCTTCAATGCAAAGACACTGAATCGATGAAGAAAATTGCTGGAAACGATGGAGTAAGTGACATAAAACTGCATGCAGTGTTGATAAAAAGAGCACTGTGTTGACCAACAGATCGAACACAAGGACCACTGCGAGCAAGGAACAACTGAGTGACAAACGCAGCACTCAGGTTCAGAAGTATTGTCAGCAAAACTTTCTACCTGCTGAGACCAAAAAGAAAACAGCAAATACACTGATTAATATACTATGGAATATCGAAACCCTTGCTCTCTTGCTTCTGTTGAGGATATTTGCGTCATTTCTATATTCTCAATGTGGTACAAAATGTTGTTGTCGATCGATAGCTGTTAAGGATATGCGAAAATAAGAGTTGCACAGCAACGCATAAATTTAGTGGACAGCCTCACTATGGAGGAGATAATGCTATAGTTGGAGTCAAGTTGTTTCCTGCATTTTTCGCTTCGCTGCGCCTTTTATATAAAATTAAGGGATATTCAAACTGCACGGATGTATCGCGTCACCCAGAGTAAAAATTATTGCATGAACAGAAAGCCAAAACTCGCGCACAGAGAAGCTGATACGATACGAGCTTTTCGTACTCCACAAGTCACAATAATCTGCATGAAGTTTTTGTTGGGCCGAGAAAAATCATACTTACTTGGATCCGCATTTCCACCGCTCCACAGTCCAAAAAGGGGCGTCTGGTGTAAAACTGGCATATCTATCGCATGTGCTATGCTCTCTCTCTCGTGAACTTTTTCGTGCAGGCTCGTGAAGCGCTTCGGCTGCAAACGGACGGCGGTTGCAAGGACGAATACCCCTAAAAAAACACCACAACATTTATCACAAACAGACTGCATTGCTGCACGCAATATCATCAGACCTAAACTGCCTTAAAATAGTGTGCAAAAGATCTGTGCGGCGATATGATAGACATTGCGACATTGATCCATCGGCACGCTTCAGAAGCCTGCACAAAAGAGCTCATGAGAGAGGGCAAATTAGAAAGCATATGCACTCGAAGAAGTCATTGCCTGACGAAGTAATTGATAATCAATGAGTAAGTTTTCGAAGTTCATCCAGAAGGACCTTGCAACAGCCAAATATTGACTAAGTGGATTTCACATTTTTGCGACCACAAATGTCACACACTTCACCTATTTTTTAAAATTTCCCAATTCTTTACGAATCCCAATGAAAATTCCTATGTAACCTGTCACTTTCTTCTCCATCTTGCACATATTAAAACGTAATACCTTGTCGTTTTGCTGAATTCTGAGAACCTTGTTTCTACCGCACATACGGACGCAGCCTTGCATCTCTTCAAAACGTAAAGCCCATTGAGAAGCCTATATATCTGTTCGACACTATCTTAAGCTTCAATTCTACTTCAGTTTTTTTCCATATTTTTTCATTTCAAGCACTGCCTTTAGGGCTGCATCTATTTTTCAAGGTTTCTTGTCAGCATCATTGTTCTGCATCCTCGAGTTACAAGAGCAAGGCCCAATTATAATACATATTCCGTAATCATTTATTTGTCACATGTTCCGTAATGGGGACGGTAGTGTGAGACATTATTTTTGCAGAGAGAATTTAAAAGTTCAAGCAATGACAGGTTCCTTATCAGAGCGATATTTATAGTCCTGAATGCATTGAACACTTCATAAGTTTACACTGTAGTACGGACAAGGCAGTGGTTGTGGTGCCGCTGGTATTATCGACCACCAGGAGAAAGAGACTTAGAAAGGTAAAAAGGGACCTTTTTTCAATCACACGAGGCGCATGCAGATGCAGAAAGATGAAAAAGACGTTCGAAGGTTCTCGAGCGCGCAGAGGACAAGGTGCTGGTAGTGGATAAGAAATGATACGTTGCCCTATGGGAACGTGCGAGAAAGCTTCGCACGTTCATGTGCCCTTGCAAACTCAGCCTGTAACATGATGCACCCTATCTTGGAACTGCTCAGTTGGAACAGAGTGGAATGAAAGGAGCCTTGCAAAAGTAGCGAATGAAGAAGCAAGAATGGTTTTTTGTGTTAAGTACTTGATTCTTACTCATAGCTAAATCTAAGCAAAATTCGCACAAAAAGTTCAAACGAATTCTGGTTTCAATCGGCTGTTTTTCGTCCCTTGCTGATTGAGAGGGATTTCGATCTATCATTCGTTTTATTGAAGCAATATGTGCCGTCCAATCATTGGATCTTGTCCGATCTTTTCGTTACTCGGTGTGACTCCCATGTTTGAGTTGCCGAAGCCTTCGAAGAGCGTAAGACAAAGGCATACATGGAGATGTCAGTGTCAGTAATGTGGACGAAGTATGTCAGATCAGAATTCAGGCGATTCGACAGCCGCTTTGCGATCAACGCATAAATCTCGCAAATCTCTTAGATGATGATGTTGTGATTCCAGAAAGTTTTTTGTGAAAGCAAGATGGGAACAAGCGCTCCGAGCATAACAAGCCACCGGCAACTTGGAAGGAAAATCGACGCCTCTTATTGATCTTCAAAAGTGTAGAACAGATGGATTGCCCTGGCACTGTGAGAATGCAACCGGTCACTACAACGATGTTGAAAAGAGACACTCACTCAAGAACTCGAAGCAAGTGGCGTGCTCCAGGAAATCTTACGAATGGGTGCTGAGAAAAACGGCAAGCGTCGTCCTATCAAGATCCTTTGCAGCAACCGTCGCCACAATACACACTTTTTGCGCTAATGCAGATCGCTGAAGAGTTCCTGCTGCTTTCAACCAGATCTGAATGGCTTTCTCGCACTACTTTATGAATAGTTTTGAAAAGAGGAATGCATAGTGCTGTTGACGATGTAGTCGCAAACGTCGTCAAATTCATTATCACGCAGCAGCGGCTTGTGTCTAAGTTGGTGCATTATGTGGGAGGTGGATAGGGCATTTTTCTCACGCTATCTCCATACCACGCTTTGATGCTGGTGAAAATGTGCGAGTCGTTTAAGAGAGCTTCACACTGAACTGGTGAGTCAATGAATGCAAGATTATAAATGAGCTTCTTGAAAGATGCGCGTAGATGTCATGCAAGTGGACATATGCATATTCGCAAAGATAATTTCACCATAACCGCTTTATAACACCATAACCACTTTTTAAATGCAAAGTGGCAAAATAACATGGGACGATTGAGAAATCCAGTTAGAACTGCAAGCAGTAGTTCCTGTCGAAGCCGGTGAATGCTGATTGAGATCATGTGTTTCATTCTACCATCGAGACAAAAAAATTTTAGATCACAAAAAGATGCAACAGATGCACCGCGAAAATTTACGACAGGCTACCAGTGATAAGAGCTCGCGAGCAACATCAAGTGCTTCAATTGGGCGCACTGACATCATATGATATGGTTGCACCACTGCGGAACGGGCGGTCATCACTCGGTATAAAAGACTGGTGGCCAACATTAGATTTGTCTGCTAAGTACTATGAAGCCGCTCATCATATTTGCCACTGTCGCTTCCGCAGTTGCCGTCGTCACTCGCCTGCCTCTACAGCAAATCGAGACGCCAAAGAGTCGCCTCATTCGAGAAGGAAAATGGGAGGAACACCAGCGAATGAAAGACGCGCTCCGTATGGAGAAGACGACGTCAAAACAGTCGCTTTATCGTGGAAAACAAAGGGTAAGCAATATTATCTTGGTGATGCACTGTTCGTATATGCGTGTGCGCTCACGCGTCGGGGCTTCGATCTACCAGGCTAAAGCTACATAATTCGGTGGGCACAACATGCACCAAATGGTTTTCTCCTGCAGCAATATCTAGGTCATTTCTGCTCATCGAAACCGTTAGGGACTACTAAAAGTGCAAAAATGTGCATGCATCTCGCAGCCGGTGTGGAAACATTTCAAGCTGGGCAAAATTTAAATGAGCATTGAAGTGCCCCAACGAGCTGGCACATTGTACGCTCTTGCATACTTATCGTTAGATCAGCGAACTTCTGGCGCCAAGAGCAAATTGATCAGTCGTATGGAGGAAATGCTATGAAAGTTGAACTGCCGATGCTGTCAAATAGGTCTTCAAAAAATGAGTGTTTTGTGACCCTGCCGATGCGTATCAAAACTCTGATTTTGTCTTCAGTGGCTTCTAAGCTGCTACTACCGGACAGGCTGAGTGGTATACGGTCATGATAAAGTACACATATAAAAATGGTGGTAAGCGGAGAAATTTCAACTAGCTATGGCGCAGAGGTATTCGCTTGCATTTTCAACTTCGTTGGATGTCGGGTGACTTTCAAAAATGTCTGTCGGTTACCGACGAAGCCATTCGGCTGCAAATGATTCTCAATTCTATGAAAAATGAGCGAAACAAAAATTATGTTTGATCGACAAACCCGAAAAAAATTTTAGCTTCATACAGGGATTGCTTTTGAAGCTGTCTGACGGAACGGTATGGCGGTTTGGCTATTTTATTTTGGCGTCACTATTCATACTGGGTTGGATTCTTGAAAGGAGAGTAACAAAGGCACAGACAAAACAGCCGACTGATAACGAAAATATTGATGATGAGGAGGTGATGTAGCAACTTTGGCCATTATCGTACAAAATTGTACAAAAATCTTAGGCTTACAACCGAATGTGAAATTTCCCGAAGAGGCGGGCTAGAAAGAAAAATTCGCGATGAAAATAGCGAAATGAGGGCAATAAAAACCCGTGGAGTTTTTCAAAAATTATATGATCACGGCAACAGCACATTTTTGGTGCTTAAGATTTCAGCATATGAAGTTTGGTCCGCCAACTTGCGAATGACGCTTGCGAAAAAAGTATATAGGCGAGTGAACAAGGCATAGCAACGAGGCTATCCGCATAACACATAATCTGGAAAAATGCGCGGGACTGTCTCGTGTTTTGCACTCCCTATTTCACTATTTCCTATTTTAGGCACTCAGCCGGACACGTCGGGATAGAGATAATAATCTCTCTATGTGAAAAGCAATGTTAACGATTTGTGAGAACATGTACAGCATGAACGCAGCTCGATGAATCCGTCTGGTTGCAGCCGAGCGCGTAATCGGCAACCGACCAAGCGCATTCATTTAGAACTGAAGTTTGGTTGCAGCAAAAAGGAAGAAAGATTGACTTCGACGAAAAAGATCAACAGAAGTTCGCTCAATCCACCACCTGCGCTTAAGTGGAACGATCACACGAAGCGTTGCCATGAAGCTCGTTGCAAAAGCTCATGCGACCAAGAATTTTGTAAAACCAAATGAGTGATCGCTTCGATTAAAATATAAATATCTTGTTTATTTCTGTTTTGCTTCGCAATGGAAATTTGCGAAATGCATATCTGGTCTATTTCTGCGAGTGCGCTTCGCCGCTTCTTTACTATCGAATTTACCTTTCAAAACAATTTGCTCCACATTTCCAAATTATCGAAACTTTTGCACTCTGTGATAATTTTTTTCTCCTGTATTTCTTCCGTGTTCTGGAAATTCCCTTCGAGTTGCAGAAGCAATCAAATCTTTGACCATTGACCAAAGCACTGTTTGATCAATCCATAACCTCGGTGGTTCACTGGTTTAAAAGATAAAACAGTTAATACGATAGTACCGAGAAAAAACTACTAATGTGTCACTTCTTAACACTATGCGAAGAAATCGTTCATTGCTGGAATTTACCATGTTGCTTATCAGTCGAAACTCTTCGTTCTGATGTAGTTGGCAAGAAATGCCCCCCGAGGGAAGGAAAAGAGCAAGCAGCCAGTATTTATGCATTATTCAGACTATCGCTGTAAGTCATTTTGCTCAGGTGAACGACTTTGATGACTTCGAGTTCGTCGGCAATATTACAATTGGCACACCGCCCACACAACTGTTCACGGTCGTTTTCGACACCAGTTCTTCCAATTTTTGGGTTCCCGATATAACGTGCATCAGCACCACTTGCCAGACCAAACATCGTTATGATTCATCGAAATCAAGCACCTACAACAAGCATGACGGGAGATGGCATGCGCGGCGCGGCGATAGGTCACTGGCTGATGGCTTCTATGGCACGGACACCGTAACGGTAGACCATCCTTTTCTCGATATGCAGTGATCAGCTGTCTCGGCAAGAATGCTGTTATGACAGTTCTCTCCCCTGTTATCAGACTACTGCAGCAGTAGCTTAATTTCAAAGGTATGCATTCGCTACAAGGGAAATTATGTGGTTGAGGTGAGGTGGCAGTAGTATGGGAATTATTTTGGAATGGATGGATGCCTACCAAGAGCAGTGAGTGTTTACTTGGCAAATGAACAAGAAATTGAAGAATGGGCATATGTTTCATTGTGCTTTCGACTAAGCAATAAGCCCTCGTTTGTGTTCAGAACTTCATATGAGATTTTACCTTTGCTTTGCCCTTCACTCCAACTCGCGTTTGAGAAGAAGTTTCAAGTATGCTTGTGTTTTTGCTTGCAACTATTTCAACATCCTAGAACTCACTGATATCGCAGTTTTTTCGTTTTCGGCTTTCCTGATTACGCAGGCGATGAAATGGTCGCGAGATAAAATCCATTTCAGAGCTCCTTTGATATCACTTTGTAAAAGACATCGACAGCTCTTCAGTGCAATCTGTTAGTTAACTTAGATTTTGCACTCGAGTGCGCATCGAAATCGAAAAGGAATGCTGGAGATCAGAAATGCTTTATTCGACGATTTCAGCACTGCATTTCACGCATGAGTGTAGCAGGGATAAAATAAATGTTATGGAGGAGAAAAAAAAGTGAAAATAAAGTAAAAGAAATTCACGACACAAAATGCATCGTAGATGTCGATGCTACTTATGATGCACTTCTTACAGCTTGGAGGTGCGAGCGATTCGCAATTGCGAATCCCCAATCAAGTGTTCGGACAAGCCACCATGATGAGTGGATTTCATAATCAACCGATTGATGGCGTCCTTGGTCTTGCGTTCACCTATCTCTCCGACGGCTTCGTGCAGCCGCCGATGATCAACGCCGTTGGTCAAGGACTTCTGGACGAACCAATTTTCACCGTTTGGATGTCGCAAAAGGTAAGGTGAAATTTTCCGCTTTTGAAAAAAATTATTCAAGTAGGACAATTAATGGAGCGGTGATGACGAGCAAAATAGTCGTCGTTCAGCATTTTGAATCTGTGGATTACTGAGAACATCATTAGTTGAGCGTGGCCATACAAGCGATGCCTTCAAGCTGCAGAGACTTTTGAAGTGTCCCTTTCTCTTCTCAGTATCACAAAGAATTCAGGAGATATGAAGGTGTTTGAAGCATGTTTAGTGCCAATGTAAGATAAATTATAGAACTTAAGCGTACTATTGCACTGAATGCTGCGAAAAGTGAAAGCATATTTTCCGATTGAAGGCGGGAAGTCAAGAATGAAAAGTTGTCCTGGAAATCCCAACGCGTTTGCGATGCTCAACGGGAAAACGTTTATGGAATCTGCTTCTTAGCTTGAATAGACCATATAGATGGAGGTTGAATTTCTTAATCGTGTATCAAAATCAAGTATGTTAGCTCTACTGAAAAAAATGGATCGTGAATTCAATTCTCCTAAGGAATCGAGTAAAATTGCAATGAAAGCAATTGCTGTCACTGAATGCGAATTGGTTTTACTAACTCTCTGTACTGCAATGAAATTAGAGACCTTCTTCTAATGTTCCATCATACAACACTAGCTGTGAATACTATATGCACTCAGCGACAGAAGTTTAATATGCTTGAATTCAATAAATTGCACTCAAATTTAGTCGTTTCTGCAATCAAACGTAAGAGATCACCTTGCACATAAAAATAAGTTCTGAATGCCGAAGCATATTTTGAACTTTTTAAGCGGAACTCCAAAACCACAAAAATGGCATTCTGTTCTTTCATTACGCTAATGGTGGTATATCTCTATGCGCTTCATACAGCATTCGACTGTATCCAAAAGTTGAGCAGTCGGCCTAACCGATAATTTTATCAAAGTCTGCACAGAATGCGTAATATGGCTAGGCAGAAAACTGAACAGTCATTACGAGGAGTGAAAATTTGCCGTACGCATTGCGTCCAGTATGTGTGCACCAGATTCGAATTCTAGGGACATGAAGAAAACGTTTACGGTGGTGAGCTCACATATGGTGGTTTCGACAATGAGCACTGTGAACCGGTCGTCGCCTATCAACAGCTTTCGATGGCCGGCTATTGGCAGTACCGCATGAAAGCAGTCAGCGTAGGCAATTATATGAATCGTAAAGGATGGGACGTCATTGTTAGCACTAGCACCTCATTCCTGGGAGGACCGCTATACGCCATGGAGCAAATCGCGACTGTGCTCGGTGCAACGGTTAGTTCCATTAGAAAAAATGACACACCAATGGAATTTTCATTTTCCCTGATAAGTGAGTAGATGTCTGTGACTGGGCACATTCTGTGTCAAAGTGACCAATAATTGCCTGGATTAGGTTGATTTCTGCCATTAGTTTTGATTCATGGGAAAGATCAGTATCAAAAAAAGAATTACACAAAAAGAATATAGAACGAGACAATAGCACCGTGCGATTTTGACTAACTGCAATGCTGATGTCCTCAAATACTATTTAGTAGGGGGGTCCTCCTTTTCTTTCTCATTTATAACCGCAGTATTTTTTGCTTTTGAGTAACTTCAAGAGGACGATAACATATCTCACTGACTGCATATATCAGTTCGGTTAAACAGATTGAGGAGTTGGGGAGTTCAGTAGAAGGCTTGACGTCATGAGCATCTGAATGGGAACAGAAAAGCATGAAATATATCGTCAGAAATGGACCAGAGGGCACGCTCATAACGATGCCGAAGGAACATGCTTTCTGGTCGAAAGTTTGCCAACTTTAGCATTCTTAAACAATCAATGTCAAGACTTCTGAGCTGCTAATTTAACTAATCAAATTCACTTCTGAATCGTCATGTTCTTATGACGTCTTCACTGCAGCGGCGACGTTCAATCATGAAATGAGCGAAAGCTAATGTTTCCACCCGCATGACAAAGGGTCGGTTCTATGCGATCCTTTGCTGTAGCGATGGGTTATGTTACCCATTACCCACGTGACCATCCATGCCTTTCTCCATTTTTGTGATTCCAAAAAACATCTTCCGTCACATCGGATTTTACCTTACACCAAATATTCTATTGGATAAGCAGTCATATCTGAGAGAGACTCCCCATCCTCGGAAATTGCTCCATGTAAGACTCCCTTTTTTCAAACAGGGAGCGGTTGCGTGAAGAGGGACGTCCCACTTAGTTTTTTGGAGAGTGTTTGCAACCAAGAAAAATGCAAAAATAGAAGTTATGTCACATACATTTCAATCAAAGATTTTTGCTACTAAGCAGTAAATAAAAGCTTCGTTTCAAAAGCTTTGTTTCAGTATAATTCCTCCGTCAGTGCCTATGTCATCCCCTGTGAATCACAGAGCAAATTGATGAACGTCGCGTTTTATTTTGGCAACAACCAGTATGAAGTTGAGCCCGCCAACTACGCTATCAAGGTTTGCTCTGTTTCGACCATCGATCCTATCGCATTGCTAATTACTTGTTTGGTTTGTATGAAGCAACATCGCTAATGTGAGCGATGTTGATAGATCTCACTGCAAACTGCAACTTTTCATGAACAAAGGTAAGCCGGAAAAGAAATGAAACAATGCCCACATTCATAATTGTGTTCCTCGATAATATCTCTATGGATCATTGACAAAAACTGATGGACTGCTTGCAGTACCCACTGAGGTTTATCGAAGAGTGCATCAGTTAGTGCTCTTCGAAAAGAGATTCATTTTTAAGGCTAACATACGTAAAATACAACCTATCCTATCAGAAGCCCTCTCGATAGATTGCATTAGGCCCAAGACGCAGAGATGACCGATGCGACTCGGTGACTACATGACCCTCATCTAACTTGGAACAAGATCTGATGCCCATTTATATTAGATAATGAGAACGAATTTCTCCTCGTTTTCATCCTTCAATGCTTTGCATAAGTTCTGAATCCAGGGCATTGCAATTTTTGAAAAAAATATAACTAATGAAATCAAACTGAATTTCGCTTAGGCTGAAGTCTCTCACGCTCTTATTCTATTTGCATTTGCACTTCAGCTTCTGTTCTTATGTTCAGAACCTTACATATCACGTAAACACGTTTCAGTTATGTTTTCTTTCCTCATTGGTTAGTTCCTCTGATTCCTTCGATGTGGGCAGAAGTCGTTTGCGTAAATTTTTTTGCGTGGATGGCTCTGTATGAATCTGTCGAGGACTTAATTGTCGGCCTACTAAAAATATGAAGAGCACGCTCAATTCGTTTCGGCCAGATGATACTTCTTCTCGTGTCAAGTCGTTGCTGAATAAAGCTGCTAGCACCGGAGGGGTTCATAAACGTTTTCTAGCCTATAACAAAAACGAAAAACAACCTTGTGGTATGACATGTTGATGATGAGGTGTATTTTCGTTTGACCATTGGACTCGATACCTCACATTAACTTACCTGAACGTTTCATCGTTTTGAGGGAATGATCACTCTTGATTTACTTCTTAAAGCTAGCGAGCGAGTATTTTTTTAGCCTCACTCATGAAGATATCTGCTAAATTGCTTGGAAGATTTTACGCACTAATCCGAGTGATATTAATCCTTAAGACTTTTTTTAGAATAAGACCACTTTCATCGTCAAAACTTGAAAAGTAAGTTATGACATGGTGAGAATAAGAAGATGAGCTCCTTCGAACGTTTTTGGATAGCCTGCTTGTGGTCGGAGGAAAACGTTCTTTGACATGAGGCAGCACTTCTTCTGAACGCTTAAGTGTGAGTGTACTTGAATGAACGGAAGCCCTATAGGGGCCGGCCTGCTTATTCAAGCAAAGAACAATTTGACGAACAGAGCTCTTTGAGCTTCTTAGGCAGTCATATGCCATTTCAGCTAGGATCGGGTATCTGCACGATCGGAATGTTCAACTTTGAATTCGGTGGCTATGGTCCATCGTGGATTCTTGGCGATCCGTTTATCAGGCAATATTGCCTCGTCCATGATGTTGGTCAGCAGAGAATTGGCTTCGCTCCTGCAAAAACTGCACGAATTTGAAACTCGATATATCACATAATTATTCACCAATAAACGACTGTCCTTTCACCATTATATCCATGCTATTGCAGGGTCGTAGTTAAAACCTAAACTTTGCTCAAGAACCAAGCTGGAGCAACAAAAAATTACTATAACTTTTGGAATCGCAATTTGAAGCAATTTTTCATTCGTTCGTCTCACCCGAGATGTCTTCTTGACGGATTGTATGAGAGAAGAGAGCCTGATCGAAGAACTGACTGAGTTGGTTACAAGCAGCGTGTTTTTGATCGAAGCGCGCTACCGAAGCAATGATGACTAGTGTATAAAACCGCTACACTGCACCAGAAAAGACGAGCTTCACGCACCTATCTCATCAGGCTGTGAGTTATCGAGATATCGGAATAGGCACATGGATGGTCACATAAATGATACCACAAAGGAATCGAGATATCACAGAGGAGTAGAGGCGATCGCATAAAAGCTTTCTTCGTGGAAAGATAACGTTTTCTGTAAATATCCCGTTTCCTTCTTTGACTATGACATACTTTTTCGATACCAACAAATGATTTTAAGATGTGTGCAGAGCAGAGAAATAGAGTATTGTTTTAGATTTATTTCAATGCGTGCAGCATACGTAAAAGTTTTCAGAACTGGAGGCTTCAATAAGTGCAATAGAAATGGGAATCATTGTTGTTTTTGAAAGGTAGCTGTGACTTTTAGCACCGAAATCACTCCTCCCAATATACGATGGCTGTTGAATATTGCGGTGCGACCGCGAGACTAGTATTAACGATAGAGAAGGTGGGGCACTGGAAACGACTATGGCTGACATAGATCGCGGAGATTACATCACTTAAAACGACTTTACTTAGAACACCCACTGGACGCGTGCAAATAGAGGCTTCACCTGAGGCATACATGTTTGCTTTACCATCGTGATTCAGAGGGAGCTGGACGTAAACAGGGAATGGCGAAGAGGAGGATAAACGAGCGCTGATTTACGCATTTTTGACGACGCCAAAACAAAAGGAATCATTTTTTTTCAAAGTAAGAACTACAACTAATGGTCATAGGACGGGCATAGCCTAGGCGATTTGTCGTATGAATTTCTTTGTTGAAGCAATCCACCGAACGCATTCGATAACATTTCATGCCCAGTCAGCCTTACTCCAATCTGCACTCACTTTTGTAATCGGTTGAGCTCCACCGATTCTTACGCGAACTATATTCATGTTTTCTCACCGAATGCACATCCAGCTGTCATCTTGAGTGATACGCCAGCACAAAGGATTCAAAATGAGCTAAGGTAATAAATGAAAAACCAAAGCAGCAAACATAGAGAGACATTCAAGAGCTCATATTTTCATCGAATAAAATTCATCTTTTCAACCCTGTCAAAGTTGTCATTGCGAAGATAGAAATTATACTTCGAGGTGAATGTCCGTGTGAACCGATTGAAATGGAAGATGGAAAAAAGAGATGCTGTACCTCAGGTAGCTAATCCTAAATCTGCATAGCCGCAATTATAAGTAAAGAACCTTCTGCTCGTTCTATGTTAATCTCCTTGAGCGAGGCAACTGTTTAGAAAGAAGCTTGAATTTAATTTTTAGGTTCCTCTCTATAGATACCATCAGCGTTTTACTTTTCAGTACTGAATTTACAATTTAGGAGAAATAAAATACGATTTACATTGGTGAAAATATCGAAATCATGAGCAGGAAGCATCTGTTATTTTTGCAAGCATTTACTGCAGTCTGCGGCAAATCAACACATAAAAATGAAATAAAAAAGCTGACGCTTATCGCCGAAGAGACTGCCAAATATTTTAAATGATCAACATATGAGCAAAAAACACTGTAGAAGCTCCTTTCGCTGTCAGTGCTGAGCGCACGGAAATCATTGTTCATTGTGGTGATAGTGTGTGCGCCTTCTTTTGTCCCCTTCTCAGGGGGACCCTGATAGACGTAACTCACTGATTTTAGACCACGGACACTCCATGGCCGTCTCCATGTCCTCCCTTTTCCATCTCGCCCCATAAAAAATCAGATCGTGCCAGAACAGTATTTCTTTTCAAAGTGCATCTTTTCAATGGAAAAACACCTTGGGAAATGGGAGCCTGCAAATGTGACCGTCACGCAAAAAGGAAAACGATCATCCGAAACGGCGTCAAATTACGGGCCCATATTGCGAATGCCATGCGTGTCGAAATTCTCTGATTTCTGTTTGCTCATAACTTTTTATTACAGTGTATCTGAAAACACTGCGCTTTCAGCAACTTTTCGCAAAAAACTCCTAACACAAACTCATTCAATTGAAATCACAAACGAAATGAATCTCAGAGGGGTAAGACGTCATTTAACCTGATACCAACGAAACCTGCAACACCATCAAGCCAAGCATACTGTTTTTGTTACTGGAAAGTTTTGAATGAAACAAAGTGATACTGTCTCACTGAGTACTTCATGTGGCAAGCCACAAAAAGGAAACCCATTTAGGCGAAACATCAGCTGAACGAAAAGCCATGGCTGCTTTCCTCTCCTCACCATAAGGTGCTATCCACTCCTCCCCTGTCATTAGTTTAGCTTTGCATCATTTGGGCCTGGAAAATGCTGTTTAGTGGGAAACTAGTCCTGCATGCAAGCAGCGTCCAGCTTATTTTAATTTCCAAGATTAGGACGCAACAGGAGAAAGAACGTTCGACCACTACTGTTAGGGGCTCAACAATTCGGAGAAACTTCACAAATCAGTGCTGCCAGTTCAGCCAGTTCAGTATATTTTTTGCATTACTATCGTTTTTAGGTGACGAACCTGTTAGAGGCCTCGATCACTATTAGATGCCATGAAACTATCTTGTGTCATGCCTTGTCATCCTTTAAGCCTCTCATAATGTATCATAGTGTGCAAAAATTTCGTAAAAAATGCGATAATATACTCATCATGTGGAAACTTTTGTGGGCTGTATTATAGTATGCTTCACAATCTGCTAGATTTCTTAGAGTGTGCTATAATGTGTTCTATTATTTCCAAAACTCAGCACTTGTAAAGTATAGTTAAAATTGTGCTCTACTATGTTGTAATGGTATATTTAATGGCTCTGTGTTTCTTCTACCAACTCGCATTCGCTTCTTTATCCCTCTTTTGATCATCTTCATAGCAGAAGATAACCTCGATGAGCTCCTCATATTGTTCACATCTTTTTTTTTTTGCTTCACATCTCAATCTTTTTTGCATCACTGCAGCATACCTATTAGAAAATAATGCGCCATTATCATCGTCACTTATCGCATCATCCCTGAGGCCAGTTCTCTTTATCAACAAATTGCTTTTAAGAACCCACATCAGCCACACCGAGCTGTGCAAACCAAAGTGTCTCGCGCTAGCAAATCTTTCAAAATCCATCAGCAACCGCTGTATTTAGCATAATGCGTTCCAATGCACTCATAGAGACTTTCTACTCGCACATTCATGTGAATATTGCTATTTCTCAAAATTTCTCCATCATTGTAGTTTTATTTCAGCACAACTCACCGCAATAAAAAGAATCACGAATCCCTCCTACGGAGGAATCGCCTTCCGCAAAGAAAGTTGGATCTGGCGTTGTCGCCGTTAAGCTGAGGCGGTTTATCGAGACGCAGCAGTGGGAGTTGACAATATCGACGAGAACAATTTACTATGAGCGGTAACCCAATCACTGTCTCTTGTCTCTTAATTACCTGTGATGTGAATTCATTGGTTCATTTTGTGGCTCTCTAAATTGTGTTAACGTTGCGGACAGGTTCACCTCCAGCGGTCTATTAATTCCATTCGCTTAAGTTTAGTGTTATCCGGAAGACAACAGACAGAGGTATTGAGGTATACCGTGGTGCTTACAACGTCAGCAGAACGCGTTTTACTAATTCATGGTAGGAAAATAACATGACACGGCTCAAAAAATTCAATTAGAACTGCTGTAGAGCAGTGTTTACCTCCGTGATTATGAACAGTGAATCACCTGTGTTTGTGCGTCGCGTTGAATACTCATTAGCTAATTGTTAATTGGGATCATGCTATTTAATAACTGCTTCTATTATCATCTAAAGACGACCATCGCAGTGAAGTGTTTTAGATTATAAAAATATGCTTAGACCCTTTACGATAGACAGCTATTGATAAGAAGTGACGAGCGACATCACATGCCTCGGTTATGAACATTGACACGTTACGATATGACAGCACCATCGCGGAACGGGCGGGCCTTCTTATATAAACGAGTGGTGCCTAACGTTACGTTTGTCTGCTGTGCCGAATGAAGCCGCTCATCCTTCTTGCCTGTATTACGATCGCAGTTGCAGTCGTTACTCGTGTGCCTCTAAAGCACATAGAGACACGGAGGATTCGGCTTATGCGAGAAGGAAAATGGGAAGAATATCAGCGAATGAAGGAGGCGCTCCGCATGAAGAAGATAAAGTCAAATGAGCCACTTGACCGCGCTACTGGAAGCCAAGGAGTAGGCGGTTTTTTGTCCTAATCGTGGACCGCATCGTATATGAGCGTTGAGCGCATGTATTGTGCACCTCGAGGCTCCACTTCTCAATCTCTTGAAACAAGAGGTCCAAAATTCGATGGGACAATGTGCAACAAAAGAGTTTTCCCATATCAATATTTAAATTGTTTTGTGCTCATCAAAAGCGTTATAGCCTTATAATGGTGAGAAATCTGCATGCAACTGTGCGGCCAATTTAGTAGCATTGTAAATCTGTGAAAATATAAAAATGCATCAAGGTTCTTCGGATAAGGCGATACGACACGCTTTCGCATTCTCTTTGTTTGGTTACTAAGCTTTTACTATGCTTCGTGAGCATCCAGAGAGTAATTAAATGTGCAAAACATTGCTTTCCTAATTGAATCGACCATATTGTTTGAATAGGTCGTGTTATAAATGAGAACAATGAGTGTAAGGATGTCGATAGCAGTGATGTGAATACGCCATTTTACAACACCAATCGGAAACTCGCTGTTTGCAACAGCTTAATCAGCCCATTATCGATTTCGATTCAGAACAATCATTAGGAAGGTTTCCTGGCATGACGTGGTCATTAGATGAAAGAAAATGAAAGAAACGGAAAGGCATAAATGGTCACTTTTTGTATACCTTATTTATACTGTCGTCTAAAATTGTTGTGCTTAGATAAACGGCTATGATGATTTGGAGTACGTCGGCAATATCACAATTGGCACACCACCGACACAAGTGTTCACCGTCGTCCTCGACACTGGTTCTTCCAATTTCTGGATTCCTGATTCATCGTGTGCGAGTTACACATGCGGCTCCAAGCGTCGTTTCGATTCATCGAAATCAAGCACGTACAGCAGTGATGGGCGAACATGGAGTGCGGCATACGGCGATGGGTCAAATGCTTATGGCTTCTATGGGAATGACACCGTCATGGTATGGATAGTTTCTGTCTTCGGGTTACGATATCCTTGCGTTAGCAACGAGATGTTTTGGTAGTTCCTGCTATTGGTGATAAACTCATCCCCGTAGTGACTTCCTTGGAATATATGCCACAATATAAAATAAATTTTCGAGTTGAGATTAGGTGACACTATCTGGAAGACTGTCTTGCGAAAGTTAGTACCTTTCAAAATAGTGTTAGGGTGCAAAGGGCACAAAACAAAACAACCGCAAATGAACCCGTTTGAGTTCCAGGTTTTCCTTGATAGGATGCTTTTTATTTTGTCATGAGTTTGGAATGGGACTGTGGAAAAACGTTCCATCGGCATTTAATCTTGTTTTCTCATGCTCTCATTACCTTCAGATTGACTGATGACGCACTTGTTTTCTGGGAAATGAAGTTTTGCTGTTCTGAAGAGCCAGATATGTTTGCAGAGGAAAACACACGCAAATTGTCGCTCTCACAGTATCCAATGGTGCAATGAATCGTGATTTCGTGACATGCCGCAATGTGATCACTTTCTATTGATTCGAGATGACTGCAGTCGCAAAAAAAAAAAAAAAAATTAAAAGTGTGCCACCTTTCGGTCATTCGGCTATCAAAAATAATTCCACTATTCGTTATTTTCGCTGAAAATCAGCCCAATATGCTCGATGAAAAATGCCCCCGCCTTAAGAATCTTCGTCGTTGGCAACAGCGTAAAGAGCCTTTTGCACACCAAGACGCAAATAAAAAGATTTGAATGAATGAACATTTCTCCGCAACAAATCAACCATCGTATTTATTTGCAAAAGTCGTTGCGAACTTGGCGACAGAGTTTAGCAAGCCTTTACAGAAGATAGAGAGAACTTTTTCACTGCAGTCTACCATCTTGGAGAAAGCATCGTGACATTCAAACGCACTAATGAAGTCTAAGAAGGATGCTTGGAGGGGCGCGGGGAGGGGGAGGGGGAGCGAGCTAAGAAGTAATTTTTTTTTCGATGGAATCAGTTCATGAAGTTTTGGTCTTTCCATATGAATAAATAAACGATAAAATTTTGAAGAAATCAGATGACAATGGATTTCACTAACATGAATGAGAAGGCGTTGATAAATACTGAAGTTGAATAGTTGTGTTTTCATCGTTCAAATAGTTAATTGCAAATATTTATTAGAATGAAGTTCAGGAAAGCGTCGAAATATCATAATGTGTCTAATGAATATCAAGGCTTCTAATAACTGTAAGCTTTGCAGTTGGGAGATGAAGGTGATACACAATTGCGAATTCCCAACCAAATGTTTGGACAAGCCGTCTTTATGTTTGGATTCGATGAGGATCCTCTTGACGGTATACTTGGCCTTGGATTCACCTATTACGCCGACAATCTTATTCCGCCGCCAGTAATGAACGCCATTGCTCAAGGTCTCCTCGACGAACCAATCTTCACTGTTTGGATGCAAGCGAAGGTTGCCCGGAATTTATGCGCATTTAAAAACAATTATACCAGATTAAACAATTGAGATAGCACTGGCAACGAGCGAAGTCACCGTCAGTGACCCTTTTGAATTCATAGAATATTCGAAATATCATTGCTAGGGAGCGGCATTGGTCTTTATAGGGACTTTTAATGTGAACCGCTCCCTTCATCATCTGCCTCAATTGAGTGGAGATATGAAGAGGTTTGTTAAGCTTGGACAACGACTGGATAGTTTGTGAAACTACAGGAAGGTAGTAGTTTTTAAAGCTTCAGCGCACTGGAAGCCCCGAGGAGAGCGTGCACAATCTCTTGCTGCTTCCCTCCAATACATCACCAGACAGGAAACTATAATTTCTAAACCTCGACAGTAAGTCAACAGTACAGAAACAACGGTTAACAGCTCATCAAGATAAGTGGGAAAGATCGCATTCAATTTCACTGTTATGGGGCTTATAATTTCAGGGATTTCAACAGAACGTTTACGGTGGTCAATTCACATATGGTGGCTTCGACAATGAGCACTGTGGGCCAGTGATAGCCTATCAACAGCTTTCGATGGCTGGCTATTGGCAGTACCGCATGAAAGCAGTTGGCATAGGTAACTACCTGAACAACAAGGGATGGGAAGTCGTTGTTGACACTGGTACTTCATTCGTGGGGGGACCGAAATACATCCTGGACAACATCGCCGCTGAGCTCAACGCTACGGTCAGTTTCATCAAAAAACGTTGCGCCATTTGTCCTGTTCCGTTACCCGCAGATTATGAAGTTTCATGGTGTTGGGCGCATTCTGTGCTGAAATTACCCCTTCTTCGATCGTATTCTTATAGAGCACTGTTCAATTATCCAGTTGAGTCCTGTCATCATCCGTTTACAAGCATCGATGCAAATATAGGAACTCAAGAAAACGTGGAAGGACAGATTAGGTCTCCGAGGTTTACATTTTTAGAGTATTATATCGTGTACAGCGGTTCCCTTTTAAATAGCAGCGAAATGAGTGAACACTTTTTCTTTTCTTTTTCTACTTTTATTTGAGGCAGAATAAGAGGCCATTAAAGAGCGATTAGACCGATTAGGGAGATCTCTCATTCTGAGGTCGTACAACACTACTTTAAAAGCCACACAACAGGACACATGAAACCCGGGCAGATTGCCTCTCAATACCGAAGGGCCATTTTCTATGAGGACAAAAAGCAAAATTCATCCTCATGAGCAGTTTTATCGTCTATTCGAAACAAAATCCATATTTTCATGCGTTTGCGACATCTACGAGCTTTGGCTTTCCGATAAACATAAAAAAGTGAGTAATGATCGCAAAAATGATATTCACCCTAAAAGTGACAAAAACCATTTCTTTGCGAAATTAAAGCCCTTATTTCAGTACAACGGGTTCAGCGGCATCTACTTTATCCCTTGTGGATCGCAGAGCAGACTGAAGAACATAGCTTTTTATATTGGCGACTACAAGTATGAAATTGAGCCAATGAACTACCACGTTCAGGTATGCATCTTTTCGATCATCACATTTTCACATTGTTGACTATTCGATGGTTTATACGAAGCAGTGATGTTGCATGTAGAAACGTCCTCTCCAGAGTTCTCACGCCTTATTAACAAAAAAAACCAAGGCTGGAAATCGGAAGGGGAGGGGGGTGGGGGATGCACCAACCGAAACAATGTGCACTCTACAGTTGAGCGCTTCAATCAATCTTGCTTGAAAATTGACAAAAAATACAGAGCCAGTGCAGTGCATTTTCAAGCTTTAATGCAGCCCTTTGCTTGTACTATTCTGCCATCTACGATCCTTTTCCTCATCCGATTGAATGTAGAATGTGAATGTAGGACATGAAATAACCCCCAAAAATGCAACCGGTCAAAAGCATAGCTCAATTAGCCGCGAAGTGCACGAAAACATGTACGCGCGTTTACATGCCCGTGAGTCATTGAACATTCGATGAATAAGGTTTCAAGCTGTTATTATGTCAAAGCTCCCTTATAATGCCCTGCAAAATTTATGAATAAGATCTCATAGGCAGCGAAGTTAGTGGAGACGAACGTATCTCCTCTCCTTTCCTCAAAAGTGATACCAAAAAATTCTGTCATCTGCAGTTGCACCTCTTGTCATCATGCATAGCATAATCAGTCATCACGGTACTCTCTTTAGTGAGGTTTCCTTTCTCATTTACACAGTTGGTTCGATCGCATGAATGAGGTTTCGATTTCATCAGTTTTTTTGAGCGGCTGCTTCCTCGCGGACCTCTCCCAGTATTAATTAGTGGCTCACCTGAATCACCAAGGTCTCCTCGATTTATATTAGGTAGACCACGTCACCTTCAAATAGATTTTCTATAAATCAGTTGGTGCGTCTTCTATGGGCTCAGAATCACCCCCTCGCTTCCAAGAAACGCCCCGTTGATACGCCTTAGCCTGCTGGTGATGAAGGCACCCTTAACCTAAATGGGCTGCTTTTTCCAGTGTGTTCATGGTCTTCATTTGCCTATGCACGCTAGTAAGCAAACGATTCATTAGCAGATGGATGTTCGGTTTAATCCTTCCGAAAGTTTTACTCAATAGTTTGAGTGTCGTTATTCTTTATGAGCCAATTGGTATGTTTCAGTGTTGAGCTGGTGATTGAACTTAAGAATTAAAAGTTCCGTTATCTGTTGAGGATGAAATGTTGCCTCCTCCGAACATTTCCCGAGGAAGTTGGTGGGGTCGAACATTTCTCGCATCGCGGTTTCGCATGTGATGTAGTATATTTGTACGGCTAGTTGTGTGTCCTTTCTCAAACAAAAGCCTCAACGGGTTGACATGCTCATTGAAGTGAAGAATAATAGAAGTGAAGGATCACTAAGGGTTTCTTCTGCAGTCTTACGTCATTTCAGCTCGAGGAGAATTTATGCGCGGCTGGGATGTTCAGCTTTGACTTCGGTGGCTACAGCCCAACTTGGATCCTGGGCGATCCGTTCATCAGACAGTACTGCCTCGTTCATGACGTTGGAAGGCAGAGAATAGGCTTCGCTGCAGCGAAAGCAGTCTGAATTTTGGAGTTTATGTGTCTTGTTTATATAATAAAAGAATACTGAAACAATAAAGATGGAATATTGCTGAGAAACGTAACATGGGTGCACCTCCATACGAAACATAACGTACCTTTTGTGAAACGATATAATCGCTGCGACAGGAAGTCAAGTCTGACAGTTTCGGGAGTTGCTACGTCGAGACGCATTTCAATTTCATGTCTCTAGTAGCTAGATAACTCACTCGCTTGTCTTCGCGACACTCGCGTAGGTATAGCTGTCTATCGCTTGTCTATCTATCGGGGCTTGTCTATTGATCTGTCGTGACCTAGCAGCTCTTTCAGCTATTTGACATTGCCCTCAAGAGAGGTTTGGAAAACTCTGTTCATTTTCATGAATTGATAAGCCAATTCACAGGAAGCAGCAACTCCGATAGCTTCAGATATCAGGTCTCCTTATTCCAGCAACTTTTGCAATAACGTTCGAAGCCCAATTCTCCATATATTCTCTTTGGATGAGGGGAGTATTGAAGAACGAGCTGAATTTCTTGATGTCATCACCTGAATAGTTGTCTGGGTGTATTCTTCTCCGAAAGTCATCGTATCGCCCAATTTACGTCTCTTTCACAGGCCGAAGACGATGTATGGGCAGTAAGGCTCCATGCACAGTGCATGAGACTTTTTATGTGTCTAGAAAATCCATCACATTTGAGCTTATTCTAATAGATGAAAACTTTCTCGATCTAAATACGAAATGGCGTTCATTGCCATATCTTCTACTAGGTCGATAATGAAGCATCATTTTATGCGAAGAGTTTAAATTAATGCTGAGCACACAATAAAAAAGAACTGCTTATTCATGTTTCAGTCATTGTGCATTGGTCTGCTACTTGGATGGTCCATGTCGCATTCACTTTGTGCGATTGTTTAGTCGTCCTACAAATGTTTATTACTACTCGAATTCCGTCCTACAGTCTCGTGTAGAGATGATCGTTATTCCATCTGATCTATTGTAATATTGCGACCTTTTTTGCACGACCTGCTACTTTAATCTATATATAAGTTGTGTATTACTATTTGCGGTTTGTTCGCTAATGGTAGATTTGAAATTTAGAGCGAACGAACTCACTGTTGGCATTGGTGAGAGTAATGCAGCTTGCAGGAGGCCAGCTTTACCTCAGCAAGCACTTATTGCAATCTCCTTAAGTGAACTGATAAAAATGAAAGGAGCGACGGACACGCTCTAATGAGTGCTTTTTGCCTGTTACAGAACAAAAGTGATTTCGATCGGTTGATCACTATGTTAAAGATTTCTGCGTTACTTCGCCTCACTCCCAAGTTTAATTTACCTGAAACCTCCAATGTATGGTAGCAGACAAAGGTGTGCATCGAACAGTAGGTGAGAGAAAAAGTGAGGCGAATGGAACCGTGAACAAAAGACCTGGGCGTTTATGTATTGACGCACAAGTTACAAACCGGTGGGCTGGTAATCCAGTGCTTCGAGAATGCTGTGAAAATAACACACAGTGACAACTGCGTCGTGCACAGCTCATGGCCTGCTTGTTGAATGGAAGACGACGTCGTTCATCAGCGTTCATAAGCATGAAGAAGGCGGCTGCTGCGACACCGTACGGGTGCAAATGGGTAACACAGGGACGCTCAAAACGACCCCTCGGCATTGGGGGCTATGATGTGTTGGACGTTTGACATTCCAATGTTTGATATTCATTGGAATGTCTTTTTGAGGCAATATCAAAGGCCATCAAATCAATATGAACTTCTACCATAGTCCTAATGGCACATAGGTTTTGAGCGGAGGCAAATTGCTGGAAAATTGCGCTAAGTTTAGCATTATCTAGATGCTTCTTTGTAGATCATAATGTGTTGTCTTATTGCCAGACAAAGGAAGGAATCTCTTTCGCGAAGAGCGTAGATGTTGGTGCTGTTGCCATTGAGTGGAGCGGCTCTACCGGGATGCAGCAATCGGAGTTAACAACGTCGACGGGAACAATTTACTAGGACCGCTAACTAACCGATTTCTCTTGTCTCATAATCACGTTCTGATGATGAAGAAATTTATTGGTTTCTCCATTTTGTACTTCTCCGAATTGTTCTGACTTTAGTGCATAAGGCAAATCAGCTTCTTGAAAGCTGTACACTGTTTGCATTAGACGCCTGCTTATTCCGCTGAAACTACCCCGGGATCAGGCAAGCAGATGGACACACTTGTATACCGATTCGCAGCAATGCGCTTCACAATTGCAACTGGCGAAAAAAAAACGAGGAAAAGAATGGTAATAGGCAGTTAGAATTCTTATCGAGCAAGAGCTGCTGTCGAGGTTATGAACAGGGAGCATTCTATATTCCTGCGTCGCGTTGAACGCTCAATGCTGATTGCTGATTGAGATCGTGCGATTCAATCACTACTTCAGTCATCACCTAGACGTAACCATCGGAACGAAACGTTTAGGGCTATAAAGGAGGAAAAAAAATACAATAAGAGCATTTGCGACAGACTGCTGTTGATAAGAAGCGACGGACAACATCTCATGCCTCAACTGAGCACAACGACACACTCTGATATGGTTGCACTACTGCGGAATGGGCGGCCTTCAAATACAAAAAAGTGGTGGCTAACACTAGATTTGTCTGCTGCGCCGAATGAAGCGGCTCATCCTTCTAGCCTTTGTTACTGCTGCAGCTGCCGTCGTCACTCGTGTACCTCTGCAGCACATTGAGACTCGTAGGATTCGGCTTAGGCGAGAAGGAAAATGGGAGGAACATCAGCGAATGAAAGATGCGCTGCGCATGAAGAATGCTAAGTCAAAGGACTCGCATTTCCGTCCCATTGGAATTCAAGGAGTAAGTGCTATTATGCCTGTTATTAAATGTGTCATATGTGCTTATATCCATTCGCAGCTTTCTGCTGGAGGCATTTTTGAAGCTAGAGCGGCAAAATTCTGCTTGCATAATTTTCAACACATATTCTTTCCCTGAGTCAATATTTCGGTTGATTGTAACTCAGGAAGATATCCATAAACACATAAAATTGAAAAAAAGCCATTGGTGACAGTTATGGAAAATTTCAAATTAATCGTGATACAAGCAAGTATTGACGCACTCCGAAAGGGCTAGCGATATGTGCTTTCCCATTTTCCTCGTTTGGTCACCGAATAGCAAGGGCTGGCAACTAGCAGATGATCGAACAATCCTGTGATATTCGAAACAACCACACTTTTCGTTCAGTTCGCGAAACACAATTGATAGCTTATTATTACCTTGCTAGTGTAAACTGATAAAAGTCAGCCGTAATCCATGCAACCAACACGATTTCTGTTGATGGATATGTGCCACCAAGTGGCCTGCACACATGAAACGTTGCTGTAAGCATCCTCGACGTGCAGATTTTCAAAAGCAGTGTAAGTGAACATTCTGCAGAAACAAGTGTGCTGATGATCGGATCAGTTATAAAATAACTGTGTTCTTCCTTGTGCTTTATAGTATGTCAGAAATTCGCGAGAAACGATGCCTGGTAAGCGAAGAGCAGAAGCGCTTTTCGTGTCACCTCGACTGCGAGAGTTTTTCTCTCACCTGTTTGCCATCTTGCCTTTCGAAACAGACTGCTCTACAGCTGTCAGTAGTCTATGAGCTCACAACGACGTCCATACTTTGGTCTTTCGGAAAAAATCTGTCTACACATTTTCCAAGATTTTGGGCATTTATGTGCAACTTAGAAATACACAACTTTTTCACTGCTTCCTTGCTAGGTGCCCAACGTGGATCCACGAAATACTAATCTCAGGATCGTTATTTACAACAGCTCAATTTGTGTGTTCACTACATCGCAAAGAGTGAAGGAAATAAAAAACAAAAGCACCTATTTTTATAAATGCATTCAGATTGCCGTTTGAAATTGTTGTGATTAGGTGAACGACTATGATGACTTGGAGTACGTCGGCAATGTCACAATTGGCACACCACCCATACAAGTATTCGCTGTCAACCTCGACACTGGTTCTTCCAATTTCTGGATTCCTGATTCATCGTGTATAAGTTCCGTTTGCGGCTCTAAACATCGTTTCGATCGATCGAAATCGAGCACATACATCAGAGATGGGCGATCATGGGAAATGGGATACGGCGATGGATCAAATGCTTATGGCTTTTATGGAAACGACACTGTAACGGTAAGGCTGCTTATATCGATTGGTCGTAATACCCTTGTGACAAAGACGATAGTTTCTGCCTTTGATGATGAACTAACCGCTGCAGTGACTTTCTTTTGAACACGTGCGTTCACTATGAGGTAAATTTTGGAATTGAGATTAAGTGACATTATACAGGAAACTATTTTGCAAATATTGATTCCTCCAGAAACGATGTAAGTTTGCGATGGACACAAAACATACAGCAAACGCATCCGTTCGAACTGAGGTCTTTATCGTTTAAGGTACTTTTCGCTTAACCATATACGACAAATGGGGGAGACAAGAAGTTTCATCGAATGCTTGATCTTTTCTTCCCATTGCTATCATTATCTCAACATTGGCTGGTTGGCTTATTATTCGAAAATGAATATTTCGACTAGCTAAACAACCGGATGAACGAAATCTTTGCAAGCAAAGTATATGAAAATAATCCTTCTCGTAACACCTCATGCACTCATAAATCATGATTCGATAATCGTTGAACATACGATTCACTATTCTGCTGTTCGAGATTACAGCTATTGCAAAAATCAGAAATATCGTATATGTTAATCTTTCGACCAACAGCGCAATTTCACTTTGACAATTTTTCCACTAGAAATGCGATTGACGGGGAAAATGTGTTCTTCCGCATACATACATTCGTTGTTTAGACGGCAGTTGTATTGGGCAGCAAAACCTTTCTTGCAAATAAAAACACAAGTAAAAACACACTTGAGTGAACACAAATAACTAGGTTTCGTATGACAATGAACCAGCTATTGCATTTATCGAAGCAATAATAAATAAATAAAAATTATATGTGAGGATGAAAAAAGAGTTGTGAAGCTTTCCAAAGAGAGCGGGAATTTCTACCAATCTCGAGAGTACTGGCACTCAAATGCACTAACGGAGACATAAACAGAGGCGAGACGAGAATCATTTTATTCAACAAAATCAGCACTGCACTTCATCAGTGCGGGTGGTACAGTAGTGATATGCATCGAAGTTGAGTGTTCGGGCTTCCATCGCTTGGACAGGACTAATAAGCGCGAAAAAATCGGAAAACAAAGTAAGAAAAGCACAATACTTTGCGTAATACGATAGATATTAACGTTGCCCATCACTGTGAGTTTTACAGCTTGGCGCTGAAAACGAACAGCAGTTGCGAATCCCCAACCAAGTATTTGGGCAAGCCGTCTTTATGAATGGATTTCATAATGATCCAAACGATGGCATCCTTGGTCTTGGGTTCACCTATCATGCTGGCCTTCTGGTTCCACCACCAGTGATGAACGCCGTTGCGCAAGGTCTTCTCGATGAACCTATATTTACCGTTTGGATGCAGGCGAAGGTAACCGGAAATTTCTCTGCATTTTATAATAAATATTTAGGCAACTGACGTAACGTTGCTAATGAGCAAAGCTGTCATCGCTGAGCATGATGTTGAATTTATAAAACATGCAAAGCAATTCCTTGGGCGTGTCGATGTAAACGAGCTCCCTGACATCAGAGGTTTTGAGATTTTGCTGGATCTTAAGATATGTTGCAAAATGTAG
Source organism: Baylisascaris procyonis (assembly GCA_037389465.1). Taxonomy (NCBI): domain Eukaryota; kingdom Metazoa; phylum Nematoda; class Chromadorea; order Rhabditida; family Ascarididae; genus Baylisascaris; species Baylisascaris procyonis. The sequence goes on along the minus strand of JAZARR010000154.1, from coordinate 2,296,739 downwards.
AATGCTCTTCGTTTCTTCCATAGTGGCAATAGATACTTTCTGAATGTTAGGCATCGAGTCGAAATTGGTTGAGGTGTAAACTATTTTTACATTTTCAGTGCATTTCTGATGCTCAGAGAAATTTCCAACTTCACCTCTTTATTTCTGTTAAGCCATTTTATGTATCGAAATCTAATATTTGATTTCATGTAGCTAGGTCAGGATAACTATTTGCATTGGAAACGTTGCTTGCGGACTTAGTTCTTCTTGAGAAGTCGAGTAAAGCGTTACTAAAGAGGTGAAAATAACTGCTATTGCTAAACATGATTTTATTCATTAACTAGCTGATATGGGTTCTAATTCTATAGTTAGGGAAATCTGTCACGATGCAGCACTAGTGCACGATTAAACGTTCCGTTTTAGACTCTCCTTTGACCCGTCAGTCAATGCTTCCCAACCTATGGCGTGCTCAAAGAGCTAAGCCTAGTGCACTTGTAAAGCAAAAAATGGCAATGAAAATAGAATGGATCATCTAATCAACAGAATTTTAGAAGCTGAGAACACTTTTGCTCGAATTTTCAAGACAAATTCCTGAACTCTTATGAACGTGTTTTTCGTGTTGAAGTACGCTGGTGATGGAACATCGTTGCGCGTTTCAAACCTATCCTAATCTATGCATTCAATCATGCTAATTAGTCTTTAGGGCATACGCAACATAACACTGCCACAAGGCGAAAATCCATCGCGAACAATGAAAAAATTGTGTTCAATATGTATCTAGTGGTCTATACTTCTAGGGTCTTCAACAAAACGTTTACGGTGGTCAATTCACATATGGTGGCTTCGACAATGAGCACTGTGGGCCAGTGATAGCCTATCAACAGCTTTCGATGGCTGGCTATTGGCAGTACCGCATGAAAGCAGTTGGCATAGGTAACTACCTGAACAACAAGGGATGGGAGGTCATTGCTGACACTGGCACCTCATTCGTGGGAGGACCGAAATACATTCTGAACAACATCGCTGCTGAGCTCAACGCAACGGTTAGTTCCATCGTCTGCACAGGCCACCATTTCAGTTTTGGGCAAAGTGCGTAATTATCTATTGAGGGGTGGATTCTCTGCCGAAGCAGCGTGATGTTCGTTTATTCTCGGATCGTGTTCTTGGTACTATCTTGTCGAAAGCTTATTATTCAATTTTCCAGTCGGCCTCTATCATTGCCCCTCCTTGGCGACCCGTTTCGAAAGAAAAATGCAAAAAGGAACTGGGCGTGTAATGCGTCATATAGTGCCAACTGAGTTCTTTGGTCGTCTCTTTAGAACGCATTTCTAGAGAAGTTCTATTTTAGTTGCATCCACTCGTTCTTTCGACTTTTTTTAGTGATTTCTCATGCCAGAAACTGGATGGGAGGACAATGCCTTCGTGTTTCTGTACGGGCTTCCGTCCTGACAATAGAATATCGATTTTTGAACAGAATATATAGGTAAAGTGTAGTTCTGTCATTTCGGAAGCTGAAGAAAATTTTCACCATCAAAATGATCTGAGGCACATTCAGCAAGATACCTCTGGTCGCTTCATAATTATCTATCATGCATTTTGATCCGCCTATCAATTAGTTAATACTCGGCAAGTCATATCCGCCGGAGCAAAGATGTGATATGTAATATTAACGCATATTATCAAGAGAAGAATATTCTGCTTGTAGATTATAAAATGCTAAAAGGTTGTTTGATAGAGAAAGGAAACTCAAATTTTAGTGGGCTAAACGCCGCTACGGCTTTTCTTTCTTCAACGCACAAATGCATTTTGCAGCAATCAATGCAGGAACGAAGGCCTCATCACAAATGTTCGTTGCAACGACATTTCTTCTATGAAATAATATAAGCTCCATTTTAGCTCAACTTCAAAGATGGCATCTATTACGTCCCCTGCGGATCGGAGAGCACACTGAAAAACATTGCTTTTTATATTGGCGATCATAAGTATGAAATTGAACCAGTGAATTACTACGTTAAGGTTTGTGTATTTTCAACTGTCGGTCCCCTCGTACTGTTCACCGTTTCACGGGGTTTATGGTAAGCAGTAGCACTTTATGTGGAAAGGATGGAAACCCCCAATGGTGGTTTTCACGTTTCGTGAACAGAGCAAGCCATTTCATATGTTTCATGTGACCGTATTTCACGTGAAGATAGATTTAAAAGGAACAAAACAAATTAACACGGTGTGCACATTCAAAATAGAGCCTTTCAAAGCAGTCATTTTCGAAAACTGACCAAAAATTTTCTAGAGTATGTGCACTCAGTCTTCAACCGAAGCGGTAACCCACAGCAATTGTCAATAAAAATTTCACACTTCCAATGCAATTAAATGTAAACTGCAACTGAACTATTGCAAAACATAATTCGGTTGGCCGCAAAATGTACGGGAAGATTTACACAAGTTATGAGAAAAATTCCTTTCCTTCTCTCTTTTCAGATGTCGAAAAATTCTTTTCTTATATGTATGTGCACTTCCACCTTTAGTCGTTCTGCAAATAACCATTACTCGTTACGGCGGATCTCTTCAACGTTGCTTCCTTTTCTTGGTTACACATTAACTTCATCAATATAGGGAGAGTGGAATTTGCTGAATTTTCTTTATGGAAGCCTCTCGTTGGATCGGACCCAACATTGGCCTTTGGCTCATCCAGGAAATTAAGGGTGTGGTAGATTTGCTTTGGGCCGATGGCGTTGAATTCCATTCTAACATCAAATTTTTGTAGAACCGAGTGAGTGCCCCTTATACGAGTTCTCAACGATCGCCTCACTCATGACAAAAACCTACCCTTTCACATATTGCGACCTGCTAGACATAAGGGCATTTTCATTTGTCGGTTTTGCACACTACCATGTAATCTCAGCCTGCATGAGTCTAATTTTTCCATTCTACTCAGGCACTTCGTTTAATTCTGAGGTTTATAAAGCAAACATGTATATTTCGTCAGCAGAGGGTGATATGCGGTCTCCCAGAAGGTTTTACATGGCATTTGAATGTCCTTAGTTCTTGCGAGTGGTATAATTCAAGCTTAAATTGCTACTGGACTCAAGAAGTGAACATTTGTGACTTATTGGCGACAAAATGTTGCTTCTTTCGAACATTTTCTGAGAAAACCTTTCTAATCGGAGGACGCCACCTGGTTTCTTATGCGCTACCAGTATACTTGGACGCTTATATGTTGGTTTCACTCGGCAAAAACGAGCCTCAAGAGGTTCAGCTGATCACCAAGGCAGTGAAAAATGTAATGAAAAGATCGCTATGGGTTTGTTTGGCAATTTTACGCAATTTCAGTTCGAAGAGAATGTCTGCACGGTTGGATTGTTCACATTTGACTTCGGTGGTTACGGCCCAGCGTGGATTCTCGGCGATCCGTTCATCAGACAATACTGCACCGTTCATGACGTTGCGAATCAGAGAATTGGCTTTGCTCCAGCGAAAAGAATCTAAATTTATAAATTTTGTATATCACCTAATAACGTTTTAATAAAGGTTGTTTCTTCATTATTATAAGCATATTGTTGCGTAGATCAAATGTGAAACCGAACGAAGCGTTTCTCAAAAACCAATCGATATCATCAATTAGCCGTTGTAAAATTTTGAACTCCGGAAGCTAAATTCACTTTCATTGCTAGAATAGCAACAAGAATCACGAAATGCGCGACCTCACGGCAGACTTCAAAAGGATAGCAGCATTCTAGACAATGGACAGTGCAGCACTTACCATAAAGCCACGCTACTATTTCCCTGATATTTTAAAGAAGCTTGCAACTGAAAATGTTATGTGAATCATTTCTGACAAAGGGAGGAGTGTATTCCTTGTGCTAAACTTTTTGCTAGCGTTCGCCACTGCTACTGTTGCCTGTTTGTTGTTGATCACCTTGAAAAGCCTACGAAAACGACTTACCAAGAGAGCAAATAAGAGGATCACGCGAAATACAAGTAATGACTAGGTGGCAAGATAATCCTAGAACCAAGAAGGAAAGCTGCCTATTTCTTTGCCATTGATAATCACGGCGTGTGTGTAGCTGTTGACAAAAATGGAACATGGCTTGTGGTGATGCTGATATAAGCATAATTTTCGAAGTTCGAAACCTTTTCGGTTCAGCGACTCACCAAAAAAAATGGCGCGAAAGCTGGGTTGACAGTGAGATCGAGGGGTAGCCTGCCCCTCCTTCACACAAGAATTAAAGAAAACTGCCTCATGCAATGAAATAGCGAATGAGAAGAAACCTGCACCAATCAATTATGACAGGGCGTCGCAAATCAGCAGCAAAGCAAAGGAATGTGATAGTGTCTGAATATGCAGCAGTTACCTTCGCGCGCCCCACCAAGGTTTTCTTATGCAAATCGCCTTATGATTACACTGCTGATGAGTAAATGTATGGGGATGGGATGAAAGGATTGTGACATGAGAAACTTGCACTAACAAGGTAGACCTTTTTAATTTATGAAAAAAGGAAGGTGCGGGAAGTCCTCGGAATGAAGGAATGTGCTTGCAATACCGGACGAATGAAAATAGTCGACCGATTCGACGCACGTTTTAGCTTGTTGTGAGCGGTTGTATCGAACATAAGCGGCCGCGTTCAACTGAGATTCAGGTAGGAGAGGTCGGTGATGCTTTAGCATTTAATTCTGTCTACTCTCGTATCGAGAATATTAAGATTTTGGTTGGGCATGTCGTAGTATTTGGCGATTCTTTTTCACAATCTGCTATTCTCTCTTTAGTTCTTGAGATTATTTAAGTTGAATGCCTCCATGAAATGTTGGCGATGCAATTAAAAAATTTAAGAAAAATAAATTATAGTCAGCAATTGTGAGAATATTGCACTTGGCAAGAGGCCATCGTTCAATTCAGTCAGCATTTGATACGGTCTGGGGTAAGTGAATAGATAAAAATGAAATGAGCGTTGCTTGCGGTTATCGCGAAAGCAACTGCCAAATATTTCACATGATAGAACAAGTGAGCAAAAAACTACTGCTGCAAAAGCTTTGTTCATTTTCAGTCCTCAGTAAACATAAACCATTGTTCATTGTGGTGATAGTTTGTAAGCCTTTTTTCTTTAGAGGGCTTTCATAAATGCATCTGCCTTAATATTCGCAGTTCAGCACCATCCTTCTCCGTGCCACACCGCGGAGGGGCCTTGTGTAATAAAGGTTTATTGACTTTTGACCTCTGGCATCCCCATAGAGTCAACATGTCCCCAGCCTGCGTAAGGATTTTTCGAAAAATACTTCTTACCTTTTACGTTGTCTTGATGAAGTGAATATTAATTCCGGGAGCTGAAACAAATTCTTCATAGAGTCCCAGCGACATGCTTAAATTCTGTCAGGAAAGTGTGATCGAGCAAAATGCATAGACGAAAGCGCACGCACAAATGAGAAACAGCAATTTATTGCAGAGAAGTATGTCTAGGTATAACATACATGAACAGAAGGCAAAAGGGACGGAGAAATAGGGTGGAGTTGGAAGAGCCGAACGTCAGAATTGCATTGTCGTTTCAGATGCATACTTGGGGCAGATGCGACGTGGTTATGTCAGGGGTCGTGAAAGGGATAGAGCACATGAAAGGGTCACATCAGACTGCATCGCTGTTATTTGGTAATATGTTTTAGAAGGATCCGGGCACGAAGATGGTAATGTGCGCTAGCGCTGCCTATTTGCTATAAGCGACGAATGTATTTCTTGTGCTCGAGTTCCTTGTGCTGTTCGCCATTGCCAACTTCATCTCTCTAAAGCTGATCCGTTTCAAAAGCTCACGCGAGCAACTTATGAGACTTGGCAAATGAGAGAAGCATGCGAAATTCAACGAATAAATGCGTACAAGGATATTAGGAGAAAAAAGGAAGAAGGCTGCATATTCCCATCGCAGTAGGCAATCAAGAAGTGGTTTTTCTTGTTTCGTTTAGCAAGAGTATCGTTTGGCATTGCAGGAATGGAGTGTTGATGTCTTGCTCCTCAATTTCCATTTTCAGGTTACTTTGCACATCATTCCCATGCCACCTCTGGTTACAACTGGGGTCCAATCATAATAATAGATCCCGTTAATCACCTCATTATTCGTCGTATATTTCCTGAAGAAGCCGGAGGAGGTCTGAGGCATTATTATTGTAGAGAGTTTAAAAGTTCAAGCAGTGGCAAGTTCGTTATCAAATAGGTATTCATAGTTTTTGAAGCATTGAACCATTTATATGTTTGCACTGTAGTACGAAGAAGGGGCAGTGGTTGGGCAGTGGATTTTTTTTTTCTTTTGTTATCACTCATTATGATAAAGTCCATGCAAACAAAATGCTTCTTTTCGGTTGACAAAAAATGTGACTCGCCTTATCGCAATGTTGAGCTATGCGCTGTTTTCGAACTCTCAAATTTCCTTGGCGCAACGGTTTACTGTGCAATTTTGAGTGCGCTTTTGTAGGTGTACAACCAGAGTGCTGTTAATATATAACAATATATTGCATTCTTTGTTCATACGAATATGAGAGAAATTTCTCTCAAACTGAGAAACAAGGGCACAGAAGATTTATAGGGAAATGAACTAAAGCAAGAGGATGCTCGAGTTTATGGATATATCTATGGATGAAAAAGCTTCATGCATCTCTCATCATTGGTATGCATTAAATCTTTATCGGTGACCAGCATATGCAGCAGTAGTGTGGCAACAAAAACAATATGTTCACTTATCTCATTGAGGTTTGATTATGCAAACCGACGTGCGACTACCACGGCGAATGAAAAAATATGAGAATGATGAATGAAGGTTTAGCATGCAAGAAACTACATGAAAACACTATACCTCTTTAAATCATACCAAGGTAAAGTGCTGGATATTCTAGGATCCTGGAATTGGTGGAATGTGCCTCAAATATCAGCTCAATGAAGAAATTGAGCTGATTCGGAGTACGGTCATAGTGCTTTGCGGATCCGTGATTTACAAGCATTCCTTTTAGGTATTTATTTGTTATTTAGACTTATAAGTTAATTTAGGCCGACGTCTTCAGGGCCGCAAAAAGAAACTGGCACATTTCTAGCTATTTTTTTATTAAACTATTCATCCGTTTTACTGTTCGGCATCGCATTCTTACACTGTATTTGGAGCAAACAGGAATTTGGTGGGAGTGATTTCATCGAACGCAAACTCATAAGTTCAATTCGGAAATGAGCATGAAAATAAGTGGCGCTCCAGCATTACTCATCCCATTATTTGAATTGTTTCCTGGAGTCGTCATTCCACTAAGGCCATCATCTCTCTTTTAGTTTGTCGACGTATGGTTTTCATATACTCTTAAATTTCCCCTCCCACCTCACTCAGGCCCAATTTAGGATACTCAAATATTCTCAATGTGAACATGAAATCGTAGTCGGTCGCGCTTCTGCTATTCCGTAGCTAATCTGCAAGGATGAGAGTTCTCCAGAGCGCTGAGTGAAAATTCCGCCAAAGGGGCTCCTAAAAGTAAGTTTCTCAACAGAACAGAGATCGACCTATTTCATTCTTACTCCCACCGTTAGTGACTCATCTGCACTTCAGTGCTCTGCGCTGGATTCAATTTGAGCGGTTGTTTAGCCGTTCCACTTATGTTAAGTACTGTTTCAGCATATTTCGGTCTCATTTTGAGCTCGTTGTGAGTTGATCTTATCATCGTGCAGCATTGGGCGACCTTTTCCATCATTTTTCTTTCTTTGTCGTGTGCTTCTCTTCGAACAAGCTGTTCATCGTCTTCAAGCACTAGTGTTTAGCCATTTGTCGAAAACTCGAAATTTAGTGAGAAATAAAACATGATTAGCAGTTTTGATAGTGTTGTATATTGTGGAAAGCCATTGTTCATTTCAGCAAGCATTTGTTGCACTCTTGAGTGAATCAACACATAAAAATGAAGTGAACAATGAATGCTTGGCCTTATCGCAAACGCATCTACCAAACATTCTAAATAATATAGCACTTCAGCAAAAAAAAAAAAAAAACTCGTGTAAGGCTTATCTTGCCATCGCTGCTCAGCAAACGCCAGCAAGCCCCTTCTCTTATTCCAAAGCTATTTTTAGAGGCATTTGCACTCCAAACTCTGAGTTATGAGTTGGAAGTTGTGGAGCGATAGGCAATTCGACGCGCATGCACACTTATGTACAGCCACGCAGACTCGACCGCTTCAAAACATGACTCTATGAGAATTTGCGAGAGCATGGAACTTAGGCGAAACTCACATCTCTGAAATTCATCACTCCATCCAGGATCGATAGAATGATGTAGCGTTGGAGAATTTGTTTTGAGTTGCTGCATCTTATGCTTACACGTATTTGCCCGTTCACCTGCTCAATACATCAAAGAAAAAAATTACTCTTCTTTGGATTCGTTTTAGCTATATGAGATACCTTCCCTAAGTGCACGTTTAAAATTTTTTAGTGTGTCAAAAGGGGAGGGAGAAAGATTGGTTGAGCAAATTTTCAGTGATTCCGCAGCCAGTACCTCAATAGCAATTTAATCAAAAGCAGCACTGCATTTTGGCGTCCTTACTGTGAAACGAAAATTCACTGCATTTTCACCGTTCCCTCAAACTTTGCGTGAAATCAGCAAGCAGGAACCTAATAATAATTCAACAAGAACCCATTGCACACCTTAGGTTTCATGAATACCAGACATAAGCGAGCACATACAAAAGTAGTGAAGGTGAGCCACCGACCAAACTGCGCCGGCTTTTATATGCAGAAACTCGGTCCGATTATGCTGAACGATTTCCGCAAGTGATTTAAGCTTTTTCAGGATTGCCGACCGTCAGTGTACTGTCAGAAAATCATTCCTTGGTGAAGAGTTGGAGGTCAAAAGAATCCAACGTGTATCTTCCCTATCAGCCAAAGAATAGTGGATGATGCACAGTGCTTCAAAATTGAATATTTGAAAAAATATGAAATAACGTCAATAACGGGCTTATGCAAGTAGAAAAGAATGCCATGTGCGAAAGTTTCAGACTGCAGTGGTGCAGAGGGAAGGAAAGGTGAGGAAATGAGGGTTGGGGGCGACAGATGCCGTCTTAAGTGTATAATCAAGCTTATAATACCACGGTTTAAATGACCAGATCACATAAGAACGAGTTAATGCTATGACTAGATAATATTCTTATCATATTATGTTAGCGAAGTGCCAATCTGCAAGTTTTGGAGATTCCATTGTCTACAGCTCCCTGAGTTTACCCTATACTGCATTTGGTTAATCTCAGCCATGTGGTCAAATCTTTGGCGATTGTCACCGATGATTTTTTTTTCTTTTTTGGTCTGTTGTTTTGATAGCGATCGACATTTTTTGGAGAGACTTACGGTTCTTCACCATAGCAATTACTGTAGCCAGAAGAAAAGTTCTTTTTTCCTCGAAATCCGTATGTGTTGCTGGGGTGTATCGAGGTCGAAGGAAAGATCTGAGAGGCGCATAACCCAACCGTCTTCTTCTGCCTCGAAACCGCACTTGATGTTTGGAAAAATCCACTGAATCATCAATGCATCACGAATACTGAAGAATCTTCTTGGAAGTTAACGCACTGGTTCACTTCGCGATGTTCGATAATTCTCATTGTTTTATTATGGGCTGTTCACGAGTTGGAGGAACCAGGCATGGAAATACACAGAGACATACATACTGTTGAGAATAATGTCACCACGGCGCATTTAAAAATGCAAGCTGGTCAAACAACCTGGCGAGGAATTGAAATTCCACCTAGAAATGCTGCAGGTTAATCACTCATGTCGAGGTTATGGATGGAAAAGAGCTGTATGCTGCTGCGTCACATTAAGCTATCAACAGCTGGTTGCTGGTTAAGATTAGAGGATTCAATTGTACCACGGTCTTGACTTGAACGCAACCATAAGACTAAACGTTTTCGATTATAAAAGAGGCAAAAAATGCACTAAGAGCAGTTGCGATAGACTCCTACTGATAACAAATGACAGGGAACGTCACATGTCTTAATTAAGACGATGACGTGGTATGACAATGACAACAATCCTGTGGAATGGGCGGCCTCTTTATATAAAAGAGTGGTGGGTAACATTAAGTTTGTCTGCTGTGCCGAATGAAGCCGCTCATCTTTCTTGCCTGTATTACGGTCGCAGTTGCAGTCGTTACTCGTGTGCCTCTAAAGCACATAGAGACACGGAGGATTCGGCTTATGCGAGAAGGAAAATGGGAGGAACATCAACGAATGAAGGAGGCGAACCGCATGAAAAAGATAAAGTCAAAAGACTCGCATTTCCGTGCCATTGGAAGCCAAGCAGTAAGTGGCATTATGCTTGTTATTAAATACATCGTATTTGCTTATGTCTATTCACAGCTCATAGTTTTTGCTGGAGGCAATTTTGAAACTAGATCAGCAAAATTCCGTTTGCACAATGTCCAACATAGGTTCTTTCCCTAAATCAACACTCTATTTCATTGCTGCTCATTTATAGTATTTATACCCTTCTGCAGTCGGAAAATTCTCCACTCATACATCAGTGCAGTTAGTTTTCTAAAAGTCTAAATCAGCCGCGACGTAAACAAATATTGACGCCTGCAAAAGGTCCGCAGGGTTATGCTTTCCATACTTCTCATCTGGTCACCAAGGTTATTATGCGACCAGCAAATATTCAGCAGTGTGTGAGTTATTGCTCCCATATTTAAATCGACCATGCTGCTCGCCTGGGGCTTTCAAGAAAGATAGGCGTTTTACCCCCATACTTTGGTTTCAATGACTGTTGAATTGGAAGTACCACGCAGATGGAGAAGTGCAGTGGCTCGCACAATGACATATATAACCGAAACAGCTTGGGGTGGTTGTGAACTGGATGCGTTTGATTGCTTTCTCGAGTTTATTTGGAGCTGAGCGATCTAAAAAAAAGGTTGTCAGTTATCGATCGAATGTATTCTGTTGAAAATTGTTACCACTACCAAACAAAGTGATCGGAAAAATCGAAACTCGATTTTTTCAGCGGGTAACTGAGGATATATCAAATTCCAGTGATTGCTTATCCCATTTCCCTCAAAATCATGGGTTTAAAGAATGAAACAAAAAATATAGCCATATGGGGAGCAAAAATGTGATTTTGTGTATGAGACTTTGCAACACTCATGGAAAAATCGTTCTTTGTAACGTACTGCTTATGCATTTTTAATTAAATAGGATCACGCAGTAATTGCGTTTCAAAAACATGATGGGCTTCACTATGTTTCATTCAGTCTTTTATTTGGAACGATTGTGCTTAGGTGAATGACTACGATGACTTGGAGTATGTTGGCAACATCACAATCGGATCACCCCCCGGACAGCCCTTCGCCGTCATTCCCGACACTGGTTCTTCGAATTTGTGGGTTCCTGATGCAACGTGTGGAACTTTCTATTGCATCTTCAAAAATGTTTATAATTCATCGAAATCGAGCACCTACAGCATCGATGGGCGTTCGTGGTATGTCTCATACGGCGATGGATCAATCGCTACTGGCTTTCTTGGCAAGGACATCGTTACGGTAGGCCATGTTCTCCTCGGTTAGCTTCTCCATGACAGGTCACTGCGACAAAGGTGCTCCCTGTTTACGTCGATGAACTCACTGTTATACTGACTTCCTTGGTTAGAAAGGATGCTCTACGTGAAGTATATTTTGGAGCTGAGAGCAGCCGGCATTGTCCAAGTTAATATTTCTCACTGCTGGGTAACCTCTAAAAATGATATTAGCTTCGAGAGAACAAAAAAGAAGCAGCACATGGGCCTGCTTTTTTCCATAATCGATTTGGCAGAAAACTGCTGTTGGAGTTTAGAACTTCATCTATTGTGACCTTTTCTGCCGAGCAGTTAACTTCATTGAGAATTTTAAATAGTTTCATTGATATGTGATCTTCTCTTTGCACCGATTTTGGCATCGTCAGCACAGCTTTTTCATCGTATAAAAATATTTCGGCTTTTCCACTCAACGAGACAAATGAAATCGTCGCGCAATGGTTTACAAGAAATAATCCATTTCGCCGCATTTCATGCAACAATAAACCATCAGATCGTTGAAGATGCGATTTCGATCTATTTATATTATTAATGCAAGAATTTGAAAATTTTCTATTCGTTGACTAGTTAATAAACAAGCATAACCTCAGTTTCATTAATATTTCTCAAGAACTCAACTGGCAAACGCGTTGTCAAACATCTCATTCCCCGTTTTTATGATTTTCGTCATTGACAGTTATGGTAGAATGGGAAACGGTAAAAAAGTTTCTTCAAGTTATATTGCACTTGAGTAGCTGCAAATGACGCTAATTTTGTACATCAACGAATGAACGAACTATCCTGTTTATATCGATGAAGTCTATGCGAGATTGGCAATAGAATTTGCTAAAGTATCGCAAAAGATATGGCGGAATTCTTCATTGAAGTCTGCTAACTTTGAGAATCATAATATTTAAATGCACTGATGAAGTCAAAAAAAAAAGATGTGAAAGACGAGAAGTGTTTCAGTCGATGAGATCAATGATGCATTCTGTTAGCCAACATGACAACGAGACTGTGAATATCTGCTTAGAGGCTTCCTTTTTCATCGAGCAAATGTGTACTGATAATTGCGAAAACGTTCAGGAATAAATTGAAGGAAATGAAATGGGTCACACAATATGACATAGATATCGAATTTGTTTACAATTGTAAGCTTTACAGCTTGGAGGTGAAACTGATGCACAATTACATATTCCCAACCAAATCTTTGGACAAGCAACCGAACTGTATGGATTCTTGGGTGATCCTATTGATGGCATCCTTGGTCTTGGATTCAGTTATCTAGCCGATCATTACGTCGCGCCACCAGTGATCAACGCTGTTGCTCAAGGTCTTCTCGATGAACCGATCTTCACCGTTTGGATGCAAGCGCAGGTTGCTCGGAATTTATGTGCATTTGAAAACATATATATATATATATATATATATATATATATATATATATATATATGTTAGGTTCAGCAATTGATACAACGTTGCTAAGGGCCGAAATTGATGTCGCTGACAATTTTAAACCATCAGGTGAGTATGAATGCTATTCGAAGTGCGCGGCAATGCTAAAAATTACAAAGACTGTTGAGGACCATCTCAAAACGAATCATAAGATGTAGTGTTAGGCAGCCGGAAACAGATTAACTTCAGACAGTGAAAAAAAGCGAATAGAGCGTTTTAAATAATCGTCTGCTCTCCATCAAAGTGAAACAAGACGAAAAACTGTACTTTCTAACTATAGCTCTAAAATTATTCTCCTACTTCCAGTGCATTTAAGATATTAAGCGACACTTCTACTGAGCCTACTCTTCACCGCGAAATACGCCATGATATTTGAAAGGTTTACTTTTCTGATTTATGCGATGAAATTAAGAGTACCGTTCCCATTGGGAAAGTTGATCGTAAGGAATCAAGGAAAATGAAAACAACGAAAGTGCTATTTGAGGAATCGAATAAAGCGTTATTAGTGAAAACAACTGGTGCCGCTAAAAGCAATCTTCTTATTCATTAACTATCTTCGTTGAAATCAAGTTGTAAAGTTCAGAAGATCTGTGATGGCGCCGCATTGGCGGATTAATAATTAACGCGCTTGAGTTCTGCTTTAAAATTTGGTTTCACTCCCTTCTCCGACAGATTTGGGAGTACATCTCAAAGTATAGCGACACAACAGTCTGAAAATTGCACTTTTGAGTGTGCGAAAAAAAGTGAATTAGAGAATAATCGCCGAGCTTGCAGAATTTTTGAAAACATTTTCAAAAAAAAAACGCATTTTCAAGTCAAAATCTTGAAACCGTGAAAACTTGTTTTTCATATAAGAGTTATTTAGAGTACACTGATGATGGAACATCGTTGCGTATTTCAAACCTATCCTCATCAATCCATTCAATTGTGCTAACTAGTATTTAAGGCATAGGCGAGATAACGTTGCCATATGGCGAACAGTCATCGCGAAGATTGAAAAAAGAACTCATTCAATATGTATACAGCGATTTTCAATTGCAGGGAATGCAACAGAACGTTTACGGTGGTCAATTCACATATGGCGGCTTCGACAGTGAGCACTGTGAACCGGTAATCGCCTATCAACAACTTTCGATGGCGAGTTATTGGCAGTATCGCATGAAAGCAGTTGGCGTGGGGAACTATTTGAACCGCAAGGGGTGGGATGTCATTGCTGACACAGGCACTTCATTTGTGGGAGGACCGCAATACGTTCTGGACAAAATGGCTGCTGAGCTCAACGCAACGGTCAGTTCTATTGAAAAGAAAGCATCATTTAATCTGTTCGATTTGTTCACGAATATTTGTACTGAGTGGGAAGACCTACGCCCAAAGCATAGGATTAGACATCATGAACATAGAAGCGGAAACAGAAAAATACAAATTATGTCGTTCAGTGTAAAGGCAGTCGGCAAGCCTACGACAAAATTGTAAGATAAGACCTTCAGGTTGAATACTTCCCATTTTCAGCGGCCTCATGAGGCTAATTTCAAGGCATGCATGCTGGAAATTTAGCATCTCAAATCCACTTTTGGTACATAACCGTATGACGGCGTCTTGTTGCACAAGAGGACAGTAAGACGCACATAGCTGTAAACCTCTTCTCATCTAAAATGAACGCATCATTTCAGTATGATTACTACAGTGGCGTCTATCAGATTTCTTGCGGATCGGAGAGCACACTGAAAAACGTCGCTTTTTATATTGGCAATTATAAGTATGAAGTTGAACCAGCAAACTACAACGTTAAGGTTTGTATGTTTTCGATCATCAGTCGTTTCGCATTGTTAACCGCGTGATGGGTCCATACGTAGCAATTTTGCTGCTTGTGAATAACGTAAAAAAAAGTTTTCCACATGTTTTTCATGATTCATGATCAAATCGCAGCAATAAAATTACTGATAAGCGACGAGACAAACTGAAGTAATATGTGCTTTTTGCAATTCGAATATTCTCACCAGTCTTTATCATAAATTTACAAAAAAATACTTTATGCAATACGCACTTCGACAATTTTACACAATTTCAGCTGGGAGAGGATATGTGCACAATTGGGATGTTCACCTTTAGTTTCGGCGGCTATGGCCCTACATGGATCTTGGGTGATCCCTTCATTAGGCAGTTCTGCCTCATCCACGATGTTCAAAAACAGAGAATTGGTTTCGCTGCGGCGAAAAAACTCTGAATCTATAAATTTTGTATGTCTCATTATTATTCTTCAATAAAGGCTGTCTCTTCACTATCACACGTGTACTGTCGCTTATACAAAGCGTTTCTCGAGATCGAAGAGGGACCACCAAACAATCACGGTAAATTTTTAAATCTGGATGTGAAATTCACTTGCACTGCAAAGAAAACTTCAGGAATTACAAATTTGCGATCGGATCTCAGGGTTGCGGAAAGGGGACATAAATTCGAATACAGTCATTATATATAGTAGCGATTTTTTCTTGCATTTGAAGCTGTAAATAAGATTAACAGATTACTACAAAAACTGCAGACACACCTTTCAAACAGATAGAAACTGCAGTTCAGATTGCAACTTCGATGTCTCACCCGGCTGGCTTCAGCATTCGTCTTTCGATTTTCATTTCTACGACAAACTGTTCGTCATGATACCTTGACAGAGATATTTCATAGCGCGGCTAGTAGCGGCTTCCGGTTTTTGCATAGTTGCAAAAATAGGCACAATTCGCGCGGAATTCATAAAAGTTCGAATACTCTAAAATAATCGCCCAGTAGTTTTCGTCCTCACTTTTCTCATAATCGCCACTTTGATCGGCTGATGTCGTTGTCGATGGCGAAGAAGTCGTCATCACACAGCACTAGTGGTTTGCGAAGGGGTGGTGGTTCGCCTGATTATGAGCTTGTTCTCACACCTCCGTATGAACATTTTGTGTATTCTCTTTATTTTCCTACTCTTATATTTCCTTTTTAGAATATATACTCAATATTTAGCATCCAGCTATTGTTCCTTTCCGGAAGGTCATAAGACGTGAAATAAGGAATGAAAGAGCACTTCGAAGAAATGAACAACCAAGTGCGGCCATAATATTTCGCAAACGGGAAAGTAGATGACAAGTACTGGAATTGCTTGAAGGGGATCAAATATTCATTGGAAAGAGTGTGATTGCTGTTCGGGCTTCACCGTCATCCAGTCCTTCGTGAGGGTCCCAGCAAAAGCTCTCTTACGTAAGTCCCCTATAAAAGTGATTCACGAAACAAAATGCTGCGTCCTGAGAAAGATTTTGTGCCACCAGGCCCTTTCTCATGATACTAAAGGGAACCGGCGTGAGGGCTTGCATACACAAAAACTCATTCTTGCGGAAATATGCACCGCCGTGTCACATGGCGGGGACGCTCTACGCAACGGCGCCCTCTGGTGCATTATTTCATGCACTACAGGGGGAGAGGTGGTGATGATTTCCTACTCAGTTTTGTCTGCACAGATTTTTGCTGAAATATTTTTGGTCTAAAGCCTAAATCGCATTAATTGTTCTACGATTTCAAATGTTCATTGATGGTATCATTGTAAGAGTTTGGCTGGGTTTCTCTAGAGGCTTTATCAGATGCTGGTGGAGCCGGCACTGAAAGGGTGGCGAAGATATTATTTAATGCTTAGAACACGCTGACACAGAACCGCATAGAAATGGGGAGATCAAGAGAGGACAAAGGCGGGCCCTAACAGGGCCTCCGCAATACCCGCAGTGCGATTCCGTTGACCGACTACAGCCGACGCGCCCGCGGTTGCTCGAGCCCGAGGTGGAGACCGAAAACCGACACACTTCAGCTGCAAACAAATGCACTCCCCTTTTATACGCCCGAGTTTTGCCTCAAGGCATCCGCAGACAGTTTGTTCTACCTTGAGATTGTCAGGTCATTGATAGACTTTGATCTGTTGTGTGAGCGTCGTTTTCCATGCTCTACACGAAAGTAATTGGCGCGCACTTTGCTGATCTCCCTTACATCAGAATTTCTTCCTTTCTGGATACGCTTATATTCATCGTTCAATATAAGCAATGCAGAAACACTGTAAAATTTCCGAAAATTTTACAGTGCAATATCAGGCGTCATCGTTTGCATTAGGTCAAGCGAAGCAACAAGCTGGAAGCAGCTTATCTGAACGATAGTTAGACTTTTTCCGAA
Organism: Baylisascaris procyonis; assembly: GCA_037389465.1. NCBI lineage: Eukaryota > Metazoa > Nematoda > Chromadorea > Rhabditida > Ascarididae > Baylisascaris > Baylisascaris procyonis. Next base: position 2,279,596 of record JAZARR010000154.1, on the reverse strand, counting down.
TTCACTGCTTCCGCATCATCGATCTATTTACTAGTTATGCTTTGAAATAAAATCATTATATCAGCCCTGTCCGGACTGCTGGTGATTTACCATTTGAATGCGTCAATTTTTACCTCCAACTAATCTTTGCAACGTCATCAGCATAAATATTCTCGGAAAGTTGCAGATGGATCATATTTAGTGCTGAAGATAGCTATATGAGACCACAATATTCTTATATCACTATTCAAAACATCGAATCAGTTGCCGTTGTTTATAGGATTCGAACAAAGGTTAATTTCTTAAGTTGATATATTTCTTGAATATCAAATAATGCTCATACAAATGAAAAACCGAAACAAGTTTATAGGAATTGTTTATGAGGATTGGAAATTTATTCAACCATAGAGGCATCAGGCTTTTGCATTAATTGTTATGCTTTTTGTTGAACAATTGGATGTGAGAGTATATCCATTAAATGATTATTTCGAAGAAAGAATTAACGCTATGAAGGTTGTCAGCAAAGAGATGCTAAGTGTGATTGTTGTGCAGATACTTGATTAACAATGATTCTGAATGTAGGTATACGCAAATCAATCCCACCATTTACGCTTCTAAATTCAAACTACATAGTGACAACCAACATATATAAGTTGCTGAATTGCATGATTGCAACATTTGCCTATCGGAAATACCCAGAAATGTTTCTTCAGGCAAAGCGCATCAATCTCTTCGACATAGCCATGCATTTTTTCCTCGTACAATGGCCCATGTTTAAGGATCGTTCATTCCCACGATTTTCACGTTGTCATGGATATTTACCAGCGGGTGGAAGTGATGAAGTAACAATTGTGATTCCAACATCAGAACATTGGCCACGAGATCCAGCCGAATACGCCGGGAAGCACCATAAAGTGCTCATCGAAAATCTCACTGTACCTCCACATACCACTCCGCCAACTAATGCAGATGTTAGTTTAGCTGATTAAGTTGGCATTTTTGCTTTACGAGTTTGATAGGTCGCTCGGAAAATAGACAAAATTGGAATCATGTAAATTCCCTATCTGAAGTAACTGTTGATCCATGACGATGGATAAATTTAATACAAAACGCATTTAGAAAACGCATTTCCATATTAACCCCCGTATGTATTATAAGCTTGTTTTAATGAGAATATATTCTTCTGAATAGCACAAAAAATGGAATTCAAATAATATCACTTTTTGAAAATTATAAACAAATTATCGTTATTGATTTAAGACTTCTGAACATATTGATCAATAATAACAATAAGCATTATCCGTTTAAGTCAGCATCGGCATTATCTCGCAAGATTTTCAAATCAACACCGCCACTAACTCGAATGTATTGCAAGTTGAATTTCATTCTACCGAAACTGGTTGACGGAAGTTTGGCCGAAAATGAGACCTCAGCAACAGTCTAATTGTCCAGTACAGTGATCTTCGTAATAATTTCACCTATCAGTGAAATGTGCCTAGAGAAAGAGTCTGAAGCATTTACCCTTTTCTAATCAGAAGACTTTCAAAACTGCCATTTAGAATTTGTAATCGTACGTAGATTTTCATTTCCAATTTTATACGACAAAAAAAAAATATTGAAGTTGCCATACGTTTCAATTTCTGCCACAAATTGCCCCTCCCCAAACTATTCTATGTGATGAAAACAATAATGAGGATTATCTGCTCGTCGCTCATCGAATGTTTATCTCGTGGGTGTCTCTATAAGACAAATTGGGAGTAACCATGTCCGGTTTTCCATCATTGCGTTGTTCGTTGCCTAAGTTCGTACATTCATTTGCTGTATCATTGACGTTTTTAGTTCGTTTATAACAAAAGAATTAAGTGAGATGAATAAAATAATACAACGTCATAAATATCTGCCCATGCGTAATTGTGTCTTGAATTATACAATTGCATTGTCTAGATTGAGCGCATCATTTGACTGCATTGGTGAATTCTCTTGCTAGTTATTAAATTCTCTGATCAATGACTAAGATTTATGAATGTTTTCTCTAGTATGGATTCCATATTGTCGCTACATGACCCTACAAAACCTATGACAGAATCAACTGCCGGCAGCATCTTCTATCCTCATTTGATTGAGAGTGATGTGTTCCGGATGCTACAATAAATTAATCCATGCAGCACTCTTCGAAATATTCCGATCGCACTTTATAAGTGTTTAAAATGAGTGTAAAACACACAACATGAATCGAAATCGCTGTATCTTTATGTTTGATATACTCAAAGACAAGAACATAATAACGGTCACTTCGGCGTTAATTCAAGGAATAGTGATGTTTAAGTGTTGCATGGAAATAAGAAGCACCATTGGCCTAATACGAATATAATATCTTATTTTACATAAGTGGGGAATACGCAATTTTCACCTATACCAGGCGCATTCGTTGGTTGAGGTTTGCAATACAATAGCGAACGACACGAAACCATGCTTCTTTGGTTTTTCAACTTCGGCAACTGCAATTGGAAACAAATATGCATCCAGGATATATGTGGATGTCGATTCTGTAGAATTTTCCCAATAAACGTTCTCACGTATCGCAAAAATCGGTTCGTTCGATAGGGTATTCGTTTTTTGGTTCAACCAAGTTTTCAACAATCACTTTTTGCAAATTTTCTTCAACAAATGTAAAGTAGACCTATTACATTCCAGCACACCCTCAACTATATGCCCTCCTTATCATCGTAATGTCCGCATTATTTGAAGGATTCTTATCACGTGCATATATACAATCAAATGATAAGCAATTACTATTGATCGATGATCCCAGTAAAAAAGCAATTGTGCACAATGAACAGTAAATTGCGAGGCATTACAACACCCATCACGTGTCAAGCAAAAAAAAAAAATGGTTTCCAGCGAAGAGTGCGGCGGTGTATGCCAAAAATGGTCATCACATCATAAGGTTACAATTACAACAGCACATTGATATATTTTTCGTCTTTCCCACTCCTGAAAATGCTTTTTACAGAAATCATTTTAATATACCGTAAACGTCAACTAAAATAGACAGAAAGAACTGCATAATTTTGTTTTTCATTTATTTATGCACCGATTATCTAGCACTGTCGCGTTTTTTCCTTGCGGTCACATGAATGATTTGTGAACTTGGGGAAAACTTCATTCTTTCAAGACCAATTTTTTGGTTTATTTGTGCTTTAGATACACTACTGCAGATTTATTTTTAACCTTCTTTGCGCCCTTTATTTCAGTTGAACTTTTTGCATCCACCTTCCTGCCAGCCTGAAACATATCACAGGTGTGAAAAAGTAAACAGCCTTCGATTTGTGTTGTTTAAAAACCTTTGAAAGTGCGCTTTCTTAGAGCTTATACGAGTTTTTTTTTCTTTTTTTTTTCAAAAAGAACCATTAGTGTGAGATGGTGGCAGTCGAATTAATGCACTAGAAAGTATTAAAAATGAGAGACGTTTATATTGTTTGAAAGTGCATTGTGTAAGTGAATTAAGAAGCAATAACCAGCTCAGCGATTTTTCCCTATCGCACTCTTTGGATGATTACCTTCGATAACGATAATACGGCTACTCGAAAAGATGTGCATATTAAAAAAAAGAGATTATTGCTTGTAAAATTTGTCAATATTCCACTGATATATTGAAAGAGAAAAAAATGTGAATATTTTCGATAACGTTGAAGTTTTTTGCTCAAAATGCGACGTCGCAAAGTCATCGACGACTCGTCATGATCGCATCGCACTGAAGTGATTAGAAATTGGCATTATCGACTGTGAATGGAACAAATGGATGTGCGCCTTAATAGGGACCGATAGCATTTCGAATAGACTAATCTGCAATATCAAGCTCTATAAGCTCAGAAATTACTTTACAACAAGAGTTGTAATTTCTGGAGAAAGTTCCCTTGGGAGATCCTCGCCATGTGATCTGATGAGCCATATCCTTCAATGGAGACCGGAGGGGAGTGCTTCGCATATCAGTTAGGGCGTGGGAGTTTTGTCTTGAAAATCTCTCAAGGGGATTTTTGGAGCAGAGACCGCCTTTTTCCGCTGAAAGACCCTCTTTGCAGTATTCACGCTATTGCGCTATTGAGTTCAGATAGAATCCCGGTGAAGCACCAATTTCCTTTTCTGGTGTATCGTTGCGTTAAATAATAATCTTTATTCTTTATTCGTACGATAAAGAAAACATGGAATTATATGTACAATAATATAAAGGAAACAAAGCACATGTAACATCAGCGTTGCACACAACGATGCGTTTAAAAACCCAAAAAGATAGTGAGTGAAACAAGGAATATATGTGATAACTAGTCATAATCGATATGAGGCGCATATCACCGACAAATCTTAAAGCATGTCAAATTACCAGCCATTTCCACATCGGATGGCAAACAGCTCTAGATGGGAACAACACGATAAGCAAAAGAGTTGAGCACATCACTTCGATTAGTTGATTTCCTTCCAATTTGAAGAGAGTGAAGCCTTGAGAGCAGTGCAAACTTTGTAAAGGAGAAAATGCTCTTGAACGGAATGGCTGAGAAACCTTTGACGATCTTAAAGCATAAATATAAATCGAACTGAGCTCTGCGATGCCACGGAGGTTTTAATTCAAAAATATAGAGCCGCTGCTCATAATTAGGCTGAAACGGTCCGTGGAAAGCTTTTCTGAAAGCTCCCTTAGTGAAGCGCTGTTGAACTCTCTCAATTATCTCGACATCCTTTTTTGCGGACGGGGACCAAACCTGACTACAGTATTCCAAAATGGTGCGACAGTAAGCAACAAAAGCTCGACAATTCAGAACGCAGTTTGAATCGAGCCGATTTAATGCATGAACTATTCTTTTCCGTTCAAGACTCTCGTTAGCTAAGAAGCAGCGCGTTCGCCGTGCGCCAGCCTCTCTGTTCACTTTTATTCTTGTTCAAAATTCGCATCGACATCCGCATAGGTCCATGACCCTTTTTCGTAACCTGTAGGCTCACGAGCCCATGCGCTTGGGCCACGGTTTCTCCTATCCATCTTCGAGCGTTTCGTTTTTTTCTTCATTGCGTTGTCAATCGATTTTGCGTAGTTGCAAAGTTTCACCCAGCTGTCAATAACGTAACGTGTCGACCGAGTCGTTTTTCACATAGTTCTGCGAATGTCTCAGTATTATCGAATGCAAAAGCGTATACCGCAACAGTCCTATCGTTGTGTTTCTGGATTGCATTGATCGTCCAGATTGCGTGCATAAAGTGAGCATCAAAATAGCATTCTTTCCTCATTCACCAGTCATTCCCTTTAAGTAGGCACAAAGCAGTTCTTAGATACGAATTCGTCAACTCATCAAATGAACGGACATTTTACTGAAATTTTACAAAATACGAAAATTTTTTAAGTTGATAGCGGTGAATGATAATAAAGCTATCAACGGTCGAATGCCGATGTGCACAAAGAAGTAATTGTTAAGTCGCCGAATAACATTGAACGAGTGAAAATATGTCTGAAAACGTAGTTAAAATATCATGTTTGCAGTTTATCCCACTAGTTTAACTATTTACTGAATCGGAAAAACTCATAAAGCATTTCCAATGAAGCTGCTAGAATTCTCAATTCAAAAATTCATTGTTTGGGGATCATGAGATAAAATTTGCATATGCAAATGAGTTGTCAATTTCTAGATCCCGCACAGGAGTGCATTTAAGGTATCGAGTGGGCCCATTAAATCTCATTGTCGCAGGCTGTCGCAAATTGAAGTTGCAGCATAAACAAACGTATAGGTAGGTTGTAGGGGTGTTGTATGAAATAGCATTGAATTTTGGTGTCAGCTGTGACTGCATACTTGACATCTGCCTTACTCTTCATTCATTAGCAGGTGATTTTTGTGTCACGAATTCCATTCAATTGTGTGAATATTTTCTTGTAGTAGACAAATCATTTATCTTGTTGCTCACAAATCGTAGCTGGCAATTATCACGTACAATTGTGTGAACAGCTTTTTATTTCACATACAACTTCTTCGTATATCACGTGACCTATTTTTATAAACTGAATGTTTTCAGATGAACGGGTTGTGTGCACCGCCTGTCACACACGTCATTTTCGACCTCGATGGACTTCTAATTGATTCGGAACCGATATATGCGGAAGTGAATCGTCGTGTGATGGCCAAATACGGTAAAGAGTACTCGACTGAGCTGAAGAAGTTGACCATGGGAATGCGACAGGATCCGGCCATCGAACTCATGATCGAGGAGGTACCTAATTTAATAGCTTCTTTTTTCTATCCTCCATCTCCTCTAATTGCGCTATGAATAGGAATAAAAAACAGTTGTAAATGGAAGCCTTGGAGACTTCAAGAGGACGATGTGACAAACAGAACGGGCGTTTGAGTGTATATATAAAAACGAGAACGCCTGAGTTGTTTTGCAAATTCATGACTTCTCGTTGTGCAGCGTTTCAGTGACGGCTGCAGCCTAACCACGCATTACGGCAAATGAAGTGGTATTAGATGTTCGCAACAACTCTGCGTAATATTTGGAGGGGAGGGATGGGATTTGTGCGCTTATGCATCTAGGTGCTCGTGTATGTGCTTCCTTCTGGTGCGAACCGTCTTTCCTTTCGGATGTGAACACGATACGCATCTTTGCATCCCATTCATCCCATCACCTATTTCTTAGCTTATCAACAACTAATAAAATATGCAAGAATAATCCCATGTTATTTTGGATGATCCCACCGTTGTTGCAAATCTTCTACAAGGGTTCCAACTTTTTGTGATCCCAAAGGTGTAACATGAAGGCAAGGAATGCTCGCATTTCTTTAGCATTTTTAGTGTCTACCACTCTTTTAGAATGTGCAGACTTTTTGTTGTTGTATCTCATTTGAGTCGATGTGTTGTCATTGCTACCACCAAATTTTTATATTAAGGTTGGACTCAAGGGCAAAGTGACACTGGAAGAATATACAGCCGCCTACGATGCTCTATTACCTGAGCTCTTACCGAATTGTCACATGATGCCTGGTGCTATGCGGTTTGTACAGCACTTAGCAAGACATAATATTCCTTTCGCTATTTGTACTGGATCTCGTTCTATGGAATGTGACCTAAAGCTACAAAACCTGAAGCAGCTTACTGATCTGGTTCCATTTATGGTTAGTTTTGGCAGTTTAGGCGTTCCTTTTTCTATCTTTAGTGTTGAAATTTCATGCACTAGTGGAACATTTTTTATGAACGTTGTGCATGCCTCCTAGCAATGACAGGCTTCGTTAGGAATTTGTCTTCACCATCACAGAACCAAAAAACAGTACATGAAGAGCGCTTGCGCCGTTATTATGTCCTACAAAAGACACCTAATATTACCTAGCAGGCAATTTGTTTAGACTCATTGTCTGTTTGCATGCCAGCGGAAGCGAGTGATATGATGCGGTTAACTACAACTTTATACGACTGCTAAAATGCATCATTCGCACCGTTTGGACATGCACCTTAGTGACCAACAGTAGGAATTCGATATCGAAGCAGATAGATTTGCATAGAATTCTGCATTCACGAGCCGGCCCCTTCAGATATGCAGAGCCCTATAATTATTTTATTTATGGAATAAATTCGAGATGTTGTTTACCATTTTGGCATGCAGCTGCTTTGTCAAGCAACACTAATACGCACTTCAGGCATACATTTGAATTTCCTTGTAATACATATACCACATCTCGACTGGTAATAATTCGAGACGAGCAAGGACACTTCGAAGTTTTTCGGATCTGACACGTTCTCTCGTTCCTCCCACACTTATTTTCATCTGGAAGTTCGGGAACTTCTGAATGAGTTCATAGAAGAGCAGTAAATCATGAGACATCGCAAAATTCTCTCCCACTTTACTCTGCTATGTTCTATTCTCTTGCATTAGCCGCAATTGCATAACTGTACAAATGCTCACATACGTATAAACAGGTACGAGGTGAGGACCCTGAAATACGAAACGGCAAACCAGCACCCGATTGCTTTTTTGTAACGATGAATCGCTTTAAAGAGAAACCGAAAAGTGCAGCCAACGTTGCTGTCTTCGAGGATTCTCCAAATGGAATCCGAGCTGCTGTTAGAGCAGGAATGCGCGCCGTTATGATTCCGGATGTACGATATGCGAGTCCTCCTGAAGATGTCAGGGATCGCATTACGATGGTGCTCAGAAGCTTTGAGGAATTCCTACCCGAATCAATTGGATTACCTCCTTATAATGATGATAGTAGCAAGAGCTAATTATCTGATGAATATAAATATCTTTGGCTGGAAGCAACTCATGACTAGCCGTTCGGATTGTAGATCACCGTATAGCACCGAATAAACTGCAACTAACCGCTCATTTCCCAAAATATCTGGCGGGTTTTTACATCAAGTTGTAGTATGCTGGAAATGCTTGCACACTGCAAAATCCCATTTGCATATCACGCCCACTTATCGCTATCAGCATAAATGAATTGTTACTTTTCTCCTCAGTTACAGGTGTGATTTCGTTTTCACCTCAGCCGAAATGGTTAGGGTGATTGTAATCCATCCCACTCCCTCCTCCCTTCGAATGTGAATCCGTTTTCGCCAACAATTCATCGCAGCAGAAATTTTATGGCCTTTTTGGACGGTGAAGTTGCTGATATCACACATAAACTTTGATCTGCCAACCAATATTCACCTGAACATTGAAATTTTGAAAACTAAAATTATACCCTCACGGTGCATTTCTTTTTGCGTTCTTTGAGAACGTTTTCTTATGAGCTTAATTCGTCTTTAACTTTCTTCTTTGATGTTCAGTTCTTTTCATTTGTAATTGTCTCTTTCATTGCATTAAAAGCAAGATTTCAATGTGATTGTTATGCACATTGTTCGTTCAATAAATATGACATCTATATGCATAAATATCTATACATACATGTATATAAAGGGATATATATGTGCATATCTATATATCTCGAAATTGGACCATTTCATTTCTCTTAGCAGCGTTCTTGTTCTAAATTTTTAATGTGGTGTCTTTAGAATTTACTGCCGTGAAAATTTTGTTACTTTATGATCCCTCTTTATAGACCGACTTCTTATAGATAAGACTCTGTTTCATTTCTTGAAAATTTCCGCACTTCTTGTATCTAAAAGCCGATAGCGTTTTCCATTAATGGCGTTCATGCCATTCTATCCATAATTCCTTCCTCCTGGCCTCAAAAGAACTGCTCGTAATTATGGTTCAGAAGTTCCTTGACAAATTGTGACTTCCTATAGCCAATACCCAGCGGGGATATCACGAAACGCATTGGTTGATTCATTAGAGCTCATTGGACAGAAGCAGCAAGTGTATAAGGAACGATATGTTCAGAACGAAGCATGCCGTTGGGTGTTCGATTTATTTTTAAACGTTCTCCTTGATTAGAACATTTGCACGAGGTGAAAGTATCGGTAAATTAAGCAACATTACCGATTATACATTTAGGCTTTTAAATGCAAATGAAAACGAGATTTACTCAAGAGAAGGAACGATAAGGAATTAAATGATCTATTTTCTCATTTTTTAAGGTCATCGAGTTTCTGAAATGCATTTTTCAATTCATATATTCCCACGTATTTTCATGTTTTTTTTTCAAATGTAACTGGAAGGTTTTTTTCACCCTCTAATGTATGAAAATCTTGAAACCATCGGATTACTTGGAAATTGAAAGTTGACAATTATTACAAGAATATGTGCTAAGAGGAAACCAGCACAATAAGTGTTTTGAATATATAGTAGATTAGAATTCGTGTAGATATGATTTTCGAGGAACGCGTGAGCTCGACTTTAATTTCTGACGCTTCGAAAGAGTTCCGGTATTAGAAGCCAACCTGCTGTTTTATGCTTTCATACGATAAAGTAAGCTGTAAATGAAAACCCTTTGAATGCTTTTCGTATGTGTTGTTAGATTTGTTGTTGAGCGCGTTTTGTGTTGTTCCATGGTCGCATAAATGCTTGAAAATTCAAGGAAGATCATATGCATGCGCACTTCGTTTCCACCACGTTTCACATTCCAAAAATTTACCATTATGTCAACGTTTGTTTTCGATTGTGCAATCAAATCTAGTTCGATATAATAGCAAGTGTAGGGTTCAAATAAATTGTGGCTTATTTAGCCAATTTGAACTGCTGCGATTGTGCAGCGATATCAAAGGCATTTCTTGAATGTTTATTTCCGCGTGGAGTGCTCGAGAGTCCATTTTCGCCCAAGCCGTTGGTTTTATTGTTCTCGGAGGAAGCTGCTATAGCTGCAATCGCTATGTAATGAGGATGTCTTTTCAACCTTTTCAAAAAGTGTAGGAAATTCAGAATGCTCAATGGACGATTTTCGTCATTTGCACATGCTCTCAACCACGGGCTTAATCGATAACGCAAAGGAAACGGAGGAAAAAGGATGCAAATAACGATCGAGGTGTGATGATTTATTGTGAGCAGGAAGAAATGATTGCACCATATCGTTGAAGAAGAAGTGAAGGGAGCAAAGCGGAGGGGACGAAGAGGCAGAGCAAAGAAGGAAAAAGCAGTCCTGCTTTGAACTTTTCATTTATTAGCTTTTTCTCTGGCGTTAAACAAAAACGAAATTCCGCAGGCACAAAACTTTTAGAGCAATAAGCAAACACTGCGATCCTTCCCCATCTCTTTCTTGATAAGAAGAGGTGATTCCGGTGTAGCGATACTTGTCGATTCTTGGATGTTATGCGATATTGATTAGCGTCCTGAGATGTGACGATGATTTTTGTTTGTTCGGATGATTTTAAAAGTAATGTTGTTAGTGTTTAGGTCGTAAAGGTGACCGATTCTATCGAGCCACACCTTGGGGTTATGCCCACTGCCACAACTTTTCCCGTTATTTTCTTTTCAGAAATTGACGAACATTCCTCATTATCTGTTGCACCAGTTAGAGACGCTACTGCTGCAACGCTTCCGTTACTATCTTCTGATCTCTCGTCGAGCGCTCTTTTCGAGTTTTGTGTCTCTTCTATTCGCAGACTTTGTTCGAGTAAATCAACGCGCTGTGTTGAATCGATTGGCAATTCATAGAGTGACTTTCGCAGAGAGAAATCCCAATTCGTGACGTCTAATGACTTTTTGGACCGTCGATTGACGTTCTCAATACTATGTTGTTTTTCATGGCTGTCTTCGAGGTTTTGCGGTATTACATCGAGACGCAGTGCCCTATCATATGCGCTTAGCTTCATCGATGGAATTTCTTTCTCTGTCAGTGTTTCTTCCTGAAAAAGAAACAAATGAGATGCAATAATGCAAGAAATATGCAACGTAAAATCGATTTGGCGTTTAATAAGAGTAGAGCGGAAAGGAGGAGGAGGATAATGGGTTTGTGCAGTAGAGATTGCAGTGCATAAAGGATTAAGAAAGCACGAACCGCCGTCTTTGATGGTGAACTGACGCGCTTCGCGGATTTCACCTCATCAACTTCGATTCGTTGTGTAGAACGCAATTGCAGTGATGGTTCGGCCTTTGCTGATCTAAAACTGCGGACAGCATTTAAAGAGGCTTCGACGAAAGTGCAGCCTCAGACAAAACTGAGAAAGCAGTAATGGCAAGAGTTTATGTGCTTGTGACTATCAACGTGGAGTCATGGCGACTAAAACTAAGCTTTAGTCTTCTTCTGGTGGAATACATCCGGATTCAGCTCAATCGAAATGGATTTCAAAGAGCAGTGATACAGCTCAATCTCCATGCATTAAATTCCAGCGAAATTGTGCCTTTCAGCATTATCAGCTGAGGACGCCAATGAACATTCTTTATCTGGTGCAGTTGAACTTTGCTCGATAAAACTACTAGGCATTGCCTTAGTTCATCAGTTGTTGAATGCATAGACTTTGCTGATCTGTTAGATTATAAGCGCACAAGGTGCGGAAGTTTGATGTCTTCAAATGTTTATTCCTCAGTGCTCATAAACTTTCAATGCTTTAATTTATGAAACCCACTAGTTGTAGTCAACGTCACCTAACTTAAAGTGCTTTGCTAAGCTTGCAACTCTCGTCCTTGCTTCTCCTACCTAAGGTTGACAATTTTTGATGTTGTTTCGGCTACCTTTGCTAAACAAGTGCCTGCATGTCTTAGCTGCGTAACGTCTGGCTTTTGAGACCTCATGGAGTGCATGCATTGAACAAAAATTAAACATAGTAATTCCACTTTAAAATGCTTCCCAACATACAGTTTGACGGTTGGTCGCGTAGTTTGTGGATTCACCAGCTGTGGAGGTGCAGAAATTGCTAACTGAAATGACGAAGAAGATGTGTCGCCATCGGGTACATTACTTCGTAAACTCATTCTTACTGATTTCTCGATCACCGCTAAATAATAATCATACCATTGACAGTCCCGCAGGATTTGTCGTACCTTCATGCGAAGATCATCGTCTGAGGACAACCGAAGTCAACAACGAATTCGCAAATGAGAGCGATGTTGGTGAATAACGGCTAATAGCCAATTGGACACATAACTACATATTGTCAGTGATGGTAAAACACAATCGCATAGAATAGAGTGATTCGATTTTTTCTCCCGCACTTTCAATGTTCCTTTCTGATGAATTACCTATTGATTATCGAGGCGTCAAATAAATATTTCATCCCCATTAATCCTAATAATCCCACGGGTATCCCAACTAAAATACCTATTGAAGCTCATGAACGTGAAAGCATCAAACAGTCCTGTAGAAGACCATTAAAATACCTCAAGAACTGCTTACGCAATCATATGTCCAATTACATATGAGAAAGCAAGGCAATGAATACGCAACCGTATTGAGTAATAAATATGAAGCGTTATTTTCTTGACTATTAATTCGAACAGATAGATTTTCATAATGAAACTGCCACATTTGTTTCGATGGACTATTTTAATTTCTTCTTTCTCATATTTTAAAGAGTTCTTTGTATTCAGATTTTTTCCTTATTTTCCCGAATTTCGGCAACCAATTTTCTATTTCATGTAAATGTTATTCTCGAAGGTATCTTCTTTATTGTAACTGTTTTCCTTTTTTGATGTGTTTAATCTTCTCTTCAAGATGGATTCGCCTCATTTTAATATTTCTATTAACTTAGTTACATTTCAAATTGGTTCATTTCAGCGAATATTTCTTATCACATCAAAAAAAAAAAAAACTTTAGAAAAGGGTTCCTTATATGAGTGAATCTTTCATACCTCCTTTTGAGTGTGCAAGTTTTCTGCAGCATGATTTATGAATACATATGAATAACGATGATAATATTGTTGATGTAAATAAAATACTCATAACTTTGAAAATATATTGTAACGTATAACTCTGCAAATATTATCATCTTGAATTTATTTCATTCTATCTCCTTCCTCACTCATAATCGCCACGGTTATATCTTGTTCTATTCCAATTTTGACTAATACGATAATGCAATTTACAATTTTTCTTGCTTGTTATATTTAATGACTCAGTATGACTCAGTTTGTCGTAGAAAGAGAAAGAGAGAAGGGAGAGAGGAAGGCCGAGTTTGTTCTAAGCATTTCAATCATGAACAATGGGTACATTCGTGACATTGAATATAAAGTATATAAAGCAAAGTATATTGATAAGGCACATTTTCAAGCTTAGGATGGTCTCTTTGAAATTTTCCTAAGGACTATTCATTACATCAACGAATTTCAATGAATCTAAATTTATTAAGTGTTTGACCACCTAGAATTATTTGACTACCTGGAATTATAAAATGTTATGCGTCTGACTCCCAGAAAATCCCTCTTTATATTAGTCTTGAATTCCGGTAAAAAGTCTTAAAATTTAAAAAAAAAGTCTTAAAAAAAGTCTTAAAAATATCACGGGTCGCTATTCTGTGCAGAACTTGAAGAAATTATAAAATCCCTCTCTACTCTGGATCCAAGTAGAAATTTTTACTGTGTCTTCAGCTTAAGAAAAGATTAACTAGGAAATATCAAGTAGAAACTACTCAATCTTTTTCGCTCATCTTTAAGTTGAGTTGTTTTTCTCATATTCATTAGAAGGACATATCTGTTCTTCTAATATTAAAACCTCGAGTACTTCATTCCATTCTATTATTGTCTCAAATATTTCTTTAAAATATTATAAGATTCTATTTGTTAAATTCATTCCCTTCTTAACATTGATTTATTTTTCAATATGATTTTATAATATTCCTCGGTGTCGATTTGCCACTCCGAATTGCTGCTATTCTATCTCACGATCTATGTTCCTTGGAAGTTTTCATTTTCGGCGCAATTGTCCTTCGTTTGCGATGTTGTATCGAAAAAAACTTCCTCAGTCTTACATTGCCATCAGGCATTTCATTTCTTTTTTTTTCTGTTTTAGTTTTGTTCGGATGCTCGCAATGCTATGCCACTTGAAGGCACTTCAATATAGAAGTGTTACATCTAGCAAGAAAGAAAACTGGTTTCTTGCCTAAGTCCCCTATTCTAGAGCTCCTCAGTCAACTGGACCCTTATCGTCTGACGCGGAGACTTTGCTCGAACAAAAGACTCTTGCATTCGGCTCATATTTTAGATATTGGACTTCCACTCGAAACACATTTGGGAATCCACATGTGTTAAGGTTACATATGTAGGTCACTCTATAGCGCGTACGCTTATGTTCCTCCCAGTTGATAACCTGTTATGGAAGTCTGGATAGAGGCACTCACTCGGATCAACACGTGCGACGATGAAACTGCACCTTCAAGAACGTGTGAAAGTCGTTCTCTACCTTGCAAATGAGTGGTATTGAAAATATAACTGCATCCATTATCTGCTCCCATCTAGAGATTTTAATCCTATGCATGTCGAATTGAATTTATTTAAGATGATAGTGACTTCTGCTCGAACTATTCGTAGCAGATTTGAAAACTCACCTCTGATATTCGAAATGAATCCATTATTATGAGCATGAGGCGTTGCTTTCGTCTTTTAGTGAATATAATGACAGTATCGAAGACGACAAAAGAAATAAAATAGTGTCGAAGCGACCGATATGCCAACTATAAATGCAAACAACTGCTGCCTTTTTTGAAAGGTCTATTTTTGGAAGAAATAGTTTTTAATTTGGTCATAGCAGCGTTGATGCAAATTCTATTATATAAAAAAATATATGATCAAATTCAATGTAAAATCCCACAAAAATTTCATACGCCATAATAGTCGCGGAAATGAATTCTCGGCGAAGATTGTTCATGCCGTTATGCATGTGTGATTTTATCATTAGCATAGACAGGGTGTCCGTTTTCCTTTTATTTTTACTAAAGCTTGTGCTTATGGTTTTTAGTTTGTGTTGATTTCAAAATTACGGCTGTTGCTAGTAGTGAGGATTGGCGGCAAATAAATGAGGCTATGGACGTTAGCGGAAACAACGAAGCCACACTGAATTTTGAAATGCCTATGGAATTTATGCAAGTGCTGCGTAAGCACCTTCGTATTTCTGTTCTTTGGTGTTAACGTGTTATCCCTCGTAACTTCTGGTTGACGCGCCATGCAAATAGCAATACCAGAGATTTTCTAAGCATCAGGAAGAGTCATATTGTTCTCATGACGCTGGAAATACAGATTTTTTTTCGATGATTTTTGTGAGAGTAAACGATGGGAGAAGTGCAGAGAGAATGAGGCAAGATTGCTGCAAATCCGAAGTATCTGCTGCAATGTGCATCTTATGTCTCAAAACGATTACTTTAGCGGCTGTAGCCACAGAATGTTCGCGGAAGAAGCAATTGGCTTGGTGCTTCATGAGCGAAAAGTGGCGTTATAAATGCTTTCTCGAAGTGTAGTGCAAAATGAAGGCAGGTGTAATACGAGCTGGAGGAGCTTTGGTGCTCGCTGGGGGGGAGGAGGGTTTAGTGGAGTTCGGAAGGCTGGTGGACAGGGCGATAGCAGTGAGTAGGCACTATGCTTGCATTCGTTAAGTGTTTTATTGTCTACCAGAGCGGTAGTAATGCGACAAGTTGGCATTTTCCCGCATTCCAGCAGGCAGTGAGATGGCAACCAGCCTCGCCGAGTTTTGTGTGCGTCGGATACTAGTTGTTGCAGCACAAGTGTCCCTATCTGAAATGCCTAGCAGGATGTATAATCACATTGCCATCGTATTTCAGGGTGTCCGCACTCAGGAAACCTGCTGTTTAGTTTTAGAAAGTTTACATTTGGATAATACGTCTTGCAACTCCTTGTTTAGTACTTTAAATAATTTTTTACCTCCACTTTCCCTCAATCCGTCCCCGCTCATCTCCGAAGAAGCAATTTTTATGTTTGGTATGTGTGATTAAATTGCTAAGGAAGTAAGTTGTTCATCGCTGTCGTTTCTTGACATCGCTGTTTCCGGTTTCTTTCTTTATTGACTCGTGCAGCTAAAATGAAATTAGTGTTAGCCGAGTTCGTTTCGTTGCATATATCTGAAAAAAGTTCGTTATTTCTATCGCTAAACGTCACGAGAGAGGTGTATTTAAGCTGATGGCAATTGAAGTGGTAAGAAATCGGCATCAAGGTGAGTGTCATTGAGGTGATAGTTAGACGGTACAGTGAGCAGCACTTGCATGCCCATTGCTTGACGACTCCTCGTTTCATATTGCTTCCTCCTGCCTTCCCTCTCCATCCTCTCAATGTCCCTGACCATGCAATCTAGCTGCTTATAGTCCTCGCCCCATCTTTCCTCACTGCACCTATAGTTTGCAGAAATGCTCCTGCGCACTGGTCACAAGATCCTAGGCGTTTGTTTTTTACCACGAGCACGTAAAATCCTTTCCGAATCCTGTCAGCACTTCGTAATTGTACTCTTAGAGAGAAAACGTGAGGCATAGCTTCAGTTGCTTAATCTATTGTTATACGGTTCTATTGGCCTCCACTAACTTTTCTGCTTCGTCTTCTTGTTCTATATCATCCACCTGATCGAAAACTTGTCATATAGTAATAGGTCCCTTCAGTTCTATTAATAAGCTTAATAAAACAAACAAACTAGAGAAAGATTCAGAAATATCAGAGATAAGAATTTTGTGACTGCTTTATTAAGATATGGATGAATATTCCATGAACACTAGTCATGACATATAGCTTGAAGTGTTTGACGTTTCTGTTGTTGGTCTCAGGTTGATGCATAATTTTTAGACATCTCCGATGTCCTGACAAGTAAAGCGTATTTACGAATTTAGTTTTTTTCTTGCATACTCTTATTCGTTATTCGCTGTTGAAGAGTTGCGTTTGTTTATTAATGCTGTAACCTTGGATATATAAATGCATTATGATATCATATGGGGAAGGTGCACATTTCAACATTTTTCTCTTCAATAGACCACAGTACGCAAACAAAACGATAAGAAAACAACTTTACAAGGTGATATTATTTCAGGTCGCACAGGCCGGTTTCTTCCTTCCTGCCGGAAGTCTCAGTAAAGTGGTTGATAGACTCCTCCAGATGGACGAATCACCGCCGATAACTCATATAATATGGGATTTGGATGGATTGCTTATCGATACGGAGTCGGTTTATACGGAAGCAAACGTTCAGGCGATGGCGAAGTACGGCAAGAAGTATACATTGGAGTTGAAGGTTATGACAATGGGCATGAAGCATGATGTCTCCGTTGCTCGAGTGCTAAAAGAGGTTCGGTTCTAGTATTCTAAATGCTGTTAGGCTTGTATCAGAGGTGGGCAGAATTGGATGCGCATGTCAGCGTGCTTTTGATGACTCGAAGTTTTTCCTTCTTTTTTTGGAAAGACGGGGAGTAGTCGAGGTGTAATCACATAGAACGTACGAATGATGAGTCAACTGCCCATACTTCTCAACCGCAAATTGCAAGAAGTATGTCTACGCTCAACTGCTCCATTCATTACTTGCAACCAGTCTTCATATTTGTTGACCACTTCGATCGGTGTTAGTGAAAATAATCCCTCCTAGGTGCACAATGAAAGCGAAGGTTGAGCTGTTTGAAATCGATTTCACTGTAAGCATTATGACGAGTTTATGATACGAGAGATGCAGTCTATATTATGAACGGTATCTAGAAGGTGCAACTGTGAGTAGCATACTAAACCACTTCGATGATTGTTTCACAAATTCATTCTATCTCTCCCATTTTGTTACATCGCAAAGTGCTGTTATTGACTATAGTTAATATGCGAAGTCTTTTCAGCTTAACTTGCTAAATTTGTTATTTAAACTTGGCTACCTTTGAACCTACTGACTATAGCTGGCAAACATCTTTCTATGGGGTTTCCTTCTGATTTTCTCCTTGTGCACTCTTACTTGCGTATCTTTCCCTTTGTTTATCCGTACCTTAGGTTCAGTTCATAAACTCTAAAAGCCATGGCGAGGATTTCGGTTCACGAATGTTACATGTGCCACAGAATGGCCTCTTTTATTCTTCGTTATGCGGTTCGCGAATTGTTATTAAATTTTAGATCTTTTTATATCACCTTTGCTATGCAAGGGAGAAGATGTGCCCAGAGGCGATTCTTTTTGATTCAGGAATTGTGCACATAGCCGGTCTCTTAGAAGCACATTACTAGGTGCTTTACAGTTATTTTTAAATATTTTGATAGCTGTTTGGTTTTGTGAGTTAAATTGCTAGAGTATGTAAATTGCTGGCAGGATTAATGACAGGTATCTGCGCATATTTTTTCAGGTAGGTCTTTCGGATATGGTTAGCGTTGAGGAATATTCGGTGCTCTACGATCATCTTTTACGAGAGATGTTACCGGATTGTGAGATGATGCGAGGTGCTATGCGACTTGTACGGCATTTCGCAAAACACAATATCCCTATGGCTATATGTACGGGCTCATGTACATTCGAATATGAACTAAAGGTGCAGAAACACAAAGAGCTCACTGACTTAATACCACTTCGGGTGAGAATTCAAACAATTTCATTTTAGAATTCGCAGAGGTTTTTAATATTATTGAAGAAGTATATTTTATATGAGCCGTTAGTAATTATGAAGGATGTTAAATTTGATTACCATCGTAATAAAGTGACAATTGGATGCTAATATTTACAAAATTTTCCCGAAGACCTGAGGGGAGAGGTTATACTGGAGTCGTAATATGTGAACGGCAGAATAAAATGCTGGTATTTTACTTTTTGCGTTATCGGCAACTTAATTATTTTCCATTTTGTATGCGGCGCATACTTTCAAGAGCTTTTTGAAAGGGCTATTATTGTCACTTCGACTCGTGACCGAGTGGTATCCATATGTTTTCAAGAGTTTTTATTACCTCTTTAGGTTGCAGTCGTCAAAATACCGAATGCTAATCGTTTTCACTGAAGTAGTTATTCTGACCGATGAATCTGCAACTTTTACTTTGAAAAACTAACGTAGAGAATGGCAGAATGAATATTTTGTAAAATATGCCTTAACGAACCACAAAGAGCTTTCATCTTCTATGGGATCTGACCCGATCCTCACATTACTCTTGCCATGGGGGCTTCTCGTTTCATCATCAGCAACACATGATTGAAACCTATCGCCATCAATGTTCCAACAATGAGATGTAGATGCCCACTTCTATTAATACAGTCTTTCCAACCACTCGTCTCAGGAGCAAATTAGGCGTAAACCTTCGTTCTGAGGATCGGTTGACTGTCGCCGACGTTGGATCGATCCCTGCTGCTTTAATTTCGGCCAGATTTTTGCGCGAACACCTGAATCCTTATCTCTCTAGACAGACTAAGAGATCGTGCATTATTGTGCTATCCTATTTCGAAATAGAAAAGTGGGCAACGAAGTGCGTGAGCTATTTTTATGACTTCTTGGTTTCATCCCAAGTTTTATTATCACATTTTCCATCTTTCCTAATCCTAGAAAGACCACCAAATGAGCCTGAAAAAGGATGCCTATGATGCGTTAGAAAGACGAAAGAAGAAAGAACGTAGGTGCGGGACTGTTTGACGTGACGATGACAGTATGGTGGTGTGTGGTTTTTGCGTTGAGGTGAGCAAGCGAGGCTGCATATTTACCGTTGAATTCGTCTTATTACAAGACCCACGTTATTCTGCGTTCGCTGGGAATTTGTCGGGAAATTTTTGCTTACTTTGAAGTTCAGCTAATAGGTCAAAAGTAAAGGGTACCATTGCATTATAACTCGTCTAGATTCAGAGGATTTTAGGTCCTGAGTAAGGCATTCACCTCAGTACGTCACAAGATATACTGTTTACTCTGTGGGTTTTATCGAATAAGTCACGATCAAAGGGCAATATTTAAAGATCACTCTAAGAAATGCGTTACAGTGTTGCTTGTGAAGTTTGAGGGTGTTTGAGAAATTGAATAGAATGCAACAAAATAGAACCCTCTTCTCAAGAGGGAACTAGTCATCAAGATCCTCACCTCCCAATTCATGCAGGAGATGACGAATAAAGATGTTTTTACATTAATTACTGAGATTATAGACACTTGAGGTGATGAGTAAAATGGCTAAAGAAACTGCAATCTGCACTCAGATTTTCAAAGGGTACTTTAGTTTTGGTGTCAAAAAACGGGTTTGAAGCCTTTTCTTAGGTGTTGGTCATTCGGGAGGAATTTGTTTTTTTTTTTGGGGGGGGGGGCGGAAGAAGAAAGGGCGTATTTCTTCAGTACGAGAAGAATTCGACGCATCCAAGTTTGCCTTGGTAGACCAAAAATCCAATCATACATACTTGTCTATTTCCCACCGTGAACTCGCTGCCATCAATAAAAATAATTGCAATAAACCTGTGGTAAAGTTGGTCTTTGAAGGTGCTTACCGGTGACGATCCTGCAGTTGTTCACGGCAAACCGGCACCAGATGGTTTTCTTGTGACGATGAGTCGATTTGAGAAAAAACCAGCTGCTGCTGAGAATGTTCTCGTCTTCGAAGATTCACCGAATGGTGTGCGATCAGCTATTGCAGCAGGTATGCAGGTTGTAATGATACCCGAGTGGAGTTACTCGAAGCCACCTGAGGAGGTGAAGGATCGCATATCGGCTGTTCTTGACAGTTTAGAGGATTTCAGACCTGAAACAATGGGCTTACCCCCGCTTGAGTAAACTTTTGCATAATTGTTTTTGCTTACACTGGTATTATGATAACTGCTTGAGTAGGGCGTACACAAACGCGAAGGATTGTGCCGTAGGGGGTCGTCTGTAAGTGGCCAGCGCTCTCGCCTCCTCTCCTTCCTTTTCTGAGCGTTTTGCTTTAACTGTTTTGACTTGATTAGTCCCTATTTCTCACTTGTAATGCACTTTGCTTCCATACCTTCATCTTAATCGTCACCACAGTTTGACGGCTTATTGCTAATTAATTTAGAAAGTCTAATAGTTTTAAAGAAACGGATGGGAGAAATCGATATTGTTGTAATATTCCATTGGGATTTATGTGACTTAAAGTCACTGAAGGGAGCTATCGTTTTGGTCTATCTGCTGGAATAATTGATGTGTTCTATGCGTTACCATATTTGAGATCGAGGTTGATCACCTAAAATGAGGCATGTGTAGGTTAAAGGTGTTGATTTGCGGTTTATATTGATGTTCAATTAGCAGTTGAAAGGAAATCAATTAAATTGGCTTGCTTTCACTGTTTTGGCTCACCCCTCTTGCTTTATTTGATTCGAGTATGGTTAGTCCTGAATTTTCTACATTTGTACTCCTTTTATTGTTATGAAATGTTGTTGAATTTATTTACATTGTTTTCATCGTATAGTTGTTGTTATTTAGGTTATTTTAATGAACCCTATGAGTTTTCTGGCAACATTGTTGCCTAGTTAGATTGTTTTTAAAAACTCGTAATTTAATCATTGTTGTTGACAATGCGTTCGCGAAGAAACATTGAAAACGAAATAAATAAGTGTAGTCTTATTATATAATCGCGGTACGCTAAACGATGTTCATAAGAGTAATATCGATGAAACTGTTTGTTTGTGGTGAAAGCTTTATGTAAATTTCATGCTGTAATCTGACTAGGCTATATGAATGTTGCGCTATGGTTTTTTTTTTTCAAATCGCTTTCCATCGCATCGTTTATGAATTGTTTAATTTTGAAGTAATATGAAAACCAATGGCACTAAATCAATAGAATTTAAGAACTGAATGAGAATATCTTTTTTTTTTCTTGAAATGGTACACCCGTTTATTGGGGAAGTTTCATATAGTCACAGATGAGCACCATCGTTAATGCTGAGAATGGGAATTGAAGAGTACAATTAAGCATATATTAGCAAGTTGTATCAATCGTAATAGGATTTTATATAAGTGCAGAGAAGGTAAAAAGTAGCGATATGTTATGATGTTACTTTATCGCTTTATCATAGCTGCACAACATCCATCATTACGGAACTGCGATGCGCCGCCAATTTTAAGGCAATTTAGCTATTTGGATTGGTTGCATCAACATATGCAATTTCTTCATAGAATTTTTTTCTTTCTTAATAATTTCTTTGCTTAGTGATTAACTTATATTTTATTCTAGCTAAGCTAAATAATCGATGGAAGGAATTTGAAAATTCTCTCATCATATTATGATGCCAATTTAGAATAATTATTATTTCTATTTTTAATTGAATTTTTTAAAAATTTATTTCTCGAATGTTATTCATTCAATAATGTTAAAAATTTTTGTAGGAAATAATTGTAACTTTTCGCTTGATATAATTTATTTATCTATCGTTTCACAATTTTAGAACGTTATAAATCATTTGATTATATGTTGTTTTGCGTTGAAAATATGCTAGTACAAATTTTCAGCCATGATGATAATAAATGATTCATTCATTTGCTGGTTCGATATTTGGTTTATAGTCGGTCAATTCCGAGAGTCGTATTATTATTTATTTTGCTTTGCATAATTCTTTTTGAATATGCCATCTGCTCGCTTCTCAATTGATGCCGAAGGCGGGTTGAATGATGGACATATGGAAATGGATTAAGTTTGGTGGAAATTTAACGATCGGTGCTAACCGAACCGGAATCAGGTTTAGCCTATTCCGTTCTTGATGACCATAGGCAGTTATTAAACGTGGATAGAGTGGAACTGGCTCATATTGCCAAGGATTGGCAATTTCTTTAGCTACAGGATGAAACTGCAGTGGGTGACTTTTACCTGGTAGGGGGTATTGCGTTGTTATTTATGTGCCCAGTTGCGTATATTTGAATTCAGGACTCAAAAAACTGGTTATGAGACGTCCAAAGAAGTAGTAACATTTTTCGATTCTGAGCTAGAATATGAACAGCAAACATTTAATCTTCTTGATTTGTTCTCTTGCATCGATTAACTTATACACAGCAGCACTCATTTGCGACAAACTTACTATGGATGAAATGTTAGCTGCCCATTTATGATCCATGTACTCTATGTTGTTTTGCATCAAGCGTACACCTTTTTAGCTACAAAGGAAGGGGGGGGGGTTGGAGAAGGAAGGGGTAGAGATGGATGGTATGTTTAATAATGAGTATTTTTCCAGCTAGTTCTACCGTATAAAATCGTGATTTCGCATTATGTCTGCGATAGAAGAAGAGGCTTTTTGTACATGGGGACAATGAAGGAGTCAAATTGAATGGTTTCAGTGCCAGCAAAAGTTATGGGTTTACTCGGAATTTGCACTGAAAAAAAAAACGATTTTTTTGTAAGTTAGCTGAACATTTAGGGAGATATAAACCTTTGCGATCACTAAACTGAAATTTCTCTATTTCGACACAACGTTTCAAAACTTCTACTTGAACAATATGGAAGTGGTGCAGTAAGCAGTAAGGGGCTTTATAAGAAATCTGCCGTTTCGGATCAGCGTTAACGGGTATTGCATTTGTTTCGGACTATTTTGCATGCCCCAAACCTAGCTTCTTTACAGCTGACTGCAGTTAGAGCGATTAGGATAGTTTTACTGGGATTTTTAGCGTAAATTTTTTGTTAGAAATTCTTCATAAAAATGGCTTTTACTTTTTTTCCATTGCTTAAATATGTGATTTACACATCTGCCATTCTATGCTATCATTCAATTTAGAATTAAATTATTTAAATGCACCATTAATTAAAAACATGAGATTATTTAAGAACTATGAGTGCAAAATAAAATATAAAAATGAACAAGAAGATAATAAAAATAGATCGTATTTGTAAAAGTATGTGATTCGTGAAACGATGTCTTATACTTATATTTTCAGTTTTAAAACCTTAAACTTATACAAATTTTCACTCCTATCCTTCAACGTTGCATGAATCCTCATTCGTTTCCTTTCTTATTCTGAGCAAACTTCTGTCATTGTAACGAATGAGACAACCACGACCGATGAGTAGGTGACATGGAATCTCCCTTGGTGATTGTCACACGTCTACTTTGAGGTCTTCGTGCATATATACCTTCAAAATCGCCGATGTGTTTTATCTAGTGTCCAGAACAGAAAATACTGAAATATTTGTGCGTTTATGCGTTACTCTTTCATTTCTGGGTACTAAACCTTTCTGAGTTCTGAGTTAACAAGATGGATGAAGGTAAAGTGAATGTTACTAATATATCCCACAACTCTTATAGTTTAACGCATCACTATCTTATGCATTGACAAGCTGAAATCCCAATTAAAGTCAGTTCCAATAGCGCAACTTCAGGTATGCTAATCAATGACCGAACCTACAGTTATCTAATGGTTTTAATATTGTTATATTCTGTGAACTATATCAGTTTACTGGTTATCACAAAGTATACAATTATTTCATTGGATAATCGTTCATCGCTTCCATTTTTTCTTAATTGGGATTACTTATAAGAAAATTGCAGGTTCATCCCTAAGATGCACGATAATGAGCGAATCTTTTTGGATGCGGCATTTGCGATGGCTCAAGAGGCTATCAATAATAATGAAGTACCAGTGGGATGTGTTTTTGTTTATAAAAATGAGATAATAGCACGTGGCCGAAATGATGTGAATCGTTCGAAGAATCCAACAAATCATGCCGAAATGTGTGCATTAAAGCAATTGGAACAATGGTGTCTACAAACAAATCAAAACCTTAAAGAAATCCTCAAAGAAACAACACTCTATGTCACTATTGAGCCATGTATTATGTGTGCATGTGCACTCTATTATTTAAAATTGAAACGTGTCGTCTATGGAGCAGCAAATGAAAGATTTGGTGGTTTAGAAAGTGTTGCAAATCGTGAAATGTATTGCTCGAAACATTTTATTCATATTGATGCGAATGTCGATAAAGAACGTTCTGTGAAAATGCTAAAAGATTTTTACGATCAACAAAATCCCTTCTGCCCTTTAGAGAAAAGAAAAGTAAAAAAACCGAAAAAAGATGCTTCTATCAATGAAAAAATCGATTTGTTCTCTCTTTTTGATGTATAATATCTCATTTGGTAATTAATTTCAATGGGAACATTTCTTTTGAGTATAGAAATATTTTCGAACACGATGGAAAGTAGTGGGAACTTTCTGTGAAGGTTGCCTATTTTTTGTGTCTATTAACTTTTATCGTTCGTTGCGTTAAGATTTCACCGGCTTCCGAAGCGCTAACTTCAGATTAGGAAGATGGCTTGAAAGCGCAGTGTGCACTGAATTTCAGCATTTTAATAGAAATATCTCATTAATTTTATTGATGGAATAAAACTATTGGTGCTTCATTGTTGTTTTATAATGTTAAAGCGATCCGTTGATATGTTATTATGTTTATACGGTTAAATTGTATCAATTTTCAATAAAGCTGATATTTTCTTGCTGATTGCCTTCTTCCATTTCAGTCGTTCTATCGATTCTGCACATTTTGCAAATCTATATATTATGATAAATACAGATTATGTGCTTGTTCGATTATTTATCCGTCCGTATCTCTCCATTTATTTGCATAGTTCATTGCCACTGAAATGGATGGCATCTCTTTACTTATCTTGTCAACCGTGTTCGCATGCTTAATACTAACTGATTGAGGTTCGAACTTCGGTTCACTTAGTCACGACTATCAGCCACTCTCGTTGATTACTCTTGCTTTGGTAATACCAGTTTTGTAGGGAATTTTAGGGCAAGCTTTATGTTCGATGGCTCACTTCGAACGATGGGAACGTTGATTGTTTAGCCTCATTGTTTTGGTTGTTTAAACGTTTCAATTCTTTGACTTTGTATTATTAGAAATCTATCTGTGAATTCGGACCTCCGTACAGAGAAAGGCCTCTCCGATCAAGTTAGCGGCTTTCAGTTGTACTATGGGTTATGGCAGGGGACAACCGAGAAAAGGGAGGAAAGGGCGCCACATGATTTGTGTTTCTGCGTCTTACATAAATATGCTATTTGTCGGTATTCACTTTCCTGCTTTGTAGATAGTCTTTTCTATTTTTGCTCTGCGGTAAGCGCATAATATGGCGATTTCATCTGTTCATTTGGCCGCATTTTTTTCCGAGCTTCACCGATTCGAATGCAATTTTAGTATGTTTTCGAGGCCACATCTGAGCCTATACTCCAAAAATCACCTCATATTCATCGGCAGTGCCATTTTATGGCATCTCAAACGTCCGCTCTTACCTACGCACTAGGTTTCGAATCTCGCCTTTATTCCTTTACTAAAGCTCAATTTCGATCACATCGAGCTAGAAAGTGTGTACAGTAGAAATAGTTGCCAGTACTGGAGACTTGACTCGAACATCCAAATGCCGATATCTGTGGAGGGTAAGGAACCACATCCCCTAGAACATTTTACTTGGGCTTCAAGCGCATGCAGTGTCTCTGAGCAGTTTCCTTCTGGTGGATCTCTTAGCATTGAGTTAGTAAACAAACTTATAAGTACGCCTTCATCTGGTGCGCTCATCAAAATGTTATGGCGATTTTGCATTCTGAGCCTTAAAATCGGGTTATTACCCCGAGTTTTAGAATCTAAACTTTTTCTTTCATGCGTTGCTGGCCGCAAAGTTTGCCCTTAGGACATATATTGGGGAGAGCTTGCAGTCGCGGAATGGATAAAAAAGCATCTAAATTTTGAAATATCTGGGAAGTGGGGCGTCATTTTGTACTCGTCCTATTTCTGGGCGTCATTTTTATTCTTCGTCAAGGTAATTTGCAAGAAAACGTTCGCTGCCAAGAAGTGTGAGAATTCTTGCGTTTCAGTTTTCCTAAAATTTCAGCACTATAATTACCATTCCCCCCCCCCCCAAAAAAAAAAAAAAATTTTTTTTTCTTTCGCTCTTTAAGCGAATTTGCTATGAATAAGGATGCATTTACTGCGCTGATGCATTGTAAAGTTGAAGCGACTGCCATTCTGAATACTTGAGAGGGTATTTGCCCGTCGGCAAATTATGTTAATGCTTGATCGGTTGTTTGTCGCAGCAGTTGATCAAACATCAGCACATATGAGCGTCGTTGCGTGGTGATTACATATGAGAGGTTGACATCCACATATAAGGTAGGTAAGACTGTCGGCTGAATCTGGCGTATGAAGGCGTTCCAACGGGGCAAATAAAACTCGTTTACTACGAGTACGAGAGCCGTATGACGTGAGTAACAAACAAATTGACTAGCAAGCACGACCGCGGCCTATTTATGTCTTCGGCTACGGTCCGGAAGGCTTGGGGAGGTCATGATCCACAAGGGGGAGATACCACATCAAGATCCCTCAAGTGTGAGCATGCAACTTATGACGCAATTGAAGATCACCACGATCACTGAGATCACAAAACTCATTTGATCACAGCAGATCAGTCGTTAACAGGTAATTGTGACTGTTGACTGACATAAACTATCACTCGAACCAATGGTCGGAGTGCGCGTAGTGGTTTCATTACTGATATGTGAGGACTCTTCTGTTTGGCCTCTACTTTCCTACCTCGCAGATGACAGCACCAGTATGTGACGAATCATCCGATATTATGTAGCCGCGTGATAGTAGTAGTAATGATAGTAATAGTAGTAGTAGTAGTAATAATAGTAAGAGGTAGTAGTAGTAATAGTAGTAATAGCAGTAATAGTAATAATAGTAGTAATAACAGCAGTAGTTGTAGCGTCTTTATTGATTCATGCAGGAATAAACAAAGGATAAAAAATAAGAAGATGAAATAAGACGTAACAGAATAAATCACATGTAGCTTAACAAAAAAATCTATTTGACGCGGAAGACATATCACCTGAATGTTTTTCTGGTGGAGGAAATCCAACTGCACAACGGGGAAGATAGCAACTTTTATCTCGCACCCCAAATTACACCGAGTAGCCGGATCTCGTGCTCAATAATTCCGGATCAATTAGCATGCCTCCATTACGAACGCCATCTATGCGAGTCGTTTCGATAGAGCGGGTCCACCCACTCGGGTGCATAGCCAGCCGGCGGCTATCTATGCGTGAATTAGTTTTTCTGTGGGCGAGGTGCCCAGCGAGTGCGCAAACGCGACAATCGATTTGCCTTCATCGTGGGCATACTCAACGCTGAAATATCGCTAATTGGTTTGCCTCACTTGGTGATGTTTGTGAACTGTTCATTGCCGTGTCTTATAGCCTTTTATTTGACACGCTTGAAACTGATGAAACGTTAGGGAATATCGTTACCTAACACCACTTGCTGTTTATGTGATATTGTTGCCTCCGTGTGTAAGGGTCAGCTCCCCTTGGATCATCTAGTCATCCAGGCTTCCTTGAGGATCTGCGCTCTCTGTCGAGCTGCGGCCGAGTAAATTGCGAGACGACGCATGTATTAGGGGTGAACAGTTTATCATACTTATAGAATAAGGTGACAGACATGAAGGAACACTAGGATAGCTCGAATCGCCGCACGATCCCGCAATCGGATCCTTGCTGCTGCCGATCACCTCGCACACTCCAATGGGTGACCGTAGGCGCACTCGGCTTTTAGGCCATTCTAGAAGCTGGAATGAATACATGAGCATAACAACCGCCTATCTGTCCTCCGGATTCTGCCTCATACTGTTTTCACGACACATACTGGGCAGTCGTTTGTCTGCCTATAAGCTTTTGACCTTCTTTGACTCACCTTGCACAGCGCACTATTGTCACTTCATCTGTAGCCGACGATCCACCTTTCTGTTGTTATGGACGTCAGTAGGCTCTAAGCATTGTTGATTTGATTTTTTTTTTGGGGGGGGGGAAATGATGAAGTTGAAAGAGGATTTGCCTACCGAGATGTGTCAAAAGTTGATGCAGAGAATGCCTTGAAATAAAGGCATACTATTTGCGAAAACTTCTGATGAAATATTTCTGTGCCCTTCTCAATGGATGCTTCATTTTGCGGATTGGATGCGCCTAATTTCTTGGCTTCAAAATGTCGATATGTGCTGATAACCTCGGAAATTATTGTCGATTGTGTAGTCCTATCTATGTATTGCACGTTGTACAAGAGGGTTTTATTGCATTCGCAGAGTGGCCAAAGCAGTGGCAGTGAAATGTTTGCCATTAGAGATGCAATGTGACTCATGTCAATTTCTAACATGGATTTTTTCTGAGGCTGAGAAGTGAGGTTCTTTCTCCTGCAGGTATTGTAATCGATGGGGATGCAGTGTTCTACTTCAACTGAAAAAAAAGTTGTTCAAGGTTGCGAGCTGCTGCTTGAATAAATTTTGAATATAAGATTGTTAGAGAATATCCAGAAACGCTTCATCCGTATTGGTTTTCGCAAAGTTTACCTTGCTTCACGCTAGCCAGCTTACCCCACCAGGCTTTTAACCTGGAGATATTTGGATATGGAAGGCTCAAATTTGTTTGATTCTTTGTTGGGAAATTGTGTGAGGTTCTTCAGGCATCCTGCTGTTAGGAGTATTTCAGTTTGCCCTTCCCTGTAGTCGACGTGGGACATCCGTTTCGACTTGCCAAAAAATGCTGCAGCACAATCAGTGTTCCGCACAGTTTCCAATTTTATGTTCCACGAATCCGAAATCTCCTTTCATCCGATATCCTTAAAGCACTCGATCGTCCGCCTTTCACGATGCGACTGAGTCGCTTCGGTTTGCACATTACTTCCGCTGTCACATATTGAATGTCTTTTCGCTCAGATTATTGCTTTGCGGACGTTTTGCTTTTTTTCTCTTTGGTGTGCTTTTCTAATGTCAACTGTGCTTTCTTTTATGCTGCTCATGTCCCCATATTCCATGTTTTCTCGTTCTTTCGGAACATTGAGATAAATTAATAAATAAAAGAATGGAACTGTCAGGGCTTTTGTGTCCCCCTCCCTTCCTTATAATGTTTCGATTTTCTTCTTCGTACAACCAACGTAAATGCGCAAGGTAAATGACAACTTCGGAGCAGCATTTTCAAAGTTGATCTTTATGCTCACGTTTTGCCTGGTGGACTTCCTTCTCCCTATCTAGAACAGCAGTTCATTTTTGGCCAAATGATCCCTTTCCCTCCTATCTTCTCCATCTGGACTCCGTTCCATCTAACGTCCTTCTTGCACATATTTCGCCCTTAAAACCTAATAAATCAATAGCCGCAGGCCTAAAAATCCTGCGACCTTCATAACTAAAAGGAAGTTGTTTAATCAAGAGCACATAGCAACAAAAGCAAATAACAACTGAACTAACGATTATCAATTTGTGGAATTTCAAGGGCGGTGATCATTGAAAGAGGAGGAAAGAAGAAAGGGCTTGTATAGGAAGTTTTCGTTTAAAAAATACTCCAGCAGCTATATGTGCATACAGTATAGCCTGAAACGTTATGAAGCGTCTTCACCTATCTTTGCTGGTTGTATCACCATTAACATTTTACTAAAACATCTGAAGACTGCTTGTTTTTATTGGGGATGGGGGGTATTCGTAATGAAAAGAAAGGAAGCGTTCTCTTCGCCTCAAAAATTTAGAGGAGTTTTCCCAAAACCGAATTAATATGTCAAATTCCAATATTCTGAAACGTCGCAGAATTATACCACTGCATTTGTGTAACTTTAAATGTAATGGTATTGCTAGAATGTTCATACTTTCCCTCTGTTAAAAGTATTTCATTTTGCATAACTCTCAACCTGTACAAATTGTTTTTACATTTCATTGCAAAGGTATTTTCTGGACGTTAAAACTTCTCATCTGCTCTTAAGGTGCATTAACTTGTATTCTATGTTGAACACCTCATCGTTCATTGCGTTTTAGGCGATTTCGAATGCTAAACATCCGTTGATTGCATAGATTCTCCTTGTTTAATCGAAACGTTTATAGGACTCACCATCTGTTCTGTTTGGTTGCTCTTCTTCATCGTAATATTATTGTTGTTCAGAAATCCCGAGGGAGATTTTGTAGGGGGTTTTTTTTCATATTTCTTATGTTGCTTATTACAATTATATCCATTATACGTTTGTATTATCGTTTTTCAGTGTTTGAAGATCGCTTTCGATTGGAATTCACTTCATTCTTCCGATTATTTATTTACAAAACAAGTTCTGAAAAACTATAATTCCATTAGTTACTTTATAGATCTCTCCTCGAAGAGTATTATATTCATCGTTTCCCCTCTCCCTCCTCCCTTTCCCAACCAGTGGGTATAGTAACTAAAAATCTGTAACACATATGTTAAAAATTAACCCATCATAAAACAATTCTATGTGAATATCGACTTTATTATCGCAACAATGCAAGAAATTGAGAAATTCATTCCTTGCTTATTTCGTTGATCAACTGTCTTCAATTATAAGTTCTTTCCGAGAATTTGGAAGGATCGTGAGTTACTTTCAATTACACTTTTTTCATCCATGTCTTCTTCAGCTTCTGCTCCCCTCACCATTCAGTGAAACTCGAGATCCCCTCATGATTGGTGTAATGTTAAATATTCGGCAGTATTCATACGCCTTTGCTTTGCGTACCTCTTCACTGACGGAGCAAAAATCGATGGGGATGGAAGAGGTGAGGAAAAAGGTGATGAAGGAGAAGTTCTTTTTGACAGAACTTTTCTCTGTCGCTGCAGTAGTTCTGCTTTTGCAGATTTTGAATTTGGAGAGTTTAAAGACGGAAAGTGAAAGTTGCCATCAAAGAACGGTTATCATCTCTGTCGGTGGCAACCTAAATTATCAGTAATATGTGATATTAAGTTTATTTATGTTTCTTTATATGTAGTAATTTTTAAGTGCCTGTCCTCACAGTTGTAAATTACATTACCTGAAGTGGCTGCCATGTCATCAAAAAGCGTTTTTTTTTTCAAATTACTTCGCAGTAATTAAGCTCTTTTATCTATGAAAGCGATTCAAATAGTGAAGATTTCATCTGACGTCATGAAATCGATTATAGCATTACTAATATTTCTAAGAGAGAGGGAAAGAATATTGAGAATACCATAGTATTCGTTATCCCTGCTTGTTAACCGTTCGTTTTTATGTTTTGTTCTCTACCGTAAAAAAAATCTTTGAATGTGTGCATAGCTGAATTCACCTGTATATTTGCCGTAATGATTATAGTGAGTAGACGTTAATCGACAGACTCTATAGTATATGAACTTTTAAAACAGTTCTTGCAACAACATTGCTTCTGTTGAATTTAACAATGATTTGGGTTTGATATGTTCTACGCATTGCTTTATCCCTTTTATTTCATATTACTTTATATTACTTCGGGTCTAGTCAATTGCATCTAGTTTTTATGCTTTTTGCAAGTTTTCTTCTGCAAAGCATATTCTCCCAAAATGTTTCTCTATCCAACTCTTCGGTAGTTTCAACTGGAGAATCACTCAAACTGGAATTAACAACTTTATTAGGCAATGATGACCTAATGGCTGCCGATTTTGCTGATTGATGTGAATGCTCGAAAATACCACGAATTGGCACGCATTTCGCATCGATATGTTTTCTATCTTGGGACGAGTGAATCACAAATGAAGCATTTCTTGGAAATTGGTTTGCATGGGTGGTCGGACAAGTTTAATTGAGGGCATATTATTATGTATATTTTATTATTTATTTATAGCTGACGAGTTTTGTTTCTCAGATGAAATGCAAAAGTACACTTTGTGCCAACTTGTGTAGGACACCTTTCTAGTTGCTGTCGTGACCAGTCAAATGTGAAATTGAACGGTAACTGTTTTTATTTCGATATGTGCAAAGCCGCAATCAAGGGAGAGGGAATGGACTCTTTCCCCCCCTCCCCCTATCTATCCATACCCCTCACCTACCTTCCCTGCCCTCTCCCTAAAGTCTTGATTTTACTGTAGACCTTCATTTATGTCGCATTATTACGAATTTTTTTAAATCTCTAGGCCTTTATGATTTCCTTGTAAACATTTCTTTCCTTTGATGTTGCAAGCACCTGTGCCTATGTGTGCATGTATATATATATATACATATACATATATATATATATATATATATATATATATATATATATATATGTATATATATATAACACAATACAATACAATAGCAGATACCGTATCACCTGCCCTTTTACTATTTTTTGGCATGTTATCAAGCTTATTAATCAGTAGGATAGAATGCAAAACCACATATCGGATCACCTGCCGAGTCTCGTGTCTGTACTATAACAAATATTGGTCATCTGAAAATGTTTGATCAGGTGGAGCGCATTATGTCACTTGCGTTGTGAGCTAATGAAGCCTGGTCGATGATATACATATATATATATATATATATATATATATATATATATATATATATATATATATATATAATGCAAATTTCTCTATTTCAGTTTTCGTTGTGAATAGAAAAGTGGTTTAGTTTTCGGCAAGAGTTTGAAGCGAACATCGAATCGCGATCTATGTGTTAGTACTTGTTAATTTCCATTTAGCTCGGGGAACATTCATCTCTCTTCGAATGCCACGTTTGTTATCGTTTTTGTGATTTTATTTATTTAGATTTATTCAGTGTTATTTCAGTATCGCTCATTCTTGTTGGCTTAACTAGTGTCGTTCTTTGCTTCATCATTGCCCTTTAGTGGTTTGATATTTTCTATTTTGGTGCACACAGATTTATTTATTCGTTAGTTTTGTTGTCATATATGCACTGCACTTTGCAGATTGCTGCAATTTACACTCACTGACATCGTAGTGCTCTTTTCAATAGTTGCTTCGATCTGTCTGCATAATGGCTTCAAAATGTGAGCCAAGCAAATCTGTTTGCATTCTTGGAATGATCGTTTCACATCCTTCTTTTTTTACTTTCCGTTTTGAATTTCTTTGTATGAGCTAGCGGTTGCGCAAGAAAAAAATCTAAATTTGAGTATTTATCTCCAACATGGCGGAATTAAATTTCCTTGCAGGACAAATTGAATCCTACGAGTTGACCGTGAAATGTTGTATGGATCATTTAAAAAAGGATTTTTGACTTGAGGGGATGATTTTGCTACGGCATATGGTGAAACGGTGTTTCGACTTTCGAAAACGATGCTTACTGCATAATTGCTAGGAAGTAGATGATCGACATCCCCTTCTGATTTTTACTATCGCAGTCATTTAATTTGTTACACAGTCGTGATGTTTTATAAAGAAAAGTTCAACATTTGCTTTATTGTTCCAACTTGTCAACTTTAAGGATTTCTTTAATCCAGCAATAAAGGTTGATTTAAAAAACAATGAGAGCAAAAATTTCAAATAAACTGCTTTCCTGCTCTTTGTTACATACTTTGAAGCTTGTAATGGCACTCGAATTAAGCGAAATTGTATTTCCGCTCGTCGTTGTGATTTTCGATGGACACAACTGCGAGATCGTTAACCAGTAAAGTGCAGTTGCATAAAAATTAAAACCAGATTCCTTCCTACGAAATATCGGATTCGTTTATCAGAATCTTGCTTGAATCTTCGTATCCAAGGTATCACGGTGTGAGCAGTTGGTAATACAGTGCACATTGAGATGTTCATATTGTAAGTGAAATAATTTCAAAGCCGCTGAAAACAATTTGAGGATATGAGGCGCATTAACAAGAAGAAGCTTTCAGATTATTCATGAACAACTCGTTAAAACCTGGGAGAATAGTACCGAAAATTGAATGAAGTTTACGTTGTCATAGAGGGGCGATCAATGTGTAACACCTTTTTTTGCAAATCACAAATACCTTTGTATAATCGATCCGTGCGCAAAGTTTTTGGTGAAAATTTTTTTCATCGTAAGGCGTTTATGCATCCTGAAAACGCGCAATAAGTGGATGATAGTACTTTGTTGTGGTGGGCGGTTTTACAGTTATCCTCAAATCGAATACGCATCACGACACGGTTTTGCATGTTTTCGTTGTGAAATTCGACTGCGAATATGACGCATTCTAATATGAATAATGTCAGTCAGTTATGCAGCGAGTTGTATGGCTCTATGTACTTTGTGGGGGATGAATCATTTGGAAACGTTGATGCGCTTGTAAATTTTGGCAATCTGTTTGCATAGTTTGTGTATGTTTGTTGAAGAATGTCGATGGAAATTCACTTAATCGAAATTGATTTTTTCTTTAGCCATTTGAGCACTGACAACTTGCAATTCTCCCCAATATCATTTTGGGTTTAAAATTTACAAGATTCAAGGAGCGATGTTGAGCAGCTTTGGATATCTCACTTGAGGTTTTCGAATATGTTCGATCATTGGAGGTTGTAAGTTGGAACGACGGTATAACGATACCCTAAAAACTGTTAGCACTTTCCAAAGTTTTGCGTCAATTTCGGGCCATCAGTTGAACACTTAGAAGGGTCGAAAACATCCTCGTTTCATGCCTTCATATTAATAGTATCGCCTCAATGAGGTCGGGAAATGCATCGGGAGCCGACTTTATGAGAAATAATTGCACGAGTGGTGGGATCACTTGGAATACGAATGAATTATTGTGCATTTTTTATTGCCTACTGGCAGGCCCTCTGAAAAGGATCGTTGAAGATCACGAAATTGGAATCGAACAAGCAGATAAGTGCAGGAGAATGGTGAGATGAACGCAGTTTTGCCTTTAAAGCGAACCAAGCAATCTGCTTTTCCAAATCCGACAGCAATAGCAAGGCTGTCAGTGGCGCGTTGTATGGCGAAAGCAATCTGCTTCAAGGATTTCGAAGAATTGATTTTTAAGCCTCACATGAGTGTTCGTGAAGTAATTATATTTGCTAATTACGTTTAAACCTCAATAGCTGACACTTAAGTTGCCACCCTTTTTTATGAACATTGCGCCCATGAAGTTTTTTTATTTTATTTTGACTTTTCTGGTTTGACGATTGAGACAGCCGGGTGAACAAAAAGAAAACACGCATGCGTAATTGTGCTCACAAAACGTTGTATATACGCATTTATAAAGGTGCATGAAATGGCAAAAAAAAAGCCGTTGATGGCTATTCATTATCGGACATTCAAGTTCTGCGCTCATGCTTGTAAAGTTTTTTTTTCGCTTTAGTGATTTGATTTGATGTGTTGTTTTCTGTCGAGTTGATGCGATGCTTGGCGTAAATCATAAATCTTATTGGAGAGAGCGCAAATGTTTTTATCATCATTCTTGCTATTGTTGTTGTTGTTTACCGATGAGAAGCTATAATAGGAATATTTATTTGATTTCGATTTTACGAAAACTCTATGATAGCCGAATTGGATTTGAGTATCGAACGATTTATTCGATCATTGATGAGCTATAATAGGCCATGCTATAAACAGTGTATAGGAACCTCAGCTTATAAAAGTTTTTGGAGCTTCTCGCTTTTATGTTTTCTTGTGGAATGTAGTGAAATATTTTCTAGACTTTCAATTATTCAATTTCTTTTAGGGGCAGCAATCTTGTTCACATTCCATTGTGGTGATAATGAAATACTGGAACTTGTCCACTCATTATTTTATTAATGCATTCGATCAGAGAAATGTTGTTGAGCATTGGGAGGTAAATTCGTATACAGCTAATTGAGTTCTTCCTACTTTTGTACGGTCACAAGATTTTTTGCCGGTGATTACCTCATTGGCGAGCGATCACAAGAGTAAGGGTTCTGAAGAATAAGTCGGAAACTCTGTGCCATCCCAATGCAATCTTCTCATCGTGGAGGCAGTCGCTGTTGAATAGACTGGTAATGACGTCATAAGGAATTGTATATGTTCGTTGTCGGCGTTAGTGGTGATCGAACTCATTTGAGGTTTCGAGTGATTATGTTGCAAAAGCCATTCAGCTAGCTAGCTATGAGCATAGAACGCTACGCAAGTATGAGGTATGGAGGATGTATACCTCATTAAGCATGCATCTGTGTGATCGATTTGTGGATGGTGCCATTCGATCGCACACCTCTGCCCACTAATGCTGATGACATTCATCGATGTCTGTTGAAGAAGCTGTTTCGCTTGTATATTCACTGCTTATTAGATTTTACCGTTTAGTATTAAATGATTTATTCTCACCAATTTTCCAGCCACTTATTTACTGACAGTCCGGTTTCATACTGTGTCAGGATGCCTTCTTTACCTTCTTCAATCGTGCAGAATTGTTAATTTTTTAGATAAGCACTTATGCACGTTTTTTGAGAGTTAAATAATAACAGCTGAACATGATTCATCGGGTGGAAATTAGAGAAGCAATTGTTAGATGCTTGAATTTTTTTTCTGTCGTATAATTGTCAAAAGTTGCGTTTACGTAGTGCTCCTCTCGACTGATTCATGAGAGCTCCTTTGCAAAAGGTTCTTCAGATAGCAGCTATTACTACGTAGTAAAGATTTGTTAAATGTTGAATGAATCTTATTGTTGAATGAAGTATAATTTCTTTCATACCATTCAGTGTGATATGACTGCAAGATTTTTGAACACAACTGTGTTTATAAAATTGTAGATTGTATGGCCAACATTACTGACAGTCTTTTATGCTCGTTCTAAACTCTTTGAAGGTAGTTCTATTATTTCGGGAAAATTCTGATCATTGAGGCGTTTAATTCATATGAGAATAATGCTGGGAGCCTACGGACATAGAGTTCTAAGATTGTAGGGCATCTAAAAAAAACCTTGAAATATTTTCAGAGTATGTGGAAACCTTATATTCCCTCTTGCATCAACTATATGCTCTTAACCTTATTTAAGACATGGTCAGGCCTTGTATGCCATGTTTTTGTAGACCACTGTATCCATGGGCATTTTGTCGGGTGCATCATAAGCTTATGATGTTTTCATTGCCGTCTGATGATATGATTGGATCTGGATGCTGAGTTCGAGCTGCGGCGAAAGTGACATGTAGATAATCGCAAATTAATGACTTTAGCTAGAAGCTTTCAGTATTTGTGTTGCCTGTATAGTTGAAAGTAACAAAGTTATTGCTGAATACCTTGAATAACGTTTCGCAGGTGCTGCATTGGCTGCTTTGGGCACCCCAAAAGTTGATCTATAAGTTTGTATAGACTTCACTGCTAAAGAATCATGCTTTTTCCATTTTTTGGGGGAGAGAAGCAGGAAGCAACTGTAAATTAAATGTCGGGTATACTTCAGGAGGATGGTGGCATCAATTCTCAGTTGTTATCGAATACAACACAAATGCATTTGCAAAACGATGATTTTATGCATCATACGAGTTCCTTATTATAGAAACTTTTTAACGTTTACTCAGTGAAGTACTGCAATTATATTAATCACATGCGCTTATCTATATTATAAGATAGAAGACAATCATTTCTGATTACATCCGTTTATCAACTAAAATATCCCTCTTTCTAATGTTATTTTTGAGTATTGATAAGTTTTTTCCTTTTCAATAAGTGTAGCTTATTGCGACGCATTAAAGCCAAATGAGTATGTATGTCGTTTTTGCTTCAAAGCTTGCATTAAAAATCATCGAATCCAATCCGTGTACAAGTCGAATATTCACAAGTTTCCGATTGTTTTAGTTATGTGGCCCAAAAATCTGACTATCATTTACTGATCTATCTTAGGAACATTGAGGAATCGAATAGACTATAATCACTGCGGTGACGCTTTTTTTTCACCCAACTCAGTTAAGCAATTACGTATGTATGCTTGAATTTTGTTCTATTAGGAAGTCAGAGGTAATCAAGCGGAGTTGCCAATTTTTTCGCACTTCAACTACTGCATCAAAGTGCAAAGTCATTGAATATGAACTACTATAGGTCTCTTTATGAGCACAGCGTATATCTATTAATGTGCATTAATTTGTAAAAAGAAAGAATATGCAACAAGCATTTTTGTCCCGATGAGCAACATAAGTCTTTTAGGCATTATCGGCAAAGGTGAAACTTCAGTTTAGAAACGGAATACCTCTTTTTGATATTTTGAAGTGAAGAAGCAATGAGAAATGAATAAGAACTAATGAAAAGACGGCTTTGCACTTTTCATGAATGTCATTGAAATGTTTCGAGTGGTTGTCACTCTTCACTCTCCGTCTGCGTTTTTTTATGTCCTTCCATGTTTGTCACTGCCTATTGCTATCTCTTCGATTAGTGGCATTGTAGATGTGTTCAGGCAGTTTCATCCCTCAGGTTGAACTTATTTAATCACGACCTCACACGAACATTTTAGACATTCACTAGTGCTTATCTTTTAGTGGCGAGAAATTTTATGTGCATACAACGCACAACGAGAAGACGTTCGCTTAGATGATTACTAATTAATAAGCGGCTATTAATTGTATGCAAGGGCAGATATGACGATCGAAAAGCACAAGTCTCGCAACACTTTCCAATGTACTTTGTTGGATATGTCATATAACATTGAAGTGCATCGACTTAAAGCATAGATTTCATGATATCAATATTTTATTAGCGATAGAAATGTTGCTTCGTGAATACAATGCAGCGCGGGAGGTTCAAAGATTTCATTTGTCTCTTGTTGCTTTTATATTGATTACTACTTTTGTTTAACCTCTTATCGAGTTTGAGAATTATTCATTTGGAATGCATTTATCCGCAAATTTGCGATCGTATAAAATCTTAGTCTGTAATTTGCGCTTAAATCAATTGTTTATATTAAAATCTGAGTTCGTCTGATGAATGTAATTCATTAGGTGTAATGCTTCGATAGTTTCGTTGCAGGGTGACATGAAATAATTGAGTCGAAGTTTCATTGCTTGCTATCTATTAAAGTCATCGAATTTCTAATATAGTAGTCGTAGTTTTTTCTTCACTCATTTAACGTTCATTCATCGTATTCTTCTTTAATGATATTTGCAATTCGCGGGAGCGTTTTTGAAGTATATTTTGAATGATTATTGCCCAAGAGTTTTCTTCTTGTTTTTGCTGTCTTATGCAAATATTTATTTATTTGAATATTGGAATGAGTTATGTTCTAAGGATATTACTTCGAAAGAATCCCTCATCGCTAATTATTTTCTGTTGATTAGGCGTTTCTTCTGGGAAATTATTTCTGAAAAAAAATACGTGAACGTGTCAATTATATTCTTTATTTGTATAGCCATCCATTTTGAAAACATAAGTGGTCACCATGAAATTTTTTTAACTATAGGAAGGGGTGGGATGGGTAAGGGGAAAGGGGGAACGTCGATAAAGAGGATTGATTCTTGCTCGCTTACAAATCCTTCTTAGTAATTGAAATGTGTTCTTTAATGAGTTTTTCCTCCAATGAAGTTAAGGAATCAACGATCAAAATCCCATACTTACGAGATTTTTCCTGTGGTGTTGATGTGATTGATATAGTAGTTTTCCTAGTCATTTAGTTTCACTGAAATGTTTAGTGAAAGTTATTGAAACGGATTCGAATCGTTTCGATTGAAGCATCTTTAACGTTCTCATTTCACTAATAATATTTCATTTATGAGAGATCGTTAGTTGTTGCATCGAATCCAATCTAAATAAATCATCATAGG
The DNA here is from genome assembly GCA_037389465.1 of Baylisascaris procyonis. Classification (NCBI taxonomy): domain Eukaryota; kingdom Metazoa; phylum Nematoda; class Chromadorea; order Rhabditida; family Ascarididae; genus Baylisascaris; species Baylisascaris procyonis. The sequence goes on along the minus strand of JAZARR010000154.1, from coordinate 2,238,983 downwards.
TATCCACTTTTATGAGAGTAATTTTGAACGAATATCTAATTTTGAGATTTTTTTTTCTTTAACACATAACGAAAGGGGATCAAAGCATTGTGACCAATAAGGGCTATATTAGCGAAAACGATAGCTGTGACAAACGCAGAAAGGTAAAAGTGCGACGGGTGCACAATTTCTATCGTTGACGATTGCATGGGGTGCTGAGTGTTTTCTGCTCTCAGCAATCTATGTGAGTGCGCTTTCCGGGAATAAGAGCCCTTTTGAATACCTCTCTGGCTGTCTACCTATCACTCTCTGCTATTCAAACTCCCCACCTTCACAGTTCATTTCCGCACACATTCTAAATAGGCAGCTGCTCACCACAACCTATCCTATGTCTCTTTCTTGTAAACAACGAATTGAGTTTAAATTGCTCGAGAATTATTTTTCGCATTTATTGATAATGAAAATATTCACACAAGTTGTCTCAAAATGGATTTAGTTATGACAACGCTGTATACCTTAGCTTTTCAGCAAATGCGTTAATGTTCTTTCTGGAGACTTGTAGGCACTTTTAGGATGGATTCGCGAGTAGAAAAGAGCTTAGTTGGTTACTATGCTGCACACTTGAAACTTGTTGCTTGGCAAAATGTCACTAATTTGGTGTTTATAGTGACAGTGTGAGCAACATCGTCCATAAAAGCCTTTCTCATATCTCACCTTCTCTTACTTCTCCTCCTTCTTATATTATATCGTTAATACTAGTCGTATTCTAATTCAACCTACATTTCTATTCGCTATTAGCATCTAAGTCGTTCGTTAGAATAACTTTGGTATTTTTTTATATTTGCTTTATTAGATGATATTATATTCACATATACTATATTATGCTTAATTTAGAAAATAGATATATAACTTTTATTATGTGGTCTTTCAAACTTTTCGGAGCTGATATTTTAATCAGTGTGATGATGTCTATTGTTTCAAATACGACAACATGAAAGTGTGAGCCTTGTGATAAATAAAATATTTTGGACAAAGGCATGGACGCTATTGTAGTATTGAACTAGGAAGGCCTATTGCAGTATTGGAATATGCTGATAAACTCGTTTATAGCATTGATAATTTTGATAATTATTTTTTATTATCAATATCAATAGTATATAGTTGAAATGATTTACTCTACTAAAATGAAGAGAATAGTAAATAAGATGAAATTGTAATGTGCCATTATGCTCATATATAAAAATTTATTTTAATCGAAAAATTTACCCTTTCCATAAGTGAATGAACTCGATTAGCGTAAACGATTCTTTCACTTTTTTCTCCATTAGATTTTGTCGGTTTTCGATGTTGAGAGCATTGAAATGAGAAAAAACGTTCACCAAAGTGGAAAAAGGGAATTTTCAATTCTAAAGTTAGAAATTGTTTTCTGCCTCCGTCGAAGGATCTTTAAATGTTTCAAGGTGTTGAATCTAGTTCTGTTTAGTCGGCTGATGATTCGATTAACGCATATCTATTGTTCTTTGAATGTACACTATAAAATCATAAAATATGAGCGATGTAATTTAAGATATAAACGCTTATTGTGCCGTAATTGTTCAGATGATTTCCTTCTATGTTCTTTACCGTTCCCGTTTGGTAGCAATCTGATTCATCCAACAACGTACAAGGTCTGAAAGAATCAACTCAAAAAAACGATGAATTATTTCATCACTCTGAATACTTTCACTTGTTGGTATTTGACGATTCCAAGAGTCGGCAACTTCTTCGAAAGCATCCAACATAATCAGTTGCCGACGAAGTCTTTCTCCTTAATAAAACTGCTTAACTTATCAATGCAAAAGTTATTTATCTACATAAATAAATGCAGACACTCATTGCTGATTCATATTCACAACATGAGTCAGCAATATGCCACAAAAACGACTGCATTGATGATCAGAAACGATCTATTTTGATTTCCGGTTTCGGTTTTTGAACACCTCTATGACCTCATTGATGGATTTTAATATTATCATTGGATTTATTTCTCGTTTAGTTCCCTTAATTTCTGCAGCGACAAATTTTTCTGAGCATTGAAATGTTTGCATTTTTATTTCGACAAGCATTTCTTGATGCTCACAATATATCACCCATCTTCGCTTTGTTTTAATGGCTTATTTTCACGATACGAATCCATTTGTGTTTCGTGCATACAAATGAGGTGAACACAGATGTAACTTTCGAGTCTTGTTGTCAATAAAGTACTTGATCGCTTGAATGCATATTTTAGTACTGCTTTAAGGTTGCTGAATGGTGGTTCGAATTTCTAAGTGACTTGATTTGGATTCCTGTAGAGACGGGTTTAAATCCCGTTAGGGAATTCTATCTATCAATTTATCGCAATAGAAATATCACAAGTTGCTTTTGAATTGTTGTGATTTTGGATTATGATTTTTAATGTTTTCTTTTTCTGACGTTAAATTTGCTGTTGACAGTTAAATTTCTGTTGCAATAGATCCCTTTTGCAGAATTTTCATTGCCAGACAAAACTCTAACAATTTTTTGATAGTTTATTAATTTAAACTCGGTAGTTTATCATGACAATAACAACGCTCAATTAAAATTACCTTAGGATGGTGTAAGGGAAGTTTGTAAATGCGATGAGATGGTTATATTCTTCATATTTTGTACGGCTTTTCGGCCTTTTGGACGTTCTCTTCAATGATTAATAGGTTGCATTCATGGATAGTCATGTAGATGGTGTTTATTCTTTTTTGCGCGCTGTCTTGTTTGACATTCTATGAAACACCATTCCACTGAACTGTTGCTCTTCCACATTTTTGTCAGCCGACTGCCCATTATGCTTCACATTAATACTTCTTCGATCCACGAGTGTGATTTTAAGTTGTATACCTAATCCACATAGTCAACAAATCGCCCATTAGAAAATGAAGTGATTGCACCGATTGCATTTCATGGAAAACTGTGCTGTTTCGTCGGCGATGTTGCAAATATTCGTTTTACTAATGACAATATGTCATTTTTGAAGTAAGTAATTACTAGTAAATGTTTTCGTAACGGTCTTTATGCCTTTCAATGAGCCATTGATTAATGTGCTTTGTTCGATTTATGTTATTTAGTTGTTATTGAAGTGTTATCCGAATTCACTCATAATTTGCATATTCCACAAATTTGATGTGAATTTGATTTTATGGATTAAGTATAATTTAGGTCCGATTGAAATTGGCACGAAAAGTGGCGTTTAGCGATGGATATTAGTACGAATGAGGGAACTGATTCAACAGAGAATAAGGACAACACATCTTCTGATAAGAGACTTCGTGTACAGATCACTGAAGAGGATTTGGTTCGTTGCTTTATGTGGTGATTTTTATTGTCTTGTTAAGGACGCTAAGAAATCCACTTCAATGGAGACGATTTGAAAAAACTTGATTACACTTAGAGAATATTTGATAATAGTCCGTGGGTTAGAGTTTCTTGCAGTTATAAAGGTTGGCGCTGACTTATTAGAGAGATCTAATACTCATTTTTTGTTCGATAGCGAGATTGCTTGTTCGAAGAGCACTTTTTTTACTTCTATTACTTCATGTCATTCATGCTATCTCTAATTTTAAGGGATTAGCACTAAGCTTTATGTCGTATTGATGATTAAATCTTACATTTTCTCGATGGGAATTGTGTGCAAGTGAATAAATAAATTCTTTGCAGGAAATTTTCGTTTTTGCATAATAATTTATGGTTTTATAGCTTTGCGTGAATGGATGTGGTTTCTATGGTACTCCACAATGGAAGGGTAGATGCTCAAAATGTTGGCGAGCCTATCAAATTCAAGAGAAGAAAACTCAAGATTTCGCTAAAAATCGGTATGCTTTTGTTTGAATTATAAATAAATATATCATCGAATACACTACTGGCAATTGCATTTTCGATAAATTTATTGTGTTCGAATTGATGTGCATTGAGGGCGATTGTAACAGAGAAGTAGAAATGAATAATTTATAGTTTGAGCTTTAGAGGGCATCAATATTCAATGTGGATAATTTGTACGATAGAAAAAGATGCAGTTCGAGTGAATGAAACGAATGGAATTTTTTTTAGTCACTACATTGTTGACAACTTCTGTATGTTCTTAGTTGGATTAATGAGGGCGATTAAACAACCCAGCTTCATATGGAAATTTTAGAACTATTCTGAGCAAATAGCACTTGTGAGGTGATTAATGCATAGGAGCATATTTCATCAGATGTATTGGATGTGATTTAAATATACAAAAGTTTTACTGTAAAGACTCTTTTTTCACTCTCTTGGCTTTCTTATACTCGATTGTACTGGGAAGCGAAGAATGGGGCAACAGTTAACGGGTTATGCTTGAAATACTGAAAGAAATGATAACATTCTTCAGCGAACACATGTTATACGTCGAATTTTTCGATCATTGCTTCAATCATTTTACCTACATTTCGGTGGTGTATGCACTAATTAGTGAGTAGTATGTTGATGATTTTTGATGCCTAAATGCTGTGAGCATCCTATAACTCTGTCTGGTTTTATCTTTTATATCATATAAAGCGAACGAAGGAAATGAATGATGTTTCGTCGTATTATAACGATTCGTATTTCCTTGATTCATATTATGCTGTGGATATTGCCGCAGAAATCCTTTAAGAAATCGATCATGATTACAGGCAATCGACTCAGATTCATCCACTATCAATGTTTAGAACATCATAGCAAGCTGTTTTCACTCTTTTTTTTTTTCAGTAGAAAATTGAAGGTGTGAAATGAAAGTGTCCCAATAGAAATATCTTTAAGAAATGTTTAAATATTCAATTAGCGAACTATTGGCGAGCATATTTCCACTTATTAATGCACAGCAAAATAGTGAACGTTTTCTTAGACGTTAAATTCGATGAATTGTTTTCGTTTTGTTGCAAACAATCCCTCTAGTTTTAGCGTTTCAATGAAATCTCTAAACTAACACTATATTCAGTTCGTTTCATTGCTGCGTTGTGCATATTTTATTATAATCATTTGTTGTTGTAGGCAAATAAAAAATTATCTTCATAGTCATGAATTACGTGGATTCGATGGATATTGTTAAATTAGTGAATCTCCTTTGAATAATCCACTTCGCCGACGTTTTTTATGTCTCTTTCCATTTGCTCGATTTTCTCTTTCTTTATATTTGCATCTCTATTTTTTTTTCTTCTTACCTTCTCGCAATAAGCAGTTAGTTACCTAATATGAATTAGCTCATTGAGCACCACATATCTGACGTTCCTTTTCATTGTTAACACGTTAGAGAGGTAATGATAGTAATTAAGGATAGTTTAAAAGTGAAGAAAATTCAAGTAATCTATAGTCAATGAAAGTATATCTAGTTATTGCTTCGCAATAAGAATTCATCGCAGTTTCGATGATATAACTTTTCTTCAAAATTCTGATCTTTAATTCTGAATTTGTATTCTAAATGTTACGCATTTTGTTTTTATTCTTTCTGAATATAATAATAACTCTGAATGAATTATAAATTTGTTTACGTGAATTCTGAATGATTTAAATCTTAATTTTTGTTAATTGAAAGAATCGAACAAAAAAAACAACAAAATACATAAACGACTGCTATATAAGTGATATGTATCTTTAATGAATTTGTGCCATCGTTCTATTTGTGTTAGCAATTCGATATCGGTTTTCGTATCGAATTCAATTAATTTTCTAATATTCTAAAAAAATTCATAAGTATATTTTGCTGAGCATCATTCAGAAGCGTTCTCGCTATCGAAATATGGCTTAAGGATTTCAGTGATTTTGCATATTTGTGAATTGCTTTTATCGTTTTCATTGGAAATATATCTATCTATGCATGCGTGTATTTTTTTTACTTACGTTATATTGGTGATCGTATTATGCAGCTTAAATTACGCTCTATAATATTGTATGTTATAATATTTACGTTTAATTGTATAGGACGACGTTGTTTCGAAATTTGCATTTTACAACACCATAGTTGATTGTTGTTATAACGGGTGTATTTGTTTGTGTGTTTCATGATGGGGGGGGGGGCAGTGTCCCTATATATATATATATATATATATATATATAGGTACTGTGAGTTTGCTGCTCAAAGGAAGCTCATAAGAGAAGGAATACTTTCAAACTCATTAGCAATACTGGAGTACCACTGAATTATAAATCGCGGGAAACAATAGAATCTTCGGATCGCTTTAATATTAAGTGGACATTATTTATCTTTTGTCCTTATTACTTATCAGTGATTGACCGTGCTGATCCAAGAAGTATTAAGAACAGTAATAGGGAATGAATGATGGTTGTTACGGAGTCACTAACACCGCTGGGCTCATCGTTGTTTATTTAGTTTGTCTATAGTACCATCAAATAAATTTTCTTTCTTCAATTTTTGCATTTTTATTTTCATTTTTCTTGATAAATCATCCATACGCTTTCACTGATTTATTTCCAGAGAATTGTTAAGTTTCGAGAAGTTTGAAGGACGTCGTAAATTGTCAACGGAAAGTCGCTCATTGACACTCAAATCGATTCTACGCAAATCACCTTCAATGACCGTCAGCACTAATACTGGTTAGTTTTGAAGTGCATTTCGTATGCCCTTCATTATGTGTTAGTTCCCTCGAAACAAGAAGAAAGCGAATGTGATTGCCGCAAGAGAATTTAGCATTTTGACGTTGTTGCAATACTGAAGCAATCTTAACGAATTGTACAATAGGGAATTGATGAATTGGATCGTAACTTTGCATTATATAGCAATCCTCTCCTCATACTCTAGCTAGGATAGCTTTTTAGAAAAGGACAGCCAGAGGGCAGACCAGCTGCCCTTTTTCATCGTTTTCATAATGTATATAGACGGAAGAGAACGAAGGCATTCGGAAAAATAGAGAGGAGAAAATCAACCAAAGTTGTACCCTTCTTTAAGACTTCTACTGGTTACCACTTTGATTTTTTCGATCCATTTTCATTTAGGCTTGTTTTTTTTTACTGTAATATGAAAGTGATAAGTGATATTCTGCTTGTACAAATATTTTTCCATAGGGTAGGCTCGATCATGAGCAGAAATGACTTCCGGAAGTTTGTAGCTATCCGGTTTCGTAAAAGCTGCTATCAAGCGACTTTTATTGTTTTCAAATATTTCCGCATGCATCAAAAGCATTCACGATGTTTGCTTCTCTGATAAACTTATCCGTTCATGCTATTTATGTTTCTTACTAAGTTGTTCATTATTACTGAATAATTCTTTGGAACTTTGTCTAAGGCTGATATACTATCTGCAAAATTGCAAATGCAATATGGGAAGTTTAACATAGTTATTTTCGTTTTTTGTGGAATAGCTATGAATGATAGCTCATCTTCAATTGCTGCTCAAGGCCGCAGTTCCTATCCAATGCTACAATATAATATGGGATATGATATCCCGAAGTATTTTGGCAGCGTTCCAAGAATGAGATTTCTGGATTAAAGCGAAACCAAAGTTGTCTGAATAGATCAAGTTTCAGTACCGTCGTTTCATCGTAACATGAATAATGGCGTTTTCATTTTTTTTTTTTTTTTTGGCAATGTTCCGAAGAACAACGTTTTTTTTTGGCGCTATTGCGCGTAACAGCAACGATGACGATCTATGACTTATGGGGCTGATGTTGTATAAAAAAAGGGCATTCAAATATTGCAAAACTTTTTCATGCATGGCGCAAATGTGTTTTACAAAAACCTTTTTTTCAAGAGGAGGCTTTTTACTTGAGTGCTTCAATTTGAGGTTGCATAAGATGGCGGGGCGACGAGAGCGAAGAATGGTTTTTGGCTCTTTAGTTCACTATTCAGGAGTGATAGCTTCCCATTATGCGTTTTTGCTAAGAAATAAAAACAAAGCAATAAAACACCTGCGCAGTATTACAGAATGTATCCTTCCCCCCCCCCCCCTCCCCCCATTAATTTCCCCTCAGGTTGCTGCTTCGATTTATTTGTGAAAAGTGTAAAGGTTTCCGTTTTCTTTTTCATTGTGATTTTTTTTTTTTAGATTTTTAAGAAATTTTTCAAAACTCCTTGCTTTTTCAGACCAAATCTTCTCAAGTGGCTCAGCACCTTCTCAGTCTACTCTTCCGTCGCCTGGTACACCGTCGAGGTTGATTTGTTTTGAATTAGCTGATTTTATCGCCTTTTTTAGCATATATTGTGGCATCGTCTTAATTATCCCACAACATCCAGTTACATATGGCGATCGTCTTTCGTAGACTTTTTTTTTTTAAATTGGAAGACCATTTATCGAGCCGGAATATTTGAAATATATTTATGGGTATACAAGAGTGGCATCTCACATTGTTTGCTAAATTGTTATCAGTTCATACAATGTAATGCAATATAAAAAGGCGTCATTTAGTTGGATTTGTTTTTTTTTTTTTTTTTTTTTTTTGTTAAAAGGAAAGAAATAATTGAGGATGTATGTAATTCTTAAATAACTACTCGTCTTAACACGAAGAAATATTTTGAAAATTTGACTGTCGATAAAGAATTCTTTCGTGTTGATATTATCTTTCGTTCATTCCCAATGGGGAATTCATTAAGGGAATTGCGTTGCAATAATGCTAATCGCATGATCATTTATAGTATGATGATTGAAATATGAAGTGGTTGTTTTCAATTCGCTATAAGATTGTTTATTTGAATTTCTTGTGAAAGTTCTATGAACGATTTTCCCCACGATTTTGAAGCTTTGAGATTTAGACATCTCAACGACATGGTTTAAGAGGGACCAAATATTGCTCATAACATGGCATGGAAATAGTGGTGGAAGAAATTGCAGCGCCAACTAAAACATTATATATCTGATGAATTTTGTCACTTCGTTTTTTTTTCTGCTTCCTTTTGCGCAAATAATAATTAATAGCAGTCTGGGTAATTGAATCGGACGCATGCCATATACAGACCTAGAGCTAATCTAACTCAATCATCGGCATATTTGCAACTCAAGGCTAATATTGAAACACCCGAGAGCGTAGCCGTATTGGCTGCAATGAATTTTTCGTCCGTAATAAAATTTCCACACATCTAAATTTTTTCCACTGAAATTACGGCACGCTTGGCAGGCGATATGCTGGGGGGTTTTTTTTTCATTCATTGAGCCATCGAAAGCGATGAAGCCGCTTGTCATATTCTCTTTGTTAAGCTACCAGATAATTATCGTTAGTTATTGTAGTCGTTAATTATTGTGCTAATAAATTCTAAAGCTTCAGAAGACGTGATTTAAGTGAAGAGAGTCGTGCAGCTAGCGATCACTTCAGTGATTATCTGAAGAAGAATCTGCCACCTGCTGCTGCCACTGAAATATGGCGTCAAACACGTCATGCCATCACGAAAATCACCGAGGTCAGTTGTGTCGTTTTTATTCATTACTTTCAACTAAGAGGTGAATAAATAATATCATCACTAATCACCGACTGATATTGATTCTTGTGCTTTATTAAGAGCATTATTCAACTATACTGCGCATTATTTCACAGATTTATGCTCACTCTAAAGCTTAAACGAAGCCTTTGAATAAACTATTAGTGAATCTTATCTTATCTGAGCGTAAGCCTATAAGACTATATACATGCGATATCATGCGTTCCGCTGTTTAATTTTCTCTCACACCGAAGTTTCTAATGTTTGAAACCAGAAATTCTAGTGCAAAGATACAATGTTGATGTGTACACTTCTCTTAAATTGTATATATATATATATATATATATATATATATATATATATATATATATATATATATATATATATATATATATATATATATATAGCGTGTGCATGCGCACATATGTCTGTTTACCCTGATATACAGGATGGCCCACTAGTAGCAGTGCATTGTTCCACCATCCATACTTTCGCTACCATTCGCGTTTCCTCTTTTTTTTTTTTAATTTGATAAGCTGCAAAATTCAGTTCGGATGGGATGCGTTCAAACTGGCGCTCACTGCAAGAACGCATTTTGATGTTGAAATATTCTTACAAATATGAGAATTTCGCTGAAGTTGAGAATCTGTGGACGCCAACTCGTGTCTCATACTGAGTGGAGAGATTATAGTGAGCCACCCTGTATGTATTCGCATGTACCTACACAGTGAAAAGAAAGCAGTTTCAGCAACAAACTAACATAAGTATGGACGACCTTTCGGGTATGGTACAACACTTTTATCAAGTTCTCTCCGATAGAATGCGTCATAGTCCATCTGTCAATGGTGAGACACAATCGCTTTGAATTACTTTTCATATTTTTCACTGAATATAATCTTTTAATAAAGTGGGAACTGTAAGGAAGTAATCCGACTCGGAATTATATTTAGTATTTATTTGTCGATAAATATGAATTTCTGTTGTTGTATATATATATAATCTTTTAGTAAACTGGGAACTGTAAAAATTTGCATCTCCTAAAATTGTATGCTCTTGTAGCCTATTCATAAATTTCGGTTCATCTATTCTAAGTGTTATAGTTTGCATGAAAAGCGCGATAGAAGCAGAGGTTTTTGAAAAGTGGGCGTGAAATCACCTGGGAATGATCAATAGGTATTAGGAAGCATTTATTTTCGTCTTTATTAGTTCTGCTTCAGTTATCACGCGTTGATTAGATACATCTTTCTCTATGTTATCCAGATTTCTTGCTGTTGAAATTTTCTCGTTATATTTTCGTTTTTCGATGATTTTCTTCGAAGGTGACTCTAAATATCAATGAAATGAGTTATTTATAGATGCAAGTGTGCGGGTTACAGTGGAAGAAGTGGTGGCCGAAATAGAACAATATATATGTGTACGTGCATACAGCACACTATTTTGTGCAAGGTAATCTTCCATAAACTCGATATTCTTGCTTCTCTTGGTTAAAAATTTAAGAAATATTGAATTTCACTATATTGTAGAATGCGATCGTTCAGTTTTTGTTCGGTTGAGGATTACGCGTTTTATGCCTATGTTGAGATTTTCTGAAAATATTTCATTTCGTACGCTTCTCTTTTTTTTTAAATATCTCGTTTGTTTCTCTTTTATAGAGCAGATGAAGAAGTGGCTGATCTGTCATTACAAGATCGTATTCGATCATTGAATTGGGTCACTGCGGGCTTTCTAGAAACAACACTTGACTTCACACAACAAACGGTATGCTTTCTTCTTCGTTATAGAGACGTTAATGAAAAAGGAATTGGTGTTTCCATTATATTAACCTTAACTTTTTTTGTTGATCAATGATTGCCATACAGCATAAAGCAGCTAAACAATGAATTCTTTCATTGCGATGGGAATTAATATGTTGTGAGATGTTTGCTTTTTGTTCTTTTTCGGTAATGTAGGAGTGAGGGATTAAAGCACAAAACGGCGAATGGAGTCCCCTTTCTGCTCTAATGTACTAGTAACAGCAATATATATGCACATGATATTTCAGAATGATTGCAGATCATCTAATGTTTCGTGTCTTTTACAACAATATTACATTAATGGCCATTTTTCTGATTGCTAATTCATACAAATCTTAAAAAAATACTATATAATTGTGTACGGTTATCATCTGTTAGATATGCGATAGTTTTCACTATGTAATTCAAATAAGCTGTTATGTCTCTCTCTAATTTAATGACTGAATGGTTGATGTCAACAAGGTCTCATAACATGCGTTTTCTTTAAGTGTGAGGAAAACGGATATTATGAGATGGGGGGAGGGGAACGTGGACGAGCGCATTGACCATTAGTTTTTTAGTCATTAGTGATGAATTTCGCCTTGACTCTTTAGCTACTGTAAAAGAAAAGCTATCCGTTGATAATGAACCTGGTGTTCTCCATTGTTATATGATTAAGTTATCAATTATGCAGAGCGATTAAGTGGCTTAATTTATAAGTGCAAAATCGTTAAGGTTTGCGACAAGCTGGATGAAGCAATAACAGAGATGATTGACATAAACAGTCATCGAGGTGCGGCAGAGAAGTTGAACTGTCTTGTACGATGCTCAAAGATGATATTCGAGGCGCTCAAAGAAAGCCGATCGGGTTTGTCTCTTTTTCAACACGTCAACATTAAGGATGCTCTGAGAGCTTCATGCTTAGAATTAGAGTTGAGTGTGGATGGAGAAGTTCCATACACTCAGATATTCGTTGAGCGGGCTTTTATCTCGAAGTGCGCCGATTAAGATCGGACTACCGCAGAACGATTAGTGGGAAGAGGAGGAGAGACGCAGAAACATGAGGCAATTTATTGAGGAGAATTTGGAATCCATTTAAAGTTGGCTACTATGTTTCCTTTCGCGATGTCCTTTAATCTGTTTGTAGAAGAAAATACAATAAATTTGGCTGCACTTCATTTGGGCATTCTCTGACGATTTTTACGCAGTTGCGAATTTCCCGTAAAAGTGTTTCAACGCTTTGATGTTTTTGCATATTTCCTATCCATACAATAGTTCCAATTCATCACTGCTTAAGACTTCCCCGATGAAATCCTTCAGAGTGCATCTCGCATTCCCTGACAACCACTCATTCATTTTCATTCCCATTCAACTTTTCCTGTATGTGCTATTGATACTTAGAGTTGTCACAGAATCTACAAGTCAGTTTTATTATGTACTCGCTTGGATGTATGCCAAAAGCTATGTAACTGTTCGTCATTATAATAAAATACCTTATAGTATATTTGTCATTAGTTACAGGTATTTGCACGACTGAGTGATTTGTTGATTTGCCTAGTCGTTGATTTGCAGGTGCACCGGCTAGTGCTGATGAATATCTGCCAGTGTTGATCTACGTTCTGCTCAAGGGCAATCCTCCTCTTATACAATCGAATGTTAAATTTATCAGTCGTTTCGCACTGCCATCTAGAGTTATGAGCGGCGAATCGGGTTTGTTCAAGCATTTATTTTCACAGTGCTTTTCATGATGACAGTTGTTCTCTGCGACAGAAGGAAAAGGACTCATAGAGTTTTATTGCCATTTGAAACATCGAAAAGAAGAGGATTTAAATATTCCTGTTCAAATTGGTTTTCTTTCGTTTTTATTTTCGCAGCTGATATTTTTGATCTGGCTTCAGGTTGTTTCTTGCTGAATAGCTGGACACCATTAATGAATTCAGCAAGCGGTTTTGCGTTCAAAAATGTGATTTATTCCAGCAGCATCTGAGGACGATTTCTGCTTTTGCGAAGAATTGGCCTTTCATTTCCGATTTCTGCATTTTTTCAACGATGCAAATTGCAAATTGCAAATTCTGTGCAAATTCTGCATAGTTGTTTGGGAGAATAAATCAGACAAGAAAAAAGACTATGTTCTCTTTCAGGTTATTATTTCACGAATCTAAGCTGTGCTCTGCAGTTTATCCAGAATATGAATGCAGAGAGTTTGAAGATGCCAAAAGAAGAATTTGAGGCCTATACTTCAGGTCATCAAGTGCCACCTTTGAACGAGAAAAACTGTGGCTGCAATCAAGTACGAATAGCTTTCACTTACCGTTTTGTCTAGTTTTCATTCATTGGAATACGTATCTCTTCCTCTCTAAATACTGGTCAACTCAGAACATTGTTCTGAGCCTGAGGCATACCGTTCGCTGCCATATGTCCCCATTACTTGGGTCTCATCGGTAAGCGGTATTGCATGATTGCACTGCGGCATTGTTAGGAGAGTTCGATTGCGTTGAGTATTCTTGATTCTGCATAAGTTAACTGAAGTTTTTTGAAACCTTTTTGTACATGGGATCGTTGAGAAGAAAGGAGGAGTGAGAGGGGAGGCTGATCTAATGCACTAAAATGTGAATCTCTGACATTGAACGATTCAACAAGCTGAGAGCTTTTCCTCATGCTTGCTAAGTTGGAAAAGTTGGCAAGGTTTATTATGAACGGGTATTTGATGGTCCATTTGCAGTTGCGACTTAGAGGGAATAGATGGGAGAATGGATTCGGATTGAGCTAGCTAATATATCTGAATCGAGGGCAGGAAATCTGTTGGAATTTGTTATCCGTTCACTTTATAAAGTTTGCAGGCTATTCGTTCGATGGAGAATTCTCTTTCACAAATACGAGAGCTATTAGGTCGACAACGTGAATTAGCCGAACGAATACAAGCATTCGAGTTACGAGTTCAAAGGTGAGTCGTGCAGTGTGTCAAAAATTTTTACTTTTCGCGCATTTTTGCAGAATATGTTGCATATTTCGTTTACTTCAAATGTGCCAACATATGGATATGTCAGCTATTCTCTATGCGAAGACATAAGGGCACTTACGCTTATAAGCATGTTTGTATCCATAACCATAACCGATTTTGTGGAGAAAAAACTTTTCAGGGAAAATGACGAATTCCTTTCGGAGATTCGCGATATCTTAAACGAATATCCGTCAGCGGAATTGCAGCGCTTAGGCGTACAAATAGCACAGGAAGAGGAGTTGACATTGTCGGCCTGCTCATTGACATCATCGTCGGTGGAGAACTCGCGAACATCCTCAAGAGACCATGAAGAAGAAGAGGACAGTGCCACTGGTTTGAATATAAGACGCGGTGAGTTTCAAATATCCTCTTAGTTTATAATTTTCACTGCATGAATGCCGAACTGTCAGTGTCGAGCAGGCAAGGCGCATTGACACTTAGTTCTATCGACGAACCGAAAAGAATAGGCAAAGGCGGAAACCTTTGAAGGATTATCCAAAATAGAACAAGATAGGGGATATTTGCATCATGGAAGCAAAGAAGAGCATGCGTGGCTCGATGAACTCGACATGATTTAGTACTTGGTTGTCCGCCACAACAGTTTTATCTCATAGTGGGAGATGGAAGAGCTGAAATAGGCGATATGTTAATAGAAATGAATTCTTTCGCTTTTTGTGACCATCGTTTGAATTCTTTCAACTTTTTTTTTAGCATTAGAGTGGGAAACTTCTGAAAAGAGGTAAAGGAGCGTCCTAATTAGATAAAGTAATTGTAGAAGACAGAAGGGGGAAGGTGATCTCTTGGCAATGAATGTGTACAAAGCATCAATATTTTTTAAAAGAGGGAAGTATTGGTATGGACACTCAATGATGTCTTAAATGACCACATTCTTTTCTTGAATAAATAACTTACTGAGGAGGTTATCGGCACTACGAAAGCACAGAAATTTATTTTCAGTTGTTTCGGCAGTTACCGAAACGTTACTTGAAGTATCAACTCCTGAATGTGAGCAAAAAGAGATTTGCGATGAGCTAGCCAACGTTGCTATTGGAGATCACTCGACGAAGTGAACGGGTCCTCATCTCTCTGTGATAGAGATCGAATTCTTTCTTCATATCGTTATCCGCACTGTTTCGTCCCAAGATATGTTATGGTTGGCGTACTTTATAGAACTTGAAAGAATCTGTTACATGTGATTTTGAGAGTGGATGTGAAGCTGCTATGGCAGATATCGATAATTTGTTCATGAGCATACTCCTTGCAAAGTTTTGTGTTACAGTGAGTACAGCTTATATCTTTCAAAAATGTTATGATGCATGGAAGGGAGTGCACTGTTCTGTAAGACATACGAACCAAAATTCGCAGCATGTCGGAGGGGAAGGGGGGAAGCTTTGTTGCAACATTCTTTCGCGACTAAACAAGCTGCTCTTAACACATTTTTGCAGTAAAAAACTTTTGGGGGTACCATTGCAAAATAGTTGCAAACGAAGCTGAGTAGGTGTATTTTTTATTCTTCGAGGTTTATCTCACATCATATAAAACTTTCCTGCCCATAAGTATGCGCTAAAACGGCGACCTTGAAAGCAGATATGGGTATGCGCGGGGGTTTAATTTATGCGGCATTCTAATGCTCTTTACCATACTTTGCCTCAGATGACCTGCAGAAATGGGAGAATGCTAGTCAAGTCTGAGCAAATTCCTTGCAACTAGTAGGCTTCTTTGTGCGCTTTCCAGATCCCACTCGAACGAATTCTACTTCCAGCACTTTGTAAATACGTACAACTTGTACAATACACAATCATGTACAATTTTTATAGTCGTTGTTGATAGCTATGCGGTGATCGGACCTCGTCCAGCTGTTTCATTTTCCCGTTCTTCTTTTGTGTGTTGTAAACCGTCCAAGTTTCATATAAAGTGTAGCGCCTGAATTATGGTGTAAAGCTTTTCAAAAAATTGTTAATGCGTTTTCGTTGTTTTTTTCCCAATTTAATGCTTCGTTCGGCTTTGGAAAGGTTTTTTAGGGATTTGTTGCTTTGGGGATGAAGGGAGGTAAACTTCGAAGAAATATTTATAATTAAAACGCTCTTCAGTGAACTATTCGGCATGCAGTTTTCAAAAGAGAAAAGAGGACATCTACTTTCACCTCTATGTTTTCCATTGAACTCTCAATGCAGTTGTCGCTAAAAAATGAAATACAAGCAGTTGATGGCGCGTTTGTGAGATTTCCGATCTTCTAACTGTACAATTTAAATAAGAATTCCGTTCGCTGCTATTCGTCGTTTTCTGAAGAATTTTATTTTTTTTCTTTTGTACTATATGGTGTTCGATAAAGTTGTTCGTGTTTTTAACGCTCTTATATGTCATTTGCGTACTATTTCTTCATGCTTTTTCCAGTGTGTTTTCATATGCAGTACAAATAGCATCGGAGAGATAGCCCCCGTAGATGGAGATATATCTCTGGTTTAGCGAATCGCCAGCTTCCCCATCTCTCATGTGGCTTGAGTAAGTTTTCAAAAATTGATCACAATCATGCATGAGAGAAGACATTCGCCCTTCTCCAAATTCATGAACTAGTGAAGGGGAAGTGGAGAAAGGAGGTTGCTTCCTAGAATGGCTCGCGAAAGTTTCACATAAAAACAACAACTCGTCTTTAATCAAGCTGGTCACATAAATTTTCATATGTGCACTTGCGGAAAAGGAACAATCATATCGCTGGAAATACTTGTGAATATCGAAGAGTTTTTTCTTAAATCCATGTTTTGAGGCAGTATATGTGAGCACAAGCAAAATTACTGCCACAGGCATGTGGGATAACGAAAAAAAAATGAAATTTATCAGCAGAAGGGATATGGGCTGTTATTCAAAAATTCGACGCCTGAGCAGATCGCCTGACAGCTTATGCGTCATGAGGGATCAGGAAGCAGCACAAAAAGAGATCAGCGTTGTGGACATTTATACGCATATGAGAAAGAAGCAATAAAATGAGTGCAGCGTCAAATTACACAAATTGAAAAAAAATAGCGATATGTCTGCGCGTAATTCTCGGTTACTACGAAAAAAACTGCAACCAGCCGTCTGTCTTATGCGATTTGAGAAAAAAAGAACACAAGGAGGGATAGAATTTATTAAGACGTAAGATTAGCTTAGCTGCTGGCTTATTGCAGTGCACGGGGAACCTGTCATGAATATTTTCGATCATAAATGACGGCCAGGCAAGCAAAGTTTGAATTTTATTATCATTGATTGTGTTTCTTTGTACCGTTTCATTGGAAAACGGAGGAAACCTTATGCGACTTGAAAGGATAATACCAGTTATTCAGCTGATTATCGGCACAATTGCAGAGAAGCTGGGCACACATTGCGAACAACAAACCCAGCTGAGCTCATACTCGTAACAAGAGTACGGAGTGCTACCAAAGCAAAAAAATTTATTCACTATTGAAGCATTATTTACATACATCTTAAGTGATTGTAAACAACAACTGTAAGCAAACTCCCATCGAATCAATTAGTACAATTTAAATTTGTCTTGGCGATCTGTTTGACCGGTTGAACTTCCATCAGAAGATTTCCTTCAAAGCAAATTCGGCTTTAAGAAATTAGCACATATACACCCTCCTATCGACTTCATAAGATTGCTCCAAATATGACTTATGACCATCTCTGTAACCTTTTGCAGTGATCACAAGCGGAATCTCCATTTCAATACCTGAAGTCAAGTTTGTTTTGCAGCATTAATGATGCAGAAAGCCTGCAAAAAGAAATACGATATGAACGGATTTGGTTATGAGCGCAATATAATATGCCGTATTTGTCTGCGTGTAGACCATCATATATGCAGGCTCTCTTGAGCCAAAGTTTTCAGTTGGGGAGGGTCAAAAGCAGAATTGCACTTTTGAATGGCCGTAAAATTTATAAGCTCAGCCTATCTTTTCGGTAATAATTCAATGTAAGCACTCAAAAACACTAAAGGCATGAAATACATAGCACACACATGAAATCAGCGTCATCTAATTAAATGCGCATTAAATCAAAACGCACAAAGCATTTCCACGACCATAGCGAAAAAAAGAACACATTTTATCCATTTCACCCAATGGTTCATATAGTAAATGCCTCACAGAAACCCAGGGCTTCTACTCAGGCAAATACTGTGAAAGACTAGATGAAATAAATAAAAATTGCTACTATTACTTTCGAATAAAAAGATGTTTCGATAGGTCAATTCGGAGAAAGTTGCATCACTTTCGTGAATCAATGTGTCAAATTTGAGTGAACCTAGCAGTTCAACTTCAAAAACACCCTCAAACTTAAACGATAATGCTGGTGGAATATAATTTTCTTGTTTTTGCAGCGGTTTCTCTATACATATAATAGCAATTATGCGATAAACAGTAACATTAGTAACCGAGTTAAAAACCAACCAGGTAAAGCGATGAACCTGAGGGTATAAGTAAGGGCGATTATACTCGGATCTGGAGAGTGCTTATTATAATATTGTGTCGGTGGAACAGATTCTGGAACTTTGAGCAGACAGTTGTCGAATTGCTGAAAGCTCCAACAATAAAGATGTGTAGTGATGGTCACTTTGATCGGAATTTAGCCAAGATGATCAAAAATCGGTCAGCATGGAAGATTACCAAAGGTTCTTTGAAGGGAAAGTGCACAACTCAGCTTCAGCTCTAATGACCCAAAAGTGGTCGAGGTGACCGAATTGAATCATTAAGACCAAAGCGGATGAATGGGAGTAAAATAAAGCATTTTTTCATTTGCTAAGAAGCAATTGAGTCGCGAGCGAAAATATAACAGCGTCGTCAGGCGGTGTCGTCAAATAGTTTGCATCACGAAGACGTTTCTTTTTGAAGGCTAGTTTGCAAGCGATATTAGCATGACTCGATTAGGTAGCTTGTTCTGTCGTGTTGGTTGGCCCCGTGATGCATGCCTCAGGACGATGGAAACCATGCTATATAGTGATACGAAATGGTGCTATAGGTATAAATTTTCATATAAGTTTTACTGCCAGTTCACTGCTTTTTTATCTTCTCATTAATTGCTGTTTCTAGCAAGATAATCGTTGATCGTGAACCCAAGTTTTCTTTTCTTGAGCGCGTTTTTAAATAATCGCGCGATCGATAAAATGGCTCTATTTTAGATAACGTAGACCACTTTCCTATCTGCCTGATAAATTTTTGTTCACAGTGCAATAATTAGATTCATTAGAGTACGAGGAGTGAAGCCAAAAATTTTGATATTCAAGAACTGACCAGATCAGTGCGGGATTTGATATTACCAAGAGCGGTTGTCTCGATCACCTGCTCGGTGAGTTTCTTCTCGTTGACGTGCTCATAGCGACTCATCGCTTCGAATTGCGTCTTCAAAACCACTTGCAGGGAGCAGTCCTTTAGTGCTTTCCTTGTCCTGTTGTAGACCATTACTGAACAACTGACCACCTGAAAATGCTCAAAACTTACATGATTTGAACTTCACTTCATTCACAGATTGGTTATTTAGGGCGCATTACTTGGTTACAGTCTACTTTTTTTGCAACGTCACGAGTGTGCGGCGGAGCTCCTCGACAATTTGTACCGCCCGGAATGTCATCGACCCAAGGGAAACCTCTCTGCTCCCTTCCTGCACTTTGCGTTTTGCGTCCTTCGCCTTAGATAAGGACAGGTGAGGACTGAGTACCTAGTTTCTGCAGATTTCAGTGCCATTTATTAATAATAATTATTGCAAACTTCCTTAAGAGCAAGAGTATATAAGTAGCAGTATTATTATTACTACCGATAGGTTAATAAGAGGAATACTAGTACTGTCATCATTTATACTATACGAATCAGAAATGAATGCAATGCTAATCTGAAGGCATACCATTGGTAACGTATAAAAAATACTGGTGCTGAATAGCACTTTTTTAGCGATACCAAATTAAATTAGAAGAAGTACTGCTACCAGCACTAAGTTGTATGAATAGTGGTATATGCAAGTCAGTTGTTCAGTTAACTCGAAATAGTAATTATTGTCATCACTGCTATCACTATTATAAATAAGCGCGAATCCGGTAATGCTTATTGCAGCATCGAGTACTACTATGTAATAAGTAGTACTGGTATTGGCAGTACTAATTAGTAATCATAGTTATAGTAGTGAGAAATAACCGCAATGAGGTGGGAGTAATTACTCCTAGATTAAGAATTATACCGCAATTAAATAGCTTTAGGTGCATCAGTCAAGGCATAGGCAAAATTGGTTATTGAAAGTGCTCACTTGTGTGTGAATATTTTCGGACTGAATAGCAGATTCATGTCTAATTGCGTAAAAATAATGCTGCAAAGCAGTGCATATTCGCAACAAAAATAAACCAAGCAATTCGTAGATAATGTAATGCAATTTGAGAAAATGCACAAACGTCAACATCACTATGTTTAAATTTAGTTGAGCAATGCACTTGAGGTGACATCATTGAAAGCGGTTAATTTTCGGTCGTACACAAAACCTCTACAATGGTGAACTAGTTGAACGTATGATGCTATATGCACTCAATGATGAACGAAAAAAAAGACCGCGAAAATTCAAGTATTTGCAGATTGTTAAATGATAGACACCGCTTAAACCATGGCATTAGCAAAGACAATCTACGCATAATGCTCATATATTAGATCTCGGATTTGGTGGCAGGCCGCAGCAGTAGGCAGTAATAGCCTAAGCAATAATAAAAACTTCATTCATATTCGACTTGAAAGTAAGAAGAACTAGCAGGAGCAATAGTAAACTCACGATACTGTTGCATCTGTTACTGTAAAATTAGAACGAAAACTAGTACTTTTGCATGAAAACCGGGAAAGTAGGGAGTGTAGCCGGAAGCAGGAGCAATGATATCTTGTGTATATATCTGTTGGGTGTTGTATTCGTGACGGAAAGATGTTATCACCCATAAGTAATATATTTCGAGGAAAAACCATAGGTGATTGATCTACTTGCCCGCTTCTCATACTTCTGTTACAGTGAGTGCTAAAAGTGTTTCGATGTTTCTGTGCTGCAATAAGAATTGCTGATAATTGAACATTGCGATAGAAAAGCATAGTTTAAATTGGATCTGCTAGGATGCCGTTTCTAAACGCTATCATACTGTTTTTAAAATACCATTTATAAACAAACCATTTATAAAGAAACCAAGGAAGAGTGCATCGTTCTATCCTATTTTCTATTTGAACGACAGATACAAAGAGGCGTATCAGTGAAAGGAGCCGAATGGCTTTCCCAACCTGTATAGGTTTGAAAAAATTTCTCAAAGGATTCGAGCCTAAATCTCATTCCTTCACTGTTATTGTCGCAATTTGTGTTGTATGTTCGACGGCACAATCAGATGGCTCAGAAATATCTATTGTGCTCAATTTTAAGCAGTCAGCAATCAAAAATATTACTTAATGATAGAAACTATTCGAGAACTATTAACTCTCCAATAAATTCAATGAGTTTTGTTACTATATTCGATCAAAGTAATTCTCCTATTGCAAATCATCAATATATACGTGCCTATTATAGGCATAACTGCTTCGCAGTAACATTTTTGAAGACAATTTTATCTCATATTGTTTAATCAGCAAGAAAGATACTATTGAAATTAAATGAGTGAATAAATGACTTAAATATTACTGCATAATGCTCACTGAAGCTGTTCAATTACCTCTCCGACCTTATAGCCGGTTCTCGGTAAAGCGATTTTTATAGAGACAGTACCGAAAGGCAACGAACAGCAAGTGAAATCGACTTCATCTTTGAATTCAACATTCTTCATAACACTTTGCGGAATATCGTCGAAAAACGAACGAGCCACAACGATAAACGGAAACACTTCGGTACATGTCGACTGAAAATATGCATAACAACGTTTTCGTGCAAAGAAATTCGGTATTAATAAATACAATATCGGAATAAAGCTTCCATTAAAATTATTTCTGAACAAAAATGCGACTTTCTGCTTGAGTGAGCAGAGTGCGAGAAGATTCAGTCGATAGGGTGACCAATATAGAATGCCAGAGAAAATTCCACTCAAAAAACTTGTGTGCAAGCTCAAAAATTTTAACTTGAAGACTTTATTTCTGACATCCTTTTAACTGCTTACGATGGAGGAAACATTTTGAGGCATTTGACAACTATTCAAAGTTTTCCGCCACATCCGGCTGAAAGGATTCACTTTGAAGGTAATATAGGGTGAGAAGAGAAGAAAAAAATTTCCAAGTTTCTATCTTCACCTCACTGGAGAGTTTTCAGGGTTTATTTCCGCCCCTCCCCCCCCCTCCCCCCCATTGCTCCTTGGGTTTATCTATCTGATAGCTTCAATCTGTGGATCACAGAAACAACGACGATGAAATTTTATGTGTACATTCACAACAGGAAAGCTTCTTGTCCCTGCTCGTTAAATTCTTCATGCTCTATGTGGATTATTGACAGGTAAAATCGTCACACGCTTCATAAGGCTACTGCCGGTCAGGCACACCTCAACAACGAATCGGTTCGAGGCTATTTCGATTAATTTCACTGTTAAACGCATTGCGTTCCTACAGTTGTGCAACCATATAGTAAGGCTGAAGGAAATACGGAAGCACATATCGTGCCACCATTCCTGCCGTCAAAGCTCTGAGGTATGGAAATTTGCGGCAACGATCGGAGACTGTTGCTTTGAGTGGAACACTCGAAAAAGTCGGCCTTAGTCTCAGATAGATCTGAACTTCTGCACATTTCTGCATGGATCAAGTCAAGGGTAGAGGCTTCTTCGGCAAAGCTCACTCAGATTAATAGAAATATTTCAGACACCTGAGCAGAAAACTAGAGTGAACGCATTTCACTTGCATAAGATCACCTGATGAAAAGGCTTCTTTTTGATACTCGCGCATAAAATAAAAGCTAAAGAGAAGCACTCCAAAAGTAATATGTGCAAACTAAGACCACATGCACTAAGCAGCGAAACGTTTTAAGAAGGTTTCACTCTTTGCGCAATTCCTTATCAGATATAAATGATTATTTTTCAAATTTAGGCACTAGATGAATCAAACGGACCACAAAGATAAAATTTCTTATATGGTCTTTCTCGAATGTGTCATCATGTGTGAAGATTTACTTTAAAAGTTCATGCAGTTTTATGCAGTAATTTATTAACTAGGCATACGCAGCAAATTTAGTGGGATCGTACAAGCTATGGATGTTCAGGGCAAAATGTAAAGCGTTCCATGGAAGCTGCATTTTCGCTTCCCGTGTGCATGCGATCCTCTCTCTCTCTCTACGACCACACACACCCAAACAGAGAAATAATATGAAGAAACATTGTAGCATTTTTCGAAGGAAGTTAAAGAATTTAAATGATGGACGGCGCGAGAAAGAATGCCGATAAGTATCTGTACCATTTTTATTCATAAAAAGACGAATTTCATTGGAAATAATATAGAAGTTTGGCTAAGAATGATATGAAAAGCTCATCGTATCTATTGATAGGTTTTGGTTTGCGAATTATACGTGCGGCAAGGTGAGAAAAAGCTGAAATTTTCTCGACGAAATAGGAGAACTAAACTCGTCCAGCAGTGAAAAAAGAAACTTAAGTTTCGAGGTGTCTCGCATGTGCTTTTGTTTCGCTAACCGCGAAACGTAATTTTCCATCCCGAAATGCGATAATCGTAAAAACAACGCCCACACTTATTGGATTGAAGTGCTGAAAGCTGCTTTTAGAGCAGCTGCCGAACAACGAATTCTTTGTTGTTTTGCATACTGGAAGCGCTAAAACTCCTCGAAGTGTCTCTATTCAGCGTCAACGCATAACAGTGATGATCGAGTGAGTCTATTTTATGGCGCAATTCATATCATCAACATTTTCCCCGCAACATTTTCTTTGTTAGATACTGAATTGCTCAATTTTTCTTTTCTTTCAGGATTTCTGGATCGGTACCGTAATAAGCAATGCCTCATCCTCACCTCTTGGAATATTAACATATTCCGTGCTAAACTCTGTCTAGATGAAGGCTTTTCTTTTGCCGGTGTCAGTCAGATACATTTGAAAAATAATTCACTAAGACAGAATTTGTATCTGCAGCGCACATCGGAAAAATTCAGCCACAGGGCTTGCACAATATGCGTTTTGATTTCATCCACTAGATCAATCCGCTTATCAAACTTTCACACAGCAAGAAAGCATGTGAAATAACGTGCTCATTTCGAAATTAAATAAATTATGCGTTCAATTTTTCAGGGAGTTTTGGCCTTTCTACTCTCATTGGCGCAAAAAAAACAAAAACTTTAGGTGCATTTAAGCACTTATAAATAAATAGAATTGCACACAACAGCCTTAAATACTGTTGCAACCACAGCCATACAAACACATTCAAAAATAGTCGTGCCGCATCTGAATTTTCCGAATTTTTGAAACAGTGCCAATCACATTTCCTCAACAAATTCAATTTTTACAAGGTTTTGTTGAAAGGCCATGCCGCATCAACAATACATTCATCCGATCAAGAAATGTCATTCATCTAATGTGACTGAAAAATTTTCCAATTGCGATTCTCATCGTTCCTTTTGCATATAAGAAACCACTCACCTGCTCAGAATTCGTCTTGAGCACTACTTTGATGGTATATCGAATTGTGCCAAACTGGCTTTCGTAACTGCTTGGAGCTGTCTCTGGAACAAATATTCGAAGCGGAAATTGGTGCCTTCCGGTTGGTAGACTTGTACCACTCGGCATCAATGGAATGTGCGCTTTTAAATATTCCTATAACGTTAACTTTCGTATAATGAGACACGATGAAACATTCGAGCGCTCAATGAAAACAGTCTCATCCCCATCGAACTCATTCTTTCTACATAGACATCTATTGTTGAGTTGAAGATCTCCGCTCAGACCACCTATAGGTGGCGTTGACGCTCGCGTAAGCTGACATTAAAGGCTCCACCATACAATCCACAGCGCGGACTCTCCATCCGCACTTTCATTCTCATACGTCTTCTCTAGATTCGGGTGAAAAAAATCACCCAATTCGTGATATTCGTTCTTCTCTGACCTCTTTTTGCTAATATTCTTTGATGATCGTATTGGCACTTCTCCCGCACCATTTCTTGCGGGCATCATTCATTAGCGAAAGAAAATTCTTAGTATAACAATGGTATAGCATATTTGAATTACATGTGAGCGATCAGATGAAAACAAGAATTAACCCTTCGTATTCTTATCATAGTAATTTACAAGCAATGAAGTGAGTAATCAAGGATCTAACCCTCTCTGCTTCATAAATTTTATCAGTGTGAATGTTGACCCATCCGGTTTTACCGGCTCCTTCAATATCCGCGTAGAATTCTCCGACGATTGTATCCGGATCCGCTGAATCGAGAAGAACTTTAGCGAAAAACTCGTCGCCAGCTAATACCCGAGGCTCTTGCAGGACGACATTTATCGCCACCGTTGGCATCTGAAATCAAGAATCTTTTTAGGTGCTATTGAATGCAAATAGGAAGGAAATGAGAGTAGGAAACTTCGAAAAGTGGTATAGTAATGCGCTAGTCCGGTCTCAAAAATTAAAGAACACGACGTTACGTAATTGAAACGAAGGAAAGCATTCCAACGAGAGCAGAAAGATAAGCACCACTTTTCAGACTCACTCGAGAAAGAGAAGCACTTCAAATGGAAGGCTTTTACTGTTTGTTATTGTTACCTTCACATACTTATCAGCAATACTGCGGTAATAATTCCCTTCAGGAAAGCTCACAAGTCGACTCTTCGTCGACAATGAGGACTAATCTGTTCATGGGCAGAAAATTTTGGAAAAAATAATTTATAACTGAAATTTATGAAGACTGCGCATATCAAGAGTTGATTAAATGTAAATGAATTGCTGAAAAGCATTCTTAGGTAAATTGACTTTAGCACATTGAAGAAACAAATAAACGTTGGAAAACGAACGAGTGATTTGCTCTTTTTTATCATTAAGCAAAACTTACAAGCTGACAACTTGAGTTGCAAACACTTTTTAATGTAACAAAATTTCAGGAAGTAGCAACCTCGAATTCAAGGCATGATGTGATGGGAAATCGAGGTGAATCGATGTTGGTTTGACGTAGAAAAGGGAACTCATTAGAACAGAAATATGAGTTGATACGGGAAACACGGGAAATCAGAGGACTGGCTGGTGGGCCCATTAAGCGAGGATTGGTAGAGATTGGAGGCGTGCTGGGACGTCGTTTGAGGAGGCGACCACCTGAGGCAGCCTTCATCGACCACAGCTCTCTCCCAACACTGCCCGCCCTTTTTTGGAAGCACAGCAAAACAATGCACTCGCCCAATGGTGCTTTATAGAATGTAGAAAAGCGGAAGCTATTCATAAAAGAACGATGCATGAAGTATTTCAGCCCTAAAAATGTAAGCATTTCCAAAATGCATTCAGTGAGCTATTCACATAAACAATTAAAATAAAACAATTGCAATAAAAGAATTTCTTCGCAAGATGAAGTTGATTTATGATGGAACACTCTTATTATCAGACAAGATTTTTTTTTTTTGCTAAAATAATTTTGGTTTAAACTTAAATTTACTTGGAAAATTCTCATCAATATATTTAGTTTCGTTTGAAAACCATTATGAAGATCGATAAAAGCGTCGTCTTATTTCATAAAGTAATCTATATTGATTTAAAAGTACCCGATAAAGTGTTCACGATTTTATTCCAAATCAAGTGAGTCTTGCAAATGAATCAATTTAGCCGGTAAAAGTGGGATCGTTGATGTAGAAACCGTGATAATTCACAAATCGTTTGTTGATGTAGGTAGTAGATAAGTCGCATATTTTCTCAGGCGTTAGCAGTTTTTTTTTTAAGACATGCCAGTCCACTTGTTGCTCAGATTTCCATATACGGGCGTTTCTTTCACTTCAACGAGTTTCAAAACCAATAAAAGCGCCAAAGTAGTTTAATATTGCGCGTATTCATGGGAGCTTGAATACTTAAAATTGGAACAGTGAATACTACTCCAAAAAATCAAGTGGAGCGTTTTCGAAATATCTTAAACATATGCATATGAAAATAAAGATAAGAAAAAAAATTCAAAATAATAAGAAAGAATAGAATTAGTAGTTGTCGTTGAACAATAATTTACTGAAATTCTGACTTGTGACTTGAGACTGCAATGAGTGAACCTCATATGAATTGAAGCACAGATGGTTGTTGCAATGCTAGCTGATCCTATTTGAACAATGATAACATTATGCTGGTAAAATGAGGTGGCATTATAGCAAGATGCTGTGCAACATTCTACTGAAAATCTCAACTATACCGGAAAAATTAAAATACACTCTTATTTCTACGTAATTCATAGAAATAAATTATTCGACAAGAAATCTGGCAACAAGCCTACGTAGAATGATCATTTTTGTACGGTGCAGGTAAACTTAGAAACCCATTTTTGAGATTAGAAGGGTGTAACACAAGTGAAGAAATTGCTATCGTTGCGGAGATCACAGCTTGAATGAAAAAAAATCGAGAACTCGAATATGTTAAGTCCCAAATACTCTATGGTGTGAATCCACAGAGTATTTCAGACTTAACATGAGGAACTTCTTTTTGAAATGAACTCCATAACAATGATTGTAAGTCATCAACCAGCAAAATTACTAAGCTACAACAATGTTGGAACGGTGTTTTCATTTATGAACATTCGAGCCTTAAAACGCCAATTTTCATCGGTGACCCTAACGTGCACACATGAAGTTCACCACTTGGTAAATATATGCTTTCTAAGAATCTACCAATGAAACTATCAAAAAATGCAAATAATGCCTTCATGAATAATCGATATTTTTGTTTTCTATAGAAAATGAAGTTATTTAACAGCAATTTCAAGCTGTGCTTTAAAGACCACAATCCAATTTGCAGTGAATTGAAGCAAATTTACAATTAAAAAAGACTGTCCTATTCAAACTTATAGGGAACAAAGAGGAAATCACGTTCAAAAACTTTAGCATTGACCTCGACAAAATAAAATGCGACAAAGCTTGCCTCTAGATTTTGTAGTGCAATTTGAACAAAGCGACACTATATTGGTTAGACAAATGGTACAAGCTATCAAAACTGCGTCCTCATTATCCTTTAAAAGTTGAAGCAGTGGCATGTGTACTTTTAGAAAAAAAAAAGGAAATTGTATAAAAAAGAAATCATATTTTCAAGTAAATAATCGTTAACTCTCAAAACAACCACCTATGAGAACATCTTTAAACGCCAGAAATTTCATTCCAAAACAGATTACGGGAGTATGGAAAGCAGAAAATAAATGAACAAACGCAATATTGCGGGAAGGATGTGTACAAGAACGTTCAACTAATGAATAGACTGATGAATCGAAATCAAAAGTGCTAAATGTGGTGCGAAATTTCGGCGGAAGTGAACGATGGGAGTGAGTGGGATGATGTGATGTCACAAAAGTGCAAACGCTCTCAGCTTGCTCCGATTTCCATCATTAATTCACTCTCGAGAACAGAAATGCTGAGATTCCATAGAAATGCCAAATAGAAATTTACGGGAGAAGTGGTGATGTTAACGATGGCGATAAGCGACCAGAAGAGGGGACTTGTAGAACCATTAAGTAGATTGCACCATTTGAAAAAGCGAAATCAAAAGATGCGACTGCTTTGCTCCGATTAAAGATGAATAGGTAGGAGGAACGAAATAACAGCTTATTTTGAGGCTTAGGAAACACGTGGAGTCTTGGTCGGCAACGATGGGGAAAAGAAGATGGTGCGTTGCAACAATGCGATATACAGAAAGAAGTTGACGTTAACGAGGGCATGGAAGGCGACAGCCAGCAACGATCTTGAACAGTCTTCGGGTAGCTCAAGGGGAAGTCATAAATTCTAACGAAGGCAGCGATACGAGAAGGGCGGAGAATCGTTCACAGCAAAACTGCTTTTTTTGCGCTGTTTCTTTGCTTGTTCCTTATTGTAGGCACAACGAAACGAAATTAATGTCGTCATTCGTTATGAGGATAAATGTGATCTTCGATTGCAGCATAGATGACATACTAAGGGACTCACATTTGCAGATCAAAGTATGCGCAATACGAAGTAACTCATCGTTTTCCAACCTCCCATGGCGGCACATCGTTATCATCGTTCATGCAATCGTGCTCTATCGTTTTCATGAGAAATTGCAATAGGAATAATTTTCGAAAGGTTGCAGCCTTGGCTTATCTTTGGCAACTCGTTTCACATAGAAATCGCGGTCGAAGCCCAATATTCACATTTTTGATAAACACAGTTGCATGCTTTGGTAAATGCAGCTGATAGCAAAGTTTTACGAACTATTCAGAGGGGAAGATATTCGCTTGATGGCTAATGAAAGGGACTGTGATAATGGTGCGTTATGTTGAAATAGGGAAGCATAGTGAAAGCCACCTTCCTGTTGCGAAAGTGATAGGGAATGAGGTGAGGAGCAGTATGTTTTTTTTAACATATGTGTGCTATGTAGTGAATTTGCTAGGATCAGTATGTTTTAGTTTTCGGCAGGTTATTCGTTTTTACTATAGTATTCTTTTTAAAAAACAAAAGCTATTTCTACTGTTGTTTCTTGTTTCTCATGCCAACACAACGCATCACGCAGTTTTCTCGTGTTCTGTGACTTAATGGAGATTTTTTTTTTTCAGGTTGCGACCGTAGAATTTACGCTTCTAACATCCTTCACAGAGATGACGAAAACCACTGGGACGCCTGAGAGGAATTGTTTATAGTTCATAGTCTATAGCAAATCTCCCGCGAGGGTGGGGGGGGGGGGGGGCTTTGTGATCGCGAAGACTCCGAGACGAGAGCCACCGCAGTCCAAAATTTATTGCAAAGGCCCCCGCAGGGAAGGATGGTGGTGAACTTTGGACATTAACAGTCTCGTCTGTCAGAAACTAAAACTATTCACTGCTTCTTTTCTCAACCACATGCCATCAGCTGTTTCGAATCTGCTCTAGAAATCCTAAATGCTGTCACAGTTCAGGGACATATGACAGTTTAGATTGCAACATGAGCGGATATAGATGAATGAGCAGAAATAAAACCTATTATTAACGCTTAGCACAAGACAGCGCAGAGTTATCGTAGTTGACAGTATATCGAAAGATTGTAGACCCTGCAGTTGAGATATTTGCTTAAAAACTTCTCGGTTGCCCCCATTTTCCAGCCAGCACTCATATCCTCGCCAAGCGTAAAGCCACTAATTCCACCAGTTTTTAGTCTTCACAGCATGTACCTAAAAGCCTTACTAGATATCTGTAATGGTCTTGATTTGCTGAACAATGCACAAAGGACGAAGAGGGGATGGTGCAAGGAGCATTACTCTCAATGAAGAAATTTAACGCCAGTAATGAATGGCCATTCACTGAATGCAAATTCTATAATCTTAAAAGTTTCGTTGCCTTCGGTGTTTCGAAGTTCTCTAAAAAGTGGCTCTGGAGTATTCAATGTGAATGGTCAGAAAGGCACCTGCGTTATGCTTGAAGTACAAATTATAAAGTTGTAAAACTTTATAAAATACAGTGACAATGGGGACCAATTGAGGTAGTAATATTTCAGGATTTATCAATATCTCTCTTCTGTTGCTATAGTAAATCCCAAAAAGTCAAAAAATATCCCACTGCCCAGGACATATAGCCCATGTCGCGGCGAGTATGGAACGAAGTAATGGTTTATGAGCATTCAAGGTATAACCCAGTTTTCATCACAGTACCGAAAAGAGACCCCATCTGAATGTTTTAGCGAAAAATTTACCATCTTCTTCGATCCTTTCAGATTGATAATATTT
Organism: Baylisascaris procyonis; assembly: GCA_037389465.1. Classification (NCBI taxonomy): domain Eukaryota; kingdom Metazoa; phylum Nematoda; class Chromadorea; order Rhabditida; family Ascarididae; genus Baylisascaris; species Baylisascaris procyonis. The sequence goes on along the minus strand of JAZARR010000154.1, from coordinate 2,208,003 downwards.
CATGATTTTAATGATCTATGCTGAAATGAATCGGAGCTTTTTTCGTTTAAGCGATAATCGTTAGATTTCATCAAGCGTAATTTTATAAATAACATGAACGCACTTGTGAATATTTTATTATTCTCCCGGTTTTCAAGCTTTATAGTTAAAAAGGAAAGCAATTTTTTGAGCAGCAATTAGCGAATAACTTTTTTGAGTAGCGATTAACGGAAGTAAAGCAATGCTTAATTCTTCAATGAGATGTTTCGATTATGTTTCAACACGCATTTACAATTATGCATCTCCGCGAAGAAAGTTATAATGTTGCAAAAATTTTTGAAACTGAAGTATGCATTCCGCGATATCAGTAAAAGCATAAATTTACACTGAATTTTTGCACGGAAAAGATTTCCTGTTACACTAAAATTTGACAATAAACAGCATCGTTATAGTGGAAGCAATCTTTGAAGTGCGTTTCGTTGAGCAATTGGGTGTAGTGCGATACATAAGCTTATCGAATATTTCCCAAAACTGAAACCCGTGCAGAATTTTGCTAACGGATATTGCCAATAATTACGACCTTTGTTGCCTCTTCTAATCGGAAACTGACTATAACCATGCTCACTAAATGAATTAGTCCTTCAATAGGGAGCCGCACTCTAAAATCTCTTTATGGTCTAATAAACGAAAGCGCCAGTAGTTTCTGCAGTTTATATGCATATAGCTTGTACACATATCGCTTTATCGTAAAATATCGTGAAGCGACGACAGCTAAAAATATGCTTTCCCGTTCCCAGTCCCCCTATTTTCGTCTGAATGAATTACGATCGAATTAATCGGAAACTTAGCTGCAACCCGAAGATTCCACAATAAACATGGAATCATGATAGAAAATCCACAACTTACAACTGTCCAGATGGCTGTCATTCGACGTTGAACGCTAAGAAGTTTTTGGGCAAAAGAATGTCGTTTCATAGTGGTAAGTTGATAGCGCGTCACAACTGATTGACATTAAATGTTTTCTGCCTATACAAACAAGCCGCCGAACAATAGACGATAATTCTGCTAGTGCAAGCTTATTTGAGACTCTCAATTGCGTGCGACTTTTTCAAATTTGTGGAAAAAGTGCACCAGGAAGAAAACAAGCTGCGTACTTGCATTTTAACAGTTTTTTTTTTTTTTGTGAAGCGACTAATAATGCCCTCTTTCGTAAAACAAAAATGTTTTACGAATCTCTAGCTTAAAGAACGAGCTTAGTGCAAACCTGATCAGTTGTATAAAAGAACATGCTTGTAAAATTGTGGTTCATTTTGGATAACGTATATGAAAAACGTTTAAAAATGAATTAAGTTATCCTGTGGTGCAAGATATAGCGACAAATTTTGAAAGTTTTACGCCGTTTTTGCGTTTGTCGAGTCGAAATATAGAATTCAGCCAAGGAAGTGATGGAATAATAAGGATAAGGATAATAAATGAGTTAAGATGGTCATCACTACTGGCTGTGTGAAAGATGATCTAGAAGCGTTCGTTGATTACTTCTCACTTCTAGACGTTTCCTACGCCAATAGACGAACAGCATAAATAGACTCAATTCACTGGCTATTCATATAATGGCCTCCACTGTTCATTTGCATCATATCACTAGGTTCATTGTGTGTCAAATGAATACCTGCTTCCAATATTCTCGGCATCCGCAGACCCATATAAATAGTTGCGATAAAACCTATATCGCCTCGGTCAGGCCTGTTAAGTGCATAAACGAAATTCTAGTTCTACAGGTGAGTTTACAGTTAGAAATACAAATACAAATACAAATAGCCTATATTATTCGGTTTGTCAGTCTGTTCAATTTCGATGGTTCCACATTTAACACTGTGAAAGAAACAATCAGAACGATGAATTGCCTTTTCAGAATTTTTTAACGATAAAAAGTAGCGGAATAGGAATCCGCATATAGGAAGCGAAGATCATAGCGTATTGATCTCAGACGAACGAAACGTTAACGCTGAAATAACGCAAAGATTGGAATAATATCCACTCGGAAGTAATTCTAAATAAACTTGCCTTCAGCGTTACTCTTCGTAAAGTTTGCGCAGTTGTAGAAACTGCCATATATCGATTAAAGCTAGATCTTTTATTATAATCAACGGATCTCATATCTTCGACAATATTTTTGTAGAACTCCACAACGAGCAAAAGATGAAGTGAAGTGTTCCTGTCGAAGGTTTAATGCTAGCCAAGTATGTAGCGATCGATATACGATGGCAAGCAATTAGCGTTATATGTACGAATGACCGAGTATTAAATTATTTTGTGATCGCAAATGAAAATTGATTTAGCGCTCTATTGAATCAATTGCCTGACGCCATGTTAACAGTGTAATAGCTAATATTTCAGCACCTAAAAGCTTCATTAAGCAGCAGTAAATATGAATTGAATGAATGATATAAATGCGAAATCTTATCATAAACCATCAATATCACTTTATAAACGGTAATATTTTACTATTATTGATGATAATGAAAGTAAACGAAGAAAGCCGCAAATTTTGCATATGTAAATTTTTTAGGCCAAATGATTGAGTAAAATATGAATACATAATTCATCGGAAAGTTTGTTGAAGAATGCCCGAGAAATGCTGTTAGCAATGAGTAACAAAACCTCAATGTTTTCATGAAAGAAATCAAACTGTAAAATCAAATGGAGCAATTTGAAGCGCTCAATAAGAAAACCATGGCTAAAATTCTCGAGGAATATTTTTGACTAAGTATTAGGTGAAACCATGATCCAGAAAACGCTCGTGGACTTTTTTATTGGATGTTGCGATATTAACGAAAATCGGAGCAAAGAGGAGATGCAAGCTTATGAGGGATTGGTTTCTTTGCGATCAGTTTTGTAGAAATGAATCTTCGAAAATGCATACAAGTTTTTCGTAGATACATCCACCTATAGCGGCTACTTTTAAAGTTGTAATAACTTCTTTGACGAGTCGCAAAATATAGTTGCAATGTTGTAAAGTTGTAATTTGTATAAGTTGCAAAAATAAGTTGTGAAAACGAGCTAATGTTTAATATTGCAATGGTCTACTTTATTGTATGAATCATAATATGAAATTACTTAACACACTTTTCAGTAGCTTGTGACTTGAAACGATCAAAAAAGCTTTAAAAAAAGAATGCTATTTTGCGGTTTGCAATTATAAACCTATAAAGCACGATGAAAGCATATGCGATAACGCATTCACCACTTAACTGATGCAAACGCTCGTTATCTCACATAACACATTACTTTTCATGGGGTTTTTAAAAATTCCTATTCAGAAAATGTGCTCTCATTATATCCTGTTTCTTACGTCTATAGTTTCAGCTATCATCCGTCCATACGGTAATTTCAGCTCGAAAGTTACTGTATTAGAAACACGGAATTTGATGGGGAACAGTACACGTCCTGAATTTGCATCCTGAGCCAACATTCAAGTTGATCCATTAGCAGTGAAACGAGCTGTGATTGTTTGAAGGTTCCTTAAATTTTGGTGCATTCTGCAGGTGGTTGAGCTTTCATTTCACGACGATTTGGTCGGAAAACAAAAATGAATCCTTTGCAGATTTGTATGAATGGTTGCATCAGTTATAATACAGATGGCCCACCGAATATTAAATTCCGACGCGCCATTCATGAAACCGATTTGCGGGATGAGTGAAACTGTTTCAGCTAACATCTTGCCTATCTTATTCACAGATTTCACTCCTTCTTCGAGTTGACCCATTGCGATATGCGAACTTCAACCAGTGCAGAATGCATCGCGATCAATCGCAAAATTCGTACAAATTTTTCGCAGCTTTAAGTGGTAGACTCCATGAATGAGTTGAAAATTTGTTATACAGACCACCTGTTGGTATGAAGCGTTGACCTACCTTTCGGAAAGTTAAGGGCATATTGCTTTGAGTCGTTAAACAAAGCGAACGGAAGAAGGTACCGATAAAGATGGCTGTGAGAGTGAAATAAAGCGTGCAGGGTATTCGCTCAACCACAAACGAAAAGGAAGCGCAATTGGGAATTGTTCACAGAAAAACTAACAGTTTGTTTCGCTTATTTCAATCAGTATCGTCCCATTTGGATAGCCATTGCACGCTTTAAAAGACAAGCAACAAATAACTAACAAAGTCCGTTGAAAAATGATACCAAATAGAACAATCAGTCAGTATTCCACTATGAAGTTGTCGACGAAAAAAATAGGATTTCTCCATTGAGATATGAGATGGAGATCACTGATAACAGAAGGAGGAAAGGGAACGATATTAAGGACTATAGGACTAAAGCATAAAAGGAAAAGGATTAAAAAATTAGTGACAACAAATTTCAAAAGTTCTGATAGCAAGCAACATGGGGCATCTACTTAGGCAGTAAAATTAACGTGCGCAGTTCCATCAACGCTACCGACCTTAATTAGGGCCCATGATTACCCTTGAAGGCCTTTTCGCAACTTATTGTCCAGTGGTCACAGAGTATTTTAATAAACATCAGTTTCCTTGCACATTGCGAGCGAAAACGATAGAGCCCATGATGCTTGCAATGTGTTTTCATTTTCTGCTTTAGATTAGCGTAATTTGATACTCACAAAGCAATCAACAAAAGGGGTGCAGCGAGCCATGTAATCGACTAACTCGTTATTATTGAGCAACTTTTGAGGGAATTTTTGTCGTATTAAAGTAATGATTAATTTCAGCTTTTCCAACCTGACGAAACAAGTTGCTCGTTGAAAAATGAATTGGAATTAGTCACATTTTTCAATGAACAGATAACCGTACTTAAATTGAACTTTATCGTTGTTGATTAAAAAGTGAACGAATGTATAAAATCAATGAAACACATGAATAGAGAAGTGATTTTTTAAGGTACAATAGCACATTTGAATAATATATGACGTAACTACAAAATAGTATAGAAGTTAGAAAGTTGTGCACACTCAATGCAACAGGTTTGTCGCTTAAACTGCTTTCCGGGAACGTCTATTGAAAAGTATCGTTGAATTTAAAAGCAAAGTCTAATAGGCGTTAAAGGGCAATTGAATCGACGAGTACGATGAAAATTTTAATGCGAGTCAAGATTTAATGGCTTCAAGAATTAAGCGACCATTTTACATATTCCTAATTTGAGAATGGGATAGCGAAAGAATTAAGAAAAATAGATAAGCAAAAGCGCATATGAGACGCATACTCATAACGCATGTCGTCCTCACTCGATTCATACACTTAAACTTGAGTCATTGGAAATTATAGCCAATATTTTCAATTTTTCGACTGTGATGAGCAAGAACTCGTGGCATAGACTGAGAAGAAAAATAGAAAAAATTTCTGTCATTTCATTAAGCATGACAGATTCAAATATGGAATAACGTATAACAATGGAGATCAATGGAGACGAAGGAATAAAAAATGCATAATAATTGTCCCCGCAGTGATGATCCAGGAAGTAGACAGCGGACATGGTGCTCACAAATATTTGAGGAGATCTTTCGCATGTAATTGCATTAGGCTATGCAATTTGCAAATCGATAATTGTATAATAGCTTCTTTGGTGGCCGCAATTTATTTCTTCATTGATATGTTAGAAGATGTTGTTAGAAGTTTTGTATCTGTTGAAGTTGTATTTGTATATGTGCGCGTAAGTGTAAAGATTTCTAATCTATTGGAATTGAGTAAAAATTGATGTGACTTTCAAATACGAAAATTTCCGTTGACTAGATACAAACAGTTATCATAGAAATATATCCGCATTAAATATCAGCGAAAGAATTTATCGACAATAAGATGCTCTTAGCGCATAACCAATGTAGAAGTTCATAAGTGATTCGGATATTAGAATAAAGCTTCACTGAGTCTGTTTTCTGAGTGTTTTATCAGCGTTCATTTCAATGTTTTCTGAGTGTTTTATCAGCGTTCATTTCAATGTTTTCTGAGTGTTTTATCAGCGTTCATTTCAATGTTTTCTGAGTGTTTTATCAGCGTTCATTTCAATGTTTTCTGAGTGTTTTATCAGCGTTCATTTCAGCTTCCTCAATCTCTAATCCTGTCGTTTCTTAAGCAACGTCAGCATTCACGACGCAACGGCAAAACTTGTCAGGTGTGAAAAGCCATCCATCATGCTAATCACGTAACCCCAACAACAGCTATGATATATATATATATATATATATATATATATATATATATATATATATATATATATATATCCTCACGCGCTAGTTATAGCAAAACATATATAGAATGGAAATCAATGAAAAAAGTTTACAACTCATGCGTAAGAAATGTGAATAGCAAAAGGATGTTGATTCTATCATGACAGATCTTGACTGATTTTGCAAATCCGAGAATCTCTGAGATTGAATGAATATAAGATTTGCGGAATAATCAATGTCACACTTGTAAATATATAAATGAAAGCACAGAGAACACAAGAGCAATATTTTCCGGAAGGTTTATGAAGCGCGCAAGATGTGCGCTAAACCGTTGCCATTGCGACTCGTTTTTTGTAACGTTACGCGGCCCATTGGCAATCTAATATAAGTTACGAATGAAGAGGATGTTTTCATTAAGTGCAGCTGTTTCATTGAATCGGATATGGCAAAATTTTTCAGATCCCTTTTTCCCAATCTTTGGTACCTCCGCTCGTTCCCCTCCCCTCCCTTGTATCACTCACCTCTCTGCTTCTGCTTTCCGATCTCCGTACAAAGCAATAAACTGTGAAAACAAAGCGGTAAAAAAGAAACAAAGAAGCGTAAGAACTTACCCGATTTGGTACAAGACACTCCATCATATGCGAAGTCCGAAGCTAGCAATCTGCCTGCAGCGGCAATTGTTTCACTTGAGGGCCAAGCAAAAAGCGCATCCGTAATCGATAGAAGACTAACCGAAGTGGTCGTACGCTATTGATGATCGCTGCCGCAGTCTGCTGTGCACGCACACCAACACCTCCTTTGCACTTTTCCGTTATATTTTATTCCTAAAAGTGCATTCTAATAATCCAACATTAACAAACCAATAGGAAATTATTTCTGCCTTTCTTTTCATATTCCCATCAGTGAATATCTGACTCATCATTCACATCGCTCCCACAAAAATACGTCATAAATAATGCTGCACTAGCCTAAAATTAATTTCTAATGAAGACTGAAATAATTCGAGAAACGAAAGCGAGTACTTGTTATTTCCGATGAGAAATTATGGAATCAACTGCACAAGCTTTGCCATTGAATCTATTCTTGGTATTGTTTTGATGGTACTTCGATATTGCAACTTTTTACAAGGATCATTTGATTAAACCCACTGACTTTTAAGAGGCTTCAGTAACTGTTAAATTCGATAGAATTTACACTTAAGATAAGGCCAGGCACCATGCGGTTTACCGCCTGGTTAGGAAACCAACGTCATGGAAGAATTATTTCTTGTTTTTTTGGCTCCTGACCAGTAATCTTTTTGGATTTTTGATGAGAGATATTGTTGATGACTTCAATGAGATTGAAACTTTCCAGTTAAGAATTTTCTGGAAAGAATTTTGCTGCACAATTTTATCGCCATTTTTGAGTTTTCAGAAAGTCGAAGAAGCCAGACATGTCTTACAAGCATAAAAAACTCTAAATCCCGGCTTCATCACCCCTTCCGACTTACACATTCGCGCGCATACACACATATGAGCATACGCATACGGTGTTGACGAACCTGAATGCTCGCTTAATGAATCTTTGCATTGAAAGACCTACTGCGAGCCGCATACAACTGCAGCGTATAAGATGGCAAACTACATTCTGCTAGCAATTCAGTACAGCTTAGAAAGGGCATTCATTACCTACTGTCCTTCTATTAGTGGATATGGTTGGCCGATTTTGAAGTCAGAGATAACATACTGGAAAATGTGTCACGAGAAATTCTTTTCAAACGTTTGTTCAGATTACGCAATCCCAACAATGAAGCTCTTCTGCTCATTTTCAGTCTAAGATCGCCTGAATATCACTTTCTTGTCACCAACCTTATCGCCAATCTTATACTGTGCTTCAAAATTGTTAAAGATTTCCCCGATTTCATTTAATTCAACGTTCCCTTTTTACCATCAGCGCAAACTATTTTTTCCGCGAGTCTCAACCTTAATTTCAGTTTACGACTTCTTATATTATTGGGCAATTAAACTGTGGAATAAACTTCCCTTTGGTGTCGTCTCAGCGCCTGATATATTTGGGCTCAGTAATCACCTAAAGCGTTTCGATCTCAGGAAAACCTATGAGTTCATGTTTAACTGATACCGACTTTTTGATCATCGTGATCGCGTGCTTCTAATACTTCCACGCTTTGTCGTATGTTCTGAATTTTCCTCATTCCACTAACGAAATAAAGATCCCACAACAACAAAAACAACATACAAAAAACATATATGCAAGCTGACATGGGAACGCAAATACACACAAGCGCATAGACATGCGCGCACACTCCACGCGTAGTCGAACCTGCGAAACAGTACAGAACGAATGTATGAATGACCGAACCAGTTCCCTATTATGGCCTTTTGATTCTTTGGCTAGTTGCCTGGAGGCATTCGATTTATGCTGCAAGTTTGCCGCAGTAACGTCACTTACTCGTTGATCGAATAATCTACCCGCCACAAGTAAACATGCGCATTCTCACGATAGGCATATATAACATGCACACTCAAATACCCACATACATGCAAGCACACAAACACATATATGCATGTCGCACACAGACAAAATGAATGTGATGTTTATTGAGGTGGAAATGATGGCAATATTTTCAATGTTTGTGATCTAATAAATCTATATTCATCGTAAAGCCTATCTCAGCATCTCTTCAGGGACAATAAAGACTATTTTCGAAGACTATACAACATAAATTGATTCTGCTCGTTCTTGTGGTACTGTCTTTGAACTTACACTCGGCTACTGAATGCAGCGGGAGAAAACTAATGAAGTTTAGACTGCATCAACTGCATTATTCAAGCAAGTCATTCGCTACATCTCTTGTTGCCTATGACGCTCATAAGCACAAATAACAACTTGAAATGAGCGGCGATCACCTGTTTAGCCGTCAGTGTAATAGACCTTCATATGTGACATACATTTACACGATGAAAGGAAATCAACGCCAGTGCACAAGTTGATATATGAGAAGCAACAATGAAGAGAACAAAAATACATTCAAGTTTGCTTATTTCCTATTGGGATATTCAGTTTTAATATTAGCAATCATGCTGTTCCACGTTGCATTATTCATAAATTTGGCTATATTTTTCGAATCGTGTAAATGCAATGCTTTTATCTTGCTAGAAAAACTTTTAAGTATATTGTTTTGGAATATTTTTTTAGGAGAAACGAGTAGAAAACACTATGACGTAGTGATGTTTGTTGATGACTTAGCAGTGAAACTCTTTTCAAAAAACATTATTCAAAAATTAAACGCAACGCCCAAGCATCATTTTTAGCCTTGACAACCAATAACATCGCTATTTTTGTATATACAGCTAAGCATTTTTCTCTCCACCATTCAGCGTGCGAATATTTCAAAGAGAGAAACTCAATGCGTAGATATTGAAAGAAGAATAAAAACGCTCGTCGACTCATCGAGCATCTATCTGCCTTTATGAAAAATCCCTCACGTTTATTCACATGTTAAACCGTTTTATTTGCAATGATAATTTCTGTTTTATATCATTTTGAAACAATAATATAATTACTACAGGTGGCAAGAACCGCCTGTTTATGCTCTCATACAATAAATTACTTTCGTAAGTAGCAGTATATAGTAGTACTCTATACTACTAGATTATAGTAATTTTTTATTGAGGCGCAATTACACCAAAGACAAAGCTGAAGCAAAGAAAGAAATCATGAACAATCTGAATAATCCCAAAAACGGCCAATTACGTAAAGCTGCGGTTCTCGAAAATCCATTTTAAGGAACAATAATGAAACTGGGAATGATAATTTTAGGTCGTGAATTCCGAATCACAACTGGGAGTATGGAATAGTTTACATAAAGAGTGTGCAGCTCTTATATTCGATGGAGCATTTCTGCAGGATTGAATGACGATGAATGAATAGAACTCATTTGGCTAAGATAAGTTATTTCAAACAATAAAATGGTAAATCCCAGAGAAGCTCATTACAACAAATTCCCTTTTGGGCAACTGAGGTATTTTCAGCAATTCAAGACTATTTAAAATGTGCCTCACGCTTAGCTTTTTCTTCAAAATGAGATAAATTTACTTTTACTAAACTTCTTAACAACTTTTAAGAAATTCGTTCGCAAATCAGCTAATGTATTCGGGTGCAAATTCAATATAGGTGCAGCGGATGCCCATTGTGCCACCCATTAAGAACAGAGGGTTGCCAGTTTTTTCAAGAAGGACAACCAGTTTTTTTTTTCATGAAAGAAGTACAGTTGCACATTAGAACTAATGAGTGTGGACCAGAAATTCGTGCGGAATTAATGTGTTCAATGTCAAACATACATATAAATGAAATATAACGATAAACGACGCAACAATTATGGGCAATTTGAGGCATACTTTCGCAGAGCGTAAACAATGTAGGGAACTAGGAAAAGTAGAGCAATCTAGAGTGCATTTGGCAGGAATGGAAAATAAATGTACATTGTTAGCATCCGTGATGAAATAGCGAGGCGTTCATAAATGATGGCCAAAATGCAAGCTGGTTTCGTGATATGTCTGCTAAAGGACAAAAAGCACGAGAAAAACTTGATGTAGTAATTTTACAGCATTCTATGGTGTATCAACGGTTGAAAAAGGTGCGAACCTGACTGTTACCTAAATTGTTACCTAAATCGTTACCAAAATGTTTTGCTATTCCTAATCTGTATAAAAATCCCTACAAGTTTAGGTATATAGCGCGAGCTATCAAAAATTCGCTTAAACCCTTACCTTATCTTCTATGGTACACCGCATTTTATAATTTCTTAAAAACCCCTATGTAATTATTAAAATATAGCAGGTCAAAGAAGCCACATTAATTATTACCACAGTATAAAGAATTCTCATGAGTTTTGGGTGTAATTAATAAATACAGTAAAGATATAAAAACGGTTTTGGCTACCGATTTCTCCACTTTGTTTATTGCACTACCCCACGATGTTATCATTAGAGCAATAGACTATTTAGCATACTTGTGCTTTGAAAATTCCAAAAAAAACCTACCTCAGAACGTGTGGTAATAAAATTTTGTTTTACAAAGACAATTACGAGTTCAACGGGCATTTTCTTGCCTTGGGTAGGGCACAAATCATGGAAATAATTAAATTCTAACTTAGTGAAAATTGTGTTATTTTTGCCGGGTTCATTTTTAGACAAACAAAAGGAGTGCCCATGGGTGGAAATGCCATCCCGATATAGGTGATTTCATCTTGTCCTTTATGGAATATGCATATGCCAAAATTTCACGTTTTAACGCCATTTGTTGTAGGTACGTTGATGATCTCCTTATATTCAATGTCGATCAATTTCACAACATTGCTAAATTAATTTATGGAGACTCAATACAGATAGAGATCACATACGATGGTAACACAGCGACCTTTATGGACTTAAACTTAAATATTACCTCTAATGGTGTCGTCTCAAGTGCCTACGATAAAACGGATCAATTTACTTTCTCGGTAAATAAATATACTCAATCAGACAGTAGCATTCCACTTTTTATACACAAAAACCAAATAATCTCTCAAATTTTTAAACTTAGTAAAACTGTGCTCATTTAAGGCCGATTTCATCAACTAATATAAAGGACTGCTTAAAAACTATAAGGACAAAGGTCTTAGTGCAATTCTAGTAGAAAAATATTTATATACAGGTTTAATGAGCAAACTAGAATGAATGTGTAAGTTCTTCTGTCCTTAGACAGGGTGCCAAAAGTTTGATTAGCGAAATCCTTCACGGACTCTACTTTTTTTAACACTTATTAATCATTCCTATTGCATAAATTGTTTTTCTTTGTATAGCCCTACAAGTCACTTGCATAAAGGGGCTATTTCTATAGGTTTAGCATTAAATAAATGTTGCTCTACTTGTGCTAACACTTCATATCACGATCGCTTTGATCACGTATATCAAGATTATTGATTATCGCTCTTCAATAGTGTATTTATCAATGGAGCATTTATTTATGTAACTTATTATATTAACCTATGTCTCCTTTATTCCATCTTCCACCCACGCATTTGTTTTACTTGCAACGAACCATCAGTTTCGGTATTAATATTAGTATTCTGTTCTAGCATTTTTTATTAATATTTCATCCTGAGAATGTTTTAGTGAGCTTCAAATAATATAAATAATATTGCTTCGATAGGTCTTGTATTAAACGTAGATCAAATAAATATTGCTCTATGTGTTACTGCTGTTAGCTCGATGCAGTCAACATCTTCACTCAGATTTATCGATTATCAATCATCATCGTTTATGTTTTTGGTGTGACTTCTTTCCACTGTATGGTTTAATTTGCATTGACTTATACTCTGTATCTAACTTCATAGATATATTCTAATTGTATCTTAGTTTTCATAAAGGCTCTTCTATTTTACCGTTCTTCAGCTTTGATTTTCCTTTATTCTTTCGGACTGTGGGGTAGGTTAGTGCTATCATGCACAACTTTTATGTTTACTACAATTTTTCTCAGTTTACATTTTTCATTTATTTAGATAAGATTTCTTGATTTCTACTTTTTTCTACTCTTAATTAAGCTGCCTATGTAGCTTATATTAACGATGGCCCTCGCATAACTCAGGCGCATACGTCAACGGATAAGGAGCGAAATACGGCCACCTTTTGTTCTCATAGCTAATCTATTCGCGTCTCACTTCTTGCATTCTTAATATCTATCTAGCATCCTAACAGCTGTTTACAACTTTGTCTAACCACACGTTTACTAGCTTACTCGCTATTCTATTTTACTTCAACGAATACTATTTAAAATAATTCAAGGCACATCTTTGCATTTGTTTTTCTGCTAGACCAACTATCAGAATTGCTAGAAGTCTACCTGTATATTTGTTGTTTTTTTTTTTTTTATAATACTGCAATGTTTAATAAAGCTTATCTATACATTTATTTAACATCACCAAACTTTTAAGCAAGTTGCCAAAGATCTCCTTGCAAATTTGTTTCTTCCTCTATAAAACCATAAATTTTAACTGAAATCTACATATATTTTTCAAAAAAAAAAGTTTTCAACTCGCTCTATTTTATAATTTTACATTCTATAAGGGTATACTGACACAGTGCCGATGTAAAAGGCCCTATTTTATATGCATAATGGATTTGTTTCCATTTGTTTTCTAAAAGAAATAAAAATATGAGCAGAGATAGGAAGTCATTGCAGAAAGAACGTTGTAAAATGATTGCAGCAGTGAAGTTGCAAAACTGCGTTGAAAATTATTTGCGAAAGTGAATATTGTGAATTTTTCCTATGAGGACTATCTCGCTTTCCATCTTGTAAGTGGTATTTCGGATTATTCTTTCTCTCGAACTTACCCTTCTCTTTCTCTTTCCCTTTTTCTTATGCTTATGAGGGACATGTAAATTCTGCTTTTTTGCTTGCTGCTACTTCCTAGTTAGCTGCTATGAATGATGGGACTTGGAGTTCGGATTTTTTAAATGGTGTTGAACTCCTTTGACTAAAATCATTTGTGAGCTTGGTCCACAACTATGCATTGAAGAATTTATGTACCAAACCTCTGCGCACCTTTATATTATGTGGAGTGTAACTCATAGATTTGAATGCGAAGTTTGGAATTTCTTGCACACAATAGGTTGCATAGATCAAGCACATTGTGGATTAACGACGTTTCGCGCTGTACCTCAAACACGAATGGGTGGGCTTATTTGTGTAGGTGAGCAGAAATTCGAAAAAAAAACGAAACGAGCATATCAGAGAAGCATCGGAAGCGTGGAGGATTGCTCCATGAGGGAATTTAGTGCTACTTCCTTGATGTTCTATACATTAATATCACCAATTAAGTTACAGCCTTCTCGTTCAAAGTGATTTTTATCCACTGCTTGTTTCTGGCGACTCCTCATTCTCTCTCTCTCTCGAATTTTGGTTGTGATTTCTAGGTTTATGGTTGTGGATCGTCAGTCATGCCAACTGTTGTCATTTTATATTCTTTAATCGTTTTGCATTTGCGAAGCGCATTATTGTTACATGCTAAAAGAAGCGTTATAAAATGTGATGAATATATTCTATAACACAGGTTGCCTTCCATCAATTTTCAAGTTGAAATGCTAAAAGAATCGAGAAACAACTAGTTGGTCTAAAAATTTTAATGCTTTTTTCAATCGCTTTTAGTGCATTTCACATCGGTTGAGTAAAAAAGAATCTTTTGTGGAATTATTTCTTTGAATGATCAATTGAAATATATGAATACAGGAGCAGGTATCTCTTATTGTTTCTAAAGGTTCATGAAGCTGGCTGACCAGATGAGTCCCACATCCTCTACCTTAGATGCGCACGTTGAGCGTCGTACATTTTTCCTTCCCCTCCCTCCCACTCCTGCTCCCCAACTCCCCCCCCCCTCCCCAGTCGATCTTTTTGTTTGCATTGAAAGTTTCTTTACATCTCGGAAACAAGACAACGGACGGCTAGTGAAGTGGATTCTCGTTCGACAGGAGAGATCTTCGCTGCTGAAATAATTACTTCGGCTGATCATAAAGATGAAATGATTTCCTCGATTTTACATCGCCACTCTTTAGTGATTGCCTTACAAGTAGTGGCGTTGGCGTGTAGTGTCTGTGGATGTCTGCAGATGTCCGTAGAAATGTGACACATTTTCAATCACGTCAAATATTCGGTATTTTAATTTAGCGTGCGTAGTCTTTGAAATCCGCAGCTCTAATAAACCTAAACAACCCTGGCTAGCATAAAAAATTGTCGAGAGTGAGTTTAGTTTCATTTCGTAGGGGTGTTCTTAGAGACGAATGCATTTTCCCATGGATTACAGTATATGCAGTCATAGACGTTGATGGACAGGATTGTTGAGGGGAGGTAAAGCGTACGCGTGGGAAGTAAACAAGCAATGTGCTACTCTTGCATAGCTAATGCGTTTTTTCGGCGATTGCAGGTGGAAGTTATCCGCAGAAGTCTATTCATTCGTATTTGCTAAGTATTAGCAGGCTGTACGTTTAGCTTTTTCTTCTAACCCCATCTAGGCATACATCCTCGTAGGTAAAAAAAAATGCATGGAAACATTTGAGACTACTGTTTCTTTGCAGATATTATTTAATTATTTTTAGACCGTTCGAAAAAGTCGGCAACGAGTAGGCGGTTCAGCTAAATGCGCTCATATATGCAGGTCTATTAGCACGGTTCAAGTAACTAAATCAGTGACCGCTTGTCTAGGATCATATTAATTATGCAAATTTGGTTGATGTACAGAAGAGCTGACATCCGAACCACCTTGATGTCAATTCGGCTTGGAGAAAATTGGCCCGCTGAAACAATCACAGAGACAAACAGACGAAACGCGATTATTTTCTAGCGCTTAGTTTCTTTTATAGGAACAAGCAAGCAAGATGCAAATCACTAAGAGAGATATCTACTGACGTTTGTTAAGTTAAATATCGTGTGCAGGGTGATCTATTGCGCATAGGCTTTCAACATAAAGGGTACATCTTTGTCATTCTAAAAGCGCTAAAGCCATGAAATTTCGATCTCAATGATAACATATATAATGGCAACATAGCAAGGAAATTTTTTATTCTTGAGAAGGGATTGACACTATTAGCCTAGTTCCTGTCTCACTAATGACATGTGATTGGACAGATTCTGCCTAACTGCATCGGAAAACCTTCTCTACTAACTGAAAACTCCACTCGCCTTTTAACCCTCCAGCTTCCCGTCTAGGTCGCATTCATGGAGGGCGGTCTTGAGCAGCACTATATTACGACAATGGTGACTTAGGGCCAAGCAGATACGCACTACGTTAGTGCCTAGGAGAGGCTGCAGACGGCATCCATCAGAGTCAGTGCAAATTATGGTCAACCGATGACGGGGCAGTTTTCCCCCCGCCGTACCCATCAAAAGCAAGAATCTTCATTTAGTACGATAAATGGGAGAAATGCGGACCATTATAGCAGAAACGGGGACCGAAGGCTGAGTGAAACCGTGGTGCTGCAATGGATAATGAGGGTTTCTTAACAGCAAGTATTAGTGATCAGATTCTGTTGAGTATCATTTAGATTCTCTCGATATGACTGTTTGCCTAATGGGACGAGGTGTAATAAAGGATTACGGAAGGTTGCTATTCTATTCCATATCCACTGGCAGTTACCTTGCCATCGGCTACGAGATTTAAAATTCGATGTATTATTTTCTACTATGTCATGCGTTTTTTGTCCTATATTTCTGCATAATTCATTTTCATTTGGATCTCTTCCTCTCTTCAAGCGATCATTGCTGTTGATGTTTTACTCGTCTTGCTGAATAATATCTCTCAAGAGACGATTTTTGTGGAAGTTTGGTCTGCTAATTTTCTATATTCACTTCCATTCTATAAACCAAATATTTGAGGGTTGCAACATGAGTCTAATCGTTTGTCCCTTATCACATTTGGAAGGCAAAAGAAATATCGTCGGTTGCTTTATAGAAAAGGCAAAAGAAATTCCCTTAATGGACGAAGTGAACATAGACATCTCGATGACGAAATGGAATGCTCATTCATTTCATCGCATTCAAAAAAAAAACTTTGTGAGCATAGTGTTGAAGTATGAATGCAATGCAAAACATCTCTCTTGCCAAAGTATGCAAGAAAAGAAATTCATCAACTACCCTCTCTCTATTCACTATTCCAGTAGTCTGCTTTAGCAGATAATAGCGCTACATGAGTGAATATGCCTACTAGAAAGGTTAATATGGTATATACTTGTGCCACAGGCTGGCTAGTTTCATGAATCGCTAACAAATAATAAAATATTTACGATGGCGAGCTTATATTTTAGCTAATCCGAAGACTCGGTAAAACCATGAGCAGGAAATTTGCATTTTTATATTTTGGCCGATTCAAAATGAAGGTCCAAAAGGCTATAAATAAATGCAAATTTTCTGGGACATTTAATGGGGGCTCGGTGCCATTGTTATGTCTTTAGGTGGCTATAGTTTTGTTGAAATTGACGCATCAACTTGAATGTTCGTTTAGAAGATCATTGGATTGCGCGAATTACGCTCAGCGAATTGACACCTCTACTTCGAATAGTTTTTGGGTTGAATTCAGTTGACAGACGGATGCAGGCACATGGAGGTGACTTCACCGAAAAGTGGCGAAAGAGAAGGATGCAATAGGAAAAGAGTTGAAAGGATTGGAATTATGAATGTCACAAACTCACGAAATGTAACGTTATTAGAAAAGGTATGACAATCATAGCAAATTCCACGACCATTACTGCAGCCATCCCATATATAGAAATTCTCGGTTTTTTCGTCGAATAGCGAATTCACCTCATCCCCGCCCTTTTCTCATGCAGAGATATAAGCGTATCGCTAGAGCGTATCGCTTTTTCAGTATCTGGGATTATTATGCCGTAGGTTTACGGGATGCATATTCAGTTGTAAAGGTGTACAATATCTAGTCTTCTTGACCTTTCTTTCCTCCCTTAGTTTCTTATTTACCATAACAGACAAAAAAGTGTATTTCTTAGGCTGAATATACTTTAGGTTGAAACTTGTTTATAGTTTTTGAGTGCACCTCTAGCCTTCGTGTGACAAACGAGCGATATTCCACACTAATGCATGATTGCATTAATTTTCAAGTGGCATTCAATTCTAGTAAAGCAAAATTGAAAGTGGCGCAATGTATATTGATGTTTCCTAATAATATTGCTAGCTTTGGTGATTCTGTGATTGAAATTGTAAAAATGAGCGTTCTACTACTTTCCTAAGATGATTCACTTTGTTGTTATCGAAGAAGGGTAAAGCAATATGGTATGGATTCCAAAAAATACTATCCTCCTTCAGATGTTGCTATTTTGTAGAAACTTCTGTCCACACTGAAATTTAGCCTCGTTTGGGGCACCTTTCGTAGAGATTCTTAAACGCATTCCCACTTTTTTCAATCATAGTCTTCCGCTGTTTCAATTTCACCACCTCGTGTTGTAGGATTATTTCAATTCGGCCACCATATGTTGTAGGATTTGCGTTCACAGCCAGGAGGTTGAATTCTTTGTCCGTTGTAGGTGAAATTTTTTTCCAGAAGTTATAGGATCAAACCAAGCAATGCGATTTGATTCGTTGATGGATCATAGAAGGTGGAGCACCTAAGTCGGTGGTCACAGGGGAGCAATTTGGAAGTGCATATGTGAGTATGGCCGCTGTCTTGGGCGATGACCAATGAGGCGCCGTTGACCCTTGCTTGGTGTTTGCGTTATGCTCATGTTTGCATATGGTTTAAGCTCGAATGCGTGTTTTTCACTCGCTATGAAACGTCTTGCAACAGCATTTGCTTGCGATGTGTTGTATCTCGTGTATTGATCATTTGCATAACCTCTCAACAATCTTCCGTTTACATCTCTCTTTACCGAATCTTCTCGCTAGTCTATGGACATTGTAGTTTTAAGTTTTAATAAATAATTCTGTGCCATTGCAATGTACCCTTGCAAAAAGAAATAAAAACTGAGCGTCAACTTTGCAAAAATCTGCTGTTCAAAGTCATTTGAAGAATATATATGATTGCATAGTTTCAAGTGAACTTAATAACATTCGCGAGATTGCACAAATTATTTTCCGTAAAACATTGAAAATTATTCACTTTTTTGAAATTTTTTAGTAAACAAACTTTGGGGAAACTGCACTATATTTATTATTACTGCAGAAGTTGCAATAGAAAAAGAAAACTGAGTTGTTTTTGCGATAAGTTATGGTGTTTTTGAAAATTCGTATAGTTTTGCTTTCGTTTTGCAAATAATCTGGTAGAAGAAATGTAATTCCTTAAGAATTGATGGCATACCAGTGTTATTTCTAGCGGAAAAAAAGTGGCATTCAGCTGAGCACTCTTAAACCTGTTTTGTGAGACAGCCGCTTTATAGAATTGGTGCCAGCTGCTATTTTGTGACTCAATGCAAAGCAAGGCCAAATGCGCATATGTGCTCTAATGTTTAATATGTGCCGATTTTTTTTATTTTTCACTCCACTCGTTTCAATAATAAATTAATCTTGCAGCAGTATAAACCGAATTTGGCTATCAGCTAACTGATCTCATGATGCATTTTCCAGCCAGATGCACTGTGTCACTTCGTATTCCGTTAAGTTTCAGCGTGATATCTGCGCCATTATAGTACACTATCCACTGATGTTCATTGCAGTTTTGAGAGTCGCATCTTGTGAAGACTTGAGACATCAAAATTTTCATCATTTGATTTCAACGCTGCTCGGCGATATTTGCCGCGAATTAGAGAAAATGATAAATGATAAACACGAGCCTATAAAAATATATTTCTTTCAAATTATTTAGGAAAGCATTTCGGAAGATTTGGCTATGGGAACTTTGTTGTTATTGAATATCTGAGTGAACAAATGGGTAAAGCTCGCTGTCATTCTGAAGGTTTTGTATTCATAGTGCTTTAGATACGCTCTATGAGAGTTTTTCTTTATTGAGCGTCGTAGAAGTTCTGAAACGACTGTTCTGTCAATCAGCAAATTATGGTGCAATAAGTCTATTGATGCTTTTTTGAGGGGGAGAGGGGGGGGAAGTAGGGACTAAGCCTATTTATATATTTGCGAATTACGCATGATATTTTTTAATTCGCTCTAAAATATTCACTTTCTAGTCACTATTTATGCTTTGTAAGTTGTATTTCGCTGCTGTCTCATTGTGTTTGACACTCGTTAAACGAATTAATGAGAAAGACGAACGTCAAAAGCGTCATCGTCGAAAACGTTTTACAAAGTGCATTCATCTGTACAGAGTATTTCTATTCGATTTTTTCCTTTCTTCAGGAATGTTTCCATAAATTCCTTAGACGTTTTTTCTTGTACTTCAGGAAATTCTTGGTTCATTACTAGTTGAAGTGAATTTCGGCATTTATCGGTGGTCATTATGTAATATCAGCAACATCGCTAATACCGCTTCCCCCCAGGCGTTTTAAAAATTCTCGATTCTTTTTTAGTGCTACGTTGGGTTTCCTCAACGAAGTTTTAATACATAGCCCATTTACACTGACTGGTTAAAGTAATTATATTCAGATGGAACGTTGTGCTTATTTGTTTTCAACTGTACCTTTCTCCTCTTTCTTCTTTTATCTTCCCATACACTATCACATTCTCTCTGGAGAAAATTATAATGAACTAAAGAAAGTGGCTATGAAAGCAGTTTTCAAGATTATAAAATAAACGTGTGAATGCTAATGTTTGATCTAGCTGAATCCATTTAAAGGTTGCGGTTCGATGCAGAATTTATCCCAACAACCTAAGGTGGAATGTTTAAACTAATAACTAGAGAAGGTGATGGTTGTGATGATAAGATAAAAATTACCACCATTAGTTATCTGCTTACTGTTGTCTGCTAACATTTAGGACCTTCACATCTGCTTACTTTTGTTGCTACAAATGCTTGATGAAAACCTGAGGTGCCTTCTTTGCAATACTTGTCTAGAATTTGGGACGTTTTTTGTAGTGACTTTCACATGACTCTCTAATGCAAAAACATCCGAGCGCAATATGCAGATGTCAAAGAGATCGAGAGGCAGTACGTTTAGGCGGGTCTACACAAGCTCTATATGAATAATGGGGACGCAATTCGCTGCAGGCTGCTTTCTTATATTATCTTTCGTATCTAGCCGCAATTATAACGCTGTGTTTGCTCAATAAATCTCAACAAAGTACTTTTCTCTGATCACGATTACAAACAAAAGCGCTCAGGAATGTTTAGAACAAACTTGTGAACATTTTTCGATAAACTTAATGACAAATCTGCTCATTTTCACGAGATATTTGCATATTCGGTAGTATTTTTTTATTTTTGTGATATGCTTCAACACATGTCTAAGAACAAATTTTCATTTTTTTGTTTGCAAAACATGTTTATTACGTTGTCCAATTTAACCTAATTAACCGTGAATGTAATATTATATTGAAGCGGATGATCGATCATTTTTAAAACAAACTTTTATCTTTTTCCGTGTGAGTTTTCTTGAAATCAAAAGAAAATGTTTTCTTCTGGACGAAATACTTTCACAAACATATGAAAAATCGCATATGGTTTGATCAACAATTTTCTTCGACATTGTGATTGATGATTTCCGACTCTGTTTTGCCTACAATTGCTTGACGCACTATCGATTTTGTGGCCGAGTTTGTTCAAAGTAATGTCTCATTTTCGCTTCCTTTCAATAAAAGTTATGCCTACATTGTCCTTATTATTTCATAGGAATCTTATCTTCTTGTCGCGCATTACGTTCTTGTTATAATTTTCAATGAAGCAATGTTTATGGCTATGGAATTGATCAAATTTGCATATGTTGTTAACATTATTGCTTCTAATACGTATGTGATTCGTTTAATATCTATTCTAAGCAAATTAGGTGCCATAGAATGGGAGAGGGGAAGTTGTATTTATGAACATATTATTATTCGTTGATTATTAATTCATCTTCTTGCATTGTAATTCATACCCTTTTATGTGCACAAATTCCTAAGGGGGTGTTGTCGTTCAAGGCACCTCTGCAACGTTCTTTTTTTTTTTGAAAAATAACATTTCTTTGTACAAAGCACATCAGTGTTTCAACCAGGCACCGTGTTATTTCTCTCATATATAGCACCGCAGATTCGGGAGTTGCTTTCTCCCCAATTAAAATGCGCATACTAAAATGTTCCCGATAAAGTGCTCAATAACGATATTTATAGCATTCAAGATTTATGTGATCTTTAGCAATATATTTATGCGAATCGTTTTTCGTCATATTTGCGCTCATATTATCACCTCGAATTTCACCTTCATTGAATAATATATTCCGCATATCTAAAGATACCCCCAATCAATGGCTATGAAAATTTCGTGCACGGAAGCTGTAGTCATTTTTTGAGATGCTCTCACTCGTTTGGGAGGTCCATCTAGGAAAGTACTGTTAGGGTTGCAGCAGTCCGTACGGTCTGTTATTAGGGTTTATTCTGAAGTAATTCTCTTAATAATACGCCTTCTGATATGATTCTAATTTTAAAGTAGCTTTGTTGCCATATAATGGCCACAACTTTGAACTTCATATCCATTGCCTGCAATTGTATGCATTGATCTTTTCTAAACTCCTCATATTTGATAACAAATAGAGATCGGAGGAGAAGCGCAGCCCAAACTATTCATGGGCTATTTAGTGAATGTGAATTAATGGAATAAAGTGAGGAGTAAGCTTAGCTTGCTAGAGATAGAATGAAAAACATGCCGCGCCTTCCTTGCCAACCACTTCTAAGATAACAACATTTCGTTGCTTGACATGTGATTTTTGATACTTCTGCACGTAATGTTTGAGAGATGAAACGACAAGCGATACTGTCGTATAATTTAAAGATTACTTTCGACTCCAAGCGGCACTGCGTCATCCTTGGTGTGAAGAACCCAGAAGAAGCATAGACTATGAGTCCTTACTTTTCGAGTAATAGTGAAGGGATAATAAATAGGCTATCCTTACCTTTCGATTAATAGTGAAGGGATAATAAATAGGCTATTGCGGAGGTTTCCAGTTTGCTGGATATCGCTTTCAGGAAATGTGCGTGCCATCATTTCCTTCGATTCCGATTGCTGCATTTCCTTTAGAAAATGAGCCCTTCTTGCAACTGATCTCTTCGATCTATTCGAAGTAATTAACAGTGAATTGCCATATTATGCTCTCATAGGAAGCGCTGCATATTTTCAGTATTACTATTTATGAGCATTCAAGTATAATATATAATTCTCTACTTAGCGATGATTTTACTAGGCCATTTACACAGCTTATAGTGGTGTTATTTTTGCGATTTGTTGTTGCATTTCATCGCCTGTCTCCGTTACAAAGGCGAAAGACGTATCGGCAGCTACTTCCTTTACAAAGGTCAGCAAACTTCTCAATAAATCGTTTGTTCTTACCGCCATTTGCATAAATTATTTCCCGCTCGTTTAATGATGCCCGCTTAGACAACTCAGACAATATAAAGTATTTTCGTCCTTTCTTCGACGCTGTGTATTTCACTCATTGCAAAAGTAAAATTCTGACCGAAAATTTCTCCACTGTTGACTGATTCAGTTCATCGGAAACTTATTGAAGATTCAATCTTGTTGAGAATATATAAAAAGCAAAACAGTTCTTAAGGCTACAACCCCATTCGGAAAATTTCGAAGAGAATTGTTTCGAATGGTAGAAAATTTTGAGAAGAAAAGAATGAAATATTTATTTTTAGCAGAAGATGGACAGCATTAGTAGGATTTGATTTGATAAAACGCTTATATTTAGTGCATTGGGCAGTAATGTAGCAAAAAAAAAAATGTTTTGTGACTCTGTAGAAAAATTTTTCAAACTTTTGTATTCTAAAAGGTATTCAAATTTATACGGAATAGTTCGTAAGATGAATTCCATTGTAATAGTTGTATCACTTCGCTATGCATTTTCTTTTGCGAATTTTAGTAAAATTGAAAAATCGCAATGTCGTATTTATCGATGCTAATGCGTTTGTGTGTCTAGCCGTTTAATTATTTGAGGATTGAATATGCAAAATTTGTGACGATGAGATGCAATGCGCCTAATTAATGTCATTAAATGAAACTATGAAGTGAATTTCGTTCAATTTAATTTCTTTCTGAATTAATGATCTGCGAAGGTGTCGCAACAAACGCAGTTGGAGAAGAGGATTCATATGACTGATCAGTTCCATATGATATCATCTAAGGCATTAGGGTTTTGGAGTGTTCATGCGGATCGTTCATTTTATAAACAGTTTTGCAAAGGGCGTATATTAGTCTCTACATTTGCTGTGACTGCATTTGCAATATATGAGCTGAACGGAAGAGTAAAAAAGTAAGAAAAAGTAAGTTCCCTCCCCATCCCCTTTCAGCTTTTGCAGCTAGAGCATTCCACAGAAATAGAGCGCCCCAGAGAACGTTTTAATCAGCCATGCAGGTGGTCTAGCTGTATTTGCCAAAGGCGTTACAACAGCGTGTTTGAAATATTGCCAAGCATTTGTTGCAATAAAATGCTTTGTCGCAATTTTTTCTCTACAAAATACAACTTTTATTGCCAAGTTATGTAGGCACTGCTCTTTGAACTTGGACCTAGGAAGTTGTTCAGTGGGCTATAGACAGCTTCGTTGATTTCCTCAGCGTGGCTATCGTACAAAGGGGAGACATATTTGGTGCTCGTTTCTTGTTCATTTCTGCGTCTCTTTCGCTCACTCCTTCGCCCGCAGGAAGCGTACGTCGTTTTAACTAAGCCGGACACTTCCTAACCCGTTTAGAGTTTGTGTTAGCTTTTACTTCCAGTCCCTCATCAAGATTGGTTGGTTATTAGTTTCCTTTAGAGCGTTTTAGGCAAAAAATTTATATTTGTCCAAAAATGTATTTTATGCTTCTTTCATACAATGTGTTTGCTAGTATCAAATAATGAAACCAAGATTCGATAGCGCAATCTTGTCTCTCCTCTGTCATCGCTGTTTCACTACCACTTTTTACAATTACATTTTATTGCATCAGTCATTTCGTGCTCATTCAACACATGTGTGATTCACGTATATTACTTCCGTTTAAAAAAATGTTTGCACTTTCTTATCTTTTGAGTACTCTTTGATTCTTTCATCACCTATGAAGAAAGTCAGATGAGGAATCTTAAAGACCTGAATACGTCCGATCAAAATGTTCCTCCATCAAATATAGTAAAAGTTAGGCCGTAAGGCTTGCAAGAGTTCTTTACAAGTCGTTTTCGAATTCACACCAAAAGCTTCATAGGCGGCTTAACTATTCGAATGTGAGCACATATCTGAGCGAATGATAGAAACACATGCAACTTTTAAACAACTCAATTGTTGTTTTAATTTAAAGTGGAAGTGAGCAATCGAATAATTGTGAGATTTGTAATACAATATCTATAGGCATCAATTTTTACTAAGTAAAGATTAAATACCAGCTGATAATTTGTTGGTTTGTCTATGATTAAACTGATAATCTGAATGGTAATACCTCGAGGTCTTGTCAACAAGGTGGAAGTTTTGTTTCTTTCACTCATATCACCTTGTTGATTGTTGTCTAAAAACACTGAAAAAAGATATCTGAGTGCAAAAATATCAATCTTAATTCGTTTTGCGTGCTACAATTGTTAGGGCCTTCATAATCCATTGCTGCGTTGCGTTATCGCACACATGCGCCACCAATACGTCACTCGGAAGATTCGAAGCCGTTCGTATCGATGTGACGCTTTGTTGAATTCTTTCTTTGGCATGTAGAACGTCTTTTGTGTGCACTATTCAACACTTTATTTTCAGTATGTTTTTAGTCGTTTTCATTAGAAATTTTTTCCACCATTTTAAAAATTTCTTTATTGAAGAAATAATTATTTAAGTTGTTCGATTCTGATATGATTCTTCAAAAATTCTGAAAATTATTTTTGAGTTCATTAATTTCGCTTTATGCTTTAAGGAATTTTTTTTATTCACTTCATCCATTCTAAATTTTCTCTCATTTCCATCGGCAGTGTGTGAATGAATTCTTGCGATGAATATTCTTGTGAAATATTAGCTCATTATGAAAAAGTCTTTTCTTAGGAAGGTTTCTTCTTTTTCAATAGTTTTGGTGAATTCTTCAGTACATTGCAATGGAAATCATTTTTTTTTTTCATGCAGAATGCACTTTCCTCTCCACATAATCATTAAACGAAATTTTTATACATTTTGAATGAAGTTAAAGGTATAATTGTCCCCAAGAGAATAATCTTGTCAAATGTTTGGTCGGCTTTTATAGCTTCCTTCGAAAGTTTTTTATTCAATATTTTAGTTTATAGTTTAGTCTAATTTTTTTTTTTAATTTTTGTTGAGCAATATTCTAATTATTAGTCGATAGAATTGATGAGGACACTGTGAGTCGTTCGATTGCTATTCAGCTACTTCTCGATTCTACTCGACGTGTTAGGGTGTTTACTAAGTGTTCATCATTTTCTGAACATTCATTTATTTCATCGCATATTGAGAGTGCTTTTTTTTTAGAGTTGACATTGGTTATTGCATATTTTGAATAGAAATGTGGGCTGTGGGAGGGGCTAGGGAGGGTCGGTTGGGAAGAAGGAAAGGTTGAAGAGGAGAGTACCTTTCGTGCTTTTGAAAATGAACTTCCTCATTTTTCATCCCGCTAAATCTCACTGTTATATATATATATATATATATATATATATATATATATATATATATATATATATATATATATATATATATATATATATATATATATATATATATATATATATATATATATATATATATATATATATATATATATATATATATATATAACAGTGAGATTTAGCGGGATGAAAAATGATACAGAATATATATATATATATATATATATATATATATATATATATATATATTCTGTATTTTCAAAAAGCATTATGGCAATGCGCGCTTTCCAAATGCAAATCTGTTTGCTCATCTGGCACGTTTCTCCATTTGTTTAGTGATCGGATTTGTGTAAAATTGATGTAAACTGCTCGGAAAGTTTTTAGCACTTTGAAATCTCATAAATGTGTTAGATGATAATTGATCATCGCGAAAGACGCTACAAAGCCTCTATGGCCTACAGCAGATGCAATAAGATTTGTAATTCCGGCCTCGATCGTTCCTGGGCGGAAATGACCGAACGCACAAGCACATACGCACTCATACTAGTGTTCGGAGTTCACCGTCATCCTCCCTCCGCCAGGGGCGCCGTCATGTTGGCTGCGTATAAAGATGACTTCGGAAAATCCCTCGCCATCGTGGGGGATTTTCCGAAACCAAGTCCCTCTCCTGGCATAGAAACAGGGCTGCCGGGGATTTCCTCATCTATGTGAGGGCTGCTAGCAAGGCAGGTCTTTATGCCTGCCGAGTTGAGAAAAATTCTCCATAGTGTAGCAGGAAAATGAAATGAAGCAGATCTGTGCGGCAGCATGCTCGAACGAGGCATGTCGAAGGGAAATGTGGCATGTTGGTTTTAGTAGAGAAAGTGCAGTTTGTTGCGAAGAGGATACCGGAATATAATGAACGTAATAGAAAGCAAGTGTAAACGGGCAGGTTGGAGCTGGGTGAACTCAACTTGAATATTTCATAAGTATAGGGTTTGATGGAATTACAGATAAAACGCTACAATTGAGAAAAATCATGTCATGCCAGAACTGTGTTGTCTTCTCCATTGAATCATTTCAACGTGAAAACACTCTCAGAAATGGAAACTTGCAAATATCATAGACAAAGACGACAAGTGCACCAAATTATAGGCCTACATCGCATTGCCTTGATTGATGAAATTCTTGGAACTTTGAGGGTGTGCACAACTTTAAACTGCACTGGAACCAAAAGTGCCACGTTTTTAGCATCATTTCGCAAACCCTTCCAGCACAGCCTCATTTTTGTCGGAATGTAGGCGGACGAACCTCGCAAAAGAAAAACATCGTGCAACAGACATCAGTAAGACATCACCAAGCGATATATATTTCTTGAGCTAGTGGAAAACACTTTTCGAGTGGACGAAACAACTCCACTCTTTTATGAAGTTACCTGAGGGAACCTGTGCAGGTTGCACAATGCCTGAAGGAAAAATCACGTCTGCCGTGGCCTCACAAGACACCGTCCTCTTCCCCACCCATCTCACTGTCCTCGCGTGTTTCTCCGTTCTGGAAAAAAGGTAGTTTACTGGGAGAATAGCCGCGTGCGCAAGTGATATGCAACCAATTTTCAATTCTCAGAGTTGCAAGCAAGAAGCAACAACAGAAACAATGCTTGATCAGTACGAGAGATGAAGCAATTAGCAGAAACTTCGCGAATCATTGCTTCAATTCACCGTAACATTTTTAACTACTACAGTTGACGTTGCTCGCTCCGAAATAATGGCAATTATATCATATTATACTTTACCACCTCGGAAGTTTCCCAGGCTATAATATGCTATGCCATAGGGCATCAAAATTTCATTAATTGCTCGACAATATACTTTATCGGGTCAAGGTGACAAGTCTTCAAAAATCTCCTGCCCACTGCAGTTTTGTTTGAACATAGCGCTACAGCAGGACTCGTGTAGCAACCATCTATCTCATAATAAAAACAAGCGTCTTCCAACTCCCCAACCTCCAACGGGACTCTAGTGAAACTAGAATGCACACCATTTTATCTCGGCAGCATTGTTCAAGAAAATTTTTTGCATGTTTATGCCAAACAGTTTGTCAGTAAGCGACACAGCATTTCTGATGATCAGTCACATATTGGAACGAATACAGGTAAAAAAGCAAAGCAATGACGTTTTCGAAAACATAGCCTCAAACTAGATGTTATGAGCTACAATACATGGTCGATGGAGCCTGGTTGTTGACTAAATTTACCGCTGTAGTGACACATAAACAAATCCACCATATCCTTCTCCCTCCAAGTTTAGAGGGGAGGTCATTCGGGATTTTGAGGAAGTGATCAGTACTGGAAAGAACTAAAAACTTCATAAATTTGAGGGAGAATCATCCGAAAGCACAAAATTACGAAACATTTGGCATCTTTCGAGGTGAAGGCAGCGCATTGCAAAGCTTAGTGAAGTCCCTTGAGGCCGATTAACGCAAGGCCATTCCAAGTGATTTCATTGCCAAAGAAAACGCGTGATCTCTGGTAGCTTACCGATTAGCTAGCCACGTATTTCAGCCAAAAATAGTCATCAGAAGAATTTTTTCTTCCATTGAGAAGGGTGGACTATGTGTGCTTCAAATAGATGCGCTTATTTAGCTGATATCACCAATTTCTCTTCATATTGCACTAAGTGGGCTATGCAACCACGCAGTTATAACACAGTGCGCAAAGTATGTGAAAATTTTTAAAGCAAATTGGCGGATTGTTTGTTATGTCTGATGTTTTAATATTCTTGTCTTATGTTCACATGATTAATATGGTCTCTACGGTGATCCGTAGAAAATCCTGTATAAAATATCACTGAACCAGAGATTTTCTGAATTGGAGGTATTCCTTGTGGAGATATCTCTTAGAGGTTCATTTGCAGGAAAAGCCGCAATCCACGGAAAGTTGTTGCTTTTTTTTCATATACGGGATCAAGCAGGTCCCTCATCCGGCATAAACACACCTTTTTCAAATTCAGCCGCAGTTACTGTACAAAACAAGCTGCGTTCAAACGCAATGGTGCACCAAAACTCCAAGTTTTCAGAATTTGTTTCAATACAAACATAATATAGCGCTATACATGAATAATGCAGAAACCGTTTCCCTATAAAAAGCGCTTTCCTGCGAAGGCTTCGCGGGTATGAAAAGTTCAACCGTTTCTATGAGGGATATGATTTGTTACAATATGTAGCGAAGAACCTCTTCGCGGAGGCTCCAATAAATGTTCTCGGGGGGTCCTTGCTCGCAGGAGACCTTTTGCGTTCATTCATTGATCCATGCACACAGGCACAACTCTGTCATAGCGCTATTTACAAATGCAACTTTGCAAAGTGAATCAAACACGAACCTTTTATTGCTGATTCATACGAGCGAGCGGTTCGGTTGAAGTTAAATCGCTTTACTGAACACATTCTATTATTCTTTGCGAATTCCAGAAACCGATTGGTTTCTTGAATTGGCGTGCATATCAATGTGCATATCATGTCAGCACCTTTGATAGACTTCATCACTCGTCTTTTCCAGCATTTACAGTTCGACAGATTATTAGTCCCAGTAAGAAAAATTTTGCTCACTTGTATTTCTTCGCCCTTTCCTTTGCGACATTCATTCACCGACAAGTCGAAAAAATTCAACTCTGCGTTGGCGCTGCGCCAAAATAACGGAAATTTTCTATTTTTCTACCGTACCAACAAGATTGAACGGTTGCAATGGAAAAAAGTGTTGAAGCAGGCGGTGCACTTTCACAGTGAAGCAGGGCACTATTGCAAGTTGGCAATAAATAATTCGATTTAGCGTTGGCATTTACCTCTAGTGGAAGCAGGTCCTGATACAAATGTTCGGTTGTTTCGCTTTATTGCAAATGGAGCGATTGTAAAATGTACGCACTCATATTTCGAGGATCGTTTATGTTGTCTAGAATTTTCTCAATATTTGAATGATCAAGTCGAAAGTTAGTGTGCGAAGTTATTAAACGATGTAGATTATTCCCATTCAATTTAATAATCTTTTTTATTGACGAGAATTTTCCTGATTACCCGAAATGACGTCATCGGAAGACCATATACGCACAGAAACAGGCGTGCTATAATGCGCTATGCAAATACAGTTGTGCTTCAAATTGAAAAATTGAGTGCTTTCGATTAGGAAGCTGAATTCCACATAATGAGATCGAATTTATTCGACTGGTTGACCGATTTAGACTGTTTGTTGTTGAAACGAAAGTTAATGTGAACCACTGAGCGATCGTTTGAAACATGTTGCACTTTCCAGTCTATTTTATCCTGCCAGCTGGATGAACGTTACCAAAGGTATCGAAAACGATGTTGGCAATTACTTTCTACCTTTTTCAATATCCCAATGGTCGTCATTGCATCTTTGAGAGTTTGTTAAGTTGCTTTGATGCGCAAAACTGTTTTCGCCGTCAAACTTCCTGTAAACTGAACATAGCTAAAAAAAAAAAAAGAGCTCGCATTAGTTTATAATGTGCGTTGATCTCACCGTAGCAATATAGTGAATGAGTGATTTATGCAATTATGCATAGGAGTTGTTTCTGATCGATTTGGGTTGCAAATCTATTTTTTGTGATAAGGAAATCTTTGGAGCTTCATTAGAGAATATCGTATACACGATGAATAAAATAAACAAATAAATAAGTAAGAAATAAATAAATCCTTCGTATTATATGTTGATGTTGCGTTCAACAAATTTTTTGTAGAAAACGCCCATTTACTTTATGTCGGTCGTTTTTTTCTTACCAAATGCCATATGCAGGCAGAAACTCAACAAGCGGTGACTTAAATTGGTGATGGCGCACAGCTGGACGCCACAAGTTCACTGTAGTCATTCTTGCTGGAGAGAGAATGCAATTGGCGCTGTGTGCCATTCACAAAGTGAGCTCGACTGCCGTTTCATGAGGCGGGAATTCTGTGGATGCGATGAAAATAAGGCAAGGAGGCAAGTCTCTACTAAAGCTCGAGCTTCGATAGATGCTATAGTTCCAGCTGGAGTTGGACGTTATCTTGTTTGCCGTATTTTTTGCTTAATGCTTCAGTAGCCTATTCGCGAATGGTAATCGTCGTGCTTTCGCTTGTGTGTCATTGCCGTTAAGCTATGCTTATGTGGAAAGTGAATTTCAGAATTTCTATCAGCAGTTCATTCATCGTGGATCAGTGTTTTTAGATGTGCTATCGCAAGTGAATTGATTTGCGAATAGTGTTATTTAATATTTAGCAGAATTTAATATTTAATATTTGATATTCAGCCAGTTAGGAAGTAGTAGTAATAATAATAATAATAGGAATAATAGAAGCAATAGTAATAAAAGTGATAATGATGGTGAAAGTAATAATAATAAAAATAATAACAATATTACTAACAATAGTAGCAATTATAGCAATAGCAACACACGTTATGAGTAATAACAATTGTTGTTACCAATAAGAACAATAAAAATTATAACCGCTTTACCATAATTTGAGGAATTCCTCATTTTTCTTTAAACGTAATGGGTTATTTTCAAGTTATGTTGCTTCACAGATAGGTATTAGTTCCATTTTGTTAATATAACTTTACAAGATGGCTCTTTGAAGTGAAAAGCGAACATAGAATACATTTGCATAGCCATTTTTATGCAGACATACGTCCAAAATTTTATTCATTCTATTTGCAATGAGTGTAGGTTTGTTCATCACATATTTATTGCACGTTGGAACGTTTGTTTCTTCGCATAAATCGTCCTTTATCGGCCCCTTCTCAGTACGACTATTCCGATCTCTTCTTATTCGGAGGCAATTCAAAAGACCGCCTGTCTATTTTCGGTCATGTCCGTTATTGCCACTGAACGCAGCTGTCTAAATGAGCATTCCTTTTTGAGTGTTGTGTTTGAATTTAGAGCGCTTCTCCATTGCCATTGATGCACTTCTAATCAAATCGCTTCACAAATTCCACCACCAACATTCGCACTTATTCGAGTTGTTCTTTTTATCTACTATAGGACTGAATGAACTTATCAAATTTGATTGTTCAATTTAATTTGTCCCTTATATGTGAAATTCTTCACATAGCGCTTTTTCATTATTCAACGAAATGTTCATCACTTCAAGCTAAGGTTTTCTGCATTCCAATTCCTCACTTATTCATCTCTTGAAATCTGCTCGATTGTGGAATACAACGCCTTTTATAGCTATATGTGGGAACGCTTACGTTAATTCTGTAGATAGCTACTGTTCTAGTACCAACGAGTGGAAGTGTTTCTGCAATTTTAAACGCCAAAGACATTAGGCCAATAGGTTTCAAAACATTTAATAGGTTTTTAACATTCCATAATTGGCCCATTGAATTAAAGACGTTCTTGTGGTTTAAAAAGTTGGGGTTTCGTTCTTTTTTGAAAGCAAAGAGGTTGCCAGTGAAAACTCATGACTTGACTTAGAAAAATTAGACAAAGGCATGCACGGTTTTTCTAATGAAGAGAAGATGCTGTATTATCGTTCTGATGAAGCCATAAAATATATGTAACAAGTTCGAGTGTATATGCTACTAGTGCTTTTTTGCGATGGGACTTTGAGTGAATCTGAAGATTTCTGCAGAAAATAGGCAAAATGCACAATTTTGATAACGAAAGAATCGTCTAGCCATAGAATTAGCAACATCAAATCCAATCAAGGAACCTGTGTGTTGGATGGAACAACTTTTCGGAAGTTCTTTACACCCAAAATGGTGCCGTTTCATCAATGTTTCGCTGTATTTTTCTCCAATTTCACTTCAAAAGCATCGATTTCATTTTTTGTAAAAAACGTCGACCGTTTCATCTAGAACACGTTATTAGAGTTTCTGAAAGGGAAGCTCGTCAGAATTGAAACAATGGATAGATTTAGATGTTCAGCGAATAACTAATGCATAGAATGTAACGAGTAACTTCTATGGTTTCGTTGCTTTCACGGCCTTCTCATATTGAAAAAAGGATTAACAAGCGTTGTTAGATGGGACATGTTAGGTGAACATAAAGGTGCAGCAAAAGGTATATTTCATACAATTGAAAATCGATGGGAATGAGGTAAAAAGTGCTTCGCCGACTCGTTTATGCAGAAGAGGGACAGCCATTTTGAGTTGTTCGTTGAGAAACGATTTTTTAAGGAGAGGTTATTGCGTCGCGAATGACATTCGACCTTCGAATGACAACCATTTCCCCCTCAGGAAAGCATCTAAGCGGCTGTCTCTCCTCTACTGAGCATTGCTCACTTTGACGTTCGTTTGTTACTTGTTTCGTTCGTCAGTTATATTGAGGACAAAATTATCGACGTAGCAATAGAAGTTCTCGTGTTTTGAATGTTTTAAGTTTCGCCTATGATTATATTGATGTTACTTCCTATGTAGCAGTCTGCTACTAATGGACCATGATAAATGAGGTTATCAATAACGTTCGTTTATGTTTTCTATCAATGAGCCGTTAAATTAGCCCTCACAAAAATATGTCTTTGTGCTGTATCATCTTGTGTATAGTTTCTTTAACGGGAAAGTTATACGATTGTGATGTTGTAAGTTACACTCGATATATTTTCTATAATTAAAGTAAAATCTCTTCAATGAAGTTATTCTATCTAACTTTTTCTCTGGATAATTTTTTTTGCGAAGAAAGTCGAATAATTTCTCATTTTATACGTTATGACAGTGATAGATTTGATTGCTTAAAATGATGTTCTTGGAAGGCCAAAATATCGAAAATGAAAGGTATGTTTTGTCGATGATATAAGATTGACTGTTAGCGTATATTTATGAGTTGAAATTTGCAATTATCATTTGCACATAATAGCAAATTATTAGCAATTCTCTTCTAGAGGTGCCTCAGATCGACGGGAGCAGCGCGTCTACGTAACTTCGCATGCCCTTCCCCCCGCACTCCCCTCCCTCCCATCCCTCCCAAAATTATCAGATATTTTCAAGCTTTCTCAATCGATTTTCTCTTTATCGTCTACTCACTGATTCTTTCCGATATAAGAGTGTGTCTAATAGACATTGGTGACGTTTTCCGATATGGCATCCTCTTATAGAAAAATAAGTGAAGAAATGCATTAGAATTCAAAAAAAAAAAGAAAAAAATGCACTGCATTGAACCATATTCGTGTTTCATTGAGAATAAATCTAGATATAGGTTGTGCAGAAAGAAAAAAACAACGAAACTATGGTATATTTTCAAATGGCGTCGTCATGAACGAATTTATAATTCCGCCACTCTTGTTTTCTCTATTAGATCCAAGGCTCAGTAATGTTTTTTCATAGATATGGCAACTGCGAACTGATACATACGAAGTATAGCACTCAGCACCATTGATGTTATCAGTGAATGAATCGGTGACGGATGAGAGAGAGACTAGGGACAATCCTGGCGCGCATTTCGGCCCCGAATAAAGCATCGAGAAAATTTTTCACTCGGACTGTTTGAAATTTTCAGGAAAGAAAAACTCTACACCATTTTCGGCGTCACAACTCGTTAATACGCCGCACCAGCTGGCTCAGCTGGCCTTTATTGTGTTTGTCGTGCCATAGTGAAGGTTCCTCTAGGGTCTGGAAATCGTTTAATTTTTTCAGAAGCGCATGAAATCGACATAACATGTACTACTAAGAATTAATGAAACTTCCTCAGATTTTTGGGACATTCTAATCAAAGTGTGCGTCTTCAATCCATTTCCGGTTTACTATAGACGACGATCAAACGATACAAGTTGCAACGGATGAGAAAGAAGTGCTAACAGTGTTGTATCAGTTTCTAGTGTGCTGTATCCTTTCGTTGTGCGTATTGTGTAAAAAATAGCTTTTTTAATGGAGATTTTTTGATAATACAGAATTATTATATTTCAACGACTGCTGCGCTCAATGATTCATGCAATTCAAAAAACTACTCTCGGAAGGTGTTACTGATTTTTGTACGAGTATGTTGTGATTGACATCCATCTGCCTATCCGTGGCGCATTGTATCGGAGCATTTGCTTCTATAGTTTGAAAGTGCACAAGAAATCATTAAAGAACAACAAAGAATGCTTGGGATGGTCAAAGTTTGTTCTGAGTTGTTTTATTGGCATTCCAAATGTACTGATCGGTGAATGAATGCTTGAATTACTTATTGTTATATAAGAGCGAAATTCGAAACTTCTAAAACTTTCGCTGTGATTGTTATTTTATCATGTCGTTAACGTTCAAGAATACACTATTCTGAAATGACTGCTTGCTTACCTTTATAGCTCATCCCATACCTACCGATTTATTAGGTTTCAAATTAAGAAATCCAAATTATGTAAAATTACTTGATAATCTTAAATCAACTAATTAAATCAAAAAGTTGTGCAACGTTATAGGTCAGAAGATTAGTTCAATTCAAAAACGCTTAACGAAATAAAGTAGTCGATTTATTATATCTGACATTGATAGGTCTTCGCATATTGCTCAGGTTTTTTAAATAGTATGTAATTCTAAAAAAATATTGAAGATTAAGAGATGCTGTTTCATATATTCGAGGTGTGATAGTTTTGAGGGGATTCGAATATCTGATTGTCACAATAAATGACACCGTAAAAATTTTCTGCTGAAGTCAGTGAGTGATACCACCAAAATATATCACATTTAAGCATTCTTTGAATGGTCGTCATGCCCTAGAAGTTTATTACCCCGATTGACCCATCGGTAATAGTATTCATAATAGTATTTCACTAAGTTTTGTAATTTCAAAATCCGTATTTCAAGCGTCGTCTATGAACGCTTCAAAATAGTTTAAATTGTTACTTCAAACCAAATTTATGGGAGATTTCGAAACATTAACGAAAGTGAACGTTTTAGGCGCACAAAATTTGCATTCATTAAATTTATTCTCTTTTTCAGCACACACGATTGCATGTTTCGATATTTTCTCTTCCATCGTTTATACGGAATATTCAATTGACTAGGACTATTGCAAACGGCTCTAGTAAGGCGTTGAGGCATATGCTGAGCATGCTGAAAGCTATTTGATTTAGTGACTTTACGCTTGGAGGCGGAGCTAATGAGGTGCGAAATGAGCATGTTGAGAGAGTCCTTGAGCTAATACCTCGACCAGAAGCATTTCCTTCATTTTTTTGCTGTTAGCTAAAACAATTGTCTGCTCCTTATTTTAGGCGCTAATGACAAATTTTATCTCCATAAAATGGTCAATACTTACTCATATTATAGTCTAAAATATTGTGAATTTTGAAACAATGGCAGCATATAAAAGTTCTGGAGCGGATGCAAAATAACTGATGGCATGTGATCGAGAAAGGAATCTGCCAATAATTTAAATTTCTGAGAGAGGAAATCAGAGATTTTATTTATGTGATCGATATGATAGTAACTTACTCGCTATAGGTCACTTTGTAATCTTTGAAAATCAATACATTTGGCAGTTGAAAGCACTAAACTATTAGTTAGCATTGGACACTTTTCCACACCATCTGCTGTTGCCTAACAGGATATTGAGTGGATTATGAATGACATTTTCAGCTGTTCATAATTACTCGTTTGCTGTGTGTTTTTAGCTTAGCAGATCAGCATCCTTCATGAACGTCGAATCTCACATCCACTTCCCGCTTTCTTCTTCCTGTCACTTGTATGATTATTCAAAGCTGACCGATCCTCATCATAAGTACTTCATATCAGTTTGTTCTCAAAGCTTTATAATCTTCTCATAACTTTGTTTTTTTCTTTCTTATTTAACTTTGTACTTATGGTGTTGTTTCGATTCGGTTATTCAACATGCTCCATTCATCGTTTTCGTTGCTCAGCGTACAATATACAGTCTCTAGGCACATATCTGTTAAAATTCACCTGGAAGAAATAATTACATTTGTTTCCTAATCAAATGTCAAGCGCGAAAGATATTTCAGTTCTCATGCTCGTTCTTCACTCAGTCTCTTTCTCGCGACTCCAATATGTCGTTGAGGGTATATAGATATTCGTATGTTGCTAATACCTCCCAAGCGGCGCTTACACATATTGCATCAGGGCTAAGCAGTAATGCATGCGGTAGATATAACACCAAATGAGAAATCACATGTAATGTCGTCATCCAGTGGTGGGTGGCATCGCTCATAAAACGAAGCGACACAAATGAAGCATCGTTGGGATGCAAATGTGTTGGTTGTTGCCCTTTGTCTGTTGTGTGATAGTGTGCTTTCCCACAATTTTGCCATCGTGAATCAATCATCACAATCATCCTCCCACTAACTATAAAGCGATGTATAACCGTTCACCTATAAACACCTACCGCTTAACTGCATTGCTTATCGATTATCCTTATTTCATTTAACTCTGAAACTTTGGTTCAAGGGAACCGATCAGAAATTAATATTGTTGCTGAGTTTGAGCGACGGGAGTGCTGTTTTATTATCGCCTACCTGGTAATACTATCGGTTTAGTTCGATTGCATCAAAATGGTTCGAAGCAGTTGATAGAACAGAGTGATCTCTATGTTATGCGCGAAAGCTAGTGCTGTTTCTAGTGGGAAGCCGCAGCTCTTCACTTCATCACTTTATATAGCTTGACAGAAGCTAGATGCCACTTAAAGAAAAATTGATTGTCAGTTTGCAGGAAGATTGAAAACTATCGAGAATTTGGATGAATCTTGCGAATGAATCTTTTTCACTTGTTTCACAGGTGATGTCATTTTTATACTGACAATCCTGTTACACTTCTCCAAATATAGGGCATTTGGACAACACTAGAAAAACTTCTTAACTGAGGAGAGCGATTCCAGCTTTTTTCATTCATTTTTTTCATTTTCGAAATCGTTCCAACTCCTTTGCTTCCTGGGCGCTTTTTGTGAACTTGCATTGTTATACCCCTCTTGCAAAGTTCCCCCTGCAAACATTCATTAGACCGCCACATGAAGGTGCGTGCATTCGTTAAATTTCATCTTATTCCCTCAACATTCAAATGATCCATCACTTATGAGTACTGCAAAGCAAAAAGTTCATTATTCAGCCGATATTTGATCATTTTTGTGAGTGCATTTTCCAGTGGAGGAAATGAAATGTACCTGTCATGTCACACTTCCATGCAATATACTTTTCCATTTGCGTAAACAGGTTTTTATGAAACAATTCTGTGATGGATTAGCGTTCGGCCATCAACCACCATTATTATTTGATTACTTGAAATCGAAATTTAAATCTACGTTGCAATAAAATTGCTTGGACTTATGGAAACAGACTTCACCCAATATGCGCTTTTTTCATTTTCAGTTTTCAAGGCGCATTATAGCAATGTTATATGTATATGTTATTTACCTAGTCGTTTCAACAACTTTCAGGCCATTGAAGCTGAAAGAGCAAAATTTGAATATCGTAAATTCTAAGCACAGAATGATCTCCCATTCGATATAGATTCAGTAACTTCGAAAGAAAATTCCCTTCAGAAAATTGCACGCATTTTTAACTCGTCGAATTTTTACATCGCTTCAGTCGTTAAAAAATCAATATTTTGTAGAAAATTTTTATGAGCGATTGGATCAATTAAAGCTCTAATGATTTATGCACAATTTTAATTATTTCTTGGCAACTTATGGAATTGAATGGAATGATTTGTAAAACTGTAGTAAGAGCATATTACGCAGCCGTTTATAATAAGTTCATCTTTTTTAATGCGATCCTGTTATGTGTTTTTCTAATTGAAATAAATGAATTGTTGTTTGCAATTCTCTTACAAAATGATCTCTCAGACTGGGAATTATGAAGACAACATTCCAATGTATTGCAATGTCTATTGCAAAGAAATATATCATCAACAGGAATTGCAAACAGACTATTTGATTATTAAGTGACGTTTTTCGATGAAGATGCAGTGCTCTTTTTTGTTTTGCTGCTGCTTCAGAGTTTAATGGGTTGTTGAGGCGAATTGCAATGGTTGAATTTTTATTGAACAGATTGCTTGACAGTGGGCGAATTTAAAAATTAAAAATGTGTTATATCATTCATCTCCCTCGCCTCCAGCAATCCGGATGGATTCTTCTTCCTAATTTGCTCCTCCCCCTTCCTCTACTCTGCACCCTGAAAAAACTTTCGGCAAATTTTTTATTGTGAAATTTTACTTGTCGCAATTCATTGTCTTATTAATGAAGGCTTTGATTGCTGTGTTAAAGTTTTTGTTTACTAAAGACGTCTAGGCGTGAGTAATCAGTTTCAGTGATGTTGTTTTACAATTTTCGAAGTATTTATTTCTGTCGTTGCATTGATTCCAAATGCAATGCAAGGGGTCATCGAAAATGCATTAGTATTTTCTTCTGAAGCATTTCTTTCTATTCTTAATGTCATTCCAGTGAAGCGTCTTGTTATACATTTAACACTAATATTTATTAGAATCTACCCTATTGCACGGTTTTTTGCCAATTGCACCCTTTCATTTGCCTTCCGACTCATTTTCTGCATTCATTCACTCTCAGTCGCTTAATCTGCCAATATTTGTGTCAGAGATCTTTTGCGAAATGCATAGCAATTTTGTTTTCAAATATTTGCAAGCACTATGATGATCCTCCTGAATTGAACGACGTTGAACTTATCAGTTTGTGAATAGTGTTGAATAAATTGTTACCTGTAAGTTCTTAGGCATTAGTATAATGCGGTTTTTTCTTATCAACTTCACTAATCAAAGCACACATAAACACATAATTTATGTTGAGAACAAAATGAAATGCATATCCAAAAAGTGCCATTATTGAGGGTGGGATTCTTTAGATAGGTGGGGACGAGACGGCAGCCGGGATTGGGAGGGAGGGAGGGAATCCGAGTTATCGCAAACGCTGAGCACTGCCGCGTGGTGCGTGTGCGCTTGGCTAATTGGTACAAGTAAGGGTGATGTGTGCCCGAGCGCTGTTCATGTGTGGGCCCTGCTCGCGTGCCCACTCGGCCAACACCCACTCGAATGCAACCTCTATTGGCCTATCTACCCTCAGGTTGGCCTTCTTTACCAGAAGCTTCACTAAATTTAATCAAACAGCATCAACTCTCACGGAAGTGACTGAAAACCATCAAATGGGGCACTATTAAACTTTGTTTAAGGAGATTGTTATTTGTTTAGATTATTTTACTCTTTCCAAAATAATTTCATTTCCTTTAATTAATTAGCTGCAAATAATTTTTATTTAAGTCACCCATTTGAAGAGTGGAGGCGTGTGCTCATTTATGTTGTTCTAACTTTTGCGTTGAAGGCTACAGAAGGATGCCTCAGTGAATACTAATCAGCTAAATTTCACTCAGAATTATAGGCATTGATAAGCAGAATGAAATGCTTGATAAATGTCGCATCATTTCTGCTCTAATAGGGAGCACTTTTATCGATAAATGACTGATTTGCTTATTTCTTGAGTCCTTGAAAGATATATCTGAGATTTACAAAAGTCATTGTTTTCTTCAACTTCGAAAGGACGTCGTTATATCCGAGAAAATGTGATATTTCCTAATTAGCAGCCAACAAGTATTGGTTATTTGGTCATTTATCACAGAATTGTTGCTTCAACCTTACTTAGGATAATCTAAAATGGTGTGCAACTTTTTGCTAACAAAGCACTTCAATGTTTATAGCTGTCATATTTTCTGCAGTTCAAGCTTCACCAAGTTTTTATTAAATCATCAAAAACTTTGTCGCCTTCATTTGATTTTCTCATTCAACAACAATGGACGCTGAAATTTTATATCGAATTGCAAACTTGCAGATGACTTATAAAGCGCTGAAGTTTGTTTTTTTTTCCATTTATTGCGGTGGTATACCACTGAATTATCTAAGGAAACATGGAAAATTGTTGAAATACTAAAGTAACGAAAAAATTTTCAAAGATTCTGTGTTTTCATCACAAATGCGCTGAAATTTTCTCAAATTAACCAGAAATTTTCCAAGAGCTGTGGGAAAGAAAAATTTGCGCACTTTTCAAGTGCTCTATTATTTGTTTCAATTATTTTCCAAATTATTAATATTCATGTGTCAATAAATGATTTAGTGCATTGATAGAGACATAAGTTTTTTTTATTCATTTGAGTGGATGAATGCGCACATTTCATTCGATTTTCTTCACTCTAACATGTCGACCGGCATTCCTTTAATATTTTCGATTGCCTCCAAATAATATTAGACCATCGTATTGATTATTCCTATGATATATTAGAAGATTGTAAAATTAAAGAATCTGCAATGAGTGTTATAACGTTTTTACTCACCCTATAAATTCTGTGATCGCCGAGGAAGCAAAAGAGCGATTTTTGTGGGGATGGAGGGGGATGGAGGGTCGGGGAAGATGCAACTGTAATGTAGATATAGCTGCGTATCACTAAAAACAGCAAGGCTGAAAAGCTTTATATTTTTGACAGAAACGAGTCAAATGAAACTAGATCTGGCAACCGTCCATCACTGCGTTGATAATGCACATGTCATATTACATATGGATTTCTCGTTCACTTAAAAGGGTAGAGAGTAGGAAACTAATAATTAAGAGGGGAGGGTATTGTCACAAAAGCTTTTAGTTAAAAGTGAGAAAAAAGGAGGGGATGATAAGAACTCATAGGATCAAAGTGACACTTATAAGAGTATTTCATAGTGTACACTGTTCTACGATCACAGTCAAGCTGCTCTATGGTCATAATCGAGCTACTCTTCGATCAAAATCGATACAGTACATCTAGAAGTGCTTGTAAAGCGCATTGTGCTCATGTTTCGTTTGTGTGACTTTTTGTTTGCATCGAGGCAGTACGCGTACATCTTTATGTCATCGTAATCGGTTTCAGTGTTACGACAAACTGGTTAAACGTTTCGATTGCTCGTTATCTAAAATGCCTATTTGTAGCAGTTGTTTCACTCTTTTCATATATGCATAATTCTCGGCTAGGGTAATCTGCTTTCTTGAATGGTTATTTAGGTAATTGCTTAACTGCCCGGTAAGAATTTAATTGAAAATTTTCCGAGCTTTACCTCCTCCTCGACATTCGTTTGTTTGATTCTTTCCTAACATGTGAAGAGAGATATTCGAATTTTCCAAGTTTTAATTTAATATACGAATGTCTTTTTAATAAGGCGCACATTTTATTGGTATTGGAAATCCGATATTGGATGCGATTAGATCGCTAATGAACAGTGCTAGATTTCTAATAGATAACAATTGTCGTGTTGCTTATAGATGTTAAGGCATTTTGAAGAACTCTTTTCCTTTCATGAATTGCTAGTGAAATATGATGGCTTCTTCTAATTGGGTTTCTAGCGTCGTTAATTGTAGTTACCTGAATACCGTTTGAAAGTTTATTGAGACTTTACTTAATTATATATTTGCTAATAAAGATCTTGGCTTGGTTTAATTTCACGTTTCTTTCTAGGATGCCTATTTAATCCTCCACTTTAATGTGAATCATTTATTCTCTCATATATTTCCTTACGAACATTGCTCTTTGAGCTCTTTGATTTTTCCAAAGAATTTCATATCTTCAGTAGTCGGTTATCGTCATCTATAAAAAGAGGCAATTCCGTCATCGCTTGAGAAATTGTTAACGCTTCATCATTATTTTTTTCTTAACACGTTGCAATGCTCTCACACGTAGGCTGCGCTTTTCATGTTGCGGGAAGTTTTTTTTTCGCTAGCGGATGCAATAGATCAAAATAATTTCGTTAAGGTTGTATAAATATATTGCCCGGTTTTCTGGGAAATTGAACGTCTGTTTTGTAGCAATAAGTAAGTATAGCCATATTTGGCTGTTGTTGCGACAAGAAAGGATCCTTGTCTGCAACTAAGGTAACAGGCTCCGTGTATGATCGCATAATGTTGCTCCAGGCTAACTAAACAGACAGCGATATCTGTTGCAATCTGCTTTTTGTGCATTTTCTGCGAATTATCGCGCAAGTTGATTGTGGCAGTGTGGATTCATATATATATATATATATATATATATATATATATATATATATATATATATATATATATATATATATATATATATATATATATATAGTTTCGAGGGATATGAGCATTTGGTGCTCCGTCATTGTTTGCATCA
Organism: Baylisascaris procyonis; assembly: GCA_037389465.1. Lineage (NCBI taxonomy): Eukaryota > Metazoa > Nematoda > Chromadorea > Rhabditida > Ascarididae > Baylisascaris > Baylisascaris procyonis. The sequence continues at coordinate 2,164,635 of JAZARR010000154.1, read as the reverse complement.
TTTGCCTTCGATCATTTCATTAATGGAACTAGAAAAATTCCCTCATCGTCTACGGTATTAGTGAGCATTTATTTGCTTCCACGGAAGTTTATCATTGTATAGTGATATATTTATTATTATTCTTTATTGTTTCCATTCTCGAGTTTATTATTCTCGAAATAAGTAATTCATTGTAATGATGTGAACTCCTCTGTTCTTTACTATTCTTTATTCTGTTTTTCGTATGAACACTCAGTTTTTATCGATAAACGTTTGTTCACGGAAGCTTTGTTTTAGTCATTGAACAAAGTAGTTTGCCCTCGTAGCATAAGTGAAGGTCACTTCTCTGAGAATTACACATGAACTCTTTACTTCCGACCTAAAAATGTATTCACTTTGCAACTGATGGAATGTTCATTTTTCTGATGGTGACATTTGGTGTTTTTGATAAATAAAAAAAAAATATTAGAAATTGTGTTACAAAAATTATGCAGATTAATGCTATTTGTGATTGAAAATTAGAGTTCTTCCTTCATCAAATCTTCATTTTTCGATCGCGTCTGAAATGTCGTTCAATTTTTACAGATTTTATTAGCTTCTCGAATTCTATTTCGCTAATATTTTTTCCTTCGTCAATGTTTTCATCAATATGCTTTGTCTGCAATGAAAGAAGCAAGGTGAATGAGAATGCAGCGTAAATGGCAATTTCTCGATGACTGTTCTCGTGATTTGTACGAAATATCGTCAACACTGTGCTCGCTTACAAAGTAAAATTTGCCGAATTTTTGTATTTCTCTGCCTTGCCCTGCTAGCTGTGGAAGTTCTTGGCGCGGGTATTGATTTGATCAAATTCGCTAGAACTCTCTCGTTTATCTTGATTCTTAGATAAATTTTATTACAACAGAAAACACGTTCATCGATTATTTCCTAATAACTTTCAAAATGTTTTACATATCGTTGAGAATTACTTTGAAACTTCTGGGACTCTTTTGAAAGCAATAGGTAATGGCCAGGTAGGCTGATATAGTATGAACTTTAGCAAGTTTATCAAAGAAAACACTTTCATAATTTGATAACAAATAGTAAAACGCGAAATCAAGAGTTCCTGTTTTACCCGGCCCAACACTTTCTTCAAATCTCTCTTAAAAGATTTGTCTTTATATGATTCATTCGGCATTCAATGAAAGTCTTTTAAGTTTTGCAAAGTATGCAAGTTTTCTAGATCATCTTGAAGTAAATATAATCCTTTCCGGGCTTGTTGCATTGACTTAATTCTATTGCACTAAGCCATCATGGCTGTGCACTATGCGTACTTATTTTCGTGGCTCGAGCTTTAGTGATTCTCAAGTAAATAATATTTTCGCATGGAGCGATTCACACATATATAAATAAACGCAAGCTAAAAATGCCACTATAATGCACTTTATAAATGCAATTTCGCTTAATCGTTTGAAAACAAAAATCGATTTCTCGGAAAAAATTAATTAAATCCCAACAGTTCGATGCAATTTATTTTTTTCGCATTTCGAAATAGTGGTATTTTGCTGTTGATGAGTTGAAATTGCGTAAAGCATCCTTGGAAAATCTTTTATTTAAATCAGTGATTCATATCAAAATCATTTCAATTCGAAATTTTTCATCCGGTAGTGTGGTAGCATATTCTTTTATTATAGTTTTTTTAAAGTAATTATGCACATTTTGTAATTATGTGTATTCATCCTTCGGGTCGCTAGAAAATGTCATAACTAAAATAAGGCCTGCTTAACTTAGAAACAATTCCAGCGCCCAGTGATGATGTTCCTTTTAATTTCAATAAGAAGTTGGAAGTGAATTAAACTCATTATTGTTAAGAATTAACCTAGCATCAATATTATCACACATGGCAGCGATTAAATTTTTTCTACTTCTATCATTCATAGGCTTCTCACTAAACGAGGAAGTTGTTGGAATTTTGTGGGCGCAATAGCTATATTGCCGTCCTTGTATTGCGCTTGTGTATCTGTTCACAGGAACTAATTATTGCATATTTGCCAAACAACTTCTGTTTGATGACAGACCCTTGCTGCCAACTACCATATATACCAAATATTTGAACTACCATATACTTGAATATTGTAACAGCGACAATTTATATTGTTGGAGTTATTCTTTGTTTCACCGCTGCGCTTGAATATAGTGTACTGAAGAATTCAGCTAAAATTTTTCAAAAATTTTCTGCCTCATTTTGTGATATTAGGCATCGCTGTTTTTTGTATAGACTAACATGAAATTTCGAAAAATCGAATAGCTGAAGAATGCACAATAAAAGAAAAATTAAGATTTTTAATTGCCTTCAATATAGTGCATTAAAAATAGTTTTGAATTCAAAACGCTCTCATAAAAGAACGAAGCTAAGGTAATAAACTGCGCAGAATCGATATTATCGATGGAAATCGCCGAATTTTTCATTCGAAATGTACATGCAACGTATAGTATTCCATGTTCGTTTGAGGTGTACTGCTTCTTAAATACCACGCATCAGTGTGCAGCTTTGAAGAGCACCCATTCGGGGAACTTTCTATTCTAAAATATGTGAAAGAACTTTTTCCCAATCAGGTACTAAATTACCTTTGCGAAAATTATGTAAGAGTATCGAATACGGAATGCATCACATTTGCTCTTCTTCTGTTGCTGTTTGATAGGAACTTGCGTACTAAAATTGCATCATCCCTAAAAAAACATTTAAGCTTATGTTATTTCTGCATATTTTTATTTCATTATTAGGTGATATTACATGAAATATTGTTATTTTTACTTTGAATGCGTGCATGTTTATGGACATTATTTGCATAATTTGGCAAATATTCAGCCAATATTGTCGCTCGCAGCAATCGTTCAATAAGCAGCTCATTGCACATAGTACATTTTGCTAGCAACGGCGACATAATCGATAAGCAGAAAAGCAAAAAACTTTTTAAGCCTAGTAAAGCCGCTTTCCTTCTCTTGAGAAAGAAATTCTCTATTCGTTGACAATATTGAAGCTATTTCTTTCTTCGTATGAATTATGCTATTATAGCCTAATTTGCAGCCGATATTTGAAAAAATTTGTTCAAGATGGCTGATTCGAGATGCTTTCGAGGTAACCAAAAAAAATTTTTTTTTACAGATGCACCTCATCTCGATAGTTATAGGGCACTTCCCATATTCGATTATACACCCATAGAAATTCCACGTGTAGCTTCTTTTTCTTTCCATTGACGGAACACCGATGAAAAATATTTTCTAAAAAGTGCCAACAATTTTTTTTTTTTTTGTGAAGTTCCTTCGTCGACTTTCTATCAAGAGCAGAAGTATTGGACGTTGGTCCAAAATTTCACGTACATAGAGTTAATGTTTTTCATGTTAAAGTAAACTTTTTTAGTCGGGCTTAAGCTTAGACCATTCTCCATCAGAGCTGACCCTAAGACCCTCAAACCTTCGACCATCGTCGATGGCCAATGAGAACACTGTCCAAAGTCTGAGCTGAACTGGTTATCGAAATTTGATGTATGGAGAACTGCTTGAGGAGCTGAACCATCAAATTGAGGGCACTACAAAATGTTTTGCGATCATCATAGAAGGCTGTGTCGATTTTCTTAAATATTTCTATCGCAATACTAGATATACCTGATATGTACTATAATGGATCCTGATATCACCTTAACTATAATTTTTATACGCTCTTGAATAAATGTATGCAGAAGAATTTCAAGCGCGATCACACGTCTCCATCGTTGATACCCTCCTAAAAAATTGAAAAACCGATGTTTCTTCAGATCTATATTCGCTTCTTATGTGCTCCTTTCCGATGAGATCGTTGTGATATCAGAGGTGATCTCCATCACTGCTTATGCTTTGATAATTTCCCAATTGGAACTCATCATTTCAAGCTTTCTTTTGAGAGACAAAATATGTGGCAAACGGCTGCACGTAATCATAATCATGCTTTGCTAATAAAGCATAAAAGTTCATCAATTCCTTTATGGTATGCGACACAGAAGAGTCTCTTCAAAAAATTAGAGGCGAATTATAAATGCTTTGTTATCTCATCTTTCTTTTAAAGGCATGATTAAGTTCAATTACCCTATTGTTCGTTCATACGCCAAATCCCGGCAACTCGAAAATTCTTGTCTATTGAAAAGTAAAATATCTCTTCCGAGAAATTACGCAACTCGTAAACTACGGAAGTTTTATTCAGAATCCTGAGGTATTTTCTTCTTCCATAATTTTATTCCGTTAAATCATTTCGATGGTCACATTTCCCCATCAATTTCGCTGTCTATATGCAATGTGACAGTGCTAAAAAGTTATGCCCATTATTAGAGTTGATCTGTTCAATCGCATGAATAATACTTATCGAAGCGAATCGGTGTCATTGCATTTTAACAGCAATTCTCTCAAATTATGCTTAACGAATTTTTATCCGATTTCCGAAATTATGTTGATTTTTTCCCTTCGAATTTCTACTTTTATTTCTTATGTTGTGATATCAATTTTTGGTAGGTAGGTTTTGAGAAATTCGAACTCAAATTGAATGCGCAATTAAATATCGCATTACAGTTTTTTGTTGTTTACTTTCCTTCATATTTGCCTCGATAGCCTCATTGATTTGTAATGTTTTTTTTTTGGAACACTTTCTTCGGGGTGAATGAAATGTTGCCCAATCATGAATAAAATTAAACTCAAAACTAATGAGCTAATAGTATTTGTTGAGTTTGTGTATTGCTGAAGTTGGTTAGTTTCGTATATAATACTGCAGTTCGGTTTCATAATTGAAGAAACCGTCTTTAGAGATGAAATATTTTCACAACACTGCAAAAGCAGTGGCCTGGCTGACTAGATTTCATTCAAAATAGATGACATCTAACAACCTGCGAATTGCATAATTACTGGATAGACGAAAGAGGTTTCATCTATGAATAACGAGTGGAAAAATGCTCCCAATTTGAGTTGCTTCATTTAATGTAAATAAATAATTTGATTTTTACTAATTTAATCAATCCAGTTATTTGCTTCAGAGCTATTTAAAACATTATAAATTCAACTATTGAATAGTGCAATTTATTCTTGCCATTGCGATCGAATTCATTTGCCGCTTGTTCACTGCATCACATTAATACTGATTGATCTCAAAAGCAGCAATGATGGGGCATTGAAAAGATTATGGGGGACTGCAGAAACTATAAATATGTAACTGCAAAAATTGATATGTTGTGAGTGAAGCTCACTTGATGTTTGTTGTGGAGATGTTTTAATAGTGATAGTAAGAGTGAGCACAAGGTGAAGCTAGTTGACCCGAGAGTGTCTGTGACCACTAACGAGTATTGTGGCCTCATCGCTCAGCTGCACTGTGTAATGCACCCATCTGTTCTTCTCTACTTGTTGTGCTGCTTTTACCCAAATCCCTTCACATCTTATTGGCCAATGTCTTAGCACCTATTTTCATATCTCGAACCACGTTGCTTGCTTTCTGCTAGATGATCCATCCTTTAATTAAGAGAAAACAACGAGAAAATGGCACTTTTTTGTGTTCTCCAGAACTACTTTTGAGATAGAAAATATTATCACATAGCTCGTATGGAGTCTAAAACATGTGATGATTGATGTCTCTGCTTGGAAAGTATTTTAGACGTATTAGTGAAATGGTGACATTTAAGCAAGCAGTGATGATTTTTGGCTGTATAACCGTACTTAATATGCATTTTTAAATCTCGGAAATAATAAAGAAAAACATTTGAGTTAAATCGTTGTCTATTAATTCTGCAGCAGCCTATTGATGTGCGCCGGTTGTCGATGTTGTTAAGGATCTACTTTAAGTACATTCTTCCATGCAAGCAATGCTCTAAGATGGCTCTACTATTCAGCGCTTCCATTATAACAATCTCTGAAAATTGATGGTCCCATATTTCCACATCTTTCACTACCGTTTTAGAAACGAATTTTTCTACCCCTCAGATTCAACAAATTCTCAGTAAGCAATCCCAATCGCTCGTGCATTTCAGAGCAAATATGAACGAAACGGTTACTGCATGACAAGAAAAATGTATTGTTGCCAGACTTCATTGCGTTTTCGCTCAGTTGTTATGAAAGTTGAATGCAATTCGCATCATTTGGATTGTTTCATGTCGTAAATTATTACAATAAGCGGGCCTCAATAATTATTTGCGGTTTCTTTGTACTGTTATATAACCTATATTGACTTTCTGAACTTGTTCTTTTCCCTTTTTCTTTGGCTTGCAAACACCAAATCCGGTCCATATGGTTGAAAAAAGCGATGCTCTTCAACGGATGGCGATTTGACGTTAATTTTACAATTTCTTCCTTTTTTTGAATGTTCCCATTTTTTCCTCATGCTTACCCCCTGATCTCGGAGGGTAGAGAGGTTCTGTTTACGTTCATCACCTTCTCCATCTGTCTCCTAGCTTCACCATCGTCTACATTTTAAGTGGAGGGATTTTCACCTGCCAGATTAAGGAAATTGCGCTTTCATTCACTGTCTCATTTCTATATCAGCAGGTGAAAGCATTAATTAAAGACACCATTAGATTGGTCTGTTGCAAATGAGTAAACTGTTTGTTTGCAGTACACAGTTGAACCTTCATTCGTTGAATGTCATAATTATTATCTCTAATCAAACTCTAACACATTCGACGATCGTTCTTTAAAAGAGCGCGGCAGGTTTTCTTAATATTTTTTTTTTGTATTTTTTCGCAAAGCTCATTACGCCGGCATATTTTTTTCTAATTTATTGATGATTGATTGATGCTATTGAGTCAGCCATCGAGCCGAATTGCAAAAAGCATACATCGTATTAGCTTTCTTGTACACCTGTCCACTTGTGCCAGTTTTTATTTGTGAAGTATTGCGTAAAGAAGCCATTCTGCTGGATATATTTTTGCTCTATTGTTTACAAATTCATTTTTACGTTTAGAGCCATGAAGCACTTTTTCTGAAATGATATATTTTTTATCGGAGAGATCCCTTTATCTACATATTGATTCAACTATGCGTCAGTTGAAGTGTTTACACCTTGGGAACACGAAAATGGCACTTATTTAAATTTTCGACAATAACCCGCAGTGGCAAGTAAATAAATCATTTTTATTTTCAATCAATGTACTTCCGATGAAGTATAAACATAGAAAGCACAACAGCAGCAGTTTTAAAAATTCCCGGCGTTCACCTCTGGGGAGAGTTCAAAAAGTTTGTTTATTTCCATTCATTGCACTTCCGCTAACGTCCTTAGACGTTCGATTCATTCGACAAGAACAATTATGTTTTGAATTTATGTTGAGCAGCCAGAATGGCTAGTCCTCACAGATGGATTCCTTCTCGTTTACTTGTGGTATTTTTGAAATCGGAAGCCGCAATTTGGAAAACAATGCTTACAGTTATAAGACCGTCGCAATAATCAGAGCTTAAATGGTACCTGTAAGGAATATGAGGTAATTTCAACACCTGCAAAGCTGAAAAAGGAGAGTAGAGGCGTATGAGCATATGGAAATCCTATTTAGCGTTCATTTTGAGCATAACTGCATAGAAAATGACAGCCCGAAAGGCTTAGGTGAGCGACAGATATTTTTTTGCACCCCTTTGAAAAGGAACTATGAAATTTTGGAAAATCTATATTCAGTAAAACATTCCATGGTACTTCCTACTTTCTGAATTCTCGTCGAAGTTTGGCAATTCATGGCCCGATCGTTGAAAGTTCAACAGTTTCTTTTTTTATAACTTGAATGATTCCCACCATTTTTTTTATTTTGAAAATTTGGCTGCAGCGAACTTTTTGAAATATAACTGTCATATTCAAAGCCTTGAATGACCATTTAAGCAGTGAAGTTCACAGAAACGCTAATTTTTGTGAACTGATTAACAGGGCGTATTGCAGCCGAATCGGTGCCACCCGGTGACAGGTGCAAATATATTTGCTGAGCAAAGTAATCTCTTTATCACTTCAAAAACATTCTTCAAGAATACGCTTATTTATTTATCCTTTTCAGATATATATGGACACAATCGTATGAAGCAGGCAAAAAATAAACTTAAGCTGAGTGTGCTTACTTAGTGGGTGATCGAATATGGTCGACTACCTGGGGGTCCCTAATTTGCGCTAGGGTCGCTTCCATTTATTTCTCCGCACGTTTCCATTTGTATCTGCCATTCGCTAAACGCCTTCTTCGAATAGCAATAGCGCATTTGGCTATTTCACTCAAATAGTCTTATAAAGTCTTATGCCAAAATCCGCTTATACACATAACGTTTCTTTTATTATGCAGTCATCCATTTGTTGAAAATAAATTGCTCTCGCGTTGAATATCTTCTTTATGCAATCGCACGCATAATAGCAAATTATATTCGAGAGTTGAATTATGTTTTCTCATATTGTGCAAAATTGATTGTTCTTTCGAAATTTTAATGGCATTATAGAAGAAACGTATACAAACTTCATAGATAATACCGCTGTAAATGCATGAAATATTGGAAAATCATCGAAAAATATGGCGGAAAAATCATCAGAAATGAGTTTATTGATGAGAAATTGAAAAAAAAAATAGTAATAAGACGATATCGGAATGATGGCGGAAGTGAGCAGGAAATGATTTATGCTGAAGAATTTTACACTTAAGTGTTCACGTTACTCGGGAAAAACGCTGCGATCGCACTATCTGCCCGTCTATCTACATATATCAGCGCTCTATTGATTTGCAATGATGTTGCAACGTATGTATTCAAACCAACTTTAAGCATAATTTCTGAAGTTAAGCCCATGCCTGTTGGTCATATAAATTGGGGGCCATAATGACCAGTTGGTCGTTACGACTCCCAGTTTCTACCGCAAGAGAAACTTCGCAATTTGTTCCGCGGAGAATTTTTATTTTTTTATTTTTATTTTTGTAAGTCACATCCAGTTGGTGAAAACTAGAAGTCCACTACGAGTGATGTTTTGGGAGAGACAAAGCACACAGGTGATGGAGCTGGCACTCAATAAGGGTTTTCGGTGGTGTGGGAGAATACCAAAATCATATATTCAAATCATGGAAAGGGATATTTAAATTATAAAAAGTGGGTTTCAAATTTTGAGTTTTGGAGAACGTAGTTTCCGGAAAGGATGCTGCTTTAATTATCGAAGATGTGTAGAACGTAGTTTCAATTATTGAGGATGTATTGAGGATTATTGAGGATCCGTCGGTGATTTTTTTTTTAATTTATGCTGTCAGAGGCGCATTAGAGAAGCAGCCATCATATGCGTTGTACAATTCTTCTCAAGAGGCCAGTCACTTTCATGCGTCATCACCAAACAGTTAAATATGAGCAATTGTACCATATATTTCTGCTGACAATACCTCATCTGCTAATCTGCAAAAGATCTGTCGTTTTTGCTATTCGACAGCTATGAGTAGAGTCAATCCGGTCGCAAAGATCATGTAACTTCCGGCACGTAGGGTTAAGTTCTTCTGAACTGGATGGATCGATCTGAATGTTGCTTTAGAAGGTCACCGTGGCTTTAGAAGATGACCAAATTTTGTGGCGCTAACTTTGCTGTCACCTGAATTGAACTTATCAGATAGAAAAGCAGATAAACACGCATCGATGCTCACAGGCACGTGTTGCCAAATTGTGCAATTTAGTGCAAAATTTGTCGAAGCTGACAAAGAACACAATTCATGCTCCCTGTCGTAGGGAATACTCGTCCGAATGTTAATATTTCCTCGATGTTACACCAAGTTTTTGCACCTTTCCCATACCAATAACAGGTTCAGTCGCTGTGCAGCAAACATTGATAGATGATATATGCATTAACGGAGGTGTGACGGCGTCGAAGTCATTTAACGGGATGCCGCATCGTCAGAGCTTCATTGAGCTTTATATGGCGCTTACACCTAGTAATATCTTCGATGGCCGAATTGAATCATTTCGGTGGCGAGCAGTAAAATTGATTATTTGTGTTATTTATCCTCGGTTTCGTAGAAATAGAAATCGGGTGCATTCGTTAGTTCCTCAATGCACATTCGTTAGATTCAAAAAAATTTTTGAACATTTGATGGTAGTGAAATTTTTCTCTAAATTCTACAATAGTCATGTTCTCATTTTGCATTGATCTAATCTCAAGAAATAGAGCATTTTGCGCAGGCTTCTTACGGCGCTTCGGAGAAACGAAAATATGAGGGCAATACTGCTGGTAATTTTAACGTGTTGGGAAATAGCTGGTCAGGCGAAACGAACGCATAATCGCTTATTCTGCCAAAACGTCTCTTACGCTATTTCATTTATTTTTTATACCTGATTACAGGTATGAACAAGTCATAATTTATGTCCGAAAATTTGTGTTATCTTAGCTGTTTCACTGCAATGTGACACATGTGGATTAATATATCAGCTAATATAACACGTTGGCCGCCCGATTCTAGCTTTGTTTTAATTGTTATGCTCTTTCATAGGTGATCAACATTTGAGAGCATCATAAGTTTCACGAAATGAATTTGTTTTGCTACCAGTCGACTGCCTTACAGAAATGAGTGGTTTAACCAGTCAGCCACTTCAATAAAATAATGCTTATTGGGCATTTTGTGATTGTTTTTGTATATTTGGATGTCATTGGAATGATAAGATGCTATGCAAAAGTATGTGTCGTTTAGCCTCCGTGACATTCCTCAGTTTTATTCTAGGGAGTATTTTCTGTGCTAATTGGGTAATTCATCTATGTATGCATCATCGGAGCATATTGAGCAAAAATTCATTTGCTAGTTGACTTTCATATATATATATATATATATATATATATATATATATATATATATATATATATATATATATATATATATATATATATATATATATATATATATATATATATATATATACCACTTCGAGGTTGTAAATGTTATTGCCATTAGCCGTCATGTTCTTCTTTGTTGTTTATTTGATGATGTTATTTGACAATGTTCAGATCGCTAATCGTTTTGATGCCAGTTGGAGGGTTGTTCAATGAACACTTCAAACTCACTTCGCAGAGTCGGCTATTTTAGTCTAATAAAGAACCATCGCATTCGAATGCACTAACAAACGCACCTGCGAGATTTCTTTCCCAATGAACAACACCCATAATACCCTTGAGAAATTTTCCGTTTAAGTGCTCTGCGTCTAAATAACATGTTCAGAAAGTGTTCACCTCTTCCAAATTTTTCTTTCCTAGTTTTCGTGTGAATTTTTTGTCAAAGCGTAAATGAAAAAAACTTTCCAATGGAAGTGTTGAATTTCCATTAAATAGCGCATCGCTTCGCAGATTGTTTAATTTACAAATTATATCAATAATCGTATTTCGGGCGATTGAAATAATTTTTATTTCTCGTTTCTTTTTTCTCCTTTCTCCATAAGTGGTTTTCTCGATTCTTTCATTTTTCTTTAGTTGTTGGCAGTTTTTTATGGCACATCGATATCTCAACGAAGTGACAAGAAAATATATATGTTTCTGGCTGTCAATAAACACTTCCTGTGCAGCCGGAAACGAACCAGCAATCCTGCCTTGCCGACGCATTCGGCACCACTGAGCCACTTCAGACGACTTTTGCAGACGCACGTTATCAAGATACTAATGTCCGATTTTTTCCCATCTAATAGCAGATTAATGCAAATGAGAGGTTGATGCAATCAACGCTAATGTCTGCTTCATTGTCGTCGAAGCTGAGTCTCACGTTCATTATAATTCTTCCATATAATCCATGAAAATTCATATTCGAGCATTTTTTTAATATCAACAAAAACATGGAACGTAATAGTAATTTATCGAAGTGTTTGAATAAACATATTAGCCTATAACATTATGTGCATCAGCATAAAATATTTTCTATCTCAGATTTTTCTTTCGTAAAGGAAACTTCGTGTTTATTTCATGCTGCATTACATAATTTGTGATATTTAGTGGCGGTGTATAATGTTCGATCTTTTCATTTCTTGCTAACATTTTCTCACTATCTACATACAATGCTCGCTTTCCGCAATACTATTATGGTTAAATTATCAAGCGAAGTTTCAACTGAAATTCCATTAGGAGTATATGGAGATGCTCTAGCCTTGTAAAATGTCCTAAAGCTGTAGAGTTTGAAGTGATCGCAGAGATTCCATTTGAGGAGTTGTGGCAGGTTCAACTAATGTGGTTATCTGAGAGACAATCCAACCTTACTTCTCGCTTTTTTGGATTGCAGTTAGCTCATCGTAGTTTTTACTGGTCGACTTCTTTATCGATGTTCATATTTACAGGGGTGCAGATATGAACACGTTGTACTTTGTATCATGTCCCAGAAAAAAAGGGCCAGTAAGTTTTGAAACTTTGTTCCCTCAAAAATAGAAGCCAAAACTTTGAAGTTGTCCTGATCACCTAGATTTCGGATGGGTTCTATGTCGCTTAATTTTCGATTCTTTGAAACCAGATGAGGCAACTCCTACTTTCATGGCTCTTAAAAACTTATTTCATGAGGATTAGTTGCGTGGGGTTGAAATTTTACAGCATTAATCCCATCACGGTGTTATTTCCCCGTTGGGGTTAGCTCTTTCTTCTGGTTTGCTTCAAATCGGTTGCATATATTTCTATTACAGAATAGTGTATTTTTTTTAGAATAATAACACATCAGTGACGTTCATCTCTTCGTTGGTGTGTGCGTATATTTCTAATCGATATCTGCCGTATTCATAGTTTCTTTGCGCTAATCTACTTGCCACCCTTCCAATATGGCTATTCCATTTGTTTCATGATTTCCGGGAGTAACCTATGCTGGGTTGAAAGTTGAGTTCACTAGCAATTCAGTGAAAGGTATATTAAGATTCAATGCCTGTTCACACTAATGATGCAATCGAAAAATCTCACAAAGTAATCTTTTCTAGTATGATAGAACATTCACTACACTAGGATAATCTAAGTTAGTATCGCAGGGCTCATCGAAAAGAGGGTAACGTTTATGATCGTTTGTTTACTGTATCAACAGAGGTGATATTTTGAAAGTGAAAGGACTCGAGGCGTGAAAAATACGACGAATTTTGAAGTAAATCCGGCGAAAAACAATTTTAGAATCCTGCAAACTGCAGTTACATCAGTAATTTTCGGTTTTCACCCTCTTTGTTCAATCTTATCGCGCGATAAATATCGTACAAATCTATTATTATTTCTATTATATTATTAAGTACAAATTCCATACTAAGTCTAGATGAATTCATCGAAAACCGCAATGATTCCCAACTGCGAAAATGGTCGTTCCTTAAGTGAGCGCATAGATCAAAGCGATTTCGTGATCGTTCACGAAGCTATTATTTGCATCAATTATTGCTATTGAGGGTTGTGCTATGCAGATGTGTTATTTATGGATATTGCTTAATGCGGTCGAGAGTTCGCTTGGAATATAGCCATACACCTGCAGTATATGTGCACCTGAATAATAGATTCGTCAATCTTCGCAGAATTAATGGAGCCTACGAAATTGAATAGTGAGGGCTATGAATAAAGTTTTTGAGGGTCATTTTGTTTGAGAGCTTGAGAGTTAACTGGACGATTATGAATCATCTTGCATACCCAAGGAAGTAATATGAAGTCACGTTGCCAGCTTATATTAATATTTCTACAAAATAAGAGAATAAAAAAATTGTTGTGCATCGTTAACTGTCTGTAAGATAGATCGAGGTTGGAGTTTCTATTTCTTGTCAAATGCACGTTTGCAAAAAGGTTTCTTTCCTGTCAAAACTCTTCAAATAGTCGATCATCAATAAAGTCGAGAAATAAATATCTTGTATGCTTTAAGATGCTTAATTCTGGTGAATTCTCGGCTGAATGATGCATATGTAGTTATTTTATACCTTTTCTTCCCTTTTTGCATGAATATTATCAGTGAAGGTGTTCGTGTGAAACATTTGCATCACTTTCGATAGTTTTTGACTAATTTTTTTGAAGAATCTAAAATTTTCGTTTGCACACTTCAATATCGGCGTATTAGTGAATTGTAGATTTGCTGGCGTTCCGAGTTGGAACTCTGTGAGAGGAAGCTGTTCACTGAAGATGGATTGTTATCTTCATTGAAAAAGATCCTCTCTTCGTGCGTTGCATTTTGACATTCTTGCATAGCGCAATACTCTCCTTGGTAGTCATCATCAAACAATATACCTTTCATTGATCATCTCTTTCTCTTCTTACTGCTCATACTTCACTGCAATCACTCTTCCACATTGTTCTTTTGATGTATACGTGTCATGTTCAATGAAAATTTGCATCATTAACTTTCACTTAAATGTTGCCTTTGAAGGACGTCTTTGTTGTATGGAAACTCTCATTGTTCACTACTTGTCTCATTCGTTCCTTACATCTCTACTCGAAAACTTTCGCTACATTTTTGTCTATCGCACTATATCGAATATTCGACGATAGATAATTCCTCTCCAAAACTTTGATTTCGAAATGTTAACTTAAATTTTAATGAAATATTAGAATTAATTTTCAGCATTCCGTTCAGTGGAATTAGTTCATGTCTGTATTCCAATATCAATTTTAACAAATTGACCGCTTTGTGCTTATTTCTGTGTCGAGTTTATTGTTGCTTGAATTTGACGTAGCATTCTGAGCTTTGTTGCTTTTATTTGTTGACGACCAACTTTACTGCTCAATCGCTTCATCGTTTTTTCATTTACGGTAGTCAATGTCACTGTTGTATCGTGTGCACTCTAATTAGTGCTTGTGCTGATGGATGAATAGTTATTTCCTCTAATTTATGGTAATTTTTCCGTGATTGACAAACGTGATATGAGCTTCTTTGTTCGAGAAAAAGATGCTACGTCGAGTTTAGGTCCCCAAATGGGATATCGTCAAGTTCTTATTATAGAGAGTTTAATTATTGAAGTTATTCTTGTGGTGAGAATGTAATGTGACAAGTTTGAACTGGCTGATATCGTAACTTTGTTACTACACATGTCTTATGGCAGCAAGTTTATGGATTTGATGCGAGTAAATGTGTGCAAGCATTTATGGAATGAGTCGTTCGATAGAACTCAAAATTTCACGTAAGGCTTACTCACCTTGGAACTTGATTAAGAATTCAGTCGATTTCAAAGGTGATTTCCAGGCTTATTTTACATCTTGATCAAGAGCTATCGAATATGATCAATACGCTTTCGTTTCGCTTATTAGCCATCATTGGCGCACTATATATTTCATAGTTCATGTTTGGTAACATTACTGATATTTACAGCGATGAGCGCGGGATGATCAGATTTGGCTCCGGCAGTTATAGTGTTCGCGATTCGGAAGGACTCAACCCGGAGACTGTCGCGCCACCTCTTTATCGTACCATTGTGTGTACTATACATTTTCTTGACGATACCGAGCGCAACTTTGAAATCGATGTTAGTTTACTAAAGGATTTTTAGTGCAATTTTCGCATCTTTTTTTACGAAAATTTGATTGAAAATTTTCAACGAGAGAATTTTGCAATGCGATGAACTGTCGTTTAGAGAACCGATTATGGTTATAGCCTATCTACACGTAAAAACTGATTATTTTGCATAAACTAAATATTAACAACCGTGATGTGCTTATCCGTTGAAATAGTTTTGGCTAACAATTAGGCGTTGAATATTTCTGAAAGCTGTTCCGTTAGCTTCGATCGCCGAAACAAAGGTACCGCAGAGATTAATACTTAGTATAGGATGCAGTAGAGATTAACATCCAAATCGAACTGCGCATCATTTCATCATAATTCCATTGATGCTCAAATTCCAACAGATATTCTTTATGATTTCTTGCTAGAAAAACGTTTATTTCTTTGTTTGGGATATCTATGCTATCGACTGGATTTATGGGAGGGATTATGCAAAACTCACATCATCTTCGCTTCCATAGCTCGTTTATAGAATTAACATTGGATTCTCTTACATAGTGTCTCATCTTCTATGAAACGATCAAAAAATCATTGCTTCGTTTTGATTCATCGTTCTGTCCGGATAGATATTTTTTGTTCACACGTTTTTTTTTTTTTTTTGAAAGCTCATTGAAGGTAATCTCTATTGGAAAATCCACTTTGAAGCGTTTCATATTCGTAAATAGCCGACAAAATATTTTTAATAATGCTCGATAGAAAACTATGCGGATGCAGTCATGGGAAATGAATTGACATTGTTGATATGCCTCATCCTCAAGGTTTTAATAAGCATGAATTGAATGCATAAATATCATTTTCATATCAGTCCTTTCAGGTTACATTAGGTTAACTTATTTTCATAGTCAGCAATATGAAAGAATAGATGATTAGCCGATTTTAAAAATGAACGAAATTTCTTAACACTGGTGCATAACTTTCAAAAGACTTAACAACAGAACTTTCAAAAATAGCGATGAAGCATAAACGCTCATCTTCTATTAGTGGTCGGCACTATGATCTTTGATTGAAACGATAACATGATGAATCATTTAGATGGACACTTGTGCGTATATCAGAGTTGTCTGATGTACTTCTTAAAGACTGATGCATAGCATCAACTGTTGTGTTTTTCCATATGACAGTATCAATCATGGATGCATCCAAATGACAATCATTCGATGATTTTCTATGATATGGGGCACTCTGTACTGCTGCCAGCTTTGATGGACGCAGCACTTTGTGGAGAGTTGGTCAATCCGAAAAAGAGATCTGTGTCCATCGTGCACACTCTGAGATTTATTGATGGCTAGTCTCCCTGGAGAATCTTTTTCGCTTCAACTCCCTAATGAGACAAATTTACATAATCCGATCCGCAAACATATGTAAGAGGGAACCGCTATTGCGCATGCATAGCCACTATCGATTACTGCAAATTGAATCCATCGTTTTCTTCCTGTGCATCAAAATTGACACCCCCTCTTCACACCCTAACACCCCTTGCTTTTGCCTTCTCGCGGAAGTAGTTTTGTTTCTTCAAAGAGCTGAAATATATGACTGTACTCTAGTGACCTCGTTTGTTCGAGCGAATACGATAAGCTATGAATGCCATTTCATGCAAAATGGCTGCTCATTGAGAGCATGCGTTTGGGAACCTTGAACTGGTGCATTCTGTCTAGTTGATGGCATAATTGGCCAAAATAAGTGCAATTACGAGCGTCCACTTGTTTTGTTGTGTTTGTAAGTTGACGGTTGCAAACACATCTGACATGTGAATAGAGCGCAATTCTTACAAACAGCGCAGGTTGGCATGTATATCCTTCTTTGATCGCGATGTTGGCCAGAGTTACGGATCTCCGATTCTCATTGGTCCTCTAAGGGAACTTGAGGGTCTCTGAAAATGATTACCTGCAAGCCCTGAAAATTGAGCACCTCCAATGATGTTATAATATCTTCAGTCTTGGTTATCTCTGTGGTGGTTCTGCGGTCCAAGAATTTCAAAATTTCCGGAGCCAAATTCAGAGGTCCAGATTACAGATTGGCAGTGCCAGGCACTTTTCGGCATATTCTTCCACAGATCCTGTATGCGAACTCTAACCGAAGTCACATTGTAGGTATTGTGGTTTCGTAGTTTTAGCTGAAAAAATTTTTCGCTATTGCTCTCAATAACTGGTGCTGAAAAATTTCTCACCGCAGTCTCCGTCCAATTTTTTCGAATTGTGGATCTAATTTTCATCGTCCCTCCTTTGTCTTGAAAAATTTTGCGGCTGACATCTATTAAGATTTATAACTCGATAATTGATATTCAACCACAAGCATTTTTCTATGGCAAGTTTGATATTCCGGCGACCACCTTGCTGGAACAGATGAATATTTTAGGAACCTCGAAGTGATGAAGCTTGATACTTGCTGTGTTAACTGGAACAGACAAAAGAAGTTTTCCTTTTTGGTTGTTTGAAATTTTTGGTTGATTGCTGTGAGACGATTCTTCTAGATGTTTGAAATTTCCAGTTGTTTCTGATGGGCTTCTTGTTTGAAATTTCCAGTTGTTTCTGATGGGCTTCTTCTCTTCCTCTCCAGTTAGGCTGAGGATGAGAGGGAGGGACATTGGCTATGTGTTGATATTACTAGTCTCTTTCAGCTGTGGTATAACAATACTGGACCTTTCCTACTTGCATACACTGACTGTCTTTACTGCGACGTTTTCTGTACAATTACTGGAATCTTATTTTGAGGCCACTCCTAAGCGCTCTTACAGGGCCGAAATTTAAGGTGGTGATGGGACAGTCAGGTTGATAAAAGGCAAGATCATTGAATATCCGCTTTTGTAATTTGTCCCCTGTCAATCGATTGCAAGAACATCCAAAATTATTCAAAAAATTCCCCGATACCGCATTTCGCTGTGAAAATATCCAGTTACACAAGCTCTCACCTAATAGGTTTCTTTTCATTTCGAATGAAGTTGGCTAGCGCTTTCTATGGAAATTTTGAATATCTGATATGCAAAAATTTATCTCGAGCTCTACATTATAACCATCAAATCACATCACTATGACTTTCAATCTTGCAAATGAAAGTTCCTCAAAGATAACACACATTTATGTCAGTATATACATATACGCAAACAAGCACCGAGGAAAGATTGCTAGAATGCCAATGTGGAAAAATTTGTTAAAGTCAATAGGAACAACTTCATTGTTGCAGACGCAGTTGAAAGAATTTTACTTCGTTGGCGACCTCATCAATCTTCCTATCTGTTATATTTATTTATCGATCTGATAGGCAGGTGTGACCGTTCATTGATGTATTGCTGTAATATATCATGTTTCAGATATCCTCTTCACGTATATTCATTAGAGCGCTAAATGTTTCAATTCTGCATATGATGTCACTTTACAGGGGAAATTAAAGTTTTTTAAGGCGAGGGAGAGGGTATTTGAACATTATAATCGGCATCCATAAAAATAGCTGATGTGTCGAAAGAATAATTCAGCATAAACCGTCGTCTATTTTCTTTTCAATTTCAGCGGCACTCGAGAGGTCAAGCATTACTCGATAAGGTCTTCGAGCATCTCGAACTCGTTGAAAAGGATTACTTCGGATTGCAATTCATATGCGTTCTCGACCCAAACCAACCAGGAGTGAGGGTATCTACTTTTTTTGCACTAATAGTCATACTTCTCGGCACTTCAATTTTTCTCATTCACAACATTGAACAGCAAACTTCCGGCTCCTAGACAGAGTTATCGCTGCCACCATTTGCTGGTTGGTCAGAATTGCAGTCGATGTGATTGGGCCATCATGCAAGGGATGGCATTTATTCCTTATTGTCGTTCAGAGGAAACAGACATTTTGGGAAATCTTATCGTCTTTCCCAGTGGAAAAATTAGATAGATGATTACATACAATATGCAGAAATAAATAAGCACTACCAAGATTTGCAAAACTTGCATTCTATTAGCTAAGCTCTCAATGACAACCACGAGTACAAAAGTGGCCGATTATTGATAAGAGAAGAAACTCTACCGTGAAAAAATAGCACAACAACTTTCCGGAAAAAAAGCATAATGACCTAAGGCAAAAAGACAACAACTTGATTCCTTGAAGCTGAAATTTTTTCACTCTGCTTGTGTATTTTGATCGCCATAGAAAATCTTATTTATAAAAAGGAAAATTTTACTACAATGCTCTTCAACCATACCTCAGCAATCTTGTGACTAGAATCGAATCACTCAAAAACTCCTGAACCAAGTTGCTTATGAATTCTAAAAACTACTGAAGAAAGCTGCTGTAGCACTTACCCTATCAGCTAGTTTTTCAGCAACAAAAGTGAAAGAATATAGACTACGATCGTGTAATGGCCGGAAAACTTCTGAGTAAAATGGTAATTTTGTTCAGGAAAGTTGGCATGACTTGCAAGAATATTTCTTCAGTATGTTTTCTCAAGATGTAATATTTAATCCTTCACTCATAAAGATGGTCACATTACTGGTCGGATAGCTGCAAATGAATAAGAAATATAGATGAATAGAACTTGAAATAGGACACTAAACTGCATTCGTTTGTCGTTCTCTACGGTATGAAATGATTGATCATTGCTCAAGGCTTACGAGAGCACCCACTAGCGTAGACAACGGAAATTGTGAAGCGTTGCTAATGATATCAATTGGTCACTTGAGATTTAACACTGATAACACAGAATCGTGCAACTAATGGTTCGGGGTCTGTAAATTTTAATTTCTTCTATTGTATTCGAGCACCGCCATTCTTTGCAATATTTTATTGTAATTTCACTCAAAATAAATCTGTATCACTGCTGCCATTTCCACTTTTCGACTTGGTCAGTGCAGTTTTATCGTTCTGAGGGAATGGAGGATGGAATCTGTGGAAGCGTCACTCCACCCTCCCTAAAATTCTCTTTTAGCACAACTGCAATTTTTATCCTTAACCTTCTCTCATTATTTTTATTGGATGCTTTTGCGGATTCCTTCTTTCCTCTTCTATCCTTCTGTGATGGTTTCTGTTTCCGGTGGTTACTGATTCTAAATCTTAAAAATGGGAGCCAGCCAATGGGGCGATTATGGAAATAAAAATTGACAGTCCTATTTATCTTGTCTTTAAAGCCAGAAGTATAGATCGAAAAAAGCAATGAATTTCTTCGATACAGCCTTTGCAATGCTTTCATTATTCGAAATTGACCTATGTATTTTGAGATTTGACGTGGCCCTCAGTGAATTCTGAATTGATCGGATTTTCAGAGATGGCTCGATCCGACCAAGTCTATACGAAAGCAAATGCTATGTAAGTATATCAAAAACACGTAATTTTTACTTTTATTGAATTTTTCAGTTTGGCGTACTCGTGGAATATCCGAACGATTTCAGTTCTTCGCAGAATTCTTTTCACAGTTTCTCACTTGAAATAACTATCTGTATTATCTATGGTATATGGCACATTCAGCCGTCTTAAGAGTAGCATTGGCTTCCATTGTCAGTGATTATCAATCTTCATTATTTTCTCAATGCGTCAATTAAGTACAGTTTTTCAGATCCTCCTTATCGACTTTTCTTCCGAGTGAAATTTTATGTGAACGATCCAGCGAAATTAGTAGAAGAATATACAAGGTAAACCAATAATTTTTTATCACTTCCGTAGTTTCTTTAAAATGAGAGTTTTCACTGCGAACTTAAATCGCAATTCGAGAATTGCGGCATAAACATAAAAATCTTAGCGTTAAAAAGCACAACCATCTATAACAAATAAATCTAGTTCGAACTTCATTTTCGGCATCTCAGTGGATACATATTGCGTAATGGCGTTCTTCAGTGGTGCGACCGTTCAAAGTGTAGTTATTCCTCATGCTTGATATTTTTAACTTATAATGTTCATAGCTGCATGATTCGTCCTTTAATGCCTCAACATTAGAAAATTATCATTTTGCAATTGTTTTGTTCAGTGATTCTGTTCGTTTTCATACTTATTTTTGTTCAGCCTTTCATCTGGCCAATGTGAGAATATACCAACGTGGTATCCTTATCGATTTTCGCTTATCCCCTAAAGCATGCCATAAGCTCACATAGATTGTGATGCTGCTGTTAACTAAATTTGCGAACAAGCATTTCAATTAGCGAGTCTCAGTTAGAGTTTGAGCTTCCCCTTGAGCTTTGCATAGGGTTGTGATATCACTACCATGAGTTTGCCGATGTGATATCCTTTGATAAGTATAGTTACTGAAAATGCGCCGAAGTCAATTTCGCCAAAGATAATTTCGCCCCTTATAAAATGCATTATCACCACATCGCGTTTTCTTGTAGTGACATATTTACACGTTCATATGCGTTACCTTTCCGCTTGGTAATTTCAGTTTGGGAAGTAATGGAACGTGAGGGATGTTGAATCATGAGATGACTCTCAATGCCAAAGTTCAAGTTGATTAATTAACGTTGATAAAAATTTCATTCACCTAAAGCTGTTTCGAATATGCGTATATTTTTGCAACTGGGCGCTATGCTAGTCATATATTTGCATAATATATTGCAGAAATGAATCATCTAAAGGAAATTTGCAGACGTATTATTTAAAATATAGATGCAGTATTGCGTCAGTTTTGTTGTCTTTTATAATCCGCAATGCTGTTTGTCTAGATGAGTGGAATTGCAAGTTTGTTTCCATTGTCAGATCCTCTGACACGTTTATCCATTGAATTTTCAGGTTTCTACTAAAATCACTGAAAAAAGTGGATATTTTCAGGTACCATGTATTTTTGCAACTAAGGAAAGACTTACTCGATGGTCGATTAACGTGCCCAGAAAGCACTTCAGCACTTCTTGGCAGTTACGCAGCTCAGTGTGGGTGTTTTAAAACTCATTACTCCTTAATTGCTTCGTTTTTGCAACTATTATGTCTCATACTCAAAAATTTGTTATCATTTTTCAGTTTCTCCACAGTAACGTTACTGTTGCACGCTTGGATCTGTTTTTATTGTGCATTGTCACTGCTAGGTTGCTTTCAGTCTTTTTTTTCCCGTTGTTCACGCTGGTGCTAAATGGCGGAGGACGCTGTTTGATCTCGTGATCCTATCTCCCTATAGGTAGATTCTGATTGCGAATCGCCTTTATTTTATGTGGGATCAGTGCTGAGAAGAAAGCTTTGCATTCTACTGAACACACCACCTATTTGAAGTGCTTTCCTGTTGAAAATAAATTTTTTATTGTAAAGAAAAGCTGTGTTCCGTAACTTTTATTATTCAATCTTTAGCACTTCTGTCGACTAATTTTTGTTTGAGTTACCTTTTTATTTTTAGCCTTTTTATTATCGAATTTTTGTTGAATATAGTAAGCTCAGGTTCAGACCTAAAGTAGTTTTGGACTTGTTGAATATAATAAAATCAGATTCAGATTATTTTCAGCTTTAGTCATTTTATTGACCATTGGAATTTATTGTCCCCCTTATCGTTCATTGGGACCATTCTAGTATTGAATATAAGGCTCATGAGCCTCAAAGATGCAGCTTTGGGTGCTAACGATTGCATCCTTCGTTAAAGGTCCCTGTCGTTCAGGCTTCCAAGTTTTGGGTACCTCGCATGCTAGTTCTTTTTCGAGAATTATTCCCAACTTCGCCTAGCTCCATTTTATGCTTCAATTAACGAAATTTTTTATAGCCGAATTCGGTGACTACAGCTCTGATGAGCATGGTCCAGACTACTTAGACGGGTTTAAAGTTATCCCTGAGCAGAGTGCGAGTTTCGTCAGAAGTGTTGCCGAGTTACACAAGCTGCATAAGGGACAAACTCCGGCTGAAGCGGAGTACAATTTCCTCGAACAAGCCAAAAAGCTCGAGCTCTACGGAGTAGACCTCTATCCTGCAAAGGTAAGCGTTGCTGACTTGAAAGCCATAAAAAAAACAACAATGAACTCAGCGTTGTAACACCTAAATCGCGATATTTTCAAACTACAAATGTCCTCAACCTCTTTATGTATTATTTGACTTCACTGGCGTACTGTAATGTATAGCTGACAGTTTTTGAGATATATTAAGCCTTATTCTGTTTTGTTACACTTTTCGAATTACTGACAATTTGTTTTTAATAACTCGTAACGTTATAATCGGCATCACTGCCCATGCAGTAACTTCCTTCATATATTGATTCCTTTAAAACGAATAATCTTTCTTTTTTCATTTGGAATCCTTTACAGTGCTTCCGAATCTGCATCATCCAATGGTTGAATTTTTCGTTTCCGGTTATCGTTTTCATTGCTATCGGCTGATAGATTTTTCGTTCACTTTGAACAGCTGCGCACTAATCGATCACTCAAGGATTGGCATGAATTAAGCGTTTAAGGAATCGGGTGGAAGTTCGATTGGCGTTGGGGTGAGCAGCAGTGGAGTGCTTGTGTTTCGTTCCGGTCATCGAGAGGCGCTCTATCCTTGGTCTTCTATCATGAAATTATCGTTTAAGAAGAAGCTCTTCTCTGTTTATATGCGTACTCTCAACGAAGACAATGTACGTTTCGAATAGTCGTTTTTAGCTTCATCCTATTCATCGTTATGAATTTTCCAAAAGTGAAACAACGGCCAAGATTTTGAGCTAATTGATTTGAAATATCGAATTTCTTCAGTTTTTCACCTTCCTTTGCCTATTTCAACAAAAATTTGTTAAACAGCTGAAATAATGCAAGTAGAAGGCTGTACATCTTAGTGCTAAATAGTAACAAAGGTGATCTTTGTGCACGTGAAGGACAAAGAAGAAAAAAACAGTCTGCATTTAACGGAGTAGCATAACGTTTCCGCGAGATATCATATCCTTTCATTGATCGCTCATTTTTATTCATGCTACGGAATCTAAATCTGAAGACCAAGACAAGCCGACCCTTCTGAACTCTCAAATGTTGCGATGTTTTATATGGTTTGGCAGTCACTATAGATTTTGGTGTAGTTACAGTTTATTGACACATTACCTCACGTTGACAATATGAATACTCAAAAGATACAGTACTCATCTCGTAGTGTGGTCTTACCGAACGTTACCTAATTACCACACATGTAGTTATCGCATATTTTTCTACCATGTGCCCATCTACCGTTGATTTTTGTTATAACTGTGATCACCCTGTTACTTTTGTTTTAAATATACGGTTGTGAGGATGGGCTGTTGTGAGGAATACTTGTCCGTGGGCATAATTTTCGGAGTTTTCGTTGATCTATCGAGCGATTGATCACCCATCTCTTCTGTATTTCGATTTTTGTTTCGCTTCGTGCATATCAAAGATGTTCAATTATTCTTTTGTATAGCATATCAAATGACTGAGTCGTGCGATCTCGAAGATACGGAAATGGCGAATATTATGGAAGTTCATAAGATTATTTCGGTATTTTTGATTCTTTAAGTTGTTTAATATGAAATCACGACAAATTTAAAAAGACTTCGCGATTGATTGACCGGCGATGTCGGAGAGCATTTAGGCATTCATTGAACTAATATCGAATTGAGCTCTCACTTCGCAATTATTCACTCGTGCAGTGATTAATGAGTTAATCAAGGTGTTAAAGGTAGACGTGGCGAAGATATCTGAAGCTTATCCATCTTGATGTCTGATTGCAGATCGAGGAAGACGCGGTGATGCTTTTCAACGTGCAAAATCCAGAAAGCTGTAAGGCGCTATGGAAGAGTTGTATCGAGCATCACACGTTCTTTCGTCTTATCGTACCTCCTACTGCGCCTCCAAAGTCGATATTTAACATCGGAAGCCGCTATCGATACAGGTTAGTCGACCGATTGATCGTTTCCTTTGCTCTCTTTTCAAATTTGCATCTCTCCTTTTCTTGCTTCTAGTTCAAACCATTTATCGGCTAGAACGTCGATGCGTGTTCAAGAGTTTTGAGGATGCAATAAAAGGAAAGGGAGGGGGAGTGAAGTGATCTTCGTTTAGTCTGCATAAACGAAAGAAGATAAACCATGGGAAAGCAACACTTTTTGTTATATGAGGAGAACTGGATTGAATGAATATGAAATCTCGAATTTATTTATGGATTTGAGGAGAGATGCAAATTTGAGAAGAACAAACTGCATTGAATGAGGCATTAATCAACTGTGCATATGAAAATTTTTGCAGAAATTCCAGCAAAAAATGTATTCTCTCTGTCTCGTCTTTGCATTCCATGAATGCACCACTAATTGCATTGCATTTTAAAATGCTCTAACAATCATCGATCTCAAATATTGTCTGTAAATCATTTCCAGCGAGAATTTCCTCCCGATTGGTTTCTCATCTATAAGATATTGTCCATTCTTAAGGAACACCAACTTTTTAATGGTGCTACGTTTATTTAATGAGTAAATAAGATCACACAACTTTCATGTATTATATTTGTTTTTGTGCGCAACTTTAACTGGTTTTAAAATAATATTTTTCGTATTTATTTCAACTAGATTCTCTTTTGAATCATCCGAATCTTAGGGTAGTTAAGTGTTTGCGTAAAACTTACAATGCGCTTTCAAACTTTCTGATAAAAATATTCGCATTATGCGATATTGTTATTTTTTTATAAGCGCTTGATTTTCGTCTTTCTGAACACTTCGTTTTTTTTCTCTGGATTTAATCTAAGGAAATCGCCACTCAGAGTTAATAGTTAGTAATCCATTCTTGCCGCAATTATTTGCTTTTCCTTGATCGATATCAGTCGTTATTTTCAATCTTTTATATTTCTCAGCAATCATTCTCAGTGATATAGTGATTTTATTGCGTAATTTTTGCCAGTGATTTTTTCGTAGAAAAATTCATCTTACGGGATGTGAATTTTTGAATAATTGCTCATACTCATTATCATAATGCGCATCCATCAATTGCTATGTTAGTATCTATCAAACTGCAATTGCTCAGAAATAATTTGCCCTCACAGCAATGCGCATGCATTAGCATATGTGACACGTGTGTAGCGTTTAATTTGACACCAAAACTGCAGTAAAGGAAACAACAACAAACGTTTCTCAAATATTGTGAGAGATATGTTGTATAATGCCGCTTGTATCATAATTCGCATGCGACAATTGCAACGTTTCATGCATATCTGCTGCATTCTTCAATGGTGTTACTTCATGCTTATGTGGAAATTGAAATCCTGATACGTTGACAGCGGTTAACGTAACTTTCTCAAAGTGATCATTCCGCAAAAGTCATGCAGATTTCTTTTTGCAATGTTGCAAATACGCTTTCATGCTGAAATGTGCAATTTTAGCAATTATATTTTCGCGTGAGACTTTTGCTTAGTTGGATTGCCAAAATTCAGCAAACAATATTCCTTCGTGCTACATTGCAATTATATCAGTGCATAATTGTCAGGTATGCTTGGACGAATTCCATCTAGCGAATGATTTCTATGCACTTCGTAATGTACTGGATGGCGAAATTCATTGGCGGTTTCGATCGTCTTTGTTTCTTTCCCATTGCTTATTGTCTAATCTCTCCTCTTTTGTGAAGTCACTTCTAGACGTTTTTCGTCTATTATATGCTATGCACCTGTTTTCTTGCTTTCTAAGCGGATGATTCACTTCTCTTTTGTGAGTGATGTGACGACTGTCTCAGCGATTATAAGCAACGGCTCATTGTTGTTAGCTTATTCGCTCCCGGTTTCGTTTCACATTGCAAAGTTTCATTTTTCTTCATATCTGTGATGTTTCAAACCTTCTCAGGAATGGAAGGGATAATTTTTCAACGACAAATGGCGATTACCATTAAAGTGACAGACGGGTGGTAGCGATAGATGAATAGGAACGGGCAAGTACAAGTTTTTGGAAGTTATAGATATCACCAGTTGTTGAAATTTATACATGCCACAGTTTTTTGAAAGCTAGGGGCAATGTTTTAATTGGTTAATAAAGGTTCAACTTCAACATCACTATACTGATCTTTAAGTCACACTCTATTCTATTTCAACGCGAGTTCGCGAATCTTTAATTAAAGTTGATCACAAGGAGAGGGTGAGGTTGGACGCATAACGCAAGGTGACACTTTCGCTCGAATACCCACAGTGAATGCAGTTCCATACTTCCGAACTGTACGCACATTTTGAGATTGTTTTCCTCAGTTGACAATCAATATTCGCCTCTAGTAGCATCGTTGCTTTTGCCCATTCGTTCACTGTGATTGAATACTTCGAAATTTTCGCCATTATCAGTAATTATGGAAAACGTTATAGGCTTTCTATCGAATACCTGTTCGGTATCCGTTAGCTTATTATCTGTATTTCGTTGCTTTCCCTTTTTTCCATTAATTTTCAACTGAACTGATGATGGCTTGTCTTTGGTAGCTCTGGTTTTTTCTTGCACTTCAATAATCACCTCTGCGATGAAAAAAACAATAATTTGTTTTATAATTTTAAGGAGTTTTTCATAACCTATTGATTATCTATGAGAATTTTTATCGTATAAAAAGGCGGAGATAAATAGCCACTGATTCGGTGTAAGCCTGCTCTCATATGTACGCCGTTCTTTAAAAAAAAAGGTAATTGCTAACACTCTTTTAAAGTCATCGAAATTCCTTTCTCCCATTTCAAGAGTGATCTGAGATCAAATAAAAAAAATTCTTGTCCTGAACTGTAATATTGGTTTCATGCAAAAAACAGTATCGTAGCGTGTTTATGGTTAGCTACAAATTTGAATTGCCTTATAGGAATTGCATCGAGAATATGATCAATCAAATTTTTCATCGAATTTTTGCAGATACCACTAAATAGCTTCGAATAGCCAACGAAAAAACAGTTGTGCATTATTCGATAGTAATACACACCGCTGACTTCTTTTAAAACTCCTCTAGAACCAACAATTGCAGTCTTTTTTCTTTTTTTTTTTGTATAGTCGTGCTCAGAATCACAATGAAAATCTAACAGCAAAGGGTCGTTTATGTTCGCGCTCGTTGCGGTTGCAATAGTGTTTTGTTACAAAATGACAAGTCTCGTTTTCATTCTTGCAGTTTTTTTGCCGACAGAGAGAAACGAAGAGAATTTATTGAACGTTAAGGAAAACATATTTTCCATAGAAACGTGTGAGGAACATAGAAAAATAGAATAGCACAGAAACTTATCAAACGACTCGAAATATGCAATTTCTGTGCTTGGAAAACATATGGAAAATTTGATCACCCACGGTGAAGTTTTAGTTATTTGTTTCGACTAAGGGCGCACATTTTCTCAATCCCATGAAATAAATAATTGTAAAAGCACGCCATTGAAGCCTGTGCTATATGTGCTTTTGCAGTACACTATCGAGTCCAGCACTTAACAAACAATAAACCATGAGGAGCATTTTTTCACCTTTAGTTTGCTTTTTTTGCGGCTGAACTAGTTGCCAAAT
Source organism: Baylisascaris procyonis (assembly GCA_037389465.1). Lineage (NCBI taxonomy): Eukaryota > Metazoa > Nematoda > Chromadorea > Rhabditida > Ascarididae > Baylisascaris > Baylisascaris procyonis. Next base: position 2,135,901 of record JAZARR010000154.1, on the reverse strand, counting down.
ACGCGCAAGTTTTTTCTCAGCTTTGAGATTCTACAACCTTCGATGTTCGTTCGCGTAATCTAAAATTGACTTAGGCATCACTCTATAGCGTTCTCTATACCCATCATATTACCTGATTCTAGCTGCATTTGCTTCCACATTGAAACTCTTGAACAAATGACGCAAATTTATGTAGGAACATATTAAAATGGAAAATAACGGATGCTTCATTAATTGGTCCCACCCGGTTAGAAAATTTATCAATTCTGAAATATTTGATGAAATTCTATTTCTCAAATTTGGATTTATTCTTACCGTCATAATTTCTTTTCATCAGCACAATATTCATCGTTCCGTTGAAATTTCCTCAATAAGAACGTAAATTTGCAATGAAATGTTTTCAACGAATTTCTGTTAAATCGTCTAAACGATATGGTGATTTTTGGATAAAATTTTTTATTGACGATTCCGTTTAAAAAGCGCAATGAATCTTTGCAAAATTCGCAAACGATGTGAATTTTATGCTTAAATCATTTTATTCCGCGTATTATAAAAATACAAAGTAATTCATTTGCGTCATAAATATGTTATTATATTTTATTAATAATTTCTCCTTTATTAAATTTATACGCTGCAGTAATTTGTTGTTGATTTCTTAAAGTGTTTAAGCGATAGAGTGAGCTATGCTAATACTCTAAAACAGTTTAAAGGATGCAATTTTATCATTTAGTTTTTATTAAATAATGAAAGGGGGTTTCTAAAAATTTCTTGCGATATCAACGGTTATAATAGACGCATCAAAATTTTCATCTATATGCACTGGTTAATGCATTCGATTGTCTAGTTGCGTAGTAAATTTCATGAAGTTTTCTTTATATCAGCTTTTATTGCATGAAATTTTTGCAAAAATTTAGCGTTCTCCACAAAAAATAACCCCAAATTTTCCATGTTTCCTATCGTGTTGCTCTTTTGAGGCAGATAGAGGCGTAAAAATTTAAAAAATTTGGCTGTTTGCTTAGTTCACCAAATTTATAGATGAAAATCGCTCGGTGGGACAATAGAGGTTGCATGTTTTGTCGCGACTTAACATTTCCGGTGATAATTCAGTTGTTTTTATTCTTCTTCAGGATGCTATAGCAATAATCCTCCCCAACAAACTGCCGATTTTTAATTAATCTTTTTTATTGTAACAAAAAAACGCCACTTATACTTTCAAAAAGAAAAATATGACAGCGTAATGTTGACTTATCAAAAATGCTTCCTAGATGCGACTAAATCTAATCACAACCATCGGCATTTACTCATCGAGCACTAAATTTGTTCTTTCTTGAATCTTTACGCACAATGAGAATCGAATATTCAAAGCGTTTTTCTTTATTCCAATGCTAGTGGTCTGCTTGCTTTATGTTAAATGCTTTTGTTATGTCAAATAACTTTGTTTTCTCTGTTTTTTACGCTCGTTTATTGTTCACTTCCTGAATCATTGGACGTATCTGCTGTAGTTTATGAAGGCAAAAGTGGAGTAGAAAATTCCTTCATTTATGATGAACAAATAATGGACAAACTTATTGTGTAAGTCATGTGGAATGATGCGTTGTTATGCATTTGTATTATAGAGCCTTGAGATGTGATGTGTTCTTTGCAATCACCTGAAGAACAAAATAACTCTTCATAATCACTGTCATACGCTACTCTTCAATTTGTTTTTGCAAATGCGAGTTATAACGACGAATGTTTGTGCGTGTATATTTTATCGCTCTCTCAGGTGGTTTCAACTTGGTGATTTCTGATGCTAATGTGACGAAATTCGATCACTATAATCTACACTTTCCGCAGATCTTTCATCTAAAAAATTTGCATACATTTAATGAAGCAAGAAAGTTCTGTCATTATTTCATTTACAGCGGCCGATTGAAGAAAAACGCATCTTCTATCGAAAATTTGTGCGCTTGATCGAATTGGTTAGATATAAAGACATTATTTTACACTCCTTGCTATACGTTGATAAATTCAGGAATCGGCTTTTAGGCTGAGTGGAATGCAAAAGCTCATAATATGTCAGTTTCTCTGCGATATTTTTCTGCTTCTTCCGTCTATCACATCGCAGTTCATTTTCTTTTGTTTTTCATTCCCTCCCTTCGCGGCGTTTTTATACCTATTTGTTTCCTTTGGAGGTGAAATTGCTTTTTTGTTTTATCTTTTTAGGTTAAGGAAAAGTCTTGAGTAGACGAGGATATTTATATGGCATCAATTAAAATTATCTTTTCATGTATGTCTTACTGTTTAAACTTACATTTATATTTATATTTTGAACATCATTTGGTGAGTCAGAAATAAATGAAGAGCTCAAATTTTAGGACATGAAATGTCCTCGCTATTTGCATAGGTAAGATGGTCGTTCTGTTACGGAGAAAAACCAATCCTGGAGAGTTGTTTCGAAGAGACGGCGAGCAAGTCGGTATATGTTTGTCTTCTGTTCCGTTCACACACGTCTCGTTTGCGGTTGTTTGTCGAAAACGCGGCCCAATATGCGTCAGTCAGTCAACCGGACTTGTGCATTTGTGCTCTATGTGGTTGTCGGTTTAATTCGAACGCTACCGTTCGATGGGCGACCTCCTTCGACTCTTTATACTTTATTCCTGAACAGTCATTTCAGGAACAGTCGTTTAATGCAATAATGCGTATAGCCGAATGTCATGATTATATGTGAGGCAATGATGCATTCGAACCGATCCCGCTAATTTTCTTCTCTGTTAGAATGTTGCTCAAGTGAAACTGCGCTTTCTGAAAGAAAGTTTAACAAAATGTTCCCAATGGTCGCAAATTGTAAATTCCACGCATTTTCAAAGTGAGCTGTTCCATGTTTTCCGAGCACTTAGTTGCCAATATCCGCCAAATAATGTCTTCAAACAAAATAAATGTGGTGGTAGTGGCGATTCGTTGTGAGTGTTCCGTGGTCACGATTATAATTCATTGGTCTATTTGATGCGTACGTAATTTACCTCAGCTACGATCCGTTGATGATCTCAATTAGGAATCGAGTTCCTTTTAGAACGCTCCCTCATTCCCTTATTCGCATTTCCATTTTCAACTATACTGTGCAAAAATATATCAGTATTGAGATGTGGTTTTCGTCATTAAAATTGCTTATGAAGCGCTGAGTTTATTTGTTCTCTGTTTTTGCATTTCGAATAATAGTAAAAACTGATAGAATACGTGATTTCTTATATTTATGTGTGTTGAGCCAAACAATCATAGCATTTTGTTGTGATAAGACACAAGTAATCTATCGCAGGAACACAACTTTACAAAACGTGTAATCAGTTGTTGTTACTATTTTGCTCGGTACGCTTTATGTTCAACAGTTTTCATTGCATAAATGAAAAAAGTAAATAAAAGTAAAAATAGTAGAAGTTTCAGAGTAAATAAGTAATTTAAAGTAAAGTGAATAGACTAATCGTGTAATGTAAATAAAAAGTAAGTGAATTGGTAAAGTAATTTCAAAGTAAAGAAGTTATTTCAGATTAAACGAGTAAAGTGAATTAGTAAAAATAAGTAATATAAGTAAAAACAGCAGCTGCAAGTGTTTAGCGTTGAATGTGAGTTACTGCATTTATCCTATCTACCAAATGACACACTAAACATTTACTTTTGACGCGCTAAGTTCTGCCTGTACTTTATTATGAAAACAGTGCTTAAGTGTTTCTATCATTTCATCGCAAAAAATACTCTTTATTACTTGTTTCGCTAATCAGTGGACTTTATCGTGCATATCGCTCACCTCATTTATTACAATTAGTTTTTGAAAAGAAAAGCACTAGTCTTATTCAATTCTCACATGTTCAAGTCCTCACTAGTATTGATAGTAATGTATGTCTTTAGGAATGCTCGATATCATGTGTTACTAGCAGGCTGATAAGAAGGTATGGCAATCATTGATTAATCAACTTTTGCCGAGTGCTTATTTCTGTCGCATTCACCCTCTTTGTAGTATTTAATGGTTTTAATATAGTGTGCACATATGTGTAGACGTTTTTGATTAATTACTTATTACAACCAGAGAAATTCGTTCGAATGGATTTCTTAAGTCCGTATAATACCCGTTATTCAATAACGGAACATAGTTATTCACTTTTGCAGACTTAGAAATTATAAGGTTGAGAAATTATTCAGCTCAGTGCTTTAAATTAATATTAAGACCTAATGCGGCATTATGCGGATTCACTAAAGCCTTGTCAGTTAATTTTTGTTATTTCATTCTCTGTCTAGAGCATTCGACGAAATCTCATGTGGTATAACTATTTTTTAATCAATTTTATTTCACGTTGTTCATAATTTATTGCCTCATATATTTTTTAGCACTTTAATAGGCGTTGAATAATAGATTTTCGAGTATTCCTTTATTCTTCGAATTATCAACTGAAAGAATTCTCGAAGCATTCTCAGTGAGAATCTCTCTAAACGTATATAGGTAGCAGAAATTGTTTCCAAAAATATGGATGCTAAGGCAAACCTATGGACGAAGGTTTTTAGCAATAGTACTTACATTAGCGGATATTGTATAATAAATATCTTGTTTGTCGCGCTTAGTGGGGCGACAAAGGTGGAAATACGATACGTGTGTTTGACAGGGTCTATTGAACTAGTTCGTTAATTGCCCATCGATGTGAGCTTACTTAAAAACTCTTCCGCTTTTCTTACTGCTATATTATAAACTCAGGCTGTGGGCTTAACAATCATAGTGGAATTCTCTAAACTCTTTGCGAAATTCGTACATCCGAAACGATATCATACAATGAGCTTACTTAAGACTGTTTTCCATTTAAAAGCTTGTTCTCAAAATCTATAGAGTTCAGATTTTTGCATGAAGAAAACTTTTCGAATTTAACCGGTGAACTATGGGCGTAATACTTTTAATGCGTAACGGTCGATTGAGATTTTTTCGCTCTCGTTCACCAGTAGCTTCTTATATTCGGAGATTTCAATATATTTATTAGTAGTGTCTCAACGCAGTCGTTTAGTGCTGTCTCTAGTGGATCGATGATTCGTGCGTGATGTGTTTTCGGTTCAGCTTTATGATATCCCGCTAATGAGTGAAAGTATCCATTAAACAGTAGGTGTTTATCGCATAGCTTAGAATAACGCTAGCTATTGTAAATTTATTGTAAAGGTATGTATATATGTGTCTTTTTGATAGTTCAGTTCACATTATTCTTAAACGAGAAGTGGTTTCCAGTTGTTGTATCTGAAAATATAATGAGCGAATCCAACTTGATAGGCTGTTCCACTTGGAATCTATGAGATTTCTTTTCTTCCTCAAAGTTGATAATAGTGCAAAATTGCAATCTTGTTCACGTACAATAACACTACTGATTCCTTTTTGTAGCAGTTTGTGGTAACATTACTTCTCAAGAATTTTGAACCTAAAGTAGCCTAGTTGTAATAATGCTCGAAAATCCCTTGAGGTGAATCGAAAACTCAAGAATCTTTTTTTGTTGTTGTTTATAAAGTAATAAACAATTGTGGGATGCGTATAGGAAAAATGGATTTCAACATATCCATTTATTATCTTATATAATCTTTTGAGCCTTCGGAAAAACGATGCAAAATTGCGATCTTGTAAATTTTTTTATGAAGAATTTTCTGTTTTATGGTCATACCACTAAGTTTCGGTGGTGCGTCGACCCGGAATATGACCTACTTTTCACTATAATCATAGTTGCTCTGAACGCCATTGTCTATACACCAATTTCAACTTTTCAGTCGCTCATACTGTGCATACGAAATTCGGATGGTGTAAGATTTAGTATAACCCTTATCAATTTTCAAGTTTGATCTATAGGTGTGGAGAGAATTCTTTGCACATAAGTTTTATCGAAAATTGCAACGCCTTTTGCATTCAACTGGGTCGTTTTAAATTGATGCCCATTTTGCAAAAATTCGATCACCTAGTTAATTCTTTTTATTCAAATATGAGCACATTATTGATCCTGTATTGATGATTATTAATTGGAGACAAAAGGAATTAATTAGGGAGAAAAAAGAAATTGACTAGGGACAAATGAACTCGTTTTTTTAAGCGGCAGTATTGCCATAACAGAAACGCTGAAAGCTTAACTGCTGCTCTTTTTCACGGCTCTTCCATTCGACTGCTTTCAAAATATAAACCGACCGGTACACCGAAATGACCATAGAATGCATGAAAACTTTTGTCGATTTCAAAGTGCCACTGTGAATGGCACCGTGCTGATCACACAGTACATGCGGTGACTTGAGCCACGTAGAAAAATGACGGATCTAGGCAAATGCGCATATGCAAAACTATGCGGTGATATCGAAATCCTTTATAAACGTTCGCACAAACTGAAAACTAGTATTGGGCATTGTGTTCTCCTGTTCATCCATATGTTTTGATGTTTTCCGAAAAGCTCTTTGCATTTATCATTTTAAATCTGTAAACGCTTCGTTTATTCGTCGATAAAAAGGGTGATTTGAAGGGTAGAGGCCCGACTTTATTATGCCTGTTCTTTACATTTTAACACTTATTGGTATTGGTGGCTTTCAGCGCTCTTGTCAAGGTTACCTATGCTAGTGACGCGATAATCGAATAACGTTTACGTGATTAAAAGTATGCACAATCGGAATATATAAAATGCAGTTGATTTATTCTACTACGAACATTTATCTTTTCTATCTCATGATTTCCAAAGAAAAGCTTTTTGTAACTGCGAAAACTTTTGTTGGATTGCACAAATTGTGCTATTTATATTGCAGTACTGTGCTATACGTCGAAATTAAATGTTAAGTATTACTGTTGATTGCTCTTTCAGTCTTAGTTGCATTGATTGAATTAAAATCACGTAACACATGCTCTACCTTACATTATATAGTTGCAGACTCTGCTGTAATGAATATAAGCTGTCTATTACTCTTCAGTTTGAAGATCGGCTAACATCATTTGGTGAATAATTCTACTCTTAGGGATTTCATTTTTTCGACACATTCATAAAGATTACTCATTTTTGAACTCTACAAAATCAGAAAAAGGTTGAATCCAAATTACTTATTTAACATTGGTCGATTCGTTGAATACTTTGAGCACTTTTTTTGTGCTTTTTTCACTATTCGCATACGAATCTGAACGGCGATTAAGCGAGTTTGTGAATGTAAAATGCTTCGTTTTACATTTTTCATTAAGCTTATTGCAAATTCATCGGAGAAAAGCCTTCCATGTGCATCGATATGAATAATGCCGAAAATTAATCTAATAATTTTAATGTGTTGTTCATATTGTTGACACAACAGTTTATCTTTCTTATATACAAATCATGGGACTAATAGCGTTCATGCCTCTAAAAGTTATGCCTCTAAAAGAGGTAATAGATAATGCAGACCGGTGTATTGCATGATCATTAGATCGCTTCATTCAGTGTTACGCTATATTTGCATATTATCATCTACTATATTAGGAATAAATAAGATGTGTTCTCATCTGCACAGACTCTGTAGATATGAATTTTCCTATAACACTATAAGGGGTAGTTTTATGTTCGAAGCTGTTGTTTATAAGTGCCATGCGGAGTGACGTTATGATTAAGTGATGTGAATGTGCTATCAGTCGTAACATGAATGCATCGTTATAGAGTCACCAAACAAAATGCACAACTCATGGAAAAACCTACTCGATATTATTGACACGTGAGTTGGTTGGTCTCTTTAAGATTATTGGTGATTCACGCATCAGTAGTAAGTTCAGCAGTTGTGAACGGCAGTTCTTTTCAATTTTTCAAATTTTAAGCTTCAATAATTTCTTTTTTATTTTCTTATTTCCTTATTACAATAATTCTTTTCAAAGTTCCTATAACGTACGAGTAACAACTGCGAATTTTTCCTGAAGTACTCTTCAATGCTTTCTTTGTTCATTTGCTGTCGGTGCTTCTTTCTCTCTCAGTTCTGATGTTGCTAGAAGGAGATAGACGCCGATGTTATATTTCAACATCTCACCCATCGCGCTTATTGCTTCTCTTTATTCTATTTCAAACTGAGAGTTCATTGTGAGTGCTCTATTTGAACCAACTATGTAAAAGAAACTCCGGGTGGTCACTGATATCAGCTCATATATAGATTTACTGTCGTTTTATTACTCTCTAATTTTATTCCATCCTTCGATGGTAGTAAAGAATTATCATTTAAATATGTTCCAGTTGGATATGAGGAAAATTCATATTATTGATCAAAATTACGGGTCGATTTTCACAAGTTTCATTGGCATCCATTTCTATTCATCTTTTCTTTAAAATAACTGAGCAAATTAGCAAGTGTACTTTTCATCTTGAATGCTACGTTCATCAAGGTCATGCACTTATCACAGTCTGATTGATGATTATTTAATGTGGAATCGTTTACAGTGGTCGAACCGAATTCCAAAGTATGGAGGAGATGCGACGTCGTGCGCGTGTTGAAAGAACCTTTCAGAGGTAAGTAACACATCACCATGAGACACGCGATAACCACTTAGAGAATATTTTTCTTTGTAAGACCTTTATACGCATATTGGAATGCAACTCCACAAATATTCAAAATCTTTGTTGAAACTTTCTCCGTCAACAATTTTCCATATAATGACCTTCGCCCGTCAGTAATAAATCCACGAACGTGTTGCGATTCTGTTATGTTGGTCACTCGTTTGAGATTATTTACTCTCATTGGCCGCGTTTTTGCGATTGCTACCACTACTGGTTAATTGATGGATATGTAGAAATGAACAATATGCTTCAGCCTGATGTCACTGAATATGACTTCACCTTTTCACTTAGAAATGAGAAACCACAGAAGAATACCAGAATGTGTGAAACTGTTTGCGTTTTTGCCTATCGTTTACCTGCTATCACGAAACGAAAAATGTTGTAAATTTACTAATTTATTAACCCCATTCAAAAATTAAGAAGAACAAAAATATGCAGAATAATACGATAATTCCTCTATCGGACCACCGTATAATGGAAAACCATCGATACAAAATGCATTCTTCCCACATTTAACTGCACAGCCTTCTTCGGAAATGATCGATCAATGTGAAATACGCTCTAGGAGTCTCATAACGATCAGATTTCTTAACGCTTGCTCTAGTAGTTCAGTAGTTAAAAATATCAGATAGGTGATAGATGCATGCGCGCAGTGACGATGCCGCCATAATCCACTTCTACAAAGCAGATTTACGTAAGCACATAATAACGAAGCATGCATGGAATCACATTCAGGTTTTAGGTGGCTAGATCATAGGCACAGATCTGTTGCAAAACATTCGTTCTGACGACTCGAGCTTCCGGCGAACGTAAAGCGCATCTACAGCTCTTGAAGAATTAATAGCTGAGTTTGAATTTAGGGAACAGGTGTCATTGTACAGTGCATATTATTCACTCTGATCTTAACTATGACTCTAGCCCCAGTTCCAGATCCAACGGTTTTCCAGTCCAAACTACAGTGAACACAGACAGAACACGTGCACAGACATGGAATCACAGGGCATATCGCAAATGCAAAAATGTTGAAGCTCCTAGTGAAATGTCTTTATAAGAATCTGTTGAATCTCATACTCACTTAAATATAAGAAAATTTTGTTTGCAAAATGACCGAAAGTATTGGCACTTGTGTGATCGGTTAGTGCAGCATAATAGAACGCTATTTTTCTAATTGAGTTATAAGGAGAGGTCGCTAGAAAACTTTCACTGGGAATTGATAATTTTTGTCTTATATTATGATGTTCGGTTGCGGCATTCTCTTGGAATATTAGTTGAGATGTCTTGTAATCAAAAGCGTTACACCTGAAGACGTAGGCTAGCCGATATTTTTCTGCAATATAGAAGTCGGAATGCTGGATTTGTGATGAAGTCGAGCAAACGGATTAGATAAAAGGCGAAGGCGGATTCCATTCATTTTTGCATATAAAGGTTTCATCGGTTATCTTTTTATGCGCCTAGCAAAGTGCATTAATTTCTAGGCACGGCAGTCGTGGGTCGCGTGCAACCATTACTGGCACTTGCTCAACCTCACGGACACATACTCCATCGAACATCACGAACACCTCACCGGATCTTACCTCTCGACTTTTCAGGTTTAGCGGTTGTTTTATTTCTATATATGTTTTTCAACGCTTTATCTTATTGCCTTTTCTCGAGGCAAGAACGGAACTTCTTTGCGTGAAACTCATAACGAATTTCTCTTCGCGCAAGTTTTATGCTCGTCGAATTTAACCAATTTCTGCTGCGTGAATTGACATCGTAGAATTTATCTTTATTGTTTTCGACGATTGCCACTCAAGGTATTCAGCTTCCACTCAGAGTATCACAATTGCCCCAGCTTATTCATTTCATTCTCGGGCTTTTTTCGATTAAATTGAGTTTTAATTAACGTAATCTCTATAGATGATAAAATTCATTGATTTTCATTTGGGAAAAAGCACAGCAGAATTTCTATTTTGTTGTCGTTGATGGTTTTGTTATTCCGTTGAGTGGTGTTTTTCCTTTCGTTCAATCTCGTTAGACCTTCAAATATGGCGTTTTTAGCGATCATTCACTGTTTGTACTTTTTTAAAGGGCAACGAAACTTTTCTAATGAGGCCACTTGCATCATTGTAAATTTAATTTCAAACACAGTTAAATGGTCTCGATTTTTTTAATGATTTCAAATACCGAAGCTAATTGAATTTTTTTTTCCTTCTCAGCCGTACTCATTGATATTTCCAATAAGAATGTGAAAATAAGAAAGGTATCTCCGCAAATGAGCATATCTCTTCAAGACTCTTTAAATAATGCTCGGGTGCGTTAATTCTTCCATGACAATTATGCAGTCTAAAGAGTTGAATTTTTCATGTTTGATTCTTATGATCATTTATGGTGCCTCATTGCTACTATATTTTTTTTTTCATTGTATTTGATGGAAAATTGCAGCAAAAGAAGGAAATAAGTTGGAAATTGACCAATTTTTCGCTTTTTGGATAAGCATTTCTTCAACTGACGTTAAATCAAAAGCTTGCCTTTTATTCTTGTTCCATCTTGAAGCTGCACAAATATCATTCATGTACCACACTGTGCAGTCTTCTTTCTTACTATATCTACGTTGTGTTCATCCTCTGTTGCAGTATTCTTTTTAGGCCACTAAAATTGCTATATTCTTCCTCGAAAAAATTCATCTGATCACTAGAATTCAACGTTATTAAGATTTTTCTCTGGTAAGATTGTTCTAACTTTATGCTGCTTATATGAGGAGGGACTGCGATGTGCAGCTCTACGCTCATCGTCATAATTATACATTAGCACAAGTTTTTCGTTTCCAGTCATATATTTCTATGCCATATATTTCGTTTCCAATTTCTAATGCTCAACTTGTTTGCTTAATTTAACTGCTATCGCTTCTTTCGCACTTCCAAGCTTTGCATGGCGGTGTTTTGCTTTAAATTTTCGAGAAAAGAGGGGTGCACTATAATTCACTGAATTGGATTAACGGTTAGCGGGAAGTGTATATATATAAAACGATTAGCCGGAAGTGGATACATATATATATATATATATATATATATATATATATATATATATATATATATATATCCACTATATATATATATATATATATATATATATATATATATATATATATATATATATCCACTATATATATATATATATATATATATATATATATATATATATATATATATATATGTACGGGCATATCTTTTTTCTTTATTTCAGTATACTTTTATCGTTAATTACATCGAGCTGTGAAGGAGGATGAGGGGACGTTTACATCTGCAATACACTTTCCAATTTTTTCAAGGACTGCTTTGCAAGCATGCGCACACCTTGCAACGCTGTTTCCGCTCTTTGTGTGCTTGAAAGCTTCTGAATCCTTCTTTTCCTCTTTTCGCTTACGCTGTTTTGTTTGTCAACAAATTTTTGCATTATTAGCCGCTCGCAAACGTGGTGTCGCAAATGGTTGCCAAGAAGGAGATCAACGATCATATTCATGTCGTCGAAAGGTAGAAGGCTTCCACCAAAGCCCATTTCCGCCTCTGCATCGTCGTCTGATGCCAGAAGCCACTTGACGGCACAATCTCTTTTCTCATCGCCTTCTTCATACAGTAAATCGGATAACTCCAAGGACAGGTTTGTTAAAGTTCTGTGCATGCTTATCCACGGGCCTTCACTTTCCTCAAAGATATGTCTTGTTTTGCGTTGAAGGTTATTCCATCCTAGCAATTTATGGATGATATCAGGCCATCACTTCCTCGGCCTACGATCTGGAAAGACAACAATTCCTTTCGTCTTGTAGACTGAATTAACATCAGACCACGTTTATTTTCGCACCGCGACTAATTTGATTTCAGCTTTTTTTGCACCTCTGAGCCGGAATGTTTCCCGTGCACTTCTTTTTTATAGTTTCTTTTTTATTCGTACATCGCATTTTACTTGCAAATGATTGCCTATTCTTAGTTATTATGATTGGTTACAGTCTACTTCTCTGTAGAATTGTTTCGTACTTCAAATTCGTTTATTTTCTTGTTGACATTATTTTTGAGATTTTTTTTGACATCTAATGACGAGGCAGTAATATTATTCTTTAGGACACATCTCGTATTTTACATAATATTGCGCGCTTTCATCAGAGCTGAATTGCGTTAGTGGTGGTTAATACAAATACAAATGCGCCTTGCTTCAAGATCAGCGTTAAAATTTGTTTTTCTAGGAATGATTCAAGATGAGAGTTACGTGTTGACCGATTTAATCGCATTCTGTCCAGATGTAATTTCGCTCATATTAATTTGAAGGATCCGTTTATCTCATGATGACTTTCGCTCTATAACTGTCACAAAACAAGTGGCATTTTGAAAGGCTTTGCTTTTTTCTGCGTTATGTAACTTGTTCTCGAAAGCGTTCATTTTTTTTCAAGCGTATAGTACGTTTTCCTACATTTCCTTACAAAAGAACTAAAATGTACATTTTATCTTCCCTCGTCATATACTCACCTCTGTAAATATGCATCTTTTTTCATTGCACTAACTATAATCTTTAATATGCATATATTCCAGTTTCTGAAATTTGCTCAGATTGAGCAAATTCCAATCTTCAATCGTTAAATGAGATGCTAAATTCGAGCTCCCCACATTAGCAATGGATGATTACTTCTGATATTGATCAAGGGTTTTGCACTAAGTGCGCTACCGTATTTGCGAAGCATTCTGACCATGTTTTCTTTTTATTCCTTTCAATTGGGATATGAACTAAACAATTTCTGTGATCAGTATGCTTTTTTGCCACGCTTCCACTCATTTTTTGACGAAACATTCTGTTTTCTTAGCTCGCGGTGCGGCAGCGTTTATTGGAGTCATTGTGGTCGTTTTTTGTAAAAGTATAAGGGTGTAGGGTTCCTGTTTTAGCCGTCTACTCTTATCTTGTCCCTGAAAGATTCACAAGTTCCTCGTTTGAAGCTCGAGCAGATGTTTTGTAATCTGGCAACAAGACATGAGGTTATTGTTCTTACTAAGCCTTAAAAAATCAACAATACTAAGATGGAGGGGATATCACGACGGTAGCGCGAAGTCGCCCCGAAAGACCCTTGTCAGGGATAGTGCCACCTCAGCGCCAATGAGCACCGGGTACTCCTCAAGCCTTAGCCATTTCGTTACCAGATCGCGCACCGCTGCTAAGCAAACACGCTTTCATTTCATGCGCATCGATTCTTGCCTCAAGACATTTGCAGAGGGTTTGCTCTGTCCCATAATCATTAGTTCTCTGTTCTGTACAACAGCAGATCTGCGATTTATTGATTACTCCTTGCAAAATCTCATCTCCGTAATTGTTATCAGCTATGCTTGATGTGAATTACCGATTACTCATTGTTTTACTAGTAATATAGCAGAGATGAACTTATTGGATTTGATTGCAAAGCATCAGTACTAAGAACGATATTGACGGTTTCTTTTACAATAATTATATGGAATAATATATCTTCTGTTTTGTTATAAAATAGAGGGTTGATTGTAAAACAGCATTCATAATAGTTGTATGGAACAACGTAACAGATTAATTCCCTATCTGTTTCGAAAAACTGAAAGCTGACTTTTTGATACGGAAGCTTTTTTTGATATAAAAACATCTGCGGAAAGGAAGCTTTCTGAATAGAAGATCACCTCTCCAGATTTAAGAAAAATAAACATCCCATCCCCTCTTTGAAGAGGCGATCGTTCTATTAAAATCTGAGGAAGCTAGATGACAAGAGCTTTCTACTCAAACAAATATCATTTTCTAAGTAATTGCCGTAATCGAACAACAGGGAATGCACTTGAATTTAAACAGTCGGTTTCAGTCTTCCTCACTTACAGTTTTCGTCTTCTGTTTTAACTATTATTGATCTCTTTCGACAAACAATTTTCATTCAAGCGAAAACCCTAAATAACATCCGTTCTGTTTGCGTTCCTCTTTTCCAATAGTTTGAACGCATTCGATGCATTTCTGCTGCTTTTCCTTGCGTAATTTCCTGATTCGTTTAAAGGTTTTCTCACTTTCTTGCATAGCAATTCTTCTTATGCAGATTTTTTCATCAATAATATTTACCTTTCTCGAATAGTTGTTATTTAAAACCCACAGTGAGCTAGAGGTAGTGGCACCGTTCAAAGAAGTTATTACCATCGAACCATCAATACTGCTCGTTGAAGTGTTGGCCCAGCGAATATGTGATATTGTTGACACACAAAACTTGTCACCTTTGTAAATGGGGATGTTTACGTGTTGCGCTCAGCGATCTGCCCATTGCTACTTTTATTTCCTTCGACAGAATTTACCCGCTGTCCCCTTTCTCTTTTAACTTTCTCGTCTACGCATCATCATTTCTGCACTTTTTCATCATTACCTTGCACCCTGTTTGTGTGATTTCGTCAGAGTGCAGTAGTCATTACTGACAGTCGGTCAAGAACCTTGCCTTGAAGTGTTGCGAGCATTGTCTCATGTTACTCATTCTTCAGGGCCGATCTGTCGGCATGGCTCGATTTCGATGAATTGTGTCCTTATCCACCTTTTACAATTCTTAACTCTTATTCCTGCTTTTCAAATATTTTTCACAATACTGTTGTCTTCCTTCTATTCTTTTATCTAAGTGATATCTTTTGCGCCTATAGTCTGTCCAATCTTTGTCTCTTTTCTGCTTCCTTTATTTAATTCCTTTTGTGTCATTGACATAATATTTTTCTAAAATAGTAAACCCTCTATGTCTGAAATGAACGATATCATTGAAACGTTGAATAATATCATGAAATATATCTATGCCTAATGCTAAAAAAAGATTCGAATGCCACCATGACATTTGAACCTTACACTGTGATTCTTGTGATCTTCATGAATGGGAAACTGGTTTTGAGATAGCTATGAACTTTTGGAGAGATTCTACGTTACTGTTGTACTCATTACGCAAGCAAAATTCTCTCTTTGTTTTTGATGAAATTCCCTGCATTATTTGTTGCATATTGTAGTGGTTTTTGACACATAATTTTGCATTTAAACAACCTAAAAAGGTGATGAATCGCAATGAAAATTTAATTAAGGAGGAATGAAATCAAAGGTAATCATCCTGGAGAATTTCGTATATGGTTTTTTACGAGTTTCACTTGTATTCCATTGCAAACGAATCTTTCATATTGCTTTTCTTGCTCACCGATTTCAGCTGTTTACTTTTGTCTTTTTCTTTTCGTTTGACTGCAACTTGCCAATCCCAAGAGTTGGAAGTGATGCTGTTCAAAGGATGTTAACTTTTGCCTGCAATAGATGACCTCATGCGTCAAGTTTGATACCTTTTGCACGAGTTGATGAAATTTGCAACTCTCCTTCTCTAAACAAGCAATCATATGCAGCTCAATAGAAAAATTTTGCTAATAATTGGCTTAAATATTCGGCCACATAAAGGAAAGCAAACGATGCACTAGTTCATCATTTTTCAATGTACAGACAGCGACTAGTTCAGTCGACGAAGTTGCGAAATACCGTATATCTTGACAGCATTAGTGATGTTTATTTTCACTTGTTTATAATCAAGAGAATTGTGCAAAGGTGGTGGGGCTAGGCGGGAGGGGAAGAGGGCTTTCCTTAGAAATTACTTAAACAGCGCTATTAAATCGGTGAGCTAAGCCCTTCTTGCTTCGAATAATCCTTTTGGTCATTTTATGGGAAGGAAGTTCCGCAAGACTCCCATCGATCTTCTTTTTTTTAAATCTTCCATCTGTTGAATTTGAAACGAAGGTCTTTTCTTTTCCTGTTGCTCTATCACTCAAGGAGATTATCGAGTTCATAATTTGCTATCTGCAATGACGTTGATATGTTTTGAAGGAATTTCGAGAACTATTATCTCAAAAAATCATTGATATATTTCTTTATATGTTGGTTGAAAGTATTTCTATCTCTATTACTCTTAGGTATCTCTTTCTGTATTTGTTGGTATTTTTGATTTCGGTCGTTATATATTCAAATCTTCTTGAAGCATGTTCCTTTCTATATATTGCTTGTAGGCAGCAATCCGTGAAACAACGAAAGAGTGATAGGGAACAAGCTTTCTTAGCAACTATTATTTCCTCCATTTTATATTCTCTCTACCAGAAATTCGTCTCCTAACTTTACATCACTCGCGTGCGCAATATTTTGTCTGAAATAATGCTTATTTTTTCGCTTTATAGCTCAACGGCAGCTAATTTGAATGGCGTATGATCTGTGCATAACTTACACTCCTTATCGCTCAATAACATCATTCCGAGATGAATCAAATGACTGCATGAAGGGATGTCATGCAGTCATTTGAAGCGTCTCTGGATTCATCTCGAAATGTGAATCTCTAACAGTCTTTTTACAATCTAGTAAATGATTCACTCCATAATTGGATTTCCTTGTTTTATCGAAGATCTCACCGTAAAACTTTATGCATCAACAGTGGATGAAAGCGGTGAAACATTCAAGTGAATTTTCCTCTCTATTTTCCATTCACATAATTCATAAACATTGAAGTCGTCAGTTTTTTGCATCTCTATCTTTCGGCTTCTATATTTCTGTTTTTTTTTATTTCTGTTTTTTTCGGTTGAAGGATATTGGTTGAAATTATTTTCAAACCACGAATTGTGATATTTGCTCGTCATTTACTTTTTATTGCTCAGCATAAAAGGAGCTCTTTTGAATTGTTTTGTTTAAATGGGCGGAAATTTCTAGTGGGCGTTTCTTTGACACTGTTTTAGCGTGTTCGTTTAGACGAATTGACAGAAACTATCGAAGAGAACTTCAAAGGTCGACGGGGGTTGGCAAAGATTTTCATCGAAATATATGTGCAACAGAGATTCCGATTGCTTCGCGAGCATACCGCCACTGCCACTATCGTCTCTTTTGTTTTCATCTTTCCTCGTTTACAACATCGCGACTCTTTTTAGAGGAATATTTTTCAAATAAAATTAACTCCATTTGAATTCATTGGAAATGCTTTTAACCTGTTTAACAAACTTGACATGCAGCTCATTGCTACCAATTACTCGATACATTTTATAGTTTATCTGGCTAATTCTTACTGTTCGTCTCATCTCCTTATATTGTAAATTAATTATATTTACCGGCAAAAACATTTCCTCTTCAGCATGACGTAATTCATTTCATGCATCACTTTAAGATCATATTTTTTTCACGCATTCCTTCAGATGCTGAGCAAAACGATTTTCAAAAATTTCTTTTTTATAATTATAGGAACTTTTGTTGGCAATTCTTTGTTGCGTTATGCACACCTACCAATTCAGCAATAATTTACTTCTCTTTTTTTTTTAAATTATCGCTGTTCTTAATGATCGTTCTGAATCGGAAATATTTTTATATCCCCGTAGTTGTCAATTCTAACCGCAGAGTTTTCTCAAGAGAAAACCGCATCTGCTGTGTAGTTAAAACTGAGAGCCGTGAATTAAGAGATACTCTTCAACGATCCACATGAGTTACAAAGCAAATACACCTCTTTAGCTAGCTGAAGATTCCTTTCGCTGTTCCGGATTTTTAGAGAACTGAAGACTTTATATCGTGCCCCTAACTGTGATCATCTTACCTACTGAGATGTTTGCCAGTAACTTTTATTTCAGAGATTTGCATACTACCTTAAAATATGCAAACATTTCACCAGATCTTTCAACTAATAAGTTCTTACTGAGGTTCTTTCATGTGGTCTTCTTTTGAGGGATTATTTAGCAGAATGAATTCAGGATTATGACCATTCACACAATTAGGGAATTAATGGGAAATTAAGTATATGATAGTTAAAGAAAATTAGGGGGGAATATATAACTTTCGTGGCTTACGTTGTCGAACTTTTTAAGGATAATGCCGTTTTTTTTCAATATAACGGGCTGGTGTATTTTCTTCCTGCTCGAAACTGCTGCCCAAATTTTCTCGGAGACTTAGTTTCTTGCAGTAATTTGGATTTCCCCTATTATTATAAAAATTATTGGAAGCCTTTTTTCCAGGCTTACACATACCGAGGAGAATGGAAGAGATAGCTGAAGGTTTTAAGAGCTCTTGATGTTTATGTTGCTCGCCTTGTCCAACCCTGACCCGTGAAAGAGGGAAAACAAGAAAGAAGTGCAATACAAAATTAAAAAAGAAAGGCGAGAGGCAGGAGGGATTTAAAATATGCTTTCATTCTAAGGCGCAAGCCTCTATGCTTCCTCTTTGGCAGCGCTGCATTTTAGCTGGAAACTACAAAAAAAGGGCAGGTATATTTCGTTGTGGTAAATTCTGGCTACTTGCTGTGGAAGTTTGCTTACAAATTTTTTCCCTGTATGTTGACCTTCATATTCCGAAAATTAGTTGAAATTATCTGTTGTAGATTATTATGTGATGTTCACAACGGGCATACTGTTTATTTCACCAAATAGCACAGTCTGTTCAGTTTGTTGTTCAGAAAGCGAACAACGGGCATTGCGTCTAGAAATTGGCCACGTTTAACACATTTTCCCCAATGTTTTTCTGAAGCAATTTGATTTTGATCGCTGATGGATAAATAAATCCAAAATAACGATGAGCAAATGACTTTCACAATTGCTGACGAAGTATCTTCCAGCCGGAAGTTGTTGAGTTCGACTTGTATCTCCGGCAGAAAGTTTCTTTTTTGTTCAACTCACTTAGACATTATGTTTTGATATTGAACCTTTTAAGTTTTTCTTTCATATAATCGTTTCGAGATGCGTTTCCGTTTCTTTTCTGTTGTTCTTCTGCGACGCTTCTTTTGGGGATTCGTGAAAGAGCCCTTTATAAATCCGTCTTCCCACTCTTTTTCCCTACTTTCAAAGATTCATTCATATGTTCCTTCGTTGCTTAATACGCCTATAATAGAAGGCCTTGTGAATTTTCTTTTTCTATGTTAATTTATTTTACGTCGCCAATCCTGTTGCTGAATGTTCAACTTCAGCATTCGTTCACAATTTACCGTCCTAGAATAGCGAGGGGATTCAGTGAGCAGGAAAGTGCCTCCTCTGACTTCTTTGAAAAAATTCGGATGGTTTCACAACTTCAATTTCCTAATAAAAAATTTTTGTCTGAAGTGAGTTTTTTTCAATTTCTGCGTTTCCTATCCCCACCCAGCCATTTGGAAATGATCACTTTTCGTATGAAATTAATAACTTTTCGGATTTATTTAAAGTGCAAGCAAAACCTTTTATTTCCTCGCTGATGGAACTTTCGAATTTTCCTGCCACTACATTACCCGTCTTATCGAAGTTTCCATATTTCCAAAAACATCGACCAAAGTTCCTCTTAGTATTCATTTGTCTTCACTGGAAAAAAGATTCGTTTTCATTTCTCATCAAAAATCACAAAAATATATTAAAAAGCTACTGAAATAGAAGCAAATGAAAAAAGGTGAGGAAAGCGATACAGTGGAAAGCAAACACTTTTTCACGAATCGTCTGCTCAAAAGCTCTTATATCTGATGCCGATATGAATTTACATGAAGTTAAATGTGTATTACATGATGTCAATGCATGTTTTTCGTGATTGCTGGCAGGGTGCGCGAAACATACGGCTGCCTACAAGTGACTTTTGATGACCTTGGATTTGTGGTAGTGTGAGGCGCATGAAACCACTGAAAGGTCGAGTCTGAGCGTAAGAAGACATCGCAAAACGCTCATTTCGATCTTTGTTTTGAGCGGCGATATGTGACTGTCATTATTCATTTTTGGTGGAATAAAAATTCTGGCACTAATTCTGCAACAGCTTCAAAACCAATATATTTGATTAAACTTAAGACAAGAAAATAATTGTTTTGAATATGTTCACTATTGGTGTACCTTCCGGATGTCAGCAATTTCGATTTGCAATTACTCAAGAGGGTTTTTTTTTAGTAATTTTATTGAATATTTCAGATTATCATTGTTTAATATTAACGATGGCAGTATGATAGATAAATTATCCTATTAAATGCATTATGTGCTATATGTTAGGCAATATAATAGTTGAAGCATTTTGCAGCACTGATTGCGTATTTCTTCATAGTGGAATTTTTAAGATTATTAGAGATGATTGGTGCTTATGATCCATCGTGAAGAATTATTGAGACAATGATTCGACTGTCGGATTCATACTTGAAATAATTCTAAATATCGAAACCATTTGCGGGATAAGCAATGCAGATTTAACCGATTTGCGTTTCGCACTGTTATTGCCCATTTCGCTCTTCACTGACCTCTGCTCATCATGCATCTGTCATCTGTAATTTTTGTCTTTCGTGTACATCCATGCATTAACGTTTTTACGGCAGTGAATTTCATCTGAAAAATGATCTAAATTTTAAAATTTTCTGGATTTTCCAACGGAAGAGAAAGTGTTTCGAATGACATATTAATCGAGAATGTTTGAACTTATACCCGCGTGTTTGCATGGATCGAAGAGCCGAATAGCTTCATTCTCTTATTCATTTCGAAATATTTCACTTCCGTTCTGAGCTGTTCTATCTTTATTTGTATTTATGCTAATTTGAGCTGTTGATTTCGTTTGAATTGCAGCCGAAGATGCGTCTATAGTGATGAACGATGAAATATAGTTTAAGAAAATTTCAGTAGTGGTGAATATTGAAATGATTTATTGAAAATCGTCAATACAACGAAGTGAAATCGCGATGGGCACAGAGGACTGGCCACTTGCACAAGCTTGCTGCAGATTGCGTTGGTTATGCATCGGCTGGATTGCAAAATCAACCAAGGATGAAAAACAGTGCGATTTCCTTTTAAATTTACAAGTAAAAAACTGTTGTATAAGGACCTTTTTTATTAGAGTTGCTATGAAAGTCAATTATTATTCACCAAGAATGCAGCACAGAATGTTGCTAGAAACGTTGAAATCTCTTGTTGTTGTCCTCTATGCTGCTTGAATCTGAATGCATTCGAGTGACCACGCTGAATTTCTACTCTTCTATTATTTAATATTTTATGAGGATTTCAATGAGATTTTGAGTTTTCAAGCGATTTGTGCAACATCTTTCGTAATTGCGCGTTTTGTTTGTTGATAGATAGTGCTGTAGTTTGCGTATGCATCATTGGTATGTTAGGAAAAAAACTATTTCGTTATCGTTGAAACGTTCGAAATATCAACTATCATCAGACTTTAATCACAAAATGATGCATGACACTGCGTGGGCAGACAGTGATTGCACTTCATGTGCATTCTATGGCATCTTCCGGTTGGCACTCATCAGCTATCATATTTGTCTTGCCTGATATCTTTACAAGTATTTTTGCCTGATTTTCAACAGAAGCCTCTAGAAGAATTTTCTCAAATATGCCTTCCAAAATATTTGATGGAATCTATTTCAGGCGATGATGAACTCATCGTTCAATAGCTTCAAATATTTCGTTGATCTAATCTTAATCTCGCTGAATTTCTCTTTCTATTATATTCATGCTTTCATTCGTTTTCTTCATCTTCTCCAACTAGAGTCTCTTACTTATGCGAATGAGAAAATTCTTGTCTTCTTATTTGCCCATAGGGAGTCTTACTTGATATTATATTCGTTGGCCAATCACAATTTAAGTTCCACTCCAATTTGTAAATTCATTCCCCTATTGAAAGCTCCAAATTTTGTATATCTTTCTTATGACGAATTGTGAATGAAAATCTGACATTGCTGTTAAATATTCCGCAATTAATTTACTGAATTGATTACCAAGAACTATTGTTGCCTTTTAATATTCAATAATGCTTCCAATAAGCAAATTCTTCGATATTTGCATAATTTGATTGAGAATCAAACTGACTTGTTGGATGTGGTAATTTCGGTGAATAGTAATGGACTATATGGGGATGAATCGTGAATTGCGCATAAAATGTGATCATTTGCAAGAATAACTAATTGTTGAAAAATCGAATAGCTGACATTTTACTTGGAATTTCCAGCTATTACGCTGATAGTCTACTTAGAATTTCTAGTTATTGCCTTTTACCTGTCCCCCAAATATATAAAAATCATCCTTGCAATACAAGCTGGATCCAATTAAACCACCTGTATTGAAATGGAGGCCAAATACGATGTACGTCCATGATCGGCGCTGATTAGTGCTATACCAGAGAATTTTTCATCGACTGTAGATAGAAGAAGCAAAGAGCCGAATTTCTGTCATCATTTTTTACGATTAGGCTCTACGCATTCTGTAGTAGTTTTTGTTTTAAATGACTGTTCAAGGTAATGTCATATCGTTCATCAAAACGGTGTTTCGCTTCTTTCAATTTCCAATTTAAAAACCAACAGCGGACATTTTTCAGCATATTCTTTTCTTCGGTTTTTCATTACAAGAAGAAAATAAAGATGATCTCTCTTACTTACCTTATAAACTAAGGCATTCGCCGTGAATCTTACCATTCGGCTTTATTTACGAGCGACCACTTATTGCAAGTTATATCCAACCACAGTCAACCATTTCATGATGCTAAGAGGCGCTTTTTCATGATTTATTAAATATTCGTGGAAAACGTCCACTAAATGAGTTTATATTCCTCTTCAAGGTATGATTCCGGGTAATGTGATGTAGCCGGTAACGGGTAAGGCTACCTGCTGGTGATGGAAACTCTTTGATGCATTTGTTGGACAGCTGATTGGCGGGGTGTTTACTGTTGTTTTCGACATCTTTGATTTCGATCAAATCGCATCGCTATGGCGTATTTCACTCACTGATCCATTTTATAGATCACCCCTCTCATTACTCGCTTTGTTTTTGCGCCTGATCTTCGAATGTTACCCCCCCCCCCTCCTTTTCTCCTCCTCCTCCCTCCCCTTTTCTAACGCTTAGTTAAGCACTAAATTATTTCAATTATTTGTGAATGTTTAGCTTAAATTCCGTGTATGATCCCTCTCAGCACCCCAACTTGATTAAAATTCTTGAATTTTGCGCTGTAACGGTCAGGAGAGATTTTGAATTATTTGAAAATTTAGTGCTGCGTACTTTCATTTTGTAGCATTTTTCCGAACTTTCAATATCATCTCCAAATCCACCTAATAGTCTCGCTTCTAAGATGATGAATTGGAAATTTGGTTAGAAATTGTATGAATGATGAAATTTCGATTATGATGGCGTAGCGATGGAAATGAAAATTTTTTCATTTTCACTGAGTATGAATTGGAAGTGTTGAAAAGTTTTTTAATAACAAAAGAAACGCTGAAAGGTGGTCTGTGCCAAAAGTACTCGACCACGTTTTTATGGTTCTCAAAATAGAGTCTTATTTCTCACAAAATATGTAGACGCTTTGAGAAAAACTTGGCAACGGGATGTGAAGTTCAATCATCGTTGATGTTCTTTCACTACATGGCGTTTGATGCTTAATGTCTTTCTCATATGAACGAAATAGAATGCTTTCTGCACTGTTTTTCTTCATGACGTAATCAGCTCGTTTTCGCGCACATGCCCGATGTTAACTCCAGCATATCAGGCAGTTTGTGATCAAATGGCTTGGCATGTTTGAATCAAACTTGGTAAGCTAATCATTTCATTAATTTATTTGCTGCTTAATTTTAATCAAAGAAATGAAGAGAAGTACCAGAGCTGCCGATAGTATCATTCAACACCCAGTCATTACCATAAACTATTAAAGAATAGTGGCATGCTGAATGGTTCATTATTGTTTTTGACTCATCTCATTGCTATTGGAAATCGTATGCGAAATTTTCATTTTTATGCGTTTCCAAAAATTTCTTGTGCAAATGTGTTTATGTTGAAATCATATATGTGACTACATATGTTTGATTCTATCTGATTAACCGACAATTTCAGCTTAAGAACCCCTCATGCTATAGCTACGGAATTCCAAAGGTATAATTCTACAGCATAGGATGGTGCCTTATACCATATCTATATCGATACGTTAGTTTAAAAGAAGCTAACTACATTCAAAGATGCCAAACAATTTGCAAGCATTTTCCACCATTCGAATCGCAAAAAAGCCAATCTTTTATATACGACTTGCATGTGCAGTAGGATGATTAAAAACATGGAAGCGTTGTTCTAAATATTTTATTTTTGTTGGCAACATACGAACTTGGCTGATCAGGTGGGGAACGTGCGAAACAACATACTAGAATGTCAGCTTCCTCGGTAAGACTAAAATGTCGTCTTCCTCGGCATGCTTCTGCGCCAGTTTTTTAGACCTGGTTGATTTGAAACCGAATCTGACCATCGCCAGATTCGTGCAAACTTTTAAACGGTTTATTTGCAGCTCCTGTCTAATTTGATGAATTTATTTTAAAGTTGTTATGGAGGTTGAGAGATTGTTTCGTATCTCTAGCTTCAGTGGTCACCAAATAATGGGCAATAGAGAAGCAGGTGCACAATCATGATCACAAATATACATCTTGACCCGTGATCGTTCAGTTACAAAGTTTTCGCTTATTCACATTGTCGTTTATGGGGCGCATTTTGGCACGTAATATCCGTGTTTATACATGCGTGTATGTCTGTCTAGTGTTTCCAGCTTCCAAACCTCTAACGCTCAAGGGACTAGATCGGTGGCGTGATATGCAGCATAAAACACCTTCGCCCCCTTCCTCTAAAGTTTACATGAAAATTGCTTCCGTTGGGGATTCCATTTTACTTCATTCGTCAGCTTGAGATCCTTCCATATTCAGCTTAATAGATCAGCTGCTTTCATATGTTATCAGAAGCAATAAAATCTATGGAGAACTTGCAGCTCGGCGGCTATAAAGTGCGGCTCGAATTGTTGCAAGATTCATGCAAATTGCTTGGCCCGCTTAGGTGCCTTAACTTCTTCTAGGGTTGATAGATCGGCTTGAAAGGTCGTTTAGACGTGCAGCTTGCGGTCTGTGTTGCAAAAAACAGATTTTATAAGTTCAGTTGGTATAGAAACAATCGGACAGGCAGACACATACACATACATACCATTTTGTCGTTGTAATTCGCTTATACAATTTGCGAAAGCGAATTTAAAAGGATCTTTCGCCGAGTTATATGACCAATCGCATTGGTTGAAATGTAGAGGCATTATTACGCGCATTTTATTATTCGCTTACAGTTCCTGAAATCGGTTAGTCTGTTGAGTTGAATGCAATGAATCATATCATATGAGTGTCTTTAGCTTGTTCCAACACTTATTCTTCTGACAAGGAACACGTGAATTGTGGCAGTGTTATCTCTTTGAATTTAAGTTCGAATGGTCGATATATTTTGTTCCTTTGCCTAATGCATTAATTGAATCAATTTTTTAACC
The DNA here is from genome assembly GCA_037389465.1 of Baylisascaris procyonis. NCBI lineage: Eukaryota > Metazoa > Nematoda > Chromadorea > Rhabditida > Ascarididae > Baylisascaris > Baylisascaris procyonis. The sequence continues at coordinate 2,110,159 of JAZARR010000154.1, read as the reverse complement.
GTTGTATTTACCCATTTATTGCTCATTTTTTATCGTCGAAGGGGTAATTACCTATATTTTTTTGAAACTAATGTTTTATTCCTTCCGACATTATAATGTTAATGTTGGATGTCCCATTGCCATCTCACAACTGCGCAATTAAACTCGAATCCGGTACATTCTTCCTACGCGTTCACTCTATAGAGACAACTTGATTGCTCCTTATCGTGTCCGGCTCATCGTTTCGCTTAAGCTCCGAAACACTGCACTTAAATATCTTGAGAGACTAAATAATCATCCATCATTTTTCTTTTCTGCTTATTGGAATTACATCTTAACCTCGACTGCATTCTTTCGGCTCAAACTTCTCAGAAGTTCTAGCAGCATAAGGTTCTCGAAATTTTATTTCAGTTTGCGAGGTATATACTGTAAAATGCCCATTTTAAGTTCCATTCACCGTTGTGGTCTCAATCTAAATTAATGTCATTCTCCCGTAAAAGTTGAAGGATCTCATGGTTAGCCCTGAATTATACACTAGTTTCTAACTGCACATCATATTCTAGAAAGGATGGAGGGATTTTAAGCTTTTTTTAACCGCTATATACCAGTTACGATGGGTACGATTTTCTGCTGTCTTGGAGAGTGCCCCTAAATTGTTGGGCAGCTTTTCAATTTTTTCTTTTTCAATTATATAACCATGTCTAAAAATTTTGCGAAAATTTAAGTAGCTTTTAGACTACAAATATGTTTCCAGTTCTGTGTTTCTCCAAAAAAAAATTTTTTAAATAATAAACTAAAAATAGCTTTTGAACGACGTTTTTACGATCTTTTAGTTACGAGTTACGAAAATTAATGCGAAACTATTTTACAGTGCCTTAGAAAGTTTTTTTTTTTTATTTTGCGAAAAAGCTTCAGAGAGACACATGAGGATCTACCGAACAATGTCATTGTTTGTAGTATTCTAAAGGATCATTTGCTTCGCAATATGCCATCAAATGAGAATTCTACCAAAACGGTTTAAAGAAAACGATGGATTAAGAAAGATTTGCGGTCTTCAAAACTGTTGTCCATCGGTCATTACAATTACCGAAACGTTGAAGAAAAACGCCACAATCTTCACTGCAAACGTTTGATGAATCGCTTCCGTAGATCTTTACACTTATTTAAAATCTGCATATCACCTCACAAATAACGTCACCAAGTATTTCTGCTTATCGATTTTGGTGGGATCTTCAACTCATCTAACACTGCTCTATTTTTAACTGAAATATTATAGGTTCAATGCTGAAGAAAACAAACTAACACCTATGAGGATAAATTGTTAGCAGTCGTTGAGAGATTTTTGAACAGTCTGTCTCCATATGAATTCGAACATTATTTGAGAAGTTCGGTAGATGCCCATTGCATTTGCCATTTTGTTGCAATCGAAGCCACAAAGCATCGTGGAAAACTTTATGCGATGACGTCCTTTGCTGTATACTTCCATTAAATTTCTTTGAAATCTTGTGGCGCTGCTCACTACATTCTTTGTCTTATTCTATATTTTTTCTGTCATTCCCAACTACTTTTGTAAACTGTCATTATTTGCACAACCCTTCTGCGTAATTAATTCCTATTCATCGCTAATAAGTTTATAAATGAGCTTCTCCAATATTCATGCTTTTCCTTCATAGATTTTTCTCGCCTCACGCGGTCCAAGCAGTGTAGTTCTTCTGCTAATTCAGTTTATCGTTGGAATGCTGAAATAAATTGGGGATATGAGTTAATCGGAGGCGGAATTGAATTAGGAGATCCGCGAGAGGGATCAGAGGGTGAATCTAGAGGTAGGGCACCTCAAACGCTCCAAGCAGCAGAGCATCGGGGTCGAGTCACTCTTGGGTGCCCCCTGAGGGGCTCCTCTTGGTTATTGAGCCCTTGTGACCTCCAGCTGCGTGCAGGTCTAGTTTAGATGTACGTTGTGATCGTTCAGTGACTTCTTTATTTCACACATAAGAAATCGCTGCAGCCATCCTTATCATATATCATATTGATTTCTCTATGTATTTTTACAAGAGACCGATTTGAAGTGTTCTTTTTGACCAATATTTGACCAGTAGACATGTCGAATTGTTTAAATGAGTGAATGGTAACTGATTATCTAAACTCTAATTATCTAAACTATGTTCTCAACGCTGTTGTCTATATGGAAAGAATGTTGAAATCGGCAACACCATGAAATCGAAATATCTCATTCCCTTCTCCATTTGTATTGGATATCTTTGCATTGCTCTTCTCTTCAACTGTTACAGTAATCAAAATCTCTCGAAAGACTAGCAAAGAAATATACGAGATGAGGTCATAACGCCATGAAGTGGAAGATAGAAATCCTGCTGCTCTGTGAAGATGTTGAACTGTTGCGATAAATCCGAACTTGAAACTAAGGTCCACTTTTGTTATCGAACATGGAGGTCCACTTTTTATATCTAACGTTCCACTCTTGCGATTTAAAATATGCACTATTTGTGCAGTTTTGCAGGCCTATCATGGCGGCATCTTTTCCTTGAGCACGTTTGTGTATGCGTCTGTCTATCGATCTGCAATTTCACTTTGAGAGCCACCAAAGGTACGAAATTAATAGGCATGATCCTAATTTTACAACGGTCGGGTAACAGAGAGTCGAATTTCTGTAGGATTGGACTGGTGGTCGGGTTAGTGGGAATATAGAAATATTATACTACTTTTTTGTTTCAGAGAGCTTTATAACTATTTAATTGTATAGAGAAGTCGAGAAGCACATATCGCACCTGCTTTCCTTTTGTTTTTCTCTTTTCTTGAAATAACTTCACATATGCCTCAACCTTATCGTAGACAGATCAAAGAGAACGTTGATAGGTGGCACTTTAATATGTTGAAAGTCCACCAGGTGTTGTCGATTAAACAAGGTGAGAGCATCGAGAATAATGCATTCTAGAGATGTATTGAACAGGTGATTTTACACACCTAAACGATGAAAGAAGCAATAAGTTTGCAATAGGCGCATGTAATTGTTGGGAGATGCCATGAATTCTTTATAGATTCACGGAAAGCATTGTGGTGAGCTTTTTAAGAATGAATGAATTCTCTCAATAATTGTACCGAAGTGGGCGGCTGGTTGTATCCCACCCACGAATGGCATATTCACGTTGTCATCAATGCTTAGCTTTGTGCAGAGCAGTAGATTTCGAGAAAGGTAAAGTTCCAATACACATAGTTTAAAAAAACTTTTTAATGGACAAGAACAAGATTCGCGTGCAGTATTTCTTCGATTAAAATACCGGGGTCTTCTGTTTGTTGCAATTTCTGGTAGAGCATTATTTCTTCCCATTCAAAAGAGTTTTCTGCTCAAGACAGCATATACTTGAAAAAGAACTGAACACATTTGGTCTTGTTCATGAAAGATGATGTTTCTGCCACAATTCCACATATGTTAGATTAAGCTTTCAACGCACGTTTCAGCTCTGCCTGAAGTATATTGCACATTTCCCGTCCAAAACTCTATTGTCTGTTGATCCCATCAATTACCACTCTTTTGGAGTAAAAATATTTGGTGCTCTACTACAGCCTTAAATATGCTAGCGTTTTTTTTTTTCAATTTCTGTTTGGAAAAGGAAGTTTTTGCTGGGATTCTAGTGTTTATGAAAAGCCACGAATAAAGCGAGGTAATCATTATATAAAGCAGCAACAAAAGCGTGGTGGCCGACAGGGTGGACAAAAAGCGCAGTCTAGGGCCAGGGGCATAACATTTTTCTGACCATGACTGCGACTGGGCTACGCATAGGAAAGCATGACCGAATTACTTTTGACGAGAAACCATGACATGGATCACGCTTGGAAAAACGCGGCCAAGTATCTCGAATAGTGAACGAACGACGCGTACTGGCAAACGTGGCCGGATCACTTTAGTGGTCAAGTCCCATTCTAAAAGGAAGCATGGTCCTGTTCAGACGTAAAAAAACCATTCAGGTCATACTTTAAATGCGTAGTCGAGTTAGATTAAAGCGAGAGCTTTTGCGTAAATCAGCCACATCTTCCTCCTTCCCTAATCAGTGACATTTAAATGGTGATGTTGAGTCTAGAAGGGCTTTGAGAAGCGAACTTCAAGTTGTATTTATAACATTACTCGCGTAATCATATGGCATTGGAATGTAGCTTCGATTATGCTGCAGGTTTAAGCAAAGCAACAAGCAGAACGTTTTAGTTAAATAATGTAAAATTAATTGCAGAAATATATTCTACAGTAGTGTAATACCGATATTTAATCTTTTATGAAAACGGCTATCATCACATAAACTTTGAGTTAGCAGAATCGTACAAATCATGAACGTTACTGTTGCATATGGAATTTTGAGTTAAGCACTCAATACTTGCTGGTAATGCGATAAGAAAATATTGAAACTTGCTGAAGTAGTATTTTCTTCAATAAATAGATGGAAAAGCTATCAGGAAGGGCTGCATGACATGCAGTTTTGCATTTCGGCTCATCAGATCAGCCGATTGACCACATTTTCAAAAACAACTGCGAAATGCTCTATAATGAATGCATTTTTCTATGAAAGCAGTGGAACTGAAAAAACATTTTTTGTTGGATCATACGTGGGCACTAATGCAAAATCATGCTGTGTAAATTTTATGTCGTTTTTATGTGTTCGTAATTCACGCAAAATGTGAAAAGTTGTCACAAAATAGGGGAGAGGAAATGTACTTCTCTCTGATGTAGATTATAAAAAGAACCGGTTGCCGTGGCAGTTGTGATTTACGAATTGAAACTACGAGGCGAATACACACACAAGGTTACAGCGGAAAGAGGGAAACGGGCTAAAATCGAGAATTTCTTTCCTCTAAATAACTTTCCCAACGAATTCTTTTAATTCAACGCAGCCGGAAATTTTATGAAGTACTCGCATATTCGAAAAAAGCTCGATTCTTTCGCCATTACTGTCAAACGCGCATTGCTTGAAAAGAACAAGTCAAAGTTTTTGAGAGGTTGTAAATGCTGTGAACTCTACTGCTTACTTGGCTTCCTTCATGTAAGCAAGTGAATGCCATCAGTGCTGTTGTGGTTATTAAAATTTTACAGATGCGGCAGAATTGTTTCAAAAATTTCTTATGAACTCCATTCCTTCACATCACCACTTGGCTGTTGTTAAGCAAATCATCATGCTTAGACGGTATAGAATATTGCACACTACGGCTGATCGTCGTTATGCACATCTCCATCTTCAACACTGCATACATCCGTCCCAGAGCTCATACTTTCGTGAGTTGATTTATTCCCGCTTCCTTCAATGATTGAAAGAATAAATTTTATTTGTTCTTTCAAGGCATTGATATCAATAAACCGGAATTGATATATAAGTTTGTTTACCCAAACAGACAGAGTATTAGTAATTTGCTTGATACAATTTTTTATGGGCTTTAGTATCTTGCACATGGTGAGATAAAGACATAGGTACTTCATGGAATCAACGGGTCTGGTGCATTCTAATAGCAAAATACAATTAGCATAATAGCTTGATTTTTATGATTACATTAATAGAATCTAGGTTATTAACATTATTTACTTAATAATGCGGTGCTCCATATCAGAAAAAGTGGTTTTAATTAACTGCAATAGTGCTAACTTCATGAAAAAAAATATATTTATTGGTTCGCGAATCACGGTTCTCCTTTTTAAAGATTCACTAAAATATTGATCTGACAATGGTCTACAGCACTATATAGCGCCAAAATTGATGCATTGCTGGAACCTTCTACTTCTACGACCACCATTAACATCAGAACTATTACGTACGACAGCGCGTTTACACGCGGGATTTCAATTTCACTTTCATAATTTTCTTGTATTATAGTAGCTTTTCGATAACTACATCATAGAATAATCTTGACTTTCTTCATTCTATTCCTCGTTTTTTGCGTTTCCAGGTCCTCTTTTCTACCTCTATCTGTCTCCTTATTAAGCTGCCCTTTACATTGTTCTGTTTCACTAACATTACAACTTCTTATCATTTGACTAACAGGGTTATGCGTATCGTTCTGATGATGGCCCGCGCATAACTCAGGTGCACACGTAAACGAATAAGGGCCGAAACGTGTACACCTTTCAAGTCTTTTTTCTTTTCTCAGGATATCTTTTTTACAAATTCGATCGATTTCACTACTTTCTGGTTCATTTATTTTATTTCATTTTGCATTTACAGTTTTATATAATCTCATGTTTTTAATTTATGGTGCATTCATGGTTTTAAATAATTAAATAATTTTAAATAATTTCATACATTTAGCCTCCAAGAAAAGCACTATATATATGAAAGCTTTTTCGGATGTGTTCATTTCTTGCCCGCGCAATGATGGGCTTTTTTAAAGTTTGCTGCATTGCAATATAGGCTGTTTTGAAAATGAAATGAAAGTCGATAAATCTTATGCGATTGTCCAATCACAAATTATCCCACTAGTTGAAATAACTAACTCGCATGAAATTCCCTCTAATAATTGCAAAATTAACTTAGATGTTCCCCGCGAAATTGATTTGTTCAGGTGGGTTTTTTTTTCCTTTCCATACGGAGGCGGCGGAATGATTTTGGTCGGTTTAATTAGTTTTCATTGCAGAAAAATTTTATTGCCTTTTTTTCGCTATCTTACATCGACATAACATCTCGACAAAGCGCTGCCGTCAAATAATACAAAAAAATCATCAACGAGTGCGTGTATCATTGTTTCTTTCAGCTTAACTGCTGTTTCCTGAAGAATGAAACCACCGAAATTGTGGCAACACTATGAATTTTCTATCCTACTCGCAGCGTTCTTTAAGGCTAGTATTTCATGCTTGAATTTTTAGGTCGTCTTTGAATTAATCGTCTGCATTTTGAGAGTCTTTTTGCACTATAATACGTTGGACTATACCTGATTTCTACCATGGTGTGCTTATAGTAAAACTTTCCCCCTAAATTATGTTTGCGCGCCGCGTACACCACGCAGCCTGCACTGCAACGAAGTATGCTGTAAAATACACCTCCTTGCAAAGGAACTTCTACTTTGCAGTACTATACCATGCTGTATTTTTTACAGATTGCATAGTTTACGAAGAGATAGGACGTCGTTGTTTATATATAATAAGAAGTTGAAATGGGAAGTTACGGCGCTTGCCTCTAATTTATTGAACGTCTGGGTAAAAGAAAGGAAAACAAAGGAAGAAACGCACCGGAAAGGCGAGTTGAGTGGAAGTGGGAAGGAGGAGGGGAAGGCCGGCGTACGTCAATGTTTATTCGAAATTTCTTTATGCAAACTTTAATTATATCCTTTTAATGCCTTTAGCAAATTTATGCTGGTAATACCTTTGTGCACATGTGATTGTTTACTTGTTTACGGTAGTGTCAAATCACAAATAGCAAAAATAGCGGAAAACTTTACTAATATATTATAATTCATAGCATTGCACTTCATCCTCACTTTCTTCCTGACTGATCTTCCTTTATGCGATTATTGGAGCTTGAAGGTGCTACAACACCTGCGGGTCGGTCTTATTTTAGTAGCTGCCAGGTGCGGCTCAAAGTTTTTTTGCTCGCTCGTGAAGCGCATTATGAGGCGTCTTTGTTGTGTATTGCGCATATTTCATTGAACAATTGACCTTATGTTACGACATGCAATAACGGAATGATGTGAGCCTTCCTGGCGCGCTTTTCTATTTCTCTAAAGTACGCAAGTTTACAACTTAAAAGTTTTGAATTATAAAGCTACCTCCCTCGTCCCAAGAGAGAGAGAGAGAGAAAGAAAGAAAGGGAGAGAGAGAGGTTGTTCCAAGATGAGGAGGTGGGGAGGGAAGGAGAACGCATTTTTTCCACTATTCAGCACAACTTTTGCGTGATAAGAGGTATGTTGAAAAAGTGCCAGACATTCTGAAAATCATCCATATTGTTGAAACAGCGAGTAATTTTCGGCAAGCATTTGGAAAATTCCAACAAGTTTTTAGGAGCATTATTTGGTACTTCCGGGCTTTGTGGAGGAAACTTATAACCAGAAGGACATTTATTGAAAGTTAAACATTATGTGGAATTTTTATTGATACGATAAAGAAAAATTGGTTGTTTCGATCTGAATGGAGCATCTCTCTGTCTTTTACTTTCCAAGAATTTATTGTTTTATGTGTTTATAGTCTCTCTTTTCGAAATTAATGGATAATTTAGTTTCCTTAACATATTTCCCCAATTGTTCTCCAGTGTAGTGCAATAACAGATATCGTTGGATGTGTAATGCGTTGACCTGAGTGCATTGGGTTCACCTGACTTGATTATATATGGGCTGATGTTGTGGAAGCTTAATTAGGCTAGGCACCTGGACTGAGCAAGAGGGCAATCATCCTCTTACGCGCACATTCTCGCTGCTACATTGATATATTCGCATGAGATTTGCTCACGAGCATATGAAGCAATATACAGATGCCGGCTTGCATTTAACACCAAATGTCTCATCGCTAAAAATCAAACTTTTATGCACTTCTTGCCGAAATACCAATGAGCGCAATCAACTTTTTGTCTGTGTGTGTGTGCGTGTAGGGAGGAGGTGATAGTGAGGGGAATGTTTCGATTAGTTTGCTCAATACTTTCAAACTGCACTGGAATTTTGTGATGTTTGCTGTTAAAATCGCTTGTCAGTGGTTTGTCAGGATTCGCTAATATCAGTTATCAGCGTCTTAATAAGTAGCATCTTTAATTATTTTTACAATCATTAATGACTAAAAGGGACACCTGTTCATTTTGTAGAGGATTATCAGAGCTTATTCACATAACCGGAAGTAGTGTTTTGACCTAGAAAAATTTTTTGTACAGTTGCTGCCATCAGAAGTGTGTTTCATTTTGGGATTATTTGGTATCAGGTTTAGTCGATGATCCTCTCGTATGTTTGTATGCTGTTGTCTTTTAATTCAATCATTTTTTTTTGTCGATAAAATTCTCAAATATTGAAATGAAACATCGATTTTGAAATTGATAGAATAGTTCATAAATTGCAATTCTTATTCCTTTTGCTATTTTGATGTTGCCAGTGTTTAATATCCGAAAGTTTCTATTAAAGAAAGAGATTCGTATCACTGCATGAATGATGTGCGTTGTTTTGACGATAGACAGACACATCTTATGCGCTTCATTCGTATGTTTTGAGTAGTTCAAATAAATTTACGATAGGATAGCGTCTATTCCGTTCGTTTAACGCAATATGATGAGCATTATCTGAAAAAAAATTATTATTAATATGGAACAAGTTAGTTATTTACGCAGAATGGCCTACTGATAACAGGTATCGGTTGTAGTATAGGTAACTAACCATTTCATAACAGTGGTACAGAGTGCTAAAACATTGAAAAAAAAAAGTAATATTTGCGCTCTGTTGAAGCTTACCATCGACAAAATAGTATAGCGCTTTTTGTATTGCTCACTTTTTAAAAATCGCTATTTTCGAAAATATGAAAATTTATTTCACATCAGTATGCATATTTTATCACAAAAATACATCAAGATATCACTTCCTTGATGGAAATAAACTTTGAAAATTTCTTATGTTTGCGTTTGTGCTCTATTACTAGTATTCTATCGAAGAGTGGTTGTATAAAAGAGTTGACCATGCGAGCGAGTGATTGATTTTGGCTTCCGCTCATTTGAACAAATGCGCATAGATAGCAATGCCGCTATTTAGATGTCTCATGATGAAGCTAATCAAACGACTATATAGCAGTGTGTGCAGATGGGGCTCGTTTGCAGTGAAACATTTCCTAAAACGATAAGCGGGAAGCAAATTTTGAGCGCTATCAAGCTTCATGGGTATCTGGAGGGTCACTCGAACTCTGCGGTCAACAAATTGCTGGTAACACATTATTGACAACAATCAGCTAGAAAAGTATAGGCAGGGCAAAAACAGAACTTTTTTACCGATCAATCTGCGTATATACTCGGAAGCATGTTTAACGAAGGGCACTAGCGAAAATGAAGGCGAATACTTTATAAATCCATTATCTTTGCAGCCTCTAAAGGCAGATGTCCTCAAATCGCGTTTTAACTCCAGCTGAACTGAGAGATTAGTGATCAAAACAAACCAAAAGAATCCAACCAAACTCAATGAATATGGTGAAGTTCTTATTCTAATGCTTTTGTTCGTTGTAGCAAACAAGATCGATTTGATGGTTGCTTGGTTTCGGTGATGTATTTTTCTTTTCTTAAAACGATTGACTTTTTTCGTTTGGTGAGTAGGTGGTACGTCAAGCTAAACGTGAACGGGAACTCTTTTGTTTGCGCTGTTTCATTTCTTTATGTCTTCACAACACACAACACCTCAATACTAAGATATGTGTGACAATTTGATGAAGGCTTGAAGAATTGAAGCGTCACACATAAAGAATTCTTCATAAGAAAATTCTGTAGTTTTACTACACCGACTCCACCCGGAAGCAGATAGTCGTATTTAGCAGAACTATGTTTACTTGAAGCGCTTCGACACTTTCTTGCATTGATCACCTTAGCACTGCCCGCGTTCTTTGGCTATCGCAGCTATTCTTTTTGCTGCACTTTACGTTCATTAGGCACATCCCACCTGCCCAACGGAATATACCACTCAGCTCTCTCGGGGCACATGCCGCAATGTCTAGTTACTCGCACACGATGATTTGCGTGCTTTTTTCGGACGTATTTACGTGCTCACCGACTCAAAACTGAAGTTAGCTCACCAGCTGCAGTAGTTGCAGTATCAGTCTTTCCCAATTAAATCACTGGTACTAGCTAAAGAAGAGATAGGTGTGAGCTATGATCGTCGACGTCAGTAGATGAGGAAGGTGCTGTTGGTATAGGCTAGCAGAATCACATAATAAACTCGATTCAGAAAAAGAACCAAAACTGAAGAAGGCTTCTGCTTTGCCCCTCAAACAACAACACAGGGAGAGAAGGAGGAAAACCGAGATCCCCGCGCATCTAAACTGTAGGTCCGTCACAATCCTCATGAATCGTTAAGGAGTCAATTTCATTTACAGTGATCATGATAGGTAAATATTCTCTGAAGAAATTTGTAGATTATTATCTTCCGCACATTTATTCATTTTCTTCATTTATTTCGTTCACATTTCCGCTAGCGTTAGCATTGCGGAGCGTTTTCACAACGTTATCGAGAAAAAGAAAGGGAAGGGTACCTTTCACTGATTGGTGAGATTGGCAGTGAACAGGTGTAATCAACGATTTTCTTCAAAATTTGATCAGAATCGATTCGGGCATCTTTTAAAGAAACGATATTGCATCAAAAATTGGTTGTTATTGTAGATGTCCTCCGTAGAAAAAACCGACCGTTGCACGAACGTCGCAATATATAAGAGTTCAAGTTCGATTCAGTAAGCTGCAAGGACGTTCGACAAGCAGATTGCGAATTTATACTGCCGCAATTAGGTCGAATCGGATTCATTCTTTTTCATGACACAAATTTTGTTGTCTATCGAGTGACTAACTGCTCGTAATCTTTTGAAGTGAGAGGCACTTCGACATGAAACACAAGAATCGATGACTTTTTAAAGTTGTATTTGAATGAATAATTTCAAGTCGATGGAAAGCGGAAATTCTTTCTTGAAAGCTTTTATTTCTTAAACTATCGCAAATGTGAAGATTAATTTAGTTGATTATAGCGGTGAACTAATTGCTACCATATTATTGCAAATGAATTTCTTTCCTAATAAATCCCCCTTCACATCTGAATATTCTCGGGAAAAACTGATTTCCGCCCTTAACTGGTTCCAAGGAAAAAATTCAAAACCACAACTTGTTCTCGTAGAACCCTAACGCTATATTCTTTCACTTCGGCTTCCTAAATTAGCAGAAATGATCTCCCTTCCCTCACATCTATTATAATTCCATTTCAAAAGTCCACACTCCTAGAATCACCAATTTATAAATCTCAGAGAGTTCCATCTAAAGTCATGCCACAGGCTTCGTAGGATACATCGGAATTCTCAACACACTATAAGGCTGCTTGAGAAATGTTGTCCAACATGTTTTCCAGGGGTGCACTTTTATCTTTGTCTTGGTAACGAGTAAAACGCGCTAATCAAGTCATCTTTTCTTTCTATAAAAAATGATCGTAAAGTTGATTTTGAAGGGAATGGAGTGCGTATTTGACGAGCTCTTCTTTAGAGAAGTGTTTTTGCTTATGAAGCCAAAATGTTGTGGTGTTGGTGGAAATTCGATGAGGACAAGTTTTAACCCAACATTAGTAAGAATTGAACATCTTCTTATTGTGTCACAGGCAAAACGACATTCACTGCAAAAAAAAAAAAGCGCTATGCGTTTCGCACAGTTTGCGCATTAAACAAAAGTTTGAAGTTAACTTCGAAGGAGCGTTTTTTGTTTCTTCGCCAAATTTTGTGAAATTTTTCACTTCATAGCAACAGGCTTAGCCCGATTTGAGTCACAAATGTCAGTACTTTAATAGTGCGTGGCTACCATCAAATACTGATTACCAAAATAGACCAGTCCAGCTTTTCACCATTTTGTAAGAACCCCTTTCGTTCAATATCAAACGAATCTAAGAAGCGATGCACTAAGAAAGCAAATCAAGCAGAACGAAAGCGTTCTCTTGTTTCCGCGTAATCACTCTATCGGCTTCGTTACACTAAGATACACTCGAGCAATTTCGTTGAAGACTCTGAAACTTTTTTTCGTTCAGCAACGAGATGAAAAGTTTATGGCTATTGGTGCATAAGATTGCTGTTGAACTATTTGCGCTTCACTTGCAATTGTTTCGGTGACTTTTTCTTTTATTTTGGGAAATTTTTGACGTTTTTTTTTTGAATAGATGAAATATTAATTTAGCACATTTCCATAAAAGTATGCTAATTTAATGTCTTTTTTTGAGCATCAAAGCGCAATTCATTGAAATTTAAAGGATCCTTCATGTGACAATTCATAATATTCCTTCCATGCATATAGAGGTTCAATTAGCTTGTAACATCGGTGGTTGACGTCGATCGCTCGTTATTTGAAGGCATCATTGAGTTCGCTTTTTTGTTTCTGGGATGCATCAGTGGGACGAAAGAGTGGAAGAAGCAATTCCATCGGTTATTTTAGTACGGGAAAGTTCAACAGAAACCCAGTGCTGCCTTATATGTGGTGGGAATTCATCCCATAGAGTGGAAAATTCCAAACAAACGATACTTTCAAATGATTTTTGGACGTTTCAATGTATAAGCAAATGCATTTAGCAAATGGTATCAATATAAATGTCACGATAGTCACTTAACGATCCACTGAAAATACCAGTCAGTCTCCTTAACTAAAAATATTTCATGAATTTTTCTCAATAACGTATTCATGTTGTAATCCGACCGATCATTTCTGCAGATCACCTGCAAAAATTCGTTTTTCCAATCCAGCCGGATACAAGACGCACACGAATTTTTGCCCACATTTAAGTGCCTATAATTCCATTCGCGATTGATGAATCAGCCGCATAATTGGTATGCAATCACTTACAGAATGTACACACAGTTTGCTCAGTCCAGATTCCGTGATTTCCATTTTCGAACTAGCGGATAGATCTGCAGATTCATATACCTACGTACAGATGTGATATCGCTATGATTGGCTTGATAGATGCATATTTGCATGTAGTGCACTGAAACGATAGGAAACGCGAAAGGTATTCGCAACTTAGAATTCTTCGTTGAATCATCGAAATTGATATAAAGCAGCGATTGCCCGCTTATGCTCAGGTGAGAATAATCGGCTGTAGAAACCATCTTTTAAAATACCGATTTAAAAATGCGATTCGATTTTCACAATCGCATCTCAGATAATTTACGGAAGACGAGAAAGAGTTGTTGTGGATGCGTTCTTGGATTTATTCCCGTCATTGAGTGAATATAGATAGTGGAATAATTAATAATTTATGGAAGTGTGCCACTGCATTCTCCTATCCATAATCTAGTGGTCACATAAAGGCTGAAGCTATCAATCGTTATGCGTACGCTTAATGTAAATGCAAAAGAAAGATTGCCTAGAAATAGCGTTGCATCCTTTTTACAGTTTTTTTATTCTAACATTACTAAGAACCAACTCATAATGAAATGGTTCTTCATTTAGGTTTTCAGCACCGCTACTTACTGCTTGAAGACAGCGACAGATATAATGAGCTGTGGAAAGCATAATTCGAGTAATAAAACATTGCTGTAATGTTTTCTTCGACTTCACAATATCTTCTAACTTTTCAATATCACGCGTGAAGTCTCACAATTTTTTCAACTTTTCTTTAACTCTACATCATGATAACACCAAACCACGCATTCATGTATGCATATCTATCCCTCGGATTGTTTTGACTCACTGATCATAAGTGCAGATATTCTGAACTTTTACACACCCGCAGCTTTTGCTCTTATGAATGAACTAACCCATATCACACAGTGACCTTCAACCTTTGACTTTGTCGCGGTTGACCGCCTTTCGACTTACGATCATTTGAAGTTGTCTTCAAATTTCTAGGCCGTAGTTTTTGCACAGCTGGATGGTTTCATGGCAGAATATATCATTGGACGTTTTGTCACAGTTTTTGGACACTTGATCAATCGGTTGATTTGGTACACTGAATTGCGGCAATGCTACACATCGTGCCAGCCACTCCCGACACGCTTTTCCAGTGTTAATCATTAACAGTAATAACTTGCCCAATAGAGCTTTTATTTGCTTGCACTTATCATTAATCAAATGAGAAAGTGCTGGAACTGTTAACTCAGGGCTGGAACAGCTGAGTAGAATAATTCAACTGCGCCTTCGACACCTATCATTGCAAGTCCATAGCAAGGAGCGCAGAAACTGCGGATGCTGACAGCCTGCACTCTCTGCAAGCAATCAGGCAAGCAAGCACTTTTTGGTATACAATGATGCAAGTCATTTGCGGGCACCGGAAAATGTTGTTCGAAGCAACGGCGGCGCTTGAAAGGCGTCCTAGGCTCCGCCTTCACGTTACCGCAGCTTGTCAGAATGGCAGCAAAGCGTTGAACGCCCGGGGCGGAGTCGCAGCACCGCATCAAGACGCCGCATAAATTCAGTTATGAACGGCGTGAGTCGCCGCTTGCTTTTGCTCTTCATTATATCGACTTGAGGGTGTTGAAGTGCTACTCATCATCTCCAAATCTGTACTTGAAACTCGTGAAAGTGGCAAGTTTGCCCACCTGCCATAGCAGTTTTCATATAGCATCGCTGCAGTCCTATCGAGATGTTAAAATTCGCTGTTGGACCATGGGCAATCGATCTCTATGGTGGTGGCAACAGTGGTGCTCGCAAACGATGGTATGCTTGGGATTCTTTTACTTTGAAATGGCCATTTACAGCCTTATACGGTGAGGGCTAAAATAGATGATAACGATGGCGATGTAGGACGGTTCTTGGTTGAAACCGATCTAAGTTGCAAACAGGGTCGGAGCCGGAGCCGGGTTTAGTCCATGGCCATATAGACGTGAATGGGACTTGGTGTCGTTCTCGGTCCAGCCGAGTTGAAACTATACCTGTATTGGATCTGTTGGCTGCAAGCATAGGTAGACATCTCCACCCAAAGCGGCAGTGAACATCGTAACTGCGTGTGATGAAGAATATCGACTTTCAAACTTTTTTCAGAGATTTCCTTTCCTGCCTTTCTTCCTATGAAAGTGAAGCATTTCCTTTATATGTGACAGTTTCCCTACTTCCTTATTTTTGATAGAAAAATAACAGGATCTCACTATAATGCTGAATTTGCAGTTAGGAGACCTGATAGATGTAGTGGGGTGACTCATTCCATAGATCACTTTAGCTGTTCATTTTCAAATAGTTAAATAGTCACGAACATCTTATATGATTAAAAGATTTTTTTGCGTTTACGATTTTATCTCTGTAGAAAAAGAAATCTTTTGTGGGAGATTGCCGGTGAGTTAAATGTAACATGATTGTTGATAGTTTGTGAAAGTGATTGCTTAGATGAGTGAAATGCAAAAGCGCATGTTGCATCGGTTCGTTTAGCACGTTTCTTTGCTTGTTAACTGTTCAAGTAAGAGGTTGGCGGATATGTGCATTGCGTGTGTTCAATTTCTTCATGCAAAAACGAATGGCAGCTGTTGTTTCGATGCCGATAGCCACACTTACATCTAAGAGAATTGCTTTTCGTTCATAAGCACCTTTCGTCTTGAATCCCCACCTTCAATGCCCTATGCCTTGTTGCTGGATTTTCTCATTGAGACGTCTCACTCGAGAATGGTCCTCTTCACTTTTTCCACAGAGGAATGCCCATTGCAATCTGCATCTTTGTCTTCTGTAAGTTGAGATGATAAGTTTGCTTAGATGTGAAAATAAACGCTTTATATTAGGGAAGTGTTCTCAACTCTGACACAAAAATAGTTTGAACATTTAAAAAAAATATAGCGGTCATTAAGTTTCCCGTATATCTTATCAGTAGGGATTGTCGTATTTCTTCAAGTATCTTCCATTTTCACACCTCACCTACCCCAAGAAAATTGACTTCAGAAGTATTTCCATCCTATTCGTTGAAATTACATAGTTTGTGAGTGAACTAACATGCTACGGTAATTGAATATAACGAAAACATTGATTATTATTATATATACCTTCATATATGTAAATCTGTGAGCACTGAAATGATTGATCGTTATAGTTTTATTGCGTTTATTTATATCTTTCGCATATATGCGTGACGCTATCTATTCTATCATTGAAAAAAGAAAGGCCATATGGTAAAATTTTTTACTTCCTTACGCATTGCAGCAATCAATTTCTATTTTGTTTTGACGTATATTATAATACTGAAATACTCCATATGTGCTAAACTTTCTACATTTTGTGCATGGCATCTCTAGTTATGAAGTAATATTTGCTGAAGGTGAACTAGAAACACCAAGACGAGGCACTGTTGTCCTAAATGTGCTAAACACTTGATCATAAATCAAACTCGCTTTCATTTTCATCTGAATGTGGTTATATCGATTCCATTAAGCGGGGATGATGCAAATTCTTAACTTTATAACGAGAAGGGAAACATATAAATATGCTCTCGATTGGCAATTGCGAATAAATGATAGAGATCGATGAATGCTCATGATTGGAGGAAAAATAGAGAAAACGCATGTTGCCATCACCTATACTATATGGAGCCTTTCCACAAATATATCATGAATATTCTAGGAATTCGATTTTGTTCTCGATGGATTTCTGTTTTAAATGGGAAGAAGGAATTAGTTCCTCCTCTGTGCTTTTACTCTTGCAACGAGTTGAATGACTTCATTCTCGTTTCCCTATGGTTAGTGTAGTGTTTAGTACTTGTCGATTGAGGTTTAAGTGCTTCGTTGAGACATCACAATTATAGAGGACACTTTTTGATTATTTAAATGACTTTTCGCGTTTGAACAATAAAAGCAAATAAAACGACTCTCTGAAGAGAGAAAAATTGAGGAATTTTATGATGTTTTAGTAGTGTTTTAACTGACTGACGATGTTGTTTTATGCGTTAAAAAGTAACATAAACGCTGTCTTCAATGCCAAACCTGTCCTGATTTTTCTTCTTATAGACGACATTTGTTGATAAGCTACAATTCTTTTACCTACTAATTTTTGTTGTTTTGCAGTGATCAATCGTAGCGAAGCGGAAATATTATTGGATTTTTGTGCAAGCCATTATCATTTCATTGAATTTTCTTTTTGTGATTATTAATTTACTCTTCACAATAAACGAAGTTAATCGGCAATCGAAAGTTTATATAAGCAAAATTTTCGTTTAGTTTACTTCATTTCAATGATTGTGCGATACGCACCATTTGGATAGCTCAACTATGCACTGTAATTCATCGAAGTGCTTCAGCACTTCCACCTCGATTAAGCCTACACTCTTATTTGGTGATTTATTAATGGTGACTATCGATCAAGTATCTTTGAATTATTACTTCAATTCTTCTTGCATTTCTCCGATAATCTCCCATTTATCTCTCACTGAAAACTATTCATTCCCGATTTTAATTGCAGGAACTATTTAAATGCTGAGAATAAGTGAGCAGAGAGATCTAACGATATAAATGCGAAATCAATGAAAAACACTGATAAAACTTGAGGAGATATTTTAAGGAATCCTGCTAAACTAATTTAAAAATATTAATAATTTAAAAAAGTAATCCTGCTTTGAAGAGTACTCCTCAGTGGATTTTTTCATCGAATCTCATGGAAAGTTTAATCGCGCACTTTGAATTGGAGTAGACCGATCAAATATAAATCCGAAAATCTCTTGCTGCAGTCGTTTTCTAACAGTACAAGAAAGTTTCTGCGAATACATTTTCCAACTTTCTTTTTATTTCTTTTTGTGTCATTCCATCCATCTCTTCAACACAGTCGATTTCATTTAATACACCGTCCCTGACCGAAGAATATAAAAACAAGTACACTTCCTCTTTCTTTTTCTATCTTCAATCCTTGCATGTTCGTCTTTAATCGTATCAAAACAATGATCCATGATTCTTTCGTTCCGAGAGACAAATTTTGACGTCTTATCGTAAACGTCATCGACTGGAACGTTCCAAAATGATGTCTCGTTTGACGTCGGTTAACTTATTTCATAGAATACTATCTCTAAAATATGAGGAAATTTCTCCCCTTTTTATACTCTTCTTCAAAATTCGTTCGCAAGAGTACATTATGGTGGCGTCCCATCTATACACATGTGTGTTTGTATGCGTCTGTCTGACCGTCTTTTTGGCGTTTCAACTCATCAACAACTAATATTAATGTTATGAAATTTTAATATATTTGATATATTTGCTCATCGTTTGATATATTTCAAGTTGTCACCATAGACGCGATATATGGTGCGGGACGCCATTATCGATCGTTATATTTCACTGCTTTCTACGACGATTGGTTTGCAAAAAAAGCGATATTTTTATTGCGAGATATACACGAATGTCTAGCTTAAATTTTGAGGTATTACTTCGCATTTTTATTATTGATTGATAGCTGATGGAGGTGGTAAATGAGTGAAGCAAAATGCAAAGGCGTACATAGTGTTGATTCCTCTAACATGCTTCTCTACTTATTCCAAAATAATACCATTTCTATTTATGCAATTCGCTAAACGGTTCATGTGCAGAGCAATCTTTTACGAAAGATCTGTGACGATTCAATGTGAGAGGATGCAAGGGTGGATGAAATCAGCTCTCTAGCGACGAGGTATGGGAAGCGGTGGAAAGTGGGCGGATCGTCTCCTTTTCAAATTTCTGAACATACATAGAATAAAAACAGTGAAAGAGCGTTCCTAAGCTACTCATCAAAAATCGACAAGTAATGAAGCATGGCATGACAGTGCGTTTATATTTAACCAAAGCAGTCGCTCATACGAATCTTTCGCCAAAAAAATTCTTTTACCAACCCAACAGATTGTAAAAAACAACTTCAATCGTGCAAAGTATTATACGACTAGTTGATGCGCTTAGTTATTTAGGTACACGTGAGAACCGAGAACTCTATCAGAAACCAACAATTTGCTCAAAGTTCGTATAAATGATCATCCTGCCGTATATATCGCATCCATCAAACTCGGCAATTTGAGCTACAATGCTTCTAGGATTGAAATTACTGGGCGAACTGACATAAGCATACACACACCTGCATATGTTGAGACACGACTGTGCCATAATGCGTCTTGCAGGTCCAAATTCGCTAAGGCGCTGGAAAACGAAAATGTCCAGCATGAATTTTTAATGGCGAATTCATTTGATCCGATTTCTTGGAAGCATTGAAAATTCCTCTCTCTCACCAGTAACATGTGAATTATCATTAGTTTTACTCTGTCTCCATTTTCATCCTATACGGAACCTATGGTCAAATACGTTGAGAGATATGCGAAGCTGGGCAAACATATAAGTTGTAAGATAAATAAACGAATCAACAAATCGCAAACCTCATTATGCATTCATAGGTCAAACGCTTTCAATACAAACAAACGAACGACACACGCCGTCGATGGTGAATTTGATTTTCAGTTACCGAATTGTTAGTGGATTTCCTTGAGTAAGCTGCGCAAAAATGCAATGCTGTTACGGCTATCTACTTCCGTTTTTGACGAGCTTTCATCAATTTGCATTTGCGAAATGCGTTACGGCGAATCGCCGCAAAATGCCTGACTATATATGTACGCATGCATATTTTGCATGTAAATATGTATGCTTGCCTGTCTGCTCATCTCGCAGCTTGTTTCAGTGGTGCAAAGTCGCTATATGTTTAAAGCTATTTTAGCACCACTCTATTTTTAAGGTGGCCGAGGATGCAATTAGAAACTTCTGTGAGTTTAACTTGTAGGGGAAGGAGGATGGGAGGAGGGAGGGACTAAGAATGTAGTTGTAGCACACTTTGTACAAATTACAATGAGTTTGTAATTGCACGTATTTCACAAGTGAAATGTGAGCTGTTAGTCGGCGATTGCCTAACTCCATACGTTTCAATTTGAGAAGCAGTAAAAGGCGGAATTAGAAAATTCGTCGGGCCACGTAAGATGGGCCCATCTTAAACTCCCGTACACCAATTTTGAACTTAACCTGCAAGGTTTTACTGAAGTTATGAATATATGAAAATTTACGTGGATTTTGCAGTTGGTCACGTTATATTCAGTTTTAAGAAATTTTCTCCTCCGTATGATTTATGCGAACGGCTGTGTCGGTTGACATATGAGCATATGTTATCGTTCGTTTGTTATCATTTGTTGGCACTTTACGATGCTTGTTCAGTGACAAGTGAGATTGTAGATGTGAATTTCATATCATCTCCTATGGCATGTTCTTTCACTTGCTTGAAAGCATGAACTAAAATTTATCATATATTTGCGTAATATGTTGAGATATAATGTGCTCAAATTTCCGGCTAATCCATCTGATATAGTATATACAATTATTTCTCCAATTAAACGTCAAGACGATGCATTTCTATGTGCACCGTGCCAGTTGAAAGTAATTATTTTCAAATGGTTTAAATGCAAATTCTTCTCGAAATTATAAATTTCGATTCAATGAAATTTTTTATGAGGTTTTTGCGATTCTACATCTGCTTTAATCAACTGTAGTTGTTTTCTTGAAGTTTTATTTCGGCAGGCGTCTAGTCTATTCAACGCCGTCTTTTTAAGTACTGAATTCATTTCTATTCACTGTTTCCCAAGAAAATGAAGAGGTGCAGCAGTAAGTCATCTACCGATGCGTTTATTGTTCACATTGATTCGCATTTCGAATTATCTCATCACGCATCCTTCACAATCGCTTTTTTATGATTGACAAAACGGCTTTTCGTTGATGCGATACAGAGTCACACTTCGTTTCTTGTTCAGTGTCACACGTCACAACATCGAGTGTCAATATTTACCCCCGTCTTTACAGTCTATCAAAAAGTGTTTTCCCTGCAAATTCACACAACTTTTCGTGGAAAGCGCCTGACCATAACTGTGGTTGTCCATCTGCGCAATAAGTGGTGTCAAATCGTATAGACTTCTTTCTCGCTTTGGTGTATATGATCCACCAATATTTTTGTACCTTTTGGCATTCAACTGCTGTTTATTTCATCGTTTCCTAGACTGTTGATTGATCTCGTTTTCCTATTCGCCAAGATTCGACCGACAACTGTGATAGTAAGCTTCAAAATTAATCAGAGCAAGAAACTAATGTTACACAAAAGTTTGGTGTTGACCTTTCTAATATAGGTATGAATCGTTAAGTAGATGATCGTAGAATATAAGTGAGAGAAATGAATGCTGGAGCTCACACTATATGCGGCAAAACATAAAAACTCACTTAGATGTTTAAGTGAGAGAGCGAAACGATTGCTTTATAGCTTTGAAATACATTTGAATAGCACTTTGATTGCACTATGTATCTGAGTTTACTCTGTATTCGATCGTTTCCTTTTCTTAAGTCTGAAAATAATTGCATCAAGAAGCCGTTTAGTTCCATTTTGATCTCATCGTAACATAATTATTACTTCTCGAGTAATTTCTGTGAAAAAATTATCAAAATCAGATGTTCATAGCTGTCATCAACTGCTGCTTTCTTTTAATGGAACAGATTCGTTATGAGAGTCGAGATTCCTTCTTTGAGCGACGCATATATTAGGGCAACATCTGCTCATGATATATTTGATTGAGGCAGTTTTTATTTCGATATTATTTGAGGAAAAAATGACGATTCGCAACGTTATTCCAGGATTCCATTTTGCGTCCTTTCCTTACTTTTAGTTCAATCCAGTTTACGAATTGCGCTTTACTGAACTCGCCGAGAATTCCTCTGTTCAGTTCCAGAAATTTCTGCAACGAGTTTTCTTTGTTTGAAAATATTTCTACTCATATTCGGAAGAGTTATAAGAACGGCTGTGAAATGAAATGAATGAGCCATCTATTCAAATGAACCATCTTAGATATTTCTATTGAGATATTTCTACTGAGATATTGAGATATAAGAATATTTCTATTGAGATATAAGAACGGCTATTCAAATGGACCATCTTAGAGATATTTCTATATGAGACACTTATAAACGCATTTTTGACGTGCCAAGTAACTCATGTTTTAACTCACTCGTGAAGAAACATATTGCAACAAATTGTCATTCAGGAAAGGGAGGGATCTGTTTCTGGCAAGTCGGTAGTTATTAGAGAATATCGAATGACTTATTTTCATCCATATGATGTCATTTTGCACTGATGCACTTTTTATTATTTCTATGAATATAACATGGAAAAAACCTCAATTCATTATTTTAATAGTAAGCGGCGCTTTTGACTTTATTACCGATCGGTGAAATGATTCATGCATGATAAAGAACACTGCAGAAGTGTCGATGATCTGATGGCTTTACGGTGATATATAAACCCTTGCAAACAAACATAAATTTCACAGCAATTTCTGCTTGCCGAATATTACGACGCATTGTTTGTTCGCGATCCTCTCCTATATGTGATCTGAGTTCGTCGGAGGGAAAGAACAAGGGGTGGAGGATTATCGTTGTTCGCTATAAAAAATTAGAGATTTGCATTAAGTGAATTTTTGAACATAAAGATCTATTGACTATTTTACCACACTTGCTGTATACCATATTTTTCTTAAACAACGATGACGGGAATAAAAATCCAGCAGCAATGATCCGTTCTTTTCTTCGTTACTCTGAATGATTGAGCGGCTAATATTTAATACTTGGAATGATTCTGATTCACTTTTCTAGCCCATTTTTCCACATATATTCGCCAAGATACGAGCATAATTCGAGCATATTATCAGGTAGCGATTTTATTCAAGTTTATATTGCATTTATTCCGAGAAGCTGTGTTCATTCGATTATTAGTTTTAAAAAATTGCAACACCTGTTGTCGTCTTGTAGGTGGCGTTGATATCTTCATTTTTCCACCCGAGTTCGGTAATTAGTAGACCTCCCCCACCTGAGTTCGCTAATTAGTAACCTCACCTGTTGTGATTTCATAAAATCCTTCATGTGGAAAATACTGCAGCGCTCATGGGCGGTTGAATAACAAGATCTTTCATTAATTTACGTTCAACATGTTGCTTTCTCTTTTGGCGATGATTCGAGTAATTTACGCATTTTGCATTCTATTAGTTTAAAGTTTATTAACCTCACATAGCTTCTAATGCAATGCTGTTTACTTCCGAGCTGCAATTCGACAAAGAGGGAAATACAAAAAAGTTGTTCCTTTGTTTTACACGAATTTGCTGACTTCGTAATCCGTGGGAATGAAGTAGAGTTTGGAACTTCTTCCGGTCTATTAAAAACTCTTTCCTAAATCTCTTTTGCTAACAACGAATTTTGGTGTTTGTGCATTGTTATATCGCTGCAACGCAATTCATGTGTATCTAGATTCAAAGATGAAGTCGTCTTGATCACTATTTTTTTTATTTATTTACGTGTATTTTATGCTTTATACGATGTACAAATTGACTATATGAGTGCGTTTCTCCAACTGAAGGAGATCACTCAACTTCAAAGCTGATGACAGAGTGATCGAGAGTTCAACAAATTCTTTCGATCTTCTTTAGTGCATTTGCTTATTGCCCCTATTTAACCAATTCGATTCTGTTCGAATGGTAGTGCCTCTTTATTAGAGTCGAAGAGTGGTCATTTTCGATTAGTCGTTTTGTTATCACATTCTCACATCTTTCTGCTTGGTTGTGTCCCGTCTACCGAATATCCCCCCATAATTCCCTACTTTATTTCACACTGTTTGTTATATAACCGATTATTTAAAATTTCTTCAGCATGGTTTTTATGTTCGATATGATTTTGATTTGCATTTATTTATTCATTATATCAAAAGTTAAATTCACAAAAAAAAGTTCTACTCAAAATTTTCAACTACAATTAAAAGGAATTTTTAAGTTCTATATATTTCGGTTTTAATTGAATTTTTAGCAGTTTCGCAGATAATTCATACATCGATCGCCTAATTTCTTCCATGTTTTTGTTTCTAAATTCTGATCAAAGCAGACTAGCAGTTTGCTTTTCGTTTGCATTCGGTGTATTGATTATCGATTTCGAATAGCGTAACAAGCGAAAGGGCATTCGTTACTCTTATTCAGCTAGTCTTTTGCTGTATTATTGATACATTTTCATTGAACAAACTAATATTTTCCATTTTCGCAATTTTTGCTTTATTTCCTCTCTATTTATTCTTTTTCCTATTCATTTCTCTTTAATTGAACGAAAAGCTACCGCAACCATTGATACCTCTAAAAAAATTCGCTTATTTTCATCTCAGATCCTCTTCAATATATCTTCGAGGTTTGGAAAAAACATGCATTATCAGGATTTGGGGAAAATAGTAGACTTTTGTTAATGCACTTTTCTTCTTGTCTGTGAAAATGTGAGGTGACGTTTAACATAGAATGATAGAAGTATATAAGGTCGAAAGATGTAATGAGCTATAGATCATTGCTATAATTAGAGATGGCGGAGTATAAGTTCTTAATTATTCGCTATTCTAAATGCTTTCTGTCTAAAGGATTTTGCTCGATAGCTATAAGAACTTTATGAATTAGTATCTTTAATTGACGTCATTTCAGATCCTTAAATTAGCACCTTAGTCACCTAATCGAGTTCTTAGGTTTTCATTCAATTTCATTTGCACTTCATTTGAAATCTGCGACCACCAATCGTTTTTGTTTCTCATTTCCGACAGAGATCTTTCTTCTCCTTTAGTTATTAATAACCCATTTTCACGAGGTGTTGTATGTAATTCTAACCAGTTACAATTGTTCCTAGTATATCAGTTATTTCATTGGTGAATTAGTTGCACTAAATTATCGACTAATGCATATATTCATGTTTAATTTTCAACAGAATATTGAAAACCTACTAACTAATCACTTTATTCTTTCAAGTAGTATAGTTCTTTGAAGAGGTCATCTTTGCATCTATTTTACTATTAAAATTGCAACAGTAATTAGTCTTCCGCCTACAAATTGCGCGGTTGTTTCTTCATTATACTCGTGTTTACTGTGTAAAGCATTTTTATCGGTACGGAACGGACATTTTGCATATTTGTGCAGTTTTCTCTAATTTTTCGTTGAAAGTTCTACCCGGATACGTGGATATCAAACATACATTCTGCGGGCACAAGATTTTGTGCCCTATCCATCAGCATAACAGATTTACATATGTGCTTAACTGAACGCTGATAATGGACACTATTTCGTAGAAATAACATTTGTTTTCTTGATTTGGAGAGATTTTTATGAAAAATAATAGCAATGCGCATTCTATAAATGCATGGTAAATTTCATATATTACAACCAGTCACCTTCATTTGACTCGTACTAAGAGAGTAACCTTTGTTTACGAAAGGTCATAGGTCAACTCTCATCTGCAGACACTTTTATTGGAGCAAATACACATGTTGCAAATAATATTATGCAAAAAAAACGTTGCATACAGTTTTGCAATTCCCACGGAATATATCTTTTTTCGTGGGTTTTTATTGCGGCCATATATGATTAAATTTTCAAATGTATTAGTTTCACTCACTGAATGACCGATGCATATCTATAAGGCTACTGAGGAAATCTAGCAAAAATGATGGATTCTTCTGCCATCCATTGGGTGCAGAAGGGAGAAAGAAGGATGGAGGAATTCCTTGCAAATCTCCCACCGCTTTTTGATCAAGTTATTTTTGTCTCTTTGTCTACAACTTCCTTATTACAATTTTCCTATCAGTTCTGAGTAAAAAGAAGCTAAGCACTTATATCTCATACCTTCATATGCATCACATAATTTTTGATAGATAGTAAAAAGGTAAGGGAGAGGAAGAATACGAAATTTTACATGACCGCTTTACTCGATGTAATTTCAGTGAGAGTGCAGCCCCATCAACACGTCGAGTGTCCCCTTCCCGCCGTGACGTCAACTCGAGGCTACAAGACGCATCGCGTGTGCCACCCATCCAAGGTTCTTCCTTTCCCTCAGCTTATCATCGTTGTCCACGCGAGACCACATTTGGAATCGATGAGGACGGCACTTGGCAATCAGTGCATAATATGATCGTCAACGGAAATGCTCAGGTGATTTTTGAAGTGTTACCTTGAATCGCTTTCGATTTCACTTCTTGTGAAATCACAATGTGAAGTGGTATTTGATGAAAACATTCGATATGCTTCGCTACCGTGATCCCCAAATCAGCATGCAGGTTGATATTCACTTATCAGCCAACGTACCAATAATTCTCTGAACTTTAATTTCATTATTTCCTCTTTCTTATCACCACTTTTGCAGTTATAGTGGCTTTTGAATATGTGATCGAAGTAAAGTTTCTATTTTCTTGTATTCATCGAATGAGGGATCTTTTATATACGTTCACGCCACAAAATAGAAGACTTATTCCTGCGAAAGTTACAAAATGAAGTTCGTTGCAAATTTCTGTTAGTGTGTGGAGAATTTAAATTTTTTGTGCCGAGCTATGGGCGCACATGTCCTTCTCATTTATAATTCATCTACATGCAATGAAGCAAATGGATGCCGTATTACTAGTTTCTGTGAATGAATTATTCAATGTTTTTATGATTATCACAATGTTACTATTTCCGGCTTCAATAATTTTTTTCGCTTTATATCACCTCTTTCACTCTTACTTTGTCTTTGCGTTTAGTCTTGCTATCATCCGCATACTAGAATCTTTTTTCATCTATTCGATTCAGTCTTAATTTCCAAAAAATTTTTATCTTTTTACAGTTTAGAAAATGATAATTGCCGACCATCGACGTCATTACTTTCAATCCTTCTTTGCGGCCACTTGCAGTATTTGAGGGTTCGTTGAGTGCGCTGACACCGATGACCTTTACATCTTGCACTTTTCTCATTTCTTCGTACATTATGATCACATTCCATTTACGCGATAATATCTCAGTCGTGGATGAATTTTGCATTAAAAGTTATATTCCTCCAAAATATATACTTCTATCATATATATATATATATATATATATATATATATATATATATATATATATATATATATATATATAATTTCTATAAATATTAGATCATATCAAGAATTGCCCATTAAAAAAATTTTGATTAATTATAAATATATGATCGTGTTTTTATATTTGCAGTTTTCACGAGTATTATCAGCTTTACATTCATCTTATTGAACTTGCTCATCAAGTTTTAGCTATTAATTTTCAAAATGCGCTCTTAGCTCTAAATTCTGTGGCCTCATTCAACTTTCCTATATGTATCTGTCTTTACGTTGTGCATACCTAACATATATGATTTCTTCCACTGTAAATGTTAAGCATTAAATATGCCGCTATTTCCTCGAAACATTTTTCGGTTTCGAAAGAGAATTTATATTTTGCACTTGATTTTCCATGATCGATCAGAGAGTATATTCACTTATCGATATTTCCATAGGACCCGATGTAAGGAGATGTAAAAAGAATGAGTGCATTCTGCTAGCCGAACGTGACCGGTTCTTTCGAGATGCGCAGTCTCGCATATTTGAGTAAGCCCTCACTCGTGCGCCATTGTCCACCTCACTTTGGTCTTTCCTCTGCATACTTATCGCACACTTAAGTCCTCAGTATATTCCTGCTAAATATTTTTGTACTAAGAAAAGACTATTTTATGTGTGCGTCTAGTGGTACTATTTCCATTTTGCATACTTTCAATTGCAATATTATTCTATTCGTCACACATCATTCCTCTATGTAAATAATATATCACGCTAACATAATTCCATTCTCATTCAGCTTTTTCGCAGTTTTTATTGGTGCATTTGATGTGGGCTACTATTCAACAGACCCATTCTGACGCATTTTTTCTGCATTGCATCGTCGCTTCGAAAACAAACAAAATTCACTGCTATTGCTATATGTAGTTGCAATTATTTGATAATACAATTGAGCTCTTTGAAATGACGAAAAAATTACGCAGCACCGAGTACGAGAAAATGCGTGAAAAATTCGATCAAAAAATAAAAACTCATGAAAAGGTTGGTTTTATTTTGCTTTATTATCGAATTTTTAAGCTTATCTCAACAATTTTTGCATTTTTACTACGGTACTGTTTTATATTATATTTCCATTCCCAAATGGTTCTTTTAATCTTTCCAAAGAGTTTATCGGCAATAGATTCAGTGTTGATATTTAAATACTCATTTGATCTTCAAGTACTCATTCGTTCGAGAAAGATGTTGATTTCTTCACCTCCAACCTTCCAGCCGTTCTGATCAAGGGGATCTTATTTATAGGTATCTCATGGGAAAGTGGAAAAATTGAAGAGATTTTTTATGTCATGGAATGCGAATGAATTTGATTTCGATGATGCTGGCATTATTTTTAAGAAAATTTGTTGGTTTTTTTTTTGCAGGAGTTATTCTGTCTTCATCTATATTTTCATCTGTGAGAAAAAAAAATTTTCCGCTTTAAAAATTGTTGTTTGGAAGTTTTTTCAAAGATTTATATCCATTGATATCCCTCAAAGACTACTTCTTTTGTTGCATTTATTAGTTTATAAAAGCTTTATCATCCGCACATAATACCTTCTTTTCTTTCATTATCATCCGCACATAATACCTTCTTTTCTTTCATTTATTATTAGTATATACGTAATGCCTGCGCAAGAGACAAGAATTGAGTTTTGTTTTTGACCTGTGTTTTAACTGCGCTTTCAGTTGATTTCAATTTGCTTAGGATTTTAGTAATTAGAGAGTGATTAGCGAAGCGATTCTGGCGTCAGGTCCCTGTTGAAACCCTGTATTATTAGAGTTAAATCGATGGATCCCCCATTGTTTACGGAATGTTAAGATATGTTTTATGAGTGGGCCGTTCCTCTTACAACCAGGTTGAATGAAATTATAGAAGAGTTTGACTCCGGAGCTGATGATGAACGTATTAGATCCAAATTTATCTTGCCCAATGATAATCTTTTTTTTTCAAACACTCGACGTAACACATTATTGAGTTACTTCACCTAAACGAGCGATAGCATTGTTGAAAGATATTTGCATATGGATGATTCCTTAGAGAATTTGGTAGGAAAAGGCTCACTGTGGGACTTGTGAGACTCATGATTGACAGCCATCGAATGTGCTTCATTTCCCAAATAAACAAACGCTGTGTGCGCAGCTTTTGAAATCTCTTCTGAATGCGGTTAGCTGCAAACAGCAAATGTGAGAGTATCACTTCATTTGAGCTGGATGCATAGTGTCGTTGCATGTCGAAATAACAAATTCTATCATTGCTGAATGAGCGATCGAATTTTTGAAAATATAAGTACACATATTACTGCATACTTTTTATTATTTAGCATTTAATGAAATTGTTTGATGTGGTGAGTGGAATTTCAAAGTGCACATTTACCACCTTGTTCGATGTGTTTTTTCCGCTTTTTGCAGCTTTTTTCATTCGAAACCAAAAATGGAATCAAAACGGCTTCTAGGGGAGAAGGAATACGAATGTGCTGTGCATATTGTCCAGTTGCTAATCAGAGATTTGTAAGCTGGAGCTTTCGTTGTTGAACGATTTGGTGCCGTGATGGAATCGTCAGTCACAGACATGATGGCGCTGAGATCGTTCATGCATAACACTGGGGACTTTCGGAGAATAAAATCAGTTTGTTTGTGTATTGTTGGTCAGTCAGGCTACCTCAAAATAAAGTAACGCTACATTTCAGGCAATATTGCATCATTTCTACGATGAAAATGCAGGTATGCAAATCCTATTATCAGATTGCGTATATGCCTTTGATTGGTTTTATGGGCATGTTTTAGGCTTGTACGTCAGCGTCAATCCACCATCGAACATCCAATGGGCATCTAACGACGAACGGCTTTCGCAAGTCAGCGCTTCTCAACGGTTCGCCATCTAACACGCTGAATGGCTTTGTGAACGGCTCGACAGTGAATCGATTTGTACCCAACGGCAGTGTTGGCAGTTCACCGTTGAGGGTTCACTCCCCACGGGGTACATCCAGCTGTAAACTCCCAAGCACCGGATCTCCTAGGTCCTCAGTTGCTAGGTTTGCGCTTTTTCCTTCATTACTGTGCTAGAAAAAATGATTCCGTTTAACTACATATTTCGTAATTCTAAAGAAGGCAAGTCTGCCGTGGAGCGTAAAGTATGCATATATGATGATGTCCTAATAAATACCGGATTGACGTCATCGTAGACCACCCGGAATTTTCGCACCGTGGCATGTTTCGGCTACGACACAGTTGCGCCATGGTATTTATACATCGTGGCCTGTTTCGAGTGCGGCGCAATTGTCCCTTCATGTTTGGGCAGTGATTCTTCCAGCTGATGAGTTGTTAATAAGTAACAACGATTAAGTGCATCCGCGACCCACGTTGATTCACGAATCCATTGAGTGATCATGAGTACATCACCATGATTTCTGCATTGAAAATGCGAGCAGTCAAGGTCGGAATGAAAAAGCGTTGAGGTATTTATGATGCGCGCTCCCTCTCCTCCCTTCCTCCTACGAGAGCTGTGATTTTTTCCGTTGCTTTTTCTTAGTTCTTTTGACTCCAGAACTCTTTGCCATTTTCAGCACAAAAATTTCGAATAGTCTCTAACTACCAGCACTGAAAAGAAACCGAAGTGGATCTCTATATACTTGTAAAATTCAGAGGTGTTCATGCCTTCAAAGACATTTTACAGTGCTCCTATCTTCTAAGAGATAGAGAGAGTATATGGGACATTTTATTGTTCCTTTCACTTTTAAGTTCTTCATGGCTCAGCTTCGTTTATATATATTTGGTGGCGGGAGGAGTGGATGGGTGGCCATGGGGTGTGTGAATGCGAAGAACAGCGCAGATACCCAACACAATCCGTGGTGATTTCAACAAATTTCTTCACGCTTAATAAACATTCTCAGTGGTGTTGTGAGGAACGAACTTCTCCAAGTATTGTATTAGCTATTCACAATTACCGAAAAATCAAACACTATGAGTGATGATGTTATCGCTTAGTGAAGCAAATTACAAGTCTAGAAAAACGAAATCATCGAAATTAAATTGTTGTGGGGAATGTTTGAAAATTGTAAAAACTTTTTCTGCTGGATATTATCGGGGTGTTTAATGAGATGTCATACGGTAAAAAGTTATTTCTCGCTTTAGTTGACATTGTTTCGTTAGTAATCCTAAGACTTCGGGTAAATAGAAACTATAGATATAAATCAATGAGGTAATCCAAAATTATCCAAAATTCGTTGAGGGCATCACGCTTTGATTGACAAGCATGCACTAACATATTGAGATTGTAAGACGAGTAATAATATCCTCTTGGGATTATTGAGAGGAAGCTTCTGAGATTCGTATTTCTCGTTGTTCAAGTCTCTCTATGAAAATATATTAAAATATGGACTTTTTATGCATCATTCATCAGAAATGATTGATCGTTAACACATCCCCGGCAAAACGAGCGAAAACTCATTTTTTGAAAGAGATGATGTTGTTTTTATTGTTGAGGGTCATTCACAATACTGATAACTCGGGTAATTTCGTGAGCTCTGAAACGTGAGAGCAAACCGTCCTCTTACTTTTCCTCTATCCCTTACCCTTTCCCCTCCTCGCAGCTTGCTGCAGCAGTCATTGAACTGTTAGAATGCAAACATTGGCTATCTAGGATTCATATCTGTCAACTTCGTTTTGTAAAGCAGCAGATTACTCCGAACTTTTTACTGGATTGTTGGAATAGTCTAAGCCGACGTTTTCCAAAAAAAAAAAAAGACGAGAATTGATTCAGTCAATCCCCTAGCCCTTACTTAATGAGAGTGTTATTCACTGGATCATAATGACTCATGCATGCATTGTTTAATTTTGAGCAATTAGAACGTTTCGTTTTATTTGAGTGATTGATTTCCATTTTAATATCAATTAATTCATCTTTTCATTTACCGCTATATGCTTCTCATAGATAATACTTTGATGACTCTAGAAGGGAGCAATTTTCCCACTTCGACTGCTTTCCTTGATGCTTCAGCGGCGATTCTTTTCACGCAAAATTTTTCCCACCCTACCAGGAGTGGTCAATCATCCCACCCATCATGAGGAGTGGGCGAGATGTGGTTGTACTATGCTTCTTACGGGAAGTACCGTCTCATCCACAACATCATAGGGGCCTCCTCCTAAGAGTGCGCCAGTGGTGCTTCTTTTGCGATTGTATGTTTCTGACCAGTTTTAGACTGCAGTGGTGAAGTTTCCTAGTCCGAATTGCCATGGTTCGTTCTGCCGTAGAGAGTGGATGGGCTCCCAGCAATCCCTCTTTTTACAACAAGAAAAATGCATTTCAACTTCGCAGCAACGCTGATATTTATGATGCCACTGGCCTGTTTTATTCCGAACTCTCTCTATCATGAGCGTACTCTTCTATCTAGGTTGTTTCCAAAAGGCAATCTCCTGGTTAAAGCAGGAATCACTTGTCTGCAGCATGGTCATTTCAAGCGTGGCTATTCTTCGTCGTCAGCTCCTTTAAATGAGGAGATAGGTCATTCTTCGCTCGATGAATCACTCCTTCCTTATCACCATGACTAGCCTTCTTTTTCATCGCCACATTCTCCCCTCCTCCCTCCTCCTTCTTCCTTTCTCCCTCTTTTGCACCAAAACGCTACTAAGAGCCAGCGAATGGAAAAAATTTCACCATCAAAACATCTTACTGAAAACTGTTTTAGATTATTTCATTGGTCAAAGGGAGTTTATGTACTCTTATTATTGAAATATGTTATTTGTTTGAAATGGTGAATTTTGTTCCATTCACCGTTTCAAGTTGCCTCAGACTTCCATGAAAGAAACATTAGTCAAATCTCGAAAGGAGATTTGAGGTGCTAGGTTCCTCTTTACAGTTCAATTCTTAGAAACGGAAAATTGCAGCAATATTTGTCACAGGAAATTGGGGGTTTCATTTTGTCTTCAGTGGAGAAGTATCGGAAGGGGAACTTATCTGTCATGTTATCGATAAGAGGAGACGAATAGAAAGTACGTCTCTCGCCTTCTGGACACACCAACTCTCTCTCTCGCTCTCACTCCTCGCTATTAATATTAGCCTCGCTTGAACCACCAGGGAGGTGAACATTTTTCCAAAATTTACGATCGTTTGCAGCAGGATATTTTCTTCCACCTTGCCCTTTATGACAGCCACGAAAGCTGTCAATATATAGCGTCAGCCGTGTTGTTAAGGTAGGTGCGGATCATCTGTCATCAACTTACGATCAACCATTTAATGTGCGAAAGACAGGCAGCTATTTTCTTATCTCTGAAAGTGAATACACCACCTTTGCACTTGTTATTCCTCCTTTCAGCTCTTTGGTCAACATTTCTCGTGCAAGACATCGCCATCGAAAGAGAATAGAGTATTCAGGGGGACCATAAGTTTGCATAAACGTCGAATCATCCAGTTTTAGGAATATTTGAAACTCTTTAGACAAAATTTGAATATGCATATTTCATGTGGAGAGCAGCTAAGTAATATTAGCATTCATCGTGATAGAAAATATGGGGCCTAGCCTATCGAACTGTTGTACTTTCTACTCAATTTCATCTTATTTCCACAGTCTTCTCATCGCTCTTTTTCCATTACTGATGACGTTTTTTCCAAGGCTTTTGTTTCGTTAATTTCCATAGCTGAGATCTCAGCAACGTGTGAAAAATAGTGCCAGGGGACTGGCACGTTGTGCAGTTCCATGTTATGCGTACCTGAACAGCTCCTTTCTCAGGTTGCCTGCAAACAATAATTGTACGATGTTATGCCTTCCTGCTTTGGTTAATCTGACCAGCACTGCAAATCTTTTAACTAAGGTCCACTCTTCCATCCTGACAGATATAAATGCATGTAGTTTTGTTTTCAAATGTTTGCAATCCTTCCTGAAGTTAGCAATTCTACGCAAAAGGTGGTGTGGAAGGTGGCGCCATTGTGCTCATTTTGCTTGCGGAATTTCAGCTATATACTTGCTCTAGCTTGATCTCTTCAGCTCCTCCAGTTGCATGTTTCAGATCTAACTTTGTTGGTTCCCGGAACATTTATTCTTCACAGCTTGTGGTTTTATATGAAAAAATTTAGCCTATCATTGACTGGTTTTTGTGATATCCTCGCTTATTGACCAAAACGGGTATGGTTTGCTTAGAGCGTCTGATTCAATCGTTCGGACACCAAACTCGCCGCATATTAAATGCTACTGATCTGCACACTAATGATTTTGAAAATTGTTTTGCTGCCATATAAAATGAGATTTTATCTTTTTAAAGAATTGCTCCACGTATGTAAAAAATAATGTGGTTCGATACATTTCTTTATTGAACATGAATAGATTACAGAGAATAGCGAGAGTGAAGCTTTACCCTTGATAAGCTTTTAAGCTTACAACTGCTCAGCATTATTCACAAAGTTTTTTTTCGAAATTGTTGTAGCATTGTGAGGAAATTTTCATTCGAACATATTGGATGGAATGATGTGAATCATGGTTTATTCGCCGTGGAGGTCCTTATAAGACGAAGCAGCTTTGTTTCCAATATCCATCGTACTATCTCGAGGATCCTGTCGGCGATACACTGGTCATGAACATATGAGAATATGTGGGGGATTTTGGTTCAGCCTGTAGGGGGATCCTGGGTATCTTGATTATCCCACCCGTCCCACGCCAAGCTCCCACGATCTGCTGAGTGGACAACAGCTTGAGCGAGAGCGCCCCGCTGTGGAAGAGGAAATGGTCATATTGCGCTTGATGGTGTTTCTCTTGCTAATAATTGCTTCAAAAGCTTTTATGCGTGCATTGTTTAATTGCCTTAAGTAACTATTTGGGTGTTGCTCAATAAATACGCAGTTTTCAATCTTACTTTTTTTTGTTCTGAGTGCTCCTAATACTTCCTTCCGTAATGTTTTCAGTGTATTTTTTTCAGCTTTTTGCGGAATTTTGCAATCCTTGACAATGCAATCTTTTCGCAGAGTAAGAAGAAATTTCTACAAGAAGTAAAAAGGTGGAATTGACTGATAAAAGTAATAAAAAAATGCTTTCAGCCATTCATCTATTGGTTCCGGCAAGAATGTCCACAATGGTGGCACTAGTCCATCGCGTACGAAACGATCTCCGCGTCAGGTCCTTTCATTTATCTTCTTGCTTTACGTTTGGCTGACCTATTTAATCCGTTTTGTGTTTGTCAGTAATCTTAAAGCCCTTTGCACCCCAAGATGCTTAGTTCTTGCATCACTTAAATCAAAGAAATGCTCCATCGTTTTCTACAGAGGGATCATTGCTGAATTTGCGATGGCATTCTTTAATATACCCTGAATTCAGTTTTTTTGATGGCTGCAAGGTTTGCTATGAAATGACCAGGTTCAGTCTTCCAATTTTTATAGACGGCAGTATGGCTTCACTGACAATCGGCAATACTTTACAATTGTGTCAGCGTGAATGTTTCATGTTCCAAACAGAAAATGTGGAAATTTTCATTTCCTGTGCATTTTGTCGAAATCGATAGTTTTGATTGTCGTAAATGAAGAATCGCACCAAATAAGCTGACACGATATGTGCATTTGCATATCCTCATTTGAGCAACCAGCCTTATAATTTAGCAACAAAAGTAGAATATGCAAAATAACATTTTCATATTTTGAGTTGAACTGGTTGTCTGAACAGATTTCTCAAAAAATTGCTTTTCCTATGACTCAACCGGAGCAAAATAAAAATGCACCTAGTGTGAAATGTACGCAGATTTTTTCGCATCTTTAATTGTGCTCAATTTTTTTTTCAAATTTAATGAAACGACTGAAATGTGGTATAGTGTTACGATCTATGGCCTGAGTTATGCTCAACAAATCGCGCAACTTTAACATTAATAATTCTCATGTCGAATCCATATGATAGGCAGACACAATAGACATCATTATGCACAAACATGACGCTCTTTCAATATATCTTTGCAAAGCGAATTGGTGAATGAGCATAAAGTATGAATCTTTTGAAGAAGTTTTTTGTGGGCAGTCGGATCATTCACAAAATGGAAGCTTTTTCTGTGCAAAACGGAAGTAATTTTCTTCCATTTTTTGTTAGATAAAACTACAAGCTCGAGAAGTTGTCTAGTTCATTTTCATTCCGTTTTTGTTGTGCAGTTATTACCGTATTGGGCAAATCTTTGACTACATTAATTAGTTGTCGTTTTCTTAATCACCACCTTTGCTTCTTTCGGCAGTAATTCAGGGAGTTCGATGATGATAGGCTAACTCATTTGCATTTGGCATTTGCTTTTTCAATGGAAATGTAAGAGGAATGTTAGATTATTGAGGGGGAAATTTTGTAAAATATTTGCATCATTTTCCAACTAATAATCACTGCGTTGATTATGAACAGATGCACGCCATTCAGATGCAATTTATAATACATTGCAGTCTTGCAGCTGTTTCGCTGCTTAGTTTCGTTCACGAACGGATGTGAAAAAAAAAAACATTATTGCAAAGCAGAAAGTGCTCACGAAATTGTTTAAGCTGCATTTGTGCTAACGAGTGAACGGAATCGCGAGAATTCACTTGAAATTTTCCCTCAACAAAATTCGCTAATTTTTCCACTCGCCCAATGTCCTTCATTTCGTCGACGTTCATTTCTTTCTGAAATATTTGCTTTTCTCCACGGCCTTCATACTTAACATTTTCAGTTTTCACTGCCACCGTAGAACAATCTATCCATCGCGACCATATACTGCTCCTTTCCACTCTTCTCTATCGAACGATGTATTTCCACTTCCCATAACTAATCATTGCATCGAACTCGTCAATGAAATCACTTTTTCATGAATTAAAAATTGAAGATGTGAATTTCAGTCGCCACCGATAGGAGAAGATAGTTTGGTGGTTGTAAGGATGAGGGCCGATGCGCAAGGTCGTTTTGGTTTCAACGTAAAAGGTGGCGCAGATCAAAACTACCCAATAATTGTGAGTCGAGTTGCTAGTGGTAGTGCTGCCGACAAATGCAATCCACGACTCAATGAAGGAGATCAGGTTCTCTTTGTTTTATGTTTTTAGGCCATGCAGTTAATGAGTAATCATATTAAGTGAAAAGGTTGTAAGGGGTGATTTCCAGATGGCGACTTTCTCATAATTATTCATCTACTCGTACAGATTCTTAAAAGTCTATTCCCGTTGAGGACTTCCAATCTAACTTTATTGCTGTAAAACCTCTCAATTATAATGTTTTCAAAAGGGTTCATTGGAAAAGAAATATGGAGAAATTTATCTGAATTCTCAGGGGAAATCCGGTTTAGGGCTTATATATGGTCCAAAATTTTGAAATTCTTCAACGTTTCCAAAACTAATTAGTGATGGGATTGCCATTACTTACCCTCTCATTTTAAGCTATTACTCGAACTACGATGGTTTTACTGCTTTTTGTAATGGATGATGGTTTTGGGATGCTGAAAATCAGCTCTCCAATGACGTACATCATTCAGGTGCTTATTATAAATGGTGTTGATGTTGCTTCAATGGCACATGATCAAGTCGTTCGTTTTATACGTTCTGCAAGGGAAACGCTCAATGGCGAACTTGTGCTTACGATCCGACCGAACGGTAAGTTGTGTTGTTTATCCGTATTTGGGAGTTAAATCTGCTATCCTCTTTTCGGCCCTATATGCTATTGTCGATTGAGCCCGTATTCATTGTTATAGCGTCCATTCCAGAAGTCTTATCACTTCATAATTCTGCAGTGGTCTTTCGCACACAAACACTTACACCCTAAGCTTCATAAGTTCAGAAAACTCCAGATCTCACATCGTAAACGGAAATTTTTTTGAGATAAACAAAGAAGAGAATTGGTAAGTAGCTACAGGTAAGCAGAGAATTGTAGCTACCAAATTTACCGTATTTTAATTTCAAATTTTTACAGTATATCGATGCGGGGAGGATATCGAGGAGCCGGATGCACACTATGTTCCTGAAACGCCTCATGTAGCGCCTTCTGTACCTCGTTCCGATCTTCTCTCACAATCACTGCTTCTTCTGAAAGAGTCGCTCGCATCTGGCAAAATCGTTTCTCAGTTTGATGTTCGTTCTTGCATTGTTTTTCCCATCTCTATATCACTTACAATGGAGAAAATTTGCGCATTATAGGAGGTGCAAAAGTGTGTGTGAAAAGAGGATGTGAACAAAACGAAGCCCCCGGCTTGAGTTTCTTTTTGTCCGTACACTAAACGGAAGTGCTACCTATGCACCTAAACAGAAGAGTTATCCATATACATAAACAGAAAAGCTCTTATAACTCAAGTGATATCCGTATAGGGAGAACTCACAGCCCATCACCGTTTCATGCTTGTATCGCTGTGTGCTCATGATTGCATACACGCATATGCATTTCGCAATGAAAGCTTTTGAAAAGTCCGCGAAGTTGCGGTGCCAATGCGATAAAGTGTCATCCACATAGAGTTAAATCGGATGCGATGTTCTGGAATTTATATTCAATTATTCATACCTCATTTCTGCTGCATGTGAACCTGTTTACTACATTCTCCGTCGAAATGAGTATTAGTAAGCATTAATTTATGTAGGTGGAAGATGTACTTTGCAAAGGTGGCACAATTTGGGAGATGCTTCTTTTCTCTCATTTAATCCTTACAAAACAACGATTACTCAGCTCAACGCTGCTTAAAGTGATAAAGTAGCGAAAAGCACAAGGCTTCGTAAAGACTTAAATCACGATTTTTCGATTCGTGACATTCTTGCTCTTCTCTTAGTAGCTGTCGTTTAGTATTGCACCTTTCTTGTTAAGCCATCAGATTGAGCACACTTACGGTACCTACGTAAGCTATTAATTAAGAAATTCGGTTAGTGCGCACCAGCAAATTTGACGATTGGATATACGGTCGAATAAATAACTGTCGAAGAGGTAAATACAGGTTTCCTCTTTCCTGTTTCCGTTATTGGATTACGTTGTAATGCATTGTTAGGGATAGCAAAGCGTTTGGTAGTCTATGAAGAGTACACATAATTCACATGACGGATCCTCAATGAGGCAGGAATTAGACTTCAAAGGCGGCCGTATATACTATAAGGGCGAGAAATTAGTTGTTCGAGAGGACTTTCTTATCGACAACAGATGTGTTTTATGGGGGATGCAAATTTTCAAATGTGGATATAATTTCCTGCGAAAGTTCGCCTTTGCAATGAAATCAGCGAATGGAATATTCTAGCAAAAAGGTATCGCGTGAGGTAATTAAACGAAGAAGAAAGAGGAGAATATTGCATAAGCAGCGAGCAACAATCAAGTTAGGGCTCGCATCTCGACAGAGATTATAAAAATGGTAATTGCGAATGCAATAAAAGTGAAACTTTTTACTTGTAAATTTTGGCGATTCATTCAAAGCAATATTCTGGCTATTTTGGTATTACTACATACAGCTTTTGCATAGTAATAATAGCTGTGTATATTACTGCGCAATAGAGAAAATCATAAAAATTTATTATTTATTTTGTTCATTTGAAAGTCCCAAAATGGGGAAACATATAAAAGTATGTGAATGTAAACAGTAAGGAGCATCTTTCGTAAAAGTACAATATAGATGAGTGGACATTTAGTATACGAGAGCAGCAATAGCTTGTAGGTCGAAAATCATAATAAATATAGAGGAAGAAAAGGAATGTAGAGAAGTAAGATGTAAGTAACATCTTTTTCCTCAATAGGTTAAATATATTTCATCCGTGATTCAACATAGCTGTTGCATTTTGCTGGAGACTGAAATACAACATAATGGAGATATAAAATGAGTTTCAATTTTTGCAATTTTCGCATGCGACTTCTGCTGAGAATTTTAATGTGCGAAATTTGAGAAAAACTTGGATCATAACAGAGTGGAATGCACATCACAGCCCAAATTTCAGAATTTTGAATGAATAATTATTCCACTTCTTCAACTCACGAATATCGTTAGTTGGGAACTCACTGATGCACCTGTATGTAATAAAAATTTTTTTCAGTTATTGTATCGTAAGAAGCCAGGAATGTCAATGGATGATTGTCGTCTTTCGTCGAATATCAACAAGAACCGTTACCGTGATGTGTGTCCCTACGATGAAACTCGTGTACGCATTAATGCGCCATCCGGAGACTACATTAACGCCTCGTTTGTCAATGTTAGTTTTCTTTTTCCTAAGATCAGCTGATATTTAAATTCCCACTCAATTTCGTTGTTTTCGAAAGTGAATGCCTATTATTTTCGGCAGTCATTTAAATGCTAGAGGAGAGCGGTATACTGCCGTCTGTTTTAAAAACAAGCTGTGCATTATCGATCATAAAAGTTTATTTGTGCAAAATCTTCAATGGCTAATTGGAGCAGCAGACATGAAAAACTGTCAAGCGCATGAAATTTCATAAATCAACTTTATTGTTGGGAGCATTTTTGCTTTATTATTCGTTTGTTTATTTATTTCACAGCTGAAAGATATTTCTTGACGCCAGATGAGCGTGTAGATGGAGAAAGCAGTTATGAGTTGCAGTGTTTAAAATATTCTGAGATCGACGAGTCGCCATTGTGATAATCATAAAACTATGCGAAATTCTAGTGTAGATTTCACTTATTATCCTTTTAAACATTGTTGAAGGGGGTTGGGGGGGGGGAAGATTTAGTGGGATAAACGGCAACGAAAGGATTATAGTTTTACGTTCACTCTTCTATTTCTAGTTGATATTTTTCTCATTGAGATTACATCTGATGACGTCAAAGTTGACCTATTCAAGGTAATTCAGGTTGTTTTTGTATGTTCGAGGTAATATTGCACAATATTACTGACAGCTTGGAAATGCATTAGGTTGCATATATGTTCGAAAAAGGTATCGAATCCGAATGCACAATGCTATTACAGCACTTCAAAATTAGACTTGTGATATTTCAGCGCACTGTATTGCCAATTTACGGTTATAATATTTTATATTACTTTGCAAAACACAACGATTAAATATCGTAATAATGCACAGGTTGAAATAAAACCTTTCTTATAAATGTGCATGTCGATGTGATTTTTAAATTGTCATTATACTATGTGCGTTTTATATAGGAAAATACTCACTCTTCAAAGAAATAGAGACTGTAGAATTTTAATGGTATCGTTAGAACGATACCGCATC
This sequence comes from Baylisascaris procyonis, assembly GCA_037389465.1. NCBI lineage: Eukaryota > Metazoa > Nematoda > Chromadorea > Rhabditida > Ascarididae > Baylisascaris > Baylisascaris procyonis. Next base: position 2,068,542 of record JAZARR010000154.1, on the reverse strand, counting down.
CTTGTTTTGGATTCTGGGATAGGATGCACATTCCGAGCTAGCCACCCTTTTTTATCGAAATATTGTTTTACTTTTCTCTTTTCTTACCAAAAATTTCAGTAATATAAGTTAGCAGTAATAAGCAAATGGATTTAGTGAGTAGGTGGGCCAATAATGGTAAAAAAGTCTGGAATTCGAATGTCGGCCCACTGTCTACCGGAATATTTCATAGTTTTCGTTCCGTTTAGCCAAATTAATATGAGGATCACCAAGTCAAGAGGTATTTCTTCATTGGTGATTTGATAAGTGAAGGTATAATTAGAGAAACAGTCCTCTGTTAGAACGCATAGCTTCTAAAAGTGGAATTAAGAAGCTTTTTATCATTAAAAAAGGGACACGTTTTCGAGTGAAAGTAACATCCGAAATGTTGCAGATGGAAATTCCATCAAGCGGTATCGTAAACCGTTACATCGCAGCACAAGGACCATTACCGCATACAAGCGGTGATTTCTGGCATATGGTTTGGGAACAGCTGTCAACAACAATCGTTATGCTGACGACAACAATCGAGCGAGGTCGAGTCAAATGCCATCAGTATTGGCCACGCATCTATGAAAGTCACGATTATGGACGCCTCCAGATCTCATGTATTCGCGAACGCGAAACACCCAATTGTTGCTATAGGGAATTCTCTATTAAAGATAAAACAGTAAGTCTAAGCAATGATACCATATCGTTATGTGATTTGAGTTTTTTTGTAGGAACTCGACACGTTGTCCTTTAGGTACTAACATTGTTCAGTGTTTTATGTTCCTTAGAATCTCGGAAATTCTTTCGTTCCGAATCCCACCTCTGCATTTGTTGCTCTATCTGAATGGTTTTTTTTTTGGCCTTGGTTCAAATTTTTTGCTTCTTTTGACCTAAATTTCTTTTTAGCTCAAATTTCTTGGCTTAAGAGGAATGTATGAACTTGATTTATCTTGAGCCGAGTAAGCGCCTTCTTTATAAGAAGTTCTTGCGAGACCAGTTTGAAGCTATTCAGGAAGAAATTGAACACTTCTCTGCTTAATAGAAAACATAAGTTTTTGAGGAAGCAGACGAGCTTTTTGTATTGTTGTATTTTTGGGTAGTATTCGTGCTGTTGACTGAGTGCTTGAATTTAAGTAATTTTCATTCACAAATGTTGTCTTTACTAGTCATCAAATAGCAGCTAATTGTTGCTTATATTGCTACTATATTTCCGTTCAAGTTTTTTTTTTACAATTTCCATCTGCGGGGATCTGAAATTCAATGTTGATTGTATAACCATAGCCGCTCGCTTACATATAGAAGCAGATATAAGTTTTAACGGCCTTGTCTAAGTGGTACAGCTAGCTATCAGACTTGGAAGAGGCCCGCTAAAAAATATTTCACTTTTTTCACTCATGCAAATTGTTCCATCATTCAAATATATCGGTCGTTGTTGCAGACGAAGGAGGAGAGACGCGTAACACAAATGCAATACATAGCGTGGCCAGATCATGGTGTACCCGATGATCCGAAACATTTCATTGAATTCGTTGACGAGGTCATTCTTTTGATACTATTCTCAAATGATTTTCAATTATATTGATATCAAACCCGAACTGATGAGAGATAAGAAGGGCATGGAGACCATACGATTTCTTTTATCTTTCTTCCACCGAAATGGTGTTTATGGGATTTTGCATTACAATGAAACGAGAGGTGAATGAGCCCCGAGAAGTGGCATGGTACTTATATTTGGAGATTTCTTCTTGTGAAACACGTTGTGGCAATGTCTTTTCTATGCATGTGTATGTGCACATGATCGGCTTTCTGTCCGATAGTGTTAGCGCGTCAATTTGTGAAATTACAGCCGTAGGATTTGCTAGATATTTCCATCATAGTGCTTTCGCATCTACGCTATCTTTTATTTGATCAGAAATTTTTGAGAGAAACCATGAATATTTTTGACATTTTGGACCAATGTGACTTTCATTTTACACCGATTCGATCGCAGAAGGACAGGTTTTTTTTGAGGTGATTCGAATGAGCTGTTGGCAAATTATTTGAAATATGAAGTATATTTCACTATTTGTTGGTACCATATGAAACCAGTTAGTCGAACAAACAGAACACAAAAGCACATATCGTGCAGCTCCACTAGTTCACATATTCACTTGATTGCAAATCACTTCAGCACAACAGTATATTCTCCTAAAATTTAAGACGTGTGGAGAAGCATGCTGAGGAAGCTGGTGCGCATTTGTGTTCCACTTTGCCAGTTTATCCATTCGGCCAGATGTTACAATGAATAGATTTAAAGAATTTACAGTAGCTTTATATTGTTGCTGTGAATATACCGACTATATCAACCGTATTATATCAAAGACATCATGTTTTTATTGTTTCACTTGCAACTAGCGGGGAAAAAGATATATTTTTCTTGAGTACATTACTATGCGATTATTGAGAAGCGAAAGTGAATTTTATGCTTTAAGGTTCGCCGTGCGCGAGTCGGATCCGTAGATCCGATCGTTGTGCACTGCAGTGCGGGTATTGGTCGAACGGGTGTTCTGATTTTGATGGAGACAGCGGCATGCCTCGTCGAAGCGAACGAACCCGTCTATCCTCTTGATATTGTACGAACGATGCGCGATCAACGCGCTATGCTAATCCAAACACCGGTAATTTCATTATCGGAATGTATGCCTGAATTCTGAATGATGGAAATGAAACCCTCGCCTGCAGTTAAATTGTAGCTTTTGAGGAAGTTCGATTCCAACCTCTCCGAGTTTGCTAAATTAGTCAGCAGGATTTTAAAAACGATGACAAAGGAACTGCTGGGCGAAAGGACGCAGAAGCTGAGTATTTCTGCTGCCTAAAATTTGATTGTGCATCTTTTCAAAACCTTCTCCGTCAAGTTGCGCAGGTTTTTAATTATGTGAGTAATGTTGCAGAATTTTTGCATCTTTCTGACCGAAATATGGCACCCTGTCACATAACGAAATTTCTTTCATGTGTGACGAAGAGTTATGTTTGTTATAAAGTATGACACCTATGGTGCGAATCTTCGATATGGGTGGCATTATAATGAAGTGCTTCTGATTTGCATATATATTGATGTTTGTCAGTAATGTTCGATTGAAATAGTGATTTGTTTGGGTACATTTGATTTATTTACTCATTTATCGAATTCTCCATTCCATTATAAACAGCACTGCACATAACTCATCTCGCTGTTGTGCTCTCAACGCAGTAATCGTCTTGAACGCTATAGTGGACATAATTCTAGCCGCCAGATCATACGAAAATAGAGCTCATTTTCCTGCCATAAGCCCTTCACTTTTGATTGCTGACTGCTTTATATATATATATATATATATATATATATATATATATATATATATATATATATATATATATATATATATATATATATATATATATCCAATCTGCTTTATGCCGTATGTGGTCCCAATACCGTCGCTGAAGTTCGTTGTTGCGAGCAGCAATATACAGTAGCAGAACATTCGCACACATGAGAATTCCATGAGATACATAATGTGACGATTACTATTGGATATAACTCCCGAAACAATGAACGGTAAGTTGTAAACAATGGTCGATTCGTGAACCATTTAGCTGTCTCTACAAATGAATTTCAGTACTTATTTCATCACTAGATCATTCATTTGCATATCAGCTGATATCTTCTCCGTTATCATAAACTGATTAACCTGTGATTGGTGCGATGCCGAAATAAATAAACACTAAAATACTGAATGAATATCATTCAAAATTTCAGGGTCAATACACGTTTGTGTGCGAATCGATACTGCGAGCATACCACGATGGGTTGATCAAACCACTTGCCGAGTACCGTAAACGCTCCTAATGTTCACTGTGATTGTTTTTTCATGTTCGCATATAAATAACGCCCTTTTCGAATAGCTTCATACTTAAGCTACACTTTCCAATGTGGTACGGGAAGAAATGTACTCATCACCGCCTATGCACTCGAGAATTGAAAACATCTCGTCTAAGAATAACTGTTATATCTTTTTATTATTTTTGTAGTTAATATTTTTGAAGTTTTTATTATATATCAAAATTTCAAAAATAGTCAGTTGGAAGGTGATTTTTAAAATCTTTTTTTTGAAAGCAACTTTAAATATTTCAGTAATTTACATCTCGAAATACTTTTTTCGATTGTTTGAATTCTGACAACAATTTCAATTTTTCACCGTTAAGTTAATTTTGTATTTCCGTTATCATTAAGTAGCTGAAATATCATCAAGAGGAGTGGAAGATAAAATAATCGATGGGAATATCGATCTTTTTTTTTTTATTATTTATTTCTTCATCGATCATTATTTTATCTATGTAGGAGTTTGCTCGTTTCACGAATTATGCTCTTTTTTCATATCGTTGAACAATGAAGGGAACTATAATAATGAGTTGAAGTTGTAATTTATTGCACTGTGAATCGATTTTACGTTTATTTGTATAGTGATGTTGGTTCAGCGTTATGCGTTGTGCTATTTGTTATAACAAATCGCTCTCGCTAAAAGCCGGCACAGTGTTTATCGCTTCCTCTTTGAAATGTGTACAATTTTTGTTTGTTTTTTTTTTTGATTAATTTTTTCGTTCACTTTTATCGTTCCAATGAGAGTTTAAAATGTTTGTGTATTGCCAATATTTATGCTGCCTATGCTGATAGATTGATTATATTTTTATGTTTCATTGAATGCTTCAATTTTTATGAATATATTTCATTGAACACATAGTCTACCATAGTTTTGTGAGACTTTCACCTATCGTATTTTCTTGAAGAAACAACATTAATGACACGATGAGATGATTCGATGAATGTCGTATGAGTGTGATGTACGACGATGGCAAAATTTTTCTGACTTAAGGTAGTATGATAAAGATGACGGCTTCACTTCTAGGATTTCTTTGTTAAGTGGGAAGGAAATTGGGGGTGGGGGTTGGGAACAAAGAAAGGCTGAACCCGTAGGAGGTACAGCAACGAACAAACCCGAAATTGTAGGGCCTAAAAGCAAATGAAATGAGGCATGGTCTAATTACTAATTTTTCAAAATTCATAATGCATTATTTGCACTTCCTGGCATCTCAATTGCATGAAATGAGCATGTATCTACTGAAGCAATATGAAGAAGATGTAAGATTGAATCATCTATTAAGGGGTCGCATCAAGAAAAAGATACAGCAAGTGATAATTCATCGGAAGGAAACTCTCCATTAATAGAGAAAGAAATTTGTTTAAGGTGAAAAATCACGACAATTTGAACGCATAAATATAAACAGCTTGGTAAGGAATAAAATATTCGAATAAACAGCTTGGTAAGGAATAAAAATAAAATATAGAAAGAGAATAGTGACGAGAGTATAGAATATCACCATCGCACATCATGCGGGAGAAGTTCACCGGCCAAACTGAAACCTCATTGAACAGGTCGTGAAAAAATTGAAAAACCCTTATGCATTACTAGGGTGTTTCTTTTAATTCATTCCAAACTTATTAACTGAATCGAAATATTCGGAGGCAATAATTTATCACATCTTGCAGTGCTAATATTTTAATATTTTCATATACTGACAATTGCTAGCGTTTTCGCCTTTCAGGTTCATCTTTCTTCATGACAGCTGGTCATTATGTAGGTGAAAGTGGGGGGGACCACGGATTCCTTCATTCCTCCTCATGGTCGATGGTGAAATGAAGTACCGTATAACCTGTTAACACAGAACGTAAAGTCTCCGTTAGTTTCAAAAAGGTTACAATGTGGCCTGCCGATGCAAATTTTCAGAGATATGTGCGAGTATTCTTACTCCATCGTCGCTGTTCCTCCCATTTCATTACGTGAATGACTGGAAATTTTCCAGCATCTTGAAAATTTTTATGCGATGTGCACGTCGGATAACCGTATTGTCACTATTGTCAGGTGACGTCCGAAGTGGTTGCAATATAGAACACTAGCGAAGTTGTTTCAACCATTTTGAATCAGAATCGAAATGTGGCTATCGAGTTCCATGTAATAAAGTGGCAAAAAGCGGGGGAGGGGAAAGAACAAGCATATTGGAGCATACTTGCAAAATTTGTCGATTAAAATCACTGCAGCCAGTGAATGACCTCATTTTATGAATATCATACTGTATTTGTACTTTTTCCTCAAAAGTGGTATTGTACTATACGAGCACCACATTTCGAAAAATCGGGTGCACTGTGGCCACACTGTATTTACATGTTCTTCGTATAAAACTATAGCAAGTTTTGGGCCCAAAGAGTACAATATTCATACTGTACTTTTCGTACCTTGCGTTTTTCTTTATATCCATGAATAAGGCAGCCGTAACTACTTTAATAATAAACTACAAACGGAATAAATGAAAGCTGTCCAAGGCGTTGGACAGGCGAGTGGCCGCTGACGCAGTACGTCCGATGTGATTACTGAGTGGGCAGGGTCGGTGACGCAGTCCCTTCAAGCGTATTTCTTCGATGCACAAGCGACCTTCTTTCATTCCTTCCGAAAAATCTGACAGCCATCACCATGTTTCCCACGTGTAAACGAGTCACAGTTGGGAAGGAGACTGTTTTCGAAAGCAACACAAGGTGACCGTAGAAAGATAACAATACATCGAAGGTCGAAAACGAGAACAGTCGGAATACCTCTCTCTTTTGAGCTCTCATTAAATACACTTCGGTAAATCACCGTACCGGCATGAAGTATAGGATTAGTGGGATGCACTATAAAACGAGAAAGTGAGATCAGGAACGGAGGATGGGAAAAAAAACAGCACACTTTTTTACAGCAGTACCAGCCGCACAAATAGATTACATTCTGTTGAATGCAAATTCTTGTGAATGAGGATGAAATACGCGAAGTGATCTAGCAACAGGGTTTCACTTGAGGGCTTTCTATGGTGCCTATCATAACAACTATACTTAAGCAAAAGCCACAATCATTTAAACATATATCGATATGCGAATTAATAATACCTTCGAATGTAAAAATTGCAACGAACGGTAATTTATTGAAGAGCATATGAACGAATTTATACAACATATAGGGAACTATAAGAGACTAGATATCAACAAAGGAACCAAAACGATACAATGTGCAAAGAAAGATTCCATATAAACACAACAAATTGAATTCATACCAATTCGCCGTCTCAACTTTGAATAATAAGCATCATCGTTTCTATCAAAAGTTAGTCATTCAACTTGTAACGATCTAAAGGATCAAGTATGATTCTAAATGGATAATGCTTTCTCCTACGCTTCAATATATTCTCTCCCTCCCCTCCCACCATTTTCGATTATTCAAGTACCATCCGAGAGAGTCGAGTAATTTCTTTCAAGCTAGTCTCAAAAATAAATCTAGAAGGCAGTGCGCTGCCAATTGTCGAACTGAGCGCATTGGAGGAATATTTTAAAGAAAAACTCATAAATGCTTTCAGAATGAATATTTGAAAAACATTTACAGACAGGATCACATAGGAAAGCATGCGATACACTATATGCAAATAATTGACCCCAAAAAAAAAGAAAGAATTAAAATGGAACAAATGGAAGAATGAATAGGAATATGTAGATTAAAATTCAACATAACCAATATGGCTTCTAAATTTTGAGTAAAACGATGGAATTAAAAAAAAAAAGAAAATAAAGAAAAATTTGTGACGAAAAAATTCATAAATTACAACAACGAAACCCGAATGATGTAAAAACAAAAAAAAAAAACGGGCAAAAGCAACATTGCTTTAGCCAAATTGCAAGGTGCTAAAATGAAACATACGACAAAATCAACGACATAGAATGAAAACATATTTAATTCTCATTGAGAGGATAGCACTACAAATTTGCTCGAGGAAGCCAATCTGCGCGCCTATACACCGTACGTATGCAAACGGCGCCGAAGGTAGAAGATGGGATTGTCTGACACCCCCCCCCCCCCTTTTTCCCCATTCGCATTTGCAGAAAAAAAGGAAGCAGGCGGCCACGTCCATCATTGCGCATGCTTGAAGAAAAGCTTCACGGCTCGAGACGAAAGAGAAAATTTGCATAGACGATTGCGCATATCGACTATTTTCAAAAGGAATTTCGAAAGTAATAAGCGATGTTTCTGGCTTTTCAACGCGAAGTTATTCAAATCCACTTCAGACATGAGATGACAAATGGCAATTCACATCCTCTCAAATCAACAATCCTTTAATCTTTAGGGAACTTCCGGCGTCCATTTACATATATCATCTAAGATGCTTAACAAATTGAAATACATCGAGACTTTCATACGGCTTCAAATGATTACTGGTAGGTTCCTATTGAAACTTGTTCAGATTACAATACAACGGTTATCCTGAAATCAGTGTTTTCCCTCTTTCGACATGGTTCATTCGCTTGAGGAGACTAGGATAACAAAATATTCTATGAATTATGAGGATAAATAACACCTCAAAATGATTCATGAATGCAAATCTAATATCGTTTCATTGCTCAGATAATCTATCAGCGAGCGCTAAGACTGGAAACACCAAAAAACAACCAGTCTCCTCGAGATGACGGCTTGATGAAAGCACTCGACTCAACTATGTGCACTACCACCTTATACCTTAACCAATGATAATAAGTCAAGATAAAAATATTGCTGAGAAATATTTCATTCAAGAAAAAATATTAAAATGCATATGAAACGTTTAAACGCGCCGAAAGGATGAGTTAAATCTGTCGATGGAAGAATCTGAACACCGAATCAATGAAACCAGCCATCTATGCTACGAGCCGCATGCTTTTAGCTCATAACAAACTATTCAGCTTGCCAAATAAATTCATATAATGAAAACGTATGTCGGTGCACTCATCTCTACGCAATACAACATCCCACAACGAATATTTGCGACGACTATTTAAATTAAGAGTCCCAGAATATCGGTATTACCAGAGCGGGGTGAATTCAACGAATATAAATAAACTAATAGTAGATGCAAAAGCGAAAATAAAAAACCATCTAATCCATATTATGAGGAGGCTTGGTAACTAATAGTAGATGCAAAGGTAGTCATATATACTCCCGCAAAGAAACGTTCCCACTCGAAATTTATAGACTATCCCACAAGCTTTTCATAAATTTACATATTACTCCATACAATGTAATGCGTTTAAATTAGTGGGTATTCGATGCCATCAATTGAACAACAATCATTCAAAAAAAACACCGATGAGAAATTCTGTGATGATGGATTAACTCACTCATTTAAACATCAAAAAAAACAACTATCAATCTATGCGATGGGAATAGAATCGAAACGATTAAAGAATAATGATGGCTGTCATTTGCAAGCTGCCAATTTAATAAACTTGTCTCATTGGAGCTCAAATCAACAACAACAACTGTATATATACTGTGAACTTTATTGCTATAAGAAATGAAATATATTTGAAGATGAAGAGTGGAACAGTTGTTGGTTGAGATGAGCTGATACTAAAAGGATCGGAATGAATTCACCCCGCAGCGATATGTGTGCACCTCATGTTGTGGTGCTAATCGCCTGAACGAGACCTTGTTTCTCGAGAATTCTGAGACGCTTCTCGACGGCGGTCTTATATTTCGAGAGAATCATTTTATCGGCCTCGCTAGACACCTGCTCGGATAATGTGTGCAACATCATATACGCCGTTTGATATCTGAAAATTATCTCATTTCTTGCATTCCCACATTTTTCTATGTTCAAAGAAGTTTTGCTTCAATATTCTTTACCGAATATTCTACAAACTTTAAGGATCTTTTCAATTAACATGAATGTGGATTCGCTTCAATTTTCGAGAACTCTATCAACTTTCAAATCGATCTATCGACTTCTAAAAGAACCGAATAAAAATAAAGACGCCACAAGATTTCTATGTATGTTACAATTTGGAGTTTCCTATTTTATACCAATGGCAAACAAATGGCGAAACGTTGAAGAGAAAATGGGTCTGTGCATTCAGTTCGTTTCATCAAAATTGCCGACAAACAAAAAATGCACACAACACAGCATCTGCATTTCAGCTGACCCGACCACCCCATCAATCTACAAAATACTGCCTTTTTCCTATTCAAATGGTGAAAATAGAAATGCCATCGAATAAAAAGATGTGAATGTTTTATAGCATAATTAATATATGTAATTGTTTCCACTAAACTTGGAGGATCAACCTGATTTCCATAGAGCTCTAACTTTACTGGTGTCCGGATTGAAACTAAGAGGCGAATAAACAGAGATGGGTATAAGTTCTTTGGATCGGCATCACTAGCTAGCAGAAAGAACTAAAGATACACGCTATATGCGGACGGACCGGTTGATATGAATGCCTGAGCTTAGTTTCTGGCAACTTATGAAGCAATCTGCCACACCATCTCTCTCCACTATCAAGAGATGAGGATGCAGTAGCACGTGGAAGGGAAATAAAACGAAATCACGATGGACTTCTATACAGCAATTGTTCTTATTAGCTATTTGCAATGTTCGATAGCGAGTATGCTATGAGAGTTGTAAGGCGTTCGAAGTAATCAAAGAACAAAATTTGAAAATCTGCTTTCGATGAATAGCTAATGCATAAGTATCGGGATTGTTGTTTTTACTAAAAACTCGCAGTGCTCTAACACGTGAGAACGACCTGCAACTCACTGACTGCAACTGAAGGAAAAAAAATTTTGGTCAAGATGTTCTGATCTCATATATTGCCGCATGAAAGTGTTCATTGCCATATTATTTTCATACTGTGCTGCAAACTAGTTTGGAATGAAGCCTCCTCATGTGAAATGACCAATCATACCCCGCGGGGGAGGGGAGCTTTTCGCCCTCCCTGGGGTTTGAATTTTCAGAATCCCCTCAGGGAGGGCGGGAAGTTCCGGAGAGCGGAGGCCTCTGCGGGGCTTTCTCGAGGACGGAAGGCTGGAAAACATTCGTTTCTATTACAAGACTTATCAGATCAGTCATTCAATTGTGGTGTATCGTTTTTATGGGAAGCTGCAATAGGAATACTTTCGAAAAGTTGTAGTGCTCGCGTTTCTTCGGCACGTCGTTTGATATAGAAATTACGACTGAACTCCAAGATGCACATTACTGCTAAACGCGGTTGCATGTTCTGTTGAATGCATTGGTGGTAAAATTTTGATAATTGTTTACAAAGGAAGGGTATTTGCCTCGCCGCTAGGGAGAGGAAACTGAGATAATGTTGTGTTGTGCTGGAATAAGGAAATGTAGTGAAGGCCACTTTCCTACTGCAAAAATGATAGGAAATGAACAGCAGTGTGCTTTATTGACATATATATGCGAAGTAGTGAAGCTCAGTTTCCGACAGGTTATTCATTCGCATTTCAGTCTTCTCTTTTAATGACTGCATATTCCATTTGGAAATTTCGGTCCGCAATTGTGGTGATAGTGTGAGCAAGTGCCCATAATCATGACGTATATGAAATGATTTTGTTTAATCTCTGCTGCGAAACGTTGAGAACAGTAACGATACCGAGTGTGCGAGAGGAACACTGAATTTTCGAATGTGGCAGCTCAACATGTTGCATCATAATTCATTGTGCTATCCGTGTCTTTGCACTACCTGCGTTTCCTCATCGACAATCAAACTCTACCCTCTGTGATGCGGGGGTAGGTAGATTCTATTCCCTTTCCATTCAGCTGAATGCGGATTTCCCATTTAAATAGGCCGTATTGCGGAAGAATGGAATGCCCAAGTAGCGCAGGTGAACAGTCATCATTGCCGATTCCATCGCTCGCTTCCCGCTGGACGTCCCTAAAGCCGACACCAGCGGTCAGTGGTTCGGATGAATCTGGACTGATAAGGAGAAGCGCAGTGTGGAAGCTCTTCGTGGTAGAAGACAACAAAGGTGGAAAAGGGTCCGGTGCAATATTTGCAGAAGAACACTAATTTTCAACTCTTCATCGACGCGTGGCATGATAGGCCATTTGAAAGCTGTCGACGATGATTGTCCAGAAGCATGGAGAATTTTTTTCAGTTTTGGCCGCAGAATTCGCAGTTCCAATGTCCCTCACAGAGACTGTGAAGGCTAGCTGGGCAGTCGCGGGGACATCCGCGGATGGGAGATTGGTTACAGCAAATTCCTCGCGGAGGTAGGGGATTTTTTGACTTCGGAGGCTCCCGCGGTCCAAAATCCATGAATATGCGAGGGGTGGGGGTGGGGGGGGGATGGCATGAACTCCGAACACTACTGCAAACGTAGCTTTGAAATCAACTGTGATGCCGCATTTTGTGCTCAATCGATTGTGTTGGCTGCATGACTCCATCGAAACGAGTTGCCGGTTTCCGGCAGCTTTGTCTTAATATCCTTTAACTCATTCCACATTCTCTTTGAATGCACTCATCGAGCAAACGCTTTGCTATACCGTTTCAACGTCGTAACTCTTGCATAGTAGACTGACTGAAATGTTTTTGCCCAAGAACTTCAAGGAAGCGAGATTTGGTTTGAAAGCCCCAAACATGGGTTATGATTGCGCTTGAAGTTTGAGGCTAATTGACAGCAGTGTTTATCGCGAAAACAAGGATCGGGGCTCAAATGAAAAACCACCAGCTCTCCCTGATGACCCCAATATTGTGAAAATATGTCAGGAATGAAAGCAATACTGGGCGAGCAAATTTTTAAGGCGAAGGTAGCGATCAGTACTTCTACGGGTCTGCGCTGTGAGGATAATAAAGCTTGAAGCTCTGAAACTATAGAATACTTCTGCAAAGGATTAACGAAATTTGAAGCTGCCTAAAGTAATTTAAGCAACACCGCATTATGCACTAGGATAAATTCTTAAAAATGCCCGGTGATCGTTTCAAGTGGCCTTCTCTATAGAAATCACGATCCAGTAAAAAAAATCTACACAAAACTATACAACCTACAAGCTTTAGAAGTTATGAAAGTACCTCAAAATTTTCAAATTTCTCCCCAACAAAGTCCATATGAGATGGTGAGCAAGAACTTTCTATGGAAGGCTTCGGTAAGAGTAAGAGGAATGAGGATGGAAGGGGGGGGAGGGAGGAGAAAGAAGCTGAGGCAGTTTTTAAACATGTGAACGGCATTATAATAAGAGATGTACCAAATCGATATAAGCAAAAGCGAACCGCTGGGAGCAGAGGTGAGGATTGCCGAATAGTTCGTCAAGAGCCGCACTCTGACAGAGGTCGATCGCATGCTTGTACATAATGCGTTCGGCTGATATGACCGCCATTGCCGGATCGGCGGCCGGCAAACCCAAAGATGCGAGTTCCTGTGAGCGCATCTGAATTATTAAGAATGATCACTCATAATTACTTACATAAGGCCAATTGAACTATAAAGAAATCTTCCATCGCTGAATAAAAATTTAGATAAGCTCATATATAGAGCAAACAATATCCATCTTTAAGAAGCAATAAGTACTAGGTTATAGAAGTGGATCAATGCGAAATCTGTAAAAAAGGAAAGCTTTCTGCTAGTATACAGGTGAAGGCGGCATGAAAAGTTTTGTTACTTTCGATGCATTCCAATGAATATAGGAGAACGAAAATACATGGCAGGGAAATCCGCTAGAACTATTCCACCATTAAAGAATATCAACTGTACAGCTTTTGCAAAAGATGAACTACTATGCTCGGCCACCCACAATTAACGATGCAACTCAAAATTCGATAGCAAAACCAACTGATGATGGGAAACTATGAAAGAGCTGCACACGTACAACACACGAATAAACCAGAAAATACGTTACGTGCACGCAAACAAATCCCTTTCTTGATGTTGGTCTTATTTATAAAAACACCGAAAAAAAAAGTTAAAAAATAGGAAACAGCGTCATTTAAATTGATACCATACGAACTATGGCAGTCAAGTTCACCGCCCACCAAGTTTATTAAACTGCCATTAAATAATAAGATGTCTGCAGTGACACATGTGAGAATCAACAAATCTGATCATTCCAACCAACCATGTGCAAGAAACTCGTTTCTATATAAACCTGTAAAAAACACAACGATCGGTGTAAAGAGTGCGCAAATTTCAGACTCAATTAGGTGTGCAACTTCTTTTGAAATCATTAGACTAATTTGAAAGATGATAGTGAAAGTTATTTTATCCTGCAGTAGAGAAAATCCACCAAACTTAGTGGCACAGAAGGTACAGACGAGAAATGTGGCACAGAAAATTACATTCACCAGATTTGGTCAACATAGCTTTAGGTTGAAACTACTGAACGGAGGAATACTTATGCAAATACAACAAGAGATTGTATGCGTGGAAAAAAAAGAGAACGATTTTAAAAGACGCCAAATAGTATTTTTATGTTTCTCACTTTTCTTTTTCAAACAAAAAAAGTGCGCAGCAATCTGATTCTATAATAGTAGAGAACGATGCAAGTAATTCATTTTAGTGTCGAACGATGCAATGAAAGTGTAAGCGAATGACTTACGAGACATTGATGGTATTTATCGTTGAGTTGATTAAGTACATGCTGTACGGCTGGCGATGGATGAAGCGTCTCAGCGGTGACTTGTCGCTGTGCGAGCAGCAACGCCGATGAGAGCATATGTAATGCCCTCACGTATACCACTAATTGTTCAGCACGACGATATGCATCCGAATATTCTTTTTTCTATAAAATTCATTCAAAATCCATACGGGAAAGTTTTATTTTCGTTTATCTATTGTCTAGCTTAAAGGCAATGTAAGTAAGCATAACTGCAGAATGGTAACACCAATTGGTCGCATCGTCTTTCCGACCGTAACAATTCCCACATCCGTTGACGTGCATAAGCACATATGAAAACACTTGAGAGGTTTATGCGAGCGATAGCAAACTCGCAAAAGCTTGGAAATGGGCATGATGTTAAAATATGTTGTGCTACGAAGTAGTTCCTTCAAGGCGACAATTCGGAGTAAGCAGTAGGAACAGGAGGGGGAAGGAGGGTGGTGGAAAGGCAAAAGAAGATCCATCACATATCATCAATTCGAATGGGATTCAATAAGCTCTTCCGGTTGCGATGATAGATCACTACGAAGGTAATTCACTACGACTGACACTTAAGAACTGATACTTCAACTGCATAAATCTTCACCAATACTCATAGTATTTAAACATTAAACATTCAAATGCACACGAAAGAAGAAGCACAAATCTCATGAATTAATTTCATTTATAAAACGAAATGAACATTTTCGAAAGCGTAATTTCATAAAGTTAATTCTAGGATCGTAAACTAGGCATTTTCTTGTACGAAAACAGGCAAAAACGCATTCCAAATGAGTGCTAACAGGAAATTCAGCCTAAACCCAAATTAAAAACTTTTTGATCGTCATTTACGCTCTTCTTTAAAACATTCTTAGAACATAATGAAAAGGCCAAAATTTATTGGTTTCACAATTTCTTGCAATAATAGAATTTGAAATGTCCCAACTTTTCAAAGAATACACATATTCAGCAATGGCTAACATCGAATGATCAATTACAATTATGCTTCCGCGACCACATTAATGGTGCTCTCTGTTTCCCTAAATTGAGAAATGCTTTCCCTTTCCATTTCCAAAATTGATCGCTAGCATAGCTAATGAGGCCGTTCGAATGAAAAACTATTTCTTCTACTTCTTCCTTTCATTTACTATTTCCTCTATCTAGCTGCGAACTCAGTCCGAAGCCAAGCCACGATTTGCCACTCTCAGTTGGGCTATAGGATGAATTGAAGTAAACTCATTTATGCCCATTTGATTTTTGAGGCACACAACTACGCACCACATTATTTCCGACCAACACTTCAGCACTCGATGACAGCTATGTCAAGAGCGCAAACAATACTAGCTTTGTTCTGTCTTACTCCAAAACATCACTTATCATCATAGGCTGATTTAATTAATCAAAGAACTCAAGTCTGAAACCGCTAATAATTCGACTAAACCACTAGTAAAATAAATAAAATTCAGCAACGAAAGAAAAATTCTGCTGACCGGAAGCAATATTCTTGTTCACTGCCGGCAGTATTTAGCCACCATTATGAACTCTATAATGTGATAACGCTTCACAAAGTATCTTCCAAATTTACTGCTTATGCGTTTTTCCATTAACAAAATTGAAAGTACACAAGCAATATTACATGGATCTACGAAACAAATCCGTATATGATACCAAAACTATTTCAGAACTCGTAAAAATACAGAAAAAAGCCAATAACTAAACCTTTCGCGGTTGCATTGCGATTGTCATCGGATTACTTCTGCTTTCTGCGACGTTTATTAGTGTATCAACCAATTCAAGCACAAATCGCAATTTGGCTAACACTTGCACATGTTCAGCCTGGAAATAAACAATATTCAGGATGCCCTCACAAAATTGGTGAAGGAAAAAGAACACTTCACTAATTACTATATTTTAACTGAAGGAAAGTACCTATTCAGTTGCAATGACACACTAACACTAACCGTTCGGATAGTGCTTTTCAATGATTTTTCATTGAAATTGTTCTCAATAAGAGAGATGAGAGAAGGAAATTTCGGTGAAGTGATGCAGTCATAGGAGAACCTCATGAAAATATCTTAATAATGAAATACACAAGTCAGTACGATTCTTACCGATGACTTTCTGATACCCAACCAATTCCCAAATAGAAGAGGCTCTACCTCTTCGATACAAAATTCATGAAATCAACGAAAAGATTTCTCCACGTTTACCAATCTACAAGATCCGATATCTGTGGGCAATGCATTAATATCCTCTGTAAATAAACTCGGATTGTAAGCACTCCATCACAAATGATTTGAGGGATATACGAATATAAAATGAAATCTACCACAGGTATAGCGTGAGGAACCATCGATCAAAAGAAGGGGAAGAGATAACTCTATTATATACATGAAACAGACAGGTGCAAAGATAATCGTGCTCTTCAATCCCGAACAGATTTCAAATCACAAGCCATAAAAGAAGGAGACTGCAATGGTTCGAGTAACGCGGTTTGAATTTACACCGGCATTCTACCGTCTTGCCAACCAAAATATTTTAAATCCGAGACAACGAAAACAACTGCAACCTTATGCCTCCTCGCTAAAAAAAGTCACTGTAAAGCTCCAAGAAGGATGATAAAGCAACAGCCGATAAGCATACCTCCATGAGAGTCTCTTGTTGTAGAGAAGGAGGTACATCGTCCTCATCTGCGTGTGTTACATTATCGTTAGCCGTTGCATTGGCGTTGCTTGCTGCTGCTGCTGCCTCCTTACCATTACCGGCAACTCCATCATCTGCACAAACGCTTTCCATGAGTTGTGAATGAGTGGAATCATCTGTAAAATTTTTTTTATTGCTTTCAAATCGTCGAATATAAATGTATGAAAAATCTTCACCACCTGAATTTTTTTAAACATTCTCATTTGCTCGCGGTACGTTCGAAAGCACAGTGGGTTAAATGACCGAAGACATATGGACATCCTTCGGCCCTCTCTAAACCAACGATATCAAACTTTAGTGCTACAACTTTGCAATCTTTCGACTAAAAGGTGGTATTATTTCCAATAATTCCTCGCAACTACATTTGACATGCGTAGGACTAATATAACTTTCTCATAAACTATTTTCAGCATCTCACAGACAATAAAGACGTCTCATCCGAGTAGCTTCACTTCACTCCTTCCCACGCGGCAATTTAACTTCCCAAAATTTGGTCACGAACCTCGGAGTACCCTCGGTGCAACCCCCCTTCGGTAACAGTTTGCCCAACAATATGACGGTTGCATTACACAAAGAACCAGTAGGCAGATCAATAAGTTTCTTTCATAAAAAATGATCGATCCAATGACATATTTGCACTTTTCAACATATAAGACCGACCGTGCACCCAATAGCGGCATTCAATTTCACATATGCGCCAACCTTTGTCCTATAAGGCATGGAAACATAAAATTGTATCGTCATGGAAATTGCTAAGAGAATTATGAAAAATTTAAAGCGCTATCAGCATTTATAAAACATTAATAGTGATCATCATGTATACATCAATGACAACTTCTAGAATAATAATAAAAAGCTATTTGCAATGACATTGCAGAATATTGCAATAGATACTCAAGAAAAGCGGAGAAGAAAAGCTTGTTCACATCCATCACTTCTTTTCTTGTCCACTGCTCTCCCCTCCCCCACCCCCAACCCCTATTCAAGAACAAATCTCAATGATAGTAACATCATCTAATAGGTTAAATTAACGCACCGCATGAAAGAGAAAGGATGTGAGGCGATTCGAAATGTAGCATTGCGATGCACCCACAACGGTCGATACTGACAGACACAGAAGACGTCAATGAATGAGGGAAGACAGAGAAACGGCGTGAAGCACAACACAGAAAATTCATCAACACTTTGGCTAGACTGAGAAGCAAATGAGAGATGGAGAATTAACGAAAAAAAAAGAGGATGGAAAACATAGCGATCAATTTTTTATTACAAAAACACCTGGAGTTAATTAAGATACGCATGGAAGTAAATAAAGTTAGAGAAAAATCTAAAAGGAAATTTGGTTTCAAAAGAAATGAGTATAAAGATATAATTTTTTATGAACCGAAAAACAAGCTACTCAAAATTAGTTTTAAATATTCCTTTGAGGAATTATGATGGAATATCGTAGAAATCATTCTTTGAGAAGCCAAAGAATCACTAAAAAAATGAAATAAAAAGATAAAGTAAAAGAAAGGACTTCGATATTACCATGACCAAACCACTACATAGAAACTACGAAAAAAAAACGACTCAATATTGCATTCCATCTGATCCATTTCGTTCACCTATACCGCTCATATTCGGAATTCCATCTTTGAAAAAGTGTTATGATCTCTTGCCTTTGCATCCACATCCCTACTCATCATCTCATTCTTTTTCCAAATATGTAAATAAGCGTTCAGATATGCAAATGTTTTTGCAAAGCGTCCTCAATGGCAAGAGGATCGAATTAGTGAAATAAACATCGAAAAGACGGATTTATTACAAAAATTACGCAATAAGACACAAAAAAATCATTAAGATACTTTGGTGGCAGTTAGAAATATTGGTACTCTCGGAACTTACTACGGAAAGCATATCAATGAGAAAACACGCCAAAGGGATTAACATAAAATGTGCTTTGCACATTCTTTCAATTCGAACAATCAGCTTCATCAATAACCAACAAATAACGAATACGCAAAATAATGCCTCCACGTTTTAACTATTTGAAGCGCTAGCAAAAATTTTCTATAAATAAAAAAAAAAAAATTTCTTTTCTCATAAATTTCTCAAAAAAATTTCTCATAAAAAATTTCTTTCACTTTTAAATGTCTACAGTGTCTTTTAAACTTGGTGGGAAACCATGGGAAACCATTCAAATATTTTTTCCTCTTTGGCTTAGTAGCTTGTTGGGTCTGTTTCCTTTTTTGGGAAATTTTGGCTTCAGGAAATGGGAAATTTCCTTTTTTTGGCTTCAGGAAATCATCATATTATTATATCTAGTATATTTCGCGAATTAATTTTCAGTGGACCCCCCAGTTGAAGCTATGAGACATCCAGACATACCCGTTGACGTATATATACGCCGACGCAGATACGTCATCATGATGCGTTTCTGCAGCATAAATTTGCAAAACTCATAAAAATTATGCTTGAGGCGGAATTAAAACGAAATCGAATTTCTAAGCTGCAATACAAAAAGAGTGCGAATAATGTAAATCATGAAATTAAAATATAAGAAGAGATAAGTGAATAGATACGACCTCTGCTATTCCATTTTTTTTTTTTTTTTATTATGGAAACCGAAAACAATTTATATAGTGATGGGGAAAAATTCGAGACTTCTCCCTTTTCTTTATATTTTATACGACTCAAACGTTCTACTTCCATTCACAGCGCAGAAAGACCTCAAATCGAAAAAAAAAAACGATAAGAAACATACCTAATGATGGACGTGCCTTCGAGGAGGCGAATGGGAGGTTAATTGGTCGTTCCAAGTCGACGTCTTCATCATCATCGCTCAGACTGCTGAACATAATAAAACATTTCAATTTATAATAAACTTCTGCTATCACTATAAAGATGGATGTTTTGATGACGTATCGAAAACGCCAATTAATGATTCAAATTAGTTACATGCATGTTTCGGCGACCGTTGAAAGGAATATGAATTAATGGAAGCGATAAGTTGATATGTGAAAGGAGATATGAGTATGCTAGGGTAGGCGGAAGTGGAGCATTAGAAAGAGGATGGAGGGAAGGGGCCGAGAGGAGAGGACAGCAAACTTGGACAATGATAAATCGTCTGTCTATAAAAGAAGTGAATAGAATCAAAACTTCTTTATGCCGATCCCTTATTTCGATAGAGTAAAATTATTCGATCGGTTACGAAATGCACTTTCATCAAATAATCCACTCAACGATAACGACCGATTATTTCCGCAAAGAAAGAGCGAATTTCCGATTGGAAATGCACAAAGCGATTGAAGAAATTTGCCCCATCGAGCAAAAAAGCAAACGCCGAAACTCAATACGGCAAAGAAAACGCTTTTGCAAACAAATGTATAAACAAAGAACGCGATCTATCAACGATCCCTTCAATGAAAGCATTTCGGGGTGGATAAGAATGGAGAGGCGAAGGAGAAGGAACTTGAGTGGTTCAATCAATAAATCAGATTCGTGAACATAACTTTTTAATGAGTAGCGGTATCACAATTCGAGACCGCCAGACAGTTTTCAACTCAAAGTTAATAAAGCTCTGCAATATCGGATATGTCACTCGCATCAAAATGACCGACCCCTCCCAATATTTGGCTGCAGATTACCGAACTACTTAATGGTCATTTGTAATCGAAGGAGAAGGAAGAAAACGGAAATTTGAGAAAAATAATTGAGAAAAGCAGGATTTCAGCGTTTTTCTGAGTCTAGTAAAGCCGAGCATTTGCACGCCATTTAAATAAGATCTATCCTAACAAGACCTAAATTAAAGTTTATATATGCATTCAACTGCACCATAAATTTGGATGAAATAATGCGCCATAAAATTCCCTTTACTCGGAGGTGAAAAAGTGGGGAAAGCTGTTCCTATTTGTGGTCTGAATAATACGCTGCGCATGTTCAAATATTAACCGTAAACTTATATCTGACAACGATGAAATGCTTTACCAAAAGGAATCCACAATGCGAATGTCTTAGTTGGTTCTATCGTCAATGTTTTGCATAGACCCACTTCGTGAGATATGGGATCGAGAAAGTAACCTGCCGCAGGAGGGGCGATGACTTTCAAATTTATTAGTATTAAGAGGGAATTTTTCAGCGTTCTAAAGTATCACCTAAATGTATGGTTTCATTACGAAAGACGCAAAAGAATGTTATTCGCATATGACATCAAATTCCTCGCCTTTAAATCACCTCATTCATGTTCCACAAAAAGAACGCAGCGCAATAACTATCCCTACAACAAAAACAAACGATTCGCATGGATCATCTGCAATTCGACTTTATTTATAAGTCCGAACACCTCAACAGAATCACTCCCTTCAGGTATTCACTCAGTAGTTTATTGCACCCTTGTACAACAATGAAAGGAATAATTTTCAAAACTTCAAATCTATTGCCAAACAAAATGAATTTATCTAATGGTAGATGATTCGCAACACTACTATCGAAAAGCTTCGCATTTATGAAACACAAGCCTATGCCTAAATCGCTTACAACCTGTGCAACGATGCATGACATCTGATACTGATTACTGCTTGGCATTACGCCACAACCTTTTTTGCCGTATATTTTTATAGATCATAGTTTCTACTGCTGCAGACTATGGCAACATTCGCGGCTATCTCCCTACAAAAGTTAGGGGATGCTCTTGAGAGCAATATCTCCATATCGGACACCACTACTGCCGACCACAATTTCCCCACTCTCGTCCACAGTATTTCATTTTACTTCGTTCCTAACAGCTGATATTATATAGATCTCAATAACCACCAGCATAAATGTTCTATCAACTGAACCTATACCTCGATGAGATTTGATTATTGGAACGGGGCGCTGCACGAACAGTCAACGAGGCGCACGACCGTGGCGGTGATACCGATAAATACTTCAGGTTGTCAATTGGCGGTGATGGCGATCCAAGCTGAGCCTCTCTAGCTGGAGATCTAGCTGGGGATGCGGCTGCAGCTTCGCCTATTCCCTGACCGGTGTCTCCACTAGGTGGTGAGCCGACCGCTGAGATTGGTTCGATGATGTGACGCTCGTTCGACGATAACGGTGCATCGACGGTCGCTGATTTCGGTATTGTCGTAACTCCATTGCTCGATTCCGCTTCGGGTACTGACGCTAGAGGGGCATTAAAAGGAGCATCTGAAGAGGTTGGCACTGTGCCAGCCAACCCATCCACCGTATAACGGTGAGCACGTGCCGGCAATGCAGAATCGTGACGAGATGCACGTGGCTCCCGGATCACAAATTGCGCTGCAATTTTCGAATTTCAATCAGCATCGCAAAGGTCAAAGTTCAGGCTCGAAACTTTTTTATGCATTCACTCTGTCTAATCAAGTCTTAGTTTCCAGTGATATTTTATTCTCATTTTTGACGTATCTAAACACGCTTCTGGACAGTTTTTAATCCCAATAGCCGTTTCATTCTTAACAATAGCTTCATGTGATATATTCTCTATGCCTTAATTTATCATCCCTATGTTACCTCCTTGTGAAAATCAACCCTTATCGCAAAATATACGAATGCAAGAAATCTTCCATCCACTTCTATCCTCCAACCCCGAAAAAACTCCCAAGTCATCGCCAAACACACCACAAAGGGCATTTTGCGTGTTCGTGATCTTTGAAATAGACCATACCCCATTCGTGCCTTCTTCCTCTGTGAATAAACGTGATCGATGAAATGCGAATTAAATTTCTATAGATTTGACATTTTCTTGTAAGAATAACATCTAAATTCACCTGCGTCTTGGCAAATTCATCCCTTCAGGGCGCCAAATTCGTGACTATCGGGCAAATCACCGTGACCATTGCAACAATAAGGACAGCGCAATAGCGCATTCGCAAAGTATGCGCATGAGGTTGCTTCCCTAAAACCACTTCAAACACTCGGACAGACAAAACATTCAGACACGAATGAGTGGGTAATTGCTTTGCATCAATTCTCAATGTGAATGCAACTAGAGCTTCTAATGTAAACCCAATTGCATGAGCAGAAATGAGTGAGGTGATAGGTTCGTGCACGAAGTTTTTGGCTCTTGTGGCGCATTTCTTCGGGATTCGAAAGTTTTTTTTGCAAAGCGCTTGCTTAAGCGACGATAGGTGGATGTTATGAGTCCCGGATTATAGGAATGGGCGTATTGCCTGAGGGTATGATATCACGTGATAGTGAATAGAGGGACGGCATACGGCGCTGAGGCAATCAATTTAACGCTGTTCTATTGGCCAGAGGGAAATGAGAAACGAAATCTGATCGATGAGATGCTCTCGTCTTGCAATGCACTATGCATCACAACTGCTTCCATCCTACACAAACAAACAGCAACGCTTTTCGCGTTGCGGCACCTTTTATTTCATCTCAACTGCTAACCACAATCAATAAAAACAACTCTTCGTTTATTTTTTTTTCTCGTTGTTCTCAAGCAAAACATTTTAAGCGTGAACCTTAGCTCGAAGTAGTACCCGAACGTATCACAATCACTGGCACATTATGACTACCAAAGCGCAATTGAAAAAAAAGTGGGAATACTCGTAAAATCTTCACCGTAAACGATCACAATCGTCTAGATCACATTCTCACATATCTAACTCGATAATTCCGATGCGGCTTCTTTAAACAAATGCCTTAATATTTAGGCGATGGAATTTAGGCCCAATCTCTTTAAATCATTTAGTAGCTCAATTCTGGATAAAAGAGGTGTCAGAGTAGAAAGACATTCGAGAACAAGAGCTCCCGATCAGAATAATGATTAAAACCAAAGCTAATCGAACCTCAACCAAATTTAGTTACAGTCAAACCACGGCTGCCCCCTCGCTAAACAAAATACCTTCATTTGCTTTGTTTGAGCACTGAACTCATTGTCCCAGACAGACAGCTGTCTAAGCGTTACAAATGTAAAATAATACCAGAGAGTTAGTACTTTGTCGAAATGAACAACGCGGCGTTTAGTGTTTCGATGCCCTCAGCATTTGTGATTTACATAAGCAAAGAAACGTGCCACTGTAGGTGGCATGATATGCACTTTTGATTTACCAACAAATATTAAAATGTCTGATGATAATATCCTCCCGTTTTAAGTGACTCAACCAATCGTACAAATCGTTTTTGATGAACTTTTCGGAATAAAATGAAACTCTGATCGCTATAAAAAACTTCTTGCTATATTTCAATGTCTATAATCCTTCGAAATTTGATGGATCAACAAGAAATTTCTACAGGATCTCACCTACAATATGCACTATGCCCTACAATATGCACGATCTCACCTACAATATGCATAGAAATTTCTAGAAATTCTTTGCCTTTGCTTGAGCGGCTTTTGAGTTGGATCGATATGCAAAGATACTTAATGATAAATCATCACAGGCTGCTTTGCAAATGCAAATTTTCAGAAGCCCAATAAAGCATTTCATAATACGATATAGAACTCTACGTCCTCTCTATAAAAAAAAAGAAACTAAAAAAAAAAAAAAAACAAGATGAATTGTTTCTCGTAATGCGTGGCTAAGACTCCCTTCCCACTATTCCTTCTCGATTGTGCGGTTCTCTCATTATCATCTCAAATCAACGAAACTTACTAGAAGGTAAATTGATGTGTTCAATCGATGGGAGACGTGTCTCTGTCGATGTCGCAGGACTACCACCAAACATCGAGTGCTGCTTATTGGTTGAATGGTTTGCAACTGCCGTCGCTGAACCGTTCCGCCTTTCTTCCATCTTAGCGAATGCTAAACGTTGACTAGGAACGGGTACAGCGCGAATATTTAAAGATGCACCCGAATCCGCCGTATGAACCTTAAAGTTGAATTGATATTTTATCGATAAATCAAAGATGTTTGAGATGGAAAATATGAGATAAAAATACGTTAATACAGTTAACAATATCACTTGAAATACTCATAAGGTAAGATAGTTGTAATGTTATAGAAAACTCACAACAATAATAAACTTATTTGTTACGCCATTATTTCGATCAACCAAATTAAAATCACAATGTTCAAACTCCATCTAAGTTCGAAGGCTTTAACAATAATTTCATAATTTGAGACTTCAGTTTGGAGAAGTGAAGTTACTATTGCTGAGCGTTGCCTGTAACTAGCAAAAGAATGGTGAAGAATCGCAAAACACCCACTCGAGTCAAATCTTACAGCTGCAAAAACATATGAATCGAATCATTTTAAGCTAATCCTAGAAAGCTATAAAGCAACACAGTGCACTTCAGAGAGTTTAGAGAATATGGCAGTTGTCACATAGAAGTGTGATGTACGCAAAAACATTCCTGAATGATATATAAGATTGCAACGAACAAATACCTCGTGCTTCGCATAAAAACCAGTCTCTTTCAACGTCACTTCTCCATCACTCCAACAAAGCGTTATGCCTAAGAAATGCTCTTTTCCAATTCTTTCTCCTAACTCATTTAAAGGAAATGTCTACTTTTGTTCACCTCTTATCCCTTTACCATCTCACCACCCTCTTTATGAAAATCCACTGAAATCATCGCCTCCAATCAGAACTTATCAATTGAGCACTACTGCTCAAAACCTAACCTGTACTTGTTTAACAGGGCAAACGAGATGCGAGTCATGATTGTTAGAAGATGAAGTGCGCCGTCGTAACGTAACCGGCGACTGAGGTGTATGCTGCCCGTGGACCGACGGTAGGAATGTGAAATCACCCGAATCAACTAACCCAGCTGCCGTATTACCCGTTCCCGGGTCAAGTTGCCTGCAAATTACATCCTTCTTAGCAAATTGAGCCACCTACCACACAAAATATGGACGTATTCCGCTAAGAAAAATAAAAACAACGTAAAATCGTCAGAATGAAAATGTTAAGATGCTCAGAAACAGAAAGGAAATGCAATTTGCTTCAATGAAATTTTCAATTCCCATTAACTGATAACAATTTCCAACTCGCAGCCTTTAAAATATTTCACTTCAGATGCTAATAAATAAATAAAAAAGTCTATTCTTGATTATATAAATCAAATGTATAATGAAACATCACGATTTGTTCTCTAATTATAGCACTTAAATAATGGGAATACTTGGAAGAAAAAGAGAGGGAAATTCAGAGCATTTGTTGTATTGATTCACTTCTAAAGTTAAAAGTACATAAAAAGAGGTATCCGTTCAACTCATCAAACACAGCATCCATCAGCGCTTCTGCTAATTGATAATTGAATATAAAACTGGTCCAAGAAGAATTAAAATATTTCAACAGTGATTTCATTCTATATTGAAGAGAAATGAAAGGAAATGGAAATTACCGATGAGTGGTGCTATTGGGTGCATGAGGTGAGGTGGAATATGGATTCGAAGAAGGAATGCGACGCGAGATGGCAGGTGAAGGTGTACCATTGATGCGCTTCGATGCCGAAGGAGTATGCTGAGGGGAGGCGGCCGCTGATTCCAAAATCCGTTTTGACGGCGATGCCAATGGTGCGGTATGTAAAAATGGATGAGCGAAAAATGCTTCTGCAATACGACGCGGATTATATTCAACTGAAGAACACATCTGATCGAAAATGATGCGAACACTGATAATATCCTTCAAATTTTTTACAAAGATTTTTGTATTTGGTGATATTTGCTATTCGATGATATTTATTTGGTGACTGGTGGTATAAAACCGTATAAGAGTATTTGATAGCGATATATATCGTTTCATATAAGAAAGAAGTCGAATTTTATATGACAGCAATGGTATTATTTCTATCAAAAAAAAAAAAAAATTCACATAAAATAGAGCGTTAATCAAAGAAATATGTCACAATCAAATACTATTAATTTCGCATCATTAATGAAATTAGAACACGCAGACTGAAAGACTTTTAGTTGCCGATCGTTTATCATTCATTGCCTTACTTTCAAGCGATATGTGAAAACGTCAATACAATACAAGTCAGCTAGTGACATTATCCGATTTCTTCTCCTCTCAAAATAAAAATGCACCGTTAAAAATGTTGAAAGGAAACCTTAATTTTTCAATCAACATGAACATCGAATGCACAACACACATAAACTCATCATGCCAATGTAACCAGACGATAGAAATATACACCAATTCGTCTATTCTCCTTCAAATTGGAGAGGGGTTACAATCGCAGCTCGGCTTCAGCTCTGCCCACAACCTTTAGAAAAATTGGGTGAAGCAAGATAAAGAAAAAGAAATAGGATGAACTAGTGAAAAAAGGTGGTAAATTTCTTCCCGATGGCCATTCACTCCCTTCCTCCCCTTCCTCCATCGTCAGCTGAGGCCACAACATAATCCGAAAATAGGAAGGACGGAGGAGGTACCTCCTCTGCAGTTAGCAGCGGCAAGATTAAGATTGCCCATCACGTGGGTCAGTAAAGTATTGCAGTAATCTCACTTGTATGCAGTAATACACAAAGCTTCATGAATCCCCTTAAAATTGCAGCACTGCTAACGAAAATACGAAAAAAGAAGCAACCGAATTCGATGCGATCCTTCGCATTTCGCTTCAACAACCCCAGTAGCAGATCTTTGAGAAGAGGAGTGCAATATGAAGGAATGTTCGGTCGAAGTTCCTTGTTCCGCTCATAGAACTGTTTCAATGCCTGCGGAGTTTGTGCTTGGAATGGCGCCTTCCCCGTTAGACATTGAAAAATTATAGTGCCTATTGACCAAAGATCAGCTTTAGCGCAATAATGAAGCGACATTATTACCTGAAAGATTCTACCCATTAGACACTTCAGCACTGCTTCAAGAACGTTCCTAGATGTATCAGTAATAACAATACTGAGAGCTGATCAAGAGTTTTTGAATGTTTTTCTCGTAGACGCCTTTTATTCCTCAATTCGTTGGTAAAACTTCGCTAAACTCGTTTCATGTGATCCGCTTTACGTTCGCTTTGATGCATTTATAAGTGAACACAGATTTTTGAATGAGGATAAAGGACCCCACTATAATCAAGTGCTTATGTATGCAAAAATGTCGCTTACTGACAGTCGACTGTCATGACAATAGACGCTCGAGATGTAAATACGCTGAATGATTTGTGTATGTGCAATTAAGAGAGAATAATCGATGACAACAACCCAACAAAAACAAGACGAAACATTACAAATGATAAACACCTGAATATGCTTGAGGAAAATAAAGAAAAAGTGGACAGTGATTTATGAACTCGATAAGAAAACGTTTTGTCTTCTTGCCGTAGAGCGCATGATTTGAAAGCTGTCATTCCAATCTCTTCGAGCATCACTCTCAATGCCCAATCGTCCATCAAGCTATTTCCTCCTACATTGAAATCAATACCAATCTCTTCCTATCTTATTAAACTTTGCTTCCTTTTATAAATCAATATCTCGATTAATCTTTTATACTAACATACTTCAGGTGCCATATACATCGGCGAACCGCATAATGTTGCTGCCATTGTGCCATCGTCAAGAAAGCGTGCAAAACCAAAATCAGCCAATTTCACAATCAAATCGGTAGCAGGAGGATTGGGTCGTCGAGTGGGATTACATAATAATAGATTCTGCGGCTTCAGATCCCTAAAATAATACGATACAATTCACACTTCATAAAGCATTCTTTAATATAAAACATTAATCGAAACGTCGGTATGATGAGCACCCTGCAAATAAGAAGAATTGTAAACAAGTATAGATTAATTAACTACTTTCGATCAGAGTACTATCAGTTGGTTTGTGATCCATAAGGCAATAGAAGACAATTCATGATCAATCGACAAGGTAATATAGGATAATTTGATCGAAATGAAATAAAAGCTGAGAGCGATAAATAAAACAACGAAACAAGGTTCCTCTCCTTTTAATGTCATCAAGTAATAACTGACTATTCCATAACAAAGCTTTTAAAGTTATTCAAGAATCGCATCTATATTTTTAACAAATAGAATTCTAGCATCAACGAAGAAACCTAAACAATGAATAGACTATTGATGGCTATTCTCAATCCCATCTTCTTTTATTTATAATCTGCGGGCATCCCACTTATCCGTAAGGGCATTTGATGCCTATAAAACAACTCAAATCAAATTGCTCACCTATGCACGATGCCTTTCTTGTTGATCGCTTCAATAGCATGTGCTATATGCACAAGGAAGTGTTGTATCGTCGGCTCAGGTAGAGTGATCTTTGATTGCAGGTAATCACCCAAATCACCGCCGTTACAATATTCCATCACAAGGAATACATGTGTCGGTGTCTCGACACATTTCAATAATCCTACGAGATTTTCATGCTGCAAACTTGATAGCTCCTGAAAATCCCATATATTATCACTATTCATTTAATGTATCATATATTCAGAAATAGTTCAAATTTTCCGATTAGGAAAATTCAAAAAGAAATGAAGTGGAGATAATTAAGGAATTTCGAATATAATCTCCCATAAAGTTATATCATTTGTTTTCCAAAAATTTTTTTTAGATAAAGTTTTTTTTCAAGTTCGATGAATGATTTCACTGAAACGGGAACTACTTTATCAAAGCGGCAGCTATTTCTTCCTATACAGGCTAGAATGGAAGAGAAACGTAGAGGGATAATCGAAGAAAGCGCTATCAAGATAGAAGTTTTATTCGAAGCTTTACGGTGTTTATATAAATATAATGCTATATGACCAAAAAATATATATATATATCCCCAAAATATGTCAATTCAATCGTTAAACAAAAATATCAAAAGTCTCTCTAAATAAATAAAAGAGCCAGTGTCATTGTAATTGACGAGTTTATTTTATATTGAAATGTAATTTGTTCAACTCATAAAAACAAACATTTCATCAATTACACAGAAAATCTCAACATAAATATACAATTCATTGTAATATAAAATGCTGAGAGCGCATTTCGTTTAGATCGAATGGTTTCAATAAGGGAAATTAACGGGAATAATGGGGAAAAAAAAAATTCAGAGAAATTTACGACAACGATTCAATAAGTAACCAACCTTTAGAATTTTAATCTCTTTGGTGAGCAAATTTTTCGATTTCGATAGATTCTTTTTTGCGATACTTTTGATTGCAACCGGCACATCTTTCTTCTGAAAATTATATCACCTTTAACGTTCAAATTAATCTCTATTCTGCCTCAGTTATAGTGAATGCTCTCTGCTGTAAAAAATTATTATTACACTATAATTAACAGTAATTCATGCAAGTTAGATAGAATTTCTTCGCATTTGAATATGTTTGAAGCACTTGCAAATTTGACTCCGACTTCATTGTCGACGAATGAAAAGAGAAGCAATGGAAAGTTTGCTCATCACAATTTCGATCGCAACTTCCTCAAAATTTTCTCAATTAAAATGAAAGAAGAGTTGAAGCATCCGAATGGGCAAGTCATTTCAGCTAGTCAATTAACACCTACAAGAGTGAAATATGCAAAAATTTCTGCAAAAACTTTGATGCATTTGCACTCTATTCCTGGCTCTTACAATCCATAAATCTAGCGTCCCCTTCGTTAGTCATCCTGCGTGACCGTTCTATCGATGGCAGCATCGTTGCTCCTACGCAATCGGCAATTTACGCACAGCTAAAACGGTCCCTGATGCGCATTAAACGAAACGAGCCAAACAGTTGAAGCCATTAAGAGAAAAGAATGATGGCAACTAATTGAATCAGCGAGGCAAAACACACTTAGAGGATTCGAAACATGGTCATCTTCATAGCGCACTATAAGCTTGGCAACCGACAAATTGGGAAACATCTACGCATCGACATGACTTGCTTTCCTCGAATATCGTTTAGTGCATCGAACACACTTAGTGAAATGAATTTTTCCATCAATAACTCATCTGATCTCCTATACAAATCTATTGAAAAATATTCAAATTTACTGCATTATCATAAATGGACAATTGCTAATCACACCACTAGACAATAGTGTCCAAGCACAATTATGTGTGTATATCCGCCTATCCAACACTTCCAGTCGAAAAGCACTCAATCGTTAGCAATGAAATTCGTTGAGCATAATCGATGATTTGGGACAATATCATCTTACACGCTGATCCATTTGCTTAAAAAAACAAACGCAGTCATCTATTCATTTTCACGCATTTCAAACAATAGTTTTTTTTTTCACTTTAGTACGATCCAAGTTTCATTTTATACCATCCCGATTTTAATTTCAAACCTATCTGGTTAAAAAGAATCGAGGAAAATATCATAGGAAAATATATTAAACATATAATTTACCGGTAAGTGATTTATTGCGGAACACAAAAATGCACATCCTTTCAGCTCATCTGAAGCAACACCCTCGTTTTGTGGCATAGACGCAAAAGCGTCCAAGTTTTTCAACGCCTTTAAAACTTTTTGAAGATGAGTGGACTAATCTGAAAGTTGGTATAGGCGACCTTCCCAAAATGTAGATTATACCTATCAGGTTTTACAACTTCACCATGACTTAACACATCCGAAAGAATAGACCGATACATAAAAATAATATAGATGCAACGTGAACATAATGCCCTTTGCAAATGCAAATTCGCGAGAGTGAATAAAACACCGTAGATGGTCGTTTAATAAAATTTTTGTATTACATTCACATTCATTTCCATTTATAAAACAATTTTAACTGATTTCCTATCAGACGATCAGCAATTAATTGCAGATTTCGCTTAAATCAATTGCATCAAAATACTAAAAAAAGACTGTCAATTTATGGGAATTTTCCATGAAGCGATAAGGAATAAGAGGCAAAAGGTTAACAAATTAGATCAGTAGATAAAAATGCCAAAATAAACGTCCTATATGTCCATCCCTTTATGCTAAAAATTATACTGATATTTTCAATGAAGATTTGATATCACCTAAAAAGTGAAATTTTAAGTTGAAAAGATAAAGTTTTTAGCAATAATTGTGGTATAATGACCTCGAAAATATTACAGTTGATTTAATCAGAAATCGTGTCGAAATATTGCATTTCTCAGTCGTTTTTTCTTCAAAACATTCGAAAAGGATCAGTTCTTTTTTTTGGGTTTTTGTTGACTGCTCACTTTGAATAATTTCTTAAGCATCGCAATATATGCAAATGACCGTTTCTAAATAAAACGGCAAAATATTAGCTAAGAGCAAAAGTTTCAGCGAAATTTCTACTCCAATAGTAAATTATTATGCAAAATTCTATCATATATAATGACATAAATATTCCACTAACATTTTATTTTTGGTTTACTAAGTTATATCCATTATCAAGTTAGATTTTACCAATTTTATCATTTAAAGACGAATTTTAAGATCACCAGAAAGCAGCAAATCATCTATCAAAATTGCTTCTTTGAGGATATACTAAACCACTCTCTTATTATCATTCATTTCATCCTCTACAAGAAATCTGTGATTAAAAAAAAGTTCAAAATAAGCAGAAAATGATGCAACAATTGAGCAGATTAATAAACTTTTTACAATGTGCATTATTAGGTTAATGATACAAAACTTTGATGGCGCGTTTTATAGGTGGTTAAGAGTGTTTTCCCTTACATATTAAAAAAAAGCGCAGATTCTTAAAATGCCTATTAGTGAAAATGATGAGCGGATGTAGAGCAACAAAAAACAATTGCGATGATGGTCTCTCGGGTCGTTTCAGAGTTTATCAAGTGTTCGGGGCACTCGAAGATTTGTTTAAGCTTGCCGAATGATGCAAACGCAAAGTGAAGCATTCTGAGGCGCAAAATCGATACGAACCAACAGCGATGCCTTCAATTCCCCACCATCCCCCCAATTCTGCACACTATTACGCACCATTCATAAGAATGCAATAGCACAACAGTGCCAACTAGATGTCTTCAGACAAATAGACTATGAAAGAGATGGCTACGAAGTTATAGATTATGGGAAGGGTAACAATAAATAAAAGGAAGATGATGAGTGAGAATGAAACGTGATCTGTGGTAATTCCGTTTCGCCAAATTTGCTTTTGCTGCTGTTTACACTCAGCAGCAATTCCCGAGGTTTTAAGTGCAAATTATACGTTTATATGCTTTACATCAATGATTACTTCATTACGATTCTTCAAATGAAACGCTTTCCCTTACGATTTCTTTGCTCATTCAGATGACTTGATGGTGACTATATAAGTATCAAATCTCCCAGCGAAGATGACAACAGAAATTCAAACATCGCTTTACACCTCTCATGACCTCTGCCCCATGCCACCAAAACGATGAGAATTAAAAACGATGCAAAGTGTCTAAGCGGGAGATACTAATGGACTGTCAAAAATATAAGTCTTGACTGTCTTGAGGGAGGCATCCATCAAATTGCTAGCCGCATCATCGTGAAAGGTGGATGTACATCCTATAACGACGAAGAAATTGCCTTGTGACCTTAACTGAAGCGTTTTCTTGACGCATCATTTAACAGCTGCACTTTAACATCGTCTTTCGGCTCGGATAAGATCTGGATGAATGTAGATGAAAAAAAAAACGAAAAGAAACGTATTTCTGCCTCGATATCTAGCTCCCGTTTAAATATTTTCCAATACGAAAAGCCAGTGATCATAGATGTGTAATGTAGATCCGTCTATCTCAGCATTGATCGAGGTTTTCATTAATTCACACATTCAAAGAAATCAATACTACAACCACACCCAACAAAAATTCACTACATTAGAAAAAAAAGTATTTCGTTATAAAATAAGGCATCAATAAAAGATAAATTAAATCACTTACATCAACATAACGCCCCTTATAAACGATCGCAAAAGCGCCGTGTCCGATGAGATCTTTCTTCGTATATTCAAAGCCGTCGAAAGTTTCCATTGTTTAATTAATTCATCGCCGCATTTGATCTTCAAACAGTAAAACACTATCGTTTAGCAAATAAAAGCAATTAGCTGAATGCAGTAATGATTCAAATTCACGCAATAATGCATCAAATATTGAATTCGAAATATAAAAATGTTCGATAAAGTTTTATAATAAATAATTGTTTCAACTTCACGATGTTATTGTTTCAATTCAACACTCTTAACGATGCATAACTTCACTAAGCATTCCGTATGCATTCAAAATAAAGTACATGAAATAAAATTTGATGACTACGCATAGTAAATAAAATATCAATAATGTGGAAATTAAGTGAAGAAAGATCGATCCAAATATCGTTATTTATTGATGAAAATTGAATAAAATCATTCGGAAATATTCAGCGGTATTTTTATCATTTATGTACATAATTGTTTTCACTCACGAATCAATTAACTCTATCATTAATTCAATACCTAAAACATATAAATATAAACATTTGAGAGTTTCAACAGCTCATATTACTTGATGATCGAAATGAGTTCCTTCTCATTTTTCAATGGCGAGGTCTAATTACCGCAATAAACATTTATAAAATGTAATTATACCGAAACAAAAAATAAATTGAAAGTTGTGATGCTAGAATATCGCATAGATTAGCATATAGCTCAATAAGAGTGAAACGCTTATCGAAGGGAATAAAACGGCTGCGTATTCTTAACGATTAAAAAACATTTCAATGACTAAATGTTGCTTAATGAGAATATAATGAGAAGTGGAGATATACGGGAGCGGAAGAAGGATACCATGTGATCCCTTTGCGCACAATTACGGGAAATATTTTACATTTTTCAATGAATTGTCTGCTTTTTTCCAGTAAGAAAATTTACAGAACAAATCATAAACACTTATATAACATATTTCTTTCTCTCTTAAATATTTATCATCGATTCTAATAATATCAAATTTTCCATCAATTAATTTAACCAATGACATTTATAAACAATGAACTGATAGGTGAATATCTTGGCTACGTCAACATTCAAGCTTATGCTCAATTATAACAATAAAGATTCACTTGGTGGTGACAGCATCGTCCTTTAAGCAAATTAAAAATCATTTCAAACCTATAGATGAAATAATGTCCCATCAGCAATGAGAAAATGCACTGCCCGCATACGTCCGCGAACTCCCGACTTGCGTTCCCCACGTAAATTCTCTGCCGCTGAACCACACCTGACACCAGTACCTCATATGACTCTTTGCTTGAGTCCCATAATTACCGCTAGCGTTGACATAGTTCAACACATTCGATAACCATATAACACCGATAAACGGAATATTAAATTACATATTAAAAATTATTAGAAGTAAATATGAAACTTTTACCTTAAAGATAGGCGTAAAAAGTGAGAAAACTCGATTATATGCATGGCATATGAAAACACTAACGACATTTTCGAAGAGAGTGACCAATCAATCATGGTCAACAGAAAGGGAAAAGAATTTTTTTTAATTTATAATTTTATACATGAATGGACATAACATAAATCACTCCACAAATTATCCATATATTCAGCTTCTTCCAACTGCTACTCTTTACTACGATCTACATTTTACAGTACCCCCATATCAGTAGACCATATAAAACCTCGTTCGATCATCTGTCTTCATTCAGGATAAGAATCCAGAAAAAGAAAAACTGTGGTGGAATAAAACAAACAATTCACGCAATATTTTCCACTTTTCTCTCCCTTCACCGCTATTCAAATAACCAGTACTTATAAGATCGCCTAAGAGGGATTGTCATAGTGCTCTATAAAATCCGACAATCACATTCAACGTTTATAGTAACATAAATAAAAAAGATTCAAATATTTCAGGCGGGTTTTCTAGGCGATAATATTTAAAGTTGAATGTAGAATCACCTAAAGGAATCCACTACATCAAATCATCCGTCCAACAATCTAAGAGGTCTGTTTCATTGAGTGAAAGAGAAGTGCTCTTAGTCACACGCAAATATCGATTTATGTTGCACAATCGTTGCGAACGCTCGCATCGCCATTGCGACGCGGGTGCGACAAATTTTTTTTTTTTTTGAATGGTTCATCGCAAAAACTCAGCCACAATATTCCATAATAAAATCACTTACTGATAGATAGGTGGTAAGTTGCATCTATTGTTTACTTGGTCGAGCACTCATCTTCCTACATCCCAAATATTACACCTCTGAATATAACATTTTCGAGTGGAATCTATTACTGTTGCTAAAGTTTACGTATGAGGAAATAACCCGCGGGAACATACAATCTTCTATTTTTTTTTTTAAATCTTAGTGGATAGCTATAAAGCAAATAACACAAACAAGTGGTATTTATGTCATGCCTCGAAAGATGCCAGAAGCAACGAACAGTGCTATGCATAAAATAGCTCTCTCCATCACGTATAAACACAAACAAACACGAAATTAATTGTATTCATAAAAGTTGGAATGATATTTAGCGAGAAAATGCTGGGATGTTTAGAAAAGAATTAATTGCGCACTTGATAGATTTCAATCGGATTCATGAAAAATTTCTAATTTAGTACATCTAATTCCACAAGTATTACAAAAAAAAAAAAAAAAAAAAAAAATATTTCTTTTTCTTTCTGCATCAAAATAACTTCAGAAATACTGCTACAATTGGTTGTTTAATAATATCGCAAGCAATTGATGCATTTTACTAAACAATGCCAATATTTTTTTTTTTTGGGGGGGGGGATGTAAAAACATTTCATTGAATGTCGACTAAATTGAAAGCTAAAACTAAAAGAAGCAATCGAAAAAAAAAAACACGAAACACTCAAAATTTGATCTCGAACGATTGCCATAACGCGACGACTTTTGTCGTTTATTGTCATTTGAAGATTTTTTATCGATAAGGAAAAAAAAAAAAGCATTTCCGGTTGGAAACTTGTTCTTGAAAGATTTCTTCAACGTACAACTAAGTGCACCATTAAGGCATATGGTACTACTATGTCGTTAACGTACATCTATGATGCATTACAACTTTTTCACTAAAGAATCGTTGTATATTCGGCAAAGAAAAAAAGAAAGCATTGCTAAGCGAAAGTTGAAAATTTCATGAAAAATTATTCAAATGCATAAAATTTGGAATAATTTTCATGACCAATTATATCAACATATGTCGAATTCCCATTTGGAATGAGAAATTAGTCATATATAGAATGTAATAATATGAATAATAGAAAAAATAACAAGAGAAACGCGCTTTGAATTTCGTTAGCGAAAAAAAATGGGAAAATCTCCTCAACAATATTGAAGAAAAAATAACAATTCTTCTATTTAAAATGGGGGTATTCCTGTGTCAACTATCACTACTTGACAAGGCAATTATTGGCGACCTGATTATAATAATATGACATATAAAATTGGAGGATAGGTATGAGTTTACTTAATTCTGATTCAATCTATCAAATAACATCATCTGGGAAACCTTCTGCTTTTTAGCCATTTTCTTTTCGTCACCTAAAACAGTGATCGCAAACTGCTCGATATACAGTTACGATCAAAGAAAGCGCACCACGCAAACTAGCACAATATGCGCTTTTTTGATCAATCCCCCTCCCTCCCCCCCCCCAAAAAAAAAAAATGAACGGCATAACAAAGCAGATTTATATTGCTGGATTAATCAAACGACTGGATTCTTTGCATCCGAATTTGGTACCTTCACAAATATTCTAAATTTAAGACTTTTTATTTGCATACATGAGATGCATCTGCCAAATTACTTTCAAAAATCGGAATATTTTCTATCCTTTTTTGAGTGTATCAAATTCAGCTATAGACATCAAACGATAAAAGTCACTCGAAATTGTGGATGTGTATCACTAATGTTAGTATTTCGCATAAATTTCTCACGAATGAATTCGTTTGTTGTTGTCATTTCCACCAATTGCATCAGAAACTATCGAAGAAGATATCGTAGCGTTTTGAAGACTCGAGAGGTGAAAAAACTAATTTAAAAATTTATGAAGTGATTGTAGAGTGTGAATATGATTATCGAATTGCTTTAGTTTAATTTTATTGATAAATAAAACAGAAAAAAAAAATAAACATTTGTATGAGATTGCTAATAATATATAGTGAAAAAAATTAGAACACTAATTCGGTTGAAAAACCAATATAAAATTTTTGCCTTTTATATTCGGTATTTCGATGATATAATCGTTGTGGCAACGTTTGTTTTGCTTCTCGCATGTGTTGATGTTCGATATTAGAATAAGACTATGAACAATCTCGAGTTATAGTGTATGCAGGATCTGCCCAGTCATAACATCACCATTTATTGTTGTATTAATTGAATATTTATATAACATTTTCAATGTTTACATCCATTGTTCATAAAGAATACTCACAATGAATGACATGTTAGAGGGACATTTTTTTTTTTAAATACATGACGTCAAAGACCTAAATGAACATCACCGCCCCTAGAGCCACCTAGACGGGGGACAGGAATAAGGAGACGGTGTTGACTATAACCTAATTACCACATTTCTAGATGAAAACTGAGACTGTAGAGAGTTTTCGAATAGCAATTTTCAGTGAGATCGTTTAAGAAAAATTGCATTTTGTTTCACTTAGCCTGCAGCCTTCTGAAACTGACTGAACATCCTTAAGTGTGAAGCTGAGTAGAATTTTTCCAACTTCGGGTGGTAATAAATGGTTCATTCGATCGAGATTGCGTGAAATACTCCAACAATGAGTTCACTTTCATTATAAGAAACAAGTATCTTTGCCGAGTTATCGTATAATAAAGCTTCCTCCCAACGGTCTCCTAGCTGTTGACAGATAGATAGGTAGAAATCAGGTTCGGATAAATGGAAGTATCAAGCAATCCTCAGAGAGGAGATGGGGGAGAGGAATAAGTTGGTCGATGAAAATGTAACTTGAAAAAACTCAAACATTGGATATACCTAGAGTACAGGACTTTCTACAGCAGCAGCAAGTCATATCGGATCGAAAATCCGCCACGAAAGTGATATTACATGCGAATGTGGCTAATCGCCAAAAAACAAAGCTGGCATCATGCCAGCCCACAAATTTTATAAATCATTTTGAATTTTTTACTAAAAGAAAACAAAATAAGTACGTTTCCTTCAAAAACCCTCCCTTCCTGGTGGACGAATTTTTTCGAGGATAGCGACCGTTAGTAATTTCGCAGTTGAACAGCAAACTTCAAGAACCTCTTCTATGTTGTGGAAGCGAGATAAATGGTAAGCGTTTTAAAGATCAAACTTAAGGAATCCGTTGCTGGAAGGGGCGACCATTCCCAGCAACGAACTCCTGCTAAGAGGAAGCAGCTCCTCCTTCGAGGATAAAAACTGAAATAGCACAGCCCCATTCAACGCATGAGTCATCACCATTGCCGAGATAGGAGGTGGTCTAGGCGTCGTCATCTCTACAGTTGGAAGGATGAGTTGGCATCCTAGCGGAAGTGATTTCTCCCTCTCCCCCTTTTTGCTCGTATGGGTGCGGTCGTAAGAGCTACTTAGTCTTCACCACTGAAACAGGATTGTGTACTCATCTCTAAACTGTAGCAGTAACTACAAGGGAGAACAAAACTGCCAAGTGATCATAAAGTTATATCTGAGTTATTATGTTCAAAGAAACTTTCAATGGCAGAAACCGAATAAGCATGCGAACTAACTTTGCGTTAAATCGGCCTCTCTCCTCTGTTCTCCAAAAATTGTCTTCTCGTCCTCAATTAAAAGAAATCTTAACAAACGGAAACTTTTAAAGTTACCCTCTATATCACTCGAAATGAGTAAGGAAATATGCAATGCTGTTGAATACTTTTTCACGATATGTAAATTTTTTACCACTTTAATTTCACAAATTTTTTATTATTTAAATTTTTTTACTTCCGTTATTTGCAATTTCCACTCATTTCAAATGATATGAAAATGAATTTCACTCGAAATTTTTTGCCGAAAAATTTTCAAATAGGTAAAAAATGCACACGTAGATTGTGATTCACCAAATACTGAGGCAAATGCAATAGGAAACATCGCTCAATGAATCGCTATAACTGCAAACGCTTAGAAGGACAAACTAATAAACGCTAATTAAACTACTACTATTCTCTTGTGAGTGGTGATAAATTAAAAGAGTCACAAGAAATCTATGCAAATCCCGTTGTAAAAGCTTATTGCATTTCTACTATATTATTAGCAACATTAATTTGATAATATTACGTAAAAATATATAAATAGTAAAATCAATAAATAATTATAGAAATGCTTTGTGTAACTAAAAACAATGCGATAGAGAAAGCAATATCAAAGAGAACTGCATAAGAATATTCGTTGAATCATATCACGTTAATCATATATGCATATGATATAATTATGTATAAAAACCGACTAATAGTAGATGAATATCAATGATATAGAAATAAATTCGTTGACGATTAGCAAGAAGAGTCCACAAAGAGGGGTGGGCAGTGTGCGCAACGGACAACCAACAACGACCAGCAAACATCGATAAATTCAGCCGAGTTGGCGAGTGCCCGCCGGGGTGGTGCTATTTTCTCGGCACTCTCCTTCGCTCCTATATTCCCTCATAACGAGCAGCTGATTGCGAGAAATGTGTGCATCGCTGTGCACTCGAACGTTTTGCATTCTGCGTAAATGAGCACACCAAGTGTGCTAAACACATTGAGTGACCACAACGATTCGATTCGTTCTTGAGGGCATTCGATATCCTCCTTTTGGGGTTCATTTGACCCTATCTGGACATCTATACGGTTGCGATGATATATAGTTAGGTATCGAAGTGGTAAATTTAGCACATCTAAACAAGAAGCTGTATCGTTTCATTTATACATTTTAAATTGAGCGCATTCAAGAAAATGGAAGGAAATTTTTATATGTAGACTTCTGTCAATTTGAATTGAAGGTAATCATTTGCGATTCGAGTCATATATATATATATATATATATATATATAGACAATATCCTCTCTATTTCTCGGGTGCTATAAATAATTGAAAGTTCTACAAGTTAACCATGGGTAAATGATAAACAAACACTGAAAATCTCTACGAAATTGGCGTAAATTATAAGTGAATTGTAGACGAAGTAATCTAAAAACAACTAAATTTTCAATAGTTCCGTTGCGTCTTTCTCTCATGAAAAGCATTCTTTACAATGCAATCGTTTAATCTCGATTTTGTACTATCAAAATTTGCATCTAACAATTTGCCGATTTGCAGTTGTGAATGTCAGCACCAATCCTCAGAAAATTTCCATGTCACTTCAGATTATTACTGTTGAGTATTAATGCTAGAAGAGGGTGACAGGAGGAGCAATGAATGGGATGATCCTTCATTTAAAAGTTTCCACCAGGATGTGAATTATACCTGTCTAACAAAACGATAAGGTTTTAGCTTCTATAGCTTGTGTTCGACTGTGGAAATTGGACAAGTAGAACAACAGAGCTCAATGTGGTGTCCTAAAGAAAGTGTGCCAAAAGCATGGTGCATGGTTGGTTTGCGTTTATAGACAGAAGTCAGTGAAAAACCCGCCTTTCGCATGCCTTCACCCATATTGATTGTGCGGCAAACTACTTGAGCGTTCATATCTTTTCCAGAAGTGAGCAAATGGAACGGAGATTTTCCACCTCGAATCTAGATTGTAATAAGTTGATTCCACCAGTCTACGCTCAGCGCTTAGCGATGTGGGAATATGGCAGGTACACTTGCTAACATATGCAATACGCTTTTCGCCAAAAATTGCATAAGATTGAAAAGGATACCCATACTGTTGGATGTGAACTCATTCGTTGTCGCAAACATTCTAAGTTCGGAGTCTATAATAAGATTTGAACACAAAGTCCTGATTTCAAATCTGAAATTTAGATGTTGGGCAACTCCGGAATCAGATTCCGCTAGGTGTTTTCAGTACCTATTCAGCATTAAGCTTGTGTATATTATCGATTAAATTTTAAAGTTCTAAATTATATGTATATATGAATTCTAAGCAATTATGACAATAAATTTCCAGCAGAGTATAAATACGAAATCATCTCCATTACTCTTGACATAAAATTTATGGCTTTTGAACGATAAAAAATGCTAAGGGATTCTCTTCATTGTAGTTAAATCTTAAGGAATCACTTATCTTCGTAGATAAGTAATGCGCCGAGTAAACAAATTGATAGACACAGCTATTGGAGGTTCAAAACTCTTATCTCAAAATTTTGACAAATAAAACCAGACCTAAGACCGTGTTTCATTTGCTGATTCGTTTACTCGTTAAGTAGTTTTTGATATTCACTCATTAAGAAAGTGGAATTACTGAATGTAGAGAAAGCTTAGAGCGAAACTTGAGTAAAATTTAGTGTTTGCAATGGACGGATCATTCCTCCAAACTGTGCTTGTTTCTGCACTGATGAAACCATGCAAGATGGCCTTATTTTGGGCCTTTCGAGTTACAAACAATTACATCAAACGATGCGCTTTTTCCTTTTCACCTTATAAACAGCTGACAAAGCTTCTTACACATTTCTAAGGCGTCCTATAGATCAAGATAGCCGCACAAGTCCTCATATGATCCAGTTGAATACCCACTCTCGGGCTTGGTACTACCACCACTTTTATGTCTTCGTCCTTAGGCATGAAGAAGTGTGACTTCGAATTGCTGCGATGCACGTCGGTGCCTAACCGTACAATAAGTCTCTTAGAGTAATCCGAAGCCGCCTTTAGTAATCGAAACCACGCCTTGCCACATTCCAGAAGCAGATCCATGAAGTGCTGCAATATTGCAGCAGTTTCTTTAAGCCTATAAGCCTCTCTGCCAAAGTTAATACCAGCGCCATGCGCCACTCGTTTTATGATGGTTTACGTAGTATACCCCCTTTTCGAGCACATTTTTCATACATATTTAGCCACTGCTTCTTTCAGTACAAGCATATTGCCATTTCTGACAATTTCAACGTGCCCTATCTGAACTGGATTGCTGCATCTTGTTGCACCTTATTTTAATCTTCTTCTAAGGGAATCATTTATTGTCTTTTGTTTGACTATTTACAAACTTTACCTTTATACAGCAACGATCATCTGTTTTTGGTTAAAGTGAAGTTTTGCATTTCCACAAATATATTCACGGATAACAGCGTATGTCAGAGCCAACTTTTAATCTAACTTAGAAAATTTTCCACGCAATGTTTTCACTGCTAATCCAACAATTATTACAAACATTTTTTATCGCCTCAATCAACGATGTCAATTCATTCAGTATTATTCAGCTACTCCTAATCAATGTCTTTCTCAAACATGTTTTGAATCATTGAACACTGTGAATAATATAATCGATTTTCCCATATGGTATCTTATATTAATTGAACATTTTGATGAAAATTCAGCTTGTAAAAGGAAGCTTTAATTAAGTCTGTGAATATGAAGCAAACAACCTACTTTCATACTACAAAAATAAAATGCTTCAAGACTGATCTATTTAGAAATATTGGGGCTGTGTTCTCAGGCAGGACTATCATTTCCCGCTGTCTGCATTGGCAGCACACCTTTAAGCCGAGTCGAAAGGAGGCACAGGCGTTCAACCGTTACCTTTGTTCCATAACCGAAAAGACAATAGTGGCACACTCGCCCAGCAGCCACCTCCTACTGAGTTTGATTTGTTAGTTGTGTATGAGTTGTTATCTAAGTAAAACATCAGGCAATTTATGACATCCTTTCCTATCAACATTAATCATCGGTTAGCAGTGATCCTTGCTCGTCCACTCGATATTTAAAAATAGCTTGGAAAGAGTTGACGGATCGCTTTCAAAATAACGGGATGACAAATTCTTGTCATTGCATCATTGCCTTGCAGTTCACATCAGAGACTGGTTGAATGCCCGTTTTACTATCATTTTGTTTATTTGATTTCAAGATTTTTCAGCGGATGGGGATTCTTGATGAGAGCAAAACAGCAAACGATGTTTATATAACAGCTTATTGGAAATTACACTCTTCTATAGCATGCTTCTCGTCACTAGTATTAGACTGTTTTATG
Source organism: Baylisascaris procyonis (assembly GCA_037389465.1). NCBI lineage: Eukaryota > Metazoa > Nematoda > Chromadorea > Rhabditida > Ascarididae > Baylisascaris > Baylisascaris procyonis. The sequence goes on along the minus strand of JAZARR010000154.1, from coordinate 2,024,491 downwards.
CTTTTCTATTCTTTACGCATCTTCGCCTAAATTATACTGTAGTATTCTGTTCCTGAAGTCAAAGAATCAGGTTACACGATACCTATTCTATAAGATCCTAAGACTTCCTAAGACTCCTCAAATTCTACTATTTTTTAATAATCTGTTGTATGGCTCATAACATTCTTTCACTTGAAAGTTTTCGCTAAATGAGTGACTATTGTTTGGATTAATTTGCTTGCCAATTGCGAAAGGACAGGCGACGCGCGGCGATCGCAGGAATGTTCGAGGAGCAGCTGTCACGATTGCCGATTGAAACGATGTAGGAAAAGCGGAAGCAGGACGAATGTTTACTATAATGTTTCCCAAATGCCACCATCAAAACATTACGATAATTGCTTCTCATATATCTGTTTCCGTCGATTTGAAATTCTTCAACGATAGCCTATCAGAGAGACTCTTGCCTTCCCACTTCAATGCAATTGCGCTATAAATGATTTCATTGCCACGTTCAAATCACGGCATAGACAGATATGAGTGATGTTAATTCGAGATATTGATGCTGTTAAAGCATTGACTACATTGCTCATTCAAATATTACTGCTCAATTTATGCACTTATATCACATTATTGCGCTCAGTATGGCATTAGTGAAGTGGGCAAACATCTAACCATAAATACGCCATCATAGCGATGCCACGATGAGCAGCAATAAACGAGATGCTTATATAGATAGAGATAACAGGAATCGTCGAGAAAATTGATTTATGTGCATATGTACCACAAAACGTCCACAGTAACCGCACTATAACCAATATAAGCCCTAAAAAGATCAAAATCATTTAGAATATCTGAAATATGCTCTTCATCGATAGTACTGAAATTGAACATCCCTCTGAATATACACCTTTTTTTGAAGTTTATGGACGCTTTTAGCACGGTGTTTATCTGAACAAAGACTTACGATAATTTTGGTTGTAAAAGTTTTCTCTGCCCGATTTCATTTGGGTCCTAAGCAATATCCACCTCAGAAACATGTTACCGTATCACTGTCATAATGATCAACAACTGTAATAGTTGAATAGACATCAAGAGTATTCAAAAGAATGAAAAAAAAAAAAAATTAGAGAAGAAAGAATCAAGTGAAAAGACAATTATCGATTTATACGCCTAAATATTTCCGCTTGCAATAAATTGGCCTTGTTCGATCTATTTTCCGTTCCGTTTGCTTAGCTATATGCTTAGCTGATACTGACTAGGTAGAGACACAATACCTCTAGTAATAGTGACTGGAAATGTGGATAATCCCACATATCAATTCGAATTTATATGAAATAAATGCACAGCGTTATATCACTTGAAACGGCTAGAAGACAAGAAGGCACTCACCATGATTTGCCACAATAGAAGTAATATACGATATCCGGCTGTCTGTGCTTCTTATGAGATATGCGATATGTGCTTTATAATGATGCCTAGCACAGCCCTACCCCTTCACACATCTGCAACTTTCTATCTACTATCTCGCTTAGTGCCAGCTGCAGTTCATGCACAGCACATGACAATCTACTTAAACGCCGATTTCATCGCAGACTTGATAATTACTCGGCTGGCAGGTAATTGTCACAAAAAATTGTTCGATGCTTCTCTTTAGCTTATGGTACATAATGCTTCACCGTCTACATCATGCATAAATGTTGTCGGAACTACATTTCATAGATGGAATTTGTGGGTGGTCATTACGCTGAAAGACGACGAAAAGAAGCAATTGAAGCTTTCAATAATAAAAGGATATCGGTTTCTCTTGTTGCTTCTCTATGGAGTTTATTATGTTTATTGCAGTTGTTGACTGACTTACAATGATCGCTGAAAGGGATAGAAGAAGAAAATCAAATCAGGACCTTCTCTACTATCTTGGTTATTCACTCTTAAGGTCAATCTACTATCTACGCTGTCCAATGTCGATCGACTATTCTCTAATCCGGATAACCCTTAACATAGTACTGTTTTCTCATTCGTTCAGCTTACCTATGACTACCGTCGATGGTAATGAAGTGAAAAAAAAGATCAGAATTCTCCTATCATTTTATTGATTGAAAGATCTATCAACAACATATAGGCTTATCAAATAGCGATTTGGTTCAATGAAGCATCTCCACATTGAGTGCACAAAGACAAACACAACGTCGCCATCGATGCGCTTTCACAAAGGACACTTGCGCTCAATAAGCTTTTGCGTGTCTCATATTCATGAGTGAATGATTAACTAATAGTCTATATATGCGATGGATGCACCGAACGAATTAATCGTTTTAAAATGGTTGTGCAGCGAGAAGCAAGTTGAAGACCTTAATCTAAAAGAGCTTTAAAATAGTTTTTGAAGTTACTGATACTGTATCACAATTTGGTCGTTTGCCAATGTGCACAACTGAGCAAAGTTTTCTTCGCTCCTTTGATATAACTTTTTTAAGGTAAATTCATAGCTGTACACATATGTAAAGAATTTATTCACAACGAATCATCAAAAATCTCCACGAAAATTATTAAAATCTTTTAAAGTTATTTAAGGCTTAGAAATTTTTCTCCGATCGATTTGTTTTTCGTTACGGATTTGTTTCAACGATGAATGTTCGCTTATTGAATCCATCATATATACCAACAGTTTATCATTCACTGATGAATATGCGGCACGCAAAAGCTCATTCAGCGCATCGATTCCTCGAGAAACGCTTAAAACAGCTTTGAAAAAAAAACATCGCCGAATGAATTCAGATGTCATCTTAAGTGTGCTTTTAAATGATGCGTTTCTAATAAGATAGCTATTGCTTTTTTATATTCACCAAATTGCTTCATAGAAGAGGTTGCTAAATGATTCAATGATATATACAGTGGGAATGATGTTTGCAAAATGTACATTGAAGGCTTCCCTCCCATCACATTATCGAAATATAGCCCAGCAGAATAGAGCCTATAGACATGCGCGGCTTGCTATCAGAACCGTTCAATAGATGAGAACAAAGCAGCAACCCTGGCTGAAGAACTAATCGTTTGTTTTTTTCTGAAATTTTGATCTCCTCTTGTTCCAACCCTCGCTTTTCCTTCATCTCTCCATTCCTCACAGTATTCTCTGTTTTTCACCCACCCCCCCCCCCACCCCCCGTCGTCAGATGCAATGAGTTAATATGTATCAATCGCCACATTGACTGCTACATACGACGGCGATTATACAGTGACTTTCACAATCCAGCATACTCATTCTCCAAGTTCATCGAATTTCAACGCTTCCCCCACCATCGGTATCCATTTCAACATTTGCGGGTACGCAGTTTGATCTCACTGAATCATTTCCGTCACGGATTATGCGCATCGGTGACCTACTCCATACGGCACAACATTCTCTTGATTAATATAGAAAAAGCAAACCCAGTCGCGATGTGTCCAACTTCATATCAAAACAGTTGAGCCACTCTCGTGTTAAACTACAAGCCAGCAGTTGAAAATGTGCTATCGCCGAATTCATTCAATATTATTTTTGACGGCAGCGAGCATATCTAGGTTGCCAGTAGGCTGTTATGATCTCCATTAACGAAACCTGAAGGGGAAATTAACCCATTTGCTTAAGAATGTCTTGGCAAACTTTTTAGAAAACATATTGTCCAATTTCGTAGCTGTCACGCCTCTGCAATACTCGGCAATTACACGTGGGTGGTTCAATTCACAACGTGATTATAGTCCAAAACCTCATCATAAGGGATATGGCGTATAAGTTTGCATTTTTTATGCGCACCCCTTCCGCTCACCTAACCTCGGAGTTTTATTAAAAACCCGCTGCTCTAAGTGAAGTTAAGCCAGAAAGAGCGCTTCAGATTGTCAAGCTAGCCATATATAAATCGAGAAAGGCCGCTGTTTTTTTCAGGCAGGTAGGGTCGGCGAACAAAGAATATGAACAAAACCCAAACATGCCAACAAATATATTCCCATTCTCGGCTGTTTTATATTCCTTCATTTCCCACTTTCTTCTTGGTCTGTTCTCATGTCCATCACTTCCTTTTATCCGTTTTCGTTGAATAAAAGTCGCCGCTACTACTATCACTATTATGACCAATACTACTACCGCAAAGACTGAACTTTTGCTTAACTTCCATCTTCACCTCAGCCTTCAGGTCGAAATCCATCATGATATGCTTCGCTTTTTCCACTCTGACACTAAAACGGCTAGGAAGAAGTTAGCAATACAAATCTCTGATATCAGCCAAACTGAATGGCTCGAAAACGAGAATGATTCAGCCACTCACTATGTGCGAAAACCCTATCGTGAATTACTTCACTCTTCACACCATTCAACATGGGTCGCCACTTATAGATGTTAGAAAACGATAAGCGTTCGGAAATACACCGATAAACGTCACGCTAATGAACGAGGAAACAATGTTTTATCAAACGAATATTCCAACTAAACAATTAGTGATAAATGAGAGTAGATTTCAACGGAACAATCAGATGCCTTTCATATTCATCAACAAAAGGCAAAATAAAATCAGCAAACGGGCATAACTCGGATCACGAACTAGCAACAATCAACAGTATCACCGAAACGACCCAACTTAACAGCACCAACACAGCGATTCGCGATCCAATGAACGCTGAAATACTTCGTAGAGCAAACCATAAGATGGAAAGAAAGAGATGATCGCACCTCATTCAACTCAACGTCAGGACTCATCATTAAGGTTTGAGCCAAATTGGCTAGAAGAAAAGAATGGTGACAAGAGCGTGAAGGATGGAACGTAAGCAGGGCACCCACACTGACGTAGATGCGGACTCGTCGCATGATGCCCGTTCGTCTCAAGACAACTTAAACTACACAACACTTTGAAAAAATTAATCGACATCAGCACATACTTCTACAGATCATACTTCTTTCTAGATATAAATCAAATCAACGTTATCAAGGTGGTAGGTGTGCCACTGCCTACTTAGAAATACAAATGAAAACCTCTCCTCAGACGATATATTGACGCATATCTAAGGGGAAAACCGATTCAGCAAACAATAAGAAACAAAATGGCGGAGAATTTCGATACACATGCTTAGATTTACAACACAAGAACTCGCAATAAACAAACCATATTCGGACATAATAAATTGCAAGAAACAATAGCGGATCAATCGAGAAAGACAATAGATCACTGCACTGCGACACAAACGACATCCACCAATATGCTCATCAAGTTGTTAAGGACACATAAGGCTTGAAAAAAATCCACACTGATTACATGAAGTATGCATCTAAGCATATTCATTAATGTAAAGAAGTGAAGCAAAACAAAAAGAACAAGCGATCTCTCATAGAATCCACCCACCACTCCCTCCTCGATCACATGAGAATATTAGAAAAACTTGGACCAGACAGATGCGGAATGAGTTAAAACATAATGAATATTTTATAACAGAAGTGATCAATTAGAAGTGAAACGACAATCAACTGGATGCAGTTAAGAAAGCAATGCTGCCTTCATCATTGCTTGTGGTATTCAACGTTGTGAGGATACGTCGGCTTTTGTCGCATCATTGACTGCCCCGTTCACAGATGACACTTTTGGTGTTGATATACGTGACGGTGGGATCTAAAAGCATTGAATCCTCATTATCAAATACCAATTCTCGTCGTTTAAGAGACGAACAACACAGTAATTCAACACGGTTCTTTTCAGAAGACTGCAAATTGCAGATCTAGTAACATCAATTCATCTCCATGCAATTACCAGGAGAATCGACGTTTGTCACTTACCTCTAAAATCTATGATAATAAAGAATTTGAGCAAAGACATATTTCGTAACGAGTAACTCGATTATATACGTTAAGAATTTCTTCCAAAAATTTCATATAAATATCTGTTTTATAATCTTTCCTATTAGAGCTTCACAATGAAATAAGTAAAGAGACGACTGAATTTTCAGGGAGATAATTAGCGAATGTTTGGGGAGTGAAGACAGGTTCGCTGGATGGTTGTAACAACAGAACAATTTCAAAAACACAGAACGATCCACAACTGAAGCATTGCATTAACTCACGTCCCACTCACTGCTGACCGTCGCCGTCTGACGCTTCACGAACGATCCTTTTCCCTAAAATAAATAATACCTTCGACATAACAACGTTAAGCCGCACGTCTCCTGTAGCAAGACTAAGTTTTTCAAGGATAAATGAGATTGTATTTCACCAATTTCCAAAAAACCCTTTCCGTCCATGTGATACAAATACCATCCCTTACAAATTCGCACTGTCCCGCAATTTCGAGGCAGTTCATCGCACAGTGATATTATTTTTGAAGGGATTGTAGTTTCATCAATTCCGCTACGGTTTCGCTGCACCATCCATACCCGTACAACTGTACCTAAAAAGCAGTGGGAGGTCGTTGGGTTTGTAAATTCCGTAAAACGTTCAAAAAAGTCTAGCGGAAGTTCCGTAAAACGATAGAACTTGTGAATTGGAGATCAACGTAAAAATTGAAAACTTCGAAAATCAAATAGAACCATGGATGGAGAAAACAATAAGCATAATTCAACCTGTCACAACTTTCTTCTAGCCATGACCTATAAGAAAAACTTTGCGAAGGCAGGGAGATTTTTTGTTGAAATATATACGAGATAATAGATGAAGGAAAAAATTACTTTTTCGAAGGTTTTGAAGCCAGTAGATGTCGAGCCATTCTGCACTGAAATTAGTCACATTGATTTACTCGAATAAATAAGTCCCTCTTTTAAAAATCATTACTATTGATCACTTCAATGGCGAAAGGTTAGAAATCTACAGGAAAAATCCAGCTAATAACTAAATTTAGCGAGAAGGAAACGTGGATCTGGAAATGACTAAACGGCGATCCGGATCCTTCACATCCCAGCTTATGGATTGTTTGAATCTTTGAATGAATCTGTGAATCTTCTACTTTTTCGTACAAATTTATACTTCTTTGAATGCCACGACTGGCAGTTTGAGATGCTTCATCATAATCGCCTAAGATCCATTACGATAGCAGTCGACCGAGCACACGTTTCCTGTGATTTCAACGCACAACTTTCGGGATCTACAGCTATTATCATGCATCATTCATTTTATGGACGACATTTCCGCCTGGACGGGGATAAAAAAAGGAACGTTTAGATGTCAGAGCAATACGCATGGGACGATGAGGTGAGAAGGTTTGAAAAATTAGCATATTTAATTAGCATAATTGAAGCATATCCAATGGCGATTCCCAAATACGTTAGCGTCGTAATTCAATTATGCAGCATCAGAAGCAAAAATGAGCTCCAATAATCAAGATGACTTATGCTACCTCTCCTTAACAAAAGGCCGATCGGATTCCACAAAGAATATGTAAGCAGCCAACAAAATATAGTAGGGAAGTGAGATGATAACGAGGAGAGAAGAGAAAACGGCATACTTTTCAGAGAGACTTCTAAGTGTCCATATGTTTTAGCACCTGTTTCCTCTTAGTTTTCAACTGACTGAACAAAACCTTTTCAGAAGTTCGGGACGTGATTAGATTCATCGGATTGCGTCTGAGCCTCGGTATTAGCAACTCAATGATATCGGTCAGCTATAATTATGCCCAAACAGATCTAAAAGCTTTGCAGAAAATTTGAAGAGGATGCCCATGTGTGATAGTATACGCAAACGCATAACAGCAGAAGAAAAATCAATTCATGCGGTAATATCCTTCATCTACCGCTCTAAAACTTAAGGGACTGCAAGTCATAGTAATACGTGATAACCACAGTCACAAAATCTTACTGCAAAGTCCTTCTACATTACGAACTGAAAATGCACAGAACCATCAGCACTGCAAGTATGGAAGAATACTCACTTTCTCCGCCTGCACAACTGAAAATATTATTCGTTCCCGCGCTGAAATCCTTGCGCGAGGCGCCCACCATTGCACCACCTCTGCGGAACTGTCGATCCTGGTGCCTTTCACCTGGTGCGCCTCCTCCCCAAAATCCTCCCTCTCGTTTGCTTTCCCTAATAAAGTCGCCTCCTTTCGATGGACCATCGCCACGACTTCCGAACGCGTCAAAAAATGCACCCTCGCGCTGACCACTTCCTTCGAAACTTCCAAGCGAACGATTCCGCGACCCACCCCCACCAGTATTTGACCACTGACGTCCTCCGCGGAATCTAAATTATTCGTAATGAAATGCTCCAGAAGCTGATACCGCCTTCAAGCACAACGACGTCTCCCTCACCGAGCACCGAAAAAATTTTACAATTAATAGAATTTTGCATTTAATAATAACCCAAACACTCAGGCCTTATGAACCTCTCGTTTACTTAAGTTCGCAAATTCTTTGCGGAGCTAAATCACATATGAGTGGAAAGTTTTGCAATCGTAGATGTCAAATCCGAAATGCTGCGGTCTTTTAGGATTATGCTGATGACCGTTGCAGCTATATTATATTGTTTCTTCTCTTCATCGGTTTCCATAGCTAACTTTTCATTTTTCAAGGCCTCATGATCGTCTGCTCAAAGTTACATCAATTAGATGTTTTCGACAGGATTCAACGTCAAACCTAGAGATTTAACAGCGATTCAACAGCCTACCAAAATACAATCCACGATTTACGACACCTAAAACATCACAGCAAAAAGATTTCCCCGAAGAGGGAACAGGAGTGCAAGATGATGGTTCTTACATGCCTTGGCAAAATAAATAGCTAATTTGCTTATAATAATGGTGATAAACACCTTACGAAGCAATTTGCAAACCACCGAAACCTGCAGACTTTCACTCTTTCCCTCACCCCAACTAACCACCTCATCTGAACTGCCCATCTAAATTCCTTTACATGACCAAGATATAATGCGAATTCTCTTTTGACAAATCACGCAATTAGAGAAAGAAAGAAGAGGGAAATGAATAAAAAAGAAATAGGAGAAAATGAAGATAGTGTTTATATTGTTGGCCCCCAACAAGAAGAATCACAGTATGGAAGCTATAGAAGAATGTAAAGAATTCCCATCTATGACTTGTTGGATGCATATGATGTGACGCCGTCAAAGTAGAAATCATCAAAGAAAACGGTGCAAAAGTAATCCTATGCAATTGTTCTGTGAATAAAAAGGTATGCCACCAAGATGAGTTGCCTCTTGCATAAAATAGACATAGCTAATTCCATAAGCAGCTGTTGTTAACTCGGCTCTTTCATTCCTATGATAAATTCGTCAAAGCCAGTAAATTCATCCCTCATGGCGCCGTTTACCTCAACCCTGGGTATTACTAAGACACACGCTCTCTTTCCATCGACCCGCACCATTCGAGCTCCACTTGTGACATGATTTATGGCTGTTACTTTCTCGCCCGTTCTTACCCAGAGATGCAAAAAGAAGTCCTCCCTTCAGTGCAGAAACGGCAATCGAAACTCGACAATGCCTTCATCCTTCCAATATATATGGTTTCAGAACCAGCTGATGTGAGCGGACTGACCTATTACTGCGGAACTGCGTATTAGAATCATGACCGAAATTTCCGTTCTGCGCTCGCCCGTCTTGCGGTTGCCCGAAGTGTCCCGTCACACTCCCATCATCACCACCACCACCTTGCTGTACAGCACCTGTCTGATTTGGTTTGTCTCCAGTCGCATTTGTAGTCACCGCTACTGGCACAGGAACTGCCACCGGCATCACACAGGGCAATAGATAATGTGGGAACTGCGACCTGAAAAAACTATAACCCTCACATCCAACACTATGAACATTCGCCATCAAATGAATGCCACAAGCCTTTTTAAAATGGGCACTTGTGCATTCTCGCAAATCCATCCTTCTAAAGCATACGTCATACTACTACAAGTATTCGGCCAAAGTATTAAAAACTTGTGCAGTGTACCTCAAATTTTCCTTTAAAGAGTGCTGCTTAGTGCAGCTCTTCCCGGGTTATGAATTTCCAGGACTCCTTTCAAATGGGGACTTTTTGCAAAATGTGCAAAACATCTTCGAGAGACAAAGAAATTGATATCAATTCTCAGCCAATTCCTATTACTTCTGTAGCTTCTGAGTTCTTGAAATGATCTCGTATTTTCCATTAATCATAATTCATGATAGTTAATAATTGATGCTCAAGTTCAGAAAAAATGTTCTCAAGTCAATTTCATTAATCCTATAAACAAGCTGCCCACTTATATCTTTGTTCTGCTTTAGTGATCCATCTGAAATAATGGGGGATCCTATTTGAGGCATTTGCCTGCATGGCAATTTACATTGTTGAAATAATTTAAATTCATGGAACTCAAGCGTTTCTTATAACGACTAAAGGATAGATCAAACGATAGCCACTTCAAACTTTCGAAAACAAATCGTCAGCTCTTCGACCTACATATGAAGTTCACGACCTGTATCTCGTGAGTAGACATCTCCGATTCAAAAAACACATATTCCGGTGAGAGGTAATAAAAAAAGAAGAATCTGCAATTGCAGATCATGGAAATTATGGAGTGGAAGAAACGCATTATGAGCCGACTATAAATAACACGACCGATGGATTGAATTCCAAAGATGACAAAAGAATCAATCAAGTGAAGAAACCATTGCCCAACATTCGGCGTATTGTTAGCTGTCGTTGGAGGAAGTGTATTGGAGTTGTTACCAGCACTGCCATCGAACTGGACCTGTGTGCCGAAGAAATTTGTCAGAGTTTGCACGATCGTATTTCCGGTCCAAGGAAGGAGCATACCGTTCGTGGAGTCAATCAGATTTTGAACCATACCACCTATAACCATCAGTAAAGTTGATGCATTAAGTAATCGTGCCGCTGCTGATTACACCTCATCTCGAACTATGAGCCCGCTATACATGCATGATTTATATGACGGGTGCTTTGAGGCACTGATATCCAAAACTTTCAAGATCATGCATTATTATAAAGTTTTGACATGCCTTCTTCACGCTGTCTTAGAAAGAGCGCCCTACTAGGTTCCCAATGTCCTGACCATGAGTTCAATATACGAATTGTTTTAAACACCGTTCCAACTCACTTCATTCACCACGTGCAAAGCGAAAAGCTCATTTTCAGCATTTATGATGGTACTTTCGATGCGAAAATGAGGCATCCTCGGATATCTTTGAAGGGCTACAAATGTTTTTCAAAACATTTCGCGACTCAAAACGCCGTAGGAGGTTTGTTGGACATTATTTGCAGTGAAAAGCCAACGGTTCGGCTTCTTTCTGTGATGCACAGCTCAACAGTGAAGGTATCCCTAATCTTTTTTTCACTATCCCAGATCTCGTGAAGAAGCCTTACGCTTGGAAAGAAGTCTGATTTCTCCCCCTTATCTAACTCTATTAGGAAGACCAGCTGAACACCGTCATTTGCTTGACAACAAGCAGATGTCAAAGGAATGATATACATATCTATTGAACTCTACGCCTTCGATAATAATGAAATGCTTACTCGTATTTGGCAAATTGTTGGGAACAGCACCACCAACAAGTGTCGCACTCACCACGAATATACCATCCGAGCTACGTGACACTATCAGTATTTCATATTCCGATCCTTTGACCATGTCCTTCAAAAAACTATCAGTGGACTGCATCCGACAACGAAGAACACGGTGAGACATTTCATTGCTATTCATAGCTGCAACTCGTTTGCATAGGCAAGGACGATTCGACCCGACCGAAATTAATCTCCCATTTGAAAAGAAAAATAGCGAAAGAAATGCCTGTGAGAAGAACCCTCTCTGAAATGTTTGCTGGCTGAACGCTGACCAATGCAAAAACTATGCTGAATAATGCCACCGTACAAACTATAGCTTATAAATGAATCAGTCGAATAATCCCATGCAATTGTGATAATCAGAGTATTTAATTAAAATAACTAGCACCTAATTATGTAATTCGAAAATCGTCATTCAACGATACCGAATCACGATGCAAAAAACTCACCTGCATTCGCATTGGTGTCGTTGGACCCATTCGACAACGAAACATCGATACATGTATGGCCAACGCTGGATCGCTCTATAAAGAAACGCAATTCGTCCCAGTAAGCAAACCCAAACAAGAAACCTACTTGCCTTCAATGAACTGCCAAACATTTCCATAGCAACTTCCCACTGACGACCTGGCCGGTCAAGTTTTATGGTCACAACTTCTGGAAGTCAACCGAAAAGAGTTGCAACACCTCGTGGGGTCAGATATGGGGCCACAGCACATTTCGACGCTCCTATAATCCCATCACCTGCGAATGCAACCACAGAGGTCGACAAACCTACTAGATCAATGCACTGCCCCTAGTGTCCTACGCCACCTATTTTGTTCGTTCCAACCGCTCAAGTGCGCAGAAGCTATGTGAGCTGATCGAAATGATTTTCGACCGAGTGAATATACATCAATTTCACACCTGCAGCAGCCTTTACACTGGTCGGGGATATCGTCATGAAAAATAGAAGCAAATCTCTGTGTGAAAGATGCAGTGAGTAGGTGCCGAGCACTACGAGGTGCTTCTTGTCAACAAAACTATGACGGTAGCACTTTGTTACCAAGCTTTCCTGCTGCACAACACGCGATGACATGTGTCTTAAAGAGACCCTGCTTGCCCTGCTGAGCCTCCGCTAAAAAATTGCGCCCTGTTTGCCCTACGGCCCAGGTATATCGCCTGCCGACTACATCCTTTTAGAGTTCTCAACAAAGAACCTGCCAAAAACATTCGAAGGTCATCTTTGCTGTCTGAGTCGTCATAATACTTAGGAAAGCAGCCAAGCCTACTCCACAGTGTTAGAAAATAATCGAAAGTGGTACGCTATAGTTGCTGAATTAGAACTTTTCTGCAGTTGAAATGATAGATATTTGGGAAAAGCCTTCAAAACATTCAATAATTTCTTCATGGAATAATAGTTTATCTTCACCTTCCACTCAGAAATGTCAAAGTCATAGTGCTGGTTAGCCTAAAATGATATTTTCCTGCAGCAGCATGCTTCCTGACAACCTTTACTGCAAACTCTCTAGTACGGATGAGGCGCCTAGTATACACCTCAAACAAACGGAACATGCGTTATAAAGTCAAAATGAATATAACCAAACTCGTAAAAACACCATATCTCCTTATAATCACCAGACCATACCCATATGAACCGTTCGAAAAGAATCATCGATTATGCTCACAATTCTCCCACTCGCAATCACCAACACGTAATCTTCACAAGTGCAGAATTAAACCTGGATATGAAAAGTGCCTAATGACGGCTCTATAACTTAATACTAACGCCATTACTTCAACTAACAATCCGCTAAAACACTGATAAGCTGCTTAATATCGAAGTAAACTTGGCGGTAACCTCATTCAGAGCTGAGAGATCCAACAGATCATTCGTTCTTGCCCATTTGAACAGCCCGAAGTCCACTAAATAAACCGAAACTCTGAAAGTTGAATAGATATGCGAATGACGAAGGCAAGAAAGCGAAGAAATGCAACAAAATGCATAAACATAATTAATTATCCTTCATAACAACAATTAAAAACGCAGTGAGATCAAAGATAACTTACAGAGAACGCATTATTTCATGCCAATCGTCATATTTGATATGAGTGAGTATAAAACCAGAAGGCGATTCACGCTCGATGTGGCTAATGCATCAATCAGAAATGACGCCCTTCGTGAGATCATTTCACCACCAATTCCGCCTAGTCTCATTATTATATATTTTGTCGAACCCGCGTTATTTCGTCCAAATTTCACCCATGCTATTGATGTTCCCTTCAAAGAGATAGCTTTACCTACCCCTTAGTGACATAACATGAAATACTCACATGGTACATACCAACATAAAATTTTGTTTTGACACATTACCTCTTCTGCCGACCGGAATACTTGCCAATGATCGCGCGACAAAGACATCTCGAGCCACCATCCACGCTGACACGTACCAAGCATCCCAACCCAGCGAGCTGTTGCAGATTTGATGATTCCATCGTGCCCAAATTACCATAATGTTCTCGGCCTTCATGTAGCACCTATTATGTAGTTTAAATAAACAGCCCGTTTATTAAGCACAACTATAAAACTACCCGAATGCAACTAGCGAGAAGTTCGGCTAAAAACACACTATTCATTTATTTATTTCAATGAACAGAGCATTCATTACGAATATATGTCTCTCCATATCGCTTCCACCTGCTCTAACCCGATGTTTTGTGGTCCAATTGGTTCCTATGGTCTTTAGATCGGCCTCCCCTTCTTCCAGGTCGGCCGCATGAAGGTTAGGGCTTAGGCTCGGAAAACACGCAATGGACTGTCAAGCAACAAAACGATGACACTAAAACATTTAAAATCGTTGCCAAGCAATGGACTAAGAATTATTACGATGAGATGCGAACCTTGCAAAGAATTTATTCAACTTCCCAAAAAATGACGTAGCAAATGTGACCCTTCTTCATGTTTACAAAATTGCAACTATTCACCTCAACGAATAGATTAAACAAAAAAAAAAAAAAAAAACCAGTGACGACGAAATCAAAACGCATACTCTCTCAACCGTCGTGAATGCCGACGGGTCGATGACCCAGAATTGTTCGAGAGGAACTTCCCGATCTTCCCCGTCATAGCGAACACGCATCAATTTTGGATAAACGCTTGGCTCAAACTCCTTGAAGATACTTCCATGGATCGGTGGTGGCACCTGCTTCTATAAAATATATAGCTCCGATTTGCATTTCTTGACTTTGCATCTCTTTAAAGCACGAAAAATCTCTAAAGTCTTGGAATGGAATTTTCGTTATTGGTGTGATGAACACAGCTTGGAAGTGTCAGTCACCTTTCAATAAGAAGGGAAAGAAGAGTAAAAAAAATTCATTCACATGCATTGCCGATAACCTGCTTCTATTAAGAACAATGATATATGCTCTCGCATATCGATCCAACCTGTTATCCACTTCTGAACCTCGAAATAATATATACAGACACATGAAGTTCTCTTTCGACGTAACCAGTACAACTGCGCAGTAATGTTGTCTATACATACGAACACTTCACTGTGTTGCATTTAAAACATCTCAGAGTAATGTATAGCGCTATTGTGAAGTTTTAAACCACATGTTTTTCAACAGTTCCTCCGCTAGCCTAGATGGCTAGCAGCGCTGTCAACCCATGGATACATCACTATCTCAATTTGAAGAGAAATTTGAAGGTTTCAAATAAGCATCACAGTGAAGATTTCAATAAAGATGTAAGAAATAAGAATGGAAGAAATCGGAGGAATATACTCCAAACAAGATACTCCACACAAAGCCAAAACTTACTTCCATTGCGCTATGCTCTTCGAAACTATTACTGCGAGACGAGAACGCACCTAAAACAAGCGAATTTAGTGCATAGTGGTGAGCGCTAACTTTCAAATGAACCATGGATATGCAATCCGCTATTGTGTTCATCTCGCATCGGGTTCTAGGAAAATTAGCTCATAAAGGAATAAAAATAGATTCTGATAGCAGCGATGACAGCTCATCTTAACTTGGACGGATAATGACTATCGACTGCTACGAACTGTATCATAGCCAAGGCCACACGCATCGTTTCAAGAAAGCTTAAAATGTCAATGTAGAAGATTAAGTGCTGATAGGCGGAAATGAGATAGATCGGACACGTTTCTGAAAGGTTGGAAATATAGTACCCTTTATAAAGAGGTTTGCAAATTACTATACTTTCAAAGTTGCAGAAATTACCGTGCTGGAATGATGAAAATATCAAAACAACTGCGAAGCGAAAATACAACCTCGTTGGTTGCCCATGAATGCAGGGCTCGAGAAGGCATTGCGCCTCGGTCCAACCGGTGGCCTACCACCTCCTTTTCGCTGAAAGCTATCATCCAACGGCCGCTGTGAGAACGACTAAAACATGCTCGACTTTTCTTGTTGCCAAAAAATACTCTCAAATTACGAAGTAAACAAATTCCTCCCTATCACCAAAGATGACAACAGGTGAGCGCAACAAAGCATAGAGATGCAACGAACTGATAGGAAGGCATTCAGCAAGCGATCTTCTTGAATTGTGCCGGATGTGGTATACTGCTGCATCGTTATTGTAGATGCTGTATGGTAGTAATAGCTCTTAGCTCACTCTTCGGTGATTAGCTCAATTTGCTCTAAAATTCTACTAATAAAAGGTGAAGGTGTGACATCTCCACCCTACACCCCTGTCCCACCACTTCAACCAATGATAACCCGAGTTCATACCAACCCTCTGCTGCATCGTCTATCGTTCATGGGCAATGTCTCATTGTCATGTAACGGACTATAGCTAGGAAGTGTGCATTCAACAAGGGAAATAATAGGGAGGCTATTTTGATACTCAGGGACCCCTTCTACGATTAATCCTTGCCGGTGCCGATATTTATTCCACATCAATGAATCGCCAGTACAAAAAAATGTTCAACGTTGCAAATAAGATGAAAAACGAAACGTTCAACCTAACGGATAAAACTGCAACGAAAAGAGAAAAGGAAGCATTGTTTTGTTGTCAAAAATAATCCATTATTTCTTACCTTCGATAATGCCGAATAGCCGACAAATCGCAAAGGGAAATCACCATATTTCGAAATTCAAATTACACATAAATTCTTTTAAAATGTTCGAAATAAATTAGTGGGGTATTCTGCGAGCAAATCATATCTTTCATAATGCATCAATTGAAAGGAAGTGAAATAGTTCAAAATCATACATTGTTTCTCTTTGGGTGATTGTGATTTTCGAAAGCGTTTGAGTCATTCGGAGGAGCGCTCTCACCTGAAATTATAATCCATAACACTAATTAATAAACTTGCTACAACAACATCAACGTAGCTGACAGGAATGCTTTCAGGCAAATTCTAGCCGACAGATTTCAAAACGTTCTCTTATGGTCACAGCATCAACTCTGTAATTGCAGCTCCATGATTGCTTTGTTTTTACATGATGTTCGTCATCCAATAAAAACAACAACGACAACAAATTACCATAAAACGAGAAAAAGGTTAGTAGCTATTATGCAGACTATTCAATGGATGTATCTGAGATATTTCCGATGAAAAACAACGGAATGTTATGAATAGTCCGATATTAGATTTCAGAAACAAAGCGGGATTTTAATGAAACTGCCGAAACACGATGAATTTAGCGAGGAAATAGGAGAATAAGTGAACGGTGATGTTTTCAACACGGTAAGTGCATTGTGCTTTCAATCGCAGCAATTTAAAGATAAAACCATACTTAATAAGAAGAAAAATCTTTTCAAAAATTTTTTGGGTGACCTGCAAATGCGCACGATTTATTTGAGCATACAGAGTCATCAATTCTTTGAGCAATATTTCATCAGTGCTCACTGATCAAAGGCCGAATTCCAATAGCAGCTTTCTGATGCTGATTTGTTAAAAAACGCCTAAAGCAATTAAGCGAAAAGCATATCTTTCTCACGTTCACATTCACGCTTCACTAAGGAACTTTATATTTTCTTGTCGTGACTAGTGGAGACGAAAACGTCTCGAACATGGGATAATTGGAAAGGAGTATAAGGCACAATACCATAAAAGATAATAACATTAAAAAAAACGATAAGACAATTAATAACAAAAATAGCCGCATAGACGCGAAGATGCATATTTCACATCACAGCGATAAGTCCTCCCAAAATAAACAAAAATAAATAAAAAGGCACCGTTGATTGCCGAAGTGACCGATGGAGGCTGACTGCATCCAGCTGAGTTCACTGCAAGACAATTGAAATAAATAAACATGGTGAAGATGATATCACTGATATGGTGGGGATCAACTATGACATCTTGCTGCTCTATTCGGCTTCAACATGTCACTGCCCGCCGATATCTCAATCATTTCCAATACGTTTTCAATGGTACGAATGATAAGCAATTCTTCGCCATTACTGATGCACCTTTAAACAAGCAACCCATTACTTTAAAACAACCCATTACTTAGCAGCTGCGAAAAAAACCCGTGAATTCAGCTCACCGTCATACGACAACCCAATTGTAACCTCGACTGTCAAATTACCAATTCTACCAACTCTACCTAAATAATTTCAGTTCTCGGGGCAATGTTAGCCAGGACAACAATATGTTCTTCTGTTACAATGCAGTTCCACCTGCAACATTCGAATCTACTGTGCGTGCAGGTGAAAATTTCAATGCAACGACTTGCTGATATGCAGAGACCATCGCTCCTTGATAAAGTTGACCTCAAGATCGCAATAATTCTGTTGATACAGCACTGGAAAGAGCGCATAATGCGTAGAAAAGACGGTGGCAAAAAAAAAAAAAACTCCATCAAAGTTCCACTGGACTACACAATTCCATGAAAATACATCAGCAATCAAATAAACGAATTATTGCCCAAAATGCCCACTCATCGAAAATATCTTCTATTGGACGCAAAATATTAAGTAAGTGACCAACGTTCGCATTCGATGATGAATTTGGCACAGTCACGTCCTTGAATCGGCTTCAATGCAATATCCTTCAGCTCAGCATATCCTCCACTTTCGTATTCGATGAGGATTCGACCTTTCAAGTATGGCATCGTGTGCGAATCGTTGATTGTGTGGTCTTCAAAAGAAGAAACCTTAATATTCCTAAACTAATGTTTAGAAAGAAGTACTCTTGAATGACGATGAATAAACGATCATTAGGGAATATCGGGCCAGTAACCAATGCAGGAAATAAACCACGAGTTCTCTCACACATATCCCCCTCCCTCTCCCTCTTCCCTTCATCCAATGATAATCCCTTTTTTTTAAATACTGAAAAGATTTATAAAAACGTATTCCATGGTGGATGGGTTCCGCATACGTTCTACTGCGCTCCCTATTTGTTTCAAGGTATTTCAGTTTGAGCTCAAAAAAGCTCTCATGGATTATCCAATCGATATAGCTGTAGAGGCAGCACTATTATCTATGCCATTTACTAAAAAACTATGTAGCCAAAAATGCCTTTCAAAGGGAATTCTTTCACTTCAAAGCCGTGAAGTGCGATTTAATTGATTCGCATTGGAAAGAATGGATAGACGATATGCGGCGATAAAAGTCGAGATTCTTGTTTAGTCACATCTCATCTTCTATGCGATTTCTCGAGTCGCTTGCAGAATTCAATGTGGATAAGCTTATTTAGACATCATTGAGTACACCCATCTGTCAGTTGAAATTCGCAGCCTTGAACCGGGAAAACTAAACCCTGCTGTACTTTCGGTAAAGCGGTTCTCTCAGTGACCAAAACAAACGTAACCTGGTTCCCGTAACAGTCTCCCACTTACTGAACTCGGTATGCATTGTACACCGAAAACAAGCCCCCCTGTTGACTAGAAAGTGGTTAGTTTCAAATATGGGGAAGAAACAACCTGACCTGAGGACGAGATGCTAAATGAGATCAAAAAAGATGACTATATACTGAAGTGAACGTAACAGCTTCCTCATATTCTGATTCCAAGCTGAGAAAGCCTCTCGCTGACCAAACCACAGAAATAAATAAAGGAAATTCTATGCTAATATATTCACATTTGACTAAATAAATTATTCATCAAATATTTCTTTATTCAATTCAACTGTTCAATTTATGAAATATGCGAATTCTTTTAAAAGAAATTAAATGCTCACATGCATTCTGAAGCTAGCATACACATAAGTTGGGCACATATAATGTAATATGCAAATAAAAAATTGTATATGTGCGTAGAAAGCTCACCGGGGATGCATCGACATTTGTGGCCAAATAACTTGCGGGCTACACAGCGAACCTCTTCGGTGGCATTGGTGACTAGGACTGGGCACATAACACCGAAAACATCGACCTCTGCCACCTCTGCAGGACAACTGAATATGGCGTTCCTCTCTACCTGTGTTCCAGTGCCCCTATCGAACAGCATCATCTGCAAGGAGCTCAAAGTCCCTGCCTCTGAGCGCAATGAGTCATCACATTCAACAAACAAAATTTCATTGAGCTGTGCAACAAACATACTCAACCTTACGTTATTAGGCTATCCAAGGAATTCAATCGATGAATATACATCAGCATTAAGGTACCATAACTCCGATTCTTCAATTACAGAACAAAGTAATCAGCTGGGTGCTTTTCATCAGGACACATTGAGCTTGCTTGATTAGGCAGTGCAATTTGATTGAATATTTCCCTATATGTGCAATTTTGATTGAGGAAGGTGCTGCGCGATAACTCTAGCAAGTAGGCTTTACGACAGCTTATATTAATAGAGGTTTCATAGCTAAGTCTCCCGTGTCACTAGCACACTATACCACACGTGACGAATTCTCGCAACTCCTCTTCGGCCAAATAACATTACAGTGTAAAAAATTACATAAATTACTATCAGAAACACTTTCCACTGTTTGGTGAAACAACGCAGAAAGAAAAAGAAACTAGGGCTTACCTGAGCCGCCTGTGTATCATTTTGGTGGTATTTCAAGAACCAAGCTCTCTCATACTTCTCCTCAGCACGTATGAGATAGACACGTCCTGTAAACAACCATTCAATGAAGGAGCTCTGGTGGCATGACGATAGAAATTTCATATAATGGCCAAATGAGCCGAAGCTTCTCAGATCTTAGCTGATGACAAGCGAGATTCGAATCATTGTCTCCAAGAACTGTTCAGTTCAATTTATGCATATGCAACCCCTTGCCTCTCTTTAAACTCTGGGCCTTCAGCGTATACAGGCAAATTTCAGAACTCATAGCATGCCAACCAACAGCCGAAAACAAAATTTAATAGCAGTATGCAGATGAGATAGAACCATGACTTCCATATATCTCTAGTGGTAAAATTTTTTCGTATTATCATAACAAGCACTAGGAAGATAGTTTATAACGGAATGCTAAAGCGAGCAATATGATCGAAATCTTTTGCTGCTGATCGAACTTCCTCGAATTCGCGATATGAGCCATAAATCTATGGAGAAAATATGGATGCAGAGAATATGAAAATTTCTTCAGACGATCGAAAGGAGGTGAAAACTTTACAAGAGCACAAACTGGGTAGATATTTTTGAGGGCAAAACGGGAGTGGCAAGATGGAATCATGAACTTGGCAGAATAGATAAGAAAAAGACCAAACGGAGGCGAAATAAGTGCACGCGATGTGTGAGCATCGGCGATAGCCTCCACGACTTTCGCTGCCACGATCTACAGCACCAGTAGTGAACAAAGTCGGTTAAATTTTTGTTCCTTTGGAGATGGTTCTCAGGAATTTTGGCAACAGAAACAAATGAAACTTGCAATAGCTTTGGGCAAAGCGAACACCTTACGGCTTTTTTCCTTTTTTCTTTCAGATCGAATGCTTTTCGTAAAGCAACTCCGGATGGTAGTATTGTGATCTGAGGAGTGCTCATATAAAATTAGCTAGGTTAAAGAAAAAAAAAATTCTAAGACCACCATATAAACCGGATCTGATGTATAGGAAAAAGCGCTCCAACGACAAAACGCTTCACTAATTCGAGAGAAACGAACCGCTTTCGAGATCGTTCGAATCCGGAACCGGCTGAATCGAATCAACGTTAGAAGCGATTGCCCTGCCGACCTTTTCTTTAGTTTCGTCGCTCGTCTCTGGTATCACAGAGACAAAGAAACTCGAAGGCGTGGTGAAGTCCACTACATGCCCGATACGTCCGTCAAAATTTTTCAACTTTCCTTTCCAGAGGTTCATTTCAATTTCCTCGGTGTCCTCCGAACAACTATAACGAATAAAAATGACAAAAATTTTGATCAGCATGCGGTGCTAGCGCTTATCACTGTTTCTTAGCGAATGCGAAAGATTCTCCCGTTGAACAGATGATCCATATCACTCAGCGTTTCCACCTTATCAGCAATGGGCATAAACGGCTTCCCTCTCTAAAAATATATCGACTTCCTTGAAATATTTTCCCTTAACGAATGAACACACAACACATTTTTGTGTCATAGAATATGCGCAGTTATGATGCAGACATGCCGCGGATTCAACAAGTGCAATTAGCTCATTGAAAAAACAACACGACCACCATAGTTGCGCTTCTACAAACGTCCATGCAGAACATTGATTTCCTACTGCAATACGGAAACTCCCTTCTACAGATGGACAATAAAATCGACAGCAGGAATGCGTAATCCCGCAAGCAAAGAAACGGGATTATCTATCCTCACCGACCTTGAACTTTGGGAAGAAAAACATAGAACATAGTTGTCAGGTTAATGTTCTTCCTTACACTGCTGGGTTGAATCAATCAAAAGGATACGCCGCTAAGTGAGCGGCGGTTCGATTTGCATATTAGAAGTATACCGGCGAAATAAGTAAGCAATCGTTGACGAAGCCTTATCAAATTTCTAAACTCGGTCGACAAAGCAGTGTAGAACACCTTGGTCGATTCGATGCTAACTCAGTATGGAAATGAGTGGAAAGACGAGTGAGCGCATAATGCACAGATGCACAGACGAATACCAATAGCTATAACGTTCTAGGAAAGGGAAATTTGCCTTGAGGAACAATTTTAACACTGATGCGTTTTTCCAATAAGTACAACAGAAATATTTCCTTTGATGGTGCAAATCGTGGGTGAGGCTTGAATAGAATTGAGGATGGATGGGCAACTTGAATGCAAAGCAAAGGCCCGGAAAGTCGCTAAGCTTCCTAGAATGCACACGAACAGTCAGCGAATAGGCGATATGTTTAAAAATTGTCCAAAATTTGCGGTTTTTCTCCAGGAAGCCTGCTCATGTTCACGCCAACGTCCCTTTGCAATAAACCTTTATGCTACATACGGTTTAAACCTTCCTACCTATGGTACTTGGGGTGTCCCAATGGGTCGAAGTGAGAAAATCAAGACCGCTTAAACTTTAAATAACTTTAAAATGAAAGAGAAACTATCAAAGACTTTCTATTGGCCAAATACTGTCCTTAGGGTAATTGACAACAATTTGAGCACATTCGTTAGTCTCGATTTCACCTCGACCATCAAGGTGCTCCCTTTATAAACACAGCCTAAACATTAACGAAATGAAAGGTGGATTAAAAGATGTCCTCAAGGAGAGAACGATGTCACAGATGGCAAAGTGACCTATGCACTTCCATCTGCCAAGAAAACAAACGGGAAAGCGCGCCAGATGTGCGAAGACAACGTGCACTTTTGCCGTTCGATTCCTCAGGCCAGCCAGCTGCCAAAAGAACGAGCAAAACATGAAAACTAATGTACTCATATTTATTTGATCGTATAAAGAAAAAACTAGCTTACAGATCCTTTCCAATATCTGCACTTGCAAAGACACTGCAGATGAGATCGTGTCTACTTGTACGTTTGTCTGCCTGGGGGTTTCAACTCATGCAGTAATCAAGAGTTAATAGATTTGATTGGTCCAGTGTAGCCAACTAAATAACTCCAACTTTAATGGATTCACAACCCTCAAACACATCTTTTAGTTTACCTACAAACTTGCAATATGCAACCAGTCGGGTATCATTTTACGTCTGCTGAACTTCACCTTACAACCAATCTTTTCGGCACGCTTTATTACCGATGATACTCGCGAAGTTGATAAGATTTGAGTGATCGGCGAGGTGGCAAAAGTCTTTAAAAAGCGAAGTCTAGTGGATGAGGGTTTCCGTTAATCCTCCGAATTCTTAGAATGCGAGTATAGTTTTTTTTTTTTCTAGACGAAATAGAAGGATGGCTTTTGAAACTAACCCTTCGAGCAGCTCGGACAGCTCTCTCATAAACTTCGCGCATTTCCAATAAAGAGTGGTGCAAATCATACAGCAGGATACCTACCTCTCGAAGTACGGGAAGGTGGAGAGGGAGGGGTGGGCATGCGGATCAAGGTAGATGGCAAAGCACAAGAAAGGTCGTGTACAACCCGCAAAAATATTTGGAGGCTTGCAGGACCGTAGGCAAATTGCCAGACTCAGTGGGCAGATGGGAGGGGAAAGGAAGAGAGGGAGGGCGGGGGGGGGGGAGGATGTGGGGAGAGAAGTTACGTATGTGTGCCACGAACAAATCCCATCAACACTCACTGCAGAAATGAAAATAAAAACCACATAACTTCCATCACAACAATAAATCAAAAGCGCAATCCGAGACATTTGCAAGCAAATCACACTCAAATACGGCAAATTCCTATCTTCAATTACGAGCTTGCAAACCTGAATGAAAAAATTCTCCCAATGAATGGAAAATTTCGAAATTTTACCGTCTTGAACGAGTATTTACTCGTTGTAAAAAGTATGGAATATGCGGGAATAATGTGCTAGAAGCATTTGAAATACGTAAAGCAAAGAATGCGAAGAACACTTAAATTCATCTCAAATTTTAGATGAATTCGAGCACGTACGCCTATTCCCGATTCAGATAAAAACCACTAGCACGTCTACAATTTACAACAAGAAATGAGAATTCCCTGCTAGTAGAAATCAACAAATCCGCCCACAACGCAATCAACCGTCCCCTCACAACCGCTCTGCACGAAAACAAAAATATGAATGAAACAAGGCAAACAGCGTAATTCCCGCTTCATCCTATTGCATTGTCTACCGTATGAATACTACGATGATCATAAAACCGTTTTTGATCTTTTTGTGAATTCGCGCCAATGAAATAATAAATCGACGGGAAAATTGTTATAAGAATACAGACAGCTGCCTGAATATCAATATATACAATTGCCCTCCCTCCCCCCCCCCCAAGATAAATCAACAAAACTGATGCGAATTCAATCCGCCAGAGAGAAACAACGCACAACCATCTCAAATGAGAGCATATACGTAAATGAAATCTCATAAAATGAAAGCAATAATTTCAATGTAGAATAGATATACAACAAGAAAGACATATTGCTGACCACCCAAGTGAGCGCTTTTTATTTTTAACAATTTTCATTTTCAATGTCGCTATATTTGCATACACACAAACTTTTTTTCCATTGAATTCTCTGCATTATTTCAATGTTTTTATTGTGTCTTAATAGACAAAACAAAAAATAAACTGCGGTAAGAGAAAATCGTTCAAAGAGCTTTGTGAACGTGTTTCCCCTTGAAATATGAAGATACGTTTCATCAACGGAAGACGGTATGAAGGCTTATAAAGATAAAACAATGGTCATTAGATAATGAAGTACACCAACAAAACTACATTGCCGACCTTGTAAGCAAGGCAGTATCCGACCGACTCATCCGAAAGCACAATAATAAATAAATCCATTCAAGGATAAAGGCAGCCGTTTGATGCAATAAGGTATTTGCATAAAATATCAACATTAAGTCAGATTGAAATGCATGAGCATAATAAATTTATGCATAACTGTGCCAAAAATTTAAGCTGGAGAACCGCTATGCTGTTTTTGAGTGCTTTGATTTGAATTTAGAAAAATTTTCGCATTCGCTTTCTCAGCATAAACTTTGTTTCGAAACTAAAATGAAATGGAAGTGATTCGTTACATCGTTCACTCAAATATATCAAATATTCCCACTAATGATTTTCGCATATCTTCTTTTCGATCAATTTGCTTATCTCGCAGAATATCACATCGTTCGTTAATTTGTGATCTACTTCATCTTTATTCTTCCAACCAGCAACTCTTTCCATCGTTCCGTGAAAGGTGCTATTCTCATCTGTCCTTTCATAGTAATTCGTCCCACTTGGCTGATTTTCTAGAGAATATTTGCACGGGTGATCCACTCCCAATTATGTAAGACTGCTCTAACTCATAAAGATTAAAACCCACGTTGATTAACTTTTTTTGTGTTGATCTACCTTCATTCTCTGATTGGCGTATTTCTTCTAGCCAAAATTTTTCTCTCATCAGGCGATAGTCGCTATCTGTTTGAAGGAGGTTCATTATTTCATTACTTCCCTATCTTTCATGAATACTGCTTTATCCCCAAAGACGCGTAGTCGACATTCTTCTTAGCTTCTCACCTAGGGCTTCTCCAAGTCCGTTTTTCCATAACCTTTTTGAAAAGTCTATTGCTCTTGTTATCCTGCTATTGACGCAAAAAACCGACCAGATATCTTTAGTAACATTGAAAACAATATCACAATCAACGCCTATAATAGGCAAATGGAATATTCTCCGTGAAAATGTTATAAAAGGAAATTGCGTTGGAAGTTTCATAAGTGAATCGTTTTGATGTCCACTCTATTGCAAATCCCATCATTTGAATTCTTCGATTGTCCAAATTCTTGCAATGGTCATTTCTCAAATATTTTTTATTCTCTCTGCCTTAAATTTTTTGTGTAATGTGCATCTTAGCCATTGGTCATTTTCTTCTCATTTATTGCCATCCTATGTCTATTTTGTGCTGCTCAGATATGTATATTTTTTTTCCGTGTATGAGATAAGGCGTACAAAATAATGTCCCAAAATGTTTGTCAGATAGGCGGGGAGACTAAGATGGATAAAGTTTCGAATACTTATGAGTAGAAAGCAAAGGGTTCGCATTTAATTGAACCTTCGGTTAATCCATCTTGCTGGCAGTCTCTCATATCCTCCCAGTTTTTAAACTTCTCTATTGACAGATTTCTTAAATGGACAAAGGTGGATACTTGGATGGGACAATCACTGTGGAAAAATCTCGACTTTCTCAACAAACAGCTTATTTGCAAATGAGTGAATGTTTCAATTTTTTTTTTTGATCAGACAGACGTCCTTCTACCACTAACGAGATGGTGTGGGTAATATTGGGGTCGGCGCACTTAGCCATAAAGAGACGGAGAGAGACCGCGCGTCTTCAGCGAGCGACGCGGCACTGGTCACTCTGAAATAAATCGTTGCAATAAATGTGAAAATATACGGTAACGAAACGAGATTTGGACAACGGATTTCGACATATTCGAAAGAGCATTAAAAGCTCTATTAGAATCAAAAATAATCTCGGACAAAAACAAGAACTTTTCTATAAGATCAATTTCTTATATGCAGTGCAACTGACATAAATTGCAGTGTCGCCTTATCCATTATCTCATGAGTCATAGTTGTGCATTTATGACATTGTTCTTAATGAATAACTCAATTCATGACACTCCTTGATGATTTAATGAATTGACGAAATCATTCGTAAATTGCATTAAACTCGTTGTGGCTCCCTATGGATGGACCTTTCATGCGATTGTACATGCACCAGTTAAGAATTCTTCAATTCGGCAGTTCTGGGTTTCCTTCATTTCATTTCTTTCCCATATAGGCATACTGGTAACGAGCATTGTAAGTTCGCTTGATGATAAAAAAGCCAACCGACACATGCAGCATGTGGTTAATTGCATTGCCGTATGCTGATTCCATAGAACACTTGTTTTCCAACATAGACCCATCAGGATTTTGCTTTTTCGTTTACTATGTAAATATAACGGTTAAAGCTGTCACTTTAATGGGATCTCAAAGAATTGTGAGATCATGTGCTGTTCTACTTAGGGGAGGGGGGGGGGGGGGGGAGAAAGGGAGTGAGCGATTGATGCCGTCGTTTCATCTTGAACGTCGTAAAAATATTATGAGGTAAAATGATTCTTTCATCGAGCTTTAACTGTTTTTCGGTGGATACGTTTGTTTGATGAAAGAAACTTTAAAGTTGATATTGGTGAAAAGCGTTTAATGGGAAGAATTGTTGTTTTCATTCCACTAAATGCTTATTGCTTCATTATTATCATTGTGGACCACATATATTGTC
Source organism: Baylisascaris procyonis (assembly GCA_037389465.1). Lineage (NCBI taxonomy): Eukaryota > Metazoa > Nematoda > Chromadorea > Rhabditida > Ascarididae > Baylisascaris > Baylisascaris procyonis. The sequence goes on along the minus strand of JAZARR010000154.1, from coordinate 1,996,836 downwards.
GAGTATTTAAGTGATATTGTGCATTCATTTGTATATAAGCAGTCACCCTATTCAATGAACTCATCGATTTATTTCCTGTGATAGATTTTATTCATGCTGTCGAATCGTTTTGTTCTCAGATAACATCTTTGTGCGCTTTCCAAATAAACATGAACAATTGTCGCCTTATTGACGATATGCCTATAAATAAGATGAAAACTCGGGAATTAGTGGTGCGATATATAGGATGGCATTTATCTGCTGTATTGAGAACGAAGATATCAGTGAAGCATTAATCTTTATTCAACGTATCAACATAGCATCATCATCATGAATAACATGCGTATATCAATTGCTTGGATTTATTTGTTAAATTCGAGGTAGTGAAATTAAATTGAAGCAAGTTTTCGAAGATGAATTGCCAACAAAACATCGCACCTTATATTATCGTTAGTAGACTTTCACTGTTGATGATATCGTTTCGTTGACGTGATTTCTTGGTGTTATCGATGCTGAAAATTATGTCATCTTCTGTAAACTGTTGTGAATGCCATGAGGTTTGGCTGGCTTTTTGTCTATGGATGATTTGTGGACGGAATCGGTCGTAGGAGAAACAAAATTTTTAAACGAACTTTATAAAACTATGTGAGAAATCCGATAATTGCTACCGTTCCTGTTCGATTTCTTCATTGCTATGAAGCGTCAAGTGATTCGAACGTTTGAATAGTTTCGGAGTTGTGTTACTGCATATCGATGAGTTCAAGTTCTAACGTCTAATGTTGTTGGCGTATAAGCCGCTCCTCCCGAGAGAATACTGTGGTAGAAACCTGGGGTTCAGGTCCCTCACCCTAGTGCCAACTTCGATGACCCTCAAGCTCGATCTTGCGCTACTCCTGACCTCAATTCGACCTTACCATTATGTCTAGTGTTTGTGCATCTTCTTCAGGTTTGTGCATCCAAAAGCTCAGGTTTATTCTACTTGCAAATTTAATTTTAGTATAGGACCATGCTATGGCCCGGACATGCACAAGTAAATTGCGAAAAGTATGGTGCTTTCTGCAAGCCACCGGCACCTTTGCATTATAAGGCGTTGAATATGATTATAGTAATATCAAATATCTCGTGCTATTGTTAGAACCCAGTTCTATGTTGTATATAATTTCGATGACGTCATATAACCTGCACCCTTACCGTGTCCAAGTAGAATAAAATAGTGAATGTGAAGTCAACATCAACCACTTCTCCTTTGAAATGCATAACGTTTCTTTTGAACGAAGGCAACCGTATTGTATTTAGTGATATAGTGAAATGACATCGTTTCTATTCGATGGGCAGCAACTTTTTGGGTGATTTGTTGGGTGCATTAAGTTTAGAAAAAATTTTTATGTCCATTAGGAGTCAGCTTTCAAAAATTTCAGAGAATGAAAGTAAAAAGTTTCATTGAACTCAGCGTATCAAGTGAAATAGCACCTTGCCCACCATTGGTCAGTCTTAAGATTGATTCGCCGTAGTAACAGTTACCGACTGGAATTTCTCTTGGTCAGAAGCCGATTGGTCAGTAGTCGATCGAAGGCGTTACCTCATAATCGAAAACGTATCCATTTCTTTTTTATGATCAAAGAATACTTGTGTAATTTCATGTGGATAACAACATAAAAGATTTTAAGTTGTTAACAGATATTGCTCTTATATATCGTAGTCGTAGTCTCGGTTTCAAAGAACGCTCACTTTTTTCGTTTTATCACGCGCAGTCGAGTTATCAGTTGCGTAGTGTTTTATGATCTACAATCTGAGAATAAACCGGCGACTATCGATTAAATGCTTCGATGATCTACAATCTGAGAATAAACCGGCGACTATCGATTAAATGCTTCGATGATCTACAATCTGAGAATAAACCGGCGACTATCGATTAAATGCTTCGATGATCTACAATCTGAGAATAAACCGGCGACTATCGATTAAATGCTTCGATGATCTACAATCTGAGAATAAACCGGCGACTATCGATTAAATGCTTCGATGATCTACAATCTGAGAATAAACCGGCGACTATCGATTAAATGCTTCGCAAGCAAGAGGAGTAGAACGGTCACTTCTAGAGTGTTCGATGCGTTTCGGGTGGTAGGGCGATTTGCTGCCCTTGTTTCGTTTAAAGATTGACGTTTTTGCGGGTGAAGAATTTATCTTTTATTGGGTTAACTTTTGTCAATTTTTTCATTATATTCGAAGTAATCCAGTTGATGCTTCATTCAATCATCAATATTAAAGAACTTTTTGAAAGAATGTTATGGTCGTCTTGACTGACCAACGTGATTTTAGAATCCTTTAGTGATAATGTAGCCTCGTTGAACGGATAGTTAGAAAGATGAGATGATTTGATCAAAGAACAAGGTTTAAGCTTTTTTATGCGCTTTTTGCAAGTTTTCACGAAAATACAATATGGCCACATTATGTCTGTGCATGCACATGTATATTTCTTTCTGTGTCCGCCTCTCTGTTGGCCAATTTCAATTTGCGAACCACAAAAGTTGGTAAAACTTGTTCGGTTTAGTTTACACCATAGAGATGAGCCTTCAAAATTTACCGCTTTCCACTTGAATGTCTGATATGTTAGTTTTTTCTCGTGTAATATTGATGACTGATTAGAAGAAAAGTTATTTTACGTACAGCCAGAAGCAAACAATCGAATCCTTCTTTATGACTTGTATGACTGGTTGAGTTCATGAGCCGATGCACTTCTTGGTATCTTTCTTTGAACGCTTGACTACTAACCTGGTGGAAAGGGGGAAGGGGGGAAAGGGAGTGATAGGTGGAAATGGTAAACGTGTATGTTATTTTCTTTACCTTTCCTGCCGAGAAAATTTTCTCTTAGGTGTGCTGCATTTTCAGAAAAGAATATTATTTATTTTTGTTTATTTGTTGTCTTTTATTCGCTCTATATTTTTATATCATTTGCTTTATTGAAATAAATGGAGTGTGCTTTGTGAGATTAGCATATGTTAGTTATTGATCTCCGTTCAAGTTGTGTTCAGTTGGCGCATTATTTTATGTTTGTATTTTTCTGTCTTTGATTTGATTAGACAAGGGCGAAGGTCTTTGACAAAGGATGAAGGAAGATAGAAGGTGAGCAAGAAAGAGAATGAACAACCCTGAAGACCTGGAGACCTGAAGACCAGGCTGACCCAAAGATTGGAGAATGCTTCCACTGCTCCACCTTGGTCTTTCAATCGATGATGTGTAATTATGGTTGTTTGTTAATCCATTGTGGCATGTCGTTAACCGGAAATATGAACGACAGTATGAAGTTGTGACCACGCAGCCATGCAGGTGTGCCATGAGGACGCAGAAGCATGGGGTTGGCCGACGAATGTGGGCTAGCATCCAGAGTTTCGATGAAGGAGTCGGCGAAGAAGAACCTGAATATGAATGACGAGAGAAGCAGTGGATGCTCGATGAATCGAGCTATGGAAGAATAGGTCGGCAGTGACCAGTGGTCACGAAGGCAGGATGGCGTTGGACCAGTTAGGATGGATCGAGCCATGGTCACAATCGAACAGTCATCAGCGTTGAAGACGACCATATCAGTTGAACGCAAGATAAGTTACTTAAACCTTGAGGCGCGAACGTGTAATAATCAGTCTTCGATACTCCTGATTTCTTCGCATGAAGCAAAGGATTCCACAAAAGAGGTCTTCCTTTGCTGAATTGGATTTCCTCTGTCAAAGTAGCACTCATCTTCTTTCCGTCGTCCTCCCAAGCCTTTCTGAAAAATTTGCAATCTTACGGCGTTCATAGAGTTCATCGGTTGCATTATTCTTATATAAATCACACAAGTCGGCACATGGATAGGGTACTTGACAGGATTGGTGGGGTTTAATTTTTCTTTCCTGTACCCGACAAAGGCAAATTTTTTTGATGTTGCAGTGGGTACTTTCATATGGTTATTTTTTGAGCGGAAAGGTTTTTTTCGCTTTAAAGAATTTTATGGAATTTCTTAGGAGTTTGAAAAGATTACCACTAATTCACCGACCATGAAAAGGAAGCTAATCTTATCGACTGCCATATTCGTATGCCGATATTGATGATTAATGTAAATCAGTTGAACTCAATGATTTCTATAAGATTGCATGGTTGGTCTTGGCAGGTTGGTAAACGAAAATGCTGAGTGTGAAAATTGCCCGCATTCACTTACATTTGAGCACGCCGAATCGCTCATCCGGAGGATGGGCATTCTTGCTTCACTTAGGTGAATCTGAATTGCTGCGGATCCAAACGTCTCTTATGTATTCCTCGTCCGGTTATTGACACCGTGAAACGCAGAGACGCGTCAATCATGCAAAGAAGAGCAACCTTTCTATACTCATTTATTAATAGAGATGCGGGTTTTGTAATATGTTCAGCCACATTTTGCGTCACTTCGATGGCCTGAAATCGTTGAGGTAGTGAAGTTATGCATTGTGGCGTGATTGGAAGTGCACAGTAGGAATTATACACGAATCAAAAAGAATCTGTAGTGGATGGTTGTTTGTGACGTTAAACAGATTTGTAACATGATTCTTTAGGTTTATTTTGCTCTAGTTGAGCCGTCGAATATCTCATTCAAGAAAAACGGACGAATTTTTATAAGACCGATTATTCGACGACACTGTTTGATATTATTTTTTTAAAAAAGTACTGGAAGTATTTTTGAACCTGGTAAAGAGAGGTGTCGTTATTTTTCTGTAAATGATCTGAGCATAGAAAAACGAAAGGCCTCCAGAAAAGAAAGTTCGTTCTTATGCAGCCCAATGCCCGATAAATTTGTGGCGCAATAACATACATGTTTCGGGCCAGGATATTTCAGGATTAAGATTGCAACATTTCAATCCCAAATTAGGCTGGAAAAATCACAGTGCGGACAATTATAAAGTTGAATCTCATACTGTCCTGTTCATAACTTGCTGACTAATAGTTCAATTAATAGAAATATTTCAGTAAAATTGACATTTTACTCTACATTGTAGGTTGCAAAATTTTTGCAATTATTCAGCGAACCATTGTGTTGGGGAATTTATGCGCGCCTTATTTTCTTTTTTTCTTCTCTGTACATTGCTGGATACTTGTATTGAGGTGCAGCTGTAAATTTCTTTACTCCCTATAGCTGTAATGAGACAGCTTCCTAATTGGTTTATTTCTTTGCCGATGCAAATTCTGTATGATGATTTTCGGCAATCATTAAATTGTGGAGCCGTACTGTGGCTGAGTTCCAGTACGGTATCCTAAAAACCGCTGAAAAGGAGTCATTGGGCGGAAATGCCAGCTCCTTAGCGGTGACCTGTAGAGATTCCATTTCACCGTTGAAGAGCGACATTGGGCGTGAAGCCAACTCTTTAACGGTTGCCTATAATGACTTCACTGTGTTGATGAAGATCAGTCATTAAGGCCGTGCCATCACTTTACTGAGGGTCAATGACCCCGTTGAGATGTTGAAAAGGAGTCATTGGGCGTTCATGCCAACTCCTTATTGATGGCCAGAAAGTTGTATTATGCTCTACAGGTGTTCCTAAGGACTAATCTATATTGGGGAGGTTTAAAGATTTACAGCTGCATACTTTGACATGTGATTCGTCGCTTCACTATGTGAAAAAAAAGAAAATACGGCGCAAGATGGGGAGTTTTAAACCACAAATGGTTCTGAATTATTTCATTATGAAGCCACTGAGCGATTTTCACAATTACTCTGAATCATTCCCCCAACAGACGCGTTTATAAATCGTAAATGCAAACATAATCTCAACACACAGTGTTGATGAGTAGGTAGAAGGGGCAAGTATGTTGTTATCAATCACTCTGGAGTTTCGAATTTATAGTTGTTCGCATTGTGGTTTTTCTAGGCTAAATTGGGATTGAAATGTTGCAATCTTAAGCCTTAAATATTCTCAACCATAACGTAAATGTTATTGTGCCACAAATTTATCGGGCACGGAGCCGTCTCAATGAGATATTCGATGCTTGGCTAGAGTAAATTAAAACCGAATATATGAAGTACAGATTTGTTTGGCATTAGCAACATCCACCACTGCAGATTCTTTTCGTTTCATGTTTCATTCCTATTGCTGATCTTTCATGCATCACAATGCATGCTTCATTTATCTCTTCCATTGCATGCCATTGTGGTTGCGCAAACTGTGGCAGACATACTGCAAAACCTTCACTGTGTTTATTAATGAGTTTCGAAGGGTTTCTTCGCTTTGCACGACTGGTGATTTCTTTGTGCTTCGGTGGTGTCATCACGGTGAAGTATATGTGAGAGGTGCGAGGTTCACCAGTAATTCGTGTTCATCTAAGCATTACAAGAATGCCAATCTCCTCCTGTAAGAGCGATTTAGTGTGCATATGTAGTTGAATTGGGCAAATTTCACGTTCATCATTCTGTTTGCATTGTGCCAAGCCTTTTTTTTTGGATTTTTGGGGAAATGACGGTGAGGAATTTGTTTTTACTTTGAACCGTTTAATATGTCTCCACATTGGAGTAGGCAAAATGTCAAAATTCTTATTTCGTTTCGAGTGCCTTGAAATTTTTGCTTGGATCTGGGTGTTAGGAGAAGGAGCTTTTTCAATTGAAAAAAAATTTTAAATGTTTTGATGAGTAGGAAATAATTTGGGTATGCCGGTTTCTAAGAGCCGTTGCTGTCGCCCGCTTAATTTTTACGAGTTTTCCAATTTCATTCAAAAATACGTCAGGGTAGGATTCTTAGAAATGCAAGGGAAACTTCGGCTGAGAAGAACATCATTTCATCGACCACTATCGTGTCTTCCTTTGTTGCCCGGTACTAGAGGAGGTCTTCATGGGATATGGTAGTCATTTTGACTTGCAATAAATGAAGCATCTAGACGGAGGAGCGAAGGGGCATCCTGTTTAATTTTTGTAGTTCCCGGATGGTTTGGATTTTTTTTTTTTTGCCGCTCGTTCAGTTTGCAGTGGACAACTTGTATGTTCAAGCAGAAACAAAACAATGGTTGCCTGGACTATTTGAATTTGGATTATTATATCGTCAGCGACAGTTGTTCGGTCCGGAAGGTACGAGCAGCGACTCAGTTATAAGGATAGCGGTAATACTTCGAGGGAAATGGTTGCCGACTAGATTAGGAACGGTGGCAAGAAACATTCAATTCATCACCACTTGGTTTTTTTACTTTCTTTATAATTTTCCATGTTGGTCTCTTCTTGATCGTGCCGACAAAATTGAAGATTTTTAGAATGGTAGCTATAAATTTGCTCGGAAGTACTGGTATGAAATGTTTCCGCTTGAGCAACAAAATTTAGTGCCGGTTATCTGTTTACCTATTTTCTCACTGCATCAATGCAAATGAAGCCTATTGCAATTTCGGAAATAAGAAGTGGTCATCTGAGCCTAAGAAATCGTGCTAGAACTCTCCTATCAATTTGAAAAAAAGATCGGTAAAAGAGGAGACATTTCTGTGCAATTGACGCTTTTATTTTTGTGTGAATTTTACGAAGACGTTATTCGTGTGCGGGTGCGGATTTTTTCGCTATACCATAGTAAGTGATAAGTGAAACATAGCTATAATTACTTGTTAAGAAATCACCCATTTCGTCACTATTAGTGAACAGACTGAACTCTCTTTCCGCCGCCTCAAATTTTTGAAAAAGGTATTTATCAAAAAATATTGATCCATTCTGTGGTAATTGATATAGGCAACATAAGTGTTGCATAGGATGAGCCCACTGGAGCTATATTGCGCGTAATTCAGCGTGAATAATTCGGAAACGAATTTACTTTTAGTGAAATTGATCGTCGGTTTCGAGCAAGCGTGTTGGCACAATTATGCAAAAAGTGGATAACGCGAAAAGCGATCGCGATCATCAAGCGTCGAAAACGCCGGAGCCTCATTCTTCAAATGGTTAGCTCCTAATTATTGTTGCACGTTTCGTTAAAGGTTGACGATTGTTGTCAGTGATAACCATTTTCCTCGTCAGTTCCATAATATATGATTAAGGGAGGTCTAAAAATAAATTATTGTTGATAAAAGGCACTGATAAGCCAGTTAAGAATAACTTTTGCGGAAAATTTCCCTTTCAAGAGTAAATAGTCGTTGCATCATTTTTGCTTCTTTTATTTGCTGTTAATTTTCGTAATTAAGAGTCCTGAGCTATGATGGAGGGACCGGTTAGTGTTTTATTTCCAGCCATGATAAAAGAAAATGCTTATTTGATCAAGCATTATCGTTATGCCCCAATTTTTTTTGCGAGAGGGAGGGGTATAGCTCTTGTTGATTAATCCTGTTCTATCTGAACCAGGTCCGCATGTTTTTTTTTTGCAGTCACCACAAGTTGTTATATCAAAAATGTGTGGCTGGAGTAGTTAGTTGTGTGTTTATGTGAAAAAAAGGCACTAATTAAGTAAGAAAGCGGTTTATTCGCTTTGAATTTGGAAGATGATCTCTTCCAGGCATATCTTTGGCGATTTGCTGCACAAATTTTCGCCATACTTGCCGCACCACCAGTGCACATTACCATTCTGAGGGCAACGAAAGATGCGAGGGAAAACCGAGATAAGGAGGAGAGGAACATAGCTTATTTATTAACGTTCCTCCTCTTATTCCTCAATATCATCGCTCTGCGATTTGCGAACTTGTGCGATTCTCCATAGGATATTCCTCCACCAGTCAGTACGGTAAGTCTTACCTCAGCTGAATTTTGGAGATTACTTTCCCTCTACTTTCTTGAACTTCTCTTGCGCCTGTTTTTCTTTCTTTAGCATAATCTCTTCCATTATGAGTGTTTAGATGTTTCTCTTTTGCACTAATTTCAGTTTATTATCCTCGTTTATTTGCGTCGTCGTTGATTTGGAAGTCTCAAGTCTTCTCAAAATTATTTAGGTTTTATGCCTCGATGGCATAAACAATATTTTTGTACCACTTTGCCAGGCTACGATTGTTCGATACTTTTAATTTCGTTTCCTTCTACGATCATTTTGTTCACTTTCATTATATATTTCATTCCGAATTCGGAAATAATTAATGCTATAAACTTTTTGCTTTAATTGGAATAAACTTTATGTTAATTGAAATCAAGAAATCAAACTTTTGCTACCCTTGTTTTAAATTTATATTTGATTAGAAATAGAGGAAAGGTAGTTGAACCTTAAAGCTTCGATCTTCATTTGTTTTGTGGAGAACTTATTTATTTTGTGCTACCATAGGTTTTCAATGGTACAAAACACGTGAGTTCAAGTGTTAATAGGTACGAAATTGTTGGCAGGGCGTCATAGTTTGCAGCTTAGTTGATTTATGGTGCAAATATACGCCTATATCTCAAATAATGCTCTATCTTTCCAGCGATCTCTCGAGTACTTCTGGTTCGCTGCAGATCACGACGAGGAACATTGGATAAGATCGCCGAGCTATTCAAATTTCTTGGGGGATCGGCATCTTCGCTACTTCATACAGTCAGAGGTTAGCACTTGCTGTTTTTATCACCATCGAACTTTCAATGATCATCACCAAAGATTTCATTCTATTTAATATGTGTTCCCTATTTGTTATGGTAGAAGCCAGAGTTGAGGTGAAGGATGGAAGGTTCATCTGTAAGATTTGAAATTGGTTATCATTTTTACTTCATGAGATACGTCCCAGCTGATTTTGATTCTTACTAAAAGTTTCCATCACCAAGTTTTGGAGGGCGTATATTCAAGTAGTGTCTATGATTTTCCCTGAGGTTTTTACAGAACTTATAATCGACAAAGAAATTTTTGAGATCTCCTTCTATAGTGAAGGTGATAAATATCGCGGGGATGTGAGTATCTTGCGCAAGTAAAAGTGGAAGAAAAGAGAGCGTTTTGTGGAAAAACCTTGAAGTGTTTTGCGGCGTTCGAAGAAGGAGGTGCGACGGGGACGGGGGGAGGGCGTATGGCGGTTCTCTTTTTTATGGGAACTTATTGTCAGAGTTTTACATTAGTCTGTTTACATCGTGCCTTATCAAAGTTGTTTCATTCTGTAATTTAAAGTGATAGAAGAGTAATGGACTTTGAAAAAAAAATCTGCAGAGCTTAATCCCTGGCAGTATTTTATTAGGCAGAAACTTTTTTCTTTCGCTGAAAGCGAATGCTATTCTATTTCCGGTTACTCAGTCATTTCGTAAGTTGTCATACTAGGCGAGCAAGTTTCTCGAGCGAGTTTTAGAATATTAAATCGATCTAAGTGCTGTTCCATTGGAACCACTAGTTTACAGCTTCATTTATATTAAACCATAATGTCCGAGATCACTTTTATTTGGTGATCATTTGATGGGAAGTTCATTGTAGTGCAAATGTTTCTACTGAAAACATTCACATCGAATTTGGATGGCAACAAAAAATGTTGATGAAATCAAAGCAATAGAGATTTATTTCTTGGGTTATTTGCTTCTTTATCATTTCCAAAGTGGAGTTTAAGGGCGCGATAGTTGTTTCATTTCGAATTCACTTCAAATCCTTCAAAACAAATAAGTTTTTTTCCATCTGGAATATCAAAAAATATTCCACACAACTTCAGAATAGCGAATTCTCTTGATGGTCGATTTGGCGAAACGCCTGAAGAAAGGAGCAGTAACGAGAGGGCGGTGGAATATGAAAGATCGAACGGACATCGAAGGAAAGAGGTGTGATCTTAATTTGTGCTATTGAGAGTTTATTGGCTGCTTCTTTCGTGAAATTTGCTCTTAGCTGAGAATATGTTTCATATGTGAAGTCGCTCATGAAATTTGCTCAAAATTAGAAATCAAAAAATTGATAACACATTTTTTCAAAACAATGAGCGCATTTGATAACATATTTGCCTAAACGAAGCATATTTTCAATTTGCGGATACTCGTAAAACATTTTTTTAGATTCAATGTTGAATTTCTTGTGAAAAATTCACCTTGCATACGGTGAGCAAACATGAATGAAGAAGGCGATTGAGAGAGGTCACATTTGAATCTTGACCCTTGATGTGTGATCTTTCGCAATTTATAGTTGTCTTTTTCATGGTAATGCTGAATGTACCGAGTAAGCGTGGAAAGCATATTGTTTATAATTCACCTATTTTCTCGCTCATCACAAAATAGGGAGGCGGTTTTTATTTTTAATTCCATGATTTTGATTAGCAGTTAGCACAATTTGTGAAGGTCTTGTTTACTTCTATATCAGGATCAGTTGGTATGATTGTAGCGTGTGATACAGTATGAAAATCATGCAGCCGTTGGAGATTCAAATTGCAGACCATTCGGTTAAGTTGTCGACTGCAGTAAATGGCCTTGTTTTCTTTGTTTCGGTGCTGAAGATAATTGAATAAAAATATTTTGTGCTTTGTCGGCTGTCACTAAGTTGCATTGAGTAATAAATTTCAATCATGTCAACTGTTTGAGTTTTGTGGTGGATAACATTTCCATCACTCAATAACTTTATTTTATTGCAGGTACCAGGCACCTCGTTAGCGACAGTTTTCGTTACCAAGCATACATCATTAGTGGAGGTGAGAATTTTCAAAATCTTAAATGTCTCACCCCTTACTCGAGGGAGGTTATTAGTCGTTCGAGGTAGAAGAGTTAAAGGAAGTCAAACTAAATGATGGTGAGAAAGTGCCTTTTAATCTTTTTTAGCAGTGAGACGGTGTGAAAACAACCTTCTTAAACTAAATTTTTTTAGAGAATTGTATTTTTTCTATCTCTTATTCGTCATTTCATCTAGAAAGCACTATGCGGCATATCTCTAAATTTTCGATGCGTAATCGGGATGTTGTAAATACGACGATATAGTTAATCCGAGCTCAGTCGATCATAACCGATTCTTGTAGGGTGAAATGAGCAAGCATTTGCACATGGGGAATTAGCATCGCATACATTGCTGAAAGATTGTCAATCACATATACGCAAATTCTTCTACGCTCATTGAGTATTTGCTTTTCGAGGTATTTCATTATGCGATCTCATTGTTCAATGGGCTCTCGAATGCATTCCGTGTGATATTCATCGAGTGTTTTCAGATTGGCAGGAGAAACGACTAGCTGGCAGAATAATGGAATCAGGCGAAAGAAGTGGATAGGATGGCCCCATTCGAGAGCTATCTAGATAGACGAACCTATTGAGTATGCAGAAGGCGACGAAGAGATCATGGTTTCCCGCTTTATATTGCTGTATTTTGCAGTTTTCTGTAAGGCATGTGTTTTCGCATTTTGTGATTCTCTGTGATCTTCTTCATGGTTGTTGTTGTTGTTTCACTTATCAATTTCTGCTGTAATTGTTGTTATGCTTTATGTTTCGCCACTCTCGGTACTTTGACTGGGGATTTTATTAATGACCTTCCGGGGGGGGGGGGGGGGGGTGATTTCAAGTCGAAGCAGCTGGACCGAGAGTGGCGCTGGTTAAAGCTTTGCCTATGTTGTGCTCACACTGAATGAGGCCAGCTGAACACTAGGCCGTGGTCGTGTCCAGTGAGTAAGGGAGTCTACGTCAGTCATTTGAAGATCGCACTGGCGTGTCTGTAGCTCCGCGGATTGCTGGGGATTGCAGCCAGGAAGGGTCTAGTTAGCTTGCGCGGCTCCGGATTAGTTTCTCAGGCAGTCAAGCCACAGTGTAACTTGGTATTTTGCGCCTAAAATAGGCCGGATTTTTTCGCCGTTTGTTGAGGTGGTGTGGGTAACCTTAATGTTCGAGCCTTGAGTCCTGCATTGAGCCGTAGCCGTTATTTTCCGGACGCAAAGGTGTTGAGTGCTGTGGGGTCTTTGGTGTAGCCTAGGCCGTGGCGCTCGTCTTTGATTTGTGAAGTGGTTCGGATGTTTGTGCAGCTTGACAATTTCATGTGTGGCGCACGTTTGACCTGTCATCGGAACGCTTCGATCGCCTCCGCGAGCTGGTGGGGCGTGACTTTCTGCCTGTGCGTAGGAGGTGTCCAGCGAGACTGTGGGTTGCGCGTGGTAGATTTTAGGCCTCTACAGGAAATCTTCGAAGGTACCAGGAGGGGCGGGGAGGCAGTGAAGCCTTGACGTGCATGTGGATAGTCTTTGGTGGCGTTCAGTAGTTCGGTGCGATCAATGTTTTCATCTGTACGTAGGCGCCAGCGTGGGTGCGATGAGTCTTTTGATCTAGGCGTAGATGTCAGTATGTGGGGTCGTCCAACGGTCACATTCGGCGGTCTTCGCCATTATTCAATATTCACCAAACGGGCGGAGGGAGGGCAATGAAATTTTTGATCTACATATAAGTACTCTTTGGTGGCACTCAGTAAGTGGGTACGATGAGTTTTTTGATCTACGGGTAGATAATATGTGGGGTCATCCAACAGGCGCTTCAGCGTTCCTCGGCGGCATTCAATACGCACCCAAGGGGTGAGGGAGAGGCGATGGAATTTCGACGCACGTATGGGCAGTCTTTAGTGGTATTCGGTAGTTAGATAAGATGAATTTTTTGATCTACATGTTGATAGTTTACGGAGGTGCTCGGGCATGGGTGTGACAGGTCTTTTGATCTACACGCGGATCTTCCCTTTTTCGCGTAGGTCATTGCAATGATCTCTCACACCCATTCCACCTTCAGTTGCTGCCACCTGTCACTCGTCTTATTTTTATAGGTGGGTTACAGAGAAATTATCCCCCATGGGGTCACGGAGGTGACTGGGTAGAAAGGATCTTAATTTTTGGATGTCCCAGTTCTTATTTTTGTATGTTTGTGTGCTTGCATACCACGTCTTGACCTTCATTTTTGCTGGCAATTTATGAAACCGGTTGGTCGGGCGAGCGAAGCGTAAAGTTGATGACTGCGAAAACCCTTTGGGCGACTTCCCCACTTCCAATTAGTGCCGTGGCATATTAAGATCAATTAGTGGCACGCTTCCGATGAGGAAATATTTAAGCACGATAACTCGAACGATTCTGATAGGGAAGATATTTATCGTCATATCACGAAGGTATAATAAAGTATAAAACAATTATTTATTTTGAAAACGTAAAAGAATTACGTTATTTTCCTGGAAGGTCTTATTCCAACAGTGATAGGTGCAAATATTTCGACAACAGATCAACGCTAAGTGATGTGTAGGTTTCGATGTTACTTAAAATAAATAATAATAGTAATAATAAAAACAGGAAAAGAAGAGCACAAAAATAGCCATCGGCAAGGTGTCAAGTGAGAGGACATTCTTGCCAAGGCTGTGCAACTGAGCACTTAATAAATTTGCTAAAAAGTATTTGAAAAAAAGAAATGAGAAGTGCACATCAGAAATAAAAATCAACAATGAGCATGTTTTCAGAGAGGAATGTGCACCAACACAACTTTAAAGTAGTTTTAAAAAAAAAAGGAACAAACATCCAACAGCAGTATCACATGTGAAATCATTCGACACATTCCATCCCAACGAGATGAATATAAGATTCGAAGCGTAAGATCACGAAGGCGGAAATATGTTTGATTAGGAAAGGTGAGGAGCAAGGGATATAGACTTTTTTTAGCGTTTTTGTTTTAATAATATTGTAGAACTTCCTGTGGCAGTACCGTTATTCAGTCGTTTATGTGGAAAGAAAAACATAAAAGTTAATAACCAAAATTCCGAGAAGAACATTTTCCGTTTTCGTGATTTCTCGATGCCAATTGGCACAGAGTGACAGTGACCAAATTTTTAAATCATATCTACGGGTTCTGTAGCTAGTTGAAGGTCCATCTATTCCTTCACCTATGCAGCTTGCTCACTCGAATACATCCAAAGTTTACATGTTGAACTTATTTCTATATCTTCCACAACCGTGGCCTTACTCCACCGCGTGATTTAAAAATTCACTCATATCTGCATCGAACCACACGAAATTTTTTACTCCGATCTTGGGCAACAAGGTATATTTCATTGTCCACGTTGGTTTTCTTGCTGCCGTTCGTGTTTTCTTACTGCAGTGGCATTTGCATTACTACCCAAATAGGCTATATATTTCACTATTTTAGCACGTTGCTTCAACCTCTTTATTAGCTTTTCAGGAAAACCCCGTTCGAATATTTATATCATCCACGTTCATCACATTATGCAATCCATGATGCATCGTTTTTTCAAATTTCCGATGAAATGTGATATCAATTGCTGAGAATTAAGTTGTGCGAAGAGATTTTGGTCAATTTTTTCTGTGCTTTGATAGTTTGTTGCACATCGCTTCTCATTTTCTGCTGTTGTATTTCTGCGCATCGTATCTTTATCTTTCAGCTTTTTATTGAGGTAATGCACCAAACAAAGATATGCTACATCATGAGATCAGACTTCGAGGTTATCATAGCATTGGTTTATTTCTTCCACCATGATGTTAGGGAGTTACAACAACATTGCGTTACTTCCTGAAAAGCATTTCTAACGTTGCTAATGACTCTCAAGGAGTGTATAAGGCCTGGTTGGCTTTTTATATTACAAAATGCACAGCAGGAGTGCAACAAAACTCTCATTTAATCGTTTCTCGAGGTGTTGCCACGGTTTTCCGCTAGGGGGATGTGGTCCTTTTGTCAGTCTTTTCGGCATTTCCCCCATGCTCGGTCATTTGCGCCTTGGCAGATTATTTAAATAACAATTCCGAATAGAAATGAGGCAAACAACACGTAGTTTGAGACTGATTTTTGCAGCGATGTCAATTTAGAAGCGCTTCTTGAACATTTTCACAGTGAATTATTCTCTCCTAATTAAGCAATACAAAGAGGGAAGCATATGTATCAGCAAACTATACCTACATTTTAGTCGTTTCTCTAAAGTCCTAACAGTAATGCTATTTCCGGAAGGAACAGTGATTGCCTCATAGAAAGACATGAGTATTATTGAAGAACTGATCAACAACAGCGTTCCTTTTCCTATATAGAATGAGCAAATTTGTGAGCTTTGGGCGAAAATATAGTTAAGACACCTTCGATCTATCAGTAAGAAAAAAAAAAAATTCAAAAAGTTACCAATCCCAAAATGCTTTTTGAACGTTTTAATTGATCGAAATTAGAGTTTTTTTTTGTAGAATTTTTGATTATAAAAGTTATGAGCGGTTAATTTACTCATTATAATAATATTCACACGAAATGTTTTCATAAATTTTTCCTCCATTTATTCTATTTTTTTTTGCGTGCAAATAACAAAATTCAATAATATCTCTAAGGTATTGGAAGTTTATTTTTAGTTTCTAGTATAGAATATTCGAATCATTGAAGCATTTGTGATTCATTCATCGAGTGTTGAATGTTAGCGAACGGAAGGGCACTAGCCGAACTTTGTTCGGATCCAAGTTATGACTGTCGTACAGCAGGACCACTCTTCATCTTACTGGTGAGTTGTCTATTTCTAATTGTTTATTCCGTTTATTTCTGCGTAGTAATTTTTTCACAGAATCGAAATACTTATTCAATTCGTATAAACATAAATTTTAAGGCTTCTAGCCATTTATCCACTCACTTCCGTGTTGAGTTTCTCCTTCATTATCGTTTTCTTTTCTTTAATAATGTTTTTTTTGTTGGCATATTCCCTCGCTAAATCTTTCCTCTCTATAATTTATAATTTCCCCCCGAATGTACGCCAGTTCTCGTCATCTACAAATTATCTCCCATGGAATAGGGATTTGTGCGTGGATATCATCTTTTCCCTTCCATCACTCACCTCTTAAATGCAATTCTCTCTATGCTGAATAATTTAGAATCACCTCTCAATTCCCTAAGCAATATTCGTTGATTTTGAAATTTACGAGTGAATGCATTCCTTCACCTCTATGAGTTCTCATTCGAATATCCATCGATTTTGAAAAGTTCAGAGGACATAGATTCTGCAACGTATAATCTGGGCAATAGAATAGTTGCATGTTTATTATAAGCATAAAATTTTTGCCTTTTTTTTTTGCAGGAAGATCGATGGAGACCCGCTTATGGAATTTTGAAAGCGAATCTATTGTTTATATTCAATCGTTCGGAAGATGTGGGCATTGAGGCGCCTTTCATTTTACTAATCCTTGAGGATTGTTATATGGAATTATGCGATGATAATACAACCGGACGAGCTTATTCTTTTCAAATCAAATTCAAAACGTTTGTTTGCTAAGAATTTGTTTTGTAGGATGAAGAATCTCGTTAATGAAGTAAAATGTTTTCGGGTTGGAAATGATGGATTGCTAGTCGCTAGTCATAGTCGAAACTGATGTCTCAGCCTTGATATGGAAGGCAAATAAGGGAAGTGGGAAGGGGAAAGGGCCGGCAAGAGATTGTAAACACTAAGCAAGTGTGAACGTGCAAAAATATTTGTCTTCCTTCTTGACGTAATAACGCCACCCGCTTTTTCTACAATATCTTTGCAATGAGTTATTTCAAATTGAAAAAGTCTCACAAATTTAGCTCTCCAAGGCATTGGTTATTAGGAGTAGTGAATTAGGTTGTTCTATGCATATAGTTGCGGTTATTAGAAAGTATTGGCTTTAATTAATGCATTAATACGCATAAAGATGAATGTTTTTTTTTTTGATTTTTGGAGAGTGGAGAACTTTGATTTGCATTTTATCGTCAAGTATCTATGTAAACACATATGCACATAGAAGGGCTAAATTTTTTTATTTTGTTTTTTTATCGGTCCTTCAATCGGAATGAAACTTTGCACGTTCAGAAACTATGCAAAATAAAATTGCAGCTGGAGAAGAATTTCTGCATTCCTTTCTATTTTTTGTCAGTGTATTGTTGTTTGGTTCAAATTTCTTTACTGATGCTGAATTGAATTCACTCGACTTTCAGTCGACATTTCTTGGTTGCGTTGCATGGCCCACTTCTCCTTTCCTTGGAATTATAGCCCTTGCATGATTCACAGCTCCCATCCCCCTTCTCTCTGGACTAATTTGTACTAGACGCGGCAGGAGGAGTAGAGCTTTCAATGCATGATGGAAGACCTAGATTAAATTATGTGACTGCGATCGGGTCATCTGAGTGAAATCTGTTGGGATTCTGACCCATCTGATTCAAATTTAGTGAGTTCTTTTCTTTAATTGCAACCATGCTTAACAGAAAACAGCAGTTATTTCAAGATTTTTTTTATTTTCGCTTTCCAAAAAAAAGTGTTCCACGGCATGTAGCAGCGGATACTGTCTATGAAAAATTAATACTTTGGGGCAAAGGTTAAAATTTTTTCCAAGTGCATTATGATGACGTCATTTTTAAATGTTTTCTGACTGCAACGGAAGGACTTTTTTGAAAAACTGCAGCCAAAGAAAAACTGCAGTTTTTCTTTATTGAAATAAACAACTCTTATATGTTCTGATTTTCTTGCTCTTAATTTTAGGACAATAAACAAAAAGATTGTTGGAATTTAGCTGTGGCCGAGAGGAGATAAAACATTTGAAGTTGAAGCGAATGAAGCGAACCAAAAGTCCTGAGGGATTTCCTGATTTTATATGAAGTTTTTTTTTTGCGCTGAACAGAGGAACTCTGTGCATTTCGCATCTTCAATTACAAATTAGCCTCGAAAGTGGTGAAAGAATGATTAGCTTACTTAAGTTGTAATATTTAGACGAGATTCATAGGAAGTTCCATGCAAGTGTGACTGCATTAAAGTAAACTTGTTAAAGCTTGTGGCGCATCTTCAAAGCGCCCCCTTCCGCTTTCACCTCGCTTTAACCGAAAAATCCTAAAATCGAGCCGGAAGAGGCGCTGATGCGGTGGGATGTTGTGAATATTTTTTTTGTCCTTGATAGGATTTTCTTTACTGTTTTAATGATTTTGCTTATTTTATTTGATCTGATGCCGTCCTGAATGATGACTTCGTTTATAAGCTCAAAGAGTTTGAGGGAGGTATTCTTTTCATAACAGTCTTTCTAGAATGGTTTTCCTTGTAGAAGCAACCTGTGTGCTCGAAGGGTGGTCGTGTGCAAGCTTACATAATGACACATCTCTAAGTATATTAAAACGTGGTTTGCTTGAAGTGAGGTTAAATACTATCGAATTGTAGACGTTTCGAGGGGAACCATTGGATCCATTGTTATAGGATCAGCGCTAGTGATGGACCCGGTTCACCAGATCGCAAGAATATCTCTATTATGGCAACCTTTCTAGCACCCCTGCCAGCCTCGTTGATGTTTCATTAATAGTAATTATCCCACTCCAGAATTTCATAATATCCCTTTATTTTTTTAATGAGCATATAAGGTGATGTATATGTGCATCCTCGATATGGCGTATTTGCCTGAGTATAGTCCATAATCACCAGTAATACTCCATTGAATAGTAGTTCCATATTGGAGAGTTGCAAATAGTAGCAGAATCCTTTTCAAATGAATTTATATTCCATCCATGATTGTTTCATGCGCTCACTCGATGGACGTTATGCTTTCATGCAGCACTATGCTGCACGTGAATTTTCCAGCACTGAAAAATATCTCTTTGAACGAGAAGTGAAGTGAATTGTTAATGAAGAAGGAAAAACTCAAGCACCTCTTCAATACCTAGACTTTTGTTTAGGCAGATAGGGTCTACACATGCACTTGAATTATGATGTCTGATAATATTATAAAATCGTAAATCGTATGATTAGTTGGGATAGCATTGTTACTGCTGCATCGGACTTGCCCAAGATAGTGGGGATCTGCCTAAAAGGGTATGGGTAAGGATGTATAGCGATAAGAGCTTGGAAATAGGTCATTTGCAATCATTGGGTGTGAAAAAAAGATTTGTTCTCGTAGACCGGGTAAAACAATACTTCAGATTCATTGGTCATGAGCCACTGTTATTATTTGCAGGACTGGTCGAAACTTCACAATGGCTGCCGAAAACTTTGAAGCCCTCGAGAAGTGGATTTCGATGTTTACGGTATCTTCCATTGACTACATACGATTGACGAAACAATCGTTTCAAGATCAGATGAGCGATACAGTCTCGAAACGAACCGCGCAGTCAACAGACGGTCAAAGTGCCTGAAGCTTGAGCTGTTAATGACTTCCTTTATAATGCCTTCTCAAATTGTACTTCCTGGTTCCTCAAGCGTTGCCTTTAAGAAAGAAATTTTCCGAATCAGACAAGCTTTCTTTTCTGCTGTTGCTGAAATGCATGAAGTTTCGGTCCCTTATAGAACTTTAGCTTTTGTTTGAGGAATAGAGGAGGGGGATAGTTGGGACGTGAGGTAAACAGGGCTGCGAATTTGATAGTCCAGCGAGAAGGAATAAAGATTCTATCGTTCGCTAATTTTTTTAATGCTCAAGATGTTCATTTTTGCTTGAATCATATTTCAACAGTTAAAAGTGATTGCGAGGTTATATTACTTGGGAGGCAAATCGTCGACTTCAAGATCATCAAAAACCATATTATTCTTATCGTTTTGGCCGCATCAAAAATCACACACATATCATTGCATATTGGAAGCGATTATAAAGATTATTGAGGGCGTCGATTGAAAACTATGGGTATTTGTTCTCGAATGGGTTCTTCTCTATGCTTACCGCTCAGTATAGTGTGTTAGTTCAGTTCTCGAATATTTCCTTATTATTTCCATTGTTGCGAGTTGAAGTGTGATCTGCGAGATGTCATTGCTTATTATCTTTTTTTGCACTTTCAGCGTTATTCAACAACTCATTGTGGTATCTTTCTTATGGTATTTGCGTATTGGACTATTTGGTAAGGTAATATTAAAATTGTATTACATTTCGAAGACAACTCAGGTGTGTTTTGTTTACCGCTTTGATTGAATTGTTTTCTTTATTTCTTTTCATAGAGTAATTCAGCACTATTTTGCTTTTGTGTGATATCTGTGTAATGGGCAGCATATCCATGGTTCGTCGTTAATTGAACCTCTTTCTTTTTGTTTTACTGCATATATTGGTTATTTCATATTTCTGTGAAAGTATGAAAGAGTACCGGTGATCTTTGACTAGTTGTTGTTGTGCCGTTTTATTTTATGCAGTGCCTTTGACTTTCTTTATTTGCCTCTTTCGGTATTATTTATAAACAAATATTCGTTTTGCTAGCCAGTCGACTATAGAAAACAACGTATCACTTGTAATCTTATTCTCAAATGAAAGAGACGAGTTTCCTGAATTAGACATTAAGAGCTGCTAACTGATAAGGGTGAAGATTTTTTAAAAACGGAAATATCCAAGTTTGGGTATTTTTTGATATAGGTTCCAACTTGTAGAAAAAGAACGAGTATTTTTGTGAGGAAATGTTTATATCTTCATTACTACTAACCTTTTCTATCATATACTGATTGTAGATGGTCAATATTTATTTTCTTTTTAGTTGTTTCGATTAACAGCTATTGAATATTGCAGCTTTATTGCACTATCAATGGGTAGGGCTTTATTATCTAGCTGAAGTTTTTTTGTCACAAGAGTATAATAGGTCGATATTATGTTATCGGAGTGGTACATCAGCTGATATGCGAGGGGGGATATAGTATTGGAATGTGCATTGCCTAGAATAAATTTGAAGGATCATAGGATGTAGCATAATATTGAAGCTATAAAATTTATATGGCTCAACAATTATAGCGGTCATAAGATATTATATTGCTTTGCTATTAGTCTATTATTTTCCCGTCAGTAATGAAATACCGAAGAAACTTTGTTATTGTTTCCAACAGTTTTATAGTGTCACTGTCGTATTTAATTATACCAGCTCATTGATGGGTGTTTTCAATAAACATATTCATTCTGTTGTGCTCTCTTGCACATTTGCATGTAGGAAGTATGGTATTCCGGTATTGTACACGTATTTGTCCCCGTACTTGGCTCTACTCAGGAACCACTGAAGCTCGAATAACCAATTTTGGTGGATATGATCTACATTGTAGATCATCTCCTACCAGGTTTCAAGTTGTTCCATTAGTCTTGAAAAGACTTGCAAACGGCTGCAAGGACTTAAGTGTATTTAGAACTTACCAATTCTACTTTCAATCGGGTGAAAAGAACAAGTCCCATTATAGAGGATCTATTTAGGCAGTCAAGCCATTTAAACCTTGAATATATAATTGCGTATATGGCGATTGATCAACTAAACTTTGAAATTGCCTCACTTCAATGCCCACAATTTCGCTTTCACGATATTAATGTGCGCCTCACTATCAAGGGCTAAATTTACGAGAACAACATCGAAATACTGCCTTTCACATTAAAGGCGTCGCATTGGGAACATTGCGTTACACTAATGCCGTAAAATTGTGAGATTGCAAGTGATCATTCAGCGGCAATCGGATCGTCTTCCGTTCTCAGTTCACTCGAGGCAAGTGAAGATAGAAGAAAATGAAAAAAAAAATGTTCCATAATGACCCATTTAAAGAACCTAAAAAATATTACTGGATTATAT
Organism: Baylisascaris procyonis; assembly: GCA_037389465.1. Taxonomy (NCBI): domain Eukaryota; kingdom Metazoa; phylum Nematoda; class Chromadorea; order Rhabditida; family Ascarididae; genus Baylisascaris; species Baylisascaris procyonis. Next base: position 1,974,569 of record JAZARR010000154.1, on the reverse strand, counting down.
GTTCTTCGGCAAGTAAGAATGAGATGATGATGGGTTTCGTCTTGATTAGATGAACTCTTTCACTTCTTCGCTTAAAAGATTGGAAAAATTATATCCTTTTCGTTTATATGTCACAGTGTTGTTTATAACTCACATTTTGATTGCATATCCTCCGCAAAAAGTTTCGAAATCTGCAAGTCTTATGGCTCCATGTTAGGATTCATTCCATACTGCACGTACAAGCTGTCCCAAATATTTTAGCCCGGTCTTTAGACTCCAATGTCTTGGAAAGTCCGAATCTGCATAAGGACTATGATTGAAGGGGAGTCATTCACGCATTCAAATCCCTTCTGGGTGTTATCTCGGGCGTAGCTGCGATGGTATCACAATCGTGACCCTTCGAGGGTACAACCGCAAAAATCAGCTCAGGCGAAAGGCAGCAGTTCAAGTTGCAGCAGAAGTCGAGCTCATCATTCATTTTACGATGTATTGTTGAATATGGCTGTTATTTTTATTTCTGAATCCTCATACTTCTTTCGTCGGGTCCGAGATGCTGGGACTGCCTTTGGATGAGAGGTCGACGGTCGTTTGCATTTGAGTTCCCTTAATATTTATGTTCAGATCGCCTTCAAGTTTCACCGCGAGAAGGCTGCGAGTGTCCAGTCGACGAAAAGATATTTTCGAAAAACTTGATCTTACTTCTCTTTTCACCTCCAATGTGTTCACTGAAATCGGAAATATTATTTTCAGTTTTTCTAAGTTGAACTCAGAATGCTTTAAAATATTTTTGCGCTGAAGTTTAGTGACATTTGATTTTCGGTAGATGTGTCTGTTTGCAACCCTTTTTCGGTTTTCTCGAAAGGCTAGGGCCAGCAAACCGTGTCAACTATGTTCGGATTAATAAATCCTTTTTAACAATTCAGTCATTTGGCACAATAAATTACAGTTGTCACATAAACTGTGTGATTAGAACGCTTTCAATCGTTATCGATGTGAGCATGCATCACTGAAGAGATAACAAGTAGTGACGAAGCCTCGTGGATTCGATCGAGAAAAATTCGAAGGTGTTTGATCAATATAAAGAAAGCCTTCCTTACACACGTGTAATCGCTTTATCTTATCAGTCAATTCGTTTTTGTAAGCAGTGGTGTGGCATGAAACTAGGATAGCATCTTCACCTCCATAATCATTATGAGAGCTATTCAGGGGCAGTTGCTTCTGGTTTTCGCTTTCGGCATATGCCAGGGTGCTAATAAATGGACAGACCGAATCCTCAATCTACCCGGTCTAACATTTTCTCCTGGATTTGAGCAATATTCTGGTTTTCTATCGACCACTGCAGGCAGTAAACTGCACTATTGGTTAGTGCATTCGAAGCAATCGATTTCACAAGCACCCGCTACTATCGCGAATGTGCGACTGAGAATCTGCTTCCCTCAAAACAGTTTCCTTTTCTTCACCTCCTTCCTTAACCTCTCTTAACGTTCTCCCTAATCAAGGCCCTTTCTTAACTGTGTATTTCCTTCCTTCTAGCAGCTTCGACAAGACTATCAATTAGACAGCAAATCTTCAGTAATGGCAAATCAAACTCATCTATTCTAATTGAGTGAATGAAGAAAAAATAGCATACGAGGAATTAAAGCTTCATACAAGACACAACGGACGCATCGCCGCGCTAAGCGAAAAGTTCAACAAGTATTGCATGCGGCGAAGGGGCATCAGCAGCTAATCTTCCGCTAATCATCTCTTCTTTCCTAAATAATGGGTGAGAGTGCAGACCCAAACTCGATTAGAAATAATAGCGGATGCACGCTGCTCTATTTTTGCCAAAAAGATCTGAAGCGATCTAATGATCACAGTACTTTTAAATGTATTTAAAAAAAAAGATCCCTACCATGTTACTTTTAAGTTCGCTTTTGATAAACCCACTGATAATGTCTTGTCTATTAATTCAGAAGGAATTGAGGCTAGCGTTGCTTCATTTGTTGAATATAATACATCATCCAATAGCTGACATCCAACATCATTTTCGACGTTGCTCAATCGATGTCGGAGGAAGTTGTGGACATTTCAGTGTGTCCGCTTGTTTGCTCTGAATTCCTCTTTAATTTCCTAAGCGGATTATCATTTGATTTAGTAAATGATGGATGCTGTAGCAGCAATACTGTTTTAGTTGAGAATCAACAATGAATATGAGTGGCGAATAGAGACCAAATATTCACAATTCCACATACGGTCCTCATCGTCTAAGTAGCATTGAGCCAAATGCCCCATCCATCTGCTCGATAGCGTCTATTGTTGAGGGTATAGGTTTCCGATCCTAGCTGTGCCATTAAAGGCGTGCAGTTTGATTTTGCTCCACTAAAACGCCGACCAAATTTTTACAATACTGTTAAGCATCATGGCCTTACGTGGAGTTATTTTTTGGAGAACTTTTACATTTTTGACGCTTAAGGCAAATAAGTCACTAATAGTTGTAAGTGATAAACTGAAAAATGGATCAAACAAATATCATCTTGGTTTTACGAGAATCACTTCTATATGCTATTCGCAAATTTGTGCCTAATAAGAGGGAATTTATGCTATTTCTGTTCTATTCGAAAAAAAAAATGGCAAGAACAAACCGTCTATAAAATTTGTCTTCTATCCAGTTACCTCCTTCTTTGATGATCCTTCCGACGAAACAGATGAGCTCAAAGACCTTTTGCTATCCACAACACCGAATAGCGAAATCCTCTAGTAGTTCTTATCGATGAAATTATCAAGCTTAGAGGTGTCTATATATCAACAATAGTTGCGAATAATTTTCAGACATTTGGATGCGTTCTGAAAAAATGAAAATTAACTACTTATGATGATGAGAAAATTCTAATGTGCTCATTTCGTTTACGATCAGAGGACACTTATTAGTATCCATTATGAACTATACGAAATGATGCATCGATAAAACAGTTGCTTTATATTCGTTCTTTCAACTATCTCACTTCGCATCAATTCTAAATTGAATTACATCTAATAGTTTAATCTACTGTGTTATACATTGTAAATGTCATATTATCTATTAATCAGTAATATCGTTAAAGTTATGCATTAATGATGCCGTACAATATCAGTAGAGCTTCGAAATCAACACGCTTTACGTGAAATTATTTAAACCCATAAATGCACCATTAATTAAAAACATGAGATTATTTAAGAACTATGAGTGCAAAATAAAATATAAAAATGAACAAGAAGATAGTAAAAATGAACTTTAGGCTATCAAATGTTTTGAGTTAAATGGTCGCAGTTCATTTATTATGACCAGATCATCACAAGATAATACGAATTACCGTTGCCCATATTGCTTAACGTGAATTACGATTATTTTTGGTTGTCGTCATGGATATATCGTTGCATTATATATTCTAAATAAAAAATATAAATCATTTCATACAACTATATGGTCTTCGAGAAGTCAACTGAAATTTTTGATAAATAACACTGCTCTGGAAGGGAATTTTTAAATAAGTGGCTAAAGAATGCTGTTGTATTGACCTTTGTGGTGTTTTTAACTTCGAATCGTTCCGATATCTGTTTGCAATGAGTGAAAATTTTTAACGTGGTTTTTCTTCAATAGCCACTGTAAAATACCGCTGGTAGACAAGCAATTGCCTGCCAACTGGCTGATAAGCGTTTGCATCACTTTTAATACACTCGCGAATTGTTTAGTTGAGACAAACTGATAGCGGAATTGCATCATGCTGCTGTATAGAATGCAAAATCTGGGCAAACATTTTGGTGGCGTTAGATAATGTTTGATGTGCACTTTTCGATCGAACTATGAAAAGATAACACTCCATATAAGTAAGAACTATATTTAGAGAATATAATTGTGACACAAATGTAGCAATAAATAAGTTCACTGAATTTTCATTTATAAACTTTAATATCAATGTTAGAAATCGGAAACATAGGGTGGAGGATGGTAATTAAAGTTCACTAATGTGGGAACAATAAGAGACCAATTGAAGTTATCAGCGCAATCAGCATGAACATTGATCTCAAAATTAATCGAAAATCTTAACTCTAACGAGGAAAAAACATAAAATTCAGACTTCAATTTTATCAAAATTTAAGGAATAATTAAAATCCTTCCATAGCAACAAGTTCTTCCTGTAAGATACGTTGACGTTTCACTAAGGAAGCTGTCTAGGAATAACATTAAAATCATGCATAATAGCAAAGTGAAATCAGTTTGAAGTGAGTTGATGCTTTGATTTAAACAATTTCCTCATCTTTCAAAAATGTAAATTACCAAATGCATTTATGTTTCAAAATGGTTTCTGCGCGAAAAAAACAACTCTCAAATGAAAATTTAGCGGAAGTTCAATCGCCACTAACAAACACTTCGGAGAAGCATCTAAGTCAATTATGGAAGTACCCATTTGAGCAAGCTTATTGAACAGCATACATCTCACAGGTTAGTGGAATCGCAGCGGGACCCGCAGAATGATCCGCTTATCCTCTGGTTGAATGGTGGTCCTGGCTGTAGTTCACTTAGTGGATTTTTCACCGAACTCGGCCCATTCAGAGTCAATCCAGATGGGAAAACGCTCTTCGAGAATGTCTTCTCATGGAATAAGGTTAGTATCGACCATATTGAATCACCAATTAATAATACTAAAGAATTCATTTTCCATGAAATTAGACGTGCAACAACTGACACAATTTATTCACACGTAAGCATATATGAGTCTGATATGCTTTAGATTGCTTTGCAATTGCATGGAAAAACGCTTCACTCGGCACAGAGATTTAAATTTATATCACTGAAGGTGTGCCAAAGCCGAACGATGTTAACAATGGCAAGAATCAAACGTTAGAATTTTTTTTTTCTCGCTCACCCGTCTTATTGGTAGCAAGGCGAGTTCGATAAAGCACTTTCGCCCCATGAAGACATGCAGCGCAGTTATCACATTTTAATTGTAGAGTTGCTTCGATGGTTGACTATGGAAACTATTGTATATAACACATTCTCAGCAATGCTACCAGTTTAACGCTTATCTACGAATGCACCCATATACACACATAGGCATATTAACACAATGATTTCAGTGAATTATCACATCGTTTGGGGGCAATTCGAGCTACAGCGACAAAACTACAAGCTCACCATTTTTCATTTTAGAGATGCATGAAAAATCTTTTTTTTTTGGTTTCAGCGGTGAAGGTTTTATCGTTTGCCAATAAAAATTATGTGCTCATAGCAAACATGAATCCCTGGAGGGTTTTTTAAGCGATCCATCGGTAGGACAGGCCAAAGTTCACCGGGAGTTCTGGAACGGTCCACTAATATTTACAGTCTTTTTTTCGTTTCTATAGTTTGCATAAACTATTTCACAGCCTCATAAACTTTTTCCCTCATATTGTTCAGAAAAAAAGCTTTGACCTCCACAGCGATGAATTTTATCTCTCGTTGAAACGCTGGCAGATTTATGGCGATCCTGATTTCCTCGAATGATTTACTATTTTCATGTCTCTACTTGTTACATTGCTGGTTTCATTACTTGGTTTTCTTGCTCAGCAAATATGGCGTTGATTACTTTCTAGGGCGCAAACGTTCTATTTTTGACATCTCCACATGGTGTGGGATATTCTTACAGCGATGCGAATCCAGTTGATCGAGAATATAACGATGAAAAGGTATATAACACTAAAATATTTCATTTCATTCTATTTAATGAGTGCACACGTATACAAATATACAGCTGAAGAAAAAAAAATCCGTATATTAGAGTTGATATTTAGATGTTATATCGATGCATGTTATAAATACTGGAAATAGAGGTGATTATCGTTTCTGAGTAGTGATGCCTTTCAGTCAACTCAAATTTTCTATGCTTAATGGTTTCAATGAAGGTGCAAATGAAGGAACCCATTAAATATATATAAATACATAGCGTTGAAGTGTTCGCCAAAACCTAGTCTTACTCTTCTTAGCCGTAATAACGTTTCTTTTCTCACTCCTCTTTACAGCATTTCCGTCTTTACAGCGTTCTCCTTTAGATGTTTGTATGTCTCTCAGTTTCTAAGGATCGCTTTCTTGATGTTTTATCGCTTATAGCATTCAAAGAATGCAAATTTTTATGGCTTTTAGTTAAAGAATTCTTGCTTTGTAACAAACTGCAAGCCAACGACGACAAATGATTCCATTCAAGAAATCCAGTTTCTTCATTCTGAAAGGACATTCCCTCGTTTTTATTTAGTATTTCGCATTTCGCTTTTCAGAATTCATTGTATCAATTTCATCTCGTAAAAAAATATAAAAATGACGTCATTTGCATTTATTTCTCATTTCAAGTTTTTAGCATATACGAAGCGATAGTTACTAAGCAGTCAGTCACAATGGTCGTTTCGTACAAATGTTGATGAATGGTCTGAATTTTAGACAGCTACTGAAAATGCCGATGCTGTGAAAGAGTTTTTCGAACGTTTCCCCGAATATCAGAATAGACCGTTCTTTGTCACTGGTGAATCATACGCTGGTATCTATGTTCCGACGCTCTCAAGGGAAATCATTAGGCGCATCCTTGTAAGTTTTTCTTCATTCTCTCACGATAAACGTTCTTAGAGCTAGTGGATTCCTAGGCTAAATAACTTACTTGTCTCGGAATTAGTGATGAGGGCGAAAGTGCAATCGATATTCGTAAAGAATGATGCATTTCCACGTATACAAAGTGCATAGTGATGCTTTCCCGTTCAAATATTACAGATGCAAGCAATATGGCAACATGGAAGAGCAAATAGCGTGAAATGGGAGGAGGATATGAAAAAGAGCAATTTGAAAAGAGCAGAAATGTTCTCGAGGGAATCCGAATTCCATAAATACCACGAGATGGGAAAAGGGAAGGAAGAGATCAACGAAGATTCCTACTCATGGTCTCTTATGTTCTCTCACCTTCCTGCGTAGCAAGATTAATCTATGATTGTGCTTTTCTTCTCTCTCCATCTGCAACGGTTTATACCCCTAGAATAGTCCTGAGATGGAGTGTTTTTTCATTGGCTTCGAGAATAATAACAATTACAATTCAAATGAAAACTTCGACTTGATGTTATTTTCCTTCACAAACATCGCAAAACGAGCTATCAAATAATTCAGAACACAATTTTCAGAACAACGAATTAGCAAATGTAAATTTCCAAGGATTCGCAGTGGGAAACGGTCTTATTGACTATTGGAAGCAGATAAATTCGGTGATCGGCCTTCTATACTATCGTGGTATCTATGATAAGGAGTACGTTCCTTATATTTGATCTATACAAGTTAATGGAAACTTTATTTCAGATTATGATGTCTATATGAAAGAAATGAATCTCTAGCAGAAAAGCATAATTGAATTATATGAATTTTATTGCTTTGTTCAGAGATGAGAGACTCGATCTATGCGAGCACATATAATGTGATCAACTCAAATTATTGATTATCTCAAACCTTTCAATATTCATATATATTTCAACTTGCGCAATATAAAAGAAAAAAAAACATTAATGACTAGTAAGTACTGTAAGCACAATCAGCTAAGAGTACAGTAATCTCGAAAAAATTTCAAAATATACAATCGCATAAAATAGTGAATATTACAGCAATAAGTGTATTTCAATTTAGGGAATTCGATTCACTGCAGAAATGTTGCAATGATGCATCTGCTACTACATTCAAACCACTCGGCTACTGTAATTTTTCGCAGTATGTTGAAATCCAAGCAAGAGGTGGGAAAGTGGTCGAGAAGACCTTCTCGGATCCAACACAAACCACTTGCGCACAGCTCATAAAACAAATGTCCTATGATCGCGTCTGGTATACAATGTAAGAAATTTCATCGTTCATAGTAATTCAATATTTTTGTTTCATGCAACTGAATTGAATTATTTAGATTTATTGGCTTATTAGTACCAAATAAAGACTTATTGGCTTATTAAATGAAAAATACCATTGAGCACTTCACAATCTTCCGACGGTAAATTTGAAAGAGACTGATAGAGACGTAGAAATCGGGTGTCCAATACCAATTCTGCTATAGATATTTCTGATAATTCATTAAATAAGATAGTCAAAAGGCTGCATTTGATAGCCGGATAAAACTTGATCGATATTTTGTGCGTTTTGCAACAAATGCTCCGTTAACATGAATTTGTTTCTTTGCTTCTTTAACAAAAAAAATAATAAAATAAAATAAAATAAAGTAAAATAAAATAAATAAAAAAATAAATCCTCAATCAACTATTTGTACCCGAAGAATCTAAAAACAAAAAAACATCATTAAATGAAAAGATTATGAATTAAAAACATTTTCCATACGTCAAATATGCGGTAAAATAGGTAACGCTTAACAACATCAGTTAAAAAAAAAAAAGGCATTCTATTTACATAGATACAAAGCAAATATGACATTGAATGGTCTATTCATTTGCTTGCAAATAAAGACGATGAACAACAGAGAAATTGGCTGATAGTCGTCATGAAGTCATTTTTATGGTTGCTAAATGTTGTCGTTTTCAGTGACTGCTTATATGCAAATAAAATAAGATGATAAAATTAACACAATCACATGTAATGGATGAACATTAATAATCGCTATTTTAAGTCTGATGGTTTGAAATTCAATTATCTGAAAAATAATAAAGGCAATTTTAAGCCTCCAACTTCCTATGGCTTTTTCCGGACAACTTTTTTCAGGATATCGATGAGGAATAAATACTCAAATGCGGAAGCTCTTCACTCGATTTCTTATAATATATGTTGCGGTTTTCATTAATCGCAGATATTCATAAACTTATTCACAAATCTTCCTTATAGAAGTCTCTTTTTTTTCAGTAACGATGTGTACAACAGCTATCAGGATTGCTATATGGATACAATAACAACTGCAAGCATGAGAGCAATGCGCCAATCGGATTTCAGAAAACGACGATCTCAAAAAGCAATCATATCTGATGGGAAGAATCCATTCTTCGATCAAGGGGTAATCATATAAAAATTTAGCAAAGTTCATGATTGAGACGGAAAGAGGATCGTGAATAACGAAATTCTTAGAAGAGAGGCGATGACAATTACAAGTACTTCAAAAATATACGACTCGAATATTTGCTGTACTCGTTGAATCAGGACGACTATTGATGATGGCGGTTAACGGAACTTGTGGAAAAGATATTTTTACGACATTTCAATAAAATATTAAAATAGATCAGAGTGGAAAAAGAAGCCAAATATGAAATCTAAATTAAAGAAACGAAACTAAAAATAGAGTAAATTGAAAGAAGTGAACTATATAGAGAGTTTAAAGCTATCATTTGCATATGTGTTGCATAGAAAATATCAAGAGCCATTCAGTGAGATTATTTATGAAACGATTAGAAGAATGCAGCAAAATGGCATCAAAGCATTTCACTCATATGAGAAAACAAATTCCGATTCAATAATTTCCATTAAAATACGTGCAACTATTATTCTTAAATCTATCATTTATAATAAAGCAATTCCCATTTTTTTCTATTACAAAATGTCAAATTGAGATTGGTAAGCAAAATTTATCGACCTCAACAAAATAATCGAAGAATTTTCACCACTTGAATCCACTTAAATCGAAATGCAGACTTAAAACGGCCAAAGTTGCGCTTTGAGATGACATTTGAAAATAAACATTAGGTAGAGAACGCAGTCCTTCGGCTGCTTTAGTTATATATCTACCCTTCGTTGTTTCAACTTCAGTGATTCCCGAGTAGAAATACGATCAGAGAATCATATCGACGCATTCGCATCAATGCAATTTGACCTAAAGTATACTATGCAAATGCAAGTTTGCGAAGCGATTGAAATTTATGCAATGATTGACAATATCTCTACTGAAAATTTATAAATAAATTGCATAACTACAAACATTTTATTTCCTTTGCATTTTGAAAATAATTTCAACTGATTTAAAGAATAATCTAACGTTTAGTTCATTGATTGTTTTATCGATATGAATAAGATCATAATTTACCAGCTCTTTTCTTGAGGACTGAAAGCGATTGATCGATTTCGCAGAATCATTTTGCAATAAACGGCTCATAAATGCAAATCCCCTAGCATTCGAGTTACACTCCGTCTATTACGTCCTCATCAATGTTATAAGCATCACTAATATTGACATCTTCTGCTCGTTTGCACTCTAAAAGATGGATTAATACGTTGGAATGTCAAAGAAAACGTCTATTTCGGTGGTATCTGTATTTGTATTCAATACGCCGTCTGTAATACTCCATCGCAGATCTTCACAGTTATGTCATATTTGGGGGATATACTATTGCGCATTCTGCGATGGAATATCTCATGTGCATATTGAGTGTTTTTTGTGGAATATAAGTAAGCTTGACATGTTTTGATAAATGCAGTCGAAAGTGAATATGGCCTCAACGGATGCACAACAAGCATTTCCCTGTTGGATGGATGTAGCAACACAAAACTATCTGAATTTGCCCGAAGTTCGAACAGCGCTCCATATTCCTTCAAATGTTCCATATTGGACCGCCTGCAGGTATGCTAATTTGTTCTTTCATTAAAAATTTAATTTGTTCATTTTTATGAAAAGAACTATGCTGCCGTGAGTGGATCCATCACCTTTATCGTTTGAAAACTAGTCGAGCTTTCTGTCTAAAGAATTTATCAACAAATTTTCTTAGGGATTCAAATATGCAGCAAAGCATTCATCTGATTGATTGATTTAACGTCCCTTATAAGCATCATAAATGTTTGTTATTCAATTGGTCGAGTTGAATTGAACTTGTTCCTAAACTGTGGTTTCTTTTCATTATGCAATCCAATGGGCAATGTGAAATTACAGTGGGATGTGAAATCTCGATTTTGAATTGTAGTTTTGCAACAGAATGAGAAGCATGCCAAAGGTGGCATGATTTCCCCGTTTCGTTTACCTAAAATAGCTACTGTGAAGGATGATTTAGGAGGACATCTTATGATCTCGTTCTAAATTTCATGATCCTTGCTTCATTGCTTCTCGAGTTGAAGCTGGATGGACAGATAGGCAGACAAATGGACACACATAAACATGCACGGGATGCATCTCTATAAAACGCTGTGAAAATGTGCATAAAAATGAATGAAATAAAGGCTTCAGTCAATAAGAATTGCTTCAGCTCTTAAATCGAGGTTTCCATTCATCTCATCCACAATAATAACGTATAAACTTTGAATGAAACCACTTCAACAGAGAACTGTTTAAAACTCATTCTCAACACTAATAAAGCCGACCTTTCAGTATGATGGTTAGTATGTATTATACTTGGCAAACCTTCGATACGGCACCTATTTTCGAGGAAATATTTCGTTCCGGTAAGCAAAATCACTATGCATAACGCTCGCTATTCAGCTGTTATTTTTTGATTTTTGAACGGGAAGGAGAAGAGTGAAGGGATTTATACGTTTAATATGGTTGAAACGGAGCAGAACACTTCAAAAATTTGATATGAATGAGCGATTCTTGCAGTTGTCTCATTTTGTCTAGAAACTTTCATCTATATTTCGAATGAAAACGAATTCGGAGTTCCATTATGTGTCAACGCTTTAACTGTAATTATTTTGTTTGACTTGCAGAGTTTATAGAAATGAATTTCCATTATGCTGTCTGCCATTGTCTATCGTGCTATTTGTCATTGTCTGTCGTGCTGTTTGTCTTACAGTTGCATGTGTTTTCGATCAATGAGAAACCGTCAGTTAGGAGTGTTTAGTCGATCGAAATTAGACTGTCTCAAATTATAGCTCTTCACTTCTAAGAGTCACGGTTATTGCTTTCAGTATTGTCGTATAAAAATACAACCATTGACTAATTCATTCGTAATTATTTGTTAATATTCATATATGAATATTTTACAGGTCTTCCTTTACGAATTCTTATCTACAGTGGTGATTTGGATACAGTATGCAATTTCCTTGGTAATGAATGGTTTGTCGATGAGTTGACTGCCAAAAACAATTTCACAAAGAGCACTTGGACGCAATGGGACTTCGCTGAGAGTGAGAAATTTGCACCCGCCCTTGCTGGTTATGAACAACAATATAAAAGCGCTAACGGAAAAATTGCGCTTGATTTCGTTACTATAAAGGTAAGCTGCTTATTTAGCAACCGTAGAGATGTATTATATACTGTAGATGCTTGTATAAAGTAATTAGTTTTCTATATGAATTGAAAAATTGGTCAGTGTTGCAAATTTGCAGGGCGCTGGTCATTTTGTTCCTCTCGATCGTGGAGGACCATCATTGCAAATGATCGACAATTTCCTACAAAACAAACCCTACAGTAATCTGACTGGTCTCGATCTTGCAAAGAAACCGTTGCTTTTACAGTATCAACCAGCTCAACCACCACAGTGTAAGCTATTGATACGCTATAGAATATTATAACAAATGATCTTATAACAAATATTATATTATTATAATATTGCGGATATTGATGAAATTTTTTGCGATCGAAAGATCAACAAATGATATTGGAATTGAAAAGGAAATTGAGCTGAATCCTCATATGTCACATAGTTCTGAGAGTGATTAGGAAGAAACGCCTTTCCGTGAATAATCTTTACACAATTCTATATGCTTACCTTTTCTATCATCAAATGAAGTACAAAACAGACGAAATTTATCGGAACATATGAGAGTTCGTTTGAATTTTCGCTAACCAATTGTGTTAAATTCAAAGAAAAGAGAAAACATTTGAATAGGATTCTATATTTATATGTTCCGATATTTCTCAGCAAATATCCATTTTTCAACAATCTATTTCGTGGTTTTGTATGCGTTTTTTTGTATTAATTTAAATAATTATGTGTTAAGCAATACCCTCAAAATGCATCCAAATGTATTGCATATAATTAGTTTTATGATTACTTTAGGGAGTCGAAAAGATGCCGATCGTGTTTGGAGCTTACCAGGAATCACCTACAATTTAAATTTCAAACATTATTCAGGATATTTGAACCCGTCGAAAGGAAATTATCTCCACTATTGGTATGCTCAGTTCTATACTTATACATAATGAGCCAAACAACGAGTTTGCCCTCTATATATGCAATACATTCGCCGAAAATCAGAAACAACCTTATGGAAAGAATGCTTTGCCGTAGTAAAATAATGTGAAAGTATGGGCAGGATTTTCTTGTTTATCCATACAAAGAAAAAACATGATCCGTCATCAGTGATCAGGCAGAATTTGTTTATAGCGATACGTTTTCGTGATATTCGGCCATTTGAGGGGTTTTTCAGTTGCACATATACTGAAAAAAGAATATGGTCTTATACGAATTAGATGCCTATCTCCTATATGTTTCGTCTTTTTCTTCCGTAAGAAAATTCATATTTCAGGCTCACAGAGTCACAGAGTAATCCATCGAGAGACCCATTGGTTTTGTGGTTGAATGGAGGACCAGGTTGCAGCTCATTGCTGGGTCTTCTGACCGAATTAGGCCCATTTTGGCCAAATCCAGACGGCCGAACTCTCACAGAAAATATCTACTCATGGAACCGAGTCAGCTTGGTTTTCTTCAAAATATTTTCACTGAAAAGTCAGCAGTTCTATTTCAGCATAGAATGCTTAAATATGCGCCTGCCGATGAGATGATTTCTGAAATGCGAGTTAACGATAATTGTTTTTTTTTTTTTGAAGGGAGAGTTGATCTATGTAGAATTTTTTTTTTACAACAAAGCGATTTAAAGGAGCATTAACTATCGGAAACATTGCTAAAGATAACCGAGAGGGCATTATGCTAATTGTTAATTAATGAAGTTACCAATTAACGGAAATGACAAATATTTTGTGGTCATAGATTATTGATGAGTTTTTCGTTATCGTTCATTGCCTTCTCGTTATCCTCTAAATGCTTTAAATCTAATCAATTATCCGATGGATCCGAAATATCGAAACTCATTACTCGATTTTTGTTTGGAATTATATTCACGGTTCTTATAGCATGTTTGATCAAATTAATCTGAGCTGGATCGTCCAATAAATATCATCTTATAGATGGCCAATGTGCTATTTCTTGAATCACCACGACAAGTTGGATATTCCTATCAGAATATGTCGGAAAATAGCGATATGACTTTCAGCGACGAAGAGGTTTTTTTCTTCTTTTTTTTCTTTCTATTCGACCTAATTACAGCGTCCTTTTGAGTTATTGGTATAAGAGTATATGAAAATTAGATCGATGAGAAGTTTTTTTGCAGTGATGTAATACTTACGAAAGCAAGAAGTAGTAAACTACGGAAATAGTGCTTAAGAAATTAGAGAATCTGCAAGCTTTCGTTATTATCAGCCGATGGCGTGAAAATTGAACGATTACTTCATAAAGCTTTGTTACACGAACCATTAAGTTCTTTGTATGATAATATAGTGATAGATTTGATAAGACAGTAACAATTTTGAGAAGCAATATAAATTTCTTGGACTTTTAAAGAGTATTAGGCTGGCAAGTAAGTTTCACGATTAGCAAGGATAAGTGGTGTTATTCTTTACAAAAAAAGTTTTTTTTTTTTTTTACAATTAGACGTCTCATTCGTTTCTACCCTTTTCTTCCCGAACAAATTACATTCCCACGATTTCATCCGTTAGTTTTGTCGGCTTAAGCCATCGTATTTTTCAAAGATAGTTGATTCTTCAGCGATGAATTTAATTTAGACAGCACGAGACAACTTTCTTGCTATGATGGACTTTTTATCCGCATATCCCGAATACTATAACCGCCCGTTTTATGTGGCCGGAGAATCATATGCTGGTGTTTATATTCCAACGCTGGTCTCACTTATGATCGACATGATTCAGGCATGATTTGATTTATTGCAGAGCAATTTTCATCATTAGGAGCATTCATATGAAGTATTTTATTGAACGACTTGAAGTATTTGGAGCTCACAGCAGAGAAAGTGAGGATCGGCGAGGAACAACTTGAACCATAAGCCAAGTGTAAACATAGGAAAGCAAGCACAGGAAGAAATAAACTGGCACGCAGACAGATTAGGAGAAAGGGCTGAGCATTAGTTCTGTAACCATTAAATAATCTCTGAAGATTTTTCATCGCACTAAATTGTGGTCTCTTGTCTCTATGAATACACTTGTAAATGAAAATCCCACCAGTAGAGTTGTGATATTCATTGTTGCTGAGATTAGGTTTTTTTTCTCACTGAAAAAATAGTATTTCTGAGGCCGCTATTGTTGATCGACGATAATCTAAATACAAAATGAGCACATCATATCTGGAAAGGTCCGCTATTCAAATTCTTAAATAAAATAATAATTAACAAATATCGAAGGGTGAATCACATTTTTTTGTTACCTTTCCTTCCTTCAAAGTGTATGGCATAATAATATCGCCGGTTCGTTGATGAATTCACTGTCCCATCTTGTTCGAATTGAGCTTCTACAGATGGCGACTCTTAAGTTATAAGTGAAAGCATGCCGATATGCGCTGCTAAGCAGAAGCTCTGATAAGGTTGCGGTTTCGGGAAAATCAGAATAGTTTCCCAAAGTTGCGTTTGCTGCCTCCTCTACTGGTGATCCCGGGATATTTCTGCTTGAATATGTGGCCAACAACCTTTAATTAACACTAGTTCAACTTATTACTTCTCACAATAGCAGTAGGTGCTACAGTTTCTTCTTCAACTCTAGTAACATTTTATTTATCCAGTACCAATAATGTTGGGGGTGGGTATACATTATTATTGTGCGCACTATTCAGCATTACTGCCTTTTGTATTGTTCAGTGCTGACACAAGCAGTTCTACTACGCTACAGCTAATACTACCTCACATTACAATAACTTTCACATATTCATACGCACAATACCAATTATCGATACTGTGGTAATATTCCCCATTAATAGCACTTTTCATTGAGCAACTACTGCAATACTGCTTACCCAGTTTTTACCATTCTGGTATATACTTACCCACTGTTGTACTGCTAATTCATAGTGCTACCAATACTTACTGTTACATCTATCGCCCCAACTGCTGCGTGATTGTGATTTATTGTCACTGTTACTACTTCTTATGCGTCACAAGTACCTGTATTGGTTATTACCAGCCGTTTCTAAGTAGCCTAACAGACTTTCGTAGAAAAATGCTTTTGGCTTTAGAAGTACTGCCTTGTCGATGTGAGATTCGTGGTCAGACATCATCGAGATGGACCATCTCGAAGGAATAACTTACTAACATTTTTCAAGAGAGTGCAGTGAAGGGTCAGTAACATCGTATGCTTGAGAAAGCTAGGAATGGGGAGCTTTGGGATACTCGGAGAAAAGTTATCGTTGTCCATATCCCTTATGTCGCTATGCTTCTAGTTTTGTACCACCCTATCTTTTTTCATTGCTAAAAAAAGGTAACAATCAATTTAGGTCGTAATTCTAGGCAGGTAAGGCGCCAGGTTTGAACCTAGCAGGAGTCGCAATTGGCAACGGCAAAATGGCTGACAAATATCAACTCAATTCGGCTATAAGTTTGCTCTACAATCGTGGACTGTATGGAACAGAGTAAGTGAATTTCAAATAGTCGTTCTATGCACTTTTTATTCTTATCCACTGTACGGTAGGTAATCTGTGCAATTTGATACTGACTTCTCCCTGTATAACAGCTCAAATATCTTTTGACGTTTCAAATAAGATAGTACATAGCACCGTTTCATTTATATTTATGCTCATCGATTTCCTTATTTCTTAATGCGATATTTTAACAACCGATCTTTATGGGACTCAGAATCTTTTATCAACCTCGTTCCGGTAGGAATGATACGGATGCAGTCATATTGTTCCAAGTTTTATGCAGCATTGAGTCAGTGTAAATATGAAGCCGCTACTAATGAAGAAGCTTCATGCTTATTTGGCAGAAGAAAACCTAAGAATCTATTCCATTGTTTGTGGAAACTCTTGGAGTTGTATATATCAAATGGCAATAATTTTTAGCGTAATGGACTCTCTTAGCGAGTGTTGTCCAAAGAATGAGCCTCTCCACGATTGTGACTTCTCACAGTGGGTCGGTTTTGATCATTATGGTGATGCCCATCCAATCAACTCATCGCAATGTGGCACATTAGTGGCCGAGTACGGTCGCAATGCACTTTGGGCAATGAGTGAAGTGTAAGTTCTTTTATCCCTTTTTTTCTTGCCCATCCACAAAGGAGGAGCTCTTTATCGGTGGTTTTTGGCCTTTCCTACCAGAAATAAAGTCTTGAGATCAGGCAAAATAAATTCGCATGAATCGAAGCAACAATTCGTCTGCAGTTACGAAATGGAACTTGAATTGTCGGACTCTCAAAATCTTCGATGAATCAAGTTCGTCCTCATTATCACATTCTGTAAAGAAAATCATGTGCCATCATCGAACACCCTTTAGCACTTGACTCGAAAAAAGTATGCATGCGTGTCCAGTTTAATAACCGTGAAAGCATGAATAGCTGCAAAACCGGTTATGAACCAGTTTCTCCACTATTTCCTCAAAAATTTACTTTCGTTCGCATCCCATCCTTAGTTCATATAATCTGCATATCATTGCTGTTTGCTGTTTATCACCAACATTTATAGAAACAATCAACGAGAAGCTATTCGCTCGAATTTCTAGCGAAATGTATTCCAGTCATCTCACTCGTAAAAATTAGCAAATTTACTCTACAAAAATAGGGAATGAGAGAAGCAGCAGTCCTAATTTCATACGGCTCTTTGTGAAATTACGGCAATCACAGAAAGAATAATAATGATTAAAAAACCTTTGAAAAACGAGGGTTGAAGTCAGTAGACGAGTGAGTTGAAAGCTTAAAAGGAAACGTCCGATACAAAATCAAAAGAGTCAAAACGAAAAAGTTTTGAATATATGCGAATGATTCGCAGTAAATGAAGGTGCGAATCGTCCGATATTGCTGTATTTGTTGATTTCTCTTAGGCCTCCTTTACTGACAACGTTGGATTGAAATTCCTGGAAGATGTTTCTGTAAATTTCATTTCAAATCCCTTATTTTTCAGTCAAGATCCTTATAATATGTTCCAAGATTGCTACTTGGAAAAGGCTGCCGCGGTTGCCAGCACAGCACGAGAACTGAGGCAACGCATTGATCGCCGAGCCGCGCCTGGTTTCCTTGACCAACTGGTTAGTAAAACAGTCAGATAATCACACGATTTTTTCATATTCTATAAACGATATCTTCACTCTACCTCCCTCCCTCTTTCCATTTCTCCCTTCCTCCCTCTCTTCATACCCACATACGGACAAAGGAAAGATATAGGACAATTTTCGGAATCTTCAAAAAGTGATTCGTTGCACCTGCAAACTAATACTCAAAAGAATTGAAAAATATAGAAGGATATCATTCTGAAGAAAGCCTTCGTATCCGCATAATCTCCGCAAATATCGATATCGTTTCCACTAAAACGAGTTTGCCGTCGGTGCACGAAGTGAACGGTATGTCAGTTATTGAACGAACTTTGGCACAGCTCACTTTATGAGGTTTACTGAAATAGAACTAGTCACTGAAATATTGCTTCTAACACCTCGATTTCAATTCGACAATGTAAAAAAAAGATCATTCACAACTTCTCAGTTGATGTTAGTAATTTCGGCCGTAAATGATAAAAGTAAATTTTGGCTAAAATAAGTGGATGATAAAATTATTAAAAAATTGATGGAGTGGGTGTAGCCATTCATGATCTACATACTTCCTAGTCAGACGGACTGGCATTGGTATCTATGCCAGCTCCGAGCCAACCTTTTTATCAATACTTTCAGTTACCAGTCTCAGTCTATGGGAACTGCTTGTAATCGCCCATGAATTCAAACCTACCGGAAGGTCACGTGCACGCACTAATTGCGGCTATGAATAAATGAAATATTTGGTGAGTTGCAGACGAAGATGAATTTCGCTTCAACGGACAGCCAAGGGGCGTTCCAGTGCTATAATTCGGTAGGTGCTGAGAGGTGGCTCCAGTGGGATGATGTTCGTGCTGCTCTTCATATCGCTCCTGAAGCACCTCCATATTCCGAGTGCAGGTAACCGTATCACGCATAGTTAAAAAAACGCCTGTTTTCTTCTCATTTAAACGTGTTTTTGTAAGCTCGCATTCGCAATGCCCACTGTGAGGGATCGTGCTTATGCGCATGTACTTTAACGTGCATGAGTATGCATCTCTGTCTTCAATGTGTTGTGTTTATGAATGCGTGTGGTATGGAAGTTGGTTGAACCTTATTGTCTGGTCTATCAGAGCACCGTATTTCTTCGGATGTCGACCTGAACAATTTTATTTCCTGGTCTGTTTGGTTCATGTCGCGTGGAAGCAGGTGCTACTTTCGGGACATCCTAGAACTACTCTAAATGAGGCATAAAGACCTCACAACAAAACTCGATCTGTCGAAAGTAAAGAATAGGTTCTTCACAGTAACACCCTTGTATGTGCCAGTATATGCCCTTCACTCCAATTCGACAAAAAGCTACTTTTTCCTCTCTAATTATTGAGATAGAATGTAAGTTACTTATAGTATTTTACTCTGCACATCAAGTTTCCACAACCTTCATAAGTTAATTTCTGGTGCTCTCCTGTTCAAATTTGCTGGCCTATCTTATAAAGCAGGTATGGTATCTCATCTCAGGACAAGAATGTGTTCATCACAACGTTTCCCGACAAATTCTCTCAGATCAAATGACACCGCATAATTTACAAAGCTCTAAGAATTAAAAAAAGCACTTCTTCAGCATATCCTTGTCATATGATAAGGTAGGAAGTGAATACAAGACAGCCGTCGTACACATTCACAGATACACATAGGCGCACACATATATATACGCATATGCACGCATACTCGTACATACAGACATATGAGCACGTATCCAGGACGTACACGCACACACACACACATGCACATACGCAACAATAATGAGTGAGTGAGTGTACGCACGAATACACGCAGGGAACATACCAACGCCCAAATCTATTGTCGCAAGGTACGGATTAACGGCTTTGCAAATTTGTTGGAAGAGGCAGTGCGCTTTGTTTCTTAAATGCATTTATGAAATCAACTTATTTGGGAATCATAGTCGAATAATTCACGAGGCATATAAGACGTTATTAAGGATAGTTAAGGAGCCTACCCACTATCTTCGAAGGTCACAAGACAGATTTACTTCTAAATTTCAAAAGAGTGAATCAAGTCACTATAATAAAATAATTAGGGTACAGGGTCCCCACTTATTGGACCAACCGGTTTCATAAATTGTAAACAAATAACGAAGCATATGGAATAATGCATCATTTCAATTACTTCGTCTGTTCTTGCAAGTTCTACACAATCGATTCGCTTTCCTCTCACTCGATATCGGCAACATGTGTATGCACTTTTAAATTTTCAAGTATCTATAACCTTTCTAGAAGTCGTTCGTTCAATTCGAAGTTCGACAACAAGAGGTTGCTCCCGGTTGGAATCATGCTCACTAAAATTTGCAGTTCTAGCTTTAAAGTTTTCAAATTCAAAAACGAAGCCGGATATGCATAGAAATACGTTAGCTTATAAGCACACTCAATGACGCAAATTTTCTGTAGTATACTTTCCAAATGCAAATTGCCAAACCATGTGACAGTTTGGTCCCAATAATCACAGAGATATCTATAGGGAATTGCTTCACTGTGCAAGCGGAAATTTATCAATATCCTTCTATTATCACGGCCATATTTTATATTTTGGAGTTGCTTTCATATGCAGAAAATTATTCGATTGCTCAATTGCTGTGAAAAATTGAAATTGATACATGAGAATGGTTGTTCAGTTCATGCGAATAATGAAGATTACCCTACCGATATTCCACTAAAGTTACACTCAAGAGGAGGGCATAAAAGAAATATGAGTATGTCTGAGCCACAAATAACATTGGATGCTTCATCTTTTGCAGTTGTTAGCTATAGCAACCGCACTTTAACGTTATTCTGATGAAGACATGCGATTTAAAATAAAGCAATTTGGAAAATAGGGGAGGATGCAAGACACTGGCCTCTGTTCCTCTTTTCGATCCTAGTATTTGCGAAGTACGATATATGAGACATCACGGCTGCTGCGATACATTTGTTATATATTCGATCGGTGCAAATTAATATACTATAATAAGCACTTGCTCTGTGAGGTTAAAGAAAGTTAGAATTGAAATAATGATATATGCTGAGGATGAAATGCGGATGAGCTGGCATAGATGAAACTTTTGGTGTGATTGCTCTATTCATTCTCCGTGATAGTTCGATATATTTGCAAATAAACAAACAGATAACTATTTATATAGTTTCTAAGAAATAATATTTAAAAAAGCTTACTTATTATAAGTGAATGATAAGAAGTTATCAAAGAAAATATGTTTATTTTGGAGGAATAACAAACGGTATTTTGAATAACAAACAATAACATTAATTAATAATGTTTTGTTTATAGCAGTGGAGTGAGCGATAATTATACGAAACAAAATAGTGATACATCGCCTGTTTTCGATCATATTGTTAACAGTGGATATCCTTTGCGAATGATTGTGTATAGTGGTGATCTCGATACTGTATGCAACTTCATTGGAGGTTTGTTATTTTACTTTTATAATATTAATAAATTAGGTTAATTAATTTACTTGATCTCTTAGAAAGAACATAATGTAAAAACATAAACGAAGCAATATTGTAGAGCAAAAAAACCGGTGAATTCATTTTAAAAAATTAAATTCTCGTTCAAAAATGAAAATGGGAAAAATTTTAGCGACTATGATGAAATAAATTTCAAAAAAAAAGAAAATGAAACTTCATAATTCTATCAGATTTGCCGATAGTTTTCTTTAACGCATACAGGCATAGCTATAATTGAACAGCTTTGGCACTAGCACATGCTAAGTGCGCCTCTTTTTTAGTTCATCGTTTTATTGCTTCGTCGAGGATCAGAATATTCGTAAATGTCAGACGAGCAGTGATCAGACGAAATTTGAAAGTTTCATTGAAAACTGCAGCTGTTGCAGAGGGTTCAAATTTTTTTCTATCTTTCAAACACACGATCCATTTTTTAAAACTCCCCTCTATCTACCCGTCATTCATCGTGTCTACTTCATGCAAATTCAAAGCTTTAAATGCTTCCATGAGATTGCTTTTCGATAAATGCACATACCATTCATAAGTAATGTTTCTACAAGCTCACGAGAATGCTTTTCTGACGGAATCGTTGATTAGAATTCCTGATTGTTCGTTTCAAAAGAGTGTCTTTTTGCTGACAAATGTCCGTGCACTATGTTAAGTCTTGGCAAATAAAGCAGAAATTGGCAGCCGACGAAACATTTTTGTTTACTTTCATTGAATATCGGACTTATATTCGGTTGGAATACTCTTATAGTCTAATGAATGATAGCTCCGCTGCCATCAGCAGATCACACCTGGTTCACAGACTTAGGCAGTAGTAGGCGGAAGGATGAACAGATACCGGTGACTGACCCTGATTACCACTAACGAAGAAAGCTTTATGCTTTCTTCTGCCCGAATTCCTACAGAAGTGATTTGAATGTGACTGGATTATGTGGGCTCCAAAGGTGATAGTCATTTAAGTGTTTTCCTTATTAGCGATCCGAAGTTCAACAAAGAAATTAACGTGTTAGAAAAGTGACACAATATACCGTCGTCAATCCTGCTTAACATAACAATCGTTCATGCAGACTATCAGTGAGTATTTGACATGTACAACAACGCGCTCATGATGTAATCAAAAAGCACATATTTTAAACATTTATGCAAAATTTTTTTTAGACAAAAAGCTTTTCTTTTCTGCTTGTTTTGAGAAAATAACCTGGATTAAAATGTATTTCAATCAGTTCGAAAAATATGCAAATTTCTGCCAAGTTTATCTATCCGTAAATCTTGAGATGGAGTTCCTCGAAGTGCTTAAAAGCTGAAGTTGGAATTGACGCGATTGTCTTGCATATGCATTGCAAAATTATGAGCATCGAACGTACAGATGACAACACAATCTACCATAGTGCTGAAAAGTGCATAAAAACAAAGGTTTTATATGATATTTTGCAGTCGAATGGTTCATAGAGGCGCTTGTTTCACGATTTGCAATGAACCAAACAATTGCATGGGAAAATTGGATGTATATGCAACAGATTGGTGGCTACTACAAACGATTCCAGTACCAATCTACGTTCACCGTCGACGTGCTTACTGTCAAGGTGAAGTTGCTTAAGTGACTAACTGAGAACTCAGCAAGTATTCAGAAAGCTACTAGCATAAAGATGACGTCATAATCTTGAAGATCCTCCCTCTGCAATCCACTTCAGATGAATATGTCTAGAATTTTTAGGAAGAAAGTCCCGCTCCTTCTCTATCAACACTTCCAGATTGAAACTCGTGCAGAAATTGTCGAAACTTTCAACTCCATAGAATTCGTCATTTTGTCAGCATGCTTGAAAAAGAAAATTTATCGCTGAATTTCTTTGGTAATTACAAATAGAACTTGTTTATTATGTCTCAAGCAGTTAGAAAAAATGCTGGCAACTATTGTAAATTGGGGATTATCACTTTCGTAACAGTGAATTTCAATTAAAAATGCATAAGTGCATATAAAGTGATCTTTTAAAATGCGATTTTGTAGTGGAAAAACTATGGAACCAAGAAACACTCGTTTTTTTTTATGGTGCACTCAAAATTTGTACAAAAGAATTTCTTTTTCGGAACTTGAACTGAATATTTTTATATGCAGATTAATTTAAAGCATTTGGAAGTTATCACACAAAAATTCAAGAAATTCCAAAACTGACTACTCAACAATTACTGCTGCGAAAAAACTCAACAATTACTGCTACTTTTCTTCTGATATGCCAATTTGTCAAGGTGGATCTTTTTTGATGTATTTGTTTTCCTGAGTTAATCAATTGTTATTCTTAGAAGCAGCATAACTATTACTTTAAACAAGTAATAATTTTTAGGGTGCTGGCCATATGGTCCCAACAGATCGTCCTGGACCAGCTTTACAAATGTTCCACAATTTCTTACTGGGTATCCCCTATTCAACGAAAGTTCCGTTCACCATAGCTCATACCCCACTCAAGCCTGAATATCAAAATCTTCTGAAGGTTTGCTTTCATTCAACTCTACAGTATCAGACTCTAAAAGTGTTTTAAGCTGGCAGAATACCACCTTATAACGAACAGCAAGAAAGGAAAAGCAAAAAAGTTGCAAGCGAACCCAAAATTACCTCATTAAGCTCTTCAAAAATGTTTGCCCTTCTGAGGCAGCTGCCACTTGTTCGAATATATGGTTGCTTACAAGTTATTTTTGTTTTATTTTGTTGCTGTTGTAAGCGGTGTTGGGAAGGGGTATCTGTTGGATAAGATTTTTATGCCCTTTATCAAATAGCCTTGTTGAATTTCATCTTTCAGTCTTGTACTGAGGCAATCAGAAGAGAGATTTTCACCTTTATTTACTTAAGAGGGATTTTAGATGAAGGATAAGGGAGAAGGAGACCGCAAGGAGAAAATATAACTAGGTTAAACTGGGCAAGAAGGATGCGCAATCCATTGAAAGGTGAGCTTTGAGACAAGGATGAGAAGCGCGGAATGAACTAAAGTATATAAAAAAAAAAGAAAAGTGCGTGAACGGAAATTGGAGAAGCGATGGGAAGCTTTTGAAAAGGATGCTAAAGGTTGCAAAAGACGAAACAATGTTAGGAAAGATCATGAAAGGATTAGAAAAGCCATAAAAATTAGAACGAGATGGGAATGTATTGGCGAAGACTGCATAAATATACAAAAATGTTGGGGCACTGTTTAAGGAAAGAGCGAAGAAAAATAGAAGGAGGTCCATAAATACTGGAGAAAAGTGAAACGAGGTTAAGAAACCGCTTTAAGAAGATGTTTGCATAGGTTTCTATTTGTGTGTGCTTGCGCAGAGTGCATGTGTCTGCGTCCGTGCAAGTGTGCAACTGTCTATGCACGTATGCATGTCTTAGACCTCATGTGCATAATTTTGTAGAATATGTGGTTTTTTAGGCTCCAAGTCCTTGGAGAAGAACACACATATACCT
This sequence comes from Baylisascaris procyonis, assembly GCA_037389465.1. Taxonomy (NCBI): domain Eukaryota; kingdom Metazoa; phylum Nematoda; class Chromadorea; order Rhabditida; family Ascarididae; genus Baylisascaris; species Baylisascaris procyonis. The sequence continues at coordinate 1,949,494 of JAZARR010000154.1, read as the reverse complement.
ACTTATACGCTCACATACTATGTAGGCATCTTCTAAATCTGCTGAATGTAAGCATAAAATGTGATGGATGTGTTGTTATTTCAAAAGTAATAAGTAATATTTGATGGTATTTTGAGTAATGTGCTTTTGCGCAACGCTGAATTTGATACACGAAACCTTCCAACTTGTTTTGAGATCTCTCAGCGATACCAAATTTACATCCTGATTCACTTTTTCCACAAAAGTATCCCTCACTTATTACTTAGATTTCTAGTCGACCGTTTATCGCATATGCTCAACGCGCTTAGCAGCATACTTCATCTCCCTCCTTTGCCGCGATCGAAATTTCTTAGTTTCTATAGCGTAATTGTAACATCGCAATTGGCAATGCTATCACAACTGTTCTATGGAATATAACTATGTGATAAGTATTTCATGATGATACTGCATTAGATTGCATTGCATTGCATTTCTTATTAAGTTCGTGCTAAACTACGCTTGTCACGTCAAATTCACTAACGGGATCAGCTACTGTCTTATTGAACAGCTATTCAGAACTATCGATGAGATTAGCAAGAATGATTTGTGGCGAAGGTCGGAGTGCCTTCATCCTTCATTTGCACAAACCCATTTCAGATCGCAGCATCTTCGCCTTCGATTACTCGCTCGCGTATGTCGCGTTTATTGTCAGAGTCGAGCAAACTTCTTCCAAAACAGAAAAAGCAACGATCAACACACCGTGTTGGCGATCCACCGACCGGATCGAAACAGGCCGATAAGATTACGGCTCTACCGGGTGCCACTTTCAACATAACTTTCAATCACTATTCCGGTTATCTGCCAGCCTCGCGAGGCAACTACCTACATTATTGGTGAGAGCAATTTTCTCCGTTGTTTGTTCTGTTACAAACAGACTATTTCCGCTTCAAAGGCTGGAAAATAGTTCAGCCTAGAAGTCCAGCTTGAATTAGGAGGAAAAATGTGACAATTTTTAGCATTCGATTTTTTGAGTTGTATTCTTTGGCAAAATATTCTCTCGCACTATTATAATTGGTCCTTTCTTTGCAGAATAAAGCCTTCTAAAAATAATTTCTATGGCCTATCTTGGAAATTTCTGAAAAAATGCCTTAAGATGATTCATCACCAGCTACATTTCAACATTTTTTTTTTCAGAACGCTCACACCAAAACCGTCCAAAGCACCTTTATTATGAAAGTAAATGTCAAATAATGCTACTTATTTAACACTTTATGATATAATCGGTTTCACTCTGTTGGTAAAATTATTTTACTAATAAGCGAGAAATCACTAGTGTTAATCCTCAATGCGGTTATTTAGCTTTCATTCGACACGTCGCAAATGTGAAGCGGCTATCAGAGAACTTTCAGATTTACTATGCCATATAGTTGAGATCATTTTTTGAGCTGCAATCTTTACTTCACCAGTCAAGGAATTGAGAAATGGCGTTTTTTAATCAGTTACTGGGTTTTATTCATCGAACATTTTATTCACTTTCAGCGTATCTGAAGTTGAAGATTCCTTAGGTACTGCACGGCAATATCCCCCCTCATTGTGCAGTTCTGTGAATTTACACTCATAAAGTGCGTTTTGATGACGCCTTTCTTTCTTGCCTTTTTTTTATGTGGATTTATTTGTCTACCTATGAGATTTGTTCAACTTTGAAGCCACGAAAGCCAAAATTTCACAGCTTTTTGGCTATGGTACATACCTTGTGCCGCTCATATGCGCATTTTCAATTCGCTCCACAACCTCATCTGAAGTTGTACACACTCAGCTGAGCCAAAAAAATTGCGTATATTTTCAGTTAATTCGTTTCCATTTTGTGCTTATTGAATAGCACAAGAAGAAATCCGTTATTGAAGACTCGTGCAAACAATCGAATCGAAACTTGTACGTATGTGCATGATTACGTATTATATTTTTTGTGCATCATTCAGAGAACCGGTCGGTCTAATGTGCGGAATTTCAAAGTACATATTTTGTGCATCATTAATGGTATGCCTCATTTGTGCTATTATAGGCTAGTAGAATCACAAGGGAACCCGAGTTCAGATCCTCTGATATTGTGGTTAAATGGTGGACCAGGATGCAGTTCACTGGGCGGTCTGCTTACCGAATTGGGACCGTTCAGACCGAATCCCGATGGTTCTACACTCTATGAGAATCAATTTGCGTGGAACAAGGTCGTAAATGAGCTGTTTATATTATAGCGTGCATGTGCTGCACATTTATCTATTTATTTCCTACATGTTCAGTGACCTCGTGTGGCGCCAAAGTTTATTTTTGTCCGGAGCTAACGATTAATTCTAAACGAGGAAGAGCACAGAAATAAGTGATAATATTGGACAACTTTTTCTATTTCACGTCGCAGGGTGGGAAAATATGCAAAAATGGGTGAGCATGAATAGCAAGAACGAGCAAAACATTCGCAAAGCTACGATTCAGGCGAATGGGCATTTAATACCTCAGAACAGCCATAGTGTATGCATCGAAACGGTTTAGCCCCAGCTTTAAGACTGAAAGAATTGGTGCATTAACGATAACGGCGGAAAGTAGATGCCGGACTCATGCATAGCCCAACTGGCAACTATGCAGAACACTATCTGTGCTGCAACATCATTTGCGAGTTGAAACTGATTCTGTCTGAAATGGGAATGCGTGAGTGCAGCTGGCATGATACGCGCATCTTGCAATGTGTCTTTAAATTAGCCGATTGCACTGGTCTCGAACAAACGAAGAAATAACACTCTTTATATCTTTCAGTGCCAATAATAGTAAAGCAAATTTTATAGGATATAACGAACGAAAAACTGCATTTGACTACTCATTTGAAAATTTGATTACACGCAGTACATTTTACCATCGCTGCTCTTCTACCATCTGATCGTTACGATATCGAAAAGAACGGAAGCAAAGGATTTTTGGATACCTTTAAGCGCCATTTTAATCGTCATGAAATATGATCATTCTATTGTGGCAACTTCCATTTAAATAATCTTTAAGAAGTAATTTTAAAAATAATCTTTAAAAAGCCACATGAAAAATATTGCGAAAATGAGATTTGTATTTATTGATACAGGTAGGCAACGTGCTGTTTATCGAATCGCCAAGGGATGTTGGATTCTCATATCGTTCAGACAGTGTACCCGCCGATAATGTCTACAACGACGACAAGGTATCAACTACTCATCGATATTATTTTCTCAGTTGCCAATTCCATTGTTAATTTTGAAACTGATTGATAAGAAGTTTTTACATGTTCCCTGAGTAATGCACTCAACTGAATGCTTTCTTAACTATGGAATCTCTAACACAATCATATGTGTCCTGTTGCTGTTGAAAGTAAATGGACATTGTTGTTCCTAGCCTTTCAAAATATTTGTTTGAACTGATATTCCTTTAGAATGGTTGTAGGACGGAAGTATACATTGGTGCTCAGTATTCAAAGCTTCCTTTCCCCTCATTCCGTGTTCAACAAATTGATATTTCTTTTAACTGTTTTCTATTGGTTCAAGTGTGACCACCTTTTTAAGTGATCCTTAAATCTGAACTAGAGAGCATTATAATCGATGCATTTGAAATTTCTTTAGGTGACGTATGGAAAAACTACTATTATACAAAAATGCTTATTGTATCAGCTATTTATTCAAAGGTGATGCAAAAATCATTTCAAAAAATTTCGGATGTTTCAAGTGATTTGCAGAACTTGAAATGCTGGTTGTACAAGATGGTACAGTATAGCAGTAAGGTTTCAACTGAATAAACAGCGAAATGAGACAAAATTATCAAAAATGTGTCTTCACAGAATTTATAAACGTTTAGGTAAGTGAATAATTTGCTCACTGATTTATTTAAGAATGACAAACTAACTGAAATCTCGTTAACAATAAAAATAAATGATTTATTGAAGCGCTAAAAATGCTCTTACAAACTTGCTTCTGCCTATATGATCGCGACGCTTTCAACTATACAATTTGAAGTTCCCTTAATATCTGTTAATTTTCAATAGCTGACATCAAGTATGTGTGGGAGATATACGACATATATTGCACAGTGTTTATAGGGAAGATATGTTTCAGACGGCTGAGGACAATGTGCTAGCTCTGCAATCTTTCTTCGACCGTTTTCCCGAATATAAAGGTCGTGAGTTCTTCGTAACCGGTGAATCGTACGCAGGTGTCTATACACCTACACTCACCGATCTTCTCATCAAGCGTATACAGGTAAAGTCTAAAGCAATTTGGTCTACTATGGAGAGTCGAAATAATATATGATATTATGCACAGTAAGAGCATTGAAATTTTTGAAAAAAAAGTTGAAATTAGAAAAAAATTTTCCACCTATTTTTTCAAAGCATCGAAAAATGCCTGAACCTACATTTCCACTGTTCCGGCTGATTATGGAAATCAGATTCTTTTAAGCACACCTAACCCAGTGTAAAGTGTAAAAGGAAACTGCTTCTCAAATTTTATAACACCTATAAGTACCGATTATTTGCACAGAAAGTCATGAATTGAAAAAGAAATTGAAGATCACTTCTGGTGTTAGTTATATTCAAAATTTCATCGTTGTTGTTTTCTTCTTCGAGAGTTGAAAGTGACAGGAAAAGAAATATGCAAGTACGTGCATAAAGTGATGATATCATCAAAACCGCGTTTGGCAGGTTTTCGGTACCATTGAAAATGAAGAAATAAAGTGGGACATTAGCTGAGCGTTAGTGAATTTTATCTACAATTTTCCAAGATATGACCATTTCCAAAACTACTTACCACACACAATCTGAACTCATTCCAGGATAATACGATGAACTACGTAAATCTGAAGGGGTTGGCCATTGGCAATGGTATAATCAGTGCGGTAGAACAGATTAACTCCGCACCACAACTGCTCTACTATCGTGGTATACTCGGTAAACGGTCAGCCGCTTAAATGGAGTTTTTTTTTTTGCTTCGCAGCTAAAAAACATTTTCTCTGCAGTGTTGATGTTTTCCTTCTTCCGTTAGATATTCGTGTTTTCAAAACTTCTCTGTAAACAGATAGAACATCCATGGGGGAGCAATAGAAATAGAGGAAGAAAAAGAATACTGCGACATGGAAGAAAATCGAAATTTTTAATCGATGATTAAGGAATGAAAATTTTCTAATTGAGTAAAACATCTAGTGACAATAATCTCCACTAAAAGTCACTTAAAAAGGTTATAGTTATTTATTCATAGTTTCTGAAATATTTCAGAGAGCTGGATCGTCTAAAGCCATGTTGCCTCAACAATGATGTTTATGACAATTACTGTGATTTGTCTCAGTTCATCACTTTCGACTCTGCTGGCAACGCACATGCAAAACCGAGCAACGATAGCATGCTCAATGAGTGTGGTAAACTTGTCGAAGATATGGGTTTCATGAAAATATGGGAAAGTGGGTAAGTCGGTAGTTTAAAGTTAATTTTCCTTGACAATTGTTGACTGGAGTGATAATGATAGCTCGGGTTGCCTATACATGAAACAACTCTACCTAATCATGATGTCGCATTTCTTTCTTGATTTCCTTGTTAGACTCTTGCGTGATATAGAATTTTCCCGCTGGAAGTTTATTCGTGAAATGAATATAGAGCGGTATTTTGATCTCTTGACCCTGGTATGCATCTTCTTGGAGCATGCTTCATATATCTGATGTAGGTGCGAGCATTTATCATTTCATTTAACTTTATATTCCTCTTTGCTTCATTTATTAGTTTAGCACAACTTTGTTATTACTTTATATTACTCTATTTAACGTAACACTCTTGTTACAGCATTTCCTATAACATGATAGATGCAAAAACATTCCGAACAACTAATTAACTTCTAATAGTTAATCCCATCTTGTACAAACTTCTGATTTACCAAATCATCCACAACTTAACAGGTTTTCTTTTGGTGTATAAATTTTCCTAGGTATTCATAGTGTATGTGATATTCTTTCATGGGAATAAATTTGACGTCAAAATTATCCTTCAAATTCGCATCCCGCATCCATTTACTCCATTTCCAATATTCCTAGCACTAAAGTAATTATCTAAAAAGACTTTGAACTCTCAATAGAACCTTTTTTTGCATAAACCTGCAAATTTCATACCTATTGAACTATGATAAATATTATTTGCAGCAATGATGTATACAATACATATCAGGATTGCTATATAGCACACTCAAAGTCCTCATTGAAGATGAAACGTCAAAAGCGGAATGCAGCAAGTCTTGGTGGAATACCACTCACCAACGACTATCCATTTGTCGATCAAGCAGTAAGAACTCTTCATTGAGTAGGGTTCACTTAAAGTGGTTGCGCACTTCTATTATAACCAGTCTGCTGCCAAATATTTGAAGAATTTAATATTACCACATTTAGTTAATACGGCAATAATATTAAAATCTTTAGTTGATATGGTAATATTAATGATGGTGAATAAACCAATGATGCCCTCATATAGTTGAAGATGCTTTTTAAAGCTTGACCGCTGAAAATCACCTCTGAAGGCGATATGGGCAGTCGTATGAGGGGGAGCTGAGATTGCTGATTGGAGTGGCTCATCGTTCCCCCAGCTAGCATCGACCTCGATATTTTCACGCAAGTTCTACAAAAGAGACGAACTAGATGATTTTTTTAAAATACATCTACCATGTCTTTACGCAATGCAAATCCAATTGTTATCTTGCTTAGCAACACAAGCTGAAGGCAGAAATTATATGACATAAATTTCGAAGCCTCAGAAGGTTAAACATATAAGCAGTCTCGTTGGTACGCTTGATTGCCATTAAATACTGTTAGCAGAAGTGAACTGAAGAGCATGACAGGCGAATTGCGAGACGTATGTTCACCGACACCTTCCTCCTCAACATAACGAGTGATCTTTTTGTTTTAAAAAATCGCTTTTTTTTCGATAAAGCAACCAACAAATAGCTCTCTTAGAGCGCTTATGCTTTATGTGATACAATATTAGTCGATACGGGTCTTAAGGAAACTCTAAATTGTAGGATAACTAGTGGCGAGCACTCACAAATAATAGACATGAAGAAATGAGTATGTGAACACTCGGCATATAAATATGCAGATTCGGTGGGCAGATTTGTGAAGCACCTGAATGAGAAATTAACTATTTCAACGCTGACTGAATATGTAACTCGATATATAAGGATGTGCATGTATACTAACATATAAACATATATTGCTTTGTCTGTGTAAATAAAGTTCCGTTCAAGAGTCGCCTCAATCACATGTCAACGGATGCGTTTGGAACATTTCGCTGTTATATGGACGAAGCCACTGCCAACTATCTCAATATACCGGAAGTTCAGAGAGCGCTGCATATACAGACGGGACTCCCCGAATGGAGCGATTGCAAGTGAGCATTGCCCTAACTCTTCGCTTCGTGTGTGATTTTTCCAATCCTTGCCGAAAATTGATCACTTCTTGAATAGTGATTTGATTTTTCCACCAAACCCTTTGAACGACTGCGCCTCCAGTCAAACCAATAATGGAACCTATAGGGACGAAAAGTTGATACTGAGGGGATGCTTCAAAAAGATTTGTTATTTCATCTATATTGCGCAAACAAATATGAGATTTTTTTAAGAAAGAAAAGATGATGCAAGTTATACCTTCCGATTCAATATTCCAACGGCGATGCGCAAACGAATGTGAGATTTTTTAAGAAAAAGATGCAAGTTATGCCTTTATCAATATTTTTCCAGCAATATATCACAGCAGTTTATATCTGATCATAAATGCTAGCGGCGTAATCGTCATGATATTCCAAGAAAGCCGGCTATCACAGCTTTAAAGCCAGCTATCACTAGAAAGTACTGAGCAAGGACTTTACTAATAGAGAAAGTAATTGTCTAGAGTAATATCCTAAAGGCCGTCTATTGTATCAAAAGAAACGCAATTCGTTGCAAAATGTAATTTCTATACGAGCAAGCTTTGCCTTAATGTTCCTTCCTAATTCTTCGAAAACCTAGACCCTCATTCAGGTACATGCGGTTAAATCGACCATCTTGAGTCCATCCTCTATAATAACATATGCCAATGTAGATAGAATTCGATTAGTTTTTTCTCAGCATTATCTTTTTATGCAGCGATTCTTGCACAGTCATTCTCTAAAAGAACTCTCTAACTGTAAATAGAAATGGTGGGATGTTTTGGCTATAAAATTTTTCAGTTAGTGGAATGGAGGGAGGGGGGGGGGAGGAGAAAGGTCGCTTCTTTCAATTCTTATTATTTCGCTCTTTTTCAGCTTGGAAATGAACAACAAGTATCAGCAGCAGCATAACGACACCACCTCTGTATTCCAAAGCATTATCAATTCGAAGTACCCACTGCGAATCCTCATCTATAACGGAGACACAGATGCAGCATGCAACTTCCTTGGCGGTTAGTTTCTTCCGGAAAACATTGTTGCATATTTAAATGAATATAAATTTGCACCGAGTATGTCACCGCAATTGATAGTGGACAGTTGAAGATTTATATTCATGTTAGTATTGGCATAGTTTTGTTGAAATGGTCAAGTATTGCATCGTTGAATATTGATGGCAAATCGTTAAACTCATTCAAAAAAAGGCAATCTAGTTTATGACCGATGAAGCTTTAACGGCAAAGAATTATTCCATTCCTTAAAACCGTAATTTCAGTAGCAACATTCTAACTTGCAGAAATTTTAAAAGTTCCCGCATTCTCTTCTAAAAATTAAGGTTCTTAACCCTATGAGCTCGTGAATTTCTTAAATTTTCCAGGGCTATAAATAGAAATTGCCTTTCCCTTTCGTTAAACGGTAATCATGAGGATGTGCAAAGAGATAACAGTCCTAATTTTACGCTCTCGTAGATAGCCCAGTCGGTGATTCACAGAAATTATCCTTCGCTTTGAAAAATTTTTTTAAAAATAATTTCAGATGAGTGGTTCATCGAGAAACTCGCTAAGACAAATAGAATGACATCCACCAGTCGTACTGAATGGAACTATACACATCCTGGCGGGTATCTGAGTCGTGTTGGCGGTTGGGTGAAAACATTCAATCTGAAGAACATCACAATTGATCTCCTCACAGTCAAGGTTGCTATGTATCATTTTTTGTGATGGATCGTGCGCTAAGAATCGAGATCTTTAATGCTTGAATAATTTTCTGACGTAAAATGTCCATAGAATATGATGAATGTTTAAGCTTGTTGCGTATCACTCGAAAAATATTGGTTATCAGGGTATAATTTGCGAAAATTTAGCTCATCTAAGAAGTATCTATTGAGGCAACGAGCGTTTATTCATCCAGATCCACTTCACGTTACATCGATCCTGAGCTACTTGAGGCGTTGTAAAATGTGATTGCCCAATTTTATTTGATACCCGTCGTTTGTCCTACTTCTTCACAGCTAGAACGATGCGCATTTATAATGTTCATTAGGGATACATCTATTTTCCCCTAATTTATTAGAAATAAGCGAGCATCATATATTGTCTCTCAACGAGATATCCACTAAAAATATTTTTATATTTTAGGGTGGAGGCCATTTTGTGCCTACAGACAGGCCGGCGCCTGCTTTGCAAATGATTGCAAACTTTATAAACAAGATACCGTATAGTACTACGGTAACATACGACGTAAACGCTAAGCCATTGTTACCAGAATATGCCCCCACATCGGCTCCCCCAGGTAACTTCATCATCACTTTGAGTGGTCTAGGTTATTTATTTGCATATTTGTCTTTGCAGAATTACGTAAAAAAAAGAACTCAGATATATGCGAATGTGGATTCTTCTAGATAAGTCACAACGTTTGTGATCTTAAAAATGAGTGGCTTAATAAACGTTGATTGTTAATTTTCTGCCGTCCTTTGAAGGTACTGTGATAATATCAAATTAGCCCTGCTCTGCAACTGCCCAGCTGCAACCTGGAAGCGGATTTTCCTTCCGAACGTTGATACATCGCATAGGACACACTATTAAGCATGTTACCATAGTTGCTGGGCATTTGGACAGTCGGTTGGCATGGCATCTTGAAATGACAAAGCAAATACCGCAGCAAACAATGATTTGTTTTTGTGGTTTTCTGCTTTGAAAAACCTTAACGATGCGGCGAATTTGATCTGTGATACATAAATGAAACAAAAGATATAGTGATTTTTTCGCCGAAAGGCTCTAAGCTATTTGACAATTTTTTGTCGAAAACTTGAATCGAATTTGGACGAATTAGTGAATTCTCACCGATTTGAGTGATATGGGAAATTTTCTTCTGAATTATTGTGTTGCTTCAAAAGGCTTGACTCAACTTTCTCGTTCAGTCGGCTTCCAAAACGAGAATTTCGAAAATTATTGCGGAGCACCACTTCTTTCACCTTATCTATCAATCGCATTGAAAAAAAGCAGTTGCTGTTTGAAATTCGTCCCGCTTTGCCCTCTGAAGGAGTTAGCAAGTAAAGCTGTGCTGAAAATCCACTATGAATCTTCCATTCTTAGCCATCGTTTCAGTAATTGTTGCTTGCCATTTTTCATATTTAAGTTGTTTATTTCAGTAAGTAGACAAGAGGCGAATAAGATTTACGATCTACCCGGTGTTACATTCGAAGTCAACTTCAATCAATACTCTGGATATCTGCATTCGTCAACACCCGGAAACTATCTTCATTACTGGTGAAGCATTTTCCCATCTATATCTTTTTGTGTTTTTTCTGAAGTAACAAAACTCTGAAATTGGGATTCTCACCATCCCAGTGTTTTGCATTAAAGTTCTGCATGCCGAGAGAGCTATTTTATTCGCGTATAATATAAATCTCGACAAAACCCACGACTGTTTTTCTACATTCTCCAATTTCGTCTACATTTGCGGAGATAGAGATGGTCGATTCACATACAGATGGTAGATGGTCGAATTTTTTTTAATGTTAGCTTAGCGTTTTCAAAATTCTGACGCAGCATGTTCACGCTGCATTCTTTGGCCATCATACTACTTTTCTCGTCTACCATGAACTGGTGCCCAGTGCACTTCGAATTGATGTAATATGTGTTCGAACAGGTTTGTGGAATCACAAGGCAACCCGGCCAGCGATCCAGTGGTCCTTTGGTTGAATGGTGGGCCGGGATGTAGTTCGCTTGGTGGCCTTATGACCGAGCTTGGTCCGTTCAGGCCGAATCCTGATGGAAGAACACTTTATGAGAATGTCTATTCGTGGAATAAGGTGAATACCCAGCACAGGGAACTTTTTGGTTTTTTTTGCACAGTCAGAAAACTTTTCATTTTCATAATAAAGTCCAAAATATATTCAAGTTTCCAGCAGTCATCAGGAATTTAGCGGGCAGTATGAGAAATAGTATATAATATTTTGCCTATTGTTTCTCATTTTCAGGATGTTGATATTGAGCGAAAGCCATTATTTTATAAATTTTCAAACTTCCATTTCCATATATAAAAAGATCGCCCTGAATTGTCTTGTAAATATTTATTTTATAATGGATTCTTCTATTCATGAAATATATTTGTTAATTGCTTGGATGTTACCTCAAAAATTATCATGTTTAGGCAGCCAACATGCTGTTCTTGGAGACACCAAGAGGAGTTGGCTTCTCTTACCAGGATACAGCCGTCAACAACGATACAACCTGGGATGACACAAAGGTTTTAAATAATCCATCTTTTGTGTTCACCACCTGTCTCAATAATATTGTCTCGGTGATTGCATTAGATCCATTCATACAGCTTTAATGCTGTCAAAGGGCGCACTTTCCTCACAAAGCGCATATAGGTATGTAACATGGTAGCAAAGCTGGGAAGCGTTACTGAGTTTTTCATTGCGAATTCGTTTCTCAAATATTTCTCCATTGGTTTTTTGCCGATATAATTAAGCGAATAAATATTGAACGGTTCGTTTTCGCCATCCCTCAGGTACTGTTCAAATGCCTACAGGGTGGCGAAAATTTTTCAATTCTCCATTGTGTGAAAGAATAACGTCTTCATTAAATATATTTGAGTTCATTTAGACGGCTCTAGAAAGCGCAGCAGCTGTCGAGGATTTCTTTACCGTATTTGAGCAATTCCGCGGCAACGATTTTTACATAACTGGGGAATCATATGCTGGTATTTATATTCCGACACTCACTGACGAACTCATCAAACGGATACAGGTAATAGGAGCGCATACAGACTCAACTTCTTTAATCATTTTGTAATTTTCTGATCAACTTCATAATCTAAAACTCATAAATTGAGATGACTTTGTCATTTATGTTGTTTTAGATACTACTGAACGGCAAAAAATTACTAAATCTTGGTCTTACTGCTTTCAAATACGAAATATTTTAAGCGTTTAGTGAAACATCATTGCTTAATACCATTGAAATGCATCAAGGAACTCCAACAACTTGCACGTTTAAAGGAAATTGCTTTTGAAATTTAATGTGTTGTCATTCGAGTCGGTATTTTTCATGTTTTAATTTTCAGGCCGGAAATCTGAAAATCAACTTTGTTGGCATTGCTATTGGTAATGGAGCTTTCAGCAATATACAAGAGGTGAGTTCCGTCTGCACTCGAGATTTTTCTATTGAAAATCGATAATCCTATATATATATATATATATATATATATATATATATATATATATATATATATATATATATATATATATATATATATATATATATATATATATATATATATATATATATAGTTTTCCAGAGGTTTGATCGGGAGTTCTTCAATCAAAGCTCTTCTATAGAACATAGAATTAGGATTATTGCTGGTATTACCGTTTCAGAATTGCTAGAGATAAAAGACAGAAAGGATCTCATTGCCATAATTGAATATTTGCTAAATTCATTTGTATCAAGCATTGCCTTTTTATTCACGAGAAATTGCCAAAGTTTAATGCTTATTCGTGACACCTCCAATGCATCCGTTCACTGTGGTGAAGTGAAGGCAGCCGGCTTGCCCAAAAACCAATATGTCAACCCTTACACCACCTCATTGTTTTTACTGTTTTATTTTCAAAGTATCATGAAGACCAGCACTTTCATCACTGCGGCCTTCTCGAATTAGCCTCTATAGAATCCTCCCCTCTCTGCGCATTTTATAGCATTAAATGGTATTCAGCGAGGGGACCGCTGTGGAATGATTGAGAGTGAGATTAAAGAAACTGAAAAGACACTTCATTGTCTCGAATCAAACGGTAATGAAAATAATATAATTAGTCACCACCTCTTCACCATCAAAGACTTTGAAACTGAATCATAATTGCTTACTACGAAAATTGTTTTCAATTAAGGTCAGTTTTTAGCACTACCATTCATTTTGAACGTCAACATTCGTGTTCACAACAAATTGTCATCCCAACGTCCTGGCTGTTTTAGCCAGGCGGTTGCTTATTCGCTTATAACTTTTAAACTTTCTTAGATATTATGTCAAATGCCCATATTAAAAGTCTTGAGGATAAATATTTAGATGCTTATAATATGAATATAATAAACTGCTTTTAGGTGCGTTCCAACCCCGATTTCTTGTATTTCCATGGCATATATGGAAAAGAGTAAGTTTCATCTAATTTCTAACCCCATTTCCCGCAAAAGTGAACGATATTGATGTGCAGTGATAAGCAGTGAGTTTGTTCGATTAGATTGATTATCGCTTTGAATGGTCAGCTTTTTCAATTTCGATGCAGATTCTCATCTGCGAGCGGTTGAGAAGTGCAATCACCCTCTCAAGAGATTTGCAAGTGATAAGCTGGAATTTGAGTAATTTTGCGGCAGCTAATGATCGCCGTGATGAATTCACATGCAGATGCTTCGTGAGTCTTCAGAGAGATTTTGGGATTTATGAACGTCATATCAGGGCGGATTGTTTACGGATGTGAATTTTTTGTCTCGCTTTAGCATTGTTGCTTTGCTGTTATTTTCTGTCGATTTAGATGTTGTTGATTTTTTTCTCGGTGTTGAAATGCATGCTGAAATTGCTTTTAATTGATCGTTCCTCAGGCAGTCGGATTTTGATTGAATTCCCTCATTTTCAATGCCCGTTAATTTCGAGTGCTGTAAGTCGAGCGCCTAAAAGAATCCTAGGAAAGCATCGTAGCACATCAGCCTTTACAGTAGTGTGACGGTCATGCTAATCAGACTATTTTCTAAGAATGCTTTTTTATTGTAATTTACTAAATTCTAGCGAATGGGATCAACTGCTCAAATGTTGCGTTAGTGCCGATGGCAATCCGTCAAGTGTTTGTGAATATGAGAGATATGTGAGAATTGATGGATTCGGTAACGTTATTGGAATTAATTCAACGAATGCACTTCACACTGAATGCGGTCGACTCGTTGAACAGCTTGCCTATGACCGAGTTTGGAATACTGCGTAAGAGTTTATCTGTCTTCAATGAAATAAGAAGAAATGAACTGATAAAAGCTTAACCTGGGTGCTTATTTAGATTTCCTAAGGCATTGCTCATTTAGACTCATAAAATGAGCCGCCATTACGATACATTACATTTAAAATTGCGCCAGTGAATTTTCCTATAGGTTGGTGTTTAATGTAAATTTAATTCGCGTTCTAATGAATTGTTTAGGCTAAACAAGTTGAATTCTGATTAACTATGCTAATAATTGGTCAGCTGATATCTACATATAAGCATCACACAATTATTGTAGATTAGGTTGCTTAGCTAAATTAGCTGCTGCAACACATATTTCAACATACTTCAACGAAAAAATTAATGCTTATTGGATCCATGTAAGCCTAAAACCATGTGGAATAAACAGAGAACTGCATAATTCTGTGCTTCTCATCTCGATCATTCTATTCACTCGGATAGAGCAGTTTCGTAACATCGCTGAAAAAAGGTTAGTAGAACAGTGTAATTGTGCATTTCATGAACGGGCAGTAAAGGTATGCTTGAGAACACGCTCTATGTAGAGAAGTGAATGAATGATTGCTGCTGGTCGATAATAAAACATTGAAAGAACTGTTGACACTGTTCAGAAATCAGCATAATATTTTCACCATTGTCTAGGCTTTTAATAATTCCTTTACTAGCCATTATTAAAGTGCAAAACTTTTTTAAAAAAATTTTGTAATATTTTATTCACTGAGATATGCTATTTTCACAGTAGCCTAGGTGGGATACGAATACTTTTGCAGCAATGACGCATACAACCTTTATCAAGACTGCTACCGCATGTCCTTAACCGGAGCATTTATACCTGATGACCGTAGACTGAAATCGCCGGAAGCAATCTTTGACGAGCTTCGACGTACGCCTCGTAATATACGCGCAGCCTACGCCAATGTTATGGTCAGTGGTCAATTTTACAGTCAACCTACAACAGCTGCGCCATGATCTTAACTGCACATTTACGGCTTATATTCACGACAATACCGTATCTCACAATTCCATGTCTGGAGAATGTCTTTGAAAAGGAAAAGTTGGGAGGGAAAGCAAGTTGTGAGCAATTTCTAGTTGTAATATCTTGCAATTACTTGATTGAATAGTGAGTCATTCACTTATATGCTGATCAATTGCTTACGCCGAAAATTTAGGTACTATAGGACGAAATTTTCGATGCATAGATCATTTTCGCTCATATTTTATGCAGTTCATATATTTTACAATTGTACAAGAAACCAGCAGCGAGGATCAACTACATTTTCACATTAGATTCTTTAATAGCATTATGCAAATAGTGAACTCAGTGAAGAAATCTTTGGTTATCGGTCGCAATTTTCGTGAATCTCCTCTACACACTCGGTCATGAATTTAAAAAATTACCTCTCCTGTAATCTCCTCCGCATTTTTTAAAAGATTTTCTCATCCACATTGCCGAACAAATTAATAATGCCAAAACACTCTGTTCTGGTATGAAATGAAACTTTTCTGAGCTTTTGGAATTGTAAGAAAACCAATGGCTTAAGGCATCTGTCAACATGGTCTCTACGGATGCGACTGGTGGCTTCCAGTGTTTCATGAAGAAGGCCATTGTGGAATATTTGAACCAGGCGCATGTGCGGGATGCAATTCACATTCCGAATTATGTACCCGCTTACCAGAAATGCAGGTGAGTCTAGTGCTGCGTTTCTTTGACACTTTATTGACATCTGGCCAATTTTGAATCAACAGTTAGGGGATTGTCTGCCTAAGATAGCATCCAGAGAATCACCACTCTTTGATGCATGTTTAGCTACTAGCCTAAACACATGTTATTTCAAATTGAAAAGTCGCTCAAATTATGGTGTTATGGCCTAACTTGTCACCCCTATTGGCTTACTCTATTTCCACTTCTCCTGTCACCTCTATTTCCGTGCTAAGCGCTATTCATGTTACGCCCCAGCAGCACTTTCACAATCGCACTTCTCTTATGGTGTTTCTTATGCGGGAAAAAATTAGAAGTAAAATGCGACGGATAAGTTTGCCGGCATTTCGAATCGTTTTTACTGGTGCAGCGTCTTCAACTGAATGATTCATCAGACAGGGGAGACTTTAATTCAACTTCGCACTATTTTAAGATATCGCATCTTACAACCTGGTCCTCTCGAATAGCTTGCGTATAAGCATCAAGAAATCTAGGAGACGTCGTCGGACGTTTCGTTCTATTAGTTTATTCCCTAAAAAATTTCTTCATTGCAATGGGATTTCTTTCGAACAAATAAATCTGTCCCAATCCTCTTATTCCTTCTCCTCTTTCCGATGTCTAACTGCCCTTATTTCAACTTTACTTTTTAAAAGTCAGCTTGATATGGAAGAGCCCAGCTACAGTTGAAAGAGATGTGCAGTGCAGCAGCACCGCCAATTTGAGGAAATAAACCATTGGTTTTACGAGATTTTTAGAAATAAGCCTGAATTTCTTGACATAATATTGTTTCCTTTTTTATTCCTTTGTCATCTCGATTACTTTTCCATTTTTTGAACTGATTTTTTTCAATGAATGCAAAATTTTACATCCTCCTATAGTTATTTTTTCTTTTGTTAGTGATTAAAATTATCTCGTATCGCTGTGATTCATTGATCACGAGGTAGTAAAACACTGTTGAAAATTTAAAGCATCAAAAATTTAGTGACACGGTCGGTGACCATTACACACAGCTGTATAACGATTCAACACCGGTCTTCCAAAGCATTCTCAATAGTAACTATCCACTCAAAATGCTTATCTATAACGGTGACGTCGACTCGGTATGCAGTATCCTTGAGGCACAATGGTTCTTCGAAGCGTTTGCAACCTCTAATCAAATGGTACATCCTTGTTGTTTGATTTCTGAGTTGAATGTGTTTTGAGGTAGGGAAATGTAAGGAAGTAATTGGCCGGATGAGATCTTAAACTTACTTATCGCAAGTTCGGTATAAAACTTATCGCTAGTCGCAATATTCATGGATTCATTTTATTGGTATTCTATGAATGACGCACATCTCTGCTTTATATGATTTTACGGAAATTTCGTAGAGTCGTGGAAATTTTCACAAAGTATCCTAATCGGAGTCAGCTCATTCAACCTTTGAATCAATATGGAAATGAATCATGGAAGCAATCATAAATAAGATAAATATTTTTTTCGAAACGAATACATTAGAACAAACGAAAATCCCTTTGAATTAAAACCGAATTTATCTAAGATCTCATAAAAACCAATTATAAGATGCCAGGAAAAGAATCACGCGAATACGATACTTGTTAGAAAATACTTGTGATCACAAGAGGTATAAAACAGCCATATGATGATCATAAGGAAAAGATTTTCTAATTGACATAGTTTCAAATTCAATTCATTGTTCTCAAAATGGTTGCAACGATAAACTTACTTCTCATCGTCGCTTTAACCCATTGCAATTTCAATGATCTATTTAGCTTATTTTCGTTGTAAGATCATTTATCAGCAAAAGTAACGAACTTACATTTTTGTTGGTCTCGTTGAAATTTTATGGTTCTTACCGTCAGCATTCGTCATATTGGAAATGAAAACTAAATTTAAAAATTTGCATATTGTAAATTACGTCAAAACTAACGTGAGTGTTATTCTCATTTCGGGTGTTTATTATATGTTATGTTTGAAATAAATTGAACAAATACATCAATTTTGAATTTCTTAATTCGATATCGCAAGATCCCTTCAAATCCTTCTAATTTATACACAATTCGATTTATATGTGCGTTTCTTTATTCTAGAATTCGACAAAAAGAGCACCATGGTATTATAAACTTTCATCCGAATATTTCGAGGAAATTGGCGGTTACATAAAGTCATTCTCTAAGGGCTCACTTAAAATCGATTTGCTAACAGTAAAGGTAATTTACGTTATTAAATTCATTGATCATTTTTCATGCATTTCTGCAGAACAAATTATCATGTGTTCTTGCATATTCATATGTGTATCTGTGAGTATGCGTCGTAGTTTTTCTTCAACTTGGGAGCGACGGAAACTGGAGTTATGAAGGCTGACGAATAGAATGTACATAATGGGGCAGTCGACTATACCAACCTCCAAATTGACCTGTAAAGTTTGAAAAGAATCATGGATTTCGCAGCTAATAAGGCTGTGTTTTTCTTCGACCGAGTCAAAAAATCAACAAGCGAACAAGCAGCCGGCAAGAACTCCGCTCTTGTTTCGATCAGCTAGTTTCACAAACTATCTACAAAGTAGAATAGGTGGAATAATGTCTTGATATTTTGACTGAGGAGGCTGCCCGCACAGATTTTCTGTTAGAGATGCTTTTTTTCAGTTGCTTAGTTGATGAAAAATGTATGCAAATTTTTTGCTTGCTTTAAGTGTCTTTGAATGATTTCGATAGTGATAAAGACAATCAATAGTATAGATTATGTATACTGACTTTCATATCTCTAGCTTCAGTGATGCTCGAATTGAAAGTTTTGAATAGGCGGAGAACAGAAGAAGCCGCTTATTCGTTAGCGTTCACATGACGTCACTATAATTAGTTTTCTCAGAGCAATTTTGCATATGCGCACGAGAAATGAGTGAACATGTCAAAGAACTGCGACGCTTTTTTATTACGATTCGTTTTGTTTTTATATTTGTTGACGAATTATAAAATTTGCTGGCTATGGAAGCGGAAGTATCCTTTATTGGAAGCACATATCCTGGTAGCTCCTTTTGTATACTTCTTCACTCAGCTTCTTGAAATTTTGTTGGGCTGCGCTTGCAACTGCATGCTATGTTAAAGCATAAACTTTTTTCCATATTTAGAAAGTTTAAAAAGCTTCAGTTTCTGAGGCCATTTTTCTACGAAGATAAGAGACATATTTGAGAAAACTACAGCATAGATATTATTTACGCATCATTAAAAGTATATTTTATTATGGTATTTTATATATCATTTGCAGCGGAGAAATGAAAGAATGTTGACGTTGAAGTTTGTAGATGATTTGCATTATTGCAGGGAGCAGGCCATTATGTACCAACTGATCGTCCTGGTCCATCACTGCAAATGTTTACGAATTTCATTCGCAATTCAAGCACCTACAGCATAATGGCACCATTCGATTTGACCCGGAAACCGTTACTACCGGAATATCAGGTGAACATCGTTCTTCCACGTTGTAACGTTGTCTTGATGAGGGTACCCATTAGGTATTATAAGTACTGAAGTTAAATGAGGCCTGGATATGACCAATTTGGAAACTAACAGTATTTATGAGAGAAAAAATTGAACCGAGCCAAATAAGAACTGATTAAATGAAAATTTGTAATTCATCAGTAGTGTGATCGCAACTTTATTAGCAAAAGTGTTAGTAAAAGAATTTTTGAGCGGCATATTTTAAACAGCAGTTGATTGTATTAAGAATATCAGAAGGCCCTAACCGAATATTGTTGTGTTAAAGAAAATGCTTCTAATATATGGCGGAGATTTTACGAAATGAGTTCGTATACGGCGAATTCAACATATTTTCGCACAGTAGTACCTGTGTTGCTTCACTGTTCTTAGATGAATGCTCGTTAAAAGTTTCGTGCCTTTTTGCATTCTACTCTTCCACTAAGTTTATCGGATTTGCGGGTGTGACTTCCTTATGGCCAGTCAACAGACAACAAGAACTGCTCGGGAGTAATTGTATGCATGTCTGCTTCACTGCGATCACACTTAGCTTTTTTTTTCTTAAATATTTTGAATATTCAGAGTAGTTCAAAGTTGTACTTCGTTTCGCTTTCTTTTTTTCCAAATTTTTCTCAGCGGAAGCGTTTCCTATTAAATGTTCATCTTTTGTGTTTATGGAAATAAGTATTTATTTAAAGCAATTTGTTTCCTGGGCGATCATTACCTTCCTCTTGCTAAGTAACAATTCTTCTTTATTTTGCTGTTCGTAAGGTGGTAGTGGTAATTGAGATGCTTAATTTCACCCAGACTTCGACTTCTTTCTTCAATTTCAATCTTTTATTGTTTAGCCGCAACAACAGGGAACAGAGACCGTGACACCAAATACAGCAGTACTCACAACGTCACAGCCTAGAACGACAAGCAGTCCTTCCACAACAAGCACAACACCAACGACAGGTACTCATTTTATATTTCAACCACACCTGAGGTGGCATTATCTCGCTTCTTCTGATGGGACACAAATATTTTGTGAGATGTATCGAAATCAGGCACTCAACAAAGATGAAATATTGAAAATTTTGAGAATAGCTGAATGAAAACTTCGTAACTTATGAAAAATAATTCGAACACTGGAAATTTCTGTTGCATTCTGCACATTTCCCACTCAAATCAGCTGGATAGTACAGCACATCATTTATAAATTACTCAAATCTCTCCGTCACCATAGATACTTCCACTCAACTTTCAACTTGACTTTTCAGTAAAATGATTTCTACCATGGCTTATTAATGAAGGATTTCTGTTGTCCAGTAAGATGACCTGACTGAGAATCGCCTAAATTAATCTCGCATCTTCTTGATTTTCTTTTTTCTCTTCATATTACTTTTCACATCATATAGATCTGTTGTCACTTTTTGGCCATCCATCTATGAATACCCACGAGGTTATAATCTTGCATAACCCATTGGTGCAATCTTTAGACCCCACCTCACCCTCCCATATGCTTTTTATGCAAGCTGTGTGCTTGAAGGTGCTTTTTGTAGAGGGAGAAACACTGAAAAAAAAACAGTAGTCAAAATGTTAAAATTTAGTTCATCGAAAAGCCTTCTTCGTCTAATTTCAACAAGGTCTTCCGAAGGCCAAAATGGTTGTTATTTTTCATTTGTTAGTATTGCCTATTTGTTGTGAGTATAATGATGATCATTACGAAATGCTGAGTGGAAAAGAGCACTTAGCAGTATCCACTTCCGGTGATTCCAAATTTCGGAATTTTCGGCAGCATTTGATCGCCGAATTTTTGACGTAAATTTATTTCACTCTTGCATCATTAGATAACTCTAGAATTTAGCTACTGAAGGGATGTTTCATATTGTCTTGTATTCATTGATT
Organism: Baylisascaris procyonis; assembly: GCA_037389465.1. Taxonomy (NCBI): domain Eukaryota; kingdom Metazoa; phylum Nematoda; class Chromadorea; order Rhabditida; family Ascarididae; genus Baylisascaris; species Baylisascaris procyonis. The sequence continues at coordinate 1,928,056 of JAZARR010000154.1, read as the reverse complement.
TTGTAATATTCTGGGTGCTCTGAATAGTGATGACTTGATAAATTAAAAATATTTGAGAATAAGATGATGATTAAATAGCTGCAGAACAAAGCTGCTGATAACGCTAACGTAAATAAACTAACTAAAATAACAAGTGAAAACTCGTTTAAATATATATTAAATGTGACTTCTGTCGAAATGTGTGGCTTTCCTTGATGAAGAAGTTAGCGGATATAATTGTTGTCTATACACTTATTAGATACGAAATCGAAGCTAAGCAAATGAAATCGCAATACCTTCATAAATCAAAATTTGAAGTTGTGCATGATATGATGCATTCCTTCTTTTCGTTTCCACGAAACCACTTCAATGAATTGATGCAGCTGTGCCATTTTTTGACTCCAATTTTTCATACAGTTCAAAATTTATAAGTTACTTCACTTCATAACTAAACATCTTCCATAGGTGATTCGAATATGAATATTTCAGGAACAACATCAAAAGCATCCTTGACAAGCATATCAATGTCTCTTCTTATCCCATTCTTGCTGCTTCTTCTATTCGATGAGGGCCGAAGAAATGCCCAGTATTAACACAATTTAATGAATAGACCAAATTGTTTGCTTATTGTTCATTAAATCGATGCATTCGTGGCGTGCTCTTAACGTAAACATCTTTTCTACCCAAACAAGTAACTTTTTTTCGTGAAAGCTTTCTACTATCCTAATCAAAAGTCAATGTTTTTTCTAATTGCGCAAATATTCACAATGATCTACAACGTAATTTTATCGCTCAGATGATATGGATAACTCCGTTGTGATTGATACCAATTCATGAATTCCGCTTTGCATAATTTGATTCTTTTCCTCGAAAGAGTAAATAATTTTCGGTGTGTGTGATTATTTACTTTCGTTGATGGTTAATGCAGTTTAAAAGAATCCATTGTTTGTGAGATAATTTATAGAAGGAGCACGACATGGAGAATCATCTTTTCTTTGTTCGTTATGCACAATATGGGAATACGTCAGAAGAAATAAACTTTATTGAAGAGTTATGTTGTTTTACTATGTATGCATTGGGAATCGATTTAAAAAGTGACTTCTCAAGAAAAAAGAACGAACGGTAAATCGGTATTACCAGATGATATATCGCATAAAGCATATTGGTCGGAAACTGGTCGAGTCATGAATAAAGTATTTATTTATTAGGCTAGCTGGAATAAGGGCGGGCCGAAACCGTTTACGATCATGTTACTCAATGCATGGGCAACGTGGATTTTTCAAAGATGATGAATATATAAGATGATGAGTACAGTTCGTGCATGGCGAACGCTTGTTTCCCATCCTTCACTCTATAACCACAGGTAAGGAAGCAGGAACACATGCGAGAAGTGAAGAGGTAATTCTCTGCCCTCTTCTCTGAGGAGGGAAAGATCGTTCGTCAAGGCACATGTTAGCGAATAACAAATCTGCACTATTGCTCGAGAACATTCGTATCACTTTTGGTTTGAGCTGTTCCAATCGAATGCATTTTTTTTTCTAAACGGGTTGTGAAGAAGTTTCAAAGTTTGTAGAATTTCGTACTCATCTGATCAGTGTTCGTAATATGCGAATTGAAACTGCTCACACCCACAGGCAAACGGACGTACCCACAGACATATATATATATATATATATATATATATATATATATATATATATATATATATATATATATATATATATATATATATATATATATATATATATATATATATATATATATATATATATATATATATATATATATATATATATATATGATCTTCGTCATTTCTAAGCACATATCGATATTCGGTCTTCAGCCTTCATATGTCAAATTTCATCTATTCAGCAGCATTATTCAATTCCATATTACTTCTCGTCGAAAACATTTGATTCATTCCTCAGTGGTGTATTTTGCCGATTTTTTCGGTGCACAAGAATCGCGATTGAAGTGAATCATTCGCTTTATACCAAACAGAGAATAAAGATGGTAAAAAACAGAACAATGAAAACACAAGATGATTCAAAGTACAAAAAACGCATAGACAAACTGCTATTTATTTATGTTCGGTTTGCTCATCTTCGGACGAATCACCGAAAATAATTGCGTCGAGTTGTCGAGAGGCGACCATTTTCCTATGTTGAGTCTCCAATGACGGAAAATTACCTCAATAGAAGTCGTTGCTTTGACTGTTGAATAGACTGTCAAAATTAATGTTTATTACACAAATCTCATAATGAAATCATATCTTTATGAATTATCAATGCTTGGAAACTGGAGAAATTCATAAGTCTAAGTGCATATGTCAAATTTCCTATTTTTGAAGGCTGACACTCGGGCTACAGTCATAGATTTTCACTTAAACGGAAATGATCGCTTCCATGCAATTGAATCATGCAAAAAATTTGGTGATAAGAATTCGAAAAATTTGGGAGTTTTCGATGTAAAAATGTGCTTGAGAAGAAGCAGATTTCGTAAAAACCTATGGATATTTGAGGGTACAAATAGCTGTAAACAGGCTGCCTACTTAGCTGAGCCGTTTGGAAGATAACCGAATGGTTCATGCTTGATGGCGCAATCGGTTAACCCTACTAACCCAAGATGATGCCACGCTTATAGCATAGTGCCATCTTGAGTTAACAGAGTTCATGACAGAGAAAATATGTTCAATAGCTAGAATGAGATGTAAGAGGAACAAGGGTGGACACAAGTAGACCGTTCGGATTTACAGTTTCACTCACTGCTGGATGGATGGTCCATTTGCAAGAACATCTTGTCGATTTTTTGGCTGCATTTTGCAGTTTCACTGTTCATGATGCAATCGAAAAATTGAACAAATAAATAAATAAAATAAGCAATTATTTCTAAAAATACCATGAAACTTAAACTCTCTAATACATAAGACTATGGCTAATTCATAAGATATGCCAAATTTACAAAACTTACCATCGCCAAATCTGCGACGTTTCCGTTCGCGTCCGATCATTGCCTCTGTTTTGATCCATGCTGATATCGCATTTGCTTGTGATGATAAAGCCTTCAATAAATATTTTATTGCTTAAGTGTACAATCTCGCGCGAATATATCGCTCTTCTGCGCTTCGACAAATTTGCATTTTATGGAATACACCGTATAAATTCGCAAAAAAATGCAAATTTGGCATCCCCTCTCCAAAAATTATCAATAAGATCACAAAAGAATTGCGTTTCTAAAGAAAATGCATATGTGCTTTATATGCGTTTTTGAATGAGAAGCATTCGTTAAAATGAATAAAAATGAAGATCTGCACGAATGAAACCTTAATGCTGTGTGCAATTTCATTTCTGAGCTAATAGTTCAGCCTGTCATCCTTAACGCTCTACGGCACCTCTCAAATTATGCCTCCACTTGAAACAGCCTTAAGGAAGAAGGATCGGAAAAATGCTTTTAGTGAGGAGGGTGTTTTTCTTCAAAATTGAGTGAGATTTCAAATTTCTTATTTGTGAAAAACCTTTTATAAAGACATGTGCTTCATGGTCGCAGCTTTGGTACCTTCGTCCTTTCAGTAGAACTTCTGGCGCTCCCCTCCTGGAGTTCAGTCAGTCAGATGCTTAGGATAGCTTGGCACCGGAACGCCTGGGCGCTGCAGCGCTTGGGCCAGGGACATTCAGCTGGTGGGAGGGTTCGGCCTGATTAACTTGCCAATTTAGTATACGGCGCAAGTAACTGACAATTTAACTAAACCTGTTTTGAGGTTACTTTGAAATGGCTTTCGAAACAACAAGCATTTATTAAAAACGGATAAAAAGGAGAATTTTTGTTCTCATCGTTTCTTCAGCAACATATCTTGCACATACGCCTGGAGAAAATAATGCTGAATAAAGTTACAACTGAAAGAAAGGAAGCGATATCAGAAAAGACGAGCTAAAACACAAAAAACGTTTGAAAAAAGTTGTTGCTTATGAAAAATAGAAGCAAAACGACAAGGAGGATGATGAATCTATTAGTGACAAGGAAGGAAATGATCGCTACATGACCAAAAAGACCTAACGAAGATTGTTCGAAAATCAGGTGGTTTTGGCAAAGCGTTATTTACAAGGCAAATCCTCACTTTCCTTAGGTACATGTGAAGGAAGCATTTCTAAGCAGTCTTGAATAATGCGGCTTCGAAAACAAGAACTGTAGGTTGAGATAAAAGAGATGGAGGTTTAATGGCGATCGCCACAAAGTTCTAAGAGAGATAGATGTTTGAAGCAAGAAAATGATCTGAAAAAATCAATAACTTGTTTCCAATAGAAGAGTACATTGTATGATTTGAGTCGTAATGCTCAAGCCATATCAATTTTTTCTATTCAGTTATCTTAGAAAAATTTCTTTCTTCAGACGGCCTGAGACTAAGCTCCTTATATTTCATTCAAAGTAATACAAACAGTATTATTTTAAAGTAATATGGAACTACGGAAGTAAGGCAAGGATTTTTATTAACTTGGCCAAATTAATAAATACGAACGAGTCTCACTTTTTGACTTACCTACCCGAACATTAAAACACTCGCAAAAAAACGATTACAATTAAGCTTATCTTAATAGCAAGCATCAAGGTTTGCCAGCTTTCGTGCCATTCGCATGAGACTTCAAGACCTATGAGTTAATTGAAGCATACCTGCCAATTTCTGTATAGCTATCAATTTGCCGGGGTGAGGGTGCCAAAACACCTTCGGCGTTCAGTTAGTCTGTAGCCAAAGTGGTCACGTCAAAACGTTTTAAGCAAAGCCTTTTCGTCTACTGTATTCCTCAAAAAGTAATCGGCAGGAGTAAAATTCCAGCTGGATAGAGGCAGTTGTTTGGATTCGATGAGAAACAGTTTATCTTCAAAACAGTCACTGTTTCAATGGTTATGCGAGGTTCATGTTCCTGAAAGGCGAACTCCGGTCTTCGCTGTTACATCTTAAACAACAATAAAATCAAAATGTGGAGGTTATTAAAAAATAAATCAGCAACTTGCTGCTATACCAAGCCAACAATGCAAGAAATTAGGGCCAGCACTACCTCAGCCCAAGACATTTGGAAAATGTTAAGCGATAGTTGGAACGGGCCCAAATTACAACTGTGAACATGAAAAAAGGCAAAGAGTAACATAAAGACGATCCTCATCAGCAGTCGGGCATCAAAGCTAACATTCACGTGCCCTTTTATTAGTGTCACCTTCCTCCGCATTACACCTGAATCCAACAACCTGACATCACAATCTCGAAGTCGCCGCTGCACCCCTCTAGTTCGTAGCCAATCGAGATAGAAAAACGAATTTCCTATCGAAGATACGACTTCTACGAGCATTTGAATCAGTCGGAATAGGCCCTCTCCTACACATTTCCATTTGTTTCGAAACTTTATGAGGTGGATTCTTGAGTTTAGCGTTGTAATTTATTTCATTGGAATTCAGGCATCTTGAGTAGTAAAATAATAGTAATGAATAATTATTTACAAACTAGATATCTGACAATCAAACTCCACCACTCAATTAACCAAGTAAATCCACAATGAGGGACTGTGATTGTTGCAACTAACAATGTTTACTGCAAATATTGAACAGATTTTGTTGTGTGCATTGTTTAACTAACTCGTGTACATTCACAGAGTAGCCTGAGACACTGCGTGAGTGTATCACTTACCATTATCGCACTATTTTCAGGACAAATTTGTTGCTCTTGTGGGATCTCTGATTCATCGATGTTGTCTTGAGGTGATCTGGAAAGCGCTCGGATAGCAATAATCGCTTGAGCGAATGAAGTGAAGTTCGAAAAGAGTTTTGTGACGCTATAAACAAGTTTCCACAGCCTGAAAATGCGTATCACCTGAAAACTTGTAATATATAGGTTTACATTCCCCAAAATGATTTGTCACAAAATAAAACGAACGGGAAAATCGATCCAGATGAGGACAGAGGCAAGGAAATAGAAAAAAGAGTCACTATTATGACAAGTAAAACACTGGTGCTCTTCATAACGACAGAGGTTTCCGATGTTATTTCCATCTTTGAACGGATAAATGTGAGTGAAAATTATATGATAGAAGGATTTGAAAATTCGGTGAGCTAATCATTATGAATCATATGCTGTCGATGCGAATTTATATTCAAACTACAGATTAACCCGCTTTTGCCATTACCAAGCGGAACTCACCTACTTCCCAATAGCAGTTCGAAAACGATTGCTTAAAAGTATGCTGAGGGAAAAGAGGAAAGAGGCAATCTATCGGTTAAGCATTCCGTAAAATAATAGTCTATCATGAATGAAATTTACAGGTTGAAAAAATGTTGAAAGCTGCCGACATTATTCAGTGATTAGCTGGAAGAATGCACGTAATTCATGTGTGCAATGCAACACTTGCGAACAAAAAGTTAAACATTTCAGACAGTTTCAGACAGCTTTCGCTATTTTCGACATTCAGTGCTCAATAACTGTAATCTTCTGGCGCTTACTGCACAACAACGACTTTAAGCAAACCTGGGCAGTTGTAACACCGAAGTGATATGGCGTACAATCCAGAATGGTGCCCAGAACAACAAATATACAATCACGATACCTTTCCATGCATGGCATAACGGGAAAAGCTGATTGCCGCCATCGACAAAACAACCTAAGAGGTGTTGTGATTGACGTCTCAGTGAAATTGCAAGTTTGCTAATTTTGTTCAAAACTACTTTCAGCTGTGAGCAGCGATGTATTTGCAAAATGTAAGGGCATAGAAGAATTCTGGGGCAGCCTAATTATTGCTTCTGTTCTTTGCTAAACGCTGCAATAAAACACATCTCAAACCAGAATAAAGGCAGAACTTAATTGCCCTACTAAGCGAAATGCATTCCTCCCCGACCATTTAACATTACGTTTCTCTTTGAATATGGATGAACTTCTACTAGCGAATAAATACACTAGAAAATCAATAAAACAGGACAGTCATTTGCACTTAAGTTATTACAATTAATGTTAATTAATATGTCGCCGTATGAACGTCGCGGCGCCGCAGTCATTTCTTAGTAACAATTTTAAAATGATAAACTAATATCGCGATCAGAATCTGATTATAAACTAACAGGATTTACCTGCCACTCGTATGTGCTCTCCATGCGTACACCTACACAACGGAACCATTGCATAAAACGAAACATATACGAGGAGGGCGATTATATAACCCACAAAGGGTCCAGTATTTGAGACGATATCACCTGTAATAATTCTTGGCTATTCGACGCACCCATTGCATTGGGAGGTAACAAATTCAAAGCAGTCGTTGGAACACCACCAATAAGAGTAACATAGGAAGGTGAACAGGGCAGGGCGAAGTGGATAAGGTAAAGTGCTGCGACACATCGATGGCAACAAAACACCCTAGCGGCAAATTGCGTTAGCCAATGGGCCTATAAGATTGCTATAAGCAGGCGGTTGCTGTAAGACCTCGTCGCTGGCGACAGATTGCAGCGTTGAAAAAGGCTTCATGGTGGAATGGCAATAACAAAATGCGCTAACAAAATATCGTTGCTGACTGAACTCTAACTCGAGTGAGTGATTCGAACAGAATGCCGTAGATGTAAAAAACGCTTTCATCGTTTTTGCAAAACGATCAAATGCACCCAACTGTGGCTTTGTCCGATCATTTTTCATGTATCGCAATGCTTTGACACCCGACATAGAAAAATTGCGCTTCTATAAATCTGCCGATTTGAACAAGCACAGCCGTCTACTAATAGTTTGAGCTCTCTTACACTTACCAATCCCATTATTTCGAAATCTTGAACAACTGTAAATCAGTTTTGTGCCACTCGTGGTTGCTTCCACAAAATTTGTGTTAAATATCTGCAACATGTCAATGTTAAAATGTTCAGATAATACAATTTCATGCTTCTAACTTCAGTTGAATATCGGCGTTGCCACACTCAGCGATTCGAATATTTCTGAGTGCTCCCTAGAGCAAGCGATCAACAAATGAGTGGACGGGATGTTTCATAGATCTCTGTTTGTCGACGTCTCAACGACCATCAAAAGAGCATTTTTGCGAATGAAGCGATCAAAAAGTGACTTTTAATATGCAGCATTACTGATTCTATTATTCGAATGGAACCATAGAGCATTATTAATATTAGTGGCTGAATACTGATGCAGGTGAATATGGTGTATTTCATCAAATAATCTAGACTTAGAATCCCTGAGCTCTCAATTAGGCCTCTCTTTTGGCCAAGTCCATCCTACTTTTTATTGCTGAGTTATATAAAACATAAAATGTTCGGTTGTATAAAAATTTTGATGGTTGTAAGGATGGTTCTTTTGGTTGCCTATACGCTCACTCATCGTTAATGTTAACCGAAGAAATCAAGAAGGATTTACAAGCGTTATGATGAGAGTAGCAACACCGATAACTGTACTTATGAAAGTGACTGCCATTGCCCATAAATTCGTTGGTTGTGACATGTGCTTGCAGACCACTCTGTATAGAAGCCATGATGCATGCAGCATTGTGAATGGCACCGCAAACAAATTTGCGGCACGTAGTTGGCGGATTATCTAAAACAGAGAAAAAAATGAAGGAAAAGCTTCATGTCGGATTGAAAGACAGGTGAAGCGCGATCAAAAAAGGAATGGATGAGGTAAAGTCAGTGAATAAAAGATGTAGAAATCAGCTGAAACACTGATAGATTGAGAGATACGTTGACAGACATTGATAAATGTAGCTTATTCCAGACTGTTCTTCTGAGAAGTTCGCATCTATAAAAATATAATCTTATACAAACGGAGAAAGGGGCAACAAGCGGCGGCGTTATCATTTTAGTCCATAAACCTCACCGGCTGCTGAAAAAAAAAAAAAAAAAACGTTTCACAATTTCCTATGGGAAAGCAGCCGTGTTCAATTTGAAGGAGTATAAATGAAAAGTACACAACAAAAAGGTGAATGGTGCGATATTCTCTCTTTTAAAGATTAATGTCATCACTGGAGAAGTCGAAGCCTTCACCACAATAACAATTCTTATCAAATTCGTTTGATCGAGATTGTCGAGGGTTTTTTGGTCATCTCAAAGAAGAAATAAAACTTTTAATGGGGCATTCACAACGACGGTCAAATTAGTCTTAATATGGAGGAGTATTGTATTTTTAGTTAGTAATACGCGGAACTAGTCGATGAGGTGAGGAGAATGCAAAAAGCGCATACCTGCTAACTTTTCTGCTAAACCTCTCAGTTTGGAAGGCGCACTTGGCACTTTTCTCATAGGTTTGCCAAAAAACTGCGTGTCAACTTACTCTGTAAAAGCGTGTTATGGCGTGCGTATGTATATCTGTGTCTGAGTGTGCATGTGTATGTGTCTGTCTGCCTCGTTGCTTTAAACTCGTGTGGCATTGAAGACAGAGTTGCGAAATGAGGTTGGTATAATTTGCACCATTGGACGATCACTTTCAAAGTCATCTTTCACTTTCATCCATCAAATTCAAAACAGAATGCAGATCTCTGCCGTAGAGCTACATTCATTTCTAAAAGCTCGCATGCTGCCCCATATTTTCATGATCAGTCGGGTCGACTGAAATGTCTGAATTTATACCTCCAGTATTCTGGCTTTTTTGTTGGAATTTTTGAAAAGCCTTATGCATACTTGGAGACGGGAAATAGCTGTCCAATAATTACAGGTGTAATTTTGAGGGGAAAATATACACAAAGTAAAGCTAGCATAATTAACGCCTTCTGTTTCCAGCTCTCTATTAGTTTAAAAGATAGCTTCACATTCTCCCGATTTTATTGACTTTTCGGGGCCTCCTATACTTAGCGTCAGACTAAGAGTGGAGCCTAACCAGAACTCATGGCAAACCAAAAAGATCCCATTAGACATTCCTGCCACTTAAACCTCCCGTTGTGAATGTTGATGGTCACCTGAACGTTCATAAGTAGCACTTCGCCAAAATGCTTCCTTGTATAGTTTGCTTATAATCATATGTCGGAACTTCATGTCCCGAAAACCGTTTTTGTGACACTTAATGACGATTTGAATACTTCTGAGGTATGTGCTCAGAAACATTGAAAACACTCGGGAAAATGCAATTTCATCGACCAAAAACTGTGAAATACTAATCCGGTGATGTTGTTTAGCGCTCCCAATATGTGTCATAAATATTACATGTCCTACGTATATATCTGCGAATGTTAACAATTTTTCTATGCTAGTTTAAATTTCATTGCTTCACTTACCAAACAACCTTCTGTAGGACGTCCCCACAGCGAGGAAATGGCGCTATCGAGCTCGAAAAACTGCACACTGCTTATCGTACAATGCAGAAACGATAAAATTATTAATGGCGCATAAATCGATTTCCTACAACTCAAGTTTTCTTGTTGTTGCGCACGTTGTATAGCCTGAAAGCGTTTACTGCCATGAGAGTTTTGCAGCATTCAGAATACTTAAATTTGGAAGTAACGAAGTAAAGAAAATCTACGAAGGAACCATCAACTTCACTTACCTCGCTTGTCCGCACGATCAGCCAAGTTCAATATTTGATCGGATTTCACAACGAGATGCTATTCCTTCGATTTATCCCCGCTGACTCTGCGTTGGGTTTTATTATCACCGCCAAAACATTTGCCATGAGTGCTCTATCATTCCTCATGTGGAAGTAGTCGTGTTCTACGCCCTTTGTACGTTAGATCTTTGAAAACTTAATTTACAGGCGTTGATGCAGTTTATCACAAAGGTGTGCATATTTCACAGATATTCCTGAGCAAATTTCATCACTTCTCATTTATTCCAATTAACTTATGAATGCATTACCTTGAAGCATAGATAGACATTTGCAAGCATCCCAGCGGTGAAATTGATTGCAAAAATCGTTATATACGTCGAACCGACTATACTTTGCATAATTGTATGACCAGAGGAGACGTTTTTGTTTAGTGTCACTTCACTCAAAACCTCAAAAATATCCATTCACCTGAAAACACTTTTCATTAACGAGCAAAACTTTTCTTATATTCGAAAAACGTTGAAAATGAAAGTTTGAAATGTCCAGGTTGATATTTTGTATTGGCATGAACACAGCAGTCAAATATAAGGCGAACAAGAAAACATCTGTAAGCTCGTCTTAGTTGTACAAGTTTCAACTCGTATGTTTGTTCGCTAAGACTGCTAGCTCATTAGGTGCGAGTTTCGAGCAAGGTGCTGAAGAGCTTTGATTGCGATGATATTACGAGGTGCAAAATCAAGCAAACAACTTCTCCTGGATTGAATTCATTGTTACATGTATCATCTAAATTTTTTATGCGCTACTCAATTCTGAATGTTCGACGATCGCAAAAACTCTTCAAAGAATGCCCCTCATCAATTGGGAATCTTCTAATACATTTTAATATAATTTAGCATTTAGTATGCCTGAATAATAAGATATTATTATGACAGATTATTATACTGGGCCTGATATATGTAACAAGCAAAACTTCCTATCAAAGGACAAGATAGAAAAGCACAACAAATGCATAAGATTGAGGAAGATCAAAATAAACAGCGATCAAAATGACGCTGTTTGTTACATCGAAGGTTTATTCAACAAGTTGAATATAGCCTGGATTTAAATAGATGCTTTCATGAAAAGTCACGATTTATAAAACTCAAGCTCAAGCTATTTGGATGAGTGGAGAAAGCAACTGAGAGTGCATGGTGAGATTATAGAGATTACCCCAAGTATCATTATTTAAAAGTGGTCATTATGTAGTGCATAGAATGCTCATTATAACAGCACCGAAGTTCATAAGAAACTGGTACATTCAAAGGCGCAGGTATATATCATTAGGAAACCAATAAACAAAGAATCGACCATGCTGCGCTATGAATGAACAGCAAAAAAAAGCACGAGAGAAAATGACGCTTCCAAACATTTTCCCTTTTTTTTTTGTAGTACGGGTAGCTAAGATATGCTTCTTTTATTACTCTTCTTAATTTTCATTCTCACTTTATAGATCGAGTCTTATACGGAACAATCGAATACTTATCGAGACTTGCATTATAATCACGCTCATTGTGCTCACTACTCTCTTAGCTGAAAATATACACTCGAATATGATGTCTTAGAACTACAATGATCAAAAGATAATTAATTTTGAATTCTCAATGTAATCATGTAGCGGGAGAAATGCAATTAAAGTCATGTTGAGCAGAAAAAAGGAGGGTAAAGAAAAAAAGGACTTCTGAGATATTCTAAAAAAAAAAAGTCGTGGCAAAGGAGGTGACGCGTTGTGCACTTTTGCACTCATCTCATTTGACCAGCCAATTTTACAATTTACCAGCAAAAAGTTAAAGATACTAAATACTGTCCTCATATTTTAGTTGATTTAACCGCCCTTTCAGAAGAGATTCATTGTTCTACAACTTTAGTGATATAGCACAGCAAACAAAATAAGTAAAATACATGCATTTTCACCTTCGAATCGTTATTCCTCCGAGTTATTTTAAAACTGAGCAATTATCATGAGTTATGTTGTATGAGACCACACCAAATTTCTTAGGCCTGGCTTCATTGACTCTCTTATCTGAACAATCGAACAGAAACAGACTTATCTGAACAATGCGGATGCACGGATAGGGCATGCCAAAGTATCTTTGCGAATAAATTTGCAAACGCGCCTAAAGAGAAGCCATATGCATAAAAAAACAGCTTCTCAAAAAATACTTTCTAGTCCCCGAGCCCATCTCTATTCTTAAGCGAATCACAAGCCAATTATAATTCAGAGCATAGCATTAATTTAACCATTTTGATTGTTAAAGAATGCAGTAATATACGATCAAAAGCTCTTTGGGAAGAGAAAACTCAAGAGAGATCATTAAGTAAAGTAGTGAGTGACTATTGACACCGCATGGGGTGGACACAAAGAACTAAGCAACAAGGTTGAGAAATTAAACGAAATAAAAACTTTTCAAGTCGCTTTGGCTGCGCTGATTTCCCCATGGCCGCCCTATAAGACTATAAAGCAAGTGCACCGAGTTGATGGTTCTATTATGTGTTTATAAATTACCATTGCAAGATAATTTCTAATAGGGCCACATAAAACTATGTCAAAGATAATGGAGTGATATGCGCTTTTGCGGTCACATCGATGAGGTGGGTGAGTTAATAGCGTATACGCAGCAGTTCATTCATATTTATCTGATCGACTATACAATACGCTAGTATTTATTTGTATGCGTATGTGAACAATGTGCATTTTAATGCTTGCAGAAATGTATTTTTGCTTCATGATTAGTCGGGTTGGATTTTACAATGTTGTTAAGTGATCATATTTGGCTGATATGGTAAATAGATAATCGGCCGAAAAATCCGAACGATAAATTGAAATGCAAATGATACGAATAATTATTAATGAACAGTATGCAATTTTGTAATTTCCATATATTTTTTGCATTTTTGTAATTAAGACCCGATAGTATCTGTTCTATGAAACATGCAGCTATGTTCCATGAAACAAGTAAGTGATATTCTGCGCATTTGCCCATAAAATGTTGAGTTAATTTCCGGATAGAAAAATTTGCAATGACAATTCGACGAAATGTCGAATAGTATGCAGCAATACTCTCATTGGGTTTTTCTCAATAAATAATAAATCCTCTGCAAAAAAAGAAATATTGGCGATGACCTTAATATAGTTCATATTTCTTTAACTTATTACTCGTTCAGCTCTTTGTTATCAGTGCAGTTCTTGTATCGCAAATTTTTTCTATTAACGTTTGCATATATGCTCTTTTTACACGTCCCACTCACTTTCTATAGTTCTCCGATTCCATCCTGCATTCAGGGCTATCTGATGAATTCTATTTCCTCCCCTTTGCTAATAAATATTTAGAGCAATCTTTTTTTGCAGAAAAAGGATTTTTTCCGTGAAAATAGAGAAAATATCCTCCAGAGTTTTCTGCAATCATAAATCTGTGAACGGGTTAGGTAAGAATGCAACGTCGATCCGTACATCACGATTGTAAAGATGAGATTTCTATATAAGTAGCCTATGAAATGAAATGTGGCAGTTTTCCTCTGAAGTGGATAGCATTATTAAGATCAGAGGTTCTCAATGATTTCCACCAATTTCTCTTAGTCATGGGCGATATTTCTGATAGCTTAAGAAGGATGTAAGTGAGGATAGGCCGACAAGTGAGGATTGAAAGGCTGTCAGCAATCATCTACTACAACGCGGTGCTACTCCATAACACCATTTCAGCGTAATTTTCTGTGAGAGCGGAGCACGCCAACGACAATCTGCATTGAACATAAGACATTATCTCTAAATGGAACAGAATGCACTTTATATTCTTTTGCAATAGAAAACTGCCCAGGTGTACGTACATGTAGCTCACTCAGTTAACGTATAACACCTAGCCAATTGCTGTGAAAAATTTCTTGAAAATTCGTTCTGCATTTTTTGATGGGTTTGGGCGTTTATGTAATGTTTGCATAACAAATTTGGGTTTATGCAAAAATGTTAAGAAAGCTATTTCATTTTCTGCATAGTCAATTTTTATCTCAGTTTTAGCGCTCCAAATCGGATATTGCACTATGCATTCTTATCTGACATCTGCTGTTGTTCAACGAGACTATGGACATTCCTTTAGGCCTTGCGTATGGACATTCTGTGTTTCCTCGCTTCTATGAGGATACTTGCAAGCTGAATGCAGATATAATGGGTAATGGCAAGTAGGAACAATATATCAGTGGACAAGTGTTTCATTCAATGGATGTGGCTACAGCACTGAACCCATGCAAGAAGCCGGCCAGTATTAATAATCGAAATTCAATTAGCTAGCATAAATGAATGCTCTAACTAAGTGAGCGTTCTGTTTTTGAATTTAGCGATTTAGAGAGCAATAATGTCTGAGTTAGTCATACGAACAACGCTTAACATTAGCGTTGAGTATGTTTCATTAGCATCAGCAACCAACTATCACATTTCAAACAACGCCTTCTTCTTCACTCAACTCCGCTTCCTCTTTTTGCATACTATTACCCTAATGTGATTCGTATAGCGGCAGATTTAAAGCTGAAAATATACCATAAACAAACTTGACCTTATATAGCGATCCAATTTTTGAATAATTGCCCGTTCTCAGTGCTGAGATACAAATTAATCCTCTCATGAGACATATTTAGTTCGCTTTTGTTTGTAGTTTTGCTTTCTCATATTTTTTAAAAGTTTTTTCGGAAGATGCCTCGTGGCGATCACCTCTGCATGTATACCTCTAGTTTCTTTATAATTTCAACTCGTTAACGAGCGACGATAGAGAGATCAAATTTTACTAGTATAATCAATATGTCAGATGACCTCTTAACCTCATCTCGTTTCGATTGGTTACCTCAATTACGTGTTATATTTGCTTAACGATGACAACACATTTGCATATCGGAAGTTTTATGCGAGAAAAATGAATTTCTGGATGCAAATTTGTGTAGATCGTAACATTTGTAGAAAAACGTGCTATTAGGTTTTAAATTACAATTTTTTGAGCGTATAAACCAGCTAGGATGACAACAATATGAAAAGCTCATGCTACGCTTATACTCGTCAAATTTGCTCTCTCTCTCTGCTCAGATGACATATGATTTTTCCTGCTTGCCCTCACTGGTAACAATTCTTACTCGAACTTTCCTACCGAGATTTCACACAGTCTCCAAATGGATTATCTATTTTATGCATTTCACGAGCAATTCCACTTGAAGCAATTATTGCAATGTTGACGTTGAAAGGGTTGGTTAACATTATTTTGTCTGCTTCGTTTCAAAATTAAAAGAAGTACCATTCAGGGCGATTAATCTTTCTGAAACACTTTTCTGGATAGTTATTGACACTGCCGCAAAGAGATCGCTTGAGCAGGCAAGTCAAAAATAACTTTTGAAAGTATACTAGAGAAAGCATTGAGCAAAGAGCTTAATTGGCTATCAGAATACATTCCAACAAATATAAGGGAAACCACAGGCATTCTCTGATAGTCTCGGGGGTCTCTGACTTAATCCTTCGAGAAAAGAACAAGGAAAAGAGGTTTTTTTTTAGATTTAGCGACATCATTGGAGGTCAACGTGAATACAAACTGTGATCGTTCATTGCTCATAAGGAACCATATAAATTCACAGACAATGGATTTTATGGAAATATCAGATATGTAAACTTAAGCATCTGCTTTCACATTTTCAACTCAAAACGACCATACATTCAGAAAAAGGTTTTAATCGATAATCCTGAATGAATTTTTGAGAATCATTCACTTTCCTTCTTTTTGCACATTTCCTTTCAACGAAACGGTTTGTGATGACATGGAAGCTTAATAGTAGGTTTTAAATGAAAGAAGAATTGAAACGAGAACCATATTGCTCTACCATCTTTTTGAAATGGTCAAATGCAATTTTTTATCGAAATCCGATTCACAAATTTACTTGATTTTCTAATGAGTGGATATTTGAAATTACTACACATTGCACATTTATATACTCGTTTGGAATAGACTTAAATGAAATGGAGCTGGGGGAAGTTAAATGAGATGCAGGGCGAGGCTAATGAAAATTGAAAGTAACGTGAAGTTAAGGAAATTATATCAGCATGATCGGAAAAAAACAGCGGCGCAGCGAGACAGAAACATATGAGGGACGACGCAAGCGTGGGATTCGGAAACTAGGATCGAAAAATAGAACGCTTACTATGAGAAATGAGGTAGCTAAACATTTACTGCTTCAAAGAAGCTACTCGCTCATAGACATATCTGCATAAAATATACATGTGACTATCATTCTTCACTCATTTTACGAAGACAGCGTAAATGACGCGAGACACGTCGATTTATACTGGACTTCTCAGCAGTATCACACGCCATCCTCCTCCTCTTCGATATGTGGGCTGCTTGACTGATTCGTGTCTACAAATACCTATGATGCACCTCCTTTACGCATATCATATTTCACTCACGTTTTCCTCGAATTATACGCATAAAACACCTGCTTTACAATTTTTTGTTTGTTTTGGCTTCAAAGGATCGTTGAGAGAATCTGCTCTCGAAAAAATCTAAGTGAGTAACACCTGAAGAAATTGACGCAAAATTAACTGATAGCAGCAACCGAGCAGAAATAATTGCCCGTTAGCTCCGACCACTCTTCATTGTTTTTGCCTTTCAACTATAGAATTGCTCAAGGATTTGAAAAAATTACCTTGAGCGGCACAGCTAGCTAGTTAGCACTTCTAGCATAGCAAGTAGGTTTTGATTTGCACCAATTTTCGGAGTTCACAACCATCTCTCCTGGTGGTGCTCCCTTAAGGGGGTCCCCGAATGAGAATGACTCATGAATTTTGAACCGCGGGGACCCCTGTCGAAAGGCCTCTAGCATTCAGCAAATTCCCGTCCCGGTGGGAGATTTTCTGGAATCAAACCTCCCTCGTAGAGTCCCCGTAACCCTATAGCTTATCTACAAGTTGATAGATCAAAGAGGTTTATTTTTACCTACTCGATGTGCAATGCAGCAAAATTTACGATCGCGGTCTTCAGGAGACTTACTGAGCAGTAGGCATGCAACAGCTATATGCAAATGCAAAGTCGTCATTTCTCTTGCCTTAATATGTTTATGAGAAAGCTTCCTCCCACAAACAGGTGTGGGCAGCATGAGCATGCAAATTAATCATGGGTAAAATTGCATCGGTTAAATTAGCATAGTAGCATTCACAAATTAAACTTAATATTAAAATATTTTTCTGACTTTGCTCCATTTAATATGTAAATGAGAGAAACGAAAATTTGGATATCATTTAGTAAGAGTGTTCTCATGAAACAATAAATAAGAGAACAGTATCTTAATCATCAACGTCGAGCAAATAAATCTGAACGATTAAACATCGAAATGCGATATATTCAATAATAAGTTTAGAAATGAACAGCGCCTTTTGTGTACTTTGTGAAAGGAATTGTAATTATTTGAGATTGAAATGAATAAACGTAGAAAAGTGTAATTATTTGCGAAGATTCGAGCAGCTAGCAATTACGTTTTTATATGCATCTGGCAAACGAATGTAATTAGGCTTAGTGAACTTTTGCTACGACATCATTTTTTCATCGTTATTTCATCAAATACTTTGCATCTCAACGACCATGAATGTCAACAAGCACTTCGTCTCATAATTCCAACTTGGATGCCACTGCGGTTATAAAATTGTCCACAAAATTGTGCCGTGTAAAAACTTCTTCAGCCACATTGCATATGCAAAATCTTACTAATGCAGCAATAAAATGATAGAACCTCTCAGCTCGGTTGGATAATAATCGAACGCACAAAGACTTGAAAGAACAACATAGGAATGAAAAAAGATTTGACGTTCTATCATTGTTGATGTTCTTGAAGAAAAGTTCTATCGAACCTCTTCTTGCTTCGTTGATGTTGTCTGTGGAAAAATAACGGCTTCGAATGTATTATTTTTGATCTGCCCTGGATGCAAATTTCGAAAAATAGATTTAATTTGTTTATAATAATCGTTTAAAGAGATCTTTATTTGTTATCAGCTTAATAAGCTGAATTATAAAGTACCATCCGTACACATTCAGGATAATATGTATAAATAAATAGGAGGATCATAGTGAATCAGTAGCTCTGGAAATGGAGCATAGAAATTACAACAAGTGAGCTGTTGAGAAGTGTGCCAGCCGAGCTGGCATTAACTCTTTTCTGAAAAACAAACGATATTTTCAAGAACAACAGAGTCTTCTATTTCGGAAAAACTAGTGTCATTCTATAAGAGCTTCCGGCGAACATTAATGACGTTGTTATTGAGTAATTTGTATTCCCATACGTACTCTATCGACGTAAATACTGCAAAATTTTTATAAGATTTTGATACGAGTCTGCAAAGAAAGAGGCAGTCAACTGCTGAGCAAACTTCTATAAGCTAACCTAAAATTCGCTCCCATTTTGGTTTCTCGAAAGGATCTTAAAAAATTAGAAAACGCTGCAGCCGATTAGCGAGAGAAATATAAGCTTGGAAATCAATAAAACACATTAAATGCCTATAAAATTTTCACTACTTAATTACTTCCCCTAGGGTTATGGAAGACTTATATATTCCACAAAAAAGGAATTCTAAACGCACGAAAAATCCATTCATAAGTGGAGCATTATTTCAATATCGTTTGCAAATGTCTAGCACTGCTCAGAATGCGAATAAAATTACAATTCATTATTACTTTAAAAATATTATGCAAATAGCTTCACTTGAGAACTTTAACTCTTATATGTTAACTCGATTAAACTGAATTAAATTAATTTTTTACCGAATTAGGTTTATCAAATTACTTATTTTTCGAAAGTTTTAGCTCTTTTTTTTTGCAGAGAATTAGAGATCCTCAACAGTCGGCGAATATCTGGCAAGCTACCTACCAAACTCAGTGGCCTATTCGTCGATCGTAGGCATCTATCAACAATTAAAAAAACCACTTCGACACGCATGAGTCGTGCAGAAATCACTGCAAACTATACAGAAAAGTGATAGCGATAAGTGTGGTCTGAACTAACAAAGGAGCGACCGGGAAAGGATCGTTGCTCAATGCTTCAATGTAAAAGCAAGCAAGATATTTGAAAAGCCAAAAAACTGCTCCGGTGTCATTTTGAAAACCTTTACTGAACGTATCGAAGCAAATTGCTCAGCTCATCACGGCTCTTCCTTCAACTAAAATTAAATATGCCACTTTTGCTTTTTTCTGTATTATGTGGAATGTTGACCGAAATATGAGATATTCGTCCAATCATCAAAACTATACTTTCTCAAAAATGCACAGCATATCAAGTCCGAGAAATTAACAACATACGAAATATTTCCGGGTATATATTTGAGATAACGCATTTTTGCGATGCTATCTGAAACATTTTTCTGAAACCAGAGAAAGGAATTTCATATGCATGATCCCTGATATAGAAAGAAATGTGTTTTGAAATTCAGTCATATGCACTAATTAAATGGTAAGTTGTCAGCTGATTAGCGAAAAGCTCTAATTTGGAAAGGTCGAATTGGATGTTTGCAACTCCTAGACCCTAATAAGCTCCTAAATAGCAAATCGGTTGACCGATAAATAAATAATCTAATAATTAAAACATGATACTTCGAAATGTAGAAAAAAAGCCTGTGGGCATTTGATTTGATCTAGCAGATTTTGTGAAAAAGAGGCGAATATTGTGAGAGCTTGAGAGTTACCGATCGATAAATATCATCGCCTATACAACGAAAGCGCTGTTTCAAAATTTAAAACTACGATATAAATTTCACCCAGTTGGTTTAATCGGTCACTTCACATCACTTTATGCCATATATAACTATAATGATCACTCACACAGGCATAAGATGGAAAGTGCTTATAATGAGGATTATCCTAGCGATTGGACTTGTGCTACCAGAAGATAAGTTATCCCTCATCCGCCCACGTCCTTTTCTCGTACATTAGAGCAACCTTTCCGTGCCATCTATGACTCTGCTAAAGAAGGTGTCCGTTTCCTTGATCTCAGCAGCATTAATGCTAGGGCAACAATTATATTTCCGCAGCTGTTGCTCTTTCATTGTAATATTCTGCTAAAAACAAAGAAGCTCGATTTTTAAAAAATCCGTTCCACCGCTCCTTATCAACCGATAAGCGAAAAAATTCTTTTCTCATGATTTAAAGTCATTAGACTTGCCTCGATATTCACGGTTTCGATATTCGTAATAAAAAAAAGAAATCTCACATCGATTCCCCTGATGCAATCATTCTTCTTTTCAGCACATTTTCACGTCGAAGCACATTGCGCGAAAATGATAACGAAAGTCATCCTCGCAACAAAATTAAATTGGCAATAGGTAACAAATAATAAGAAAGGATTTTCCATTAAGCACGATTTTAAGCCATAAAACTCATTTATGTGCAAATACCTCAGCGCAATGAAGGCGACTTACCCTTCAGCGTGATTGAAAGTGCGCATGTGTTGGAGACGAGTTCACTATAAAGGCAACGATCAACGATGGCGCTCATGGAGAACCTGGGATGCAGTGGGGAGGGGAGAGGGAGGAGAAAGGAGGAACAGCGGTGAGAGAACAGGGAGAAAAATCGCACACTTGGAATTAGGAATACACGCGGGCGAACGTTTGTTTAGTAAATTTTCAGCTAGCTGAGAGTACGGATTCATTGCGTTGGGATATAACAAAAAATTAATGCCTACAACTCATTTACAGATCGATGGATAGTGTTTTATTTAAATTTTCTCGCTTTCTTCGTTTTGTCTAGCCAAGCTTATTTCATTCCTCGAGCTCCTCTATTTGCATTAATCGACCTTATTAAGCAACCACCATCGCACATTACGACAGCCATAACGGCACTAAAAAGTCGTAATTGTGGATGAGTGCTGAATACTAAATGATGTATATTCAAAGCGAATTTTATACACCCATTGATGATTGGTAGGTGGACTAATGCGAACAACGCATATTATTAGTAAGATAATTAATCATAAATAATTGTTCAATGCAAGTATGTGACTTCGCATAATCACATATGTATTGGATGAAAGCATCAGTAGAGTGCTGAGCGACTCCTCATCCATGTCTCCGACCACACCACCATGGAAAATATTGCCGAGGAGGCAGTAAGTATTACAGTGCATTCGATTTAATCAAGAAGAATCTAAAGGCATAGTTCAGAAGGACACCTAATGAGTGCTGGAATTTTAGAGAAATATTTCGCAGTTATTTTTCTAACTATAAATTAAATGCGATTTTTGAGTATAAAGCATTTCAACTCCTGCTATTCGAATACTATATAGAGAATAGCAGTTGCATAACTCTTCGATCATAAGTTTGCTGACGAATTCGATGAGTGGGACCGATTCTATTGAGTGCTTCATACTCGAGTTCTCTTCCCTTATACCTGAAGTACAATGGAAGTGCACAACGACTAATTCGCCGCCTTAACTTTAAGCCTAGAAAGGAGAAAAGGATCAGATGGAAATAAGTACATTCGGAAAGCATTTTTGGCTTAAAAGATTGAGTGTCAATGGTTGATTGCTTTGTTAAAACCAGATGCATCAACCAATGAATTATTGGGCATCCGTATCGCATCAACTAATGAATTATTGGGCATCCGTATCCATGAAGTAGCTTCTGTGATGCAAACTGGTTTGAGATTTGAGGTAAACTATCATAAAAACGTTCAGACATTTACGTCTTCATTCCAAAGAACTTCCGGTAGCGCACTGACAAGTCGAGCTAGTCGCAAACGGCAATGAATGGAAAGGTGCCTACTGAAAATGAGGCTCCATTCACGCCGCTGCTGGTGTAAGCGTAGCCAAAATGTGAAGTGTTCTATATTGTGCATTTCGACCGTATCAATATCGTTGTTGGCATCGCTCTAATACTATGTGCTTTGGCAAACTGCAATTGCCAAATTTCTTTTGGGCAATTCGAGATCACGTTGAAAAATATCTACAAAACACAAAAGAGGAATTTTTTTCAAGAGATTCTCGTAAAGGGAGTGGTTCTCTTTTTGTACGGATGTCTACTGCTTTATAAATTGCTAGTGTTGTAAACTTCAATGAGGATTTTGTATTATGTAATAACGATGACGTAAGCAATTCCGCACTATTGTTTTCAATAGTGACTCTTTCAAGTAGTTTTGTATGTTTAGCGTTATCGCACGGAAAACTCTAAGAAACGGGGAGTGTTTTCTTGAGATATCGCTGTTATACTTGTAATTAAGGAGTGACTTCTTATATAACAGATAAATTGCTTCTTTATTTTTACACTGCTACATCCGCCCGACTGCGTACCGTTATGTGTGAAATGCCCTCTTTCAATTCCTTCCTCTTGAATCACTTGAACCACAATTGTAGGTCATTTCAACTGCCATGAAAACCCTCGCCACTATATGAAACATCTCATGAGACAATTATCGGATTCATAGAGAAGCAAACACGAGGCCAAAAATAAAATTCGTAGCTGTGATGTCATAAGAAGCGATGATGATGCTTTCTGAGTAGCCAAAGGTTAGACCTTCCTCAAATATCGAACCTGTTGTCGCACTACCCTGCATTATGTTGCAACGAATATGGTCACCGCATTCACTCACGTCCACATCGCTAACGCATTTCTCTCGCACTAATAGAAAGCTATAAGAGACATTAATGGCTCTCTCTTTAAATAGATTTCAGTAAACATAGCTCAATGAATAATTCTGTGCATTGCATAGAGAATAAAACCAAGTTAGCGGGATCACGTACTAGAGAATCCTATACAACTTGCACTTCTGTATTTCAATTCACCGGATCTCCTAATTGATGAGATTAGTTAATGAAAAAATTGTGCAGAACGAATGGAGAAGTGAAGATTCTATATTCCCACCTAATCATATATATATATATATATATATATATATATATATATATATATATATATATATATATATATATATATATATATATATATATATATATATATATATATATATATATATATATATATATATATATATATATATATATAGGGGAGATTCTGCGTTCGAATTGAACTATAGTTAGCAGCGCTTGGCTGATTTCTCATATCTCCATTCCTGAAGCAGCGATGAGTAGATAAGAAATTCTGAATCCTACAGAAATAAAGTTCTATCCACTTTTTAGTAGTTCTTTGGTTTATTCCATTCGAAAGTCATATTTCAGCCGCACCAATGTTTATTGCAGAGAATCATCATTTGTCGCAGTGTCTCTGAAATTCACTAGAGGCGAACTCTCTACCAATGATGAACTTTAGTGCCATTTCCTGCATCATAGCAATAAGGTTACCCACTTGACTATCACATAAACAAAACGTTTCTCATCTGGCTCTATTTATAAAACTGCTGGGAGATCGGTTCATCTGCCCACTCATATGTTACTGGATGATTGTTCACTCTCATCTCATGCTGTGCACATTGGTAAATTTTGAGTAAAGAACTGAGTGAAGACTGAGGTTGACAGATCGGCCTAAAAATAAGAATAAAAAGTTCCATTTAACGGGATTTCGAGATAATGATTATTAAAAAGAGTTCGTCTTGTGTTTACTGAGTGGAGATGAAAACGTGAATGGCAAATTGCTGTCGGTTGATTAATTTTCATTGCGTTTCCTCGAAAATGAATCTATAGATCACAGGAATAAGAATTACATTGCAAATGTAACGAGTAAAGCGGAAGGAAACTTACGAAAAAGTATAGGAAAATGGTAGGAGTGGCATGCGAACTCCATGCAGAAACGAGGTTTATGAAAATATTTTTAGAAGATTCCTCAACGAAAAAATTTTTTAACCGACCGAACACAGAAATAAGACAAAAATAATGTGATAACGTATAGTTATTTTACTAATTATTTTACAACTACGAGTGAAATCTGTATGTGCTGTTTCAAGAACAGAAAAATCTCTTGGGTCATCTCTATATCAAAAATACTTCACAAACAAATTTCGCGTCCGCTATTTTTCGTTGTCGCAGATTAGGCATTTAATAGGCAAAAGCGTAAAAAAGGATAAACACAGCCTTTCTGAAAATTGCCGATCATGCTTTTTCACTGAGAAATCTAGGACCTAGGTTACCTATCTGAGGTCGCTAATCTTCAAATCTAGGGTCACTTAGATTACAAGCACAAAGCTTGTTGGAATGTCGTTGGCATTCGCGAATAAGAGTAAGCACATGTATATGCATATACTGGACATTGCGCATTAAGTAGAGCCTTACAGCTGGAGAAGCTGATCGCACAATAAACCATGATAGGATTAAGAATGAAACTGAAATCTCCAAATATATCAATAGAAGAAATCGATACCTGTAAGCAACCACTCATTGAAATAAATGTGGAAACGATACATTTTATAACTAAGATGAAGCAATCGAAACCTTTTTGCTTTCACGAAGTAGTTTTTAATTTTTGAGGCAAAGAGATGTCAATAGAGGAGCAGTTGTCGCTGGATAAATTTATTCATTAATCAGAAACTCATCTCGAATTCTTTCTAGTTGAATGCTCTCAAATCAGCGATGCATCCTTCCTAAATAATATAAAAACTCAAATAAGCATTTGACGTGTAACAGCGCATATCATGAGTAATAATGCATCAGACTCCTTTCGGCTAGTTAACGCACAATAACATCAAAAATATTTTTTCGGCATTTCACCAATGGAAAGATGATTGAATTAGTTCGCGAAGTCATTCATCGAACTTCGTCAATTCAATATTGATGATGACTTCTATTGTTTCTTTGCTTTATGCTTCAACGATTTCATGATAACTGTTTCATTCTAAGCTTAAAATTCATGAATTAATCTGTGTGCTATGGACAAGTTGTCAGTGGATACAGGTGTGAAAGTGTGCTAAAGCATCTGGTACGATGTGCAATTTTGTATTCGCTTCATATGATCGGCAGAATGATCTCCCAAGAAGTTTTTCGCATTGATCGATCATATACGAAGAGATTTGAGGCAATTAAAGGTACTGAAACGTTTGCATGCATTTTCGCACCGCCTAGGTTTTCATTGATTAGATTAGGAAAAACGAATCTTTGGTGGAAGATTTCCATAAACGGTTTGCTGAAAGCATATGAGGGAGGCTAATCAGATGAGCGAAATGCAAAAGCGCATATTGTCCCATTTGCTCTGCCACACTCATGATGCTTCCTTGCATCTCACCGATGTAAAAACAAAGTCCTAGATGTTGCAACATACACAAAAATCTTTTTTTTTTCACATTTATGCATATTTTCGAAGTTGATATCGATATATTTTGGTGTAGGTTTTGGTGTAGATTGGTGCTGGTATAGGTGTTGATGTAGGTATATCATACACCCCCAAATTTCTTAATGATATCAGAGGTTCCCGATTTGAAAACGCGGCTAGCCAGATTGAAGTGTAGTTGGATAGGCATCGACGCATCGCAAGTATAGCACAAATTTGTGAAAGTGCGCAAAACTTTCTTTTCGGGTGCTGTAAAACTTCATCTAATTTTTTAAATCACTGCTTCTCTTCCCCGCCCCACCCCCTTCCCCCTTCGTCCGAAAATGTGGATGAGCTGGCGCTTTTAGCGCATATCATTAGGAGGCGCCTTTGTAGACCGCATATCGGTAGCTATGTTTTGAATGTTCCCAAATTTGATGTATCATGTGTGTTTCAATGATTTTGGCTCCACTTATTTCATGGTATTTTTTTTTTCGAACACCTCATTTGATTCGAATAATCCAATGGTCCGGAAAAGGAAAGAATAGTTCTGGAGTTTCATACGCTTTGCATAAATTGAATTTCACTCTTAGGTTGCAATTAATATACACAGCTTTCGCTGTTTGTGTAAAGCAATATGAGTCTAAACATCTCTTGGGTCTGATGATAGGCAGTATTTCAGAAAAATGCTCATTTCGTTTCTGATGATAGGAGAGCGTAAAATTATAGTCAAACGTCACAAACTTACGTAATCGTCGAATTATAGAGAAATTAAAGCTAGAAGTTTATTCTCACTCACGTTTTCAATACATTAAAGCAAGATCGACCTATAAATATACAACAAAAGAAGAAAGATAGCATTTCACTCGACGAGAAACGAAATGAAAACTGCTGAATGAAATAAATAAAAACTATAGATGCGCTCATAAACAAATAAACAGCAGCGATGCGCTCATCGCCTCGGGCGTCTACAGTTCAACAAGGCCGTCCCAATAAGCAATTTGATTTTGACTAGCTCAAGAAAGTGAAAAATATAGTACGTCGAAGTAATGACATATCGACAAATGATAATAGAAGTAAAAGAGATACACCAAAAAAAAGCCGAAAAATGAGGTCAAAAATCTACTTAGCTAAAAGTTTGGTCGCATTTAAGCGGAGCGATTAAAGGGAGAGAGAGGTGGTGCTTTGCTCATCTATGATACACAGACTAGAAACATTAACAGTGATACAAGCAGGACAAACTTTGAGTGAAAGTAATACAGACGGAGCAAGTTAAAGACATTGCGCGAATTTTTTTCACGCCTGAAGGAGGAATCTTGTACTGATAAGCACCAAACTAATTGAAAAACATAGACGAAGCTATAAAAATACTCGTGATTTCTCTGATCTCTAGTTTCTCTTATTGATAGCTTTTTTTTTATTTCGTCATCAACATTTTTAGAACTTCTAATTTTTAATTTCGCATCTGTTTTTGAGCAGTGGAAATCCAAGTCAGCTCTCCAGTGAAATGATCAAATTGTGACTAAAAATCCAAATTAAAAGTGAAGCGATTTGATTCAACACATATTTACTTCAATCTGAGGCTAATGTGAGACATAATGTTGATCATTAATCACAAGTTGCAGACAGCCGAGAATCTGAACCTAGCACGTCATTCTCAACCTTATCCTTGTGCAATTCATTCTTGAAAAGAGCCCTTCATAGGTATATTTATATGATATCAAAAATATGAGCTATTTTGTTAGCGTAATTCATTATATTCGTATATTTTTTTTTTTACATTCCATCATGCATATCATGAAAAGATCCAGTAATGGCAACACCTTATCCATGAAAGTTGGATTCCTCGGCGCATTCAGATGAAGGAAGCCCTACTCATATCGATTTGGAAATATGCTTCGTCGATGATTTCATGCGATAGTGAACAGATGTACAAGTCGCTCCATTCTTATACTGAGCGGAATTTGTGCGATCGGCAAAAAAAAAAAACTTAAACAGAGCATTCCCCATAAATGTTCATATTCGCGGCATGATTATGAAACATTGTCATCCTAGTGGGTCGGTTTTTATCGATGATCCGCAAAATTGTCATCATCATCGCTGTTTTTTGCATATCACCAGGGGAATCTCGAAATGAGTTTACGCTGTGGATTACAAGGAATACAGAATGGCCTCACTACGTTTATTACATAGAATCGCTAAGTGATACAATACGATGAGATAAGCAAAGCAACAAAAGAAATTAAGTGACAATCAGAAAAGAACACCTTCATATGTGGGTAGTAACGGATTCAAATTTGCGCTTAGCTGTGCAATATTATCAAAATCACATTCAAAGATTAGTGGGTAAAGAATTTGCATTAGTGGTAGTAATTGCTTGTCCAAATCTTCAATGGAAGTTATAAATTCGCTCGGCTTTATCGGTCGGAGTTCGATTTTTAGTTTTTCGGTTTTCCGGTTACGGCTTTCACTGCCATGTATTCAGTCGGCCACTAACAGACAGTTTCGGTTCCGTTTCAATCAAATTTCCGTTGCAATAAAATTTTAAGGATCGTTTACCGATTACTGTATCCTCACAAAAGCCGGATTTCTTAATGTGGCGTCGTAAATCTGAAGAATTAGTTGCTTGAGTTGGCACATGAGATTATCGGTTCCTTCTTATTCATCTAAATTATGTATCTGATAACTTGCCAAATATGTGTAAGTTATTTTCAGATGATCGATAGATATGTTCATCTTTAAATGATCCTCCTGTCGAATTCATGCCTTTTAATCTATTCTCAGTAGATTTTCCGAATGGTTGAAGTTGCGGCAGTTATAGGAATCTCGCCCCTTCGTTTAACCTTTCATCACGAGTGCTTCTTGATGATTAACAATACATTTCAGATGCCTAGGATGTTGATGTTCAAATCTCTTCGAATCTTCAATGGAAATCGTATTTATAGAGGCAGATACTCAAAAGGCTTCTAAAGCTACATGCTGCATCTCACATGCATTGCAATAAATGTGTGTTGAGCATTACCACAAAACATGCATTGTTAGGCATTAATAACAATGCACTCAAGCATAGTTATCCCACCTCATGAGTGACTTGAAGACTGCTGAAAGTGTATTAGAATGTTTCATTCATGCGGCGTTTCAAAAAGTGTTCCTTGAGCCTACGCTTTAGACTATCAGCCTGAACTGAAAGTTTCCTCAAATCGTTAAAATATCCCCACATCTATTTTAATTTGATTTTTGTTGTAAAATTGCGTAATATTTTACTTGAAAGAATTTCCTCCTTTTCTGAGAAAGATGAGCGTCAAACCTATCGTTTTCGGCCTTTCGGAGAATATGTTCAGTAGGCAGTTCCTTCCATATTTATATTTTTAGACGTGAGAACCTACTTCCTGAAAATGTTGATAAATCTTAAATTATTCCGGGTATTCACCCCTCCCCTCTTTCTTTGTAGGGAGTCGAAGGCACAAATTGCAATAAAACAGAAAATTAGAAACCTCGTTTAATGAGGGGTAGGTGAATACAAGGCTGTTTCTTGGCAATGCATCCGAAGTTCGCCCAAACGATGATAGTATAAAATTAGTTCTGCTATTCTGAAATACAAAAGGCACCTAAAATGAAGAAACTGATGAAAGTGCAGCTTGAACGCCGAATAGATTCATTTTTGTGACACTTTCTTGAAGTGATCTCATTTGATGAACCTCTTGTTTGATATCAGACTTTTTGATCGCTATCGATGACATATATTTGTGTTATTTCAAATGTTTTTACAATGCGGCGTCAATAGTTTTGGTCCATTCTCAGGCAGCAACGTTGTGAGCAACCTCGTCCGCCCATTTTTCAACAATTTTTTAAAAGTGTCTAGTAATTTCTTGATAATTAATCTTGATGAGTCTAATCTCTCTCTGAAAGGATTTCGATATTCTCGTTGCATATGCATATTTCTACTGTGGTCTTCATTTTATACAGATGCTTTGAATAAATTATAAACATTCTAATATATTTCATATGCGCTGGTATTCTCCTGATTAAGTACATCAGAGGGTTCTTGATAAAAAGCATTACGACAAATCGATATGTTTGTTTATATGTCTGTCTTTTCAACAGTTTATATGTCCGTGATCAATTTTAAGTATATTAATTTGAGCGGCTCTTGTCATACCAATACAAATTCGAATTTTTATAAAGGCCACTCTGAAATGATTATAAAGAATCGCTGGCAAGCAAGGTGCTGAGACCACTCACTCAGGTAAAACAACAATTTCATCTTTGAAGTTGTGGAAAAAATGGGTAATTAGTAACATTTTGTTGATTTTCTGCCCGACAAAAACTGCTTTCAATGCAGGTTCAAAACTGGTTTTTACATGTCAATTGCGCTCCATTTTATCTCTGCCACATTCGTCAGCGACTTTCATTTATTGCTCGCTCAGATTTCTGTGTATTGAGAGATTTTCTTTTACGTTATTTTTCGCATTCTTTCCTGTTTTAATTTTTGTTGTGAAAAAAAATTCGCTCACAAAAATATTTTATCTCCTTTCTCGTTGATTTTTTTTTTTATTTTAAAGAAATTAAACCAATTTCATCGCAACTACAGAAGACTATTGCTAAATTTTTTTCCACTGGTATCCGAAGTAACTGTAAAAAAATTTCTTAAATGACATCTCATCGAGCTGTAATATATTATGACTTTTATAAGTCGTATTATATCTATAGTCCTATCCTTGAAACCTCTTAACTCTAACATAATCAAAGTTCACAAAAATCCTTTCCCACATCTTTTTCGATTCGATCCCCATTCCATCCGATGATCGACATTAAAACTCATTGGAAATAATTGATGTTACAAATATTTGAGTGAATCTTCAGCACACTTTTTCACCGTTCATTATTTGGTGCGGCAACACTTTCAGTTATCGATGAGATGATTTTCGATTCTCAATTAAATGCATCGATGCGTTTCTTCTGGAAATTCATATTTGAGGCTTTTCTTTTTTGTTTAGCCATAAACTTGTCAACGATATTCTCCAAGAAAATGTTTTAAGGCCGATGCTATTTTGGCTCGACAAAAACAATAACGATGTCCCTTTTTGAGTGGGCATCATTTTAGCCCGAAATTTGCTATTCATTCAACGACAAACTGGCAGGATTCAATCACTTTTTACAAAAGGGCAATTTGGAGATTTGAGAGAAAAAAAAACTATAAATATGATGCGGAAATGAAATTTTTGATTTATTTTCTTATGGGCGAAAAATGTTTACTTTCAAACTTTTTTGCAACAATTTTTGAAACAAAAAAAAAAATTTCCCACCAGATTCCAAGCCATGATATTCGCATTATTCGACTATTTGCAAGTTATCAGAAATTGGAATTCTTAATTTCAACGTGAATGCCGTTTTCTTTTTATCAATCTTTTTCAGCGTTTCGGATAAAATTTCTACATCAAGAGAGTATAATTTCTTCATGTGGGCCATACAAATATGTCGAAAACGCTCAATTTTTTTTCCTTTTTTTTGCAAAGTCGAGTAACCTGAAAAAAAAGATTGGAATGTTTTGAAAATGCATGGATCCGCTGATTTTTCGAAAACGTTTCATAAAAATTTCCAAATGAACTAAACGACAGCAAAAAAAAAAAGATTTCATGATGATTTTTGCATGCAACACGCCAAAGTTAATTTGAATTCGCTAATTTCGTTTATGTAACATTTTAACATACAACAACATTATTCACATCCTCATTCGAGCATGATAAAGCACTTTGAGATGGAAGGTCTATTTCATTTTGGCCTCAACGTACTAGTTACCACCCGTACAATCTACCTACACCCTCGCTTTGATTCTTCTAACTTTGGAAAGACCTGAAAGATTGCGCTTTCTATTAGAAATCCCAACTTCCCCACCCCTACCCATGAGGAAATTGTAATTGTGCCTTACTGTAAGCCCTCCTCGATTAAACGTTGCCTAAAAAATCCAGGAAAGCAACAAATCTCAGAATCTGAAAGCATGCTTTCACAATGTACGTTTAATTCCTAACTTCACATTTCGTCAATTACTCTCAAAAACAAAGTAAACCCATTAGTTCATTGTGCATTCATAAGTGGTTCCTCCTTCTAACAGTTTGTCTGATCACTTCCGTTAAGTTTGAAACCCATTTCAACATATGTTTTGATGCTAGGGCTTACTAACGAAGGCATCAAACGGTTGTAAACCGCAGGCACCACAGTCCTTCTCATATCCCTTCTCCCTATCCGTTCTCTTCCCCCACTTTCTCCCCAGAAACGAACCTAAGTTGATGTGAGGATATGAATTGCGAAAATTTCTATTCTCATAACACATCAACCATCTCGACAAATAGTGCTAACGATGAGTAGATGCGTCCAGTTAGACTTTAAAATACAAAGCTGCAGAAAATTTGCATTTAGAGTTTGGAGCTCAGCAAGAGGTAACTGATTTGAGATATAAGTTTTTATGCTATTCGTCACCGCCATAGTTTATTTGGTCTAAGTAGCACTAACCTTCCAGAAAACCGTTCGGGATCTCCCATCTTCGGGACTCCCGAAACTTTTATTCACTTGCGAACAAAACAACCGACTGTTTGACTGAATGACTGAGTGATCGATCGATTGATTCATTGATTGATTGATTCATGAATTTGAAGGCGCCGAATTTTCTCGTAAGCCACCGATTGCCTAGGTTCAAACTTTAAGGCTTCCTAGCAGCAAAACAATTGGAGTCTCAGCCAGGATTTCTGGTTTTTGGGAGTTAAGGACATCAAAATTTGTGCATTCCGCTTACCTCAGTAAAAAAAAAGACACTGACTAATAGCAAGGCTATTTAGCGTAATGAAAGGAATGACATGAAAGTTGGATCGATCTTCCCACAACGTTCCACGATCGGAATGGTGGTGCAAGTTATTCGATTGTTATATAATTTTTATAGTTCCCTAATGTTTGTTAAAAGATGAAAACCGAAAGTGAATGTGAGCGATAGTTAAAATCAACAGGAGCACGAAACGAATCGGACATTTCCCGCCATTGTTTCATTGCTAGAATCATAAATATTTTAGTGAGATGATAACGTTGCAGCACACTGTTTACGATATGCCTTTTATTATAAACTACACATGAAAAACATCAAACATTGTACTGATAAATGTTTGCCTGTTCCACTTTACTTATGTAAGTTGAAACTGAAACCTATCAATTTCAATCCAAGGTATCCCATTTTCAAGACCAATACCTATCAGAAGGCACTGAAACGTCGTAACACGCAAATCTATGTCTATATGCTATCTGAATCGGCAAAACTAACAAAAGTTGGCTGAATCGGCAATACGAACAAAAGTTGAACAGTTTTCCACTTTTCTGGCTTTTTCATTTATTCGCATAGAAACAATCTGCAAGCGCAATCCATCTCTAAACAATCACAACATCCTTTTCATAGAACCGATAAGTTTGTGCCGTAAAATCGTGATAAGGTCGCAGATTACACTCCTCATAAACAATCAACTAGAACCTTTTAGTCCACCAGTTTAATATCTACAGTTATTATTATATATGCGTTGTAAATAAGCTCGAGTTTTATTATCAGTTTCGATTGAGAAATGAAGTTTTACTTATATTATTGCTTCCGAATGCTCTAAACCCCAGGGCTTAAAAGTCCGGAAATACGATATGCATAGTCTCAAATCTGGAAATTTGAATGCTTTTTAATTGCCCGTGAAAATACTCAAAACTTCGCAGCAATGAGAATGAGACATTCGCTACTAAGGAGTGACTCAATCAATTCGATGAATTTATTGGCCACTACGCTAATCTTTGACTCTTTTCTCTTATTCATCCGACTAGGAAATCATTCAGATGCGATCAATTTCTATAATTTAATTACAATATGACACTTTTTTATGGACGGTATCGAGTACTACTGCTTGTATGGATGAACTTTTAAATAATTGATGTGTTGGAAATTGTAGCACCTGTACGTGAAGAGGATATTCCATTCAGTACCTGTGTCAAATGTATCGATATCTGTTCGGCTTTTCCTTCCCTCAGCTCCTCTTCCTCATCCATTGAGCTCTCTTCCCCTCCTTCCCCCCCCCCCCCTTACCTTCTCTCCCGCCCACCTGCTGAAGAAAAATGTGCATGTTTTATGATTGTAGTATGAGAAAACAATCGTTTGATGTTGTTCTGCATTTGTGATGAAATTTGAGAATCCTCTAGAAAATCAGAGATTATATATTTTGCGACTGTTTGATACTTATCGAGAACTGTTTACATCGGAATATATAGAGCGAATATTTACATGCAATAAATGAATTTACCTACCTTTAACAGTTTATTTCTTAGAACACTATCTAACAAAGCAAACACGTCGAATCAATTAACATATCCGATTTCGCATGTGAAAGTGCTCTCCCGTATTTGAATTCCCATATTCTTTCATAATTGTTTTAAGGGTATATAGCCAAAACAACATTTTATGCCTGCTCTTCCTTCAAATATTTAATAATCTCCAATATCTCGCATTAATTAATAGCTTTCACCGAACAATCTTAATTAACTCTCATAAGATGGAAAATCAAAACCCCGTGGTATTAACTGAGTGATGTACGGCACATGTTTCTCGCTTCAACAAAACGTCGTCTGATTTTCCGGGGTGGTGACGCAAGTGTAGAGTGTATTGATGACGTGTAGAAATGTTCGAATACGCAGCGCTGTGTAGGCGGGCGCAGCAATCGATTTTTGGACGGCCGTTGTGTATTGCGTAGCTCGAATGCTACTCGCGTTGCGACGTATTCGCATCGCATTCTGAAATATTTTCTCGACCAGAAATCAACGGGTAATATCCGTTGTGGTGGCGTGCTTTCCAGTTTTGCTTTAAACTGCTTTTATTCAGTTAGGATTGTTTGTGATAACAGCATTTTTTGAATATGCCCGAGGAATGAAATAGAATTGTGCTTTTGAACTACATCGGTTTTAAAGCCTACTGTTCATTTTGATCGGTGCCTAGAGATCGAGATTAAGTTCACTCTTAATGCCGATCGCGAGTGGGATAGGGACTGACTTCAAAACGTATCAGATGCTCACTATTTAAATAAAGTATATCTTGGATTCTATTGTCATAGTGGAGTTCATTTCGTTATTTCCGTTGAAATTATCACCAAATCGAAGACGCACTGAAGAAGTTGGCATAATCAAAAAAAAAAGCTATAGAAGCGCACTTTCGTCGAATTAACTAATATCGTAAATTGCTGCAAATAATCAAATAAATACGGTTATAGTCATAGTTTACTCGAAGCGATGGCTTAGTTCTCAGATCAGTCGTGAAACCGAGGATACGTGATGTTAGCCCAAGTATATATCATATAACAATATCTTATTGAGCTTGCACCATATTCTCTTTATAATCGTTATGCCTTTTGCACTGAGTCAGCAGTACCTAAATTTTCATATCTAACTCATAAATTACTGCATTCAGCGTCAGGATGAAGATTAAGTGAGATGACGAACCCCTGAATGTCCCTGTTGTTGGCTGGAGGAAAAAGAAAGGAAGGGCCTATCCTGAATCTAGATATCCAGTTTCCGTCATTGTATTGTTCCGTGCCTCTGTCATACAAAGGACGTTGTCCCAGCAGGTCATCAACGCATCAGAATTGGAACATACATCATGCCATTAAAGATCCATATCACATCTTAGGTTTTATGCAAATTTTGCATATCTTTTATGCAGATTTTTGCAAATTGCTCACCATTGTTCACCTTAGGTTCTTAGTTGATTATACAAATTTTTCTGATCGAGAAATATGCAATGTTCACCTTCTTGTGATTGGTTCATTACTCGATCGTTGTTTGCTTGTTTCCGGTTTGGCGTTGCGTTGACTTCTTCAATCATGACAATCGCTTACGGCATATACTGTGGATTAGTTAATTTAATGAGTCTACATTTTCTTCATTTTGCGTTTTCTTTTTCATCAATTTGGTAGCTTCGAAATCAAATATTCGATAGAAGAATGTTAGCACAATGAGTTTAGAAAATTCATTGTAGGTAGTTGATCATGGCATCATCCAGTGGTGTATCTTCACAGGCGACCAACGATTCGCAAGGGACATCACACTCCGATCGGAGCAAGAAAAAAGAAGATGAAGGAGCTCGGTAGGCTGATTTAACGCTATATTCTGATGGTTCCATTTGCAAGCGAATAGTTCGACGGTTGATTATAGCGTTAGTGGAATTATATCCTACATCTGCTATGCCCAATAATAACGAAGAGTGATATTGCTGTCAACTAATAAAATTGCTGCTGAAGTTTCCCTCACTTAAATGTATTGTGTTCTCTATTCCTTCGCTTACCAACTAGGTTTTCATGCTGGAAGGAGTTTTTATATATGCAAATGAAGGTTATATACGCCCCCCCCCCACTTTTCCCCTCCTCCTCCTCTCTTCCCAACTACACTCAGTGGGAGGAGTCAGTCATCAGTTTAAACCCTTCGTAGAAGTATGTCACAACAAGACGTTAAAATAGCACTGAAAAGAATTAAAAACTCCTCAAATTGAAATGTGAACTCACCCTAACACTGAAATTTCCATCCTTGTTCCGTATGAAATATTATGGGTTATAGATTTAGATCACAGTTAATGCGTTGCAAGTTCCCCCTAAAAATTGCGAGTTGTAAATTTTTCTAAGTGTTCCGACATGATGTCTCCTTATTTATGATTCAGATCGAAGATATTTAATCACTGAAGGGAAAGAAGGGGCCTAGAGGTGGGTGTCGACGGTCGACTCTCTCTTTCGGCACGAGAGAGTCGACCGCCGAACCTGCAGCATGTCTATCTCTCCTTTGAAATCATACCTCTAGACGTTCTTTTTATGTAATATGCCTCTTAATGCGACCCTCTCTATACGTTCTTGTTTCTTCTCGATGTCTAGATGTAATTCGGTACGTTATGCGCATCCAGTAATGATATAATATTGTATTTGCTGATCGCAAAGCAGTTCATTGAATTGAATCTTGTTTGGAACACGATAGAGATGCATTCTTACAGTTTTCATTTATTTATAGAACCGATTTCGATATTGATATGTTCCTGATAAAAACGGTCTCTATAAAAAGGGATCGCAAACAAAAGCGTTATTCATATGTACGATGAAAACGAATATGTATATGCAGACAGTTGTGGACTGCCAAACCTTCCAAAGAACGGAAGAATACTTCACTGATGGTTGGTGGACCTCACTGTGAAGCATGATTGCGCTCATTGTTTAAGCATTAAATGTATATTTACAGTTTCGAGTGTAACATCTGTTTGGATACAGCGCGGGATGCAGTGGTCTCGATGTGTGGTCATCTCTTCTGTTGGCCATGTCTCCATCAGTGGCTTGACACTCGTCCCAATAGACAGTTGTGTCCTGTTTGTAAGTCTGCGATCAGTAAAGATAAAGTAAGTTGTCTTTTCGTTTCAAGGTCTAACTTGTCAAATAATTAGACGAGCCTACTTGTCATGGCTGCTATGGGGAAGAACATGACCTATTAGCTATTCGAGCTGCTTTTCTATAAGTGTTTTCTATAAGTGCACTATAGTTTTGTTTCGCTGATTTTATAGAAGCGTGAAAGTGCTTTGAAGTGCCAGATTGGGGTTTAAAGCAGCAGTTCGTAACGTTTCCATTAAAGGAAGTCTGCTGATGGCATTGACCATTTTGGTCAAAATTTCTATCCACTATATGACAGCCGAATGTACGGATCGAAGGCTATAATATGTTAAGACGGCAGCTTATACTCTCCGCATTAAACCGGTAATCGAGACAGCAGCTACAATGTTTGGCGTTCTTAAAGGCGTCTATTCTTGCTACCTATGACGTTCTGCCTTCGAAACTATCAAATAAAAGGGCGCTACGCGTACATTCCTTTCTCGGCAATCCAAATTTTCTCAATTACTCACCACCGTCCTCCTTTCCTGAATAGGTGTTCTCAGGTACGTTAAAAGAATGTCCTTTGATTGGTCACCTCATAGCTTATTTAAATTGTCCTTTCATACTTTCTTATTTTATTCCTTTGATTTTGAATGACAACAAAGTTTAGGTGATTCCGCTGTATGGAAGAGGTGGAACCGAAAGTGATCCAAGAGAGCAAGTGCCACCACGTCCCCGTGGACAGCGAACTGAAGCACCACAGGTGAACATTGCCACCACTCGTCCAGCCACTAAAAAACTTCTAATGTAGCTATATATACTTAACAGAATTTAGGGCTGCTAACTTTATCGTTAATTGAACGTGTTACTGTAGTCTTTGAGAAGTTTTTTTAATTCGGTTTTTGCAGAATTATATTTCCCTTATAAACTTCGAGAAAATTGCTACCCGATTTTCTGCGTTATCAAATTTCGTTTCGATATCTATGATCCGATTCCACACATTTTGATCAACTAAGTGAATCAACGAGGTCATCTTATCTTATAAGAAACTGCTGAAATAAATTTCCACAATGAATGCATATTCTTCCGCGTTCTTCCTTTTTTAATGGAACTTTTCACTTATATCTGCTGATCGTTTTTTTAAATTTTTTTTTTTTCACGCACCACCATGATTTTCTTCATATTGTTCAGGCCTTGCCATACTTCCTATTGTTTTTCTTGAGAGGGTGTGAAGCAGAGGACGAGAGCAGTAATAGGCGTTGGTTTTCCACCTGCTGATGGTTTTATCCTTTCATCGTTATTTGAATGATGAAGCTATTGAGGGTTTTACAGAATGGGTTCCAAGGGTTTCCTGGCTTCCAATGGGGTGGTGACAATGGAGGAGGTGGTGTCCAGTTCTCGATGGGAATCGGCGTATTCCCGATTTCATTCTTTGCTTCTTTCTTCAACGCAGGATTCGGCGAACGTCGCCCTGATGCACGTAAGTGTTGAGGTCACTTCTGCTTTATCGTTGCTTGCTTTTGAATGTACAATATAATGCGTATATATGCTGTCATTGTAGAACAATAAAATTTGTTAGATAATTTGCATACAGGATGACCTCCTAAATGCGATTCTACTTTGACTTAGCCTTGCCTTTATTGGTTGTCAGCATAAGCTATATCTGCTGGTGGTTTGCTCATGTAATTCCCTTCCACGGCTAGTCGAGTGAGTTTGGGCGAAAAACCGATCTCGGCGTAACGTTCTGTATAACTGATTAGTTGTGCAAAATTTTTTTCTTTTATATGCCGTGATGGGTTATTCCAATTTGTGAATTATGAAAGCTGCGATGATGATGTGGCCGTTGAATATCAACGTATTTCTTGTTTCCTTATTATGCATTCCGTTCGTTCTGAGTTATTCATATTTAACGCTGTCACTCAATCAATTCTCATCTGGAGTTAGTCAGATGCAGCCTAGAAAACCTGAAGGTTTACGGAAGTAGTAGGTTCTTTTGAAAAAAAAATGGGTTATCAGTTGTTTTGTCAATATATTTGCAAGTGATAGTCTAAATACAAATCACTTGTGTGTTCAGCTCGCTTAATGCGCTTTTCTGCTTATTATGCGACTTTGCAGGTTTGCATGCTGTCTATGGCAACTTCATATCGGTGCGTATGCATGTATTTGTTTGTCTGTTCGTTTGTTTCAATTGGAAAACTAACGGAGCTAAGGTTACGTAAAAACATAGGATGACCTCCTTCCTACACGATGTTTCGTTTTATTGCGCATACCGTGCCAGCTTATTTGATGCGTTTCTCCGCTTGCTAAATATGAACGCTCGCAAGTTGTGCGATATTGTGAAGTGCGAAGAGAAGCGCATGTCATGCTATTTTCGAACGACAGACGCCTTTTTGTAATGTTGAAAATGGTGAAAAATTTTATTCGCCTTTCTCATCTCTCTGACTTTCCACTCATCTTTTACTTTATTAATTTGTTTATTAATTTTTCGTTGTCGTTAAATGAGTTCCAACTTTTACTCATGGTTTGGGATGAGTTATAGTTTGCTGGATTGGGACATATCACTTTTGGACTGTAAGTACCATGCTATTCACTATCAGTTGATATCGCATAAGTATGGATCATGCCACGCGAATTATAAATATAGGTTTTTGTTTGGATGCTATTACGTCGAAATAGACTATTGTTTATGAACGTGCATTCACATTAAATAACAAATGGAATTTTATTGCAGCGGCGCCAGGAAGTCGTCAAGCGGAAGAAGAGCAGTTCCTCTCGAATATATTTGTGTATATTGGCATCTTTTTCATCATTTGGCTCTTACTTCTTTAAGAATTCTGGTCGCGTTTTGTGCTAAGTGGAGCTAACATTCCAATATGTAAGCTTTTCTTGACTACACATTTTTCTTGTTGGCCTTTACCCCGTTTATGGTGGAAGCAACTGTTTAGTGCCCTTATGAGATCCCAAGCGTGAGGAGAATGCTGTATTGGCCGTCTACAATTATGTATGTGCATTGAAACGTGGTGTAACACTGAGATTTGCGGCGGGTTGTTATGTAATTATTCCGAGGAGGCGTCACCATGAATGTATAAGAGGATTGGAGAGTTTATGGGAAAACGGGAAATTACGGTGCACATCATTTACTTACTAAATTTCGCAATCGAGGAATTTTGGAGCCAATGGCGCTCTGCTCTAGTGCGATAGGTGCCTCCATAGTAACAACGCAACGCGAAATATAGGTAATGTTTCGCATGAATTTAAAGGATTAACCCTACATCTAATGCTGATTGAAATTTGAAGATTGTTGCGATTGCATTTAATAGTGGCACAAATTGCTACAACTGTGTGGATATTGGCCAAATTTTAGTTTGTATTTTCTTTCTGTATGTCATCAAGGTTCTCTCCTTTTTGTGCTCTAATTACTTCAGCGTCGTTTTTGTTTGTTTTTGTAATCGTCCTTTTTATGACCTCGCTTCGTTTCCATCCGTATACGTATTGTCGTTTGAGGCGTTGTTTAGTTCGTATTTGTCATTCTTTTATCGAATTTCTTTGTCGATTGTTTACATTTCTTGAAAATGGAAAACCGTACTTTTAGGCGTTGATTTTCAGCTTGAAACATCGATTTTTAGGTTGAATTTTCCATTTTCAGGTGGCAAATCAATTTTTTGCTGAAATCGATCGACTTTGCTCAGAGAACAAATTTATTATCGCCATTTGCGGTTTAACACATACGAGTGTCACCTAAGTTGCCTGATGGTATTTGGAGAGGATGGTTACTGCTACGCGATTTTGTTTTGATGTTTATATGGAGCGCCTATAACTATGAATTTATGTACTGAATTGACGACGGTTTCTTAACGAGTTTTCCCCTTTCTTTTTTGACTTTATTGTTTGAGAAATTTTTGTGAATGAAATATCTAGTTTGAATTTTTTGTATCACCTCTATTTTTTCCTATTTTCTTAGAATTGTTTTCAATGCCTTGATTAGGGCTACATTGGAAAGATGTTTTTGTAAAATCTAATCTTCTTTGGGCAATGATTTTCGTAAAAATATGGATATAAACATTCAAGTCGCATATATATATATATTCATGAGAATTGAGCCTAAACAGAATGCAGCTCTAGCACCATATAAAAGAGTCATAAAGGATAACTTAAAAAATACTGAGAAGAGGAGCGGTCACATCAGAGGGAAAATTTGATTAGTTGCAACCCGTTTT
This sequence comes from Baylisascaris procyonis, assembly GCA_037389465.1. NCBI lineage: Eukaryota > Metazoa > Nematoda > Chromadorea > Rhabditida > Ascarididae > Baylisascaris > Baylisascaris procyonis. Next base: position 1,886,734 of record JAZARR010000154.1, on the reverse strand, counting down.
CAAGTTTGCAAGTTTTAATTCAGGTGCAGTCATTTCTCCTGAGATACCCGAATTTTCGGATTTCAAAATTAGAATGCCAATGTGGCGTTTATATTGATGTTGTTGTGGAAATTTTTTCACAATGTTGAAGAAACATTTCAATGTGAATGCGAATGTTTTAACAATTGTTATGCGCGAAAGCTGAACTCTTAATGATAACCTCGTCGAATTCTTCGTCACATTCAACGTTCTAGAAATGAAATTACAAATCACAATTTTTTTGCAGAGTTGACTTTTTATCGTTGTGCATTTGGATTTGGAGAATTACTACACTTTTTATTGCATATGAGCATTATTCATTCTCGCATTGATTTCATACAAGTTTTTTGATGGAATATTTTTCAAAAATTGAACGGAATATTGAAAAATCTTATTGGAAATTGATTTTGATGAATAAATATTGAATTGGGACTTCTAAAGAAGTGTATAATATATTACATCTCTGATCGAAAGCCATTTCGTTTAAAAAAAAATTGCACTCAAAGTTTTTATTGATTATTTTACAGAATTTTGGTAATCTTTTAAAGATGAGGATGTTAGCATTCCGTTTGTGAATTTTTATAAATGATAGGAAATAAGTGCAGCATAATATATTCGTAGATTTGTTCGCATAAAAATTACGGGGAAAGAAAGAGGGAAGATAAAGCTTGACGAGGAATTGTATTCTTCAATTTCAGCGTTTTTTCGTAGATTGATGCTTTTTCTTCCGCTTGATTGACGAGAGGAGTTCATTATGGAAATAATTATGCTCAACATCTTTGAAATACTTTTTTATGAGGTCAATAAAATAAAGATTTTTCTTGTATTTTCTGACATATTGTGGGCAATGAACGCTTTAGAATATGCAACATCGGGAGTTTCAAGAATTGAGAGGGGTAGTGTAGGTCGTTTAAGCGAGTTGCCTTTAAATGTTGTGAAAATGAGGACGGAGGGGATTTAAATGAACTTAAATGAGCCGGTTGTTTCGACAAGTTGCTTCTATTTTTGAATGCAGTTAATGTTGGAGCTTGACACGCAATGCTTTCCAATCGCTAAAGGTCTCATTACGTCAACTTATCTGATAGAAGGTTTTCTCACGGACACTTTCTTGTCAATCTTCTGCAGTATTGACTCATACGAATGGAACTTTTGATATGCTTCGACATATTAAACATCATTCATTCGCAATATTTCAATGTGTTAAACGACGTATTGATTCTCAACTGGTGGTGCATGACATCCGTTCTAAAGTTGAGATGCTTTATAGAATGCAGAGGGCCGAGTGAAAAGTAGGTTATGAGATGCTCAACAAATTAGGACGCATTCATCGCATATTCATCTAGCTTTGAGGAAATATTCCGGGCTTTTATAGCTTTATGCAAATTTTTGTGGAAATATATGCCACGAAGAAGAGCCATAAATTACAGCCATTGGTGTCATATCGTGAACGCTTGGCTGCCAAATAAGAGTATTTCTTGAGGCCTCACTGGTGCAGATCAAGTAGATTGGTGCTATTTAACCAGTGTTTCGAGCAGTACTGAACTTGCTGCTCAAAATTTGCCCGAAAATGCAAGACATGTGATATTTGGTAGAGGTACAAAATCATTTTACAAATATGCTAGTGGTGAGCTAAGATGCGACATATGGTGCACGCCCCAAGAAAAGATGGTGTTCACTCTCCGGTTACCGGTGACTGTCGGAATACAACTTATCTGCAAAATGCTCAAATATTTGTCCGAGGAACAAAGGTTTACTGCTTCATTTATCTGTGTGTTATGAGGAAGCACGAGTTCTGTTGATGTTACTGCCAGAGGCTATTCATAAAGTCAGTAACAAGGCTTCAATAATGCGAAATAGTGTGCTTCTCAAATGAACCATAGAAACAACTTTTTGCACAACTTCTTTTATTTTTCTGCGTTGCCTATTTTTTTGCTCCCTTTCCTCATCCTGCAAGTGTGAGTTTCTCTCACCTTTGTTGCAAAAACCAAAGGCCATTGCAGTGAAAAGCGAACACCTGATTCATCTCAACTTACTTATTTAAAAAGTTACGAAGTAACCGTCAGAGATGCGATATTGGATCATCTTAAGCGAAATATTCTCCCATTTTGCTTTCAATTCAGAGCAGTCTACAATGTTGCAGTTTATTTCTTGTTGTGCCTCAAATATGAGAAGTGAAATCAAAATTGTATGTGTGGATTTTGCAAAAGTCTAACACGTAATTCGCCAAAAATGTTGCTCATGAATCTGGAAAATGGGCATAATGGGGTGCCTTGCTGAAATGAGTTAGGACAAGTATTCGGGAGGAGGGAGGGAGAACGGGTTTCCAAGCGAAAGCTGTGTACTGTTACTATGCCCTATACCCAAGGATCCTATTTTGTTCCTCGTTTACCTCAATAATTTTTCCTGTAATATCATGAATAATGTCCATGTCCTTCGCTTGTGACCTCAAAATTTGTCATCCGTTGCTTGAATCTGTTTATTTTTCCAACATTCTGCAAAAGGATCTTTATGCATTCACAACATGATCGCAACTGTTGCATTAAAGTATTTCTCATAAAAAGTTTCATTCGATTAATATCAGTTTCCGATACAAGGGCTTTATTAGCCTAAGAGGTGAGGTTCTTTCTTCCACAGACGGTGTTCGAGGCATTCGTATTGTAAGTGATGCTGATTTTCACTGAATGTTGCAATGCTCCAGTATCGCTGAAATATCCTTGAAAATTACAGGCTATTTTATCCTCTGTCTTTAAAATAGATGCATCGAACATTACCGAAGGACCTTCATTACTTACTGCCGACTGATTTTGAAATTGAACGCCCTCTATGGTTCCCGTATTTGATCTCAGATATCATACTCTTAGAGAACGCACAAAAATGCCCCAATCATTTTGTCTTTCGCTGAGTTCACTATGGTCGATACCAATCTAATCGCACCACTAGGGTGAAAATCTTCAGCCTAGAATAATTGAGATGTCGCAGGCTTAGTTTTGATTGAGGTATTTGTGCTGAAATTTTGAGGGTTTTTCCGACGTTCCTCTCCCAGAAATGTTCCAGCATGCCCTCCTTATAGACGATATGGGCATCAGCTACAGCTCGCCAAAAACGTGTGGCACCTCTGCACTATTTTCAGTTTCGTGTCCTAATATTCTAAAGCCAGCTGTCTGCCATTATCGTTGATGAATTCATTCTCTTACCTTTCAAACTGCGGTTGAGTCGTCTTGATCCTCAAATTATTGTAGCTCTTGGTTACTCATCCTTAAGATGTTTGATCTCTATTTGTCTGAGCTCCTTGCGGAAGTTTTGGCTGTTTTCTTTTGTTGTTATCTGACTTGTATTTTATTCACCGCATATGTTGCCTTTCAGTTTAATGGTAGCATTCGTCGCAGCTATAAAATTCTATAGAAAATAAACAATAAAATTGATAGACGTTATACGATCCATAAAACTCGATGAATCAAAACAATTCTATAAATCGTATTCTATAAAATGCTCTCTTTAAATTCTGTTCACCAAGATTGTCTTTGACGAAAATATTTATGAGCGAATTGGTGAGTTCGAGAAATGTCATTAGATGATTGCTATCTGACGCTGTGTAAACGTTTGATTTATATCACAAGTTTTGTTTGATCGCCACCTGCTCTTTAAGCATTTCGATCTTCGATTGCTGCTTAATAGCTGCTCTAAGGTGCGCTTCACATTTTTATAGCATCATCCTAGTCTTATCCTGCTTTTCCTCTAATCCTTTCGTTAACTAAATCGCTCTTTTAAACAAACGATTTTCCCAGCAGTATGGAACTTTTTTTATTAGTGCAATTTGAAATGGTCGTTTTTTGTCAGGTGCTATTTGCTTTTATATTAAAATTTCTTATGCATTAAAAGTAATTTGCAATTAGCAGCACTCCAAGCACCCTTCAGCCTCTTATTTCATTCTGAATTGACGAAAGTTTATTTGAAGTAGATTTGAATGCCTCAAAATATTGCAATCTCTGCAGCAGTTATGCAAATCTTTGCCGTCATTTCACTCTATTTGGTTTTGCATTGAATTTCCTGTGCACTACGTGTTTTTAGATGGAGTAATACTGTTATCAATAAGGAACTGTTTTTCACAATCTTACAGTTTATAAGCACAATACAAGTCTGAAATGATGCAGTAGTGGATAGCACGATAGGCGTTTTTGTATTCTGCCCACCGGACCAGCCGTTTATAAGTTACGTATTAAAATGCGCGTAACCTTTATAATTTAAACGACATGGCCTCCTGTGAAAATCTTCCACCAACGATTTGTTTTCGTGCCATTTAGTGATTGTAAAATACATGCAAAGTTTTTTCAGCCCTTAAATGTTTGCCATTTCCTTTCAATGCTGATCGATCTAGATCAACTATGATACAAGAGGTCGCTTTATGATGTGCATTAAACCCATGAAATTTCACAACTTTGGCATTAGCGGTTGGCGGAAGCATAACAAATACGTTGAGACGACGTCACATTGGTGCGCCTTTGCAACGCAAATTGATAGAGACGCTAAACGTTTATCGAGCGTTAAAGATTTCGTTGGTAATGTACAAATTTGCGCTCCTTTATAGTTCCATTAACAGGTTTTTCGTATGCACTTCAGTTTTTTTTTTTCAAAAGTACCCTATAAAGAAATTGCAAGTAAATTTTAATTGTGCCTAAGTATTTGTCTAAATTTCACGATCGAACGGGCTGTGTTTTATTTCAATCTATTCTGAAAAACGAATTTTATGCGGAGAATTCACATCATCTATCAGTTAAAATATAACTTTAATGCATTATATTATTGATAAGTTGTTCACAAAACGAACTGAAGTTATAAATGTGATTGCAAAGGCATATATTGTGTCAGCGTTCCTCGCACTTTATTCCTTTTCTATTCATTCAAAAGCGACAATCAGTTTTTTCTAAAAGAAAGTTTGCACAGCTCTGAATTCATTTAGTATATAAATTTATGTTATATCTTAGCAAGATTTCAATGACAATTAATTTTCGATAAATAAATTGCTCTAAAATTGTTAGAAATGCAACGTTATGAAGAAAAGAATAACGATCGTTATTGTAATAATGCTCTCAAATTCAAAACAATAAAGAACAAAACGTTCTGAGTAATATAGGTTATGTCCAAATAAGCATTATTGTTTCCTTTATATTATGTCGTTCTTTTTTATCTCACTTATTTAAGTCATAGTATTGCTGCTCATTTGATCGTTGCTTACTATTCTTGTCGATTTTCATGTTCGATTTATTAATTGTGCATTGACTTCCAAGACATATTATGCGAAGAAGCATTCTTGAAAGATTTATATGGCTATATCTTAAGAATCTTTTGTGGATGAACAAGAGTAAATTTCATTTTAATCGGATGCTTACATGTTTTTTATCATTCAATGTAACAATAGTTAAGTTTATCATTGAAGTGTTATACTATAACACGTTTCTTTGTTTTGTGCCAAGTTAAGCATTAAAGACAACAGAGAATTTGGCCATTTCTGCCGGTTCAATCGCTCTATTTACGGTCGTTAACTTTCGCTCAACCTTACGCTTTGTTCTGCGTCAACCCCGGCATAATTTTAGACCACTCATTAGAAAATGAAATGGCCAAATCGGCCGACATTTACAGCATTGGTGGCCATCGGACAGTCTCGCCGTTTTTACAAAGGTTTTGGAATAGCGATTATCAGTGCATGCATACTGATACATTTAAAATTTATAGTGATATAATCAAGCATTCATCTCATCGTTTCATATTATAATTTATCGTACACCATAAATTCGTTGTACACCTACAATACGTTTCAGATGTATACCAATTTCTTTGTATTTCTGACCATTTTATTATGGAATTTCCCTTCGATACCATCAGAAGGTACCAATCATTCGCATCCTTTGAAGAGATTCTCTAAACGTAAGTAAAATCTTTCACTTCTCAAATTTTTGCGCCCATTTTATATCATCGAGATGAATGAACTCCAACAGCATATTTATGGCTCTAGATGCATCCGTGGTTAAATTGACTCCAAGAGACGTTGTTGCAGCGGTCAAGTTTTAGTGAGATGGAATCTAAATGCACAGTTGAGACAATGAAAATATTTCGCGAATGTTGTGCATGTTGAGAGACTTCTTAAAGCATCAAGAATAATGGTCGAATTCGAAGAATTATTCGAAAATGATTCCATCTAAAATTTCATACAATCGCCTAAGCCGTTACCATATTTATGTATTGCATTGACATTTACATTTTTATTATGAAAATTTCAATCAATGACAACACTATGGATCAATGAAATTATGCGGTATTATATTGTAGGATAAAGGTTAAATCATAGAATTTCCATATTTGAATATTATTTGTGTACAACGCACCTTAAACACTGCCCTGTACTCGTCTCGTAACGGTTAGTGTTAATTACTGGTCAATGTCTCCGCTACAAGTCAAAAGTTATGTTGTAATAAAGGAAGGATGTCTGACCCGTTCTCACTGCAAGTTGCCGATTGTAGCCGAGGATGCGGCAAATGTCTGGGATGTGGTGATAAAGACATGTGATGAAGAAGGCGCAGGAACAGATGCGGCTGCTTATCTCAAAGTGTTCTACGAGAGGGATCATGCCAGCGAAACGTTTCAGTTGGATAATCCCGGGAAGTAAGTTTGACAATAGGCCAATCTTTCTTTTCTTATAATCCACACCAATCCGCTATTGGCGTCTCTTCCATTGCCGATCGATCCTCACAGAAAGTCTAGAGGACAGCGTTTGCGCAGATGAAAAATTGTATGCTGAACCTCTACTACATGGGTCATTTCTACAGACACTGAGCAAAGAACGGACAACAACCTAAGGATTTAGTATTCTGTGATTAACATTTTACATTAATCACTTTGACTTGTAGTGCCATTATCACACCATTGAACGGTTCGACAAAGAGACATGGGAGCAGCTGCATCATCAGAAAGTCAATAGCTGTATTTCAATGATAGGTACTGACTTACAGTACTCATCGTGAAACGTTTGCATATTACCTCCAGTAGAGCCTCGAGCGACTGCATTTGAGGCAATATGGTACGCCTTTCGCAAGGATACTCCATTTCTGAAGACCAGTAGAGAGAAGACTTGTAAATAAAATCCGGCAACCGCGTTGTTCGAGCTGAAATTTGAGTTATGTCTTCTATATCGCAGTGGATGATCTCTTTAAAGATTCACCTAGATTCACCTAAATAATGGAACTTCCCGAGATTTCAGATGGACTAGAGCTTTATAATAAACTGACGAATAAAGGTTTTTGCGTTACATAGGCGAAATTGTTGCCGTATGGTAATGTTTACAGTGAAGCATAAAATGGTATGAAGACAGCGCTCCCCCTTGCGACATTTTTAACACCCCAGAACACATCTGCAGCAGTTCTATCTAGCTATAACCACCTCTAGAAAACGATCAAATAGAATGTTTTGTATTTTGTCGACGAGAACCTTTTTGACAACTGAATTTAATAAGAATTGCATACCTCATGTAGACCATAAAAACTCCTCGAATTTCTGCAGCAGCATTTTTCAGGTTATAGTTTGATGTTGTCGAGTTATAGGAACGATTTTGAACGTGGTGAGAGAAGTCATTTCAAGGTGATGTTGAAGCAGGATGATATTGTGAATATTGGTCTCTTTTGGTGGCCTGGTTTCACTCTCAATGAGGAATGGTGCGCCGACTGGGTTTGTGTTAACGTTTGCTCTACTGGGCTCATAGTATTTATTATTCCTCTTTCTCGTTTAACCTTCCAGTCATTACAGCGGGCAATATTTCCATATCGTTATATCGACTGATGTGCCTAGAAAATATAACAGTCGCTCTGCTTGGTATTATGACAGATGAATACGGCAACGAATGAGGTGCATAACGAGTAACCTTCAGTAGGACGGTGGTGCATAAAAATCTGCATAGTTAACTTGTATAATGTTGATGTCATGAAATGACTCTAGAGGTAATATAGGCGGATGGTTTGTGAAGCATTCGCTCTGTTCATTCTCCACTGCATGCCTGACGAGTGCCCCTATTCCTCTTCCCTTTTCCCCGTCCCCTGATGCTAATAAGTCAACAGTCCAAATATTGAAACTGCCCAGGCAAGTATACAAAATCGGCTAACGCCATTCCACTTTTGCAGTACACACATGTGGCATTCAAAGCCTATCTCAGGGGCACCCTAAAGATGGCGCATAGGTAGTCACGGCGAGTCATGCACGAAGACCACGTAAACTATGATCTTATCTAAAATCTCGTGACACCATGAATCGGATGGATGTTTTTGTACCGAATTAGGAATTTGGATCCAGAAGCGATGAAATCACTTCAAAGAAAGTATCGAATAAAGCTTTACTGAAGAAAGTCAGTAATTCCAGGTACTGCTCCTCAACAGTAACCGAGATAAATGCTACGAAGGTATATTTCATCGATGGATTCTGCACTACAAGGACCCACCCACTTATGCACTCAAATTCCATCGTCTCGCATTTGCCGACTGCGTTAATCCGGCACCCGAAGGTGCTCAAAGATTCCACTTTATACGCCTTCTTGATGATAAAAGATGATCGCTCGAATTATTTTATTTAGTGGTATTGCGCTTGGTCAGCGTGATGTAAAGCTCGATTTTATAAGGAGATCACTTGACTTCACAAATAAGTCGAAAATCTTGCATGGAAGCTTACATGATACGAACATCTACATTTCAGCTCACTTTGTGAATTGCAGAAATACAGAACAAACGGAGAAGCAAGCTAGAGAAGTTGAAACAGTATGCGCTTTTGAACTTCGCTGACCTGACAGTCATTTTGGCAACCTCTTCGTATTTTAGTAAACCCAATCGATTGCGCAAATGTTCTATAAGAATGTCACTTTCTATCTAAATTTCATGCAGTTTTAAATGATCATAACTTCTTTCAAAGTTTATGGACCAAAATGAGACATAGGAGATCGTCCTACGATGGGAATTATAACGAAATTTCTCAAGTGTTTTTTGGTCCCTGAGCTGAAATTATCGTACAGATGGAGAAACGCATACACACACCACACACCACAAACACCACATACACCACACACACAGCACAAACACACCACGCACACACCACACACACCACACGCACCATACACACCACACACACCACAGACGCACCACACACACCACATACCGAACACACACCAGATGCACACCACATACACCACACCGACACCACACACACACCACGCGCATACCATACACACCACACACAAAATACACGGACACACCACACACACCACACACAGACACACACACGCACACATACAGAAATGCACACAGGCACACACAAACACACACGCACAGACACACAGCGCACGCACACCACACACCACACACAGACACACAGAGACACACACACAGCACACACATGCCACACACACAGACATATACAGACACGCAGAGACACAAACAACACAGACAGGTACACATCGACTCACAAAGACGCACTCAGACACATACAGAAACACACAGACGCACACAGACACACAAGGACACACACACAAACATAAACAGACACACACAGACACGGACAGACATACACAAACACGCACACACGCACGCAAACAGACAGTCGCACGCGCACACAGACACACAGACACACAAGCAGACACAGAGACAAGCACAAACACACAGACACACACAGACATGCAGATACATAGACACACAGGTACGGACACAGACACACACAGACACATACACACAGGCATACGCACAGACACAAACACACACATACACACATAGGCACACACGCACACACGAGCACGCACAATTAGTTCAACCTCAACTGATTACATACATCAAGCAACTTTTGTTGTCTGTCCATAATTTGAAACTATGAGATAGATAATATGCTCAGATAATTTGAATGGGCATAAAGCGTTTTTGCTAAAAATTTATGAGAAGAGAAAGAAAGAAAAACAAGGAAAAATCCGTAACACATCACTTTCGAACTATAAGAAAATTTGTAGAAAGTTAACCTCGTCTCAACGAGATTCCAGCAAGAATTTTCTTTAAATATCAATGCGCATGAAATATAGCAACATTTATTTTAAAAGAAAAACACCAATAGACATTAAATTCCTATCAATTATCTCAACCAGGGAGGTTCCATCCTTCCCTGCGAACTCGTGGTTACAGAAGTGAGGATCAATGCCGCAACTATCGTTCTTCGTTTCGTTGCAACACAATTGATCTTCCTGGCACATGCTCTTTCTGTATTTCTTTATCTTATTTATATCGTCGCTTCAATAATCACATGTAAGAGGTGATGTGAGCACGATACCTCAAAATACTCGGGTGCTAACAACGTAGAGTTAATAAGATAGTTGTCACACGTTCGCAGTTTGAGGTAGGGAAAAGGAACGTGCCGCGTGCGAAGGAAACTCCAAGCATCTACGTGGCAATGCCTTATCCCTAAATTTACAATTTTGATCAGCTTTGAATAAAATATTCAGATAAAATACACAACAGTACCTGTCCTAGTTCACCTCTGAGTCACCTCTATACGATGACGCCATTAACGTTACTAATAGCCTACTGCAAAGTAGGAGACGATTAACGATATTCACATATTTATGATGATACACTACCTACAACTTGACGCACTTACATTTCTTTCCCACCTGCTTCGGGTACGATATTTTCACTTCTTCCACCTCAATCATTATATGTATATATATATATATATATATATATATATATATATATATATATATTCAAGGGTTCTTCATTTGTCTTGCTTGTTTTGTAAACAGATGAATTGATTTTTGACTTGTCTAACTGCAGTATAAGAAGGGTAAGCTTAAAAATAACTCAGCAAAATTTACTGTAATAGAAGACATGATAATCGATAAACTAACCACATCATTTTGAACTGCGTACGGCATTGCGATGAATATTTCCTGAACATTGAACATAAAGCGCGAAACGGAAGACAGTGAAGGAATTAAAGAAGCTTTTATAGTGGAGAAAACAGAGATCTCCTAGTTAATAAAAAAACATCCGTGGAAAAATGTTACATATGCATAAGCTCGACTAAATAGCGATAGTACAGGCAAAGATGCAATTTTTAAATTCACAGGGGAATCGAGAAACAATCAAGGGAGTTATGCTCTCAATTTAGCACCTGGATATAATTACAGTTGTTCCTGTACACACTTGCAGTTAGATTCTATTCGTCTTCCAATCATAAAATTAACGGACGAGTCCCTACTTGCTCATCTAGATTACCTATAATACTATACAAATGGCAACGATGAAAATACGAATCAATTCACATGTTTCAACATACCACATGAGAGAATCCCGTCATTATATAAACACAGAGCTGTACTGTATGAAAATTGCAATTCGAAATCAAAAGGTTAAACAAAATAGTATCGTGATCATATGCAAGAAGCCGAATCAGTATTCATCTAAATTGGACTGTACGATATTTATGGAGCTAAAATATATTTTATCAATAATATTAAGTAAATAATCAAATATAATATTACTTTATAAATAATATTCGATAAATAATCGAATATAATATATGTACTGAAAATAAACGCTTCATTTCCAATACTTGATAAATGAAAAGCGAAAACAAATTTAATTCAAAACTAATTTGGCAGTTTCTCCCCTTCGAAACCCAACATGAACAAACTTTCGGATGGTCATCGAAAATTTGTTCCATAAACATAAATGAGGAAAGAGGAAAATAAATATCATTCAAACTTTTATTGGAAAAAAAAAAAAAACTTCTACACTATGTTTCTTTCATAACCATGAAATAAGAGACCGAATGTTTTTGTGAAGATTTATAAAAGCGCACATTAATTGTAAAGCTAATGTAATCTCCAATATTATGCGATTATAGCACAGATATAAATTCTATTAGATATAAATTCATATCGGTTAATTCAAATGAAATTTGATCACGGTAATAATTTTCTACTATGGTGGTGATAAAATTATCGCCTTCTCAGCGTTATATGAAATTCAAACCTTCAGAATGACTTCTGTTTCGTATGCAAAACGATAAAGAGCAAAGAGAGGAAACATTTCTGATACCGTTCATTTCATGAATTTAGACGCACATTAGAAAAGTGGACCAACCACGTGAATCTCTCTTGATCCTCTCCTCTCTGATTAAATCATTTATCTCCTTTCCATAACCTTTCCATAGGGCTTTGGAGGTGTAAAATTGTCTGGTTCGTTCTTCTGCAGCCAACTAATCGATTATTTCAAGTGCGAGTATTTCAGGCGGGGAATCAATGCGCATTGTTCGACCGAACGCTGGTTAAAATCACGAAATCGTAACAATCGAAAACGCTACGAAATTATGCCTCAAGCTAATAATAAAAAAGGACTTAAATAAAAGTGAAGTAAACCGCATAGCAATCGAATAAGAGAAGCTGATATAAGATAATCCCAATTGAGCACAGCAACACAACATAGAGGTTAAGCATCTCAGAAGGCTGAAAGCACCTAATAAAGCTCAGATTAACTTCGGAAGCAAAGCAATTCCAGCATAAGATCGAGGACGATTCATACGAACCTCGAGTTGAGCCCAAGTCTGTGATACATCTTCCCCCAATGCCGATATATCCAACGTTTCTATTGAGCTCAGATCCATCGTTCCGTCATCACCTATTAAAACAATTTAAATTATTACAACTAATATCACCGCAAACTTCACTTTTTCATTAACCGCATATATATATATATATATATATATATATATATATATATATATATATATATATATATATATATATATATATATATATATATATATATATATATATATATATATATAGTTGTACATATATATGTACAGTTGTACAGTTGTTTTCCTTTAATATACAACAAAACACTCTAAACAAGCATCCTCATATATTCCAGTAGAAAATATAAACAATTTAGCTTGTGATGTAAAAGACTAACAATGCACATGATGGCATGTTTCGATCTTGAACGTCACCATTAGTCACCAACAACACAAACACTTGAAGAAGTTGGTGCGCATCATCCGCTCTCCTATACCACACTCGACAAATCGTATTGCCACTACGCTATTGTACAACCAAAAACTATAAAATCTGACTTGATGGGATCTCAGGCTACACTTCGAGACGAGAATCTAAATAAAACTCGAATAAAGAGAAAGATTACCTCCAATAGCAAAAAGCGTTGATCCCAGAGCAACTGTACCCGCATTACGTCGGCAGACATTCATATTCGGCAATTCACTCCAAACTTCATCAATGAGAATCTGCAGAAAAGTATTCCAATATAATCCTCAGATGGGCATAACGGGGTAGGAGAATGATCTCCAACACGAATTCTTTATCCATTTTCAGTAACAAATGCCAGTACACTCAACAGATGCACATTCGTACTCATATGCTATTGAGTTTATTAAAGTTATAAAATTTGGTGTATGTGATGTATACTACATGATGATCTCATTACCACTTTACCCGTTAATCCAGCAGCTTTGAACACAGTTTTAGCCATCAGGAATGCTGAATAAATTTGCATAAATTCTGCAATGATCACGTTGCATTTTTTACATTGATCGAATACAAAAAAATTATTCCTTCAAATTAAAATATATTGACTGTTTCTAATATTTTATTATTATTATTATAATATTGTAAGATAATTCTCCTCAGTTACGATGAGGAAATAAATATAACGAATTCCTCTTATAATTAACGAATCATTTGAAAACCTATAAAGTGACCGAAATTAAATATTTATTGCTTAAATTAAATATATTAAATATATAAATTAAATATATAAATTAAATAAATAAATTAAATAAATAAATTAAATAAGTATATAAATTAAATATAAAATGTTTTACACCTAATGCTTCTCTTCACAGCAAACGAAATTTGTAAAAAGCCTTCGATTATTACACAATACAATCCCCAAAATTGGCAGTGAATTTATTTGAACATTGCCCTCTACTTCCTTCTCAAAATTGACTCCGAAATACGGTGAAATACTAATTGTGACAAAGCAAGACCATATATTATCACTATAAATGTAGAACATTAGAGGTCAGAGGTCTCGTTGAATAACTATATTTCCTCGTGATCATCCGATTGTAAAGCTTTTAGGAAGCGCCCTCGATAAACACCTTCAACAATGTCTGATCTTTGATGCTATTTAAGCACAACCTGTAATCAATGCACATCATTGTCCTATTGCGACGCATCTCGTTGCCTAGTCCAAGATCACAATCTCCTTAATATAAGTGATGAAGAGGAAGTCAAGCTTCAATATGATCCTCTCCTATTTCAAACACCACAAAACACCATAGGTCTTGATTGTATGATCAAAGTCTCTCCTAAGTCCTTTTACATGACTCCATTTCAAGCATCGACCTCTTTTTACAGTTCTAGACTTTGTAAAAAAATCTATTCACTAATAAAAACACATAAACATCGTGCTCAGCATTAAGAGATAGCAATTATAGAATCGCTTACCTCAGCAGTATCCCTAACAACAGGTCCATCATGTCCACCCACAGCGACAAGCTTGTCAGCGACAACCGTCACTCCGGCACCCGAACGTCTTGACATGAGTGTAGGACCGGCTCTCCATCTGTTCGCCCTTGGTTCATAAATTTCGACCGTATTCAGACACTGTCTCATATACCCATCGTAGCCTCCAACTGCATAAATCAATCCACCCCATGCAGTTACGCCTACAGATGAACGACGCACAGACATCGACGGAAGAGCCATCCACTGACCTAAAACGATATCCGAACATTCGAATTGCCAAGTCTCTGTTCAGTGAAGATCTTATTTCACGACCGCTTATTTCTGTCATCACACAGGCCAGTCGCTTAACTATTGAGAGTCAAAAACTGATCGAAAATAACCAATTATACGTGACAGATTTAAGAATGAATAATTTTTTACTTTCTGAGATGAAATTTAAAATTTCGATTTGAACCTTCCTGACTGGAAAGAAATAAAGTCGCCTTCACCCAAAGAAGTAAAGCGTCTCTTGACTGAACCAAAACCCATGACGCTGACCATTTCCAAAACGATAGCACTGATCAGTTATCGATTCAACACACTGAACGTTGGAATTATCCCCGGTTAACCTCAATGATTGCGCGAGATAACACATCTATGCTTCCTTTGCAATGTAAGTTCTCCTTTAAACAATAACAAATAACTTCAAAGCTTCAAATTTTGATTCACAGTTTTCAAACGATCGAATAAAAGAGACCCTCGCGAGGGTCGAACGCTTCCGCCGAACTCAATCCTGTAGTGCCATCAAAACCTCCAATTGCAATCATCCTCTGGTCGACCACCGCAACGCCCAATGTACTTCGTCTAGAAATGTATTAGGTTATTTTCCAAGAATCTGAAAAAATGTCCAAATACCTCAGCGACGAATGAAACGAGTGGAAAATAGTGCTCAAATCCGAACTACGCACCATAAGGGAGATTGAAAATTCCCAGCGGATCAGCAATAACTAGATCTACATATATGCAACTATCTCCCCTCTCCCTTCTGCGCCCTCATTCTTTGTTCTCTGCTGCAGGTGCTTAAAATTTAAAAACATCACAAATTACCTATTAAAAATCGTAATGTAAAGGTGAAGGAACCTTATGTTCTTTGTGATAAACGGCTTCGAATTTATAGTTCAACTGGAAAAACTTTTTTTTTTTGAAAAATTTCTATCCGTCACTTAAGAACAACTAAAGAACCTCTCCTGTTTCCTTTGAAAAAACTTTTTTTGCATTTCCCAACAGATTTTCTGATGTAAAAAGAATCTATGATAAAAATGTATACGAAAATGTCACAACAGCAAATTTAATTGCTAAGAAGCGATCTATGACGACACCAGAGGGGCGAATGGAATAACTTTTTAAGATAAATTGAGTGGAAAATCTTAAAAAGAATGTGGGAGAAGGAATTCGACAAATTCATATACGGGGAAAAATTCTAAAATCATTTGAATTCTACAGGAAGTGATGCATGAGAGTGCCCGGCCAAAATGAGCAAAAATTTTTTAGGCATTGTGCGCACCATTTTAAACTGGAATCTACATCATCAACAATGTGATCTAATCCTTAAAATACATCGGAACCAGTAGAAAATTACTCCCTTTTCTTGAGGACTTAAAATATAGAAAATTACTATACATGCTCAAGTTCCGCGCAAAACAGCCTGTCAAATGAAGAACGTCTATAAAATAAAAATGCACCTTGCATCCATAGGTACTGATGGAAACCATTTGTCTCGTTGAATATCATAAGCATCAACTGTGCGGACACGTAATGAACCATTAAATCCACCAACCGCGTATACTGTATCACCTAATTCACCGACACCACAACGACAACGCCGTTGTGGCAAATCACTCACTGCAATAAAGCAACTCTTACCTCTGCACACACCTGAAATTACCAATTAGCAGTATTATATATGGACTTTTAAATGAGCCTCCGCAAACTGAATTCAATCTACAGTACTGTTACTGCACTCAAAAAATCACTTCCGTTCAGGGCCCAAGTTTGGACTTAGGCTGGGGTTGATCGGACTACATATGAAGTTACGGATGTGGTATTCGAGGCAGTTTCAGGCATTTCACTGCTGCATATATATATATATATATATATATATATATATATATATATATATATATATATATATATATATATATATATATATATATGATGAATAGACACAAGATCTGATCAGGATTTAGCATACAACAGCAAGTACAATAGATTGACTGACGAAACAACACTTTAAATAGACAGTGGATAAAAGCAATGAGTATGGAACTTCACATTCGATATTCATCGAGTATGGAACTTTACATCCGATATTTCAATTTCCTCGAAAAGAAAAATTCTACTGCACAATTCATTCTTAAATTCGTTTCCCCAAAAGATATAAAAATAAAACGAAAATACATTGAAATGAGCGAAATGAACTTACGAGACGTCCACCTAATAGAGTCGACATCGAATACATCAACATTCACAATCGCTTTAGGTGCCTGCCCTCCGATCAGCATTATTAACTGCAATATCATCCCAGAACGTTCAATGTGACCGCTGTACTCCAAAACTGATTACTCTAAACCGCAATACTGCAAAAATGAGTTTGGGTGCGTTCCAAAAAGCAGACCAAATCCCTCTATCAACTCTACGATATTTGAGTACGCAATGAAATATACTTTCTACGCAGATAGTGGAATGTTATTCAACAAAATAGGCAGAATAAATATATTCAAACGCATATGTATTACAACAACAGTCAGAACTATTATATCCACTATGCAACTGGCATATCACCAGTACAGTGCAATTTAGTCATGAACCACATTTGCTTTAAATCACTTTTCCTCATGAGAGAGATTCATCTGGTGATCTCAAGAAACCCACCAACGGGGTGGGAGGGGGAGCATAGAAACGGTTCCAGCCTCGACCATGCGAACGGCCCGAAAAGCGGAATTCCCTACCGGTAGAAGACCTAACTTTCTTTTTCCCTCTCCCTCCACTGATGCGCAAAATCGATTTATCAACTTTTCCTTATCAGCTAGCAACTGTTATCAACCAACGCCCCTCCACTTTGAAACCTTAGGCGATAAGTCACAGCTCATAGTTATGAGAAGCTACCTGGTCAGCGATCGTACTCCATACTAAGCTACAAAGAGCTGCTCTTTGAGGCGGAGATTTGGGCAAGGATATGAATCTCCATAGCATATACAACTGTCATTCCCCTTGCTTTAGTGATAAACTTAAAAAGGTGAAAATGGTCCCACTAACATAAAAACGCTAAATAATAATTCCCTATAGTCAATTTCATTCGTAAGCAATCTTATTTCTAGTCAAAGAGGAAAAATTTTAAACAGGCAAGCAGTCCACATATTCAGAACAGAACATATATGGATGCATTATTAACCTTCGAGAGAGGGACCGGTTGTCGCGGTCGACATCTCTTATTATCGCATTTGCGATCTCGCTTCAGATGGTGTCGATAAGCTTCCAGCAAGAAGTCCTTACACTCTGCGCTTTGGCGAATCAATGGTTCTGCGTCGACCTTAAACATACTTTCCGATCAACTTTAGTTCTCACCACTCGATTTCAAGCTCAAATCAGGGTATAGATAGATCCTACTACCTCGACGAAATGTAAGATGCAAATAGGATCAAGCATGAATGCTTGTCAAAGCATAGATTGAATTGAATATTTCAATACATTCAAATCAGTCAACAGGGCACAGGGAATGAAATGAAGCAAAGCATGAGAAGGAATTTGCAAACAAATCGTGTTCAGCTGTTGCCTTGTACAAAAATGAGCGCTGAAATCATTAAATGGGTTTGGCGATAAGTATTTAGGCAACTGTTAACTGCAACCAAAGTAATTAGAAAGAGTCGAACCCTATCAGTGAGGTATTCCTGAGGCACAAGAGCAAGTCGCACGTGACTCATCAGTTCGGGTATGTATTCCTTGCGAATGGGCAAATCATGGCATGTCCAGTTCATTACTCCTTCGTAAACCTTCAAATGAACACTTCATAAGCAGCAATTAAGACATCAATAGCATAGCTAAACAAAGAAAGTTCCCTTCCATCGTCTATTGATCGATGAACTCCAACAGCAGATACAGAACTGCGAGGAAATGAGACAAACATCATCAGTGCGTTTAACTCAACCCTGGTAAATCCAACTCTTATCTGACAAAGTAATGATTTTTTATTAGCTCTCGCCTCTTCATGCTAAAGAAAAGAAAATCACTTCTATTTTTTGCGACATGCCTCAATTTTGGGCTTCATGTAAGATCTGAAACGTGCCCGGAAAGAAAATAAGCAAAAGCCGACCAAAAGAAGATGGTACAATAGGTAATCTTACAATCAATTTAATAAATTGCCTACAACTAATAATTATTTCTTTTTAAACTGCATAAATCTTCTACAAGCAAACTTTTTAGACCTTATTCTACAACTGAGAAGTAAAGTTTCTCCAGATTTCTAAAAAATGACCGCAAATCTCATTTAGATTATCAACATGAACCTACCATGGTGCCGTTCTATGAGACAGCCACATACAAATACTTCAAAACGCACGGCTAAATGGGTCTTGCGAAATGAAAATATCAAAAAGGGCATGGTAATGGGAGACATAACTGCGAATGAGACCACAATCCGGATGCAAAAACGATAGGAACCTTTTCCTCGCCGTTTGTAGTAAGGCGATCCGAAGAAATCAGTTCGATGAGACGGTCCTTGTCCAATGCAAGGAACTCCTCGCACCGAATCAAATGACTGAAATCAGTTCTATTGCGTATAGCAAACGAAATTTAATAAGCGAAGTTAATTAACTTCAGATAGGAAGCAGCTCGTAAAGGTGGCCCTATCTGAAGGCGGAATGAGGCTGAGAGATGGCTTAGACATAGGACTAAATCATCTCACAGGAACGACCTAATCTGAAGACAAAGTGATCGCACTGAACTAAATTCATCTCAAGTCTGAAGCAACTCATAAAGAAGCCCTAATCGCAAGTTGGAATCACCTGACAGGAGTGACCGAAAGGTGGAGTTACCTTACAACAAATAACTGGAGTGGAAAGAAAGGTGGCAGCGCTGAGAAAGGTTTCACTGGAGGTTAATCATCCCCCCCCCCCAAAAAAAAAATGATAGGGAAGAGGAAAATTACATTATGCACATATTCAGTCGTACACACAAATGCAATAATGTGCACATGGAGTATACGGCAGTATGCAGCCACAAAATGTATCTATTGGTAGCAATGTCTCGCAGTTTTTAGACGTTGGAGCTTTTTTCAAATAGTCAGAGGCTTTCTCTCGTAACACATAAATGCAGTCAACTAGTAAGTTTTCCAAACCAGTTCAGATTCACTTCTGTTGCTTACAATAGTGTCGGTATCTTTTCCATTCTGAACTATCTCCGCAAGTGGTATATTTTATGACTGCTTATCGGATAAACGTGCAGACACCAGACGTGTGGCGTATTCGGTCAAGTGATTGTCTCTGAACTAATGCAGTAATATGCAGTAAAATTGGTTTGAACGATTCAAGGATGACAAAGAATATGCAAATGAGAAGCAACAATTATATACGAGTGGGACAGATGGATACCTCTACTAGCATTTTAATAGGATATCCATACTCTCAGATGTCCCCTTCATAGAAAAAAACATGTCACTACATCTTAAAACTGACAACTTATCAATATTGTTGCACGTTTTGAAGGTCAATTTCATGTCAATCTTACCTTCAATCTCGTTGTAACATTCGTTCCGCACTTCTTTTTTTTTTATATACCATCTTATTTCTTGTGGACTTTTCAGGTGAACTTATTTGCATACATCTCGTTCAGCATATTTGTTGTGTTTCACTCTTTTATTATGATATCTCTCATTTCATCTACCATCTCTTAATCTATACGGTTGGTAACTATGTTCTCACTGTGATTCTGGCTTATGTACTCCTCGGATTCCTAGTCTCTTTTTGTTCCCTCCCACCCCTATGTTGCCTCTTTGTTTTAATTCTCATAGGCGTGTTTTGACAGTGGCTTTATAGGCCGAAAGAATCGCAATAAAGACCCTCAAAGCATATGCACACCCTATACATATTGCCGGTTTTACTAAAACCTATACGATTGTAGCTGTCTTTCTGCGTACGCCTTAGCCCACCCATATCAGTCCTTTCAAAAGCATACGTTGATTTTTTCAAAAATTCAGCTGACCTTTCCTGGTCCCTCGTATTTTCTCTCCAAAACATAAATGTTTGAAGACAATGTCTAGTTAAGTGACACAGAACAATTCATGATTAGACAAATGCAGCAAGCAAAAAATTCATTGGCACAACCTAAAATGTTGATGAATAAACGTTGTAGCCGCATGAGCAAGTTGAGTGCACCCGTGAATGATAGCAAATTGTGAGATGCCGAGACAATTCGATGGATCGAGTTGCTCAAGCAGGAAACGTGAACACGCATCTCGAACACACGATAGCTGAAATATATCAACGCCATTTTATTATTATTCCAAAAAACTGATATTATTTCATATGGGCGAACAATCAATCATTGCTTTCTATTAAAAAATAACTGCAGAAAACGTCAAAATAATCGCTTTTTGAAGATTCAAAAAATATGAAGTCAACTAAAATCACTGATTGTAAATGCAATGAGGATTCAAGTTCATGGCATGAAATCCGAACTCTGTTTTGCGTCTTATGGAACATATCAAAGCGCAACCTTTCTATCGATGTTTAAATGCATTCATAGCTTTGCAATTTCCTAAAGTTTAATTACTATAGCAGCGTCGTATCTGCACGTATACATTTATATATATATATATATATATATATATATATATATATATATATATATATATATATATATATATATATATGTATATACTAGTTTCCAGCTGCGAACACCATCATCGAATTCAACAAAATTTATAACTCCCGTTTTTAAAATATTATCAACGCATAGACTCTTCCAGTCTTCATGCCCCAGTTGTGAACATGCGAACAACGTTGGTTCACTAGATACTCCTTAGTTTTGTGCCTTTTGTATACCTCTTTTACATTTGCACGTCTTCTTTATTTTAAACAGACGTTCCCTGCCAAAGACAGAATAAAGACATGCAGCGAATGTATATATATATATATATATATATATATATATATAATTACTAATTCAAGAAAGTGGAAAATACTCAACCGGTTGAGTTGCACATTACAAAGATTCGACAACAAAAACGCAATTTTTGCAAAAGATTTTCTTTGCATAATAGGGTCATTTAAAATATTAGTCTATGACTTATTATTTGTTAATCCTTCCTGGTATGCTTGCCCGCTTCTTTAAGGAAGTTTTTAATAAATCCATCCTTCTCAAAGCAACAGAAAATTGCAATTGCATCTTCGTAAAAAGTGACAGCCACTTTAAAATACAAAGTATGCAAAAGAAAAGGTTTTATGGGAGTTTCAAAATTTATAACACAACAACGGACCCACTCTGAAAATAATCTTACCTGATCAATTCATTTGGGGAAGCAACCTCTCGCTATACGAATTTAAACCCTCTTTAAGAAACAACGCAGTGTTACTGCAGCAAGGAGCAAACGAATTCAGCAAATATTATTAAAAAAACGAATATCTCCTAACATCCGAACATCATTTTTCGACGCAAAATTTCAATTGAATTCCACCTGTAGCACGGAACCGGTAGTGAGAAGATTTTGAACGTTGTGCTCATCGATGAGCAAACGACCTGTATACATATAATCCACCAATGCGGTCAACGATTCCGGATCGATATCCTTAATCAATTCAATGCATAAATATGCTCAGATAAAATGAAAATATTTTTCCACTAAGCAATAAATGCACCGTATCTAGCTCTCTACTTGCGCGCCTGCCACGTAATTTTTTATGAGCACAAAGAATCACTAATAAACCGATCGGCTTGCACTTCGTTGCTCAGCCAACTCAGGTGGCAATATACAACAAACCTGATCCAACTCATCGAAACTAGCCATTCCAGAAGTAAACAGATTTGCATATTTAGCAAGATGTTAAGCATTCACTTAGGAATGCTCAACTTAATTAAGTTACGTTAGTTATTGGCCCGCAGAAGTGGGTCTGAAGCAGTCAGTCTGGGCTCCACAATCACCGCTAACATCCAGTCCGATCAATTAACACAATATTTTTGGATTTAACCTTCTAATGCGATTTTTTAAGCTTTTATAAAAAGGAGAACAAGATGTAGAAACAATAAAATTTTTAAAATTTTTTACAAAATTATTTATAAAACAGAATCAAAAGTTCTAATAAGATAAAACAACAAATGAAACATAGGTATATTTAGTGCATTTCTACATGGTAATATAAAAAATGAATTTTCATTTTCAGTAGTTGGACCAAGGAGCTAAAATTAAATAAAAAGTATTATATATGTATCACAGTTAGGAACCTGGACAAATATGTAAGCCTGAAGACATCATACTAAGACCAAGTAAAATAAAGGAATAATCTGCCAAGGATAGACTAGAGCGAATAGACCACTGTTAGGAAACAAGGTATCAAGACAGGAAGGCAAAGACACGAATTAATTGCCTAATAATAATAAAGGTGAACACGTTTCGGCCCTTATTCGTTTACGTGTACACCTGAGTTATGCGCGGGCCATCTTCACAAGGATATGCACAACCCTGTTAGTATGAGAAAGTGAATGTTGTATTTGAAAATGTTGTAGGATTGTATTTGCAAGGAATGTGGAGAAGATTATCAGCTAGGAATGAAGACGGGGAAGGGGAGAGGTAAGGTAAATGTTGTGTTGTCTCTAGATGCAATCAATGTCCGGGGATGACGAGGATCTACAACAGATGTCATTAACCTCTCTTCTAACCCTAACAACCCAGTGTTGCATAGACCCATCCCCCAGCTGTAACAATGATGAGTTCTGCGTCTAATGGTAAGAGCAAAAACGACAGCAACACACCTGTAAGTAAATATGCTCTTGCTTCGATTCGATCATTGCCGGTGTGAACATTGCATTGAAGTACGGACTAGCAGCCGCTAATACCGCACGATGACAGGCTATTCTACATTGTGCGTCTTCCTCCTCTCCCGACTTAGGTCGAGCCACTAGAATCACATCACAAAACCGTCCTTCCCTAAAATGCTTCACAATTCGCCCAATCTTACAGTAAGATGGAGCAGCGGCATCTATTTAAGCATTATTGCTGATCGTTTATCTGTTAGCCTATTAATATAATTCATTAGCATTTGAGCGGTCGGTCACCCATTTAACTGTTAGGCAAAAATAGTCTTAAAAAGAGCACTTATACTTCAAAAAAAAAAAATGGAGGCAAAATTTGGACTTTTGCATCTTCTTATTACACCATCAGAATGGTACTTTAAAGTAATAAGTGAGTCACAACTTCCTCCAGACTGACACCTTCTTAGCAATTCGATCGTCCACAGATGGCTTCGCCGATTCCACAATGGCTTTTGCCATTTTATCACCAAAATCGACTATATATCAAAAAGCAAAAGATTGATCGAGGAAATACATACTTTCTAAGGGCAGCAAAATTACGAAGTATATTTGCCGAGAGGATATCGTTTTCGAAGACTGTTGACGGTGATTTGGCTGGTGAACGACAGAACGCCGAGATGCCGAAGTGGAGTTCACTCTCGGATGTGCTCGCCACATCTGCCTCACTTTCTGCCTTCCAACGTTCCATCATTACTGCAGTTTACCTCAAAGAAAATCACCGAAAAACTAAAATCTATACAAGAAATGAACGACGCTTATAAAGTTATTCACTTTCACTTAGTGCACAAACTTTTGATTTTTGATTCTCACCAAAGGTAAAGGGTTCGATTTCTGTTGACACTTAACACAAATGTTGAATTTATTTTTTAGCTGCGATCACTTTCAGGCCTTTTAAGCCCTTCTTCACCCTCCGCCTCTCCTCACTTCCCAGAGGCACCATACTACCTCATGGTTTCGAGTTTTAGATTTTAATCAAAGCTCAGAGAGGAGGGAGAAGAGAGGAGAAGGGTGAAATATAAGGATTGCAGTATTTCGCACTGTAATTCAGGAAAGCATTTCGACCATCAGTTCTCATAGCTCAGCCTTAAAAGCGATTAATTTACCCCACATAAAAGTCACGCAGATAACCAGAGGTTTCCGTCTGCCACTTGCAATCTTTTCTATGATATAAACTGGCTTTTTATGCGAGCTTCACGGAGTGGATTATTTAAAATCGCGAATCACGCCGAATGCATTAGAAGAAACCGCATTGAAATCAGACCATCCTGAGGAAGAAGCAATTGAGAGTCGCGCCTTCGGCGCTTCGGATTGACATCAGGCGAAGTACTACATAACAGACTCAAGCCTTCGGTGCTCGCAAAGACAGCAGACGAAGTGATGGCTTGCAGTCTCTTCATATGCTGTATTTAAGATGGGAAAAAATAAGCAGATAACCCAGAGTAGGACATCACATAACTACTCAATATAGGTGCGGATTTCCAACAGCACGTATTCTAAAAGAACCAAGCAAGCATCGAAATGAGATATCCAACATATAACATTTGCCCTCTAGTGATATCATAACACCTGTGATACCATTCAAGGTAGGTGTGGGTGCACTTAGCCACAAGTACAAGCGCATGAGAGAGATGGAGAGAGACTGTGCGCGTCTTCAGGGAGCAACGCGGCACTGGTAATAAAAACCTCGCGGTGAATGTGGAAATATACTGTAGGGAATGAGGTTCGAAAAGAGTTTCAGCACATTTTAAAGAGCATTAAAACGTCTATCAGACCATTAATAACCTGAGAGAAAAACAAGAATTTCCATAACATCAATTTCTTAATGGTGTGCAATTAACATAAATTGCAGGGTTGAAATACATGGATGTAGAGACTGACACATGTTGACACTGTTGATATATGGGACGACGTAGGAAATCAATAGCTCATCGGATAACCCAAACCCTAGCATTGATTAGAAGTGCAACTGGTTTTGTTTCTCAGCAAGATCGTCGGTCTCTGCTGGAGAGGTGAGGCAAATATCTGAAATCTCAGATATGATAGTGGTCATGGCGAAAAGACGCTATAAGTAATGCAAGCTTTGTATTGCTTAAATTAAGAACTTTGAAGAAATAATTTTCTCTCGTTCCTAAATCTTCATAAGTTTGGTGCCACTTCAATTGATAGCTTGTTTTGGAAGAAATCGGGGATGCCCCGTCTATGTCTGTCAGGTGGCGATGAAACGAATGTAAGGAACATAGCCGTAGGCTATGTCCCTTACACTGCGCACGTAGATGTTCAAGTCGAAGCAGAGCGCTGCAGCTAGTAAGTCGATGTCGTCTTGCAACTATTCATTAAACCGTCAAGGCGATTCATGAATTCAGCGCTTCCATTAAGAACAATGTCATAAGTGCACAAGATTAATGTAAAAGATAATGCATAATGCAATTTATGTCAATTATACGTCTTATAAGAAATTGATCTTATAGAAAAGTTCTTGTTTTATCTCAGGTTATTAATGATTCTGATAGACCTTTTAATGCTCTTTCAAATGTGCCTAGTCGCTCTTCCCAAATCTTGTTTTTCCACATTTACAGCGAGGTTTTTATTATCGAATGACCAGTACCGCGTCGCTTCCTAAAATGCGCGCAGTCTCTCTCCAATTCTCTCGTGCGCCTGCGTTTGTGGCGAAGTGCGCCGACCCGGTCTGATCCTTCCCTGGCTCTTAGCTGGATTTGCTGGCAATACCGGAAATCTTTTGATTTTTTTTTTTTTTACGTGAAACAGTGGTTGTCTGTTCACCTAGCAGGTAAACCGGAAAGTTCGTTGCACTCTTTATCGTTGTGAGCGATATGCAAATTTCAGGATCGCTAAATGCAAATTTTGCGATTATTGCAATCGAAAACATTGCGTATTGCTTCTAAATGGGTGTACGTATTTCTATGTATGAACATTTTCATGTGTGCTGTGTAAATTGCTTAGGAATATAATGAAATGAAATGATTTTTATATAGATCAGTGGTGAAACTTAATTTGCTAAAATATAGAAGCAAGCTGGAATTACATTAAAATGACGTTCTAGTTCTGCAGTAATCAATCCCGAATATATAATAATCGCAATAAATCGACATATATTGTCGACAACTCTTCTTTTTTTGTGTAAATAAAGGTTTTCTTTTCGTTATGAGTGAAAAAATCCCCAAAATATGTAATACTGTGTTATCGTATTTCTCGATGTGAATTCGAAGTGATTTCAGGCCATTCCTACTGGCAGTTGCTAATTAATGGACGCTGTGGAGGCTCCTCATCATGAACAATTCGGTGCTGTTCGATTGCAGAATGAAGTTGCGGTTAGTTCTGAGGTGTATCACTTCCGCTCTCGTCTTATTATATAGGAAAGCTGTGAAAATTTATGAATTTAGCATTCTTATTCGATGTGTGTCAATAGTGACTGTAGCGTTTCGTTTACTTTTTTATAGTGCAGATAGGTGGATAGCTCGTTGAATAACAAGTGAAGTGAGGTTTAATGGGTGATGCAAGTTTAATTTACATAAGAGTGTCAGATTTTTGTCTTGGCACTATTGGGACAACAAGAAAACAGATTGACAAATGAATTTGAGACATAACCCTATACTTAATTACCTGTTTTACTATCCGATGTACAACATGAAAAACTAATATGAAACTTGAAGTTCGTGAACTTGAAGCCGATGCTAATTTTGAGCTGTAAGATGTGATATTTTTAGTATGAAGATATGAGTGACGAGCAGAAATGGCGGGTTGAGCATGCGAAGCTACACGCCAAGCATAAAGGCCATGAACAAATGCACATGGAAATGTTTTTGATCCTCATCGTCACATTGGTTGTGGCGCAGATAGCACTTGTACAGTGGAAGAAGCGTCATTTTAAATCATATCAAGTTTGTGCACTCTTTTTTCACTTCATTTTATTGCTGTCAGCATGTAACCTTCGAGAATGGTTCATCCATTTCGTACTTCCTTTATTGCGATCCTACGGCAGTGTGGAGTTCTATTAGCCCCCCCCCCCCCCCCCCCCCACACACACACACACACAAAAATTTCGTTCTTTGAAAATGGTGAACTATCATGAATTCGATGAGGTGCTCAAAATTCGAAGGTCTTTGTTTTCTTCGCCCTGGATTTGCACCCCCCGATCATCGAGAGAACTATAGCTTTGCACTTCTAATTTTCTGGAGTTCCGAAATTTGGAATTTTTTCATTTTCTTGGGTTTAAGCGAAAATTCCATGTTTGCATGAGCGTTATCCGTTTCTGTAAGGTTGGTGGGGCAGAGAAAAAGATGGTTAATAAAAATCCGGGTGTGTCTAGCGCAGTAAAAGGCCTGACTTGAAGCGTTAGGATAGGTTTTCTTGATGACAGTTCGGAGAGTAGTGTGATGTAGTCGAATATCAAGCAATCGTCTAGCGAATAACGGCTCGAAAAATTGGACAAGAGGGCAGATTGCATGGACGTTTTTGAGAAATCGGTTTTATCGGAAGTGCAAGAAATTTCCTCAATGAGAACATAGCCACATAATTCCATGTGGCTCACATCACAGCTTGCACGTGAAACGACATAGCACACTGCAGCATTGAAAACCCTTCTCGTTTCTATTCATCCTCTATAATTTCACGCGTCCGGAAGTTGTTCGTGTGCCATAGAGGCGCAAATTTCGGATTTTTACTTTCTTCTCTGTAGCTGATACAATCGAAAGTTTTTTAAACATTTCGAATAATGGCGTGTCGATTTTTTGGTATTCTTTCCGCGCACCTCGTACACCTTGCAGAATAAATTCTATGCATTATATGCACTTCATCTGTGCGATCAAGTGAAATAAAGTGACAGTAGTGTAATAAAGTGTATTGCTATTGCGCGAAGCACTATATCGTAGTGACTGCGAAGCTTATCAGAACATTGTGGATGGCGTACGGAGTCATTGAAAATTATTGCAACGACGGTCCATCCATAAATGCTAAACTCATTAGGGTCATATTTGAAATTCCTGCGTTCATTCTGTGCTATATGAAGTGGTATTTGGCTTTCTACAGTATTCGTTAGGTGAAGGCATAGAAGGTTTCTGAACGTTTTGCTCATTTTTGATACGAACAAGTTCTTACTGGAAGCATTATGCACTGAAGTCCTTAATATGCTTTTACTCTAAGTTCCTGGCAAGTGAAAGGCTATGAGTTTGCTAATGTTCCTATCGCTCATGAAACAATGTTTATCGATATGCTTTCCATTTTCTGCAACTCTTGGTTGGCGAATCGTAATGCTTAAAACTTTTAGATTAATGATCTTTTTTTCGCTCGACAATTTCCATTAAAAACGCACAAGAAGTCGGAATATGCATAGAATTTCCTGATTTGGCGAGGAAGATGAATGGAGAGGGAGGGGAGATGGTCATTTATGAAAGAAAAACGTGGAAATGCGAAGAAAATGAGGTGGAGTCATTTCAGGAAGAAGTGCTGCTGTGTTAGTTCGCTTCAAAAAAGGAGTAACGTGATAGACGAATGTATTTTTACATTATTTCATTAGCTAAATGAAAGACAGATAATATTAAATATTGTTTTTAGATATTTAATGAATGTGTGCTTATAAGGTTGCATCGTTTTTAGTTGTGTACGTTGCTGGGAATGTGGCTAATTCCTGTATTTGTTTGTGTGCAACGACAATGGTGGCGTTTCTTAGTCACTTGGGTTCTTTACTCGTTGTTTTCGACACTCATTTGGTATAAGGCAACTCGCCCACAGATATCAGGCACTACACCAAGGTGTGTTGTATTCTTCGAAGCAAGTATTTTTATGCATAATTTATTAGAACAAACCTGAGAGGTGAATTAATGCTTTCTCTTTGTTCTCTTCCTTTCCCTAGCCACTTATTCCCTTCCCTTCCCTTCCCTTTCCCTAGCTATTCGATTGTAGTTGTTGTGGGAAGTGGTTTTTTGTTTGGAGGAAAGGTTGAACGAAGTTGTAGTTAAGATATCAGTTTTGATTCTCCTAAAGCAATAATTTTCCTGTTTATTTTTCTTGCATCGGGAAAATGAGATTGTCATGCAAAATTTTCATTGCCAGTTTTCACTTTGCCTAGTTTACTGTTAATAGTTGTTCGATTTTCCATTATCCTCTAATTGCTGTATTTGATAAAATGCAGTTAATATTAGTGCTCATCAATAATGAACTACTAATAGGAAAGTTGTTGCGCTATAACTATTCAGCTATTAAAATAAGCGGAAAAATTTGTCAAAGAAGTGTGAAATATAGCATTTTATGCGCCTTCCCATTCTGCCTACCTAACTAGCCGACAGTAAATCTTCAAATTCGCCCGGCAACAACACGACGTACAAACAATGGAAGCCGATGGAAAAAGAAACGTAGCTTTGCCCTCACAAGGATCGGTCACTGAGAAAAATAGAAAACCGGAACGTGAAGATGAGGTAGACATGTTTCTGGTAATCTACTTTTAACCGATAATATTAATCATGTTCACATTGACACCAACTATAGTTCCCTTTACGACTTCAGTTGTATTTCTTCATTCTACTCCTCGTCTGTTATGTTACTAGGTTTTCTTTTCTACTTCCATCTGTTCCCTTATTATGCTACCCTTTACATCGTGTTGTTTCACTAACATTACAACCTTTCATCAACTAACAGGGTTATGCGTATCGTTCTGATGATGGCCCACGCATAACTCAGGTGCACACGTAAACGAATAAGGGCCGAAACGTGTACACCTATTTAATCTTTGTTCTTTTCTTAGAATATACTCTTTACAAATACGATCTATTTTTGCTATTTTCTTGTTTATTTTTATATTTTATTCTGCACTCATAGTTCTTAAATAATCTCATGTCAATTAACGGTGGATTTAAATAATTTCATAGACCGTCAATAATTTCCTAAAAAACCATGCTCACTAATAGTTAGATCTGAGTGATCCGGTCGCCCGCACAGATATCTTGCAAAAAATTCAACGCGATTGATGTAACGCGATCCAGCCGGTCGGGAAATCACTTCCGTTTGAAAAAAAAAAAAACTTTTTGAAACGCTAAAATTTTCAATTCATTGCCCGGTATTTGACATGTTCAAAGTCGATGTATGAAAGCCTCCTGCACTTTAACTAAGTGCATATGTTTCATTCAGATAACCATTCTCTTTTTGGTTGTTTGCTCTGACTTCCGGCTTACCGATTTTCGCTGTTCTCCGACTTTCCGATTCGAGAGCGATCATTTGCCGTTTCAGTTCGTCAGGTTTTTGCCTATCGTCAATTTCTTTAGGTTTGTATACAAATGGTTTCTATTTCTACACAAGCTGAGTTATGTACTCGGTATAGCGGGCTATCTACTGATAATGTTCACACTACTTGGTATGAATTTGATCTTTGGTCTACGGGCGAACGTTACGATGGATGCTGGTCTTCTGCTTCTCTTTTACGGGCTTTATTATGGCGTGCTGGGACGCGATATGGCACATATTTGTACTGATCGGATGGCATGCAAAATTGGAGTTAGTCTTTGAATTTGCGTTGATTCAAACGTGATAAAGTAACTCATCGTTTTTGATTTCAATAGTTATTTTTGTATGTAAATTTTGCAAGATATTTCCTTCGTTCAGAAGATGCCAATTTGTTTATTCTTTTAACTGTGATTACAAGACATCTGAATGGCAACTAACTGGGTAGGGTTTTCTTTTTGTGAAGCCAACCACCAATGGTTTTATGTGGGCTGAGCTGAATCATGAATTTGTGTTTTTATCATGAGCGTTGTTGTACTGCTGAGCGGTTTTTAGAGGCACATTCGACGTTGCATCATTGTTTGTTCTAAACGAAATCAGGGCAGTGTTGATTTTTTGTTCTCCTAGGACCCTAAGTGTTGCATTTGCTGCGGGTGAATTGGTGAGTTTACGAAGGATCGGAAGTGACTTCAAGCATTAAAAGATGCTGAAAGTTAGGGAAGTTTTGGAAAAAGTTCAGAGGGATGACTTCAGGCTGTTAAACGGAAACTATTTTTGGGACGAAAACGAACTTAAGAATAGACGATGGGGATGATAGTTTTACATGAATGCCAATGTTTATTTCTGATCCCAGACATAGTAACTCTTTCATTGTCACATAATCCCAGCCACAAGACATAGCGATTCTGAATTTCCAAGTTCCATGCAAAATTCTTTTACTTTCACAGTTTTCAGCAAAGATCCCATATTTTTGGTGAGGTACTTCTGTTGTTGCCGAAGGCTTCAATGCTGATTTAGTGTACAGGCATGTCATGGGAACAGAAATCGGAGAGCGATTTATATAAATTCATGGCTAGTTCCGTTTGTGACACCAATGGACTTCAACGACGATGCATATCTAGACACTCCTGCATTGTACTTAGGGGGGGGGGAAGGCGACTCACAAGCAGTTCAGTTCTTAATATTGTTAACTTGCTAACTTTGCAGTACTATACGCAGGAAGGACTACCAAGAAAGGTGTTGGAGGCAGATGTTTGTGCGGTATGTGGCAATCACTTGGATGCTGAGAACTCAGATGGTGAAGCTGAGGCCACCTACCGGCTATCGTGCAGTCACATATTCCATGAATTCTGTATTCGAGGGTGGTGTGTCGTTGGGAAACAGCAGACATGTCCATACTGCAAAGAGAAAGTTGATCTGAAGAGAATGTTCAAGAATCCGTGAGATTTACCTTTTATTTAAGGTGGAAAATGATATCTAGGAGGACCATTGTTGCAGATGAGGGTATCACTAACAAAGTATTTCAGCAGCGTTCATAACACTGCGGCATTTATTATATCAATTAACAGGTCAATTCATAGCTTGCTGTAATGAGGAAAGCTTAATAAACTATTTGAGGGTATTTTTGATAGATCTATTGGGTGTGGAAATTATTCAGCCTCTACAAAAATGCATTTAGGAGCGAGGAAGGGGAGGAGGAATGTAGGGGATATTCTATGCGAGAAAAGATTGAGGCCTGTCTGCAAGTGGTTCTGATGTAATCCTTCGCCATCGTTTAGGGCGTTTTCGGTATCCATTCCAATCATTCATCCGAACCTTCATTTCTTTTAAACGTCTTTTGAAAGAAGTTATTCTTTAAAAAATTCACTTCAACGAGGCACGTTACTGATGATAGCTATCATCGACATGTTCCTCAACTCTTCCAGTTGGTAATGGTTCAGATCCGTTTCACCGTTGTTAAGGTCTGTTCCACGTTTTCCACAAGGGTATACCCTAACGTTGCTGTTTGATGATCTTGGCTGCTTGAGTATCCATCGAAGCTCTCCAGAGGGAGAGTTTTTTATTAATAAGTTGTAGGTGTCGGAGGTAGGATTATTATTTACCTTTTGTTAGCGGTCGTATGTGCCGTTATTGAAATCAAACCTCTTCTTCGAAATTACTGTAGCCGATTTAATAGCATTATTTGCAGATGGGAGAAGCCTCATCTCTTTTTTGGACAGCTGCTCGATTGGATACGATATTTAGTGGCATGGCAACCGCTTATTGTGACCTTTGTGCAAGGCATTAATAAGCTATTCGGATTAGAGTAGTGTCGAGGAAGGAATATCTTCCTGATTCAAATCCTTTTAATTTATCACTATCAAATTTTGCTGTGATTATCGTCATCCATAATATTTACAAGGTTACCTTAGTTATGCTCTATTTTTATTATTTTTTATACATAATGGTGAAGGAAATTATTATAGCAGTTTAGAAAGTAATCCTTCTCTATATATTCTTGCGATTTAATTGAATCAGGAGGGGTGTTATTATCAACCGCATTTGTCATCTGAGACCTGAAATGATTTTTGAGGTTCACTTTTATCGGTCGTTCTTACGCACTTTTTCGAGTGTGCAGTTGAAAAGGATATTATCATGAAGTCGTATCGTTGCGCAGCTGTGTTAAAGTCTGTCTGTCTATCTATAGGTTTCAGCTCGAAACTCTCTGAGTATAGAAGCATGAAATTCATGGATGTTAGGTGAATCGTATGTTCACCTCAAATGTCAGTGCTGAAATAGATCCACTCAATTAAGGAAGAAGCTGTGAAGTTACCAAAATTTCCCATATATTTCACGGGTTGTCGATTTTTCACTGTTTGGCCACAAATTTATGTTGCTTTGATTTTTTAATAACCTAAACTTAAATGGTCGCAGAAAACGAACATATTAGGAGACTAATATATGCAGTCGAGTCTGTTAAAAGATAAATGCGCTATTGCGCACATAATATCCTCTTCTGTTCACTTGCCCTGCATAGATCGTCTTATTTGGTCTTTTGGTGATTAGTGTATGATTTCTTTTATTGTTGTCATTTATGCTTACTTCATCGAATGAGTGAATTCGCCGTTCACAACTTTCTTCTCAAGAACTTTAAACTATTGTTCGATGCAGTGAGAGGGGAATTTCTTCTTCTATTGAATTTTTAGGTTTTCCTAATAGGAATTCCCGAAAAATGATCTTTTTTGTTACTAAGTTTTTTTTTTTCAATTTTATAGCTTAAAATTTCGAATCTGCGTTCAGATTGTTATCTCACTCACAAAATTGAAGGTTGCCTTTGTGCTAAGGGAGATCTTTGTCCCTTTCACCACAAGTTTTATTCATGAGTAAATAACATTTGGAATTCACAACAAATACAATAGTGCCAAAAAAATGCGAAGCATAACATTAAGTTATATAAATCAAGAATGAAATCAGCTGAAAGGAAAGAAATCAACGTAAAGCGATGAGCATTTCGTCGATGAAAGTGAACTTTTTTGTGCAGACAGCTGATGGGCCTCGTTAAAACGGTCCAATAAGCAAAAAGATGGATCGGTTTGAGAGCGATCAAAAATTGAACGAGTGTGACACTCAGCAAGATGATAAGGTGCAGAAAAACAGAAATATTTCCATAGTTTTCAATCGCAGTGTTTAGAAGATTAATATTAATTATATTGTGTAGCCATTGGAGAGGGGGGGGGGGGCATTAGATATGTAAGTATTTGTGTATTGAATGAGATCGACCCTCTTTCACCATTGCAGAAATTCCTTCCTGGATTCAATTCCTCATTATTTTTCTCCCTAATGTTTTTTTTTTCATTATCAATCGTTTCGCGATTATCGTGTTTACCGCTGTTTTATTGTTTCATTTCCTTTTCTTAACGTGGTTTCTATTAGATCAATTTAGAAATATCTTTGCGATTTTCAATAGCGTTTAATTTAATGATTCTAATTATGGATCCGAAAAAAGAGCCATGTCCTCTTTCTTCTTTAAATCAGAAGAAAATATTTCCTTAGCATCGTTTACTTTCTGTAGTTAGATTGCTTTATTCCACCATTGAAGTGGTCATATTTTTTCGATTTATTTTGCAGTTATATATTATAAGCAATCGTTGCAAACATAAATTAAATCTCTAATCATATACAGGCAACGAATTTCGAACTCTATTATAATGTTTGAACCACGTTTAGAATGAATATTTTAGTCTTTCAAGATTGCATCGCGTTAAATGATTTAAAGACTGTGATATGTGATTAGTGATTATCATGCTGCATGCAGTCATTATTGACAGCTGATACATCGACTGCATGCAGTCATTATTGACAGCTGATACATCGACTGCATGCAGTCGTTATTGACAGCTGATACATCGAATATTGATTGTGAACAGCAGTTGACCTATTATAAGTTTATTTATCCATTGTAACAATCGTAATCTTCGCAATTAATTACGTTTATAAATTGGTCGAGCACTCACTTATGTTTGAGAGACTGCTTTATTTCGACATTCAAATAGTTTGTTTGCGCAAATATGAAACTTTTGGTTGAAGTTTTTTTAAGGTAGAGGGATTGAAGCATTTGAAATATGTTGTATTACAGGAAATTGAGAAAATTAAACGGGCCTATTGTGCTCAAAGTTTAAATGGTTTAATGTGGGTTTCGTTATCTCTTGTTTAGTGATAATGGTATACACTGTTGGTGTTGTCATATTCGTGAAAATTTTGGCTGTAGAAAGGTAACAGTGATTTAGCTGTTATACTGCATTTATGCAATGATTTCGACATTCGCTTTTTAATAAACACATCAGGGTTTTGTTGTTCGTTTTGTTCACCTTTTCGTTCTGTACGAATTCAGATTACCGTTGTTGAGAGTACTCTTCAAATGACGTATTGAACATATCCTCCAGCAGTTTATATGTCATGGAAGCGAGTATTGTATATGGATTTGAGTGTGTTAAGGCACCAAGACTGGCGAATATTTTGAATGGCATTGCGATTTGAGGCGAATATGATGTATTTGTCAGCTTCCACTTATCCGTTGTGGTTCATTGAAGAGTTCGGTAGCCGGTAGTTGGGAGGAAGGGACAAGACGAGAAAGGTGGGTCCGAGGTAACCCAAGTGGATTCATTTCAAGTCAGGCTGAAGCCTAAATGCGACGGAACGGATGTTGTTATTTTAAGATAAGTGAATAAATTTTGGTTGCAACTTAATATTTGTGAAGAAGAATAGAAAACTCTTGAAAATGATGTTTCTTTGAATATCATATTAGCAATCAAATGGATGTGTACGAGAATATCATGATGTGCAAAGCGAAATGTGAAAATTGTCCACTTTTTTCGCTTCGTCTCGACATTCATATTGCTCGTATTCTTCTAATTGAAAGTTATTTGATATTGGTAAGGATAAGTTTGAGGAGCCACGTTAATTCGGGGCTTGGTCAGGACCGAGCATGCGATCACATTCAATCTGTAACATGTGGGGATGGTGATATCCGGTTCTGGCATCAGCCGCGGCTGGGTAAAGACCGATTTCACCACGTTTGTGGTGTGTTTTATGATCTGCATGTGGTCATGAGTGTTGAACCTGTCTTTTATTCCGGTCGTCACATGAACTAGAGTCCAGAATTTGTGGTCGCCTCTGCTTTAACCCTCTTTTTGTATAGACCTTAGTGGCGTAATATTACAGAACAAGTCTCGAAAAAGTGACATCCTTAATTTCTTCTGACAGTGAAGAGATCAGCAAGCGATACGGGAGGGAGGAGGGAGCTGAATATATATTTATTCAATTATAGGCAATAAATCTCACTGAGAAGATTAAACTCACAAAGCTACTAATATTAGGCTCGCCTCTTACAATCGATTTTTCATTTTCGCACGCATGATGGTTTCCTTTCACTCAAAGAGGGTCATGCCGTCAGTAATTAAACTATATTTTTTCACTTTGCTAGATTCTGTCCAAATATCTCCACAGAAACATTGTGAACTGCATTCGATTCGCCTTCAGAGGAAGTCATCCGATGCAAATGCGATGACGACAATTCATAAAAAGTTGGTTTTCATTATTCTGTCAGTAAACGGATGACAACTATATTGCTTTCACTCGATATTGAAATTTTTGGGGCTTTGATTGGCACTGCTGGTTATGTATAGGTATTATTGCCATCGATTAATGAGCACTTAACAGAAACGACACTTTAAAGATAGGTTTATGCAAATTTATTTTAAGCATGAGGCTAATTAGGTCGGTAAGTTCGGTTGGCACCCAGCTAGATCAGCGACCACCTGTGTGAACACCAATTGGCGGATGAACTTCGAAGTTAATTAGAACAGAGATAAACACAGTCCAGTTTTGCTTATCACGAGATGGATCGTCAATAAGTAATCGAAGCATATTGGAATTGTGTGGGTGATTACAGGCAATTTGGATTAATACTGAAGAAGAATGAGCATAGTCTACCGGTCCAGTCTACTGCTGCAGCTGCGTTCACGAATTCAGATGATGACGACGCAATTGATACTGAGGTAAATATTTCTATTTCCTCAATGAAAATCTCATGGAAGATACAGATTGACCAGTAGTTTTCATTTGTGTTGTCTGTTTTGAGGTAGACGATGAAATAGAGGTGACATTTTGGAAATTTGGAAAATTTACTCGAGTCTCCTTTGTGTGGAATTAGAGGTGAGTGAAATGGGAATGCATTAAACGATATTTTACGGATTGTAATTCCGCAAAGAAAGAATTATTGATGTGCAGATCGGAGGTACTCAACCGTGGGAAGGGGGTTCTTGAATATTTTTGCCTTTGTCTTTCATGTTTTGAAAGCTTTACTCCTTCCTTCTGTGTCCTTCCTCCTACATTCACCTCATCCTCTTCCCACCTCCCGCATCTGACATCCTTTCGTCATAAATTCCTCTGATGATTTCCACGTGCAAGCTTCATTTGTAAAATTGATACATTTTCAGTTGATTGCTGCCTTCTCAGTCAATCTTTTTACCACTAGGTGCAAGTTACAAATCTTTTGATTTCCTCAGGTGATGTCATCAGCAAATGCAAGTGCGTCGACGATGCGTATTCGCATGCAAGCAAAACGTGAGCATGAGCGTGCTCTCGCGCAAGATCCATCGATTTTTGACTATGACGCCATATATGATGATCTTCAAGCGAAAAAGAATGAAAAGGTGGCAGAACAAAAAGCGGCTGATAAAGAACGCAAGGTTTGTATTGATTACCTTCTAGCATTTATTTGGTATTCCATCGAGTTCCGTAAAAGCAGTGAGATGGAGTAAAATAGAGTTGAAAATCGCTTCACTGGTGATAAAAATGCAAACTGTTTTGTTTGTGCTGCATGTATGAACTCTTTAGAAAACGACGAGAGGAATGTTCATATTTTTATTTAAGGGTTTATGATTTCTTATTAAGATTTAAAGTGCGCATGTGGAATTTCGGTCTTTTTTGTTTGTGACGATATGCACTATTTGTTCGTTTTAAAATTAATTAAGATAGGAAGAAATCTTTTCTTCCTAAAAGAAATTCAGTGGGATTTGTTTCTTCGCTTATTTTTTCGATCGGTCAAAGAAGGCCAAAGAAACATTGGCGAGAACTTCTCTTCCCCTCCTCCTCCCCCCTTCCCTCCTCCTGTGGTCATATTTTTTGCATGGTTTAATCATCGATGGGGTGGATGATTTCGAACTTAACGCGCATATTAATATAAATGTGACTGAAAAGTTTTGCTTGTTTTCTTTTTTTTTTTTTTACGAAAAAATAGTATATAACGCACTCGCAAATATTTCTAATTTCAGTCGAAGTACGCTGAGCAAATAATTAAGGCGCATAAGCGGCGCCTTTTGGAGCAGCAAAGTCGAGAGGAAAGAAAACAGCTGAAGGAACGTGAAGCAGAAGCGGGCGCATTTGATGACAAAGAGGTCGATGATATATATCGTTTCCGTTTTGACAGCATTAATAATTTTTATCCCTCTGAATTAAACACAGTCGCTGTCAACTATGTTCGCAGCGAAATGCAAAGGATTTTGCATAAAAGGCGGATTTCACCGACTTCCTTGAGGATTCCTCAAATTGATTATAGAAATGGATACTTGTTTGAAAATTAATTTCGATTGATCTTTTGTGCACTTCATTGTTCCGTTCGACTTACTGGAGATTTTATTGCTCACCAGTTTACAATTTTTCTTAATCACAAGAAATTTTGAAAGTCGGTGTGGGGTTTCATTGTTGTCCCGCTTTCAACAGTTTTTTTAATATGTGATTTTTAGGTTTTTGTGACTGGAGCTTATCGGAAGCAAATGGAAGAAATGCAGAAATTCCGTGATCAAGAAGCGATTGAAAATAGACTTGATGGTATGAGAAATGAATTTCCTTATTGAAGTGGAATTCGTTTTTTTTTTCTTCATTGTTTGGTTGAAATCAAGTATAAGTTCGGAATGTGGAACAGATCTGATGGATTTGCAAGCAGGTCATTTTTACTGAGTGTGCTTCTTGCGATGGTGTCATTATTAATCAGTTAGATGTGGCAAATATATAGCGAATGAAAGGACCAAAATGCGGAACAAAAAGCAAATGC
This sequence comes from Baylisascaris procyonis, assembly GCA_037389465.1. Lineage (NCBI taxonomy): Eukaryota > Metazoa > Nematoda > Chromadorea > Rhabditida > Ascarididae > Baylisascaris > Baylisascaris procyonis. The sequence goes on along the minus strand of JAZARR010000154.1, from coordinate 1,847,273 downwards.
CATTCTAAGATGCAGAGTGAAATGTAGTAATTGAACAACACAGGGGGACGAGAGAACGAATAAGGGATTTCGTCGTTGTTGAAAAGCACCAAGTTAGGAAATTCTAGGTCGAAAAATTTTTTGCTGCCTCATTTGAATCGCCGCTAAAATATTTGCATCTCTCGTTGTTTAATTTCATTTTTTTTCATGCCCACTACCCCCTTTCCTCTCCCTTTCCCTTCATCCGCTTTCAGAAATTACGCTTACATTCTAAGTTTTTCTTTCATTGCATTGTTTAGCATTTACTGAAATGCAGATGGAAAGGGAGTGCTTTTATTTAGCGACAACTTCTCCGAATGAGGTTGAAACAATAATTGCAGAGTTGACGGCTGTTGAGAAGCAAAAAGGTGGCGTTTGGCAAGGTGGTTTTTACCGTACTCTCCTCAACGATCTTGCACGTGATGGCACATTGGCAAGCGGTGAGGGCAGTAGTTCGATTAAGAAGGAGGTAATTGATGTTATGACAAGTTATATTTAAGAGCGCCTCTTCGAGCATTATTTATTAGTTAACTATCAAGGAAACCCGAACCTTAAGTTTTGCCGACTTGTTTTCACACCGGTGCCATTCGGCAGTGACTGTTATAATCATGCGCTTCATCAAAGTAGGAGCAGAAACACTCTTAACCTCACCTTTGTATTGAGACTTGATTGTGACCCCAATTGATAAAGGAGGTTGAGGAAGTCATCGAACGAACTAATCTTTTCATCGATTGGCTACTATGTAAAAAGTTTTGAGAAAGTACTTTCTGACGTCTATGCAGTTCGTTTCCAGTTTTCTTCGCAAATGGTTTGGCTGCATGTTTTGAAGAGGATGCAGCCGAATTGGATGGCTCTTCATTTCTTTTTTTTTCAGATGAGAATAATTAATTGTAATACCGGTTGTATCGTTCTGAATTTTTCCTTCATCTACCAAAAAAATAATAATATTCTACAAAAGAGTGCATCCTTCTTTGAAAAGTTGTGGACTTTTTAGCTTTGCTATCGTGTCATCTCAAAGTTGCTTTAGAGAAGAAATGAAATGAGTTGTAAAATTATAGCCAGTTCGGAGTGAAGACGAGCAAGAAGCGTCGTTATCAACGAAAGAAATTCCTGATAAGCTAAAGTTGTTGCGGCAGCAAGTGAATAAATTCGATGACGAAATCATCGCAGGTCCATCGGAGGTAAAAGAGAAAGCAATTCGGAAGTCGTCGAAATCTGAGTCGAAGCAAAAACCTCGAGAGGAATCAAAAGGGAAGTCGATATACTCAGATGAATCCGAAGGTGATCAGCCACAAGAGTCTTCTAACCAACCTGTTCTTCAGCCTGGATTAAACATCTTGGTCGGTGCTTTATATATTGTTCAAATGGCTTATATTACTTTTAGGTTCATAGTTCATTTGCGCTGCATGAATGGAATTCTGTTTTTTCAAGTTTTCGCTCCTTATATTTTTTGACTTTTCATCCATTACATCCGAGTAGTTAAATCTGTCTCTCGACTACCGTACCACCAAAGTTTGCAAATTCAGTAATTCCGCTTCAGAAATCTATTTCTGAATTCATTGCTTTACTAATCCATATACTGGCTCATGTTTATGTGCACGTACGTGCACACCTATTCACTTTTTGTGTATGGAATCCACCCGGTCGAATTTTTGGATAGTCTCGCCAGCTGAATTTCGTATTTTATTTTTGAAGTGAAGACTTGATGCTGTAGTTGTTTCCGATTGCATAGCGTTTTTATTTAGCATGTGGAAGAATATCCTAGATGCCAAGTTTTCCCGTAATTTGCGCATTTAGGATCTTTATTCTATGATGCTTTGGCACTCCTTAGTTTGCTCGTGATCGTCATATTATTTGATGTTTCAATGACGATTCCTTCTCGAAATATAGGCTTGTTAACGATGGCTAAGATGTTAGAGCATCAATCGGGTAACCCGATAAGCCACGGTTCGGATTTCATCGCGGAAGATTTTTTTTGTTTTTGCAAGCTACGTTATTCCTGCCTAGTGTTCCGTCTTACTACTTTTCAGCGAAAATCGGTGAAAAAGCCGACGAAGGCTGAGCAGCTTCATAGCCGGTTCACTCCATCCTCTTCGGATAGTGAGAGCAGCGCTAGCAACAATGAAGGTGTGGAGGAAGCGCGTAAAAAACGTGAGAGAAGACAAAGGACGGAGAGAAGGATTGAGGAACGACACAGAGTGCGGAGTCCTCGCGAGCAGTCAAAGGGCAGAAAACGGTATATTATTCTTAATTTATTTTCCATGGGGAGGTTCGTTCGTGTATGTTGCTAAAAATCATCGACCTGATGGATTTTTGTATGACTTTATGCTATTTGATGAAAATCACTCTCTTCGCCGACTTCACTATCAAATGACATAAAAAGAATGTGTTGGTCAGGTTTTTGGGTGATTTAATATCTCTAGACGATTCCACATAACTCTACGGATATAATGACAGAAGTAGTCAGGCATGGTTTTGAGTCACTGTAACCCGGGCTTTTAACGCGCTGTAGCTCGAGCTTAAGTTCAGGCCTATGCCTACAGTAACCGCAAGGTAAGTTAAAGACGCTACCCGCTAGTGGATCTGCAAAACTGCCATGCAGTTATTCCGGAAATTGATCGGTCACACCAACTTGCATACTACTTCCACCACTTAACTTGATTATCTAGTCACAGCATATAATGTGGCGCTGCAAAGTACATATTTTACTACAGCGAGCGAATAAAACGATCGCTAATGTAGGCAGGAACACTTCATCATATGGTATCGTCAGTGGATATCGGAGATTAGGAAGCAAAGATGCTGTGGACACAGAGACCGAGGTTGTTAAAGTCATTTAGACGAAACAAGAAAAGCCAAATAATAGGAAATTAATTCGAAGCAAGGAAAAATATCCAACTTATCGCGGGATTATAAACAAATGGATGTTTGCAAGGAGAATGCCACTTAAATTCACTAAGGTAACACATTAGGGAAGATGAAATATAAACAGTGAAGAAGAGGATGGACAGAGGAAATGTGAGACACATATGCGAATGTAGAATTGGGCGCTAACAAGGTAGCTGTAGTACGGGCAGGAACTTACCTGCAGTTGCCTCACTCGGTGATGCTAGGAATGTTACCAGCGATAATGTTTTTGGCAGTAGTGAATCAGATGATGATCATCGAAGAAGAAAGCGGGACCATTTGCGAGATAAAAAGACAATAAAAGACAAGGAAAGAAGTCATCGTCATGAGAGGAAGAAAACAGAAGTACAAACGACTGAGCAAGAAATCAACAAAAGAGAGGAAATCGAGACGAATGCGAAAAAAATCATAAAACCAGCGACCAAGCAAGAAAGGTACTCCATTCGTTGAAAACTTTAATGATCTTCTAAAATTTGGTTATTGTTTAGCTGCATTTGTGCGTTTGTGTCAGCATGTATGGTTTCCAGATTTTTGGGGGAGGGAAAGAGGTATTCAGGCATCTGATGGGCTGACATCTAAAAGCGCCTATGTGTCAGCTGTCTCGATTCCTATTTTACGTTTTAGCAAATTTACTTCGCAAGCGTGTAACCACTTGCTTTTTGGCGACCATTTGCACATGCATGTATACGTTTTTTTATTTTTTTTATTTTCTTTCAACGTAACGAAGCAGTTAAAACTATAAGCAGTAAAACTGCAAAAACTGTGTGATAAGAAAAGAGGAGAAAAAAGGCTATCGTCATAAGAGGTGGGATGCGGATGAACATTAAAATGAGCACCAAATCAACAAATTATCCCGGCACATAGGCGTTTGTCTGTCAGCTTTCCGGTAGTTTCAACCAGGGAGGTAATAAAACTAGAATTAAGAAATTGATGAGTCTAACCTTTATTTCTCTTGCTTTCTTTTACGTTGATTTGTCAACCTATTGAAGGACTGTGGACATTTAGAGATACCAAAAAATGTATGTACATTTCATGCCGCCCAGACCAAAGAAAAACAAATCACTGTTTATACGATATAGGTTTACATGGTTTATACGATATACAGGTTCATAAGTTTCGAGGATATTATTCTCTGTTTTACTTTCTATTAGTAACCTAGGCTATTAGTTGATCCGATGAGTGAAATGCAAATGCGTATATCGTGCTGGCGCCTTTAACATGATTCTTCCGCCCCCCTTTAGATAGAGGAAGTAACATTACTTTTTTTAATTGCATGTTTGCATACATTGTGTTTGGACATTTGCGTACAGTAAGTTTGCATAAGCATTTGGATATTCGTAAGCAAATAAGTGAGAAAATTAATCAAAGGTAATATCTTTTAAGATACAAATAATTCACTGATTTTGGATCTATTTGGAAGCGATTTCGTCACTGTGCACTGATTAAAACATTGCAGAATATTTTCTTGCTTTGGAGAGTTTCTAGTTTGTGCTGCATAGTAGCTGATCGCTGATAGACGTAGAGGAAATTTTGCACAAATTTTTATTGTTATGATGGTGAAAGCAATGGAATTCCTAAATAGCACTTTAATCTTTTGCAAAAAGAAATAGATTATTCAATGTTGGGAATCGAATCACATTCTTTTCATTGCCCAATTTCCTGAACTGGTTCGTTATCTTCATTTGTACGAATATTAATACGATCACAATCAAGTTGCAGGTTGAAAGTTTTGAAGGAACTGCTAAAGCAGCGCAATGGCGAGAAGGATATCGCCGAATTTCGACATCGCTATTTGGAACGTAAAGCGAACGGAATTGTAACAATACCCGTTTGATGACCACCCACTAATTGATGTGACGTTGTTTTGAAGTAGTCATTAATGCAGTTAAATCACCGCAATGAAGGCGAAATATTTGATGGATTTTTCCTCTGAAAGCAACAAATTTGATCACGAAATTCCTTTGCAAAATCATGCTCACTCAACATCAAAATGAATACATTTATCACTAATCCGAATATATTTCTTTCGTTGATTATTGGTTACCGATGCAATGTACATTCATATTCAATTATGACTAATGTTTTTATCGATGATGTAAGTCAATGAAAGGCACATGGTGATGATTGCTCCTCGAAAGGTTCTTCCTAATTCATTTATTGAATATCTCTTCAGATTTTTATCGAATCGAATTATACAAGAGATTATTGACTGCCATATTTTATGAACTCAATGATCGGCTCCCCAACGGCCCTGAAAAGGAATCATCCTACAAAGAATACAATCGATTTTCAAGTCGTTTCTGTGATAGGACCACCGTCCTATGCCTTAGCTTGGGGAGCAAAGGTGATCGCTTCGAGCGCTTTCGTGCCTCTCATTATATTTATGATAAAAACAACGTAAGAGGAGGGGCTATTACGACAAATTAAGACGAGTCATCAAAAAAAAAGAGAGATAAACTAGAAAAGATCTGATGGACTGAATCTGGATTAAAATAAATATTTTATGGAATTTTTTGATCATAGGAGTGTCCCAAGTTTTAAATGCAGTTCTGTATTTGATGAAAGTAAACGATTCAATGTTAAAAAAGATGCAAAAGCTCGAAACGATATATGAAATGGGAAATAGCCATTGTATTTTTGCATTTTTCACCTATGGAAGCAATCTTTCATGCTCCTGTTTTTTTTTATGTTTTCTGCTTTTCAAAATGTTGCCTCATTTTTTCAGTGTTTTTGTTACCTCACCCGACTTTCGACCTAGGTTCTTTAGTTGCTCTTAAGTGAAACATTTTAGTAAAGTTTGAAATTTTTGATTTGGCTGCTCTAGCAGATGAGGTTCTCTCGACACCAGGAACAGAAGAGGCAACTATCAGAGAAGGCGACGGGACGGCAGATTGTGGAACGCAGGCAGTAATGGGTTCTCCTTTGAGCACCATGTAGGTTACAGAGGCGCTATGTCGTAGAGCTTCTTGATACGCTACGAGTGTTTTCGTTTATTCGAGACACGCTTTCATTTCACATCAGAGGTTTCCGTTATGCTTTTTAAGTGTATCCATATTATCTCGATATCGTTGTCCACGATAAACTGTTGTTTCTCTGATGACACATGTGCGCCACGTTGCCTTTCAGCGTTTCTCTTTCCAGCACACTGCATCACGCAGTTTCTTCGTGTTCCATGACTTGATGGGGAATCTTTCTCAGCTTGTGACCTCAGAATTTGCGTTCTAACATCGTTCACAGAGGGGCACCCGTGTGGGATTGGTTACAGTAAGTTCTCCGCGGGGACGAGGGATTTCTTGATCGTGGGGACCCCGTGTACCAAACTTCATGGTTCATATTAATATGGGAGCCCCGCGAGGGGGATGAAGGTGAACTCCGAGCACTACTGTTATCCATTCATATATCTTATTTGCGGTTGTTGTCCAGTCGTATAAATACGCTCAGTAGAGAAATCAAAAGATGAGAATATGATCGAAAAAGATACAGAAAAATTGAAAGCAGAGAGTGAGAAAAGGAGAGAAATATAGCAACAAGAATAAAATACTTCAAACTCAAGTATTATTAAGGAGTAGGAAATATTTTGCACACAATCTGCTCACTAAGATATTTCACACGTCTTCAACGAAGATGTATGAGTGTCAACTTCAAGGTTCAATTTAGAGACGAACAAAGAGCGTCCGTCTTCTATCTTGACGGCCGATTTCGTTCCTCAAGCGGAAAGAAATTTGACAATAAGCAATTATGATCGGCAAAAAAATTTTTGAGACGTCTTTCGTTTTTATTTCCCATTTCAACAAATTGTGCAATGATGCTCTTTCGAAGTCGTCGACCTTTATGTGTCGGTTAAAAGAAAGTAAATTTGTGAGAAAAAGTGTATTATGGCGTTAAGAACGTTCTCTTGCTATGAAAGGAATGCATCGAATCGTATAAAAACTGGTAAAGAATATTCAATTGTTAAATGCTAATCAAATAAAATTGCATCATATATCGAAGAGATTATCCAGTCAATGTAGCTGCTGAAATAGATAAAACTAATAGCAAAACAATTAGATAGGGCCAGCACCTAAATAATAGTTGACACGTGTGCAAAGTTATGCAAAAGTTTCATATTTTGGAAATTATTTTGACGTGAATATGGATCCAAAAGAATCCAATTTTATCACCTGAATACGCCAACCTCGCTGCTAAGCAACGATAATAAATTTAAATGCGTAACACATAATTGCGTTACTACATTATTCGATCTTTCATAAATTGGCCGCATTATTGTTACTATTACAGTGAACTTAAAATTATTCCATCGTTTTAAAGCTTTATGAAATTTTTTTGCATCATTAAAACCGTCATTCATTACTGCTTAAGAACACAATGTTTGTATTTAAAAATATTTGCGATTTATGGCAGCACTAATTTTTTTCGCAATGAAAACCTTTTATTTTAAACGAATTTGTATGCTTGTTTTTTGACCTCTCTCTAGGCAATCTCAGTAGCCATTGCTAAGAAAAAATATTTCAGGAAATCGATTCAGCAGATGCTTCGGAATGACCATATAGATTTTAGGGATACTCCAGTTTCTATGCTTCAAAGTTTATTTTCTCTTAGCGATTACCATAGAATAACATAATTGTTCAACCATTAACCATTATTTTTGCGTTCCATAAGTTACTCTGTCGAATGGCTTTTATGCCCGTCCATAACATCTTCCCTTTCGGGGAAGTCCGTTCTAGCTAAGAATAGGTTGCAGTAACCAGGTGACAAAATTGATGACGATGATTGGGCACTGAATGGACTGTGCTGCTCAGTGTTCTTTGTTGTCACGTTGGCAACCTCTTCAGTTGACAAACGTCGATCACAGAGCTGTTTCTGATGTTTTTTGAGCACTTCTCCTTTCTGGAATCTGACCCTGAGCGTCGTTTTTTCCATATCCTTCTTTGCGTCACGAGAATTGATTTTGCATTGGCTGCATAATTCATAGCAATTGGCCAGTAGTGAACTTGTATTTACGTTGTACACCATCCTCATTGTTTGGGTCTAGGTTCCATGAGATTATGCGACAACAATTTGCCGTTCCGAAGAACATTCGGTTGATGCTAATATGCTACTACGTGATCCAGTTTCGACGAATGAGTGATGGTCCGTTACACTATCGCAACGTTCTTCGACAGTTTGTTGTGCAATCCTCGTATTCTTCGGCAACTACACAGTCTTCTTTGAAGAAATTGATGATCTCCAATACGCCTTCACCCTGGTGGTTGACGGTAACGAGTGTGGCTGGCCCATATTCTGCCACTCATTCATCGATACGATGATATTGCTCGAATAAACATCCACTTTGTAGTTGCAGTTTTTCCTTCAAACTTTCAAGTTCACACCGCTCATTGCTAAGGATGGTCAACGATGACCTCTTTAAATGTTCTTTATGACGTTTTTCTGATTGTCCTTTCAATAGCTGCTCTTCTTCTTTCGGCGAGCACATTCGATGTGTCCTTTCTCATAACAGTTACAGTATAATTAGTTGTACTTGTCATCATGACAAGAATGGTTCCTCGAATTATGAATTATGGTTCCTCAAAAATGCCTCGAATTTCACGTGCGCACATCGAAACTGCATTCTTGCCTTGCAAATGATGACAAGGTTAGTTGATCATTTGAAACGATCGCCTCTTATTCTAATAACAGCACCATTTTCGTGCTCCGATTTATGATTATTGGCATGAATGGCATCACTGTCGAGTCATTCGGTGACGATTGCGATTTATTTACTTTCTCGAGATTCGAATCACTTTCCTCGAGAAGAGTCTATCGGGTCCTCCACATGTTTCTTCCACTAAGCAACACTCACGACTTACGATCCGACGGTATTTCTTCCTCAATTTTTGAGGTTGTGAAGCCGTCATGCACTTTGTCATGGAGACATGAAGCCAATACAGATTACTAATAACACATATGAAGTCATGGTATTTCTTAGGTGTCGTTGTAACATTGCCCTTACAAAGTGGAGTTTACCATTTGTAGAGGTGAAGTGATTATTCGTATCTCGTTTCGTTGCGTGGCTTCTCCATCTTCTACCTATTATGGGACTGCAGCAAGTGGGACATTAGAAGCGATAGAAAAAAAGGACATTTTCCACTGACACATCTCTAAGGTTCGTCGTTGTTGTTCCACAGGAATCTGAAGCACCGACAATAAACCTTCATATGGATAATGTTCGATTACACTTCTTAAGTTACACATGATTCAAAGCTCGTGTCGTTGCTAATAATATTCCTGATTTGAAGGTACCGGTTACGTCTTTGTCCATGATTTGATATTATTTTCAGAAACCTTGTGCTTAAAAACCAGTTCGCTGATTCATTCCTTTCGAATGACTCTTTTGAAAGGCTTTTCGTTGTGTCCTTCATGCACGAACAAGATTGCAAACGCTGGCATATCTTAGCGCGAAAGGATATGAAAGCCATTCAGGTGTGGAAGAAGGCATTTTCGTCCTGTTGCGGGCTACTTTCTGTTGACCTCTTTTTATAACTATGGTAACAATCAAAGAAAACAAGTAAATTTTCTATTTCTTTCTATTATGTTAGTCTAAAAAAAATCAAATCAGATGAAATTATTTATTTTCGAAACGCTGAGTCATTTTTTATAAATGTCGAGTGGAAACGGAATATTGGACAGGATGTTGTTGCGTTAAAGGGTCGGCATTTGACTTGCATGATGGATGAGCCATCGAATGCTGTAAATCCGGAGCATTCTTTTCTTGTCCTTTTCGACAAGATGATGGCCTCTTGGCCTCGTTTACAAACAGAAGTAAATGTGATAAATGTTGGCATTGACCCTCTGATAAAGACCGCAAAGAAACTAAACAATAAAACTTTTATCAACTTTTATTAGCACTCGGTTTTGTTTGATAAAACAGACAGCATTCACTACAACATTCTTCCTAAGCGTGATTTTCTAGAGAAGTGCTCCACATCGCTCTGCCCCATTATTTCCGAATTGGTCATTACAAGCTCCTCATTATAAAAAAGTCACCTACGTTCTTAGAATATAGCCTTGACGTCTCCGATGTGCAAGTTTATGGAAGTTGTTATACACGATAGCACACTGCGTCAACTGCTATTCAAAAAACCTATCTGCAGTAGTGCAATATAGTCTTCTTCCAGACTGATCTACGTTGTTTCAACTATTTTCAGCTGCTAGCGATGCATCACTGCACACTATCAGAAAAGGTAGTTAGTTTCATCTGACCGTGCGAAAGCATTTGCTGATATATTTTACGGGAAACTTTCACAAAAATTGCAACTTCATGGCATATCCTGTTTTTCATTGAATTTGATGCAGCTACTCCCTTTTCATCATTCATTCAAGGCTACAACGGATGAACCCTTTTTGATCATTTTTCTTCTTTTAATGCAGTCTGAAGATATCTGTGGTATTCCTTCAGGGGATATGGTAGGTCACCTGTTTTTTCGATCTATTTGAAAGATTTTTCAGGTATTTTTTGCAATGTATGGAAGTTGTTGTTCGAAGATGACCTAAAAATTTATTGGCATCTCTGTGATTCAGTTGTTGATTTCCACGCTACTCACAATGATCTCGATAAGTTGGTTGATTGCTCGAAATTTGTTTCATTACATGTTTTGCATAAGAAATATGCTCTCTTTCATGTTAATTTCTGTCACGAGCGTTCTCTAATATTGAATGGCTCTCTTTTGTTATCTCTTAAAGATGGAATTTGTGACCTTCATGTAAGAATTGCTCTCACTTCATAGTGCAACTTATATCACTCAGAAATTGTTGCTGAAGAATTCGAGGTGGCAAATTGCATTCCGCCCATTTGCACTGAAAATTCCCTTAAAATGTACTTAGTATGTTGCAAGCAAATGTTAACGTTTCTCATATGAATGTGGATGAAAATGTGTGAGCAATGTCACAGCAATATCTTATTTGTATTGACTTTCATCAATTCTTTCTCGCAACGTTTACAATCGATTATCAAACTCGATAAAAGAATTTCATTGTGAAATTTCAGAGTGCAGCAGAAATAACTTCGATCTTATTCTGTGATATAAAATCGTGAATGGACTTTCCGATATCCTATTCAAAGACACTTTCTTATTCATGCCGGAACATGGATGACGAATCATCGTTTTCGATTGACATGCATAGCTTACTTTGTGAATATGCTCTCTACAACTTCTACTCAGGTGTTGCTATTTGAAATACCCTACCTGGAAACATGATTGAAACTCAGAACGTCACCAAATCCACATGTCCGCTTAGTTCATTTGATAAGGAAAAGTAAAACTGAGCTAATTTTTTAAACGTCATTTTAGTTCTTTCAGTCACATATGTCTCTTACTCATATTCTTCTCATCATTCTTCACTTATACATATGCATATGCATTTTCTTCTGTTTTTCTTCATGTTTCACTAGTCGCATTTCCGCTTCCTAATCGTTCGCAAAGATTTCCACCGTTCCTACCAAGCATACATTCCATTTTGCGATAAATTTTCATAAATATTTTATTTGACGGTGGAATTTTCACACATTTATTGCCAATGTATAGTTTTCCGGATTCTTTTCTAAGGAAATTTTTTTCTCGTGAGAAATTTCGATAGAAATTCTGTGATTTCATGGCAGTGATCATTCATTTTGCAAAAATAAAGCGTTATGAGTGTATTGGCGCATAAAAAAGTTCATATCGTTACAAAAGAAGGATGAACATCAAATTCGCCCTCTGGACCGACATCAGAATAACGATTCGATTGCTGATGGCAGAAAACTGAACACAACGAAGTGGTTGCAACGTTCATGAGGCAGACAACAATGCAATTCGACGGTCGGTACACGTCAAGTAACGACCATTTTTACGCCTGTGAAATTAATGCCTTTCGAAAATGAGCATAACGCTCGTTGAGGGGATTTTTTATATCAGACAACGAATTCCATCGCAATTGCGCACTAATTACAACAGATTTACATACCAGAATATGACGGATGAAGATTTTACAGAGCACTCGTACCGCTATTCTTTTGAGGGGTCACTCTAACGGAGAATGAGTGATTATAGAGATCCGTTTTTGATGAAACTAGTTATTATTGCGGCAACACGCCTGTTGGATGAACATTTGAAATTAATACATCGAAATATGGAAAAAACTCGAAAGATATAGTTGAGGTAATGGAGCTACCGAAGATATGGAATCTTCGAATCTGAAGCGTAGAACATTATGGCGTTTCCACCACGAAGATTTCCTTCCCTACAAAAAAGCAATTTGGTATAAGTTCATAGCATTTCTTGTGTCGTGATGAATGCATAGCGAACGACTAGACAACTCATACTCAACAGAACTGCCCTTTGCTTATAAGCAGCCTATCTTTAAAAGCACGAATGCAGATTTTGTTATACTCAGACTATAAAATGGTATGTGATATTAAGTGTAATCTTTGTCTCGTCGGTTGAATAAAAAATTTCAATGAAAACAAATTAACGGCAACGAGAAAAATTCACTTGGGAAACGCAGAGAAAACTTTAGCTTAAATGAAAAAGAAATCGCGAAATTTCGCAATAAAATTAGTGATTACTTTCTATTGGTTTCCTTTCATGATATGGATCGCATGAAAACGAATTATCGACATACTAAAATGTTGAAAAAATGTTACATGAAAAACGATGGGAATAAGAAGTGAAGTAAAGAATGCGCTTTCAAATTGTAAGAAACCGGTATGTTCGTCAAATGATCGGATTATTCCGTTAGCGAAAATAGCTTGCACAGTTTGTAGTAGCAAAAATATTGCATCTCGGCAACGTTCAACAGCAAAAATTATTTATGATATTTGCATTTTCATCCATTATGGTGAAGCTCGATGCACACATCGACAAGCAACGTGTGCAATGTGAGCGATAGTTTCTCACATATGTTGATTTTTTTTTTTGGGGAGGTTTACGTGCCTCTTAAACAGGTTCGTTCAACTTATTGCTGCATATTTCTGCCAACATTGGCGTCCTACTTCAAAAGTGCATTGTTGAAAAGTGCACAACGTAGTACCGGTTCTGTTGCATTCGCCTTTCTCCATGCGTATATATGGGCGTATGCTTTACACTGACTTAGGACACGTCCTCTTTTCGAAATTTCCATAGAAATTTCTTCGAATGCGTTCGATAGTTTCTTTTTTTTTTGCTTCGCCATTCCCTTTCAACGGCACAGTTGTTTAGTGTCGATGAATTATCGGCATCTCACATTAAAATTGCAGAGGAAAAAAAAGAGAATAACGATTTCAAACGATGAACGTTGCCGTCTTCGTACGGATATAAAAGTGGTCGACCACTGAGAGTTGTGCATTATTCATTCAACATCACCTTCGACACAAATCTGCTCGCTGAATTCTATCACTTTATTTTAATCCTCTCAAATATTTGAGTTGTGGATTTTTAATTTATTTCAACTTTGTTCGTAAATGAAAGTAAATTGTTGCTTTTTGGAATGAATGATTGAATGCTAAACACCTCTGATTCGATCCGTTTCTGAGAATACTATTTGTGGTTCGCAGTGAAAGTTTAGCCGTTGAAAAGAGCCAATAAAACTGCTTGCTGAAACTAAGATTGAATTTTAGGTTTATTGTGGCTTTTGAACAATTCTCCAATCATCCATTTGTCTGTTGTTTTCTCATACCTCTTACGAGCGTAACGGTTGTATTGAGGCCAAATTATGCAAAATTGCTCAAGATTTATACCGCCATGGTGTTCGCTTAGACAGCTCATTTGTTAATATGCAAACGAACGTAATTCAGTGATGTACCCGAATTCCACATGAATTCGCTATGCAGTTATCCTTTCGATATGAATTCTACCAACGTTGAGCAAAATACTTTCGATTTCAAAAAGTAGCAACAATAGTTTAAGTCATCAGTTGAGATATGGTAATATTCAAAAGCATATTCTACTCTGTTGTCTTCACCTGAATGTGAATTGTTAATATTTGTCATGCTTCGATGCAGAAAGTTTTGAAGGATTGAAGTATGCATAATTTCCGATTTCGCTACTTTCGAGGTGGTCATGGTGGTTATATATATATATATATATATATATATATATATATAAGACAACTTTAAAAATTTAAAAGTGCGAATTTTTAGCATTTAATTGTTTAAAATTAAGGACTTTATATATATATATATATATATATATATATATATATATATATATATATATATATATATATATATATATACAAAGTCCTCAATTGGCTCCGTCTTACTTTAGTTATAATGAGTGGTTGAAACAGTCATGTTGCATTACCTAAATAAACTCATTTAGTGAAATGAGTTTTCAGCAGGTCTCTTATGAGTGTGAAATTCTTCGTTGGGCTCGCTACAGCGGGTAGCGCATGCGCGATCGTCGTATCCCTAGTGGCTGTATGTGCTATCTTCAACGATATCAACAACCTCTACGATGACGTTATGGATGAAATGGGAGATTTCAAGGTACATTTTTAGAGATTCACATTTATCACTTCAACTTGACGGATTTCTTGAGCATATTTCAGATGCGTATTTTAGAAATTGTCATAAATTTCTTTGTTACGTACCGATAAAAATGCATTAAAAGCGCGGCAAAATGATTTTTCGCTAGAGTAACTTAGCTTCAGTTTTTTTCTCTAAAATATTAACGGCTGTTGTATGTAGTGATATATTCGCGAGAAAAGGGGGAGTGGAAAGGGAAAGAATGTGCAGAACGGATTCATAAATTTTGCTTCGGTTCTTTTGTAGCTTTCCTCACTTGAAAAATTTCAGAGAATTCGAATCTTAGAGATTTTTAGCTAACTTTTGTCATTGACCTAGCATGCACTAGATGCTGCCTCTTCTTTTTCATGATTTTTTTTTTGACTACGTGCACTATAAAATAGAAGCCACATCACTGAAATAAATAGAAGTTTATCAAAAAGGAATTTTTTTGGATTCGTGAGCAGAAAATTTTATTCACTGTGGCAATTAATTAGCGATCGTGACATTAATATCGTTAAAAAATTTCTTGCTCTCTCAAATGCGATTATTTTCTATCGCTATATGCACATCGATATAAGAATGTGTAAAACGAGGTGTTTTAATGAAAAAACGTCATCGAACCGGAAATTTTCTAAATGATTGAATCCATTTATTATTGACGAACATCACAGCATCGGAAAAAAAAATTATCTTGTTTGGCGTTTCGCTATTTTATTCCATCATCAAGACGATGCACATGATGTGTACATATATTATTCAATGATGGCGCAAAAACACGAAACGCGAATAAAGTGATTCTTTCTGCGCGTCGGTGTTCGCCTTCAACCGCCCTCTCCGAGCTGTCAAAAACCTTTTTTTCATAAACTTCAAACGTGTGCCATTTTTCAAAAAATTGTAATTTCAAACTGTCGCTATCAATCACTTAAAATCTCGTTCCTTATAAGTTCAGTTGAGATGGCATGATGGTGCTGAATCAAAATCTATCATTTAACTGCTCCTTTATTAGGAGTTATTTTTAGACATTCGATATCTTATTATAGGTCGTTGCCGACGATGCATGGGATCGGATTTTGATGTTACATATGAATCCATCGGGCAGCAGCAATGCGCCACCCACGTTTGCAAGTCTCTTCGGAAGACACAAACGTCAAGCATTCCCCGAGAGATGCCGTTAGTGCTGTCAAATTGTTGCAGTCATTTTATAGTATCAAGAAGCGAAATGGATGCCAGAAATGAGGCACACAAAGCATAGGAAAAAATATAAAGCTATGAGCAATAACGCCATTTCCTTCAAAGATCAAGCAGTTATGAAATCGTAAATGTTTGCAAGGATGCCACATTACAATATGTTAAGTAATCCTGGCTAACTGACCAGTGCACTTTAGCGAGGATACCAAGTTAGTACTTGAGCGCCATGCTGTCGTTGTATGTTCCGGCTGAATCTGGCGACAGATGAAGCAAATCTAGAATAAAGGACATTCTTTATGCAGCGACCGACAACAATGGCGGCGCACAGGTGGCTACAAATATGTTCGCTTCAGTCAGTGCTTATCGTAATATTGCTTAGCCTAAATCCGTCAAGTGCATGAAAAATAATACAGAGGTATCGCAAATGAACACAACACCTAAATCGTGAATAGTTCTCGCACAAACTCGGAATATATTCTTGGTGAAAGAATCCTTTTTCGCAGAAGAACAAGAAAGACTGCAATGTAGCAGTGGAAAAAAAGAACAAAACAAATGCGCGTAATCCGAAAAACGTCGTTGCAGACTGTGGACCATCAGCAGAAGGTTGCCCAGCAGGCCCTCCAGGACCACGCGGAGACAGAGGCGAGCCTGGACTAGATGGACCTGATGGCGACAACGGTCGCCCTGGCGTACCTGGAGTCGTGAACATCGTCACCCATGAAATTCCTGGAGGATGTATTGACTGCCCGCCCGGACCACCAGGACCGCCTGGACCGGATGGTCTGCAGGGCGAAACGGGTCCCGTCGGACGTACCGGACCGCCTGGAAGACCAGGACGCGCAGGCCCTCGTGGACCTGATGGAGAGCCGGGTGAGCCCGGTGAACCTGGGCGTCCTGGACAACCTGGAAGACCTGGACCACCAGGGCGCGATGGAAGGCGCGGACGCGGACCGCCAGGGCGCAAGGGACCAACTGGACCACGTGGACCACCAGGACCGCCAGGAAAAGATGGCGAGCGTGGTGAAGATGGGGAACCAGGAGAGCAAGGACCAGCAGGAAGACCTGGCAGAGATGGCCGCCCAGGAAAGGACGGACGGCCCGGACCGGTAAGAAAGTTTATCTGCTTTTATTACACGTTTAACCAATCCAATTACACCAAGCGTTTCCAAGTGAAACTATATATCAGTCATATAAGACAATGTCAAAAAGTTCTCGTGAAAAGCAGGATCCCTTGCATTGAGTTTTTGTACTTGATGATTGTAGCCTTAAGACATGCCAATAAAAAGTTCTGTTAAAGCTATTTGCAGTCTTACTCCAATGTTTTAGCAGTATATATATATATATATATATATATATATATATATATGTATATATATATACTTAATGCAATCACATACCCATCACGCGCTACAGAAGGCCGCCCACTTGTCCATGTATGCACGTTTCCGAATATTGGTGCATATTTTCAGGCCGGAAACTCTGGTCTCCCAGGTCCGGATGCACACTATTGTCCGTGCCCGCCACGCAGCTCGGTCTTCGTTGTCAGGAAGCATTAAGCGTACCACACCATTCCATCTACTGAAACGACTGCTTGACAACTCCATCCTTGCAATATTCTGTGCTATTGCGATCAGCCAAAATTTTCCTCAATAAACTGTGCTCAGCCACTTTTTTCGTTTTCGTTCCTTCATGTTCACTGACCAGCCAAACGGCTTCATAGGAATTATAAGATCTCGATTGCTTCCCCGACTATAATGATGCCAAAGGGAAAAGCCGAGTTAGAGTGCTTCATCTCTCAGCTGCAACTTCACAATCTGCAACAAATGCAATTGCCACTCTTGCCTTATGTTTCCAACACCTCTATCACGAGGAAACTTTTTTATTACTCGCAATGAAGTCGATTCTTGTATCTGCTCTGGACGACAAATAAACTAATAAAACCTGTCTCTAAGGCTCTATTGCATTTGTCATTATTCACATAGTAGCCAACAATATTTTTCATCGGGATCGAAATTACTGCGAGTTATACATAGAAAAGAAGCCATTAATCAACAATACGATCAAAATGACAGTTGTAAGAAAAAAATAGAATTTTACAAATGCTAATATGAAAGAGAATTTTACAAATGCTAATATGAAAGCTATTAAAATTCATCAGTGAACTTAATACGACTAAAATCTAACACGGTACCTAAATTTCGCTTTTTAACTAACTTTTTGTAAATTTGGATGTTCTCTTGAAAGCAATATAGGAAATAAATAGACTGACGTAGAGGATTTTTGAACAGCAAGCAAAAATTTTGCGACTAGATTGTCGCAAGACTTTGACATGCTCAGAAATAAAATAAAAATTATATTTGCATACGAAATCGGTAATCTTTCTTGTCTGACCATGACAGCACTTAATTAATATTTGTCGAGAACTACGGAATGGTTAGATTTTTTTTTGGAGCCCGAAGCAGAGATTTGAAACTTGTTCGACATTAAATGCAAGCGCTGAACTCCAAGAGGTGACCTGAGTTCCAAATATACCTTTTTTGAAATTTTGCTGACTGATATTCAAAAATGGTTTGTAAAGAAGCGAATGAAGTAGCCGCTTAGGACCATGGTCTCGCACATGCTTGCTGTGCTTCACCCTACTACTCGCAAAAAGGTGCCAATTTTCGCTCACTTGTAGCTCCTTTTTCTCCAAGAATCACTTTTGGCTTCTAGTGAGTTTGAAGTGTTTCTTGGTACCACTCGTTGAGTTCACGAAAGAGCTGTGTTGGTTGCCCAAGTGTTGCTATGATTGAGAATGTGGTGCGATTGTTTGGAATAAATTCGCTGCTTAAAGAAAAGCAGTTGTGCATTGAGCAGTCTTGACCAGAATAAAAGATAAGCATTTCGATCTCTCATTCGATGTCAAACAGTAGACGCAAAATAACGTGCAAGGAAAGTCACCTACATGTTGCACTTGTTACACGGTAGGTGACTGCTGCCACCGGTTGTCCACTACATTGTTACACAAGTCAGCTCAGCGTACCGTACTTTCTGCTGTTTATGAGTAGAAATCTGTGACGGTTAGAGCGAGTTCAGATGGGCGCAGATTGCTGTCAGTTGAAAATATAAGTCTTTGACTGTTGATGTGAACCGTGCTAGTAGCAAAGCTACAAAAAACCGCTTTTCTAAATCGCCCGCTGGAACGACTATCATACAAAATCGTTTTCCGAATGTTCTGCCATTACCAACTTATTCGTCACCTAAGTGAACCGGTGAAGCCTGCGATACTCTGATGCAGCAAATGAGAAAAAAAAACAAGCACGAGAAGGGCACCACTAATTAAATATGAAAAGCAGGTGAAGGGTATAAACTTCGAGCGGTTGAAGCCAAGTCGCCAGCACAAGCAAATAAGCTTGACCAACAGGACAACACTCATGCTGAAGTACATTAATTCGAACAACAAGCAAATATGAAAGCTTTGGCCATGCTGCCCTTCTATAGACACGTGCGTGTTTCACATTTCTTCACCATATAGCTTTTCCACATTTCTTCATGAATAAAAACAGATGAAGAAGCCCACTGATGGAGATGACATGACGCTGGCTTGTGCGTCCTGCACTTACACTTCAGCTTGATGAATTAATTTTGATTGGTGCAGCCACCCATAAAAGTCTTCTACAGAAGGTTCGCCATCTATGATCCGATCGGTATAATATGAAAAGTGGACAAGTGGGAAATGAAATTCCGACTGGTGCCACACATTCAGTTCATTGAGTTGTAATTATCACCACTAACGACTGAATTAATAAGAATTCGTGCAAATGTCTTAGCGCATTTAAATTTCCCACGAATGATTTCAATGTTGATGGCTTAACATGAAATGTGGTAGAGGATGTTATCCTAGTGCACATTGCAGTCAACGATTTTCTCAACTCTAGCTCCAGTGGTTCATTTAGCAGATCCAACAACCGTTCAGGCATACACAGACATACATACGTACGCAGAGACAGGATGCTGCCATATGAATCGAGTTCGCGAATTCAAGTAAACATATTCTTCGTAAACATATGCATTTGAAGAACTTGTACTCTGATGCATAGAGTCATTTCGTTTTGCAGTTAGTGTTTGCGGTGAGAAAATATAGTGGAGGAACAAAGATTCTGCTCATAAACAACCACTGCTCGGGTACAAACTTACCTTTGATGTTGATTTGCGGTGGAAGGAATGTTTGGAATGTAGATTTGAATTGGTGCATGGTACTTATAATATGAATGGATGGAACAGATTCTCGCGCAAAATAACATGACGGCCACTTATATCGTGTTCATCAATGCAAATCAGCGCACTTTAGTTGCACAAATAAATAACAGCAACATATACAACTGCTGCATCGATGCTGCAGTTGCACTAATTCAGTGTTCTTTATACTGTATAATGTCTCTCGCATTCAAAGACTGGGTAACGTTCAACTATAATGTTTTGTATCGGCCTTTTGAAACGTTGGAGATACCTGGAAATAATTGACTGAATATAACCTGACTGCACGACGGTTTCATATTCGGTATGAAAGCGAAACATTAAACGAAGAGAAGGTAAAGGTAATGATCAGCATGATGAAATGGAGAAGTAAAAATACAGCCTATATTGCAAGTAAATCTGGTGTCAATTGCAGAAGAAAATTTTTCGAATTATTTAGCCGTATTTCACTGCAAACCAACCGCTTGGTCCGGGGTTTTATTTGAGCTATATCAATATGTTTGTCGCGTTAATCGTTTTGACCGCTCTCAAAATAGGAGGAAGTGTAGAGAAGTTAAAACTCATTTTTCTTGTAAGCCCTGAAACATGCAAGTTGAGAGTATTTTTGCACTCTGTGACTCCAATGCTCGGATGCGTTTCGGAGGAAGTATTTTCATCGCGTTGAGCGCGAACACAGTAGTTATCTTACTTCAAGAGTGATTCGTATGTTAAAATCGGTTGAAATGTTCAATTCGATTGGAATAAGGATTCGATTAGGTGGCATTGGCAAGAAGTGGAGTCTTCTCAGATTTATATATGCGAATGTCATGTGATAGAGTACAATCAGTTGTGATGCCTTTTTTTGTGCACTACAGCTTTACGATCAATTGACGAAAAGACTTCTTGTTTCGGTTGCTGAAGAAATGCGTTTGCTACGCTAATCATTTGTGTGTGATGGAGACCAAAGGGATGCGCATGTGATTCAAGATTTGTGGAATGCCTTGTTGAAAGGTGAACATTACACTTCGCAGTAAGTGAATCTGATGGCTGAATTCATCGATTTGTGTATACAAATTTATATTGGAGCATTTGATGCCTTTCTATTTTCTGGCATGCGAAGATTGCTTGAAAACGGCAACTTTTGTATGAGAGGAAGGGCGAAACATCTGCTATTCATTCGAATGTGGATGAATATGTCGACCACTTCCAAAGAACTGACTTCGAGTGGGCTTCCTATGCAGTGGGATAGAGGCTTCTTAAGACTGTAGAACTAAAGACATTCATAAGTGGGTCAATGGAACATTGCTGGGAACCATCTCTTTGCAACGATGTTGTGTTCATCGCAGCGACAACCCTCGATGATTTAGATGATGCAATGAGGTGTTAATCAGTACGTGAAATTTCAAAGATCGGCAGGGTGGAACTGTTCTTCTGAATTGTGTGCGCGTGGTGTTAGCGTCTTCTGTATTTTGGAAAACAACTCAGGAATATTTATGTAATCATCTGTGCCAACTAAAACAACAATGGTTGCACATCTGCAGCAATTGCATGAGTAGTAATGGCGACAGCGACTCCAAGCTAGCCTTTTAAACAAGTGTGGATCGACCGCGAAATGGATGCTTTGACGTCGTCTCAATCAGTTTATATTACACGATGCGAACCGAATACAGCTTCTTACATAGTGATTTACGAAAACCTTGCTATGTTAATATACCGATACCTGTATTCGAAATTAAGTACCCCATTCAAATAACGTTCACAAGGAAGTACTTTAAATGTTCCGGAACATTGAACACATTGTGAAAGGTATTCAGTAAATTTGCATTACGTCCTTATAACTGGTGATGTTGTCAGAATTGATTTTATCAACGCATTCTTTACGAGCAACCAATCGACGAAAACAATCAAGAAATTCGCTACGATCAAGATCAAACGCAGTTCCATAATGTACCCATCGAATGATCGTATCAGTGCCTATTCACCCCTTAGACTTTGTTGCTAGTTGATCATAATACATAACCAGTTGTATTATATTGAAAAGCATGTGAATGTTTGACGGTGGTAAATGTTCGTACTGCTAGTATAACGTAAACTATGACTGAGCTACAATCTCCTTTTTATTTTTGAGTGCAGCTTTAACGGCCGATCATCGTTGAGACATACACCATTGCGTGCGTGCTGAATACACCTAGATTCTTAAGTGCGCTACAATGCGCAAAGTTTATGCTGCAGGTTAAGATGATCCAAACTTCATGAAAATAGACTAAAACGGTTGTAAGCATGAGCAAATTTGAGTCATTACTGCGTCTTTGTAGCATTATTTTAGGAAGTGCAACAAGTGCGGCGAAATATATGATTATGATCTATGCATCTGCAAATCTTCCGTACTTTTTCTATATATTTGGTGTGGATGAATGCTTGTAAATTGTGTGGATGGTTTTTGCATGCACTGCAAGACTGGATTGCAAATTGGATTACAAACCGGATTGCAAGAATGTAATGCATCGGTTCACACTGTGTGCAAACGAAAAAACAAAATTTATTTAACCAAGGATCGTCTTGGTCAAAGCTCCAATTACTTGATATGGGTCACAGTTCGACGCTGGACGTCGATCTTCGAGGAAGCCCTGAAAATTAACGACTTGATTGGCATACACATATGCTGGAGGAAAATACTGCAAAGAGTCTTATGAGAGAGAAAACGCTACAACCTTGCAATTCGAGGTAGAAGCCACACGAAAATACGGTCGCACCGAAATATTTTAACCGAGCCTGTTACTTCAAACCACACTCACAGTAATGAAACAGCGGCAAATTCTATAATCGCTTAGCTGAGAATTCACAACTCTGATCTCTAGGAATGAAATGCTGAGGGAGGTAGACTCCTACATTAAAGAGAGCGGCATCTATTTGCGGTTTTATGGCAAACCACTGTAATATCTCTGTGGATTTTTTTACACGAAAAATTTCGAATCTTCTGAAACTCGCTTGTAAAAACAAGAGCTGAATCTTAAAAATAACGCCCTCTGCTTGCACAGTACCAATATTTTTGAAATTATTACACAAATTCAATTATTTGAAGAAATACTTCCCTAATTTTTTAAATTATTTTCATTCAAGTGGACCTCCAATTTATTCTAGAACCAACAGATTTAAACTAACTCTGATCTCAAGTTCATTCTAAAAAATGACATATTCAAGTAGAACATGAAGACTTGGTCGGGTGAATGCAGCTTGCTGCCGATTTATCTTCAATGAATTGTCGGGAATTTCTGGAAAATAAGAGCCGGGAGAAATTGTAGCCGTAGTTTTATTTACAGTTTTGATGTAAACGCATGTGCTTCCGGCAAGAGTCATGCGCCACTTCACAGCTTTCAAATTGCTTATGACCGATGGCGTATATTTATGTCAGCTGATTTGATCAATATGGACGACTGAAACATTTGAATATTTCCCACCGTTTCCCATCTCTCCTATAACCAAAATTGAGTTCATGAAGTGGCGTATTCCGCTGCATGCATTTCTGCACAGAAGCTGCAAAATATATTAATTTGAGGATGAATTAAAAAATGACCTTCTTTTCCACAGCTACTTGTCTCGGAATTCTAACTGAGCATCCTCTGTTCGCTACTCCCCAACTGAACTGGTCAGCACGCGACGTCTCATGACGACCCGTCAGACGGCGTAGATTATCCTTGCCACCATGGGGATCATAAACTTTCATGTGCTCCTAAACAACATCCAACTCGTTTGCATTTATTCAAATGTTATAAAGCAAAAAAGTTATATAAGTTGATTTCAATACATTTTATTACTTGTTTGAAGTTCGACAGAGATCAACAAGTCGATTGAAGATTAATGGGAATGATATAAATTTTGAAACTTCACAACGATGCCCAACATTAGACTTTACTCTAACCTGTGGCAATTTCGAGGAAAAATGCTCATTTTCAGATGGATGGAAAAGTTAAAAAAATATTTCAAGCATAGAAAAGATAAAGAGAAGGAGACAAACATTATGAGCAGCCTCGAGCTTTGGCATTGCTTCTTCGATAAGCTTGAGGCCTCCTTCGCTTCTCATCTTTTCGGTGGAAAAATTGCAGTGGCATCCTGCACCGTTCCAATCACCGGCTGAAATTTTCATAAAAACTATGTCATATCTCTCCATTCCCTCATGTTCACATTCATGACACCTCGAAAATGAGCAGTAAGGTGGGTAATTTGCTTGTTTGGTTGAGATCAGTTTCAATTTAAACGAAACAGCGTTGGCGGTACGAGTAAACGTGCAAACTGTTTCCAAACACGACAACTTATACAGTGCTTTTAATTAACAAAAGATGTTCTTTATAGTCTATTAAGGTGATTAAATTTAAAAAAAAAAAAAATGAGATGCAAACACTGCCCATATTACAGCGCAATCGTAATCCTTAACGTTACGGTTTATAATATTTTAAGATGCAATATGACATACATGTGATTTGAGGTTTCGGGTCCAGCGTGACGACAACACCATATTGCTCGGCGATTCTGTGCAGCAGATATCGCGCCAGCCATAGCTCGTCACCCATCGAAATACCTTCACAAGTGCCCAACTGGAACTCCCACTGTCCAGGTGTCACCTCTGGAGAGTTGTATTTTAAAGCAGATAAAAGAGAATACAGCAAACCCAAAGAAGACCGCCACAAATCCAATTTATAAAAAAGCATTTTATATTTCTGAAGTAACAATCTTTGTGATTTGCATGTGATCTTTTTGCTAGGTACATAAGAGACGCAATAAACACTGGAATCTAAAACAAAATACGTCAGTGAATTCAGGAAAACTCTACAGTGCCGTGATGCGCTTCACAACTTCAAAGGCGCGCTCGTTGCGAAAAAAAAAGGTGATTAAGATAAAACATAAAGAATGTCTACAAACCAGCATTAGTGCCGAAGATCTTGATCCCGGCATAGAGGCAAGCTCGGTAGTGTGCTTCGATGATTTCTCTGCCCACCACCTTATCAGCGCCAACACCACAATAGTATTTACCCTGTGGCTCGGGGAAACCGTGCTTCGGCCAGCCAAGCGGATATTGGTCACTGAAAGAAAGAACCGAAAACTAATTTGAAAATCGTGACATAATTTTATCTCATGAGAGAATAGGTAAAAGAGAAGCATTCGTTCTTTTTCCATTGCAATTACGAACAACGTAGAACAACCGAAGATTTCAGTGACGGAAGTGTTGCAAATGAGTGCAGGGATGTTTGTAATGCGAATTATGGTTAGGACGGAAACTAAGACGACGAATCTCTGACATAGCTATTTAAAGCATCGGAAAATGGATGTGATTATATATAACATGTTCCAGCTTTAAACGGGAGCGAAGAGCAGTTTAAATAAATTATCCAATACAGATAAAGTACAAAACAGTAATAAATTTCTACAAACCGATCAAGCAGCAGATACTCTTGCTCCATACCAAGCCAAATCTTTTCGTTGAGATGCTTGCTCATGATCTGGTTGCACTTGAATCTATGGTTTGTCTCTGGAATATTGCTGTTTATGCAGTTTGCAGGAGAAGCCAACATGTGATTAACTGTAAACAAGAGGAAATCACAGGCCAGAAAGGCTGGCTCGATAAACGCTTTTTATAACTGTGTAGAGCTGTCCCAAAGATGCTTGAAAAGCAAAAGTATAACGCCGAACAATATACCTCCCCATAGATGTGACTGTTTACACATTACATACTAAAAAATGGCACTGTTTATACCCAAATGACCGCATGTAAATTTCCGTTTGCGGACTTGCTACCACCTTGAGTAAGAATAACCCGGAAGGTGATGATGAACATAATCTCACTTCCTTGGACTTTCGACTGCGGCTAGAAGCAAGCCAGAAAAGTAGGCAGGCAAGCAGGTAGACAGACAGAAGGATGGCCATACATTTGCAGACACATGCAAAAAACAAATAGGTGCAAATATGTGGTTTCGGCAGCATTCTACGAAGCAAAAAAAGGACGTTGAAAGAGCATAAAAACGTCATACCTTTTGTGCTCTACAACGTTAACAATAAACCATCAGAACTTGTCAGTTTATGCAAGTCTATAAAAAGACGAGAAGGGACGGTATCAGCATTGGAAATGAGTTTCCTCAATCGAGATAGTTTAGCTTAAACGGACGACTAAAACGATGCATTGCAGTTTTCCATTTTAATCAACGCCTAAATCTAGAATTCGACAAACAACTTCCGGAATGGCGAATTATAAAGCTTGCAAGAAAGTGAATGACCCACTAGTGGGTTCCATTTTGCTGTTATAGGTTTCGCACAATACGAGTCGATTGATTCCACCGAGGAAAGGATCCGGATAATGCGCCACAGGTTTCAAATGCGTATCGGAGTCTTGACCTTCGGCCTGTCCAGTTGAAGAACCATCGTAATTCCACATTGGGTATTCTTGAAGCAAACAACTTTACAAAATTATAGTCACTGGAACAAAAATGAAAGGTTCTACGAACATTATTTGAGACTTTTGACATAAAGAGGAACACAAAACTAAAACAACAGTTTCTGAGATTCCGAAAGCTTTCTTCTATATTTCGGCAGAAAAAAAAGACAACAATCTAATTCATACTTTTAGGTTCACCTTGCTTTTTCAAGATCACGTATGTTAGCGGAACTCATAACGCCTCAGAGCAATTTACGTATTACCTTAATTAGTTGGACAGTGAAAGAAAATACCATTTTCTAAAGAACTGCAGTAAATAGAAAACTCTTCTGGAAACCGCAGAAAAATATAAGGTCCCTTTTTACTGACTCTGCGAACAGAAAAATCCATTTTAAGTAGGCGATTTCCTCTTAAAACTCTGGGAGAACTCAGGACCTTTGACCTTTCCAGTTGCGCCCAAATATGGAATTATTTCCTGAAATCTGGAAATTCCCTTCGAGGAAATTCAACATCTCGTTATTGTATTGCATCACCCAGTATTCCACAACGCTGCAATTGGACACTACTTTTACCAACAAACATGTTAGCAATTTTTGTAAAGATTGATATAAGCCGACAAAAGAGATTGCTTACAAATAGCATTACATGCAAACGACATCAGAATTGTGAACGGCTTACGGTTAACAGTCTTCGGAGGCTCATTAAGAGTTCGCGTCTTTGATCGCAAATTTTCGCCCGTTCCATCTATCCAAATATAAGTTGCCTATAACACGTTTAAAATAGTGCTTTCAATTAAGTACAATACCATCTTTGTGCTGTAGTCGAAATTTTCTCTAAAAACCGTCAAAATTTCTAGAAATATTTGCAGCTAATTTTTTAAAATTTCGCAAAAGGTCATACTGAAAGAGACACTTTCTTTTGTCCCAGGTATCATTTCTTAGCTTTTACATAATTCAAGAAAACAATAAATGAATCAACTTTTAAACTGTGTTTAATAGACTTCTAAACGCCTTATCGATACCCCAAATAGCACTCATTTGATCGAAAATAGAAACAATTTTAAACACAAAAATATAGAGGCTCCTCTTTCATGCAAATTTCACCGCTCAACGACTCAAACACTTAACAGTGAATACTTTGGAAGCAGATCGACAAACATGTCAGAGGAGTTTTACTATGTCTGTTTCAAAAGTTACCAGTATAAATCAGTCATACGAAGCGAATACGGGAAATGCCTTCACGCTTTTGTTGACCGATTGGTCCGTAAAAAATTTCATGCAAAACTTTGTTTCGTTCAGTGTAAAATGAAATGGACGCAAGCAAGCAAGCTCCCAGGCTTTTTCAAATGTCGGTCAAGCTGTTTAATTTTGATGGACGAACGTAAAATAATAAAAGTGCTTCATTTCGCACATTTTATTGTTTGTAGGTAACAGAGGAAAACTGTTCACTCAATAAGGAGAAAGCAAAAAGCGCATATCGTGTCATCTTCTCTGGAATGCCTCTCCATATGTTTTCTTTCACCATTGCGGCCGAACATGCGGGGTCACTGCACTTTAGCGTAAGGCAGCCACTACAAAATTCATTAAAGAATGAGGCATGCATGCATTGGGCACCAAAATTTCAATTCAGACGATCTCAATGAGGATTTCACAGGGTAGTTGAATTATATTTGCAGCATCGATAGCAAAACAAAACGTTATTGCTCGCTAACTAACCCAATAACATTTGCAATGCAATTAGCACAAAGTGCTCTAGTGTATGATTGAATTTATAGTTGATATCAAAGCAAAAATTTCAATTCATTTTTGATCTATTCCAGGGATTTCCAACTTCAACAGCTGTATTTGCTCAAATTATTTTGAGGTATTTTGTATTGAAATCAATCGCCAGCTGTATATTGAAATCAGGCTTAGTCGTGCTCTGAGCATTTTTCAACACAACGTGACGCTAAGAGTGAAGTAGTATTTGCAAGTTCTGGATTTAGGAAATATAAATTTTGCAGTTTACACTCACGAATTTTAATTCGCGATTCACAAACTGACAGGCTGGCTTTTTACTGTCATATTCATCTCAGTGAATTTAGTGTACAAATAACCTTTTCTATTTAGTAGGATTCTTAACAAAAAAAAAACTCAACGCTTCGCCACTCCTGCAAGCTTTGACCAAAATCATCGATCGTTATTGCAAATGAAGAAAACTGCTGAACAATCGAGAACAAACCCATCATCATTAATCACATAAAGATATTCCAAGAAACGAATGCGTACCACCAACAAAAACAATCCACTCACGCTTCTTCAACATTAAACTGCATTCAGATGACGAATGCACGTTCCAATATTAAAAAATTTGCAGTTGGAAGTGATGTAAATCAAATGTAATTTATGTAAATCTCATAAGTTAATATGAATAAATAAGTTAATTTATGTAATATGCAATATGTAACATTAAATTAAAAAAAATGAATGTCAATAAAACTCGCAAATTTGCGAGAATATTGTGCCGATTTATTGGAATCGTTGTTGTGGATGTGATAAAGCGTGATCAAATTGTGAAACGCTTCGATTGTAGAAATGCGATAAATAAGGAAGCATGTTTAAGTTTCTTTTAGATGCTCCGAAAATATTCTGCAAAAATCGTATCATTTACAACGTTCATGCGATATTGTAGTTTTTAAATTTTAAAAAGTGCATTTTTTTTGGTCAGAACAATTTTTGGAGGATCATTCAACAAGAGGGGATCAAAATAACCGAAATACACAGGCTTGCAAAAAAATACTTGCAAAGGCAAGGGCAAAACAGCGACATAAACTGACCCAACAACAGGCTCGACTCTAACTTAAGTTAGCGTTTATGGAACAAGCCTTAGGAATTATATGGAAAATGCTATTTGCAGCACTTTCTGCTTAATAACAAGCTGTAAACAATACTATCACAATATAGGATATAAAGTAAGCGTGAAAAGCCAAGAGCAATTAGCCAAGATTCCACAACAGTTTGTAAGTGGAATGGATATAAGAGCGAACCTGGCACTTGGTGGGATGCGGTTTGAGCCCAAGGAACTGGTCGACGATCGTTCTAGCGAGCGGTAGACGTATATGGTAGTTGGATAAAGGCATCCTGTAACAGCCTGCAATTGCATTGAATATTCACTCAATTCGTGACAGGCGCGACTACGATCAGATGCAAATAACGTTGCGCGTAGTAAGACAGCAGGCTGGAGCAAAAGCAAACACGTGAGCAATTCATCCGGAATACAATAAATATGGGCAGATCCCACCACCCTGAGTTTGAGTCCTTATTACCTCTCCATAAGCTAAAGGTGATTCAGGTTTAGTGAGGATAACTGTAGAAGAGGCCGAAAAAAGTGAATGATGAAGCTGGGGATGCTGATTACTACCCAGATTTTTAATAAATAACCAAGTTATCGCAGAACTTATGAGTGGATTCTGAAGCCTATGGACTGATTACTAATCGATTGGTTTCTTTATGTGGATATTTTCATTTTGTTAACTTCATCTGTTAAAATGATCAGTATCGACGGCAGGTAAGCCGACGTGTTACTATCACAATCACTAGAAACAACAATAAATTACGAGACGCTCTTGTGCAATAAATAAACAGCGTTGACGACTGAAATTTATGATCAGCTGCCTAAAGGTTGAACATTCCGATTATGGGGTTTAATTATCGCACAGGCATGACGATTTAATTTGATTAATGCAACAATTATTTGTACATACAAATTCTATAGTACAGAAAGATGTGGTGATTTGATTTACGTATGTTATATCGCAATATATCATTTAAGATTAATTGGTAATCAAACGTAATGAAAGCAAACCATAAGCGGTGCAAGAATATCGACTTATAATTCAAGTAAATGAAAAGCATGATAGCTTTTAGTAAAAGAAATTACTGAGAAATCATATTAAAATACGAGTCTTTAAAATCGAAAGGCACAAGAAACACTTCTTACTGAGAGGCAGAGGCACACGACTCTTGAGCACAAATAAGCCACCTATGACTATGTCATCTACGACTATGAACTGCAATCTCTACACAGTATATACTGCAATCTCGCAATCTTCGCTCCTATGTATTAAAGCCTTCTCAGCGTTCTTCTTGGGTATTGGTTTTGATCGATGTAGGCAAACAAACGTCTTTCTGAGTGATCTTGGTTGGAATTGAACGGAATAGGCGTAATAGGGTCTAATTCTTCGAACGGTAAGAATTCTAACCGTTATGTCATCAATCCTCTGGAATTTCCTTCCTTTATGCTCCATCCAGCGTACCGGGCAAGAAAGTAATTTTCGTTAACTCGTGCTTTTTGACTCGTGCTTTTTGAAGTGCTATGATTCCTTGTGGCTAGCGGACATAAAACGAAGTAGTCAATTCCAAGCAGAGAACAGGGATTGGTTTTCCCATCATATAAAAAGTCAAAGAAAGTAGCAAGACACGAAAGATTATATCCAGAAATGGAAGGCGATTTCGAACATTCAAAGGAAATCTGTTGATAAACCGTTTGTCAAGCTTATGCGATAATGAGTACTAATGGTATATCTGCAGAGAGAAAACTGAGAATAGCATTGAGCAAGTTTATTGCAATCTACTCGAAGAGATAAGTAAAACAATCAAAGAAAAATGATGAAAGGTGGAAAATTGAACAAAAGAGGCTACTAAATGAATGCTGGTCGTTCAATCAAAGAGCAAAATATTGACATTCTTTATGTCGATTAGTGCGAAAATTTTAATTATCGGACGAATTTCCTCAACAAAAATTACTGTTTCTATTTTATGCAAATTTTCATATCTGCTCTTTAATAGTAATGATCGCACTCAGCGCTCTTTTAACACTCAAAGAACGCGATCGAATTTGCATGGCTGGTTACTGGTCATACGATAAAAGCCTCGAACAACAAAATACGCACTAAGTTCTCGATTTCTTACTTTTTATCTACGTTTATATTTCTGACGTATTCAGGATTATTCTATTTAACGATCAGATTAAACGATTTTATTTATTTAGGTTAGCGAGACGTGAAAGAATAATGCTAACAGCTTGGAAGGCGATCTCATTAAAAAATTAGATGAACCAGTCATAGCTCAGATATTTAGACTATGATGCTGGACTTATATGGCTGTGGATTCGAAGTATGGTGGTAATGGCATCAGATAAAAGAATTAAATGTAAGTGACGGCTACCATCTAGAAAAAAAAAAATCCAATCCACCATTTTCATAGAAGAATCGAGATGCACAAATGCCATAACTGTCGAGCTAGCAGAGATCAGTTTCGATTCCATTGAAGAAACATTTGAGCGCTGATAAGGGTGGCAATGATCTTCGATAATGAAATGTAGCATTAGAGGCTTTTATGACTTCGGTTGTTTAGAAGTCATAAAAACAACCGAATAGATAGATATGCAAACACATATCTACCTATTCAGTTGTTTCAAATCGAGAACCGCTAAAGTTAGTGCAGCAAAGTTGATGTTCCATCAAATTTGATCCTCAACAGTATCAATGATATAAGTGATAGCAAGAAAACATAACGCTATATCAATCAATGTGAATAAAAACGAATTTCATTTCCATATGCGTATATCAATGCGAAGGTGCTAAGACTATTCACTTCAAAATTTTCAACCAAAAAATCTTTCAGCCTAAGACAATTGACCATTTCATGATGATGATTGCAATTTGATGTGATTTCCATCAGTATTCACTTATAATAATGCAAATTCTCAATTCGCAACATTTTAAAATATAAATGCATAATGCAATGTAATAGCGATGTTCATTGTCGTTATAGATAAAGAAAGCAAACATCAGTTTCTGGTGTGACACCGAAACATCCATTGAGAGATGCGATTCATGGATTTGCTCACATCTAATATTATCTCAATGCATTTTGTTTCCATTCTCAGTGCGCATGTGTTTATTCATTCGAAGCATAGAGTGAATAGGCTGTCCTCGTGACAAGTGACTACATCAAACCAATTTCCGTTAATTAAATTTTTAGAGCGAAAAGGATGATGCTGAAATATGGACAGGTAAAAAATTTGGAACGACTAATGGGATCTGAAACTAAAAGAACTGGAAAACTAGTTTTTAGACAGTAAAATGAAAAAAAAAAACTTGAAGAGAGATAAACGAGAAATTTGAGAGGGAGTTGAAAGTGGAAAAATGCACTATCAACCTTTGTGAGCATTAAAAAAAGGAGGAGATGAGATAAAAGTCAAAAAAGTCAAGGAAAAGAAATAAGAGTTGAGAAATTAATTCACAGACTATTAGCAATAGTTGAGATTCCAATTTCAGTTTTCAAAAAAGAATTATTAGGGAAATTGTCATGCGAAGAAAAGCGAAAGGAAAAATTTAAGGAGAATGAGGAAATTTTTCAACCCGAAATCTTTCAACCCGAAATCTATACATGAGCTTCCTTCCCCCGACGTCTCTCTCCCCTTCTTCACAGTGATGGAAAATCTATGAGCAAATGAGGAGGAACAATCGATGGCACAAAGCCATGAGAAAAATTAGACAGCATAATGGAACTAAGCACAAACCAGAATTCACCGACAAAGCCCAGTCGAAAATAAACTGCGCAAGGATCCGGTGATTCATTGCTATCACCACTCTCCATGGGTCCCTTAAAATGTGTTACGCATGTTTTTCCCCTCAAACGCACATTTTTAACTGAAAATTCCATTTACTTCTTCGAAAATGCGCTCGTTTCCAAGCTATCTTTTGCACCTCAATTGACGATTTCTAAATGGAGGTCGACAAAAACAATGAAATCCATTTCACTCCTTTTTTTTGCTTCTCATTCCACATATCACAAAAATGGACAGTGTGTGCCAGAATTTGCGATAGAGAACGACTTTCAATGTTTTCGTTTGTGACAACTGAGGCTTCACGTAAGGGCGCGAATGGGGAACGTGGAACCGGAAATTGAAACGAAAGTGCTCCTTAAGGCAAAAAAAACCGGAGCACCTGCCGTTGATGTGTCAATTGAAGACATTAGTGGAACAATCGAGGATACACGATAGTGTGATGGCACGATATGTGCTTTTTATAGCCTGGAAATCGAATAACTAATAGCAGAAGTCTTTAAGGGAGAAGTGGCTACAGTTATAATCAGAATGATCTTCATCTATATCACTCGAATCAGTTATACTAGTCTTGATCTAAAAAGTTAGGTTTTTTTACTTACATATCGGTTAAGGCCACACTTCGGACCTCAATCACTTAGAGCACAAAAGTGATTTGCGAATTTTATGGGAAGTACGAATGTAAATCATCCCTGAAGAAAATGATCAATTGGAATGAAGTTGAATAACTGTAGTGACCCGCCGAGTGTAAATTAGCATTTTTTTTGCATCAAACAACAAAATAGGTAAATTTAATTGATTCTGCAAAATTCCATCGACAATGCGTTCGAGTCATCATTAGGCACCACTGCCATTTCAGTGATATAACTCTGAAGCGTGATAATTTATTATGAAAAGAAAAAATGTTAATTTGCAGTTCAATATGAACTTATGAAAGCCGCATCAGGATATATTAATTCAAGCATTAAACGCCTATCAAATGTGCGGCAAAAAAAATGCTAAAAAGCGTATGAAATAAACGCTCGATTGAAACGATGAGAAGCACTGATGTTAGCATTGCGCTGAATTGCACTCGAATGCATCGATTGGTGGCTACGTGCATTGACTGAAAAATAACACCGAAAAATTGTTCGAAAAATTCTCTTCGCAGTACTAATAGCAGCGAAATTTGAATTTAATGAGGCAAATAATGTGCACTTGTGCGATAATATGATATAAGAACCGATGTTTAACGAAATGGAATGAAATTTTCAGAAATTCTGTGAAAATACATCGCATAGATAAATTAAATTCTGTCGAATTTTAGGAATGGTGGAATCAATGCTAACTTAAGAATGAAGAATGCTTCTTTTAGAGAGATTGGTGAAAAATGCATAAAAAGTGGTGGAATGGAAGTGATAAAGGTGATAAGGCTTATCATTACGGCTAACGGTTTATTGGCTTATAGTCTAGGAAATCATTATGTAAGCGGCACACAAAAACTGAAAGATTAAAACGAATTATGATCTTGAGCACATAGGAAAGTCAGTCAATGATAAACTGAAGTTACGTGGTCGAGAATTTCGTTGCTTTCGTTACAATGTCGCCTTTACCTTCATTACAGCTTCTCCCGAAAGTATCGCTGCTTATCGTGGTCTTGAATGTTCACGTAATATTGAATATTTGGTTAATTGAATTGAATAATATAAATTAGATAATATGTCAGCTTCGAAAAAAGAATTCAATATCTGAGAAAAATTTGGCTAATTTAAAAAAAAATCGTAAAAAATTCATACTGTACTTTACACTCCGTCAGTTTTAGACTGTAATGCCTACCGACCAACGTAATCGAAATGAGCGCTGAAAACTAAGAAACGAACGGAAAAACTGCTCAACGAACTACGTCAACTGGCACATAGACCTCAATGTATCCCACATGTTCTAGAAGGATGACGCTGAGTACGCACCAGAATGGATTATATTGGATGGAGTCCGTGAGAGTGCCCGACATGTGCAACCATCATAGACTATTTCAGGAGCACAGTGAAGCAGTTATATCGATGTTAGAGAGTTCACACAACGAGAGGAGGAAGCCGATGTGTGCAAAACGAAAGGATTGCAGTCTGCGATTTTTGTGGAAGAGAGAGTGTGCGTTGAGAGGCATTTGAGAGAGGATGTGCGATCCATCGGCTTGCTAGCCAATATACCGCTACGGGGCATCATCGATCATCGTGCAACTGTGAACGTGTACTTTCACAAGTGCAGTCCGTTGAATCGCTTGCTAATGGGAGTTTCTTCATCTCTTATAAACAAGCATATATGTTGTTAGTTCAGATGTTTCTGGATATGATGCAAATTTGCATCCAGATTCAAGGAACAGAATGTTGAAAAACTGAGTTCACATTCAAGGAAGAACTCTGCGTTTTATGCAACTTCCAGAAATTTTTGAGGAAGAAGAACGCGAGGATCGTCGAAGATGGGAGCACAAAATTTACTATGCACCCGAGGGTTTCTGATGTCTACAACTGACATAGAATTTACATGTGAAAAACTGGCTGTATAGTCGGTCGACTGTGGCATAAAAAAGTATATTTAAATGCTGATTCTTAACCAGTCGGTTTCTAAGGGCGCGACTAGGCGGCGTTTCAATGCTTTGATGTTTTTTCCTAGTTTTAGCAAGAGTACATTGTGATAACGCCACGTCTGTATATCGAGTGGTTTCAGTTTGGCTCTTTAGGATCGAACAAGAAAGACGCTTTATTCGATCAGCAAAGAAGACGTTAACAAACAAATTTTGCCAGGACGTCAACTATGCAATAGACAGTGAAAAGAAGGTCATGTGAAGCTTTTTCTAAATTGTCCCTTCCCGTCATAGGTGAGTTGAGAATGACTAGGAGCCGCAAAAAAGGAAAAAGAAAAACCGAATAGAACGGATGGCAGTGACCTTGCAAAGAGCACGTTTTTTAAGGTATGAATAAACAGTGGGGTATTTCTTTTTCATTAGGAGCCTTTCAATACGCCATATGAGATTAGCGTTTCAACAGACCAAATGAGATTGCCTGCAGTGTTCATTAAGGTTTAAGGCAATATAATTTTTTCAAGAGCTTTCACTAAAATGCCGTTCAAGTATCCAAATCTCAAAAGTGCCATCAAGCAATGTGCTAACAGAATGCGCTTCGAAAATTGTAATCAAAATCAAGAAGTTTACGGCAACTGGCACAACTTTTGCCGCAGTATCGGTTTTGCTGTTATTTTGCTTCTCAAGATGACAGCAAAAGTTTTTCGGAGCAGTGCTATTTTAGATATAACCTCGTTAATTATGATGCTGCTATCTTATTGAATATATCCCTCCCTCTATATTAAAAAATTGCAGCGATTCTTGTAGGAATTTTATAAGCAGTTCATTCTGTGCAGCACCCTTATATAAGCTGAATTTTTATGCAGACAGCCAGATTCTTTAACCGTTATCCCATTGATTGAGAATTTTTAGACATTTCTAGTTTCACTACCTAAACAGAGTAGACGGCAGCAGGTAGAAAGAAGTCGAGCTGAATTTCAAATTCTCTCACTGATGACCTTAAAAGACATTCGAAAACAGAAACAACGTCTTCGATAAGCACAGGCTTTACTTTACAGAGCAGAGGGTCCTATGGAGAAGGAACGGATGAAGCGGAGATAGGATCTACTGGAGTTGTGTCGTAAGATCAGGCGAATAAATAGAACACGTGGTAGGAGAAGCCCTGCAGAGTTTAATGGCAGATTCTTTGGATAGAAAAAAGGGCATCCCTGAAGAACATATGCTCACCATTGACGCAAACAGTTTGTGAGAAATGCAAGAGGGTTGTCTACGAAAAAAAAGTGATATTACGCTTGCACAAGAAGTCAGTCTTAAGAAATGTTTAAAGCACTCCTCACAATGTTTCTTCAAATGAGTGTAGGCATTGTAGCTTATTTAAGCGCACAAATTTGAACAAAGCACATTATGAATTAATTTCGATGTAGGCAAAATTGATTTGTCTTTCTCAACCAAACAAAGTTCGTAGTATTCTGAAAACGAAATACAATAGGATTAAACTATGAACAAGAACTATGCACTGAAAGCGCTCATGAGTAAACAAGGAACACTAGAAGTTGTGCAACTTCATGTTGCGAATTTTTCTATCGCCTTCACTTGTGAAGGCCTTCTGTGTTTACATGTTCTTTTGCATAAGAAAAATATGCAAATATTTAAAATTATTCACTAGTTCTTTACATTACCTGCACGAATGCATCTTTCCGTTGATCTGGCCTGCTCAAAAGAAACGGAAAAGCCTGCCAAGGTTGATAGTAGAATATACGCCTCTGTTTTTTTTTTTGTTTTTTCAGTTCTGGTGCATCAGGTCAGCCAGTTTCATAAACTGTCGACTAATAATGAAATATGTGGAAATACACACTCGTATGCTTTCAAATTTCTATGAACAACTAATGCTGTTCTCATAAAATTCCATTAAAAAATTGTATTTATCGACTTAGCACGTTTTTGAATGGGTCACTACCAATTGCAAAATCCATATAAGTTTTCAAGTCCGTTTAGTATCTTTAACTTTTCTTCTGAATGAAGTTAAAATTCAGTGCGAGAGATCTATATTTGATGAGACTACACCCCACTATAATTTTAGTGGCCCTCATTAAAAACCGAACAGACAGATAAACAAAAATGTCTGAACACAGACAAATAGAAGCGAAACCTGTAATAGCTTTCAGAAGGGAACTTGCTCACTAAAAAATTTGCAAGTGAAATATTTTGCACGAGGATTACTAATTTCGAATCATTTTCCTCATCAATGAAGAGAAATTTTCTATCTTTTGTATTATTCGAAGTTAAATATTAGGGGTTAGCATTAGGCTGAGTTGAATATTTGTAATTTATTTATTTATTTATTTTTTGCAGTAGAGATAAAAGTCGTGTCAAGGACGAGCTTGGAGCGGAATTGCTATGGAGGAAAAGAACCTCGAAAATTGGCGTAGCGTGATTTGGGAGGGGGTGGGAGTAAAGGGGGAGATGGAATGCTGCGAAGTGCATTTGTAAGAAGAGTGAAAAAATTTATTTCTCAATGTGCTGCAGTAAAGAGAGAGGGCGCAGAACAACTGCGGTGCAATATGTTAAAAATGTATAAAACGTGCAAAGATGACTCCAATGAGAAGGACTTCAGAGTAAGCCATTTAAATAGCGATCGAGCCTAACAGGATACAAGTGTTTAAACTGATGCGCATCTAATCAATGAATTAGTGGAAAGGAAACAGTGAAGCAAGTTCAGT
This sequence comes from Baylisascaris procyonis, assembly GCA_037389465.1. Classification (NCBI taxonomy): domain Eukaryota; kingdom Metazoa; phylum Nematoda; class Chromadorea; order Rhabditida; family Ascarididae; genus Baylisascaris; species Baylisascaris procyonis. The sequence continues at coordinate 1,809,135 of JAZARR010000154.1, read as the reverse complement.
TGTATTATGCTTATTCTTCAGATCTAGAAATAATAAAACACTCGATGATTAGAAAAATTAGCTTAATCAAATAACTTGAAAAAACCCAGCATTTTTCACAAAAAAATTTAGCAAAAAATCAGGCATAAGAGGAGAAATAATAAGAGAATTAAAAACCCTATAGCAAAGTGAAATCACTTGTAAATGTTAAAGCAATTACGAGTTTACTTCCTATTATTTTAAACTATTACTGTAAGGTAAGATTTGTTAAATTTCGCCTCTTGTTATAGGTAACTTTTTAATATGAACCATATTTAATCAGCCACATACTTTGCTCCAATAATAATGTCTAGACTACAAGCCGTATCATTTATTATAATAGCATTGATCAAAACAAAAAAATCGCTATTATGAATATAGGCAGATAAAAAGAAAATTCATAGGCGGAAACCATAAAATTCAGTAAGCAGAAACAACATTACTCAGCCTATCAGTTTGTGTATGCGCCCACCTGCCAATCTACAATAACAAATTGAGATTTACTTAGCAGGTTACCTGCTAAAAATATGCAAAGCTAGCAATAGATATAATCATACACACAATTTCGAGTGATAATATCACCGATGAGAGGTATTTGCTGTGCAAGAACTATCATCTGCTGTCACCATTTTAGTCAATATTCACTAATTAGTGCTGATTCCTCTAGCCTGTAATTTTAGTTTACGACATAATTCAATTTCGTCGGATATTCGAGTTCATGGAATTCAAAATAGCCGATATATATTTCTGATTATTGCACAGACTTTCTACTCGAAAGAGTTTGAGCTGAAACTTTCGTTTTATTGGGTCGTCTTGAGGATCATCCGTTCGCCGTAAGTGATCTTGTCGTTTTCTTCAAAGGTAGCGCCCAACTTCATGGTGCTAAAAGATTCGTTAAAGAGAACATGCCGGCATTCCTCATCAGGTGAGCAATGCAGGACTGGTTTCTTCCTTCATTCACATTCTAATTCTTTCAGTTCATTATTGAATAACATCCTTATTCTGTCAACATCACTAAATTATTATGCCTTCCGTTATTTGCAATGACTTCAACGATTAGCAGCAATCATTCGCTATCAGTTGATTCGTCACGCACACAGTCAGAACTCATGCAGCTTGCGCATCCATCCCCAAACTCCTCATCTATAGAATCTCTGAATTCTAGGTAGAATCTCTAAATTTCTCTTCGCAGTCTCTAAATAATTTTCTCAATATTATTAATTTCTTATTTGGCAAAAGCAGTCGAAAAATCTATAAGTATCGTTTTTGCAAAATTAAATAAGTATTTTCAAAAGTATCAAAATTTCCAAAAATTCGCTTCAGTTCACGAAATTTTAATTCGTTTATTTAGTAAAGTTTGCAGTAAAGTTTGCAGAAGTTTGCAGATAAAGTTCGGCGATCTCCTCATCTCCTCTTTACGATTTTATTGATTGATATAAAAGTAAAGAATACTGGAAGATAGCAAATGCTATTGTGCGCTCTAACATTAAATGGTGAGTAATTGGAACATATGCATGCACATTCATTTTTATAAGATATGGATGATTCTGCTTTGCGTTACATATGGGTGATTAATAAAACCTTCGCTAAGAGAAAAGGTGTGCGAAACTCTGTTCGCTGATGCAAAACTTGCCATTCAACAAATGCAAAAAGCGGATAGTTGGAACGATATGCGCCCTTGCATTTCCGATTACTTAATTAGCTACTGATCAAACACGATAAAATGCAAAATAATGGCGCTGCTATGAGATCGAGCCAAATGAACTTTCTCTAGCGAATTCATTCGTGAGCCACATGTGACCGTGATCCAGAATTTCATGGAATCTTTCAATAACTGATGCAGAGAATCACTCGAGAGATTAGACGAAGTGATAGTGATTAATCAATTCACCAAAAAATCAATCCGAGGACTGACCGAAGCCAAAGTGAGGATAAAAGATCGTTGAGTAGTGCAGACTTTACGCATCGAAATTCAGTGCCATTTATTTGGCATTCCACAAAGTCAATCCACTCAACATAAATTGTCCTAATGCATTTTTGCAACGATTTGCAAAAAGATTCAATAATCAATCAACGATGAGCAAAATTAATGAAATAGTCCGAAGAAAATGGCACGACATTTTATTCGCTGCTCCCCTCAGCGATCAGTATCATAGAATTCAGCCCATGCGTAATAATTCCATTTACATTTCAACTTTTTCTATGCGCAGAATAACGTGAAATTTTTTCCCATATTCAAAGATTTATATCTCCTTTCATGGCTGATGGATCAAAGCGTTTTACAGAACATGTTATCTTATGATGTGAAATATATCCACGAAATTTCTTAACTCTATCTTCGGCAGTTCTCGAGTTGAGATTACTGGGCAGAAAGACACAGTCATACAAGCATATCTTGCATATGCAAATTTTCGACAGCGAATAACAACTGTGCAAGAAACCATGAGAAATTAACTATGAGAATTTCTGACAAATGAATTAGTAGAAATTTAATAAAGCATTTGTGTGGTGGGAAGTTGCTGGCTATCTGAATATTACAAACTTATAGTAATGAAGCAAAATACCTTCGTTGTAAATATTTATGGAGTCAAAATATTATAATAGAGCAAAATATGCAAATTGATTCAATGTTGTCTCAAAAATCAAGTGATGTGGTTGTTATAAAGCGTAATTTAGACACTATTCTTACTGCTATAATTTTCTTAATAAAAATTAGTTTGTAAAAGTGTCCACCTCTTTAGAAAGTAACCTTAGTATTTCCAGTCATGTAATGGCTATCATCTTTGCAAATGGTAACTGCGAACTATTGAGCGAAAATATTACGGACTTCTGTGTACCAATAACTTGTTGAGAAAATTTAATAGTCTTCATTTTTGTTCAACCTATCGCAATATCAATTTGTTGTCGGAATACTTGCCAAAGTTCACAGCAATTTGCTATTTTTGAAGAAATTTCTTGTGAGTGATTATTCAGATCATATTTGCAAAAATATTTATTTTAACGGGAATCTTGAAAATAACCATTGCCAACTTTTAAATGCTTTTAATGGTTCCCGACGAACTTCATCAGCGTGCAACGATGGCAAACAAAGATCGTACACATCTTTTAATTAAATTCAGCTTTTAATTAAACAACTCAATATATCGAACTGCCTTCACTCTATATACGGATGTTATCATTACAAGAGAGAACGATTGGGGATCGATAATCGATAAATTCAAACTCTCCTTAGAAATATAAAACTGAAATTAGAACGGAGGTACATCAAATTCATATTCCTTTATTACTGAGCTGAGATTTCGATTCAGTTGGAACGATTATTTATGCTTTAACATCAAAATCAAAGTATTCTAAAACATCAATTATAGGTTCCATTTTTTTTTGAACAAGTCCCACCCTTCTACATTTCCTCTAAATGACTGAAAACCATCTAAGTGAAGGCCACGATTAAGGTTTTATGCAAAGCTGGAAAGGTTAGCAAGGAAAGCCAGAAGGACATATAAGGGGAAAAAAACAGGAGGGAAAATATTCATCTGAACATTTTCAAGCTCTAAATGTGCATCGACGACGAGCTTTCTTGTGTAACTAGCTCTAGGATGTTTGAATAGGGAAATATTTGCGATGTCTGTGACGGACTTGCTGTTATCAATATGTCACAAAAATAAACACTGCTAAAAGTAGCATTGTCACACATTCAAAAATATTATTTTCTATGAGAGTATAAGAGTTCCCAATTGTAAATTTCTCAGAATATAGGTTGGATCACAGAACTCGTGACTCTATGTGGAAGATCGAAATTCGGACTATCGTTTCCGTCATTGATCAAGATGCCATTTCAATGTCTTTGATAAGCGAACAATGCATACCGTTTGTATAGCTTTATTATTTATGGCTGTCAATAACCTCAAATACTGAAAAGTCTCATACTCCAACTGATAACAAAAATTTAAGCAAGTTCAAATATCGTTGTAACGGATTCAACAACTCTCAACTAACGAGCCTAATAGTCGATATAAGGACGTCAAGAAATTATTTATTAGCCTATTCATCAACAACATTCCTATGAAATATTCTAATCTAATCCTATGAAGTAAGGATTAGTCGCATTTCGTTTCAAGAGGAAAATACACGCTGTGATTGACAGAATTTTCTGATTAGGAATCATGTGCTCTAATTAAATTATCCAACAACAAAAAAGGCCATAACCTATTACACACTTCCAATCACCTAAGAGGACAACAAACGTAGTTTATTGAACGAACTCACCATAAACAAGTTAAGGAGATGATGAAAACAATTTTTCGAAGGTTAGGACAGGACGATGAGCAAGAGGAAGGAATGAAATGGTCTCAGGAAGCATCGTTCATTTAAATAACCGGATTTTTGAACAGTTGCAAGGATGCAAGGAAAGTAGGAGTTAATGTGAAGTAGAAATGTGTAAATATTAGTGTGGTTTTCGTTCGATCGGCGAATCGTGCAACACTCGCATGAAAGTACATTCGAGTCAGCACAAACAAACTCTTTCACTGCCAACGTTTTTTTATCTTATAAAGTATTCTTGTGAAGCAATCTTATCATTCATACTTTATTTATAATTTCTACTTTATTCATAAGTCTTAGAAACATTTATAGCGATAAATGCTTAAATGCTTCAATGAGAGATGAGGAAAATAGAAATTAATTTATAATTGTTTAAAATAAAAGTTGAAATTTAAATGCTTTCCGCGGCATTATATTTTGTGACGATTTTGTATCGTTTGCCTTTTATATCATTCTTAGCAAATACTTTTACAAATATCATGGGATGCTGATTTCTTATAGCTTAAAATCACTTTATATGCACTTTCATATCACACTCTTAAACGCTAGTGATATTAACCGAATGGGATTTCGTTGAGCCAGCAACCGAACAAGACATTCGGTTAAAGCGGAACTTCATTTCCAGTAGACTTTCATCTCCAAAATGTAGCGAATTCTTTTTTTTGGCAACCGAAAAAAAGGGGGAAGGTGACAAATGGACTTCGATTTATAAAAACCAACTGAAGTTGTGCTTTCACATAAAAATTCGCTCGATCGATTAACGTCACTGCCGAGCAGCATAAGATCATTAGCATTCTATACCTCAACGGTGGTAACATGTGCATTGATGCCACTAAAACTCACTTTGCAAAGATTTATAAGTGCAGAGCTTCTGTAATGACGCCAAAGAATGCGTTCGATATGAGAGGTAATAATTGTGGTTCGATTCATCTCGGATGCACTCAGTGATAGAGCAAACGCGTTGCTTTGATGAGACGCCGTAAACCAACGTCAAAGACAACTTCATGCCCAAATAATCGCTCTTTTAAGCAACATCTTACTTCTTCCACTATAGCTTTTCATCGTATACACTCTTTGTAAAAGAAATGATCCTACCTATGTGAGCACAAATTCTTCAAATGAATATGTTCATGTAGAACGTGTTGGTAATGTGAATTAGAAAACTTGATTTATAAAAGTGCTTTATAAGGGACATCGTGTCTGCGAGAATGTATGTCTGTGCATGTCTGTCCAGTAGTTACAGAGTTAAGTAACCTGGCGGGTATAATGTGAACTATCACATGATTTCCTACATAACACTTTGCATCTCTGCACCATTCTTTAAACTTTGAAAAGTCTCTAGGCACCTGAAAGTGCTAATAAATTTGCACCCACTTTCTGTCGGTTGCGTTGCAAAGCGAACTGGCAAAGCGCATCAGCGCTGGCACGATATGCGCCTCCGCATTTCCGCGGCTGAGCGGTCAGTTCCGTGAACCAGCGATCAATAATAAACAAACAAAATAATGTTACCATATGAAACGATATTGTCATCCGCATCTAAATTCGTCTACAACGTGTCTCGAAAAAGAGTGCGAGACAGTTTGCATAGGTCAGTTAGATGCCAATATCTCCGATATTCAACCCAACAAATTTCATCATTGCTGCTTTTTTGGCTATAATAGATTATTCGGAGGAAGAGTGCATCTACCGGATGGACATAAAGACAGATAAGCAAAAACGAATATGCATAGGCGTGGACATTTCATCGCCATAATGCACTCTTTTAAACGATATAAAATACATAAAAAGGTGATAGTGACTAAGGCGATGCGAAAAAAATTGTTTATGTTATTCTGCCTATCTTTTATATTTTTGAAGATGATGTGTTGATTTCGCCACCATGAGAAATTCGATCAAAAAAGGCAGATAGCGAGCGGCATATGAGAGAATGCAGCGATGGATTTCACAATTTGTTGGATGGTTCAACTGAGAAAGTGTTGATAGCAACGAATGTATTTCTTTTACAGGAAACAATTACAGCTTCTTCCATTTTTTCTTTAAACTCCACATATCATGGCGGTGAACATTTGCGAAGTAAAATCGTCCATCTATACTAAATGTGCATTGCGCAGAGTCTTACCTATACTCCCTACCAGTTCGCATCTATTTCTGTACTAGATAATACGCTTGAACGAATGTTCTTGGTCAGATTTTTCAGCACTTGATGGCGGAAATAAAAAATTAACCGAAATTTCTGAATGCGGACTCTATTTATGCGATAAAAAAAGCATTGAATTGCATGTCCAATACAATACAATACATATATATATATATATATATATATATATATATATATATATATATATATATATATATATATATATATATATATATATATATATATATATATATATATATGAAACATATGCAAGACAAACATTGCACGTAACCATGCATTTAAAAACCGGAAAGGTTGTTAACGAAAGCAAACATTAGAGATCATGAGGAATAGAGACACGCAGAAATGTGAAAAAAAACATTCCGATCGATCAGATTCGTCAGTGCCGGGGTTTCTTAATAAAGCAGTAAAATTTTCATAAACAAAGTCTGCCATAAACCAGTCCCACATTTAAAACGAATATTGAAATATACTTCAGCATTCAATATACAAATGGCAGCTAACTAACTGCAAAAATGCTTCGGATATGAGTGAAATAATAAACGCATACACCATAGCACTCATTATTACGTAGATAAAGAAGTGATGCAGTGTTTTAACTACGAATAAACCACGATAATTTCCAAAAGATTTAAAAAGAGCTTGCCTTAGGAAGAAATATGTACTCGCAGTATTAAGCTTAATGCGTTTCAGGCACGAATCTGACTAAAATTAATCGGAGCAATACTTGACTAAAATTTACTTTAAGGAAATTAGACTCTCTTGAGCAATTTCTTTCCAAATTTTCCTCGAGTTTCCTCGTATTTTTTGCAAGTGCGCTAAGATCCTTCATTCTTTTTGTTCGCTTTAAGCACTTCTAAGCAGACAGCTCACTCCTAAAGATATAAGTATCTTAGAAATCAGGAACTCTATTAGGAAAACTTTCGCAATTGTTTTTGCAAATTTTTGGAAAGGCTTTCGGTTTGCATTAAATTTTGCAGCTCTTAAATTAACGTAAGCTAAAATGTTGCAGCGATGACAAAATGCAGGAAAAAACAAGGCGCTCAAAGAGGCCGATGCATGCACAGATTGGGATGAAAAAGTATTAGGAAATGATGACTTGCTAAAATAGAAGTGTAGCATTTTGCCGTCATGTGATAAACTTCTCAACGATCGGAGGAAATTAGCCTACGACCCGTTGAGAAATTTTTCTTTGTTTGTTTGTGCTAATTGTAACAATTGTCTCATTGGCAGCTGCAGTTTTGATAAGTTATTCTTGTTGCTACGGGTGTGGTCTCTGATTTCACTAGCGTCAAAGTCAATGATTCACTTACGCTTAACCGGTTGCTTCAGTATTCAAGGGAACCGTTCGTAGTGCATAACTTGTATGAACTTTTTAGAAAACGCTTTCGGCTTCCTCCAGCTAGTTGCGAAATAAAACTGCACCGCAAGTTTTACTCGCATTTGAATGATAGCAATTCATGCCAACTGTAATGCCACGAATAGCGCAAAGTTTTTCAAAAATACTACCCTCGCATGATGTAATCACACTCTTAAATCGATTCTTCTTGAATTTCTATAAGAGTAAAGATGCTTTTGAGAGGTAAATTTTCTCTGAAACATTTGAAGTATACTTTGAATAACATGAAATAATAAAGCCTTAGAAACTTTGAAAAAAGGCAAGAAAATTTTTAATTATATTTGTGAAGAGTCGGTTCAAGTTTCGCATTAAAAAACAGTTTAAGATGAGTTCAGTATAGTTTTTAAAAAATCAGTTAGGTGGCCTTCAATGTTTTCAGAAATTTGGAAAAATCAATGCTGCCAGCTTACAAGCACAGACAATCATGTGCTCACAAATGCTGATAGCAGGCTCCTTTATGTCGCAAAAACTTTTTTTTTACAGAGGACGTAAAAGAATTAAAAATGAGATTACCGCATCCCTCAAATGATCATAAGCTTCGCGGTCATATCGAATAGATTAACGGCGTTTTTATAATCCGATTAGAAATAGCTAAGCCATAGAAGCATCAACATTTTCAGGTACCCATATCGATTCTTGATAAAAATACTATGGGATGCTGACAGCAAATGGTACGCAAACGGTATTATAAATTCGAAAATAAGCACATACAGCTGTAAAATTTGTAACATTGTTGTAAAATTATATAACATTACCGACAGTATGGTACTTGTTATTTTCAAAACATAAAAGCGGCACACTTTGTAGGCGCCGTCTGATGTTGCGTTATCAAAAAAGATGGAGGTTTTAAAAGTATTTTTTACGAATCATTCAAATAAAATAAGTGAAACGCATTATTGAAATCGATTACGAGGAGATTCAAGGAACTCATTGGAACGATGTATAAGTTTTGGTGAATATCAATCAAAGAGGTTAGTGTGTTGATTTCTTATTGGAAAAATCCTGCTGTTCAAATACGTTAACAAATGATTGGTGAGCTTCGGCTCACTGCATATGTCACTTTTGTTAGCCCAGAAAATTTCTTAATTTGTCGAAAAAAAATGAGACAATTGGAAAATTCGAATATTTTTTGGAAAAAAATCGGAAATTTGGAAATTAGAAAATCAGAAAAAAATTCGAAAAAAAAAGCTAAACGAATTTGGATTTTTTCGATTATATCATAGCAACAAATTCAATCAATTTCAAGAAATAGTTTTGCAGAATTTCACATATGACTAATTCATATCGTGCAAAACAAAACAATCACAGTGATGCATCATGGCGACGATCAACTACATCCTTTAGGAAACTAAAGTTACCCCATTCCCAACATTTCGTCTCTAAAATATTATAATACTCTCATTCCAGACTCGTCCACATACGCTTATTTATGATAAGAATGAAATTAGCACCATTTTAATTGCTTTCAAGAATTTCAGAATAGATGGAAAAGCATTTGTTGATGTGATGGAAAGTTGGAACTATGAAATTCATTTGCTAAAATTTGGATTTGATGAAATTGAGAAAAAATAAGGCCAGATTGTTGAAAAAAAATGAGCTGCCTTTCTTGAAGTTGATGAGAGATTATTAATGTTCATCTTATGCCCTAAGGCATGACTGCATTAGTCAACAATAAATTTTCAAACTTGTTGTTATGAGTGCTAAAGTACGAAAATAGTTTCAGAATTTGTGGCCAAAATTACCTAAAAATATACGCAAAATTCACGTTGAGATCTCTGAAAGCATATTTCTAAGAAATTGACCATTGAAGGAAAGTTAAACGTTGTTCATGGATCATCTTTTTTTGTCAAATCAGAGTAGCTGAGAGAAATATTCGAAGGAAATGTGAACCAAATGACTATCTATGCAAAAAGTTTCGCTAGAATTGGCAATTCCACGCAAACAACTGAAAATCATCCCTTTGTTCATCAATGCAAATGCTAACACAATCCCAAGACAATGATCTCAGGCCTATGTCACCATGGAAAGAAGCAGTCTGTGTAGTTATTTTTAAGCAAGTTCCAAACACTTTATGCACTCTGAAATATGAAAACATAACCTATACAGTGTTGATTTGCATTAAGTAATCACTACAACTAGTTCAATTGACCAATAAACAAATTTGATAAATGATAAAAACTTGAATTGCTATGGAGTAATTATTTCGCTAATAAAAGACGACGTTAGAAACACACGTGTCTCAAATCAAAACTGTTGCTCAGAGCACTTGATCGCCCAATTGTACACTTCAGCTGACACTTTGCCCGCTTTTGTTGGCATATCGTAATGTGAAAAAATGCGTGAAATTTCTTCATAAACAACCATGCTGGAGTGCTCACAAAACGATAGATGCTGAAATACTTGATCCTGAAATCACTAAGGCATCTACTGATAATAATGAATTAAAAGAGTGGTTTCTCATCGTTCCATGGGAGTAAAGACGATTATTTCTACTGTACATCCTGGAGACAAACTTTCACTGAAATTCGCCGACGCGTGAAAAAGTAAGGGCAATCGTTTATGTGCACATCATTAAAATTGAACAATTTTCGCAATTAAATTTCGGAGAAGTCGGACTTCAACACAGTTGCTGGTTAAGATTCGATGTTAAGCACTTGGTTTATTTCGTATAAATAAACCTTCGTAAAAGTAATTAGACTTGTAAAGTGTAACTAGATTTATAAAATGATATATGCATTAAATTCCGACAAAAAAAAACGATGGAGGCAATAACAAGAGATCGAGAACTCATTTGTAACCGAGGCGTTTGTTGATGACAACAAATAGGCATGCTATTCTATCATTGAAACAATAAACAAAGTAGCCTTGCAAGCAAGATCGCAACGATTGCTACATCTGAATTTGCATTCAATCGAGGTGCGAATATAAAGCCAAAAATAATGACGTAGTGCCTAGCAGTGAAATGTCCTATTATAAATCGATTCGCTATGCAAAACGTTATCAAAAAGTTCCTTTTTGGATTACACGTCATGAGACGTACGATAATTGTTGCACGTGAATATTCACCATTACATTTCATGCGCGCGCATATAACTCAATCGAATCTATTCATTCAGAATGCAATTCCATCTGGGTTGGGAAGTTATTGTATAGACAGCTAGTAAGTTTTATCGTCATTGCTTTTCTGGTCCGTGACGGCCGAATGGATAGGCAGGCAAGCAGACAGACGGTCATATTTGCACATATGGGGACTAATGCGGGTATAATGCAAGGTTTGAAAAAGCTCTTTTGTTATTATAAGTGATAATATTGATGTCGTTATTCCCACCAACGTTATCTACGTTTGTCCCTTTACAAGAAGCATTTAATTCCCATTTTTTAATATATAGCAGCGCAAAACAATTGAATCTAAATCAACTTCGAAGCTTGATGAAAAACAATCTATTGACATCTCAACAAATCCAGCACAATGCTCTTTTCATTGTTCAATAAAGCATCATTTAGAGAAAGCTTACATGCTCATGAGAAACGAGCAATGACACCGTACAACATCGAGAGCACCGTTTATAGAGGCGTCGGCTCAAAGAAACGCTTCCGTTGCACATTCTCACACTCATAACAAATAGGCACACGTCTCTTAAAAAGCAATCGACGCATGGCTTCATTTTGCTTCCTTCTCCAACGTTTAGCACGTTGATATAAACACAAAAAAATGTACCACACAAGCTGCGAAAACATTCTAAAGACTGACGAAGACTGCTGCGGGTAAAAGCTCACCAACAATAATTTCCACAAGTAATAAAGAAAAATGCTTTGATGATTTCACTTATTCTATGCGATATTCACTTCAAGACTACTCGCTTCATGATTCGTCAAAATTGACTTTTAAATGTATTTATTGTTCATTTCAAGCCGGCAATGTGTATCGCTTAAAACGTTCAAAATTTCTCTTTTGCACGTGAATTTGGCGTGCTGAAGAAAACGACGAAGATTTATCAATTTTTCGATTCGAAACGGCAAAACTAGACAGCACTATACCAGTTTACAAAATTCGATAGAGAATTTCCAATACTTACAAATTTAGACGAAACATTCGTTTCGCTTAGAGAGTTCAGTTCAAATATGTGCATAGAATAGTTGGAGAATATTTGATGGTATTTCAACTCTTCAACACTAAAATCTTCAACTGACTACTAACGAATTTCGATTTTCTCATAATAGGGTTTCAGTTAATCAACTTTGGTGCTTTTCTAAAAGAAGACATTAAATGAAGCCAATTGCTATTAAAGACTTACTTTGCTTTTTAGAAAAGTGCACTCTCGAGACAGACGATATGTTGAAAACAGTTACTATTGAATCGCTCATGAATGCATGAAATTGCATTTCTTTTCGTTTATATAGGTTCCGGAATTCTGTTTTTTTTATTTGGCTTACCTCAAGTAGAATAATTCTTCCATTCCATCAAAGACGCCCTGTCAAATCTTTCCTAACCTAATCGTCGTTTACCAATTTTTTTTTCATCGTTTTGTTAAGCCCCTTCTAATAGTGTTCTCTCTTAGTTCCATACCTTCTATGATAAGACATATCTGCACAAAAGAAAATAATATGGCGAACAAAGAATGCAACCATTGGAATTTGAATATAGTTGATGCTCTCCAAATAAAAAATTATAAAAATTTCGTTGAGACATTAAACAACAAAACTGATCAATGAATAGTTGCAGTGGCGCGTACTGTTTCGTCACACGACGTAGTATATGTTGCAGATTTTTCTCTTTTACAACCCTTCAGTGATCTCAGTTTATTTCAAATTTTTAATGACTGTTTCTCGGCTTCTAGAAAGCCAATAATGAATTGTCGGTAAAATAATTCAAAGTCATTACCCAACAATCAATAAAACATTTGATTCATATAAAAACCTCCTAATCATAGCAATTGCAGTTTGAATAGACGATCGTGTTAAATATTCAAACGAATATAATTGTGTGAATATTTGATTTATGAATTTGTAAATGAATTTTATAGATAGAACATGAAAAAATTTTTGCAGAAATTTCTGCCTCTCTTTCCATTGGCTTACAATTTAAATGCTGCCTGCTATTGAACAATTCCGCCAAATAAACAATGAAATTTTTCTCGCTTCAAAAAAAGGTTTTCTTTCATGCAATATGATATTTTTAAAAGAAAGTTTAGAAATCAAAACTTCTTCATAGGCAAAAATGTTTTGAATGCAAGCCCCAGATCTGTATAATAAGCGGTCGGAGCGCGTGGGTGAAAACTATGACAAAAATAAAGAAGTAAGGAAGCCTCATGGTATGGGGCGACAGAATACGTATTCGTTACATTTCCATCCGTCAGGCCGACCTCTATGATGGCCCAAAACAGTGCTAGTGCATCCGATGGCATAAGAAAACGGAGCGCTTCCGGAAATGCGTTTTTTGTGAGCACCCTACGATTAAAATAACCCTGCATACGCAAATATGGTGGCAGCCCCAATCATCGGTTATTTGCACAGGTGGGTTCAAATCTGCAGATTTTTTTAACCCGCGCATTGCGATTAAGTTCCATCGAGTGCTTCCCTGATCTTTAAAGTGAAACTGAATAGAAGAAAGGCAGACATAGGAGCACGCATGAGTAATAACACCGTGTCGCCATGACATACTTCTAAAGAAAAATTGCAAAATACGTGAAAGAAAAAAATTTATATATATATATATATATATATATATATATATATATATATATATATATATATATATATATATATATATATATATATATATATATATATAGGCTGTACAGGTTGTAACGAAAATATCGATGCCTGCCACCCATAGTTTCCGCAAAACTTACCTCAAATTCCAGGTTATGGGTTGCAGAATTTCTCTTTGAGAACAGAAAACAACTTCCGGAAGGGCAAGGCGGGAGGAGGAAGGGAAGAGTTGCACACGTTCCGACTACTTTATGCACTTTTATGCAGTGCAGACTCACCGAATCGTGCAGGAACACTCCCTTATGACATCATGCGTATATACTTACGCGTGCACGGATGTCCCACAGTTTGAAGTCGTTGTCCACAAGAACTACGGGATTAAGTTTAATGGACATAATTTCACTCTGAGCGGCACCGCATCCGCAATTCCGCTGCGAATTCGTATATCCTATTTGCATAGTAGCAACTCCTGCGGCTCAGTGGGTTCAAGTTTTGATTAAGAACAAAAATTTGGAACGCAAGATGCTTTTTCTCGAAAAGTTAAACGACAACTTTCATGCCGAAACGATTCTAAGCTTTCATTTGCTATGATGGTCATCCTAAACCATGCAATCACCCACTTTCCACCCTTCGCATTGCAGAATTACCTCGCTCTGTCTTCAAAAACATTCCTCAGTGGCATTCCTGCAAAGATGACGCAATAGCATGCTGATGTGTTGAAAACCTCTCAATAATCAACAATATTTTAACAAAAAACGAAAGAAGAGATGGGCGTTAAATAAGAATAATACGCGTAACAAAACAACTTCCATAATCAAAAAACTCTGCGCAATTGTTTTTCAAGAAAAGAGCGAAAAATGAAGATTTCCTTAACATTGCTCTCGTTTCTTCGCTATAGCATATCGCATTTGAGCAAGCATAGTCAAAACAGGGATCATCAACGACACACAGATAGATACGGGTGGGAAAGAGATAAGAGATAACAAACACCACGCAACATGTTGTGGGAGATGTATGGACGATGAACCTTATCGGACAAAACAGCAAAACAATAACCGCAAGCCATCGCAACAAGCACCTCTCCTAGAGCACATCTTTATAACCTAACAACGATAACGCCACTCCAAAGTAATTTCAACTAAGCGAACCCTGAAACGAGATGCTTTCCATACAAAAATATATCAATGAATTCTATTTTCTCGAAACACAAAGATATAGCTTTAATGATATCGAACGACAAAACATACTAGCTGACGGCATTTCTTGTAATTCGTGATTTCAAGTTTCTAAGCACCTAATTCATAAAATTCAAGGATGGTCATCGTTGAATTTTATGAATTAGGTGCTTAGAAAAATGGTTTAGAATGTAGAACTTTGATGTAATGTTCCATGCGCAAAGAAAGAGTTCACTAGGAGGGTGCAAACAGGCTAAAAGCATAACAAAAAAAAAAGCATTTTAGAAAAAATAAATTCAACGGAATGCGAACTGCACCGGTAGCGATCACAATCCGCTTCCTGAAATTCGACGTTTGAACGACATATAAAATTCGGAAGCATCTAATTTTCGAAATCACTGTTGCAGCAGAACAATTTAGCATTCTTGAGCATTAGAAAATTGCGCTGCAATATAAACCCGTCGATATGCATCGCTCTCATCCTTTAAATATGCTAAAAGCATTAGCTGCATCAGAAAACTTCGAATTAGATTTTCCAAATTCTGTTATGAATAGAGAAAAAATATGAAAATTAAAAACAATTAGAACGAATATTATCTAATGAAATCTGCAAGCTTTATAAACTAAAACGACAACACATACAAATAGAAATAAACAGGTGAAGCTGCGAATGAAAAAGAAAATCGCTTCATGAATCAACGCTAAATAAATGAAGCTAACTTAACCAATAACAACATCGCGTGGTATACATTTGCAATAGTCGAACAATATGCGATAAAATGTTTTGGACTACCTCAAGGAAATTTTCATTTCTCACCTCCCCTTTAATCTTAAATCACCTCACTGATCACCTTGTACACATCAATCGACACATAAATTTAGGAAATACAAAAACAAACCTCGTCAGATGATCACATGCAATGAATATCCCACAATCTATTGGATATCCATTTTTGCTCTCTGCCCCTCAGATTGCCTCTTCCCCTCTAGTCCCTCTAATCACACTTTCCTACCAGCCCCCCCCCCCCCAATCAAAAACGCAACCAAGCAACTGAGTGGGAAATATCAAATATTTGCGAGAATAATCAAAACGACAACGACAACATGAAAGTAGATAAGCAAAACAGAATCAACAAAACGGAGTGGCTAGTAATGATCACCGAAGGCGACACTCAATATTTTTTAAAGCGAGCGTAACGACAGCCCATACGATTTTCGATTCTAGTGCAAAAACAGTAATAGTTACTTAGTTTGCACCATCAACAACCGCAAATCGTGTCCAGCTGAACGTTCCGCAAGCAACAACAACCGTTCTACAAAACGTTAGCCTAGAGCCAAGCTGCCTTGTCCACATTTACCTACCTTGGTAAGATACCCGCGTTTACTTCTTGCAGTTGGCTAGATACATTCACCCCGAACGACGTTACCCTAGAAATGCCACTCCATCTCTATGTGGTGTAATGCCGTACTGCATGCTAGTCTCATCAGTACTTGGGTGGACGAATTTAGCTTTGGTGATGCATAACACCCAGTGTCAAGGAGTAAAGCAAACAAAAGCGATAGCAGTCTAGGCCGCAAACACTATAGGACACGAACGATCGGTAATCGATCCTGATTCACTACGTCGACGGAGTTACATTTCATTCGACATGGAAAGCCCTACTTCATCTTTCTGTTGAGCTCAGCGACGGTAATGCACTTTAAAAGAAACATTCGCAGTTCTAGCCCATGCATTTCCCCTATCCCTTCCTGATCAAAACTTCGACCAATACTGGGAAACGTCTTACATCTCGACGGGAGAAATGAAGCATCAGCGTGCTACTAAAACCCATTCTGCGCTCAGTGGCTCCCTTGGCAATGCGGACAATACAGCTACGGGAAAAAGGATTATCCTAACGAACGAGAACGTTGGAGTGCTGGGCCTGAGGCGGTGGAGAATTGGTGACCATCACTGTACCGCCCTCTAGGTGTCGTATCGCCTCCAGAATAGCGTTCAGGTTACGGTGGCTGAGATTCGCCGTCGAATGGTTTTCCATTGAGTTCATCAGAAGCGGTGCTTGCGGAACACCGTCCACCACTGTTGCAGCCGACGTTTGATTGCACGTCACACCGCCGCAGTCTACACCCATCACCGACGATGCAAAGCTACTCGCTGGATGCACTGGCGTATCCAGATGCATGTAACGTGAGCCGCTCACCAAGCCTTCAATCGCCATCGCATGCGGCAGCAAACCTTAACATCACAACCATTAGGAGTAAGCCAGAACTGCAAATAATATCTAACTACAGACCATTCTGCAATATTTTAGCATATTTTTACCGAAAGCGTGTCAAGCTATGGGAGGCAGAGAAGAGTGGGAAGAGGGCGAGGAAAAGCAGCCACTCCCTGTCGACCGCAGCTGCAAACGGCTCCCGAATGTCGGAAAGCAAAAAATCTATACAAACGGTGCAGTCAGTCCCGCGTTTCCCCCAAACTTCGCAAACTTTGCTTCCCACTTAACTGTAGAGAGTGAATTTTCGCTGTTTTCTGATGATGCCTCTTCCTCCCTCGTAAAACTTCGTCCCATACTCTTTGCTTATCCAGTAATGAAATAAAAATGTGGTAAATAATCAAGCCTTTTGAATTTCACCGGGAAACGCAGAAGCAAGTTAAAAATAAAAAAGTATTACGTAAACAATTCAAGACTTAACAGATAAAGAGAAAGGAAACTTTCTCAAAAACGGAGAAAATATGCGCTTGTACAAAACTCTCCAACTGGGCTGATATGCTCGCTGAAACATTTGATCAGTGATCAAACAGGGTGTGTTGGTAGGACCAAGTGATAATGCACATTCCTTCATATGCTTGGACTCTTTACCCACTGTCTGCCACATCCCGCTCATCGAATACAGCTAGCTATGTCGTTCAAAATTTACAATCCGCATTGTATAAACGGCACTTAACTCATCGCCCACCACATTTAAACATGAAACGAGTTGACTTCAACGTAGGAAAGCCTGTGCCAAATTAAGAACTCCGCTAAATTTATTGCACGTATCTTTATCTTATTACGACTTCCGGTTCGCTGTCTGTGACACAGTTAAGGCCTTAAATTTTCGAATACCATCTTCTAAACTGTCCACCAATCAAGAGGAAAAGTGTACCAGAGAAGCTGCTTAGAAGTGGGCCTTGCCATCCCCTTCCCCAACGAAACGGTTTCTAAACCCCCACCAAAAGTGAAAACTGTGAAACAATGCTTTTAAACATGACTAAGCCAACCACCAAATAAATGTTCTAAGAAGATTCGTTACTTTGTCTTTGCAAAATGAGAGATCGGTCGTTGTGAAATGTGTACAATTTTTTTTTGTGCCTTTGTGTATCCCCAGCTCGTTTTAGAGGTTGAAAGTCAATGTAAATTAAAAAAGAAGGTATCCTATGCTGCCTGCTATCTTATTCACAGAATTTCGTAGTGGCAAAAAACTCTGGAATCGAGAGTACTGAACGGAAGGACAGATAGGCAGATACATAGGTGCACACACAAGGAAATGACGTCGGTCGCCATAATACACTTTTACAAAGCGAATTTGCGAAAGCAGAAAAAAACTGTGCACTTATGCATTCACATTTCAGTCAAACAAACCGCTGACAGAGAACTATAGAAATGTTTTTTTTTATTCAAACAAGTTGCAAAGTGCGAAATAAGAAGTGTAGAGTGGGTTCCTTAACCAATAAAAATCCTACAAATGCATATGCAAATTTTTGGGCGCATAAAAGTGCCAATAACAACGATTCAAATTTCACAGCTTAGCTTGAAAATGATATGGGGTTGCTAATTGCTTTTGCCTCAATTTTTGCAAACGAAAATTCATGATTCCAACTTAATTGATTTTCACGTTGGAACTATCGGATAGACAAACAAATACTTATGCATTAATTTCTCTGGTACTGTGCATAATAATCTCGCCGTATATAATTCTGAAATGCAACAAAAAATCCATATTTTCTTCTCCAGTATGAACGAATTCTTTATCATGTCAAGGAAAATAATTTTCGATGAGTTAATTGAAACTGTTGCTGACAAAGATCTAAACTGATATTTAAAGAAATAAAAAACTAATAATGCTACTTGGATAATAGATAATTTACGTAACCACAGTCATGCTCAATCAACCTGCAGTCGTATCAAACGAAGTGATATCAAAAGATTTGCTGAGAACACGTCAAGAGCAGCGTTAGCAAGGCGGAACCGGCAATAATTATCTCAAGAATCTTTGTACAGCGTTCCGATGTTCGAACTCAAAAGCAGTCCTAAATAAAGGAAAGCTTCAGCAATAATAAAGGAACGGAAAGATTGAAGCATTGGGCAAATGCTTTTTGATTCTCACTTAATCAACATTTATGCATATGGCGATAATCACATCAGGATGCAAGCATCTGATATTGTGAAAAACGCGATCAGCCAGCCCTTCATTCACCCATCCATCTTTGGTTCCCATGAAACGTGTGAAACCCGCCCCGTATATGTTTGCTAACATGAATAAACAACAGCTGAGTTCAATTCAACAACGCCCATCGCACATGCAAATATGCAATGCGAGAAATCTGAGCTGCAATAGATGAACGAAAGTATGTTGTCAGAAATGCATGCCCTACACCTCAATCCGTTTTACTCGCTCTACATCCACGTCTCTCCTCCTTCTTTTTATGCGCAAAATTACTTCCAATTTCTTGTGCAAATTTTCAACGGCTCTGCACCGAATTCCTCCTGTGAGAGGTGGATTGGGATAGCTGCCCCCACACGATTCCTTGTTGCGCAAAGGTCATGAAAACAACAATTCCATTCTAACCGATTTCGCCTTCATCCTCGGTCCCTCTATGATGGGATGCAGGACATGAATTCTCTAATTTCTGATGATATCGCGGTGTTTTCACGAAAAAGCAGTTTCAAAGTCGCCTATAGAAGACAAGAGATTGAGGTCCCTGATCCAAAACAAGTATATGCATGTAATTTTCTGACATTTCTAATCAAATGAAAAAAACAAGGTTTCAAACAGACAAAATAGAGTTAGCAATCTTGAATAATTCGCACATTTCAGAGATGTTCAGAGCATAGACAACACAACAATATTGGAAACGAGTGGACAATTTCTCATGTCAAAGTTCTCAAGAATAAAACTGTATCTGATTTTTATCAGGATCCATTTTCCTATATACACAATAATCCCAAGCCATAATCTTACCAAGCTAAGCCATACAACCATACAATAACCTTATCTGGACGACCCCATTATCAATACATTAGACAAATTTTCTTTTACTTCTGACCCCATCGACAGGAATAGGTGTGCAAACGTAAATATAGCCCTTACTCGAATGTCTCATTTGATGGACCGCATGCAAGAATTCACTTATTTGCAAAGCTATGATAGCAAAAAGTAAAGGTGTGAAAGAAGTCGGCGCAGACGCGAGGCAATGGGCTGTCTGTTGTGACAACCACTGACTCTAAGGCAGCCAGCCATCCTTCTACATTCTGCGCTGCTCCCACCATCAAACACCAGCAAAGCCGATCACGCATTTTATGCGGGCTGCAATGCAGACATGCTCCATTCACGCACAACACTGACCATATTTAACAACTCAAGTGGTATCGCTTAACACAACATCTCTTTCCTTCTTCCTTTTGCACACCCCGGTAAATCATATCCCTGCAAGAAAAATAACTAGAAACGAACTTCGTACACACTCACATCAATAAATATTGACATAAAAACTGTGGTCAGCACTACCACTAAACTAAAAACGCATAACAAAATACAGTGCTTCACCTCACCAGCACTGCAGAATTAGTGCATTAGCAAGCTATAAGGAAATTAATATTCCCCTATGCTGGCTGGTCGTTTGCCTGCTAATTTCCGTATTTATATAGCTTTCGCACAGCTGGTCCGCTCACTCATTTGCATCCAACCCAGCATTTTACTACTCCACAACTTACACTCTCTTTAATTGCGTTATTGTTGACGAATACTACAAGAAAAACACAAAATGCCGGTGCAGTTTAGCTCGAAGGCATCGAAAACCAATACCTCATGTTTAAATCCTTAAACAGTAATGCACAGGAACAATTTTTTTGCAAAAATGATTGCATGCTGCAAATGGTTTCCTAAATAACGAAAAAAAATGGAGGGACAGGGTGGATTGAACGATTTATGCGTTGAGTAGACCGTCATTCTTAGACATGGCTCCGACCGTTCCAGGACTCGTTCAGTTTCAGTCTCTGGTACTTATACAGCTGATGCAGCCGCCGCATTCTCCCTGGCGCTACCATCAAGTCGTCCACAAACGCTCACACCGATTACATCTCAAAGCGAAAGTAGTGCATATATCAAGTGAATTGTGCAACGGCGTAATCATTATGTGGTGATACAACAAAACGCCACACCTGCTAGCACTGCGGCAAAGTTTTACGCAGCAAAACTACGGACGCTCATCATATCAGCATGTGCAAGCGTATAATATAACTCTTCCTCCATCAAATTAGCAATATGCAACCAACCAGGGATATCGGTGCGTGGTCGGATGAGAGACGAATCGACGATTGACGGTGGCAGTGGAGGTGCGGTGGGAGCCGAGATCGGAGACAGCATCGTTTCACGATCTCGCCTTTCGCGTAGCTGCTGCTCGTACAGCTGACGTAACCGTCGCTCTTGTTCCAACGCTACCGTCAATTCGTCCACGAGCCCACGCTCACGAGCCTCTTCATCTGCAAATTATGCGTCCACATAGAACATGACAGTCTCCTCTCATTCAAGGAACAAACAGCTGCATGAAACTCTTCTCGATTCTTCGACCGCAGAAGCACAAAGACGAGTGGAAGGTGTTGAAGTTCAACAACTGTGAGGATCTGGAAGAAATACTACCGGGATTATTGTAAATGAATCTTTCAGAATGAATTATCAACACCTCCATTCCCTCGCTATAGTGCATAAAAATGAGCGCATTATATCCTCAAACTAGTAAAAACAAAAAGTGAACAAAACAGCTAAGTAAATCGCAAACAATTCCTGCTGAAGTGGAGCGAGTATTTCAAACGAAGACATCTGTAACGCCCATACCACCATGTCGTGCTTAGCAGATGACTGCTGGACAAACTAAAGGATGTGAGCTTATGTGAGATTTGTCCACATAAGATTGCAAAGCCTCATGAGAGTGAAATGTTTCTCTCGTGTTGCATAATACTTTCGTAAGCTAGATAAGCTGTCAATAAATTGCTTTAAAAACATTCATCACAGCTGGCAATAATGCGTCTGATCGTGAGGGACTGATGAAATACATCGTTTACGTCTTATGCTAGTTGATTTCCCCCTCAACACAGAACACGACATTACAGCCACTTTAATAAGGAGAACTGACATCCTAAAAAACAAATCCCTGCACCTGAGGGAGAAAAAACAAACGCTGGCACCTAATGTTTTGTGAAGAATATGGAAAAAAGTATGTAGCTGTAATCTGAATATGAGCTCGCGCATTAATGAGTGCACAGTTACCTTCAATTCGGCGCTTTTTGGCTTGTATGGCGGCCTCTTTCTCCTCCAACAATCGCATTTTCTCGGCCTGTAGCGATTGAATCAGCTCGGCGGTATGTTGCAATATGGCCGCCTGCAATATGCAACTTGCGTTTCGTGTAAATAACCAACCAATAAAGGCATTGAATGCAATACTTTACGCGCCGTGCGGTGTGAAATCACTTAAAAAGCTGCTTCACTTAGAAATAACATGCATAGCATACCACCTCGACCCCCTTTCCAGCTCCATCCTTTTTCAACAAAGGCTCCTGCCACCTCCGCACCAGCTACTGCATTAAGACATACATCACTCTCTCACGTCCCGTCTAAAATAACAGATGCACTATATTTGCTGGGAAAACAAACATATCTGCGTAAAAGAAGCGGCCCTGTTAAGGAGTACAACCAACCTATGATTCAAGAATTCAGTTTTATTCCGCATTTGCTGGGAGCGTGGTGCTGGGCTGTTTTTGGAAAAGAAAATGAGACAGCCTTTCGCCTCAACATGAGATGCTTGGAGAAGCAAGAAGCTAGAGACTTCGAGTTTTCAAGCATTTAATGTTGCAGAAGCATATTCATACCTTGCTCATTTTCTCGCCGTCCCTCTTTGGCAGTAGAGAGCGAAGATTTTGGAAGCCGGCATTGATGCTCTGCATACGACGTCGTTCGTTGCAATTCGCAATTTGGCGTCGTATGCGGCGATCGGACAACTCATCTCCACCACCCAACGAGCACGATACACCATTTGGAGAGGTATCATCTTCACCTCCCCGGCATGACGATGATGCTCTGAAAGCATCCATTTGCCATAACAGAACAACTCTGAATATCGCATACGTTATTATAATCGCTATCAATGTAGCGGTGATTCTACTTTCGATCTTTTTTCACTCGATCAAAAATTTTATTCATAAAATAACTGTCGACTTATTTCGCATACTGATTTTAAATCTAATCATGCTACACGCTCTTCCCCACACTGGCCATAGACAAAGTCACCCTAACTAGCGGTCCCTTCTCCTCCACCCCTTTCCAAAAATATCGTTCCGAGGCATTCAATCTTCCCATATGCTGTGATTTTATAAAAAGGTGTTAAATTTGGATGCATCAGAAGATCCAGAAAGCCAGCACACTTCTCAAGTCCCTGAGTTGCGGGAGTCCCAAAACACGAAATCTGTTGGTAAGGAAAAGTAACAAGGTCTACTGCGCAGAGTACCTAGCATAGCGAATGGCACAATCTGAAAAGCAGTCTAAAGAAACAAGATTGAGAGTTCAAAGACACTGCTCACATACATATAAAAAGTTTAATGCTTGCCAGCAATATGAAAAATTTATAAACAAGCAAGTTGCAGCATAATATCTACACAATAAGGCTCGCTCAGGAACAATAAAACACATCGTAATAATAAATACCTGCCGGTGTGTTTTGCAACTGAGGCAATCGCTGGGAGTCACCTCACCTCTTTTGGCAGACTAATATTAGGTTATCAGATGCTATTAGAATATAACATTTACTAAAGTGCTGACCAAATCAGAAAGAGCTCAAGAATGCGTATGAGGACAACGCACGGCGCATGCATTGAAAACCAACTCAACTACATTATATGAACGCTGATGCATGTCGGCCCATAATATTAAGCTACAGACAGTATCAACGGGGTCCAATGAATAACGGAGATCGCATCTCGCGTACTTCATCCCCTCATCACCATCTAACTCGCACAGAGGCCCTTAGAGTGGTGAATCTCATCTCTATGTTGCATTCTCAACAGGAAAGACAGGATGGGAGGGAGACGGGGGAGGGGAGAGGAAAGAGAAAAGAAGAAGCTGAAATTGTCCGGTATGTCACGTATCATCCTGAAAAGATGGGTGTGACACCCAAAATGCCCAAGTATCCACAGTGAATGGAACCACAGATCGCTGATTCCAAACTGACTACCACAAAGATTCCTTTTCCAAAAAAAAAAAAAACAAAAAAAAAACCCATCAGATACTTCCTTCATAAGGTTTGCCCACTTGGGCTTTTCGAACAGCAACTAAAAAGCAAAAATTACTTGTTTCATTTAGCTAGAAACAGATGTCGAGAATTAGGGACTATAATGCTTCACTACCTGCATAGAAATTTATTTGCATAAGCTGTAAATTGCTTGTGCTCTTTTAAGAATCATAGTGACACCGACGATTCTGCACAATATCTCAAACACACACACACCATCCCGCACACCATCCGATGAAATCAACCGCCGGTGACAACATTCACCTTCATAACCCATTCACTCTTATCAGTTAATTTCCTTCATCGCTTGCCAGAGATAACCAAATCGACGCCTCTAAATACGCATAAAGTGCACAACGCGTCAAATTCCAGCTGAGACGCATAGGGAAAAAACAATCCCTCCCCACCGCTACACAATCGTCCGTAGTAAATTTACGCCACACGTACCTTTGAACTTTTGCTGCCAGCTGCAAGCATTATGCGAGTGCAAATGTGCACAGTCGGCGATACAAATGTAACGCACAATTTGAAAAGCGAGACACAGACAGTTAGACATGAACGAAGGGTTGATATAGGCAAAAGCTGCTACTTTCGTCGTCGAAGCAGCTGGGAACGATCGAGAAAAATTATACTAGAGGGAAGAGAATGTGTGCGCCGAAGAATCCACAGACTGAGAGAGTTTAGTGAATGGCTTCAGTAAGCGATGAAACTAGAGACCGCAAAAGATGGCAAATCAAATACAGCTGTCTAGAGC
This sequence comes from Baylisascaris procyonis, assembly GCA_037389465.1. Lineage (NCBI taxonomy): Eukaryota > Metazoa > Nematoda > Chromadorea > Rhabditida > Ascarididae > Baylisascaris > Baylisascaris procyonis. Next base: position 1,784,061 of record JAZARR010000154.1, on the reverse strand, counting down.
GAGCCAAAAAAAAAAACGTGAAAAAACGAGCTGTAGCAAAATTTCAAGAAGGAAATGTTCGGGTCGGTACACGGTTGATTTAACATAAAAATGCGATTATCAAACATCTGCTAATCACGATTGTAGTAGCACCTATGGAAATTACTGATTCCCTTAGGATGCAACCATCCCTCAAGAACTTGTGATATACCTCATTTATTTTGTGCAAACGGATGAAAAAGAGAAGAATGAGTAAGGTTTAATGAATCAGACTACATGCTTACGTATAATGACAAATGAAATCATTGTCTCAAACTGGATCGAAACCTGCAATCTCTCGCTTTGCGAGAAGTTCTCTGACTAATCGGCCAGTTCTGACACTTTTATCAGCCATTATTTATTGTGTTGCTTTCATCAGCTCGTCTCTGCACATAAACCAATAAAGCGCATAACATCAAATCTTAGAATTAGGCTGACATTGCATAGAACGGCGCAACGAATTTCACCTGGTTGACTCCTATGAATATACCTTTTTTGCTTTCACAACGGTGACGTCGGAAACGCTATTATTTCCCCGTAGCTCCAATATTTGGGAGAGAGACTTCTTTATTAATCGAGGAAGTTATTTGCCCGATTAGTGATAAAAAAACAGATGGAAATGATCCATACATTCCTCTAGAAGTTTGCCTCTTAAATAAAACTGTTGAGTAATTTATATTAAGTAAAAAAAATTATATACTGGTGAGAAGAAATTCACAAGCGTACATATGCACTGGGAACAAGTGCAAAACGTTTACGTCGAAATTATTTGATCAAAGATAGCAGCAAAAAAAAAGCTTTTCTCTGCATCAGCCCCTATCGTGGATGAACGCATTGCGGCCGCAAATCGTGCTGAAACGACAACAACGACGCAAACCGTTTCCCTTCTTTTTTTTTTGTCGCGACAACCAGCCAGCCAGGCAGCCGTACGCATCTCGTCCTTCACGCATTTTCAAGGGCGCTCCAGCTGATCGACAATCTATTCCACATTGCGCTCTTTCTGCACGTAGGCGTAGCTCTTTTCGATCACGCCATTACACACCAAACGTCAAGTCGTTTCGGTGCCATCCTCACCGTTTCTTGCAATGCGGCTCAGCTGATAAATGGCAAAATACTGACTGATACAACCTTATTGCATTGGGGAATGTCACAAAATGCTTCTTTATAAGTTGAACTTTAAAGCATCACAAGGAAACTGCACTCCAGCAAGAAAACCTCACCACTTTCCACTACAAATTAGTATGAATAGGATCCAAAGGTCTTCATATTTAGGTCATTCCCTCCACTCGGAAACCAAAATCTAAAAAAAAAATGCGCACTATCGTGAATCCTCACTGTGACAGTGGTACTTCGACTGAACTACTTTGAGTACGATACTAAAAAAACTAACGGATGCGATTTAGACTGCGTTTGAAATCAACTTTGATGTGGATGTTGGCAGTAAACAGAACAAATGCAGTAGGAATGAGAGGAGTTGCATAAGCACATCCTTTGATTCAAGGAATGAATGCAAAGAGTAGGTTCACTTCATCATATTCTTGCACAGGCTTATATCACGGATGACGCGTTCATTTATCGAACTAGCACACCTTTGCAACACAATCACCCAAATGAACGACTCCAATTCCTACCAGGTGTGTTCATTTCAAATCACCTGCTACAAGCATAAAAAAACGTAAACTCAATTATACATGGACGATACTGAACCCTATTTAAGAGTCGTAGCAGCGAGCGGCCAATTTAGTGCTTGCTTGCTCATCACTGCATAAATAGCCTACCCTCCCCGACACTGTAAACATGCATCATGTTCACTGATGCCACGCTTCACGGTCAAGCTGAATGGAAAGACCCAGACGTTTAAAAGATTCGAAATGATGGATTCTGGGGGCAAGCTTTAGACTTCGCCATAAACTATAATTCAGGAAGAAAAATTAATGTCAATGGCAAAGCAGTTTTGATTACCTGTTCTTTTTTCCTTTATTGAAAGTACGCACTTTCTGGCAATAGGGATACTCTGATTTAGACTTCCGATGACCTAATTCAGATGCAGTCATCACTTTTCCTACTTCATCAGGCTCGACATAGAAAGGCGACGGGAGTTCATCAAAGGATGCATGGCAGGACCGCATTTGTGCTTTGGTTCCGCATTCTTCTAGTCAAAAAATCTTTTGCGCAATTTCATCACCATGCAGCTACTTTTGTTCCATCATTTAGAGTATTCCGTATCCTTGCACTGTAAACTTCACAAGTTCCCTCTTCCAGAAGTTTACAGTAAGGATTTTCGATGCTGTAGAGGAGCACAGTCCCATAACACTCCCCCTCTGTAGGATTTCAATCGGATGCGATTTCATTCAGCTTCAGCCAATGACACTGCGTGGGTGGATGAGAACAAAACGAGCACGGAGTGAACGGCGACCAACGCGATGAGTGCACACTTCATTTGCGCTCCTGCAGAGCAGTCAACACAGCTGATGTGCAGCTGTTTGCCAGAGTCACCCATCAAGAAACCACCTGTCCTCCAACCAACTCTGCAAACCATCATCCGGTCCTGCATACTAAGAAAACTTAACTCCTTTTCAAACTCACCCGAAGGTTCCCTTATAAAAACAAACAACGCAAACACAGCCCTAAATCATTTGAAACTGCGACACCAATTCACAAATCAGAGAGCATACTCGTCGCTTTCTTATCAAGACGGCTAGCAAAAACTATAGTGTACAACTAAGTTTTGCCTTCATCCAATATTCCAGATTATTAGGGAGACGCATAAAAGATATGAAAAACATTCGATTCAGTGAGGGATCATTATCTCGCCTTTGACTCCATTCGAACTCCATATATTTCCCATTTCTTCGTCTTCCTCTCGACTTTTTGGGAGGTTCCAGATTGGTCCTCAAGAATTTCACTTTATGAAGGACACCTAATGCCCAATGCGGATCCATCATTTGTTATATAATCCACCAATTAGGGCCGGAATAAGTGCAGCAAACAGATGTGTTGGCATAAGCACACATACAAAAATAGATGCATACAAGCGACCTAAGGATGACGAAGTATGGCTCTCTACAGCGAAAGTATAACTAGTAAGGATTGCCTACAAGATCTCAGATGCAATTCGCCATATCGGAATAGCGACAGATAGTAAAGGGAAGGGAAAAGTTTTATTGTGTGAGTTGTTGCGTTTATAGGTATAAATATGCATAAATGGGCAGAGCGGAGGAAACAATGCTGAATGCTGAATTTAACAAAAAAAAAAAAAAATAATAATGCACATTGCAAAAGTGCCTCTAATGTATAAAGCATTCAAAGAAATTAAAATCTAGAGTGAATGCTTAGCGGCTATAAATACTCGATAAGAAAGTTTTCGAGGAAAAAGACAGCTCCAAAAGGATTGAAAGTCTAGCAATAAAGCCATTGGCACAACGGAATGTGGGAGAGTCACGACGCATTCGCCCTGCAATCGCGTTCCTACACACAACACCGATTTGCCTACCCCACTGTGAAGAATAACATGCCTGTACTTCCCCATCCGCCCTGTACACCGCTACATATATACTAAAAAGCATTTTTGTAGGTGGAGAGCGTGTGCTATAAAAGTGAGTCTCCGGTAGAGCTTGAACAGTGCTATTTGTATGTTAGAAACACTCAACAAGAGTCAATGTGAACTGGTGAGATATCTTAATCAATGGAATAGCTTAGGAGGTAGTGTGTTCTATACTTTACAATCTGATGTCGGAGCCGCTCAAAGATGGCATATTTTGGCGTACGTGTTATTTATTTCGTGCATTCTGCGCAAACGTGGCAATGGATGAACGCTGCATCACACTGTCGTACGTAAATGCTGTTTTAGAATGATTATAGGGCGCAATGGGGTTCGCATGCGTGCGTGCGTGCGCAGTGTTTCACGTAAGTTATTGACAGCCACGTGCGCTTGGCGTCGATCAAACTGCAACTGTGTTTGCAGGCCGGAACGCCCGAAAATCGTTGATTAGCGTTGCGCCGTTTCACCAGCTGCTACTACGATGCAGGATCACCTATTGCTCGTTTGCAATGTTACAACACGGCTTTATATAAATGAATGAAAGTTATAATGCCCCGTAGGAGTAGCACTGCTCGGCGTTCCTACAACCAGACGAATGACTTGAGATTTTCTGAATATAATCGGAAGAGCGAGTTGTTGTATCACATTACCTTCTTGAGGAAAAATAAAAACATGAAGGAAGGGGTGCTTTATAATGGCAATTCTGTAGGCACTCTCATTTCACTGCATTTTTGCAGTAATAATCAACGCATTAAATTCAAACATCCAATTCGGTGTTCTTCAGTACCAACCAAAAAACTTCAATTGCAGGCGTTAGATATTGGCATTTGAATAGTCGACCACAGCTTTATGCAAATGGTTTCCACGACTGCAAAAGTAGGAAAACTTCGCACATAAAATATGCTTACGAGACCCTTGTAATGCCGTTTCTTCTAACTTTTCGCTTTCAGCTTTCTTGCTTTTCCCACATCCATGGCATTTCCTCACTTCCACAAAAAATGTCATGAATAAATTACAAAAGAAAGATGCAGTAGTAATCATAGACCTGAACTTTCTTCTTGCATACCACTAAAGAAGATTGATTTCACGACTAGTCGTTTTACCTATATGAACCCAACTGAAGCAGAGTTGAAGATTGTGCAAACAATGGTCCGACTGCAATCAGGCACGCACCACACTATTGCATACTCGACAATGTTTTGCACTTCTAGCAGCTACCACACCGATGTGAAACCTCTCGCGCAGCATTTTACTGCGTTTTGGCAGCACTCCAGTCGGACAGTGGCATTTTGCCAAGTTGCTCGAGCGCGCCTCTTCGCAAACATGCCTATAGGATTAGTGGTGAAGAGTGCGAAAAGGCGAACCGAACGATCGCTGCAACGTACATATACTAAGCACGCGAACGTATTGCTCTCTCCCGTGATACGATGCACCCATAATCTATGAATGAAGTGATACAACTACAATACACCCACTTCATTATGCAAATAAATAGATGGCGAACGAATTGGGTGAAGGTATTTATCACTCTACAGTACTACTTATATACATCACAGTCAACATCACCTGTTTCACACTGCAAAACACTTCTGTATCAGTGATCGTCAGTACACCCCTCCCCTTCCCCTACTGCTACCACCACTAACACAAAAACCTATTAGTTGTGTATATGTTTTAGCTATGCGATCGATCAAGACAATAGGCACAACTCGCCTTAATGTTGCATTACGGGCTTCGTTTATTACATGAGCCATGCAATTAGTTGACTGTGTTGCATGTACTCTATAGATCTCTGTTCCGTATTAGCGACACAGATTTTCCAAATGCAGAGTACACTCTACTCGGCCATAAAATTATAATTTAAACATTGACATGTAATACCCGGAGCAAGGTAAACGGTACCGCCAACGTGTACTGATCATGATCTACGGCATTTCATGACATCTTCTACGTGCGTAAAACAGGAAAACGCATTAGAAACATTGAGTTAAAGTGCTCTAATTGAAGTATTAGACGAATCAGCAACCATTACCTGCATTGGTTTCCACAGCTATTAGTTCTTTTTCATTTTTAATTTGTACAGAAATTGTGCAATCTGTCCATTGAACATGGGAAAGAAAGTACCTTCTGGAGGAATGTGTCCATTGTGCGTATTCGTCATCCTCGTCGTTCCCACTCACTTTGCCACTGCTAAGCATGAATTCCTCGTCAGCACTCTCCGATCGAACCATCTTTCCAGTTGTTAGCAGTCGACCTGGAATTGTCACGATCCGCCAAGTTGCCGCCCAACTGCAAACTTCGCAACCTTGATACAATGAGCGAACCGAAAAGCACTTGACGCTCAATGGCATGAAACATTTACGAATACAGTGCGGCCTTTGTACGTTATATGCTATCCTTCCCTCCCCCACACATATGTCAGGTAGATCAGTCGACTAGAGATTGAACGCGAATGGTGCGCCGTACAGTGTACGACAAAGAAGATTAACAGCATACAGGCAGATCAAAAGGCTACCAAGCACGCTCTTGATGCTAGCCTGAGGCAGAATCGGGAGGATACAAAAGGGGCTGGTGGCTCGCCTATTTATTCTAACTTCTATACTGGCCTTAAGCCCAAATGGGCCTACGAGTGGCCGTCGGAGTGCGCGAGGTGATCGGGGGCTGCATGGAGTTCGACTACGGGATCGTGCTGGCGATTCCAGCTACTCTATGCCCCTCCCTATTTGTCACCTAATAAACGGTGATAAACTGTTCGCTCCCCTATACCTGTGCCGTCTCGCAATTTACACCGCAGCTCGACACTTGATGCAGATGCTCAAGGAAACCTGGCCAATTAGACGAGCCAAATGCGGCTGACCTTACATGTATGAACGGAACCCCTTTGAAAGCGTGACTTAATACGAGGAGCGTTAGTTGTGCAAGTGGCATAGATATGTCCCACGTACACCACTACGCATTGCAGAGTAAGATCACAAAGTACAGATAATTTTGATACTTACTGAGAGCGTAATAAGAATAAGAATCAATAACGCTTCTATACTAGTCTGTTCATCGCCTCAACAATCATTAAACACGTATTGTCAAGTACGATGTTAAGATATCATCCTTTCTGAAGAACCTTTCATGACCCAAACCTATAAGTTGAGAGAAGAGCCATAAAAATAAAAGAAAAGAATCTAAAATACTAACAACGTGCTTTAGTCAACCAACAGGATTATAATACACTCAGGAATCGTATTGAAATTTTAGCAGGATCGGCAAGATTATAACAGAGTTAATGAAATTAGGGGTCGTGCTTCCAGTTGGGATGCATCCTAAAATAATATTCCAATTTCATGGAACCTGAATCAAAATGGCAGAATCGCGAAATGCATGAGATGTAGGCAAAATGAAAACCCTCTAGAATTGAAAATTTCCAAGTGCCCTATCTGGAAGTTTTGGAAAGCGACTCCTTCTGCTTCGTTATAAATAAGGAGCTGAATAGGCTACTGTGGGTCAGATTTCATTGGATAAATCGCATAAAACACTCGGATAAATAGTGTAAAAGTAGTTCGATGGACTCGAAAAGTGCCTGCAATTATATCCACTCAGCAAAGTGCAATTTGCGATTTGAAAACGAAATGCAACGATAACGGTAGACAGATTTTTGGTGAAGTGAGATAACAATGTACGACACCGTTCAATACTACGACCTCGTTGATTTTAAATATTTAAATAATGGCAGGAGGAATAACATCATCGAAGCATGAACATCCTAACATAATCAACTGCATTCTGACGATTGCATTGCAACTGCAATCAAGAATGCAAAGAATTGCACTTTGGGTTGCTATAATAATCTAAGATCAGCTGCACTCCGCAACTGATATGATCAATGATATATCCATTTAAATAGCGCATACCGCTGACAACAATATGAATACGAACATATGAAATGCAAACTACGCAATAAACAAGGCGCTGAATAGTAAAATTCAATGAAACAAATCATTACATCGTTGATAAAAATAAACACTGCAATAAGATAAGCCTGCAATTACGGTCATATAATAACTCTATGTAATATTTGATAAAACAATAATAACTGCAATGATATCACTTAGTTATAGCTTCTTCATCTTTTCTTGCATCTATACAACAAAATTACACCTTATGACTGAGTTAACGATTCAAGAAACATGATAAAATTTTAATCTATGCGGATCCGCAGCGACAAAGAGACAAGCAGGCAAGCAGGCAGATGCACACGATGACAGACAGTGCCAGAGAGTTTTTTGGTGGATGAAAAATATAGTAAAGAAAAGGTTGATTTTTGGAATGTTTAAATCCCCACCAGTCAAGCAATGCTAAAAATGTCATTTTCAAAAAGCCTAGAATCTTAGGGCTCATTAAGTTATGAGTCTGGAATATTTCATTCTTCGAGAAGTGATATTTTTGAGATGCCCGCGCTCGAAAATCGAAAAGTATGACAGTGACCCAAAGAAAATTTTAAATTCTGACGCTTCCAAGGAGGGAATATCAACGAAAGCTTGAACTCGGGCAGTAACACGAAAATTTCTGGCATTCATTTATCTGCTCACATCGATCACTTCAAATTCCTAAACTCAATAGCGGCAGGAAATTGATGAGTGAAGAAAGAAGGAAATGATACCTATAGACCTGGATCGCTAGAAGATATATTTCATATTTAGGTAACTAGAATACGGCGCAATACTACATCGCATTATAGGCGTGAACGAAACACTCAATTCTCTTCCGGCAAATTCCTGAAGCAATGTTCAACATGCAATACTTGCACTTTATTGCTCACCGCATACACTTTATTTATTTTAGTCTCAGCAATATACAAAAATTTTGAAACGAATAAAGGAAAGGAAAATGAGTACATGTTACCTACCCTCCCTCCCCACCGGGGAATAATTGAATCAATTCCTCAATTAAGACTGCAAAATAATCCCAATGATGCATGCAGCGAGCACATTGACATATAAAACACTTTTATTTGAAGTAGTACATAGATCCGCTTGATTAAGAAACCGTCGCTTTCTATTTATCACAAGCGAATCACATTTAATTCCAACTTCCTCTTATGTGTCATGATTTTGCACTATTTTCTATCGTTTTATAGCGCCTTTTCTACCACAAAAAACAGCAATGCTGTCACTCAGTGATGTATTTAAACGGATGCAAACAATGCACTCCCATGCACCTAACTCTTTTTTTCTTGTTCGTGTATTTTTTCAAATAAGTGGAATTTCTCGCTTGAAAAATTTGGGTATATTTTTAAAAAAAAGTTTTGCTTGGAATTCATCTAAGTGGAATTGATCTCTTTTGTAATATGCAAAAAAATCCAACCTGCTTTTCCCACACTTCATTCACTTAAGGCAAAAATTTCGTTAACGAAAAGAAATTCCTGCATAGGTCGCTGCTTTCACAATTGTATAATAATCATAATGTTGCGTATGCCTGCCACTATCAAGCTATGTGTTTTTCTATCTACATCACCTAGTCAAACCCATCCCACTAATAGTTTTTGATTGCGTGGTCAAAGAAATTCTCACACTGTTTATCGGTTTAAAAAAGTTCGCATGCTTAAAACGACATGTAATTTTCCACATCAAAGGGGGCGAGTAAGGAACGGGGGGAAGTGAAGTGATCGCACATGTTAAAAAACAAATACTGTTTAAAAAAGAAACGAATTTAACGAAAAATTATTTAACGTGTTGTAACGCAATACTTTCCGACCTCAGCTCATGGCTAAGTCTTCGATCAAGTTATTTCCGCATTGAGTTATTCCTTACCCACCACCGATCTAAAATCCTTTTCGCAGGGCTTTATGAATATATAAGCACAGCGACTAATAATACTTTTATAGTGGCAATTAAAGATAAGCAATGTAAAAACAACAAAACACATGTAACGAAGACGTTATTAGAACTACTCGTCATGAACGTGTACACATCCCTTGCAAAATATGTTTTCATTAAGGCTTACTGCCTACAGACAATCCATTCAACCCTTCCTCAGCCCCCCCCCCCCTCCCCTTTAATGGACTCATTAGAAGAGTGCTACAACAAAATGCTATTGCATTGAGAAGAAATAGTAGACAAGCTTAAAAATAACAAGACTTATGTCAACAGAGCAACGGATGAGAAGATGAGTGCAAAAAGTGGCAGAAACGAACGATGCGACGCCCTTCAGCTGGCTCACACAATGTTGCAACTTGTAAGAATATGCGAGCAGCGGCACACATTAAACCTGTTTCGAGGAAGAACGCCGTCCGTCATTCACCTATTGCGTCCCCCACAAAATAACTCCACTTCACAACCAACACCTCTTCGCTTACAGTTAACGTACTTGCAAATAGTCAAAGAAAATATGTGAATAAATCTCATCATCTATCAGCAGTTAGAAACAATTGGCATTTTGAGGAAGTCATTACACCATAGCGAAAATACGCTCATTCCTCGAACTTAAGCTCATGCCATGAATACACACTTTTCGAACGTAGATTCAATGAGCATCCACCTCCCATCTATGAATTTCCTCATGGAATAGAGATTCCAACTTGCATCACAATGGTTATAAGAATTCTATTATGTACTGATCATTTTTTTTTTTAATTCCAAGGAATTCTATAAGCTTCCGTTTCTCGCAGCTTAAGCATCTTGAATAAATATACCATGAAAAGTCGTTAAACCACCAATAAAATTACATATATGCAAAATAGAGAAATTCAACCATTCTGCGACGCTTTACCACATAAATAACATATGGATAATTTGCTTTCTGCACGCACTTTCATACGTATATTCTAATCCATCAAAAACCTTTACCAGCTAAATGATCTTCCAACAACAAGTGTAACGTGGCATTGATAAAAATTGAATACTTTTCGTAATTTCCATACACATTTTCATTTCTTTTCTTTTATTAGGTTTAACTGTCATATTTCAACGAAGACAGAATGCAACAACTCGTATTTAAATAAGAAATAACGAGGATTTTGCTTTGGCTGGCTGTGAGTTTGGAGATGACTCCACTATAGATAACAATATTCTAATCAACGGAATAAAGTGATAACGACAGGAAAAGCAATAGAGATACCGAACTTTTCTGTTTCCAATCTTTTTTTAATCCGAGGATATGCCAATGATCTAATTCCCAACAATCTCAATAGAATTAATGCCAGCTGAAGAAGTTGCATAGTTGATGTATGGCACATACGACTATAATGTATCTTTATTTTCATTTCTACTGCATTGGTGCAATTTATTTGTTTCTACAGGATAAATATAAAGTTGCAGGATTTGAATATTCTGAATCGAAAATATTCAGATATAAAATATTTCATGCAAATTATAATAAACTTGTGAGTTGGGTTATTATATTCACAATAAAACTACGCCTTCTATTAGAACAAATAAACAATTTTTTGAGCTAAAAAAAACATTGCATATATTTGGAGATCTTTTCCGCAATTATATTTCAACAAAAAACTCAAGAAAATGCGTCAGTTTTATCAGTGAAAAATGAATGAGAGTTATAGAATACAGTTGAGTTTATCTTCATAAAACGTTTCAGTGTTTACGAAGCGCACAAAAAAAAAAAACGATGGGCAATGTTTACGATCAACAAAGTTCTTTGATGCGATCAGTGCAGAATTATTTGCTGACATAGCTATTGCCGATGCAAATGGGAAATAATAATTCATCAATTGAATTGACAAAACATTCACCAATCATGTTTCGTGATGTCATTTTTTAAAGTTATTGGACGAGATAACTGCACTATAAGTAAGATTCACAGTCATCTTACATCAATTAATTTCATGCAAAAAACTTTACGACATAACCGAATTCATATTGCTGAATGCTACAGATTTAAAAGATAACTGTGATATGTGATTAGGGAATGAAAATGTTGAGTGGAAGAGATACGGTGCATGGGAAAGAGGACAGTATTGATTAGTAGTTTCGATATTCGTCACTGAATGTGATTAATGGGAACGACATGTATAAAGATGTCACAAATAATGTTTTTTTTAATATCTTTAGGTCACACGAATCACCCAATGAAGATCAAAGCATTTCTCGAACTGCAATTATCTCCTAAGTTTCTTCTCTTCCGGCAAGAGTACTTTTCTGATGATTATTTACTGTCAGCGAGGGTGAGAAATAAAGGGAGGGGAAGAAGCACCTCAAGGGAGGCGAAACTGTTTCTATATTGCAAAGGCAAGTGGAAGGAGAGGACGGGGAACAATGAACAGCGCAAAGCCAACAGTGCTTTTCCCCTATCCTCCTCCGCCATAGAGCGCTTCCATACCTGCGAGGTATCGTGGGTGCTATAACTGCAACACATTTCAGCTCATAAATACTTCTTCGATCTCTGTCAATGCAAAAATTTGCAGTACGGCATTAACTTAAGTGGTCAAGATCGATTTTTGCGCGAATAAACGTAAGCTTTCTTCACTTTCATGCAAAAACAACGATTCATTATCATTTGATATTTCACCCCAATACGTTTACCACAATATGGTCCCATAATGCGGTCTTAGAGAGCCATGTATATCACAAACGTTGGTGTATCGTGAGGGGATTGCGAGGGGGAAGGAGTTGCTCGCTTATTCGCACTTAATGCAGAAATGAGAAGTTCGGTTTGCAAAAAGTCTGCAAAATGCACTACACAGTTGCTTGCAAGAAAGTCGAACATTTCGTTGTAAAACACTTGATAAATTCCCTTTGCGCTTTCCTATCTTTATAAGGAGTAAGAAGTCGCTATAAAGAGGAACGAAATAAAGAAAGAAAACGACAAGACAAAGTCCCTATCGTAAAAAGAGGAAACAAGACTTGATAGGACGCAGAATGCATATTGCAATAGCAACTGAAAAACTAGTCTCTCGAGGCGATCAAACATCATAACAGCTGTTATCACTGATCACTCCACATAAATCCGCAAAATTCGTCAATGCAAAATCATGTCTTTACGAGTACCTAGTGCACCCTTTCTACGTTCTATAACTTACTACACAATTGTTGGCTATTATTTTAGGGTCGCTCACCTTAATACACCCGTGTGCTCGGTTTCAACACATTCGAACTATACTTCTCATGAAAACACAAGCATATAAGTAAATAAAACGCAAATATAGGGGACTGAGTCTAAGCAAAATATTGCTTCAATAAACATTTCACTGGTGTGGAATAGCAAATCATAAAGTGAAGCGCACTTGGTAGTTGTAATGTCTTTTCAAGAGATTGACGATCAGTTGAAGTCACTTGGTGTGACTTCAGGCCATGAGTGCAACTTCAGGTCGTTCTCCATCTAGCAACACTAGCAACACAAAAGACTGGAATGTTTGAGCAATAAACAATGATAAAAACATCATTAGTAATGATCATTCACACAAGTTCGAATGCAAAACATTTACGCAATACGAAAAGTAAAAATGATCCGCAGACAGACACATACAGACACAAACAACATAAACAGGCACACACCAACAGACATCGTTGGCGAATTTTCAAAAAACTGAGCGACAACGAACATTTCAACGCAATTTTGCGGGTGGAACTCCGAAACGCGTGCGTGCTCACTGCGTCGCAACGCTATAGAAAAATGGCGCGTTGCGGTTGAGAGAGAGGAAAATTTTGCGCGAATAGAAGCGTACTTATAGAGACGCTCACGCATACGCACGCGTGTGGTGCATGATGTTCTTCGATCATAGGATGCGCGTCCCGCCCATTATTCGTAACGCGACGAGGAGTTGTGCCGATGGTGCGATCAAATGTGTTTGTAGAGCATTATTGCTAGAGATGAAAAGTTTGAGTAGAGAGAATAGATAAGACAACACAAGTTACGATGTGTGTATGCGTGTCTGTGTGTTGGGTGATAATCGACGTCATAAAGTGAGTGAGCTGATTGCAGACGAATTTCAGAGAACATTGTTTCATGAAAAAATGCAGGAAATAGAAAAACGTTTAATGAAATGTGTGATATCATTATGAGGGATTTAAAAAAAAAGTTTTGCGGCAATATTTGAATGATGCAAATGTTGAGGAAAAACGAAATTTTAGATTCACCTATGGAACATCGATCACTTCGGCCGATTTACGGTTGCCTTCTCCAGGCAGTAGCGCCACATCAAAGATTTTATTTGCGAACAAGGACATTTGAAATAAACGGAAAAATAAACATAAACATGTTTATTTCACGACAAATAAAGCATATAAATAAGCTTTTGAAAAACCCAAAAGAATTTTGAGAATAGAAGACAAACCGCCATGCCGAGAGCACAGCTTTGAACATGACAACTCACCAATCACAACCAACGTGAAATGGTAAGGAGTTCTAAATGGGAAGGACAACACAAATAGTAAATGAATCGAAAGCATCATTTCGATTTGCTACCTTTATCTTGATTTGAAGAGGGTATAACTTTGAGCACATTGAGAATTTTGCGAGTGAGAAAATACTTCCGGGGGGGGGGGGAGGGGAGGGATTCCAAGAAAAGAAACATGATGAACTTGAAGCGTAAATATAAATCAAACTGAGTTTCGGGTTATTCGTTTTTTTTTTTTTTCGGTTGGCTGCATTGTTATTGCAAGTAAACATTCCTCACAAAAGATTATTTCTTGCAAGTAAACTTCCGATTGTATTAGTTCACCGTCATAGTCTTCAAAATTTCAACTTCGACGAACTTCGGACATCCACATTTCACTTTCAAGCGGAAACGATTGTAAAACTCAGGTCCAGTTGGAATGCGCGCCAGCCAGCTAAGTTGAAATGATACGTGCTTTTTGTAGTTCTTGGTATTTTTGCATTCAGATAGGGCCATTAGGAAGGGAAACCAATTGGTTGGGTAAATTTCGAAGAAAAATTCCGCTTCGAAGCCAAACCGAAACACTTGCAGGGTAGGATTTCGAAACGGTTCAGATTTTTATTTCTAAGTCCCATCACTCAAAAAAAAAAAAAAAAAATCACGTAGCTCACCATAAATTTTACTAGAATAGCTTGTTTTCATTCTTGGGTTGAACTACTGAACAGGTAAACAGAGAGACAGACACGTACACATAGGTGCACACCATAATGGGGTCTTGTGAAATTACTCAAAACCATCTGGAAATGATTCAGATAGGGCTGGAGTGGGGAGCAGAGGTGTTCGAAATACAGATCGAAAGCACTTTATATATAAATCCCAGCAAGTTGCAAATAAACGCCACTCCAAGTGACCTAAAAGACGTATAAGTGCTACTCAATAGGTCACATCATCCTGGACTAATTAAGCGTTTAAGGTTTATAAAATTTTAGCGAAACAATTACCATTCCAGGTGGAGGAAGTGATGAAGTGCCACGAACCATAAGAAGCCTCTGGTTTGCCAATACTGTTTCGTACGATGAGATCTCTCCCACATCGTCGTATGGCCTCTTCGACGAAATCGAATTTTCTAATTTGTAGCCATAGATGGATGCATATCAACCAATCCTTCGTTGATTTCGACTAGTGCTTCACAACAGGACGTTTGCACTTCGTCGATCACGATCGCAGATTAAAGACTAATCGAATATTTAGTATTATTAAAAGCTGAAACATTATTCATAGAAGACGATTTTTAGTGAGTATAAAAGGAATTTTTGGGAAGGAACTCTGTGAAGATCGGTGATTATCCTACCAATTTGTTCAGGAATTTCGATTGCGGACGAAATTGGGGTTATTCATCGTAATATCAAGGAAGACAAAGATTTGAAATAACTCAGAATTCTAATAAAAGTGGAAAGGGGCTACCATGTAAAGATATAGTTTAATAATTAACAAGTTGATTAAATGTTTCCGACAAAACGCGGTCAAATAATCTATCAAATTATCAAATATTTTATAAGTTGCCTTGAACCTGCTTGTAGATCTATTCCACCATGGGCGTTTCAGGAGGTTATCCATAAGCAAAAAGAATACTGAATCGATGACTTTATTGCTCTCTGTTTTAACCATTGTACCTGCAAATATTTTTCATTGGGTCTTTATATCTATGTGTATGTACATATCCGTCTAAACATCGCTTCCAATTCACTGAACAACGAGGCCATGATGAGGAAATTCAATGACTATTACCTCGACCATTGATGCATCCCAGATTTTATATCAATATTCACTTCCATAGAGACTATAAATAATTGAACTTGTTGAATTTATTATACTGCGGAAAACTTGACAAAGAAATCTAAGATTGGTCATGAAGACCAGTTCTTCTTCCAGGAATTGTTCACTTGACCGGTTGGTAGGGGTAGCCAAAGCAGAATGGGCGAAACAGTAATGAGGCGAGTAACGGAGGTTGAGGTGAGGCTTCATCCGTTTAGTTGTTGTTGTGCTCATCATTCCGTTATTTTCGTGAGGTGAATTTTTGAAAATTCCCCGGCAATTAAACGAAATCTCGAATGATATGCTGCATATTTTGAAGATTTCTGCCAATGTCACTCATATAAATTTATTGTGACTCTTTACAAAATGACATTTTTAAAGCGCAATATGTTGGTGTTGTCTCTCTGCATGTGTCTGCCGTTTGCTGTCCATATAGTTTAATATTACAAGCCATTGAAGCTAGCACAATGCAAGTTGCTGAATATGATTCAAACCGCGTTTTTTGTTATTTTCGATCTTCTTAAATATTCTATAAAAACTTAGTACTTCAACAACTCACATAATACGTTTCCACTTTTTTGTAAAATGATGCACAATATGGCGTGACATGTACTAGTGGAATTTGTGAATGAGCTACTCTAGAACATTTGCAATGCGTGCTGGAAAAATGAAAGATTTATATTTTAATATACCTCTATGACATAGCTTGGAATCACCTGAAATTAATTGATAATTTGGAGTACAACCTATAAAATCCTCTTATTTCGGTGATTATGCCAATGTCATATTTGAGTGCATTCAAACCTTCAAGTGGCGTCAGCGAATCTTCACAGTCTCCTTTCATTTATGTCGGAGTTGAGAGTTGAGAGTGATTTTCGAATATTTAGGCTCTCATTGAGAATCTGAGATCACGAAAGAAACGAGGCGTTCGATGAGGCGTAAAACAACCATATCATTCCCTTCTAAAAAGATTTTGCATTAATCAACGACAGCATTCCCTTGCATTGCGTCGCTTGTTTTTCAACTTCAGTACTACTTTCGTTGAGTACTTATGACAACGAGTAACTCATGTGTTATGCGAAATGAACGTTTATGCGCATTTTTTGCCCATTATTTTGTTACGAAATTTTACGGCTATTGGCAATGCAGCACTTTTCCTATCATGGCATTTTGTTTAGCTCATCGACATACGATGCAGCTCGAAATAGCCAAAAGTTGTCCAAAACTCGCGGCAAATATTTAGACGTCCGATACTTCCTCGTTGTCTCAGCATTCCTCTCCTCGCTTTTTGAAGAACTTTTTTTTTTTCACCCATTTCGTGTGTCTTTGCATGCATTTTGCGAATTTGGTTTGAAAAGTGCAATATAGCGGTGCATGTTCAAGCGTATCAACGTGCATATCAAATCTGCGTGTTCATCTCTGTAAACTCTTTTGTGTTATTTCCTAAAATTCGGAGATTTATAAATGCTAAAAGGGACTAAAGAATTTGCATACACTTCGTATTGATCAGATTTCCGTTTTACACCTACTAAATCAGGGAACAACGAAACTTTCGCAGAAGGTTTCTAAGAGTGATAAGGTCAAATAAAATTATGAGGGCATTATTTAGCATATTTAATCATCTGCTGATAATTTGTGGAATTGTTTGGCTATTTGAATGGAATGTGGTGTTTGTCGTGTTTGACACGTACTTCCATTTCTATGCTTCAAGCATTATCCCTTATTATGAAAAACTCTGTTTAAGTGAGTTCAATGTCGATCCTTGAAAGCACCATTTTGCTCACGTTCATCGAGTCTGAGCGCATAGCGTAGCGAACGCTCACGTGTTTCTCTGCCCTCTTCGTCTCAAACCTGCTCGGCAACTGATACATTCACATGAGTACTCCCCGTACTAAGTCGCGTACGCAAGTCGATGATTATTAGTGCCCCAGCACCGCGGAGATGGTGTCGGTGTTAAGCCCCGTCTGCATAAGACGGAACCCAGGGCGGTGACCCTTCATCGAATGACTGACAAGGGGGAGGTATGAGGCTCAAATCAGTCGAAATAATTTTGTTGGGAGTGGTATGGATGAAATGTCACTCAGTCGTTTTTGTGCTCAAGTTTTATTATAATCCTGGAACATCTCATCTCATCTACAAGCAAGAAGGTATACTTCGATGACTGATGCGAATGCGATTCATGTGAAAATAAAGCTCAGAGGACAATACGAAAATTGTTGGTCACAGTTGAAGGCTAATTTTCAGAATTTTTATAGGAAATGGGAGTTATGATGTGGAAAGTTGAAATGATAAATTCATTGAATATCGAAATCATATAAAACTGTTGATTTGTACAATAAAAAATATTGGTTTCTCAATAATATCATGTATTGATAAACCGCAACGTGCCTTTCAGCCAAATGGCCAATTTGCTACACTATCCTCTTTGCCTTGTTCAAAGATCACTTTTTCATATAAATACCCATCCAAGGATCCCATTTCAAAATTATTTTGCGTGCTATATAACGGCAAGTGTTTTGTAGGATCGCATACTATAATTGTCAAATGAGAAGCACATTGTTAGGGAATAGAACATTTCGTAAAATAACAGATGCACATATGAATTTATTTAAGAGAGAAATGTTTCCCGAATAGAAATGAGAAGAATCCTCGTCTCGAGTCTCTGCGTCGAACGTGTATAAGGTGATGAGGTTGCTTCGTATCGCATGCAACTCGCATTACCAATGGTTTTGGATCAAACTGCAAACAGTTATAATAGTCATCTTGTAAACAAAGCTTTCCTGATCATTTTATTATTATTCAGCATTTCTGATAATTTGAGATAAACGACGATCTTAAACTATCCAGTGGGTTCCTTATCATTCTTCTGTTTAAGGATTTCTTCAATCATGATAAAATATCACACACATTATCATTCACGATAAAAAGGTTCGTTAAAAAGAATCTGCGTGCATTTCATTTTTAGCGCTTATATATATATATATATATATATATATATATATATATATATATATATATATATATATATATATATATGTATGTATATATATGTATATATATATATATATATATATATATATATATATATATATATATATATATATATATATATATATATATAGAATAAACCTACACGCTGGATATGAAAGATTGAATAGTGCTTGCTGTTATATCTGCGAAAATATAGTAAAAACTGCTAACTGTTCGACTTTTATTACAACAGATAGTTCGCTACTTCCTATTTATACATTCAACGTGCGCCGTTATTCATTGTCTATGGAGCCCGAAAGAAGAAAAGGAAACCTGTAAGGAATTGCATGAGGAGCGGGAAGAGCTGTTCCGTCGAAGAATGCTTTTGACTGGAAAAGGTTGTCCGGCACTTGCACGAATCCGTGCCATCTCACGTTGACCGATTGTCGTGGCATCTGGAGCTAACTTTGGCTCACGACTGTTGCTGGAGCGCAAAATTGCACGCATGCTGCAATATCCATATGAATGCTTTGAAAGAAAATGAGCAAAATATGATCGGAACGTTGACCCCACAGCACTTACGAATCTACTTCCGATTGAAGATGCAGTTTTCAAGCAATTTCTATTTGTTAAATTCAAGAAGGAAATTAGGGATGTTGCCAAAATTTGCAGTAATATAGAGCACCAAATTTCCTCCTTTTAATTCAGTGCTATTGTTCCGTAAACTTCACAGAGATCGATATATGTGAGATTCGTTTAAATAGTCAACTGGATGTGAAATGCGAACATCATTTATGGTAGTTGGAGCAAAACAAGATTCGGAGCAAATCCCTTTTTTCATATACAAACTGATGTTGAGATATTGCATTGTAGTTTTTAAATTTAGTGAACTTGGGCGCATGAAGTTTCCGTTCTTGACTCGATCTTAACTTTCTTCCGTCGACTATTTATTTATACTAGTAGTTAAATTCTGCGAAAATTTCCATCGGCTATCTGATTGTGAGGGAGATTCTTTAATTTGGTGATCATCTCGTATAGTGCTATAAAGTTGGTGAACACTTACGAGTTTTGCACATCACCAAAAATTTTTCGCTCAACAACAGTCGAAACGTAGGACGAAGTTCGTAAGCCTCTCAATATTCTTTCTTTGGCTTCTTCTTTTGTGTAGACCTGAAATGACTAAACGATTATTGATTGTATTCGCTGATTGGTAAGCATGATATCGCAAAAAGATGGTGTAACTTCAGGTTTCGATGATCAGTGTTGCAATTTCCAACTAAAATATTATTGCGTATTTGCGCATTAATGGGTTTTTTTCGAGTGAATACGCAGATCTGTCAGAGCTTCCTTTCGTGAAGCACTTTCTCTTTGCTGGCAATGTTTTTTCATTCGTTTTCACATGCCTGTAAGAGCGTAGCTGAAGAATTACACAGCCTATACAATGTTTTCTAAAAAAGAGATTGTTATACACAACAAACGTAGTAAATTAACAAGTTTTGCATCTCCATCAACGAAATTATCCTTACTCGATGACCATCAACGTCGACAATACGATCGCCTTCTTCGTAACGTTTACCAGCTAAGCTTTGCGGCTCACACTTTGTTACGATTACTGTGTTATGACTTTGCTAAAAAGTAGTTAGCGCACAGCTCTATGAAACATCATAATTAAGAGGAAAAAGCAAGCAAGTTGCTGACGAATAAAGTTTGATTAGAAGTAAACGATAATCGAAGATGCTTCTGCGGGGTGCAAATTATTGGAGTTTTAAGTTCTAAATCGCTCGTTTGGAACTCGAAAGCACTTTATCCCTTTTGCATAGGTCTGTAACTGAAAAATTATCGGGTACGTTTTCTAATCGATCTAGGAATCTACTTTTCAAAAGCAAGAATTGTTAAGCACCATTAAGTGGTAACAGCCTTACGCATCAATGCTATTAAATACCATTCCCCATCAATGAATGCCATTTTCTCAAGTCTGAAATATACGATGAAAGATGCCTAATAGACTTCGGTTACAAACTCGAATTCGATATTCACAAACGTTACCAGCGGCAATTGTTGATCCATAACTCCATACTTGGTTATTAATATTATTGTAAAAGAGCATATTAAATTGCTGCTTTATAGATGATTTTGGAAACACATAGCAGCATGAGAATTGAAGAAACTCAATTCACCTTAATGGAAATGCCAAGTTTAATGCCTGGAATGCGATGAACATGTGCGATGAAATATTCGCAATTCTTTTTGGGCGTTAGAGCGATCATCTTTGCTCTCATATCACTGAGAGGTGAACGAGTCACTTTCCTTTCAACCTCGATTCGCACTTGAGGAAATAGGCGGCTTATCAGCTATAAAACATATTTGAATAATGATGGCGCTTTCTTGGGATTCGTTGCCGAAACAACTCGTGTTTTTATGAAGCAGTCACTAGAACTGACCTAATAACAGCATTACTAAATTTTATTGTTTTCCAGAGGTCCACTTACCTTCATACAAATGAGACGGTTTTTAAAAGAGGTAAGTTTTTTACAATAAAGTTTTTCCGATGAGATTAGGCGAATAGGAGGGGAAGCGCTGTGCAATCCTGATGGTTAGATGTCTCGGCGAGCACTAAAAATTATACATTCGCAGTCACAATAAAACATTTCAATGATTAGTGATAATACAATTTGAGTCGCACAACTTCTTTGGCTAGAGATTTTACTCGCTTGTGATCTCATACAAGCAGTTGAACTGTGAACAACCCTCAGTAGGAAACGAAGTGCGCAATTAAAAGCAAAACATTCGAGTTTCATTCATCTTTGGGCAAGAAAATAAAAATAAATTCGTGATTCGGCGTACAGCTGCAAATATCGACCGAAAACTCCTGACCATTCCACTGGATTGCCAACAGTGGTCCTCTCTATGATGATTATCATATATTTTTTGAATATCTCATGTGAGACACTTCCAATAAATATTGAATTAATTCATTTGAATAAAAAAAGACCTTATAAAAGTGATCAACATCCTCTATTCTGATATCGTTTACCGAAATAAGTACATCACCCGGTTGAAGAAGTCCATCTGCGCGCATCTCCTTTTCTACTCGTTCCACCATTAGATCTTTACCAATTTGCACACCGAACTGCAGAGTAACTAAAATAGTCTCAGCGCACGAAGAAACTATCATGAACACCTTATTCTCTATGGATTGCATGGGGTGGTAATATTAGGAATGGCCCCTGGAGAAAGCAGTGGATGGGAAGTAGTGTAGCACTTTTGAAAAGCTTTTACACTTAGCCTTGTGGACATTGTAGACTTTGTAAGGCAGCTCCAAACATGGCAAGCAATATTTTTTGAGTAGGTCGAAGACAACGAATGAACCATTTATTTTTTCCACTTGCTAGAAAGTCTTTATATCCCCTCAACCAAATGGTTAGCAGGCAAAAGAGGTGCTCAACGCAGCTATGTTGACCAAATCGTTCATTACAAATGCTTGTGCTACATTCGTTTATTCGTAATTCTGAAAACAATATACTCCACATTACTGTTCGAAACTTTATATAAATAAAAAAATAAACAAATGGAAAGTTCAGGATCGCTTCAATTAAACGAAAGAATTAGTTGAAGGAAAAGAACAAATAGGCTTGTAAACAAAGACTCACTGGCTCGCCTTCTTCGTAATCAATTTGCACAGTGACTTTATAGGTTGGTGCTTGGCACACTTCTTCCTCACTTCCTTCGGTAGAATCTTCGGGCATTGTTAAAGCTCACCCGGATCGTTGCTGACAACGGTCCAATCTGCTGCTACAAGCTATTTCGAATCAAAGAGAGCAGCAGCTGGGAGACGACTGCAGCATAGCAACAAAAAACTATCAAATGACACCTCACTAGGCCCGATTTATCATGAGGACATCTAATTCTGCATTTAGGGATATTCGTACTCTTTGAATAAGTGAAAAGATGTAAATTTTAGTGAAGAGCTTTAGGCGCTTTGCATTGTATGAGCTAGAAAAATCACCATTGTATCGTTTTGATAGGCCTCATAAACATATTAGTATCTATTAGAAGGGTGCTGTGAGAGGGCAGTTGTTGTTTTTATGCATGAGCAGAGTCCGCTCGTTGATTATTGACTGCACTCACCGCTACTGCGAATAGTCTATTATGATAGCTTTTATGCGTATCTGTATTGCGGTGCAAAATAAACCATTGCTTCGATCGGTGCACGCATGTTTGTGTCTCGCCTTTGGAAGCTTTATTCGCTTCATCTTCGTAGAAATCTATAGGCCTGAACTCATAAATGAATTCTAATTTCAAAGTCAATAATTGAGGTTTCCCTTAGGCTTATATTATTTCATAGATATGGCTGGTGGGCAGTGTTGTTGCATCACAACCCCACATATATTGCTCGAAAGTCTGATACACATGTATCGATGGTTGTTCATTTTCAAGTACTGTTCCATCTATACCAATATGCCTAATGCTCCTTCAGGTCGAGATGAAACAGTGCCGAGCACAATGCATTCGGCATTCTTCTCTTAGCCTCACTTTTCTTCTCCACTGAAAAAGAACATTCTCCTACCTCCTTGAAGGGCGATTAAGTATTCGTTTTTGTTTTTAGAAACTATTAGGCAAAGTTTGCTGTCAAGCAGTTGTCGTAAAATCTTGCCCCATATCCTGTCTATCTCATTTCATTTAGCGTTTCTTTGCTGGCGCCCTTATTTCGCTGTAATAGAGCATCGTGGAAAGCACCGCTGATTTTGAAGGTTTGCTGGCAAATGTTTTGTCGACCTTGCCCATAAAAATATCCTAAACTCGTTCTTTGCGGTTCTTATTTTTTGCAGAAGTACTAGATCTAGGTCACAACACACGTTTCCTTGTCGCCTCATATAAAAATTTGCTTCTTCAATTTCTTTCGCTTTTACACTTTTGGTCCTTTCGTAAGCCATGTGTTTCATTGCACATATTTTCCTTTACAGTAGGTCATTTTCACACCTATTTGAGTGGTACCTTTGTCGAATTCACGCGATATGCTTGGAAATTGCTTTAAAGATTCGGCAAACAGCACAGTACTTTCCTCGAATCTGATATAGCTTAGTTGCTCTTCACTGATGAGAATACCACTGATGATCATTTGAAGGCAAGCGTCGGGCATTTTTCGACATCTCTTCATTTCACGTCATTTCCCTTGAGTATGTGGATGAGTATACGCGGGAATATTACAAACGTGTCAATATACCCGTACGATGTATGCGAAACGCAGATCGCGTTAGACGTCGTAATGTGTTTGCCCACTAGTTCTTTCCTCAGTCGGAACGAACCCACGGCATCCCAGGTAAGAGTTGTTTAACACGACAAACCTCAAAGCTGAAGTTGTATTTATGTATATAAGGGTCGACATGTGTTGTTATATGAAGCTTTTTTTGAGTTTTATGCAAATTTTCGCATAACGCATGATGGGAACACCATTCGGGCAACTATGTAAGGGTTAACCCCTTTGGCTCGTCTAGTCGTCCAGGTCTTCTTGAGGATCTGCATTCTCTGACGAAAAGCGACCGAGTAAACCCCGAGACGACAAAAGTACAAGGGCAAGCGGTTTATCACACTTATACGATGAGATGACAAAAAGTAGCGACTCATTCACAAAGATGGCGACGATTGACAGAACGGTCTCGCAGTCGCACCCGGTGAACGTCATGCTGGGCCCAGTCTCCTCATGCTCTCCCATGGGCATATGTAGACCCACTTGACCTTAAGAAAAGTCTAGAAGCTGGAATGAATGCATGAGCATATCAACCCCTTTTATATCCTCCCGATTCTGCCTCAGGCAGCCTCAAAGTACATGAGGGCAGTCGTTTAATCTGCTTGTATGCTCTTGACCTTCTTTCACTTACTTTGCACGGCGCACTATTCCCGCTTGACCTATAGCCGACTAGCGTACCTTACAGCTATCGTGCTGTGATACCCAAATACTCGAGGTGAGTGGGAAAATTGAAAACGTGGCCAGAATGTCAAGAAGCATGGACGCCAATAATGGTACTGCTGAAATTTTTGAAAAATCTTTAAGCTTCCTGAAAAATTCCCACCGCCCCCATCGATGAAGACTGGTGGCGATCCGAGCTATTTTGGCGCTCCAAATACAATGTCATCTATACGTATGCTTACGTGTATTTATGCATTTTTCTCAGACCATAAAAAGCACGAATTACTCAAGCATAAAATTTGGTAATGCACTCATCCAGCACCTCAAAATTACATCTGAATTATCGATAATGAGCAGTCGTGCAAAGGAGACATGAAATTCGGAAGTCTGCTTTTTTGTATCGTGATTGGGTGCGGAAACAAGCCATGCTCCAGCAAAATGGCATGAGATGTGATTTTTCACTCATCGTATCAACTAAATCGCAAATTGCTAGCAAATAAGTAAATGCACGCAATAATGCAATTATAATTTATTCAGAAAAACTGTTCGTGAAAAACATTTTAAAAGGATTCTTTTCTGAAGCTTAATTGGGCAAGTAAATGAGAATCTACCGATACAAAATTTCGGATGTATGCGATCCTTATTACTTCATCCAAACTTGATTGATTAGCTCGAAAACTGATCAGTATTTCGTCCCATTGTACGAATTATATGAGACAAGTTTTGTGACATTCGCTACTATGGATCCCATCCTGAATGGAAATAGACACCCAAACAAACAAACATATGCGTGCGTACAACAAAGACATGATTTTGCTAATACACTTCTAAATCGATTTTGCGAAGGCGCATTAATAACCAATTTCGGTTTGAAATTAGGGCAGTGGTTAACGCTGTTATTTTGTTGTTTTGAATATTCACGCAGATGATCGATTAGCCCGCTTGAATAGCAAGGTGCATATTTACCTATACTCCGTCACTTAGCATTCCCATTCATTGATACACATCGTCCCTTGATATCAACATCAACTCTCCTCCTCACCCACTCCCCTCCATCCCCTTCATACCCATCATGCCTGCTGATTGCGAATAATTTAGACAGTTCTAGCATAAATTCTTCACAGCGACAAGTTAAAGAGATTTTTCACGAAATTTAAAGACTACTTTTAGCCAAAATTTATAACTATTTTCGCTTGTGAGGTGGCTTTGTTCGTTATGAGCACTACGTAGTGTAGCGTTGTCTCTCAGACTTTCCCTTACAATTCAGACTTTCAGACTTCAGACTTGATCTTTCCGTTATCGCTCGTCGCTTCTTCCTAAATTGGTATGATTTCATATCAGCGCTGTCTGATCCGCTCCCGTGGTGGAACGTCAAAAATATTACCGTATTTTTCTTCTAATCTGGCTAATTTCAGTTTCGGTAATTTTCGAATTTCCCTGTAGTGTTCAGACGATACGGAAAAACGTAGCGGACGGCACAAGTCCATTGATTAGCAAATGCGATTTGAGGAGCATTGTACAGCATCGGCTGAAACCGCCCAAAAGACATTGCACAATATCCATATTTGTGGATATTCTCAAACAGTGAATTGTCAAGTATTGCAATTGCAGTTAGCTTCCTGCCGGGCTCAGTCATCTAATTTATTCTGGTTGATCCCTAGCAGGCAACAATGAACAGAATTCGCCTTCGCTCATCTTGGATTATGCGGTCGAAAAATACATTTCTCCACCGTCTTCACGAGCGACAACCTGATCGCTGCACTGATCTTCTATTGCAACAAGTCATCCACAATCGCAAATTGCACTGTTCGTGTCTTGCACCTTAGATTTTCCAACACTGTTGCAAAACTTTTATCGCTTACTATTTAGCTGTTCCAGACGCTAAACCCCATTGTGGTTTCAACATCTCGTTTCTGCATTCTGTAAATCCTCTTCTGTGACCTTAATAGTTGCCATCGCTTTTTCCAGCAAAGTTTATGAATCAAAATATTGTTGTTCAATTCTCCCATAGTGACAAATTTCGCACGTCAGTCAATGCTAGCAAAAATTTCATCCGGTTTCCTTTCGTATTTCTGTTTCGCTTACTCAGTTTCGTCACCTCTTCTTTTCTTTGAGAACTTGCCGACTCCATTGTAGAGTTTATTTCAAAATGATTCAAATCGCTGCTTGTCGCTGTTTTGCTTTGTGCTACAGTGTTACTGAATGAAGTGCACGGATAATGACGCGAGTCGATGTTATTCGTGGATTGCCTTCATGTAAAAAAAGGAACGTCCAAAGGTGTTGCGTTTTGTTACGAAATGCACAAATCCTATTATAGTTTTTCACAGAGTCTTGGCCGCAAAATGCAATATGCCAGGATGCTGTGTTTGTGTGTGTTTACTGTGTGCGTCTGTTTGCCTAATCATTAGTCTGAACTCAGAAAGGATACTGCAAAAATTGGGGGCATGAATTGCATCATGGGATGATCACCTAAGCAGCAGTTATCGACGTTGATCCAATAATCTCGAAATGTGCTGAAAAAATTTCTGAAAGATGACATGATTTGTGCCAACAGGATCACAAAAAAGCGGAATTTCTTGCAGATGATGATAATGGATGGAACATAAGAGCGCAATTTATGCGAATTCTTCTGGCGAGTTTTTATATTTCTTATTGTTATATAACACAAAGTAAAAAAAAAAGTTTTTCATTGAAAGCATTCTTATTGAAAGATCTTTGCAATAACAAACAATTGAACAAAAAAGTCCGAGACCACTGTTGAGATTGGTCTACTCTACATTGTTGGTACTGGCAATATCTTCCGTTCCTCCACTTTTAACAGCCATGGTAGTCGAGGATTTTGGCGGATTCTTCGAACCGTCCTGTGATCCTTCTCCATTTCCTCCCAGTGATTGTTTGCCGTTATCGATAGCCGTTTCATTGTCGGTTTTTGTGGAAGGATGCAAGTCACCTGCTGCTTTGTCAGGATGCCCATCTGTATGATCTGAGGACATTTTCTGTTCGGGTGAGCGATTCTCGTCAGTACCGACAGGATTCCTTTCTTTATGCCTGTGTTCATGTGAATGCTTGTGATGTCCGTGCTTCCTCTGAAAACGTTGAAAAAGATGTGCATACTTCTATAAATATCGAGCATCTCTTTTTCGGAATATACTACTTTAAATAATTTTTGCTTGAAATTCTGAAAATCAGTGTCAAACTGTTCAGGGAATCTTGTTTTCATCGATGAATATATGTAACGCATCTAACATTCATATGCTCGCGATAACTCTGTTAAACATGAGTTACTTAATAAGCAACACATTAAGCAGATCAACGAGCACAATCAATGCAAGATGGGGAAGATGTATGATGGTGGATGAACGCTTTCATTACCCTTGTATTCTATTTTATATAGTTTTTATCCTCGAGAAATGCTTGCAGATTAAATATTAGCGCGTACACGAAATTTTGTTGTAATCTGATGAAAACATATTGGTAAAAAAGCAAAACTCTTTGAAAAAATTCGTATTATCGAGTGAATTGGCATACTGCTCAAAGCTGATTGCATATGCAGGTTTAGTCCAAGCGAAAGATGGTTCACGAGACTAGAATCATCTCGATGAGGTTCATTGTGAAACAAATTTCTTCGATTTCGGTCTGTCACGATTTTCATGATTGAATAAAATGGAGAATTACTGCATTTTACCTCTATAAATGGTTTCAACTTTTTTTTTTACTACTACGGCTATACTCATTGCTATTGATATTGTTATCTTCGTGCAAGCCCCTTCTATGTTTACTATTTCGTAAAAACGGTTACAACAGGGTCAACTCACAAGTAAAAGCTGCGACAATGCACTAAGCAATAAATGCGGGAGTGGGGAAGCAATCGAAAGGAAGTTATTTCACCTCTAACCGGAAATAATTAAGTGCATCAATGGGGAACGATACTAGAAGTTTGAAATGCTACAGACCAAACAGAACATTCACTTCACGATGGTATTAGAATAAATAAAACCTACGTGTCGATGTCTTTTGTGAGGGGAACGACTATGCTCTCTCGAGGAATGACGAGATCTCCGACTGCTTCTGGAACGTGAACGGCTTCTGCCTCGTCTAGAATGAGTATGACCTCTTCTTCTCGAGTTTGATCGACTTCTCCTTGAGCGTGATCTAGAGCGACTCCGTGAATATGATCTGGAGCCACTCCTTGAGCGTGATCGATATCGTCCTCTTCTTGAGGAGTGCGAACGACGTTCACCTCTGGAGGGACTGCGACTTCCCCTTCTCGAATATGACCTGGATCGAGAACGGTCCTGTCTTCTTGAATGCCGACTTTCTTCACCATCTCTTGACGGTGACCTCGAGGCTCGAGTTCGCCGCTCAGACCCTGATTTGCTTTTCTCTCTAGAATGAGATCTGTCCAAACTGCCCGCAGGTGAGCAGCTCAGTGTTCTGCTTGAAGAGCCAGAACGATCACGCGATCGAGAACCACTTCTGGACCTCGCGCTATGATGATGATCTTCTCTGCCATGAGGCATGATTCTTCTTGCTTCCTTGAAAAAGTACTTGTACTATTTAAGAGGGATAAACGGAACGAGGAGGACCATTTATAGTGAAAGAAAAATAAAACGAACATCCTTAGATAATAAGTGCATAATCCTCAGAATCAACCTAAAGCCTGAAACTAAGGTAGGAGCACAAATACTGGTTGTTTTCCTTTGTCTGTGTAGTACCTTCAGTTGCAGAACTGCTGAGGTTAGAGTTCCGAAATTTGATAAGCACAGGGTAATACTAGCCTTCCAGTTGATTTGATAACTCCGAAACGAGTTATGGTCATATAAAGTGTCAAAAAAATCAACATATATTTTGCATCCGGCAATATCGTCATCGGGGTTCATTTCCGTAACCGGTCAGGTTGAAAACATGGCCGGTTCGATTAAGACATGACAGTGTTATCACACATGTTTTATTGATTGCATGGAAATTTAAATTATTTGTTGGAGTGATAAGCAAATCTGCAAAACAAACC
The DNA here is from genome assembly GCA_037389465.1 of Baylisascaris procyonis. Lineage (NCBI taxonomy): Eukaryota > Metazoa > Nematoda > Chromadorea > Rhabditida > Ascarididae > Baylisascaris > Baylisascaris procyonis. The sequence goes on along the minus strand of JAZARR010000154.1, from coordinate 1,754,477 downwards.
AGAGGATCTAAACAACGTTTTAACCCCTCTAGCAGCCTTTCTATTCTGTTTCCTCTCCACTTGTGCAAGAAACTAATAAAGATCATTAATGTGCGCAAATTGAGCCGAGGCGATCGTTTTCAAGTTAGTGGATCGCATAGGAAAATAATATTCGAAGCATTTGAAAGATTTCGATAATAGTGCAATAGTATTACGAAAAGTGTATTCCTGAAAAAAAAAAAAAAGAATCTTATAAAAAAGCGAATCAAAGAAGCGATGATAAAGCTTCTCTTTATGAGATTTGACTGCGGTCAATTCCATTCCTGCAATTTCAACGAATTTGTAAAGTAAAAGTTCAATAATCCGTTTCCCTCGGAAGAAAATTACTTGTGAAAATTTTCAACCAAAAAAAAGCGGAGGAATGTCATATGAGTCAGCAACATGCTATGAACTTTTGCGTTTCTGCTTAGACGGCACAAATTGCTAGCAGTTAACTAAATGATGTTCACGAGAATGCGTTCGAATTTCAATTGATGTGGTCACAGATACGAATGTCCACTATTCCATAAATGATTCACGTACCATCCAACTGGCCTAAAACGAAAATCCGAACAGCTATAAAACGGATGCAAATTTTCAAGCACCTTTAAACAACCATAACTCCTTTAAACACGAAGGGATCTTCTAGAATGTTGGTACGCAGTGCAGTTTGCAGTGTGAATTATACGCATCAAAACTGTAACTGTAACTTTAGTGGTTTCCGAGCTAGAACTGCAGATGGACAGACAAGTGGAAACCTTATATGCACAGATGCGAAGGTTGTGCGACTGTAAATAAGGATAACAGCTAACGACAGCAGCACAATCAACCAGCTGCACGACTCACCAAATGAGGGTTCACGTTTAAAGTGCACAAGATGGTTATAACGGAAAAGTGATCTTCAAATTCTAAGTCACCTTTATATTTCGGCAGCTTGCAGAAATCATAGCCTATGAAGGCAAAGTTTGAGATTGTTTGACATATTATAGTATAGACTATATCAAACAAATTTATTGGCGCACAGTTTTTTTAACAGTTCATGAGCTGAAATGACCGCAAAGGTAGACTGTCACATGCAGACAGCTGTATTTGAATGAGGAATCCATGCCTGCAGGATCCCATTTCGCGTACTCTAAAATTCTAGTGCGGTATTAGCTAGGATTTCAAAATGAGCAAAATCGAACTTTCATGAATGGGATCGCGAATTATCCTTTTTGTGTGGCTGGGCCATCGATTCCCCGATCACCATTGTGCACTTTTCAGGAAATCTTAAGAGACATAAAGGACTTCCCTATACCGTTGCAGTCGACTCACAAAATCAAATAAAATGAAGAGGAAAAAGTCGATTAAAACAACGAAATAAAAAATGCGACAGTGAATGCGACAGTGTAAAGCGTCGATGAAGATCACAATCGCTGTAAGTGTAAACGTATTTGTGGTCGAAAACTTTGTTTGCCGGCCAAAAGAAGACGCTGAGTGGTAAACGCTGAGCAATCAATCGATAAATGAGGCTAGATCGTGTGCGCTTGTTGCATTTAAATTTAAAACGCTAATCTTTATCGAAATTGCAAGCCATTCATGAAGTTTTAATTATTAAACAATGGTATAGGAACGGAACAGGAAACGCTTCTCAACATAAATATGTCCTATGCTGTGAATCTTTCAGATGCTGAAAGTTTGATTTTCATTCGAATCGTAACTGCAAATTGCAAAGTTGAACGAAGCTAAACCACTTCTCCTCGGACTGACAAATGGAAGCACTAGAATTCCAGGAAGTTCGAGGAGGTCATGTCTTCGAAAATATTGTGTATACACGTTTCTAGATCACGCCAAATGAATTGAGCATAGTATCATTCAAAAGCCGAAGAAAAAACACTACTGTAGATGCGCTTCTGAAATATTATGGTTTTTATTTGCGGAAGGAAAGTGGGGGTGGGGAGGAACGGGATACTTCATCTTCCTCTCTCAGTTCCGGTACTATCCAAGTTGTAAATATTCTCGACTCGAGCTACCTCAGTTAATCTTGAAATTAAACGGAAATATTTTCGTTAAACGGAGTCAATATTCGAAAACTTTAGCTGTACAAGAGCGTTTCACTCCACTTTCTTCTCAAACCTTCAGAAAATTTCCGAGCTCAATGTTTCTGACCGATATTTCCAGCCGACTAGTTCGTCAACGATCACCTATTTTCGCATATTTGGTACTCAAGATGCATTATGGCGCCGTACTCATCTTCGCATTATATATGTTTGTTTACATGACTAATAGTTCCAATACTGAATCACTGAGATTCAGCAATTTCGAAGTGAGCTATAGGCATTTAGTAATGAAAAGGAAAAATTAGATGAACTTTGCGCCAGTCCATATTTTCATTTCACACCGATGGGGACACAGCAAGGCGGGGGCTTTTTGTGGAAGATTTGTACGTCCGGTCGAATTAGAAATATTTTTGGTTTGTAGCTCAAAAAATTGGCTCATTGGTGGTTGTACGAAACGAAAAAGCACATATTGTGCCATCATTTTGGTACGCACCTGGGCTCGTTCTTTTTCTTATGGAATAGCAGAGTTGGCTGCTTTTTGCTCCTTTTCAAACATTTTGTGCAGTCTTTGCTCTGTTCTGTTTAATCATGTTGTACACCATGATTGCATCTGTTTACCTCGGGGATATTTTCAAGAATCTCGGAAAGTGTGTGTAATGTGCAACCACGGGATCTGGAAACGGCGCTTTCCTCGTATAAAACGTTGCTTCTGAGTTTTTTTGCTTCTGTAGTTTTATGTGATACCACAAGTTTTAGTTTCTTCGCGTGTTTTTGCAACAGTTGTAATGAAAGAACCTTGAAGGGCTGGGAATCGATCCTTGTCTTTACTGCATAGTCAGACTCCATATTCGGTTTTTAGACCAACTCTTTGGAACCAGTGCGAGCCAAGGGATCAGCTCCGACGTTTCGATCTTGGTCAAAATTGGGTGGAGTTTGAAGGTCTTGCACAAGGAAACGGAGTTGGAGTGCGGAGTCAAGTTTCCAGGTCCTACTGGCGTCGAATCAAAGTCATCAAAGTCATTCACTTCTGGAATACCATTCCGTCCGACTATCTATAGTGCGCCATCCACGTCGGGTCTCAATTATGGAATTCATAACCGCTCAATATCGCCTCACCACCGACAATTCATTCATAAGTTTCGGCCTCAACTGATAACCACTGGCGATATCAATAAACATTTGTATTTCCGTTCATTCAAAAAAAAAGCTGTTCAAAAATTACATAATGAATTTCCTAGTATAATGATGGTACGCATAGATAAATATTGACCATCATCGTGAATAAGTTCTCTCTATGAAATTCGAATTGAATAAAAAAATTTTTTCTTCGATTGAATCTTCCGCCTTTAGTATTATTTCACTCTCTAACTCTTTTTATGGTGCATTCGTTTGGTTGAAACGTACCAAATAACTAAGTAAAATTTATTTTCACTTTTAGCGATAGAAAATTGTGCTCCCGAATAATTCATATTGATATTGCATTGTTGAGAACCGTTAATAAAGCAACAAAAAAAAAAAAAAATGAAATTGAAATACTAAGCAAATAGGTTTCTAGAAGGGATAATTCAATAAGATCATATCTAGCACCATGACGACAAATTGCATATTATACACTTTCATTTTTTTTTTTTAAATTTATGGGATTAATTCATATACGGCAAATCTAATATAAAACTTCTCTCATATGAATTGGAAAGTGCACTCGATTTTTTCCGTATTATTGCATAATTGAAATATTATTTTGCATATTTTTCCATTGTACTAATTGAGCAATGTGCACATTTAATGATGTTAGTAGGTTTTTGTTGTCTGCAAAAAAAAAGTCATTTATTGTGGACAAATGAGAGTGATACTATGCAATTCATTTCACAAACACACTGCAAAAATGAAATTTTTTCAGAATTGAAGATTGTGTCTAAGAAATGAGTTGTAAAAGAGTACGAATATTTGCTCTGATTTGAATGTTTTATGCGCATCGAAAAAATCCTTATCATATTTTTTTTTTTGAAACAAATTTTAAAGTTATTCTTATATCTATGCAAAAAATATAAGTGTGATAATCTTAGTGCCACTATTCAGTGAATTGCTTCACAATTTTGCTGGTTTTCTGAAGCTTTAAGACAATAGGAGATCGCTGCAGAAAAATTTCCGGATCGCACATCAGCAGTGAAATTTGCCACTCTAATTTGCAACAAATTGGAACTCATGCAAGTCATGATTTCACTCAATGTTTTAAAATTTTTTTTTTTCATTATTAGAATGCAATATGAAATTCTTCCCAGCAATCGACTTATGTAATTACGATATCCTCATAGGATGAGAAAATTTTGATAGTGAACGATGGATTCACTCGATCACGTAATCGATGGTAGTATGTAAAAGAACTATCTGTCAGTGATGAATTTTCTTTCAGCTTTAAAGAATGCTATTCGCATAATTATTGCTGCTCTTTTCAGTGAATATTTATTGCAGTGTTTTCTTCGGCTAAAAATCCTCTGAAGTATGCCGAGGAATTTTGAATAATCGGAGAGTGAAATCAAATATCGACGAATGAAACTTGAAGGATTTGGGTCACTACTAAAAATCGAAGGTGATTGAACATCGATGCGATTAATCAGCCATTGCTTCAAATATAAACTGTATAGAGTGAGTGATTGCTTAACATTAAGAACTACAATTCTATGAATTGTGCACTCTCTAGTTTATTTCGTTGGTTTCATAAAGTTCTTCTGAATTATTCGCATTCGATGAAACCATTTCGATGAACAAGAAAAACTCAACGAAATTTCAACAATCGTGATCCACAATAAATGCACTCTATGAACTGAATAATTTCCAACCGTTTTGTTTCATGAAACACGAATCACTTTCGTTCGCAGGATATTTGAATTGTGAGACAAAATCCGAAGTTATAGAAAATAGCATTTTCTGTGAGAAAAGCCCGACTTTGTTGACATGGTCGCATGCTAATGTGCAGAACGATTGTAATATGGATGCATGACTTTAGATGAATTGCAACAATATTTATTGAAAGCAATTATGAGATTACAGAGAATTTATTTGTTTATTGTGAAAGTAAAGAAGAAGGTTTTATTCGTTACTGCTAAATGTTCTTGAATTCTCGGCTATTTCACAGACTGGAATATGATAGAAAATGATAATAGTAGACAAATTAGGAAAATCATATCAAATGAAATGACTGCTGGAGATTATGAACAAAGGTAATACTGAACGGAGAGTATAGAAATAAAAGCGATTGGAGAGGTTAATTTCCATACTTTCGCCTTTCATTTCTCTTGTTCCTGAAAACTTTTCTGTACTAATTGTTGAATGTTAGGCAGAAAGACAACTTCGATGACTATCCGTCGCGAAGAGTTTCTTTCCTTCTAAAATGGCCTAAAGACATTGCTAGCGCAAATGTAAAGAAATGCAGATCTACCATAAGAATTTGGTCTTTCAATAACATACAGGGAATTATTGAAAAGTCCATGCTTCCCTTCACTTATCTCATGTTCTTTTGTCAAGCTAGAGAGCTTTTGATGAATGAGAATTACTTATCACGCGTCAATACAAAAAAAGCCATCTGGCTGCATAACGTGAAATCAATGTTCAATAGACTTGTTGGATTGTTCAACTCTGGGAATTCTCATAACTGTTAAAATCATCTATGGAAGTAGAAAAAGACCTACGAACTGAGGTCTAAAGAGTAAGTAAGTTGATCGATGAGGACATACATTTTGACGTTCGTTATATTCATGATGACCAACTGGTGTATCGTCATAATCCAAATCCGGTCGACCTGGATGGGTATGCTGTATTTCTGGCTACAAAAGCGCATTATTAACACAGCTAGAATAGCGCATTCGAGATGAAAAGGGCAAACTTATGACTGAAATATGTCGGCATCGAATGGCAAAGCTGATGCAATCAAAGTAAAGCTATTAATAACTGGCTCTCGAATTACCCTCTATGAAGGCGAAAAAGAAAATATAATTTCGTTGAAATACTTTCTCAATGTAATCTTGATGTGTACCGCCAAAGGAAAACACAACTTTGCAACAGATTTTACTAGGTTTGAATACCGTAGATTATTATTCATTCACAAAAATGCCTCGTTTTTTAACAAATGCTTGATAATGCATGTTCGAATGAAACAACTTAAATGCCCAACATCAGCAACTCACCCAAACAAAGGTAATAGGTTCTAAACAGATCAAATGTAACAAGCCTTTTCCCTTCCCATCCCACCAACATTCTTCTATTCCTCTTATTTGCTGTCTTTGCAGAAAATTGATACTTCACCAACTTACTTTTGCGATATTTGGTGGAATACTATCCTCGTTGTACTGCGAGTAGTCGGGTTGCTGCTCCTGTTCACTCATTGCGGCTGTTGGATTCTTCGATTGAAACCTCAGAGATAATTCAGAAACTATGACAGCGAATGTTAGTAACAACAACGGCATGAGCATTTTATCATCATTTCGTCAACTGTCTTATTGCTCACTCTATTAGAAAAAAAGAATCTTTTTGTTTGCGTCACTCTTATTTTTAATAAATTGGGCGTTTTTTTTCAATAAGCTACTAAATTTTAGGTGAAAAGGGAACGGAATGTGAACTGGTTTCTCTACGAAAAAAGCTTCTAAATGAAAATTAGGTCCAAATTTTCTGAACCACCTAAATGATATACCGTCCAGCATGTCCAAGATCAGGCCCATATTTGCCTCAGGTTCAAGCTGAATCCCAGTAGTAAGTCCGAGCAGTTTCGCGCATTTAAAATTGCTATAAAGCTACAAATCTGTGCAGCGAGTTGCAACAAAATTTGACACGAAATTATACCACAATGTTTAATGAGCTGTTTCGCTTAGCATAAGTTCTAAGTGACGCATATTCCATTGAATCTCAAATGTAGAAATACTTTTATCTTTGCTTGAATAGGGTGTCTCTAAGTTACTCCGGAAAACAAGTCGTGCTTCAGCTTCCATCGACATCGCTCGTAGAGGTCGGAAATGGAGGCATTTGAGAAAATATACCAAAAGGCATCAAAAGCAAAAGCTATACATCGCACACCCTGAAATGTGAATGTGTTCAAATGAGAGAACGTTTGGAATCGTTCGCGTAGAGGTGACAGAGCAGATGTCTATGTCACCGCGACGATTCTATGACAACAGTATCCAAGTTAATATTGAAAGCGTAATTCGGGCGTGAACAACCGTCAATGCAATCGACAGCGATCTTTTATCTTTCATCGCGCTAAACGTTGACTACATGAGAAGCATCTGATTGGGATGAGATTTAATATTATTACAATTCATCGCTTATTATTGGAAATGATCCCTCTAATAAGCGGGAAAAATCGTTGATTATCAGTTCAGTTTTTTCTCATGCTTTTAAACAAAAATAATTACCACTTCGAGGATAAAAATCGAAATCGCATTCGGTCGGCAATTCAAGGGATGAAAGTGGTCCCGAGAAGTTAAGCTTGACGTCTAGCCAAAAATGCTAATCACTGAGGCTTGCGATTTATTCTCAAAAATACCCTAAGGTAATCGGTGGACAAAGCAAGAAGAACTTATTTGATCCTCTGTAAAGTGAAACCAAGGGCACCAGGCCATATCGACTACTATGAAGACCTCTGACTTAGCATTTCGGAAGAAAATGCATCACTTAATTCAATAAATGAAGAATAAATGAAGACCTCTGACTTAACATTTTAGAGCATACCAGTTTGCTCTCTATAGAGGACTGACGAAATCAAGAGGGCTGATGCCTGCCACATAGATTTGTTCGCTGTGCAACGTACGCTATGTTTTAGGCGGCAAACTGTAATTTTTCAACACTTTATACTACCATTTGACTTTGATTTGTTTTCATATTTTAAGAGTGTTATTATCTTGTTATGGCCGGATCGAAGCAATTAAAACACCACTCAAATCTCTTCCGACAAGAATTCAAAGCTGTCCACTGTTTTCCAAGAGCAGATCCGGCTGGAAAGTGAAAATTGCCTGATGTTTTTCGAGTCGAAGTCATCCAAGGAATTCGATGATCATAACCAGTCGGAGGAAGCTAACTGAATGAAGTCTTCTGCACCACGACTTCGTTTATAGAAATGCATCAGAGTTGCAACTGGAGCAAAATAGTGCTAAGGAGCATTCGACCAACGTCATTCGATTGTTGCCAATGTTGTTGCCTCACTGCGCAACGGAGTCTTGTCTATCGAGTTGTGTTCAACTCCTCATATAATAACGAACTTTACCCCTATTTTCTCGGTTGAAATGATTTTTGCGCTCAGCATGAGTTTCTCTCATAATAGTAGTAATTAAGGCAACATGATAACGATGATAGTTGTGATCAATTTCTAATCAATCGAAAATCGATGGCCGAAGGCCCTGTGGCCTAATGGATAAGGCGTCGCTCTCCTAAAGCGAAGATTGCAGGTTCGAGTCCTGCCTGGGTCGTAGAGTTTTCCATCCTAGCAGGGAAGTGTTGTAGCAGCTGCGAACGCTCTCGCTTACGAATATAGCGCGCATTTGCAATGAACTGGGTTTTACGTTCCACAGTTTCGTTTGTTTGATATAGATGAAAAGCTCATTCATAGATGAAATAAAGATTGGTGTTGGTTTAGCAATTTGAACAATGCTCTATTTACAGATAAATTTATTTGCATTTGTGAATAATTCCACTCATAATCATAATAGAAAGAAAGAAAATAATATAAGAGAAGTTGGAGCAATGTAGTGCAATCAGTGAATAACACGAAAACATTTTGAAATATAAAACAAAAGATATATTACAAGCATTGCAAATGTTATGCAGCAAAATTGAAAAGTCGAAATTCAGTTGAATAAAACTGTTCATTTCTCGCATTGGACATATCCAATAAGTTTTATACGCTTGATAAGCACTAACTACGGAAAAATTACATCGCGAATAGACAATAGCATTTTTCAAGGATACAGTGGAAGAACGATCATTTAAATGGAATCGATCCGATCATCAGAATGAAGTTGGTTGATGCTCTTTTGCCTTTATTAGTATTACATCTTTCGTTGAAACACTATTTAGTAACATTTCGTTCAGTTATAGCTGTCTGATCGCTGCATACCGTAATTTCCCCTTACACGCATGCATATTTCATATATTTAAATAATATCACATAAGCAATCAGATGTGATGTTAATATTTCGATTGCACATCGCGAATCCTATTCAGCTTAGTGAGAAAAACAAATCGATCACCCTTTGTCTGTGTGATATATTGTATAACAAATACATAAACGAATGCTTGAATTACACATTACTTATTCTGTACAGTTTAGCCATATTTCACGAACTAAAAAAAATAACCCAAAAATAATTAAACAGTGGGCTGACTATTAATGCGTAAGGTAATATTTTAACATCAAAATACTAAAATATGAGAGGAAGTTGAAAACACTGCAAGATTGAAGCATATAGAAATGAATTGCATTTTTTTCACTTATGTAGAGGAGAACTAATTTCTGAGAAGAAGTTTTGTTGTTCATGAATTAAGTGAATTATTAAAATCAACAAAAATAAGGATCGACAGTGTAACCATAATAAGCGATCCGACAAATGCAAGAGCAAGCAGTACACATAAAACTATATTTTTCTTCCGATAGCATGGAGTGTTGTGATCCAACCTGAAAATGCAACTGCGAATAGGCACATAATGAAACCTCTAAAAATTTATATTGAATAGCAATTTAAAATATTTTCTGTACCATTCCAACTTGACCGCATGTATCCTAATGCACACTTATCACATCATTACGTAGAATATTGAGCCAATGAAATGAGCGTATTTCCCAGCAAGAGAAAGAATGCATCAAGAGGAATAGTTACTTCAAATGACTCGTCGACACGGTCGCACTACTGAGCTCTCATTCACTTGCACACTTGAAGCATTCCATCACCTTTATTCGATTCGATGGCGCTGTCTTATTGCTCACAACAACAACGTGACTTAAGCATCATCTACCAATACTCGTTCTTACTGGCCAAATTTTTGCCTTCACAAATCTTTGCCTATACAGTTAACGAGAACTAACTTACCTATTGAAAATTTCGGATGTTGAATCGGAAGTGTACGAACCATTTGTTGATGGTAAAACACCATAGCTCAACGATAATGAGCAATAGCTATTCTCACCATCAAAATCATTGTTCCTCGAATCAGTTTCTCTCTGTTCTTGTTTATTCCACATCTTTCGGTCATATAAGTCGCTTCAAAATATATTCCGTTGACTGCACTCTAATTAACGAATGCCAAAGGGGTTCACTTCAACGATTGTAAACGACGAATTAAATAGTGTGAAAATCAATACATATGCACGAATCGATTCTCTTCGAATGACATTTATTGAGCTAATACAATGGATTCTCCTCGATCGATGCCTCCAACAGTACAAGCGGAATTATTGTTTAGAAAGCTCTAAGATACCGCAGAAATTTTATCGTTCACAAAATCAAATCAATTGATCAACTACACAATCCAATATAAACGTTTAAACATCATGAATTTACGTGCAAGTAATTTTGCGCATTCTTTAATAAATAAGTGAATAGAATTTTGATCCTCATTTAAATGAGCACGGTTGGTTCCTCACTTATTGATTTGACAAATTAAAGAGATAAAGATCACTGTGGAATTTTAAATCGAAGAATCAGTCGAATGATTTTTGTCTTTTAATTTCAGTGTACCTAATTCCACTGCTCATCAGTTTTGGACTACAACGCCAAATTTGAGCATTTAGAGACGTTCCGATATTCTTCTAATATTTGTCATTTCCATGAGGTTGTCACTGAAATTTACTGATATGAATTTTGTTGGTTTATTAATTTTAAGACCTGAAATGAGGAAACACAGAAATGATGTAAACACAAACAGAAAGAAAGAGCAAAAAGTCCGCAAAGGACGATTTTATAACAAACATTTGCACATCAAGATGCATCAGCAGTGATAACTTGATGGTTCAACCATGGAAAAGACTACAATATTATAGTATTCTATAACATTATAGTATTCCTAATTGAGCCCGCAATAGTAATTTTTAATCGCTTTAATCTTTCGATAAATCAAATAAATAACTCAAAAACGTTTATTTGCACCCGCACTGGCAGTAGATCATTCGACAGTGCCGATGGGCAGCAGAAGCATTCGACAGTACAAACAAATTGCTAAGTGCTCATTGAAGATGCATGTCCAAAAAAGATTAAACGAATGAAATGGGAACCGTCTTCAAAGGTATCAAGCAAGGACGGAACAATTGCCTGTCTGATTCATGCAATGATTTTTGTTGTATTAGAGCACAACTTGCATCATTCTCTTATCACTTTAACTAGGCACACACGCCGTTACGTCGTGCACCTAGTATGGTTATGGAAGTAAGATGAGCATATTTACAACGCTAAGGCTGTAAGAAGTATGCTGTTTATTTGAAAACAGTTCTAAAAATATTCAAATAACGCCTTCATTTTGTGAGCTTTTCCAGATTTTCATTAGCAAAACACTTGTAATTTCGAGTGATTATGCAATGACATTTTTTAATATATCCATGCTTGCCTATTTTTTCGTCTCAGTTCGTGAAACACTGACAAGAAAGTGATGAAATTTACTATGTGATAAGATGACCATTCTACGTTAGCCTTCACGTTCATGCTTCTATTTCTATGAGTTATCCTCAACAAACATGTGACCTTCACTAGAGTCTTTGAACTGTTTCGGAACAATCCCTATTTCTGCTAAGTGGAAAACGATATCCTTTCTGCCAGTACTTAGAATAGTCTACGCAACAATTGCACTGAGTGCAAATTCAACTAATGACTAGTTCAGTGCCAGAAAAGACAATAGTTCAGTACAAAACGGCCACAGAGTACAAACAGTTAGCAAGCAGAAGATCGGCTACACGAAATAGGTTGGTTGCCTGCATTGCTCAGGAGAGTAATATGCTTTCGTATTGATAATAGAACAGAGGTGCAACCTAAATACACAAGAAAGTTTGAACGTAATTCTGGCTTGAAGCTATCCCCAATAGCATAACCGGAAAGGATTGCGTAGTTTGAACTTCTGCGAGAGAAGACAATAGTGGCAAACTTATCGGCACATTTTTCTTCAAGGAAGAATGCACGATGGATGCGTTAATTATTCGAAAGCGCTCGGTGGGGACTAATTTGTGATCAATTTCAGCAATCAAACTACTAAAGAATTATCAAGGCTTCATTATTTCAATTCCATAATGCTGTGTTATATGCATTAGTGATTTAAATTAAATATGTGCAATAATGGTACCATTGAGGAGGATGCAGATATGTTTGGGTGATCGGATTAATTGGTAGATCAAAGCAATGTTGTTCATAACTTATGAAAACTGTTTATTTAAGACCTGTAAGATGCTAAAACGCATGTCGTGCCGGCCTCGGCGGCACACTTCCACCCTGTCTCTGCAGAGACAGTCAAGCAATGGGATCGCATGGTAAAGGCAATATACAGGTAAAAGCATGCTACACCAGTGAAAATCCTCTGTGTTTGGTATTCAGTTTGGCCCTTTTTATTCTCACGGCCATCCACCCGGTCCTATAAGTTACCGAGTTTTATTGTAAACTGATTTCATCTTCTAGATATATCGACTTTTCAGGTTACTTCGAACTTGGGAACTAAAGTGATGCCGTCTGATTTTTTGAGGCCATTGTGCAGACTGCATTTGATAGTGCAACATTGGGAGAAAAAAACAAATAGGGGGAACATTGAATGCATTGCGCACTATTCATATGAAAAAATATCGGTGTTGCTCATTGTTTGATGACCACTAAAAACTTTGCTGATAGAAGGAGATCAACATTCTACCCTCTACCTTGCCAGGTGACTGATGTACAACTGAGCTGCCACGGACACTTTCAGTTGCCATTGCTTTCTGATTCAGAGTAGTTAATGAGTGGTCAGCGATTCGGTGGTTTCTGAATAGTCACATCAGTCGATGAAACGGCTAACTCTTGGCCACGCTCAAGATCGTCATTTCTGATGTCCCTCATAGACATTATATAAGGTAGTTACTCCACGAGTATAACTGCCTATCAGGTAGGCGTTAAATATTTAATAAAAGCACAACTTCCATGAATGACATATCGGACTTAATGATTTTTATTTTTGCTTCATTCAATTTCTATATTCTTCTCGCTGTTCGTTTTTTGGTGTTTATTGGCGTTTCTCTACCTTCGTTTGGAAGTTGCTCCATCGCTGCGTACAGTCTTTTGCCTCCTTTCAATTCTCTTCAGATCTTTCATCACTATAATGAACATTTTGCAAAATGAGTATGAATGAAATTAGAAATTTGGATGTGATAGTAAGAATCAAAGTGGTGTAGGTATGTTAAGAAATGTTTTGAATGGAAAGTACGACATCGCCAAAATGAGGCAATGTGTGAAAGAGCATTAAATTAGAAAAGTTACGAGCTTGATAGAATGCGCTGAATTTTCGAAACGTTCGTCACAACATCCTAACCTATGAGGATGGCGTATTCCCCTCCCCCTTTTCCTTCCCCCTTCTCTTCCTTCCAGTTTGAGCAAGTTATTAGCAGATTCCTAATGCCAAAGAAAGAACTTTCACGATCTTCCGACAATGAAAGGCGAGCAACCAGCAACTAAATATTCATCGTGATTAAGAAAAACTGGATAGAACGTTCATTCTTGAGAACCTAAAGAACTACTGCAATGCTCTTCGAATGTTCGTTTTTCAGAAACGAAATAATCAAATTAATTTTACAAGCATCATCCGATGGTAGAGCTATAATAATTTTCTGCATAGATTCTTGTTAAGCATAGTTTAAACGATCTTTAAACTTTAGAAGAATTTTGATAAAGAATTGGATTTGCAAATGGATTCATTCGAATATTTCCCATGAATGAAGCGAAGGAAAATTTTTCAAATTATGAAAGCAAACGCTGCAAGTGCAGCTAAAGCGAGCAAACCCAGTTGAAAAAATTGGTGTTTCTTGGGTGATCCTTGCTTCCTTTCAGTGCACATTTGGTCCATCACGAAAGAAAACACTGAACCCTCCAATTGCACTTTCCAGATATATTTCAGTAAGTTGTGCGTAAATATTACAAAAATGCGTTTACTAAAGTCCACCAAAAATGAACTCCATGCATCATCAGAACTGTAAAACAGATCTAAATAAGAGTAACGAGAGAATTCTACCCAGAAACTGTTTAGAGGTTAGCGTTAGAAAAGTTGGGAACTTACTCTGCTCAGGAACGCTGTGCTTCGACCTCAGCAAACGTTCGGTCTTTAAAGTTTTAAAGCTGCTAGAGCTTGCTTTCTTTGCTGCGTTGGTGGCGCCTCTTATAGGCGAAGATTGCTCTCGACCATTGCTCCTATCTGTCGATTGACTAGATGTACTGCTCTTGTCCTGTTCATTCGGAAGGTCTTCGTCTTTCTCACTAGATGAACTCCATCGGTTTTCTATCTTGTCTTGTTTCTGTCTTTCGCTTTCTTCACTACCCTCTTTTTCACTCGACGATGATGTGTCTGTGTCCTTTACCGATCGCTTTTCCTCAGGCTTTTTCGGCTTCGAAGCTTCCTTATTACTTCCGTCTTTCGCTGGCATTTCCACAGATGTTGTGTTCCATGGAATTTCTGTCGCGGCTTTCCCAATATCATACGTCGCAGAATTTTTCACTATGCGATTGTCTTGAGCATTATTGTAGCCCTGCTGTCGAATCCGGACTTCTTCACAACTATTTCTGCAACAACAGAAGGATATTGTGCATTGACAGATGCTGTGCTGATGTTAGCATGGTGTTTTATGTGGTCACTGTTACAGTGCTCTGAGGCTTTCTCATGGGGTTGTTTTGATCTACATGAGAAAAATATTTTTCGACATTGTTTTCGCAGATAACAACTAGTGCGGAGGGGATGAGGTGAAATTAGAAGCAAGAAAACTGCTCATTCTTCCTGAAAAATAGCATTTGTATCAGAACACATTATTGCACGGTTGCTTCATCTGAATGCTGCTCTATTAAGGATTCGGTTTTCGGAAAAGTTATACAAAGAAGTGAATAGTGAAATGTAAAAAAAAAAATCGCCGAACTAACTCAGTGACATTTCCTCCAAAAAACATCAGCTGCATTCCATTGATATATAGAATCTTATTAAATTCAACATATCCTTCACGGCATAGTCGCAACTTCGAGCAGTGAAAATATATTTCCTTACCAGTAAAAAACATTTTTTCTGTCAAAATGTCGGTGAAACAATTCCTAACCATTTCATAAATTATCCCAGAAATGTACGTTGGTATTCAATATACAAACTTTAGCCAAAGTTTGACGCGAACGTATCGGCGATTTCTCAGTTCATTTTCACGCATTCAACTGATTCATGCTATTTTAGGAAGTAGCTAATAAGATATGAACTATATCGCCTTAGATAGTAAGCACTTCAACTATATCTTTGGTGAACAAGTAAGGTGTTTATCGAAGCATAGGTCCCCTGAATAGTAAAGCTCTGTGCAGTGTTTTGGGAGACTTAAGCGTACTTGAGTATAAACCCTGTTGAATATTGAGGGTCGGACTGAATCAAACTCTGAGCATATAAGGAATGAACACCCTCATTTTCAATGAACTCTCCGACATACCCAGTACTCCTCTTCGAAGGAGTTTATGTTCAGAATTCTTTATTAGTATGCCTTGAATAATTGACGAAATCTCACGCGTTGCCAAAAGGCTTTATTGACCTATTCATAGTGCACTCAAATAATATTTGTATAATAAATAGGGAAATGGGGATTTGGTCCATAAAGATCACATGAACTTCCTGAAAAATTCTCCCTTTCGAATATTAGTCCATCCCTTTCAGAAGGATCTAAAAAACAGAGGCACAGGGATTTCCACTCAAGCCGACAAGCAACTCGTTCCACTCCAGTCATGAGAAAAAAATCTGTCGCATAATGTACTTTTGCTAATTTGAACAAAAGTCATACATCTGCTGATAATTTTCATCAGACACTGAGTAATTTTGGCCTTTGTTTATTAGACTTCACGCCTTCTGTATTCACAGTTCATGCATCGAGGGATGAGCTAAAAAGTTTACAATTGTTTGTTTTTTGCTTCTATCATCAAAAAGTGTTAACTATGTTACACTAGGTTAAAGTGATACTGCTTAGTTATTTCGATATTTTATCAGCTGCAGAATAATCGTTGCAGAGATGCTGAAGCAGGAAGGATTGAAAGTCTTTGCTCCAACCTGCGCATTTTATGGAGCGTTTGCTTTAGAAATTCCTCTCCACCTTGTTTTCCGGCAAAAAATTTAATGAGAAAGGTAAAGGTTGATAAGACTACGAGCATGAGAAGCCTCAGATTAATAGCAAACCTGCTAACAGAAACTTACATGTTATTTGGCTTCTGAATGGCCTTCATTGGTGATGCAATAACACTTGGTGGGTTAGATGTTGAGATTTTAACGGACAAAGGTGGTGCGAAGATGCTATTAGTACCACTGCAAATTAACCTTTCGCATTCCGATTTGGTTGCAATCTTTCCAATCCTTTCTTTTGCTGAAATCATTCCTTTAAGTGATTTCCTACCTTTCGTTGACGACAGATTCCTATGAAACCCCTAATATCGATCAAAAAAAGAATTTTTTGGCATAGGCAACAACATTCACATTTCCATACTTTTAATGCATCCGACATAATATCAGAAGCATATAAGGTAAGAAGCACTAACATCTATTATAAAATTAAGAGTGTTTTCTATGCTGCTTTCGCTACTGCTATATTTCATTCTGAGAATATCCAGTTCAGTATAGATACTGTAAAAATCTTGGCCACGGTCATATCAGATCTTTGCGACCGTTCGGGTGTGCGAAGAAGTACCGAAGCTTGTTCACTACGGACAACAAGAAGCAAGAAACGATTAGGAACACACGCCGCACACACACACCGCGCACACACACCGCACACACGCGCAACACACACGGGCAGACACACACGTACACACCCAGACATACACGCCGCATACATCCGCACACACACACCGCACGCACACATCGCACACACACACCACACAAACACCGCGCACGAGCACACACATCATTCGCGCGCACATGCGCACTGCACACGCACGATGCACACGCGTAAACACACATATCGCGCACGCACATACACCGCTCACGCGCACGCCGCTCGCTTGTGCACGCCGTGCGCCTGCACGCGCGCACATTATGCACGCACACACACGCCTCACATACGCACAAGCACACCGCTCGAACACCGCACACACCCACCCCCGACACACAGACACACACTGATTAGCAACCAAGAACGCAGACCATTTATACCTTCGCTTACTGCTCCGATGGCGTCAGGAGATCATGTCCACATGGGGAGAGATCTCATCAAGATCAACATAAACGCGAGCAAAACAATTTGTTGAACAAAATGAAGATCGTCACGATTACAGAGATCACAAGAACTCACTTGATCATAATAGATCACTCGTTAACAATCTCATTGCTTGATCCAGAAAGGTTTACAAAATATATGTCACAACTGTTAACCACAAATTTCTGATTTTTGGATATCAGCTACGAAGAGGTCATGTAACAAACCTTCCCAATCATCCAACAGTCGTTTGAGAACGTTCCATGAATCATCAATTTCGTGCTCCTCGAAATGTTCTCTGTTGAATGTCATTCGAATCATGTTCATCGACCTCGGTGAGACCAATGTAACGCTCATTTTATTCGACTTTATTATATAGCAGCAAAAACGATATGTTTTCTGACTTGTTTGCTCTTCCTTGTCACCCTATTAATGTACTCGCTTAGAACTGATCACCTTTGCAGACATGCCACAGCACTTCCCTATGAAGCACGCGTTACTTTCAAGTATTCAACGTTTTCGCTACTCCCCAGATTTAAACCTACTGCTAACAGCTTTCATGAGGAGCATCCCTTATTAACAATACTAGTTCCAAAGCGATCTCCGAAACACCCAACTGCCTTACTGGTACGGGGAAGTGAGGAGGGACTAAACTATAGAAACAGAGAAATGTCAAGAACAGGACTAAACAAGTCAGCTGCCTGGGTACACCAAAGTAGTCGTAGACGAGAGATATTTATGTCGATGACCACTGGCTCTGCCTTAAACAGTCAACTATTGGAGATGCCAAAACCTATCACGAGATTGCCTAATCCAGCGACAAAGAATGGGGAAAAGATCCCAGATGAATTTAAGCCGAAGATGTTTCGAAAAGCGACGATTTATGGAGGATTAGCGAGGATTCGAATGAAAAACCTTGCAGCGAAAGACTATAAAACCAAAATCTTGATTAGGCGTTTTATCCTCCAGCCTTCCATCGTCGTTTAGATGCCGTCGAAACCGAGCAGTCATTTTCACGATCTATAAAACGCATACTAAGCATATGAGAGTGATATTTAATTCTGACCAGTTCTCTGTTTGCTCACGAAGAATGGCTAACAGGCAATAGCAATTTTCTACTAAGGCTGCAAATCTTTTATGACACGCGTTGATGGAACCCTCACAATTTCAAAACTGAGGTAGAGATTTATATGGTTATATCTTTACAAAGAAAAAATTTAGGCGAAAGTCAACGAATGGATTGAATGGTGTCGACATTTTCCTAAAACGACAACTCATATTTAGCTTTAGCCAACATTATGCATCGAAACTTCAATGTACAAAGTTTCTCCATGCTAGATGAAGCTTGAATAATCAGACCTCATGCATAACGGTGCTTCAGCAATGCATCCATCAAGCTCGAGTGAATCAATTCACCACAGTGAGGAAATGACTGCTTCTTCCTGTTTGCAGTAACATTGGAACAAAATAGACGCGAACAAGCGTTCTCTTTTTCCAGTCACTACTTGTGTTATGAGGAATGCGATACAAAAGTCGTAAATGAAGAGATACGTACTGTAGTTATTTGTGTACGAAGTGCTTCGAGACCATACAGCCTAAGCCACAAATACGTCTTGAGTGGTTTGTAACGATTCGATGCTGTCGTTGCCAATTCATGATAAGATCCATCAGCTGAAAATGAACGCTCATAGTTGATGCTGAAATTTTCGAGCGATGCTCACAAGAATTGATTTAAGCGGTAGATATCAAAAAGAGAAGCGTAACGAGATGACTATCTAATAATGATAGACTCAACTCAATTTTTAATCCCTTTATGTTCTATCAAAAAATATTGTTATGTCACTATTTTCTCCTCTTATCGGTAATAAAACAATTGTAATCTGAACATCTTCCAAGCAAGCTTTTAAGCAATAAAACCCCCAAGTGAACTATATTCCATAGTATACTGCGAAGATTTTCTTAGCAATGCACTTCATACAACAATCATTTAAAATTCAAGAATATTACGCAAGAAGCTTGGATATATAATTTATAGCCAAGAATAACCAGATGAATCCAATATCAAAGTAGGGATCAATGATGCTTAAATGTAGGATCGAGGAAGCTTACAGTGAAGCATTTTCAACATATTCTGCGATAGAGGAATAGACTCCTTGACAGCTCTTAAATCCGTCGTCCTGAAAATGTTGGTTGGTTGCGGCGTTTAATGTCGACTGAATTAAGAGGACATTGGCTGACTGACGACGCACTGCTAATGTGAATAACATTTACTATTGGGAAGAAAGGGAAATATGTGTGTGATTCTGAGGTGCGAGCATAATTTACTCCTTTATGAGAGTGCTTTAACAGGTGCTCAAAACTTGTGATACTACGATACTTACCGCAGGAACCTACAGATGCCTACAGCAGGCTGTGATAGTACCTATCGTAGTAATCTTGCCAACCGATACCCAAATAAACGCACAACGCATGCGTCAACCAAATTGGGCCATTAAAGACAGTTTACAGCAAAAAAACATGAACCACAACAGTATTTCAATATCTAAAAATCGATAACGAATTAAATAAACTCACCAAAAGAAAGTTGTATGTGAGGACTGCGTTAGGCATTTATGTAGATTAACGCTAATCGAGTTTGCATTTTCCAATCCATTAATAAGCGAGCGATGCGATGGGCAAATCAGATAATTACCAGCATAAGAAGCATCCACATGAACCCATATATTATACCTGCAAGCGTTCTCATCAAAAATTTGTAAGTAAAGAGCATTAGTGAAAAGTGCGAACCGATAAGTAGTGCTCAAGCAACTCGTGCCTTGGCAAAATGGTTGATGAACTCAATAACGTTAAAGCGTCCTCAAATATAAGCAAATAACAGGAAATTGGAGCACCAGTCTGGCTTGGTAAATAGAATGGGAGCGAATTGTTGCGTGAGTGAACCGCTGGGAACATAGCTGAGCCAAAGGTCGAAGGCGATGGAAAATATGACCAGCGATGAAAAATATGTTGGGTAGATACGAAAGCCCACTGGCTTTTCACTATTCACGTGATGGCGTTACAAGAGGTGGAACGTGGGCAGGTGAGCAGGTATCTTCTGCACCGATCGAGTGAATAGGAACAGACTGAAAGGTGATCCAGATTATTTTCCACAATTGTAAAACTGCACGATGTACAGCCTTGCAAATCGTTATCGCAATGACTAGTGTGCTGGGCTGTCAATGCGCACTTAAAGGTAGTGGATTAGATTTTGGACGAGCGGACCATCCTGTATATTTTCGCCACCCGATTGACATAGAATTCAACCTATTGCGTCTAAAACATACGCAAATTTCATGCAAATTCGAGCGTCCACGAGTCTCTGACTTGACGCATCAACGCGAATCAGTGCACGAATTATCTTTCGCTGGGCACTGAATGGGCAAAATTTCGTAACCGAAGCTTCACTAGTTCTCTAGCTTCAATTACTTACTGGACAACATGCAAGTAAGCAGGCAGACATGCATAATCGCGCTAAGCGAAGGAGCAGCATCAAGACGACCGCTGCATATTCGCAACAGCTCTTCGAGTTAGTGACGGTATCGAACCCACTTCTTTGCGATTTTGGTGATTTCATCGAGCCTGTCAAGCGAACACGAATGTGATGAACCGAATGTCGTATTGATAAATATTGGTGTTCTTTTGTTCTTAACATCTTCCTACAAACAAATAATCTGTACAAATGTAGACGTATATCGTGTTTGTAAAAAGGTCAGGCGGATCAAATATTCGTGATCTACTCTCAATCAGTGGGCTGAGGTTGGAAACATTTGATAGTTCTTTTCTTCTATCTGCTATACTTTTCATAAGAGCCTATATATATATATATATATATATATATATATATATATATATATATATATATATATATATATATATATATATATATATATATATATATATATATATATATATATATATATATATATATATATATATATAATGACCTCAACTTTCTTCCGATGAGCGGTTAAAAAATTGGCCATCGAAGGTTTATCGACTACTTCCTAGGAATCAAAAAAACGATGAATACACCAACTGTGTTTCAGCTCAGGTGTCATCAACAGCTAAACTAAAACAGCTGTGTGCTTAAATAGTAATAAGGGTAGTAGATTCGACTCAAATCGATCAACCATGATCTCATGTTCCAATTCATCGACGTTCATGGTGTCTTCGGCGTCTGGACTTATCAATTTGTCTTCCACTTTTGCTAACCGACATCCGAAATCGAACGATAAATGTGCCTGCAGTGAAATTCCCTCTTTGTTCAAAAAGCATAACGCGTATAATTCAAATGAAACCTCTTCCAGAAAAATATTCACCATATGATCTCATAGCGCACTACAGAATAATTGAACATTTTGATATTAAGTGATATGAATATTATGAGCACTTAAGTAAATACTATTATCAGTGATAAGCTCGTATAAGAATGAGCTCATCGATTCAGGTCAAATACATTTGCCAGGGGAACGTTCAAGAAATACCGACATATATTAGTGATTTTAATGGTACATGACCTTGCAATTCGGTATACTCGGTTGAAATTTGGCAGCCTGTATTGAAGTACTTGTACGCATATCGATGGGCATATAATTGCACGTTGTTTTTAAATCATGAAACCATGAAGATATTTTAATAGTGACCATATTTTATTAAGAGTATTCATTCCGAATAGTGCAAATTCCTCGAGAAATATAACGCTAAAGACTGAAACGTAGTATGTATTCGCTGACCTCGCTACATCCATAGGCAACCATATTTTTTAGAAAATATTCCTCATTTGCGTAGGGCTCTTCTCTACGACGATCGGTTGCATTTGCACTGAGAATCTCACGAAGCTTCTTTTGGCGTGCAGCTAGAATCGCCGTAAACATACCTTCTGTAGTTGTTGTCTAAACATTTATGACATCTCAATGACAACAGATAATTATACGTGAAATCTGTGATAACTTCATACACATGCAGGATGGTCACAAGGTCATGACATTTTAGGCAGTGCCAGAGGCATGCAACGGAATTATCTCTGAAGCACACAACTATGGTACACATGAGAGAAGAGTGAAGACTGGCGCAACGGAAATCGCATATGTCGAAAAAATCACCTAGACACTTTTATTCTAATTTCACTAAGGAAACTGAGTTCAATAAAAAAGAAGACATCGGGAAGAGCAAACGTTGCCTGAGACCGATGCATGAAGCTGCCTTATGAAGCCAGAGAAAATGTGGCACAATCCAATGTTGCTTTGAACATTTTATGCAGAACTCCTCACTTTTTTCTCCCTGAATATTTATAATTGGTTCTTGATAGAGGCTAGCTGATGGACGGGTATTGACAGTTCCATGAATTACTTGCAGTGCGGTGGGCAGAAAGTAGCTTATTCTCGTCACAAATGTCATAAACATTCAGCATCCCCGAATGCCGCCGACCGACTAAGTGCTAAATCTGGTTAGTGCATTTCACCTCTGTTTGATCAAATGTTTGAGAGTTACTGCTTCAACGGAAAATATACACGTGAGCTGGGTCGAACAAATTTTGAACGAGCTACTTTCTTACGTTATTCCACAAATTAACTGCACTTACCAGCAAAAGGCCACCACCTCGTGTCTTTCGGCCACGAAGGAAGCAACTCGGTAAACCGAGTGCTTTACCCACCCAGCTCGTCGCAACCATTTCTAGCTCCAGCATTCCTGGGCTACCATCCTGAATTTTCGAGCACTTTGAATGGCGATGTTCTTGAAGCATGTTTCTTGTTAAAATATATGCACATGAGAAAAAAGCTGGTCCTGGCTTCTGAGTTGACAATTTTTCTATTCTTCTTGGAAAACTCGGGCGACCGATATTATTTACTGTCTTCTTGAAATTTGAATGCAGGCATTTCTAAAAAAAATTGCAGTTTTAATGCAACTCTTCGTGTTCTGACATGTGAACGTGACTTTCTTATGCAATGGAATGAGAAACTTTGCAGTGATGTCCCATTACGTTTGTGGAATGAGCTCTGTGACCTCGCCCCCATTACGTCGCGATTTATCTAATCTCCATTGCCTCAAGAGACCCGTTATTTTTCATGCAGCTGCCCAATATTTCACGCCATTCTTTTGCACGTTTTTATTAAGGAATGGAATGATACGAACAGGAGCACAATATCTGTAATTTTTGACGATCGACACAACTTGCATACACAGATTCTGTTGAGTTGGAATTTTCGAATGTATCTAAAGGCGAACCGTGATGAATCCTTTTGCAGCAAGAAGATTGCATCCAAATTCAACGAGGATATCCGTTAAAGATTGCACACCCGGAAAGAAACTATGAGCTCGCATCTTCGGAAATTGTTGGAACTAAAAATAGTAATGCATCATTGTAATTATTCCATCAAATGGAATTACAAAGAATATGACGCATAGCTAAACTAAACTCTTGTTTTCAAAGGAACGGTGGCCATTGAAAGAATTTTGTTACTGCTGAAAACGAACAAAGAGTCGATTTCAGCCATAATGGCGCTTACTAAACAGAAGATTAAAGTCTCGGTAATCAAGAAATCCTTTCAAGTTGTGAAGCTTCATTCGAATTTTCGTGAAAATTGCAATCTGTTGTCTTTTTCGTTCTCAGAAAGCAGCAATACCAGGGTTTTTCCAGAACAAGGGAGCAGTAATGACCGAGTTATAGGAGGGCAATCCAACAGCGCAGGGAAAGATACGACTAAGTCCCGAATTCCTTTCCGCCTCCTCTTCCAATCTTTCTTGGTCAGCGCCTATCCTTTTAGTTTTCCAAGGAGACTGTTGCCAGTTCTGCCGTAAACGACGATCGTTCTTTCTAATACAAGTCGAGGACTGATTAATCGGCCTGTCAATCACGATCAGTCATTGTTACTCAAACTACATGGCGACATGCCAAACCTAAATTATGATGCAATGCAGACACATACCATAGGAAGAATGGTAGTCTCGAGTTCATCTATGAGATCAATAGGGGAGTTCGAAGCTTCGTTAGGCTCTATGTTATCTTTATTAATCGATCCAGAAACTATTGCTGAAAGATGACAATATAACTTAGCAAATGAATTTGGACTTTATGAGTTCCTTTAACAAGGAAACGCAACACAGTATGGTTTATTTACTATGAACGAATATGCATCAGCGATATCATGATCAGATATTTTCTAAAATTAGAATACTCTTGTTTCAGAAGCTGTTGAAACTTCCAAGATCAAAGCGAAATCAGAAAAACCACTTCAAACAAATGTTAAACATTCAATGGCGAAATGTGAAAGCAATCATTGACAGAGATTTTTGAATGCAGTTGTTTTACTCTCAGTAGAAACTGAACGTTGCATAACTTACAACGCATCCTTCCATACACTAGAGTCGAGAGACTTCTAAAAGTTGCTCACAACTTCCAGTTATGGCGATGATCCTCAATGGAATGTGCCATATTTAAGCGATGAAAGAACCATCTTGAAGAATGAGCCAATCTTGGAGTAAAGGGCCTACGTTCTTCCTAATGGCAGTAAGATTTTTGATAGCTTGTGCCTTTTTTAGATCATTTTTCAGTTAAAAAAAAAAAAAAACTGCACTGCATCAGTCTCACACATATTTAGCCATAGACAGCGGTGTTGTCATATTTGCTTATCTGCAAACGAAAGATACTGCGATGCCAAATCTAAACGAAAGCACAAGTTTCACAGCGGAATGGGCGTCGAACAACCCCCCTGCCAATTTCACATCAAAGGATTAAAATGTGCTGAGCTGTGTGCACAGAAATTTCAAGGTTAAGGTGTAACAAGCAAATCGCCATTGACAGCTTAATAGTTTTCATTAGCTTGATGTGAACTTTGAGCTGGGGCTGGTAATAGCTCTAAAAGAGAGGAACATATGACGAACGCACATTTTCCCTACAATTTCCCCATTCATCTCGTTTATGTTTCTATTTATCAAACAACGCACAAGCGCTCGCAATAGGGATATCATTTATTGACGGAATTTTGTATGCTCCATTTGTTTGCAAACGATCTCATACACAGTATATGAACTCGATATAGTGCTTGAACCCTCCATGGATTGATGGCTGCTTGTCAGTCTCAAACAACCAGGAGGTTATTAGAATTTGGCATTCAGGAACGTTATTTAGCGATTTATAGGCTGAAGCAAAAGTCACTGTGCCAGAAGAGGGAATAAATTTTGTTCCATCACATTTCATCGTGATAACACTTCTGTGGCAAGGGTCTAAGCGTAGTCACATCAACAAGTTTTACAGGGGCAAGCAACTAAGTGTATATACAAAAGGTAGTGTATGTAGGTAAATAATACGAGCCTATCATAGGTGGAGGAGGGATCAAGAAGTTGAAAGAACGACAAACATAAAATCCTGGAAGCTTTCATATTATTTACTAAACCAAGTACTATTAACGTTGAATTACATAACATAAACATCGAAGAGAGGCAAATGAAACACGCAACGGAAATGGGACCGCCAAGGACTAATGAAAACGTGGAAATTCTAAAAAAGGACTCATTGATCCCTTGAATACGGTATATTCTTTTCCGTTTAATTCCGCTTTAAGCCTCAAATTGTTCGTTCTCTAAACGCATCTCTAACCAAGCATATGCATCTCCAGTACCGCCTTCAATCCACGCTTATATGTATCCTATTGAAGAACAGTCATGATCAGCAGTGGCTAATGAAGTTGTCATAGGAAACGATAGATGAATGGAACAAAAACCATATCAGACTGTTTAAAAGATATCATTTTATGGCTATTTAAAAGCATCTAACTAGAATTCCGTCTCACATTGTCATATTATAAACTCTATAGAAAATTTTCAACCCGCATGACCATGATCGCAAGACAAAATAAAATTGAGTCAATATGTAAAGCTGCATTCGCCAGATGGAAAATTGTTAAAGGTCCAAGTAAGCACTTACTTTTAGTGTCTCTTTTGACAACTTTTTCGGTACCACCATATCCCACACAAAAATTCGCTATATCGAAGACGTCTTTCACAAAAAGAGGTACACGCCTTGCGTTCAATATCGCCGTTTTCGATGACTGAAATGAAGTTCTTTCATGGGCTCATTTAAAATTTCTGAACGAAAAGTGCAGGAAGTCAAGGGCTGAGTGGACACTACTAACTTCATTGCTTTTGAATGGAACCCCTGTAAAATACATATGGCCATAGGTGAAGACGTAATAATAAGTTCCACTTTATTCCGCTTTATGTATTTGCCTGCACTGTACTATGCAACTGTACCTGATTCCGCTTATAACCACCTCAAGGGTATTTTAAAATACCAATATGTATCAGCAAGGTAGAGGCGAAAAAAATATCGGTTGGAGCCAAAAACCGTCTGCTCGCACATTTGTTCATGATGCCTCGAATGAATAATATTCAATGTTTTATTCATGTGGAAATTTGCATTTGCAGATAGCTTCTAGAAGTATGTAAAACTTTGCAAACATTGTGCGAATATGGCAACAAACCGCACATGACAAGATTGAGAGGGCGGCATGGCTCGCAGATGATCGCTTGGAGGAAAATACATTCGCAAAATGGCTTTCGACTTAGAACCAATCCTACGTTATTTTCGGCGCGCGTTTAGCCTTACGACCTACTTTCAGTCTTCGAAATCAACAGTGCATGCATTCATTTCTTAACCTTACCGATGACAGCTGAACTCGACAAACCACTCCCTTTTCCGTTCAATGCTGTAATACAATTCTGTAACAATATTATTTCTACTTCCTACGATTTATTTATCCTTGAATGAAGACTGCTAAAGGATTCGCCATCTCGCTTGGCCTATGAATGTTATAATATCATTGTTAGCAGAAGTTGTGCAACGTTTGCAGCTGAAATTCTACATTAACTTCCTGCTTGAGAGCCTCAACCTTATTGCTCAAGTTTTGGATTGCAATATTAGTAATCCTATGCTTAGAAACAAAAAAGAGTTAAATCATGTCAATCCAAATGCGACCACTGGTAGCCAAACGAAACATTGACAGCTGAAAAAGAAATTCCCTGGGCTTCACCAGCCTCACTAGGAAATGCTCAAAAAACTACCTCGTCGTTCTTTTCATCATCTTTGCCTACTCCCTCCTTTTTCGCTTCCTCTCTTTCCCTCAGTTCCTTTTCTTTCTTGCCTTCATCGTCTATCAGCTGCTTATTCTTTTTCAGCTCCTCAGGAGGCAATTTATTCCCAGTTTTGCTCCTTGTTGATTCCTTAAGCTCTTTCCTTAGAGCCGCTATTCGTCTGCAAAAGATAAGGAAGTTTTCTACATTGCCGAGTTTAAAATGACTTTGTAAATTCAATTTTCTGTCATGTACATGAACATCGAGCAACTATACAATACATGAGAAGCGCAGCTGTCCGAGTCGTGTAACGAATAAATTTTCAGCAATTCCATCTACCTATTCGATCCGTGACAATTAATGTTCTCGGATGGATTTTCACACTCTTTATGGAAACCAGAATGGAAAAGGTTTTTAATTAAATTTTCTACTACTAACTACGAAAACAGATATAAGACAACGCAGTAGAAAGCAGAGAATGAGTCATCACTAGGAAGTTTCATTACGTACGTAAAAACGTTACTGGTTTTCTTTATTAGCATATTAAGGAAGTCACCTATATGGACTCTTTTATAGAATTTTTCGCAAACTCAAGTAAATTTCAAATGTAGTTGCAAATGATGGGAAAACATAGACGAGCATTGTGCAATCCGCTATTTGATTGCAGCGAAAAAAATCGAAGCACTTCGAGCTTTGCTTGGATTTGCAAACGACTGCTATTTTTAAGACTAATGGAATGGATTTCTTATGGAATAAAGCAAACGAAAGGAAACGATCCGACTATGGTTTCGAAAGGATGTGAAGTGCATCGCTATGCTAAGATGTGCGCTTTTTCTAAATCACAAAAATTCACGTTCCAATACTCAACTAAAAGACGAAAGAGGAAGATCCACAATGGTGCATCGAAAATGTTTATGTGAAATTTCACCTACTTCAAATTTTTGCGGTGATCGACATAGAACAATGTGCTGATCACAATAAAACCGAAACAAATAATTACTGCAATAACGACTATAACCCACAGATTCATTGACGTCTGTAATATATCCTTGATGAAAACACGCATGAAGGATAATTGTTTTCAAGAGCCATTTCGTTATTTGAAAGTTTATTTTAATCCAACATTGCATTACTTTCATCCGAATGTGAACAAATTTCCAATTCAATAAAAATCAATTTCATAGTTTCAATTCATGACTTAAGCGTAGCTATAATAATAATGATAGATGAATCAGACAATATACGAAAAGAAAGTCACTTGTTAAATACTGCACAGTTAAGCAAAACGCTTCTTTGGCAATTCTTATCAGTTGTAACATTTGTTTGGTGGATGTATATGTCTGCGGACATTTCCCTTGGCTAATCCTGAAAATTTAGCATATTTGCGCGTACCTACATTAACCCCCCCCCCCCCAATAACGTCGCCAAAGTGGTCATAAGCTATCTTTGTACATATGACGTGAACCACTCTGAACCTTACAACCTCTGCTCATCGAGTCAATTAGAAGTTTGTTAGAAGTCTTACCCTTGCGCCGCTAATTTCGTTGTCTTCGCTAACGCCGTTTCTGAAATCACTCCAGTTAGATTAAAAATGATAGAACAGGGCAATTTTGCAAAGCATCCCGTTTTAGCAACAAAATCGACCCGCTTTAACATCATCAATTTACCACAATGCTGATGCGCAAACTTGAAAGTTTTAACTGATGAAATGTGGAGGTGCATTGAGTGGACTCCGTCTATGAAATCGTTTGCGCCGACTGATGATTAATTGTGGCTAATTCTGCCTTCATTTACGGTAACCTTCTTCAAAAGTCGTTTTGATATTCACTTTCGAGGTCATGATATGGCTGAGCTAACGGAATAATATCAGCCAACTACTAATCGGAAAAGCAAATATTCTAGGATTGCATTTGAGTGAACGGTTTGATGGTCGAATGCCATATAAAGATACAGCTTGCTTTCTTTATGAAGTCATCTTGTTGCCGATTTCACGAGCACGCATTTAAGCTCGAAATCAAGGACAGCTTTATCAGGGGATGTGAATTCAACGAGTGTAGGTATAGCAGGAAGATTTCTCGAATGACTCACATTCGTCTAACTTGACGTCGCCGACGAATATTTGATTCGATCGAAAGGCAAACATCATTCAAAAACCTATCAATCTCGCTGAGTTCGTTGTCGTGAAACCTAAACATTTTGAATGCAGCAACTTCTACTTCCTCTATTTTATGCTCTCATAAAGTGCATGAAATGTTTTGAAAAACATCACTTGGGAGGATGACGCATTATATAAGGAGACAAAACACACTCAGTATGAATTTTTGCTTCGCATTTCTGGAGAGACATACAAATGCAACGATACTTGTTCAGCTTTGGTTAGGCAATAATTTGTACTAGCAAATTCGCTGCTGTTGGTTTAGAGTGTACATCACAAAATCCATTTTCGTATACAGCTACACTCGACCCGTTTCTTACGGCTGTATACCTCACCCTCGCAAGTCAAGTTCAATCTATGCACCACGGGCCCGTGCTCATTGCTGCCAGCTTCTACCGAATATTTCAACATTTCGACTCCTATTAAGCTATCGTTCAGCGTACTGGGCGATTTCGATTTAGTGGATTCCAGATGACAATTCTGGACGTCCCTCATAAATGTCGCAGCGTGAACGAATTCTTAAGAGGAATGTTGCTTTTTGAAAGTGCTCTAAGGTCGGCCTAACACACGCTCAGGTCAGGTACCCATCAAATTGTGCTTCTTCTCAAGTCATGGTGAAAGTGATGGCAGAAAGGTCAAGCCATGGGGTATGAGGTGCGCTAAAACTTCGTCAAAGATTCGGCTTAGCGATGTTCGGATCGCCGCCACATTTTCTATAGAATTTGTGAGCACTGCGGTAAGGAAAAGATAATTTTTCAGGACCAAGCATAAAGGGGCGCTTTCTGATTCTACTGTGAGGATTGGCTCAAAAATGCCTTGATTGTCCCCGAATTTCATATTTTATGAAGTTAAAGTATGAAATGGATGAGTTTGCTTTTCAACTCCGTCATGTGGCCGCACCCAAAAGTGGTTGAGGCTGTTGCGAAATTTCGCGGGTAGGAACGGTGAGATGGCAATAGTATCTTCCAGGGCAACAAAAATTTATGCTCTCTAAGAGCATTTTGATGCGTTTATGCACTCCGATGTGCTTCTGGGGTTATGTTTCACGTGTATGTAAAAACCTGGCGATAGCCATGAACCGAGCTTAACAATGCAAATCCGTCTCAGCTTGTTCACCTTGTGAGACGACAGTTGAATAATGGTGACCATTGTATTTACGACTGTATAATGGGAGTCGTGTCGATTTCTATATCTTTATGCTTAATTTCACCTTTAAACCACAATTAACCTGATATTCGGCATACTCACGCCTTGATTAATAAAATCGACTGTGATAGAATCTCCTGTTCTGAAGAACTGAAGAACGACGCCTCGTCCGGTTGGTAGTTCACATGGTCTATTCATGTGTCTGTAGCAGAGTTCAAGCAAAATTTCTTTCCTCAGTATTAGGACTTGAATTCCAAAATTCTTTTCAAACAATACTAATTGATCTGCTTTTGTCTTAAAAAACACATTTCATTCTCATGGCTGCTTTCTAATGCAGCTCCCATACCGCTTCCCGATTGCATCGGAAGCAAGTACGCTCTCGTGAGGGTAGCAACATATAGAGAAATTAGCGCAAGCATTCCAAACGAAGTACACATGCGCTATACCTATTTCTCAGGCAAAGCGTCTCATATGCCCATATAAACTCTTAATTACCTACGTTTAAAATGTGCTAGCGATGAACGCAGCGCAGAAACCAACTTTAGGGCGTCTTCTGTTAGAACAGGCTCATAAAACTTTTCAGGACATGAGAGGAAGAGACAGATAGAAAACTGGCTTATTTGCTTTTCATAAAGATTTCCGCTTACAAGATAACGGCAAAAGTAGAAAAGGACAATGACCACAAGAAAATAAGCCAGAATGGAAAGAAATGCAAAAACTATTGTAGGTCATACTGACTTAACTTCCACTTCACGCTACATTTATCCGCACATTTGTCTCCCTCTGTCGATTTGTTTCAATTAAAACCGCTTTATGCTAAATCTAAACGTTTCATGCAAAGTTTAATGAAGCTTAAACTCGCACACCCCGTCGACACTTTTTATATGTTCGTTTGCACCATTTAAATGAGAAAATAGTGAATATTTTATATTGTTAGTTAACAAATAAGTACCACAAAAACGCTCCAGTTTTCTTTGGTCGCAGTGGTCGATTGTGTTGAAGTTAACGCTTGTTTGATAACATCCGAATGAACTTTTCGTTCAATGCCATTAAAATTGTGTTTGCGCAACGAGCCCTATTTGTGATTACTGCACTTTAATTTATGAGTGTGGCGTTAATTTTTTGTTTCTGCTGACTAATTGCTGCCGCATTCTCCTCCTAACACCTTATAAGGGTACAAAATAAGACATTTATGCAGTGGCATGGATTGACTCCATATGATGTTTGGAATGGCCTGCTACCAATAACATGAATTGACAACACTGTAAAGGAGCAAGCATGCCGACGTTATTGATTGGGATACTATCAGCTTTCTGAGAAACATCAGAGGGCAAATCATGCTCTCCAGGTGGTGACTTTTCATCGATCATTTTCAAATATTCCATTTAACTTATACACCTATATATACACCGCCCTCTCAGCACATTCAGTGCACCTACGGTTGGAGATGCAGATGTTGCTCAACAGCTAATCCACTGAACACTTCGGGCACTAAGTAGCCACAAGAAGTCAAAGATCTAGCGGAAGGGAAACAATTGATTTCGTCAATGTTTCACCGATCAAACCTGTTCTTAAGAAATTGTAGTTGAATGGCATGAGGAACAGGTTCTACCTACTAACTAAAAATGAATCCTCTATATATTGTTATTATTTAAGTAGGAATGCGAATTGCGTCAAATGTAAAATGATTAGCGAAAAACGGACTCATTTAATATAATGGTGATCTGTGTGGTAGTAAGCGTTTTCAAGACGAATTGAATGTCAACTCGCGAACATATATTTGCACCGTCTGCGTAAATAATTTGGTAACCGTTTTTGGAGACCTTGTTAAAGAAGGTGATAATCTGCAAGTATCTGCATTAGTTACTCGTCCATTTTAAATTTCTAAAGGCTGAATTTTGCGTGCCATTTAAGCAACCAACAAGCCTATCATTTCATTGTTTTACTCAAAAATCATCGGAACGTTTAGAGAATTGGTCAAATATGCTAGGGATTCATCACAGCGTTTCACTGGCTCGTAAATTTCGCTAAAAGGTCACCGCATCACCTAAAATACGGGAATTAGCTTCCCATTGGAACAAATAATCGCATTTTGCTATTCACTTGTTTCCAAGAACATCGTTCACAAGAAAATGGAGACGTTTGTGAAGAATGAACGTCTATTATAATCTTTGTGTAACAGTTCAACATTGAACTCACTGCAGTCTGCATAACAAATGTTGTGCCATTACATCCCATCGCATTGTACAATAATCTTAATAGATGTTCGATTACATCCTCTCTTCTTGAGAAAATGATGTCAAATGTGGCGCATGTTTATTGGTCACAAAATGGCCATACAACGTATTAAGCAGCACATTCACGAAAGTCTTGCACCGAAGGCAAGAATATGTGGGAACACCGCAATCTTCGGAAGCAGCTGAAGATAGCGTATAACCCCAGCGACTGATTGTTTATGTGAGATTAAACCTGGTTAGCACTGTGCACCATTTTAAAATTCTCATATGATCTTTGATAGCAAATTTTATTTGAAAATTCATGAAGACTTATGTTGACGGGATAATGCAAAGGATGTTAGTTGCGAATGAATATGAAAAAACCTTTGTGGTGAAATTCGATTTGCTATCTTTGTCGACGAAAAGCTTCACCGGCCCATTGAATTGTCCTATTTTCACTTTACATGGAGCCATTGTCGATATAAATGAAAGAATAACACTTAATTGCCATATATGATAAGTCATCCTGAAAACTGTAGCACCTGATTGCATTCTGTGTTTCCTGTTCCAATAAGAGAAGTTTCTCGAGTTTCTTGGATATTTTTAAGGGCACTAATCTAGAGGTACAACTATGAAGAGTGCTGCTGGAACGTGAACGTTCGCTACCCTTTCATCGGATCCTGAGCAACGGCAGATTTCATCCGCTTAATTTAGCTTATTGAAAGCGCTGTCATCAACAAGATCAACCAACTTGAAAAAACCGTCGAACGCACCTAAATGACTATTTTAGAATAACTCTGAAGCAGCGAACACATCAGAGAGACTGAAAGATCGTACGATATTTGGGATTTCACTCATGATGGACTGACTGATTGAAAGTGAACTAAACAATGCAGTGCAACAATGGCTTGTAAGATTTCTTTTTTTCAGTCGCACCAGTGGTCTGCACACGCCTTTTAGTAATAGTCAACTTGTGGGTTTAAAGCATTCACAAGCCTCCGTTACCACGTCGTCCCCGCAGAAGTGGATGATTCAGATTCTAAAAACGCCGACGTTAATTAAGAGTTGCTGATAAAAAAGACAAAACGGTTTCGATGATTCCTCTCTTGATGGTAAAGCTTATATATCCACAGTGACAGAAATACAACCTTAAGGATATTCAAAGCCTTAAGGATATTGCTGTGCAAAGTGGACCTATGAATTACAGAAGGTAAACTTATTTGCTTCTTATTACTTCGATATGTTAAATTCTCAAAAGTCCTCAAATGCAACCTTCCTTCTTACTGAACTATGAGAACATAGACAATCGTATATGCGAGACCAACCGACTTAAGCAAATGTTAGCGGGTCGCGGAAAATTGCACCCGACCGTTCAGCACCAACTCTCATTAAAACAGTGAGCTTATCGTCGCGTTTTTCGGCATCATGATTGATCTGCAGCTGCAAATTACTAGCGAAAAATTACGGAATACTGATTTCGTTTGTGCAATAATTTGAGTTTAGGGCGTAATAGGAAGACTGAGAATGCCGGAAAATGCTATGATAGATGCAAAATTTATTTTCGGAGCAAGGAAACAAAATAAATCACAGAAAGAAAGGAATTAAGAAGACTCACAAGATTCGTACAACCTCATTTGAAGATATAACAAATAATTATAGGCGAAACAGAGAGAAAGAAATTTGGAAAAGTGGGAAGGAATTTTGCATGTCTATAGCGCCCTCTAATCGAAGAGGACTGCTAATATCAGAATCATTTTTTATGCTCACCTGTCATCAGAATTCGAAAAATGTATGCAAAAATTTGCGTTTTGAGCCGTCTCTTACCAATTTCCTAAGATTTAAGCCTTAAACTCTAGAAAATTTTCGTTCCACCAAATTCAGAGCCTTTTTTACAAAGTTGCTTCCTTCTATCGAATCGCCATGGCCGATATTGCTGTCCCGCCCACGTAGAAATCATATATCCATTGAAGTGTGAAAATGTTCAGTCGAGACAGTTCATTTGAAATGAATAAATCCTAAAGAATTCATACGACATTAATAACTTATAAAGCAGAGCCACCTCATGATGTCTAAAGAATGCTAACTCGGTCTGCAGAGAGCTGCAAATAGCCCATGTACCCTTAGCTTTCATGGGCAAAATACCTTCCCAATTTCAGTATGGCCTCTCAAGTTGGTCCAGTTGGTCGCCGGTCATCAAAACTGGGCGAACTCATGAGATAGGCATAAAAGTGCAATACATTTTGAAAGTCGGTATAGTCGAGACAGCGGTTTGACTGAGTAATTTTTAGTTTTTGTACCCTTTACGAATGAAAATCTTATTCTTTACGCTGAATGGTTCGCAAGTTTATAGCGCATCTATGCCTTTTAAGCACTCTCAATTAGTGTTCTTCGTATAGAGATTTATAAAGAAGGCACTGAAATGCGGAACACTGACAGAAGTCAACGGCATCGAATAAATACTCTAAACAAGTTATTGAGAGAAACCAAGGCCATCGAACGTAATATTCTAAACAAGTTTTTTCAAAGCCGGCTTTCCTTAGTAAATGATGACAACGGTATAACGCAATTCACTTCGACGTTAGAATGATGCACTCTTGTGCTCGGGCCAAAAGTAGGCGTTTCGTTATGTTTCTTCCAGTTTATTGGCTATTTTCTGCCCTCGGGTCGAATGTGGTAGCTGACGAGCTTGCAACCTATTCTTCTGAGACTGTACTGAATTTCATTAGAATTGCTGCACAACACAATCTCACTCATCACTGTCAACGCAGTTTGCTAAAGGTAGTTGACCGAGTTTTGTTCATTCAAAATGCACCAGTCATATTTATGTCGTGCTAAAATTTGAAGAGAATTTTGCCTCTCAAGCTTCCTGGTTTTTTCTGCTTATCAATATTTTTTCTTCCTTTTTTGGTCTATTCTGTTCCGTAGAATGTACTTTAAGTGTTTTTATCGATGAGCAACGGTTGGAAAATGACCTTGGGCATATATTTGTATTATTTTTGTTTCTAATGGCCCGAGTTCGAATTTGCAATTTTCTGATAACTACCTGATCTGATTTGACTTGACATAATTCATTCGCACAACAAGTAGATCATAAAAGAACACAATAATATACCGAATGGCCTAAAGAGAGGACTTATATACAATGGAAGAGTGCTTCAAAACATCAATACATACCAAGTAAATCCGGATGAGACCACATATATCTAGATGTATACAGTAACGGATATTTGAGCAGATAATATTTAGAAGAACGCTGAGCAGCATATGTGCAACAATCGACAATGATGCATTCGTGTATATGTGATCAGAAGTATGTGCGCAAAATAAGCGTACTTGAAAACATAAAGGAGTACATGCGAATGTAAGAACAGCGGAAGGAGAAGCCACATACGTGCAAAAAAAAAAAAAAAAATGCCCTCCTTCGCCAATAACAGGCTTCGAAGATTTCATTCGAAGTGCAACTATAAGTTTTCTAGAAAGAGTACTCCATACTGGGATAATTCTGTGTGCATACGATCGTCGCGATATGGGTGCAAAGGCACGATAGAAAGTTTTCTTCTGTGCGTGCAAAAAGGACTAATAAAATGTTGTTGTTGTATTAATCCTTTTTGGTATTTGTTATATCCTTTTCATTTCCAATATTTTCAACCATTTCACTGTAAAAACGCTATTTAGAAGAATTTAACCATCATCGCCATGAAACGAACACATAGATCAGCGCCAATTCGAATTTTGGATCAATTAAACGAAAGATATGGTATCATTGATAAATGGTGATGTTTGTTGCAGTTATGACAGTGGCAGGGGAGAGCGAGAATACTTTTTCCTGCATAAACTCTTAGAAGTATGTTCATAGGTACGATTCTATCCTCTTCTTGGTGTCTTCATCTCCTAAATTACTGCCACCAGACTTATGAAAGTTGTCCATTTCCTCTCTCGGGAAACTACGCACAGTCACCATAGCTCAATGCATTTACGAGGTGAATAGCTGCTCAATACATGCCAGCAATGTAGAACTTCTCCATGCTTTGAACAAACCCGACATCAGATCCTATATTCGCATGTCAGTGGTTTATCATCACAAAAATTACTTAAATGACGTGCTTATTGTACTGTAAAAGTAAGGATCGTTGAGAAATTCAGTAGCAGGTTGAGGCAGCGCGTGGTGGAAGCAGAATAGATCCTAAAGTAACAAAGGAATAAAAGAAGCAAAATAAGTCCTACGGATAAACTCTCATATGCACTTTGTTTTCTTCCCTTCCTATTCTCTTCATTAAAAAACCATATTCCCCTCTATCTTCCATAAACGTTGTTTTTTGCAAAACTGCTTTTGTGTGATATATTATGATTCACATAATGAGACAGCATAAAAACAGCGCAGAACTCCTTTTAAACAATGTGCATAGTCTTTTTGACTATCCGAAACGAAGTCGAAACGTCTAGAATGAGGATGTTTTATACGAGCGGTCGATTGTTTTGTGCTCGCCGAAAGCGGCATCAGCATATCTTTCTAAACGTTTGCAGCTATGTTCAAAGTTGGTAAACATGTTTGCATGTTCATATAGATGAATGGTGTAATGCGCATTATTTCTACAAAGTTTCATGACCTTAGCTTCAGTGGTTCCTGACGTGAAGCGCTGGAGAGGAGGGAAGATAGGCGCACCCACAGACGCATGCACGCACTGATACGACGGTGCAACAGTGAACGTTGAAAACGAATTTATAGAAGCGCATAAAAGCCAATCTTTTGCTGATGATTGATACAGGTGATTGGATTAGTTGAAATTTTGATATTTTCTTGCGCGCATTTTGTTACCCATCAGCAATGTATGCGACTTTTGAGTGCAATAAGCGCAATGGGAAAGGCTTAGGG
Organism: Baylisascaris procyonis; assembly: GCA_037389465.1. Taxonomy (NCBI): domain Eukaryota; kingdom Metazoa; phylum Nematoda; class Chromadorea; order Rhabditida; family Ascarididae; genus Baylisascaris; species Baylisascaris procyonis. The sequence goes on along the minus strand of JAZARR010000154.1, from coordinate 1,716,526 downwards.
CCTTTCACCTCTTCTAGCACGCTTTTCCACTTATTTTATGATCCAATACATGTAAGACGAACGCAAGTCGCTTCAATTTTCAAATATTCTTAACTCGCTTCAAATGTGATCAGTCAGTGTAGAAGAACCTGTTTCTGGCCTATTGTGTGGTGTATACTACTACATCCATCAGGTTTGCTGAGTGCGGCTTCAGAGACCCACAAGTTTAAATTACCACGTGGGCTACAGGAATACGAACACACAACATCAAAACACACAAACATGCAAACGAAATACGGAAACACTTATGTCGCATAATACGGAAGATGTTAATTTGAGGTGGAACCCTTTTTATCTGCACACGACACCATTCCACAGCAAAGAGAATTCTTCGTTGGCTCATATGCGACTGGCGATCCACAAGGGTATAGAAGCAAAGATCGTAGTCGATGGGTGAGTGTCTATGTTTTGGATTTGTAATTTTATTCAGCTGCCATCAGGTGGTGCTGTAATTCAACCTTGCGCCGTTTTACTTGCAATAACTGCTCTACTTGGGTAATGGAAGGAGGTAAAGTTATGAGCCTTGCTGATAGCGCATCCAACGTTTTTATTATCAAACTTACTATGAGTCTGCCCATGCTTCCTGAGCGGGTAGATTGAGTTTTCGGAGGTATCATCTCTGACCAATTTCATGACGTCACGTTTGCGCAATATGAACAATCATTTCAATTTCAGTGCTCTATCTTAGCGCCAGAATTTAATCACTCTAAAGGTTTATCGATCAAAAATGTTCGGAGAAGTTTAGGATTACTTGATCTAACTGTGACGATGAGCAGACTAGACATTTGCTGCATACTGATGAGGTACCTTCCTACGCTAACAGTTAGTGGACGCCGAATCATTTTGCACCATTCACTTAATTTCATCTACTCGCCTTATTTTATGTTACCCTAATGGCCAAGGAAGCTATAAAATCTTCATTGCAGCATTACCGTTTCATGGAATGCATTCACGCAGCTGGAGAGTCATTCGCTGTTGCTTCCGAATATCCGTTAGCCTTTTGCAATGCTCGAAGCAACATTTCCGCTGCAAATGCGAGCATGATAGGTGTTTGTCTACCAGATCCATGCGCAACAGATCGAACACAGGTATTCTTCTTACTGAAAGTACTTTAGCTTGTGTCGGGTTGTTAAAGTCGGTGAAAGAAGCACCTACTTAACGATTTTCCTGACCACTAAACGAACGGACAACTTCGAACCTGCCCGCAATTAGCAAAATGCAGGTAAGGGAGGGAGGGTTGAAGCAAATTAAAATTACTAGGCATGGCGCCATATGCATACGCTCCCGAGGAGTTCTAGAAGAACAACAGATAAGCATAAGCCATCTAGCATTGTCAATTTCCAATAAATTTGCAATAACATGCGTCTCTTTTGTTCGATTCATAACTCAATATATAGGATTAACTATGTGAGTCGTTATAAAACGGGCCGCTTTGTAACTGTATATCCGCTTTGTCATGTGAATCACTTATGAAAAGGAGCAAAAGTCTTATGCATAAGGCCTGGGATTCTATTCTTATAACATACTGCCATAACGCCCTCCGCTTAGCACTTGGTCGCCACGCGTCTACTTCGAGTGCGATAGGTTTTCTTTCTCTTAAAGTGGCATCACTCGGCTCGAAAACTCTCGTTTTTCCTCGAGAAGGGCAATGTTTCTGTGATAACGTTTCATCATGCATCGAATCTTATCAGTGATTCCAATACTGAATGATAGTATTGTAGCTGAGAACAGAAAGATTTTCGCGCTAGTAATGTGATTGTGAACAATGCGAGTGCCGTAAAACTCGTTTCTAAATGTTATTATATTTAATGTTTATGAAATTCATTTCATAAAAGTATTATTGCTGTAATATTTTTCACAGCTACTTAACACATGGATAGAGTACATAAGTGGCTCAACGAATATAGCAGTCGAGGATGTGGATTGTGTAAGGTCCAGATATGAGAAGCAATGGTTTGAAATGCTCGCTCCTGTTATCGAATTTAGCAGTAATAAACTGCTTATGTGGATTGTCGCATGTGCTACAGTGTATCACATTCAAAGAGGAGAACAAACAAAGTGAGCGAGTGTTCTTGTTTTTTCCTGAAATTTGCTTTCAAGCATCCTTTATTACAAGAAATCATCAGACACTAAAAACCATCTGACTATATTTGCATTAAATTTATCCCTTAAGGGTAGTGACCGATCACGCATACTTTTAAAGGGAGTTACTGGCCAAGTGAATGTGTTAAAGTAACGTTGTCTTTGCTATAGAACGGTGCAATAACCTCATGTTCACAAGAATTGTGTTACTTGTGAGCCTTTACTATCTTGGACTAAGTGTTGTTTTGATGGACCACCGAATATTTGCCAATAAGAAGATAATTGTTGTCTGCTGCAGATCACTACTGATGCGTTTGTTCTTGGCATTCTCGGCGAAGAAGAATTTCATAGCAATAACCACATTGCCGAAAGACTCACAATCGACCATCAGTTGCATATTTGGATTACGATTCCTTACCACCGTTTGGGTCATCGTCGGTCATTCATCAATTTTCATTCAGGTTATCGGTCATTCATCGATTCACTTGGTCGATTTCTTTAAGGAAAACGTAAGAAAAACGTTGCTGCAGTTAACTAAAATAACACGTGTTACACGGTATTTGGGACAAAATGCGCCCACTTTGCATTCGGCTCAAGCATTGACCAACCAACTTCATAAGATATCAGCAAATAATTGAGCGTCGAATAATAATTCCATATTTTATTTGATTCGACTGCTCATAAAAAATCTTTCATGTAAAGTTCATCTTTCAGCTATAAGACCAATATGAAATGCAAACCCGATCGACATAAAATGCATACAGAGTTGTGGCATACTTAAACATCTGCAGTTTTTTTCGAATTTGATGGATGGGTTTAAAGTGTTGGAGATCTCCAAATATAGCAGCTCCAAACTCGGCGGCTCCAGAGCCGTAACTACCGAGCAGACAGATAAACGCACATAGACTTGCGCACAAACGTTCTGCAAGAGCAGGCGCGCGACAATAGATTTGCTTCTTAGAACTTGTTCAGCTAATGCAGCAAAAGACCTGAGCTATTTACTTTTCTTCATTCGCTATATTCGAATATGTCTACTGATCTCCAGTTTGTTTCGGCCGAAGAATTTTCGTGATTCTTTGATAGTTTCCCGTAAAATGAGTTTCAGGATTTCTTGTCGAATCCAGAAGTTTATAGGAGACAACTCATCGACAACTTTTTTGGCCAAATAATTACAAATTGCATGCTCAGCGTTGATATCTTTTTCGTATTGAGTGCAACACTGACGTCATTTCATTGGTTCGGGAGTATCTCTCGCTCAGGTGAATAGTGTTTCTTTAGTATACTTCTAATCTAAACGAGACATCAACAGAAGAAAAAGCATCGTAAGTGCATTACGAGAGATTGGCATGGAAACACTTGGATGCACGAGTGATGCAACGATGATGTGCATAAAGCGGAAGGAGTGGGAGGGGTTAGAGATTCCCAAAATGACCTTTAATGTCGCTGTCACAGCAGTAATTAGTGATGAGCACTTCGACCGTTATTTGAACAGCAATCGAGTGTTGCGATGTATTGATAGAAGTGTGCAAAAATTGACAGAAGCTGAGGATGACGTTGTGAAGCTGCTTCTTGATTTTAATCACGAAGCGGATATGCCATCAGTCGAACTACGTATCACTGGCGTTTCATGGTCACTATTACGGTCACAGCAATGTCAGTGAAGATTATCCATAGCAATATACCCTCAATGTCTTTCATCATACCTTCAAAAGTGGAAAATCCAATGTTGGGACCAGACATGGAATCAGATCGAAGAAAGTACTTTTGAGGTCGACATGATCTGCATGAAATCGAAAACTGCAAAAAAACGGGGAAACTCATCACTGCATCATTGCAAACTGGCCTGGAAGTGCCACCTCGCTATGACCAAATGACAGTCTTGGCACTAGGTGCTCCCTCACAAGAATCCACTCCTCTAACATTTATTTTCACCTGCTATCTATGCCCAGGCTTCAACTTTTCACAAGCTGAAAATATGTTGTCGAATCGGCAAATAATATCAATAACCATTGAGACGTGAGAAAGTGAGAAAATTTCATCGTGAAAAGAAGCGACTTTGTTGTTATTCTGCAGTGTAGCGTGGTACTCTCATGATCCAAATGATTTCACTGTAACATTTTAGGCAGCGCTGTATTTATAACGTTCAACTTTCTTTATTGAGTTGTGATTATTTTTCACCTGTTGGGTCGGAGAGAGTGATCGAAATGGAGATTGATCTTTCTTTAAATTTGCACCGACTCTGCAGCCATTCAGATTTAATCTTGCACAAATCAGGTTACTATAAATATAGTTTTGCGAAATGATTGTACGTTGGTAATCCCGAGTATTTTATTACTTGTTGGCAACTTATGGAAGTGGTGAGTTTAGCAAGCTGGGCATTAGATTACGTCATGGGGGTACCAACAGCACTCCTCGTCACTATTGTCCATTAAATTTGCGAAAATTTTCTCTTTCAGGAGCCCAACCGAAATTGACATCCTTAGGCTACTGGTTACGATTCTACAGACATCGGGTGCTACGGCTTTGGCCCGCTTATCTCTATGTGCTACTCGTAACCGTGCTTCGGTTCTCGCGCTCACATTTCCATCCAATGTGGGCTCCTGAGGACCAAGAAGAGATGTGTCGCAAAAACTGGTGGAAGAATGCATTATTCATCAATAGTCTTAGCGACAATCTTTGCATCCCATGGACTTGGTGAGATCTTCGTTCACAAACATTTCAAAAATACTAAAATCATCTAATATCTCCACAAAATTTATCCACAACCTCATCCATTTCGAACCACCAATTTATTCGTCACAAGTTTACAACAATATGTGGACTTGTATCTTCCGATAATAGGATAGATGTAGTGCTGTGAAAGCATGTGATTTTACGCATATGAAACGCTACCTGCTACCAATACAAAGAAAGTAACTTTCATCCGCAGGCTTTTTGACATTTATCCAATAATTTCTATTATTTGCTCGACCATGTTTTGAAAAAAGGCCACTTGATCGCATGTCAAAGGTATGATTCCCGCTTAGAGTGAAGATGTTCTGCACCACCAATCTATAGCTGCAATCAGTCAGATGCGCAGTAATTTTATTTGCATCAATAATGCAAAAAACAGACGCATAGTTAGACTTCTGCAGTAACGAGCTGTATTCATATACATAAACCTTCCATCTAATTCACACACCAGTTACTGCACAACAGTGTGACTTGCAGATACAGGCGCAGAAGCTCGTAAAATGCTGTCTGGCAGTAGAGCTGTACTGTTGATACGTCCTTCAAAGCAGCGCAACAGTTATAAGCCAGTAGTTTGCCGAATAGCAAATATCTTCATTATGTAGCTCGTGTAGAACCTATATTCCTTACGCATCGTAGCATATGCTGGAAGAGATGGCACCCAAAATGAGAAAAGCTGCTGTTGCTGCACAAAACTGCGTAAAACCTCGTGAATTTGATAAATTCGGGGCCATAACAAATCTCTAACGGCAATCTGCTATAGTTTTATTGAATCAGTTGATGGGAACATTTCGAGGAAGCGGATGATAACCGAAGAAACTTAACGTCGAATTTGATTCGATTGTTAATTTGTAAAAGGTAAATTATTAGAACGCAGTGCGACTTGTAGCTTTGTTAGCTGTTTCGATCGGAACATGCGACATATTCTAAGCCCTTTCTTTGTTGCAACCGGTGGCTTCCACGAAGTCCAAAATAGAAGAGCGCATGTCTCCTTTTATTGACAGAGAAGCGACTCGCTAAATCATTGCGCTTTCAATCACCTGCGCCTAAAGACTGATTTCTTCAATAGCAGCCTCAGGTAGTTGGCGCTCGCAGAACTTTCTACTGTCAATTTCAGGTATATTGGCACAGAGTTCATCTTCTATCTTCTGACGCCAATATTCTTAATCGCCTTCAAGCGATCGTTTGCTCTTGGCATGTCTCTGTCGATGTTTACCATATCTGCATCAGGAGCATTACACATTATCGAATCTATAAAGTACAATTTCCCTCCAACTCAAATGCTATGGCTACAACCAACGCTTTTCAATCAAGATTTCATGCTGGTTCCTTTTTTCTATACAATTTACAAATTTGTAATTGCAAAGTGCGTTTCAGCGATGACTATCTTAATGAACATATGGGTTTGCATTCTTGTCTGTACGATGATTTCAACTCGCTAGCCTGAGAAGTTTTCAAATTTGGCGGATGAAATATGCGTCATGGGTTACCTTCAAAACCACCTACCGTTTTGGTTATGGATATTTTGTGATGCCAAGAAATGTGCATGCATTTTGCATCGATCGGATCGGAAGGAGACGAATATTTGGAAGAGGTTTCCAAAGGCGATTGAATTCCCTTAGAGCTTAAATTATTACTTCTGCTATTTATTATCAAGGCACAAACCTGGTTGTCCAAGTACGGGAAACCCCAAAAGCACGCATATCTATCAATTCACTTAGCTAGCGTCATCTGTTGTTGTGTTGCCCAACCCAAATGCAATCGAAAGCAGATCTGCTTTACAACTGTACTCGAGACAAAGCGATTTTAACCAAAGTGAGAGCGATGAGAGTTGAGATGCTGTTAGCTATCGGAACCATATAAGTTCAGTCGGTACAGTGCCAATTTGCTCACCGTGGGTTTGAGTCCCACTTCGAGTTACTTTCTAACAAATCTGCGGCTTAAAGGAGTAGAGGAATGCGATCAACCAATGCGCATAAGCTTTCGATGATCTGAGTAATACTCCAGAAGGGTCCTTTTAGTGAATCACAAATTGACCACGATGTCAGCAGTGCGAAGTGAGCAGCAGGTGGTTTTCGCAGCCCGGTAGCGCAGTCGATGCGGCATCAGGTTCGTAATCTGGCTGTTGGTGATGACTTCGATGAGTTCATTCGCACACGTAGGGAACAACATGCAATATACACGGCACAGGACCCAAGGGCAAATATACCACTCAATTGATAAAAAAGCAAATTGAGCAACAAACATCTCATAACGCAGAAATTAATCATTTACGAAGCAGTCCACTATAAGAAAAAGCAAGCTTAGCGAAAACATGCAAAAACGAGGGACGGGGGGGGGGGGAGGTGGGGCGCAATCTTCCTACCCCTTTTTGAGATAAGAAACCCAGTGATGATGGTGGTAAAGATATTGTTCCCTTTTTTGAAAAATTGCAATTTTTTTTTCTGCGATCTAATCGGATGAGGATTTGCACGCAATTGTTACTCTCTCCAAGAAAGTTTTTGAATGTGTTCAGTTTGCACTTGTTGTCGGTAAGCCTGGAAGAAATATCGGGTGAATGTGGCCATTTGTTGGAGATAATACAAGAAATTTATCAGACAGTAGGTTAGAATTTTCACGAACATATTGTGAATCGTACAGAAACCAGAGCAGAAGCGATGCAGCTCAAGCGCCTGGAGACCTAGAGCACCAAGCCATTCCACGTTGTTAGGAGTGATGAATGATCGAGTATATCGTTTTCTGAAAAATTGGAGAACAGTGTATCTTTGAATGTTTCCGGTCGGATTTAAATATTGAGCATCTCCTATAAGGGTCAAATGGAGACCAAGTAGCGCAGACCTCCCTAAGAAATAGACGTACGTAGATTATAAATAACTTATTGAGATATATGTCTGTAAGAGGATGCTCGCGGAATAAGAGAGACACTCGCATTTGCTAAAAATTACAGTGTGCGAAATGCGGTCGTGGAATTTGAAGTTGTTGTCGATCGTAACGCCCAAACTGCACTAGAAGCTTTAAGTACAAAGTCATTTACTAGAAGATTTTTACGATTGATCTGCCCGAATTCGATGAAAACTTTTTCTGAGAAGCGCTATCGCAAATTTAACGAACCATGAGGCCTCTAGCTCAGCATGATTTTCTTTTGAGGCATTGGTAGAGAAAGTGAATTGAACGCTTTCCTGAAGTCAAAATAAGCGCACTCAATGCAGTCTTAGAATGAAATTATATACGCAATATCCACAAGTGCAAAGCATGAAAAGCGATCGATTTTTTTAGGTTTCCGCATTCATTTTACGGTTGTAACGATGATCAAAATGTTGCTTTAATTTCGTCACAAAAGTTTGCATCCGTCATAATACCATCCAACTAAGCGGATACTTTCAAAATGTAATATCTGATGTCTTGATAAGATCCGTGAATAAGATCCGCAACCATTTGCTACCATCATTCTTATCCTACCAGCACTACGAACGATTGCGCAAAACTTGCATCGTTAACCATGCTTTGTTTTTTTTTTGTTTTGTTTTTGTTTTGTTTTGTTTTTTCGAAAACGTCCGTGTTTTGGAGCACTCAACTCAGAGAAGTGATGCGTTGAAATCGTATTTCTTCTAGAAATTGAGAAAATTCCTATAGTTCGTGCAAACATTTACTGGTGGCATGCTTCTTCTTAGTTGCAACCTATTCCAAAGTTGAAACCTACTAAAACGAGGAAAATTTTCGCTCGGAGGGGATGTTCGTGACGAAATGCGCAGAACTTTCAAAAAGATGTTTAAGAAAGTGTCCAAATATGTGCAACAGGAAGTTTCCATCTGATATAAGTCTCGTTTGCAGCAACGGAACTGCAATCGCTAAGCCAGATTGAGCGATTTTTTACAATCCTATCAGTGAGAAAATGCAAATTGTGTTGCTTTTTGCACCATTTCTTTACTGAGAAAAACTTCAACTAGTTCAGTTTCTATGCATAGCACAGTAACAGCTTTACTCGCTCACATTTTCCAGTGGATACGCTTTTCTAAATGCCCTCGTGATTGCTTTCAACATAAGCAAAAAGCGACAGCATCTTTGAAGGTTAAACAGTTTAAGCAGATATTTGCAGTAAAACGATAAGGGTAAAGAAATCCTCTTACGAATCGTAGTGATCCAGGCTTGATGTGAAGACAGAATCCTCGTTCTTTTTGTCTTGCATCTTCACTAATGATCAGAGTAATGACCCTAGAATTTTATTTAGAATTTTTCCTTCTGTTCTCGATTTCCTGGCCACCTTTCCTTCATGGAATTTTAGCGGAAAAGACGCTATATTTGTTAACACTTCAGCATCACCTTCTGGTCTATATTAAGCCGCAATATCGTATTGGACCTTACATTATTGGTCTTATTCTCGGTTATTTGCTCTCATCACCTGAAGCCACTGACGACTACAAGTACACGGCGAAATTTATTTGCGTCGGATGGATGATCTCCCTGATTCTGGCATTTTCTTCACTGTTTGGCCTCTATCCGGCACTCCAGGTCATTTTTCATAGCGATCTTTTGTGCACTTGCAATCACGCCGTTGCGTAAATTATGAGCATAGTGTTTGCCCAAGTTCTGATCTAGATCAAACTTTCAACGATTTGTCAAAAATATTTCCTTCGAATCATTACTGCGTTTATTTTCGACGAAAGAAAAGAAAGAACGTGAAACTTGCTTTGTTTTGGGCGTTTTTTTTTTTTCTTTAATCGGGTTCTAGACTGCAATAAGAAGCATTGAATAATAAATATTTGTTGTATCGCTCTTCTTGAAATCTGCATCGTCCGAGAGATATCCTTTGTAATTTTTTCTAAAGTAAGTGCTTCTTGAAATAATAAAATTATTCAAGTTCAAATAATAAAATTCAAGAGAAATTCCTTCAGGATTGATGAACATTTGCAGCAAAAGAATGGGAAATTGAGGAATTTTTCAGATGAATCTAGATAGAGTGAGAAGATGAGTAAAGTTTGTTACTTCCTCTCCCAAACTTCCTTACAATTAAAGTTTTTAAACCTTCAACAACGTCACTTTTATATGCGGAGTAGAATAAATGAAAAGGAGGATTAGAGTAATAATTTTTTTCTTCCACGATTGCCGAAATATTCGATTGTAGCGGTTTAAAAGAAGCATTCTTTCTTGGGCCAACTGAGTGTGTTCAGAAAGAATATATTTCAGTGAATGAAAATCCATCGAAAGCTGAAGAATTATTTTGTGTGCGCATGTTTTTATCATCTGATTTAGGGATGGGATTGGCCAGTGTATCACCTGATTTACGGCGCCACACACCGTGTTGTTTGGGCGTTAGCGATTGCTTGGCTTATATACGCATGCCATAATGGATTTGGAGGCATCTTGAACAAACTGCTCAGATTGCGAATCTTCCTTCCACTTGCGGCCGCTAGTTATTCAGTAAGCATTACGTATTTCCATTGACTACTGCTTCGGTGCTATTTCTAAAGCAAACAATATCCCATAATCTTTGAATGTCCAAGTGTTGATTACTGTAAAGATCCCTAAAAGTTTCTTCGATGAAAATCCAAAAAATGTGGGCTACTTTATGTTGATTACTGCAAAAAAAAGATGCCTAAAGGCTACATTGCTAAAAGTCAATGTAGGCTACTGCCAACCTCTGCCATTCGTCTTTCTCACGTCGTCATCATTAGTACAACGATGCTTTGTGATGAGGGTGACGCACATCACAAAGGCTGCTATGATGCACGGCTTTCTGCATTTTTATCGATCGAATGCAGGGCTTATTCAAACATTCAGAAACAGCGGTTAACGCCCAATAGCTTCGTATTCTACAAAATTGGCTGCTTGTATTTGCCAGCAACCAAAAATTCGTTGTTCGCTCACAGCTGGTCGGTTTCACCACATTCAATCCTCTCTCCCCATAAAACGGACTGCATGAATTAATCTGTATTCTAAGTTTTTCCATCCTCATGCGATTGGTTCAAACTTATATCAAGAAACTTGGCCGTTACCGTTTTTTCAGCCGACTAGTTAGGAGAAATTTGGATATACAGATCACTGAGGGTGCAAATCACACGTAGCAAATTTCATTATTGATGTCTCTTTTATAGTTGCAGATATGTGACAAATGTGGTTTTTCCTCGATGAGTTTAATTCACGAGACTCAGTGAGCTTCTTCTTCCCCACTTTCCCATTATAATTCCCATTATTCTTCATATTTGCTCAATTGTTTTTGCTTCGGTCACTACATTGTTTTATATATTTTTTCGCTATCTTTCGACATTTTATTTTATTTCCTTTGTAGCATTTCTTAACTTTTTATGCTCATAAGAGTTAGGTTTATTCGTTAAGTATATCATTGAAGCACACATACAATGCCATCAACATGCGCTTTGTTTGAAAAAGCCAAAAAGCGTGGCCCCGATTTTTTCACGCTGAGATTACTGTGTATTTTGTTGTTGGAATGAATAAAACTTTCAGACTTACCTGGTACATATGATCATTATTATGGCGGTGTTTGTGAAGGCATCTTTCCCTATTGTTTATAATAGCCCGTGGACGTTGCTTATCTTCTCCGCTGAGCAGGTAATTGGTGCTTACTTCATTGGAGCTATTACGTTGTTCATTGTGGAAATGCCGGCCGTTCATATCGTAAGGATCCTGCTTCATACGTCAACTACCTCTAAGAAGGCTAACGATTCGGAAATGAAAAATAAGCTTATTGAAAGCTAACCCATCATTGTGAGCTATATACGCGGTATATGGTTTTTTTTCGGCCATCGTCCCTCTCCACTTCACATCATGAATCACAATTTTTTGCACTAACACTTGCAGATTTTCTAGAAAGTACTGCGGTTGTTCGAGAACTGCAGCTAGGAGTTCTTATTTTTAGAAATGAAAAACTATAGTCTCTATGTAATGAAAAAACTATAGGTTTCTCTTTAAGAGCAGGCTAATCACATTTATTCGTTGTTTGCTTGCCGTGCACCCAGTTACATCTCGTTCTAGAATTCAGATGACATATTTCTTCACAGAGCATCTCTAATTGTCTTGATATCGCGTTTACTTCGTGCATGAGAAATTTGAAAAGTTTTAACTTTCAACATCATTTGAAGCAATTGAGAAGGTAATATATTAAGCAAAATTTACTTTCTAAGGGAATTGAGTTTCCTCAAATAGTCGGCAGATTAAGTTGCTCCTAAAAGTCTTTCCGTTGTTTACCGATTACTTCACAGTACTTCTTAACAGGACGTTTGGCGGAAACATTTAAGAAATAATTCTGCAGTAACGAACAGCACAAATAATAGAATTGTAACAACGATCAATGCCAAAGTGAATATCGAATGCCTCTTTCATGTTTACTCTAGGTAAAGTTTTCATGAGTTATAATTTTCTGGCTTATTCTTAGTGAGATGAAAAGTAACAGAGACCGGTACTGCTTCATATTTCTAAAATATTACGTGCCATAGTGATCAAACGTCGAAAAATTTCTGATTGAAGAGGTATTCTTGAGATGCCCTTCGATTTTTCTATTCGAGCTCATCAAAATCTGGTCGCTGTCACAATTCGACAGATTTACCTTCGAAATATGTTTCATTTCTCTCGTTCTTTCAATTTAGAGCAGTGATCGTTTTTTGTGTTGCCCTTGCACGAGTGTAAAAATCCACCTATCAGAGGCGTAAGTGTTCGCCTTTTTTCATTTGAAGTAAACATTTTTTTTTTCAATCATTTTTGCATTATTATCAGAAATTTGTGCGACTGGTTGGTATATTTTTTTATGGAATTATAAAATGTCAACGTATTAAACGCCTACTTAATCCTCTTGCTGAACTTGTGGCATTATAAGCGGAAGTGCGTCAGCGATTGGGTGTTGTTCATACCCTGCACATTAATGTTCAATTGCAAATAGCTATTATTAGCCACAGGTAATACGGCTGTGTTTCGTAACGTACAATGTACGGAGTACGTGTGATAGCGGTGAATCAGTCGCAATTCATTAAAGCTGCCCGCTGTATTTCTTTACTTCCCTTCCCTTCTCTGTCTGTTACTATATTCGAACGGTTTCGTGTAGCACCGTGAACTGTTTTAACTCGTTATTTACCAGTCTATATAAAGCCAAGTTGTAGACTATTCTTTAGCCTCTTTTAAGTACGACAGCGATGAGCATGCATCAGCTTATATGTCTCCTCCTCTCTCAACCATCGTTTTTCCGTTTTTGTGCATTCATTTCCTTCGTCCCTTCAACCGCAGTAGTTGATAAGTGAGTATGAATGCAAAGATATTGGAAGGAACTGAGCAGAAGAATATTTCTGATTTAAAGGAAGAGAAACGTAGTTATTCTTTTTTAATCCTAAATTTTGTTTTTATCAACGAGCAACGTTCTTATATGAAGCGATTGAAGATATCTTTACGGTTGGAAGGGAGTGTTGCGTTGAGAGGGAGCATGTAAGCCCAACAATAGTCTTTTTTGTTCCTGACGATGGGATTGTGGCAAAATTCCTAATAAAAGCATTATTGTTGCCCCGACATACACATCCTCAATAAATTACTCACTCTCTCATATATGCCCAAACGTTTCTTCAAGGTGATATGTAAGCGAACCGGCTGGCCACGTAGATTTTACAGCTGCCTTGAAAAATTAATCACACACCTTTTTGCATTGAAACGTTATGAAAAAAACTACAGCACTGAAAAAAAATTTATTGTATCTCAACAATATTGACTCTAATTATGAAAATGTGCACCTTTTTCAATTTCGGAAGAGATGGATGATGTTCAGCACGAGTGAAAAGAAGCTATTCTAATTGCTGGAAACTCGGGATTTTTTGCTTCTCATAGACAGTGCTTGTATGCACGCATATTGCCCGCACAACCAACGTGCATTTGTGTTGGTAAATATGCAGCAGTCGCTCGCTTAATGGCTGCCTTTGTGTCTTTGTTGTACCATCTTGGCATCTTTCTTAGCGAGACATCTCCGTGATCATCATCTGTCACCGTCTGCCTGATCGTCAACGAATCGGCGTTGTTGCTATTTGCTCGACTGATGTCACTTTTACGGTTGTTCGAAACAACATTTTATGGCTGCTACGTTCCGCTTCCAAAAATGCAGTACCGTATAACACTTTAATAATTGGAAGATTTAAAGTTAGGGAAAATTCGATTGGGTGTTAAGAGTAGTAATGTGATTACTTCAGACGTGGGACTGGAAAGGGCTTCTGAAAATTGGAATCGAAGGAAATGTGAAACTCTAGAGCGAAGTGATACATCTACTTTATTATAAACTGTATTTACGTCAGTTTCGTCTTGTTTTTTTCCACGCTGATGCTTTTTTTGTATGCATCTACTGTTTTGGACTGTACGTTGGATACTACAATAAAAATAAGCAAATGAATGAGTGAATAGTTCAGTGTGTGCTGCAGAAGCTTTGAAGGCGCCTTCATTTAATCGAATTGGATTTCAAGAAGGAAATCTGTTTCCCCAGAGAAAGAATTGTTTGTTAAACATCGTGCAGGAAGTTTGCATCATTTGCTTTCCCTTTTAACTTGACGTTAATTACTCAGTTAATCTCTGTTGACAATCAGATTTTTTGTTGAAACCAGCCTCCGGCCAAGTTACATCGCAAGCTGCAACAAAAAAGTACCTTCTTCAAGGACTTTCCTACAATATTTTCATCGCATTTTCCACACATGCCAAAGAGCACCCACAGAAATTTGGAAGCTATTATGAATCAGAAGATACGGCATGTGCTATAATTTAGGAGCGGAGGGATAAAATTTGAAATGAATTTTCTGTGAAAGGAAACAAGATAGCCACGTCCACTTTTCGTATAAAGATTCCTTCGTGGATCCTTCATGGGGTAAAGCATAACGTGACGTGTACAAGGCGATCTCTGTCTTCGCTTCTTCTTGCAGGGATTACGCAAGTTTGAAGGTCATCTAAGGCAGTTAATTTTGCTCTTTCGATATAATCATATATTCCTCTGGAGAAGTGGTTCACACCGCAGATGTATCACACCGAGACGCTTTCCTTTGGAAAACAACATGTCGATATTTCGTGTCTCTTCTGAGATCACATGCGTGTAACGCCAACCAGCCCTATATATAAGGCAACCATGAGAACGGTGAGCGTTTCGGCGCAAGAGGTTTCGAAAGAAATGCGAATTTCGAAATTCTCCTTCAAAATAGGCACCATCGAAGCAACAGATTGCCGTCGATGCGAAACAAATAAAATTCTTCTGCATTTTAAAGAAGTTTGCGCCAGCTTAGATGCTGAACTTTTAAAGGGCAATTAGACCCTCTCGTTGGTATTGTACAGTTTCTGTCGAAGGATCGATGTTTTGATCTTACTGTAGCTGAACTGCGCAATCACGACTATCCTTCCCCTGACAGGATTTTCACTTGCGATGTGAAACGAACCTTTGCAACAACAGAAAAGGACCCTCTGTGTTGGTTGACAGAGTGAGCTTTTGCGACACGTGCTAAAGCTCGGTCTTCATCCGCAGCCTCTTTCGTGATCCTCAACCAGGATACTTCATTACAGCCTGTTACCACCCTCTGAAACAATTACGATCTGACCTACAGCCATGAACTGCAAGTGGGGCAGTAGACCTTACAGATCTAACAGACGCGACTGCGGGTGGGGCATTAGAACTTAGAGTTCTAATAAACGTGAATAGTGGCCAGAATACGTGTAGAAAGACAACTGTTTCACGGCAACATCGAGGTACGCAAGATTCATGAAGCAGGAAATGAACGATTTAAGAGTAGAAATTGCGTCTCATCACCCTTGTTCACTAGTCCTTTCGCTAAAAGATTTCACTTTCTTCTGAATGTTGGATTGCTTCCTTCAAGAGGAAAGATTCAATAACGATAAGAACGTCAATTCCCTTCTAATATTTCGTCGCTTTCAGAAATGTAATTTATCTATAGAAATGGCAGTAGTTCGGCTGTTTTACGGTGATGCCAACGGGTTAATTCGGGCGGCCGTTATCCTGAATATAAAGGTTCCGTAGGAGCCGAAATTTGCATATTCAGATTTTGTGCTTTGGAATAATCATTACTTCCCAGGCCATCCAACATATTTTATTTAGCCCCCCTCTGAAATCCAAGTGTTGGAAATGGTTTTTTCCCCACGTTAGCGATGATGTGCCCTTCAGCAAATGGTATGACAAAAAGCTGAACACGATTGCACTAAAAACTTCAGTAATTGAAACTACTCTCGATCCATGAAGAGGTATGCCCCAGTTTTTTCTATGAATAAAATGCAGCAGGAATCATGCAACTACGGCACTGATGTATATCAGCGAAGTAACTTTACGAACATTCCTAACAGTCTAGTCTAGCTACACCTTAATTTCAAAGTTCCCGGTTTTCATCCTAACTTTCCATTTCAAACCATCGAACCCGAACTCTGCAAAGACAAGAGGGCTTTCGAATCTCGAATTCCATGACAAATCTACTTCAGCATACAACGTCGTCTAGCGGTAGTCAATCATATAACGACTAAAGCTTCGAGTTCCACTTGTGAGGTAGATTTGCTCACGAATGAACCAGACGGTGTGTAATTCCAAACCGTTTTTGCCTATTACATTCCTCTAGAAAGGAACGTTACTCCATCCGCAAAGGTTACATTCTGCAACTGGAGGCCTATATAATGGAACTAGTAAGGGAATTTTTTCATCTGGTGTCGAAATTAGCTATTTGTCTAAGCGTTGGGGGCAAACCTCTTTTCTGCATTGATTATGGAGCAAAGAATCTACAGAAAAGATAGCGAGAGTCCGAACAATATTCAGAACTCGTAGCCGATAGGCTTGCTGCAATTAGAATGCTTCACTTCGACTGGTTAATTTGTCAAAAATTTTCTTCTTTCATATAAATGATTTAATCTCTTCATATTTTTTCTTCCGTTTTTTTTTTCTTTTCTACGCCTATCAAAAGCATTTTTGTACTGCATAGCCTTAGCGTTTGCAACATTTGCAGCTATTTATCTGAATTATTTATGTAGGACACATTGCGACTGAATTGTATGTACTTCTTTGAAAAACTGTCAAAGGAACAAGATTGCAAAAAATTCCCCGAGATGGGACCGAAACTCAAAAACACTGGAACAAAGGCCAAACCGACTTGATCCAAGGAAATGCTCTGAAACATGATCGTAGCAGAATCTTAGCTTAAGGACTGGAGTAACCAAAATTTTGAGTGGCCAAATCCTTCGATTCGCAGATGGCATCTTAAAGTAGGCGGATTTTTGTACTTGCTAATAAAAAGGCGAATCCAAAGAGTCGACGAAATTATTAGCATATTGTCAGCGCTACCATTATGATAGATTCTGCCAATACTATGAAAAAGTAAAATCTCAGCAATCAAATGTTGGGTGGATGCCTTTTTTTCCTTTTTTTGCGCTGGCTTTAAGCACGCCAGTGATGTTTCCTTTACGCTCCCTAATCTTAACTCTCAAAGCTAAATTTTGTGAAGAATTTGAATTCGATCATTCGAAAGGTCCTTTGCTCGATCTGAAACTTGTTTTCTTTGAAGATTAAATAAGCGAAATGGTTGCATCTATGGCTTTAGAAGCCAGTCGCAAGCAATGCGTTAGTATTCCGTTCTGCTCAGAGGCTATAAAGTTCATTGATAGGTCCGGAGTCCCTTGAACCTCAGGGAAACTGAAAAAAGCACCCTTCGGATATTCTTTGGGACCGAGCGAGAAGGAAGAGAACGCCGATCCATCCATTTGGCTGGTTAGAGGCTTTTCAAGACACCATCCACCAAGGAGTCAACGCAGCAAACTCTATTATGGAAGGAGTTGACGCAATGCACAAATTATTTTGGCCGCACTAATAGAAAAAAAAAAATGTCGCACAGATGTGAAGGCAATGGAACAAGTATAATTCACTTTGTCATGTAACTTGATTTGCTGCTAACTTGATTTGCATCGACTTTCAGGTGATTCTTGAACCGAAATAGTGACACAAAAGCACTCAAATTATGGGACAGCGAATCCATTGCATTCTAGCTTCTTTAGCTTACACTAATTAATGATTTCCAACAGATCATTGCAAAAGAAAGCTTAATTTTGCGACTTGCAAATTGTAAGAAAGACTTTTTGCAAATCATTGCAACAAATGGGAAACAAAAAATAAAAGAACCTAGTTTTTTTTTCGGATTTGCCGCATATATTCACCATTTATTTATTATCTTATTTGATATATTAGCGATTTCGTTTTGAGCAGAAAACGCCTCGACAACGATGAACACGTGCTGAGATTTTTTTGTGGAAAGAAACAGTAGTCAGTGCTTTCCCTCCTTTACTTCAGCATCATATATAGCACCGAATCGCTGTTACGTTTCACTTTTGATGTAGACAACACATTTGTTGATACTGATATCAGAAATGATGGAAAAATCTTCGACGCGAATAGAGAATTTTCAATGGAAAAATTATTGGTTATAAAAGTATGACCTATTATGCAAGTTTCATGGAAAACAGAATAATCCATTAATAAAAATGAATAAAAGTTTCACGGTCATTAAGATTTGCTGAAACTATTCAACAGTTTAGGCACCTAAGAGGGCAATTAAGTGGTACTATTTTCGCCTCTATATTTTGTTCTTTATAAAACACACATTTATGATCGTGCTCATAGGTCATGCGCTTCTGTGCTCTTTCCTATAGACTTTGTTTGTTTTGTTGTTTCAAATAATCGATAATGTGTTTTAATCTTAGAAAAGAGTTTATCTTATCAAAATTGCAGTCAATATAATAATTGCATATCAAGTGAGATAACTGTCAAATGATATTCCCACTGCAAGTCTTATAAAAATTGTTTCGTTATCAATTTTAAGGACGACGGCCACAGAGATATATGCAATCGAAAAAAATTACCTTCAATTAATCTGTCAACGAGTAAATATATATTTCATAACGGCATTTTTACGAGAATTTTCATTGTCATTTCTTTTCATTATTTAAATAACAGCAGATGTTAGCTTTGCTTTGATACAAGCGCAAACGATTATCAGTTATAGTAATGAAATATACCGTAATTTTTTAATACTACGTAGGCCAGCTCGAGCGAAAATGCGCGCTCATAAAATGCAGATAATGATACCGGCTAATATGAAGGCTCCGCTTTCGTTTTTCATATTGCTCCAGTTCAAAATTCAAATTTTCTCCACTATGTAATGGTAGATGAGCCTATTATTCAAAAGTGTCATATTGTATCTCCTCCAATAAACAGCTTTTTTCCAGGCTCTACACATGGGGAGGGGCAGATCGTATCAAAACATTTCAGAAATCACAGACTAGCTAAGGCCATGACGAGTGAGAATGAAGATTGGAACTTTTAAGAAATATTAATGGATTTTACCTATGGGTGACATAAAATTTTTATGCATGTATTCACTGGAATGGAAAAAAAAAGTTCCATGAAGTTCACCGAGGCTTTAGAATTTTTCGTCGGAACGAGCTAAGAACTAGGGAAAGCTTTAATCCCGCTACACTCCTTCGATAACATTGCTTTCGAATGTTGGTTATGCGGGAAATAACTTTTCTCAGGTAAACCACTCTTCCGGCCCATGAAACTTGAGCGGAAATTCGGATACCACATTTTAGAGGTCGAAATTTGGAGCCTTTAATTCCATCTTTTATGGCCCCGACTTTTGCTCGCATTCTTGTCAAAGTTCGCAAACACTGTTGAGCGGTTCCGGCTAAAAAACGTGGTTCTGATTGCAACTCGCATGAGGCTAAGCATACTCTAACCAACACGATAAAGGGAGTTTGTGCCAAGACCGTCTTTTTTGATGCCCGGAAGGAGTCAAGCCCTCGCAAGGGAATAATGGCCAGGGTGATTGAACACCGACCCTCGTGACGAAAAATTGGTCAGCATCACCAGATGCGTTTTTACGTTTGAATCATGTTCGGTTGCGTGAAATTTGGTCGCGGAGTATACTGTCTTCGAGAGAGTTCAAAACTGGAGAAGCGTGATCAAAGACTTTAGGTCATTTGGTCAAAGTTGACCAGTGTGGGCAAAATCGATAAATTAGTGCAAAATGGAGCCCTTTTGGCGAGAAACAGTTTAGACCAAAGGTTGTGGCCAACTTTTAAATCAGAAATCTTGCGATATGAATAGATTTTCGGTTGGCGTTATTTATATCATCACCATGATGCAATTGACAGGTGCATTTTCCCTAATCAAGTGTATTTTATCCTGCACTTGAAGTTTCCGAGTGGATGTAATTGATGGGCCTGAAGCATTCAAGGTGTTTTCAAGGATCGCAGCATTGCAGCTAAATCCTTTCTGTTTATCCTCTTATGGAGTAACTGTGGTCACCCTTACGGTCTTTTGCTCAGGACAACCGCAATCATGTAACGACTGCAATTACAACAAACATATAAACACATGTTTGCTCTCACCTCTAGAACGTTCACAGCATAGTGCGCATTTACTGATATTTCAGGTATTTAAGCTCAGAGTATTTTCAGAATGTAAGACATGGCAGGTGAAATCATGTGATGAGATCGAACTGCGAACTTTTGCAATGAGCTCGAATTCCATACTTTTTCGTTCAAGAGGAGCAGGATTTGGATCTGAAGTAAACGAAAGAACAAGAACAGTTTATTCGTCTGAATTAGAAGCTGGTGTGAGGAATGTGAGCAAGTCACCACCGGCTTTCATTTCGGCCGTAGTTTGCAGTGGGATTTTTTCTCAGTTTTCGTTCAAAAACAACGAAGCGATGCTGTCAGTCAAGAACTCGACATCTCAGAACTAGCCGATACACTTCGCCTCTCCTCTCAACATTCTCTATCCTCTTAAGGGCATTTTAAGCACTCATTGCAAAGCTTTCCACTCCATTCTACTTTGCTTTTGCCCTCTGTATGGTGTCTAATCTAAGGCCACAATTACGTGCACGAAGTAGTTGTTGTTTAGCTTCCTTTGTTTCATTCCCTTTCCCATCCAACAATTTTCCCACCTTTGCCTACTCTCATCAGTCTCTCATGAAACTTGATAGTGGAGAACAGATACCGTCATAAGCACATTGGAAAGGACTTGAGTTGTTCAAAATTACATTTTTGGGAACAAGGCGTTACGTATCGATTGAATTAAGTTAGGTCGCGAATCAGACTTGCATTAACACTGAGTGAAAATAATGATAGATGATGCGCTATCAACAGTGATCTTCAGAGCATTAGCGCATCTTGCATTTTGCCGCAAACGCTTAATTTTTGTTGCTTAGTATTTATATTAGTATATATGCTCAATAAAGGTCTGGTCAGAGGCATTTTGAGCGTTCGACTTTACACGTGCTCCCTTTTTTGTGCTCATCCATAATCGATAATAGTTTCTTAGAAATTTCGCATTATTTTTCGTCTCATCCTTTTCAGAAAATCGAAGATTAGAAATGTCACTTAAAGTGCTAAGCGTGAAGTTGTAATTAATGATATTTGAATTTTTTCTCGATTAGAGTACATCGATTAAAATTCATTTCATTTCCCATAAGTAGCTGAGTGAGCATTGATTAGATGAAACTGGCGAAGCGATATTGATGACTGCAATCATCTGCTGACATTCTTTCTTCAAGTTCATTGATTAGGTGAGTTGATTAGGGCAACGGCTTGAAGAAACAAAAGCAAAATTAGATTAGGATTGATTTCTCATAATTTCATAATAATGGGAAATGTAAAAGTGCAAAAAAAGTTTAGTGCAACGTCCCTAATGAAATAATCTTCATCGATCCTTCCCAAGATAACTGCGCAGTTACTTTGCCAAGATAAAAGCAATCACTATGGGTTTTCTACGTACAGTTTTGAAATTATGAGGATCCTGAAGAGTGACGGATCCATTTGTGATCTTCATAGGCTGTGCATTTTACCTGCAAGAGTTGAACTACTGTTCTGGATAATCGCGCTTAAATAGTTTTCTGGCTGACTTCGTTCGTTTGGAAGTATCCCCGACCTCGCCTCGTTCGCCTTATTTTCGACACTTCCGCTTCTCTGAGTACCTTTAGGCTTCGAGGATTTCGGCATGTACCATCGCCTTCAAAAAATTTCAGTTCGCTACTGTTACCTGTCGCTCGCAGATTTTCGCTGCTTTGTTCGCCTTTTTCCGTTCGCTTCTTCTGTTGATATCAATGTTGTTTTATCTCAACAAGCTGTGTTCCGCAGCTGAAAATGTCAATGTTGTTTTATCTCAACAATGCTGATACAAAATTACTTCACACTTGAAGGTTTAATTAATCAAAAATGTAGTTTTTTTATCGGTACTAATTTTTCCGCGTTATTTAAGCATTTTATATCGATGTTAAATATATAAAATATTTTAGTTCGGAAGTGGAATCCGCGAAAAAATTAAACGTTTCGCACTGCTATGCAGAAATTAACTGGAAATTGTTTTGGAAGTTGGGGGAAAGAAGGTGAAAGATGGGATGTAAATGGTGGTTTGCAGGTAAATTGCACGATGTAGAGGCACTACTGGATTGCTTAGAAGCTGACTTCCTTTTTGCGAAGATGGTATAAAAACACGGTAATTTAAGGCCCGTCTAGCAGTAAATACCGTTTTCCAATTCATCGATGTGCTAGAGAGAGGAGAACAATATGCAAAGAATAATTTATACACTTTTGGTCCATATAATTTTCTCTCTTCTAATCGATAACCTTTTAGTAGCCTCATTTAGGGGTCATTTAATAGCCTATAGTATTGGTCAATGAATTCTTTCATTCGAATCATTCATTTTTGAAGGGTTGGGTGGAAATAATAAATGCAAACAGATGGTGCGTTGAGCACTAACAACTCATAGCAGATGCTATCGAGATGATCGAGCAAAGAAGTGCACGTATTCTCAATTACGTCATTGCAGAAACATATCAACGCCGAAGTGTTCACCTAGAGTCAACACTATCACGATATACAACAAAGTTCTCCATCTCCACTTGCGCCATGCGCTATCATACCTGTCATACAGAGATTTTCTCTTCTTTATTTCACAAAAGAATTCAAACTTAAGGGCGTTAATGGCTACCTAGATATTATTGCGCTATACACCTATGAAATATCAGTAGTGCATAGCGATCACTGAACGCCCAATTATGGCGTTTCAAACGGAGATACGGTGACGTTTTCTCAATCAAAAATTGCTTCGTTCTTAACTTCACTTTTACTTTTGCACCTAAACTTAGTTTTTACTTATGCATTCTCTAAAATTGTTTAGAATAATCAACATGATTATAGTTGTCATTTTCTCTTTATTCCAGCAATCTTTTTTCCTTAGGAAAATATGTGTGGAAATTTTCATCTATCGAAGCGCTCTCTTATAGCTGTTTAAAATTTATTGGCACGAATAAAAAGTTTTCTTTCATCATTCGAAAAGCTGTTCACATGCTTGTAGGATAAGCTGCTAATGTGATCAAATAGACCCACTTTCACTTTTTTCTTTCACATATGAGACCACTGTGTTATTGCTTTTGAGTGCTGATAAAGGTGGACCCTGAGCGATTCACATGACATCGCTATAAATTGCCCATGAATTTCCTTCGTAATCAATACGAACGTCCGAGGTGAAAGGAAGAATTGTAAAATGAGATTTCACCTGCTACATTGTCAGTTATGTATGCATAATTAGATATTCATTACTTAATTAGTGTTCGTTGTTTGCTAAGTCATCGATGTGTTCAAATTTTTATGAACTGTTCTCTTGTTTGTGCAAATCATGGAAATTTTTTGGGGAATTTATCAACATCTCTTTCACGAACAGCACAAATCATTTCTTTCTTTCAAAAAAAAAATGATGAAGCGATGTCACATTCACATGACCCAAACAAAAACTTGTGGAATATGACTGATTTTTGTTCCAAACAGTAAACATCGTAGATATTTCCTGTTCTTTGATCGCTTTTTATTCGCGTCATCTGCAAGAGATAGAGCATACGCTACAGCTGCTGCCTTTATATTGCTATTAAGCTGATCAGTTGTTGCGCCGTCTCGCAATTATAGCTCCGACTCGCTGTCACTTCTACCGTTGAGTTTACTTCTGTTCCCTAATTTCTTATTTTGCATGAATAGGTTTTCGTGTTATAGATCCACTTATCCAGTGTCGGGAATTGAACAGTCTGGTTTCGTTGTGAATTTGCGCTTTTCTTAGGGATTTTCCAAATGTTTCGCTGAATCCTATAATTTTCCTTTGATAATCGAAAATTTTATAGATGATGCTGGAGTGTTTTTTCCTCCAAAATTATCACTCAGGAGACCTCTTTAAGGTTTCTTATTTTCTTTTTTGCTGAAAAACACCGCGTGTTGTTGAAGTCAATGTTTTCTGTTAATAGTCATCCTGTTCCGGTGATTTTGCTATTGTTGTGTAACGCATAGAAGTATACTCATTTATCCTAAGGCAAATTTTCCTCGAAAACGCACAGAAATAATGATTCGTCATGACAACATATCCTCGTGATAAAATTCGGCGTTCGACTCGATTGTGGACATTCTTGATGTATCCTTCATTTCCCGAATTAACGCTCATCTGTGATGTGTTAAGAAATCGTGAGGTGAGACGTCACTGACTGAACGTTTTTTTATTCCAAAAAATCTCGTGATTTGCAAAACATCTAAGGATAGGACATTGAACATTGAACGTTGGTAATTTTGAAAATAAATTGATTTGGAAAGTTCCGAATTTTCATTTTTGATTTTGGAATCCGAAGAATAAGGCATGAAATAATTCTGAGAATAACAATAATTTTCGAAATGAAAGGCTCGATCGCAATTGGAGCTTTGATACTAAATGCTTCAGCCATGGAGTTCATTATCAGACAATTTCAGTTTGTGACATCTCAAACTTCGTTATGAGCCATTTTTTAAACTATCGAATTCACAGCAGGATAATTTTTGGCTAGAGAATTAAATATAGGTCAATTTTAAACGCTGCAATTATATACAGAGTAATTTAAACCCGGAACTTTTAACTATACGATAAAGTATATGACATTCTCAATTTAGAGCAGTAAGATCTGGATTTTTTTTCAAACTATAAACTAAACACTGACTAATTTTTTCGTCGGAGAAACAGGCGGATATCTTTCAAGAAACTTTCATCTTAGTCTAGAGGTTTTATATAAGGGCAATGAGGTTATATGTATATATGTGCGCAAACTCATTCGATAGGATCGTTGTGTGCTCGTTTACAGACTCTATTTGCATCGAAACTCGACGTGAAAATCTTTCTCTTTGCACTGTTTGCTCATAAAATTTTGAGTGACTGTCAATGGAACATTTTTCTCAACATTTTTCCATCAAAGTGAAATCTCTTTTTTGCTTACATTGAATTATCGCTTCTAGAGATGGTTTTAGCGAACGTGATCTGACAATAATGCAGCAGAAGTCCATTTCTGCTGAAAAATTGACTCGTTTTAAAGAATTTTTGCGAATGATCATTCATTGTGCAAAAACTAAATTCATAAATATAGATTTTTCGAAAACGTTATGAAAGAATTTTGTAGATGGGCTGTGATTATATAGATCAATCATGAGACAGTTTTCTTCCGAACGAATGGCTTCGACGAATCTAGTGAACACGAAATGACAATAAAACAAACGTCGAAAAAGCAACTACGATTTGCACTTTTTCAATAGTCAGAGCGGTCACCTGTTCAAATACGAATAGATGGTGAAAAGTGGCAAAGAAGCTGACAATAATAGGCTCTTTCGCATTCCGCTATCCTTACCAACCAGTTTTATATGTTACCAACACTTCCAGAAATGTGTGCATGTCTTAAGTGATCCGATCATTTGCACAAACTTTTTGCGAAAGATTTATATTTTTGTGATCTGAAAGGTGTAATATGAATGTCGAACCGATGCGAAAAATAGTACAGATTTTCGGCATATTTGTTGGAACGACAGAAAATTGTATAAGGTATTAGAAGTTTCGTTAGTGGTTCCTTCGCTAATACATTACAGAGATGTAACTTTATCAATAATGTATTTCGAAAATTCAAGTTTCACTGAAATCTATGCAACGTCCAACAGATATAGCATATCATAGACAAAACTTGCCAGTTGTGCGCGTGCAGCCAATGATCACTTAGTTTTTGTTCCGTGCCCGAAAAGTCCAATATTTGCATGTAGGAGTTTAATATCAGTTAAGGCTGCTGCGTATTATGAAGGGAGAGAATAACTGCGATGAGGATAGCTTTTGTTTGAAGGGCACACAACTTTATGTATGTTATATCCGTCATGCATCGTTGCCACCACTTTCCTGACAGGCGCGCTGAAGCTTAGTTTTACTGGAGGTACAGACGCTTAGCCACGCACACAAATGTCCACAAGCATGATGCATCGAAATGTCGCATTCATATAATTTTGAAAAAAAAAAAAGATTGAACGAACAAATGTAGCGGATTAGGCATACTTTCATAAAGCTTGTTTATTGCGATAGTGCAACCAGGTCTCATGAGCTCAAAAAAAGCCACCGAGTGGCTTAACTGACATTTAGTGCAAATCGCCTGTCATAATTGCATGATAATTGAAACGTATTAGACCGCTACGTTGACATATTGACATATGTTGAGCGTCACATAAACAGATACATCAGCCTAGTCAAAGCGAAAGTACAAATCGATTTTTTATGCGTCTGTACGAGCGCAAAAATGTGGTCAACATTTGCAATCAATCCCATTGAAAATAACTTCATTTGTGATTACTTAGTGTGCCTTTTATCCAGTAGCAATGATGGAATTCATATCCGCTTGATGCTCAGTTTTTGATAGTTGAGCAAGTTTCCTTTATCGGTGCATTAAACGCTTATCGAGTCAGAGACCTCCTCTAAGGCTTAGCTGCAAGTTGATGACTGAGTTTATTAGTGAGTCTCACTTGTTGAGACATTCACATATAATTCTTTATCGATTTGATGTACAAATAATCCTATCCATTTATATTCAGTATCGTACTTTGGGGTAGTTGGCTGTCGATGTGCTCGATGGTCGCTTTTAAATGAACCTACCTCCAATTGCTTATGACTGCGACCGTAATTGAAGCGTTTTCCGGCATCGTTGCTGTTGTCCACATTGATGGGATAATCGCTATGAATGCAATTTGCGTGACTCTGTAATGTCTGAATAACAATGATAATGTGATGCGTCGTTCACGTCTGCCAACGAAAATACAACGGCATGCATCGTTTTGCATAACAGTAGTGGCGTTGCGAAATTTGTTATATAGCGATTGCGAAAATTCGTCATTCACCTGACTAATCTTTAGAGGCGCATCGTTTTTGGACAGCGCTATAACGTTGTTGTATGGAGATTGCATTGGAGACCCTCTAAAGCGCTGCACAATGATGCTGCACATATCGTGCTTTTTAAATTACCTTTAGTGATTCCAGTATGGCTTCGTCACAAAATAAGCAGATGTGCACACGAAATAAGCAGCTTTAATTAGATGATAATAACTTCTCGGAGGTGCAATCAGATTGGAACGTACATCAGGACGGACGGTACGATGTGTTGTCCCGCTTATTGAGGCAACCAGAAACAACATGAAATAGCACTCCGTATGTTTTCCTCTGTGCGACTAATCACATCCACAACTCGTAACAACTGCTATGGGATACACAACTAACCCATCAATCTAAATTAAATCAGGTTTTATATGTTCATTATCTTTTCCAGCTACAGTTCAACCGTCACATCCACATAACGCATATATTTCCCAGAACTTAACAAAAGCACATGAAAACGAGTATTTAGAGTAGCATTTTATAGTGGTTTTCATTAACAGTGATATGTGCCGTTCTTGCATTTATGTATGAACATATGAATAGACGGGGAAATCTAATAGGATGTTAGAGTTTCTTGACGAATTCCTGTAAACCTCCATACTTTCGCAATATTGACTTCATTTGCATTGATTGCATATTTCCGAAGCGATGAATACAATAAAAGTACTTCCCCACAAAATATAACATCACATATCAGCTCTGAAATTATCATTTTGTGGCTTTATGGCTTACTTGTGAGCGTATTTTGCTTACCAATTCTTCCCATGCTTATCAGTCAATACTACTCATGTATAAAACATCACAATAGAAGATTCATTTGCGTGGGCAACTCATACTGTGTCTTAGGACGATGTTTGAAAGTGAACGTCAAGGACCTTCATTCGCAACGTATCACAAATGTCTTCACTTTTACTGTTTGTTATTTATTTCATGTGCGCTGACTTATCAATTATTTTCTACTTGCGGTCACGGTGGGAATATATGACGTTTCACTGCTTTCTGCTTTATTCAGGTTGCTTGCATTTCAAACGGATTAATGGATGTTATACAAAAACTTATACAAATGTGATATTGTTTAGGATATTGTTCAAATGCTTTACTATTCGTATTACAACTTAAGCATCGTTATGAGCACCTCGATATTTTCCTTGCTTGGCGCATCCTTCAAACATGAATGGAAAAGCTCTGTACTCTTGAATCTTGGTGACAAGATGAATATTAGGGTGAGCACATCGCGAAGCTCGACTCATTCTTTTCTTGAGTGCTACTCGAAATTCGATCCTTCCTTTGCTGTTTTAGTCTTTTATCTGCCGACGTTCTTTTTCCACTCTTATTACATTTGTACAATATTACTTTACTCCACTGCCTGTTGTATTTCTAAACAAATACTCTTATCGAGCATTCAAATATATAACCTTCGTAAAATTGACACACTTTGTAAATAAACGTCTTTCCACCACCTCTAAAATGGAATATCTGGATTTGTATCGATTTGGGGATAATTTGCATAAATGAACATATGCTTTTCAATGTGCCCAGGACAAAACCTTAAGGACCTCATTTATGTGGGTGCCGAATTGTTTGCAATGCCAACACCGGATGAGTACATCATTCCCTTCTCCCCTCTCCCCTGTTTGCGCACGTTCTTATACTCTCCCTCCCACAGCTTTCCATTTGATCTCTTCGTCATCTGCCTGATTTCTCGACGCAAACTTTCTGCACCACAATCTTTCCCTCTATTGGGGGTCAACGATCTTTGGTGTTAATTCTCATTTTGTATCTAAGTCTCTAAACAGATGGATTTCTTCTGTCTCCCTCTCCCTTTTACTTTCTCCCTTGCTTCCTCTGATGTGCGTCATTTCGTCGTTTTGATTCTTTGTTAACCTCTGCTATTTTCGATGTCTCCCATCTGCTGATACTCATCTGATTTCTGATTTCTCCAATTTTACTCTCTCATCACATCGTTGAAAATATCCCTTTCTTGCCACCCTTCGCTGTTTCCTTTCCACGTCTGTGCGTAGCGTCTATATGTGCTGCATTCCCAATGTATCCTTTCACTTCCCATCACCATCTCTGTTCTCTCCATAGTTTTCTGATCGTCAGTCATATAGTGTGTACATTTTCTCTGCGCATAGTATAGTTTTCGTTTCCTGTGCACTTAGTGACGTCTATGTTGTGGCGATGTGGTGTGCTTTATAGGATGGGGTTGTAGGTTTTGTTTGTTTGCTTCGATGTTGGCTATATCGGTCGAATTCTGTGGCTTTTTGCAGGTATTAGTGAAAGTGTAATGCTTTTGCCTTGATGTAAAACCTCTCGTGATCACCAAAGTCATTCTAAGTCACGTATAAAAATTATCGAAGGTGATTGCTGGTTATTTATTGTTTGATGCATTCTTATATCGAAGGATATCAATCAAAGTGTTACTTCCTTGCAGGAGGAAGGACTATTGTTGGCAATGGGAGATGGCCATTACTCACGTGTTTCGCTGCTTCGTTCACTCGCCAATCGCGAGCATCTCCTCTCCGAAACGTCCGCTTCGTTGCCTTCAGTAAGTTCAGTCATAGTTCAATAGTATCTGCTTGAGCGTGTGGTGTTGTCCACATGCATCTGTCGGATTTTGTCTGTGAGGTATAGTCAGACATACCGTGAACTAGGAAAATGAACGGTAATTTTTTGTTTATTCGCTTAGTGTTCGTTCGTAAGGTTGCATCCATTTTGCATCCGTAAATTTATTCAAAGTTTTATAAATTTTCTTTGCCTTTAGGGAGCGTGCCTTGTGACATTACGTGATAGAGACCGTGAAGCGACGTGGATCGTGGCCTCCGGTGCTGCGTTATCACTTGGCGTTGACACGGTTTGCCTCGCGGTCGCATTGCTCGACCGTATCCTCGTCGCTACTCGCGTTCCCGTCAAGTAAGTTTATTCTTGAAGTCATCGGCACTTTTATTAATACTGAAGATAGTATATAATCGTAAACCATCAGTGTAGTTGCGGACAAGTCGGATGTTTTAAGTGTTGTTTGGGACAACGTGAGGCAGTTCTTTTATCCCGTTCGTGCGTGCAGTATTGCCACTGTAATCCCCAACCATCCATCTGTGTCATCTCTACACTGAACGGAATATTCCATCGACTTGCTTAAATGAATGCTCTTAATAGCTTCTTACGTAGGTGACGGGCAAAAAGAAAAAAAAAGGATCTATCAGCACGGCTATAATTTCATGGAATACCTCGAAATGTAGGGAAGCACTAAACTGCATGTTACCAGTAATTGCAACAGCCTTAAAGGCCATGTACGTAAATTTTTTCTTAATCACTGCCAAAAGTTTCTCTTACTGTAGAGGGTGTTTACGGCTAATATTTATGGTTTTCCGGTAACTGCTGCAGCGGCGATTATTTAGGATGCTTACAACTTTCCCTATGCGTTAAAGAAAGTGTCTCTTAATTTCTTTATGAAAATCATTTAATTCCTCTCTCTTTCTTGTTGCGAACAACTTTTCTGGAGATGGGTCCAAGGCAGTGATGTTTTTTGCTTCGAGGTTTCCACTGCATACAGTTAAAATAAGTTGATTTTTGTAACCGCTCATCATCACCTAACGAATCCTGCAGTTGAGATTAATTGAATGATCATAGCAGCCTGTGAGGGCGGGAATTACAACATTGAGCGGAGAATTTAGTAGAAGGTCATGAGATTGCTGTGATAATGGATACAATTCAGCGACTTCAAGCAATGGACAAGATTAAGAATTGCCAAAAATCGATGGAACAACTGGAGCAACTTCTGGGGATCTCTGGAGGGTTATTGAACGAATAGGGCTACGTAATAGAATATTTTTTTATAATTGCACGAGAATAGAATTTTAAAATAAAGGGTACAGATCTTTGAAGTTTGTTAATTTCTAAATTACTCAGCATCTTAATTCCTGTCATTCTGCTCCTTCGCAGGTTAATTTTGATTCATACCACATCTTTCATAGCTTTTTTTAATATGAGTTTTTTACCGAAAAATCTTGTCGTTAGTCGATTTCACACCTATTGATGGTAAATTATCTTCAGTGAACCTGAAATTGAGCACTTTTATAGGTTTTCTTCTCATTTTTGTCCCATCATTGTATCATTTAATTTAGTCGCTCTTTATTACCAACAAAATGTATCGTTTTTTGGAATCAGTTAGTGAACGCCGAACTCCATTGAATCACTTCCTGTAGTGTTTCATGAATTCGTTCTTGTTGCACAGCTGCAGCAGAGTAATTAAATGTCTATTGATGGACGTCATTTTCGAGTGCTTTGTGACTTTAGTTGGAGGTTATTGATTTTTCACATCCACAACATTAGTAAAACCCATTCATCGTTCAGGAAATTCTTTTTTTTTTTTCAGGTGGAATAGCTCGTGGAATATAATATTCTCTAATAGTACCAAGTATTGATTCCTGCTGTAATTCGTCCTTAGTCGATATTTTAAAGGAACAATTTTAAAAATTCACCTTATTATAGCAATGATTTTTTGTATACATTTCTTTTTGCTTTGTAACTTGTTGAGCTGTTTAAAAAACAGCATCCCTTAGTGTGGTGGCATAGCTGGCTGCTGTTTCGGTTTTGTTGTTCTCCTGCTTGTTCGGAAGAAGATTGACATTGTCGAATGAATGGTTTATGACATCAAAGATTCGCACGTTACATCTCTCCACAAACCACATCATCCAGCTAATGTGGGCAATGCAATCTGAAGTGTGTCTTTTTGCCAAAGTTATCCGATGTGCACTTTTCTGGAACCTTGTCAGGTGACATAGCTATTAATTTTTTATTTGTCTCTTCAACTCTTCAACTGTAATACAAATGATCTAACGGTACTAATCAAGTAATTATATGATGCAGTACTCATATTAAATGCACTAATGAAAAATTATCTAACTTTAGATATGTGAATTGCGTGGCGGCGACGTGCTTGTACATATCAATAAAGCTGTGTGAAGAATGTGTCTGCGTGTCGGACGCGGGTCGTCTCATTTCGCGCCTACAACTCCATTACAGCATCCCGGAGCTGAATCGTATGGAGTTGACTATATTGTCGCGTCTGAATTGGGACCTCGGTATTTCTTTTGTTTTTTGCTTACTCAGAACCGAATTTGTGGAACCATGTTTCCTTCTTTAAAGTGTGCAAGTAATGTTGTGCCAAAGTTGTGCATGATAACCGATATTAGGAAAGTGCAGAAATATAAGCAGCTAGAGCTGAATTCTTTATTCCTTCTGATGCCCTTTTCTTTTACTGATATGAACAATTACATACATCACATCTCCCTCCCACCACTTCAGTTCGCATTAGAACTTTCTTAGTGATTTGCTGGAAGAAGCTTAGACCCAAAATTCGGGCACCTTTCTGTCATCAGTTTCGCACGGTAACCAGACAGTTCATCCATTTGCAAACTCTTCTTGGTTACCGGTGGCCTTCAACGAGTGAGCGTACGCAAAACGGACATTCACGTTTTGTCTAAACGGTGTTAGCTAATTCGGCAACTAGACGAAAGAATCTCTCGTTCAGCTTCATTTCACATTAAAGTATACTTGTGAAGCCGATCATGGTCCGTTTGCGAATTACTTTCTTTTACTGAGGTGGGTTTCTTCAACGAGATTTCTTTACTGCTAGTGTCTTTAATAACAGCGATTTCATAAGTGAGAAATAAGTTTTCTGAATGATGCCCGGTTTGCGTCAACAAAGGTGATGCACTTATTTGTCTTTGTGCAAATAGCTCCGGAAACTTTTGCGTTCAAAAATAATTTATCAATGGAGAGCAATTAATTAAACAGGTGGAAACGTTCATTGTTTCAACGTCTCTGAGCAGAATAAATCCATACGGCATTGTCTAAATGAGAACTGCGAATATCCCCTTCCTCCTCCCCATCTTATCTTTGAAATTGATAGCCTTTTAGTGAATTTGAGGAATTGTTTCAGGAATGCCGAGTGTGGATCGATTCATGCATGCGATGTTGGGCTGTATGGGTTCACCGTTTCTGCCCGTGTTTCGTATCCCCTTAGAAACGGTGATCTGCTCATCAGCGCTTTCATACAAATTCCGTCCCTCCCTTCTCGCACTCGCGCTGCTTTCACTGATTCTTGAAAGCCGAACACCCTTCTGGTTCCCGGTTACTGTTGGATTTCAACGATTACTGGAGGTAATTTCTAATTTTTTATCGATTGGTTTCGAAGTAATGCGATAAGTGAGCATATTTGATCGACAGAGTTTCGATTTCCAATTGCAAGCCGTAATAATCGTGGCGGTGGAACCACCCTCCATATATTCTTTTCCTTCATCTGTTAGCAGTTATCAGGTGGTGCTTATCTTTCGTGCAGTTCTTCCAATTTATTTGAAATAACTCTTATTACTGCAATCAGTGATTTGGCAATTGAAGTATAGTGGCATGAAAACTGACAATTTCTTGAAGATGCAGATGAAGAGTAGTGATCCAGTTTATTCTTCGTAGGACATCATGAGCTAGAACGACTGTGAAGTTCATTCATTAAAAAGAATTTTTATTACTAATCACTAATTTCATCCACGAATTGTGCGTCTATCTATTTCCGACTCATATAACTATATACTGTATATTTATAAGTTTCATATGTTTATGTGACTAGAAAACAGAAAATAAATTATATTCATGTTATTTTTCGTAAAACAGTAGAGACTAAACAGGGGACTTTTTTATACGACAATTTTTTGCAATTTTCTTTCTCTCTTTTTAATTGTAGGATAGATAGAAGTTAATCGTTTTACATGCGTAATTTTTAGTTTCAAAAGTGGGATATTAAATGGTAAGTTATGCAGTCCTTCTTTTTGAATCATAGCAGGTGCAATGGCATAGATGCTCTATTTTTTATTCGTCGATAGTCGTAAGAAAAGGGAAGCGGAGAGGGATGTTTGCTTATTTTCGGACGTCCATTTTTCTTTATCTCAAAAGGACGCATTTAAACTTCTTTTATCGGCCGAAATCACAGTGATGCACTTTGAATGAACTTTTTTATTGCTGCATATGCGCTTTGTATGCTGGCAGATGCGTTTTCGCCTGACGACTTTATCGACTGGTGCTCAGCTAGCTGCACCTCAAAGTACATCCAATAATGTAGAAAGTACATGTCGGGCACATGTGCAACTTCGTTTCAATTTTTTTTCGTAGTGAGGGTGGGCAAAATTCGAACAATAAGATGCTTGATTCGAGTGACTAGAGTTCAAATACATGGGTCGTGAGAAAGTGGCTCTTCCGTTGGGCTCTCAACCTTATTCCCTTTGATTTGCGGTTAATGGAGTTCTTTAGTTTTCGACTCGTCGACAAGCTTGAATGATTGAATGAGCAGTATGGTTATTTCTATGGTGATGATGTCCAATACTTTACGGCTGTATTCTTGAAGGTGCGGCGATTAGTTCAAGCCACAATCTTCCATATGCCTCGGAGCGCAGTTGTTACAGCATATGCATTGTTGAAAGAAAAGAACTGCAATGATGAGTGCACGCAATGAAACTTATTTTGGTCTTAACTAAGTAGTCGTGAGTATAAACAAAAGCTCTGTATTTTATCCTATTATCCCAAACATATGGATCTGTGCAATTTCAGGTTGATGATAACGAGTTGATCGAATGTCGCGAAGCAATTGCGGCTCTAATCTGCCTCGAAGATAAGGAGAACGATTGCGCACGCGAGCCAAAACGTTCTCGTGGCGCAAAACGAAAAGCCGATGACGGACTCACTGAAGTGCACGAAGTTTTACCTGAGGTGGCGTTGTGTGCTCAGCAGGACTGAGTCTTAGCTTTTTTTCCGTCTCAGTCCGCTTCACTGAGGGCATGGTTTTGATGCCCCTTCTTATCTCTACCATTTTTTATTGTATATGACTCACGAACTGTTGTACATAGGTGGAATCGTGAAGTTATTATAACCTCATTTGTATCCTTCACTATCAGCTTTTGCATCATGTGGACGACTAAAGACGAAATTGCTCCCCTCTGTGAGGTAGTAATTGGTGATCGGTCAGAAATGTTGCCCTGGTGGCCATCCTATTTCTTGGCGCTGGTTTCGCCGCCTTAGATTGCACAGTGCGAATGCTTCATTGCCCTGAAACGACTTATCGAATGCATTCAAATTAATAAGCAACTGGGAGTTTTTCGTAGCCTCAGGCAGACTGTTTCATCGAATCTTTCCGGTTCCGCGTCATTGAACTGACAAGGTTTTGCCTTCCAAAAGTTTGAGAATATTAATGTGTGGAGCTCTAGTTTCAGGATATATGACCGAAGGTTTTGATCGTTCATACCATTACGTCATTCTCCGATAAGGCTGTTGGATGCCGAAACCCTAAGCATAAAATCCTTCGATTTTGTCGAAAAATTCGTCCACAGCATTCTTCTAGACGTCGAAGTAACTGCCATGGGCCTTATAGAAGAAGGGGCTTTTAGGTGATTACTGTAATCGAATAGTTGTTTTGCCTCTTGGTTGTTTTTATAGCTTTCCCAAAGGGAATGTTCATCCTCATTACGATAGTTCAATGTACATTCATCTCTTTACACTCATGCTCATCACTGCATTAATGTTTATTTCTTAATGCGTGAACACCGCATTTCTCATTACTGACCTTTTGTATTCAAATACAAGACGCGGGTCGTTTACGTACGTATCGTTCAATGTATCTATAGTACATATTCGTTTCGAGATCTATTCAAAATCATCACCAATCGCCAATGTTGGCAATAATGTTGCCTAAATCACATTTCGAAAAGCACTTTTATTCTTCTATCCGAATCATTTTACCCACCTTTACTATCCATTAAATCAAATATAACCGGTCGAAAGCTTAAAACCTTCGTCATTCATCCCGCCGGCGATTAATTTCTCTGCACGGACCCAAGGCTGTTTGCCCCGCCATTTCCTTTGTCTTACTTGTTCCTATGTCGTTTGATGTCCTCTCATACTGAAGTGTTCTCATTCCACAATTTTCATGTTTTTTTTTTCAGTTTGCTGCAGTAATACTCATATTCCGGATCACTAATACGTGCATTGTTGTGTAATTCTCATTGTACGGGAAGAAATATTGCCGAATAAAGGCATTAAAGCGTTCTAATCAGATCGAATTTCTCGAAGACACATTTTCCCCTGATCACTGATGCATTCGGTCGGTTCTACTCACGTCCACGACTTTTTCATCTTGTGCTAGGCGCGCCCACACACAAATATCGTTGAAGAACACACGTTTTTCACGTTCGAATGTCGGCATCTTGCCAGTTGATCAGTGTATGACATCTAAAAATGATGGCGGACGAATTGTCGATTTGAACTTTGATGCTCTCTTTGACACTTAATTATTAGTCACTTCGTGGTTGCTCCTATCGTTGACATTGCGAGCGCGAATTCTGTGGCAAGCAGTGCCGCTAGTCAATGGTGGAAGAACAAACCTTTTGAAGGTTCATGTGGCATGGGGTTGCACTTGTGCATGTGAAATTTGTGCTCTGAAATATATGCTCTGAAATTTGCATTACAATAGAAGAGAATATTGTCGAATTGAAACACTTAAAGGGGGTGTCGGAATTAATCTTAGTCAGGTCACAACCCACATGTGCATAGTGATTATATTGCCAGACGACAGTAAGCTGGAACTTCAAAAAAAAAATCTTGCACAACTTTTTCTTTCTTTATACGAAGCGAAAAGAAGCGATTAGCGTCTGCTTCATATCCTAGCTCAGTCCGTTGAACTTTCCAGCATCCTCGAGTGTCCATTCACTTGTAATCTCAATTTTTTCATTTTCACAAGCGTTTTAGGTGTAAATTAATTCATTCGGCTGTATAATTTGCATCATTCAATGATATAACTGGCTGCCTGCCAACATTGATATGTATAATTGAACGTTGATATGATTATATGGATAAATATCGTTTATATAAATTTATTCGAGATGACGCAATTCATATATGCACTCAACATTATTTAATCAACAATTGTTCGAAGGCATTACCTCGTGATATAATACCTAACGACGACCATCATTGCAACAATGAGAACTCAACTTCCATATTTTAGTAAGAAGACGTACTCGATTGAAAACGTTTCACTTAATTTGTAAAGTAAACCATTTTATTAAAACGTGAACATTCATCGGCCACTCCTCACCTCATCAACTCAACTTCAATATATTCCCTCGTTTCAGCGATTCGCTCACAATTTTTTCATCTTTCATTGTCACCTTCCTTTTAGCTCATATAATTAAACAAATTTTACAATGCAACAGAATAAACTTTCAGCTA
Organism: Baylisascaris procyonis; assembly: GCA_037389465.1. Taxonomy (NCBI): domain Eukaryota; kingdom Metazoa; phylum Nematoda; class Chromadorea; order Rhabditida; family Ascarididae; genus Baylisascaris; species Baylisascaris procyonis. Next base: position 1,679,156 of record JAZARR010000154.1, on the reverse strand, counting down.
ATTAAACGCATCGCATATGAAGCGAACATACTAATACAATCGAAAGGTTCTCGCTATACGACACTCAAGCAATCTGAAATTGCTCCTGTGGGTGTCATTAACTAATATCCATGGGCCAATTATTTGTATATTTAATAAGCAGTTAAAGGGTCGATTCCTCAATCCGTTGTTAAATCAACAGAACTCATGCTTTTATTAAGTGTTTCGAAAGGTAATAATTCACTCCGTTGCTAGCTTTTCCGAATATAATAACTGCATGTTGTATTTTTCATGAAGGTTGATTGAACTTTTGCACAAAATCACTTATTTATTTCATTGCAGTTACATAGCTAGTCGCTCTGTTCGCTCCATTCATCACCAGCTAACCCTCAGAAGTTAGTCGTTAAGAACACCTGAAGAAATTAGTGTTTAAATTTTCAAAATCTCTCAACAAACAAACATCAATTGCAGAATATTTAAAAACATTCAAGTGAAGACTGCCGATTTCGAATAAATTCCAGGGAAAATTTAACATACGTAACCAAAAACATCCTTCCGATTCCACTACCTTTAAGAAATGGTTTCGTAGAAATCGTCGCTATTCACTTCGTGTTTATTCCATTGTTTTTTCACGAGCAGCGTTGTTTATTAGGCCGATCAGCAAACGTAGTCAGTGAAGCAAGGCCATTGCCCACCTTTTTCACCCTTCTCTTCCTATACCCTTTTCCCATCCCGTCAATGGGACAGATGAAGAGCAAAGGTGTTCTCGCATATGATATCCACTTTTCAAATCTCAGAAAGGGGCATCAGGACATGGCCTCAGATAAGAGGACTCAGATGAAAAAAACCGAAAGAGTCCCGCTGATGAGGTAGCGCCGCCTTTGAACAAATTCGTGCATTTCAGGATGTTCGCAATCTGCCCCTAGCGCTGCGTTTCTTTCAAAATAGTCAGTATGGCTTTAAATGAACTACTGAGCCCACCGTTGATTAGGTGAGCAGAAACGCTTCTGCATCCTGGTTGCTTGGCTGTACGACGACGTTTTCTGCTGTGCTACAATAGGAATCTTCGATCTCTGAACGTTTAGGATTATCTCACACAGTTCTGTTCTGAAAATAATAGAATTCTGCAGTGAGCCCTCAGTGTTCATATATATAGTATATAGTATACATATATATATATATATATATATATATATATATATATATATATATATATATATATATATATATATATATATATAACTTAGAAGTCGTTATTTACTTTACTTAGATTACTTAGAAGTCGTTATTCAACGAGATGTCCCTGTCGCAACAGACAGTCCCGTGACGACGTTCCGCACGATGCCCTTCCATAACGATCTGTCTACTGCTTTTCTTCTCCATGTTGTTCCTACATTTGTCTTGAGAAAGTCTTCCCATCTGCGTGGTGGCCTTCCTCTGGGTCTTTTGCGATCTCTTGGACACCAGTGCAGTATTCTGGCGCTCCACCTATTGTCATTTTTGCGTGCAACATGGCCGGCCCAGCGTAATTTATTTAACTTGTATTCAATTACTACGTCCTTAGCAATGTTCTTTGCCTTATCACTTCGTTTTTCACTTTATCGCGGAGCGATATCCCGAGCATTGATCTCTCCATTGCTCGTTGTGTTGTTTGTAGTTTTTTCTCTTCTGCGGCTGTTAGCGCCTAGGTTTCGCTACCGTATGTCATTGCTTTCAAGACTGTAGAATTGAACAGTTTTGCTTTCGTTTCTCGCTTGAGTTTTGATTTTAGGACATCAGATATTTCTTTGAATTTACTCCAGACGGCTCTTTGTCTTCTAGTGATTTCTTCCTTCAGATCGTTGTCCATCCTGACTGCTTGTCCCAAGTAAACGTAGCTTTCCACTTCTTCTATATGCTCGTTGCCAAGTTTTATTCCGTCGCAAGGCAAGTCTTTTGACTTCATGAACTTGGTTTTAGTTTTGTTGACCTTCAGACCGATTTTTGCACCTTCCCTGTCCAATTCCATCAGCATTTTTTGTAGCTCATCCGTTGAGCTACCTATGAGGACAATGTCGTCGGCGAACCTTAGGTGGTTTAGCTTCTCGCCGTCAATTGTAATACCTTCTGTCCAATTCAACTTACGCATCACCATTTCGAGGCAAGCAGAGAAAGCTTAGGAGATATCGTGTCACCCTGCTTGACCCCTTTACAGACTGGGATTTGTAATTCGTTACTGAACATGGTAATGCACGTGAAATTATCCTTTTGCGCTGACTGAAGTAGTTTAATGTAGCCGGGGTGGATTCCTTGGTCCTTTAGTGCTTCGAGCACTGCATTGACCTCCACGCTATCGAATGCCGTGCTTATATATGTGCTTCGAGCAATATATATATATATATATATATATATATATATATATATATATATATATATATATATATAGGGAAAACGCAGTAGGAGGCCACTGGCCGTGGTAAAAGACTTTAAAAGATGTGCCCGTTTATGCAAACGTTGTCGGAGGAATAAATGAGTAAGGATGATGCGAAATCTTCGTTCAATCGTGAAAAGAACATCTCCTAGCAGAAACGTTTGTGTTGTGAATTGGCCAAATGACACTAGCAGAGTATAGCCTTGAGGAGCAAAATAAATCAATAAAAGAAATGATGATCCATGATGCCAATTTTTTCGTTCATCGTCGCATGCGAAATGATCGCAGCGCATGCAAATTTCGTGCAATTGAAGTTGACATGCAGTGTAAATCAGAGCTTATTTAAGTTCTAAAATTTTTAAACGAGTGCTAAAAGTTTCAGAAGAGTGCTAAACTTTTTAAATGAGCGCTGAAGTGTTTAAGCACCCATGAAAAAAATAGAGGATGATATGTGGCCGATTTTATAATATATGATGAAATGTGCTCTTGCAACGAATTTGCGTTGATTACGAATGGTAAAGACGTTCTCCAAAACAGTCTTACTCATTCTCTTCTTAGCATAACCCTTCTCAGTTTAGTTCCCCTTAGTTTTCTTCCTGAGTTTCTTCCTCTTTAATGTGATAATCCACAGTCGGTAATGAAATTCTTAATGACTGGCTTCGAGAAGCAGAGAGTGAAAACCAAACTGATGCCTACAGATATGCCGGGAAGGGAGTGAAAGAGATGTTTAGTTGAGCGCTTACTGTGCCTATTGATGTTGCACCGCGCATGGAAGTGCAGCCGTATTAAATCTCTGCATTTAAGCAGTAAAGTTGCACAAATAAGGGCAACTAAATAAGAACTAATAATTATGAGGAAGCAGTCGTTTCTGCAGCATATCGGAAAATGCTAGCAGTTACTTTTTGACCACATAAAGTGAGCAACAAGGAAATTACACGAATTTCAAATTTCGGCGGTAATATAATCACTTTTCGACACAACTATCCGCTAATTTCTCCGGCAAAATCTTCCATTTGAATAAAAAAAAGAAGAAAATGAACGAGATGAATTTGGTGCAGAAGCTGGCACGGTTGACGCTTTTTCATTTCCGCTATCACTTTCATAAATTGCCAACAAATTTTGAAATATTCAAATACCTTAAACGAACAAATCACTTGTCTAAATCCTATAAATAAGAAACACTTCTGAATGCATATGCATTCACAAGCAGCACGTTGTAGCGATTCAGTGTCTATATAGCGCATCCCTGTTGGCGTGTGCTTGCATGCAGGCAATTTCAACATGAGAATCACCAATGCTAAAATCTTGAAATTTGATGACTATTGCCATCAGAATAAGCCAACGCTATACAAACTAGCGCATCAATTTATGTGCATGTAAGGCAATGAGGATCGCATAAATGTGCAAGAAGATGTGCATTAAGTAGCATTCGATCGAATTTTGTAACCGATCTGATTGCAGAAAATATTCTTCTGTTGGTCGGTAGAAGAAGTGCTATCCAGCTTACATAGGTACGTGCTATTGCGCATGTGTAACTGATCTGCGATTCTAAACGATTAGATGATGGTTTGCATTGCAAGATTGCATGCTTGCGTATTTTCTACGATCCTATCGGTGTGAAATGCAATTGCACCTATGCAGAACATATGCTATTTTTAGGCAATCTACAAATGTTCATTATTCTTTTTGTCATGTATTTACAAAGACTAATAAAATGTATTTTCATTCATCATCACTTTCTATAATAAGAGCGTTTCATTTCCTTTCATATTTTTGCTCTGTCGACTTAATCGACTCTTTTTGTAAAAAGACGATTTTAGCTAATTGAATATGCTGTTTACACACGTCATTTCTATTTGTACTTAAACATTTAACCATAGCAGCTAATATATTTCCGCTTGCTGCTTAAATTCTTCTTAGTGGAGTAAGTTCGGAGAATTTGTGCCGCTAATGAATTTATTTATAACGGAGAAAAGGAAAATAATGTTCGTAGAGGTGAATTCGAAGAATTTGTAGCGCTAATTAATTTATTTATGACGGAGAAAACGAAAGCGATGTTTATAGAGAACGAGAAAAGTCAATGAAACGCTTCTCGGAAATGTTATCTTTTACACGTTTCCTGATGCTTTTGAAGAGTACAACGAAATCACCCAGCGTCAAAGAAGATAAGGAAGTAACGAGATCGGAGTGAGTTCATTGAGACCAGTAACAAGATTGAGAAAGAAGAATGAAATTTCAGAGGTGAGAGTAAAAGCTGAAGTAAATCCCCTTCTCAGGTGACTGATGCAGACAGCGCGTTGTTGCCCGTGTTTCTAAAACACAGTTTGCGTGCAAGGAAACGAAAATCTTATTACTCTCTATATGGGCATTGAAAGCATTCGAAACGATCATTTTATGGATCACTACAAGCTGCTTTCCGGCGATACGATTGTCGCTGCTGTAATGCTGATGGTATGTTTGCATTATATCATTACTGATATCTCATTTTCGCTTTTTATAGGTAAATACTTGACAAGCGCGTCACTTTTATATGAGCAGATCTTCGGTTAAATTAGCCCATATCAATCTCACATTGATAGTGAAATATATGGGCAGTTGACAATGAGACTATTGAATTTAAAAGATGGTGCTTTGAATGAGAAACTGATTGAGTGTTGAAGAAAACGGTCCACATTCGAAAACATTTTATAACTGAAATTTTGCGAATGAGGGCAAAATAATGCAAAACAAATTAAGTTTCAACGGCAGAACTTAAAGAGATTTAAGCGAAGCAATGTAAACCATGCGTCAAACTCATAGTGTACTTGAGGTGTTTATGTTCATTCACTTGAGGAAATGAAAACATTGATGTTTGCTCATATACAATAAATAATTTGTCATTGAATTCTAATTAGGTCTATTGTCCTTTAAAAAATCTAATTATTGCTGCAGGTGAGCGCATTTGGTGTAACATGTAATCTATTGTCAATTTATTTAATTATCAAAAGCGAAAGTCTAAGATGCGTATATGGCCTCATATGTGGTGCTTGTTGTGTGAGTAATATCGTCATGCTCACTGCATCATTCACATGGTCCGAAGTCGTTCTTCATTTGTAAGTTCATTTTTCACTTGTTTATTTGCATCTTACAATCACAACACTTTGCAAACAATTTCCAATATTAAAGACCTGGAGGTAAGTTTCCATAACAATGAATTTCCTTCACTTATGCTGCTATTGCGACCGTTATCATAGCCAATGTATACGCACAATTTAAGCAACTCATTTGATAACCGAAACTAAAAAGATGCTTCACTTTTCGTTCAATGATACAATAGTTTACCACCTGCACCAGTGCGTAGAGTATATCACTTTTATGTGCTTTACAATCTTTTATAAAATTGTGCTCTCGGAAGGAACTTTTGAATGCCTTTTTGAGTCTCTATCTATTTCTATGTGTGTAACAGTTTCAAACCTTCAAACCATAATTTGGCAACAGAACTTTGAAAGTGTAATCAGTGCTGTACTTTAGAACGAGTATTGAATGTTTGAGAGAAGAAATCTACGAATCCAGTAACACACATAAGACAAATCCTGTTTGCAACAATGCTCGCAATGTTTCTTTTTTTTTCTTTGAAAGTACATCCATTTAGATGTAACTTGTCGCATGAAGAAATGATCCGTACAAAAAACTGGCGTACTGGAAATTTGACAGTAATGGATGCATCGAAAATTTGAGACATCATTCAACTCAGCTTTTCAAATGCCTTCCTATGGTTCACAAAACAAAAAAATCGGCTGATGCCTTCATAGAAAATTGGAAAGCGATCTGGATGACTCCAGTGAATTGCCTAGTACGCCGTGCAAATGCATCCGCACTGCTACATTATTTTTTTCGAAATGAAACATGCATCAACTGTAGACTCACAAACATCCCTTTTCGTTGCCTTCGGTTTATTTTACCACTGTGCTTCTGGGTCAAATATTCAACAACGTCCCTACTTCCATTAGCTCGCAGAGGGCGCTAACTTTATCTCAAGTTTGACGTGCGAATAGAAGATCTGACTCATTTGTATCCTCCAAAATTGTCAGATGGCTAAAGCATGAGTGAGATGCTCGAAGGTAAACCAAAGTTCATAAAAGTGTAGGTAGAAAGTGAATTTTCGATTTGCACCGTTGCGTCTGCACGATGTGCTATGGTAAACTTGGACGTTCCTCGTTACTGCAAAAGCATTCTTTGATTTGCGCGATGGTAGTCAAATCTCATCGAATCCTTGGCCCAATGTGAAGTAAAGTGGTGGAGAAAGATTTCTCTTTCATCGTTGCCCATGTTGTTCTGCCCTTGAAATTGAGGTCCATGTTTTTTGTTTTATGCGGCGATTTGCCTCATGACTTAAGTAATAATTAAGGCTTTTCTGATCAGCTGCAGATAATCTGCATTCTTTGGATAAATTTCTGCAAATTCCTCATTTTCGGTTTTTGTTTCTTTTTCGGAGGTTTTACGAAAAAAATGTTGAGATTCAATTCTTCTGCATGAATAGCTTGTTCAATAATTGGTGACCTTGTATAATGATCTTTACTTCGACGCCTGAGGGGAATTGCCGACATTTCCATTTCCTTCATGGGCATAATCTCTTAGACAGGTTACTCGGAATTTTCTAGAACCTACTCAAAATGTTTCTTGAACCTCAGATTATTTACTGTAGCAAGGCTGGTTGAGGTGTAGATATCTATGTACAGAAACTACAAATTTCCTTGCAACGTACAAATTATCGTTAACTGTCAATAGCCCTGGCACCGTTTCTGAGATAACAAGTTATGAAACTATTCACAACTGCCGTGTATAAAATAAACGTAGTGCTTCGTTGTAAATAAAAAGCGACTTGTATCACCGAAAATTGAATTGTGCGATAATGATAAAAGGGTCGAACTATAAGCAAATTATGGTTAGATTAATGAGGCTTTGTAATGTTCTCATTGTGGATTTTGTTTGACGTATTAATTTGATTTTGAGCGATGATGAAGTTGTGGTAATGAATAAATGCAATGGCAATAATTTCCTTCAGAAACGAATGCTGATACACTCATTCCTTTTCTTTCCACTTTTCCAGGTCCTAAAAATTCGTTTAATTATCAGATCTTTAATTAGGTAGGCAGCCGTCATTTGAATAACATTTGATGGCATATCTCATCTTGTCAGTTCCGTTCTATTTGACCTTTGTTTCAGTGGCCTAATGCGTGATTAATATCAAAATGGAAACAGAGCAGAAGCTTGCTAGCTCAAAACTTAGTGATTCGTCATGACCGGGGAATAGAAAAATCCGGCATTTCGGTTATGGGAATTTGACGTACTTTGTCTGTGACTCTCTTTTATCGACAGAACCGTTGATGTAGATGCAGAATTCAGCATTGTTGCACATACGCTGAATAAATTTTTTGATTCTATTCGTCCAATTATAGCAAACATCACGCTTAATAATTATATGCCATTCAAGATTAGACTTTAACCTAAAGAATATTGAAATTAATTTATAAATGATCAAATAATGACAGCATAAAATGTGTCTGAAGAGTTACGCAGTTCCTAACTTAAGAGAATCATTAGGTCCATAGTTGAGTATAAGTTTCAAAAATGTGCAAGATCACCGCATAAAGATTGAAGGTTTTGAACCGTATGATAGCACAGAACAAAAGAGAAAACAGCTGTAGATTTTGTATAAATAGATTTAGTGAGCACCATTCTAGTCCAAAGAAACGAAGAAACCATTTATAAGAATGCTGTTCTTATTGTCAGGCAACGCATCGATGAAACGGAACTGATAGCCCTGAACTAGGATGTTAAATTTAAATTCCCAACAACAACGAAGACTATTGGCAGTAGAATTTCAGAAAGCCTCCAATAGGATTTGAGGATAACAGGCAGGCTACCACCTCCAAACTCTTTCCTTTTTTCCATGCTACAGAATGTTGGAGGAAGTTCCTTGCTGTGTGGAACGAGGCTAGGAAATTTCCAATTTTTATCTTCGCATGTTCATATCATTTTATCCTTGCTAATCTCTTTTCTTTTGTATATTTGTAAGTAATCCTTCTAAAGAAGGAGATCTTTATATCTCTGGCAATGTCGACAAACAAGCTTGCTTTTTCGGCTTCCAAAGCGGCATGCGTTTGAAGAATTGGAATACAACCTGAAAACATCAATCGACATTTACTGCCACCGTTGAGATTTATGAACTCTTCTTCGGTCCTTTTAAATCTAATTAGTTTGCTGGCGCACTTCACTTCGAAAATCAAAACACTTATGACGCTTATGGACTGCTTCTTTTGCACCGGTTTATTCGCCCCACTGATCCAAGGGAGCCCACAATCACCTTACTGGAAACTTTTTATATAAGAGATCTCCGAGACACGCTATGTCAATAAAAGGAACTGTGCTCTTCCCAACCTCCCATTTCCCCATCCTGCTAGCCAACTTTTTTCGTTCTATGTGGCTTCCGTTTCTTCTCTCAATACGAATGGGAAAATACTCATTTTGCCCGTCAATGTACAACTTTTGCAAGCTGCTTTTCTGGAACAAGAAAAAATTAGTGAAAGAAAAAACAGACAAGAATTTCAGAGTAATTTGCAAGCATTTTGGAGGAAAAAGGATTATTTTAATGAGATGCGGACCAACGAAGAAGCTATCAAGAACAAATTTGGATACATGTTTGAGATAGATGATGCAGCAATCAGAATGCGATCGTTGCCTAGAAATCTTTTTATTTGCTTTGATTCAGCCCTTGCCTTCCCCACAATCTGAATAAAACTTTCCAACAGTGATCTATGAACTTGTATTTATGCGACTTAAAAAATTTTCATAGATCAGAAGCAAGCGATACTAAACTTTTTTCACCACTCTCGTTTCATCAATGATTAGGCTTTTCCTGCCATTAACGATGACAGCAAACAAGAAAGATCTCGCAACCTTTCAAAAATGAATAGCCACCGTTTGCTGACGATCCATCACAAAAGTAATTATGGGCTCATAGCAGATATTGAACAGCGGTACTCCCCGAATAATGTTAATGAATTCACTAGAGCGGAAGTGATGAGTTTCTTGACGCAAACAAGCGTGGAGCCGTTCGAGGAAGTCCCATTGGAATTTTTTCATACGTTTGTACTACATATGGAAAGTCCATGTGGTGGAAAACCTAGGAAACCGTTATGGGTGAGATTACGCTTATATACTGTGCTCTTATTTTGCTTAATCGGCGATGTCGCCCATATGACGAGCGCATTGAGACGATATTTTAGCCGCGATCCTTTAAACTTATCTCGCTTGACCACAAGTGCATGTGTAATTAATGTTGATGATGAAATAAAAGCAAGTTAAGCGTGCCAAAAGGGTTGCCACGATATGCCTTGCGCACTCTACTCGTCTTCTTCAACCACTTTCACAGATTACCAACACGAAGTAAAGGGAGCTAGACAATATGTTCACACTGGAACTAGCCATAAAGTTTGTGCAGATCTACTGGACGGTGTAAGATGCTCCCTAACCGGTTGCAATCTGCAAGCGGTTCTTTGACAAATTTCAGTGCTTATAAACTTCTCCAGAGTTTATCGGTGAACACTAAAGTTAGTATAAGTGGTCATTAAATCGCTAATTTGTGCAAAAAAAGATCAGGCATTTTTGGTTGCGACATTAAAGTTAGCTCAGAGGGCGTGATCGAACGCTCGAAGTTAACAGATGCTGAATTGGTATGTTCTTGTCGTGATTCCTCCTGCAATTCGCTTATTATATAAGCTGATTATAAACATTCACCGCATATTTATCAGTACTAAAACATGTGATGTAATTCAGGGACGTGGAAGAATTAAGTTGGTTTGGCATAGTATGTGCTCACATCGCGAACACTAGCTTCTATAGTTCAGTATGCGTCCACTTTCTTGGTACCGTTAACCGATACATAGCGATTTGCTATCCAGCTCGATATATGCATCTTTTCACGATGCGTACAACTATACGTTGTATATCGCTCATCTGGATTGCGAGTTTCGCTGTGGGCACCGTATATCACATCGGTGAGGATTGCATTTGATTCGATCGGAATGTCACAAAAGAATTTACAAGTAACCATTCAAAAAGCATACTTTTTCTCTTGTGTTTGAGGTGAACCAAAAGTCGCATAGTAAAGAGTTTTGCGGATGAGAGCGAGTCACTGGTCCCATGCGTTAGAATTACGTTAGAGTTATTGTTTGTGTCCACTTAAAGGTCACCATTGGGATGAATTTGGGGAGCGTTAGATATTGTTCTCGAACTGCATATTTCCTCACCCCAGGTATGTTACTAGAGCGCTTCAACACTGAATACTTATGGAACAACACCATAAGACTAATGGTTTAGCTCGACCGTGACCACCAAAGAAACTTTTTCAGTCAAAACGTTCAAGAGTTTTCGCCATTTGTTTTCTCAATTTTTGCTTTTTTTTTTTAATCTAAGGGCAGCAGTTGCCTATGGTAAACATAAGCATTTATTTGACGTCATCGTAATGCAGCTCACGAGAGCAAAGTTCAAAGAACGAATAATAATGAATAATAGATTAATTAGTCAGAATAATCTTCCTACGAATTTGGAGTAAATTTTAAAAACAGCTCCTAGGATGCTTATCTGTATATGGAGAAAGCTTGTTTGTCAGTTTTGAGAATTTACGCTTGCAAGACACATTATGACTGCAATATCTTTAGATACGCACACATCTCTATACGTATATATGGGATAGCATCAAAGCTGAAGCCACAAGATTTTTTATGGCCTCTTGTACTATGGCACCTGCAGCAACATTCAAATTGATCCATTGATCTCACAAATGAGTTGCACTTAGTCAAAGATGCAAAAATTGCAAGCGTTTTGAACCTATCGGCTATCTTAAAAAACAAATTTTCTTGCATGAGATTCATATCAATGGTCGGTCATGTGGAACATAAATGCGTTTTTGAGAGTTTTTCATTATTCCTCAGCGATATATGTGAGTAGTTGATCTGTTACGAGGAAATGCAATAACCTACATCGTGTCTGCATCCTCAAATGTTTTTGCATTCGTTTTTATCGTCTGAACATTCTCCAGTTTCGTGATTGAATTCTGAAGAAAAAAATTGTTTTTGCATAGGGTACAAGGTCGTTTTTTGGCTAACATTATTCAAACGCCTTTCAGCATTAATGTTTTCTTCAGCTCGAAGGAGGTGCAAATGGGGATTCATTGAAATTTGCATTGTCCTAATTACGAGCTGAATGTCTGACGCCTTTTACGCAACTAGTTCACGCTTTTACTTTCGTTGGGAGAAAGAACCGTGACGACGAAAGTTTAGACATCGAAAAGTGTCTTCGAACCGTCCAGAATTTCTTCTATAAAATGGAACAGTTTGCGATCGGATACTTCGTGGATTTCGATCCTCAGAACGCGCACAAAAACAAAAATTTTCAGCCATTGATGAAAATTTCCTTTCAAAAAATGTTTGGCGAGTCAATATCTTTAAGTAGGTTGTACGAATGTGCTAAGATTTGCCAATTTAGAGAAATTTTCATAAAGAATAATCTGCAGATTTTTATAGTCCGAAAAATTTTTTTTCAGTGAATGGTTTTTCGATTGCTGAAAATTCATCCTTTTGTATAAGAAGAATTTTCACCTCCAAGAGCATTCAAAAACTGGATAATGAGGAGATCGGTCTCCAACTTTTACAAAATTCCATATTTTCGAAAAATTTGCGAAAGGTGTCAAGTGAAATTAGAGCCATCAGTGCATAGAAAGTGTGGAAGGCCTCTTTATTGCATGCCTCGACTTCTTATTATCAATGCATATTCTATGTGCTGATGCGTCGACATATAAACTACAAAACTTCTTCGCGAAGGGCATTATTTAGCTGTTCATAAGATAATCGTGATCCAGATTCTCGTTCTTCACATAGTTAAGGTGACCACTTTCGCTGTTCCATTAAAAGTGTAAACTTTCTCTGTGAGGGAAAGTTTTTTTGGCTGTAACAATAATTGCGGTGATTTACCCGATCAACATCTGTGCAAAAGCAAACTTCCAACAAAAGAAAAATTTCTGTTGGTGCACATTGTTATTAAGCGTGTTCATATTGATATACAAACGGTTGTGCTAAGATTTCGGTTTAGTATTTGAGTTGTAAAATTAGCCTTACAGTGGATGCGGTTCTTGAAAGGATCTTCTAGAGGCAACATGGAATCGAAATATCACTTCAGATAGTTTCAGGTGGATGCGCCTACTATTTTAAACGATCGCAATATAATTGGACATTTGAGAAGACATTATGCGGCGAAATTCAATCGCTTTTCGTCGATTTCATCACAATTTTTGTACTGCATATTGCAATGCTCGTACTTGACATAGTTGTTTTATATAAAATTCGTAAGATGAACAAAGTTAGTTGTTTGCTTATAAATTACAAATGGAACTCAAAAATGTGTCCACTTATTTAGTTAGTAAGACAAGTTATGAAAACACGATTCGAAGTCTCCACTGAACCAGGGCCCCCTTTCACTACCTCTCAGCTCGCCCTTTTCTCTCTCTCCCTCCTCCCCCCCCCAACCCATTGTTCGAACGAACATACACTCCTCCCTTCGAGAGTGAGTCCTCTTGCTTGATGGGCCTTGTGGATGGGGTTTCGTGGCGTATACTTCACATCGCATAGTGAGATGCCCTTGATTACGCAGTGGTATTCCATGACTTTTCTTTAACTCCTCTTGAGGACCGTCTGAACGATGAATTTGAACCCATGATTGATCTGGTCAGCAACTTAAACCAGTTACCAGGATAGGCAGACACAAATCACTTCGTAGTGCTTGCTCTTGGACTCCGTTCTGTGAACATACACGTTTATGTAAATCTTTCCATATATATTTATTGCCACAAGCGATTTGAGCAGCGAGTTGATTCGTTTACCGTAATTCATTTCGAAATGTCATTTGTGGTTTCACAACAAAAAATAGCTTTTAAATCATAATGAAGATGTTACTGCTTCTTCAGCGATTTTAATGAACGAATTGAGATTATGAAACGTAGTGAGAAAAGGAAACCGCTCTAGAGCATCACCAGGTGCTGATACTAAAAAAAAAGCTCACAATAAGGCACTGCAAATTTTTGGGGGCTAAACTTCCCCTGAAATGACTCTTAGCTTAAAGAAGTTTTCATTTTACGTTGGTAGAAGCTATCAACAGTTTAAGATAAAATTTTAGGAAATGTCTTCTATTTTTATAACAACGAGACGGAAAAAGGAAACACGGTTCTTCTTCCAGGCTAGTGGCTTTTTTTTTATGCGAAACCTGCGTTGTGTTAACAAGTGAACACTAAGAATGATTTCCTGCAAGTCTATTGCTTTGTAAATCCTTAATCTTCATCGCTCTACCTCTAACTGTGTGCCGATTTTGTTTGATGCCCAAAATATTTGCTGCACTTGTCGACTGAAAAAGATTTCAGGACATTCACTCCGAATTTAGCCTGAACCCTAGATCACTTTTTCTTGAAGAAAATCAATGAGTATTGAAGTGCTTCATTACAGCTTGTCTTCCAAAAAAAAAAAAAAAACAACTTATGTATTGCTGTAATCGATTTATGACGTGGGACATGCATATATTATCACCGTGCATTCAGTTGAAGATTAAATGATCCTTCTGATGCTGAAAGATGTTTAGATGGAACTGATTCGCCAACTTGATTCTTGTTAGCTTTTTGCTAAGCGTGGGGAGCCAAGATTTTTTATATTGAAACAAATGGTGCGAGTCGAACATTCTTGAGTTAATAAGCAGAGTGAAGCGAGTAGAAAATTTTTACGGCACACGAAAAGGCCGGAAGAATTGGCATTGTTAGCCTTTATCGTTATTTCTAGCTTTTGTTGGTTTCCTCAAGCAAGATGGAAGAGTTAAATAGCTTATATCGGGGCAAAGCTTTTCACTTCAGCGATAGGGGCGCAAGTTTTCTTCAGATGGCAACGAAAAAAATCCCTTCTCAAGACGACAAGTAGATTTGTAGGATTTATGCATTGCGCCGTTTATAACTCTCCAAAAGAATGCATTCATGCAATCATACCTATCATGCAATAAGTTGGCAACTATCCGATCGCAGTGGCGTGATTCATTCAGCAACGGTTTATTCTAACCACCTTCTATTTTATGAATTAGATCCGTTTTGTTCATTGTTTCTTAAACTTGGTCTATAAGCCGATCAATGCTATTCGAACATTTTCAGAGTTGTGCTAGCAATATTTTGTTTATTTGTTGCGAGACGTCATTTTCAATAGTGACTAGACCTTTGACTTCGCGGTGGTGGTTGTTTCTACTCGGTACCCAAATGTGGCAACTACAACATGCTCTTGACGGGTAATCCTCACAAAATCCACTGAGCAAAATGTTCTTATCATTCAGCATGTTCATGAGCTCTTTTTATGATGAATAAATAGATGCTTAAGCATTGCATAGAAACTTTCACGGAAGCTTGTTTGGAAAAGTCAATGAGATGTGTATAAGTTAATATAGGAGAATGATCGAAACTTTTTTTTTATTGCCAAGGATATCTCAATGCTGGAAGCATTCGTAACAGAACAGTCAATTCCAGAGATATTCTCAATCTGAGTTGGCTAAAGATTCTTAAATCTCAATAATTTTTGCCGCACTATTATAGATGAAATTCATATTAGAGGTGAGAACTATCAGCAATAATTTCGATACTTTCAGATTGATACTTGTTGTTGTTGAATGGAGAAATCGTCGGGAACAAACAAAGAATACCAATGTGGTCATAGCAGCGTGGAGTACTAAATAGCTAATAAATGTATATGATGAACCAACATGACGGAAATGATAAAAGCTGTGAAACCAATGTATCCCAACAACGAGTTCATATTGAATGAAATTTTGAATTTCTGCGAGTTTGAGCCATATAATTGATGAGATAACTTTTACAGCTATAATGGTGTATTATTTTCCATTCGCACGTATACATGTGTTCAATAAAACATCATAGTTTTTTTTTCTATTTTATCTGTCCTAAATTATAATTTTTTTATGCGGTTGCCAAATCTCGGGACGTTCAGACGGAAGCAAGCACAGAAACCCGCCACAGGAGGTGGCATACTGCATTTTTGCATTACACGAACGTGGTCAAATGATTTCGTGAGCCGCCAAAAAAATGGCAAAGTATTAGAAACATTGACTCATGATTTAGCTAATGTTTAGAAATACGAAAAACTTAGCAAGTGAGATTACAATCTGCAATTTTCGCATCTTTGAATTTCCAATTTTCGGTTTAATTGAAAACGGAGAAATAATTCCCACAACAGAGTGAAAAGAAGAAGAAAAATTACATTAAACAAAATACGTAAGACGGATTCTATTACCTTATAATCTCTTGCCGTTTCCGAAAAAAAAATGCAACAGCAGCTTAATATAAAAGCGGAAGGACAAACACTTTAAAACTGGTGATATTAGAGAAGAGGTCATCGTTTGGAAAGCATGAAATGTGAAAATGATTACGTTATTTACATTTATTGCGCTTTCATTGCAAAACACATTTTTGAGGGAGTAAAAGTTGGCTCGAATCACAAGCTTAAAACAGCCTATCATTGCAGAAAAAAACGCTCCATTGTAAAGCTTTCAATAACAGTAAATCATGGATTCTCAACGAGTGGAACGCTTACAATTAGCACAACGCTTCAGACTGCTCTCATGATAAATCAAACAACTGAATGCATATAGCAACGTCGCAATTGAAGTCTAAAAATAGGGTTTTAGTTGTTCAGACAAAGAAGTATCATTGTTTTAAATAAATCAGAAATCTGTTCATCGCATAAGATCCTGACAAGATGTAGTTAGTAAGTTATGCGTTGACCACTGGAAACTGGGACTTTTGAGTAGCAAATTGCGCAAATCCGAGCAAATTTTAGTTTATTAACAACTTGATAGCCCGTTCCCTATAAATAAGAGCTGAGTTCCACTAAATTCATCAATTCCACGCTCCCACCGCACCACCTGTAACTACCACCACAGTCGACGAAAGTTCAAATGCTGGAAACCTGTGCCCACGATTTATGACCAAACGCCACATTAATCGAGCGTAATGGCTGAATAATGTGGATTTTTATATTGCACCGATTCAAAGCACGTAGTGCATAAGTGTCTTGCACTGTGCGCCTATCAGTGCGGGATTGAACATGAATCACTTCGCATACGATGAAAGCACAAATCCCTTGCGCTATAGGCAGCATTGACTCCCAACATAACCAAGACATGAACATGCGAAAGAAGTGTTACTGTTCGCCCATAGCAATTGCTCCAATCCCCATGTCCCAATGTTGGTGAATGTTTTGCCCCCCTGCTCAACATTTCGTGCTGTTTAATTCACCAAGCGAAGGGCAAAGTTGTTACCAGGCTCTATGGCCGGACGCAATGTTCAAGAGATGCGTTAGCTGATTAAACTGGTTTCATTTTTGCATCGATGCAAATGACGACGCGACCATCTCATCACGCCGTGCGCCCGCCGATGCAAATCCGAACCCGAACGATGCATCACTTCAACGACTAGAAGAACCACTGCGCCATATATCACACATTTGTAAATATTTGATTCCTTCCATACCCCTATACCTTGCATCGATATTTGCGACTAATTTTTTAGCCGAACGAAACCGCTATGAAGCTATAAGGAGGAAATTGTCACAAAAAGAACCTGGAAGAGTGAGCTCATAACGAAATAAACCTGTAACTCGGATGGAAAATTCCTTTTTCGACTGATGTAAAATTGAGCACCTCGCTGCCGCCCTCCTGCGAACATTAGTGGTGCTGATTCAAAGGCTAGTGATATTGCGCTGTCATGATCCAAAAGGCCAAAAAAGAATCGGGTCCACTCTGTACGAGTAGCAAAAAAACGTCAAAAAATATCGTGGTAATAGTTGACATTTCAAAAGAAGTTTTCAAAGTAGGGCCTCATTTGTAAAAGAAGGAGAAGAATGTACCTGCTCTCACGGATCAAATATGCCAATCCCACTCTGCTTTCATATGAAGCTACAATTTCGAAGTGACTCCTCAACATCCCTGCTAATGTCAGAATATCCTTTGATCTCTTTTGCAGCTTTCACGAGTGCATTGCGGATGTTGTTTCTTTGGAGGTTCTCCCCCTCTCCTTGCTCCCACCCCCCCCCCCGCACACCACACATACATACATGCAGGAAAATGACCTATGCTTTTGAGTTTCTTTCCCAAAAAGTAATTCTGGTACAAAAAGCAACCTATAACATTCAAAATATCGTTTCTACAAACCATTTTCATGTTCCTGATTTCCATATTGACTGCTATCGAATTTAGGAAGCATTGCCGATCGTTTATAATTACGCATGGAAAAAAAGGTTTATTGATGTTTTTACATCGTTTTTTAAAGCGAACGATAAGATGAAATGATACTTTTATTAGCCAATATATAAACACTTGTTTAAATCATCGAGAGTAAAAAACTTATATGTAATAACACAGATAAACCATTATGGGATATTAGTAAAAAAAGGAATTAAGACTTGTTTAGAACGCTATTTTCTTTGGAATAGTCGTGCCTGAATTCAAATGCAATGCGCCCTCATTTTATTAACATCCTCAATGATTATAAAAAATCTACACATGAGTTACAGAAACAAAAAAAACAGAAGGGAGATTTCCGTGAAAGATTGGTACTGCTGACGAGGATTTTGCTTCCTCGATCAATTCATTCTTCTTTATTAATGATAATGATTTACCACGAACAGCTATTCTACCCTTATCCGATATGTCCAATATTATCCGACACTCGCTGGCCATTACATTGTCCTTTTCCTCTCTCCTCTCATTCTTTCTAAAAATCTCCGCAGTTTTTCTGTTATTCCTTATTCTGTGCCCCGTCTCTCCACTCACCTTTTGGCCACCTTCTTTAGCCTTGAGTCCATCTTCTTTGACCCTTGTATTACCGCTAGGTTATGATGGTTGAGGTAATCGTACTTCAGTCTCCGCATCCTGCCGAAAAACTTGAATTCCAGGAAGTACATCGAAGAAGATGATACTTTTAAGATGGACTGAAGATGAAACTAATCAATATTGCGTCAACAGTGGAGATTGGTGACGAATGAGATTAGTGCCTTCACAAATCGTCGAACATCTTTGATAGTTTTTGGATGTTGATTTCGTTGGGCGAGCGGAACAGTGAGGAGGCAGAGAGAGGAAACGCTGACAAGAAACCTTATTTTCCAGCAACAGGTAGACCGATCAGAGACTCCAATATTGTCAGCATTCATCGATCTTCCAACAATTTTCATTTCTATTAGCCATTTTATAGTAACGAAGACTCTGCATCTTTCCAGTACCTGTTGACATCTTGCGAAATCAGCTTGCAAAACCACCTTGTCTCACCTGAGTTCGTAGAATGAATGAAAGGGTCGCTACGTGGTCGATTTTTCTGATCTTAGAAATCGATGACGCTATTAATGCGTTAATGCGCGAATAGCGCAGACGTTCGCTCGGTACAAAAGTGCTGCGCACCCACCGCACTTGAAGTGGTCGATTCGGGCTTAGGTGGTTGTTTCCGCCCTATAGTGAAATATCGTTCAGTTGTTCACTTAGGCTGGAATTTTCAATCGTTGGTAGGAGTGTTTCTTTGAAATTTTTTTTTCAATTTTTTTGTACTCGTTTTATTTATTTTCACTTATTTTTCATTATTTTATTCTGGAACATTACTATGCGCTCTCAAATCTTGAAGCCTTTGATGCGGAAGTAGGTTGATCTATAAGCGTACGGTACCACTTTCACATCTGTGTGGCTTACACTATCTCCTCAGCAGCCTCCACTTGCGAACAACGGAATCTACAGCCCATAAAATTTGCTGTTTAAGTTACTATTTCAATATTTTTTTAAAAATCACTAACATAATAGGTCCGCTGAATGAGTAGAAGCGCATCCCATGCAAGCTTGCCAAGCAGCGTTGACACTTATTTAAAATGTTCCACATGAGTGCATTGAGCAAAAAGCATATTTTAGGGAATTCAAAACTTTAGCTCAATCAGGGCGCCGGAAGTACGTTTACTTGATGTGCCCGGTTTCTCTATAGTTGTACAATAGCGCATCACAGAAAGCCTTAAAGCTTTAACAAAAATATATAACTTTCCTTCAACTATTCGCCTCAGAATGCTAAATTGTCCGACAATGATGATGCAGGAAAGTCATTTCGTCTAGAAATAGTACTTCTTTTGCCCCAATTGGGCTGAAACTTTATATAAGACCATTATTTAGAATCCTAAGGTGAATGATTGAAAAAAAATGGACGTTTGTTTTGCAACTTTACGGCTTTCTGTGATACACTATTGCACAATTGGCAATGCCTCACACAAAGTGCAGGTTACAGTAATGCTGCGTATACTTGTATGTGTATTAGTGCGGCTTGGTTCGCTGTTCGCACCCATTGTGCCCTTATGTCTAGGTGTTTTTTTACTTCAATGTGCTTCCTCGTTGGAATAATTCTTACTGTTATGCTCCGCATACTTTGAAATCCAGAGAAAGGTGGATAACAGGTGACGATGAAATAAGATGAACATTCAGCAGGCAGAAAATGCGCCATTTGGAGTGTCTTGTTGAATAGAGTACTGGTCATAACCAGCGGATTCAGATCGACTCCAAGTCAATGTTGAGACTTTTTAAACCCCACTCTCTACGCAGCTTCGGCGATCTAAACGCTAAGAAATCATAAAATGATGCTGTGGGAATTAAAAACTGCAGTTTTCTTTAGCCTATAAATACTGGAAGAGACATGTAAAAATCATACCTTCCCTTTCGAATACTGCTCTGCTCTTTAAAAAATCCTGCTCGCCCCAATTTATGAATTTCTGAATTTTTAAACCTGCATGAATGGTTTTTCAAATAGCTGTGAATCTTTGAGGTTAGCGGTGTAGTTGGATGAACGATGTTGTAGAAATGCCTGAAGTTGATAAACCGCCGATCACGCACGTAATCTTTGACCTTGATGGGCTGCTGATCGATACCGAGCCGACCTACACGGAAGTGAACCGGAGAACAATGGCTAAGTTCGGGAAGGAATTTAGCGTTGACCTGAAACCGCGTACGATGGGAATGAAGCACCGCGCGGCTATACAGCTTATGATCGATGCGGTATGTTAATACGTTTTCCTTCAGTGATAAGCAGCTTTAAGCCGGATGTGATAGTTGATCCACAACGGAACCTCGAGGGGACAAAAGCGCCGCTGAATAGCTCTCCTAGTGCATCTTATTGCAACAGCTGATTACACCCTTTCGGCGTTTTACGGCACTACGGTATTTTATTAGTTATTTTTGATAACTGTCTTCTTTTTACATTCATTGTCAATTCAATGGCATTGAAGCGTTGAAGGTGCTTCAGCCATTGCTCGGCATTTCCACACTGATGCATACAAATAGTAACAAACTTGGTAATGGGCATCTTCGTAATGACGTGTTATTAGCAACGGAAATTTGGGGAGGGGAGCCTGGAAAAAAGCTTATACCGCATGACTTCATGAAGCTTACGCTGAGTACCTTGATCGATTAGGATTATATTACGAGTGAACTGTAGCACAGATCTGTCCCGCTATGGGCCGTTTGCTTCACTGTAGTCCTTCTGCCATCGTTTTCCTGCATAGTTCGATTATTGCTCACTAGTCTTAGAACTTAAGGTTGTCACCCTCTCCACCTACGAGTTCTTTTGTATTTTTGTAGGTGCTAAACGCCGTTTCCTTCATCACGTGACTTGAGCATTAAGGTCATTTGGAAGGAAGAGAACAAGTAACTGAAAGGTGCTTGCAATGCTTGCTAGTCAGTAACCTTATGGGACCTTTCGAACATAACTTTTGCTGGTGCATTGATCTAGTGCTTCATATAACCATGCTTCGAGATCAATAAACACTTCGGTCGTGCTTTAAGGTTGGTCTTCATGATAAGGTTAGCGTCGATGAATACTGTGCAATATACGATCCCGATTTACGGGAGCACTTACCCTATTGCCCGATGATGAAAGGTGCAATGCGACTTGTGAGACACCTCGCCAAGCACAGAATTCCGATGGCAATATGCTCCGGCTCACGTGACCGTGAATTCAACCTCAAGGTCAAGAATCATAAGGAACTCACCGACCTCATACCATTACAGGTGAGCGACGTTACCAATACATTGAACTGCGATATAGGCCCACCAGTGCGTCAGTCATTATTGGTACTGGTTTCTCATGGATGCTGGTTTTATAGAAAACAACTTTGAATATAAAGCGAACAAACTTTCTATGCCAGAAATGCAGTTAAGCGGTTTTTTTGCGTTCACGCAGTGAAAAAGTCAGTAAAAGACCTGCCGAGCATTTGAAAGTTTTTACCGGGGCTGGCCAACTGTAGTGTTTGGTTGATGTGTCGGTCTGATCTATAGGCCTTCCCCAAGAACAAATCGCAGCAGTTCACTGCGAGGAACTTCAGGTACGTGCAAGCGATGACCCCGAAATAGCAGAGGGGAAACCGGCTCCGGATGCTTTTCTGGTGACAATGCAGCGCTTTCCGATCAAGCCGGCCAGTGCAGCTAATGTTCTCGTGTTCGAGGATGCACCTAATGGAGTACTAGCGGCCATTGCGGCTGGAATGCAGGTCGTAATGGTTCCTGACCTCACTTACTCTAAACCGCCCGAAAACGAAAGGCATCGCATTGCGTTCGTTTTGAAATCTCTTGAGGATTTCAAACCAGAATCTATGGGATTACCACCTTATGACTGATATGCAATTGTGATACTACCATTTTATATATTTTGACCCCATTCGCATGCGCTGGCTTATGTTTTAACTGGATACTGCCTTGTTGTTCCGTTGATCTTAATGACTTTATGCTATGTTCATCTGTTGGGTGTACTATATATTTCTACTCACTTTATAAAGTAGTGCACCAGAATTGTGAAATGGAGAGAGGAAGGCGAGCGTTGAGAAAGAAGGAATAGTGTCTTGGGTTTCATCGAATGTTTAACAACAAAAGAAAAGATATGCCTAGGACTTCTTTTTTTTGACAGTGAAGTATGTGGCATGATTTTATTGGTCGACTTACTATTTTTTACAATTTTGGCTGAAATTTATTATTGTCGCCGCTATGTGTAACTCACTTAAGGAGATGATTTTATCTTTTTTTTATCATTAGCAGAAAGCTACTCAAAAAATCAATTCGAATTGTCAGCCGATTACGTCATGGTGCTTGTGATATTCACAGAGCTCATTTTGTTGAATATTTTGGGTGATCCATCGCTGTAAGACAATCACCTTCGTCATCACTGATTCTTTGAATCGGTTCTCATTTCCCCTAGTCTATTATCTGCTATAATGCACCGTTCGGTGTTTACAATATCTGTGTCGTGTATTAATAAATGACCTAACATGTCTATAATCTACATTAGTACTTTCGAGCCGTTGCGAGTATCGTAGAGTAGGGAAGCATAGAAACTGATAAACATTCGGATGATGAGGATGTCCAAAATGTGGAGAGATTTTTCAGGATATTTGAACTCTTTATATCGTCACTTATTCTTTAAGCCCTCAATCACTCATTCTTTTATGTGTAAAATATAGGTGATAACTGTTTGCACGTTTATTTTCTTTTCTAACTTGTTGATCTTCCTTTTGTTGTTTTGCATTAGGTGTGATTTTTCAACACTATCTTTTTTCGAGCTTGATAATAATAAAAGTGGTACTGTAGTGAAGCTGAAGGTTGTTTTTCGTTCGGATCGGTGGACAGCAAATATCTGTTTCCAATATTACTCGAGCGAATTGAAACTTTGAGTTTCTCGAAGTTAAGCTTAAAGCTCAGAGCATGAAATTAAAGCCTTAACCCAAAACTAAAGTGGAGGTTCACTGGAAGTTTAGCGGACAGGAGTGATCGGTATGAATTAATTATTTCTCGCTTATTGAACCTTCAAATTTTTGGGCGTATTTCCGGATTTCGCATTTTTTCTGCGGTCCAACAAGTTTCATTATTCAATGCGCGAATAGCACAGTGATTTTTCACTAGTTTTTATGAATATCACCAATTTCCATCCGATCATATTCGTCTTTCGTATCCATTTTTGTCATCTTCGGCCATTTATCCTCTACGACGAGGTTTTTTATTTCCCATTCGTTGCAGTACGTCGAAACATGAAGTTTGTGGGGTATGATTGCTCTAATTGCAAATTTTGCTGTGTCCATTTTGTTAACTACTAGTAATCAAGTTCGCAGGTCGTATCAATATTATGTGGAATCTGAAATTACTGTCTTCTAAAGTCGTAATTTCGATGGTCCTCAAAAAGAGAACTACGTGATTTACATTTCTTATAGACCGTGTAGTTGTCATGCATCGTAGTATGTAAAACTCTCCACTAAATGATGTCTGTGATGATCGAAGGGCGAACACCGTTATGCTTTCATGTAAATGAGTAACCATAATAGTGTTGGGAAATATTTTTATTAAAAAATGAGAATTTGAGATTGATGTACGTTAGATCTTATCGAATCACAGAAAATCTTTATAATATTCCCTCTTTGTGATTGTGCAAGTATAGTCCGTAACTGTAGGATGCTATTTTGCATAATTTTTATGCGTTGCTGCAAATGTCCACAAATTTGGGCCCACAGAGAACTTCTATATTCGCATATGTTAGTGCGCGTATTATTGGTTTTTAAAGCACTTTTAAGTGAGGACACACTGGAGCTTAAGTTACTGAATTTTCCTAGGTATATTGAAAATTGTTAACGAATGATCAGTTATGATCATCTGATTTCTTGTGATGTCTGTAATCGCTGCATGCTTCAAAATTTTAAACATGAATCATTTGAATTGAGGTGGGAAAGGGGGGAGAGGGAGGAGGGGAATGGAGGCGAATTCGAGATCAGCAGGCCTATTTTGTGCTATAAGTTGAAATGAAATTAGAATTTCTGAGCCTTGACCAGGGCCAGTTAACCCTCGGAGGTCGCACGAAAGAAGTTGAACAAGACGGTGTTGATATATGTCCTGAAAGGATGATGCAGACGCAGAGCACCCTCTATTGGACACTTTTTCATATTTTAATCGGTTTCCTTTACCGGTTCGACCGTTCTATTAACCCTCTATCGGTTGGTTCAAGAAATGAATGATGGCACGTCATAGAGTTAAAGGACTGGAGATTTCTTTGAGTTACCCTGAGATTCACGACCAAGCCTATAAGGATGGATCAACTCTCTGTAAGAATCAAGTCTCTTCATGTTTGACCGCCTCAGGTCTCGAGGCGGTCAAATATGAAGAAGTCGAACTGATTCGACCGGTCGAATGCTGGAAGATTCATACACGAGGAATGGCTGGGAATGAATATGTTACGGAAATTGGACAAGTCAGGCTGGGAAAAAAATCCGTCTAGGAATTTATTAAGGTGTTGAACAATCATGCATTGAAATTTCTATAATACGGCGGTCTCAAGCATGAAGGTGACCACCGATCAGATCAGCCTTTTCGAATATTTCTAACTAAGGACTCCTGAAAGGTAAATTTGCATGTTCTCGAGGGCTGCTAAACCTCCACAGTGAACAGCTGTTTTCGCTTTTTGAGGCGCTTTCATAAAGCGCAGTATGATTCAAGTAGTGCAGAAATTTTCATTTGACACCAGCCGAATAAGAGAAAAGCGAATCTTTTTTACAAGGTTTGTACTGGTAGCCGGACAGTTAAAATGTGAAATCGCCACTTAAGTGCTTATTTGTGCTGGTTCGTCGACTATGCTTTTGCACTTTTTGACTTATAGGTTGCGCAGAATTTCCGGTAATCAAGAATTCGCCAAAAATTAGCTGAAATTAAGGAAGGGTCTATGGTGAATTGTGATTAGGGTGGCCCAACGAACTCTTTCTATTTATCCGATTTTGAAATTTGCCACCAGCTTTCTATAGATTGTTCTTGGATGTGACATTTTTGAGAAATTACTGACCTTTGATTATTTGGAACTGCTTGCGGCAGATTCCTGCTTATGCTATCGGTTTGAATTGCGCCTGAATAAAATTAAATTGTTTGAGAGGTTTTCAAAAGTCAACCTTTTTCAGGGTGGCAACATACCATGCTCATCCGGCTTTGTTCTCGAATAGCGAATCTTTCCTCGAGATGTGTCCACCTATCGGCGTACTATGCATCAGAAACCGCGAAGGTTGGCTATTTTTTATCATTATTTAGTAGGTACTGCAATATACGCTATGAAACAAACCTGGGAATATGACACATATGTGCCCTATTGAATCCACTGATGAGCGCATTTGACAACAATACAAAAGACGACTGTATTCACTAAATGAATTTCATTTTATATTCAGAAGGTGCATTGTAGGACTATTCAAATATTGCTGCTCGATCTTTTTGCCACTGTATTCTCCCCCTTCACAAACTCTTCTCCTTTCCTTCTTTCTGTAAACTTTTCCCAACATATATCTTGTTATTCTAACTGTTTCACATATTCATACATTAAATTCAGAAAATTTTCACCAAATGTGAAATGTGGGAGCACTTCATTGGCAGGGAAATGAAGATTTCCCTAGTAAAAGCCCCATCACCAGTTTTTCTCTTATATCCACCCTTTCATTTTGTTATTTGTCTTAAATATGGTCAACTTCAAATTTGCGATGAGCACAGATTCCCTCTCACCATCGCTGCTCCCTCTGTTCTTCTCTTCCCACTGTAATTATACGTCAAACTTGGAAAGTTGCGAGCCTCATAAGTTCTGAGGCTTATGAATGAACAAACTCCAGTATATTTCAAGGGCTTAAGGGTTATTATGATTGGTTTTTGTAGGTGACGGGCGACTAATTATGTCATTTCCACACACTCATAAACAGCATCTTTTTTATATGGTGTTAAACTAGCTTTGAGAGCACAAGCAGATATAAAAAGATGTTTTCAGCGGGACAATTTATAATTTGAAACAAAGGGTTTTACATGGAAAATTTCGTTATGTCAGCGTCTGTTATTTTGGGAGTTCTTATTCACATCCGTTTTCGCGGTTACTGCTCTGATGATTATTGGTGTATTATGAATTGTCTTTGTTTGTGAGCAGAGAACGTCGGCGATAAGAGCGCATATAGGCTGCAAAAGTGATTTTTAAACATGAAGGGAATTCATCGATAGGTTTTTGATGTTCTTTGGACCATAACGAGGTTGCATTTTATCGACTGATATTGCTTGTTTGACCATAATATTCCATAAAGCTATTTGAACATGAAGTCCAATTATTTTCTTGAGAACGGCTGACTTTTGTGCTTCTTCATCTTTCTGATTCATAAGATCGCCATAAAACTTTTTACCGACGTTGTGTATAAGGACTGATGGGAAATGGAGGGAGATATGAAGATTTAAAAAAGCAGTAAGTAGGCCCATTTCTGAGATATTTCAAATGCTTTTTCTGTACAAAATTTGCACATAGAAAACCTGATACGATTTAGATAACAGCAGGCTATAATGTTCATTGAGAGTCATTACCGAATAGGAAAGGAGGTCTCACACCTGTCAGATAATTTCTAGACGTAAAGCTGAGCAATGTTTCATTCGGCTTTTATCGTGTGTAATTTGATAGCACTCATCGTTATCGATCTACTTAATGATAACTGCCTTCGTGTGGACCTCCATCGGTAGACAAATTAGCATATACTCTAGAAAGACTACCCTTCCAACCGAATTTGCATATTCAATATGACTTCATCGAGGTGTCACCAACCGATCAGAACGGCTAACTGAAAATGATAATTATTCTACGAGTTGTCACTGCAGATTTTTACACATCGTTATGAGTGGTCGCTTATAAGCTGTTGAAGTAATTGCCGATAAGCAGAGATTTCTGTATGGATTCATTTGCATACATAATTCATCTCATATTATTGGTCACCGAATTTATTGCACTGCACTGTCACCTAGAAATAACCTTCAAAACTTTATGCAAAGCACCAACAACGTTTCCTAGCGATAATGACTGAATAGTTAGTTGTTCGACGTATTATGTCGTACCTTATAGGACAAAATATGTAGAGAAAAGTTACAGTATGAACACAGTATTCTACAAATAGAATTTGAACCTTTGTTACCGTTCGTCATTATTGACTGCTTCCAACTAGTCATCTTTGCTCACAATTCATCGAACTCCGGAAATTTTTGAAACTTTAAATTCCAACAAAATATTTAACAATTATTGATTCATATCGGTATAATATTTTGCAAAAAGATTGATATTATCGTTGCTCTGCATTTAAGTATCCCACGTATACCTATTACTTGCAATCAATGCTGACTCATTTTCAAAAGAAAACGTGGACCCGCGTGAAATTGATATTGATTTTACGTGAAATTTGCACATCACGTGCGAGGAACATTTTTTATCGTAGCCAAACAAAAATTCGCTTTGAGACAAAAATGTGCTAATCTAGCGTAAATCCATTAGTACCACCGCATTGTACTCATGCCGTGCATTTTCTATACCATTCCCAGCTCATCTTAATCACCGTTGTTTGATATGCAAAATTTTAGTTTATGAGATGCAAAATCTTGCGTCCACCACAACACCGACCATCTTAATTCTACTATCACAAATAGTGAACGTCATTAGCATGCAGTGTAGAGTTCGTGATTATATATTAAGAGAAGTAAAAGAAAAGGGAATAGCTCTTATAACAAAACGCAAGAATATATGTAATATGGAAAATATGTAGGTAACATTTACTTATTCGGCCTTTTCGATGATTGTTGGGTACAGCAGATCACAGGAAAAAATTTCATCAGACGCTTTCTCTTTCCTTATCTCTACAAAGTAACGGAATACTTCTCCTGCATCGTCTTTTTTTGGAAGAATTTTGAAGTTTACTTATATGAGCACAAAAAGTGAAAAAAGCAAGTATTCTATATTTATTCAATTGTATGCATGATTATTTACTATCAATGTTATTGTAGTTAACACACACGATAAAAGCTGACGAAAGTTCTATTAGAGATATGTCAAACCTTTTCGCCAACTCTGCCAGCTGCTTCTATTCTAAAAGTTTGATTTATTTCACCAAAATAATCTACTTAATGCTCTACAGAGCAGAATAGCATTCATCGGCATTTAAGAAAAAGTCTTATTGTGTAGTGCATAAAAGATTTGTAATGTACATATAATAAGGCGTAAAAAATATTACTAAACACTATTGAATTACGAACAAAAAAGAATAAACGTCGAAGCAATAGAAAAAAATGGTCAAAAATTTTACTGTAATGCAAAGAAAGGATGAAACCGGCATGAAATGTTGCATAATAAATCGAGCGAGAGAATATCTGCCGAAAATGATTTTATATTAACGGAAGGGGGAGTGATTACCTCAACCTTAATCAATTTACACTCATAGTTCTTAAATTTGCATAAATTATCTAATTCGAATGTAGATCTAATAAAACTTTTTAAGTGATTAACGAATAATGACAAAAAAGCATTGCTATGTAAAACGCATAATACTAAATTTTAACAATTAAATGCAAACAAATGCATGCATTCATTCCACCCAATACACGTTATAACAATCCACTTCATCCACTTATATCCCTCATATCTTCGGCTTATATTTTTCATCGATTAGTGATGAATGCAATATGGCATGTTTTTTGACTATTTTTAACACTTTTATATGGGAATTACATTGAGCTTCTCTTATGATAGTAATCAAAAGTTTTTCATTAACGAGGCGATTGTTATCCCTTTCGAATTCAATGAATTCGTCAAAGTTGATTTTAGGAGTGACTAGTGAATTTTTCCGTTCACTTCACAAACCGCTTGAAATGTCTTAGCAATCTCTTGAGAAGGATATGTTGGAATTGTGTACCATGTTGGAGCATTTACCTTATCGAATTACTGATTCATATGTGTGCTGCTGAAGAATTGTTACAGACAAAAATAATACTAAGAGGGTTAAGGTAATCGAGAAAAAAGGTTAATTCATAGTTGTAAAATAAATGAAATGAAAAGGAATTTGAAAAATCGTGAATGTGTGAAACTCGATATAGATAAAAATGTTGTTGAAAACTGCTTGATCCTGGGAGGCTCCCGAAAGGTTTTATAGTTGTATTCTGCAGCGACGATTATAGGATTCCACATTTATCACCGTAGATATATGAGTTGCGACATTTTCCTATAAAGAATGTTCGCAATGCGGAGTATGAGGCATTTTGCAGATCCCATTCAACATAAGTGATGAGCATACCGACGTTATTCTACAAGGTATAGTAATTGACGTATAATTTTTAATTAATTCATTAAGTAATGCATAAAGGCGAATCTATTTTTGAGATTTCCTTGTAAGACGGCACTCAATCCAATCAATGACTGCGGTTCTACTTAATCGCATGCAGAAATTGTCGACGATTGGGATAAATGATGGTTGATTCCGGAGTCAGACTCCTTAATGAGTTTGTTTTGCATAATTAATTCGAGCTCTCGCAGTCGAAGCACGTACCTCGAGGTTTCTTACGCACAGAGCGACCAACCGGTTTGATTTGAATCAAGTATGCAAATGAACTTACAGAATAATATGGCCCCGGAATCACCTATCACTTCAGGTAGCAGACATTAATGAATATTTAGCGTGACCCTCCAGTTGCAACATTTTTTGCATTTCTTTCCAAATTTTATGAAAGAAAAGCTTGAAAAAGCATAGAAATTAGTGCCAGACATAACATTAGGAATGTGGGTCTGTATATTGTTGTAAGCTTTTGTGCTTTTTTCAACAGCATTCATAAAATGCTCATAAAGATGTCGTATTTTCAAAGTACCTTTGATTTATTGAATTATGCGAATATTTGAAAGCTTCTTAGATTGTTCATATTTATCCATACATCTTAGCATTTTAACGGGGTAATGAACTCACCCGAACAGTTTCACTAATCAGTCGATATTTTGTTATCGCGCATTACGATAAGATGGAATTCGAATTGTTGAAGGTAATGTTTGGTCGATTAAGTAAATAAAATATATTTTCAAATGAAACATCGAAAGTATAGTGATCAAACATTCCACCTGCATCGGTTCACATGTAATCCATATGCGCTTCATGAAACTGTTGTGTTATGAGTTATAAGGTAATGAACGTTGATCTCATCAAGCAATTTACGGCGATTAATTCCCATGAAGATTTTATCGATACAAATTACTATCAGCTAATATGATTGCAAGGTTTCTAACAAAAAAATTTTTTTTGTGAGAACCATTTTGCAAATGAATAATCATTCATTGCTTCATTAGCGTTCCAGCAAATATTTATTTGTCACAAGCAACGCGTTTAAGGCATCTGATTTCAACAAGCAGACTTCCAAATTTCGTTCAGGGAATCAGGGAAGAGTTCTTTTGAGCGGGGGAGGGGGAGGGGAAGAGCAGGAAGGAAGGGAGGGACGGGCAGAACTTTGAAGTAATACGGCCATGAAAGTTTTTACTGCTGTTTTCGTCTGACAGATTCACTTTGCATCTTATTTATTTGACTTTGGACTATTGCGTTTAATTGTTGAAAGTTGTTTCCGTTCATTATTTCATCCTTACAAATATTCAAACGTATGTGGAGGTTGTGTTGGAGAGAGAATGATATCCGTCAATGATAGCCTCGCTTATATAATTGCGCATTTGTGCAACTTTTATGATTGTTTCCTGTAAATAGCTAAGAGATTAGGTTGGTAGGTGGAGGGAGGTAGGCTGGGTTATGGTGAAAGGCGTCCTTCCCAGAGGTTTATTGCTGATAGTCGTCATTTCAGCCGGAGATGTTCCACCTCTTCGTACTTTCTGATTTGCCTTAGCTGTCAGGTGACATTTTATATCCGGTCGTGAGCAAAGATTTATGCATTATGAGAATAACATAGGCGAATTTTAAAGATATTATTACGTCGAGATAGGGAACACAGTCTCTTATGCATGAAATGAGTGTATTTCTCGATACGGAACCCATCCTTCCACGAAACGGTGCAAACACATGTTTCGCACACCACAACACATATTGTTTCAGCATCAGAACCTTGTTAAAAAAACTGCTTAGATCAGGCGAACTTAATCCTTTACTGATGTTCGGTCATTTGATCGAGTAGAATCGAAGAATATTTAAATGTTTATCCACTTTGAAAGTGGTTCTTATTTCAAAGATTTAGTAATGGAAGAATTCGAGTCATAACCACTTCGATGTAGGGCGATGAAATTCTGAGGACCCAAATCAGAATATTTTCACCTTACTGCATTACAGTTGGGATAAAACTTCACTATTTCACTTAAAATATTCAAACTTTTTCACGAAGACAAATATGCACGGAATTTATATTTTGGAAATAAAATGAAATGCGCAAAAAACATGCATTGGTGATCGGGATTTGTTTGTTTCTTAATATCTGCCTTGTATATGTCATTGCGTATGCGTGCGGATCTGTGTAAGTATATGTATGTCTTGTTCTTTCAATTCATGATCCGCGGAGAGCTGTAGCTAAGTCATGGACTTATATTGAACTCAAAACTCATCCTTAGTTCTCATACTTCGTTTCGCAATTATAATTTGCTTTCAAAATTTCCAACACAACGTATGGGTGGTGAATGAAATCTAAATTCTTTTGATAACTCCAAGAGACTGGAAACTATTGTAATTTCTAAGCGATAAATGAAGTCTAACATCTTTAAAGGAAGAATTTGAAACCAACATTTATAATTTTAGTCGTTATCGTTGATGCATCTCAGCTAGTTCATTTAACTCCGCTTTTTTTTCATTCTTGCAAATTTTCTCTCGCAAAGCGCATTATTGCAGCGTAGTATTTACCGACATGCATGTCTACCACTTGGAAATCAATGAATGAAAATACTAAATTCGTTAGGTTTAATGCATGCCATCAATGACTTCCTCCATCATTCTTCACTTCGACAGTCAACTATGAAAGAATTTATACTCATCAAAACTGTTGATATGGATGAAAATCTTCATTCGTAGCGAACAAAGAAAACTCACAATATAGTGAATGGGTGCAAAAAATTTATGCAAATTTTACAAGCAGTAGAGTTTTCTTGTTGCACAAATGGGAACCACTATGATAGCGTGAGACTAGATGGCTTGGATGTTCTTTTTGAGCTTTTTTAACCATTTTATTAATTTGTTCTTTCATCATTGTTGTTGCCTATTGACTTATGACACGTTTTGAATATTCCTTATCAATATATAAATCAAAAATTAGACACCACCAGGATTCGGGGCACTATTTAAGCCTTCAATTTTGTCCCTGTTTTCAGTCTTATTCCCTCACTTATCATTTAACTAGACAGATTTTTTTCTTAAGGATGACCTTTGAGATGGGTGTTCTATGTTTGTTGTTGCTCGTTGTGACAATCTACAGTACGGTTTCTGAGCTGCGGGTGTCACTCTAATGTATTCGTCTGGCGGTACGGATAGGAAACAAACCTCAAATATGATCGCTACAAGGAATATGGGACTACTGTGGAATATATGGTACTGCGCATTTCATCTGGTCTAGGCGAGACTGGTGGATATTCACTATGGCTGTTTGAAATCCCCAATGTTTGAACTGTGAAGTTATGATTTTTGAAGCAGCTCGCTTTTTACAACTCTTCTGTAAAATTTCCATCCTGTGATACGGTCGGCAGTGGTGTAATCTAAAGAAGTGCAGCTTCGATATGGAACGTGGCTGCTGACTTTCTAGGCTCCATTCAGTCATTTCATGGGAGTTTAACGCTTGGCACCAGCCCTGATTTCTTTACATGCGCGCTTTGTTCCAACAGTAGGAAATCCTATGAGCTGTGCTCTTTTATACGCATTCTGCTCGAGTTCCTGTCTTTCATTTTCGTTGGCGACGTCATGTAGAGATTATTTAAGGTTAAAGAGTACAAAAAAATAGTTCCAGCAAATATCTTTGGCATTGCTTAGTGGGTATTATCTTTACAGGTGATGGATCGCAGTCTGCCCAAAGTAACCCACGTCATCTTCGACTTGGATGGACTTCTAATCGACACAGAGCCACTGTTCGTTGAAGTGAACAAGCGTGTGATGGCGAAGTATGGGAAGAAATATACCACGGATCTGAAAATATTAACGATGGGTATGAGCCTGAACCCTGGAATAGAGCTTCTTCTAGAGAAGGTGAATACACATTGCGTTTGGGAAGGGGGAGGGATATAGATCAGCACATTTTTCCTGGATCTTGGTTTCATGCTGCTAAGTTGAATAGTTGAAGACAATCTGAATTCATCGTTTGCTCGCATCAAACGCATCCAATGGAATTCTCAGTGAAACCGCTAAAACCCGTTTGCTAGGTGGACGATGCAATTTGTTACATCCCGAGCAATGTTTGATAAATGTTTGTGATTTACCTGTTGTTGCTCATCGTTAAAACTGTCAACTTTCGTTTCTGTACTTGTTCATCGAATAGCGTTCTGCTCATTGAATTTTAATTATTTGACGGAACATCGAAATAGCTTCAAAAGCTAGGTTTATGCAGTTATAAGAAGAACAATACCGGAATTGAATGGGAACTAAATTGATTGAATCGAAACTAAATAAATTTTCAGGTCGTTCTCTAAACATTAATTATATGTTCCATTATTTACAATCTTGGGTCACGCATCATGCTTATAGAAGTTATTTAGGTTGGATTGACGGGCAAAGTTAGCGTGAAAGACTATGCTGCCGAATACGATGCGCTATTGCCGGAATTGTTGCCCGATTGCTTAATGATGCCTGGTGCAATGCGCTTTGTTCGTTATCTAGCTGCAAACAACATTCCACGTGCGATTTGCACTGGATCTTCGGATTTGGAGTGTCAAGTGAAATTGCGTAATCACAAGGAACTCACTGATTTAATCCCCGTGGTTGTTAGTTTCTTACTTACTTCTTTGATGACGGTCCAATTAAATGTGCTTATTTCAAAGAGTGGTTTTGATATGAAGTCTTAATTTTACAGATTATTCAACTGGTCATTTCATGGTTTGATATTTTGCTAAAACATTTACATTTCACTAAGACATTTTTGCTTGATGATTCTTTCGTAAAATTTCTTGAAATGATTTCGGAATATATATATATATATATATATATATATATATATATATATATATATATATATATATATATATATATATATATATATATCGGCAGTGTTATTGTCACACTTGCACTCAGAGAAAAGTTAGTGACATCTTACATGGTTTCCTTTAGTTTCCGATAAAAGTTTTTTTCCAGAAACCTGACGCAAAATCGTCCACTTTATTTTAGTACATTTGCTTGTAAAAGAAGTTGCGAACAGGTTTTTTTAAGGTATGTGGTAGTGATCCCGAGATTCGTCACGGCAAACCGGCTCCTGATTGTTTCCTCGCAACAATGAAGCGTTTCGATCCGAAACCGGAAAGCCCAGCCAATGTGATCGTCTTTGAGGATTCTCAGAATGGTATCCGCGCAGCGGTTGCTGCTGGCATGCAATCTGTTATGATACCCGACCCTCGTTTCTCCTCCACTCCTCCGGGCGACGTGAAAGATCGCATCACAATGGTGCTGAGAAGTTTCGACGATCTGAAGCCAGAATCATTTGGGTTACCTCCATATGACTGCGATGTCAATAATAACAAGATTTAAGGTTTCGTTAAGTCTACAAACATCGTTGCACGTTCATCAATGACGCAATTGGCAGTACTGCTTATGATATCAACAACTAGATTTTGCATCTTCATGTTGCAGTTCAACCAGTAACTTTTCAAGTGTCTCCACTTTGGGTTGATTGGTTAGGAGCGTGTTTTGACGATTTGTTCATCACGCAATGACACCGAAGCATTCAGTTTACTCATCGTTTTTTACTTATGAATGAAACGAATGTTTTTGAAACTGAAATAAGAATCAGGTTTCGTAGTGTCATGAACGATTCGCATCCACTTTAGGTATTTCAGCATATTCGAAATGCCAACTCTTTGCTGATTTCGTCCACCACATCAGCTATCGGATGATTAAAATATTGTAAATACATCGTTTTAGCAACAAGTCTTCTTAGAATGAACAGTGCGGTAGACATGAATAGCATAAAAGATTATTAACATCGATGAGCAATGCCTCATATTCAAGGGTTTCAATTTCTGGGCGTGCTGTCATTCCGAAACACCAAAGGTGCGAAATTGCTTTTCATTTCTCCATTTGCTGTAATTCTGCGGTCGTGATGACGCTAGCCAACTTTGACAATAGAGGTAGTTCGATGCGCGTAAAAGTGTTATGGCAAGAGGTCGTGGTCGAAGCAACGATGTGGTGGTGTGATACCAAAATAAATGCTAATCATGTGATATGCAGACAATTGCTACTTTCAAATAGACCAATTTCAACAGCAGATGCATGCACAAATCTGTAAATGTTGGTGCAAAAATGAAGTCGTAATACATAAATGGGGAATTAGCCAATGCTAGTCAGCATATTGCACTGCAATGATTTGCGTGCAGTGAATACAATTCACTGATTGATTGAATTTTAGGAAAAATCATGAGCTCATAGGTTTGCTACCTTTTGTAACTGCAAAGGTAATTGCAGCATCGGTGAAGTTTTGGGCAGGGATTCAATTAGTCAGAAAAGTAAATGGTCAATGAAAGTGATAGATGAGTGAAATTTAGTGTTACATCACAACTGTCCGCATATGAATAAATCAGCAAATGAAACGATACGCCAAAGTGTAATATGACAAATAACGAAAGCAATTGTAGATTGCCTTTATTTTCCGTTCAGTAAACAGAAATGAAGGAATATATTGTTTCGAAAATTTATATAGGTGGAGCCTTCGTCACCAACAAAATGCCTATTCTCAGGATCCGCTAACTCAGGCAGCAGACGAGGAGGTGGGGAGGTGGAAGGTGGGGGGAGGGAGGCAGGGGAGGGGAAAATGTGGAACAAGGTTTTTGAAACCCCGACATTTTGGAACAGGAACGTCACAGGCCTAAAAGATTTGACAAAAACACGATCGATTAAGTATCAGCAACTATGGCCTTTGAAAAGAAAGTACTGATAACTATTATACAAAAGTTACTTTGCTTAGGGACCGTTTAGGTATGCACACTATACTCAGTTGTTTGGCCGTAGACGATCACATTACCATTGAGGATGTGTTCCAGCACAGACATCAAGAAGATGTGTTCCAGCACAGACACCGAGCATAGATAGGTCTGGAGGAAAAAGGTAGAGTGTAGACGATCACGATCTTCTGGCACTATCAAAATACGTATGTATCGAACATTTGTCAAACATGCCGTTCAGAGTTATCGCATCTTCGATTTCTGAAAAATCGCTTTCAGAAAATATTTTATTTAAAAGTACATTCATGCCCTTCTTTACAAACTTTGGATCTAGCACAACATGGTAAAGTTATCCCCATGCGTATATGTGTCTGCCTTCCTATTTATTCGATTATTTAAGTCAGCAGTGCCTATCATAAGCATCGAAGCTGCTGAATAGTGGAGGAGCAGCTCATGTTGAAAAAACCACCGAGAAATTGCCCCGGCTCTTGAAAGAGGTCAATCTTTGAGTCGCTTCCCATGATCTGTGCGTTCCTTCAGGCTTTGTGAAGTCAGCCTGAACGCCTTGGTCTGCAACGACTCTGGAGGGTAATTCAGGAGGTTCTAGATACCATGTGCGTCATCGCTTACCAATTAGCTATTCAAGAAAAAGGATGGAGAAACTCAAATCATAAACGATGCGCATTGTTCAGTGAACACAAGATCGTGCAGCGCACTCCCACTGTGGCTCGTTGTCCTCTCGGAAGCTAGCATCTTTTGAGTGTCAACCAAAGACGCACCAGGTAGCAGTCTCAGCAGATTTCAACTTCAATTGAATTTGAGGAGTAGAAGTCGACGGAAATGCTACATTATCGACTTGAGATGCGGAAATTCTTGATTTTCGAAATTTTCCATATTGGTTTGTAATCAAAAGTTTTATATACTACATGATAGCCCAAAATTTAAGCCATATAGTACAATGAGGAAAATCCTTTTAGAAAGGAAATCACGCTACGAGGTCTTTTAAAGCAAACCGGTATGAAATTAGACATGAACTCAATGTCGTCTTCATTACCTTGTGTTTCTCGTTTCTGCCCAGTTTTTGCATGTATCTCATAGTGTCCCGCATGGGCGAAAACCTGAAAATGATAGGAACACCATCCACTGTCCATTTTTTTCGAATATCATGAACAAATGGTTAAGAGGAGAACAAATTTATCCTGTTTTAATGGAAACGATGCAAAGTAATGTAGATTTTATGAGGAAATCTCCTGAAATAGAAGTCCGCAATGAGGGCGAGATGGAAAAGAACAGCGAGTTTAGAGAAAGGAACGATAACTTTTTAGAGTTTCAACAACTATCCGGAAGTTGTAATCATCATTTCAAAAGCAGAAAGCATATCGTTCTAGGGAAGGTTAACAGAACGCTACGTCAATCAGCATCGGAGACTCATACGGGCTGGCAGTGGGCTTTATTCTAGATAATGGTTCTTTCAGTGAGGGTGGGGGTAGTGGGAGCTGAGGGGGAGGAGGAATAGGATGATGGAATTTGCTCGATATATATAACAAAGAAGCATTCGAAGTATGGTGAGGATTGAATCCCACTATTTCCATTCGTAAGCAAATAGCTAGCTGCCTTAGCGGTCATACCATCCAAACTGACAACCGCAGTTAGTATAAACCGTCATCGTTGATGCCCGTTCAACTTCCAGTCATCTGCTCAGTTATTTGGCGTACGAATCGGCAAAATATTTGTAACAATTACACTGATTACTTTTGACAAATTTATCTTGGTACTATCGAACTCAACAAAAGTATCAAACGATTGGAACACTAATGGATTTATAAGTACCCAAACTCATGCTATGCCATGTAGTTGCTACCCGAAAGGTTCCCATAGCAATTTGATTGAATGCATGCTTGACGTGCAGCAGTCGGTGACCTTTACACGCATCGTTTCATAGACGATGTTGGAAATAGAAAACTCACTCACTTCGTTTTTATTTTCATCCTTTCCCATTGCACCAAAAGTGTCAGTAATGTGTCGTCCACTAAATCCATAACGTTCAATCGATTCCATCCTCACATTTTTCCTCTCGTCATTCATCATGGTGAATGTACTCGCCGCATCAGACGTTGATGATGTACAACGGGTTGGAACGGAGCAAGATGGACTTATACTCTCATCTGGCACGCCTATACCACCATAGCGATAGAAGGACGGTTGTTGAGGATAGGACACAACGTTATGACTAGGACCGGCATTTGATGCTTGATTGAAGCTCCAAACTGACGAATACATATTCCATTGTCCCATCATCGACTCATCGGTTTGTGGCGCATAATCGGCAAATTCATTAAATCCTGCTGGAAGTCCTTGTTGCGCAGATCCGCCACTGTCACAGCTCGAGCTATCGTTCAGTGTACTTTCTAGAAGTCGATTCGCACATATTCTTAATCCAACAACTAGAAACGAATCTGAGCGAAGGCTTAGCGAACGCTTGGGGTTGAAAATACGAGTGTTGTATATTACAGGGAATCATGCCAAGCTGCGAAATAAAACTTCCAAAATTTTCTTGCCAAACCTCATACTACATTTATAAACACAACAACCACTCCTCGTATTGTACTGAAAATACGAACAAGTTGAAATTACTGCTTAGAAAAGACGAAGCGATTTATTTTTACTCATAAAGCAAAGGAGTTATGATGCATATTTGAAGAGGTGATAAGCGTACCGCGTGCAATGATTCGAATGATATAGTTGAATTTCATCGAAAACGGATACTTCATAAAATTCCAGAAACCACCTTTCGTGTTTAAAATTTCGCGGAATGGAGTGTGTGATTGCAATGGCTGGTCGGTGAAACTGCAATGTCTCTGATTAGAAAACCGAACGCCACAAAGAAAAAGCGCTTGAATTTTGGGGAAAAAGCCACAAATATATTGGTTCGATTTGTCTCTGTAGAACCTAACGTGATTTCCGTTTTAAAATGTTCTTTACTGAGGCTCAGCATAAACAATTCAAAGAGATGAAGAAGTTAACTACAATACTACTATGAGCAGCACTTCTTCAGCAGCGTCAAATAGCATTTAAAAACATGACATCACAGCATCCAGCACACTGCAAACGAAAACGGGAGAAAAGTAGGATTAAAGGGATTCCTTACTCACTTAGAATCTGAGGTTTATTGACGAGATTCCCTGTCGCAAAATAAGGCGAGCAATTCAGACGTGAGATCTCACGTACACTTTGCTTGTTTTCAGCCATAATAACAGTAAACAGATGCCTTTGTTGTGGATTTGCATCGCTTACTGCACAGGAAAAGCGTTGTTAGCAATATTAGATTGCTTTTGCAAACTTATGTAATCTTAGGTTGCGCTGCAAAGTGGATTATTCTATATGAGGGGCTTTGATCAACACTGTAAGAACCTTATTCATCTATATTAGATAATTTCACAGCAACAAATTTGCTTTTGAGAGAAAATGCCAACTACAATATTTCTACGTTCTGAATTTGATCGCTATTGCTTTTCTTGTTGATGGAATGAAACTATCGAATAATCATAAATAAAACATAGAGGCATAAGGCTGTAACAATGAGGCTTCTAGCTAAATCAGCATGAAAAGAATGAAATAATAAAGGCAATCAACTTACTCGTCAACATTAGTATAATAAGTGCAACATACGTCGGCATTGTCATCATCGAAACGCAATAGCATAAATCTGCCCATCTGTTCCGAGTTCATATAGCCACGTTCGAGGAGTTTCTTTGCAATCAATTTATAAATTTGCTTTGCATTTCGAGCCGGCATCATCGTTATGTCCCTGATAACTAATTTCATATTAAAATATTTTAACTATTTGAACGCCTCGATTATCCACCCGTTCATGCATCGATATGTCAAGGAATACTGCTTGTGAAACATCAACCTGAAATCTCCTGACACAGATGCAAAAGAAATGAATCGGGTCTTAACCTGCTTCCTTCCCTACTATCTTAAATTAGCACATTAATTTGTAAACACTAAAAATCACATAGCTATGTGCACAATTAGGAATTAATGACTAAATGTTTAGGAGGGTATGCAAATGACTTCAGTTGAAGGAATTAGACAAGCATGAGAGACGAATCAGCACAAAAAGGGCTTTTACATCCCGCTCACTCGATCACTCAGTTTCGCGAGGCACTAACGAAAATAACAGTATGCCTTTGCGGACTTTGCTTCATGAGAGCAAATTATGGCGATATTATACCTGTGATCGTGCATGTGTCTGCGTATATCTGTGAGTGAGCCCAGAAGTTTCAAATTGAGATTTACATCTGCAGCTTGAACTAAGAAATTTGGCAGCTATAATGTGCCTCATAGTATTTCATCATGGTGCATCAATTCTAAAGAAAGCAACATATGTTTAAAGATGAAAAAAACTATGAGCACCATCACTGTGACTGTCAAATCGCTATGATGGTGCTCATTGTAAATTCTTTCATGCTGCAGATATCGCAAACCATTTTGATGTATTGTGCTTTGAGCGGGAATTTAAAATAATAAGAAAATAGACATGTACCGTTCATTGAAGAAGTCGAGCATCTTTCTCTGAGAGCTATCACATTTTTTGCTCATATTCTCAACGGGACCGTTGGAACGCCCATTCGTAATCACCGCAAATGCCTTTGTCAAATATGTCCACACGCTTTGTTCGATTGACGTTTTCAGATCCACAATGCTTATCGTCTGCAGTTCATTGAGAGTTTATATTACTCTGAATTGCTTAGGTAATACTTATTCCGTAAACTTATTGCAGTAATGAAAAGCGACATCCTGAACAGCATGAACTCGGGCGACAGAATCAGGCGACAGAATCAAAATATGACCCAAATAGAAGAAAAGGAAATAGAATGCAATTTGCCAATGAGCTATTTGAATCGGATTTGTCATAAGTAACGAAGAAGATTCATTTACTTTGATTGGAGCAGATTAAGTTTCGCTACGCTGACACCATTTAGGAAGGATGTAAAGTAAAATAATTTGTGCATAGTAAATTCCGCGTTGATCTTCTTTCCCTATCCCTTCTGCTACTACTTCCATACCTGTCAAACTGTATTCCCACCTTTCAGATACTCTTTACGCATTCTCAGATTTGTCAATATATTCGAAAATAACTGTTTACCTTTCAGAAAGTGAAAGATACAAATTTTTGCTTAAGTTCTTATGAGAATATCGCATTTTTTGAATGTTTCCTTGCTTTCAAAAACAAAACAGCTAAAAATCCTCGATTCGATGATAACAGAAGTCATTCTCAAATAAACTAACGACGAATATGAGAAGCGGCCTCGAAGTCAAATCATATGTTAACGTTATTCGCCTGTTGACGTCAAATGACATCATTCGTCCAAATATTTTGAATTAGATTTCAGAACAATGTTTGAAGCTGGTAACTGAGTTGTAAACGATCGTCACACAACTCAAATATTTCAACTAGAATTCAAACTAATTTTTTACTCTTGTAGTGTGGACAATTGTGATGACAACAAACCTTTCTATCCTTTCGAAGATGATCCAGAGAAATTTCCACATCATCGTTGACAAATCCGGCTAATAATGTTCTTCTCAGTTCAACAATACTCGGATCACTGAAATAAATTTGTGTGGAAGATAGTATCTCCCAAACAAAAACAAGTAAAAATATCATTTTTTATTGCCCTTCGATCGTACATCTTGATGTACCAGCACTCAATGACATCACAGAACGCTCTGTAATGGCTGATGAATTTCTCTTGATTGTAAAAAATTTGTGTTAATTGTAAGTTTAAATGAATAAGTTCGTTTGGAAAGAGTATTCAAATGCAGTGATCAAAAACCCTGAGCTCTGTGTTTGTCTCCTACTCTCCTCCCTCCTCATTCCTCCAACGCTCCTCCTTCTCCCCTTCCTGCTGCACATTTGATGCACGTTTTCTGAAAGTTACAATCCTCGTTTACAACGCATCATTTACTATTTGATTGCCATAGACATTCATTTCTTTTCAAAGCGGATCACACAATTTTGCTTATTATCAAGGCGATTACCACATTTAACAATATTTGTACGCGAAATGGAGTACGCCGGAGATTGTTCATCTTACAGATTACTATGTGAGTCCTCGATGTTTTTGATATCAAAGCGATTCGAAAAGATATCCACACAAAAAAAGGATTTATTACTCTTCACAGCGACCTACCAATGAGTTTCCATTCAAAATAGGTGTTCATTCAAAAGAAGCTTATTCAAGTAGATGTGGACTACGACATAACGCACGAGCGGAAAAGCAAAAAGCTACGAACGAAATTTTTCTATGGCGACGAAAATGACAAAATTGGGCTTGCATTTTGTGCGACATATAGCTTTTCTAATAGAAATGCAACGAATTGAACTATTTGGTGTGCAGTTATTGCGTAAAAATTATATGCAGATATAATACTAACCGCTCAAGTATTTGTTCGATGGGTGGCAGATTGTTTAATCTCATTTGCATAAACAACTTGCACTGAAGAAGAAGCAGTTCCTGAAATCAATGTCATGGAAATATTATCTTCGAATCGCAAGAATGAACAGAAAGGAGATTTATCCTGCGTTTGGACAAGTCTACAGATGGTCCGGTCTTTAAGCGGATAATGCTTATCCTGAAGCTGGTTTTTTTGGTTCTTTGGTGCAATAACTCTGGATGTCCTTTCCATCGAACTGACTGCCCTCAGATTCGAAACTCCGTAGCTACTCACGGTGCTTTCATGATTTGAAAAAACAAGTTGCAAGAATTATAGCACAGCCTCGAAACCATACTTAAGCTGTATCAAACGATGTTTAATGAATATTGGACACAACCATTTCAATCAGACCATGAATGTGCCCGTCACAGACTTGTCAGTGCGTACGAAACAGCTTGTGACAACGTTTTGCCCATATGTAGACATGTTTGACTGTTCGTACTTCTATATCAGTCTTACCGCCTCCACTCATACACCGAACTCAACTGTTTGACCTCTAATGGCACGGTCACCTTGGTCTATGAACTTTGACATTTCCATAGAAGTGAAGGTCACCAGAGAAAGCCGGTCGAACTGGAAAAGCGCTCCGTCGAAGAAAATTTATGTGAACGAATGGCTAGGTTAAAACATGACCGGATCAACGATTATATTACAGTGCTCAGTATAGGAAGTGGTCGGTTTTTAAACGGAAGCACGAAAGCGCGTATATGTCATGAGAAAAAGTTCTATGCAATAAGGCAAACCACCTCATTAAAAAGTCAAACAAACATTCAAAAAGTTAACAAAACAACGACCGTATTATTTCTTTTCCAGCTATCAACTAATGGCAAAACTCTCAAACAAAACTCATCTAAATGACTATAGGAAAGAAACTGGGACAGCAACACCCACGAAGTATTTCATGTGCTCCGTGGTAAATAAAAAACGAGTTATTGCTGAAGTTCTTACCAGTTTGTCCAGTTCCCTAACATATGGATTTCGTGCCCTTAATGAAACTTGCAAAAATTTTCGCAGTTCCTTCCACTTGATCGTTCTGCACAAAGCGTCATCCTGAAATATTTGAGAACTTTAAAAGCATAGATTATACAGACGATTAACTCAGCGAAACAGTACCTTGTTTTTTTTTCAATGTATATTTTCCCTGATACCTAAGAATCAATTATGAGTTCTGTTACCTAGTTAACATAATTAGTTTGCATGTTCCTCGTCAGAGACTTACAGATTAACCTGAAAGAGATTTAAACATTGTGTGTGAAAACATGGATTTGAGAGAAATAAACTGTTTAAATTTGCCCAATATCGAAATCGAACAACTACAAGAATAAAGCCAATAATACTTTTTCAACCAAATAAACTTGGGACGAAAGATCAACGTCTACGTAAGAGTTACTTTCAGTTAACAGCATTACTCCGTTCAACATTCTCTTGTACTATAGCTTGAGTGGGATTGCGAACACAAATATTATAAGGCATTAAATTTGCATAAAAACGTGATAAAGTGTGTAGAGGTGCTGTATTCTCAAATATGAACAGTGATGTAAAGGCATTCTTCAAAACCTTCAACTGCTCCGTAACTGGATCATTGATGAAGTCAATTATTCGTGAAAATTTTCGAAAACTGTAGGAGACGGAATGACTATTCAGAAAAGACCTCAGCTATCAAATATTTTCCAAGCGAAAAAGCAGCAAAAAATGCTAGCGTGATTTAGCACATTTTTACTTATTAAGTAATAAGGCTGCATAATACCTTAGAAATCAGTGATGGAAAAAAACCTTTCAAAATCAAGTTTATACAACTGGAGTGGAATTCTGGATAATGTAGTATTTTTCCTACAGCTATCATAACT
Source organism: Baylisascaris procyonis (assembly GCA_037389465.1). Taxonomy (NCBI): domain Eukaryota; kingdom Metazoa; phylum Nematoda; class Chromadorea; order Rhabditida; family Ascarididae; genus Baylisascaris; species Baylisascaris procyonis. Next base: position 1,634,380 of record JAZARR010000154.1, on the reverse strand, counting down.
GATATCAATAACGCTCGCTTCATTAAAAAAATCCGATCACCTTGTCATCCTTACACGATCGTTGAGGTGAATCGAAATAGCCTGTGAGGATCCTCCAAGCAAATTCGATAAATATATCCGAATCTTTTTCCTGTTGTATGCCAGGTGAAACAACGAAGGGGTTCGTTTCCTGAAGAAAACAAATGGAACCAGCATGCCAGAGGAGCGGGCATAACGCGCATCTGTGCATCCCTTTCAAATGACCAAAATAAATTATGCGGAATAGAATTTTTCATAATCTGCTCAATCATCCCCGCCCCCGTCTCCAAGCAAATCTTTCCCAAAGGATTTATTATATGATCCGATAGATGGAAAACTCAAGCAAATTTATCGCAAAAACGCATTGAACAGAAACGCGAACAAATAATCTAGCTATTTCACGCCAAGAAAACAAGATTTTGAAAACAATCACATGAAATTCTATGAGACGATTGCAACCTCAATTACCCGTAGATTGGGCAAAAGGAACGCCATCACTGAATTTTAAGTTTAATTTGGCTGACTTACAATGGACCCAAAGATAAGATAAGAGGCATTGAAATTGAATCGATGAAACTTATATGCTATGTTACAAGTGAAGCAGTACAAAAAGGCTGCTGCATAAACGCAATCTTCATCGAACGAAACAAAGAATGAAACAAAATGAATAGGCAGAATAGAATTCACATAAATTGGCGTTGCGGTGCTTTTTCCACATTTCCAAAAGTTCGAAACCGGAACAGTATTCGAGTTTAATCTTCCTCTCGGTTGGCATAACTTTATTTTGGTCTAATCATTCTGCCAACTGGCGCCTTGGACAATCATTTCGGCTGCGACCAGCTATAATTTCCCGTTACTTCCACTAGTCGTTATGCTTCAACATACCCGCGATTGCATCATCAAAGCTGAACAGTTTAGTACTCTATGCTTCTTTTTCACAATTTTCTGGTCTATATTGATTCCTTCGTGATTTCAAATTCTCTAGCTGAACATCGAAACAATGTCCAGCCATAAGTTTTCATAATCAAGCAAAATTACAAGGGTTAGAACGAACGTACCTCCTCTAGTGCTTTTATGACCCCATTTCGGAAGTGCAGTTGAACATTGATTCGAATGTATGAAAAAAGATCCTGGTGTTGTTGCTTGTTCAATTCGTTGATTCTGCTAACGCCCTGCAATATCACAGAATATCACTAATGATATATATAAGTGGAAAAGTTCGCAAAGTAGGCTGCAAACATATGCACCTTTGCATTTCAACGCAACGGATCAACATGCTGCCACCATGGAATAGCACCGTGATGTGGAGTACGCATATGTGAGCACTGTCCACGCCCCGTTTCCTTATCCCTAACCCTCTTCTTGAAAGTCTTTAACTGGATTCTTTAAATGATGTCGGCGATTTGCTCTACAAATTTGTGAGAGAAACGTATATGACGGATTTTGCTGAGGGATGAAATCGGCGTTCACTTATGTACCCTTTCTCATCACTAAATGAAGTATCTCATTTTTATCGGTGCTCGATAAGGAATAGCCTCAAAACATCATCTTTTACATCCGCCCCAATGTGCCATGACGAAACGTTCGCATACCGAAATGAACGATTGCCATTAGGCTCGCATAAGAACAGCTGTTTGTGATGCTTGACTTGTAAATTTTATGATAATGCCTCGGCGAGTCCTTACGAAATTGTGATACGTGGGCGTCCCGCAGCAAAACTGTGCGACGGGCCGAAATGGATTCAACCTGGACATGCGCATTTAAAAAGACATTGCAATGGAAAATGTAAAGCTCTGAAAATTGTCAGACTTCAAGAAATGATTATAAGGACATACATGTTCAGAAATTTCGTGAATCTTTCTTTTATTTTGGGCAGCATGAAGCAATAAAACAATAAAGGCTAGGCGGGATGCTTCTTTAAAGATCGAGCTTGACGGCGGAAAGCTTAAGGATGGGGCAGTGAAAGCACTCCACGTTTTTCAGCATTAAGAAGTAGGATAACTGCTAGTAGGCTCTCTCCCGGTACATAATATTGGCCTCCTCTCTGATTTATGGGGCTGTGACGGAACGTCCGCAGCAATAGCCAATTTGGTGCTCTTCATTCAAAGGAAATTTGATAACATGTGAACTTCACGTCAAAATATCTCGGTAACACTCAGTCTTCAATAAGACCTGGGAAGTTCTACAATTTCTAAAACCATTCCCATTTATAAGTAATTTTCTCATTATGCATCTTCTCAAAAACTGCAATACCTATTTATCACCTGAAGAACAAACGGCACAATGCAAGTGTAGAATAATTCAAGCGACGATACGATGTTTCTTCAGGCTCAATCATGAGTAGTAATATAGTCACTTGCACACCACTAAAGCTGGAATTATGAAGCCTGATGGATATAATGCACGTCATTAAGTGACGAACTGCAGGAGCATTTTGCTTTTCCGCCAACTTCTGGAAGGAATATAAACAACACTTAATCGCATCCAGAAATTTGCTTTTAGTTCGCATTAGTCAGGCTTTCATTTTGCACTAGTCGAGTTGTAAAAGAACCTTCTTTTTATTATTTCTTACAAAAGAATTTTATGGAAGACCAAGGCAGCTAAGATATGGATTGGTAATAGTGCATGAAATGGAAATCATAAATGAGGCACGCAACGAAGAAAAAACACTGCGGAAAGAACAGTACAGAACAATAGTAGCAGGACAAGCCTCAGCAAGGGTTTTTCGGTTTTGGAAAATCATCTGGTGTTAGTAGCTTTTTGCGGCATCCAGTTTCCACTGCAGAACCATTAATCTATGCTGAAAAAAACTTCCTTGCATAGATTCTGTTCTCAGGTTAAGCAGTCCCGCTGCAAGTTAACCTCCTGATTTTCGACCAGTTTTCATCGCAGGCGAGGTTAAAAGCCGGAAAAACTAAAAGCTGCCAAAAATCAAAAAACATGCAGTACTTCTCTTTGTCTAGTCTTAAGCGCACACACCGGTCGTCATAGACCTTGTGTGAGGGAGATTACGGAATGCAGATCAACTGCTTTCGTGCAGAGCAGGGGAAAGGACGATCTGACGTATCAAACTGTCTACGAATGCCTTGACGACCTGTAAATGTCCTGAGGCAAAACTCGGGGAATGTAAAAGAGGAGCATATTTGCCTGCAGATTCAGTGTGTCAGTTTCGGTCTTCATCACCGAGCTCGAGCAGCAGCGGGAAGCTGGATCGGAGCGCCTGATGTGGTCGTCGGTGTCGGAGATCGCGCAAGGGGCACTTTTGATACTGCCGAGGCCATGTTAGGGCAAGCCTTCGTCTCCTTCCAATCTCCCTATTTGTTTGTGATTTTATGTCAATTTGTTTGAAGTATTGAACAAAACCTTGACCCCTCTTACTATCCCGGCACCACACAGCACCTGGCAAAGCCTCGAGAGAAACCCAACACGCCAACACACTTGCGTCTCGCCACTCGAAACCATGAGACAAACAGAAAGACACGTGCCTCCGTAAATGGTATGTTTATGCAAAAGCTCCCAGAAGAAGATTCAGGAAACACAACTTACGAGTTGAAAGAAGTCCGCCTTGATGCAGTGTTTCATACATACGCCATCAGGATAGTTCATACGACATTCGTCGTTGTGCTGATCTTTGCAGCCGCGTAGTTCCTTCCTGTACAAAGGATTCTTTGTGTTTCCATCCCAGTCACAATCAATGACGAGACGCTTTACCTTTGAGCGTATCTCTTCAATACTCTTCGGCTGAAACCATTCCAAATTTCACATTTTTCACTTACTTAAACCAAAGTCGTAACAAATATAGTGAGAGATCCCCCATTCTTGTCTTTTCTTTCCGACTCTTCGTCGGAGTTACAGCAGCGACAAATCGCTCGCCCACCAAGTTCTCCTAGCCCTCTTACCCTCACCCCCCCCCTCCTCCCCTTCACGATACTAGTACCAACGCACTGCAAGTATCGCCAACATTTATCGGCTGCAATTCAATGCATGTGATGAAAAATTGTACTCTTTAATACAGACTGAATGGAACCAGCCACTTATTTTCGATGACTCCTAACATCTATCTGAGTGTTTAAAGCGTGTGATCGCTGATAACATGGTCCAGATTTGATTCGGCCACCCAGTTTCATTTCTTGAAACACTTTCTACGTCTTTGCTGAAGAAATGGGGCTGGTTCATATCATTCCAAGAGCTGGACAACGCAACTGCAATAGCGACATGAAATAGCCGCTAAAAATGCACATCATATTTGTACGTATCGTTCGTATTCATGCACACTTGAGTGCCTCTTTTCGCCGAAAGTTTTAGGGAAATACAGGCTTACAGATAAAGAAGTATACGCACTAAGAATCAAGGTCGGTCGATCAGGATATAGGCATACCACCTTGGAAGGAAACGTAGCAAATTCTTAAGCAAAGAATGCTGCAGATACTTGTTACAAGAGAATAATGTGAGTCAATATGATATGCAAGTAAGGATATTCAATATCCTTTTTCCTTCTATGCTATCATGAATCCTCGTTCCTCCTTTCTCTTCTTTCACCCTCGCCCTTCCCCTCATCAATCCTGAAGACTGCATCTCTTGCAGAACGAAATGACATAAGTTTATACACATGAATGTGCCAATGATCGGCCAAAAAATGACAACAGTAACAATGAGGTGGTTTGTTAGGACGAGGCAGCGCTATCATTAAGCATGTATCGCCGATTGTTTTTCACACTAATTGATGCCCATGTTTTCCCTTTTGCATTCGCATGAAAATTTCTTACATCATCAATAGCTGTTTTCCTTGTTTTCCTGGCCGTTTTCCTAGGAGGATTTGGTAACGATTCTTCGGTCAGCTCAGTCGATGAACTAAGAGCAAATTGAACACCTTGTCGACCGCTGATTGTGCCATCATCAACGAACGGTAATCTCGTCGATCGTAATGGCGTATTCTGTTTCTCCATTAATTCCAGGGTGTGCTGATTGATTCTGAAAACGCGATAGCTCTGGATATTGCTTAAAATTTCTTTCTAGTGTTCAAAGTCTTTCTGCTGAAAAACCGGTTCAATGAAGCTGATAGTTTCAGAAATTTTCGCCGTTCATGATAAACTTATAAAAGGAACATTATAACCATTCATTTTATGGATCCACAAAGCCGAGTATTCGTTTCGAAAACGCAAAAGTCGGATGATCCATGAAAACAAGGTGGCATGGAAAGAAAAAAAGGATTAGGATATTTAGGTGCATGATGGGAACGCTGTCTCAGCATATTCTTTGATATCGCTGCCTAAGTAGCAATTTCTATCAGTCTGCTGATGTTGCACAGGAAACCTTCAGAAAGACCGAACCATGTATTGGCAGCGAATGTATTGAACGATAAACAACTGGAAAAGTGCACCAGAATGGCGAACACGATATGCGTTTTTGCACTCGACTCATACAATTGCCTAGTTTCACAAATTTGCCCGCAACCAACATAAAATGAAAAATATCCCTCACAGTTTTGAACGGCTAAGAAAGTTTCCTAACAACATCCTTCTAAAAGCGTCTCCAAAAAGCTGACTCCCGAAATTAAACCATCACCAAAATTAAAACGGTGCGTAGGTATGTCTGTGTTCACATGTTCGTCTGTCGGGTAATTTCAACCGGAAGTCAATGAAGTCACGAATTTTGCTATTTATAGTTTGTTTGATTTTTCCAACATCATTTCATACATTCATTTATGACTTCCTACAACGTACACCAAAGAGCAATCCCCAGCATCATATTTCATCTTGATTCATCAATATCGAAAGAAGTTGCAGGCATTTAAAGGTGCCAAAATGCTTGTATATACTTTGCGCCAGCCGGATTTTCATTTAATGCCAGTCAGGCCTTGAAAGAAAATAGATCTCTCTCCAAAGATCAGTTTGCATGGGCAGAACATAATAATATCTTATTACATTAGAATTGACAAGCGAAAGTTTTAACTTGAGGAAACATCTGCTCCAGTTTGTGGGCAGAAATGTTAAATATCGCAAGGTAACCTATAAGCCGGTGACTACGCATGCGAGTTTTGGTTTTCTCTGTTTTAAATCCAGACTCTTTTCAGCGAAAACGCTATGAACTTGTGCAACAACGCAACATTTTCTCGTTGTGGAGGCGTGCTCGGGATCAGCGAGATACACGAGTGCATGTCGTCGCAGTTGCTCTGATATGTCTTTCTACCTGTTCTGGAACTCGCTCGGTATACCACGCATGCGAATTTTCTCGCAACTTTAAAAGTTGATAAATCCTTTTGATGTTGAATGCGTAGTTCTAGCCTCAGCGACTGTGGGATTGAAACACGCATAAGAACGGATCAAATCTACATACGCCTCTATGCATGCATAGACGGGGCGATGCTATAATCCGCCTGCAAACTGGATTTTCGAAAGGGCATCACAAGGCATCAAAGGCTCTCCGAGAGGCTGCAAGGATAAATGAGAAATAGCATAGTCGAGCGTTGGAGAGTGTATATACAAATGGCTTATGTACGGATAAATTTTGCTTGATATTCACATGCTAACTTTTTGGCATGCGAGTGCACTTCGGCGGTTGACTGCATAAATCATAATGGTGGTTTCTTGCTAGATCCTCAGAAGGATACGGTGAGCTGAGGAAACGCACCACTGTATAAACATCGGAGTGAGAAAAGTACCGAGATGAGTTTAAAAGCTTGGTTGTTCTGCTACTTCAATTACAAAATAACGTTTACATGCGTTAAGGAATACATTACGCAAAAGGAGCGACAGTTATCAAATACTTCCGTATAGCGTTCTTAAAAGTGAAAACAAGCCGGATGAATGGTAGTAGAACAGTTCGATAAACAAAGATCTAGATGTGTTCTTAAGCAATACCAGACTCGAATTTCTCGAAAATGACAAAGGCCTATGAGCGACGAACTGCCACTATGCCTGACAAGGGTTCTTCAACCAAATGATGCAAATATCTCGTGTAAATAAACATCAAGACAGATGATCAAGAAGGAAATGAAGAAATAAGAGAGTGAATGAAGAAGTGGGGCTCGATATGTAAATCAACTATCATTTCCCTTCTGGACTTGAATACAATGTTCGAGAAGTTTCGTATGTGAGCCAATAAATTCCTAGTTTGCATTCTGAATGTTTCAGTTCATTGCTGCGAAATGGGCTTCATCCGTACTATTTCAGCACTCTGTCACCTATTCAGAAACATCATTGAAACTATATGTGGTCAATAAGTGTTGAACGTACTCACTCCACTCGAAATTAGAGGGACGAAAATTGAGACGAATAAAGAAAGTAAACAAACGAACTCGCTACGTTCAAGTTTGATCTCAGCTTCGAATCTGATACGTTGTAATAGCGATGGGTCGAGGCCAAGAACGCTGCAAAATATAATCATCACTCAGTTTTGCATTTCCCTTGTGTGCTCATCGAATGGAATAGTGCTTGGGTGACTAACATAAATCAAACTCTAAGAACCCTAAGGTGGTTTGCTTCCCAGGATTTTTGGTAAACCACCTTCTGGAGTGCATGTTTAGGGCATTTGCAGTTATTGAGCCACACCCAAAAATGCAAAGTCTGCTTAGAGTATGTGGCCATAAATCTTTTTGCACTTATTCAACTCATGACCTAACTTCACTTCGTGAGTGGAATACTTAGGCAGTCGATAATGAGAAAAGGCATGCCGCAAGGTCTCAAGGGCTTGGCGGTCCCTAACATTTTCCATCCCATCCCCTTTCTTTTGTCCTATTATTTTTCCGGCCCTTAAAAACCTCGTTTACTGGAAGAATAGCCGCATATACAGACATAAGCCAACTTATTTTCAATTCTAAGAGTTGGAAGCCACAGTGGAAACAAAGTTTAATCACCAATAGAGAAACAAAATTGGACAGAAATTTTGTGCATCAGCCCAGTCAATCCACCGCTCATGGGGCTCCCTAAAGTGCATATGAGGAAGCCTTGGCGAGGATTCCTCGCTACGTCATGTAATATATCCTGTCCACCGCAGGGCAAGGATCTTTGCACCCCTGCGGAGTCCCACAGAGGGTTTTTGGCTCCGAAAATTTCATCCGAGAGTGAGGTATTTAAGGAGAGAAGGAATCTCGCAGAGACTGCGGGGGATAGAGGGTTGGAAAACGCTGGGCTTTATTTGGACACAGCTATCACCATTATCATGTTCCTTGTGCTATTAGCTTGCATCATTTTCGTACTGTACTGGGGAAGCGATGGCATTTGAATGCATCGGACAATGTGACGTGCTTGTTCGGACGCATAAGGACAAGGAGAGACATTTTTCTGAATTGTGATTATTCCTGCAAATAAACGTCTGGGAGACACCTTCGCAAGGAGTACTATGTACTCTAGAAACCTTCTCTGGAGCTGTGAAATTTCCCAAGGAACGTTGAAAGTTCGCTTTTCCCGTGTTCGATATAGAGGCCCACAATAACCATATGAAAACAATGATTTAAAAATCTAGATCTTAAGAGCAGTCAAGCGACACTGTTTAAAAAAATCTTCCATTTGTTCAGCGCATTGCATCATGTATGGGTGGCATCACAATTCACTTTGTGGAGGGTGCAGGGAAGTTGATGCAATCACTATAATGTATGCAAAATTTCGAAGCAAATTTAAGCCAATGCCTCTCACTATAACATAGTGACGTCAAGAAGTGATTCTGATGTTATCGGCTACTCTGTTTTAGTACTCGACTTAAACGAAGAAATTTCGCAGTGCGTGTAAGAAGTTGCATTGCAATAGCTAGTGTACGATTTCAATTCCTTGTCCTCTTCCTCCACCTGTGTTACTTTCACCAAAAGAAACTCCCTCCTTCTCTAGCTTCAACTGAGGCCAAGAGGTAAGGCCATGGAACCATTCACTCGCTTTAAGCTAGTAGTGATGAAGCTTGGCAAAAAAAAGTGTGTAATGAATGCTTATGGTATACTGCGAAAGCAACGCACCACACTTGCAGTGATGGACCGTAACTTCGCTGAAGATTACTTCCAGCCGATTTCGTATGAATAATAATAGGCGCTTTGTCGAAATTGAGCGTTTGATCTTCCATCTTCCATTGCAACATAATGCAGCTAAATAATATTTTTTATCACTTACCGTAACAGCATAATGAAAGTTAATCCTTGAAAAAAATGTGTAAATCAAAATCTCGTCAGTTGGAATCGCAAGTAGAATATAGAATATGCTTCACGCAGTTTACGGTTGTTACCACCGTTTAGCTAGTAATGTATAGATATTCTCACTTCAACTCAATATACGCTCGAGCTGTTACATATATAAGAAATCAGCTTTTGTGGGAGATTGCGATTACTGTCAAAGCACTGTAGTTTCATTTCCACAGTAATAAGGTCACTAACAACATACTATCAAACAGTTTTATCATTAACCATAACATTGAACTTTGGAAGAAAACTTGAGCGAGATTCCTCAGCGTATAAGATATGCCGGTGCTCTAATAGTGACTCCAACGCAATGCAGAAGCAATCCAGTCGTTATTTCTCAATTAGCTCATCAACCATCATTTTGTCACATTAGGGATCATTTTGGCTTTCTTGCTTAGCAAATCTCACCATTTTTTCTTTCATTTCGTTGGATGGAAGCGGGATTCATTCCTTATAAATACTTCAACACGCTAGACATTTCACAGCACATTTCATTATACAATGTGAGTATGAAAACCAACTTCCTTAAGAAAGCGTTTTCTAAATGACCGTCTGGGTTGAATCGTTGCAACGACTCACTGCTTCCCCAGCCTCCCCATTTGCTTTCGAAATAATTCTTGAATCTGAAAAAAAAATCTTGCAACGTTTATTCAACTAGCTAAGATAGTCTCAGTTTCAACTGCATTGACCTCATTCTGATCATCCCGAAAGAAACGAGCAAAATTTCAACGATTTCTATATCAAATTCCGCATTTCTCCCGGATGAGAAAAGGACGAGAATAGCTCATTGTTGCTTCTTAATATGAAGCCGTCTTTAACAAAATTGACATCGATAAAGGCTACAGGGATGGTAGGATTAAAAGTAGATATCGTCGAGAAGAAATTCTCTAGTCATTATGTGCCGGGACGGAAACTATCACCGATCGTTATCTGCTGAGCCTGCCGGCTGCATTCGAAGATTTTTATAGACGCCATCGAACTGGTTGGCATCTGTCATGCTCGAAAGTTATGCCTGATAACCGCGGTATCTCAATATTCAAAGCCCATGGATGCGGCTGCTGAATGCTTTTTAATCATGGCCAGTACTGTTGATATGAGCCTAACTGCTCCAAAAAATGCATGATTAACGATACAGCAGAACTGAACTTATGAAAAAGAAAGCAATTTGCACTGAACAAAGAAATTAAGAGAGTCTGCAAAACAAACAAATAAAATGAAACGTATTTTACATTTCTTCCAAATTGTATGCGTCTGGCTCACATGGAGGCAATAGAAGAGACGCTCTCAACTGCTGTCGTTTCCATGCCAACTTCAGGTTTCGCAAATGTTCGATTGTAACTTCCTGTTTTAAAAAATCACTCCTTAATTGGCAACACATCTGCTGCGAAACTAAGCCTTTTGGATTTTGGTTATTGTGTATGAAGGGATTTCATTCTTGTTGATCAATGGTGTTAGCATTATCACCACATACAACGAATTATGACGATCCAGCCGTCATTTTGGCATGAATCACTAACCGCAAAGATTGATGGGTTCGGATATTTCAGAAACGAGACACATTTAGTCAAAGAATAGTCAGGATTTATTTTTCAACTTCATAGCTTAATAAGGCAAAATCATGAATTCAAAACATTCGTTTCCGTAAAATGTTAAATCAAAAGGGAAAAGGCTTTACTACCTCCTACTTGCAGACTTACATATGTGATATTATGTACCTATTTAACCATCAGCACTTATCAGAGGAGCTCAAAATTTTTTTCCACCTTTGAAATATGGAATATGGCAGGTTGTGACCACCAATCGCTTATAATAGCACTATAACGCTTAATGCGATCATAGCTGCAGTGATAACATCAGTGGATTATTATTGGGTGTTTCATCATACTTTTTTATCAAGTTTTCTTAATTGCTCGTACGAGAAGATAGAGCAGTAAAAATTTACGCCATTCGCGAAAGCTTCCTGATATTGCCTCAGTTCGAGCGGATCCGGAGGTTGTTGAACGAAATTCATTGGAACTCCAGAGCACGGCTGAAAGAGCGTACTTTAAGTAATCAATATGTGTTTCGAAAGGATAGAAATCGAGTCGCCTATCGACTATAAAAATTATAACAAATAGAAAAGTCTATCAGAGATGCTAATAAAATGCCTCTCATATTCCTCTCACATTTCATGGAAAGCGATAGCTCGCGCAAAAACTCTCTTTCATGAGCCTATAGGCGCAAAATGCAAATGTGACCTCTATAAAATGCATTTTTAGTTACCTCTAACTCCCTTTAACCACTTTTGATGTCAATGTATCAGCAAGAAATATTTAATTGGAAATAAATCTATGATTTACGCTTTACACATAGAATTTTGCGTCTCTTAATTTAGTGATCCCACGGATTGAAAATATTACACAGACAGGTAGTCAGACAGACAGATGCACACATGCGTAAGTACAAGCATATACCGAAATAAAGGAATTTGCCTTCTCCCACTTCTGAAACTTCGTATATTTTGCACAAAGATGATTTTCCTGCTGAAGCAGGAGATTTTCATGCTCACGATTAGCTCAACTTTCAGGTTCTTTTCAGTCAGAGTTTCACTCATCCGTTCATTTGCTGGGCTTTAGCTCAATCGCAGTCTGAAAAGCTCCGTTCACCCATACGCTCAAGCATCTTTTTATTCGGGGTTATTGTTGTATGTCTTGATCATAGCCTCAAGCTTGCTTCTCTTCGGCAATAAACCATTCGTTCGTAACATGTTGCACATAAGAAAATGTTAGTGAAAGCAATATTTAGTTAAGTGCATAATCAGAAATGAAGAAGCACGAAGTAACGCTGACCACATGTCGGCGTCGGAGTTTGAATGGCCAACAACGCATTAAAGTTGAAGCCGATTGACTGCCAATAAATAACAAATTGAGGGGATAAAGGAAGGCAGCAGCGTTTTTCTTCAATTGACAAACAATGGCAAAGCCGGGTGGGAAGGGAAGATAAACAGAGAGAGAAGGAATGGGAGGGAAGGGAAGAGGGGTTGGGAATTGGGAGTGAAAAAATGACTGGACAATTGCAGGGTGACCCTCGAAGTGATTGTTGCGCTGGCGTAAGGGTTACTGTAAAGTGAAAGTGCTTGAGTGTGTGAATGGCTCTAATGCACAACAGAGTTTTTATGTGTGCATAACAGAGAAATCGCTGTTGTTGGTGATTATCGCATTCAATATTACCCTAATAAATGAAGAATGCCTTACCGTTTGTCATCAAGTTGCAGCGAATCACGACAATTATGCACTTTCATATATTGGCATAAGTTCTCGTGTCATAAATGTTGATGTCAACCTATCGATATCGAGCATAAAATTCACTCATAAAAACTATTTGCAGCCTCTTACGGAATTCAAAATTTTTGATTACTCGTTTAGTAGTTGATTTAAAAGATAAACTTCAGAGCACAAAATCAATGAATAAATGCACTAATAGAAATTTCTCGAGAGATGAAAATTGAAGTCAGAAGCCACTATCGATGATGAAAAAGAATCTTCAGCTGTTCAAAACATCTGAGAGAAAAGAATACACATCATATTAGCTGTTGCCATAGTCGCTTTTCTCTCTGTTTTTCAGAAGCATTTGGTAACAATGAGATGGTATTAATAATGGATAAAAAGAAAGGAGGTTGTGACACTTAATTTGATAATCAACATTGATTCATAAATTAACAGCAGGAAAAGGACGCGATGCACATTTTTGGGTATATGACTTTTCCACAACCTACTAAAATCAGCTAACATTTGCAGCATTTATATTGATGAATTTTAAGGTGGAATTGACGTCCCATGCTAGCGGTGCGCATTGTAGACCGATGCCCCCATTACTGTGCTGCTCTGTCACCTCTATTTCAAACGGAAAGAAAATCCCTTCACAACGACTGAGTGAATTCAACTGTTTCTTGACATCAAGAATCTTTTAATGAATCGAAAGTTCAATTCAGTGGCGATCGTTGTTGCCTAGGAGTGGCTTGTTCAACTTGATAATTTATTATATGAAAGAATATAAATCAGCTCTAGAGTCAGTTCCTGCAGGTTATTACATTATAACAGAAATTACAGCTTATCGTGGATGTTATAATATGCAAGCAAGGTGAACTAAGAAGACCTTCAACAGAAGAGAATTTGGCTCCATTCCGTACTATGGATAAGGGGGAGGAAAGAGGATACCACGATGAATCCCCTTCGTCCATTCCGCACCTAATTGGAAGGCAATTACTACTGGTAGTGACCGACAGTTGAGCTTCTACTGCCTGCCAGTTGATAAGGCGACAACAAAACTTCGATCGGTATTCCTGCACACAATGCTTAGCCTTTGAACCCCAACTAGTCGGGCTGTAGTCGAGCTTAAAACATGAATATTTGTGCGAGGCGAGTACACCCTTGCTGGAAGGATGACTGAGAGGGGGGTTGAAATTCGTGATGGAAAACCGCTAAAAGCGAGTGGTTTGACCGAGATTAGAGCTCAATATTCAGTCACAGTCGCAACTTGGTTAAAAGACTGGGTAAATCATTGAGCAGGAATGATTATTATAAACTCAAAAAAAAGTTATCGAAAAAATTCGCAAGAAATTGCATCGAATCTCCGAAGAATGGAATTCGCCATCGAGCAGTTCTCAGCGAAACTTCAGCACAAGGATTATGCCAGCCAGCACTTATAACCACGTATCAGTTCTTACTTAACCGCTTATGCGCAAAGCGCATTCAATTATTCGAAAACAAAGCTGCCGAGCAGGATGAACCATTTGCGGGCGGATATACTAAGCTGCCATAGTCGTAACCATGCTGCTAGTGGGAGGAAATCTTGATGCAACCCTAAAAATGAATGCTCTCTAATAATAGGCCTATATATTTCTCGCACTTGAATCAGTGATACCACTCATAATTAGCCATACAAGAGGACGCTCCACAAAGCGGACAAAAGTGTTTACGACGTGGTGGAAGCAATCCCACGAATAATGAAAATATTTCCAAAGTTTTATCGTTTTACACTTAAAGGCATGTAATTTTCCAGGGTTCCCTCAATTCCAGTCCTATATGGAGGAATACTGCAAATAGCGTGTCGGTCCGCTTTCCCACCCCTTCTATTTCGATGACTCTCGACTGATGGTAAAAGGAAAGAGACAGCCAAAGTAGTCAGTTAAGCCAAATCAGAATGCCGCCTGCAAAACTGTGTAAAAGGACTACTGGACGAGAAACATATTTCAACCCGTTTTAGCGAAAATTTCTTCCAAGGTAGGAGAAGGGAACTGCTGCCAATTGACGTTAATTTAGGCTTCCGCTGGGAAGAAAGATATAGAGCATTTCCAAGTTATTTCCCGGGCAAGGACCATGAATTAATATGGTGCTAGGAAATCTCTTATTGATGGATTCGAGGACGCCGACTAGAAGAAGATCCTCCAGATTTTTCTCTGGCTTCCCAATGAGATCTCTTCTCAGCGAAATCGGCGAAAGGCTCGTTAGACAAATTGTTCATTGAGTTTTCCTCTCCTTCACATACTACTTTCAGCGAGACCCCATATCAGCGAAAAATGTCGTCTGCAGATTAACATGAAAGGGAATCCGCAAATTTTAACTGAGAGCATTCATTCTCCACAGCAGAATGGACGTAGCAATGCGATATGCGAGTAAAATATTGGAAGTTGCCACTTGTATAGGATGTTAACGCCTCACCAATATATCTTTCCAACGTCTTCGAACTAAACAATCCACTTTCAATGCATTGTTCCCTTTGACAAGTTCTGTCTGAAGTGACTATCTCCCAATGAATTCTTTCATTCACAATGAGAGATTTAAGCATAAATGGACTCATACTATGCCGCGTCCATATCACCTTAAATAACGGTTAGTGAGCGAAATCGAGCGCTATGACAATGGATGTACGACAATGCAATCAATTACTAATCGATCTTTAGTGATGCTGCAATGATGCCTCCAATCTATACTGATGAAGGCATAACGCTTTTGAGGCGAAAAGGAAATTTTATGAATAATTGAGAATATGAAAGAGGCTTTATATGTTTTCTCTGAGATAGAGTGAGAGAGAAAATTAAAATGTTAGCACTCAACAACATCTATTGTACTTTTCGATCATTTGCACAAAGTTATGGTAATAACAGCACACTGATAAGAGACGAGATGGCAGCATGACGTACACTAATATGACGAAATGGATATTTGCCTTTACTAGCGTTTAAACGGCATATCTCACACTGCTCACATGTATTATTTAAAATTATTTAATTATTTAAAACCATGAATGCACCATAAATTAAAAACATGAGATTATATAAAACTGTAAATGCAAAATGAAATAAAATAAATGAACCAGAAAGTAGTGAAATCGATCGAATTTGTAAAAAAGATATCCTGAGAAAAGAAAAAAGACTTGAAAGGTGTATACGTTTCCGCCCTTATTCGTTTACGTGTGCACCTGAGTTATGCGCGGGCCATCATCAGAACGATACGCATAACCCTGTTAGTCAAATGATAAGAAGTTGTAATGTTAGTGAAACAGAACAATGTAAAGGGCAGCTTAATAAGGAGACAGATAGAGGTAGAAAAGAGGACCTGGAAACGCAAAAAACGAGGAATAGAATGAAGAAAGTCAAGATTATTATATGATGTAGTTATCGAAAAGCTACTATAATAAAAGAAAATTATGAAAGTGAAATTGAAATCCCGCGTGTAAATGCGCTGTCGTACGTAATAGTTCTGATGTTAATGGTGGTCGTAGAAGTAGAAGGTTCCAGCAATGCATCAATTTTGGCGCTATATAGTGCTGTAGACCATTGTCAGATCAATATTTTAGTGAATCTTTATAAAGGAGAACCGTGATTCGCGAACCAATAAATATATTTTTTTTCATGAAGTTAGCACTATTGCAGTTAATTAAAACCACTTTTTCTGATATGGAGCACCGCATTATTAAGTAAATAATGTTAATAACCTAGATTCTATTAATGTAATCATAAAAATCAAGCTATTATGTTAATTGTATTTTGCTATTAGAATGCACCAGACCCGTTTATCCCATGAAGTACCTATGTCTTTAATCTCATCATGCGCAAGATACTAAAGCCCACAAAAAACTGTATCAAGCAAATTACTAATACTCTGTCTGTTTGGGTAAACAAACTTATATATCAATTCCGGTTTATTGATCAATGCCTTGTATATAAACTTTTTCATAATGAAAATACTAAGACCTTCATCCCTATAATTTTTAAGTAGGTCTTTGCACTTGTTGATGAAATCTTCTTTAACGGAGCACAGTTTAGTAAACCTATAGATTTGGGAAACTATGAGGTTTTTATGTATAAACAGAGGAATATTATTATCCAATTGAGTATATTTGTTAACTGGAAAGTTAAACTGATCGGTCTTATCATATACATTTGTGACCACACCATTACGTGTAATACATAAGTTTAAATCCAAAAAATTGGCCATATTACCAGCATAAGTAATCTCAATCTGTAATGCTTCACCGTAAATGAAATTTGCCGTATGCTTAAAGTTTTCGTTATTGAATATTAATAAATCATCGACATATCTACAGCAGACAGCATTAAAGTATGAATACCGTGCCAACTGAGGGATGATGGTCACTATTGCCTGTCTTGGCTAAAATATCGAACTTCGGCTATTACCCTTTATGGTGATGCACGAAGCAAAAGTGGCTAAGGTAGCAACAATTTTCAATGAAAAAGTTTTCAAACTTCAATTCTAAAAATTTGCGAACAGAATTCTATCTTTGTTGGGAATTTTTGCAAAAGACGATGGATTTCTTGTTCAACATACTCATTCCGGCATATTGCTGAAGAAGGCTCAAATAAAAATTTTCTCCACAATTGCTGTTTTTAAAAATGGTGATACTTCAAGCTACTTATTACCTTCGAAAACACTCATCTCTCTTGCAAGAAAACATCTCATATATATAGCTATCTCAGAATCATACAGTCATATAGCCGCAATGAATGTTTCAATGAGTTGTGCAAAGATTTAGCAATAAACAAGTTGGATTTATTCCCACTTCTTTGGAGATTTTAAGGATGTCAGCAAACTTGTCATATCTCATTTAACATCTCTATATTAGCATACACAATGCACTTTAAACAGCAATTAAAAAATGAAGGGCATTTGTTTCTGCAGCATCTGCAGATATATTTGTGCTTAGAAATATTTACAACAACGTAAAATAATAGGTGATTTGAAATGCACTTTATTTGCGCACATTAAAACAAAAAATTTCATCGTGCTTGACGGATTGAATTAAGAGCTGCTATCGAAAGCTTTCCTCTAATGCCGATCATATTCTTTAAATCCATCGACTCCAGTTTTAGTGGCAACCGTCAATAGCAGGTATGCCCGCACATATGTAAATGTATAGGTACTATTTTGCCTCAGTGTGCTTTGAGAATATAAAATTGCAAAAGACATCATGATAGCGTCATGCCTACGCACACGGACTGTGTATTTATCCGCCTATCCAGTAAATGCAGATCATGAGCAATTGGAGCTAGAATAAGGAAATTCTATGGGGTACACTGTGTGTCTTAGCGAGACGTTCTGTGCCACCTCACACATCGATCAATTAGATTTGAAAAGAGAATTAGTCGTTTATATTTTTAAAGAATTATATGCATTTTATACTTCGTTTCAATTCTTTTTTTTTCATTTGAAGCTTCTCCAAATATTATGAACTTCGACAATACAACTCTTAAATATAGTTTCGTCCGATTTTGCAAGGAGAAGAGAATCAAAGATCCCCCAGGCAAGTGCCCAAAATTAGCTTCTAATGCATTCGTTCATATGAGCAGCCATTCCAAGTTCTGCAATGCTCCGATTAAATGAGTTTTGTGTGCTCTTGTCAGAAAAACTTATTCCTGAAAAGCTTTGAGGATAGTGAAAAACAGCAGCATTTAGGAAAATTTGGTGGAATCATTAAAAAAAAATTGCTGTATTTCCCATCCTGAAACCAATAATCCAGTCTTTAATTTCAAAGAATAAACAATTTTTGAACAAAATAATAGATGAACTGAACATCTGAAAATTGCACACCTAAGCAGCATACAACTAATAAAAAGTGGATTGAAATTCCTTGAAAGTTTGATCTGAATGGAAAATATAACTTTAAAGGAGTTGCATTACATTACTTTCTAATGCGTTGTTATAAGTTCAAAAATTAGAGATAAAATCATCAATGGCGATTTATGTATGTACTCGATCGCGAGATGAATAGGACTGGACCAGTAGTATGATCAGCAGTAAAGAGGAACGAACTATAGCAAAATTATAGAGAAGGCCGCGTGCATGGTTAAGGGACATGAAAGAAATAACAGAGCAAAATAAAAATCCCTATGGAAATGTTCTCATGTTTAGCAGCAGAATTTTTATTTTTTTTTTTTGTGCTGTGATAAGCGCTGTGATAGTGAGAGTGGAAGAGAGTGAATGGGAAAGAGGGGTAACAACAAACTGTTGTGTACTTGCTCATTTTTAATCAGGCATTCCTAATGCAGCAGTCACTGATAAGCGGAATAAATTTTTGTGCGCAACTCTAAGAGCCTCTCATATTATATTTGAAAGCGAATGGATAAAGGTTTCGATCCGATTCCACATTATGGAACATATGAAATGTATTGTAAAGAATCGTGAATCACTAAGAGGATAATCATCTTTCAATATGTGCGCTTGTAAGGTGAAAAAAGAAGATGAATGGGAATGCGAGTGAAATGAATAAACAGGAAAATTCTTGAGCACTCTGTGGATAAACGAAGGCATTGAAGGCTTATATTTGGAATCATTCACCATCACCAATATCAGCAAGGCAAAAATTTCTGCTCAAATTCATATTTGGGAATCGCGTATTCGATAAATGCCTCTGTTTCTGCGCATTTTCCAGAATAGCAATTACATAATTTGCCGAGGTGACACTATACATGCGCGTGCGTATTTCTGCATATGCGCACATCCGCCTCGATATTGTTGGGAAAGTATTGAAGGCAGAATGACGGACTTTGGATGGTGTAAATTACCCTGTAGAATACCCTCATCCCCCTTCCCCCTTTCCACATGGTCAGCTTCTAAAAGCAGTCACAAACGATTAGATGCGTCGAATAAATAAATAAATCTTACAACCGAACAAGTTTTATTTATCTAGCCGATCGACAGCATTTCTGAAACAGTATTTCTAAATGTTTCAAGTTGGCGGTTCGCTCGATATGATTGTTAATGCAATGGTGCGCGCACTGTTTCCATGGTTAAATACTTTTCAATTAGATCCCAGAAATGCTTCGGTTTAGCCCTTACCGTAGTCGACGTGGCTATCACCTTCGGCTCATTAAGAAACATCGCACCAAAGACAATGTTCTGCACAGCTTACACTTCGTTTTCCATAAGCCTGGAATCTCCTTTGTGCCGATGTTATAAATGTGCTCATTCCACATTTCTAAATGCGGGTCTGTCGTTGCAGTCTTCATCTTTTTGTTGTACTCACAGATTCAATGTTTGTTCATCTCTTCTTTTCCATTATCTTCTTTGTTGCTTTATCCTAATTTTCATGTTCAGTGCTCTTTGTATGTCTTAGAGCTTATAGGCATTGGAAGAAATGTCGTTCCTAAGTCAGTGCTAGCGCTGGCCAATATTTCTATCCGTTCAATGCTAATGTTGAGCTGGCATCCATCCGAAACTTCAAAAAAAAAAATCTTTCCAATTTCAAGCAAAACTTAGTAATTCTTTTAGTGAGAGCAGGAAAAAAACTCCTCACTTCCAACAACTGAGCATCTTTTTTCGGTGTTTTTAATGACAAAAAACATTGTTCAAATATGTGCAATTTGAACTGTGAGCATCGAAAGAAATAAACGACAAAATTGTGCTTTGAAAGTGCTTTTAGCAATCGCATTTCATTATTCGGAAGCATGCCCAAACAATTCAAACATAAAAACGATCACTCCTAATGTGATTCCATCAAATTGCATTGCAAATGTGCATAAATCGAGATGAGTGTTCCTGCCAAATTGCTATTGAATATGCAACCTAAAGCAGTTGCCTATATAAACGGATGCCTTGCTAATGCTCTGGTGGACTTTAATCGTATTGCTTTGAAATTTCGCTTAGTGGTTTTCTTCTTGTTATATGTTAGTCTTTGCAAGGCACATTTTTGCTTTGGTTTTTTGAGTGCAGATGTGTTTACCTATCTGCCTGACTGTCTGCCGAGGTAGTTTCAAGTCAGGAACCTCTGAAGGGAGAGGTGACGAGCGATAGGGGTGATCCGAATCTAGTGGGCGTGGCGTGCACCTCAGTTAACCGTGTATCAACTTTGAACTGGTCGATAAGACATCATTTAGGTAGATTTGAACGTGCTCAACGTTTTGCATTCATCTCACGATCGTCCATGGTATTTTTATAACTGGCGGCTTTGGAAAACCTTTGTAGACGACTTGCGTGAATGGCGGAAGTAGATGAAGCTTGAACATGATAACACGTTCTCCAAAAACGTCTTCGGCTTCTTCGTTTGTTGATGGAGCAGCTCAACTCTGAATATAGTTAACTAAAAAATGTAGGCCATGGCCGTTTGCTTTAGGCCACTCATACCACTCCTTGACAGTAAATTTATGAAAATGGTTGATCCCGATGGATACTACCGTAAATCGGATCCCTCTCCCCATTCAATAATACCGCAGACATCTGTTTAAAGCTAGAACAGCACACCTCAATTGCAATTGAGATACACCTTTGATGGTAGTTATTAAGTACCAACATATAATTCTCTCTTGAGTAACAAAATTTGCAACAATATTCAATCAATAATTTGCGTTGTAATACGATTGTCACCGTAGAATCTCAAAGCTTTGCAATAATTCAACTTCGACATTCTTCTTTTCTCAGTGCAATTACATTTGATCGATGAGTCTTAGAGATATCGATGCACTCCACATAAGTACGAAAAAAAATTCATCGCATAAGTTTAAAATGTCAATATGCATTTGGGAGGGCGATACATTAGGGAAGCTTAGTGAATGAACCTTAATCAATCTGCATCAATTAAATGTTCTTCGAAGTGGTTTCAATACAATTCTAAATAATCTCTTGCTAGTTATGTGACAATTTCTAGCTGCCAAAATGCATTAACAATTCGATACTATTTATCGAAAGCGCTATTTTTGCATTCTTGGAAATGTTTTCGCATTTAATTGCGAAAGAATTTTCTTCTTTTTTTTTTTAATTTTCGAACTGATATTCTCAGGTTGGGAAAACTGCTCCTCATAAACATTCGCATTTAAATGCACCTCGTTTCTTAACAAATAGTATTTTATGGCGTTCAAATCTGATATCTATATCAAGGAAGCAATACAACATGCAGTAATGAAAAATTAATAGTGCTGCGTACAGAAATGAAACACTTGCTTGGTGAACCCACTTCACATTTCATTCGCTGATCATATGAGGATCATAATTGCAGGTCAGTGGATTTGATCGTAATGACAAAATTGCTGCTGTTAAATGTGTTCGTCATTCAACTCTATGTGCTTCTCGTGGAGCGTGAGTTCGTTTTGTATTCCATTCGATTAGTTCCGCGAATGCGGAAAATTTGCGAGTGCTGGTTGCACCTCAGGTTATCATCAATAGCATTCAGGCTTCACCTCCCCATTTCTTTATATTAGTGTATTTAAATGCTCAATTAGTGACGCAAAATACTTTATATATATATATATATATATATATATATATATATATATATATATATATATATATATATATATATATATATATATATATATATATATACGCTGGACGATGTCGCTTCGTAGCGTTCTACGAACAAATCCATACTACCTGATCGTATCTTATGTCCCAGATTACTCGAATAGTCGAAATATTTGCCAACATTTGCCCTCGCGATCCCACTTGTCACACGAACCAATTTGTAATTCAACCTTATTGCGAATAAATCGGTTGTCGTCGTAAAATATAAAATACTTGGGAGTTAAGACATATTAAAGCACTTGCTACTCCATTCAACGTTGACAGACAAATTTTGAAAGCTGATATATTTGCTTTCATGGCGCTAAAATTTAGCACTTTTATCTTCAAGGGTGCTCCAGATGAAACTATTGGACAAGTAGACTCATAGGTGCATGTATACATGTGAATACGATATCGCCGCAAAGCTGCATATTGTTGGAAAAATGTTAAAATGACCCATGTAGAAATGCTCATTGCAAAGGACGTTCATTCTCTTCCACTCGAACTCATTTTTGCGTATCTGCGAATTCGATAGAAGGTGACAGAAAATTCTAACTCTGCATTTTGCCTCTCTTGGTGATGTTCCCAAGACAGTAATGAAGATGGCCAGCACGCTGGTCCTTTTGCCGGCTTCTCCTCGAACTCTTGGAACTACAGTCTGGCTATCAGACGTCAATTTTGTGCTCCCAATGGATAGAGTTGAAACTTTATTGAATAGGACACTCCACTCTCCCAGTAATGTAGTGAGAATGCTGGTACTCTCATGTTGCTTTAAAACATTCACTCACGGCTTATATATTTGTAACTCGGGCAGGTAGAGACAGCATCGAGGTGTTTCTTCGCTAAGAACTGCAATCGTATTGTCTCTTTGTAGTGGTTTGCGGACTCGGCAGTACAACCACTTCCGAAATGGTCGATTGGAATGCGAAAATGAAAAGAATGGAAAACGCATTCGATAGGATTATTGAGGAAATGAAAAAATCGAATATTTGCACAAAAGAATTGCAACAAGAAGCAATGAAAATTGCATCGATAATGAGACACTATGAAAGACGAATCAAACTCAATCAATTGAACAGCAAGAAATGCATTTTTGGTTAGTGAATATAATATAAATGTGTGGAGTTATCAGGCATTTTAAATGTGAATGTAGAATTAATGTGAACATTCAAATAGACTCTTCTGCATTTTGCTTTCATTACTATTTCCTATTTATTTTCCGGTTTATGCCTGAATTTAAGCGATCATTTGCGATGTTAGGTTAGTGAAAAACTTTTTTTTTTGATTGAATTGAATTGCTTCTTCTGAAATTTCTTCACAAAACAGTAAAGATTTGACTACAAGGAGGGCATTTAGGCAGTGGTTGTTGAACGCTAAACTATGGTTACTTTTTAATATAAATAACATTTCAGGCTTATGAGATAATGATGATCAAAGAGTTGTTTGCAGAAGTGCTATATAAGTTTTCAGAACGAAAGAAAAAGATGCATTCGAGGATGATAGGCATATGAATGTCCAGGTGGGAGAGAGGTGAGGAGAGAGGACAAGTGGGAAGAAGAAAAGGGCAAGGTATCGCGCACTCATTTCAATCTCGTTCTCAAAAATGGGAGCATAAAGGTCTCGAAACCCTATGAAAATTTGATACCTAAATCAACAAAGTATATCAGTACATCATTTCCAGAATGTGAACCAAAATGGGTCTATTACGAACCGACCGCATCATGCTACATTCACGTGAGTGTCTTGCACTCTGTGCCTCTTGATTTCCGTTTTTTTCTTTTCTGTTGGCGACACCTTTATCCTCCGCCCATAGCTCAAAATCCGGAAATTAAAATGGATGAGTCTCATATGGAGTGACCAGGCTGATTTTGGATTGGAATATTTGTTGTTTCAAAAATGAATGCTGTGTCCACCACTTTGCCGTTTCGTGATATGTGAATATGACTGTCGATTGAGTGAAAAGGATACTTCCATATAAACAGAGATAATGAAAAAGTTTATTAAGAAACATTCAGAATGAATTTCCAAGTGCATTCTTCCATACAAGAAGATAGGATGGAAACAAAGGAAGCTATGGACGAGGCAGACTGAGGTAACCACAAGGTAAACGGAACGCGAAAATGGATTTTTCCATGTGCGGTCATTGCAGTTTGAAAACACATATAGATCATGATCGTTATATCTGATGTTAGCAGGGCGATAATGGATTTAGTGCTTGGAAGCTCGTCTTATGAGAGGACGGAAAGAACCTTCTATGTTTGATGGTACAGGGAAACATTAAACGCAAAAAAACAAATACAGTATCGACACGGAAGTTCTTCGGCGAAATGTTCCAATTTGAGTGTTTGCTATGGAAAACAGAGAAACATTAATGCGAATAGTGGAAATTAACGAATATTTAGACGTCGAATCACTTATGCATTAAATTAAAAACAGTATAAAAGGTAACACTATCGTTACTAAAACTAATTGAGCGCGGATATCATCTCTGAAATTGTTCGAATAGAAAGACGTAAATATCGAGCACAAAGCATTTAGTAAATGGTAGACTATAGCTTGCAAAACATTTAACACAACATTTAAAGGATCACTTTAACAGAAACATTTTCGAATTCCAAAAACCTTTCATCTAATTGAAACACGGCTTGATGTTGCACTGATCGCAAATATGACGAAAAAATCCTGGTCCGGTAGTCCCGGGTACCCATATCAAACACACAAGGACAGAAGCGAGGAAGGGGAGGGTTAGGAGGGAAAGGAAAGTGGGGACCTTAATCTTCATCGACGAGAAATGCTAGTTAGAAATCCTATCCTTTGCCACCAGTCTCCCTTCTAGTACTAGCTATATTCTGTTGGATAAGCAACAGTGTGAATGGCAATGTGACTAAAAATTAATCAGTTATGCAAATACGGAAAATTCGAAGAATACATGTCTTAATCAAGAGCTCTGATAGGTAGAAATGGTTACTTCTTACTCATGAACAAAAGCATATGTGTGAGGTTGAAGAAGAATTGCATCGAAAAGTTAGATTTGTTTGAGAAGTGAGGTGGACAGGTCGGTCGTTGAATAATCTTTCATATAACCGACTTAACACGCAATTGACAGTGTAACGGCCATTTGGAGCACACTTGCAATGTTTGCGCTAAGATGGCTCAACAAGGACGTGAATAGTCCTTAAGATGTCAATGGATAATTTGCTTTTTTTCAATGCTCACTTTGTGCACTTATTTACGTTTACTTGTTTACATTTGGTTTATGCAAATTTTCTGATGACGCATATTAAAGGTGATTGTGTTTTAAAGGTGCGTGGCAATTTTTCATTCAACGAGGCACGTAAAGGATGTGAAGAACGTGGTGCAAATTTGACATCAATGCATAGTGAAGAGGAGAGTAACTTCATCAACGGTACTCTAGATATTCATGCTAGATAGGCAATAAGCAATTGTATCACTCTTTCAATGACAACAATTTTCATTCATTGCACAAGCAGGAAATATTAGAAAACGTTGAAGCGAATATGAGCAGCGATAAGGATCGACAAAATGCCGCTGCAATGAGCACTCGTTTTGTAGGGTTATAATGGAAATCCTTCGCATATTTAAGAGTGCTGCAATGGATTTCCCCTTAAATCCGCCTTTCACTTGCTTTATTTCTTATTAAACTCCAACTGATGGCTCACAACCAAGATGAGCATACACCCCCTCACATGAGCATAAAATAATGCTTGCAAGATGTGAGCCACTAATGAAAACGTTTCACTGAAAACCATATGCTTTAGGTATATTTGAAGCGTACTGGAAAGCGGCTTTCAAGTTTATGCACGTACTTTAATTAAATAAGAGTTATCAAGCTAGAGGCCTCCCATCCGCCTATATGAAATGGACTGCGATATAGTATCAGTTCGGCGCAAGAATAAGCAAAGAACAAGATTAATATTCCATGGTCGGAAAGATGTAGAACGGCACCAAATTAGTACCAGTTGAAGCTCTATGGAATAAGTCAGACGTCGGCGTCGTTTAGCTTATGCGCTTTAAACACATCCTCGCATGAAGTAACGCAAAAAATGTGAGATTCCCAGCAATGCTAGTCCGATTGGGTAGTTCGAGCTCAGCATCGAAAACTGCGTTCTGGCGCTACGTTGCGCCGGAGCTGTAACTACTGGGTAGTAAGAGAAGTGCAATAATGTAATGCTAGAATGGAACTTGAAAGTCGGCTAAGTACTGTATGGGTGTTGTTTTATCTGCACCTCTTTAAAGGCGTATGGAATAATTGGCACACTGCATATTCCCCCTCCTCCCTCCCCCTACGGAAAAACAACTCGTCGTTTCTTTGCAACGCTACTACGCGCTGCGTTCCTAGAGGAGCACTTCAGTGCCAGGAATGTTCGAAACTGCTAGTCGGCTACAGTTTACGCAGGGTTAGGTGCATACTTTTTGAGTAATCACTGCAGCCGAAGGTCTATATGGCTAAGAACTGTGTGTTATCGAAGGAAGTGATTATAAAAAGTATTTACAGGGCTCAATGGTGGTGGAAGCATTTACTGGATAGGGCTGCAAAAGAAGGACGGAATTTGGCGCTGGATAGACGGAACACCGTTGACGTACACAAGGTGGAGGGAAAGTGAACCGGATGGATGTTGTGATGGTGAGGCGGATGCCGCTGCAGCAAATTACGATAGTGAAATTGGTGAATGGGACGACGGTCCTTCCGTCGCCGCTTGGTACAGTATCCACAATTATGTATGCAAGAAGCAGGCTTCATATTAATAAACACTGCCTATGGTTACGTATGTATGCTCATTTATCAAGTATGTATGCTCTAGCTCAACACAACGGGAGAATAAACGCAACAACATGTAAATACTATGTTCGACGATATCTCTTCATAAGCCATTCCTTGAGAAGTGTGGAATTGCGCCACGAAAGTAGTGAAAGGGTCACATGCTTTCTGTGGCTCGGTGCAACGCAGTAAACGATAACCGAATAGGCGAATATTCGAATCAATTGCGCAGTACCCACAGATCAAAGTACATGTGGGTATTTTGCGGATTACTTCAGTACGCATAATCGAGACGGTTGCAAGTTATATACGAAAGGACTACCTCCAACCTCCCCTACTTCTCTTGTCTCGCCGGTCCACAGCTGGTGTGGAACCCCTGAAATATATACGAATCTCAGAAAGAACACAGAAACTGCCGTATAAATCGCGTGAAACAAAGGGGTTAGAGAGGGAGGAAGCGGAAAAAAACAGACTTTTAAACGCGGCCAATCTGCAAAGCATTGGTTTATCCCAAAGGGATCACGAGCAGGATTTTCTCGCCGAAAAAAGAATAGGCAGCGAAATATTTCTGCAAAATGATCTCATGAAGTGGGGAAAGAATTCAAAAAAAAAAAAAAAAAACGATGCAATCAAGCAAACAAAAACTTGGCAGAAAATTTTCTCTCTCTTCTATTCCCTTCTTTCCTTTTTTGAATTCTCCGATCTTTTTCTGTGCCTAATTACGCCTTTCTTTTTCCATTTCATTCATCATTCCACGCAATTTTCGGTTTTTCCTACCTGGATTTTTTCAATTTCACTCGGTGCAATTTATCTTCACCTTGTTTTTTGCTTTCTGAGCCATAAAACACAATGAAATGGGTTATATAATCTTTCAGTATAAGAAGATCACCGTAGTATCATTGCTCCATCCAAGAGTCGTTCCATGACAGAAACATTGGGGTACTTGTGCCGTGATGTTTCTGAATGATGGGGTGTCTTTGTTAGCATCACCATAACCGATATATGTTTGCATCTGAACGTTGCACCACGAGTGTATGCGCCACTAGATGGTTGCGTGTTAGCGCTTTTTTGTACCGTGAGTACTGTTGGCATAAACGCTTGTATAGTGAACATTGGCACTAGCACAAATTTCACTTTTTTCCGCAACAAGTATGGTATAGATCTAATGACCCATTAAAATAATACGACGCAATGGGCGAGCATTCTTATATGAGGTCTTTCTGTTGACTCTTAGGTGTGTCCGTAAGTCATACTCATACACATTCCTTTACTCCTCAATCCATATAATTTGACATTTCGAGTTGGTTGATGAGAAAAAAAAGTTGCATGTTTCTGCCGCAAGTTTTCGAGTTTTTGTGATGGGCGTTAGTATTCGCCTGCAGAGTGCAGAGTACGGTGATGGTGCGAACGTAATGTGGGGCATGAGCACAGCTCCATTCGCAGTTCGCAGCAATGCTGCCATCGTTCTATGAAATTGCGCTCATTGTAGCACGAAGGCACAACAGTTAATTGGCCAGCCGGCAATTTCGGCTTGAAGGTTTTAGAATTGGCGCTTTTGGCGTGGCGTCTGTGTTGTGTCATAGTTTAAGCTAAGTTCCACATAAACGCTTTTTATCAATTGAAGATAGTGCTAATCCTTTGTGGCGGCATCCCTATTTAATTTCTGTGGGTTTTTATTTATGCAGCTCGTTTTCTATGTGTCCTTTGCATCCATAAACGCGTATTTAACAATTTCTAACAGAAATGCAAGAATACATAGATTTCATTGTTGGCAATGCCTTTACAGTAAGACTGACAATATGCATGGAGGGGCCAATGCAAAGATAATGTCCATTTAAGGTGTTATTAAACTTGTGCCCACCGATGTCCATTCTTTCCCGGATGCGCTTATTTTGCGTTTTTTGCCCGCATTGGGCATTTACAATATGGGTTCATCGGAGGGAAGTTGTCTGCAAAAATGGATATATTATTTAACGAGTAAAATGAGATCGTATTTAACAATTTGATTGCTGCCATTCATCTTTGTTAGGCTAATCAAGTAAAATCACATCACTGCATTGTTCTTTATTGTTTTATGATTGCTGAGCATAACGTGATATCAACCGAATCACGATGATAGGTGTCATGCATTTTGCTTTAATCCATTCGGGGTATGTTGTATTGTGCCTGAAGATCGGCAAGAAATAATACACCAAACAATGACAGTTTGCCGTTCGAGATGATATTCCATTAAATTGAGAGAGAAGAATTAAGAAATGTGAATTTGGGAGAGCAATAGACGTGCAGAAAATGACACATCTATCGAATAAGGATCCACTTATTTTATCGATTGTTTTGTTCACGATGATAGTGAATGATTTCACTATATATTTTCTAGCATCTTCATTGCTTATCTATGCGAATTGGTGCAGGTTAATTGCATTTTTGAATGTTTCCTATGTTGTGTTTGCAGATTATTGGTGGAATATTTAGTGAGCCGATATGTCGACTGAGAAGCCACAATCGAAGATTCAATTACAATCCTCAGATAATGAAGTTTTTGAGGTGGAACGCGATGTAATCAAACTTTCAACGACTATTAACACAATGCTGCAAGGTAGTGCTTTATTTTTTATCGAAAGCTGTTCTCTTAAGTTGAATGGGGGAAAATTTTTCAGGCGAAGAGAGGGAATTTGGTTGTGAAATGTTGCTATAAGCGAAAACGATTTTTGCGATCTCAGACTACAGTCGAAACGTTTTATGCTGAGAAAGTGCAATCGTCCCATTCGGTCTCTGATGTCAACACATTGTTAAATGCTTTTACGGCCTTTCAAAAGTATCATTTTCTATTGCCGTCGTTTTTAACAAACAAGTAAACTGGTTATATTCATATGGGGAGTGGTTGTAAGCTTCAGCTACAGCAGAAATTCTTCCCCAGCCCGGCGTCCCTCTCCTCATATTTGCATTTATAGTCTTGAATATCAGTGCACATTAGAACCTACTACTTTTAGAAAAGGTGCATACCATGTAATTCAAGATTTGCACTTAATTCACTCTGTTAGCGCTTTGTTTAAGGCAACTTATTTCTTTGAAGGTCTCGCATGAAAATGTCGAGCGGTGAGGAAATTATATCACTTCCTGCGCTTTAATGCTACCTGCTTTCGTTCCGAACAGGAATGCCTTATGTCCCAGGGGTCTCTGTTCGTGGTGTTACGGTAAATGCGATCTCTGAGTCACATTACAATTATAAAACTTTGGGAAAATTTGAGTGTATTTACAGATTTGGGAATGGACAATAACGACTCGGGTGACGCGGAAATGAGTGATCCGATTCCCCTTCAGAATGTGAATGCCGCCATTCTTAAGAAGGTTATTCTCTTTCCAACTCCATTCCTCTCTCTCTCTCTGATTTGTTCATGAATATGAAATTCTGTGACCTTTCATTTCCATTAGCACATCATCTTAAACAGTTGATTCTGTAGTTTTACTTCCGATAAAATGGATTTTGATTGAAGGTAATTCAATGGTGTCAATACCACAAGGATGATCCGGCGCCACCGGAAGATAGCGATAATAAAGAGAAGCGCACCGATGATATCCCATCATGGGACGTTGAATTTCTTAAAGTGGATCAAGGCACACTCTTCGAACTCATTCTGGTAAATTATTCAAATTCCTTATCTTTTGATTTGTTTGTTATGGAAGATGTTTGTTGGGAAAGTGAAAATTTTTCTCAAATATTTAGAACAATTATTTGCTTATAAAATTGTTGATTGATGGTGAAGGTTTATAGATGTAGCGGTTGTATTCTGTCTCTCCCTCTCTGAAACCTATCGTTAATATGCAGTTGCAGTGTAATATGGCTGATGTCAGGTGGGATCTGTTAACGTTAAAATAAGCGTTTTCCACTACTCTGAAATAAATTTGAATGTAATTAAATAAGGTTTGTTTAGACTGAGTTTCTAAATCGTTTAAAAAGTTAGAAAATGTAAATACCATTGGTTTTTTAAAAGTTGGGAAATTTGGACGCCTTTAGTCTCATGATCGATGTTCTATGGTATCTTTTTTGAAATTTTTCCATATGCATGAAACATCGGATTTACTCTTTTGATTAGTGCGATATTTTTCTTCCCTTTTCAAGTTTTCCGGAATTGTGAGTAATTGCTCATTTTTTCGGGATATTTTTTCAAGAATCCCGACCCAATATGATTTCATTCCCTATGCTGGAAATTGAGAGCTTATAGGGCAGCATTCGTTCCCTCAGAATGAAGGAGCCGAATTTCAAAAGGATAACACTTGAAAAAGGATGATGTAAAAAAGTGAGATAGAAGCAAAAGAAGGGAAAATACATTCTTTATTCAATCTGCAAAGCATCGTTTTTTCCCTAGAAGAACATAAAGCAGGATTTTCGTCTTGAAAGCGAACATGCAAAGGTTTTCCCTATTTACGAACAATACAGCGGCGTTACTTTTTGAATAGAGATGTGTTCCAGTTGAGTCCGCATTTACATAATTCAATATCCGGGCGGTGGGTTTGGAACTGAATTGTCTACTGTTTGAAATCAAAAGATGTGATAAAAGGCATGGTTAGGTGGTGTAATATAGAGGTAGCATAGTTCGTCATTGACCATCATTCTTAGTTATATCGTTCATGCCTAGATTCGTGAAAACATTCAATTAGTTGCCAAACGGTGTTTATTTCGATTGTTTGGCCTTAGATTGTTTTTTTCTCACTTAAAACTGTGGAGATATCTTGGCTATGCAACTCATTTCAAGCATAAATACATAGTATTAAATCGTTATTATAGATGGCAATTAGCCTTGACAGTTTGAATGGAATTGTGCGCTGATGATTTCGCTCCCTTTTAGTGAGACGCTATTTCTGAAGGTTTTCACGTTTTCCTCCCTTATAGGTCTTTGAAATAAGGTGGTCTTTTGTTTAAAAAGGATGCTGAAGGAATGTGCGTTTATTGACGGTATACGACCAAACTTGTAATATTTTAAGGCAGCGAATTACCTCGACATAAAAGGTCTCCTCGATGTGACATGCAAAACGGTGGCCAATATGATCAAGGGCAAGTCTCCGGAGGAAATTCGAAGGACGTTTAATATCAAAAACGATTTCACACCTGAAGAGGAAGAGCAAGTAATTTTTTTGAAGATATTCTTTCTAATAGGTGAACATATCGCCCTTTTATTGCATTAATTTTCCTAATTGGAAACGATTGTGTCTAAAAGGAGGAAACACGGGAATGAGGGCGATCTAATGAGAAGCATTTTCGTTTGATATTCACAGATTATATATATCTGACCAAATTGAAATATTTAGATTCGTAAGGAGAACGCATGGTGCGAAGATTGAACGATCGATAACAATGACGACTATTGTCTGCTCTGTGTAATATGATTTACTGTCTTGTTTGGATCATATTTGTTTTGATGAGCTTTGGCTGCATCTTTTTAGAGGGTTTCTCTTGCAGTTTATCAGATTTTTGTGAGTATGGGTGGGAGTGATATACGTAGCAAAAAGTACAACAAAATTGCTCTACGGAAATGGTTCATAAATAATGTCATAGACGGAAATTCTACTTTATATTTTGACGTTCGAATATTTCACTATATCTTTTTTCCTTTATAAGAAGTACTTATTTAAGGTGAATGAGAGAATGGTGCGAAGGATTGCATCGGAAAGAGAATTTGAGAGGAGATGGGAGTGGGAGGTGGTGGACACTGATTTACGGATGGAAATGTTACAGAGATTCATCAAGTAGCTCGTCTATTTGAAGGATTTGTTTTGTTCTCTTTTATTGCTTTTCTCAATTCAACTGTGTTGATCAGTGATCTTTAGTTTCATGGTACTGGGATCCTTTTTGTACTTTATGTGCTCCGTATTGGCTACTCAATGCTCTCTTAACAACTTATTCATAAATCGGCACACTGAGATGATACCACTCATTGTTGAGTCGTATCTATTTGTATCATCTTTATTGAATTTACATGCGTGAATCTCAGCATTTTTTTTTTCTTATTCGTTCAGTAAATGACTTGTTGTAGAGTTTGCTGCACAATAGTTGTATAGGAGCACAGATGCAGAACAACTTGACTATCTAGTATGAAATGTCTTTCAGAGCAATTTTCATCGACTGATTAACGAATCTTTTCTGGAGAATTTATTGCGAACGTATCATTTGGTAAATAATTGGTAACATTCACATGTCTATTGTTTTGAAGTTGGTAAGTGAGAGGAATGCAAAAAACGCATATCGCGCCAGCCGCTTTGGTACGATCCATGAAATGGAAATGCAATGGCTGTGAAATGCGTGAAATTTTTTTGACAAGTATAAACAGCCATAGCTCTATTCAGAGTTGTCGCATCACGTTGAATTTATGTATAGGAGGCCATTCTCTAATGTATGTAATATCAAGCAAATTTTCGGATGCTTTACCGATGGTTCGCTAGTTGGAACTATCAAACATGAATATATGTAAATATATGCATATATAGGTTTTTAGAAACATAAAAATTCATTGTCAGCAGAAAGGTCTCTCTAGAAGGAAAGAAATGATTCCTGTGAATGAAAATAAAAACCTTATTCCTCGAAAAATATCCTTTCTGATGAGGCAATCTATCGTGCTAGGTGAACAGGTGCTTGTATATGAAGCAATTGTGATATTGAAAACGAGCAAATAACGATCATTTTCTTTTCGTACAATTTGACGAGTGGCTCCAATCTTCGTTGCTTGATGCGAACGCTTTATGTAGAATTTCGCTGATCAGCGTATTCCAATGGAAACAATACAGTCTCACTGAACAGGCTTGAAAGCAGATGTTAAACTGTGCAGGTGGCCTGTTGTCCTATGAAGCGCTGGACAGCAGGTACATTTTATCAGGAATTCAGCACTGCAATAATCGAATCCAGAATCTT
This sequence comes from Baylisascaris procyonis, assembly GCA_037389465.1. Taxonomy (NCBI): domain Eukaryota; kingdom Metazoa; phylum Nematoda; class Chromadorea; order Rhabditida; family Ascarididae; genus Baylisascaris; species Baylisascaris procyonis. The sequence continues at coordinate 1,600,745 of JAZARR010000154.1, read as the reverse complement.
AGATAAGGATAAAATTATAGTGAACATCTGCTATTAATAGACGCACTAAGAGACCATACTTTTTACACCTCAGCTGAATTTTTCTCTTTGTTATTCCATATATAGCGATGATATTTATAAACGATATTCATGTCTGAAAACCGATATTCCAACTCCATAATGTCGAATCACCATCCTATGTTAGGAAGTTTGTCAAACGTAGTACTCATATTGCTTGGAAAAAATCATTTTTCAACGTTCGTAACATTTCACTGCCACATAATGAAATCGACAGCTAGAGTGCATGTGCTCATGATAGAGTTTCCGTTAAGCGGATGAAGGTGAAAAATGACCTGTATTGAAAATAAGGATGGAATTATGCATGACAGTGGGAACATCATCATGGACGTAAGAAGGAAACATACACATGTGACAGGACATGTTAACGTATGTTTATGCATGAAAAAGGATAATCTGGAAGGTACGGAAGCTAATGAAGAGGAGTATGCAGCTTTCGGATGTTCTTGGGTTGAATAACGCGATATACGCGAGTTGATCCGACAAAGCATATGCATCACGTGGTGTGGAAGGCCGTATGCAGGGATGTTGGTCGATGCTAGAACCTAATGTAACGCTCACAGAAGATTTTAAAGCTGATATAGTTGAAATTTTGAAAGGACGTATATTCCAACAGCAAACCCAGCGTCACTGAAACCTCGACGACTCTCCACAGCTGCAACCATCTCCATAACGGTCGCTCTTAAATCCGATCCACATTCGCCAACGGATTGTTTCAACTGTTCCGTGCGTAAAACACGGCAAGGGAGAGTTATTTGTTGTTCCTTGCGGAAGTATGCTCAGATTCAGATTTTTTCGTTGGTTGTTTTAATGTTTTAAATTTTTATTCGTTAGTATATTCTGACCTTATCGCAAATCATTCCCACATCCATTGCAATCCTTCTACGAGTGAAAGCTGAGGTTTCGCTTAAGAATCTGTTCATATTGGAAGGATAACGCTTAAACTTCACCAGTCTCCCAAATTGTAAATAATCTTTCGAGTATCCCTACTGAAAAATCTTTAATTAACGCAATTTGCATCGTGCTGAAGTTGATACTGTTTGCAATAAGATGCACAGGTGATATGCGTCATTCTCACTTCATTTACAGACCGCAACACACTCATATGGAGCGCATTACCTGAGGAACTAGTTTATGTCATAAAATTTCGCTTAGTCTAAATTCAGTCGATTTTTCATTGGTCTGTGGTCTTTAATAGCTGATCAACCGTAGCAGCTGTTCGGGTATCAGCACTGTGCTGTCACTAAATTTTAATTCCATTGTCAGGTGTTTTTGTGATCGTGGTGATGTTTATTTTAGGTAACAAGTTGTTTTACTCGTAATTATTTTATCGTCTCATGTCTGTTGTTGCCGACAGTAAATGAGCCTTGCCACTTCGGTGAATTCCTTTACACACCACAAACGGTCACAATAATTTTATCATTTTCTGTTAATATCACTTTGTCGTTCACATCGACGAATGGGATTGCTTCTCTCATCATTCACCAAGAGAGGATTTCATTCGTTCATTTATTCACTCATTTATTTATATGTGCTAGTTTGCTTAGGCGGTATATGTGACTGTATTGCATAGTGACCATTGGTCAGTACTTTGCATGTTTTATTAGTAAACGATAGATTGATAGTATTGTAGAAACTCTGTGAAATGACCGAATTCTCGTATTGAATGCTGTTATGCTCCATTCATCCTTTCTTCCTTCTACAGGCGTCATTTATTTCGAGATAAACTTGTTTTCAGAATTTTGTAAGTGAAAGGAAAAGACCCATCACAATTTCGAATATATAGTTTTCGATTTGATGCTCGAGGTGCATAGGTAGTAACCCTCTAGGTGGCTGCTCTCTTTACTACCCCACTTCCCTTCTCATTTCCTCATCTTCCTTGCTCGAGCGTCATTGAACTCTTTTGGGGTATAATTCCATGCGAATATTGGGCTAGAAGGCTGGATTTTGATTAAGCAATGTTTGACTATATAACTTCTCTCAACTACTCTATTAAATGAAATAAATTCATTAAAAAATTAAATAAATTCATTAAAAAAAACATTCAATTAAACAAATAAATTCATTAAAAAAAAACTCAACTAGTGTTTTGGAATAACTCATTCACTGCCTACTTAAGACTTTCCTAATTGGAATTATTTGTGCGTTTTTCCTTGTTGACAGTTAGTGGGGAAATCATCTGAAAACAAAATAAACTTTTAGCACTTCTACCCCAAGTTTTTGCCTTTCTTAAAACTATATTTCTTTGAAAAGGAGAATTGCTAAGAAAAGGCGGCGCTTTATGTACAAACAGAAATGATGCCCCCTTTGATTGTCCTCTAGCTCGAGGCTTTTGTTTCACATCTGTGATGCATACAACAGAAACCAACTCTTGGCGGTATTTGCTCCTTCTTCTGCACATGTTTGCATCGCTTCACCCCACCACCAACCTCTCTGTCAAGCAAACCAACCCTTCCTCTGCTTATTGCTTGCGAGACTAGAACGTCGAGCTAAACAAGAAAGGTGTGAGACCGATATATTGGTTTTTCCTTTCAGGCTACGTGATGTGATGATGAGTTCCGATGAGCCTCCGACGAATGGTGTGGGAGCACGGAAGGAAATTGTGCGACGTAAAAGTGATCCGGGTACATGTCGAACTACAACTGGAGAGACGTAACTCTTTTATATTCGTTTACCGTATTTCCTTCTCAAAAAAAAAAAACATTTAAGAAGTGGGCGTGAGCCAATAGAACCTCTATTACCTTTGCATAACCTGTCACTATTAAATCCTCATGTAGAATGTTTGTGGTAAACAGTGAAGACTCTTATGTCATCATAGCTCTTTGAATATTAATTCCCGAGTATGCCATTCCTTAAAAAATGTGATAGGGTCTATAGCAGGAAAGATCGAGGTCACAAATTACACTCTTGTATGCTTTATGAAGAAGTGAGCTATTCAAAGAAGGCAGCACATATTGTGCAAGCATATTTCAAAAAATGGAATGATACTTGGCAAGAAGGAAATGTGAATTGAATTAAGTTTCGATTATTGTTATATTCTCTTTTCCTGCCCTCTCTGGACGACGACTCCCAACTGAGAACCATTGGGAATCGCGTTGATGCTTTCTTTATTGTCTTGCTTTTCACATCAACGAAATATTATTAGTCGTACATTGAGCTGTTTACTATATAGCTAATATCGGTACGTTGATATATGAAGGATGGGTGACGTATATGGGAATGATGCATTGCAGAAGTAACTCATCTGCACATTGAGAGCAAAAAATTAGAACGAACTTATTAAATGTTTCATAAATTCCCACTTATTAAAGCATTTATTCACATCAACATTCAAAACAAAGTGGTGCCATCTATTGATGCTTTCTGATATCGTTGAAAATTGATGAAAAATTCCATTTTTTTTCGACATCTCCAGCTATTTCGATAATAAAACTCTACTTGCAAGTTTCTTTTGTTATTTAGGCGTTCATAGGCCTTCTTAAGTTAGTACCAAAGGAAGTATTATTTGAGATATGAAAGCTATATTTGTCAATTTTAACGTAAACTATCACATAGATGAGTGCATATTCACGCATACTCATACGCACAGAATCGACACCTCTGTAATTCGCTTCTATAAAAAATAAAAAAATAAATAATTAGAATGCAAAGGTTACTGCTTATGTGTATTTCGGAAGATTGGTGTGGAGTGTAGAAAATAATGACTAAAACGTTCTATTCAGGCAATATCTCTTCAAAGATTGTTTTTAATAGCCCAAAACTAAGCATTTTAAAACTTTTATTGCATTGTTCTTCCTTCTTTCTCCCCAAACATCGTTTATAATCTGTTAATTTTTGCATTAATGAGGTGCATATTGCGGAGGAGATAATGCTGAGAAGTATACATTGTTAAAACGGTATTTTTCACACGAAATGAATAATTTTTACTATGCTTTCATGTTTATTCACATATATGAAGCTAAAAGTTGACTATAGATTGCGGCTAGCATCTATATCGTTTGAGCAGTTATTAATGTTGAGGAGATATGAAGGTATCATTACCTAAAAAGTTGTGTGCGACATTGTTGCAATCCGAATTCCATTGAGATCACAAATGGCAGAGTTTAAATTGAAGAGTATTTCAGTATAATGGCGGCCGAATTACCATGGGGATCACTTAAATTTGTACCCGTTTCAAATATCGACTACACAGTTCTACCAAGTCAATTTGCGGTGAAGTCGCTTCTCTATGATCTATTTGGATTATTCGATAGGAAATTGCAGAATATACTGGATGACGAACATCCTGTATGATTTGCGTTTTTTTTTTTGATTTTCAAAGTTTTTCAAAGTTCTTTTTGATGTTTTATTGATTGATTGATTATGCTCACAATATGATCGTCCATTTGCCGCAGAAGTGAGGCAAGATGTACTCCTAAGAAATTTTTTGGCTGGTAGAGAAGAAAAGCAGTTTTTTGGTTGTTTTAAGCACCTGAAGCATTTATTGTGAATTTCTAGAGGCGTATTTAATATTGTCTAGGCATGAGTTGAGAAATTGATTCTTTCTTCGAAACACTCAATTCCATATTCATTTGTTACCATTTTTGATTCCCACAACCTTTACTGCATACAAGTATTGATTGCTGATGAGCATTAAATCATTCAGGAAACGTGTAATGGGCAAAAGAATTTGCTGTGAAATGCGATCCTTTGTAAATTTTTTAAAATATGTGAGGAAATGGGGTTACAAAGAATTTGAGGCAGATAGGAAAGAGGGATCGATTGGTGATCAAGCCATAATCGCTGCCTGTCGAGATGCGACCACATTCGTTAACTCTCGTCGAGAAATCAGTTTTTTCTTGCAAATCTCAAATGGCACTTCCAGCTACTTACTTTCATTGCAGTATATTCAACGGAATATTAGTGATAACAAATTTGAATATTTCATCAAATATGGCTTAGTTTATCGTAAAGTGGTACTCAATATCCCTATTCCCTCTCTCCCTTCCTGAAAATATTTAATTTTCCTATTGTTCAGGAGAAACATCTAAGCAAATGCTTACAAATAGGCGATGATAGTTATATGGATAATTTGATGCGTGCACTCAATGGTGTTTGTGAGCATTGCTTACCTTCTGTCTTATCAACCACTATTCAATGGTATGAAAACCAATTGATTCTCACTTCCGATGAAACAGGGTGAGTTTTGTTTATTCATCTCCCATTGCACAGTGATGCAACGACCCAACTTAGAGCAGATATTATTCGATTAGCAAAGAGATGATCACTTAGGAAGAACTTATACTCTCTTTATCTTTATTCTTCAAAACCATTCATGTTATGAATCTCCAACGCAGTGGCATGTTCAGACCATGCAGTTCCATCTTTCTTCACCTCTCTCTCCTTCTTATACATGAAATTTGCATAATTTCATAATCTATATTTCTGGTATATTGATGTTTAGTGATAAACGAGTTCGATTCGATAAACGACAATTGGCTGTACACTATCTGTTATGCGTTGTGCTTATCGAGATTCTTCCACAAATACATTTCTTCCCAGAAGCATGCGAGCAATCTGTCTCTTATATTGTGACCCTTGCGTTCAAGGAGGTCGCCTATAGGGATCCGTAAGCGGTTTTCTGAAAGTTTGCTTCTAATAGCTTATTCGACATCGCGAAATCTATTCCGATGCATGAGTGCAATCGCCTTCTTCCGCCCTTATTTCTTTGCTTTGATCCATGTACAGAAATTGCAAAGAGTATCTTTTACAGTAGTCATCTTTTTACTGTAACGCCTATAAAATATTCCCTATGTGGTTGCGCGAAATTTCTCATCTGTCAGATTTTTTCGCAAAGAAGGTTTTCTTACAGAAGAGGACAGGAAACGATTGACAACGTTTCTTGCACTTTTGTTTTGACTTTAACGTTGATCTTTGTTGTATTGAGGTTCCAACTTTCAATTCTAGGTGAATGACCACTCCCCCCTCCACCCCGTCCTCCCTCTTCGAAAAAAAATTGCGTTGAGATTCGGTTTGCACAAGGTGAGAGAAGTCCACTCCCTCGTTATGCACGCTGTTAGGTGCTAATGGCAGTTGAGAGAACCCCACCAGTAAGAAGAAAGCAAAACAGTTTTATGGGGAACTAAGAGTGCCTGCTTTTTGGGTAATTGATGCATCGCGCTAATGATGTTGCAACTAGAAGCTTTCACCCTCTCCATCACCTAAATTTTGCATTTATTTTTAATTGCAGTAATAACTTGGCTATTCAGATAGTATTGATAATAAATTTTATCATTTTCTTATGAGTGCTTCATTGAAATTAGACATAAAGTCCTATTGATTTATTTTATTCTGTTTTGAATTTAAAGCAAGAAAGGATTTTCATTCGTTATTTAAGTAGTAAAATCCATTACTTGTTGTATTTATCGTTTTTATCTTAATCATTTTCTCTACTTTATGTATAGGGAATATGCTTAATCAGTTTGGCTGATGTATTTGACTGTGACGTAATTTCCACGAGAATTCGGAAGGAGATCGATTCCACTAGAAAGTTTATAGGAAACATCAAACGATAATTTAACGATCAATCGCTATTTCAATGATCGTCATAGTAATAATGTTTCGTGATTAACAAAGATATGTTGTGATGTTGTCGTATATAAATTGAAATATTTTAAGGGCATCAGTAGGCCTCAACTATAACAACTTCTTATCGGTGGCTGAACGTTATGCAGAGGTGCTTGGTGTATTATCGCAGTCTCATGCACCGCTCATTCAACGAACCTTTCTAGCACAACTCACCGAACTTAAAAAGGAGACACCTGTCACACCGGCTACCGTCAACAATATTATCGCTCTTCTTATGGCTATGAAATTCTTCCGCGTTAAGGTCCTTTCTTCTCGTTGCTGAAACTTTTCATTTTGGTTATATTTGCCGTCAATTGAAAGTTAGAAGCACATGGGCATCCTCTCTCCTTCTCTTGTTCTTAATTTCGCATCCCTTTTGGTGTAGGTATTTCGACCACAGCAGGAGGATGGTATGTTTTTCATGTTGAAATCCTCTTTTTAAATAGAATGAGATGAGTTTTTGAGGCAGTGGGATTGAAATTATCTTTTTTCTGTTGTCTTATAGGTTACATATATAATTTTTATTTATTTATTTATTTATTTATTTTTTTTTTTTTGAGGGAAGTGGGTGGAATATTGGGTTGCAAACGGTTTTTCATAGCATCTGTAGTTCTAAAGACGATAAAGAGTAGGGGAGTGCATAAATTATGGAAATCCTTCTGTTCTCACCTTCATTTCGATTTATTGGTTTGCTTCTAATGGATACTTGGATCAGTGCAAAAAAAAAAAAAAATAACGCGTTATAATGAAGGCAAGTCAGCCATAATGAATAGATGAATGGTTTCAAATAAGTATATTCATTCTTTAATGATCGAATGACTTTTCGTTTAATTGATGCAAATTGTTACAGACGAATGAAGTGGGCGATTTCGAGATGGGTATCCGTTTTCTTGACGAACTAGGACAATATTACCTCGACGTTAAACATAAAGACATCAAACATGCCGTCGCTGGACTCCTTGTTGAGATTCTTCTTCCTGTTGCTGCTGTACGTTTTGCGCTTTTTATGTATCTACAATTTGATAGAAATAAAATTTTTGAAGTATTTCGTTGAGGAAATTTCTCTGAAAATTTCAATATTGGCAACAGATGATACGTTTTTATGTTGAATGTATCGTATTAGATTTAGAAGAGGAGAATGCGGTGATAGTGAATCACTGAAAAATATATCACATAAGGAAATACCTTCAGATAACCCCTCAAGTAGTCACATATCTTCATCTGTTATTCTTCTTTTCCCACAATAATGGAGGAGCAAGGAAAAGAATTTTAGAGGACTCTATTTCTATTATGTTGAGGAAGAAGCATTAGAGAGAAAAACGCCACAATATGCTTGATGATGTTCTCTTTGGATCTGATTTGCTACGAATGCAAATCCAGTCTCATTCGTTTTCATTTTTCTTTTCTTTTGAATTTCTCTACATCTTATACCTGCGTGAATTTCCGACCGCAAGCTGAAGGTCTCTACAATAGCTCTCTCAGAATCGCTCACCTTCAGCTTGTTTTTGACGCCATCTGGATTCTGCCTTCCATCCTCGCATTCTCCGTTCCCTTCTTATGCATACAATGACACCCATCTTGTGCACATGACATGTTGTAATTCTTTGGAGTGACATGTGAGTTCCATTCAACTCCTGTTGTATGTCTTCTGATCTTCACGCCTTTTATTTTGGTTTTTTTCAAGCAGGAGACCTATGGGAAAATTTGCATTTGGCATCTTATAGTTCGCCATTTTGAATGCGGGAACATTCGCCTAAAAAAGCTCCTAAAATCTTCCATTTCCGGAACGATTCCATTTTTCCAATTACCCAAATTATCAATACTCTTTCTGAACGAATCGGAGCAATTGCGCGTCCAATTTATTTTCTTCTTATCAAATTTAGTCAATGTAAATGATTCTATAAGTGAATAGCTGATTGTGTTTCAGCAAATCAAAACCGAAGCGAATATTCCAGCGTTGATCTCATTCGTCGATAAACTTTATGCACCAACATTCGAGCTTGTCAATAAAAAACGTGATAAGATGGTTGGTTATGCTCGTTTCATTTATTCAAAATTTTTGCATTATATGATGGGAACTTTTGCTTTTTAAAAGGCACTTAAGCTTGTTTCCTATTTGGTCCCCCAAACAAGATGTTATTTTCCCAATGTAGAGTGGTCGATTAAACTAAGTGGCAATATTCAATAGTAATTATATCCTATTAAATCTATAGTTTGTGTGGTATTTTTATTTTAACACTTGAGGGGGGGGGGGAATATGTTGTATGGGCAAAAAATGTTGAATAGTCAACTTTTAATAAATTGTCATTTTTAGGGAAGGAGGAGGGGGAAGAAATGAAAGTGTTTATTGAAAGGTTGAGCATTGCTGTAGAAAATTTATAATTTTAATAGCATATTGAATTTCATTTTCTGAGTACTTTGTTGTTTGGGATTATCAGATGAGGTGGGTATTTCACCGTCAATTATTCTTGCGTGATAACATTTAATATCTGCAATATAGTGGTGATGAGCCATCGTTTCATTTGTTGATTTCTAGTGTTTTCATTAATTTTTTAAATCTATTTTATAAACCCATTCCACGGATAGACTGCTAGCACAGGTGAGCCCTTAGTGTGTTAAATTTGTTACGGTTGGCGCCGATTTTGGCGCATTACTGTTCTCCGAAGAAGTTATCGGCATCAGGTCGTCTTGTATTTATTATGAACCCACCACCACATTTCGTTAAATTTGATGTTGGCTGATCTTCCCCTCCTCCCTCTCCCCACCCCCACTCATTCCTTCAGCGATCCCAAAAATTCTAACTATATCTTTCGATTGTTTTTTGAATATTTTATGATGGGAATGAAATTTTATCAGGCGGCATTCCCATTGCTAACGTGTCTGTTATGTATCAGTCAGAGCAAGTTCTTTCTATCGAATTGGACACAATTCCTGACATCGACATTGGCGAGTCTTAAGAGCAAGGATTCGAAGGTGTCTCGCGTTGCACTCGAGTCTCTGTATCGACTTCTTTGGTATATTTCCTCTTATACTTTTATATTTTGCTTTTTTTTTAAATTAATCCACGCCTTTCCATTTCTGAAAATGTCTTATGGAAATTTCTATTAGTGAGTAAGACGAAACTCCCTCTGTAGTAATAATAATAATTATGTTGTATGGGCATAGGGAGGTTTCACATATAATTCGTTATTTGGGATGGACACTGTGATAGTGAATGATCCTCGTCTCGAGGTTGTGAAGTGTTCTGCTTATAATACAAAGAAAACAAATCAACTGACTAGATCCATGCATTGTGAGCATAGACTAAATGTGCATTACACACAAATATTGCAGGGTTTATGTGATTCGCAACAATTGTGAGGGGAATACGACGACAAGGAATCGATTAGAATCGATTTGCAATTCACTATTCCCGAAAGGCAATCGAGCGATCATTCCACGGGATGCACCACTCAACATTTTCGTTAAAATCATCCATTTCATTGCACAACAGAAGCTCGATTTCGCTTTTAAGGCTTGTTCTCTTTTTTTTCAACGATGTGAGACTAGCATTTTATTGCTGCCTATTGGTTCTCCAGCTGGACGTGGGCGATATTTTTGGATGATATCGCCGAATGGAGGAAAGAAGAGAGGGCGGGAGGACAGATTTGTAACTAAACCTTTGACAATTTTAAGTCAGAGGTCGTGATCTGGGTCAGTATTACGAAAGAGATCATCGAAGTGTTTGTGGTGCAACAATATTTTCACTGTTTCACTTATGTTCAGTGAAATAGTTTTTGAAAAATTGCAGACTTTTTAATAGATACGATAAAATTTGATGACAGATGCTGTGCTGAGGTTTCGATAATAAAAAATGTGGTTAATTATGCGAGTGTTAGCATGTGAATAGACACTTGAGTGCATTGGTGATCAGCAGGGAAGGATTTACGCAGTTCTCCCTGTACTTGTGCAGTGAAAGGAAGGAGGGAAAAAAATCTTTTTGTTATGTTTTCTAGCTTAGTGATGTTTGGCATGAATATGAACAGAATATTTTTCTATCCCCCAGCAGTGAATAATGAGATGGATATAATTTGCTGATCGCTGTGCGGAGAAAAAAAAATGATCTCAGCTGTAGGTTTTGATCTCAAAGTAATCAAAACGGTGGATTATCAAGTATGATTGGAACAGTTTGATGAATCCGATATACTACAATGCCCAAAACTGCATTTCTTTCATAGAAAATTGTGCAGATAGACGTGGATAGAACCATTTTATGTGTTGTTTTAACCATAACGGCCGAGTTATCCCAATTTCCCTCTCCTCTGTTCCTTTCCTCATCCGTCGATTCTTTCTTATCAGCAATGAAAAGTGATAAAATGCAAGATAAGCACTTCTTCTTGCACTCTAAAATATAAAGAACTCAATAGTTTCGATGCTGATCACCCAAATAATTTTTATTAATGATAGTCGTCGCTGTCATTTTCTTCATCCCATTTAAAACTCCATTTTAACTGATCGGCAAATTATGAAAATTTAAGCAGAATGAATATATTATTTTTGCATTATTCTTTCTCTATTTCAGGAAATAATATTCGATTTGTTGGGTTGCAATAGAGCGCATAGTGTTTTAAAGAGTTCGCTATATCCGGAACGTATGAATATCGGTATTCGTGCATTGATGGTTATTGCAAATGGACTGCAACAAAAAGAAGGACCACCTGATATGCCTCGATCGATGGGTGCCTATTTAATAATTCTTTCGCTTAGAAATGAAAACAACCTCTCTTTGGTTGTTTTGGGAGTGGTGATGGGGGTCGGACTTGATTTAGTCTATACGAACAGGATTTTGACTGGCGTATCTGTTGCTGTTTTGGTTTTTTTATTATTATTATTTTCTTTTTTTCACATATGGGATAAATGAAATAATGTAAGAAGGGATGATGATTTCGTTTCAACAAATCATATTTATTAGCCCATTATTCACTAGAATTTGATTCCTCGTCAATGCAATCGATGGCTAAATTTCAGCGAGCAATGCAACACAACGAATGAAAAAAACTTATATTTCGAGACCACTCACCGCAGATATTGCTAGATCTATCGGATTGGAACAATATTATGCACCATGCAGGAAGGCTTTCGATACAATATTACGAACACTTGATACACAGGTATTGATGAATTGTAACAGATTGAGGGATGATGCTAATGAGAGGGCGATATTATGTGAGGTATGATAACTGCCTGAGGTGAGCGAAGTTCATCGTTGCATAATCTGATACAGATGGCGGCTATCTTTGCCATATTCGGTATATTCATGAAATTTGTGGTGAAATATGAAACTTATCCAAAAATTTTCTCATTTTCTTTCATTAGTCGAAGTAGAAGTAACTTCGAGTTCGTCAACAGAATATTTATTGTTTCTTCTTCTCCTTTTTCAAATTTCTATTCAATTAAACATAGTGGTGTTGTATCATTCTGGTTTTTATTTGTTTAGAATTGTAGTCTAATAAAAAGAGTTTATAAAGGAGTATATATTCTGGCGTTACCACAGAGACGGTTAGGTGTTGAATGGTAAACTCCACTTACTGCTTGGGAAGTAAATCGTTTATTATTTTTATAAGGTATTCATTCAGGTGGGTAAGCCGTTACTACTAACTGCTGCGCAAACACGAGGAAAGGAACCCGAAGAACTTCTTACGTAAGCTTTTGCGCACTGCTTAATTTTCGTTATCTCCTTTACTTTAAATGTCTTTATTTTTATACTTCTGGTATTGACGAACATAATATGCATAGGACGGATTTTGAGCGGGAACAGAGGCAACATTCAGAAAAACGTTGAGTAGTTTACAGATCTCATGGAATATCTAAATATGCGTGAGTGTATATGCGATCCTTTATTGTACCATGAATGGACGATTTTCATCTTCACTCTTTGCATTGTTTAATCTGCCTCGGTATTGACTTGAATGCTCAGGCAGAAAGGCAATTCGGCACTCATCCATTTATAAAAGATTCTTAAGAATGCAAAAGCACATACGGTGAGTGGGTAAAATACAAGATTTTCGCGGTTCAGTTCATCAAATCAGTTGAATGAATAATTCTTTGAAAAAAACGAAAGAGACAACATTTAATTGTACACTTTCCGTCGCAATTAGCCAACCGGTCACACAAATGCTGATCGATAAAATCAATTTTCATTTGCATGCACTCGATTACATGAAAAATTTCATTTGCTTATTTATGATGTCTTTAAGTACTTGCGATCTAAATGAATGAAATCGGAAATGTTGCTCATCGAGTGCGGATCGGAAAAACCTCGGAACTCGTGACAGACATAAGCAGATATAAACTGATTGTGCATACAGAAGCATTTGAAAAGTACATAAAAGCAATATTTGCTGTTATATAATCATTTGTTCGCACAGATGGAATCTTTCAAGTTGAGAGATTAAAATTTCGAAGATTTGAAAATAGGGATCTTAAAGGTAGTAAAACTAAGGATCGATTTGAGTGAGAAGACTCTATAGATCTGTAGTAATTCGTAGAAGCACTTAATTGTGTGAATTGGGAATAATACTTTGTAGTGGTGAGGTGAAACCGAAACTGGATTTATTTCGAACATGTGTTGCTGCGATTCCACGACTCCTTCCGGACTCAATGAGCCATGCGGTAAGGATGATTTAAACTTTAATAACAGTGCCAAATTCGATTGGAATTGAGGTGATGAATGGTACATATAGTTGGATTATTAAATAAAATCAGCATCAAGTAAAAGAGACTTAAGTATGGGGGGGGGGGTTGGAAGGAGGGAGGAGTCAAAAGGAGCTTATAACCGACGACATCGGAGGTTATGTTGATCAAGTGCAGTCGTTTTCTGTAACAAATTTACCAATTCTAAACAAACTTCTGAGGAGGAATCGAATTCTTTTCCGTAATCGAATTCGACGATTAGAATCGAGGTAGAAATATAAATATATACCATATTTCTCAGTTTTTAAGGAGCAATCATTTTTGCTAATTTACCCTTTAATCAGCGCTTGAAATACATGGGGAATTTTTTACTATACACCCCTTCGACTATATGTTCTCTCCAAGCAAAATATCGACTTCATAGTCCTCTCCTTCTTACTGTCCTTTTGCTAGCAAGTCTCTCTTCCTTTATACGAAAGCCAACTATTTCAGAATGACTGTGGATCAATGAAGGTGAGCTGATCAAATCCTTTAGAGAATTTAGTGCGTATGTAGGCTTTGAAGAGAAAGTGGAGCAAAATTGCGTAATCTAAATGGGCTCTAATAAAAATCATCAGTATATTTTTTCGTAAATTTTAATTATTTAATCCCTCTCCCTCCCATTCTACGCCTTTCACCTCCTTCATTTTCTTACTTAGGTCATCCCTCGAGAAGGAAGTGCAAGCTCTCTTGACACTTTGAGACGAAACAGCGGAATCTCTACAAAAAACACTCCTGGTGCATTCATTAAAGCACTCTAAAATGTCTTTAGTGGTGCCTGAATCAGGTCATCGTGAGTATCTAGATCGGCCTTGTTGACCAATTCTTTTGCTACGTTCAGTAATTTAAAGGAGAGGGAGGGGTTGAGGAAAAGGGGAGTGACCTATGTTAGAGGGTCTACATAGCGTAAATAAATGAGTAATGGTACTAATTGCAGGAATTGGTGGAACTATTAATTCGAATGAACGTGCATATCGATGAGGAGTTACGAGTGCATGCAGCACAGACGTTACAAACATTGATGGGGGAATGCATTGATTGGAGAGAGGATATTGTGCACACAATTCTTAATTTCCTTACCAATCATCTCCTTGTGAGCAATTTTTATTCATAACACAATTTTATACTCTTTCTTAAATAATCCTTTGAGATTGCCATCTCTTTATCACATTGTTTCCGCTCATTATTATAAATTCTTTGTTGGTAATCATTGTTTTTATAGTCTTTATCAACAGTGTGATTGTGAGTTTTGTTTTCATATTTGGTTAATGTTAAGGACGGCAAGGAGAAGGGGGAGGGGAATAATGGAGATTTATATTTTAGGCAATAATAGTGACGATTTGAGTTTGAAGTTGGCGGCGATTTGATTTATAAAAAGAAATAAAAACGAATTGCATCTAAATTGTTACGATCACAAATTTGTCTGAAATTATTCCCTTAAAAATGAATTAAATAACATGAACAGTTAAACATTTTCAATATTTAGCATTAATGACCATTGCTGAAGTATTGAATATTTGCTGTTGATTATTGTCGGTAATTGTTAACTTTTTAGGACACGTATCCCACTTTATTGGACTCATCATTAAGACTTCTCCATCAACTTATATTCACCTGGAAGACAGCCGCACACCTTGAACGCAAAAGAGAATTGAATGGAACAAACGAAAAGGAGAATGGCTTTGTAAATCCTCTCAAGTGAGATCTTATAACTGCTATTCTTTCATTTTGGCGATTTTCTTTAAGGTTTTCGGTAATATTAATCACATTTCTCTATGCTTTTGCTCGTATTTAATTTTTATTAAGTTTTATTATATTTATTTATATTTCTTATTGCAACCCGAGTAAACAGATGCTATTAAAATATTTCATTGCTTATTTAGCTTCCGGTACGATTCTTTTCGATAAGTTTTATCAGTGATATTAGTGCTTACTTATCGAAAGTTTTGGTGTGTATTAAAAATATATTATTTTTAAACATATAAAACTTGCAGGCGTGCATTCGAATATTGTTAGACTTTAATGAGTTCAATGAGGTGATATAGTGATATAACTAATAGGTGACAAATACGATGGTTCAGGTGTTATCAGTGGAAGAGGGGTTCGGGGGGGGGGAGGGAGAGAAAAGGAGAAATGAGGAACTGCAGCGGTGATTCGAGCTTCAATATTTCGCTTATCAGGTAAAGGATCTAATCAATATCGCACCATCGTTTTATTACAGGATGCAAATCTCACCTTTACTCACCAATTCGGTTGCATTGGCACTGCACTCGGTCGAGGGTTTCGCTTTAGCGATGATGTGCCAGTACAGGACTCAATCACGTAAAATAGCAATCAATATACTCAGAGAGGTAAGGCTATTGTAAAAGTTCAAGTATTGTGACTGAGCCGAATAAATCCGAATAAGGCGGGGGGGGGGGGGGGCAGGTTACCTTGTAATGAAAAATTTTGATGAGAAACATCAGAAAACCATAAAAGGGGCAAATCCATCCTTTCCATTCATTCTATAAGAAAGGGAGTATTTTTTTGCCAAGTTGACTGAAATCTGAGAGTTTCTCACAATCTTTTCAAGAAAGAGGAGGGAAGGGGGGTGGGGGCAGTTTGGATGATACGACAAATATCTTCGAATTGCTCATGCTTGCATTCAATAGGTGAAATCTAATCAAATGTGCATTTTGCTTGCTTCATTCACTGTTGATCGGACGCTCATCGATGAAACAAAAATGATTATTATGCTAGTGCGTTTATTGTAATTCTTTATTTATCTTTATTTGGATTTCGCTTATATAGCGGATATTATTGATATTTCTTTGTGGAATTTGTGCAACTCAGGTGAGGCAGTTACTGTTGTTGGTCACTCCACAGCAACACGACAAACCGGTCATCGAGGTGTTGGACAGTGCCACCCCCTACGTTATTAACAAGTATATCGAACATGTTCCACTCTCCGAACGGGTTCGTTATTTCTCAATATGTTATTATAAAAAGTGTTATGTGAAACTTGGGAACATCGATGATCACTGTGAAAAGTCTCAGCGGCGACTTTCTTTGAAAAATATAGCCCTATCTTTAGGAATCTGCGGCAGAAATTTTTTTTTAAGGAGCACTTTCGAGATTTTTTAATGATCTGCTTTGTATCATCCTTCATTTAGCTCATTTTCTCCAGAAAGATAACTGACATCAAATCGAAATCTTACGATCTTTCCATTAAATATTTTTGTTCCACTATGTGAGAAGTTCAGTCAGAAATGCGCACAAAACATTCATTGTAAAAATTCAGGATTTAATATATTGCTTGTTTATTTGATTCAAAGTACGGGGTAATTGAACTTCCACTGATAGGTCTTCAAAGAGAACCATATCTGTTCCAGAGAAAGAATCTTTCTCAAAGATATTTTCTCGTATTTTCTAATGTATCTAAGTTATGGCAGGTATATCACGTGTCCTGGGCACCACTTAATAGGGTCTTGCTAACGGGGTAGGGAGTACCTTATGGCAGTCATCCAAAAGATAGATACCGGATATTTAGACAGATGTCTGAACTCACTTCAGTCATTTCTCATGATAGACCTGTAAGGGATGCTCCTGACTTCTACAGTGCTTTGTGAAACTAGGAAACATCGATGACCACTGGTGGAAAGCTTCTATTTTCAGCAATTTTGGAATCAAGACTTCTCATCGGCATCCGATAAAATTGGTTGTATTGAAACCGATAACTGCCTGGTTGGTGTTTTAGCAACTTTTATAAACGTTATGAATATATTTTTGATTTTATAGCTTGTTCAAGCGAGTGAGATTATTTGTTAGAACTAGATTGCGCATTGTCACATTTCATTTGTTGCTTATGACTGTCCGAAAGCTGAACATCATTGGACATCGTTTATCATCCATTCCCTTCACTGTTGTCTTTCCTATAGCTGGAAGCATGTGCTTCCCCTTCCCAGTCATTTCCCTCTCCTTTCCCCTCCAAGCTCCTCCCATCGGCCCTTGAAATCCTACTATCCTTCGACCTAAAATAAGATCGTATCGATTGGAACCATGCGAAGGAATGAAGTCAAAGCCACAAGAATGTAGTGTCTACGCACTAAACTGAAAGTATGAGAACCATGCAACATTTTAGGGAGGAACGATATCTGAGTGCACAGCAAAAATGAGAAGGAATGAAGGGTTTTTTGCTGGAAAACAACTGCTGGCAGAAGCTCTATTAACTTTCTCCACCACTTACCCGAAAAAGCGCACGTAGTCTTCATCAAGAGATGGGACTTGGGGAAAGGAGGGCTGATTTAGTTTGACCTTAGATGACCATTCGATGAGAAAAAGCAGCTGAAGGGTAGGAATTGCCTGGTTTAAGCTTCATCAGTGTAGATCAAATCTGAATATACTGACAGAAAACAGTTGCGCAATGAGGTGCTATGACTATGCTATTGCAGTTGAGAGTTATGGATGAATTTACCTTGTCATCGTTGTAATGTATTTATCGTCAGGTGAATAGTGACCGTGGCAACGAGTATTTCTACTGGGATCCATGGGCATGTGCTCTATCAGGTTATTGCGAGTATCAGTTTTTAATAGCGCAATGTCCAACTGCGGTGTTTTACGCATGGCCCGTAATTAATGTACGCCTCAACGCATGCAACAGTTTCGTTGATCCAAGGTTCTTTATTCACTTTGAATTAATTTTGAATTGTTTTTGATGTATGCATACCACAACTATGTGATGATTCTATAGACCCGTCCTATCATCGATGATTTGCAGTAGTAGCTTACTAACTGAGCTGAAAATGTCTCTTTCGGGATTCTTGTTAAATTTGCATAACATAACTCCCACTTCACTTATTTCATATCTACGTCATCACAGTCCTTAAAAGTGTTTTACTGATTTTTCATCTCTCTTCTAAGTTTCATATTCGAAGCGTAGGTGGTTCGCAATTAACGTTTATTCGGAATGCATTATCACAGCGCGGATAGATAAAGCTTTGAAAATTATGGCCATCATACGATGAAATAAAGGCAGCATTTTTTATCGCAATAATAGAAAATGAGGTTCCACTTTCTGTCGAATTTCGCAAAATACTTTGAAAGAATTTTTAAATTTCGGTGAAAGAATTTTACAAACATAATTCTTGGTCATGACGATCCATTTCTTCGAAAACTTCTTAGATTTTTTCATGATAACTATCGATGTGCACAAAATTGAATATGTTTATGGCCTCTATAAAAACTCTTTGTGATAATGGGAATGAATTAATTTAGCTGATGAAACGCATAGCACATGTTTTATTTAAAGATTTCTTGAGTGGGATTTATTGTATGCGACCTGATTGCACTGTTTCAATGACTATTAATATTTGTTCTGATATGTTATCGTTTTGGGGGTATTTAAACTGATTTTGATGGCTGATATGTAGGCTCTGCAGAATGATGAAAACTGACCATTTTACTTTTATGTTGTCTATCAAAATTTAAAAATTTGCTCAGTCATCGTGTTGGGAAAATACTCGATATTTAAAGGATTACCGGGCCTGAAAGTTTGTTTGAGCATTGATTCGGCTAATCGCCCAGATTTTATCGGATGGAGTGGTTCCACTCACTAAGACCTTTACTGTGTGTTTATGTAGTAACATCTTTATGCTTATACATTATGTAGAATATATGCATCCCACGAATATAATTGATGAATTTATCTCTACCGTAGGTAATAAATGTTGCTTTGTGGTTATAGTAATCCTCAAAACGAGAGTCGTGCATCTCTATTGCGCAGTTCGAAGAGCAAAGGCACTGCATCGTCGGTGTGTGGCGAATCGTTGGGACAGGATAGTTATCTTTCATTGTGGCAGAAATATATCGTGATGGCGTGTGCATTGGCACCACCACCACCCAACTCTGTGAGCTCAGTTGCTCGCAGTTTCTCTCCAACAACATCGTAAGCATTTCCCATTTATTTAATTATTTGAGTAATAAATTATTTCATTTTCTTTTTTTAATCTGATTGATAATCGATAATCTCTCATTATAAATCCGATACGCATGACTGAGATGTGTCTATCGTCTGACAGTGTAATAAGCAACATGTTAGAAATCGATAGGCTCGAAGTTATATCGAAGTTTTATTCCATTCGTAACTCTATCATAAAGACAAGCCTGTTTTGAAATGAGTGCAAATTAACGAAGGTCAACAATGTTTATGAACTATTTACGGATGGAACGGTGACGTCAAAAGACACTGTAAGCTACCTTTATTGCTGTATTAGTTGAAATTGGATTTATGCTCACTTATATTCATCGATAACATACCTTTTGCAGGGGTCATTCAGTAGAGACAACGCTAAGCGAAATTATCGATGAAATAAACTTGCTGATTTTATTATATTTTAGCAGTTAAATATGAGGAAAACAAACGAAATTCTTCATGCATATGTCTTCCTCAACAAATGCAGAATGCACATAACGTGATTGAAACAACGTCTACTTTAACGGAAGATAGTTCCCATAATAGCAGAAAGATTTGTCATCGGGGTACGTCCACTTAGGCTCTTCTTATATTTGCTTCTTACGTATCAAGGATTGAGCTAGTTGCGATCAGAGGTGAATTTATGGTTGGCATTTGTGTATTCAATTCGTGTCGATAACGCTACAGGAAAACATCTTGACTTAGATGAACGTTTTTTTGCAATAAACTGCTGATGAAAACGATTCTCTAGAAAACTCTTATAGATAGTTGGGTGATTGACAGCAGGCTGTAAAGGAAAAGGTTTGGGGGGGGGGGGAAGAAGAAATATAGCCAGGTCGGATCGAGGATCATTGTCAGTGCCTACAACGAAGGTTGACTTTTGGCAGATAACTGGGAGATGACTGAAATGCGGGACTTTTCGTAACAGTGCTTATCGCTTTCTTTCTTTAGTTCCAGTGGAACTGGATTTATTGTGTTGATAATCCACCCTGGCTCTGTTCCTCCTTATGCCTCTATCCTTCCAACCATTTAATAGTTAAAAAAGTGAACAAATATTTCTTTTAATCAGTGTGCTTATTAAGCGATTTTAATTATAGACTTGACAATGACAGCGTGTTCCGATCGTTGACCTCTTCAGTGAGAGGACCACGTGTCCCTACTAGCTCGGCGTCTGGATTTTATCAGAAAATTGTTGCGATGCTGCGATGGGAGCAAATGACTGATATGCGAGATAGTGTTGTATTGGGTGTTGGATCAACCAATCCTCTTGCATTTGAGTTTGTGCTTTGCCTCGTTATCACAAACTTTAGCAAACTTGTTTTGTGTTATGAAACATTTTTATAACAAATATTGTCTAGATTTTGATGATTTTATTAGATTTTCATTGGTCTCATCAGCTTACCGATTGGGGGAAAGAATCTGATAAGGGCGGAACCCTTAAAATTGTTGTTTTAATGTCTGAAATCTTTTCTTTTTTTGTTGGAAAGATGCAGGAGACGGTTCTGAATTGTAAACGTTTTTTATTCGTTAAATTTTCTTTGTTTTCCCTCTAGGTTCCATATCCCAGTTTGTGCTCTTCATTCGGCTGCTAGAACCAATGATCTCCTATTCCAATTTTTAGGATTGGCCTTTTTTTGAGTTTCTAGATCGTTGCAACCTTGAAATGGTTTATGCTTTTTCACAGGAATACCATCTCATTCATTAATTAAAGCGTTTAGAAGTCTGCTTGATGAGATGAAAGTTGTATTGCGAGAGACAATGGAAAGGAAGACCGATAACAATGCGAGAAGGAAGAGAAGAAAAGATCTATTGCGCCTGCAGATCATTCGCGTACTGCAAGTATATCTTCACTTCCCCATTGCTTTTTAACGATGTTTCACTTGTAGGAAAGAGTAATTCAGGCCATCAACAAGGTGGCTTCTTAATCGAGTGATAATCTATTGCTTATACGAAGAAGAATGTGATGGGAGGGGTAAGGGCGAAGTCTGGTAGAGGGGCGAATTTTCTGTTGTAATAGGTGTGAAACTAATCGGACTTCCTTTCCTTCGTTAGTGTCCCCCACCTGTTTCCTGTTGCAAAGCTCAAGTTTTCCAAGTCTCACCACCCATATTCCCAATTAAATAATATGTTTTTTTGATTTTATTTGTTTTTTCGGTGGCAGATTTGCTTAAAATGTTGTGTACAACATTTTAAGCAGCTGTTATGCCAATGTTTCTTTTTGTAATTGACGATTAAACTCGGGATTTGTTTTAAAGTATCTATCATGTCGTTATCAAGTCAATAATTGCGATATGGTCATTTGCACGTATGATGTCTTTGTGGCGACATGACCAAAAACTTTTAAATTCTAATGTAAGGTATCTGCGTCTTTGATTATTAGTTAAGAAGCGCGACATTGTATTTGTGCCTCTAATTTTTGTGCTGTTAACAGGTTGCAACGTTTCGAGGAGTTTTGCCCGTTTCCGGATGCATCGATCCAGAAAGTGGCCTTTGTCAAGTTCTCGTCGACTTTATTGAGTCAATGCGTCAGAATCTTGAATCAGATCAGGTAACGATTAGCAGTTCTCTTTCTTTCATACCTCTATGAAGTTTTTCGTTTCTCATTAGGTTGTTTTGAAAATTTAAAATTAAAATGAAAGATATTTGCCACTTATTAGAGAATGGGTTGCTTATTTTCAAAGTGGTTATCCAAATATTAAGATTTTCCCTTATCAAGCAGGTTTAGAGATCAGTAAGCAATTAAATATGGTTTATTCGCATCGTTATTAAAGTTTCATTCTTAAACGTGAGACTTTAGCTGAAGAATAGTTGCTCAGTGAAATTTGTGTGTGAAATATACGAATGCTTTCAGTGATTGATTTAAAGTGTGACTCTGGTTTTATGTGTTATAGGACCCTAATGAACCTCTTTTTATTGTCCTGCAACTGATCGCTTTTAATTTTTTTCCCCTTAACAAGTAGATACTCAAATTTTATTTCATTTTTTGTTTCACTCCACATTTTCGCTTTTCGTATAATTTCTTCTCATTCCTCATTTCTGGATAGATTGACTTAGCCGAAATTGATAAGAGTCGGCCGTTATGTGCGTTGATATTCCCTTTTTCTTCGAGATTCTCCTTCGAACTACACCATCTCTGATCTTATATTGATGCTTTCTTTATTTATATGACGAAGTATACTTTATCGAATATCTATTATCAGGATCGAGATGTGGCATTATTGACGAATCTACGCTTGCACTTCGCAAAAACTATCGCACTGCTTATTAACAGTATATCGCGTATGTTTTTCATTATTCATTCATAAATCAACTTGCACGCTCTTTTCTTTGTTTATCTTTCTATTCAATATTCTAATTGCTGTGGTTATTTTGTGCTGGAAAGGGCATATCGTGACAATGTTTTTTGCATCTGAAATAATACATTAATGATTGTGTATGCATCGAAGAAAAACATTTGATAGAGGGCATATCTTTTCTATACTTTTGTAGTGATTTATTGAAGTGGAGAAATATTGTTGTTACGCAAGCAACTAATCATCAGATGTTTTTAATAAATTATAAAAATGACTATGGATATCGGTGGATGGGGTGAGTTTACTTTGTTGAGCACATTGATGTTTATTTATAGCTGATAAACGCCGCAATTTGATTGCCGGTGATAAGAAACAGAGTCTATTCTTCCTCTTCACGTCATGGTGCAGCAGAAGCATCGCCTCCAATGACCGTAGGTCAGTGCAGTATCGTAGAGCGAGGTCCGTTTGTGTTGTGCTTTCTACCCTCTTTTTTGTTTCCTTATTTTTCTTCTAGTGTTTATTCACCTCACTCACCACTTGTTTAGTAGCATTTTAAAGTAATTGTGAATCGCCCACATGTGAAGACTTTATTCTAGATTGCAAGCGGAGGTGAACAAAAAATCAGAGTTTGGATTAGGATGAAGGGCGACGTTTACAGATCGATATCAAATAGGATGTGAATAGTTTTTGCATTGAAGGGGAGAGGGGGTAAGAGGCGCTTTTGTCATGCTCACTAATAGTACCTTAGTATTATAAACTCCTTCTAAATAAAGCCAAAACTTTAGATGCGTAGGCGAATAATTTTCACTGAGGAAATGATACACTTCAATGAGATATGCTGATAGCTTTTATCGTGAAAATTGAAGTCTCAACGTGTTCTGCGAAAATTGCGTTTTCATTGTTGCGAAAATCTCAGTGTATTGTTAATTGCTTAGTTTGATCGCTGTTGGTGAGATGATGAAAAGCTGCTCATCCTCAGGCATTTTCATACTTACTTATATCGTTGTTCTAGGCAGTGCTCGGTTCTCGGAATTATAATAGGCTTCTGGCTGATTGTGTTTGATTTGCTTTTTTTTTTTACGAAATGGGCTTTCGTCTTCAGAAGTCGATTTCACTTTTTTGTGCGTTGCAGAATCTTCTTCATTCTGCTCCTCTCTCTAGCTTTATCTTCCGCTTTTCTCCCATTTCCCCCGAATTTCATTTCAGAGGGTATTTTATGGGTTAGAATTGAAAATGTCAATATGTGTGACTGATTTTTTAAATCGAAAAAATTACCAATAGTTATGAGATAGAATCAATCGACTCTATTGACTTTCCTGCTGCAAGTATTGAAATGTTAGCTTGAGTGCAAAGATCGAGCGTTGTATGTGTTGCGTAGTTTGTATCGTTCGTTGAATACTCGACGAGCTGCTTGTTGATTATAAAGAAATGGTGGAGATGTGTACGCTATCATCTACTTCATGCATTTTGGGTACGCTTTTTATTGTTTTGCAATGTTTTTTGCTTCAGCTTTCCACACGCTTCTTTATACTCACAATAACACCGATGTGAATGGGAAGGCATGAGTGTATCGATGCTAATGCTGGTGTTTCATCGCTGTCTTGCATGACTCTCTAATTGTTGTTGTGTAATGTTGTCTATGTATGTGGCAATGTTGAGTTTTAATTGGCGTTGAAATAGCTTCTAGTATATAGACATACTTGATTTGATCGCTGAGATTTGATTACAAATGCTATTCGTTGGCGATGTTATTATTAGCACAAGTATACTTTATAATTTAACGTTGTTAAACGCTTTTACTAAGTTTATGTAAGTCTATAGTGTGAGTGTCGTACAGACTATCTCATAAATGTGAAATCGAGTTTTCACGTAGCCTCATTCTCGTCTCTTGGCTGAGTTTTGTGGTTGATCGAGAATGCAGGCTGTAGTGATTGACGAATTCGGTGACGAACTACTTTCAGATTTTGTTTCCTTATTTAATTAGCATCCGTCGATTCCACTGTAAAATCCAACTTATTTCGCTTAAATTAGCAAATTCCACTTAAAACTTGCTGAATAATGATAAGCCATCAATTATTTCTAAGGGAATGGGACTATTGAAGTTTGTAGAATGTGTAGACGGTGAAGTTGAGCTTCTAATTGTTGAATCTAATAGATTTTAATGCAGGCGTGAAGGTGAAGTGGGAACTTATGTTGAGCAACGTGCCGTTGAGGCAATGTGCGCTCTTTTATGCTGTGGTCCCATCTTCGAGTCAACGAAATCAATAGGAGAGGATGGATACCTCTATGGATGGCTGGAAACTCTACTTGATTCCACTAATCCCACAGTAAGTAACGCAGTCATTTTTTTATTCTTGCACTTGTCCAGATATCATCCTAATTCTTTTAATATGCATAACAGGAATCATTCTACAAAATCCCTAAGTCCTCCACACCATCTTCGCACTGCCCCTCCCTTCCTTCCTCACCCCCCCTCCCCTCCCCCAGCATTCATCGGTTGGTTATGAGCCGAATAATCACGCGTTTTTTTGCTAGTGATAGTGATTTTGACGGTTTATGAATTAGTAAAAGTGATGCCAAGAGGATTTCATAACTTTTTTTTCAAAGTACTGTTTGCTGCTAAGTGTGATACTGCTGACGATACTATAGTAATTTAAGTTGCTTTCAATACAGCTTACATTATCAGTGCTAATCGTTACCACTAGTACTAGTGTTACTGTTAGCGATAATACTAATACTAGTATTGGATTACTACCAGCAATATTATATTAATTAGCAGTAGTACTTAAAGGATTGCTTCTACTACCCATTATTATTGGCTGTGACAAGTGACACTCTTAGCAGGCTTAGGTAATACTTGGTAAATAATAGGTTTTCGACTACCACTAATACTAGTAAATAATGCGGTAGCAAATAGTAACATTAGCAGTTAATATTGATAGCACTTGCACTTGTACTAGCTAATCCCAGAAGTAGTACTAATATTACCACAAACAACATTGTTTGTTTCGATTATTGTTAGTAGTAGCATTGCTATTAACGGTTATTTGCTTGAGCAGATAAGGCCATTCAAAATGGTCGGGTCAGATCAGGTAATCATCAAGGACTGTGTCAATTATTAGGTGTTCGTGACTTGAGATTCCATTTAAAAAAGTGTGGAAGGTTTCGCCGAGTCGGGAACCGTTGAACGAGCATTAATTTGCGTGCTTTTTATCCGAGCTTTTCATTTTAAGACAAAAAAATTTGCGGACGAAGTTAAGATTAGAACATAGAAAAAAACTTGAGGTTAAAGAAACATGCGGGGAAAATTCGTGAACCAAAGTCCGAGAACATGGAAACTCCACTGCTAATAATTCCGAGTGTGAAAAAGGGGCCGTTGATTTCCTTGACTTTGGCTGTTTTTTCAGCGGTAAGCGGACTTCCAGTTCGACAACTCGGACTCAGCTCCCAAAGTCGCTTACCGCTGACCATTGGTCATTTCTCACAACACTTTTTATCTATGATGCGTTTGAAAGATGATCACGTCAAGTAGAATTAGCAGTATGCGATGTCGATTTGTAGTTGGAGAAACTGGTGGAATCGACGTTAAGTATAATGTTGGATCTTAACGACGAGACAGCACAACTGCTTGACTGGACAGTGAATGTGTGCTATTCGAAGGCGGCACCCGTTGCTGCGAAGTGCTTCCGTGCACTTGTTATGCTCTTCTCAAAGAGGTTATTTTGCAAGATTTCTATTCTCCGATCCCTCAATGACCATCGCCTACAGACGCAATATTCGCGAATGCTCTCTTTCATTTTCGAACGTAATGCCATTAATTTATATGGCTTTATATTAGTTTATATGACTGCTTGCATTCGTTAATAGTTGGGATTGCATCGTTGCTTGTTTATATTTAGCTTTTATATGCTGTGCCATGAAACATTTCAAGAGGGGGATATTTGCGTTCAGCATATTCATTCGAAAATATTTGAATCGTCCCTCTCCATCATTTCACTCACTCAAATAAGTTTGAGATGTAGAGAGGTGCCTTCCACTCTATACGATTTTTATCAATACCAACTTTTAATCCGTAAAGGAGAAATTAATAGTAAGTGTTAATAAAGATAACAAAGGTGTGAACTGAGTAACAAAAACAACTAAGGACCAATAACCGAATTATTGCAGGGAATATCCTTGCGAATTTGATTCACTCTTCGTGCTCTGTCAAATGCTAGCAGCAGACAGCGATTCTTGTGTATCGGAACCAGCAGTAGAGTTGTTGCATTTGCTGAGGAGGCAATTCCTCGATGACTCGTTAACAACCGCGCATGCCGAATCCGGAATGCACAACTTCTCTACCAATCAGCTAGAAGTTTGCAGACTTTTGGCGAAGACATATCCCAAAATAACGATGTCCGTCTTTTCAGGTTAGAAAACTCTTCTCTTATTAATATTGCTTAATTCATTTTTGCAGAGAGACTTAAGATGACTTTCTTCCTATCGAATTGATAGACAGAAGTTAAATTTGCTCAGCATGTGGTGTGCTTTTGTATTTTTCCTTCTCTTTCAGTATTCTTTTTGAAATAAGTTGGTTCTATTACACGATTTCAAGTCTCTAAACACTCACTCTTATTTCACGAAACACTATGTTCGGCGCATTTTTCAATTGAATTGAATCAAATCGTTTGTTTTTTTCATAAGGAGGCGTCAAATAATTTCTCAGATATTCAGAAAAAATTGATTGATTTTTAATTATGCTTTCTAGAAAGAGACATTTATGAATAAAAAAATTCTTTCGATGCACTTTACAAAGCGATTGCTGGACTCTTATATCTCTTTAATGCGCTATTAATGTTATCTTTGAGCTATATAATACTCTCTTCTTCTACAATCATGAAACTTGGAGGTGATTAATGTGATATTATTGTTTACCATATATTTTCCATTTCAGAGGTATGTGCTCGTGTGGAAAGTGCCAGATCTAATCGACGTTCAGCTATTCTCACACTTCTTTCTGCATGGGTCGAAAATATTCAACTTGTTGATTCGCATGTACGCATTTTACTTATTCCATTTATTTACTATAAGCTCCTCTGCTTACGAACCTTCAAGCAACCGGCTATCAGCTCTTATTTATAGAGAACAGATGTGTTAAGTAATCGTCTGCTATCAATTTTGGTTTATAGTATTCGCTGATACGTTTAATCTTTTATGTGTAGTGTTCAGCGTTTAAAATTAGTTCATTCGTTAATACGAACTCTATAGAGACAACATAGGTATACAGATAAACAGAAGTTGTATTCGATGAGGGGTGTGTAAGAACACATCCCTCACCGACTACTTTTGAGCACCACCACACTTTTGGGGTTACTTATTTTCTTAGTTGAAGACGAGTATGTATATTGAAAATGATTTACATCGGAAGCATTCGCTAAACTCTTTGATTTATGAACCTGTTGAAGATAATTAGGCCAGATGTGTTACGTAAATAATGAGATCTTCCAATAGGCAATTCTTCCGGAGAACACATAATTTAAATTCTACCCAAGTATTTTTATTTTCTGGCTGATTTTATTTTCGATTCAAGTGAAGTAGGAAGGAGTCATAAAGCAGTTAAGTGAAAGATAGAGCTCCTTATCCTTAGGTGAAGTGCCGATATTCCATGTTCTAACGTTATTCATTCTCCTCTACTCTTTCTCCATACTGAATTGACTGCGGACAATGTTGAACTTGCTAAAGACACACTTATAGGTGGATTGCTCTTGCGACATCATCGATAACCAGCAGAAGACGACTGCAGAGTTGAAGCAAAGGACGGAGACTCGAGGATGGGGATCCGAAGAAGCGACGCAGCTCATTCTCAACAATCTCTTGCATATTACGGCAACGCTGTCTGTGGAGCACTCCAGCGAGCTCTCATTACTGTGGAATACTCTCGCCACTTCGCATCACTCGAACTTGCCTATCATTATCAACTATCTTTTCGTCATGGCTTCATTATCACCCGATAGTCTTATGCCATATGTTTCTTTTTTATTCATTTAATCTTTGAGCTTATCTCTTCATTTACTTAACTGAGGGAATGCTTTAATGCTTTCAGATTTTATTGCAGTGTTTCCGATCTTTAATAATCTCGAAGAGAGCTAGTAGAATAATTTATTGATGCACATATGCTCGGTCTGTATACTCTGAACAATGAAAGATGTTAAAACATCTGTTCTCGATGACAATCCTCCATAGTAAAGCCTAAGCAACTAACACATCGAGATGTATCAATTCTGTACTCCTGCAAAAATACATTGGGCAATGTTCTTGCATAAAATTTAGATGCGGCGTTGAGGTTGAAGTGAATAGTAAATGCCCTGTCAAGCTTCTCTTTGAATCGATTGAATATTCGACGATACTTTCGTCGATGATAAAATTGTTGATGTTTATTTACATTATCGAGTGAAGTGTAAGAACATTGTAAAGTTATGATTCTATTAAAGTCTAAATTCTTTTTTAAAGGGATATCGAACGAAATATCAAAGTATTGTGAGAACTTCCAGTTCTGAAACAATAAATCATCGATATAGATGAGAAGGGAAGAGAATGATTTCCTACGCAGTGGGATGCGAATTTCCTAACGAAGTTTTCCAACGTATTGAAGTAACCGGTTGAGCCATTGTGCATGAGATATGGAACTATCGACGCTACTCTGTGAAATTGCCAACATGCAAATCGCAATTCTTCCTAGTCGCTTTCATATTTGTTATAACATCCTATTGGACCTCAAATTTTTAGCGGAATTTTCTTTGCAGAAGAATGCATAATGTATATTATAGACAAAACGCGTTTGCTGTTTCCTAATGGAATCTAGTGCAGTACAACTTGTGGATGCACTAATGTCACATCTGGAAAACGTCAACGAGCAATTCAACGTCAATCTAGAGCGTTGTGAAATGCCGCCGTATTATCGTTGGCAGAGTATATCCGATTTCCATGAGAAAGACAATGGTGAATGCGAATCGAGGAGTCATTCGGTCGATCCAGCCGATACTAACGCTTCAACGGTTGCTGCCAGCGAGTTAATTGCACCACCCAAACAGGTATACACTCCTTATCTATAGATTTTATAAGGGTGATTGAAAATAAGAGCTTGAAAAAGCTTTGCTGCTAAATATCTTCAACTTTTATTCGTGCTTTCCTTTCTACAAGTAATATTCTTGGATGCAGTATAGTAGTTCAAGAAGAATAAGGATTGAAGGGTGCATGTTAGAAGTTCTTGTTGGATTGTTAATCAGCGGTCCGTTGTTTCGGGCCATGAAACTTTTTTTGTTCTGCAAAATGGATACGGCACTTCTCATGTGCATATTATATCATACTATGTAAGTCACCTTTTAGTTGAGCGTCGCAGAGGACGAAATAGCAGATGGTGTCAATGAACTTCCGATGCCTGCATATGGTGGTCATTACTCGGTACTGTCATCGCTGCTTCCTCCAACAACACAACCGGTTGTTTCATTCTCAAGGTTATCGTTCGATTATTTTGAAGAGACTGCTTGTATCTGAATGAGAGTGGTAAGAAGTAGAGGTCGATTTAATCAAGAATTAGGTCTTGTATAAGTTTAACTAAAACATGTGACTAACTATTTGAAATATTATAATGCTGCTTTTTCCATCAATAAAAGTGGCGATTCTTTTGAATTTTCGTTTTTGTCCTACAAGTTTATTAGGTTTTGTAGAAAAATACAGTTTCAGATCGGATTGCTTGATCATTCAGTGTTATGTTCACAGAGTGTTTGCAAAGTTTTTTTCTCATTTTTCAATCTGGAAGCTGAAAACTCTAGCATTTATAGAATCGAAGCTGTTTTGAAGGAGAGGTGGCAGCAGTCTCATTTCTATCTGTTGTTTGTTTTTTGTTATCATTCGGAAGACTCTTGTAGCGTAGTGTAAATGTTGTGCTGTCATGAACATACTAGTGAAAGGAAGCTGTATATATTATCCACTGCCACCGTGAGACCAGTCTCCTAGAATAGAAAGGAAGGGTGCTATCGTTTTATGTTGCAAAGAGATGATTGTATTATAGAAGTAATCTGGGATTAATGCATCTATGTGATTTGATTCGATGCGGCAGTAATGTGGAGTGGCGTGACCACGTACCGATGGTGCTACATGTGGCCGTACTCGGGCTCGACTCCCTTCGGCCGTCAATATGTGCCCACTCAAGACAGGCTATCATCAATGTTGTCCTTCTGAATGCCTCTGAATCCGTTCCTGTAGCACAAGTGGCGAACATTCTGCTCAGCAATCAGGTTCGTTCTTGATCACGACTGACCACTCTAACTAATAGTGATTGCAATTCACGATGTATTATAACGATAATTTAGCTGGTTGTATTTTTTCTTTGACACAACAGACGAGTGCAGTATCGCTTCCAAATTGGTTGTTACCGAATCTTTGAGATGTGCAGTGCTTCTGCTTATATGATTACTACTGATACTCTCTGTGGCAGTGCGGCAATGTGCTAGTGATGAAATCGTCATCATGCTGGAGCACGCTGGAAACAGTCAGAGAATAATCCCTCTATTTTCCGTTTATAATGATTCGGTCTTTGTTCAGAGTTGATTTCTTCATTTGAATGTTTTTGAATATTGTGGGCAATGGATGCAAAAAAAGATTGCTGATAAAATGCTGGAATGTAAAAGTCCAGTGTTGATTTTCGAAGTGAGTCGTGCATCCTGTAATTTCTAAGTTGCCCCTTGCCCTCCCTTCCTCCACCTCCCTGTCACTATCCTACCTTCATCCACCCTTGTCAACAAATGAAATTAAATTCCTCCATGTGCCACTGCAAGAGTACACCTGGAAGTAACTGTTGTATGGCGCGGATATCGAAATTCTTTCAATGAATGCATTGTGTGCATGTTTACCACATCCGGCGTCTTTCTCATATTGATCGGAAACGCGTTTTATAAAATCCCCATTGAATGCGATCACGGTTAACCCTGGCAACGACCGCATTTTGTGGCTGATCCTGCTCACGTTATCAGATTTTGTTTAGATGAATGTAGAAGAGAGAGGTACTTCGTTGGCGGTGGCGGAGGAATGTCGTGCGGAGAACTTAACACGAGGCGAGACGCCGACCTTCTCATCGATGAAATTCTCTGAGTATCGTCAGATGTTGCTTAGAAGCAATGCGCTCTTCTCATCAGAATCTGATCTTGTTCAAGCGATCGTGTTCTGTATGTCAGAAAAGTATGTTCTCGTTGTTATTCGATATACAAGGTCTTTATTTATATGAAATCTCTGCGTTTATTTGTTCATTTTATTGCTCAAAAAGAGGCATCTATGGTATTTATTGCAGTGGGACCACTAACTTAAGCAAATATCGTAGGATGATCGATTATGGGGAATTGCGAACGTTCTCCGGTTCCGATTCTCTAAACGAAATCATCCTACTGGTGTCCAGAATTGCTAAACAGAAACTTGACGAAGATGAAATTCCGGTCGGAATGAGATTTTTCGAAATGAATGTTTTGCGTTGCACTGTGACAAACAGATAAAGAGAAAGAGAGAGCGAATCGAGTTCTCACTTCTAATATAGGTATATCGCGTTTAATTTCTAGTTCACTCTCGACGATGAGCACTTTCAATCCAGGAGTAAAGGAAATGCTGGGAAGGAAGGCATGAAAGAGCTCTCAAAATATATAGGGAGGAGTAATTACGGTTGACCTGGCCTTGCGAATAACTTTGTGATGATATGATGAGGGGCATATGTTTTATAGGATGGATCGTCCACTATGGGCTAACGAAGATGTAACGGTTCGTCAATGGCGGATTGAGAGTGCTGAGCAGTTGGGTTGTGTGGTGAGACACCTCGCCGAGCTACTCATCGAGAGTATTCCATTGTTAGCCGTTAGATGGACGCAATTGTCTATGGGAATGGCTCTTTCGATATCGAACAGACATATCGCTGGTCGATGTTTCCAGATCGCTTCTGCCCTTTGCCAGGTATTCACATATAAATGTACATTTTCCGATTGACGACTTAGTGCGGGGGCTGAGTTTCGGAAGCAGTTCGCAGGCGATCGCCAGGGTCAGTACAAGAAAAAGGAAAGAAAAGAAGCGGAAGGAAATAGTTGCACGTTTCAACACGCGGAGGTTTCGCTTTTAGAAATCCTTTAGATGATACGAGAGAATGAGTGATTCTGGCGAGGGAGTGAAGGCCCACATGCGTAGGATTTGGTCTACTTTAATATTATTAATTAGTATAGTAAAGTTTTCGAAATTGAAAGGCACGAATGACTCGATGAATTCAGATTGACCTGACAGATCCAAATTGGGTTTTTTTGCTCAGCCAAAACCCTCTAACGAGGTGTGATCTTTTGAAAATTTAACGCTATCCCACATCGAGAAAGCAAAACACAATAACCTCGAAAATTGCAAGGAAGAGTTATATAGGTCCATAGGTAAAATTTATAGGCCTTCCTTCTAGTTAGCGGATTGCTACCAAATTGCATTTTTTTAATATGAGGGGATTGATTGAGCGTCCATAAGTGGACAAGCGAATAGACATCGTAACCGCAAGTAGTAAAACCGTGAAATAGATAATGCTAAAACCGATTTTCACTTTTATGAAATGTTGGGTAATTGGTTCATTACTTGTTTTGTTCGTTTATTTTTCTTTCTTTCAACGTCTGGACGTCGAAAGGACGTTGTTCGTTGTTCTTTCTTTTTGTTTTTTCTTTGTTGTTTTCCTTTTCGCCGATCTTGTTGTCGACTCTGCAAACGGGAAGGTAAAAAAGAATCGGTCGTTTTTTGTAACGTATCATTTGCATCTTTTATCTTTCTGAAGTTTGATTATCTTCTAAATAAAACTTTTGGATGTCAGTCAGTGCATGTGAACCCTAATGTTTCTATTTGGTGCTGTTATTATTTGAATATTGAGGTCTGAAGCATTGTTGTTGGTGATGAAGCACTGCTCACTACATCACAAATTTGAGCACTCATAGCGAAGAGGAATTGAAAGAATTCTGTCTTCCTTAAGCAATGGTTGGGACATTCAGTGGAGTTTGAGTTGTTTTGCAATTTTTTTTTTTTTTTTGATCGTAGTTCACTCATTTCTTATCGATTAGCGCTGATTGCTTAGAAAAATGCTGATGTCTTAAGTTAAATTTTTGATTAACAGGCTGCAACTTGCTTAAGTTCTATAAAATATAATCACTATTCAGTTATATATTAATGCATTCCCTCATCTGAGCGATAATGGTTGATCATGTGACCATGTTCGTTATGATATGTCCATCACGACAATAATGAAAATCGTGGTGCTAGCATTTAAAAGAAATAATTTTCAGTCGCCATCACCATGGATTCCGGGAGTGTTGTCAAGGCTAGTGGAAACAGTGGGCGAGCAGCATGAAGATACGCAATCGTATGTGACTGATGTGATGTTATGCCTTCACACTACGGTGGCTCATCTTGCATTGGTACCTCAGGCAGTGCCCACACAGTCACCCCAACATGCTCGTTCCGTTTCATACACGCCTGCTCTATTGCGGCAAACTGCAATGGCAGCCGCATCGGCTGCTTTATCGCCTACTCACGATCGTAAAGGTACATATTCACTGAATATTCAAAGGAGAGAAATTATTACTTGATGCCGGTAATGGTGGATGTGTTTTTCAATTAGCAAAAAAGTAAAGCCAGACTTTGCAGGGACGTTGAGAAGAATTTTTTAGATAACTTCAAACTTGGCTGTTAGATGTTTACTTGAGAACATTATGCGCTCCAAAGCGGCTGCAATAATGTGCTAAAATTGACTGGATAAGCAGGAACTCGAAACGGTCCGTCCTTTCACCTCAATTGCTGATTGATAAAGCGGTTGTGCTTTTGTTTAGTTTGCTTTGGAAAAATCGACCAAGGAGAACAAGATGTGAAGTGAAGGCCGAAAGTATTTACATACATAAATGTATACGCGAAATACATACATACATATATATATGTATTTACATACATATTTATATACATGTTATTACTCATATATAATTTTCCCTTTTCGAAAGTTAAAATGGCCAGATCAAGTAACTCGGAACTGTTTAAGATGCAAATCATGAATTTTGGCCAGCAAAACTTGGATTATCGTTTTCTTAAAGCGTTGTTAGATAAGCAAGCCAAAAGTTTTCCTGAAGCATTTTCTTGATCGACGGCCTCTCAACGATTCGCCTTTTGTTGATCTGCGATGCACAGAGTGCTAGATTTAATGGGTTTCGCAGTTTCCAACGATAATAAGCGTGCGCGCAACGAACACAAGTGTGAAATCAGTTACATTTTCTTTTGTAACTTGCTAATTATGGGAAGGGAGTAGCCAGCTTCGAACAGAGATTCAGAGATTGCCCATGAATTCCTTTCATTTCGTTTCCAGCTGTTCCCTGGCACATTTCAAAAACAAGTCCTTGTCTGTCACTTCATCTATAACCATTGGAAGCTTTAGGCTGTATATAATGGAATGCAGATATTTCCGTTTAGCATTGAAAAGGGAAGTGTTGAATGGTTATGAATGAAGGGTGTACATCTTCTCTTTCCTTGGCATTAGCATTTTATGAAGAAGTGCGGCATTCAATGTTGATAAACGAGGAGCGTGAGTTGCCGTCGGGATTGACCAGAAGCAAGAGTGCAACGGCACTGAAGAGTGCAGAACACGGTGTGGGTGAGGAGGATCTTTCTGCGCTCTCTCAATTGCTGTCGATCGCTGTGGCAATGCTCGAATCGAATAATGATAACGAATATCTGCTCGCGTTACATCTTCTTGACAAGGTTATTATGCACTCTGCGTTGGCTTCGTTATATCACCTTTATATGTATCAATGGCAAGTCGTCTAATTATGATCGAACATTTCGAGAGATTTTGCACAGCATTAGGATTGTTGAAGTCGCCAGTCTATGAGTTCATCAATCGAAGATACTGTTGTCCGAGGCATGTAGAATGGCATTTCAGATGCTACCAACTTATAAGTCCCATGAAGTGTTTAGAAGCATTTTTGAAGAGTTAAAAAAAGAAAATGGCCTGGTGTAATGCTCCATTCAGGAGCGATACAAATAGTGAGTCGATCTGTTTGCATTTCTGAATGTTGTGATGGGATATCTCAGTAATGAAATGTCCTGTGAATGCAAAGAACGGAGTTGGAACTTCTGAAGAGTCGTGATTATCACCTTATTTTTATTAATATAATTAATTTCGTTGAAATTTTCAGTAAGGGTTGATTGTCGTTTATATTTCTATTGTTGAAATTAATATTGAAGATTTTGGATGCGGCAGGAACGGACAGGACGCTTTGTTTGCAACGATTATCTAAAACGGTTACTCAACTCGACTGGACTGCGTTTAGTGGCATTGTGGGGCTTGTCGTCAAAGGTATAACAAAATTCTATTCGTATCTATCGATTATTGCTCATCCGTTTATATCACAACAGTTATCCCGGCTGGTTCAATCAGTGTTTTGGTGAAAACTTCTCGAATTAAGAATGTGACCCATAATGAAAGTGCTGAGTGAGGAATTGTTTGAAAAAAAAGAAAAATTTCCATAAAGGCCGGCATTATAGGTATTGTAAAATTTTGCTTGGTATTTGTGCATTGACTTAACCTTGGCATATTACCTTAAAGGTGGGGATGAGTTTGGCAGTTGAAATTATTTATGTTCAGGGATGAGATTATGTACAGCCTTCTTTAAGTTAAATAAGATTTTAAAACAGAAATGGAAAATTGACAATAACGAAATTAAGAGCGAACGCATTGCCGCATAACATTGCAAATGTATGTGATTGTTGCACGAGAAGCGCTGTGATGAACTGAAGTCTAAGCAGTAAATACGCTATATCGGGAGCTACTGAACTCGACTGCATTGCCGAGGAGGATCCAGCAGCTTTATTCTTTGATCTCGAATCGCTCGCACAGAGTGTAGTAGAGGAAAGTTGAGGTTGTGGCTGTGACATACTATTGACGATGTTGATGTTAGCAGCAATAAGTTGT
Source organism: Baylisascaris procyonis (assembly GCA_037389465.1). Classification (NCBI taxonomy): domain Eukaryota; kingdom Metazoa; phylum Nematoda; class Chromadorea; order Rhabditida; family Ascarididae; genus Baylisascaris; species Baylisascaris procyonis. The sequence goes on along the minus strand of JAZARR010000154.1, from coordinate 1,564,138 downwards.
TTGCAGGGACGGTGATAGCGGCTGGTTACGAGCTGTCACTCTCATTGTTGGTGAAATGCGTCGAGGCGGTCGACGAACCGGCGATGGGATGTCCGAATGCAGTGTCGCTTATCATCTCCTCTGGTCTACCATTTCTGATGCTTAATTTTGATTCTCCCACTCCACTCTGCATCACGGTCGCATCTGCACTCGCTAATGTTAGTGCATTTTGCTCCTTTTTGCATTTCATTTCCACCAAGTAAAGTCATTTAAAATGTCATGAAAACGTTAAGGATATTAACCGTCTGGAAGGATTCCAACATATGACTTCCAGATCATTATTTGATACTGCATCTCGTTAATCATACGTGACATCTCGAATAATTGTGATTCTTTTAGTAATGTAATAGATAAGAAGGTTGTTCAAATAGCAATTCTTCATAGAACTTGCATGCAGAAATTGTCCCATTTAACTGAGACCATTTAACTGAGACGATCATTATTGAACGGAGAAGATTTATGAGTGGATAACTATGATTTGGAAATTTTCGTGGCAAGACCCAGCAGTTTTTTATTTTAATCTTTCTTCATTTTAATAGAGTCATCGTTGCTAGGAGATTCAATTTTGAATACATTATTATGAATGGGAGAGTGAAAGCTAACCATATATTATTTAAGTATGCAATAGACGTTGCATGAATGTTTTAAGCAAGTTTACTCGCATTGAAACTATTGTTTCGATTCATAGGTTTTTCTTTCTTTTCGTAACTCTTATGCTGACAATAAGGGAGTCGTGAGGTACTCATTTCAGTTTTTGACGACGAGGATCCCACAAGGAGATGGCGACGCAGGTGATAATCCGATCAATCACCTTTCTGCCGTGAGTAATTTCAGCAAATGAGATTTATGAGATTGTTGAAACATAACGCTTTATCTGTTCTCACAGCAACGATGCTCATTTTCAGCAATGAGAAAATACAAGATTGCTTTCTTTTTTTATATGCAAAACTCTGCAAATCAAAATTAGGATCGCGTTGCGCGTATTAATGAAGGTTGAACTAAGTAGAGGTATTATAAGTGGATGATTTCGTGTTACATGATTTATGAGGAAAGACGGAATAGAAAAATGGGGCGGAAGTGGAGTAGTGAAAAATTTGTAGATGAAACGTGGGAAATCATTGGTGAGAAAACGTGGAAAATGTGTCTTATTTATAATATGGGGACGCGCCGATGCATCCTAATGGTGCTGCTAGTCGAAGCCGAAAAATATCTGAATGCTTCGGGGAAGACGGAGTATTTCTTGACGTTCTTGATACTACTGAAAAAAACATGTTTTAAATGTCGTTTGCTTGCTTCTGTTGTTGTTTATTGACTACGTTCATACATACATCTTTGTATGTAGATGAAGAAATGAAACCTAAAAGTATTGCTTTGAGGTCGAAATTACATAAATTATATGCCGTTGAAGGAAATTGTATCAGTGAAAACGATGACTAGTGAACCACATAGTGATCTATAGAGTGAAATGTATTCAGCACAATTTATTTACATAACCAAAGCCTAAAGTGCTTGACTGCCGGATCCAGGCTTGGTTCCTTCAGGAAAGCGATGCATTGAAAGTGCTGCAAATAAAAGGCGACTTAGGTTGGAGTTGATGCAAACCCATCACTGAGGTCACTTGTAAATGGCGCTAAGTGTAAGCATATTGGCAGGATTTGGTCATATAATTTGTGGGGGAAGTGGTGCCCGATGGTTCTTTTTCAAATGCCCGACAATATTAAAGCGGCTGAGCTGTGTGTGTTGCGTAGGTTCACGCAGTTGTTAATTGTCGCTGCTGCTTGAGTGTGTGTGAGGGAGTGCAGTGCCACCTGCGATTTTGTCTCCGATTACCACCTTACGGTGCTCCCTTCACAATATGTGCCATCGTAGAAATCCGCTTACGCGAGGCATCTGTTGAGTGTGGAAATCTTGCACTGAGACAGCAAGCTTTGATGCAATGACCAGTAGTGACCATCCGACTGTATTGTCTCCACACCTCTATCAGATGTGTAATGGACGATGAAACAACAATCTAATCGTGGTCACAACGGCCATAATATCCTCTCGGAAGCATTTTAACGTTTCGGTATTAGCCTTTGGGTAATTCATTTTTTCTTTTGAACGCATATGAAAAAAGTAATTGTGTGAAATAAAAGAAAAATCATGGACTATTTGTAGCCACTAAGCTTAAAAGCTCCGTCTTCTTCAAAATCTCTTGCAGTATGTGACAGGCAACCTCCGTTTTGGTCTACCTTCGTCAGAAAGTGAGGGAAAGCTAAAGAATTTAGAAGTTTTTGGTTGCAATTGTAGGGACTGAAAGTTACGTTCTCATTCAAATTATTATGCATCTGGATGCAGGGGAAAGGAGGCTTTCTGCTGTATTTCACGTGGAGTTTCAGCTGGGAAGGTTCTAGATCCATTAAGAAATTTTTCATAGAAGCAAGCATTCGAAGCTGTTCAGGAAAATGAAAAACAGCTAACGAAATTCACGCAACGGAGAACATGAAAAAAAATTTTTAATTTTTAATGCCGTGAAATTTTTGCTCCTAAATATACCAAACTCTGTTTCACAACCCCTTCGTGCCGGTTTTTTCTTGACACATCCTCTCACCTCACCATTGCGAATGCGCGTCTTTTGGTGTGTTTAATTCGGGTGCATCGTATGTTGGTTGACCCCTGATTAGGAGTGCACTAATCGGCAAAGCAAGCTGGATTTTCTTTCAGATGATGCGACAATATGCGGAGCGTTGTTTCTCACGTGACAGATTCCAGTGGGCGAAATGCGTTGTCAAATATTTGTGTGATGCGTTCATCCCAGACATCGTTCAACTGGTTGTACTCCTTTCTGAGGTTCGTTTATTAAGCCTCATAAACCCGCAAAATAATATGGCTAATAGTTACAACAAAAGATCGTCTTTTGATGCTGTTTAAGGATATATAAATTGTAGAGTGATGCAATAAGCAGGAATCTGAATGTAGTTGAGAGTGTATTATAATTGAGCACTTTGAGAAATGGTTTAGGTAAAGTAGTTATAAGGGTGCTTTGTAAGCAAATGAAGGAATGTCTAGATCTAAGAAATAGGTGTATTGGAGTGAGCAAATTCGAAGGATCCTCTGCGGTACTGATGTTTTATAGAAACTGCTACAATGTTGGGAGTGATGCTACTGAAGTGGCTTTTTAATAAATAGTGCTTAAAGAGTGTTATTTCTCACCAGTTTTAACGAATACAGCACAAAGCGTCCAAAAATGAGTAGCAGAGATGCGGTTGTAGACATTGTAGTGAGGCTGTTAGTAGACAACACAGAGCTGCAATTGATGTAGACAGCATAACGAGCTGTTTAAAAGGAGTTAACTAAGTGAATTTTCACATCTGCAATGTAGGTGAATCGACGACAAAGAGTGGTGGACTTGGATGAGAAGGGTTCTATCTTATGATCGTTGATCAGTTATGCAAATCCGATCAGTTGAAATGGACCGCTTCTGTTAAATATGTCTTGAAGAATTTAGTAACTGAGATCGTTAGTAATGAATTCAGTATGAGGATTTTCGTCGCATCCCTTCTTGGATGTGTTAGTTTATGTTTATGAGCATACTGTTACGCTCGATGAAGCACAAATGCGGCTGCCGTTTTGGTGGCCGGCTAATGACGAGTTTCTGTCGATCAGAGAGCACTTGGAGGGACACTCGAGAAGAGTTTCGTTGATTTCAAGTAGGCTGAAGTGTCGTCTTGTCATCTACTGATTGACCTCTGTAGTTTTCAGTGGCCACACGTGACATTTATTAGTGATCAATGGATTTTCGATAAATAAACGTAGAGGCTTTTTGAAGAATGGGGGGAGGGGGGCAGGGAAAGTAGAGAGATAAGATTACCTCTTTAGGAATTCCAAGGACAAGTCAGGTCAGTAGTCAGTAGTTATGTTCGATAGTAAGAGGAAAGAGGTGGACATTTGAAATGAACGTTAAATACGCATCGTTTATTGGGCAAAGAAAATGGATACTTGCTGTTTCCGAGCGAAATAGTTTGAAAGCATACATAATCGCATAGACGCACAAAAATATTTCGTGTTTTCAACGTATTTCTCGTAATTTGAAGATGCGGATTACTCTCTTCTTCCCCTCTATCCGGGTTATCCTTATGACGGTAATTGGAATTTTCAATCCGCAAAAAACTGACATTCATCTCAAAGAAGAAAGTGATCACATCTTGTGCTTCTTCTGCGACAATTTAAGAAAGTAGCAATATTTGGCAGCGGAGGGCGATTGGGAAAGCACTAGTGGCAGATCACTCCATCCCCTGCCCCCCCCCCCCACGGCATGATTTTAATGCGATTGGTGCATTGCGAATTTGCCTTTGTTTTTTCTCGATAGTATCCTTTCCTCTTGACGAGATCTTTTCAATAATGTTATTTTTTAATCCCACTTCACCGATCCCAAGAAATCCTCTCTATGAATCTAGGTAAGAAGTCAGCTCAGCATTTTTATGAAGTTGCCTTGATTCTCAAATAAAGCATATATTTGAACTTTATATGCTTTCAATTGGGAAGATTTAATGAACGATTGTGGAATTTGCGCCACCGACCGAGATGGATTGGTTGCACATATAAAGGGGAGGAAAGCAGTGCGCAAAGAAGCATCTTTCCAAATTTAGCCATCATGTATTGAGTGGGATTTGTATGTCATATTGAAAATGTTGGGCAGTATTAGCTAAATGGAGAAGAGGAAAGGGAAGGTTAAGAAATTGTTGTATATTGCTAGGAATTGGTCCCCGACAGAGAAGTGACTGGCGGTACATGCGTTTCGACAGGCGTTTCAGATGCGTTTTATCATGCCGGGAAATCTAGTGTTGTGTCTCATTTATGATGTCTCTGTGAGGGCCGTAAAATGTGTATTCGCTGCCGCGCGCCTTTTATAGCATTTCCGCCGTGTTAATACTCCATACAAACGGCACACCACTATTGCCACTACTTCTACTCTCATATATATGGATCAGACTCAATGAAGCATGACGCTTTAGTGAATAGAGTGGAGAAAAAAGTAGAGAATGCCGAGAAAGAGCGATGTTCGTCGTTTATAGGAATGAGAAGATTGACAACACCGATGGATTGGAGGAGTAGGTTCAGTCATTAACTATGGTTTATTTTGGAAGAGGGGAAGAGAAAATAAGAACCTTGAATTAAAAGCGGCACAACAAATTAAGTTAATACAAATCAGTGTTATCGAAAATTCATCTGTCCCATGTTAGCCCACCAGTAGATGCATTTACGCTAAGGAACATGTTGTTTTTTTGTGGGGGAAGTAGAGTGAGTTGCGGTTGCTACCGTATAGCAGGAAAGTGTGTCCAAATGTCCTGCTTTGTGATAGGATGGTTGGTTGAGGTTTGGTAATCGTTGGGTCCCTAGAAATCTGCGCACCCTATATGTGTTTGAATGCGATTGATATCTTTTGTGAATCAACTGAAATTTTTATTAGCTGAGATAAGCAATTGAATATTTGTGAATAGGTTGGAGGTAGGTAGATTTCAGCAGGAAGTCGTCAAAAACGTCACGCTAGGCGCTGAAAGTGTCGCTATTGGAGGACGTAATTGTTGTCGAGCGTTTGCGCGTCTCTTCGCGCAATTATAAGCTCAATTACGCGTCGAGTCGCCTCATAAAACAATTATCGTTGTGCTGCGTTGCGCGCGCAACAATGTTGCTGTGTGATTGAGCGGAAAAGATGTCCTTTGTTCATATGTTTCATTGACCATTTCCATATCATTGATATACGGTCAATACCGTAATCAAACATAGCTGTGAATCAATGAATAGATGGAAGAGGGCAAGAGCAGCCTCTATGGTTACACACAAAGAATAGCCGCAGAGGGTATGTGAAGTTGAATGAGTTATATAGCACAGCAGCAATTGCAGCTGTTGTGCTTTCAAGAGCGTATGTTGTGCATAAATCATCGAACGTCGTTTGCGCTTATTTAATATCTCTTTTAAGTATCGTTGATGAAATGTGTGCTAGAAACAATAGCACGCTACTGTGCTATATTTCCCTGCCCTTTTAATTCTATAGGAGTCTTTTAAAAGTGAGAATTGGTTGTCGGTGATCGAGGGAGTACCTCATTGTTGTTCTTATTTCAGAAGAAGCACCCACCAACACTTTCCGGTCATATTTAAACGATCGTTAGTTTTTAAATTGGGAAGAAGGATGCTATGCGAAGAGAAACATGTATTGATCAAGCGCTTTGATCCTTAGTTCTTCGATTATTGTCTGTAAACTTCCCACATAGAGGTGAAAGTGATTATCCATTTTATTCAGGATACCAATTGCAAATCGAAAAACACACTTTACCTGAACAAAAGAAGAGCTGTCTATGCGAATCACGAACAATCCTACATAACATAATAACCGCCTGTTTACAATGGCAGTTTTGGAAGGTTCACCTGAAAGGTGTTCTACAAGTTAAGAGAATCGCTTTCAGATGTTGGAACGGTGTGCGGCGGCGTTACATATGTGTGTCCTTCATTGCATATTTTTACTGCTTTGTCATGGTGATCTATCCCACTCATCACCGATACCGTTCAATGCACAGGTTCGACTTTGAATTTAATATTCTTGAAGTGCAATCGCATAAACCTAACATACTTACAGTGTTCTTATCAAATTCCTGTTTTCACGGTTGAAAGTCCTATTTGCATCATTGCTTGGTGGAATAATTACCCAAGTATGTGATGTCGGGACATCATTTCAAAAGCATGCGACTTCTCCCTCCCATCAGTTCATTGCCACTATGTCACCTTTGAAGGTAGGGGTTCTCTGCAGCAGTGGAAGAACAAATAAATAAATAAATAAATAAATAAATAAGAAAAAAACATGTTCATCGAGAATTGAACATGTTTGCATATAAAGCTCTATATTTTTCATCATTCATTTCATTGAACTGGCGACCCCTTTTGAGATGCATCTTGTCTCATGGATTATAGCCATACAAGAGAGTGTGAGTGAAGATGCCGATCGATGTGTAGATTAAATCTTAAGGGGTTTACAACGGCGATTTCGAGCGGTCCCTTTGCACTTGATACGTCTACCGAGATGGCTAGTTGTCGCGCTTGTTACGCACCTGTTGTGCACTGCATCGAGATAACACCATTTGGCATCCCTAGTGTGCGTAAATGCGCATCCACATGCTTCAGTGAAATGTTGCAACATATGCTCTATCATTTCTTATTTGCCGCAAAAACCCGAGCCTTTAAAGCAATGGGGGCAACAAAGTTCAGAAATGAGCTTTTTCACTAGGATATTGAAGCGATTTGATAGAAGGAATAAGAATCATGGCATTTTGAAATTTCCGGAATTGTTACGTTAAATGGTATATGACCTTTAAGCCTTAGCCAAAAAATGCACTTACAAGCGACTTCTTTAGACGCCTACAATCTAAAAGTTTCTTGAGGAAAGACATTGGTATGTGACGGTTAGTTGATGAATATCAGGTGCCGTATGTGTGATTACTTCGTTGAAGAACGCTTAACACACTGAAAGTGTCTGTTCTAAAGAGATTATTGAATTCTTGAATGTGCACAGTGTCTAACTGTAGCAATAAGGTCGCATATCGAAGGCAGCATTTTGCTACCTGATATGTTCGTTCACTTTAAGCATCTGCCTCATTAGCCACCGTAAGCGAGGGTCGTGCTTCCCAGAAGTCTCATTCATACGGGTCCTTATTCTACATTTGTCTCCTTCAGCAGTGCGTTTTTATAAAGCGTCAAACATTAAAATGAAAGAGTCTATGCGCGATACTCACACGTTTTAATGACTCTTGCAATCATCTGATACATAGTTATTGCATAGTTCGAGATTCTCATCAACGAGCAGTAGCGATGTCACAGTGGTATCCTGACGGTGAGGGGCACTCATGGTAGCCGTCGTCGCATCTATGATTAAAAGCGATCGTTCGTTGACAGTCAAAGATGCACACGATAGTTGTGCGGTGGATCACGCACTGAGTTCTTTGTGAGGGCATCGCAATTAACGACTTAAGATGCGCTGGCAATTTATCTCCTGCAGAAGGTGTGTTGGCAGTCTTAAGAGCTGGTTCCTCACACACCCAGCATTTCACGGTCAACGACTTATTTGCACCATAATGTTGATCCTCCTCGTTTGTTGCCCTCTTCCGAATGATGTCTCTGCAGTCATTAAGTGTATCATTGCGGAGTATATCAAGCAGATCGGCTTCAAGGGTGTTAATGAAAAATTGAAGCAAAAAATTGAATCACCGATGAGCATGAGGGAAGTTATATATTCTGGGCTGGTTTGTTGATAGATTTGATACAGAGCAAGGGTAAACGTTTATTACTGCATTGGATAAAAGCATATTCCCACTTGTGATAGCCGAAGTGACCGTAAGCTGCAATTGCTTGCAAACACACCAAATATTTTTTAGGCGATCTAGCAATACAAGGTCTTGGTAGCGTAGAGCCCATCCGTAGAGTATAAAAGAGAGAATAAGAAAGAATGCTTTCGATGAGGGTCAGGCAGAGAAGGAACATTGCATAGGTTGACAGCTAACGTGTATGGCGGATGCAGTTCAAAAAAGGCATTGGGTGACACGCATAAGAGGATAATCGACGGCTCGTTTCGGCATAGCACAATCGACTGCTCACTTGTCATCAGCGATCGCTAATTGTCACGCTGTCAGCTCCGAATTGACGAGACTATTTGAGACTGCGGTCGTCTCGCCTTAACGCACCGCTTGTTGACTGGTCGCTACGCATCTCACAGCTGTCGCGTTTTTCGAATGATCATTGAGAACGTTGAAAGGGTTAACACTGTCACAAATAAATCGTAATCTCTTAAAAATAGACCCTATCGAAATGAAACCTCTTACTGACGCATTGTGAAAAGTAGAAATATTCTCTTGAATAGGCGTTAGTTTCTCTCAGATACAGGCCTCTTCATTGAAGATGACGATAAGCAAAAGCGCTGAGTTTGTATTAGAACTGAGAGTTTGTTTTGTTCAGTCGCCTGCCTTGAGCAGGATGTGCCTTAAAGCCAACGTACAGAGAGCGGCAGATGAAGAGCGCTAGCTTGGATCGCAGTGGCATTTTCCATTCGTGGAAAATCTTCTGTCTCTTCGAACATATGAAATACCCTGAAAAGAACACGAAACACTAAGTGTATCGAGTAAGAGAATGTCGATATTTTCAAATCTTCCTGGTTGCAATTTGTGAATTTTGGAGTGGAGAAGAGGAAGGGGAGGTGTTTAATCAACGACGGTTTCTTTTTTTTTTTTGATTAATTAGCTTACACTTTGATAATGACAAGAGCGTTTTAGGGAAAGCAGGTGGGAAGTGTGATAAGCAGTGATAATGGTGATAAGCTGATAAGGAACAAACTTCCATCATTATCACTGCTATTGTCTTGAAATGAAGCTGTGCGTTAGTACTTTGGGCGTCGGCATCGTGCTTCAGATCCGCAGGTTTTATGTTCCGCTCTCCAAGATTCGAATCTCCTTAGAAGGCGTTGTACCCGATCTCCTCCTGCCTTGAGCCCTACGTTATGGACTTGGATTGGTGAGGGTGTTGGGGTGTTGAAATTCATGTTAAGGACGTTTCCTTTATAAAGTTTGCGATCTTTATGTGATAGTTTGAAACATCCTCATGTTTAGTGAGAAACAAAGTGGTGTCTTAAACTTTGTCTAAGGCCATAGCAGTGATGGTGTATTACGGCCCCCTCCTCCTTTCTTAGAATCGCCTCTTTAGTGTACAAGTGATTCGGGAAATTGGGGAGTTGGTCAGAATTAGGGGCCTATGCGTATTTAGAATCCGACCAGGCATCTTATCTTTGCTCAGGTTCCATGATTTAGATACTATTTCTCAGTAGTTTTTAATGTTACATCATTGCATTTACAAAACAATGTTGAAATTATTCTTCTTATGGAGTGTCGTTATTTGCATAAGAGCATATTTCTTCTCTATGCCGCATTCAGTTCCCACTCGCTAAATGCTAATTTTTCTATTTGCAATGCTGAATAAGGAAGTATGAGAAGCACTCATTTCATTCATCATCCACATCCGTTAGATCCCTTCAATATCGGTCGAGAGATGGGTTTTGTTGATCGGAAGTGTTATTGTTGAGACTGCACGCGATTGATGTGCGCTTCGATACGGTGTTTCGTTCCCAGGCGACGATATTCGAAGCTAACGTGCGTGCATATGCGCATCTGTAGGTCGTTTTATCGTCGCGCTTATTAGTTCGTTTAACGGCAATTTAATAGCCCACGAGCACATTGCATCCGATCGTTGAATATGCGGTCATCGCCGATGCCCAATGCCGCCACTTCTTTTGCTATCGTTTCATTTTGCCGCTTCGCTTTTTGTGTGCTTTGAGAACGTTCACCAACAAAGTGTTACCTAATTGCAGGTGATTCGCGCCGTCATAAAGCATCTTCAGGTTAGTTATCTACACATTCACTTTAATACTTGTTGTTTTTTCTTATTGGCGGCATCGCCTTTAATAAGACAGCCTATTGCACATTTATTTTGGTATTCGGCTTCCGATTGTGTTAGATCTGTTTGATGTGATTACTTCCATAGTCTGAGTTATACGTTAGTTCATGAATGTTTTTCGCCATCTTTGCGCATTTTATGAGACGGAAAGAAAAAATTCTTTAGAATCTTATTGCTTTTATCGATAAATTCGTTTGCTTCGGTACAATTTTATGAACTTTTCAAACTATTTTTTTTTCTATTTTAAGGGTCCTAATTGGAAAGAGGCAGCACGTATATTGAAGTGTATTGTACAGCTAAATAATATCGCACTCAATGGACAAACTCAGGTGAGAAAAGATAATTAAACACTTGAAGGTGTTTTGATTTCTATCGGAACATCTGTTGCATTAATTCTTTTATGTGGATAATGAGGTGGTAACAAGTTGGCTGATAAAGGATATAAAGAATTTAGGGGGGACGAAAATGATCTTGTTATGCACAAATACTTTTTCATATCGAACGTTACCTGTAGTGTAGACTTAATTGTCAGCTCGATCCCTAAAATATATGGATACGCGTTTCATAGTGGTTTCTTGCTGAGGGCTTTTAAAGTGCATCGGCTATTGTGGGAAGGCGTAAAGCTTGTGGAGTGTTGTATATTGAAGGCACGCCTCTTTCTAGAGCAGTCGTGTTGTACGGCTAAATGCGGCGATTGACAAATTGTGCAGTGAAATTTTGAACAAAAGGATGGGCATTTGCTTCAAGAATGCATCTTTTATCGTTGCAATCTGCTGTCACAACTGATAGTTCGTGCACAGTTGAATTTCTTTTTCCACTTTTTTTGAAAGACGGATGTGGAAAAAATCGGTGTGGGAAAAGTATAGAAAGAAAAGATATAGAAAATTAATGAGAGATATCGAAAAACAGATATGTAAATAAACGTTTAGCAAAGCTATCTAATAGAAAGTTTTATGGGGAAATTATGTCCACTAATATGTCCACTTAGAAAAAATAAAGGAATTAAGTTGCATACGTAGATTAGATGAATTCCAGCGTTCTCGCTTTATTTGCATATGGGTAGTAAATTGATTCACCTCAGCATGATTGATGCACAGACAGTGAGTAAATCCATGCAACAATTCAAAGAAGAAATTGAAGTGAACGTTGCAGACTGATTGGAATGAATTAGAGCTGCTATATATTTAAATGCCTATTTTATTATATTTCTTTAACAAGTGAAGCTATTCGAAATAGAAATGTTTCAGTAGCTTCATTGCATTTTTTTCGGCCAAATCTGGTTGAATTGCTAGCCAATTTCTCATAGGAGCTCTTGTCATACCGTAGTTGTGGATTTCGTACCGTAATTCATTGGTCTCCTTTTATTGCGTTAGTACTAGCGACGAAATATTAAATTATTAGTGATGTTCGTTGTTTGACTTGCATTTTGACCATCGAACAAATAAAGCATTCACGATGAGCAGCATGTGCTTGTCATTTCTTCGACTACTATGTGGAGATGAAGCAACTTTGATAATGTTGAAGGTGTTCGACCTTTTATCTATGACCGGTGCCCTTTCTCCTTGTTCCTCTCCCTTTCTCTCTCTGCCTTCTTGTTAAACAAAAGCTTAAGGGGTCAAATGTTTTGGGAAGCTGAAAGAGGTGCTGCATTTCAAAGGGATTGTTTTTGAAGGAAAATGGTAGTGAGCATTGTTATAGGAGGAAACAGCCGTTGGTAGTGAGCGAAGTGCAGCGAAAAGCTTACAAATGGAAGTGGCGCTTAACGGTTGCGCAACACCGCCATCACCGCGCAAAAGTGTTGTTGACAGCTCCTCACTTCGGCGGCACAATTTCAATCAGGTTTTTCTTTTATTTATCATCGAGCAACAAAATATTTCCGTTGAATTGTTTGCATTTTGAAAAGGGATTATTGCATGAGTATTCAAGCGTTCGAATATAACATACAGCATAGTCGGCGTTCATCGTCACTTCCTTATATAAAGATTTTCGAAAAATTCAGATTTGATTCACTCCGTTCCTACTGCTTTTTCGATCGCTTCACTGAATTTAATCTCATTTTATAAGATCTCATAAAATTTCTCTTTCCTGACAGTGTTATCAGTAGTTTTCCCACAATTTTTAGGTCATCTAAATAAGTTGAAAGGAATTCATTCGGTTCATGTTGGCGGTTTGTCTTGCTGCAGCATTGCACGTAAATTTGGTGACAGATGGAAAACACACAAAATTAGTGACAGATGTAATAAAGGGATGGCGGGAATAGTCGTTATTGCTTCTGTTTGATGAATGGATGGATGGCCAACGCGCACGTGCCATTGTTCAATATGAGTGAGCAAGAACACCATGCTCATATTTTCTTATGCAGTCGTTTTTTCAACACAAGGAACTAATAGACTTCGTAGTGTATTTTCCGTTTTCATGTAGGTCCGGGCTTTTAAGCTTTTATCTTCTACAAGCATTCCGCATGCTTATCTGATTACGAGTTGACGATCATCGTTACGTTCGATATTATCATTCGGCTGGATGTTTAATGCGCATTTCTACGACACAGTGCGTTTTATAGCGTTCGTTTCATTTTGCCTGCACATTACTGCTTTCAATTTAACTTAAAAATGCAGTAATTGTGGGCGGATTTTAACAGGTATTATCTGTGATTTGTGCTAGGTCATTTTTCTGGAATTCACTTGGAGGATTTGTGCATGCATCGTTGATTAAATCCTCTTTAACGTATTTAAGGTTCAGCTAAGGTGCTTTCGGGCCATCCCTCCCGCCTATGCTGCCAGCTTATGTGATGTCTGTTTGCGTTTTATTGCTATTCTTTTGTGCCTGCTCATATCTCTTTACCTCTATTACTTTATGTTTAGGCGAAAGTGCGTGAACGATTGATCAGTCTTTTGAATGCGTCAGGACTTCGTGTCGGATTACCAAAGAGTGCATCCGTATGTCATTTTTTATTTTGTAAATAATTTCTCATTGCAGATATTAATAAAAGTTTTATACTTTGCAATGAGTATAAGAATTTGTCACGGTTATTGTTTATGGCTTATGAACTATTGCACATATTATTTCTAAAGATCGGTTGATTTGATATAACTGCTTCACGAGTTTACTTTCTCCTATGATACCAATTTTGGCTATCGTTACTATATTGGGTCATTATGAAATCGATAACCATATTTTGTTTGTTGCTTCTTTTCGACTCAATTCCTAAAATTTAATTTTTCTATGATTTTTTTTTTTAGTTTGCAATGGACCGTTACTTAAGGTAGAGCTTTTCACCACACGAGATGCATTTATAAGTGTTGGCTATTTAAAGGTGATCTTCTCGCAGTCTTCACATGATGTTTCGCATGAACCAGCCGGATCGGTCTCATCCTCAACTGAGAAAATTGCATTGTCGCATGGAGGTGACATAGAGACAACGTCGTCACTGGTCGCCGATCCTTCTGTTACTGACTCATTTCCGCGCGTTTTCCGGTATATTCTCTATTGAAGTTTAATAAGATCTTGTGGTTTATACAAATAGCGATCATACCTGACATCAACAGCTGTGTAATCCTCAATTCGGCAAGAAGTTTGTAGGTGGAAGCACAGTTTGAACTCCGATCTGTCTTTAGATGGAACCATGCCTCCTAATATTTCAAGCGCATCGAACCTTGCCCTAATTCAGTAGGAACTGCGGAGGAGGATAGGGATAGGGGATTAAGAGGGGAGGGTGGTGAAATAGTAATAGCTGAATAGAAGGTCATGAAGTTATTGGTGTACTCAATAAAATCTCTGCATTTTGGTGAGAAATTTGTTCTCGCATATTTGTGTCATAAAATTTTTAGCGTTTACTTTTTGAAAGTTTTCATCCATAAGAGTTTTTTTAAGTGAATTCGATTTCCTGGAAGCAGAGCATGATAGCGTGTCAGAATCGACGGAATCATGCTTCAATTGGCTTTCAACAATGCGGCCTCGCTCAATTAGTAACGTTGACGTTGAGACTGAAGAACAGTATCAAGATGACGAATGCACCGAGACAGCCGGTGGCCAGAGACCCTCATCTGCAGGTATAGTGATCATATAGAACTTGAACGTATTCTAAAATTATCTTGCATTTAAGGTTAATTACATTCTTTTATTAACGATATATTTTTTGCAACCAAAAGAAAATTGCATTCTTCTTCCCTCCCAAATAGTTCGCGGAGTGTAAAAGAGACCGGAAAAACGATGTGTCGAAAATATCATGATTAATCACTATTTTTTCCCATAGCGAATATAAGTCTTTATTGGAGAAATGTTTTGCGTTTCTTATGTAGTCGGTAAAGTCATTGCATACATGTGGGAAATTTGAACAGCGAAGCTGTTACTTAATTTTATGTTCTTATATGAGGTGCGCGTGTACACTCACTTGAAATGTTTGCTTTCTCGGCAGTTCCCATTCCAGCGTACATACAGCTGAACTACTGAAAGCAAGTTGGTTTATCGTTTCTATGTGTTTAGTTATATTGATATGCTAGAGCAACTTGAATAATCATTGCTCTTTCCTCCCTTTTCTTAAGAAGAACTTCCCGGTTAGAAGATGGCATCCCAGGGTTTTCATTCAAGCTCGTACGGTATGAATATGTGCTATTTTTTTCTTAGATTCCCTGGAAGTATCGAGTGAGCGAACGCCACTGCAATCGGAAGGATGCAGTGACACAACTGAGGAGGAGGAAAGTTGCGATGAGGAACTAGAGGAAGAGGAGTTCGTCATCGAGGAGGAGCAACAACGGTGCGACTTCTATCGCTTCAATACTTCTGCATTTTCAACAGATCAAAGGTTTTTGAATGTGAACAACGAATGAACTGGGTGGCATATAGATTTATTTTGGCAATAGGAGATTAAACAACTAAATTTCGAGCAGATATGTGCGGAAAGTTGTTTGTTTTCAATTCTATGTGTTTTCATGGGTGGAGAATTCGAGCATTTTGCCAATTTGAAGTGAATGATTACATCCATATGCTATCTAGTTGTCTCACTGATTTCGTCCAAAGGTCGCTTCTGAATTTCGTAGATTGAACTTGATGAATAACATCGTAGCTGTTACACTTATGCATGGCTGTTAATTTTTGTTACTTTATATTGATTGATTCCAGTTGTGTTGTAATTGTTTTGTGGCACAACGTTATTGTACTAATTGCCCCAATTAATGCCTCGTATTGTGGGATGTGTTCATATTTCAGAGTAGCAGATGTGTCCTCGTTAGCCGAATCAATTCAGTGCAGTCGTTCAGAGGTATCCGAGGAGTGTTCTCGTGCAAGACAACTTCCCATTTTCCTTGAATGCAATCATCACTCATCTGGTCAGGTATGCACCCACATTTATAGAATTTCATAGGAGGAGTGGTGGAGGATTAATGTGACAAATTATGGTTTTGAATGGAGTTATAGAAATAAGTGTAAATGTGTAACTCGGAAGGAAGCTAGTTGCTGTTATTGTGGCCTCGATTTCTGCTTAAGGAAGTGGTCTGTTAGAGAAAATTAACATGCCCATGTAGGAGACTGTATCATACAGATAGTGGAATCTGAAAACATTTTATTGCTCCGAAGTTGGAATGAAATGAAAAAGCAAACGGTGAAACTTGCTGAATATGAGAGAAAGGGAGAGGATGAAGTTTGTATGTTTTTTGAACTCAATGCTGGCGCGGCTTTACATATATATGTATATATATATATATATATATATATATATATATATATATATATATATAATGTATACTGGTTGACTTGTAGAGTGAGCAGCAATGGCTATCAAGCTTCGCAGAGATGAACACCGATGAAACTGGCGAACTGACGGCACATGCCACACTTCTGTTCTCGCAGCTCTACAGAGTGAGCGATTTTCTCGTTTCTAAAAAAGGGAAAGAGTAGTTTAATGGACATTGAATGATGATTCTTTTATTCTATGTTTCGTTAATTTTAATGAAATCACCTAAATTCACCTCGACTACAATACTTCTCGTAGAGGCGTTTGTATTGTAGAAGGATAGGCTATAGTGTTAAAAATATAGGTTCTGGCACAAAGTCGTTTGATAGAGCTCTCCCAGAACTTTATGTTACAGATGTTAATCCTTTCTGCCTCGGAGAAATCGAGCCATCATTTTGAACGCAAAGTTCATGCCACTTGCGAGTGGTTTACGAGCAAGCAGCATCGGTTATGTTCCCAAATGCGAAATCAGTCTTTCGTTGCTATCTCCGTCTCATGAATGTTTTTTAATGTCTATCTTTGTTTATATTCAACCAATTATTTTCTTTTTAAATGCTGTTGGCTGGCATTCATTATATTTGCGCTATATTGGTTAGTCTCTATGATCATCTGAAGCATATGTCAAACCACAGTGGAAAGTGCGATCGCAGTGGTGCATAACGAGTTGCAGACGCCATAAGTCGCATTTTATGCTCGCATCATTGCCGTATGTTTGTGCTCACAGTCGGGGATTTCCTCTTCAAGGGTCGTCGTATGCATACAAATTACACTTATTATGACTTCCTATGCACGCAGTCAACCTTTATCTCTATTTCTCTCAAATACAAATATCAGTGCCAATTTATAGTTGTTTTAATGTCTGTTCGTTATAGTAGATGTTGGGAACTTTGCCTGTATTTTACAGAAATCTTTTTTTGAATGGGAATGGAATAGAACGGGTAAAGTTATAGGGAATGCTGTGTGACCAGTTATTTAGTAAGTGGCGAATCGCTATTCCGTCTTTCTGGGATGATTTTTAGTTTCTTTTGAGGACTTTAACTGCTAACATGGTTCTCCTCGAGTTTTATAGCGTTGTTTTCCTTCTTATGTCCCCAATCGTGTGTACAATCCTGACAAGTTGAGGATGAAATGAATTTTCCTCTCCATGCACAATATATAGGAGACGACGGGCGGGAGTAATTGGAGATCACTGAATGAGGAACCCACTATGTTAACTGGAATGCTTCTTAATTATGTAGAGGATTGAAATGTTTTAAACTAATTTTTATGCTGATGGCTTAGAATTGCCCTATTTTTCACTTTCATATTCTACATGCAGCTTGAAAATATTGACTTGTTCTGAATTTCCATGTATACCCCTCCCATCCCGCGCTCGCCACTCATTCTGCGTCCCCTCCAAAAAGATTCGTAGAAGAAGGGATTGACTTGGAGTCCCTAATGTGAGGTCACATGAAATTAGATGACGAACTGAGTGGGTGGATGTTTGTGGGTGCATAAGGCAGCGATTAGAGTGCAAATAATCGTCATGGATTGGAATGGCGTATCGGGTGACGATGGCGATTGTGATGCAACGTAGTCGGCAAATCCGCTTTCGATCTCACACACGAGCACATTAAGCACCGTTATGATTGCTAACATATTTCTTCAAGCAGCAAGCCACTCATCGCCTCTCACGCACCCATTTGTTGCATTCTCTCCACAGTAACCGCACTCTTATTGTTAGCGTACGGTAGTGAACATATCCACGCACAGCATCTGCGAAGAAATTTCGTTCTTTTAATGGGACGTGACCGTGTAAATCTTAACAAAACTCATTGCCAGTCAGGCTGTTTGTTTTATTTAGTTTGTTGGATTTCGTTGTTTTGTTCAATTTTCAGAAGGCTAACTCAGCCTTGATCCGGACCGTTTGGTGAAGTAAACATGCTGATTCATAAATAAGTAGATCTCTATTTCCCTTCTCCCTTACTGTCCTTTTTCTAATTCGGCATTTCATTTGCTGACTGTGGCAGTTGTGCATAGCTGTAGTCCGCTGTCCAATTAGGCAGTTGTGCTCATTTATGTGCTGATTGTTACAATAAAGGAGAAGTATTATTAATATAGACATTTAGAATTGGTTGGCTCACAACTATACAGACGTCTTGCATAACGACCATCCTAAGCTAAATAGGGTATATTGGAAAAGAGGCATGTTATTGGACAGTAGCCAACAGGGCCTAATGGATTCAAATTAATAAACACGAATTCTGAAATATTTCAAGTAAAATAAAATGGAATGGTTGTTTTTGTTTTATTTAATTATTTATTGTCTACTCTTCAATCGCGGTTCTTTGTTCTAGCATTTTAAATTCTACACAATTGTAATAAATATTATTATACACGCGCATTAACCTAATATTTTCCAGCTGAATAGAGGATGATTTCCCACAAATGGGAGGTAAACTTTGCTCATTAAGCATAAATTTGAGCGTATTGCATTACGGATTGCGATGCGGTCGATGGTTGAGCAAACAAGCCTCGTCTGGCATCGTATAGCTGCTGTGGCGCATTCGCCGACTCCATTTCCTATCCTCTAGATTCGCGTTGAGCAAACAACCACCAAATTTGTGAATACTTACTCGTTCTCGCATTTCATCCCATCCATCTCCACCTTGAGGCGATATTTTCTCTCCTTTTCTTTGCATCTCTATTCGCTTCGGTTATTCGTTATATTTCTTCTAACATATGCGTTGTTTTTTTGCCCATCACATTAGAAGCACAAGACAAAGAGGTTACGTACAGGGGAGATGACCTGTGAAGTTGAGGATAAAGCAGAACATAATGGATTTGTGTAAGATTCGACTTGCGAGTAGCGTTCTGATTAGTCAACAGTGATTGATTATTTGTATCGTTAAGGGGGGTTTCTGTTGTAATTCTCTCTGTTTGTTCAGAGGGATGTCATTACACTCAGTGAACTCAGATCTTTATCTCTTTTTTGCCCTTCATGTATGCAACAAGTTGTCGTCGAACATTAAATAACAGGTTACCTAAGTGTGCAGGTGAACAGGTGGGCAGCTGTGTATGGTACTGCTCATATAGATGAAACGTTCTTATATGTTGTGCCTAGAGCTTTGCTAAGAAAGTAAAAAAAGAGTAAGAGGCCTAGTTACTGGTAGACTCATACAAATATAAGTGTTATTTAATATGTTGAAATGGAAAGATATGTCTGTAGGAATGTTGTGTACGTCTGTCGGGTGTGCTACGCGATGCGTCTCATCTGCTTTCGGGTCCTCACCGCGATATATCTTCGGTATTCGCCGATGCCCTCGATTTGGTCCTCAAAATATCTGACTGTCCATTCCTCTTCGTTACTGCGCAATATGTACGTTTTATTTTTCATCAAAAATCAAAGCGAAAATTGAATTATGTTCCAGTATATTTTCCGTTTTCTGATTTTATGTTTAAAAGTTCTGGAATTGTTTTTGCACGTTATATATAAATGCGCTTGGTTTTTTATTAATAAATTAGCCTCGTGAGTAAACGCACATTTGCATACGTCATGTTTTTGTGAACTTGATAGTCATCAAAGAAAAGATTTATTTCCTGACAATCTATAACTGATTAAAATAATTCGTTTGTTGATGACTTCATTTTGCGAGAGCAGAGAATTTCCCTTTAAATTCGTTTTGACATATCTTGAAAATGAAAGGCTGAAGGCTATTCCAGCAATTTTGGTTCAAATCTCAGCTAGGCTTTCTTAAGCATTGTTTCATCCCGATCAGTTACCATTGCAATCATGTATGTTTCATGTTGCTCCTACAAAAATGAGATATCGTTTCACTTGATTCCGATGCCAGCGACCGAGATGTTGAATAATCTATCGGACTGTTGGTGTATTGTTTCAGCTGCGTTCATGTGGTTTGCTTTCTCATCAGAAGTGCGTTCTGCTCGAACTGCACGAGCATTACGAGACGTTCGTCGAGAGGAAGGAACAGTGCATCCGGGTATTTACCGCAGCATTCAATCTATTTCATGCCTTATCCTTATTTTCATAGTTAGCTGCCCACTTCTATCAATAAGCTTCTATTGCATGATTTCATATCCTTTTTCGACGCCATGTTGTAGTTAACAAGCTCGCTTCTAGGCATGAGGTTTGTGGGGTCATATCCATGAAGGCTGTATGCAAACAATGTAAACTTCAGACTCACGAGGTTTGTTCGTTCTAGATACAAGAGATTTTACTGAAATGAGTAATTTTGTAGAGTTTGCATCCATTTTCATTTGCTCTCTAATAATTTACCTTGAAGTAAACATCGCTCGTAATTGAGACGGTTTTTGTAAGTGGTAGTGTTGTAGACATAAAATAGTTGGTTTCTGGGGAGGAGGTTGTGAGAACATATGTGAAATCTTTTTATCGAAATGATAGAGGGTGCGTTCCCTGCGTTAGTTCGGGTAGCTGAAAATATTATATAATGGAGCAGAGTGGGTCCCTGTTTCTGGAACTGCAAATAGCTGCAAGTATGGATCGGCAGCGGATTTGCTCGTCATGTCAAGTAGAGAGCATTTCCGAGTGTGGCTGCCGTCGTTTTATGGCCCGATCAGGCGTTACGCATTTTTCTCGCAGTATATCGCTCAGAACAGCGCCCGCACGCTTCCAGTTTCCTTACCAGACTTCCGGTGTTTAGTGCGTGTGCTTGTGATGCTCGTTCATTTGGAGCGTGCAATGTGTGTCGCATATACAATACCATTAAATTCCGTCACTTTGTCTAACACAATGCAATATGGGTTCTTTCAGGCATATTTTCATTCACTTGCATAAACACCGTTGCAGTAACCTTTTGTTTTCATATATATTGAATTCCCTCATTATGAATCTTACATAATAGCAAAACACCTAGAATAACAACAATGAAATTCTTGTTGCTTTGATGGATTCTTTCGGATAGAGTTGTTTCATTGAATAGCGATGACAATATGGTATTAGATATGCTCAAACTCAACAATTCCAAATTTTTGTTCATTTTTTGAAACATTCGTTTCGTTTTTGGCTAATGATCAGCCTTTTAGCATCTTTACTATTATATGTGTTAGTAGTATATATGAAAATTACGAGCAGACATTCATTTAAAGGTTGCATTTCATTGTTGGTGTATATAAGAATGTGAGGATAATCGCATTTTGTTTTGCAGTCACTGAACGGGGTAAGAGCAACAATGAAGTTGGCAATGATTGGTGGTTCATCGTCTTCTGTGAGCAATTTTCAGGTTTGATTTTACGCCTGGAAAGTAGTATATATATATATATATATATATATATATATATATATATATATATATATATATATATATATATATATATATATGAATATCTCACATATTTTCTTGTTGTCCCTTTTTGTCTATTGTTGACTGTATCACAGGTTTTTGATTTCTGGATCACTTAACAAAATATTGCGAAAAGGATCATTACTTAAATTTCTTTGTTGGTAATAAGGAGAAATCAACTAGTAGGTCCATTTCAGTATCTGGAGTTGTGCAAGTCTGTACATAAGCTGTTCTTTCAACTGCTTCTGATGTCCGACAAGTTGGACGACATGATCAAAGGAGTGGGAAACACGAGCGAAGCACAAGTATGTCATGCTGCCAACTTGTTCTAGTCTCTGAAATGCCATCATCTGGCCATTAATTCGTCTTCTCATGGGTGAACGGAAAGTTGATGATGCTGAACTGGCTATCTGTAAGAGGCAACCTTATATTTTTAGGATAGCTGGAAGCACACCGTGCAAAAGCTGACAATTTTTTTTGAAATGAGAGCATATATGCAGACCGCAAGTTTATTGAAAAGCTTTTGCTTAGAACTTGGAATATAAAAATTCGGCATGCCTTTTGATTTGATGGCCAAACCTGGTCTGAGTGTTCATTTGTTTCAACGATCAAGAAGTTGCTTTGATTAGAGTTGAAGTGAACTTGGCGATAAAAGTTACGGAATCGTTGGTGGATCAGTGTTGGTTATTGTGGTGAGTGTATCACATGGTTACGGTAACCATGAGAAGGCAATTGCTTGAAAAAATATTAGGTGGGACGGCAAATATAGGTTGGTTTTTGTGTTCGTCATTGAGGCGTCCCATTGTGGTGGTGATTGAAAGAGGCTGACACACAGAGCGATAAAATTGTCACGGCGAGCGGCGATTATACGCACTTATGTGGTTGCATGTTCTCGTCGACGCAAAACATTCACATGCTATTTTATCCACAAGCAGCACCACTTTTCTCATATATATATATATATATATATATATATATATATATATATATATATATATATATATATATATATACAATGCGCGATCCATTATAAGCGTGTGCAAAAAAATTGATTCGAAGGTGATTGAAATTTTTTGCGGTGCAAATCAAAGATTCGCTTCAAGTTGCATTTTCGGAATCAAAGTTTTTTCCTGTTCTTCTTATATCATTTCTATGATCTCAAAAGGTGATTGCTACTGATTGTTGTAAAGTAACAAGCCCGAAAGTTTCTAGAAAATATGCTTTTAGGGACAGTCGTTGTAGTTCGTTTTAATTCCACTCTATATTATGCGGATTTTCATCGAATCGCGTTTGATATGTGATTTTTCTCACTGATGATATTGAGGAATATTTCCCGTTCTCTCTCAATAACCGAACTGAGCTACATTTTCGATTCGAATGAACTCTTATATTAATAGTCAGATTTTCACTAATACAAGGTAAAAGATGAGATAAAACGAACGGAGGAGGTCACTCGGGAAGTGCTCAAAAGAATCAGAAAGTCATGGCATACACCTGTTTGTACCCATGATTCTAGGTATTTCGTTTTTTCGGAGAATAAACAATTTCAAGCGTTGAAGAGGATCTTTTTTTCTTGTTCTTTATTCGTTTTGCGTATTCTGTTGGCCTTTTGGAGTATCGTTGAGATTTGCTGCGTTGAGTATTTTTTAAATTTTTTATAATGAGAGAGGGGAGATATAAAAGAACGAGTCGCATATTAAAGGAGATCGTAATTGCATTGCGATGAATGATCGTAGTATAATAGCAGTATTATGATGCATAGCGAAGTACGATGAGGTTAATTGGGGGGAAATGAACGCAGGTTTATGGTGTTATGAATGCAAACATGTTATGCGCGCTTGTAAACCCATCAAAAGATGTATGCGCTCCTTTTTTGCGTTGTTCTGTCATATTTGAAGCGATTACTGCTCGCATTCTTTGCTTGACCTTTACTTCTGAAGTGCAACGACATGCCGGCCGTCTCACTTCACTTACTACACTACTATCAGTGCTAGTACAATGGGAAACTAAGTTGTTATTGAGGAAGGGGATTGGTAGGTTCAAATGACAGTGGTAATTTATAAGTTTCACGAGTTTGAATAGCTGCATAAGGTGATAACGACTGGTTGGAAGGGGAAAAGGTTTACTTCAATATCAGAGCAAAGCAAGAATTACATTATTAAGACAATTATGTCGAAATCAAGAAAATACATTGAGCAGGCGATTTCCTTCATTCATAAACCTTAGCGACGAAACAAATTTGAAATTGGTGGCAAAAGGTATGTAATCATTACTAAAAAATTTGCGCAGAAATGAAGTCTGTGTCATTTGAAGGAGATAATGTTGCTACTCATAAAAGATTGTTTATTGGTACAGACTGAGTCTGTGGCTACATTTCGCAAGGTTGTGGTAATGATAAAAGCATATTTCAATCGTAGAAGTGAGTGAAAGTACTTGACAACTTGATGGGAAGTTCCAAAGTGTAACACTTGTTGGCTTATAAGGTTTAGAGGAGTTTGTTGAATATGGAGTATTTAGCTATGGCTGAATCGTTTCATTGACAATAATGAAGTTCACAACAACAACAAAACAAACAGTTTTCTTTGATTTTTCTCGAATAAACATTAGGGATGTTTAAATTTGGCTGAATGAAATATTATTTAACTCAAGTATTCATTTGCATTATAACTCAATTCGTTGTAAAATTGCAAAGTCATTTGCAAAATTGTGAAATAGTTACAACAAATAATTGATGTTGCAGAGTCTAGATCCCTACGGTGATAATTCCATATCTAGGCAACTGTTGATTCTATCATTTGTAGAAAGAGCATTCTGAGGGTGATCTTCATCTCACTTGTAATTTCCTACTCATTGATGGTTTTTGTTCACTTTATATACGAGAATGAGTTATCAGTTTTTTCATCTGGACATGCTAAAGTTATCAACTTTATGAGTGATATGAGTTTTATTCAAGCGGAAGAAGAGATTGCGATGAACTCGGAGTTTTAATGAACTATTAGCTTGTTTTCTGCTTCATTCTTTTAACGTTTTTCACCGATTGTTAATATATACATAAGTCCCCCATTCATATCATTTTTATGGTTTATACTCTCTCTTTCTGTGTTGCAATTTAATCCTTAATTGCTATGGTTTATACTCTCTTTCCTTAATGGCAAAAAATGTACACCTGAAAAGCTTGTGTTCTTTTCCATTCTTATTGTAATGCCTGGTAATGTTTACATATTTTTAAGTAATTGTTTCATGTTTCTGCTGGAATTTATGAACGGATGGGGGACAAGGGATGGACTTTAATGCTATGAACGGATTGTTCATTTCAGGATCTGGATATGTCGTCGGAGGTGTTGTGTTTGCACAGATGTCTGTTGGCAAGCATACCAGACTCGGTGCATAGCGCCGAGAGTCTAACGGCTGCACGCTTAGAACCAAATTCCGATTTCTTACTTTTTGCACTACAAAAGAAGCAGTACAAGAATGCACTTCACGCCCTAAGGCAACTGAGGTTTGTTTCTTAATGATTGTTTCGTTCATTGAAAAGCAATACCTTTATTATTGAGCATTCACTGGGTTGCCGAACGTCTTTAAAGGGGACTGCAATGGATGGCTTCTCATCATCAGGTAATATGGTGAGGGAAATTGTCATGCAAACAAAAAACCAACAATTTCAGTAGATGGTCGTTTCCAGGTGAATTCTATCATCATAAAGAAAGAGTTGAAGAGAAGTGCTTACAATGGATTTCTTTTTGGACACTCCCGAGGGGAAGAGGGGACTCTGTGGAGTGATCTTGCAAATTCTTCTTTCTCTCCTCTTAGGTGCTGTGATCTTAAGTAGCAGGTAGGGTAGTTGACGGAAGTTAAAGCTATCAGCCGTGCTCTCCTTTGTTCCATTGATGGATGGGCTATGCTGCAACGCACTTATAACCCCAGTGTTTATCATTTTATTTGTTACTTTTTTCGAAAACATTCGATATAGTCTTTCGTTGTCCGCTCCATCTCGTGGGGAGAGTGGATGGTGCCCATTTTTTCTTCTCTCTTCGTCGCCAGAAGTTTATTAGTATATTCTCGATCACTTGTTCGTTAGTAGGTGTTATATTAACACATGAGAATGTCGCTCCCTGACAGCGAGTGTTTTCGAAAGTATTCGGCAACTGGATGGTGCAACCACTTGCAGTCTCTAGAAGAGGTCGCGTATTTTCGGCTTTGTGGTGTTGTCAGAGCGAGGTAAATGAGTGTTGTTGACACAGCGGGCAGATTTGTGCTTTCTACGATACGACGAGTTTTTGTGTGATCCCTCTCACTTTTCTCGTTGGCGTTTTTCTGCTTTTCTGCTTCACTAGTTTCATCGCATTGCTTCTATTTATTTTTGACGATATTTTAGCGCATCTGTCATCCTAGTGGTTTTACCATTTTGGCTCCCGACACGGACCCTTAGATTCGCTATTAAGTTTGTTTATTGTTGTGGGGAGCTGGAGATGTCAACAATGGTCCAGTTTCGAATCCTTCCAGGAAGCACTACTGTCGCATTCTTTTGCATGTCTGTCGGTTCATATTTTTCGCACTCGATGTTTATGTCGCATTTCAGTTCAAAATTTTCTTTGTGCGTCTGGTTGTATTGATGGTTCTGTAAAGATGACGCCAGTGATTTGCCTGAGGGGAACAATGCTGCGCGGGAAAGTGAAAGAACAGAATTTGTAACATTTCGCTACGATGCGCAATTTTGTTCGTCTATTTCCACTCGTCGCTCAAATGCGATAACATCGCGCTTCCCAGCAGCCTTTCACGATGTGTTTCACTGTTGATGCGTAAACGTCTACCGGCGTCACTAATTGCCGTGAAAACGTGTCGTGCGAGCCAATTAGAAAGCAACAGTGGTGTCTCTCTTGCCACCTTGACGTGTGACGATTGTCGAAGAGAGTCAGGTCGAAGCGTTCCTTCTCTGAGATCGGCATCAAATCGAGAGTCGCCGCCATCTTGGAGCCGAATCGATCTCCCTCGTTATCGTACGTCGCCACTAATAGTGGCGTAAAATCACCGCAAGGGCATCATAATATCCGTATGGGCCGAACGAGATTCTAATCGCGAGTGTTTCTCTTTCTCCCAGCGTAGCACCTAATTGACATACGTTTTAGTCACCACAGCAACAAGCACTGATGTGAACAAAACATTTTCGATCGTTTTGACAGGAAATTGACGATCGCCATCCGGATGAAGCGTACGAAAAGTGCTGATGTTTGCAATAAAAGGAAAAGGCACTTTGCGGTTGTCAAGGCGCTACTCAGTGTTTTAAATCCACCACCGCTCAAAAATTAGTCGATAACCGCTTTCAGAAACGTCTTACATGTCCTTGCATGAAGTGGCAACTTCGGTCAGTATTTTATACCGATGGTTTATTCTTACTGCAGTGTGCAGTCGTCTGTTTTTATCATCCATTAGTGGACTGGGACAGATTTTTACAAAAAAGAAAGAGTAGTACTTTTCGCAGCACTAAACTAAATGAAGGGATTGCTGTTGCATATGTGGTGTTTTTTGATGAGTAGTGATGTTGCTGGATGATGTTCAAATGCATTAAAGAGATGGAGAGGGGTCTGTAAACTGAGTTCAATTGTTCAGCTGAATAACACTTTTTCTATGAATATTATAGAGATGTAGCAGAACCAACGCTCACATTGCACCGTCCCTGATTAAGTGACATTTAAAGCTTTCGTCAGTGGTATATTCACTTATTGCGCATGAATATAGGAGAGATGCTCTTGGTTAGATTGCCGATAACGATCTCGATGCTCGTCACGTAACATGGCCATAATTGGCTTGTCCTCATCACTTTCTCATGCTCTTTTGCACGCTGAACAAGACAGGAGAATGGTAAAAAAGATCAACTATATGAGAGTGATTTCTTTCTTTAAATGAGAGTGTAGAAAGGAAAATGCATGAGCGAGTGCTTTTTTCAAAGAGATTCCAGTCCATTTTATCTCCGTAGCTTGAAACAAATTGTGCCACAAAAGAAATTTGGAGAGGGGTAAGAAGAAGAAGAGAAGGGTATAACAGCTTGATTAACTATATAGTAGCTCTGACAAATCGAGGATGATTGGCGTTATAATTTTTTCTCAGTTGTATGATGTTGTTCGTTGCTTGTTGTAGGAAAGTTGCAAATGAGAAATATTTGATTTAGAAAGTAGGAAAACATTAAACAGAGTTAACTCATAGAAGAACATTATTGATAGCATTATTGCGCTTTCGTTATGCTACTTTTAATTGACTTCTGATTTGCAAAATTATTGTGTTATTTGGATGAGGAAGAGGTTAGGGGGAGAAATAAAAAGAGTACCTTGATGACTATGCCAGAAAACTAGCGGGGAGTGAAAGATAGCAGTAATTGAAACGAATCGGACTATCGAGTTGTTAACCGCAAACACTTTGCACGTGATTTGTTTGTGCTCACTTATCAGGGAGTGCTGCCGAGCTCGCGAAATGCAGCACTCTCGGAGATGATATACGATCAAGTGCTGATGAGAACGAATGCTGAAGTTGAGCGCCGATCGGCTGAAATGGTCGACGAGCTGCTGCTCCCTGCAGCAATGCAAAAGGCAGCTCGCTGTCGCATTTTTCAGGCGTTTTTTTCAAGCGCCTCACCGCACCTCTTCTTCTTTTTGAGTGTACTAGATCTCGCACTGAGTCGCTTTTTCCAATGAGCTAACGACGAGTGGTATACATATGAATAGCATTTCTCACGAGATCGTTTTCTTCGATATGACACACAAACATTGAAGATAACCATACAACAAGGCTTTCATTTTTGTTTGAAGTATAACACACGACCACTACTCACCGCTAAATAATTTAATCTAACCACATCAATAGTTGCACAATTTTGAACGGATTGAAAAATATCCTATAAGTTTTAAATGTTTCACGCGGATTAGAAATTTTAAGTGAGATTAATTTGCTACGTAGCATGAATGATAAAAACAGTTATAGGCAACACAGAGGAGATAGGTGAAGAAAGAGATGAATTTCTTGAAAGCCATAGACAAGTCACGGGTTAATTAAGCTTGTGCCGAAGTGCTCAAAAAGCTGTTGTTTCCTATTCACGCCACTTTTTTTCCAGTATAACGCCGTTTATATTTTTCGTTCCTTCATTCAATTTGAAAGCCAACGTGCGGTACTAATGATGGGTTTTATTCAGCTATCGAAGCTTTCACCCTTAGATTTCAACACTTGATGTGCTCTGATGCTGATATTTCAGGCTTCATTATGGAGGGGAATTCGGTTGTTGCGATCAAGTCGACGTCGAGGTACTTCTGTTGGCGTATTGTCGAAGCCATTCAAGTGCTTCATGGGCTGTGCTCGGAAGTCACAAAGCACTATCGTTAAGCTGTGGACAGTTGCGAGAGATGAACATGCAGATGGCTGCGTTGGTAAGATCGTTGGCGCCAGACTCCGTCGTTGTACGTTCGTCAAGGGTTTCCAGTGCTTCCGAATCGTTCAGACCGTGATTGCTTGGTGGAGGGGAGGGGGTTGTTTTCGAGATCGATGGACAAGAATTCTGATGCTTCTGTTGGTCAATTTAAAATGTGATTGAGATGCCACAAAAATAGCTTTGCTAACAGTGGTCCAGAAACGGGTGCGACCATGTCTTTTGGAGAAAAAATCTTTCTATTGTGATATCATGAAGAACTTAGGGAAGGGAGAGGGGGATGACTTAGTGGATTGTACTTTCTAGGTTATGTGGCTCAGGATTAGCGCATCAGTGTTGCCCCTGTCATGTGGCAGAGAACTCGGTGTCCGTTCATGTCTCTCTCCTTACTTTTATTACTATTAAGAATGTTTGATGCATTTCGTCAGGCGTTTCTGGGATATCTTTATGCGTGTAATACCCATCATGTTGCTTTCTCGAATCTAAAGGGAGAAGGTGAGAAGAGGCCGACGAAATGAGAGCATCTGCTGATCGAAAGCTGCACAAGAAACGTATCTTTTTTTTCTTTTTTTTGAAAATCTCCCCCTTCCCCCCCCCCCCAAAAAAAAAGTCGCTCTCAGCTCTAGATTATTGGCGTTGTTGAAAGTGAAAAAAAATGCTGTAAACATATCGCTTTCGCCGCTGGAGGGGTACGGTGTCGATGGGATTTTTTGTCGTAACTCACGTATCGCTGAAAGGATGAGTGAACTTTTTGTTGCTATTACGCACAAACAGTTGTCTTTTTAGCGGTTTTGTGGGTCCTGAAGCGAGTTTCCATCGTTTATTGTTTGTCGCATCGTTGAAGTTTTCGATTCATCCGATTATAAACGGAGTTGGCTTCGTGCCAGATATCTGTTTCATATTCGAACACTCTCACGTTTCTAGTGTAATCCCCACACAAACATGTTTGGGCTGCTGCTTGTGTAAGAATGACGCGAAGCCGTTTTTGATCCTTTGTTTATAGTTGTGCATTCGAAAGGCTTTACTCGAATACTGTAATTTAAGTGCCACAAGCGCTCTGCATAATAAACTTTAAAAAGTGGCATTAACGAGATATACACACAGTTTTCTTTGTTGAAGAGTGGTAGAAAGAGCATTTTAGATTAATAAAGAGCAGCAATTTCACCAAATGATATTCAATCGTTTATGACATATGCTAAGATGTTACCTCCACATATTATGCGATGTGTGAGTAGCATTTTCTTTAAGTGTTGATTTACACATTTCTAATGTGAGTCCACTTAAAGAGAAAAAAAGAAGCAGAAAATGCTTGTAGACAAAAAAAAAACATTTGAACGCAATTAAAACTGTTGTTAGCGGCTGTTATTGCAGCACTAAATCGGGCACATTGCTTCAACGATGATTTAATGAGTGAGTTTCGAGTGTTGCAGCTCATTATTACCCTGTCATACTGTACCTTGCAATTGTGTATAAATTTTATTCGCAAATATATAGCTTGTATTAAATGCTTGTTTTCTTTTTCAGATTGTAATGCTAGTTGTATTTGTTGTCTGCCACTCTTCGCTTGACGTGTTCTCTCATCTTGGCATACTCCCCCATGGGAGGCATACTGTAGCGGTGCATCATAATTGTGACAGGTGACATTAAGTAAGCATCTAGGCTCGCGCATTCAGTGTATTTGTAGGTGCCACCCTTAGTTTCACTTTAGCAGCTGCTTTTTTTTTAATATTCCGCTGTAAGCAACTTTCAAAACTCGACATCAAAAGCAACTTCTTTCTTCACGTAGTTCATTACTTCAACAGTTAGATAATAATGAAGGTGGAGAACTTCTTCACGGCTTTCCTACAGATTTACATTTGCTTTTCGCATCTTCAAACGTTGAAATGAATTCTTTTGATGCTATAACGCTGTTGTATATGTCTAGCTTCTTGAAACTCGGGTTTTACTTTTTTCGTCATTTTGTTTGTGCCATTGTTTGCAACTAATTCTCTTCTTTCCTCTCTGTGTGTCTCTCTCTCCTTCCCTTCATTGGTATGTGCTGCAATTTCACAAGTGGAATGCAATTTACAATTGTTGTAAAAAAGTCTTTTCTTCTTGGAATCACTCGGAATGAACGAATTGCATTTGTACAAATCTTGTATAGAAATTCGAGCATTGTAAGTTAAAAAAATATGACGGCTTAAAACAAAACGATACAACAACGATTTGAGGGAAATGTGTGTTTGCGTATGCGAGCAAAAGAAACACACACTAAAGCTGAGCACTGTTGACATATACACATATCATTAAACAACAACAATAATGTTAAACTTCTTGACAAGATAAGATCACTATCACTGTCGACTGAACGCCACTTCGTTTCCGATTGCGCCATTGATGATCTATTCAATTGATTTCTCTCCTCGTGATGTTTTGATGGCACTTCTGGACTGGTTTTATTACCACTTCCCCCTCCCAAAAGTACAGGTATCAACTGGTTATTTATACCAGTCAAGAAGCTGCCGTGACTGGAGAGTGAAGGGCCCTCACTTTAAATTCGCTAATTTCAGTCAACGAAAATAGGAAGAACTACGTATTGGTCACATGTGATAATTTGTACGATACAAAAATTTTGCTTTGAAAGCTTGAAAGGTTTAGCAGCTCGCCTTCGTAGGTGTATAACCAGAGGGATGCTTTTCCATCGTTTTCATGCCAGAAATTTCGCATTCCAAGTTCTAGTGCGAAAAGTTGAGGGACTGTGTCATCTTATTATTCATTGTAGCGCATTTTTGGGAAACTAATAGCGAACTGTCAAGCATTAAAAACATGAAGATGTACAAAGCAAGCACACGTATGGAGGAAAAAAATCACGGCTTAGCGAGGAGATCAGAGACGTCGAAACCGCCCTTCTTGATAGCGGGCGGCGGTGCGACCGGGACCGGCATTGCGATCGGTGGCAATGGGGGTCGCACGAGGAACTGCGAGAAATGCTGTGCGGCGTGTTGCATGAACAAATCGCGGGGAAAGGGTGCCGGTGGATAGAAAAAGTCAGCCGGTGAGGGGAGTCCATAAGCGTTAAAAAATGGGGGGAAACCGCCACCACTGGTCGCATACATCAAGCCATTTTCCTTGGCAAAAAGTCGTTGTTGTTGCTGTTGCTGATGTTGCTGACTGTTGGGGATTGGTGGTGGTTGTTGAGCGTTTGGCTGCTGTGCGCAATGCCGTTGCTCGTCACTTGGATTGCTTTTCACACGTTTCTGAGGCGGTTCCTCGTCGTCAGAGGCATCTGAATCGGCCGAACTACTTGCCCGAATCGGTGATTCGGGTGTACCATCATCTGACGTCTTCGGGCCGCTACATTCTGATTTGCCCAACAATCGCTTTTTCTCCCGTTTACCTGCACCCGCATCTCGGAACCCCTTCGCGAACGGATTATTGTCGATTTTCAATTGAGTCACCTGGAAAGGAGATTTTACACGAATACTGCAAATTGCTTTAACGTTGGGAGAAGTCAACAAAACGTGCTAGTGATTGGCATCGTTTTTCTGAATCATTGATGGATAAATCGGTTATGCATATGGATGCTATAAGGATGTAAGTGAATTATATCCTAATGTCCAAAACTTATGCGCAGACTGATGTACTGAAATGGACGCATTGCTAAAATCCGCTTATGTCTTGTACGTCCTTCGCTTCAATTAAGAAGACGGCAACTGGAGTGTGACGCCCAATAAACCAGACATGGGAAGCATGACTTTCGCAGTTCTTCTCTCAATACCTGAACTAAAGCTACGTTTGCCTTCAACCTCAGTCCATGCATCCATTAGTTAACAAAAGGTCCACTCGTTTGATATATTAGTGTCAGCAAAATCTTTCTGAGAACAGCTTCACTGCTTAAGATGTTGTAGGACCAAAAAGTGGCCGGCGGCAAGTAGATGAAAATGAAGGAAGAAGTGGCAGGAGGAGGGGAGAGAGAGGAGGAGAGAGGGAAAGAAGAGATGGGAAAGGGAAAGGGTGAAGTAAACGCGAGTAAATATGCCCCACAGGAGTATTTTCTGCTACAATATTATAGAAAACGATCAAGATGAAGGTTGCGATCAAATCACCTGTTGCCAACACGGTTTTTCTTTTCCCCTGCGACAATCTTCTCAGCGATCACTACATCATCCAAAGTTGCCATATGCGATTCAAGCACGACAGATATTTCTAATATTTTATCAGTGGCAGATCATAACTGGTTTTCGAACAATGCCCCTCCTAGCCAATCGGCCATCGCTTTCATACGAATTGTTTTTCTGCATGATATATGTAAATCAATTTGCACGGTTCAATCAAGGGATCAATAACAAGTGAAGAAGCGTTCTGAAAGAGACGGCACAACATGTGTTTTTGCAGCTAACAGGATCAACCGGTTGCATGTGCTGCCGAAAAAATAATAAAAAACATATGCAATAATACAATAAAATTTTAGCGCGTATAACTATACTCATTCAAATCTTCCAAATCGAAGCAATGTGGAAATTCGCCCATTATAGAATGAAATCTGATTGGAGGAGGTTATTTTATAACGCACAATTATATTCGTCAGTAGTTCCAGTTCCAGCTGTAGCCGAGTTAAATTTCTATCAGACAGACAGACAAACATTTATATGCACGTGCATGTGCATGGAAATACTTATAAAAAAGAGTTTTGCAAATAAAGCAAATTTGCAAAAACTGTAAAAAATATGCCTAAACGCAGATCCGTCCAACATTTCGGTCCGATTATTCAGCAATTCGGTTTCTGAAACCGTCTAGTCCGGTTTCTTCTCTTAAAGCGATAAACTAGGCGTCTGCAAAATCAGACTAAAAATTGAACATCCCGAAGGTTCAGTCCCTCTCAAATCTCTCATTAAGGGGCGCTAAAATCAGTAGCAAAGCTGTACGCTGTGTCGAAGCGCGAAACGACGATACCAAGCGGCGCTTATTGGACGTATCGCACCTATCTTTAAAGAATATGCATCGAGGCAGCACCGCGATGCATTCGCTTCACCTCTTGTCTATCCCTATTGCTCACGTATTTCGTTGGCCCTTCAACTACCGTATGCCATCAGTGAAATGTTTACTCCACTTCTTTTTTCCTATAACCTGTTAAAAAATTTTCGAACGATTTTGAATATAAAACAGTTAACAACGGCCAATTAAAGGTACTCAAAATTCGAAAAAAGCACGCAAAAAATATTAAAAACATAGTTACTGTTATAAGTTAATAGAAGTTCTAAATCGATCATAAATATTAGTTTTCTTTATCTTCCTGGATGAGTAAGATTTGAATAGCTGACACTTGCACAAATATTCGTTTTTATAAATTTGCTCCCATTTTTTATTTTATACCCTCATCCATCGCTCAAAAAAAAATCGTTTATCTTCAACGTAGTTAATAAAATTGCTATCATTTTTTACAAATAACATAAAAGTTGTTTTTTACGTGAATGCAATTAGTAAAGTTAATCTCAGCATCTCTGCCACAACTGCGGCAATTCTGCCGCACCCGAATTGTTTATTATGCAAAGCCTAACTCGCTAACATATTTGATAAAGTGCTTATGTTTGCAAAGCCTGTCGCATTTCCTCACTTCCCGATTGTTCGTTGACCGATTTTCTCGTTTTCATCGAGCTTGATTGCTTTTGGTGTGAAATTGGAAATTGAAAACTTAAAATTTTTAAAGTGTTTTATTTGTTCCTAACCATCAAATTTAGCCGGGCAATCATCTCATCTCCACAAGACTATTGAGAGGTTACATCCAACGTAATCATTAGCAGTGCGGTAGGGCTCTCTCATCGCACTTGTCACTTACATCATCACAGCTGTTTTCTGCTGCAAAAGGAATGGTGCTTTCCGACTTGTGCATCACAACGAAAGATCTTACGGACTAAATCTTTAACTAGCAGAAAGCTAAGCGATAAATAATGTTTCAGTCTATTTAAGCCATTTGGGATTTGTATTTAAAATTGCCAGGGGAAAATACAGATATGGCGCTTTTTTGCAAAACGAGATGAGTATTTATGGTTTATTATACTCATTATTACAGAAGTTCTTAAATGAATTATTAGTTGTCACAAATTTGTCTCTTTGTTACCTGACCACCTCCCTTGTTGCCTTCAGTCCTTCAGACATTGAAAGTTCACATTATCCATTACCAGAGCTGTTCGGAAATATGGCCAGCAAGTATTTTTCTCCTTCTCTCCGCGAACCATAGCAAGACTTAACATTTTCTACGGTCTTCATTGCACTTAATGGTCAATGCGCCTTGGGTCCTTGAATGGGCATTTCAAAGATTGACTTAATAGAAGCAGCAACGACGCAGCATCGAAATCGATGCTTCAAAGGAAGTTGCAGCCAAACGATGTGCGAAGTTGGTGAAGTTTATGCATGCAAAATGTGAGCAATCTGTGTGTTACCAGATGCCTTACTAGACAATACTTCATATCTGAAGGCACCACAATATCTTTGTGAGAGCCACTATCGCATTCTGAATTAGGGGCAGTAAATCGAGATGTTTTTGTCAGTAAAATTCGAATATTAGAGGATGACAGAGAAGGTGACAAAGGCTAGACGAAGAGACAAAGGCAGGTAATTTACTGCAGACAAACGATTGCAGACGATAAACAAATAGTTGTGTGTGAGCGACTTTCATACATAATTTCTCTCTGAATGAAGATTATAAATGAATAAAGCTGTTTAAGGAAAAAGGCCTATTGAATCCCTCAAATCTTTGAATTATTGTGATTATCGCATAACAAACCACAATGAAACGCGACTGAGAGAAAAAATTTCCATATTGTTGTCGTACGGCACCTTACCACTCAATCCCTTATTAATATTCTCCCCATAGAGCATTTTACTCCGTGGCTAATTGCAGTTTCTCTGCTACTTAGCCTCACAAGTGATTCAATAATAAAATAAATCTGAGTTTCACACTGCGGGGAAAAGATGATTCGATGACTATGAAATGGAAATGTTCATTAGAAACAGAATGGGAAAGAAGGGAGGAAAAGGGGTGTTCGTTTTTTGCGAAAGGCGCGATGCGTGCATCTCATTTGCGAGAGAAGCAAGTTGGTTGCGTGTGAATTGACTCCCGGGGCCAAGCCATATTGGTGTATTTGGAAGGCACTCAAATGGTGCACATGCGAAACGAACCACTAAATTTTTCATTTCGGCACTAATTTGTCGGCACTCACTCCAACTTGCCGTCCTAATTGACAATCATTGGCTTGTTCCCCACGCATAATTCCTTCAGTGGGCAAATGCAGCTCACAGCGACGCCAATTTTGCCGCCCGATCCCGTTGGGACTGACAGACGGCTACCGACCGTAAACTCGGCCGCAGCTCATTTGCTCATACCGAATTTCGCTGCTCGAACACTGAGACAGTTAATTTCTTCAAGTGTAGCCCTCCGACGCCCAGTGGTCGGTGCTGATGTGTCAACACATACAAATAGCAGCTTCTACATGCAAATGTGCTTTAATTTAAACTTCTATTGTCTTCTCTTGTAACTCATATACCATTTAGCCTCATGGTCCTCACGTCTCCTTCTCTTTATCTTCCCTTCATATGAAATGAAATACAAAACCCTCAGTCCAAGGACTGACACTCAATTTGGGAGGTTGGGAAAGAAAAGAGAAAGCGAAACGCACAAAAAATTTAAAAGTCCCCCATCTAGCTTGCAAAGGTGTAGACATCTTTAGCTAATTAGCATACTCCACATCGAAGGAGCGTTATTGTCATATGAAGAACCGGAAGTGCAGCCATTTAAAAGCACAAAATGAGTACGTACACATGTCACATCAAGCAATTTGATCAAGTTCTCGTTTCTTGAAGCAGTTCTCCAACTTTACAACTACTTCGGTAATGAACATTTAAATAGCTAGTTGCAACAGAGTGGTTGTGGTGCTGTGTTGTTGCCCTCATCGCTCGTTGAGCTTTGTTTCCCTAATTCGTAGTGGTCGCCTTCAGCACCGCCCCTCTATGTCTCGTGTGTGTATACACAAGGGCATATGTTAAGGGGCGTTGAGTGGATTTGTGGGGTGACCATTTGATGGACGCACATAGAAACTGCTCGTGTTGCTTGACCCACTTCATCTATCTACAGTATACAGAAAGCAGCTCGCCTATCCGCTTACACCAAACGATTAGGTTTATATCCGCCGACTCTACTACTCGTTTACCTTCGATCCTTATTCCGATCACAATACCACCTACGAATTTCCATTCAGCTCCTTGTTTCTATTCACTGAGTACGACTACTGACAACAATTCCCTGCGCTTATCCGTTTCGGTCAGTGTGACACTATCAACAGCCAAATAGCCTAATAAATCTACCTGGGAAAAAACTTCATTAAAAGCCTTAATAATACAAACATACATATTTTAGGAAAGCACTGTAGCAGCAAATATTTGATTTCTATCTGATAAATGCAGTCCAATCCTCTGCACAAAACATTTTCGACGGGACTTTGAAATGTTCATGGTACCAAACATCTCCACCTCCATCTCTTTCGTGCTTCCACCATCGTCATTCTCCACATTTTTTAGACAATCTTAATCAGGTTCTGCAGTGCCAGTAAACTGTGTAAGACAGCGAAAATTGTCGGATAGTGAAGAACGAAGCGAATGAACATTTGGCTTTTACTTTTAAGTCGAATTGAAGGCGAAAATCGATTGAATATCATCCAAGAAAGGCGAAAAGGAAAAATGAGCAGCTTAAGAGCTCCAGCGCCACTTACTTCACGAAATGTGTTATCAAGCTGCGGCACTCAACATCTATTTACCTTCCCCAAGAATTTTGCACGAAGAAACAAAAGAAATTTAAAATCCTTGACAAAAGCTGTGAGTGTGCTTCATTTCAGGAGCTGTAGATATTTAAACATCATTTACGCGCATAAAAAAGTATCAGACTGAGCCGGAGAGAGGGAAACTGGTGCTACATGTTTCTGGGCAAAATTTCAACGTTATTTCAGCGGTCCTAGCGGACAGCTGTTGACTGAAAATTCCTTTGAGCGAGGAAGAAGACTTACCCTAAAAGCACGAGCAAGGATTTCCCTTCAAGAATCCTATATTTAAGCAAAGAGTATTTGAAATTTGGAGATGTATTCTCTCATTGGGTCTTTTAGAAAACGTTCATCAAATGCTGGCATAATTATACTGGAAACAAGCATATATGAAGTGGGCTAGCACGATGCATTTGCTTGAAGATGTCTTAAGCAAAAAAAACCTCTCTAAGGTGCGATGAAGAAGAAAAGCCCATGAGCTTCTGAGCAAACTAATATGGTTCATATTACCATTACCATATGAAAGTGGTTTTGATCACTTCTGAAATGGAAAAACGAAAGCGTTCTTAAAAAGCAAGAAGATCTTACACTGCGCAAATTACGCTGATATTAAAGCATACATAATCAATAGATTTCAAACAGCATCAAGCACAATTAACTCACAATTAAGCGGATGGATAGAGGCTGATTGTGCTGATACCGTGCAGTTTTTTTTGCCAAATTCTTCACGCACTGAGAAGCAACTAATTTTTGAATGCCTCGATAAGTAATGGTACGCAAAATTCAAATGCAGCGAATTATTGAGAGATTTATAGAGCAAAAAAAGAGAAAGAACTCTTATTTTTTTCATTACGTCTAGATGGCGAGTTAAAAATATCGTAAGGAAAAGCAAATAAACATAGCCAGATCGCCATTCGTAGCCTATTGTTCAAAATATGCAAAATACCAGCAGTAAACATAATAATAATAAATATGCACAAAGTGCAGTATGTGAATAAATGCGAGTAGAGAAAATTGCAAAATACTAAAACCAATAAATATACTGCACAATTTTTCTCCAAGATTTTGATCGTTGATGCTTGAAGTAAATATATTACAAGAAAAACTCAATGAGAAACCAAGAGAGCGAAGGAGGAAGCGCTATCAATATTGGCAATATTGCACATTTGTAATAACTACAATACTTCATAGGAATTTGAAAACAAATAATCAAAGACTGTATTATTATTGATGCAAAGCTTTATACTTGTTGAATGTAGGGAAAATGAGTGCAACGAAGGCGTAACGAATGGCGATTACGATGATCAATCATTAGGAAGCGATGAACGTCAGTCAGCACTAGAGGGCACTTCTTTGAGATGTGACCCACTCTGCAACACCAATTCACACACTTCCTCAGGGCCTATCCCTTACACAATGGCTATTCGATAACGAATTTGTGAATTATCGATGGATACTGTCACACCTGACTTACTTTCTTAGTGATCACTGCATTACTTATAACAAAATCGAATAACGTTCACTTGCATTCTAGAGTAGGTAATAAACAATATAATCAATATCGCACATATAGTAGAGAATATTGACTGTGGGAAAGTTAATTCAATATTTTACAGCACTCCCTTCCCTCTGTCCCCACCTCCTCACTTCTTCGGCTTTCGCATACAGACAGCCATCTTTTTGGAGCAATTCGACAACAAAATGAGGCATGAATGTGCTTACCTTTTCGTTCTGATAGGCAGTAACGGCGATGAATTCTGTTTCCTTGAATACAAATGTTCGAAATGTTGAGTATGGTAAATTAATGAGTTCGGCACATCGAACAACATGTAATCGAGGTTGATATTTGTGCATCGAATTAAGAATTGTCTGTAAGAAGCACTCGTCACTATGCAAATTGTTGTATAATAAAACCAACAAAGAAATAAAATCAATCGTTTAATGTGCTCGCATCTAATATCTTATTCTAACGAGAAAACTGATAGTAAGCAACCTTAATTATCGATGATATAAAGAAAAATTTTTTTTTTTTCTAATATGAGAATTATTCAACGACGATATAAGTGAATGATTACATTATAGCTGATTCATTACAAATGATCATAATGCAAATAAATTGTTTCAGAGTTTCAAAGCTGCCTATATGTTTCAACCAACTTCTTACAATAACATAAAATTGCAGCCATCTGCATACACATTAGCAGGAGCTGACACGGAAATACTACTGTAATGCGGTGGTAAATGCCTCCGCCTTTTTACGTTTTAATAAACCACATTCAGAGTTTTTCAATTATCAATGTACTGGCTTTGTTCATGCAATTGCCCATAAGTACATTGGAGCTTTATGCACATGAACAGTGGAAGGCATTTTAAATTATTCGGCAACATA
This sequence comes from Baylisascaris procyonis, assembly GCA_037389465.1. NCBI lineage: Eukaryota > Metazoa > Nematoda > Chromadorea > Rhabditida > Ascarididae > Baylisascaris > Baylisascaris procyonis. Next base: position 1,524,015 of record JAZARR010000154.1, on the reverse strand, counting down.
TTCAGGGCATCGAAGATAGTCATCTTTTGTGGCGATAGAAATCTAAGACAGTTGCGATGACAGAGTTGAAAATCAATTCGACGAGTTAGCACATTAATTGACTTGCATACAATTCACAGTGTGCATGCAAAATCGATAAAAGTAGACGACACAACGCAAAGCGACCACCATCATATATTAATACTAATGACCGGTGGCTGTCCATGATGATAGACCAGCAAGTATCCAACAGGTTCAATGATGTCTGCTTAATTTGATTATAATAATAACTGGATTGCTTGGAAGTACTCTCGAAAACACGATTGATGTCGTAAAAGAAATTTTTATGGAAAAATTTCACCAATATTCTATCTATTCGAACATCATTGTATTCGTTCGAACCTACTGTTTCCGTCCATTGATGGTATGGTATAAAGGATGGCACATTTTATTCGCCTCAGCGTGAAAAAGAAAACTGTGGTTTTTATGAAAGAATTTTGTTGCGAATGCTTGAAACGATCCCATATAATAAGCAACAGAGCAAAGTAAACATTGTGTGGGCACGAATATTGCTAGCACGCAATCAAATGGGTGGGCCACAGAGAGCAGTCAGCCATAAAGTGGTCTGCAGGTTTGGTTGGTCTTAGCGATCAGCGCCTCATGTTCATCATTATAGCACCTCGCACTTTTTTTGGATACACTTTACAGCCACATAAAGTGGAGAGTCGGCACATCGAAGGGCCAACAAAAAAGCGCATGCAGAAGCGCTTCTGTCAATCGGTATTTGTTCGTTGCACACAAATCAAATCACCTCAAATGTGATAAAAATTCGATTTTTGCCAACGATGTTTCCTTTCGAATTCGACGGTTTCACAAACGGCGGCAACTTTAGATTCCATTTGCTTCGCACCTTTCATGTAGTGACGCCGATTCTAATCTAATCAACAGGTCTCCATTTTCAACGTTTCAACGTTCATCTTCTTCGAACATACTTCAATTCACACCTTTGTCTCACAACGGGTTAATAATAAATTTTCTCACTTCTTTTTCTTTTTTTTCTCTAGTCTCCTCCTTTTAACCCATCATTCTTTCGTTTCGAAAAATAGAAAGGAAACAAAATTAGAGACGCTTGTGAATCGAGTTGTTCGAAAAACAAATAGGTCGTTTTTTTTCGGGGATAGTGATTATCAAATAAATCTTTACGAATCGACTTTCCTTTTGCAACTTTTTCCTCAATTTATCCCGTGCAAAATTTCAAAGTTGCATGGATTATAGTGCCAATAAGAGAAACGTAATAAATATGTGACATAAACTGCCCAATCTAGAAGAAGGCATGAATAAGGAGTATTTGAAGCTACTCAAAAAAACATTTGTCGAGAGAATTTCAAATCCAAAGAATTTTAGCAAGAATGCAGCAAATCCTTCATTACTCTAGCCTAGTGTCTTGCTCAGCAGCCACTATGTATATTCCCAGCATTACGGGTGCTGCAACGGTGATATCCTCGACCTTTTCGCCCCCCAGTAAGTAAACACCAATTTAACACTCGCCTTAGTTCTATACTTAGACTCGGGCTTTTAACGTTATATTCAGCTTTGCAACATTTATTAACTTTTTTCGCCACCATACTATATACCCATCACTTATAGGCACTACTGTAGCGAAGCCAAACATTAAAGCACGATGGTATCATAAAGTTCATACAATTTACTTCGTGAGAGAATGGAAAATAAGCAATAGGTGAGTCACATTTACATTAAGCCAGCCTTGCACTACTTCTCGACTGCAATTTTAAAGGCAGTGCTCGTCGTTTAGAAGGATGTCGTCGATTGCCCTTTGATTTGCACCTTCAACTAGGTAAGTTCTAAGCAACAGCCACAGAGTAAAAATTAAAGTAGGTTTGAGCATTTCATTTAAAATAAATCGAACAAATCTCCCACACACATTTTCATACTCAAATAACGAAGACAGAAGAAGCATCAGTTGAAAAACCATCAGCTGAAAACTTTGGCAATTCACCTTATAAGTGTCATCGCTTAAAACCTAATCCCTCACAATTCACCATGCCATCCGTCATTAGACATGTACATGCATCCCTTCTAAGCCGTTACAACAAGCACAACAGGCTATGTATTAGAAATTTTACAGCCAATAGCATGCTGCTTGTCGTCTTAATAGCACCTAAACAAATAGGCTACAATAGTTTTTGTGTTTCAGGTTTTTTAAGTGACCATAGAGGGCGATCGTTAGTGAAAGGCGGCAAAGCGGTGTCGACAGAGAAAGGTTTCAACAGAGCAATAAAGTCCATCTGTGGGCAAATGCTGATCACTTGAATGTGCTGTTAACATATGTGTGTGTATCTATGAGTGTAAGGAGGGTAAATTTGCGGCGTTGTTGCTACATCAATCTTCCGACTTACAAGCAAAGTGTTATGCGGTGAGCACGAGCCGCGAAGCACAACTGTGCACGCTAAGCTAGCCATGTCGGTGCTATCCTCACGAAGCAAGTTGCTCTTCAATTGCACCTCCACACACCACCAACAGCCACTCACTCACTCACTACTGCATCAATCAGTGCAATCACATTTCTAAGCGACAATAAATATGTAGTTATCTGCCCGACGAGTGGCGGCAATGATTTGTGTAAAACATTCACAATGCTTTAGCAATCCCATCCTACTGCATTCACGCCAGAGGTTCCTCCAACTGTATAGGTAGTGCAACATCTAGCGATCGACGAATCCTTTTGGATGCTAAGGCAGCCGTCGTCTAGCACCTCTGTATTCTCATCGCGTAATCAGCCAGCATGTGGTGGGAAACAAACATTGACAGGAAGTCCATTTTTTTAGATCTTACAATAAACTAGAACTTATTTTGATATTATGACGACAGTTTAGGATGCAGAGCCGTTCGTTGACACCACTCGAGATAGCTCAGTGGGGGGAGTGGGGCGATGTGGAGGGAGACGGATCGAGATAATCATATGTGGTAAATGAAATGAATGTCGAGGTTTCAGTATATAAGACGTCAGTATATTCAATGACACCTTTAAAATATCCCACCTAACGCATCTTATAATACTGCATTTATTGTATGTAACGTGAGTTGCTTGCATAGCACACTATATCCATACAAGTTCACATGACATTCTCATAGACGAAGCTTTGTGGAATGTGAGTGGTGCGAAACGAACGAAGTAGCGATCGGTGGATAGCAATGAAGCAGCGGCACCCTGGCGGCCGCTTATCTTTACTACCGTAGCGATAAGCTGAGCAAGTGTCAAGAGAGTCGGCTTCTGCGCGCCCTCTCAACGGCACCGAGTGCCACTGATAACACCTTCCGAAAAGCAAACGCCGCCATCACCGCCACCTTAAGCGTGTACGCCTTTCTTGTGCGCAACCAATCTCCTCGTCGCTTCTTAAATTCATTCGCCTTCCCCGAACAACCTCTTGATGTTCTTAACTGCCTAATGAAAATCCTTCAAATTAATAGAGATGCAAATCTACTGATGAAATAATCGTATGTACGATGATGTTGTGTATTGAAAGAAAGGAATGTTCAGTGGTGTCGAGAAGCATCACCTTTATGTGTCATTTTGTCAGCATACAAAGTAAACCACTTGTCAATTTGAATTCAATAGATTTTTGCGACTAAAAAAAAACACGAAAATTTCCTCTCACTGATAAATTATGTGCAGTGTGGTGCAATGTGGTGTGGTGTTGTTTCTAAGGCGTCAAGCGCAATAACGACTAGGGGCAGGCGCTATAGCAGCAATTCATCCTCTCTAGGCGCTATAAGTGATTTATCAGAAACTCGTTCATGCTAAACACACTCGTTCTTAAATAAAAACAACAATTCGATTCGCCGAAAAGTTTAATGGTAAGAAAAACGAAACTTTGCACTCGTTTCAGCAACACTTCCTGCCATTCTAATATATGCTGCTTGCAATAAATACTCGTCAAAAAAGAAAAACATTTGTACACTCAATCAAAATAAGTTTTAAGTGAAAGCAAGTGACTGTGACATTGTGACTAGCAAGTTTTGTGGCAATATTCGGTTATAGTTTATAATGCTCAATTTTAGTAGGCTAGCTGTTCAACTAACTACAAGAAATATTTGTACAGCAGTCAATATATTTCGTTCTCATCCACCCTATGATAATGTTTTCAAATGGCTTTTTGTCAGATTTCAGTATTATAAATAGCACAAAATTTTGAATAGTTTTCGTGAGATACTATAGGCAATCGCATTGAATGAACTGAGAAACGTGAAGAAATAAATTATTGATTTAGGTCGCTATAGTAGCTGCTAAAGTGGGTAAAAAGCGCAGTTAATGTATGATGGAACAGTTACACCCCAACGAAATGAACTCGACACATTTCTGGATTGTATTCCAATACTTTTCGTGAACATTCAACGTTTTCAATCGACTCACTGCGTGCACCAAAAAAATATTCCTGTATACGTCTCCGGTTAGAGATCCTAGATGACAGAGAGAAACGTAGTCAGTAAGGTGTTGCAAACGTCAATGTCACACGCTTCACTTAATGGTTTCGAGAGTTTCGCAATCTTTGTGTTGTTTTTATTTGTGATTTCAGACGTCGTGCTACATTCGTCTGTCACCACTATTGGCGTCTTCGTAGACACGATGCATTAGCGCAGTCATTTAGAGAGAACTGTCGTAAAAGTGACAATTTTCAATCTAAAACAAAAAGGCTCGAAAACGAACGCCGAATGTATCATCATCGCTTTCACGCCAACAAAGTTCAACTGCCATTAAATTATCAACGAAATTAACCTTTTCCATTTTCATCTGTTGATTTATATATATGAGTGAACAACGTTTAGCCTGCAACAAGCAAACGGATTCTATGGATTTTTCACGTTTATGCAGAGTGAAGAGTACCGTGAAGAAGGTTTAGTGGGTGTGGAAGACAGAAGGCAAGAAATTGCGAAGGAGCTACGAGAAGGCTTATGTAAATAGATACAAGATATATGTTAAATAAAAGTAGAGAAGAGCTGCTCACTTTTTGCTTGCAGTTCCCAACACACTCGTCAAAAGTATGTCATGACAATTCAACCACAGGTTAACCACTGCGGTCGTCATTTTTTAAAACAACCCAGGTAACGTTAATAAAATATTCATGCATATACGGTTTAGCAAGACAGCAATATAAATAGATGCAAGTTTTGAGCCGTCATGCCCACATCCCTAGTCGCAAAGGTTTAATTGCGGTTTAATGACACCCGATGAGCTACTCAACGGCTGTAATAGCTAAGCAGATGTTTATATAGGTTCGACTGACTCTGTCTCATAGCACAACGCATATAAGCCATATATTCGACAACATTGATTGATACTTTCACTTCGAGAACAAAAGGAAAATTGAAACAGAAATTACTATATATAGCAGTAAAAATATAACAAATACAATAGATTCCGTTTCGCAGATATGCGCAAACGGAAGACTTCGAACGGAACGAAGATATAAAAATTGATGGTTTTGCAAGGAAACTTCAATTTTAAGAAAGTTTAAACTTACAAATCCATGTTTGTCGGAAATATTGTTGGTTAGTTTCAATTTGTGGAAATTGGCGCCTTTAGCCATCCAATGTTCACCAGTTGCTGGGCTATCGGGATGGATGTACATCCTTTTAGGCATTTCTGGGTCTGCTTTTCCTGCCACCATCCACCGTGAATTATGAAATTTATAACGACATTCGTCGGCCGGTACAATATCCATAAGGAGAATATATTTGGAACGTTTGTCCAATCCAGAGAGTTTCACCTTGAAAGCGGGGAAAATGCGTCTGAAAATAAGAAACAAATAATGAAGTAGACAATGCAGACAGCATGCCACATACGTTGATCGAGTAAGAGATAGCAACGCATTTGCGTGTGATGTCCATTTGCAGCAGATGTTTCGCGTTGCACACGACCCTCTCGTAGACACACCGCCAATCATTTAACACTGATTTCCTTGAACATCGCTTCACACCGATCGGTCCTCTTCTTTTCAACTCATCCCTTCCGCCTTCTTCACTCATTTTTTAAGGAACAAGAAATGTTCATTCTGTTGTTTAACTTTGAACATCGAAGATTTTCTGATCGCTTCTCATTAAAACTATCTCGCTGCTCTGCAGAAATCTCGCGACACACCATTCCACGATTTAGTGTGTCAAATATACGTGGAAAATAATTGAATCACCGAAATACTTCTTCAAACTGTCAGACTGCAATAGAATTAGGAAGAACAAATTTAAGGATTTACAAAATCGCTTTATAAAAGGGGAAATTATGTTTCGAGAACGCGAAAGGCTGCAGTAGAACTTGGATAATAGAAACAAAGCCTTGGAAAATATTAAAGACTATATTTGATGCACAATGTTTGTCCCATCTCCAGCCAACAATACTATATAGTTCGATATATTTTTTACGTGGAAGTTAACGCCATATACATCATAGAAAATATTGAAAAAATTTCTGCAGAATTTTTAACGCAAAAAAAGTTTGAATTCGATCTCCATGAATATACACGTTTATTATGGTACACTAATCGAAGAGATTTCATATCATACTTCCTAATATGAAATTTATGCTTTCATAATCGATTCATAAATAATGCTTTCATGCTGGGAAATTTTCAACTTTTAGAGGACATTTGTTATTTGACGCTAAGGTGATTCAAGCTTTTATTTCTCATTTTATTACAGTTTATTTCAACAACACCGTAAAATAATTCAACTGAATGCGATTCCAATCTGTGCATAAGGAATAAAGTTCCTTCCAGACTACTCCCAGTGCGGATTTTTCATAGTTCCAGTGAAATCAAGCAGTTGATCCCATAGCGAATGGTACTAGGCTATACATCAAAGCTCGTCTCACACTTAGCAAAATCCACTTAACATAGTCTTAAGCTTATATCACATGGGACCGTACTTGCAGTAAGCACTTGTGAATAAAACAAAAGTGAGTTTCACACTGAGCTGAGGACAAAAGCACTGCGTTGAGTAAATAAATGGAGTTGAACGGAATTCTCAAGGAGACATTTACGATTACCTTCCACTTTTGGTGATCACCATTTCGGTACCGCAACTGCAGAACTGATCCCACAGCTGTTTATCGTCCAGCTCTACTTTAGGATCGTCCACAATGCCATCATCCTCTTGTATATGTGGTACGGGTGGTGGCATCTCGGTCATTTCGGTTGGCAAGCGAGGGAAAAAACCTGTCGGTCCGGGTAGTGAAGGGAAGGGGGGCGGTTGCAAATAGGGATGAAGTAACGCGAGATCAGGTCTCGCCAAGAAAGGATTGAACGCCATCCAGATACGGTAATATCATGCAAGGCCAAACGTACAGGCAAGCGTGAGGCGCGTGTGTAGAAGAGAACTTCACCGAGACGACACCCCTACACAACTGCCGAAATTGACACCTCCCAAGTTGTATTTACTCGGCTACTGGCGCTGCGCGCTCCCGCCGGCATTCATTGGCTGTGCGCTTGAGGGGGCGGGGCATGCCTCACGACCATTCTGCGGCCGCCTTTCGACGCATTGTCACCGCGACGGTTCGAGCTGTGCCTGGCTTCCGCACACATATGCTTCCGCCCCGCCGCACCTCCCCCATACGGTAGCATTATCCGCATCCCACACAGTGCTTGCATAGACCTCCAATACCTGTGTGTGACCCTTTCGCATACAGCTCAGGGCGTTTTTCGGAGCTGCTCCATACGGTGCGTTGCTGTAGTTGTAAGGTGGTCACCAAATTTCAACAAAGGCCGAGTTAACGTTATCGCTTTTCTCTTTCTTAGCAAGATCTCTGCTATATCTTGCCATGCGTCATAACCACCCAAGTTTTTTGTTTTTAAAAAGATACGCGTCGACTGGCGTTTTCATTAAACAAGATTCAATGTTTCATTGTTGCGTTTGTGCATTCAACTCAACCCAGATGAGCGCAACCATTCATCAACGCTAAGAACTTTTACACCACTGCGAGTAAATTGTGTTGAAAAGTTGAAAAAACTTCCCCTATTCCAACAGAATATTTCTGGTAACCACTGCGTATGACTATTATATGGCTATTATATAAGATAAAAGTAAAAGTAGTAAGTTAGTAAACAGTGATGACCGCGTATGGTTATTTTGGTTATTTTCTAAGGTTTTGCAGTGCTCGTTTTCATCAGTTATCTCCTATGCTATCATGTTCCTCAGCCAGTTCTCTTATGTAAATGGTTGCTTAATTAGTGGGCAGGGCCAAGTGGCGATTTGTTCCTCCCGATGGCGGCAGTATGCGTATGAGAGCGATTTTGATGACTATTTTTCAAATGTGAGATCAAATCCCCTCAATTTTCTTCTTATCGGCACTGCTCGTGTGAACGTCGTTTAATTGGCATGGCTCACTTTTACGGACGCGCAAAATGCTCTCCTTAAAGTGCGTTACAAGCGTGTCAAACAACCCGAGCCTACCCTCAACATATATAACCCCGTTTTTCTTTGGTCACATTGCCTCCATTGATTTCCTAACTGCTTTAGAAACCACTTCACCGTGCTTTTGCAAATCCTTGCTCTTTTGTCGTGTATTCTCAATTCACAGGCGACAGTAGCCAAAAATTTTGAAATTTGCCGAGTTTAATCTACGCATTAGGACGACCATCGTTTCTCAATTTCGATCCAGTCAACCACCTTATATTTAAACGTGTCTTAAAACTTGCAGATCAATTCCTTTCCTGAACGGACCAGATTCAAAAGAACAAAAAACTTTTGGTTGCGCATCCGCCTAAGTTACATGTGCAAGTGGACAAAGGGGCAGTGCTTTATTACTTTTTGAATAGCAACACGTTGGTTGGTCCATTAGAGCTGCAAAAAGCGCTTATCGGCTCAGTTCTCCTGTCATACTTCCCGCTTGGCAAGAAAGCTTGATGTATCACGAGGTCATTAGATTTTGTTCCGGTCGAGTCGAATCATCACTCAACGTTTCCAAAAAATACTCTTATTGACATTTTTCAAAGCTTTTCACACCCATCTCACCAACAAAATCATTTCTTTCAAGCGAACTTGCAACAACACTTCAGAAAGCGGGACCATTAGGACGGGATTCTGAATACATAACCGCAAAAGTAAGATGAATTCTGTTGATTGAGGTTAGTGTGGTGAGCTACAATAGTTAGCAACTTCATTTTACATTCCCCCTTTGTGAGATGGTATTGATGCGGCTAAATACACTAATTAAGACTACACACACCCCTATCTCACCCGCAACAACCCTGTAAAACACGAGGGAGGTGATAAAATAAACCTGTCCGTCACCTTGATGGCACTAATCCGGATTGAAGCGGTGCCGTTAATTTCGGACAAGGGTGACTGAGGCTGACTCTGATATTGAAAACAACAATACTGCCATCTCCTCGCTGATTTAAAATCTTTGGCGATTACTTATGATCGACATACACTAACAGCCTCCAAAGCGCTTATACTTATTTGCTGCAGTAACTAAAATTTGAAAAACTTTGGTCCCTTGGTACAGTGGCTTCACATAGGCAAGCGATACCTGGAAACATCAACAGTAACAAGAGGCTTTCCCAAAAATGCCACATACCATCACGTAATCGGCTTTAAAAATACTGTTATTCCCATGATGATGAATAGTTCATAACGTTAGACGCTAACGGCATTCGGACTGAACAAGCACAGTTGCCAAATAGCCGTTTATAGCAGCCATAGTGAAGATAGGTGGTAGTGGCTGACGAGCAACGTGGCATCGGGAAAAGACAGGTGTTGGCGTTGTGTTGCTCTGACACATGTACGGACAAGCACACTAACAACAGCTGTTTAATAAATCTCTGTATTGCTGTTAAGCCAAGCTATCCCAATGACCACAATCACAACCAGCATCATCGTTATCATTGCTGGAGATGTCGAATCGATGACAAGCTCGGATCCACATCCATCTCGGATTCGTGTCGGATCAGTATACCGATAAGTGCGTGTAATGAGGATTGCGCGCCATCTAACAATACCATGCCTCCATTTTGTATCGCATTTCCATCATGTTTAGATGTGGCCTTATCAAGTTCACGTAACAATGCATATATTCCTTTAGCCCGAAGCACACTTCGACCATGCTTTGTGGCGCATAACTGAAAAGAACAATCTTTTTAGGTGATATTCACAGTGACAAATAATCTTTTACATTGGAAGAAACTATAAAGTTAAAAATGAAGGATAAAATGTGGTTAATTAAAAAACAAGCACGGTCTGATCATAACATAAATCATTTAAAATGTGCTGTTCGCTATCCTCCAAATTCTTGAGCACTTCAAAATTTTCTCAACATTTCTGCTTCCACAACTCTACTTTACTTCTGAATTCCTCCCCCCCCCCCCCCCCAAAAAAAAAAAAAATCATAAAAGAGTACTAAATTTGGAAAATTCAGTGAAAAATAGAATTTTAGAAGTGGGAAATCAATTTTTCTAAGAAGAAGTTATTTGCTGCTGAAGCGTCACTTGAAACAATAGGAGAGATAATCAAGTGAAGGGCGTCAATTTTATAGATCGACGCTGACACGGCGTGTAGGTGTAGGCGTGTGGCGTGTACCTGACGGTGGTAAATGTCACTGAGAGAAGCGTTTCGAAGATGTTCTCGCATACGCCACAAGAGAAGTGTTGAAAATACGCGAAAATGGTGATAAGAAGAAAAATTGAACATCCACTACGTCACGACATGAGCAACACCAAACCGGTATAGAAGTGCGTGGAGTGTGCAATACGAACACCACATTCGAATGCACCCAACTTCATTAAAGCTATTCTTCTCTCGACCCCCAAGCTCAATGCTAAGCCCACTCACGAGGCCAATATGAACAGCCAAGCAAGCATGCAGATTTTTTTGACGGGGACAGGAAAGGTTTCATTTTAAAATATAGATACCAAAAGTAAACAATCATAAGTCATAATAACTCGTAATTTAATAAGACCGCTACCTAAAGATTTTCAAACAAGTTCCAGCGCATTGAATAATGAAATCATTTTAGCAGCAAAATTTTTCGACAGTATTTTAATGAAAAAACGCATATATGATATCAAAAGAATTTTTTGCAGTAGAAGGGCGAAGAAGAATGAAATGAAAAAAAAAAAAGAAAAAACAAAACTCAAGCTTCATCTCGTGTCATATAGAACATCTCTGTAAACTTACAAATCAAACGTAACGCATCGCAGTAACAATTGGTTTCATTTTTTCTAAACTTTTCAAACAACAACGATGAGTGTTATGATTTAATGAGACCGGAACATCACTTCAAACATAATTGAGCTTTGAAACAAAGAATCAGCAACGATGACTCAAAAAAGTAAACGACTCTGAATCACACTCACTTATTTCAATAGAGTGGGACGCAAAATGACCATTTTGACACATTTTCACTTCACGCTAAGGTGTCGATAAATAGTTTTCAATTCTATCCTATTCTATAAAGAAACGACGAAACAATCATCCAACATTCACAAGTGAATTGATTCTTTAATTAATTTTTCCGGGCTCTACAAGTTTCCTTAAATTCCTTTAGGGAATAGCAAGTCAAAAGCTAAACAGACATAATCATCACAGCGCCGTTGTTAAGACGAACTATCAAGCGATCAAGCAAATGATTTCGCGGCTAATTCCTCTCAGATAAACACAATTGCATCTTGTATGGAACGCGAATTTAACACCAGTTAGGTGTTGATGAGAACTCAATCGATATAAACTTCTTGGGATTCACCAACATCATACACAAACATGTACACTTAAACCATTCTAATATTGCAATGTTTTCGTTACAAAAAAACAACTCGACTTTCAAATTCAATTGACTTTCTATCAACGTATATGTGTACAATGAAAGAAGCACAAACACATGCGCACCCACAACACATCGATGGATGGTTATGTCTCTATGAATCCGCTTTAATATATTTAGAAACAATTCATATTAATAATAAATCGAGAATATACCTCAATTTCAATCTTCTATGGCAGGAGAATTTAAATATTTGATGAATTGATGTATTGGTGGAATAAATTCGTTCCAAGGAACCAAGTTCAGGCTACAGTAATTTGATGAGATGATAGAGGAACCCAAAATGCTGTTTCATCATTTTCTTTCGTAAAAGGTGCATAATAGCCTTTAAAAACTGAAATGAGATAACTGTAATAACAGGAAATTTTTTAGGAATTAAGTGGGCGAAGAAAAGAAAAATAACGATGTTTTTGGAATAGCATTAGAAAAAGACTCGTCAATAAATTTCACTCCGGTGAAAATAATCAGAATAGAATCTGTAAATAAAACCCAACAACGCATATAAAGAACAAACATTACACGATCGTTTCTATTGCGTTGATCTACTCTTGCGTATGTTTTGTTTTAGTTCAAGGCATACTATTAATTAGTATGTGACAATTTGCGTGCATTCACATATACTACAGACATTTCGAATCAAATTACTAAACATTCTAATCAGCCAATAATTGACAGAATTGTAATGAAGTCCTATTAAGTTCAGATCAATCGATACACTTATGGATCGAACTTCATTAACAAACACAGCACGAAACTGAAAACGATATCTTCAGAAGAGGAACATAGTTCACCTGATAGAGTGCATCGACTAATTTATGTACAATCAACGTATCGCCGCATCGTTGACCATCGTGATATTGCAGTTGTATTGGAAGTTTGTCAATTTCATCATCGGTCAAGTCATCGTTTGCATCCGCCAATGGTTTCAACAAACAACTCAAGAATTCATCATTCGTGTCCAACAATAAACTGTGATTTTCTGAAATTTTTATATTTGGAAAGTATTTCTGAAAAATCAAAAACAATTTGTAAAATATTTGAATGCAAAAAATTTAACGTAATATCAAAAATCCACTGCTTTGTCTATTGGAAGTTGGAGCAAAGAAAAATGAGCAGTGTTTACCTCGAAGGATCACTTCGAGCATTTTGAATATTAACTTCAGTTTAAAGCAGATTTTCTATGGTTGGCCAAGTAGTTATGCCGAATTTGTCTTCACTCTTGTGACAATAAGACATCGTTACACTGCAATAACTCATAAGAGGATATAAAACGGTGCACTAAGGTTCGCAAATAAAAACGAAACACAGCATAAAGAGTGCAAATGTTTTCAAGAGAGGATTAGTTAACGCTGTTCGCTCTTATACTTTTCACAACGGTTTGCATAACATTTTATTTAAACACTCATAAAATGAACAAGGGGGCGATTAAGTGCGTCTCTATTTCTGCCAACATCAGATCAAAAGAAACAATGCTAAATCATAGAAGAACAGCGCTCCTCCTTATAGATATTTACATAACGATTCGATAAGGCGTTGATGGCAGACGATCGCTTTGATTTTCAAGAGGACCCGATCGCAATGAGCACTGAAGGCCGGCTGTCTACTTATCTGATGCTGTTAACAATCGTCAGCAGCATTTGCGATCAACTCATTAAATGTTATTACACGCGCCACATGAAGGCCCTTCCTCCCACTGTCGTCTTCTGTATGTCAATTCAGTAGTAGGGGCGTGGTCTGTCTATGTGCCTCTATGTGTCTGCGCATAAACGCGCTAATCGAACACTGTTTGTGAAGAAGCAATTCGAGCTCTATATGTTATAGCATGCTTGAGCAAACATGACTGCAACCCGACAAAGCGCATACAGCTCACATCCTCTCCTAGTCGAAATTAGTCCATTCACTTATGCAATGAATTCATCTGCAAATGCTTGTTGACACTTACGAACTTTGCTTGTTCCGTTTCGACAATTTACTCTCAAAAAAACGTAAAAGCTAAATTAAATACAGCTCAGATTGCCTGCAGATACAATGGCACAATTCTCAGGAGTTTAACAAGATGCATTAAATGAAGTACGACTGAGATCAAAATGCCTCAACCAAAAACGAGAAAGTCGCTGGGAAAAATACTCAAAAATCTCTCCGCACTTAAAAGAAGACAGCATGGGATAGTCGCATCCTGCGATTCATAGTGCTCGCCTCATTATGCGTTAAACGTGAAAAGTGGAAACATTAGAAAGGCTTGCATAACGCATCAAGGTATGAAAAAATGGAACGTCAGAATCTACATCATGTATTAAGCGTGAAAAGGTAAACGTCAGAGCGAGAGTGGAGGCAGATTGTTGGGGGATAAGTGCTCTCCATAAGAGGAAGGAAGCATCAGACAGCCACCTCGTCAGCAGTGAATGATGGATTTCGGCACGTCAATCACCGACTGCGCACATTCACAATGCGGCCCAATCCATGTGCAGCCCAGTGAGCAGTGCGCACTCGCCGCCCTCACCACTTAACGTGCCACTTTTCGCACACCGTAGCCCCAACTAGGCTACTCGCTTTGGAATCGTGTGCATCTGCACAGCTACCACCCTTTCTGCTTCCATCTTTGATCCTATAGCCAATGGAAGATCGGATAGAAAGGGGGTCTGCAATTAGTCTTTTTTTTACTTTGCTCTCATCAATCGAGCAAAAATACGGTATTTTCTCGGACAAACATTGAGTGATCCACATATTAATCCATAACATCATGCTAAACCATCTTTATAGGAAGAATGAGACCACAATATTTCGTTGAAACCTCACTGCAGCCCCCTTGCTCCTCTCATCCTCTTTCTTCTCCAACAGCCGCGTTCAGGTGCCGTACACATAAATCGCCCACAGTTTTCAACAAATGTTCGGTCGACGACGAACCTAACCAAAGCTGCACTTATAGCGACAGATGATGTTTTTCGTGCGGAAATCCCATTCGGCACACACTTCTCTAGCTAAAAGAAAGCGTAGAGAATGAAGACACCAACTGTTTGTGGGGTGAGAAGAACAAATGATATGTGTTGGGCAGCAGGTGTTACAATAAAAACAGATTCAGCCTATGTAAATCGAAAAAAAAAACGAGAGAAAAGTAACATGTCAGCGAAATGGCTCGCAGAGAACATACGACCGACCGACCGCGTGCCGAAAATAATGTGACAACACAAGGAGAGAGTGAGGGCGCCACACAATCTTCGGTTCCCTTAGGCTGCCAATCAGACTCGCTGGCAACTCCACTGTGTTCGAAAACTTGACACATTTCCATCAACCGGTTCAATGCTTCGTTATTCAAATAGCAGAGAAATTCGCTCCCCTCATCACGCACAATTTACTCCTTTTAACTTTTTTTAATAATAGACCTGTGAATTCACCACTGCTAAACGGCAGCTGCAAGCACTGATCATGCTCCACTAGAAAATGATCAGTTGGCATGAATTGTACATACCAAATCACTAAACTGAACTCCATTTTTGGCCTTATGCAGAAAGAGAAGTTCATCCAATATCTCCAACACTGATTCTCAACGACGTAACCAAGATAGGATGAAGATGTTGCTTATTCCTTTAAATTCCCAGGCTGCTCGCTTTAGTTGTGGTGTGGAAAGGCTGTTAGGCTGTCTCCTGGGTTATTTTTGTGATCTTTCAAAATTATAATAAGCAGAAATGTAGAACGCTTTCGATGCTTACTGGATCCTTCCTCCCCTCCTCCATCTACCAAGATGGACTGAGACATCCATTAATTCGTCCAGTCCCATCCACGTGTGTATTCCATATACGGGTGAGCATTTCGGTAGAGAATACTAATGCTCCCTATACAAATGCAGTGGTAGTAGATTCAGCATATGCTCACAGTTAGAGTTAAATAAACTGGGAAAATCTATTGTAGACATAAAGATGCACGTATGCACACGTATGTACATAAAAATATGCGCATACCCCATAAATTTCCCCAGTGAAAGACATTTCGCCACGTTGGAGCCTATAAACAAGGCTGAATGGGAGACGGAAACGTATGCAGTGAGGAAATCACCGATAGGCATGTGTTAGCAACATTGATCAACTTACTGCAATATGTGAGTGATCTCGTTCGAGCGTCCCCCATAATGGAGTTAGATGCTGACATGCTCGCATACTAATGAAGCAATTTGCATGCTTGTGTGTTCGCGCATTATACAACAATTTGACACTGCCATTCCATGCATCCCACCACAACATTACAGTAGCCTAATGCAGTTGTATAACCATTCCTTCTTGATCGACCACATATTCGCTCAGAATGACTCTATCTTTCGAGTTAAGCTTGCACTTTTTGTGACCTACTAACTATACTAAAGGCGCATTGTGAGGAGTAAATAGGATACTTGTTGCAATATTTGTGAAAAGCTTGACTGCAGAGATTTTCAATTGGGATAACTTCCATCACTCAAAACCAGTCGACTCATCAACTTCTGGATGAACTGCAATATATTATGCATCCTTGCATAATGTAAAGCTAACTAAATGTTGCTGCACTGATGCCGAGAAGGGGAACGAAGCCATATGAATCACATTGCTAAGTGTTTGCACTCGTAAGTGTTAACCGCAATTCCCAATGTGAACGGTGTGGTCGATGATCAGATGCACATAAAATGATGACGCGTAATGGAATCGTCGTTGAAGCAACAATAACGAAAGAGGAGGGGAAGCTGGTATAGAAAAGGACTAGCCGAGGCGGGGCAAGGGCTTCGACAAGGAGAAGGCGGTCGCTTTGGACTTATCGTTAGTGCTAGCAAGCAGCAAGTAGTGTGTTCTTCGAAGGCCGCACAAGAACAAAGAGGGTTAGCCGTGTTAACAGAACACTCCACCTGTGCGATTGTCGACGACCGCTTAAACAAAGCTGTTAAACGAGACGGCTCTCGTCAAGAGCACCACTCCGCACTCGAGAAACAGCAATGCGAGTTTTGCCTCTATTCCTTTCTTTCTCTCTCCTCAATCCTCACAACCCATAACTCTTCACCCGAACTTCTACTGCCCGACACGACCGCCATCAATTTACTGCCGAACACGCTTTCTAACACTTCGTCTCCACCAGTAAACCGTTTCGTCCAACTCATTTCCATCAATTCGTCTTAAGTGCTCAAATTTATTGCCACCGAATGGTTGACTCCACATTCACCACATTCTCGCAAGGTGATAACATGGCTTTTTTTATAAAACCGCAACATAATGATGCAAGGTATGCGTAAAGAATTTTTGCAAAATGCACTATTTTTTCACATATGAGCTGTCTAACAGGTGCTCAAAAATATCGGGCGCAATCTGAAAGGCTATGGAGCGTTGAGGCAAAAAAGAGAGGAAAATGAATGGATGGAGGGAGGGGAGAAGGGGGAAGGGAGTGGAGGAAGGGGAAGCAGATGATGAAGACGATAGTGAGTACGAAGGGCAACCACAACGGCTCGCCTCAATTGTGCGTACGAACACAACGAGAGCAGTGAAATTGGATGTTTCTACTTTCGTCACACATCGAGAAAATTAAATTTACAACTTTGCAGCGAGAAATCTTCACGCGCCCGCGAGAAGCGAATTCCCTACTAAAATCAGCACGCAAACGATGTGAACAGGGCACCACAACGATTTTATGCTTTCATTGCATTGTGATGAATCTGGCGTCATGATTCCACTAATCTCCATATAATTAACTGCCAGATGATGCTCAGAACTGACTTCTGCATTGATACCCTCATACCCTCGATAAATATGCCTTGTTGCGCGACTTCTGCTTTTCGCCCATTCCCAATAATCATGTATATCACGAATTTTCTCATAGGCTACCAACTTCCTAAGTGATAAATCTGACGGCTCCAAGCATCGACAGAGTTGAATTTACATCCGCGATCCCTAGTTTCCAGAAGTCGCGAAATTTGATATCTGCCCACTTCCCTCGACTCAGGAAAAAACCTCATTCATTCTTGTAAAATCGGTCGGCACCGATAAAAATGACGACTAAAGGTCTGGTTATTTATCGCAGCAAACGACAATGCGTGAAAATTTGAATTGAGTTTCTCAATGACAGTTAAGAAGGTGGCTGCCCAATACCAAGCACGAGTGGTTTCCTATGTTTTCCAGGAAAAGAAACACTTGGAACGAGCATTATCGAGAGCTATAAATAAGTAGGGAAACATTTCCTCAATCCATTTCCTTACAAGAAATATACAATTTTTTTTTTCAGCCAAAGGATTGCAGCATAACATCTTAAATGTAACTTGGATTATTGTCCATGCTTTATCAGCACAGCACACATTCCCGATAAGAGCCCGCCGGTTCTACACGTTCTCTGCAATTTGAAGCCGACGAAGATCGTTCGATGGTCACTGAGTTCAGCACCTCTCAACGCCAGCATAATTACTACTGAAAAAAGAATCATCTGCACAGAGGCGTTCAGCTACAATCAGAATAAACAAAGAAGAAGAGTGAAATAATCCGATAACGAGTACAGCAGCCAAAATTAGAATCCAATCAGGGCCAACATATCTTCCATATCTATTTTAATTCGTACTCTGATACAAAGGTAACTTTTAAGTTATAAGAATATTGAAGTTTTCAAGTAAAAAAGCAATCACCCTAGCCAGCAGGGAAAGCGCTTGGCTGCATCGGCGAAACAACCCTAAACTAAACAATACCCGTGATCTGCAGAAGGAATCCTGTCGGCTGAGAACCTTAATAATAATGGACTAAATGGATGCTCTCAGCGGCGTGCAGTAGTGGAAAACTTAGTGCCATGCAAGAGCTTGACAACAATGGCTTCTAAGGTTTTTAATTTTCCAAAGTTTGCTAAAGATACCACACCAATCTGTTCAATTTAGAGAAGGTCACATCATTCTGCTTTTTAAGGCATTCCTTTAGGCTATAATATCTCTCAACTTTCCTGAGTGTACAGAAAAAATCCTGTAATATTAGAGCCCTCCAAATAATAACCTACTGCAACAATTACAACGCCGTAGCTGGCACTGATTCATCGATACACGGACGGGCAACTTCTCCAGAACGATTGACAGAATCTCTGCATTTGACGGAAGCTTGACTTTGCAAACCGATGAATCTCAATGTGACTCAGCTGCCGAACACGACGAATGGCCTCATCGCAACGTTGCAAACAGACAGCTAAATCCATGCAGAAATGGCTGATGCAAAATCGGAATGGCTTCGCACACAGACGAGCTCCATTGATGCATAGTGTACATCAAAATGTGCATACATCAACACTGACGATTCAAACCCGCCCCAGCATCAGGACATTAGTTGTTCATACGGTTCGTACATTAGATAGATACACGTCCCATTGGCCACACCAACAACCAACCAACCAACCAACCGGGTCAAGTATTTATCGCTAGTTACGCTGCTCGTTAAGCAAATAGCACTTGCCGAATCATACGATTACCGCGACCGGAAATAATACAATTTGCTTGTGTATTACACCGAACTCATACTGCCATTTGCAGCCAAATTTATATGAAGAACATTTTCTTCATATAGGGGAACACCTAGATTAATGCACCCTTTTCTCTGTCATTGATGCCCTTGCATTTGGAAAGTGCATCATGTCTGTGCGTATGCATGTGCTTTTCTGCTCCTTGAGCTCTTTAAATTCCAAATCCAATAAAGTTAGAGTTCTGCAATAACAGATATATTCTACCAACAGATGACCATTTAATCTCAAATTCAAGCTGATTCATTAGTTTATAAGCGAGTTACAGAAGCCTATGTGCAAACAGCAGCCAATCGGACGCATTTTAAGCTGTTGAAGTCGCAATTTTGCATTCATTAGACTTAGAGAGATCAGTTTTTCTTGCAGATTTGCAATAATGACCTTCTACGATCAAAATATGAATGCCCTATCCGGCTTCTTGGTAGTTTATTAAAGGAGTTGGAATGAGCAAAAGATGAATGTTGCTCTCCAGCAACCCTCATCCCCTGCATCACCTCTACAGTGCATGTTCCCGGTACGCATAAATTAATACTCTCTGATAGACTAGAGCAAAAGTGGAGCACAAAAGAGGACGAGTCAAGAAATGTTCGCCGGGGACTCTGATATTAGCACTCAATAAGGAAACATATCACAAATTTCATGGATGCTTCAATCACTTGTACTGTCATGATGATTCCATCTTTGACGAGCTGAACATTGTAAAACATGAAGTCTCGTTTATATATATATATATATATATATATATATATATATATATATATATATATATATATATATATATATAAAGCAACTTTGATGCAAACATTAGAGGATGAAACAATGCCACGCGGAAGGATCAAATAAGGAAACCCTAAAAATGCAGCTATGCAAAGTAATTCGATTATGTCTAATAACATCGTTAATCAAGAAATATATTCTATGACTGTATATAATCATTGTAATCGAAAATCTGAGTTTTCAATTCACTATGCATAAGAGAGCAAAGGATTAGAGATGCGAATGCATAAAATTGTGCTGTGCCTGCAATAATCAAGGAATCAGCTGCATCAAGCATTCATTATTTACACAAAATCCACAATGATTTCGATGTTTTAATAGGATCTGCAGAGGTATTATAGAAAGAATAGTTATGTTTGTCTGTGAGTCCACCTTGATCAATTCATCCACCATAATCCATTCTCAGCCATGACCTTAATTCTACATCAATGCAAAAATATCAGCGCCTAACTAGATGCTTCGTCATTATCTATAGGAACATTTATGCAGCCGGTGATTCTATTGAAAGAGAAGAATCTCGCACAAAAACCTTCACACTTTATTGCCAATAATGCTCAAACTTAGAGCACTGAGACCAGGCGCTAATGCATTGTGTATAAATTAGTGCAAATAGAAGCCGAAGGAGAAATTATAACTAGCAAATTGGATGCCACTAAGATGATTTCCGATTCCTCGCTCAAGCTTAAGTGAGAAAATTTTCAAACTTTTAAGGGAAAAAGCTGTTCTTTGTCGCATAGAAAAAACGAATAATTTCAGATTCGCTGAAAATAATTTGCCAGTAAATGCTTGAATAATTTTGCAACATTTTAGAGCTGAGCATATTTAAGTGTGTGTGACTTTGTGTTGTTCAAAGAAATGAATGTTCAATGCAATTGCCGTTCTCCTCTTAAAATCCAATTTCCTCATATATGCCCATGTATCATGCCTCGAAGGCATCTTCCATTTCTGATTTGGAAATCCTTAATAAATTCGTAAATAAGCATCAATTTATGGCTATGAGCGATTGTAAGACAATGAAATTTAGGCTTCTATAGAAGTAGCTAATTTCTGATATGCAGTTTACTTGCACGCCTAAATAAACGCTTACTGAATTCAAACTCCTGGAAGAACTGGAAGAAATAATCGTGTTGTTAAGGCAATCAGACCACTCTGGACACTTCCCTTTTCCAAATGACTATCACTCAAGAAAGTTGAAGAAAATACCTCACTTTCCTCGTCGCTCTTATCAACGAGGCCGCAAAACGTCAAAAAAACCTTTTTTCCCTCAACTTGTGCTTGATCTGCCAGAAACAGCGCAGAAGAAAAAGCTTTAGCAAAAACTGGAGCACACCAAGCTTTTTTTGATTCCGAAGCAATAGGAAGGAGAAGCAATCCTCATAATTCAGTCAACAAAATTCGGTGACGACGATAACGCGTCAATGAGTTGACTGTTGATCGGATGTGCAAACAAGGCGCTTCGTTTGAAGTTTGCTCACCATCTCTAAGCACTGCACTGATTAGATTCGCTTATCAAACACTGGCCAACACACCTCAAGAGACGACGCTTTGCTTCGACCTAAACATCGAATAGTTACCCCTCAAAATGCAGACAACACCCTCATCCACCCTTTTTTTCCCCCTCTCCACTCCCCTCCTCAGAAGAAGGCAAAAGATTAGGACTAGCGAGGAATCAGTAAGTCTTTAACACCAAAGATCAGTATTGTAGCGCTATCATCGACGACACAGTGTTGCTGAACCACGGATTCCACTGAAATAAGTGATTTCTCCCATCAATTAGAAACAATATTCGAACGAATTGCGTAAAATGGCGTTATTGATATTGATAGCTAATACTCTCGATGACAAGACAGAATTTGATGTGAATTGCACACAACATTCTTGCGATGTACATCACAAGCCAATGAAGCATTGCAGTGCCGATCATAAAAACTATTTAAAAGCGATAAATACTCTTCCACCGCGCTAAATAGAAATACAATGTGATTTGCATAAAATGTGTTATATCTACAGTAGTTTCCTCTCCCTTCCATAAGAACCCAAATCCACACTTCTATGCTCCTTCATACCAAAAAACCGTCAATGATGAAAGATGATTCTTCGCGAAATGAACTCGTCTTTATCGCAGATCTGCACTACAGAGTGTAGGAAAAACGATGGGGAATAGAGAGAGAAGGCAGCAAAACAGTAAAGTAATACATGCTAAAAGCAAATGCAAATCTTAGACAACGTTGCCACATGCACTTACAATTCTGACAAATACAACTTATTCTTTAAAAAACTCGATGGATTTCAACAAGAAAACCGCTTATTGAATAAACCCTGCGTTGAGACGATTACTGTCCTCCATTAAGATGCTTCCTTATTATGGCCACTAGCTTCCAAGAATTCGGTTTTCACCAACTTAAATCAAACCATGACGAGGCATCAGGTGAAACGAACGTGAAAAATATGCAAAGAATGGCGCATTACGCCTCTATCTACTCCTCCTCTCTTTGTTCACCCATGCATGAGATTTTCAAATGGTAGGAATGGATGTTAGAACTACTCTTACGAATTATAACAACGATGTGTAATTTTGTAGATTATAACGAAAATCAGTGCGAAATTCGAAAGAGATATGTGAACGCTGGAGAAATTGAAAAAAAAAACAGCAAAAAATAGCATATTCCTCTCAGCACCAAAGGAAAACAATGAAAATTATACGGACCTTTGAGGTGTTAAGCATTTCAAAATCAGAAACATTTCTTTGACATACATAAAAAGCATTTAATGAAAAAACGGGTCGTTCAAAAGAAAACTATCAGCTTGAATGTAGCATTAAGCAGCTTCCATAACAGAAAAAGAGTTCTATCAACAATTCTAAAAAGGAGAATGATGAAAGAGGAAAAGAGAGGAAAAATACAAGCAAAGACCACACTTGAAGTTATCAACTATACTTAGCGATCAACGACACCCCTAGGAACGAAGGCAATGATGATCTATCTAATTGAGGGCATTCTTGTTGTTGCGCCGGTATGCGAACTGCTCATTTTCTTGATGATCAGGGCATATCATTAACCTTTGAAGCACTACGAAGAATGAAGCAGTACCAGAACAAAGATTGCAGCTAGGGAAGCGGCACTAGTGGTAGCCATTGCTCAAAGAATTAAACGACAAAATTTTTAGCCGAACAAATCTCACGATGTTGGGGTCATGGGAGAGCTATTTCCGAGCCAATTTTCCGGTCCCCCAGAATTTCAGAGAGCAAAAAATTTTGCTGCACCTTCAACGTCAATGTTCTTTTCCACTCTCGAATTATCTGACGACAACGCACGAATGCGCTGTTATTTCTAAAGTGTGCGGCTCCTTTCACAAGGTAAGTTTTGCGATCTATTCAGGTGAGTCCACCGCGACAATGGGGATATCTTTGATCTTACGATAGCTTCCTAGTTCATGAGAAAGTCTGACTTCAACTTTCCGTTCCTTCATCTAACAGGTCCCTCCTGACTTTCATAAACCTCGTACAACTACATTTCATAATCTATGATTTCTCTTCACTGAATTACAAAAATACGTGTGCTCGCATCCATAACGTTTTGTGTATTTTTCACTGTAATCACATACGTCACCGAATGATCAAATAAACTATGATAGGCAGCTTTTTCTTGTACAGTGACGGAGGAGCTACTTCATCTCCCTTGCCGGTGCATTGCTTCATATGTATTACCTATGGTCCCTTGCCCGCAGAATGCGTTCCTGCAAAGCCTCGACTAGTCTTTCCCATGAGCTAGGAGGCTACCGCAGGGTCATAGTTGCAAACATCGTCATAAAGGCCTGGACTGGACGGATCGCTAAACTTACCTTACGACCTCTTCTTTCCTGCTAACAGAAATGTCGAAAGCTGTCAAGAGCATTTCTGTTAACAATTTCAAGAAGATTTAAAAATTAAACAGCGTAATGAGAAAGGATACAACAGGCATCGTAACGCTACTCGAGATTTGATTCTCCAAGATGCATTGAGGAAAAATGCGTTGCAAATCAAAATTGATTCGCCACAAATCAAGTAACCTTTTGTTTTTAAAATTCCGCGTAATCAAAGTTGGCCCACAATGACACAACTATATGAAACTGCAAAGTGCCCAAATTTCAAATCACAAAACAAATTCTTCCGAATATTTCTTCGAACTCTTGCAGTTTTGTGCCATTGAAGAAACACCCCATGCACATTGCATCTGTTTGGAAACCAGATTGTTCAGATCGCCAAAAGAATGCTGAAGCTTGAGAACATCCTTTTTTATTTGGGAGGAGGGGAGGGGCGGGAGCGGGGCTGTGGCGTGGTATTATTGTCCGAAGAGAATATCAGCATTTCCTCTATTTAATCTGAATGGAACAAGCTAAAGACTACCTGGTGAATATCGAGCAGACATTGAAACTACTTTCAACAGAGAAATTTAGGCAAACAAAGAAACCTTTACAACTTTCAAAACGTTCGTACAACAAATGCAATTTGTTCGTACTAAATGCGTCATAAAACAACAAACGACCTTCATAATCTCTCACCGATTGAACGGCCTTAAACGTCACAATTAAACGGTGACAGCCGTCCCCGTGACGCGTGATAGCAAGTCGATTCATCATCACTTCAACACGTGAACAACCGCACTAATAAATGTATATTTCACATGCGATCGCGTCGACACTCATGTTTCGAATCATTCGAAACATGCAGAAATGTCGCTACGATTATCAAAAATAACAGTTGATCGATTCAAAAGCAATACTTTAGGAAACTGTTAAAGAATTTTGGAGATTGACTATATCATGATCACGTACTGCCATATTCCACGATCCCCATGGGCAATGTACTACTCATATTAAATGTACACCATCATGAAAACTCATCTTAACTCGAAATCAAACATGATTTATGCTATTTATCTATGAGTGATGGCTTGCAAGTTGAAAAATGTCAGATGATGAAACTGGATCTCAAGCAGTGGCAAACGGCAGATGTTTTTGAACGCATTTAAATGATACAAGTAATGCGTGTAAGCCTAGAGTGTATTTATGCTTTAGAGGTGCAAAGATGATTTCTTTCATATGCTTCAATCGAACCTCCAGAAGAAAAATATGAATTCAGAATCTACAGCTGGAATCTCAATGTAATGCTAAAACGTACATCATAATAACGAAATAGAATCCTGTAAAGCACCAGAACTTCAAGACTCAGGAAGTGGAATTCCAGTGCAGCTGCAATACGGATGTTTATATCCATTTATCTTTCTGGCGATTTCAGATGAACAAAGACAGGTCGATGCAGGTAGGCATAATGTAAACTCTACAATGACAAAGTAAACCCGATTTCGTCTGGCTCATATCAATTAATTATTAACATATCAATGCAGTGAATGCATTATGAAATTTTTTCGTTTAGTCCGCCCTATATGGTCGAAATGAGAATCCTCTGGCTACAGCCAGTTGTTTTTCCAGGAAGAACCATTAATAAGTGTTTCATCAATACTTCCGACGTATTAGCAATCAGTTGACGTGTTCAGCTGAAATATAAACGTGCATTACGGCCAGCGTTCTTGGCACATCAGTCGTTCATACCTTTGGCGGATCCTCGAAAGATCGTTTCTGCAGCTGTAGGAGCTCGCAGAGACAACCCTACCCTTCTTATGAGCTATTCGGACTAACCAGAAGAACGGAGGGCAATATCATGCCTCAGGTGGAAAAATTAACGCCCCTGTTACAGCAGAGGCGATCGTGAAGATTTTGCAAACGGGATCAACCGACCAAATGATTAATCACCACCGTAAAGGCGACGACGGTTTTGACTACAGTCCTATATATATATATATATATATATATATATATATATATATATATATATATATATATATATATATATATGTATATATATATATATATATCGGAACCTTTCGAGCTGACCACGTTTTCCACTCTAATAACCATGAAAATGCCCCAGAATTGCTTGCATGAAATGCATTTTTTGCAAGGCAACTAGTCAAATAAATATGTCTCAAAAAGTTTAAGGAAGAAGGAAAACAATGAAGAAAGACTGATGTCAAAAATGAAAGGAAGACGAAACGAGAAATGAAAATCCTCCACACCTTCAAAAATTGACTCAGTAAAGATTGTAAACATAAGAAAACACCTGATCGGCACCAACTTTGATGCTGCAGAATGAAAGATAATATGATGCTGAAGATCGGAATGGAATAGGGAACGCCATGAAGGTGTTGCAAGTTAGCTGACGCATCCCATGCTTTGTCAATGATTTACACCTTGCCAAGGGCAAGAAAGGCACGGAAATTATCCGACACTGCCTGAACTTCTCTTCCATGAATAGCTCCTAACTGAAATGATATGCGCTTTCTGTAATTCAATATACCACACCTCATCAGGCTATTCCGCACATGCCCAAAAACAGGTGGGAAGGCGCGCCAGGAAAAAAACAATTGCAATTTTTAAGAAATTTTGGGTATCGGTGAGTCGGTGCAACTATGAACGAAACGTCACTATATGGTATAGATAAGTAGCCAATAAATTTCAGTGTTCACAACCATATGCGCTTTTGAAATGCCCAAAAAAGGAATTATTGATCGCTAGGTGTTCATATGTGACCGATCGACTGGTGAAAATCCTCACCCACCAAAAAGAAATCACTTCTGCCTGCATTTGATCGCTATCAAGAAAGACCACGACCTGCAAATTTCATGACACTTTCAAGTATTGACAACACATGACGGAACGGAACGGAACTGCGCTTGCGAAATCATTTCATAATGTAGATCGATCAATTATCATCACGGCACCTTTTCCGGCTTGCGAATTAAAAGAAAGTCATATAGGAAGACAAGGAAGACATATATACATTACACTGGCATGGATCAACAGTATTGTTACTAAGCTTTAAAGCTCTTTTCAACCAAAAAAGCTCTTTCCCACTCTTTTCGAGCAAAAAAAAAAAAAAAACTTGGAATTTTCAAAGCAGATAGGCAATGGCATAAAACGGAGCTTGACGTTTTAGTCGAATGCAAAAAAACGTATGCGAATGTTTCCTTGCTGCTTCGAGTAAGACAAATTCGATAAATGCGGAGGCCGACCGAGATCGGCCGTTAGTGGCACTGAGATTAATTTCGACAACCATTTCACTTTTTGTTAAATGGCGTTCTCGGTTACGCACTCACGCATCAACACCTCTAATTGCCCCCATAAATGCATCACATCGCATCCATTGTTTTAACGCATGAAAAAGAGATAGGAAACGATTCGATCATGGCAACTCACAGTTGTGATATCACATTCGATTATTTAGTTGTTCATCTCTCATTAAGGAAGTATGGATTCACAACACGTTCCACTGGGTCAATCTCCACCAGCAAAACTAGTCTCTTCAATAATCATGACAACACTCCATGCCATATCAACTCACATCGACTTACGCAACATCCGCCTATCGAAATCAAGGCAAAGAACTTCGATCACACAAATGGCGCTTACGCATTCCAACAAGCCTACCCTGTCACTGCCTTGTCTTCGGAATGCTCCAACATTCCATGGGAATATCGCTGAGAATCCTTTACTCCCACCCTACTTAGCACTAACCTTGAACTGTTTATACTAGTCCTCCTCTAAATTCTGCTTCTTACTGTTCTCTGCCTCTGATCTAAAACGCTATCCCACAAATAATTTCTAAAAAATATTTGCTAGAGGCGGTTTCATCTGATATATGGGAGTCAAGAGTTCAATAAGTTGTCAGTATTCGAAAAGAAACCATTGCCTCAAAGCTTCACCATACCTCAATCAGAAACGGAAGACTGAGATGCATTCCCATCCAAAGTCGCAAGAAATCCTCACATTCGTAGAATCACTAACTACAATAATATTTTGCGTCCATCAATTTCAGTTCCCAATCAAAAAATTATTCACTACTCAATACTACTCATTGCTGATGGCGCTTTATCGAAGAAGCCAAATGGTTTCAGCGGCTAATACTCTTCTTGCTTTTAGGCAATGAAATATAAGCGAAAATTCGAATAATATCGTTTGAAAGTGATTTACTTTCTTTACCTTTGTTTTTGACTTGAACTTCGCTCATTCATCTACTAAAACTTAAAATCTGTTTCGCCTCAGTATGGAAATCCTCCAAAAGACGGTCTTGCTCATTGCTATTGCTACGAATAACAATAAAGCCATTTCGTAACCATGCCTTATGATCGGAAGTAGTTGATACTTCGATTAAACTTTACGAAGGGAATACCACGCTCCTTTTGTGGGTTCATTTGCTCCCCCCCCCCCCCCTCCTCCTCCTCCAACAACATGAAGATGCGACAAAGGTCTGGTTGCTACTCAAATCAATTGCACGTCTGCGCATTTTTCAAATAAAAAGAATAAATAAGGGAAGAATTTCTCCGAGAAATAGTAACAACCATAACACTAATATAGATTATCACTATACGCATCTGATTTGCATGCACATGTGTGCATGCTTAGCTTTTAGGAGATAAAATGTGCACTTTTTAACGCTGAAATTGACAAGAAATGAATTGAACAAGAAAACAAAACGAGCATTTGTATTTTTTTTATCATTGTCTGCCTTTAGGCAGTACATACTGTGGAAGTCGCGCTCTAGAAGCACATATGAACGGATGCAGATGTCAGAGGCCGGTGACAGCCCTACAAGCCAAACGATCCACTCCACATGATCGGGTTACTAGTCAGTAAGAACGGATTGAGTCCCACTTGAAAAAAAGGACTAAACCTAAATTTTTTGAGACTAAACTTCAAAGCATGTTATGAAATTTGAACCTATTATATTTTAGCATAGTGTTTACGGAAAAAATTGCATAGAGTGTTCTCATAGAGTGTTTATCGTTCCATACACAAGAAAAAGTCATGATCGATGGATTAATAACTTTTTATGAAAATTGGCTACCTGCTGAAAGTTTTTCTGGGAAAAGTTTCATCTTTCTGGGAAAAAGCCTTTCTGGGGAATCAGCAAATATCCAAAGACTTTCATCAGTAGGTTCACTTGGGAAGATCCTTACAAATGTGGAAATCTTATCAAGATCCATTTCACTCATCAACGGGTACGACTATCTTGGCGATGTTGGAAATAAGCTCAAAAGACATTTCAGCATGAACGTTTTCGAAAACATTTGATGTAGCTCAGAGATTATAAAATTGCACTACAGTGACCAAAATAGGAATGGGATAGGGCAGCGGAGCGGTCGCATATATCATGTTCAATTCAGGACCATCGGATAAACGCATCACTAAGCCACTTCTACACTGAAACGTCAAGTAGAGATTAAATGGGCTAAACGATTAAACTTTCGAAAACTGGTTGATCCAACTTGGAAGAGGCCCTTCTTTCAGGCAACTAATTCCAATGCTTACAGCATATTAAGCAAAAAATTCATCGCTAACAAAAATTCCGAACAGGTACCACTATGATACCATTAGTAAATTATAATAAATGCGCATGACTAATTAATTAACTCACCTGCAACCAATATATCAATGAAGTAAAATTTCTTACCATCGTCAAAGCATAAATTTCGAACAATATCGACAGCGATGAGGCGTCGTTTAAGTTTATCGTTTTGGGTGACCAAAGGTAGAATAGATGCTAGATGACGTTCACAGATCAAACGTCTCACTCGTGGCATCGCAGTACAATTCACCAGTACATATCCCATATAATCGACAAAATCCCCTGAGTCACTCGCATTTAACAATGCTGAAATATACTTGAAAATTGTTCTCATTTATAGTACTTGTATAGTAAACTGCTGAGGTAAAACAATCCACATTTCAAAAAAAGCATTCTGCAACACTGTAGCGGATGTTTCTTTAGAAAATAAGAAACCACTGAGATGTTAGAAAGGGAAATGGAAACGTTGAAAAATTGAAAACTGGGAAGCTAAGTGACAAAAAAAGATAATAGATTTGAAGGTAATAGACTTGAGAGATACGGAACGTAAAAAAAAACGAAAAGTAAGACAGCTAAAAGATGGAAATTAAGAACAAAGTGAAAGTAGCGATATCAAAGTTTGTTAGCTTGTTATGAACTTTCAATTCACATCCATCATTCTCGCTTTTCTTTCAATTTGAAGTGAAACACCTCGGAGTCACTATTCATTGAAGGCGCCCGGATTTTGAGATCCCAATATCGGAATTTTGGTGCATTTGGAACTTATTGAGCACAGACAACCATAAATGCAAAAGACCTCAAAAAAATTTCAGAAAATTTATAGAGTACCGCAAAATTCCATAGCAGAGCAGTCTAAAATGACCATCCGTCAGCTGTTTTATACTTATATAGCACATAATACAGCATTAGAAGCTTGATGACTAACAAAGACTACTACAAAAAGGATAACAATGTTGAGGATCTCGATGAAAGGAACAGCGCTACGTATATTCGATTGGTAGAGAAAGGAGAGGGAGATCCTAGGAGTTGTGCTGCTTTACCACCTGAATAAAATAGCATTGCTCTACGCCCATAAAGATATATGTATAAATACATTCATGCATGCATATTTTACAATCACATACTTATATGAAGTGTGGCTGATTTTGTCTTCCGCTGCCACTACGATCGTACACTATACTCTAGCACTTTTCTCTATGAAAAGCGACCAATTCAAATGGTAAGTTGTATGTATTTGCGTGCCACAGAAAGAGTTCTTTGGCGGGATGATCAGCGATCACGCGCATCAAATTTTGCTAAATGCGGTGCTGGTCTCTGATAGGGAAAAGCGGAAGCGGAAGAGTGTATATGCGGTCGTGATGGGAAGATCTTCCAACCGCGGTAGCGAACAACGAAAATCCGCTGCAACCCGAAAACTAAATAAATAAATGCCTATAAAATAGGCAAACATAAATGCATATATTTGCAGACATAATTAAACGTAAATGACTAAACGCAAAGCACATAATGTATATATGACATAATGTAGACACACACCGAAACATCTCTTTAATGTATAATAATCTCTAGGGATTTCTACGATTCACTTAAGAATGAGGAAATTTTCTAAGCGCCATAACACCAGATGCGGTTTTTATCGGCTTAGAAAATGGAATAAACGATCTTCGGTTTTTAGGTACTCACATTAAGAACGATGAAAATCATCGATTTATTCACTCACCAACAATATCCGAGATGAAACTTTCCCAAATTTTAACGGCTCTCTCGAAAACCTGCAAACTGATATGCGTATTAATTAATAAATCTGCCCCAACAGAAGCACATCAGGATCTGACTTCTAAAACGAATAGCTCTTTCGAAGTTCTTCGCAAATGAAAGATTCGCCCTGTCCATCTACAATAGGTGTTGCAACTAGTTGTAGCAGGTATGACGATATCCATCAATGTTTTCTTCGTCAATAGAACTTTTTAGCGATACTAAAGTGGTATTCGCTCGGTAGCTCCACAATTACCTATCGTAATCCAAGTTTACAAACAAAGCATTTATAACAGCTTCTTCTACACGTGTTTTCCTTCTCCCCCTCAAGCTTCACCTTAAAAAACTTTATCCAAATTGTAGGGGATATAATGTTCTGCGCTTAAAACAGGGTGGAAAATTTCGAAAGTCAATCATTAAAATATAACGAAGTAAACATTAAGCACATAAGTTAATGTGATTGCTATTCATAATACACTTTAGCAACGTATACATATGATCACGTATAATACAAGGAAACGCGATGTGTGCATTTTTGTAGCGTATATGTGAGTGATGCGATATTTATTTAATTGTTTGCATAATTAGCATATCTGTGCAGTAATCAACATAATAAATAACGTATAGAAAATAAATACAGTTCATTATAGTTGCAAATCTGCAGCGAATTTCCATCGACACTCCCCAATTTTTGTTTGAGTCTATTTTGCAGAGTGTCGACAGAAATTTCACCAAGTGAAAATTTTGAAACAACCGAACTCACTAATTAACGGTATTTGCGCTCTCCTAGCGCGAAAAAAAAACTTTCAGTGAGCGCGTTTTTTCATAGAAAATTAAAAAAGACTGAAGTTTAGGTAAAGTTTTACGCTAAATTAGACCTGTTTAAGTAATCAAGGTTAATTATATACAACAATGAAAAAAAATATAGTATATTCCCATGTCACAGATGAAAGTTATGTAAACGGCAAATTATGGCAGCAATTGGCCTACACTTTAAAAACATAATTCGAACCCTATCAGGCCCTTTTCACTATGGGCGATATAATGCGAAGCCAAGACATCGAACGCCCATATTGTATGTGATCGGTATCCACGGCAAACATGCCCGCTGCTGTGGTATATGCAATAAGAACTATTAGTACGGTAAAAATGTGCATGTAGGATCATACCTTAGATGCAAAATAAATGGAAAGGTTCGAAAGGAGCTTTGCCGCAAAGGTGGCGATGTTTTCACGGTCACGGCAACTTCTGACGCAGATGGTCACGACGTCGCTTTTCTCAATGATGAAGTTGGCGCAAACATCGTCTACAGATGCAATATTCGTCAATGCCGATAGCAGCGGTGAACGATCTTCTGGAATCGATTCAAACAACAAACAAATTGCTCGACCCAACGCGAAATCTTCCTTCTGAAAACCAAACAAACCTTTTTATGATATATTTGATGAAACTGGAAGAATTCAACCTGTCTACTACAGAAATGGAAAGGACAAGCACAATACCGTTTACGACAATCTGTATAGCCATACAAGGCACCTGCTGCTAATGTAACATACGTGCACAAGTAACACTCGTGATGTTAAGTTTGGTAACTGTTTAACTATTCTTCACGTATATAAAGATTTGCACCCGTATTTTAAGTTTGCAATTCCATACAAGCCGGCTGGCTGATATCTTGCGAAGGAAACAATATCACTAACTGCTTTCGCAGGTCCACTTCATGTTGCGCGGAAAGCTGCGAAATTTTGAAAGGAGTGCCTGGGACAATCATCTCAACTTCTTCTTTTTGAATTTCAGTCTCCTCACCTTCTTCCTCCGATCTTTTCTTCCTAGAAATAATACGTCTAACTCCTTTAGAGAAAAAATTCATAACTGCTATGTTACAATCGGCTGGGCTGCTTCGTTTGTTTGACTTCTTTCCGTTTTCTACGTCATCATTTTAAGCCTAGGTTTGCTTCTGTTGCATACAATCAGCAGCTGTGACAATTTTACAAAGATAAAAGCCATCTGGGTGATAGAATCGAGAAAATAGATAACAAACATATCGGTGAAAGCTGCACCAACAACCATTTTTTCTTAGAAAATTCTTTGCGAAAGGGACAGATGTGGTGGTAAAGACGGAAATGCTACGCTTTCAACAAAGCTGAAAAGTTGAAAATCTAAAAATGTGCCCAATGGCGCGGCGATGCTTCCGTCAGCGCATCAGTGGATTTCAAGGGACTCCCCTCCCCCTCCTGCTATCACCGCTGCCAATGAATTTTACAAACAAATGGGACTAACAACTGAAGAGGATGCTGACTTCTAAATGGGTCCGGTCTTTTTCAAGCTTCTAGTTGAGACCTCCAACAATCTTCATCACTAGTCGATACAAGGACAACAGCATAGAGAAGTAAAAGGAAAATCATCGAGAAGCCATTGATAAGGCACAAACTTATCAACACTGATGAGAAAAACAACAAAACGATTAGCTTCTTTCGAATCGAATATAAAACCTGAACCAAATTCAATAGTGGAATGTTTAAGTTCAGTTGAGAAAAGCAATGCTAAGAAGCATCACCTTAAAAAGTTGAGGCCCTTCGTCGGTTGCCGAAACGCCAACAACGTAAGCGATCGCAGAACGCCTTACATCAATTCGCGTATGCGGTTCTAAGAATTGAACCAATTCGAAAATCGCTGACTGATGATCCTCTCCACTCATTCTACCTAAAGATTAGAAGCGTATCGACGTCAAAAACGGCAAAATTTTATACGATATGGAATCAATTAAGATCGAGATAACTTCAACTTCACTACTATTAAGTTGAAGTGAATGAAATTGAATTCTTGTAAATAGATGGATATCCGGCAAATTTCCTTTGGTCAGTGAGGTTCGTGAATGGATTAAATATAACAAATAGATGGAAAATTCCGATGATATTGAAAGCAACAAGTGATGTATCTGACAGAAATGAGGGGAATTTATCAACTGAGGATAAAAACGAATTTAAAAGAAAAAGCAATTGATCAAAGAAAACCTCTCCGCATTAGAATGCCAACAAGACCGAAAGCAAAGTTTTTATTGAGCCTATATGATAATTTATGAGCTCAATATAAACATAACTCTAGAAGGTCTATAAACACTGTCCCTTTTTTTTCCAATGCTATAATCAACAAGAATTGGTTACCTCTATGCTATCAAATCTTTTTCGCATTCCAGCCATATTTCCTCACTTATATAACATAAATGAAACGACTAAATGTGGAAAGTCACCTCGGTGAATTAGTCGAAGAAATAAAAAGAAAAGGATGAAACAAACGACCAAAAACTCGAACCTCAATAAATCAGAGAACATAAAGCAAACATCCTGCTTGACCATCCGAACTGTGGCATCTAGCAATGAACATTACGGAACGATCGAACATTTCAAAACGCGTCGTCATTCAGGGAATTTGAATTTCTTCGGACACAACTTGTTGGACGTGAACACGCAACAGATCGACGCAAAATGAGGGACCATTGGCTTCGTTCATCATAAAGTAACTGCTACGATGTTTGATGATGCAGAGAGTGACGATGGCAGAGCGCATCCCAGAAGTTGCATTATATGGACCGATGTGAAATTTTCCAGCAGCAGTCTAAGAATCGAAGTTCTCGACCGTTTCGTAATGTTTAGCATCTAGGAATCGGCGGCACAACAGCAAACGGCAAATATCGCCAAAAACATTTGTGGCGCGCTCGCCCAATTTGAGAATATCTCACCTATTTTGTGATTTTACCATTTTTAGCGCGGTCTGCCGTTTTGGATTTTAGTGATGTCCTTTTGAAACAAACCAAAAACGGCCTTATGTTTATCACCCGTACAGTTCTTACCAGCAATAAATAATTGCAGCCACACGAACGAGCATCATGATTGTAGCAGTCGGAAGCAAAACTCGTTGTTATCACTTCTAGGAAGCCGAATTTCTCTTCGTATTTGACGGGGGACCACTTGCCAAATTTTATGCAATTCGAACGATAAGGACAGGTAAAAAGAACTGACAGAGTGTGTGTGAACGCGCAATTGATGAGACTCCTACCCATGTTTTGCTTATTGTTATGATGGATGTAATTTTAATTGGTGGTCTTTTTTGGTTGGTGGGTGTGAGATTCAACCTTTGATGGAGACATCACACACCTGCTAGACCATCCGGACTGGAGTCGTTATGACAATGCATAGGGAATTTCTGCATTTATCATTTCTGCATTTATCAATGAGGGAAAGTCCACATCCAATGGTTTGTGCATGTAAACGGCTATGTGCTTTCAATTTGACCATCATGAAATGACAAGTGCAGCTATCGATTTGTGGTGACGAGGTATACCCGCGTTTGATATTTGTAACCTGCAACAGAAACACGCGGACAGTATGGCTTACGGTATCACTGCACTTACGTGTTTCACTTCACTGTTGCAAACCTGTACATTTCTAGACGTATTAGTCCAGCCCCACAGCTGTCACTTCAATGGTTAGGTCCTTGTAAAGGTCCGTGTCATTGATGGCATGGGAGATTTGCACCTGGACATTTGCGCCATCGGTATGGGCGCTGCGAAATGCTTAGGTTGCGAAGTGGTTTTCACCGAGTTTTAATCTCATTTCATTACATTTCAGATGATTTCTGTGACTCAGCATGGCAAATAAAATGATGCACAATGATATTCTTCACTCAATTTGGCAATTATTCACATTATTCATGGCATTCATATGGGAAATATTCACAGTATTATTCTTCAATTACTTTCACTTTCCGATAGTTTACTTTTCAATTATTGTCTTCATATTTCAGTGCTCAAAAGGTGATGATATGGTGGCAGTATCAGGAGCACTTGATAAGAAGTAGAAATGACAAATCGGTTTGGGGATAGCAATCATCCTTAAAGCAGCATAAAAGGTCGATAAGGAGATTCGTGCAAGTTGCCAACAAATATATAGTTCGTGTGGATAGCCATGATGAAGGATAATTAGTTGCTGCTCATGACTATTGACAATATCCTCAGGTTGAGATTCTAATTGATGACAAGGCGGTAGTCTTCATATTCCCTCTAGATCTGAATCCTAATGTTTTTCAATTTCCACGACTCCTTGTCGATTTTATTTGTAGTTTCTGTTAACAGCCAACTGATCCCCATTCTATTTGTGAGCTTTAATAGAAAATTCATTAAATATTAATGACAATTATTACAACAGCTAGTATGTGTTCAGCTCTTCAAGCATTGTGTTTTCAAAAGCAATGAAATTATAGATAATAATCATGTACAAATAATGCTGAGAGTGGATAGGCATTTCTCATAAAACTTCAGAGAAATACATTTTCAAGGTGAGAGGGATGGGGTTCATTCGAATGAATACTGTATCCTATTTGCAATCCTTATCTTTTTATCTTAATTGAAAATATTTAAAAATTTTTCAAGTTGATATTATCAATATTATCAATGGTAAAATTCATGATTCAAAACAAAATTCACTACGATATTCTCAATGAGCATGTAAAATACTTGCAATTGGAGTCATTTCTAAATGCGTCATTTTGGTTGAGGTCGATCGTTTCGATATCACAATGGGATGGATAAAGGTCAGGGAACATGATCGGGGTGGTGTTATGATTGCGGTGTGAAGTTAGACAATTGCGCAATATTCGGTTTACTCGTTGACGTAGCAGTGTTTTCCGCACGGATTAACGCCACTGATTGCGTATTGCAACTCCCTTATAGGCATTTCCTTGCCGCTCTCAAAATCTCATTTCGATAGCTTGCCGCTCTTATTAGAATATTTACACTTCACGATAGGGATCCGTGTATCCGTCACGGCCTTTTACCAATAGTCACCTTCATTTAGTTAACACATATCATGAAGCTTTTTTTGGAAGGGGACGGCGAGAAGAATTGGAGGTGAAATTCATACCAATTCAAGCATTTTCCAATTCTTTCCCTTTTCCATTTTCTGAATTGAACATCTATGATAGTTTTGCTCAGGTTAATATATTGCATTCACGAGTTTCACCTAGCAACCTATGAGAGAAAATGTTTTTTTTTTTTAAATAATCCATTCTTTTTCGAGCTCGATATTCAAAACGTATTAACCAATCGTTTGTCTCAAAGAACAAATATAACGAACACAAATAATCACATTCAAATCAGAATAAATTAGTGCCGAGGTCCAGAAAGTTATGCGTATTGTCCTTATCACGGTACATAAATCCTCTGTTGTGACAGAAGTAAGAGGGGTCGTGTGAAGTGGGACTTGAAATTGATGGCCATGTAGAAGATGAACTTACATTGACAGCAATAGGCGATTTAATTTGTAGAAACCTAAAACTTTTGTCATAGATGTTCAGTCTTATGTGGTCAGTTTTGCTTAACTTTCTCTCACCACTACATTTGTATTCAGTGGCAAATAATGCAACAATAAACTATTCAAAAGCAATATTAGCTAAATGCAATCAACTGAAATACTACACCCAAAAAATAACCGATTATCTCACACGTTGAAACGGTGATGTCGAAACGATGAAGAGGGGAATGAATCTATGAGTGGATGCATTTTCACGAGGGCGTAATTTGAACGATATAAAATTCAATCATTTGATTCAACCTTTATTCAACTTAGCTACCACAGTGCACTTTGCACAATATTAGATTTAATGGGAAGATATCTGTGGATCTCAGTGTAAGTTGACGACGTGTTGTTTATGACAGTTGTGTGTCGGATAGGGGAGCTGAGCTCACAGATGAGATAAGCTAAGACAAAATTTTAGTGCGTAAATAATAAAATAGAGTGATACAAAATTTTGAACTTCTTTTCATCTATGAATTTCAACATTAACTCTGGTGAAATGCACAAGTGCATAATTTCATCATGAGCCGGTGCTATTAGGCAGTATTGGAGGGATTTTTCCGCACAGCATATTGAATGCGAAGCAGTTGTACGGTTTTGATGTTGTTGTCCTAAGAAGCAGAAATAAAGTTATATTAAATGTATTATGCGCTTAACAATGAACTCCATTCATTATTCTGTCAAAATTCATGCAATCATTCAACGAACTATGTGAAAAAAAAAGTATATTATATCATCCGATCGAGAAATTTCTCCATATCTTTATTTATTCCACCGAAAAACGATTATCACGTTCAATTTTTAAAACATTTACAACAAGTTTTGAGGATGTTTATATTCTATAATACAGCGATAGTTTAATTTATGCGGGAAAAACGATGAAAAATACAAAGTACAATAGAATGAAATGCACGATAAGGAAAGCTATAAACACCGGAATTGTATGACTGGATGATATGAAACTTTTAAGAGTAAATACGATTTTTTATGTAACTATCAGCCGATTGGCAATGTTAGAGTGGCAGCAATGCTTTATTTTTCATCCATAAGTAGAGCAGCAGCATAATTTCAAGTTGTTGGAAAAACTACGCAAAATTTATCTTTAAATACCTTCGAAAAGCAATTCCTTTAGATATTTCAAAGAAAAATTTTTCCTCAAGTTTGCCCATCAGAATTGGGAATTAATAGGATTTACACATTTGGTGATAGGGCTATGGTAGTACGAATCGTTCAGTGAAAAAGGCGTTTACGAAGGGGCAATGTTGAGTGTTTGAATGCC
The DNA here is from genome assembly GCA_037389465.1 of Baylisascaris procyonis. Lineage (NCBI taxonomy): Eukaryota > Metazoa > Nematoda > Chromadorea > Rhabditida > Ascarididae > Baylisascaris > Baylisascaris procyonis. The sequence continues at coordinate 1,485,118 of JAZARR010000154.1, read as the reverse complement.
TATTGGAAAGGAAGCCAAACGAGAAATGTCGGTATTGTTTGATATTCGTTTGGCATATTGACCTTTATGAAGATCCGAAGAGTAAATCATTAGATGAGATCACTCGGATAGTGGAATGTGTTGAGTGTATTGGCGAGGTAATCGACAACATGCAAACGTCCACCTTCGTAGATCACTTCCGACCAGATCACAGAAGACTCATCGATCCATGCAATATTCCGTATCAATTTCCCATCCTGAAATATAAAATACCCTAAGATTTCGTCTTATAAGAGATTAGACCAGGTTTTATTTATAAAAAACAAAAAAGGCGATATAAACCTCGACATGGCTTTGTATGATTAAAAGAGCAATAAAATTTATAATCTGGCTTCGAGCAAATTAAGGAGAAGCAAGGCAAGACATAATATGTTTTCTTTAGGAAGCATAAAGATTCATTTCTTGAAATAGATAAAGATTGATTTCGGAAAAGCTATTGCTGCTTCGATTGTCTTTCCACTATCATGAATAATATTGCTGATGAAATGGAGAGAGAGGCGGAGAGGGGGGAGATAAAAAAGTACCACCACACAATTTATTTCTCAACAAAACTTGTTGCTCTCCAACGTTCAACCTTCACTTATATGCAAATAAACATTTATATTTAAATCCAAAAAACTTCATCTCTTACACTCTGAAATGTATTCCATTTATATGTAATCGACAATTATCCGAGCAATATGCAACTTGAAAAATATAAAAACCTGGAATATCCTTAGCAAAGGTTGTCCACGAATAACTGCGATTAGTCGTAAATGCTCGTCGAAGGTTATACCAAGCGAGAAAGTACCTTTGTCTTTTCCAATTCTCTCCTCTATTTGACCGTCCTGAAATTTAATTTATCGAAGTTGTTCAACTCAACGCTGTATTCGGTTGATTTTTTTTTTTTTTTTTGTGAACAATTTGGATTTTAGAGAAAGAAATATTGATAAAATTCATAAACGAATTAAGAGATACAATGAATTTTCAATAAATCTTTTGAAGAAAGTTGAAACGACGTGATTAATTTGTAGCAAAATTTGCGATATTAAAGAAAATCGTTTCGCAGACTCGAATCATAGAAATATTTTGTATCATCACTGATTACGGCATGAGGCGCATATTGCCGCCTCGACATTTTTACATTTGATTGGCTGCTAAAATTGGCATCGATGAACTCCATAAACAGTTTCTAAAATAAACGACTAGAGGGTGCTAAACTTCCAGAAGAAAGCGAAAAAAATTTGAACCGAAAATTGGATAATGAGGGAGGGACCACGATTCAACACTCAACGTCGCTTTTTTGAATTTGCGAAATAGTTCTCATCGAGTGAGTCTATTCTCATGACGTTTACTAATACTTCATTAAAGTTTTATTCAAGTTTATTTCACTGTGAGCTACGTTGTACCGATGACAAGTTTCGAGTAGACCGCATTAAGAGACAGATTCCCTTTGAATTTACATCTGACCTCTACAGTGTGATACGCGTCAGCAATAAGAAATTCGACACAAAGGAGATCTATAAGCGTCTATTCATGTTCTTCGCTTTAATTTCGTATGTCAGTTGGGCGACATGATGGTCGAAGCGATCGAACGGCCGATAACACTAATCGATCAGATATTCATCGAACGGCTCAAAAATTTCACAGCGCGAAAATATAAACCCAATTTTCATCGCTTTTTATTCGCATGTTAAGTGGCATGTTTATTTTGTTCGATACGTACATCAAAAAAAGCTCAGCGTTCTTATTCGAAGATATCAAAAAGCTCAGCATAGACAATCCTTCTGAAACATCCATAAGGAGGGAGTGCAAAGGGCACCAAGGAGCTCAATCCCATTCTTTCATCTTTCTCAACGAGAAGTTTAGAGAATATTTCAAATAGCATCGGCGACAAGTTCAAGCGCCATCATATAATAGTTAGAGCGCCGCCATGTAGGGCGCTAAAACACTACGAGAGGTGCTACGACGATATGCATTAAGTAATAGGGTTCAGCACAATGTATAAATACGCTGTATAAAAAGATTACTGCGTAAAAAAAGTAGAAGTTTCAAACCTGACAAAGCCCCTTGGAGTCGAAGAGTAGGAATGGTATGGATTTTAGAGTACCACAATAGAGACAATGGAAAAATCTCCTCATAACGTAGCGCCCCATTCTGAATGGACTGTGCCGATCATCTATTCATATAGCTTACCTTGTTGAGTTTGAGGATAGCACCTTGGCAGCTAACATATAGGAATTGCTGTGATACAAGAATAAAATTACAGGTGTCATGGACATCGTTGACGAAGTGAATCTCATAGCTGAACTGAAGTTGCTCATTGAAAACAGCTATGTCGTCATTCGATTTCGAGAGCACGAAATACTGAAAATGATTCTGAATACGAATTGCCTCATTTTTTCACTATTTTATCCGTTATTCGCACAGCTAAAGTTCGTCTCATTTAAATTTGTGTTTATTTCATGGCTAAGTTTCCTGGTGGTGATGAGAGCGAACAGGATGAGGAAGAGAGGAAACAAAGGGAGGGGAGGGTTGGCGGAAGAGGTGACCGTGCTCGTATACTTCCAAAATGATGCTCGAAAATTGTCAAATCTTTCAATTTGGCAATGTTAAGTGGAAGATGATACGGAAGTGATGAATTTAAAATGTGAAGACAAATGGCTGCACCCTTCACTTACTTCACTTCGAGAAAATGTTAATCACTTTGGCTCCAATAAACCGAATTAATTATCAAAGTGAAGTTGGAGGTTTCGTCTTTCGAAAGAGTTGGAGTCGACGTTCAGCATTTTTCTTAGAACTGAGGTCAGAGCAGGAACTCGAACTAAAAAGGAATGTCAAACGTTAATGGTTAAATACTTACTTCGGTGCCATTAACGGCAATGGCTTTGCCTCGGAAAGGAATCTGTGCTTGGAAGCGTCGCTTTGTGGAGTTGAATAATGAGATTTGTTGCGCATTTATAGTAATTATTTGACCGTTTTGAGTGACCGCTATCCGATCGGCTTTTTCGTCAACCGAACGCTCTTCCACCTGAAAGCAGTTTGGAATTGAGACGGATTTTTTTGACTAATTAGTGTTCTTGTACAGATTCACAGAATGATCTATTTTTCATAGTTCCATCATACATATATAATATCTCTAAGCTGAATGTCTAAATTTATAAAGATGAATTGACGGTGTCGATGCGATACAGTCCTTATCAATTTTAGGCATCGTATTTTAGTGATATCTCATAAACGGTCTATAGCGTTTGCCACTGTTGCATCCTCCATGACATCCTTCTTGAAACGCGTACTTTCTTTCAGAGAGTGGAAAAGCGAATAGAGTCTATGAGGTAGAAATAAAGACTAAACGACTTCAAAATTAGTTGCATACTTTCTACAATAGAGTATCTTTTAATGAATGCCTATTACTACTTAATATGCAAATGCGATCAATAAGCCCATGAAAAAACACCTCATTCGTCGTCTCATTTCATAAGATTGCTAGTAGGTTTGATTCTTTACTTGAAAACACTCGAGTTATGCCCAAGTTGAAGAGCGTTTTAGTTCAAATATTCATTGTTGTAAATGATGTGATATAATCGTAAAATTCATTCAATTGCTTACCTCTATCACTCACTGCAATTAAAAATTATAAATACTCCACTTTATTTTATAATTTACTCAATATGTTAAATTATTATTATTTTTTGCTCATCGATATATATCAATGGAATTGTTGAGATATAATTATTGATCAAAGATATTTTCATTTCATCTCTTAAAGCTTGCGGAGGAAAATTATTGGAATCGATTTGTCTTTCATTTAACTCAACTTAAAATGTCAATCAAAATTCAACATCGATCTGCGGAATGTACCTGTTCGCCATTTGTTGAATTGTAGATTCGCACTTTGCCATCAGCGGTGCCCACATGGAGTAATTGCTGCTCAAAAGCGATTCCAACGATCTTATGATCTGGTGGTAGCTTGATTTTCCGTTCCAACTCCAACTTACTTGTTTCAACTTCAATCGTCTCCATTTTCCGAGCTTTTGATTTCAGCTCAGGTTGCTTGCTTTGACGTGACCGATTTTCGTATTTCAACGTGAGCGTAAGGAAATCTCGTTTTCTTGTGCTCACAATTTCGAGAACACTTTGTGGTGTTGTTGTTTGAATATTTTCAGCGATAACTGTCGATGATACAACTAATCGTGAAGCTGTTTGCAGATGCTCATTAGTAGTTACAGCATTTTCGGACATATTGGCACTAACTTTATAGTTATTTGTAACAGACTTTGAAGAGCTCGGAACAGGTGTTGTCGCTATTGGTAATACGGGCGGTAATAAACCAACACTTTGGTTATCTACTGGCGGCATTTGTTCATTACTGATGCTTACAGGAGGATGGTGAGTGGGCAAATGGATTTCAAATGCGCGATTTGTCTGTGAAAGTGTCTGAAAAGTGGACGGTAACTCACTGGATTGGTCGAGCTCAGACGGTACTGTTACTAGTATCAGAATTAAAGTAATCGCTGCCGAAATAAGCAGCACACAAACAATCACAATTGCACTCACAGTACCCATCGTTCACCGCGTTGCTAAGAAGTAGCAGGTGAACACACCGTTGTAGTGCACTTCCCAAACTTGGGCCTTACAAAGATATGTTTACCAAGTTACCGTTATAATAAAATGAGACACAAAGGGGAACTACTATGTTTCAGCTCCAGTATTTTAGTTAATAAGCTCAAAGTGTTATGTGTGAAATGGAAGGATTTCCGGTGAAAGGAATACGCCGCTGAATTGTGTCCCAAATAAGATATTCTCGAAGAGCTTAAAATAATATCCAAAAGGAGTCGGAGGACGTTGGAAGAAGTTCCAGACGGCGAAGTCAAGAACAATAGATGAGCAGTCTGAAAGCGGAGGTGGCTGCCAACAACAGAGGTGAAGAGGAGGTAGGTAGGATGGCGGCTGGTGCGAAATATTGTTGAGCAATGCCATTTGAATGTTCACGGTCACTTATCGCATATGGTCGATCATGTCGACCTGATTTATGCGTAAATCATTCTTCGAAAATTTTTGCTGTCTGAAAATGACATCTTCAGACCCTTATCGAATCTTAATCCAATCTTCACAATGGATATTGTCGCCTTACAGCAGATTAGTATACACAAACACGCTTATCAAAATATAACACAGACACACATGTGCTTACATAAAAACAAACAGACAGCATATATATATATATATATATATATATATATATATATATATATATATATATATATATATATATATATATACAAACATCACTCAACAAGTATCACATTCGATTGACGGGAGTGCTAACGGTGATTCGTATGTGCTGATCATGTTGTCACATGACTGCACCACAGTATACTGCCCAAGGCATCATTGAATCATGGAACCTTCATTTGATGTTATCACCTCATCGCAACAGTTTATTATCTACATACACAGTCAGATTAAGAGTCTCAAATGTATTCGTGCAGCACTCTTACAAGTACACTAGGAGTGATCGTTGCGTCGTACTATACTTCCACGCAGCGATCACTCCTGAACGTCGAATACGCCTCAGTCATCGAGACTGGGCGATAACTACTTTAGTGAGAGATAGTTAAACCTTCGTTCACACATAGAGTAGCCATGATGGCGCGCAACATTCGCATATGAAAAAAAGGTAATAAGCACAACTACAATATAAAACATAACATAGTAAGATATAAATAATGAGTAGAAATTATAACTCATTCAGTAAGTCCTTCGTTCGGCTGATCTGTTTGGTGACGATTTTCTAATTTTCCGGGTTGTGCGCTGACCTTTGGATATTTAGTAACTGGTTGACCTCTCAAACCAGAGCTATAAGTTTAGTTTAAAAAGCGATACAAATCACGATCGAATACATTCAAACTATGGACAACAAGTTGATCATAATGGATCTCCTCGTTCCAAACCACATATTGCCTGCACGACCTATCATCGAGACTTAGTCGCATCGGCATTAAATAGTCGCCTGTATAGACCAACGAGGAAGAAGGCCATCACGAAAGCGCATGACTGCGTTGCAGACCATATCGCGGTTGGGTTTGTCAAAACTAGTGACCTTCAGTGACCAGGATTAGCCAGAACGATACAGATGCCTCTTCACTTAAGGAAACTAATATGAATCGCAGTACAGTTGAGAATGGGTTAAACAATTGCCTTGTTCTCTTCTCTAATACTATTTGTAGCTCTGACGAACGCTTTCCAAGATCATTGATAACACAGCTGGTTCGTTTGACTTCCAGCAAGGACATATCGTCAGCTTCATATGCAGACTGTAAACGTGCCGCGGGAGGAGCCACGCGAACAAGCTCAGAATGTCGTAATGTAGGATGTGCGGGGACGACTATTGGAGCAAAGGCATTTCGATGCTTTATTGATGCAGACGACTGTCGTCTCATGGAAGTGGTTTGTCCACTGCGCGTGGTTCCATCAAGATTCAAAGGGCTGAGGATAGGGACGATGGCAGCATATGAGGTATAAATCCGCAATTTTGTTTGTAATCTACCCATAGCACGAATGAATTCTATGTCTTTGCACCTAAGTCAAGTATAATGGATTCGAAGACATCTCAGTTTTACGCATCAATGCGTTGAACTTAGATGCCATCAGCCACCGTGGCTGATATTGACGAAATATGTTCAGTGAGGCGAGATAGACTTTTGCTGAGAGAGCTGTTGCAGGTGTTCACGAGTATATCATGGAAGGATACCTGCGATGTGTGAATAAAAACATCGAAGTGATGAAAGAGACCGAAAATTTAAGCACAGTCTGTGCTTTTTGATGCTATGAATGAGGAATGAGGTGGGGAGACAAGGGAACAGGCCCATAAACGCCTAAAACAACACTATTGCTTCCACAGAACCCGCTGATGTTGCGTCCGCAAAACAGCACCCTTAACTAAGTTTCACGACCTTCATAAAAGTGCGAGCTGAAATTTTCAAGCTCTTGGCGACGTTGCAAAAATGGAGGTGCTATCTGAGATTGTGAGCTTGCTCCAAGTTATCTTCTATGACAAGCTTCACCATCACTATTACGCTAAACCTAAAGTTGCTGAGTCTCGAAGTTCTTGGCAAGGTTTCAAGAGTCGACTAATTTCTGTGAGCTACTTTTGATAATATTGCCGTGCACTTAATGTATACTGAAGGGATTCCAGGTGAGACTCACACAAGGGCATTTGACTCCCTTCCACAAAATGCGCATAATGAGGCATAGCGATCACGTTCTGTCAGCAATTCGAACTCGGAAGATCCAAAAAGGGATATATATATATATATATATATATATATATATATATATATATATATATATATATATATATATATATATATATATATATATATATATATATATATATATATATATATATATATATATATATATATATATATGTGCAGTATCTCTGCATAGACATGAGGCTGTTATGGCATCATTTCACAGATTTGTGGAAGGCATGGAACAAATATTTCCTTAAAGATTTCATCGTTAACGTTTATAAAATGAGATGACATTTTATTTGCTCCCTTTGCTGGCAAGAAATTACAAAGAAATGTGCCTAAATCATTGTGCAACATCAGACTATTTGTGAATATCCCAAATTGCAGCCAATTTATTAATTATATAGCTAATTAATTAGTGCTCTTATTATTGTTATGAATAAAAGGTTTGGAATGAACCTAGTTGATATACCTCAAGGGCATTTTGTGAGCCTTTCGATATGCAGCTGGCCAGTGCGCCCTCATTGAAAAAAAAGTATTGCGTGCTGATTGTCGGGAGTAATCGACAAACAGTTTTTTTCTGGCAAATGAAGCGAAGAGTGCGGCCATTCGACGATGCAGCGGAACATGTCTCTAACTTCTAGGTTCGACTTCATCACAAAGTTTTCAATAGATCCAACTGCTGTAATCTCTTTATGATTTTCTATATGAATATTTATATATTTCTTTGTATATTAGATTTATTGCTTTTATTCTATATACCTCTACTTATTATTGATTTTATTATTGATTTTACTTTTCGTTTACTTAAAAGAGATGAAATTGTAATCAAAGATCGATTACTGGCAAATTTTAGATCGAATATTTGGAACGGTTTATTAAGGAATAAAATGTAAGGGATTTGAATGATTCGATTTCTTCGTTCATAAAAAATATTCTTTTTCAATCAAAATGAAATAATTCAGCCAATTTTCATTGAAATCGTTCAATTACCAAAATTTAAATGGTTCGTTTATTTTCTTTTCAAAGTTTACAGCAATTATCATATCTGATTAGTTCAAGTCAAACTTATAGAATGGTTAAGAAATATTTTAAATTAATATTTGGAAAGTTTTTTTTGGGGGGAAATTAACATTACAAATCTATATGAAATCATTGATAACATTATTTAATGAACGAATTGGATAATCGTCAAATATATTGCATTAACCTTGAAGAAATTTTTTATGAACATATTTTTAGCGAAGAATATAGTTGATTTCTCGAATATTTTTTCCGCTTTTACGGGCAGTTTCCACATATTTTTATTTGTCATCCAGTGAAGAGCAGAAAACATTCTTTTTTCGACGTTAACAAAACACCCTTAATTCGTACGAAATTTTGGATCCTTCCTTCATTACTCACTACTCGGATCATAATCACCACTGAGTTCTATATGCACATCCCATATATATATATATATATATATATATATATATATATATATATATATATATATATATATATATATATATATATATATATATATATATATATATATATATATATATATATATATATATCCTCCTCTTCCCTTCCTCCCCCTCCCCATAATCCTAAAAAAAAGTTTTAAAACATTTTGAAGGATAAAGTGATTGCAACTTCGAACATATGAAACGATCGCTTAGAATTGAAATTCATCCTGAATTATCTTTGTAACAAAATGTTATAGAGCAGACAAGCAGACAGAGTTCGTCTTAGTGTTAAATTGTTTGAAAAATTAACGAGATGAAAGCTACGTTAAAGCCACTCCCACGATTCACACCGCTTTCATAAATTACTGCTCAATAATAAACACGCTGAATGACACCTTCACATTTTCATTGATTCAATTGCTCGAATAGACTTTTTATCGAAAATGCGTTTTCTTCTGTGATGCGGATGATATAAATACAAACCTAACCAATGCAAACGTTTTGGAATCTTTAAATATAACTAAAATTCATTTCGTGGCTGATGAGTCAACGTGTTAAATGCTGTCAAATGGAAAATGTTATAAGAGATCATAGCCTGTTGTGTGTTATAATCACAAAATTCTTTGAAATTGACGTCATTCGTTTATGTAAAGCTACTAAACTGATACATAGACATGCATACACATAAATGTGTACAATATGGCGCTATCACTAGCCGATTGTATTGCATCAGTCAAGTGTATTGTTGATGAAGACAAAACCTGAAACACCCCCCCCCCCCCCCCAACCAAAAAAATCATTATTTTTGTTCTCACTGATGGCTACAAATATTGGATGCTAAGGAGGCGAATAATTAGCAGTGCATTTTAATATTGCGCTGCAAAAGACACATCCGAAGCGCGATGTGGCAACACAATTGGGTGCCATTGGACGCGTTAACTTGTTGTATTGTTTGGGATGTGTCGATGCAATTGCATTTTATTGATGTTCTGTGTTGCCTAGAACTTTAATTTTCTGGAACACTGCTATCCTCGAACTTCGGCAATGTTCTCCACATTGGTTCCGCCTTCTTTTTGAACCATTCATAATGCAGTTGATCTGTATTTGTCTTTCGATTTTCAACGATATGTTTCATGTTTTCAAATTTTTTAAAGTTTTATAAAGGAAATATGATCCATAGATCAATAAGCGTAAAAGTGTTATACTGGGATAATACTGATCTTAAAATCCTTTATGTGCATAATGTTAATATGGGCCCAGATGAATATGATGCTTCGGGAAAACGAAATTACGAAAAGAAAGAAAAGTTTTTTAAGGCAAAAGCAGAGATCACGCGGGTATGAGCAGAGGCGCAATAGACGACTGTTAGGAGACTAGTTAAGAATGCAAGAAGTGTGACCTATGAGAACAAAAGGTGACTATGTTTGGGCGCTTATCCGTTGATATGTGCAGCTGAGTTATGCGAGGCCATCGTCAAAATGAAACGTATAACCCTGTTAGTATAAGAAGCTATATAGACCACTCAATTAAGGATAGGGAAAATTATAAAGGAATGGAAAAGTAACTCTTATCTGAATAAATGAAAAATGTGAATTAAGAACGATTGCAGTAACGATAAAAGTTATAGACGATAACACTAACCTCGCTACCTTATCGAAATAATAAAGGAAAATCAAAGCTTAAGGGTGGTATAATAGAAGAATCAGTATGTAAAATAAGATATATTTATAATTTATCTGTAAATTTAAAAATAGAGTGCACAAAAGGATAAAAGTTTATATATTGAAGCATATAGTCGACATAAGTGAACCATAAACATATGTGATGATAACTGATAATCGATAAACCCAACTGTAGATGTTAACGTCCTTGACCGTACAGTGGAAACACTTTTTTCAAATCTCATATGCTATGAAAGGTTCAAAATTCAGACTTTTCGATTGTCTCCAAAGCAGAAGGAATAAAGCGTTGCCAAAAATATGAAATGTTCCGACGTCATTTGCGGGCCATGTAACGGTAATGGTACTTCTATTAAGCAGTAGAGAAGGGATCACCACATCGCTGAAAGCGATATGGTCACGTGGGTTGTGCAAGTGAAGCGGCAATTCATCATATCTCCCATATCTGTGCTTATTGAATGTTATGCCAAGAATATCTGTGAAAGCGAATCGCCGTAATAAAGGAAGCGCGACATAGGAAAGTTTGGTAACGTTCAGGTGTGCTTGAAGGAAGAGATTTACAAAACGTAAGTGGCAGGAAATGTGTTGAAAAAATTAACAAAAATTGTATGATATTGCCAGACGGCGGCCATTAGACAGTCAGGTTTGAGGTTGATATTTGTGAGCTGATCGCGTTTAAGGGGATAGGAGGAAGTGTATTTGAAGTGCTGCAATCGTTGAGGTGGGATGGAAGATTTTTAATATACCACCGGATCACGGCCAAAATTCACCATTAAGTCTTTTCGATCGGAGAAATGCAAAAATAATGGCATTTTTAAATCGAGGTATCTGACCCCGCCGGCGAGTCGGTTCATTTACCCCTCTTAGAGTGCTGGAATCGTCGCAAACGTTGATATGCAAACAAACGCGAAATGTCAAAAATACGTGGATAGATTCAAGAACGAGACTTAGCGCTTCATGGCTTTAATGTGGCTGGTAACAGGCGCTTCGACGACTGCTTACAAGAGTTCATATAGAGGCAAAATTCTAACAAATGGTTGCAAGTTTCCTCCAGTTTTTGGTTTTGGGTTATTCAAGTATCCATACGTGCAATGAATGCAGCTTCAGTATCCTGTTTTTAAAAATCTCCAATGATGAAATTTCACATTTCTTGGCATTCTTTGAGAAAGTAGATCGATTTGACCGGCAATGTCGACTTGAAAATTGGAGGAAACATTTTTTCCCCATGTCCACCACCGGGAACAGCCAATGGGAAAGTTTGACGGTAATCGAAGTAATTTTGAATTGATCGATTTTAGGAAGGACAAGACGCGTGCAACTACGTTACGTCCCTCTCCTCTCTCCTCCATGCTCGCCTCCATTCGATGGGAGTATCAAACTTGTCCATTACTGCAGTTGTAAATGGCCATATGAGTACATCCACGAAAAGAAAAGGAAATATAACCCTACCATCTCATTGATAAAGAGGAATAGCATAATATGATGATAATGCTAACAGATGCTTGTTTTGTCAGCTGAAGGGGAGGACGATGTCATAGTCGTCAGAGAGGAGAGGACGGATTAGAGGATGGGAGTGGGCTAATTGGAGCACGCAATTTTGTGTTGCCTCCTTCTTGTTATGGTCATTTGCCTTTATTGCATTAATTTTATATACTCGATTCGAGCCAAGCAATACATCCAGCCAAGAAATAGACTACTATAATCTAAAAGATAAGAGATTCGTGCTATCGTTTATAGCATGAAGGTATCATCAAAATCGAATTTCCTTACCACTTTGTTTCCAATTAGATCGCAAACACTCAGTTTGCTTAGCATTGGGCAGGCAGTGCCCACTGAAGTGAGTCTAATTTGATTCTCAGCGAACATTATTCGTTGCAATGAGCCCACTGGCCATCCGATATTTGCATTGTGTTCACTATTTCTTTAGCATCGCAACAATCTGCTCCTGCGCATTCCCCACTTTCAACATTGACTCCTTTTTATGGGAGCGTTGAAGCATGAGAATTAGCTATACAAATACCACAAAGACGGGTCTATTCGTTCATAATAACTATCGTTTCTACTGAGCCAAAACTAATTTTTAACGTCGATGTTTGTTCTTGGGCACGTTAATCTCTTCCTCTTTTTTTGTGTTCCCATCTCCCGCTTAGTCACTGCGTTTTGATGAATAGATTTATATGTGTCGAATGTTTTTGTTCGTTTTGTTGAACTTCCAGAAATCGAATCCTCTTAACTATAGAGGAACGATTCATAAAGGTGTGGAAGAATTTCCGTTATGTATGGTTTGTATCACTCGTGGATTCATTATACTTTGCAGGGTGTGGTATAGATGAGTTGCTCTCCATCATCGTCGTCATCATGTGGCGAACAGCATTGTTTCAAGAGTGCCGACTCAGATGGTTAGCTTCTCATTTTCTACTGCAGTAATTTGTCAATGATTTCCGGCTATTATTCTTAAATAAAGCTAGTGAATGCTTGTTTTGTTTGATCCACTCCTCAATCTCTTCCTCTTCTTCGTTCGCTTTTTGCAGATATATCCTTTATTGAGAGGTCTGTAACTCTTTAAGGAAGAGAACTAAAAGAACCATCTGCGACTGAAGAGAGCAAAAGTTACTGCTTAAAATAAATCAAGAGTATTCCCTTCCTATATATGGAACAGCTGGTTTATAGTCAACTGGGTTATATTTTCTCTTCTGATTTAAACATGGATAAACAGGTTCACCGCTGAATTTCCGAGATAAAAATGTGAATGTAAATGACCTAATGAACTTTGTAGCACTTGATTCAGGCACTTATATTGCTAGCATTAACCAATATGACGTAAATTTAGATATGAACACAAAGCACATTTGGGAATAAGCGTTACCCATTGCTTTCCATCATACGAGAACTTGAAGGGAATGATTGTGTGCATAATCTGTGGAGGTTCAAGGAGCAGTGCATCGGAACGGATGAAAAACTATCCAATGATCCGCCTTTGGACTGCCCATAATTTTATGGTAGTCTTTGGCGCCGTACATTCTATTACGTACAGAAGTTCCTAAATGAAACACTCCTTCAGGAAGGGAGAATAAAGTTGATAGAGAATAATGACTGATGAGAGTTGTTCTAAAAACACAAAGAAAATGCCCATTTTATGTGGATAAATGTATGTGTCTGTCGGTCTGTCTGTCTCTAAGGTACCTTCAGCTGTCAGCCTATGGTAATAATCAATGAAATTACGTGATCTAAACCATTGATTTACCTCATTACTAGCTCTTTTTTAATTGTGCCTTTAATTCAATTTCGCTTCAGTTGTGGTCTTCTGAAGAGATTGTGAAAAAACAAATGAACGTAGCGGGTGGTTTCCTTTATGTAAATCTGATCATACGACTAATTGGTTGCATTCGATTTTTTATTACGCATTATTAATGGACAGCAAATAGGTTTGACTGGATACGCATATCTTATCAATCTTTTTAGCACCTTTTTGCAAATGTTTTTTAAGAAAATTCTGTCGAAAATATGTTGCAATTCATGATAGTTGACATTTTCTGTTAATGAATCTTTAAAGATTTATGTAAGTGAATGAGTTTGTTATTATGCAAATTAGGGAAATAACATGCACATTTAATTAATCTATAATGTGAATGGTAGAATAACAATAGCAGTGAAGTAATAAACAAATAAAAAAATCATTTAGAAAGAAAATTAAATGAAGGGATATTTGGGATATTAGAACTTAGTGATGGTATATCAATCATGGATAACATGGCAGGCAACGTTGAAGAGTTGTAGGAGATCGATCATCACAGAACGGTTCACTGAATTCAGATTGTAAGCGAATTGAATGAAATTTATTTCTCTTTCTTCGGTTAATGCGCTCCACAAAAGTATGTTGCAATATGTAAATAAGTTAAGAAGGAAATTTCGCATTGTCATCAATCCATCAGCTAATTGCAAAGGATGTCACCTTGAGCATGATACCAATTACCTGAATATGAAGGTGCTTTTAAAAGGGATTCTCGGAAGATTATTTACAATTTATGAGCTAGGTGAGTGTCAAACCTAGTCGTTCCAGCATGAACAGATTCTTAAGCAAAGGCTCAGCTTTCAATTGTTGAAGGATTGGAATGGATATTAGAATGATTTGCGAAAGCTGCACTAGTGAATCAGTATTGCCCGTTTTCGATCACTTCACCATCTGTGGTGATTGTTAGCGCCTAGATAAGAACCCAATGCCCAACGATCGCGGAACAATATGAAACAAAAGTTTCCTCATACTGCTGAAGACGTTTGTATTGACAGAAAATATTGAATACATTTCCAAGTTTTGATGCCCTTTATGAGACCCGTAAACAATGCTTATTCGATATTGGATCGTCTTCCACATAAACACTAAGAACACTAATGATGCCATTGGTTAACATACTCTTACATTTGTATGTTTTTCTGTTATAATATTCAAGTTTTTCGAAGGATGGAGGGGACTTCCTTTCAGTCATTGCATTTGTTGTTGGGCAACTTGTTGCTACAGCAGTATTGATAGAGGGATTTCGTTAATAGTTAGTGCAGAATATCACGGCCCCTTATGATGCTCTACGATAGTGAATGATCATAGTAAAACGTATACAGCTATGTGGGATCGTAATGGAAAGAGGAGTAACAAAGTTACACTGCAACACTATGTCTTTATACTGAACTCTTTCGGTCAGATTTATATATACGTATGCGTATCCAAAATCAAACGTCGACGTGCCATAGCTACGCATTTATCGAGTTTCTTATGGCAATACTTTAATTGTTACTGTTATTGCTTAGCAGAAAATCATATGGAGGAGAATCTGCCGAGATCCGCTATATCGGCTCAGGAAATCTGGTGTGAATATTTAGGTCCATTCTGGGTAGGAGTATCAAAAATCAACGATCACTCTCCGAGTTCATTGTTCGGTGGTCTCTCAGATTCGATCAATTAATAAAGAGGTGATTAGTTGAAATCCCCGTGGGGATGAAGATTTTGCAAAGCGTTTATATTGCAGTGGAGCAATCCCTTCTTGTGAGATAGGAGGCGTTGTTTCGTTTAAAGCTTGCTTATAAACTTATCTTCTATTGTTGACTCGGCGGCAGTGATGCTGAGAATATCTACCTCACTTGGAATATTGCTGGAAATTTCAGAGGCTTAAGATTTGTTGTCCTTGTCAGTATTGGTCATGAAATTTAACCCACTTTGAATAGTATCTCAGAGATTGTTTCATTCACTAATTTTTGCATTCAGTGAATTATTTTGTTATGAAACTTACACTGTACCAGGCTCTACTTGGTTTTCATAAATTTGATTGAAAACCTCAGAATTTTAAAGAGTTTCGCTGCAGAGCCTCATTGATCGTTACTGATTTTGCGCGATTCCTTTTTGCCGTCACAAGAGGGAAAGAAGAGAAGTGTAGGAAATTGTGCTTACATGAATCGAAGTTGAGGTATATAAAGAAAGAAGACTTGAGGTGATGGGGATATTGATGATTGCTTTCAGATGGCAAAGGGAATGGATTGTGCACATTCAGTTGTCTTGTCTCGACTTGTTTATGCACCACTTCAAGGTGCGTTTATTTTTTATTTCATTTATTTTTATTTTATCTCTCATTTTCAAAATTATTTGCCTATTTAATTCCTAATCGCATGACGTTTATTCTTTATTATATCATGTGAATCACTAAGATTTAGCAACGAGAAGAGAGATGAAAGCACCCAAATATCTTAAAATTCGAGCAAAATGACCGATGGAAACATATAAAATCACTTTTGAGAATTTCATTAGAAACTAAATCGGAGGAATTTTTCGTTTCTGCAGTTAGGAATATCTAAAGACCTTTCGCTACTATTTGCTTCAAAATCTGTTTGCACTCTCCGAATAGATTACTTAATACGACAGGGACAGGGGAGGGAGGAGGGGGAATGGGATTCAAGTTAAAAATGTTGAGCTGATATGTTCACCTGATGAATTATATGCTAACTTCGCGGATATGTTGGAAACAGATTTATTCGATGGAACTTGATACGTTAATGATGTCATAAAAAATTTATGAGATATGCTAGTAATCGAGTAAAATGGACCATTAAAAATATGTGGATAATGAATGGGAGAAATAATAGGAAATTGTGGTTGAAAAGAGGAGCAGATTATTGATAGTAATAAAGTATAGCTGAAATGGAATCGCAATTCTTTAGAGCACAACGACGAACATTACGATCAGATTTCTCTTATGTGCTTTTGGATTGTATATATATATATATATATATATATATATATATATATATATATATATATATATATATATATATATATATATATATATATACATAAAATGTATGGCCACATATATTTTCAAGAAATTCAGCTTTGCTTTTGCTCGCTATAACTTGCGAAATGTCTCATGTTGTGTGAATTTTCTATGTAGTAAAATAAGAGTGTAAGGCAGGCTCTTTCTTCCTCTATTCTCGGTTGATTTCTTTCTTTTTTAATCTTTTTTTTCTGTTTTCCTCTTCCTCTCTCTTTCATCAAAACGTTGTTTGTTCCAAAAATTGTTTTCGATAAGTCAATCAGTTCTACGAAAATATGATTATCTTTCCATTATTATATATAAATATAGAGCATTAATTAGCTATCCATTTTTCAGCTGCGTGACATCGAGTTCATCGTCCACATGCACACAACCTTTTCTTCGTTCGAGTCTATTCTCTAATGTGCCTCCAACTGTGCAATTTTATGTAAAGGGATCTAAAGGTATTTATTTTCCTTCTTATTGTCATGCATTATATCTATTTATGCACTGATATCATCGATATTATTTTGGTATTCTGTGCTGAATGTCATTTAAGCATTTTACTTCATCTTTACTCTTGAACGAATATATTTATAGAAAGCTTTTTGAAGAATACAGAAAATAGAAAGTTGTAATCCTGTAATTATAAATTTGAGGAAATGGGGTGGATTAGACTTATTCTGAGTGTTATTTATCATTCCATCTCTTCCTTCGTTGCTTGTTTGAAAAGATACCAGTTGACTGCAATTGAATTGTTTGATTGCAGTAACAAAACCGAATAAAGGTATCTGTTCGCGTCTGACATGGTGCCATAACAGCTTACTTCCGGTTGTGATGCGGCAGTGCCTTTCGAGAAGTCATTTCACTGTTGTTGACGAGTCTGCTATGTGGATCGGATATTGGGGTCGTCATCTTAAATCCAGTCAATATAGAACGATACAGCCTTTTCAGAAGGTTTTTTCCGCAAATTTTTTTATTACATTAATATTCACTTTGCTTGATGGATTTACATGCTGTCAGGTAGTTTTCTTGAGTTGTCCTTAATTTCTTGCTTCTATATTTGTGTTGAAATTAATATAACAAAACATTGATATCATTTCTGGGGACCCGGAAATGAAATTTGTAAACGAACGAAAAGTTTTGAAGGGGAAGAAGGAGAAAGAGAGGACAAAGTAAACGACAGGTTAAATAGTTTATTTGAAATGCTCAGTGTTGCACAATTCTAGAACAGTCATCGTCATAAGCAGAGGGCAACTTCTTTCACTTCGTGTCTAAATTGTTTATTTCAAATGCAGAAAGTGGGAATTGGTTTAACTCTTCCTACTGAAATCGGAAAGTTGCTGAATATAAATATATTTTGAGTCGTCACTTTAGCAGTGTTGCAACATCGATCTGTTTCTTAAAGATCAAACAATAGCAGCTTACGTGATTCAGAGTTGCACTAAAAAGAGCGGTTGATTTGGTGCTGACAATATCTGTAGACGCTGTGCTGCTTGAATTGAAAAGAGGCTAATAAGCGAGTTTATAGACGAAAAATGAAAGATGGATTTATAGATGAAACAGCGTTTCGTATTTTTTAATCTAGTTGTGAAACGTCAAATTTTGATCGACGAGCGTTATAAGTTGAGTTCGCCGGAGTTAAGAGTTTATATTTGAGATGGGGACTGAATTTCGAAGTGGGAACTGGCGTTTAAGGGAAAAGGGGAAGAATACGAATGAATTCGGGATGAATTGGAATTGAGAAGTAATGCTAAAAGGCGTTCTTGAAAAGGAGGTAGCCATAGTTGAGGGTGGACTCTATTCGGAGATTTCAGATAGACGCATTGAAACCCTTTAATGGAAATCCACTATTATAATTGTAGATTTGATGAATATTGCAGGCTTTTCAGCCAACAATTGCTAGCCAATTAAGCAAAGAACGCATCGTTCTAGGGTATTGTCATTGTAGTTAAACTTGCCTAGTTGATCATAAATATTATAAGGTGAATCACTTCCCGGGTGCATTCCATATGGGTCGTAAGGATCGCCTTTGGCAACATATCTGTGAGATGATGATGATATGGGGTGCAGACGAGTATCATATCATGCCAACCACCTATATTTTGCCACGTGATGCAAGGAAACTCAAAAATTATCTTCATTGCACTCCGCCTCGTAACGTCATTATCAAACCGGTTTGTTTTATCGTTATTGCTCGTGCTTGAAGTATTTAACGTCATTATAATGCAGATCCTGATCCCCAACGAGGTATTGCAGTCGGGAAGCAGCTCCAAAACTTTCGTTGGGAACCCTTTCCAGACAAAGTCGCCCCTTTTCGGGAAATTCCTTGATCTTTCCTTCCCAAACTTTTTCATCTGAACCATAGCCTCGACCAATCGATTCCTAATGGGTTACTTGAAGGAAGAAGTCTTGACTGTCTTCGATATTTGTATTAATTTATTTCTTACTGAACAGTCTTCCTTGCGTCTGTCAATTGTTCAGAGGGATATACGAAAAAGCGCTGTTACATTGGAAGATTAAAATTTCAATTCTTTCGCAAAAAAGGATATTTTTAAGAATATTTCCTGTGGGATGGCAGTGATTGTTTCCTCAGTAAATGCTTTATTAAGGGATGACCAGTTCAGCGTTACGTGATTGGCGTCGATCAGAGAATACCGTATTCTAAAAAAAATTTACTATTTCTAATAATCAATCGCATCTGTAGTGCTTTTAATGCAACGCATCAAACTTTCAAATCCTGGTTAATGAAAGCACCAGTCGTAATCTTCAGCTGCTTTCTGGTTGGAAGACACCTCTCCTGAGTTGTCTTCATGGAAACAAATCCATGTTTTCTGAATGGATGAAGGAAGAGGAGGAAGGTAGTTGTTTCTTATGTAGTTAGGTGGAGTGATGATGTTATATTCCATTGTGATTTCTAGAAAGTGATACAAGCTGGTCTTGAAAGGAGAGAAATGTGCTGATACTGGGGTTAATTACTTTAAATGGTTTCGTTATTAGCTGAAGTATTCTTTCAGCCTGCTTCTGCTCGTGGTTCGGGTATTACAATTGCGAGTCGAATGCGACAGATACCTACGAAGACAGCACTCATCGCACAACAGTTCCGTTGATTAATTTTTGCTCACGGCCGATTGCTTTGTCCACATTTCCAGTCCTATCCATTTAGGGATTTTAACTGATTCGTTAACTTGAGGCGGCATTCGAAAGTTCAGAAAGGGGAGATAGAGACCTTTAAATTTTGTTTGAAAGAAGATATTTCTGTGGGATAACAGCTGTTTTCAGTTATATTGATCGCCCACTTATAATCAACGGAACGAAATTCGATCTGCGTCTCTATGTGTATATAACATGTCTCGATCCGTTACGCATATACCTCTATAACGAAGGGCTCGTTCGTTTTGCGAGTGTACCGTAAGCGTTTTCAACGAGTTTCTTTGGGGGCATCATAAATATCATCAAGTCCATATGTGGTAGTTCGTTTCTTTGTGGGAAATGGGGATGAAAGTTTGTGATTGAAGCGACATGCCCCATTAGACGAGAATAGAGAGATGAGCATTTGATGGTAGTGGAAATGTTGATTTACGAAGAAAACAAACAAAGAAGAAATAAAGGGGAAAAACTTGTAACAGCTTCATTCGTATGCGGTATAGCAGAGGGAGGTATCTGTCAGGTTAGCATGATTGGGGAGCAGAGAGGATGGATAAAGAACTTCGTTTGTGAGTAAGCCATTGGAGAGCATTCGCTAGGATGGTATCTCGATAGGAATGTCGGGAAAAAAACTCGAGTTGCAACATAAAGCAACTGATATTGCAATGTGGAAAGATAGCTTTATATCGGGGGGAGGGAACCTTTGCCAGGGGCAATTTGACTGAAGGAAGGGAGGACCCTTTGCGAAGGAAGTTTAAGAATGATTAGTTAGATGAGCATCAAAAAATTGGAGGTTCATTTCCTGTGGGAATCATGCTAAGGGGCAGGTCTCCGTAACGTCTTTCTTATTATGATTCTGCTTTTGTATAATGATCCGGTATTAATTTTTAAAGTGGAAGAGCTCTGCATAGATGTATGATAAGATTACGATGTGATATTGGATTAAAGTTTATGAGCTTAATTCAGAGTGTATTCATTCGGGTCGATTTCGTACTTTTTCAGGATTAAATTAATCCCATTTAGAATCATAAGCGTCATCACCAATGGCATGTTTATTAGTGTACTGTTTGCATTTAATTTCAGAAAGAAGTATTCACCTAAATCGTCCTTAACATTAGCTGAAATGGAGAGACCTTAATGGTTCGTGACCATACTTGGACGTAAGAACAAAGTTCTGACGAAGGGTTTGGGTTCGGAATGGGAATGATATATTCAGGCGAGATGTGTCGCCTAGAAGAAATTAGTGAATGAGCTCCTCATTGCAAACTTCGTCGGACTGTACACGATCGACTCGAAATTCGGAAAATTTTTTCTAACACATGATGGCCTTATTTAAAGCGTAGGAATCTGCGGCGGTGGTTTCAGAAACTAAAAAAGATATGTACTCTCACAAGAGGGGCTCTAGCTTTTCACGTCTGCCTCAATTGAGACGGTGTTTCGAAACCCTTGCTCTGTTCCCGAACTTCTGGTGGCGGTGTAAGGAGCTTGACCCCGCAGCATTGAGTTCTCTCGTTCCATTAATTTATATACAAACTGAGAGATGCTGAAATAGAGAGGAACTGTGATATTGCGTTAGTACATGCCTCATTTCACCGCACTGTTGAACAGTATTTCTGACTGAAGGTATTCGACGGCACCGGGCACATTTACGAACAAGTTTATGCATCTCACCAACTATAGTATCAACAAACTGGCACAGTCGGTGGGCGAAAGGGAAACACCAGTACCCAAATGGCGTCTTTCGGATCTTTGGACGCATATTGCCAATCACGTTGATGTACCCCTTATCAAGCAGCGCATCGTTGATATCATCATTAAAACAGTTCTTGCGTTAGCACTTTACCTCTGTTTAAATTTCCTTTCTTGTCTAAGCACAAGATATTTGTTAATGTCATGAGATCACTAAACTACATTTCGAGATCACCCTTAATCAATAGTAGTGATCTGAACAGTGAATTAAAGTAGTTCTTGTAATACAGTAATGCGGATGGAGTGTTATAATATCATACAATACAACTTATGCAATAATAATTCACGGAGATATGTTTGATGTTGTAATTTGTGAAAGACATTCGTTGTAATTGATTTCTATTTTTTGAACGTAGAGGGGAGGGCGAAAGAGGAGTAAATTGAAGTTAACGAACTCTACACCCATGACGTTAAGAAAAGGTTTTCATTTTTGGTTTCATATAAAATGTTGAACCTTGCTGAAGGTTGTCTTAAGTCGCCATTCGAACATAGCGCTAACCTCATAAATGGAAGCATTGACTTGGGAAGCATCCTTTTCTAAAGTTTGGCATATATTTCTGTAATATATTGAACTGCATGTCGTATATGGCAACGATGCCGATGCTTCAACGTTCTGTGAGACAATTTTTCAGTCATGAGATAAAAAAGGATATAGGTTGCGGTGGATGTAGGAGAGTATTCAGCTGAGCTTCAGATTGTTTGGGTGGATAGACTAGCAGAAATCCCTTTTGTATAAATTAAATAAGTTGGAAAGCAACAGAACACTGAGTTGATTTTAAAAGATTTATTTTTTCAGTTGTGAGAGCTCGATTCGTGCACATCAAAAGAAGCACAGCTTATTCGCATTTACAAGTCATGAACTCTATGGTATGGATATTTTGTTGGATGATACACTCAAACCTTGGCTTCTTGAGGTTCGTTTTATCTTTCACACTTACATGTTATGGCTGTTTTTCTTTTTTTTTGCCCTCAACATACGAATCGAGTATGCATTCATCCATCTATATATCGTTGTAGAGCGTTCTCTGTCACTCAGATATACACCACTCTGTTTTTGCATAAATTAATACTCAGTTATAGATTTTGCACATTTGGAGGGCGATAGTGTGAAACGAGTTGACGTTGTTTTGTTTGATTATTTCTGTGTAAAGATTTCGTTTCTTTTTGCTTATGATCAAATTATTCATGAAAAGTTATGCAGAGATTTTATGGATTATTTTAATATTGGAAGAGATGAAGATGGTTCAGATATTTGCAAAATTGTACTATTGTAGTTGATGATGTTTTTGAAGTAATAACCGACAATGGTTGTTGAAGTTATGCAATATTCGATTTCGAATATTTCTTGAATATCGTTTTTTGTGGTCATTTAATTTGGCGAAATATGAAAATGACTTTTGAAAACAGTTGCATTATGTGTTGCGTTGCAGCGTGGATTGTTATTCAGTAAAAAATTGGACAGTTTGTTTTTAGTTGTGATGTAGTCTGTGATTTTTTTTTTTTTTTTTGAGGGAGGGGGTTGATCTGGATAGTTCATATTTTAGACTTTCAACCAAATTTTTGTTCTTCTGTGCAGATACCGCTACGCTTATAAACGAAGTTCTAATGAGCCCACTATTAAGGGGATTCGTGAGATGAGCGAAAGAATTCGAAGTGCTTCTGAAAGTCATGATCAATTTCCACTAAAAAAGTTGGATTCGCAAGCTGATTTTCAGTTGAAAATTTCGGTTGCTGACCACTTTTCAGAGGAATTTTGGGGCAAAATTTCGCAATTCCGTCCTATTCGAGCAGAATTGAGATCTCGAAAGTTGGTGTGTTTGATACTTAGATACTAAGTTGCTGGAGTTATTCTCCCCTCCTGTTCTTCTCGTCAACGAGGATCGCAGTGACGACCGTATATATGGGGAGGGGCAAACTGATATGTGTTGGCGTGTATTAATCGAAGGTTTATAGGTGAATATCTCACCGTCGCTGCATTCTGGCACTCCCGTAGATGTTAATGTAAAGGCTCCGTTGGCAAGGGACGTATTGAATTTGTGTGGAGTTCAACTGCCCCCTCAACCTGGGTTAGTTTTTCTTGCATAATTATTCATCATTTTTCTTCGGCATAGATGATGGTTATGTATTGTGCAATAAGAAAATGATATTGCGTATTATTGCTCCTCATTGTTTATGGATCGGTTGTATTTTGCTGGTGACAACGATTTTGGACAGCGTTGATTCGATATTGTCAATGCATTGCCCGACTTTTTGGTAGTTCGCCACTGTGTGGACTGAAACACAATTGCGTTCAGTGTTTTCATAAGGCACAGTTCTGGGTATTAAAAATGCAGTCTTGAGAAAGGAAGAAAGGCGAAGTTTGATGAGGAGGTGGCTGTGACAAGAAGGGAAACCGGGGAATATATTCGGGAAAGGTAACGAAATGGAGCAAGTAAATGTTTTTTATTCATTATTTTTGTTGAAATATCATTTTTTTTTTCTTTTCAGAGAAGTAGGGCAACAACTCTCCTCTTTTCCAAACGATATTTATTGATGCATTTTCATAAGGGATGTTCACCCTGTGTGGAAACTGCTCATAGTGTTTATCAGCATAGTTGGCATCGTTTTCAGCCACTCCTCCAGCATCCTTATAAAAGAAGTTTGATTCGTTTTTCACATTTTCTCTACTAAAGTATTTGCACCGAATTACGTGCTTTTGTCCTTGCAGATCTTCGAAGGTGTTTTTGGTTGTTCCCCCCCCCCCACCCAAAAAAAAAATTCCCAACACCCTTTTCCCAGTTTCAATATAAACTTTTAGCAGCATCTCTCGAAAAGAGAGAAGCGAGACAAATAAAGCTTGTTATTCTTCTTTAATGGCGTTTATTTGTTCCATTACCCTTATGCGTTGTAAATATTTTCGTTAACAGTGGCAAAGGAGCGTCATTAACAATAAACTATGGTGTTAAACCTTTCGAAGGACACAAAACACACGCCGAATTGGAGAAGGAGCATCGTCATGTGGAATACTACCTCAAAAATGGAGTAACTTTTCACTTTGCTTTTCACTTTGTGATCTGACGAAAGTTTGATACATTTGGTTTTAGTCTAGCAACAAAAAAATTTTCATTATGTCACCAGTTTTACTGGCTCGTTTGGAAGAAATTATCTATTATGTTTAGCTGAGTAGCTGATCCAGCTTTTTTGAGAAGAGAGAAACTTGCGCATTGAAATGTTTTAATTTTCGAGTTCTTTTTGCCCTCTTCCGTTTGTTACTTCCCGTAAGTGGTGATCCATTGCTAGATCTCATATTTAAATTTATGTATTTTGCTCTTTGATTTCCCCCTTAAATTTGTTGTTTCCAGAAAATCGATCGAAGTATATTGGACGAAATAACTGGCTCGGATGCACGAACACTGGTCGATTTCGAGGATGAGCTGTCGCGTGCCGACAACTTCGACCTAATCTTCCCAACAGCAGATAACGTCGGTTATATGAAGTATTATAACGAGCCGATCTATTCGAATCTGCTGCTGATGCAATGGCAACTTGAGCAAGTGGATTGCGGTCGGCAAAAAGGCATTCAAATCTTAGAGGAGATCTGCAGGCGTGGAGATCACATGTCACAATTCCCTATCACCACCGCAACATCCGCATATACTGACAATCTCGATGGAATAGCCAACGGAAGCTGAAGGAATGAATTCGGTTCTTTGGTGTCATCTCATGTGGAGGAGTCATGTGATGCGTGGAAGAATATAAGATATTGACGCATCTCGATGCGAACGAATGTTTACAATGACGGTACATCCAGCACTTCTCCTTCACTCTCTCTTCCATAGCTCTGCGATATTTCAATATTTTTGAGGGAAGGGAAAGATGGAGGCAACGGATACCAAGACGAAAGTCACTTGGTTATTTGACTTGTTTTTCAACTCACTTTTGAAGGTGATGGTGTGGGCAGAATTAAGTTATTCCTCATATTGACCCTGATATGAACCCTTTGTTTCAAGGATACAGTGGAGAGAGGTGTTGCGCTCATTCAATTCGATAATTTCTGAAAATTTGGAAAGAACTGGTTTGAGGTTTGTTCGGATTGGTACCGTCAAAGATTGTGATGTCCGATCGCTCGACGATCGTTTAGGCTGTTTGGTGCCTGTTAAACTGCTGCTCATGGCACTGCCATTTTTTATGCTCCAATTTGTTTACACCATTTCATTTTGGTTTGGAATACACGCTTGCTTATTAATCGGTTTTTTGCGTTCTTTCAGTTGTTCTGCTTTCGTGTTTATTTGTAGTCAGTTTTAATTGAGGTGTTTACTGAGCACAATATATGCTCATCTGTCTTTATTAAGAAGGAAGTGGTTTATTGCTGAGAGGCAACTAAAGAAACCTGTGGATGAAGGCCGCCATCACGTAAGTTGAGTGTTGAACAAGTGTCGTATGAATTTGGGAGAAACTTTGAATGAGATGCACATCGTAAAGGTATGAAATTTTGAAACTTTCATCCTAGTGTCGATCGTGGGATGACGACGTTGAATTTGAGTCTAAACCAATACTTTACTTTCTTCTTATGGATTTTTTGCATTTTTCGAGCGCGTAGTATTGTAATATGTTAACTTTTTGGTGTAATTTACTTAATACGTATGTCTATGGTGCATTCGAACTCAGGCTTTCGTTATGCTTTCTGCGCCTATTATAGTACTATAGTTTAAAATACGCAAAATATGTGCCTTTAATGCACGGGATTTTGAGATGGGAATGCGAGATCAAAGTATTGCTTGGGGCAATTTGGTCATTTCCTTTATTTGCAATAATTGAATACTGATTACCAATCTAAAGCATTTGTGATATTTAATCAGTTATTTAAGAGAAACGGAAATGGTGTATATGATGCCAAAA
Organism: Baylisascaris procyonis; assembly: GCA_037389465.1. Taxonomy (NCBI): domain Eukaryota; kingdom Metazoa; phylum Nematoda; class Chromadorea; order Rhabditida; family Ascarididae; genus Baylisascaris; species Baylisascaris procyonis. Next base: position 1,458,641 of record JAZARR010000154.1, on the reverse strand, counting down.
TATTAGATAGAGTAAGAGGGTATCATAGCAATGGAAGATGATTCTTTCAGTGGTTTTATTTCCTATTGGGATGTGAGATTTTAGAATGTTTTTGCATGAATAATGCCAATCGCTGACCTCTTGTTTGCCGCTGACAACGCTGATTTTTTAAACGGTTTTATATCTTTATCTATCGTCTCTCTAAAAAAGCGGTTCAATTTTCTTGTGACATTCGGCAATCAAATCTTCATCAAGATGGCTATCGTTTCAAAATGACACATCGAAGTGTTGTCGAGTTGACTGCACGAAGATATTTAACATATTGTTGCATAACGGTACAATGGTGAGCTTGCCGATTGGCTATTTGTTGGATGGATGGCTATTTTGTAGGTGCAATTTGGTCGAATAGGGCGAAATTTGATTTACGTGATATTTGATTAGATATTGTTATGCGCCCTCGCTTTTAGGGCGCTCTTTTTACTAGAATTAATGGGTGCATAAATAAGTAGGCCTGGGTTTTTATTATAGGCGTACTGTATATGTTTTGTCGTTTCCTTTTGCAGATTTGTGGTTACCGTTTTTCACATTTGATTTCAAGAGCTGTCTATACGAACGTACAAGTCTCATTAATCAGAAAAAAAAAAAAAAAAGAAAAAACTGATATATGACCTGAAAAATATTCAAATTTTTGCATAGATTTTCAATTTTTTTAGCGTAGATTATTTATTTGATCTCAATCGATTTCAATATTGTAATATGCAACTGTTATTGTTGTTGATATTGCTATGACAGTTTTGATATTTCGGTGAAAATATTCCATTAAATGGATTCGCGTTGTAACGGATAAGATTTGCAGCATATTTTAAAACTTCGAAATGTTAATTTTTGAAGTCATATTTCATGTTGGTTGCTGTATTTGAGGTGTTGAAGTAATCGTTTGGAAGGTAATTAGAGCTTAAATTTTCAAGATTTTATTACGAGAATATTTTCCCATAAAAATTCCCAACGAGGTAATTTTTTAAAATAATTACCAGGTGCAGGGAAATTTATGAAACATCGAAAAATTCAATAAATATTTCATTCTTTTTATCTGTTCCATCCCATCGATTTTTCATTGAAAATAATGAATTTCTAGTAAAAATTTGCAACCTTTTTTTTTTCTGCATTCATTTTCTCTAAAAGTATTTAATGTTTTCTGTAGTTCCCAATTTTGGGGTATATAGGGATCACGATTGTTTGTTGGAGTAAAAAACTGTATGGCACATATGCTGATTGTGTGGTTGAGGTGTGTGTCCATCGATAGCGATGTACGTATGTTGTGTCTCATTCCCTCCTCATCAGACCGTCGATATTTGTTTGTAATTTTGTACTGAAATAATATAGGCACTGCTATAGAATTTCGTTGTTTTTGTGTTGTTGTATGGTTTTATGCAAGTCGCATCTACCATCAATAAGCCGTTCATTTGCATTCCGATTGTTTTACGCTTTCTATATCAATCGCTGCCACTTGAACATATTGTATCGTGCAGATGCAATGCTAACAGCATCTATACTTCCTGCCTCTTCTTTAGTGATCGGGAGGTACATCATCGGATGGCTTCAATATCGAATTGATCTATTATGCATTTCGATTCGTTCATACTCCACTGTAACGACATCTGTCTATTCTATCTCCATAGCACCTTCATTATGTAGTTGTATAGATTAAGCTAGTTAATTTGACGTATATAATTAAAAGTTTTGTTATTCATAACATTTATTTCATAATAGGGGTCCTCGAGGCCAATCTGCCAATTGAATTATGCGTTTAGTCATTTTTGGGATCATTGACATAGAGCTTTGATACGATAAAGATTGATTCATCGACCTCTGAAAAAATCTTTTAAACTATTCAATAATTGAGTGATCGATTCGTCGATCATAGTTGGACTTGCACACTTGTTCGATTCGATATTCTTTTATTTATTTGCTGCTGTTTTGAATTAATCGATTGAAAATATTTTCTTGATCGCCTATAAATGAATTTTATCTGTGAATTGCCTTTCAGAGTCATTCATTCACTATTTGCCTATGCTTGATTGAATTCGCTTTACTTGATTGTGCTTATGTAAAATTATATTTGAAATTAACTAAAAAAAATTTGTTATGAGACTATTTAATTGATTTTATTACTAATATGAGGGAAGTGCGTAATATTTATGACAAAATGCTTGTAGCAACTTCCTTCATAGAAAACAATGTTTATATTTGATTTTGTTGTTTACAATTTTATCTTGTATGATGACGTCATTGTGAATATACTTTGTTTTATCGTTTATTCGAAGTGAACATTCGATTACATCAATGCTGCACGCAAAATTTCGCATTGAAGGATGCAATATCCACTCTGCAAAGCAAAAATCTTGTATATTCACATTGAGGTTGCAAATATGAATTATAATTCATTGTATAGTTATTTGATTGTGATGTGTTATCGTATAGTTGATTTATGGTTATTGAGTTATTATGGTACGGTTGGTTTTTTTTGGTATAATTGTGGTGTGTCCTTGCGGTATGGTTAGGAAAAATGAAGAAATCTTTATACGGTTGTGTTTGAGCTCGGTAAAGTCATGATCGTAGCACTAGATGTTTGAACTTGAGTTCGACAATGCCTTCACGGAGATACACCATAGTTAAATGAAGTTTATTTGTATGTGTTTAAAATCCATTCAATTATAATGAAATGGTGCTTCCACACGAATATTCATAAAGCTTTATGGAGGGAAATTTTCGCAATGGGAATTTTCAAAAGTTTTTCGAATGAACGAAAGCATTTCTCACGTTTTGCATAAATATGGTGCTTATTCAGTGTTAGCTGTGTGGTGAAGCAACAAAGGTGCTGATTCATTTTTGCGCATTTCAATTCGGTCGAATTTGTTAAGGTGCTCATTGTTGTTTTTTATTATGTGTCTTTCTTATAAAGAAAACGCTTATTGTTTTGATCTTCTTGAATTGTTTTAATTTAACGAAGGTTTATTTTAGTTAGTTACATCTTTTTCTAAGGATTTTATTCGACTAATAATATATTTCGAATCAACTCCTCAATCGAATGAAATGCTCTACTGGAAAAAATAACTGTATACAATTGAAGTCACTTTAGATTTTTGCGTCCTTCTTTTTAGGCATATTTTATGCTTCGTTTATTTGTACTTTCAACATTTACAAGTCGCAAAATTTACGGTGATGAGCTGCCATAGGTGAGATCACAGCCTGTAGGTTCGACTTCCGAATCTAATACTCCACGATTGTTCTCAAATTTTCAATAAATAGAGAGGTGCCGTACAATTTGCACAGGCAAATTCGTTTCGCGGTTTGTTAGAAGTTTTTACTAATGAGTTAATACAGGTGGTACTTTGTGTGAAAAGCATATTAGATGGTATTCCAATCTTTATTGAATATTGGCGCAAAAATCTGATTTATGAACGAAATCTAAAAGAAATCGTTATAGGCTTCAGGATCCTCACATAGTTTCCGAGTTTCTATTCAAGAAGATAGGTGATCGATTGAACTGTGGTGGGCGTCATGTTGTATTAACCTCTTCGGCGGTCCATTTCGCTTAATTTTGATCGTTTTCGCAAATTTTGGCAAGTGTTTTACGGCGACATAGTTTAATGATCAGCTTAATCCGAATTGTTAGACAAATAAATATGCCAAAAAATCCATCTTGAAACTCGCTTATTATTAGTTCCAACTCGCCTACACAACAAAAGTAACAGCGATGAATTTTGGTAATTATAGTGTACACTATAGCAATAAGTTGCGCTATAATCGGCCGTTGTGATTTTAAATGATTTCATTCTTTATAAGTTACTAACAACACTTGGAAGTGCTTTTTGATTATTTCATGTGCAGTCGCCGATAAAAATAGCACCTTAGAAATGATATAAATTGCAACTTGCTGGATGGGCAACTCATAGATGGGCTTTCCTGGTTGAACGAGTCAACAAGCGGTCATTTTCACATGAGAATGAGCTTTGAGGTTATTTGTCAGTTTCTTTGCTCTTTTTTTTTTTTTTTAATGTGATGGCGAATGATTAGCCAGTAAGCTGAGATATGAAAATGCTACTCGTGGCATCCTTACCAATACGCTCGCTTTCACATTTGTTATGCGGTATAGCCGCGAGCGCTTGCAGAAGCTCATAACGATCCCATCACACCGATGGCATATGTATGTGTTTGTCTATCTGTTCAGTTTCAGCTTGAGCATCTCCGCAACTGCAGTTATGGCTAAACAATACATTCAAAAATTTATAATAGTTGAGTGGAACAAAAAAGGGGATTAACTAAAAGTGTATTGCAGCTTTCAAGTCGACTGTGATGCATATACGATAATCATATAATACGTTTTTATTTGTTGATTAATGAAACGGAATGGTGCACTCGATTTGATTTTTCTTGTTGAAAGAATGCTGCGAGCAATTTCTCATTCAGTGAATAAATTAGATATAGCCAAAGGGACCCCTCTAAATCGATGATTTTGAACGTCAATCCGTAATAGAATCGACGAAGGATTGATTTATACTATGCCACTCTTACACTACAATTATGAGATGATAGCATTAGATATCCTTGAGCAAATGCAATCAATGACCACAGATATGTGGTGCCAATATATTGCAGGTATTATTATTGATGATAGAAGAGTGCAATTTGCTTACGGCAATGAATATTTTTTCGTTAAAGATAAATAAATAGCGCACTAATGCCTCATAGATTCCACGAATGTGCTAGGAAAATAGTGAGGAAAGTTTAACACGATTTATCCTTGTTAGCTTTGCAAAAGAAGATAGAGGAAACACTGAATGATACTATATATGAAGGACTTTTATCATTGCTATTAGTGTAGGAAATATAATCGTTGCATTTTACTAGCAAATTGCTACTGTTTTATTTGGAGGCAAATATAAAATATACAAAATCCATGCCTATACCGGATTTAAGAGACAATGAGCATGAAAGATTTAGTGGATAAGTTTTCTCGAGCTTGTTCTTTCTCTTTCTTTTATGGTTTATCTGTTTGCTTATAGAAAGGGTTATTCGCGCGAAGGTAGTAGCTCGTATAAGATTGCGGCTAGGCCAGCCAAGGAGTTGAGCCAAGCTGAAAACGCTTTGATGAGATAGAACTTCCCATTGCTGAACTTCCCATTGCTTCGTTGAAGCGCTCCCTAAAAAGTACTGACTTCAAGCAAATTCCTCCCGAATAACAGTGCCCATATATATGGAGGGAGACCTCTTCTTTTTGGAAATATGCAGCTCATGGACTACTATTTGAGGTTACACAATATGTACATCCACAGCAATCATGACAGCTTGCTATATCTTTTGCTCATGCTACATTCTCGAAAATATTCACAATGAATTTTAAGATTGGCATGTATTATTTCGGGAAAGGACTTTCATCGTTCAGCGTTCGCTCATCGGGTTCTTGATCCGACGAGGATGAAGGCATTATCGAACGGCTGAGTTCGCTTTCATCGCAGAGGTTCCTTAAAAATAACGTTAAAATCGTTAACGATGACTGCCAGCTCGTTGGTAGTAAACAGATCAATAAGCGATAAGGCAAGGAAACCTGTCAAGGAAACAACCCATCCATCGCGTCTAATTACCAATACTCGAAGGTTTTGGTTATAAGAGAAAAAAACCGAACCGTAGCCATACATGTCCATTGATATTCGGCATATCCGGATGATATACGAGATCAGCATTTACCGAGTAAATGGCTACAGTTAGCGCATGTTTCTTTTTCGGATCATTGGTGAATGTTTATTTGACGTTATGGAAGACGTTTCAGCAGTTCGGTACAAAACGACAGCTTGCCGCATTAATTTACTACAAACGTGAAGTAATGTATATGCAGCTTTCAAGTTGGATTACTTCATCTGTGTGATGTACTGATGGAGATGGAATAGAAATGAAATAAAATTCCCGAAAGATAACCTGAGAGGACGTAATTGTCCATCCAAATTTCCTGAGGCTTTGTTGCTAGGTGGTGATGAATTGCTAGAGGAAGAACGACAACTTGTATCAGTATTAATTGGTTTTAGCCTAAAATCCTTTAGGCATTTAAATGAGTAGAGCTTGTGTTAAGAATTAGAAAAACTTTTTGTGATCGGTTTCACTACGAGGTAGATTATATAAATATTGATCTAACACTAATACAATTGCTCGATATATACTGCCAATATTGACTCCTTCATGTATTGACTAACCATTATGCGTAGCCTTGAGTGTCATTAGTTTTGGTTTTTTCGCAATACAATACGATTGGGTAGATTGGTAATTTTTGTTATTAATGCGTTCAAATATAACCTGCATGCTATAGTTTTATATCCAATTTTCCATTACACTACATTCTACGTTGCTTATCTTTTATTACGACATGTTTACCCGTTCACATAATTCTTTATTTAGATTTTTAGGATACCTATCTTGTCCTCTTTAAGCATCATATCAGTATCAGCAATGTAGGCAAACTTTTATTTACCATTGCTTAAATGGACCTAGAACTATTATAGAGGCATTAGCGTAATTACTTTATAATAGAGCGTTTTATTCTAATTCTATTTCAATCTTCATTATGTTATTTATTCTAATACATCGTTTTTACTTTCCAGTATATAACAATATATTGCACATTAATCTTTAATATAAATAAGGTTGCATATACCAATTTTTAGTTTTTAAGGTGATATAATTCAACTCTGAATAACACTTAGAATTTTAGGGTGTTTATAATTTAAATAAATAAATAATATATTTATGTAAGTGTTATTTTGCGGTTGAGGTTATATTAGTCATCAATGTTATCGATTTTCACGGCGCGTTGAACGTTTGTGCCGTTTATTATCGTTCTTTTCTCGTAAATCCTTCCATTGGATTTTCCCGCTTCAGTCTTTTGTAGAGATAAAAAATGGAACTCGGTGGTAAAAGTTACTAAATTCTACCCTCTCAAACAACTATCTTGGAGAACAGGAGGAAATTCGATCATAACGATGAGGTAGATGCCATTTATATAATTTTGTATTTATTATATCTTATGTTTTGAATATATGTTTGGCCTATAGTCCACTTTTTTATTCTTTTTCTTTTTCTTTTCGGTTTGTGTCTCTCTTTCTTTACACGCATATCATAAGTGATATATTTTATACCATTACGCATGCACTCTCTCATACTAACAGGGTTATGCTTATAGTTCTGACGATGGCCTGCACATAACTCAGCTGTACACGTAAAGGAATAAGGCCCAAAACGTGTTCACCTTTATTCTTATGGGTAATTAATTAGCGTCTTTATATCCCTTTCTTAACATCTACTTTTCTAACAATAATCTACTGGCTCTAACTTTATGCTTTAAAGAACTTTTCCTTTATATTTCTTGATCTCAATGCGATGTCTTCTATGGTTGCGTATTTGTCTAGGTCTCTAATCACACTGCATATATAATATTATTCATTTAATTGTCACTCTTTAGTTCAACTAATAAAAAAAATTCGTTCACAATTTAAAAGTTGATTAAGTATATTTATTTATTTATGTTAATATTTTAATTGGGAATGAAGCAGTTATCAAAGGAAATTATTTTCTAAAAGAATACCACAAAGTTTTTTCTACTAGCCTTCTACCCCTTCCTCAAGTGAATATTATTTTTCTCAATAAGATCTAACGTTTATTGCGATCTAACGTTTAAAGCTTTTAATTATATGTAATAAAGTCCGTTGAATAATTTATTGTTTTACATTTTATTCTTCTCTTTTATAAGACTTTAAAAATTATAAAAGAGCGGCTTCACATTAATACATTAGCGATTGAAGACTGCAACAAACTTCAGATCTCATTGAGAAAAATAATATTCACTTGAGGAAGGGGTAGGAGGCTGGCAAAAAAAAACTTTGTGGTATTCTTTTAGAAAATGTTTTCCTCTCATAACTGCTTCATTCCTAATTAAAATATTATATATAATATTTATTTGCAAATATGTTCTACAATGTTCCAATAATTTCATAAATCCCGTCTTTGATTAATGTTTGATTAATATTTACAATGTTTGTTTTATGCAAATTTTGCAAACAAATTTTTGTTTTATTTTAAATGTGCAAATTTTTGTTTTATTAGAAATATGCAAATTTTTGCTTTATTGAAAATATGCAAATTTTTGTTTTATTAGAAATATGCAAATTTTTGCTCTATTAAAGATATATAAATTTTTGTTTTATTTTAAATATGCAAATTTTTGTTTTATGTAAAATATGCAAATTTTTGTTTTATTTTAAATATGCAAATTTCTGTTTTATTAGAAATATGCAAATTTTCCTGTTCCTATTTTGTTAACACAACGTGAGCGCATAGCCCAGATCGTAGAATATCTGATGGCGACTATTTTCTATGCGCCCCCTTCCCCAAAAAAGACCATTTCTTGCTCCCATAATATTTCTTTTACGAATCACTTAGAGCTAGAATGAAGATCTTTTGCTTCGATAAATGGTCACATTCAGCTCAATGGAAAAGAAACGGATGATATAAGGGAGTGACCGACGAATGAAGTAAATATTAAAGTCTATAGAAAGCATTCGTGATATATTTAATGCACTCACATCTTTATTGTTTTTGCATCATTGATGTTGGATTTTTGTAGATTCATATTTTTGCGTTTATATACTTGTAATATATACACAATTAGTGTTGCAGCAATGGCTATTGTCACAAAGAGAGGCGTCGCGATTAGCTAAAATATATACATCATTATTTAATTATGCAAATTTATGCAGAATGATAGCGTCATATGGAGAAACTCCTTAATAGTTTCTTAGAGGTGAATTGTTGCGGAGTCTTATTCAGCGAGAATCAAATGATTCTTAAATTTATCCACTTTTTAACAAGGTGACGTATGTGCTTCCGAATCCCAGTCACGAAAGTATTTCAAATATAGATTTTGTGAAATATAGATTCTTCGACAATATTGCTCCCTTAGAATTGATATTCTCTATTTTGTCGATATTTTCATGCAGCCAGCTGGCTGCTCTCAATTCACTAATTGTGAAAGACTCTGTTAGATCATTCTTTGAATTAATACAAGTTCGAGCATAATTTCCTCTTAGTGGCCACATTTGTTGAATATCGATTTCTTCATATCTTTCTCTCATTAATAAAATTGAGTGCTCTGTTTTCAAAATTTGCATATTTCATAAAATAATAAGCAAGAGAATGGTTCTAGATGGGTGAGTGATGATGCCGACTATCACCAACCAATCGGATCCATCAGTAAATAATTCCCCCTTGTTAATCAATAAAAGCTTTATAAGAAGATCCATGTTGTATTAATCTAAATGAGTGTATAAAGTCCATCTAAATATAAACATTCACTATGAGGTTTGTGCTTCTTCGTTAATAATTCTCATCAATGAATTTAAATATTAATTACGAGCAATCTAGTAGATGGGACTTCGATGAAGAGCATATGCTTACAATAGTGCACATTATGAACGTGAAACAATGGCTCCTTATACAACATCTCCTCTCATTTCCTGTCTCTTCGTTAATGTGACTTTCACTTCGTTTAAAATGCATTCTCTGCAATGAACACCAACAAATGCCACTATATTATGTCATAACACAGAAATATGTTATTAGAACGCACCTTTTTGCTATTTCCTATCTAGAGTACGTCTTACGTGTTAAATAACACAGGATTGTGTTATAATAAGGCACTTTCTTATTGATCATTGCTATTTTAGGAGATTTTTCACTTAGAAAACTAATCGATTCTTGCATTAAGTGAAACTCTGAATGAATACGAAATAAATTATCGGATGAAGTTCAATAAGGAAGTTTTCATTTTACTATAATAAATTAGGAAATTATAAAATAAATGCGTGGACTTGCTATGCATGAAAGTATAATTTTCAAATGAAATATTATTATCCCATTAAAATGCCTCCTTGTTGAAGCGGAAACACCAGGAAGATTCCACTTTAACTTGCTAGCACCAACAGGAAGAAGATTAAGCAGCACTCTTTTGCTGTAGTCCCCTTTCACTAACGCGGCATTAAGGCAGTTTTCTGCGAAATTTAACAATATCCCCGCAGCGTCCCCAAATTTTCAGATACTTCAGAGGTTAACGGGCAACTCTACACAGCAACTCTATACCTCAGTGGAATTATCATCGATAATTTCTGTAGGTAGTGTTGTCGAATCGAGTCCATAATCTACAATTTACAGTATCTATTACCGTAATAACTCATCAAATAAACGGAACATTTATCAATGATGCAATGAGAAAGCAAATTTTTGGATTCAAAGAAGTCAATTGCGAATTTTTTAAACTTTGTTGTATTAAGTTGTAGTGCTGTGTGTAGGAATTTATGAAACGAACATCTGCATACTAAATTAATAAATATTCATTCACTTAATTGTTTATTTTGATAGAACAAAATGTGTTATTTGATTATATTAGATATGACACTGAGTGAAATTGATGGATTTAGGCACCAGTGAAACATATCGTTATAGATGAACGCAAATTTGATGGTCGAAAGAACTAGCATTAATATTCATTGATCATAACTCGTGAATATAACATCCACCACGCATCAAGAATGAAAATATTTGAGTTCGAGAGGTCACGAGGTTCAGAATGCACCACAGTTTCATTTTGTTTAAGAATTTCTTGAGATGGGGGAACTGGAAGAAATTTTTGAAAGACAGCATGATGTGGTGCACAAATAAATGAAAAACTCAGCATAACCTAAGAAGTCAGCTTTGAATCGATCTTTCATCTATAAGCAATAAAATAAAAATATCTATCAATATTGGCTCCGAATGATTTGTTTTATGCTTACAAGCAAGTTTTTATGTTTAAGACGTACACTTAGCATTCCATAAAATGTGGGTCAATTAAAGTGATTCGATGAATAAAGTTCTAAACATTCTCGATTTAAATGGCAAGTGATCGTTAGTGGATGATCGAAAATTCAGTTGATTCGTAATTGGATGAAAACTTTGCGCAACGTTACGACTTCATCTGAGCGGAAGCGAAACCAACATGGGGAGGTAATAAATGTATTGTTGATTGAAAAAATAAAATAAATAAAAAATATTTGGAGCAGCAATCGATCAACAACAAAACGGATTAATACTCGACAATACTTGTAGAACATAATGAGTGAGAGAATAACCTGAGTAGACCACTTCATCAAGCAATATGCAAATTGCTGAAAAAGCCAATATTCGACAAGCATTCGCTCTCATGGTGGTAAGGCTTGTCCTCACCGATCACGAAAACCACTAGTAATAACAATGAGCTTGACTTTGGTCACTCCCATGAAGATAATTTAGAAATTAAAAATTGGGAAAACACATGAAATATGTTGCACAATGTGCGTTTTTTTGCAAATTTATTGGGCAACAATTGACCGATCGAATGCATCATTTATAAAACAATGTAAGATTTTCAGTATGAAGTTTTCAATTATTATGAGCCTTTTGGAATAATATGGTCTATATGACGGCTGTGATTATTTATATAATGTGATTTGTTGCATTTTTATATGATCTTCTTGTTTATAGTATCTTTTTTTCCTATATTTTCTCTTATATGTTCTCTTTATTTTCTAAAAATAGAGCAATGTTACTGTTGCAAAGAAACATAGAGAGCTGCAACACATGATCACAACTTATTCAAAATTGGCGCTTCGTCTCGAGGTTTTATTTGTGAAAGTCAGCCAGTGAAATGAATGCTCACATCTTTGTTGTGTAGTATGAGGTGATGGCCAGATCGGAAGGTGTTTTGCCTGCAATTCGATGGTGCGGTCAGGAGTTTGTTTTAGGGTGCGTCATATGTACCAATGATTTTGGTTTCAGTGCAAAGTCTTGCATAGGCAATATGACGGCGATGGCTTTTATTTAGAATGCCTAAAAAGTGACCTGTCTGTTTTTTCCTGCCTAATCAAGAAGCTCATCTTTGACTTCTTGATTGTGAGTGATTCCAGCTTCCATCCTAGTATGCAACGGTAAGGTGATTTTTTGTTTAGGGTAGGCAGTAGTCGGTAAGCAGTTTTTGAAGACGGGAAAGTTAGGGAATTGCTTCCCGTCGTCAGGTGATGGAAACGTGGCCTTCTGGCCGAAATACGAATTAGAAGGAATCTGTAATTCTCGCAATGTAATTTTCCAGTTTTGCTGTTATCTTAATGAATGTAGTCGAGAAGCGTGAGGGTAGGAATTGAAGCAGTTATGAGGCGTATTAAAGCTATATATGTGAGGATGCTCAGTCACTTCGGCGTTTTATGTTGCCTTCTGCAAAGATGCGTCTTTTATTCATCACGAAAAGGGCGGGGGGAGGGGAGGAGAGAAGCAAAAGGAAACAGTCTAATTTTTTGATTACGAGTATTTCGAATAGGTCTGTGGTGGAATTCCAACCGCTTGATGCAATATCAGTGCAATGGAGCTTTTCGTTTCATGCGTCTGGTTGGTGTAAGTTTTCCTCTTCCACGTATCTCTATTCCGAAGCATTTTCTTTTGTACAGGGGAATTATTTGTGAGCAGCAGTGAATAAGCAATATCTTCGCATAAAACGAAGCATTATTTTGTTCAAACATAATTTCAAGAATCATAGCTAATGAACTGAATTATGCACAGTCATCTGCATCTCCATAAAATTCTATACTTATTTCTCAACAAGGATAACGAAGCTTGCTGTATTCCTATCCTATTTTGTGCACAAACAGGATTAAGAGCGCTCGGGCGTTGAGGAGTTTATAAGCGACTGCTTTGTGGGACAGGATGTCAAGGAACTTGAGTGATCTCATCGAGCATCCTTCTCTTCTTCCTTCCCGGCATCCTGCGTAATGCGAAACTACCAGTTACTCTCCCCTTCAAGATTGCTCTCCATTTACTGCGCTTGACGCTTTCCCATGTTTTTTCAGATGAACTTGAATCCACAGTGTCAGAACATCTTGTCCTCATAATATACGCAGCATAACGAGTTTTCCCGGAGAGAACTCCGTCGGGAAGGTATTGGACCGTGTGAGGTAGTGATGCAGACACGACAGGAAATTTGCAGAGAAAAAAGTAGGGTTGTGGACAAAGCAAGAGGGCATTATTGCCGGCCGGGGGGGGGGGGCGGTGGGATGAGGAATGAGAGGACTAAGGAACCGACCACACCGATCCAAGAAAGTGGGCAGCGCGAGTACAGGTTCCTCGCAGTACTACTCACTGCCGTAGTAGCCGAAGACGTTTATGAGAAAAATTAATCTTTTCGAGGATTTTTTGAACGGCGATATTTTCAAACGGAAGGATATTTTTGTTGTTATTATTACAGAGTTAAGAATTGTTGACTTCTTATATTGCATACTAATTGTTGATGCAATATATGTCTCGTCTTCACATTCGTTGCATTATAATTGCCGAGTCACGTCGTAATAAGGAGAGTGCATACGCTCATATCGCAATATGGCCTTTCCTTGCCAAGCGATACTTATATCTAAGGCAGTGTTACTGCAAAGCGAAGAGGATGCTGCTTACAGGGAAGGTTTCCATCGATGAAAATGTTGGCGGTGATCGTTGGGAATTGGTGGACAAACTCAGGCAGTTGCCTTCCTGTCGATGGATTACTTCTCGGTGCGAACTATATATAGCCTTGTAGAAAAATTTATGGCACTCATTGTTCCATCTCCATCTGCCGTAGTTCCGCACAGTTTCGTTTTCTTTGCCGTCGTACAGCATCGTAACGATTTGCAAAACGTCTGTAAAGATATCCCATATTCAGGTAAGAGATGAACGCACATCGACTTGTGGTTTCGAATGTGTGGAAAGGGTTGAAGTTGGTGCCACCAACGTTGACTGTACATGCGACGCCTTCAACCGAATATGAAGGAGACGATTTTAAACGAAGGTTGATTTATTAAATCCTTCTATAATACATTTTTTAAAGTTCAAAGCATTTTTAGTGCGCCTCATAATTTATGGCGTAAATAGCTTTGTAGAACAACCAAAAATTTTGTTGATATTTTTTAAATTTGTTTATATCTTTAAAGTTTGTTTTGTTTCGTTCTATCTAAAAACCATTGCGCATTAAAGTCACTGAGTATGCGAATCGTCGTTTATGTAGAAGGTGTTTAGGTTTAAATCGTCAAGGTTGCATGGGTGGGCACAGTACACACAACAGTATTTTGCGTTTTGATCGTTCAATTTTTTAATGAATCGATTTATCAGGAAGTAGTTAATTCCACTTGCGTCGCAATGTAGAATGCCGAAAACAAGTGTCTCTGAAATCGCTTCTTGAATTGCAACATATTTCAGAAACACTAACTTGGAGCTATGTGGTGCACCACTTTATATCAATCCTCTGGCGAACACAGACGTCAGCACACTATCGAGTGGATTTGGCTATAATGGATTTGGATCGGGTTCGATCTGTGCACTTTATGAAGGACCAAGTACACGTCGATTGGACGTCTACCCTTTGACGATAAAATTTAATAAACTTGCTCCTCAAAAGACAGCAGGTGAAGCGATAGCACATGTGCGGAAGCTAAGGACAGCCGATGTAGGTGTACAGACAGAAGTGCTCAAAAGCGAGAGGACGAAACCACTCGTTGATGAACTCTCCGACATGATCGATAAGTTCAAGTTCGTTTTTGCAGTTTTATTTTGTCTTTAATCGGGAACAGGCTACTCTGGGGCAGTTAATTGCTTTTCCTAGGTGGTCTTAGCGAGTCACTTAAATGGCACTGCTGTTTTTGAGGCTATTCGATTGGGAGAGAGCGAAGATGTGAAGGGGAAGAAATTTTAATGATAATAAGCTAGAAGTGGGCAGTATTGCTGTATTTGAGACTGTTTGGTGGGCGAGAGGGGGAGGAGGGTTTTATTTGTAGTTACAGCTAGTTTGATCCTTTGACGTGTTTAGTTAGTGAAGAGTTAGTCAACACGTTTGATCAGTCATTTAAGTAGGAGAGAATGTTTCAGTGGCCGTAGTAGACGCGTTGGAAAAATCGTTTTTATCTACCTATCACCGCACTTGCGTTATTCCCTTCTAATCTTTCACCATATTCCGATCTTCCCTTCCGCTATTTTGCAAAAGGTGGGAGAAAACTTTTCTCAAAAAAGGACAGTAAGAAAGATGAATGTTCAATATATGCTATTATGTTATTCTTTTTTGTTAATGATAGAGCTTTTTGCAGAGGGTTTGTGGAGAACGAAATGGGTGTGGAAATGGCGTCTGAAGATTTGGGATCGGAAGCAATTAGCAGCTGGATCAGAGCAGCAAATCTTGGAAGTGTTGATGCGATGTATAATTTAGCAGTGTGCCATTCGAACGGCAAATTCGTTGCCAAAGATCTTCAAAAGGTATAGCATCTTTCGCGCAACATTACTTAACCATTTATACATTTATTTAGGATATCCTGAGGGATCTTTTCGTATGTGGTGATATAAAGGGCTCACTGTTTACTATGACATCCTTCTCTTACAAACTATATATTATCTCAGATATTGATTTTGTGGGATCGCGAAACTCGAAATTTGACTACTTTCTCGGATTTGGGAAAATATTATCCGTATAATCAAAAAGGAAACGCCTTAGAAAAGAAGGGGACTAAACGCGACGTAATGAAAGGCGTTATATAAAAGTTCATTGTTAGTGCGAAGGATGATGGGTTCTGTATGAACGTCAAACAACAGTGCTTCTTCAACATTCTTAAAGCTCTCAGCAATAATACCCAAAACGATTGATGGCTGCAAATATCGAATGGAAGTGCATACCAGATAAGGCATTTCCAGGTGTCATTTGGTGCTAGAAGTCAGTTTTGAGCAGAAAGGTGGCAGTATGGCTTATTAATGTACAAATTATGGCACTTCTTAAGTGAAGAGCGTAGTAAGCGCTGGTGATAAATGCTTGTCGATTTAAATGATTAACTGTAGTTTGGGACACCGAAAATCATTCAAAGGCTCAAAAATTTCTTCGGATGCCAATATTACTGCATGATCTTAGCTGCGGATAGCACCTTCTCGCTGTCATTTCAACGAGGACTCCGTTATTGCTTCTTCCGCATTAGGTCGATCCTCCCTTTTATCGCAGAAATGGTTCCACTTGCCGATTCCTTCAGGTTATTCGCCTATCGCTCTTGCTGAAAATCGAAGAAGTTGAGGAGGTGAAACTTTTGGGAGAGGCACATACTTCAATTGCTGAGATTCTAAGGAAGTACTGCGATAGACTCGTGGACGATGTTTGAGATGTGTTTCAGGCGGTATCGCTTTGGAAGAAAGCATCAAAGCTTGGCCATCCACTATCAACGTATCAGCTGGCCGTTTGCCACATTCGTGGTCTTGGCATCCCTGCCGACCGCAGTTATGGTATCAAGCTGATGAAGGAAGCTGCCGGGGCAGGTTGTACCCAGGCGGAATACTTTATGGCAAGCAAATTGCTGCGAGAAGGGGAAAGAGCTCTTTCGGTGAAGTACCTTGAAGGAGCTTTACGGAACGAAGGTATCCGCAACAAGGTGGCCAAATGGCTGAAAATGGACTCACTACCAGAGGATGTACGTGAAATTGTCACTACTTCTCTGAGTGCCTACTCTTAAATAGTAATCGTCGGTTTTACTTCAGAAATTTATCAAAATCTATGTGATGTCATTGAGGAATTAGACGCTTCTCGGATTTGTTCTCCCGCAAATCTTCCAAGTCCTTCAGTTCGCTCCTTTCCTGCCGATGCGAAGACGGATAGGTGAATATTATAGGTTTTTCTTTGTAGTCAAGAATAGTTGAGTTGTTTAAATCTGTTTATCGTTTCATTTGTTCCTTTATTAGAATGTTCCCTTTTGTGGTTTAATTGCTTTGAACTTAAGATGCCTTCCACTTCTGAAATTTGCATATTATGTTGGTTATTAATGCGGTACATAAATGGCTGAATTATATAGGCTGTGGTGCTTAGTAATTTAAAAAAGTATCATTGGCGCTTTTGCGATGAAGTGTAACTGATGCATAATTCTTTAGCCACGCACTTTTGACATGAAATCTTTGTGGTGCAGCTAATTGATAAAAATGAATAGTACACATAGATTTCTCTTGTCTAATTTATACAGAAAAAATCAAATTTTATTGCTAATTAAGAGGTGATGGTTGGGTGGGTAGCAATAAATTAAAGATCGAAATAATGCAGTAAGAAATATTGCCGTTTACTCTCACTACCAATAAGAAAGAGTCACTCATCGCCGAAATACCGTGTTGCTGGATGAATCCTTCTGATTTGGCGTATAGTTTACAGCCGAGTAACGGGCGAATCCTCGAGTTTCTTATTTGTATTGCCGATCTGTTCGTAGCCATTCGTCGTGATAATTGATGATAGCACATTACTGTCAACATTATCGAGAGTGTGCTTACCTATCTTTATGCAGTAATGTCACTAGATTTACGTGAACTTCGATCGAACTAAGGAATACTGAATAAAAGGAACGAGAGGCATTGTCATTTTCATGAAGCCCCACATCCTTTTAATGTGCTTTATTATTTCTTTGAAAACATTTTTAGAACCTTTCTTGTTTTTGTTATTCTTAATATTATCTTACCTCATAATATTAGAGGTCTTCAATAATTTTCTACTCTTTGTGCAGTCGCTACGTTTCGATGTTGATGTTAAGAGTGGATATGGAGTGGTTCAGATGCTGATTGAGATGATCGTTTTGAAGGGAATTCTTCTGTAGGATAGGTAGTGATCCACTTTAGATTACCGTAAAGATTGTTCAGAGATTAAACAATGACTTCTCTTCGAATGCTGTGGTATCGAAAGTGAAAAATAGTCGAAGAGGATGTTGGGGAAAGCTTTTCTACCTCCAGTTTTTTGAATATTTCGTTTCATTTGTTTCACTCAATGCGTTTTTCTGTAATTCGGTCTTACATACGAGGTGTTTGCAATATTTCGATGAATTTTGGCGAAGACCTGAGGCAGCATTTTAAAGACCTTTTTGCCTCTTGTTGGATGTTTTTTAACCAGTGAATCTTCTTTGAAATCTCTTATTTGCTTGAAATTATGGGCTAGAAGAGGAGATGAGAACTGAGGCAGGAGCAGCTTGGAAGTGAACTTTTATCCCTTTTTAAAAGCTTGAAATTACTGCGATGTCCGGGGGGGAGAGGGGGAGGAGGAAGAGTTATGTGGATCGTTAGTTTTGTAGCTTTAATGTTCACCACGTCTTCAGTTCCCAATATATTCGTATTTTCTGTTTCTTCTCGTTGTGTAAATACTGTAAATAGGGTGCAATTATATTAAAATATGTTCTTTTTTCTTTTACGTCATTAAAGCAACCCGCTTGCCATGACTTTCAGTGATATGCGTCGTGACCGATGACTTGCGTTTTTAAAGTTTTCTTTGCATTTCTTAGATTAGGGGTGATATGCGCTTAATATTGGTGATTATTTCCCATACAGTGTTTATTAAAGTTTTCGGTGATGCATGAAAGCTTATTTGGCTTAATGCCAAGAGCAGTGTTGAATTTTTTTTTTTTTTTTTGCAACAGTCTTTATCTTTTTATTTTCTTTTTGTTCCTTTTCTCTTTGCTCCTTGCAAGTTTTTCTTTAATCTTTATTTCCATCTTAACAGGGCTAAGTTGAGAGCAGCCATTCAATTATTTGTAGTAGTGCTTAGCTCAATTGCGTTTTAAAAACAGTTCAGCTGTTTTTTTTTTCTCTGTTGCTCTCACTCTGTGCAGAATTATGTCTAAGAGCATCAGTCACTTTCTGCAAGTGAAGAATATGCACTACTAGACTAGTGGTGGGGGCTGTATTTTTGTGTATACAGTGTAGGTGCAGATCTATACAATATGAATATTACTCTCTTACGTATGAAGAGCACAAAAAAGGGAAAAACCTCGGTATTAGCAAAGAATCGTTGCATTCTAACTTAAATATAGTGATTGATTAAGAACAAGAGTGGACTCACAGACGAATGAAGAGTCTGCCAATAGATATAGCTGTTGACATTTTCAAGCTGCAGGGAATTGGAATATAGACTAAACTTAAAAGAGCGTTCTTTTAAATGAAAAGTTGTTATCACCATTCTGAGTTAATAAGTAATCACTCTTCACATATCTTCAAAGCATTGATGCTCTTTTCGAATTTGAATGTTTCTTTGCATCGGGTTTTCAATATTGATCTTTGATTGAATTTGCCAATTGGAATGTACGTGTTTGCGATCCGAATTGTGCTCATTGGCGATGCGTTTCGGATGGTATTTGCTAACATCCGTTCTTTTGGGTGAATAATAAACGTACACTCACTTCAGCGTTGAATTTTATTGACAGAGTTGGTTATTGGTTCCAACTTGCTGAGGACAGCTATTTTTCGAAGATTTCTTTGTATTACAGAAAGTGATTTCGCAAAGAAAGATGACAAATTCAGACATTTGGTATTGGTCTTTTAAAATGAGTTGGAGATCAGTTGCCACAACAGCACGATTGCATTTGTTTCGTCATTCACTTCTACGAGTTAAGTAAAAGTAATAGGTGATACCTTCATATAACTGCCAGCCGTTTGTAAAAATCTTGTACAGGAGAGCATCTTTAGATAACCCAGTCGGCGGGATGTACACGCAATTTTTGGCAACTTGGGGCACTATAATTACACTATTGATTCGTCGGTACAAAGACATTGCTTGATAGACCCAGCTCAGAGACACAAATACACACGGAGCTGTATTGAAATGATGAGAGATGTTTATGGAAGTTTGCAAGAACTCATGAAAAGAGCTAAGGATAACAACATCATGACGAAGATGCGCTAGCAGAAATTGTCTTGTAAAGTCTGGGATATGCGGGGTAAGAGTTAAGTCGGATACCGGCTCTAGGCCATTTTCATGTGGATGCGAGTTACGTGACTCGATCCGGAGATAGCCACTAGCCAGGAGATGTTGAAGATTCCAGAGAGAGTCTGGTGTGGTGCATTGAAAGCATGGAATGTTAAAGGAAACGTTTTTTTTTTTCATTTAAGAGAATATAAGGAGGCTATTTATTCGTTATCATCAAATTAAGTCATAACAAGTGGGCGATGCGTGTGAATTTTACTTGAAAGGAGAGTTCTGCTGAATTTGAATTCTTCGATCACTTCCCCTCCCCCCATTCTTTTGAGCCAGTTCGCTTGCTTCAGCTCTTGCTTGAATGCAACAAAAAGTTGTAGGCACTGGACCTTTAAGGGTTGGTTCGGTTTCTCTTGAGGCTTACCAGGTGCTATGTGGAGGCGACACAATAAGATTTTATTTGAAGCTTAAAATAAATTTACACAGAACTACAAACAAAACAGGGAGATCGGGAGAGGACTAAAGCTGGTCCTAACAGGGCCTCAGCGCTATCTGCAGTGCCCCTTGCGTGGTTCCGACGGCCGACGATCAGAGCACGCCGCTCCAAGCTGGCGTGCCCAGCGCTGTCCGAGCCCGTGCTAAAGACTAAAATTGAAACACTGAAGCTGCAAACAAATACGCTCGCCTTTTATACGCCCCGAGTTTGGCTCAAGGCATTTATAGATAGTTTGTTTTACCTTGAGATCGTCAAGGCATTCGTAAGCAGTTTGATCTGTCGTATGATCGTCCTTTCCCCTGCTCTGCACGAAAGCAGTTGATTTGCGTTCTGCTAATCTGCCTTACAGACCGATTGTGAGGGTAGGCAGGAGAGGGTAGGTACCTACCAAGGTAGGTGATTAAACGTCTGTCCGAAGTTTGTTCCAGGTCTTCAAAAGCCTAACCCCACAATTTTTCCCTACATTTGCTCTGTTCATAGTCAATCCGAGAATAAAAGAAAAGGGGCAAGAAATATACAATAAAGAGACCGAATTTCGATCCGGAAAGTATTATCGTATTGGAACGAGTCGACGTCATAGCAGACTTAGGGTCATCAGTTTTTGTCGCATTTGGGTTGTTCTTAAATGTCCAAATAACCACCCCCTCTGTCCTAATTAATTTTACGCTATTGAGAATTGTTTATTTAATTCTATTTGAACATTCACAAAGCGTATGAATGAGCAAATATCAAACATTTCGAGGCGTTCGATAGGGAACATATGTATTAATAATATCACAGGGAAGCAGATCCCAGCTCTCTAGAACACGAAATTGGAGAATGAACAAAATCTAGTTTATAGCGCAACACTTTTTAGCTGACCAGGATGGGAAGGAATGCAAACTAAAACGTTTGCGGGAATGGAATATGAAAAGAGCCGCTCGCAATTTTAGTAGTATTCCTCTGATTCCAGGTTCGACGTTTTTAACTTCATAATGTAATTCGGCGGAATCACGAAGGGGTGCATTCTTGGACATTCTCAAAATGTGGTGTCAATAATTAAATAAAGGGATATGCACGGGTATAGCACTTCGAAGCAGCAGTAATTAACAAAGGCATTTCGATAATGTTCAGTCCATATATCCTGCACTAAATGAAGGATGTATTTGGCGGTCAAGAATGGCGTTTCGGCTTTGCAATTTCCAATGAAGATCGTGGTCACTTGCAATATGATGGTCACGAACATAAATTATATGAAGAAAGAACATCTCTCCCTAGTTGTTTTGAAAATTGGAAGTTTGTATGAACCTACAATGTAGTAAACGATGCATCAAAGCCTTTTTACAGGATCGGAAGTCATAGGCAAGATGCTGCAATGAACACTGAATTTTGAGATCTCTTACAAAGTGTATGATACTATTCACGATATTATAGGACATGTTGTAATTGTTAATGCACAGTAATTATGGATATATGTTTGGGTTCGTTGAACAAACTTTTTAAGCAGGCATCGAGGTGCTGTTTTGTTATAATGGTCACCTTTTTATTCGACAGTTGGTGGGTGAAGGTAAACGACGTGAGATTTTCAACTTTATCGACGAGGGTAGTGTTGGGATTCATTTAATAGTATTATTTCAGTGTTGAGTTATGGAACGTTCAGTATTCATTAGTGAGGATGTGTTTGATTATGCGAATTGGCAGTTATGTGTTGATGAAATCATCTAAATTCATATCGATTTGTGCAACTTGTTATGTATTTCGTGTGCTGAATGAATATGACAATTTCTTCGATGGACTCTCCTCAGTAATCTCCCATTCCTCCTCCCTCTCTGTTTGAGGAAGGCATAATTTATAAGAATGGGATGAATGTGGCAAATAAAGATATGATATGACCACAATTAATTGTGAAGGAACGAGTATAGCTCTCTACAAATAGAAGAGTATCTTGCTGAGGTTGTGTCAATTATGCATTCCCATAGGTGATCATACCGGAGTGTTTAACGCAGTATATCGAAATGAAGGGAGTATTGCATTGAGGAGATTCTGCTGATCTCTACTTGCAGAAAATGAGTGATGAGGTAACAGTAGCAAGCGTTGTTTCACAGCAACCGACAACATCGAATAGCGCACGGGTTGACACGGCACCGCCAAATAATGCCACCAGTGGCATGTCACGACGTCGTCTCACTTTCCGACCTTATTCAGTAGCTCAAGCTCAGGCTAATGCTACATCCTGTGCTGCACCGCAACCATCTACGCTTATGACAAGTGATTCATCAGAAGTCTGTGTTACATCGTCAACAACGTTGACAACGTCGACTTCATCAATTGCAAAGACGACTCGCAAATGGGGACAGTGGAATAACTCTGAGATCGGTCTATTCTACGAGGGCATCAAGCAGGCGAGTGGATCATTGCATTCATTATTGGTCTTATAAGAAAAACTTTTATAATGATTAGCGTCGATGATATTCTTCAAGGATTCTTTTCAACGATTTCAATTGATTTCTGCCGTATTGTTATGAAATATAAACACTCTGTCGTTCTCATCAATTATTTGGTTGCTTCTCGCATTGTGTCCCTTCTTATCCACTCTTTCCAGCTTCGCTCATTTATCCCCCTTTTTTCCGTTGTTCCTTCCTCCAATTTAATATGTTTGGAATAAAAAAAAGGATTGGCGTCCAAACAAGAGGGGTCCAAAAAAATTCAATTCGTTATTACGTGGGAGGCAGATGCTCTATGAAAGACAAAAGTGAAAGCTTATTTAATCCTTTGAACACAAACAACATTAAGCGAACCCTGTGCTAATATGGAAAAGCGATTAATATTGTATAGTGATGCTCTCAATCAAAGATAGCAGAGGGTCTCCTCATCGTACGTTTTTCTTCAGAAAATTTTTCTATGCTATCGATGTGGATTCACTAATGCGAAGGTAGAAAGTTTTAATGGAATCAGTTTTCAGCTCACTAAGCGAAACAAAAACTCACTTGTTCTAATAATTTATTTAATCGTCATTGGGAATAGAGTTCGATTTGAGAGGAGTCTGGAGAGCGATTCGAATAAAATTTTGTTTCTCTGTTAGACAAGTAGGAAACCTTTATGGGAAATCACCTCGAATGAAACCTAAATGATTATCAATTTCGTATAATTTTGGAAAGGGAGAGGAGGAGAGAGAGAAATTTTTTGATGAAATTTCATTTGTGCGAATCACACTAAATTGCAACGTGGTAGCATAGTGGACGGAGGAACCTTTTCCCCGCCGCAACTGAAGGAAGCAAATTTTTCACTGCGTTCAAGAAGAAGGGCGGAGTGGGAAGGGGAAAGGGGATGAGCAATGAGCATCTAAAATAAACATTTAATCAATTGAGTTCGCTTCAACGATTGCTTCCGGGTGGCACAGATGTCCTTACTGCAGTCTATCGTGACCGTGGATCGATATATGAATATACATCATGAGCAGTGTGTCTGCAAGATCTTGATTATGTCTGAATGAAGTGTATTAATTACAGTACGGAAAGGATTTCGAGCAAGTTGCAAGGCTGATGAGTCGAAGGAAGATGAATAAAGACAAGGAACAAATTCGCAATTATTATTTCAACTCCTATAAGCTGCTCAAATCGACGGCACCTATTGATGAAGGTTGTTCGATTTGCTTGATCATTGCTGAAAAGTGCATAAATTTATATAATAATAGGAAAATACGGCACTGATTTTTGATGAACTTAAATGAGAGGAGAGGAGTTGGAGAGAGGCTTGAAAACCTAGTCACGCGAAAGGTGAATGCTTAAGAGGCTTTAGTCAAAAGCGTCAAAACGACCTCATAAGCCGGTGACTTTGCATGCTGTTATTGGCATCCTAAGTACATTCGTGATATTTTGTAGAGTTGTTGGGTGATGTGCCGCGGGATGCTCGGGAATTGTTCGTCGTGATCAATGGCTTCGAATGGAAAAAGAGAACCGGCGACGCAAAGTTCGACCCAGCTAAACTGCGACAGCTTATTCTTGAAGGGTAAGTTGCTGTGAAACTGCTGCATCTTTTTATCGGAATTTCATTTCTTTCCGATTGCAGTGCTCTGGAGTTGTTTTTTTTTCGATATGGAGCAATATGGATGGAGATGAGGGAAGAATCCGAACTTTTAGGAATGGCTGAATGGAGAAAATATATTAGAATGTAATAGGAGCGATTCAGAGATGTTGTCAACCATAATTTAGGCTGATTTTCGAGATTTTTTAATAAAACTTTCATGTGCGTGTATATACACCTCTCTGACCCTGAAATGGTTGTCTTTTTTTTTTCAAAAATAGCAACTATTTTTGTTTGTATTTTCTCTCTCACATACTTATGAGCTCATATGCAGGTCGACATCTGTACGACCAAAGAAGAAGAAGCAAGCGGTGCCAATACGAACGCCGGCATGTCCCGCTCTTCAAAAGCTATTTCCCAGTTTGTTTTTAACTTTTAACATTTTATTATTAGCACTTATTATTTTACATTTTGCACTTTACTAACATTTACAAAAACTATTTACTATTAGCATTTTACTTTTACTTTTAATAATCAGTATCTACCGCTGTTTTCAACTGTTTTCTTCAGTTGAAAAGCAGTGATAATAAACTTTTATATAAGCTTTAGGAAGAAGAGGTGACAAACCGAATGGAGCCATTTTTCAGTGGGATCATCGTTTTTTAAAGCTCTTCGTTGTTTCAAGAAAATGGTCTCAGCAGGAAGCTAGCTGAATGTTTGAAAGTGCCTTTATATGGCCGAAGCATTTTCAAGTTGTGGTTTTATTTTTTTGAGAGATTGTGCAGTTGTGATGAAAATTTCACTTTGATGTACTTCACAATTGCCTCTGACATTTTTATTTATAAGAAATGAATTTCATTTGATTTGATGCTTACGTGCTCGAGTAAATATAAAACTAATCGTATCATTTGGAAGCTTGCATCTATGATTTCTGATTTTAGTGGAAGTGGAGGAGGGGAGGGAATATATAAGAATTCCGAATAGAGTCATTTAGGTGACTATTCATAGAGTTGCTCATTTGTTTGTTATATGCAATTTGACTGCGGTTTTTTTGTATTAGCAACACTAGTAAAGATCTTTATCATCAGGAAGAAAGAAAATTGCAGATTTTTAATGAGTGAAATTGAAATAATACATAAAATAAACATAAACGAGTATATCACTAAATATAACGTTGAAATGTTGAAATATATGATGATATATAGCGGGAACGTCAATCATATTTGCATATAAAGCATAAGAGTCGATCACTTTTTTATGCTAACAGGTGATTGAATCATTGGAATATATCGGCAGTGGATTCGATTTCCATAGGAAGCGAAGAGTAGGGAAAGGGGTATTCACTGCACTCATATAGATTTGTGAGAACACCCTAAAAGGTGGATTTTTCGTTTTTATTCTCGCATTTTGTTTGGCAAGTTGGTTGATTTGTTTTATTTGATATAGGTCAGAAAGCGGAGGAACCATTACCGTCGCATATTTTCGTATATCTTTCGCCGAGATATGAAGCCGATCGTAGCTATGTGGAATCATGTGCACAGAATCCTTTGATACGTATTCGACTCGCGATGACCGAGCATCTATGCAATATTTTCAAGTTGCTGAAAATGAAATGGATACATCGTCTCAGAAAAATTGTAAATCTTTTTTAGATTCTTTTTTGAAATATTGTCGAAAACGAATTCGCACTTTATTCCATATCTTTCAGCATAAAGTTCACTTGGTCAAATTGAGTGTAAATATTCGGCACAGAAGATTTTAGCTATCGCTTTCATATCCGCGATATTTTTGATGTGAATATCTGTATTGTCTGTGAAATTTCTCGTTTGTGGTCCATCTATGTCTATGACAAACTTCTGCAACTGCCGTAAGACGCGAAAAATTTTTTTATTGTCGAATTTTTATAGAGGTGCAAAGAGGAAGAGAAGGGCAGATGGAGGCGGAATAAAAACGAATTAAGAAAACGCTTTTTTCTTGTACAGTTGAGGAATTCTTTCTGCATATATATTTTTTACGAACGACTGTTTACTTTATTATCGATGAAATCTGTGGTCGTGAAAAATTGATTGTTTACAGTACATTTGAAGCGGCTAGTTACTGTATAAAATATAAGGTCAACTAATCGGCAGTTTTGCGTAATTAAGCGATCCTTTGCGAATATTTCAATGATTGACATAGCTGTATTTAGTGTGAATATTTGCCAAATTGTGTTTTATATATTTCCTTCGTTGGGGCATATTTGAGACGAAGTATGAATCCGAACTTCTTCGGTAAAATTGGCACCGAATGAAGACAAAAATTATGCAACAAGCAATCTAGGGAATATGCTAGAGTTGTTTCACTTAATTCGTTTGGTCGATGTGTGCTTATCTTTCTTCTTTTTAGAGCGGTGGCGTTATGTTTCGTTTCATTTTTAGAATGACACATCATTTGTTTTATTATTATACCAAAATAGAAACGCGATTAATTTCGTGAAGTTGAATGGTTCTGCGAGCTAGGATTGTTTTTTAGATGAGTTCTTTCGATTACACTATAGAGGTTTTCTGAAGAAATCAGGACTACTCAACCTTTGGGAGCTGAACTTGTTTATGAACCGATAGCAATCTGTGACCATCGGTGATCCATTTTTAAGTAAACTGATTTCGTTCCCGTCCTCAATTTAAGTTCATTCATCAATTGCATGCTGTAGATTACTGTTGGAAGGAATCATGGTACAGTAATGTTTTGTTATATTTTGCCTGATTTGGCTATTATCCAAATTCGTTCAAGCTCAGTGGAGGTGCCTTTGTAAATTCCAATTCGGCTGCTCAAAGCAATATGAATATTCCTGGCTGATGGATATTATTTTGTATAGGATGGAGAGCTAAAAATGGATGAAAAAGATGCTCTTAGTTTGACAATATACCCAGATAAGACAACACGACTTGGCAGATTATTCGTGCGGTACGTTGAGGATTCGGGTCCGAATGCATTTTGCATAAACAGGTCGGTTGTCGTTCTTCAGCTTAGTTTGCTTATTGATGTCAGATATTAGTATATTTATTCTATATTTAGAAATAGGATTCGTTACTAAGTATGAAGAAGTGCACTAGAGAGATACGCATCAATGCTTCATCAATTATCTTTTTGCCTAAAAAATTTCGTTTTATGGATTTGTTTACTTTTGTTTTGATTCAATTTGGCTTGTTGTATGGAAAATGTGAAGAATTCGAGGTAAAGAGGAAGTGAAAGAAAAAAAAAGAGCAATTTTTTTCAGCGATGTTACACCAATCTTCATTTCGATTTTACAGTGAACTTTATTTATAATGTTTGCTTGCGAGCTCGAATGTATATATGTAAATATTTCGTTGTTCAGTGGGAAAGTTTTCAATTATATTTTGAAAGGAGCAAAGGATATTTCCAAATGCCGCTGTTCTTCGACCCTTCTCCATCCCCCCTCCTCCCCCCCCCCCTCCCCATCCCTTTCTATCTCCTCCATCCCCACTTGATGTGTGCAACGATAAGAAGATGGTAAAGGTAAGGCAGAGACGTTCGTCCGGTCCAGTGAACTTTTATTCTTTTATTAGAACGTTGATTTAATTAAGCAATTGGAAAGGGATGAAGGTCATGCTGAGTGATGATTTGCAAAGTTTTATTGCTTTGAAGGTTGAGGAAAGAGTTAAGTCAACGCTGTGCAGAGGAATGTGACGAACACAGCAACCACAGTGATGCAGCAACGACACCCAGATTGACAGCCTGCTCGGAAGGCACTCATCATGGTCAGTTCTTTTTTCTCTCCCGTTGTCCTCTTTCTTTCAAATATAATCGTCGGTAAATTGGGAGATAGGTGTTGCATGAATTGGGTAGATGCAGAACAAGCGTTGTAACGTTGCAATTTTACCTATGAAGCATGTGAAGCATCTTGATTATATGAAGCAATGTGAAGTTTTAAAAATGTGAAGGTGAAGCAGTTTCACCTCCATGATCCGTCTTTAAGGTACTCCTGTAGTGAATACTCGCCAAATTCTTCATGAATTAGGTGCATAGGTCGTGAAGCTCAATCTGCTGTGCTACTCCTTGCATCCATTCTGTCTTTATTATATATGCATTGAACATATCCTATAATACAGATGGTATTCAAGTGGAAGTGCCTAATGCGTTATACAATGAATCTAGTTCATTCGTGCTCAATGAGGTGACATTGCGTGCCGGTCTCACTGAGGCAAACGTTGGTGATGCAACTGCCACTGAACTCTTCTACCTTGTTAGTGATCATTTATTGCCTCTTCAATTTGAAATATTCAAATAAAAGAGACATAATTGATTTTGGATGATGTAATGAAAGGAAGTAAAATATTTCGATTACTAGAGAATTCTTGGAGTCAAATGCGTTTTTATATTTTTGAACTAATTGAAGTAATGATGAGATGATACTCGAATGGTGATAGATGTCCGAATTGCATGATGGAGGCTTGGGGTGTGAAATCTTCTATAAAACTATCAGATGGTTTTAGCAGTTAGAAAAAGGCGAGAGCAATCGAATCGTTAAAGTTGTGATGGTAAAGGCAGGACGCGTCGGAACATTGTGAGTGAGATGATCGCAAACCTCAGTTGGGTCATATCAATTCTGTAGTTGATATTTACATCTTTTCGTGATTTTGATGTGACTTACAGTTTGCATTCAGCTAGAAAGCCCCTCAACCCATTCTCCTGTCCCACTTCCATTACCTCTTAGCCTCCCTGCCCGATCTCCAGCGCAAAAATCGGCAGGAGATATGCCAAAGTGACGAATAACTTCGAATCAAGAATAAGATTATTCACAGCGGTGCATTGTTGGGCTCATCGTTCAAACGTATCTGTTGAAATTTTGCGGATGAAAAAAAGATTTCAGTGTGGAATGGAGGAAAAAATTTATCTGCAATATTCAACGAATCGGAGCCGAAATAGAGCCGTTGAGCCATGGAACATATTTGTATCACTCATCACACGCAATTATGGCGAAAATCTTTGCAAAGTTTGTTTATTTTTATTTTTAAATATTCGTATCGTTCAATAATCCACCTGATATAGATTTCCAATTGTTACGAATTCATTAATGATCGTTAATGATCAGTATTTATTGTCTTCGAATGTCATATGCAAAGTAGACGCATTTCAAATGCGAAAATATTCCTCGGTTGTTCTTCGAATTCGCTTTTCTCTTCTTTGATCTCGATATGTTGGGAGTAGGATAAGGGGAAAGGCACGCGGGTATAGATGAAATATTTAGTTGCTCATAATCTTCTGGCGAAATATTCAAGAGCAAAATTGTTTTTATAGTTCTCTTGATAAAAGAACTTCTTTCAAAAAATTTCCGATGGAAAAGAATTTCCTCTCTCGTTTTTATTATGGGTATCGGACAAATTGTTCCCTCTTTTATAAGAGATTGTTATGCGCATAAGTGTTCTAGATATTGGCAGAGCCAGAAACGGCAGATGAGGCTCGGCAGGTAATGGTGACTGTTGAAGACAGAACTCGTAAACGACGAACTTCGAACTCTAACGAAAGTGGTGCACTAAACACTACACAAAAATCTACCACCACATCTGGGCCAAAAGTTCCGGCGTTGGCCACTGCAGATTCGTCTACAACTGCAGGTGGAAGTGCGTCGGTGAACGTGTGTGACCAGGTTGTCGAATCGGAGAATAACGCATTTATGCTACAGTTGGAGAGTCTGCAGACGAAGAAGCGATCGAAGCCATACACTCAGCGAGCACAATCGAAAGTAACTGGTTGATGTTGCTTGTAAATAGATCAGCACTTAGGGACATTTTAAGCTTCAAAAGTTCCTTCAGAAATATTTTTCAGTTTCAAAAACGCTATAATATAGGTGTTGCAATATCGGTTTCGTTGATATTAAATTTGCCAATCATGGGATTAATTTCTTGGTTCTGGAAATCACCCATCTTCTCTACTCTTGTGCCCTGGTTAGGAACAAGTGAAGATGAGCTTCCCTTAATTATCGATTTCTTTCTTTAGACGGCAAATGCGAAAATATCATTTTTGTAATTTTATAGATTAAATTCGTTTATTTTACGTAATTGATTTTCTAAATTTATAGTATTAACGGATCCAATGGCCTAATTTGAGTATTATATACGACAACGGTTTTATGAATCGATGAGATCAACAAAGAACCACGATTAGTGGGAAGATTATCGCTGTTATCTAATATCAATACCACTTTATCTTAACTTTATAGGCGTGTATAATGCTTAAAATACAGTTACTAATGAAAGCGAATAACACAGTGAATCTTTTCAGCGAATCGGAGCACATACAAATGTATCGCTTGCAAATTCTGTTTATGATACTCCGACGCATGTGGCCGCTTCATGTGCACCGAGATATGCACAGCAATCGACTGTCGGTGGTACGGCATGCCACTTGCCTATGCAAACATATTCGATGGCTGGCGAACAGAATCCAACTGATTTCTCTCATACTGTCACGAATGCGAATGTTGCAAATGTACCCGATGGGGATAGGATGGAGGCAGGAACACCTGAACTTGGTGGCTATCGACCTGTTGTGGCGGCAACTCCAACTACGCGCTTTGCGGCCGAGGTACTCACCTCGTTGACCACACAGCGGCAGCTTGCAGCACACAGCACAATCCTCGATCGGCAGTGTGTTGGCGATCGTTCCCATTGTGAACAGCATGAAATCTATCCGAAGCACACAGATCATCCGTCTGGTCTGCAATTACACTATGTGACAGAAGGAGCACTGAACGACGTGAGAGGCAATGATATGGGGACGCACCATAGCGATGCATATAAGCAATCGACGGTGCATACGGCGATGGATAACAACATGATGTCAGTGAAACAAGATGAGAAAACATTAACGGAGCTAAGTGCAGTCGATTTGGGCGTCGTGGTGGGGAGCAGTATGGATTTGTCACCGTTGAAAGGAAGTAGCAACCTGCCCGATGATGTGAGGTATTCGTTCGAAATGATGATGCAGCAGAATAGTGTTGATTATTGCCGCAATTTTGAGCAGTTGCTCACTTCAATTGATACACCCAAAAAGATACCATGAAGAGGGTTTCATCAAAACATAACGTCACTGTGTGAGTGGAAACGATTGATTGCTTTATTCTAGAGTTGCATAGTTCGCATCGTTGAGTTGTTTCACCTCTACGGTTTATCCTTATACACCACAAGAATATATGAGGATATATATTGGAGATGTTTAACTTGTACGTCTGCATAGGTTGCTGGGCAGGTGAAGAGTGAAAAAGGAATACAAGTGTTGAGAAGCTCTTTTGAAATATCGTTTGGCATTGAAATTAATAATCTAGCGATACGTTTTTGGCGCTGTTTGTAATGAAGAATTGAAATATATATGGAAATGCTTCTTTTACAGCGTTTCTATTAGCGTTTTTATTTGAGTGAATTCAATGATCTATAGTGATAAATTGATATTGGATGATAGTTGCTCATTTTATTTCGTTTTTCACTTTTTTTGTCTACAAACTTTCACATTTATTCAAATGAAGTTGTTATTTAAATTTACCGTATAGCCTCAAATACTGCCCCTCTTCTCGCTCATTAAACATTTGAGAAAAAAGGCAACTCACCAGCCATGTTCTAATAGGGTCCCATTTCGATTCCAGATACTAAAAGTTTAAATAGTGACTTTGACATATTTGAAATATCGAATTCTCTCACGGAATCATAATACAATACTCAAATTATACCTGCAGAAATATTTCGCAATTTCAATACCTGCTAGAAATATGATGGAATTTATTAGCCCGGGGCTTTATTCAACGCTATACGATATGTTGATGGGCTTTCACAAGTCAACTCAACATTTATTAATGACATTAATACAGTCAGCATAAAATTTGAAATGCTGCTGCTACTATGATTTGAGCGGTGCACTATATCACATAGGAAATTGGAATGATTACCTTCTCAAAAATCAAAATTTTGGTGGTTTGTTTCATTACGGTGCAAACCGATGCATTTGCATGAGCGGGGGGGGGATGGAAGGGATTGATCTAAATCCTTCAAATCCGCTTATCCTCGCTTTATTCAATGATAATTTGTTGTACGCAAGCAAGAAGTGGATCTGTGCTTCTCTTTTATGCATTTATCTTCATTGTGAAGTGTTTTGCGTCGTCGATAAAATGAATGTGGATTATGTTAGTATTGGGTTTGGATTTTCTTATAATTCAGTTTGCATTGTTTCTTTATATAATACCTTTCTTTTTGTGTTGTCTGTATTGCTTATTGATGTTGATGTATTGTTTAGTGATGTTTTGGAGGGAGGGGGGGGGGGGAGAAGGGGTGAAAAGATCCCCAAAATAGGAGAGAAAGAGAAATTAAGCTCATTGGCCAGATGCTAGTGCCTCCTCAGGGGATTAAAGGGGCTAAGGGGAATGAAAGGGGCTAAGAAAGCATTGATCTAAGTTCAGTATTGGTTCATTTTTATTTAAATATATACAACTTGCATCCACTATCACGGTTATCAGTTCGGTCATTAAGGGGGTTGGGGGATGCACAGTCTTTGTTGTGGATATGAGGACGCCTTACGCTTTTGATTTCAGTGTTTGAAACTAAAGTTGTTTAAACACTCAAGTGTGCACATGGTTTTTTTTAGTCAACTCTAATATTTGTTAATATGGGAAAGTTCCGATATTTTTACAAGGCGGAAAAGTAATTCTTTTAAGCTTTATAAGGTTTTTTCCATTTTCCATGTATATACGCCATATATATATATATATATATATATATATATATATATATATATATATATATATATATATATATATATAATGGTTTTTCTCGCTATAAAACACAGTTTATCGCTTCGCAACGTACATTTGCGTTGTAAATAAATAAAAGATTTTTTTGCATATGTTTTCATCGGAAATGGCAGTTCATTGCTGTCAGCATATGCCATATTTCTATCATTTGATTTAATTGATGTTACTTTATATTCACATATGAATTTGATATTTCATTTTCATTTGCAAATAAGAAATCCAATGTTGATCACATATTTTTTTCGCTTTTCATTATCCCATTGAAATTATATGCAACAAAGGAAAGCGTTGGCTTCGATAATATATCGATTGCCTGTTGATCTTTGATGGGAAGGGGATACGGATTTCAAAACCTTCAATTTATTTTCTAAGATTTTGTATTTGGCAAGAAAAATTTGAAAAATTCTCAGCTGGATCGAATAATAGAATGTTTTCTTTTACTGAAAAATCCTTTTTTTTTCAACCTTCAATCTTCCTCTCAATTCTATATCAAAGCCGATCAACTCCATTTGCATGTCACCTATATGCTAATATATCGAATTGCTGACCACATAAACTTGTTTTCTGATGGAAATCAAAATGCTGAAGTATTTATTGAAAATATCAACGTATACGCAGATGAGAAGGATGTTGATTGTGTGCTTATCAGCAAATATTTTATTTGCACTTGTCGGACATCCACTCTTTTGTGATAGATCTGTTTATTCTGAGTCTATGTGAATTGCTGTGGTGAAGTATATCTTTCGTGTTCTACTGAGAGTGAGTGGTGATGGGGGTGGGGGGAGAGGGAAGGGAAGGGAAGAGGGTTCTATGAAGTGGCAACCATCAACCGAATTATCGACGCATCCAATGAAGTTGCAGAGATGTCAGTGTTCAGAAGTAATATGTTGATTGAGACCACAAAGAGTATGCGTTCATGACTAACTCAAATTCATCGAGGTGGTCTTTTCCTTTCATTTCATATCAGATCTTATTAGAAAGATATTGAGGCTGCTGATTTGATGGCTATCTATCAGTTTGCCTTTCACATAATTTGTTCTCGATCGATACTAATATAAGCAAATTACAGCAGCTGAATTCAACTCAATAGTCTGGATATGGAAATTAATAAGTGAATTTATTTATTTCCGGAAGTAGTTCATGACAGGTAATAAACATTGTGGAAGAAGTGGGGTGGATATTTTAACGCTCAAATAGACTTCAGATGGAAATATAATCTAGTTTAGAGATGCTGAAGTTGGATAAGTCCTTGAAGGAAAAAGTTTACTGATTTTTCATAATGATTTGTTAATGTGCAGAAACTATTTTCCGCAGTGACGCTGCATTAGAAACTCTGATGGATGTGTTGGCAGTGGTTTCGCGAGTATGCAGCTTTGAGTGTCATGTTTTTGAGCGTTTATTGAGGGAGGGTGGGAACGAATCGGGGTTTGCATCTGCTCACTGAGATTAATTAACGACGGGTACCATTATTTTCATCAGTTGTAATCTGATGTTGAAAGATGGGGCTGTGATCATCTTCCTGTGGAATGACCTAAGACTAGAAGCGTGAAAATTTAGATTTCTTTGACATAGTCGAATATTGTTCAACAAAATTTTGTGAGCTCATATGTATATTGAGAATAAGGCAGGTTTGGCGGTCTCTGAAATTCGGCCATCCAGCCTAAGTGAATGCACGCCTTCATAAAATGAAACACCTCAAGTGGACACTCAATTGTTAACAACTTTTGTAGCATAGGTATTAGATTACAGTGGTTTTATCATTAACCAGTAAATCTGCTGTTTGAACGTTTTTGAAGTAAATGAATATTTCTTACGTGCACATTCTAAGGTACGTATGCTTGTTTTTCTTCTCTTATCACTGATCTCTGAATAGTGGTATAGGACCCGCCCTCGTTTACCGAACAGGTATCCATCGTCTTTGGCAGTTATTGAGAGTACGCGATGTTGTTTGTATAGTTGAATAATGCTTGAAGTTCACCTAAGTATTATTTAATTGCAGGTGAAAATGCTGCGCTCAACGATGGCAGCTAGATCGTTATTGCACGTAGTGCGTAGATTGCCACGAGCAGCTGTCACGTACCGTTTGCCTCTAATATCCTCAACGAGGATACATGTGCGTAATTACGCTGAAACGGCACGTAAGCCGGCCGAGAGGTTCGAATTTCAAGCTGAAACGAAGAATCTTCTCGATATCGTTGCGAAGTCACTTTATTCCGATCAAGAGGTGACTATTTCAAATATTTATTACTATCATAGAGGTAAGAAAAACTCATTATTTCTGAACCAAATGCTTCTAGATACTCACAGAACGGTTAATGACAGCTCTTTCACTGACACAGTAAAGCCCCCTAAGCAATCTGTTGAATCAAATTTCCCGTATAGTAGAGAATCGTATTAGCATTCTCATCGTCTGTTGTTTTCATTAATGGTCTTTAATAGATCTGCAGAGGTGAAGAAATATGTTTCATTGTGCTGCGTTACAAAGATTTCAAGGCCATAGCTACCTAAGGATGTGGAAATCAGACCATTAAAGAGATTAAAGATGAAAGGAAATAGCGATCGCATTATTAACTTTTAATTCTAAATGCAAAAAAAAAAAAAAATTGCAGGTATTCATAAGAGAATTGGTTTCGAATGCAAGCGATGCACTTGAGAAACGTCGATGTGCACACTTAACAGCCGGTGATGACTCGAATATTGCCTATGAGATTAAAATAACCACTGATGAAAGTGCAAAGAAACTTATCTTCGAAGATAACGGCATTGGAATGGATCGTGAGGATCTAGTGAAGTGTCTTGGAACGATCGCTAAATCAGGTATTCACTTATAGAGATTATCTCCTTAGATAAATGAATTCTAGTATACTTTTCATATTTACGAATGAATTTTTTTTGCTGATTTCAGGATTTGTCATCTGTTAGCATACTGTTATTTTTCGATATGTTTATATTTTTATGTATCAATGCCTCTATGGACTCCCTCGAGATAATCATATCAACGTATTAGGAAGCGTTCCGCAAGGCACTGAATATCTGATTTTACTGATCCGGAGTATCTTATCTAATTGTCGATAAGAATCCTGATGTTGTTCGTCGATACCGTGATTTACATTTCCTAATGAACTTTAAAATAACATAAAGAAATCAGAGATTCTCAGATTGTTGATTCTTGTCGAATGTTCCATCCGAAGAAATAACGTGTAAGCCGGAAATCATCTGCTTTTACTTGAAGGGAAATAAGGGAAGAGAGATGGGTTTATATCGATCTTACTGGGTTTATCAATTTTCATATGAGAGAGCACACACCTGCATGTGCTGTCCAAAATGGCCAAAATGAACAAAATGATTGAGTGATTAAAAAACATATTCTGTCTCTAGTGCCCAATCCGATGTGCTTCACACGCTAAGGTGATGTTAGTATTAATTACCTACCTTAATGATCGTTTGCTATAAATCATGGCCATTGGGGCAGTGTTTTTATTATTTAAGGAACCTTTTGTCCAGCTTTTCTCTTTAATGCAATCGCCTTCGGAATCCACCGATTTTTTAGGATCAAAGGAATTTGTGGATGAGCAGAAGACGAAGGAAGCATCGAAGGCAAGTGCCGAATCAATCATCGGTCAGTTTGGTGTGGGTTTCTATTCTGCGTTTATGGTCGCCAATCATGTAACTGTATCGACTCGCAAAGAAGGCAGCGATGTGGGCTATATTTGGAAGTGGAATGGGTAGGTCTCATTTTTAATGATAAGATCAGTTATTGCTGTTGCGATGAGTGTGCATTGCTTTGCAACATCTATCTTACGAGCTATGTGACAACTAAAATTTTCGAAGGGAATCTTTGTTGAAAAGGGGCTTATTGGCTGTGCTTTGTGTGGATTTCTTGGTATAACAATTTATGTAAATTTCCATTCTCATTGAATGGGAATCTTTTTTATTTTAATCATTATTGCTGTTATTACTAGATAAACTGAGAGAAAGCATCGGC
This sequence comes from Baylisascaris procyonis, assembly GCA_037389465.1. Lineage (NCBI taxonomy): Eukaryota > Metazoa > Nematoda > Chromadorea > Rhabditida > Ascarididae > Baylisascaris > Baylisascaris procyonis. Next base: position 1,421,569 of record JAZARR010000154.1, on the reverse strand, counting down.
TTTGCTCAATCATCGCTGATGGAAGCGTATTTTGTTGAGAAGATTAGCTTGCAGTGCGGATGAGTATTCGATTGAGGAAACAGATGCACTAAATATTGGCACTAAAGTGGAGATCGAATTGAAGCCTGGAGATGCATCCGAATTTGCGAAGCCACAACGTGTTATCGATGTGATCAACAAGGTTGCATTTTGCACCATTCTAATCGTTCTTATAATGATTTATAGTGATGGAGGGATGGGTGGGAATAACGGAGAACCCAAAATCACTGATCATATTTCTGGCTTATAGTTATTTCATGCTAATCGTAAATGGTATTGATTTATATAAAAGTGTTGAAGATTGCAGTTTGATGGTTAAATTTATTTTTTAGACTCATTAAATTTGCAGAGAATTCTTGAAGTATTCTATGAGCTTTTAATACTGCATAGCCGTTGATGTTCTTCTGTCGTTTTATGAGCTAGGAGAGGGGGGATGAATGCTGTACGATTGAGTAATTAGCTCTTTGAATGGGTTGGGTTTGGTCTCATTTGTATCTGCAACTGCAAGACCTCTTTCCCACCCTTTATCTTCGGGCCCGATAGCCCCTCCGTTCTGTATAGTTTTCCACTCGAAGAAGAACTAAGAAAAGTATTTTTCTATAGCGATTGGATGAGTTTTTCGAATGCCAAACGCAGCACTAGACGAAGCAATCTTGTACTGTGAATTAGTCAAAGAGGTGTTGGATAAAATGTTTTTCAGCGACAGTTTTCCTTCATTGTCCCATGTTTTCAGTCATACTTTGAGGTGGCATCGTTGAAGGAGAAAGACACGAAGTGGTTTTGGCTATTTTTGATTGGCGTTAGTCGACGATGGTTCTGAACAATTCTCCGGCTTCTATGAAATTGTCATTGAAAAGTGTTTGATAGGTGGAATCGGGGACAAAACGATGCAACTAATTTGATTTGGAATTTTTGTGTTTGACTTTGGTTAATAGGATATATTGCAGTATTCGTATTTCATTACATTGCCGATAACTGTGAACGGTGAACGAGTGAATACGTTGAATGCGATTTGGATGATGAATCCGAATGAGGTGACAAGTGAGATGCACGAAACATTCTTTAGGCAACTTGCAAAAACACATTTACCACATCTAATCACCGATCGACCACAATACACTATACATTATAAGGTGAGATATCCTTTGTTATTGAAATGGTTTATTAAAAGGAAATGATTGTGGGGAAACTTTGGGGCAAGTATTTATTTTCGTTCATTTTTTTCTTTAGACTTTTTTGTGTTTCAGTGAATACGATGTTTATTTTATGATCTATTTACAACGACAGCTCTAGTATTAGATGATCAATAGTGAAATTACGTTAACCTGAATGGGAATAATCTTATTTTGGATATTTCTTAAGACATACTAAGTGTTGTGTGCTATATATATATATATATATATATATATATATATATATATATATATATATATATATATATATATATATATATATAGTATTAAATATGTACTTTATGAGGAATGATAGAAAGTATAGAAAATGAAACTAGGATTGGCCCATGTTCGTAGAAGGGGTGAGCGATGATTGAAACGAACTCTATAGGTGGTGATATGCAGGATCGGTGCTGTTGTTATGAGAGCTTTGAAACAATATCGTTGTTTAACGTTGATTTGGGCTACATTAGAATTTTTGTACATTTTAATGATGGAAGCGTTTTTAGAGTGAATAAAGAAAAGGGATAATAAAGTGATGCCGTAAGTTCTGATAGTGCAAGAATCTCGCCAACTTTCCTAATTTAGATGAAACCAAATGTATTTATAATTCAGACAGATGCGCCAATCAACGTGCGTTCTTTATTATATGTGCCATCGCATAACGTTTCAACATTGGAGTTCGCAAGTGGAACTGAAGATTCGGGTGTATCGTTGTATGCGAGGAGAGTACTAATCAAGGTATCACTTGTTGCTTTTTTATCTAAGTTAATCGTTTATTTATTGTTGAACGCTGTTATCTGTTTGCAAGGAATCGTGATCAGTCAGACTGAGCGAATCCATTATCCGAACCAGAAGGTGAAGAGCTGATTAAGCAGCAATCGTAGTAGATTCAACTGAAAGAAGTTGAGGTAAGGTTTCAGATATTTGTGCGAATGCGTTTTATTGATAGTAATTATTGAGAGTTAGGTTAATAGTAAACGGATTTTCGATAACGGAAGGGAGCATGTATGAAAAGAGTAAAAAGAGAGCAGCAGGGGAAACGCAACAACAAAATTCTGCCCATAATTCGAGATTTGCATCATGGCGATTCTCCTCTGCTGATTTTATTCATAAATATTTGTGAATGTTTTGATCATATTGTGTTTTAATTTGAATCTTTTTAGGCGAACGCAAAGCAGTTGCTTCCGCGTTATTTGCGATTTCTGGTCGGCGTTGTTGACTCAGAGGATATCCCCCTGAATTTAAGCAGAGAAATGCTGCAAATGGATGCGGTGCTTGTGTAAGCGTTCTTGCCTTTAATCTTGTTGACCCTCATAACAGGTGTACTTGAAGCTTCTTACTCTTTCGCATAAGGATGAGTGTATGCTGCGATGAACGATGGGGGAAGGGGGAGGCGGAAGAAGGAGAGGAGAAGATAAGCGGAGTCATCATAGTGTTGCAACCCTCGTTCCTTTGATGATTGAGGAAGCTTTCGAGGTTTTATTGAGTTTTAAAATATTTCTACTCGATCTTCGAAGTGTTTACTAGGTTGGCGCTAACGAAAAGTGGAAAATATTTTATTATCAATGAATCGAAATGATAAATTTTTGTTATCTATTCGTGGGCACAGTAAGTTCATCGAGTTTTTCTTTTGCTGATTTATATGAAATGTTAGTTGATTCTGATGACATAATTGCAGATTCTTTGAAATTTTATTTGTAATTGGGTATTAAATTCAAAGTTATCATTCAACAACCAAATGAGATAATATGCTCTCTCCTATGTAATATATTGTCGTATTTTTTTAATTTTTCCCTCTTTCGTCGATCAAATTAGCTTTTAGCCTTCATTCTGTTTTGTTGTGCTACCTAGTCGGTTTAATTCGACAATTCAAATCTCTATCAATTTTTAGCAAATTGCGACGCGTATTAACCGATAAAATCGTTTCGTTTTTCTTAACCCAAATGAAGAAGGATCGAATAAAATATAGCGAATTCTACAAAGGTTATTCGCTCTTCTTCAAAGAAGGACTCTGTATTGAGCAGGATCAGGGTGTAAAGGTTGGTGCATTAGCGAACTCGTTTCGTGGAAAGCAATCTTGCATCTAATATCATTTGCGAATAATGAAACCCTGTTTATGGGCTCCAAAACTTCCTGCTTTCTCGATTTTTTCGTATGGTTTATAATTGCACAAATTCTTCCGGAGATTTGCAACAAGGAACAAAGATTTTCAAGCCGTGTGAAGGGGATTCGAACCGGGGACGTAGATATAATGAATATGCAAGTAGTTCATGATCGGAAAGATGGGAAAACTATAAGAGATGACACATCGAAGCACTTTATCACTGCCAAGTGGTAAAGATGCTTAATCGTGGAAATGAGTAGAATGGAGGAGAAAGAGGTTTGTGATAGTTCCAATTTTTGTGGATGGACATATAATCGGGGTTCTATAACAATTACTAATAAAACTGTGAGCTCTGTTTTAGCTGTTAAAGCCAGCTGTAGGAGTTTATATTGCGACATCATCGAATGATGTTAGAAACCGATATAGCTGCTGCATAGAAAAATCGCCGCATTTAATTTTTCGTGGATTTTTAGTATTTTGAATATTTTGGAAACAAACATTTGTATTCATGACTTTTATAAAGAGATCTCTGCAGGAAACGAGACTGGAATGGATTCTTGATTGATCTAAATTTTAGGAACAGATCGCATCATTGCTGTTATTCGAGTCATCCAGTCTGAAACCAGGAGTAAAGACGAGTCTCAGCGAGTATGTTGATCGTATGCAAGAGGGTCAGAACGAAATCTACTATCTCTTTGCACCAAAGTAAGCAGATTGCGCTGAGATGAGTCGTAGCTATCATATATTCTGACTGTTTAAGGGGAGGGGGGAGGGGAGTATAGAGATGAGTGCAAAATGTTCTTTTTCATCAGTGCTTAATGTTTTTGTTTATTGCGTTTATTTTTGAACTTCCTTCCAATGGTGAATATAAGAAAATTGTAATGTTATTTCTTTTTTGCTTTTGTTGTTTTCTTAATTAAGGAATTTCAATAGGTTTCTTATTATTATGACTGATTTTGTAGTTGAGTTAGTTCCAGGATTTTGGTGGCTATTGCTTAAGATTGCTTGCTGTGATGTGATTTAGAGAGGAGTTATGAGAGGCGGGGAACGAGGCAAAGGGATTTGAGGCTCCAGTGGAATAGATGAAATCCGTATTTTTCACCGCGAGTTTTGCAATGCTAGATGCGGGGGAAATGATTTTGTATATTGCAGTCGGCAATTAGCCGAACATTCGCCATATTTCGAGATGTTCAAATCACAGAATCGCGAAGTATTATTTGCATATGAGGCAGCTGACGAGACGGTATTCCTATCGTTACCACAATATCGTATGAAACAACTGAAATCGGTTGATAATTGGGCAAAGACTGATGGCACTAATGAACAATCCACTCAAAGTATGCATTTTCATTCAATTTATTATTGATTGGTTATGAGAGGTAGCGAAAAGAGACAAAATTGGTGATGGGCAAAGAAATCATAATGCATCGTTCGTAGTAGTTTTTTTATTGTTTGATTGTGTTGTTGAGTGATGATGTTTCATTGTTTTATATTGTGCGTATCGTTGTCTTTATCCAGTAACTTGTTCGTTTTCTTACACGAGCAAGGAGGTCGCATTATTCTTCACGATCATGTCATCATCATATTAGACGTTTGTTGTGATATAGAGGAATAGGGGGGAGTGGGTGGTGGGAGGTGAGGATCAGTAAGATGGAATGATTTTTGAGCTAACAGCCAGCCTTGTTGTAGCGACAACTATACGCGATGCTGATAAGAAGGATCTCCTGGATTGGATGAAGACCACCCTTGGCAGCGTTAAGGTCTATGAAATTAAGGTATTCGTTGATTATTCTGTTCATCACTATATTCATGCACCCAAAGTGGGCTGAGAGGGGGAATTGTGAGGCTTATTTGTGATGCTGCTTATTTCTTTTTTTTTCATCGATGCATATGCTTTTCTTTCAGTTTTTGTTTTCATCGTTTCAGTTTTCCTTTTCCAATTATTGCATCTCATACAGCTGATAGTTGTATAGTAGTTGCATTGAGGATTATCCTGGCCTGCAGTCTGTGAAAAGGGAAGAGATAGAAAGAGATAAAAGCTTGACCAGGGAAGAGATAGAAACATATATGTGATAAATCTTCACTAATGCTGTTCCCGGTCTTTAAATCTATGAGGTCTTGAGCGATGATTAGAAATTCTGAAGTCGACTCCATCCACCTATTTCCGACATTATTTGAACTACTTCGAAACTCAGTCATAACAGAAGGATGTTCTGAGCATCAACAATTACAATGGTTTTTCTCATTGTTTATGCCATATCCGAAACAGCATAACCTTAAAGAGTTCCCTTGCAATGGACTGTAAAGAAGATGATGCTTCGACTGCAGCTACTAAGCTTCCGCTGTTCTGTTAATTCATTGGGATGTATATCCTCATCAGCTGGAGATGGCCTTCAGGAAGGAAATTATTCTTTGATGATGCAACTCAACGTAGTATTGTTTGCACAGATTGACGATTGCATTGCAGATATTATTATGTCGTTTCATTATTCTTTGAATGATTTATGGCTAATTTAAATATTGTCGTTTTTAGTTATAGTAGATAATGAAACAGTTCTGTTGTTTCGCTTTGTTCTATTATTACAAAGGTTGGATGCATTCTGATTTCAGTCATCGAACAGAATCAGCGATCACCCGTGCATGATAACGGTTCGCACCGAGATGGGTATGGCGAGGCATTTATTGCGTATTGGACAAATCAAAGATATGGAGCATCTCGTTTTCCTGCAGCCAACATTGCACGTCAACCTCAATCATCCGGTGATCGCAGCACTAGTTAAACTGCATAAATCCGATCCAAAACTCGCCCAAATGGTCGTCGAACAGGTTTATTTTGCTGTATTTGCTGAAGTCTTCCTTTTATATTGCAAGGACCCACCGAAGGGTTTTACATTTTGATGAAAGAGTAGCTCCTTGTTTATGTCCTCAGTCTGCTCTCCTTTCAAAATATCAGTTATCTGTATATCCGCCGGATAATTAACAGTTAGGTGAATTGTATTCCATTATATAATTTCGTAGTTAGCAGAAGGGATATGTGAATGGTTATAAAATGGCTTTATAAATGTTGATGAATCTTATTTGTGCTTATGCATCGCTCGAGATGGTGAACGTCACCGATTGAAATGAGGCCATAAGAGATGATTTGAGGTATTCCATTACTTTTCCAACGTTTCAACATTTATAACGTTGCCAAACAAGCTTATTTTAGCATCTTTTTCGTTGCACTTTGAGGAGGAAGAAATTCCCCATTATTAATCAAAATGAATTATGCTAGACAGTCATCGGAACATTCAATTGCTTTAGATGACGTTGTATCTCAGTTAAGAGAACTAGTCAGAGAAACACATTTCGTTATGTGAACTATATAAGTGACTATAAATGTAGATGTTGAATAGGTGCTTTGCAAGTTTTTCAAATTTTCTGTTGTACTCTCTGGCCCGTGAGCTGTCCAGCCGTATGCAGATGTAGATGCTTATATCGCGTAGTTCACAGCTGATGTGATCCTATCCAGGAAAGGTCACTATCTTCATTATACCTTTTCGTGTTAAGGAAGTAGATGTTTATATTTGCAGATCTACGATAACGCATTAGTGACAAGTGGTTTGATGAAAGACTCGAGTCCGATGATCGAGAGGATCAATCGGCTATTGAGTGAATTGTTGAAACCAGCCAAGTCGGCTATTCTGACCCCGTGATATATTGGTGTTAAATTGTTACTGCCGTTGTTAGTTGTTCTATGATGCATTTCCAAGCATAGTAATCATTCGAATATGTGCCTAAATAGCTGCATTCATATTAAGAATAAATTTTATTTAAAATTCTTTCAAGAGAGAGTGAGGGGCCTGCCAACGACTTTCTTTATAGCCATAAGAACATGCCTCTTAGTTATATTTGCAGAACTCGGTGGAGCAATTCTGTTCTTTAAATGATGTTTTTTAGCAGCAAACTATAATATTTGTTGCAATTCTCTATCGGCTTTATTCAGTGATCATCGGAATACCCATTTGACAATGTTCTTGTTGTTTTTGAATTATTAGTAAAGGTTTAATATGTGATCAGTGGTTATATCATTCGCGTTTCCATCGCAACTTCACAGTTATCAGTGAATTTGATGTTGGATGGTATTTGGTGGTATCGCTGTTCATCCGAAGTTACCTGTTCTCTTTTTTGCAGCACTAACTGTTGCCATTTTCATATGCTTTTGCAAGTATACATCACTAAGGCGCATTGTGGTGGAGTCATATTTGCGCTTGTGTATTGTCTATCTTTCCGGCATTGTCGATTTAGGAGCCGCTCTAGCTGAAACTATGGGATTTGATAATTATGGTCTATATTACAGGATGATCCAGCTGAAACGTCTCTCACTTTAATTCATAAATTTTGACGTAAAGCAATCCAAGGATTGACTCATCCCCATATCGGAAACGTTTTATTCTATTATTGTGTTTTGGCAGATTTACCACAGTGAAAGTTGACAGCATCGATAACATTTTTTCTCACTATAACGTTCTCGGAAAGTGATAGAACGGTATATGAATTTACTATTGGACTATAAAAAGTCGTTAATAAGAGTCGAGGTCAATCATTTAAACACAAAGCCTTTGATGGTCATGATTTCTTTATGCACATATCAGTGTTGTTGAAGGTGACGTAGGTGATCCGTTTTGTTTTGTTGGTTGTTTGATGATGTGTACCCAATCGGAGTGTTCAAGGAGGAGAGGGGATGGAATGAAGGATGTGTTATAGAACGGTTTTATTATTATTTCATCTAGTTTGGATATGATGCAGGTAGTGTTGTGATGTTGTTCGTCTAAGTGTTATAAGGTATTGAAAGGAAGTGTGATGGTAATAGTGAATGGTAAACGTAATTGTTACAGGCTTGTGGTAAGGTGTGGGTAAAGGAGTGCTGTCAAGATGCAGGCACTACTACAGGCATATGAGGATATGCCTCCAATCACGAGGGCATACACCACAGCGTGTGTACTCACCACTCTTGCTGTGGTTCGTTTTTTTAAATTCCATTTCAGGCTGTTTTTCAACAATAATTGATGTTGAAATGTGCTTCAGCAAACATTTTAATATAGAGATTTATCTTATATTTAGATGGAACATTAGTTAATCATAATTGTTGTAATTCAAATATTTCGTGAAATCTGTGAGGTAAAGGGGAGGAGGGTTAATCGATGAATGATTTATGGTGGCTGCAAGGAGAGGATGATAAGAAATTATAAAATCAACTGAAGAAAAGCAGAAAAGCAAGGAACGGTGTAGTCTAGAGGGAAGTTGAGATAGAGCTATGGTTTGTGAGTTTAAATTCGTAAAGCAGTAACGTTTGCTCGAACTCATGCTCGTCATGCGTAAATGTTTATTGAAGTTTGATCTGTCAGTTGCGATCTTGATCGGCAAATATATAAAGAGAAGGACTTTCCCTACATTTCCACTTCTTGCTGTTTGTGGCACGTCACCCAGAAGTTTTCCGAAGTGGTAAAGGTTTCGTAAACCAAAATGTTCCCCAAGTTGAGGAGATAAGAAGTTGCAAAGTTATATGGAGAGGAACGGGTGCGAGTGGGGAGGAAGAGGAGGTAATAATAGTTGAGGGATTTTTATCGCGTTGGAACTCATTTTAGTGCAACAAATATCTAGTAAAACTAATATGCATTCAATTTTACCGAATCGAAATGTGCCTTTTTTTGAAAAATCTAATAAAGATATATTTTCTTTGTATTTCGATTCTGACTGAAAAATGTAATATGCGAGTGATGTCATTGTATAGAAATAGTATACTTACTTCATTAAATAAGTATAGTTTTGAGTAAATAATGAATAATATTTGCAGCAACTCGATTTTGTGACACCGTTTCATCTTTATTTCAATTGGAATTTGATTCTTAATGAGTATCAGGTAAGATGTTCTCGTTTTACCTGTTCATTGGTTGAGCACATTTTTTTAGATACTAGATTACCGATTGTTGCCTTAATCTTGGTGAAAGGGATTCAGAATATCGCTTTTAATGAATTTACTTTGTGCACAACCTTGTTTCATCTGTTGAGAGTTATCAGCACATTGTCGCCTTATCATCGTTACGTGTAATGAATTCTTGCTAGTATGGGTGGAGATAGAAGAAACGGGTAAAAACAGCACCGATACAGTATTTTTTTGAGTTGGTTACTTCAGTTTGACTTACGGCTTATATATTTTGCATCTATGGGCTCTTTGAGGTGTTTGTTGAATCTATCGTTACATTTTTTGCTTTCTGTTGTTTTTACATTCCCCGCATATAATTAAACTTTGAAGTATTCTTCGAGCATTTTGTATATACAACTATTTCATTGTTAACTTTAATATATGAGCCCTGTTGGAGAGGAGAATTGAAACGGATGCACATCTCGAAACTTATCAAATTTAAGAGCACTTTTACTTGGGCAACGGGATAGAATTGCTTGGAAGCCATTGTTTGCAGTGTTTGCTCGGGAATCCTCGAGGAATTGCTGGATTTGGAATGACATTAAAGCACTAACGGGGATAAGTTATTTGCAATGCTCATTTTGCTTAAACTAGCCTAGGTGGCTTAGATATGCCGATATGACATATGAATATAAATGTATGGAATTTATCCACCGTTTAAGGGGGAAGTTTTGGGAGGAGTAGGGAGTGAATGCGAGGGAAATTGAAAATATTTGTAAACGGTGGATTAGGCGGTGATTGCGGAGGCACTTTTTGAGGAATGGAGCAGGGAAGGAGTGGCTGAATCATGAATACAAATTTTGAACATTACAGAAGCATTGCTGTACAAACAACTCTTCATGCAATCCAAGATGGCTTCCCCGTTTGCCCTCAATAGAAGCGAATCATTTTGTACTGAAAGCTGATCTTTACACATTTTATCTCTTGTTCTTCAATTTGAAGTATAAAGTGTTAGAACGTTTTGAGATCATGATTGCTTTTAAAGGAACATGGAATAAAACTGCACTCCAGATTGTGATACTGTATAACTCCAGAGGTACACAATTTGTTGTTATTTATGCAAGTATATTTTTCGAGTACTAAAGTCATCCTTAAAGCGTTTCCTTCTTATTTGGTGGAGAAAATTATTTATCACTTCCAACAAAGCACTTTTTTGATGCAGTATTCCATAGCCCGAGGTCTTCTCTTCGATTTGCTTGTTGTGTTCAGTTACTGCTGGTTGAAAGGATAGAGAGAGCATTGCAGGTATGGCGTCTGTTGACCTCATTTTGCTTCTTTGGTGCGTTTGGATTCAGTTTCCTCTTCAATATGATCTTCACATATCGCTATTGTATGATGCTCGAAGAGGGTTCGTTTCGTGGTCGACGCGCCGATTTTGCGTTTATGTTCATCTATGGCGCTATTTTCATGGTAAACCGCTTTCTTTTATGGATTGCGCCAGGATATTGCTTTTTTTTTTCGAATTCCCACTTAAATGATAACCAGCGTTATTAAAAACAGATGTATTAATGCTAAAGAGTGGCAAAAATTCGGTAGCATCACGAGTGTGGTGATAGAATTGAAATGGTTTCGTCTATTATAGAGTTCGGGTGAGGTTTTCCAACCCCTAAATTTTTTTGTTGAATGAGTGAATATCTTCGTTATTAGTAAGATTTGCTTCTTCCCTTTTGTAACCTCAAAAGCTGATATCCCCAAAGAGTTGCTGGATGCGTGATATGTATCGTATAGAATGCGCAGTTTATCGAATGTGGTCAAAGTATACCTCAAAATTCGGGGGATGCTGCACCGATCACTCTTACATATTAATATCTGTGAATGTATTTACCGTTAATACCAATATTTACTGCAGGTGAGCGGCAAGTTCACGTCTTCTTGAAAAATACAAAAGAAGTAGGGGTAAATGGATGAGCATTCATTTATTTTCACCCCTCAAGGGAGTATCGCCTAATTTTATGCAAGAGGGCATTGCCCAAAATGGTACTTTGGAGTGCAGAATCCATAAAAGGCAAGAATGGGGGTGAATGGGTTCCAAAATTTTGAAGTGTTGTGATAAGATTTTATAGATCGTTTGCGGTACTTTCGTGCACATGGTGTTCCTGGGACAGGCATTTACGATAATGCTGGTCTATGTTTGGAGTCGAAGGAATCCGTATATTCGAATGAACTTCTTTGGAGTGCTTAGTTTCAACGCTCCCTATCTGCCATGGGTATTGCTGCTGTTCTCGTTGCTCCTCGGTAACAACGCTATCGTTGATTTTATGGGTACGTACTTTATTTATTTTTGCATTGAACACGTGAACGGAGGTTACGATATGACTACGATATTTTCGTTATTGGAGAGATCCTTAGCGACTTTCAAATGAGGGAGAGGCTATTTTTATTGGTGCTGGAATATAACGAAACGGATATCAATTGTTTCTAATTGATTGTTTTTCTATTATAAGAGGAGGAAGGCAGTGTGAAAAGATGGCCGAACCAATAAAATAAGAGAAAGCTTCGTTGATTCATCGAAGTCGAAATTGTTCTTCACTCAAAAAATATTCGTAACTCAAAGCGCGAAATGCATCTCTATGAGTTCCCGTTATTGCTGAATTAGGCCATAGAGTAACTCCATCACAATTATACTCGTTCCAAATGGGTAGTTGATAAAATGGTGTTGTTTGGAGGGAAGTTCAAATGCGGATTTGGCCGATGCTCATGGCACGCGGACGTGAAGTGATTTTGACTATCATTGAAGCAGGAAACTTTGCTGGTCATATAGATTATTGCAGATAGAGATAACTGCTTGGATTACTGTAAGCAAAGGCTGTTTCAGGCATAGCTTGTGGACATTTCTACTATTTCCTTGAGGATGTATTTCCGCATCAGCAAAACGGATTTCGGGTGTTGGAAACTCCGCAGCTACTCAAATGGCTGCTTGATCCGCCACCCGTCGTGCCTCCTCCCGAGGATCAACGACCTGGCGGCTATAATTGGGGCGAGCAACCACCGGCCCCACAGTAGTGATCATCTTTAGCTTATTTCCCTTTCATTTTCTCAAATCGCATGTGATATTTCTGTACTAACTTGGACTTTTTGGAGGAAGAAGGGGAGGGGTGAAAGACAGGTTTTTTCTCGGGAGAGAGCATAATTGCAGTAGATTTTCTTTCTCACCTTACAGTGAATATGCTAAGTATGCCTTTGTTTGTAAAATTGAAATAAATCGTTATAAGATTTCAGTAACGATTACTGCAAAGATTTTCGACTACGAGGTTAGTCAGTAAAAATGTTGATATGATGATTTTATAGGTAATTGAGGTGCATTTTCCTACTTCTGTATTTCTTGGAGGTTGCAATTAGCTCGAAATTGATAATAATTTCATTTGCATATTATAAAATTGAAGTACTCAAGTACAGTATTTTTTAGAATTTCTTTCCTTGAATATCGATTTTCGTTGTTTGTATCTATTGATGAAGGATGGGAATATGCCATTGCAGTAACGATTTCGAATGAAAACAAGGCAAAGAGGTTATTGTGTTGGAGGGAGGAGGGGAAGGGGGAGGGGTTAAATATTTGGCTAACATAAAGAAATTCAGCGGAAATGAGAAATGCGCTAAAGTTATGTTGGCTGTGATAATAGAAAGAAGGGGTTATTAATTTGGGGGAATTTTTGAAATTTTGTTGCAAAGGAAGCAAAGTTTTCGAATTAAGGAGAGATTTTATTGACAATGTTTTTTATATTTTTCTAAAAATGCTTCATATTCTCTTTTTGAAGGATCTTCTAAAATACTAGGTGCTTTCTTTTTATTGACGCGTAGGGATGGAAGAAGAGTCATTATTACAACTCCAAATTCTCCTTCTCCTTGGTCATATCAACTGATATGTGGATGGGACGGGTATTGTGGTACCTTGGATATTAATTGGATTTTCATTAGGTCTACAGTTCCTCTTAGCCCCTCGATATTACTATTATGTTCTAAAGAGCTGCTTACGTATGCCTCGTTTTGTGCACTCTTATTTTGGATGTTGTTCTTTTTCAGGTGGTTATTTTTATACCTGAAATGAAACTCTAAGGGTTTTAGATACCTGAAATTATGAATTTTGGTCAGTGTCAACGCTTCAGACACCTCTTTCCCAAGTAAACGTGAGTTAAAGTAACTTCTCTTCATGCTTTCTTCTCGGAATTTGGATGAATTTATTCAAACTTCATTTCCACTCACTTTCATTGATCAATCATCAACTACCAATGGCCAATTGTTGCATAAAATTTGTTTTTTTTTTTTTTTGTTGTGAATTGATAAGAGATATTTGAAAATCGTACTTTATGACGGTCACCATTCATATCAGTGAATGCTGCTGCAATCTTTAATTGACTACATCGTTAATTCTTTTGAATAAAACGCATATTTTATAATTTTTTTTTTTACAGTGATTTTTATATTGTTTGTTTTATTTTATCGTTGAAGGGTTTTTCTCTTTCTCTTTTTTTTTTGTACATTTAAGGCTAATTTTGTTTTTATTTTTTATTTTTGGGTCACTAATCTTTTTTGAGCTTTTTTTTTGACTTACTTTTTTCGATCATTCGTTTTGTTTTGTGTTTAATCTTATAATCGATCTAATGATTAAAATATTTTCAATTGTATTTCTTGCCATTGTGATATGAATATATGAAATGAATAGATTTTATTTAAGGGAGGAAAATTTTTTGAGAGAATTGAGGTGAAATTTGCTGCGATATTGATTTCGATGAAAAATGAGCAGCCAAAAAAGTTTCACCTAAATTATTTCCCTTTGAATTTTTTAAATTACCATAAAATTCTTTGTGTTATTACTATTGTTGTTGTTGTTGTTATTATGTGCTATTATGATTTATATATATTTTTCTTTCTTTCAATGAATCTATTAATAAAATACCTTTGAGAAACATTATTATTATTAATAATTTTATGCAAATAAAACTATCGGTTTTATTCTCATACGATATTACATCTTCATTTGTCAATGAAACGATTGTATGATGAAATGCAAAATATTATAATTGAATCCATTAAATTTGAATTATATCGCATCAATGGTCACTTGAGGGAATTTCCGATTGCAATGATACAATGACGAGCGATGAGTTCATTGAATGGTTGCTAGGTAGCGATAAGAAAGATGAAACACTTATTGTCGTTTTATACGGCCATTTTACGAGTCAGTTTTCAATGAACTCATTGCAATCGACATTAAAGGTGATGATGCAACCTTCGATACTGAGAGCAATCTTAGATGGGATGTTTATCGTTATGCTACGCCACTTTTCAATAATAATGCATTATCAGGGACCCATCTCTTTTAGCACTTTCAAGTATACACTTAATTAAGGTGTTGGCTTATGGTGGTGTCCGATTGGATTTCGGTCCAATGCCTTTATTTCATTCACCTTGTTTGTTTACCTAATCAATATCAGTGCTTTTGTTTGTTTACCTTCGAGGATAAAAAAGGGGTAAAAATTTATGATCCTGCTTCCTCAAATATTTCTAAGTAAGCATTTCAAAGAATGTCAACTTTTTTAAGAATAGGGAAATGCTTCGATCTGATTTAATTGTTCGATGCTTGTAGGGTTGACAATTTTTTATTTGCTGGAAATGTTAGTATAAAATTCATGATTACTGTGCACTAATGCATACCTTGAATGGCATACAAGTGTTATGCAAATATTTCTGAATGTAATATCTTTTGGTTTATTTGTTGATGCGTGTATAATCAAACTGCCACTGCAGCAGACAATCGTTGTTGGTGTGCGGTTCGCTTATACCCGCTGGAATGTTCCTTTTGGATTAATTTTGTCTGTATAGTGTAGCTTCCGCTCTCTCCTTCTTGTTCAATGCTGACCACCCGTTACCTCTAGTTTGGCATTCACAACGCAACTGCTCTTAAAGTGTTGTAAACAATCTTCCATCTAAGCAAGGACACCTTTGCTTTTCATTTTATTTCACATCCATCTTGCCATCGCAGTGATACACGTCATTGAACTCTTTAAAATACCTGTTGTATTGTTGGATTCTGCCCTCAAGGTGTTCTCAGTAAAACGTGGAACGATCGCTAAGAGGGTGGTGCTTATCGCTGTCTGAAAGTACGCCACAACACGTGATGATTCCATTCCCGCTCACTTTGTTGTTTTCTCTTGTTGGTGTATTTCGAAGAATACATCTGTAGAAGGTTTGTTCTTCAACTATCACGTAACCTTTCTGTTTCAATATATTTGCCCACCTTGACCTGAAAGATTTGCATCGTTTCAATGCTTTTCTCAACATATTGCTTATCTGTTGTCCAGTTGTATTTATGAGCATGTAAACAGGCAACTTGGAAATTTTGGGTAGCTGAAGTTCCCAAAACGTTAACGAATGCAACGTTTAGGGGTGCAGTTTTATGAGTGCAAATATATATATATATATATATATATATATATATATATATATATATATATATATATATATATATATATATATATATATATATGGAAAGTGTATCATAACATCGCAACAATCTGCAAAGCGCATCATTTATGTGTATCTGATAATCCCGACTCGGTGAACATTGAAGCTGGCGGCTATGAAATTTGGGTGTTTTCACCTTTATTTTCTTTTTATATTGATCCATCAACCAAAAGAAGTTCTTATAGACATTTAAAGGGGTCAAAAGATTAAAAAAGAATTGAGTAATAAATATGTGACGAAGCATTTCAGAGATGATGCTGTGATTCTGCTCACTTTTCTCTTCCACTCTTTCGAACGGCTTTATTCACAAATTTTATGAAATAATACTGTTCGTTAACCTTCACAACGGATATAAAATTTATGCAAATCTTTCCCGTACTTACCTGTATACAGCTTTCTCCACAGTCAAATGAAGTATGATAAAGAAAGCGGTCGTATAGTGTGCATTCTATATACCAATTTTTATAGCTCTAGCTTCAATGATTCCCAAGTTGAAATGCCGCAAAGACTTATGAACGTATATGCACAGACATGGTGCTGCTAAAATTTGCATCCGTAGAGCAAATTGCAAACGTGCATTAAAAACAAATCTTTCTGAAACATTATATTTGGCGACTCGACTAGCTAAAATGAAAGCGTTTTTTTTTTTTTTTTTTGATGAAGTGGTTGGTTAGAGGAACAAAAATCGAAGCACATATCGTGCCACTTGCTTAATGCGCTTTCCCACTTATTCTATTTCCATTTTCTTTGTTAGTGGCATTGCTGATATGCCTTCCAGAACAAATAAAATTTGTGGATATTTGCAAAAAGATATGTTTCATTTTGGGGTTGAGGTTCTCTCTGGTACAACGATTTTATGGTAATCACTGTTTTCTTCGTATTATCGCCAAAGTTGAAAATGCTTATTTGTAAATTTGTTTCCGCCGTCAGACTGTTGGCTTTAGATGTTTTATTTGGGTAATGGGGTGCCCACCTTTTGTTCAGGTATTCTCATTATGCGAAAAATATTAAAAGCTGTCACCTACGTTATTCTCTCTTCAAAAAACTTATTGCCAGTCTACTAATACTTCACATTTGAACCATTTTTTATGGGAATAATGGGATATAGATTATCATATCAGCGCTTTGTTGATGTTAACAAATCACGTCGTTGAAGGTTGAGGAAGGGGGTAGTAAGAAAGGGTAATGAGTAGTGTTGAGGTGGCGAGAAAAGCAGATGTAAAACCGTCGAACGCAGTGATATTCTTGCAATCTTGCAATATTCAAAACGAAGTTTAGATGGATAGAGGCATTTTAAATGAAATTCTAAGAAGCACCGATCCTCTCTCATGAGATATGCCTGTTTTGCATTGCTTCATGTCTAAATAATTTCCCAACATGTCTATTCTCACAGCACTATTTATCTCCGATGCCCATATGGTGGGAACAACATGGCGTTACGCAGGCAACGCATCAAACGACAATGACGGTGCATTGTTTCCCGACACTGAGAGACGTCAAGAGTAAATGTTCAAGCGCAGATCATATCGTTCGAGACGAGGGAAGAGGTGCTAGGCGGTGTGGTTGTTAAAAGCACATTAGAGGTAGCAAGCAGAGAGGGGTAGAGTACCATTTAGAAGCGTTCTAATACGATCAGCATGCATAATCGATGAAGGAGCAGCTAGAAAGGACAAAGCAAGGGGCAATTGCTTCCCATGGAGTCCTCGAAGTAGTCAAGGTGGAATCGTGAAAGAGCTGTTCGGTTAGATTCTTAGCTATTTTTGCAACTTCTCAAAATCTTTATTGGAGAAGATCTGTGAAACTGTCGGTGTCAGTTCGCCAGCCTAAAATTTTTGCTGAACTTCCTTCTAATCATCACTTGTTTTGAATTTCCGTAGATGCGACTTTCATAGTTGTTATTGTTTTGTTTGGATGTTGCGATTGATGGAGGCTGTGATACAAGTTCTTGCTTCCATTATATAAGATGGTGTAGTTTCCGGTGTTGTCGTAAGGAAGTTCCTGTCAAAGGCGTTGAAATTTTGAGAGCTACTCGCATCAGATGGCCCCTGCGGGCCAGGGCGCATTGTGGTCGGAAGTTCTTTGCTGTCCCATATGCTCACAGGTATATTTTTCGATTTCATTCGCAAAGCTAGAGTCTGATTAAGTGGCAGAATATTTTCAAGCAAAAATGAACGATTCCATTGCTTCACGCATCAATCAAGAATTCATGACTTGAGGCCATAGTGCCATTATTTCCGTTATTTTTTGATAGTACATGTTTGAATTAGCGGGCGAGAAATTGATGAGTAAGGAAGGGGTAGGCGAGGTGGGAGAGGGACACAGAACGGAAGTAGTCGGCTTTTTGCAGAAAATAACCAGAACGTAACATTCAAATGTTAACTAATTTCAGTGCAAATCAGCATTACTGCTGAGGATTTTCTCGCCAACCATTGCAAAAAGACGTTTGAGCAGTATAATCAAGTCCAAAACAGGTTGGCGGGGGACGCCTCGCACAGTTCAGTTTCTTGAAGGAAATTTCAATGGAAGAGGGAAGTAAAAACAGTCACTACGTTAAGTGTGTATCGAAGTTTGGTATGAGGACGATATATTCTCGGCGCCTAAGTTTTTTAAGCAGAGACTCGTTGCTTTCCTTTATTCCATCGCAGGTAATTGTTTAGGTTTAATTTAGGAAGGGATCAAAGCCTATATCCTGACTTCCTCAAAAGTTTGTTTCCTCTAGTCCACCAGTGAGTATTGGTTGAGCTGAGAACCCGTAAAACGTATGCGATTGCATATTGAGCAGCAATTACTGATTTGTTAAAGTCTTTAAATCGTTTAAAAGGGTGTTATAGCTTAGGTGATTCCATATCCCCAAAACCTGTTTACTGGAACATAACCAAAGTTTTCTCTAGTATTCCTCTCCATACTCTCTGACTCAAACTTTATTCTAGTTAATAACCTGAAAAAAAAATCAGGCTTTGATAGATTACCACTCTTCAGGTTATTATAGAAAATTCGCCATAAACGTATATCTTGAAATCCACATATTACGGGGTTAAAGCATGCTGCTGCATATCCGGATGTGTTTTTATGGTCAAATGAATTCGCAGAATGAGTTTAAAGGGCATGATTATTGGTTACTGTTTATTTGAAGAGAGAAAAGCAGATATTGAAGCGGTTGACTGCAACGAGAGATCGCTTAATAATGTTGCGATATACGATTTCAGTTGTTCGGTGCTGAGAAGCCACCAGTAAATCTTCCGTGTGGTCATTCGGTATGCCGAGTCTGCCTTTTTGGATTGCTTTCTCGTTGTTGTCCCATCGACCAGGTACCTTCTTTCAATAAGTTGTTTTGGCATTTTTCTTTAGTGGAAGCGATATGTGATGTTGGTTTGTTGATTCGCTTGTGAAATACCCAACGGAAACACTCAAGAGAGCAAGTCTACAGTTTTTTCCTCCATTATACAATTGTCGCAGATTCATATCCATCCTCAATGGGGATAATTTGAAATACTTTCAGGTGTCATTCCGTTTATTTTAATTAAAAAACTTTATGGTTCATCACTTTCTGAATATCATTCTGCAAACTTTTTCCTTTATTATTCTCTGAAAATTTCTTTGCCACTAAAGTGGTTTTCGTTTTGATTTCAATTTTTCGTATCATTTTTTAGCAGTTATAATCAGATGAACTTATTGCATATCAAAGAACATTTTTAAAACATACTTATATAGGTAGTATCCCTGCGTGGAACTCATTGACTATCATAGAGCGTTCATTTGAAGTACGCATCACTATTGTGTACTTTTCCTGGCAGTTGCAAGAAATCCGGCAAAGCCTTCAGAAACTTGGCCATTTCTTTTTACCTTTTTCGATGTGTTACCCATTCGTCATTGGTAACTGTTTTTTTTTTTTTGAAAAGGCATCGAACCTCCTTTTAGTTCAAATTCCCCCCCCCCCCCCCCCCACCATCAAACTCGTAAGAAAAGAAAGCAAGAAACAGCCAAATATCTTTCTTCTCTCTGCGTACTAAGTCCGATCCAGGGTGAAGAGAGAGGGAATAAAGTTATGTGTTCGTTTGTATGTTTCCGTTTCATAGCTCTATGCTAGAATAAGCTCTGATTTGTTGTCTCATAAAATCTGTCTGCTTGTAGATCGTTGATCATTCTGCGAGTACCAGGGCACAGTGTTCAATGTAACAATTTTGTATTGGGCTATATTCTCATTTTTTTTAGTGCTAGGATGTTATTGCAGTTATTACCTCTATTGTTTTTACCCTTATCATTGCTGTCATAATTAATCTTACCACTATTATTATTACTATTATCTTTATTGTTGTTATTATTTTTGGTATGTTGCTAATTTTACAACAGCTATCCGATATCTATCGATACGTATTAATGTTATTGCTCGTAACACTTTTCTTCATTTACATCCTTTGTATTTACACTTTTGTTTATTCTTTCGTTTGTATTTTTTTTTCGCCGTTAAGCTTGAGTTGTGTTTTAAAATCAGAAATGTTCTAAAAGGAGTGTTTATTACTACTGTGAAGTGTAAACACTTGTTTATTACTACTATGAAATATAAACAATGTTACATTTTCATAGTATTGGATGTAAATTCTCACATACTTATAGGTGTATATAGCATGAACCAACTAAGGCTTCACATTGCAACAGGTGAAATATTTGATAAATGCTGTACAAGGATAATTCGTTTAAATTGTACTACATTTTTAAGCGTTATTATATTCACTTCAGACGCCAATAACACTGCGTTATGCCGATTTGCCGGTGAATTGGGCACTCTTATCGATATTGGATGTTAATAGACGGGTGGATACATGCCGAATGAGTGATTTCGATGAGGGTTTCTTGCGAGCAGAAGCGATTCTCATTAGAATGTCCTCGTATTTGCGTAAGGCCGACAGTGAAAGAGGTTCGTTATTGCTTTCATTTTATGAAGCATTTAAATCAGATTCGAGTAAAGGATATAATTTCTTCAGGGAATTTTGCTCGGAAGGGGAGGGAGGAGGTAATCAATCGGCTGTCTACTGGAAAAACTTGCTAATATGCACTTTTGCGAATAGTTGCAACAATTTGAAATTCTGGTCCATATCAATTATATACGAATGAATTAAGTAATCACTTTAAGGGGGGAGTGTATGGAGCGAAGAACTGAGCCGTCCAGTACAGCGCAAATTGCTGACGTTGTTGTGTTTCCAATTGCTCGAAGAGGAGGGCCGCCAGAGGGCAGTTAAGACGGCGCGGGCGCTCGCTGAGAGGATCCTCTCTGAGTTGGTCATTGCTCACCAAAACACCTCTCACATCTCCTCTAACCTCTGGTCGGCGGTACGAGCACGTGGTTGTCAATTCCTTGGACCTGGTAATGTCTCTGTCCATCATACATTGCTACATTATTCATTTTATTTTTTTGCTACCCAGCTGCATTGTAATGGAGCGTTAACTATATCCATCTAAAGGCGCTCGAAGCGCATTAAATTCGATGTTGAAGGGGGCAGACGCAGACGTTCTGCATTTAAATACTGATGGTGGCCTACAGATCAGTTTATTTCAGATGCCTCCGCGTTGAGAGAAGCTGACGATTTTTGGTACTTCAAAGTTCCTTTACACAAGAGTAGGAGGGAGGGAATTAGCAAGTATGAATATTGGGTAGAGATCATGTCGCTTGGATAAAGTATTTCCACAATTCTAGTTATGATTTGGTGACAAGAAACAAGTTTATATTTTCTCATTGTTCAGTTCGCTAATGCACAATATTTTTCTGAGTTAAAAGACCGTTTCCTTTGCCTATAAATCGTTAATATATATTACTTTGTTAATGCATAATGTGCATATTTATGGAAATTCTCTTCTAGAAGAAGTAAATGGCAGCTACATTACGAATGAATTGGATTTGACATCACTGATATGTCGTATATTTTTAGCGATGCAAGAGGAAGTGCTTCGTTTGATATTGTTGACGCTTTCGGAAGGGGCATTGATAGCGCGCAAAACATTGGTGATGTACATCGTGCAAACACTCGCTGAGGATTACCCTCAAGTGTCAAAGACATGTGTTGGACACGTCGTTCAACTCCTCTACAGAGCCAGTTGCTTCAATGTAATCCTCTTTACATTGTCATCTAATGCATGAAACTTCATCAAGGTGTTTCACTGTTTAAAGTTGATTTAGGGGACTGTGTAACATATATACAATTACGAGATCTTTTAAAAATTTGCGTTCGTTAATTCTGAAGCAATAAATCGTAACACATTCTCTATCCCTTCCAGTAGTACACTTTCTGAATGGTTTTCCGAGAACGTCCCCGGATAGCGTCGTTGATGATGTATTCTGAATTTACAACTTCATTCAACACATCGTTGATGTAGCTGGGATCTTCATTAAGCTGTGCAATTTCTACAGGTTGTTTGACTCTCGATAGTTCAACATGTACATATCCTTCCCTCACCCTCCCACCCATGCAACTGCGCAGAAGTGGAAGGGGGAGGGGAGGAGTTGTACGGGCCTTCAATTAAACAGAATGTAGCTGTGACCTACATTTCTGCGCAATTGTACATCTATGTAAGATTTTCGCCACTTTCCTTGTCTGTTCGTCACGTTATCCTGCTTCTTGCGGCAGCTGAAGCAAGTCGGTAGAATGGAATTAATAGGTGATGAAACGTGATGGGGAGTCGTCACTGATGCAGCTGAAAACCGAGTTTCGAGACTACGATTCGTTACGCCGTGAGCATGATGCACAGATCGTGCAAGTGGCGCTTGAGGCGGGTCTTCGTATCTCACCCGATCAGTGGTCTTCTCTTCTCTATGGCGATCAGTCACATCGATCTCACATGCAAAGTATTATTGACAAGGTTCTTTTCATTATTTTTCTTTGGCCGATCGTGTGCTGAAAGCAACAAATAAATCTGTGTGGCTGATACGATATCTTATTTTGCACATTGGTAAGTGGATTAATGTGCATTGTGGAATTTCGCCAGTTATATAAGGTTGCATGCATGGCCTGATGGTAGATGTGGGATTCTTGGGCACAGGTTACCGTCTCGTCTCCTTCCACTTCCCAAGCTTGGAGAATAGGGTTTTTCCGTGGGTCTACATAGATCGATGCAGTTGGTGTGTAATGCAATCTGTTAGCTGTTTATTCACATTTCAACACCTCAACACCACTCGCGTTAAAGCTAGAGGAAGTGTTCGATTAGATGCAATGCTTCATTTACGACAAATATAGATTTAGCCGAAATTCGATTATATCAAATCTGTGAGTTGGAATGTGCGCCTGATATTTGTGCAAAAAGTAGTAGATGTGAAGTATGGAGCAAAGGCAATATATGTGTAACTTGGTTGGAGGTTATTTTATTGAATATGCAAATACATTGACATTACTTTAGTTGATTTGGGTGCTTCAATTTCGTAAATTCTTAACAGAGTCTCGTTGTCAATAGTTTTTCATTTTGGTTATTTAATATTGAAAGACTCGATTTAGGGGGAATATTGCAAGTTGTTTGAATTGATTTGCGCGTGCTGAATTAACATATAGTGAAGGTTTGCAGTTGCAATCACCGCAGGCATTTGGGCAGTTGGTACAGGAATTATTAGGTGCACTACAGCGTAACAACGACCCGGACTCCTTACTACCGGTTATCGCACATCTCGAGCGTATCGCCAACTTCGACCCTCTCCTTACTGGTATTTTTTGCCTTAAATACGTTGACTTATTGGTCATTCGAGTCAGACACGGATATCCATCAGGTTTATTCCCTCTTCCCTGATCTCTTCTCCTGTTCGTTTCCTTAAGATCAAGGAATTTCGCTATATTCCTTCGATCGTATTGAATTTTAAACATTTTATATATATGTGTGTGCCTGATTGTTTATTGTAGCTGTCCAGACGTTATTTCTTGGACGGTTACGAAAAATGAGATCATAAGCGATCGCTATCCAATCGTGCATTTTCGGAATTGCAGATATCGCTAGTAACCATTTTCTCATTTAAGAGCAAGTTTCGAGAGAAGTTCACTAAATTTGAAGGAAGTTGCTTCCGTGTAGACCAGCAAAGACAAGAAGAGCCGCTCATGAGCGTCGTATTCCTCTTGGTGTACACAAGTGCTTGTAAATGTATAATGACTAATTTTTCTGCAGAAGTTCAATTGCTTATCGTTTTAGAATCACCGAGTTGGTCGGACACGGTTGCCATATTTGAATCATTGGGACATATTGTCGACGCTTACGTTCGTTTCATACGTAGAAGGTATGTACTGCTCATAACATGGAAAATGAGAAGGAAAGGTTTCTGCAGAAGGGTACTTCGTGTAGGCAAGTACTATACCATGTTTATTCGCAAAACGATGAGTGCCATTCTTCAACAAGCTACATTTCTGAAATGAACGGCTGCTGTTTGAAATTGAGTTTCATATGCACTGTAGACATATTGCTCTTGTTGTGCATTTCTTTATTGTTTCCCCGGACGTACCTTTTATGTTGCTATTGATATTTTTTTCTGTGCCGAACGTGGGGAGGAGCCTCTGTCACGCAAGTAGTATTTGAAGTTAGCGAGCATTGTTCTCTTACGTCTAAAAAGATTGATGGCGTACTGGAGGTGATTCCTGTAGAGTTTAGACGACATGCCGATTCCTACGTAATGATATCTCAAACTGTAGAAGAACTCTGTAATGGAGGAACTGCGGTGTGGCGCTGTAAACTCGAGGATGCTTCATTGTCAAGGCAACCATTTGGTGCCTTAGGCTCCCCTTAGCAGGAATATGAGTACGCTCGTCATCTTTGCTTTCATCCCCTTTAACTGACCTATTCTGGTGAACTTCTCCTCCAGTCACGCAGATCCACTCTTCTTCATGCATTTCGCCCTTAAGCCGCAGCCATCTGACTAAACATTTTCACGTCGTGTCTGTCCACTGAGTTTTCGGTCGGCTGTGTGGTTGCCTGCGACCGAGAGCTACCCAAGGTCATGGTCTGCCTATGATCGGCCATGCTTGCTACGTGTCCCGCCAATTCGCTTTACATTTGCCCAGTTCCTGGGCCCTGTCAGCAAATTTCGTACGACGACCGATATCTCCGAAAGTGATGGTATCTTGCATATTACACGTTCCCTTGCCCCTTGCATCACAGCCATTCTCTCTTCGTCTGCTTTTGCTGTTGACTAACACCATGACAGGCAAGAATGTGGTGTGGAGTAACCTAACTTTTGTTTCCATCGTTAGGTTGTCGTCGAGAAGTACGTTTCTTATCTTATTAAAATTAGTCTGTGCTGCTCTCTTGCGTCTGCTGTATTCGCTTATGAGGTTGTCGGTGAATTTCAGCGCATTTCCTAAATAGACTTGTTTTTTAACTTCTACATCTTACTCAGGGTAGTTAGTCAGAGGAGATAAAGCTGGTTGCGCTTCCATTTCGTTTTGGACAGATTCATTTCTAGGTCGATGTTCTTGCACTCACTCCGGGGCTGTTCCAGTTTGTCCTGCGATCGTGGCATGCTGTGGACAAGGATAGCGCAGCCGTCTATAAACAGCAAAATCCAGTCGAATGAACTGAAGAGAGCATTTAGAGTTATTGCAGAACCTCTATAAGATTGCATCATCTTGGCTACTCCTTCATAAAGATTCATGTGGCAGGCATCGTTATGAATTTCAATTTCTGTGCTGCAGGTGGCGTTCATCTTATCGACATATTCTGGTTTTATGCTGATTCTGTTTAGTGCCTTGAGTAGCGCATTGGTCTCCTTCGGATCGGACGCTATAGAATTGCCTGCAACTCCTTATATTTTTCTAGTAATTGTTAGGTCACTTATATCTATATAGTCGATCGTTGAGTAGCCCTAATGAAAGCCAGCTTCCTCTCTGCATGTGAGCTGGTTGAGGTCTTTGGTTAGACGGCTTAGAATGACACGCGTTAACGTCTTATATATCTGAGATAGCAGCATGATCAACCGACAGCTGCTGACATCTTCAGGGTCCCCTTTCTTCATTATCAATGTTGTTCTAGACGTCTTGCACGCAACAGGTGTTCTTTTTGATAATGCAGGACCTGCTGAATCGAGCTGTCCGTGCCTCAAAAACGCTCGGTTCCTCCGGCTTTTAGACGTTCGGAGTAGATGTCGCCATTCTCTGGGGACTTACCTACACTGACTCGATATATTCGTTACTGATCGACGTATCTGCTGACTGTTCCCACATTCGCTTCATGAGGACAGGCCAATGGTCGTGGCTAAGCACACTAGGTGTACGCTTATCAGCCATCAAATATCGTCGTATACATCTATAGAGGGCCTTTAGCATCATGCTGCTTTTTTGTTTGAAGTGGTCAAGAAAGTTTATTATAAATATGTGCTCTATGATTGTGGCTTCAGTCAAGTAGAAGCTGCCTACCCTCATAAATTTTATTCCTTCCATCGTTTATGTTCTGCCATTTTCTAAGGTACATGTATATGAATGCCTGCATACTTTTTAGCGGCCGTATCTTTTCTATAATGCCGTTATTGCTTTCATAACTTGCAAAACTAAAGTGCTTTTATTGCTCGAAGCTTTATTGTTTTGCAACAGCATACTTGCTAAGTTACGCTAATCGTTATGATTTGATTTTAGCAACTTTCTTTCAGTTCGGTTTCTATTTGCTGTCTATGAAGAGTTTGCTACCTAGTCGATGATAACTGTTCTTCAGTAGTCTTTTCGTCATTTCTTTAATTTGTTGAATTTTATTCTCTCATATTACTATCGAAATTAATTTCAGGAATGAGCAACGTTCCACAAGTGCTTGTTTGGTTAATTCGCGACGATTGGCGAATGGTGAATATATCATCAACGGGGAGCGATGTAACGATCGACGATATAAAACACGATTTTGCAGGTAATTATTCAACTTAATATTTATTTGTTTACATCTTTCATTGTTTGCCATTCATAAGTTTTATGTTGATGTGAAGTGCACTTGAAGGTGTAGAGATCGATTACGTAGCTCTTATTGTTGTTATTTTCGAATCTTTCGAGATGTTGCTTTGATGCCCAGTGCATTAATCGGACATTAATAGCATCAATGAAGGTTAATTTTGCGGATAAAATGGAACAAATTTTGCTAATCTGGTGCTGTATATGTTGTTGGAGATCAGAGATTGGCATTCAGGTCGATATCGCATTTTTGCATCGAAGCTTTTTTCTGCAAAATGGAATTTAAGAATACGAGTAACGAAAAGATTAATAGATAACATCCGTAATCATTCAACTTTGTCAGGTGTTTTAATTCTATAGGGATAAGGTGCGATTTTTTCTTTATTAAGGGATGCAGAGGCAGGGCGTGCATGTCCCCGAGGTGTGCGTTGTACTTACGCCCATTCTCATGACGAACTTCGGCAGACCGTAACTCAGAGGGGAGGTGGCAGCGTTGCGCGACTGAACGGCAACAACATCGGATCGGGTAGTAGTATCCCTTGCGTACTAAATGTCCCGCCACCAAATCCGCAGCCAATGCCCAGTCCTACGGTGTCAATCATTTCTATGCGAGTACCGCCTCCACCGAACCCAAATGCTGTTGTGATTGATCCGAGGCACCCATTGCGTAAGCTCTTTCATTTTTCTTATTTTATCGACTATTGGCAACCTTATTTATTCGTATTTCTTTTAGCAGCTCTAAAATTCCTTTTTCGCATCAAACAGAGTTTCTGTTATCTCCGATTCCCCTTATTCGTTATTGAAAGTGCGTGGCATTCACCTGAATTGGTGTGTTTTCTAATTGATTTCCTTTGCTGACAAACAAAGCTGCACTAAACAATGCTTTGTAATGGTAAGGAAAGACTTTGCTCCGTTCAGTTTTGCACAGATGGAAAGCGGAAAAACTTTCGAAGATTGATGAAAAAGAAAATTATGAGTAAATTCGTTGGGAAAAATTTTCTTTTAAAGATTTGTCACGCACTGCAATTGGTGATTTTTAATTAATAGCTGTTTTGGGTTGTAAGTGCGCAGTGAGAATGAAACTCGGTGTACTATCGCCGTATGATAGCACATAAGGAATATGAGAGCTGTTCTTTAAACAATGCTCCACAAACGAGTATATAGTAATGTGTGTTGTTGCTACTGTAGTGCTGACCATTGTTCCACTCAAGTAGGCATGTTTCCACCCCCTTCCTTCATTTCCCAATCCTCAGAAAATACTACAGTTTCCGTTTTTTTGCAAAGTTCACGGTGCACTGATAATCAAGTTAGGTTACCTTAAAGTTCTCCTTTCAGTGACCAGCACTTGGCAGCTAATTTGGTGAAAAAGGCACTGAAAGTTTTTGCTTCTTTCATTGACTTTGCCACAAAACCTGTAAGCTTTTCAGTTCTTTCCCATGCTTTTTGGATTATTTCTAATTCTTGCCTATGTTCATTCTTTTGCTTGCGATTCGCAAGATAAAGGCCGAAAATCCACTGCTTCCTTCCACCTACAATAAGGTCACGACTGCGGTGATGTGAGGGGGGGGGGGGGGACGGAGGGATGTCTATGCACCGTTCGAACAAAGAGGGCACTTGAGATCGGAGACAACCGACATGTAAAGAATTTGACTGATACCATCGAGTAGTTCGAGCTTTAGGACCTTATAGGTTATGTTTATTTGATGATTTTTATCGAAAACATTTGTGATCATGTTTATTACTTGAGTATAATAATATAATTTATTAGCTATGAACTGTCAGATCAAATGAATTGGTAATGAAGTTGTTGAATGTTCACTTGTAACTGTTTGCTTTGGAATGTTTTTAAAAAAATGTGAATTAATTGATTTCAATTGCAGCGAATGAGAATGGAGCGATCATGCCGCTATCGGTGCCTGTTGTTCCAGTAGTCATTCCAGGTGGTCAATCTCTAGATCCCAATGTTCCTAACGCCACCATTCCTCTTCCTCCCAATCAGGTGACATCTGTTTTATAATTTATATTCTTTTCATTAGACATCGTAAGATTGTATGAAGCCTTCTGTAGTTTAAAAAAAATCTGCAATTTTACAGAGCCCACTCTGTTTCGTTCTCCCATCATTCTCCTCTCTCTTTTCTCTATACAAAAGAAATTGTTCGGGAAACGTAAGAGGTGAATCGGCTTTATAGGTATAGGACGTTTCCTTCAAGAAGACAAGTATTGTCTGGTCCTTTTCGTTTTTCTCTGCTGTATTATCTGTCTTTTTTTAAAATTTCTCTCTCACTTAAGTTGTTTTTAATGAACTGATAGGGGCATATTTCTTTACTTCATGTTTTGAGTTATCCGATCTGGTTAATATTTATTTGGGATCGCAGAAAACGTCGCTGTCGGCGAAAGGTTTTGCAAATTGGAGGTGGTTTTCTTAAAACTTTGATTTTCAACAGTGTGCTCAGAAAGTTTATTTCTAATCACAAGGCATGCCTCATCATATTTGGGGAAAGATCGATGAAAATGCCTTTTTGTTTATTTCGATCATCGACTTTTGATATTTGACTAATATGGGAATGCCATGAATTTGATGAATTTCATTTTGCTGCTTTTAGATTCCAAATGCAAGGATCGAGCATATGGGAGAACCGATAGCGCCTGCTGGCGCTGTTGTTATGGTTTGCTGTCTTTTTATGTTTGGCCGGATATGATGATAGTACTCTATGTTTTGCGATCGGAGGGGAGTTGTTTACAAAGAAAAGCTTTGATCATTTGCATTGAACCAATGATTCCGGTTTCCTCTCAGTGAATGTACTTTGAGTATTTCGTTAGTTTAGCTTGTCACCTAATTGTTATATGTCCATTCGTCTGCATATATCAGTTTCGAGCTTAAAAAGCAGAAAGGTTCCAAAAATCCTGTTTGGATAGCGCCATTTGAGCTTGATTATTATTCATTGTCTCTATCATAAATTCCATTCGATGAAATGCCTGTCCAAAAAATTTGGAAGTCAGCAAGTTTTGGACATTTAATCACGATTATATGATGAATGAAATAAAACATCTAGTTTTTAGATGACAGTTAATTCATCTCCACTCTAACTCTATCCTACTCCATTCAGACCTTCACCGCCTCTGAAAATATAAAGAAAAAATTGTATGCAGTATTTTAGAGAGTAGAGCACTCGTACGTTAGACACGTGCCAAGATTGTTACTGTTTTCTTAAACCAACTAATGGAGGTAATTAATGAAAAGATGAGGAGAGACACCTCGTTTCCTTTTTTGCTCATTTCAGTGGAAGAGTTTCCCTTCTTTCGTCCTCATATTTCTCACTGTTGCTTCTGACCCTCTATTATGAAGGTTTGTTGCTATGTGCGAATGAGAATGGAAATGAATTATCAAATTGTTTTATGGTTTACTTTCAAATATCGTTTACTTTCGAATGCGATTGAAAAACGGTGGATTTGGTTGAAAAGCTATGTGTTCAATTTTCCAAGTTTCTAGTCCTCTCTCGCTTTCTGAAAGGTGATGCTGGGGTTGCTGAGTTCAGACCACAATACCATTCAAATGCCATAGAGATTCAGAGATAGCTGTTTCTAGTGTTTCATAAGTAACGCTTGATCGCGGTGTGTTTGTTGTGGTTAATGCAGTTGTTTCATTCATAATGGA
Organism: Baylisascaris procyonis; assembly: GCA_037389465.1. Taxonomy (NCBI): domain Eukaryota; kingdom Metazoa; phylum Nematoda; class Chromadorea; order Rhabditida; family Ascarididae; genus Baylisascaris; species Baylisascaris procyonis. The sequence goes on along the minus strand of JAZARR010000154.1, from coordinate 1,391,280 downwards.
TTTAGATGGCTCCTGGAAGTGGCTTGCCGGCTGCAGCTCAACCAGTCATGATGCCGGCAGTTTGGCCAACTGCAGTGACTCACACTCAGACAGTGCCGGCTGCATTGTTGCCTCCCTCGAACGTACAGCCAATGATTCCTGTACCGATACCTCGTCCGCCGCCTTCGCAAATACCCGTTACTCCAAATGGTGCTGGATGGATGCACACATGGTAATCATTCTCCTAACATTTCCTACTAGCAAAATTGTGAATAAGTTTAAGGGGAACGGATAATGGCTGATCTCCATTCGTTTAGTTGCGCCTGTTTAGCTTTATAATTGCTTTTTTTCGCTCGTGATATAAACCGCCGTAACTTGTCGTTTCATCTAAGCGGATGGGTTGAATGCCAAGCATAATTTTACAGTAAGTCATTTCGAAGGGAAAATTCGGAATGCATGGTTGTTGCGAATTATTGCTTACCGCATTATAAATTCCTTCAAGGCCGGAATGTGGCATTTTCTATGTTTTCGCCAAAGAAAGGAGCATATAACCATTGTCTTGTCTGTTTATCTGCTCACATATTTCATTGGGATTCTTATTATTCGAGTGAAATTTATAATATAGGTATCCACAAATAGCTTACAAAAGTCGTTCTTTGGTTTACGTTCGCTTTTTTTTTATACTCCAGATTTCCTTCCTTGTTGAAGCACCCGACTTGTGATCATGTCAGGGATTAATTTTTTTTACAGAAATTATTCACTGCAGTAAATCAGATTGATTTTATGGACTATGAGGTCTATTTCTTGTTAGCCTTACTTCCAAAAAATCGGTCTCATAACCGTTAATTCTGCTTAAAAAATGCTCTTTGTGATATCGAGCGGCATCCATCGTTTCAAGGTGTTGGCAAAAATTGCGAGGTTTACCATTTTGTGTTATAGTGTAGCAGAAGTTGCGACACTTGCCCTAGAAGGTGGTATTTTGAATTCGTACATTCGTTGTCTATGTCAAGCATTGAGTAATGTGCAAGGGCTCATTGCTTGGACAACAACTACCCAGCTCACTGTTGCTTTCGATACCTATAATAAACACACCTGTTTTACTTTTATGTAGCATGATTGCTAACAGGCTATTCTGATTGAATTTTTAGTGGGAATGGTCAACTACTGAACGACGCAAGCATGCAGTACAGTGTGCCTTATGAGTGTGTTGATCCTCATTGGAGAGTTCTAGACGACTCATGCTGCGCTATTCCGTTTCCACCTGCGACGGCTGTTGATGCGGTATTTAAACTTCTATTGTTATGCGATTCATGCTCTTGTTGGAATTTTCTTGAACTTTCAGGCGAGAAATCAATTTCTGTATGTTGCAAGTACTGTTGGCAAAACTTTAGCGGTATTTCCCTTGCAAAATATTCCTCTTCCCCTCCCCCTTCCTTTTCAGGAGTAATAATATTCATGAATTTTGTTTTATCGAAAGAATTCCATGAAAATCATCTTATACGTGCCACGTTATCTTTTCTAACATAAAGATGCCGTAAGCCAGTCATAAAAGAATTTCATGCGCTTTTTTCTGCTTGGAAGATGCTCGATTGACGATTGATAAGAAATCACCGCCAGATCATGCTTTTTGGACTTTTCGCCGCCTTTTTAGGTGTCAGGGTTTTGAAACTGAATCTGTTTTCTCGAAAGCATACCCTTTTAAATAAATTTGTCAGCGATATAAGTTCACAGGCAAACTTTCTAAATTTGACAGTGTTCGATTTATGGTCGTTGATTTTTTGTCACTTTTTGCGTATGATATCCATGTTTTTACGCATTGCTTATATCATCTCTGAGACTTGGGGCATTTCACAGTCGCATTGAAACTCACGGTCTTAGGCATCGTTTCGTCGAGATGCAGTTGGGGAGGCGAGGGTTAGCCTTTACATGTTATTTCCAGCACTGAGTATCCTTAAAGAAATTTTTCAAACATTCACCATCAATTTTTTTTGTCGTTACTGAAAAAAGGTCAACTGAACTTTCTTTTTTTACCACTTTTGTCTTGGTTTTTTCTGCTGCTTTATTCTACGGAATTCGTTAACTTCGTTCCATTTTCGTTTAGGTTACGTGAGAGCTTAGAATTCGGCTTCTACTTAAAAGTGTTTCGCATTTTTGCAGAAGTTCTTTATCCTACATCCGCACAGCTAATAACCGAAAGAAAGATTCAGGTGGGATCGTTGCATTCAACAGATACCTGCATATAAAATATTTTGTTACAGAAGCGATATATGAAAGGTTTGGAATCAGAAGACGAGGAACAGCTTATGATGCGCAGAAGAGAAATCATATCGTATGTGCCTTTTTTCATTCGTCATGAAATGCAGACATAATGTTCCTCATTAAGCTGTTTCAATGGTTTCATGTGTAGGACTCGGTGCATTGGATGGAAATGAAAAAGCTTAAATTCAAACTTACCTCGCAAACCTATACTGGTTAGTCCGTAAGTTGATAATGAGTAGAAATAGCTCGCAAATCGTTGACCATAAGAAACAAAATTACCTGACTGTTTCAAAAGAACAGCCGTCCTTACATCTTTGACAACCGGGAGGGAGTCATTCTTTTCTTCCTAGCAGTGAATGCAATAGGTTCATTATTTTATGTGATGCAGTGAACTTTTTTTGGATTGAGAGTTTATTTTTAGGCGGTTGGCAGATCTACATCAAAGGGGTCACGGAACAACTGCTGGCGAAGAAACGTTAGACGAGGATGATTTACAGAGGTTTCCTTCTTTCCAAGATTTTTCGTCTCTATAGTTGCCATTTTTTTGAAGCGCTTCGATAAGATTTCTCTTCTTTTATGTTCAGTTTGTTTCTTTCTATCTATCGCCTTTTACTTCGTTTGTTCCTGAATATTCGTGCAATATTTCGTAATGCGGAAATAGAGCAAGAAACAAGGAAGCAGAGCTGAAAAGTAGTTTTATTCGAAGCGTTTTGGCAATGTTGTTGGGAAAGCAACGGAGCAGATTTTCAGATCGAAATCGGAATCATCATGCCTCACTCCGTTCCGATTCCAATCTGAAAAAAAAATTAAAAGGATTTGAGTAAAAGGATTTGAGTGTCTGTCGACTTGAAAAAAATATGTCGATTCCTGAGGTGATTCAAATTTGAGAATCTGCGATGGAATAGAGCAACGTTAAATTCAGGAGCGGAGGCATTAAATTATAGATATGAAGAAGTAAGGCATGATTCAGCAGTGTTACGCAATTTGCTTTTGTAAGCATCTTCACTGTTCCAGTCATGTGTCGTATACGGTGGCCAGCTCGGTGCTCTATGACGAGAAAGAGACGACGTCGTCAAATGCTTTGCAGTTGCCACCGCTGCCGCTTCGATTCAACAACACACCGGCGATCGATGATACATTGTATCTTCTTATATAGCATTGTTCCGAATTGTTCTATCGAACACATTCAGCTGATTTTGATATCACTAGAACCTATACGTTAAAGGAAGTTGTGTAAAATAGGAAAATACTATCAGCAGAAACGACAGTTCCTTTAAATCTACGTTATTTTTAGCCTCTTAAACCGCAATCGTGATTGGCTGACCTATAAACTTGAATATTCGGATAAGTTTTATCACTTCGGCACTAATTCTTCGTAATTTACAGTAATCGATAACTGCACATCTGTTAAGGTAATATGCAAGATTATGTGATCACAAAGTTAGTTTTTCCAGAAACCATTTAAGTGAAGCGACAGCTATATCCACCACTGTGCTAACGGTGTGTCCACCGTGTATATGGACCAACGGTGCGACTCCGGCAACCGTACAAGCACCATGCACCATCATGCAAGTTAAGGACACGATTAATCAACCACTACCTACACCTGCTATACAGCGACCTCACAGTTAGTGCAATTAGCCTTTTCTAAAATTGCATGTCTGAAGTAGACACTATGTTTTGAGGTTTATCTTGCTTTGGCAGTATTGCAGAACTAATACCTACAATGTATTAAATTCTATAATGTCATTAAAAACGTGCGGCATCTCAACCCTATAATCCACAAGCACGCCACTTCCTTGACAAATCATCGAACTGTTTTACATCAGAAGCTTGATCGTCCAAAGATCATGTGCATACTGTTGGACTGTTGTTTACTGGTTCACAATATCGTCATACATAATTAATGCACTTTGATTTCCTCAGATTTGAGGGATGAAGTTCGATTCATAGATGGGACTACCCATCCCCCTTCCCATAAAGCCATTTTGGAATCGTTACATTAGTCGGACTAGGTTTGGGCAGAACGCAGTGCAATTCCCGAATGAAGGCGCATGCTGCTGAAAATACTTAAGTAAAAAGAGAGAGGAAACAGATTGAAGTGAAAAGAGGTGAGAATTGTCAAGCAAACGCTGGGTGTTTTCGCAAATGTTCTGACTTTTGAATAAAATGAGGTATTTCTTTGATGGACTACGTGAGGCGATTTTTTCTTCACTTCACATATTTCGCCACTTGACAGGTTTATTGTTAAATCAAAATTTCACACTGTGCATTAAGTTTTAGCTGGCGATCCTTATCTTTTAATTATACTAGCTAAACTAGAGCCCAAGTTAACATGATCGTTTTCGTAAAAATATACTTATATGACTTTCCAGTGCCGCCGTTGTCGGCCTATGAAGTGCAGGATCCGTCTTGCATTGCTGAGCACTTACCACCGGTGATTCGACCGCTGCCCGCAACGCCTCGTGATCCGCAGAATGTGGTGAGTGCGACTTTGGATCGCATTGTGGACGTGCGTGAACGCATGAACGATGTGGAAAAGAACGGTGGTATGGGATGCTCAGTCGAAAAGCAACAACTCAGGGTCGAACTCAATATTGTCAGTCGACAAATCCAGGTATCGTTATTTTAGCAGCTAGTAGCCGAGTGCTGAGTGTTGTTGTGAGTTGCAGTAAAAAATAAGGTAAAAATACCACTTCGCCATGAATCGGTTTATGGTTTATGCTGTGTTTGATAGGTGACAATGATGCGCCTGAAGGGAACGGCATGATTGGTGCTGTTCGACATTCGCATGGTCAATGATAATTTTTGCTTAATGCATCTCAAAAGCCCAGCAAGCTTTTTGCAGGTCTTTTTTTGCAAAGATGTGCTGTGACGGTGCCTTATCTGTGCCTATTTGTAGGTGTGGGCCTCGCATGTGCAACAATTTCAGAAAATTTGCATAAAGAAGAATGGGAGGGAGAGGGGAGAAAGGTAAAGAGGGAAAATGAGAGATTAACTGCAATTGGGAAACGTAATGTCCTAGTTGCATCCTTCTTGCTGTAAGAAAGGCACAGCACCGTCATCAGTGTGGAAGTGTGGAACCTTTGTAATCTGAAATGGAGGGGGGGGGGCACGGTACCCCTTCCCCCTTCGTTGGCTGCGAAGAGGAGAATTGAGTGCATTTTTATCCATAGAAAGAAAGGTGCGGCGTCGTCGAACTTAACGAAAAAGAAGGTATACCGTCCTTATAAACTCACAGATGCAAACAGGAAACTGTAAAGTGCATTATTTTTAATTCTGGGAATTCTTTACCGAGAATAAGCTTTCCAATTGAATTTGAGCTGAGAACTGTAAAAACGTTTTCATTATGTGATCTTCATATCGCAAGTTATTGCGGTTTCAAAATTTAATCTACCTACTCAGCTTGGTCAAGGAAACGGAGGACAGCCCGAAGGCCCGGCAAACTGAGGAAGGGAGAAGAGCGTTTAAGTTCGTCTGTAATTCAGTCATTTATATTTTGTGGGGTTACAGATACTTGATGGTGCCATGAATTTGGCGGTGTGATTTCATTCTTCAACCTATCGCATTCGGCCGAAAGCGAATTTTTAGCTGTCGGTTTATACAGATGGTCAGATAATAAAGAAAGCAAGCAGAAAGGTATGCCAAGTGAGCTAGCGGAATATGCGTTTTTGCGTTTCCGTCTCGGTCCTGCAACCCACTCGGTTCCGTATAGAAAAACATTCGGTTGCATGTAGAAAAACATTTGCAACTTGCCCATTAAAGGTCGCAGTTCTCATTAAATGGGCAGATTTTGCAAGCCATCCGATTGCACGTACCACCAAATTTATATGTGCAGTTGAATAATGGAACTGACCTGTCAGCAGGTGTTTACGCAGTTGGTGATCAATGGGGACGTTATTGTTGTTGTGGTGGTGGTCTACCATGAGCGAGAAATTCCTAGTAAGTGGTGGTGATCTCAAAATTAGATCGGTAGCATACATACTGACAACTATATATGGAGGTATAATCTAATTGTTATTAGATTATAAGGTGAAAGGGATGTTGAAAAGGTGAAAGCAAGCAGAAAAGAACGTTCTAAAAATGATGTTCTATTCTCACCGAGTATCATAGCGATTGGCCGGATAAAGCATATCCTTATTATGTAATATTAAGATGTTATATATGACAGGCACAGCAACAATAGCACTTTGATGAAACAATGAGCAATGAAATCAGATCGTTGAGAAAACACTTAAAAGGCTGGTGCATTAACGATTTGCTGTGTGGGATACGACTTCTAGCTGAGTGTAGTGCATCTAAATAAAGTTGATGCTATGGATCTTCATATTTGTACAATATAATTTCGAGCTATTGTCCGAATATTATGGAAGTGCCAAAAGGGAGCATTGAATTTTCAGTCGCTCGACCAGCAAACGAAGCAATCGTGTCTTCTGCGAGAGTTGGAGGCCGTCGATAAGAAGATCGAGCATCTCAATATACACTGCTAAAGAAAGATTCCATCAAGTCGTTGTATGTGTGGTAACGGTGATGCTCCCTAGAGAGTTACGCACTATGGGGATGGGGGAGGTGAACATAATGGCTGTGGGTAATTTCGATGAATTACATGCGATAGAGTTTTTGCTTCGTATTGAAATCCTAACTGAAAATTCGTTTATTAAATTTCTTAATTGACTTTGTCTTTTTAATACTTTTTATGTGGATTCTATCCACTTTGGTCATATGATGAAGACGAGAGCTATAAATTAGATTGTCTTTTATGGTATTTAATATAAATCGTGAAGGAAACATCGTTTGATGGGAAGTTTATTTTTAGATTGTTTTATGCCCTTTCCACATCATATTTTATTTCCTCATTTCTTCTGCGCATATCGTAAAACTATCGATTCATAGAGTAGTTTACTTCAAACATGCTCACTCCTTTTGAATCCGATTATAAAATTGTGAGATATTCATTTTCGACAATCCTCATGTGTTTAGCATTTCAGGACATAAGATGTTATCTTTTAGACTGCAGTATTCGTTGAGCTATAGTTTTATTGAAATTTTTACACTAGGAAAATTCGAATGTTTAATTGAAATAATAATTTTATAGTGACATTCGATATTTAAGAATCGATAAGAGAATAGCTATTTGTGTGTTTGTTTTAATAGTATTTTGTTATGTTCTTATCAGTGATTATTTTATTTCACAGTGTTATTTTCATTTGTAGTTTGATTGCTGCACTTGCTAAAAGCGCCTTCTTCATTGACTTTCTTCTTTATTTGCATAACATTTTCGAGATTCGCTCCCACTTCACATCATTGTTTCGTTCATATGATTTGCGTTTCGCCTATCACTTCCCGCAGTTAGCCGTTAATAATGACACATTAGAAGAAGCTCGAGCTGTTGAATGGTAAGTATTATGAGTGTTCGATAGGATGAGATTTAATTAGACCATGAGTGTTTATGAGTTCATGCTGACCAGTGTCCTCCAAAGATAAGGGCACACTGCAATTCTTCCGTTTTAAAACGTGCAATTGGCCCAATAAATACCCTTGAAATTTTATGAGACATGCAGACTTTGTTGGTATCACTTAGTGGACGAACTGACCGGCTGGATACCAGGCGAAAATGGGAATGATTTGTTCCTAGCTACTCAATAATATTTAAAACAGTAATTAATACTAGTGAATAATCGAGAACAAATGATTTGTATTTTCGAGGAGATATTTTAAAATAGTTTTTGCATATTATATAAGGAAGCTTACTTATTTTGCAAAATAAACTTTCTATTAGCGAATCGCTCTTTTTTCAAAGACATTCGAGTAGGATGGGCATTTTGTGTATGAGCAAATCAATACTTGTTTTTCAAAATCCTGAGGGTATTTGTCGCAGGATTTATTTGAATGGATGGTTTAAAATTGCTTAGGTATTGCATGATGGGGCAACTTGTCTCTGGTAAAGCGGTTAAGTGGAGGTGATCCGCATAAGTTGGTTTCCTCGATCGTAACGTTTATTTGATGCCATTGTATGGACTGTGTAAACCTTTCAGGTTCTAAAGAGTAAAAGTTATCTATTGAGAGCAACAACGCAATGTTTATGCACTCGTCTTATGTTCGATCCAATTACGCTGTGAATAATTGCCCTTTTTTATTTGATTGTTTTGATTGAATTTCGATAATGCGTTGTGTGCTCTTCAAGCTGAAATTGCTGTACTATTGGCAAGTTGAATTATGTGATGTTTATTTTATCCGATGTTTGCCTGGGCATCAAGTTTGTTGGGTGATGTGAAAGAGCTAAAACCAGTGCGTTTTTGGCATTATCGGTTCGAGTGTCTACGGTTCATGCGTAATTTACCGCTCGAGAAATTTTAAGACCAGATCAGCAGCTAAAATAGATGTTTTATCTAAGATCACGGGAATATTTGTTGCAGTGATATTGGAGAGTACTGAATGTGGCGACCCCATCAGGAATTGTGGTTCGGATGCTAAATGATATGTAGGGAACTTATTCGCATCGTTTCATTTCACATATGCTGACAGTGTATTTGCTAAGAAATTGATTCAAATCTGTCGTGAATACATAGATGCAGGTGAACGCCTTGCTCAACAAACTGTTTCATCCTTTCCTCTTCTTAACCCGACTGACTGCGTACAGTGAGTGGCAAATGAGGTGTTCGACTGATTTGCTAGGAGAAGCAGGAAAAAACCATTTAAATAAGTTTTTGATGGAGCTGTGTATCGTTAGGTTTGGGTAAGAGTAGAATTCAGACCTTCGTGAATTTTGTGAAATTCCGGAAAATACGGTTAGAGTTATTTCAAGAATATTATGGAACTCGTAAATTTGTAAACTGATGGATGTAGAAGAGCACTTGCCGCATATTTTTCGTCACTGTCTTCTTTCAAAGATGACTTTAAAAAATATGAAAGGTGTTGAATTTCTAATGATGTTGTGGAGGTCTAACGTTACGCAATAATGCAAACGAAGATCGTGAAACAGACAACAAGGAAACATGGACAAACAATGTCATATTAAGCAGTCAAAGGTATTGTTTGCAAAGGAGCCAATATTTTCTTTTCTTTCCGCTGGATATCGGCAAGGAGTGTTGCTTCGGGATTTTATTGAATAGCCAAGTACATAGTAAGCGATTAGAAAAAAAGTAAAAACGTTTGCAATAAGGCGGCTAAGATAAGCTGTTGAGGGTTTCTTTTTTCGTCCTGAACGAACAGCAGTTTTCGAGATCGTCGAAGACGTAAAAAAATTATGAACTTGTTCGGATTTTCATTTCATAGGATGGCTTTTGGAGCATAAGAGTGGCCAGACTTTACTGATAAGAAAAGTGATGCAGTTCTTTGATAAGGCGGATGCGAATAATTCCATAAGGAAGTTGCGGTAGTTTAGTACACAGTAAAAAATTTGCGATCCTGAATGGGACCAATACTCTACGAGGGAAACCTGCCGAATGATTGGACAAACGGGATGAGACTATTTTTTGAGAATAAGAATGCAGAAACAATGATAAAGCGCAACGCTCTATATGCGAGTGAAAGAGGCACAAATGGATAAACGAAATTTTGGAAGTGTTCGTTGTGATGCACGCTGGGTATCCACAATCGAACAACGATAAATTTGCTTAGACAAGGGGGATAGATTAGTGCTGTAAGCGAGTGCCGCCTTTCACAACATCCGTATAGAAGAGATTGCCCCTCTCGTTCTGTTCCAGTTCAATTGACTCGAACAACGCTTTGAAGTTGCCAGCACCAAAGCCCTGAATATATTTAACTCTTTCGATTTTTCTTATCATTACATTTGTGATATGCTACATTAATCAGTTAAGGTTATCGAAAGCAAGAAAGAAGTAATCGTGCACTATTTTCAACTCTCCCATATGCTGCCCAAACTGAGAGAATCTGCTTAAGTTTAGGTGGTCCAGAAGGTACTATTTCGATGGGTGATTCTTTCACCCATCTGCCTGCTCGTCCTTTTTGAGGGTTCACTAACCGGCCCTTCTTTGGGAGGTAACCTATAAAAGGTGAAATTGTGTTGGACTCCTCCCCCCTCTCCATCTAGTCGAACAGCTCGTGTGTATGTTCTAAACGGAGAAGTGCTTAATGAAAGAGTGGAGGGCGGATAATTGATGCATGCAATGTACCTGGTGATTATGCCGTTGGATAATTTCGATGAAAAGTGTTGGGCGATCCTGACAGGGCTTCGAGAAAATCTGTAGTAGATAGCCCTTTTCGTCATAATCAATCAAGATATTTAATTGCTGTAGAGTGTCGATGTCCTCTGCGACCTGCAAAAACCTTTGAATAATCCGGTCGTCAGCTATGCAGCAATTATTTTCCCATTATACACACAGAGCACAACGATGGTTGATTTCCTGGAGTAAAAAGACATTAGTATCAAACGTTCTAAGGTAAATGCATTGGCAATGAACGGTTTTTGGAAACATCTGCAAATTTTTGCAAACGTTTGGTACAGCAACAACATAAGTGTTTTTATCTATCTGTAAGCTCATTTGTAACTTCAAATGGTGTCATTTGATGATGAGTTCGTGGCTACAGCATATCGTAGATTTTACTCGATTACACAATTACTTTCTTGTTAAGAATCAGCTAATCAGCTGTTCATATTCATATACTTCTATATGTTTTCCCATTCGTAGCTTTGAAATAAATAAATAAATAATTTGGTGGACTAAGCTGTAAAAGGCGCATATCGCTAAGTTGACTTGGTGCTCTTCATCTATTATTAGTTCCTTGCAGAGCACGTAAAAATGAACATCAGAAGATACCTTGATCTTGGCGTTCTCGAGATTCTTACGAATAACAGCGTAGTAAGTGTCAGGGATCGACAAAAATTCGAGTCCACGTGCGCGAAGCGCTTTTATTGCGCATATAATATCGGGGGTGTTTAACGCAATATGCTGTATACCCGGACCTCCGTAGTAATCGATGAATTCCTAGAAACACATTCGAGCATACAATAACAAACAGTGATAACCTCATGAACAGCACTTTCGAATGAATGAGGTGAACAGAGTTTAAGGTCAGTCAAAACCTAATCTTCCTGAATTGAAAATGAAAAATTCCTGGATTGAGGCTGCCAAATTGCAAAAAGCAAATTTCTCGAGCAAAAGAGCGGCACACGGAGCAACATGCAAAGTTAGTACTTGTCTGAATCGGAAACTCGCATCAGCAGACACAGCTTGGATAGTGGCGCCATGCATTCCAATAAATTGTAAGGGTGGCACATTCCATCAAATAATCATTTACTTGTCATCATCGTAAATGATAGGAAGTACTGCTTGTAATAATCGTTGCGATGGACGAGATATATAAATCGTGCTTTCCTGCTCTTTCCTTTATTTGCCCATATGAGGCCATTTTCTATTCCAACTCAGTGATAATGCTCATAGCCAAGGTAATACGAGAGAATGATGGTACCTGAATTTGGGATACTGCACGTCGACCACTCGCGGGTTCATTGATCGGCATTTTAATCGTTTCTTCGGCGTTCGTTACAACAATTGATCGGAGTGCTGAATATTCTGTATGGATCATCGTGTCGTCTACTGACCAGAACCTGTATTTCAATAACTTCTAAGCACTATGCAATGAGCTGAAAATTTCAGAGCTTAAAGTGGTGTATGTAAAACCTGTAAAAAGGTAGATAAAATGAAGCTAGCAGAGCTTACACATATATGTCATTTCTATGTCAGAGGACTCGAAACTTTTTGGTGAAAACAAAATTAACCTGTGAAATTGGAGCACCTTCTCATACCATTCGGCCACTGATTCCATCTGCAGATCGCCTTGATTGCCAACGCAGTGGTCGATGAACCTGAGGTCGGCTTTCGGCAACGTGTCAAAAAAATCTGCTTTCAAGTGGTGCTTCTTGAAGCCCGGTAAGAATAGGCCCTTGTAAGCTTTACGCTCGATAAGCGTGTGTACTGTATCTCCATACTGAAAAAAAACAACAGAGAGCATTGGTTTTCGGACCATTGCTAAGAAGATGGCGGCTCTCAGGGATTCAAGCTTCGCCATCTGCAGAGTGTACCTTCTTCTTCTGCAATGTTTAACAGACTGTGATCTTTTATGGATTTTTACACGATCGGATGGCGATGAAGAAATGTTATGTAGGATAAGTTAAGATCTCAGAATGAAAAAAAAAATCGGAAAGATGAAAAACAATGACGTTTCATGATATCGCAAAATATAACATTGCCAACTGACCGTCTGAAGAGTGGCACTTTTAACGGTGCCATTTTCATCGCTTTCTTCGGTGATTTCTTTGATCACCTTTGCACCGCTTTTTTTCGCATTTTCCACGATCCGCTCAAGATTATCCACCTCGAATGCAACATCCTTCACGCCATCGCCGTGTTGCACCAAGTGAGCACCAATTTCTTCGTTTCCAGGTAGCAATGGCGATTCGAATACAAAAATTATCTGAATTTATTGAAATTGACACCCATATATTTGTGTATCACATAAAACTAGAGGGGATTCTAACTGAAACATTTCACAGAAACTTCCGGAATCAATACTGATCCATTCTGCAACAGAACCGACCACCGCAGCAGATAGGGTTAAAGAGTCTTCCTCTTCTCAGTGGTTATGACAAGTAGGTACTAAAGGCAGCCATGTATGCTATTTTATTCAAACATATCAGCCATACTTCCCTCTTCTTTCATTGTACCTCAGTGTTTCCAGCGATGAAATTCCGAGTAGTTTTCTACGTATCAAAAGGATTGATGATGAGTGATTTAACAGAAATTTTCTGATTACAAACAAATATCACCTCACGAATACCAATTAAAAGACTGGGATTGCGTCTCAACTGGTGCCTTACCGAATACTGGAAACGAAAATTAAATGGGCACCTTATTTTGACGGATGGCGTGAGATGCCACCACTCGACTACCAGTTTCAAGACCCTTGTACGCAAACGGTTCGAAGCCGTAATTTGTGCAATACCAGAAAGCCGCCTGAAAAGCATCTTAATCAAATTGGCAAGCACCAAAAAGTGGTCGTAACCGTTTACTGCTTAGGAGCAATTCAAAAAGAGCCTGCAAATATTGTCACTTCCGTGTTTTCCCCAAAAATATCAACCTGCGGATAAAGAACGCAATTACTCCCCGTTTAGCTAATAAAGCGCTCCTTTATAGGAATTCGTCGTTCTTCCTGTCGCAATTTGTGATCAGTGCATAGTTCTGAATAAGATCTAAAGGATATAAATCTTATAGATTTTGAGAAAGAAATTATTAAGCAGAGAAAAAGATTGTCATTGAGTACCTAAGCACAAAATTTTTGCAAAACATTGCCTGAATATACTTTAGCGATGGCATGAAAAAACCAGTAGTTTTCTGTTTATTTCGAGGTGTACTTTGTTTTGATCAATCATCGAAAGTGCAATTCTTTTACAGTGTTGTTGAGATTACTAATAGAGTCTTCTCATCATATTTTCCACTCTAATACCGATCGACAGCATCAAATGATCTTGCACAGTGATCGTTTTTGATCGGATAATATTGTGACCTTTCCAACGTAACCAACTGTATTCATCCACAACGTACTCTTAACGCCTGGATACTATATATGGAAAGATAGGGGATAGTGCATTACCCTATCGGCGAAAGTACAGCTGCTGCCAACTGAAGTTAAAGTCTCTTTCTATCTTAAAATTAAATTTTTGCGATGTTTGGCGAGGAGTAGGCGCTAAACTTAAGAATATTAGATGCCATTTTTTGAAACAAATTTTCTAGAATTCTCCAAAAATATGCTAACAGTGCGATTCTTTGGTTCTGTTCCTTTCGAGGCTAGCACTCCGATGTCTCTTTTAGCTCGCTGTTTGCTCCCTCTGTAAGCGGTGATCTATAAACTGTGGGTCAACTGCTTTCGGGTACAGCAGAGAAGCGGTGACCATAAGACGGAGCAAATTCTCTACAAATCCCTTAAGGCGAGGGTCGGTGCGTAGAAAAGGAGAGCATATTTTCTTACAGGAATCAGTGTGCTTCTAGCTTTCCACGTGAGGCTTCTAGTTTCCCATGTTCTTGCAATGGTCGGTTCAGATTGTAGCGGTGCGAAGTCGCGCCGCCAAGTGGCTCAGGCTGGAGGCGTGCCCCGTGTTGGTTGATGCGGAGGTATCACTATTCATGGCAACGCTCTGTCAGAGCGGCTGCCCTCCTTGCCGTCTTATTATGCCCTGCACCGTTATTGTCGTTGATTTTATTGGTGCTTGATATGAAACTTAACTTCTCGTATTGGTGCCAGGTTACATAGCACCTGGTCGATCCTCGAAAGAGAAGGGATTTGTGAATCCCTTAGGGAGAATCAAGGAAAGGCAAAACAGGGTCCAATGTCCACATTACATTTGCCTCCTCCACTCAACAGCAGAAATAACTCGCGCAATTTTCTAACATCTATGCCCGCGTTGTCTTATTAGCCGAAAACTAATATCACCATCTGCGTAAAAGCGGTGTTGTGAATACAAGAATGTATAGAAAAAAGTCACAATTTTAAAAAATGAACTTTACCTTTCTGGTCTTTGAAACGTAAAGGCAAATGAAAGGTTTGAACTCATACAAACCGCAAATTTTCTTAAGCGTTTCATCAAGAAGGGATCTTAAAAGACAGAAATATTCTGGGTTCAGCAAACACAATTCCAAAGCAATGAATCCCATATGTCATTTTGAGAATGACAGCTCAACCTGTTTTTAGCTGTTGTGTTGGTTGATCTTTAGATGAAAAGACGGCAATTATGAAAATAGAATTCTAGTGGGATTTATTAGACGATCAAAGACCAACGATTAAAGCACAAAAAACTTGAACGGAACAGAACCTGCTTCGCGTTGCCGACCCAGAATCGAATATGATCAAAACTGATGAATCTTCCTTCCGACTGTTTAACGTCGTGTTCGTTAGCGGAAACCTAACAAATGAATGCGTTTACAAACAATCACTCAAGTGCAATACAGTGGAATTATTTCAGCGATGCTGAAGGGTTCTCTCAACGAGTTTTTTCTTTTTTTTTCAATGAACTGGTTACGTAATTTGATTAGAATTGAATGGTGTAAACGAAAAACAAATTTTTACGAAAAAAGACGAATTGCTCAAATAGCCAACGATTCTTTCAGAAGAAAATTGGGTCGCATAAATCGTTTGCCACTTCTTTTTGAGAAATTTAGTCACTCATATCTTTGGAAGAAATCAGATAGCACCAAATGGTTTAACAAGAAGAGAACAAAGCACTAATTTTTGCAGAAATTATTTATTATTGTCGCGAAGAGAGTGGCAAAAAGGACGCTGAATGCAACTCTGACAGATCATTTAAATTACCAATCAGTCGCCTTCATGGTGTCGTTCAAAACTATCAAAAACGTTACTTTGCCCTTTAAAAATTAGAAATTAATCGCATCATCTGAATTTTTGTCATTTGAGCCAACCTTTGGTGTTCGTCTACCTTAATGCCTAATTTTAACTATTTTATACTGATCTGGAATCTTGGAGCAAATTAGACTACTTCCAAGGAAATTAGACCAAAGGAATTAGATGTACCTTTACAAAACGGAAGTGACTTCGAGGAGATGGTTTAGGCTGCCATTGAAATTGAAAACGGCAGTATATTCCAACGTAAATGAGGATATGTGTATCTTTGAACAAGTGGTAAATTAGAGTATAATCACCGAAATCCTCACTTCCCTAATTTTAACACACTCTTGCATATCAAGCGTTCTGAAATATCAGGACTCGACGTGCTAATACGCTAGAAAACAATCAGCGATTAGAAGTAAGGACTCGCATTCGACAATATAGGAAGTCATAGCATTCGCAACTTTGCAACACATGTTTCAGGAGGAACAACAGAGAAAGGAAGCTTAAAAAACAGAGAAATATACTAGCTTCCCAAACGTCAAGGTCTTTCACGGCGAACGGTCATTTCATTGCCCAAGGTTACAACTCAAGTTTTTTAGTGGAACTAAAAAAGGTCGATGTGAAATTTTATTGCGATGGGACGCAAAAATCGTCAAAAAGAAGTTCTGAGATTCTCAAAGATGAATTGTAAAGCCCTCCATCAATGCACAAAAAAGTCGATGTATTTTACATTGCTATGCGATATGTGCAAAATAATGCAATAGATTGTACTCTCGAGTAGAACTGAAGCGAACTCGGTAGTAGAGACTTGCAAAAATTGTCGAAATCGTGTTAACTTTGTGAAATCCCCAACTCTAAAAAAATATCAATTTAGAGATTATAAAAGAACTAACCATTATCGCAGACCTGCGTTGTTGTGTCAACGTTCTATAGTAATATGCCTTTTCGCCTGCCGGTGGCGTTGAATACTAAAAGGCGGGGCATTACAGAGCGAGGCCACGTGAGTGGTGGTATCTGCTCTGTGGTAGTCAACATGGCGATGCACTAGCACATCTTTTATCACTGCTCTCATCATAACTCAGCTACCGATCATTTATCACATATCATGAATTGACATATACGTTTCGTCGCTTTTATCACTGTGAACTCTTGCAGCCATAATAAATACAAGATCTTCCGCTATTCGATCGGTTCAAGCACGGATTATGACCATTACGCTTCACCTCTTCCTCATTCTTCTCGAAGTATCCCACTGTCAGCGGCATCCCGAGTTCCTCGTTCATCGTCACTGTTAGTTTCCTACGTCCCCGTTTATTTGGTCTTATATAAATAAAACTGAAAAATAACACCAAATGCTCGAACGGTCGCTATGGGATGATGTGCAGTTGGACGATAAAGTCTGTGCTAGTGTTCATCTACAAAGAACGCCTTTATATAGTGCTGACCGGCGTCAAATGCCCGAAACCATTTGCAAACTCTGTCTGCAATGAAACGAAGTGTCGTCATGCCGGAGAAATTCCAAAAGAGATTTGATGCACTTATCCAAATCGGATGCCGGTGGAAATGCAATTCAACCATATGCACATTCTCCAACCACTAAATAAGGCCGGTTGATGTGATTTGCTTCAGCTAACCCGCTCTCTTTTTAGATGTGTTCACAATGCTCTGACGGATCACTTTTTCGGCTAGCATTGTGGACTAATCTTTTTGCGATTTCAGTATGTTTTTCAGCCCTCATCTTTAAATATGTCCTAAGGCGTTTCAAATTCCATTTTCAGCAGCAACATTCATCTCAATCCTGCCTGACAACGAGTCATCCTTTTCTGCATGCGTGACAGACAATACCTTGCAACGCGTCGCTGAAGCAATGCAAAACCCAATGTCCAAACCCCATAGGAAAGCAATTTTATAAAGGGACTTGAATAACTAGTCTAGTTTTCAGCCATCACCAATCGTTCATCGTCTGATGCTGTCTTTAGTGAATGGACAGTCCAATTGCGCGAAAATTTTTTTGTTTCAGATAGATTCTCGTGAAGGAAATACGTTCGTAGCAGAGGAACTCGTCGACATTTTTTAGAATCCTGCTTGAAAACTGAAAATTCCTTTCGAAAATCTCTTTAATTTTATATCACTTGGAAGCCGTCGTGTCCGCTTTTTTCAACTCGAAAGATTATATTCCTCCAATTCTTTACGTCTCAAATTACAGACATCTGGAATCAACTTCCATTAAATATGACGGATGCGCATAATGTTTTCGCTTTCAGTTTCTTCTTCAAGTACATTGCATTTCTCATTTTTTATGTTGCTCTTCCTTCATCGTGCATGTGTTACTGCAAACTTGTACAGCTTATCCGATTTTGCACAATTATAATGCCCTTTTATTCCATTCTAATAATGCAATTTTCTTCACCATCGAATGAATAGAGGACTTTACTATCATTAATATCTAGATGCACATTTCGTTTTATAGTCAACAAAGTTAAAAACACCGAAGTGCGGTTTGCGGTACACTTCACGCACAATGCACACAACTTGCAGATTGTTATAACTTGATCACGCAGTTAGCCAACCGATTATTAACGATCAAATCGAGGTGAAGCCTTATTGGTTGGTAATCATCAGAACTCTCAACTCATGGAATGAAGTCGTCAATGTTTTGTTGCGTTACAAATTACTTCCAAATATGAAGGCATTGATTCGTTGAGCAGACCGGTAAAAAAGTGTAAATATTGAATATTTCGAATTGATGACTTGAAAACAAATTTGCGTTTGAATGAGAAAGACTTTCAATAACAAATCAGCAATAGTTGTTGCTGTGAACGGCCATTACATCGTCCGCTGCATTCTTGTTTCAACGCTTGCCGAAGATAACACAAAGGACATCTACGCACAAATGCACACCCCCTTTCAATTATATCGACAATTACTGTTAGGTTTAAACTGTACCTTATTAAATGAGTTAAATGGCCTTGTGTAAGACCGCTAAACCAATCGATTTCTTTGCGTGTCTGCAATTAAAGTGATGTGACAAATCATTCTCACTCAAATTATACAGTCTCCATAAAGCAACAACAACTGTTTGACTCTAAAAACGACAGTCTAACATATTTGTCAAACGCTCTCGAAAAAGAAATCCAAGAAGCGGGACTCGCTAAAATTTCTTGCAATTGTGAAAAACACATCTCTTCAGCGATAACATATACGGCATATTATTTCTTACGTTACTGTGATTTCGAAAAAAAGCTCCTGTGTTAACCTTTCTTTCTGGACGATCAAGATTTTACGTGGGTTCGTGGAAAATATCTGTGCAGACAACATGTTCCAAGCGGCTACGCCCTTCTCTATGAAGTCCTCGTCGAGAACTTGGGTTGCGATCCTTCGAGTTTCACGTCGACGTCTTACCGCCTGACCAAATCGCCCTCCCGCGGCAAAATCTTTTCCTTTCCTCTGCAACGATACTCACTCTGGTCCACAACCACTTTTCCCCTTAATTCTGGCGCTAGCGTTCCCCCAGCTCCCAAACTTGCTACCTGGCGACCCAACCGCAATGTAAGGTTGCGCGACTTTCGTTGGCCAACCGGATTCAAAGTACCAACTAGCGACCTCCTCACGAAAGTATCTTCGGCACAGCACTCTTCTTTCCTACTGTGCTATCTTTGTTCTCGTGGATGTAATACCGCTTTTAGGACTACGTCCAAGTCGACAGTTATGTTCGACCCATTAAACCGAACCAACATCACAACGATAGGCCAAACCTGAAACGCTAGATGATAGATGTTCAAGAAGCGCTCGTACCCACCTAACTAAGAATGATATCATTTTTACACAATTCAGAGTCAAGCGGTTATTAAAACGGAAGTTTATTGACAATAACAGAACTAACCAAAAGACAAAACACATTTAAACACAAAAGGCAGTTGCAAAGATTTTGGTGAAATATTCCGTCTTCAATGAACGCGACTGCACAATCATCACGCAGATGTACAACACCGTGCAAGAGATTACAACTGACCAACGCACATACACATCCTGCACAATTATTACGGCCCGAAACATTCGAAATTTTGAGAAGAGAAACAGAAAAGAATGCTCACTGCATAGAGTAAAACATAAGCTCGGCCTCTGAAACATGAAACGTCGAGGTACTTAATATGAAACGTAATTTGCAGCATACCAATAAGTTCATGAATACACTCAGAAGTCGATGGGTTGATCGTCAGGAATCTCGTCATCTTGTTGCTCATCTGCCTCGTCAGTGAAAAATTGTTCGATAATCTTATAGCTGCACTCATAAATCCTCGTGTTCTCATTCTCTTGCAGCATCTCCAACCTGTCTAGACCACCGCAACTCTGCAATTAAAGGCAATAACCATCAAAAAAGTCGCCAACATCACTTCCTTTCAGAAATTTCCAAATTGCATACAACTCAATCTGAAGTTCCAACCAGGCCATTAAAATGTGGAACTTTTAGATCTCGTGAAGTTAACTGAATTATTTATTCAAAGGAAAGCAGCGCAGAATTCTTCCTTCCATCCTCCATCCTGCGACCACGTCTTCGAAACTAAAACTTTTCGTCTTTCCAAATAACTCCCGTGTATATGAATTATCTGGAGCCAGAAGAGCACGGCAGTGTGCTAGTGGAGAAAAATAATAAAATAAGCACAACAAGCATTCATATTTTAAGTGACCCGCCTCTCAGTACGAATCTTCTAATCTACGATGTTTCTGCGATGAGACAACTGGGAGCTAGGAATCTGCCACTTTAGCGCAAATTCATATTACTGGGTCCCACATCCTGTCTGACGATGTCTGATAATATAGTCAAACTTATAACACAGGGATGAGCTGAACTATTCCTTGAGATAAGAAGAACAGACTTAAAATCAGCACAACAGTAAATTTTTTCCTGGTACGTCAAATCAACCGTGCACCAAATGCCATACCGAACGTACCGCTCCCCATAACGCTTTTATGAGCCTTTGCAACCTTGCTTTTCCACTGTTATATTGTAACACGTTACGGCAACTCCATATACGCATACTTGCGTGTGTCCGGTAGCTTTGACCTGGGAAGCAATGAAGCTAGCGTCCCGAAACTTGATAGGTGCAATTACATTGTAAATGGCTTTTACCACTTTACGCTCATCCGTCAACTTCGACAAGAACTATACACACTTAGATAGAAATTTCGGTTATTCCACACCAGGTAGATCTTAATTTTACACCGGTTAGGTCACAGATTATGTAAAGAAGCGGGACAAAGCAGCTACTTCTTTAGTATGCTTCTCTGCAAGCAGAGCCATGCGTGCTTTTGTCTCTTATTCACCAGACCAATGAGATCTACTGTCATAAATTACCAAAAAACGTAGAAAGTGCGAAACAATGCCTTCACATTTCGACTGATCTAAGTACCCGCAAAAATCAATAGAAGTTTGTTCTTCTGTGCCCGACCGGCGTGAAATGTAAGCAAATTTTTCCGCTTTCAAATGACCACAGCTTTTTGGAAACCGATGGACGAGTGTGGGATATGATAAATGAGATCATGCACCGAACTTCATCACTCCTCTACCTTTATTAACTCTCCAGGTAAAATTACGGGACAAAGAAAAAATCACATAAAAAACATGCACGGACATGCACAGACACACAGAGAGACACAAACACAAAAGAGATAAATTTTCAGAGACGATTGTGCGAACGATCTAGCAAATTAAAAAGGACGTAAGTGATTTCACATTTTTGCTACTTCCTTATGAGCAAATATAAAACTCGATTGGCTGCAAAATGTACTCGTGGGTCACTTAAGTCACTAAACTTTTACTTCGAAGTTTACAGACCAGTTTCGAGGTCGCACAGAAGGTCGCTATGTGCGCATTACACCTCTCCAATTTTGCAGCTTCAGCAACATCTGTCACCGAATCGAAGCAATCGCATAGATATATAGACAAACACGCATACATACATAAACAAACGAAGTCGGCTTGAAGTGAAGAATAAATAAAGATTCAAAAAGGAGCATAAGATACGTTTAAGCAAAAACGGAACTACGCCGACCTCAATTGAATCCTCGATCTGCTTCAGCCTGTCCGGATATAGATTCTGCGCAGTCTTCAAAACGATAAACAATGTGTCGAGCAAATTACATATGAAATCTGCGTTGGGCACGTCCAGAAGATTGCACAATACAGTGATATACTCGTCTTTGGACAACTCCATCACCTGTGCCGAAGAACCACCGTGCGCCAAATTCGACACTGCCCAGCTGGCTTCGAATTTCGAACGGAAATCACCCTGTAAATCTCGACTTTGACAGCAACGGCAGCCCAATTCTACTCATTTCAGCACCAAACCGCATAAGATGAAAATGAGTCATAACTAACATCAATACCCATAGGTCCATCAGGTTTTTTCACTACCTTACTTGTTTAGATTCGTGTTTGGTAAAATAACAGCCATTATTTACAAAATAATACTATTTAAATATATTTTTCACTTTACTGATGTATCCTTGTTGCATTTAGATCACTTTGAGCACTCTTTTGCATCACATGTTGGTTATTTCGAAACATCAGTCCGCCGACCTCTGTAATAGGATTGCCTCTTCAGTGCCCTAAATCCACTGATCATGCACGTTTCGTCTGAACGCAACGCGAAATTTCAATACCCGCCTACTGGCTTCTGAAATAAATATACAAACACATATTCCTTAAATATAGTGCAATCTTAAACAGTTGGCAACGTGATGCACCGCAAACACTTCGGCTTTCAGTGGTGACAAAAAGCCGAAGCCACTTCCATTGAATGCTCTGCATGATGCACTGCCAAAATATATTAGAGGAAGGAAATGAGAAACAAACATCACGAAGTGCCATAAACACTGTGGAAAGCAGATGAGCATCGAGCACTGCCTGTATCTGTGCATGCGTGCCTGCAATCACATTCGACAGCAACCAACAGCACTCCTTCTCGATGGACAGCGACTTTGCGCTACGAATCACATCCTCGATGCACTCCAATACACCCGCGTTCACAACCATCTTAAATAAAACTGTGTCTCAAAACATGTGCGCATCGGTTAGATCAGAATATACCAAATATGCTGGATGTGGTGGTGTGACCATTTGTGAAAGGGTAGAGAACGAACTGAGAGAAGAGAAGCGATGCCCTCGCTTATCAATAGTTAAGGACGATTCATACTAAATCATCGGCCGCTGCCTTGGGGATTATAATCTAAAACTTGGACATGAATATTTTTCAGTAAGGCGTGGGAAGTAATCTGGCCTCTTTCACTTCGCATCATCAGCCACCCAAACTATTACTCACTAATATATGGTAATCCCGGCGCACACCACCACAAATAACACAAAAACCTTTCCACATCCAACCTCATTTCTCGACAACCTTCCTAAAAAACCTTTAGCTTGTATCACGAACTTTTCCCACTTGACAGTAGCATCTGAAGCCCCTACGTGCACCCGAATAGTCTGTTGGCACGTGAACATGCTAACCTGAGTTAGATCATCGCTGCCGGTAGCGAAATTGCCGAAGACGCGAATTGCTGGTGCCACTTCAGCATCATTGCCAGACTGCACAAGTGGCATTAAAGCAGGCATGCAATTTGCGTCACCAGCCACTTTGATCTGCTCATCAGAACCGTCAGTGAGGTAGCTTAATGCCCAGCATGCGTCCTGACGCACCGGATTGTCCTGCAATTCATAAATTTCTGCAATCTTTTCAAGACTTCAGCATTCACGGCTCGTCATCCATCCCACTGCAGACCGTTAATCCACAAGAAAATTTAAAATTATCCCGGATTGCAAAATATCAATGAGATTTCGGAAAGAATCCCATATCATGGCTAGTAAGAAGAAATTGAAGACAGAATATTACACGGAACTCATATACATCACGCAACAAACTGAAGCATACTAATCATGGCACATCCTCGCTTTTGGTATACAACAAAACCATAAAAAAGAAAGAAAGAAAACGCTAGCCTTATGCGATAAGAGCTTGACAATAGCTGGAGCCAAACGATGGAGCAAAACGATTGGGAGAGAAGGCTTCTTGTGTCTGCAAATGTTTGAATAGGTCCATGCGATAGTGCGCGCAAATTCTTCTGAGAGTTCTTCAATTTTCCCGATCACGCAATCAAGTGCTTCCAACACTCCACATTCGATTGCATGATCACGTAGCTGAGCCGAGTCACCGATCACGTTCGCTATTGCCCACAATGCCTTCAAGTATCGTACATGATGACACGCATGTCTTCTCAAAAATGAAGTAAACATAGCTACATCACTTGAGCCTGTTATATGCCTTTCTTGGCTTTTTTGCCTATTAAAGCCTATTAAATGAAAAAGTTATGAAACAAGCTTAGTCTACACTATGCAAATATATAAAAAAGCCAACAACAACCTTTGAAAATACATTCTGAGGCATAGCTTCTCTTCCGGTAGTAGATAACGGCAGCATTCAAACTCCACAGTCTCTGTTCAAATGATGAAAGTTGCAGCAAGTGATCTTAGCATTCCCTAACAACAGCGGTGCTAATAAAGAATTAGCAACCCCGTATACCTATGAAATCAATGAACTTTTTCCAATTTAAGTCATTCATCTGATGGGTAATGCCATTGTCTTTGACCACCGTCTTATAAGGATTTCATACTTAATTACAGCCATAAGTACGCCACTTATTTAGTTAGTACTTATAGACTACGTTAAGCATAGCACTCAAAAATACTGCACCTTGCAAAGTTTCCATATAAGCTAGATATTAGAAACTGTTATCATCAAGGCAGGATTTATTTGAATAAACTTCCGTTACGCCAATGGCAGCGCTGTTCAAGTGGAGTGGGAAGGTGGAACGAGGCGCACTGTGGCTACTTTAACAGCTGGAAAAACAATACCTTTCTCAAGCAGTAATTTCTCAAAAATAAAAGCGAGACGAGGATGCGCGGAATTCAGTTTCTTTGATCCCATCAAATACATGTAAAGTTTCAAAATGTTCCTGAGCTATTGATATCGACAAGGATTATGTGCATGCGATAACTAGATTCGCCAACCATTGGACCATCTTCTCACTGCATTCGCCCCCATTTAACAACTTTGCTAAAAGTTGCTCAAATTTCAAAGAAACAAAACGAACCTGTTCGGCGAGTGCCTTGTTTTTGGAGTAGCACAGTTGAACCAATGGAGGCAATGCACCCTCATTGACTACGGCAACTGTCTGCTCAGTTGTGCCCGATACAATATTCGTAATCCCCCATGCTGCTTCAAATTGTACTTTCTCGTCCTTAACATATAACATTTAAGATAAACACATCAAAATACCAACATAAATATCCCTCTCCATTTCCAAACCATAGCCTGCCCCATGAAATTTTCCTACGAAAATGGAAAACATCGAAAGTCTCTTCTCAGCAATTTACTAACAGTATTGAATTTTATATAACCATTTACGACTACAATTTTAAATAATCAAGACAAATAACACAAAACAAACCCACAATTATCGGCACCATAAGTTTTACTCGTTGATTTAGCCTTACAATTAATTACTTTGCTTTGTTGTCAGAAAGAATATTCCGACATTCAACTATTTCATATTATGCAACATTGGAAACTAACAAAGTTATCTGCAAACAGAGCGATAAGTGACCTCATTTATTAATCTTCTCATGAAAGATTAAACCAGCTTCATCAGGAAGTACATGCTCGTGGATTTATAACTATCTAAGGCAATCAAGCATCAATCATTTACCGATACGGAAAGTGCTTGAACGAGTGCAGTAACGAGTCCAGACTTGATAACTTCGTCGATTGGAGGCGTTTTCGAGCGTGAAAGAAGACGTCTTATAGCCTCAAAACAGCAACGCATTTGCTCAACAGATGGATTGTTTTGCAGGATCACAATCGCCTCGGGAACCGTCAGTTTTGGAGTTACACCTGAAAATAATCCGTGCTAGGATTCCAAATCCAATCACAAGACAAGATTCTGAATGCTGCAGTGGACACCGAATAAGATGCGGGAATAACTGATGAAGACATTCTACACTAAACCACCCCTCATGACAATTAACTGGAGACGGATATAAGAAAGAACGGTTGCTATACAAAGAGAAGTTATGTAAAAATTCGGCCATCGATTATGAGACAACTAAATTCGATAAAATAATTGAATCAACGCTGCACTATAAGAGACTAAAACTTTCAATGCGCAGCATTTTATAACAACCTTAGAACGTGAAATATTCGGTAAGATAAAGATAAAATGAGCGACTTCCCAATGGTGAGCTTTGTTCCGCTTATTTTAAATATTATCATTGCTCAAATTCCATCATTTCTTTCAAAGAATTGGCGAAGCGCCTTCAACTCAACACTCACGTCGGCAGAGCAAGAAGAATACAGTGTGAAAAAAATGGGAATCCACTGATGCAACTGATGTGGCTAGGCGAGGCTGAAACAAGCAAAACGCAATTGTGGCCAGGTAACTTATAAACATTCCCACAGCGAGCTGAAGAGATCACTGATGACCCACGTCCTTCATTTCCTCTACATTTCCTTGCTTCTGTCTCTTTTCTTTATGGCACGGTTTTGAATATAAACAACGGCTCTTCCCAAGCAGGTTCGTGTTCAAATATCGACAACGATGCCCCTGCATTAGATATTTCATATGCCAACTTCATTCCTGTTGAATTTTTATCCCATTTTCCTGTAAAGCTAATAACCAAACTTAGGAAACAGCTGTCGATGAAAGCCTCACTCTCTCACCTTTTGAAAGAGATTCAAACTTTTGTTCGTTCGATGAATCCTCAGACTCGAACTGCTCACTGAGATCGACATTGCGTCTCTTCATCATTTCGTTTTCTCGCTTCTGTTTGCGTAACTCCACACTGCATTCTGTTCTTCGACGTCTTAGTTCCTTTAATTTCACATCAACAGAATAAGAAGAACACAATGTGAAAAAATTGAGAACCCATTGGCGCAACTGATGTGGATATAACGTTCACGTTCTTTGAGAAAATATTCAAAATGCAACAACCTCACCGATCGAGATGGCTAGTTTCATATGGGAAGTGATTTAAAGATAGATAGTGAGAGATTACCCTCTCCGATAGTTACATCACAAAAGTTTTAATGCTGTAGTTTTCACAGCTGCCACCTATTGCGAATTTCTCTTCCTTATCTATGCCCATAAACTGGCCTGATTTAGTGGGGTCTATGATCGAACACTATCTTTCTCAATGCAGAACTGATGGTTGAATTGACTTGCTAAATTTTCACCTCCATCACTAAATCTCGAAAAAAAAAATTCCTGCTCTTGCACACTTACAAGCCTGAATTTCACGGTCATCTTCCTGCATATACACTGATGGCTTGGTGAAATTTTCGAGAAGAAGCTGGCACCGTGCTTGCTTTGTTCTACTCTTAGCTGTGGAACATCTGCCATCTCATATGGCTGTGGAGATGGCGTGGAAACGGCCCGAGGCCGGTTCCCTCCTCTAACATCCGACGATGCAATCTATCATTTTTAAACATATGTACCCCTTACTTAGCATACGCATGTGAAAACATTAAATTAAAACTAGATTGGGTTCGCCTGTAGATACATTACATATCGTTGATTTAAATATTATAGAGAATTCGGTAAAAAAGTTTCACCATAATCATGAATGAACGCTGTACATGAAGCAACAAACGTCGAGTATATTTCCAATAGCGAACTCTAAGGAGAAATGGGAACTTTTAAAGCACGTGAAGAAACCTACGGAACAGAACAAGATTTGAAAATAAAATCACATAAAATCCGAATGCGATGATTCAATCAACGAGCAGACCAAACACAAGACTACCTCATGTCGAAAACTCACTCAAGTGTTTTTTCCAGAGTTGCAATTTATTTTCCTGTCTTTATTCATTTATTTTAACGTCTCGAAGTGAGAAAAGAAAAAATGTATATAGCCACAAACAACAAAAGTTACAACTGCTGGAAAGAGACATTCAATACATCAGACTAGCCATACTGCGTAGAAGGGAACTGCTCAACCGCAATTTGAATGTGGTCCACTCAAACAAATCGATGCACAGGAACACTGTGAAAAGAACGACCGCTACAATAATGCGCACTTTTAAATCATTTACTTCATTTATATGTGATTGCATATTTGCACAGCCTTACTTTCAATCGTTACACGCCATTTACTCTACCCAAGATTACAATTATTTTTGCATATTCTAATAACGCCTGGAAAAATATTCGTAGACCATCACGTATTTTGCTTACCATAACCTGTTGCCAGACCCCCTGTCCATTCGTTCTACTTTCACCCTTTCTACCCTTCAGGCTATTATTTTCTCAGATGGCCTCCTTGTCTGGAGTAGTGTCCGTTCTGTGACGTTTTTGTGTTGGATTTCTGCAATTTATTTTGTTTTGTTGCGCATATATAATGGGTTTGGTGGAGTGTTTAATTGTGGAAAATAACTGCATAAATATTTCTCGCAATAAAAAAGATGATATTTCTCTATCACGTCTGCATTCACTAGTAATATCTGCAGCGAAAGATATCGCGAAGGATATATTCTAATTGAAGACAGCACATATCCAACATTAATGCTAATCAATATAAAACATGCAAACAAGACAACCAAAATCCGAAGAAAGTACCTCATGTTTGCCGATGTTTTTGTACTGTTTCATCCTTTCGTCCTTCGTCTCGTCAGCTTTGCAGCTCATCGTGTTCGTCTTGTTCGTCAGGGACATTACCCACCTTACGAGACAACTGAAAATGCTGAGGCAACTATACCGCGTCAAAATCACAAGAAACAGTAACTGACACGACCGCACTTCAGGGGCAGTGAAGCGGAGGGAGAAATGAGAGGAGGAACAAGGACAACATAGCTGAAACAAAATAGTACATTGAAACAGGAGAATCATTTTCCCTATTCAAATGTGCAATCATCATACGCACAAATTCAACTCGTATCAGCAAGAACTAAATAGCCTTCCATCGAGGATCGAAAAAACCATTCTACTCGACTGTGTACCAAATGAACCACCCAAGAATCAAACATGAGGAATAACTGAGCCCGTTCAACGAAATTCTTTCTTTTATAGTGCAAGCTTTCCCGCCAAAAGCACAAGTCAAATCTCTGCTCCCTTCATCTACAGATTATTTTTCGTTCTAGGTTCAGTAAGCGCTTCGGTGGACGAGGCAAACGTTCCGAACGCGACCAATGCATATGGGATGAACGAATTAATAAACCAATGAACTAAAAGGACCACAAATAACGGCTCTTCATACCACCTATTTGATAGATGATTGATAAGTATGAAAAAAACAACGAATTGAAGCTTCGTCGGAGTGCACAGTTCAGAACATGTATAGATCAAATTACATCAAATACCGGTACGCTCCCACCACCCCCCCCCCCCCCCACGTTTTGTGTTGTTAGTGTATGTATATGTCTTAGTAATGAAGGTATTTTTTTCAAATCTCATCTTATGCAACGTTTTTGCAACGAAACTTCGTTTACAATATTTCTATAAGCTAATGCGCAATATTAATCTTACTTTTTTGAAATATTCAAAACAATAAAGAACAAATACAAGTCTCTCAAATCCACAGCATGATGCAAAAATGTTTTTCCTCTTTGCATGCCTCAAATGAAGAATACCTCAATTTCATACCAGGAATCCTACCTGCAAACAAAACTTTCTAATCAAATCACAAAACAAACCATTTTTTGCAACTGTGATAAAAAAAAAAAACATAAGAATTCCAGCACAGCATCCATTCGACTATAATTGTATGATGACAGCAATAGAGAGTTTCCACCCTTAAGGTTATGACGTTATGATTACTAGCAAACGGGGTCGATATTGCCCTCTCTAAATACAAGCATTCTAACAGAAGCATTGCGGCAACATGACTAGATTCTTGAAAGATTCTGCGCATCAAAGCGATTCTGAAATTACGAGGATGAATTGGTGAAAAACAATAAAATATAGAGATAGGCATATTAGCCAAGTTATCAAACACATGCAAAACTTCAACAAAAACACTTTTGATGCAATTGAATGGGCATAAAATATTTATTTATCAAAAGGTATCTCATAAAAAATTGTTATGAAGAATTTTTTCGTCGTCGTTTTCGATTGCGATGCTGTGGAAATGAAGGCATCATACTCGGATCACATGGCAAAGGTGGCTCTTCGAAATATCTGAAACAATAAAACAAAACATCGTAGCAACTCGAATATACATCTTCCCGTATAATAGTATCCCATTGGAGTGTCATGGAAAATAAAAGCCTCTTACAATTACAGCTTCTCCCCATGTATGCGGGAAACAGTCACATTTTTTATTACGGCACACCTAATATTTGGCTGACGATTCACTTTATTGCTTGGCTAACCACCTATGCTGAACCTGTGATGAGGGACTGCTTATCGGTGGATGCAAACCACTGAACGTGAATAAATTCAACTGAATACTTGACTGAAATTCACACCAATTTGATACCAGCCATTTGGTGAATGCTATGAATATATCTGAACATATAGGCGCAACTTGCAAACATGGAGACGAAATCAACCTAAAGACCGTCAACGCTCTCGGTTCTTTACTCTTTTTGCCTTCCAACTGCGTAAAAATCTGTTAAAGAGCATTAATTCCTGCATGTCGAAAACACACCGTTAGATTGTGTAGGTAAACGGATGCAAGTCATACAGGCAATATAGGTGAATGGTCACATTGCAAAGAGCATTCTATTAGTATGCGAACGACAAAAAAAAAAAAAACGGACAAAAAGCATCGTTCTTTTCCTAATAAAAGAAAAACTTAGAAAAGAAAGAACCACGAACCTAAAGTTGAGTGCAGCCTGTGCAGATATACGCAAATGTGGATCATAGGTGAACAGTGCGTTCAGCAATTGAAGGCAGCTGCTCGAATGACGCTCAAAGACACCTTTCAGTTTATTGTACGGTTGTGTTCGTAGGTTATAGTCCTTCAGTGCAGGCATCTCACTGAGACCCTTCCAAATCTTCTCTGTCGGCGTTCCCAACAGACCAATTATTAGATTTATCTGCAAGCAACCTTACACTTCCTTGTATTAATGCAGAAAGTGAAGAAACAATTCAATACAAAAAACAATTTTATATCTGCAAAATTCCACTTATTCATCATTCACTCAAACACATGATGGGGCTCATATGTGCGACCTGCTAAGAACGTTGCCAGTTCATCACAGTTAAACAATGATTGCTCCCTATTCCTACTCAGAAAAGCCTGCCTTTTATGAATTCACTAAATGCTATTGAACATTAGATTATAAGACCGCAGAACGTTGAAATGAATGACGCACTCGAAATAAATGCCCACAAAATTCAAGAATTCTTTTCAAGAATTGCCACAAAGGCAATCGAGGCATGATAAAAGAGGGATATGAAAAGACTACGGAAGAAAGGATTTTAAAAGATTATAAGAGAAGAAATCGATAACAAAACAACTGTAAAACCAAAGAAACGCACTCCACACACTTCCCCACCTGCTCGAAATCAGTTTTTCCAGGCAATAAAGGTCGATGGATGAGAAGCTCGCCAAGAATGCATCCGCTTGCCCACATATCAACGTAAGGTCCCTGTTCCTTGGATCCGAGTAGCAGTTCAGGACTACGATACCTAGAAAACAGTTCAGGATAATAAAAGTAACGATAAAACTCTTGAGCACTTTCAAGTGAATGGAGTTGATCCTCAAGGCAAATCCAAACTTTCAAAACGTTTAAATCAATATTCAAGTACCATGACGACTCATAAAGCTGGAATCCAAATTGACAGCCCCGCAAGTAGGACAGATTAAAACAAGCTATAATTGAAGTGCAGCGGGAAAGTAATTCAAAAACACATACCAAAGAGTAACCACCCTCGGGGTCATTTCACCATTCGGCTCGCCGAATGTTCGTGCAAGTCCAAAATCAGCTACCTTCAGACAGCCGTCATCGTTGAGAAGCAAATTCGAAACCTCAATAAGTGAAAAGTGCAACAATCGCTATAAAAACTACACATCGTGTAACATACAATCCTAAAACTATATCACTTATAACCTGTATAACTGCTGCAAGAACAGTTTAAATTAAGAGAGAGAGAGAGAGAAAAAATTTCACGAAACCCTTAGTGAACATATGCGGTTACGATTACGATTTAGGAACAAATTAACACAAATAAAAGCAGTACGTATGGACTATGAAGTGAAACTATATCATCTAAACACAGGCATAAACTCAGATCGCATACTCTAACAGATTTTTACGCACAAAAAAGAGGTGAGAAAAATTTGGTTTTGCTTTTTACGTTTTATGATTGAACAGGTGAAATGCAACCAAGCAATGTGTACATGATGCATTGATTGGTTTCGTTGTTTCATATAATATGCAACGAGTTTCATTGCGTTCGCAATTGTTGCAAGCAAGCGCCAATACTAAGATGTGTATTACACTCGCATGTTTTCAGGATAATGAATCCATGAAAGAGCAACATAAAAACACCTTATTTATTCTCATAAATATCTTCATAAACTCTCATAAAAATACCACTGAAAATAATAATCTCTCAAAAATCTCTAGAAGGCATAAAATTAGTTCTCTTTCCTCATTAACGATGAAACAATTTGCAAGTGATGATGAGCATTAATTTTAATGGATACTTTCAATGCTGCAATCTTGCATAAACTATCCCCTTTTTCCTTTTTTTCAAATTGTTTTTTTTTAAATTCCGGGAATTTTAAGAATTCCATGATACTTTACTGCAATAAGATAGAGCATGAAATTTAGCTATAAACTTGATAAGCACTGAGCAATTAACTAGACAGGCATTACTGAAAAGCACATCGATATTCAACAGAGTTACTTTTGAGCCCAATTGTCATTAAGAATACAAGTACTCAATTCACATCACAATTTACAATGCAGTAATTCCCCCTTGAATTCATAGATTATCAAATGAATCTAAGTAAACATATCAAAACAAATCGAAAGACATTGCAACTACGCACAAGTTTTTAAAAAAAGCTCTTACCTTTAAATCCCTATGTACAACATGCTTCTTATGTAGATAGACGAGTGCCTTGAGGAGCTGTATAAAGATACATTTGACCTGAGGTTCAGTGAACGGTGCCGCCATATTATCCAACAGAGAGGCGAGGTCATGAAACACTTAAAGTAATTCATGAACAACACAACTCATTATCCTTATCCTCACGTTTAGCTACCAAATACAAATCCGAATACATCTTTACTTCAGTCAATTTTTACCATTTCTTTTCCCAAATTTGTGAAAAATAATAAAGCAAAAGCAAGTATTGTTATCATTAAACCAATATTTATGCGATTAACATAATTAATAAAACAATTAGAGGGGAAATCACGCATCTATAACCTTTTCCTGTTCTAGAAAATCATATGAATTCCTATGTGGAATTTCCAAAAATCAAGTTTCATTTTCTCAACCAACGAACAAAATATTTTTTTTTTTAAATTCCTTCATCTCCACAATTTGTATGCACAACATTTTCAGGAAAAATTTTCCACCATCTTCTATTAAACGACTTTTCAAATTTTCTTTTTGGTGTTATTCATACCTATCTTTCTCTTATGCGCCATTCATTCCATTTCTCACTAATTTTTATATCGAACTCCAACATTTTCCAATTGTCAGAAAGGGAAATAAGAGGTAAAAAGTGAAGAATCTTATGAAAATATTATTTCTCCATACTTCTGAACCCAAAGAGATGAATCTTTCTATTCGTCTTAATGGCAATTGTATCGAATCGGATGCGAACCAAAACAACCTTTCATGGCTTAAACATCGCAAATAATGCAAAGGCAGATCCCTCCCTCAAGTAGCAAAACTTTATGAGACTGAAATTGACATTCTTAAATACAAAAAGTACTTTGCATGGCCTTTTATCAATGAGTGATAACCAGTCGATTCATCCTCCTCACCGGAAATACTTCAGAGCAAAACACCGTAGCTATGCCAACTACATTTCAATTATGCCGTATACTCTATACTGGCGATCAGTTAGAACTCTTATTAGATAGTACCTTCATCAAGCAGAAGTTCGATAAAAAAGAAAATTGAAAATTATTGTGATAGAAATTTACTGCCATTACTAATTCCAAACAACACAATATATAAATTGAAACAGCCACTAACCGATGAATTAAGTTTGGAGGGGGGGGGGGGTTATATAAGGATAACAACCTGTGTGCAATATTCCATGACAAGAAATATCGATGTGAGTTTCTTGCCAACAGCCACCTCATTGAGATGTACAATGTTCGGGTGCTTTAACGTCATCAACAAATGAATCTCACGCAATGCCGATACCGAAATGCCATCTTCCTCGCTTTTTTCATCCATTCGAACCTTCTTCAATGCAACCTTCAATAAACTATTACTAAACGAATGAAAACGCGTCAACAAGACCGCCACAATATGCGCTTCTTGCAAATCTGCTTATCAAATAAACTTTCGTGGATCAATATCCATGGGGAAATAAAGTTATACTTCCTTTCCGATGCGTTTCGTCGGTTGCAAAAATGTTTCACTAAAATTCGTTCTTGCTCACTCATGACTCATTTATGCGCCGAAGCTATGCTTAACTTGTAGTCTTTACTAATGACAAGAAAGGACTCCCTCCCCTAGTTAAGAAGGGAAGGATGTTGCCCATGTATAACTGCAACTTATAGGAACCGAATCAATCTAAAACAAAGAAAATATCCATAATTAGACCTCAAGCAGTTTCAAGAAAGGGAGTCACAGACTAACAATTTGATCGTTCTTTGAATCTTTGGCTCGGTAGACGATCCCATACGTGCCCTCTCCGATCCTGTTCAGCTTTTCGAATTCGTTTACTGATCGACATCCACCGAAGCCTATTTTCTCCTTCAACATAACCTGATGTATAACCACTACCGGGTCAGGGCTAAATAGGGTCTCAGTTCAGATCACTCACGGAAACGAGATCGGGACCGAGTCCATCCCATAAACATGTTGATATGAGTTAAACTCATCCCGGTCGGACGACCGTCGCCAACCCATCCTAGACTGGAATAAGGACAGCATTTAAGTCAGCCTATATATGAAGTTTACAAATATGCTTTGCAGGACGGCACTGCGGTGACATCGTGCCTGTGCAAATTCGTATTTGCATACATCTATTTGCAGCAATTTCAACTCGAGAAGCAACCGTTACAGGTGGAGTAAGGTATCTGACAGATATGGTTTATACCTGAGGTTGACTTTGTATACCATATTTCATGTTGATCCTTTCATATGACATTTTTGATGAATCATGTTAAAAAGAGATGAACAATTTTTATTAGTGACGTCGAACTGGTGAAGAATAACTCCGACAAAAGCTAGAGCTGTTTAAGTACCGAAAAAAAACTGTAAGCATTTCGCATCGACCGTTTTTCAATTCAGATCAGTTTGGTTTAGAAACCGGTCTTTTACAGGTTTGAACATTCACCAGGTTAGCTGGAATGTGATGACATTTTTATTATTTCCTTATAATTCATGAAAGCGGTCGGTGAAGTGAGCAGAACGCAAAAGGATTATATCAAACCCGCTTCCCTGAAACACTTCAACTACTTGTCCCTGTCCAAAGGAATCAGGCAGTTAGTTGCAAACACAGTAAAGTGATGTGAAAATGTTCACCCTGGGCACTGATCGTGGTTTCAGATCGAGCAACGAAACGAAATCCACAGTCGAATGGGATGATTGTGACTCGTCATCCATCACCGTCTTCAGCCGAATGATTAGAATACGCAAAGATTACACATTCAAAATCAACGTCCTTTTATCAAGCAGCTGGAACCTCAGGAAGTTTAGTCTTCAGTTTCTCGAGCTTCCGCTCGAGAAACACGGCGGATAAAACATATTTTCGGCACTTCATTATGGCGAATAAAACAGGTTAACGTTTACGATAAGATCCAGTCTAAACCCTTCCCTACCAACCTTTTCTTTCTCTTGTTCGCCTCCGTCGGTTCATCCGTTGTGCCATTACCTTCGCCTCTGCGCCTTATATCGCGTATATTGCATGTTCTTGACTCACTATAACTAGATTTAAACAAGAGGTGCTGTGGAAAGCTAGGTCTAGACGGCCGTATCGGACCAAAGCAAGAAACGCTGAGGCCGGAGCGTCGGACCTGGTGGAGTAAGAGGACGTCAACCTAGGACTAATTGGCAGAATAGAATGTCGAAATGCTGGATCGACACAAGTGGCTTGAGGAGACGTAGCAATCTGACTGACATAATGCCAAAACACAACCACTTTGGCTGTTTATACAACTAGAGAGCACATCAGCGTTTTGTCAAAATACGTTATCCTGTCGTCTATGTCCCGTTGCATGGGTGAGGCATTTCCACAACCCTCAAATGCCAAGAAGTATCAAGTGTTTTCTACTCTTTGGAGGCGTTCTAGTTTTCCATCTGTTTCGATCGGTTGTTTTTCTCGTACCCATTGTACGCTTCAACTGAAGAATTTCTGAACATTTTTTTGCATTCCGATTTCCACAACAACAGTTTACCTCACTATGATTCATCTTCAGTAATAAGCCCACCAAAAGAATGGGAAAAAAAGAATACAAGCAAACGCGCGTCCGCCAACAACACCAATCTCCGACCCCCCAGCTAAATACGTTTGATTCATATCAGCACGAAACGCGAAATGGTTTCCCGCCACTCGAAGTTCGATTTCTGCGCCAAAATTCAAATGAATGGCATTTCGAAGGTGACGGGTGACATCTCGCCACTACTGTGAAAAATGGCTTTTCTTGGTGAATCCGATATCCCATCATAACGTTTTTGTCAGGATGCTTGTAACTGAAGAGAGATTTCCGCCGCATATTCAGGAACTACAATATCCTCCGACCAAATGATGCTCGACCATCCTTATAACAGTTTTTTTCCCATTTTCAGCAGACACCCTGCAGTTTCATCATTATAAATTTCCCATCTTTCTGCTGCTGTGATATTTTGCGTTTGGGCCGTTTTGCTTGCTATCGGTGAGGTTTTAAGCACTTGTGCCCGGTTTTTCAAATGACTAAGTACAATAAAGGTACGGGAGGGGAGGGTTTCCCAAGTAAGTAGGGCTCTGTTCGGTTGAATGGGCTGCAAAGGTAACGAATGTAAGTAGGACACGATGACTGCTTTAAAAACTTGCTCGGTAGCACCCTACGCCGGTAAAGAAGCCCGAAGGACAAAAGTGGAAAATGGATTTTTGAGAATTGAAAAATGCCATTCAGGGTAAAAGCCCTGTGGGTCGAGTGGGGGCTGCGCTATTCGGCATAAGTGATCCGAAGGAAACACCATAGGTGCAGAACCAAATCCCAAAAGATACGAAACGTCACTGCGACATTTAAATTTTACTACTGCTCGCAAAAAATTATCACGCTTAGGGCTTTTTCACATGAAATAACCCGAGTTCAAACTGAACCTAAATTGCTTGACCATAACCTAAGTTGACTTGAACCCGAACCAGGTCATATCTGAATTTGGTGCCATGAACGTGCACAATTCGATACAGTGACAAGCCCAGCCCTTGTATCCTAGATGGTGAAGTATGGCCATGCAAACCCCCTGGGACCGTTTAACGTCGGGGAAGTTTTATCACTCTGTGCTTCCCTTTCGGTTCACTGTTGGAGGGGCTTCTGAGCAGTTTTAAAGTGATAAGCAAAAAGTACCTCATAACAAACTAGGCAATACGTTCAGCACCATCACTTGTGTATTGGCGCTCAATCTTCATTGAAATGTTCGAACCGAAATATACGATCACAAATTTCAATTGACGAAAACTTACATCCCCAGCTGGGTTATCGAGCAATATTCGCATCATTCCTAATCTTATATGGTTCTTCTTCGATTTCCAAGCATTTAACTTTCAGTCTTTGAGAGTGTAACTGCATTTCATGCCAACTCGTTTTACACTCTAGCTCACTTATTGCACTATAAGAGAAGGGCAAGCAAACACCTCTGAATCCATTCATGAACCCATTAAATCCGTGCATAGAGGAATATAAATGAACGTGGACCCCTCGATGCAGAAGTTTCAAATATACATGCCACTTTTGTAAAACCTCAAATGAATAATTTATAATAAAGTGTCGTTGGCGGGGTGACTGCGATGCACACAGACAACGTACCAACACCGCAACATATATCTTCCATCTGCTCGTATCTCATCCACCCGATGACACACCACACGTGACAGCACATTAGCTTGCTTATATGAATTCGCCTTGAAGATCACTGCTGCACCTTAACATCAGACACCTCACTTCATTCTATAGAATCGGTCTATAACCATCTACTTGCGACTGTCGAGCATTTGCGATGGCAGCAACGAAATGCGACGTTTTTATTCCTAAACTTTAAACATGAGTGGAAAATTTTACCAACAGAAAGGACCACCAACTCCATCACTACATCCATTACGCAGCTCTTCACCCCATCCACATATGCATAGCTCGAAGGGGAGGCGATGACGGCAATTTTTGATAGAGGCACATTTGGACACTCAGACCCGGAAATCAACTTCCACCCTTCTGAAAGTGGCTATTGTCCAATGCGCATCTCCCCTTGCTACGTGAGAAGTTCTCCGGCATGACGGCAAATAACTATTTAACTTAGCGTTTCATCATAAAATTTAACAAACAGCGGCAACATTAAGGTTGGATCTGATGAGTGCTCTTCAAGGCTTTCAACAAACATATAAGCAAGCTGAATAGATAAATTAATTGGCAATACTCGTCGAAAGAAGGACCCACACATAGACAATGCAGTGCTCTCACAGAACTCCTAATGCCCATAATTTTATAACAATGAATGAAAGAAAGCATCTAAGAATTCTCAACGATTCCACAGGACAAAAACAAAGAAAGAAGACAGCGCTATCGAACAATTAGAGATCCAGACAGAAGAAGAAGAAACGTCCAAGATATGCCCCCAAGTGGACGCCTTACACTGGGAACATAAATTAAGTGAAGTAAACCAAAAACATAACAGGGAATAACTTCGCATTCCTTGATGGGGTAATAACTCTGCATAAATTATCACACTGCATCCACAAATACTTCGACCCTCCCTTTAACTTACAACTAAGAAACTCATTAAAATGTAACATTTTATCAAAACATCACTAAGTAATGTGCAACTTACTATTAGCCTAAGATTCATCTTCAAGACGAAGATGAACTTGAATCCGAACTCTGATACAACTAATATCAATCTGAATCATACAAAGCGAATAGCCATATAGCTCTTAATGACTGACACAATAAAACTTTAATCCCTCAGAAGTGCACTATCACTGTAATCCTGCACTCATAAAAACAATGCAGATAGAAAACAGCGCAAATGGCCATAAATGCCTCTGCTCAATGAGGCACCTCAAATAAAACCCATTAGATGCCTCCTTGGAGCATATAAACCATTGAAAAGAAAATATGAAACCGGTGGAATACAGTGGGTATAATCTCGCAAATAAACTTAACGAATAACGAAAAAACGTTGGTGGGAGGGAAGAAAAAGAAGGATGTGGAGAGGAAGGCAGGGAGAGGAGGAGGGAGGGGGCAGAGGAAAATAAAGGACCTGACGGGACAAGCCAAGCAAGAGGCACAGCACAACACGTGTGGAAACATCCAGGAAGTATGAAAAGGAAAGAAAAGACGAATAAGACGCTATATGTGTGTCAATACTACAATACTTAAACTTGAATTAATAACCTTAAAGGAGAGGAATAAGAACGCCACCACAGAAGAACGGACGCGTATACACCGGCTTGAGCTCATATGTACCATATTTGGAGAGAAGGCCAAACAACGCAACAAATACATACAGCTGACAAATCGGCAACGCCCACTCAACAACCAACTCACTCATCGTACAAAACGATTGGAGAGGGTATAGAAGGAGAATGGAGGATGGGGAGGGGGGGGGGTGAAGCAGGGTAGGACCATTCCAGGGACAGAAGACGAATCAACCACTCTTTCCTTCACTAAGCGCAATTTTTATAGTCTAAATTAAAGAAATCCCAATCCACCAAGAACGCTGGGAATCTGACAATGTGATTAAAAAACCCACAATTGCTAAAGTCTCGATTTTTCAATTTCCCTTGCCCTCTTTCCCTTTAACACTCCTCTCCCCCTCTCTAGAAGGCCAAACAACGTAACAAATCGTATTTCGCCTTAAGGGCTATAAAATGAGTGAGCAAAAAAAGTAATCACGATCGATTTACTCACGACTCAGCAAGCTTTACCGAAAAAGAAACAAATTATGAGCACATACAATATCGCCCGCAAGCTTTGTTTTGCCTTTCAAATAGGGCAACAACAATATATTCATTCATACAACAGATAGCGTATTCACACACCACAAATACCCTTAAAACTGTGATATTTGAGAAAAACCAATGAAAACATTAACTTGCTTCTCCTTATCGTCTCCTCTTTAGTTAGCACCACCATCCCTCAAAACTCCCTTTTCCAAATAAGAGCAGCTATGCACCAACTTTTGCTACTTCCGAAAATTGCGCTAAACCGTTGTATCGAATACATAACATTAACCGAACACAGTTTGGCCATTCGCCGAACCAATGAAGAAAGCCGGCGGTGGGGACTGATGAGTGGGAGTGCGGTTCTGTGATGCTGATGTCTGCAAGGGCGTGCTCGTGCCGACAATTGCAGGTGTACCCGATGCGCGTGACATGGAAGAATAACATTCGAAGCATACACGCACCTGCTCGCCTTTGCTATCCTGCACTCGATGGTACGTGAAGTTCGTGCACGTGCCGCAAAATAGTTTGCCACAATTCCTTAATTTTTCATCAAAAATAATTAACTTGAAAATATTTCGAATTTTTGATGGTCACAATCCATAATAACACCAACTTCAATGTTACGCACATTTCAACGATAAACATCCATGTACCTCGATGGTAAATGTTCACAAAAGGGATTTAAATCCGCAAACTCAGGTAGCCCAGCCGAATGCATAATAGTCAAGATCACGGAATCGGACTCCACCTGAAGACGCAGTCTTCACCTGTCACCACGATGATTACCAGTTTCTATATAGGTGGTACTTAAAAATTATGACCAGGAATTTAGAAGAACCAACAACAATCGAATAACTTTCAAGAGGTATAACTTCAAAGAAGCAAAGACAGTAACAGTGCTTGATTTAGATGATTAAAGGCGGAACAAACTGCGCTGCACTAAAAATTCCTGTGATCTGTGATCTCACTTGCGCTTGCAATAAAACATTCGCTGCATAATTTCTCCATATTAGTGAAGTTTTGATCTGTCAGCTATTCCACATCACAAAATACCCTATCAATTCGTTTATTGGGCCTATGCTTAGTGCGTTCCAAACTTTAAAACATCAACGAATATTGAAGCCTCTAAAGGGATTATCTGATATGTAAACGTTTATGCGTATCGTGTAGTCAATTATTTGCAAATGAATTAGCATCGAATTTACATAGCTCATTTTAGTGAGTGATCAACCGTTTCATTCAAATTTTCACATTCGATAATTCAGTACAATCCCGAATAATCGAGGTATTTCCCATCAATTTGAACGTAGAGGCAAACATGCTCGGATGAAGCCATCTTTGGCCAACTTTGTTACCTCCTGCCAATTCTCACATGTCTCCGCGTGAAGGACAAAGAGGATAATGAAGAAGCAACACAAGCACGAACTTCTATTATACCGCAACGGTTCAACAATGGGGACAGGTTGGAGAGTGGCTCTAATATGAACCTTATCGATGAGAATGCGATACCTCGCCTGTTTGCTCAGACGTTCTCGGTACTATACGCCCAATGCCAGATAAGAGCATCTTAAGGACTGTACGTTAAAAAAAAAAATATATATATATATATATATATATATATATATATATATATATATATATATATATATATATATATATATATATATATATATATATATATATATATATATATATATATATAAACAGTAAGGATCTATGCCACGCACTAATATATTAACCCTACACTGCCTGTATTCGGGAGTTGATAAAATAGAAGTATAATGAAAAGGGGAGCATCCGGTGGTGGGGAAGAGGAAAGGAAAGCGGGATCATATCTTATGAAAACAAGTGAAAACTGATGCATTCATGCACCTTATACCAAGCACAAACTTGAACAACAATTATTAGTGACCAATAAAAGCAAACCTGCAGTGGTGTCTGCGGTTATTGATAAGGAAAGGCTGCTGACAACTCATACAAGTTTGTGATGCGCCATCAACCAGCCAACCTTTCGAGCCTTCCGAAATATCTGACGCATCATCCTTATCAATCATTGATATACTCGATAAAATCGAATCGAATGATCTTGGTCCACTATCACTGCTTTCATCTCCCAACTGAAAAAATGAGATTTATTCAGATTTAACGACAAAAATTTTGCAATAAACCTTCATGCTGCCTAGCTGATTAAATGGTCTCAACAACATTAATTATTCAACGCAAGAAGAAACAAGAAAATAACTATCAACAATGCACAAAAAAGCTTAGTAAACACCCTTCCAACAGATTTCTCCCTTCCCCCTACTTCTCAAATATTAACTTTTAATTCATCAAATAATTACAAAAATTATTAAGACCTATGAAATATGCAGAAAGTTCAAATATGCGGATTTAGAAGTCGATAGGTGGATATTATATTTGTGAGTTTCTCTTTCCACTTCAAATCCACTATCTTCCTCGATGATCTTTGCAACGATTCGCTATTGCGGTGTATGAAAAAGGAAAAAGTGCTCTTGTTAAATGAAGTAAAAACGAACGCACAGAGCGCGATGCATTCTGCGATGAGAATTCAGCGCTCAATCCACTCGTATAGCGTTTCCGTTCTCGTTCCATATTGCTTAGACGTTGTTCCAAGCTGCGAATCTTCTTCTGCAATATGGCAACACTAACAAAAATAAAAGCGAATCGTTCTCTATAAAGCCACTAATCATCCGATCATCACCAGCGCTCATTACGGATTTTGCCAGTGATAACGAGATAGGCTGCTCCTCTTTGACGATCCATTTCCTCTATTTCATCTCTTTTTCAAATAAATCCTACACCAACAGAATCTTTTTCGAGTTGAAAGCTCAATCTTCCGTACAATTTTCCTCAAAAACTTTCAAGTTCTCAAAAATGCTCGAAAAATGATATTACATCTCAACGACTTTATTACGAAATAAGCACTGTTAATTAAACTTCCGTTCAGAAGTTCTAAAAAACTCGATGAGTCTAAAAGGCTCGATCGCTTGATTTTCCCTTTAATGACTGATTAACTGCCGAACGTTGATAGACGATTGTCGGATATGTCATCGGACGATGAAAGTCGATGGTGGAACATTGAACATTAAGAATAGAGAATTCGAATCGATTCGAGCAACCAAATTTTGAAGGATTTTTCGATTCATTGCGAACCAAAATTTTCAGTCATTTTAAACTACCACCATTCTCTTTCTAATATCTCTTAACACAGTTCACCAAATTAATCGAATCTGTGCCTGAGCCACCTCGAGATTAGAATAGGCAAGAAAAAGGAAGCAATAATAATGAGAAAATAAGCAGTAGAATAAAATTGGATACGAACCTCATAGTCATCGATTCTTTTGCGTGCTCTTTCTTGGTACACGTCGACCATCTTTGTTAGGCCGTCCGCATCCAATTCACGCTGAAAACGATCATTAATGATTTAAAATCAATGCACTAAAATTATCGATAAATTATTTCTATGATAACTTATAGTTTTCCACTCATTGGAAATAACAATATGCGAGCTTTGCTCTATCAAACAACTTTATTGTTAAATGATGCTGTTTTCCGTTCAAATATTCTCTTATCATTAGCACTATCAAGATTGCCAACTTCTGATGAGACCATTAAGAAAGTATTATTATCAGAGAAAAACTGAGAATAAAAAAAGATATAAGAAAGAAAATCGAGATCGGACTGCATATAGCGCGTTCTCTGCATTATCCCTCTTGAAAACATTTCTGCAATGTGCGTCTTTATATCCAAATTAAAGAAACAATTTTTTCAAATTTTATAGCACCAACTTTCATATGATGCGAGTTGGGTGTGTTTTCCAAACGCATGCAATATGGTGATCTTTTTTTACGAATGAATTTCAAGCCTTATTTATTAATAGAGCACAAACTTGATGCATTGAATGATTATAGAGAGAGAGCAAAACATGATCTAAACTTGACCCATTCCAATCAGTAACTCAGCCAACTGGAGGGATAGGGATCGCTTGTTTTTGTGATTGTAGGATAATCAGCAAATAATGACATTTTTAGCGATATTGTAATTTCCAATAAAAGTGGTTTTTGTGGGTTTTGATGTTACAAAGTAATTTGTAATAACGCTGGAATTAATCAATTGTGCAACAG
This sequence comes from Baylisascaris procyonis, assembly GCA_037389465.1. Lineage (NCBI taxonomy): Eukaryota > Metazoa > Nematoda > Chromadorea > Rhabditida > Ascarididae > Baylisascaris > Baylisascaris procyonis. The sequence goes on along the minus strand of JAZARR010000154.1, from coordinate 1,347,198 downwards.
TTCGTCAAATTCATTGTTAAATAATGATTTCTATAACATTAATAAAGAATCAATAAAAAATTCAGCTATTTTTGTTGAACAGGGCAATAAACCTATAAAAGTATGCAAGGGGACTTCACCGACATACGCGAAAATGTGCTTTTGAATATTCCCCAAGGAAACAATCAAAATTCAACAATCAATTTTCACAAATATAAAGGTGATGGGGAGCGAGATGTCATCAACGTTTTGCGTTCACATCCATTTGCCTTGATTAGTAACGTTTTTTTTGGATGTAATGTTGTGAACTTAGCATTTAGTTTGTTCATTAGTAATTACATAATATTGATAGTGTTGTTAAATGGATGATAATAAATCAATAATCACCGAAATAAATAAAAAAGAATCACTTCAAATGGCACTGAAATTGTTCGACTCCGAAAACTTTTCAGATATATGGTAAGCTGAATGTGCATTCGTTCTGTTCACTCCAAGATTCACCGATTTTTAACCTCATTTCTTTTATTCAATCGTGATCACACCCTTTGCCATAGGAATTCACAATTTAATTGCCCCAAATTACTAAAATTTGTGAAAATTTCTAAATAAATTAACGAATAACTGAAATAAATAATATAGGAGTTATATAAATTCGTATTACACATATGAAGCATGGAAACATAAAGAAAGCACCAGTTGTACAATACACATAGAGCCATCATAACGTATCCACTTAGCAGCATGTTGTTGAGCCCGTGCTTTGATTAACCTTAGAATTTCTTAACCCCTTCCAAATACAACGAAACAGAACGCTTACAGCGATATGAGGGTTACGACCTCGCCGATATTGCTTCAGAGTTGAAACTGATGCACTTTGGTCACTCTCATCAGGACGCGGTTCCGTATCCGCCGAGAGTGATGACCTTGTAGTGAGCGCATGGGGTGGCGCATAGCTCCCTCCATGACTGCAAAAGGGGTGCATATATATGACTTCACATGGGTACGCATCGAATCGATTGAATTATTAGGTTAAACGACTCGAAACATATGTCAACAATCTCCCAATAATTATCAAAGATGCTCTTCTTTTCGCTGCCCTTTGCTGCCAGATTTTGGAATTCAAGAGGCTATGAATTCGATGAACGAGCAAGAGTTCAAAAACAAAGCTTTACATAAAAAGTTTATAATTTTTGTTGCATTGATATTTTATACTCGGTCATGTAAAAATACACATTTCGGTTATCGAGGAGCTCTCGACCTCTGCAGTTTCTCACTAATGAAAATCATGAAGTTTGCCGACATTATTAACATCCATCATGACTATGTTCAAGCACATCACAGCAGGCTGTTTTTGCAATTGTTCAACAATTCACAGCACAATCTTGCTTGTGCTTTCAATCATTTATAGGTGGCACAATGTACCCCGCATCCGCTTTATTTTTCTCGCATGGTTTCAACTATTATCGAACTCTTCCTAATTTTCGAATCAGGAAGGAGTGAAATGGGACAAGATTGCGAAATAAACCACTAGAGAAGCGTACGGTTGATTGGAGGTGGATTGACACATGATTGCATCGATGTTCGATAGACTCTCGGCCGAATGAGCGCGGTTCAAACTGCAGCGATCAGCTTCACTGTGCTGACTTGTTCCTAGCCCCACCAGAATCGAATTTTGCGCATCCTCCTGCAGGGTTAAGAAATACACCATCACCGACATATAATAACTTCCGAAAAACGTTAACGGCTCTATCAACTGAATGTTCCACATGCAATCTCAGAGACCCATGAAATAATAGACACACAGTTTGATCTTTTCTCACCTATAGCTCCCACCCACTCTCTTCCCATCCTCGACTTTAAAGTTATACTGATTAGAAATAATGCTTTCAAAGAGACAATTTGGTAGCTCTTTAATGATTCATTAATGGGCGACAAAGGAACGATTTAGATGCTCAGCAGCCAACATTCTACAGCAAAAATCGACGAATTTGTCAGTTACGTCCCACTTCGTGACAAAAAAAGACATGAAAATCTCTGTGGTTGGTGTAAACTTATGCACAACGTAAACAAGCGCTTTCTGATGAAATCTCATGGGATAATGTCAATATTCATGGGAATTTGAAAAAACAAGATGGCACAAGACGTGCGAACTTGTATAAAAACGTGGGAAGGAGGGGATATATGGGGATGCAGGGTTGAGGTAATGCAGCGGAGAGCAAAAAAGGAAAAAGAAACGGATTTCTTCTAGCACACCTATATATGGGATCGTTCCCGTTGCTCATTACTTAGCGCTGCTTTCTGAGGAAAACTGTTCAGCTGTCAAAAGGTCTTTGCGAATGGAAAGAGGAAGTGACCAACTTGAATCGTTATTTAATTCATCCAGTGATGTCATTAATGTCTATATGAACTACCATAGTGAAAAAAAAAACGAATCTACCCAGAATTGTATCTGCAAATATCGAAAATTCGTAAAAAGAAGCAAATTCGTAAATCAAAATAACGAAATATGAATGTCTCAAATCTTACAGATAAGGTGACGCGGTATTTCGGAAAAATAGATGAAGCATACACTTACAGGTGCGTTAATGCGCTGTTCGACGGCCGGGCCCATGTAGAGATCATTCCAGAGGACGATGTTTTCGACGCCGATAGCAGGCCTTAGACGCTTCGTATTCTTGGATGGCTCCTCGTAGACGACGTTCACGAATTGTGGGTTCCATTCATTGAGATAACACCACACCGACAACGTTTCTGCATCGCTCTCTTTTTGCATTTTCCGCCTCTCGCTTAAGCTGTTCCATAAAAATGTACCAAACATGCCCGAGTAGCAATGCTGTGCCAATTTTGTCTGAAAATATACACATACACCATTCACACAGTAAGTCGACAAGTGTTGCTGCAACGACGAATTACAGAGAGCTTGCAATGCGTAATAAGCGGAATATTTTCAGCGACAGGAGATGGCTAAGGATACCGTCTAATGCATGATGCACAAACCGCTATTATTCTGTTCCTGCTCCTGTTCTTCATGAATGACGGGGGATGTAGCTAACGCCATCAATCTTAAACCACAACAACAGAACAGATGGAAACCCTGTTACAGAGGTTCGCCCGAGTATGGGCTCTTGCGCTGCATACCGGTGATCTGCGCCGATCCACTTTCTTCTTAATACCCAATAATCCTTTCATTATTGGGTATTATTGAGTATTGGGTGATCTCCTTTCATCCACGAAAGATTTTCTCTACTTTTAGCCACATCATTACATTGGAATTACACAATAACTGCACAAAGACTAACGAGAAAAGAGCGCGTAAACTGAAACGCAGCGGGGAATTGATGCTGCAGTTGGTGCACACAGTCGAGCCATTGTAAGAAGACTGGCGATCGCTCGTTAGGATCCGCATTGCGCACACCTGTACGATCGCCGAATTTATGACCGAAGTCGATCCATTCACGACGGATCAAACACATGAAACCCTTCAAATAATACTATTTACTTCTCACTTCATATTCAAGGAAACTAAACGATGATTAAAACTCAAACACGGTAATTAAAAACACAAAACTAAGGACAATTTCATTCCACTATCATTGTATCCCAAAAGAAAGAGGAAAAATTAAGCAACAGAAGTTTGTTTATTTGCGCAAACCTCGCAAGTTCACCAACAACGGTCCTTGTGGGTTTTGGAAAACTCACAAACAGAACTGTCCATGAACGGCCACAGATTTTCGAGGAATCAAAGTTAAGATCACCTCTCAATTTCTGGAAATGTTTACATAAAACTATTTATAAAATACACAGAAATAGAGTCGATAAGTAAAGTACCGCGATTGTTCGGTAATATGGATCGGCAATGAGTTTAGCCAACGAAACAATCTGCGTCGTACGATCCCATCCATCAGAGCAATGCACCAACACTGAACGTCCTGCAAATATTTCGGACTGATAGAACGCTTTTCGAGAAAACAGAAATTATTCCTCATTGAAATACTTACCCTCGTTTCTTCATTCGCCGATATAAGCCCAACAAATTCTCACCAAATCGACCGATAATATTTCAGCTTCCCGTCAACTCCCTTAGCATTAGTAAAAAAAAAGAAAAAAGTGCAATGGAAGTGAAGAAAAGATAGTTCGAAGGAGAATAAAGTAAACTATTGCTGGATGAAATGGCGTAACGCTTGAAATAAATGTGTCATTTATGTCACTCCATAACACCAAATTTGCAATCATTTTCATTTCTCCTAAATAATTCTCTATCTGCCTCCCCCTCCTCCCCTCACAATCCAAATTGAATTCTCCTCTTTAAACAAGATATGTTACACGAAATTTATTTATGCAAGAAATATACAGCAATGAATTTTGTAGGAAAAGCTGAGAAAAGGAAACTTTCAAAAAACTTTCCCCCTTTTTCTTGAAAGGGAAAAAGCAATATGAACTTTCCTCTCTCCCATTAGTATCGATGTCTGCGCGCCCCTTTACTAGTATAACAGTGACACGTCTATTTATGCAAGGTGTGTTATGAAAACATACATTCGAACATCATTAAAACATGATTGCATCAAAACTTCAATACAAAAAGAAATAAATTGGCAATCTAATGACCACCAAATTTTCATTAAAAAGGAGTAAATATGGCACTGACCATCATCGACGAGTGCGGCAACACACTGCAGTGCTGCATCGATAAGATTGGTTAGATAGTGCAACCATTGTGTGGTCTGCAGAGACTGCAGGAATGTGGCCTGCTCGCGTGGTCCCGAGAGTAAAGCGCGAAGCTGATTGAAACTGTATCGGATATTGTGAATATTCGGCAAACCCATGAACTGCACTTCCGTTTGTCGGTAATACTCTATAACAATGGATAACTACACTTCCATGCTATTTGGATGACCATCACGAAAATATTATACCACAAGGCTATCCACTACCGGATCGAACGGTTAAGGCAAGCATCTCAATTTAGTTTTGATTTCAGTTAGATCAACCACCCTCCCTCCTCCTTCTCTCTGGTTCAAATAAAATACATCTCCGGAAAAAAACAGTTGCTCTTTCCTCGTTTGAATTCGATTTGGTGGCATTATTTTTGAAATGTGGGTGAATCACTTTTGTGCTTCAATTCAGATCACGAAATTATAAAGCAACGTGGATTCAAGAAAGCATATTCCTATTAGCCAATCTCATAACGATCAAACTGACAACGCATCCTACATAACCGATACGTAGTAAGTAAACATTTGCCACACCGAATTCTACATTTATAAAGCGATAAGGGGAATCAATCTCTAAGATTATCAATACAAAAAGAAGGATTCCTTTCTTCAATTAAATACCTCCCTAAACGATGTAACATCTGAGCACTGATGACTGTTGTGCACTACCCAACAAGAAATTCAATTCTATGTTGTAATATCTATAACCTACCCTCTCCCCTTTCTTCATAAATCTCAACTCCATAAACATTGTGACATTCCTTCCAATTCATAATTTCTATTCGTGGAGAGGGATGGGAGAGATTTATCGAAAAGAAATAGCATTATTCGTTCATAAGCCTAGAAAGAAACAAACCTGCCGACTCAAATCCACCTCCTTTTGCGCGATTCGCGAAAGCAGCCGTATATGAGCGCGCATCGATAATTAACAACGTTGACGAGGATTGACCTAGAAAATTTCCACTTCAATCACACCAAATATAACTGCAAACAATGATGGTGAGCGTGGGTGGCCAACCTAGTAGGCACTTGCTGCATCTCCAACAGGGCATTCTAGTCCATAATCCGCTATTAAAATGACCGATGACCCATATTACATATCACCTTTATGAAAAGGTCACTCAACTAAATGTGCTGCGATACTGGTAGAGTATTATTAAATTCGAGCTCGTATTATATCCGCTCAAAATAAAACACAATCACATTTAAAAACGCGACATTGTCAAAGGGATTGCGTTATTAAATATGGTTTACATACCCATTGTGTTGTACTGCACATCTCCCGAAATCTACTACACTACATCTCATGTTCGTCGACACGGTACTACACACCACTAACTGTTTCTTTTGGAAACAGTGAACTCGAAAAGACGTTCTGTCATATTTGCACTGCTAATTTCACTGAACTGACAACAAGGGTAATAGCCAATTATGATCGATATTAATATATAAGTTCACATCTGAAAACATTGCAAAAAGAAAGGTCTCCATCTAAAAGGGATTATAAACTGACCTTCGGGCAGAGCATTCCTTACGCACTCCAAAATACGCTCGTCCTGCGGATATCTGTAAGAGAAAAGACCGACACGCGGTTGGCTGCTGCGTAGCAAGACCGTTTCCTTCTCTTTGCATCGCCAAACCACCGCCGGAAAACGATTCAAGAATCGACCTTCACTCGCCGCCCTCAATTCCTCATCTGAGAGACTCTTTGGAACAATCACCTTTTGCGGATACGTCTCGCACAACCTGTAAGCAAATACTATGAGTGAATATTAAGCTTACTAATATATTTCTGAAAAGAATTTATTTTATAATAACTGCTGTATTTTTTGGATGTTTGAGGTGAATGCCGGCCTGTGACTCATCGATCCACTAAACGACTGCCTCATAAGCCTTTTCCAAGGAAACAAACCTTTGCAAGAAGAACGATAACCTTTAGGATACCCTAAAAATGTTCTCGATGTTCATCAAAACTATTCAGAAGTGGGATAAAAGACGCCATCCTTCTTTCCGAATGCTCTTCTCGTTAGCACAGCCAGAATGATTTAAAGAAACAACGAATAATAATAGAAAGCTTTGAATGCCATTAATCATCCAATCTCTGCAATGGATCCAGCAAGTATCCATATTCAGACATTTTCTCCCAACTCCAAGCTAATGAATTTTGGACGAACTTCTATGAGCCAATAAGTCAAATATCGTCTTCGTTTCTTTTCCTCTCATATTCTCCACTTTATTTTTTCCACTCTCTTGCAAAAAAGTCCTCAGATATTAGGATATTTTGGAATATTTCCCGTGTGATCTCAAGTTGAGGAGTGAAGCAGAGGATAAAAAGTTTATAAACTTGATACTACACATAATGGCCAATACTGTTCAAGCAAGGCGAATGAAAATATCATTAGCAAAACCGACCGTTCCGAAATAACCCCTTATTAGAGTGTTATGAGCTCATAAAAATATAATATGTAACGCAGACAAATGCACACAAAAACCATTCTTCCCAGATGAAAAGGCTAAAGACGTAGATAAATGTTCTTTTACAGCGATCATCTTAACTGCACTCGCCTTCTCGATCTCCATTTAACAAAGACGTATAAAGAAACACAAAAATCTGTCAAAAGTTTTAAACAACCAGAAGAAAGAAAGAAACATTTTTCCACTAAATGAGACCAATTTGTTGGTAATTTCATAAAGAAACGCACTCAAAATTTGTATTGGCATCCGATATCCTCCAATGTTCGGGATCGAAACAAAGTCTATCGAAATCATCGCTTGCCGAGGATTCGATGTCACTGCACGATGCATTTAGTTTCAACCAACACGATGAATGCAGCTTCACATTTTGCTAAAACATCACAAATATTTTCTTTAATCGCTAAATAACGCTTCTTTAGCTTCAGTTAAGTTCGGCAACTACCCGGCTGGCAAATGGGTCAAAGCGAAAAATTATCGGCTTTGTCAAAACAGACCGATATTGAGTCTTACACAATGAATTAACGCTGCGAAAACGAAATATAGATTTTTATCGATATCCACACTTCTAGATCGCGAGCATCCTCATTTACATCCTCATTTCAACGTGTTTTTTACATTACATCCTCATTTCAACGTGTTTCTTTTGAGAAACTAGTTTAATCCCTCCTCTCTCGTTCATTCAATTCCTCTGAACAAGCAATTGCTTCATCTAGCAAACAGTAAAAAAAACTGCTCATACTCATCATTCATTATTTGATGGTTTACAACTACGGCTTAAACCACAAATCGACCCAATATTCATTTATCTCATCAACCTTTAAAGAAGCATTTAATTTGCGGTTAAAACCATCAAAACTCTTCCCGAAACGAAACCACACTTGCTTACGGTTTCTTCCCTGAAGGCTTACTTTGCAGTATTTTACCAATCTAGAGTCCACAAAGCCATGCATAGTTGCTGCCCATTGCCCCATCACTTTTCCATGGACCAAAACACCTGGCACTCTCAAACAAAGTCCTCTTCGACACAATGTTTCTTCCCAAAAAAGGTAATCTATGGTCTTCCATGTTGGTATAGATAGAGGTACGATCCGAATATGTTGCCCTGTGATGTTGCAAACGTTTTACTGCTTATGTTGATATTTCGGTGAAATACGAAAGCGCTTAAATTTTGGTAAAGAACATAATTTACATTTTAACCCCATGCAGTTCTATTCCAGATAGAACTTCGTATGCATTTCCATTATGCAAACTTTGAATTAGCGTTGCATCCTCATTGCTTATCACTGCATTGAAGGCGAAATAAGTTGCAGAAGTGACCAGAAACATACACTCAGCCCACTAGGCATTCACCGTGATAATATCATCACGACTACAGCTAATTAATAAATTGGCTATTTAAAAAACCGATGCAAATCCAATCATTTAGCGACAGTGTTTTCAAATTATCCGCGTTCTAAAACAAATATGTATTTCATGGAAATAAAGAATTCCAACCTTTGCGAATTTGGCAAATCGCCAAGCAAAAACATCATTCACCGATCGCTGGGAGCATGTCTTTTGCATGAGCTTCTTAAACCACTCGCATGCGACTTCGCTGCTTTCAGCCGTTACCCTGAAGGACATTTTAATAAATCGAAATGAAAACAAGATAAATCTTAAGGGAATATGAAAACAGTTCTTCTCAAACGAAAGGATCATGAGGCAAGTTGTGACAACGAAATAAAAAGATCCTTCCTGCAAACGGATCGATTTTTCCTGGACTTTAACACCTCCTCTAGCTCACCCACACCTTTGCATCGGATCTCGCTTACTGCAAAACATAACAAACATTTCAACATTCATTCGACAACCAATAAATCCACTAAACATGCCACACCTTCATTATACATCTCGCTCAGCTCAGTATATTGCAATTCCACAGAGCCCGTGATGAGAAAAGCTCAAATGGCCCCTTCGAAGAATACATTTCTGCCCTGAATTGCATCGTCAATCCCTTGTTTCGTCGTTAAGAGTACTACAGCTCCTCTAAGATGAAATCGAAAACAAGCCTAATCAAATGAATTCTGATATAACGTATTAAACTTTCATTCCCTAAAGGTACGCTATTTGAAAATATATACACACCCCACTCTACCTCCTCGACCAACTACAACCTCTATCCCTGTGTAGCATCCACTGAAACAAAATAACTCATTTCGATCCCTACAAATAAATAAATAAACCCCTCAAAGAATATCCCCCAAATTAAACTACTCCTTAAAACTTTATGAATAAGAAACTGTGTAAAATATATTATATAAAACTCACTTAAATACGCGTCCATTTTTGCAGTTGATCTGTAGCATAAAAATATCACGAGTTTCAATTGAATCGACCGTTAGCAATGGAATAGTCGCAATTGCCGTACCCACTCGATCGATGATTATAATACGATACTGCGTTAGATAGATGCGTCCATTTACCGTATCCGTGCTCGCTTCGAGATTCTCACCAAACATTTCCTCGACAGGCAGCGTCACACATCGCTTCTCCTTTAATTGAACACAAAAGTCAGGCTATCGACTATTGTCGTAAGAAAATGGCAAATGAAAATTAAAGCACCACTAAACCAATGGACGCACAGAATATGCTAACAGCAAACTCTCATAAACCAAAGCAGTCAGTGTTATCACAGGTGAATTTGTTGAAAAGTTACTGATCATTTCCGCTTATTTTTCTCAACCATCCGATGAAGAAAAGTCGCTCCAGTTTTTCCAGTTCCATAATGCCTCATTTGTCTATTCCCTCTCGCACTAACATGGATCTCTGCAAGCAACCTGCTCCTCAACCTAGAGGGGTGGGGAACGGAAACAAGAGCTACGCATGAGCGCTGCCATGACGGCAAGTCAGCCTTAATATGCATTACATCTTTCAATACTTCTAAATTTAGCACAGCTGCGATTCGCTGTTGCCACCATTGTTGTCTTAACTTGCAAACGATGCACTCTTAACATTCAGTAGATTCATGAAAAGATTTAATTGCTTTGTTCAGCATTTAATAGAACTATGTTAGAAAAACGATAGCCCCTCCTTGCCACTAAAAAACTAAAGATGGAAGACGGCTGGCAGTAATGCACCTCTATCGACACAAACTTTTCGTTAAAATGACAAAGTCTATTGCTTTCTCAAACATCGATCTAGGAAAAGGGGAAGGAATATTTCTAAAGACAGCAAAATGCGAGAAGGAAAATGAAATGAAATAATTAAAAAACAGCCTGTGAAGTGAATGAAAAGACCAAAATATGGTCCAATTTTGGCTCTTATAAGGACCACGATTAGATGAATTTAATAATCAAAATCACCCGAACTAATTTGACTTCTGAGATAGGCGTAGAAATCAAAACGAAAAATGTGAGAGATAAGGAAGAAACATTCACAAATAACACAGGTTGTAATATCATAGCAGGCACAGAAATTTCAAATATCATTTATACTTACTTTTTGAATTATTTAATGAAATAATTACAGAAAGATACATTTTTAGAACATTTCTCTGCGATACAACAGACATTGAATTATTCCACCACTTTTAGCCAGCTTCTCGAAAGCTATATATTCTAGCATTTTCCATAATGGGCTATTATAGATGTAACTTTGGCAGAGCTTTCTCAGCCTACAGGAAATGAATGAAGAGTGCCCTTTATATAACATTTATAACATTTTTCTCAGTAACTGTATTTGAACGTCCCTGTCAATGAACTCAACACAGCACCGATAAGCTCCACAATAATGGCAAACAATACGTTCAAAATGATCGCTTATATCACCGTCGACGCGTATCTGTCTGTGTTCATGAGCAAAACTGTCGGCACTCGAGTAAGAAAAATGGGGCACACAAATGAAAGGCGGGGAATTACAAATTTCAGTATCCTCCAGAAAAAAGTGTTACCTAAAGGCGCTAACTTTCGCGGATTTGTAGTACATAAGCAGGTGAATTAGATGCACTTATAGCTGTTAGGGTTTCAAGGTAGCGGGACATTTGCAGAAATCGGAAATATATGCAAAATATATCTTAGATTACAAAGCGTTGGTGTTCCTAAAGGAGGAATTTGAACTGCTCGCGATACATCTTTTTGACTACTTTGCAGAATCGAAACTGAAAAAAATAACATTCGGTTTTCTATCGACGATTTACACAGTCGATCGGCTGGTGTATTTTGCAAACCTAATATAGCCGCTGCTATTAAATCACCGGATGCCAATAAGTTTTTGTTCTTTGGACAGCACTAGACCCCTTAGTACCTAATTATACCTTCATTTAAACACAAATTTAGACAGCTGATTGTCGCATGTAAAAAGTTGCAAAAAGGGAGCAGAGATATGACTAGTTCCCAAAGATCTAATCAAACCCTCATTGCAAAAAAAATGGCCTGTCGATATGCATACAAAGTTGTAAACAAAACAGAGATCAAAGAATACATGCAATCAACAAGCTGTATCGAATGCACGCCTGGCATCTGAGATGCGACTTCGGCGTCGACGCTCTCACCGAATCGCACAAGCTTTGAGGGATGGATTATCAAGCGAAATGAACCAAAGAAACAAACTGCGTCGACACTGTTGAAGAACAAACTGCGCTAACGTCTTCCACACATACACATGTGGGTAAGTATCTGTCTGTTTAAGTTTAACATATGTACGCATATTAGGGAAGCGGATGTATTCCCTGCATAGCAAATGCAGAAAAACGTAACGAACACTCGGTACATTATTACGCGCTTTACACATCTGAAAATCTGGAAAGCGCGCCAACCATGCCCACGAGAAATTCGCTCTCTCCTTTTCGCCAGTCGAGCGAATCGGTTGCAGTTATATTAAAAAAGGACTTTGGTGCTCACCGGCTTGACTTTAAAACGAAACGGATTTAGAAGTTTACAACACCTGTGCGTCAACGATTCATTGAAGACGAAAGCACTATAAAATAAATCGGACTGCGGCCATCCCACGAGACATATTACATTAACTAGGACTGATCCCCTCTCCACATGCCCCGTAGGTTGGTGTGTGGGAAGTGGGGTGAGGTGCTAGGGGAAGATGTGGTCTACGGTCAGCTATGCGATGGCTCCACCTTTTTCCCTCAAATTTAAAAGTATTAGCCCCAACTTGTAATGAAAATTGTTGCATGACAACAACTTGCCGAAAAACGCCCCTTGAAAACACTAAAAATAAAGATATATGAATCCTGCTCCAACACCAAACCGCTCGATAAGTTGCAACACCTCGACAAACAACCTATTGAATAACTTTTTACCGTTTGATTATTCCACTTGGAGAGTGTTGTTGAAGAGTGCAATGCCTCTTACGGTTTAAATATCAGTCATCGCATACAATCAACCACTTGTGGGTCCGACAAGCATTCTCAACTATGTCGTCCAAAGTGAGGGGCAATATTAGAAAAAAAGAGATCGACAATTATGCAGATGATTCAACCGAGGTCTGAGGAAGTGAAATAAAAATTTCGATAGTTTTATCTCCCTGAATTAAGGGATGTGATTCACTTCAAATAAAAGAAAAGGAAGAGGTGGAGAAAAATTTCTGAAAAAAAGTTGAAAGCAAATATCATTAGCGTTCACCAATGATAGAGATGCTGCAGAAAATGGATGGAGACATGTATATTCCCTTTCAAACTTGTGAATGTCGGTATTTGTAGATCCTTTCTGATTCAAATGCAAACCGAAATGATATAGAACAACGCAAACAACACCTGTGCAGCATTATTGAGAAAATTCGTCGAAATGTCACAAAATAGGAGAATTCGTTTAGTGATTTGCCTAAAGAAACGCTTTTGCACCGTAATTGGAGAATGCGAACATCCATCCACATCAGCAATCAATAACGAAAATGCACACAATTCTTCTTCGATATCAACAACAACCCTCAACACACGAAAGGAACCCTTTTTTTGATGAACAATAATTCAGTATTCGAACATTTCGTTGAATCTTTTTATAAAATAAGCTTGCAGGTGGCTTCCCTGAGCAAGATGGCTTCTCAACTTTGCAGCTCTATAATTCACTACCAAGGTGGCCAGTTGGATTGAAATTGCGCTTCGGAATCTATCAAATCTGTCGATTACATTTCCCAAGTGGTTTATAAGTCGAAACTAATGAGCAAACAAACAATCCAGAAGCATATACTCAGACATCCCATGATCACAGTACAGTTTTGTAGACAACAACACAACGAAAGTATGAAGAGGATTCCCTGTTATACAGAAACACCGCCAGGTAATACTCCTATTTAAACAGTACATGATGAATGAAATCCGAGGCAAAAAACTTTCTGAGAAAACGCCGAAGAAATCAAGGAACAGCAAAGGTAACTGATCAGCGCAGGTATTTCATTCAGCTGCAAGATTCGATTACTACGATCAAATGAGAAGTGAAATGCATTTCATTCCGCAAATTCCATGTTTCCGAACGGTAGTCATTTGATGGTATATTACTTTGAAGTATGAAAGGAATATTATAATAGAAAAGGATATTTTCAGCAAAAAAAAAGATAAAAACTTTCCTCGAGACCGGGAAATGGACAAAACTGCCAATCACTGATCTCTACAATATCCACTGATATCATTCCCGATATATATCGCTTATTTTGGAGTGATAATAACCTCATATTTGCAGTAACATCATAAAGTGCTCATTTAAAAACGATGAAATCACCTCAATAACCAATGAATCAATTGGTGATTACTGAGTCAATCACTACCAAAGAGAATGCAGTCTATGAATCATCAAAATTCAGCGCCAATTTGTTCAAATCTTCATTAATTGCATTTATTTTGTCACCTTTGCACACTACGGTCAATATCGCAAACATTATATCGCATAGTGCACAAATCTCTAAGAAAACATTCGGTAAACGACCAACCAACATCCTCACTATGCAAATGTTATACGAAAGAAACGCTCGATATCTCACATCATTTTTGATGCATTTAATTTTAATCTCTCTTCAAAATTTGAATAATTAGAAAATAAGGTAAATGTGGCGAGCAATTTTAAAACTTTTGGAATTTATGCAATTCCCGATAGTGAGCAATTAAAAAAAAACAACCAATGTACTTTGTGATATCGATTTGATGTGAGTGTTGTTATGTGCCAAAGAAGCCATGCTGTCGTTCACTGTGAAACAATTTAAATTCCAGAAAGAAATGCTTGACAATAAATTCATAATTTTACTTTCCCTAAAGACCACTAAAAAGAGACGAGATTTTCCTTTGAAGAAAAATTGCATAAAAATTTTCATTTCACAATATATTTTGTTTGTTTATTGTTTTAATAAATGATGTACTTTATATTCCTTTCGCCAAAATTTAGAAAAACTCCCAGAATCATCGAAAACTTCCAACCTCTACTTCCTCCAAAAAGGATAGTGGCAACATTAAAAGACTTCTATCAAACCCCCAACTCTCCCTAAGGAATGAGTCGCATTCTGAAGTGGGGGGAAACCTAAGGTGAACGTGCCGCATCAGAATTTAAACAACAATATTGGTAATATAATGATAATAACATTGCTTAACATATATAAAAAATATTCTCTTAGGGAAGCCGCTAAAGTTATCAAAGTTTCGCCACAACGTCGGAAAAATACTTCTTTCGTGCAAAAAATTTATTTTCGAGAAAAAGAGTTGGAGCTCTATTCAGCTACTTTTTTTTATCGTACTCCCATGTTTGCTGGTTACATTACAAGCTCTTCGGAACTACACTTTAACACTAGCAATAAGCACTGATATTTTCCGCTTGCCTAACTACTTTTACGGCAGCCGAATGCAACTCGTTTTCCTTAAAGCATCTCTAGATTCCTCCGCCTATTTTTTTATTTTTAGGCACTTCTTTCTGTTCGAACTCCACCCATATATCAGCTTATTGCCTTTTATAATGCCCAACTGCTAGTGATATTCGCAGAGTGCTTCTAGATTTCGAAGTGAATTGAGGACTGAGAAGGGAGATGGGAACAAATGCGCAAAAAGACAAGCAATTTGTTTGCCAAGTTGGCAAAGAAGCTTTCATGTTGTGAATGTGTAAGCATATCGATACATACCGATCCACAGTCAGTGGCATTCGACGTGTGCACCTTCTCGATGGGTGTCACATCACTGAGTGTGTCAATCGAATGCGAGAAATCGTCAATTGATTCGTTACAGGGTGCACCGTCGTGATGAGGTGTGATCGGTATTGCCTCTGTCGCTGGCATTGTCACCAGATCGCCGTTTATCCGCTCCGTGCGAATTTCCACCCGTTTGCTCTTAATTCCTCTTTCTTTCTTTTAGTGTTCTCCTCTAATCGTAGTGAGGAAAATGTTGATGAAATGAAAATTCATAAATCGAATAAAGAGGATAAAGATAGGATGGAGTTGATTGAACGCACAAAGGCGATTCAACGATCAAATGAGCTTCACTTTACTCGGAGACGTTCACTGAATAACCTGAAAATAATGAAACTATTAGGCAAAGAGGAAAACACTCACAAATGGCGCAAATCGTTACAAAATCTATAATAATTGTCGATGCATACAGTTATAAAATCCATCCACTTCACCATCTATTTATGAACACAAAACATCTCAAATATTGCAACCGTATGGAAAAGTGCAGAAGTGCAATTGAACAATTTTCCTTTTCAAGTTGTAGCATGCAATCATTGAACAAAGTTTCAGGTGCACGATGCAAACAGGTGCTCTATGTGAATTTTTAACATATCTGGCAAACTACTTATGCAAAGATCGAATAGCAATGATCCAGCATAAATAAGGATCGCAATTATCGATCAAAATTATTGACAATAAACAAATAAAATTACTGAAACCTCTTGACTTACAAGGAACCGCAATAGTCATAATAACATAGAAAATAGTCTTATAGTAGTGATGCCTATTTTAAACCCCTATAATAATAATATACTCAATTGAAAATGTTAGCATGCAAATATAAATATCAATGGAACATGACAATGAATTGACGTATTGCTGCGCTCGAATTTAACCAAGTTGCAGTTGCCACTGCGAAGACA
This sequence comes from Baylisascaris procyonis, assembly GCA_037389465.1. Classification (NCBI taxonomy): domain Eukaryota; kingdom Metazoa; phylum Nematoda; class Chromadorea; order Rhabditida; family Ascarididae; genus Baylisascaris; species Baylisascaris procyonis. The sequence continues at coordinate 1,330,979 of JAZARR010000154.1, read as the reverse complement.
GTGGATCCAATCGAGGTCCCGATCCACCTCAGTGCCAAAACCAATTAATCAGCCTATCTTTTGAAATAGCTTTAAGATAATTGCAAAGGGTACTCAAAATCGTAACGGAAAAATGTTGAAATGTTTTGTGTGTAACAATGGAACGTGCTGAATGTTACATAGTTGGGAATGCAACTGTCACGGTAGCCTCAAGACAACGCTTCTTTGAATACGATTAAACAGCTTTGAAAATCAACAAAGCCCTATAAAAATGGTCATAAAAAATTCCATTGCTTGCAACGAGAAACGAACCTCAGAAAGCGAACAACGGCCGTATCCACGACGACCAAACGACATAAGAATAAGTTAGAGAAAGAGAGAGACGAATAAAGAGAGGGGAAGGGGAGAGGGGTTGAGACAAAGTGCTCACCACACCAAATTCGCAACAATACACGACAGACAATGAACCACACGCACGGAAGCATGTGTGCTTTTAATGCAAGCATATAAAAATGAATAATCAATGCAAAGGAAATCCATAAAAACATGCTCTTAGAATAAACCGCATTGAGAAATTATTACTGCAATTGATGGAATATAAATATCTAAGCTGAAACTAATCTTTGTTGGCCATTAGCACCGATATGGTCTCAAGAATAATCCGTATACACGTTGCACAAATTTAATAAACGAATGTAGAAGCGTTTCTGTGATGATATTTAGGTAGTTGATGCATTCAGGTCACAAATTTTATGCAAATTTAAGCTAATGTTTAGTATGAAAGTTACAAAATAATAGTAAATACAGGAGTAAACCTTGACGGTGATGAAGACCGCTGAATCGACGTCTCACTCAGAAATTAGAGTAGGTGCTTTCATAAATTTTTGCACTCTCATTATATAGACTACTAAAGGCGTGCTAAATAGAAACAACATATAAAGTTGTGCAAAAATTCTTAAACTTGACAAACTACAAAGGAACGAAGAAAAATGTGGATATTGGAAGTTAGCGTGTGAGCAGAAACTTATAAGAAACATGAGTTGATATTTTTTAATGCAATATCGGGTCATGAATCAGCACAGCTCACAATCTCTGCACTCAACAAAACTGTAAATGAATCTGTCGAAGCATACCAACAATCGATCAAAAAAGGCAAACAAAGAAAAAGCGATGCTAATCCTCCTGTCAACAACATCCGAACAACATAAATGACTCTTCAGCAACCTCTGCCACCAACACAATTAGCCGCAAATGCTTTCAAACTGGATCACCAACGAGCATGCTTTCATCGAGTTCAGCAATATCCCAATCTGAACTTTTATAAGACTGCAAGCTCCACTTAATTATCGGTTTACAAAGTATCTCCATTACAGTATTCCCCTCCTGCAGTCATGCGCCGAGTCCACTTGAAAAACGTTCCGATACACAACTTTCTTGACAGCCTTCAGCTCATTCTATGCTTCTTGACAACCTCGTTTTTTCTGATATCCTCTACGCTTTCAATTTGCTTCTTTTCAGATATGTTTGCGATTGTCACATTAGCAAGAGTTGAAGGATGCGGAAGTATGGGATGCCCTCTGCCGTCAAGAAATCTACCATAATTTGTGGTCGTTTTCTTCCGATCCCGTCTCGTTAGTGATTTAGGTGCAGTGCTCTTCGATGATTACCAACCTTCTGAAACTTACTCATGCTCCTCACTCCTTCGATGCTAAAGAAAACAATGAGCATCGTTTTCACATCAGACTCGACTTCGCGAGTTTCCTTTGTTCTCGGGTAATGCGACACCTTTCACATGAAAGAGATGTGCTGTTTCTGGATCATTCAGGATACTCCCTTTCATCCCTATCTATGATGGACAACACGAAACTTCAATCATTTGCGACTGATCCTCGAAGATCTCAGCACAGCCCCGCGTCTCTTCTGTTTTGGAATGACAAACCTGATCAGAACACATCGCATTCCCACATCTTCTGTTAGAATTTTAGCAAACGATCTAACTGAGATGCCACTTTATTCAAGCAGCTTTCGAATTGTCGATCGATGATTTGATGCAATCAGAGCACTGTTGCAAAAAAACTTTTCGTCACTGCGTTTCATTAAAAGGCGGCCGATGTGAAGATCAATGATCCACGTGCACCCTGGAAATTGCTGAGTCACTCAGATGTCGTCGTTCGATTCATCGACTTATCTTCATAGGCATATTGTATCAATCCATAGGTTTCTATAGCGGATTTGCCTACTATGCAACAGAATTCGATGTACGCACACTATCTTAAGACAAGTTCCGTTGTCAAACGCGATATGATACCAACAAGGTTTTCGAACGAATGCAGGCATTGCTCCTCACTCACCGGGCACAGCAGCGGGAAATTACACATATATCATTATGCAATGTTGCTTGTCGGCTGTTCCAGTGAATTCTTTTGCCAAAATAGATTCAATGTGAAATACTGAAATAGCTTCAAGTACCACTGTCTAAAAGACAACAGTGGATTCATTACAACAACACCTGATGATACCGTCTTGAACAGAACGCTCGGGGGTTAGGAATTTCGAGGTGTGGTTATCGATGAATAATATGCCACTAAGTCGGTTTTCATTCGTATTTATGTCAAACTATGATTTCTAATGCCTCAACAAGTCTTCCTTTCTAGTTCCAAAAATGGAAAGGGGGTAGGGGTTCATTACTGAAAAAGACCACTTTTCTCTCAAAACTTGGTTCAAACAGAGTAAAAATTAGGATAAAGGCTGCTAGAGCAACGGTCAAACAATATGAACGCAGCAAATTGCAAATCTACTACAACGCTTCAATATATATTAGGGCAATAATGCTCCATAACAACATTTCGATTTATTAATAACGAACGAAAATGAACAATTTGAGAGATGAATAACCAAATTAATAATCGCCGCAAATAAAAACATCGCAACAAAGAGTGAAAGAGTGAATCGTATTTAATAAACCACTAATGATTGATTACGGTGAAATAAACGGATGTTGACAACAAATGTGCGAATGAAATCCTTTCCATCTAAACAGAAACAGTAACGATTCTACTTGAACCAAATAAATATTCTTGACAACAGCAAAAATCTTCATGTTCGCAGTATTAATATTCAATTTTCAATAGTGACAAAAACGTACGTTCTTCCTATACACATAAAAGGCCGTGAAAACTACTAATTAGATTATTAAAGATTGCCGCTTATTATGCGAAGTCAATTCAGTAGAAAGGAATATCAAACAAACGAATACCATAAAATAGATATCAGTTAATATTACATATAAACGGTCATCAGCAGATTTTCAGATGGCTCTAAGGCATAATGCATCACTCCTTCACATCTCTCTCGAATGCTGCACGCAACTACGTATGCGGCAATGTGCTTTGCCGTATTTCCATGATTTTAACTGGAGGCACATCGAGTTGAATAATAGCGGATTCATTTTTTGTTGTTTTTCTTCTCTTGCAAATCAATATAAATGTGTCTGTGTCTGTATGTCTGTCAGTGCTGCAACGAAAGGTAGGAAAAATTCTCTGCCATGATGTATATCAAATGCAAAATTCTATGCTCTATTTCATTCAAACTCATCAAATGAGTTAGAAACGGAACTTTCGATTGATCGATTTGTACAACCGATCGGATGCATATGAAAACACATATTGTTTTTTTTCCATTTTCCTGTTTGCTTCAAATTCGCACCTCTCCAACATTCCCAATTTTTATATGGAATTGTCCCATATGCATAGACGCTCATCCCACTCAAAGCGTACAAATTTTACAAAAACGCTCAAAAAGCATCCACTCACAAGCACTTTCTGATGAATCAATAATCTATGTATGCATCTTAATCAAAGCACAAACACACTCTAACAGTCAACATTAAAAAGATAAATGGAAAATATACATCTGATGATAAATTACCAATGTTCAAGAGAATCGAAGTTGAAATTATTCATCGATGAGAATAAAGAAAATCAAATGCCGAAAAAAAATCAATGAATGCACGCATTATAAGCGTTTATTTATTTAAAATTTCCCATTAAAAAGCTTATCTCTTCTCAGTGTAATTGCAGAACAACAAATTTAGCGAATGCATACTATAGATGCGCAGGAATTTTAAGGCTTAATAAGCTTAAAAAATGATCTATTTCGCAATTCCCAACATCGAAGATCAAACACAAAATAAATATTTTCAATGGATTAATAACGAACGAAGAAATATTTTCCTATTTTGATATTGTAAGTCAAAAATTAAGACCGAATTTTTGAAAAAATAAACTAAAATTTCATAAAGCGAAATCAGGGCTCCTCCTATGAAACAAAAAGGCACAAGATGAACAACAAATCTCTTGAATCCACCTTAAAAACGTGTTTTATTATCACAAAGAAAATATTTCGGCATATCTAAAACCTGTCTTCAAAACACTTCCTTTATATTCTATAGGGATGAAGATCTATAGACAATGAAATGATGTACGCATTCAATTCGCAGTATTCAACTACACTCATCAAAGAATTATTTTGAGACCAATAAGCGTTTAAAAAAACTGATCAAAAGAGATCATAAGCCAATGTGAAAATAGAGCAATCCTTAGCAAAGATATGAAAACATTCGAGCCAAATTATACACACTAAGCAATCTGTGCAACAAGCTATGCATTAAAGTTCAGCGAGATATATAAAGTCAATGTGTTTTCGTAACGAGTGAGAAACTGGTGGAAGTTGTTTAAAGAAACTGATGAAAAAAAAGGAATAAAGAGAAAGTGCTGAAAAAGAGTTCATCCTGAGGCAATGAATGATACGATCGAATATTATCAACACTTCAAATCAGCTAATTCAACAAGCTAAAAATGAAGAATTCAGCAATGTTCTGCTCAATATCGTAGCCGATGTCATATAGCAAGCACGATCGGCTGTCCCCATATAGCGCAATGCATCGCTACGAATCGAACCGGTTTCATCGAAAACTCGTGCCTTATTTGTTTAGCAACGATGCAAACAAATAATGTCAACGCGATGCATCATTCGGCAACAAGACGTATCTATGTTAACGCTTTCATATGCGTACATCGAAGAAGTTCCGTTTAGAAAGCAGCGCAATATTCTTTCACAAAAAAATGTTACAGCGCTAAAGCTTATAAGTGAATAGCTGCATGATACTGCAGGACAAACAAGATCGTTGAGGTTAATAAGTAAATCACAATATTAGTCAAAAAAAAACAAGCATGAAAGTATGGAATTTTACTTGGCTACGCTTCTTTACATATGGATTTCGAAAGCGCAAACGAAATTGACGGCGACGTGAGGGAGGGAAGAGAGACGGGGTCGTGAACATTACTGAAGATTTCATCGTCTAAGCGGAGTAAATTTATTTAGCCATAAAGAACTTTACGTTCTCCTACTTGATTCGTATGCTCAATAAGTAGCAACTGATAGGAGGGGACCCCTCCTGTCTTTCAACGTGCGAAGCGAACGGATGTTCTGCCAGAATATCTAATAATCGAATGTGTTGCTGCAGTTCAGAATCGCTGACTTCGTTAATCGCTGTATTCAACTTACTTCCCTATAGCCTTTCAGTTCCAATGACTATACGATCAGCCTTCCAGTGAATAGCAATAATAAATGCAACTTGAGCATAAGGCTGGAAAAATTCATAGTAAATTCTGGATGTACAAGCGGAGAAAATCCGGTAAGATGGCATTAAGATGCTCATTGTAAATCCCAATCATTTCGATAAGTACAAACAGCATTAGTTTTGCTTCCGGGATGAATAGAGTAAGTGCTAATATGGTGCCGATAAAGCAGTAATTGCTAGTGGGTGATTTGAATTGAAGTCGATTCAAACTATAAAGTGCTATTGCAACATAATTAAAGCATTACAGCTTTGTTATAAATAGCATCCTTGCATTAGGATGCTATCACTTGGAAAGGATCCGTAACACCGAATGTTTACGTAGGAGTCAACCTAATCAGGCTTCCCGGACTACTATATTAGAAGGCTTGAATGTGTCTGTAAGGACGATGTTGAATGCGTATTTGAACTTTTGTTCACAATTCACGTTAATAGAGGAGTAAAATAATTAAAATATTCATCACTTTTTTCTTAATTACCGCTATGAATTATCATTTGTTTATCAAAGATGAAAATCTATTAAAGGAGACTATTCATTAAAATAACTGTCAAATAATATATATTTCCCATTTATTAACGACACAAATGATTTCATTAACAAAAAAAAAAAAAAAACAATGAAAAATTGCTGTCATAAACAATAAAAAAAAAGAGGGAAAAGATTGCAATTATTCTATTAGAGAATGTGATAGATGAAATAGTGAAGATGCCTCAACTATGGTCGATATCGTTGGATGGCATACATCAAATGAACATCTTTCAATGGGGTTTCGATGAAATGATGCGCTTTTGGCAGATTAAACGAGACAGCAGGGGAAACTTGCAGCACCGATGAGATTTGCGCCGATTTCATTCTGCTTGAAATGAAATTTGCTTTGAGAAAAGGAAAGACTGAACTTAATGAAGAACACGCAATTTAGGTCTATTGAGGGAAGAATATGAAAGAGGAAACTATGACCTCCTCCTCTCCTCCCTCCCTCCCTCCCCCTCCCCCCCCCCTCACAAGACTAGACAGAAGAATAGGAGTCGATAATAAGCGAAATATGATATTAAATTCAACGAAACTAAAAAATATGCTTACGATGGAAGAAGATATATTTTCAAATCACAAACATAAAATGCGTAAGTAAAAGGCGAAAACACCCTACAACGATAAGCACGCGTTCATTCACACCTAGATGCATGTAATAATTCAGAGATAAGTACGCACGCACATGTATATAGATGACCTATATTGACAACCCGCATCCAATCGAAGGAAATGACCCCATCGAAAGGACGCGTTCATCCACTCACACCCTCCTCCTTTCGCCTTACAAATGCATATTGGTGGGCAAGATTGTCCACTGCTATGGAATGCACAGAAAATAAAAGAAACAGTTCTCTCTGAAATATTAAGGTGCAATATTTGTCTTACGGAACACTCCCTCTCCCCCCTTCTCTCAACCCCAATGAGGATTTCTCGTAAGAGGAGAAAACTAAACGAACTTTATAAAAAATAAATAAACAGAATTCATTCTCTGAATGAAACATTAAAAAGAAATTTATAAGCAACAATGTATCGGATGCCCCACGAAAACTCGTAAATACTGAAAGGACAATGACGTCATAGTAATGATGTCATGAGCCAAATGCTACGTCACCAAAACGCGACATTGTTAAGTTTGTCTCACTCTAGTACTTTCTTAATCAAAGTTCAGCAAATATAAATTTACCTCAATAAATTACTAAGTACACCCTTAAATAATTATTTTTTCGAAAGATTACATAATTATTTTATAGTAAGAAGCAGCTGCAATGATATATATCCTTCGAATCCAATTCAACAGACCAATCGCTATTCCAATCTATCAACAACTAATAAGGCAACACATCAAATGAGTTCATATTCCAATTGAAACCACCTTTAGTGCATTTATTCTACAAGAATTTGTTCCCATGATCCAGCTAATCGCTATAAGCAGGCTGTCCGATGTAAAAAGCAAAGCAGATTTTTATCCATACTTCGACGATGATTACAACCTCAGCAACTAATTTGCTAAGTTGAAGTTGGTATTATGGGTGATCTGCTCAATTCGTATCGACTGAATCCCATAAAACCTCTGTGCTCTAACTTTAGTAGCTCTTAGGCTGAAAAACTGTCCAGTATACAGATGGGCAATCAAACAAACGCACACAGACTTAAACATGCCTTTGCCAGAGTCCACCTTATAAAAACACATAGAAAATTTCCTACTTTTGCAGCAAATCTGATAAGAATGCAGTCGATTCATATGAGCGATGAGATTCCCTTAGAGAAAGCAGACGATCGGCCGATGAAAAGCAATGCAGAAAACAATAAGAAAAAGCAGTCCAGTGAAAACAGACACTTGAATTTCACATTGTTGCGAAGCTGCTAACACGATGAGAAAATACTTCCGGACAATGCTTCAGCGCAATATCTTAGAAAAACAACGCAGCGACATTTGCGCTTCCAAATGAAAACATGCTTCTATGCAGAATTTCAGGAAATATGACACGACATTTGCGCATTCACAGTACTTAGAAATGGCATATACTTGTTCCCCATGCATTTTTTTGTGGCAAGCGTTTGAAAGAAGAAATTTTATCGTTTTTACATAAAACTCTAAAATTATCCTCAAGTTTATTTTATACTAATTCATAAACGAATCTTTGCATATTCTTACTCACTACAATATTACGAGTGACGGTGGGATGTGCTCAAAAATTTACATCGTGTTTTTTTTTTCCTATAATAATTTGGTTGAATGCCAAACATTTATCAATTTTTTTTTCTAATGCACGAGTGAAAATGTCGATAAAACTCTAACGCTGGCCAATACTTTTGTTGATAATCAAATAAATGCGACAAAAAATGAATGAATCTAATGTGATAAGCATCTTTACTACCCTATAAGAAGCTATAAAATTTCGCTTTATCATTTCTCATATGCCGAGTTTCTTTCGTTTTAATAATCGAAAAAATATCCTTGTAGCGAATTGAGTCGATGAAAAGTGAATCTAGAGAATGCGACTTAAATAATCTTGATAGAACTACTTCACCATCATCCTATTACGCCTTTTTTTCTTTCTTATATTGCATGAATATATCATCGAAGCGCAAATGTCCACCAATTGTAACGGAGTGACAAACGAAATACTTCCACGATAGAAAAGCGTAATGCTACGTTAGCACAACATCGCTGTGTTGTGCGCGAATTTCCCACGAGAGAAATAAACAGTGTTTTCGAATCAGATTCATCATCAAATGAACGTCTGAAGAGTCGAAAATGTATTGCTTAAAAATTCTATTTATTGTTGAAGTTTACTGCTTTTAAACCCCTTTCATTGTTCAAGCCCGATCGAAGAGTTTTTGATAATCAAACATAACTATGAAAGCATTTGACCTAACGCCATTCTATTGAATAAAGAATTTAACCAAATTACTTACCTAAAAAAAAGGATTCTCATAAATCTCTCCTTTTGTTTGTAGAAGGAAAGTACTCTGCAAACTTTGCTAAACATCAGGCAAAGTTCAATCACCTTATTGTTTAATTCTGCAACATTTCTAAACGTTTTTTTTCTTGAGAAACTAAGACGGAAAGTGTTTTTGGGACACCAATAAAAGTGTTGGGTAACGACAATGTGGAACGAAATTCGACTCGAATTACTTTGATTTCCATTGACAGCTAAATGCATTAAATACCGCAATAAAAATTCCCCAATGAAAATATTTGTAAAAAAGTATAAAAAGTGAATTTTATGGGAATGTTGGTAAATGGCGTTATATCTTTCATCGCTTTCTGCGACTTCACAAACATCAACAATTGTTACCGATGAAAACTTTACTACGTCAAAACAAAAAAAAAAACATCTCATAGTCAACGACACATGATACTCCAAAATGCATTACTGATATCGACCTTATCAGCACACCATTATAGATCCGAATTAAACTGAACAGAAAAGAACATTAAACCGTCATATGCGAACTGCAACTTCAAGAATGATATGCGATAATGATAAGGAATTCAGCTGAAACGAATAACAGCTTAAAGATTGCAGTGGAACAAGTGGCATGCAACGACAATAATAAGGAATTAGGCTAAAATGAATGGAACGTTAGAATAACGAGAATGTCACTCTATAAATTAAACAGTTCACTATTTGCGCAAACTAACAAAACTTGAACTAGCGAAACGGACCCACTTCTGCAGATATGCAGCCGCACAGATTTTTATCAGTTAGACTCTTTGCAATGCCCATCACAATCTTTCATTTACGATTAATGTTTATGAAATAGTGCATTTCAGCTTGACTCAAATTCGAATGGTAACTAGTTCGATGATTTATAAAAAGCCACTTACGCGAGTAGGCCTCGAACTCTTAATCTTTCTCTCACCAAATATACGTGCTTATCGAGTGAACCATTGTAAAATCTCTCATCATATCTCTTGAATTGCCATCAGCTCTACTGTGTACATAATGCAACGAACTTGATGCATCAGATTTTTTCCGTTACATCCACAGCAGATTTGAAAACACTGAGCAAACAAGCAATAGCCGATGCCAATAATCGTATCCGCAATAGCTCAGTCGGCTAGTGCACCCGCTCAGAAAGCGGAAGATCGCGAGTTCAAGTCCCGCTCGCCGATTTGGTGTTCTCACTAACCGTGTATGGATGGTTGTTCGTTGTTATTGCAACGATGAAAATGGGAATAAGCGATGGAAATTTAACATATTTGTATAAAAAACATTCAAATGAGGGTCTATCTGTGTCGGTCAGTTGCTAAAGGTACCCTATGAATCATTACAGTTGTGCAAGCAAAATATCTGTTAGCAGAGGCGATGCGTTGATGTGAGGGAAAGCACTCGGTGCTCGACAAGCACCGGAAGCACTTCGTTCACGAGCTCTCAGCATAACCCTCTAACAAGCAAACAGCGTCAATAATTACCACTCCACGTCGTTCCCCTTTAAGCTATTCACCGCACACATATAACCGTTGAATCGTTTATAGCTTTTCGCAGTCCACTCTTTCCATAGCACTAACCATAACTTCTTAATTATATAAACTGGCTAAACGAGAAAGTTTTATTAGGCGCTTCCTTAAGCTACCGTATCATGTCAAATAAAACCCCCTCAGCTATCTCTGACTTCTTTCCCATCACAAAACTCGAGTAAATGATAGCTTTTTAGGATTTGTATGTCAACTACAGTTTCTTAGGTGCAAAAGCAGCCTTGTTCCCCCAATGTATGCCCCTCCCCGTATTTTACTCACAATATCAATATTGAAATATGCCACTGTGACGGATAATAGCTATGATTTCTGAAACACTTCTGCACCTTATACGATATCAATAAACACTGAAAACATTTGAAAGCCCATATACTCTCGAAGAGCATTATTTCTATGCATTTCCACTATTGCTACAATAAACAAACAACATATTTTACAACACTTTTATTAAGATAAAGTTATAGACATAATTTCAACTTTTCCTATGTACATTGGCGCAACTTTAAAGCAAAATTATGTGAGATGCGATTGAGGTTAGTAAGGAAATGTTTCTCAATAAAGTTAACTAAAGGTTTAAAATGAAGAAGAGGAGGAATTAATTTTTTAATCTCTCCTTTCAATGCAATTGAGTTCTCTCAAGCAGACAAATAAATGCAATTGCAACTATTGATTTGCAATCACTGTAAATCAACAACTGCAATTGCAAGATATGTGTTTTTTGAAATATCGCCAAATGGGCCCACTGGTTGCGTTGCATAAAAAAAGAAAATGTGCAAAAGAAGATGACACGAGAAGCGTTTAGCAACGTCCATCCATTAGACCAACCGGTTTCAAAAAATAGCAATAAATGAGCCATAATGATATATAATTTGATTAAATGCAGTATGCGTTGAAATAATCTTTTTTTTTTTTGTGATTTTATAGCCTAATGAACCATATAAAAGAGGACAAATGATGCAAAATTCTTCGTTTAAGACCCATTGCTGTGTGTCCAATTGCTCACGAATTAGAATTATTGAACAGACAACAGACATACGGATAGACACATATATACACACATATGCACGAAGTTGCGATATTAGCTTCAAAATTTAAATTCCCGAGAACATATATATAATGGAACGTGCAAAAAAGGATGTTACTCGAAGTTGCATCCAAATATGTTTAATGTGCTTCGTCAACATCGCATTGGAATGTCTGCCACTGTCTGTGCCTATTTATGTCAATAGAGGTAATTACTATTCATGCATAGCAACGCTGCGGATACACGATTCGCAGGTACAGCCCATAAATAACGTTGTTCTTTGAAAGACATCCGAAAAGGGAAAAAAACGTTTTGAACGTCCGTCATGCTATGCCCATCCGAAAAGACAAGTTATAAGCAGTACAAATTTTCGGTAACGAAGAAAGTGGATCTTCTAAAAATTTTAGTTTGTAATGGATGGAACTTAATTTCCACTTGTATTTCATTACGCGGAGTCAGAAAGATATTTGGTTACATCTGCTCAAGCCGTGTGGCCGCTGCACTTCCCATCTCCCCCCCCCCCCCCTCCCACCAAAAAACAGAGGGCTTTTTTCAGAGCATAGATGGACGTTTCATCCTCTATATGAATTAATGGCCGTTCAAAATTCTGCAAAAATTTGCTGTTTATCAATTTATGAATCACATCAGAGAAGAACATCCATCAAAACGTCAATTAAGATCCTAATTATTAAAACAACGCTCGCAAGCATCATCACTACAAAAATGTCTACCCGGATAATCCCTCGTTGTACATCAAAATTTCGACTCAATATGACATATATCAACAACTGAATCTATTGAACTAGAGAGTTCAAAAAAATAAATAAATAAATAAATAAACTCACTGAGATGCTGTCGAAACTCAAGAAAAGAATTCAACGTGACAATATTGAAACAACTTTGAAGCAACGGTTGTAGGTATCAGAAGAATGCTTCGATATGGCGGTGATAACGAACTAGACAGGCATATGATTTATAAGCTGTCAATAAGCGATATCAACACAACAATTCATAATCGATACTCTTTATATTCGCCTCATTAATAATGTAGTAACATCGAGTGATAACAACCTTTCTCTAATAAAAATATATACTCTTTGGGCACAAAAGAAACAACGAATAATCTTCTAACCAACTGATTATTTCAATTCAGAAAAAGCGAACGATCAATTATATATGCAAATAACTGAGCGGAAACAATTAAAATTCACTTATTGTTTAGAAGCAAAAATATTGGCCTATTATGGAAGTTTCTATTCATAAATATGAAGTTTTCTATGTGCAGATGTGATTTGATTATAGCATTGCCTCATCCATTCAAATAGGCTCATAGTGGCATTTGATGCTTCAACCTGCTCATCATCTGTTAACTATTATAAATCTTACTTCATCTTATTTAGCAGAAAACACAAACGATAAGATATATAAAGAAAGAGAAATATGTAGAGAATGTGCGAAACGAGTAGATGGCCTAACGGGTAATCCAATCGTTTATCAAACAAGAGACTAGCGTTCCAGCCCCGCCTCTTGCCGAACTTTTTTTTTATTAGTTAGAAATTAGACGATTCTTCTTCAAGAATCATAGGGCTCCAGATCTCTTCTCTCTTCATAAATCTCTGTATATTTGTTAGAGGTTTAGCACTATTCAAATGAATATGCACTCAACCCTACAGTGCACCTTATCAATAAAACAACATTTGTGACGCGTTAAGGTGCACTAAAGAGCTTAAATGAAAAACGCCTTTTTGTTTCATTTTGCTTTAAGTCATACAAAAAATAAATACTTCATTTGTGATGCATTATCACAAACCACCGTATCCTATACACCAATAAACCCTGCGTCACCGAATTTATTATTGCACAATCAGAATAAAATGCCTCAGGAAATACATTTCTTCCAAAAATAATCGATATAAAATCAAATCTTTCCATTTATAAGCTTTATATTTACATGTTCATATTTTTCGCCAACTAAATAACTTCCAACAGCAAATAACGGATAAATTACAAACCCCTTACAAATCGCTAACTATCTTCCAACAGCAATTTTCCTTCCTAATTGAAATGGATGAAAAGTACACCTTTCAAATTAAAAAAAAAAAAGATTCCATGTAGATGAAAAGTGAAATATTTTCTCACTGATTGGAAGGTGAGATAAACGTGGTACCCCCTTTGCATATTACCAACATCACTATAACAAAGTTCGCAATTTACATAAACCTAAAGAGCGTGATAAACACAAGTGGATGCAAGAGGTACTCTCCCGATCTCGAACGCAAATAATACAGCCGAGGGAAGTAAGCACAACGGCATACCATAAGATAGTTAGGGTCACAGCTGTTAGCTTTGCAGAAAAACAAAAACAAATAACCAATGGTCGCCGCGAGCATCTCAACAACTTGAAAATCAATCGGTTCTACACTTGCACCGCCTGCTTTCAACAAATTTTAGTAATATCCACGATTACACCTACTCATTCACCTTTATATAAATGATGTTCTTTTTTCAATTATACTATATCATTTAATACTTCTTACTATAATTCTTATGTTGGTATGATATTCTATTCGTGATTTAATGTAGTTTGAACTATGCTATCTTCATCTAATTTGCAAATCTCAAATTCCAACCTCTACAACACTATTACGCATCGATCATTCTATTTGACTACCTGTACTATTCTATACCAGTTTATTCTATACTTTGTTAAATTTCGTACTGTTCATAGCGCAATATATTGCATTGGCCAACGAATTTCAAGGTAGTAGGTGATGCAGAAAATTCAAATCGAATACCACTAAAAAATGATGCCAAAATGGGTAATGACTAAATTACGATCATAGACTAAATCCTTTTCTTCTCCAAATGAACACTGCGAACACTAATAATTACTTTCTGCAAAAGAAACAAACAAGAGAACACTCCGCAGTTGGAATACCTATAGGATATTTAATTGGCTAATCTATCGAAGTATTTCTTCATCGGTAAAATAACTCAATTTGACAGCAGTGAACATTCATATCGTTATTCCTTTAAATTAATAAAATGGGAAACGATATGTGCATTCATATTTTATTGATATTGATAATAAACTGATGAATGCACTCCAATGAAAGTAGATAACAGCAGTATTAAGCTAACTGCTAAAACTTTTTCACTATTAAGTGGAATTTTTACAGGTATTGCATTTTGAAAATGTATCTTATAAACATATCAAATCGTTAACTATGGATTCATGAGCATCGCCACAGATAACAGAGAAGGCAATGGTCATCAAACACTGAACTCTCACTCTAACTGTCGTAGCAAGGCGCTTCAGCTATTCAACCAAACAATTCAATCGAGTGGCAGTATTTTTTCGAATGTAAATAATCGCTTTCCTCAAGCCTCCTTCAGTAAATCACCGTTTTCACCCACATTATTTCTAATAGCCAAAAGCATTTAGCAGACAAGATACTAATTCGTTTCACTTACGATCCTCTCGATGGAGCCCATCGATAAAGGCCATTTCTGCATATCTTTTATCATCGTGAACAGGATTAAACACGATTAATATACTTCAAACAAGAAAGTAAATATCATTTAACTATAACATAGAAAAGGCACGGAAAGGACGATGTTTCACAGTACAACAATGACTTCACAAGCTAGGCAACTATATTGGTGAAGATAAACGAGGAATTTATTGTGTAAATATACAAGAGGAGAGAGAGTGTGCGTGTTAATGAATTGGCAACGTTCGCAATGAGCTAAATTTCTGTCTAGTTGAGAAATCAAAAATCATTCATTGTGCATAAACTTTGTTTCTTTTTTTTCATTCATTGCAAAAAAAAAGTCTTCTTTCCACAAATCCTGAATGTATGCATATTCCACAAAGCATACTTTTAAACTCATTATTAAATAACCCATCCATTATGTCGGCTATTCTCATTTCCTAATAATTACTTCTTTCATTGAAAATAATCATCCGCAAAATAAAATTCCTATAATTATCAAATAAACAATAAAATATTAATTAGAAGGCAACTTACTATGAAGTTAAAAAAGTCGACGAATCTTTGAGAATGAATATAAATTTATTATTGAGAATCTTATATGTCACCAAGAAACTTATCGTCGAAGTATTTTTTGCTTTTAAATCGCTTTCCTCTTCAGTGTCACATCATCAACACAAATGATTCGTTAGGCATTCAATGATGGTAGTGAAAATTCAGCCAGGAAAATTCAATTTGAACAATAGCTGCTCGGAACGGCTAATGTCTTATACGCCTTTAATTCAATATAGACTTCTAGCAGATCTATAGTGATAAAAATCCACTCGGACACATTTGACAGATCTATTATGGGAAATTTAATCAGATACATCAAACAGTTTTAGGGTGGGAAATCCCTTCAGATAGATTCAATATGGGAGGTTTATTCAGATACATCCACTGTGGGAGATTCGTTTATTACTTTAATAATAACTATTCCATGCATTATTGCATTTAAACGTTTTAGTCAAAATGAAATAAACGGTGATTTGCAAAATGCACAGCAAGCGAAACTCAGCAATTCAATAATAGGAACGCTGCCATTCGTAATTATTAGAAATAAAGCTGTCAACAATAAAACTTTTTTGTCATTAATCTAATTGCCAACAACAATTATATTTTCTATACTCATTTTCACTGATTTATAACAACTAGTACAGTATAAAAAGTTTCGCTGATATAAAACATTAATAAAAAAAGTTTTTTACGATGAAACAATAAAAATTTTTCGACTCTCAAAAATTTCTCCCGTTTTATATGGGTATTGTGGAAAAACTGTTAGACGGTCACCTACTTATTTACATTTGAAGTGAATATTCACTGCTGACAGATTAAACGAAAGCATAACAATTAGCGGGCACTTAAACAGATAAATTAATGGGATGTACAGAGGAAACAAGTAGGGAATAAGCCAAATAAATAGGATAAAGATGAGATAATTCATCTCGAAATTATATAGATGACGTAGAAGTGAAGCGATATGACACCTTGTCTGTGCTATTTCAATAAGAGGTAAAGGCTAAAATGTGATGGATATGCACTGCGATGGTGCAACTCTTGTTGAAAGCCTTAGGCAACGATCGAATAATCCTAACACTCTCATCACCAAGTATTGATTTCCTATTCTCAAGAACTCTTGTTCATATTCACCCGAACCATCATATGCACTCCCTCTGCTTCACCCTCCCCCTTCCCCCTCCAAAGACACCTAATTCAAGAAAAACGTATTAAATTTCACTAAAAACTTCTTTACTACGATTCAATTTTACAGCAGCAAAAAAAAAAAGAAAAAAGAAACGTCTATACAAGTAACGATTTACAGAAATATGCAAAATACATAAAAAATCATGTAAGTTTTTTAGGGGATCGGCAGAAAAACACCGAATGACCGAGTGGAACGAATGTAAACACATCGGGAATGCAAATGAAGACATGAAAGGAGCAAGCACAAAGTATACGTGTCAAAAATGTGCAAAAACAGCACTGCACCGGATAAACGACACAGCTACGAACCAACTGAGTGACGCTCACCGCCGATCGACCGCCACTGACGGACGCCGATTCATTCATGCGCACCGTCACCCACGCACACCCGCCCCAAACGGTGGTTCTTGGAATACCATCCTGCCCTCTCTCAATGTTCGAAAACTACTATCTCGAGGATGGCTGTAAGTCTTGGAACAGGTTGTCTACAATAAACCACAGCCAAACAACCTCTTCGTCCTTAAACCAACCATCACAGCATCGAAATCCACCGAGTGCTGTGTGGTGCACAACTTAAGAGTGGGGCATGACTACGCGGCTCGACGCTATCGATTGACGGCCGCGTCGCTGCACGCCCGCTATACATCACTGACGCAAGCCATATGAACATTGCAATGCTCGTCTTATGTGTTGACCGCATGTTGCGATGTAGGGGCCTGGCGCTAAGCTAAAGCGAGGTGCAGCAATTGCTACGATGGGGAGGGGGGAAGGAGAAGGGCGGTTTCTTCAACGGATTTTCATAGGGGTGCACTTTGTATCCGTTCAGAAAATGATTTGTTGGAATTTCCTCCAAGAGTGAATAGAACATAAATAAATCGTCCACTTTTTTAGTTGGGCCGAAGCTAAGCGATAAGGTATTGACCATGTGGGCATTAAACGGAACAAGTGCATATTTATACCACAATTGCAGAATATAAAAACTTTCCAAACTGCTGAGAGCATAGCGATCAGCACTTTTCCCCAAGCTTTGCGAAACTCCGACGCGTGCCGAGAGCTTTAATACTGATGGAATGATGTTTACGATTTTCGAGGAAATCCACGAACGTCAAGAATAATGGAGAAGGCGGTAAGATGCAATACTGTTGAATTACTTACATACTGATTCAAATTTCTGTGGGTATTTTATTGCTTACAAATTCAAAAGTGTAATTTCGTTATAGGGGACCCTATCCACACCCCCTCCCCCCCCCCATTCTAACCTAAAATAATGACTTATTGAACACTTCTGTCCATTCACACGTAAAACAATTATCCGACAACGGAATCGCCAGCATTAGATGAATCAACGATGAGGCACACATTGAAAGCACACTTATAAACAAGTGTTTGGAGATATGAATACTGTCCAGCAATATGTGCACGATTAATCAGAACTATGAAGCATCTGCCCTCAGATGAGTCTCGTCCTATTCGTTAATGTATTTTATGATTTGTTTACATAGTAATATATTTTTAGAGGTTGTTCATACACCTATACGAACATTATAGGTGCAGGCTCGACAGCTCTATAAAAAGCAAATGATCTATGAGCAAGTTGACTTATTCGAACCGAATTATTGTTATTAGTTATTAATGGAGGTGATCACTCATTTAAGTATATTATTATCATGCAATCAACGAATTTTTCACTCCTTAATTTCCCCGTTTTTTTTTTTATTTACTATTTTATTTATAATCAAAAATTCTTTGAGAAATTGATGCGAATACCATTAACTTTTGGTATTTCTGCATTTGATAGGTGCAGATTATTTTCTCGAAGACATTTTCCATTCTGCAATACCCCATTCCTTTAGGAAAACGATTATATGCTGGTTTAAATACAAGTAAAGAAAGGTAAATGTAGCATATCCGGATGAAACAAAATAAAACAATTGGGAAAACACGTCATTGAGTGTTGGCTGGATATGCGCTTCTATATTTCACTTCAATAAAACAAACGGCTGCTCATATATGTAAGAGTAACTAGCGCTCTCATCAAATAAACCGACTGCACAAATGCCCAAAGAAACCCAGGCAGAAGCAGAAGGAATATGAGTTGCGGACATGTGCTTACATATAGATGCACAAATCTGACATCCCTTACTTGAGAGTTTGCAATAATGCAGCAATGAATTGATTGTTGACATTGCACATGCGTCAGCCTTGCATAATTGTGTTTCTTATGGTTCAAAGTTGGGGTGTCGGGTCTGACTTATGCGAATGAGTACCAATTAAAAAACGCAAATCTGCTTCAGTTTGGCCAAGCGGCGATCAGCAACCTAATCGGATGCGGATTGAAGGTCAGGTAAGTAGATTCATCCCCCAATTTTAACTTCAGAAGTCAACGCTTGTAACCTTCGATTCAACTCTCCTCTCAGAAGAAACGTTTTTTTATTGCTAGCGGTCGCTTGTTCAGCTCCTATATGCAAGACAAGAATATTCTCGCATACGAGTAACAATTATAGTAAATCATAGACGGCCCATAAGATAGATCCGGATCGCTATTTAACAAATCCACCCAATCCCCCTCCATCTAGGCGCAGGTGTTGTAAAAGAACATGTTGCGCCATATGTCATTTCAAAGAGTCTTTCACGCATCACTTTTACAAAGGAAGTTAATGACGTCAATTGACTTCCGCCAAACGTGCGTACTCTCCGCACGGGAGCTGTTTCGTGGATATTATTTACGTTTGTGCATTTGCACATGATACCACCCCCTCATTACCCGAACGCTCCTTGTGATATCATATTTGATAAGCCAATCTGTACCACAAACGGCATTCGCCATCCTCCTCATCGGCATGCAATACACAGTGGCACATTTGTGCGTTTGATGAACAATAATCGAGCATAAAAACTGAATTTATATACTAGTTGTAACATTAAGTTCGTATCTACTGCACTTCGTCCCTTCAGTTAAAGCCATCAGACACACGGAAGGAGACAGACACATACACACGCATACACAAAATGCCGTATAGAATCCCTTATACAAAAAAAACAGCGAAGAGCGCACCAAAAGGTGCAAAGTATGGTTTGCTTGAATATTTATTCGACGAAGAAAAACATGCCAGCAACGATAATATGGAATGAAAAAACACAGTGGACAATGCGATAAATAAACGCAATGAACGAAGGGAACTTTCAAAAACGGAAGTTCAAAAGGAAGAGGAGTGAACGAAGATACGACCCTTCTTTCTTTACATTCCTTACCCCCCATCATTTTGCTTTGGGAATTCCGATATATATATATATATATATATATATATATATATATATATATATATATATATATATATATATATATATATATATATATATATATATATATATATATATCCGATATATATATATAATATATAGTATATAGTATATAATATATAACATATAATATATAATATATAATATATAAATATATAAATATATAAATATATAAATATATAAATATATAAATATATAAATATATAAATATATAATATATAATATGTAATATATAATATATAATATATATAATATATAATATATAATATATAATATATAATATATAATATATAATATATAATATATAATATATAATATATAATATATAATATATAATATATAATATATAATATATAATATATAATATATAATATATAATATATAATATATAATATATAATATATAATATATAATATATAATATATAATATATAATATATAATATATAATATATAATATATAATATAATATATTATATATTATATATTATATGTTATATATTATATATTATATATTATATATTATATATTATATTATATATTATATATTATATATTATATATTTATATTATATATTATGTATTATATATTGTATGTTATCATATATATATATATATATATATATATATATATATATATATATATATATATATATATATATATATATATCCTTGATAACATGCGCGCAGAACAAACCAACAGATATCGACTCTTTTCTAATGTCGTAACGTAAGCGGAAGGTGCTACGGGACGCGATCGCACACCTGTGATTAATTAGTGCATTTAAAAAGACCTTCCACTTTTTTATAGTACTATGATGCTGCATTAAATGAAGAATTGTTGCATGCGGCTGCTAAATAATCCAACTGCCCTCATTGGGTGTTATAAATAAATAAATGGAGAGAATAAAAGAGAATTTGCTGCATTCCCTACTAAATTTTATGATAACAAATTATTTCGAGATTTAAAACAACCAATGATCGTAACACAGACATCTCTTCCTGTCAACTTCGGCTTGAGAGGACGAATTACATTTCTTGAAGTCCCATCCTCCTGCGCTTATCATTTCCCAACTACGGATTACCATACCAGAAAAAAACAAAACAGTGTGATTCCCTTTCTGCTTCAAACTACAACCGTCGATGCCATAACTGCAATCCCAAAGTCTAAATTTGAGGAATATTGAAAACAATACCCACATATCCACAATCCCATACCTTATCAGTAACAGAAAAGAAGTTCGACAAGGTGATCCTACCGCAGCAAAGCTTTTCTCTGTGGTAACAGAATCCATCTTTAAAGATCTGATCGTGGACCGCAGTGTGAAAATCAATGGACAGTACTTAAGGCATCTAGGGTCCGCCGACACTCATACAACCTTCTCAACAATACAGTGACGCTCTAATCCCTCTGCGGCAGCTTCAAACGAAGCTTGAAAATATAACACCTGAGGTGAATCGATGGTCCGCGAGCAAATATCACCGTACGGGGTCAGGAAATCGGGGAATTTAAAAGTTATGTTTGCATCAGTGATCAATTCAAATTCTCCAACAACCTTGATGATCAATGCACAAACGACTAAAGACCGCATGCGTTAACTTTTAATCACACATGCACATACCCCTTGATAACTAGCTAGCTATGAAATTAGTGACAGGTCTCTTCCATACCCGCGATGATTATACAAGCCTGAATGCCGATCTTCAAGACTATGAGGATGAGATAGCAGTAACACAAAGACTCACAGGACGTTCGATATGTAGAATACTTCGAATAAATCCCATAACGCACTCGGGTTTTAGATGTCGTCCAGGAAAATTGGGGCTTCAATGCACTGAAAACACCTATTAAGCCAACTGAGAACTAAACGAACGAAGTCAGTTGTGAAAATGTTCGATCGAATGATCCCGCAGTGGGTCCAAGACTGGGATATCTGACGAGGAGCTTGCTTGCGTGGGTCACTCTCCACTTTTATGTGATTTTGAGACGGTCGTTACATTACAGTGGTGATCTGGATGGGATGTGACATCACGAGCACCACGCATAGACTTCTGCCAGCTGAATCACTGTCCTGAGCAAAACGTTCCCTTTCATATGATGAAATAGATCTACATGTCACAAGGGACGTCCAAGATAAAGGAGAGTTTGTTATTTAATAATGGTGATCACAACGAGACACGGCGACTTCATCAATCATTACACGACGGATAGGAGGGAACAGAAGGAAAGGACGAGGAGAAGAGAAGATGCGGCTTTTGCCTACTGCGTCTCGATAGCAAATGCTGTCCGAGAAGGTCAGCTTGCGATTTAAATGTTTTTCGAGGATCATTCCCGTTACAAAGAAGTGGTCATGATCGCCACAACCCGACCGCAACATCTGAAGTGGTGATGATCATATACTAAGAATCAATGAATATGCAGATAGAAATCGCGCAATACCGCAAATTACAGCCAATCCTATAATTTCATCAAACATTATTTTGAATGATGATTACAGCTGATAGATCAACGATGCAGAGTGAAATTAATGAAACGCTGAGTCCGTACCTGGTACATGGCGGTCGGCATCTTACGGAGACCATTCTTCACTGAGACAATTGATAAAAACGAGGGAATAAAACCATTCATTCACAATATATTCAACCAAAATACAACAAATTTTACCGCTCGCATGACACTCTTTGATAGTGACGATTAGCGGCTTCTACCGTTCACATCCTCAGAACAGAAAAAAATGCGAGGTACAAGAGAAAGCATTCAGTTCATGATAGTCGAGAAATAAATACGATAAAATAACAATTATAAGCCCTTCCAATCCCCAATATGCACCTCCCAAAAAACAAAGATACCTTTCACTAGCCTTCTTTACCAATTAGTCCGCCCTCCAAATAAAAGCGAGGAAAGTTTCAAATCATTTTTTAAGTAATCAATCAGAAAGGATCAAATGAAGCTGACTTTGGATAAGTGCAAACAAACAGCTGGCATTCTTTAATACACACTATGCAAATAGGATTTTTCACAGAATACAGCAAAAATATGGCAAAAAAACTCGCAGAGTGCTCAGGAAAACGTTTCTCTTTGGATATATGACCCTCTATAAGTATCCAAGAATTAAAATCTCCCTCAAATAGTTGCGAGACCTGGATTATATAGCTGAGTTTCATGGTGAACAAATAAAATTCATGCATGGATTTAAAACAATGAATCCATGTTGCCTCTCTGAGTTGATTTGAATGCACCCAGGTCTCGGCGTGAAGAGATGCTAGTTTGTGTTGTAATGCCCCACGCTGGTCCATCCGGGGCAGAACCAGAAGCTGTTGGTCGTTTGAAACCCTTAAAAATGAATACAATTTCACTTTTTAAGAGAACAAAAGAAAACAGATATAAGTTGCTAACGTTGAAACCTTATTTTTTCTTTACAAAAATAAAAAACATTTTCGATCAACAAAACGACCATCTTATATTTACTCAACCCAAATTCCTAGTATTATAAATATATCAACACAGATAGGAAAAATTTGTCCGCTGGTTAGTTTAAAACCAACAGGGCAATGTCTTCTATTTTCCCCACCATCCCCGCATCCCACTAGTCAAAAGTATCCAGAAAGAACCTGTGAACCATGTGCTTAGACCTCACCCTCGTTCTTTCAATTAAAACGAAACTATGACAATATTCATTTATATTTACTGCATTCAAAGTGCAGAAGAGGCAACGGATCCAAAAATACGTCGATATGCAAGTACTCTCTATCAGCAATAGAAGTGTTGGTAAAGCAAAGAGAACGAGATGCTCGAATAAGGAATTCATTTCCACTTGCAAGGGACGGCATAAGTTTCCCCTCTCCACTTGTTTACATCAACTTTTTTTGATAATATGAAAATAAATGCTTTACGACCATGAGCAAATTGCCGAAAAAGATCGAGAATTACAAGATGTCTCTCTCTCTCTTTTCAGACGAAATGCACTAGAGGAAGACATTTTGAGATACTCCTTTCCTTGCTCCTCCTTCAATCGCATAACGAAAATAATATTTTTAATTCATTCATAACAAGAAAACCGGCAAAACTGTCGTTGCACTCGTATGTAGAACACAAAGTCACTAAATTTTGGCAGCGTTTTCTCTCATCCACCAATACGATACGCACAACACTCGAAATTCGTATATCGAACAAACCTTACTAATTAAACATTAAGAAAAGCTACGGCTATCAACACTTCAGGTGATAAAATTATGCAGAAGTTGGTAAGGCTCGATGGACTTCAGAAACTTGCGGAAGCGGGTAATTTACAGAGAGAGGGAATGAAGGAGGCGGCATGGGGAGGGAGGGAGGAAAATGAAGATACCTAAAAAATTTCAGCAGCTACGCAAAATCGAACATTTGGTAAAGAAACACTGTGTCGCTGCGTACTATGTAGTAAGTATTATAATAAGTATACTAAATATACAGTTTTTGAGTCAATGTAGCGAAACTTAACAACCTATCATTAAAAACTGGAATTGAGTGCGATAATTTGTGATTAAAGTAAAATGGAAAACCCCGTAAATTCAGTTCCCCTCGGACAAGTATCGTCTAGGAAACTCGCTCTTAGACAACGATGAATTTCTTGCAAAAAATCAATAATTTCGATAGAAAAATCATCAAGACAAAAATTTTATAATAATGCGAGTGGGGTGAAAGGTAGGTGGTGTCATCGAGACAAAACCGAGGGCAGAATCGAAATGATATCCTTCTGCCGAAGAGGTGATCTCATTCTCGGATCTGCATAATGCCGAATTTCATTCAGCCGCGAGAATGGAATCTCCATCACCTCAAGTAATCACTATCTGTTGTTTCGAAGTGACGATGAAATGAAAGATTGTGCATAGTACGCATTCTACAATAAGCAAACAGTGAGCTTACTTTCATCGAACGACTGGCCGCCTTCGCATTGAAAGATAACCATTTGTTTTTTTCCTCTTCCTTTGCTTCCTCAAGTTCCTTTCTTCTGTGTTCTTTCTTGAGTGCACGTAGACGCCGTCTTTCTCTCTCCATCTAAAACTTCACTATATTTATTTATTACGGCAATGTGATAGAGAGTATCGCAAACGTTGCCTTCTACAAGTAGCACCAATATGTAAATATCAAAAATAAGTGGCATAAAGAAATAGTCTGATTGTGAGAGTAGCAAATCTTGGATCCACCAAGGGAAGCAATGTTTTACCCACTATCCTACCTCACCGCTCTGACCTCGAAAATATCGAAGCAATATCCGGTAAAATGCTGCCACAAACCTACCATAATTTATTAATTCGTCTGACTGCAATTTTCGAGAAGACCTCTTTAAGGTTTTCATTAATCCCTTATCTGATGTCTACCCATAGTAGAACCGAAGCAGTGCTCGTCATAGGCGATTGATAGAACCGTTTTCGGATCCTGTATTCAAGTGAAAAGTTCAAAACTGAAACTATTTGCAGAGTAACTACGATTAGAACGATTCGTGTGCCGTAAAAAGAGTCAAAGCAAAGTAGAAAGCTGCCAGGGTGACGATTCAAAAAATGCAAAAGGATGCATAATGCATATGCGATCCCACAACGCGATATGAAATTCCTGTCTTTATCATACTTATCCAACAGGTCGTTATTGTCATATTAAACCCTCTCAGATGTTATATTTTATAAGCCCCTCATATCATATCATATCATATCATATACGCAAAGCATGATAAGCAATCTATCGTTAATATCTAGATCAATAATCTTGTAGTCAATATAATAATAATACCTGCCACTCGCTTTTGCGATGATGTGTATTTTTTGCAGATTTCTCCCAAATATAAGTTTTATTGTCTTCATCTCCCACTGGTGAAAGATCACCAGTTTTTACCATGTGTTTCGTTCCTTTACCTATAATGAGAACTCACATAAGAAAAAAAAACATTATTTAAGTCAAACGATTTGGCATTAAATATTAAAAGCATTAGAGTTCCTTTAGATAATGATAACTCTTTCATTAGTTAGAATCTATAAAAGATGACCATTCAACGTAAAAAAATTATTTTTGGTTACATTTTCAATAAAAATATGAATCCGAAAATTGGGAAAACACATCACAGCAGTCAAAACGATGTGCGCTTCTCCAATCGCCTTTCTAAAGTAGAAACTTCATAGATTAGCAAGAGATTATGAAACGGATAATCTCAAACATCGGCCATTCATTTAATCTTTCAAGAAAGATTCGTTTTTGCAAACCCATCGAAGTGAAATGCAATACGATTTACTGCAAAATTCATTTAAATGCCTCGAATTGCTTTCAAGACTGGTGGAACAATTTTACAATTTGGTAGGCGTTATTCCCTGTTACCGATTACAGTTTCTGCTTTTCAGCCCCCTCTTCCGGTACATCTAGCACCCACCCCCAACTTTCCTTTCTTTTAGTTGCTTGCCCTTTGTTTCTGGTTTGGTTACACCTGTGCACATTTTATAAATATCTTTTAGCACCTGATGACGACGAAGTGCTGAAAAGTGGAATAATTCTAGATGAATATCAAACAGAAAGTCGTTATCAGCAATATGCAACGAACTAATAAACACAAAAATAGGCCTGGTCGATTGTTGAGTTACATATAAAAAACGAAGTTTTGGACAAACTGCTTCCGCAGTAACCGATCGGTCCCTTTAAAGTGAACTACGATAGTATTTATTATATAAAAAATCACTTTCTAAAACCTTTTTTAAAGGGTTTTTGCATGTTTTATAACAGCAAGCTGTTCAGGCGTCAAAGCTGGAATACACCAAAAATTATAAATATCCAATGCATTTGCAAGGGCTTGAGTGAAATTTAGAATGGATTTTTCAGCATTCATCGACTGCTTTAACAAGCAAATGAAAGTTCAACATTCTGCATTTTCTACTGATATGCAACAAGTATGGCAATTACACTTTTCTGCTCCATTATTACTATTTCTATTTTCTGCTTCTTCGAATACAATTATAACCATGAAATACGCGCACAGATCAAAGCAATGCACAATGGCAATCAATGCGATCTGCAAACTAAATGAACGACAAACCAGGCGGAATAATTATACCAATGACCTACCGCTAACTATAAAGATGCAGATGCGAACATGTTAAATGCACGAGGTTGTTCATTTCATACTAAATGCAAACGCAGAATGAAAAATTTTTTGAACAGCCACAAGTAGGATCCACAGGCTGCATTCGTAGCAGCCTATAGTTTAAACGTTGTAAAGCTGCATTCAGTACTCACCAACAAACGTTACGGCAGCACATTCCTGTGTGAATCCATCGATAACCGCCAAATATTTCTGTCCATTCGATGAAGGAGCTTTACAGCGATCACCCACCTTAAATAGCTGCATATAGGTGCACGGAAGCCAAATTATTAGATAATTTCGAATATCACCCTCTTCCCCCCCCCCCGATGGAACGTTTCTCTGCTCCGCCACAAAAATCCTGAGAGGAATAACTCTTCTGTATTGCAAGCTTCCCTAAACGGCACAAAGTCACGCGTGATAGAGGATATATTTTTCTCTATTATAGTCGACTTATGCTACTGCTGCCGTTACATATCGCTGTTCTATCGCGCTGTCACATTAACGTATCCCTATGTAGCCATAAAACAAAGCCTTAAAGGAATTATTCTCCTCTTCAGCATCTTCCCTGTTTCCTATATACTTGTACAGTATTAGTCAGAATCAAAACGGCATAAAACCGTGCAGCTGCACGTGATGGAAAGGCAAAATGAAACGGAAAATAAACGAATTTTGGAAAAATAGGGATCATTTAAGAACAGTACAATCTCATATGCGTACTAAACATTTTGCCTATCTTATGTAGATGACCGCACTCATTAACGCGAAGTTCGATGCCTCTTTCTATATTTTACCACTTCATATTTATTTTTCTACTATTACTCTATATTTTACTCTTAATCACGGGTTTTACGGTCTGTCATAAAAAATTCCCTACTGTAGTATCTGTTGCCATCATTTCGGCATACACTATACATATATATATATATATATATATATATATATATATATATATATATATATATATATATGCACGTGCAAATATATGCAGATGAAAAGGATACTTCGATATATCATTCCATCCCACGCTACCATGAAAATAGTAAATTTTATGGTCTCAGCGTGAAATAGAAAAGGTAAACGCCTGAGGAAGAATAAAGATATAATGAGTGTGAAACTATCTGTATGAACAACAGCTTGCCTTCCATGAAATTTCCTTTTTGGGTCGACTGGAAGATGTTGCTTCAGAAACTTCAACTAATGGCTGCTCACCAACAACACCAATATCCTTTGCAAGCTCTTCTTGAAGTTTTATGACTTCCTCCAGATCGCATTTAAGTTTTATAAGTTCTTCATTGTCAGGCTCACTCTCCAGCGCTGCCTCCACCTGTTGAAAAATAATAATAATCGGTCAAAACTGATGCATATGAAATCATTTAAAAATAAGGACTCAGCAGTGCATTTGCTTCGAGGGGAAGGGAAGCAAA
Organism: Baylisascaris procyonis; assembly: GCA_037389465.1. Lineage (NCBI taxonomy): Eukaryota > Metazoa > Nematoda > Chromadorea > Rhabditida > Ascarididae > Baylisascaris > Baylisascaris procyonis. Next base: position 1,302,262 of record JAZARR010000154.1, on the reverse strand, counting down.
CGCTTCCTGAACTCTTATGATCGAATGGCTCAAAAAAGTGGCAATGGAATGAATCCCTTGTGAATATTCGAGCGGCGGTGAATTCACTCAAACTGCCAAAATTATATTCTTTTGGGACCTCAACTGGTTCGAAGTTATGATCGTTCATAAATAACTGCTAAAAAGTGACACCCACCTTTAACTGCGTAAAACAGCAACAAATGATATTAGCTGGCACAGCCGGCTGTCTCTAAGGCAACATTCAACCAGCACATATCATCGCCGCAGACTGCGTTATCCATTCGCACCCAGTCTGATGCATTGCTAATGCAACCTGATTCAACGGAACTGCAGCACTTACAGATATCCTTGGAATTTTTGATTCTACAGATCGATGGATTGAAGGAATTCCGATTATGGATTCAACTCCTCCGCCACTTCCTTCTCTCCTCAACCCTCTTCCTCTCCCTTTGTCTCTAAATAACAAACTCTCATTGAAACACTATATAAACGATTTCAATAAGAAGTATTGATAGGCCTTATAATTTATGGAGGTATAGCATAGAAAAAACGATACCATTTTTGCCGGGAAAGTAGATAAGGAAGACGTCTTAAAGCATCATTAAAAGGGAGGGAAGATGGAAATAAGGATAGATACCTGTTCAAGTTGCAGCTTGTAATTGCCAATTTCATCTATAGCATTCATCGCAACGACGTCTGAAAGTGAGGAAATCAAACGTCAGTATTTATGATTCCGCAAGAGTTATAACGTTGAAAAAGCGGAAAGGGGAATAACATAGTGTGACGCACATTTCGAAGGACGTAAAGAGGCGCAATCGAAAGGATGACTATGAAGACGAAAAGAGGATGGGCCCACTGGGGTGAAAAGAGCGGCCTCCCCCAGCAATGGGAACCAACCTCAGATCAATTCGGCGAAGGGAATCAGGTAACCGAAAGGGGCCTAAGCTAGTCGGCCAGTCAGGGATACGTCCAGCGGATGCGCCATCGAATCACACTCGATTTTCTCATTAGAGATATCGGCACAATTTCTCATACACGGTTGAGGACATGAGTACTTCTCGAGCGTGGCTTGGGTCGTTATCTCATGCGTATTCAGACTGCCACCTCTATTTCCTGCATTTTACTGCATTCAATCTCCTCACCGATTGCATTCAACAAGCTAAAAGCTAGTGCAAAAACATTCAAAAAGATGACATAACAAGCCACTGGCACGACAAACGTTTGAGAAGGTCATGTTCGAGTATTCTAAGCTGTCACTATGCATGGAGTCATATAACTTAAGTTTTTCTTATTTTTTGTAGGCAGTCAATCAACTGATACGTACAGAAACGGCGTTTAGCTACTTATGTGCAAACAATGTTTTGAGATGCGAATATTTTTTCGCCTTTGTAAACGATTTCTAAGAACAATAAAAGCACAGATCAGCTCATCAATAGACTGCTGATCTCATACACATTACTAATACAAGGAAACATCATTGGCTGACACTTCGTGAATCGCCAAAAAATGCAGAACACATATAACGATTGAATAAACGACTCGACCAAATAGTCAAACCTGGCACTACTGCAGCGAACGATGGCATATTCGCTGCGAACCGCGAATGGAGCTGAGCTCGTGCCCCGCATTATGTATGTACCACCATCGTACTCTGCACTCTGCAAGCGAATACTAACGCCCATCACAAAAACTCGAAAACTTGTAATAGAAACGTATAAATAATGCCCTCTTGCAAAATTTTACGTTGATTGGGGAGGGGCAGTGCACTTGCTGGATGGGCCATCATTCTCTGCAATCGTTGAGTAGCACATCCACATGGCTCATCCAGCAATTGCATTTCATCCTCTCAATTAAGCTGAAATTCTGCAAGGGGGCATTATTCGACATTCTGACTTGAATGATGAGAAAAAAGTTGCATGTTTCTATCGCAAATTTTCGAGTTTTTGTGATGTGTGTTAGTATTCGCTTGCAAAGAATGCAGATTACGGTAGTGGTGCGTACGTAATGTGGGGCATGAGCTCAGCTGGATTTGCGGTTCGCAGCCAGGGTGCCATCGTTACATGCAATAGTGCCTCAGACCCTACTAACCGCCTCGCTTTGCTAATAAATGACGCTTTGCACTCATCATATATTACTATTTTCGATTAGTAAACGCCACACGATGTGACATTCAAATAATCAACAAAACATTACGGCACACGAAGCTTTCATTTTGGAAATGACGCAAAAGTTCATATTCAATTTATGTACAGCAACGAAAAGCAGTCGGGACAGGACTTGAACATAACAATATGAAGTTAGAATGGTCGTAACAAGACCAAGTCACCCGATTTCCACATGCTCATAAGTCAAACAGCTCCGACACCCATCGCGACCGCTCCGAACTAGGTTCGATTCCAACCCCACCCAACAGCATTCACACATTTTTATTTCCAAAGACGTTCGGATGATAGGCATTCCTCTGCTCATACCCTTTAAAGCAAAGTAAAAAACCCTCGTTGTCGCAACTCTGCACATCCGATCGCTTAAATAATAGTGGATTCATGCAAAAATGCGCCGAGAAGTGGACGTCAAGATTTGTGAGCGTCTCTCTAAAAAACATCCATGATCACGGCTTTATCCCACTGGATAGAAACGGTAGGCGAGAAATGCCTGAATGGAATGCTTGTTTTGCGACTCAACGTACCACGCTCACCTATCACGCACTAGAGAAGCCATCATATTATTATTAATTCTTACCTTCGTCAAACATACCGGCTGCTTGTAGGGATACTCAAAAACTAATTCCGAATTCATAAAAAGAACTAATCGCTATTATTTGCCAATGTATCCAATTTGTATGATTTTGTGTAGTGCATGCGCAAATATGCGCAAATGCACCTGTCTGTACGGGATTTTCTACTCATTGGGCAAGCTAAGTTGATGTAATTTGATGAGAATCAGACAGACAGAGACATGCATACATGCTCATGTGCAATATAAACCTACGATATAAACTTCATATCGACAATTTCCTTCTGATTCATCGTCTCGTGCACAGATAACTCGAATCTGAAGTGCCAGGAGCTTCGAGAACTAAGCTTGTTCTACGACCAATGAAGTATTGCTAAGACACGAATTTGCATTTATGGGAGTGCTATTTGCTGTTAAGGAAGAATCAATCTACTCGCAGGAAAAAACTTTTACGTATTATTCCATTTTACGATTGATGCAGATGGCTGGCTCTTCCAGCACAGCTGTAAAACGTTCATTTCCTGTCGATCTAAGTGACGTGTGTGCACTCTTGTTCTGTCCACATTCGACCGCTTCAAAATGTGTGGGTAAACTTTACCACAAGCGTAGGCGCACGAGAGAGACTGCACGCGACCCCAGTGAGCGACGCGGCAGTGGTCACTCCGTAATGAAATCTCATTCTTATACGCATCACAAATGATCTGTGACACTTGTATGGAAACATTGTACGCCTACTGCAATAATCTCAGAAAGGGCGAATCGACTTGCATACATCTATGTGCTCGTGCTTGCGTGATTACTTATGTCTGTTTCACGGTCTGAATTTGCTTCTAAAAGAACGTAGCCATGTCTGAAAAATATTTGGAACAATGGTGCCCTAAAATTTATCAAAGTTTTCATCAACTGATCGCTACAGTGGTCCCCTCAGTGGGGACACAGACCCGCCAACCTATTCGGACGACTTCGCCGAGTTCCGTCAGAAAACGTATACTCCCTGAACAAATTGAAACACATATCGCTAAAGAACTGAGTCAAATCGGCGAGTAACATGAATGTTGGTTTTACTTGATGACCGACTTTGAATTACATGAAATATTAAGTATTTATTTCATTACTTCGAGCAAAATTCCTGATGACTACGAATTCTGCAACACTTGCACCTCGAGAGAGATTTATGAAGAAATTAGCAGTCGGCTGATTACAGATGATGTGAACAAATTATTCACTGTTATAGCACTCTTGCCCGATCATTGCTGAGCTCACTCTTAAAAGTTTTATGTTAGAACATTACAATTATGTAGTGGTAAGTTGAGCAATTCGCAAAGAGGGCGAGGAATGCGCCTGAAGCGCGAAATTGAAACCCGATTGGGCGATTTATACATGAAATCGATTGACAGAAGTAGATGTTTATTTAGCAGTAACAATATAATCTTCATTCTCGCAAAAATAATGAAAGTTTTTTTCAGCAATAAAATAAAAAAAGTATAAAACAATATGTAAATTAAGGCTGTAATTAACTCTGTGCGCACATAAATTACTGCATATTTTGAATACACAAACAATTAAGCGAATGAGTAATCGAGTAAAATACATAGGAAAATAAATATACTCCAGTAACGGGTGAATAGAAAGAGCAACACATTCACAAGTTGCAATAGAGGTTCGATATGCAAGTCGACGCATTACCGTTTTCCTAACTACTGAATTTAAGGAGAAACAGAGAATTATTATAAAAAAAAGGTCTTAACAGAATAGGTTCGCGGTGATATAAAGGTGGAAATTACTTGTTCGCACCTGATCGACAAATCTTACGCTTCGATGTATACTATCTACACAGCATTAATTCTCTTTAGAAACACCTACATCATGCAAGTGCAAGGAAAGCTTTAATAAGTAAGTCAATGCAGACATATTATTGCAACTGAAATAATTTAAAGTAATGTGGATTATGTACTTATGAGGTATTAAGAGGATAATAAGGCGTTACATATGAAAATGATATAGCGCATTTGTGAGAGAAAACCAATGTGGTGAAGATGGTACAAGTATTAGAACCTCAGGTCATTTCAACCTCAGTTATTCGGCAATCTTCCCCAGCAAAATGGTACAACGAAATCGCCAAATGGCTCAGAAAAAGGCTTGAAGATCTGAAAAAGAAATCCATAATTTAATATTCATATGATATCGATAAAGATAAAAAATAGCAGATCACTGTGTCATTGAATCACTGCAATCGAACCGTTGATTCAAAATCCATTTTTTTGGATGAGACCTTTTGAAGGCGCAAAAAGAAAAGCTTAAGATTTCTGCAATTAACCATTATTGTGAAGAGATTGCGGCTGTCACTAAACTGTTATTTATGTCGGATTGTTTTTAAAAATGAAACGATTTATTAATTGTTTGGGGCGTAAATTTACCAATTTTGGGACATGCTTCATATAGAATTATTATTGAGAAACATTACTATCGGTTTAAACAAGGCCTGCATGAGTCAAGACATTCAATTTGCAGTGTGGCGAGCTAAATAAAGGTCCTTCATCCACGCAGTCAGTAGAATTCCACACAAATTGAGTATGCTCAAAGAGAGGTATTACAAATAGTTCCAAACTACTCATACTAAAAGCTGTCACAATCGTGCCAGATTATACTTCAACTTGGCGACAATTTTCCCGCCTGTAATATGAATGAAAGCCTCTTCGAGATCAAAGTTGCCAAATCACTCATACAGCTGTTCTAATTAATTTCACTACCTTCAATAAATAGTCGATTATAAGGGATGCAGCTTCCGACACGCAGAATGCCTCTTTGAGTTTCGAGAGTTTAGTAGGGAGGGCGTTTTTTAGATGATACAAGAAGTGCAACAACGATTTTCTTAGAGCGGAAGAGCATTTTCATCAGAAAAATTTCGATAAACTGAACCACCAGTTATCACGTTACTGATATTGCTTATATAAATAAGAGGATAGAGAAGAAATTTGATTATAAAACCAACTAAATTTTCATTTTATTAATTAATCGTGGGCACAATCCAATGAACAAATACGGCGTATTCATTGAAATTCACGTTGCGGCTGTCTCATTTAATGTACTAAAAACAAACGCAGAAGCATGTTATGTAAGTTGGCACAATATGTGCTTTTGCAATCTACTCACTAAATTAAGCAGTTTCATAAGCTGGCAACAACAAATAAAACATGCGAAAGAATTCGTTTATACTCTTTGTCCATACAAACTTCACAATAAAGATTCGCATTTTTCTGATCAAATAAGTGGAAAATGAAAACTCGAATAACGTGAAACAGATGAAAGTTTATTGTTGCCTTTAGATGTCTATAGTTTCTTTCGAAGCTGAAGAATGAATGTGTAATATGATGTGGGTTCATCCTGTATTCATTGATCATAAAAATTCATTGATGCAATAATATCATCGTTGCATCTGCATTCATTCGTATTTGAAACATTTTAACGTTGAAATAAACAAAACATAAGCGGAGGTCTTTATTTGATCCCAAAGAAATGGCTATAGGATTAGAGAGCGTAAGTAACAACGTCTCATCAGGAACGCTATAATTTCCGATGCCAAAACGTTTAACGCCACTTGTTTTTCACTAATTGTCGCCAGCGCTCACTTACTCGCTCCTCAAGAATGACCACTCTTAATTATTTATAAGCATTCGCGAGAATTTTATTGCGAATTGAAATATTTAATTTTGGCATTCTGATTCCTTTGATGAATCGTTGATGATATGGAAGTAATTGATTAATAAAATAAAATAAAAGAATTGAATGGATCAATTTGTTTAATGCGGTAATATTAGCTATTGAATGTTTTATGCAAATCACAGTAAGTTTTGAACTGATGTCAATATGCACGTATGATCTGCTATGATGCATCTGTGCTAAATTTGGATGTTTTCAATCACGCTATTCATTTTAAACATAATTCGTAGCGTTCATGGAAGTTTTACAACTGAATTTAGTATATCTAAATGCTGTATAACAAAATATTTCAAGCAACTATTCATTTCTTCATATATCGTTATCGCCTTTCATTGGTTCATCAATTGTGATGTCGATATCGATGTCGCTCTTGATCAAAGATGCAACACGGAAGTCAAAATTATTGAAGCCTTCTCATCTCCGCGAGCTATAATTAAATGCAAAACGACTTATTTGCATATAAATAAGTCCTTTCGAAGAGTTAGGGACGTCATTTCGTCAATGAGGTTTTTATTGACTTGTAAAAGTGTATCATCATTAGCAGCAATAATAAGATTGGGATGCCAGTTTTTAATTGAAATGCTGCTATTCTTTCGCATTAACAAAGTAAATGATTTTCAACCAACATAATTGCAACCTCACATACAGTCATCGACTCCCATTCTAGCATCTGCAAACGGGTAATTAACAAAACCTCGTTAAATCTTACCGGATTATTATGTTGTAATCGTGTAATTAGATCGCTGAGGGTAGTTATATATCGGTGGATCACCTATTACGGGGAAGAAAGTAAGTAGTACTCACGGAAGGTTATGTTAGAACACTGCCTATTGCATTTCCAACTGCAACATTCAAGGGCATTTCTGCGAATGCTAGCGGCGTCTACATCCGTCTCTGTCTATCTACCGAATTCGGCCTTACACACAGACATGGACCCCAATTCTACATATTAGTACATCCTCCTAGAATAGACTCGAAAATTCAAATTTAATTTCAGTTTCACGTTGAAAAGCTTTGAATCATAAATAATATGAATATTCTGGGAGAAATTTTTATGGGAATATGTGGAACGAGAGTGCAAATAAATATTCCGATGCGACACCACAATAAACATACAAAAGTGGTGAATTTCAGCTCTTATTTATGAATTCCAGCATAAATTAAAGGCGGAATCTGCGAAATTCATCCTTCATAAGAAGCTCAGCGGGGAAAATTTTGAATTTTGTGTTGGAAATTTTATCATTTTCGACAATATTCCCTGGGAAAGTTTCGCTAAATTTCCTGAATACTCTTCTTGCATATCGGTAATTTTCTCTCCTACCTCCCTTCCCCCCACTCCCACTTCCCTTACCCATACAGACATGTTGAATGGTCACGATCTTTAGTGCATGCAATGTTGTTTTCTTCAGTAACCCTTGAAATGCATAAATTCTTTTGAAAGTCGAAACGATGATTGGTTTCAAGTTTCTCCACTACTTAGCTACGATTTTCTCATCTCGTTTTTAGTACTGATGAGCTTTCCCCTTTATTGTTAGTGTTGACAAACAAGACTAGTAACGTTGCATATTGCAGCGATCACTAATGACATATGCCTCGAGTAATTTCCTCCGTTAAAGAAACTTATTTTTCATTATTCTCATGCTTGAAGCTCTTTTTTCGATCAATTTAAGAATCTCCTCTTTGTGTGATGCTAAATTTTCAAGCTATTTTTATTGTTGAAACCGACGAATACGTTCGACCTTTGTGGTCAATTTGTGCGGAAGGGCTTTATTTTTCAATTTTCGCATTGCAAGATATTGACGTTTATATCGCAATTTTATAAGCTTTTCCACTTTTTTTTTTCACTTTTCACCTCACTTTTCAATTCACTTTAATATTGAAAAAGCTGCTAATGATAACTCAAATTTTGTCCACATTTGAAATTTTCGCTTTCTCTATGAATACGATCTTTATCAATTTTTAGTAACGATAACTTCGTTAATTTCACTGAAAGGAGAATAGATTGATTTTTATTCCAAAATTCTCTATTTTAATTTAAATAATACCATCACAAAATGCCTTTAGACAAAGATCCCCAATTTTTTGGTGTTGAGAGCTGAGTTCGCAAAATTCAGACAAATTTACATCCTAAAAAATTCTAATTATCGATTTATTGATATGATCCAATCGAATTACTCGAAGATTAATTTTCACTCAGACTACATGTGATACTGTAGTTGAGATGACGCCTCCGCACTAATGTTTCGCGACATTTTCATTTTGTGCACTTTATTTATTTCGTTATTCCCTATAGAATAATCGCATTAAGATCACTAAGCATATATTGACAGCTATCTACTTAAAAGACAGCAAACTAGACCCATTCTCCATTGTCATGTTACTCTGTGTGGTAAATTAGCGATCGCTTTGCAAATTCTGCTCTATGAAGTACGTCACTATTATCTTAGCTAAGAGATTTATTGCAGAACATAACCCAAGTGCCTGGAATTTTTCAATAAATCCATCCTGTTTCTTATCCATACACCTCTAGAGGTGTTGTTCTCCGTGATCAGTTAATAATCATCCTCAGTGACTATAAAAGATAAAAAATTCAGCCAATAGCAAAAAAGCTGCTAAATATTATAATACTTTACAATTTAAGCTGACTGCACTTTTTTAATCTTATAATATGTGAATAGGCGCACTACATTTTGTGAAAATTTATTTGTTTTGTTACCTTTTAGCGTCAAAAATTAGAATATTATAGTACAGCTACGCTTAAACCATTCCATGCATAAAACGCCGGAAGTGTTTTACATTCAATTAAAATAATAATGCGTGATCAGGGAATTGCGGAAGTTATTCGCCTCAACACTAGGAAGCTTTAACATAACGTCCACATTTCATTGGATTTCATCGAAATTTAACAGCACTCCCCGTGAAGAGATTCCTGTAGATTTCGTAATCGCATATTTAAAACTTTTTGAAAATCGCTGTTTCTTATTTTAGCTCAAAAATATTTCTTATTGGCCGATTAGTTTGAAGTTTTTAGGCCCCTAATTGGTCCACATTTCAATGGTTGAAAAAAATAAACGATAGGAATTTGAATTTTTGCAAATTTGCTCGAAAATGTTTTAGTGGATATAATTTTTAAACAAAATTTTGATAATTATGCGAGTATGGGAAACTTTCTTCAAAACAAACCAACTTTGTCATGCCAAGGAAAATTTTTTCCACTGTATGCAAAATGGGATTTTTTGTATCTCATTGTTTGGCATCTGTTGATTTTTTTTGTATTAGACATTTATTGGTCGTTTCACTCTTTATTTGATGCCCACAAATTTTTTTATACTTTATTAGATAGTTAGTTCTATTTTCCTATTTCAGTCTGCTTTTATAACGCTCCTCTTTCATTAGAATCCGAACGATGTTCGTTTTTTAGCAGTTTATCTCGACGAATCTCATACCCACAGTTCCATCTATTCCACAAATCTAATCTCGCATCAACTTTACACTGTATTAATTTGTGTTCGAGATTATTCATTGAGGAAAAATTTATTCAGCGATCAACAGCGGACATTTGTTCCATGATCGTAATTTAGAGAACATAACCGGGGAAATGTTTCTGCCTCAGTTGTTTATTGTTCGATTCCCTCTTTATTAATTACTTTAATGCTTTCATTTGTTATCTTTTAGTTGTTAATATTCAACGATGGCAAAACCGTTATCGAATGTCATTTTGACTGTTTAAAAAACAAAAAAAACAAAACAACGATGCAATAATCTATATTTGCGTCGTAAAATATTAAAGAGAAGAATTGTGCAAAATAGACTATATTAATTTTCGCCTTATTTATGCGCAAATAATTTGTTTCTTTCCTAAAATTTTTTCGCCTCATTTAACTAATATATTTATATGCAATGAATTATTTCTATTGAAGTATTCGAATGGTAATAATGCGATCTATTACACAAATTAAAATGTGTAAAAAAATGACACTTACGAAGTGATCTCTTAAACGTTTGCCAATGAATGATGATCAGGTCCTCATTCATAGTTGATTAGTTTCCACGGTTTGTTGCAATAGCGTTGCAACGATCACTTTGTTTTTTTTTTTTTTTTTATAAATGAAGGAAGGTTTTCTCGAGAAAGATTGTTTCTTAGTGGCAGACAAGAATATTTAAACGATGGGAATCAATGAACAGTGATGTTTGTTTCAAACATTTCACATATGATATAGTATTATGGTTGAGTTAACTACAAACAATTTCAATGAACTACAGTATAGTTATGAGCTACCATATGTGATATAAAGCGCACAACTAGATGATGATAAAGTTCTCTATACGAAATAAAGCTATAGAGATGTATATTGAGCGAAATTTTTCTAAAAGAAAGTGGAAATAAGATGATGAGAAAAGATGAACTACGACATAAACGGTAAAACAAGTGAGAGGGCATGAAAATGACTTAATCTCGTGTCAGAACAAATTTCAACAAAACAAAATGACGTAAAATGCGATTAGCTCGGACACTCACCTATTTAACTTCATTTCCGAAGTTTCACGCCTATGTAAATTCCCCAAATTGGTATATTCTTTATGAGATGGAAAATCATCACTTTACTCCCTACTCATATATGCAAGTCTCTTAGCGATATGAAAATTATGTTGGAAATTATATGCACAAATTGTGATGTTATTCGATAGTGTCAAAGAGAATCCATAAACGTTTTATAGATTTCGATATTGCAGTTGAAGAATACTGAAGAATGGATTGAATGCTAACGTAGTGCATATGATAACAGGTGTGCTTCAATATCAACATCAACACTCTGTCGCTAATCCTGAATTTGCTAGAAGCGGGTAGAGGGAGGAGGGTGGAGGGTAAAATATGAAAGCATTTCCTTCAATTTTCACCGCCTAAAGGCATTTTCAAAATGTACATAACCCTCACTTCTTAGCAATTCTCACCGTTCAAATTGTACGAATTTCTGTCTATATTTTTTCATAAAACACAATAAAAACGTAGCCTCATTTTTTAATGATAATGTAATTGTTATTTCAACTGAAAAATTTCCATGATTTTCTTTAATTTTAAATGATTGCAAATCTATCCAATTTAGAATAGCATTTGTTGAAAAAAAATTTGAAGAAATTATTCAACGCTCTAAGCGAATATGACAATTAAATGGTGAGAAAGACGATAAAAATTTTTAGTACTTCTTATTAATAGCAATCTTCTCACCGAAATAATGGAAAAATAGTCGGTGTGATTTTCGCGTAGAAAATTTCTCACTTTAAACGATGAGAATCTAAAAGAATCGTCAACGAGTACTTTGAAGGCAATCTAACGGCTTATTGCATAGATGGAGAACAAAAGTGAAACGAGAATGAACAACGCTATTGAAATGTGATATTGCGACATGTTGCAATGCATAAGGTCCCCTTCTATCACTCTCGAAAAGTGAAGACAACATGGGAATAGAAAAACCACCGAAACACTAAAAAGGCCGTTGAGAGGCACCGTAATGAATGTTTTATAGGTTGAAAAAAAATTTGAATAATGCATGATTTTTGTAGGTCTGGTGTGAATACTTTTATTTATTTTTTACTTCTTTGGGGCAATAAATTACTGATTACGGTATTCAGTGATAACATTTCGTGTAGTACACTTGACAATCCTTTTCATCAGTTAATAACTTGCTTATTCACCTTCGGCTTGAATTCAGAATAATTTAATCGTCTGATTTCCGGTGTCATTCACACGTGTGCTTTTTGATCACCAATACCCTAGTCACTGAAATAATATTCGGTGAGAAGTAAGAAAAAGAGACGAAAAGGGGATTAGAGGTGAGGAGGGCGAGTAGAAGAAAACCTTGATTAAAAGAATTGCACGTAGTACACACATCTAGATGAGCCGAAAATTCGCAAACTTTCCTGATGTAATTACTAGGAATGTCATCTGCCTCGAAAAAAAAAATCGTGATTTGCTTGCTAATCGAGTGGCAAGCCAGTTATTAGCCTGCAAAAAGTTTGGGCTCGTTCGACCCCAATTGGGCTTTTAATTTGAGGACGCAGGTGGCTGCACGCTCGTTCTAAATCAAAATTGGCTCTCCGACATTTCGCTTCGACAAGCTAATAGATAAAGTTTTTGATAAAATGTCATTGAAAATCGCTGTGGATAGCATGAATGGTAATGTTACGCAAAATGGTCTTCATTAACAGAAGCTGTGAGAATTTCGTATTTGCCAATTATTTTCCTTTTTCTTCATAATTTTTGATATCCGTGCCTAGCTGTTAAAATGTTCACTTTTTTCCTATGCTTTCCCACAATATTATTCCTCTTTTCTAACACTCTTTGTCGTCCACTCGTGTGTTACTTGGCCTAAATCTGGAAATTCTCCTCAAAACCTGCAACCTCTGCCCTTTACCTAGATTGTATGGGATAATCACCTCTAATTTGAATAGTGTGAGTCAGTGGGATAACCATCTCTAAAATTTAGAAGAAATGCATAGGATGAGGCTTTGATAGCATGAATGAACTTTTTAATGTGAGCCACAAGCAGTGATCGATGACGCTTTCGTCTCTGATTTCCACGTACTAAACTAATCAACATTTAAAATGCTAAGGTGCTCTCGGCTTAGTTTATGTTGTCAGTGCAAATGCGGTGCGTGCGATCCAGAAAACACGAGCATTAATTTACTGATTACGGCATAAATTGTTGCTTTGATGCAAAAGCAGTTATATTTCACCTAGAAGTCTGCGTTATACTTTATACTTTCATTTCCGTTTTTTTTACAACTGTACTTTGCGCTATAGCATACAGCAATTTTAGGACAAAAAACTGCAACGTGTAAAAGAGAAAACAAACCGTATAAATGAGAAAAAGTCGGCCAATTTGAGCCAATCTTGAACTACTGATGGCGATAATTATATCTGCAATATGTGTTAGTGTACGAGTTTCCTGAATTTTCGGGGAAGTTACTGATCATTATATGAGTTAAAGTTACAAATTTTTCTAAGCTATTGGATTCGAACAAAAACTAAATAACTGTAATCTCCTTCTTCGCCGAATCCGATAAATGCTTATCAGTTTTGAGATTTTGATCGACCCGTAATTGCTGGAAATTCATTTTCTAACAAAATATCAGAACGTAGTCTTTAGACAACACATTTGAAGCCATTCAAGCATTGTAGTTTTCTTTAAGATATAGGCATCTTTCTGCAGTGCGATATTTTAATAATAATGACGATTGAGATGTGCACTGAAGCAATTGCCTGTACAGGATGAAAAGATGTCTGCCTAAGCGTTGTGCTTTATGTATGTTGCTTTATTAAATTGTGGTTGTCTTGGACTTGCAGTCGCGAATGACTGGTTTCCTTACTCTTGCATCACAATTTCTCACCGTTACTAATGTTATCTTTTTTTGAGTAATGCCTTTTGCCTTATTGTTTAGTTGCGCCTTTTTAACTGTATGTTCAAGTGACTACACTGCCACTACGTGCAGGTGTGGTTTATTATAAAAGCGTGAACGCTTGTTGCAAAACTCATCCGAAGGCAAAGTTGTTTAACTCATTGCAAAACGTAGACTCTAAAACCCTATTTCCGAGCCGACAAAAGCATGCTCTTCCAACAGTTCATAAAAAACCCATGTTTCCGATGTTTTTTTAAAAGGTTTCTGGGAACAAAAATTTTTCCTGAGAACCGGGCTATTTTGTCAGATTCATCAAATACGAACTTACGTTAAAAAATGCAGCAGTTCATAACTTGAAACAAAGATCTTCCCAAAAATTTTCGTTGAAAGTTTTTCTGTCATCAAGTTGGCGCACTAAGCAAATAAATGATGATTGTTATTTATAATATCTTGAATGCATATAGTGACAATGACGTCCTGATTTCTGTTATATATGAAAAAAGTCGATATCTGCCGAATAGTTGAATAGCTTGACACAGCCAGAACTCATTTGTCACAAGGGAAACTTGATTCCAAATACAGGGAAGAGAAGTTTATGGATATCATTCTCCTTGCTAGACAATCCGGGCCATTCACCCGCTCATTTATCTCTCGCCATATTCCTTAAGCCTTCAACGTCGTCCAGGGTATATGCACTCGCATTCCGCGATTCATTTAGTCGATGCTATTTCGCTATTTGTTACTATCGGAAAATGTTGCGGATGATATGCTCTTGGCACCATTTATAAGCTCGTGTTGATTTAACGAGAAAACAGCGCGTAATGTAATAATGGTTCTTTGTTGTTGATGACGCCAATTTTTGTCTCTTTTGAAGGAAAATTTTTTCGAAATCAGTTCATTCAACAACTTTCATATCTTACCTCCATAACTTGCAGTAGCAAATAGGCAGAATTCAGTTCGCTCTTCAATGCAATTTTCTTGGCGAAAGTCCCCCACGTTTAAACAATTTCGATGGTTCAATTCGAGCCTATATTGCTGTGATTCTGCTTCAATAGAAGTAACGATATGGCACTATCTGTCTTTAAAGGTTCTATGAAAATAACACTTTTTAAAGAAATATTAAACATGAATAAATTAAAATTGTGGCTGTAATCACGCTAATCAACAAGAACTGATATCTAAATCCAAGAACACACATCGAGAAATCAAGCGAGTAATGAGATTCGTAGTCTTTCACAGTTCTTCCAAGAAAACAAAAATATAATCGAAGAGGACAAATTTTTAAAGTTTTCGAGATGAATATACAATCACGAGTCATTAATATTCTTATGTTTTTACCTCGAAAAGTATGCAACGAGTCGATTCGATTTTGCGTTATCACAACGGAATCATTTGCACCTCAGTTAGCCTGAGCTAACTTTTTCAATCTTCTCCATAAGCAATTGATAAAGATTTAATGAGCATTACCTGGTACAACCCTTTGTTTTTTGATGTTCATGGGAAAGTGTGTAAGAGATAGTGATGAAATTGCTTTAGGTGTTTAAAATGTAATAAATTATGACCAAGTAGGCTCGAAGTGATCTGCTGACATTTATTAGCCAATAGTGGATGAATGATACCCAAGTTATAGATGGCATCTAGCTTGCATAGAAGATAGTGATAGATCCGTTAACGATATCTATAAGGTTCGGTCCAGATGGAATCTAATCTCCATAATGCCGAGAATTGCTGTAGCAGCTACGTTTTGTGAATAAGAATAATATGGCTTTCATGCGAACCTGCGTCAGAATCTTACAATCTTATGGATTGGTACGCAGTATTCAAGAAGAAAATATATGATAGTTGCATTAAATATGAGAAAATGTACCAAGCTTGAAAAATACTTTGAATAACGAGAAACGAGAAAGTGTGCCACACTTGGGGAATTGCATCAGTCGTTATTTAGAGAAGTGTCGGATCGTTATTGACAGAAGCATTTTAGGAGCGTCGCATACTAGAATATAATTGAATAATGTTCTTTTTTCGAGGAGCAGTGTTCAATTATGATGGAATTAGAGTGATACAGAATGCAGGCATCTGATCATCGTAATCAATGTGTGTTATGCTGTTCTGCATCGCTCTCATTAGTGCTTTCTGTACTCTTGCCTTTAATTGACCTTGTTATATTGTTTTGCATAGGTGGATATTATTCCTTCTTCCATCCGCTAAAAACCATCAGTGCAGTTTATAACTTTCCACTGTGTACAAACTATACAATGTGCAGTACTGCAAAACCATAGCTATAGAATATTTCATTACAGATTTCTGTAGAACGGACATAGTAACTGATCGAAAAATCATTTTTTCGAACGAAAACCGTTATGAGTCGAGCGATCATTTTTGCATTACCTTCAAGCCAAGTTTTGCGAAAACTGCCAATATCTTTTGAAGAATTCCCACTACATTTTCAAATCTCTTTTGCATTTTGTGCCAATTACCGCCATATTTGTGTATGATATAGAATTGTGAATCAACAAAAATGATCGGCATATAGATGAGTTGCGTTGGTGCTTACAAAATATGCAAATTTGCTTGCTGGTCGGATGACCTGGATTAAGTTGTATTATCAACACAAATTCAGCTGGAAAAGCAGCAAAGAAAAACTCAACCGGTCAAGTTCAGCATGCAAATAAATAAACGGATAGACGAATATAAGTAAGCGTGCACATATGGGCGCATATTGGCAATTATTCAAGAAATGATGTCATGTTGAAGCTAAATGTGCGACGCTTGAAGCGATTATATTGAAAGTGATTTTAGCAAACCAAAACGTATTGCATTAGTCTCTAAGTAAAAAAAAAAGACCAGATAGATGAAACTATAATCAGCTCGACTGTAAATAGACCATCGATTTATTCATTTCTCTTCTCTATTCATCATCATAGTTGAAGCCTCATATCACCACATTAGCAGCATTACTGCATAAACCTCAAGTGCGATTGATTGACAAGTCTGGTCGGCTATACGCGTTTGAAGATGTGCTATAAAGTCAAAAAAAAAATTTGAAAATTCCATTTTTCAGGCGGATTGATGGCACGATTAAGGCAACTGCGAGTGCTGTATGCGCTTTCATTGCAACTGTTTCACTTGTTCGACGTACAGGTTCTTTTCTTCTCAATTTTGTGACACTGAAAGTAGCATTCTGACTGCCTAATCACCTGATTAATGCTTCTAACTGCTGCATATGGAAATCGAGTTATATCCTCTTCCTAGACCAACGCTTCGAGCAAAACTACTGCATCGCGACATTATATATACATCATTGCTTTTATGCGTATCTGTATTGTAGTCTTAGAAAGAAGCAAGCCGATGAAGCGAGACTTAGATTCAATTTCCTTATATTTGATGATTTGGATTATGGAAAATGTCAAAAATATTTAAATGCGATTTCCATATGCAGCAGTTAGAATCATTAATCAATGATTAGGCAGTCCGAATGCTACCTTCATATCGTACGATGGAGTCCGTTTCGGGCTCCGTATCGTACAGTAGCAAAGCACTGTTCAGTACGGTGGAGTTAGGCAGCGCACTTCGGGTGCAGTGATCGCCATTGCATTATGCGCATACGTGCACTACACCACTACTGATTACCTGAAAGGATAACTTTTCTGGACGTTTCTCTTGAAGAAACTTTGTTTTCCTTTCGATTGTTTAGCTGAGTATAATGTGGACATTAATTAAAATTAGACATTTGGATGAGGAAACGAAGTGAACGAGAGAATTGGAGGAATACTGAGAGTCGGTAAATTCATATAAAGGTTTGTGCGGTGTGAATTTCGACTATACTGCCCAAAATTTCACGTTTCGTGTCGTGTTGTACCAAGGTACCGCACAGTACGGTATAGCCAAGTACACGCACTTTTAATACGATATGCATCACTGCACTACAACCATATGCTATAAAATGCTTGAGAGGGAATACTAAACCAAATCAGGGACAAGCAAAGTTATGCACTTATTTTGCGAGTAATTTTAAGGCAGATTACTGTAGTCGTATAGTCGATGGTCCGGAAATGTCATTCGAAATCAGTGAGACGATGCGGAATCAAGTGGTCAAAAGCGGATCAAGAGCCGTTCTCGAATGTGTCGTCGTTTCAGCTCCACAGGTTTCTCGACCTACACGCATATTTAATCACAGTCTAGAGGCATTCTTGCAATAAATGAATATTAGTGACAACTATAATTTGTAACAAAAATTTAAAATTCGATGCCATTCTTCTCATCGCTTCATAGATAATATTTCAATTGTTTCCGGTTATGCAACTAATATTACACAACTAATAAATGAATAAAAATTAACCGATGGAAGAATTTTACGGAAAAACCTTTTCAATGTTTTATGCAATTGCACAAAAAGCAGAATTACGAGAATGCGATGCGGTTATAAAGTACTTCGGTTGGTTAAAACTTAAAATGCTGACTTAGAGGGGCAGGATGGGTTTGCTGTGGAAGTCAGTGAGTTGTCTCTAGTTTGATTTCTGTATCGATTCCTGCAGATATATACTGCATCCCATGATTATTCCTAACGAAACCTTTGATACTTCCCCTTCTTATTCGTATCTGCAAAAAAAGAGAATTAAATTATGAGTCTGTATTGCCAGACGCACTACAGTGATAGCTTGAGAATTTTATTTATAAACCTATATATATATATATATATATATATATATATATATATATATATATATATATATATTCGCACGTCTGCTCTTGCTGAAAACTCAATCAGTTGATGCTAGCATGGCTAATAAGAGCATTAGGATGTATGGAAGAACCAAATACACATCCTACAACAGATCAAAACTTTTGATCAGCGACAAATATTGAACTTCGCACAATTTTAGCACTTCGCGTTTTAACCGTTTGGGTGTTGCAGTCAATCTCGTTACTTTTCATGCTTATGCTGAGGCATCAATAAATTCTAAGAGGGAGGAAATTCAGATATTGAAGCCAAGCATAAGTGACATAATGCTTCGGAATGTATGGGATTACTGCCAAGTGCATCGGTCTGTTTATTTGCAGATTTGATATTTGATTCATCATTTTTGACACATTCCTCATCCCTACCGCACCGTAATTGAGAGATAAATTCTAGGCACGAATTTCGTGGTACCACAATGGAATGCAAATTTCGAGCGAGGATGGTGCGGAAATGGAGCATTACGAGTGGAAGAGGAAAGGTCAAATCATCGGTATGAGTGTGGTGCAATCCAAACTGGTGATACCATGTGCTGATGTGCGTACCGCTGGCGAATACACGTGCCGGGCAGATAGTCCATGTGGGAATACGATAAGCACTTCCGCCAGACTGGACGTCATCCCTACACCGGGTCAGCAATACAATGTCTTATGTCTACCTTGATGTTTTAACCCTACAGTTTATGATTTCCAGCTTGATGAAAGATGCAATTTGGAATTTTCGTGGATACTCACCAATCAAAATTCGATTTCCAATTTCCGTTTTTGTTTGCAGCGCGATTTGATCAAATCGAAAAACATCTTTCGCTTCTCGGCCAGTTCTTAAGCCGCATTCGGTTTCATCGATTTCCGATTGTACGTAAGCACCTCCCAACTTTTGCCAACCTTGCAGAGTTCTCCCAGTTACCAATTCTACTGACTGTGCAGAACACAGTGCGGAGTGAGTGATGGGAATAGGATGGTTCACAAGGCAGTTAGTGTTGTTAATGGGGACACAATTACAACGATTCAAACATCTCACCTTCTAGAGAGTTTAATAGTTGTCACAGTAACTCAATTAATAAGGAATATACGGCGTTGTATTTGAGGTGCGATATGTCGGCAGTCAGCGGCACTGCCACCTAAAATTACGACGATGACTTCATCACGTATTGAATTCGGCGGAAACTTAGTGCAGCTGATTTGTCGTGCAATTGGTGTGCCATCACCAACAATCAGTTGGTCGTTGGCCGATAATGAATCCGACAACAAATTCCTGCCTATTAGTGATTCGAAGACGAACATCGTGAGTTTGTCTATTTCCCCATCCGTCCAACCAATATCAATGATTAACTTTCTTACTCACATCACAATATTAATAATTTCAGAAGATTATATAAATGAGGGAATGAGTAAGTTCTATGGCATTACAACAAACATTAAGTGATTTAATTCTACACACTATTAGTTGGTATTAATGCAAAATAAACTACGATATACCAAATGCTATTTGAAGTTGCGGACAAGATGGAAAAACTTTGCATATCGTTTATCTCATTTACGTCCCATATTTTTGCGACATTAATGGAAGATCGGAATCCCGGGATATGGTTCCAAAAGACGAGATTTGGAGGATTTGAGAAGTTAAAGGAAAACAAAGAAGGTCTTGCATAGCACAAAACACGTTTATTTTTCTCCTTATCCTTTTTCGTCCGTCCACATTTCTTACAAAAAATCTGTCAGGCAGTACCAACTTTGGCAGATGCAGAATGCAAATTGCACTAGGTAATACAAATAGACGTTCATATACTGTAAAATAAATATACATGGAAAGTTGTACGTTGCGCAAACAATTCTCGTATACAATGAAGAGCAATAAAGAAAAAAAGAACCATCATTATTCCTATTTTCTCAAACGTAAAATTTTTTAGTGGAGTTTATGGGAAATTAAAAAATTTCCCGTAAACTCCAATAAAAAATTTTCCCCAGTAAGATAGGAGACGGCAATTCATTCTATCCTTGCCCTTTCCCCTCCTTGAGTCATTATTGATTGTATCGTTGCATAGTTGATATTTAATTGCAGCAATTAGCGAACGGTGATCTCCTCGTCACTGCTCCCAATGATATAGTCGCATCACAAACTTTTCGTTGTACCGCTCATAACGAATATGGTGACGATCATCTCGATGCATCGGTTATATATCTCGACCCGGAAGGAGGAAGATAAAAGATAAAACACTCGACAACTTCTCCGTATTGTGTACAGCCGAACAAAACATGTCTTCGTGCACAGCATATCGCTTTCAATTAATCAAACCATCAAAAATAAAATTCTTAATCACAAAAAATCCCTGTAGAATCTTCTTAAGTACACTCACACAGGACTGATTTCTTTTTGTTATATAAACGACCGAAGACCACAAAAGAAAATAAACTTATGAATAGTAGTGACACACTTGACAATTCAAAATATTTCACTACTGCTATTTATGATACTGGAATGAAAGTGAAATAGAGCGGGAATGTTCATCAAGCTGAGAGCGTATTGTAAAATTGAAATATTTCTGCAATATATTGGATTAATCGCATTCCACCGTTTTGTTGCCAATTACAGGGGAAGAGCAGTACACAGTCTTTTATGGCATCTAAGTTTGCAAAGTTGCTAATAAATTTGCAAACATAAGTTGGTTTGCAGCTTGACATGCATGTGAAAAAGATAAAGATGAGGCGTTGGAATATGAGCGATGCTAACGAAGAGGGAATACGATATGAGATATAATATCATCTAGCGCAAACTCTTAAGAAAATAAACGAAAGACACAACAATATGCAAGCAGATACTCCTGAGCAATTATAAACGTTCGTATCATTTCAAATGGGTTAAACACTGTTGTGAATCGACTTTTACCTCCACTAAAAAGGTTATCCCCTCAAGATTTTTCTTGTTCTATGATACTCTAATTGGAAATTCAGAAATCTCTCCCCTCCCTTATCTCTCAAAGAGTAAGCGAATAGGACCTCAATTATGACCACCTCATCTTTTCAGGCTATCCTACATCCAAATTTAACATACATCTGCATCGCTATTATCCACTTGGTTCTTTTTCTACAAATGCTGGATGCATTCATCCACTTCTGGCACCTTCTATGCTGTTCACCTGTTCTTTATTAGTCATCTGCATCAGTACCACACTTCATCTTTGCATTGAACAGTAGCAACTTGAATCAATAACCCTTTAGGGGGAATAATTTGCTGACCGCTTTTCAAATACTCAGTGAAATAGCTCACATCTAATAAATAATCCGAATTGTAGCTGACTTCCAGCAGGATTGGAACAGGTATCTCCGAGGTTTCCCTGCATCACAACTGTGACCTTCGGTGATTCCGACACTACGGAACACGAGCTGCCCTCAGTAACAAAAAAATGGATGCCTTAATGCTTCAATCTATCAACAACTGTTTCACCACAGTCTCACCTATATGTCTTGACGTCGTCATCCTGCACCCAACTCTACCACCTACCACCTGCACGATTAATACCGCATAGGGTTATCTAGCAAATCATAGCTGAACGTCGTCCAATATTCGTTCATGAAAAATTCGCGTCCTATACATCTTGATGAGATGCTCTTCTTGAGTAAATAGCACAATGAGACCTCACATTGTATTGTGAATTCGGCTCACCGATGAAATTCCACTTTCTTGATCGATGAAACGTGAAAATAAAGGCATTCCCAAAGCAAAACAATGCAAAATGATAGTTCCCAAAGAGGCATTTAGCGATGAGCGTTTGGTGAATAAATTCATCAATGGATATTTATGTTACATTCTCGTCGCCACAAAGACCAATATTTAGTTGGGCAGCGTGATCAACGATGCAGTAGACCAGGGGAGAACCTGAACGAGGATCCTGCTGACCAGATTAAGGCACGTGAACAGGCACCCAGTACAGCAGTTTTGAGCGGGCAAAATACTCAACATGAAAGCCATTCACAAAATCTGTTAATGGTTTCTTGGACGCATACTGCAACTTCACGACATATGCACATCGCACATTCCCATCATTAGGTTTGATTGAACATTTTCAGCCGTACCTTATCGTCGAAACAATATTTGACCAAAAAGAGACCCAGTAAACGATTCTCTCTAAAACCAATCATTGGTTTAAATAATTAACTCTCAACGGAAAGAATTAGTGTAGCACCGATACGGACAACTCCTAAATACATCAAGCATTTGCACATAAACGTGTGAACGGCAATGGCATCGATAGAGGTTAACGTTCAGTATGGAATAATAAGGAAATGTGAGAGATCATAAATGGGGTGCATCAAGACAAGAAGAAGGCTCCTGTAAAAATATGTTTAGCATCTTTTTTGTCGATGTGGAAAAAACACCCGGCATAAAGGAAAACAATAGCCAGTTTGAAATTTCAACTGCCCGTCCAAACAGACATGCAACCCAACCATTAACGTGACACTTCAATAGACCCCCGAAATATCACTGCAACCGAGGTATAGTCCCTTTGCTTGTCCACAAACCTCAGTGAAATAAAAGCACTTCTTTTGAACCGTTTATGAACCATAGATAAGATTGTCAAGTTATGCAGCATATCGTTTTTCTCCAGCTACCATTTCAATGGCACAAGCAATCGCTGGCTCACAATCCACCTGGATAAGCATTACTGAGGCGAGATGGCCTACCAGAATGGACGATAAATTCTCAAATCACCATAAGATCCTTATAGATTTTTCCTGAACAAAGTAATACTGCTTACTGAATTGGCAATCTTATACGCTTCGAATACTCTCTGTTACTTGCCAAACCAAATTTTGCTCCATTTCACGAACTTTTAAAAATCTTACTTATCTTCCCTGAAATCAATCCCGATCGGATAAGCTCAGAAATGTGATATGTGTAAAGACACGGTTTTTATCGATAAAAGTCTTTATTCGGCGTTGGTCAAAATGCCCATATAACCGGCGGTGCCGAGCCAACAGCATCTCTGCTGGATGGATTTTCCACTGAAAAATGTAAACTTCAGTAATGGAACAATCAAAGAGCTTACCTTTTGTCTTCGAGTGCAATCAAAGTGGAAAGTGTGGCTAAGTGTAAAACGAAATATGATCATCATTACTGTGAACTATGATCTACGGAATATAAAGGCATAACACTGCGAAAACGAAATGCAGAGAAAAATAAAACAAACATTTCATAAATAAAGTACGAAAATCTGCATAAGAGAAAGATAAAAAATTGCTCTTAAAGAAGAGACCGAAAATTTCAAAACAACTATTCGTTCAGAACGTGCATTTTTAAAAATGCGGAAACCCTTCGATGTCATCATGAAAAAAAAGGCGGTTAAAGAGCGTTTTGGCTTGAAACAAACTTGCTGAAACTAAGAGACAAAACAACTGTTTAGTTTGTCTTGCCAGTGAACTGGAAATAGGAAGGGTGACGGGTGACGCAATTCTGTTTACCATCAAACAGATAAACATTTTTAAAACGGAAGAGAAACATTCGCCGAAAAGAACTTCCTTGTCTCCACCGTCACACCCTGATGAGAGAATGAAAAGGACCGCTTGTACAAGAAATCCTTGCTCATCAAAGTCCACCTGACCCCCGCTTCAATAACGTTGAAGCAGTTTGAAGCGAACTCACCATTCCTGACTGCAGTAGGACGCGCATGAGGTAAGAGATCGTTAAAAGAGCGCGTCTTTTTCATTGAACGAACGAACGGATGTGTGAGCAGTCTAGCAACTGGCCAACTGCAAATACACATAAATTGCGCAGACTTTAGTAATAATCTCACTAGGTAATTGCTCATATAACTTAAATACAGTCACATGCCAAATTATCTGTCATATCAGTGTTGCTGGGCAGGGATTAGGGTGGTTAATGAGGAATACATCACCATCTACTCTAATAAGTGCATACGATGGCTGTTGGAGCGTCCTCTATATCAAAAATCATGGCAAAGCGTATTAGCAGGGATCACCACAATGAAAACAATAATCTATCACATAACGATAAACAGTAGGTTACTTTCTCGTAAGCTAGAAGATAAGTAACGAAATTATAAGTACCGCTTGTTGAAATAAAAATATTAAATTATGCCTCCGAATTCCCTTCTCTTCTTGCGGAATTCATTCACAAGTGCCAACAACAGTTTTGAAGAACAGTTTGACCGCCGCAGTCATAAAATTATCAATTCATGAAAAAGGACTTTGAAATCGATATGATCGTGAACAAAACCCTTTTAAAAACTCCTCACCTCTCATTCCATCCTAAAAATGACCTGTTTTTACAAAATACAAGGGTTTTATATTACTGCTGCGTCCTGACAATTTTTTAGGAAGCATGATCTTACCCTGCGAAAACCTCAGAAATTCAACAGGGTGGGCTTTTGCTCGGATTTTATGACGCTGGTTTCCCAATAGCTTTATGCTTCTCGGGAAAAAAACGGACTAACCGATGTTCAGAGGCTGGCTTAAGGCAGATATTAGTGATATTATGAAATGAGTCGGTAAAAGTTCGCCTCTTTTGCTCGGAAGCCGCATCATCTGCAACATATCTTCAATCTGTAGAGAGCAATAATCCTTTAAAATTGTTTGAGACGCCAACGAATGGAAATATCCTCGTAAAAAGATGAAATAAATGAATGCTGTCATAAACAAATAGCCTCCAAACATTCATTCCTCCCACTCTGCGCAGATAAACGAGAAATAGACGATTCAAAAGCTTGATAAACCAGAAACAACATCATAGAAAGAGCAAAATGGCCGAAAATATTTGTGCAGATGTAATCGCATATGACTTTGGCAGAGAAGGCAGCTATTTTATTGGCAAATTGAGTGATTTAGCATGCCAGGGTTGAAGAACTTAAGGACAAACACTAAAACTCGCTCGCCTAAGACTACAAGAAGAAGGGGCGACATCAACGAATTCAGAAATAACAGTGCATTTTTTATTTTACAACACAGTTGTACTGAAAGCAATCATTTTAGATGGCTGCAAGATGGATAAACGCTTGCTCTAGCATCAAAATCATTCCCCTTCTCCTCTTCCCTCTCATCGATTTATCCACTGTTTAGATGCATCTACGAACAAAGCAATGCAAGCAAATAGTGTTTAAGAAGCGGATGCATTTTACACGAATTATATATTTATTGAGTTCTTGGGACGCCATATGTTGAGTTTGAGAAGAGATTTACAAATGATGGAAGGAGCCGTAATTATCCCAACTTTTCAGATGGGACACAACATCTCGGCACGTCGCGTTCCGAATCTTCAACGTTTTGGCACCAGCACTCTGCTAAACTGAAGGAGGCAGTAAACATCGTGCAATTCACAAGTATTGATTTTGGATGTATACAGCTGAACTCAGACCAAAACCAACGCTTTTTTGCGAACGTATCGCTGGATAGTTAAAATAAGGATTGATCTACGGTTCTCTGGAAAAGCCATTAGATGTTTTCAATTCAACTTCTTGAAGCTTATGTCCTTTCAGAGGTTATGAATATTTTGGCATTGAAATTTTGAAGTTGCAGCATTCAGAGTTGCTCGAGGATACTTCAATAACACGTGGTTTTCAGGTCTATCTTTCACCTCACAAAGGGAACAAAGTCAAGCTCTCGCAGTCTGACTTACGCGATAGATCTACAAAGGCATTTGCCCTGAATACATGAATAATTATATCCAATTATATCCATGACATTCACCTTCGTAAGGGATTTTAATGTAGCCTTCAAAGAGGCATTTTCTATTGCAATGGGAAAGTATGCTTTGTTTGACAGCGTTTCATTTCTGCGCATTTACAAGATGCCTTACCGGGATAACAAAATTTCCAGTTTCAAAAGTTTCCAACTGCAAATTATTTTTCTTCCAGAAATATTCAGATTTATGCAACTTTTCTTCCAGAAGTAGTCGAACGTGTATTTCAAGAATATACTTGCTTCTTAACTATCAGACACGGGCTCCATATGCTACTGTGGTGGGTTATCGCCGCCAGATTGCCTCAGCGCCAAACACTAGCACCAAGTTGTCGTGACACCGATTTGTTCTCAGCGCTAGCATATCCCTGCGCCAAAATGTCCTCAACGCCGTAACAGCGTTGCCAAACATCTTTCTTCGATTCACTAACGATGGGGGAATTATAATGACTGCAAATTTTGAGAGGGTTCACATAAATGATTCACATAAGAGAATCTCTCCACTCTTCGCATGACGAGGTTCTGAAACATTTTGCTTCGTTTTCAAATTACACAGTTTTCAGCTAACTCAAAGTGACTAGAATTGTTAAACAGTTAAAAACGATGGATCTGTAATGGAAAGCGGTTCATGCTTCCCCATCTTGAAACGAACACCAATTATAGCCGTTAACTATTTAGGAAGAAAACCACTAAATAGCCCGACTTATGACGGCGAGGGATTTGGAATTCCCTTTTGGTGCATAATCCCACTACTACGTAGACAGTGTTAACCCAATCATGCACTTCATTGGATTCTTAACAAAAACACGCCTCACAGTAAGACTCCTAAGGAGATAAATAGGCTTTACGTGAACATAAACGTGCTTCCGCCAATGCTTATTGTTTTTCATTTTTCGTAACACCAAAAATTTCTTTCATGACAACAGTCGCTCCCATAGGCGCCGGATGTTTGCAGCCTAGGCCCAAATGGAGTGAGATATCTACTTTGCAGCCGAAAGCCAAACACAGTGGAGGTGTTCATTCTGCAAATTTCGTTATATCTGATTATTCGAAATAAGAAGAAACTAGCATACCACCTTCTTGGAGCGTCGTCGAATCTAATAACCGTGGCGTCGTTCCTTTACTTTTCTCGTAAAGCATCTGGAAGTGATGTATTTTAGAAGCGGAAAGTTACTAAACATAAATCAAACAGAAATGCAATTCCACACAGCCAAGTTGTGGAGGAGGGGGGGGGAAAGAAGTATATTTTCGTTTATAAAAGGAATGAGGACAGTGGGAGAGAGAAGGGGACAACAGAGTGCATTCAGAATAAAGCAGATAAACAAAAAAACGAGGATGTTACACTGCCGGGAGCTAGCGGAAGAAGGTAACACTTTACAGATCAGGCACGGGCCCTTTATTGCCTCAGCTTATGGGGACCACCGGAAGCCTGGTCACGTGATAAAATGATAAGAGCGCACCATCGACTGTCCAACGCAAAGTCGTTTACAACAATGTGGAATGGGAAAAGTATCATAACTGAACATGAACATGGGAAATTCCAGCATGACCACACCAAAAACAATGAAGCATTTATAATATGCGCTAAATTTTCAGCAAGAATGGCTAGCAATATCTTGTTGGCAAAGGTCCTTCTTATCCTCCACGTTTTTCAATTACGTCACTGCAAAAATAATGAAAGAAAAACAATGTATTGAAAGCAAATCTTGCCGGTCAAATTTAAATAAAGTCAACTATTAACGTATCACTTGACGCAATCATAAACCAAAATCGAGTGCAAATAATTCTTTTCATTTTTGATTCAACAAGTTGACATTCAACGGAAGTTTCCCCAACATTTAAGAGACTCCATAAGATCGTCAAAACTCCTCACTTGTAATCGTTCCATATCGGAGAAAGGAGGAAACCCGTTTGCCATTTCACACAATGTGATTCCTATACTGTACACATCAGAAAGTAAACCATAACCATAGAGATCCTGAAATAAACACATTTACAACTAGTCAAGATCGCATCAGGCAAATGCCCGGGATATCTATTCTCGAAGAAACGACTTCTGGTTGAAGATATACAACCGCCCTCATCTTGCATTATCTGCCCAATTTTCAACAAATTTGCACATTATACCTGGAAGGCTGAGAACATGCCGTGCCACTCTTCGACTCAATTATTGTTCTTTTTATCTGCTCTTACAAAATTTGTAGTTGGAAAGGAAGTATAACAGCACTGTGCTGCATGTTATAATATGTGTCTCTCTCTGTCTAATTGTAGGGAAGTTTCGAATGGATGCTCACTCAAGTCACAACCATCAAATTCGATGACTACAATCCATTTCTTTTAGGCATTCAAAAGTGCCCGTAATTCTGCACATTCTGAGGGCACTTTAAAAGGGTCAAACTTTATTCTACATATGGTTGAGTGAGGGGAATGGAGAAAATATTTTATACAAGATTCATATAAGTAGTCGGATCAATTAATGCGTAATGGCACATATTCAATCATTCGTTGATTATTTTGGAATTGACTGACCTGGTGAGTGGGTAAAAAAAGCATCACGGCGACTCTTTTGCCACGTTCTTCCGCTTATCTACGAGCTCATTCCATCGTAATTTAAAGAACCGATTTTCCATAACGCCTACCTGCGAAAAACTAACTGAATACCACCTATGCCAAAGCATTCTAACAACCCTCTAAGAAATTAGAGTACTGTTCGTGCTTATGCTGCTTATTTCAGTTAAAATAATATGGAATTTAAACAACATTTTTCTGAAAGGTCGAAGGGATCGAAAATTACCTGTTTAAGAATTTCGGGTGCGAGCCACAATAAGCCTTCAGCAAGTTCGGGTCCGAATTCATGCAACGGCTCATGCGCTTCGGTGATCTCATTCCGTCTTAAGAAGGCGCAATGTCGAAGACCCGCCAATTTAACTGCACCATTTGAGCTCAGAAGGATGTGGCTGCACCGAATCGACCTTCAATAAACAATACCTGTTTATAAACAATGATACTGCAACAAGTACCAAATGAACTGTTTAAACTGTCAAAGGAATTGCACATTCTAGATATACTTTGCCCGGATGAAACAGACGACCCGCGAAGCTTTCAGGGATTGACCAGGGGTCAGGAATAGCTAGGACTGGAAAAAATGAGCAAACGGAGACATCGCGGAATGATGTAGGGCCAAGACTGGAAATAAAATAGCTCTGAAAACCCAATTACGCATCATTTCTGAAAAGTCTGCATCAGTTTTTTAACTAAAAAGACGAGAAAAAGTTTTGAAGATCAATAAATTTGTCAAGAAATGCGACCGAAATTATTCAAGTGCGCAAGGATGAGCCATTATCTCTGCATTATGTCGTTTGGATCCTTAGTCGAAAATCTTTCCCTCTTGGCTTCTCGGATGAAGTCACCTGATGGCACGACCGTGAAAGCGGCAGGAACGAATTTATGCTTTCTTCTGTACCAGGAAAAGTGCTGAGGTTTCTTGCCCTACAACTGTTGGCATAAAAAAACATGAACTGTACAAGAAAAATGGATGAGAACGAACCTGTGAACAATATTCTGCTCATGCAGATACTGTACGGCTAGCAGAACGTGCTTCAGAATCTGCACGACTGCCTTTTCGGGAATTCCGTGCTTATAATGTGCCTGGATGACCCTCAGCACAGAACCTTCAAGCATGATTCTGATATTCCTTTTTTATTAAAACAGGCTGTCTATCCATCTTATATGTGAAATACCTATCGGTACATTATTGGTATCAGCAACAAAAAATTGCTCTTTTTAAAACATAACTAAACTAGTGATGGGTTTCATTCTGTGGGAATAAATTGAAGAACTGAGGTGCTACAAAACTCAGTTTCTTAATCCTAGAGTAGTTCACCTAAAATCTTAAGTGAATGTGTCACTGAGGACAAAATTTTTCAAATCCTTCTATAATGCCAAATGGTTGTAGGGTGCTGTATAAGTGATAAGAGATATGTAACGGTGGAAAAAAGGAACAGATACGACCATACTGATGTACAACCGAGAGATGAGAGTGGATAATCCGAGGAGATTTGTACTTACCAGAAGGACTTATAACTGGGACTTCATGGCACTGATATCCCTTGATTTCAAGAAGAAACATCTCAATGAATATAGCTAATGAGTCAGTACACTGGAAAGAGATAAAGCTAGCTGAATTAAATGAAATAAATCAACTAAGAAAAATCCCTTATTCTACATAGAATGAACCCTTTGACTTCTCTAAGGAAAGATATTTCCTCGGACTATTCCTTTTCCCTTTGGTGGATTCTATCGTAAAATTAAAGAGCGAACTAACATAAATCATAAAAAGGCGTCAATATATAGACATCGGCATCGACTGAAAAAGCGCACTCGAATGCAATAATATTTGGATGGGAGAGCCATCTCAGAAACCATACTTCCTTCTGTAAATGAAATATACACAATTACTACTAAGTGAACAAATAAGCAGCTTAAGAATCGGCGATGTGCGATGCAAAAATTTGGATGAAGCTTAAGTGAAGAGTATATCAACGGATGAACTCTTTAAAAGTATCCATAAATGAAGCCATTCCCAGAAAGATTCATTAAATATAATATATAATACACATATAAAGCAAGTTAAAGTTGGATGGTGAAGTGACATCATTAAATGTTCAATAAACAATGCCACTCCCATAGGGATCTTATCGCGAAAAACCGTATTTCATCTCAACGTTTAATAATGATTAATAAAGAAATTCAGCATAATGAACAAAACTGGTAATTGGCCTCTATTGATGATAAAACGGAAATAATCAACAATAAGGTCAGTTCCAGCAAGCGGGGAAACAAATTAAATTATTTCTTTGCAAGAAATCAGTCACCCCTTCCCCTTCCAACAAAACAAAAAACACATTGCTTTAATAAAAACTACTTACTCCGAGAAAAAAATTGTTTTCGTAAATCTAAAACGCTATAATAGTTGCCATATCCACTAAAAATTGAGAAGGAATATTGCCAGCTTCTCGGTAAAAATCTCGAAAACACCCCAACTGTCACATATTAAAAAACTTAAGCCCCAAGGGACTCACGCATTTCAGCGTATCAGTGAAACAATATTGCTCGTACGGATGTAAAAACCGTCCCAGGAAACACTAAAGAATCTGAGCTTAAACCTATATTCAAACGAGAAGAAATTGAGGCTGAATCGAAAAACATGAAACTTTTTGAAAAGATCCAAGTCTAGTATAGTGGTTTAAGCATTTTACTACAACGATCTGTCACATAATCAAGTTTTAGGCACCTGCTGTGATGAAAAAAAAAACAAAAAAAAATGAAGTACAGCCCTAGTATGGATGAAACAGAATAAAGCAGAAAAGAACTGTTGAACTACATGACACGCATGTGCCACCTAAATTTTTAGATCTTTTCTAAAATTTCCCAAACGGAAGCTCTTCTCCCCCCTCTCAATTCCCTTCTCTCTTCTATTCAATCCAGTCTAATGGGCGCATTCTTCGTTACTACAGAACTATGTCATATTGAAAACAAGAAGAAGCAGAAATATCACTTTAATCTGCTCATAGTCGATGAATTCAGTAGATAAAATCCTTAATGCACTTAAGCCACCGCCTTTACCTTCTCGCTTCACCAATAACACATCAGCTAATCCAGAATACGCTTGTCCTGAAATAAGTTGTAATATTTCATAGATGAATTCAGGTCAATAAATGTCTTGCTAGAGGCTTAGATGGCGATAAAGCCCTCGTTAATTCTTATTCATCCCGATCCAATGAAAAGTATTGGTGTACCGAAGTAATTTTGCACGCCTTTTTTTCGCAAAATTGGTTTGAAATTGATTATGAATGACAACCCGTTGTAAAAATTACTCCACACTTTTCGACAACAAACTTGAAGAACGAATTTCATTCTAATATTGTACAATGATACCACAAATTTGACCTACATATTAATGACCCTCGGAGAAATTGCGACTACACTGTGACGATGGAAGAAAATATTAGTTAACTGCAGCATTACTCAAACTTATTTGTACCTAAAATATACTACAGTTTTT
Organism: Baylisascaris procyonis; assembly: GCA_037389465.1. NCBI lineage: Eukaryota > Metazoa > Nematoda > Chromadorea > Rhabditida > Ascarididae > Baylisascaris > Baylisascaris procyonis. Next base: position 1,269,918 of record JAZARR010000154.1, on the reverse strand, counting down.
CCAGTTTGCGCTGAATTCCGATGTGCCTTCTCTAGCATCGGCGTTTCACATAGATGAAATATTTATTTGAAAGTATGAGGGTGGATGCCGTATTTTTTTCTTTAATAATACGCTCGTTTTCTCTTTTCTTTGTTTGTTATGTACTCCATTCTTTTTGATGTCATTCATTTTAGTGAGAAAAAACTCATATATGCGAATTTCGTAAAGCAGTTACACAACAGACAACGACAATTTCCACACGTACGTAAACCTCTCACCAATACCCGGTTTCAATTGAAAATTATAGGTAGGCCATAAGTGTTCAAGACGTGGCAAGGGTCTGAATATGACAAATGCCGTCAAACATTTGAAAGCTGAATTTACAGACTTGATTGGATCACTTAGCTGCTGGAAATGCCCTCTAAGGCAACCAGCGCAGCCAACAACCGATGAAGAATGGTGAGGAAAATTGGGAAAGGGAACTCAGGACTGTGCAGAAATGAAGCACTGCGCAAAGCCTCCTGTTAAATGTCTCTAGGCTTCTTCCTCAGCCACAAGTTTCGTGAGTATTTAGTTGTGCTAAATGCACGACTTGTTCTCTCAAATTCTAGAGAGAGCTTTTGCTCTCTCTCAGAAAAATCACTGAAAGCACTCAACAATGAGTTGCAGCAGACATGAAGGCGTCCGTTAGGAATCAGTCACTGTCGACAATCGGAGCAGAAGGTGTATCAAGAATTCGTTTATTGTAGTAAAGATCCATTACGTTTAAGGTGGGTCGCTTAAAGGTGCACTGTTGGATTTGAAGAAATTATTCAGATATCACGTTGCATATGTAGTTAGATGAGTTCCGTCCGAAAACGATGAACAGTGCTGGGACACTGAGGAGTTGTCGATGCTCAGACTAGTAGCTGACTCAGGAGCAAACACCATAAGCGCTTTTAAGAAAGAATATAAGGCTCAAAAAGAAAACAAAAGAAACGGCTTTAATCAGGTCAGGTAACGAAAATGCGACAAAACTACCAACTCAGGCAGCAATACATTTGAGTGCGATGAGGACGAGATGACTTCGAAGGGATGGACAAAGTAATGATGCTTGATGTACGATTTGTGAGGGGGCTGAGGATAAACTGGTCTTTGAAAAGGAGGCATTAGTAGAGTATTGTACTATTTTAGTGAAAGATATAACTAGTCCCATCACCATCATATACTCCGTTATTCTGTTTGCTTCATCGCTTCACATCACACTCACATATAACAGCTATTGCAATGAACTCACGAAATGGAATCAGATTGTGAGCTCTGCTTACAACATTTCAGATGAGTTACATAAAACTTTTATGACTTGTCCAAAACTGTAAGGCTTTAATGACTAGCAATAAAGAGTGCGCATTTGCTCGAATATTTGTATTTTCGAACAGGTTTTTTTTATTGTTCCGCTCGTTCAGCATTTATATATTCTGAGATCATCACCTTATCTGCATTGCAAACAGATGTTATGACTATCCAATCTCAAATCTTCAACTAAATATTAAGGTGCAAAATATAAACAGAATAAATTAAGTGCCAACCTATTTGCCCGCATATAGTAAACGAGGGTATCTCCATAAGAGTTGTAGTACGTGTGCCCTGTAAAGAAGAAAAATGATATCCCATCAGAACACGCGTGCTGAAAATAAAATTGCTGCAATGATATACAACTCTAGATGAAATTCATTGTGGTAAGCTATAGGAAGTTGGGCTAGCAAATCATTGTAATAATAAATTTTATGTCTCAGAAGTAGTGAAACAAACCAAGTTGATGATAATGAAGATATTTATTTGTATCACACATAACGCAATGCTTTTTAGATTACAGATCAGCAGGCTTAAGATGATAGATGGCACAAAAAAGGCAATACGCAGGACCGGTGAGAATCTCATCGTTATACCCCTAAGATATGTACTAATCCCCACCAGTTAAAACATTACGCTCGACGGAAAGTGAACTTGCCATCTATTCAATTCTTTCATTATGTCACTCTTGGCTGTTCGGAGATGTAATTGCTAAATTTGCATACGTCTGCTGTGACATATGCTTGTTCTATGCCTGCGTGAATAAAATTCAATTTGAAGGCATTCCCTTATATGAAAGGTGTGAATCAAATCCAGTAGCAATAATGGTTACGGTTGTGTGACAATTGCCCCTTTAGATGCATATACACGATGTGGTAGCCAAAGAAGTGTTAAAATGTTGACTAATGCTAAGAATATAGATGTGACGTAAAAGCGTCGCCAAAACTCAAATCTTAAACAGGTACTTACTTACCAAAAAGCGCAAATTTCGAGTCACTTTCAGTCGTAGCTGGAATGGTAAATTAAACATTTAAACCTTAAATTGGTGGTTACTTGCCAAAAAGCGCAGATTTCGCGTCGCTTTCTGTCGTAGCCGAGATCGGATTTGACTCAAGCTCTTCTATGAACAAGAATGATCTAAACGCATAAGAAGTAATACTTACTCGAGAAGCCCTACTGGATTTCATGTGAATATTCTCGGCTCCTATACCACTTTCTTCGACTCTCCCAACGATTCAGGTCCAACCCTAAAAGAGACGTTTGCAATTCAGCTATGCGTAAACTCAAACATTTACTCAACATCGTCGAAACGTCGAAAACATTTCCCACCGCCGCGTTATCCGATATTTACTTTCCATTAGTTTCAATTGCTGTTTTGCATTTCATAGTTATTAATATCAGTATATGAATGCCATTAAATTTATTACTTATAAACAAGTAACGTTTGTTGAAATTTTTTGCAATGATTTATTTAAAACATCGAATTAAAATCTGAAGCGATCGACGCGTTAAGACAACGCTGAAACACTTCTATTCACTAATATTAATCTTTAACTGTATGACATTCCATCAAATGGTTGATTAATTCGGTCATGAAAAGTCACTTCGTATATCGAATAAGAAGTAAATAAACAGAAAACTACTTTAAGGATTTATAGGTTATATATATATATATATATATATATATATATATATATATATATATATATATATATATATATATATATATATATATATAAGGGATATTCCAATTGATATGATTTCTGATGTTGAATCGTGTCAAAACAAAACAATGTTCGATGGTGAATGAATGGTGAGAAAATTTGAATATTCTATGAAATAACTCTTGTGAAAGCATTTGAGAGTATCCAGAAAAGATGAAACAAATCAGCTTCTCCAACTTCAAGAAGACCTCCCTCGAATACCCTGAAGGCCCATCCCCTTGCACACTTGCAGAGGTCTTTTGCAGGCTGCAGAAATTGGACTACAGCCAATGTTGCCAACTTTGGATACGGTATATGGCGAATCGTTATGAAACTCAAGTTTCCCTCCTACACATCCGTTTTTCCGTGTTTGAAGAACATGGAACGAAAGTCGGGAAAAGCGGCAAAATATAAATAAATTCGTTCGTATTTTCTAGGTATCTGTATTTTTCGAACAAAGCGTTATCATTTAATGTACATCAGAACATCCAAATACAACTCTAGGATCGGTAACTGTCGGGTTGAGATTGTCGGACAGACACGCAGACACACATACGTACAGACAGACAGATAGACATACATGCATATAGACAGACGGGCAGACACGCACACACAGACGGACAGATATGACGCTATTATAATGTAGTTTTGCAAAGCAACTCGCAAAGCCGCGTAATGAAAGGGATAGAAAATTTCGCATTCAGATTTTAGCATCCCATTCCCCTTATGAGAGAATGAGATGCATCTATTTAGCTATAGTTGGAAGTTTATCTGCTGTAATTTCTTCGACAATTTTTATTTAATGAAATCAGATGTCACTACAAGGTCACTTTATATGAAGTCAACGGCGTTTCGTTTTTTGCAGTTTATTAACCCAATCGTAAATCAATGAAAAATGGTTGAATAAATGGGCAGAATGCAGTACGGATTTTATGATAAGAGATTATTGGGCAGCCGATGAATTGTGATCTCATCCGAAATGAATCTTTCAAAAATATACAATGTTAACGCAGATGCTAGTTAGCTGGCAATGTTATTCGGTGAGCGCTTCTTGAATTCGTTTATAGTTGCAGATGTATTCTATTAGTGAGGCAGAGTGTCTGAATCCAATGATTGCTGACAGAATGTTGTAATGGTGGATGGCTACGAGGAGGGATATTGGTTTGTTTGGCATGAAATATAATAGAGTTGTATTTTTTGATGGAACGGTTGTGTAGCTTACAGGAAATTTGTTTACAACAAACTCGAATTGAACGGTAACCTTGATTGTCAATAGAAGGTAACAGTATGGAACCATTGCAAAAATATGCAAGAAGAGCGATTGAAAGTGTTCCAATTGGAGATGTAATTGTTGTTCCAAAACTTTCTTCCTTGAAGTCAAATAGAAGCACATGATATCACGTTTGAGGTGCTTCGAAAGGAAATGAAAGGCACTATGGGGACTTAATGAGGGCGTTTCATATTAGAGATTAGACTGCAATTAATAGTCTTCAAGTTGACGTTACCAACGCCTCATATTGCTGTGAGGGTGAAGTCCGGCTTTACATCTTATAAGCCATCGAATGTATCCATGATAAACAATAGGTTTCAGCTATGGAATTGTTGATGCACTGGAAATCTGAATGCATTCAAACAATAACTGAACAGAATAGAAATACCTTGCATCAATTAAGTCGGAAGTAACGCCTTTAAATTAATTATTTGGAGAAATAGTACACAAACAGAATTGACTCATAGCGTAGTTTCATGTGATTGTGAAATAATACTTTTCTACATCAATGTCTATCCTCGGAGATTTGAAACAAAACAATATAATAGTCAGAAATGAAGGAAGATGAAATAGGTTGATGACTTGTGACATAGAAATTAATTCTATATAATGCTTGAATGGCAGGTTGATTGATCACTGAAACATTCGCAAATAGTAGAATCAACGATAGCCTTATGAACGTCATGGATTTTTCAAGAAGAGCTCCATTTAGCCTGAATAGCATTGTTATTAAGGTTTGTGGGTTTGGTAATGTAGTATAAATATGTTCGTGGGCGAAACAATTGGATTTAAATATTGACGAATTAGTGAAAAAACGATTTGTTAACTTCACTAACTTTTATAATGGTGCCATTAAAGGCAATCGACATAAATGTTATTTATAATTTTGGAATATTTTTTCTTTTCGTTGTTGTTTTCTGTTTTCAAATCTGTCATCTTTCTTGTTGCTCGCCTTCACATCTTTTTTTATGTTTTCTCATTTGGGGATTTTATACTAAAAGAAAAGAAATTTAAAAAAAAGAGAGCAATCACAAAGGGTTTTGATGATGCGAGAACGACGTTTTTGATGAATGATGAATGACTCACACCCATCGATCGAATCCTATCCATTCGATTGACATAAAAATTTCACTGCGTATAGTTTAGAAATATTGCAACGTCATAAATGCTGTGCTGCCGTCAATATTTCAGGTTTTAATGATGAAGAATGCTTGGCGTCAGATATATTTTTTAATTTATTACAATCGAAAGGTCTCATATTTTAATTACTTTCTCTTTTTGAGGTGTAATTTTGAATTATTTTAACATTTTTATTAGGTAGTACCTTATTTCTCAGATGATACTTCACTTTTTGTGGTCGACAAGTAATTCACTGTAAAAGTTTGAGATAGCTGTCGCTAATTTCTCCTTCTTAACGTATGCCATTTAATATTACAGCGATTGTAACATTCGCCAATGCTCTAATTGGTACAACACGCTAATGCTTTCCGAATTTTGCACTTAAAAATTTAAAAAAAAAAACTCGAATCTATAAATATTAGTTCATAACTCAATATGATTCAAGCGAAACGTATCAGAAAATTTGGGTGGCAATAGAACTCTCCAATGACGAATTCAGTGTAAAAATAAATGTGTGTTGATTCAATGTTCGAATTCGCTGCTTATCGATAGTTTTTGTGACGATTTCACTAGAAAGCAATGATGAAACTCATTGAAGAAATTTGCTTTGATTTAGATGAATGTTTTTTGGACAATGAACATTTATATTTGCCTATATATTTAAATCAGTAAGTGCATTCGTTTGCTAAATCTACATCTCTCACCCTCAAACGTTCATTTACTTCAGTCCTCACTAAAGTCCTTCTACACCATGTAGGAAATCTGACGATGAAATATGCTGCAAACTTATCTGAACATATAGTATGCGTGAGTCTGAGGCGATACAATGATTTGTTTCACAGTGGATTCGATTGCAATATGCGGTGATTGCGAACAATCACTTGGGTTCACTTTGAATGCCGTCACATCTTTGATATTAAATAAAGACTTAACCGGTTATGTTCCACCAGTGCAATCTGAATCCGCAAAGAGTAGTGATAATCTGTTAGTATAAAGAAGCATTTTCACAAGCTTTCCATCGATGTGTCATAGAGTGATATTCGTGTTTACCAAGAAACTCAAAACGCATCGATGAATCGAGCTGTGCAATCAGTTCAACCACCACTGTTATGTTTACTTAGCGATACAACATTGATCAACGAACGACGAACATTTCGTTTGGAAATTTACATTCGTTTTTGAATTTTTTAACTCGGAAAAAATATTTTTTAAAAAATATTCACTACATTAGCGAAAAGACAAAACAGCTATAGAAAACTGAAGCATCGTTCACAATTGTAATACGAGCTTGCAATTCTCATTATGTTGGGGGGACGGGTGGGGTTGTATAGCATTGGAACCAGACTATGGTTATTTGATAAATTTTTCAAATTTTCCGCTTTTTAAATTTCAGATTGCCTTTTTTCATTAAAATAATTTCAATTTCTACTCATATGAAGTCATTTTAATAGATCGGTGAATAAAAATGATAGTCGAAACAAACTGTTTGGTTTCTACCGGAAAAAGATTTGGCTCGTCATCAAATCTCTACGGTAACCGGACACGATTCAAAATTTTCTATCGATTATAGTTTTCGATAACACCGGAAACAGCACTAAATGAATGAGTTCCTTTCTGATGTGATATTATTTGCCTTCATTTCGGATGATATGATCGCTTTCGATTCATAGCAGAAAGTCAATCATCTTCGCGATCAATATTAAATATTGTGTGCGCAGCAATCCGATTTCAGCTGCTGTGCTATGGTGGGCGAATTTTTTCTCGGGCGGGTCTACTCGAGAGCGGCGCTCTTTTGCACCATCACCTGGCTGCCTGCTGGACAACGACACACCTATTCCACGAACGACTATCATACCCTTTCCACCATTCCGCCTATTAGCTTATCTGCTAGGTGGATTTTCATTTAGCAACAAGCTGCATTATTACTCTCAACTCTTATTTATTCTAACTTATCTGCAAGTGGATTTTCTTATTCGACACATCGGTGTTCGCTATTCGATTCGAGAATGTCTCATACGGAAATGGCGGAAACGATATCGACTATTCAGCAAGTATTTTTTACTTATTATTAATATAGAATACTGCTTCATCATTTTTCATTCAATATCAGATGATTCCATGAGGCGATTGTATCCAGCAAGCTTAATTAGAGAATCTAATTATAAATAAACTACATTGTGCCGCACTATCAGATGTTCATAAAAATGATCCATAAATGCTAACAACTTGGTATGTTACTTTAACAACATTGCACTATCTAAAACAACCATCAATAAATAAAATTGGGCTTGATACTAAGCACGGTCAGCAAACAGCATTGCCAGTATATATGGATAGTATATATTTAAAAAATTAATCCTTGAATGAAATAAATCCATTTCAAATTCGGAGCAGCACTTTAACCACCGGATTCTATAATCAGACGTTTCTCATTATGTGCTAGACGAATCTCTTCTGCTGCACTGAGAGGGTCACACTTATGAGCGAAGACCATATAAATTAGCGCATTAAAAGAAACTTTACAAGATAGAACATTTTCCAAGTATAATAAGTCGAGCATATTGCTACTGGTTTATATGCGTCGGTTCTTCTTTAGCGTCATTTAAAAGACTCACGAATGAAAATATTTAAATGGTCATTTCATTTATTAGTAGTGAATTATTTTGTAGATGGAATTGATTTCCTATGATATTTGCACAATTAGCATATAACTCGAAATTTGCATATATTTGAGTTGATTTACTATTGCATCTTATCACTAACACATGCAACAACACGATTCTCTTCGAATAGGTTTTGCTTTTGTGTTATGATGAAGTGATTTCGCAGTGGCGAAAATGGAATGACACCAAATGGTATGTATGAGGAAATTTCCAAAGAGAGCGGTAAAACAAAATGATGGATGAGTGAATGATTTGCGTCAAACACATTCAATGTGTGACGATAATAAATGTCTATCAATAAACGACGAAACTTTTTCGATTCTCTGAAAAATTTTTCTTCTAATTTAAATCATTCTTAGCGATAAAAATTTGTTTTATTTTCTACATTAGTTATTCGCGTTCATTTCGATGATTTTAATAATTTGTCACAATCAATAAAAGAGATCAATGTTCATAATAAAAACGCTAGCGTTTCACTCAACTGGAGTATTATATTGATTTTATTTTTTTTTTTTTTTTTGCGCATCCATCGAAATTTGCTAGAAGGTCTGAAGATTATGCCTAAAAAATCGGATTACGGAAAACGATTGGCAGCAAAGTTTGAGTAAGAGTACATCTTCGCACTATTACACCTGGAATCTGTTCATATCTAAAATAGCATCAGTACTGCAAAAAAACAAAGTTCATTTATGCACAAAAAGAGTCGGAATTGCAGAGCGGGTCGGGTATGTTGAGCGGGATCGAGACGAGTAATCGCTCGAATAAGTGCAACGGGTCAGACAACCACAACGGGTCCGAATTGGCTAGAGTCGGCCAAGAGAGCTTATGTTTATCGGATGTCGACATTACTACATTGTCGAATATGAGGCGATCAGTTAGCATGCCTTATACAAGTAGTGATAGAGCGTGTGTTGAACGAGATGAGATCACATCACGAGGCATCCTCTCAAGGATGTCGCTTGATAGCCTCGTAACTCTTCATCCTTTTATTGCATTTTCTTTCTGGCTTCCGTATTTCCCTCAGGTCTGTCATTTGCAGTACAAACTCCAATTATCGCGACTAAAATTGTAAGAGAATATTAAAAGTTGGGTCCATTCGTGTTTAAGTATAGCTGTATAATCGATAGAAATCAATATATGAAAGTTTAGAGTTTCGACCATGTAATACAACGAATCGAGATGAGACAATACTGTTGTGCTGATGTTTTGGCCCATTGAGCCGTAACTATATCACGCCAAGCGCAAACTTGAGCAATCAAAGGTTTGCTTGATGCATTGCGAGGCTACTGCTGTAAACTAACAAAACCTATCTAAGCTGAAGGGATGATTGAAAATTAACGCATCATCTTAGATAATAAGGTGAAAACTCTGTGTTCAATGATCCGCTTAAAAAGAAGCCATTTATTAGTGGAATTTTCCTGCACCACAAAAGTTTGTTTTTCTCATTTGCGTCATTAATTTTTTCGAACTGAATTTTTGCCCTCAATCCCTAAACAAATCTGCTAGATAGAGAATTGCTCTATGTGAATGGACCGTGTACATTACAAGTGGAAAACATTAAATGAAAAGATTTAATATGTGGGAGGCAATTGGTATGGAAGGGGGATAACAAAGTGCTCTGAAAATTTCAGTGCGATTCATCAATTGTTGGTTTATTGTTAGTTGAAAACAAAATATTCATTTGATGTTTTAGCCTCTCCGCATAGAATAATTGCATAGTTTCACTCAAAATTTGTCGAAAATATTGGAAATGTAAAGACTGCACTAATATTTTCATCGATATTCCCTCAAAAATTTTTTGAGTACTCATATCAATTTTTTCGAAAAATGTTCAAATTCTAAAAGAAATTCAAAAGTGTATGAATGAATTTTTTGTTCCTTTCGCTGCTTATTAAAGTTTAGCTGCTTGGGTCATCGCTGCATTTCTTTTTCTTGCAGTGAACGTAATTACTCTTGCTGCTGCAATTTTTTATTTGAGGTTAGAGCAATTGTTGCCATTATTCTCTCGCTTTATCTCTCAATTCCAAACGTTCCTACTCTCATTTCTCTCTTCGTTCTTGGCCACACGTAGCAGTAGCACCTAAATTTAAGCAACTTGAGTATTGGCTCCAGCAACACACCGGCTATGAGGAAAGTGAAAGGAAGAGGCTCGATAAGCATAAGTGATGTGGTGTGAGCCATATATCGCTATTGATATCAGGTGCTTATTGTACGACAACACATCCGCTTCAGACGTCTCTAAGCAAGAGGCATTTCGCAGAATTTCATCTGAGAGAAAAGAAACATTTTTCACTTCGAACTTTCATTTTGGCGACTGTTGTTCCGTTCAAAATAATTGCACGTGCACAGTTATTTTAAGGAGAATATCCCCTTCAGCATAGAACCTCCCTTTCGGAACACCGAAGAAACTCGACACGGGAACTATTTTCAGTGTAATATGGTAATTTTTGGATTAATGTGATGCAAATCACATCCATGTGTTAGCTTATAGCCAGCATATCGATGAGAGGAGGGAGGATTGAGTGTAGTATTGGAAGCGTACCGGAAGGGAAGGTTCTGCAGAATATTGTTGCAAAACGAAGCTAGCAACTTAAAACAGTGTTGTAAATTAATCAAAACCTCTATTTCACAGTGTTCCGGTTCATAGGCCGAAATGTCACAACGTAAATGCAACAAAATTGATAGTTTATTGTTTGCATTCACAGTTTTATTCATAGAAAGAAAAAGGTTTTATTCAATAATGTGAGATTGACTCATTTAGGATATAAAGAACGGAAGAGGCCCACTCAATGAAGTTGCAACGCAAGCATCAAATGCACTCATCACTCCACCACCCTCCGAAGGTGAGTGTCTGATTGCCTTATTGCTCTCAGTGCCTTTCGATCATTCAAAATTATAGTTTGCCCACAGCCAATCGCTATTATTTAAGCATGCTTCACTCCAATTGGAGAGCATCATGTGCGTCGCAGTTAATTCAGTTAAACAGGTGGAGTGCTGAAATATTTCTGTCAACGAAACAATGCATCTCAATCTATTGGATTTTGTTACTGCGGAAGACGGATATGCAAACAATTTGCACATTATAGCTGTCTTTAAGAATGTTGTTGATTTCTGAGGAATATGCAACTAAGCAGTGATACCGTTGGTATCTTCAAAAATCATTGTTAAATTTTTCCTTCCGAAAGACCACAATGAAAACCTGAAATAAGTTGACAAAAATTGCTTTCCGTTAACGTTTAATTGAATCTTTTTAAATGAAATTTGGTGCGAAAGACCTAAAAATGAAATAGTTTTCGCGCATCTACAGATATAATTGCAAATAATTTGAATGATAACGGTATATGGTTAAGTGGCGTTATGAGTAAACCACATCATATATAAATATTTAAAAAGAAATCATCTTAGCTCCCCAAAATTGCGCACCCTTCCATCCAATTGCGATTTAATCATAAAGACCAAAACCTTCGCTTTATTTGAGAATCCCAAGCATGTTGGGGGTAATATTAAAATATTCGACGGAATGGCGACAATTTTTCAGCTGGAAGCCATACCGAAGAGATTATGGACGATGTTAAAGGTCTGCCATGTATTTGCGATCGACCGGTGTCGTATGTAGTCTGTCTACAATGTCGGAAGCATTTCCTCGGACATGCAGTACGTGTATGCCCCCGACATCCACGTCGTATCAACCTTATGGATATAGCCGTGTGCCCAAATGCTGCTTGTCGTGGCTCACAGCTGGAGGAACGATCACGTCCTCCATCGCCGGTCGTCCTCGCTGTAAATTTAAATGAATATTTGAAAAGCATCAGGCCTTTCATTTGTCCTTCTATAAAACAAAAGAGACTTAGAAGGGATCATTTGCTACTGTCTATGTGGTGCTATACATTTCAATATTTAGTAAATTAGAATAACTAGCACTTAGTATAGGGCCAAATAGTAGATTTTTAGTGCTGAACAGTTAGGACTGTACTAAAAATGCAATAATTGTTGGTTCACATGAGTTACAGAGCAGAGAAGTTTGATAAAGCAACAAAATCATTCAACCGCCGACAAATAACGGTTGCTTCATCTTAGCTAACTGAAGAAAGTGAGGCACGATGAGTCATTGTGGCACTAGATTGGAATTTGACCAGAAATAAAATCCGATTCAGCAACGCTGAAAATGTTGGGCGCCGCTGCGGTCCCTGGGCAACAGGAAGCAACCGAGACTCAGAGCCACCGGTCCCAACCTAGGGGAAGGCTGACCCAATGCAACTAGAATTCTCTCTCAGTGTAACCAAATTATCTGCTTTTTATGAGCTGTATTATGTGATACTTTAACACCTGAACAATCCGTTAGCTAAATTGTGCCCTATCGCTATGTAGGGCTTAGTGAAATTCCAGTAAAGTAACAATGTTAATCTCGATAACTTGAACGTGATCTCATGTAGCCGTCTCGGCCGGGAGATTTATGTAATTTTTAGAAAGTTAGTAAGAATGTATATGTCGGCTTTTTCGTACCTACTTCATTTCGTGGACCAGATAAGTTACGGTATTGAAATTTGACGGTAACAATCCCACACATCAAAGTTGTTCTCCCAACTGGAATTTCTTCCTCTTCACGTTATCAGCATTTCTTTTTTTGGCTAACTTCGCGCCACTCCCATACTCCTAAAGTTTGCAAAAGTGTTTAAAATTCCGAATGAATCTAATCAAAATTTTTTAGCAGCTAAAAATGCAATATGTGCTGTAGTGTTTTGTTGAGCAATCAGTCGATTTCGGGCAGAGTACAAATGTTTTGATTAGCGATTTTTGCACGACCCGCTGCTTGCATTGAAAGACACATAATAGGACGCTGGATTTTATTTTATTTTTGCAATCAGCTGCTCGCTCGCTAAACATCAGCAAAGCGGGACGGCGTACCACGTAAATTGTCGAGATAAACGGCTTCCGCAGTTCAAGCCATTAGATGGACCTGTTGCGTTAATGATAAAAAATAACGAGGCAGTGCAAATATCAATGTCTTTTTGCGTAATCGTCTAATTAGCAAGTCCTTATCCAAAGAATTCGTTTTTCAATCGCATCCGATTGGTTGAAGGATAGGCTTAACTTGCAAATTTTGTAAAAGTTAACCGTTCACAACGCATAAAGAAGATCACCAGTGGGAACGAAATTCGGTTTAGGAAGTGATATGCTCATTAAATTTTATCGTTATATGCTGAAGTCGTAGGAGAAACAAGCAGACACAGACAGACAGGCGGACAGATATTTCTATGAACGAAATCAACGGGTGCTAAAATGGGGTGCTAGGCAAATCAGTTTCGACCCCATACATGAGTCTCGAGACGTTTCCGCAATCGTATCCTTGTAGTAACGATCGCATACTTGTAATAATCACAGGAAATCATTTTGTAGAGCATAACATCCTTCAATGTCATTCTGATGCTTACAATCGATTCAAAAACAACAATTGATCACGTGAATTGAAATAAGTCTCCACAAACGATTTGAATTCTTCATCTCTTTCGTAGCTACTTTCTCAATGATTTTATTTCGAGTTCTCAGAAAGAATTAATCATTAGGGCCAGGCCCCCATTTGAACGATAGATGTAAAGGCTGAGCAAAGCCGCAATCTTGAACTGCAACAGTCGAAATTTGAAAGGTGTGGGCGAAGTAAAAGCGAGGTTCCTTGGTCAGCTTGCCTATTCCTTTTTTCCTGCTGTTCTCACGAAGTCTTCGAAGTAAACTGGCGTATTATTCACCGGCAAACGTCTTCTTTCTTTTTAGATAGTCAATCATAGTCAATCAACGTCTCGTCCCAAAAAAATGATGCTAAAATCTTCCTAGCTGGGAGCCAAACAGGGTGCGGCCTTTTTAGGAAAACCAACATGTCTCCATTCCCTGCAGGCTTCCTTTGACTTTGGTCGAAGCAATGAATAAAAATCTCATCGCCCAAAGAAACGAACCGATCCCGATCGTCGTCAGTACTGGACCACTCGGTTTTGGAATGAACCTTTCGATAACCCCGTTTCTTCTTTGTTTCTGGACAAGTAATTTGGCGATTGCGATTCATCATTCCTTCTTTACGAAGAATCGTTTCGGAGTTAGTCGGCTTTCCAGGCCTTCCAGAACGGTAATCGTCTAGGATCGTTTTCTCCATCGCTGAAACTCTACTGTCGAAATGCAGATCTGCTGTTGGGAGTGAACAACCCGGCCATGAAACTGCTGCATTTGATTGCGCATTTCCTCTACCCAAACTCTTTACTGACTAAAACGTTCGTTGACGCCGTGCTGTTTAAATCCCATTTTTTTGCGCCTTATCCGCACTAGTTACCGTAAAAATTTCCAATAACTTCTTTGTCACATACACTAGGGAAAAGGTTTTATGAGGATGAGCGATAGTATTCATGAAGTAATTACTTAATTTAGAATACTGCAGCAAGCATACGATTGTGGAAACTATTTAAGATCCCTCACCTCATCCTGCTTCGTACTCTTCGGATGCCATCGACCCGGCAGAAAACGCATGCCCGCCGTCCTCACTGTCTGATGTACAATTGCTTTCAGGACGGCAAGCCGGTAGCTGAGGACGTAGAACCGGAATCACCAAGCGAAGAAACAACGGTCGGATGAATGCGCAATTCCAACACAGTCAGCTATACCGACTAGCTAAGATATGTGATAATATAATAAAACCATATTCCGCTGCAAACTTCTTTGTAAACACTGGAAGTTTTTCTGTAATGTATTTGAAGTATTTCTGCCACCAACAGGAGCGTTCTATCCTTTCTCTTAGCTCAACAAACATTTCCTTCTCGTTTTCATCGTTCTATGATGACTGCTCCTTTTTCATATCCCAATATACACCTGTATGTGTTTCATCGACATTTATGTGAGGAACAGCTGGAGGACAACAGAGAGGGGAGGAGAGAGAAAAGAAAGGGGAAAGGGTGCTAACACGCATTACAGTGCTCATCTTCCCATCTGCTCAAATCATCACCACAAATTCCGAGACTTTCCAATCGTTTTCACTTCAACATTTGAGACAAACTATTAGATATGCACACTGTCAAGTGCACAACACGCGTAATGCAGTATGAGAGCAGAGGGAATGCCGCAAATTCATGTTACTTCCGAATGCCAAATCTAGATATTTGAGGAAGAAGATTGGAGCCCGTAGAGCAATTGCTGATGCACTACCCGAGGCAAAACCTTATTGGTGACAATTGCAATGTATAATCCAATAAACGGATTAAAATCGATCGAATATTTATTTATTTATTTATTTATTTCAATCAACGGAGCATTCATTACGAATGAAGCTGTCTTTATATCGCTTCCACTTGTCCCGATTCTCTGATCCAGTTGGTCGGTCTTTTTTTAAGAAGTCGCTCCACCTTATTGCAGGTCGGCCTCTACTTCTTTTGCCAATCCTTGGTGTCCATTCTGTTATTCTCTGCACTCAGTCGTCATTTTTCAGTGCGGATATCTTCGCCGCCCATCTAAATTTCCTCATTTCAGCCTCGGTCACTCAATCCTTTACCTTTGTTACACCTCGAAGCCATTCGTTGACTTTTCTCTCCACCAATTTTGATTCCTGTTATGATTCTTTCCATTCTTCCTTCTGCCACTACCAGTAGCTTGAGCACTTTTTTAGTTGTTACCCATGTTTCAGAACCGCAGAGAACTGTTGGCATCACTCTTTTTTCGAACAGTTTCCTCTTGAGACTCATCGGTACTTTTTACTCACGATAGAAGTCTTTATTCTCAAAAAATGCTTTCCAGCCTTGTTGATCTTGCGTCGTACATCTGCTTCCATCCCTCTGCTCATTTTTACATATCTGCCCAAGTAAACAAACTCATTTACGCTTTCAATCTTCTCCCCTCTTACAATAATCGTCGATTTCAGCTCTCAGTTGCTCATCAACTTCGTTTTGGAGGTGTTTAATCGTAAGCCAACTGCCGCACTTCTCACCTCGAGTTCTCTGACCGTTTTCTTTAATTGGTTGAAGTTGTGAAATATCAAGACTATCATCTGCGAACCTCAAGTGCGAAATTCTTGTCCCGTCTACGTTCACGCCCTTATTTTGTCAATCTAGCTCGTCGAACACGAGCTGTAGAGCTGCGTTGAACAGCAGCGGAGATACGCAGTCTCCCTGCCGTACTCCTCTCTTTACCTGTATTGGTATTTCCCTTTCATGCACGAAAATTGTAGTTGTCGATTTACGTTGCATTTCTTGAAGAAGGGATATTATTGAGGGGTGTATCGAGGCACTTTCCAAAGATTTTCACAGGGCGGCGTGTTCGACAGAATCGAAGGCCTTTTCGTAGTCTACAAACAGCAAGTAAAGGGGCAAGTTGTACCTTTTGCTTTTCCCGACAAGCATGGTGGGCACATGAATTTGGTCGATTGTTGACTTGCTCGGCCTGAAGTCTGCTTATTTTGCTTCTCTTCAATTTGTTGCTGCAACCTTTGCATAAAACTTTCGAGAAACGTTTTGAGATTGTTGGTAGGAGTGATATAGGGCGATAGTTTCTGATATCATTTAGATTGCCCTTCTTTGACAAGGAATTGTTTTTGAGAAGGGAAAAGTCTTCAGGGATTTGTTGATGTTCGATCATGTTGTTGAACAACTTTTCAACGGTGCTATTAATAGTTCCTTCCCGAGTTCCAGCACTTCGCCAGTTAATCCATGGATATCTGGCGCCTTCCCGTTTTTCATGCTTTGGATCGCGTTTCTTATTTCTGAGTCGATGACTTGTAAGAATGGTTCACTGCTTTTCCTTACAACGAACGTGCAGTCGAAATAGAATAAAAATTTTAATAAAAGCGAACATATTTGAAACCAACAGTATGCGCATTTAAAAAATATAAATAATAATAAAAAGATAAAGTAAAAAAAAATTTGCATTAAAGTAGCCGCACAGATCGCCTATCAAATTATTTGATGATAATTGTGCACTTCAGAGCAAACAATTGAACGATATGCTACAAAAGTACACAAATATCTATCATAGCCAGTCAGTGCACATGTGAGAAAAAACACTATATTGATTCCTTCGAATATTATCCATTAAGTACAAGTAATACAGTCGAAAAAAAAACAAGAACAATGGGCTGGCTTGCAAAGTGGGACACGAAAGAGCCACTTCACTCTCATATATATTCACCGAACCATCACATGCAATACGCATGACAATGCAACAATGCCCCACCGTTATTAAGTTCTATATACCATATCCGATCGGCATTACAATCTCGTGGCTGAAAAGTTTGTCGGCTACATTGAGCATTTTAATCCCTCTCAAATAAAACATATGACCACCAGGCTGGAAGCATCACACAAAAAAAGATGGGGGATCGCCCTGATCTATGCTTCAGAAGGACGAATGAACTGCTCCATGGAATGACAGTGGACATTTTGAAGCAACAACAACAGCCACATAAGCCGACAAAACTTTGAAGCCCTCATGATGAAATGCACCACAAAAAGAGCGCAAAGTTAGCGCCTAAAAGACAACACAGTGAGATCGACAGTCGTAGACATGCACATGACAGCGTTGTTCTCACGCAAACGGCACTGCTCGCTTACACGCACACACCTACGCAACTCCATCCTCTTCATTTAACTCAGTCAATTTCAGGTCACTTCTCAGTTCTTCCTAAAGTCGCCTATTGCAAGACATTCACCTAGAAAGCGATGAGGGGTAGGGGACGGGGGGAGTACTTTGGAGAGGATAAGTCCAGAAATTGCTACTAGGGGATCTCGAGCTCACTGTACAATGCCCCACCACCGGCCTTTCCGAACTAGAACTAGTTACAGTAATGTCTCCGTCTACGACTCCTTTCGCAACGATGTGATTTTGAATAAGACGAGAAATTAGGCTACTGATCCCATTCCACACGAACCAAACTGCTAAACAGACATCGTTCGTCCTTACTTCCTCCTTCCATCCATGAAATACCACACAAGGTAAGCTTTCTAATTTACTCAGCCGTTGTAATGTACTCCAGCTATTCCGTATGTACAAAAAATAAAAATCGCCCATAATGCCCCATTCACATAGCTCTACTTTACTTCACTATTGTAGGTAGCCTTATAGCGCTCCATATGGTACGTCTCTCATAGATTTGACTGATCATTTGAAAACATAGCCTTTATAGACTCTCAACATCCAAACGACAACACAGTAAAGACTAATAGAGAGGGCCGGGATGGGAAAATAAGGCAAAAAACAAAACAAAGAAATGAGGGGAATAAAAAGAGAATTAGCGAGACAGGAGAAGAGGGGAAACAACGCATAGGCGGCAGGAAATGTATGAACAAAACGTGAAACAACGCAAAGAGTAGCAGTTATTCCCGATTAGCGATACACCGTATAAAGATCAGAGTGGATACTACAGCCAGCAAACGCATCACGCCATGGCCGCACTCATATATCTTTGCTGCCTCCCGATAGTGCATCAAACAAAGAATTTCCTATTCACCTGGCCTGGGATGGTGGCAGCATTGGGAAGAGGGAGGGGATCAAGTGCACAAGAGATACAGCCGGCCGCCGACTGTCGAGATAAATCAACCCTAAATCACATGCGCAACTAAATATGTAAACGTCGATAACAACAGCTGCCAAATATAAAAACTGTAATCACTGAATCGTTTCCAGAAAAAACTTTCTGCTAAAAACCTGGTTCATTCTCAAAATGCAAAAACAAACGGTAAGTGTGGATGGTGGGATCGATGTCGGAAAGGTGGAGGCGAAGGGAGGGGAAGGGGTTGTGAAGCAAACGAAAAGAACGTGGAACCCGTTATCGATGCAGCCAAGAAGTTTAGGTGAAGTACATGCGTCTATAGTCGTTCGCACCAAATGCTGCATTGCACTTGGGGCATTTGCGACGTCGCGTCTCATACCGTGTCTTCATGCACTCCATGCAGAACACATGGAAGCATTTCGTCAGTATCGCATCCTTGCGTCGTACTTTGCATGACGGACACGTCAGAAGATCCTTAAAAAATTATCACTACACTCTATATTACGAGCATCCTTAACAACACAATCGCAATACTTTTGAAGAATAAAGAAAAATGAGAGGAGAGGGTAGAGGAGGGAGGGAGAGGGGACAGCCACATCACTTAAAAGTTGTCACTTCATTAACCACTCAATTTTGATTCGCTGTTGTCAACAAATGTCGCGCAAGCAAAACCCCTCGTCGAAAGGCCCTCCCTGCTTCCGTTAAACAATAACCTAACACTTTATCATAAGTCATACCTAACGCATTATCACTGAAGTGAAATGTTGTATAATTGCAACTGTTTGCATCTGAAAACATGTTCGTTTTTATAAGCATGTTCGTTTCATACGAACCTCATTCCAGTGAAACCAAGTTCTATGCTTTATTCCTTGAGTATGAAAAAAAATTTCGTTGGACACCAAAATAAGCTCATAAATAAATAAGTGAAACTAATAACAGGGCCTGTTTCACAGTGCCCTTATTTTGCATTAAATATTTCGTAGCAAAGCTTTAAAATGCTAAGCAAGCTAATTTAGTAATTGCACATATAAATGACGAAGAATTTGCATTTTTTCATGTTATGCTCGCTTCATTCGCCGTTTGAAATACTCTTTGAGGATGCATCTAGAATCACTATCCCGGTTCGGCGTTGACTTGAATATCTGCTGGTTTACGAGAAGGTCACTCCACCAAATACAACTGAGGTGATGTCCTGGTTCATGAACATATACTGAGGCTGTTTCTAATTTGCATTTCTCCACTTTCTCTTATTTTCATGGCCTTATATATTTGAGACCGCAACACTGAACACAGCGCACACTCAATTAGCGAGCAATTCAATTATTTCTCAAAGAAAAGAATCCCAATGTAAAGTTGTCCAATTATTTTAATTTATTTTGCATTTATAGTTTTTAAATAATCTCATGTTTTTAATTTATTGTGCATTCATAGTTTTAAATAATTAAATGCCAAACTTCTTGTGAGTATGCCCCCCCCCCTATGCGTAAGCGAATCCTGCAAACTGCTAGGCAAGATAGTGCAAGCAAAATTAATGCATCAGACGTAATCTGAAGAGCAGTTTTTATAAGATAAAAAACGTTCGCGCACCCACTATAAGAACAAAAACGATTTCAACAATAAAAAAAGCACAACCCAACAATAAGGAAAAAATGATTCCATTTTCGATTTAATAGCAATCATGCGGTAAGGGCCGTTAGGAGATAACCTTAGCGACGTGTGAGGCATTGCAAAACAATGGAAAAAATATTAAGTATCCCATCAATATCCCGTCAACATTACGTGCAACCTCAGTTTGCAAAAAAGTCGTCACTGCAACGCCGCAAGTGACTATGTACCACAAGGAAAATGCCTTATTACCACGCTTCACTTGTTTTGTCCACTAAGTTTCCTGTGCACCATTGCAATGAAGAGTCGCTGACACAAGATTCATGTCAAAACAACAAATGTGATGCAAATTTGTTTATACGGCAGCCTACCATACAAAAACTGGCAGGTAGACTGTGCCCGAGATTGTAGGTGTGCGAAACAATAAACGTGAAGTCGGTGAAAGGCGTAAAAACCATCATTTATGGCTTCGGTTTCTGGCACAGAAACTAAACGAAGACTTGCTGTTTTGTTTGGTGGAAGACGGCGGAAGCAGGGAAGAGAAAGAAGGGAATTTGACGTCGATTGGCCTATTCGTTGGTAACTTGCTATTAATTCACTATCCGACATCACCAAATGTCAATGCAGCAGTTATGTGAATGAGGTAAGTCTATACCCCTCCCTCCTCCGTATGTGAACTTGATGATAAACGCAAGCCAAATTAAAACCGAGTAACCTTAAGTTCCCGTATTTCCTCATTGAGCACTTCGTCCATATTGTCCACCTTCTCCATCTTTTTCGACCGCTCCAATTTCTTCTTCAACGTGTTCTTGTCCTCCTCAAGGCGACGTATCTTGAACGCATCCACTTCCTGCTGCGACGTCTTTGTTATCATCGCCTGTAGCAAATGTAATATGGCCCACTTCGTTCGACACCTCAAAGCCATCAACATCTGTTGGTAAAGCACTTCTACAAAATCATCCCTCTACAACCCTTGCATTATGAAGCACATAGTTCGACCTATCAGACAAATCTCAGATCAGGGAACCTTCCGTCCTCCTCCTCCCAAATTGAGATGTTTGAAATAGGCTAGTATTATTTGTCAGTTGCTTGAAAAGCTTTCTGGATGTCATACGTAATATAGAACGCTGATAATAAACAAACAGTAATCAGCACATCAGCAGTCAATCAAACTATACATAGACATTCACAACTCGTCCAGCATCCTCAAATAAAGGTTTCAAGGGGAACCTGCTGCGCATCATTGAGCTGACTGCTACACTTTTCGAGTTGTGCCTTGAAATCGGCTGAGCTTTGAGAGCACTCAATCGCCTTCCTTTTGTGCATCTCCATCGCCTGTTCCACCATCCTAAAAACGATCTTCTTTCATAAACAGACAACTACAATACACTCTAAATTAAATTGCCTCAGCAGCATATATGATCCTTCAAGAGTGAAAGAAGATCAACAAAAGCAAATGCGCAACATTGGAGTGCATAATATCACAAAAGATGATCATGGTGCATTGAGCATCGACGCCTTTCAATGGGGAAGGAAAGGAAGAAGAATGAAAATGCAACAGCATGGAGCCAACTGATAATACTCACACTGCAAAACAGGAAAGCATATTTTCCCGCCAATTAACAAGTGCTACCTCTCTCTTCCTCACTTGAACGGCCTTCATTATTCTAGAGATAGCCAGTGTGATTTCGTTTGCGCAATAAATTAGGCAGGAGGATGCAATAAACTCAGACATGTTCTCCGTTGAATAAGGTAAAGATTCACTGCTCAGGCAATCTGTGCTCATATGCAACAATTCAACCCGATCGTTCATCTTCCCCAATCTCCGAAAACAGTTATGTATATGATGTTACCTGAGCTGATGTTCGAGGCTGGCATTTTTCTGAGTGAGCAGTTTGTCCTTCTCTTCAAGTTTGCTAATCATAAGTTGTTGTGCCTCAAGTTGATTCTGAAGGCTGCTCAAACGCTCTTCGGTTCTCTCCCTCTCTTCGTTCATCTTTTTCTGACATTGATTTGCTCTAATTCTTTCGGCCATCAACTTCAGATTCGCGTCATCCTGAATCCACCGATTATATGCACGTTCATATGCAAATCATCCAACAGCAATTATAGCAACCCTTCAAATAAAACTCATCAATAATCTCGGGTGAAGCAACCACAACGAACATCTGAACGGTTCTCGATATTCTCAACTAAATACGGACCCGCCGACTCCACTTTATTTCAGCCACAATTTTCTTCCTCTCCTCTTTACCATCCTCTTTTCTAAACCAAAACTATCAATACACCATTTCTCAATATGATACGACAACGTTGGCAAAGAATGAAAAATACTCCCACTCATTTATACGGTCCGATAATAAAGAAGGAAACTGCACAGATGACGTTGGGAAACATCAGTATTCGGTGACTCAGTTAAAATTTAGTGAATTTTCGTAAGCAAATGTTGTGTTAGCAAGTCCCTTAATGCGTTATGAACATTTTTATGGCGATGAACTAGACTCATACTGCAGCACAAGGGAGTCAGAAAAAGTCCACAGTTCTTGAAAGAGAGCAGATTCGTTTGATGACCCTTATTTCGGCACTGCAAAAGCCTACCTCCCTCTCGCCATCTCCAAATGTTTCTCGATGCAAGGACAGGCTAGAAATGAATTCAACAATCAATTCATAAACGAGCATATCGCAGTTTAAATATGCAAAAGCATGATGTTATAGCACAAAGAGTCAAAGCCAGTATCACGCACTTTTGTAATTCCTATAGAAATGCGATCAGAACACAAAACAAACTTTTTCTTTGAGCTGCTGCAAGAGTCTAGTGTTCTGCTCCTGCATATCCTCAAACGCTTCACCGGTAGTGTCCATCTCCCTCGTTAGCCCCTCTTCTTGCTGTTTTGCCGATTGCGCTTCTTTTCTTAGTCGTTCATTCAACTCCTCCAAACTCCTATAATATTCACGATTATGTGTTTGCGCTCATTTATTAAATAACTATTAGCTTATAAGCCTATCTTTTGGGGTTCTGGCAACAGCGCACTTTTTGTTCGGTGGTAATAGTAAGCACTGCATTCGAAATGACATGTAAAAAGGCATCTCCCTAGATTTTCTTCCACTGTATTAAATGCATGTAAATTATTTTCAATCAATGGATAAGAATGGGAACGAGTCGAAGGATTGCATTTACTCTCATTGCAGCGGCCTATATTAAACAACAATAAAATTCCTCAAGTTGTTATGTGACAGCAAATTCATTCTTCTTCTCACTCTCCCTAAATTCCCCTTCCACCCGCTTCTACACTAACACTATCCACACAGCCAAGTCATTATTTTTTCTTCAGTTTCACTAACTTAAACGTCAAATAGGAAAACAGCTAACGGTTAGCTTGTAATGCAGCTCAATCATGAGAGAAGAAGGGAAGTGGTAGGATAACATAGGCCTATATGTCCTGTTGCATTTGATTTGAAAGCTGATCAAAACATATAGTGCAAAAGAGGATCCACAGTTCCCAGCGATTCTGATGTGGCAAGCTATTTCGTAAAACAACTAGTGCCGAGAAATGCAGTAAGGAGGAGAGCCATTTTACGCTGCGTAAAACTCTCCTCAATTGTTCTTTTTGTTCATAACACTAAAGCGCTACGATCCATTAATCCCTTCAGTAAAAAGTAAAGATATGGAGTAACGACATGGAAACGATGTGAAATGGAGATGAATTCTCGATGACAACACCACCAATTTTCGGACTTTTATCCGAAAGTTCACCGTTAGCGTCTCTTCGGTCACATTACTTAATATGGCGCGATCCCTCCTCTAGAAAAACTGTCCTTCGACTTCTTTCAATTTTCGTCCCTCGTCCTCCAAGACATTAAACTTTCTTTAGTACTACAAACAATGCTGTTATCTATACACCTCATAGAAAAACAACAGCATCAATTCCGCATCACTCATCTAATCGTACTCAGTGAAAGAGCCAGAATTTCATTCAAAAGCATCATTACTTCATTTGAATGGAAAGAAACCTGATCTTTCTTTGAGCATCCTCTGAGTAATATCGCATCTTCTCCCTACGATCGGCACCTACGAGTTTACGCAAATGTGACTGCATCTTCTCGTTCTCCAACTTTAACCTCCTTTCACGTGCCAATAACTGCAAGTAGGAACATCTTCATAGTTATTTAAGATGTGTGCGGCTCACCCAAACGACGCTGTTAACAATAACCACGCACAGGAAATGCTTGCTGCTCAAGGGCAAAGGTTAAGAAGGAATGGGGATAATCGAATATATATGCGGTTAAAAAGGTAAATAGACTAATGTAAAACAAGCGGCATGAAGTTCACTGAACCACTGCGCTCAAAAAGAGTTGCAGTGAACGGCCATGCTGTTGATAGATCACGATTTTCAGTTCGGACACAACATCGACACAAAAATTGAAGCAACAAAAGATGCGCTGCTAATATGCCAGCATTCACCTGCTCATCA
This sequence comes from Baylisascaris procyonis, assembly GCA_037389465.1. Lineage (NCBI taxonomy): Eukaryota > Metazoa > Nematoda > Chromadorea > Rhabditida > Ascarididae > Baylisascaris > Baylisascaris procyonis. The sequence goes on along the minus strand of JAZARR010000154.1, from coordinate 1,245,262 downwards.
CAGAGTGCGCTCGCTGACCGATAAATATGAGAGGGAAAGGCTAATGTTGCAAAGCAACCCCTTCTATCAGCTAACATTACGCCTTAAGTAGCTGCTCTCTTCCAAATCATTTATACATTGTTCACTAGCTGATCGACAGTGCAGATCGCTTTCACGACAGACCTGCGATCAGCGCAACGAGTAGTGATGGGTGGCTGCAAGCGCATGCTTCTCTACAACTTCATTTGCATTATTTACTCCTCTTCCCCCTCTTCTGCCCCGTCTCTTGTCCACTCACCCATCATTCCAAGTAACAGGAGAGGAGAAAGGAATCTGCGACTTCAGCTAGACGCTGACTCACATAGAGATTCAGAAGCCACTCGAGTAGTCCACAGTGTTATGGGATGAAAGAGATTCAAAGATTACAAAACAGCATGAGAACGATGAAGCATCCTCTCTAGTAAATAGCGTCGTCACATTCGCAAATTTGATCTTTCAAATATAATCTTCAGCACCCGAATATGACGACGTTCTGAAGTTATCAGAGGTCTAACTAGCAGATATTTACCCTCGTAGAGTTCATAGCTTCGTTCTGGTGGAGATATTCAAAAACGGGAAAGCGAAAAGATCCGATTGTATACTCAGCTAGAAACAAGCCAATCGATCGCTCAAATTTTAACTAATATTAAACCGCATTTTACAAGCAAACGAACTCGAGTTAATCGCCCAGATGAAATTATGAATGAGTCCGACTTCGAGTTTGCCTGCGACCGATCATCCGCTTGCATTTGCTCGTCAAATTCAAGAAACATAAGCTGGTTTATTTCTGTTTTTTTGCTGACAACATCGGGATGTTTCTTGAAGAGTGCAATGCACTTCAAGCAAATATGCAGACATCACTTCTACAACGCACAACGCTCAAAAGAGCATATCGACGAGCTCGAAAGATCACCTCGGACATATCCGGCAAGTAACATTTCCCTCAAGAAGGAAACGATGAAGTGCAGTAATAAAATAGCACTTAACATAAACATTATAGTCTACCTCAACTCGATCCCTCTGTTCGGTGCTAAGCGAATTGAGTGCATCCAATTTCGATTGCAACTCAACGATTTTCTTCTTTAATTTCCTGAAAACAATCCTCAAAAATCATTATAATCGAATGCTCCTTCCCCTCTGTCACGATATGAATCGATCTTTCTTCTAGGCCACCAAAAACATATATCTATCTGGCTTATCAACAGTAACCAGCTTTAGAGAAAATTGAGACCGGACCATCTGGAAATGGAGACTTTTTTATTTATTTTCTTCCTTCTAAAATCCGCAAATTTACTTCTTTCCTATAATTAATTTATCTGAGTGCAGCAGCTCTGTTCCATTTTCCTTCAATCACATTTTGAATTCACCGAGGCTATTTTGTTCGATAAAGCTTTCACAAAAAAGAACAACAAAAAACGATCAAAGAAGGCGATAAAAATGTTCCACCTTTCTCAATAATCTACGGGACTCCATTTCCGAAGCCCCTTCTCTACTTCAGTTTCATAATGGAATTCAGTTCAAGCTCAACACCCTTTTCACTAATCGGTTTCAATAATAGAATAATTTCAAACAACTAACTGCACGATTTTGTGTGGTGGACCACTGACATCATTGTCCGTATCAACGAGTTCACCATGCTCTAAACCAGAGCCATCGATCACCGAATCGGTCGTTCCAGAGTTTTTGTCTTGATCCGGAGATGCAAGTGAATCACCCTCTTCTTCCACTTCAATCAGAAGGCACCTTTCACGATAGCGTTTTTCGCCTTCCAATTCTTTGTTACACTATAAATTGACAACGCGTGAACAGCTTTCTCTCGCACTAGAATATTAATGACTAAAATTGTGTGCAAATTCGACACGCAAATTTATCAAGGTCACTTCAGTAGCGAACCCTCCACCATGCCCACACCTCATTAAACAGTAACCCACTTAATATCACCTAAGCCATTCCACCATTTCAAACGGCTATCACAACGAAAAACAAACACTAATTGATCAACAAACAAGACGGGAAACGGGATAACTACTACGGTCCAAAAGAGTAATCCATACTTTTAGCACGCTTCCTCTTTTATTTAACAAAATTAGCTCAAGCTAACCTTAAAAGTGTAACTCCAGGCTACCTAGGTCGAACCACATCGACGTTTACTTGTATTCGAGCATCTCATACCCTCATCATTTAAGCAAAACGTTACACCATCTTACATCACCTGCGATCTACAAGGCCTTTCATAGCTAAAAGCCTTTGAAAACATATTTCATCAACGATATGATTGTTATTACCATAAGTGATGGCAGCAAGCAGAAATATCAAGCAATTCTTTGAAGGATAAGAAGAAAGAAATCAATGACTACTCATTGGTCGGTCATAATAGAAGGAAATAGTTGATATTAAGCAGCAATATTACTGCAGCTCTACTAGTACAGCGTTAAAATTAAAACGACAAATTTTGCACAGAAAATGAGCAGAAAGAAATCAAGTGATTTACTGAAAAGATACAGTGAACACTCTCGACGAGTTCGTACAAGAAGGCATGAAAATTGCATCTCAATATCTACAAAGCCGGTATAGGTGAAAGGACCAGCCGAAACCATTGTATTATCTACCTTCAATATAAGAATCCCCAGACGTTGAGTGCACAGAGATAACAGCCTACCGCGATCCTTTTGAGCTATCGGTGCTGCGCATGAAGGGAAGCATATACCCTATCGTTGACAAAAATGAATGAATAAAATAAAATGCGTAAATCAAGAAGCAGCAGTAGCACACATTACACTACTACGTTTAGTGCGCTTATGTTGTCACGAACTTGACAGCAAGCACACTCAACACTTTATCTAAAGGTTTTCGACTGCAAAATCACTGCCTAAGGATGATCAGTGTTAGAGGGAAAATGATGTTTTCAAATAATGATATACTCTTGTAGGTAATTAACCGATTGTAACAACTCCTTTTGCCTTTTATCGTAGTTACCTTTTGCGACTTATGTCGTTTACCCATTGCCAGATTTAGCTCAGGAAAACGGGAATAACAACCTTGGCAAGCAATGAAACAGCTTCTTTCCATTTGCGTTTAAATCGGCTGGATTCCTGTTTGAGTTGCTCGTTCTGTGTCTTGAAACTTGCCAACAGCATCCTAATTTCTTTATTCACCGGTCCTGTAAACAAACCAATAGCAGAAGGATACCACCAATAAACTATTCAACTATTAAATGGGTCGCAACATAGAGTCTTTTATAATAAAAACGTTCACTCCTTCCAGTCTCATCTTCGCATCATTTTAACCTTCCATCTTTAAACGCACACAGTATACACTTTAATAAATAAACGAATAAAACAGCAAAATCAACTGAGAACTGTATGAAGAATTTTGAAGAACAAATCTCTTCACATCTCTTTTATCACCGCTTTAAACTAAAGTTGCTGCAATAATTTGACTCTATGTTTCCCCGGGAACAGGCCTACAAATATCGGATGTGGGGCGGATGGATAAAAATTAAAACTGTCTGCTTGAAGGATGAAGGATATAGCTCCAAATCCTCACTCTCTTCCCCATCTGGGTAGTATGGCAAACTTTCCTACCCGAAGCAACGGTTGCGACGTGTTTAATCGCTTATCAAATTTAAGGAAATTGTAGAATTCCAATTTGCCTCAGATTTTGAAAAGAAAAGACCAGCACATGCCCTCAACTCAATCATCTTACAACTAACGAGTTGTACTCAGACAAGTCAGTGGGATAGAGTCAAGCTTACCGGATTGTTCATTGGCTGAAAGGTTCTGTTCGAACTCAAGTCGCAGCATTTCGTACTCCTTGCGCACCTGGCTCAGTTGCTCCTCAAGTTCGCTCACCGTATCTCGCATCCGCTCTTGTGCTAGGCATTCCTCACTCTAAATCTGCCATTTATCAACGTTTCAAACCAACTTCAAATAATGTCTCGTTTCCACTGAAGCGGGAAGGGGGTTTCCCTTATACCTTCAAAATTCCTAAATGCCTTATATACCAGCCCCACTTCGCCGAAACCACGTTCCGGTCGCTTATCACCCCCTTGCAACTTAACAGTCATTAAAATTCGGTGCTCGTACTCTATCACAGCCATTAAAATTATAAAGTTGCTGAGAGTATGCCGACTTTTGATCGGAAAAGTGCCAAAAGATCATAGTGTTGAAAAAATGTCTCTACAAAAAAATCGGGGTGCCTAGACATTCCTCCAACTTGCACAACATTCACATAAAATAAATCGAGAAACAAAGGAACTATGCAACAACAAATATTTCAACTTTGTATGTAATATATTTTACTACTGTAGCCGTGAGAACGACCGACCGGGCAGAGTAAATGAGTTCTGAGATAATAAAGGAAGACAACGAAGGAGGGAAACTAAAGATGCGAAAACAGAGCCATCTTGAATATAGTCAGCCCGTACAAATTAATGCAAACACAACGATTTCTTACAGGCTTTTCATGCGTTGCTTCGATCGACTTCCTCATATCGAAATTACTTATGCGGCATTTTCCTGTTGATCTATCATATTTCACACGAAAATTACCTTCTCTCCCCGAATGAACGCCGAGAACTCAATGAATCCATTTGGACGAGGATAGATAAGGCATTATATTATGTTGAACACAATGCATCGTCTCTGATATAAGATCCACTGAGTAACGCTTTAAAAAAATTAAACTCTACCTCCATGACCTCAATCTGCTTGGCGTGTGCAGTGCGTAATGCAGCCATCTGTGTTCGAGCCACCTCCAGTTGTTGCCTACAATCCTCTACTGAATAAGACTTTCCAGATAACCGGGAACACTCTTAGTAGAATGATACACAAACTATTTGCACAGCACACTTCAAGTTTTGCCTTGTATGAAGTTGTGAGTACGGGAATGAGTTGTTGCCCCAATACGCAAACCAAGATACAGTAAGAGCAACCCAGCACCTTTAAGTATACGTCAATAAATGGTGCCTCTAAACGCGACAAAGATAAGGGTCCAATGTCTCGCCGAAAAATAATCCGCATCTCGAATTTGTTAAGGGTCAAAATCGTAGAAATGCACTACAATCTGCGAAGCATTAATTCCCACATCTACGAACCTTTTAAAACTGTTAAGTAACAAAAAGTAACAAAACAGGTGAACGGAGCTAGCGTTTTCTCTTTCTCCAGCTAAACTTATATGGCGATCCGGGAGAAAGTAAAAGAAGCTGACCGCATGCTGCTGCCGCTTTGAGGATCAAATTGTGTTATCTGAAGTTGACACAGGAATTTCACAGGTATCACTTGACGAAGAAAAGCAATTAGCAATGATGCTCCTCAATGATTCAACATAAAAACAATAGAAAGGCTTCATTTATAATAGGCTCGCCGAGTTTACGCCCACTCAAGTTATAAACTACTAGATACTGCCTAGGAAAATGTAGCCCTAAGGATATGACCAGCACCCCATCACGCAGCAACCGCATTGGCATAACAACAACATGCGAACCTCATCTGCGTAGCCTCGACATAAATTGCTGAGAATTGTGCCTGTAACGCCACATAGTCAGTTGAGTTCTTTATCACATCGGGAGGTGTGTGCTTCAGCTGAAACAAGAAATTCGGATATGCTAAACATTCAGAATGAAAAAAAACATCAGATCATTGATGTGAATAAATCAGCTTTTATAGGCAATCGCTATACAGCCACTAGTTCGAGAAATGATATTCGATACGAATTTGCCTGATATTAAGAACCCCTCTCACTGCAAGCCATGATGAAGCACTACTGACGCCCCTAGCAACCAAATCACTGAAGCCCATTTCCCTTTGCTACAAACATAATGAAAAGCATACGTTCAACTTGAGTGTCTCCAGCTGCCGAGTTAGGTTTTTATTTTTCTCGAGCATCTCTTGAAGTTCCTGAAGTCGTGATGTGGCAAGTTCGGTCTGCATTTCCACACTCTGTTCCAACTCTTCTAACTAAAATAGTATACGTAACAATTGCTCAACACCACCAATGTGAGAACACAGACAAAGTCCGATTGCAGCAAAGCAATAATATTGTGCTAGGCACTCAGTATTGTATCAGCTGCAACGCTATGAACGTTTTGAAGCTCATTCATACAATGATTTCGGTGACTTCTCGTTAGATGAGTTGGAAACATTGTTAGATTCATTAAACGGGAAAGGCAATAATGCTCACATTCGTTTCCCCTCTTTCACTGTTAACAATTCGCTTCATAATGTAAACTTGTCTACATGACACCTCCACGATGCATATTCTTCACCAGCACTAATTAATGTTCGGTAACAGTCTTCTGAGGAGAAAATGTAAGAAGGATTAACAGCCTCGAACGTCTCAGACGAAACAGCCAATATGGTGGCAAAGATCTGAGCAGAAATAGGCCTATGACTCCCACTCAGGTGTGCCACATCTCGCCGATAAGCAATCGTCGAAAAACTAAAGGATTAAACTATGAATGACAAAAGTGAATTTCAAATAAGGATTCAAGCAAAGAGAGAAAGAGAAACCAACAAGAAAGGACATACCTTTGACTTGCTGACATTTGTGGTTGTACTCGGAGCGATGCCAACTCCGTTCGTGTTGACTGTCTTCACGTCGTTCAATTCCAACTGCTGCGTTTTTCTCACATACTGCAATTCATTTTCCGCAAATTCATTTAAGTGACGCACAATTAAACACCTCACAGAAGAACATTCTGTGTTTGGAAGGTGCTACTACGATGCCTTTCATATAGGAATACGTAAAACTGATTGCTGTATAAAGAAGAATTGAAGGCAGTAGAACAAAGTCCCATAACAACCATCATAGTGAATGATACAACAGAAGGAAAATCTGTTGTACTACCACTTTCTGATGAAAATAATTTGAGGACCCATGTTAGGGAATGAAACAATTGTTGTGGAGAAGAAACCTTAGGATTATTGAGAAACAGGGAGCCGATGATCTCTCCAACCGCCCTAAACCGGACTGCACTGATTGAAAGACTACAGGTTGGTTGTAAGATCATACTGGCTGCGAACACACACTCCACGAAAGAGCTGAGAAAAAATTTCGTGACGCATCGATGGAAACGTGTTACGGTTACTTATGAGGCTACAAGCAACCTCATCCCTCCCCCCTTTTCCCCGCTTCGTTGCAACAGTGAGAATTCAAAAATTGATCGATTTATGAATAGAATATCGTCAAACAAAATGATCATCGCATAATTTTTTCCTCGTAATCAAGATTCCTATCGTGCAATATTTTCAATATTATACTCTAGTAACAATTTCACTAGATTTATTAAAAACATTGCCCAACCATAAGGCTATCATTATCGAAGAATTCAAAACAATTCACTTAGTCTATGCCTCTAAACAACACTAATCACCGATCTCTAAATAAACGGAATTATTTATTGATGAAGGAAAATAGAAAACGTGAATGGTATGCAAGTGGAAACCTCGGCAAGTCTGAAATCAAGTTTGCACTCTCTGCGCATTGACTTATCGAGTTGGTATTTGATCTCCTCGAGCGAATTGGTCATCTCCTCCTGACGTGTCTCCATCAACGTCAACTCGTCTTCTTGAGCCGATATCTTAAATCATCACACTTCAACAACACACCTCGCGCCAAAGAAATAAGTTACTAAATTACAATTTGCGCATAAATGCCTACCGGGGTGCTGCAAAAATAAGGCAAGCGGTATAAAGAAAAATCTCCACATTTACCGATCATAGAGAAAGCCCTTCTAACTCATATTTCAACGTTTCATTAGGTCATCGAACGCCAACAGTATTTTCGAGAAAACCCTGGAATCTTCAATCACTAGAGGGAACTTCGGATAATCCCCTTTCCGAAGGAGCTAAACGGGACAAGAGAGGATTTTTATGGATTTGGATGGAGGCCTGTGCAGAGGAATGATTGTCTTAAACGTAAGCTTGTTCAGAACATGCTTATCATGAGTAGAAATGCAAAATTTATATTTACTGAGTATCAATTCAGCGAGAGAATATGAAGAATGCCGCTGTGACCATAAATGCGACGTGAAATCTTGATTCCACTATTAAAAGCTTTGTGCTTCGCCAACTTCATCCCCTCCTCCCTCTCTTTCCTCATTAAATTCAGTTATAATGCAAAACCGTCTGTTCATATAACATTTAATAAGAACTGTTTCTTTGTCAAATGACAATGATGAGTTACACTCAAATATTTCTTCATTTTGGTGATCATCAGTAAGCAAACGGTGGTTAATGAACTGCTGAAGAATGAAAAATTTTCCTGTGTGATGAAGATCTATTAGAAAGAAAGAGGCAACGTTGATAACCTTCACTGAAAGACTGTGGTTTTCAGATTGTAATTTAGTGACCATCTTTTGTAATCTCGCATTCTCTTTGCTAAGTTCGGCATTCATCTTTGCCACCTCAGTACTTAGGGATGGCTTCGACTGATTGCTACCACTTCCATCAGACGTCGATGCCCCTGAAAGATACAACTGAAATCAACGTATGCCTACTCTCTTGCCTTAAGCCAAAATCTGAAGTGAAGACGATCAGAAATGGCAAGCAAGTATCGGTATGCCACAAAAAAGCGGGTTATTCAGACCTAACAATACGCATCCACGCAACCTCTCCCTTCCTCGGCCCTTCCAACAGCCATCAAAAGCGCGGTGAGATCAGTAGAGGGTCCTATCCGATCACGTCAACTTCGATAATTTCAAATTTAAGTTCCTCGTGACCCTAATTCACCGCATATGACAACTTAAAACTTCTACTTGTATCGTCTCCCATTTGTAAAAAAAAAATTATAATTTCCGAAGTAGTTACTTGCAAATGATATAGAAAAACCAATAAAAGTCAGAATGCATCCAAGTCTGAATCTGTTTTTTGTGTCACAAATATCCCATGCAAATGAGGAAGATGTCCCCAGGAAGGGCCTGAGCCAGTGATCCTCAATCTTCCCATCTGACGGTCTTCAACGTTCTACTATGGAGGTTGCAACAGCGAAATGGACAACCCATAATGGCTCATTTATTAACGTATCAGTTTGATGCAGTGAACGCTATGAGCATTAAGAATCGTATCCCAAACATGGTTCTCCCACAACAATCATGACTAAGATATTTTAAAGGGACGAAAACAAAGATAAATAACAAGAAAGTGGAGCATAATAAGCGATACTATCATTCCCACATTAGAAGCCACATGAAGAGTGAAATATCGGAAGGCAAGAAGCTGAAAAGATAAAAAAAGTGTTGAGAGAGCAACGAGACGGGGTCGTAGATTACTCAACGACCAAAAATGAACACGTAAGGTAAGCGAACCTTCGTTGGTCTCATCTGAAGTGGGACACGATGCAATCAAATTGGCAATCTTTTCGTTTCTTTGCGTTATGTGGTCGAACACCTGTACCAACTTCGCCAGCGCCCTCCGACTGCAACATAACAATAGTACTCATATACTCTTTCTATCTATCAATACGCCTACTTTTCGATTTCTTTCCAAGCGTAAAAATCAGAAAAAGAAAATCAACAAATTAGATTTTCCGAAAATTTCGTTGTGAGGAGAGTTCACGCGCTAAAATACATCGAAAAAATTATCGTGCTAAGTGCAGATATGTATCGCTGGAGAAAGAAACATCCCGGAATATGTGACTTGTGGGAGTTAGATAGTTCTGTGAGCAAAACAATATGCGATCAACTTCTCAAATAAAGAAAAGCATAAAAGAAAATTTGGATTTTACGTTCACACTGACTATGAAAAAAGTCACAGCTTATTTTCTGCTACTGAGGGAAAAAACTTTCGATGCATAGTATCATCTTCGATCTGCACCGTTTATTTGGACAGTTGTCATGTACACAGGCAATGTGCAACTTAGCATTGTTGATAGATCCAAAGTTTCGTGAGTTGTATAGTAGCATAAAGTTCGCGAACGAGTGCTGCCAGTTCACTATTTTTTTTTTTTAAACTACAATGATTTACGTTGCCCCGTCTGCGTTTTGAAAACTATATAAAACACGCTAAGCTTTAGCATCACGAAAGTTTATTGAGCTTCACTATACTATATTACAGGACACCTAAATTTCATAAATATATGCAGTGACATAGTTGATTGACTCCGAGTTGTATACTTTACCCTCAGAAAAACTCAGAAAGCTGTGGTAATATTATATGCTATTAACAGAGAAATTAATAGGTTTTATGTAAAACTGTGATCTATTATGTTCAGCTGTCATTTTATAGAGCTCCATAGTCTCGGATTCATTGTTGCTTTTAGTTTTTCATATCCTCGTAGCAAAAATGAGGCACCCCACATTGCGTCTTTATCATATAATCCCTACTTCTTGCACTATCCGTCCATTAGCAACAAGTTTCTAAAAATTTCTCTGCTAGCTACGCCGAGTCATTCAAGCATACGTTTGCACATATACATCTATCTGTGAATATGCGTTTAATATACATATATAAAAGAGGTCCCTGAAATTCAAATAAAAGAATTCAAAAAAGCAATCAAACATTAAGTTCAAACAGATGAACCTGAATCCAACGCGCTGCTTGAGCTTATCCTCGATTTCGTCGTTTTCCCAATGCGAAAGCTTGGCCAGGAAATTCTTCGTTCCTTCATGTTCCACTTCAAATACACATTGCAGCACACTTTTATGCGTTTTTTATGGGTTGTTTACACAAAAGAAGTGTGGTAAAAACAGTCTGCTGGTATTTGCGGGGACCCCCAATAAATCCTTTGCTCCTCGCTGGGTGTGAAGCTATAGCCTTAAACAAACAGTCGCCGGATGGCCATAAGGTCCCGAAATTCCCATGCAGGAGACTTCGCAAATAACATTAGAATCGTAAAATACCCAGCAAACAGGAAACTGTATTCCCGCACTGCCGCATGTAATGGAATTTGAAACAACGCTTTCCGCAATTAGAAGTGTTAATTATATTCCCAGATAATGCCAGTGATCCCAATAAAAAAGCCATCAGATTCAACACAGCACAACTAGATTGCACTGATACAAGGTGACACGCAAACAATTCAAGCAAACTGCTCACTTTCAATTTCGCCCTCAAGCGCCGTCTCTGCATCAAATCGCTGAAGGAGAATTCGCACATCTTCATCAAACTGCAAATAAGGTTAATCAAATTAGCTAGAAAACTTTTGTGGGGTAAGAGGAAGTAAGGCAGGGGAAGAGGGTACATCAATGATTTAGCCACCAATAAACTACGAAAGAGTCCACAAATGTATGAGGGTAACTATGAGGTTCTTTTGACGAACAAATGAAGGTGAGAAAAGAGAAGATGACGGTCAACTATTGCACAATTTTGTTTCCTCAATAAACATTCACGAGTTCCGATGATATTCCTTACTGACAAGGCGCATTTCATTGAAGAGAATACTGCCTCGTAATTCTTAACAATAAATAACGAATGCCCTCGCTAGGAGTTAAGAAATGCAAGTAGAGTGTTGTTACACAATGAAAATCCTGACTTGAATCAAATCCCTCTGTCCGTTTTATCCTGTGTTCTCCTCCCCAGTAAAAAAATCCCTTATTCGACGTCTTCTCGACTACAATATTTTCGCCTAGTTTTGAAAAAAAAAAATCAAGACAACATGAAATGATTACCCGATTCCAAGAACGATTGATAATGCATAGCATAGCATCGTCCTGTGCCTGTCTACTTTCCAATTGCTCCACCCTTTTCTGCAGTTGATCTCTCTGGCGTTCCTTATGACGGAACCTTTCTGACAACTTGTAGTGTTGCACAGCCAATACCTTCGCATCAATATCACTCTAGAAATTATGAATGCTGCGATGTGTTTGTCATTTAAGTATACTTTAGTATGAAACTAAACTTTTGAAAAGGGGGATTGCTCCCGTTACTCAATTATCACCACTCTTCTCACTGTTGCAGCTGCAGATTGTCAAATAAACACTGCAAAAATAGGCACAAAATGCAACAGTATGCGAAACCGGTCAACTATCCGGTGGACCGCTTCGATACAGTATTTTAATAACCGGATACTCTTATCGATAAAAGAAATAGAATCCGAGATCAACGAATTCGCAACCGACTATGCCGTCTGTTGCACCTTATGTGCTGCAATCATGTTCGGTATTAGATGACTCCAATGACGCAATGCAAGCTTGAAAATATTCCATCACATTACTTGCCGCTTCTTCTGCACCCACTTTTGATTCGTTGTGATTTACATGAAGCTATGACGTTGTACGATGCTGGCTGGATATCACAGGATAATGAGCTGAAGTGGACGCATGCCCACAAGCGCTAGCATTCCACCAATAAACATATATACTTGGGATCTGCCCTCTATATGCTGCAGTTGCCGATTATGAATATCGGTGAGGCTTTGAGATAAGAAGGGCGCAGCCTAGGTCGCGGCACAGAAGGGAAGGGGATCAACTGTCTGCTCTGGAAGACTTTTTTCGGCCATACCTTGGGGAGAGTGCAGCGTAGAGATAAAACGTCCATTTAGGTCGCGGCACAGAAGGGAAGGGGGATCAACTGTCTGCTCTGGAAGGCTTTTTTCGGCCATACCTTGGGGAGAGTGCAGCGTAGAGATAAAACGTCCATTTAGGTCGCGGCACAGAAGGGAAGGGGATCAACTGTCTGCTCTGGAAGACTTTTTTCGGCCATACCTTGGGGAGAGTGCAGCGTAGAGATAAAACGTCCATTTAGGTCGCGGCACAGAAGGGAAGGGGGATCAACTGTCTGCTCTGGAAGGCTTTTTTCGGCCATACCTTGGGGAGAGTGCAGCGTAGAGATAAAACGTCCATTTAGGTCGCGGCACAGAAGGGAAGGGGATCAACTGTCTGCTCTGGAAGACTTTTTCGGCCATACCTTGGGGAGAGTGCAGCGTAGAGATAAAACGTCCATTTAGGTCGCGGCACAGAAGGGAAGGGGATCAACTGTCTGCTCTGGAAGACTTTTTCGGCCATACCTTGGGGAGAGTGCAGCGTAGAGATAAAACGTCCATTTAGGTCGCGGCACAGAAGGGAAGGGGGATCAACTGTCTGCTCTGGAAGGCTTTTTTCGGCCATACCTTGGGGAGAGTGCAGCGTAGAGATAAAACGTCCATTTAGGTCGCGGCACAGAAGGGAAGGGGATCAACTGTCTGCTCTGGAAGACTTTTTTCGGCCATACCTTGGGGAGAGTGCAGCGTAGAGATAAAACGTCCATTTAGGTCGCGGCACAGAAGGGAAGGGGGATCAACTGTCTGCTCTGGAAGGCTTTTTTCGGCCATACCTTGGGGAGCGTGCAGCCTAGAGATAAAACCTCCATTTTTAAACACTTGGGCAAGCATTATCAGAGAGGTTTATGCTGCTTCAAAAACTTTAAAGAAATTAGGAAGCATGACAGCTGAATGGATTTCAAAGAGGACAAATGTTCAAAAGGGTTCGTTGGCAAAAGAACTGAGAAAGTGCTTAGAGAGTAAGAAAGTTTTTGAAAAAGAAATAGTAGTTTAGACGAGGTTTGCAAGAGGAAACAAGTTAGCGTGGATTTTCCCTTCATCGGAATTTAGGTTTTGAAACAACAACCTCTCCTTTCTGATGTTTGCTAGGCGCCTGACGGCGTCAAACGTATAGATATCTCATTTGATAAAGTCTGCAGTTAAAACAGCTATGAACATTACTCAAATTATACCGACAACTTCACTGTGATCGAAGAGGTTCACCATTTGAGATAACCTCTCGTTCTATATCAAATCTACAACCTTCTTGCTGCTTTCTATAGGTGATGTTCCCTTTTCTTATTGAATGATTTAAAGAAATGTAATGTTCAAGAAGTGTACCTTCCTCAGTAGTTGGTCAAGAGACAGAAGGGAGGCGTAAACCTTGTAATACCGCTTATCAATCACCAACGAATCAGAATTTCAGATGGATGCAGGAATCAGTGTTGCTCCCTTTCAAGAAAACCTGATAAACATGCTTGTTCATCGAGACGCGTACACGCTTCCGATCACTCCGCTTTTGGTATATTTTCAGCGACTGCTGCCTACGCTCCCAATTGCACGCCAACCAGACAATTAACGAGGGTTGCCCCTGCATCTGTCTTCGATCTCTAACTGAGCATGAAAGGAAGGATGGGGTGGAGAAGGTGAAGCTCTCCGCATTCATATCGCAATATACGAAGCATCTTGCTGCAAAATTATTCGATGCTTCTCGCCGAATCCACCGGGCACATTAATCACGCGAAATGCACCGGAAATAAGAAGGATGTTCCACTATAATCGTCTTAATGTTCTAAATCAGTGAATGAAACAGTGATGTGATAAGCATACCGTCCCATTGACTGAGCATATCCTCACAGGCTCGAATGTAACGAGACGTTTTTTCCTGATCGGTTCATCGGTTGATGTTCCTCCTTGAGAATCCTCATCACTGCCTGGTGATGAACGCTTCGACATTCTTGATGACTACTTCGACGGCTAAAAACAACCCCATAGAAGCGTAAATTAAACCAAACAGCTATGATGAACAAGATGATGCCGGCTAAAAACAACTTCTTAGAACGAACGTTGTCTGAGAAGAAACCAGCAGGTGGCATAGTCAAGACGACAATACACGTAAACAGGAAAGTAGATGACGTAACGTGAGCAGTGATAACAGAAAATTGCTTCTATGATGGTTTTTAACTAAAATTTTCTTTGGTGGATAATCTTAAATCACGTAGGAGGGCCTTTCTAGCTACGGACTATTTGGAATGAGTTACAAAGGTAACCTCGGCTTTGCAAACATTGATACCTCATTTTCAGGAAGTTGCATTTTTGTCAGTTCAATCCTCCGAAAGATGGCAATTACATGAAAACTCACATCCTTCCCGTTTTTCAAAAGTTTCTTTCCACTACATCCCCTGCCCCCTTCAATTTCTCAATAATCAGGTAGTACTGGATAAAAACCGAACGAAGCTGAGGATGACCGTTGTACACCTGTATTGTTTGCAATTCACTGAACTCGTCCATGGAGTGTTCTCCATATAAGTAACTCCATCATTGCCATCATCTAGTGATAACAATGGCCTTTGAAAGGCTCTGTGAAAAAGAACTCAAAGTTGACTACTTCTTTAAGGCTTCTTAAAAATCCCCATATCGAAACAGTGATAACATTCAATTAGATTATGTTATATGAGGGGATCGAATCTGGCAGAACGCAATCAGCTGAAGGTGAGACGGAGAGATGCACCAATAAGCTGTTTATGTTTTGGGGCAAACGGACACGATCAACACCTATTATGTATATATATATATATATATATATATATATATATATATATATATATATATATATATATATATATATATATATATGTATGTATGTATTTGATATTAGAATGCTCATCATTACTTCGTTGCTGCAATACAAGCAGTAATAATACATTCCTGGCGTTCCACATTTTTCATTTATAAAATCCTAGTGATTTGATCAGTAACAGTGCTTTATCCTCCTCTACTTTTAAAGTGCTGCACTTGTGGCTTGACTTTATGATCCGGCTGAGGATGCTTCGTAATCACTTCAGTGGTAAAGGCAAGAATGTCGGAACCAAAAGAGGTTTGAGTTCAATCATTTCCCAAACAAACTCAATTCCCCACACCGACAGTCGACGACTCCAAAATGGATCAAAGACACGCATGCAACGTGAAAAGTGTCACCACCGGTTCGCTCTTCCTTGGCTTCCTACGGATTTTTACACCATGCTGATCACCCATACCATCCTCTCTCCCTCCTCCACTTTTCCCGCTGGTAAGCGCAGTCGCTAAGCCCTGTATATTGCTACAGATATGTTTTTGCATATTTTGTTACCCTACCCTTCGTTCGCATCTGTTCCTACAATACATTCATTTCAAGGAGTGAAAACCCGAGTGTGGTACTCATATCATAAATGACTGTTGATCTGATGCACATTAACACTCGTCATCCACACTAAATAAGAAACGCTTCAAAACCAACCGTTCACTTTCGACTTTAACGTTCGATCAAACTGCGGTAGTGATATGTCAAATAGTTGGGAAACTATGTATTCCCGCAAGGAGAAATAGCTATCAGAAGCACAACCTGCGCTCGAAATACGTCCTATCCTGGCTATTTCATCAGGCAAGAAAATGTAGGAAGAAAAGCAACTAGAGAAAGATGAATGGGAAGGATGCAGAAAAATGATTTCTCTTTATTTTAACGTTTTTTATTAACGCTAGGAGTATATGTTCATCATTATCAAAGATGATGAGCGAATATAAAGGTCTCTCTCGCCTTAGCTATGAAACAACGCTAAAGTTGTTTTACTACCCCCCCCCCGGATTGCTCTATTACATAGTCTTGCTATTCTTGTATTTACTGTGATCTTAAGTAATAGTGGCGTTTAATCGATAGTGGGAAAGCAGTTGGGCTCATAAAGAGAGGTGATGGTAAAGCTGTACCTGTTGACGATGAAATTAAAAGCACAGACCACACCGTTTAGATCAAAAATGGACTATATGCTAATCTTTTAGATTCCACTTGCAGACGGGCATATAAAGCGATGATACTGCTGAGTTACAATGATCCATTAGCCCACAACTTTTTAGTACGAACGAACATGCTCCAACATCCTGATTACAACAGGAAATGTCTCCCACATAGGTGATATACCTTTTGTTCATATGAAAACAGTAAATCATCGTTAACGATGAAATACAATCGCATCGTTTTGTACTAATTTGATTGTATTGACTGCGACGATATCACCATTAGCAAATACAAAGCTATCGCAGCCCGTGTGCATCAAAATTGCTTTCCAACAAAGGCAACCTAGAGGTGGGTAATCAAATCATTGCCTATATTAAGATGTAATATAAGTGGGAAGATGACGAAACGACAATGAAGCAACCAACTTTTACTTTAATTACTGCTTAACTATTGATGACGAGATTATACAGAATAAGATATTCGTTAATTAATTCAAAACAATGATATATCAGTACTTAATAGAGGCATAGAAAGGTAGAAGTCTTCATTGCCTTTATAATTAAAGAACTGCTGATATATTCTGGAAAGGCAAAACGTGTCGTAGAAAAAGAATACTTCCTTCTCCTTTGCTTTCCCCTCGACAGCAAAAAAAAGTTGTAATCTTTGTGGATTCCCAGAAAATCCCTTCTTATTGCTTCTTACAGCAAGATGCTGTCACTTAAGCAGCCTTTCTGTTATGCCGTAAAGGGTACTCGCAGTCAATACATAATAACATCTTGTTCATACTCTTCCCCAATAATATTTCATCGATCAACAATGATTTTATATGCATTCCCGATCAAGACTGTTTCTTGGGTGGTGCATATGTTCTCAATAGTGTTTTGTGTAGTTCGTCTCATCGTAGTGCATCGAAACGGATGGTATGCGCTAGGATTGAAGTCATATGCAAAGTGGGAGGAACTTCCAGTATTTTAAGGACGATTCACCGAGAAAGTTTTGCATATTAGCTCACTTCTACCGCCGAATAGGGGGGGGGGGGGGAGGGGGAGAATAATTGACTTCGATGTCTCCAGTGCAGTTTTTTGCTAGTTTCACCCATTCAACCATGAAAGCTATAGAAACGAAATTTTTATAAAAGAAGCTTCCACCGATTGATAAAATTCACCGAGTTCTGCTAAAGCTTGTCATCTCTTATACAAATTATGGCTATTAAGAGATAGCTTCAACTTTGCAAGTCAAATTTTACTACGAAACGAGTTCAGAGAGATAAAAAAATTTGTTTGAAGATATGCAAAAGTGGATAATTGCGTGGAAAAAATATTTCTATCGTTTTTTTTCGAACATAGTTGTGATTGAGAGTGCAGGTACAAAAAGTAGACTCGGGTGAATATTGCTGGCAACTGCTGATGCAACTGTGCCTACTACTTTACGGGTCGAGTGGTAACTGGGACGTGGGTAATTGCATTCAATTTTTCAGAAGGTGGCCAGGTTTGCTTATGAAGAAGAGTCAATTACCGCTTCATTCGGCAGTCAAAATAGAATAGGCTTCCCCAATGAATTATGTTTAGAACGACAGAAGTTCCTCCCACTTTGCACATGACTTCAATCCCAGCGCATACCATCCGTTTCGATGCACTACGATGAGAGGAACTACACAAAACACTATTGAGAACATATGCACCACCCAAGAAACAGTCTTGATCGGGAATGCATATAAAATCATTGTTGATCGATGAAATATTATTGGGGAAGAGTGTGAACAAGATGTCATTATGAATTGATTGCAGATACTCTTTACGGCATTACAGAAAGGCTGCTTAGTGACAGCCCCTCGGCGTTAACTTTCACCTCGGAGCAGAAGCGTGATGAAGATATTTTATGAAATTCAGGAATAATTTTTTGTCTTCGGATTCTGAAACATCCTCTTCGCCTACCTTGTGTTGAACTGTTCGAAACGCTGCCTCTATTCCATTCGAACACGTCATTCCATATATGCGGCTGAACGACACATCAACAAGGAAAGGGTGTACGAGGTCGACTTGGTTCGTTCAAATGAATCAAAGAGAACCCTTATCACTGTCCAAATATTTCCGACTATGATCCCCCACTTATGAAACTCTAGATAGACAACCTACCCCAGCTAACAAAGATCTCTTCGAAGCAATACAGCCACACAGTTTATATTCCATTCATACGATACAGAGCTCTTTTTTGACTTTTTATAATCCATCGTATCAGTTCAAATTGTGCACAACACTGTAGAAGTTATCATGCAATTGCTTAGATGTATCGAGGAAAACGATCGGCGATCATGGCAAATGCATCTTTCTTATTTAACAATATGTTTAACTTACCCTTCTTGGGTGGTGTATGGGGTTACGTTCATTTCGTACTGTAATTGCAAGACAGAAACGCATACTAAATTCGTCATCGATCAGCAGTAAAGGATCACAGTTGAACGTATGAAGGGATCAACTCTGAGGCTGTTCATTCTATTTCCTTATAAAATCATGCATCACTGATGGTAACGAATTCAAGCAGTTAATAAATTTCGTTATTTCGGTAGTGAACTACGAAACAAAGAAAGAAACACGACCTGACATTAACAGCGCGCTGAAATGTTTTTGAATTATATGTAATCCCCAATCACCAAATAATAGAAATGCAGCAGCTGCACCTTAACAATATGAAAGGGCTTGGAACAACCCCGGCCGACCACGACCACTACCAGAATCCGGTTTAATGTGTCTCCTTAGAATCTTCAGTTCAACGAACCCTGTCTTGAGCGAGACTGACTTCTGGTTTAATTTAGACGCCGGAAGCACCTCCACATAAAGCAAGCTTAGATGGTCAATTAAACTTCGAAGGTTTCACACCTTCATTTGGTTATATTTATATAAACAAGAAGAAATGAATTAAGTTTTTTGAACAAACAAACCGAAGCAAAGCAGAAGCAGGCAACGCCGTCGAACGATCGCTTTCACCTTCTGCGATTCGACCACTTCGTGCGAAGTTGTCGTCCACAAAGTGCACTTCTCACCAATGACAACCCTGCTTCACGGATTCTTTCCACTTCCAAATAAAATCCAGGTTTTTCGAGTTGTCGTCCTTTCTGATATCGCTGACAAGACTTTGCCACCCAACTTGAATGAATGTTGCTAAAGAAACAAACTGAATTAAGTTTTCTTGCGTTAGGTGAATAATTTTGAAAATTTCGTTGGTTTTTCCTTTTGCACTCGTTAGGAGGTATAAACTAGTATGAAAAACCTACTGGACAAGTAGTATCACAATTATTTGGGAAACTCATAGCCTAAGGCAATTGAGAGTAGCACAAAGTTCATTTGTATGATTATGAGGGTCATCGGATAGCCATTAACAATAAAAAAGAGCACCAGGTTGACTTTTTTTGCATCAAAATGCTTCTAAAGCCAGCCATACATAGATATGATTCGATATTTGAAGATATAAGGACATCTCCCCCTGAACCTCTCAACTGTAACATCACACACACCAACGTCGCCTCAAGCGAAACAACTCGAGCAAACACATCACCCAACCCGGAATCACCCACCGCTCTCGCTTGCTACACAATAAAGACAGAGAGAGAATGCTAGTCGTTCCGAAATTCAGCATTTCTTAGCCAACTTTCATCAACTTTTGCAGCACTAAAGCTTTTAGGTTACTGTAGAAGGGTTTGTTTTATTGATTAGTTGATGCACAGAGTGTGGTCTTTTTGCTTGGCGATGTTTTTCGTTGATGTTGACTTCTATTTCAACTCATAGTTGGCAGCGATTCACTTCAACTTTTAATAGATTATTTCTCCACTACTAACTAATTGTTTGTTTTACATCTGCTATTTTTTTTAGGAATATTGTAGAGATGCAATTTCACTACATACGAAAATGTGAGGGGCAGAATTGAGGTTTAACTACTACGAAAACGTGAGGGGCAGAATTGAGGTTTAACTACTCGAAGATTATTAGGGAGTTCAAAAAAGATCGGTAAATGCTAACTAATGGATGATGTAACTTTTTTTGAATTTATAAAAATATTTTTGGATGAATATTCCACAAGAGAGTTTGATTGTTTTGCAGGAAATATGTCAAGTGAACAATCGAATAGAATCCTTGTAAATGGTCTTCCACCAGATACGACCTATAATATGGTGGAAGGTTATTTCTCGCAGTTCGGCACGCTCACCGAATGTGACGTCTTATTTGAAAAGGTTCTATTTTGATTACAATCTTATAGCTATCTCACAAAACAATGCCCGTGGGCAAATTGAAAACCAAAGAACGGACTCTTTGCGATGAAACCATGTAGGGGTAATTAACCTTCGCGAACTTTTTTTAAACCTATGGCCTAAGGGTTTTGAGTGAAAATGTTGTTGGAATAAGTGCACACGTTCACTGCAATAAAGTCACGTGTTTGGGTCTATACGCAGTGAGTTGCGTCTGCATAACACGTCACGCACACGCAGCTCAACACGCGTAACGCGTGGGCGTTGTCGCATATTGCGTGTAGCTCGTTTCCTCAACAAGTTTGCAAACTTCACCCAGCTCATCCGATGCTTCTAACGTATTTAATGGAGTTCATGAACCTGATGGCCTACGTTAAGAAAGCGTTTTTTGTCGTTCATAGCTGAAGAGAGCAAGCGAATATACTGAAATATGGCAGTGTTTTGCTGGATTGTTCTTGTGGACTGATACGTTAGCTATCGATTTTCTCAGTGACCGAATTTGAGTGCTTTCTACGCCTAGACCAGACTTTTTTCAGAAATTTTTTCCTTAAATTTAGGCTCGTTTGTTTCGGAAAACTGTCGAACATTCCTTTAAAATATTTCCACATTACCTAACTCCTTAGGGAATATAACACCAGGATTAATAAAATTAAATAAGTAGCAACTCGCTGATTGAATGCAGCGTGCAAACACAAAATTTCCACGAATTCTTGACTTAATACCCCACGACGCAAGTTAGAGTAGATTTTGTGTGGGAATCTTCATTCCCTTCGCTTTAATATTTGTGCACCCAACCCCCTTTTCCACCACATCATTCAGAAATCATAACCTCCTGACGTCCTATCACTTCCATCTTTTTTGAATTATATTAATTCTACATTCATTTCACATACAGTGCTCGCTTATCAAGGTAATAGTACGTGAATGAATGAATTTATTGCGATAGGTAAACCCACTCACTGATAATGCAGAATTCAATCAAACTCAAGCAGCTCATAGAGGGTCATAAACAACACTGCAAAGTGGAGAATAAATCGAAGAAATACAGGAGAAATAAAGGTGCTTAGCATAAAGACAAAAAGTCACAAAGCAACAAAGAGTCAGACAATGTTCAAGTTTAGTAGTTGTGTTCCCTCAATGAATGCAGGTATAAGATTCTTCAAAATCTGCTGGTTAGAGCCATCAGCTTTCTGTCAGAGCGTGATTCTATCTTCATACAAACCGATTGGAAGTGTAGAATTTACATACATCAATTGTACATCCCTCAACAAGCATCTTTAGTCCGTTTATTTTTGTTGCATTGTGAGTGAAGACAAAGAGGAAGAATTTGGAGCAGTCGGAGTCGGAGTATCGTCGGAATTTAATGAGCATCAACCATGTCCGTTGTATCTCTCTCGCCTGTGTGTATGTGATTTCGGTCTTACTTTCCAACTGATGCTGCCATTGAATGGACCAGTAACTATGGATTATATGTTAATTTTTCGCTGAGGAGAACAGCGATGTAAAAGAGTGCAAAAAATGTGATTGGATTTATATCACCGGTAAGGTCATCATCAGCAAACGTGAAAAAGCGTCGCGGGTGAAAAAAATCGTTTTCCCTGAATAGAAGCCCTAGGGGTTCTATTTTTTGTCGTCGAATGTGGATTTGGTCTTTATTGAAGAGAACCTCTGTATTTTGCAGCGTTATTCTGGTTTTATTGTTTATGCAAGTGGTCAGCTAAATATCATTCGCGTGCAAGGGACTTTACTGAATAGCATACTTCACTGCATGATCTTTCAAAGCTTTTTTCGCGCACTTCGAATATAAATATCCTTTCCGAAGAAACTTGCTGAAGATGGTGTCTTCGCAAAGGGAGAGGGTGCGAGGAGAGTTTCTGCATTATCGATGCTCCATCAGGGGCTTTTGTTCAATGGAGTGTTGGAATTACGTTCAGGCAAATACACTAAGTTGGGTCACCATGAATATAAGTTTTGTTTGATGCTGGTTGTATTGCAGGAATCAAAGAATTGTCGCGGTTATGCGTTCGTAAGTTTTCTGGATAATCGCTGCGTAGAAGAATGTCTTCGTTTACACTCTCGTATCAATGGCGTCAAAGTGCATTTGCGTCCTCTCAGCAAGGTTCCTCTCGCCTTCTGTTTATTTGCAAATTATATGGTGAAAAGGATAGTATGCTGGAAATGGTCCTCTCTATGACCTTATGTTCTATTTCCTGATTGTAGCTTGAAAAGTTGGAACATCACACATTTATCGGCTACTTACCTCTGTCATTGACGATGATCGAGATTTATCATAAACTAAAGGGTCATAGGCTAACTTAATGCATTTTAAGTTTGGTCTAACTCTAAAGTTTAAAAAAATGAAGAGAGTCTTAACAACGGTGCGAAATTGGTCACAAATGGGCAATGATCGTTAGGCGCGGTGGGTGGGTGTCCAATAATGCTCAAAATATATATTTGTAGTTCCAGCACACTGACCAGCTTCGTTGTTGTTATATTCTTCAGTGAGAAATACGAATTATGTTTCCCTGCAATATTTTGAATAGATTCATAACTAAATTTCATGGAATTTGGTATTTTTATAGAGATGATAGCAACATAAACGATTAAAACAGAAAGGTAATATACTGTAGTAAACGTTAATTGTAATAATCATATTAGAAATACGATTCCCTTTTTTGATCTAAAACTTTGATTGTTATCAAAGAAAAAGTTGTATTATTTTCTTTATTCTTCAATTTATTGCATCACTACTCTCTTATTGAAAATAATGAGTTTCCTCAATGTTTGATTTGCCTTCTTGTTGAGCATCGATTGTTTCTCATTGATCGGTCGCAGATTTTATCATTTCCTTCTGTATAAATTGTAGTATTTAACAATCGATATATGGTTTCATCTATCTTTTCGAGTTTTATCTGCTATGCAAATTTGCATAAAAAAAACATTTTCCAATTCTGTGTGATTGTTTTCTCATTTTTAATGAGATTTCTTGTTTGCAGTCTCGCTAATCTTTTATGCTGCAATTCATCTCTCTTATTATTTCTTATAATGTTCATTGAAGGGAGATGTTAACGACTCATTTAGAATTTCACTTCATATCGCTCTATATTCTATTTTATTACGTTGCTGCATCGCAAATAGCAAAACAAATGCATTCAAATTTGGATGTAGAATGGCATTTTATGTCGTTTTTTTTTGGCTTTAAAAAGTAATGATTAATACCGAAATATGGAACACATTTTTATTTCAGAGTTTTATTTTAAATTTTGACATTGTGTTTATTCCTGTAGTAATGTTTATGCTTTCATTCAATACTCAGCAGTGATATTTTAGATGGAAAATGACGACGTGATGAATAAGGTATCGGTGAAAAAAATCCTTTTGTCGTATCTTGGTGGCTCACTTTCGAAGCATCAAATCTATGGATATTTCTCCGATTTCGGCCGTATAAAGATTGACTATTGTAGAGATAATGAGGTTTGTTTTCTTTTCTTTATTTTTCGCCTCGACATTCGCATTTATTTTTCTCTCATTTCATTTATTCTGCTGCTGTTTTCTTGATCGACAGTCTTTGTTTTATATGCGCTCTATACCATGCTACCTTACTAGAAGTACCACTCATTATGCATTATGTATATGCTTGCCTGTGACATCGATAAAATATTTGCAACGCCAAATTGCTTCAAGGAAAGTTGCCAGCAACAGAACGAACATATGATTTTGAAGATGGGCGGAATATTTTTTTGGATTCAATCTGGCCTATAAATTCGTCCTTAGGAATGATCATTTATGCCGTATTATCGGTGGTCTCATTGTCGCATTGACTGACAGTTTTCTTAATTAGAATATTTTAGCATTTTAGTTAATTTTTTTGAGTAAGTGCTCAAAAATAACATTTTATTTGCTTGTTTTGGGGTTATGCGCATTTTCAGAGGTGGTTTATAGTCGAATGTGGGGAGGTAGATTTAACTGATAACACAGTGAGATCTATTTATTGCTATGCATGGGTTACATTGAAATTCATTGAAAGGAATAGGGTGTTTGTTCCAGGATGAGGAGCACTACGCATACGTAATGTTTGAGGATGAATTTGCATGCAGAACTTGTTTGGCTATTTGCGAGCACTCAATCGATGGACATTTCGTGGAGATCCGTGCAGTAGTGCGAAAAGAGGACTTAATGAAAGCAGAGCAAGCGGAAAGGGAGAATGCAGAACGTCTTGCAATTGACTTGGCCAGGAGGTCTGAGCTCGAACTTCGTCGTTCAGGTAGAACTCAGTCCGACCTACCGATTGCTACTGTGGCTCCCTATTGTCAGCAACAGGATTCTGACTTCGCTAAAGCCCAGCAGTCCTGGAATCAGAATGACGCCTGTGGGCCATCACTACAATCTTTTTGGCCTGTTGCAAGTGAGAGTGCATCATCGGCGGTAGATATCGCTTCGGGTTACATTAATTACGCAGCGCAAATCCCCACATCGTATCCCACCCATATATGCGCTAATAACCAGCGTGTTGCTCAGCAGTTCCCCGTCTCGAAGGCGGCTCCAAATTGCACTCGCCCACCGTCACTTATATCACAGAATCGGTATATGACTGCACCGACAACTTCTACTTATACGCTCAAAAGGCAGCAGATCACTTCCTTCACTTCGCATTCAAATCCAACCACGACTGAGCATCCAGGATATGTTTATAGTCAAGGACAATGGGAGGAGGATGAACCGCTTACGAAACTTAGCGCACACGATGGAACTCTTTCGTCAGCACTAGCTGGCTATGGAAGTTGGGGTCAACGGAAGAATGGTCTGTTGTTTGATTTCTTTCGCGAGTTTTCGTTTCCTCTCTTTTTATGTTGACTTGCAGTGTGTGTTTTTATGATTTTCGTTGTGGTTTATAAGGGAACATTTCAGTTGATACACAGTTGTCGATTGCTTTCTTTTACTCTGAGTTTGATATATCTCAGCACTTTCGGTGTTAAATTTGCTTCTTCGCCGAGGAGAATATATGTTGGAGTTCATTTAATTCCATTAATCAGTGATCCATTGCTAGCATCTTACACGGTAATTGTAGTAATTTTTTTAGTTCGATTAATATACACACTTTCAAGTGAAATTTTGATCGCGAACCACATACACAATATTTCCTTCGGTCGTTAATAAATTAGTCGGACTTTGTAGAGATATATGCAAGATTGTCTCTAGCAATGATTTCCGGTTGTTTAGAGGGGAAGTTTTATAGGCAATATGGTTATTGCTTTGTACCATTACTTCTTATCTATATCTCATATATTATAGTATTTATTGGAGTATTTGCTTGCAGAGGTGACACATGATGTACATTCGACATTCAAGTATAACGCTGTACCGTTATTGAATTTGAATACGGAAGGAGGACAGCATTGTTCTGGAACATATTAATCAATAAAATCGACATCTCAACCACTGTATAAGGGTGCAACTCTTTGATGCTACAGTTGATGGCTCTCTTATGAAAGTTGGTTGAGTACTAATTGTGAACCTTCAAGAACATTAGAGGATCTTTACTTATTGTAGATGTCGAGTTGAAAATCTCGTCTGAACTTCTGTAGTCTACGTTTCGCTTTATTTTTGCTCAGAGAAGTTGAAAGTGAACAATAACGGAGGTTACACTATCGACTTTCAAATTTGGAGGTTGTCTGCTATCCCCTCATCTCCTCGTTCCCTATCTACTTGCTAAAAGGTGTTGCTTTAGCGTTCATTAAGGAGGATCATATCGCACTTTTGTTTTGTTGTTGCTTGTAGCATTTTTCGCAGTCATGAGCCTCATTTCTTATATAACGAAACATCTCGTTGATCATAGTTGGATGACTTCATTTTATATGTTGCTACCCTGTTGATTGTTGATTTGTGCATTTCATTTTGCCTTTTATTTCGTTCTCTTCAATCACATCGGGTCTCTTCTATGATTACGCCCACTTGTGCTTTAAATGTGTGAATATCTTGAATGTAAATATAAAATAATATGCATCACCTATATAAATAATTTCATTTCCCTAATTTTTCATAGCGAAACAAACTCACTCTTTAGTAGAGCTCTTATCTTTTGTTGATTCCAATCTTCTTTGGCACCTTTCGTTGAGATGAGTTCTTTCCTATGGTTGGAACATCAGATATTATGTTTATATGGTGCTGCAATTTGTCATTCCTGTAACCATTCCCTCATTTTCTTTTAAGAACTCTAAGCACTTTTGATCCTCCCGAATCTTATTTAACATTGAGTGATTAGTTACACATTACTTTCCATTATATTCCTTAGCTCTTAGTTAGTTCATTTTTTATTTTCCTCAGTTATATTTTGTACGTTGCGATAATTTTCAATGAATGATGGTCCTGTAAACTATGAATATGTCTTCATTCATGTTGTTTACGTTGTTATTGTTTTTATTCGATCTTTCACCCACTTTTTTCTTTGTAGTAAGTAGATATCAAAAATTGGCACACTGTTTTATTGCCATTCAGTCCACCCGAGCAACCGGTTTCGAAAGTTACTTATAAACAATGAGATCTGTGGAATAATGGCTTCGTGCCACATTTCGTATTATATACCTTTTACAATAGGATTAATGCAAAATGCATGCGGTTTTTTTTTCGAGTTTTTAAATTCCAAAGTTGATAGAAAATATGGAAAATAGTATAGGAAGCCATCTCACGAGATGCGTTACAATCCGCATATTTTGTGAGACATGCACGTTTACGTTGAAATTTAATTAAATAAAGTAAAGTTTCGTTGGTTTTACTTTAGTGATTGCCGAATTGAAATAGATGATGACAGAATATCGTCATTATACAGTTCACATGCAAACTTGCAGAAATATACGAAAGAGGAAGCTATAACCGTCGATGTTAAGAATTTTAAGTGATAAGATCAAATCAGATAGCTTGGTGGATTAGAGGTGTGCCCGAAAAGGAGCTTGTCTATTGCTGTTGAAGTTGATAGAATCCTTTTCGTTTACTTTTGCTTCTATTTTATATTGTCACTTTATGCAAATACAGTTTGCTGCAAAAGAATCACTAGACGATTACTCGAGTACCTTATCACTGATATTATTATCAATAATTAATGATTTCGGTGTTATATGTTGTTGTTATTGTTGTTATACGGGTCGTTATTGAATCTGTTAGTGTTGTTCTTTTAAGGAAATAAATAAATCTCTATTATGATCGTATGACTATTTTTGATGATGGTGATATGCGTCGTTTATCGCCTCATTTATTTATTTTATTGCTGCCTTATTATTATTATTCCTTCGCTCTCTTTGATGAGTCAATAAGAGGCATCTCTGATATGAACCGGAACTGACCCGAGGGTAACTTTTATTATTTAAATACTCGAAAGATGTTCATCCTTTGCATTTCAATTCAGTGTCCCAAATAAAACTCCCAATTTTGCATTTATAATTTCTATATGAAGTAATGAATTCGATTTAAGGTTGAGATGAAGAAAAGCCACTAATTCAATGACGTTATTCGCAGTGCATCAAACTCGAAACATTGCTAAGTAATTGAACATTGTAGAGTATGTATATTGGAAGTAATTATTTGCTTGTGGTGTGTGCCGGCGTTAGGTTCGAAATAATGCGAAACGCAGTGAATCGCTTTGACTATGAGCATCGAACTAAGAGATCACAACGAACTGCTCTCATTAAATTTGTTAATTTAACGATCTTTAATATTTTCCAGCATGGAAAATGGACGGTTGCGCCTTATAGGAAAACCTAAAACTTTTTTTGCATTTGTTGGGTTTTCATCGGCTTTTTGAAACGCTTAAAAATAGTGTAATAGCAGCGAATACAATTATTATTATTTATTTATAATATTATAGAGTGAACTTGAAGATCAAGTTCGAGTCTAATAACAATCAAGAATGGAATTGTATTTGTTGGTTGCTGAAAAAGTGCCTATACCAAAGAGTGATCCATCTGCTCGCTTTCAAAAGGTTTGACATATACTTGAGTGTTATTCATCGTTTT
This sequence comes from Baylisascaris procyonis, assembly GCA_037389465.1. Lineage (NCBI taxonomy): Eukaryota > Metazoa > Nematoda > Chromadorea > Rhabditida > Ascarididae > Baylisascaris > Baylisascaris procyonis. The sequence goes on along the minus strand of JAZARR010000154.1, from coordinate 1,216,557 downwards.
ATTGTCATGAAATTCTTTATGATGAAATGTAAAATGAAATGCGACTGACTGATCGTAATGTTTTGGCGTTTGAGTATTTTTGCAAATAATTTGATGCATATTTCTAAATTCATTAACTTTTCAATGAAGGCACTATTTTTAGATGACATTTACGTTCGTTAATTAATTACTATAAACCTGTTGTTATTCTTTAGGAAAGTGTGGTAGTTGGAAGTCTGTTTTCAATGAGGGATTGGTGGAGGACATATCTCTTAGCAGGTTGCTATGAAACTAATCTTGAAGGGGGAAGGAAAGAAAGCTCGATGATTTAGTCTAGAGGACGATACTTGGGCGTAGATGCAATGCGGGGATGAGCGGGGAATTGAGAATCCCGATCTCAGGTCATGATGTGGGGAGACCTAAAATATTTCATAGATGTGATTATTTTGGAGTGATTGCGTGTGTTGCAGTTGATCGAACTCTGGAGGGATCACAGCAATGCGATCAACAGACGTCTTTGCGGAGTGAGGTTGTTAAAGGCGGATGACGAAGGTTTAGCTGAGGTCATCGATCTATTACAATTGCATACGATGCACGATGTGGAAGTGAGGCAATTCGTCCCCAAAACTGATCTATTCTCATCTGAAGCATTCGAGGCATCTGCGTTCACTGGTTGGAATTTTTTTGAGTGTCTGCAAAAATAACGACGATATGTTAACAATCTGGGGATCATGCAAGCATGTATCTAGAATGAGTAACCATTTAATCATATCATTGATTCGAAAAGTCGATTTCTTTCATTCAATTACTTTCGCTAAACGAATAAGAACAATAAATAGGAAGTATAAGAAAACAAAAAACGCTTATAGCTACAGCTAAATAATTTCACTTTTTCATTTGAAGGATAGTATAGATTGATTCTTTTGTAGATGAATTTCGAGTCGATTTTTGGCCTTGTGTTGTGGATGGAAAGCAACATCCTCATATCTCATTCCGATATCGTCTGGCAATGGAAGTAATCTCATCCGATGATGATACAATCATATGGTTTGTGATCGGTTTTTCTGTTCTGAAAGTTTTTTGATGGCTTATTTGTCGACGGAATGCTCTGAAGGGGCAATGAATATACATTGAAAGTGCTAGAATGATGACTGCTTTTGATTGCCAACAAGTGTGCGCTCTTCGTTACGGTGACCAAACAAGTAAGAGAACGTTCCATATGAGCAGGGTACAACAGTGATTGACCGAACTTCAATTGAAAACGAGATGTTGGTCGGTTTTTCCCAACTGAGATTCGAATCTGTTTTCGACTGCTATCGAAATTCAATTCGAGCCGATTACGTTCGGATGGTAACGACATCGACGATTTTGAAATACATCGTTTCGATAAATTCGGTTGTTTGCCACAACGTCTTTGGGCTAGTTAACGAAGCAAAATTTCTTTCATGCGACTATAGATACGATGTGGTTTTTGTAGGACACGTTGGGAGAACAAATACTTGTGCTCTGGAAACAGCCGATGACTATTCCACCGGTGGATTTGCACTGCTACTTGGCTAGACGGTCACACCACTGCCCTTACCTGCATTTTATACCCTTATCAAGAATCGCAGATTTCTGGTGATAGGCAAAGAATGAGGGAGGGTTCTTTTTCATTCAGCGGAAAGCGTTCTGGTGATATGGTCGACTTATCGGATGCGGGTAGGGAAGGGACGTGGGGAAGGAGCTAGGAGCTCTTAGGAGATGGAAAGGTGCTTAACTGGCAGAGTTCATTTGTTTTTCCACAGTGATTTTTTTAAATCAGAAGTCTTGTTTTTGGAATGTCTGTAATCCCCATAGCGCTACAAGCGTAAAAGTTTGGGAGCTAATAGGTCGATAGATTTTCGGCTTAAGGGCTGGATTTTACGACTCAAAGTTTAAGGTTTCTAGCTTGTCAGTTTTCTCGAGTCAATGCAATGGATCCCGAATTGAAATAAGCAACGACAAGCAGAGCTTTCTTAGCACATATTCTTGCAACATGATGAAACCTTACAGCAGAAATGATGCAGGTAGAGAACCGAAATGATCGAATCGGTTATATTGTGCTTAGGTTAGGATCAGTCGAGTTTGTGTTATCATCGGTTAATGGTATAGTAGCAGAATTTATGATTATTTTTTAGTGAGTTGCAGGTTTTTGCCAACGGTAGTGGGCATGAGGTGATTTGGATGCGAGATTTTGCTTTCACTGCCCTCTTAAGGTGAGTCTAGTGTTTTGATGGTCACATATTGTTTTGTTTCAAAATGTTTGCAGGAAAGCAACTTCACTGATTTCAGGGATATTCTTCGATTGTTTTCTTCAAGAAGTTGTTTTTTTGCTAGTATATCTTACGATTGAATATAAGAGATGATTGTAGGAGATAGATGACTAATGTGGATTGTTAGAAAAGCTCCATGAAACTCTTGCTGGATCGGTGTAGATGTTTGCTGAGCCAGAGTGCGCATGGTGGAAATGAGCATGAAATTGCAGTTCATCAGTAGACGGCCATTGTAGTTTACTCAGAAATATTCCTTAAAAGAATTGGTTTCTTTAAACATTCTGCTGTAATATTTGTTCGAAACATATTTTCCTAGAAGCTAATAAAAAATAAGGCCGTAAATGCATCGGTAATAATAGTATTTTGATGTGATGTTGATGGGAACTATGCAAACATTACAATTACTCGCTGGCAATATATAACGAAGTGCTATCTTGAGATGAAGTGAATTTAAATATAAGCGATCAACGGTGGTCGCCTAAGAAAGGAAAGTTGAGAAGTTTTTCGAGGTAAAAATATAGCATTTATATTTAGATATTGTCAAAGACTTCTTTCAAATGTTAGTTATTGTGCATTACATCCCGCAAGAGTCTTGCCACATTGCGAGTAAGTTGCAGGGGATGGCAGAGTTTGAAACTTGTAATGATGCCATCGAGAAAGTGCTTTGTGGTCAGAAAAGATCACTCTCATTCGACTGTCAATAGTGCGTTTGACGATTCTCGTGAGATCGCCGTTATTGGGCTGATGATATTCGGTGTCCAGCGAACTGCGTTTGGCGTTGATTAACATTCATTTTTGCTTTGAATATAATTGAATAATTAAGGTGGCTTAAAAATATACGCTTGGAAGGCACAATCACTGAGACACATCGTCTTGTTGGGATCAGCGAATTCTCGCGCACCTATCGCATTCTCAAAGAGAACTTTGGACGACAAATAGCTTCGGTACTAATTTGTTTTCTCTTTAGTTCTATATTTTTTTCGTTCACATCGAATGGAGTTGGAATAGGCTTTTCAGTATTATAGCTATAATAAGCATTCTTGAATAGAACATCGATTCAAAATGTGACCATTAAAGAGGGTAAAATTAAGATAGAGTGGTCCGAAATGGGATCTGTAATCGAGGTTTTAAAGCGCTGGAAGAAGCTTCATAGGCCAAATGAATGCACCCATTGTAGTCGGTTTTCGAAGGAAGTCCACAATGAAGTCCACAAGTAAGTATTAAAACTCCACAGTGCAAATAGGTTGTAATGAGGTTCAGCATAAAAAGATGATAAAATGTTGAATTTTACTACATTTCGACGAAACAATGCATAGAATCGACACACTTTCATTATAGAATCTGAAAGCTCAAATAATGTTTCCTCTTTTAATGTGGTTGGAGAAACTGTTGAACTGCAACTCTTTAATCCTCCTTTCTCATCTTTACTGCACATTTCTCATAGAGAGGAGGCAGGAAGAAAAGCGATGGAACGGGAAGTGCAATTAGAATGCGTTCTGAAACAAAAATGCTAGCACGGGCAGCAAAATAACTATTTATCAGCGATGCTTTTGCTGTTATAAGAAGCCCATTTATTAAATTCTTGAAATTCTCCTCGATGATATCATCATCATTTTTCTTTTCAACTGATCCTAGAGCTGAGAGACGTGTTCGAAGGAGGAAAGGATGGGATAGATAGTCGTCTCTGTAAAGTCTTATTTAATACTTTTGCCGAAGGAGGGAGGGGGAAGGGGAGTTGCAGGCACTAAAAGAGATAAAAAGGAATGGGATTTGTAATTCAGATGTCAATTGATGTATGAAGAATGATTATGTTGCTCACAATGGTTTATTTCCTTTGAAGTGTTGTGTTTTTGAGGGGATCTAAGAGGATTTGTTTGTTTTTGAGAAGTGGCGTGAGAGAACCGATCCACAGAAGTTCGTCTTCGAAGACTGTGCTATTGCTGCATATTTACTTGTAAGTAGTGATGCTTTATGAATATAATTATTGTGTTCATGCTGCATTATGCTTACAAGCTATATTATGGTTCCTTCGAGAGCAGAGCTAAATGCAAGTGAACGAGTGTTTCCTATGTATGGTGATTTAAGGTGATAGAGGAGAACGAAAGGCGATGATGATCTATCAATGTTTTTCAGTCTACACATTGCTTAACTTTAATTATATCCTGCAAGTAAGCATGCATCACAAGTAAGCATGTGCAGATTTAAAAATATGCCTCTCTGAAAAATATTTTACTATTGTTTATAAATATTTTTACTTCCCTCCAGCTGTACCGTCGCATTTATCAAAGAGGTTTTTGGGGCGATCATCGCATATAGTCATCTTTTTTGATCGATCAAATGAGAGGAAAACTAGAGACTAGAGATTCTTCTTTCCTCAGTTTTGAAATACTCTTGTAATGTTGTTGAGCAGTGTAAAAATGTTTGTTTTCTTTCCTTTCTAATACACAGCTTGAGAGGTATGTTGGTTAGAACTGTTAATGTAAGGAAGAGGAAGATAGCGGCTTATTCAGGCTTTTATCTCGCCACTGCTATTTGGTTTCCTGCCCGCTGCTCTCTCCCCACCCCTCCCCTCCCGCTGTTCTTCCCCAAATTGAGGAAGTGTTCAACGTGTCATTGCGTAATTTTTAATTGGTTAAGTGCGGAACAGATTCTGAAATTCAATTTAACTTCGATTTATCAGTAGTGGATTTTATGCATTCTTGCAGTATTAATGTCCCAACGTTCTTGCCTTGTTTTTGCGAGGGTTTATAAGGGCGAACGGGCTTATATGCAAAAGAAGTTTGTAAAAATGTATCTCCTAATATCTAGTTTGCAAAGTTTTTCACTGATTTGATTTTCTTTCATTTAATTTTCTATTTTTTTTTTTGTTTGAGTTGAATTCGACTAAACCGAATTTTTATTGAAGTAACCTTCGTAGTCACCTTAGAGTCGCCACATTCAGTTGGATAGTTTCTTATCGTTATATTGAGGTCGATATAGAGTCATCTTTTAGTCTTTCTCTGTTCCATACTTGATGGTTTTAGATATGTTTCTTATTCATTATTCTTTCGCATTTCTATATATTTTGAGTTTTACTGAATTTATTTTGTTCTGGAATATTAAAGATGAAAATATCCCTTCTTCTTTCTCAGTTTCGGTCATGACAAGATTTCTTTCGATGATTTTGGTATGTTATGATTCGTGGGGACTATTTTAGGAGCTTTGGCGGACACGACGTTTACATCCACGGTATTTCTGCGATGTTGGTTGCGGCAATGGATTACTTGTACATCTCCTATGCACTCAGAAAGTTTGTTATTTCTGCATTTGTATATTGAATAAGCCCGTGAAAAATAGTATAGGGTCACTTCTCTTTGTCTTTGAACTCGATCATCCATAGGAGGTGGGAATATTGCGGGTGATTGTAGATTATTCTTTTTCCCTAGTTCGATCCTATTTGGCGTTTGTAAACTGCTTAACGTCAATAGACACTCAGGGAATCCGTCGCCACATTCAAGAATTTATTTAAGTTTTGGCGTTTCGGCTTTGGCGCATCAAGAATTCGGCAACGGCTCTTTTCTGCATCACCTCCAAATAATCTACACATCGAATTTGATCCCACTGGAATGATGATAAGAAGTCATCGAAGTGATGCAGAATTTTTTGCGTCATTACTTTTTTAGGAATCCCTAAAAGCCTACTCACAGCATTAGCAATAAATGCTTTTAGTTCAATGGCTATGGTATAGACGTAAGACGAAGAAATATATGGGATGACTTCGCGGGTACGGATTTGCGTGAGCACTCTCTCAATCCTGAAGAAGATATACTGGACGGAGCGGATTTCTTGATCGGAAATCACAGCGATGAGCTAACACCATGGATACCAATCCTGGCAGCGAGGTGACAGCTATAAACTAGCGTTATTGTTGCTGTCGTGCCTTCGAATTGGTCATTGTTGTTTCTCAATCAGTGCTTTTCCTTAAACAGTTAATGCACGCGAACATTGGACAGTGCTTCTTATTGATTTGGAATTTTAGAGATTTGAAAAATCTGCATTCAAAGATAGAGACGTCTTTACATGTGAAATGCTCAGTGAAGCGTGGCATTTTTAAATTATTTCGGTTTTTCTCTTTTCTTCAGTTATTTGCAGTTTTCTTGCTTCCCCCATCAAACCTTTCTTCACTCCGTTCTTCCTATAGGGCGTTCATTGTCCAGAGCGGTGTTTTTTTTTAATTGAAGTGGAAATGTTGTTACCACTTTTATATTGTGGATGAAGTTATTTGTGGACAGAGGTATGGGTTCTTTTTGCATCTAATTGTTGCACTCTTTTAGCTATTAACATTGCAGGTCGCGGTGTGGTTTCTTCCTGTTGCCCTGCTGTCCATTTGAATTTTATGGGCGATTTGTGAAGAAGACGAAGGCAAAGGATGGAAATAGTTGTTACGGCTCATATCTTCTCTATATTCGAAGTATTTGTGAGAGGTATGTCGCTTTAAGATTGTTTTGTTAGTGCACAGGGGAGGGGAGTAGAGAATTGATAACAGCCAGCAACAGAACATAAATCGAAGTGTTTTGAATCCACTCCGATCTCGTCGATCGTGTTAAGTGTTTTTGCACACTGTTAGTGATAAAATGTTCACAAACGACACAATCAGAAAAGCACGCTAAAGAGGGTAGCATAATTAGCTCATTTTTAAATTCGGCCTTCCACTTTGTATTTATGAGCTATGAAAAGAGTTTGTAATATTTTTTTGCGTGCGGCTGGTCCGTTGCATAAATCTCCCCTCCACCCTCCACCGGAAACTTGTTGTTAAGCTCCCTCCTTATATATGGAAATTCGTAGCGTATTTGGTTTATTCTTAGTTTTCAAAGGGGTATGCTCAGTCAGGGCGAAAATGGAGTTTGGCTGGCCATAATGGTCATATTTCACGGATAGGTTGACAAATGCGCCCTTACTACCAATTTGGAAAGCGCTTTGGAAGTGCTTGCGTGGACAATAGTGTTGAGGTACAATGAACGAAGAGTTTTCTATGCACTTTTCTTATTTGAAATCTTAGTGTCTTACATGGTGAATCTGATTTGTGATTCCTTCTAAGACCTTGATTTATTATTATTATTATTATCACTGTTATCATTGTTATTACGTAAGTTTTTTATTTTGAAGGCTTGGTTATGAAGTCGAAGAAGATCGCCTTAAAATACCGTCAACGAAGCGCCGTTGCTTTATTGGTTTGGTGCCAGAAGGCGGCTTGCCATCAAATACCGAAGAAATTATTAAAGAGCTTCTAAGCGAGAGGAAATCGAATACTTTTGTTGCCCGTCCTAAAGTGGAGCGAGTGAGTTTTTGTATTGAATTTTTGAATAGTGTTGTTTAGGTTGTAGAATTTCAAGGTAGTTTGCACTTGAGGTTGCCTCGTAAATATGCTTTAGCTTGAGCTTGAGGTCCGAGCTCAAATTTTAACTACAATGAAGGTTGCACCTTTGAAGAATTATATTATCTTCAAGCTAACTCAACCTTCAAACGTTAATAGGTGTTCTTATTGCCATAACAGGAGAATATTGAACAATAAATGCAAAGTTTTTAAGGTTCGAAACTGTTCTCAAGTTCCAACTGATTTGCGACAGCAGCTGACGTTTAGAATATTCAGTTACTTACTCAACATGGATACAAGTCAATCGAGGTGGCGTTTACTGTTATTCTCTGCATGCGGAGTTATGCTTCCTTTTCATGTTTGCCAGGGAAGTGAAATGAAGAGGGGAGGCAGAGGAAGGAAAGAGGGTCACGTCACTGCTCATTTTTCAACCTAACAACCAGAGATCTGTTTCAAGGGCAATCTACAGGTTGTTCGAAATGATGGTTTTTCTCTAATTTATTTACTTAACTACTGCTGTAATCTTCTTGATAATTTTTTAAAGTGTAACAAAAGTTTTTGTGTAACGAAAATGTTGTTATTGACTTTTATACACAGCAGCTTGTCTTTAATTCAGTAAATATGTGCACCCTATTTGCCCAACATGAGGCAAAGCCATAGCTTATGTTCGTTCGACCTGAACAAGAAAAAGGAGTTCACTTGTAATTGAAAAAAAAACAATATGCTTTGACAAACAAGTTTTTTCTTCCTCCCTTTTCTGCCTCTCATTGCAATATTAGTAAGACGAATATGCTGTCTACACATACAATACATGCAACAGCAACAAACATCTCCAACATGTCTTTTCATATAAAACGTATTTCACAAGGTAAGTTTCTTTCAAGAAGGAGGGCGGAGAGAAAACTTGTTCAAGTGTTTATGCTTATGTTGAAAAGCCTTGAATGGTGTCTTTGTTTTGAGTATTTTGCATTGCTTACTTACATATTTCTTGCCGTTCGATCGTAGTTTTCTTATAGTGAATGGGGCAGAGGAGGTATTCTACCATTATCAAAGGCAGCTGATTTGCTGAGTGCGACAGAAAAGGAGCAGCTAAAAGATTCACACGGAGGTCTCCAAACATTTCTTAAAAATCAGCATCAAGTTTTCAAGGTACGTCTCACTTCTCGAACTCTGTTTATTTCATCGATGAATTATAAGTTTTGCCGATACCCACTTGGCGGTTTTGGATTGTCAGCACTTACTTTGCAGTCCTTTTCTACCAAATCCTTGGTTGGCTGCACCGACCGCCGCAAAGTGTAAAAAGAGCGTCCGAGCGATGATGTTAATCAATAAAAGCAGACCCTTTGAGAAGCAATGGTGAGATGAAATACTGCAGGAAGAATTTTCACTTAAAAAGTCTTCCGCACCTTAGAGAGCGAATGCTGCTTGTTATACCAGTCAAAGTTTTAGGATAATTTGTGTTTTATTTGAAAAAGGGGTGATTCGCAACATTCACTCGCCACATCTTCTGCAGTGGATGCTGTAAGTCCTGGCATAAAATTGTTGAGGATCGGAGATCAGTGATGCTCGTGTATATCGCAAAAGAGTGCGATCAGGCAGGCTATTCCTCTCATTATCTTCATGTAAATGCATTTCACATCCAGCATCGCAGGAATAGTGCAATGAACATTGCAAAGGGAAGGGTGAAAGCGATGTGTATTTTGGAGTGAGGAAGCAGAAATATTTTTGAGCATTGTATGCCATATGGGCACGATTGCAGTTTTTAATAATCTTCTTAGGTTTTTGGAAGAAGACGAATTGGAGAGAATAAAAGTTGATGATGGTACAATGGAAGCAGAGTTAAGGGCTATAAGAGAAGAAGAGCACACTTACACGGGAATAAACAGGCCTACTACCCGAAACAAACATTGTAGAGTTTCAAAAATGCTTTCTGCAAAATTTTCATAAGAAATGACCCAGTTGAGGGCACTTTTTGACGAACGGTAGCTAAGTGATCCATGAAGTTCAGCCGTTTCAGAATCGCTCGATAGCCCAGATGTAATTTCTGATCATTGGCCAGTCAGTGCAGATCAAACTTAAGCGCTGTTCAATCCAGAACACAAAAGTGCCACCGTTGTCCATCCCGCAATGACTAGGAAATATTGTAATTTTAGTTATGTAAAAATAATCCCTCTTCTCTTATCAGGTTCGCGCTTCAGACTTACTTTTCTTTGGTTAGAGATGCCCCTGACGTTCTGAGAAACTGCCGCCAATTTTGGCACATTGCGATACGCCAAACATTTTGGACTAAACATATATGAGAATTTATCGTTTTGTCGATGTCACAAATATAATATCGTTTAGATTATTCAATCGTTTCATCATTCCAGCATTTTTATGTCTACTTTGAACAGTGGCAATTCTAAGTTGTTTTCTTTTTCCACTCTTGCTGTCCTCTACAAGTCTCGTTCGCGGTAGCGATGCAAATTCCCATGAACTGGCAGCGTCATCAGCTAGTTCACGTGAAATTCTCATGTTCGTTCTCAGCGCACATAAAGATGATGTCATTTTGGGTCGTGCTGTTGGTGTTTGTGCCGGTAGGCGATATGCCTTCGCTTTCTGAAATGGTTCGATTGGGCAACCTCTGATAATTACGGAAGGCATATTTAAGGTTGCCGGAGGAAGCGTGTCGATTCGAGACTGGGCAATCGAGGGAATGCGTCGAGTGGACGGAAAGACAAAAACAGCTGCTTGCTGGTTTAAAATCTATCATCCGGATGGCTGTCCTCTGTCGAATGAATTATGTTCGTTTGCACATTAATATTATGTGAACCACTGCAGCTTAACTTCATGTAGTAGATTCTCGCATCTGCAAAGCGCCTCCGAGCTCACTTCGCTCCCTCTTTTCTCTTCCGCCCATCCATGTTGTTCACTAGTCGCACACATACTTAAGTGTCATATTAGACGGCGTTTAACATAGGGTAATAGAGAGTGTTACGCATTGATAGTAGAATGTGCAAGAAAAATGTTTTTGTCTTCGTCTAACCGAGTACAGTTTTCTTCACCCATGTTTCACAGGCGTATAGGTGGAATATGGGGCTTCGATCGCACTTGAACACTGCATAGGACGAAGTGGGGTTGGAGACGCCCCTTTTCTCCTACTTTGGGGAATGAAGCATCTATCTTCACCCCTCACTTGACATCCCATATGATATTTCCAACAAAGGGCAACAATTTTTTTAAGGAAACGGCACCACAGTGCAAGATTTAAATACGCTCTTGAGCTTTTCGGAGCATATCAGAGCAAATGAGCTTAATCGCATTCAGCTGTAGGCAAGATCTCGTATACAACCGATCAGACACCTTTTGCGCGATAGATGACCATGGGCGAATTGCAGTGCTTAATGATTCTTTCCGTTGCTGCCTGTCTTCGCAAATGGATGCACACCTGAGCCCTTTGTGCTGCGTGCTTTAAATAGCGCTGAAGTCACGCACCTCAGATCACAGTCTTTGCTAATCTCTCCGTGGAGCATCGTGCTTCGCAGCTGCAAGATTTTCTTTGTTCAGCAAGGACCTTCCCAAAGGTAAGCACCGTAGAAGCACTGACGCTGATAGTCCATGCCCAACTTTCACCTCATTTCGTACGCCTCGTGTGGCCTGTGGCTCGCCTCTCTTATGTGTTCCTCCTTCCCACGTGGCACAGTGCGTTCTCTTAATTCGTCAGGTTAGATCCGTATCAATGGGTCCTATGGGTCTAACGGTCTTCTTTGCGGATGCCTACGCCCATCCTTTCCGAAGAAGGAGGGTTGGGCGTCCATGATCGTAATTGTGAAAATGAATGGAAGCTACTGAATTTTAAATAAATTAAATCCGGCAGGCTTCAATGTGTCGAGTGCGACTGAAGTTCTGGAACAAAGTTTTATACGAATGTGCAAAATACAGTAAAATGGCACGATTCCGAAAAGAACGGGGAAGTTTTTTACAACAGGTTTGCATATTCATCATAATTTACGCAAATATATACAGAGAGATGAGAATACAATTCAGAAACGAGACAAAAGTGCAGTCGCGGGAGCACGAACCCTGCTCAAAGAAAGGCAACCAGAAACGGGGACCAAGGGTATTTGTGTTAGGCATGTTAGGGCACAGCTCTAAATTCATAGGCATGCGACTGCAAATGGACAATGCAGACATACACAGCTGCTATAGCTATAGGATACAGCTATAGGATACGATAGACAACATATGTATGCATAACCCGCGTAAATCTGATAATGCACACAAAAGGAAAATTTGCTCCATCTTTACTGAATTAGACGGATCTACTCCTGCAACCGCTCTCGGAAATTTCCATTACTTGAGGCAGAACATGAAAGGACAGGATGCGATAGTACATAGAGGCCATATGTTGGATGTCTGTTTGGCACACAGGTGACCAATGCTTTTGGCAACCTCTGTTATCTTTGAAGTCGTTGAGGGATCATCGTCACTCTCACACGTTTCGCTTGAATGTGCACTGTAATTGCAAATTGTTCACCTTGCTGTTCGCCCAGTAAAGTATTCTTTTTGTTGAAGTGCAGTACACTCTGTTGAACCGCTAAGTTGGATGCCGGCTTCTGGCACCATCGAACTTTTTGGGGCATCCTAAAAATTCCAGAGCAACTAGATACACCTCCAGGATTTTTAAAAAGGTCCTCAAGTCTCGGTGCCTCTGGAGTAAAATCCCATCCAAATCCAATTTCAATATGCTCTGCCAAACCTGGACTGTTCTTAGGATTTTTCTAAAAAGCGCCGAGAAGGATATCCGATGCACCCTGGCCAGCTCTCCACCTCTGTCCCCTTATCCAAGTCCTCAGAAGACCGAAGTGATAAGAGTGGAGAGTTCTCCCACTGTTCGTTTATTCCGCTGCCAGTCAGAGTACGCGATTGTTTTTTTCAATCCTCACAATGCTTACAGCTTTTGATTAGAAGAGAAACACTTCCCTAACTCTGCGAATCCAATTTTAGCAGGCGGAGTGGAACAATTTAAGACCGACATGATGGACTACACGGAACTCGCGATAACAGTCACTTACTAGAAACGAGGCATCCCTTACTGAATGTTCGGTTCTCTTCCCCAGCTTTCCTTTGATAACAGTGCTCTTAAACAAAAAATTCAGTGAAAAATCTTACGCTTATCCGCGAAAGTCATCGGCTTTAGTAGTAATCGTCTCTGCTGTCGTCGACGTGTTGCTGAGCAGGGTGAAGTTGTAATCACTGTATCTGCGTTCACCCTCTTTAACGGCTTATTTTGCAGTTGTTTCGCATTCGCTGATATTGCAGACTGTGCTGCTGGCATCAGTGCTGAAAATAACATTTATTATCATAGTGAAATCAAAAATCATTAAATACCGTGAATAGATTGAGGGATTCATCGTTTCCATGTCTCTTCTTCGCGTTCAATGAACAAGTTTTCTTATAAAATCAGCCGCCCACACCAACAAAAGTCGTTCCACCTACATTTGGCCGACTATGCAACATTCAAATGGCCTTCATGCAGTAACGTCCACCTCAGCAAACTTGCACTTCGGAGACTTTTCATGCTGCTGTTGTCTATGTTGTTGCAACACTGCATCGTCGCCTATCATGTCCACATGTACTGCGTATTTGTTCGCCCATCCAATAGCTTTATTCACCAACCACAGAAACTATAGTAATGAAAGGCGGTTCCCACAGTGTTGATGCCGTCCAATGATGTCAAAAAACTTGTACACAAATCTTGAACCATAACCGGTCGAGTACAGCTAAAATCTAGCTTTTTGCGGGTATATCTTTTCTTATTCATTCTAGATAGTCGAGTGTGATCGGTTGAATTGAGCCTTTTTAGCGCGCTTTTCCACTTGGCTTTCTCAATTCATTTTCTAAACCAGCCTTTCGACCACCCGCAAAAGGGTGGCCAGCCGGAACGAAATCAGTTCCTAGAGACTTTCGATGGACTCGGAGTACACCCTGCAACAAAAATAAATACCTGCAGATCACTGTAGTGCATTTGAGCAGTTCATAAAGAGTGCATAAGTAAAGAAACATACGTCCGCCTTCATGTTTCTTAACTGGTTGAGCGTTATCAGCAGCGAATGTTTTGCGCAGCTTCAAGTTGGATTCCTCAGGTTCATTGGTGGCGACACTCTCTACCGTCGGCTTCAGCTTTTTCGACGGCCCATTTTTCATCCGCGAAGTTGATAGCTGGAAACAGATTCAGAATCGAAATGTAATAGGAGGAAAGAAACTTTCGAGGAGAGGAAGAAAGGGGAATATGTGTAACGCCTTTTAAAGTAATTACACTGTGAATGCTGGACGAGACGACGGGGTCGTATTACGAAAAAACATCCTGGCGGTAGAAGTCATTCTTCCCCCTTCCTCTCCCATAAGAATCATCCTGAGCCAGCTTAGAAACACTGCAGTCGATCAAGCGACTCTTCAAACGCGGCAATAAACTGAAGCCAAAATGCACACGGCAGGAAGGCACAATAAGTGCTTTTTGCAAGTCAGCCAAGGGACTAGCGGTTGCAGTAATGTTAAAAGTAGTACTCAGAAAAGACTCAATAACCATAAATAATCACTTAACACTACACAGCAGTAGAGCAGTTAGCAATATATAATAAGGAAATCTGCAGTGAGCAGTTTTTCCGAGTATACGACCTCTTCAAAGCAATAGCTTGCTTGCAAATTACCATATAAACTGGAATTGCAGTCCTCTTCTTCCTTGCAACACCAGTGTCCCGATCTTGCATCACGGCTTCTTCATGTTCTCGTTGCAGTGGTTGCGGCAAGTCGATGAGTAGCTTTACTCTGTGGGGTGGTACGAATATCCCATGCTTATCAGCACATTGAAAATAGACGACACCTAAGATGAGAGCTTGAGAGTAAACTGACTTCAGAACATTCGCTACAAAAGTCATTGACGTTTGCAAGGCACAATCGAAGCACTTGTCATATCACAATTCAAAGTTTACGCTCCCCATCACTGAGCAGCTCATCTCAAGTTGACTTCAAAAAAAAAAACACCAACGGTCTACGAAATATATTCCTCCGACTAATAGCAAGTTTATTTTCACAAGCGATAAAAGCACTCAACAAATATCCTTCTTGCAAACACGTTTACTAAGCAATTTAACTGGTTCAATTAGAAAAATTTCGATGCATTTTTAAAGAAAAATGATTCATATTTACGATCTTATCGAAGAGCACCATCCATTTGTTGAAACAATAATAGTGAAATATCGTCATAACGTAGCATTAGTAAGATGACGAATATTGCTAATTGATAAAAAAGTTATTACGACTAATCGATGGATCTGATGATAAAAAATATTTTATTTCGTTAAAAACATCCAAAAAATCATGTTTCGGATTGAAACATCTGATGATGCATCTCAATCGTATGAAATAATCGCATAATTGGCAGCAGTTTTGTTACAGTGTTTTGTTAATTTAGAAAGAAAGAAGTTTAGTCTAGAACAAAATATCATAGATTGTAACACAAAACGATGAAGCGATTGACTGCTGTGCAAGAATCTACGATTCAGTCCCTCTCTCAAGTGGGCTTTCGACGATTTTCGCCTGCTGCTTTCTGGAAGCTGATTTCGATCTAACCGGAAGATAATAACCTAGCAGTAGTAGCAAGAGTCGTCCTTCATCGTTAATTACCTACGGGGCTAATTATGCTATTACACTTTTTATGAGTGCAACACTCCCTGTTTAGAAAAAAACTCGAAATTTGAGAGCCGCCTTGTAGAGATCCATCAAAAATGATAGGAATGAGAATTGCTAATAACCACTCGAGCTGAGATAGCAGCAAAGTCGGCGACATTATGGACAAGGGAACTAAAACGGACGTAGTCTTCTACATCATAATACAGTGGTTAACGTTCAGAATGCGTTGGTATCCAAGACCGGTCTCGGAAAGCCAACGCCTGGGAAGAATATCAATCTATCAAAATATATATCAAATATGACTGCAGTATCAACGTATCAATATATCAAATACGGTAGTATTGCTGGATTTGCCACAACCGTGATAGATTTTTCTAGAACCAGATGCGGTAGTGGCCTATCATTTTGCCTACATCCTTGTTGATCATACCCGCCCACATATCTGTCATTGTCGTAGCGGAATAATATATAGCAGTCTGTGATTGTCATTCTAAGTGATCGCGGTTTCATCGGAACGGTAACTCGATTAATCGCTCGGCGGCTCAAGCATAACAGCTGCATTCCGCATATCGATGGAGAATGAATAATGAAGGGGCTATTAGATTCTCCATTAATGATAGAATAAAGAACATTCGTTGAAAGCAATGAAGAGATAAACATGTTGCAAAGGCAATAGTGGGAGCATAACGATAGTAAAGCAATGAATAAGTGCCTCAACGTGGAGATTAACGAATACAAAAACGATAAGCCTGTGAACGGATGTGGGCAACACATTCGCATGAGTGATTAATGAGAGGCGAATTGGTGGCAAAAATTGACTCATTTATGGAAATGAAATCGAAAAATCTTTTTCCAAATAACAGAGATAACTGAATATTGTTTGCATTAGGGAACTAAACAATACCTTCGTAAGTGCCATTGTGTCGACCCTGCGGCAGATCAAGCTCAACTCCACAGAAGATACCCTCCTTGCCTTTAATAGAACCCACATAGCGAAGTACACCGACACCAATTTTCGTAACTACAACTCGTTTGCCTGTATCCTGCCTTACTATGACATCGTTGTCACTGTTGTCACTGATCGGCTGGAATGATTAACTATTACCGTCAACGTTTTACGCGTTATCGACTCCAACCATGGAACTTTGTTGGTTGACACCATTTCAATAACTTCGGTAATAAACTGATCATCAAACATCCAGGTACCATTCGTGAGCAAAAATGTTGGAATACACAGTCAACGAAATGTCACCGTCGGGTGGACAGAAGCGCCGTTTGAAGAAGTTAAGCGAATTAGCGTAACGTTTTGTATTCCTCATAAAATGCTCATCCCTCCACTTATATCCAACATTTATATTTTCTAAGGAATGCTTTTAATAGCAGTGATTAGGTTAAAACAACATTATATTCCCAGCATACAAAAACGCCTTGTATTTGACTTCCGGCTCAAAAAATTCTTGTTGGAAAAACACACTCACACTACCTCACATACCGATAGCAACCCATCCACCAAACACTGACAGGTTGCAGTCGATATGCTACTAACTAGTGGGGTGATCTCGAAGCAATTTATTCTGATCCAATAACGGCTTTAACTAATGAGAATTAGTGACAATTCGAACATACCGAACCAAAACGTATAGAAAACTATAATGTTTCGGGTTGTTTGTAGAGATTTTAAAAGAAAGAGTCGCTTACTGTTGAGGTGTGGGGACTTGACTGGGAAAGCCACTGTGCTTGGAATGAGGGCCATCCTGAACGAATATTACTGCTAAGGAAGAATTCGTCGTGTTCTTCATCTGCACCCGAGTCAGGGCTGAAAGGTATCTTCATGGCACGACTGCTCTTCTCAAGACCTCGTTGCCGCTCGCAGGATGATCCATGCCTCACTGCGGGAGTGGAAATACCGTCGCTGACAACTGGAAGATGCTCGATGCCTATCAGTGATTCCTTCAGCACAATCGTTTCGTTTACTAAACAGTATTCCTTTGACTCAGATAAACTGTCAGCTAAGAGAGAAATTTCTTACCCTTTATTGCTTTTGCTGTCCTCTTTAATGTCATTACGATAGTCTAATAAGACCAATGCGTTGGGATGAATTCCGTCAACGCCAACAGCGTCAATGTCAAGCTAAGCCCAACAGAATTGGGACAGAGCAGTGGCAAGGTATCTTATATCCAGTTAACTTTCTTTTCTTCGATTGCAGGCAGCGCAGAATCTCGTTGATCCGAAAGCAGTTTTTTAAAATTTATGACACTAATAAATTTCATATTCGATCAGAGTGCATATTCCCCGATCGAATACGACAAACATATGAAAAAGCATTCATAACGTTCCCAATGGGCGCGTTGGATCTGTGCATTTTTGAGTGCTTCACTCAATCACTTTTTCGTTTCGGCCATGAGGTCACAATAAATGTTCATTTAATAATGGTCCCAACACATGGTCAACTCCCATCCTCCAAATTTGTCATCAAAGGCTAAGTCCATAGAATCTACATGGAAAAAAATAACGCAGTATGCATCGATAAAGCGCTTTACGTAGAACTCACCTACCAACTAAGAAAAAAGTGACAATTTTACGTAGAACTCACGCTGCGGATTTGACACATCATCGTCGAATATGAACAGATCCTTAGGGCATTCGATCTCTTCTAGCAGTTGATACCGCATATCCTCATCTGCCTGCAAAAATTTGCTTTGTTTGCTGTGCTATGCTCTGATAACACACATCCAACTGCTGGAAGATCAGTGATCCTAAAAAATAACGTTCAGCAGAGGATGCCCATGTGCAACAACAGCTGTAAATGGTAATCATTGTTGGGTCGTCAGAACCTCGGATGAAGATGGAATAGATTTTGAGCTGGAAGCAGCTGAAATCTTAAGGAGCAAAAGTTGGACACCAGAGAAACCCAGCCCAACTCCAGTCCTCCCCTCATTTTTTGTGCTATGCAATGCTCATATGGATTTCAAACCAGGCGTTCCCCTTCCTAAGCTCTCTCGACCATCTTCTAAACAAAAGAAAATAACACGCTTCTGGGGAACTGTCAAATAGCGTGATGCGAAGCTCCCGTCCACTTATGGGACGGGTCCCCAATCAGGGAGCAATTTATCAACTTTATTCGAAGTACCCGACCGACAAAATCGCTCTTTTACAAGATCTGCCATCCACAATTCCCTCTCCGCACGACACTACTGTCGATAATGTGGACCGGTTTTCGAATACCATATTCCGTTAGGCGAAATAAAATGGAATTGAGTTGGCAACTTAACGAACCGATGTTCGCAACAGTTGCTAAATTTATGCGTTATTATCACAAAACAAATATGAGAGAAGTGATTTTCTTCGCAGGCAGTAAGTAGTGCTTTGAATGAAAAAATGATTGGCCTACATTCTATTGAAGTATCTTCTGAAAAACTTCCATTACACCATGTGTTGAAACCTCCTAAGAGTAGTGATTTTCAAAATAGTCTCCATGCTTCGTCAAAAAGTTTCAAAAAATTACACCTGAGATCACTACTAGCTTGTATGCCTCCAAATCGTCATCGAGTTTCATAAGAATAAGTTTCGAAGCTTTGGGAAATGCAGCTTTCCAAGACTCGAAACTCTTGACTCCTGAGGCCTCTCGTTATATACCGGTTAGACATAATCCATACGCACATTCATTCTCTTCAAACCATTGATGGATCAACTTCACCTCTATTTCCCGGGCCTCAGGTTCTCCTTCGCCCCCTCCCCCTCTAGCAGTAAAAGGAGAGGGGAGGGGAACGGATTTCCCAAGTGGATATAATTTGTGAGTCGTAATCGTGTAGCGAAAATAAACTCATCCATGCAATCTAAGCTCATCCCCCTTTCATTTGCAAATTTCGAAGGTGTAAACACTTATATCAAGCAGTTAAACGATAGCCAGAAAGATGTTTTGCCCCTAGCACATACACATTATTAAAAACCGCCGTGACCCTCTCCCTCCCTTCCCACCTCACAAAAGCTGAAAGGGACTTTCCCCTTTTCTTTCGTATGAAAAGGTAGAGTGGCTTCCCCTTACGGCTATTAAAATGCTCTCACTCCTTTCTATATGTGAAAAAAATTCATCTCCCTTTCGCTGTGGAAGAGCGCTGTACGTTCCTCTTTTGCACGTATTACATACGTATGTTTCACTCGTGTTTATTTGTGATGCTCATCCTCATTTTGTATTTTTTCGCTCAATTTCTTTTTTTTTGTTCCCCTCCCCCTCACATTTCTTCCGGCAAGCTTCGATTCCCTTTGAAAGCCGGGTTGATCCTTGTGCATATCACTCCTCTCCATAAATGAAGCCAAAAAAAGCCAGAAATCTTTCATTACCGCTAAATTCTATGAGTTTATGCTTGAAAGCTACAAAAATATTGGTTTTATGACAGAAAAAGCCGTTGGAAAAAAGCTCTCCTTGAAACGCAAACAAGCGAACTGTTTCCACTCGGATTTCCTCCAAAGGCGAAGGGAGGGGGAGGAACGGTGGGCCGTAAACAACAATTATAATGTTTCTTTCGAGAAGCACTAATTGAGGAAAAAGGCCTAAAAATGATTCATCCCATAAAATAAAACTTTTCCCACAATCTCGAAAATTGTTTTTCCCGTTACATATGTAAGGTTACAAATTTTCGTAATTTCTTACGGAAACAGAAATTTTTTTTGGCGGCCAAACCAAAACTATAATACTGCAAAAATGTCGCAATATGTGCGTTACAGTACAACTTGATATCATTCACTGGATCATTATTCCATTGCAATATTACACCCATTCAAGCGGAATATTCGATATGAGATTCTCCATACAATAAGAGTTGATGAATACAAGTTGCGATGAAAACTTCAATGGCCGTTTAAAAATCCCTTTGCAAATGCCTAAATGCTATCGAGATTTCACGAAGCTGCAAAATGTGATCCAATATGAATTTTCGAATTTATCGAAGAAGTAGAAAAATAAGTATTGACACTTACAGTGGAGAATGACTCGAGACAAGTCTGAAAGAGCGATCGTTCTTGCCAAGGAGTGTGCCCTAGAGATGTATTACCGAATAGGAAGAAACCGTCGATCTCGTCATATGCAGGCGAGTCAAGAGGAATCGACTCCTTCATTAAAAGGCTGCGCCGCTTGCGTGGGTTCGGCTCTCCTTCGGATGGGCGAAACTCTACGGTGGGACCGGGGATATCGCCAGCTGCAAAAATAAGCTGCATTCAGATATCCTAGCACTTCGGAAGGACACTTCACATCATTCTCGCACAGCTTTGGCTCTAATTTCTATACAACGAAAATCAACATTGAACTGAGTGGAAATCAGGAGAGGGGCATAACGCGCAAACAACGCGAACCTCTCCTCTAACTCAACAGAACGTTCTAAGTTAACATCTTTCGTTGCTGCTGTCGAGATTATAGATACTCAATTAAAAAATCAGATTCTTGCTTGTTTGGTAAACATCGTTCAGGATGTGCAATTCAGACACACAAAACGATATGCTTTATTTAAAATGCAGTTCGTTTTTTCAACACCGTGGTGTCTTACAACGCTGTTATCTAGGCAGAAAAAGTGCTCGACAACTGAGTGGAACGCTCGAAAAGCACGAAATCGAGACGTCTATAATTCGTTGCCGGTCCGTTGAAATTCACTATAATTCAAGTCAACTTGGCTTGAAAATTTTCTACAGCTGCGGAGTGCTTCCAAACGGAAGCAAAGTTCCATTTCCTCAGACCAAGCAAAGATCAGGGAAAACTTTTGGATTCGGAAGCGAGTAGAATCAAAAACAACGAAAGAGTACCACCTATAAGCCCAGTATTTACAGCTCAAATCAAACAGCATCGGTCACAATCATGCACCTTTTCCCCTTCCTCAGTGAGTCCTCAGTCACGTCAACTCTTAAAAATTTGACAGAAGGAAATTTTAGTAATGGATACCACATTTACGTATAGCTGGACATGGTAGAAAACCGTTTAACATTTGCACAGTCACTCCCACGGACAACCATGTAAACGTTGCATAACCAATAAGGAAACAAGAGCAATAAATCTCACTTCTTTTCTATTTCCCACATGTGTTAGAATGTTCTAGAAACCATTCAGCTCAGACGAGTATACCGTTAGAAAAATATAGCCACATGATTGTAGACCTTAGACGCATACTGTTTACGCCATATAAAGATGGTAGTGGTGGACGGTTACGTTCAGCAGTACTGAAAATACGAAAGAGCCAAAATCAATCACCCTGAGGTTGCGATGGGTCGTCATCGAAGACGAAGAGATCTTTGGGACACTCGACTTCTTCAAGCAGCTGATAGTCCATAGCAGCGACCTACATGCACGGAACGATTACTACCTCCACTTACTTGTTCTGTACTATAGGAAATTGCCAAAACGCTAAAAAGTAAGGGTGCGTTTATATGCAAATATAATACACACACATATATATATATATATATATATATATATATATATATATATATATATATATATATATATATATATATATATATATATATATATATATATATATATGACTGTTTTAAATCTAGCAATAACAACGCAACCATCCCTATTCAATAAACTGATAAGCTATATGCGATTCGAGAACATTCCGTAGAACATACGGCCTTTCTTGTATCGCTATCAAATCCAACGAAGTTGGTAATGCCAGTGATCACCGATGAATTACAAGTGGCAAATTTTGCCAGTAATAGCCACTCGAGTGCAAACAAATGAATGTTTCATATTCACAAGCAGTCGACTTGTGAGGTTAAAAAGAATACTTTCGAATTGCACAAAGTCACCAAATGAAAGACGCAGTAGCTAATAAAACTGTACATTTCATTCAATACAGCAACATCAAATATGCAACAAGAGGGTGAATCTGTAACAAATATGCAGTTGGATTCATGCGGGATCCGACCTCTGAGTTACCTATCAACGGTGATAAACGATTGCAGATGGAAAAGAGAATGCAAGTGATGACTCAAAATGAGTTAAATAAACCAGAGACGATATTCGATCACCAGAGAACGAGTAAACCCTAATGAAGTTCCAAAGCAATTGGGAAATTCCAGTAACTCGTCTTATTACCATAGGACGCCCGCACAACGACGAGTAGCATACATACACTGATTAGCAAGCAAGACCGCAGCCTATTTATATCTTCGGCCACCCCCCGAAGACATGGGGAGGTGATAATCCACATGGAGGAGATATTACATCAAGATCAAACAAGTGTGAGCAAACAACTTGCTACACAAATGAAGATCATCACAAATACTGAGATAAGATTCATTTCATCACTCGTTAACGTAGATAACTCAGCAGAAATGTTGAGCACTTTGTTGCTGGATTGCATAAAGAGGTTGTAACAGCGAGTGGGGGAGCGATCAGAGCCATTGGATTATAGCCTGCCGACTCTAGCTTCGATTGCGAAGGAAGATTTCCATTTTCTGCGAAGTTTTTCAACGAATTGTTCTGAACTGTAAAGAAAACTAGGAGAAAAAGTTTCATTTTCTCAATTAGAAAAACTGTTTTACTTCCCCCTAAAAACCGCAGGAAATTCTATTCGTTTGCTCGAATGGCACTAATTTCTTTAAATAGTGGGCTCGCTCATATACCACTGTATAAAATAACCTGCTGATTACTAACTATCAACCACATGCAGAAAGTGCAAACATGAATTCTTCATTAATCTGCAATCTCATTTTCGTATAATTTGAGGGATTCTATTTGAGATCAAGGTCGAGCTTGACGGTTATATACTATGAGGTTACGCTATAGTGCATCGAGGATCTTAACGAACTTGATATTATGGTCATAATCGAGCTGCTCTATGATCAAAATCGTTACAGCACTCGATGCATACATGGTTGATCTTTATGTGGTATCTCCTCCATATGGATTATCACCTCCCCATGCCTTCAGAACCGTAGCCGCAGATAATAAATAAATAGGCTGCGGTCTTGCTTGCTCATCAGTGTATGTTTGATACTCGTCGTTGTGTGGATGTTCTACTGGTAGTAAACGAGTTATTGAAGTTTCTCAATTGCTTTAGAACTTCATTACGGTTTACTCGTCCTCCGGTGATCGAGTATCGTCTCTGGTTTATTGAACTCATTTTTAGTTATCACTGGCATTCGCTTCTCCATCTACAATCGTTTATCATCGTTGATAGGTAACCAGAGGCCGGATCCCGCATGAATCCAACTGCATATTTGTATCAGATTCACCCTCTTGTTGCATATTTGATGTTGCTTTATTGAATGAAATGTACAGTTTTATGCACTATTGTATATTTTGTTTGGTGACTTTGTCCAAGGTATTCTTTTTAACCTTATAAGTCGACTGCTTTTTAATAGGAAACGTTCATTTAGTTTGCACTCAAGTTTTGTGAATATTTCTGACAGTGACTTACTGACAAAATTTGTCATTTGTATTCATTGCTGATTACTGCCACTATCAACTTCTTTGGATCTAGTAGCGATACAACGAAGGGCGTATGCAAAAATCACACTACATTATCATATTTCACTGCACCAATTAGACAAGGAGTCTTTTGTGCATAAATGATGTTAACTGAATGAATTTGCATCATTTTATCTCACGACTATACAATCGGCCCGTCCTTTGTGAGAACTCATAAAATTGTGCTTATCGCTATTTAATTGGCTGTAATTTTTTGCTTCGTTCATTTTTATGATCTTTTAACCGCTTTTAAATATTTCCCATTTATTGTTCGGACTACTTTATGATTCCAGTATTATCCGACTTTATGATGTTGTCCGAATTTGTGATATCGCATTCCAGGACTTAGTATTGCCCCACTTCGTGATATCGCTGGGAATAATCGACTCAGGTATTGAGTTCATACGCCGACCTCCCGAGTTCGGTCTGTAAAAAAATCGTGTTTGCGTAGTCTGCGCTTTTTGCAATCGTTTTTCGCCGTTCCAGGTCATTTAAACAACAGAAAATAGCATATTTCATTGATAGTGTGAACTTCGATAGCTTTTCTAAAGACACTTGAAAGCATTTGGAGGTCTTGTGTCAATAGTATATGAATGTTCTCCGAGTGTTTCCCCAAAATTCACCTCACATACACTCCACTTCTAATCAACTCCAAAAACTGCGAACTTTATGACGGAATTCGTTGCGGAGAAATTTGCAACTCATCTAACGCGAGTTCCGCTTTATTGTTGCTCTTTTCTCTACGATGGTTTTGCCTTTGTTAAGTCGTGCCCAAATAACAGACTTTTGTTACTCTTCGTGAAGATTTTTTCCTTTATTATACTAATAACTAACATACTCATCGAGTAATCAAACTTTACTATTCAATGCGCCTTCATGCTTATTGCATTGCAAAAAACACTCGTCGAAATGGCCTTTATGTTCATTTGTTCGCACTTCTCCCACGCAAAAATAAGTGGCACCATTGCAATTCTTTCGCTGTGTGCATTCTTCGACAACAATATGGCTTGGCCAATTACCTGGACCTTGTTGGATGTCTGCAGAAAACGTGTTTAAGGTTATCGAATGATCTGTGGTCTTTGGTGCACCCGTAATTGATATGCTCCTAAACGGTGATCTCCATTTGCCGGAATTGATAAATGCTGCACGAGAGACAAGAGGAGCGCAACAGGTATAACTGTGAACATTTTGTGAGTTTATACAGAAGCGCAGCGTCCTCAGCCGTTAATTGGCAAGTCGTTAGGTGCAGTACAATTTATGCAATTGAACTTTATGCAAACATGCAAAATGCAACATGGCACAACCGCGAGCTGCACAACTGCTCGAGGTGGAAGGTGGGGGAGGGGTAGAGGAAAGGAGGCGGACCAGTGCTACTTATAAACGCATTCATATACTCAGCGAGGACGGCAATTCATGTATACATATATAAACATATAACAACACAACTCATAAACCTGAGCATTAAAAGCGGTGAAAAATATAACCGCAAAGGGTGCTTAAGCATGAGACGAGCTTATGAGAGGAGAGCGGATAATACGAGACGCGAGGCTTTTTCCGAGAAATAAATAATGAATATTTTCAGCTGAGAAGTCGACGGGAACGAACTTGGACTATTTTAGGAACGAATGATCGACGTTCATAGCATTCAGCTGTCCACCACTCATAAGTTCAATGAAATCATAATGAATTCAAACTTCAAACGATAATAATCACTAAATTTAATAAAAGGAAATGCATTGCAAGCAATCAGCGAGAAGCAAGAGGATTAGATATGGGGATGACTGGGTGCCACGAAAACGGTTTCTAAAATTTCTTAAATTGTTCCTTGAATTTCGCGAAAAGATCAGGCGAAAAGTGTTTGTGATCATTCGATAGTAAGATAATGCGGTACTCAAAGGAAAAAAAAACAATTCAATTCTCATTCAAACGCTAAAAGAAACTGAGGCCTAGGACCGGAATGCCAATATGGACGGAATGGTAATAATGACGGAAACAAGAAAAAAAGGTAGACAGGAGGTGACATCACCTCGTCTCATTAAAGTATATCATTTACTACAATAATATAAAGAGGAGACAGCAAGACGGCGGTGGTGAGAGCAAAAGTAGTGACACATTGCATGGGGGGACGTCTTTGGCGAGCATCCGACTTTTGTGAGGAACGTTTGAGATCGTTACAGGAATTGCGTCACACCGAGATACCACTATCAGTCACCGTGTGCACATAATCACCACCATGAGGTTCACTGGAACGTACCCTGTAATTGGCATTTCTTCAGTTATTCAACAATTCCAAGTTATTCCCACCTCCACCAATCGCGATTTCACAGCAAAACATCGTATCACCTGAAATACTCTCCTCCCTCCACAACATGCGAAAAATGGAACCCTTCTTTTGGATGAAGACCCTTTCTCCCTTTATAATGAATTTCCCTTCTCTTCTTTTTTACCGAGAAAGCGCAACAAACATCCCCTACAAACTTTGTGATAGAAACCCCTTAGTTTATCGAGAAAAATTTGCTTTTTATTTTAAAACTTCTGAGGGTCGGGTCACAACTACAGTTGAAACTTATGTTCATGCGTCTGAAAGGTAGATCTCCATTGTCCTGCAGAGCTTCGTTGTCAATATCCCCAGCAGAAAAACAGATGCTTCTATTCTAGATAATGCGAAAAATCCTTCACCCCGAATAATGCAATCACAAAAGTTTTTAGTGACACCATTGTAACCAGCCAGATTTCCGAAGCTGATCGAACTTCGCTAACTTCAGATTTGAATTGCTTACCGTCGAGCGGATCCTTCATCGTCGGCATCGTGCGGATCATCGAATGAAAGCTTGCGCGGACCACCTCTGCCTCGCGCTGCAAATGCATTCATTCCTAAACAAAGTCTTCATTGCTGTTTGATTGATGAAAATTGAATGACTGCAGATACCATAGTATAATCAGTAACGCTGTCGTTAAGCTGGAATCACCGAGTCAAACGGAACGCAACTCGGATATATCATTATTGACGACTGACGAAATATTTCGAGAAAAAAAAACCGAAGGTAGGCGTTATAAAACGAAGGGAGCAAAATTCTAAACGGTATTTTTATTATCAACCGTCAAGCTCAAGCTTAGCATGGTCACTCGAAGGCAATCAAGCAACCGACTATAAAAGATATGTCGAATACAAATGTGATTTCCTAAGTAATGAAGTGTGACTGAACTGCAGATTGCCATCACTCTACAACTGCCAACAGCAGCAGTATAGCCAGGATTTCATGGCTAAAAAGGAAATGGCTTCAAGTATTCACAGCCCAAGGTGAGGAAGTCTTGAAGTCCATTCCCTCCACCCATGGTATGCTAATGGCTCAGCATAATTCACTGTCCGGCGTGCTGCTGATACAGCTGCCGTCGGTTAATCTGGATCGAAATCCACGGGCCAACTTCAGTGATGTGAGGCTGAGAGTATCACCTCTACGCTACCAATATTTAGATTTTGCACGTTGTCGAATGCTTCACGCATTATGCTTATTTATGACTCCATAAGACCAGTGCTAACTTCAATAAATGTTATATAATCATATCGCATTGCTAAAAAAGCAAAGCATAAACTCAACTGAACTTACACAGTGAAATATAAGCATCCATCACGCTAAAAATTGAAGAAAGCCCTTGCATTTGTTGGGATGAGATTTATTTCAAGCACACTTGCGATATTGTGAATGCAATGCTGCTGATAATAGCAAACACGCTTGAAAAGAATTGTGCTTGAAGAGAAATTTTATTCACTAAATTTTATCGGAATCCATCGCTAATGAGATGTAAAAATCTCTTTTTTAATGGTGCAAAAATTTACATCTCACTATGTTCAGTTGAATTGATAACTTTGAAATGATGAGGAGTGCAATTTTTGGCAACGAAAATAGTCGTCAATTATATATAAACGTTGAGATTTTGTTTTCTTTCCATTTCTGAAGTGGAAAAACTCATAATGGAAATACTTCGTTCGTTTAAAAATATACGCTTTCGCGTTTTGTTTTCTTTGTGAATGTGAATCAGTGAATGCGTTTATTCGCATCATATAAACACCTCAAATTCGTTCGCATAATTCAATAGCTGATTCGTTGTTGAATAAAATATGCTAAATAATTTGCAACGGAATTCATCCATTAACTGATAGATCAATCTATCGTATCGGATGAACAAATGCCAACTAAAATACTTGAAAAGGAAAACATGAATACAGTATTAGATTACAACGTTATGATGTGTTGTTGAAATTGTGGAAGAATGACGTCAGAATACAGAGAGTGAAATTCTGCAATCATTTCTGCCCTCTAAAAGTTGCATTTACATTTGAGGGTGGACGAGAAACGAGTTTACTAAAGCGGGACTTAAGATTGTGCGGACCGATGAATGTGCCCTCGGGTGCGTAGATGGTATCTGCATTCGATCCTGATAATCGACTGCGCCCTTGCTCGAGGTAGACCGACACTATGGAACGCGTGAGTGCATCATCATCTGCCGATCGCCTCATTCGTTCTGTAAATAAGTTTTGTCACTCAACTGTTTGTGTGGGATTCATATATATTCATATATACCTTCAATTTTGGCCCTCATCTTCGGATGCGAACTTTCAAAAATTTCAAAACTCCCAAACCAAAGATTGCAGACAAAAAAAAATAACGCACATCCAAGGGTTTCAGCGCAATCCGCATCAGATAGTTTACCTTACCACACGTTCAGCTAATGAAACTTTTCAAAAAATTTCCGCTTTATTGCTCAAAAAATACTCGAGGTGAAATTTTTTGTTATGCAAAATATTTGCTGCTGCGAGGTTTTACGTTCGAATGGTATCAAAAGAAAATCAAAAATTCACGTCTAAATCGCATTTTGCTACTGTTATATATGATTTTCGAGTTGTGACGAAAGGGTGGAGGGCTCTGGGTTTGCACGCGTATTTTATTAGCGATTTCAACGATACAAGAATGAAACCATTCGTGAACACAATATAAGCAAATAAATTCTGCTTATACGGCACAAGCAGGAATAAGGTACAAAGAATAAGGAAAATAAGAAAGAATGCAAAAATTTTCTAAAAGTGGGAATTAGAAGGTGATTCAACAAGTAAATGAAAGGCAACAACAATATAAAAAGAAATGAGGCCTTTGAGTGACAGTTAGAGGTCTAAACAAGATTTGAGTATCTGCAGAAATCATTTCTGCTGGCAGCTAAACAACTGCAATAGACTAATTTCCGATGCTAACTGATACTTGATTAGGGAAAGATTGTGAAAGTGATCAAGAACTTTAGAGAAAAGTTAGAAGGACGAGTACTAGAGGGGATTTTATGATATGAACATTATTTATTTCATTATTTAGTGCATAGTCTTTCTGCGAGAGTGACATGGAAATGAACCGGAAATATTTCAGAATACTAAAAAAAACGATAAAAAAGACGCTTGCCATGAGCAGAGTAGCTGATTCTAGATGGAAGCACGGAAGATGATGGACGTCCTTCGCTTTGTGCTGGCCGTGAACGGAGGGTTACTGAAGTCTGACGGGCACTCCTATAAATTTCTCCACGCTCATTAGCAAGCCAATGGTTGCACATGCTTTTCATTGATGGTCTTATTTACCACATTGAATAACTCGTAATGAGCATCAATGCCGGTAATCGGCTATGCTCTATCTTCGGTATCCAAAAACACCTGGATACGGCACCTAAATTTCACTTCCCAACTAGAAGAATGAAAAAAAAATCGAAATAGGAACTACTTCTAAGAATGTGCTGTGCTACAAAATGCATGGGTATTACGTTTTTCTAAACAAATGCTCAGAACCAGCCAAAAAATTGATGTAAATCCATATAGTCCATTGAGCTATCCTCATCATTCTTACCCCTCCCCCTCTCCAAGTTTCTTTTGTGAAAAGAGACATCAAACTGCGGCAAGAAAACGTTAGGGCAACACGCTGCACATACTTAAGCTGTTTAGTGCATTTCCCGTATACTGTAAAATGTCAAGTTGAATGAATGCTTTAAGACCTTAAATGCTTTCTACTCCTCCCCATAGAAATGCTTCGTTCGCTCATTATCTCCACCCATGAGACTCTTTCCACAGAAGTGTTTTAAACACCCTTGCTGCAACTTGGGATTACAAATATTTTCTGCTCTATCCTCCCGACTCCTCTGTCAACTCTGTACGGACTCTGCAATATCGTTATTTCCGGAGACTAAATTCAACGTTTTATGATGAAAGAAAAGCATCGACTGGATGTTAATTATAAGTGGCAACTCACAGAGGTGTTGTATCAACTTGTTGTTTGGGAAGACTGTGTTCACCCTCCGAGGTGGATGATTCCATTTCTTCAATCCGATAACGTAACAAATCGTTTTCTTTTAACATCGATTCCGACATCTCGGCATGACTTCGAGCCGAACGCTGCAGCTCTTCATACTTTGATGCCAGCACCCTGCAATAACAAAAATGACTACAAAAAAGTGATGAGGCATCCAGGGAAACCACAGAAACAATCTAAAAAGACATTCTTGGGAATTTACGAGAACCAAACTAATTTGATAGATTTTGCTCTAGAACATCCACAAAAACAATTCACTTAAAAATGTGGTTCATAAATTCTTCTTATCTGAATACCTCCCACAAACAGAGCATCTTCGCACATTTATGAATTCTACATCATTTTTTTACACCAAGGTGACCAAAAAGCCTGCCGAAATAAGCCACTGGAAACGGTCTTGACCGTTTACTTTGAGTGTCAGCTCACGTAGTTGAAAGTGATCTAAAGTAATATGAGTTCTGCGTTTTCAGAATTCAAGGACGTGCAACAGTTGTAATCGATGATCAGCTACCATCGGACCATGGCATGGCGATTCAGGAATCTTGTCAAGGAAAGAAATAAAGTTCTGCAAGGGCGAAGAACAGCACCAATAATGCGCTACCTCTAGTCACCACTTGTGACGAATCACCCTCTGTGGCAAGAATTTCGTCCTCCCTCCCCACATATTCCCGCGCGGAAACGCATAACTACTCGCTATTATGGTATGCCGCCTACATGTCCATGACTTCCACGTCCCTCACCTCAGTACTTTAAATAGCAGATGCCACTAAGAAGGGAAAATGCAGTCGTTCAACATCTGTTAATCTCTCCTTTGATGAGTTATCAATTGTAGTGCCTGTCGGTACTGCTAACATACAAACGAATCATCCGTCTTTAAAATTCACTGTACTCCTCCGTCAATCCTGCACCCCAGTCAATTACTCTGGATAGGGGTAAATTGTTCCCAGACTCAATCTGATTCCCTCACTCTCTTTGCCAGTGCAATGCTTAATAAAGATAGCCACTCCACTTGCATAACAACCACTTACTTCTCGGTGTTCATCTTCTGATCGACAAGCTGTTTGAGTTCGCGTACACGATGTTTTAGCTTACTGATCTCTATATCCTTTGGAGGGATCTCCTCTACCTTTAGCTGCAGCTTCGCATTTATATGCCTCAGTTCCTTCATTTCAGTTGATTTCATTTCAAGTGCAGCGTTCAAGCTGCTAATTTCCTTCGACAGACCCTGTAAATCGCAAATAAGTTGGTGATCGAATAATTTTCGAACGTTCAAATCCGAAATGAAAAGAAAATATGTATAAACGATCAAGGAAACCTAAATATTAATTCAACGGCAAGCATCTTTGTTTCATATACTTAATGAAGATCAATTTCTGCTAAATTTTTGTAGCATTCTTTTCTAAGAATTTCCTTCGGCATAGTAGTGTATACAATAAAAGTGCATTTAGTATAGGACATCTCAAGAACTCAAGTCTAGTAGTCACTATTGTGTCTCGGATGGCGTCAAGCATCTCTGGATGGCGGATTTTGAGCAATTTCAGATGACAACAACTTGTGCGACAAAAACAGCCTTTGTAAAATAGATCTAATTCATTTATAGGTCATCCTAAAGTAATATTGCGACCCATGGTATGAAAGGCCTTCATGAATTTGCATAAATAATGCACTGAAATACTTTTATGACCTGCACAAATGGATTATGAATATCTTCGCAATCATGAAATCTGCATAAATAAGGAAAATACTGCAAGAACGCTCTACTGTTTGCAACTGTACAAGTAGGGGAGGTCACAACATTAGTAGCGAGGAGGCAAAAAATAGTACAAGCAATGACAACAACAATGTGTTATTTAAAGCAGCCAATTTGACTCTCTCAAAAAATTGCTGCCTTTAAAATGCTCAGAAAATGGTCGGACATAATCAGCACCTTAATAGCAAAAAGTTCAAATTTGGGAAAAAAAGAGCCTACAATACAAGATGTGGAAGCATAATTCTATCTTAGTTTGTCTCAAGCTCGAACTCGCATAGAAAATAATGGCGCGTGCAGAATACTAAAACCATGAAGGTGAATAAGTGACATCTTATTCAGTAAAAAGCTTGAAGATTCAGGGGGTCTAGCAGTGATTCAGATACAAAAAAATAACCTAGCCAAATTTCTGTTGACTTTCAGAACTGAACTCAGACTCAGGTCCCGGTTTAATTTCTCGTTGAACTTAACTTTGATTACTGAAGCAATCTACAAGCTATGAATGAATCAGAGTTGCCATCAAAACGGCGATAATATTTTTCGTGACTTACGGCGACTTTTTCGTTAGCATCTTTGCTAAGCGTTGCTTCGAGTGCTTTCTTATCACGAACGAGCTGTACGGCTTGCTTCTCTGCTTCACCTAATTTGCTGTCGAGTGTTGCAATCTGAATCTGATGTGTTCGACTGAGACGCTCAATCTCTGCTTCGTGAATACAGCGTTGCTCCTCCAATGCTTGTTTCATCTCTTCCTTAGTATCCGCCAACTGAAATTCCACAAATTCTTGACTTTATGCTTTCATAGGAAGCCGTTTGCTGCTTCCACTCAATCGCTTAACATGATCTAAGCTTTCCTTCGAACGACTTCGATTCCAGCTTGTGAAGCCAATATTTATTGCGTTAACCCTTAAACCTATGTTCAGAGGCAAAGAACCCTCTATCCTTCATTATCACTGGATAACAAATATGCTCAAAGCAGATGAAAGTGACGTCAGAGAAGGAGGCGAAACGAAGGCAGTGACTTGACCCAAGGAGTCAGCATATTTATCGGCAGAAATCATGGTCCAAATCTCAAGATTTTTAAAGCGATAAGTGCGTAGAATTGCTTTATCAGCATCCGAGCACTGTTTCAACGAACCTGGCTGACCCCAATTCGACACCTTATGAACCGTGGATGCGAAAATTTTCGGATTAGAAATAAATACTCCTGGTAGGAAATCTTTGGCTTTATACTTAAATACTTCGTTTAACGTTAAAAGATTTGAAGAGTTTGACAGGAGAGAAGGCAAAAAAAAGTAGCGAAATATTAGCATAAATTACTTGTTGAACCTAACATTAACACTACTCATTGATCTTTAGCAAAAAAAAACAGCATTGATTCCCTCAAAAAAAAAAAAAACAAAAAACAACTGCACCCTTTCAAAAATCATCTGATAGCACAAACGCTCGCTTAAGACATATTCTAAAATAAAACCAAGAACTTATCCCTTTCGCAACCCTTCCCTCCACCTGTTTTCCCTTCCTTCCTCCTCTGAACTCTTCCTAAATCTATTATATCTTTCCAACATAACAAAATTAGTTGATGTAGAAAGATAGATGTCCATGAGTTCGATGTCACCTAATAAACACAAGTTTTAGAGCTCACAAAGTAGCACGTATGATGCCATCAAACGTGCCGCGTATAATTAACAACCGTGACCTTGACACGTTGCCAAATATTTACAAACCCACAGCAAGCTGAATGACGATTGCCTTTTACGTTGCAACATGAAAGATGTTACTGTCTTCATGGGTATAAATTGGAACTCAAAGAACAGCAAACGAATACTCGAATACTAGGCTTAATTACAATCAAAAGTTAAGACGTCATCGAACTCGTACTTAGAATTGATTCATCAATCAAGTGAAACGAGCTTTTCTTTTTCTTTCAACAAATTACGATTCTGTCAATCATATGGTGGAAAAAAGTTTCTAGATTAAAGCGTAACATTAAAAATATATTGAATAAAGCGGAATAAAATTTCGTCTTTTAAAACTTTTGATTTAAGGAATTCGATCACCGCGGTATTATTGTCGATTGAAAGGTAAACCACAGAGTAACCAAACCAAATATTTAAAGAGCAAAAGTAATTTATGCAATCAACTATCCATTTTCACTTCATCCCAATGCAAGCACAAAGCTGATAATATTCGAATGATTCACTTAACCTTTGCTTGCATATCGGATCCATTTGTTACAATCAAATACTGCACTCACTTTTTGAGCATATTAAGCCTTACGCCGCTTTATGTTGTGATTTGTGACGATCAGTGGTTAGTACGTTCCTGTTATATCTCAACAGTGATTCTTTTTGCTACTACGGAAGACTGGATGCAAGCGGAACACTATTTCGAACCTCAGCTAACCTTCAACAACATATTATATTTGCTATGAGATATTTCTGATGAAGCCGACTCCTATTTCCAAACAGACTCAATCATCGATTTCTGTAAGATGCAATGGAATGATCAGATCGCTGATATATAGGTACGATGCCAAGAAGCTATATCCTTATCGATACAACAATTATTAAGTAAGTTGGTACACGATGAAGAGATGTTAATCGAGAATCGAACGGGGCAATTATCCGGGAACACGTTAAGGAAGCAAAGAAAAATCAGAAAGGCCAGAAATCCACAGAGAGATTCATAAAGTGAATATTTGACATACCTGTTTCTCATAGCGTTGCTGAATAGAATTGATCTCCTCTTGATGTGTGCGTGCAACTGTAAAAATGATCGTAATTAGTGGTACAAAAGTGACCACATACAGTAATACACTTAATGGAACCACAGATGGGGCAATATATGCACAAATAATAGCACATATAGAGGAAGAGGAAAATAGTGAAACGAATAAATAGGGAATAGGCATAGTAATAACCGCCTTCTGACAGCGAAGCAATTCGGGTAGTGCACAAAGAATCACCATTCCGATAGTCACAACTTGCTGAGGATGAGGCTATCAGATTTGCAAAGCACCGCTTATAGCAGATCAAAATAACAATATCGATTAATCTTCTAGGTAGTCGGCTATTACTGTAGCGCTCTTTACAGCGATTACAGTATGACGCTACCCACAGTAATTATTCTTCAAAATGCTCTTTCTTCAAGAATCACCACACAATTTGTCATCAACCTTTCATGGTGCCGCTAATCATTCGGCACTGATAATCGTTTCAAATAAGTAGGTCGATAAGTAGAAGCAGAATTCAAGCTCCCATATGCAATAGCCTGTTGAATAAGATGATGACTTCGAGGAGTCACAACGATCAGCAATCACTCGTATTTCATAAATGAGTTATAAACAAAGTAGGTGATATCTTCTTTTGGGTCAATCAGAAACAACCACGCACAACGATTGAAACTAGAAATACGTCAGGTTGATTGGATGTTTGTGCCGTACAATGCTCGATTCTCGTATACGCAAAAGACAGCTAACTGTCAACAACAACCGAAGTTCACGTAGTACGATTGGATACAGAGCACGACCTCTCCGAAATAGCAGAAAGCACCACAACAGATTCCCTTCGATGGAAAATTAAGTGAAACCTCAGAAATGAAAGTTCCTCTCGAACAGAAACTTTCGAACGCGAATGTTTTTGATAATCGAGTTCACAAGCGAAAATCAGCGACGACACCGTAACGTAACGAGCATCGACGATACAATGCGATGAACTGTGCGATCGGTGATGGAAGAGGGGAGGAGTAAACGAAGAGGTGCCGACAACATTCGTTAGTAATCAACGTACGGAAAATCATCTCGTTGTGAATCTCAGAATTCACACGCAGACAATTAAACAAATCGAAGAGGACAACTAGGTTTGCTGAGAAGAATGCACTTAAAGTTTGCTGAAAGCTCTCTGCCCACTTTCACCGAATCAGCTTATTCGATCATTCGCAAACATCAATAAAGTCTCGTTGCACGCTTCGTTGATTATTTTATGGAGTGAGTGAATGGAATAATTCGATCATAGAATGAATTTCCGATTTTGTTAACCCCAAAGGGTTATCTATTTAAAGAACGAATTTATTTGAAATTTCATTGTTAATCCACTATTTTTGACGGTGAAATCAACTTTATGCATTCGATAATTGACTAAACCAGATAATATCAGCAACATTCGTCGTAACCCATCATCGGTTTTATATATCGTCATCGCAATTCATGGCATCCTGTGACCGGGTAATTACGACAT
Organism: Baylisascaris procyonis; assembly: GCA_037389465.1. Lineage (NCBI taxonomy): Eukaryota > Metazoa > Nematoda > Chromadorea > Rhabditida > Ascarididae > Baylisascaris > Baylisascaris procyonis. Next base: position 1,180,473 of record JAZARR010000154.1, on the reverse strand, counting down.
TCAGACAACGACACCGACACAAGCATTCGATCCTGCTGCGGCATGCATGTCGCCCCACATTGAATCTTTTAGACATTCAGCGATAATGTCCTTAGAGATTTGTTTCATCAGTGCACAAACTATGCAAGAAGCATTAAATTATCCATTAGCAGCCTGTATACTGCAAATGCCATAGCAGCAGAATGTTGAACGATGTGGAGATGATACAAGTCGACGACTCTTTTGTCAAATGACTCTTCGATTCGTAGAGGGCAAAACAAAATCAACAAGAGTCTATACCTATTGGTAACGATCATCTACGATCGAAATTTCGGGATTCAAATAGCACCCACAAAGAATATAAAGCAATACCTATAGTAGATGAAACAACTACATAACAACTCCAACTTAATCTGCTGACTTAATAAACTTATCTATCAACTCCCCCTTTTCAGGTGCTTAAAAGCTCTCTGATCATATACACAAACGGATAGAAGAATCGTAAATTCTTTAACTATTCTCGTTTTCTAGTCTCTTTCTCGTTTCAGTAGTTGAGAAATAATGTAATGAATAATATTTCAAATGAAAAAATTCGCTTTTCGATAAAAGAAATTTTATGAACGCTGAAAGATAGTAAATCGCTCAGCAAACAAATGAAGAAGCACAAGGTTAGATTATAGAAAAGATAAAAATTGACCGAACCATTTTCGAGATGTCTGGAATGTTCTGAACCCAACACTGACACCGCTCGTTCGTATTTCTCCACCAACGATGAAAGTCTTCGCTCTAAATTTCAATACGTATATTATGTTTGTTTTTCTTCAAGCAAATATACCATTGAGCCATAAGAAATATGAATATGCATAAGCTGGAAATACTTCGAGCTTAAGCAAGTACCTCAAGTTCCGGAAAATACCTCAAGTTCCAAGACACGTCAAATTTCAGAAAGTGCACCAAGTTGCAATCCTAAATTCAAGTCGGTATGTGGGCGATCGACTGAATATTTCGCTCTTCAGTTCGAAGAGTTACTGCACGATTGCATTATACTAGCTTTGTCACAAAGACACACTAGAAGTGCAAACGACATCACCATTCCCTCTCCCTCCTTTCATAGTGAATGCCTATAGAAATTTTTTTCTCATTCACATTAATTAATTATTACCATATCACCGCAACAAGTTTAGGGCGAAGAAAACTTGCTTCAAAAAATTCCCATCCACTGCTACCTTTTCATTTAGAGATAACACACATATAACAAAAAATAAAGTAATTAGAAATGTTTATTGGGTAATAAAAGATATTAGAGGGCGAAGAGAACATAAGCAAAAAGTACCGTTAATTCTATTAAGTTTGGAAAGCCCAACTGCATTACGCTAAAGCCAAAGCAGTCATCGACAAAGAAGGGAAGGACGCTAGAAGAAAATAGAAGAAGAGGGGGAGGGAAACAAATAGAAATATGAACATGAAGACTGCAGCATCTAAGAAATCAGCTTCCCAGAGTAATAGAAGGGTCGATTTCCTCTCAGATGGGCACAGTGTGACGTGTGATTGTTTATTCGATACGCGAGTCAATCATCACCCGATAGTGGTGGTCAGTGGTCAGTGGTCATTCGAGGTGACAATCATCAAGTTGAGCAACCAAAACGAAGAAAGACCCCTATCACGTCTCGCTCTCTAAGTCACGTCATGTCTATATTAACGGGGCAAATTGCCGCTTATCTGCGAATATGCTCACCTAATAGTGAAATGCCTCCACTATGTCGTGCAACACATAAATAAATGGATATATACTTATGCGATAAGATAACTTTAAGCTTAACTATCTACATTTGTAGAACATGAAAAAACTGCAAGCAAATACTCGTTTGTTTAGATTAAAGCACTTTTGAACGAATCCTCGCCACTGTCATCAGATGTTATCCTCATAGCGTTATTTTATGAACATCATCTATAGTGCCACAATGTGTAATAAACGAACTTTATAACAACTGCTTTCCAATAAAAATAATTGACATCAACGTTATCAGAAGTGTTTTTATACAAAACGCACAATGCTATAGTAGCGTATAGGAATGGGCTAAATTTCTATTGCATAAATTGCATATTTCATTGACTATTTTTATCAATACACAATAACACTTTCTGTATTTTCTTTCCCATATCCTTCAAATTTTAATTTCTCCCATAATTGTTTCAAAAAATATAATATTTTCTTAAGAAACCTCAGAAGTATATTTGCATTTAAATGAACATATTATATTATCTTATGAGCATATAAAATGATCTTCAACAAATCGAATTCCTCGGCTAAGAAATTAAATTATACAGCACTAATATTATACCGTAATAATGAGTACTTTTACGACAAGAAAAAAATTTCGTTATTACGGTAACCTACTTGTAATGAAACAATAATATTTCGCATAAACCAAAGTCGTAAAATGAAAGGAAACTGCAAACGATAAAGAAATACTCGAAAAATTGTATTCGGAGACGGCAAACGATCAATTAAAATACTTGACGAATTCCACATCGCAATGTTTATTCATCTTTTTTTAGAAACTTTTCACACACGTCGACGATTTTCGTCTTTCAAACGAACTCGTTTAAAAAATATCCATATTGTCGACTCAATTAAACTTCACAAGTTTAAAGAACATGCTCACTTAGCAGAAGGCAAACAGAAAAAAGTAAAGAGATAGAACAAACCTAGATCGTTTTTTCCGTTTGAAAGAGCGCTGATTTCATTTTCAGCCTAAAAAGAATTATTAAAATCAATAATGTATGAAAAATCGGCCGAAATAACAACTTTAAAGTCTCGAAATTTAGTGCCAATAAGGTTATTCCAATAACCTAAAAAGTCTGCTTTCCCAGAATCTAAAAAACTTGAAACTAGTACAATACAAAATTTGCACGTATTTATTCTTGCAGAATAATGCAAAATATTGCTATGATTGCATTCTTGTTTAAATTTGTGAAATGCATGAAGAATATATTTTTATATTTCTATATTTTACACAACTAAATGCTCAAACTGAAATTTCTAAACATAAAGAAAAAACGGCGTTTCACACGACAACGATTAACTGTGCAAGAGGGAAACGCGCAACTATTAGTGAGAATATTTTTGCATATCATAAGAAGAGAATGAAGTTCGAGCAAAACTATGACAAATATGAGGGATATTTCGTTGAATCATTTGATAAGGAATTAGGAATGAACGTCAAATTATAGAGAAACCTTTTGAAGAGCGTATTTAAAAACGATTGCGAGTGCATCAAATCCACGCACGGCTGCATTGAGACGCTTCAGCTTCAGTAAATCTTCTGTAAATAACCATTATGCACTCAGTGTGAATGATGTCCAGTAAAATATTCAATATACCAATGTTTCTTTTTTTGCAATTTCATTCCATTAGAACGTACCAATGGGGTATCCTGGCGTATAGCAGAATAACGGATGAAATATAGAGAACATTCCGTTTTTAAAGTTACTTTCAAGGAAGAAAGCATGCAATATTTTAGAGAGCGCAAGATTAAGTGACATATTGGATGCCAAACTTAATGCCTCAGAAAAACTGCATCATACATTTCAGCTACTCCCTTCCCTCCCCCCTCATAGCTTAGTAAACTTTACCTCTCCACTTCCCCTAACAATAAACGTTACTGTACTGTTTTTAATCCCTTGCAAGTCACTGAAGCAATGCTCCATTGCGCGGCACTTGCGTTCGTATTTGGACATCCAATATCTTCAACCGACGAACTACAAAAGTTATGATCACTATATTTGGCAAACATGATTAACACCATAGGATGAAGATCTTTGTTAACAAGTTCATTTCGATTCCACCACTTTCTATAGCAGCTAACGCTTGCTAGAAGTGCCATAATGTTTCCTAATGAAATTGTTTCTGCAAATGATCGGCAGTAGCCCGAAAACGATTTTGATTGGCTGTGGATTCAGATGACCGATTAGTTTTGCAAAGCATATTTCTAGGCGTTTTATTTTCCTGTGTTTTTAGATATATGGATGAATCTGGTAATAACAGACGGGGATTCAAAAGCGCAACTCGTTGTTACCCTTCCAGACGCCTGAATTGAGTCAACAAGGCGATAAGCTAAGTTCGACTGCAGAAACTCACATGCTGTGCCAGATCCGCTAGGCGGAATTCCTCACTCGCCACGGAATTCCTATGAGCACAGGAAAAGCATATGAAAATCAGAAGCTCGAATAAATGACATACGGGGTTTCTGAGTGGTAGCAGTTTTTGTCGGTGCATGCCGTGGAGCGTTAGATGGTTCCGCGAATGATGAAGTAGGAAATACTTTCTTTGTCACTACAATAAAATGATACAACAGATATAAATAACTGAATCACTTAATAAGCTATGATTTTTGCACGATATCTGCACTAGAAAATAACTGCAAACCATATGTGCTAGCAATTGCGAAGATGTTGCGCGCAATATGTACCACTTATAGATTTCCAAGCAAATATTTAAATATAGAAAATATAACTTAATATTAGAGTAAGCTGAGGAAGTCGTTTTCGAAAAATGCACTCAGTCAATAACGAACCTCAACTCCAACTCAATGACTTCTAATAGTATGGAGCAAAAGTCGCATTCTTTTATCAATCATCTGCATAGGAGTCAGCCCTAGAAAAAATGCGACATTTCACCTTCAACTACTCAATCTTTAATCCATTCATCAACGAGAATAACGAATGTAGTACCCCTCAGCTGACGCGAATCGCAGCTAATGTTACACAGTTATGATAAGCCTTAAAACGATAATATGGGTGGTTGTAACTGAAAGCAGATAAGAAGGGATCTAATCACTATTATTTCCTTTGGCTAATGCATCAGAGAGATATGATTAACTCAGTAGCTTTTGCAAAAAATAAGAAAGAAACTTATAGATTCAAACATAGTGTGTGAATAAAGGCGATCATCTGCTCAATTCAATTTATTTCGAAAAGAAAACAGATATTTGGTGGATGACCGTATAAGTTTGTATAAATACTGTTAGGAATCAGCAACCTTTTCCGTTCTTTTAGTGTAAATAATCCATATCATTCCCATCACTTCTAATATGCAATACCTTGGCGTTTAGCACTTTTCGTTAAAACTCATAAATTATGTTCTTCAAACGAACATTTCGATTTGGCGGATGGAGTAATCGGTGGTATTTGTCGTTGTGAAGTAACTGTTGACGAGTTATCGGCACCTTTTAGCGTATCGTGCTTTTTTGATGATTCAGCGTTTTTCGCTGCAAAATGTTTTTGCAGAAAGAGGCCACCAACTTGTTGTCAGTAATGAGTATATTATAGGTGAAACAAAAGAATAGCAAATGCGCACGTCAGTAAGCATTACTAGTGCTTTAGGTGAAGGTGTATAGTGGACTTTTAGATTAGCTGACTATAAGACTAACATAATAACACGCTTACCTAGGATTTGGAGGACTTGTGCGAGCCTAGGACCTCCCTATGATTTCAAAAACAATTCCGTCACAAGTTATGACAGTTCACCAGCACTAAGCGTTTGCTATTTCATGAATGGACGTTGGTATTTTTCTTTTTCATTTCAAGAAATTTCTCATTTCCTTTCCAACTCATTCTATGATGGCAACAGAATTTGTTTGCTTCGAAGAAGGAAAGTGGCGAACATTCCATTAGATTTCAACAGCTGCGGAGAACCGATACTGAAGGCAGGTAAAATATGATTTATTGACTTATAAGAAAGTGAACTGTTTATAGGAGAGCAGCTTGGCAATCCAAAATAAACCAAACTAGTCATCTATAAACCAACAACCGTCTACAAAATCCTCGCAGTTTTAAATCGCATCTTTAGGAAGCATTCCAACGAAAACAAACGAAAACAGAAAATCCTTACGTTTACTGGGAAAGTTCTTCGGCGGTAGAAGCGACTGTCGTGGTTTTGGAGGAGGTCGAGGTGTAGCTGGCGGAGGTGGCGGTGCGATCCGTGTGCGTGCGTTCACCACCTTCAGCGGCTCATTCCGCCGTCGTTTCGCATTCGGTGATACTAATGGTTTAGTTGATTCGTCTGTCGGCGTCATTCCTGAAAATCATACTTAGGTTCCATTAGAACTATATAAAAGTAGGAAAGCTTTCGACAGCCACCACATCCTCATGTCTCCCCCTTTCCCCACACATCGTGTGAAATATCTCCCTATGTTCCACACTTATCAATTTAAGTAACAAATAGAAAATCGAAGTCCTCGCAACAAACTGCTTGATAATAATTAACTTTCAATAATCTTCTATCATCAAAAAAAAAAATCGATCCTATATCTCCAAAAGATTAAATTCGCTCAAATGCAATTGATAGCTTTGAATGTGCGCTGCACTAATCTTTTATTGTATCATGCACCATCTTTTATCTCATTGGTTTCATAACCAAGGAAAGATAATAGCTGTGAAAAATTGGTATGCTGAGAAGTCAAATTTAGTATGAATTTAAATCTCAACAAATAAAAATTCTGAATGCCATCGAATCAAATGAAGTTCTGCCGGACTACAAATGGGAAAATATTTTTAAGATGGGGGACTTGAATGCGCAGTCTCCAATTGCCTCTCGTCTTTTTTGGAGAGAAAAAACGCTATTGGGGCAGCACCAACCAGCAAAAAGTGATTGAAATCGCTACATAGATACTACGAGAGATACTAAAAAAGGGCGGATGCTGACGCAAGGCCCATAACAAGAATCCAAAAAAGTGGATTATCGGGAGTGAGCACTTCCTCCTCCCAATTATGTTCTCTTGGGTCTGCGTGCTGCAAATCAATCGACAATCCAATTATGCCACTTTACGTTCGTCGTTGGCAATCAACCACAACAACGCAACTTAACAACAACTGAATAAAAACGACTATTTGCTATAAACTAGGCACAGAGAGCAATTTTTTTCTAAGTTGGAACGTTTAAATGACTTAAGCTTAAACGCGAATATACAGCTCAATCGTCAAATCAAAAGTCTACAGTCTTTACCAGAAATTCCCATAGAGTAAAAATAGATTAGAAGAGAAATAATTTACGAACGATCTATAACGAAATATTTATTATTCGAAAGAAATTATATGCAAATTAATAATATATGATAAAGAAATATCAATAATACATTTCAATCACCACGTTATTTGTGATCCGCAAAAGCAAGCACTCCATATCAGACAAACACAGTGACAGACATTTTTCACAACTCATAAGCAGGCGAAGTTCTTTGCAAAATTGTATCTTGAAAACATTGTTCGCATTGAACGTAAAAGAACATCGAGGGGGTTGATTTCAGACTGTCAAAGTATATCAGTGTTAGTGCGATTCGCATTATTAACGCGATTTAGAGGCGAAACTTTTTCTAGCGGATGGGAATATGAAGCCCAATATTTCTTTGAATATGGATTAAACTCGGTTCTAGTCGCGAACGGAACCGCGACCGGATTTAACTGATGAGTTTATGGAGATGAGTTCAATACCTCCCCCGTGTGACCAGCTATAATACAGTCGAGCTTAACAAGCCATACAGTTAAACCTGATCCCTTTTTGTTGCATGTCGTGAACGAAATCGGAGTTAATATAGTTAACCATTTCCATTCACAATTCATATTCATCTAGTTCAAAACAACATCAAACTATATGAATATCGGTCATTAGAAATGACTGATCCTTTCTGCAGTCCAAAAGAATTCAATTAAAGGCTTAAAAAGAAAATTGATAAAAACAATAAACGAACTAAAGATGGCAGAAAAGTGCATAAGATAGGAATAAGGAATGTTCAAGGACAGTTGCAACGTGAAGATGAAACTGAACAGTTATTGCGCCATTTTTAGCAATAACCTGTCCTTTAAGAGGGTGCACCACGAGTTTATATCACGAAGTTCGGTGAGCAAACAACGATGTTCTTCAATAAATTGATTTACATTTGAACTAAATTTACATATAAAAGTGTGAATGACATTGAAAATTCTTGGCCACATTGAGCTACAAATATCGCAATTTACCATACTGACCAATTTAACAATAAAGCAGGAATTGATGAATTTTCTGCTCAACAGCCAAAAAGACAGATGGACAAAATTATTCGGCTAAATTTTAAGCAGTAATGGCTTAGGCGAATCGGTTTATGCTGACGTGCGCCAAAATTATACAACTACGCCTTTATTTTTTTATACCCTTCATTGTCATAGGGATGAAATAAGATACGATATCCGAAACAATTATAGCTGTTCCGTGATTTTGAATGCTTCCACCTTAGAATGGAAATATATACAGGCAGGATCACAATCCCTTAGAAATAATTAGCGAATTATTAAGAATTCGCAGCAATCACTTCGGCAAGAACAATGCTACAATTGAGTTATTAGTTTCTATTCTCCTCATCGTTTTCTCGAAGGTGGTTTGCAATGTGCAATTATTGATTGAAGTTGCAAATATTCACTTGAACCCATTTCACTTTGGCAACACCAACACATCCAACCAGGCCGATTCAAGTAAGGAAAGAGTTTAAAGCCACCAAGAGAGTGAAAGGAATTATATGACTGCAGCAAACTTATGAAGATAGAAACAAAAACTTTAACACTAGTAATAAATCGCCACCGATCATGAATCAGGGGAAATAGAAATTTTTTTTTTCTTTGCAAAAAAGAATGAAACTATGCCATTAAAATACTTCCTAAGAAACGTCAAAATTCTAGTGAATAAAAGACATCAACATCGACAATTAAAAGATATTTCCGGTACGATGATAAAATCTACTTGTAAAGTTATGTCGTAAAAGTGTGTGTAATATCATTTCAAATAGGGAACAATTTTTGAAATATTTGGGAAAAAACTATGACGATCACACTGAATTCACTGTTCTGAAATGAGAAATGACAATGTCACATCGATCATCAAAAAAACACATAAGCGAGTTTCTTTCAAAGATTGATGTCTTCACAAAGAATAAAACTGAGAAACTTCATAGTATGCTAATTCGAAAATATACATTCGGTGATATAAAACGATGCAAAAACATTTCCATTCAATCGCTCCCTATAAACAGGAGCGCAATTTTAATGAATAGAAATGATTTATGCTATGAATAGACGCATATAATTGCCCAAAAAGTGCACATTTTCTTCGCTCAATTTATTGAAAGCAGAAAAGAAGAAGAAGGGAATGCTAAGATAGTGGGCGGAGAAGAAGGGAAGGGGAAAGGGGACGAATGGGACGAGGAGAATCCTGAGTATTCGAGATCTTGAGTATTCGGAATGCACTGATCGGCATGCCTCCTGATCAGTGCCCTCCAAATACCCAAGATCTCGAAACCAGCGGCTGACAGTCTTTACGAATAATGTGGACCAAAATGACGCAAACAGTTCGGGCTCATTTATCGGTCGTATCAATAAGGATAAAGCAGTACCTTTTTTATCATCTTTCAGTTGCATGTTTTATTATTGCTGCTGTTTTGAATAACCTCCCGGTGTTAGAAACACTCCAGTGCTTTGATGCTCCAGACATTATAGGTCTCTGCAAGACTTGGCTATCAGATAAAGTACCCGATTTACAAAAACAGATGAAGTATTTATCATTAGACTCGAGGTATACTATGTTCCGTTCATATGGGTCTTGCAGCACGAAAGGAGGTGGAGTCGCTATCCTAGCAAAAAAAAGGCATCTTTCATTTGAAGGAAATGAAGCGTTAGCGCTGAATTCCGAATGTGAATTGGTACGTGCCGAATTTTGTTGCGCAAATGCTTACCATTTCCGTTTCATAGTGTCATATCGTCGACCGGGTTGTAGCGTTCAGGAAACTAGAGAATTCTTTGTTTGGCTGACTGCTGCTCTGTTGCTATGCCTCAGTAATTGTTGGTGACTTTAATATTCCACTTTCCCGAATGAGGAATCATGATGCAAATATGTTGAATGATTTTCTCGCAGAATGTGGTCTTGTTAGCCTGATTGATGGGCAAACCCATGAAAACAGCATGCTCAATTTGTTGCTTAGTACGGATGGGTCTCTAATAATCCCCGCACAACCCCGAAATTTGGAATAGGCGATCATTGTGGTATTGGCTCTGAAATTGTTGGGCGTTCTCCACTTGTAGCAATCTGCCATCGTGACTATGCTCACTGCAATTGGGCTCATATCAATGAGTGCCTACTGGGCTACGACTGGGATTTCGAATTCGGTTCACGTCGTAACTTAGAAGATATACATACAATACTTTTGGATTTAGTGAACCGTATTATTGTCAAAGCTGTGCCCATGCGGAGAAATAAGGCTCTTTCTGCTCAAATGCCTTCCTATCTTCAGCGTATTGCTGCGAAGCGATATTTTCTGTGGGAAGATCGACGAAAAGCAGTTAAAATGGCTGCATTCCGAGAATACTCCAAAGACTATCGCAAAGCATGTAAAAAACGGCTAAGAATCGTGAAAAATGTCTGATTTCCTCTGGTAGCCATGATGCATTCTTTAAATACATGAATAATAAAATCAGGTCACGTCACTGCATTGGAACTATTACCACTGACGACGGGCGGTCCCTCTCTGATGATTATGCAAAATCGCAACTATCTGCCTCATTCTTCGGGCAGTTTTTCAAAATGGACAACGGTACCCTTCCCCCTTTCCTTCACATATGCAACATCATCTGGCTACTGTCAGGATAGATCTAGTCGTAGCTGGAGAGACTATTTCCGAGGTTAGTGATAAAATGTCGCTAACAACAGAGGTATACCTTCGCGATTCATCAAAAAAGTTGCGAGAGGCCTTTGCTCTCTTTTATGCCTTTTGTTCAGGCACCGTTCCAAATGCTTGAAAAACTGCAATTGTAGTACCATTACCGACAAAGCGTCCATTAAACCGTGTTTCCAATTACCATCCCATTAGTAATGCGTCGTCTTTTTGCAAAGTAAACTTGCGTTAAAACTTCCCTCGCGAACGTCTCTAATATATTGGCTAAAAATAAAAAATAGCACAATTTTCTCGAATTCTCTTTATCTTCACTGTTGTATAAATCTAGCAACCGCATCACTGCATTCCTGGGATTCGAAGTTATATGGGAAATTTTAGAATTCAAAAACAGCGCTAAATGAAATTCAACGTTTTTATAAGCAAAATCAACGAGACACCTCAACTGATCCAGATTTTTGACTTTCAAAGTCTAATCAATTAATCCTTTTCTTTCACTCGTAATGACGGTTTATCGAATATTCCCCATGCTAAGGGCGTTTCAACAACTAGTATGCAAATGCAACTCAAAACTACAGATGCAATAAGAATACGGCTAAACAAAAGCAATCGCACCATAACATAAATACTGAAAAATTCAGTGAGAGATGAACCTCAAGAAATAAGCGGCAAAACGCATCAGTGATGCAGGCACAATATGTGTTTTTTTGCATATCAATCTACTAATGTATCCGGTGAGAGAGTGATTGGCTGAACGATTCGCCAGCTAAAACGACGCTTTTATGTACAACTTAATTGATTTGAATCATGTAAAAAAGACGAATCGTGTATAAAATAAGCATATGAGTCCAGATTAGAGAACATGTTAAACTATCGAATTCACCGCTACAACTTTGATTTCACACTATAAAGTGTTGTTGTAACACATAAAAACGACATCATTAGCAATAAGTATCTGCCAAAGAGTTTGCAATAAAGCGTAAAAATCAATGTGCCACCAACAGATGGTTGTGTTCGAAATGTACTGGAGTGAAAAAAATTCGAAGAGGCAAGCAGCAAGACGCAATTGAATTAACGTAACAGCTGGTATAGTCGGCACTGCAAAGAGGTTCTTCACGTAAACAACACCACAAATAGGATTGCATTTAAATAGACGATGTTAGCGACTGACGATGCATTTCAGCGTTAACAATTTCTATTCGTTCGCTCCTCTTCCGCCTTTTCATGTTTGCCGCTCAACAGGTTTTCTTTTGTAAACTCTTCGATGTGTACTCTTTGCAACAATGAGCATTTGCAGTGTAAAAAAGAGGAGATATGTTCAGTTGAACAAAACGAAACGAGCAATAAAGAAAATGGCTAGTTTTAAAAGTTGGCTTTTTTCCAAAATTCTTGTTTTCTTATTTCGAAGGGTTAAGTAAAGTTATCAAAATATCTACGAATTTTATTTACAACTTTTTTAGATCTACCTGTAAAAGCACCTGGATGATTTTAATGGCTAAAAATGATAAGACAAAGATAGCAAACAGATAGGGCAATGTAGACATGGTCTAAATGAGATCAACAGCAGCAGCAATTAAAAAAAGAGCAGAATGATAAGGGATTCCATTCAAGAAATGCCCACAAGGATGCAACTATAATACGTCTATGAGGCATGATAGGAAACAAATGGAGTCCACAGAATGAACGAAATCTAATTCAGATGAAGGTAAGAGGGATGGCAATGAAGTGTCGAATGTAAAAGCATCGCAGATGGCTCGCTTATTATTCCATTCAAGAAAACCATATACTTAGCGGGCATTCACAGGCACAGAAGCCTCGCTTATGTACCCTCACCAAAATATAGCCTTTTTATTGTTGTAAATGTATAAAATCAAATGAATATTCAACAAGCACTCTTAAAGAACGCCCTTGGCCAACAACACTCACCAAGATGTGTTTCCGATCAAATCATTGTCTATTCAATCAAATGCTCAGGAATATTCTTTTATAATTGGATATCGACCCGCAAACAATTGATTCCAATAAAGAAAATCCGTTCAGAGACAAGATGTCAGAAAAAAATAAATGCAATAAGAGGCCTAGAGAGGTGATAGGACGATCGATTATATGAAAAACACCGCATCACAAATGTGCGGAAATCCAAAAGTTATTAAGATGTCCATAAGGTGTGGAGGGTAATCATGGCCAAATACGAGGAAACACTGCAGCAAGAAATGAGTGACAAATGACGAAGTCGTTGAAGGGGGCAAATGAGCGACGACCGACATTAATGTGCCTCATTGCCAGTTGCCCTTGCAACAATGCACTTACACAGAACTAATGCAATATTTCATGCATAAGAAGGATAATACCCTTCAGGGTACGTGCATCGAAGATAAAATTGAGCAAAGAAGGATTTGACAGTCCTCTCGGATACAAACCCATAGATGTACTGGTGGGTATTTTCCCGCAGTATGCTTAGCGAAGAAGCATCCCGGATCTAAGAATGTGCCTTGAACCACTTTCGACCTCACAAGATGGACTCAACCGGCATATCGCTGGAGTTTCTACTCGAAACGAGGCGATGTCGTCCATGGATCCAAAGATAGTAGAGTGTTATCGAACGAACGCTATGGCCCTTCGCAAGAGGTTGCCCTTCGTACGCGACTTAGCTCATTCTCGACCAGCTTTCCTTGCGAAGCAAAGTTGTTGCCGCCTGCCGCGGGCCCGAAGGGACCGCTACTGTCTCCGCCCCATAAGACGCTATTGAAAATGGTCGAAGGCGCAATTTAGTAAACACATTCAGTGTGTGCTACATAAACAACCTATATAAGCAACACACAAATCATCCATCAATCCAATAAGCACTTTCCTCGGCTAGTATCAACACAAGCACCTTGAGGTGCTCTTTCATCGTAAGACAACTCCAAATTCCTTTTAAATTAATCTATGCCATTACTAAGAACTAGCAGCCTTTCGGCTTCTAATTAAATGCTTCAATTCACGACTCCATGTGTTCATCTAATCTGCAGTGATAAAGTGACAAAATAAACAACAAAACATAAACTACAATTGATAAAATATTGGTAAAATAAATTACTTATATTGCTTATTATATCCACAAATTGAATTTCCTTGAGTTCATTCGTTCCCAAAATTCACCTATGGTTACAACACACATACTGAGTGGTATCAAAATTATAGTTGAGCGGTATCACGGAGCCACTTAAGATGGTAACCTAAGTGGCAGCTAGCTGACGCAGAGATAGACGGATAAGTACACAATAAGCTCAAATGACCAATTATCGCGAATAGCCGTTATGCAAATACTGACCACCGATGAACGAACATATGTCACTTCTCAAGACACCACTCCCTTGTAAACTTTTCAAAGTGAAGTTTAGCTCAAGCTAATGCTGCCCACTTCTCCATTTCTTTTGCAAACGTTTTCTACTCGACCTCGATGAAACACATGCCGTAACCGCGTGCGAACAACTCTTATCTGAAGGTTGGATCTTTGAAATCCAGTCATTCATCATTAACGACAGGAAAGTAGTCAATGACAGAGGCCATCAAATGAATCATTACCCTCTTTTTCGTATTCAAAAAGGTTGTGCAGACATTGAGAATGTTCAAACAAATAATCAACGAGAATAAAAAAAAAAGCAAAAAAAAGCGATTTGAATGCAAAAAGAATTGAGCGGCATTGATGATGTGCAAATTAAATAATATCGTTGCATTATTAGCTGTGTGAATATGAAAGAGGTTGTCAACCATCATCGAATTTCCATTACTAACATAGAAGAACTACAAATTACTGGCATGGAGATGGAAATTAATTATGAGCAGCAAAAAAAAAAAAAACAAATAAAGCGCATAGTAATTTGCAAGAGATGAGCCGAAGAAAATGGAATAAACATTGATTGAGCTGGCTATGAATCAAGAATGATAAGCATGCACTGTGATAATGATAGCGTGTGGCTCAACTGAACTAAGAAACCAAAGTTTAAGATACGAAATGATTTGAAGCTTGTGATCCATTGTCACGCAAATGACCATCACATTCAGGGAGCGGGAAAACAGAGTGAGCGCATCGACTTTATAAAAAACGTAGGCAGTAGTGATCTCTAGTAAAGAAGGGAAACACACGAGTGTGATGTTTGCTTAGCCGATATAGGAGAGGCGGGTCTTGAACAGAAAATCGATGTTGTTTGCGAGAGCGAAATGAAGCGCATTTGTCGGTTGAGGCTCGTTGGCATACACTCTCCAAAGACGAGGGCTAATATCACAGCTGCTAGCAGGATGACTGCTCCCGTGGAAAGAAGACAGTCCTGTACATGCAGCCCAAAGAGTATGCAGACCCTGACTAATGTATTTTAGGTAACTCTCCTTTGAAACAGCCCTAATTACCTTTTTTCATATTCTGTAACATTTTGCTTACTCTCCTCTCCCCTCCCCCTCTGCAAGAGGTCAGTAAACTTCTCCAATAAAACTAAACAACCAACAATGAACAGCAGCGGAAATAAACGACCATCATACAGCCCATTCTCCTCCCTCTTGAAATTAGTACCGCTTAAAAAGTAAACGAACGTAGAATATTCAAAAGATACTCTAATGGCCTGACACCTAAGAACAACATCATTCAACTGATAAAAAACCGATATAAATGGCAGTCAACTTCAAATCCAATAATAAAAATGCAACTGGAGAAAAGAAAGGAGCAAATTACACTCAATTATGGTTAAGTACGGAATGCGATTGCTACCTTCCCATAAAAATATCACCTTATCAATGGTTAGTTCGTTGATAACGCCCTCATCGCAATCACACAATCAACACTAAAGAATATTTGCTTACCTATCAAATGACACAGCAACAAACTTATCAATAGATCAACTGCATTATTTCACTATATAGAATACTGTTGACGATGCGTTTCCTTTAATGGTCAATTTATCTACACAAGGTGATGAAAGGGACTTAATTATAATCAGCTAGTGAGATAAGGAAGATTAGTGTTGAATGTAGCGAGCAGATTATTATGAGGTGAAATGTAGAGAAGAATTTAATAACTTTATATAAAGAAAAATATACCTTTTATAGGTTAATCAAACCGGAATTATTCAACAAAGAAATCACAAATACCATGCAACTATAGAAAAAAAAAAAAATTGGAATCGAATTCTGCATTCAAAATTGCCTAAAATTATCTGCAATCGAATACATTCAGTGCAGAATAAAGAGAGAATCATCTAACTCGTATGCACAATTGCTCTCACCGATCGTCACATTACCCTTCAATTATACATTTAATCGGTTTAATGCGTCCTCTCCCCAACTTCTCATACATACACCTCTGTTCTAAAAATATTTACCCATCAATCCTAAAAATATGCCATTCGAAGTTAGAACTGGATATCTCTCAAAGGAAATTCAAATTTTAATCGACTGCAAAATTAATCGCTTCCAAATGCTAAAAAATCCTCGCATTTGAGCGGCTATGACAGCTCCCGGATGGAACAGAGAAAACGGATGACCCATAAGTTTACATGCCGATTCAGGGTCCTCTTATTCATGAGGATTATTCTATCCACCGCAAGGCAGAGAAAATATCAACTGTAATATCCCACCTCATACTATCAATTCAAAAAAAGTAATTGCAACCAGCTTATCAGTTGGCGGCAATCAGCAAGCGAAATGAAGATGAAGGTCCGAGATCATTTTATCAGGCACCATTACATGCTACGTTCAAAGATGCTACAAGCTATAAAACCTCCTTAATACGGGTGCTAGGAAGCTGAATTTGGTCTCTCACATGGTGATCTTTAGTGAGTCTTCCCATTCACTGCTCACCTATATGACATATCGACTACTTCATTGTGATGAAGAGGAAGTGCATAAAATTAAAATGAAATAAAAAAAACAAACGACAATATAAAATTAAAATAAAGTAAAAGCGCAAAATATTTACATAAAATAATAAAATCAACTAGCGTCTTCTGATATTTTAGAAATATTTGCGATCATTGAAATTCAACACAGCTGATCATCTTCGTTACTTAGCGTACCTGGCATATGCTGAGTGTTACACATTCTTCAACAGACTGTTACAATTTGAGATGAATTGATACCAATCAATGCGTGACAATCGAATGGCGCACATTTGACAAATTGCCTCTAGATTATAATTACAACTGGAAAATTAAAATGTATTTGCCCATTTTGTTGCCTGTATTTGTCCTTTTCTTTTCCCAGAAAACGACCGATTGACTAGTAAACATATGTGAAATTATCGTGAAGAAACAAGAGAAGAGAAAGAGAAAGCAGAACGACGAGAAATACACTGCAAGAGAAGCCAATCTTTCGTATTGCACCAATCGTCAAAGCAATATCACTTCAAAGATGTCACGTTGTACTATAGATAGGCGATATCGGAAGATAAACGAAACCCCATACGATCATAAAGTGAACCCAACAGTGGAAGGGCTATCGCCAGGAAACGAGAGGAGATAGAGAGCAGGATGACGAGAAACAATTAGGTCGGAAGCAAAAAGAAAATATCCATTCACGATTGGACAGTTGTTATGATGCACCTAATTGCGCTCAAAGCTTCACGCCAAAATGCTTCGCGAAGTGATGTATTACTGTGAATAACCACTTCCTCCTCCTTCCTCCGGAAAAGATTCGCGATTACCTTTCCCAATCCGTCTTTGTTGAAATTAAGACCTTTGCTTACTTCTTGAATTTTTTTTTCCTCTCAGAAAGTGCAATCTTATCTAAACATCATTCCTAAGCATATTACAATAAAATTTCACGAAAATTGGCAATATATTTGAAAATGATCACTCGAAGACGCAACATTGCATTTATATCACCAGAAATCTGTGAACTATAACGGTTAACGATCGAGATGCCTCATCAAGCAACAATGCCCAATCGACACTCGACATTATAATCCATCATTATGTAATGTTTTCTCCAAGAAAGTACATTCATCTATTCTGGCCATCACCCACCCAACTCCATCACCTCATCGAAGAAGCTATAGCAAAGCAATATTACGGTTGCATGGAGAAATCACTGTCAGCTGATCAGATTAACAGGCAAACGCTTCGAAAAGCTTTCATTTGAAACATCCTTATGGCGGATACGGGAAGAAATATTCCGTAACTTTTTTTTCTGATACAAGCTAAATCAACTAACATCAACGCAAAAATATGAGTGGAAAATAAAAACAAATAAAGAGGCGTTCAAAAAAATGCGGATCGCTAATCATTTGTTTAAAGAAAATAGTCTATGCAATAGTTGTCGGCGTTCCATACCTTTTTCGTATACATAATTTAGCACTCAAGTGATGAGCTTAACTGCTTTGCAAAATAAATTTACATATTTTATGAGATTCCACTTCGTATCGCTGACTCAATAGCTTAACAGTAAAATAAAAATCGAGAAGCCAATAGGATGGATGACCCTCCACTTATACACCTACCATTTCTGGCAGATCCCCATTATCCTGCATAACAATTGACGGTGTTGGATCACAAGTGAGCATAAGTGTCTACCCGGTTGCCTGCACACTCAAGTTACATCTACTCGGTCGGGTTGTTCCTAACTGTTACGCCAATCAAGTTCACATATTTAATAATACATCATTCGTAACTGTTGAACAGATTACCCAGCCAATTAAAATGCTTGCATAATTCGTATAGTCCAGCTGAGCGATCATTCACTTAGAATTCAATTATCCAACGACTAATTAAAATGTTTTGCTAATATCGTTAAAAAAGGAAATCATATATAATTACGGATTCCAGCCGTCTAAAAGCAATTCAAGTTTGATGAATTATCCAAACTCACTGCAGCAAGTTTATGCACACATTCGATCCTTATTGTTTTTCAGTTGAAGAATCGCAATACATCACAACGGACAAGTTCATAAGCAAAGAATACTGCACAAAGAAAAGAACCTAGGTTAGGAGACAGCGGTTCGAATTTTATAATGTTTGAATATCGTGCCTGAAACCGGAATATTAATGCCTGAAAGATTACTCGTTCCACCCCTCTCTCTGCTCCGCAACCCTCACATTTCAACTGAAGGCATGTCGTCAAGGTGAACTATTCTCTTTACGTTCTTGAAAAGCGATATTGGTTGGCCACTGCGACGAAATATATTGCAAAAGAAAAAAGCACCAACGTTCGTTCTCGTCAGGTGTCTTAGGTGATGGAGAGGGATGCGCAGCAAGTAATTCGCTGAGCTTTGATTTGATTTCCTTCTTGGGTCGATTTTTGTCTGCGGCGATACTCGCCTTTATTTGTTCCATCATTAGCTGTGACTTCGATGGTGGCTTCGGTTTTGGTTTCGGCGTCGGTGCATTTTGCAGTTCACGAATCGATGGCTGAAATCATTTATTTATGCATAATTGTTTATAGCATATTTTATAACAAAAATGCAGCAATATGATTTATTCTTTGCTGAAACGATACAATAAAGAGCGATGTAAAAATATTTCCGAATCCGGTTGAACTTAGTTAATGAAAATGTCGAAAATTCGATGAGTAATCATTTATAGTAAGCTGTGAATAAAACTTTTAGCAGCACCAAATTACCGGTTTCGGTTTTTTCGGTCGTTGTTCTTTCTCTTCATCTTTCCGATGAACCGCCTCTCGCTTTGCTGCTTCAGTGACCGCGCGCTTATTAGCTGCTGGGCGAACAGGCGATTTTTTGTTCACCGCACCTTTTGTGATTGTGAAACTACGGTTTACTGGCGATCCACGAGCCTACAAAAGTCATTTACAATGATAATTTTCAAAATCCTTTCCCTGTTTTCATATCCTCTATGTGCATCAAAATACAACCATGAGATCTAACATCTCCACACGAGTGCTAATCTACATTTCTATCGCAAATGTACTCAGCGCGTATCTTCGATTTGAAGAAATTAGTACCCTTCAGCAGATTTTGCACGAGTGGGATGTTAAGGAATCGTTGAAGAAGAAAGGGTGGAAAGAGGAAATTATTATCCAGAACATCCGGCTTAAAATGCGCAAACCATTCAACAACTGAAAAAAATGGAACGAATATTAAATTTAAGACTAGATGAGTTCACGAGACAGGAATGTTAATCACAAATTGCAATTCTAGAGTAGCAAAAATTTGCAGGAAAGGCGTCAAAATTTCTCCTGCAGATTGGAATTAGGTAAGCTATTTCTCAAAAGCGAATGACCAACATGTATAGCGTTTGGTGCTGGTGATTCATTGCGTTCGTCGGATGTTACCGAATCCAGGCTCATCTGAGACGGAGACTGTGCTCGGGGAGGCATCTGTTGTGCTGCTGGAATATCATCGTCGAGGAGGTAATCGTTGCCTTCTTTATATGGACGTGAGTCAGCATGGAAAAGCTCCTCTATGAAGGGATTGCCTTCCTCGAGAGGGGGTTGCTGCTCGTCGAATGGGCGATACTCCACTATGGGAGTGGAGACATCGTCTTCCACTACTGGAAGACGGTCGATACCCACTCGCGATTCCTCTAATACCAGACTGGTCGTGTTCACTGCAATACAAACTTGTGATTCAGAAACGTTACGTCTGAAACATATATGGGCATTTTTCCCGTTCCCTTCTTTTAATTTATGTTTCCAGTTGCCGATACCAATTTTGCGCCTAATATTTAAAAAAATGTCTTGAAAAATTTCGAGGGACGGCAAGGCTATATAAACAAAGAAAAATTAAGTGGAAAGCGAAGTTTGCAAGCTTCCAAAAGAAAGTGTGCGAAACACAATGGAAACAATAAAAACAAAGGACGGGAATTTTTCATGTTCGAACGATTCACTCAGCATTTATGCACAGGATTGCGGCTAAGCCCAAGCACAATAATCGCTTTTCCTTGTCCTTCTCTTTCCACTACCTCCCCCTCCTTTCCTTCAAAAAGAAAATCTTAGATATACTCGGTTCCATTCAGCACAATCGTTTGAGGAAGTGCTCATACAATACTAAGAAGGATAAAAACACGACATACTCGATAACTGCTTTTAGAACAAGATCTCTATCGTCTGATTACAAAATCTGCTGTATGAGAATATAGAAAATAAAACAGATAAATTTAAGATAATATGTACATTGGGAATACGGTGGGTCATCATCGACTTCGATTAATTCACTTGGGCATTCGATTTCTTCGAGCAGTTGGTATCGCATACTTCGATCTCCCTGCAATAAATACTACTTGTTCATTCTATTAAACAAGAGGCTGCCCTTCAGTGGGGTGATACAAGCTTCTATTTTAAGGAGTGATATCGCATCAGAGAAACCATAATCACGCAAACTTAACAAAAGAATTAGGCATGCAATAGAGAAGATAATAACGAAAACATTTTCCCCTTTCAAAAGGCATTCAAACGAACACAACAACGACTCTCAACGCAAACCAACTATTAGATAACAACAGACATGATACAGACAAGAAGATAAAAGCAGGAGTAGTAACAGTGCTAAGTAAGATTGCATAAAAACCTTCAGAAGTGACCATTCTATGTTTGTGAAAGGAAATGATCACCCACATATCAGTGAAAAGAAATGACCACTCTCATATTAGCGAAACAAGTGATTTCAATTTTTTTAATAGAAACTGATGAGGCAATCTGTGAGTGATTGTCGTTAATGAAACAAAAACTTCTCTTTGAATGAAAACATGACAACAGCGTTGTCCGAATTAGATTAAAAGTTAATTCCTTTCTATTGAAAGAATTAAAATTTCCTGCAGCTGTACGAAAAACTTTCCCTTTAATTTTATTTCGACGATTACACGACGCAAATGGCTTCTCCATATCTATTTTTTGGGGTTGTGGACTTTCAAAATATGAGCCTAAATTGTCCTTCCTTCTACTTTTCTTGGAAATTTCTTCAAATACTTCCTTGATCCTTTACACTTTTCAACGTCGTAGTTTTAAAACTTTTACAGCAGTATGATATTTGAAACACATAACATATAACACAATTCAATAATTGACACATAGGGATTCAAACGATAACATAGGATCATAAATAGAAATTATAATACAAATATAACACAAAAATATGGATCACAAAAATGGCCATGATAAATAAGGAAATTGTTTTGTAGAATATGGAAAGTGTGCAATTATTGGTGTTTGCATGCAAACATGCACAATCACTAACATATTCATGCACTCTGATACAGTATTCAATCAAATAAAACAACATCCGGAAGACTGCCATTGTCGAAGACATCGTTCAAGGATCTAGCAGACTAATTCGCTGGAAAAGAGCATAAAATTAAGGACAAGATCATGCATTAATGCCATCACCGCTATGCAATCAACACAAGCAATTCGAGTGCTCCTAGTGGCATAGAGCTTACCGGGCCGGCGATCGTATAAGTCGCATTCGAGCTCACCATCTGATCGGTATTCCAACTTGCATTCATTATCTAAAATCATTTAATACACAATGAATTGCTCCTCTGTAAGAGAGATGAAAATGTGGAAAACAACATAAAAACGGAGAGGAATAAAATGCAAAAGATAATAAAAGAAAAACGGAAGAGATAAATCGTCATTATCAACTCATTATTGCCAAACTATAAATAAAACTTATGAGATATGTGAGATTCAGTTATCGAATTAATATGAGACAAATAAAATAAGGCAGAGAGTTATGACAATAATACAAAATGTGCAGATGGAAGGAAGAAGGAACAGATTAAAAGCAAACATGGACAGAGGTGATTAACAGTAATGGAGAGATGTAATTTTATGAAGACTCATCAGATAGAAGATTCATGAAGATATCGATATTGTCTCTCCCTGAACAACAAATAACGGAATTTATTCCAAAAGTGAAAAACTCTTTAGTGGAACGAATTGAAAACAACATTTCGTTAACAATTTTGATGGGAAGTTGAAACTGGTCAAACCTTTTGAGTGGCTTCCGGCAAATGAAAACTGTTAATCGGGTCGGATTTCTGAAGATCGTCAACTATTTCACAGCAAAGCGGTAGGCCGAAAATGGCTATTTGTTATTCCAGTTGCTGCACATCAAACACTCATAAACAAGATTCGCACTCATACACATCCATTTCATCAAAGAATTCCAGCAATGAACACAAATAAAGAAATTTTGAATATTTTCATATAAGCTCACATCAGAAGGCAAATGTGGTGCGATCGCACAGGAGCAGAGTACTCGAGAAATGAGTGAAAGCAATTTATGGGGGATTGCATTAACGCTCCAAATATAAAAGATCACTGTTGGAGGCGTCACAGTACACTGTTTGTGATCGCAATTGATTTCTTCGACGATTCTATATAATGTTACTCCCCAATGAAAATCTCGACGAATCTTCCCACCAACAACATAAAAAACATTTTTAGCGAGTCACAAAAGTTACCTATCTAAGGGTAGACCACATTCGAAACGAAGACAATACTTCTCTCGTGTAACATTTAACTTCCAACTTCTAAATTTTCTCAATTATGCACTGATCTTATCAAAATATTTTTGTGGAATATTAAAGTCAACTGCGCGATCCATAAATCGCCCGCTGATCTTCCAATTATTGGCGATTTGTTGACAAATAGTAGAATCGAATAACCTCTGGGACAACCGATCACAGACATCATTAATGTATATCACTAACCAACAAAACCCCAAAAACACTCCCTTGAGAGACGCCGATAATTACACTGCATGCCCTCCTACTTTTACTCCGAAGGCCCTTTCAGTACAAGGATCCTTCAATCGATTTCACTAGGCACACGGTGACCGCACAAGCTTCTAGTTTTTGGAGCAGCTTTAGCGTCAGACAAGATCAAATGCCTTTCCATCATCGATATAAACCATTTCAGCCTAGCTCCCTTCGTTTTATAGTGGTGATGAAATCCGCATTAACGAAATATTTTGAAGGACAATAGATCGCGTAGATAAAAGCCGAAATTGAGCAGCACTGATAAAATTTCGAGTGAGCAAATGACCGAGAACAAATTCTCTGACGGCGGTTTCTAGTGTTTTACAGGGTGCATACTCCTTGACTTCGGCTACTGGTTAGTGACGTTGTTGATTGTTTCTTCAGAACTGGGGGGAAGACCGTAGTTTTTAAACTAAAGGGAAGAGGGAAAAATCATGGACTTGCTCAAAATGTCACTTAGAGAATGGGGAACGGAGCTGCAGCTGATAAAGATGAAATATTATGTTATGTGGTAGAAATTTTATCATCATCCATTTATCAGTTCTCTTATCAAAAAATTTATTACTATCATCAGTTGCTCTCTCGAATGAACCAGGGTTCATATCTTTAGCACTGAAGAGTGACTCCAGCATCCCACAGGAAAAAGCATTCCGTATGGAAGCACACGAATCGAATCGACGTCATTTAAAAAATACAATTTTCGATGAGAATAAAATATGGTATAGAAGCCGACCGGGAACAATGTGAAAAAAGATGAAAAGTTCAAAATGAAATACAACGAGGAATAACGAGACAATAAGAAAATATGAAAAAAGAAGAATGTTGGATAATAATACAACAATGAAACTTTAATAAAGTAACTGCTACGAAAGCAATGTTTGTTCTATTTTTGCCCATCATTTGCTGCGCAAAGAATGTCTTAAAGATGTACTGCATAATTTGGATCACAATGTGCTGACCTTTATTTATAGCGCTATGGCATTATACAGCTGTACATTATCGCGAGCATTATAAATAAAAGTCTGCACATTGTACAGATAAGCATAACGCAAAGGTAATTTTTGCACAAGTGGAAGTGAAAAGAAAATAGCCGAAATAACATCCGTAAGAACTGACAGATATTATGAGATGATTGTGCAATGGACAATTCATCTGGATTCGTTAATAATCCATCAGTTTCACACATCATGTGCGTCCCTCTACTGCCATCTCCGAGAAAATCCTGGTCCGGCAAATTTTTCCCTACCATTTCAACCGCGTCCCATCACCAGTGCGTTCTTCACCTTCAGTGCTTTATATAACCGCACTGTTTTATGTAGAAAGGTCAATACATTCCTATCCTCTTGCGAATACCTCCAAAATCCTTCTTTGCTTTAACGGAAAATTGCATGCAAAAGCACAATAGAATGAGGGTATGTTTGTATGAATGAATGTATTTGTTTGTCTGTCTCAGCAACCGTTCCAACTTACATGCGATCAAATTATGGCGATGAAATTTGCTAATGCGAAAGACACGTTCCATATAATATAAAAAACGCGCAGTTGTATTTTTTAGACGAATAATTTTCGATAAAAATTTTCATCCGTTAAAAGAACGAAAATGGATGAAACAAATCGCTATTCCGCAAATTATTTTCATCGAAATGAAATCCTTTCTTAAAAGCGCAAATGAAAGCTATGAAAGAAAACGATTTTAATAACGATTGTGAATGATAAATTTGTGACAGAAACAAGTCGGAATGATGACGTGGAGTATCGAAAGCGGTGCAGCAATTCGAAACTTGCATGTCATTTCTCATCAAGCAACAATCAATGCCTCACAGTATCATATCACCTCAAATGATACTTCCGCTGTATTCAGGGAAAGGAAATACCTGTCTGTCCCTCTCCACTAAATTCTTTCCCTTCTATCATAAAATAGAAAAATGATACCTTTCGAACATCTATAATGCTGAGAATGCCACTGCCAAAACTTGCAAAAATTTATCAGTTCCTCCCCTTTCTTCAAATAAGCAGAATTTTAATATAACAATGGCATATAGTTCCACTCGAAAAATACAAATTAGTGGTTGACGGATTATCAACCGTATATCCATATTCTACCCATTTTATGAGCCAATCGACGATGAGACTACACTGACGGGATCAACAAACATCACCGAACGAGATCATATATATAAAGGTGTTGAGAGAAATAATGAGCGTAATGATATATAACGAAAATGAAAAATCGAAAGTACGACAGTCACAAGAAATTCCCTGCGTGAAGCAATGGCAATTTCTTCGCAACTTGAAATTAAGCAAACCCTGATGCAGTACGAAATTTTAGAGAAAGGGCCAGAGGGTAAATGCTAACTTAAGAGGATATAAACAATGCAGTCACAGAATCCAACATTCCTCGCTGAGGATTACAAATGAAAAAGTTATGTAAAAAAAAGAAGAACAAAAAAGATGGGAAAATATTGGAAAATCTACAAAGGAAGAAATGAAGCGAAAGCAAGCGGCAACTGCTTCCTGATATATGGAATGTTAAGCTGGTGAACATCGCTCTCAAGTTATTGCGAAAACAAGGATGCGATCAGAGCTCAGAGTACC
This sequence comes from Baylisascaris procyonis, assembly GCA_037389465.1. Taxonomy (NCBI): domain Eukaryota; kingdom Metazoa; phylum Nematoda; class Chromadorea; order Rhabditida; family Ascarididae; genus Baylisascaris; species Baylisascaris procyonis. The sequence continues at coordinate 1,154,525 of JAZARR010000154.1, read as the reverse complement.
ACCAAGGAAAAAAACAATTCGTTCTTTGACCCCATTAAATAACATGTGGCTAATTACTTCCGGGCAGCTGCTTGAAATACTTATATGAGTTACTGACACCAAACTTTCAGCAAACGGCCATGTGCCAAAGTAAAACTTAAACGCTAAATTTAAGAAAGTATGGATCATAAATCAAAGTTCACTCGAAGTCCACTCAAACTTACCAGCTCAGAAACAGTTTCTTAAAGCTGCTCGCTGACAAAGGGTTCAAAGGAAAGAGTGAAGCGTGGGGCAATGGACTGATGGAAGTTCCCCTGCGCGGAGAGCAGAAAACCGAAGTTCGAGCCCTGCTGCTTGCACATTTCGCTTCTATTTCTCTCCTCATACTAGCGCGTTCACGATGGACCAAAAAGAATTTTATAAAATGAGCACTTACGATGGAGCTGTCGAAAAAAGAAGAGCCCACGGAACTGATCGAAGCCATACTCACGTCCATAGATGGTGCCACGGATGGATATGATGGCAGTGAGCCGATCGCCGGCATCGCCGATCGAACCAACTTCTGCAAAAACAAAAATCGATTCGTGTTAAACGCCCAAAAATTATTCTCAATTGCTTTGCGATTTCGTGGAAAAACATAAAATCAAGATATATGCATTTGCATTCACGCTCACTATGTCAGCTATTCTGAGAAGCAACAAAACCCAAATATGCATAACAGTATATTCATCCTTTGACTGATTCGACTTCACTTCCACATCAAAAAATTGTGAAACGGAACGTGTTCTTATCTTCTTAATAATATTTCGATTAATTAACCGATATCTGTGCCTGATTCAAAAATTATACAAGGAAATCCATTTACATTTTGCATGAAAGTATCCGCTACAACGCTCTTCCACTCCCCTCCCCGTTCCGCATACCTTCTTTCCCCTCCCATTTCAATTTCAGGGCAAAAAAAAGAGAAAACAGGCGAGAAACGAGATAAGCTCACCGATGAACAGCTGTTAAGTGCATAAAAATTGTTTTCATTCAACAATCATGAATCAAAGAACAAAATCACAGTGTTGTAGTTTCTTCGGAACCCGTGTCTGCATTCACTTCACGCGTCTATCAACTCGTTTTAACTTGTAAATTGCAAAAGAAAAATTTTTAGAAGAAAAGAAAACTTTCCAGCAAAAAAAAAAACATCCCATAAAACATTCGAGGAAATTTTTTTCGTTCCTGCTCACCAACCTAAAAAAATTTCTTCGCATTGCACAGTTATCTATCAATATCATATCGTACAACATCGATCACTTACATAGTTGAGTTGCATCAAAAAGATTTCTCAAAAACATGCTCGGCCAGAACTACGGGAAATCACCGTAATTTCAGGACAACAAAATATAGAAATCGTAATTTCTGGTGCAATCTTACTCTTATCTCTTGAATGCAAGGGTTAATACTGCCTGAGATATTTTATACATGTATAGAGCGAGAAAAAAAAAAACCACTTTTGCCTAGTTGTTAATTTATTTAACTATTTTTTTCCAAATTCAAAACTTTTTCTATATTTCGAACCTTTTATTCACTATTCCAAGGCGCTTTGATCTGCTTCGCTCTATCAGCACCGATGTTACGCTGTTATTTTATTGTTATATTGGTGTATTCGTTAGACCAATCAATATTCGGCATAAGAGATGTGCAAAAATTTGATGTCAAATCGAGGGATAGATTAAATAATGAAACATGCAGCCTATCATGCCCGTCCTCAGCTTTCCCTTCGTTTTCCTCTACTTAAACTCATTTATAACAATCTTAATCAAAGTGCTCTGAATTGAATCGATTGTGCCCTCATTTGAGAGATTATCTTCGTAGACAGCAAATAAATATAAATAGCTTCTGAGGCATTTCACACAGAAATGATTAATTGTAATTTTTGTAGCGTTAAACATCAATCGATCTTTGAAATATTGTGAGGGATGGATATCCCTATGACGATTTTGTTTTGTTTAGTGGTGAACGAATTGAGCTGAGATTATTTTTTTATTGAAACAGTGAAGCAATCACATCAAATACTTTGAATTTTATAAATTATGAACGCATCCTGTAAGCTAATGTAAGCAACGCAAGCCAAAAAAAAAAAAGAATTTGCATTTGCCAGCAATTTTCATTTCTTTAAAAATACTAAAGTACTGAATTCAATAGAAACAAGTTAAAAAGTAAAACTATACTCTAGAGTAGCAAAATAATAAATTATTTATAGAAAAGTTGGCTAAACTCTGTTGTTACATTAAATCTCAATCGCACTTTGTTTAGTCCATTCGAATAGCAATGATGAAGCATTTGAAAGTGCATCATTGACAGTGTACTAAAAAGTTATGGGATTCTCTTTTCTTACCTCTACAAGAATATATCCAAGTGCGCAATTGACGTAGTAAATTTGCAGCATTTTCTCATTGCCTTCTGCGAGAAGTGATCGACCAAATAAGAAAAATTCTATTTTAGGGTCCTATTAATAAAAAACAATCTTTCGTCCTCTCTAATATCTTTTGAAAGTTTTTTCTTTCTCAATTTAAAAAAATCTTTTTCCCTTTACTCTAGCTAAAGGAATTTCAACAATATTCTCTTTCGCAATCACACCTCTATAGATGTCAAATTTTCTGTTATGTCTCCCGCGTATAGCAATCTTTCATATAAACAACTGCCCTTCATTTGTTCCGCTACCACGTTGCCGTGCCACCCGTACTTAATTCATCAACCAACTAGCGAACATCGTCTATTAACTGCCATATTCGCGACTTTGCACTGTACTACGCAGATCCCCGCATTGCCATTCGAACTTCGAATTTTCCCAAAAAACTTTCGTAAAATTTCAAATACCCCTTTTTCTTTTCCCCAATACCCGAAGAAATCATCGAATTTCGATTTAACAGACCTACTTCTTCAACCGATTACATTTTTTGTTTGCCAATATGCAACACTTAAATCCACTTGGTGTGAATTCGGAAGAAGTTTATGAAGTTTACCAGGGAGCGATGATATTTTGCTTTTTTTTCAGTAGCCAAATTTCAGTTCGAATTGCTTTCAGAAAACTCTAAAATATTCTTGCTTTTCACATTTATAATACCCGATTTGCGGATTGCTTATTTGCAGGTTTTAAACATTTTTTTCGAAATGTTCATCGATGCAACATATATGACCGTTCGGCATCAAAAATAGATGTCCGTGAGAGAGATTAAATCAATATGACGTAGAAATTCATAGAAACACTATGATTTTTTTGCTGTTCATAGTATTGACTATAAATTCACCGATATACCCTCTAACAGTAGTCGCAAATATTTAGAGATAATTGAGTAGACGGAATTTTTTAGATGAAGAAGTGGATGAAAGGAAGGAAGGAGAATGAATGAGGGAAATCATCAATGCAAACATCAAAAGGAGAGGCGATGCCATTCACGCACGTGTCTATCATGAATGAATTGCAAATAAGTACTAAAAGCAAAAACAAGTTTATATGACAAGACGAAAAATGACGCTACGAACGCAACCCTCAACATTACTCTACTACTTATTACTTAGTAACTTCCCAATGTTACTTTTACTTTCTAGCTTACAACTATGCAAATTATTTCATAGCTCACGCAATCATGTTATACGTATCTGCTCAAACCTTTACCACGTCTTTTCAGCTCATTTCGAATCTTTATCTACGCGTCGTTTTGCTAACAATAAACTTCTCGCCTAAATTAGCAACTTTTTCAACTTACTGCCGCACTTAAACTTCTCGCCTAAATTAGCAACTTTTTCAACTTACTGCCGCACTTTTTACACAAATACATTTCTGTCAACTGGAAGCATTTAACGAGTGAAACAATTCCTGAATCAGGGAAAATAAATGAAATAGGCGCAAGTGAATATCGAACAAAATGCAACATATAGTTAAGAACTAGAGCAACACGAAATAGAGCAAACATATCGCGAGCTGCCCGAAATTATTCTGCCAATAAGCATTACATAGAACGCTATGCAACGCGCTCAAATTATTTGCTTCGGCATGGTGCGTTAAGCATATTACACAAACAGCTTATTTAGAGATAATGAGTTGGTGTTACGATCGAATTAATGTATATATATATATATATATATATATATATATATATATATATATATATATATATATACCCAACTCTTATATTTAAGTAAAAAAAAATATATGTGGTTGCTCCCTCTTACCTCCCTATCCCCCACCCATCCCTGACTGCATCATATTCCCCCTGCCCAAGTGTACAAAATTTTGTAGAATCCTGTTGTAATTGTAAAATAAATGAAACTTTTCCTTTTTTCCCATCTATTTGTAAAGAAAACTCTAAGAAAGCGTTAAATTTTTGTGAATGGATGCTGTGTTGGTACTATAAGCGAACAGCTGCCTTTTATACAGACCGTGGTTCCAAATCTAGCAAATAATTGTGTGCTTTGAAGACGGAAAAGTAATAAGAGCATAAAGACATCAAGAAATATATCAACAACTTTTGAAAATTACACTTTTATCGTCAAGAAGAATAAAGGAATCTGAAAGGCACATCATCAAACCCATATGTCACATAATCCGCTTCATCAACACTAACGATTCATCGTGAAAGTGCACAATTTTATTCGAAATGAAGCGTCTAAGCGGCCAGCAATCAGATGAGAGGCATCAGAATCCACTATTCTCTTGAGACCTTGAATCGTCATTAGCCCCACTTCAATGTGCTTTAAATTCAAAACGATATCACTGAAAATGTGACGAAATAAAAAAAGAAATTCATTCAGCAAGTACCGCATACCCGGCAGCTTAAATGCATTATCAGCAATAGGCACTAATCAGAGAGAGTCCCCTATCGTCCTCCATGCGTTATCATGCAAAATCATCGCGCATGCGTTACATGAAGGATTTCATAAAAAAATGTATCAATAAATGAAATAAACAGGATGAGATATCATTTATGGATTGTGTTAAAATCCTCTTTAACATATAAAATCAACCGAGAGAAAAAATAACTGCTTAAAAAAATTCATTGCCGATTGAAGATATTCAAAGAAATGTGAGTAAAGAAATTTTTCTAAATAAGCCTAAAAAGTCGATAAATTTTTCTCGTATTCAAAAATGGCTTAAATAAACTCATCGCTAACAATTTTCCCGTAGTAGGGAAAGAATTTCAATGAGTTCGTTGCGTGATCTAAACAAATTAAATGCTCAAATTTCCCAAAGAAGTGATTCCAGTTTAATGCCCAAAAAATTAAAACACACTAAGCCGATGGACAATAAATCAGAGCTGAACGAAATCTCCTTAAGACTATTTACTGTAATCAACCGAACAGAGACCTGAGAAAGTCAAGTATTAGAGCATCGAATAATCGCCAAGAAACGATGCAAGATGGCATCGAATTGCCACAAATGAATGACGTCATCATGTTCATAAAGCATTAATTGAATCAGCTCACGCGATCAGCTCATCAACTTCTAATTTCGATTGGTTTATGCGGCGACATAACCCCCCACCAAACCTGTTGCATATTATCAACGGGCACATTCTATAGCAGCGTTATTGCATTTGCTAACACATTACATACTATGCGGGCCCCTAATCGTCACAATTATATATTATGAGGCTCCAACTGGTTATCCTTGAATAGTGGTCCATTGATGATCTCTTATCTTGAATCCCGTATCGTAGGCGCCCAACTAATTTTCTGTTAGTACTGACACCAGTGACACCCATCCGAAAAATTTATTCAAATAAAATCGACGCATTTAACTAACAGCTCAAAAGGTGCACGATAAATCCGCATTCAAATGGACAAAGAGATCAGATAAACTGGAATAATGAAATAAAAAAAAATTGTAGAAAATAAACCCGCCAAATGAGCTATTTTTTTTTCTTAGAAGGTTTACAAGTAGGAAAATAGTTACGCGAATTTAGTGAAAAATACGAAAATTCAACAGCAAATATTTTACAAAATATTGAAATGGAATAAATGTTGACTTCTATTATGAAAATAAATGACAGGAAAAGAAATCCTTCAAAATGCTTTGTTATGGCGCATATCGGAAATATTCTGTGCAAAGAAAAGAAAACAGTTGAATAGTTTTGCTGCTAAATACTAAATTATTAGATGCGAAATATTCACACAACAAAATGAGTGCATATAACCGTGAGTGCATAAACGCATTAGTAATTTAAATACAGACATTCGTTCGAAAACTTTTTGCAGATTTAACGATTCATAAAGGTAAACAAATAATAACGGTATCCGTCAATAATGATAGAATAAGCAGGTAAGTGATAACGGTATTCATAAATATCAACATATCAAGCTTTTCTTAAAAGAAAAAAAAACCTTTCTCCTATGCACATAATGACTATACATTGCTCATAATTCGACTTATCAGTCATAGATGGCACAACACTGCTGTATATCACATTCAACTCGGACAAACGTATATAAACAATATCACTTATGATGAACGATAACATAATAATATACCTTTCCTAATCTAAATTCTTAAGAAATTTTTGCAGGATGGAACTTGGGCAGTTATTAATAATTTTTATGACTACGCTGTAGACGACTGAATTTTTGCATAAAATTGGTGTTAAGAATTTAAAGTTCGAAATCGGTACATTGCCATAAATTTCAGTAACGATGACGATATTCAGTGACGATAAATGAATCGAAAATTTTGTGTTGTCAAATTGCCGCTTTTCCACATTTCTTGGCAAATTGCGATATGTTTTTAGTTATTTCGGTCGTTTCTTAATGGTTGCTAATCTCTTTCCCCTTTTCCCCTCCCCCCCCCCCCCCCCCAGACGGCTAGGAGATAAGGAACTAGGTGGTATCGCAATTCCAATATTGGCGGTTATACTTGTTCCCTCCCTCTTCCCCCTGTGTTTGCTAGATGGAAAGGAGATAGCATCATTCATCTGTGGAATCAAAAAGCCCTGAGCAGGCTGCAGAACAACAAGAAAAGATGCTCTCACAAAGAACAAAAAATAGATCTTACTGGTTTATCAATATTCCACTCATTCAACCATGCAATACAGAAATTCATTGGAAATAGTCAATTACCGAATGTCTATACAAAGAACCCTGAAGAATGACTGAAGAGAATATACGATATTTGACTCAGGAATATGACATGTGAAGTAATATTGATAGGTATTATGTACACCTGAAAAGTTTACATTCATTGTATTCAGGTGTAATTATTTTTACATTCATGGTATTCAGGTATAATTATTTCACAATCGAAAGGAGATCCTCAACACATCGAATATCAATAAAAATCGAGACCAAATATTTCGTTAATAAACTACACGATCGACAAAATGGTTTCCTATGGAAATGCACAAATAAATTCATAGCAAGTAACGTTTTATATGTAACTCTCTATAAAGAGATTTCGAAAAATTGATTGATCTAGTCATTGATCGAACGATAAAACACACTAATTGCATTCATGTAAAAACTCAGTGAGAGACGAGTTGACTTCAGCTCGTTTGAACTGAACGAAATTTTATTTCCAACTTGTGGATGAAAGCTTTTTGATGGAGAAAATTTTTAAATGCAAAAAATAGGATTGAGATAAAAATGCTCAAGATTGTCCTCACTTAACACGTTGCTTATAGGTACAATATTATTAACGGGAACTGTCTTGACATAACCGAAAATACAAACGCTTAATTCGCATATCCGCTTTATATTTAATCATATTTTGCACTCAATCTCATATTATTTTTCATAAGAAACAAAAGGACTGGAAATGAGTACAATGAAAATAATGACTGTTACTAAGAATCTCGGTTAACGAACCACTAGATTGAAAGCAGTCTGACAGCATTAAAGGCGAAAGTAGATTAGACGTCGACCTGAGATTTAAAAAAACAAACTCGTAGGCGAAGAGTGACAATGAAAACAATGTGGTGACGAACCACTATCAGTCCTATCGAATTATTTCGTAATTGTTTTATCTCTCAAAGAATGCCTTTTTTGCATTCATAAAATATTTGCAATCAACTCCTACACAACGCATTAATAAACGTCAACCATCCCAATAGAGATTATACAAGCGAATTGTTTTTATTAATGCCCCACTTCTAATACGACTAAAAATAGAGCCTCAAATGACATCATTAAGCAATATAACATAAACATAACGACAACTGCTTTAATACAAAAATATTAAAATTACAGCTGATGTAAATTATGCAACCTGTAAAGCAAGTTGATACCTCTATGATAAGTTGATATATGCAAATCGAATATGATATGAAAAGTTAAGATTTTAGTGGTGTGCATTTGCTAAAGGCGCAGCCAAATGCGAAGGCAACGTTCTCGTTTAGCTGATTCATTGAAGCTTTTTAACGACAAATCTCTAAACACTTTTTAAATGTAATTGAATGTGATAAAGAAGAGTTTCGAATGGGGAAAAACTCTGCATGAAGCGTCTATCAGCGAGAATGTGAGCACAATCAATCGGAAGCGTCTTCGCTTTCGCCGTCCTATTGCGTGCAATATCGCCGAATTTCATACTCATCGAAATGGCGAACAATTATTTGTTGCTATCGAAGTGGAAACTTACACCCCGTATGAGCTTATATAAATCATAAATGAAGCTTTTCAACCGAACAATGAATAGTTTCAGAAGCGCGAAAGCCATATTCAAACTACCGTCAAGATTGATCGTTATTTTTCAGGTGCAAAATAATTTAACAGAAAATGGAGGAAGGACGAACGATTGGAGGTAAAACGTCGTGGCCACGGTCAAGGAACAAAATCCAGTGATCTTTCCTTGAATCGAGGACGGCTTATTCGCTTTCTTATCCTATCAACTTCATAGACAAAGCGCTTCGAGATAAGATCGTGCAGAAAAAAATTTTTTACTTTTTTTTTTTCACTTCAAAAGTGGGCGATAAGCAGATGTGGAGAAGCAAAATTTAAATAAAAAGACTGCTGATGATGTTATAAGTACAAAAGACTGCAACGATCCGATCGCTTCTACGATTTACCCATTTCCGGATAGATCTACCTCTGGTGTTTTTACGGTTTTGCTTCATATAACTGCGGCGCTCTAAGAATCTGTACATCCAACCCCCCCCCCCCCTTCAACTAGGCTGGCCGTCTTATCCTATCAAAACGTCTCTTTTCAACAAGCTCATATCAATTCTCAATTGAGTCTTAGGGCATATTTCTCTCCCCCTTGTCTCATCGTTAAAATCGCATCAAATAGATGGGAATAATCGTCACAAAGAATAAAACTTCATAACAACCAAAATAAGACAAAAAACACATTTTCTGAGAATATCGAAAAAATATTCAATTCGAATGCGATGGAAAAAAAAAATTATGTGAAAAAAATGCATCGTTCTGATGTGTTCTCCTCATTTGAAATAAATGTCTTTGAATGAGAATGAAATGGGAGATGAAATATCAAAAAGCAAAAAGATATTTGAAAAAGGCAATGAAGATGTTTGAAAATAGGCAATGTTTGCGAAGAGAACGCTAGAAATCAGAACGATGTTGATGTGACACAACAGAACATAATTCAAAAGTCCCCAAGGAAACTGCGCTGCAGATAACACAGAAAAAGAAGCATTGTGATAGATATCTCTACGATATTGCTACGATGACGAACATAGATCAGCATCATCTCTAGAGAGTCGCAGATTCATCGAATATATTGGAAATATTGGACGGATTTTGGCTTTTCCCAATTTAGCTGATCCTATAAGAAATAGAAAAATTGGTGAATGAGAGCAGCGCTTTGCGATGCTAAAATGTCTTTGGTTTGCTAAAGAAAGCAATGAAATAAAATATTATCCTTTTTTCGCACTAAGAACATTTCGCTATTCTATTCAACCACATTTTTATTGCTAATTTTCGACTTTTCAATAGAAACAGCTATAATAGGTGCCGAAATGACATCGTTCTCTCTCCATTTTTCGTCACTTAAACTCAGCAATCGTTTCCATAATTCAACCGAATTTGCTGATAGATCGGAAAACTCAAAATTTAAATGCTACGTGCAACAGATTGGGCTGATCCGATGGTATGAGCAAAAAATATGCTTTGCATTCAATATTCAGGAGATTATTTCAATAACGTGGGAGAAATTTTGAGAAAAAACAAATGAAAATAAGAAAAAAATAAAGACAGCTTTAGGTGAAATGCACAACTCGCGCTTAACGAATGACGAAAAGCTTTGTGTTCCCACAAGCAATGGGTATATTTGCAAAGTGGCTTAAAGAATATGTCGTCGAATGCTTCTCTCATTTTCAGTGCAGTTCTTTTGTCACTCTTGATCCACTATGAATGTCATCTAGTGGTCACACGTCTTGTGCAAACAAGTGAAAAAAACAATGAAAACAGAGAGAAGAATCTTCAGTTCAACGATGTATTTTACTCATAAAAAACCGGCACAAGAGAGAGAAAGATTATATATATATATATATATATATATATATATATATATATATATATATTCAGTCAATGCACTGGTTTAATATCCTTGCGCGAGTGACCACCTAATGGTCAACTGGCCAACGAACAAACGCAAATTCATTTGCATACTTAAATTAGAAATCTGCCGACCGGCAACTCATCTAACTTTTGGAGAGCAGTGAACACGTTGTAAGATAGTGAAGCTCTGTTAGCATATGGTAACCACAATTTCTCTTCACTAGTAGAATAACAGCCTCGCACCTACTTAGTGAACAGCAAATTTCTCCCAATCTCATCCAATCCGTTATCTCTGTTTTAATTTGTCTATTACAAATAATTTCTTGGCCTAAATTAACAATTAAAATCGATAACAAAATGAGTGAAAATGAGGCATATGTGCAAGACACAAAGCAAGCAATCCTTTCAAGACGTAACTAAGCAAGAATTGATGTTTGAAGCTGAAGGCGGGTCTCGAGACGAAATAAAGAAGTCGATAAAATGCGACAATTCCGATTTCACACTCTAGTGACCAGCAAGACGCACACTTTGCTCCGAAGTTAGCACAGCGGTGCACCAAATAAACACTCTCATTTCTGCACAGCTAATCACCTAATCGATGCTCACTACACCATTTATGCCTCTAGGTAGCCAACACGAAAAAGCCGTCGAAACACAGAGTGAAACATCGAACAACAAGATTGGAAACCGTGCTATGAAATCAGCATGGAATAACAGTGAGGTATCCCCTCCATCAGACATTTGCGCCGTGACAGAAATGTTGCAAGTATAACGCTACGGAACTCCACCGCCGAGGACATTTGCGCTCTAAACAGTTACGCTTTGTACGAAAGAAACATTCACCTTGTGATGTCTATTTCCTCACCTGCTGAGTGAATGTTGTAACCGCACCGAAAGAAAATTCAGTAAATAATTTGCAACGGATGTGCATATCATAAAAATTCGAATCTGCTTAATGAAAGGAATTAAAAATAAGTGAAGGAGAGTGATAGAGAAAATGGCACAATACGTGCTTTAGCGATTTCGCTAATCAGATCAACCAGTTTCACGAAGTGTCAACTAACAGCAAAATGGGCACTCATATTTCAACTGTTCCAGTTGCTCGAAGAGCCTTGCCTTTGAGAAATCGTTTTCTTTTGTGATTCGACGAAGAAAAACTAAAATCTGACTGAGCGGAAAAAGTGCAAGCTTTTAAGCACCTTTAGATGACTATGGCTCCTTTCGAAGTTGATGCGAGAACATAAATGTTCGTTCGCATAAGAGGTGATTTTTTTATATGCAATATACCAGCTAAATTTTACAGCTCCAGGTTCTGTGGTTCCCTGGTTTGGTCCATCGGAGAAATAAACATATATATATATATATATATATATATATATATATATATATATATACCACAGTTAAAAAGTCGTTGTAATGAGAGTTGCATATATAAAAACAGGAACCTTTAACACCGCTGCTTAAGGTTGGTTGTCTGGTAACGGAAATTTGAAAGAGATGCAAAAAGCAATGCACAGCTAACCTCCTCTCGCTTCAATGATCTTGGCATCTCATCAAGTAGTTCCACTCTGTATAGCGGTGCGAATATTCCATGCATATCGGCACATTGGAAGTAGGTGATACCTGAAAAAGACTCTTGCAGAGGGATCGATTGAAAGTAATCTCAAACGAAATCTAAAATGAACACTCAGTTGACTTTTTGATGGCTATTAGCGTTAATTAGGAACACTCTAAATTGTTATTCTTTTCTAATTCAAAGAATATTCCTCTATAATTCTCGGCGTCTTATCGTTTTAGCAAAGAAATGTAAATCTGACAAACGGGAAAGTGTTTTCTAAGTAGATAAATATCACATTTGATGAAAGCTTTGATATAATTTGAGAAAACCGAAAAAATATCGGAAAAGTTATTCAACAGTTTTGAAAATATTTTAGTCTATTCAGGTCGACATCCTCAATTCAAACAGTATTTGACGACCAATGCAAACTTTATCCACGTATGGAGACGAAATCGCAACCTCCCGCTTGCCTTCTGAGTGACTCCAACACTGAGCTAACGGTACCTCTGCTGTATAGCAAGTGGGAGGCCAAGGCTTCGTCCACGTTTGCGTGTAAAACTTTAATTGCTCATAGAACATTGCTTATTACCTCATCTGAACATCTGAACTAGATTGCAACTGCCTGTAACTTTTGTATAATTACAGTAGCAACTTTGTTTTTCAAAAACGTTGCAATTTCCACTCAAGATCATCATCACTTGTAGTGAAACTATTAAAGCAGAAAACTGCATCCACCTATGACAATCATCATAAACACACTACTAATTCATTACTGTGATGCAGAGCTAATTGCATGAAACTAAAGAGAAAACATCCTGTTCCATTAGAAAGTACCCAATGAAAATGACAGAAAGTATTTCAAAGAACGAGAAAAAAAACAAAAATAAAGAATGTTAATTAATCATAAAGTAAGCTGCAAGAAAATTTAATTAACCAAAATTACAAAGTGCTGCATAGCGTAGTGACAGAGCACGGACTGCAGTGTTCCAGGTGCTTCGGGTTGAACCTTGTCCTCTCTATCGCCAGGGTTATGACAAAGAATTAGACGTTACTCAGGGACTGCTCCTATTCAATGACTCCGTTCAGGATTTCCCAAAATTGTCTCCAAATTAAGCAGCCTTTGTGTCAACGCTTCCCGGCTTCGGGCAAGAGGCTGCTCATTGGCAAACGGCACCTCGGAAGGACAATCCGTGGAATCCATCCATAAAGTAAGGATATGTGACCCGCGACAAAGGGTGGATGAGGAAAACGCCTGGAAGCTCTCTTAAATAACGCATTCACAGCGCATCGCAATTCATGGTCCCTAGAAAAACCGAAAATTTCATGTTCGGGAAGGGCGGTTTTCAGCGCTCGAAAGCGCTACTGGATAAGCACATGCATCTTGAAGACATCTTGAGGAACTTCTTGATCGAATCGCTCAGTTTGCTATTAATAAGTGACTGGAAAGACTTTGACTATTGCATCTACACAGTAAAACTGGTTCGAATTCTTTTTAGACAAAACATATTTTGCATTAACAGAAATTCGCATATTACTGTTTGAAGTACACTGCCCCTCAACGCTCTCAACTTCATGACACCAAAGATGAAAAGTAAATTTTGCATCATGAGGACGCTGGAAAGCAGCTTATCATTGAGATTATCTCCAATGCTAATCACATCCTCTCGGATTTGCAAGCATTCAAAACCATTATCGCTTTTCAGCAACAACTTCAAAATCGATTAACTGCAATGATCGATTCCTCCTGAAAACCTATTGAATAGTGATGGGAACAAAACTCATATGAAAATTAATAAATGACGATAATACAGTGAAGCTAATTGAAAATGAATAATACTAGAAAGCAATACCTTGATAAGTACCATTATGTCGGCCCTGCGGAAGATCGAGTTCAACCCCACAGAATAGGCCCTCTTTACCTTGAACGGGACCAACATAGCGAAGCACTCCAGTGCCCACTTTGCCAACAATTACGCGCCTTCCAACATCCTGCTTCCCTACAACACCACCCCCACCGTTCGCCTGAAATAACAGATAATCATTACAAGGCAAATACTCAGAATTACTCATCGACAGCCCGCATCCCACCAATTCCAGATTTCTTTTGCGGGCACTAATTCATGGCCTACAGTTATAAATGCCAGTTCTGAATGTTCAAATGTAAGATATAACAGATTAACTTCTGAGATCCCTCTTCCTCATAGTCGCCTTTTAGATTATTGAGGACATTGTTTCTGTAGATCCTAAACAGCGAAATGCAGTCATTTAAACCGCATAAAAACGTACTTCCCTCCGTCCCAGAATAAATTTTGCGATTTAATACTATGGCTGAAATTTGCTGTCTGTCATTTCTAACTGAAACTTGAGACCCGGTCACTTTTGGCAAAAATTGGCGTCTCAATATCTTAGCCTGATCTCGCAAATGGCAAATTTGTTGAATTTAGTACTTACCATTTTGGGACAAATACGTTATTCGCCAAATGGTGAACTTCCGGCCGTTTTTTAAATGGTAGAAGAGCAAGCAATATGTAAAACAGGTTTCTCTTTTTTGCTCACTTTTCCAGTAAGAATGGATTTGCTTTTTCTTTCTTTCCCAGCGATAAAATTGTCAGAAATGATCGGCTTTAGCCCGACTTGTAGAAGCAATAAAGGTGGCCAAGAATTTTTGGAGGATTTTGTTTTTAAACTTTCTAAAAAATTTCTAGCTCCTGTTCACTATCTAATTGTGGTTAATTTTCCGGAAATACCGAAATCTGCATGCAATCTCTACCTTCGACAGACTGGGAAGGAGGGATTTCACTAAAGCTCAAGTTTAAATAAAGACGTTCAAGTTTGAATAAAACAATGATAATTGATGCGGCCATCAAAGTGATTGAAAGAAACTCGATTTCTATGGAAAAAACAGCGATCCGGTTGAGGCGGATAAGCAAAGGCAAGCGGACAACTCATTTATGTGCATCATTTCGTAATTATTTTTATAAAAAGAGAAGAAACGTTTATGTATCCGTACGAATTCCTTTCAGCGAACGCTTTCAACGAATGCCTTTTATTTGAAAATATATCTGATTAATGCAACAAAATCGCAATTCTATGAATAAAAGAAAATGACTTATCTTCAGCGTTCAGCAAAAAAATTTTAGTGTTAGAAGGAATTAAAAGTTTGGACAAAATTATTTAAAAGAAGAGCTGATTTATTTCTTTAATAGATTTAGTTTACAAATAGAATAATTGCTGATAAAGTGAATGAAGTAAAATGTTGCGATTTGAGTATTTATGGGATATGGCCGCTTAAAGCAAAAAATTTGAAATGTTTTTTATAGGTTTCCGTTCAGTTTTGTTCATCATCAATTTTCTAACATCAAACGCTATCAATAAAAATAACAACAATAACAATAAAATAAATAAAAGGAATTAGCAATATCGAAATTCGTATTTATGAAAAACAATTTTCACTTTGAAGATTTTCAGTGCCAATCAAGGGAAATTTATAGTTTTTTAAGCATTCGATCCCTCATAATATTAGACTATAAACCTAAAATAATGAGACCATAGAAATTTGTTGTCATCTCATATCATCAATCAATAGAAGGTTCCCATTCAAATTACTAAAAAAATAACGGCAGATTCTCAGCCACATTAACGAACCTCGAATGAGTAACCCAAAACAATATAAAACCTCAAAGTGCGAGATAAAGATATCTAATGGGATAAATACAAACCTGATCATTCGTTGATTTATTCATTGTACAATTCACCCAGCTATCATATCCCTGAAAAATGTTGTTTTATATTAGATTATTGAATTTATTAAGTATTCAGTAAACGACAACCGTAATAACAACAAAATAAATGATTATATGCTTAGCCACGGTGCACGAATGCATTCGGAAGCATCATTGAGTAGTGAGGGAAATTCCTTCCTATGAGAACATAGAAAAATTCGCTTTGATTATCGAAAAGTTGTAAAACAAATATGATATAAATCGATGAATAAAGCTGAAGTTTCGCTGAACAAAACCGGAAGTAATTGAATCCGGATAAAATAAAACGACAACAATTTCCACTCTTTGTTATCCAGAGATCAGCAAGGATTTCTATAAGGGAGAGGAGAGTGAGAGAGAGGCGAGGAAAACTCCTCAACTGAATCATACTGAAAGATGTGGCCGAATTTCAAAAATAACTCTCGGTTAAAAACGGTCCGCAAAAATCTTTACTGATCTTTTCTTCGATATTCAATCTTCAAAAACTCAAAATTTCTCCGCACATTGGAAGGAACTCTCAGTGCTTTAAAAATAACAAGGAGGGGATTGCCGAACAATAGTTTCAGCTAAATTAAACAGAATTCTCGTAGGTGAAAAGAAAATAAATAAATAATAAATATTTGATATTCGAATTATAAAGTTTGAGGGATTACACGAAGCAAATGGATATAAAAAAAAAAATTGTGGAAATCTTTTTGGAAAATACAACAATCTTGCTCTCGTTAATCTCTTGAACTTCATTGATTCTATGAATTAGGCTAATTCCGTCAAATTTATGTCATATATAAGGGATTAAAACTGGATATTCTCTTATCAATGCTATAAAGTAGAACAGACTAGTCGCTTATTTTAGTGCAATAAAGAGCCAATTGACAATTTCATTAATTCTTATAACCCTCTATGAATAGAAAAAAAACGATCCCATTTTATCCAAAGTTTTCGTTTATCTTTTTATACATTCAAATTTACTTACTTTATATCAATTTGATTTGTTTTATTCATGACAGCATTATTTCGTAACGATTTGAAAGTTGCAAGTATAAAAATTTGAAATTTACCTATATAAATGTTTTATGCTTGCTTGTTCTTTTACTCTACCATTCTTCTTAGTTAAGTTTTATTTGGGAATATTTGAACCATTTGGTTTAGATATTTATTTATAAGTAATCATTAAAATGGTAGCAAAAAAAAAACCCCCAAAGCAATATGTTATGTAAGAAAAATAGAATTCTTTCAAATGATTCAATTAGAGGCATTTATTAAGAGATATTTTATAGATGAAGTAAACTATGCGACGACCGGAAATAACAATTATCTAGTTTAAAAAAAAAAAAACTTTAGAACTGAAAAAAAGATCTATATTTTGCAGTATTTGTTTTTGCAATATTTGCAATGCTTTGCAAATTTAATTGCAATTTTGTAATTAAAAGTTTTACAAAATTTATCGCATTATATCGTCAATCTTTCTACTCAATCAATTTTATAAAAATTCTTTCATTAATTAATCCCTCAATAACTTCTTAAATAAAATGTAATTTTTTTTTTTCAATTATTTCAATTCTATTAAATATATTCATTGCAGTAATAAGCGTAGTAAACGTGACAATCATTGAAAAGAAATGAAAGGGATTAAAAACTACGAGCTTGTCAAACACATACATCGCATCCATAAAACAGCGACCATATTAATGTTGACCGAGAAAAAAAAAAAGACGAGACCGCATCGATTTAATGACGCTCGCTTGAAGCACATCCACATCACATGTTCTCCTCTTATCGCTATTTAACACGCATGCATTCACATGATGGGGGGAAGGGGAAGGGAAATCGTAAGGGGTATATCACATGACTGTAATCACACGATCCCTTCCCCTAACGTTCGCAATCCGACTTGAGAATAACGAAGAAAATTTTTAAGCCTTTATTAAATTTCTTTCAAAATCTTTCTAATTTCTTAAGAATTTGTTTTAAAACGAGCAAAGAAAGCGCTAAGAACGTGTGGAAAATTCGTTATTAAATAAACATAAAACATCCCTATGCATAGCAAAAACCCTTCTCCAATCATAAAATCAACGATCACTAGCCAGTCTTTCTGTTACAAAATACTCAAAGAATAAGCTGGACGTGCAAAGGCATTTTATAGCGTTGGTGATACTCTGATAGACTAATACAATTGAGAGTTCGGAAAGAGAGTGAGGAATGTTAGCTAAAAGAGGATATTACTATGTATCGGTTTATCCTGGTACTATGCATAAATGGGTTAATCCCAGTCCTAGTCCCGGACATGCTGAAATCGATCACTCCTACGGGGCCACGTTTAACCCATCCCAGAGCGCTGCGCTTAAATTCAGTGTACATCTCGGACCGATATAGCCTAAATCCACTGACCTAAATAAGAGGATTTTATGATATCATTCTTAAGGTGTTTAAATGATAAAAAAATTCTCAAAAATAGGCAGATGAAAAAAGTATGAGATAAGCATACAAAATAATTTATAGCAATGCTACGATGCGTACGATGGTTGTAGACTGATGCATGAAAAGGCATGTTCAACAGAACTGGGCGGAAAAAAATGACGATTCAGGGGGTTGTGGACAGATGCGCCGATGATAGAAGCGCCGAAGCCTACGGCACCTCTTGGTCACATCAATACTTACTTTATGGTTGCGAGATTTTAGCGTCACAACAAATATACGTTTCCGATCTTTTGTTGAGAAAATTTTGTCCCAACTAGGATTCATAATAAAAATTAGATCACAAAAATGTCTATCGGCCAAAAAAAGACTCGTTCCTATTCTTGTAATTTCTGTAAATTTTCTGAATTTATTAATATTGAAATTTTTCCTACATTTTAATATGAATGCTCGTTCTTTTGAATATTTATTTCAAATTTTCATTTGATTGAAATATGTCCTTTGCATATAAGAAGAAAATACAAAAAGCGTGTATATATGATACAATTATTCTTACTTTTTATTGAAAAACCCCATAACTGTGAGGACCGTAATGTGTAAAAAAAAAGAATAAAGCGAAATACATGCGTCGGTTAAATGCGGGATGCCATATCAAGCAGAAGCACCGCGAATAAAGCCTAGACTTAGGTGAACAACGCAACCTCTTAACGGCCCATAAGGCAACGATGTAAACTCGATATTCAACAGAAGCTAGACATGTTTGCATCGGAAATCGATGACTTCAAGCTGTGAAAATAACTGCCCATCGGCTAAAAAATAAATACCCACACAAGTGCATGTAAAAAAGAATGTGCCACTGTCAAAGTTTATAGAGATATTAGAAGGCATACTCTCAGTTCGTATAGAATGGTCAGTCAACAGTAGGATATGTGATACAAGACGAGGGTCAACATTCCCACGTTGCATCGTTGAAACGAGCATAAGACCTCATGAATTACACTCAATATAGACTTGTAAGCAAGCGTAAAGCATGATGACGATGCCTATAGACTTCACCATTGACACATAACTCCTATAATCAGAGTGCTGTTTTGAAGATTGGGAGGGGCTGGCGCTGATGTCACTTCGGCCAATTTAACGTAGCCCAAGTGAAAAAGACGAAAAAGATTCATCTACTGGAATAACATAGTAACGGTTCTCGGAAATAGGACATAATATATTTGTAACAATAATTGTAATCTGAAACGTCTTTCAATCATCCACTTCGTATGGGAAGTTAAAAGGTGGGGATCTTTGAAGGGGAACCCATTCTATGATTGTACGGTAACCTATACGTCTGACGAAGCCTGGGTTACTAATGCGCTGCTATTACTGTAACCATAAGGGATAAGTAGTGGAACAATTGTTTGTCGAATGATGCTTCCACCTAAAGTTATCTTATTCCTATGACAGATTAGGGGACATATGTAGTGACTTTAAAAACAAATTTAGTAAATTATTTCCATGGGATAAAACGTGGAACAATGATAAAATATAAACAACTTTATTGGTTAAAGAAGCATTTTTACAGTAATATTTATATTTGGACACTTTTTTGATTACTTATCAATTAAAAATTATATTGTAAAGCGATACATTTACAAGAAAAATTTTTTTGGGTAACATATCAGAAAATTTTTAGCAATATTTAACTGTTTATCTACGATCAATTGTGCTAATAAACACACAGAGTGAAGAGATCCTTCGACTGAACTATCGCATCATTCTTTTAATTAAAGCATTAGACAGAGATTTTTTCGATACGATCGATGTGGAACAAAATTGGCATAGAATAAAGCAAACTAAAGAAAAAAAAACAGCTTATTTATATCTTACAACATTTATATTTTTCAATCTAATAGCGAAGACGAAAATTCGCTAAAGATTTTCTTAATTGAGCAAGAAAAAGAGAGATCTTTCACTAAATAAAATTTTATCTCGAATACGGTTCATCTCTCTCGATCCACTTGATTTCTCATTAATCGAAACCAACTTCATTGACAAACAATGAAAGGGAAGAAATAAAAAAAAATAAACTTTGAATGTCAAATGAGAATCTCAATTGATCGCTATATTTTAGCATCCAAAAGGATTCAGAATCCGACATGGTGCCTATTTCAACTATCACTTAAACTTAAGGTGACGTATTTTAAGCGGATTCTCAAATAGCGATTGATAGGGCGAGAGCATCGAGCGAGTTGATCTCTCATTTTGTCAGCAATGTGTGGTGCTACATAACACATGTTGGTGTTACCATATGGAAATATAGAATGCCCTTTTCTATAAAGAGTTCACTTATTTGAATGGAAAAATTTGCATAAGCTGATGAATTTTTGAAAAATTGACGTTAGATAATGAAGGAACATATAAACAAAACGATAAATGGCACTCTAGATTTGTTGAAATTTACATTTTTATTATTACTTGATTCAAATAAGCAAATCATGTTTCACTGCTCAGCTAAGTTTTAAAAATTTCTGTTCAATATATGAAGCTTTAATAAAGAATCCTACTGAAAAAATATATGCAAATACAGCAAAAAATAAATTTCATTCTTCGATGATTTAAGGAAACTTTTTCAGTAAGAATCAGCCAAATGCGAGGGTTTCTTAAGGATCGGTTTCTCACGTTTCTCCCTTTCTCTCTCTGTTTTGATGTTTTATATTAAATATAAACAATGATTTAAAATAATGCATTGAACACGACATAAAATAGGTTTGATTACGTAAATGAGGCATTTTCCGTAAATGAACGACACAAATCGATATTTTTACTCTTTTTTGCTAACACATACTAAAACGGTATGAAGTCAACTCTACCTTAGTGTTTCTTAAAGTATTTTCACAACTCACATCTTAATAAAGAAACTTATTTTGCAATCAAATTTGATAAAGTGAATAAAAATTTGAATAAGTAAAGCTTTCATAAGTCAAACACGATAACTCATTTGAGTTGTACATCCATTAACACTGACGCAATATTGCTCTATGAATTGCTTCTCTCTATTTGCATTACAAATAGAGGATATTAAAAAAACAAGTAAAAACCAATACGAAAATTGTCGGAATAAATAAATAATTTAAAAAAAAGGTGCAAAAAAAAGAACGTTGTGCATTTCTGATCAGAAAAATATGTGAGTGCCAATTAATGATCACGTTCGGAATCAAATTTGAGAACAAGAAAAAAAATTCAACGTCAGCAAGGCAAAAAGCTTTCAACATTATGAAAGAACATCTCGGCATCTGCATGCTCGGAAATCCCCTGCTCTCAGAATTGCCAGGAGTCTGAATATTCTTAGGAAGACGCTGCGACAGGATCAGAAAGACCTCTCTTTTCCAGCTCTTATGGCTACACTTCGCAGAAGATGAGTCTCGTAGGCACTTCAAGGTTCAAAAGCTCCTATTTTTTAAATCTGACGGCGAACTGATCATTTCCGGGGCAGACCTGTGAAGAGGCCAAAAAGACATCCTCCAGGAAGTGCCTCATTGCCTTCCGAAGGGACTAAAAAGATACCTCCCTTCAAGGTCCTCCCCTCCTTCACCAATGCATTGTTTCAATGAGTTTTTTTAGAAGGGTATGTCGAACCCTTCCAGCAAAAAACGTCACTGCTAGGATTGCAAGCTGGAGGCTTCAAGCGCGGAAACAATAGAGAAATCATCAAACAAGGGAGAGGAAAAGGGTTTGATTTTTATTTAAATCGGGATCAAGAACAAGCCTCGGTTGCGGCCATATGAATTTCAATAGACTTGATACAACAGATCTCTAAATTGAAATAAGAGGCCGAAAAGACGAGGTCTCCACAATACGCGTTCCTCTAAAGTAAAAAAATGCAATAGAAAGTTGCGACAACGTAGTAGAAATCTAGTAATACTAAATCTAGTAATCGCACATTTAAAATAACATGTCTTTATAAGCCGAGGATCGAATCCAGAGCCATATCGGCAACTCTCACCTTCTCCCCTTCAATGAAGAAACAAAGAAATGTTTGATTCAAGTCATATAAAAATTTTAGATCGAAGGTATCATAAATTAGGGACGAGAAGTAGAAACTTCGCTTCCTCTTCTTTTTTTTACCAACAGAAGAAATAAAATATTAGAGAAATTTTTGATACGAATCAATTTCTAAACAAATATGTATTCTATCAATTAAAATCTGATTAGCAAGCAAAACGTCATAAACTTGTTGAAGTTAAGCGATATTTAAGCAGAAAAAACAACAATCACCTCATTTCCAAACAATGAATGAGTCATAAATTAAACGAGTCATATATATTTCAAAATATGGTGCAATAACGAAGAATTTTGCACTCAAAGAAATCAATATTTTCCGAAAGATGAAAACGTCAAATCATAAAGGCGAGACAAATATTTACACATCATGAATGTAGCTCCATGGGTATGTGTCTGTCTGCACATTCTTATTCCCTTAAGTCTGTCTGTGACGATCAAAATCCTATGTAAATTTATTTATATTCTTGCAAAGGATTCTCGTTGGATTATTTAGAAAAATAGGTTAAAAAAGTAACTGAATCTGCCACTATATTCCTCGTTAATATTTGTTATTTGTAACGATCCATATTAATAAATAAATAGAAATTTTTCTATTATTTTATTTTCTTATTAATATGTTGTGTTTTCGTGTGGAATTGTTTGCACGCATTTTCCGTTTACATTAGAAAAGAATTTTTTTTTCAGTATCTCCAATCACATTGCCCACTTCGATTGCGTTTCGAGTACTTGAAAGGCTAAGCAAAGATTAGAGCACTCTTCGTTTCACTTGTCTCTGGAAGATAAACGATGTCTATCAAATGATATGGTAATATAGGATGATGGAAAGAAAAGAAATACTAATCCTCATCAGAGTGGAATGAAACAAAGCAATGGAAAAAGTTTTGTGGCATGTTTGATGGAAATAGAAAACCCTCTATGATAAGGATAAAACTCTAACAATAGATAGAAAATTTTTGTGATGATGGCAAATATTCAGTAATTTCTTGTTAAAGAAAGAAATTATTGACTAAAAAGAATTTTCGAGATTCAATGGATATTTTGAGGGAATTAAGGCATAATTCTTTATATGCTACTAGATTTGTGAACGTATGTCTGCAGTTACGTTTTCACGTATGTCTGAGACGGAGAGGCCGGCTTCTACCAGGGAAGGGCATTTTTTTAAGGCTCCTTTGAGTGATAACTGAAACGAAACAATGAAATGCTCAAAAAAAAAAATCCACCGAAATTATGTTTTTTTTTTTTAAATTCACCGCACTGATTTATTTTCTTCATTCTCCATCCTCAAATTGTATTTGCACTAGCTAGTTTAAAAGAAGAATGCATGGAATTTATAAAATTGAGAGAGCGAGTAGTCTTACTTCGTAAAAGAATGCTATAGAGAGGGGGTTTTATTTGAAAGTATATGGCAGATGAGGAGGGGTACTAAAATACACCGACTGCAGATCAACCGAGGGCAACTACTGAAATAAGATTTCTACAAGTTGATTCGTTAAGGCAGAATGGAAGACGGATGTAAAATATTGTTTGTTCAAATTCTCAACGCCTCTCATCATATAATTCGCTTTGCCAATTTAAAATCTGATGTAAAAATTGATGATGTAATAATCCCGTTTGGAGTGACGTCTTCCATGCGACAACTTAGCGAGAGTCTTTATTCAACACTAATTGGTTATCACTTCAAATTGCAGTGTTTTCAGTTCTACAACAACAATGAAATTCTAGTCTATTAGTGCAATCGATGAAATGAGGAGAAAGGGGGAAAGGAGGGGGAAGGGAAGAAGAGATGCTTAAGCAAGGTTGCTAGCATGATATCTCATCTACACACATCATCTACTAGAGAGTGGAGGATTTCGCCATTCCATAGATGAATCCCGATCAACAATATATATGTAGGATACATTTCATACTGATTAAAAAAACCAACAAAAAATTTGATCTATAACGGAATGGGAGATAACAGAAGAATAAATAAATACTATTGACTATAAAATGAAGTCAATTCTAGAAATTCATAAGTAATAAGCCAAATAGAAAAGGGGAATGTGAGCAAGGGCGTCCGGCAAGAGACGAACTCTTGTCTGTATGGCTGTGATCTGTCGAGTCGGTAGCCAATTTTTTGAGTCTCTATGCCGCCTGCTCATTTCCCTTCACTTTGATTACTGCGTTCAATGTGTGCTGTTTGTTCATTCATACATCACACAATCGATGCTGTTTCTTTTTATTAAAAATTCTTATCGCTAAATGGAAAAGTATAACTTAAGATGAGATCATGTCGTTAAGTCTTCATTGATTGTGCAAACGCTTTATGCTTGATCGATTATTGGGGAATCTCCTCCGCATTTGAATTTAACGAACTAAGGAATAAGCCTTGATTCTTTTGAGTTTTTAATTCGAGCGCATATAATCTAATAATCGCATTCGAAATTTACCTACTCCTACAGAGAGAAGAGCAAAGAATTTAGGCGATCATATTGAGTGCGTTAATAAATGTCAGAAATGCTCATCCGGTCGAAAAATAAAGGTTCTCATTTTCTCAGCGAATATCACGTTTAGACAGTTCAATTTTTCTTGTGGCAATGATCATTGAGCATTCTATAAAGAAATTCACTAAATTTCAACAGACCTTTCAGAATATTTTCAAATAAGAATATTTTTAGTCAAGTGATCAGGAAATGAAGAGTTATGATTGGATTAAGCCTCAAGATGTTTTAGACAGCTTTTTATAAAAATTCCTTGAATTCTCAGTGCTTTCTTGAGGTAATCCGCCAATAGATTGCAGCTCTATTCCTAAAATTCCCGAGATTTGCTGCTACTATTCCCATTTTTCCTACTACATGGGTAGTTTGGAGGGGGGAGAGAAGGGGGATATCGAGTTGTTCATGTGGATTGTGATAACACATTTCCTTGCCATTTGGCGTAAACTGTGTAAGGGTTAACTAACAAACGTGATACAATAAAGCATCTCTTTGTTGGACGTAATATCTCCCGTACCACAAGAAGGTACTAATGGGCTCCCCGGGGAACCATCTTCACAGATGGATGTTACTTTTCTGTAGTCGTGGTTATTTAGCATTTTTAAGGGAAATATTTCACGCATAAAACATGGCTCTACCATATCGAGTAGCTATAATTACCAGCCGACTGCTTTTAGTCTGCAAATAGAATAAAACTTTTTCGGGCCAGCTAGCACAAAGATATCTGGGAGCAAAGCAGCTGGCTAGCTGGCTGGTGGATTGAAGAGTGGAGGTGATCGTTGCTGCGATGCATTAGAAACGGTGGTTAGCTCAACTAGGTGGCAACGTTCGCAACACAATGCTCATTGCATTTTGCGTCACAAATACAGCCGTTTGCGAGGGGAAAAAATTCAATGACGAAACTCTCGAGTTTTCATTTGTCATTTTTCAAACAAATGCGGCAATCAACAACAATGCCTATTTCCCCAAAAAAAGTTCACTATTGAAACGTTACGAGCTCTTACTCTTCGAATTTCAGCTTAATGACGCCTATTCAATTGAATACTACTGGAACTATGAGCTCTATATATATTTCTTTTCTTTTTAAAAAGGAAGAAAAGCAAATAAGACAATATAAAATGTATAACAACAACAGCAAAAAAAAAAACAAAAACACGTCAACAACCATATAACTGAATAAATCATTTTATTTTTTTTGTTGAAATTCATCACTGAATTGACAGCATATATTCTATAGATGAAACATATGTTACAATCTCATGTAAAATCACGAGCCATCCTATTGGCCTCTTGAGCAGAAATTAGTGATAAGAAATGAAATAAAAATGTTTTATTCATTTTTTCCAGTCGTTCTGCATTTTTATTGCTGTGATGTTCATTCACGCAATAATCAGTTCTGTCTATTAAAGTTGAAAATCCGTATGTGAATTTTTTTACCAAACTTGTAGAAATTTCGCTATCAAGCATACAGACCAATTGCATCGGTGGAACTTTTCAATAGTCAGCTATAGTTTAGAATGAATGCAGCAATAAAGCATCAGGTAAGCATCAAGAAAGCAAGAGTCAGGTACACTAGCTTATCGCCATTTCTTTATGAGTGTTATACGCCAAATAACCCAATTCTATGAATGTTATGTGTTAGCTGCGGGAAACGGATGTAAGGTATTCAACTCTATATGGAATACCTGAAAGGACCCATAGTTCGCGTCCTTTTGTTTGACCATTGGTTCATCAACATTTAGCTATGGCACAACTAAACGTTCTACCTTTTTTACAGTCATAAAACTCGAGTTGTTCAAATTCCACCTTAAAGTATGAACACTGTAACATGAAGCCTACCCCGGGCAAAAAGCTACGAACTCTTTATTGAGTGTTGGGATATTCGTAGGTCCCCGCCGGTGCAACAACGGACATAGTACGAGCAAAAGTGCTCAGCTTCGAAATATAAGATATGACAGACGTCTTACTTCACAGGAAGTGATCGAAAAACCGAAGTTCTTCTGTACGCAAAAAAAATTGAAACGTTTGATCATTGGAGAACAGCAGTAGAACATTTCAGCAATACGGCTTGCCATCCAGTAGATGACGAAGTATGACATAATTTCTGAAAGCAGCGGGGGGGGGGGGGGTGGGAGGACTGGGGAAAGAGAGAAGGCGAGAGGTTCCATTTATAAAATTGTGTAGTTGATGAGTGAATGGTACCTTTTACTCAAAAAATTGTTTACTTCAGCCGATTACTCAAAAAATTACTCAACTTAGCAGATTAGAATGTGAAGCGATGAAGGACACAGGTGGCAAAAAAACTATGTAAAGCAACGTCTTAAAAGGTTTCCTTTAACCCCACAGCAAAACGTTACCTTCAAGGGAGGCGATTGTAGTGAGTGTAAAGAGCAGATAGACTATAAGAATAGCAGCTAATCCTGAAGTTTATTGAAGACGAATGCAGTCTAGAGCACCTCTAGCGAATGTAAACAGAATATCACATATCAAATACCCATGATGTGCACAAATCAGTGGAAAAGGAATTTAAAACAGTGATCTAGCCGCTGAAATCCAGGAGTTCATAGCTTTCAGCATACTCTGCTGAAGAAAAAGCATCGACTTTTCGGGCTTCCCATTGAAAACCTTCTTTAAAAAATCAGATTCATTATATTCGAATGTTCTTTAAGGAGGCTTCTTTGCTGAATCGTTGTTTTTGCACTTTTCTCCCTTTATATTGTCTTGTCATGCATGAATTGTTCATATTTTTTCAGCACTCTGCAGTCACAGCGTACAATATTTAAGAGAAGTGAAAAGGCTTACTACATATTCGATAACTAAAAATCGCCAGTAAACATGACCCAAACAATTCACGCGATCTAAAGGAATATTGATAGCACTAACTTAGCATTCAAAAAACTTCAAACCACTGTCCAACTTTCGTAAAAGCACTTCAAAGCATTTATCTGTTGAAGTTTTTAATGGTTACCTATTCTGTTGGCTAAATGTAAGAGCTTTTATAGTACACTCGCTTCACAGTACAAAGCATGAACCCAAATTCAGGCTATCCTTCTAAAAACCTTCTAAAATTGCAATATCGGGTCAATTCAAGCAAAGCAATAAATCCAGCAATCAATTCACAAGCAGACCAAGCTGCTATGAGTGTGAACAATGTTTGTGTGTGCACACCTTGTAGTTGGCAGATATTATAAAGGCTGTCCATCATTCGCTATTATATTGGCAATCGCATTGATGCCCTGTTTGGCTGGTAATAAATAGCAAGTGCTACTATTATCGGCCCATTTATGCGTAATAATCAATTTTTGTTTCGTTCATATACAATTAGGGTCATTCGCAAAACCTGTAATACAGGCTCACATTCGCCCATATTAACAGCTAGGGGTTATTTACGAACAGTGACATCATCGAATAAATCAGCGCTAGTGAGAGCAGCACAATGGAACGACCGCATTTGAATATCAACAGATCAGTGGAAGTGAAATTAAGAGGAAAGGAAAGAGAGTTAGCTAATCATCTAAAAAACGTTCATAAAAAATCTTCTAAATTTAAAAATGTTCTAGACGTTCCATTAACGCATTAAGCCTTATCAAAGAAAGTCTTCAAAGTCTTCGATCTTTTTCATTTAGTCTTCAAGCATTCTATTGCTCTCATTCGCAGATAAACGTTTAAACTAAACAGTAACTCTATAGCAATAATTATTCACAGCAATACGTATCCTCTACTGAATAGGGGACCCATCAATCTGAAGGCATCACAACAAAGGAAATTTCGGAGAAAGGAAAAAGGAGGGGAAAGAAGTTAAACGTTTAATCTGCATATTATGCAATCGCCTTTTCGACTTCGCTTTATGCTTGCAACGCTTATGAGATTTCATATTCATTGATTTCCTCGTAAAGATGCAATACTGCAGTTTTAGTACAGCGTCGATAGGCTTGCTACATTTGCAGTCTTTCTTGGTTGATGTATTCAAACCATTCTACACTAATCGGACATGCACTTCATTCGGTAAAATGACTAATTACCGAACGATTACGTTCAATCCCATCTTAGGCCCTCTCCCCTCTCACTCTCTCCCGATTTCTTGTGGTGCTCACGTATCATAGGGGAAATTATAGTCCCTCCAGATCGATCCGTGCAGTAAATTTCTTATCCCATTTAAATGGAATTTATAAATTGTGTACTGAACTTGAACTTCTTGACTTAATTGTTTAAATTGTGCTGAACTTTTTTGACTTTAAATTACTGCTAAGCAAGATCAACAAACAAACAAAGCAATCGCTTTAGCAAAAACTCCTTAAAAAATTAGGCGAATATAATATCGACTCTAAGTTTAGAACATTCTTACAACCTTAGATTAAATCCCTAACTTCACGAAAAATTTTTTTCCACTCAAAATCAAAACGCTATAAGCATCAGGACTTATAGTCAGAGCTATATTGTACTTTCAAAATAGTAGATGCATGCAGTTGCATAGCAGAAAAGAAAAAAAAAAGATCGAAATTCTCTTGCTGTGCTTCACGCCCATCATTGATTTAACAATCATCATCGTTTATGGAAGTACTCTCCACAAAAAAATTGATAGAAATTGATTTATTCAATTAAATATATTTTAGATGAAAATAGTGTATTCGCAATTAAATTTAAGAATAAAAATAGAAATAGCAGATATTTTATGCAATTCAATGAGGCAATGCTTCATTCAATGCTAAAGCGTTACCCTTATGAAGCAAAATCACTCAATTCGGTGAATTAATACCAGTCTTTCTTTGAAAACGCATAATATTCGTAATTGCGACGGATATGGACGAAGTGAATGTGCGTTATGCTGGGAGGTGTGAACAGAAATATAGCTGCAGTCCTATAATTAGGTAGTAAGAGAGTGAGCACAGTGCGAACAGGTGACAATCAACACTAGTTTTTGATAACCGGTTGTCAATAATAACAGCAAGGTAATTCCATAAAAGAACGCAAAGACCTCGCTATTTAGCTGTCATAAAGTAAACGCTAAGAAACAATGTCCAAGCATGCGAAATTACTGAAATATTAGCATTCTCATCCGTCCAACTATCAACCCATTCGATTGACTTCATCTAGGGATAGGTTCATAACAGTATAATGAATAAAGAATGCTTAAAACTGATAGAATATTTGAGCTGTGTCTATGAGAATGTAAATAGAGCAAGGAAACGATAGACTTTGGGGAGATATCAATAGTGAATTCGGATTCTCGAATGATAACTTCATCTTCAATCGTATGGATCGCCGATCTCGAATTCTGAGATCAAACAACTGATCCTACAACTGCTCCTTGCTTTTGCTTTATCAGCATGTGAAATGTGTCCAAAGAGTGGCCGCTACTCAATGAAGCATCACTTGAGCGCAGAAAAATAAATTAAAAAGAATTGAATAGCTTTGAAATAAAGAAGACGATCTGAAGTAAAATTAAGCACTTTTGCAGAAAGACGTACTTGATGAAGCGGAAGAAGTAAAGGATAAGAATTTGAATGTGTTTTGCTAATGAAACAAAAAGCTATCTATGCATTGTTTGCTGAAAAGAAGAGCAATTTTCAAATATAAAAGAGATATTGCGAGGAAATCGATGCATATTTCAATAGGCAACAAAAATGCGCTTGTTTAGAGAGTTATGGTTTCTTCTTAGAAAAGAAAAAATCAATTTCGAAAATCCACATAAAATGTGCTTAAAACACGTTGCGACCCACTGGTGTGATGAAGGCGTCCAGCGTTGAGGGGGGGGGGGGAGGAAACTCGTTTACTACGAGTAACAATGTCACATAATCCTAGGCAGCGAAAACACAATAATGATTAGCAAGCAAGACCGCAACCTATTTATGCCTTCGACCACCGCCCCGAAGGCATGGGGAGATGATAATCCACATGAAGGAGATATCACATCAAGATCAAACAAGATTGAGCACACAACCTGTTACACAAATGAAGATCACCACGATTACTGCGACCACAAAACTCATTTGATCACAACAGATCACTCGTTAACACACATATAATCCATTCAATTTACGGTCTCTTCAGTAGAGAACTGTACCGAACATACAACCTCTCCTTGAGATTTGAGAAAAATACATAATCGTCTACTCTTTGCAGATGCACCCTCCTAAAGCCTATTACGTACTCTCCTAAACATATTACGATGTCGTGTTTGATCATGTGTGCGTGTCTGTCTGCCTGTATGTCCGGCAGTTCGAAATCAAGAAACAAGTTATGAAATTTGATGAGGAAGATCCAAACTAGAGTATGATCTCCTATACTGTATTTCATGTCGACGCGTAGCATTCTACAATAAATAACGGCATTAAAAGGTGAAAATTTTGCGTAAATTTTATGCCTATCGAACGATAAAAATCATCCTTTGTGAAAAATTTGTATGGACGGCAAGTTCAATTTAAAATATGTGAGTATTATTTGCATATTCCCTCATTTGTCGATCATTTTTGAAACCGGTTGGCCAAGTGAAGAAGTTAGAAACAAGAGCAAAAAATAATAGACTTTGAAAAGCTATACTTACTAGTACTTATGCTTGCAATTATTTACTTGAATAGTCACTTATTGATAAGTAAGATCAGTCAATAGCAAATAATAATAAGTAATCATAGCTTTCTTAGGTTTTCATTTTAAGAGCAAATTCTTTCTTAAAAGCTCAACTTTATACTCATATTGCTTTGAAGGTGATTTACAAATTTAACGATTATTGTTATACGGATGAAAGTAAAAATTATATTAAAAATTGAGCATATCTCTCAAGCTTTAACGTTAAACAACAAATCTATAAATAATCATTTATCATTCGATTTCTTTTTGCCTTCAAAGATTACGATTATCCCTGCAAATCCTCTATTCCTTACTTATTAATTCGAAGAAAAAGATCGGCTGGTATGTCATATTCAGGTAGATAAATATACGCCAATCATTCATTCACCTGATAATTTCGTGAGCAAAAAATATTTATGCAAAGATCTCCTCGCAGCTTCTATTTTCGGATAGAGAAACCTTCAATAAATGCTTTCGTGCCAGTTTAACATAACTAACCTCGAAGTGATTTCAACTGACCTCAAAGTAACTTTAACTAGCCTCAAGCTAACTTTGGTTAACATTGAGTTGACTTAAAAGAAATTAAGAAACCATTGTTATCATATTTGATATGATACATACCGTCAACAATTTGAAAGACTGCTTTTTATATATTCCAGAGTTAACAATACAACAGAATAGTTAAAAGAAAGCTTTGCGTTCCCTTGTAATAGCATGACGTTCATATACCTTGGATAATGTTTTAAAAGGGGAAGTAAAGATCAATAAACACTGAGAAATTAACATCTATTTCAGCATGAATGGTTAAGCATCCCAAGAAGGGTAAGCATTTTAGGCCAAAGAAATGAGGAATATAGGGGCCGATGACAGCCGGCAAGCGAATGCGCAAATGAAGCGACCGTGAGTCAAGCATGCCGAGGGCGCTTGTTTCGAAATATTGATTCCACCCAATGCTTCGCGCAATTCTCGGCTCATATCCACACCATCCTAACGCTTTGGCCACTCCTTCCGTCCATTCATTCAACAAGCTTATATTGTACTCACTAAAGGAAATAGTAAATCAGTCGATAGTGGAAATTACACCTCCTCCAGTGAAGTGCTAATAACTGGCTTGAAATTGGGTTTGTCGAGTAGTCTAGCGTTGAATCTTTTGTCTTAGATGGCATCTTACCTATGATAGAGGAGGAAATTTGCCATTCAACAATACACTTATTATGACTTTAACATCCGATCCTTGAATATTTTAAGAAAAAATTTACATATATTCCGCTTAATACAACCGGAAAAACTGCTTCTCTATTCTAAGTGAAAAAATAATTGGAAAGTGAAAAGTTAAGAAATAGCAGAGAAAGGATGTGGAAGATCGACGAGCAACAACTAAGAAGGACGACTCCATCTGTCCCTCTAACGAATTGCTATCCTAGCCTGAGGGTCGTACTTTAGCCGACGTGATCAGCCATGATTGATCGTTTTCAATAAGCAACCATGCATACACATGTCTGCAAATTTGCACAAAGTTGCACTTATGGAAGCATTACTGAAATTAGATGAAAATAGAGGTGAGACGTATTTTCAGATGAATTACACAATGCGCTTAACGTATTTCATAAAAATTAATCCATCCAACGCTGACGTCGTATTGTCAAATAAAATCTATCAGCAATATCGGACATATGCGCCGATTTCTTTTGAACTGAAGCGAAAGAATACAAAGAATGCTTCAAAAGTATAGCGAACGTTTGAGCTTCAAGCTAATTACACATTTGAATTAACTTTCAAATAAAACACAAATCTCCCAAATGAGAATTTAGAGAGTATAGGAGGAGTTGGGGGTAGTGGAGTGGCCGAACCAATTCTGGAGGCCGTCACGCAAGAATAAATTCCAATTGGGCCCCTCAACATCACGCTATCGAAGTGAACCCTGAGGGAATTAGTTTTAACCAAGAATAGCACAAAACGTAGCATGTATAGTGTAATCAATAGACCACAGTTGTACAGCATTTGAACTCGGTCACCATTAATGTTACGTTATCAATCAATGAAGCGAATGATCGCAATATTAAGATTTATGTAGATGATGCAGCTGTTTTTGGCTTATGAATACCGTGATTAAGGAAGGATGAGAAAGAGAGGTCCAGAATGAGGCTAGAGAAAAGTTTCAGTTTCGTTTCCACCAGCTTCTTTTGTTTTGGAGATACCCGAACATCTATATAGTTATACATCAGACCATACATAAGCAATCGTTTACTGTTATTTTTGCTGATTCATCGACCTCCGACGGAACCCTCGACTTAGTTGATTCGTGATCGAAGGGAAGGCACCTGAATATGAAATAAGAGTGACCTATTGTATGTCAGTTTTCTTTACCAGTGCCTTCTTTGTTTCCAAAATTAATTGTGTTTCAACTCAGATAATGCTTATGCTGTCAAAGTGATTTTTAGTCATCGCCTTAGCTTTGATTGGTCCCCTGTTATCTTCTTCAATGATTCCTTAAATATGATAGCTCAGTGTCAAGGTGTTGTTTCTCGGGCTTTTAAATGGACAGTTGAGTGCTTCATGCATTTAACTATGGATTTAACTATGGATTACATAAAAGCCTTCATGATTTACTGCCACTGAACTGCGGAGTGTTGTTCTCTGGTTTGGTGACCATATATCCAAGGTGAAGGCACGACCGTACTCTATTAGAATCGCCTTTGAGGGGTTTTTCTGCTGACCGCTGAATCCTGATTACCTTCTTATGTGAGCAGTCGTGGCCTTAATTTACACTAATCAGATTTTCATTTTACGGCTGCCGCAGCTTTGTGTGAACGATTAAGCTAATTAAAACATAAAAATCTTGTTCTGCGTACTTTATTTTTTGTGGCAGCTTGTCATATTCGTTGCTCCAGTGAGACACTTGCGAGAGCTCACATTGTGCCGGCTCCTCATGCATGCTTCTCCACTTATTTTCTCCAGTAACAAGCTTGATTATAATTTGCATCTGTGAAGCCCATTACTACAGGTATTATGTTTGTGCAAACATCTTTGCAGGTACGTGTTTGTCCGATAGTTTCAATTTATGAACCAATGAAGCTGACTGAAGTTGTGAACTTTGATGGGTATAATATTCACAGTATAACTGTTCGATCCAGTTGCATTCACTCAAAGCTGTTTAAAAAAACTGCACACATCTTACGCCGGCTGTTGTCCATTTCACGCCGATCTGATCACAAAAAGCGAATCTTTTGTAAGTTTGCACGAACTGTCCGATCGATTGAAGTTGTGTATTTTGTAAGACTGCACAGTTGTCGAAGTAAAGTGTTCATTAGATCTCGAGAATTATCACAGCGTATTTACTTGAAAGTACCGAAGACACGCGATGGAAAGGATTTGCAGTCGGAACTGCAAAAGTTGTGTTTTGCGACATTAGTTTCTCTTAATTTCGCAATCTCGAGCTCATATGCACCTGAAAAAGGGGCTCATGGTAGACACACGATCTCTTTCAAGTGCATGCCGCACTGCACATTCTTTAATACCACTATAAATAGGTAGGTTTTTCTAAAACAATTTATTACGGAGATGAGAAATTGGAAAAGAAACCTTGACTTTATGCAAAAATAAACCTGGTCGAGAACATATTCGGTTGTAGTCATGAGTGTATGTGCTATCACTGTGAGAAAGTAATTGAATAAAAAGGTTTTCTCCACGGTAACAACGCAGCTTGGGAAAAAGCATGTCTTTGGCATAAATTTCCACTTATTCATTGATTGGGAATTCAAATAGGAGTATGCACAAACTCAGGACAGGTAATCAATACCTTTTCTGTCAACGAAGTATCTCTCGTAATCAGCTAAGTTGCATTCGATGAAAGACATTGCGTTTTCTAAATTAGCAAACATTGCCGCACTAGACTAGCTTTATCCTTGCCACTATTGCCTTTGTTCTGCACTATTCTTGGAATCGATCTCACTTCACATTGCACGACACGCTTGTCGACGATCAATGCTTAAGGGTTCCGCGATAACGGGACCATATTACGAGCGCCGTGACGAAATTGTCGTCTGCGTATTCCCCAAGGTTGAGTCATTAAGCAGCCGATCTCTGCCAGGATCCAAAGGAAAAACAGGATATAAAGTATGGAATTGAAAATGGCAGGGATAAAGTCCAGTTAATTGCTTGAGACACTACTATGGATTGACGCAGAATCGTTAAGGGAGTTCTCTGATAAATTATAGGACCTGGTGGAGGTGGAGTTATTCGGTTTGTGTGCCAGTTTCCGTCGATTTTCAGGTCGTCGACGACATCAAGCCAAATCACGAAATATAGTGATGTTATTCGCACTAACGAGAGTTACTGAAGGAGCTGTATACGTTATGCTTTGATGAGAACTCCGTGTAATTGTTTCCTTTTGCTCTTTCCCAGAAGGAATTTGGTAGTGAGTATAGTAATGATGAAATGGGCGTTGATGAGCGTTTGTGTGCCTTCACCACGCTCGTAAATTAGATTATTCCTATTGAAGGGTCAGATTCATCACTGCAGTTGCTAGCTGCTCATTTATTCGAGCGCAACGCTGCAAGCATCACAACAGCTTTAAATTTGCATATGGGATGTGCTATTCCTTTACTGCCGACGAATACTTGCAGATTGGTGTTTAGTGCATCTTATTGACATTGCTTTCCTAGGCAGGCTGATTTCAGTTACAACACCTTTCGAACACATTTAAAATGGTAGCGAAGACATTTCCTTAATAATAAATGCGTTTTGCACATTTCGTCGTCCCCATTTATATGTGCAATCGACAGCCGTTCAAGGTTTTTTGATTGAGAACCTAAGTGGATTATTTTAGACAAGAAGAACTAGCAATTAGACCATTCGCATTCAGATTTCTAAACAACTCATATACCATCGAAATACATGAAAGGTGTTATCTTTAAAACGGTAATGTAAGAAAATATTTCAAACAAGAAGTTGTGCATCTCTACAAAGCCATCTTAGAACACGTGCTCGATTTCTCAATTACAATGTCATTTCATTTGCAGTCACTCACTTACTCGTTAACTTTCACCGATTGTGCGGCTGTCGTGACCCCTTCGAGCTGAATTGACACGAAGGGAACGCCTCATTTCAATAGCCATTATTTTAGCACCCGACAGGTGGAGATTCCTTGATGATAAACAAGCCAACCTCTGTTTTCAGATGCACATAAACTTTTCAACGGTCCACTTTTATGAAACACTCCGCAAGCTGGAGCAAGCGGCGAGCGGGTTTCTCTGCCTATCTGCGAGGCGCGAGAACATGATCTCTCCACGGCTCCTCTCAAATGAACCTTTATTTCTTCACTTTTTTCGCCTGTAGTTCATCTTTTTCACGGCTGTTGCAGTTAGCGACATACGCTGTTGCAAGTTTGTGAGGCTGCAGTTAAGCAGTGTCAGATTGGCGATGTAAACTCCTCGGCAAATAAAGAAATGGACCATACGCATGCAAATTGGTGCAAAATTTTTGTGTTGATTTTTCCGTTTACATGTGATGGTCCATGGTATATTCTATGGATAAATTAATATAAACCTGTTCTATCAACATAAGAAATTCGCTAATAAGAGCACACGCCCTGCCAGCCATGCTGTAATCAGCTTTCAGTGATCTCATTTCCGAACATCACCTCCCTATGTCAGCGACAGGAATCGAGAGCAATCATGTATGTGTGTATTAGCTGTCTATTTACTGCAAGCGAATGTTCTGTGCGTGAGGTGCTGAACGTGTTGTTCGCCTGAACTGACCTTTACTGAAATGAGTTGTTGCACATTGGATATTCGACGCAGTTGATAAATTAAATAAGATTCTAGGG
Source organism: Baylisascaris procyonis (assembly GCA_037389465.1). Taxonomy (NCBI): domain Eukaryota; kingdom Metazoa; phylum Nematoda; class Chromadorea; order Rhabditida; family Ascarididae; genus Baylisascaris; species Baylisascaris procyonis. Next base: position 1,117,406 of record JAZARR010000154.1, on the reverse strand, counting down.
ACATTATGCCATGCCAGGACGAATCATTTTACTATCATCGTTCGACCGATCAGCAAAAGTTTTATACACAAGTAAGCATTTTTGCATTGTTTTTCGAGCATGTATGAATAGCAATTGATTCGTTACAAGCCGACTTGCAGAAATCACCATATACGATTGAATAAAAATTTGAGGTTCGAAAAAGTCGGCTTGTATTCAATAGATGGTTTCTACTAAAGAGTTAGTCATACTTTTCACTTTCTTCTAATTTCAATTCTAACTTAGATAGGTATCGATTTGTTCCCCAATACGGGTTTCTCTTAAGTGGAAGCCGTTTAATCTGTCGTTGAAGGATCACAGAACATTCAAGCTTCCATCTTAAGTTTCCCTCTCTGCAGTAGAAGATTCTTTTGCAGACCTCATGGTTAACAGCCCCTAATAAGTATCTTTTTTTAAGATATACCAAATCGAACAATAACAAGACGCATCAAATTCCCCAATTCAATACGCGAATGAGCACATAAATAACCTCTCAAATTATTCATCAAAGTTCTGTGAATTCGCAATTTTCATGGACGGTTATTCTATGTAATGTAGAAAAGTTTAAGAGGCCACATGAAAGCCTCCTTACAATGAAGCTCGTACCATATCATGTCAGGTCTTATCAGAAATAAAGGAAATCGAATATCCGACTTACTGCAATAGGTTTATTTAAGTTGTAATCCTTAAAAACACCCTATTAACGTCCTAACGCTCGTAATGAGATCGTTACGCGAATGTTATCCTAAACAAAGCATTTATTTTGAAGACAATTAAAAGCGGCCTGGCGTGAAGCTTAGGGAAAAAAATTGGCTTGGAATGTCATATCTGCTTATTAAATTACTCAATCGTATCGTCATTGCCCTTCCTGCACATTTATTATATACTATTTAGGTTGTACTTGGGTGAATGAACCATCTACAGCTGTAGATAAGAGCACAACCATAGAACTGAACTCAGCGAAGCGGGTTGAAAAGGATTCATGAAATGGTAAGAAGCTTGAGCGAAGTGGACACGAATTCTCGTTCTTCCGCGGATAACGCACATGTCTTCTCCGAATGCCAGCTGAAGGAATCGGCGCTGTAGTGCCGATCCAGAAGTCTTGTCCTGAAGTTGGTAGTCTTTCAACATGCCGACTATCATAGTAGACAAATTTTAGAAATGCTTTATTAATGTTAATGTTAATGCTAATGCTTTGATCACTTCTGAAGGGTTTGAATGTGGCTGTTTGCTTTACTCGACCTCTATTTTCCTTAATTCCCAAACTGGAAAAAATCGGCATTCACGTGCATGCATTAATAGAAAACTGTCCTCTGAGGAATCACTGAATTTCGGTGTACATCAAATTATCCCTATGAAGATAGTGAGTTTCTGCAGATTTCATTTACTACATACTACCCGTTTGGGGGCAGGGAGTTGAACTGCCTCTAAAGAATTGCCGCTTGTTTTGAATTAAAACTCCATCTCTCTGGAGCTTTCTTCTCTTGTATCTCTGAGAAGATGGAGAGTCAGTATCCTCACGTGCAAAAGTCCCGAAATGTTTGGAAGACACACTCTATATTAAATAAAACATTTAGTAGTAAAAGGAAATAGAAGAGAACGTTTAATTTCTCGCGAAGAAACAGTCAATATTTGGCTGTTATCAAACAATAAAGCACGCCCATCAAGCTAATGAAGCATTAAAAATGTTGTAAGAATAAGAGATTCGAAAATGATCGTCTGACCCCAGATGAACTGCCCAAACGTCGAGTTCAGTCCACGAGTTGTCTGTATCACGTGCATCATCCTGATGTCGCCTTAAGACATGTGCAACTCCAGAATCCGATTCTCCAACACCTAGCTGACACTGACTGGAGAGAATCTGCAACGCAGCGAAAATCAAATGTATTACTTCAGAGATGCATAAGCATCATAAAATAAGAATTAACAAATAGAGAGTAGAGCATCAAGCGAGCTTTCAAATACTTCCTTTCGCCACTTCTTTCGTTAGAACAATCCATATAACATTTTATCTATGAACATTAACGCTACAGGTACAGTAACGCATTGGTCTTTGTAATGAACCTACTTACAACAATATATTTGTTTGTTTTTTTTTTCAGCTCGGCTGATGGTAAAATGTATATAAATTTTTTGGCAAACAGATGTAACTGCAGCTTCTTTTAAATAAAACAACTCGGAAGTTTTTATGCGAATCGCCTCCGAGTTGAGACTACCGGACGGACACAGACTCACTATGAAGGCATGACTTTACTGCCTTCTACACACGTAATTTTACAAACGCGTGTAAAAATGATCCCATATGAACAATTTCAAGCAACTGAAAAAGCTTTTTCGTGAATAACAGCAGACAGTTGTTGGGGGAGCCCAAAAATCTATTACTTTCCATAAACAGCCATGAAGAAATACGAATGATAAAGAGATTTTTTAATCAGCCGTTACGATGTCTAATGCGATCATCGTATACAATTTCACGCTGGTCAACTTAATTGAAAAGGAAATCAAATGAAACGAACAGTAATATCGGAATCTGTGTGTAGTAGAGAACGCAAAATAGTTTCAACAGCCTCGTCATGACGACCATATTCAAATCTCCATCGCTTAGGTAGAGCTTTATTCTCCAGTAAAATCTGTTTTGAAAATGATTATCTCAGAAATATTTTGGAAAGTTCCAATAAATAAAATAAAATTAACTAAGAAACCGTCGATTTATTATTTCGATTAACGGCACTTTTTAAAATTACCACTTCATAAAATTAAATTCAATACTATGCAAAAAATGAAAGTCGAATATTTTTCAAATAAACTCAATAATCAATTCCAATCATTATTCTACATTCGTTCATTACATGTGCACTATCTCAGTGAACGAAAAAAATAATGCTTTTAATCAGGCCTTTTGAGGACTGAATTGAAGACATGTAAGTCGACCTGAAGAAAGTGAAATCTCTGTTAAGGAGAAAATTTATGCTAGCTTTATTAAGACATCGATTCCTTTATGAAAGTTTTTCATATTCTAAGCTATAAACAAATCATACTATCCAATAATCGGATGGAGAGGTTTTTGTTTATTACCTTACGATCTTCGACGCCCTTGCCGTGCAAAATCACATAAACACCGCGATAGTTGGGACCGAATTTGAAATGGTCCCCTCTACCTGCAACACCTTTACGACCAGACGGATTCAGAGGTAAACCGGCTGGCGAAACCACAAGTCTTGGCACACTGAACGCACTCAACAAATCGGCTTGCTGTCGTTGTCGCCACTGTCGTCGCAAATCATTTGCATTCTGAATAAGCGTTAGCAATATCTCAAATAAATCTTTTCAACAGCTGAATTTAAAACAAAGTCCTACTACCTTAAACTGTAAACTTTTAATTTTCATTTCAAATTTTCTTGTTTTAAAAAACGGTTAATGCTTAACATGGGAAATGACGATGAAATACTAAGGTTGTAATCTGGGGATAGAAAGCAATGTTGTCGCATATCGCAGAAACTGCTTCAGCATTGCGATAAATTTTGGCAGAAAATTCGCCTCTCTGAAAGTGTAATATAGGAAGTAGGCATCATGTGTCCAGAAAAGCTCTGCTACTCAATACCGCATCCGAGCCCATGATCGATTTTATCAATAGAACATCAGCCAGAAGGGAATCTTATTTCAAGTCAACGATATTATTGAATAAACGAAGTTTTGTTTGTTTAGAGAAATCACATCTAATGTTTATGTTTCTCGCCTATCGACTATTATGCCATTTTCTATTAGCCTTTACCTTCACTTGTATAAGCTTTGTAAATGCTTGCAATTTAGTGTATTTTCTATGCCCATGTTTCTTGACAAAATCAATAGCAATCTTTCTCCTTTTTTTCAAATAAGCTTATTTCAACGAAATTAGTCAGTATTTTTATTCTTCTCTCACATTTCTAGTCGATATCTCACTGAATATATTGCCCAAGATAAGATTACATCGAAACTATGAGATGACATTTAGATATTTCATATCGATTAAAATTACTAGTAGTGCTCATTTTGGCAACCTGGCGCAAATGTCCATATTTAGCAAGAAAATAAGCACAACGAAAAATGCACCTGTGCAGTGAAGCAATCAACATGTTTTTGTAGCTCCGGATCGAACTCTTCAACCGGTTTACAATAGAATGGAGGACAATAATCACCGATTAGCACATTCCATGGCATATAGCGAGTTTGCACAGATAATTTATTGATATGCTTTTGAGCATTGTAGGCAAGGATAGATGATGATCCGCACCACGAATGCAAACGATCTGTAGACCACCAAACAACTTCATACTAACAGTGAAGAGCAACTAAACAACGACATTATTGTTTTGAAGAGGACGACAATGACGCTTTATGTGCCAATAGTTGAAAGACTTTTCATCAGCGATGAAGTGTTTAAACACTTTTAACGGGTTGAAATTTAATTCTCAAAGATTTGACTCATATAGGCAAATATTTGATTCTACATGTAAACGCGCAGTTCTTTATGTAAATACCTAATCCTAAAACGCCATATCTAAACCAAGAAACATAAAAATGACTTCCAAATGATTTGAAACAAAAATAATGAAATAAAATTTGAATATGGAATGATGGATAAATATTTAAAAGGCAACTTTACATAAATGTCGAATCCAAAAATATGCAGACGATGTCAGGCTAACTGACGAACGCCAACCTCTATGAAATTAAAAAGTATTTAAGCAAAAGAAGCGTCTTTTCAGCCTGGCCGAAAATGACGACGAGGTAAGGGTTGTCCATGAATTCTCACAAAAGTTACCTTTGGCAGTGGCAGCAGAGAAGTTTGTTGAGACGATCATTAGACGCATATGTTCTTTGAGCTGCTTCAAAGAGCGCATACATTGTTGTAACTCAGAATCAGAAATTCGTGATCTACCTCTCGACCAGATCTCCGTCGATTTAATCTGTAGAAAAATCGTGAGGTAGTGGTGATGGGATGTGAAAATTTCATCAAGAAAAAAATCGGAAATTAATCACTATTAACGATCCATTCTCTAAGAATAATATTCTCGCTTGAGAGACTCAAAGCTTATAAATTACATTAGTTTTGAGATTTAGTTCTTTCTTACAATGGAAATGTTATAACAATATCTCTTCAGAAGCAAGAAAGAGTACCTTGAAATGAGCGAATGCAGTTTGGGTTAGCGGAACCGATGGATTGCGATAGACGTTACCAAATCGGGCAGCAGACGTTGTACGCGTGTTCTGATTGTTGGATGCCGAAATCACATCCGGGTGGTCTGAGCCACACGAATAGGAACCGCGGAAAAACGTTGAGAAACACTTAGTCGCCCGACAGCACGAAATTCCCAGGAAGTATATCGGCGTAAATGGAGGCGGCAGAACTGGTCGAAGCCTTCAAAATATTCAATAACGCTCATTGTGAATGTGAAAGAAAGGTTCAGTATAATGTAACGGGATTGTACAATACCAAGTGGTCGATTTCTGTAGGCAGATATGTGAGTGCGAGGGATGGTGAGTTGGAAAGGTGAGGAATGAAGGTGAGGAAGGGAGTAATAAAGTGATGAACACTTGGAACGCTTTCTTTCCTCAGTTTTTGTATATATAGTTTACTCTTGGTATTAACTTTTCAGCTTGCTTCTTTAGTAGTTGTTGAATCGCGTATTCCGCAAAGATTCAAAACTATAAGCGAAACAAAAGAAGAAAGAACATTTATGCATAAAAGCGATAATTTTCATCTAACACTGAACACTATATTCGACTTTCCCCTATCTCTAATACCTAGTTTTGATTATTTCTATCAATTAATTTCAGTTCCTTATTGACAGCATATCTAGGAAGGTAAATAGATTCAAGGAATTTCTACAAGTAGGCGCAGAATATAATATAGAAGTGTGTTGAGAGGTAACTGAGTGAAGAAGAAAATAATATGGAATCGTGCCTAAAATCCTCGACAAGTGAGAAGAGTTGGTACTTCCAAATACGGTCGGCCTCCTCGTCAACTTCTCTAGCAGTTTTGGCGAAAAGCGCAAACAATATAGGCCAACAGATCAGCTTCAGTACAACCAAGTACTCCACAACAGCAAAGTAACCGGCCCATGACTGTGAAGCACACTCGTAATTCGCATATCCACCGACTGCTGTGCAACGATCGGTTGGTTCACCCATAAACGATTTCTTGCATGAGTCGGTCTCTCGCAACCCTAAATTCTTTGCTATTATTTCGGAGTGAACAGTGCTGTCAACCAAAACAGAAAGCAACCAGAGGAGAAGCTATTGTTTCCCCATCCTTCCTCCCTACAACCTCTTCTCTCCAATTCCACTCCTTCGGTCTACCTTTTATGATCTTACGGCTATAATAACCATGACTAGACCTATTTTGCGGTCTACAGTGAGCTAAAGCCACCTTACGCGGTAAAGGAAAAATGACGACAGAAAGACTGAACTCATGGTTTATTTAAGGTGTCTGAGATTCACATCCATTGCTTTATCACTTCCCATCAAACACTCAAATCAGTTTTATTACCATCTAAATTCTCGAATGACTAAACGCTATGGTGTGGCAACGCAAATGTAAAATCGAAGTACCTGAGAGGTCCGTAGTAAATAAGGAAAGCCAAGCCCAAGAGAGCGATTTTGAGAGAATCGACAAGCCAGAAGCATGATCCGGATAGAGAATCGCTTGCACTGCTACTGCACTGCTGAAATACCAAAAGTTATTACAATGTGGTCGTATTCAGGCTTTTTTAAAGGAAAATCCATATGAGAATTGTAGAAATAAAATTTGCTCGTCGCGTAGCAGAAAAAATGTTGCGTTAATGGCAGAAGAAGTGAAATTTTCTTCGCTAATAACTTTGCAATTTTTGCTCCTTGAAGATTGTTTAGAAACCATCAATGCAACATTTGCAATGATACAACAAAAGTGTGATCCGACTCGAATTTCTAATATTCTTATTTGTATATTATTTATGCCATTCAATAACCTCTCAAATTTTGTCACAATTCTTCACCAATATAATAAAATATGATTAGATTACTTGAAAAAATTAACACTATGAGTTATAAATAATTGAGTCAATGACAATCTGTGCAACCACTAGTAGCTCTCTTTTATTGATTGAGCTGATTGATAAAATTTCACTCTAAACAAAAGGGATAATCTTTCAGTGCTAAAAGGCAACCAAACAAGATTTGGAACAAATGCTTTTATATATAGTTTGGTGAAAACAACGAAGTGACTCGACACAAACATTCCGATAAATTTGCATATAACTGAGCGGTAACAGGCTGGTCACCACGAGTAATGAGGTTGGCTGGTGCAACAACTGGATGTTGCGAATGAAGAGAGGGTTCAGGAGAATCAATCGGCAACTTCGTCGCTCGCTACCAGAAATGAGAAATCCTAATTTCAGGAAGGCTGCCAACTGTTTTTGACCGCAAAGAGTATGCTCTTTGGTTATCAAAATATTATGCAGCGGTATCGTTTCGAAATTTGGGTTTATAAAATAGATCCCAAAAATGCCTCACTTCCCTGGGTATTCGATGTCAAACTTCACTTTTGCCTCAAAAACGAGGAATTCTGTTGAAAATCTCCTATCCACAGACAAGAAAAAGAAGTCAATATTCTTTCCTATTTGCAGTTTTAGATTGCCATTAGTCGGATGAATGTTAAGTTAATGAACTGAATGATTAGTCGACAGATACATAAGTATATATATATATATATATATATATATATATATATATATATATATATATATATATACAACATACTTGTAGCGGTAACCAAGATAATTTAATTAAAAATTAAATAATTTCACCAACCTGCCAATGATAAGAGCAACAAGAAGAAGAAAGTTGACGAAATCCCTCATAATCATAAGTTTAACGCGTACCATCAATGGACCAAATGTCTCTGAGAGTGGGATGTAATGAAAGAGTGTAGAATAACATAGATAAAGAAGAAAGAATGCTGCACTGATACGTGCCGCATATGCTGAACGCAATGGCTGAAAACAATTCACAATATAAGCACAGAAAAAAGAACTATGAAAGATACCTGAATTCGCTGTTTAATATTGAATAACGAAACAAACGTCATGTTAAAAGTCTGAGATATATGAATCTGATCACCTGCGGGAACCGATAACTCATTTAAACGAAGGTGTTTATTGCCTTATGGTGGACAAATTCGTTTGTCAGTGACAAATGATCGATTTATTTCCGAATAAGATTAGGCAAGCAAAATACCGAATAACTTCTATCACTATCGAATATTATCATATTTATATATATGATATTTGCAATATCTAGGTATTGAATATCAAAGAGTATGCTGCATTAAGTAAAACTTTTGTTTAATAATATCGAAGAGAAAAGATATATGCGGATTTCAAAAAAGTGCTTAAGCAGAGAAAAGAATTTGTCAGAATTTACTGGAAGCAGAACTTGAATTGGTCGTCAAGATTCGGGGAAGGAAGGTATACAATGTTGTAAGGGATAAACGTAAACATACTATAAAATCAATAGGCGTTATTTGACCGAAGAGTTTAAGAATGAGAACAAGGAAGAGTTGAATCGAGATCGCAACGATATCGAAAAGACGCCATCGCAACTGCAAAAATTATAAAAAAATTCGTCTAGAAACTAACTGTACGTGTGGGCAGAAGTAGAGGAACAGAAAGGATTTACTCTCCAACCGCAAGGATATAATCTGTAGAACCGTTGAAGCATGCATGGGACAGATAAGGTAAATTTGATCTTTCGCATGCGAACTCTTCAGCATTTTATCTGAAGCATCTTCATTCCCTAAACAGCACACTTACTTGAAGATGTTGGTTAAAATTGTGGAAAAGCGCTATACCTGTCGAAGGGGACTGCGAAGGAGTCTATTCGAAAATACCCAAATGGATTCAAGCAATATTATGAATGTCCATACCCATACCAACGTATCCAAGGTTAACGAGCCACAACCTGGCAACGTTATCTGAAATTTCAAGTTTTTAATTCGTTGAAAATAGACTTTTACATGTGGTAAAGCGTCCTTGGCAGTAGTGCTTTTTGGAAATTAGTTCGAAGCGCATTGAATAAATGGTGATATGCAGGTGACAGGAATAGCGACTGAATTTTTTGCCGTGCCGAATTTGGCGTACCCGTAGTCCGTCAACAAGAGTGCTCTCTCACCGTCAATGAGGACTCAACATTAGCTCATCTCACACTGCCAACTATTACGGATCACTTCTGCTTTACTGTAGAAGTTATTTGTTCCAAAACATCGGCAACATTCCAAAAAGGTCGATGCCTTTTGACATCGCTACGACGGAGTCAGTGGTTATGCGGTCAATTTATGGAGATAATGACCACAGAGAGTGTAGATCTAAAAATAATCTTTTCCGGTGGAATTCGAATCCATGAGTTATGATAACAGAAAAGTAGGAGAAAGGGGGATGTACAGAGTTTTGTTTTTTTGCTACTGATAGCTGACGAAATTACTCTTGAATTAACAAAAAACATTTTATTTAGTTCATATCATGAGAGAAGTCTATCGTTATGATCAGCGTTTTCTATTTTACATACTTATCAGCACCACTGTAAATATACATTACTGCGAATAGCTTTAGGAACGGCATGGTTTTCAACCTGAGTGTACTCCGAGACTAATTTGAAAGCATTCTGTACTGAAACCATCACATCCACTCCCCTACACATCTCTCAAGTAAACTGTTATGAAGACCTATTAGATCTCATCGACGCATTGGCCGAAACTCCATTGCCTTTACCATAAATTGCAGTGATCTATTTATGTTAATTGACTTTTGGATTGAATTTTAAGTAATATTTCGAAACTAACCGAATATGCAAAGATGAGGAGATGAGCAAGTCGAAAGACAAGAGACAACCAAAATTTGACTATTGGCGTCGAGTAGAACATTGCAATTGATACCGATGACGGTTTACAAGGCGAGTTTTTCCTCTTACGTGGAAGCATCGTCGTTGTATCGGGTGCATCTTCGAGTTGAACGGTTTCCTGCTGAGGATGAAGTGGTGAGATTGAGACCACACCCGACTGAGGTGTTGCTGAGCTCTCACCTGTGGTTCGTTCGTCACGAAGCAATACTAGTCCTTCATCACGTGGGCTGCTCCTCGCTGATACTATGCTGAAAAATATCCCACTTTTGTCGCTTCCTCAACTAGCATTTGAAATTTAGCTGAACCTGAAGGTTTTTTTTTACATTTACAATGCGTAAAACCGTTTAAAGTTCATTAAAAACAGTATACCAGCGAAAGATCAACTAAGATCAGTTTTTTTTTTTTTTAATAAGGAAGGAAGTATATGAAAATGTCGCTAAAGACAGTCGCAAATCGAGGGTTGAATAACAGGACGACCTTATAAAACAGATAAACCTGTAAGTGGAATGGGCACGCGTTTTGCTGTGTCCACGACCATTCTGCAGAAGCGCGACGGTAGGACTGACTATGCGATTCGGTTCACGAGAGGCACGTTGAGGTACACGTAATCGCATCCAACACCAGATTGGCACTAGCAATAACGACGACAGTACAATCTTCAACCATTCCGGCACAAACGGAACGCCTCGTGAACTGGTTACCTAATTTAATTCAACGATGAACCTTTATGGAATATGTTTCACATGTAATTGTGTATTAAAAGATTTTTATAAGTAAATCTTTTTTGAAGCATCCAATTCGTCTTAAATTTGATAATTAGTTCTCATCCCGCCAAGTTGTATGCTACCATCCACCATGTAATTAGCAGTTTATTATTTCTGGACGCTACTATTTAAATTTTAATAACGGTTTTAAATAAGCGAATAAAGATTTCTTTTGAATCAATTTTTGAAGGAAGCAAATAATTTCAGTTTTTCATTTACTGGACATGGAGTGTAACATCAAGACCAATGAACAACATACTTTTTATAACTAACAGCAGTAATCATATCAGTCTATAGCATATAACCGAAAATTCATACAAAATAGTGAAGAAATAATTTCGAAATTTTCTAAACAAAATATCAAAACTCGCTTGTCCAGCACTAAAAAACGTTGAATGGAGAAATATATATTATATTATAATATAAAAAATATCAAACTATATCGTAGAATAGAACAATAAACCTGCAAATTGGAATATAGAAGACGATGTATCCACCGCTGACAACATCTGTGGGCCACGAATTGTTTGTTGTTCGACTGAAACTGAGGTATCGAAATGATGTGCAGCAACATCAAAACTAATAACAATGTCCAATTTTCATTTGGAATGAAGTTGCAAGTTACAGCTGCTTTTGTTTTCTATCCTTCGCGAAGCACAGAGGGCGATGCTTTGCAACAAATCCTAATATTTTGTTCCGTCATGTCCTAGCAGATATATATATTTATACATAAATTCATTTATTGGTCGAAAAAATAAACCGATAATGATACGACGATCGGCGTCCCATTTTATCACATTGGCAAAAGCGCGAATTCTCAGTGTATACTCCCATCCCGCAAGCCGGAATTCGGTGAAGGGTTGAAATTAGACTCAGTGCTCGTTTTAATCTCGCAGACAAAGTTCGCTTTCTGTCTCACTGGCATAAAATGGGACAGATGGCCATATACGTATATCTGGTCATCTGCCCTCTCTTGAAGGTTTCTCAAGCAACGCCAACAACATCAACAGCGAAAGCATTGTTGAAGTGCAAAAACTGGACGAAGGTGAAAAAACGCAATAAGAACCTGCAATGCGAGTTCGGTGAGAGTGAGCCCATTGAAAGACTCGAGTGGGATACACAGGCTTCTATAAGTCTTCTGCGGTGATTCTACGTGTGCACTCTCCAACACCGATACGCAATGATCACTCAACCAGCGTGACAAATTGCGGAATCCATTCTCGTAGAAGAACCAGCTTCTTGACTTCAATCATATCAACAGTAGCAAAAGTGTTCTAACCTCTTAATTCTTTTAAAGATGGGTTTAATGTATCAAACTGTATCAATGGTATTAAATTCTAAAGGCTTATTACATCGTATTACTTGCTGCGTTCATCAAACGGGGTGCAATTTGTGGAATAAAGCTCTTAGCGCATAATAAACACAACTATGCTCTACTAACATAAAGTATCTTTTACTGAAAATACACCCAACAATTCAACCGCTTCCTCAGGTAGTAAAAATGAGCTGACAGTCTTTATATTTTCATCATATTCCTTGTCGCAGTATAAAAATTGTTTAGCATTTACTGCCTCATGATGTCATGAAGGGAGACCAATCAATTTTTGAGACAATATCGTACACCGAATCACTCAAGCAATTTGGGATTTAAGAGTGCATAGTCAGTAAAAAGAAATTTATTAAAAACAACAACGATCTACCTGTTCAGCAAGAGCACGACAAACACGTGCTAATACCAGCGCAAGAGGTAGTGTTTTCTGTGAATAAGCACATAGGCACTTCACCAACTCGCTGCGATTCAACAGAACGGCCCACACAGCGAGGATATCAAAGGAACATGCCTCATCCGGTGTTGGCATTTCGAAATAATGTGGCGGAAGCAGATCATTGACACCACCCGAAAGCCAACGCTGAATGCATTCCATTCAGCGGGAAAGGGTTCTTTATAAGGCTGCATTATATCAACACTACATCCCTCTAATATAAGACGTGAATTTTTTTAGAAAGACTGTCCAATGTATAACGTTTTACCATTTGGCAATCGTTCCAGTGGAGATCACAAAAGAACAAGCAGAATCATTGAGCAGCCTTAAGATCAGTTGATTGAAAAACTGCAAGGCTTGTCCCTTTGAAAGTCGCAAGTAAATTCTCTTCAGGATATGTTATGGTGGCGATTTGTGATTGCCGGTAAAGGTTTTATTTTAATATTATTTACTTTGATATTATATAAAACTAAAAAAAACGTGTTGCCTTCATATTACCACCTCTATCTCGTTGATTTTCAGTGAAACATAAGGGATACCCTTATCCTCGTTGCTTCATTCAATATAAAATGCCGAATGCCCCATACCATCAATATAGAATGCTCTCAGAACAGATTCAAGCTGTTTCTTCTTCCAAAAATAACTTAAAACGTAAATTTACATTTCATTTGGTAAAATCACAGAGTGAAGGCTAGCGTGGCAAGAAAAATGCAAAGAAATCTCTCACCCATAGTACACGCTGTAAAATCTCCGCAGAAATTTTTAGAGGCACTTTAAAAATGAACTCGAAACAAATGAAAAAAATAAAAATATTGTCTGGATTTTAGACAACAAATAAATGCTGCTTATTGACAACAACTTTGTGGTGTCTGTTGATGTCTGAAAAAGATGTTGCAAATCGCATTAAATTTAACTAACCAAAATTGATTTAACTTCTCATAGAGTGCTATTTTTTAAAAATACTGCTATAAAGTTTCAAATTAAAAAGAAAAATATTCCACCGCCACATGCGCCATAAATGCGAAATTTTCTAAAAACACATTTCTTTGTGAAATATAACTGCCGAAATAAAGCGAAACCCTCTGGAGTAAATGGTGTAAAATTTTCAAGAAAAAAATTTCTTACAAGAAGCTTATTGAGTTTTTTAATGAAGTGAATATCGATATCGGAAGGAGCACATCGACGTCCCAAACATTGACACACGATCACATTGTTGAAAAAATACTGAAACGGCACAATAATGCAACATATTTCATTTGTTGATTGCAACGAATATTTTAAAATGACTCTCTCTCTCTCTCTCTCTCTCTCTTCGCGGAAGATCGTCAACGATTTCGAATTATTTATTTATCCCCTCTATTTAAAAACAGTAAACACTGGCTTAATTAATTTTAGGTGGAAGGAAGAAGGCGGAAGGGGGAGGGGGAGGGGGGGAGTAATGTTCTTCTTCAGATTTAAACAGCAGTGCTCAATGTTTCACATATTCTGTGCTATCCATTTCCCTCCCCTACAAAATTCCGCTCGATATAAGGGAACTTGTGAATACCTTCCTCCCCTTCAAAAATAAAAATCATGTCATATGCGCTCGCCTCCGTGGATATCACGTTACGATCGACTCGAAGCTGTGGATAGGCTGGATAGCTGAGGTGTAGGCAAACCGCACTGCCGACAAATTAAATTCGTCCAATTGTGAAGGAGATAAGCATAACTCAAAACCGCGACTTCTTTATATTACTATATTGAGCCGAATAATGAAATACGCCCTATTCTAAGTATAAATTCCAGTAATAGTTGAGCAAAATTGGATGCTTCACAGTTTTGTATTTGGTGTCGAACGAATCCACACTTCTAATGGATTTAGAGAAGTATTAAAAATTGTTTGCAAAAAATCATAAATATAAACGAGGCTGCAGCATAAGTAGTATAAAAGCATTACAGACAATTCGACTCATAGCATATTAGTGTTGTTGATGGCAAGCAACCTGATCAGAGCATGTGCTGAGCATCTTCTTAAGCAGGTCTAGTGTTACGATCAGAGGAACACGTTGGTCTAGTAAAGCGGCCAATACTGCGATCCGTCCATCCGACAATAATGCTTCTTCATAAAGCTGCGCTGCATCCTGTAAATTTTGCACACAATATTCATCGGAGGTTTGAAATCTGTTGTCGAATGTGCTTTATCCACCCCAATTTAGAGTGTTCAAATCCAGGTAATCTTATATAGCCTAACCTTAGTGCTTCGTTGTGGCAATCAACTGTTCGTCAATATCTGCGCATATTTTTTATGCACCATGCTTAAATCAACTGAATATATTAACTTATTTACACAACGATTGTGAAGAACACATGTGTCTGAAGAAGTAAGCCTTATTAGTTGCAGCTTCATAAGAGGCAAATTGCCCATGAGGAGAATCTCACCTGCTTGGTGCATAAGTGTGCGATGTCGAGCGACCTTGCGATGGAGGGTTCACCAAGACGGACGGAAAGCTGCAGTACCCGACGAACATCAATAGCATCCAGCGCAGATTGCATACACAAATGTAAAACTCGCTCATAAAGCACTTCCAACTATAAAACATTTAGAGAAACTGAGTTGCTGAGGTGTTCAACACAAAACTAGGCAAAAAACTCAAATTTAGTAGCTCTCCTCAACTTCTGAGGCCATCTTATGAGTTATTTACATATACTTCGTGTACGAAATGTGGAAAAAACTGCACTGATATATGACTGAGTGCCGCATATATAACGCATATGTGAGACGGCTCATTGATCCTTTGCACATATATATTTCTTGTTCCCCCACCTCGGAGTCCTCCTATGACACTTCTTCAAATCGTGACCTAATTATCGGTACTTTTAATGCGAGCTTTGAAACTGTAGTTCCTTAGTGCTGTCCGCATTGACCGCGAGAAGAGCAAAGAGGGAAAGAACCACATAAGCATGAATTTCATTTCATATGCGAAAATGTATTAGTACATTCGTTGCAGTAATAACTGTGATCAACTCACTGCATTTTCTATTATCAGGGAATGATATGAATCTAAAAATTAGCAATACTTGTGCATACATCGTAGTACGAGCGAAAACAAATTCGAAATAAGCTTAACATTGTACTAGCATTAGTCATCCTCTTTCTTTTCTTATCCATCCATCTAATCTCCTCTCCCCTCATCATCCACTTCCGTCAAAAAGTGGATAGAAACCGAGGCATATTAACATACTTACTTGATCAGTTGAAACAAAAGCAAGGAGAGTGGCGTCGCCTGATGCGGCAGCCAAAGAAGCGGCAATATTCTCTTTAGCATCTCCAATCAAATCCGCACTAACAAGATGGCCACTTTGTGCCACACTGCTTAGCTCAGCGTCCAACCATTCGATCCATTTGTCATGTTCGAATGCCGAACTGCGATAGAGCAGCCATGAACTGCTTAGAATAGCACATAGCTCACTGCTATCCTCAATCACAACAATTTTTTAAATAAAGTGAAGTATATATTACTTCGGAAATTCTTGAAATGATCAACTTGATTTGTATAAGTGACCAACTTAGTGGTCACTAACTTTGAATATTAGATTCTATCATGATTGATAAAGTAATGAATGTTAAATAAAACTACGCTATTTTACGCACACTTCATCAATGATTAAAAGTATCACATAGAAAAATACTTCAGTTGAGACATATTTAAGCAGCCATTTTAAATTCAGTCGTTTCCAACTAAATTGACTACAAACTGAAGCATATTTTCTACTTGTCTCAACCAATTTGATTCTATCTGAATTTTAGTTTTATCTGATTATCAATGGGAAAAGTTTATTTTTATTGATAAGTAAAATTAAACAAAGATTTGATCACATATGACGTTGGGCAACAAACGACTACAACCTCTTGAACAGACATTTATGCAGTTTAATATAAGTCGAAAATTATTTTCACAATGATTTCTAATAAAAGCATTACTAAAGAGTGCTTAGACGATGCAGTTTTAATTTATTAATTGTGAACGGTGCTCAAAAGTTTCAAATTTCACTGAAAATATATATTTTTTTAGTTGTTTGAGCAGTTACTGTCTATTTCATGCTTAATTTCACGCAAAGACTATTGAATGATAAGTGCGTTATTCGTTATCGAAGTGAAAATCAAAATCTCTAATGAATTGTCAGTGGGATGATTTTGCACTTGATTCGAATTCAATGTTTATTTAGCAATAATTTTACAACTAAGCTCTACTGGTGGGATTATACCATCAGTGGGTTTAACTTTCACGGCGATTTTTAAACCCACTGATGGTGTAATTCTACCGACAGAGCTTAATTGTTAAATTATCGCTAAATAAACACAATAAATCGAATGATATTAACGAATAAGGTGCAAGTTTAGCTGAAAAAGAAACCTGTAACACAAGGACAGGTACTCCTGATTGAAGATATGTACGCAATTCCAATAGCGACGAAAGATCACCTCCACAAAAGAATGCTACCGCTATTGGGTGCTGTTCGATATTTGGAGGCGGTAGGAGTACAGTTTGGGAAGACGCAGCTGTGCTCGCACCGCCATCCGGAACACCGATTAAAAGAGCTAAAAAATCGAAATTATGATCACGAATCGTGTTGAAGAGCTTAAATATCAGTTCGCTGTCATCACCCAGATTTCTTCATAAAGCCATTAAAAAAACAAGAAAACCCTCTGCAGAAAATTACTTCAAATCCTCTTAAGTTGAAAAAATGCTGCAATGGTCCTTTTTTCGAATAATAAATATTCATAAGTAGTAATAAACACATTAATTAAAAAGGAAATAGATTGAAAGAAGCAAATGAAGGAGCATGCCAAGGAAGTTGACAGGGTATTCCCTTCAAGTGACCAACCAGTATCTTATTTCGTCACAAAATAATACAGTATATGCCTTCACATTTTAGTTCATCCAACCGTTCGTAAAAACCTTTTGCGAAATGCGGTTTGCACTTATTGCGTTTTGCAAAGCACCGACTGCTGCCAAGTATAAATTTAGTGCGCGCATTACAGCATAAGTGCTGAGGGCATTATTGCAAACGTTATAATTGTATATTCGTTCCAATTTCGGGAAAACGATATCGTTTTCAAGTTGGATCAACTCTGCATCTTTGCTCTCATAGGTAGCTTATCGAAAAATTCAAACGTAGCTCATTGCTACCGTTTTTTGCTAAAGCATTTAAAAATTTTAGATTTAAAAAAACCATCTCAAGATATTTGATTTGCAATCGTCGGAAAATCCTTTCAAATCGATCTTCTTCTCTTCCATAAGAATATGATCAGCCTCATTGACACCATTATGGAAACAACAGTTCTTCACATTTGTTAAGTCAAGGTAGCGTCGATTATGTAGTTTGCTCGGCATGCAAAACTAGAACAGTGGGAAGACCATTCAACAAGTTTCAGCTCATAGCCACTCAAGTTTGGCATAAGCTACCAGAAAGAGTCGCTAAGGTCAAAAAGTTGCCTTTTTTCTTCCGACCTTTGGATTGCATTCCACTTGCAAATTAGCTATTGAATGATTTACAATCTCTACCTTTAATAACGATTACCTGTTATGGATTGCTTCCTGTAGAGTAGAGAAGGAAATGAAGAAATGCCTTATCGTACTCCACCCTTTGCTTCAAAACGAAAAACTTAGAGTCTCCTTCATCTCTTTTTGCTGTTGTGAAGCGCCCGCTTTAATGTCTAGATGAGGTCAACGATAAATAAGCAGAAAAATGGGAATCTGAACAAACTCAACCTTTGCTTTTTCTCTTCTTTTACCTCCCTTCTCTCTTCCCAACGTTCCCCTAAAAGCAGATGGTACAGAAAAATATTCTTTAACTTACAAGGAGGTGGTGTGGATAGCCGAATGGCAGCAATAGCGCGGAAGAGTGCCAGATCTGCGGGAGAGGCTTCCGCGTTCATCCAGAGCATGCACAGTGTGTTATACCGCACATCAGCCATCCTCGTGCACACGTTGACGTCGTTCGCCACAGCATTCGCATTGTTGATTGCCAACACGAGCGTCTCCACATTCGATTCTCTCTTCAAAACCAACATATGCCCAATAAACTCTAATTAACCCTCCCCTCATTCCTGTCCAATGAACCTCGCGTCTACAATAAAACCATCCTAAAAGAGTTCAGAAGCCCTACATCGCTTTCTGAAGTGGTCACGAATGTGTTGCATATGGACTGAAATTGAATGCGAAAACCTCTTGCGAAGCAGAAAATAGCCAATTTTTATATTTCAGCAAGCCGATTTAGCATGAACTATACCTTAGGCAAGCATTCGTTGCACTGTGTTAGTAAATTCGAAATTGATTTTGCGTGAACCGCCTGACCCTCATCTGGTCAATCGTCCTGAGTGTAAACAAGTCATTTTGCAAAGAAAGTATAATTAACGCGCGAAAAGCACGCCAAAAGAGATAGCGCGACATGCGCTTCTCACATTTACATGTCTGACCAACAAGTTTCATAAGTTAATAGACAAAACAAAATATGCAGAACAATGCCGTCATCACTCAACCGAAATGGCCATCCATATAAATTTCCTCAAAAACAATCGTTTCCTACTTATCCGACCAGTACAAAAAGAAAAACCAACCAATTACTTTCAGCACCTTGAAATGTTTACAACTCCTTTCGAAGGTGAAATATGGTATCTAAGGCCAATATGTTGATTACATTCGACCCAACATATGTCATAGTCCTAGTGGGAGTGATACACATACATACCTATGCAAAGACATGACGCCGTCGTAGTGCCCTCTATACAGCGAACTTGTGCCTGTGTCTGAGCTTTTGCAGCTTTAAAGTCTTCATGACTGAGGATACGATGCATATGGTACAGCTTGGCGTAACAAATTTTGTCGCCATAGCTTTTATTAGACAGATACATAAATGTATATTGCCTCATGCCGCCTAAATTTGCCTAAATTCTTATACCTAAATACCCGCCTCATGACATATAAGAACCAAAGGACTATGGCAAAAATAAAAGTAACTTACGGCTGGTAAAATATTCCGCAAAACATCGGAAGTGATACGTGCTAGCGGATCGCAAGCTTCACCTGAAGTGACTAGCCAAACATTACATTCCGCTACCAGTCGCGAGAGACCTTTCTCGACTCGTTGTCGACACTAAAAAGACGAGCTTAATGAATACGCTAATGCGCTGATGGGTATCAGAGATTGTTGCCAGCTCCACGAATAAAGCATGCAGCTGATCAAAATTTTAATCTGTGAGCTCCATCCTATCAGACCTTCTCGGTTGGCGTTGTAAAATATGCAAATTTGTTGCTCCATAAAGTTTCATTTCCTATTTCCCATTCACAGATCAAGCACATACAAAATTTCGATCTACCTAATCCAAATGACAGGCATTCGAAATGAAATACGAAGTCCTCTCCCACTCTGTTCCATTGGTACCATTGAATCTGCTTCTCTCATCACAAAGAAAAATCTATAGGTGTTGCAAAGAACGCGATAAACATGGGTGAGCAGGAAAAAGAAGTTTGAACCTCGCAAATAACATAGTCTCTGCAGTATCATTTCAAATGCTCAAAACGAATTCTCCATTTTCTCCATTTCTCCATTTTTCAGTGAAATTTCTATTTCATTTTTCAGTGATTAGTTTTTATGAGTTTTCAATCCCGTTCACAATTTGAAAAAAAAACCATTCAATTTATTCGTGAACGAGAATTATTCCATCACTTCAATACTCGAATAATGCTTCATTTCCTATCGGGGAAAATCAAAAATCGATAATCGCGAAAAATATAGAAAGATTTATACGAAGTTTTCCACGTCAACTAACATGCAAATATTCAGCTTTTAGACTATGATGAAATAAATGATCCCTAAATTTGATAAAATGGAAGCAGTTCTAGAGAATATGTTATAACTAGTCAGACCTGAATGCAGGTGAAAATCAATAAATTTTTTTTTAAACCTGAAGGTCAAAGGAATTTCCGGTTGAAATCAACGAGAGAATAATGTCAGGCATTCCTTCGTCGATGTGTGATGCATGTGCAGCAAGTCGGCTATAGATATATTTGACGGCGTTCGGAATCGCTTTCTGCGAGGCAAGCAGTAATGCAGGACACATCTGCACACTGTTTTTCGCCTCATCGTTCCATTCAGATTCCACGATAATGCTAACTGTTTCCGAGAACACTGCGTTCGAACGTCGTAACTCATTGTCCATTAAGATGCTCAACTGTAGCACACCTCAGATGAGAGCGAATTTTCCAGAATCTTGCAAAGACCGGTCGAAATAATCGACAGTACACTCTCTGCAAGTATTCCATCCAACTTATTTCAAAAAACATTTTCAAATTCATGTCAGCCATTCAATACGGATATGGGCGAAGATATCTCCGACATATTGCGCCAAATTTAAAGATTCGCATAAATATGCATAATTCATGGCATTTCAATTTACTCAACAGCATGATTAGATTATAGTTATCACTAAAGGAATTTATAAAATGTTTTTTCATCATGAAAACTTTTGTCAGTAGAGCTGTGCATGAAGCCTTCGAAGCTGTTTAAATAGCGATTATATGAAAAAAGTACATTTTTATGGTCGGTGCTTCAATTATCCTTTTTCGAATAGTATCTAAGTTTCTTCAGTCTATGAGGGGTTTTTTCGGCCATTTGTTAAGTCGCAATGAAAATAAAATGCCGAAATGGATGACATTGTAACAATTATTTTCATCACGAAATATTTTTTTCAACTTTTGTGCGAAATTGCCTATAAGAATCAAAGTTCAAAGCTCACAGAAAGGATGTTTCGGTGTGCCCATCTATTGTGACGAATGGATAAACGCCGTGGCAGTTTCATGTAATGTTGGTGTTCATAATATGTAATGGAAACATAAGGTGATATTTATTATATATAACTATATTTTGGTGGATTTCAGCCTTTAAAAGGTACGGAATCACAAACTTAAACAATTTTTGCACAGCAAGATTGCAAAGAACGCTCGACATAAATTTAACAACAATAATATTAAATAATAATGATATTAAATGTGATATATAAAATAAATAAAACTATACAATAAGTAAAAATAACAAAATAATAGCAGTAATAGCAACAATAATAATAACGATAATATTGATCACAACAGTAATGATTAACAATAACAATAATACTAACTAGCAGTAATAGTAGTGATAGTAAAAATATTGGTATACGGTAATAACTGTTAGTGACAAACAATACGAACAGTAACAGCTACAAAATTTGTAGTCAGACGACTGGTTTACGAGTCAGACGATCCGAAAG
The DNA here is from genome assembly GCA_037389465.1 of Baylisascaris procyonis. Taxonomy (NCBI): domain Eukaryota; kingdom Metazoa; phylum Nematoda; class Chromadorea; order Rhabditida; family Ascarididae; genus Baylisascaris; species Baylisascaris procyonis. The sequence continues at coordinate 1,095,660 of JAZARR010000154.1, read as the reverse complement.
TTCGCTGCTGCCAGCTATTCGGAGGAAAGTGGGAGGGGGAAGGTTATTCTTCCCTCATCCAGTAACAATATTTAATCGACACATGTATCCAAGTATATGCCTAAGATTGCAGTTAACGTTTTGAGGAAGAAAACGTAACTGAAATTCAACAAATCCGTGGAACAGTATATTTAATCCCGACCAGTTTGGATTCCTTCCCAGGAAATCTTCCATCAATATCACATATAGAAAGGATATTTTGGATAACGCACAAGACACAACCACGAATTGTAGACGATTTCGAAACTTACCGACCACTAAACGATCCTAGCTATGATTTCTCTAGTTTCAAGAAAGTTACGGTCATATTGGAAACTCAACAAATTCATAGCAAATATACGTACCCAATGATAAATGCACATTGATAACTGCCGATATGAGTAATTCGTCAAAGCTTGACAGTCAAATTGTTCCCTTTGTATGCGTGATTTTCCTTTCATAATTGATTCGGATTTACATCGGACTTTACAGTTTTCCTCCACTGCCAAGAAATCATTCCAAATTACGAATGGTATTCTCTGTGCCTTGCAGCATAGATGTCTCGAAAATTACTGTAATGGGTTCGTTGTATACTGCTTGGAAATGTCCACAAACATTTTCTTGTGATGCATTTTCCAAAGTTTTTGTTAACGCTTATCGACCAGATTATATTATCAGGTTGAAAGTCATTAACTTAAAATCACTGGAGCATCTCGGACTTAAATTCGACTCCACCTTCATCTTTCAAGAAAGTAATTAGTTTTCCTGAAATCGTGAGCATTTCGCATTCTATTTTTGTGCTTCACGCTTTGAATTTCTTTATGAAACTTGTACGCCAGCCATCACTCGTATGCATTTATTAATGAGCACATGCATCTCTCTATGAGCGTTTTATACTTTTCATGTGTTTTGAATTTCCTGTTTCTTCTTTTTTCGTGGGTGGTTATATGACTTTCTGTATTTCCTTACTAAGCATATCTAGCCTCATTGGTTTCATAGATGAAAACGTGTCGCAGGTAAAAAGATATACGCATACAAACCTATGTAGTTATACATAGAAACATATCTCCTAAACGCAAACATGCGATAGCGCACAATAATGGGGAACTAACAAACATATCGTAAAGAAATCGTTACATTTGCAGAATATATATCCAGTCGGCTGGAAGAATGAATAATGTGAGGCTATGTTACACTCAATGCTAACATAGGCTACAGAACAGCCATTATTCTACTAAGGATTTATAGAGCCGATCGTTTGCACTTCGCAAGTTCAATGAAATTTTAGGGTGAGTTTTAAGGTTGGCGTCGAATCATATTTTGAGGCAGCTCACTCATATAGGAGACAGAGGTGGACAAGAGGAGGTGGAGGTAAGGGGAGGGTCAAACCAGCGAATCTTTGTAAGTTTCTACCAAATACAACAGAGCACATAAATGGAGAAATGAAGGATGAAGAGGATTTATGCTTTTTCTAAAAGAAGTAATTAAACGACTGCCATGTATCAACAGAAGCTATAAAATGTCGCGATCTAGATCAAATTAAAAGAGGTCATATCAAAATTCGCAGTCGCTGATATCAGCGACCTGTCAGGAGGCGTTTTCATGTTGTTTGATTGCTTGCTTGCTGTTGTGGCGACACAATAATGGCTCTCTATTAAGATGGAGTGTGATGATTTCATTTTGTTGACATACAACAACCTAAAAACATAACTGATTACTGTAGCATACCGTAATCAGGCTTGTTTTGGTTGGGCATGCCTCTCAAACATCAATCTCTATGCGGAATACTGCATAAAGCATGTTTGAATGATCCATAATAAAATGTGCAAAAATTGGTCGATTCGGCAGAAAGTGCATTGAGGAGGCAAATACGATATGCGGAGTTTAAAACATTTTTTTCTATCGATTAAGTCGATGGATACAAAACGTTTGAAAGCGTGCCGAAGCCGACCTTGCTGCAATGCATTCACTTTGAAGCAAGAATCTAGTGATCTTCTTAAGCCACAGACACTTCTGGGGCCTAGTCACTTGTGGAGAAAAGCAATCGGAAACACAACGTTTGCATGAACAGCCAAAAGGCACTCTCATGAGAGCTCTACGAGCAGCCGCTAGCTATCCAAAGACAGCCTGATCAATTACACTCCACGAAGAACTCCGGACGGCTTCGGCACTCGCGGGGAGGTCTCCGCAGGTAGGCAATATAGGAACATTTACCATTTTTCGAGCAGTGTTATGACACTTGGTGGAATAGTCAAGAATGTGATCGCAATTCACTAGATTATTTAAGGAACACTATGTTTATAACACAACACTTCAGAGAGTTGAGACAGCATAAGGTACTCTGCTCTACTCGCCAGAATAAAGCACATTTTCTTCACTTCTATTTCTGAATGAAGTTTTATGAACAAACCGACCTATTTGAAAGGTTCTAATCAAACCTACAGATTTAAACAATCCCTCTTCAATAATCTGGGATAAGAAATCGTTTCCAACCAATATCACTCTTCCTTCCTTCATAATCTTCCAACAGTCTTCCCAGACAACCTGTAATGTAACATAATGGGAAATTCATTTGCCGAAATGCAGTGAAATAAACATTTATGCAAAAATTCCTTCGAAACTGCTCTCAACAATGAGCAAAAGTGGGAATCGATCCATGCTAATGTGGTTACGAAAGTAACGACAATTTGTGAGTGGCATGAAAACTTCATGCCTCTTAAAACCACAACTTCTACACTTTTCTTCGAACCTTTAAACATTATTAGCAACGTATTCGATCAAGTTTACTTCCAAATGTTCAAATCTGCATTTACCTTTTCTCTACGATATCATCATCCCAAAAAATGGATATGAAAAAAATAAATTTTTGCTTCCCGTTGGTAAATGACACCCAATCTGTCATTGGGCTTGATTACAATTAAGACCGAAGGATATTAGTTCCCTTGTAAAGCTTTTCGTTTCTGTATGATTCACATAAAAAAGTAGTCGTTATTTTCAGTATATCACAAGAAAGCGCCGACTTCATAGATGGCATTAGCAACATGAATGTAGAAGCAACCGCATAAGTCATTCAGCTTTAAAAGCGTCGTCAATTCTTCGCCTCTCCCCCTTCTCCCCGACCTACTCACCCTCAATGCTCCCTCACTTTCATCGGTTCATAAGCGCCATATACTCTAAGAAAGACGCTCGTTAGAATCTAGGGGTTCATCGTCCTTATTGTCTATTGGACAGTAGCCGGACTTCACTAGTTTTTGTTTTTGCCTCAAATACCTTCATGTGTCAAAAAAAGGAAGATCTTGGACGGAATGCAAAATGAAAAGAGATGAAAGTTTGAAAAAGATTAAAAAACGGAAATGATAAGGAAAGAAGAAAAATAAGAGAACATAAGGAGGAACTGGATGCGGGAAGGGGACATTGATGTGGGGGTCCGAAAAACGACCGGAAGGTCGATGGTGCGTGGGTGGGTACCGGTCGGCTGTGGTCGACGTGGTGAACACTTCATCATGCGAATCACGTTTTGCGTTGTGCATCACTTTAGCGGCAAAAGTGCCGCAAAACAAACTGAACGGAGCAAAAGCGACGTGCAAGATGAACACCGCAGTGACGGGCGCCTTTCCGTACTTCCGGTGATCGGTCGATTTCGCGACGTGAGACACGGCCAACATCAGTCTACCTGCACTGTGCTCATGTGCTTACTTTTTTATTCGCATCGACGAGTCACCGTGCGCAACTTGAAAGAGAGATAATGACCATAAAAGAAGCCATATATAAAGAGGAAATTCAAGATTCTTGCTGTATAGCACTTTAACCATATAATCACATTACTCTAATATCAGAACATTGCAGCACTCACCTAATAGACTGCATAGTGGGACGCTAATTTTACTTAATTACTGGCAACCTTTATAGGTTTCAAACGTTACCTCGACGTAACACTCTCCCCCAACCAACTGTCAGCAGACTTCCTGTTCACATACTCATCATGATGTCAGTAGCGACCAGCTAGAGGTCGGTTGGCGGTGTACTCTTCTTCGACGTTTCACTATTTTTTTTTGTGCAGTGTCATTGCTGTCGGCGTTAGTTGAGTTAATGAGTGAATCCGCTGTCACAATTAGTAATCTTTCTTGCACAGCGTCGCACCACTTCCGTTCGTAAACAAAAACCCGCAACGATCGTTATTTCACTTTTCTACACCATTTTAATGCGAATACATTTTGAACTATATATATATATATATATATATGTATATGCACAGTTCTGCACCAACTTGATCTATCATAAACCATGCACACGGGCTTAATTAGATAATCGTTACTACCGCTCCTTCATGAACTGATCCTATAAGAGAGTCACCAAATCAATTTCATAATTCACCGGTAGTCATATTATTATCTTATCATCAAAACGATAAAAATCGGCATTATTGATATACAATTTCAACTTCACTAATCGAATCACCAACACTAATGCACTAATCAAATTATCAACACCCAACTTTTGTGAATCACTATCCCCACATTTCTCACCTTCTTAAATTTGGCTAATTTTGTATTTGTTTTATTGCTCCTTCAAAAAAAAAAAAAAAAAAAATTTCCTCACTAACTTTCAAGAGATACATTCCTGGAATAAACAAATATTTAGCGATTATTTGAGAATAGTATTTTGATAAAAAATTTAGCAAAATGTAATGAACATTTGTAGAAATCATAAAAAAAATTGAAGTTAAAGGTGAGGATATTGGGTATGGCCGGGTACGATGTTCACTTGCTTAGGTAACCGAGTTTGCTTGATTAAAATTGTATCGCTTTATTAAGGAAATAAATCATTCAACCGCAACTCATTGTTTACAAGTGACGGTCTCCGATAGTGAGGACAGACTGGTCTGTTATATCAAAAAAACTACATGTTGTCTTCAGGCTTTGACTGATGTCGTTGCCACAATATCGGCGACTAGTGTAAACAAGCGAATGATTATCAAAAACATCAGGCGTCTTATTAATACATAATCCAGTTACACTAATGCATCTGATAGTATAGCTTTATATTTAAAACATCTACACATATAGTGAGTATAAAAAATGGATATCATTAACAACTTATTTGAAGACAATGCAGCAATTAAAGGTAGGAGCAATAATTAGAGGTAGTTGAAACGATAAAGGATGAATGAAACATTGGAGGGTGTTTAGGAGTGGAAAGGGAGAAATATACGGGCTTCATGGTGAAATTTCATGAAAAGTTTTTCCTTATTGAAATTAACAGTTCAACGATGTACTATTGAAAAGTTCCCTTTTTCTAAACTACATAAAAATTTGTAAGATTTTAGGTGCCGCGTAATCTAGAAAAAACTTACCTAAAACATTACTATATTTTTGCATAGCACTTCACAATATTTACAAAAAAAAAAAAATTGGAAATCACTGTAGTGTTTTATGTCAACTATCTGGGAAAAATTAATGCTATGGTAGAAAAAATTCCACGACGTATTGGACACTATTAGCAAAAACCATAAAAAAATAGAATCTGCTGTGGGTGCTGATTTTTCGATACTATTTATCCTTTATCGTTTGTAGAAATTATGAAGACAATGAACTATCTGCCTCACGTTTACTTAAATAATTCTTTAACAGATTAGTTGAAAGTGTAAAATTGTATAAAAATGCTTCATACAGATATTCAAGTTTAACGTCAGTAATTATTTAGATTCGGTACAAATAATGAAGAATTTTAATGTGCTAGAATGCTTTCTTATGTCTAGTGAATATTTCTTTAGACAAATGAAACACATTGCAATTATTTGGATGATTTAATTATATTAAACTGCAATCAATTTTACAAAAATACTAGCAAAATCTTTGATGAAAAATTGGAAAATTCTATCATTTTACTGATAAGGACTTCGGCGAGAAAATAAAGAAATTCAGCTTCAACTAAATATGTAGAAAAGCTTAAAATTTCGCAAGTAAAGAGATTCCTGAAATTCTACTTAAGGAGAGAATATATTAATGAGAAATTCAGCGAATTTCAAGAAATTATAACCGTTGAGATTAAAACTTTATTGCTATACAGTAACATCTCTATGAGGATACCATAAAATATCCGAATTAATCTATAGGCTAGTGTTTAATAATAAACATGATATCAGATAAATGTATAGCCTTAACAAATCTTAAAAAATCTTTTAACAAAGAGCCACTAATTCTTTTCATTATATACAATTTTTTTTTTTTTTTTTTTGAATAAAGAAACGAATTTAGATAATATTCAGCAACTAAAATTCACTATAAATAAAAATTTAAGCATGCATCAAGCCTTCCCTCTTCTCTCCCAATCAAAACTTTTTATCTTCAATGAGGTGAATAATCTGTAGTACTAGAACACTGAATGAAATTAATGTTTTATTAGTAAACTATAAACGGTTACCATACTGATCAGGCTAAATTTACATACTGTCGATGCTAGTTCCATTTCTTTTTTCTTTGCCTCGCCTTTGCACCATCACATAACTATTGATTTGCTTCAATATGACGATTATTAAAATTTACTCTCGCATCCAACTTTTTTATTAAAGTGCTTAATTTTCCATCTAATTGGAATATTAAACGTCAATTATATAACAATTTTATTTTATAGACATTAGCAAGATACGGCTGACACTAAAAACACTGTAATAGAGCAGCAATTTGTAGACAATATTTATTGTACTTCAAATGCTATCCCCGTTTTTATCATCTCTTAATAAGCCATAAGACATTCACTACGTTTTATTATCAAAAATGCTCTTATTGTTTATTCATTTACAATTTACCGTTTTACCTCTATAAACAACATTAGATTAAATAGGTAAGATCTGCATTGACCTGATTTCTAAGAATTTTTCTTTTTTACTTGTTTATTCAAACACTCTTGCTTTTCTGCAACTTTTTTCTCATTTCCGTTCTTTCCTTACCATTCTGTATTTGTTATTCCGATTCCGAAGCTCTACATCAATACTAAGAGAATTAGGTGCATCGTTCTGATGATAGCCATCGTACTACTTAATGTTTTTCAAATGTTCAAATCAACGGAGGAGGGCCAAATACTGAACACTTTTATTAGTCACAAAAGCAACCCTTTCAACTTCGGCATAATACTAGCTGCATTTTTTGAGTTTACAAGCGTCTTTTCCTTTCCGAATTTCAGATTTATCCACCATCTCCGACGTTTTCTTCGCTGCTCTGTATTGAAACTTTTGCACTGTTCTTTTCGATTTTAATTTTCTTCTTTTTTTTTTAAATAATCGACTCTCTACCTCCGATATTTCTGATCAGTATTCTACATTGAAAGTTTAAAACCTTATTTGAAAAACGCTCCTATGTGATGAACAATGATCCCAGAGAGAACAGTGCTTTTATTGGTTGACAAACGCATTTTGCGATTCTATTGTTGGTTGCTTTACACTGCATCAACAATCGACACCCAATCAAATCAATCGCTTTCGAGCATTCATCAACCTGGTGTAGGCAAAAAGTTCGAGTCAGAGAAAAAAGAAATGAGCGGAAAGTTTCGGGGTCTTATTCCCTTATGCCTTTCATCTACAACGCAGGTATGCTACAGGGCACTAATTGGGTAGATGAACGGCATATGCGCTTTGCAACGGTGAATGGGCAGGTGCAGCGGTCATTTGCAACAAGACAGACACGTTATCATTAGCGTTTTAAGATTCACAGAAGATAGGTAATTAGCTCAGAGGCATCCGAACAGCCCTTCAACGACACCCACCGCTAGGGATGACGAAATTTGTGGCAGCAAAAGTCGCCTCTTGGATGCGAAAGGGAGTCCTGTCTCTGAATTCTAGAGGTGCAAGACAGCGGCAGCCTATGAATGTCCATTATGATTACAGCTGGCGTTGAGAGCGGGGAAATTTTCCTGATCATCTTTGGGGCTTGTGAGGGTGAAGGCCTTTCTACAACACTTCCTTGTCGACTGCACATTCCCATCATTCATCTGTTCCTGTTCTTCTAGCTCTTCCCTTGCCATCTTTCACAAATCATCCCCATTCTGATGTCCGAGTTTCAGAAAAACTGGAATCGCGAATCCTTATCGTTTAATTTATTCTATTCGTACAAAAAACTGCGATTCGCCACGCCAAAGCACTTTTACTACAGTCCACTTTTTCAAATTTCAGCTTTTTGCGAACTGTCGGTTTATTTATGCAGTGTTTTCCCTCCTACCCATCCCTGTGAAGACAAGATCGTGCTGTTTTCAGAATCGTTTGTCAAGCCTCATCATCCACTTGTGTGCTTCTTTACGACTCATACTCCTCCTACTCGCAGATAAAGACGAATTTGCTACATATAAAACTTGCTTCAAAAATTTGTTCTTTATTCGTCCCCACTAGCATACATGGTAAGCTATAGAACATATAGTCATCGAAGGGGAGGGAAGCTGAAAGTTGAGAGGATGTCGTAACATCCCCTGATTAAGCTTCTCGGTGGAAGGTTCTAGGTTGCACAACTAGTAATTTATCTACGTGAAGGATGAATATCGAAATTACAATTTAAATATTAATATACGTTTTAGACTGAGCATGTTTTCTGTATATAACAGAGGATATTTCATATGGCTGTGAGGTCAAATATGTGGGAGACAACCCTCTGTAAGCATGAAATGAACTGATTACAGGTGAAAGTTTTTAAACGCTGGTGGTACCATTTCTCCGCAAAGATGCAGCTGTCGTCATTTTTGGCAAGCGCATCACTAATTGTATGTTCGTTTGAATCACTACGGCAAGCAATCGTTTGCGCAGAGCGCCATAACCAAGTCTAGAATTGTAAAGATGGGTTCTTCCACAATTTGTTCACTCTTGGAAAATTCTGCAGGTATTGCACAAAACAATGGTCTTCAGTATTGTTGACTGGATTTTAGGAATGGAGATAAAGTTTTGGTGAAAAGATCCTCAATTGGCAACTAAATCAATGCAACCAACTGAACATCACAGTTGTTTTGTGGTTTAAAAAAACATTTGAAAAGAACACAAGAAGTAAAAAAAAAATTCTGAACGATGGTTGTGTGAGATGCGAAGTAGTGATGCTAGAGAATGTTACGAAACGAATGGACTAATCGAATATTCTTAGACCATTTAAATGCGTTATTTTACGAAATTCATCCCGTCATTTAAAGCGGCAATGGTTTTTTTACTGAATAAACCAGGATAGTCAAGAAAAAGATATACGCAACTGATACACAATAGATCGACTTGCACATATTTATCACTTAAGCAGTAAAAACAATTGCTGCGCATCGAAAATAAAAATCCTAACTGTTGAAGTGTTCTCACTTCTCAAATAAGCGAATATTACTGAGGTGAAGAGGGAAAAGGCAAAATGAAATAAAACTGTGCACTAAAACGTTGATTAGACAATGCATGTTTAGAGCAATGTGCATTGCGGTACAATGTCATTGCTGTACACAAACAATCCTTCCAAATCCCCAACGCCTCATTTCGCGCCACCGACAGTGCTCATCACCGATTCGAGGACGCATCATTCTCCTTCCATTTCTTTGCCTTGCTAGCCGATATCCCCTTTCTTTGTTTACTAATATTTCATATAAGCGTCTCTTTTCTTCTTTGCACTGATGCACATTCATGTGGAACGAAAAATTTACATAAAAACACATTCAACGCTTTTTTCAAATTTTTGCAGAAATTCATTATGGCCAAACGTTGTGTGCAGATCTGCGCTTTTGGGTACCCAGTATTTTCCACTGGCTGACGGTTAAAGGTTAGATGGCTGAATAGACCGCAATATTTAAATGTAGGCGACTTTCTAGCACAATTTTCGTCTTAATCGATTAATTTCCTTGCAAGTTACCAGTATTTAAAGGTACTATTAAAAGTGTAAAGCAGCTTCGTCAAGTGCCCAATCGACTGTAGGCTAGCAATAAATTTCTTTTGGTCGACGACTTATACAATGGCTCGGTTGCAGAAAAACGCTGCCATTGTGTTGATATTCAGAACAGATCGCTTATCTTATTGAACTGAAGACCCAATGTGTAAACCTTACCTAGCAAGTTTCTCCATTTGTTAGCGATCTGACTGCCATATCAGATATTCGTGTTCGCGCTTTCCGATTTTATTTCCTTGAAAATATTTCATCTAAGAAACACTAAGTTCATTCTCGATTCAACAGGAAGCACATATATTGTCCACAGAGGAGACAAAAGGAATAAACAAGTCATCTCATATTGCAATCGTATACTTTTTTTCAGAATGGATATTTACGTTCATCCATTCGACGATATCGTTCACGGAGAAGCGCTCGTTTGGCATTCGCCAGTATTCCATAGCTGATGGCTATTGTCGATTGCTGCATAAACTATGCCCTATGCCAGTGATAAAAAACGCGAATGCTTTCACTATTTCTTTTATCCTTTCCTGTAGAAAGTATCACCTATTTTGCATGCAACACTACATTTACAAACTGCACAGTGCGTAAACACCATTTGCATAGACTACTGGTCTCCACAGTTTCTATAAAGGTAGAGTTTAAAAAATATAACAGCTAGCCGTAACACTTTTTCAGGAATTTCATTTTGAGAACCCTCCAACGGTGGCAATTCTACCTTTCATATGCTCTCCACATACGCACACATAGCTTCCTTCAGTGCAGGTTTTGAACATGAAACATTTTACTCGATATTGTCATACCTTCCTGTACTCGGTTGATAACCAACCGATACAAACACCACCTATGACAAATGAAGAGACGGAAGAAAGGAAAGGGTGGTGGATATATGTTGCCGCGGGACTCTGCATCTTCACTTAGTAGATCATTGATACCAAAATACATCAACTCTTAGTCGTTTCCGTTGTTTTCTGGCATAATGATTGAAGAGAACATAATCCAGTTGTTGTTCTATGATGAAAAATCTCTACAATAAAAGATGCTTTATTTGGATTTCGATACAAGCAATACTCATCTGCTTTGTGATCACTTTTATATATAACAACGAATAGTTACGTTGTGGTTTTAGTGAAAATTCATTGTGGCTGAAATATATATATATGCCATAAAAAACTTCGATTACAAGAACGAACGCTTGTGGGATTTTTCGACTTTTTTAAGTTGGATGGGCAATTGGAAAAGATTTTTAACAAGCGGAAATTTTTAAATACCGGAGACCTTCAATAAGAGGAAGTGATACTAATAAACAGATTCCATAGAAGTGAAGCAACGACGGATAGACAGCAACGACAGGAGTTCTGCAATATATGAGAACATTGAGAAATCGATTACTGCATACAATGACTTCTATTAAGTTATATATTTGTGTGAAGAAAAACCTTTGAAAATAATGAAATTCCATTTGCAGATCAATACATTCAAAAACGAGCTGAATTTCTTTCGGCAAATTTTCAATAAAAAGTTCTGTCGATTTCCTTTTTTTTGAGATAAAGACTTCGATCATATTTTTAAACACAAAAATTCGATGATGCAATACAAGGCTTATTGCCGGCAACGACGAATAGCTTGGGTCTAGCTGCTATACAAATGCATACACGCATTGCGTCTATCGATGCGGTGAGTGCGGGCGAGGTACTGATCGGAAGTGAAAGCCAATTGCTGCCAATAAAGATCTTCTTCGCCGAAAACGTCAGCTTACCATCTTTCTATAAAATCACATAAAATGATAACCCAAATAAAATGAAATTAAAAATCCGCATGAAACAAAAATAAACAGTTATCCAAAAAAAGTAATCATATACGAACAAATGATTATCGTCCAAAAATCGACTCAAATCGAAATTTTCCTTGACTAAAGTGACACTTAGTCTGCATAGGTTATGATGCATTCTTGATATGAATAACTTTGCCCGGTGATTACGCAGATCGATACGAAATTCTCGTCAAAGACACACTCTGGTTTTGCAGTTTGTTTTGGGAAATGTGATTTTTTTTTCATATTGCATTAAGTTAAGAAACTGAAAAATTTGTCGATCTACACATAAAAGAGATCATTTTGTCTCATAAGCAGAGAAGAGTTTTCTACAGCATCCTATAAAAATTTGAGTTCATAACCCAAAGCCTTTAATCTACATTAAAAGTGATCGAAATCGGTGAAATGACTAGAGCAATTGTTTCCACTATCCTTAAAAATTGGATTTCAATACTTTGGAAGAAATTTTTCAATGAAGAAATTCTTTTACGGAATGAAAGTCGCTTCTCTAGATTTCACGTGAAAAAGTCTCTTTGATAGCAAATCTTCAACAAAATTCAGCAATTCATGGAAAATTATGAGTTTTTCCTTCATGCATCAGTTAGTAATTTCATTCAAAATTTCTTACGAAATTTTAGGAAGTTGTTTGGCAAGAAATGAAAAAAACTCGCTAGAAAAGGTAGCATGGTATACATTTTTCGCGGTTATCTCCGACACACCAACCAGTTTCTTATGTTGCACAAGGTAATGAAATATATGCATCAACGCATTTATATTTTAGCCGATCCGACTGCTCTCGCAAATATGAGAGGAAAGGTTTCTTTCAACAATCTGACCAGTCCAAAATATGATCCGACAGCCGGCAGGATATAAGCAAGCTTTCAATCATATTTTTTTAATTCGGGAAGATTAACTGCTGTACTAATTCAAAGTTGATAGTCATGGCTTGAGTGGCTTTCGAATTTGAAGGCACCAGACAGGCAGACATGACAGAGACACACATGCATACATAAGTACATAATTCCAACATAATGCGCTTTGCAAATGCAAACCTATGAGAGCGTAATAAAACGAACTGCATTTACCGGTTGAGCATCGAATATTGATCAAAGAAGATTTTCACTTTCCTGATGGAAACATATCTTATTCATTGAGGTAGAGGAGCTGAGGGGTTGGGTTTTCTCACTTCACATATTACTTCAGTCTCTTTAATGAAAATCCGATATGATCGGAAAAGAAAAATTAGCCGCGTTCATTTATTATTGGTTTATTTCATTAAAAAATCACTTCAATATATCCTATATTGCATGCAGGTTGCCAAAACAACAACAACGGAAACATTTCGTCATTGTGCTAATGCGATTTCGTTTATTGATGCTGCGAAAATATCCTAAAATATCCTATAATTGTCTCCACCTTATTTTGAACTCTTTTCACCATTTTAATGTTGTTTTAATACAGTTTTAGCACCTATTCCTACAACTTCCATTAAACTCGGTAACCGTTATTCGATACGCTCAAATACAATTGATGTTTCCTTGTTGATGATGCTTACAACATAGTGGCAACTTTCCTCGAAAATAGCATTGAAATTGTTTTGCGACTATTTATTTGCCATTTGTATTTAATAAACTGGAATTAAGAGTTCAAGGATCGTTAAAATTGAGAAACGAGTAAATCAAAAGGATTGATGACCGCTTCACTTTGCACAGCATCGATCATCGAATTATTCACAGTGCTATTTCAACATCTGTGCCATAAATTTAGTACAATTTTAAAGGAATCGGTTTTGAAAACAGATGCAAAACTTTACATTTTTAAATTGTTTCATAAAATACAAATAATATTTCTTCTCGATTGAGTACATTTATAGTAAATAATGTCTTAAAAATAACAATTATACAAAATTCAACATATATAGTTTGTATAAACAATACGCAACAATAAAATATAGGGAAGATTCCTTTTGATTTATTTATTTGTTCTCTTTATGATGTATAGGAGTGAATGTAATTTCATTGCAATGATTTCTATTCCCCTCCAAATACTATGAAATAAACTTTCCATACATCTTCTTTCCTGCATACGTTATCGCAATTTCAAAATTGTGAACAATTTTATTTATGTCTTTGCGATGAACCCTTCGCTCGAAAAAATTCATTATTGAGATGAATTTCCTCAATTTTCATAAGACACTTCAATTTTGCTTCGTTTAGCGACTAAGATAAAGATGATGAAATTTCAATTGATCGTTAAAAGAAGATTAATGGAGTACGAATAGGTTAGAAGAGAATAACAGCTTTATGAAGATCGAACATAAGTTGATGGCATATAAAATCTCAAAAGGAAAGATGTTTTGAACATACCGATGTTCGTAAACCTATTGATGTTTTTGCAGTCACATTGAACCGTTTCGCTTCCATTTTAATGCCCTCATTGCCACGAACACTCAGATTCTCGACGACAGCATGAAGATTTTCATTGATTGGTGAACGAATCTGAACAAATTTACGCTCATGTTGTTCTCTATTCTTCAATAAGTGAGCATTAACTTGGTGGCTTTATAGTGATGCTGTACCAAGAACAGGTGGTACAACCAGAGGTTGTATATTATACAAGGTGGTATGACTGGAGTGGTGTATATAGTAAATATACTTTACACTGCCACGCGAAGTGGATCAAAAGTTGTATATTACAGATTTGGCATGGAAGGGACGTTGCACATCGCAGGAAGGTGGAGTAGAAGGCTGCACATTGCAAGCGTGGTACGGATGAAAATTTGTACATTGCACATGGGCAGGTGACTTTTACGCACGTGACGGAGAGAACGGAAAAGCATAATAAATGAAAGTATTATTCACGGCGAAACTGCAACGTTAATGGCTTCTGGGAAAGTGTTCAAGTGAGCATTCATTGGTCATTGATCACGTTTGCCTTTGTATACATAAGAAGAGGAGGATGAAGGGGTTAGTAGTATAAGAAAAAAGAAAGGAAAATAGAGAACAGTAAGGAAGAGCAAAGTTATGGGCATTACCAAACTACAGTCTGTCGAGAAACGGACTGAAAATATGTATTAGCAAATTATAAACATGAAAGGACTTCAGCTAAAGAAGATTTAAGTATGAAATTTGCTTTAATTAGCTAAAAAGAAGATAGCGGCAATATTAGGCAGTTAATCAAGACTGCTAATCAAATACTATAAATGACGCGCGTCGCACAGGCTCCTTACAGGTAGTTTATTTAATAGTCACCTATCTTCGTTTTTTTGTTACGTTAAAGTCTGTTGAAGTACAAATTTTCCTGAAATCAGATATTCATAACTTCTACTTCAGGGATTTGCATAACGAAGTTTTTCTTCAATGATGTGCCAATTTTTAAGTGCCTTTATGCGAAATATTGCTGCATTTTATTTATACGCCAAATATGCTTATAGTAAATAATGAATCCTGAACTTGTTTACAGCGAGTTAAATTTTGTGGAAAATTACATGTAAACGTGTGCTCTAATTTCTTTTACGTGAAAAAATTTCTAGCAAAGACATGATGTGTTTTTGCGTGAAAGTCAATTCATAACGATCGGCAATACACTACAAAAACATCACTAAAACAATCAATAGATCGTTATTTCCGTAGTGTCTCTTGCATTTCCGGTTATTGCCCGAAATGAACTCTATTGAAAATGCGCAAACCCATCGAGCACATCATCTTCGTAATCATCGACGATGTAAGGGGGGACCATGAGAAAACCGAATTGACAAATAAACATCACTAAGCATCGAACATCGATGATGTGAATAAAGTTCTATGAAAGCGTTAAAATGTCTATCTGTGTGGAAGAGAAATAATGAAGGAAATGAAGCCAACCGGATTCATTAAGTTAGAGGATTTTATGATCAAAATAAACAATTCGTTGACTCTTATTCACCTTTCGTCCTTCATTTATACAAAAATGCTCTCAATGCAATAAATACTTTTCAAGTGTGCCATTTGTAAAATGTACTGTTTTCAATCTGTACCAAACAGTGATACATCAATCTAAATAGGTGCTCTCTAAGTAAATTGTCATTTTTATTGGTGGAAGAGAGAAATAAACCAACAAACAATTCATTTCTCACAATCGAATCAGACGGGCTATTTAATGGAAATTTGTAAACTACACTACACGACAAAATTCATCTTATAAAATTTCAGACAAATCAAATTTATGCCAATTTTACACTTATCAATTTATTTCAATTTATACTGCACACCGAAACTATAGTGTATTTACCAAATATAACAAATTTGATCCAAAATAAAAACTATAGTAGGCCTATTGGTTTATTTAAGACAATGCTCAAAATATGGTGCAATATACTACAACTTAACAGAGAGTATGATATTGTGACACACTATTATGAATTAAGGCAAATAAAGTACATATCACGCATAATTATTACGGTACAACGATATAACCGATATCGATGAGATTAAAAGATGAAATGCAAGAGGGAAACCTTATTTGTAATGATCTGTTCAGTGGATATTTTTTTAACACGGCTGTCAACTGTGAACAGCGGATGTTGAGCGCTGAAGAATGGCCGGCTAGCACCTTTGACCTGCAGAAATAAAAGTGATTGGTAGAAAGACTATACTTACATTCCTATTCACAATAAGTATTTATCAACGATATGCGCATATTAAACAACAAAAGAGTAGAAAATTGAAGTTCAGAACGTTACTTTGTCTTCTATCAATGTGACCATACTCGGGAACTACAAAATGGAGCTCTTGAAAATCGCCGATCGAGTATATTCAAATTTCAAAATCTTCGAGCAATATTTCCAGTTCTACAATGTCATTGGCTATGCATATATCGTCCTCCTAAATTACCGCTTCAGGCCTAAAAAATATCTCTTTCCAATATTCTTCGCCGTACATCATTCACTATCACCCATCCTCTAGTGAAGAAGGAATCACTCACAATGAACTGATCGATGTCCTCGAAGCGGCAGAGTCCTTCTTGAAGCAGAAGACGACTTCTATCCTTTGCCCCATTGATGATCACCTGCATTCGAGGCATTTGACAATAAACGTTTCAAAGTTATCTTAACTATGAAGCAGTCAACCACATGACTGCTAATTATAGAGTAGAGTCTCCCTTAATACTGTTGGAAGACTGTGCTCAATATATGTCTGTCGATTTGGACTGCATAAACTCTGAAGAGGCATCCTCAAGTGCAATCTACTGAAGTACTTATTGTACCAGCGTAGAGTAAAACGTATATTACAGTATTGAATGTTTCAATTCTTTCTAAATCATTCAGAGTAAAACGGATTAGCTCATAATGTGACTAGAAATCGCTAATATATAAATGAAAATACAAAGTAACAATGCAGCAGCACTTAAATTTTATAGTTGCATATTCTTGAAAATATTTCTCATAGTGGCGTCTAATGATGTAATAAGATTTATCACTATTTTGATGCATTCATAAAGCAATTTTACTATAAGTCAAATACTGTTCTTAGAGCTAGCTTTTTCTATATTTCATTTCCTTGGAATCTATACCCTTAGCAAAACGTTTTAGCCGTCAGATTCCTAAAAAATAACTACAAAACTCTGTATTGTATAAGATAAAAAAGAAAATGATCAAAGAACCATCAGGTGGTATTTACCATTATGGTACAAACAACAATCACGGTAAAACCATTTCTCAACATCAGAGTTGCTTAAAGGATGGAAAGACGGAAAAGAACTTATACAATAATCTGTGAAAATAGATATTGCCAACTTCCCTTCCTAACCAGCAAATATCCGGGCTTGTGTTTCATGACTGGGCAGAAAACTGCCCCCATGCGCTTCTATGAAGATAAATAAGGCAAAAATTGCACTCGTATAAACGATAAGCCGTATACAGGTATAATTATGTCAATCGTTGATTCCATTTCGAAACCACGATTCAAAAACTTTGTTGTTAAAGACCCTCCCCAGGAAATAATAGGTTGCATACGTGCAGAATGTTGATACTCATGAAGAAAGCAATCTATAAAAATAAAGGAACAAAAGATAAGCTTTACTAAATGCTAATTGTTGCCTCAGCATTTTCGTCAGAGGAATTCGATGCCCACATCAAACCAGACTATTCGAGGCATACTCTAAACGGCGCCCAGCATAGACTCTTTACTTTGATACGGTCAGTGTTTGCGATGACTGCTTTCAACCATAGAAACTTACAAGCAGAAATATAAATAATGTTTGGATAGAAAACCGACCCTAGAGCCGTGAATAGTGAGGTCTTTTCCAGGCGAGCCACGAACGATACCCGACTTAGCGACCACCTTACCAAGGTGGACACGCTCTGCCGTGAACTGTAGAACACTCTCCTCCTCGCCGCTCTTTATATCATAACGTGAATGGAATTGCAAGTTTTTCATCCCACGCGCTGACATACTCAACACTCGTATCATGAATATATTCATCTGCAATTCACGCATTTCGGTTCGTAATACAACAATTTGTTATCAAGAAAAATCGACTTACCGTACACTCTCCAATAAAACCTCTAAGACTAAGAATTTATTAAGAATCCTGGGAGAGATTTTATATGGGAGATTATTTTTATTCTTTCAATTGAGTCAGAATTGCTATTACATCAAAAATTCGGATCAATATTAATAAGGGAAAGAAGGAGAGGGATACTGAAAAATAAGTTTCGTTCAGATTTAACGACAGGTGCAACTACCTACTTAATAGAAGTCTTAAATTCAGTAGAATTAATCCGTTGGCCTCACTTTAGTGATATTCAATAATTATTCATTCTCTGTTTTCCTTCGGTTGGAAACTTAAAAAAGTTACGTTTTTTATTGTTTATAATGTATTTATTCGTGCTGTCTGTTGAAGAGGAAATTTGCTTCAATGTATTTCTTTGATATTGATAGATAGATAGGTTGATAGACACAAAATGCTTGCTGCCGAGAACACATGATAATCGCTCCCACCGAGATCCTCTTGAGCGCCACACCAACAGGTCGCAGATGGCTAAAAGCTCTGCCCTTATAAGCTCTTCATCTCGAACATAGGCTTCTCACCACCCCTCACCTCAAATATGGGCTCAACCCCAATAATTTCGTTTTTGTTAAACATAACAAACTCGCTTCCCACGTTTCTCTCGAACATAATAGGCATGTTTTCTAATTCTACGAACGATATAACAACCTTCTTTTTCACTCTATAGGCACCTAATTCGAATAAACCTCAACTATGAAAAGTTTCGAAAGCCATAAGTTCGTGGCTAACAAATGCTGAAATATTATCTGCAAAAACTTGCGAATCTATTTCAGTGACAGAAACTTACGATAAGGACAGCGATTGTAAGAGCCGTCAGCACCACCATAAATCCCAGTAATATCCATAATCTTTTCTCACGCAATCCAGTAACGTGTAGATTATACTCGTTAATTGAAGGGCTTTCCTTGAACTCGGGAAGTTCGGGTTGCCCACTTCTTAGATAGGTAGGGCCGCCCGCGGGCATCACTTGCACGGCTATTGTTCAAAGCAGCAAAACAGCTGTGCGTTATTCGATGCGCGCGTGCTGCTTGCACACAGCAGCTGCAGTAACTCTAAACGCAGCGGGTTGCAGCGACGATATGCAAAACTACATAAATCACCTCTCACCTAGCATCTGGCCGCGTCCCAATTCTTTGTGCCATATCAGAGAGACGTCGATTGCCGCTGCTTCTAGTTTGACAGAAATGTTGTCACTTATTTCTGAAGAGCCGCTAATTCCTTTATTCATAAGGCAAATATTTCAGGAAAACGATAAATAACTGGTATATTGCTAACTTCCAGTGGCATAAGTAGCTGTGATGTCTTTAGTTAATGCTTCCATTTTTGAACCTTGAAATGCAAGAATCCGAAGTTCTCGTCATCATCCAACCGTTTTTCCTCCTCTCCCTCCCATCAGCTCCAGCCACCCCGTCCAACCGAGTTCGCTTGAACGTTTTTATCAGTATGCACTTTCACTGTCTACCCGTACGCATGGCAGTTCCAACTCCGAAAGCACTGAAGCTGGACTTGTGAAATCCGAAGCGCATAACTTATATCGTTGGCTAACCCCATACGCCCATGTCTACGTGGATCCGTCAGGTTTGGAACGAAATGCTCGATGCTTAAATGCACCCTAAAATTTGGCCGACCAAGTTGCACTTTACATCAGTCAGCTCGAATACTTTAACTGATCAGCGGGATCGTGGGACATACAACCTGCTGCCACGAACGAAACACGTTTACTAACTCGACTGCGCGGCCATACCTTCGCCTGTCGATTTCAGTACCACTATCAAGTCACATCAGTTATGAGATGTTGGATTATATTGACTATGAAGCATCAGACCGATATTTCATATCAGGTCGACATGACTCCTCAATAGTTAGCTGTTCCGCCAACCCAATAGATACCTCGTCGCGCTTTGTCCGTTCAAAAGCCAACTCTTATATTGAATTAAGACAATGCTTGAAGTGGTAGAAGTTTAAAAGAAGACAAATTCCCGTTCCCCCTGGTGGGAAAACTCGTTTCGACCAGCAATTCACTTTTTCCAACTCAAGGTCAGCAGTTTCTACCAGCCCGGTGAGCAGATCGACTCGGAGACAATAAAACGTCAGTACCACTCCGCCCACACAGCATCAATGTTTTCAGCCGAATGATACCATAATTCTACTCTCAACTTACTTTAGAATCCCCATAGAACTCTCCTTTCTTGGTTGACTACCAGCAAGCACTCCAAGTTTGCATACCAAACACTCTCTTCCAATGTTTCACTGCCTCTCCTATAAGATCTTCGGAAATATGTAAAAAAAAAAAAGAAAGAATGGTGTATCAAAACGGGAAGAAGCTCGTGAGATGACCAAGTATAACCGAGCAGAATATATAATTTTCTATTCACTCATTCAGGGCTTATTTCACTAAGGAAGTATAGAAGACGCTTTCATTTCAACTCTAATAACATTTGCTTTGTTGGTTCTCATTTGATCTCGTTTGCTTAGCTTTCAGGATTATTTAGAAGCCTTCATACTACTATATTGATACCACTCTCTGATTAATATAAGCAAAATCTCTCCTCTCATTCTGCGATGAATGTTGGGTACATAAACGCACTAAAGGCATGCTTCAGTCTTGTTCAAAAGGCTTTCCTTTACTGCTTCCTCAAAGACCGACTATGAGCAATATTTATACGAATACCACTGACAGAACGACAACAAAAACGAATTCATATAGACGACTTGTAAAGAATGTTTCTGTGAAAAAAAAAAAAGATTAACATATGTCCCGCGACTGTGCAGTGCCACTCTCATCTTCGAGAACTTCGTCGTTCACGAGGAGTCTGTAACAGAGTAACAATCAGATCGCTTCTTCCTATTTGAAGGAAACATTCATTACAGGCTTCGAGCTTAATTTTCCTGCACTCATTCCAATGATCAAGAAATCTCCTCCACAGCAACTATAGAGCGCTTTCTAATAAGAGCAACGGAGATAATAAAACTTCACTTAGAGACAATTATCAATGACGCCGTCAGATATAAGAAAATTGGAGAGAGGAATGAGAAAATTTTGATTTCTTCCCACATTACCGAGATTGTATCATAACAAATAAGAAATGTGATATCAACGCATAAACTCAGTGATTTTAGAAGAAAAAATCATTCAAAAACACAATGACTCCCATAAAGACGCTGGCCCAATATGACCGGCACTATTTCGCTAAAATCGAACTCAGGCAAATTTATGGCTAAAAGCAGCTCTTGGAAATCTCCGTCCGGAATCACAGGCAGCAACACTCGTCGAAATCGATTGCGGGGAAGGAGATGAGGGTAGGGGGAATTCAGTGATTTAATAAAACGGCTCCACACACTACCACAACGTTCTCTTCAGTTACACCTGAACAAACAATGCAATCAGCAATAAAGCAACTAAAAAAAGATCAAAACAGTGATGTTAAACGAACTCGGTTATCTCTGAGACACGAAAGGCAAATCCGTGGACGGTCCGAATGATCGAATGGGCATTCCTTCTTCACGCACTTCGTATCGTATCGACAATATCCATGAAAGTAGTAGCACTTCGCCCCAGGACATTTCGGAAAATTCCTCAAAGCACAGTTGCTAACACACAAAATAACCACGTTAACTTTGATTCCAAGAAAACAGCTGCTCTAAAGCAAACCATGGTTTGTGAATGAAAGAGAAGGGATTATGCCCAAACATCCCAAAGAATGTTGGTGGGGAAAAAGCTTGGAATTTTCCAAGTAAAGCTGCAAAAATAGTACCCCAGTTGAGAAATACTGGGAACTTTTCTAAATATCTTCATTCCAGCAGATTTCCAAAAAAAAACCCCGAAAATTTTGACCTTCCCAGCCAAAATTCATGAAACGCAGTCAATTTGTACGCAAACCGTTTCTCATACAATCGAACATTTCTAGCGCAATTACTAATGGAATTACATTAATAGCGATGAAACCTGTGGAAATTTAAGAAACAGCTTTCAACTGAAACATTGGGTGGTTGATTAGTAAAGCATAAAGCTGGCGCATATTGCATATAGTGGTTTATAGGGAACTTAAATGCCTTTAATGAGAACAATCAAATAGGAAATACACTCTTATCAACAACGTTTCAAACAGTAATAGATGATGCGACACCAATAGCGAATCAACCCAACCAAACATATAATATACGAAAAGCCATAAAAGTCACTCGTTATTAGTGACCAACCTCAAGGGAATGAAATAACCTGCAGATACATATGATGCTTCAATGAGCTTACTTGCATCTGACCGGTGGTCCATGTGGGCAACGTCCACGACCACGCATTGCAACGCCCTCCGATCTTGGTCTTGCCTTCTCGTTACTGTAAATCTTCTCCTTCAAACATTCCTAAAACGAGATATCATATGCTCGCTGCAGGGGAGAAAATGCAAGGCCTGTCGATCACGCCTTCAAGAATCGAAGAGTCTACTATTCATACCGGTCGAGAGCGCGTCACAGTTTACAATATCACAAACAACGAAATCCTTACAAAGCTGAAGGCCGAAATCAGTAACATGGAAGTATTCCTTGTGAGTCTGCACGACGAGAAGAAACGCTGCCCAGTAGATGAAATCTGAGGCAACACTCAGGTTCGGGGAAGTTTCCCGTAAGAGTAAAACCTTCGCAGTCAATATAGCCGCTCCATTCCTTGATCAAGAGAAATTCTCTCGGAGGGCACCAATTAACAACCTCAGGATGAATGGGAAGCGGAGCAACAGGGTTCTTTTCTGTATTTGTTTCGACCCACACAGTACAGTCGAAAAAATTTATGGAACCTCAGGTTTTGATGGTGGAAAGAGTATCGGATATCGCTGTCACTTCGGAGACATGGCTTTCGCTTTCAACAATCCAATAAACCGACGTTACCAAATATTTTGTTGTGACGGCAAAGAATTAAGGATGCTGAGTGCTGATACTTTAAACGGATATAAAAATCTGAGCTACAAATTACTGCACTGATTCCTGGGTTACCGTATTTTGAGAAACCAAATACCTATTTAAAAGGCATCCGAAGAGCCTCTTCTCGATATGAACCACGACTGATCATGGAATTCGAAAGAGTAAAATCGAATTCTAGAGGGGATCACATGCAACTACCATCATCGTCCTCCCTAATTTTTCTGATATGGGTGAATTGTTCTCTCGCGAAACAATAATGCCATTCTCTCAAAATCATTTCTAATACCCCACACAAAATCAAGTCCACACCTTATAAACATGTGATCGAAAGTCTTCCCAAGCAGAATCCTTCGCCTCGCCGACTTTGTCCGCGAAATCCTCCTTACAGTAATCGCAAACAAGCTTCGCATCGGCATGTCGTTTCTTTGTATGGTCGACGAGTTTCTGGATACTGGAAGCCTCTTTGGAACAATGTGCACATGGCAGATTTGCGCCATGAGCACGAATCTGATGTTCACTCAACTCTCGAATCGTCTCGAAATCGATTCGATCACATTTCCGACAAGGAAACTCGCCATACGATCGTGCCGGACTGTAAAATATCACCTTGTGAATAGTCTGTGCGCCTTTCTTTTATTCATATAACGTTCCAAACCATCAACGAAATCTATTCGAGAATATCAAATTGAACAGCTGAACAGCATATATTGACAGGCAGTACAGATGGAGAGACTGTGTAGGTGGAAACTTACACATAGCGGAGGCGGTAAGGATATGCATGGAAGGAAATGGAAGAAAGCATAAGCGATAAATAAAAAATTGTGGGAGTAAAACTTAAGTATTCAAGCTTCCACCACTATGAATTGATAAAACAATCAGATGTTATAGTCAGAAAAAGCACTAGCACAATTTATGAATCGGAAAGTTGTAAAAACAAAAGAAGCAGCCAGCATTGTTCTTTTGCATCTACCTATTGGGTGTTTATCCGCCTGCACCATTTTTACGACTAATAGCTCTCCGCCTGAACCACCCACACAGTGAGCTGTTTTCGACGCGTTCAAACTAACGCTGTTCAGCAAAATTTCGCATAGATAGGAGAAGGATCTATTACCGAGAAGAAAAAGTTGACGAAAGATGATACCTGGAAATCGAAAGCGATTTTCAGTACGCATAACGAATAGAAGGGAAAGGAAACCTATGAAGCAGATTTCGAAACACACCAACCCTAAAACCATCTCCGATTCTACAGTCCATCTATCGGCTATCATCATTCAGTTCAGCAATACTTAGTCAGTCACCATAAACAGCAACTGCTATCCAACCTGGGATTCATAAGAGCGGGGTCTTATCCTGGGCCATTCTTCTCATCTGCAAAACTGCTCAAATATTGAGCTTATATTCAACTCCCACTAACAGTCTGGGATCTAACCTGTTAGTTTTTATATAACATCAAGTTGGACATCAAATAACGATGGGATGGCAATATAGATGTTCGCAGAAATTTTTCGCAGGAAAAGTTCCACCAACCTCGGGATCTACATGCTAATCAACGTGCCTTCAACAGACTGCCGAAAATTGAAAATGCGCGAAAAACGTTGGATGCGAAAATTGGCGAGCAGCCAAAAGGCTTTCTACTTTGAACTATGAAATATTTGAATGATAAAAAACATCAAAAAGATAGTTCATTTTGCGGACATGAGTCAGCAATTCTTACATATTTTCAGTGCCTCTCCAATTCATGATGGAGCAGACTGAAAAATGAAAATCCACTCCTTTTTGTGCCCACGAGCAGTAGTGAACAAAGCAGTCAGGAGTCCTATGAGATGAAATTTTCACCTGAATTCAAATGGAAACGAATGGATACCGCTGAGTGAGGTTGTATTTGCGGATATATATATAATATAGGCTCGTTATAGTGTTTCAGTGCATAGATACATACGGTGAGTGTCAATAGGCGGCGGTCTACGGCAAATGCTGTGCGAATAGACACATAGACCTTTCATAATCTCATTTCTACACTTCAGCGTCAATATGGAATGAAATTTTTCTCGATGCACATATCAGCCCTCCTTTTTATATCTTGCAATAATAGCGTATCATAAGCGTCTCTCACCTCTGAAACAGTAATCATCGAAAATAACATTGCAAAGGTTAATGTAATACCCGATTTGTTAGTATTATATTTGCATAAAAAAGGATAATTTCTTTATTCTTGCTAGAAAAGAGGCTCAGTGATGAAGATTCATTTCAAGAGATTTCTGTAGCAAAAGAAAAACGTTGTCAAAAAACAGATTTAAAATGCAAAATTCAAACTTTGAATAATGAGGTTCAACGATGATCGCCTCATGTGAAAAGGAAAGGAAATTCATGCTAAATAGTGGTCATTTTCAGTTCCCTCTGAAAGAGAACGATTTCAAAATGAAGCCTATAGAGAGTTTAGGCACACTAGCCAGCCGTGAGATCGGCTTCAAGTGCCGTCATAGTGACGAACAGTTCTCTCAAATAAACGTCTGTTCCCGTTAGACAAACATTTCAGCCAGACCCCAGTCAAATTAGCACAATGTGGGCTCCCACTGCACTACTCTTTCTTGTTTGAAGAAGGATTTAGACTACAGGGCTAATATTACTAATAGCTGCAAAAAATATTGCCTTGATGAACATTCTTATCCCAATAAAGATTAAAAATTTGCTCGTGTTAATCCGGTTTCTTGAGAAAATCGCTGCATAGCATTAAAGCACTCTGCTTTGTAAACCGACGAATATACTTTTGACCACTGTTCACCTGACTGCCAAAAATTCAGCTCTCTTGAAGTCTGCTAGCTCTTCCCCCCACACCGTTCATCGCAATCTCTCCGATATAATCATCGCCTCATCTAAATTTGACGCTATGCTATGTGCCAGTGTAACTCAATCCAATCTGCTTTTGAAATATCACCGTAAAAGCAACCCACATTAGCTCTCAGAATGCGATAAAATTTTTCAGTCCAAATAAAGAAAAAATTTGTGGGCTTTAACGGAGAAGAATGGAACACTCACAACATCGAAACTGTAAGCCTCAGCAACACAGAATTCTCACAACAAACGTCAGCCTATGTGGCTGAAAGCTGTGTAAATGAATTTCAGCAAGAAGGTTTCGATATGAAAGACGCTCAGCGGCGTAGAAAAATCTTCACGGTCACTAAGAAACGATTTCATCTTTCAGTTCAGACAGACGCTAATTCCATGACGGCAAGCGATACCCACGAAGCAAGTTTTTATGCTTCATCCTTAGGATGTGCATGTCAACTGACTACTTGGCTTCCAGCCGTCACCTCATCTTCAAATTGTGTTTCCAAGATCCCATTGCTCCAGTTGTCGTATAACACAGAGAACCCGGAGCGCCATTTCTAACCTCAAAACTACTTACAAAGGATAACTCAGATCTTTCGTTCACCAAATGGCTTCCTCTAAAACAAGTGAATATGACGAAGAAGCCCACGTGATGTCAAATGATTGCATAGTGCGATGTTGGAAGTGTTCCATCACATTTTCCATTATGCGACTATATATTTCTCAAGGTTAAAAAGCGATCTTACTATTTCAATGTGCAATTCAGAGAACTAAGAGAACTAATCAAAAGAGGTGAAATATCCCTAGAATATTTCAATAGCAAGATGTTAGATGAGTGGAATTGGCACTTATTTGTGTAACATAGAAATCTTGGCACAGCATAGTGGACACCACGACGTCACCTGTGGAGGAGTATGTTTCTACACAAATCCAACAGCCGAATTACGCAACGAAAAA
This sequence comes from Baylisascaris procyonis, assembly GCA_037389465.1. Classification (NCBI taxonomy): domain Eukaryota; kingdom Metazoa; phylum Nematoda; class Chromadorea; order Rhabditida; family Ascarididae; genus Baylisascaris; species Baylisascaris procyonis. Next base: position 1,068,693 of record JAZARR010000154.1, on the reverse strand, counting down.
GGAAACCTGGATGCTTTAAATGAATCGTAGGTGTCGCGACTTGTCGATGACGAACTGCGGCTGCGAACGCGGCGTCGCGGCGGCGTACGGCTACGCGATCTCGACTTGCGTTTACGTATGGGTGGAGTGCGTGAGCTTGAGGATCGAGCAACTCGTGACTTCGACCGAGAACGAGGAGATCGTGATCGTGAATGCGAACGAGATCGCGACGCTGACCTGCTACGTTTCAGTGGGGTTTTGCGGTTTGAGCGTGAACGCGACCTTGAGCGAGAACGGGAATGCGAACGTGAATGTGTACTCATGGAGCGACGTCGGTCACCATCGTCCTTTTTTCTATAACATACTTCCTGTACAGACGTAGTAGTAGTATAAAGGCCTAAGAAATCTTCATGTGACGGAATTTAGTGGACAAATGCTTATGAAAACGCTGAATTGAAATTAAGTTAAACCTCGTAGATCAAAAGCTAGACCCCGTGTGGTCCAAAGCACACTTTGAGTGACTGTCAACGGTCAATTTGACAACTGATACGACATGTTTTTGAAGACGACGAATGAAAATTAGATAGAACACTTCTATCCTAACTCGACTATTGTTATTCAAACCAAATATTTCTAATATAGTCATCGTGATATGAGTGTAAAATTGTTTGGAGAATTTGTGTCGCTTCAGTGAATGCCTTCTTTCAAATAATCTGAATGTCGCGTTGTTAGGGAAAACCTGAGCAAAATTTTTGTGCATATGATCAACGCTTTTGCTTAAAATAAATTAGTGAAGAATAGAAATTACTGTTCGCGATTCAACTCGATTCCTGCACCGTTTGAATTAGCAGTTTCGCTGTTTTCTTTAGCCGTCTTAATTGCTTCTTCCTCCTCATTTATGTCCATTTTCTTCTGACCATATTCGCCTTGAACCGCTTCTAAAGATTCGTTCATTTCCACCTGCAAAAATTATTTCTGCGATAAGCGAAAACGACAGGAATCGCTGCCTGCAAGATTCCTGAACGAGAAAACCTCTTCTTCATATGCAGTGTTCCTTCTCGTCATCACCCACCCTTCACGTTATTGAAGAAGAGACCACCTCCACGACGTTTAGATAATATCGGTGCATAATCGACAGTGGATGCGGATAAACCGAATAGCATAACGATACCAAGTTGTGAGTGCATAAATTCGATGATACGACGATGAAGCATATGAAGGCGAATAACTATGTGATAAAGCTGGAAACAGTAAAGAAAAAAAAAACGTATAAAATTCTTGAAAACAGAACCAGTCTAGCGTGAAATAACTTCCCTCGAAGGCGTTCTATCGTGAATAAAGAATGAATGCTCTGCTCTTTTCTAACTTTCCCCTCTTTGTGGCAATAGCTTAACATTCTTTGTAACTTTTCAGCCACCAATTTTTATGACTTTAACTCTCCGAAAATCAATTTCGATTTCTGAAGCAATATACTATCATGCAATTTGCTCAACAACCGTTTTCAATATATGATCCTTGATCAAAAATAATTCGAGTAGTTGATAATTATACGCTGCAAGTCAAATATTCTCCAGGTAAATTTGGGCCGACCACTTTAATAAAACCTTGGTCTAAAACAGGTAATTGAGAAAAGCAAGTTATCGCATTTTCGCAATCAAAAATCGGCGTTAAAATGGGAATCCCAAGAAAGACATACAACAACATACGGATAAGCAAAATATACCGTCGCAAGCATGTGCTCATATCATTCGACAACTTATTTCAATTTACATCAAGACTGTAATATCCTCATTAACATTAAATTAAACTGAATTTGCCAGCAATCCATCAGAACACTGTTGGACATTCCATTCGTGACGTACCCATTCGGTCGTAGATGCAATTTCTATCCGAACTAGAATCACCTCATTCTTTTTTTATTAGTTCCAATTAACCACATAGTAGAAGAAACCAAAGGTAAAGCAGTTAACAGCAAACAAGAGCGATAAGCACAAAAAAAAAAACAACAAGAAATAACGCATTTCGAAAGGACCCAGTGAAGACATCAAAAAAAAGGGAGCTAACATCCATTCAGCTTTCTTGCAGTTCTGGCAAATTAATCTGGGTCCATTAATGAATCAATCTCAATATAATCTTCATTAAAGACTCCTGATCGGCATATTCTCTGAAACGATGAAAAATGGCATTCCATAAAAAACTAAGCGCCCGTATATCGAAAATACCCCCCATCATATTCTAGGGCTGAAATCGGCGATAATTAATAGGATTTTTCAAAAAAGTTTTTAAATTTTCAGCCACAGTAGGAGCGGTTATATATTCCCGTCGTTTACCACTTCCTCTACATTAGCATATCACCAAAGGGTTTCACGTCTCAAGTTCTATCGTTCTAACAGTGATACTTTGTTTATAACATCAGACATGATTTATACGCTTATTAAAAACTAGATTTATTGAACAGACAATTAGATGCAGAAAATGTCGGGATGTTCTGCAACGTTTATGTTGCAGTCGATGGAGACAAATTTGTCAACAACCAACAAACAATTCGTCAACAAAGAATTCTCGTCATGATAGAGAAACAAAGAGAATGAGAGAGAGGGAGAAAGACAGAGATAGCAGGAAGGAAGTGAGGAGGAAGAACACTGGGTTGCCACGTCAAACAAGTGAACATTAAAGGAAAAGACGAGTTTTTGACCCCCTGGCTAAGTAAAGCATCATGAAAAAGTTTGCTTTGCGTTATAATTTCTTCGATAACTTCTAATAAGCATCGAGAATCGTTTCACCGATTAAGCAGTTGTTTCAATAACATGCACAAATATCGTTCCCTACTATTTCCTCTACTCTTGTATGGATTATAGATGAAACTGGGCCACGACCAGATATCGCATCGAATCTATCCATACTCGTTCTTAAGCACACCCTTTCCGTCTTACTCTGCTTTAAGAAGCTGAACTGCAACTGGAACCATCAGTCCTGACTTTTGAGGGAGAATGGTTGTGGGATAAGGGAAAGGATATAAGCAAAAACCTCAGCAACACGTCGCTTATGGATCTTTCAAATCAGAGCCACCAAGAATCCATCCATAAAATTTTCATCTCAAGCATAATCAAAGCATCACCTTAACTATGCAATGCGGAAGCAAATCGACTTGAAGGATTTCGTTAAGAAGTGGTCACTCGAGCACATCAAATCTAGCTAGCCTCACAGCAAAATGAGATAAAGAGTCGATGAGTTCGATTAGGTAAGGCAGAGGTAATTAAAGGAGTGAGTATTCGAGAAGGGTTGTCAAATGGTCTCCATGGCAATTTTCGATAACGATCTCTAATATGTGTTAATGCCCCCCGAGTCGGAACACAGTCAACTCTCATCGAATTCTTTCTTCAACAATGAAATCTCTCGCCTCACTCACCATAAATGTTATCTTATAGCCTACGATTGCACCGTCTCTACTTTTCATATATCGGTATAATATGAATATAATAAAGATAAGAATAGTTGCCGCAGATAATATATAGCGAATACTTCAACGTAGAGGCAGCTGAAAATACACAGTTACAAAGTGTAGTGATTAGCTGCAAATTTTACTAGAACGAATTTGATATTCTCTTAAGAATCCGATTCATATCAAATTATTTCTACTTTTTGATTGTAATTTCGACAGAGTGCCGAAATGATGAACAACAATTTGGGTGGGCTTAGTGAAATATTATAAAAAAAAACCATTGTTATAATCAGAAAAGCAAATGAAACGAAACCTCAACATTCTCCTAGTTATCACTAAATACTGCTAAAAAGTCATCATCCACGGAAGAAAAAAAAAGGATAATAGGAAAGGAACGGAAAAAACATCGCATATCATTCACTTCAATTAGTAACGTCAAAAATACAACTTTGGAGAGCCTTCTTTAGCTACCAAAAAAGAACAGCCGAGTGCAAGTAGTTCAGGTGCGAACAACTGAGGAAGCACGAATGACACGGTAAGCTCACGCTTAGTCCTGTAACCCACTAACAAAGACTAAGAATTCGCACTTCATCTCGCCACCCACTGCCTACCTTTTCACACTTCCCAATCCACCGTCCGCCATCTCAATCTACAGGTACCGAAAAACGCCACCCCATGCCAAGTGTGTGTCACTTCACACATAACCGCACACTCTACTATTTACCGTCTTATACTTAACCTCACCTATTATTTACCAACTTCCAATTTGCTGCTTCGTGTCTTAACCACAATGCGTTGTTTACGCTGAAATCCATAATGCGCTATTCACCTACATATACTTCACAACCTATTGCTGCTTCCCGCTTGACACTTAAACCGCACGAACCGCTCGTTCCCCCACCAGAGCACAGGCATGCAACCAAAAACTTCGTTTCGTTACTTACCAGCAATTAATATGGCACACCACAATACATTGTCTACGCTTATTATTCACACCTTCGAGAAATCATGAGGAAATAAACAACGTTACATTTAGGGGGAAAACAACTGGTTGGACCCACAATAAAAATTTTTCGGAAATAAACAATCAAAATTCACTCAACAAAATTTTCAAAATTTGGAAAGGAAACTTTTGTGAAATCGGACAACTGTGTTTGGAGCTGGGAAGAAGAGCGTTCAGAAAATCTGAGCGGACCAAGATCGACAAAGTTTTAGAGGATACCACAAGGAAGGAACTATGCACAGAATCGTCACCTGGAGGAAAAAAAAACAGCATACGTGCAAACATTACTGCTACATTTAAGAAACTCATGAACTATTGACTCAGTTAGTTACGGTGAATGTTGGCTGGTTTCGAGGTGGAAATCTACAAGAAATTAAAATATTTAGGCCGTAAGCAATAATAACTAGCAATAATGAAGGTCAACATTAGGTAAGAGTGTGCGATATATAACCACCCAAGTATATTTTAATACACAGGCAAAAAGTTTTTGCTGGTGTCCCATTTTTGATCTGTCTATTTTTCCTGTCGTTTACAAAGCCTTGATGGAAATACCTACTGCCTTATCAAACGTTTGCAAGGACATTCGCTCTCCTCCCCACCCTTCATCTCGTTCTCTCTCTTGAAGTACCCCTCAATGAATCCATATTTCCCTACATTAAAACGAAAATCACGTGTCTATAGGATTGGAAATAGTACATGAACAACCTACCACAACGTGCTGATGGATGATCAATGAGGAAATGAGACTGGCCACGTAACAAAGTTAATAAATGCTAACAAATTTGCCAAAAAAAAGAACAATAATTTGCATAAATGACGACAAACATACAAGTGGAATAACTATCAGTCACTATGCGTTTTGCACATTTCTTGTGCAAAAGCACATCAAGCGTACGTTACTATAGGAGAAGGCAGAGGGTTTCAGCGGTAGATTTCAATCGTATTAACCAATGAAACCAAAATTTGGAAATTTGTACGCATGATGCACACTGCACTACGACCCTCTTCCTTATCACCTACGCTGCTCCACCAATATTGAAAAAATTTATGGACATTCAAAGATGGAAAAAATCGAATGTGCTTTACACCGACTGAATTTACACTTTATACTGGTGGGATTCTTATTCTAGAAAAATATGATTCGATTCAATCGTTTTATTCAAAAATACACAAAATATATCACATTCCCTCAAGGACTTGGGAAGAGCAGTCTGAGTATCCTTCCTCTACCCATTAATCCATCCTTTCTTTGAATGACCTCTGAAAACTTGGAACAGTACTAAAAAAATAAACTTACTTCCCTTGCCATCCTCCACTAATATAAACAACCTCCTCATAAGATGCACCTTTCGCCGGCACCACATTTTTCATCTACACTGTAGCTGTATGGGAAGTTCTACGCTTTACGGTTCCGGTTTCACAGCCCAAGTTGTACGTAAGCTTGATCGTTAATATTACACTGGAATTCCGGATCCGTAATCACGCCCCCTTCCTGCATTTTGTGACTTCGTTTTTTGGAAACCTTTGCATACCATCCAAATAGAAAAAACTAATGCTCTTAAAGGCATCAGTTATGCGTCGTAAATGTGAATGTCTTGCTTCAGAAAATAAAAATTGTGTAATCTGCGCCCATCCATAAATCTCAAATAGGATTCCTCTTCCATTATACCGATTTTTGGTAACATACTTCACATAAATAATCGAATCGAATTGAAAGCGATCGAAGAAGAGCAAAACGAAAATGAAGTCTATCAAAGCATCAAAACCTGCTTGACTATCAAAAAACGATCCAATCGCATGTGCTCTCCGACTGTGAATAAAATTTTGTGCTAACATCAAATACAAAAACAGCAAATTTCGCAGCTAAGAAATCTATAAAATAAGCAAGAAAATACAGACACACATGCATACACATGAAATCCAACCACCTAGTAATGCAAGAGACGATGCTGAACGCCTACACATTAGGTTGGCACGAAACAAATGAAGGGATAAACTTGGACATGGAAAATTTTCTCCAATTTAGAAATTCCACGTCATTATTTAAATTTTCTGAAAGTGGAGATGGAGATGGACGGTCGAGAAGAAAAATATCGCAGACTATGGAGGGAGCGGAATGGAGAATTGATCTAGTGTAAAAGACCTGAAAACATTGGAACGGCCGACTGCTGAAATTCCTAATTGGAAACCGTTCCAATTCAGCACTTCTTGCAATACAGTAAAATTTTGAGTAATCTGCGCATAAATGACCATTTATGTACTTACTATTTGTAATGAAATGTGAAACCATTTTCCATAAATGTGTTTCTCAAAACTCGATCCTAAACAGATCACAAAAACAGCACTTACTTTGCTTTGAATGAGATTAGCTGCAGAATAGTCATATAAACATAAGTCTTTTCATGTATCACTTTGATATAATAAAGCGAATAATTAATAACAATCAGTTGCTGTTGTTGTGGGAGTTGAGTGACTCTTCTTTATAGACCGATCGCACGGATGATTCCTGCTGCACAGTGTATCGATCAATAAAACTCGAGGTGCTTACTTCTCGAATGAATCCACCTAAATATTTAAACATTATTCTCAATGACTGTCAATTCATATTAAAAACGACGAAATGTAATCGCAGAAGCATAAAACTAAACGCATACATGTCATATAAAATTGTGTTGAATTCAATGTGCTCACGGATAAAGAGCAGTGGGGTGGGGGGAGGGATGGGGAGAGGGGGCTAAATTTTTCGCAAAGCCCTTCCATCGTTCGATAACCACATAGCGTCATTACAGAGCAGCCAAAATTTGTATATCATATGACGTTATATGTTACTGTTTGCAACTTACAACATTTGCAGCGTCCACTTTAGGGGCATCTTGTTAAGAAAAATGTCATATGTCTATCAACTCTCTGAATCCTCAAATCAATTTATAAAGATCTTTAAAAAAAAAAAAAAAAAAACGCCACAATGAGAGCACAATGCATGACGAGGATATTTCAATTGGACATATTACCTTACAAGGTTATTTGATGCCCTTAAGATGCGTTATATTTCCCTATCACTTCTATGACAGAACCTATTTTATGCGATATCTATATGAATGCATTTCTTACTATCACAACTGCTGAATAAATAGAAGATTATAAGTGTAAAAGTTTAATGGAAACCGCTGACAACCTTGGAGGAATTCATCGTTAGATAATTAAACGCTTCTCTAAATAATGGCGTGCTTTATGCTGCAGAAAGCAAAAAAAAAAAAACCCGTAAATGCTTACATTCGATTAATATCACTTAAATTGAATTCAATTAACAAGAAAGTCAAAATTAGTTGCCTGATTTCCGAAAAAGAAACTGAAAATTTTATATGATGCAATGGCCACATACACGTATTACAAACATCAATTTTGTTATCTCAGAAAATTTTCGGCATTTGTGAACGGATCACATCGTCAGTGAAAGACAAATGAATAAATATATCCCATCAACTGCTTTTGAAGATTCTAGGTGGCGAATCTCGAGCTTAGGTAACTTTCGCCTGAGAGCTTCTATGCTCGGTGCAGACAGTGATATGAACATGGCAACACTCCACCTCTTGCTAACTTACAAATTATGGAGGAGTCGCACATTAGCGCTCAGTTGTTAGCAACCCAAATCCGTCCAAAAAACAACACTGCGATAAAGGTTAGTTGAAGCCAGTCTGACCCTCTAATAAATCACTGAATTAGTTCTTTCGCAATTAAAGAAGACAGAAATCTATGTTTTTCAGCTTCACTCCTTTTTTCGATATCTGCGCTTCAATACATTCAACGAGCAGTCTTTGCCTTTGGGATTCTCTCGAAGGACACATCTTTTGGCACGAGTTAGTACCACTAACAGATTTGTGCACAAATAGAAAACAAAGATGGTATTGCCACTAACAGGGCATCTCTGTTTGCGCAGCGTGATAATCACGTGGCGACTCTTATCAGGAAAAATGATAATGACACTGGCAGTACGCCCGGTACATTACTTCACAATTTAGCACGAACTCCTAAAAATGTACCCATATTTTCTAGGTGAGATAGTAGACGGTTCTATTTTACTTTTCCATCGTGCTTACCAGTGCCACACTCATCATTTTCTGCAAAAGTCATGCAACCTGATCATCCATTTTCTTTTAACGCCGAGCTAAACGTAGCGATCAGACGTCTAAGCATTTGACTACGTAACCCTTCAATGTTCTGACTAGAAATCAACCTAGAACTTGGAGGACAAGATTTCGATAAATACTTCATTAAATATATAACACGTTAAGTAAACGGCGAATTTTCATGTAAACTCTAATCGCTGCGTTTTTAACAGTTGAGATCAGATTAGTACGAGTGCAGGCAGAATGAAAACTTTAATTAAACATAATTGACTAATTGAACTATACAGTTAATAAATATTCTCTAAAAACAAACAAATTTTCCACACTATAAAGCAAAGCAAATAAGCAAGCATTCTATAATAAGAAAATCTGCGAAACATTTTACCCGCACAACTTTTAGGGTGAGCCTGGGAAAAAAAGAAAAACCTTTTGCCTTGCTCATCTCACAACATCAGTAGTGTGTTTTATATCAGCACAACATTCCACACTTTATACAAGATAAGGGGATGTGAAAAGATTAATTAAACGTTTTAGAAAGTTTCAGCGTAACCGGGTGAAAAATTAAAAAATTATCGGAAACAACTGTTATTCGAGTATGAAAGAAATTATATAACAACATTACAAACAAATAAACTTAGGCATCAAAAGAATAAGTTGATAAAACCTTCACTGAAACAAGAGCAATTCAATGAACACATACACTCGATCCATCTTCCATGTCAGTGAACGCAGCGCTCAGCAAAATTTGTCTTGCGTAGCGTGTGCTCGTGCAGCACTCTGCTTCTTTGGCGGGGGTCGGCGCACTTAGCCAAAAAGAGACGGAGAGAGACCGCGCGCGTCTTCAGCGAGCGACGCGGCACTGGTCACTCTGAAAAATATCGTCACAATAAATGTGAAAATATACAGTAAGGAAACGAGATTCGAACAACGGATTTCGACACATTCGAAAGAGCATTAAAAGCTCTATCAGAATCAAAAATAATCTCGGACAAAAACAAGAACTTTTCTATAAGATCGAATTTTTATATGACGTGCAATTGAGGAAAATTGCATGGTCATCGATAAATCATGGCCTATAACTGTATGAAGGAACAAGATTTGGGAAGAGTGACTAGGTACATTCGAAAGAGCATTAAAAGCTCTATCAGAATCAAAAATAATTTCGGACAAAAACAAGAACTTTTCTATTAGATCGAATTTTTATATGCAGTGCAATTGAGGAAAATTGCATGGTCATCGATAAATCATGGCCTATAACTGTATGAAGGAACAAGATTTGGGAAGAGTGACTAAGTACATTCGAAAGAGCATTAAAAGCTCTATTAGAATCAAAAATAATCTCGGACAAAAACAAGAACTTTTCTATAAGATCAATTTCTTATATGCAGTGCAACTGACATAAATTGCAGTGTCGCCTTATCCATTATCTCATGAGTCATAGTTGTGCATTTATGACATTGTTCTTAATGAAGAACTCAATTCATGACACTCCTTGATGATTTAATGAATTGACAAAATCATTCGTAAATTGCATTAAACTCGTTGTGGCTCCCTATGGATGGACCTTTCATGCGATTGTACATGCACCAGTTAAGAATTCTTCAATTCGGCAGTTCTGGGTTTCCTTCATTTCATTTCTTTCCCATATAGGCATACTGGTAACGAGCATTGTAAGTTCGCTTGATGATAAAAAAGCCAACCGACGCATTTAGGATGTGGTTAATTGCATTGCAATATGCTGATTCCATAGAACACTTGTTTTCCAACATAGACCCATCAGGATTTTGCTTTTTCGTTTACTATGTAAATATAACGGTTAAAGCTGTCACTTTAATGGGATCTCAAAGAATTGTGAGATCATGTGCTGTTGTACTTAGGGAAGGGATGGGGGAGAAAGGGAGTGAGCGATTGATGCCGTCGTTTCATCTTGAACGTCGTAAAAATATTATGAGGTAAAATGATTCTTTCATCGAGCTTTAACTGTTTTTCGGTGGATACGTTTGTTTGATGAAAGAAACTTTAAAGTTGATATTGGTGAAAAGCGTTTACTGGGAAGAATTGTTTGTTTCATTCCACTAAATGCTTATTGCTTCATTATTATCATTGTGGACCACATATATTGTCGAGTATTTAAGTGATATTGTGCATTCATTTGTATATAAGCAGTCACCCTATTCAATGAACTCATCGATTTATTTCCTGTGATAGATTTTATTCATGCTGTCGAATCGTTTTGTTCTCAGATAACATCTTTGTGCGCTTTCCAAATAAACATGAACAATTGTCGCCTTATTGACGATATGCCTATAAATAAGATGAAAACTCGGGAATTAGTGGTGCGATATATAGGATGGCATTTATCTGCTGTATTGAGAACGAAGATATCAGTGAAGCATTAATCTTTATTCAACGTATCAACATAGCATCATCATCATGAATAACATGCGTATATCAATTGCTTGGATTTATTTGTTAAATTCGAGGTAGTGAAATTAAATTGAAGCAAGTTTTCGAAGGTGAATTGCCAACAAAACATCGCACCTTATATTATCGTTAGTAGACTTTCACTGTTGATGATATCGTTTCGTTGACGTGATTTCTTGGTGTTATCGATGCTGAAAATTATGTCATCTTCTGTAAACTGTTGTGAATGCCATGAGGTTTGGCTGGCTTTTTGTCTATGGATGATTTGTGGACGGAATCGGTCGTAGGAGAAACAAAATTTTTAAACGAACTTTATAAAACTATGTGAGAAATCCGATAATTGCTACCGTTCCTGTTCGATTTCTTCATTGCTATGAAGCGTCAAGTGATTCGAACGTTTGAATAGTTTCGGAGTTGTGTTACTGCATATCGATGAGTTCAAGTTCTAACGTCTAATGTTGTTGGCGTATAAACCGCTCCTCCCGAGAGAATACTGTGGTAGAAACCTGGGGTTCAGGTCCCTCACCCTAGTGCCAACTTCGATGACCCTCAAGCTCGATCTTGCGCTACTCCTGACCTCAATTCGACCTTACCATTATGTCTAGTGTTTGTGCATCTTCTTCAGGTTTGTACATCCAAAAGCTCAGATTTATTCTACTTGCAAATTTAATTTTAGTATAGGACCATGCTATGGCCTGGACATGTACAAGTAAATTGCGAAAAGTATGGTGCTTTCTGCAAGCCACCGGCACCTTTGCATTATAAGGCGTTGAATATGATTATAGTGATATCAAATATCTCGTGCTATTGTTAGAACCCAGTTCTATGTTGTATATAACTTCGATGACGTCATATAACCTGCACCCTTACCGTGTCCAAGTAGAATAAAATAGTGAATGTGAAGTCAACATCAACCACTTCTCCTTTGAAATGCATAACGTTTCTTTTGAACGAAGGCAACCGTATTGTATTTAGTGATATAGTGAAATGACATCGTTTCTATTCGATGGACAGCAACTTTTTGAGTGATTTGTTGGGTGCATTAAGTTTAGAAAAAATTTTTATGTCCATTAGGAGTCAGCTTTCAAAAATTTCAGAGAATGAAAGTAAAAAGTTTCATTGAACTCAGCGTATCAAGTGAAATAGCACCTTGCCCACCATTGGTCAGTCTTAAGATTGATTCGCCGTAGTAACAGTGACCGACTGGAATTTCTCTTGGTCAGAAGCCGATTGGTCAGTAGTCGATCAAAGGCGTTGCCTCACAACCGAAAACGTATCCATTTCTTTTTTATGATCAAAGAATACTTGTGTAATTTCATGTGGATAACAACATAAAAGATTTTAAGTTGTTAACAGATATTGCTCTTATATATCGTACTCGTAGTCTCGGTTTCAAAGAACGCTCACTTTTTTCGTTTTATCACGCTCAGTGGAGTTATCAGTTGCGTAGTATTTTATGATCTACAATCTGAGAATAAACCGGCGACTATCGATTAAATGCTTCGATGATCTACAATCTGAGAATAAACCCGCGTTTATCGATTAAATGCTTCGCAGGCAAGAGGAGTAGCACGGTCACTTCTAGAGTGTTCGATGCGTTTCGGGTGGTAGGGCGATTTGCTGCCCTTGTTTTGTTTAAAGATTGACGTTTTTGTGGGTGAAGAATTTATCTTTTATTAGATTAACTTTTGTCAGTTTTTTCATTATATTCGAAGTAATCCAGTTTTTGTTTGTGTTGCATCCACAGATGGGAATTAGGAAGAAAATAACTGTAAACTCTCCACTTCATTGGTGGTGAATTTCAGTTTCCAATACGGGAATGCAGGGTTTATGGAAAGGGAAGGAGAGTGTTCTAATTATTCTTTCGATGCTTCATTCAGTCATCAATATTAAAGAATGTTGTGGTCGTCTTGACTGACCAACGTGATTTTAGAATCGTTTAGTGATAATGTAGCCTCGTTGAACGGATAGTTAGAAACATGAGATGATTTGATCAAAGAACAAGGTTTAAGCGTTTTAATGCGCTTTTTGCAAGTTTTCACGAAAATACAATATGGCCACATTATGTCTGTGCATGCACATGTATATTTCTGTCTGTGTCTGCCTCTCTGTTGGCCAATTTCAATTTGCGAACCACAAAAGTTGGTAAAACTTGTTCGGTTTAGTTTACACCATAGAGATGAGCCTTCAAAATTTACCGCTTTCCACTTGAATGTCTGATGTGTTAGTTTTTTTCTCGTGTAATATTGATGACTGATTAGAAGAAAAGTTGTTTTACGTACAGCCAGAAGCAAACAATCGAATCCTTCTTTGTGACTTGTATGACTGGTTGGGTTCATGAGCCGATGCACTTCTTGGTATCTTTCTCTGAACGCTTGACTACTAACCTGGTGGAAGGGGGGGGGGGAGGGGGAAAGGGAGTGATAGGTGGAAATGGTAAACGTGTACGTTATTTTCTTTACCTTTCCTGCCGAGAAAATTTTCTCTTAGGTGTGCTGCATTTCCAGAAAAGAATATTATTTATTTTTGTTTATTTGTTGTCTTTTATTCGCTTTATATTCTTATATCATTTGCTTTATTGAAATAAATGGAGTGTGCTTTGTGAGATTAGCATATGTTAATTATTGATCTCCATTCAAGTTGTGTTCAGTTGGCGCATTATTTTATGTTTATATTTTTCTGTCTTTGATTTGATTAGACAAAGGACGAAGGTCTTTGACAAAGGATGAAGGAAGATAGAAGGTGAGCAAGAAAGAGAATGAACAACCCTGAAGACCTGGAGACCTGAAGACCAGGTTGACCCAAAGATTGGAGAATGCTTCCACTGCTCCACCTTGGTCTTTCAATCGATGGTGTGTAATTATGGTTGTTTTTTAATCCATTGTGGCATGTCGTTAACCGGAAGTATGAACGACAGTATGGAGTTGTGACCACGCAGCCATGCAGGTGTGCCATGAGGACGCAGGAGCATGGGGTTGGCCGACGAATGTGGGCTAGCATCCAGAGTTTCGATGAAGGAGTCGGCGAAGAAGAACCTGAATATGAATGACGAGAGAAGCAGTGGATGCTCGATGAATCGAGTTATAGAAGAATGGGTCGGCAGTGACCAGTGGTCACGAAGGCAGAATGGCGTTGGACCAGTTAGGATGAATCGAACCAATGGTCACAATCGAACAGTCATCAGCGTTGAAGACGACCATATCAGTTGAACGCAAGATAAGTTACTTAAACCTTGAGGCGCGAACGTGTAATAATCAGTCTTCGATGCTCCCGATTTCTTCGCATGAAGCAAAGGATTCCACAAAAGAGGTCTTCCTTTGCTGAATTGGATTTCCTCTGTCAAAGTAGCACTCATCTTCTTTCCGTCGTCCTCCCAAGCCTTTCTGAAAAATTTGCAATCTTACGGCGTTCATAGAGTTCATCGGTTGCATTATTCTTATATAAATCACACAAGTCGGCACATGGATAGGGTACTTGACAGGATTGGTGGGGTTTAATTTTTCTTTCATGTACCCGACAAAGGCAAATTTTTTTGATGTTGCAGTGGGTACTTTCATACGGTTATTTTTTGAGCGGAAAGGTTTTTTTCGCTTTAAAAAATTTTATGGAATTTCTTAGGAGTTTGAAAAGATTACCACTAATTCACCGACCATGAAAAGGAAGCTAATCTTATCGACTGCCATATTCGTATGCCGATATTGATGATTAATGTAAATCAGTTGAACTCAATGATTTCTATAAGATTGCATGGTTGGTCTTGGCAGGTTGGTAAACGAAAATGCTGAGTGTGAAAATTGCCCGCATTCACCTACATTTGAGCACGCCGAATCGCTCATCCGGAGGATGGGCATTCTTGCTTTACTTAGGTGAATTTGAATTGCTGCGGATCCAAACGTCTCTTACGTATTCCTCGTCCGGTTATTGACACCATGAAACGCAGAGACGCGTCAATCATGCAAAGAAGAGCAACCTTTCGATACTCATTTATTAATAGAGATGCGGGTTTTGTAATATGTTCAGCCACATTTTGCGCCACTTCGATGGCCTGAAATCGTTGAGATAGTGAAGTAGGCATTGTGGTGTGATTGGAAGTGCACAGTAGGAATTATACACGAATCAAAAAGAATCTGCAGTGGATGGTTGTTTGTGACGTTAAACAGATTTGTAGCATGATTCTTTAGGTTTATTTTGCTCTAGTTGAGCTGTCGAATATCTCATTCAAGAAAAACGAACGAATTTTTATAAGAAGGATTGTTCGACGACACTGTTTGCTATTATTTTTTAAAAAAATACTGGAAGTATTTTTGAACCTGGTAAAGAGAGGTGTCGTTATTTTTCTGTAAATGATCTGAGCATAGAAAAACGAAAGGCCTCCAGGGAAGAAAGTTCGTTCTTATGCAGCCCAATGCCCGATAAATTTGTGGCGCAATAACATTCATGTTTCGGGCCAGGATATTTCAGGCTTAAAATTGTAACATTTCAATCCCAAATTAGGCTAGAAAAATCACAGTGCGGACAATTATAAAGTTGAATCTCATACTGTCCTGTTCATAACTTGCTGACTAATAGTTCAGTTAACAGAAATATTTCAGTAAAATTGACATTTTACTCTACATTGTAGGTTGCAAAATTTTTGCAATTATTCAGCGAACCATTGTGTTGGGGAATTTATGCGCGCCTTATTTTCTTTTTTTCTTCTCTGTACATTGCTGGATACTTGTATTGAGGTGCAGCTGTAAATTTCTTTACTCCCTATAGCTGTAATGAGACAGCTTCCTAATTGGTTTATTTCTTTGCCGATGCAAATTCTCTATGATGATTTTCGGCAATCATTAAATTGTGGAGCCGTACTGTGGCTGAGTTCCAGTACGGTATCCTAAAAACCGCTGAAAAGGAGTCATTGGGCGGAAATGCCAGCTCCTTAGCGGTGACCTGTAGAGATTCCATTTCACCGTTGAAGAGCGACATTGGGCGTGAAGCCAACTCTCTAACGGTTTCCTATAATGACTCCACTGTGTTGATGAAGATCAGTCATTAAGGCCGTGCCATCACTTTACTGAGGGTCAGTGACCCCGTTGAGATGTTGAAAAGGAGTCATTGGGCGTTCATGCCAACTCCTTAATGATGGCCAGAAAGTTGTGTTGTGCTCTACAGGTGTTCCTAAGGACTAGTCTATATTGGGGAGGTCTAAAGATTTACAGCTGCATACTTTGACATGTGATTCGTCGCTTCACTATGTGAAAAAAAAGAAAATACGACGCAAGAGGGGGAGTTTTAAACCACAAATGGTTCTGAATTATTGCATTATGAGGCCATTGAGCGATTTTCACAATTACTCTGAATCATTCCCCCAACAGACGCGTTTATAAATCGTAAATGCAAACATGATCTCAACATACAGTGTTGATGAGTAGGTAGAAGGGGCAAGTATGTTGTTATCAATCACTCTGGAGCTTCGAATTTATGGTTGTTCGCATTGTGGTTTTTCTAGGCTAAATTGGGACTGAATTGTTGCAATTTTAAGCCTTAAATATCCTCAACCATAACGTAAATGTTATTGTGCCACAAATTTATCGGGCACGGAGCCGTCTCAATGAGATATTCGATGCTTGGCTAGAGTAAATTAAAACCGAATATATCAGGTACAGATCTGTTTGGCATTAGCAACATCCACCACTGCAGATACTTTTTGTTTCATGTTTCATTCCTATTGCTGATCTTTCATGCATCACAATGCATGCTTCAGTTATCTCTTCCATTGCATGCCATTGTGGTTGCGCAAACTGTGGCAGACATACTGCAAAACCTTCACTGTGTTTATTAATGAGTTTCGAAGGGTTTCTTCGCTTTGCACGACTGGTGATTTCTTTGTGCTTCGGTGGTGTCATCAGGGTGAAGTATATGTGAGAGGTGCGGGATTCACCAGTAATTCGTGTTCATCTAAGCATTACAAGAATGCCAATCTCGTCCTATAAGAGCGATTTAGTGTGCATATGTAGTTGAAATGGGCAAATTTTCACGTTCACCATTCTGTTTGCATTGTGCCAAGCCTTTTTTTTAATTTTTGGAGAATGGCGGTGAGGAATTTGTTTTTACTTTGAACCGTTTAATATGTCTCCACATTGGAGTAGGCAAAAAGTCAAAATTCTTATTTCGTTTCGAGTGCCTTGAAATTTTTGCTTGGATCTGGGTGTTAGGAGAAGGAGCTTTTTCAATTGAAAAAAAATTTTTAATGTTTTGATGAGTAGGAAATAATTTGGGTATGCCGGTTTCTATGAGCCGTTGCTGTCGCCGGCTTAATTTTTACGAGTTTTCCAATTTGATTCAAAAATACGTCAGGGTAGGATTCTTAGAAATGCAAGGGAAACTTCGGCTGAGAAGAACATCATTTCATCGACCACTATCGTGTCTTCCTTTGTTGCCCGGTACTAGAGGAGGTCTACATGGGATATGGTAGTCATTTTGACTTGCAATAAATGAAGCATCTAGACGGAGGAGCGAAGGGGCATCCTGTTTAATTTTTGTGGTCCCCGGATGGTTTGAATCTTTTTTTTTTGCCGCTCGTTCAGTTTGCAGTAGACAACTTGTATGTTCAAGCAGAAACAAAACACTGGTTGCCTGGATATTTGAATTTGGATTATTATATCGTCAGCGACAGTTGTTCGGTCCGGAAGGTACGAGCAGCGACTCAGTTATAAGGATAGCGGTAATACTTCGAGGGAAATGGTTGCCGACTAGATTAGGAACGGTGGCAAGAAACGTTCAGTTCATCACCAGTTGGTTTTTTTTAATTTCTTTATAATTTTCCACGTTGGTCTCTTTCTGATCGTGCCGACAAAATTGAAGATTTTTAGAATGGTAGCTATAAATTTGCTCGGAAGTACTGGTATGAAAAGTTTCCGCTTGAACAACAAAATTTAGTGCAGGTTATCTGTTTACCTATTTTTCACTGCATCAATGCAAATGAAGCCTATTGCAATCTCGGAAATAAGAAGTGGTCATCTGAGCCTAAGAAATCGTGCTAGAACTCTCCTATCAATTTGAAAAAAAGATCGGTAAAAGAGGGGACATTTCTGTGCAATTGAAGCTTTTATTTTTGTGTAAATTTTACGAAGATGTTATTCGTGTGCGGGTGCGGATTTTGCGCTATACCATAGTAAGTGATAAGTGAAGCATAGCTATAATTATTTGTTAAGAAATCTCCCATTTCGTCACTGTTAGTGAACAGACTGAACTCTCTTTCCGCCGCCTCAAATTTTTGAAAAAGGTATTTATCAAAAAATATTGATCCATTCTGTGGTAATTGATATAGGCAACATAAGTGTTGCATAGGATGAGCCCACTGGAGCTATATTGCGCGTAATTCAGCGTGAATAATTCGGAAACGAATTTACTTTTAGTGAAATTGATCGTCGGCTTCGAGCAAGCGTGTTGGCACAATTATGCACAAAGTGGATAACGCGAAAAGCGATCGCGATCATCAAGCGTCGGAAACGCGGGAGCCTCATTCTTCACATAGTTGGCTCCTAATTATTGTTGCACGTTTCGTTACAGGTTGACGATTGTTGTCAGTGATAACCATTTTCCTCGTCAGTTCCATAATATATGATTAAGGGAGGTCTAAAAATAAATTATTGTTGATAAAAGGCACTGATAAGCCAGTTAAGAATAACTTTTGCGGCAAATTTCCCTTTCAAGAGTAAATGGTCGTTGCATCATTTTTGCTTCTTTTATTTGCTGTTAATTTTCGTAATTAAGAGTCCTGAGCTATGATGGAGGGACCGGTTAGTGTTTTATTTCCAGCCATGATAAAGGAAAATGCTTATTTGTTCAAGCATTATCGTTATGCCCCAATTTTTTTTGCGAGGGGGAGGGGTATAGCTCTTGTTGATTAATCCTGTTCTATCTGAACCAGGTCCGCATGTTTTTTTTTGCAGTCACCACAAGTTGTTATATTAAAAATGTGTGGCTGGAGTAGTTAGTTGTGTGTTTATGTGAAAAAAGGCACTAATTAAGTAAGAAAGCGGTTTATTCGCTTTGAATTTGGAAGATGATCTCTTCCAGGCATATCTTTGGCGATTTGCTGCACAAATTTTCGCCATACTTGCCGCACCACCAGTGCACATTACCATTCTGAGGGCAACGAAAGATGCGAGGAAAAACACCGAGATAAGGAGGAGAGGAACATAGCTTATTTATTAACGTTCCTCATCTTATTCCTCAATATCATCGCTCTGCGATTTGCGAATTTGTGCGATTCTCCATGGGATATTCCTCCACCAGTCAGTACGGTAAGTCTTACCTCAGCTGAATTTTGGAGATTACTTTCCCTCCACTTTCTCGAACTTCTCTTGCGCCTATTTTTCTTTTTTTAGCATAATCTCTTCCATTATGAGTGTTTAGATGTTTCTCCCTTGCACTAATTTCAGTTTATTATCCTCGTTTATTTGCGTCGTCGTTGATTTGGAAGTCTCAAGTCTTCTTAAGATTATTTGGGTTTTATGCCTCGATGGCATAAACAATATTTTTGTACCACTTTGCCAGGCTACGATTGTTCGATACTTTTAATTTCGTTTCCTTCTACGATCATTTTGTTCACTTTGATTATATATTTCATTCCGAATTCGGAAATAATTAATGCTATAAACTTTTTGCTTTAATTGGAATAAGTTTTATGTTAATTGAAATCAAGAAATCGAACTTTTGCTACCCTTGTTTTAAACTTATATTTGATTAGAAATAGATGTAAGGTAGTTGAACCTTAAAGCTTCAATCTTCATTTGTTTTGTGGAGAACTTATTTATTTTGTGCTACCATAGGTTTTCAATGGTGCAAAACACGTGAGTTCAAGTGTTAATAGGTACGAAATTGTTGCAAGGCGTCATAGTTTGCAGCTTAGTTGATTTATGGTGCAAATATACGCCTATATCTCAAATAATGCTCTATTTTTCCAGCGATCTCTCGAGTACTTCTGATTCGCTGCAGATCACGACGATGAACATTGGATAAGATCGCCGAACTATTCAAATTTCTTGGGGGATCGGCATCTTCGCTACTTCATGCAGTCAGAGGTTAGCACTTGCTGTTTTTATCACTATCGAACTTTCGATGATCATCACCAAAGATTTCATTCTATTTAATGTGTGTTCCCTATTTGTTATGGTAGAAGCCAGAGTTGAGGTGAAGGATGGAAGGTTCATCTGTAAGATTTGAAATTGGTTATCATTTTT
Organism: Baylisascaris procyonis; assembly: GCA_037389465.1. Lineage (NCBI taxonomy): Eukaryota > Metazoa > Nematoda > Chromadorea > Rhabditida > Ascarididae > Baylisascaris > Baylisascaris procyonis. Next base: position 1,048,488 of record JAZARR010000154.1, on the reverse strand, counting down.
ACTTCATGAGATACGTCCCAGCGGATTTTGATTCTCACTAAAAATTTCCATCACCAAGTTTTGGAGGGCGTATATTCAAGTGGTGTCTATGATTTTCCCTGAGGTTTTTACAGAACTTATAATCGACAAAGAAATATTTGAGATCTCCTTCTATAGTGAAGGTGATAAATATCGCGGGGATGTGAGTATCTTGCGCAAGTAAAAGTGGAAGAAAAGAGAGCGTTTTGTGGAAAAATCTTGAAGGGTTTTGCGGCGTTCGAAGAAGGAGGTGCGACGGGGACGGGGGAGGGCGTATGGCGATTCTCTTTTTTATGGGAACTTATTGTCAGAGTTTTACATTAGTCTGTTTACATCGTGCCTTATCAAAGTTGTTTCATTCTGTAATTTAAAGTGATAGAAGAGTAATGGACTTTGAAAAAAAATCTGCAGAGCTTGATCCCTGGCAATATTTTATTAGGCAGAAACTTTTTTTTTTCGCTGAAAGCGAATGCTATTCTATTTCCGGTTACTCAGTCATTTCGTAAGTTGTCATACTAGGCGAGCAAGTTTCTCGAGCGAGCTTTAGAATATTAAATCGATCTAAGTGCTGTTCCGTTGGAACCATTAGTTTACAGCTTCATTTATATTAAACCATAATGTCCGAGTTACTTTTATTTGGTGATCATTTGATGGGAAGTTCATTGTAGTGCAAATGTTTCTACTGAAAACATTCACATCGAATTTGGATGGCAACAAAAAATGTTGATGAAATCAAAGCAATAGAGATTTATTTCTTGGGTTATTTGCTTCTTTATCATTTCCAAAGTAGAGTTTAAGGGCGCGATAGTTGTTTCATTTCGAATTCACTTCGAATCCTTCAAAACAAATAAGTTTTTTTCTATCTGGAATATCAAAAAATATTCCACAAATATTAATATCAAAAAATATTCCACACAACTTCAGAATAGCGAATTCTCTTGATGGTCGATTTGGCGAAACGCCTGAAGAAAGGAGCAGTAGCGAGAAGGCGGTGGAATATGAAAGATCGAACGGACATCGAAGGAAAGAGGTGTGATCTTAATTTGTGCTATTGAGAGTTTATTGGCTGCTTCTTTCGTGAAATTTGCTCTTAGCTGAGAATATGTTTCATATGTGAAGTCGCTCATGAAATTTGCTCAAAATTAGAAATCAAAAAATTGATAGCACATTTTTTCAAAACAATGAGCGCATTTGATAACATATTTGCCTAAACGAAGCATATTTTCAATTTGCGGATACTCGTAAAACATTTTTTTAGATTCAGTGTTGAATTTCTTGTGAAAAATTCACCTTGCATACGGTGAGCAAACATGAATGAAGAAGGCGATTGAGAGAGGTCACATTTGAATCTTGACCCTTGATGTGTGATCTTTCGCAATTTATAGTTGTCTTTTTCATGGCAATGCTGAATGTACCGAGTAAGCGTGGAAAGCATATTGTTTATAATTCACCTATTTTCTCGCTCATCACAAAATAGGGAGGCGGTTTTTATTTTTAATTCCATGGTTTTGATTAGCAGTTAGCACAGTTTGTGAAGGTCTTGTTTACTTCTATATCAGGATCAGTTGGTATGATTGTAGCGTGTGATACAGTATGAAAATCATGCAGCCGTTGGAGATTCAAATTGCAGACCATTCGGTTAAGTTGTCGACTGCAGTAAATGGCCTTGTTTTCTTTGTTTCGGTGCTGAAGATAATTGAATAAAAATATTTTGTGCTTCGTCGGCTGTCACTAAGTTGCATTGAGTAATAAATTTCAATCATGTCAACTGTTTGAGTTTTGTGGTGGATAACATTTCCATCACTCAATAACTTTATTTTATTGCAGGTACCAGGCACCTCGTTAGCGACAGTTTTCGTTACCAAGCATACGTCATTAGTGGAGGTGAGAATTTTCAAAATCTTAAATGTCTCACCCCTTACTCGAGGGAGGTTATTAGTCGTTCGAGGTAGAAGAGTTAAAGGAAGTCAAACTAAATGATGGTGAGAAAGTGCCTTTTAATCTTTTTTAGCAGTGAGACGGTGTGAAAACAATCTTCTTAAACTAAATTTTTTTAGAGAATTGTATTTTTTCTATCTCTTATTCGTCATTTCATCTAGAAAGCACTATGCGGCATATCTCTAAATTTTCGATGCGTAATCGGGATGTTGTAAATACGACGATATAGTTAATCCGAGCTCAGTCGATCATAACCGATTCTTGTAGGGTGAAATGAGCAAGCATTTGCACATGGGGAATTAGCATCGCATACATTGCGGAAAGATTGTCAATCACATATACGCAAATTCTTCTACGCTCATTGAGTATTTGCTTTTCGAGGTATTTCATTATGCGATCTCATTGTTCAATGGGCTCTCGAATGCATTCCGTGTGATATTCATCGAGTGTTTTCAGATTGGCAGGAGAAACGACTAGCTGGCAGAATAATGGAATCAGGCGAAAGAAGTGGATAGGATGGCCCCATTCGAGAGCTATCTAGATAGACGAACCTATTGAGTATGCAGAAGGCGACGAAGAGATCATGGTTTCCCGCTTTATATTGCTGTATTTTGCAGTTTTCTGTAAGGCATGTGTTTTCGCATTTTGTGATTCTCTGTGATCTTCTTCATGGTTGTTGTTGTTGTTTCACTTATCAATTTCTGCTGTAATTGTTGTTATGCTTTATGTTTCGCCACTCTCGGTATTTTGACTGGGGATTTTATTAATGACCTTCCGGGGGGGGGGGTGATTTCAAGTCGAAGCAACTGGACCGAGAGTGGCGCTGGTTAAAGCTTTGCCTATGTTGTGCTCACACTGAATGAGGCCAGTTGAACACTAGGCCGTGATCGTGTCCAGTGAGTAAGGGAGTCTACGTCAGTCATTTGAAGATCGCACTGGCGTGTCTGTAGCTCCGCGGATTGCTGGGGATTGCAGCCAGGAAGGTCTAGTTAGCTTGCGCGGCTCCGGATTAGTTTCTCAGGCAGTCAAGTCACAGTGTAACTTGGTATTTTCTGCCCAAAATAGGCCGGATTTTTTCGCCGTTTGTTGAGGTGGTGTGGGTAACCGTAACGTTCGAGCCTTGAGTCTTGCATTGAGCCGTAGCCGTCATTTTCCGGACGCAAAGGTGTCGAGTGCTGTGGGGTCTTTGGTGTAGCCTAGGCCGTGGCGCTCGTCTTTGATTTGTGAAGTGGTTCGGATGTTTGTACAGCTTGACGATTTCACGTGTGGCGCACGGTTGACCTGTCATCGGAACGCTTCGATTGCCTCCGCGAGTTGGTGGGGCGTGACTTTCTGTCTGTGCGTAGGCGGTGTCCAGCGAGACTGTTGGCCGGGCGTGGTAGATTTTAGGCCTCTACAGGAAATTTTCAAAGGTACCAGGAGGAGCGGGGAGGCGGTGAAGCCTTGACGTGCATATGGATAGTCTTTGGTGGCGTTCAGTAGTTCGGTGCGATCAATATTTTCATCTGCACGTAGGCGCCAGCGTGGGTGCGTTGAGTCTTTCGATGTACGCATAGATGTCAATATGTGGGGTCATCCAACGGTCGCATTCAGCGGTCTTCGGCGGTATTCAATAGGCACCAAACGGGCGGGAGGAGGGCAATGAAATTTTTGATCTACATATAGGTACTCTTTGGTGGTGCTCAGTAAGTGGGTACGATGAGTTTTTTGATCTACGCGTAGATAATATGTGGGGTCATCCAACAGGCGCTTCAGCGTTCTTCGGCGGCATTCAATACGCGCCCAAGGGATGAGGGAGAGGCGATGGAATTTTGACGCACATATGGGTAGTCTTTAGAGGTATTCGGTAGTTAGATAAGATGAATTTTTTGATTTACATGTTGATAGTTTACGGAGGTGCTCGGGCATGGGTGTGACAGGTCTTTTCATCTACACGCGGATCTTCCCTTCTTCGCGTAGGTCATTGCAATGATCTCTCACACCCATTCCACCTTCAGTTGCTGCCATCTGTCACTCGTCTTATTTTTGTAGGTGGGTTACAGAGAAACTATCTCCCATGGGGTCACGGAGATGACCGGGTAGAAAGGATCTTAATTTTTGGATGTCCCAGTTCTTATTTTTGTATGTTTGTGTACTTGCATACCACGTCTTGACTTCATTTTTGCTGGCAATTTATGAAACCGGTTGGTCGGGCGAGCGAAGCGTAAAGTTGATGACTGCGAAAACCCTTTGGGCGACTTCCCCACTTCCAATTAGTGCCGTGGCATATTAAGATCAATTAGTGGCACGCTTCCGATGAGGAAATATTTAAGCACGATAACTCGAACGATTCTGATAGGGAAGATATTTATCGTCATATCACGAAGGTATAATAAAGTATAAAACAATTATTTATCCTGAAAACGTAAAAGAATTACGTTATTTTCCTGGAAGGTCTGATTCCAACAGTGATAGGTGCAAATATTTCGACACAGATCAACGCTAAGTGATGTGTAGGTTTCGATGTTACTTAAAATAAGTAATAATAGTAATAATAAAAACAGGAAAAGAAGAGCACAAAAATAGCGATCGGCAAGGTGTCAAGTGAGAAGACATTCTTGCCAAGGCTGTGCAACTGAGCACTTAATAAATTTGCTAAAAAGTATTTGAAAAAAAGAAATGAGAAGTGCACATCAGAAATAAAAATAAACAATGAGCATGCTTTCAGAGAGGAATGTGCACCAACACAACTTTAAAATAGTTTTAAAAAAACAGAAACAAACATCCAACAGCAGTATCACATGTGAAATCATTCGACACAACGCCGATGGCTTAGTATTGTTTGTTCTCTTTGCCGTGCTTCGATCCCCTCTTGAAGAACGAGAACGCCTTCTTCTCTATAAATCCAAAAAGTTTAAAGTAAGCACCAGCCGATCCCCCAAAATAAATATCTAAAACCGCCCGTACATTTTAGAAACGTAAAAATATTTAGCGAAAGATCTAACATCAGGTAGTTGAATAGCGGGAAACAGATAAAGAACGAACATCAAAAAGCGTTTAGCGATCAGAGCGCTTAGCACAATGAGTGCTTCCCAGCTTGAGACCCAACATTCCCATACGAAGATGACGGCAAGTGCAGCATTAACCCATCCTATTAAGCCATTTCAAACAATCTCTGCAGTGCCCCTACATGGTTGAAGCGAAAGCACTACCCACAGAAACATCCAGTATACCAACTTCCACCGAATGACCTCTACAACCGCAATAAGAGTGAATAACCATCTTGATATAACGTTTACCAACCAAACAAAAAAAACTAAATACTGAATGCTTACTTTTCACAGAATCCGTAGCGTCGTGTTGTTGTTGCTGTTGAGGGGAACCGCCAACACTACCACCAGCGCCAACTCCTTGCGATTCAACCCAAGCGAAAAAATCACTGCCATCACCTTTAGCTTGTCGAGACGGTAATGAACCAGAATCTGATGAGCCATGATGTTGTGATGTATTCATATCCTCATCACCATTTCGCAGTGCCGATGTTTGCTGAATTTTAAAAAAAATCATAGCTATTGTCATTACACATTCGTTCAAACATATAAATAAAGTACTCTCTCGGCAGAACATATCCGACTTTAATTCGTTAGAATTAAATGAAATTAAACGGGAAATTAAATTAAACCAATTAAATTGAATTAAAAATTAATCTAAAATAGTGGAAACGAACTTCACCAACTTCGGTATGCTTCAGTGAATTAGAGCGATCAAGAATGAGGTGAATACTACAACAAATAAATTTATTCCAAATGCAATAAGAGAACCGAGATTTCTACATGAAAGGACAAACTGTTACAGCTATATCAATTAGAAGTCCTTGGGTATGTTGAACAAGCAGTTTCCAGTCTTTAATTTATTTTAGGAGGAGGGGATGTAGGTTGTGATGTATAAGAAATTTGAGAGATGGAGGGGAACTTATTGATATTTCTATTCTAATATTTTAAGGCGGATATGGGTGAGAGCGTCGATGCGGTGGAAATCGATGCGTTCCTTCTGCCGAAATCGCATGGTGTCCATGAGGCTACATTTGGCGGTTTTAAATGGGAAAAAATGTCCTCATGATTCTTGGTCACTCGAAAACTCATTTGGCCGAGCTTTCGCAGAGGGGCACAAGAAACAAATCTTTTTTATCCTTTCGGTGTCCCTTTCGAAATTCCGTAGTTTAAATTTTTCAATCCGCTCCCCTTTCTTCTCATACTGATGTTGTTTTCGGTAGAAAGAAGGAGTTTGCAATGATGGGCAACACTAGTTGAAATATGATGCAACTATTTTCAAGTCATTCTAATGATAGTTAACATTTTTCATAGGCCTAACCCACATTCCTTGTAATAGGGAGCATTTGAGGCGAAGATGTGTTTTATTGGATTAAATCAGTTGCTATATTGGCGAATGCAGGTAGATAGCGAAGTGTAGAGGTAGTTATAAAGTGCGAACTAATTTAAATTCAGAGACGGCTGATAGATTGCTAAACGAAAGTTCATGCAACGAAAGTCCTGCACGAACCTAATATTGTACCTGAGAAATATTGATATTTTATCTAATTTTAATCACTAGCATTTCGAAATATCTCATAATGCTATTAATGAGCCTTATGATACTGACTATTAAGGAAAAATAAACGAATGTTGCAAGTTATAATGACAGTAACTAACTCGTTGTTTGAACTGACATACCTGTGTTGAATTTTTTTGAATTTAGATCAAAACTACAGAATCACTTAGTGTTTGAGGCGGAATCCAACGCAAATGAAGGTCGTGTTAAATAGACGGTCGATATTGCAGAAAAACTTATCAAGGAGAAGCATTGTGCGTCGGATAGCGTGGCATGACAAATTGGCGAGGTGAATGGTGGATGGCTTGAATTGAGAAGGTTTCTTTTAATAAGTCTTCTTTATTTATTTATTTATGGCTGTATGCGATGTCCGTTCTTTTCTTTCCTTGGAATTTTTTAAAATCATCTTCTTACTTTAAATTTTAAATTACTTTTTATTACTTTTAATTCTTTAGAATTAAAACTTATTTTTCTAAAATTTTTAAATTACTATTATAGTGATTTATGCATTGAACGGAGTAATCAAGCAAATGCATTCGTATTTGCGCATGATCGTCATATCACCTGAAATGAATGGATCTGTAAGAGTACTTTTTTAATTTTTATGGAATATTGGACTTTATTTTATTAGAGTGACTAATCAAAGTTCGGTGTTTTTTAAAATTTTTCTATCCTTTTGGACCTCTCATTTTTACAGTAAACGATGTTGTAAAAGATTTCATTAGTTTGCTGCCAAAAATTTAAGTTTAGCTCCATGCTGTTCTCACACTTATGTATGTGTATTTGTTTAGTAACATTTATAAGTTATTTACTCATAGAGCAATTTCAATTTATCAACACAGTTTGTCAGTCGATGAACTTATGAAACAGTGCAACTTATCAATTTATCAACCAAACAACTGAAATCCATCTAAGTAATTTCTCTCACTTGTTACGTTCTATGAATTGATCTGGTGGTAATGAATGAGAAACGTTCATTTCATCGGATGATTTTGCTGATGAAAGCAGAAAAAAAAAAAACAAACGAAAAACAGCACAGAAACAAAAAGAGATCAAAACTAATGAAGAAATGGCTTTCAGCATATACCATATTTAAATCATAAGCTCTATAGACTCCACTTAAACATGTCTTCTCAGTCCATCCTGGAAATAGATCATCTACTCGTTCACCGTGACGCATCACAATCACACGACGAGGTGAATTTCGTATCGTTCCTTGTGGAGTGCTACTAAAAAAATTAATACAAATGAAATTTAGGAATTAATTCAACTTGAATTTTAATTAGAGAACTATTCGAAAAGCTATTTATGGGAAAGAAAAAGATGCTACGCGAAAATATCATGTCGGCGATTTTATGTGTACATCGTTGCTCAATTAGATCATTTAGATTGGTGAGCGACGAGTCATTTCCGCTGATTCCCTCCTACTTATCCCCCCTCTTCCTATTTTGAATTCGGCTCACTCCTCATTACTTCGATGGATATATTTGCTTCAACTTATTTCGATTCTTTACTTCACCTATGGACACATCTCAAAGTTTCAATTGCTCAGCTTTAAATGAAATAGCAAGAAGACGCACCACCTGTGCTCACATAATCTCATCTACATAGCTCACCATACCTTGAGGCTATACATTACCGTGATACTAGCATGTCCTGGTTCGGGGAGTAATGATCTGAGTGTCACATCCGGCAACCCACCACGCAACCTATGCCTACATATCGATTAATGTATGTGACGTTGTAAGCATCATGTTTAAGTGTGCGCTTACGCAGTATCTGAAATCGCATTTCTCGCTGTTCGTGGCACGTCTGTTGTATCTTCCAATGTAGCGAAACCTGCAATTCTCATTGTACATTTATGACCAATTATGACGAATAGAATGCAGAACATATTCGCAGTTATATAGATGAATAAATGCGACATTTTCTAGGCATCGATTACAGCAGAGCAAAAGAAAGTTCAACTAAGCAACTGACATCGACAAACAGGAATTGATCTATTCGCAGCTGTAAGGACAACGCTGCATGCAATAGCATCTTGAATTTATCATCACAAATGCGCTTTAAAAGGACTGTAGGAAGTGAATTTCTTGACTGTTCACTTGCATAAGTCGCCATTCAGCATTCAGCACAACCCTTCGACAATCCTCCACAATAACCTCCTTCACTTCTCTTTCATCACCAACATTCAACAGATTATTCAAATCCGTTATTCTTTGCCCAACAGTCGGAACAAGTCAGAAATGATGTGCTGACGGATACCTTATGCCGATATTCAAATTTTTCTGGGTCGCATTCACCGATAGATCCGACAGTAACTGAGGGAGGGAAGAATCACCATAAATCCTAATTACGAGAATTTCAACGACTTGCATAAGAACTCCTTTTCAATGGTCATCTTCTGTTACTATGCAAACGAGTGCATTTAGAGTCTAATAAGTTCCTACAACAGCTAATCGAACAACGAAACAGGTAAAACCTCTAAACATGCAAATGGGACGACACCACGGAGATCACAGAGACGGCAAAGAGATATGAGTAAATCGAAATTGCATGCCGGCACAAATACAATTGCCCTATTTTTCCATTTATGAAGTTATGGCGTCGGATTTTCTCTATAGAAGGGAAACATTCATGGAAAAGCTTATAGAGAGCCAAGGGAGTGAGGAGGGATTATCAACGAAGAACATAGCAATCAAAAGTTTTGCAGCATCGCGAGAATATGCTGCTTTATCTCTGCAGCGATTGAAGTTTCGTTTCGCCACTTTGTCGTTTGCACTCGCAACCCACTTAAATCTCTCTGCCACTGTTCGACCTAAAACCACCTTGTATGTCTGCCACCAATCGAATACACCAACAATTAACTGCCCAGCAGCAACCAGTGTTAAGCTGAGAGAAATCGTTCACCCATAATCTTCATACACCTTATCAGATATGCGTCTGATGATTTCCACCGTGCACGTGACCACCCAGATCGACGGATAACCGAATATAAATTTTTCCTTTCATATACATCCTCACAACGTCAACAATCACTCAAAGCGACGCTGCTCCAAATGCAAACAGTTCGACACCGCATAGGTAATGCTTGCATCCTTGAAACACATCCCACCCAACTCCCGCTCGAACATCCACTCAGTTCACAGACGCGTAAACATTGCCCATCACCTTGGCTGTATGCCAAAGTGATGAATCCTTTAAAAGCCATTACTGATTGATATCCTCTTCTGTGAAAGTAGATAATACGGCTAATGGCAGTAACATCATCATGTCAAATAATTATACGAATGCCAGTTGTGCGCAGCTCATCAAAAAACTCTAGCTCTGATCCGCCGTCCGCATGCAATAAAGCCCTATTCGAGCCTACCCACCTCCTACCACTCAAATATTATCAGCTGCTTCACTCTAAAACGAATAAAACTCAAATGAACAACGTTACCGACCAATACTTTCCCATAACTTCCGCCCTTTTCCCAACTCAAAAGTGAACTATAACAAAGTGTCAACAACACCCGCAACAATCAACAACTTTCATTTGACTGAAAAACGATAACAATACAAAACAGAGTAGTACAAAACACCAAAGGCTGGGAAAGCAATATAAAACAAATTAACAAATACACTCCCTTCTTAACCCCTCTCTCCCCCTCTTCCTCGAGGAAATCCATGAAATCCCGATTAACTTGCAACTAGCATGTTTACGACATCAACCAATTGACTGAGGGAAAGTGATGGGGCATGGCCCGATACAGCCTCCTTTCCGATCGCAAACGGAGTTGTTGCAGACTTTTGAATGGACAGATGGTGATGGCTCACAAATCATTTACGTTGTAATATCACATCAGCAAATACACATTCATTGCGCTGATCGAAGTAACGAAATATTCCTTTCTGGAGAATATTAGAATGCGCAATTTTTTTTTAATATTTCGCGAGTGTTTTATGCTTAATGAAGGTGATGAAGCAGTTAGTTTGACATACAAACGGGTCTGTAAGGATTGGGATTGTTAAATTCAGAAACGCATACGTTACATTAAATGTTGTGTGTGCATATAGTGACTTTGATTTTTTTTTGCAATTCTTTTAAGCAGAGTTTTTATTAGTGTTTATTAGTGTTTATTACACAAAACAGAATGGAGGAAACAAAATTTCGTAATAAAATTTTAAAGATATATTTGCAGGTAATCGAAGTGCTCGAATTCAATAAGCTAGGAGTATATCTGCTTCGTTGGCAATTACGGCATATAAGCAATGACAAGTTAGCACAACGCATCGCCATGCTAGTTGGCGCGTTGCAATGTTTCGAGAATCGGCTCAATTTCTTAGCAAAGCGCATTAGTTCGCTCTCTGCACATCGCAACACAAAATCATTGAAAATCGTCGAACTTTGTGATCTCGTTGAGTGCACTCTTTCTGCCTATATGAGCGAGGTGTACTAATGTTTCCAAGTTGTCTAGGATCTTTGCATCCGGTTTGACTCTTCAGAATCGTTGCATCCGGTTGATCGGTTTGATTCATCTAGTTTACGTCTCTAGGACTATTGCTTCTGATTTTTGTCGCATTTTATTGTTCGGAAGATCATTGAATATTGTATTGCTTCTAATAGCGTTAACGAGTGTTTTCTTTCGTTGCTACTGTGTGAAATAACCGGTGGTTTCGAAAGAAGCGGAAGTTTTGCAATGAAATATGGCTGTGCTATATTCTTTTCGTGTATGCCTCTCACTTAACAATAATGGCCTATCTTTATAATTTTTAAATTTGGCGTTATAAGTGCATTTGCAATCGGTGAATAGAGATATGGCGCTTTCGCCGCTAGGCAATCGTCATTGTTCTGAGGGAATTAGCATGGAGTAGTTATTCTTGATTTTGTGCCATATATAATCGTGGATATCCGCTGATAGATTTCCGATAGGTGGAGGGATGGTGCTAAACATTTTTGGGTTTTAGTCAAGCGCCATCCGTTACGAATTCAGTAGGTTGCTAGGGAATGAACAAATTTCAAACTGAAGGGTTCAGAGATCCATGAATATTCGATTCGATCTTCTGTGATCACCTGGGAGTCGGAGAGGTCTATGCGGCGTGAGCTCAGCTATCAGTGGAACGACCATGTTGTAGTTTGATCTTTGTTTGAGGGGGTCGGCGCACTTAGCCAAAAAGAGACGGAGAGAGACCGCGCGCGTCTTTAGCGAGCGACGCGGCACTGGTCACTCTGAAATAAATCGTTGCAATAAATGTGAAAATATACAGTAACGAAACGAGATTCGAACAACGGATTTCGACACATTCGAAAGAGCATTAAAAGCTCTATCAGAATCAAAAATAATCTCGGACAAAAACAAGAACTTTTCTATAAGATCGAATTTTTATATGACGTGCAATTGAGGAAAATTGCATGGTCATCGATAAATCATGGCCTATAACTGTATGAAGGAACAAGATTTGGGAAGAGTGACTAGGTACATTCGAAAGAGCATTAAAAGCTCTATCAGAATCAAAAATAATTTCGGACAAAAACAAGAACTTTTCTATTAGATCGAATTTTTATATGCAGTGCAATTGAGGAAAATTGCATGGTCATCGATAAATCATGGCCTATAACTGTATGAAGGAACAAGATTTGGGAAGAGTGACTAGGTACATTCGAAAGAGCATTAAAAGCTCTATCAGAATCAAAAATAATTTCGGACAAAAACAAGAACTTTTCTATTAGATCGAATTTTTATATGCAGTGCAATTGAGGAAAATTGCATGGTCATCGATAAATCATGGCCTATAACTGTATGAAGGAACAAGATTTGGGAAGAGTGACTAGGTACATTCGAAAGAGCATTAAAAGCTCTATTAGAATCAAAAATAATCTCGGACAAAAACAAGAACTTTTCTATAAGATCAATTTCTTATATGCAGTGCAACTGACATAAATTGCAGTGTCGCCTTATCCATTATCTCATGAGTCATAGTTGTGCATTTATGACATTGTTCTTAATGAAGAACTCAATTCATGACACTCCTTGATGATTTAATGAATTGACAAAATCATTCGTAAATTGCATTAAACTCGTTGTGGCTCCCTATGGATGGACCTTTCATGCGATTGTACATGCACCAGTTAAGAATTCTTCAATTCGGCAGTTCTGGGCTCCCTCCGTTTCATTTCTTTCCTACAGAGGCATACTGATAATAGACATTAACTTCGCTTGATGATAGAAAAGCCAACCGGCGCATTCAGCATACGGTTAAATGCATTGTCATATGTTGACTGCATACAACATAGGTAAATTGCACGTATGGCAAGTGCTTCTTCTAGACGTTATTCAGCCATTCTAGATTAGTGGTTCGAAACGAGTGTTCATGATAGCCCCATCTTCTTCTCATCTCCTCCACATCCTGGAACAAGGTTTATAGCTATAGTTGTGCTCTTCAATGTAAGCAGTCGTTTCACTGCTTACATGGAAGGTTCCCTGCCTTGTAACCACTTGTGTCATGAAAATTTCTGTCATGAAAATTTCAATTCTTCCACTTGGGAGTATGTAGCGTTCGAATCGCTTTTCACTTCTCAATTCTACGGGTCTATGTTGGAAAACAAGTGTTCCATGGAATCAGCATATGGCAATGCAATTAACCACATGCTAAATGCGTCGGTTGGCTTTTTTATCATCAAGCGAACTTACAATGCTCGTTACCAGTATGCCTATATGGGAAAGAAATGAAATGAAGGAAACCCAGAACTGCCGAATTGAAGAATTCTTAACTGGTGCATGTACAATCGCATGAAAGTTCCATCCATAGGGAGCCACAACGAGTTTAATGTAATTTACGAATGATTTCGTCAATTCATTAAATCATCAAGGAGTGTCATGAATTGAGTTATTCATTAAGAACAATGTCATAAATGCACAACTATGACGCATGAGATAATGGATAAGACGACACAGCAATTTATGTCAGTTGCACTGCATATAAGAAATTGATCTTATAGAAAAGTTCTTGTTTTTGTCCGAGATTATTTTTGATTCTAATAGAGCTTTTAATGCTCCTTCGAATATGTCGAAATCCGTTGTTCGAATCTCGTTTCCTTACTGTATATTTTCACATTTATTGCACGATTTATTTCAGAGTGACCAGTGCCGCGTCGCTCGCTGAAGGCGCACGCGGTCTCTCTCTATCTCTCTCTTGCGCCTGCGCTTGTGGCTAATGTTACCCACACCGATTTTAGAGACTATTATTGACGTAATTTTAGGCTTGGAGAGTTTCGAAGAAGGAAACTTGCATATTTTGCTCATAAGCGGGCGAAAGCTTTATGGTAAGGGTAGTATCTAAGTCTTAACGTTGTCACGGGAGATTCTGACATCAGGTGGCCCTGACCAATTGCTAAGAAGATACTGTATTGACCCCTCGGTAGGGAGGTCAACAAAAAGGCTGGTGTGTCCTCAAAGGTTCGTGAACAAACAATAAAAATGAACGAAACAAGAAAAAATTCTTTTGAAAGCAAGGCTGTATCACTGTCGTTCGATGTCGACTGTGCTGCTGCTCGTCCTCCGCCGTCTGCCATAAGCACACCTCAGCTGATGCGCGGCACACCCGATCCACCGTCGACCCGTCTCCAGCGTCCACGGGCGTTAACCAATCCACAACCACCGCTGGAGCCAACAATTACGTCCACTGGGCTCCTATCCGCGACGGTCTGGTTGCGCTCTACTCCAGAGGATGGCGCCTTCCGTGTACCAATGACCACCTTCCGCCTCTGCCAGTTACCCAATAATATACCGGATAATGTTGAGATGGTTCGTCTATCAGCAGCAATACCGTATTCCGCCGTGCGCAAACTTTTTGTTAGCACTTTGACGCTGTCTTGTGAATCCCTCTCAAACTTGGGAAATTAAACCTTTAATATGCTATTTAACATTAAGAAACGACTGTAAGCACGCACATAGCGAACGCACAAACATCCGCCTACTCTAACAACGGCGGTGGACAGCATCAGCCGTCACAGTTAGGACGCCCAACATCAGCATACATTGACAACGACAAAGTACACTAGCACACACGCGGCAGCAAGCATTGAAGCCTAAAAATACTCCAAAGAAAAGAGGAAGCGACTTTGTAGGTGATAGATACAATTCTCGCACAAAGGCACCTTCAACATCAACACTTAAAACGACGTTACGCTTGACTATTATTACCAAACAGCAAAATCTAAGCTGATGATAAGCTATCGACCCGTAGACGGCGAGATATAACCATCAAGAACGAAGTCACATTTCAACAGTCGAGGTCACGGTTTAACAGTAACCGAACCTTGGATGCGTTTATACAGCCTGCTTGTTGACGCAGTCGACGCCTGCGGCTTACGGCGTACCAGTTGGATGTGCAACTTTGATATCTTTATGAGTTTTATGTGCTATGAACATTTGCATTCTTCTCAGAAGTGTTCTCTGAGGAAGATTGGAGTTTTGATGCGTGGCGATGCAGAATATCATCGCATATGCAAAGCACGTCGACGCTACCATTATTTGGCGATAACACTTGCGAATAAGAAGTTCAGGCGAAATATTTCCTTCCCACATGCATAGTGAACGGAATTTTCTCCTCTATCTCTCCCTTACAGAAATGCAACCCATAAAGTTGAGACCATAAGGATCTCCGCGCCCGAAAAATCCCTACAACCAGTTGAAATTTTTCACGCTGTGCTCTGCTCATATCTTTATACTGCAGTGGAGCTAGAAATGACACGTTTATTTGCAAAGCCTAGATTAACATAGGTCAGCGAGGGGGCCGTTATAAGTTCATAATCGATTATGTAAGACAGTCGCTCAAAACGACTGGCCATTTATCAATGAAATCAGAAACACCAAATAAGAAAACAGTCACTGTGTAGAAAAAAAGTTGAAAAAAGCAGGGAAGAGAATTAAAAAACAATTGTATAAAATCTCTAGCGAAACAGCTCTGTTCTCCTTTTGCTGAATAAGCAGTTTTACGCACACTGTGCGTAACGACGTTAAGTTTTTCCGGAATGTGCGTAATGATGACGTTAAGTCTGTGGACGTAATTTAATGTCTTCTGTTGCTTTTATGGCTCATGGTTTGACTGGTGAAACTGCAGAAATTATTTGTGTCGATATGATTGTCCATTCGAGAGTGAGGGAGGGGAAGGATAAGTTAAAGCGATCATCCCACTTTAGTTCGGATTGGAAATACCTTTATAGCTCTTGAGTTATAAAAAATGAGCAGAATTTGGATCATATGGTGAAATATTAAAAGATTTGCGATTCATCCTCCTCATTCATTTGGACATTAGTTTCGTAATGAAATCCATAGGGCTTTAGGTTGTTCCTTACCCTCTCCTCCTTACTTTGTTTGCTTGGATGAAGTTTCTTCTCGCCTCCAACTCTTTCCTTTAGACCTTTGGAAATTCCACTTCAACGTTTTCTGAACCACGGCCATAGCGGGGTCTTCTCGATTTTTTTTTCTGATTTCCAACTCTCAGTATAAAAAAATGTGCATTTTGCAGCGAACTTTAAGAACAGCTAGAGGGCTTAAATATTATAGGAAATTTACACACATTTTACATTGATCGGATTTTCAATTTACGTTGGCAGAGATTGCAAAAAACTTATCTTTCATTGAACGTTTCTATACAGCTGACCAGCCTGATCACTTGAAAAATGGTGGCATTATCCAATGTGCTTCATTTCTAACCGGTTACTCGCAGAAATTGCTGATCACATTAATAAGGTGTAAAACCGCGTGTGATGTCGGTTCATAGGGCATGCTTCTTCACCTTTTTTAATAGAAAGACATGACAATAACCCTCTCTTGCTGCTATTACCAATATTGCTTGCCCATCACTGTGCCCGTAACTCCTTGCCATTGTTAGCAAAGCAACGAACTTGTACCTGGGAGACGAGAGTATCACTTCTCTTACTCGACGACAGTCATCCCTACATATACCAGCGTCACTACAATTGCATACTCTCATTCATGCAATGATATCCCACTTTCATGCATTTATGCATTGATATCCCGCTTTAAAGCTCCAACATCGAGGGTGGTTCTGGGAACGTATGACGAACATGTCCTGTAATGTCGTCAAGTTCATCTTGTTACTACAGCGTAACAGCTATTGGTAAGCAGGATTAACATCGGCTATTTTTTAAGTGTAACGGTTTAAATATGGATTTCAACGTCAACCACCACGCAGTTTTTATGCTTAATCCGTTTGGATCACGGAAGGATAAATTAGAGTCTGAAATGCATGCTTAACTATCTAATATATTCGCTATTTCCAAAATTCATTAAAACGATGTCAACGAAAGAGTCACAAATTTGCTGCTGTGTTAGGTGAGTAGATAAAAAAATTCATTAATGACATCGAAGGTTGAATGAAAGCGTATAGAGGTGGAAGAAAGGGAAGTGATCAAGAATAAAACACTGCGACCGTTATCGGGGGAATATACTATGCATTTGGTCTATTTTGTAATATCATCTGATTTCTATGCGAAGAATGAATTCACTATGAGCGAAGAAATTTATCGATGAACACCGATAAGCAATCAGAAAAATATTTTACGCAGAAATATTTCATCGCATAAATACAATAAAAAAAGTATAGAAAAAAAGGAAACAATTTTGAACAAAAATTTGAATAAAAAACAATAAAATCACTGCATAACTATCGCCATTTTAATTATGGATTTCAGAACGATCAACAGATAGCGATAATACAGTGATCGCAAAAGTAGAAAGACATGTCTTATTTATGGTAAATATTTTCAAATATTCACATAATTAATATTATTTACAGTAATTTAACAGTAATTTATCACCTATTTGTAGAGTGAGCAAATCAAATTCCCATATAAATGTCGATTAAAGAAAATTAATAGTGTTTTTATAAATTTGAATATTATTTAACGAATTGTGCTGACCACAGAATTCCTCATAGAATTTCTCGGCTTCTGGCTATTTTGGGAATTTGCTGATAAGAGGCTGGCTGCCACGTTTTTGGTGTAATCCATCTTCAATAGGTATTCTGAATCGTTCATTTCGCAAACCACAAATATAAAATGCCAACTGCCTGCAATAATTACGCAAATTTCACTTTTGCTTTACAATTAGTAAAGTGAGCGAAGCTAAAAAGAGATGCATTAGCTATATAAGACGTTAAGGTTGCGGTTGAATCAATTATACGATATTGCTAATCATCAAGAAGCGTCGTAATGACTTAATGAGCTGTGTTGTTAATGGGATAGCTGATAGGAATACCACGTAGTCAGTCCCTTGGTGTTTACAATTTTTCTGGCTCTAGGTACGAATATACTGAGGTCAAACAATTCAAGTTTGGCAACTCTGCAAGCAATCAAGTTGTTATGAGATTCTGAAAACATTGGATGCAAGTGTCATCTGCTGTTTTAAAAAGCTGTGAAGGTGCATAAAAATTATGCGATTTGTTTATCGGCAAATTTGAGTATTTTTTTATTGCAGTCGAAGCAATCATATGTTTTGAATGCGATAAAAAGTTGAGCATACCTGTATCGCTTACTACAAATCGTATAAATTACGAAGGGTAATGAAGCGTTGAAAATTGCCAAAAAATTGGTGATAGCAATAAGCGTGAAAAATTGCATGCCAAGAATCGATGAAACTGAAGCGAGCAATTGTACGGCTGTCTGAAAATTTACGGAATGAAAGTATTCCACTAATTTTAATTGTGACAGTTGTCCGTTACGTGTGATATCAAGCGATCACGAATATTGAATTCAGGAAACTTTTCTATTTGGCTAACAACATATCATGCACTAACGATGCGCTATGCAGTCATATGAACAGGGTCGAGGAAGAACATTAGCCTCGTTAGTAAATGCGCAATGTGATGCATCTCTCAAAATGAACTCTGAATTGAACGCATAGTTAAACTATTATAATCAATTTATCAACTCCTATAAGTGAATGCGCTTTACACCACTATAATTTTTTCATAAAACAGGGAAACACTGTACCAACTGGTACCGCCAATCGCTATATGAAAGCTATCGGTACTCAAATTTTCTTAGGTGAATATTTTAATCATCTAAAATTTTTATAAAACGACGTGCTTAAAAAATTGGTGATAAAAACAACAGGTCGTCACCCAAATGATAGTGGTCTTATTGTATAACATGTCCTCATCGTCTCATAGTGACTCTGTTTCTCCTTTGTCAGTTTAGTAGGGGTTTTGTTGTCCTCCACAAATCAGTTAGTAGAAATAAAACAACCGAAGTTAACGAAGGCTAATCAGTTTTCTGATAGCTTTTATTACTGAACAAAATTAACTGGAAGTTTGATTGACATCTCAGGGATCTTTGCTCTTGAATGCATGCATCTTGTAACATCCAACGATTTTATAAACGAGTTTTAAAGTTTTTTAAATAATTTTTTCTATGACTATCTAGAGTAGAAGCAACGAACTGGTTTCATTATAAAAACAACATTTTAGTTGTTTTATAACGGTGAAATCCGCTTAGTGTATAACCTTGCATAAAGATTGGCATTCATATAGACGACGTACGTTCTTTTGCTTTCAATGAGTTTGACGTTTGGCAGACTACAAATCGGAAAGGAATTGTTTTTTATAGAAACATAAAGGCGGAAGAGGGAATGCACTCACTGAGGGAAACTCGAACACCAAATGGCAAACAGTGGTTGCGGCTGCAAGATGAAGCACACATTGCATTCGACCCGTTTGATTCTTTCTCGTAGTTGATGATTTGTTACGTTTGAAAGCATTCCATCCCATTGCCATACAACACACTATTAGGATAACTAGCGGTATAATGTTGACGAATATCGCTTGTACGTAGTAGAACACCTGATCGGTTATCGCTAAAAGAGATTCCTATATACATGTATATATGCAAAATGCCGAGAACGAATATGCCACTCATGATGCGCCGAACGATCCTCTAAACGAGTGAAAAATTTCCCGAAAAAAGACCTTGCCCATGATCGACAGAAACCTCTTTACTACTTATTATTCAAATGTTATAAAGGCAAATAGCCATTTCGTTGAATGATCAGCCCTTGGATTATTGCTGTCATTCAATGGTATCTTATAAAAATTATTGATGTATACGATGAAAAACGAGAGATTTTTACGCGGAAAATCGAAATTCGTTCGGGAATGTTGTTGCGAAAGCAAACTCGCATGCAAAAGCAGATTCTCTTGCTAAAGCATGTGAAACATGTGCCCCTCTGTGTCAAACCGTGTACGTGATGCGCTGGTTACTGGCGCAATCAACTGCTACTGCCTCATTATCGTTTCCCCATTTTCTTGTCATTCAGCAGATACCTGCATCAGTTTGCACTTTCGTATACGGCGGTGATCGTCCACACTTCGTCTTTAAGTAAATAAATGCCAAGCAAGTGAAAGTACGTGATTGCACATCTCGAATATTTTAGCAGAAGTGTTGCTGCCTTGCATACATAATATGCTAAACGAATTTAACAAATTTTTTGATTTTATGCTTTCAAGATGAACTCGCCACATAAAGATGAACATCGCTACCGCCAACTTCATTGTAGTTGCTAGAAAAATATTTACAATGAACTCAGATCTTTGCATTTAAAAATCTCTTTCACTAAAGTGTTTCCCTGATTTAGCAATTCTTTACTATGGTACATCCTTTAACAGGAATAAATTGAAATGATAAAAAGGAATTCGTATGAGCGCTGGGTTGACTTCCTTCCTAATGATATAACGCCACTGACACAAGGTCATAAAGCACAATATGTTGAAGTTAAATGTGCTTACGCTCGCTGAGGCTTAGATAATAGTGTACGACAATAGTATCATCAGCGGCACAGATCGACTTCTTGACGTCTCGATGTGTCAACAGAAGTATATGTAGAACTATCGACAAAACGATGACGATTACCACTATTCGACGTGCTTTTTCCAAAGTTAGTGAATTTTTGGCCATTACTGGCCAAACAATAAGTGCCAACAGTTGACATGTTACACAGACGGTTAGCCTGAAATGTGAGTCACAGTGAGTACCACAAAACATAATTTAGATATCGACCATACACCAACTAACGGCACATATTCTTTGTATTACTCCACTTACACTTTCCTGGAAGAAAGAACGACACACTATTATTTTAAAGCATCATCATCCTCCTACCTTTGCTAAATCACCATCTGAATGAGGCAATGTTTGCTTTTCAAAAGAAGTTAGGTAGAAAGAACAATGAAATTGGAATATATACTGAACAAATCAGAACAGGTATTCATTTATAGAGATCAGCATTTTTTAAGTGAATCTGTAATAAAGTGCTTTCATTTTTTTGGCGAATATGTTAAAAAAGACTGCAATATTTCAAATTTTTAACACGATTTTCGGGGAAATCCCTTTAAAATAATTTGATCTAATCATCACTTTTGAAAAAATTCATTTTGCCTTTCAAAATTTCAACTAATCTTCAAACTATTCAACTGCAAAATATAAATTATTCTCTGTTTTGACGTGACACATCTTCTGACTAATTAATTATATTATTCAAAAACTGACCGCGAGAACATGTTGTATTCGCGAATAGATAAATTCGGAAATATAAATGTGACGCGCAAATTCTATCGAATCGACGTGACTCTTCTGACTTCCCCCGCTAACAGGAATTTTATAAGAGTGACCTTTATTCGGAAGTGTTTTGCTAAGCACTGAGTTTTATAGTCTCACTTTTAAGCCTTTATTCCAAATGTGCTCATCAAATATTCATAATACATGTACGTTTCCCTAAAATTCTATTGTATTCGTTGAATTCTTTACAATTTAAGCAAAGAAAAAAGAGAAATGTTTTCGCATCCTTCAAATTCATTCATTTGGGAAATTTTACGAAAACAAACGAATAATTTAAAGTGTTCACAAAGATTTCAAACTTTTCAACAAATATTACCCAACTGTTGCATTATTACCGATGGGTTTGCTCAGTGTTTGCATTTCGATACCCTTGAGAATTTAACCACTTATATTTTTATTTTGTATTCACTTGGCGAACATTCTTCTCCAAAAAGGAAATAAAAAGATTATTTTATTTTGCAATTCGGCATAACAAGTGAGTGATGAAGCAAACGGAAGTCATTGCATGAGTCATCGATAGTTGTTGTCTTCCCTGCTTTTACCTAATATATAAATATTAGCAAGACAGTGAAGCATCTTATAAGAAGAGAGATATAGCATATCCTCAGATAGCTTAAAGAAAAAGCTCCACTTATGTATTACTTCGTTATGCAGCACTAAATCGATTCCACTCGGTGTTGCCTTATTGCTTTGCTTATGCTGTGCAAAATGAATAATGCAAACACAAAGTATTCAAGCGATACTTCTCGCTTCTTACTGCAAATCGCTTCTTGTGTGATAATGCGCTCTTCAAAGGTATAATGCTCCTCATCTATCAGTTCATTATTGAAGCAAACTCCTATCAGGAAAATATGGCATATATCTATAACATAGAGTTTACATGATCTAAAGAGGGCATCTTCATTGTGTTTCATTAAACAGAAGACGGGGGTTACATATTTTTTGAACGATTGGAGAGAGATATTTCTGTTGCAAATAATATGAAATATTTTATTTAATCTTAAAAATTTTAGTGAACATGAAGCATTGATTAGGTGGAGGGCTCTTCTGAGTTGAAACCGGCTTTCTTCTGAAGAGATCTTCCTCGGTAGTGAGAATAATTCGCAAAATAGCAAAGACACTTCAAACGAATTACAACATCGCCAATTTTATAAAAAAAAAAATCAATATACGCCACAAATGTAATGTAATGTAACTAATAATTGCTATGAGATTTTGTTGATGCAAAAGACTTGAAAAAGTTTAACGGAACAATGTTTTCATGCATAACCGCATTTTCTCAGCTCTCGACAACGAAACACTTCTTTCCTCTTTGTTTAATCTCAGTGGAAAGCATTAAAAGTCCTGGAATGTTCATTGATTCCAATGCACAATCGCTATGAGATTCCACTTTTAACAACGGTCAGTGAGAAATTATAAAATGCCGAGTGTTTTCGATGATTAAACGTTCTTAGAGATTCGAAATTTAATAAGCACACAACTGCCTAATAACCGTTGGTTCTTAAATATCAGAAGAGAAATAATTGAACTGCTTTCATTCGAGATACCATATGGAATCAACGGTTCGATCGAAACGTGGATCATTTGCTAGGATTCGTAGTGCACTGTGAATAGTGAATGGACGCTCACAGATCAGCTTGACTCACTCAAGAAGTTTGTCCTGCACGCACTTCCACTGCCATGTAGCCTTGTTCCTTTTTCAGTTCAAAGTACCAGCACCACTAATCGTTGGAACTGCTATTGACTGGAGTAAATGGGCATTATTTGCTCAGTTACGGTAGGGATGGCCAAACTAAAACTATTTCAGTAATGCATTCTGGATTGCATTCAGTAATTTTCAAGAACCCTTATAAATCTGACGACGGCTGTCGAAAGCATTGTCAAAATATGATACAGATGGGACGATTTCACCAAGAGAAACAACAATGTGCAAACGGCATCCTCCATTTGGGAAAGAGGCTCTATTAAAAAAGAATCTGAGAACATGAAACCGGATGATGACTCGACCGATCAAGCAATCCAACGAAAAAACATCGGAGGGGAGAAGTTAGAGAATTGCTGCCTGAGAAGGTCCCGATATCATATTACGACAGAGTAAAGCTAGAAAGTTGTTTGCCAAAGAGCTTGTAGTATGACCTTCAAATACCTCTTTGTAGACGCTTGAAAAATTTATGTGCGGCATTCGAAGAGATCGGGCGGAATGGCGCCATTGAAACTGCGGAATACTAAAATAGAGCAAAATGCAGCCAGAGGAAGCGAAGTGCAGCAAAAACTTTACGCTAAAGTGCACACTTTGTGTATAACTAAATACATTTCACATGCCCAATGCTTCATTTTTGGTTCTTATCGAACACTCGAAATAACGGCAATTCGTTAAAAGCATAAACATGTGCGCCCCAAACAACCCAAATGTTTTACTTCGCGAGATGTCACATAACACAAAATTCACGGTATGCGCTTTTATGGTTTATTTCACGATGCAACCAATGCTCGAATATTTCAAGCGATGATAAAATCATAATGATGCGTTTTCAAAGTTCAGTCGACCACTTGCACTTTATTTTAAATGGAACACTTCGTCGCTAAGTTCCAGTCGAGTGGATGCAATCGAAGTCACATGCAAATTTCACAGCATCTCGAAGCGTCAGTAAATCATCAAAACGGAACCGCAGAAGAGAATGCAATGGAATACCGGATGATAGGTGCAGTAAATGCGCACAAACACACAAGTGTACCATCCGATCATGCACAGAGTCATTATATTTGATGATGGGGTTTCGCGAAACTTTGAAAACAAAACCTTGTTCATTTAATATGCAAAACAACCCGACGATTATATCATTGAAGGAGTCGTCCACTCTTCATGTCGTCTTCATCACGAATGCTACAATTTGTAAGGGTGGCCATCAGTGAATAGGGAACATTCATCGCGAGGTGTACAACGCAAAAAAGCGCAAATCAAGATGACAGCAATATTTTAACTGAAATTAAACACGAGCTCGAAAATGGCCAACATGCTGCGGAGCAATGTGTACTTCCTATAAAAAGTTCAACGTGCATAAAAAGAATGCTGATGCCTCGTCAACATGTTTCTCAAAGATAAAAGTGTTGCATGATTTCACAAATTTCACATTAATACAGCCAATGATAAGTTCTGTGCGATTCAAAACTCTACGTTGGCCGTTTAATGTTTCGTTGTACAGAAAGAATCACTCCAAATATTCCTACCTATTGAAAAAAAAAGGAAACGGATGAGACAACTCAGAAGAATAAACGTACAGATATTATCAGAGCAATGAAACTATTGAAGCTGATTTGGTAAGAGTCGAGAATTTTATTGATCGCTTGATAAGGAGCTAGGAAAAGGTTGCAAATGAATTCGAGAGATTTAACAAGAATATAACCTTGAAATAGAAGCTGTCTCATGAGATAGCTTGCAGAGCAAAGTGAGAAAAGACTATAACAAAAATACTCAATAACCTAAAAAGTAGTGTGCGCGGCCTGAAAACTGAATCATCAATGGGCGAAAATGTTGGCAGAATATCGAAAGCGAAGAGAATTTCAACTCGAAGCACGTGATAAGAATAATGCCATTAATAATTCTCTTATACTAGGCAAAAACGCTTCGATGCTGAAGATGCTGAGACTGTTCAATAAGGTCCTGGAAAACGGCATACTCCTCGAAGGATGGAAGCAGGAGCTAAGACGTGCTAGACAGTTCAGCGCGTCACATCCCATAAGCTTGTTCTTAGCATTTGCATAGTTTCTTCAGAAATGTATACAGAGCAAATACACCAAACACTGCTGAACAACCAACATGTATTTAGAAAGAACTATTTTTTGACAACCCTCAGCGATAGACATCAAAATATGGAACGAGGTGATGAACACCTCATTTTCATATAGAAAAGTTATCTGGCATATCTGGAAAAAAGTTCTCCAGCCAAAGGGTTGTCACCTACAGGCTGTTACATTACAAATCAGTGACACATTCGGCCTTGCTCACTGGATTTCATTTTTCAAATGTGCTATGACACACGCACATGCTAATGTTTGTTGATGAAGTCCGCTTTGCTATGAAATCTATGGGAATAAACTTGCAAAAACAAATACACGAAAATTTGCAGAAGATATAGGCAGGTGTAATGGTGCCTAAGGATTGTAAACAATTGATTCACAGAGCGGATTAATCCGCCAGGACACAGTCGATGAAAAGAGTATGGGATAGTGATTCTTACTCGTGCAAATGAAAGTAGTTGAAGCATTCGATGACGCAATGCTTAAATAGTACTTCTGAAAGGATAGAATGTAATTCAGGAGTCTCACTTAGAAGCAGTTCGTTGCAGTTCGTTTCTTATAATGTGAGAATTCTAAGGTGAAGATTTAGCAGCTATGCTATTTGAATGCTCTCACAGATGCTACCACTAAAATTCAATGTAATATAGACTATTTTATTATCTAACAGAATGTTTGTCTAAAAAAAAAACCACAAATGATCAGAATGAATGGATATTACGCAACAATCAAGGTTATTGTGAGGTTACAGTGACGAACGTTGACATTTTCATTTTTCGTATCTTAATGCATAGTTTGTGAAAAGTCTTATTTCTGCAATGTTCTTGCAATTTTCGCGAGTAAAGTTTATGATGTTCTTGCAATTTTCGCATCAACACAAGCCAGCTTCATATGCAATTGTAAATATCGATTAAAAATCGACGTGAAGAAATTAGATAAATATGTCGTATGTTTTCTTAATATATTGTTTCATTAAAAAGTGCATTTGCTTTTTCAGTGAATGTGTTATATTTCAAGGACAAAGTTGCTTCACACTAAGTGACAAAAAAAGATATACGCTCTCAACTTTCTCGCATCATTTGCTTTGATTTGTTAAAATGGTTTTGTTCATTCGGTCAAAAGGTCGCCTTTTTCGGCGACCTTTTCCTGAATGAACAAAAAAAAAAAAACCATTGAAAAGACGATTTCTGATGCCTTATTGAAGTTGGCAACAAAAAAAACTTTGGAAAATAGAACAGTGTATGATAGCACAGTAGTGTATAACATATACAGTACACAATGGAGTGAAAGGACAAAAAAATTGTTGAAATTCTGAATTCAAAAATACGAAATGCTTGCCTAAAATCGAATTACATTAAATGATTTCCATATTTCACTTTGAGTGTTATACATTCGCTCTTAAAGAACAATTTCGCTTTTGACGGGTAATTTCCCACGGTAAAGGGTAATTTCTGCGAGAAGAAGTGATATTCAGCCTAGAATATTTCATATTATTGTTGAAAAAGCACATTACGTGCACGGAGTTAAGTTCACTTTGCGGACAATTCAATATTTCACACATTGAGCAAATTGCATTGCACTTAACGAAAACAAAATCGAGAAAATGACACTTCATCGATCGATAAAGAATCATGTAAGCATTGACGATGAATTTATTGAAGGTATTCAACGTTTATCGAAGGTAAATGTTGAATTACCGTTACATTTCAAAGGAAATATCAAAAACAACGATAAGTATAAGAAACCACATAAGTTTCTCGATTCTATTAGCCTTCGCAATAATTTATTAAGCTTTCCGAATTATCTGCACATAAATAAATATAAAAAGTACGCAAATTAACGATAAGCTAAACATACCATACAGAGATTGTATTGAGAACATTTGAAGCGAACATAACAAACTTCAGCGTATCCCAATAGAAGATCTCAACGCCATCCGTTTCATGAACAGTATAAGGCATATGTGCTTGACGTTGAGCATTCTTTAACGAATAGATGAAATTTGGGATCAATGAGATCGAAAATAAAAGATTTGCCACTGCTCGAAACAGAAGTAATCGTACCGTTGAGCTAAAATACCCAAATCGATTGAATTTAGTTAATGCAAACGTTAAAAAACAGATGAGCAACATTTTCGACAAATTTTCAATTAAAAAGAAGATTTTCCATAAATATTTGAGAAATTAGGTGAAATATATAAATCTTTTAAATTTGTGTTTGAAACGAATTATCCATCGCGCGAACAACGTAGTTCCAACTCTATAAGATCGCATCATTTTATTACCAATATAGGTACAGAAGCCACTTTTTTCCTCTCATCATTCACTTACTCTTTAAGGTTAGTAGTGCTTCTTTGATTATCTTATATTCTTTTAAACATCTCCATTAGAATTATTCAGTATCAATTAATATTAGGGATCTAAAGCATTCATTTCTCTTTTGAAATTCCCTTCGTACACACAACTCAAATGATGCTCGTTATTGAATGATTTCACAATAAACTCTATAAATACTTTCTAAAAATCTTCAACACTTCATGCTTTCAAATCTATATATATTAGATCTTTATGTTCAAAGAAATGAAAACAGCAGTTTCAATAATTGCTTTTTAAATCAATCAATTTTAAGTTCTCTTACAATCATTTTATTAATGAAAAATATTCAATTCTATATTCAAAAATATTCAAATCCACTATTGAGGTGATTGTTAGGAGAACGCGTATTGTTGTTTCGCCTAATGAACGGTAACTTCTTGAGAGTAACTAATATACCATAATGCGTATTGCATTAACCATAATGCTGTCTTAAACGAATTCATTAGCAGTCGACGTGAAATGATGCTCTTCAACAGTGCTCAAGATGAGCAGTAAGGTGGGAGGGCGGTTTAAGGGAGGAGGGAGGCGAATGGGAAGGAGGGATATGTGGGTTTGAGGAGGTTGCATTCTAAACGGTTTGACAAAAACGAGAACGAGAAAAAAGTCAGCGCAATTAGTCGATCGAAGTAGTCAGCGTAAGTAGCTGAAGGGTTAAGATTTCTAATAATTAACATTTCCCTTTCTCAACTTCAAAGGATATTTTATGAAGACTGAGTGCGATAAACTTGCTTACATCCTTTGAAGCAAGCCGATATTGGCAATTTGGAAATTAATAAATCATCAACGCATATTTGGAAGGGGGAGTAGATTGTAGAGGAGAATTATATAAGTACTTTTGACATGCGACAAAATTTTTCGGTAGTCAATATTATAAAACTACAGAGCTACAAATAAATAGAACTTCATTTCAAACATTTTCGTATTTACGTAAACTGAATTACATAATAGAAACAAATATTTTTATACCAATACTAAGAAGCCCTCACCCAAGTAGTGTCTCACTGTTCTTATCCTTCCGAAAAATAAGGCAGCAATTGAAACAAGATTCTTTTCTTTTGTTTCTTCATGTGAAGATGCGACTGCGTTGCAATTTAGCTGTTATAGCCGAAAATCTCATAGATATGCACTGGTGGTGTTAAAAACATTTCCCGATATGATTTTGGAGTAAATGAATTTTTTTATTAGAGAAAAAGTGATAATAATTAAACATTTTTGCAGTTCACTTTGGAATGAATCCACACTATCAATGAAGTTTTCAAAAATTTTCAATTCTTAAAACAGGAAACATTTCGTGGAGGCAATCAAATCTGATCCCACTACATCGAAAAATTATCGCCTTCAGCTCACTCATTATGTTCAACAGTGCCCTAATCATCTTAGTTTGAAATGGTTTCATATCAGTCGGTAATGAGAAAAGTTCAACCAACCTGTGCTTAATCCATTTCTCATACTGCCTTATATTTTCTGGCTTCTCCTTTTTTCCGACTTCAAAATTCGAGGCACAAACATTTCAAAGCCTTCGGAAGCAAAACGGTACGATAGTCAAAGAGCAAAAATCTCGAAAATTTATTCGGTTCTCCCTTCATGTTGAAAAAATTTTGATGTTTAATTCCCATCTAGCAAAAGGCCAGAATATTAAATTACTAAAATGTGATGCCAATGCGAATTTCACTGAAAGTTTTCCATAGATTTGCATTCTGCGCATATCAATTCAAAGCAGAAAAAAGTCTCGAAGGGATAACATTAGCAAATAAAATATCACTTTTGATACATTTTAAAGGTAAGTGCCCACTAAATCGCAAAACCATTCAGGATGAGGCGTAAACAATCTTCAAACGAAAGTAAAAAACTTTTTTAAATTTGAAAGTGAGCTGCTTCCCATGATGCTCAAATTTACTGCATTGCCAATGGGCTTTTCCTTAATGATTTAAGAGCGATTTATGTAAATATTTGCATAGAAATAAAAACTTTTCAAGGGCAAACCTGGAATTGAGGAATGGGTGATGATAGAGGACAATGTTCATCCCGTTGCCAATAAGCGAGAATGCAAGAAGAGCAGGAAAGAAATAGATGAAGAGAAATTTCTCTTCGGGACCCTGCAAATAAACATTAAAAGATCATTTCCTCTACATGCAGCAGTATAATAAGGAATCGTTCATGAATACTGATGGATAAAAACCATTAACATTCGTCTCGTGTTTTCGGCTCATCGAAGTTGAGATGAGATATTTTGGACCGGCAAATACATCCTCGTCTTCTCAGCAATTTCCATTTGTGTTTCTCGAACACAAATGCTCAGAGAGAGGAATTTCTGGAGAAAGCATCAGATTGTCCGAATTCATCGACACGATCGAAGGCTAATTACAAACCCATTCAGTTATAATATATTGAATGCAATATCAAATTTAATTTCAACAGGAAAAGCGGTCTCTAAAAGCCGTCACAAGTATTTCATATTTCTGTACACTCTCTTCGATACAAAAAAGAAATTGCCGCAAAAAGAAACTTCTTCTTATATGCATTCATTCACTCAGCAAAGAAAGAAAAAAAAATCACAAAATTTTTGTCGCGAAAATTCGTATGGGAATTATGATTTTGATGGACGATTAGGACGTCATATTTTTTTCAATATTTAATCGAATTTGAAACGTCCAACGTTAAATTGATACTGCCACTTTTGGCTAATCTAATATGCGCCACATTCATAAGTGTTTGCCAGGCCTCTGATTGATGAGTCGAGCAAAAATACGACAGTCACTGCGGCGGATGTGAATATTGAAATTCACTTACTTTTTTGAACGTACTTGATCATTATGTCTGAGTTTGTTACTTTAAGGGAATCGCTTAAATTAACTTTTCTTTCTGAAATAATATTTTTTTTGAATTTTTATACGGCCACTGGATTCTATAGCATAGAGAGAAGAATGTGAAAACTGAGAAAAAAAATTGTATATTTTTGCATCGCATCATATTGATCGCAAAATTGTATACATCGCAAAATTGTATATTTTTGCATTCATCGTTTTGCCTTGTCTATTGCGCGGTCGGTTGTGAAGCTCCGACCAGAGTTGTCGGCTCCGCTCAGCCGAGCCACCCCGCCCAGCACCCTCATCGGGATAAGGGTGGCGGAAAAAGTCCCGACAGTCATAGGACGAATAACGGTGAATCGGCTCGTCAGTATCCGATGGGCAGGGGACGAGCCTCAGCCCTAACCTTCACGCGATCGAGCTGCAAGAAGGAGAGGCCGACATAAAGACCACAGGAGCCAAGTGGACAAGAGAGGCATTGGGTCAGAGCAGGATGAAGCGATATGAAGAGACATGTATTCGTAATGAATGCTCTGCTCATTGAAATAAATAAATAAATAAATAAATAAATAAATAAATAAACATATTGATGATTGGAAGTCGAACCTCAACAGACATTTCAATCTGTAAAAGCGCTTTTCGAAATCTATGCATAGCAGTATGGTGTTAGAAATAATATGTGCTAAAGTGGTTGACGAGTAGTGATTGACAGGTGGATACTCAGAGGGAATCAACCCGACATATTTTTTTTTTTTTTTGCACTTCGCCGAATAAAGTATCCATTTTGATTTGATTTTATGAAATTATTGGGCTGTAATGCAGTATTTGTTTGATATAAATAAATAATTCCGAGTTGATAATATTCACTGTATGAATGCAAAACAAAAATTATTATTTCTGAAGGCAATTACTGTGTAACACCCAATGGCTCCCTTTTTTTTGGTGAAATATAGCAGAATTAAGATGTTTATATGGTCTCGAGGTGACTATTTGTTCTTATACGGCTAAATTTATTAACGCAGTACCATTTGCTTTTTTATTGTTTCGGTTATCGCGAACGTCACTAAAATCATATTTCAGGCTTCCGTAATTGGCTCATTCGTCCGGTCGATCAAAAATAAGGCTATTTTTCATTGAATCTAATGAAAGGAACACTTTTGAATAGTACACACAAATAAAGTATTGCGATCAGTTTGAGGACGCTGCAATAGAAATTTATGGGTTTCCTCAGTGGAAGATTTTGTGAGATTATATTCATGATAAATTCATGTTTAGGGCTTCAGTACAGTAATTCAATTGCCTTACAGAAATAATTAACTATAATAATCTTCAGACATTAAAAAGTCAGCGGGTTGCAGTAATGGGAATTGGGCACCTCCATAGTGCGAGTGCGCTCTATCGGTATCGCCCATTATGAATGTATTATTTTGTCGATATGGGTTAATTCTACACTCTTGGTGGAAATGAACTTGAATTGAACGTAGGAACTGATATGAAATTCCTAACGGATTAAAAAAATACCTGAATATTTCGCCGATATTTCTTATTTAGCCGATAAAAGGCATTCGTCTTTAGCGTTTTGAATATGACGTACTAAAAAAGCGTTGGATAAATCTATAATTTTTTTCGTCCTATTAGGTATCTCCGAAATTTTGGTGGGAATATTTCGGTCATTTTGTCAGGTCTCAGCTGAACTATTGAGGCCAAATATGTTCGATCGGTCGAACACTGGTTGCTGCCATCGTTTTATTTATTTGCTAGCGTAATTTCCAAATAAACTTAGGCAAAACCCTTACTGTAGAGGAATTTTCGTTGCATGAACTAGTTTTCGATAAGTGTACTCATTTGTTCTCTGATGAAGGACAGAAGAGCAAAATCAAAAAATTAAATAATGCATATAGAACAGTATCGCACGATTTTTTGTTTGAAAGGATAGAGAAGCACAGCTAAAATTGAGAGGGGAGCAGCAGAACAGAACAGCTGAAAATCTGTGATTGGGACTAGGTCACTATGTGGTAGGAAATTATTGTAGACCAGGTCAAGGAGACACATAAGTTTTGGTTGTTGAGATTATTTAATTTGATATTGACTCCTCGGTTGCCATAGCCATCAGCACAAGAGGGTGGCATCTGATAGTTGTTTGAGTGAATGGGATTCCTTTCACTAAAATCAGAAGTGACATATCATCATTGAGCGCATTAGAAGATTGTTGTTGATTTGAGGTAAATTGTGCTTTTGATGTAAAACTGCTGCTTTGACGAAAGTTGGAATTTGCGCAAAATGCTTTACGTCTTCCGAGGGTAATGCTCGGAAAACAACTCTCTCAAAGTGCATCAATAAATTTGTGCCATCTAGCTTAAGCTAATATTAAGAAGAAGAAAATTGATGTGCTCCATCGAGTGAAAATTTTGAATGAGTGGAACTGTGGTGTGGAATGAATCATGAAATATCTTATTAAAATGAAGTATGTTAATATAAGAAAAGAGTAGTTAATGGAGCATGGAGAGAAAAAAACAGCAATGTAACAGCATTCAATTTTTTCTAAAAAATGTGGAGGGAATTGCAGTGCAGAGTCTATAAATATTCACTACACAAACGTTACTGGTTGCATTAATATTTCGTCCCATTAGTGCGCTGAAAATCGGAACGAAAACATTTTGAAAAATCGCAAATCTTCTGATTATGCCAGCTTCAGATGTCGGGTCAACATATTTTATTAGTTCTTCATAGCGAAACTGTTTATAACTAGGAATCCTATCCGCTTACTGGCATAGTTTTAAAAAAGCTTAAGTGTGCGAAAGCAGGATCAGTGGCCTTTTCATTTAATATAGTTTGCTACTGCTGCTAAGCTTCTTCTGTAAGCGAACACAGCATTAATACCCACTTATGGATACATCCATTCAATTGAGAAGTGCAGCATTTATTCAGATTATGCGCTTATCAGAATGCAGGTTTCCAGTCACAAGATTGCGAACAGCACGAAGAAAAACTGAAAATTTTGTCGATCTATTTGAAAACTGCATTTGTGTAGATGAAATTCTTTCAAGTCATACGGAAAAGAAAAAGTTTTTTCGACGATTATTTGTTACCGTTGACCACTATAAAATTTGTCAGAAGGTAAGAGATGAAATAAAACGGCTGAAAATGGTTACTTTTGATGTGCACATATAACATGATGCTGTTGATCTATTTTTGGCTGGATGCTCAAAGTGTACCAATAAATACTTGATACTACAATTTCACTTGCTTTTCTGATTATCAGAGTATTATTCCTTTAACTTCTTATTGTATATGAGGAAGCCAGTGCAAATCTTTGTGTAATTTGTTATGCATTATTCAAATCAAACAAATATAGAGATCATCAAAATATGAGTATATATTGAGCTATTACATAAGGTCTTATGAAGAGATTTTCTTAGGTTAAGCTAACCTAATAGTGAGCTAAACAACGTATATATCCACCCCCATTGTGATCATAAAAACTGTTGTGCTACATTGATTAATTATTCATATATAATTTTCATATAGCGATGATATGAAAATGCACTTTCTATTTGCCTTTTTAATGAAGCGAATATCTCTTTTCGTTGTTGTTTCCTTTCCGAATATTTACACAGTGATCAACTTCTCAACAGCTGAGATCAAATTGCTTCGGATAGAAAAATTTACTAGCTGAATTTCTGCATGAACATAAACGTCGAAGAAGAGAGGGAAAGTTTATAAGCAGCGTCTGATCGATTTCACTCTTCGTCTGTTCGAAAAATAGCAGCATAAAGTTTTTCCGAGAAAAAGCAATAAAATTAGCAAATAATTCTGTTGCAAAATCCTAACTAGTCAAAAGTTAACTTTTTTCTTACAGCAGCAATCTCACCCAGAACAATGTTGCTAGAAGATCGTCAATATGGTACGTAAGAAAAGTTGGATGCTGCAAATGCATTAAAAACTTATTTTCATCAATATAAAATGTAGTTGTCGCTTTTAACAAGTATGTTTTCTTTAAATATTCTCTTTTCAGTATTTCAAATAAAGTAGAAAAATGGTCGGAATATTTAGGGTTTCTCTTGCACAAATGAAGTCATTGGCGCAAAAACATATGAGTCAATTTTTTGCAGCAAATAATCTGCTAAGTATTATCCTTTGGGATAGTCATGAGAGATTTTAATTTGAAAGGATTGAATAGCCGATGGCGCAAAACGCCTTAGGTTAAACAATTCAAATATTCCACAAATGCAGTCCTTTCTCAGATATATTCCAACTATGAGTTATGTTCAGTGGTTTGCAGTTTGCTAAAAGCTACAAACCACTGAAGTACCATGCGGTGTTATGGAAAAAAGAAGCCGAAATATGGCGAAAGAATTCACTTTAGAAAAGTTCAAGTGTGAAAGAAATTTTCGAGAGTTTAGCAGCGAGTGATTGCGTTTTGTATAGGTCATATCCGCGTAATTCTTGCATAGACTTCGTAACGAAAAAAGTGCTTAAATTTTATCAGTAAAAGCATTCATAATGATAAATGGAGAACATAAATGGTTTGCACTCCATCATAATATTGCATGGATATTAGAACAGCCCCTTGCAAATGACCGACCTCATTTGCGCATATTTTCTAATCAAAATGATTTGTTATCAGCAATTATCAAGCTCTTAATTGATCGGAAGATATCGAGAATTTTTTTAAAAAAAACTTCTGAGCTTATCAAAGATCTGTTCACCTTTAGATAATACGCTTTTTTCTTATCGAAACAGCACGCAATTCTCGTTG
Organism: Baylisascaris procyonis; assembly: GCA_037389465.1. Classification (NCBI taxonomy): domain Eukaryota; kingdom Metazoa; phylum Nematoda; class Chromadorea; order Rhabditida; family Ascarididae; genus Baylisascaris; species Baylisascaris procyonis. The sequence continues at coordinate 1,013,589 of JAZARR010000154.1, read as the reverse complement.
TGGGACAAGCAACGTGAATATGAGAGACAAAGATGGAAGAGTCGAAGAGAATTTTTTTCATAAGCTGGATCTAAGTTCGCAATTCTCGTGTTTCTAATCGCCGAGAGAGCACGATGAGTGGGTGGTGACGGTGCAGAAATTACTCAACGAATTATTTGGACGGAAGCATCGCAATTGAAGTTTCTTTTAATGGCAAATGTGCTCAATTCGTGCATTCGTCTAGGTGCGTTTGATGTATTTTTAATCGAAAATTGTATTTCGTCAATTGAAACAACACATATTTGATAAAACAGCTTATGATATTCACTTGTTATCTGTTCAGAAATGACAGTAAAAAGAACACTATTGCTCTAAAATGTCATATTAAGATAAGGATTTATTTTTAACAAAATTTGTGATGACCATTCTGAAAGAAAAGAAACGATGATGCACGTCGATAATCTAGCCTCTCTTGGATCACACTTGTTGCTGCAGATGATCCTTGCTAGATGTCATCTCGGCAGGATGTACGAATATGGTTTTGACAAGTTCATCCAATCTATGTGCTTGCTGCTACATCGGCTTCTTCATTTATGACATATTCTACGGTGCCACTTCCTCAGCTGTAGGTTAGCGACTTCATCGGCACAGTGATTTAAATATTTCAAAGTATTTCTTAAACTTGACTTTACGTGCAAAGTTGAAGGTGCAAACTCATGGCTAATATATTTTGGTTTATTCAAACGAACATGCGATGTCAAGGCGCTGCTGGCGCACGAATACACCGTAGCGCTGCTAATCTCGGTGGGGGAGAAATTAGTGGTCAGTTGTAGACGTAAGAAACGAATGGACAAATCCGGATCCATCATTTTTATACCTCATCTTTTCAGTGAGGCATTGAGTGAAACTTCATTTTTTTGTAATTTCTAATGAGGGATGAAGACAATGACCATTCTCTTTTGAAATAGGCTCTAGAATACGCAATAGTAAATGAATGTCCAGAACGTCAGATGAAACACCAAACAAAGATCCTCTGTTTTAGCAGTCATCAGGGTCTTGACTGCACCAACTGTTGTGTTAGCTATAATTTTGTTTCATGTCTGCTAGATTCATACATAACATGAGTTCTTGCCTTAAAGTTTGTTTGCTTTCAACTATGAAACTCCATGTGTCTCGGATGTATACTAGTTAGCACTTTGCTGTTGACCATCGGTAAACCGAGCCACAAGCCAAACGGGCCCAAAACATTCAATTTGTTTAACGAAGTGAATAAATAATTGAAATTATATGAAAAATGCAAGTTTTGAAACACAAAACTACACAACAGCATCCTAAACATTTTTAGAAACTTTAAATTTACTTTCAAAATGTTTGTTGTGAGATTGCTCATCTCTATTTAGCTTTTAAAGTCACATTCGCAGACGCCGTGTACGTGATATTCACATAGCAATGCGCCATATGTGGGCTTTTTGTTTGTTTAGTATTTGCGCTCGGATTGCTATCTTTCACAAATTTCATTTCGTGATTAATCCCTTAAAAGTGATACTAATTTGTGAAATTTGATAATTCTAGCTAGTGCTAGATGTGCGGCTTCTCGAAAGCTTTCATCGCTCTTCAAATCATTTTTCCTTTCCTATGAAATTTTTTCATACCATAACATCCATGCCACTTCATGCAGCATACAATTAAAAGCAAATCTCGAAAGCTTTTCTGTAAGACAGTCAACGCCAAACTTTGTCTATCTTTCCCATCCCCTCCCAACCCCCTACTCACCTCTGCGTATGTTTGGGAAATAAATTATCCCACAATTCCACTTATATTATCAATTATGTATTGTAAGGGAACAAACGAATGCGCTATGCGCGTACACAATAATATCTAGTTAAATTCAATGAAATACTTTGCTAAGTGAGTAACTTCCCCCCGCTGAAAAATTTTCTCACTGCTGAAAAACGCGATTTTTTAGACGAAATAACATCATTAATAAAATTGTAATAATCAATCGCTAAAGAAATAATGATACACATCCCTTTCATGTGGAATTAAATGAATACGGCAAGGTTTCGAATTTTTTTGCAGTATTTTCAATATTTGTGCCATAAGTTCCCTCAACAGTCTTCCAAAGAAATATTTTGTAAAATTTGAAGAAATAAAATTGCGATTGCATCAGCGCGGTGAATTACTTCATTAGTGAGTGCCGATTAAAATTTCTTTCCTTTTCGAAAGCGATCATCTCTGCAAATTGAATATCAATCAGTCACAGCACATTCCAAATTAGTTGCTTTTAATTGAAAGTAGATTTAGTGGGAATTCTTCAACCGCCTCTTAATGAATGTTTAAAAAAAAACAATAAAATTTATTCAAAAAATTTTTCAAAACTCATATTATGTTACTGAGATAATTTTCTTAATGAGAAAAATTTGAAGATTATAGATGATTGCGTTTTTTGTTTAGATTGAATTAAGAATGGGTGTTGCATATTACCATCAGCAAACATTGGAGGATCATGCGAGTCATTCGGCACGAAAATCTTTCTGGATCAGCTCACCAAACAGTCGAAAAAATACAAATACAAAAGAAGTTATCACATGGAAGAGTGTTCAAACAGCGCCGAAAACTAGAATATATAAATACAACGGTGTAGATGATTCATCGTTGTCAAATGTTGTTCAGTTAGAATTGAACTATTGATGAGTGAGTGCATACTTTTGTGGATGTAAGAAAGTTTTTTTGGCCGGTTGGTGCTGCCAATTTCTATGAAAAATACATCACAGAGTGGTAGAAAAAACATCTACGATGCAGCACTTTATAATTCTGAATGCATAGAGAGGTATCACATCAGATAAACAGTAGAACATCACTCGTGTCCACCACGACGCAGTATTCCTCCACCAAAGTATTTTAATGCACTCAAAAGACACCACATTAAGAAAATATGTAGGGTTAAGTCAACTAATCTTTAAGATCTAATCAAAAACGAATGCATATGGAAACTTAGTTTCTCTAACTTGTAAGATGACTCTATTTGACGGTTTTAGTGAAAGTGATATATCATTCCCAAATAGAATGGAAGGAAAATCATAGCCTTATATTCATAATGTCTGTCTTATAGATTAACATAGATTTGATTGTTACATTCCATCTCGCTCATTCTTCATATATTTTCTACTTTGTGCCCCAGTGCAAAATTATAAAAATACTATATCGGAGTGATACCTTAGTTATAATTTTGCAATGTCGCATTTCCGAATTTCGATACTAATATTGTCTAATAAATATATTTATCATACTCCATACTCCACAAATATCCTAAAATTTTTTCAATAGATAAGATTATTTGGAGTAGTTTCATATCATCATGAAAGTTAGCTTATTCATTTACATTGTCAATATTTATCTACCCTCTTATTCCAAAAAAAAGAACACTAAAAGTGCACAGAAGCGATGGAAATCGAACAGTTATGTGTGTTGTTGAATAAAGAATGAAAAGTAATGCCGAATAAACAAATTCATTGAACGAATGAAATATTTATATGATAGGTAATGAGAACCTCAATGGCATTTCGATCACTAAGACAGCATCAACATGAGACACTAAAGACACGCAAACCGAGACGATAAACTATTCAATGATTTAAATTTTTGTGTTGCTTCGAATGTTGTTTACGTCATTGGAGGAAAGTGGGAGAAAAGAAAGACTGTCGAAAAAAGAATAATTACGCAAGCCGGTTATTTTGTAGTTGTTAAATTGCGAAGGCTTATCATCGATGCTTCTTTCAAGCATACTCTTCTTTCGGTAGTTTAACAGTTGCTTAAACTTTTGTTTCGATATTAAATATTATAACTATTGTAATCAATCAAAAAAGGTGTTCAAATTAACCTTCCTTTGTAAAAATGGTGGTAAATTATTTGCATTTTCCGTATATTTTTGAGTATTTCCGCAATCGACTGTGCTTTCATCAGCGAAAGAGTTTCGTAGCATCACATCATGCAAATTTGCACAACACATTCGTCGCAATATTTTCAAAAAAAAAAAAAAAAAAATGGAGTGATCTGATGCGTTCAATATGTGTGTTTTTATGCTCCATTAAGCTTGCATAGCAGCGAAGCTGATTGATGCATTTTGAAGTTATATAAAATTTCCATGTGGAATATTTGTCACATCCCATTTGCTTTATTATCTGTTGTGGTCAAACCGATAATAGAGCCATTATGGAGTTTGTGAGTGGAAGGCCCCAAACAAGTGCAATTCGTAATTATTCTGATGGCACACTATTAGCAATAGCTATATCGGAAGAGTTGAATGCAAGGTTCGGCTCATGTTACATCTTTCATGTGTTCGTTACGGAATTTTTTAAAAACGATTCAGGAAGAGAAAGTAAAAAATCAAGTGAGGCAAATAGAGTGCTTATCCCAGTGGAAACAGAAATTTATTTGAAGATGTGAAAAGAAATTTTCATCTCTCTCCCTCTCTCTCTTCTAGTTTTCTTTTCTCACTGCATTTAAAAACGTACACATGACTTTCAGTGAAATAAAGAATTTGATGAGCGTTAAATAAGTAAACTGAGTAATAAATGAATTTAACTGAGTAAATTTTTGGCACTGAGGGAACGACTTTCGGAACGATTTCAAGTATATCCTTTTTTTATCACCTAATTCCCCGTCGACGATTCCTCACAGAAAAAACCACCTTCTTTTATTATAAAAAATTCATTTATAAACGGAAGACAACTATTGTAGGCTAGAGAATGTTTCGGAACACTAAAAAACGAAGAAAAAATGAAAACACTAAAAAACTCTTTTCTTGATTCCCTATATAAGAGAGGAATGATTCACGTTCATCATTCAAGAGAAGAACGGGTTTAGTAACTTTGAAGAATGCAGAGGACAGAGGATATCATTTCAAAATTAGCATAAGGTTGAAAATTTCTTGTGGAACCAACCCTGTTTATAATGTGATTTTATTTAATAAATAATGCGTACTATTTCCGCTGCAATGAACTTGGATTACTGAGCAGATGCCAAATTTCTAAAACAATGGTGCGTTAGTTGTGTAGTAATTCACCACCTCATTCCATCAAGTGCAATATCTTATAGTATGCAATGGATCTTATTTGCTTTCGTGCTCTTTTTAGAAATAGCCTAATGCATCTTGTGTCAATGTGAATTTCGAAAATATGTGGAAAATTCCAATCTGTACCACGACCTGGCACAAACTTTACTGATTGCGTTATGTTGCAACGTTTATACACTTACATATGTGTTCATTAAGAGCGTTATATTTAAACACGAAGACGTCAGGACTAATATTGCAGTGTTGTTGGAGAAGGACCTAAGGATAGTGCGCTAATTGCGGTTTTCGCAGAGTGCACCAATGATCTGTGGTTTTCATCTGTTTGTGAATCGGGACATGGCAGCAGGCGTTTATGTGATAATTGAAATGAAAAGAAATAAAATTGTAATCTCTGAGGGCAACATATTCAGCGTTTTGATATACAATAACGCGTGATTATATTGAAAGAGATAATACTAAATTCTGCGCATTAAATAATTTAAATGTGCTTCAAAAGTAACTTGAAATCGTTTCCCAGTCATCCACTTCTTGGTTACAACAATGAATTGTGAAGCTGTCACATTAAGCAATGCTGTGTTCATCATAGATGTATGACGTGAATAAGTGCAGACTCATGTGGGATCAAAACGGGATGGAGACGCATGCTTAACGCCGGCTTTTTCATTTGAAGATTTCTACAGAGATAGTGCTTAAAGATCTCCAGTGATTTGCATTAAAAAATCTCCTATAAAGGACCGACAATTCTCATTCTTGGGGATTTGAATTAATCGGACTTGTTTCCGCTTAATCGCTGGAAAAAGTTAATGCCCCACATTTATTAATGAATATACTGAAACAATAATCATCAGGGTGCAACTTCATGCCCTGAGACATGCTCATGCATCATCGAAAGAAGTGCTCACTATTCATGTAATGAAAGGCTCAATCCCATCTGCATAACTTGCGTTTGCAACTTCTCAATAAAATCATTTTTGTTTCATTCGTTGTCATTCGTGAAACAGAAACATTTAGAAAAGCTTGCACAGTTATTTAATCAATATGCTGTTTGCTAATTGTTTATCATTCACGAAGCCGTTATGTCTTTAGTGAGATAAATATGTAGATTACGGATAGATATAAAAGACGACAAGTGCCAGGTGCTAATCTCTCTCTCTCTCTCTCTCTCTCTCTCTCTCTCTTTCTCTTTCATCTCTCTCACATGTGCATCGTCTAAATGCTACAAAGAAATGATACAAGAATTCTAAAACAAAATCAAATCCGAGTGTATCTTATTATCAAATTGAATGTATTATTTATCAAAATTGCAGAAAAATACTGGAACTGTTTACACCGTTTATTTAAATCGGATTATGGTTCATAATTCAAAAAACTAAAAGATGACGCGAAACACTAATGCAGCTTTAGATAATCAACATAACACCCTTTCAAAGTTTCAATATCTAAACTCGAGAGGGAAAAAACTCTCAAAACATGCATTGGCAAATTACAGCTAAAAAGCATGACTAGCCAATAATCTGATGATGCGTAAAAGCTATTTGCTTAATGATCCGACATTTCATAACGTTTTACATTAGTGAAATCGAATTTTTAAATGAAAATTCTTTCTGAGAAAAGAAATTATGTTTTTAGATGCGTGACCAGTGATTATTCTCATTGAACTTAAAAATTATCAGTGTTAGTAATAGTGAAAAGCACCGATTAGAGGAACTAAAGTGCAATTGAGAAAAGTTTTGATGAGCTCTATGAGTTGTTCGATAGTCATTTTGGAAAGGCAAATAGATATGAGGTCGGTGATCGGAAAGTATTAGTTCTACTCCAACATTGAATCATTAAACAGCTCCTAAAGGTGGTTTTTTATATTTGCATTTCTCAGTAGCTGATCGATTTCCCCATCTAGTGGTCGACATCCATTCGTAAATTCTCATCAAAAAAATTTGGGTAAATGCACGACAATCATTAAGCTTATGACCAAGCGTGAGTATACATCAAAAACATGTGATGATTACAGCAAAAACGATAATTTGTTTCTCCAGGCTAACCTAATTACTCAGTTAACCAAGAATTTCCCAGGTATCCGTTAAGAAAAGATCTCATAGCTTATGAAAAAATACTATTACGATGGAAACAGTTCTCCCCAAAAATTTAGGCAATCACGATTAAGAACATATGTTGGTTTGAACTCCGATAATAAACCTTTTTACGAGCTTTCAGTGAATTTTTGCAAGTGTGTGTTATGACCGCATCAAACCCGTGTGGCTAGCATGTGCACGCTTATTGCTCTATTCGCCATTTTCAACTTGACAACAAAAAAGAAAAACTCGTGGGGAAGAAATTCGATGGGTAGAATCTGATCTATGGATAAACTCCGCCACACCTTTTCATCTCAAAAAAGCATTGATTTATGAAGTATAGGAGTTTATTGTTACACCAAATTTGCGTATGCAAATTTACATATGTGAGATTCTTAGTGAGGCGAGTGTCAGCAATAAAATTTCCGGTGGGGATTAGTAAAAGTGGTCAGTTAGTTTCGCAAAAAGTGTTCAGCAATATTGGACAGGAGAGTACAGTTTTCGACTGCAGCTTTATGCGAACTGCTGATTTGTATATAATACATGGTTGTTGACAAAATAAACGAATGAATGCTATTACTAATAATTGTTACTGCACTGAACTATATGAACCCAGAAAAATATGTGATGAAAACGATCAAAAGCAGGGCATTAACGAAGACGACAGTTTATACCAGTAATGCCAAACATCTCTTATCTCTTAATTGAACCTCTGGTTGACCTAATTCTTGTTGCCCCCTCCTTTCCCTCCACCTTACCGCAGTCCCCTCTTCCTCTCCCTCTCTCTCTCTCTCTCTCTCTCTCTCTCTATATATATATATATATATATATATATATATATATTTAGGGGGCAGTGCTATATTTTTCTGCTCATTTCAGTTTCCATTTGCCCAAGCAAAGCTAAACGTAGTTGCTGAACCGCATTTAGCAGAAATCAGCAAAGTTTCATGGCTTCATGCAATCCAGTCAAGCAACTGTTAACCATTTCACCATCACGAAAGCCTGCCGTTGGTACGGGACTATCGGTTATCAATATCGGCTCACATCTATTCAAAGACATATCACGGTATAGTTATCACGACGAGCAAAGGAAGAACGGCCGTCACTTAAGGATAGAGTCGTGGCGCTTAGTTACCACCAAGAGTAACTACCATATCATGACGAGTGAAATTCCCTCTGCATAAAATGGCAACCACAACAAATTTGAGGGATGATGTAGTCGCCATTACGCGCAGCTAATAGATGGTCGGTTCTCGATATTTTTCTTTACCTTCTATAGCACCTCTGATGAAGAGCAAGATCTCATAGTATATTAAGCGGGCTCTATTTGCTGTAATTCATTGAAATGTAATGAATTATGGGCATATTTTTGAGCAACTTGTTGAACTTTCTTTCATTTCGTTCCAAAAGCAACAGCATCGGAGGCAAATATGTTTTCTCGAAATTTCACGCATGACTGAAAAACTGCAGCATTCGTGGTGCTATATCTCGGCGCCGCAACGACTTGCTTAGAGGATATCATGGCGAGCTACTTGGGACTTCCGAAAATGCCAAGGTCCCATCTCTAAAAATAGCTGAAATCTCGAATCCCAAAATTAAGAAAATTGAGATTCCCCGAAAGGCGGCTCGATGGATTCGAGGTTGCGATAAGAATCCGATTTGAATCATTCACATGTTACTTGACAAACTTCAAAAAAAAAAATCGTACAAAGGAAATCGCAGCTGAATCGATTTATCAGCTTCCGAGACGGGACCCATATATATTTGATACAAAACATTTTCTCATATGCTTTTATGGGTCAACGGGTCTCGTCCTCTGAAGCCCTCCACAAGGGCGCTGGAGAGTACCCTTGAACTCTTTTCCTTCATGTGGGTGCAGTTGCGGATCCATGTTCTCAAATTTCCATAAAAGTTTAACGATTCATGGGTTAATTTGCATACTGCAGGTGAGCTTCCCGGATTGATACCATAAGAAGAAAGGCCCTTTACACTATCGATTTATCGGCCGAAAAAAAGCGAATGATAAAAAACAAGTTGAGGCTCTAAAAATTCCAGCACCAAACCAAGCCGCACTGAGCCATGGAGCGTGGCATGAAGATTGTCTCCGCAACAGTGCTACAGACAGCTCCCTGAAGCGCTCTCTGCCACTGGTCACATGCAGAAGTGTGGCTTCCTCTCTCACGAATGCTACTCTTTGTCACCGGAAGCAACATAATATCTATCCCCACAAGGCATGCACTTTACAAAAAAAGGAAGGAATTCTGAATCAAAAGAGGTGAAAGTCATTCCGATTGCAGAGATCACAGATAGCTATGGAGGTATTCTTGAAAAACCCTGAACTTTCTATTTCCATTGTTAACGCATCACTGGGCATGCGTCATTGTGTCGGGCTTAACGCGTGGAAAAAAACTGCCTGAACAATGGTGCGCATTTGTGATGAAAAATTTACAGATGCAGTGAAAACTCGAAGTTGGCAAGTCGGCAGTAGGATTTCACCACAGTCTTTGGAGTGAAGTCTGTGCAGTCGCAGTTTTTGGGAAGCTGCGGAAATTCAGAGATTTCGCCCAACCTGAGCTGAGGTAACGTCAAAGAAGAAAACTTCAGGCTTGATGCCGGTAATTTTCTGGGCACGCAAATTGGCATTCGCTGGAGGATATATAAATCCCATAATGAAATACCAACAAGCCACAGAGAGCCAAAGTTCCGAAACAATAGTTCCATGGAATTGGAACCAATTTCTGAAATCATGAATTTCCTAGAAAAGCGTTTCGGAACATATATCTGTTAAAAATTCTACGGGAGACGGTCACAATCGATGGAGCAGAAAAAAAAAAATTATGCGAAACTCTTCATAAGTATGAAAGCTTAATTCCTCATATGAATTTTCTTGAAAAGTCCCATTATTTGCAAACTCTTTCAAAATAATGTACCAATCGATCGATATGTCAAATTTTATTAGTTTAAATGAGTCTGAAAGAAAATTATTTCGATACTGCAAAATTTATTATTTTCTCATGTATAATAAAAATAGAATCTTCCTGATCGAAAGCCATTGAGAAAGTAGGAGTTTAAACAAATTAATAATGCATATTGTAGTGATGAAAAACTGAACGTTGTTAGGTGTAAGAGTGAAGAGGTGGACGGATGCATAATACCGCTATGAGTTCTGCGCAAATGGAAGCAAAAAAGGTTGTAAAGAAGCCTTGTGTTGTTTAGTATATCGTTTTAAGTATATGCTTATCAAGTCTTTAATCACGTCATGACTATAGGAATAGATGTTAGCTGAAAATATCATCAACAATCCATAAAAGTAATTGCCGACTTCCGGAATTTAATCGGATATATATATATATATATATATATATATATATATATATATATATATATATATATATATATATATATATATATATATATATATATATGTGAAAGTTTAATCAGCGAAAACTGTAGACTGCATTGAATGTTAAATGTGCACCTCAGTCACAAGTCGCTCTTCAGTTTGTCGTTTTTGAAGTGGAAAAAATGCTAAAAATAAGAGGAAATAATGCACTTTCAAAGATAGCATTCGCATAAATGAAATTCTAAGATACAACTTAATTGCATTTTGCTCTATATGAATATTTGCAGCGAACCACGAATTGAATTCCTCATGAATTACGAACACTTCTGAATCAGCAATTAATGCTTTGAAAGATTCTTTTCTGAAGTAATAGTTCTTTTATTGAGAATGTACTTTTTAGAGGTGGAGTTGCAATATTTTCATATTTCGTTTCAACTTTTCAAGGGGGATAATTTGCAAATCCTCACAACTTTAATATAGATTTAGAATCTTTTGTATTTTAAAATCAGATCGAAGATATAGAGATTTTTGATATGAGTGGTAACCGCTCATGTTTCCGAAGATGATTGAAAATTTATTTTAGTTTTATATCCTTGTTCAGATTACAAAATGGTTTCTTTTCTTGCAGTCATCACTGTATGCATGAGTCTGTGAATAAGCTGAGCATAAGTCGTCCACAGGGCTCGAATCCTGAGTCAGCTGACAAAATGTTAAAGGTAGCATATATCCATAAAGATTTTACGGATCTTGAGCTATGTCTACGGCATAGCTACGATGCATGGAAAGGGAAAATTGAACAAAATGAATAAAAATATTCAACAATTCTTTTCCTTGATGGGCATAAATGGCTGAAGCCCTCGTTAGCATCGCGACAATGCTTTGACGAAAGTTTTCCTGTGCTTTTCTTCTCATTTAAACCGTACTCGTCGGAGCGGAAAAAATTTCAGCAGCATTAATAATCAAACTTTTGACTATATTATGTTCGAATTTAACACACTTATATGTTATGTATTGAGACGCATATAGGCATAGAAAGCAATTGCTGCTTTTACTCTTTCGGTTTATCATTGCCCAGCGTCGAGGAGTTGATTCTTTCGCTATTCGCAGTAGTTCGCTTAATGGTCCAGTCATATAACTGCTTGTTTATTTATGTCGCTTGAAAAACTCTAAATCTACTATGTGCCACACTGTAAATGTCAAAAAAAGGATAAACAAGACAAAATTTCAAAGGAGCCATACACCATTATCTGTGATGCACTATAGATCACATTGCTTTTTAGCATGCTTCTTCGATTTAAAAAAAGAAGTATAGTTTCACCTGGAGTGATGTTTGGCAGCAGAATGTTTCGTTTAGTAGTGCACATCTTCCCTCGGCCACCATTTTTGCAGCGAAGAGCGCAACTCGTTGATCAAAGTGCAATCATTCTGCGCAATGAAAGCACCCTAATTATTGCCTGAGGTGATGCAAATCCTGAAGAAGAAATTGGTAGCAACGATATATAAAATGAATGCATTCACAAATGTGCAGAACGATGGTTTTTATAATGGCGAATGTATTTGACACCCATCATTTCATCGATGCTTCAATACTTGCCTGCGAAGTTCAACGAAAGATTTGCCTAAGAATGAAAAATGACTCCACAAAGTGCGAATTGGAAAGATTATATAACAACGATCGGTTAATTCAGTTGTTGGCATGTCATAGATGAATGTTATTGGTGAACGCCAATTATTGCGGAAATTCTATCGTATTAGTGAAAGGGTTTTTTAATGGTTTAGGAAAACTTAGAAGTTTCGTTCGTCATTTCGTCGCACAGCAAAGATGTTCGACAAATATTAAAATAAATGGAGGGTTGTGCCTGTGAGCTGAGATGATTGATGTAAGTCTTTGCATCCCACTGCGAAACTCATTAAGAAGTTTCACAATTTATCAAGAAAAGCGAAACATGCAAAGATTACCTTATATTTGAACTGAACTAACTCCCTCGACAAATCTTCTAGAAAAGGGTTTTTTCTAACTCTAACTCTACTATAAATGGAAATATTACCAATGTAAAATATACGCAAATTTTTGCGATTTTAAAATATTTTTAGTTCCCTTCGAAAAGTAGTACAGGGCCATGTATTTTGCACCAAATAAAATTCCTGCTTTTAGCTTCAGCAGTTTCCGAACTGTGATTGCCGGGCAGACGGACAGGCAAACGCCAACGGCTATTCTCACACATGAAGCCATAAGAGGCTTATGCAAAGGAAATTTGCAAAACGCGCCTAAATTCTGCCGAAAATCATTTCAAGCATTTCCTTCTGCAAAACCGAGCTTTAGGGAGGCGCTTATTTGCATCCATAACCGTTTGTGTGTGTACGTGTATGCATGCATTTACATATGTTTGTGTGGGTGTGAATGTAACATGATGTGTATTCGTATGCTCGGTAGCTGGAAATCACCCGATAAAACGGCGGCAAAGAAAATTCTATAGAGATTGTATTGTCTGCTTCAGAAGATAGCTGATCACTAAAATTTCCACGTGCCATGAAAGTCTCTAAGTAGTCATAATTCAAGACTGAACAAACTGAAGCTTGAAGAAGCGATTTTTGCAGGCGAAGAATGTACTTTACAAATCGCTCGTGCGGAAAAGCGCAACATTAAACATCATTTCTTGCTAGTTTTTGTTCTGAACACGAATGTAGTGAATTGATTCTTCAGGAAGGGAAAGGAGAGATGGAAGCGGAAGTGGAATGGGGAATGGAGATGAAGAGTGGAGGGTTAGGGGAATAGGATGAATCACTAAATATTCATTTGCTCTTGAAACGTAATTTTAACTATGTTGTCGTTATTTGTGTACCATATCTGATGTTCAATTTTCATTTCTCTCTGCTGACACTTCACTTTTATTATAATTTAGTTTGAAGGCAAGCGCTTTTGCCTATGCTTATTCATCCAGCTAATCATCGCCGAATTCAGATTAAATCCTGCATGCACGCTACTATTTCGACATGGATTTCGGGTCGTTTCAGAATACAAAAGACAACAAGTATATATTTGGAAGGAAGTTTGCTTAGCTTAATTTAATAGTCACGGTGGTTGATGATTTTTGAAACTGCAGAGTAAGCAGCGGTCGACATTTTCAAACAGCGTCCACCATGAAAGTTATGACAAATTGTAGATGTTAGTTTCTTTTAAAAATGTTTACATCCTTTAAAATGAGTGAGGCAATGAGCTCGCACGCAAATAGCTCATTCACAGTGATCACAAATTATCGCATAGACGGTGCGGTTCTTTGATATGTTCTTCACGGAAGAAAATATGCATGAGCGCTGTTGTGGGCGGTTAGTGCCCTCCTCCAACTGTGTTCATACTTGCCAATTACATGAGTAGATCTCGCGCAGTGATTCATTACAGCTGTAAAGAGGAACAATTCGGAATTTGTTGCCGGCGGAAGGATCAGCTAAACGTGGAGTAAAAAGTAAATTTCTCGATTTAGTCGCACGCCGCAAATTTGCTGAGTTTCTATGTGAAAAGTGCCCCCACAGAATCTGTCGTTATTTTTGCAGCTTCATGAGCTTAGTTGGAGACATAATTCTCCATTACTGAAATTCGGGGTTTATTGACGGGTGAGAATGTGTGCAATTTCACTGGTGCATCACTAGCAGCGAGCGATATATGTTTCTTTATGGATTTATTTCATTAGTGGCGACGTTATATGAATATACAAATAACGAAGCACACAACGAAACTGAATAGGGATTCTATACGTCTTAGTTGTGCTAAGATTTTTTAATGTGGAAAATATTTTCCACAACATTTTCGGGCATTTGGCCAAGAATTGTCACAATAAATTAAGACTTGTCGATTCTATGCTAATCGTGAATAAATCAGCATTTATGCAGCTTTAATTTTCAATCAGTCTTATCATTCATCATCCAATCATTTCGATTCCAACGCTCATAACAATTCTATTCATCGTCGTGCTTTTCACATCTATGAAATGATTTTGCACTATAACGATAGCTCTGAATTTAAGAAATTAGTAGCAATAACAGTGGTAACAGCACTGGTGAGTGGGTAAAAGTAGTGGTGCTAATAGTAATCACAGTATTTAAAAAAACTATTAAGAGTAATAGTTGTGGTTATTCGATTATTAAACTAACAGTAAAATTACTTGAGCTAGTAATAAAGAGGAAGTAATGAATAGACAAAAGAAACGAAAGATTATGGAAAAAAATGTAGCAAAAACAGTCAATATTTATCACTCATTAAAACACTTATACAGCTGAAAGACAATTGAGAGTAAATACCCAAATAAGGGTAACACAATATGAGACATTGCAGCGAATAGCATTATAATATGAAGGTTCATACTTTCTGCATCATGTAACCTGTCTACTTTAGTTAATTAATATTGCGATGAGTCATGCTTATGTAAATCACTCAAAAGTGTTGAGTATTAAGTAACTGATATTTCAAGAGAATATATTGGAGAACGTTGACGTCTCATAAATTAGCACTATGACTGTAGAAATAAAATGCTTTTTTTTTTCGATTAAAAGTGATTTTGTAATAAGTCGTTCCTCATAGAGGATTACTGAATAGAAGAGCATTGAATTAATATGACAATGTGTCTGATCCATTTCGGATGGAAAATTCATCTAATATCAACTAAAGTTCAACACCACGGAAGACGCCTTCATAGGCAAATTGTATTTTGATCACTTCTGAACATTTCCCCATAACAGATGCTTCCTAGAATAAAATACAATCCGATAATTCGTAGACCTAAATGTTAGCTAAACTGCTCTAAAATTGAGACATATATGAACTTTTTGACATTCACTGACGACGACTATTCAAAAACTGTTCTAGAGAAGTTGTTTTAATTTAGATTTTTTCACGTTTCTTTCCACACACACGTACGTAAGCAAACTTCCTGTTAAAAACCCACAAACTTACCGGTGAAAATATGCAAGTTTGCGTGCGAAAACACTGAAGCTTCCGGTAAAAATTAAGAAAGTTTCTGCCGGAAACAGATGTTTGAATGATTATGCGATACTGCGGTATGAGTTACATATACGTGATCGTTCCTTCTCTCAAGATCGCCCGATTCATATGGCGCTGATAATAGATCATGAAAAGTATTTCTTTTTTGCTTAATATGAAACTGCTAATGTATTGGCAAAAAAGTTCTAATTTGTCTGAGCGAGCAAATATTATTGAAGATTTGAGTTGGGGATTATTGAATGTATTTAACCTAATCGTTATCCTCTTACACGCAGTGTCACATATGAGACGCAGTTAGAGGGCTAGATTGCTGTAAAAAAACCAATGATTTTATTTGTGGCTATGGAAAGCCGTCGCTCAAAACGTCATACGTATTCTGCTTTGCATGATTCATTATAAAATCACGCTGGATGCAAAAAAAAAAAAAAAACGGATGCAGTAGTTTAGGCGAGCCCAGTTACACAGAGAAGGGAGGGAGGAGGAGACGAGAGAAAGGGGGGGGGGGGAGAAGGAAGAAGTAGGCAGTTGGGAGAAGGGCGTGAAGCTGATGCGTCTTCCTAGAAGGCTATACCACAAAGAAAGCTTACTCGTCAAAATCTAATCCACGTTCTTAAAAAACGTTAATTCGTGCTGTATTCTTCGAAAGAAATCTCTGAGAGAAAACGACTCGTGGGATAATGCTACTCAGAGAATTTGATCTCAGTTAAAGAGGCTAGGATTGCTTCATAATGGAAATCATTTAGTTTAAAGAAAAAAACATAGTCGATAAAGGAAAAATATATGCTTTCCTAAATCTGTAGAATGCCTTAAGGATCCTTTCTAATGAAGAAAAAAAAATTCACGAAAATTTAATAACTACATTCTATAGATTAATGCATTTTTAAATTGCTGTTGCATTACTGCACAGGAAATGAAACGAACAAAGTTTCAAAACGTCGCGGTACATGATCAATAAGAGTTAATAAAACGTTTTCAACATTTACTAACGATGAGTGAGTTGAAAGATTGCTGCTTAGAAGATCATCGCTATGAAAAATTCGAAGAGTTTTCATTTGTTAGCAAAATATATTTTTGACATCCCTCACTAACCTCCCTGTTCTCAAACGTTTTGACTTGCTTCAATAAATTATTGCCTATCACTTCATCTTTGTTTATATGTACTTCCCATGTATGCGGTTTAAATGCTAGACACGAATTCCCATATACATTTCTTCATTCATCATTAAATTTCATCAATTTCGTCGTTTATTGAGAAGCCAGATCAAGCGTTGAATACATGTGAATGCGTGTGGTTCACACATCGCATATATAAAAGCAATTTTCAATAAACGCACGCATGTGACGCTTATGTTATTGGATCGAATGAATCGGTCTGAATGGTGGAAAGGAGAAAAATGATTCTCTCGAGAAATGAGGGTTATATTCTACATTAAAAAGTTGAGATGTGCTAGATGAGTGGGTAGGTGAGGAGTTTTAAAAAATTTCAGCAACTAAGAAACTATAGAAACATAACTAAGGGAACATAAAATTCTCAACTTCTTCATTTCTCTTGGGTGCCAATGAAGAAAGAAACTCATAACTTCAACCACTAATCAGTCATACGAATTGCTTGGAGAGAAATACGATCAGTTGTAGTCAACAAATGAACACCCGAATACATTTCAACTATCAAACATTTCGCACATGTTAAAAAGCAGTTCCAAGGAACTATAGCTGAAATGCGCACAATCCTTAACCAAATATGAGCAGTAGTTAAATTCAAGTTCCCTAATTTGTGCTGCCTTTTCAATTTTTACTAATCATTCCTACCTATGTTTCATCAGTCAACTTCTTCTCTTTTGCATGGTATCCAGGTGTCGAACGGAAATAAGCGGGTAAATTGACGAAAACTGACATTCATGAAAGCATTTCGATGTTTTACCGTATTATCATTTTTTGTTATACAGTAGCGTCGTATCATATACGTTGATTGATTTATTAGCTTCTGAAATGATATGCATTTATCTTCTTATATTGTCCACCTCGGACTTTAATATAGCCGATTGAATTTTGAAATCTTTCAGAATAAAGAGCACCTGCGCGCTTTTTTTGTTTTCTTAATGATGTGTTAGTATACATATCGCATATAGTATCAAAGAAAATTCAATCTAATTTAATATCAAATTTCCTTATCACCTGATAGCGTACTAAAAGTGGAGCATTCGGCAGACATTGGATATATTTAGAACACATGTTGAGGAATGCTAGTGTGTTTACCACCAATTACTACAGTGTTGGATAGGGCGACGCGTAATTAAAGTTTGAGACATTGACTCGATGCCTTTGGCCAACGTGACAGCAGCATTGTCAACAATAACATAAATCTCAAATTAAATTTACGTCATGTGACTAAGCCTAATTATGCCGCACTCGGAAGATATCGAGAAAATTAAAGCCTAGTTTCTGAATGAAATCTCATACAATTAGTATCTGATTATCGTGTGTTCTGTAATCTCAAAATTGTGAAAATTAAGTAAAACACAACTCATTCCACAATCAAACATCAACTTTTTAACTTCTAAAGTCAATAACACGATAAAAATGAAACACTTCACAAAGGAAATGATAATAATTCCAACAAATATGTTAATTACTTGTTATTTTCATCACTGCACGATTTAATATGAAAGAACTTGAATTCTTTGCTACAAGACCTATTGGAAAGAAAAAAAAACTCTATTTTATTATATTCAATGTATGAGAATACCAAGACAACCGAATTTTGCTGACTGTAACACATAATTACTATGAAAGTTCTATTCGGCATTTGTTGTCACGAACACGGTCATTATCTATCAGAAGCAAATGAGTTGCTTGTTTGTGATATTCGATACTTAGAGCCTGCTAGCATGTGCAGAAGAAACGCATTAAATCAAATGACGCCATAAAATAAGCGCATATTAAAGGGATTAGGTATTAACGCATGCGTAATGTAACCCTCCCCCTCCTTTATTTTTTACTGGTTTATAAATTAAGTTTTCGCCGAGGAATTTCTTATTTTTTTAAAGCCATACTCGGGCCCATTTCCTCTGTTGAGCAGTTCCTTGATAGCGAAGGATCGACATGCAAATTCCGGGAATTTTGATATCGGTGTGATGATTTGAATGCTCTCAGCAAGCGCTGCAAAGAATAAAGAAATTTGTTGGTAACAACCAGCTCTGAAATTTCGAAACAATTATGGATGAAATCATCTAAAAGAGCAAAATTTTTGATCGTTTTCGCCGACTGTTAGTAAAATTCAGATACATTTAAGTTTGATTTTTTTGGATTTCTGTACCGAACGCTTTGATGGAATTTCATTTTCAGGCTATCTAAGAATACGTCTTCCTATCCAGTAAACAAAGCAGAAAAGACAATATCTTTTGACCGCTGCCTAATAGTGCGCTATCTTACTTAGCTTAATTACCCTCGTTTTATGCCTTAAAAAATCGAAATTTAAGTCATAAGTGACAATTTTACAGTTGGGATGTAACAGCAAAGGAGTAAACAGATAGATAAACAGATAGAATATCGACAATAAACAGATTTATATGAACATCAAATAAATCATTAAAGCAGACAGCAACAGTGGTTACAAGAGTTGAAGAATAGTGACCAAGCAGGACATTAACTGCAATAATTGAAATGAAGCAATGATGAGAAAAAGTGATTATGTAAAGATGAACACTCGACCGCAGTTTGAAACACTCGTGAAGGTCTTACAACGAGGAGGTGGAACGGCATCACAGCACCTCACGAGTGACATCGTGCACGACGTGCTCCGCCCAGCATTGTTTCCATTTCGAGAACTCCACCCCTTATGCAAATGCCAAAGAAAAAGGTTCGCACTCTCTTTCTGAGGTAGCGTTTGAAAGCGATAGCTGACGCGAAGCATGCTTTCGGTACCTACCCCCTTGCTGCCTTTTTATTTCCTTCCACAATTATAGCTTCTGATATGACCAACAAGGATTGTTGCCATATCTCCTCTGCCTTCCCACTAACACTTACAAAACAATTCATGTTACTGGTCGATTCGGTGATAACAGGTCGCCCTAAAATTGGGTCGTTGCGAACACCACCTCTTCTGATTTTAGTCCAGCTTTGTACTAATTGAAATCTCCCCAAATATGAAGAGATAACTGATCGTCCTCGGTCCCCCTCTCCTGCCCTCCCCAAGTTATGAAAAAAGCCGCACCACAAGTACACCTACAAATCCATCCACGCATGTGCACAAAACCTGCAATCCATCCACGCATGTGCACACTCACACACACAAAAACACACGCACACACACACACACACACACACACACACACACACACACACACACACACACACACACACAGGTGAATTCATATCTCTAGCGCTGTCTATTTGCCCGTATAATATTTCCACCTGAACAGACTATAAGCTTTTGATAATTCATACTGTTGAGAGCTGGAGAGCGAGTCAGGGCCAGTGCAGTTAGGGTTATCACATGTAGTGATTGGCAACAGTTTAGAAACCTCAAGAGTGAACCAAAAAGAGTTGTTGATTTTCGAGTGGGATAAGTGATAACGTCATTCGTGGTCAGAACAGGTGCAACGGATCTGCGAAATTCTCTTGCATTGCTTGCACTTCAGAAAGTGCTCACCTATGCACTCTCTCACAATTATTCAGAGGATTAAATCGAAACCGTGTTTATTCTTAGGCATGCCCATTGTCTGTTCGTTTATAGAATGCTTTTGATCTGAGTATAGGGTGAAGCTAGACGTTTCGCTCATTTAGACATGCCGGAAAATGGGCATACACTGTACATATGTTTATTAAAATAATTGGCGATATAGTCAGGTAAAATACTCATTGGGCCGTTCAGATGCCCTAATAAATAGCATAACAGACGAAACATTTCAGTGCATTTTGCCTCAACTTAGTTTTGGTTATCGGTGATATTTCATTCGATTTCAGGCATTTCTGAATTTAGTTTCTTGTTTTTTTCTCATCAAAGCGGTACCTTTTCGACCTATTCCTCTTTCACCACTAAAACATATGCAGTGCAGTCCTTTTATCTAGTACTGCTTTGATCAAAATCAGCAAACAGATTGCATATATATATATATATATATATATATATATATATATATATATATATACACGCACTAAATCACCCACACTGCACTTTAGCGAAACAAATTTGCAAAAACTTTCAAAAAAATCTTATTTATGCACACACTGGGATCAGTGAAGTTAAGCGTACGAAACCTATTAGATACACATTATAAAGGGAAGACCCATTATCTCAAATTTTGTTATGATTCATCAACATTTTCACTTATTAAACAAACATCTTTATGATGACACCGCGAAAGATTTGTTGCACAAATTATTAGATATAAATTGAATGGCATAAATTTGGCATAATCGATAAGTTATGCTAGTCGCTTATTCATTTCTCTCGAATTTCAAGCTTGTACTCATATTGATGGAGATCTCAAAAACTCATTTCGTGGCAATCTCCAGGTCACGGGTTTCGATACACTATTTCACATTGCTTTGGTTTTTTAATCTATGGATTGAGTTGAGTATCTCAAATGGATTAAGATTTTAATACTAATACCATTGAACACTATCTACTGCAAGTATGAAATTGGAAAATGGAGATCACTGTATCATATATAGTCTTTTTATACCTCGTTTATGTCATAGCTGCACTGGAGTAATTGCATTAATTAACTGCCAGAAACGACAAACAAAACTAAACCAGTCCAAAGTGAGGCATCTGAGAAGAAGCTGATGACGAAATCTATATTTATAAGACTTTCGATGAAAAAGGAACAATTCAGTGAAAGTACGTGACCGGAATGAATGAAAATTTCGTCATCAATATGGTTGCGCTCACATTTTCTCTATCATTTTCTAACTCCTCTCTCGGACAGTGCAAAGTGAACTCAGTTGGAGAGTACTGCATCAATTATATTCTGATAAAAGAAAGAAATTTCCTTCAACGACATGAACCATTCGTTGTAGATCGAGGCATTCGTAACTAGCGGTCAGATATGTGTTATCACAAAAAATCGTAGCTTGAATGTGTTGTTGGTTATCTGCTGTAACATATGACTCATAAAAAACGTGTTGCAGTAAGATATTTCTTTGTTAGACTTAACAGTTGCCATACTTTCTGATGCCATGGAGGCGTTTGAGCTGCAACGCTTGTATGGCTAAATATCACAAAAGATCGAACGATCAGAGTTTTTTCTCGTAGCAAAAGCAGTTCTTCACATAATGCTCGATATCACTAGTAATTCCAACCAAGATGGCAGGAGGTCGAGAAATGATACCTCAAAACAAACTGCTTTTGAATGAAGAATTTCAAAAGGTGTTCTGGAACAAAGAATTACTGCCTCAATACATGATTCCTATGCTTGCAATGAAGCTCATCGTCATCGGCCAACAACAAAAAAACTTGTGAAGCTAAACGCGGATGACGGCGAGTTGTGTTTTCACCAGAAACGGTTTCAATTGGGCATATTTGTTGATGCACTGATGAGCATATTTCATTAAGCACCAGAATTTAGTCTCAAAGACCCAGTTTAAACTCGACTTTATAACTAGTTTACTGGACTATAAGTTGATAGGCATGCTCGTTTTATATCACAATGCACTTGATTTGAAGTATGGAATAAATCAGTTGAGAAGAAACGCCCACGGAAAAATTGGAAAAGCAAAAACTCTTAGAGAAACATCACAGATCAAATGATAAGAAATGTCACAAAAGTGTTGGCACAATATCTGTTTGGCATTTGAGCCCTTCAGGTCAGCTATATATGAAATATGCAAGAAGGTGAAAAAAAGTGCTCAACAATAAACACATTCTTTTTTTATACTAATGAACTTTTTGTGGAAGTAATGAGCTTCGCAAATCCTGAATCGATGGATTCGTCGCAGTGAGCTGCATTCGATCTCTATGAAAATTACCTTCATTTGCATTAATTTTATAGCGTCGTGAATAATTTACTGCAGCATTAACGTTTAGACAACTAATAAATCCACTTATTGATGCATTAATGAGCGTACTAGTAATAAATAATGCGAAGTGACAGAAATAAATTTTTAGCATGATATGCGATCATTCTTTGACAAAGACATTAATTACATGGCAGACTTGCCAGATTTAGTAATTGTGATTTTAATGTTGTGGGAACAGAAACTGTTAAAGGTGTGCCTATATGTGTGTACAAAAACGTAACAACACTCTTTCTTAAAGAAAAATGTTGGAAATCATATGAAAGAAGTGTATTTTTCGAGAAGCGTTACTATGGCGTTGTCAATTTTTTAAAATTTGTTATCCTTCTAGTTAGGATAATGCACAACAATATCTAAATGAGTTATGAGAGAAATCCGAAAACTAAAAAAAAAAATGCTCGACGAAAAAAAGAATTACGGACGCGAGTTGAAATCGGCGAATCGTATGCGAAAAAATCGTTTGAAATGAGCACTGTTTATAGAGTTCTCATCGAATGTCATAAAGAGTGAAGATTCAGAATTTGGCTTTTCTCGGTTGATGTGAATCGATAGCACAATCGCGTGAAATGTTTTCGTTAGTTTTTTATCTTAAACTTTCTTAATTCAAGTCCACTGAACGAACGTATGATCGAAACACATTCCAAAGGGCGTTAGTGAAAAGAAAAATTTAAAATATGAACGACTTGAATTGAAAATTGATAAAATCCTCTATGCGAATTTCAGCTGAAAATTCACGATTCCTACCAGAAGGAAATATTTACTGTGTGCGTCTAATCTGCTCATATAATCCGACCGATTTCCACTGGTTTCCGATAGCAATGTCAATTGGCTTTTTTTGCGAAAATCTGAAAACGTTTCCATGGCTATTCAGTAAACTATAGTTTGCACGAAAGATGCGATAAACGTTCATAAAAATTGTAAACAACAGCTGAGGCAAACTCCATAAGCAAATTTTTTAAGCATGAACTTCTTAGATTACACAAAAACAATCTCAGTTGAACAATTTTTCTGGATTAGTGCTTTCTATTATCCTCAACGGCGCTGACATAAAGGATTCGAATTTGTTTGTGGGTAATTATCCGTGACGATGATCAATGAGACATTCAGCCATATATTATTATGCTTATTCACATTATTGAGCGCATATTTTTCATGCCGTTAAAGATGTTTGATGGTAAACATATTTCATTTTAGCCCTTTCGAGTGCAGATGGCATTGTTTCGCTTATTGTATCTCGGCTTTACCAAATTCGCATCCAAATCTTTAGTGGTTAGCGGTGTTTCTTTTTGGTTGCGCCCTACTTTTCATAAATTATATATGGTGACAGGAGCAACATGGTGCTGAAGCATTACTTCTAATATCAAAATTGAGGTATTAAAATATTAAAGAACATATTTAGTTTAAATTTGCGCGAACAGAAGGCGCTTAATATAAGAGATAATAGGCGAAGATAATACAAAGGTAGAAATATTGCGTTTGTAGGTGAAACAAAAAAATGTATCCTTACGTGCATCATCGACGACGATGATAAAAAAACGCGAACAAATACAAATATTCATAAGTGCAGCAGGTAAATGTGGGGAGGGCAGAAGCGAATATCTCATCGATGAGAATAGTTATCTCGGCATATCTTTTTGAAATATAATTTAGAAACATTTAAAACATTATTATTGATAGGCTGAGTTAGGGCGAGTAATCGGGATATACTAGTGGATATGTTGCCAATATAAATTAAGAAATTAGCCGCTGATGGAAGAAGTTGCAGATTTTAATAGAATAGGTGTGAAGCACTTAAAGAATTAACGAACACATGTAAGACAGGTTGCAATTACAAGAAAAATATTGCTGGTGGAACTTTATTTGGCCGTCGTTAACGGAAAAAAATATGAGAAACGATTTCATTAAATGTGACGTGCCGATTAATGATACGTGAATGTTGTGATGCTAAAATTATAACAATTAGACGTTTTAATTTGTAGACGCGCAATCAGTATGACAAGGCGAAATTTGTAATCGATATACTCAAGCTGTGACATTACTTAATATACTAGCTAGAAGTTGATGAAATCTGTTGCGTGCTACCTACCCTGTGTGGACTGGATAAATTTCGAATAAAATGGGAACATCACCAACGAAGACAAATTATTTCCCAAAGAAGGTGAATCTCACCTAATAAAATAAAATCAAGAAGTGATGACGATTTAGAATGAAGCAAGGAAACAATCAAATAAATATGGAAACGTCGGGAGTTATATAAAAATATGGTTGGCAAATGAAAGTGGGTCAAACAAAATAAACGTTTAAAAACGTTTCCGGCATGATGTGTTCGATGTTGCCCATGAATGAACCTCTTCTAAGCAATTCCATGACCATGAAGCTTGAAAATAGTTAATGGAAAATAATATCGAACAATTGTTGGACTGTTGATCAATAAGCCGCCTGTGTCTCGTCCTCCTCCGCAGCAATTACGTGTATGTAATTCGGATTCTTGAGAATCAAAATCAAAAATCTGCTGATAACAATTACCCTAAAATGAGGAATTAAATAAAAAAAAGAGGATTGCTTTTTCGAACAGTCGGAAACAGGATATTAGATGATGTGAAAATACATGAGCGAAATATTTTTCGAAAATAGAGTATTACACTTCTATGAACGATGTAGTAGTGTTTTTTAAATACATTCTTCTCGCGCAAAGGAGATTTGTTGATGAATTTTTTTTTTTTGGATAATACGGTGATGTGCATAAGAATGAGTGATTGTGGAGGGATATTTCCGAGAAACATAACATTTATATTGAGGAAGAAACGAAGAACGAGTGGAGAAGTATACCAGTCAGCGTGCAGCTATAAGGCATCTGAATATCGCAATCTTTAGAGTGAACAACTTCTCAGATTCCTATTAAATAATGAAACATGAGCAATACAAGATTCAATTTTCAGCTGAGCAAATTGCCCATGCGCTGCTTATACAACATTCTTTTTTTCACTGTTTCAAGAATGGAACGGTGATAAACAAGTGAAAAAAAAAATTGCCAAGCAGCTAGCACGATACGCTCTTTTGCATTCCCCTCAGATTAATGCGATTTTCTTTAATTTCCCCTCAATAACACATTAATCAACCGCTGTTAACAAATAGTAGACATGCGAAATACTGCAGTGATTTCTATCTAATTAACTCGACCGTTCGCATGAATGTTCAAAAAAAGATTTTCTTCTTTTTTGCGACCTGATTAGTCGATAAAAATTCGAACTATTCAAAACGTATGCAGCTGTTCAATGGTTTAAATATCTGTAAATCTTTTCGAGTTTCATCGAACAACGTGAATATTTGAAGCAGAGAAATTTGCAAGGGGGCATAAGAGCTACAATACGGGAAAGTTTTTGGGCAGCTCTCAACGTGTTCAAATAATTTGACAACGGTTAGATGAAGTAATTAAACGGTTGGATGATGGTCTATTCTACAAATTATGGCCGAAAAAAATTTGTGATTGTAAATTCATGTACTGAAATTGATACCACTAGATAGATAGTCAAACATGGATTTCAATAACCCGTTTATTATTAGTAACTTCCATTGAATATGACCGGCTGGAGCAAAATTAGTGATAAAAGGGTAACCTACAACGTTATTTACTTTCCGGAGTTTTATTGCCGGAGCATCTAACGTTTCTAAGAGAAGACAGCGGACGGACACACATGTATGGAGACATATACACGCATACACACAGAAGTGCACAGAGGTGACACTGGCGTCATGTTTTTTGAAAACAAAAACCTCCCTGGGCGCTTAACAACGATTCTAAAAGAATGGCAAAGACCCCTCATGGATTAATGTCCTTCCCGACTGTTTTTAAAGCAACTTTATCATGCAAATATTAGGTGCGGAAGTGACCTGTTTCTGCAAAAGATGATGGATTCCTATAAGCATAACAGTTTCAACACGGAGATAGATGAATTAACAACAGGCATTAAGTGACTCCGAAAAAGAACTCGTGTGTTTCACGCCTCCGTTAAAACAGGATGTACTTTTGACATTATTCTGCTCAACGCAAATCTCAACAACCATGACACCTGTCAAAACTTACCATTTTTGACAAGCACCTGGTATGTTGTGCCGTTTCATTTTTTGGCATTCAACTTCATGTTACGACAACTCATAGCACTCAATAACTCTCATTGGTTGGCTCATTCGAGAGAATGGAAAAGGGTTTGCAGTTCGTAAATATATGGCAAAGGTTTCTGGACACTTTTTGTTCAAAGGCAGAAAAAATTCACGAAAACTCAGTTAATGTGAACAAAAATGACAATTCACTTCAATAGTTGAGCAATGTTAGTGCTCAAAGTGTCGTTTTCTCTAAGCAGCGGTAGTCTCACACTAGACAGAAGAATCTAGTGCCGATTCAATCAATTCTCTGAGCGGAATCAAAACCACCTTAATCCACGAAATGAAATAACACAGCCCATGTAAGTACAAATATTTCGAGGCGACAAAGCTAGGATTTCGATATTCTTAAGTGGATTCCAGTAGACATTCTGTCTAATGTTATGAACTGGGGCGGAAGCATGCCACTGTAAATGCCGCAGAATAATGCAAGTTTGAAAAATGGAGTATGCGTGTTAGAGATGGCAGGTTTATGAGAAAAACCATCTTCTAAATTCGTTAATTTTCGATGCTTTATATTAGTTAAAGACCTCTCTGCTTTAATTTAACACCTTGACAAGACACATAAATAATAAATAAAACAAAGCGAAAGCGGTAATAAACAATGTAGAACAGTGCGATTGCACCTAGATTCCTAACCAAGACTTGCCGCTGAGTGGGGAGGGGAATGGGGAAAGAGAGAGAATCTGAAAATTAAAGTGAGCATAACCTGATAACAGATAAAATAGACTGTTATCAGCTATGAAGATTGCATTGATTGTTTGCATGGGAGACCAAAAAAAATTGCTGAATCCCCAAAGGTGCGCATGAGAGGCACAAATTGCACAGTACAAAAAACAAACAACCGAATCGCTCCACACTCGCAATATCCGTGCTCTGGCTCTTTGATGCTTGCTGCGGACCACATGCGTCCGATCAAATAGGGCTCATCGTTGTCCTTTCGGATGCAGTATCGCTTAGCGTCCTTGGATAGTCGGAAGTGCGATAAGTCGACCGCTGCGACACGACTGACGTATGGCCTGGACCAATATTCTTCTGGTCATCACATGGCTTCCTCCTTGCGCGACCGCATACTGCCAACCACTGTTCACTTGACACGTTGTTTCTTCTGACTTGTCCTCAACAACAACTTATGGCGAAACATGCACATTATGGATTAATTATAATGCATATATCTATGTGTGCTTATCTGCTGGCCAGTTATTACACTATCCTATCACCATCGCATCACCTACTTAACTCACTGACCAGCGAAAGCAAATACGATACACAGCACCATTCTTTTTGCAGCTCCCAAGATCACGTTGTCGTACAGAGGTTGAAAAATCATATGTAACGGGTGGCATCCTCAAGCGGAGACAAGTTGGTGACCGGCTGACCGTAATTTGAATAAATATTCAGAAAAAAAGGAGGTGAATTTTCATTTTGCTTTTGCATCCACAAAGAGCAATAATTTTTTAAAAGCAACACAATTTAAAATGGTCAATAACGTCTCTGAAATTTCTCGGTTGTTCTTGGACAAAGACAGCACTGCAGCAGTTTTCGCATGCATGCCAAAATAAAAGACCCTGATCAAGCTTGTAGATCTCTCTTCCTGTCCTGATAGCAGCCCTACCCTCCGTCTGCACACATGCACGCACATGCGGAGACACGCGCCCGGGCCGCGCACACGCACAAGGACAAACATGGAGACGAACGCGCAGACGCACAAACGCACACACACATGCGCACACAAACAGGCACAAATACATGCAGACAAAGATACACGCACACGCACGGATATAAACACGCAGACATACGCAAACACACAAACGCACGAATACGCACCGATGCAGATACACAAACACACGCACGCGCGTGCACACTCATGCATATAAACGCACACACACCGCGCATATGCACACGCACACACATACGTATGTACTTAAATATGTCGAAACTGCATCCACTAATAGTAAGTCTGAAAATTCCATAAAGCGGGTGTGCTCATTTGTGAGCATAATTTGAAGAACAGCAGAGGGAGGCGACCTATCCGACGACAGTGTAATAGGCCATGCTACTCAGAAGAAGGTAGAGTCCGCGCAACTTGAGCATTATTTACACGCTCATTTACATTACGGAAGTTGGCGAAAAGTCAGCGGAACGGATGGTCTAGCGGAGCATCTATTGCGTGGCAAAGCGTAAAGCATATTTAAATGCTTTCAACCAAACTGGGATAGTGAATATGGCTGTACCAACTGGATAGGGACGCAACACTGAATGCGAACTCGAGAAATAAAAGAAAATAGGTCTTTAATAATTTGGCTAACGAGATCGATCTTTGGGAGCGACTGCCCGCAGAATCAGAGAACATTTGAGATGATTTGTTTTACGTGTTGGAGATGTGGTCAAGGGATCTGTGGCTGCTGTTCACGTTAGCACCCAGAACTTCTACTGAACGAAGAGGTACAGGTATACGTTCGTTAATGAGGAGGGGATTTTCAGGTTTCATTCACAAAAACTGGCTGAGATCTTTTTGTATGACATCAGAGGAAGCACCCACTGACATCATGTGGTGAATGCAGCTGATGCTCTGCTCCGGAGGTTGTTGTTGAAGGCGAAAACTTTTATGTCATCTGCAAAAGCAAGCATTTGGATTCAGATGGAATTCACTAGAGTAGATTAAAAGTGAAGAAGAGTAAGAAGATGTAAGCATTTGGATTCAGAAGAATAAGGTCGGGTCACATCAATGAAAAGCTTTGTTGCTGGCATTTTTAAATTTAATGCAGGGCAAAAACATCCTGGTGACTTGGAAGGACTAAAGGAAATTATAATGTAACAGAGCAGCTATGATTCCCTAGTACTTTAGTTCGATGAACAACTCAGGTTGCGAAAATGATTTAAACTCTCCTGAAGTTGAATTGAAGGCCATCAAAATCATTGTGGCGGTCATTGTTTGAAAGCCAACTTTGAAGCGGTATAATAAGAATAGCTGTAGTTGAACAATTATTGAAAAATGGGAATGGGAGATGAGAGAATAAAGGATTCATATTAAAACAATCATTGAAGCCAAAAGCAGTTACCATCTCCATAATCCCAAACACTTCACAGTGTGTGATATGGGCTGATAAATTCGTGGTTTTATCTCAGACCTCTTACTATGAACAAGCCGGATGATCATCATTTTCCCACAGTGCAGGTGCTGTGTAGCGAAGGGTTCAAAAATAAATATTGATCGGAAGAATGACTTACAAAGTGGGATTGAGGTGGTTTGTGTTGTTTCTCGAAGAAACTCTAAGAGATTTCATAAACAGAGGTGCTCTTATCAACGTCAGTAGCAATGATATCATCCTAGCGTAGAAAGAAAGGAGTGAAAGGCACGATACGCATGATGTTGTCACATGTGTGCAGAAGATGTAGGAATGTGCTAGAAAATAGGAGCGTGAACATTGTCGTTAGTGATAGGGATTCTGAAATAAGTTCCATCATTTAGCTGTTGAATTAAAAAAGACGTGTTCTTTATAAGGAATTGGGCTATTTTTTGTGAATTTCAAGTACGAAAAATAATTACTGAGAGATTGAAGTTGGCATCTGATGACAGTGAACGTCACAGCTACAAGATGACTGAACTCAGTTTTATTTAGTGATGAACAACTTGATCCGAGGTATGCGTAGAGGCAGAGGGCAAACTAACAACCTGCAAAGATAGGTTATGAATGATGCTTCATGCATCATAGATCATGAAAAGAGGTGTGAATTTCCGAGTTGTTGATCCATTTGGAGCAATAATTTGCCTGTTTTGTTGCACCAACGATTCCGTTCCTAAATGAAGCTGTCAAAAGGAAGCAGCTGGCGCATTTGATGAGGACAGAAATTGATCTTGGGTTAATGCCAATTCCATTCAAAGCAACGCCGCTCACTTATCTAGCCGTCCGTATGTTCCATAAATTGAGAGTGATAACGTCGAAGACATATTGCCATAAAATTTTGATAATTCTAATATTCTTTCAGTTAGCACTCAATAGGCTATACCAGAATTCGCATGACTTGCAATATCTCATGAAAAACCTTCGAAGATTAAGAAGCTTTCCAAGGCCCTCGATCTGAGTCTATACTCTCTTCTTAGACATTGCACTCTAACGAGAAGCGTCGCGCAGTAGCTCAGTGATGTTTTCGATGCGGTGTTCGGTGCGTTGAACGAAATACTCACAATTCAATCCTAGCCAATCGAGATTCTAGTCAGAAGCGGATTTTTTGTAGTTGTATCAATTTTAACGACTTTCACGGCAAACGCCGAATGCCGTAATGGGATTGTGCACCACCGACTAGTTATTCTCATAGAATGGAGAGAAAGCAATCACGCATTGCAGTTTTGAGACGGGTTCGGCATGAAAATTATAAATTCTAGGCTTCTGAAAAAAAAATTTTTTTTATTATTGCAACTAATCCTCTCGCGCTATGAAGTTCAATTTGAGTGCGTCCCTGAAGTGTCTGATTGGTGCTGGCATTACCACAACATCTTGCAATGCCGACTGCGATATAACTCGAATAGCGACCTTTGCAAAGGAAGCACTGCACGGTCATCAGTATTGGAGCTTTCGTTGAACTCTATTATTGTCATATGAAACTTAGCAGTGAACTACTCTAGGGACA
Organism: Baylisascaris procyonis; assembly: GCA_037389465.1. Lineage (NCBI taxonomy): Eukaryota > Metazoa > Nematoda > Chromadorea > Rhabditida > Ascarididae > Baylisascaris > Baylisascaris procyonis. The sequence goes on along the minus strand of JAZARR010000154.1, from coordinate 982,315 downwards.
TCTATTAAAAACCTTAACAGTACAGAAATGAGAAAAATCATCTTTTGGTTTATGAATTGTTTCCAATGTTTTATATGAATTAAGACTACTCTTTTCTGACCGCTTATCTATTCGACGCTTTATAGATCGCAGCAATAATTTTGCAGGTAGGTGCATTCTGTAATGCGCTATGTGCATTCTGTAAGTCCAAATGATGAAGCAGTTTTGAGATCTATAGTTTTCGAAATGAGCGCTTTCGAGATTTATGAAAATATAGGTGAAACGCTACTGTCTGGCCGTTAACCGCTCATTTTCTCCATCTTACGACTTTCTTACCGCCTCGAATAGTTTCAGGAGCGGAGAGTATCTAGGCTTATGTCAAGTAAAAGTTCAACGAGAAGAGTAGCTGAATGGCTGCAACATCTGGCAGCCACATACGACGTCTGAATTATTTCATTCAGTTAGTCTACACCTACTTGGGAATTTAGTGAGTAGAAATCGATTCATGACGTAACGTTATAGAATGAAGTACTCACCAAAATGTTTTCAAAATGCTGTGCTGCCTTGTCACCAACAAATTTACGAAAACAATATACGCAACAAAAGTGCCTCCAAAAAATACGGACAGTACGCACGAAGAAGCACAAACATAGTTCAGGTATAACATCAAACAGTAACTAAAATACACAGCGAGAAGTTCAGAACCATCGCAGTTGCGGAAACGAACTTGGATTTACAGTTTAATCAAGGGGCGCTCTACTCAGGCGTTGCCTTTATTAGAGCAGCTAGAGGTATAGAGAAAACTGCTCACAGTAGAGCAAGAGATTTAAAAGCATCAAGCGTTATTTCTTCGCATATCTTCATCGTCGCTTTTGTTGACGAATATACTTCGAGCTGCGCATAAAAGGAATAATAGCAAAAAAAAAAAAAAACGATAGGAGGTCAACCGCACCCCTGTTCTTTTTCCTCATTGTGAAAACAGATAGCACTTATCTTCATTAGCTGTTTGCTTTTGTATTTCGATCACTTTCTTGTATGTTCACTTGACACCAACTGGCGAACTTTCTGTATACCCGACGATGAGTTATGCGTTTATCATTGACGTGTTATGCGCCTAAAAACAGAATATGCATTGATTTAGTACTTCTTAATACATGATTTCCATTTCTGTTTCATTTATTAATTTTCCTTTCCTTAGATGCACCTAATGAAATTAGGAAAGCACTGCAGGCTAACTAGATAATGGAATAAAATTCAGTTGATGTTGTATATTAGAGCTAAATATAGAACCCTTGTGCTTTGAAAAATAAACCTCAACAAATATTACTAATCATCAAAAGTGAGCGACAAATGTGATACAATTTACTGTATAGACTAAATATAGGTAGACATTCATTTGGATTGATAAGGCGGTAGCGTGCAAGTAGTGACCCATTGTGGAATGGGCATTGACATAGAGAATGGTATCTCGATTACTTATTCATCAATAGCGGATAATTCGGGATAGATCGTAAAGAACTCTAATAAGCTTTTTGCGTGATCCAAAGTTGTAAAAATGCGTTATTATTAGTGGTGAAGCCGCAATATTATCGTATTTCACTCCACTATTCAACTTCTGTTGGATTTCTATATAGCATGGATCCAACAACAAATTGCTCATGCAATTACGTCTCCTACGGGTTTTGATTTTTTATTAATTGCAGATGTTGCTTCTGACTGACTAGTACACTTCTCAGCTTCTTTTTTTCTGATGGCGAATTAAATGAATTCGCTCTGCTTTTGACATTCTCCATTCTTTATTTTTTTCGTCCTTTTCGACGCAGCTCCCTTTTTCTTGAAATCTCTTTATGTTCCTTTGATGCCTTCATTTCATTCACTAAAATATGAGATGACCGTCGTTAAGCACGCATGAAAGTAGCTTCTGATTAAGAACAACGCATCGGTATTTAATTTGGCCGCTCAGAAGACGACATTGACCTTCTTGGTCCAAGTTTCCAACAATTTCGCATTCCGCTCGGCTCAACTAGCCAATTAGATATCACCTGATGCATGTCAGCAACAGTAGCTCTCATCTTGTCCTGCCACCCTTCCTGCCTGCCGCTAGGAATTGTGTACCACTCGCTCTTTTTCTTGTGCAGTTCCTCCTTTATATTATCGTCCAGGCTCTTCGCACTTCTTCTAGGTCAACAACAGCATCAGGTATTGAGGCTTTAACATGTAAGGAGTAATCACTGAATTGTAGATCAGTTGTGCTTGTGCACGGCAGAGAAGTAATGTTCTCTACAAGTGCCTTGAGGCAAGGGTATAAATGCGTATATGCTTGCCTTGAAGCAGGGCAAGGCAAGAGTATAGCAGACAAATACGTATAAAAGGAGAGCGTGTTCGCTTACAGGATACCAATGTGCTTCTTGTCCTTGGCGGGTGATGTCCTCGTGAAAGACGATTCGGACCTTAGCGATTCGCAGTTGAACGATGAAGTGGGTCGAACGTGAAGAGTTCCCGATGCTGGTTGGTGCAAAAGTGACAACTACTTGTGCCAAGGCTCTGTCGGATCGATGACATTTCTCTACCCCCTCTCCATCCCTCTCCCTGTTGCAGTGTTATCCCTTCCGCGTTACTATTGTTGACTTTTTTTTAAAACCTTAATAAAAAACCTAAGCTCTTGTCTTGTTGCCAGGTTAAACGGCATCTAGACGAGCCTCAAAAGAGATGGGATTTACGGATCCTTCAGCGGCAAATTGAGGGCAAAGGGCAAACAAAGCGGGGCCTGAAACCTTTAAAACATCTCCTTCTAGCTGAAAAGGATCGTTGAGAGGTCTCCCAGCTTCGATCAGAGTTTCAGTAGCATCGATTTCACTTCGTCGGTCTCAATCTCCTACGCCTCTACAGACATTTATTCGGACCAGAACGCTTACTGTAAAATGAACAGGAAATAAACTGCTGGGCTGAATATCAGGAAGAACTAAATCGATTTTCATGGTAATAAATTAAATTGTTGAATCGCAGTTCTCAATTTCTTCTAGAGTGAAATTAAAAAAAAAAAAGAGGCTCTCGAAGCGCATTCTCCATTATCGCGTATATATTAAACAACTGTGAGAAGCGATGAAAAATTGAGTTCCGCATAGTCACTTGATTGTGGCATTATAACTGATTAACTTCGCACAATTCTGTTCCGACTTCCCAGCGATCAGCGAGATCAGTTGAAAAGCGCTCCATTCAATAAGGCTGTAACGGATGAGGGTTTATAATAGCAGGAAATGGAACTTAAACTGCCAAGAAACAGTTTAGCTTGAAGGATTCGAAGAGAGAAATCGGAGGTTCGGCGGTTACACTCCTAATTTTTAACACCTGAAGAAATTCTAAACAGTTAATTATAATCTAGGCTCCGAAATTGGAGCCGGAATTTCCATCACGTCCAATTTGAAGCGAAAGATGTGCACAAGTGGGAAATTCGTTTTTTTCGTAAAAGATAGCAACAGCACTCAAAAGGCTATTTTCTCAAATCATGGATGTATTGAATTTGGAGAACAAAACTTTAAGCTAATAGTCCGACATTTTGGAGTCTTTCACGTTCTGTCTCATATATCCTATTTCATTATCAACGCACGAATAACAAATTCGTGCTTAAGTAGGTGATTTTGCATTATTTAGTGCAATAAGTTGGTTATATCAAAGCAACGAGTTATATCAACTTCCAGTGAGGCAATCATTATAAACCTCTGTGCTTATACCGAATCGCTATTCTTCCATTTATGATAGTATATAACAAAAACAATGCCAAAAGAAAGCCTATGTTGAGCATTTAATTTTTTCGCATATTTTTCTATCATTGAACTGCTCATATGTACAATTTCCATCTCTTGGAAATATCTTCGATAATCGAATGAAAGGAATACGAGAAACGAATTTTGCAAGTGAGTGATCAACGAAGATTGTCGTTGCAAAAGTTAATGTTGCCCGTTGAGCATATTATCGCATGCGGATCTGCAGGCATCATTCTGCATTTACAACCGCAGTGTTTTTAACCACTCTTATAGTCTTCTGTTAACGGAAGCAACATTTAGCGTTCGTGCATTTTCCCGAGATGTTGTCACATTTATAATCGTTTGTCATATTTCAATATTAAATGTGCGCATATTTCGCCATCCTTGTTTGCAAAAAATTAGAAATTCTCAAACTTATATGTGAAAATATTGGTTGGAAAGCAATCGTTCTCACAATGCACATTTTCATCAATCGCTGAGGCAATAGAAGTGCTCCTCTCATAAAAATTATAAGCCATTCTTTATAACCAATTGTGAAATTGCAATGGACTTGACATTCTACCGAGAAATAATGCATTCATCGAGCATCATCGGTCATTGCATAGGGAACTATCGTTGGATGATGCGATTTAAAATAATCGATGTTGCAATTATTCGTTCTTCTTATGGGGAACTTTTCTGCTCTAAAAAATTTCCTTATAGGTCACTCATCGATTAAACACCCGACACTTTTCCCGCTGCAATAAATGCCCATTTCCCTCCTTCCTCCCCTTCTTATTTTACCTTTGCCCTTCCCCGCCCCCTGCCCAATATACTTTTCCCTCTGTCCTCCCTTCGGCTGCTCCCGCTAGCATCTCTTCAAAAGCTTTTTGGTCACTTCTTCATGAAACACATTTTTTTCTCGGCTTTGAAGATATGGAAGTCGACTTCGGTGAATTTTTTCCATTACTTTCAAGAAATTAATTAGGTGTGCAGGATTACTAGCAGCCTAACAATGCAGTTCTAATCCGAAATTGAGCACATTACAGCTGCCAATAATTGCTGCAATTTGAATTTTTCGAGCGCATTTTGTTTCTACGACTTTTTTCCGTCAATAACATAGTGGCATCCAATGTGCATTGTGCTAATGTGTCATATTGATATCCACGATTTTTTCTCTTCTAGTGCTTCGACACTTTTATTTTCATTTTGCAGGAGCCCATCTGCAACGCCTAAAGCATATATAAGAAATAAAAAGCATAAGTGAAATGCATTTAACTGCGCAGAAAAAAAGGAACATTGTGCTGCATCTATTCTATAATGCGAAATTTTCTTCCGTTCTATTAATGAGAATATAGTCGGAGATTAGAACATAGCGGAAACAAGATCCACGAATTATTCGGCGAATGCGAGCCCAAAGAGCAGATATTCGCAATCCATTATGTAGAAAGCAAATTATTTATTTATTTTCTTGATCAGGAATACATTACTCATACAGACAATTATTAAGATCCGAATTTAAAAAGATCACTTTAGTTGTGTTTCTTTGACTGCTTCTTGCTCTTATTTGTGGCTTGAGTTGTTGACTGACTGGTGATTCCCTCTAGGTTGGCATCTTCTCCTATCGCTTCTGATTCGGTTGCTGCAAATAAATCGATACAACTCGAAAAGAATGCATTTATGGCAACATATTTATATATTTTTACTATGCAACTTTCATCGTTAAAAATCTCGGTATTCTACGCTGTTTCTGCATAAATATTACCTGCAATTAGTGTTTGCTAGCGAGATATTATTTGGAAAGCTTGAACACAGGTCTTTTTAGAGGTGTCACAAAGTGAACGAGGTGTATTACTGCTTCTAAATACCGCAGACTTTTAATATTAGAGCATTTTTTTTCTGGCCATTCATTATCTCAAACGTTACTATTGAAATAGCATCGTAATTATTCCACTTTTTGAGCATATCTAGCTATATTGCGGCGAATAACAGTTATAGGTTTCCTTAAATCATTGTGTTCTTTAAAATCATCACTGCACACGGAATATAATACTTTATGGACGACATTTCCATTGAATAGGCCTAGTTTGCCCACACTATCAACTTCGTGTCGAAATAATTCATAATTAAATATTTTTAAAACTTCATCATTGACTAAAATGGCATCAACAACAATGAAAATGATCAAAGAATGGCGAAATAAGAAAATTTGACCTATTTGAGGATAAAATATTTCCCGACTGCAAAAGCAGTTCTGAATTCGTGAAGCAAACATTCACATAAATTAATTCATTGGGGAATGTCGAAATTCTACCTTTTATATTAATTGAGAAAATACTCCCATATCCATATTCATTAACAATAAAGTCGTCTTTTAGCGAAAGAAAATACTCTATGCTTCTCATCGTCTTTGTTTGTTTCATCGCTTCATTTACCTTCTGCTTCCTTTTCTCTTTCACTATTCGCTTCTCCTTCTACGATACTTCCTTCCATGATTTCTTGAGGCTCATCACCGATGTTTTCTATAAGGAAAATAAAAGAATTGATCAATTCTTTCGATAATCACTGCAGAGCAACAGTGGTGAAAAACGTCTCAGAAAAAGCATCTGAACATATCAAAAATTGTGATGAATAATTGAATCGATCAACCAAGTACTTTGAGGTGTGCACTGATGATGCTGAAATAACTTGCGGAGATATGTGGGCAAAAAAAGTTCAATGGAAATCATTACAAATAATGAGGATTGCATCTAAAACATCAGAAGACTCTACAGTTATTGTATACAAGGAAAGGGTACGAATTGGCTGGTTATGGTTGCCTACTCAAGCCGCTTCAAGCTGAAAGCTAGTGCACCATATTCCATAACAACACTTCAGGTTTAACGAATGCATTCGGTTCTTCAAAACGTAGATTAGCTTGACGATAATAACAAGAGATTGAAAAGTGTCTGACGATAGGTATCTGTTGAAAAACGTGCATGAAAAAGGTTTCTATCTATAAAGAATTGAGCTTCCTGAGAAAATTTCTAGATTTCTAACGAATTCATCAAAGTACCGCAGATTGTCATCGCAGCCAGTTCTCATTCTTAAGAAGTTTCTTTTCAACATTAGATTCTTTCCACAACTCTCGGTGTTGCTAGCTGATAGCTCATTGTTTATAACAGAAATGACAAACGTTCAGCAAGTGCATCAGTAGTTGCCTCAAGCTCATGCTCATTAGCTGGAGCTTCACCGCTCATTTCATCAGGTTCGTCTCGAACATCAGCGATGGTATCGACTTCTGTCTTTTGCTGGTCTAAAAATTATTGCTGTTTGATTTTTGTAGGTAGCCACTGAGAGGAACTGTATAATTTTAGGCCATCACAACAGATGATTGCAAGGTGGTACGCAAATGGAGCTGAAAACCTAAGTTTTGCAACGATTCTCGGAAATCCATATCTTCAGTTAAAGCTAAGAGTATTTCACTGGGAATGTATGACATATTTACTTGAAGAATATCATTAAAGTTGAACAGAACATCAACGATTTGAATCTTCTTTATTTGAATCTCATTTATATATCGCTAATGCATACAAATAGTCAAATTAAAATTAGTTGCTCAAATACGTGGAAAACATGTCAGTGGAGTTAGCATGATGCGGTCTTTCACATATGCGCACAAAAATCCGCTTCTCAAAAAAAGTCATCGCTAACAGAAATTCACAAAGGGAAGTTCGGCTTCAAAACTTTAGGATGCCTTTAATTGCCAATAACTCTTATTGTATCCTGTTTTTGGCAAGAAAATCGAGTGAGGGAAGTGACTGCTTGGCGTTGACTTTTCTTGTTTATTTTTATATTTTATTCTGCACTCATAGTTCTTAAATAATCTCATGTCAATTAACGGTGGATTTAAATAATTTCATTCAGAAAACTTCCTTATCAACGCATTTGAAAGGAAACGAATCTGTTTAAATTTTGAGGAAATTTTTGAGAAAGGTAGTTCAACAAAATTCACTTTTTGAATTTGTTGCGTGTTTTTCTTCTAATTTGCCAAATGAGGGACTCTAAGAAATTTATATATTAGCTCGAAACGACGAATATTTATGGTAGTTCTTTCGACAGCGCACATAAATATATCGGTCCATTAGAGCTTTAATAAAAGAAAAGGTAAAGAGCAAAAAATTTGTTTCGATGTCAACAATTTGAAACATCTCATAGGAGAATCAGACGAATATGCTTCGAGAATGAGCTGCGTAGCTGTTGTTCTCTATATGACAAACAGTGACGAGTGTATAGCATCATACACTAATCATGTGATGGATATTTCAGAGACTCTCACGAAGTAAATCACTCAATGTTTAAGAAAGACGTTTCGAGAGTCATATAGCAATACCATTTTATTGAGCATAGCAGTAACACTGACGAAGCTTAGAGTGATTTAAATCTCAAGATGGAACGTACGTTGAAATCGATTTGAATGAAGGGAGGGCAATATGAATGTCGCTGAAATAAAATAGCAACTTGCAGGAAATATTTGATGAGCACTCACCGAACTGGACATCGCGATCTGTACTGTGCTGTTCAGGGGTTTCGTCAGTTGAATCTACCTGCGTGATATTCGAATCAGCTTCAGAAACTCGTTCGGATAGAGCATCACTTTCATCTGTAACTGAGTTGCAAGATACACGGATAGATAAACTTTTTGATGCATTAGGGAATAAATGATCCGATGATGCTTTCATCCAAACTTCGAAAAATTCAAATGGACAGTCCTCTCCCACAAGTACTCACCTCCGAGAGGGTCAGTAGAAATTATGAGAGAAGAAACTGCTAAAGGTCAAGTTTTTAGGGAAACATTCACACTCAGTTGACAGAGGAGCAGAGGACAGAGAGCTAAGAATTTAAAATTTTGAAGAAGACCTATGCTGTTGCAATAAACTTTCGTTCCATCCGACGTGATTTAAGTTCTATTTGAATAGTCACAAACTGTGGTCGGGAATGGCTATTCGAGAATTTGTGCGAAGTGGATCACAAAAGTTTACTAGATTAGGTGGGTGGCGATGTATGTACGAATGAGATCATATTTGATAAGATAAGGATGTACTGCCTACAAAAGATGAAAGATGAATACGCAAAATATTTTGATTCTTGCACTCGATGCTTTTTATAAATCGCACATGAATATGTTAATATAAATATGAACATAAATAAATTAATAGATAAATAAATAAATACGTGTGCAGAAGATGTCGTATCTTTGCAATACAACATATTAAATTAATATCTCTGCAATCACATATCATTTTTCACATGAGCGCACACTTACATATATTGTATATTCGTAGGAGTTGTACATATACATGAAATTTAGATATGCGTATTGAAGTTTTCGAAATTTTGCATTCTAAACTATATTTCACATCTTCTATAGGAAATATTTCCTTTGTGAGGGGTCATCATGAGCAAAACCTTCAAGAGCTATACGGTGCATCAAATCTTTGCATTAAACATCTCCATGGGGAATTATCCAATATTTGAATCAAACGATGATGCTGAAAGCTTTTTAGAGAAATAAAAAATCCTCGAAAATGTGCGAATGTGATTTTCATTGATATAATATTACACACTCATTGCATTTTCTCAATGCTTCGCTCATGATGAATAAAATATATTCGGAGGCGTAAACGAAATTGTCAAAGATTTTCAACTTTCATTATAATCCCAATTGTTTTCATCAAAAGCAAGAAATCGGACGCGGTGATCACTCACCCACTAAGACACGTAAAACACTGAAATACTGATAGGTTAATTAATTTCATTCCATCAAGGAAATCCTCTGGAACTATTCGACCAATTTAAAACAGCCTTAAGAATAGGCTTATATGAGCGTTGCTTTTGCGAAAATGAAAGCCAAGATGCTATAGTTGCCTTTCACAATTCAGATAACCCACACCAATTCGAGCACTGAAATTAAAAAGGTACCAAAAAAACAACCGGTGTGGACGATTAATTGCACTCGTATGCATATTTGCATGCAAATATTTGCAATGCAAATATTCGTACCCTTAACCAAAATGTCCTTGCTGTGCATTTGAATGTTTTCTGAAGCTCTACGTCGCCGAGTTCGGCTAAAATGTAATCACCGCGTTGATTAGACCTGCAGAGAATTTGTGGTGCTGCAAAGAAATTGCAGTTCGTCGAAAAAAATTGGAATTCAAAAGATGGAACGATCGAATAAATGGACAGGCACATGAGGATTTGCAATACGCAATGACCTTAGCTTGATCCTTCACGGAAGTTTGCAAACAAATCTAAAATCGCATCAGAGGAGCTGGCACAATGCAAACTTTTGTATTCTCTTTCATCAGAGCAGCAGGTGTTGCAAGCTGTCAGCAAGTGATAAATGATCGTCAGTGATGCAACATATTTGGAGCTATCTAAATACTCCTGTTATTCTATGGGAGATCGATTGTAAAGCCCGACTGCAAAACAAAATTTGCGAAACGCCCTATGAAGACATCATATTCGATCTTGTTTGTCATGTCTGCTCATGTCTGTGCACCCGGCTTCTCGTCTGCCATTTGCCTGTCAGCTGCTTTCAACTCCGGAAACATTAGAGTTGGAACTCCACGAAATGTTAGCTGAAATCCGCGCTGGATGCTGACATTGTATATGCCTTTCATGTCAAGTGATCGATTTTTCAAGCAATTCAACCAATAGGAAGCATTAAAATGCCCCTAAAATTTACGTCCGTTTTGCACCTGTCGCCTTGCGTTTTTAGCCAATTGGAACACAAACAGCAATTTTCAAAGGCGGTCGAATGAGTTGAAATATAAATGGCTTGCTGCATCCATGAAGCTGGCTGGCACATTGTTGGTGATTACAACAAGCATTTCGTGACAGCCCGTTTGATGGAAAAAACTGTTTGGTATGTCAGCTTATTTCCACTTGTTTCAACCAAAATATCGATAAAATGCGAGCCCAACATCCATGAAGTTCCATGCAAACTATCAGAATATGCAAGCAAATTTTTGAGTCTGATTAGAATTTTTTAATCTTTTCCGCAGTTAATGAATTAAGAGGAAAGAAGCCTCCAGTTCCTAATATTCCTCGTGAGTGTGAAACTGCCAAGGTGGATTGAAGTGGGCAACGAAGGTGAACTAAGTGTACGAACAAGCATATGAAAGAATGATTGCAAGCATGGAGGAGATGGCTCACCACTAGTAGCACTTGTCGATTCTTGCATCGATGGGTCTGATGTTGTTTCCGTTGCATTGTTTTCCTCGTCCTTCCGAGCTGTTACTCCTGATTCATCGAGGTTTCCGACTGGTGTTACGGTACCACTACTGTCTAAACGAAACGTCCCAATTATAGGATAGATCGATTATTTTGACCTGTCTGTTAACTTTTATGCTCCGACGCACCAAAAATTACTTTATATTGCAAGTGAAGGTGCTCTATATTGATTCAGCTTATATATTTAGTTTACGCATTTAGATTACGTTCAGCTAACACAGTTAACGGTTTAGCTAACATATTCACTTCTGCCATCTCTACTAGCACATAACCCTAACTGGCATAAATTCCCTTGTTATTTGTCGTTATGGTATTTATTGAGGAGGAAGTTGGCATGTTGAGGTGTTCGTGCTGCTGTGGACAAGACTATTTACAACGAATCGCGATTGAGCAGTATGATAATAACGAAGCGGAAAAGTGACATTATTTAAAATTTAATAAATTCTACTTGTGGAGGCGTTGTTAAATGCTGAGGAAGCTTCACTATTATATGACAATCATAGAGTTCGAAATTAGAATTGAGATCTCATTATTTTATTTTTTTCTGAAATATCTTTCAATTCTTCTCATCAAAGCATTCGAGCATACAAACAACTCACCGCACTTCCTGATTACTGTATGCATAATTTGCAATTGTTTAGAGTCGTTGTATGTGTGAAAGGAAATGAATTCTGTGAAAAGAGTACGGATATCAAAGAGGAACCTTTAACGTGTTCAGCCACTTCATGCGTCTTCTTTGCCTTTGCAGCTTTTGATGGCGGGCTTGCAATCGGCTGCAAAATATCAACACCTTCGAGTGCATTCAATCAACCTTATATCTCACTATATTCTCAAATCTCAAACTTTTAAAGCATTCTTTCTAACTGGCAGGTTGTCTTCATTGCACAAACGTAAACATTTAGATAAGACAAGGCACAGAGAGACAACGTGCATCAGAAGGAAACCATAGCTTCACAGCTACCGTTCCTCAAATGGCTAAGCGCTGAATGGAATTCCTCGAGCATCCTCCAGTCTTCGTCTTATAACTTCACCTTGCCACAAGGGCAATCAACTAAATTTGCAGTCTTATTCAGCCGAAGATTGCAAAAAAACGTCCAATGAATAACTTCGATACATGGCGAAACAGGGACTCGACTTTTTTACATCTAAAGGTCGCCACATGACCTTCAAATCCCGTAGTTTTTTTAGCTGCATTGCTCGTCGAGGAACGTAATGATTGATGTAATAGTAGTCTGTGAAAGTGGGTGCAGGTTACGAATTAAGAAGAGAGAACAAGACACACCAATACCAAAGTAATATACGGAGGGAATCGTCAGTTAAATTTCTAGCGCATAGGCCGTTACCCAACAGGAATAGGAAGTCTCTCAAGTCGAACAAAAAAAGAGTTACACTCATTCTCCATAGTGAAAATAGATGCATGATGTGGTGCTAGTCACTAGGCTGATTGAAAATTAATTAAATGGCATTCCTCAATATGGAATTAATAAAGTAAACTTCAGTTGTTTTCAGCATTACATCCAATGTTCATTCAAACATTCACCCTAATGATACTGCGTAAATAAACAACGCTCCGCCGTTAACAACAAGTCATCCAAAATTGCAAATTGCACTCTCCATGTCTTGCAGCATAGATGTCTCGCATATTATTGTAAAGCTTTGCTGGCCTGTTTTCGATTACTGCAGCCTCATGTAGACTCCTTATCTCGTTTCTGAATTTGTACTGCTTGAAGATGTTCATGAATATTATGCTTGTATTGCGTTCCCTAAAGTCTGCCTCAATCCCTATCAACCTGACTGAAATAAGACGCTGAAAATCTTTAACTTAGAATCATTGAAATATGAGAGACGTAAATTTGACTTGATCCCCCGTTTCAAGACTGTGTGTAGTTTTTCTGACATTTTGCTCTCCACACTTTTTGAGAAGATCTTTGAACGTGAATGACATGGAGGTGAGCATCAACTACCTAGAAAGATTTCTGCCACAAACAGTATTTCGATTAGCTTTCATACCAATCTTCACGTGTTCTCTTGACTCACCCTTTATAATTATTTAACAGAAATGCAAGCAAACATATGATAGTACCGCGCCAAGGGTTCAGGATTTGCGTCACCACTGTTTCGGTGAGAGGGCGAACTAGATGACTCGGTTTGCCGTGCTGGCAGTCATCTGGCACTCATGGTAAACGTAAGAAACCATGGAATCGTTAACCGCAGTTAGTTACTGAGCATCTTGGCAGATTATTTTGACGCACGATGGAAGACTCCTTTATCAAACTAAAAATTGTTCAATCATGAAGCATTACCCTTTTCACCATATGGGCGAATTCGTTGACATTTCGATTTCAATGAGTGCTCGTTGAAAGCTGAAAAAAAAAAAACGAACTTTTTGCTCTGACTGCGGTTGCTTTCGTTTCGGTGGCGTTCTATTGCTTCCAATCATGGCAGCTTTTGCTTTCTCGGGCAATATTTTAGCTTGCTTAGCCTTCACCTCCTCCTTTAGTTTCCTCTCATCATTACCGTCATCTGAGTCAATCGCTTTCTCCTGAAGTATGTTATTCTTTGCACTGAACTGTCATGGAAAAAATTTTGGTAACATACATTTTGGAAATTCTCATTCCAATCTATTCGAATGCATCTCATAGCAGATGAACTATGAGAAACAGTTTCAGACGGTGTATCTGTCGCTGAGAATGATGTGGCTAGTGTCGAGCATCCTGATGTATTATTTTCTTATTTGAATGCTTTGAAATACTAGAAAATCGGCCCTTTGAATAAATTTCATTGTTATCATTAATGCGAGACATGCGATGAAGCTTAAAACTTCGCCAAGCACTAGAAATCTTCAAGAAGCGCAGAGACTGCGCATAACTTTTATCCTCATTTCTTATTCAGTGTTTTCCTTCAAACTGATATATTCACTTTTGTTACCATTGTTCGCATACGCACATTGAAATCCAATGCTTAGCGACATCAATTTCAAAGAAATGAGCCATGTTCTATGGCCAATCAACAAAGCGAACAATGCAGCTTGCATATTAAAATTCGTGACTGCACAAACAAGCGGAAATTGGTTTTGATCCTGTTGATCGCTATGATCCGAATATATTAATCTGAAATGAGCTTTTTATGCGATTGCGTCATGAAGACTCCACTGCATAACAATCTGATGGCTGATGTTGAGTAGAAACCTTCATCATTAAAAAAAGCGAATTCATTTAACCGCTGAAACAATTCTAAACGATAAACTCAACGGTCTTCTCGACTAAACGGGAATCTTTCAATTTTTAGTCTTCTCGTTCGAAGTTTTACATGAGGCTGTCGTTTGATCTCTGAGATCAGTTTGAGATTTTGGATAAACTGATATACTATGAAAAGTCAAACGCTTACAATAAAAGAACATCTCGTTGAGTTGCAAGTGATGCATTTTAGTTTAAGGTGAGTTAGTGCGGTGTCTGAATTAGTGAGAATGCGGCAATTACTCTACTGGTGCATTTATGCGATTGGCGCGTGCCAATTAGATGCCACTGAAATCAACGCAATGAAACTCCTCTAAGCCCTATCTCTGCTTTTATCACATCCATCAAAATGGGGACTATTTAACGGACGCCGGATTTTTGCTTTCAATTTACAGTGCTATGAAAGCTGATCATCAACTAAATGAATAGGGCAACGACATGTGAAGACCCACTGGTGCTGCCGGTAACGACAACAACGACGAATATAAATACGCAAGCAAGTAGCAGTGTTGAATGCTCTAAAGCAGAGTACTTTGATCTCTCAGTGAACATAGGGAATTCAACTTATCGATCTGCTATTTCTGTGTAATTACTAGAACTCAAAAGTTGGCACTGAAAAAAATATGAGGATATTAGAGACAGAAGCTTTCATTTGAATAAACAGAAAGAAATGAGAACATAAATAAGCCAGACATATAGGATATTGTGTCATATGCATACAATGCGAGATAGGGAAAACAAAATATGCGGAAATATGAATATTCGACTGCGAGATATAAGGCTATGACTTTCTGTCGATGTACAAAGAAGTGGGCACAGCAAGGACATGATCATAGGAAAATGGATCAGTAGTTAGTAACTTTGAGTAGTCTTGATTCTATCGTGAAAGATAAATGGCAGTGCAGGTTTGTTAACAGGGAAGCAACCCTCCTTCCCCCCGCTCCCCCAATGCTGTGACCTTCCCCCGTACCTCCCTTGCACGGAATAAATTTGCTTTTCTTTTCTCAGGTCAAACAGATAAGACTCTCTTCCCTATATTTCGGCATGCCTACAACCTTCCTGATAGCTTTTAAGCTAATGGAGTTTTTTCTTAACAGGATCAAACCGATCTTTGTACGTTATAAGCCAAACAAAGACTGATCGAGGCTTCCGAGGCTTCTGAGAATTTTCTTAACAATCTTCAAATAAAAATATATTTTTTCGAATCGCAAATGTTTTTCAAGTTGCCACAATTAATAGAACACAATATACTTTTCGAATGCAAGAAGCTTTCATCCAGCTATTGCTTCATACTGTGTCTGCAAAGCTATAACTGTAGCTATCTGTCTGAAATGGGTCGATGCAGACGGCTCAAAAGTTTCTACATGTTGCGCAGTGAGCGGTTTCTAGCGAAAAAGAGAGTAGCCTTGAGCTGCAATGCATAAAAATTCAAAAAATCAAAAAAAAGCTCAAAAAGAAACAGAAATCCCATCACCTCCTTTTACACCTTCAATGTGTTACCGGAGCCGCAGTTCACAGTGAGTCGAAGAGAAATGGTACTAGCACTCTGTCGCGACTTTCTGAGGTATTTTACTTTTTTCTCTATTTTTTGCTCAGAGATTTCACAAACTATTCTGTAGTTTAAATATTACAGTTTTTTTAGTACGGAGCAATAAATACAAACAAATCTGTTTAATTCTAAGCTATAAGTTGGATGTGTGAAGAGTGGAATAATAAAACATCCAATCTCTATTTCCTCCACTACAAAAAAGTCAAGGAATAAACATATTTTACCTACGTCGTGCAGCCGTGTTATCAGAGTATGGTAGATTTATGAGTTCAACTTATGCTCGGATATTGCAGGTTAGTGAAAACAACGTTCTACCATTTCAATACTTAGATTTCTAGGAACCGCCCAGGTTTAATTAAAACTTGTGGCCCCAAAATTATTTACTACAGTACCGTGACACTGAGATAGGAATCGCATCAACACTAGTGAAGATAAAACAGCTTCAGCTTGGCGTTGAAAATCAGCTTATCCGATCGTCAAATATTTCTCTTCATGAGGTTCTCAACCTCCTCTTTGAGTGGTTCAGCTTTCCAATGCTGATGTATTTGTGACATTAAACCACCTCTACAAATAGCTTTTATATTTCACCACTGGTCTAGTTTCTACTCTAAATAGGAGTCGTAATTGACTTGATTCTCTTTATCATATTCCGTAACTTTTTACATCAACCTCACATAGTGCACCGCTAGGAAATGCTTCAGAAATGCTCTATTAAATTCTGTGCACAGTAAAATTGTTGGGACTCAAGCGACAAAGAAGCGCGCCCATGGCACAGCGTCTCTACGGAAACGGACGGTCGCTGGTTCGGAACCGTTGCGGCAATTGCTCTAACTCATCATTATGTATCGGTTAGGTTGGCACCAAAGTTTGTGCCAGACTAAAGTGGCTTTATCGGTATTCGATAGTTCAAAAACTCTTATGGGAATGCCAACAGCTATAATCCTAGCAATCGCGTATGTATTAAATGAATTAATTCTTGAATTGAAATAAGCGTGTTTATTTTTTTCATAAATAGTTTCATATCCATCATGCAGCTTATTCCTCAAAGGTTCATCACCTGTTATAGGAAGGAACGAAGGACAAACATGAACAGTTAACTCTCAACGTTAAGTATTTGCTGATAGCATACGATAAACCCATATAGTTTGTAAGCATCCCTAATGCTTATGCTCTTTTCTGAATCTACACGCGTTATGCCCTGTTAGTTATGAAAACTCACCGAATCACTGCAGAAGAGTTAGCGTTTATTTTAAAACTCGTATACGAGCATATTCAACTAGCACAGTAAGAATTACTTTGGCTTTAAAGATGGTCTGTTGAAGGAATGTTGGCAATAAAAGATTTTCGCATTAAATGCTAATGTAGATGGTGGATGCAGTTTGCTGATCAGCAGTAATGCTGCAAGGTATACAGTGTTACAATTAGTTAGTGCTAGCAACATCGTAGCTCATGGATGGATCAGCGATGCGTTATGGTGACAGCAATAAGCATAAAATCATCCAGAAAGGGTAACTCGAAGGAAGTCGTCAATCTTAAACGATGTCGTTACATGGACAGCATTAATATGTGAGAGTTTGCAATGCTCATAAATCATACCTTCATATAGCTGTAGAACTCAAGGCAATCTCTCAGTTATATACTCAGATTGATGTAGGTTTCCGCATATACGCCCGCTTTTGTATGCCCCATCTCCTATTATATGCTCAGATTGATGTAGGTTTCCCCATATACGCCCGCTTTTGTATGCCCCATCTCCTAATCTTCCTAAACCGAAAGTGGATCGTTAGCAAGACGACATTTTAGGTTCATATTGAAATAACTAGCACACAATGCAGGAATGTCCTTTCTTGTGCATCGAATATTATTAAAAGATGGAGACGGCAATATAGCCAGACGTGAATTGCATGTAGGATGTTGCATTCAACATTCGTTCTCATTGAGAACGACCCCTTACTTCGGTATGTCCAGCTTCGTTTTCTCCTTGTGCTGCCAATTTCATTTGCTCTAGCGCATGTTGCGCATCACGCTCGGTCACATATCGACGAATTTCGTGCCTGCAAACAATTTCATAGGGTCACTCTGTGACATTAGGCACGCTCCCTCGTTGTAATCATAGTGGGCAATGCTGACCTTTTCTAACACCCTTTATTAGGTGCTTCTTATGTAGCATAAAAGCGTTCAGTAGATTCCAGCAAAACTGCATTCATTTATAACCGGCAGGCACATTCAACTGTCATAATATGCTTCAAATAAAATATCCTTGCAGATTCTTTTGATTTAAACAATGGTACTTTTATCAGTAAGAATTTTATTTTAAATCTTGGAAGAAACCTTCATGAAACTGTGCAAGCACTACCTGAAATCGACGATTTCACCGGGACTCAGATCGCCAGAGTCATCAGCATCGACTTTCTCGAAGAACTGTCGAGTATTGGACCGATCGACCTTGTATTTTTGCTCAATCACATCTTCCAATTCATCCAAGGTGACCGTTTTGTCTCTGTTCGTATCGAATTCCTGATAAATGCTGATGAATGTTTTAGGAAATCAGGATCGCAAGATCAGGACATGCCGCTCCCATTTTCGGACTTATTTCAATTTGAATTTCAGTGTAAACTATCAGAATTGAATGAGACGTTGCTTCTACCTCACCTTCACCCTAAGGGTCACTAGGTAATGTTGGTTTGAGGCACCTATCTATGCTCTTGTGCCAAATCCCCATTTTTTTCTGTTGGTCTCCTGCCTTTCTGTCTTTCTTCATCCCCTCCACCTCCTTGTACAGCTGGTTACCAAAGGTTTTCTCGCCCGAAAGCCCTTCTTCGCCTTTTTCATCATCGCAACCCGTTGCTGATTCTTTGACAGAACGCCGCGAAGACTCTATTAGAGTCGTTCCCGACTGTTCGCTATGCGCACCGTCCCAGCAAAGTTGCCCTTGGACAGCCTATGCCCCCGGCAACAGCCACCTTCAGCTTGACTTCTTTTCGGTCTCTCTACCACCAACTCCACCCATCTCATGGGATCCTTCCTAACCCAAAATCGTCCCCTTAGTCAATGCGATCGAATGTTTCCTAAAATGCCATAGATTTAACTGTCATACAATTAAGAGCTTTTGCCTACAGGGGTCGCATGAGCCAATAAACGAATTTTCAGTTCGCTGCATCAATTTTCGCGTCAACGAAAACCTTCTATTTCGCCACTTCTACCAAACGTTCAATTGAACCACCTATAGACGAAAAAATCGAATTTTAAAGTCAAAAGTTTGTCCAGGTAAACTTGGTTTCAAGCGTCGTCAGGACAAGGCATCATTTGTGCACTGAAAACTGCTTTCATTTCAACACTTTTGCGAATTCCCCGTTCCAAGTCCTCCGAGCCGTTCCATCAATAACATTGGTTCCCGTTCCATTTGATAATTTTTTGACAATTTGTGTTATTGAGAAAGAAATAATTTCGACACCGTTTCAAAGCAATATTTCAAATCTGAGAAACAGTCTAATGAGCAAATCCATGAACGCCATAGAGACCTCCAGCCGAATGTGTAGTACAGTCTTTCCTTTTATTTTATTGTCTAGCCTCCTGCTGTTCACTTTCTCTGAATTTTTCATTATGAGAGGTAAGCTATGAGTGCGTTAGAAGTCCTTTGCTCAAGTAGATATGTCCCAAGGAACTTGATATCCTCTAAAAATTGTTAAGACAATATCTTCATTTTTCAAGAAACAGTCTATGAGCCTCATCGTGTTTGCGTAAGGTGGAAGACCATTCGGCAGGCCGGACGGGCATGTCTAAAGATCATCTCCTAAATGCTCCCTACCTTCCATCATATTTACATGAAAATGAGCTCAAAAGATAAACTTTACAACTTTGTTGTGAGTGAGGAATCTCAAAATTTCCTACTTAAGATTTTTAGGAGCACTGCAAAAGAAAATATTTTTGGTCAGCAAAATAAATCAGCAGTTCAATATTAATGTTGGCAAACGAACAAAATGTGGTGAGGAGTACCTGAAAATATGATTTACCAAAATTGAACAACGTCTTATACTATTATAAGCACATTTGAACAGTGTGAATTGCTTCAAAACATGATTTGTTGCATCCTCTGGCAGCTGATTTATTTTAAGCGATGACTGAAATTCAACGGAGACGAACCCGGAAGTGGTCGGTGGCAAATTTGATTGCGCTTAGACGAACGAGTCTAAGGAAATCGGCCAGTTCGACTTTATCTAGCCGTCCACTTTTATCCTGCAAACGATTGGGCTTTGAAACAGTGGTGACGCTATTGAATCACTTCACTAATAACGCCGTTTAACGCATTTCTTGCGAACCGAGTGCCTAAATTTTGCATGAGCTAATTGACGCTTCCTCACTAAAGAATATAACACTGCAGTGTTATATCATCACGAAACGACAGAATCTTTCAAAGCGTTACCCAATACCAACTTACTAACATCTTATTTGCGTAAGACGCATGCTTGCTTTCGCTTAAAAGAAGCCTCCATTTCGAGTGCTACAAAGATGCCAGAAAAGACTTTCATCGTTTCCAATTGAACAACTCGGCAGTAAGAACTTTTGCAGCTGTGAATAATTTTCATTCCGTAGTACATTTTAAATAGAGACCAGAGAGGGTGTTGAAAGGATATTTAATTCCCACCTGATCGGCAACATTAAATAAGTTGTACGTCTCTTTGGAGTCCATATCATCTTGCCTTCGAGCCATAGCAACTGCTTCCGAATTGCTCACCAAGCCATCTCCATCCGTATCAATCTCCTAAACAATTCTAATCATAAGTTAAATCCAATTCACTAAATAAGCCCTAGAAATGATCCAGAAGGTTGCTTAGATCTATAGTTGTACCCGTCAATTATCTCAACTGTTTGTGTTCTGTTTACTTGTAATTCATCTCAGTCAAATTCACCATTCAGCGGTTTATTATCTTCTTTCGAGTAGATATCCATTGAAAATACGCCTACTCACTTGCTCCTTTATACCATTTCCGTATTTCGATATCCCGAGCATGTTACTGTTACAAATAACGGACGATAAAATAGGGGCATTTGCGTGAACAATGACTAAAACTGTTGGATGAAAGAGTATCAAAACTTTCAAATTAATCTTTAAGCAATAATCAAAGCACTCATGGGAAGCCATGAAAAACTTTGTCCCTACTGAAGAGATAGACGAATGCCAGAGAAACGGACGCATATTGCGCTTTTGCATGCTGCTGGTCGTCTGACCAATCCGGCAATTTCTAAATAGAGAATAAAATTAGCAGAATAGCGTCCCCATACTTTAATTAATTCTACCATGCCTATAAATGTTTCACAAAAGTTTCGCTTTTTTGTAGCCCTTATGTGAAAAATAGGAACCCTATTGGTGTTAAACTCGATCAACAGGTTTCAGATATTCTTAGTTGCTTTCGAATTTGATGGATAAGGCGAGGTTCAAACATCTGTAACTATGATGTACATTAGAGCGAACAAACTTTGTAGTCCTGCTTCATTAGCTCCTAAGCTGAAGTTGCCGAATAAGCTGAGAGGTACACCACATGTACACGCCTAGAACGCTGCTAGAATGCACTTGTGCAAAATAAAAATCAAAGATGTGCATAAAATGCGATCAATGTCGAGCGCGTAAAACCATTGCCTATGCTTGATGACTAAAAAACTCGAATGAGATTTTCATCATTTTAAAGGCTAGAAAATTCATTCAGTCTTCTTCTGTTGCAATGTGAATAATATGCTTCAAAACAGCACCTGCATAGCTTCCATAGCATTCTTGACAGCTTTATTGCGAATAACGGAGCGAAAGCCGGCAAATTCCACAGCATCCAGCTGTCCATCTTCGTTCTCGTCGGCTTGTGCAAAGAATGGACCAAGTATTTTCTCATCGAAGCCATAGTGATCGAACGCAATTCGTTTAGCTTCATCCATCGTTAGTGTGCCGGAGCCGTCGCGGTCGACAACCTTAAGCTAAGCAACAGTTCCATTCCGATTCGTTAGCCACTTCAATTTAAGTTAATTTCTATTCAAACTGAGCGTTCTCTTTCGAGCTAAAGACCATATTTTCCAAATTTCATGTGGCCAAGACGAAAAATGGCGCGGACTTAAGGACAAAAATGTAACCAAAGATCACAATTTTCTGCACCAAATTCTACACAATTTACTGACCTTTGCAACTTATAGCACAATATTATTACTTCACTTCTGCAAGAAAGTGTAATTTAAAGTGATCGTTTCTTCAAACGACTGAGTTGCATACTGTGCCGAAAAGTGGAAGTATACGAGTATGAGAGCTTCTCTGGTGATATAATGGATAGAGATATAAAATCTCAATGCAGTAATCTAAATAATTCGTTAGCAGACTTCAGCTGGCTACTATTAGGAACGTTAAAATGAGGCGTGGAAGGGAGGTATTTGAAACGCCCAGCGAATATTTTTTTTAAAGTAAATATTTGGGAAATGCAAAATTCAACGAGTGAAGTTGATCAAAGGCGAAGCGAATTACTTTCAGTGCTTTCTTTGAAGTATCAACGGCCCTCGCTCTTACGATCCTCTCGAAGTCGGCGAATTCTGGTGCATTCAGTTCACCGTCGTTGTTGTCATCCACCGAAGCAAGCATCTCGCTGACGTCGCCTGAACCAATGCCCTCTTGTTCAAATGCGATCTGTTGAGCCTCCTTCAGATCGATGTGTCCATCTTCGTTTTTGTCTGCTGTCTGAGGAGTTCACACAGATCAACTGGTTATGTATTTAAATGCCCCTCTAGGTACGCAGTTCTATTGTTGCTGAACGCAAATTTACATGTACACTTTCTTCAGTTGTATATTGTATTTGCTTCGGCAGGTATTCTAGTGATTCTATTTTTTCGCATTCCCCGAGAAGGAGCTCATAATGGAGACATGGCATTCAGTTTTCGTTGTTTCATTTTTTCAACTAATCCCATAATGAGAACTACAAATACAATGCAGCCACAGCCATAATATAGCTGTTAACTACGACTGTAATGCAGCTGCAGACATATGACCATGCTATCCATCTAGATGTATAAATAAGAGAGTTCACATGCTTCATGTCTGTAGCAGTTATTAAGTCCTCAGCGGAAGTTAAAACATTGCTTTTTTCGCGCACTCATTGGAGCCACCTGTGGTGATGTGGGACAAAAGAAAAATCGTCATCCATTAAGGATGAGGCAAGAAGGATATTCCAAACACCCGTTTTAAATACTACTGCCAAATGGAAGAGTAATCCTCAATTGCAGTTGCGTCAAGTGATGCGGTTCATTTTCCATCTCATTTCCCGATGTTACTGCCTCATATCATATAACTATGCAAGATTTCGGTGTTATCACCCAGAACAATCATCGAATTTGAACGTATCCGAAGAGTCTATAAAGTAGATTTGCATTCGGAAAGCCGTTGCAGTTTCTCACAACATCCGGATACGCACTTATTTCAAGGAGGAGAGTACCATGCTCGAAGGGTTTTCATTCAAGTGAACGTCATTTTCGTTCGAACAAATGCGGCGATTTCCTCGTATTGAGGGATACGTGCATTGCTTTTGTCGATTCCATCTACTCCTGTGAGCAATGTTAAGTACCTCGAACTTCATTTTTATGATTTCGCTTGTTATCGCCTTATGTGCATATGCTTTGCTCATTTATTTCTCACATACGTGTTTCCCATTTTCTTTCCCATCAAATGGTTCATTCCACTATCCTCGAAAAGATGCTACCAGAAACGGGTTTACCTTCATGATCTGCCTTGCGAGTCGAATCGTCATTCCACGAATTCTTCGTCTCAGTTTACTGAACATGACGGGATCCATCTCCTCGTCAGTGTTCGGAATAACCAAATGCCACACACGCTCCACATCGCGATTGCTGATGCCGTGTTCTTTGAGTATATATGATTGCGCCTCTTTCAGC
The DNA here is from genome assembly GCA_037389465.1 of Baylisascaris procyonis. Classification (NCBI taxonomy): domain Eukaryota; kingdom Metazoa; phylum Nematoda; class Chromadorea; order Rhabditida; family Ascarididae; genus Baylisascaris; species Baylisascaris procyonis. Next base: position 958,616 of record JAZARR010000154.1, on the reverse strand, counting down.
GATAATAACCCATTGTGGTCTGTGTCAACCGACTGCAAAAACCGTTGAATAAATGGATGAATTACCTCGATAGAGCCATAAGTATGTTACTAATCATGCGCTTTTCATCAGCAAAATTATTCATCAACATTTACGACCGAAATTACGCCATAACTAATTTGCTCGAGTGAGAGGGTGCCACACTATTCGACCTCTGTAGGCTTCGTAGAGTGCTTCAGAAATGTGAAATTAGGCCTGGACGTGCTTTCATATATATATATATATATATATATATATATATATATATATATATATATATATCCTTTAATAAACAGATTAGTGATGAGTGGAGAACGGCTGCAGGGGGTGGCAAGGGATTTTTCTTCCCCCCTTTCACTATTCAAAAACAGGCAAGGGTAACAGCAGAGGGGGGATGGTTGAGGTAGGGTGAGCTCGGACAAAGCACAGCTTAATTAGTCAGAATACCAAAAATGATTGTTTCCCTTTATTGCCTATGTCACATATACGAACATATAAGATCACACAACATTCACTTACTTGATTATGGATGAAAAATCTGGGTGAAGGATAAGAATGTCAATGGTTAGGACATTGGTGGAGAAGTACCTGCATATAGCGCAAAGCAGCGTTCTCAGCTTTAGCGAGCACTAAAGGGCGGATGTCATTGAATTCCAGCGAGGTGAGGTAGCCGTCTCGATTTTTGTCCACCTGAATTGATCGTAGTATTGCAGCGCATATAAACCATGTTTCCTTTTACTGTTTTGCAGAAACGCACAAAATTTTTAGGGCATCATTTTCGTATGATGCGATAATGTTTGAAAATAACTAATGTCGAACACCTTTCGTTTGAACTAATTTGGAAGGTCTTTCAATGTTGTATGAAAGTTCTTTAAAGGTCATAGACTGAATGAATAGGAAAAAAGAGATGAAAGGAAATTTCACAAGCGTAAGAAACCAAAGGTGATTATCGAGTATTTCGGCCCTAAATTGCACAATGGTCTTAGTGACGGTGGCAATTTCCCTCTTTTAAGAAACGCATCAATTGAATATCTCATTCGAACGGATTCAGATGAATCAAATGAGACCCGTATCTGGCCTTTACCGGTGACCATGGGCAGATTTTCCTTTGAAGCAGACGACAAAGAAGACGAATCAACCTTTGGATCAGGCGCTAACCTGCCAAGTACCCTTTTCTCTAAATTCCGGCCTACAAAGACGACAATTGGAAAACAGCACAAATTTACAGTCATGGATGCAATAGAAATGCAGTAAACTTGGCTGAACAACCCCGTGCATTTGCAATCAACATGAAATCGCTTCTATGCTACATAACATTTACCACTACTATATTCAGCACAACACAGGTAAAAGGAATGCTTACTTCGTTGAAAAGACCTTCGACAACACTGCTGGAAAGGCCGTGATGAACAAAAGCAGCGTATTGAACCTCGGCAAGACTCAGAGCGCCATCGCCATCTAAGTCAACATTTTTATCCACCGGTGGAGGGATAACGGCTGCAGCTGCTGGATTTCCTGGATCGCCTGGCAATAGTGGAGACTCACGAACTGAAGGCTCTGCAATACTGCCCCATTTCACTATCTCAAATGAAACCTGTAATTCGTCTTTGGTTAAGATCATGAAAAGATTACGTGGACTATAAAAATGTAAATTTCCAGAAATGACTGCTCACTCCAGATGCGAGAACATATCAAAGAACAATACCACTTCGATTCAAACCTAACGTCGTGGGAAGTATCTCATCAACGAAATGAGTGGAGCTCATTATCGTGATTCGTAACGACTTCTTGAAACACTGTCGATTGGAACAACATACGCCAACAGATAAATGATAAGTTTATACTCAACAATATGTCGGTGTATTTAAAATAATATAATATCACTGAAGCGAACCGATAGTCGATCAGGATGGGAGGATTATCAACTCTCAAAAGAAGGATTGCAAATATTTAAGAATTCACAGAATGTTACCAATTTCTGTTCTCTTTCATAACCTTTCAACTGCAGCAATGAACTACTAATCGATGATTTATGCAATATCCTTTTATCGTTGTATAAAGGCAAGCGGACTTCTAACAGGAATAAATGGAACCTTCATCAGTCCTTCGAACTCTTTTGTCTGAGAGTCTTTGTGTGCATCTAAAAAGCTACGATAGGAACAGACTTTATTGTTTTTACTTCCCAGCCAATGATTTCTCTTTCGTCTTTAGTGAATGGTTCTCTATTAGAGTTTAAATTAAAAGGTTAATACTAGCGTTCAAATGACAATACTTACGCTGTTGTACTTTTGTGGGTAGTGTTTGCCTCGATGGTTGTGAACGTGGTGGCGGAAGATTCGATGGCGCTGCGAAAGAAAACTTTTTTGAAATAAAATCAATCAAAGAAGAACAAACTGGTGGAATAATAACGAAGGGTAACTGGCTAATAACGATTTCCTATTTACGGTTGGGATAAATGGAAGAGGCAAATGATCGCTGCTGTATGAATGAATTGCGGTAATTCGAGCACGTCTTATGGCATTTCATTTTTGAATCATTTTTAAAGTTTATCGACTTATCGAAAAACGTTCAACTAAGTCTTTCTACTCACTCTCATAGACTTTTTCGATTTCTGAACCCTCAGGTTGTCCGATCCCTGTAAATTCTAACTGATATTAGCCAGCAAATTTGCGTCATTGGCAGGTATTTGAGTGGAGGGAGAGGCAGGCTCGGGAGCTATCTCAATTCTGTTTTTTCATTTAGAACCTGTGACATAGTACTAATTTAGAACTCACGAAATACACTTCGCTTTTCAAACAATTATGCTTAAGTTTGCGAACTCAAATAAGCGTAGTTTTAAAAATACACAGCAAATTGCAAATATGTTACAAACAATAATATATCGCGGAAGTGAGAGTGGAATGTGCAATCTTGATAGCCTGATTACCGGATTGAAGAGTCTGCCGTGGCGTGCTCGGAGCAGCGCATATATGTGCCACAGTGAGTAAGAGAACGATCAATCCGTGCAGCATCTGAAGAATTCGACAATGACAGTGGAATCTGGCATACATTTCAACGTGATGTCGCCGATTTTGTCATTAGAAGGTCATTTCTTCAATGGTAAATTATGAGATATGCGGGTTATTGCATGAAATATGTACACTATTCGAAATTGTTTGGCAGTTGGATCAACTCAATAACTCTAATCCCACCTCTTCTTATGAACAAAACATATCGCGATTTTAATGTAAATAATTGTCTATTCAACTACGTCCATTCAACTAACGAGTGATCGTCACAGAATTCTCTACTCGTAACACATTGCGATTAGTATTGGCATAATAGGAAGTTCAACCTTTCGGGAACCTCGAGGCACCAAAATATAAAATCTTCGTCCTGTGGAAATAAGAGAATGACCACAGTGAATGATAATGGAATAGGGTGGCACAATAACACAGTAAACTTTTTGAGAGGATCTAAGCATTAAATGATATTGCTGCGTTGAATATATCAACGAAACGTAAATACACAGCTAACAAAATTTTGAAGTGCAGAAAAATGCAGTGAATAATTCCACCGTCTAATTTATCCGACGTTTAAGAATAAACTACTGACAACATTGAAAAGTGCAACAATTAATTTAAAAGTAACTTCTATAGTACAAAGAGTATTATTTCATTGCTGCTTATAGATGCAATCTTGCCAATGACGCCAATTTTTTGCCATTGTTGCCTCGTTCACGTTGAAACTGAATAGAAATTCAAGAAAGCATTATTGTTCAGATGGTGGAGATTGCGGTTCTGCACATCTTATAACGAACGCCAAATAAATGACTTGAATTCTTCCCTAAATTGAGGCTGGGAAATCAGTGGCCCTAAAAAATATGCATTTAGGTTGTGTGTTGAAAAAATTCTCTTGTCGAGGGGCTTGTAAGTTACAAAATATTTCAGCTTTCGTTTACAGCAGCACTTTTGTGAACTGCTACGATAAGATATTTAGCGATGCATCAAACTATAGCAGCTATGGATTGTGCCAGCAATATGCAAATTTAGTAGAGTCGTCATGCATTAGGGATAGGAAATGATAAGAAAAGGTGAGCCATTATTGCTGAGTAATTTCTTATCGTGGACGAACACTTATCTTTGTAGCATTTTAATTTGAAACGCAACACTGATTCTGTTCAAAATTAACTGTTAGAATCAATAGTGAACTAAACTTCGCTCAAGTGAAGACAAAATTTTCATTACCATTAGAAAGTTTCTTTTATGAAAAAGTCGGTGTGCCTACATTCCTAACGGCTTTCACAAATTTTCGACACACTAAAAGATACGTGCCTTTACCCTCCTTGTAGCAATTTCAATGCTGAATTGTGTTAGCGTGCAAATTTTATTCTCCATTTCGATCTGAGTTGTGCTAGCGTGCTATTCTCCATTTCGATGGTGTGCCGTTTACCGAATTTGAAGCGTGTGCCACTTTATCGAATATTGCACAATGGAAGATTTTATAAGAAAACAACCAGATCTCATCAACATCTCATTAGTCATGCTTTTTTGCTCATGAACTATAAGTATGAGTCAATTTTGTTGACTCGGGGAATCGGTCCGAGATTAAAACAAAGTTAAGCGTTCTCAACACATGCATCGCTGAAGTGAACATTCTAATACATAACGATAGCGCAATAAGAGAGAATTTCAAGTGAAATTATGCATAAAACATGAAAAAGCAGTAAAATGTATAAATTTGGAAGGAAGAAAAAGATGGGGAAATGCGACGCCACCAATTCGACTTCGAGTTGATAAGTTTGATAGTTGGCAAAAGAATGAATGAATTGGACGCAACGGCGACAAACACGCACAAAAAATAGGGAGGCCGATGATGCAGCAACGTTCACTAACCTATATTCACCTTAAATGTTTCTTTTTTATAACGGTCTTTCATTCCCTCTTAAATAATAGATTTGATGCGAAAAGACAACTGTTACGAATTTGCATTCATATGACAACGTTGGATTTCGATTGCTGTTCATTGCTTCTTTTTTTTTTCAAATGTCATTATAAAAAACATTGTGAACTGTGTCTTCAAATTGCACAAAGTTAATCTGAGTAATACGAAGAGGAAAGGAAGACGTTAAGGGGTACTGAAAGAAACATTTTTAAACTGTTGCAAGCGTTGTTAATGATCATCAAAAAGCCATATCAGTACCGTTTTTCAACGCAAAATGTTGTGCTGTAAATTCACCCACATTCCTTTCTTTAAGGTCCGATTTGTGGCGTTCAATCAGTTGTCCTTTCAACTTATCTTCACGCGCCACGGTCGTAAACGTGACGCTCACGTTGGTGCTAATTAATTCCTTCATTTTTTAGCATGTATAGTTAAATTGGGGTTCGTCATGAGATTAGAAGTCCTCTCATATGCAACACATTGCAATCGAAGAGGAAAGAGCAGAGAGGAAAGGAGGGGGAGGGAGGGAAAGGAGGGAAGGGAGAGGGAGAAAGGGATTGGTAAGAGCGCAGAAACATGCCACTTTTGAAAATATCGCTCTTCTAAATGTTCTGAAACAAAAATAGCTGATATTAGAGACCATTCGTTTGGCCACACTTGAATTCCCTCCGGGAAAGTTTTGCTTCCCTTCCATCATCTGGAAAAAACTTTATTACTGTTATTTAAAGGTTCAGCTGCGCTTGCTTGAAAGGAAACCTTCGAGTTATTATGAAGTGAATTTGAATTTTTTTCGTTATTAAAGCGACTGGGTAGCATGAGATATCTCTAGAGCTCTCTAACCTCATTTGAGCGCATATCATTAGGAGAGGATGGGGGGTTCTGCTGTTATTTAGAAATTGTTAATGATGAAAAGTTGGTGAGGATGAAGTAGTTCAGTTAAATTCCAATCGAAAATAGCTCCTACCTTCTTCCTCCATCCTGTTCTCCTGAAGCATTATCATAATCCGCTTAGATGTGACGAATATAATGGCCAACAGCCACATAGTCGCTCAAAAAAGCATTATCACTAGGCGGCATCAAAGAATTGCAAAAAGAGTGGCGCAAAACCAATGAAGATTTCTCGATTTGATCGATGTGTACGTAGTTGCACCGCTCGAAATCGATCCCGTTAAGAAGATTTACGTAGTAACACATCGGCACAGGTTATTGACTTCAATCAAGAAGGTCAATCAGGTGTGCCGTCTATCTGTCAAGAAGACCCTGCTCTTATGCAAGCGATAAAAAGTTGGCATTTGCAAAGCGACAGGAATATTCCGCTCAGTAATTTCAAAATAGACTGGGCATGATTTGTGCACAATGCTCAACAAACATGGAGTATTCGGCCAAAGCATAGGCCAAAAATTTCTCTGATAGCGATCTGGGAACTGGAAATCACTCTCAATGCCAAAAATCGTTGCTTATTAATCTAAGCCTGCAGTGAGTCGGTGAAAGTTAAACAGAGTTTCGTCATCATATCTTTCAGCAACACGGCGTGTTTTTTCCTCAAAACGATACCTCGCATTCAGAGTATGTAATCGGGCATATTCATGCACATGTAGGACCACAGCATAAGTCGAGATAGGTCATCGCATAGATGATTAAGATTGTATGGAAATGAGAAATTAAAATTCAATTAATTTGTTAACTCGCGTAGAAGCGATAGATTCGTCTCCACAAGTCGAATGAATGAGCTAATAAAATTTTAGGACATGCAATGAACGCAGCGATAAAATCTCTGCAGACGAAATCGAAAATATGTGAAATCAACGAAAGTTAAGAATATTTCATTTTGCACAAATGGAGTCACATAGCGATGAACGATCCTGCAATCAATAAGTACACAAATAATTGGAGAGTGAGCTCTGTTTTTCAGTTGATAAGTTAATTTTTGTTGAAAATGTGAAGTGGACATTGTGAAATGAACATTCGTTATTGCATTGAAGAATTAATAAGGTTATTGCGGAAAGTGGTTTAATCCGATGAAAAATAGTAATTCTCGTCTGTCCTTTTATGCCTCGATCAAAAATGTCCATACCGAGATTAGAGAAGATTTAGGGATGTTACGAACATGTCCATTACCACAGAACCGAATATGCCATAGGGGGCTAATAATTTTTCGATTGTCAGAGTGGGTTTTCAGATACGAAAAAATACCACCGTGTAGATAAGTCAAGGACGTGTTTTTGATTGAACTACTTTTCTTCGGCATGGTTTGATAAAGGCTTATGGGAAACCTCGATCGCAGATTTTCACTTATAGAACCTCGTTCAAACCATTCGATTATGGGCGCTGACTGATGAATCGAACGGTGGTATGTTGCACACTCCACGTGGTTGAAGCTGACCCTTAGTTTGGGCTTAACTCTAAGTTTAGGCATATGCACAAACGTGATCCAAATTCAAAAAGAGAAAGTGTTAACTAGTAATTGAGGTTTGATAAGATTCCAGGCAAAAGAAATCTACCCAGAACAATTGTAAAGAAGGAGAGTGACCATACGCTTCAGGTTTTTATGAAGCTAGTGGCGAAAATCAACAGAAAGGAGAACTAGTAACAGTTCTGCATTTCGTTGTTTCTCTCTCTTTCTACACTCGCCTCTCCTTCCCCGCGTCACTCCAATTTGACGACGTAACAGTTTGTCTTTCTTCCCAACCTATCCGAAGCAAAAACACAAGTACTTTTCCCACACTTCAGAGGTTTAATGAAACAAGGATTTTCGCCTATAAACCAACACCCGTTTCAAAACTGTCTTTATTAACTGACACCAACACCAAGAGATATACTTCAGTCGAACAAATGATGAATTGAAAACATGCGTTCAATTCAGAAGTGATCAGAAAAATTTCGATTCTGTAATTTAGCGACAGTGAACGACCAGCCGAATTTTTTTAAACAAGCATAAAGTATTGGTAGGTTGGTTTTCTTTCGGGAGGATTCGAAATTAGGCTCTTAAAGAATGCTCCCGTTTAATAAATGACGTCATTTTTGAAAAGCATTCGGTTTCAATCGACTAGTGCTTGAAAGCCAAACAATCTGTCGGATACCCACCGACAGAAATTTTAATCGGTTGTTGTCTCTATTTTATTTCGCTGGAAAATATTTTAATAAACTACAGTAAAGCGTGCTAATTGGTTGATATAATATCAAAGAGACCTTTAAAATGCTCATGAAATATTTTCATGAGCGTCTAGTAAAAATTCTGCTCACTAGCGAAAGAATAGCGTCACTTATAAGAAACGAATTTGTGTAAAAGGAGCTCAGTGAAGCGAAGAATTATGGAAGAGATTTTATGAGATTGGATGATTTGCGATTATTATGACTTATCATTAGCGAATAATTGGAATAAATTTTAGACTATTAGAAATTCGATGAGAAATAATCAGAAAGATGACTTAATGAACGAATCATATGCATGACGTGTAAAATAAAGATATAACAATATCTCAATTCACTCAGTCCTCTATGTTGAGAACAGTGTAACCGGATGGATCTTTGAAAAATTTATTTACACAATAAACATTCGGCAACTAGTAGAGAACAAATTGTACCTAAATAAATCAAGTGTATTGTCGTAAGAAGAATGGATACGTAATACATGTTGTATGAATTTGTGGACTTAAATTTTTGCTCGAGATCACCTTTTTATATTTCCCTTTTGTCTTTAATGAAAACAGTTAAAGAATAGCGTCAAAGTTCAAAGTTCGTATAACGAAAGAGGTAATGAAAATTCAAATTGTGAAAGAAAGGGATGGCGAAAATTTTCCATTGTCTATTGTCAACGCGCTCATTGGTACCTATGGACGCAATTGGAAAATTGTTGCATACACGAGATTTCTCAATTCGAGGTACAGAAGGTAGCGGGACTTTAATCGGAAAGCAAGCTGCATACTCATCATTTCAAAATAATGACAGTTAAGTATGCCAAAGCACGCATTCTCAACATCATGTTCCTGTGATCGGATGCTCATATCTGCATACAATTTCCTAGATAATCCTTATGCGACGCTTTCCTTTATAAGCGAAACTACGGAATAAATGTCTGGAAAGGCGGAAGTTAAAGGCAACTGAGCAACTGAGGCAATATAGCAGTCTCGTATGCATCACTACTGAACTTACTGATGGGGAAAATGATGTCCATAAGAGCGTGGTTCTGATCCTGGACTAAGCGCAAAATTCGACCTCAAATTTGATGTAATTTTAGAAAAGATGATTAGTTCCTGTCGTTGAAGCATGCTCGCCTTTGATTTCTCATGGAAAAGGAAAACGCAGAGGGAAAAATTGCGAGGTCATACTTTTAAGGAAAATATGCCACAAATTGCATCCTGTTGTCCAGCATTGTATGAACTACGAGTTTTAAAAAAAATGAAAGCAAAGCAAAAACGGTTCCAAGCAAAGCGGAACACTAATTTTACTAAGTACTGAACACGAACACCTATCAAATGCGTCATAGCAAATAACAAAGGTATATCTCAACCAATTTAGATGCATGAATCCTCTGCACAGTCGTTCTTCTTAGCAGTGAACGTCAATGAAATAGGTGGTCCAACATATTAGGTTAGCCTCCACGATATGCTGCACTTTTGCATCACGCTCATCTTGGTAGCCTCTCTCATGACTTATTAAAGATATTAAATATGTCGACTACGGCCTTCATATTTGATCTATCTGACCACCTGTACAAGCTTCCTACCGAAGTATACACACTGCAGCGAGAAGGTCCAACTAGGCTTGGGAGAGAATCTGTATGAAAACACGTCTATCAAGAAGGGCAACGATGCCGCATGGAATGATACTTGACCTACGTTATGAACACAATTTCTTTGAAGGCCGGTATTTCGAAGAATGACATAGATAAAACTTTTGCAGATAGTGATTACTGCATCGGATTTTAAACTTGTTGTAAATGTTATAAAGGTGGGCAACTTTGTCTGTGTGAGGTTAATAAGATGAATCTAGATAAGATGACGCTGAGATTATTTTTGATCTTAAAAGGAAATCAATTGTCTAAATAAGCAACTCTGGGTCATTCATATTTTTGGAAGAAATTCGAGCATTCATCTGAACAGCACGGATATGGCGCCGTAGGGATGTCAGTTACAATACTTTATGCAATTGTTTCACATATTATGTGGATTGTTTGATGCGCCTTAACGGAACCAGCAACATAAACGTCGAATATTTCCCTCAGAGTGAAATAAACAAAAAAATAATGGGAATTCTAAGGCTTTGAGATATGAAGCTGATATATTTGTTGCGAATATAATATCAATTCATTCTCATCAAACGAATCTTGAATACACTTATGAGAAGTACGATATGAGATATGAGAACATGTGAATAGCTTGTGCACTTTCAGCGTATCAGAGAAAATGTGATGATTGAATAATGCTGCGATATTGGTTAAATAAACCTTTCTAATAACAAGATATTTCAATGCAATATCTATAGCAACAGGTGAAGTATATTTCAGCGAAAAAAAAACTCACCGATCATGATAATATTATGGTGAGTGTGCTATTGATGCAAGAATATATAGATGAGTAAGAAATATAAAATCGAAATACGGCAGTAGTTTTATGCTTAATTGAGTATTGCGTTAACGCAGTGCAATATTTGTGAGGGAACTATGCGAAGAAGAGAGGAGGAATAACTTCATCGGAAGCGTTCTTTTGGCAGCCGATTTCACACAGGAAAAAACCACAAAATAGCAGCCATATTGCTCCTTCAAATGATAGCGGTATCCTATCAAGTGGCTCATGAGGTAATACTGTCTGTTGCTGGACTCCTCAAGACAATGTTAATTGAATCGAGCTGTTTCATAATCCATTACTTCAAGTGACATCTAATATCAAAATCGCGCTATTCGGCACTTATGCTTCGAAATGTTTAAGAAATGAATAACTGCAATATACTGTACTCAGGTAATACTGCAAATACAAGAACAGTACTTGCAGAACACAACAAACAGAGCAAGATGTGGGCAGAATGGTGAAATGATGGCGATTCAGAAACCGTGACAAGTTTTGAATCTACTTCTTCACTTGAACTTGTTCCACCGTTGTGGATTTAACAATATATCACAGAATTTATTGCAAAATATTCATATGTATAAACACAATCTCTCATCTCTCATAAACACCTCTTTCTCGAAGTGAGAATTAGTCGGTATTTATAGATAAATGTTAGGCCGGGCATTTCATTGTTTTTATTCACTTTCATTCATGGCTCCAATTAACCTAACAAAGTACTGGGAACGAAATATGTGTAATAATGCAGTCCCACTTTAGCTCACACAGCCGCTTACATAAGCTTCAGCAAAAAAATTTTGTTTGTTTCCGATTAGATCAGTTTAAAAAATGCAACCTTACGATCACTGTTACAGAAGTTGACGGATTAACTTGAGAGCTGCTGTGGTTCGCATCTTATGATTTACATTACAGCAGTCAAAACATGTGATTTTAGCTCTAGTGGTTCCCGAATCGGAGCTGTTGAACAGCTAGACACACACACACACACACACACATTTACATACTATACATATATATACGCAAGCGTACACATACACACACCTATGCATAAACGCAAATACGCATATGTGCGCATACCGGAGACGCATATTCACATGTCCACGCGCACATACAAGCGTGCACGCACACATACATACATGAAAACACGAACACGCGCACACACATCTACGCGCATGCGCACAAATGCATGCACATGCACGTACTACTGGAGCACGCACAGACCTATACAAGAGCATATACGCGCACCCACACACGCATACGTACGTATACGCCATATGTATACATGTGCACCTTTGTATCTTTCGCATATAGTGCTTGACAACGCAAATTTGCAAAAAAAGGGATGAAATAGCAATAATATTCGAACGAATTTTCCGGAGTGAACTTCATGATAAAAGCACATGACTATAAAATGCCTAAAATGTTTGCGACATGGATCATTTTCGGGGAATCGTTGTATTACATAATGACAGATAAACGGTGTTTCATCTTGAGTTGAAGCTTCTGGTAAGGTCGAACTGAAATTTGTGAGGTATTCTCCCACAGTCCATACATTGATTAATTGGCAGTTTTATCCCATGGCAGACGACCTTCGTGATTACTACTTTCTTATTTCTATGGAAGCATGATTGGTTGCGGTGAAAGCAAAACAGTGAGAGTAGCGGACATAGCAAACTACATGGAATGAAACTCAAAGAATGAAAAGTTTCTTCACATTTGAGGCTCAGAGAGCAATAATTTCATTGATGCAAGGGGACTGCTTTCATCCTTGAAATTCCGACAAGGTGTGATGAGAACGTATGGCGTATGGATTTGTGGAAATGTTTCTTTTTCTTGTTGGATAATGCAAATGAACGTTCACAGAGAGATATGTAATCGTAGAAGATAAGGATATTAGCCCACCCAGAAGTTTAGAAAAGTTCGCGAATTGTTCGGAACGTTAGTTGACATGAGTTAGGAAGGGAGCGGGGGGGGGGGGAGGGGAGAGATTACTAGATCATTTCCGACCAACAATCAGAACTGTACGATTTCTCTGCACCATGAGCATATACATAAAGTGGCAGATGCAACAATGGCTGGCTGCAACTAAAAACTAAAACCGGCGCGCATAAAAAATGAGTTGCGACACTGCAACACTCGAGCAGCAATAAAGTCAACCTTAGCGAAATCAACGTTACAAATGAAATGAGCGTAACGACGGCACAAAATGGCGGCCATCTAATGTAACGATCGGCGATTGTATCGCCAAATACGGTCATCCAAAAGAGCCACCATTCACGAAAAACTATCTTAAATCTTTGATGAATCCAAAGAATGCGCGGTAATTAACCTAAAAAAACACAAGTGGCGTTGATGCCTGGCCGTATTACGTTTTCACTCGAAACCTTTTGCATTTGTTGCGATATTCACACATTCCTTATGACGAATCTACTTCACAAGACAGAAGAAACTGTGTGAAATATTCGAAATATTATTTTAAGTAAACTCTCCTCAAATAACACCTAGTCCTCAATAAGCTCTTCTCACTCCCTCCCTCATTTCCTAGCTTTCCTCCATAAACTTCGAAAAACCGCTTTTCCTCATATGTCTCGTCATTCGCTACTCATGCGGCAAATTTGAATTTTAGGAAGAAATAAACTCCACTGTAGTGTCAACTGAGCTGCATCGAAGAAACGGCACATCTAGAAATAAAAACAGTGTATGCAATAGGGAGCTCGTTTATTTTTGACCATCATTTAAACGTTTTCTAACCATCAAGTACAAGGACTGCTTCCCATCAGACAATGATCACCATTAGACTATTCCTCTCATTGTGCAAAGACAACTTGTTTTTACCACGACAAAACGTCTGCTTCTTGCACTTCGGAGTGAACGGTCAAGAATCTGGCTAATTAATTGTGGAGAAGATGAGTAGATGTCTGTACGTGTGCCACATGCATTGCACTCATCTCACATCATCGCTGTATGGTGGGAAGAGGTCCTTCCCGACCTCAACCTAGGCAAATATCAGCAGCTTTCCTGTAACTGCCATAAAGTATTAAAGTTAGTTGCTGAGGGTCTGAACTTTTCAAGCAGTGTGCGGATGAAGACACGAGGTACATGTCTTTCACTTCTAATTCGATTTGATGGCATGAAATTTGAATGCAAAACATTTGTCACCTAGCGGAATTGGATCAACGTCACCACGTTATGGAAAAATTCGAGGGACTGTGGATAGTGGAAGACACGGGAAGCAAAACTGATTTTTTAAAGCGATTTTCTTGCTACGGCTTTCACTATTAAATTTTGCAAGATTCAGCAGAGTAAACTGTGCTTTGAATTATGTGAAAAGATAAAGGCAAGAAAATTCACGGCCATAGAGGTGATTTCGAACATTTTCACTTCAGCCCGGGAATCCAAGGGGACATAAAAAAAAGATCAAAAAAGATCAAAAAAAAAAAACAGAATAGAAAAGCGGGAAGAAAAAAGAAAAAGAGCCTTACGCTGAATCAGCGCCACAAAAACTGCATTAGGAAAATCTTCAATAAGGCATTCGGTGCTGGAGTTCCAGGACAATTTTAAGCTGCTCTAGCATTCCGATCCTGATAATAGAAGTGGCCGGCGGAGATCAAGAGATGAAACAGGATTGCGAAGCATAATACTTTCAGGAACTTGCTGGAAGCTCTGATAGGAGGAATTGAATACTGTTAAAAAGACGTGCACACTATTAAAGACCCATTTTCGTGCTTGTGTGATATCACCGTACTTCTAAATTTAAGGCGAACGCAAAATGACATTTATAGAAATGGTTTCTGTTAGAATTCATGAATGACATCCTTTGATCATTGCTACCACAGTGCTGCTTTCGGATGCAAAGCACTGTTACGGTAGAGATCATGGAAGAAAAACATCGGAGATCGATTCCGTTTTATTAGGCGATCCGAATTTCATCTGGCAAATCGAAATGGGCAATTTTTTTGTAGCAGTGATGGACTAGCGTAATTCACGAATCTCTTTATTGATGGGCGAACAAGAATTGTAATGATTCCAGCATTTATGACTCTGCGAACAATGAACGATATAAGGAGCACAAAGGGAATCCAAGAAAAATAGAGCTTGAGCGACTTTAATTTCCACTTTAAATTTGAGCATTTGTGCAGAATTCGTTGCAAGAACATAAAACGAGCCATTGTTCGATTATGGGAAACGGATTCGGAAACATTTCATCAACGAGGACTTTATCAGCATCATCGAATCAGAAAACTTACGAGCCAACGAAACAATCGTCAAAGATAAAATCACAGCAGACACGAATGAGAACAAGGTCGCCAACCTCTTTTAGCTCTCAACTCCTAAAGACCTCTTTAAATACGTCGAAAGATGAAACAATTCCTTGCTTTATGGCTCCACGTATTCAGCATTCGAGATTTTTTGTACAAGACTGTGGTCTACAAAAACGCGAACATCGAAATTTTATTAACGTCACTAAAACAATGAGAGGCATTGGGAGAGATAATAGGCAGGATCTTTGTATCACAAAGAGGGTTATTTTTTGTTTTGAAAGAGTGACATTGGTGACAATAATACTAAAGAAAATTGAGTTTCTTCCGTCAGCTGCTTAACACAAACAAATTAAAATAATCTTCGCATATTGAGAAAAGTTCTTCTTTATCGATAACAAAGTACCATCAGCTTCATTTGGCATACGGTAATCGTAAACGGTTCCTTGCTCTTTCTCTCAAAAAGCCTCAAAACACTTTTTAAATCTAATCATCCGCATAGAGATCAACACATTTCCTTGCATCGCAAAAAGACTTAATGAAGACCCTTATGGGTGAATGAAAACTTGTTCGACTACTTAGGTCCGCTTCCAAGTTTTATCCACTTTCTTTGATCCCACCAAAAATTAAGCTTCACGTCTGTCTCTCCATACGATAGAATTTGCCATAATGCGTTAACGTTTTCTTCTACACAAAGAGTTTTGGTTTAGTCAGCTGGGTTTTCTAGGTGCATTATAGGTAATACGAAGGGCTTAGAAGGCATAGATCATAAGGATTAATACTGATCGTTCTTCCTTTTCCGTTTTCCAAATCTTATCTATTGGCTTATGGGTATGTTGTTCGCATGCAGATGAAGAGACGGCTGACTTCACGCACTCAAGACGTCCATTGGCCCGAGAAACTTTGAAAGAAAATCTAGTTTGTTTTGCTCAGGATGCTGAGAAACATAACGCTATGCCGAAAACCTTTTTTTTTTTAAATATCGCGCTTTTTTTTACAACTGATGCGAATTTTTTCAAGCTGTATGAAAATTTTCTCGGTTTGCAAGAAATACCGGAAAGGAATGAACGGGTGACTTTTTCAAGAATGTAGCGGAATTACAGAAGAAAATTTCATAGCACCAAAAGCTCCAAGTGGAACCAGAAGACTGATATCCTTGCAGCAAGGAAGAACGAAACACTGTGAACATGACACAAACCTTCTCGATCATCAACGACCTCCTCAACTGCACGTGCGCAGCACAAATGTAGCAAATATGCAAGACGATCGGGAAATGTAGGTAATCACTAGAACGGAACATAACATCGTTTCGAAACAAGAGCGTGCAATGGGGCTGGCAGGCACATCGCAGGTACCAGATCCTCCGCTCGTAGTGAAATTCTGTTCGCTTGCTTCCTCTCCACTTCTTATCCCCCCACCCCCACCACCTCCCCCTCCCCCACCCCGCCCCTCTGCTCCACCCCACCCTCCTTCATCTCCTTCTTCTCCTCTCTTAAATGACTCTTCCATCCGCAACCCGTATCTTATTTGACGAGAAGGGCTAGAAATTTTCCGAAGAGATCTCCATACTGCCATTGCCTGTTCACTGAAGAGGGACAGGAAAAGGGAGGATCAGCATAGAGAAATGAGAATACGGGGATGGATGGATTGAGGCGAACAAGGAACAAACAGGCAGAGGCCGAAATGAGCAAATATGAGTATGTTGTCATAGTTGAGGCACTTATGAAACTCGCGATGAATTAGCATTTCAAATTTGAAGCGAATTACAGAATTCGCAGTTGACAGCTCTCAAACAAATAAGCAGCAACACAAAAATTCTATAGCAATCCTCAACCATTCATTCAAGCAGCTAGAATTATGGCACATCGTATGAATAATTTGGGTACACTCTCATCCTGTAAAAGTGCCATATTGAGACAACGTCTCCATGGCGCGAGGAAGACCTCGTAACAAATGCATTGCTGGGTGAGGCAGGAGTGGGAGAGGGGCCACATAAATCTGAAATATGATTAGTGGTTCTATTTCCTTCCATGAAATCGTGCGCATAGCCTGCAATAGGCTAGGATTAGCCTGGAAGCAGTGCGTCTATCAGCTAAGATCAAAACCTGTCTCGCTAGAACAATACTAGCTGAGCAAGTATATTGATCACCCACTGCTAAATGATAGCCGAATCTAGCACGAATTGCTTTCATCTCAGAAGAGTCAACAATGTAGTGAAACATTTTCCCACAAAGCGGAAAGAAAGCGCAATAGATTTCAAAGTACTTCAACAAGATTGATCTTGATGCCGCAACATTGAATCCGTCGATGAGTGAAAATGCGAATCACTGCAAATGTACAATGTTCTCATTGTTCAGCAGAATGTTTTTGCGATCTTGCTACGCCGAAAATTTAACTCAAGGACGCTATATGAACCTTTGGGTAGCCCACTGGAAGCGTTCCGCCTATTTTCGCTTAGCTGATATTAAAGAAGAGATCCTCTTGCAGAGCACGTAAATGATTTTTTGTGACTTTTATGAAGCTTCGAGATGAAGCGTTTTTTCGTGGTTCAGCACCCCCGTAAGCCATGGAAATTTGCCATTATTCTCAAAGCATAACTTCATTGTCTCTTTACGCAAATGAGGAGAAAATCCTTAGACATTTCTGATCTATCTGAATGGTCGAGTTACGATTTCGCCCTATTCCCTAGATTTGCACCTTGTTGCCAATCGTTTGTAGCAGTTGTTGCCATTCAAGCGCCTCTTTCGAATTGCTTCAAAGAGGTGGAACAATGGCCTAGATAAAAGTGGGATATCAAAAAAAACCTTGGCTTCATCGGTTTGCATGCCCAAATGACACGTGCTTGGATCGACTAAGCTGCTATGAATACGTAAATTTAAAGCTTGCTCCCATGCAAAAAAAACTGTTTCGTGTTGTGCGATCGATCAGTTGATATTGGTGGCGCTGTTAAAATTATCCTAGAAATCAAGGATATTTTGAAGAACTCGCAACGGGAAATAAGATTACCGTATGGAACCAAAAGCTTCTAGAGTGAAGACTTATTCCGCTCACCCTAACGAGAAGCGTAGAAACAATTTTGTGAGTTCTTTCAAATTTTACCGTCCTAACAAAATGAAAACCATTAATATGTCGAAACTGGAAGAAAATTATGAAACTGGCAATACGCCACTAACAGAAATGGTTTTTGAATAAAACGGAGTTTGAAATTGTTTAATGAAACTCTGCGTAAAAACTCAAAGGTAAGGTGACATAGAGAGTGTTGAAGAGGATGCTATTTGAAAGTGGTTGGAAAAGATTGAGAGAAATCCGACAGAATGCGAGAGATGAGCCTTTCGATGAAATGTTCTATTTAACGAAGGGGCCCAGTTCGGTTTCAAATAAGCGGAAGTGATAAAAAAAGAAGTGGTTGCAACTTTTTCAACTGCAGCAATCCCATTTCACAGCTTGGATGGTTATCAAAAAGATGTTGTAGATCGAAACAATTTATTATTCTCCGAGTGAGGATCATGAATGAGACTTCCATCTTTTCCATTTGAATCGTTAAGACGGTATAAGCTAATTATATCCTACATGCTCACATTGGTTAGTGCTACCTATAAATAAATTGTCATCCTCAGAAGCCCCAATGTCCATTCTTCACCCTTAATTCTACAACACACATCACGAAGAATTCTAAAAGCTCAATTATTTTTTAGAATAAAATCAGTACTTTATATTGCAGATAAAAGTGTTTGAGAAAAAACGTTTGGTTTTAACCAATATTCACGAGAAGTTACGTTCCCTGCACTCAAGATTTTAGAATTTGAAATTTGGCATCTCGCTGCCTGGAGAACAGCAAAGGACAAGAGCAGAGAAGGAGCTTAAGCATTCCTTGATGGTTAGCTGAAATGAGAAAGAATCCTCCAAATGCCCTACTCCCCTCATTTTCCAGCACGTCGTCCATGTCTCCATCTTCTCTTCTTCCCAACCCAACCAACGTCTCAACATATCGTTTAAAAAGTGATGCATGAAAAACCATTTTAAAAAAAATGTTTGTACTAGAGGAAAAACTTTTTACTATATATTGCGGAACTGATTAAATGTATTCTTGTTCTAATATTTCCCTTTGTGTCAACAGAGTTTTTGAAGCTTGTTTGTCATCATTTCCATCTCGCATCGTTCAACTTCAAAAGGTGTTGAAATCCGGCGTATCAGAGTCTTCGTTGAACAAGGCTTCACCGAATCGACATTTAATCCATTTTTGCGTCTAACATAAAATGGTACGCAGGAACTCGTTGTGCACAGCGTCCCGCCGACGTGTTATAGACGAACCCTGAGCCATGAGGCATATAACGACTGTTCAGAGTTTGTCAGAAACCACATTTTGGAGAAGCCGTCAGTTCCTTATTGCAACGCTAAAAATGGTTGAGGTGTTCTGTTGTAGTGACCTATTAGACACCTGCAAAGCGGTTTCTTTACCTCAGTGGCTTCATTCATCTCCGTTGTTATGGGATTGAAACCAGTGAGGACGACGATGAAAATGCAACAACAACGTAACAGTTATCACAACGTAGAATATTTTTCTGATGTCTCGTTCAATTAAAAACGCGATTCAAAGGAGATGATGGAAATCCAGTCCTTATAGAATGAAATTTAAGGTCTATAGAACGTACAAGAACGTTTGAGCGGTAATTTTGAGAGAAAGCATTCACAGAGGTTGAACAAATAAGCAAGCATCTTATGTTTACGCCTTCGAAATACAGGTAAGTTTCGGTTTTAAAAATAAATTGAGTAATCCTGCGTGACGTCGCCAAAAATAGCAGAACAAGAAGACTAGTTTAATACAGGTCACACCAGCTTACTCTGGATTGCTCGTACAACGATACTTTGCAATGTAGTGCACTGCACAAGATATTCCACTTTGCGATTGGAGAGCAATCTTAGCTTAATTTCCCTCGTCTGTTCCTTTCGAGAGTAGGGAGAGGAGCAGTGAATACAATCCCACAATCTCCCTTGCAGTTCTTCATCAAGGCATGACATGCTTTATACCCGAGTAGTGCAGATCGTCAGTAGTTTTTGAAGCGCTGTATTAGATGCAAGCAGCGCACTAATATGGATGTCATTCTAGATGCTTTTAGGAGCATGAGACTAAACGTAGCGCATCTATTTTTTGTTGTGCTGAAAATGAGGTGAAATACCGGAAGAGGAGGGATCTAGGATAAACACAGTTTATGGAAGACGGGAAATATTGTTTTCGCACCAATTGTGCAAATTTTAACAAATTGTTAAGTGAAATTTGAGACGCTTTACTGAGGATGCACAAAAAATGTTGGATATGCTTACACTGATGTCGTGTCATGCGCACACTTCAAAAAGGCAATGATCACTTCTCCGAGTTGAACGGCTTGTTCCGCTCAGTGCAATCCATGGATCCAGCATGAAGATCCGCCTATATAAGCGGTTAGTGATGAATTTCAAAACTTTTGATGAAAGGATCATGAAGTTCATATAGAGCAAAGAATAGCTGACTAAATGAGCTTATCATTTTCAACTGCATTGATTCCACTGCCATAAGTGAACAAACGCATTATGAATTTCTAACATCAGCTGTCGATCAGCCGCTCATTTGTTTGATGTCAAAATATGTGAAAACGCTGAAGTTCTCGCTTTCATTTCTGAAATTCCAAAAGTTCCAAGTTGCAAGCTGCACGTTTGTATTTTGGCATATGACTTTTAGAAAAATTCCATCTTTGCGAGCCGCACAGTTTACAACTGACTTTTTCATGATTATAAGGCGTACGTTGTGCACATTCATCACTGTGTTGCATATGTCCATTTAGATATATTCATTTCTCTTATGCAAAAAATTCTTTATAGAATATGGCTGCTTCAATCATCTGACGCCTTTATGCGAGATGAAGATGTTATTATGTTAAGGGAGAAAGTGCTTACATAGTGTTTGAAAAGAATGAACAGAGTACTCGCAAGGGTGATATGATGCACTCACTTTATGCACTAAGTGTTGCGTGAGTGTATTACTTATATGTGGTGTGGGTAAGAGTTGCATATTTTGAATAACTTTCATATCTTCAGCTGTACCTTTATTTTTGCGGTCATGCTTTACAGCTTTTTCATATTATTTGGCAATCTCTTTGAGCGCCTTTGGATATGCGTTTATTTATATTTCAGTGATCAATTTCATTCGATGCTTTGAGTATAGTGAACAGTAGGGATGAAGGATCACAACATGTCAAAGGGTCCAAAATAGCGCTGTCTCAGGATATGGAAATACTTGCAACTCAGAGGAGGGGAAATCACCGCCTTCGAATACGAGGTACGAATGAATTGCTGAGAATGTGTGCACATCAACCGGTTGTGAAGTTGTAACGCACGATGCGAAGCTGGTTTTTGCGTATCCCATCACATCACTGAATACGAATTTCTTCACGATTCTATCCGATTTGAAGCACCGGTTTATCGAATTTTCTATTAGTGTGCAATCTTGCCGCAATGCAAGTTTTTTTGAGAGAACATTTTCTAAGTGAATGCTTTAATGCGTATATGCAGTACATTGGCATTCTTCTTCGTGCGTTATTCTTGTCATTCATTGCCAAAGGCAACGTGTTTCTTTTTATGCGTTTTCTGCCTTCAAAATGGTGTTGCTTCTTTCGACATCAGTTTCAACCATTATTAAAGTTGAATCATGGTCATTCTACGTTAGTGACCAGTGTTTGCAGTGCTCCGTCGCGTGTTATCTCAAGCTTTATGAATAATCGAATGAGGCTAACTGTTGTCATGAACGCTCTTGCACGATTCATCTCATTGGGCATTCATTGTTATGTCTCTGCAGGCAACCTGTCTGTTTGATATCTAGTAGAAGTTGCAATAACGTTGAACTGATAAATGAATGTGCTGATGTATGAGTTTCTTTCATACTCCCATCATTTGCTTATATTGTTCACTAAATTATTGACAACTTCTCAAGGTCGATGTTGCTACTCGGCTACTAAAATATCCACCAGAATGTGCATGGTATTTCCAATTTCTCTGCTATTATTTAACATATTTTATAAGTTGATTTGTGCTGTGATGCTACTGAGCAACCTATAAAGTTGAAAGCATTTCTAACCATTATGCTTTTTCAATGATATTCACAATTTTGTCAGAAATAAATGATACGTTGGAATTTTTGGAAGAATTTTTTGAATAGTGCTAAAGAAATACGTACCAATTAAATGAAATAAATCAATTTTTTGAATGATTTTCGTCATGAAAACACGTTTCTAGTACTGCTAGACATTATGAATTTTTTTCCGCCCTCATGACCGAACAATAATACAATGAACGAGAAATGTAATTGGCATATTTATACTTGCTTAGTGATGAGAAACAATTTTTTGTTTCCTCACAAATTTTTACCAGTAATTTCAATTATCAGTAACCATTCGTGCATTTTTCATAGCAGTAGCCATTTAGGCGAACATTACTGAAAGTTGCCAAGTAGTCTCAACCGCTGTACATGATCACCTGTTCAAACGAAATGATGTCTTGCACTTCACGCTTTCGTATCATCATAAACTCTTTTATTTGTTCATAATTCCGTAAGTCCATTCCCATATCACTTCATTGGATTGCATTTCCTATTGCATGACTCTTAATGTCCAACATGGTATTAACCTTCTTTTATGATGTGTTAGAGCATAATTATTCATCGCCGTCTCAATGGTGTCGTCTTTATCGCTTTGCGTTCACTAACTTGCATTCGTTGTCCTGTTGATGGTAAAATGCGATAACACAAATAAGCACACCTTATAAATCTTTAATAACCATTAGAGATATGAAAATGTGTTCGCGAAAGTACTTCTTGTATTGAATTCTGTAAATTTACAAATATATAAGTTGTTATACAATATGCATTTCTCTCGTTTCCTATTCATCCACTTTTTCCTTGCTTATTAGATAAAGAATAACAGAGAATTTGTCTCCTCATTTCAATGTGATGCATTGAAAGCATAAGATAAAAATAGAATTTCTACCTGATTGATGCAGTGATGTTCTTCACATCGAATGGCATCATAATGCATAAAATAGTAGAGTTTTGGTGATTTAAGTTCGATGCAATAGTTTCATAGTGAAAAACTTCAGGCATTTTTATATATTAAAGATAATTGCTCGAATCAGTTCACTGAGCGACTTTACAGTTGTAAGCAATGAAATACTTGATATGTTTGAGTCATTCAAACGATATAGAATTTCGGCAATTTTAATTAATATAAGAATTGAATTCTAGTAATTAGGAGGAATTCAAACTGAACAACACACTCAGCTATTCGATTAATCGTTATGTATTTTAATCGCGAACTAAAAGTCCCATTCGGCATTATGCGTTGTACGGCTTACTGCGAGTAATAGTGGGATGAATTTGCAGATGCTGAAATCGCTGGTTGGATGCGCTTTGGTATGCGTTTGCCTCGCAGTGGATGCACGGAAAAGTGGAGAAGACAACGGTATAAGCCGACTTCGATTAACTGAGTTCAAGCTCATACATATGATTTCAGATCAAGAAGGGAAGAGAGTTTTTTAAAGTGTCCGTATCCTATAGAAGAGATCCGACGAGAAAATTCAAATATATTTAAGCACTTTGATACCAACCTAATTAACTATTTGCCATCAAGTTTGAAGCTGTGAAAAATGTTTTTTGAAGACCGCATGAGAGAATTATTCCTCTAATGGTCTCGACCTCAATTTACAACCTTATGCCTCGAAAATTATTCAACGTTGAGAAAAAAGAAGCGAAGAGGAGTTTCAAAGAGGTTGGCACGATTCGCTATTTTCCATTCCCTTTTCATCGCCAGCCACCTTCAATAAGTTTTTAAAAATAATAGGTTTATGAAATAATTTACTCAGATATTCAGGTCGAATCAGCCAAACCGTATTTGCGAATCCTTCACAAAAAGTTTTGTTCTTGATGACATGATCAGTGTAAAAGGAGTGAAAACTTTTCGCAGTTAAATGTTCATAACTTCTTTTGAATTTAACTGATCGAAGTGGAGAGAGAGATAAAGGCTGCGATGTGCATTTTACACACCAACTTCCTACCTTTAACTTCGTGCTTAGTTGGTTAGAGGTGCAAGGAAGGTATGCATATAGAAGGATATACACACACTACATGCATACACCACAATAGACCAACATGAATACAATAGCTCGGTAACGCCTGTTATGTGCAATAAGAAAATGTGAAAGATGCAAGGACGTGAGAAAAATAAAATACATAAAAGAAAACGATCATAGCTTACAAGGAACTTTAAATTCTCCATCAAACTTCTTTCTAACAGACCAAAAAGATGAAAGTCCCCTTCTAACGTTTACTTTCGAATGAAGGACTTCCAAAGAACCTGCACAGCATCAATAGTTCCTTTGAATTATCGGACATAGAGGATTGATGTGATTGCCCATTGTGCGCCTTTCATTCAAATAGAAGCGACAATGCGTTCCCACTGCTCAGAGCCAAAAAGCCTGCAGATGGATGGACCCAAAAGAAAAACCACTCCAATTGCGTGTTTTTTCACAAAAAAGGATGTGGTTGTAAATTGGTTCCATTTCTTAGAAGAAGTCTATTCTCTACTCCTCTTTCACTCCTTTTTTGCATAAATTTGAGCGAGTTTATTGCTGCGCGAAAACAATTGTCATTCTTTCTCTCATTTCACCTTTATCTTTTTTGTTATCGCTTCCTTTTTTCATAAATCGTTAGATACTTTAGACTACTGAATTGTCAGAACAGTAATATTATTGCTTAAATATTGTGCTTTTGGCGATGCATCGTTGCCCACCTGCATGAATCGTAGGAAAGGCAAAAACAGTGATTTCGACACATATATCAACTGAAACATGAGATCGTTTCACACGAATCCAGTATTTTTCCGCTGTTTGCTTGAAAATCTCATCTTGTGCTGTCCTGCATTCACTAGCTAAGAATATACCACTTTATGATTCAGTTAAAGTAGTGAATGTCCTGAACGTTGCGAGTCGCAGTACTATCCTACACTACCAGAATTTTCCTGTAAAATGCTACGGATGCACAATTGTCAGTTGTTACCTTTTGTTTAGTCCCTGTTGCGACAACTGAACGTTTACGTGTTCAGTGGTACGTTTCGATGAAGTTGATGAGGATGGAGATGGAAAGGTGACATACAATGAATTCGAGCGTTGGCACAAAAAGAACGAAGCGAACCTAAGCGATCAGAAGTTGAAGACTTTATTCCAATCGAACGACAAAAACGGTGACTCAACTCTGAGTATCGCTGAATTCGTACAAGTTGCATTAGAACTGAGCCGCAATCCCGCTCGCCAAACAGAGCAAATATTCCAGGTTTAACTCAATTTTCTTTCATTGATTTCTTTTCGTGCAAATGAAGCATGTAAAGTACTGGAGTATTTGTGCTGCATATATGCCGACGATGTAATGCCCATATTCACTTCTTTTGCAAAACAAATTGTTCACAGATGGGGAATTCGGAGCAACGCATACGGTGTATATATATATATATATATATATATATATATATATATATATATATATATATATATATATATATATATATATATATATATAATCATCATTCCTCTGTTAACTGCAGCGTCACTGATTAGGTTATCAGTTCAGGAATAGCGAAATCATCCTATAGGTTCTCTCGGGGCTCGAGCACATTTGTGGATGGTTTTATCAAAAAAGGTAAGTTGCTGGTGTTTTTCAGCAAAGTCGTCGATCCAGTGATCGTCAGCTCATCGAACATCTTGTTAGTGGTTGGTGCTTGCTTGTAAGCAACTTTTTTCAATCCTAGTCATCTAGCGACAGCCTGAAACCCGCATCACCTTTTACTTATGTCTGTCTCTCACCCTCCTGCATTTCTCTTTTTGCTATAATCCTTCACCTACCTCCTCCTTCCCCCCATGCTTTCGTAGCAAGTAATCGAGCACTCACAAGTTAAAATGACTGCTTAGAAGTCATTACTTGATCGTTAGCGACGTCGTTTGGACAAAAAAGTCGCTATTGTATGTGTTTTATGCGTTGCGCCTGAAATTCCCGCATAAAAACAGATTGGTACTGCTAAACCTGTATGAGAGAGCTTGAAGTATTGCCTGTGGGGGAGGAAATTCGTTCACGCTCTATTTGCTCAGAAATTTTAGCCCAATCCTACCTGATGGCTCTCAAAATGAAGGGAAATCAGTTGCAGCAACATGACTCACGTGGATCAGACGATTTCTCAAATCTGTCAGTTAAAATGCTCCGAGGTGATACCCAGAATCCTTCGCACTGACCAGCTTTCGTCACTCCAATACTTTGAATCGCTGATACGTCAAAACTAATTCTTGTCTTTCATTGAAAGTTATTAGGCAGTTTTCAGTGATTGCTTGGGGTATTTTTATAAACTGTTGTTTGCACATCTATCAGAAGCTCCAAAATTTTTTCGCTGAAATCATCACAGTAACTGGCTGGCATGTTTCAACGGTAATATCCAATAACATCTAGCGGATATTCACACTAAAGAAATCGTCCATTTCAATCTGAAGTCACTATTCTTTTGCAACTCAACTTAAAAGCCTGAAGATCTTGTTTCTGATGGGAGAACGGGCAACATTGAAAAAAGTGTTTTTATAAATGCGATAACAACAAATATAATGTTATGTTAAGGAGATTGATTCGAATGGAGATGGAGTAATTACGCGCGAAGAGGCAGAACATTCAGGCGATCCAATCATCATGAAAATAATGGAAGGTGTCTTCCAAATGGCTGATACGGATCGTAATGGACAAATTACGCTAAAGGAATTTGCTGTCGTTGTCGAAAACGACAAACCGAAAACACAGGTATGTCACTTATAACGTCATTAGCTATTGCGTTGTTATTGCGATCAGATTTCTGCGAACTCATTATTAAATCTGCTCGTGACATATTTCGGTGTTTTAATATTATCTGAATCTATGGATATTACTTAATTTGCAATGCAATACAACTCTTACAATAGCATTTGCTACAGATTTTATGTTGTAACGTTGCTGACATCTTTTTTTCAGTGTTAATTATTATACGCTTCAGCACTTATTGTTTCGTTGACAATGTTTCAACTGCTTATCGTTCAGATATCGCGCTTCTCAAGCTGAAAGTACTGATTTTCGCTGATTTTTAACAGCACCATTCTGCTTCATCATGTACATATGAATATGCCTCTCTGTCCATGTGCAAGGTTGATTCAATCTCGGGCCAGAAATATGTTCGTAAATTTTAGCGCAAATAATTCGCATCAAGATGAATTTTTATTCCACTTTGTCATACCTTCAACAAAATTTAAAATGTTTCAAATTGCCATTGATATCGTTAATCAGTTTTGCATTTTGCAATCAGTCTTTTGAATAATGAGCCTGTTCGACTTATGATCGGTTGCGATCATAAGAAAACACGTGTTTAGGCGCTATTTATTCAGCTTTTTTTTGCTTCTATAGCCAATTGAATGACAACAAACAAACACTATGCTTAATCCTTTCAAACGATCGCTATCTGGAGGTTCCTTGATATTCTATTTTAAGGAATATGACAAAAACTAAAAGCAGCTTTGAATGTAGATGTTGTTTGCTCATTCACTTCTTGTTTAGCGCAAATACATAACCTTCATCGCCTGTTCTCAGTTGTCACATCTGCATCGAAGAATTTCAGGCGGAGAAGGATAAGGAGAGTGCACACCGATTATTGGCACTTATGGATCAGAACGCCGATCGTAAGCTGGACATTAAAGAAGTGCATGCGTTTGCGAATATTAACTCGAAGGTCCCTCTTCCATACCTTTACAAGATGCGGAAGTTGGTAGCGGTTCGACCGCCATAATTGTAGCAGTAATATCAACACATTTACGTATTTAGTAATAGATTTACGAAGCGTCCAAAGTTTACACAAAAGAAGTTTAACAGTGTTTTGGCAAAGAAATTTTCTTTTAAAAGGACTATAAAATACTTTAAAATTTCTAAGCAAACGATGGGTAATCTTGATGTAAAAGAATGAGTGAAATGAATGAAAACGAGGTAGTGAAAATTTTCAGCGAGCAATACGAGTAAAGTGATGCATTCAAATTAGAGCAATATGGAAATTAAATGTTGCGGTTACCTCATCTCACTCAACTATGGAGCGAGTTAGCCCTCGGTTCTCACTTTGCAATAGCTTACTACTGGAATTGGTTCCAGAATGGTTTGAGCTCAAAATGCATGCAGAACTTGTTATGAATCAGTCAATGGTTCATTCTTGTTCGACAAGATTATTGAAAAATTTGCTTGCAGGTTTCGGAAGAAGACGTGCGGAAAGCAATCGGTGATTTAGATGCGGATCACGATGGATACGTATCGTTGGACGAATTGACAAATATATCGAAAAAAATGGCTGAATTAGTGCACTTCAAGGAGGCACCTCCAGTTTCTCCAAATTGAGAACAAGCCGATATACATCTCTGTCTGTTCATAAATGATTGCAACCGAAATTTAACAATGTTGTGTTAATAAACCGTTTGAAAGCAAATGCAAAAGTTCAAATGCATTAGTGCAAGAAGAGCCACCTCAGTTATATACAGTCGAGATATGCGTGTGTCGGAGAGGGAGAGGAAGAGGGGAGAGTGGGACTGCGAGGGCGGATTAGTCAATGCTCATAGAAATATTTTTGCATAGAGGCTCACACGGCTGCACCTCCATATTAGAAATTTCTTCCCACGTGATGAAGTGATGTTGGGTGCAAAACATTTATTCTCTTATTACTTAGTTTTAAATTACAATTCAGTCTTTCACGTAAGCGAATTTTGAAGATATAACCATTGTTTAGTGATGAATGAAGACATTGCCACCTAATAACGCGGAAGCTAACTGAGAGGATGATTCTTCTTATCTTTTCCATTCAGGCATCAGAATCGATAGAACTAAAGCAATAAACTGTGAAAAGTTCTTCCTCTCAAAAGCGCGAATCGTAGCATCGGTTCATGTTGAAAAGAATGCTTTCATCAGTCATCAAGGAGTGGCCATCGTTGAAATATGAGTCCAACTTAAGCTCGCTCTAACTTAAATTATCGGCGGCAAACCAGATGCTACTCAAAAATATTTTGCTGGATTTCTCATAAGCAATAAAAATCAGATAGAGTTGAAGAGCTGAGATTGCGAACACTCAAATCAGATTGCAAACCAATAAAATCAGGTTAAGAATTGCAGAGTGCTACCTTCTTGGTCACCATTTAAGACTTATATATCCTACTTCTTCGAAGAGCGATGGTTTAGGCAGTCCTTGCTGAGTGTCGTTCTTCCTTCTCATTTGAAACGGATTAAAACGATCAGGAAGAACGAGCAACGTGTCGTCGGGCTTGCTGGAAAGAAAATGGTGAAAAGTGCTGAAAAAAGCTGTTACTGATGGGCAGTCTTTGTCTTCATCATTGCGCGAAGAAGAACATAAAATCTGTTATTACAGGCAATGCACCAGTTACTGCAAATATTTTTCCGTTTCGGAATTTCTGTTGTATAAGCGTCTTATCGAGCCACTTAAAAATTGCGAAGTCTGCGATAAAAAAGAAAAGGCTAAGCTGCGGCTGCTAAATTTCCACAAAAACACAATTCTCCAAGAAGTCCGATAATCCATAAGCATTAAAAAATGCTGTTTTCTCATAGAAGGGGCATTTTTCTTGTATTCATTTTGGTGTTGCTGATATAATGCGTATTCCATAAGTAACTTGACAAATTGCTGAGTTAAATAATCGAGTCCTCTCAAATTTTCAAGGATATTCAGAAACTTGTCCCATTTCCTTGCTTTTGGAAATTCAGAAAATTCCCATTGTCCGCTCGCTGCTGGAGTGCAAAAGGAATTTACATATCTAACGCACTCTTTTCTTGAGGCTTACTGCAATTCTGCAAGCAGAACGCTATCAGAGATTAATTGTTATTAGCGATAACGCGAATTAACCCGGTCGACAAGAAAACAATTTTCCGAGTTATTATGTCATTATGTGTCAGTCGGTCGAGTGATATTCCCACAGATAGCCTATTTACCTATTTATCCCAAACTGCAAGAAAATATGTACCAACGATGAAAGTGCAATGCTATTGATCTTTATAAAAAACTTCATTATTTACCGCAACGAAATGAATTATAGATAAACAAATGATCCTGAAAATACGTATGTCCTTCTTCAAGGTGTAACAATATCTGCCATATGCTCGCAGATATCAACTTTTCTCGCAATCATATAGTCTAATTTTGTGATTTTATATAGTCTTATAAGCATAGCCACATTGTAAACGTTTTCGTGATTTGATAAGCACGATAATCACGTCGAGATATCCCTGTTTTTTAGAGGTTCTGATTCCAGTTCTTTACCTTCTGGAAAGTGATTCACGCCCTATCTACGTCTACAATTCAAGTCTTATTTGATTTGAACTTTATTCCATTTCCGAAGCAACCTGTGCACTCATTTGAATATACGGAAATTTATATCGCTATGATAATGGAACCGTCATTTTCCTTTTTCGTGTGTGTGAACTTGATTGAAATTCAAATTTTCTGCAAAAGCTATAAGCGAAGTGATGGGATTCACCTCTCGCTGTATTTTTACATTGTTTTCTACGTGAACGGTCGCCTGAATGTTCAGGTAGGTCTGTCATTTGTTATGAATGTCTACTTCCTTCATGTTCAACGTTTCGATCTTCTTTTTGTGTAAGTTTGAATAGCTTTTCGTCATGTTGTGGGTTCAGTCGGGGATTAGCTGGGGGAGGTATTGGAGATTTCCTGGCGTACTTTGTCATCTGCGTAGCCTCTCAAGAGCGTGGCTACTGCAATTGAGGTTCTGCTTTTGCCGTACAGACTCGTAGAATTTCATAGAGCATGCTTTAAGTCTTTTTTGAAGGTCGCATAGGCGACGGATATGTCGTTGCTGTGGCGCATTTTCCCATAAAACGCGCAAAAGGCTCACGAACTTGACAAGATCTTTGTGAAGCGTCGAACCGCCATTCAGCATACGCAGCAATGAATTCGGGATCAAAAGTAAAGAATGACAAATAATGCGAGCCGTCGTTACTTTACTGTGAAACAATGTGAAACGCAGCGCACATATGCTGCGTATGATACCGTACACAGACTGTGCTGTTTCTTCCTCGATCACTGGGTTAAAGGAAACATCATGCACGTATTAAGGAAGCATTTTTTAGATACAGTGCTTCGTACTAAAATGGAGTTGTTTGTGAATATCACTCTCGGCTTACCGTTATCACTTATGATGCCGATCAGTGCTTCGATCGTGCTATGCTATCAGAGGCAGAGACGAAGAAGAGAACTATTTGGTAACTTGTGCCATTTGTGCACTTCATTATTGAAGAGACCATCCTGAACTATACTTTCTAAAATTTGCTTTTGCATACACCGTTCGGGCTCACATACGTTTGTGCTTTCTCATTACGGAAAGCCGAAATGAATAAATAGATAAATCAGTGAATAAATAAATAAACAAATAAATAAATAAATAAATAAATAAATAAATAAACAATTGATTGCAGGAATGCGACCATCAGCTGTGGTGAAACACTGTCCGTATGTCGTTCCTTCGTTAAATTATGTCCCACCAGGGACAGCGGGTGCTTTCAAGCTTCAGAAACCTAACAAGCGCCCGTCAAGGCGAAGAAAAAGTGGCAAACGGTTGGGATCTGGGAACACTGAGCAATGTGCAAGTGAAGATGAGCCGCGTCATCGAAGAAAGTCAAATGCATACACTCACACCACGGTCAGCACAGATATGGGCTCTCGTGACAAACAGCTGACATTCGAACAATGCCAAACCGACGTTGGACCCCGATTAAATTTGGTTTGTGACAGCTCGCAATGTTGTTTATATTAAGAAATGAAAAGCCAGCTTCAAACACATTTTCCCTTCTGTAGGCAAGATGAGGTGTTTTTGTTCGCTTAACCTTATGCTTCCCGCATTGCCTCTTAGGCAGCTTTTGGTCTTGCTGCTAATCGTCACTGAGTTGTTCTGTAGCAGTATCACATTAGGTCAAATTGCGACCAATATTCCTTCGTTAGATTTGCACTATCCTTGTTGCACAAAGTCGTTGACTGCACCATCGTCAACGCAACCAATGTCTAGATGGAGCGGCGAATGCATGGCGCATCATACATCTATCTCAAAAGAAATTTTTCGATGCAGGCAACGTGATGTTCGAGAAGAGGTATATACCAGACAGTGAATTTTGCTAGACATTAGCAGTCTGTCCATAATTATGAGCGTTCCTGAGGATTTACCAGCATATGTGCATAAACATCTATAAGTTGCAAATTACCAACATGTGCATAGCAATTTGACGCGGAAATTCCAAACTAAAGCACAAATTTTATAGCACAGTGAAAACATTCAACTATCATAAGATCATATAATCTCTTTTTTGAAGCTCAGCATCCATCAAAAACGTTCATCAACAAAAGGCTTAAGAGAACTTTCAGCAGCGGGAATTATAGTGAATGTATTATGGCAATTGTCACATTTCGTGTCTTAAAAAACATACATAATTCTCATCTTTTGATTTTACATTTCATCTTTTCGTCTTACATGACATTCTATCTCACACTTACTACTTTAATGGCTAGCCTTGTGCTAATCGTTGAGCTAAGTTGACATTCAATGCTACAGGGTATACCAAGTATCAAAGCATCTCGAAATATTCAGCAGGGCAGTGATGCGCATTCAAGGGAAATATTTAAGTAGGATTGAAATGAAACTCGGAATTCCTCGAATTTGTGAGCACTCTCAGTAAAAACTTTATTTTAGGTGGAAGATATTGTCGACAATAGAAAAACCGCATCGGTTCGTGTTATTATCATATTCGAATGAATTCATTAACTTAGATTTCTCTCAATCACCCGAAACTGCCAGTAACACATTGGAATCCCTAACGGGAAACTGTGTTCTTTTTCGAAAAATTATTTGGAATGATATCGTTAATTCGTTTTACTTTCATTTTTACTTTGCCATCACAGGGATATCGTGCGCAGTGAAGACAATCGACCAATGACCATAAAATTTAAGCTGACCCGAGCATTTTTATGCACAAAATGCGGTCAACGAATCTCGTTGAAAATGTGGCATTATTGCATTGAGATTTTGTTGTTTCGTACATGCAGGCATAATGCCACCAATAATTTTAGTGGCAGCTTGCGAAATGTTGCCATTAGTGGACAGAGATGGGATTAGTGAGTGAAAAAATACTTTTCTGTGAGATAGGATACTGTTCGTGGCTGACTTGTGATCTCGTTCCTTGAGAAGCTCCCTTTTAAAACATAGTCGCAATTTTCGAACGTATATGTCTCAGAAACATTTTACTACCGTTCTCAAGGTGATGTGTCTCAAAAACGCCTAAAATAACCCAATGTCTGTCTTCATTGTTAAGTTTTCCCATGAATGCGTCCGGCGCATAAGATTTTTATAAGAATGCCGGATTGAGGACATCAACATCGAGATGAGAGTAACGCAGATGAATATCTGAAGAAAATGGCCCCTACGTCAAACACTAGAATTCCATCCTTGTCCAAAACATCTGGCACCCGCTTCTGAGGAAATTTACCGCAATGGCGTTCGTCTACTCTTCAGTGGCACTCAAAGTGCAATCCATATTCGTCATACTTAAGGTACACAGTGGAAGGTATTCACATCAAAGAGCATATTTCCGCCAGCAGCATACATTTATTCTGGCAGCCCTAAACAAACAGATATATTCTTATGAGGCAAAGAGCAAAAAGCTGAACTTTGTAGTAAGCGAAACTTTTTGAATGAAGCAAGTGAGGGGATGAAAGAGATTTTTAGCAGCAGCAGCCTATAGATGAGGAGCATGAGGATGAAAAGGAGCAGGAGGAGAAGCAACAACCATCAAATGGAATGATGCCTTCGACTCATCCTGTACGTTTCCTATAGTCGATATTTGTTTCACTTACCTAAAACAGTCGCATAAGTTAGATCTAATAAAAGAAAGCAATCGTGTGTCACTGGCTGTTCGCTTAAGTGAGAAAAAAGCTGACGAAAATCAACCATGCAATCTACTTAGTTACGGAGTTCAAAATCCACATATAATATCCAGTCAAGATTTTTTTTTCGAATATTTGATGTAACGTAGACTATTTCAAGTGGCATTCAAGATTTGGGATAAAATCGATTCAACTTAGGAGAGAGCAAAACTAAGAAGAGTCACAAATATATGTAGCGCTAGGGCACATATATGCGTCATAAGTCAACATTTACTGCATATTTCCAGCTAACATGCTTCAGAATCATTAGCAGCGATAGCACTGAGTTATTTCCATGACAAATTGCCAGCATCATTCAAAAAATATTCTTTCTTGTGATTTCAACTTGAGCAGCATATAGAAATTGGGAGAAATCGAATGATGCACGAATTTTGCTTTTGTTTTCGTGCGCTTCAAATATATCTCCCAAAAGGCCCATTATTACAACGTCACGATGGTGCGCATATATCTGTGCATGCGTCTGTCTGTTGGCCTGATAGTTTCAACTTAGGAACTACAGGAGCTAGACTCAGAAGATTCGCTGCATATATTTTACAGCGCAGAATGATTGTGATTATCGTTGTTTTTCTTGACCCATCAATAAAGCACTTAAATATGAGAACAACTCAGAATAATCGTGTGGTAGATTGGTAAGAGGAGGGGGCGGAGGAGTGAGGCACGAATGAATTAAATATAAAAGCATTACTCTGCATATTCCTTTTCTTGTTCCTTGCGTTAGAAAGTGGTTGGTTAGATGAGTGAAGTAAAAAAGTGCATCTCAGTGCGATGACAAGGTTCTTCAGCAGTCTTAGCTTAATTGTGATGAGAGCAACGGCAATCTAAGAGGAAAAGGATGCAGATTCCATAAGACACTGAGATGACAATGAACAGGTCGAAACACTGGAGGTATTCATATTAGACAGCTTTGAAGGTTTCCCCACAGAAGGTGAGTAGCCGACAAAGCAAAAAGAGCCTCAGTGATAAGCAAGGAAGCAGTACGCAAGGAAGCAGTCCGAAACAAAAGCGCAAAGAAGTTCGACAGCCGACGCGGTTCAAATATGAAGAAACAGAAGGAAAGGATCATACAACAAGAGGAAATAGGCATAAGAGGCGCTCATCGGAAACTGAGGGGAAAGCGTGTTTCGTATCGGAAGGCACTTTTTATTGATTTATTTGCACAAGTTTCATTTATAATAAGGAAGAGAACTTACATGTTAATATGCCTCAAACAAATTATTCTGGAATGATAGTGTGATCGAATGACTGTGAAGCTAATTACGTTTTGATCGATTTTTTCAAAACGCCTATATCTGCAGTGGATAAAAAACAAAAAATATTAAAGTACAATCTCCACTTCTTTGCACGTTATAATTTTAAGCGTCGTTCCAGATTGTTTTGCATAAGAAAGCAGTAAACTGCTTATGCCTCACAAATGTAACGCATCTGTAACACAACAGCTTCCCTAAGCAGCGACGGTTCATTGGAAAAAAGATGCATTTTGCTGCTGAATGAAAATATATTAGCGTATCAATCAAGTGAGGCAACCATTAAACATAAATGAATGGTGAGCATCATATTAATGCAACTCTACGAAAAAAAAACGGAAATTACAGCCGATTATTTCCGTACATTCTGTATAAATCGGCCGCTTCGCTGCAAGAATACTCGCTTTACAAATGAGAATATTTCCCTCTATTGTGCACAGCACATCATTACAACATTTTCTTCCTTCATTTTTATTTGTTTATTGGAGTGATGAGTAATGGATTTATAGATTCACTGAAAAGTGTTGAAGTTGCTAGTAATATTTTGAATTGTATGAGAAGATTCATTTGCATAAATCTAACTAAAGTGATAAACAACGTTTGTGCTCATCAATGGAGTTAAATATCTCTAATATTGAAGTCGTGAGAAAATAAAGATCATTTCTTTACCTGTGTTATATTTTAATCATAATATTATGCACAACAAAAAATGCCTTTCAGTAAGTGCAACAAATTCGCCTGAATTGATTATTCTGATCTCTATTGATCTCTTCGCTTCTGCAAGCTTACTTTATTTCTGACTTCTTTCTAAAGAGTATAGCTCTGAATATAAAGTATATTCTGAAGAACTGTATAGCTCTGAATATAAAGTATGTTCTGAAGAACTGATGTCCCTCATTCGGATCTTACACTATAAGTGAGGGAGATTTGTAACGAAAATTTTGTGAAGTGTTCATCAAATACATAACGGATGCATAGTGCATCCACCAGACTTTTTCGTATGTGAAACAAACTTACGAAACTAGGAGTGAATTATTCAAAGATTGCAGAACGCAAGTTCTGTGAATAAGAATCGCATTTGCATATCAACATCTCCAGTCTATTCATGTGAAGGTAGCTAGTTGGATGTTGGTGATATTGTGGTCTCGAGTTGATAATATAATGGCATATTTTTCTTCTGAATTGAAAATAGTGATTTGATCTAGAATTAGCACTCTAGTTCTTTTCGATCTGTAATCTGCAACTATTTATGTGGTTTCTGGTCATAGTGAACTTCACTTTCGTCAGCAAAGTATCGGTCGGCACTTAGATCAGGTTTCCATGGATTTCACATTTCCATTTGTAATGAGTAAGGGATGAGTATCGGATTTTCGAGGCGATTTCGTATTGTACTATTTTAGCGAGAAATACGGTTCATTTCATTCACAGCTATATTTCAAAATGAAACATCCATAAATGAGTCTCATGCTGTAGTGTTGAACTTCAGCACATGTTGTGCCAATACAGTACAATTGATTCCAGTGCATACCCAACGCGTCCGATATTTGCTTTAATCAGGACGTGTCAAACACCGGCACTACCGAATGGACTCCCGGTGGCGGCTAGGCAGG
Source organism: Baylisascaris procyonis (assembly GCA_037389465.1). Lineage (NCBI taxonomy): Eukaryota > Metazoa > Nematoda > Chromadorea > Rhabditida > Ascarididae > Baylisascaris > Baylisascaris procyonis. Next base: position 921,937 of record JAZARR010000154.1, on the reverse strand, counting down.
GGAAAAAGCAGGACATAGGAGGGTTGTGGCGAATTTAGTCGGGAAGAATGTTTTTTGAGACAGATGCGCTGCTTATATAGTGCCAATGATATGCATATTACAATCAGAATTAAAGCGACAACAACATTTCATTTAATGTGGGTATGCAAAATAGTCACAATAGGGACAAAATAGGCGCTTTCATTGGTAACAATATTTCATTTCTCTTCTTTTCTTTGAATTAAACATTTCTTTGAGTAACGTCTCTTTGAATTAGATTAATGACAATAGCAATACATTCAAACATTTGCAATCATTTAGGCTATCATTACAATAGCATAGATTTTGCATCGTTCACATGTAAACAATTTGAAGGTGAATCACAGGATTGGTTCGCGTTTGCGACAAGGGAAAGGGAACATGCACACTCTCCTCCATTGCAGTTCTTGCAGGTGAACTGAAAACTTTTCTCGTGCTAAATTCTTATGAACATTTCCTCGTGTCCTAAATTTTTAACTGCAAAGTGTGCGAGGAAGCAAACAGACGTTTAGTGAGTTTCAGTAGCAAGCCTTTGTCGGTCACTTATGTTTTCAGTTATATGTTGATGTGACAGAAGTCAAAGGAAAAAGTACAGCATGAAAGGAGTCGTTTCAGCAATGAGGAGGAGCGCGCAAGGTCCCATTGCTGGCTGATTGCAGCAACTGCGAGTTGATTTGATGAATGGCGGGGAAGAAATGGTTTCCCTTCGTCAGGAAGGTGGATATCATCTTTCCACCTAATGCATACCAATAAACATCAATACATATGTTGGTTTAGCATGCCACCTTAAAATCAACTCTTTTGGCAACTTGCATAGGTTTAAAATATATCAGCAGCCATTCAGCCGTATTAGGTACAAATTTTATGAGAGTGCGATGCAACCACTATTACTCAATTCTCAGACATCGAGATGACTCAAACCCCGTCCGTCCTTTACCTCTTACGTCACTCCGACTCCTGAGCGGGGCAATCAGGATTGTGGATTGAAATTTAATAGGAGCCGGCTTATACTAAGAACCATCGAAATAACTGAGTACGACGCACACAATGTCAAGTGGGTTTGGAAACACGCGGGAATGTAAGCAGAGAAAATGCGCAATATAATAGGGCAGAGAGCAAAGATATCATCAAGGTCGATGCGTGGTCGCTGCGCAGTCGCTCCCGCAACATCACGCGAGAGAGGAGTAGCAGCGTAGTCGTTCATCACAACAGCTCAGGTCGTTCGGCGTCCGCGCCGCGAGTGTATCTGTCTTCTTCATCACGATCCATTGTTGTGATATTGTTGAACGCATCCTTCTCCGAACTTCGTTCCAAATATCAGTCTAAATGAAATTATAGCAGGTCACCTCATTTTATACCGTCTTGCAAAGTCACATTTCCTTTGCATTTGCTGAGTTCATTAAAATGAGGTCTCGTTTGTGCATTTATGAGCATGGAAGGCTTTATGTGGGCGTTCGTTCCCCTGTCCTTTAATTCCAACTTTTCAACTCGGCCACTAACTAAGCTTAAATAAAGAAATCTGGTGGGTATAGCGCAAACGGTACAACACTTTTCTATACCAACCGTCAAATCGATCTGTGAGATCCGACACAACTTAAAAACACTTGAGCGTGCCTAAAAATTTGCATACCTTTTGAACTGGTCAACGTCGAAAAACAAATCCGTCGTAGAAGACTAGTGCGACTGCTTGACCCTACGTTTGCCGAACGGTTCAATGACACGGATTTTCAATTTTCCACTTTTATTATTCATTAACAATTCATGTAAATATCCTGATAACCGCGTTGCAAGCAGCTTTTTCTGCTTGCTATTCTAAATGATTTGTTACTAAAGAAACTAGACCTCTACACAAACGATTGCAGAAGTGCGGAACACTCATAAGCAAAATCGACTCGTAAATCTGATCGATAGAAATGCGAAATTTCTACAATATATGTTCTTGACAAGCAAAATTTCAGCTTCATTCGCTTATGACTTCCACGTGATGACGGATGAAGAAAAAGGAAAGTGAGGCTAAGAAAGCTTTCTTGTAAACTCAAGTCTTTTGCGATGGAAATAATGTGTTGCAACTTTAAGTGAAGAAAAGTAAATGGGGAGGCAACACGCAGGACGCATTATGGTTTTAATTTGGCTCCAACTCAGTTAAACAAATGCAATGCTCCAACATTACACTGTCATAGCTTCCAGCGATCAAATAGAATTATTACCACCAAGCTCAATGATAGGTTGAATGTAGTTGGTATGAAATAAGATTGCATCGATGATGTTCTAAGATTAATTTCAAATCGAATTTTTTGTGTGTTCAGCTAGAAGGAAACAAAAACAATTTGAAATGTTGTAGTGGCAGCACACATATGACTTCATGTTATCTATCACTGCCAGTTTCATCTCGGAAATTTATCATTCATTATCATTTTTAGGCATTTTTATGCGTTCTCATCTATCCGTAAACAAAACAATTGATCACTGAGTGATCAGGTGATTGATAACAAATCCGAAGAAATTCTTGGCGATTAAAAATATACAACCATCACACTCTGCTTAATTTGCGGTACGAAACAACGAATGCTTGCAGATATGAGAGTGTCAAAAAACCAGTTACCACACCCGACAGTACCGCAAGGATTACAGCTACGTAATTGAATTGCAAGTCAATTTCTCTTAGCATCATATATGGCAACTCACTAAGAACGTGTCTAAAAGATGGAACGTTTAGATTGAAAATGGATATGCATGGTGCAGGTTGTCATCGATCAGTAATCATCTCTTTTTTGTTTCAATAGCCGTCATTTTCCACCGTAGGTTTTGTAGCTGCGCTAAGACAATGAAAATATTGCTATCGGAAGAATTGATGAGGAAGCCCTGTGATAACTGCTATCAGCTGGTAATCGCCATTTCTTGCTAAAATCCTCGGTGAATTGTCAACTCGGATCTGGTGATACCCCATGTCTTTGCGAACGCTACCAACCCTAGCGGTTTCCGCTTGAGTGCTGCGCCATTACGATGTGTTTTACTACTCCTGCTGTGTTCAATGGAGTCACTATCGCGTTGAAGGCAATTGTTTCGTTTGCGGCAATCATAATAACAGCGGTAACTACCGTCATGCTGTTTTTGCCTAGTCCTCCAAATTACTACCAAAGGGGTCGAATAAGATTCTCGCGCCCCCACCCGTCCCCAGAAATGCACTGTGTCCACATCTCGATTGCCCAGGAATTGTCCACATCTGATGTAATTATCATGAAACCTCCACTTTATCTGAAGAGAGAGAGCAAATGGATATCCTTCCATTTCATTTTCTTCTTCACTCCTCCTTCGCTTTCCTCCCCCTCACCCTGCCATTAATAAGTTATTAATATAAATAATGTTGCTTGAATAGATACTGCACTACCTCCTCATTCGGTCCATCTCAGGACCTCCGAGGAACCAGCAACCGAAGTCAAAATTCATGTCAAAAGACAAAGAAAAAGAGGAAGCACAATTTCTTTTCATAGTTTCGTGTTTTCACATTTCTAGTTTATATCATAGAGAGGTCTAATGAAAGGGCCAGCTCCCGTGGCTCATGTAATCGCCCAGGTTTTCCTGAGGACCTGCACCTTCTGCTGAGAAACGGTCGGGTAAACTGCGAGAAGGCGCAAGTATAAAGGCGAACAGTTTATCACACTTATGCAGTAACGTGAGAAACAAGTGGGCACTCGTAATAAGGATGGCCTCGGTCGTCTGCGCGATTCTGTAGTCGCACGTGATGAAGTCCATGCTCCCGCCGATCTCCTCACGCCCTCCCATGGCCATAGGTAAGTCCACTCGTCCTTGTGAACGATCTAGCAGCTGGAATGAATTGATAACCATATCAACCCCTTTCATATCCTCCTGGTTCTCCCTCAGGCTAACCTCACGACACTTGCTGGGCAGTCACTGATCTGCCTGTACATTCTTGACCTCCTTGCACGGCGCTTAATCTATAGCCAACTGTTCTATCTTACACTAAACGTTAATTTCTGCACTTTCAATAAGCGACGTATCATCGAATGATCAGCACGCAGTGTGATGAATTAAAAAAGCAACCGGCGACTATTAGCAAGAAATGAAATTCTGGTGACGACGAGGACTAAAACTATTTAAAAATTTTTTTTCAAAAAATCGTGTGGGAAGCGGGGTTCTCTGCGTCTTTGATACCTTGTTCAAGACGCAATTGTCGAATACTTGAAAAAAGACAAGCACGGATTGGAATCGTAAACCTTAGGAGCGCCGCAATTTCGCTGCACAAGTGCTTCATGGATGCGGCGTTCCCTAGATATTGTGAAAGTGAAGTTTTGCTGGAATTTTCTACAAGAAGAATTTCACTTTACGCTGTGAAATGTGAGAAAATATCCCGACAGATGGATGAGGAAAAGGTAAAGTATGATGTCAATTAGAAATAAGCAGTGTTCGAAAAAACTGTTTTTAAATTTAACAATTTGTAGCTTCCAAATTTTGAAATGCTGGATTTCTTCATGGGAAATGGCACAAATTCAAAGGATGCAGTGCTTTGTTGCAGATCGCTGAATATTGCTTTTTGCAAACGAATACCATGTACAAAAGATGTAGGTACAAACGGTGTAACCTGAGATTTCGTTAGGAGTGAAAACGACGTGATGAGAAACCTGCTGGAAGTACCACAGTTTAAAAGAACAAGCGATTGTTACAGCATTAGAGATGTCATCTAATCCCATACATTCGCTGCACACTATGAACAATCTTAAAGTGTGCCAATTGAGTATTAATCGCCTTGTTTATGATATCGTTTGAAAACTGCTTCAGGAAGAATCGTCAAGCGGGAAGGGGAATTGTCTGTAAAAGACGAGTTCGACGATCGTCGTTGGGGCTAGGAGACACTAGTTCTTGAGTCCTCTCTATGACGACATGGACAAGTGGGATGAGGCGCAAAGCAAAAAAAGGCAAAACAAAAAATTTTCGATCTGCATTAGAAATATTCAGCGCCTTAATGAAAAAGCAAACTTGTATTGAATAACAGACTCAGTCTTGACTGCCTTTACCAATACTAGCAACGGAACAAGATAAATCATCGAAGAATGCTGGCATCAGGAATATCTGATGTATCGCGCGGAGTGTTTTCTTAGTCTTCACGTCTAACTGAATCCTCTTTTCATGACAATCGATTTCTTCCTGTAAAATCATTCATAAGCAATCACAGCCATGAAAATAGTCATTAAACATCCAAATGAATGCCGACTGCAAAACTTCTTGGCGAACATAAACTTGCCGCATTGAAAATATGAAAACGAATAAAATGTGTGAGGGTCAGTTCCCCTTTGCCCATCTAATCCTCCAGGTCTCGTTGAGGTCTGCGCCCTCTGTTGAGATGCGATGAACAAACTGCAAGATGACGCAGCTATTAGGGTGAATATTTTATCAAACTTATTATAATAAGATGAGAAAAAGTACGGACTCGTTTGTAAGGATGACTTTGATCGTCGGCACGATCACGCAGTGCACCCGGCGAACTCCACGCTGTCGCCGATCTTCTCAATTCCAACGGCCACACGTAGGCCCACTCAGCCTTAAGACCAGTCTAGGCTGAAATGAATACATGAATATAGCAATCCCTTTTATATCCTCCCGATTCTGCCTCAGACTACCTCACGACACATGCTGGGTAGTCGTTTGCTCTGCCTACATACTCCTGACCTTCTTTGACTTACCTTGCACTGTGCACTATTCCCGTTTGATCCATAGCGAACTGGTCCACCTCATAGTGGCGAATCGAAGCGATATCAAAAGGCGAAATACACTGTCAACTTGTGCAGAGCTCATTAATAGATCTGAAGCGCTTCCCATCCAACGTGCAAAAGAAAAGCAGATAAAAGAACAGCGATAATCCATTAGTAAAGCTGTGGTAAGTCTGTGCATGGATATCCCCAAGTTGATGAATGGAGAGCAGCCTTTTCTATGCAGAGTGGGAAGTGCGTCATTTTAAGGGTATTTCCAAAGCAATCATCACGACATTTTGGGACAACAGAATGTGCAGAATGGATAAAAAAGGAAAGTTGCCGATCTTCACTCAGCACCAAGTCTTTTTGATCATAAAAACGCCCGAAAAGGGCCGAATTTTTTCTTGTTTGGAGGAAGAATATGTCTGCCAACATTGGTTAAGTAGAACAATGCAAGAGGGTACACGAAATTTCATTGAGACGTTTGTGACATGGGTTAATAGGGCGATGCGACCTGCTCGACAATTCAACGAATCGATGAATTTCCTTCGCTACAAGTTTTTGTCAATGGCGAAGGCTGAAAACATAATTGTAACTGTTGAAATTTACCTCGCATTCGAAACGATGATTTTCAGTAATTGGACACATTTCAATAATAATGATACCATCAATCTGGCATTACCAAATCGCCACTGAAAATTTACCAAATGTGCGAAAGAGCGCCTTGTCATTTCAACTAATCTGACCAATTGAATGTTACTACGCCCCTCAAGACTTTTGTTGCAATCCACATTTGGTTCAAAAGGATCGGTACTTCCCCGAAGGTATCGCAAGTGATCGATTTGAGATGTTGGATTCTCTGAGAAAAAAGCTTTTACTAGCAGTTTTCCTGTTCCAACTTTCCTGTCAGCTTAATTTTCCATCGAACATTCCGAAGATTGTTGCTAGCAATCAATGCCTATCAGTTTGATTACCTAATTTAACTTCTGCTATCAAAAGCGTTGAAAACATCCCAAATCATTTCACTAGAAACTTTCTGCGAGATGTTTCTCGGTCCATCCAAGCCCGACTGCACGCACACGATTTTCGATTTCCAGAGTTCAAAATTTAGAAGAGTAATGATCGACTTGACATTATGTCACAAAATTACTGATGGATTTTGTGATATACTTTCCCCTCCAATACTTCCTTCGCATTCGCTCCCAATCGCCAAAGACGCGGCCATCCATTTCAGTTGGCACGCAAGACACGCTCGCTGAACGACGTTTTACACAGTTCCTAGTTTTAAGTGCTGCGAATTTAGAACAGACCTCACGAAAGCCATACACGGGCAAGAGATCTGGCTACGCTTATGTATCGTTTCAAGCATTCACGCTCAACTGTAAAGGTGGTTAGGGAAGTGTTTGTCATTCAGGTCGCGTCTTGCTGGCCTTCGAGTTCGTTGTGTTTCGTTTCGAATGGTTGCCGTAGGAGCGCCTGGGGTCGCTAGCGTGGCAATTTTTCCGCGTGTTTTGCGTTTTTTCTCGCTTCTGAGATTTTTCCAGACGCTAACAGCCCTGCCTATAGATGCAAATGTCTTTTGCGGTGTTGCCATCAGGTCGCTTCTTACACTCAACTCCCACTCGGAACCGTCATATTCGATGATTTCATTTGGCTCATCAACCTTGCGTAGTGAATGTTCTTCTGCGTATTTTTTACTTTAAAGTGTTCGGACTCGGAATGGACTTACACAGGTATCAGTTGAAAAATGCGACATTTTTCACGAATCGACAGGAAATTGCCGGCTTTTATACAACATATGACGTGTAGTACTTAGCGTGTGTTTCGAACACCCCTTTTCATGTGGCCGCTCCTACTTGTACTTTGCCTCACTCATTTAGCGTTCAGTTGTAAGTGCCGTGTGCTTTATCTTTCATTACTGTGATTTTATACTGCATGAATGAAGATTACTTCTTCCTCTTTAAGCGGTTCAATTTTTCTTGGCAGCAAACAGAAACGCTTCAAAAAGCTGAAACTTTTTCGAGATACCTCTATCAGCCCAAACTTTTCGGTATTTTCGTTACAGTTGTGAACCGCTTAAAAAATCCAATTTTTTGCCAAAAACAACAGATCGCCATAAGAAACCCAGTTTAACCTGCGTTCTCGATGAGTGAGAAAAATGAAAACTTCAAAAATAACTCTTTCCCAAGTGCCCGACATCATTAGAATGCAGTTTCGCAGAAATTTGCAGAAAGCGCATCAGATGTTGCCTTCGTGGAATCAACGAGCTGAAGAAGCATGTAGTGGATGTTTGAGTGGAAGGAAAGATGGAGATGTTCTAAAAAATTGTTTCATTATTCGCATTTGCAAATTTCCTGCGCAAAAGTTCACTATGATAATATCATGTCTGCGTTCATGTCTATGCGTCTATCTGTCTATCTACCCTGCCTGATTGCTTAATTGTGGGGCTCTGCGAACTTCATTTTGTGCATTAGTATATTAGGGGGACATAGTGGTTTGTGCCCGTCTCTCGGATACTCTTAACTCGCTAATCCACACCATATTTCGCATTAATCAGTCAAATTCGAGATCATGTGTAGACATTTCAAGATGTCAAATAGCTTTCGCTGCATTTTACGCCAGGCCATTTTCCCCTTGACACCACCCCTGTCTTATTAAAAGCGAAAAGATCTACTGAAGTAGTTGGCACGACATATGCTTTGTTTTTTGACTAGCTGATTAAGTTATCATCAAGTGATGAGTAAGTTCGTAAAGCATTGCCTCCATATTTCAACTTATTCGACAGTTCCTTTGAGGATATTTTATAAAGGATTTGTTTGTTGTTTTTGTGTGAGCCGAGTGATTTTTCTCGATCGGTGCACGTCTGCAGTTGCTCTCCGAAGTGGTGGAGCTGTGCGGAATATGATGCGATAATCTTATAGTGCACTCTAGCTATGAACGATCCAATATTGAAACCAATGGACAATCATAGAGAACTGCACACATACAAATATATAAGCACAAGCATGCCGTCGCCAAGTGCATGTTTGCAGCGGATATTTTGAAAATGCATTAAAGTGGTGCTTTCGCACAAGATCTGTACGGATTGTTGAGCCATTTTAAACATGAGAGCACCATTCTATGTATTTTGCTTTGCTGATAGATTATGAAAGTTGCTGGTAAGGTGAGCAAGTTGCAGAAATGTACGTCGTGTCAGCTCCTCCGGCACGTTCCTCCATTTGTTTGGCATGCACAGATTCTGGTCGAAGGACAATTATCTTCGAAAGCTGTTAATCTGCCATGCTCTGAATAATGCCCATCTTTCAAAAATCTGCTTTTATTGTTTCATTAGCGTCAGATGACGAGGAAAATGGAGTAGAGAAAATGTTTGAAAACAAAGTCATTGTGATGCCAACGAGGTTGGCCACATGAAGTCAGTTCCCCAAATAACTGAGGAATCAGCCGTTTCAATGAAATACGATATTTAAATGAATTCAATTTAGCGAGATTGAAAACGAACAGTAAAGGCTATGAAGACATAATATCAGTAAAACCGACTTCAGGTGGTTTCTGTTCTGGTCACTAAGTGGACAGATGCTGTTTTTGCAATAAACTGGAGGTTAGCGAAACGGGGAGCCGTATATGTCTGCGGGAAGCAGTCAGTAGTTAAAATTTGTTGCAGAGCATAGATGACGGATGGACGATGAGGAAACGAGGTGAGCGGTTTAAAGAGGTGTGGCGCATTTGCGACGACACCTCTGTATCATCACGTCCCACGTCCAGCAATGCGCGTTTGATAAATTTTTAGGGAAATGCAGGATGAAAACTATCTGATCATGCATATGCATAAGTTGGCTGACATATTTTCCAGTCCATACGTCTGTTAGTTCCAATAGGAAAAGCAGTGGAGTGGTGGCGATGGATACCACTGCTGTGTTTACTTCGGCTGAGTCGAAGACTCCTGAGGTTCGGCGGAAAGCAAGGGAAGGAAAGGAGAGGAGAAGCTAGGACAGTAAACTTAAGGCATCTAATCTCATCTGTTCTTGCTCCGGTTGCAGCACCTCACCACTTGGAGGTGGGCGAGAATGCACCTCGCGGGCCCCGAATGCGATGGATCAGTAGATGAAATTCCTCTGTACAATATTTTATCTCTAGACCACGAAACAGACTGTGGCATGATTTCTTTTGTGTTGATCCCCCGAGAACAGCCCACTTGTTTTCAATAAATCTTCACAAATTGTCAGTGAATCTTCTATCGACGCGGCAGAACTGCCTCTCTTCGAATTTACAAAACGAAATCTACCAGTGGATGTCACCAACAAAAAAACGAACGATGTATAGAACAATCATGAAACGGTTTCGTGATGTCAAACTCGAAATGCACAAACAATATTTGAAGCCGAATACAACTCAACATTCGACGACTATGAAAAACTCGTTTTTGTTTTCACGGAGGCGCCGTCTCGCCATTGGGTACCGCTTTTTTAGGCTGCATCGCATGCTTCTTAGGCGTGGCTATCGTGCAATACCCGAGTAAGACATCGTCGTCAACGATGAAGTTTTGCATGATGTTGCAGAGAAAATACTTTAAACTGATTCACCGATGTTTGCCACTATATGCACTTATCACCATCACACACTAAACAAAAAAAAGCAGCGCACTAGTAGAGGAAGGCTGGTTAGTTAGGTAACTGAACGATAGATGAACAGAGAGTGTGGGTACAAGTTTGCTTTGCGAGTACAACTTCTATGACGCTTTAAAAGCAACGCCACACTTGTGAGCACTGTTTTCTGCAATGCGAAACCAACTGCGATGGACTCGTTTTGTGAACCATCGCAACCGCAATGCATTCATTATTTATTTCGCTTGTCACTCATTCTTTTTAATGCGACTCGTGTTTTATGTGTAAATTTTTGTGATGTACTCTCAACAACAATTCTTTGAAAGCATATAAATCTACTCAAGGTTATGTCATCGAGAAGAACGCAATTATTTCCTCGAAAGGGCAAGCTAAATGAATAAGATTTCTTGCTCATTCGAAAAGAAAAATGAAACGATGAGATTTGTTGATTACACTCAGGAGATCATCCGAGTTTGCATTTATTACTCCCTGTGGGGATTGATAGCACTAAGAAGAGTCGATTCATTCTAAGATACAATAATATCTAGCATAGAGGCTATAACAATTCAGTAACATTCGATATGTGTTATACATATATGATCGCAGTAGGAAAAACTCAAAATCTGCTTCGCGCGAAGCTAGAGTGAATCACTTCGCCAGAGATGAATGGAATCTAGAGATATCAATGCACTTACCGCTATGCGTTTCCTCAAACATTACAAGTTGATTTATATCGAATGAAATTGACACCTTTTATGTCGACAAAAAGGACACTTAAAATTTATGTTGAGAGCGGTGCGACGATACGAACTCAGAAATGATAAATCACCTTTTTTCGTCGCTCTCGCACTACCAATTGCTGCATTTTTCATTAGTGATATATTTTGTGTCTCTCTTTCTCGAAACATGTAAGCATGACACGTGCTAGATGCTTAGGTTTACAATAGCTTTCAACAAACCGATTGCACTTCAAATGTTGAAGCATTTCTTTCTGTCATAGATGGAAATTGAACTCGTTAACGTTCTATTCATTGATAGCACAATTGGCACTTTTGCAGGGTAATATTTGCAATGAGCACACTATACGTATGCATGTATTTGTCGGTGTGCTCATCTATGGGTTCAGAAATTTTAATCCGCCGACTATTGAAAACGAAATGAAAGAGAAAAGTAAACTTTTCGGCTGAATGTCTATGGGAGAGGCTGCTTCTGATGAAATATGAATACGTTTTATAGAGGGATTTTCATAATTTATCGCTGACTTGTGGGAATGGCTGATTTGAAAAGCGATTGGGAAAGCACATATCATGATCGCTCCTCTGACACACTTTCTGTGTGCTTTGTTGAAAACTTCGAACAGCTCAATGGCACTAGAAAACATTCGCGACCAGTTAAAGAGATGCCAGCAATCCCAAAAAATCCGATAACGAACATGGAAGATGTAGTTTAGCTGGTTCGAGCGACCTCTGCCGAAAATGAATATTCGAGAGTTCTTAGCTTTTCATGAAATATCAAAGAAGTACAACATGAAAGTTACTCTATTCAGCGCATATCATAAGATTCACTGGTTTTCAAGCATAACGAGTGTATGATGGAAGTGGGGCTAGGAATGAGAGATAGGTTTTCGTTCTCAACAAGTTTAGTGTAGTGGTCAGGCGGTCATTGATAACAGAATACCAAGCTCGATCGATCTGCTCCACGAAGTGACGTTCCATTTGGAGGTCATGTGGCAAGACAGAATTTTTGGAGTCCCCATTTCTTCTTACCGTATCTTTCCTTTGCAAAATTTGTGTTTTATCGAACATCTGTTTACCCTGATTCTTTCCTAGAACGTTTCTCCTGAAGCGTCCGTCGCCAAACATGCCTCTCATAGTTCGCACTACATGCGTTTCCGCAAATTTCCTCTACAAAAAAGCATCATGAAGGGGTCAGTGTCCCTATAATGGGGTCATATGTGCTCACGTGTCGGTCTGTCTGTTTGGTGGTTTCATCTCGGAAGCAGTGCAGCTAGATCAGCTTAATTTTGTGAATAAAATGTACGTCATGGGTTCAAGGATTGTTGATACTTAAAGGTGCCAAGAAATTTATTTGTATTTCGCCCAAGTTAGATTCTTATTTGAACGGGCAACGGAAAAACTGATCGCTTATGAAAAACTTTCATATGCCGTCGATTCAGTCAGAGCGCAATGATGTCGTTTTGTCATTTTACTTCCTGTGAAACTCTGAACTCGTTATTCTCATGAACGCATCGCAAAAGCGCATATCGTGCTAGTTTGTCTGGCACAGTTCTTCAACTTGGTTGTCAAGCGATGGAAGTTTTTTTTAACGTTGCGACAGTAATGATGGATTCTGCCCAAGATAACTTGTTTAAAGCGTTCACTGAAGGGAGTTTTTAGAGTGAGCCTGAGGCTATTGCTGAAGAAAGAAGTGAATAGGGCACTTGCCTCGTTCGTTTGTTCGTCGACGTGCTCAAGGCTCTCTAACTCATTCTTTCCATCGTGAAACTGGAAAAAACGATTTAAACTGATGGCAGCGTTTCCTGTCTTATGCTGTCTGCGTGCGAAATATCATTAAACGGCGTGTCTATTTTGGCCTTTCCAACCAATTACATCCACGAAGCGTAACAATTTCGTCATACTATAGCATAAAGCTGTTCTTTGTTCTTGTGAATTTTTTATGGTGGCTGTCAGCCTGCTCGTATAAGTGTACAATTCTATGACTATTAGCTCGCTCAGCTTCATCATTTATTGCTCTGGAGGAAGAAAAAATTATCAAGCTGGCCTGTTCCTGCACTGGGATGAATCTTTCAGAAACCACTATGAACCATTGTTTCCTGTTGAGAAGGTTTTTCACTTAGTGAGAAGTTCTTATTGAGTGGCCGTTATGCCTTCACTTTTACATCCATGGCTGTGATTATATCCCTTTCTCAATTTATGCTTCAAATAGGAGCGCATTTTCCTGCTTAATTATCATAGGGCGATTAAGCAGTGAACACTGAATGGTAATGCGAGCTCTTTGGGGATTTCTTTTTCACAAGTACCTGGACGTGGGTAGGAGAAATGAATCTGCCGGTTTGGACTCTCTAAGGTTACTTTGTTTCTTGGAGAACACCTCAAGGCGAGTTCGGCGCTTGTTCATTGAATGAATATTTTTTCTTCCGATGGCATGCCGGTCAGAACTGATAAAAGCACATATTGTGCGATGCTCTCCGTTCGTGATCCGTACGCCGCTCTGCAGAATGAGTTCAGTTAGTGACTGAACACTCGGGCTAGACGCGTTTCTCGTATTTATCAACCTGTCTGTCTATTGGTTTATTTGCATGTGCTTTCCTATGTTTCCATTTACAAAGGATATATTGACAGCCTCGTTTCTATGAACGTTTATGTACATTTGTATGCTTTTCGCATAGTTTCAACTGAAAAGTCGTTAAAGCCAATTTCATCTATATCAATTACGTCAAACGATTACCCCCACTTTCAAGGTGAGATGAAATTAGCTGTGAGCGCTTAAACGAGCGCAGAAGTGCTGGCTCATTTTTCCACAACCAGTCCGCTCGCAATTTACGGCCCGTTAGATCTTCAGAAATATGAGCGGAATTGCATAGACGCATATTGCGAATGCTTACCTTCCCTCTTTTCGTTACCGAATTCAAGTTTCCATCTTCTTCTTCTACGAAATTATGGCAACGCTGTGTGTGCATATCTAATGTATGCACGCTGCAATTCTCTTCATACTTTTTTCCAACGTCCAACCTTAAATAAGCTTTATTCAATCTTAAGTGAACCTCTTTTGAGGTTCACTATAGGATGAAACGACCTCGCATCCAAGAATATTTCGAAGAGCAGTGTTTGGAATGTGACGATACGATGCACTGGAATGTTTCTTACATTCTGAAATAAAAATAGAATGGACCCATTTGAGAGCTGTGGTCGACGAGGAGAGCAATTTCACTGAATTCGAATAATAACGACCAGATGCTCATTTTAAGTTCTTTACGTTGTTATTTCTTGTCTTTGTTTTTCAATCACCGCATTCATTTGTAGAGATTCCACCTCATACAATACAACAACTTTTCGATTTGTTGAGGAAAATGAGAAAAAAGCGCTCACGTTAAATTTAGATCTTTTTACGAAAGAAAGACTGGAAACGACAAGGGAACTCGAAAAGCACACATTGAGGCTCTGCAACCCGTTTTCATCAACAATTGGTGCTCGGCTCTGTTCCAGACCATAATGTAGTGCTTCCCTCCATTGCTTAATCTGCACAGATTATGATGAGGACGCTTTCTTGCCTATTTAATTTGTACGTAGCTAATCAAATCGAACTTTGTTCCCAACGACAAATAGTTCCGTCTACTCTCCACATCGAGGGCAACAGAGAAACATGGTAAAGGTAATAAAATGTGGTTGCAAAAGATCAACCGGGAAATATCAGGTTGAGGCGGAAACTGACTTTGGATTTTCTAAATCTTATACACAATTGTCGGCTTCAGAGCGATTTGCAAGGATGTGATGGCTTCTAGACACCTCCTTGTAGTTGCTGTCAACGTTATATTGAAGTTTGCTGGGTCGTTGAAGCAATGAACATTTTTTGATCGAGGAACCTGACAGGGAGGTATTCAAAAATATTTATTACACTCTTACTTTAAATGACAAAATTCGATTTTTCGCTCTTCATCTTTTTATTCCCTGCCTCTTGCAAGTATTGTCCAATACACTTGGTTTCTACGCATTTTTGAAAGTAACGGAATATGTGAAAAGTTCCGATATGAACTAATCAGGATCATTCAATCTCTTCAAGAAAGCTTGCCTTGCCCTAACTGAGCAAAAGATAAACTCCACCTTAATATAGGGACAGAAACGAATTGTATTTTAGGGAGCGAAAGTCGCATCAGTCATATATTCGCTACAACGTTAGGCGCTTCGTCGGAGATATTCAATATATTCAGTGTCACTCACCTTCTCACTTTTCGGAAAATTTTGTAGCGGATGCATTTTGCAAAGAGCAATTCTTGACTGAAAATTGCAACCCGCTATTTCCATATTTGGGAACATACCAGAAGTGGCATCTCTTGTATTGGAATTGAAATTTGAGGGGTAAATTTGATAGCGGTAGTATTAGAAGGCTTTCGTTAAGCTGAAGAGAGCGTCGAAGGCGCGTTTTTGATGGTTAACATCTTTAAACAGCTGTTTTCAATGTTCTTGAAAATTTCAACCTTCTTCAGCACGTATTTGTCATCTGATTGCAGCTCACTTCCTAATAATCTCAAATTTTCATTTAGTCAGCCTCTTCGGCTGAATAGCGGAAGGGGGCGGGATTATCATATGCGACTCATGTGTATATTATAAACTATACACGGCAATGTCTAGTTCCTTTCATCATTTTACAGATGAATTATGAATAATTATGAGGGAGTGTGTGGAGCTTGGAAACTGAACTTGTAGCCGCAACAAAGCGAGAGATAAGGTTTGAAATTCCACCCTGAAAAGTGGGCAAAATGCCGAACAATGAGAATCTCCCGCCTTATATCCCTTTATACCCTTGTATATCCTTTGATATGGAACCTCCAAACAGGAAAGCTGCAAACGATGTTGCAAAATTGATACCTTTCGTCTTCGCTCGCACCGCATTTCATATTTCTCTTCGTCGAGGTATGTCGGTATAGCGCTCGTCTTATGTCACTATAGGCATGTTCACGGAAAACCCCTCGAAATGTGGTCCCGTGAGTGATGCAAATACGTAAAAGCTAAAACGACGCTACACGAATTCTCCTGAGCAGAAACACTCACTTATAGAAACAGATCCTTACCTTTCACTCTGCATGAATATCGCCGCAAAATGTGCCGCTTTTGTTGAAATTACTAAATTTTCAAGGCAAGGGGAAATAAGGGTGATTATTCTCGATAGATCTGAACCGTGATTGCAGACGACAGATGACTCTTCCGTGAATGCAGTGTATTGAAGATATGCTCAGAGAAGCAGAAAATATCGCTATGTGTTCATTTAAGGGGCTGTTGATTTGTTGGGAGAAACTAATGGTGTTGGAAATTGATGAGAAGATGAATTTGATAAATGACGCATCGATGTTTAAGAAAGTTTTTTGGTGAACTTCTTTGCGACCTGCAATAAGATGGGCCGCATTTTGGTTGGTCGCATTTAATAGCCTCTTTATACCTGTCAATGCCTTCATCAGCCATTGTGGCGATTTTTCACCTGCACGTTATATATACATAAATGATTTGTGAAGCAGACATTGTTGTTAAGTAATGGGTAATTGATTGTTCCAAAAGGCGAGTCGTTCTGTTTCTGTACCATTTCGAATTGCACGTCTCTATTATCGCTCATATTCATATTATGCTTCTGAGGATTTACCTTCATACAGTCATCTCCTACCGCAGACTTCAATTCTGAATTCTTCCTCAAAATTTTTTTAACAGCTTCCGCGAACTGCAATAGATTGAATATCCAGAAGTCTGTAAATACATGGACAAAAAACAGCAGGGTTTGCAATAATTCTGTTTTATGATCGATACTGTCAAATCTTCGACATTCGGAGAGTTACGGGTTGCTAGAAGTGGAACAGAGAAAGAACGATTTGAATTTGCGAACTTTTATTCACCAACTGCACTTTCCATTAAGAAATTTTCAATTAACGTTCTAAATAAACCGGATTTTGTGCTTCTACGCGAATTTTTGCAAAGCTCACCATCGGCGTATTGTGTTTACACGAGCGTACGTTTGTCTGCCACGCATATTTCAACTTATTAACTAGGAGAACCACAGCTATGAAGTGTAAAACGTGTTTTAAAACGAACACTGGTTTCTGAAACCAAATTTTTTTGCAGTTAACCACGCTTCAAATGAACCATGGGCGTTCAATTGTGTCATGAAATTTGCAGCTTGAAACTGGTTCGACAGTGGCCGAGTGAGGGATCAAAAACGAACTTTTAGCCGATCTGAGCAACATTTTCTACTCCCTTTATGCGTATTACGATGACATAGCGTCTGTGGCTAAGTTTGTACGTCCTACGTGATTCTAAGTGCAAACTTAAAACGTACTGTAGTGTACTGCGATGGCTGTCATCTAAGTAAGGCAGGGTCAATCCAACCCCCCCCTCCTCCTTCTTGATGGCTCACCACGTTCCCATTCGACACTTGAAAGCTATGAGAGCCATCTGCTGATACGTAAAAGTACTGTAGAACGCGCAAAACGAATTGCATCGGCTTTTAGTTGGGTCAGCCTTAGAAACGATTTGTATACGTTCTCCGACCTCGCTTTCCACAACTGTGGAAATGCCTTGTCTGCAATCGTGAGCGCATGCGCACTTAAGTGTGTATGACTTCATATGAAGTGGGTATGTGCGGTGTATTTTTGCGCATTTGCGTGCGCGCATGTGCATGTATGTACATCGGTGTGTTCGTGCACATGATGTGTATGTATGTGCTCATGTGTGTGAGTGCATTACTTTGTGCATATGGGCATTCCTTTGTACAGGTGTGCATGTACGCGATTACTTCCATATGTGCCCGTGCTCACGCTTGTGATGCATGAGCATGTGTGTGCATGCACGAATAAGTCTGCGTGCATACGTATGCTCATGCTCACGCGTGTGCCGCAGGTGTGTGTGCGCGTGCGCTCGTTCGCATGCGGAGTGGTCGTGTTTATGCACGCATGTGCGTCTGTTTGTGGATACGAGTATGTGCGTGTGCGTAGACGCCTGTGCGTAGGCGCCTGTGCGTTGTGCGTGTGTGCACTTGCGTGTGTTGGTGTGATGTGCGCGCGTGTTGTGCACGTGTATTATCGCGGGCATAGGCGCGCGTGTGTGTACAGATGTGTGTGCACGTGTGTATGCCTGTGAACACGGTGTACGTGTGTGCGCAACGTGTGTGTGTGCGTGCGTGCGTTTCTATATTGAGGAGGTGCGCATGGGGTACGTGTTTGCGTATGCGTGCAATAATTTCAAATCTGAGATCATGGAAGTGATCTAACGAAATTAATATGGATGGTGCACGTCAATGGATGACTGCTCTGCCGCACTTGGCACTAGTCGACCAGCTTTAATAGAATAAAGAAGATTCAAAACACAAAAGGATTGCTTTTGCACCAGCTTCCTTTTAGCTGAGATCATATGACCATGGAAAAGCGAGTTTTTCTCTCGAAATTTTGATGGGCAATCGAATCCGTCTAGATGTGAAAGCAGTATTCTGGATGCTCTATTTTTTCCACTAGCTCATGAAATTGGTTGGTCAGATAAGCGAAGAGCAGCAGATGCGCGCATTGTGCCACATGCTGTGGCACGACTTTTTTCATGCTTCTAGCGGATTGCTACGTCCAGTTGATCACCTATGTGGGACTGATTGTTATGAGTGATTCTATCATCGTTTTCGTTGTTTGGAGCATTCAGATGAATTGCAAAGACGCATATCGCAAAATCTTAAACAGTTATTTATTATGGTTTACATCGTTAAAACTAAAAAACTTGATGCAATTCAAGGATTATATCGTTGTTGCGTTTTTTTATTGCGTCTGTTATAACATGCCTATGAGTATCAAAATAAAAGATGATTCTACTGGATACCATTTCGATAGGATCGCTTTGTGAAAATCCACCGCGAGCATCCTAAAAAATCTTTCTGCTTTGGATTGGATGTGGCATTTCCATCGAACTTACTTTAAATTGAGAAAAAGTGGATGAGCTACCTAATAGCGCTTATCTTCCAAATTGTGTTTCAAAAACATGAATCATCCTCGCCAAGAATTTCCACACGACTGCATCCGTGCGTCCTCATGGTCTTTGCGACCTTCCAAATTGCTTTCATCTCCGCGCAGGTTCCATAAGGATAAATCGTGCGTGGTGCGCGTTTTCTGTTTCGTTCGCATGGAGGTGCTTTGCATTCCCCTCCAAATTTTATGGCGTATTTTCAGGCAGGATGGCGAGCATGAAAATGCTGGTCGGAATCGCGATGTCAGCAAGCATCAGTGCACTATGCTTCTCGATGATCGGCGTTATTGTCATGTTCAACGACCTCAATACCCTCTATGATGACGTCATGGATGAAATGGGCGATTTTAAGGTATTACGGACATGTACTGCAGTCCATGCTTCGACCCTTCTAATCCGGACTAGCTATTCTAGAGTCACTTTGAGTGGTTTAAGCATACTTTGTCGAGGAACGGAACTCTTCTCAGGTGGCTTTCTATAGATTCAATTCTCACGGAGGTTTGGCAGACCCTAAGAAACGTCAACCCAGCGCTCGCAAGCCGTTCTTAAACGTATTAATGAAAAGTATGCTGTCGTTCATGACGGCTCTGAGTTAATTCGGTACTAATCCCCGTGCCAGGTTTAATGTATCATTAGGCGGTTGTGGGTTAAACGTCCCCTTGATTCCGACCGCAAGCCACTGTGGGTTAAAGCCGGACTACTGGCCGACAATGAGGCAGTGTTTAACCTGCCTCTGTGCTTTCGCTGATTGAATCCATCTCAGCTGCGGTTTCGATGAGAGCACGGACCGCTTTTGCCCTGAGACCTTCCATGATAAGTAAATTACAAGAAATCCCATGACCAGTACATGTGGCCGTTCAATAACTATATGCAGGTGAAACTTGTAATGTTTGAAGTACTCGCATAAGCGCATGAACTACAACTAACGCAAGTGCTCTATAAAAACGTTAAATGCATTAGTGAACACTATAAGTCCTTCTCGTGGATTGATAATTTGGGCTGTGCACTTGTGTGGAGTTAAAAAACAAGCATACTTTCTTGCTCCACATTTACGCTCACTTCCATCTCTTTCTACTCCATGTATTCGAATAAGTGCGCATTTGAATTTGTTTTGAATTTGTTGTATTGGCATGGGGCAACATGGAGTGGGACTAATTTAGATAAATTTCCGAAATTTTCGAGGGCAAGTACGGTAGATCCCGACCCTCACGAATACGTGGAGTATATGTGGCCGAAAGATGGCCTAAGGTTTGAAATACCCGTTACAATTTTGAACACAAAGCATTGTAACAAATCGCTGTTACACCACATGCTCCAAGTGTTACCCGCTGAACAATAAATCCTATAAATTTGCTCTCCGTCACCTCTTTTCGGATATCTGTTCTCTCCTGCAATATTTTGGAACATTCATGCTATTTTAACTCGTTTTAGCGGATACTATCGCTGACCCTACCGCTCTCAATTCGCTTATTTAGGGAACAACAATTCATAAATCATAGAACCATCAAAAACAAATGTTGCTTATCAGGATATTGGACGTCGAAACTTTTTACGGCTTACCATGGGTAGGGGGGGGAATAGCATCATCCTAATAATTCCTGCCTTAGATGATATAAATTCAACCACATTTTCTCCGTATTGCGTCTTTTTGAAAAAGTGAAACTAGAGGAATGGCACCACTATTCAAAATCGCCAACACAAATATCCAATCCGGTATCTTTGTTAAATGGACTTTCATAGAAAGAATCACACTAGCACTTCAATCAAAGGTTCTTAAGCATTTTTTATGACCTTTTCTATGGCTCACTTCCATCAAAGTTTAACTTCAAGCGACTGGAAGTTTACAGGATTTCATATTGCACTGAACCTCAGAAATGCATTTTTGTATCCATGTGGGGCGGTCCAGAACAGCAACTGATTTTACCATATTTTGCTGATGACTCCTCCATTGACAATTGATTGTATCTTCTGACGGAAGGCTTCTTGACATAAGATTTTTTTGTTTGATATTTTTGCACTCATTTAGCCAAACGTTTTGACGTATCGGCAGGATTTCGGGCTAGGTGCTTTACACTTCCTTTCACCAATCCCACCTTTCTATCTACGATGCTGATGATGTGTTGGAACCAACCTCAGGCACTCCAATGGATGAGACTGAATAACTGTTGCATAAAACCACCATCATCAGCTCAACACAACGAAATATTTTCACTATTTCTGATTCGTGAACTCTTGCTGAAAACGTGTCACTTCACCCTCTTTCATTTACGCTAAACACCAGATTAGGTCACCTTCTCTACTGTGTGAGAAAAAAATCTCGACGATTGCGCTGTGATGACAGCAACGGAATCGAATAGTGCAACACAAAGCAGAAGAGAAGAGAGCTTAAATCAATTCAGCTACTTGGAACATTCACTTCGAAGCTCTCGTTTATCACCCCATCTTTTATCACTCTTAACGGCTATTGTCTTTCACAAAATAATTTCTACAAGAAGTGAAGATATGTCAAATGATGTTGCACCACTTACCTATTTCTATTCCTGTCACCAAGACCACCCAGTTCCATAGATTGCAGAAAATTGGTCATTGCTCTACACGAGGTATTTAGATCTTTATTAATCCGCTCGCTTTTACGAATTGTACGACAAAGCGCTTTTTGCGATAAGATTGACATAAAACATAACCTGAATGGAAAGCGCATGCGAGCTTTTCCATCTATGCATGTCTATAACTGTGCCTGTAACTCCTTAGCATGCCAACGAATCGATTTCTAAATTGGTAAAGGAATTGCTTCTGTGTGGTTGATGCATCTCGTCGATCAAATTTCGCTACTCCACTTTTAATGGTTTCTGAAATGAAACGACCGTATAGGCAGACGCGCATACGCCGAGAAACATATAGACGGGGCGTCGCCAGAATGTGATTTGCAAAAGTAAAAACTGCCTAAAAATGACGTACGTGAAACGCACTTTCGAACATGAAAGAAGAAAAATGAACGCAAAGAGAAGTTATCGATCATCGTTCATTTAGCGCTGAGTTAGTTCGAAATAAACAAGTTCGACTTGAGACGGAAACTTGTAATCGGGTTTGACAGTGAAGGTCATCTTTCTAATGACAGTGTGACATGTTTGAGGCGAGACCGCAAATACTTCAACTACCCCTAAATAGTATCCAAAGCAACTGTGATTTTTCGTCCACTTGTTGAAATGTTCACATCTCTCAGTGTTTTTCACTTCTATTCATCGCTTCTAAGAGTACGCTCTCTGACGTATTGCAATTATTCTGGGGTTGCCCACGAACCGTCTTTTTGGTATTTCTGCAAAAAAAAAAGCTGAAATAATACACCAACGCAAAGCAACAATTTCAAAACTTGCTGCCAGTACTGAGCGGTTGAATTTTCATGTATTTTTGTGAGATTATATAATTCCTTTCTATATTTCAAATGAATTGATCAATTTAAAATCCCAAAACATGAAATATTTGAACGTTGATAGAATTGAGATCATATCAACGTTTTAAGATTTTATTCCAATTCCACTAGATTTCTTCAGAGTTCTAGTCTAAAGTAAGTATCGTCTCTATATCGTTCTCGTTCACCTCTTCTCTTTTGATTATTTTGGGTTACGGAAGCTTGATTGCAAACTTTATAGTTTTCAGAAAGTGAGCCGCAATGAGCCATTGGGCAAATTTTGCATTCAAATAAACTTTTCATGGACAGATGCTAACAGGACCCGAAAATTTTGGATATTTGAAAGAAAAGTGGCAACAAAAGACGTAAATTTTCTGATGTCTCTTTCTTTCTGATGTGTTTCTTCAGCCGAAATATAGGCCCCGTCATTTCCTTCGAGAAGTGATAATTTATAGCAAATCGGCAATCAGTGTCAACTAAAAATATCGGCCAACCAAATTTTCCTGGAATCGTGCGAAGGAGGGTGTGCAGTTAAATTCGACTTCGGTGTTAACGGAGTTTCAAAGTTGACCGGCTGTTTTAATGGCTATAACAGTTGAAATAGAGTGAGCGATGATCATCAGTGTATAATCTATGAAGCATATTACTACTTTTATGGACTACAGATTTACTACAGGTTTACGATTTTCAGAGCCGTTTGGATGTGGGATTACATAAACAAATAGGAAGATAATGCTTAGGTTATTCGCAAATTTCGAATCTGTAGTAGATTTGGTATGAAACGAAGAAACGATTATTCTATGCTTGAGACATTATTGCTAGCACTAAAAGTGAATACATATGGCCTCGCAGAGGATCACAGTCCCGACGAACTTATGTCGTCTTAAAAATCCACGTATATTTGAAAAGAAATAGTAGTTAGGGCATCTAATGCCGTTCGTATAACTACTTCTAGAGTGGGAGCATACTCGTCCAGACAACTCTACAGTAGATGAAGAGGTTGGGTGAATGCAGACAAATCACATGTGAACTCATCGGATCGCCTTTTATATCACATTCAGAACTTATAACAGGGCATGTCCGAAGTTTCTAAGAAATCTTATAGTTGGATTAAAACCATGACCGACAAAGAAAACTAGTCATTCTACTTGCACGTTTTAAACGTTGATGGCGATAAAGGTTGTGGCGGATGACACATGGAATCGAATATTGCTCCTCAACAAGAATCCGTCAAGAAAGGAGTCTCATATACCCGGCTTCTCTACTTTCTTCCAAAGAGCGAAACGTCTCAGCGATAAGTGCAGTAAGTTTTGCTTTGAAATTTCGAATTCCGTTCACAGCTGTTACTTCATTAACAAGATGAACTCAGTGTATTTCACCACTCGGACGGCAACTATCGTCTACAGGTGAATTCACGAAGTTCGTAAAATGGATTGCACGGATGAGAGAAATCCACGAGAAAATCATAGGAACAAGCGACGTTGTGCATATTCTATTCAAGGGCAAAAACAAACTTGTGCATCGTACGATTGAAGTAAAACAAAAAAGGCGCTGTTGCCTCATTGCTCGCACACCCCGAAAATGGCAATTGATGGCAGATGTGCGATCAAAGCTCACATAAACTAAAAGTCCATCGAAATGCGCGGATATTGGCTCACCCTCAAAAGCAAGAATTTCTGGTAATGAATCAACACTGAGACTTGAGAGCATGGGCTACTCATCATTTACATATTCACTATATGCGTTTCACAGCGCAACGTGTTGATGCAGTTTAGAATTATCGATCTTTTATGAAACTCTGGGCCATCACATCAGCATCAGATCTCATTCGCTCTAAATGCTCAGGTAGTGGAATTCAGTTACTTGAACCATTACAATAACAGGGCCTCATTAAGATCACTTCAGACCACAGAACCGCTTGTGTTAGAATGAGGCATTTTTTGTAAAGCCAACCTTGAGCCGAAAAATGAAGGTCTGATGGGTAGAGGAATCAAGCAGAGGATTCAGAATCTTCAATGTGTTACTAAGCCTGCAAGCCAAATTTTCCTATCAATCGTTCTGAAATCATTAATTACATGTTCCCATGTGGATATGTACAGACGGTTAGTCGTGAAGGAAAGTGGATCATAAATCACCATCACAATGCCCCTCTGTATTCATGCAGCAGTTTCATCTGACGGGCTAACTGGTCTCGTCTTTTCGTATGCAGATTGTAAAAATCGTCAATACTTTCATGGCTAGTTGTAGGACAAGATAACAAGATTGGCCCCCTTTTTGCTAGCTGAGCGATTCAAAAATTTTGTCCTGTCATTGGCGGCTCTTTTTGACGGTGAAAGATTTGAAGGGATTGTTACTAGAAAATGACGTGACACTGAGGAGGTTGTTCTGCTCTCCTTAGTAGAGTGAGTTCGATCGGTATCTTCCTCTTCGGCCCTTCTCTTTCTGGATTACCGGACGAGAGCTTCGCGGCATATAAGTGTTCTGTGACGTGCATATAAACTCCTCCCAGCTCCTCAAGTCTTCTGCCAAAAAATGTCCCCTCAAAATCTCACATCACTGACTCCAATCACTATTTCAGATTGCGGCAAAATAAGGAGAGATTGTCCTGCAGGACCACAAGGTCCTCGCGGTGATCCTGGAGAGGACGGTGCAGATGGACCTGACGGCGAAGATGGTAAACCAGGCGTATCTGGCGTTTCGCTCCTTGCTACTCACGAGATACCTGGTGGATGCCTAGACTGTCCTATAGGCCCTGAAGGGCCACCAGGGCCTCCCGGCCAACCTGGAGAGCCAGGGCCGTCTGGCAGTGTGGGTCGCGAAGGACCACCTGGTCGACCAGGATCGAGAGGATCAGTGGGAGAACCAGGAGAACCTGGTGGACCTGGACCAGAAGGACCTCCGGGCAGACCTGGGCTTCCAGGACATGATGGCAAGCGTGGCCGTGGAGAGCGCGGGCGAAAAGGGCCAACTGGCCCTCGAGGTCCACCTGGACCACCAGGCAACGACGGCAGACGCGGCGAAGATGGCGAGCCTGGTGAGCGGGGTCCACCAGGGAGACCTGGATCAGATGGACGACCTGGAAAGGATGGACGCCCAGGGCCGGTAAGTATGAAAAAGTATTTCATCAGCTTCCATGTCACATTAATCGCCTCATGTTGAGAAAGGTTTAAGTTATTACCGATCAGGCACCATAAATGAACAATTTTCCATTAATCCTGCACAATACACCTCTTTTTTGCTTTGGAATAGCCATCGCAGCGGGAATTACAATTTCTGAATGATCCGCTCATCTAATCACGTGAAAAGAGGTAATAGGTGGCCGAAAATCTCATGTTTTTGCAGGTAATACAGCGAAGTGCTCGCGCTAACGAAAACGCTGAAGAATCTTAGACTCATCTTAGCTTTTCGCATTTCGGTAGCAGCAAGCAGTGTTTCCTTCAAATTAAGCTTTCCTTCCACAAAAAGCATATGAAAGTATTTGGGCGGGATTGGATAGAAGTGCTGTTGCACCTCAAATTAGACCTTTTAGCTAAAGATTTGTCTTTGAGGTCGCAAGTAGATCAGATTAGGTTACCTGGTACGAGCAAAAGCCTGGTTTTTCTGCTGTTCTCACGTGCATACGCTTTTTATGAATGTTCTTTCAATTGGTTTTTGTGCTTCTTAGTACATCATGACTACTTTGCCGCTTGTAAGCGTGCCCACTACTTTGCCAGTGAGATAGAGCTAGGGTCAATTTCGAGAATCTTGCTAAGACAGGTTTCCCATAAAAGCTTTTTCCAGTCCAGGGATATTCTGAGACTAAAGGCATCGTCCCGAAGCGTTCTAAATGAAATTCTGGGAAAGTTTGGCTCGGATGACGTCGCATATGGAGTTGATTCCGCATACTGGCTGACCTTAAATAAGCGCAAATCGTCTGAAATTTGTTTTAATATCTCAATATGGGCTGCGAAACATCGGAATACAAAAATTTATCTGAAATCACACTTTAAGAGCATATACTGAACGTGGAGGGACGCAGACCGACGTGATTAGAGCACCGAAATGTGAAATCGTGTTTTTCTTTTGAAGTTTTTCGACTAATCTTCCCACCATCCGAGGTGCTCTGCAGGGGCGTTAGATGTACAACTCTGAAAGGACATTACCGTTCCAAGAACTCGAATATCACAATCTGTCATCCGATCTCGCTATTCTTTTCCGCCATTCTTTCGCCGCAAGTCAGTCGAATCATAGTAGTGAAGAAAAGAAACTGGAAGCAGTGAAATAATATAAAGCAAGCAAGAAGGTAAAGCAGAAGAGGATAGTGAAACCGATGAGACATACCCTAACAGCTGGATGAATTATTTTTTGCGTTTATCAGAGATACTGCAACTGTTCTGTTCGTAATGAAACACACAAACAGGAGGATTGAAAAAATTGTCATCGCATCGAGAAATGTTGCATCTTTGAGAGCAGCCAATGATGCAATCGTCCTGGAAGTATGTAGCCGATATCACGATGAAGACGTTAGAAAGATGCTATGCAATAACCGAGGTCAAAAATTGCCCCGGTTTGAAAAAAAATGTGCTAAATTTATATTGCCACATTCTCAGCAGCTTATATTCACTTGTCTTTATTTCTATGTCATCTTTGTCTATCACGAGGAAAACGGTATTGGAACATGTTCAAAAATTTGTCAGCCCTATCTATTCTGCCTCCTTCTACATCCTTTTAGGGAAGACGAAAAAAGTCCTCCGTCTGACTAAGGCGCTTTCTAATGTTTGTACATGCGTGGTAATTTCTTACTTGATGCCGTTGTTTGCAGCCTGGCAACGAGGGTTTGCCTGGACCGGACGCACATTATTGTCCTTGTCCTCAACGCAGTGCTGTTTTCGTCGCAAGAAATTAGTAAAGGTCGACAGGACATCGTATCGATTCATTTCCACATCATCAGCTCACTGTCTGCCATCTTCGATATACACTTGTCGACACAACTGTTTGTAAATTGTTATGTATTCCACTTAGCAAAATTTCTCTACTTTCCTAAAAAACTAGACAAGCAAAGTAGTCTTTTTATCAGCATTCCAAGCTGCTTTTTCTTTAGAAAGCGATACCACACTCGATATTATCCAAACCGACCGTCCTAGACTGTTCAAGACGACACTTGTTCGTCGGAAGAGACGATAAAATTAAGCAGTTTATGAAAATTCATTAGTTTATCTTGTAGCTCTGTTAGATAATAGATCCGCGCTTCTTATCCGCTATGAAAGAATGCTTACTTTCATGCTTTTTTCTTGTTTCGCTGCAAGTAGTATCGAATAAGAATTTCATTCTTGTGTTTTCGGTGTATTCGATTGGAGAGCAGGACATTGCGATTGTGCTGATGTTTCACATTTAAATGATGCAAGCTTTATATGTCATAGTGGTTTCGCAAAACTGTCAACGGAAACAATATTGTAACTATATGAGTAAAAATCACGTCTCACAATTCTATCAAAACACCGGAGAGTGCATTTTATTCTTCAGAAAGTATCACTTCTTATTATGTGGAATTTGCAGTGTAATACACCTCATGTCTGAGAGTTGAATTATTTCAGCACCATGGAGAAAACTTGCGTCACTTGCTTTGCCAATATTTTACTATTATAATTCTGCAACTAACAAATGTACCTCGATTTTTGGAAGTTCTTTGTCTGTTTATCTAGGGAGATTGGGAAAGGAGAGGGAAAGAGAATAGCATCAAGGGTTTCGAGAAAAAAACACTCATCTGATCAAGTAAACATTCCTTGAGGCATAAAAACCCTTTGAACCTCTTATTTTCTCGATGAAAAAGGCAAACTTCTAAGAAAAAATTTGCTGCAATTTCGAAAAACTCACTCGTTTCCAAACAACGACCCAACGAGCAGCTCCATCCTCCTCGATATGTAAGCGCACCAAACATTCCAGCCATGAGTAAATAGAGAGTGATGCAAAGCTTCTTCTTTAGTTCTTATCGCAGTGTGTCCAATATACACAAATTAAAGAATTGAAATGGGCCAAATCAATCATTGATCCTATCACTGATCTCATTCAGTGATCTTTATTAGTAGAAAAAATCAATGGAAATAAGCAAAAAGTTTCGTTCAAAGAAGTGCACAAACGTCAGTGATGAGCAAGTACGAAATGCGCTTTTACATTTTGTTTACATGACTAAGCGATTCAGTAAGCTATTGAAAAACGATGAAATTGCGAAATAATGCCAGCATATTTCAAGTGACCCCACCACCCGAATAACTCTTCCAAAAATGACCTGTTTCCCTATCACCAAACCGGTGGAAGCTGATTATCTAATTCGAGTAAAATAACTTCTCTAGGTTTCTGGCAATCTTAAATCCATAATTTCCTCCGAAGTGATGAGTGGTTAGGGCGATCGTCGTATACTGCAAAATATACCCATCGATGCATCCCAGCTGAAACTGCCAAAGGAACAAATGCACACGCACACAGATACAGTTCTGCCACGCCGCTTGCAGGATACACTTTACAAGTAGAATTTCGAAAAAGCTCATAAGTAAGGGTCGGAAGCAGACATGAAGCAGCAATGTTTGGTGCATCATACTTACTAACTATGAAAATTATGTGAAATCAAGACATGTTCAAGGTCTCGTCCTGAGGGCAAAGAGACAAAGAAAAACCAAAATAAAAAGCATTTAATTTAACATGAGAGAAAGCTGAGAACACTATTGAGAATATTGATGTACGAATTGCTGTGCTTCTTATTTTTCCAGCAGCCATTTAATGGAATTCGTGCAAAGCAGAAATCACGCAAATGAGTCTGCATACGTCGGCGCGGAAAGAAAACTAAAGGAGCCTCAATGATTGCCAAAATTACTGTATTTCGCTCAAGACTAATGTGGCTCAGCCTAGCAACTTGAGATGAACGGCGGCGGGAGGTGGAAAAAGAAGGGGCTCACAATACTTCTGTTGAAATACCGGAATGAACACCCACTTTCTCGTCCGCAAAGTCTTCAAGGGGTCCCCATCTCATTAGCTATGGTAGACTGGTCATTTTATTCTCTGTGCGCAGCGGCCTCAACTCGCGAACCGTGGAAGCAACGGCGAGGAAACTCGATGTCATAATCTTGCCATGGGATCTTCCCGTCAAGCTTCAAAACCTTATGAAAGAGGCATTTACTGGTAAAATAATAAAAAATTTGCAAGTCAAAATCGTTCAACGTTTGAAGGCTGATTAAGCGCAAATTTTTTGTTAATGATTTGCGTGACAGGTAGCTGTTGAGTACGAACGAAATTTCGAAATTTCTGTATATGATCCGTGAAGGAACTTGCAGTTAGAAATAAAATTTTGGCAGACAAAATTGCCGACAAGGTGACGCGAAGCTACAGCTCAATCTCGCCCAGATTTTTGCATGTGACGAAGGTTCTGTGATTTCAAAACTGGAAGAGCTCATTGGCGCATTGGAACAACCTGGCCTCAAGATCTGGCCCTCGCCCCCCCCCCCCCCCATTACCTTTTCTATATTCAGTCGTGGCGCACCTGGTCCATACAGACATCGCAATGCTGCAAGCGAAAGCAATGTGCTGGGTACTTATAAATGTTTCAGTGAAGGATTTATTGGAACAGACGAGGGTGGCCGATTGTAAGATGGTAGAATCTGGAGACGGCATGGTGGAAGATTCTAAAAATGCCTGATTTTCCGTTGTTCTGAAATCCAGCCAGTTCCTATATTTGGACTTTTACGCTGTGCCTGGTCGACTGGTCGTACATAAGGCGTTTTTCAACTCAGTGTTTTTAACTGGTTTCTATCCTTTATTCGAAGAATTTGTCTCTCTGAAATGAAAAGACTCCTCACTCATCATTGTTGCACAATGGGTAAGACCGTTGCAGAATTTACAAATGACTTCATTCTATTTCCGGTTCCAGAAATTTGCGCAAGTCAACAGAAGCCTCTAATCTTTTACAGGTCGACATGTCGACGTCAAAGAAAAGATAAACGCTCGTAAGAACTTGTCCACTTTCTTAGACATACTGTTGTTGCCAACCAACGCCTCCGAGTATGATTTTCGAGAGTAATACTCCCTATTGCTGGGTCCCCTCCCCTTGGAAAGCTGTGATTGCCGATCTTTTTCTGAAGAAGCCTCCATCAATTAAAAAAAAAAAACCATTATACCATTCGCTTCACGTCCTGTATATGTGAATAGCGCGGCTAATCATAAAATCGCATCCTTGACATATGCTTACTGAGAACTTAACAGACCTACATAGCACAACCGCATCCAGCGCGTGCTCAGTTATGACTGTGCGAGTTGCCGACAGCTCTAGATGGACGGATTCAAACGGATATTGTTTATATTAATTACGCCAATGTTTTCGATCTTGCTTGCCGCAGAAAGCTTTTAAAAGTGCCGGATGTCCATGTTGTATCTGTTTTGCCCCCAAATTCGATGAACTCATTTCTTCTAAACAGGTCATTCAGATTTAGGGAGAGAGACCCGCTCTTTGAATGGCCGATGTAACTAGTAGAGCGCCCCAAAGAAGCGTTCCTTACTTTTAATATTCATAATTTACATTAACAGTGTGTTTGAAAAGCTGTCTAACCAGAAGAAACTATTTCTAGATCATCCAGAAAATTTCCACTTCCTGCATGAGTGGGCGGCTGCTTTCCACATGTCAGACAAGGATCTTCATGCATTCAATGAGTGCCCAGATACCTGTCAGTTAGATTTTATTTGTTTATTTATTTATTTCAATTAACAGAACATTCATTACGAATAAATGTCTCTTCACATCGCTTCCACCTGCTGCGACCCAATGCTTCTCCGATCCAGTTGGCCCCAATTGTCTTTAAATCGGCGTCCACTTCTAGCAGGTCGTCGCAACAAGGTTAGGGCATAGGCTCGTCTCCTGCCCATCGGATGCTGACAAGCCGAACCACCGTTGTTCCCCTTATGACTGTCGGGACTTATTCCACCGCCCTTGTCCCGACGAGGGTGCTGGGCAGGTTGCTCGGTTGAGTGGAGCCAATAAGTCCGATCGGAGCTTACTTACAACCGACCGCGCAGTAGACAGTGCAAAACGATGAATCTTTCAGTTACATGTTCCTCTTTTTAAAAAACTGGAGTTCTACATGTGGACTTCCACCATGAATGCTCCTGAGACTAGATATCTCGCACCTCACCTTTCACCCTTCAGCCTTAAGCGATAGAGTCCAAGACTTGGCTGTTTATATTTGCCGCACTCTGCGCTGGAATCATCACTACTTGGAGCTTCTCAAAAAGTGTTCAAGGTTGCTACTATGTATTAGACGTTGTAGCAAAACTATTTGGAGCAGTATACGGAAGCCTCAGTAGTGTAGTGATGCCATGCATTCGAATAATGTTCGCAAGTCCGATCCCTCCGAAACCTATATACGTTGCATAAATAATGTGAAGATCTTCTTCTCGTTATTCACTTAATTGGTTTCAGTCTATCGAAGTCTCTTTTATCTATAAGACCTACGGAAGAGAGAAAGTAGATTGAGAGATCCGTGAGGATAAAAGATTTGATCGGATATGGTCTGTTGTAAGGCCTGAAGAGTATGAGAATTTTTTTTCTTTTCATGAAAGTTGTCAACAAGGATTTTTTGGACAGTTTCATAATGAAGATTCGCATTTTTCTGTTTGAATTTGAACCCATTTTTCGTTAAGAAGCGAATAGGCTGCATCAGAGGTTTGCCATCTTACATAACAACAAGTCAATTTTAATTCGAAATTAATTATGTAAATGGTGATTTCCTGATCGAAATTACCATCGGAAGCCACCAAAGGATGTCTCAATCACCTAACGTTTCGCCGTTATTTTCCTGCATCCAGTTATTTTAGGCTATGCTAAAATCTCCTTCAAAAAAAACGAGAAAATCATTTTCTTCTCCCTCGCTCAAGTATAAATAATCTTATCCTCAATCGCCAACCCTTGCTTACTCCTACTTTGGCGAAAGTGGACACCACTTCCTGAGCTAAATGAAAATAGATCCCGATAGAATAGATACGCGAGTTTGAAAAAGATGAGAATATGGCACGTTTCAAATCCTGAATACTTCAAAAGTTTGGACGGATGGTTTTTGGAGCTGTGGGAACCCAAACATCAGTAATTCTGCGGTTGGTTTTCGAAGATACGGGGAGGCATAAAAATGCCACAGGCTGCAACACGAAACTAAGTGGTCTGTCCAAAACCTTCCGACAATCAAATTGCTTATGCGTATTTCAGATTCGGTCCCTTATCAGGAAACTCGAACCAACTTAGACCCTGCCACACTATAAAGAAGATCTTTCCGAGATTTCGCATAAAAATTAAGACTTTGTAACATATCATGCGTTCAGCTAAAATGCACAAATTTTTGGTTTGAAGTTTACCATAAAGAATGTGCTTCAACAATTTAAGAATTGAAACCGTGTATTTCAAGGTTGATATAATGGGAAGCGATCGGATTGCTACGATATTATTAGAGCTTTCGTTGCACACACGAATGTGGGCATTAGGCTGATGTTTCGAAAAGGAATTCAATTTAATATATCACGCCAATCTTCAAAATGTTCTGTGGCTTGGAATGTTTTTTGCTGGCTGTCAACCATCTGGAATGTTTTTTTCCGATTTCATATCGTTTTAAACGCTGAAAATGAATGAACACGCTAATCTTTTTATAGCACCAACTATGTTTAAGTTAGTGCAATGAATTCATAAGTTTAAGATGTTGGATAAATGCAAGGTTGATGTTAAAAAGAATGCTTTAATAGCGCTGAGTATATATTCTTAAACCCCTTCCAATATAAGATAATCACTACGTTTGAAACACCTATTATGAGTGTTAAATTTCCATCACTTTTATTTATACAGACGTTACCTACGCAATTCTTTATTTTGTAGTGAAAACTTTTGGAATTTCTCAGCAGCCTAACAAAGTTGAGAAGAAATAACAGACCCTGCGAGACTGACTGGAATTGCTGACCTCCTCGCCTTCTACCGATTTATTGATAGCACAGGTATTCCAAACGTGATAGTTCCGAATGTGGTCTTCGATTTGCAATGATTTTTGAAAACTCATGTTTATAACATAACCATAGAAGAGCCTCAGCAAAGGGAAATACTGATTATCGCTGGCACTGCACTACAACTCGTCGGAAGAGTAGATGTTGCTGCAAAATACCACTATATTCATGGAGATCGTGCTACATGCCCTTTGCAAGTGAAATAGCAGTCGCATAATAGCTCTTCTCCGTACTACTGTACTGCTGCTATTGTACTTCTTATAAATTCATTCTTTCGATTCGAGAATTAGAAGTGGTTCTTTATGAGGAATCGTTTCATAAATTAAAAAAAAAACACTGCTTTCATCTCTCTATAGTCATCTAATTCAATAACTTATTAGATCGAAGTGGTAGTAACTACTTAACAATCTTCTCTTATCAATCCCAACGATTTATTCTGGTTACACTCTTATATGTTGTAAGCGAAAGAAGCAACACTTTTGTGGAGGGTATGCGAGGGCAAGAACAAATCAACATAGAACATTGGTTTATGAAATAGGCAACTTTCAAAAAAGCGACCAGTACAAGTTAGGAGATCTAGAAACCTAGCACGTCATTTTTACGAGAAGTAGGGAATTCGTTTAAAGTGAGCGTAACATTGTGAAAGTGCTTATGCTACGGAAAGGTGTATCTATGAACCCTTCTGAGGCATTGTATTATCCACAATAAAAAGCCTTCAGTTTCCGTCTCTAAATTTTCGATTAGCTTCAATGAGAGAAGTGTTCTGCTAGGGTTGGAGCTGCTTTCCCAAGAAATTTCCAGGATCTACAGCAACAGTACATGACGTTTAAGACAGTGGACCTTGGGAGCACTTTTTGCCGACTTTTTGCTCACACTTTTTGCTCCGCCTGTTCCCATCAGTGCAATTGCTCCCAAACAAGTGTTTTGCTCCTGAAAACTATCTCGGCTTCTCGCAAGATGTTTGCTTTTGCATCTGCGGCTCGGCAATTTTCTCTCGTTTCCCTTCGTAGTCCATTTTCCAGGAAAGCCGCCACGGCAGTCTTCTGACGGATAGATTTTCAATCTGTAACTGAAGCAACCTTCGCCGTTCCTCCAATAAAAATCAACTCTCATCACATCGGCTTTCATCTAAAACAAAATCATTTTTATCGTTTTCTTAATGGTGCCTTTGTGGTCTTACGTGGTTATGCCAACTATTTTGATCTATTTAGGGATTGGCCATCAGCTCAATATATTCTATTGATAGGTCTATTCTTTGATTGCAGTATTGAATATTCAGCTTTTCGTGCTCTCATTTTAGCCTTTTTATTGTGAATAATTATTTATTGCGAATTTCTCAACTACAATGCGATTCAATGAATTCTTCAATGAATTTCTTAATGTGAATAAATGTGGATATGAATGATTAATAAGATTTCTCAACAGGAGGACAATTTTCCAATTGTTTTCTCCAAAAAAGTATTGACAGCATTGAATAACTGCTCTGGCAAAATCAAAACCTTTTTACGTTCTTCTTTGACGTGGAAGAAATGCAGAAGTAGTCATACATAGGCATTATGGATTGAAGTTGCTCCATTTGCCAAGGAACCAGATATTGCAAGGCCAGCAAACAGAAAAGCGAAAAATGATTCTATAAAGGATTTAATTACGAAATTACTAGTTGCAACAGCAATGCACTGCTGAAATTCGACAATCATAGCGCATAAGTCTGAGAACAACGAGCCGTAAAATTCAGAAAACATAAACAATTGGTTATGAATTATGGAACAAGCAGTGCTCAAGAGTGCAAATTGGAGGACGAAGCTGCTCTCCGTCTCAAATTCTTTCACAAACAAGTCAAGAAGAATAACTATAGTCATTGCTCATCCACATCATCTTCACCGTAACTCACGATCTATCGAAATTCATGATACAATTTGAGCAGCTGCGATAAGAAGAAAATCAGAACAATTGTTCCATGCTTTTTTAAAATGTTACTTTGCACCCAATAGTACAAACACAATTTTTGACGGATGAAATAGATGCTCAGTTTTTTTTAGTTTTTTTTTTCTTCATGCACATCGATTGCCCATGAGAACATTAAAGCGAAAAGGCGCAGATCATTCAACTACTCTGGGCAAAATAGCTCTCATATAAGGCGGCAGCTGCAATATTTATGCAGCCAACGATTACTGTGCATGCTACTTTTGCCTCCGACAGAAAACTGATCGGTGGCAGTTGTTCGGGAGACATCAGGCGCTTACTAGTAGCCCCTGGTAGTATACGGATCCCTTTTGTCAGGAAGACTCTGAGAGAGCTGATGATAACTGAAGTCTTCAACAGTTTTAAACGCACTGTGGAAATGTAGATTCACATTTTATCTATACTGCAATTCAGTAAGGGCTAGGCGAGCAAAAGTATAGGGACACATAGATGGCGCAAAGCTGTGTGGCTTTCAAAGTCTCTTTCAAGTAGGTCACGAAGTGATTCGCTAATATATTGCACATCCTTGACGTTCGGACTGTAGAAGTCGTTGCTATAGTCCTATGTAATAGAAAGGAATCATCGATATGAGTTTGTGAGGAATGACATTTAAGAAACGAGAAGCGTCAGGAGGTACCGGTAGGGAGGAGGCTTTGATAATGTCGCGAATTCCTGAGAAAGTTGGCGAGGTGGAATCATGCGGAAGCTCACTTCTCCTCTTTTCACTAGGGCTGACTTGAAGATTTCCTTTGAATTTTGTGCCAAGAAATCACAATATTTTTTATCAACAAAAATGGCTTGGCTGATTTTCTCGAGGCAGCAAAAGTGACGATAGGAGAAACTTGGAACTTATCGCTGCTAACTTCAGTGCTCACTAAATATGCATCATAGCGATAAGTAAGCAGTTACTGCCAAAATGAGTTGTAGGACGAAAATTTCACCGTGACTGATGGTGAAACCCAAGTATAGTTTGTTACTGTGAAGAAGGGCATCGTATGTTCCGCAGGAAAGTAGGCAAATTTGAAATGCGCAATAAGGGACGAGAAAGACAAAGATTTGGAGCAGAACAATGGAGATATTTTGCATGCACGTATGAAGCTTTTCACACCTCCGGCATTATAACGAATCGCTAGGTAAATGAATCGACAAGATGCGGATGGTTTTGCAGCTTACCGTTATTACATGTCACATCGATTTAACGAGTTCTAAGCGCCATTGTGCATCCACAGTCTGAAATGTGTAATTATTATAATAATATGGGCACATTATTGCTTTTTTTGTTCATAATAGAGACTAAATTGCGTGGCGACGGGCAATTTCTTTTTTTGTCAGAAAATTTATACCGCGAAATGATCTTTTTTATCGATGGGCAACAATACTTGATGAGGCGATATGTAATCACTGTAAAGTACACTCCTTCATCTCTTATTTTGTGTTCTCTAAACGAGTGTTCAAAGTTCTCTTAATGGCTGATTAAAGAGCAGACATCACAACCATTTGACTGATTCTTCATAGGTCGAGCACAAAACTTTTCAGATGTGTCACTTTAACGCACAAACCTCCTCTGCATACTACAACAGCAAGGACGATGGCACTTTTATCAATTAATTTTTCAGTTAGTGTGATGTGTAATAATGTCGTTCGACAATTCGCCAACATTGGAAAAGTGGTCGAAAGTGAGTGCACACCTGTCACAACGAGCAAATAAGAATTTTGGAGTGTTGGTGTAATATAGAAAAAAAGTACTCACAATTCAGATAGTTTAATTGAACATCACTTTTCAAGAGTTCCGACTCTGCAACTAGAAATGTGATGGGGGAAAAATTTTAATCTAAAACGAACTTTCTGCTATCAGAAATCCAATATTATTTCGCAGAATGGAAGATGGGGATTGTTGGGGAAAACGATTTGAGAGACTGGGGTTTTGTTGAACGTTATCGTTTAAAAAAAAAAAAAGCGGAAAATCGCATAAAGCTGGTAGAACATGTGCAGATGGTGAAAAGTTCAGAGGTACATTATTCTACATATCTCTACATGTTGTAGCTTCTTATACCGTACAATGTCCTAGACCTTCCGATTACGTTCTTGTATTTCTATGCTTTCGCGAGCAGGTTTGCATGAATACTATCGGTCGCATCACTCACTTAATTTCACCAGAAGTAAGCGGGTTTTTCACCTTTCCATCTTGCTCGAATGTAGTGGAGCTGATTTGACTATCCTAAGCAAAAAATTCGCTGCCGATTTTGACGCCACTCAATGATGAGAGACTGAAGTCATTTGGAGACCGAGGGAATAGGGGCAGCAATGGCGACAATGAGGGTCAAATTGATTACGCGCTTGACAAGAAGGCTATCAAGAAACATTTAATCGAAAACGTTTCAGATGATTCCCATCCTCAGGTGATCTCTATAGTCAGAAGAAAGTGCCAACGAAATCTTGTGCCCAGCAATTGCGATTGAATTCAGCACATCGCTAGTTTTTCCAATAAGGAAGCATTAACGATAGAAGTAGCTTCTGTTTATCATAACTGCGATATGCGATCTCTTAACGTAGCCGCGTTGATGTTGAATGCGAAGTCCTCAGAAGAGAGGAGCACTGGATTTGTGATTATGAGGCGCTTTTGCGATGCTCCGCGCAATAGATTTACTTCGGAGTTTCCTTTCGTTATTTCTCCGTTGCTCGCTAAGCAGGATTTTAGCACAAAACTATATACATCCTTTTCACTTGGTAAGTACATGAAGCTTTTGTTGCATTTAACAGACAATATTTCTCAGGTGACTTTATCATGCGCAAGAGTGATATGCCGAGATACATTCCTCCAATGGGAAAGGTGAGGTGGGGAACTGAGAAAGGGCAAAATGGGTGGTGGAGCAAGCAAAAGAGTCGCTGAGACGGATTGGTTGTTGAGAAGTGATTTGTGAGAGAATCAAGGTCAGCAAGAACTGACTGTACTGTCTGGTGTGCTTCTCTTGCATACTTCCTTTTGTTCACGGCCCCACCCAGTAACGAATTCCAACTGGTCATCGTTGAAACGTGTTGAAGCGAATGCAATATGGTTGACGAGGAAGCATCATTTAGGTATTTCAATAACTAACTGTTTGTAGCAAATTTTCAAAAAATTATTGCAAGCCTGCACCAGATGTAACCAGAAATCAAGAAAAACATACTACATGTTTTGCATACTGAAAGCGATCCTTTAAGCACGTGAATAGAAGAGAAAGAACACACCGTGGTGGGTGACGTTATGAGGGATTAGGCTGATATCATCACGGATCATTCTGTCACAAGCCAACTTTTGTTTTCGAGCCCAACGATAACGCAGTTCCTCAGTTCTGTGTGAATGTGATTCATGGCTCAGTCGAGAAAGCATTTGAGAAGTTCGACGGTAAATTTCGTCCACACCTGATCGCATATCATCATACTCTATCTGACTTACCTCCAACGTCATTTCTTATCCTCTAAGCAGAATTTTTGAACAAGTCAATCATATTGCGTTTTTCCCTTTGCTTGGAAAACTACAATTGTGTCCCCGTCTCAAAAAACTATTGATAACATCTCTTACCAATTGTAGTCGTTTAGCCAAGTCTCCTCAGTTGCAAAGCGCTAGGAGTCGCCATCACGGACTCCTTTCTAGGAAATTTGCTAATTCAAAGATGTAAATCGGCAGCTGGATCACACTATGAACGGTGTAATTTTGAATTGATAGTACTGACGTGATTGATATTAATTATACAATTAACGATGTTTGTGACTGATTATCTGGTGGTTATAATCTTATTGCTGATGAGTTAAAGGTCCCCCACACAAATTGTGCGTCCTGCGATCCATTTTAGAAAGATCATGGCCATTTCAATGTGCATCACAAGAAGATCATCATAGTTTCCATGCGCGATCAAGTTCGCAATTAACTGTCACACGAAACGTGTAACATGTCTTCTGTAACGTGTCTGTCTCCTCTAACATGTATTGCTCTGCATTTTTTGAGTTCCTTTACGCTTAGACAACCACCTTCTGAATTCGAATGGACTGATATTTCTTTACCAATGTAAGTATCTCTCTAAATTCCTACTGGGACCGATGTAGAAACACTAAACAAATCATTGGCAACTGCAGATAGCGTATTCACATACTCAGATACTGCTGCTTAAAAGACTTCTGCAAAATATCCTGTCACACATTTCTCGAGTACTGCACAGTCATCCATCACATTTGCCGGAAGCCACCCAAGAGATTTTCCCAGTTTCAACTCTCCGAACAAAACTATAGTAAACAAAATGCTGTTTTCAGTCCGTTCCAGAGCATGGTTGCTGGCTTTTGGAATAAACTAGCGTTATTTATTGTTGAGACAAAAATGCTTCTGTCCTCGTTAATTCTGTGTTCGCCGGGTGTTCCTTATATATATATATATATATATATATATATATATATATATATATATATATATATATATATATATATATATATATATATATATATAAACTAGCTTATTTTCTACGCATCACTGAACCACTATCACTTTTTATACAAGGAGGCGGTTCCATTCAAAGATACCATCACCTGCGAGCAGCTTCCAGCAATTTTTTGTGCGTTTAACGTTTTTATAAGTGAAACAACGATAGAGAGAAACAAGTAAAAAACCAAGCCAAGAAGTTTCGCACGATATTCGTTTCTGCATTTTTTTCAACTGATAGGCCGCTTTCATTACTTTCCGCAAATAATAAATAAACAAAACAGTGTCTTTGCATTTCAATCAAGCCCACTGCTTGGAAGTGCGAATTCGTATTCGTCTTCACACTTGGTTGCAAAACACTGAGGTAAGGTTTCATCGGTTTCATGAACTGAATGAGTGCTAAATTTCACATGTCGAAACTTTCAGCTCCCATGAAAGAGTAAGTACGCATAATTTCTTTTCCGTTTTCAGAAGTTTATGTTTTTATTCGCATTTCAAGTACGAACTGCACCCTCCTAGAAAACATATCCCAAATTCAAATCCTCATCGTGCAAATATGGATTGGCGCTTTCATAGCACGCTCTATGTTCTCACAGAAAAGTTGAACAAAAGAGAGCATCTCGGTCAGACTTTTTCGCGCATTAACCATTTCTATTTCTAAAAGTACTCGGTACTAGCACCTGAGAAAGCACCAATTTTGAGTAATGACTCACTGGTCTTATATAATGTGCAATTTCGGTTTTCGAAAAAAAAACCAGATTCAAATCTATGAGATACTTTTCGCTCTCGCCGAAACCTATCGAGTTGGCTCTTTTCCTGCATTGAATTTTTAGAAGGCTGCATATAGATATACACAGATTCGTGCATACATACATACACATGCGCACATTTATGTATGTGTACTCTTAGCTGCCGATAACACGCAGACTATCGTTATCATCTTCGTAACATTATTATCACATACAGTATTAAAGGTTATCAGGACGATATGCTAGCATCAAAGATATATTTTATAGGGGAATGTGAAAAGCTTAACGAGATTTAGATTTTGACCTCATTTCGGCACATGGTTTCGTGCCCTCGATGAGAATGCATCGGGTTCCCATGCCTTTTTTTTAAAGTTTGAAACCTCGAATGATAAAGAATAAGTGAGAAGGGAGGAGGGGTACATGAGAAAACGCTTTATTCAAACGATCGCTCTGCTTCACATCGACATTACGACAGAGATTGTGAATGCTCATTTTTACAAATAAAACTTTTATGGAATACAACTCAAAGGCGCAAGGTGATCGTTGTTGTTGCCGTACTCGACCTACTGCTTCTTTGCAGAGAGGAATACAGTACGAGGAGGACAAGGGCAGTAAGTCGCGTCGCGTCCTGGTAAACCAGGCGTGCCAGGCTGCAAAGAACCATGATTGATGTTTTTGTGAATTTAACGACTTCGAAAAAAGTCACTAAACACTACCCATTCTGGCAATCATTTCCTCTCCGCTTGCGCAGAATTGTTATGCTCTTTTTTAGGCTGCTGAAAATATAGAAGGAAAGTGCTAGAACGCTCGTTCAATGTTTCATGAATTATTCGCTGAGACTGTTATAGCAACTTTTACGCAAAGCTATCGCATAAGAGCGAAATTTTTGCTAATCAACCCATTTCCGGAAGACTGAATGATCAGTCTGTGGAATTTGTCTACTGATGCGCCATTTATATCAACTGATATTTTCAAAAATCCAATCTGAATGTCATGTATCATATCGGATACATGCTCATAGCAGTGAGGATTGTAGCAAGAAAAAATGGGCATTTGAACGCAACAAAGTCTCCGAAAATCAGTCAGCAATATTTGAAAGAAAAAGTTGATGCGTAGAGATTTGAAGTATGTTTGCAAACTGCGCAAATGCTTAATTAGCCGTCATTCCGAACTTTTGTGGCATACGGTGCAGTTCCCCATATAAAAGCAAAACGACGAGAAAAACAATTACCGGTCCAGGTCGTCCATCTTTTCCTGGTCTCCCATCTTTTCCAGGTCTTCCATCGGGACCTTTATCGCCTGGTTCTCCATCAGGGCCCCTCTCACCATCTTTGCCTGGCTCACCAGGCGGACCTCGCGGGCCGGTTGGACCTTTTCGTCCTTGAGGTCCTTTTCCACGTTTGCCATCCTTGCCTGGACGTCCTGGAAGACCAGGCAGCCCGGTTCTGCCCGGTTCTCCTTCATCACCCGGTTCGCCCGGACGTCCAGGCAAGCCAGGTTTACCGGGGGGTCCTCTTGGGCCACAACGTCCGCTTGGTCCAGTTTCACCAGGTGGTCCATCTGGTCCACGTGGACCGGGAGGACCTGCTGGACATTTGATACATCCACCAGGGATATCGTGTGTTGCCAGCAAGGAAACACCGGAGACACCTGGACGTCCATCTTCTCCATCAGCGCCATCCAGACCATGTTGGCCGGGATCTCCCCGAGGTCCTGGTGGACCAGCTGGGCAGTCATCACGTGGCGCCGTGCACTCTGCAATATCAGTTTTGCTGTAAGCCAGGGGGCTATACCATAAATCGACATTTTGTTTCGTTCCACTAACGGAGCTTATTTTTAATTTTATCAGTGATGACAAAATTTTTCTACTTTTATCATTTTTCCCCTACATTCGATAGTTCATGATCGAGTGCTCAGAAATACACATTCTTCGCATATTTAAACGCAGTGCTAATAGAGTGTTCGATTTTCCTACAGTGCAATGGATGTGAAAAGGATCATTTCTCGGGAACTGTCCAAAGCACTTCGCAGTATTTCAAAGGACTGTCTTAAATTCACAAGGCAGCAATGTCTTGAAGTCTCTATAATAACAAAGTTCAACATTCAGACAATCTGATGCACCACCCAATAAGAAAGATCGCATAATATATCCATCATAGGCTAACAGAGTGATCTCACTTCATACCTCAATTTCTCGTTTTACTATGAAGTGGTCAAAATCTTTCCATATATAGATAGCTTTTTCATATGCTTCAGAATAAACAAGTGCAACCACTAACCACCACTACCACTACCACCACCACCACCACTAATCACCACTACCACCACAATATGAGCATGTTACGAATTCTACAAGAGTTAGAATGGATATTACGAAAACCGCAAGAAACTATAGAAAATTGATGAGCGTGAAACCACTATTAAGTGCCAGCGAATCAACATTTTTGTGGCTTAATCATTTTCTCTATGAACGGCAAAAAGGCGATATTAATTAGTTATGCTGATTGACTTCAAGTGAAGCGTTTGTGGGCTTCTCAACGCTGTTCTACATAACCTCGCACTCATTTCTCACCTCAGAACTCACCTTATACTTATCTTGTTTCGTTTAAGTTTTATCTGAGAACTGGTATATTGGCAAATTCCATCAACTAGGTGATCTCTAGCAGCCATACGATCAATCTCAAGACAGATCAAGAACTGTTGAAGAATTACGGCAGTGCGAAGGATAATCTTGTCGTTTATTCCTCACGAAGAGGCTTTCAAAAGTGTAAGGTGCGTTGCTTTCGCCTGTTGGATTCATGTGAAGTCGCATGATCCTGTACCACATATCGTCGGTTACTGCCTAAATTCAAAAACAACGTTAACAAATTATCGATTTGTTACATTCTGTTCTGATGTGCAGTCTTTCTGCATCGATATCTTCTACTTCTTCTTCTCCCCACCTTATATATTCCATACCTGAATGGCTGCTTGTCTTTTCTTCTTGTCTTCTGCTTCTATATATATATATATATATATATATATATATATATATATATATATATATAAACAATCAACCTCAGGAGACAAATGAACATAGAATTTCGGGATACATTGGCTAATTCGCTAGCTGTTGCTTTACTATGTTTTATCACCTCGCGCACAGATCATCGGCATTTAGATGAAATTTGCACATCAAATTTGCTCTCCATCTAGTCGGCTACGGTGCATTCCAACAAACAGTGGATTTCATAAGAGAGCGCCATATGGACTTCATGGTCAGTGACTGCCGATATATATATATATATGTATATATATAGTTGGAACCATGGGCGAAAGACCAAAAACATACACCGCGCCA
Organism: Baylisascaris procyonis; assembly: GCA_037389465.1. Lineage (NCBI taxonomy): Eukaryota > Metazoa > Nematoda > Chromadorea > Rhabditida > Ascarididae > Baylisascaris > Baylisascaris procyonis. The sequence continues at coordinate 877,979 of JAZARR010000154.1, read as the reverse complement.
GATGTGCACATGTAGTTGTTGGCGAATAAGGAACCAAGCGTAACATTATGTAATTTTGCAAGTTGCGGGATGTAGAAGCGCATATGTTGCCAGCCTCCCCGGTACACTCCTCCACTTTCTCGCTGTGAGAAATGGTCACCAGAATGTCAGTTATGGTCATCGAACGGAATTGTACCGGATTGTTCTTTTAGGTGATCAAGTGATGTGACGGAATTGTACTGGAAGAGCGAACGGTGGTAGTGAAACCGTTTAATTGCGAATGGTTCGCGAAAAGCAATCAGCAAATTTTCTTTTTCTATCTAATGTCTTTGAAGTGCTGCTATGATGAATTATCTAGACACTCGAAGTAGTAAAAAATATCACTTGCATTTCTGACTTATTCAAAATGTTCGCTCAAGAAAACCTGTAATGTTGTCGATTATTGTGGCCAATGACATAATTGTGATTTTTTAATATTTTAGGAGCAATTGAAGGTCTCACTTCGAAATAGTCGAAAGAGATTAACCTCAACTCGAATGTCTCAAGTTGTGTCTCTCTTGTTTGCTAGTCTATGAGAAAAACAAGAAGGTTATCATGATTTCAAATTGAAGTTGACAGTATTCGTTACATGTCGTTGAACGTTCTTGTTATTTCCTCTACTGCGCATTGTTTTAGGTTGCTTTCGATGCGCTCCACCGTATTTCGATTATATATTCATACTTTCTGAACTATACAGTCCTATGTTTCTATTAACCTTTGAAGCATTAAAAACGGTAGAAACAATGATCCCAATGTTCTGCAAGTGAAGTAGAGCAGTCTTCAAAGAACAGAATATGGAAAACTGTTAGTGCTTATCCGGAGAAGTAAACGAGACCCCAAAAGAAAAAAGGATGAAAAGTAACAAGTGAATTCTATTTGTTACCGAATGCTCTTCTCAACAGATTTGCAACCAAGAAATGGAGTGAAAGAAGCGGTAAGAGAAGCTCACCTTAAAACCGTTCATTTCACCCATAACATCCGCGTAGAGGTCATTGATATCGCTGAAGATGACACCAACAGCGAACAATGATACACCGATAAAAAAAGCACTAGACGCAACCGCGATAGCAATGCACGTTTGCACACCCATCTTGGCTCGTCCTCAACACCTCACAGCACTCGATCAGTTAGAGCCGGAGAAATGTTGCGATCACACAAGGCTCTGTTCGGCTGAAAACTGCATAATGTTCCTCAGTGTTGGCTCTTCTGACTCTTTCATCGGCGCTAATCAACTCTATATTTTTGAGCTTGCAGAGAAAGTCTGGAATAGTAGAAGTCACAGAAAGCACCCGCACTTTGCAGTTCCTTAAATCGAATACAGTTTTTCGGGAGACCTAATTGAACCTGTCTGAAGAAGCAGCATCCCGTATGTCCGCAATCGATCTATGCGTCAACCATCTTGAAAATAGAGCTTCAGATCGTTTTCAAGTGTCAAAAATTTCTGACCCTCAGCTGCAGAAGCCGCCCAGTTATATATAATTTTATGTGTAGGAGATTTGAAAATTGGGGACCTTCGCTGATTTTATAATGAATAGGTTGGTGTTTTTCATTACAGATCTCCTCTTAAAAAGACAGTATTATTCGACTGGCTCAACACGTTCAGTCTCCGTCTGGATTTACCATGGTAAATAAATTGCCCATTTTTTATGTTGATAAGAAAATCGGAAGTCGCATTCCGAATTCGCAAACTGGGCCTGAAAATTTAGTATCTTGAGCCCCTTGTTAAGCCCGGTCGATTAGTTAGGGCTTTCTATAAAAGTAACTGCAATGAGTAGCGAGCTCGAACCGATTTCTCTTCAGGCCTTCCTTATCTTGCTCGTGTAAGAAAATAAACGAAAAGTTCTCTCTCTTTCTTCCTGCTGAGCTAGACAAGCGCAAAAGCTTTATTTTCATTTCTGGAGTGTTTTCGCGTTTGCTTCAGGCTTGAAAGTCGATTATTTTCTATCATAATGCCGAATTCTATGACTTTCATACTTTCGATGGGAGGCCGTCGAGCAGAGCCGCCAGCATACTTCATACGTGACAGCCGTAACTCAACCCATTTCACCCGCTGAGAATTGGTGATTTTGAATTTTCAAGATCCCTCCACTCAACGACGATATTGTTGTAAATTCATTCATCGTATTTTTTATACTTCTGGATGATCAAAATGCATATATGCCCCTCCTGATCTCTAATTCCATCGTAGAATTAATGCCCTAATATTAAATAATTAGAAACATGCGAAGAAACTCTATAAAGTGAGACTGCTATGACCGAGCGTCTTTAAAGCGGTGTAACTTTAATGAACCCGCAAAACGGAAATTGCAGCGGTTGTGCCGGTTGCATTTAACGACCGAAATACAGTCTACAATTGTAGGAGGGAATGAAACTCCCAGTTTCTATCCCAGTATCTTCGTCCTTCCTCTTTCTAATATTTTTCTGACATATTCTTTTACTATCAATATGAGTTAATGCAAAGAAAAAACAACTAACGCATACAATTCTCAGTAAGCACGCGTAATTCAACAATATAGACTGTAGAGGTTGCAAAAGAGAAGGTATGCACAATGCACGTTGAAGGAAGGTGCATACAATATGCAAATCGATGCCTGTTGATCGTGAGAGAAGAAAAGCACTACTTAGAAAGTACTTAGAATCAGTGTAAGATCAAAATGCTGATAAACCAGTAAGTCTTCAAATGGAATTTTATAGAGGAAAACGTGATGTCGAAGTATCAACGCCCTATGAATGTCATGGCCCACTACGTCTTTAACTAAGCGATGGTGGCACGACATACGAAGAGAGTACTGAATGCTAGAGGAGGAATTCCTTCTAAAACTTTACGGGAGTGTTTACTCATGAAGTGTGCGAATTCATTTTAATAAACACGACATATTGGAAAATAACAGAACAAACTTTTGCGGCAGACGATTTAGAGTGATGAATTTTCTTCGATTAAACGGGCAAAAAGAACCCCAGAATTGAATTCATTTACTTATTGAAGAGACTTTCTTGCTATTCGACAGTCAACATACGGAAAGAAACATTTTAACAATGGAAAGAGACAGCAGTCACCTATGTTCTTTGCTCAATTTTCGGTTGTTGGAGGATTGCAAGACAATAGGTTCTTCACAACGACATTGTTGTTTATTTGCAGCTAATTAAAATATTCAGTGCAATGTGGAATGAATATGCGGAATATAACATGAACCCTTAGTTCAGTCAGTAGGGAATATGACATGATGTGATTTTGAGTCTACTGAATGTTTAAGACAGTGGTCAATTCAAAACCATTTGCTCGAATCTCGTGAAAATATTCATTAATCAATAGGCAGTCTACCGTCGTTTCAACCCCTAGAAACTGGCTAAAATCACAGTTATGCCTGCCGACATCTATTCGATGAGCAGTTATATTTTTTTAGCGAAGTCTAGCAAAGCTATAAACGACTATAAATATATTTTTTGAACAATTCACATAGCCAGAATTCATCTATTATTTCAAAAACGAATAAGAGATGTAAGTTGCAAAGATTAGCAGATTTGAACACCTATCCTCTTTGAATTGTGAGGGTTGTGGAAAATGTTTTCATCAGATCGTATCTTTCACTGGGACCTTGCAAGAGAATTTCAGTAATAATTCTTAAACATCATGCCAGGAGTACATATAAGGAAGCGTAATCAAGTCATACAAATGGCAAATGCAGAGCATGAGGGGACATGTTCAACTTCAAAACTTCAAGAAGAAGGGCTTCTACTTGAAGATTTTAGGAGAGAGAGGCGAAAGAAGCAGTAAGAAATTGATAGAATTTCTCATATGAAGACTGAATTTTAGAAGTGACAACGTTGACAGCGTCAATATTTTAGCAAAGGCATTCCCTCCTATCCTCTTCCTTTCACCTCTCGTCAACTACACAAGTGATTTCGCGTCTATCGTACTTAAATATGGTCAGCTGAACTCACAGGCTTCATCGTATTTTATAACACATTCATAGGACCTATAATAGTTCAGTAATTGCCCAACTGCAGCTAAACAATCATTCATGATGAGCGAAAAGGAACATATCGGACGGTGTGGCAACGATGTGGAGTGAAATCTTTGGAGCACAAAAAGAGAGCGAAAAATGAGATACTATTGTGTTGAAGAAATTACTTTGAATAACACCAACTTTTGTACTAGCGACCCATTATCACATTATGAGAGAACATTCCTCAGATTCCTGCAGTGAAACTTGTTCGGTCTATTAATGTGTACCTGATTCAACTTTAGCTACCTGAGGCACAAAACAATAGCTAGGCGAAAATAAGGTATATTCAAGAAGGATTTAATGAAGACTCTAAGTTCAATGTAAGCAATTCTAACTGGAAATTCTATGCACAAAGCTAATTTGGAAAATCAGTTCCAGCAAATTTTATGTTTGAATGTGCGAGTGAGACGAAAAATTCCTTGAATATTGCGAGTGGTGATGGAAAGTTCATTGAAAAAAGGGTCGACCGATCGGGTGGCTCCTCCTATATATATACGGCTACTAAGTGTGCACTCATGACAACTGAACGTCTCGACACGTTTCTAAGTGGAATCTAATTAATCAATGCAAAAAAATGCAGTCCACCCACCAACGAGTTGAATCAACCGCTCACTGCATCATCATCCGAAAGTGGCGACAACCGAAAAAAATGCAGGCGAAACAAAGCGAAAATGTTGTGAGAGCAACGAGCTTTTCACTCTTTTTTCTATCGAAATGAATTCGCCGATGGCAACTGCACGACAGGTTGCTTGAGTGAAGAGGCTTGTTGGATGAGAATACAACGAGTTTTAGCGCTGGTCCACAACGTAATGCTAATGGGATAAGTTGCTCGCCTATTTTGGCCAATCATTTCTATAAGCAGTTATATCATTTTCATTATTTATTTCGAGTTATAAACATGGATCTTACTAGTTCTACATAATACGATGTCTACATCTCCCGCACTGACGTTAATATATCTCAGAGAATATTACTACTCTCGGTGACCACATATAGTCGACGACTTTTTGCAATAACTTTCGCTTTAGTGTGCAACGATAAAAGTAAATATGAGGTAAGTGAAGAGAATTGAAAACAAACAATGCTGTGATGAAATAAGTGAACAAAGAAAACATAGATTCAGTTGCAACAAAGAATGAAGCATAACTGTTTGTAGATACGTTTCCGAGTGCAGAGGATGGCAAAAATGGGTTACTATGGAGCAACTCGGTGCACGTATGGTGTTAGCGAGTGTTTTAAAAGACAAACGACGTACTCATTTAGACAACTCAACGTTACGATTGTTTCGCTTCGCTTTAAATCAAGTTCCGCAAAGAGCGTTCAATACTACGTGGAGTTACGGTAAATTGGTTCACTCGAACGCCTCTTTTTATTGATGCTAAATATGAAAGGAAATCGTTCCATGTAGTCGTTTTAGTGAGTAGTCTTGAGACGCTTGTCAGAATCTGTCACATTCGATATGCAGTGGAAGCCAGTGCATCGCCACTGCTTGTTATTCTAGCAGTCTCTAGTGCTATGAAGAAAAAATCTTATGGTTTCATCCTGCATGGTCCGTCCAAGTTCCGTTAGAAACTGAGAACAACTAACTTTTACTTTGGTTTGCGGCGACCACATCTTGAAGGCGTTACCTTTGTAATTCGATCAACGTACCAGAGCTTTGCGTAATGATGAGAGTGGAGCATTGCCTCAATCAGGCTGCTTTTTCCTGCGAAGAAAATCTGCTGTGACATATGCAAATGAGAGGCCAGTGACACCTGGATGCACTTATAACAACAATGGTGCAATGGGGGCCACAGAAAGCGATGATGTGTTTTGACAGCAAAGAATAAAAATCAGAAAATATGTCGTTTTGCAAGCAACCCTTACTTCCGGCCGCATAAAAACATCCTCTTCCGTTCAATGATCGCCAACTTTTTGATATGTAGTTATCGATCTTTGCGAAACACTTCACTGAATTGTCGAGTATCGCAGAGAGTTTTTATTCGCACAGTTTTCTCGTAATCATCTTACAATCAGGTACGAATGAGACCTGTTATAACATCACAACATTGAGATTATGGTGCTCGCAGATATTAAGAAGACGATTGAACGTGGTTGAAATGAAGATCACACTTAATATGACTTTTCTTTTGATCCATCCACATAATTTTAATGCATCACTTTCGAGCTTTCAATATTATTTTTTTAAACTTGCTTCTATTCTATTTTTTTTTTTTTTTTTTTGCTAAGATCACTCAAGTGAATGTCGAACACATCAATTTATGTAAATTCGCGACTATCAGTCGTAAGCAGATGGGTGTGCACACAAGAATAACTTGATATAACCGGTCGGGGCTGTACTCACTAGCAGTGATATGATGCCTCCTGTATGTTATCGTGCTTCAATACAAACCATCAAGTGAGAATTCATTAGCAGCGCATTGCTATGGAACAAAGTTGGCGGAGAACTTGCATGGTGTTACCGAGTGTGAACAGTCTATGTAAACTATGATCATTCGGGGCGTTAATATACACATGCTCATTATTATATATATCTCATTCCCTATTCGGTACATGTCATATATATTGTTATCTCACATCCTACACATGAAATATTACTCATATAAACATGCGGAAGTTGTTACCTCCACAGTGTGCATCTTACAGAAAAAAAGTTTGCGAACGGCGTCAAATTATATGTAAACATATAAAAAATAATAAAGCATTTCCCTCATTGTACTATTGAGACAGCGCACGTCAAACTCGGGTAATATGTTCCTTCACTCACTGTGCGCACATGCCGATTTGCATCGAAGATAAAGACAATCAAAACAAAAGGATGTAGGCGTTTTCTAAAGTCGCAGTTTCAATGGACGATGAAAAGATTGTGTGTGCCGAAAGTGAGGATCTCTGTCAAAGAAGCAAAAAGCAGAATTGTTACCACCTAAGGCAAAAACAACTGCGAGCTTGTCCCTTTGTTCTTTTTCTTTTTATTCTTCTAGGACTTTTCATCTGAACTGGCGTTCCTTTTATCTGTTTTTTTTTTTCAGCGATTGCTGACAGGTCATATGAAAAGGTTAGAGAAATTGATTAATTTTCTTTTTATGGGCTCCATCGCTTTCCGAGTGATGGCCAACCGGAAATTGAGACCAACAGCGGCGAGAATGGGATTTTCTGATGCCCGTAGAACATTCCTTTGTAAGTTTTATACATATCCTTTTTCCCATTCAATAACCTATCCCATCCATATAATTTTTGTCCGGAGCGTCTTTCACCCAAGGAACTTTTCCCTTGCGAAATAGTACTGCCAGAATTGCCAAAATTTTTTCTTTACTTTCCTTGCCGTCCCAATTTCTAAGGTTTTCTTGCAGTAGCCATCGATGCATTTATGACCTGTGGAGGCAATTTTTCAATTAAATCAGAGCAAAATTGAATGTGATATTCGGAAATCTCGAATGTGATGCTATTACTGAGGTCTAGAAACGGTGCGTGAGAGATTTATCGAAGAGAAAGCTGTTACCAAAATCTAAAGAGATGATTAGTCGTAAATTGAATATAATTTACGAATTGTTGAAACTTTTTTAGAACTGAGATAACGAGTGCGAAACATAATGAAAGAATCCATGTATTGAATTCGCGTCGATTCAGGTTTAAAAGCAATGAAAATTTGCGTTGAATACATTTCAAAGCATATTCGCAAAAAAAGATTTGATAAATGTTTTTAGCCCCAGGCATAAAAGGTTTTTTTAGGTTTACACCTTACATTTTTAAATTAATTAACATTTTTGAACCATGCTTGGTGTTCATCAACACGTTATTAGTGCACAGAACATGCACTATGTAATGAATAGTAGAACGCTGTTCGAAAAACTTGCTTGCCTCCCCTTCTCCTACTCCCACCCATCGCGTTTGCGCTTACGAATTTGCCGTTTTCGCTTGCGAAATGTTCGCAGTTTTTTTTCTCATTTTGAATAAACATCCCATCAGAGTTTTTCATGATCATTGAAACAGGTACCGAAACATTTGTTACATTCCCGCTCCTCATCAACAATAAAAAGCTGAAATGCCGGATTGCCAAGTGCTTCATCTCTTATAAAAAGTGTAAACCGGTTAAGCAATAGCGAATTAGTCCTATTAGTTGCTTCATGCGATACAGCAATTTGCTTAAGAAAATATTTTCAAGAAATTTCTAGCGAACAAATAAAATTGTACTTTAAAAAAAAGATGAAATTAGTCAGTTTAGTTGACGCAATTACAAATTTGCAAACGATCAAATTCTAATCGACTGATTCATTGTCTGCAAATATTCGCTGATATAAAGATGTATAAATCTCTATAAATATCACAACATAGCAGTATGTAAACACGGTCAATTGAATTTTTTTTTTTCTGAATAAATATAAACTTATCTCAAAGCATACAATTAAATAGAATCGATTGTATTTGATAGCATTAGGTTGTTTGTTTTTTTTTTTTTATTTCGATGAGTAATCGAGAATAATTAATACTGTTCATCTATGCCCGAATGTGTGACGTTATCAGTTGTTGCAGACTATCACTATAGCCTCTTTCACAGTCGATAACGAAATGATCTTCATGGAATGCGTAAGACAGTAAAATTTATCGTGCGTTTTTCATTCAATTATTTTTGCATGTGATGAATGATGCATGCTTCAATGAGGTATGCAACCGATTCATGTGACCATCGATATGGACAGACATCTCAACGCGAATTATTCATCAAATTCGCTCACTGCAAAAAGAAAAAATTATTTCCACCGCTTTGCGAAAAGAACCTCGTATATATTTCCGCATTTTTCGTCCATAAATTTATATTACATTCGGCTTCGGGCTTATATATTGGTCGTGAACATTGTCAGCCGATACGAGTTTGATTATTCATTTGAAGTTTGACAAATTCTAAGAAATGTCACTGAAAATCCATGCATCTGAATCTGCAAAATAATTTGTCCATCACCTACTCTCATAATGAAAACCCATTGTTATATCCGCAAGAAGCGCTTTGCATTTGATGTCATTTGCATTTTTATGTGTTGTTTTGTCTTTCGGGATTCCAAGGAACTCATAAAAACAACTGAACAATGGAAAAGGAAGGAAGAAACGCAGTATGGGATGATAAAGAAACTACAAGATCAAGAATTGGTGGATGCGTTTCACATAAGGTCAAAATGGTTCACCTCCAAAACAATATCATTACTAAGAGCATGGATGGCGCTTACAAAATGGTGAGTGAGGCGCTCAGATAAACTGGTACAGCAAATACTATTCAGATTATCCGAGCTTCTCTGATCACCAATTTTTTTCTTCCGTTATCATGACCATATTTCGTCAAAAACAAAACTTCCTTCATTGTTAACATCATTTTTGCTGTAGAGATTATGAAGTTAACAAATTTTTTCTTTCATTGCCAACTTTTGTTTCAAATGAGCAAGAAATGCAACGGATGGACGCCGATATTTCACTCCATTATCCAAGACAGACATCGACTATTTACGACATTTTCGACAACAAGTCAACATGATCGGCAGAGCGAGATTTCACAGATGTGATGCCGTTGTTGCTTTTATTTTTAACCTGCCAATCTAATCTTGTTGCGATTCGTCGAAATCTTTTGTGCGTATTTGTTTGACGTGCATCTCTTTGTGGTTCCGGATTGATGTCCCATTTTTGCAAATTGTTCCGGTTTATCAGATAACGAGCCTATTGATTAGTTCAGAAAATGGAACATAATTTCTGCAAAATGCAAATCTCAATAGCTGAAAAGTTCCAGATTGTAGATAATATAAGGGGAAAGAATCCCCCCAAAGTAAACGGCAACACATTCGTAGCCAACACATTTATATTGCTCAATCTCAGTTAACGTCATTCAGTAGATTGAAATCGCCTTCGTTGCTGAAGTAAGCTTCAACACCTTATTCATTTTATTCATGTTTTCCACAGCAAAAAAAATGACCGCAGAAAACGTTTAGTCTTGAAAGGATGATGATAGGCCTATCCGCGTACCTATCCGCTTGTCTGCCCTCCTATTCACCTTTTTACTTGCCCGACTTTGTCTGCTACAGTACGTTCCTTCTCAATTACCTTCCCGCTTATCTGTTTGGCATCCCCCCACTGTCGGCCTACTTCTTCAGTCATTCCAATTTGGGAAGCACTGAGACACAAGGTGCAATGTTCGATGCATACACGTCTACACGAGAGGCTGACGCCGCCTTTTAATTTTCAGCCAACGAGCATCCAAGACAACTATGGCTACTCATATGTGATTAAATGCTTGTTTTACAACTGGTCCTGCAGCAAAAAAAGTTGTTTCGGAAGATTTTAATATGGTTGCTTCGATAGCCTTATTAATTCATTAGTATACATATGTCAGTAATTTCTTGCAACTTACGAAGACATTTGGTCTAATAAACCGGATTGCAACAAAGAATATAAGTAGTGCACAAATGGTGAAGGCGGAAATAAAAATTGAAACGGAAAAATAAACCATGTTTAACAGCAAACTGTCGAATTTGATCCACCCGCTATCATAACGATGCTTTCTTGAAGCATGTCATGAAAGAAAATTTCATTTCGTGCGATCATCACATAATTTTTCTCCACTTCAGAACACGACTCAATTTAGGCTCACTTTACAATATCTCTACTTTGCTGCCACTAATAAAATCGCGCCACATCAACTATCATCTTCTTGAGTTATTTGATTCGATTCTGAAGCAGCATCTAGCAATTCTTGAGGGGATCGCTTATATTTTTCATGTTAGTGAATGTGGCAATTTTTATTGTAATATTTGATGTATTTGTTGCAATACAAATGGCCGACATATGAAAAGCAAAAAAGTAGAAAATCAACTAACAAGAGAAGATTAATGCTAATTGCGTAGAATTTTTAGCGGAAAAAATTTAAAGGTCAATGAAACACTGAAAGCCAGTAGCAACAAAGCAGCGAACTTCTCGATTAACGACGTGTGACTGCAGTTTTAGCTTCCTAGCCCTTTTCCAGTAGCTCACTATTGTCTGTTACTGAAATGAAAGCTTTAAAAAATAATTCCAAGCCAAACAACCTCTCAGCTATTTCGTTTTGCGTAAATTAGGCGCAAATGCCCTCCTCACCTATCTTAACATCTTTGACCGCTATTTCTATGTTTTTTTTCAAAATGCTCACTTACTATGTACTCCTCTTGCTAGAATACATAATAACGACACGTCTGCAAGGTGATTTTAATTCGAGATCCACTGAAGCCCGCAGCATCGAAAGAACCGCCATACCACACTTTGCTTTCATCCAACAGCATCGAAAGACGGTTTTGGCATTTAAAGTTGTCGAAAATTCAAAATTTACACCGGCTGGCTTTTCCTCTCACACCAATCGGCTGAGAGGAAAAGAACGAATCTTTCACGAGAGATTTGTACTGGCGTCGGGGCAGTTCAATAAGAAGGCACCATTTTGCATACTTCACTTATTTTTGAGCACTTGTGAAGCCGGGCTGATGAAGTAAGCGAAATACAAAGCTCACATATCGTGTCAGTTCCTTTGGTAATATTCATTTGCTCATTTTACTTCTCTCAGATATCAGTTTACTGCAGGTTTAGATGTGCTTTTTATGCCTTTACTGACGAGTTAGACTGAGCGGATTAATTTCAGGAGTGCAGGTTAAAAGTTTCTTGACAAAATGACTAAATTTTTGAGCGAAGAAATATAACCATGATTTCGCATCACGAAACTGATTTCTGATGCCTGAATTTGCTATTCGCTATTGACTAATATCTATGTGAGTAAATGAAGAGCCTTTTAGAAACAGGTATGATAACCGCGTTACCTTTTGGAGGGACTGCATGAAATTTAAAAAAAAAAAAGATTGAAAAGAAATGTTCTTCACGAATTATTTTGCAATAGCAATTATTGATAGTCATTTAAAATGGAAGACATTTTAAGAATAATCTCAAAAAATCAGTGAATAGAACCAAAATTTTTCTGCAGACAGATGGCTAGTAAAATTTCAAATATAACTTTTTCAGTTTTCATGGAAATGGCGACAACTTTTCCAACATGTCCAACAATACAATTTTTTTCGAAAATAATAGTTTTACTCCGTGACTGTTTCGAGAATGTCTCCATTGATATATATCGAAATCCGATTTGAAACAACTAAATTTCTTTGCCCTAAAGGAACATTTTATGGCGTAATCGTTGTGATTTTTAATGAAGTATGTGCACTTTGGGTACGTCAAACATGAAGTGTCGTTGGAGCGTCGATGAAAAGATAATTTTGAAATGCACAAGTGAAAAGAAAACCAAATTCACGTATTGCACTACAGAACAAAAGAATTCTTCCCATCAACGTCATATGGAAATGATCGCAGAAACACATAAAAAGCCCAATGACATTTGAAAACTCAACAATCCAATATTCCTTTTCAGAATTTTTTATGAAAGAATCAACTGTCTTTCACAATTGTTTCAGATCGCTGATCTTCACATGTACATATCTTGTATAGAAAATTGTGAGAAATTCTAAAAAACAGAACATTTTGCCGATCATGAACAACATTGCATCGAATGCGTTTGAAGTGCACAGAAATGGCCACCCTCAACAAATAAACGATTGCTCGATGGGCATTCACATCCATTTCAGCGTGAAATTTGTGGAATTATCTGCGCTTATTTCTAAATATTCTGCCGATAAAAAACGACATTAGCAGTTTTATATCAATATAGGAGAAGGAAGCAAAAAAAGTCCTCAGACTGAAACAAAAGAACGCCTCAAGAAAGCACTGGAAGGCCTTCTCTGTTGAAGATTTGTGGCGAGTTTCGTCTGTGCGTATATGGAAGTAAATATTCGTGTCTGGATATGTCAACCATGATTATGAAGTTTGGTGCTCAGAGGCTGACCTCATTTGCCATAAAGGCCGTCGACCCACCAACCCTGTAAACATTTGTATGCACCTAAGGATGCCAAAAATGCTGCATTCAGTTTACATTAATCTTTTTCGGTTTTACACCCATCGGGTTGCGCAACGACGGGAAAATCCACCAGATGAGATTGCACGATACGCGTTTTTTTGTGCTCGTTAATGACCGATATGTTTCGAAGATTGTCAAGAGGAAGTGAAATTTTAAAAATGTGAATATCTTTCTATCGTTGATGCGAACGCCTGCACAAATATTCTAAAATCTTCCAGCTTCCGCAGGGTGGCTGGTATAAATTCAACCCCTGCAAAAAGCATTTAATTCTTGCCATGCACGTGAATCAAATTCCACAACCCTGTCGAAGTTGGTGGGTGGATGTGAAAACTTAGTGGATACAATACATACCGGTAATGCGGGAGAATGTGTCCTATAAGAAATCAATTGCGCTCAGGTCACTCTCATGCCCAAGAGCGTGGCCGTCAGTTAGCGCGGAATCATTGGAAAACCCGGAAGTTTCATCAAGGCAAAGAAAACCCCACAACACCGAGTGTTTGCGTCCACGTGTGTGTGTGCACCTGGGCATATGTGGACCTGAGCGTTTTCATGCGTTTTCGGGCGCATGGATGCATGTGTGGGTGCGTTCGTGCATGCTTGTATATTACTGAGCGCACCCTAATGCGTCCACACTCATGCATGCCTTTGTAAAGTTGCAAGCACTGCGCACGCTCGTGCGTGCGTGGGTTATGAGTTGATCCTTGCGTGTGTGAGCATGCGCTTCCGTTCGCATATGCGTACGTCTGTTCACGGTTTTGTGGGAGTGTTGGCGTGTGCGAATGTGCGTATGTGCATATGCGTTTTTGCATGCTTGTTCATGTGTGCGTGCTTGTCGGGATGTGCATGTGCACGTTTCTATGTGTGCTCCCGTTTGTGTGTGCGTGTATGTGCGTATGTGTTTATGCAATTCGTGCATGCGCGTACACGCACTCATGTGCACGTTTGTACGATGCGTCTTACGTGGTGTCTGTTTTTTCGGTGATTTCAACTGTCGAACACAGTAGCTGAACCTTGCAAGCTACAGTTTCTGTTTTTATACCCCACGGCTTAAAGTAGCTCTTGCATCCAGTTTCACCACATCGATTTTGTTTACTTTGTGTCACTGACATTTCCAATATTTCATGAAATGCACGCACTGACATTTCCAATATTTCGTGAAATGCACGCACTGACATTTCCAATATTTCATGAAATGCACGCAAAATGTTTTATCCCACAACCCTTCCAGTACGGCATAAAATCGAGTTTTTTGATTGTTTTCTTCAGCTACATTAGAAAGCTTTTGATTTTTTCTGTTTCTTTTAATGCACTTTTGTAATTTCATTTCGCAAAGCCAGGTTATGGTGGCATCATGGTTGGAGGCACGTATGCGTGTCAGACTATCTTTCCAACAACTTCGAATTAGAAACCACAGAATCTAGGGTTGTGGAACTTAGTGTGTAAATTGCATCCATTGGGTGACTTCATGTGTCCAGTTCATGCCTATCCAGCAATTTCAAAAAGAATCAAGATCACCCAGTGATGTTAAAAAATTGCGATGTATTTCACTCCTTCCGGATGTTCACTTCACATCTACCAGCAATACAAAACGAATCGTTTGCAGGGATTTGTATGGGTGATTGGATCGTATAAATATTGAAACCACTGTATCGCAAGTTTTGTTGTTTTTTGCACACAACTCGTGGAACTGGTTGGTAAATCAGCTGAATGCATAAGCGCCAGCTGCACTAGGATATCTCCCTACTTGTTTTATTATGTGAATGATGGCTGTTTCGATGAAGCAGAAAACAAAGGCTCGTGATGTGCTGTCAACTTATCGTTAAGCGAGCGCGATGGTGTATGAACTTGTGGAGTACAGCAAAGCGAAAATCCGGAGCAAAAAAACTGGCGTTAAGGGGTTATGTATGGTGCAACAGTTCAGTGGAACGGAACACAAAAATGAATTTTTTTAGACTCCATAAAAACTTGTCTTCAAAGGAAAAACGTTTCGACCATGGCGAACACCAGCAAACATGTAAAACCACAGCGAGAGCTCTACCCACTATTATTCTTTTCACGCAACAGCCATGCACTAATTTTAGAGCAAAGTTACCGAATGGATGCAGAAAATAAAATAACAAGAACCTACGAAAGAGCTTCGAAAGATGAGAAGTGGCGTATGGGACGAGATGGGAGATGGGGGAGAAGGAAGGGGAGGGAAGCAAAAATGTTGAAAAAATTGGAGACGATGAAGTTGCATTCTGTTGAAATTTTCGCTTTTGATTCATCTCTGCAAATCTATGTACCCAGAGCAGTCTTGAAAATCACTAACTTCTTACACGCTCGCACTCGTGTGTGTGTGCTTTTTTCGCGCTCGTTGGTTTGTAATCAGGAGCAGGTTAAGCTAGAGTTATAGGCCTCAAAGATATAATGTAAACTTCAAGGTTGACCGCTATACGATGTTTTATTTTGATACATCAGCGTCGAACTGAATTGGAGATATTTAAATGTGCCAAAGAATTTGCGCTTTTTACATGGCTGGGACCTTCTGGTACGAGTAGGATCACAAAGTATGGGTGATTTTGTAGAAGATTCGTGCCAGTATGTTTTATTATTTGTCTGCAGTCTGAGAACCAGCTGACTGGTGAGCCGAATGCAAGAGCACACGCATATCGTGCCAGGGCATTCGCTTCCCACCTCGCCTATTTTCCTAGTGCTATTTGCTAAATTTGTTGTTCTGAAGCTCTGTATAATGTTTTATGTAACCTTTTTTCTGAACAACAACAAAATAACTGAGGCTTATTTTCAATCGTTCTCGCAGATTTGTATTTCTTAGACGAATCATGATGGGTGTGCGCTTATATGTGATATTTGCATGTGTATCGGTGTATTCGATATTTTCATCTGGCGAAGTACAGAAGCGAAACCAGATAAGTGATCTCTAGCTGATCAAGGTGATCCATCAAATTTCAAAAGAGATCCTGCCTAGAGTTTTGCGCACATTTTGCAATCGATCGAATTTTAATTTGAACCAATCGGAACATAAACAAGCGGAGAAGCATTCAATATGAGCTTGATCAGCATTCACTTTTACATTCTACTCATTTGTTCATAACTCAGCAAAAGTATTCATAGTTGTTCAATAATGCATTCACTTCTAACCAATTCAACGTCTGCTTTTCATCTTTGCAACAGTTTTCGTTTCCTGATATGATTGATGTTAAATGCACGCAAATATTCCAAATCATTTAAGTGCCTAAAACTTCTTCAAGGATCAACGCAAAAAATTATTTCAAGGTTTACTACATATTGCACTTCATATCTTGTGGCTTTCTTCAATTTAGCTCCAATGATTTCCTAATTGAAACTGTTTGCGTGGTCACACTGATGCACGCACACATAGCATGCAATATGCTGTGCATATTTGCACGTACACTGAAAAAATGAATCTTTTGTTTTTAATTTATAGGAGCGGTTGTGTTTAGTTCTGATATGGGCACCGTTTAGTGCACACGTTTAGTTTTTGTTAATATTATGTAGAACTGGTTAATCAGGAATTGCAAAAAAAAAGATACTTCTCCATCTGTTCTGTTTCTCTTTTTTTCAATTTAATGAATCCGAAAATATGCGTCGCATTATTGAGGAGAACATTTTTTGCGTGCACCTGGGATCCGTTTTAAATTGTCTCATTAAACGATGCGTAAAATGCACCTGGGATGCATTTCAACTTGTGACGACTGTTCTCAGAAGCAATAAAGAATTAGGGATTAAAATTCAAAGAAAAGCTTCAATATTAATGAACGGATAGTAAAGAATATCACTGGAATATTATTGACATCTGCATTGATCGCGAAAAAACCGAAGAATAGCAAATGTGAACTGAAGATCCGAAAATGTGAACCGAAGAATAGCAAATGTCCAATAAAGGAACAAAAAATGAAGGCATACTAAAGAGGGATATAAAGTATCTAACCTCATCCGTATAAAGGATAAAATGTTGCATTCGATTGCATTTAAGGAATCTGAATCATGGCTCTAATGATCTTTTTGGTTATTTATAGCACACTGTTTAGACTTATGAGTGTATGTGGATGATTGCATATTTGCCGATGAAAATAAATATTCATTTGACGAAGTTTTTATTGGAAATTTGACTTGTAGAGGGAGTAACTTCATCCTTCAGTAGTTATTATTTTTGGAAGAATCGCAAGTCAATTCAGGATTAGAAAAGTGAGCCCAGTTGAAGACAATCGCCGGCAAGTGCGAGTTATTACAACGGCCATCCTCTAAGATTCGTTTGGCGAAACCGGTTCGGTTGCTCCATTTCGCGTTCATCAGTTCAAACAACCAGTGAATGGTGATGATCCAAAAGTATATTGATGACTTGGCTTAGAGTAAGGCCTAAGCTTAAATTGACGTTAATTTCCAACAATACACTCCCAGTGCAGCGGGAAAGCGGATATGCTTGCAGATGCAGATGTAGGTGTATGGAAATGAAACAGTTTTCGCCTTCTCATTGAGCGTGTGTTTGTTTCTATAGTAAGGGTGGGAAGGTAGAAGGAGGAGAGGGTAATAGTTGATGTGATTTGCCCGTAGCACATTTATTGGCTATAGTTGAGAAAGCGTACAGATTGATGGCTCAGCATTTACGCATTAAAAATCAACACTCAAAGATTGATCTGAAACACTCCTCCGTACTTCAGTGACAGCTATTAGACAAATTACTCTATCGCACAAATTTGTGCATGACAAAAACACTTGCGATTGCACGGAAGTTTTTGTTCTTTGATTGCAACTAGCGATTTCCCGTGCTGAATTCCTTATCTACTAAATGAAATTTTTTGTGCGGGCACTTTCAATTTTCATTCAAAAAATGCAATTATCTCCCTTATTTCCCTCATTTTACATGATATTTCATTCATTTAAAGATGAGACCGAATGAGATCATCACAATGTTGTCTCCTCTCTTTGTTTTCACATCATTCTTGACTATACGGTATCCATTCTAGCAAGGTATGTTCGATCTAGAACCAATGAGAAATGCGTTAGATGGGTAATTTTCAGAAGCATATCCTCATCGTTTATTAGAGAGATCCAAGATGGTTCCCAGAACCCTCAAGACCGATATATTATTATTCTCATCTCTATGCACTGTATACCCGAGGTTCAACAAAGATGTGAAAAGAGTCTATTACTCTAATATGCACTTGAATATCGAAGCAATTTTTCCTCCTCTTGTGTATTTTGTCTAAGTGAACATGCACATACCTGTAGAACGGGAGGGATTGCATTCTTTCGGCTGACAGTCTTTAGACAAAGAAATCATCAAATTTGGCCAGGAGAAATAGTGTTGGCTGATTTGTTTTTTTAGCCCGCATGGACCATAGTGGAAGTTCGGTTTTCTTTTATTTCAATTTTGTACTATGCAATCAATTATTACCTTGTTCACTGACAGTATTTTCTCTAATTTAGAATAACAAAGTGCAAAAGCGTGGCAAAAAAATAGCAGAAAACAACGATCAACGAAATGGGCGTTATTGAGAAATCAATTGGATCAGCGAGTTATGTATGAAATTTAAGGTGTTCATGTAGAAAAAGACTTACATGAGTCGGGAGATCAGCAATTCACCTGGGAGCGACTGTGT
The DNA here is from genome assembly GCA_037389465.1 of Baylisascaris procyonis. Lineage (NCBI taxonomy): Eukaryota > Metazoa > Nematoda > Chromadorea > Rhabditida > Ascarididae > Baylisascaris > Baylisascaris procyonis. The sequence continues at coordinate 859,368 of JAZARR010000154.1, read as the reverse complement.
ACTTATGTAGGAACAAGCTGGAGACGACAGGTAAAACATTCTTGTTTTGGGCACCAACCAGTGATTTGAATGAATTTAATGCACACAATGCAATAGCTATATTTGTTGAAGTGAGCAAAATGATCCGTTTACCTTTATCTCTAAATTTTCGCTCATGTTGCAATATCTTTGAAAGTGATCGACTCTTAATAACGCATCTCCTTTTACGATAGCACAAAGATTAATTTAATTTCGTTCAGAGAAGTTTATCACTGAAAAATAATCGATTTTCGAGAGCACTCGGAAGCTCTTTTGTCTCAACAATAAATGTTGAACTACTCCTTTTGATGTTCTATGTGGCCAATACATTCAATTGATCATCAATGAAAATCATTTCTTTGCTCTCAGCATCATAGAATATCGTTGATTTCATTTCAGAGAACTTCTCAAATTAGTGAAAGCACATTTTATTGACTTCATGCATGTATTTGAGTGCACATATATGAGCTTGTACGCTCGATAGTTTCAACTCGTAAACGGTGAAATCTGTGGTAATTAAAATAGTGACAAAGTCTACTCAAAACGGCTGTATAAAATAAACTATAAAATATGCCTACGAATCGATCGACAAATATGAAAAAAGGTGCATATATATTTGCAAAAATCAGTATCTGCTTTGTCAGTAGTTGCATTCCCCTAATATATGTGCTAAAGGTAACCCTGAAATTCTTCGGGATGATCATTCCTAAGGTGCGGATTGCATTAAACGAACGTTCGTTAAACTGCATAATTACGCTTTTCTCGCTCGTTTTTGTATTCGAGAGAAGCACTTGTCTTGTTGATTCCAAACGCAGAAACGCTCTATCGCGTTAGCTATCCTTGTACGCACTTGCACTTAACTGCATTATCGTAGGATAATTTACTAATTGAACTGGTTGCATTTACTACAGCTGTATATCGTTTACCTGCCATCGATCCGTCAATATGTTTTAGAGCCGCAGGGAACATGTAGTCATATGTACCGAATGGTCTATATTTACATGTTCATCAATTATTTGCATTGATGAAACAAAACAACAAAAACAGCCAGAACAACAATGCAATTTGCATACATATATCACAAAATGCAATATGCGATGCGTGAAAATAGAAGCGATCGCATAGAAAACGAAGGCAGACGAAGCGAAAAGCCTTTGAGAGGTGAAAATAAAATGCTGAACGAAATTATTTGTATATTTACATCTCTTGAAGTTATCAGCACTCTAGCCTCAAATTCTCTTTGGTAAACATGAAATTCTTCATATGAATTGAACAAAGTGAAAGCAATGAATTATTGATTGATAATCACTCATTGATACATTGATATGAAGATATCGATTAGAAAGCCATCAGCATTAACTTTGAAATGTTGTGATTTTCTATTTATGGACTGCCGTCAAGCTTTAAACGTGCAGTTTATAGAAGCCCCTCTCACTTCGATAACTCCTCACTGACTGAATTAACATCCAACTGACCAGTAGCTGATGAGCCCTGTTGCAAACATTTTTCAGAATTTAGGTTTATGTGATATGATAGAATTGTATTGTTTGTTAAAAATAACCTCCGAAAGAAATGAAACAAAGTTACCACATTAATGTGATTGTTGTCCTCACTTCATACCAGAGATGAAGTTACAGGACAAGTCGCGCGATCACTTAGCCATATAGTACATGCATGAGAGAAATTAGAATAATTGGACTCTCGAAAATCGTCACTGGAATGTTCACAGTGATAAACAAGTTAGCTCCACTGGAGTAGTGCTCCGAAGATTCCGTGCAGGAATCTTTATCCCACAGTTCGCTTTCACCTGAACACGTTGCAATCTTACTTTCGCATATATTCTTCTCAGTAAACTCTTCCGGAACGCATGCGCACGCCGTCATACTATCAAGAAAACAAAACGCTTTCACGTGAAGTAATGCACGCGCATCGGTAATAAAACTTTCCGAGACACTAACGTTATTGAAGTGTGACCACATATTAGCGACACGATAGAATTTACAACTTTCTGCGAAAAAATGTTCCGTGTTTGATCCACCAAATGCAGCTCGCTCCACCTCTGCAATTGTACTATCACGCAGAATAAAGTTTCTAATGTTGCAACCACGAAATGCGTGGCGTTGTATCGTTGTGATACGTGTTGCGATCAATTCAACACGTTCGATATTCAGATTGGCAAATGCGCTTTCAGCAATCTTTTCAATATTTGAGTGGAAAATTTGAAGAGTATTAAGTAGTGGTGGAAGACGTTCTAGTTCGAGTGTTTCGGCACGATACAGATGTAATGAGACAATGCTGGATGTGGGTACGGCGTTGAGACGTAGACGTGAACAATCACCAATCAGCATCATTGTTGCATTAGTTGTTGGCATCACCGCCGTCAACGTATCATCCACGCAAACACATTCAACGATCTCATGACGTGCTCTACAGTGTACGTTACCTGCGGTCCATTCACGTTCACGTAGGCAAATATTCGAGTTCTGACGCAAACATGAGTTGTACTCGAAATGCCAGGGCATTCGCCGCTGACCACTGCTCAAGAGCAATGCATTCGTTTCGCAATCGTTTGCATCACATCCAAATACGTTTTCGGTGACGGTCAGTGATGAAGCCTTCAAACGCGTGAATAACGTATTGAAATGACCGGAAGTGAGCTCGCAGTTTCGTATTGTGAGATTATTCACCTGAAATACGTGTCATTACGGATTACACAAGAACATCGTTGTGACTGGTCAAGAGATTCGTGGCTGATCGCGAGATTAGTAATAAGAGCTGGCAAAAGTTAGACGTGTTTTCTAATAGGCTGCAGATGAGGCGTGGTTGCATTTTTTTAAGCACCGTTCTTCAAAAACGAGTCCCACTCAGTTCGAAAGTCAGGTACGATGAAGGTCATCCAAAAGAAAGAAAACGTCGTCGATTTCGCTTAGTCATCGTTCCACTGCGATCCTTACATTCATGGAGCTCCAGTTAACGAATCGCTGCATCTATATGCCACTTACCCGCAAACATTTCCACTCAACTGGTCTCAAAATCTACCTATGCTCGCCTCCTTTCTTTAAATGAAACTGGGAATGCCATTCGTCGCTTTAAATTGATAATGTTCCGATTGCTGATTAATCCTGCTACATTTCTGAAGGTAAATAATTGAGCTAATAGTGTGAACTAGTGATCGCTGAGCAAGCATTTGTAAAATGTGAACACCTTCAATATATGGTGATTCCATTTGAAAAGAATTTGCCTATTTATTTGGGAGAAGCACTCAGCATTAACGCTATCCGTCTAAGCTGTCATCTGATTCTTATTTATATATTGGTCATATTCTTCGTTCAGTATTTATTTTTTCCAGTTTTCGATAGATTCGCTGAAAAATATTTCCGTTCTATACTCATAACTAGGACAGAAACGCAATGCAGTAAGGGAGCGGTTATTTACCAACTGAATTTATGAAATGTGTTTGTTGATCTGTTTGTACAATCTTTCTTGAATGAATGCTGATTTGATATTGATGTTTGTTAGTTACCCTATAATCACATCGACAACAATTTTGTGGTTATCAACTCAAGGAATCGCATGTTGAATTAGTAAAACGAAATTGCGACATTAGAAACAAAATTGAATGTCTACTTGACCGTATCGTTCTTAATAAGGTGCTGAAATGACCTTAAGTTGATAGGGATGTGCTATGAAGTGTTTGTTTTATATGTTGTTGTAAAAAGTATGTGCGTCATCCAGTAATAAAGTTTTAAGTATTCAAATTTGAGGTATGAATGGAATCGCATGATAACAAAACTGACAAGCAGCCAAGAAAGACAAGATGAGCGAGCACTTTTCGGCAGTCTTCTAATCAGTATTTTTGATTCATTCAAGATGAATAGTGGCATTAGCCACTGATGCTGGCACTAATCATTACAGATTGGAATATAAGAGGAATATTTTCAAACATTTCAGACGGTTACAGTCTTTATATCAGTGCTCAGTTTTGCTACAAATTAAGGTGAATCTTTGATAAGACAAATGACGTTCTTGATGATGAAGTGACTATAACCGTAATGCAATTGTGCGAGGATTGTTCACCATGATAAATTATGAGCGTTTTTATTAGGGTAATTTCCAACTTTACTCATTCCTACAGCAATTGATTGGGGTGAAGAAAGATGCAATCTATTCCACTTAAAGGATTTACTTTTAAATAATTTGGTAATATCAAGTTTGCCCTCACTTTTGATATTTCTTACACAGGAGATGCAGAATCTCATTTTTTTTTTAATTTGGAAGGACTGTAAATGTCTTCAAAGTCAAAAATGAAGACTACTGTTTAAACAGTTCCGGTCAGTTCATAATTTAAACCACCCCATCCTTCCGGGTTATAAACTGATTGGCCACTTTGGAATTTTTTGCAAGCAAACAATTCAAAGGTCGTCTGCACGTCAATATCAAACTAGTTGAGGCGGTTATCATGTGAAATCAATATGTTAACGTAAAAAGTAACGCTCTGACAGCATTGAGTTTATTGGTTCATAGGAGTAGATGTTAAATATGCCACAGAGTAGATGTGAAGCAAGTGACGCGGTCAGTGTTCATAGTTTAGCGAGGGGAGAGGTGAAGGTGAGGCAGACAAAACCTCGAAGCTAGTTACATCCAATATGCTTCATGTATTGCGTAAAGAAGAAAGCTACCTACCTCAGCGTTAGCGAATGGCGATGAACCAATTTGAGTGATTTTCGCATTGAATATGGAGAAACTAGTGGCCGCCATATCCGCAAAGCAATTACTCGCTATCGATGTAAGTTTTGTGTTTGTGATAAGCATCATTTGTGTGGCCATATTCGAGAATGCATTCGACGATATAGCACCTATCTGACAATCCATCCACATTAACGATCCGAAGGTGCTCCTTTCAAAAGCTGCCGAACCAATTCGATCTATCTCGGTTTTTTTAAAATTCATCCGTTCAATATGTGCATTTCGAACGGCTCGTTCCACAATTGTGCCCACATGACTATCGAATACTTCAAATACTTTAATTCGATTTGCATTGTGCAGCATATTCGCATTCCATTGTTTGATCGTCGATTTTGTGATCTCAATACGCCTTACATTACGTAGACGAGCATTCGACGTAGAAGCGAATTCACCGATTTGAGTTCCGTGTAGTTGAATGTTAGTGGTGTTGAAAAAGGTGGCTAATACAAGACGATCAATTGTACTATTCGTAATTTGCAAATGACCTATCGACTGGGTGGGAAGGCGTAACTTTTCACGGATGCGTTTATTACGCCATCTCGAGTGCATGATGAGCACATTGTGAGCGTTAATGCCAACCAAGCATAACTCACTCCCACTCATGCGCACCTCTTCAATGGTCAGTTGATGGATTTGTGTTTCAGCGAATATAAAACTACCCAACGAGCGAATATGTACATTACCACGAATGAAGAAATTCTCCACATCGTGCATTTTACCTGAAATTATATGGTTCCAGTGGTTTGTCATGTTATTCATAAGGATTAACAGGGGAAAAATTGGCGATGTATACTCCCAAACATTGCTAGCAGTTGCGCTATTGCTGCTACTGATTTTACAGTCGGTTTCATGTGATTTCCGCTCGAAAAGGCTTGCAAACCTTGAAAATGTTTTATAAATTTCAACATAAAAAAGGAAAGCAATTGCCGCAGTGATATTGCGTCACTTTATAAAGAGAAACAACTACGGAATTGAGCTATATAGAGTTGTGCGATGTGGGCCGCAGTAAACTTCTATCAGGGTGTTGTTTCTTTTCGCCTAATAACTTCAGATCATGAATAATAAAAAGCAATGATGATGAAATATTTTAGACATAACTTACACAATATGAAAACAGCTCTCAAATTCACCTTAATTCCAGTGAAAATTTCATTTAGATTCATATACACTTGAAGATGCAATGAATTTTTTTCGATATTAACGACATGTGAATGAGGTGAAAATGTTCTTTCACTTAGAAACTTGTGCTAGCCATCTCTACTTGGTCTCTCAAGAAATTTATTCATCTGGCGATGTATACAGAAATTTATTCATCTGGCGATGTAAAAATTGGCGATGTATACTCCCAAACATTGCTAGCAGTTGCGCTATTGCTGCTACTGATTTTACAGTCGGTTTCATGTGATTTCCGCTCGAAAAGGCTTGCAAACCTTGAAAATGTTTTATAAATTTCAACATAAAAAAGGAAAGCAATTGCCGCAGTGATATTGCGTCACTTTATAAAGAGAAACAACTACGGAATTGAGCTATATAGAGTTGTGCGATGTGGGCCGCAGTAAACTTCTATCAGGGTGTTGTTTCTTTTCGCCTAATAACTTCAGATCATGAATAATAAAAAGCAATGATGATGAAATATTTTAGACATAACTTACACAATATGAAAACAGCTCTCAAATTCACCTTAATTCCAGTGAAAATTTCATTTAGATTCATATACACTTGAAGATGCAATGAATTTTTTTCGATATTAACGACATGTGAATGAGGTGAAAATGTTCTTTCACTTAGAAACTTGTGCTAGCCATCTCTACTTGGTCTCTCAAGAAATTTATTCATCATGATTGTCTTGTGAAAAATCATACGAACGGCTTCTAGAATAAAATGTAATATCACATCTATATGCAAATCTTCTTCGCGCTAATCTCCATTTCATATTTCTTTCGCATGCGTAATTCATTGCGAATTCACTTGACGTCGACGAATTCAATGCTCACAATATCCCCTATTCATATAAAAATGAGCGCAGCTTGTGCAAAGGCGGACATGCAGTAATACATGCTTTCTGCAACTGCGTCAATTAGACCGGCCAGTATTATAGATACTAAGGGATAGGGTCACCTTCCCAGCATAAACCTGCCAATCATACTAGGTCAGAATGAGGCAGAAGACAGTTTTTTAGCTTTACTTCCTGAGAATCCTTCCCCTTACCTCCTCTCCGTCCCCTTTATTTCCATCCCCAACCTCAGAGGTCTCGGTCAGTTTCTTACGTACGAGGATGGGTATTTTTCATTGAGTCCAGTTTATTTAAAAGATTTGCTGAAATTTGTTCATCACTGATGAAAAGTTTCAGAAGTGTTTTCAGCCGTAAAATTCGGTCGAAACTCTTAAATCGAACGACGATTAGCTTTTATGAAAATGCTGACTTGAGAAACTGCGAATGAAAAGATGAGGGCGAATGTAGCCTGATTGGGGCAACAGCTCGACCAAATGCTTATCACAGCTCTAGCATCGTTTCTGCCTCTCGCAAATTTGACCTTTTATGCTCAGCCGTTCTCCGGAAATTTCAGTTTTCCTCGTTTACGCTCATTCTTGAGGGGAGATAGAAAACAGATGGAAGGGAAGGGTTAGGTACTGTGAGCCGAACATATAAACTTTAAGAAAAGAGCGGGTCTTCGACTTGCTGTTGTTTTCGGCATTTAATGTAGCACTTTACAACCATTCTACTGATTTCAATTTGATATGGATTCATTTCAGTTTTCCTTGATTCATCCATCATTCTAGCGTGTTTCTTTTGAAAAATATACTTCCCCTACTTTAATTAATGAAAGTTTGTCCCCATACCTCATTTTATCTACCAGACTGTTCTTTATGGTTGGTTCCACCATTACATATTGAAACCCTTCATTAATTCAGTTCTGAATCATAGCATGTGATACTGCAACCAGTATTTGAAAATAGATCTTTGAATTTCTACCAAACCGAGAATTATTTACCCGAAATGGAAGTTTTTCGCTTGGCCCTACCCTGTCCTCGGGTACTGCCAGTGAAAACGGCATCTCTCCATGAACTCTTCCCGCTCATACCCACCTCATTTGCTGACCCCACTCACGAGCATGAAAAAGAATCTAGCTACAAGTCCTGTTACAAAACCCCTAGGTTCACGAAATCAAGATTCGTTTTTCAACCGCATCCGAACATGAGTTCATAATTTGGTGCAAGTTCATGCCAGGTAGTCCTGTTAACACAGATCAGTCCCTGAAGGCTTTAGTATGGAAATTTGATCAACTCAGAGTTATGAAATAGTCCGAGTCCGAGTGTTCAAAGCACCTCGGCTGTCCCAGATTGTATGCACGTTTTCAGTATTGTAAGGCCTCGTAAAATTCGAAAGACTTCTGCATTCCATCGGTTTGAAAAATACGCTTGCACAAATGATACCATAAAATTGAAAATCGCATCTCTCGAACATCAGTCTCATTGAAACCTTCCGTTTCGCCTAGCTCAAAGCATGGCGTAAACGCTTGAACACCTGCTCGAGCTTCCTCATACGACCTCCTTCCTTCACGATCCCTCTCACGGTTGCATCCCTCCCACTGACTCGGCACCCCCACCCCCCCCACCCCCTCCTCAAATCCTCTCTTCACCACTGCTGACATTGCCTAACCGCCGCAACTCCCTTGTTCTCACCCTACAATGATCATGAGCATGAAATGGACGCTCGGTTTCAAGAATTGCAGCAGAGAAGCAGACAGAATTTTTTGCAAATCGTCCATTTTATGCAAATCGTCTAACAACGATCGTTGCGGGTTGAGAGCAAAGATAGCATTAGGAGTGAATGAGAAATTGCAACAGAAAGCGTGACAGAATAACTCATCAACAATATACACAACGAGTAAAACATCACAACAATTCCTTATGCAATGTTTGAATTGTTCAGCTTCTATTGCAATATTCCTCACCATATATGAACGGAAAACACTGAAAAGTACGATGACTTACTGAATGCAAAATTGTCGAGTTGTACAATAGTGGAGTCGCGAAAGTAGATATACTCAACGTTGCTGAGATATTCGAATGCATTTGCCGCAATTGAAGTAATAGTGCAATTACGGAACCAAATATGTTTGAGATTCGAGAGACCGGTGAATGCATTTGTTGGAATGCGATGTAAATTCGTCTCCTGGATGATGAGTTCGCGTGGTGAACGCAGGACACCTCGGAATGCCCATGACTCTATTACCACTTTGCGAATCGCGATCAGCTTCAAATGAGGAATTGCCACAAATACGCAAACACGTTTTCTTCAAATTTTTGATAGACGAAAATATTGACAATAATTAGGGAAATTTGCATTTGGTAAAATTTTATATAGAATATTGCATAAAATCAACGGTGAAAAGTGGGAATCACCGATTGGAACGTTATAACGGTACATGCTTTTTGTAACTTTATTCACTGCACCAAGATCAGTTCGAAACTGGGAAATGTGAGCCGGAAATCATGGTAAGATACGCGCTTTCACGAAAAATTATCACTTAGAATGATGCATTCATATGCTGATCAACTCTGTTGCTCGCAAAAAAAAAACAAGTTAATAAAAGATTCATTTTTTTGTAAACCGACCAGTGTGAAAAGGAAACTTTGTCGGTGTAAAACGAAAAGCCGAGCAGTGTTAGATGAAGACAATTTTTTTCCGCTTTTAGATATTCATGACTTGTTCCGAAGTTTATGAGTCAACGTGGATTATGGTCTATAAGGCTATTCAATAGGAGACATTGTACTCACACAATTTTTTTAGACTGTAAATTGAGCGGCTACCAAGTTGATTCTACAGCGCAAGCAGACAGAAAGACTGGCAAACAGACAAGCCAGGGCCAGACACAGTGTCATTATCGCAATACGTTGCCACAGTTGTAATGAAAAGATTTCTGTGGAAGAAACCCCTCGGCAACGAAAATAACGAAACCATTTTGCGATATTTTTATTGTATCAAAGGAAGGGGCATACGATGAGCCGAAAATTTCACTTCCACATGACGAAACTATGCTCATCTCTTGAAATAGAAAATTTAATCGGTAAACAAAGCATTGGGTCGAATAACATCACACTCACACTGTTTTCTTTGCTCAGATTTTTTTTTGGATGTTTTTTTTTCGAGACAGAGAGAGAAAGAGAGAGAAATTTTGTTGGGAAATAAGCTCTGCGCATTGAAAGTTGCATCACATAAAAACCCATAGCGAATTAGGAGAAAACTGTGGTGGAATATTTTCCCCCTTCCCTTCTACCATGCAATCATTGGTGGAAGATTGTTACGAAATCTTGAAAACCGTTTTTCAATGAAATTCATTCGAAGCGGTTGTTCATCACATGCCGTTAATCCTGAGTAGATGTATATTACGAACAACAACAAATGGGTAATCCCAATCAATTACGACAAGATTATCTGCAAATTTCGAGTTTTTCAATTGTTCAGCAGTAGTCACTGCTATGGAAGTACTGGGATTCGTGAGGAAAAATGATCTAAAGAGGCAAAATCATTGAGCCGTTTTGAATCGAATTCGATGAGTGAAAATTTACCACAAAGAATCATGGATACCGAAATTCTCCGCGAGTATGATCAAAGTGCAATGCGAAGCCAATATCTCCGTTGAGTATTTGGTTATTTTCGAAGAAATCTGTCTTATTCAGTTTGCAATTGTTTCATTGCTATTATTAAATCAACATTCCTTCTACTCGAATGACGCTAGTTACTATTGATAAGTGCTATACCATCAACTCAATCTCACCTATAAACCCTTAGTGAATATCATTAATTTCAACATTTCGGTAAGCGAATAGGTCTTCCTGTTACATGTTAAAGAGAATAGGCTTACTTTGATAAGTTGTTGAAAAACGATGCCATTGAAAGTATCGTTGCGTATGATGACAGTGTCACACGTGTGCACGATAAGAGTGTGTACAAAATGAAGGCCATCGAGTGGAGGTAAAATCAATTGTGTTCCTGAATCGCCTCCTAGCGACTCTTCGCACCTTAAAAATTGATAAATCTACTTCAAATAATGTGAATAAGAAACTCATTCTTTTTATGACCAAAAACACTCATGCAGTGAAATGACATGGACAAATTGTGTATGAACTCTAGTTATATAAAAGCATATTTTTATTTCAGTCTATCTAACTAATAACTTCGCTTCATAAATCAGAAAACCTATGGCCGTGAATTTTTCGAAATTTTTGGATTAAATGTATGAGCAATTTGCAATCTTCGAAGAATTTTTGGATCAGGTTTCCAATTAGTCGGTCAAACGATAATCACTTCTACATGTGCGTCAGGAAATTTCTTTTAGCAATTTTTGTTGTGTGCTACAGTCAGGAATGGAGAACAGCTTGCCACTCATCTATACAAATAAAGAGGAATTTTTGGAAAACCTTGGGGGGGGGGGGGGGAATAATTCTATTCTACTCAGCAGGATCTTTGAATTTCGACTGTGAAAGAATCATTAGAATCTTATACAGCTGAAATTTTCATAGCGTGAAATCCTCGACGAAAAAAAAATTTCGCTCATGATTTATTGATTGTAGAAACGAATATAGAATAAATAAATCGTTAGAGAGAAACTTTAGAATTCTCTTCATTTTAATTAGACTACTCTCATCGAAGAGAATTGCGAAAATATGAGTAATAAAAAATATATTTATTGATCTCAATATGAAACTCTTAAATAAATATGCTGCTTTCCTCTGCAAATTGCGTCGATTTTTCTAACATCAGTTTTGCTACTTAATTAGTCGTGATAATGAAGTAACTCGGTTCATAAAAATTCTCTTATGAGCTTTCTCGAATCCTGCGAACGTTTCCACTAAGAAGAATTATAATTTTATCACATAAAATACTTTTATTGCTCATTGGGAACGAAAGCAAATACTCAATTATAAGATAATGCATATAGTGGCTGGCTGTTATCACTTTGAGCAGTCGCTGTAATTAGGCGTCAATGAGACATCACGATTTATAACCTCTTGGAATATTCTTCGGCTGTTCATTCATTTTGCAAATAACCTTCAAAATAATTCGTAATGTTGTTAGTTGGTGATTGCGACAATTATATAGTATGCAGTGAAATACCCTTTTTCGATAAATATATGATGCAGAGCAGTCTATCGTTTAATGAGGCGTATATAAAACGAGGCTCAACGCAGTTTGCAACATAGAGTGCTTTAGAAAACACTTTTCCATAACGGATCTTACAATTAACGGACAAGTAGCGAGAACGAGGAGAGGAGGAAAAGTGAGGAAGGTGGAGGGATTTAGGGAGAGGAGGGATGATGTGAAGCTGCACCGCTAAAACAGTGAAGTCCCTCGAGCTTTTTCTTCACTTTCATTAAGAAAATATCAAATTTTTGCGTAATCCGGAAAACATCATTGCGTGCTGTTCCGCACAAGCCTAACTATGCACTATATCGCCTTTACTAATTAAGCGAAACAAGTGCCGTTAGAAGAATTGTTATACAGTTGCCGTTGTTTGCAAGTGAACTCGCCTCTCTTCTCGTTAGGTTCCATTGGGATGACAACTATAATTAGATTGCGCGACACTTCGCTTTATTTCCTGCTATCAGGTCAATGGCAGCCATGGTTGCGTATTGCTGCACTGATAGATTTTGCCCTTTTTTCGATGAGTTTCCTTTTAGCTTAATGCTCATCACCTTCTGCAACTAAAAATTCAATTTCACTCGCATTGTTTTCAAATAAGAAATGCTTTCCCCGAGAACGCATTTTGATTCATGGTTGAACGATTTAACGACACAACATCTTAGCGACAATCCACCACTTCTATTCACCGTTGGACGATGCTCCTCGCTAAGGAAAAACGTTTCGTTTTCCTTTTAAAACTTTTTTTGGAAAGGCTCTTTGGATAAGTCGTTCCTTAGGCAAAGTTAAAATTGTTCTTTCTTCTTCAATTAGTGACTATTTAATTCGATAATGCACCACATATGCTCGAGTAGAAACACTGGAAACTCCATTTTCTTCAATTGCCAAGCAGGATACTGTATTGAAGTTGCTCAGAGCAAAGAGTCATCCATTCTAGAAGTAGGGATAGTTCTTTCGCATTCTTGCTTCCTTCGGGCACCTCCTTATTCAGCTGAGTGCTTGAACGAAAGATATAAGTGTAAAAGGACATTGAATACGAGATACACAACTGAAGCCCCATGTGACTGCGTGGGATTTCCATATTCCTTGAAGGGCTGTTGGCACGATTCTTGAGAGCGTATCCTATCGACAGCTCATCCTCAGGTAGAGGTCTATATTCAAATATAGTTTCCGCTCTTCATAGTGGCCCAAAAGAAGGCCTCTTTATAAAATAAGCTCAGGTTTAAGCATCCAATTTATTGGTTCCATGAAAACAAGTAAATATTTCTGAAGAAGTCATTACCCCATCGTAGCATCGAAGCAGCGGTTATTTCTAATTTATGAAGATGTTGTAAATTTTTGAAAGAACTGTGGGTGACGGCATTTCCGCTAATCACGACATTATAAGGCTATCGGAGTTAGAAAATTTTTTCGCTGTTTGAATGAAAATTGGTGTTACGACCACATTTCTCACCTCAAGAACCTGTAAAATGCAAGCAAACATTTCGGGACATTCCTGCGTCTGCACGTTCAAGGTTCTGCAACGTATTCGCAAGCTATTGAGGCAACTCAATAATTCGCTCAATACGGTTCATCTCAAGCGTGCCCCAATTTCTAACTCTGCATTGAAAGCTTCCAAATTGAAACCACATTTTGTGAGTGCAAGTTCTGATTGCACTTTTCCATCACTTATAAGGGCAAAATCGTCTTAAAAAGATGGAAGGGAAAGTTTTTTTTTTTCAGAAGAAAGGTCACAACTTGGAATGGGCAGAACAAAACCCGTGAAGGGGTACACTTTAATCTCACATGGATTAGCCTCAGAAATGTCGCCATCAAATTTCACAAATGATGGCATTGTAGCATAACAACGCCGAGATACTGAGCAGTACACCACGTTGCGAGGACCAATGTAGCATTTCTCTGAAAAAGAATTCAACCATCGAATAGTGGATGTGAGAATCGCCCATTTAATGCTCTAATCAGAAGCTCTATAAAAGCGAGAGCATAATGATTGATAAGCCATACAATTGATGGATGAAAATTTGTGAAACCAATGCTGTAAAGTAGCATGACGGAAAGAAATTTATCAGTTTTTGGCATCGCCGTTTGCGCCATAACGGATATATGTCATGAGACATTTGCGCTACGAGGAATCTATGCCATCGGATAATAGCGCCAGCAAATGAGAATTAAAATTGCCCTTGCCAATGCCCAGTCATAATCTATTCGTGTATGAGCTAGTAAACACAATCATATCGAGCAATCGCTGCATAACTACGGGTAGTGTGTTGCGAAATCTTGCATTTCGAAGTTTCGTCCGTTCACCTACAACTACCCCATTATATCAACATGTCGCTAGCATTGTTTGCATGCAGATAGCGTTGGTTTCTTCCTCGTGGACTGAATCGGACGCAAGGTTGCTGCGTGACAAACTGCTACTTTATGCATCCAACTTCAGCATAAACCACGGATCGGATTTTTAGCCTTGAGGGCACCTTTTCACTTCCTTGGAGAGTCGGCCACAGAAGCATGCAGATCGCACTAAATTTCGTGGATGTGGAAGGTGTTTTCAAAGCTCCTGAGGGGAACACCCAGGATGTCGATTAACTTCACAGGTAGAGTTTATCAACATGCGTATGCTAAATGTTTGCTTTTTCGAACCTAAAAAATTTTGCTCTATTCAGCCGTTTTAGCACATCCTGGCTCTCAGAGGTGGGATGGTTTCGGACGAGGTTTTTTATGCCTGCTCTACTAATTCACAGCAAAGTACACTGCGGCGTACCACTCCAAGTCCCTGTGAACTCTATTCTGATACAGAGGCAATTTTCGATTCCGAATAGAATGAATACCACGAGGTAAACTATGTGTAAGTTCCAGCATGAATAGGATAATGGGTGGAATAGAGAAATAATCTACAAAAAATACGACTACACATCCTGAGAGAAAAACGAACTGAAAGCAAAAATTTTGGTGAAATATTTCGCAGAGATCGATCATCTATCAATATGAGAGAAGTCATGGGAACAAAGTTTGTTACGATGTAAGCGGATGAAAAACTGGAAGGTTAATAGCACACTGAGACAACGCCGAACTTGCCTTAATTCAATTTAAGAGTGCTCAATTGTGTTGATTAATAACTGCCGTCACAATACAACTTTCAACTTTGTTTTCTATAGTTTCGTGCTTCAGGTAAATGCAACATGGCATAAACACTTCGTCTTGAAAGGAAAGTGTTTTGAGCGTTGAATTATTTAATGTTTATGGCGATCAAAGTGGTGGAAACTTTAGTGGACGTCCTTTCCGGTTTGCCACTCCTTTATGGTCGAGATCTATATCGGCCCTTACAGGAGTGAGTATGAAGGATGTAAGGATGTTTGCAGTATTCAAATGGATAGCCCTCATAAATTGAAAGCTGATGTCACATCCAAAAGGCGTCATCAACCGATTTAAGCTAGATAAAATTAAATGACTTTGCTGACCTGAACAAGACGATTATCCTAGGATACGAATGACAGTAATATGTCAGAAAAATTCTTATGTTCTATCTGGCGGAAACCAGATGGCGTAGAAATCTGCTTGTATCACACAGTAAATTGGAAGTATAAAGTAATGAGCTAGAGCTGTTTGTCCTTCCTCCATATTTCGTCATTTTCTCCGAAAGTGTCATGCTAAAAGTGGCTACTGAGATTGGGAACGAGGATTTACTAATTGTACCAAATTATCATAGCACAGAGAGAAGCGTGTCACGGTATTCGGTACGATACGTGCATTTGTAATTCTGCTCATATAATCAGCCGATTTCATGAATTGCCAACAAATAATACGAGTGGCGCAATAATGCAGTCTTGTTTAAATAATCTGACTGTTCATGCAAACTGTGTTTCTTCTCCTAGCTGTCTCCAACTCGAAAATCACCGGAGGTAGAGCTACGAAGCTAATTTGATGTAATATACATCATAAGATGACTTAAAATATCATTTTCTGCAACCATCTATAAATTTCGGCTTGAATTACAGGTAGGTAGAGGGACTATAAATTTACATGCATCCAGCCTCTTTTGCACTTCCAATTTTCACCTCTCAGGTGGTAGCAAAAGGAAACGTTCGTACATACTTTGCAAAATCGGCCGGATCATTTCGAATATGAAGGCATTTTTTAGGCCCGGCATCCTTCTCCGCTCGCTTGCTATCCAATTAGCGTAAGATAAAAACTCAACCGGCAATAAAACTCAAGCAGATGTTTAGCACCTTTAAGTGGTTATAACCCCTTGTGGTCAGGCTTATGGACCATTTGGCTGCTGATATAAAGGTGGCCTAAGGATGTGAATATAAACATCAAATTCTTTATACCTGGGTTCAGTGACTCGTATATCGAAACCAATGGAAAACAAACAGCCCTATAAACGGCAAGTGCATGCTCACTTGTATGCATACGCACAGATGCAGCATCGGTTTGATGCACTGTGCAGATGCCAATTCCTAGAAGTGAATACAAGGAGAGGATATTTGTTCACAAGTTCGACTCCAAACGTGACCTCAAGCTGTGAGCCCTGCTAGGGACAAAAGCTTCGAGCTGTTCTGATTTCGATGCCTTCCAAGCTAGAATTGCCATTCAACATGACCATCAACACTAACCATAAGTAGAGGGATTTCTTATTTCAAAAAATTGGATCTACCCGAAATATATTATGGTTTCAAAAAATATTGAAATTTCCACTGAACGAATATCATCGATTCAAGCAGCCTAATTCACAAGATTACTCAATGCTCGGTAGCTTTATCTCTCCGCTCATTAGAAGTGTGTTCCCACTCCTTGGAGAATTAATGCTAATCCTACCGACCATCTTATTTCCTCACTTAATTTCACTAAACAACCTCTGCGATAATTGACCGCATTACTCTTTTCATATTTGGAGATATGTGAGAATTTTCTATCTCCACATAATAAATTCGATTTCTCATATTTATTGTTGTGTGAAAATGGTTCAACTCTCTTAAAACTTAATATCGTCTTTCAATTGCCCAACTATAAATTAGCCGAAATTGTGTTTAAATAGCATCTCTGCCATCAAGCTCTTATTTTTACAATTAATTATTTCTAATAATAGTACTTCTTTGGAAGTATTTAACAATCATCACTAATTATGCACTACTTTACTCATCAAACAGTGGAACCTTTTCGCATGTTACTCAAACTTTTTTTTTTGAGAAATGGGTGCTATCTATCTAGGAGCCAACTATCTAGGAGTCATTATCGAGAAAGAGCCAATTTTTTGAATAAAATATTGTTTATATCTTTGATGTTGATTTATATATATTCATCGTACCAACTACTTGAACCACCAAAACAATTCGAGTACTAGAATTTCGACAAGTTTAAAATCACACATTAAACAATATTTACTCACATATTTTGCGGTCATTTTATGATGTCGTTGTCATATTTTATAACTACGTGCATGTGTTATAGTTTTTTATTCATATCACAAACTGTCTTTCTTGTATGATCTCAAATGATAATAACGGCTGTTGTGAATATTTGATTGACTACAAACGATTGCAAGGGTGCATATTTGTCGAATTTTCTCTACTTTGCCCAATCAGATGTTATTTTGCAAATGCAGCACTAAGCAAGATTCAAATCAAGCCAATGACTACAAATGTGCAAGAGTTAGTTGATTCGTATAAAATGTAATTCCTACTGAATGCTTAAATTAAATTCTTCGCGATTTTCTCATTGAATCATCTTATTCCCACATCACAACATTTTTGATAAATATCATCATAGATTTCTTCATCTCTTATAAGTTATATTTCATTTTCTGTGCATTGCAGTAATATTAAATACACTCCTGAAATAAATAGATCTAAATAACTATTGATAAGCATAATGAAGAGACTTTCAGTTGATTCTAAATTACGTGAAAGAACCTCACATTGTATGGCTTGTGGTCATTAGACTGAAAAGAAACAATTCAATTCCAGTTAATTGGGTTATGTTGAATTCCAGTGAGAGGGACTTACGTGCAAATAACAGACTTTTCACTGCACGAACAACCAAGTGGACACTTGGCGAAAGTGGGCGAAATAATATTCAGAATCAAGAGGGCAACGACGATAGATGATGTCATATAGCTGAAATGGAGTATATGACAACTACTCTCGAGATGCACTGACAACAACTAGGTGCACATAATCCTCTTCGGGATAGCAAAATAGGTGTATGACGTCGTCGAAAGGACCGGCACAATAAAAAATGACCGTAAACTCGGTGCTGGAACAGTCTAAGTCACCGGAATAATGACTGGTTATAATCGATTATAACCGATGAACCTTCTGAAATATTTGATGCCTATATAGGAATGAGAGAGGTTAAACATCCATCAGGAGCGATGAATCTCATTTGGAGGCTTTTGGTGGGGCACGAAAGCGCATCAGCTTATCCAATTAGGGGCGTCGTAGCGCTCACCTCGAAAGAAGTTGAACGCTCGGTGGGCACCCGTTGCTTATTAGTTGCCTTTGTTGTGCGATTCTCCATTGGAGGCACACCACTTATGCAGATTATTTCGGCGCCCCATTGCCACTGTTGTGCCTTAGCATCGACGCACTTCGCCACGAGAATCCGATTACACCACAACGCTTCTTCGCCTTCTTTTAAGCGAGCAGCCAATCAAGTAAAAACGTTAAGTGCACTCACTAAAATATTGCCTTTTCACTGATATACTCACATTGCAAAGTAATAATTGTAACGCATCACCATTCATAACTAAATTCCACAACATACAACGATATTCGCGCTGACGAATATCGAATGCGCGATCAGATAACAGTATACTTCACAGAGTCAACAACGATCTCCACTGTCAGCAAATGCCTGTTTTTATGACGTATACGGCTGCTTACTCTATGAGCTTGAATTGAGCGTGTTGCATAACATCAAACGAAGGGATTTGTGATGATCTGTAGTAACACTTCATGGGCTTTGAAGACATAGTCTAATGAAGATATTCGCAAATGAGGAATGCAAGAAGGAACTCTATATGAATCGGAGTAAAATTTGCTCAAAAAAACGTTTTTTATCCTAGCATAGTGAACAAGGCAGAAATGATGTTGTTCATTGCAATGGACACTTTGACTTTTATCGATAATTACACCATTATTGAAACTTATTGCCATATAATAATCGGTTATTCGAGTTTAACTTTACTATTGTTCAATTGGACATCTTTCGCTGTGATACGTTGCAAAAAGACAAACTCATCACTCAATAGGGCATTGCAATGAGCTTATTTGCTCATCAATAGCGACTTTTCAGAAGATTGCATCATTCAAGACATATATTCACCTTTGCATCTCTTCATTATAGATTTGAAGGCTGAGAGGAAAGCAACAAGAAATATCAAAGATGTTAAACATTCTGAAAACAAATATTATTACTAACCTCATCGGATACCAAAGGGCTAAAATTGAGTTGAAAAACATTCTGTTATTAGAATTTCAGTTGAGTGCATCATCGTTAGGTGAGAAAGCAAAAAGGGAGAAAGGGACATGAAGAAGAGAATCGCCTTTATATATCTCCTACAATAACTCTGCCAATAAGTCGCATAAAGTAATACTACAATCAATAAACGTTTATCTGTCCATCTATAAAAATCAAGAAAACAGGAAAAGTTGGCAAATGATAAGTGAACAATGATGGACAGTAACGAATCTGAGATCGTTTAGAAAACATCTGTATTATATTCAAACCACCTATGTAGTCATACGCCTATATACAACCACGTGCAAATACACACATACACACATACGAGCGCACTTTAAGACAAACAAACATGTGTAAGCGCGTACACACATGTGCAGCCATGCAAATACATGGACACATACCAAGACGCACACAGATACTCGCAGATGGAAATACATATGAGTAGTGACGGCTTCAAGTTGCCTATTGGCATATTTTTGCATAGTGAGGACATTTTCAATAATCATTTCATGTGGCACTCAGCCAACGTTAGATTTTCAACAAAGTAGTGGTATGATTTCAACGGTTGCTTCGCAGTGTTCAAAAAAGATTACTATTTCAACCTGAAATAGCCGGTTTCCAGCAGTGTTTTCAAGAATAAAACAATAAGAAAATTCACAACGAGTGCAAAGAATGTGCAACATAATACGTTCATCAAATGCGCCGCAGCATTCGATTCGTTTCGAAAAGCTGGCAATTAGTCGGCAAGAAAGTAGCCCCTACTCAATGTCCTCTAATTAAAGACGAGAAAAAGCGAAATTCTGCTCTGTTCCGTTCTTTCAAGCCAATCTCTCTTCATTTGCTGCTTTTCACTGACTTTTTTCTAATTCTTCCTCTCGAAAAACCATATCTTTAAAAAATAATATAAAATATTATATATACAAAAATTCGAATTCACTCTTTTCGGAGCCTATAGATAGATATGCATTTAATTTTATATAGTCAGCAATGCAGTCATCGAAAATGATGAAATCATCATTAATCGAGCACCAGTGCGTTTGCATCTAGTCCAAATTCCACAAATATGGGTATAAAAATTGCAAAAGTAACAACTTTTTAACTATCAAAAAAATATACTGAACTATCAAAAAACTATACCAAACTATCAAAAACTATACTAGACTATCAAAGAAACTATAAGATATGTTAAATTTGTATCTATATTTTCTTACTCTTCTTTATTCATCAAAGTGCGCATTTTGAGTACTTCAACTTTTCCATGCTCATAACTTTTGTTTACTGGTTTCTCATTTTTCATATCTTTGCTTATTTTCTCATTTTCGAACGTTTCATGCATATGTCATATCCCTTATTCTTTTTTCTTTATATTATTTCATATCTTTCCTTTTCATATCTCATATCTCACTGCCTTCTTACCTTTTACGCCTTCATATTTACTTCCACTCCTCTTCACTACCTTCGTATCGTTTTAATACCCTAACTCCTCAATTGCAGTTTGTGTTTATCTCGCCTGATTTTGGTGGTGCCTTTTCAGTTTGCACTTCCTTCTTTTATATTTCTATCTAGAAATTTATAACAAGTGAAAAATGTGGCCAGTAATTATATGATATGAGGTGCTCTACACCACTGAACAGTGTGAAAAACCGAAAAAAACACCTGACAATGCGATGAAGTAGGTCTAATGCCTCATCTTTTCACCAACTGCAAAACAAATGCGCTGAAGAATTTCATGTGTGTTTCAATGTCCACTGCTCAAGGAGATGATGATCCACTAGGACGAAGCGGAGTTCAGGAGGTATCTTATATTCTGAGTTGTGACCACCAAATTTCATCGCCGTAGTCTTGGAACCCCTCTATTTGAAAGCATGGAATGGATAGACACGGATGCACACATGGACACAAATACAGAAACATTGTACCAACAAAAAACATTATTCAAAGCTGCACATTTCGTAAAGTTGCAATCTGAAAGCGCAGTAAAATCGAACGATCTCCAGAAGAGTGGCAGTCAGACTGAAGGCCTCAGAATTCTTATATCTTCAAGCAGAAAAATATTATGAGGCATACTGGGTTAAAGAATTTTGTCTTCGAAGCTTAGAGGATTCCGCCCTTAAAAGCAACACCGTTAACGTGAACAATCCTGTCCTCAAGAGCGCCGAAAATGTATTTGCCTTCAAGGTTTAGGACACCACTGGAATAAGCCGGGACTTCAAAACTTAAGGTTGCCAAAGTCGGTTTCTTCTAGATGCAGCGATTTCTCGAAGGGGACTGAAACAGTATAATATCCGCAGTATCTCGGACCGCGCATCTTTGTCATTGGATCTTGAATCCGCAGGTATTTTATGGTTCCTGACTCTATTCCTCGATCCTATCAAGAGTCATAATATGCATTTTTTATGGAAGCCACAGTTGCACTATGGTGACCTAGACGGAACTAAGTCAATTTTCACGATCCCTTTCGACGGAACTTATTTTCGAGTGCTTTGATGAGATACTGCTGTCAATAATCTTTCGGTGTCCATGTATTGTTTGAAATATAAAACCCACTAGAGCTATATCAGTCGCCTTATGCCTTCACAGATGCCGCGACTATTATTGTCTACTGTAGTGCGGTAGAAGTAGAATTCTAGGTCCACTTTTTCTCAAGGGGAGAAAACATAGAGAATTATGAATGCTGAGGTAAGAAGTTTCAATCCTCGAGATGTCGTTGAGCCTATAAGCCTCGAGGTGCTGTTGAGCCTATAAGCTGATGCAGATGCACTCAAACGGTAATGAAAGTGGAGAAGAATTTTCCTCTTCACATGACAAAATATTTATATAACAAAGAGGTCATCTCAAGTTTCAGCTCAATTATACTTTTTATGTCTCTATGACTATTTTACATTAAGGTTGTTCACTCATAGCAAAACTCGAAGAGTAATTTCATGTTGTGTAGCAATAAAATGAATTCACAAAATCGTCAAATATCGATGAAGGGAAAAATATTCGGAGCCGTGGCCGCAAACATGCCTGCTGAAGATCATCAAGTGTACATTCAATATGAAAAAAATACCAAATGCAGTAGTTGCTATTGTTTGCTTCACTGCTGAAATAATTATTCACTTAGTTAGTTTTTATTCATTCAACGCCTCATCAAGGGAAGATATATACTTTATGAGAAGCATGGAATGATCAGAGAGCAGCAGAAAAGGAGCACACATCGTCGACATCAGATGTTCTAGATGCACAAAGAAACCAAGCCGGAAAATATTTTTCAAAAGCATCGAACGACTGTCAAGAAAGTAAACATTGCGGATATGCGGATATTTGCAATATGAGAAAATCAGACTCTCATGAAGCCTTTAACATCTCATAAGAGCAGATGAAATGTAAATTTCCAGCGAAAATAATGTGCGCAAATATATGCGCACATCATGGCAATGTAAGCTATTCAAAATATCGATTTTCCTGATTGGCCGGGAAATATGCCCACCTCGCTTAGCTTTGAGGATCATTTCAAGGAATTCGAAGTTCGGAATGAACGAAAGATCAGATGCTACCTTGTAGCACAGGAAAGAGCACAATCTAAACTTAGGATATTCCAATAATTTGAAGGTGAATATCTATGGCCTAGGAAAATGATCGGGTTAATAAGGGATATGATAGATTAAAACAGACGCAATATAAATTAAGCGCATCCGACATATTCAGATATTGAAATACAATAAAATAGATGAATAGAGCATAGAGGGACGTAGTATTTCAAAATAGACTACGAATACATAATAAAAATCTTAGAGTTTATTGTGCTGAAAGCTATGGATAATGCAATTTGCAATTTTGGATGAATTCTGCACAGTGGAAGAATACTGCTACATTTTACGAGAATTTTGATTAATTATACGACAAAGATCGCTCTGTGATCAACTACAAACCGAACACTCTCACTATTAAGTTTAATGAGGCATCATATCGTTAGTAGATGTGAATAAAATATCACTTTTGTTGCCACAAATTCAATAACTCCTCAAATAATTAAAATATTCCTATAAATAAGTGGAAGTCAAATGCAGAATACTTTAATAGACGATAAATTTTTTCTGCACTCAAGTATCATTCTACATTTTATTCGCAATTTCGTTATGGATGCGATAAGCAAAATTCGGCACAATGCACTCCCCAAGTGCACATCACTGCAAATGCAATGTAAAGCGGCAAGGCTGTCATCACTTTTTACCTAGAATATTTGACTGTACAGGTAACATCTGATCCATTTAAACAGCAGGCCAACAAGCCTTTACTTCCTCGATTTTGATAGTACCTTTCCTTTAAACTTTTACGTTTAGACTCTCATCTGAGCTCCTAGACAAGAAACTGATTGAAAGAATGCAGATCCATGAGGAAGGAAATTGAGATGGGCGGCATGAAGTGGATTTTTCCAATGAAGTGGCCTAAGAAGCATTTCTAATTTTTATCCCAAAGATATTGCAAGCAGAGGAAGTCAAACTGATCGTACGATAATTCTTCACACAGGTGGCTGCAGCTCTTTCATCAACAGCGGAGTGAAGGAGTCATTCCATGGCAAGAGATTCTGTGCCAAAAAGTGACTCTCATATTAGCGTAATTGTCGACGCCGTCCGCTTCATAAACATTGAAGGAATACCGCCTGAAGGAGGTGGAAATTTATCATCAAATTCATTATTACATCGCAGCAGCACCTCTAGCCCCATCCATCGAACCCGACTGTCTCTCACGTCGGACAGGAAATTCCGGCAGGACGCTTTATTCCCTAGAAAAATCCCTCTAGAAAAATTTTTTTATTCATCATCCGACAAATGGTTGCTCTTTTCTTTATTTTCTAGAAAATATACTCTAAATTGAGTTTTTAGTTTCTTGTTAACATAATTATGAAAAATCTTCGCATTTCTTCCATGTAGAAAAAATCGCCTTTCTCAATTTCTAGCAACTTTTGCACATTGCGCACGCATTCCTAATATTTTATGAAGGCTTTCTAATCTTGAGGCATACGTCTATTGGGCTATATGAAATGTTTGTTTGCCTTCAATCGCTGAACATAATTTACAAATCGCTTGATTCTGTGTAACTTTACCATCAAAGAGCAACTAGCTATACCGTCATAAATAGAGTACGTGAGCTGTTGGCACGATTCTTCAGCGGTGAAGCAGTCTACGTCAAACAACTCCCAATCATTCTGAACAAAGCAGCGATGTCTTCAGCTCGTTTGCATCAGCTGCATCCCTTTCCTCATACCACAAAATGTGCTTCGATTTTAAAGCGGATGCAGCCGTGGCCACTAGTGCTGAATTTTTCGGCAGCACAAACACTGCGAACTAGATTTAAGTGACCTGTCAAAAGCTCCTTAGTAATTCTGGCCGTGCGGTTGAGCTCGTTGAAAGATTAACAAGGCCACTGTTGAACACAAATTAATGAGGGATTTGTAAAGATAGCTATCGAGCTATCGAGATTAGAAATATCCAGGATCAAGCCATCAACTACCGTAGCTGAATTATCTACGGCCCACAACTCCAAAATTTTGCAAGAGACCCAGAAGAATCAAAAAAGTCGCGGTAAGAGCATCATAAAGAGAAAACAAGCAGAAAAAATGTAGTGCCAAAGATGTGCAGACAAAACATTGCACAAGCATCACATTGCACAAGCTCCTCTGATAGTACTGTGCAAAGTTTGACAATAACGGTCAACGTGCTTATCCAAAGGAATCACAACACATTACCTTCTCCCTCCCCCACAGTCGCATTAGATAATAGTGCAGAATGCCCGATGGTTTGAATTCCTCAACAAAGACGCTACCGCAATATCCTTTGCAAATGCAAGCAGCAAAGACGCATAAAAGCTGAGAATCAGAAACGAGTATATTCGTTGACGAACTCGAAACTCTGCAAGATGTAATTCTTCTGCTACCTAAAAAATGAACCATGTAGTCATTAGACGCCAAAAGTTGAACTCATTAAGTGAACAACAGAATTTCTTCAATAACTTCAGCTGCATTTGCAACACCGGTACTCCAAATGCACGTAACCGACTGCTCCTTGGAATACATGAAAAAATTGTACTTGTAAGTACTTTTTGCTTTTTTCACTGATTGAATTTTCTTCGCGAATTAAGCAGGAAATTGTTGGTTTAAAAGATCTGCTCCTCCTCATGCGCAGGCCCATTAAAGGCCTTTGTTGCTAATTAGAGCTGTTTCCTAGACTTATTTAGTTCATTATTTATATACCTTATGCTCAGAAAACCCTACTCACTAATTCATAGAAAACCACAGTTGAACGTCATCAAAATGGTATGATCCGGTACTTCGCGTTCAACTTACTGGATGTGGCACAGAAGAGACGTCGAATTTGTGCGCTGATCAACTACAATGTTTCCTTCAAATTAACTGAAGCCAACACCATAAATCATGAATGGGAATATCTGTGGAAGCAGCTAAAAATTTGCCTCACGAAATATGACAATCTACATTAAGGAAATGTAAATTAGAACTTGACAGCCGATAACCCAATAAATGCTGATAATGCCGTATTCGCACTTCACTCATCCCGTCAAGGAACAAGAAGGAAATTCGAACCGCAGTGGAGCGATTTCACATTGTTCGAACAATACCAGAGTAATGGAAGGTAACAGTGACGAGCTGGCATGTGTTGAGTTGTTTAGGAATTGTAGTTATCCATTTCTACAGCTCTGCGTTATCAGTTGAAAAGACAGCGACAGTTGAAAACAGTGATTGAACAGAGTTTGCGGCGCTGGTATATATCAAACGATTATAAGCGCGAAACTACAGATCTCTGCGACACAACTTCTTACTTGTCCCCTGATTAGCTGAAAGAGGTTGATCAGGCGAAACTCAGACGATATGAGTGCCACTATTTACGCAAAACATTTCAAGCAACAACGGCGCAATTTTTTCCTACGAACTACTAAGCTGGCAAAGATCGATAAGACAGATGAAGTTACTTCTGTCCAAGAATTAAAATTACAAGATTTCAGTTCTCTGGGTTATAATTTCCGACTAATTCAACTAAGCAGGCCTGACGAGGACGTACAGGCCCCAACTTCCTTCTGAAGAGCTTTTTGAGCAAAAATTGTACAAACGAAAGTCATCAAGAGTATCTGCACTATGTTCTCCGCGATCCATGCTGTGGGCGATGCATGTGGCTTTACTATAAATCTCCTGTAAATAGAGCCATAAGAAGTGAGAATGGAGGCGACCTTTTATTCAAATTTACTGCAGAATTGGATGTGACGACCGCATGCAGGTTCGAAGACTTCAGAAATTTACGAAAAAAACGAAACTCTCGCACT
Organism: Baylisascaris procyonis; assembly: GCA_037389465.1. Taxonomy (NCBI): domain Eukaryota; kingdom Metazoa; phylum Nematoda; class Chromadorea; order Rhabditida; family Ascarididae; genus Baylisascaris; species Baylisascaris procyonis. Next base: position 832,679 of record JAZARR010000154.1, on the reverse strand, counting down.
CGGCACATGGAAGCGTATTTGTATGCTCCACGTTACCGTGCTCAGCCTATGATACAGTACCAGGTTCAGGGATTGAATGCTATGAATGTGGAAAATAAATCGTTTGAAATATCATGAAAAATACATATAACGCCATCAACAACAATGATATTATTCAGTGCTCAAATATTGACGAGGGTGCTGTGAATTAGATTATTCAAGCAAAAATTTTCAAAGCAAACATTTTAGCGAAAGACGCAGATTAACAAAAACTTTCCTTTTCCTTACTGTAACAGGCTGATCTTGCACCGCGTGCAAATATTTCAGTTCCAGCTTGGTTTCGAAGGCTAAAAATCTTCCGCGTCAAAAATATTACTACAGGAACGTTGCATTCTGAGAAGTGTAATGGTAGAAAATGACAGAGTTAAGGCTATGAGAGCTGGAAGAATGCGCCTTGCACAGAGAAGTAAAAAGCAAACACTACTGCATTACCTCAAAGAAACACTTAATAAAAGTGAGCGTTAACAACAAAAAGGAATCGTTTTTGACTCCTTTCCGCGCTGATCGGTTGCTGCGAAAATGGCTTTTTGCAGTCACGTTTCATCTTTCATGAGATCAGCTAGTGTGCTTTATTGAAGTATTCATTAAACCTCAATTGTACTTGTGTGTATCCATCTTCGTCAACGCTTACGGCCTTACAACCCGATTGATCCACGGCGCGTATTGATGACAGCTGCAACATTCCTGCCAGCCTATTGTTTAGAAAAACTACACGGGAAATGCGCGACTTATCCGGTGACTGACTGCTTCCGATTGCTCTCCAGCGATGCTTGATCAAGACCGTTCCCTCCTTCTTTTCCGTGTTTTTCAGAACATTGGTTGCAATTCCTCTTGCTCAAGCTTGAAATGCCAGCACAAAGAATAACTTGCTATTTCCAATAGAAGGTATATAAGAACTTTGCAAAACCAGCTTATTTCATAACTTTTTGTTTCATCACCTGATGATACGATGCAGCATATAAAAGAAACTTTTGTAGGTTTCCGGTAAGGAAACATGAATCCATCAGCCTATTCCTCACTCCCACCCCATCCCTCCATCCAAAACATTTTTGTCTATCGCTATTTGGCGGTTGATGATCCCTCGTCCGTATGTAAAAAGGGAGCAGCGCACTTTTGCTGATTGTATGGACGCCTTCATAAAGTTGTGCGCAAAATTTATTATCGTCACTTCAAAAGTGCACTGCTAAACCGGTTAGCGGATGGCGAGCTTTTCACAGTTTCTTTCGGCGGTCTTCTCCTAAATTGATTGTCGCTTTGCAGACCAATTTTCTATGTTTCTAAACGTATGTGCATTAAAAAAATCTTATCAGCAAGCATCTTGAAATCGCATTGTTCAATATCATTGCTTTTCGATATTTAGTTTCTGACTCTTTTTATAACGCAAATAGCTAAATCACTCAAAGCTTTCCTGAATATTTAGTTTTACGAAATCACGTTTATGACTGACATTAACGACAGAGTCAGGCTCACAACTCAATGGTAAGAATGCGCAGCGGCAAGTGGAAAGCGTATCAGCAGGTGGGAGACTTACCCGCAACTTTCCGCTTTCTAATCGGACGCTGTACCGCCTGAACTATTCTCCCTGTCCACTGATTTTTTCTTCCGTTTCATCCCTGCAAGCCTGCTATGCAATTAATCTGATGAACCTTTTTGTTTTGTCTTTAAGAGACGCAAACGGGAAGTTCTAACATCCGCAGAGCTCAGAAAAAACTCATGCCTACATAAATTTATATTTCTCTGCGATACTAATGACAAATTCTATCGAAAAGTTTGAAGAAATTTAGAAAAATACCTCTGAGGAAAGCTTCTAATAGAACACAACTGTTTCATCACTCTATACCTACCGTATGTTTGAAAATTTCGCAAAAAGCAATATATGCGAAATAAGCGATTTTTTGCAGCAAGATCGAGTTTCTCGTTTTTCGCCTTCATTGAAAATGATTAACAATAAGCATGCCTCAGGCGATGCAGAAACTAAAGAATTATTCGTATGGAAGCTCATTGTGTGCACCGAAATTTTTCTGAAAGTTTGCGAACAAGTTGGAAAAATGCTCCTGCGTAATAAGTTCAACTGCAAATCTATTCCACTAATATATGGCAGTCTTTGAATTGCGTTTTCATTTATAACTTTTTAGGTTTTGATATTTAGTGTATGTCGTTTTCTCATTTGAAGGTTATCACTATTTGATGCGATATGTTTTGAAAATATTTCGAATTTAGTGATAAGTTTTCTTCGACAAGACGCTGCTCAAGTTAGCAATTTTCAGAATCGCATATCTTCTATAATGGGAAAAAAATCCTTAAAGTTTTTAAGAACCAGTTTTAATAGCAATCGTTCCGCAAGAGTTAAGTTACTGATATCCAGTAATTTTTCAAACGATAGATGCCTCTTCAAAAGCTGAAAAAAAAACGTTTAATATTCATTGAAGAGCAAACCAATCTATTTGAGCGAAGGCGATACAAGCAGCAAGAGCAAAAATCCTATACAAAACCATCTCAGAAGGTTTTTCGACATGGTCAAAAAATTTTCACGAATCGTCCTATGTTGATTTGTATAAGTTCTCCGAACAACTTTCATATTCAGCCATCATTGTCATAATTTTAGGCAATCATTTTTCATTTATCGGATCAGTGGAACGTCAAGCAAGGTGAATAACTTTTGAATGATTCTTTGCTGAGAAGTTTATTGTTTCGCGATTTTCTATTATAAATACAAATGTTAGCCATCGTTGGAAAATCTTATATCTAATAGCTTAATATGAGAACTACATTTCATATTCGCAGATATCGTAATTCGCATAGATTCCAACGATCGTTGCAGAAGCATTCACTAAAACTGCTTTCTTAGAAGTTTTTATTTTTTTCAACTGCTTGATACGAATACATATGATAACAATAAACTTCATGATGTTGATTTTTCTCACACTTTGTTGAATTTATGTGAATATCATTTAAAAAGTAATCGTTGCCATAAACGCATCAAAAAATGTCGCATATGTGAAAATGAGTGTGTCTTAAAGTGTTGTTTCACATGAAAAAACATTCATCAACGACATTGTGTTGTTTGCGAAACACTTCCAAATATGGCTAACCGTCGCGATAGTGTAATAAAAGAAACTGCACAGCGATAAAAATGTTATGACAAAAATGTTCCCATTTGGTCCGCAAGTGGAACGCATCGATGAAGTGAAAATTAAACGACGCCGTAACAACCTCTAATGTTTCCATAGGCGCATTACTCAGCATTTATTATGCATTATTCTAGCAACTAGATAAATGCTGCCATAGTCTTTACATAGCTGAGTTACAGACCGGATGCCTAGTCATTTTATTCATCAGAATGCAGAAGGTTGGACGATAGAAATTCGTATGGATCGGGGATTTGCTCGAATGTGTGCGCCATAAATCGTTTATTTTTACGAGAGAAACAGAGCGATTCGCAAAAGGTCTGTGTGGATGAATGATCTGTCGATGTAGGGAGACCGTCGTGTAGGATGAGCTGCGCGCACTTCTTAATGCTTCTTGAGGAGGAATACGCTGCTGCGAGGCGGGCACGGGCAGTAGTGTGCATCCGGACCGGGTAGTCCAGGGCTGCCAGCCTGCAAAATAAAGATTCACTACTATCTTTAGTTTACGTGACGTGTCTAAGTTATCGTTTCTTCATTATTATACCATTTGCCCAATCTCTAGATTCTCTTCCACAGTTCTGTAAATGTAAAGCAAATTTCTTCGCTTTTCTCGATCGGCCGAACACAGACCAACAACCCCTAGAAGTATTTTTTCGAACTTCCTTGCGATCACCAAATCCTCACTTTCGTCCATAGCGATAAGGTGAAAACAAACAAGGATTTGTATCCTACCGGTCCAGGGCGACCGTCCTTGCCGGGGCGTCCATCGCGTCCAGGTCTTCCATCGGGACCCTTGTCTCCTGGCTCTCCGTCTGGACCCCTCTCGCCATCCTTGCCTGGCTCTCCAGGTGGTCCACGTGGGCCAGCAGGGCCTTTCGGTCCCTTCGGTCCCTTTCCGCGCTTGCCATCGCGGCCTGGGGGTCCTGGCTGACCGGGGCGGCCTTCTGGTCCTGGTGGCCCTGGCTCTCCTGGCTCGCCAATTGGTCCTGGTGGGCCGGGTCTTCCTGGTCGTCCCTCGGGCCCGACATGTCCAGGTGGACCAGGCTCTCCGGGCTCTCCATCGGGCCCCTGTGGTCCAGGAGGTCCTGGCGGGCAGTCGATGCAAGCGGTGGGAATTTGTATGACGGGTCCGGTGGAGATTCCAGGAACACCAGGTGGGCCATCTTTTCCGTCTGGTCCATCGGGTCCTTTGTCTCCTTGGTCACCACGTGGACCAGGTGGTCCTGCCGGACATCCTTCGGCTGAGGGACCGCAGTCTGAAACGGCACAGATCATACAAAGTTTTTTCGGCCCTTTTGTTTGCTTAATTACACCGTAATACTGCTATGGCTCTTTCTACATTAGAAAGCCACACAGTCTTTCTTCGGAGGGATTTGTAGACATTTTTTCCTACAGCATGTCAATGCGAGGAAAATACAATGAAGTAAATGGATGTTCCATTCAAAATTAGAGGGTTCAACTTACGGCATCGGTCGGGGAAACTTTGACGCTTGGCACGTCCGAAGAGGCTTGCGAATGACGGTGGCGCGTCGCTTTTGCCTGTTGGATTCATGTGCAACAACAAAATCCGTTGCCACGTGTCGTCCGCGACAATCTTCAAGAAATTTTTCCCCCATTCAAACATTCATATGTTATCGGTCATTGTCCCTCAGTCTCACATAGTAATCCTCACTTTCCTCCTGTACACGCCAAACATATGTCTTATAGAAGAATCATTAAAGACGGCATGATATTGAGTAAGTGATTCAAAATCTTTGTGTAGAAATCGTGTTTGGTTATCACGCTTTTAAGCAATTTTTTGACTCATTAGCAACTTTTAGCTGCATCATTGTTTGAATTCAAATAATATTACTAGTAGAATGCAAATAATTTTGCGCATTTAATTTCTGGCTTCTTTAGAAATTGAAAAGTTGCAAATTTTGTTTTTTAAATATTAGAGATTATTGACATCAAAACAACTAAAATTATCAAGTACTTCTTTATAAAAGATTTCGATTGAAGAAATTTAGTTGTAATTTCTTATAAAATGTATAGAGTGCTGCCGAAAGAATCTTAACAAATCGAGATATGCGTAATTACATTGTTCTCTTTCATATCATACATTTGGAAAGGTAGAGAAAAAGCTGAGGAATTAAGCAAAAATTGATTCTCAAGGAAATAGACTTACACACCCTGAATTCGCCCATCTCATCCATGACATCATCATAGAGGCTATTGATGTCGTTGTAGATAATGCATACGGCGACGAGCGACATGATTATCACAAAGACGCTGCCCGCCGTAGCGAGGCCAACCATCAATTTGACGCTCATCTTTCCGCCTAAAATCCACAACATCCTCAGGATTAGAATCACCTTCACAAGCTTAAATTGTACAAGTCGAATACAATACAATCGCAAAAGACCGCAACGTTAATTGAACGTTAATCGTCATATAAGAGAAATTTCGAATGTATCGCTTCAGGTGACTTGCCTTCTACGGTTAGGATGAAGCAAACTGATTAAAACGCACGATTATATATGTGAGCACAAATTAAAGATTGGAAAGTTAAAAGTATTTATGAATATAATGGTACCGTAATGGGAAATTTAACCATTTGCAGGCATCACACACTATGAAAGTCGTCGAAGAACTTTTCGATCAAACCAATGAATATCTAAGATGCAGACAACATGGTCGAAAAACAATAAAGTTCAGGCTGCAAATAGATAGGCCTATATTTGATAGCTGAAACAAAATGAATTCTTATATAATCTCACAAAGGCGTTTCTTGTAGTGATTGTGATCATATGGGAATTTTCATAACCGTTTTGCAAGTTGGTAACAAACAATGCAAGCACATTTCCAACCCCGAATGGTGAATCTTTTCCAGAAAAATAAAGAGCCTTGAGGCTTAGGCTGTCTGTATAAGTGGCGACATTTGTTACGTGCGATGGACGTCATAGTGTTGCACTTTACAAGTTGGTGAATACAAAGGTGGGTGAGTGCCATCGTAACGGGTAGAGAGAGACAGCACAAAGTCAACGAAGCAAACGACGCAGTATGAGTGTAGGAGGCGATGCACAGCTTTTATATCTGGCATGCTAACCGCGCCTTCGTTGATTTGTGCGATATTTTTTGCGACAGCAAGTTCCAAAACGCGTACTCGGCAATAATTCATTGTGGTTTTCGTTGATGCGTCCAAAGTGAAGCACACGCAAAAAGTTGTTATCGGTACGCATTGCGTTGGAGAGTGTCGCCATTGCAAACGATGAACGCCTCAGCATAGCGTTGCCTGCTTCCATCTACTTCACTACACACCTCGAACTGGTTGTGCGTCCAGAAGAAGCAAAAAGCGGCCACTACGCCGAGACATTGCCCAACCTGCACGATGCACTTTGTTTCACGTTCTCATGCCTAAATTCTGAAGTCCGCTACCCCATCTCAACTGCCACATGATCTTCGCTTCTCTTCTACTCTCTACCTTTGTCTTTCACTCTTTGCTTGCACTGACCTGTACACACAGTTTCATCTAACTGTCGCGTTAACTGCAGCTTCTCAGTGCAAGCGACGATACGTTCTGCGTTACTGGGAGGCACCTTTTTTTCGTTTTCCTTTTTCAAGACGACGTTGCTGTCTTGTCGACGCGACGGCCGGTTCGCTTAAGCACCAACCACACTACGGAACCAGTGGGTAGTGAGGGCACAAGCAAACGACAATGCGCATCGGCACCCTCATTCCCAAACCACCTTCACTTCCTTCCGGGGGAAGCATATTTAAGCTCATACCGCTCCCTTAGCTCGTCCCCGTCAGCTGAGGAAACTGTTTGATGAGATCAAAATTAGGCGAAAAGGAAGAATGGCTCTCTGCAGACTTTTTTCAGATTGTTATCCGTACTGCGGGGTGGGTATATTTTTTGGCGAAGCGATTCGTTGACTGAAGAGACCGCGTTCCCATCAGAATGTTGTGAAGTTGTTCAAAAATTTTTCCATATCAGCAATGTTTAGAAGTGCGATTATTTCCTCTAACAAAATAGGTGCTGAAGCATTTTATCGAATTTTTCTTTCTTTACTGTCTTTCATCTGGTCTAGGCAGTTGTTACACCTGTCGGTCACCGAATACGTCGTTATTTATTTGAAGCGCACAGAAACTGTTCTGAGTAAAAATCGACTGTCTTACCGGTATGGGTTTTCAGGAGCGATGCTTCTATCAAATCCAGAATGTCTCAACTTATTCTATATAACAATCATACCGGCTTCATTTATATTCCCAAATTTTTTTTGTCTCGAAATTTCCATGAAAATTTTGCAATTTGAAACTTGCTAATTCAATTGCAGATTGGCTGAATTTTTTCAGAGATATTTAAATGCACTGAAAGAATCAAAAACATGCAACTTGAAGATATTTTGCTTTAGTAGTAATATGAGAATTTCGTCGCACTAACGTTCCACCTATCTGCTAGATTAATGATCCTGAAGGCAGTCACTTTACTCAGTTGTTTTACTCTTATATAGAGCAAAAAACTCCAGAATATTGGGAATGAACGGAAAAAGAGCAACCTTCTTAAGAAAGAGAATGAAAAATGCTCGTTTAGAATATCAAATCCAAGTGTTTTCGCTTACCATTTATCACTATGTTTTTTCACCGTAAAATACTAAAACTGATGGAGAAATTTGCATAATTTGTTGGAACTAATTCACTCAAGTAATGATTTGCATTTTCTCTATAGACAACTTTTGCCGGAGAAGCTTTCAAGGTGCTGAATCAATTTGTAAGCTGTGTTGTCGCTGTAGCGATGACCTAGTAATTAAATCATCAACTTCATTCTTCTCTCGTTCATTCATTTTTTATATTGTTTTCAATTTCATGCTCAGCGAAATCTCAGAAAAATTTGGACAGATTTTCAAATTCTTTGCACTGTTTCGTCTTAAGACTCCTCATGAAATTCACAATAAGGGCCATCGATACAGCTACATTCGCTGAAAAATACCTGTAATCTAATAGTTTTCTCAAAGTACCAGTAATCCAGTATGAAACACTTTTTTGGTGGTGGAGGGAAGGAAGAAGTTGTAAATTTTCCCCACTTAATCGCACAACGATCATCATTCGACTAGTCATCTCAATTTTGTATGAAACGTTTGCTATGAAAAGACAGCGTGATGAACCAGATTGACAATGAATAATTAATGAAAAACGAATCCCTAAAGAATTACGTGTCCCAACACTTATAACATGAAAGTGTGCAGAGGAATCAAAACGACGTTAATGTTGCTAAAAGAATTATTATTATTATTATATCACGAAACATTGATTTTGGGGATTATAGCAATTTTTACTAAAAATTAAGATAGGATAATTTTAAATCTCTTTCCCATTGTTGTGTAGAAGAGTGGTAAAGATTTCGAAACGGTACCTGAAACTCTTCTCCAATTTATAAAGTCTCTATGAGCAGGTCTAAGTGAATCAAATAGAAATGTTAGAAAAAATAAAATATGTATCGTTGACGCAAAGAAAACCAAAATCCTTCAAAATAAACCAAAAAATTGAAACGTGAATCATATTAGGTCGTTTGGGCAGCGGAGACGAGAAATGCATTAGGTATGAAGGAATGAAGACAACATACGACGATCAAACATTCACTTTAAGCTATACGCAAGATAGAGCTTAGAAAAACCCTGTGGTTCATATAAAAGCTGTTACATCTATCTATACAACATGAATATATCCAAATCCGCCTTCTTTATGAGCAATTATTGATAAAATATTTTGCAGTCTGTTTTACTGTAAACTGTTTTCCTGCCAGTATGAGATGACTACGTCTGTTTTACCCATTAGACATCACGCCATTATTACGCAACAATTCCATGATGAATATACGGTTGTCTGCTCTTCTCACATTTTACAGTACATGAAAGAAACCACATCGTTCATTCCGAGCCTTACGGATGCTTTCGATGTTGATTAAATTAGACGAATTTGTCATATTATCGTATGAATTTCACTTCAGGAGTGGATGAGATTGGAAATTCTTCTTTAGCATGCCTAGTTGCCACGAAAAAACCTCCTCTCTTTTGAGAAAGTGGAAATAGATATGCAGTAACGCAGCCATATTTCGCTCCCGATTTCCAGTGAGCCCGGCATTGTGTTGTTTAATCTCTTTTTGCATCAGATAATTGTTCTTTATATCTTTAATAGTTCTAACTCTACTTTTCACAGAAGCATCTATACAGCCGTCCTCTTCCTAGTGCAACCCAAATCTCAACGTTGCTGCGCTCGGTAACAAGTGAACACGAACCGGTAATGCATCTTTTTTTTCTTCGTCCTATACACCTGTGTATTCGAAGTTCTCAAATGATCGCTTAACTTCAACAACTGCTAATAATGGTAAGTGAACGAAACGAAGAAGGAGGGCGTAGGTTGTTGGGGTCATTAATAGAAAATAAATAAGTGCCATCGGGAACATTCGGTTTAAGTGCGTTTCCCAGTTTGTCTTTTGCTGATGCGTATACTTCTTCACCTTCAAAATGTTCTGTTTGAGCGCCATTCTATTCGTTGAAAAATGGGATGATGCGTAAAGAATTGATTTTATTCAGGACAGACCTTTGGAAAGAGGTATGGTAAAGGGTCAGACTTGGAAAACGGTTTGCGATAGTATAACCTATTTAAGGCCGACCTCATCTACAGGAAGATTCCATGATCGAATAAGAAGTCGATTCGTGATTGCAAAGTTCGATTGAAAACGTCAGAATATCTTCGCGGCAAATGCTTTGCATTTTGCTAGAAATTCAAGTGAATTATTGTTGCATTGATGAGGAATAACTGTTCAGCACAGCATAAACGGCATTGTTTTTTTGATCGAACAGCATGTGGTCTTGCGTTTCCTGAACGAGCTTTACGGACCGTCTCCTGCCACTATGAAATCGCTGGAGGTATTTTTGCCGACTAAAGGTTGTTTATTCGCCGATAAAGACTCCGTTCGTCTGCGAATCCCTTGGGTCAGCTACATTACCTCCAACGATCGTCCAAATTCGCATATCCCCATTAAACTACAACTACCTTGATATCGGAACTTTTCATTCATTGTGGTCTTATATAAAGTAGATGCTAGTTTTGCAGAAAAGATGATTCACCGATCAACGATCTAATATAAGTGAGCAACTTTCTTCTCGGTTATTGACTGATAGGTAATTGACTGCAGGCCTACTAATAAGCCCCAGCGAATTGTTTGACTAGCGAAGGATTGCCGGTCGATTGTGATCGATTAATGTTTCTCTTCTAGCACATTAGTTGCTTGTTGTAGTCGACTACTGGCACATTAGCAATCTGTTATGAGATGACCAGTGACCCAGTATCATTTGAAGGAGTTTGATTGACGACGATTAGAAAGGTCATGAGCAACTGGCTTAGTTAGGGAAGCACATCTATAAATTTTATCGCCAGGTACCATTATTTCAGAAATGAGGAGAGAGAAGGACTTTTTTTGCAGATCAGGAAGCTATTCGCCTTCTAGTTAATCATATATTCAGTAACATTTCAATGCTCCAGATGTGCACAGTTGCGTGTTTCCGGTGCAGTAGTTGAATTTGCTTCATAGCAATGTGTGTTTTCATTTGAGATACTGTACTGTTATAGCCAGATTCTTGTCTGTGTGCGCAAATAGTTTCCGTGCTTATGCGGTTGTTTTCAAGCAGAGTAAGAAGGAAGAAATACAACGTATAAATGCATGCCTTCTGTTTGCATATAAGTTCCTGGTTACTGAATGAATGGTAGATTTCTTGAAAGGAGCTCGAGTTTAGCAGTGCAAACTGTTCAGCTTCCTCTAGTGATTGCTGCTTAGCAAGGCGGAGATAGCTGAGAGAAAAGGGGAAGGGTTCGGAGCCGGGAGGGTGGACGGGATTGGGGAGGAGCCGAAAGGGTTGGAGGTGTTCGAGAGAGAGAGAGAGGTGGTTATGGGATTAAAATGCGTTCTTCGCACAACATTTCCTTTACATGCGCTAAATTCAGAGCATATTCCTTCTCATTGCTGTGACAATCTCATTTGCCGATTGCCGAGGTGGTAAAGGAGGAGAGGAACAACGGCCGAAAAGCCTAAAGTCATATCAGTTGGTGTTTTAACAATGGGTACCTTTTCCACCTGAATTTTCCCTCGTGAAATCTTTTCATTCTTTGGTGATGTACCCTTATCAAGTCTTTCATCTTCACTTGCTGTGCTGGTTTAATAATTATAAAGAGTTTTTGCAATAAATAGCCCCTCATTGCTTCATTTCACTGCCCATTCATCGCTACTATTTCTTATTAGCACCTTTATATTTTTACCGTTGTTTTGATGATAGAATAAACTTATTCATATGAACATCCGAACATTGTGTTGTCCAACAGAAAAATAGCGGTATTATAGTGGCGAGGTATTATAAATCCATAAATAGTGACAGAAGCTGATTATAGGTTGAAGCGGAGAATACGATCATACGTAGACCGAGGTACGTAAATGTCGCAGGAGAATAGAGGCTTTCAAAATGATCACTGATTCTATATGTGTAGAAGATGGTGGCTGCTGAAGCGATTGAAAGCTAATGGCGTATATTTTTTAGCGATGAATCAGAAAAACTCTTAGCTCATTGAAATATTAAATGCAACTAGTTTTTGCAATTGCGATGACATATTGATTAGGTGAAAAATCTTCTGAAAAGTGAGGTTTACTCAACTTTTGTACTTATAGAAATGTGTATGTTTCTGTTATGTTGGAAATTCAATATAACAGTATTACTGAACAACATAAGGCAAAGGAAATTACCGTATGATTGCTTTGAATTCTGTGTGAAACTGTACACGTTTTTTTGGACCAGGTTAGGGTGAACTCGATGAAGTCGAAATATAGAGTGGAATAATGTTGTTCTGTGTATGAATTTCCCTAATAAGCAGAGCGGTTTCTTCCCCAGTTGGAAATATTTTCACGTGTTCTAATTTGAAGTACTACTGCAAAAAAAAAAAAAATTTCACAGAGTGAACCTTTTTTCATTCTCGTTGTTTTTTCCTTTATTGTTTTCTTTTCGGTCTGGAAATTTCATTCCTTAGTAGGTTTTTTGGAAAACCTTTATTTCTTGTGAAAATTATTTCTATTTTATCTCTCCTGAGATCATCTTACTGACTTTTATTGTACAAATTTTCTTACAAACATCCACGGTTTGAAATTTTTTATTTAGCTAAGGAATCAACAATGACTCATGAAATTTCCAAAAACAAAAAATTCGATTTTATGATGTAGAGAGATTCACTTTCTTTTTCTAGTCGTTAAAAATATAGAATTGCGAGTTTGTGTCATAATCTAGAACTTTATCGTTAAAGTGGCTATCGTTTGTGGCGCACCTCTTAAAATAATATTTCTTTTCTAAAATCGATTGACTTTTTATCGAGTTTTCTTACGCATTCGTTTTTTATGCTTACTGTTTCTCGCGAAAATATGGAATTTTTTTTGCCTTCTATTATACTTTTCGCTTTTTTAACGTGTCATTGACTTGTAATAGTCTACTCTTTTGGGCTATCAGCAATGTATGGAGCGTGTAGTGAGAATGTTTGTTTTTCGTTGTTTCGGCAATGAGAGAGAAGAAAGAGGTGGGAAGAGGAATGTTTGAAGGCAAAGATGGGATTCATTCAATTTCTGAGCGTATTTAATTGAAGGCGAATCATCGATGTTTTCATTCAACATTGCTCACATTCGTCGTCCTTTCTTGTCATTATTAAACAGATTGTTTGAGAAGAATAGGCATTGATCTTTCACTTTTAATAAAACTAAAATCGATTCAAGCACTGAACACTTAAAAAGCAGTGTTTTTTGAGGAATGTTAAGATCTGTACATGTGTTCAAAGGAATGAGAGAAGGAATGAAAGGAGGAATGAGAAAACGGATTGCAGCACTTGTTCTTTCGTCTCATGCGAAATTGCAATCGATGAACCGATTCCAGTCTAGACGCAAATAATTCACCGAGGATGAATGCATACGTTTGTGCTATTTTCTTCCCCATATTCATTTTTAATTGAAAGTGGCTGTTTTGTTCTGATTTAGCTGTACGAAAATGTGTCGTTGTTATGTCAATCAAATAGTTTATTTAAATATTAGGTGATATCCGGTGGATTACTGGCCATTGGTAGCCTAATGCAAACAGATTAGTAATTTGCTGTTAGCCGACGTCTAGCCTTATCATAAATGTCTCTTGCAATGACACGTTTTGGTCTTCATAGATCCTTTTTTTCACATGTTGAAACTTTGCTTACTTTTCATAGCCTCAATAAATAAATCGATACGTTTTTGCAACATTGTTTCTTTTCCAAAATTCGCAAGAAAATGCAGTCAACACCAACAGATTTTCCATCATCAGATTTGCAACATTCTTATTGGGTGAATTTTATTGCAATTTTAGTTTGTAGATTTGTTCTTCGTCATCGTCAAAAGGCAATAAAGCGATCTGGAATGGAAATTTTTCCCGCAAGTGCAAGAACTCGAAGCTCATTTTGGTTGTTTCTAATAAAATGAAAGGCTTAGCTGTTTATAAAATAAAGCAATCGTGCACGTTTATATCTGCTCTGAAAACATTTCAAATTGGTTTTGAGCGTTTCATTGTTCTCGGAAAATTTTCGATTCGTCTAATTATACGAATTTCTATTGAACGTTAATGAAGCTCAAGGCTGAAATTCATGCGGAACGAATGCTGCTGGAATGTAGCTTAATGAAGCGATATTATTTTCAAGTGTTATTCTCATCATTAACAAGATTTCCTATGTTTTGGCTGAAAGTTTTGAGAGATTGATGGAAAGTCTTTGTATAAAGCGATATTGTGGAATGTGTCTTAAACGAGTTAATTTGATGCTGATGGAACAAATGACTGTTTCTTGCGGTATTTAGTGCAAAAAACATTTGGAATAGGCTATATATTCTGGATTTTAGAAGCCTTCTCAGCTTTTGTCTTTCTTCTATTATAACAATGACACAACAATTCTTTATCCTTGTTGAGTGCAAGACAGTTGAATTTCATCGGATTATTCGATGTAGTCAAGTTTTCATTTGGCAACCGCAACAGATTGACAAATTTAGGCAAATTTGTTATTGATATTGATAGATGAAATTCTATTTCCACCGGCGAGATTCTCTTTGTTTTCCTCAAAATTTAGAACTTTTTTCTCAACGGTGTATTTTTTTTTTGCGATTATATCAATAATCCAATCAGCCGAATTCAGTACTTCGTTTCCCTGGCCATCATACACTGCAGAGATCATCTGCATATAGCGTGTGGTTTCGAAACCATTTCACAACGCTATCGTCATTGAACATGTTCTAGAAGGCAACGAATTTGCTCTATTGCCATCAAATCTCGTTTCGCGTTGAATTTCAACCGGTGCTTTTCAAGTTTAATGTTGCGATTGTATGAGTGAAGTACGGCGCATAGCAAAGCGAGTTTGCTTCTCGGTTAGATCGCTTATGAGAACATTACCTCGTTATGATGAACTACGACGTCTACTTACCTTTATGTCGGTTCACGCATAAACCATACCTTTTTATCGGTTCGTTCATGAACACCACACTTGCGTCGATTCGATTCACCAATAAAGAAAAATTCTGCTTTCACCTTACCACCTCCTCCCCCACCCACGCCCTTCCACCTAACTAGTTCCGTCATGCCGAACGGATGTCGATCACAGGTGTCGATGTCAGCGATCGATTTTTTTTTTGAGAAATAAGTGAGTGGAAATTTTCAAATGTGATCAATAAAAAGTAGATTTCCACCCGAAAAATGCATTAAGAAGGCTGATGGGATGAATATTTTGCATTGAGAGATAATTCCACATCGATGCGTTGTTGTGAAAAAAAAATGAACGACTACCACAACATATGAATCGATTAGATTAGAGCGTCTTTCGAAATATTTCAGTTTTTGAGCTGAAAAGATGACGAAAAGTAAGAAAAACGGAAATTTATGATAATATCGCACAAAAAATTGATAATTACAAAATGCTCATTGAAGGTAAACACAACAATTTCATATTCATTACATGGAAAGTATTTATTCTACAAAAATTATTCTCATAATAATTGAAATTCGAATGAGAACACCCAACAGCAGAGAGATTCTTTTAGAAAATTCTTCCATATGGATGGCTGAATTTTATTAAAATCAGTAATGTTGTCTCATCTTCGAGTTCTTGGCATCCGATTCCTCCATAAATTATGCTAACATATTCGTGTATAGAAATATTGCTGTTTTATCACCGCAGTCGAGGTATGAAATAATGGAAAAAACTTTTCAAACGCAACTTGACAAAGGAAAAATTCTCAATAATCTAGCAAAAGGATTCACAAATGGCTACAGACGATGAATGAATGGTTTGCGCAAATAAAAATGTCAAAAAAATTTTCCATTTCATTGATTGCTTTTTATTTCCGCCGATGTTTATGTGGGTGAACTTACTTATGATAATAAATCGTCATGCTAATTTGCTTTGCACATACGGATTATAGCAACGCTATGTCTATGCGCATCTGTTTGTCTAATAGTTTCGACTCGAAAATCACTGACGTTGGAATTATGAAATTTTTGGTCATCAACTATACTATTTGGTGATCTCTAATACGATTCACGCCGATCCATAAAGCACCACGTGCTTAGAATTGGGAGAAATTTTCCATTCATTTCACTGATCGATTCTTCATACCAATTGCATAAGAAAAAAATGAGTACTTTTTGGTAGATTTGTATGGCGGTAAGAGGAATTGAAATATTATAACGTTGTGTTGCTTATTTATTAATCACTAACAATTTATGGAACTTTTTGATTAGTGACACAGCATTCAACACATTTCAGTATGCAAATATATTGAGAGAAAATCTGCTTAAACATTTTTGTTGACGATCGCA
Source organism: Baylisascaris procyonis (assembly GCA_037389465.1). Taxonomy (NCBI): domain Eukaryota; kingdom Metazoa; phylum Nematoda; class Chromadorea; order Rhabditida; family Ascarididae; genus Baylisascaris; species Baylisascaris procyonis. The sequence continues at coordinate 816,625 of JAZARR010000154.1, read as the reverse complement.
ATTATACAACCATTCATTGATAAACAATATCAGAGGCATTTCGATGTTATTGCTATCAAAGAATGTTTTTTTTTTTAAATAAATCCACAAAACTGTTCAATTGCATATAAAAAAAATCGTGAGCTTCATTCTTGCATGGTGAAGATGCAAATGTTTTCAAATTATCATTGAGGATCACTGTGGGAACATCAGTGAGTGCTACCTACTGAAACAGTTTGTCAATTACATTCAATTTTTTTCAACAACGAGCATAGATCTTCTCTAAGGAACATCCAATCTTCGATTTCATATTAAAGCGATCCAAAGTTGATTGCACAGACGATCATAATCAAACTGCCGTATTATACTTCCTTGGAATGATACCCGTTGTTGCACTATCATCACGATTTTTCGACATCTTATCAAAACCTTTCGATGAAGGCAATAAAGATGAGGCCTGCAAATACATCGATAACCATTAGATTATTTAAATAGGTGACCAAATTTGTTGCAAATACTAGCTCAAATATGCGCAGTAATAAAATGAAAATTTGTTTATTGTCATACAAGATCTACGATATTAGTAGAGTTGCGGATGAGTGGGAATTAGAAAGAGAAAAAACTTGCTACAGGATCCTAGCCAAAATCACTCTGCCATCCACTGCGATAAGTAGATTGATTTCAAGATTCTCTGTAAATGCATTGATGCGACAAAATATGCCAGACTTCGTATCGAAGAAGCTCAGCAATTTTTTCTTGAAAAATGACCAATATTGATGACCAGTATTCATAGAAAAAAAGCAGACAAAAACTTCCTGAAGAAGGAAATATTTCTGCAACAACTGCATCCAAACATAACTAACTCTTTTGTTCACCTGGTTCGTAGTTTCATTATTTGGTACACAAAACAAGCGATGCCCCATTTTGGGTAAAAATATTGTGTCAATCAGGCCGCATTGCGTTATTCTAGTTTATGAGTGTAAAGAAACTAGTGGAAACGGACAGATAGACGAACTAAATACGAGAGAAGAAAAAAAATTGGAAAAGAAAGAGAAAAGCATTAAGTGAAAAAAAAGAATCTTATAAAAAGCGTTAAAGATTTGCGATATGAAAATTTGCTAAAAACCATTATGCAACAAAAAGCAAACTTCGCTAATCTTTATGACCTTTTCGAGAATAGCAACTGTAATGATTTGAAAATCTCATGGATCAGTAGTTTGATTGATAAATCGATAGCATACTCAATTATAATAAGAGCAAATCAATACTATATTCAATTGTAATAAGAATAAATCTTTTTTTATGGAATACATAATCAAATACTCTGAATAAAAGATTCAATGAATGTGTGCACACCTAAGTGCTTCAGTTACAGATCCTAGGCCAAAGAATAAGAATCAAGTAAAAGAACTAATTGCAATGATAATTACAATTACTTTCAAGTGAAAAAAAATGTTCTGCAAAACATCAATCCTATTAGATAGAACTTTATTCATTATTAAAACCTAAAATATTCAAATAGATGAATCAACGTTTCGCAATTTGTTGAGTATTCATCAAACAGAAATTGAAATCATTATAAGTATGAAATCAAAGCAAACCGTACTAAGAGAACAACAGCGACACTACACAAAATCTTCGTCGACTCACAGATTTTTATCAGATTTTAGCGCTGATTTCACGTTCTTTCATTGTTATTGGAAATATTCCTTATCAACTGTCCAAAAAATAGTGGGTTGTTAAGGGCAATTTTCCAGAAAAAAATGTGATATCCCTTTATTCTTTTATCCTTTTACTCCGCTATGAATTTATTCCCGGAGAAAACAATAAACTATAACTTGTCACTTTGCATTTGCATATAAGCATTCATGCACTCGTTTGTGATGAATGCTTTCTAAACATCACAAAGCGAATCGCTCAACGAATCTATTTGCATATTTAGTTAGAAACCATGACAACTGTTTATTTAAATTCCATGCTGACCGGTGAATTTTGAAATTCATTTGGATATTTAGGTGCAACCCTCAAGAGAGCGTTTATTACGATGGATCACTCACAGGAAATAACAAAAATGTTACCGCAACCCGTAGGAAAGATTTAATAGGCACCTGATAAGATGAGAATGAAATCATCCACAACTTATCATCCAAATGAGATGTTGCTATCACTTTGTGTTCAATTACCTTTTGTTGTTTTAGGATGTCATAGGCGGGGGTACCTTGCTCTGCAACGGCTCCACCTTGCAGTGACAGATGTAGTTGCGCAAACAACGACGCTCGTAGGCTCTTCTAGAAATATGTAATGTTTCTGCTTCAGTAACAGATATGGATTGCGTATGAGGCCTTGCCTACTGATATTTCTTTTGTTCTCAATATACCATTTATAAAATGCAATTTATAGGAAAACTGTATGATTTGGCGAACACGATCCGTCACTCACACGATGTGCCATTCCTGGATTCCATCCAGAAGGATGACATCATCTCTGAATAGTATGCAACGTTGCAACTATAAGTTTACGCTGTTCGCTTTAGCAATGGATGTTTGGCACTCTACGGATAGTCATTGTAATAATCTATAAAGTAAGGCAGTCAGAACGCAGTTATATATAGGCAAGTAGGTTGAATCTCGCTTCAAATTTTCGAAATACTTCGCCCTTCCACTGCAATTATCTCGAAAGTCTTTTTAAAATATTCTACAAACTTTTGCAGCACAGTGAACTTGCAGCTTCCATCTAGAAGTTCTTTAGGCCTATTTCAATATTATTCTAAACATGAAATGCTAAAAAATAATTCAACTCATGAACACACATTTTGATACTGATGAAAAATTATTAACGATTTTCAGCAGCAATGTGAAAATTGTTCACTATTCTCCTTATGAATTGCTTATAGCTACTAATGAGACGTATGAAGAACTAGAGATGAGCCTTTAGGGTTGTATTCTTAACGAGTCGATTCCATATTTGCAAACCAGTTTTGTCGACGATGAAAGACCCCTTGCAGCGATTTTGGAAAGTTTTTTTCATCTTTTATTGAGTGCTTTTAACTATTAAAAAGTCGTTTGCATAATGGCAGTGCCCTTAATATTTTAATGTGAAATTAAAGTATGTCCACATATACTCATATATTTAGAATGAATTGTTCCCTTGCAAGTATAGAAAAAAACTAAATGTAAAGATCGCCATGCCAGTTGATCAAGTGAGTCGCTTACTCGTTCATTGTTATCATCTATTAGTTTCATTGTCGTATTTCTAATTTGCATTTTACCTCAGATTCGAACTCCCCTTTATTTGTTATATAAATTGGAAAACGAAAACAATGATTATCATTTTCCCGTTTAAGAAAACGAAGAATGAATAAACGTTATAGAGAAAAGGAACGAACAGCGAGACAGCCGACCAAAGATCCTACGTTTCCCTTTCGTGCCTCGATACGCGAGCGATAAAGAAATTCTCCAAGAGCGGCAATCATCGATGCAATCATGCCTCCCATAAGTATATAGAATATGCCGGCCACCTTGCTCAGATTTAAGCTCGCATTATGTCCATCCTTAAAGCAGTTAATTAATGCATTAAAGATCAGTATATAACTTTTAAACTTATTGTTTCAACTCAAATCTTCATAAAATCGGACATATTCATACAAATCGGACACAACAGCGCTTAAGTACTTCGTAGTAATATCCTAGAAAGACTTAAGCCGCTTTTTGCTTTCTGAAAAGCCGTTCTGTCGATTAATATTCTCATATACAAATTGGCTGTAAGCACCATTTCACCACTTCTGATAGAAATTTGACTTTTCTTGCCTACCGATCATATGCACTAGGACATTCCACAAACACTTCCATAATAACCGATGTTTTATATTTCCATGGACGTGGCATAAATCATCTCACATTTTAAATTAATAGACATCAAACCGCTTCAAAGAAACTCAAAAAGAGCATTAAATTGGCAAATTTGATAGTTTTGAATTAAATGCTCAATAACTCGGCTATTTGGTAACATAAGCACTACATCGCCATTACTACGTAAAATTCATTTGAGAGCATGAAAGCTGATCGTGGTGCAGACCGTGAAATTGTGGGAACTTCAGAGTGTGGTTAACCTGACAAAGGAAATTCGGTTGCCTTGAAACAAATGGTGTACAGTGGTAAGATTTCAGCAACTAAGCCAAAATGACTAATTTTCAAGGCTAAAAATTGGCCACTATTAGCGGCGACGAGCATATTTTTACGCGAACGTGCTTTATATTCTAGGCCAGCACTGAATGTGGAGCGGGAATGGCCATGAAAGCTACGTATATTGTAAAGTGCAATGCAATTATCCAAAGTTATTTCATGGCTCTAGCGTTGTAATGTCATGCATCACGCTACTGAATAATCCTTAGAACATAACCATATAATATTATAATGCTAGGCATGTAGCAGAGAGATACAAATTTGCATATGGATTATAAGGTTTATTTTTCCTTTAAAATAATCAACATTCAGTCAAAAATAAACAATTCTCATTTTAAATTCGCTGTCGCTTGTCTTCTTGACCAATTTCGAATTATTCGCATCCGTTGCTCACAACAACTCATATTTCCATGAATGAACATGCAATTGATGGTAAGTTCTGATTTTTGGTAATGAACACCTACTTTTGATCACCTGCATAATTACTCATTAATCGATATATTAATCTGCATATTCACTATGGTCCTCGTAGTTTACCTAAATCCACATCCGCATATTTGGCAAGAACTTAATTAAAAATTATTACGGTTTACATTGGTGAAACGTGTTGAGAAAAAAGATTGGTAGATATATGTAGTGAAGAGATTTTCTTGGAGTGAAGAAGGGAAAAAATGTCAGCAAAATTCAGCACGCTTTTGAACGTTCGAATGTAGCAGGAATTAAAGAATTAAAAATAAAGTAACTTACCATGGTGATGCCTTGATCGCATTGCCCTCGATCGTACCACCACTTGTTTTCCAACTTCTTCAACTCACCTCTTTCCTGGAGCGCAAGAATAGCAAGGTTGATCTGGTCCCTGAAAAATTGCTTTTGTACTACTGAATTTTTTTACGCTTCATGAATTTCGGGCATAATGGTATCACACCAGTGACGGACTTCAGAGAGCATTAGGTCGCTTCCGCCCCAAAAGGGGAGGGACATCATGAGAAAATTGCGCTTTTTCAGTATTGAACAGAATATGTATCAGCTGTGTGGCAAAGGATCAAGACATAAAACTCGTGGCGGAAGTGCCCATTTGTGGAGACGCCTTGGTGTGCAGCAAACGAATTATTGAATTTCCCGATATGGTTAACTGAGTGACTCAAGCAACGCACTGTTTTTCCAGCTTATCGGTCACAGAAAAGCATTCTATATTTCACGCGTACCTTATTTCAAACTAAAGCTACTTATGAGAATTGACAGTGATTTCCTTTTTCCGACAGTTGTGGATGCATTAGACTGGATTTTGGAATGATCTTCATATGATCAATTAACTAAATGATCCACCTAACGAAATATTGTCTAAAGTAAAAAAGCGATGGTGGCATGAGAGTGCGTAGAGCCGTATCGGCGTAAAACTCGTTTCTTGTCTGCAATCATTGTTCGGTTGTAATTTCACTAGTAAAATGGCATCGTCAAACAATTCGCTCTGCACTAAAGGACTGTGAAATAAACATATGCAATTGGTTGTGTTCTTCTGCACGATTTTAGAAGGGAACATTTTTTAAACTGTTGACGAAAATGGAAGACGGTGAAATTTTGCAGCGAATTTCGACGGAAAAGGTGATTACTGCTCAGGAAGAGAAAAAGGCTTTGATTGGTCCTGAGCGGAAACGCCCTAATGTCTAAAACCTACCGGATATCAATTCAGACAAATCAACCATTTGCCGGGAAACAAATTCCGGTTTGCCGTTATTTTTAACTACAACACCTCTGCATGGAATTTTTCATGTATGCAGTCGGTATTCTCTTAGCGACTGTGGGCTCAGACCCAATCTGTTGCATTTAATTGATGAAAAGACGCAGTGCATTGATTTACTTGTACGGAGATCCAAAAGGCGTTGCGACACCGTATCCAACAGAGTTCAAGTTGGCACCTGAAAATATTGTCAAAATATTCTGAGTTAACTTATAACTGTGTTTCCTGTTTTCTTTATCATATCAGTCACTTTCATTTATTATATTTCAATGCTGTTTGATTTTTAGTGACGTCACTTTTTCGAGAACATCGCAAAAATGATGAAGAGATGTATGATGCGATAGAATAACAGGAATGTATTTTCGAGGCTCCTAACTTACTCAGTATAGCACCCCACATCCTTGTTAAGGAATGAGGGGCGAAACATGAATATATCTAAAATTCACACTTTTTTACTTATGGTTGTTATTCCTTCTTATAGACTGCATTATTTTTTATGGTCAGGGACATTTTTACAACCGCTCTTTTATAATTTAGAATTTACAATCTCCTGCAACAAAAACACTCTAGGCATACATTATCACGCTACGATCTACATATGATATGGTTCCTGGAAAACATCAGCAGCGGTTACGTGAATACGATTGGACCACCATTTTGAGGTGGAGCACGATGCCGATAGCAATGGCCGATAAAATTACAAAGGCTTACGAGGGTTTTAGTAAATGCTTCACGCATATACGCAAATACATCTATTCAAGTGAATGCAAATATTCGATTTAGTTGACAGCCATGGTTGCAAGGACAGCGACCAGATGGACTCATTCTAATCCACTATGCAAATTTCTGCAGCCGATTAAACATACCAAATAAGCAGAGAGATGGATGCTTCCATGCATGAACGAACATGAGTCATCATTCTGCTCTTCAGTAAATTTGCTCGTCCAAAAAGCGTTTAAGTGACATTATGCACAAACATATGTATTTATCTGTTCGTCTATCCGTCTGTGTAGCAGTTCCAGTCTTCAGGCTATTGAATTCTTAGGTATAAGCCACACTTATAATACATACTATAGGACGGCTTCCAAGATGAGTATAATAAAATAACAGGTTACCCCAGACATCAACATCCAGATTTGCCTAGAACTTACATACATTCTTAAGCGATCACATTTTTGTTCTACACTAATCACATCGCGAAAGAAGCCAATTTTTGCAAAAAAGTTCCATAAGCGACCGGATTAGTCAATATAAATGCAATATTATGTGCGTATTATTATTTGCTGTTAGTTCCTGAAGTCGTTTGTTTAGCGAACTATTGGGTATGGCGCCGAAGAGCCAACTCAAGATTTCCGATCGTGATGAAACATCGCAGTACTCGTTTTGCACCTCTTTGTGTGTGGCGTTGGGTATGGCACCGAAGAGCCAACCCAAGATATCCGATTGTGATGAAACATTGTAGTAATCGCTTTGCACTTTTTAAGTGGCGAATCATTACAGTTTCACATGCACTTGTTGAGTGGCCGTACATAATACTGTTGTCTGTCTTTGTGCCTTTGACGGTATCTGAGGCCTATAAAAGGCGGCTCTCAGCCCGTCAGATTCAGTCGTCTTATGGTGTCGTCACGCTCGCTCATCCGTGTTGCTCCGAATCGTCTCAGCCTAGCTCCTCCTCTGCTTCATCTGGGAGCCTGATTATATTCCCCAAATAAACTGTTTCTATTAGCTCCGTGTGCCACACGACCTACCTCCAACTAACGTCGCAGTCGACACAACAAACTGGGACACAGATACAACACGAACGACATTCCGAAGAGTACATCTCACCATTTTCCCTGGCGCATTTTTGCATTTCTAGCATTCGAACGTTGTAATTTTATGCATTATTTGGGACTTCCGCTGTAGTCTTTTTCTTTTCGCTTTTATTAAATGATGAGTAGCTATTTTCAAGATCAATGATATAGTCATCTTACCTATATTGGTGAATCTTAATGATTCTTCCATAGTGAATTGTAAAAGCGAAAAGTTTCCTCTGCCTTAAACAGATAACGAAATAATTTAATTAAAAACGAAAGAAAGTTTTTGCATACCAACTTTCATTGTATCGCATGGTTTCCTTGTATTTGCATATTCATTGGCGGTCGCTTCAAGTAGGAATGCATACCTTCCTTTATGATTGCGTACACGCTCAATTCCTTCCGCATACGACGATGTAAACACAGTGGGTACCTCAAGGCGATATTAATCAACAATTATATCGATAACGGTCACTTACAAAATGAAAGTATCGTTTTCCTCCCAACATAAACTATTTTATCTGCCGCGACATCTTAGGTGGTATCAAACAGAATGATCAAACTCGAATTGGTGCAGTGAATTTTAGCTTTGGCTCGAACATACCTTGCGATTTATGAATTTTCAAAATAATTCACCATATGAACAGGAGCGATTTATGAATATAAAATAACAGTATAGTTTCCGTGATGGCTACCAAACCCAAGGTTCGCTCGGAATCGTTGCCGCATCAACCATCATTGGACACAGCAGACGCCTTAAGGGTAAGCAAAAAACGTGGCCTCATGGCCTGGCGATGCAAAAAAAGCGAATCCATTATTATCTTACGAGTGTGGGCGATCTGTAGCCCTTCGCCAACGAAAGTTTTAACAAATGCGGCACAATTGTTTCGTGCAAAAATTTGACAGTTTTTTTGCGTCGCAAGTACATCATGAGTGCTTTACTGCCGAGTATGCAAAAATATGGTACTTTATGTTGCGAATAACTGTTTTGCACATTTGGAATTGACAACTTGAGATTTTCTGTCGGCGATACGTAAGCGCCGTGGACGTTTCACTTCTGAATAGGCAAAAATTTGATACTTTCTGGAGTGGACAAATGCCCCAGCATCATACCTCTTTACTTGGAAGAATTTTATCGATATTTCATTCTGCGGCTTGTAGGCGAATTTTTCAGTCCCTTTCCTTCTGCTTTATCTACATTTACGGTCCTTGCATGCGATTGGTATTGTCAGCTTCGAACTTGCGATCCCGTTCAAAATCGTCGGAGGACAAATTCGATGATAGTAACGCCACAAAGCTAATTTCGTCTAATTTTTTGGATTATTTTCCATGGATGCTTTGCTCACACGAAGCTTAAACAATTACGGCTTACTTGTCAACACAAGAAAGTATCAATGTCATGCGCGGCTCGGAGCCACGGATTCCAATGTTTCACGGCATGCCACGGCGCTTCAGGATCACTTTTACCCAACCCCCTCCGAAAGCCTCATACACGTAAGAGGATTTCGTAACCTTGCTGTTTTCGTAATGTTCGACTATAGGTCGACAGTCGAAGTGTGAGCAGTGCAGATTACCGGTGCGGTCGAAAATATATAGCAGTGACTGATGGCGAAATAAAAAGGACTAATTTCCATTGGTAGGCTTTGCATTTGCATTGCTGTCTGTTTTTGAAAAACACGGAAGCTTTTCAGATATGGGTTGAGAGATTCCGCAAAGCAGACGGTTAACCACTGAAGTGAAGTAGAACTGCTGTTGGTTGTAACTATATATCTTTTATCTCAAGTTCTCCCAACCAAAGACACTGTAACTGTGCGCCTTTATTTATGCATAAGTTTTTAAGAAGCATTTACCTGCGATTCCATATATCGCCACATTCGCTGATAAATTTGCACAGATGAATACTGAAAGTAGCATTGATTATCGGTGAAAATTATTTTCTCAATCACAACGTCAAAGTGGTCCGCAAATACCGCAAAGCACATCAGCCATCCTATGAAATTTGGCCATCTCAACTTGTTCGATCAAGCCATTTTCCGTTCATCGATTGGTCTAATCCGTGATTGGTGAAGCATGATCCAAAATTCGCCGACTCCATCATTTCGGGTAACTGTGCTTATAAGATGTTTCGATGCAATCGTCAATATGCAAAGAACGGGAGAAATAGTGATGTAGCACTAATGTGCAGTATCGTGCTGGTCTCATTTCTAAGAATGGTAGCGTTAAATCCGAATATTGAGGCTGATGTAGTGTACATTGACTTTGTGAAAGCTTTTGATTCTTATCTGGCTCCTCATTGAAGTGGCTAGGATGTTTTCTTCTAAATCGCTCGTTCAAAATGAAGGTGGAAGAATTCCCTTCGTCCAGGCATGAAATCCTCAGTGAGTTTCGTCGAATAAACGACTACAACTTGATCTATGTAAACGATCTTTCCTATAATCTTTCTAGTAGTTGGGGCCGTTCATTGAGGATGTGAAGATCTATCAACCTTTATGAGACGCTGTTATCAATTTTCACTCCCTCAGAACTGATCTCGATAAATTCAGTTAATGGTCAACACTATGGCAGCTAAACATAACTCATGAAAAATCTCGTGTATTTCATCTAAATTTCCAGCAACGAATGCTTTCTAAGATTGGATGGATCTGCTTTATAATCGAATAATGACAGGACTCGTGAGCTTGCTACGAAGATCTGCCCTAACCTACATTTGAATTTGCATTGTTCTGAAATTGCCTCAATGGCTTGCATAGTAAATCCTGTTCTACGAGCCCAAAAGACATAGATACTTCGAGCACTATGCAAGGCTTACATGCTTTACTGTAGATCTGTATTAGAATAGTGCACGCAGACGTGGTCGGTCAATCGGCTCTCATCTCTCACCTGAGCAGAATCGAAAAGGTACAACAATATTTTATTTGAATTGCGTTTCATAAATTGTTTCTCTGACCCTTCCCTCCCGATTATCACATTCGACTGAAAGTTTTTATTCTTGCAAAGTTAGAATACCATTGGTAAAATTTCATCTGATACCATAAAATTTTAAACGGTTTTTAGATTTGCTTTCCAAAAATTTCTTCTTGTTCGCTGAGAAACAAGAACGTCGAGCTGATAACCTGCAGGTGAAACTTGAAACTTTCTCGACCAAGAACGCCTTTTATGGCTTTTAGTTTATCCATATTTAGAACAGTCTTCCTCAAAATATTGTCGAAGCACAAAATGTTTCCGTTTTTATTTCGAAGTGAGAGGTGTTTCTAAGTTAATCCACTGAATATCAGATATATTTTCTCCCCTAGATCATGTGTGCTCCATTTATCGCATAGTACTAGGCATTGTAGTTTCTGATGTTCGGATATGCTTTGCTATAGAGTACTAGGAATATATTCGTATTCGATATTTAAAATTGCTTTGCTCATATGACTTTATCGGATTGATCGTGTCTGTTTTACCCTATTGCATGCAATGGATGTTATGTCCTAACAATGTTATTTATACTAATGTTTATAACGATTTCTTATTTTATCTATTGTTGCTGTTATATGCAGTTTTCTTAATTCGTATGGACAAAAATAATTCAAATAAACAAATATACAAACAAAATTGCGTCGGCGAGCTGATGTGGTACAAAGACTACAATAACACCGATGATGAGGGGAACGGCTGCAGCAATCAGACTGGCGCTTCTTTGCAGATTATCTCGTGACTATCCATTATCTACCTACTTCGTTCTGGTAACAGTAAGATAAATGCAATGTCGGCCTTACTTTATTTTTATTCAAAAGCTGACAATTCCGTTCACACCACTGCACGTCAGCATTTAATGGCTATGGTTTTGCGATAAAAAGCTATTTTTTTGTTTTCTATACATTTCTTATATTACTGCTCCTTAATAGACAGCTGGTTCATGTGCGAAGGAACTGTGTGGTTGAATTGCATTGTAATGGATCAAAAAATGCTGATTAAGTGGTAGTCTTCTCCAAACATGACAACTTATCTCTACTTATGTTATTACAGAACCAACCGAAGCAAATTACCATCATTCAAAGAATATTTAAAAACATTTAACAGGAAATGAAGCAACTGATTAACGGTGCTTCTCATTAACGTCACACTTCATGAGAAGCGGAGAAAGGGGGGATTGCAGAAGGTGAGAAAGGGCACCTCAGTGAAAAAACTACAACTCTTTGAGCTTATGGAACTGACTGTTGCTGCTGCAAGAAGTAATATTTTCGTTTAAACGTCCATTCTCTGACGTTGATCTTTAATGAACATTGTACCAATTTTTTTAGGGGATGGGAGGAGGAAGGAGCGGGTGGAGAGGGAATCATAATTGTTCGAACAGTTCCCATCGTTCTAAACGGAACCAACCTTGAAGAATTGCGCAGTGGATCCACCTTGTTGGATGCCGTATTTAATTTTAGTCTGCTTAGCGAGATCTTCAACAGATTCAATTGGTGCCTGCATCTTTTCGAGGGTAAGGAATGCGGCCAGATTTGCAGTATAAGAGGAGACAATTATCATCGTGAAGAACCACCAAGCACTGCTAGCGATTCGCCCGCTGATCGACCTGCAAATAAACTCATTAATAGCGATTTCTAGAATTTATGCTCACTTCAGCCTTTCTTCGTCCATCATCCATCTTGGTGTCTACGTTGAAATGAGCGCTTCGAAAATGTCCTGAACTACATGCCGATGATCTGAGCAAACCCATAGTTGCTGATTAATTATTGTTTCTGAGCTATTGATGTTGACCTTCGAGAGAATGACCTATAATTCCTGGAACTTCATCACAATACAAATACAAATTTCTGTTTCTTTAACTTTGTTCATATTAATTTCTATGACCGCAGGCGCATTCTCCACAACAAACCCACAGCGTCACATTTCTTTCTTTTGGATAGGCGAAAGAAGCTCACTGTTTCTCGAAATAGAAGATAAACTCAAAGTTCCCACTTACTAAGTAGATGTTTAACACTTTGGACACTCCGAAAGGTTTACAACTCAGGAAGTTTAAGAATTGCCCTGACGTGGAAGCGGTGCAAAGTCATGAGACATATCAGCTTACGTTAAAACAAACAGGTTAACGGAATATCCACAAAAATTATCGAACAAGGACAGAGTGATGCATAGCTGAATTCATGCTCGGTGTCGAAGCTATGAGGCTACAGTTTCCAAAAGCTCATTTTCAGTTAAACTATTGCCCGATTTCATAGTTAACGGCCGGCATCGATATGCAAATTTGTTTGGATTATATAAACTTTACAATATTTTTGTCGTCTTATGAGTTTCGAAAACTACATTTTATTTATGCTACAATGGAATTTTTTTAATTTATGAGTGTCAAACAAATTCCATCAATAAAAGTTTTCCCAATGAAGAAAAAGTTGCGAACTTTTTTTGTAGTAAAGGAATAATAATATGCATTGCAAAACACTGTGCGTTTTCCCAAGATTCAACTATGGCGATTCTCGAAGCGTTTCCTCCATGTGCTAATACTGTTTATATATCTCGCTTAAATAATTTTTCTAAGCTATCTTAGCGGTTAATCTGACCGAGCTAATATAGGCAGCTAGCGAGTGCTGCCTTAGATAGGTGCAAATTATTTTGGCATTTAAAGTACATTATTGGATAAAAATATTTTAACGGATTTGCGTTAGGGGTTTCTAAGTGCAATAAATCGCTCGTTACCATTGTGTCTGATTTGAGATCACTAGATCTTTGCATCCTAACATTTTGCATCAGCGATTTTTGCATTTTTATAATATTTGTCGTATTCTGCAACATTTGCAACAATCATTGCTTTCTGACAATTACGTGCATTGCAACGAGGAAACAGAATGTTGATAAGTCTGATGGGTGAAGTTGATAAAACCTAGGTAGAATATCGGTTCCTTGTTGCATGAAAGCAGCGAGAGTAAACCAAAGGCAATTGTAGACTGAGAAATCGTTCGATATTGTAAATCCATTTCCATTCGGCATCTCTTCCACACGCCATTCATACGGTGAAAAACGTGAAACAAGAAATATAACAACAGATACCTGAAGATAGTTCATTCATTGCATGATGCAAATGAAATAAATTCTTCACGAATGAAAATAACAACTATAGAGAATTCCTAATATCTTAGGATAATTGAATGAAATTGGATGAGTAAATGAAAGATTCAAATTTTCTTCCTTTCCGCGCATTTTCTTTCTTCCAAGTAAAATATCATCGCCTACTGAAGCGATGATGTTTTACTTAAATATAAAGCATTTTAGCAGTAGCAGTAGTGGAAAATGAATATTGAAAATGTTTCCTCGTATAAATTAAAGCATTTGAATTTCCCTTACTATGTTACTTTCGAGATACTCTTGGGAAGGCGCATAGGTGTGATGAATGAAAGAGAAGCAATAGGAAAATTTTTTACTTCAATGTACTTTCTCAAATCTATATAGGGGACGACGGCACGCTTGTTCATTATATATCAATAAGCAAACACGACAGCAATGAATAATCATAGCCAGAATTAAATAAAAATATATTAGGGTGCCGTATGTAGGGCCCGAGAAGAGAGATGTGACGAATACAATGCAAAGAGCCTCTAGATTTGAACTAATCAAGTAACGGTGCCCGAGGAAAGGACGTTGTCACTGAACCGATTTCCATGCTATCCATCTCCCTACACCAATTCTAAATTAACATGTGAAATGAACTGCCGCAAGCAATTTCCATTTAAATCGATGTGCTTCACCTCTCTGCTAACTCACTGTTGCAAAAGAGGATACATTAGGAAGCCGCATACGTATGACGGCTACTTCATTTGTAGAGAATTGTCCTACATAGTTCGTCGTGGTTGCCTCGCAACTCTTTCGCACATGAAACATTTTGCGCTTCTACTCCTCTAATCGAATGCAGTTGGCGTACACTCAGCGATTTTTGTATCGAATGTTTGTATAAACCTATCTTCACTTATAAAGGGTCGCTAATGCTACTTTTCACAAAGTTATTCTAACATTTGACTTACACCGACATATGCGAATATAATATACATCCATATCTCTGTGCTGAGAGGCTGCATAAATGAAAAGACCGAAAACTCCTGCTTGTCAGGCTTCTTGATCATTATGCTGATTCCTGTGGTCATATATGGCTTCGAAAAGTCGACAACACGTTCACGATCCTCAATAAAAAAAATCCTTTTTTGTTTCTCAACTTTTCAATTAAGTCTAGATAGTGGCATTATGATAGCTAGTCTTATAAATTTAAAAAATTGTATTAGCACTCCACATGAGCTGTCAAATCATTCGCGATTTTCATCTTCACTTCCTGCCAGCCATCTGCATTGCGAGATGGCGAATGGTCAACAAGTCGTGCATTTATTCGTTCACCGAAATCGCTAGCACTTTCATTTGGTTTATTGAAAGCTTCCCATAAAATGTCCTCAAAAAATTAAGTTACTGCATAATCATTGAAAATCATTTCATCATTTTGCGGTCATTGCTAATTCAAGGATAACGAAGGGAGGTTATTGAATAATCGGCCATCCAGATCCGTAATCACATTCTGATAGTCTCCTCCTCGTTAAGGTCAACTAACAATAAACAATCTTCGTTTACATTTTCGTATTTATTACTTTCCTGCAGCCATTTCTCGTACTGACAGCAGAAAAGTAATTCAGCATGAACGAAACCTAAAGCTCGATTCAACCTTACACTCACCCAAACTGCTAGCCATCCGACAATAAACAAGCCTTGCTGCTTGTTACATACCTGATTTATAGTAAGTGAGGCGACACAAACGTCTGCATCACCGCTAAGCAGCGCACCGATTAGCCCATCCCAGGAACCATCCGGTTGTTTTGCACCGTATTTATTGCTCAAAATGATTTCGTAATGGAAGTCTTCAATTCTGAAATATACGTATGTATGCTATATTACCACAGGCAAGCGCAT
Source organism: Baylisascaris procyonis (assembly GCA_037389465.1). Classification (NCBI taxonomy): domain Eukaryota; kingdom Metazoa; phylum Nematoda; class Chromadorea; order Rhabditida; family Ascarididae; genus Baylisascaris; species Baylisascaris procyonis. The sequence continues at coordinate 800,999 of JAZARR010000154.1, read as the reverse complement.
GAGCACATCGAATATGCAAATACTCTAAAAAAAAATCACTTTATGACAACATTATGTTCACTCTTCGAATTCACGTTAAGTGACTGCAAAGATGAGGTATTCGATTCCAGTGATTGTTTCATTATTCTTGCAACTGTGCGTATCAATTTTTCCAATAACATGAGATCATTTCAATGTGTTTATTTTCAACAACATCAAATTTTGAAGTAAATTTCCTGTTTTTGCATTGCACCACCAATCGGTCGAAATACGATAAATGTATTCGACGTCTTCTAAAGTTCATTTTTCTATATATATATATATATATATATATATATATATATATATATATATATTGTACCGAGTTTCTTCAGTACTGTATGGCACACATTATTTTATGGCGCATTGCATATTGCAAACATCTCAATTCGTAGATGAAAAATACTGATTGAATTTTAAGTTACTGGAGAAATAAAATTATTTGCAGGAGGACAATGATATTTCATTCAGCATTTCCCATAGTCTCAGCGTCTTTAATCAATCGATGATAAAAATTTGAAACAGAAACGAAAACCTATCAGAAAGCAGTTTCAAAAGATCGATACAGAATCCCTCGAAGCGTTCATTGCCTTGACATTCGGTACGATTGGATGATTCACAACCACGCTTCAACATTACGAATGGCTCCGTCTGAAGATTTGCACTCTTCAAGTTGAAAATGACTACGATTTCTCATCTTTTAGGGGAAAGCCATACAAAAAAAAAAGAAATAAAGTAATGATTGGTGCAAGAAAAGCCATTTGAGAAAGTTTTATATATCATTTATGATTCTTTTTTTCATTTTTCTGTTTAGTTCTGAAAGAATCGAGAATGTAGATAAAAACTTACGATAACAGTGACGACTTTAACAATTTTATGCTCTTCCGAACTTTCTAAATGCTTTCTGGTGTGTTGTGCAATTGTTCGATTAGCAAAGAAACCGACTCCTTGCTTCCATATCATCATCTATAAATATAAACAAACTTTACTCTCAATTTTTTACTTCAAGGAATAAAGCTTATGCCTTAACTTCGTTCTCTCGAAATGCACCTCAAATGATTGTAAAAATTCTTTGCAAAGGAATGTCTTAAGATACGAAAACTAATATATCGATATTATTACCGCCAAAAAGATGATAGATTCTGATTTTGCATATGAAAAAATCATATTGAATTGTTGAAGAAAAAAATAATTGAGAAAAATACCTCTTTACGATTAAAGGCGGACTTCGTATTCGATACTAGATCAATAACGGTCACATCGAAATTCTTCCTCAAACCGAAACGATCGAATTCTATACGACCGGTCAACGTACCATCCACTGTGTCTAATTTCAGCTTGAAACACTCGGTTATTTAAACGGTATTTCCACTTCATTGTGTGAGTGATAAATTCATATAAGAGCAGAGAAAAATGAAGAGAACCCCGTACCGAAGACGACACTTGCCAAACTACTTTTAGGCATTATTCAAAAGTGGAATCTGTTTCCTTTTATGTATAATAGCGAAATTTCGCATGATTATTGGATGTACAATTCCATGGAAAAAACGGTAATACATTTCTGAAGCGTAGGTGGTCGTAGCAGCCACATCTATAATTACTATAAAAAGCAATTGAAAAAAACATTCTATGAGAAAGTTTTATTTCTTTCAATGATCCCAAGCGAGATACATATTACAGTTTGGAAGGAAATTAGATATTCACAAGAAAAAAGCAGTTTTGAGATGAGAGAGAGAGAGTGTGCAGCATTGATGAAACATTTGGAATAAAACTGGAGCAAACAAATTAAAACAGATAATTACCCCTCGAAAAGCTCGTGCTATTGCCTGACCATGTTCGAAAGTGGTGAATGGTCTATGGGGATTGTAGAAATCCAAATTCGGGTGACAATAAATACCCGGATAACCACGGTTGTACAAATCGCCATGCCGGAAATTCTGACGGAAGAGTGAATCATTGCGACGCAGTGTTGCTTCCAACCCCGCTCTAGCCACTATAACAGCATCATGGACAAATGCTGCCCGAGCCTATAAATAAGCCGTTATTATTTCACCGTATATACAGTCCAGCATTACGCACGACTGCTATTGAGTTGCTCACACAATATAACGAATATTTCGCATCTCTTCTGCGCTCACCCGGTATCACCAAAATATGCACGTCGTAGGATCTGACATTGCATTGTAGGAGCCAAATTTCAGTCGTTTGCTGCCATTTTTCTCCCATTCCATTTTCACTGCACTCAGGGAATTATAAAGTCTGCTATATTTTTTTGCAGTTTTATATGAATCTTTTAGTTTCAGGAAGTTGGATTTATTCTCGACGTAAAATAACGAATTAAAAGCATAATGAACAAGCATTTTAAAGACATCCAAATAAGCGAAAAGTGTAACTTATGCTCATCGCAAGAAATAAAATTAATTCATCAGATAATCTGTGGTTCATTAGGGAGTTCGAAGACTTTCTAGTGCCATTTGCATAAGTGACAAACTCTAAAAAGACCGGCGTTTTAACGGGCATCTAATCACGCTACTCAGCATCAGTATAACCATAGCAGCAGTAGGTTTATTGGAAAAAATAAAGGAAACAAAAGTAAACGAGTTCGACGTTAAAAGTTACATCCAAAAGGAGCTTGAAAAATTAAGGAAATTGGATCGCATCATAGGAAAGGCAGTGCAGCACGCATTTCTTGCATATTCATTGAACGAACCAACTGATTGCACCAATATGCGCGAAACAATGACATCATCCTCTTTTTATTTATGCAAAATAATGGATTGTTTCCACGCATCCTCATATATAACACGCATAATTATAAATTCCACTTAGACTGGTAATTTTATAGCATAAAATTGACTTCTGAAATTTCCGATGTAACTAATGCAGGAAGCAGTCAACAAAAACGAAGGCGAATTTAGAAGGCAGTCTATAAAATATCCACTAAACTCAATGGTAGTAACTTTTGCAATCCTATATCTCGAAATGAAATAAAATGGAATACGCAGCAGATGAAAATAAGGAGAGATAAGATTTCGTTATAATAAAATATCTTCAAAATTGAACATAACATGCCTAAAAATGAGATATCCCACATACCTCCATTTGCATGCGATTAACTTCACGTCTCGAAGTTACGTTGGCGAGATACTTCTTTAAATTCCAATATTCCTTTATTTCTCGATTAATTATTTGGAAGCCCGAGATATTTATATTTCCATTCTCGAATAGCTCCACATCATGAGGCAAAAAATCCTTCAATTTTTCGGCTCGAAAAGGTATTTACTCTGTTACCATTGATTTTGATAAAACTTTATTGCTAAGTTGTATAAGAAAAACGTAAAGATTCGCTAAGCTTTTCGCGACGCAAACTTCTCTCCTTAACGATTATTTAACTTGCAATAACAATACTAATAATAATGATAAAAATAATAATAATGATAATAATAAATATAGAAGTCAGCGAGGAAAATCGATAATCTCTCTTAAGATCCATCATCTTCTTCAATGAATGCATAATTTAGAATATCAAAAGTCGCATCGATAAACAGATGAGATGATCTTCTTTTTTTCTCTTGAATATAATGAACGAAATGCCTCAAATGAGTTTTGCTGTGATCTTTGTTCACTTATTTCATCTATAAATAATTCTACCAATGGAATTCTAGCATTTATAAGATGAGCAATTGCTTACAAAGTTTGCGACTACATAATGATATTGCATTTGATTAAATTGTGCCGAACGAATTGCAGCTAACATTTGTTGTTGCCGAAATGATGACGATGCATCGACGACTACTCTCCTGCAAGCGGATGAAGTATTCGTTGAAATGAAATACGGGTATATTTCGTCAATAACTATGAGAGGATATTAAGTTTTCATATTCAGTTACTTCTGCTGGATATTCAATTGTTTATAAGCTTCATATTTACTTTTATACGTTCACAATTTCATAACTCATGGTCGTATGTAGTAAGTTTGGTGCAACAAAACCGCAGTCACCACAACACTTAAAATCAAACAAGGCACATAATCGAACTAGAAACGGACATCAAAATGGAATAATCGAACATCAAAAAAGAATGCAAAAGCAAAAAGCCCAAGAGTTTCGTATTCCTCACTTCTCCACCCTCTGTTTTTGCATTAGTGAAATTTGTAAGGAGCGATTAAGATCTCATACAGCAGCGGGGGGAGGGGGAGGAAAGTGTACCATAGCAGCTGAAGCTACTGCGTTTGAAGCATTAGCTATCACTGACAATAAACCGAAGAGCATGCGCAAGGTTCCCCTTCCATGGGGACGTACTTTTCTTCTCGTCTTCTTAGTGGGTAACACAATCAAGCAAACCGGTTATACTTTCTCAAAATTCATCCAATAGAGCTTCATTAAATACATGCATGAAAAGTCGATGTAATGGATGAGTCATAGGGAAATCGCGAAACAATAAAACATAAATATTCTTGTTGATGAAACCGCACTAACTTGCTCGAATCGTTCATCATTCGATTCGCATGGAAACGTCGAAGGAATTCGGGGAACTCTTCGGTGTCACGAGGAATACGAACCATTTCAGTATTCACCGATGAATTACTTTTCTTATGCAAATAATAATAAATCCATTGTAGAGCTGTTGCGGCTGAAAAAGTTCTTTAATAATGCGCTTCATTTTTACGAAAATATAAAATGCTCCATTGAAATTTCATCTTTTTATAAATATGAAGTGATTGCATGAAATATACAAGAAAACGTGTCATATATCTGAAAAAACGATGGGCGTTGTGTAGAGAGTGTCGGAAAATTTCATCTAATCAATAAGTACAAGAAATTAATGCGGAAAGATATTCACTGCATATGCCTATGCTCATAATAACTGCGGTATTTGCCATGGGGAACTTTTGATTCCAGAAGACTGGTAATTACGGAACAAAGTACCACAAGTAGTTGGTCAAAATGAAAAGTTTACAAATCGAACGAAGCAAATTGCCGGTGAAAAATACGGAGGAAGTAATAAAAAATTTTGCGCAGCAATCATCGTTAGCCCGTAATTACTACACTTATCCAGTTTTGCTGCCATAGTCCGTAAGTTGGGTAATAACCACCGGTTAGTAACCATGATAAAGTCATTTTATTTTTAATCTGCTTGTTTCCTTCTCCACTTTGCTGATAAGAAAACTTAAAGAAAGAGTCCTTCAGAATGAACACGCATAGGGCTAACTAATAGGTGGAAAAGTGAATATTATTTAGAAGCAGCACTCAATAACCATTTCTAAATGAGTATCCCAGAAATGCACACAGAAAATACTTGGCAGAATTATGTATCAGTGTAACGATACCACTGTGGCGCTTTCGAATGAAGTTTAGTTGGTTTGAAAGCTTAACTTCATCACGAAAATCTCGTCACAAAATAGTACTCACAATTTTTGCCATCGTGCATATAAACAATTTCGGTCCACTGTTTGTATAAAATGAAGTCGGCAATAAGTTCGGCGGTCGGAGGCCGAATGCTTACTTCGAAACTGAAATTGTAATACATCTCAACATTGCTGCAATCAATCGAAAAACAAAGTTACTAAGAAGATCATAGGGGTAAACGGTCCAACATGCAGAACGCAGTCCCACCTGAGGTATATAATTTCCATTTCAAAAGACTAACTTTACTACAATCACCAATCAGTTAGATTCTAGGCCTTAATGCTTCAAAATTTAATTTTCTATAATATGAATTCGGTAAAAAGAAAGAATTGACTTCTAATCATACTCGTACTTATTGAACGATCCATCCGCTGGTATGATAGGTGCAAGATCCCAGTTTATGAGCGGTACCTCGAGGTTTTCCGCAACTCCCAGGTAAGCCTCATGCGCTCTCGCTCCGTCACCGCACATAATAACCATCATACCCTCGCGAAGTTCATCGCATACTGTAAGAAATGCTGTAATCATTGTGAATTGGCATAAATCCGTCTACAATGCGCAATGCAATTTTATGGACAGCCTTTATGAACAGCCATCGGCCGCTTACCATTCCCTCCTCTATTTTTCGTACGCCACTCCTACACAGATATCTTCATCTTTTTTCGTTTCGTTACGGTATTATCCGCAGTTTCATTGAGTGCTATCACTTTACCAGCAAAATTTTGAATTACTGCAGAAAAGTTGCTTTTAAAATGTTTCGTAATTTATGCTCTGGTTTTTGCATAATGCAGTGAAATAAGCGCAAAATATATAAAGCTGAAAGTGTCCATCTTCGATTACACCTAATTTCTTAGTAAACGAATGTGCCATACCACTCGGACAAAAAGATAGAACAGTCCTTGAGGCAGAATTTTGAAAGAATTTCGGAAGCATTTGAGCGCGGTATTTGGGCACTTTTGCAACAAGAGGGTGCTAAACTTTCAAGCTTTACGGCCACTGCTGAGCCTTGCAAGGAGATGTTCCAGAAATAGTTGGAACCAAAAAAGTTTACTTTTAAAAAATCAAACGGTTTAATCTGATTGTTATTCTTCCATCAGAAGGTTGTCGGAAAAAAATTGAAGCATCTGATGAGCTTATTTTCGTTTGGAAAGTTAGAGATGCTTCTCATTTGAAGGATTGAATCTCAGTCTCGACAAATAACCACAGCTCACTGCGAGATATCTATCCTCGAGAACTATAACTACTACTGATTTACCCGTATTCATGACGCTCCATGTATCTGCTTCAGTGTTTTGCAGCTCACGGTTCTTCAGTTCCAGCTTGAACGGATTCCGCCTGTTGTTGTTATGAAGGCTTTCACTATAGCGAAGTGAGGCCACTACACCTTGATCATTGTCTTCAGGAAACGTATATGAACCTATAACACATATACTATAAAGAATGCTGGAGCGGTAACATTTAAGTCTACCAAATAGGCGGGTTGGGGGGGGGATGGGGGAATTTTCATATCTTAGGCAATTAAGAGCCTCTTTCTGAAAGTTTTCCTTAATGACAGCATCAATTCGGGTAGATAATTCCTCGATTAGATAGTATGACGAGATTTAAGGATCAGTGGGAAGGTGCTGGAATGACTGGCATCACGAAGTAATAAATCAATTCATGCAAAGCTGATAGTGAAACAATCTATTCTTCCGACATAGTCATCTCCAGTTGCACATTAACTATGCCATCGATTTACTATTATTTCAGTGGAAAGATAGCAATTGCGTTAACATGGAATGCGCTTCATCGTTGTTATAAAACAGCAAATATTCATATGACATTTTTGGCTTTCAAAGTTTTTATTTAAGCCCTACTCTATCTAATCCGATGAGATTCACTTTGATTAATTTATTTCGATTGGATGTTTCTGAACATTTTCTTATTAAAATTGCGTTAAATGACTATATATTCAACTTAACATGAGTAGTATTTCTATGTCAGCAACAGGGAATATTGATTTCGATTCTTATGTCGATTTGAAAATCCTTTTGCAGATGATAAATGTTTTGCGCAGCAATTACTCAATCTTTTCCAATTTTTCGACATTTCGCTGTCTTCATGGACTAAATGAATGCTTGCGATATGCATATTAATTGAGGATTGTTGAGGGAAAGAAATTGAAATTTAAAGAAAAAGAAGAGGAAATAGTGGTATTGAGAGAAAAGTAAGAGCATAGAGATGAAGAAAAAGATTGGTAATATAATTTTTATATTATTTGGAAGATATCATAAAAAAGGCTAAAGAGAGCAAAGCGCAATTATCGGGCAAAAAGTTTTGTTGCAATTGCACCTTCAGCCTTTTCTCCTTCTTCCCTCCGGCTCGCTTTTCCTTCCGTAATACCCTAAGAGTTTCTTTTTCATGCCTCCTACCCTTTTTCTAGTATCCCCAGCAACTTCTTCCTCTTCACCCTCCTCTTCCCCAGTCTTAATCCCGATTTTTTGAAATCCTGTAAGCTTTTATTTGCAAAGCTCAATTTGAGGACGTCTTATCGCATATATGCGGGTGTCCATATGATCTGGAAGATGGACAACCACACAGATGTCAGTTACCGCAAAGATAGACGCGCACATACACATACATATAGACGCAGTGTATGTGTATATGGGTGTTTGTTTGCCTCCAGATAGGTAAAACCACGCATGGTAACTGTTTCCAGATACTCTGGCACTTTCATCTCGGGAACTAAGAACTTTCACGGATTTTGCAATCGATTCTTTGTTCATTTCACATCAGTCATACTGGAGAAACAGTTGGAAATTGCGTCAAAGCAGCTGATATAATATGTGCTCTTTCATTTGGCTCATCTGGTCGGCTAGTTGCATAAATCATGATAAGTAATAAAATGTGCAGAAGATCGCTTTCATATTTCAACAAATTCTTCCACTTCTGCAAACCATCAATAAAGTTTCCTTCTTATTATGGTCGGCGTAACATAAACTGAGAGTCTAACCAGTGCAAATGCATATAAATTTTTCCTCATCCTTAAATGTTTCCATCTTCAACTCCTTTCGAGGTAGATGGCTCAAAATGAAAAATGGCTTCAGTGCGATCCGAGCTGAAACTATCCAACAGACACACACAAACATCCACATACACTCGTAAGAACGCGCAGACAAAATGCAACCATAGTGCAGATGCAAACTGCAAAAATGTCTCACAAACTTTGCAGATGATTTGTGCGATTAATTGAAACACTTAATTAGGATAACGGTATTGAAGACGTTTCAATACTCCTGCACATACTTTGTCATTTGCTCATAGCGCATAAGGCGGATTGGTGTGAGCAGCGAGATTGCAAAAGCGTATATCGCTTACAGAAAATAAATAAGACAGAAAATAATATGCATGCAATACTTGCATATAATGCCTTGCATTCAATAAATAAGTAAACACTAACGTATTGGAATTTTTGCAGGATAAGCGACAATGAGTGGCAAATAAAAATAAACGTGAAGAGCAATTGCAGTAGCTTTTATCGCCATTGGGATCGAGACGCTGAAAGAGGCATGAATTTGATTGCTAACGATGAACAAATATTCCAGCTTATCAGGCGGTAACAAACCTCTTTGTTGTGCATATTGAGAGGCAGAAAGGAGGCGGACTTTCAAATGTAAATCGAAGAAGAGCTTAAGTGATAAATATTAAACAATTATGCCGATCGAATTCTAGCTTGTAAGGCAGCATACGGGTTCCATTGATGGTAATTTAAAAGAATATGTTACTTATGTTGCTATTATTCATAGTTTTGCCGTTGTAAACGTTTTAAGAGTCTATTGTTGATATCGGTGTTATGCTCTTGTTATTGTTATTGCTGTAGATCTTTTGTTCAAAAAATTGAAAGCGAAAGGCAGAAATGAAAGCACAACAGGAAATTGGCAAGTGCTGAGAAAGAAAATGAAAATATGCTATCGAAGCATTCTCAAACAACTGTGCAAAGCAGAAAAACGAAACTGTTTTTATGTCAGCCAAATAAAATTTGCAGCAACCTATGTAGCATTATTGCAATCCAGAGTGTCACTATTTTGTAGCTAATGCACCCATGAAATATTGAATACTCGAATCGAAGTACAGCCAACTGTCTCTTCATATTATACCGAATAATATTTTAAAACAATGCACCCGAATATTTATCCACTACGATAGCCACCTTCATAAACTTTTTTGGGAAAAAATGTTGCCATAGACAATGCAGACTTGAGCTTTCATAAAAGTAAAACTTATCTTGCCGCGAACTGGGAAGCACCAGTGAACTTACACAAAGTATGTGCTAAATTTAATCGAGCTTTTCGAATATTCCCTCTCTAACTTCTCCAGAATAACGAACAACAGACCGCTCTTGTTGCCTCTTCGTAACTCCATGAAATGAACGTTTCTTAAGCGATTAATCTCTTTAGTGAAATTAATTGCTGAATTCTCTAATCCCGAATCAGATGTCGTGCATGCTTGGAATGAAAGAGGTAAGTGGACCAGTCTGCATTAAATGTATAAAAAATTATGTATATATATATATATATATATATATATATATATATATATATAAAGGTTGTATAAATGTCCTAACTACGGCGAATCTGTAGCTAAACTTGTTGCCGAAATCCTCAGCCAACACTTTTTTGATCAGAAATAGGCATCCTCCTTAAGCAGACATTCCATTGCGAATCATCTGTAAAGCCATTAGATGAATAAAAAGTTAATTGAAGAATCGCAAATTTTTGCGCCTATCACATGCGCTTTATACATTTATCCGACGTTTCCCATGCGCCATATATATCATTTCCAATAATGAAATAAATCACAGTCAAAAAAAGAATGATCTATGGCATCTCTAGCCGAAGAACTAACAATGCAAATGATTTGTTTATCAGATTGGTCATAGAAAATGATTGTTTATTTCACTACGAGATATGACGTCGAATGTTAAACATAGAAGACCACATTTTGATATATATGTTGTCAACAATTGAAGACACTGCACACATTAAGTGTAAACAAAGTGTCGACTTTTGAAAAAGAGAAAATTACTATTTGATGAGGGTGCAAATATTTACGATCCTAGACAAATACAAGATATTTAAATGTTCGAAATTTATCTATTGTTTATGTGAAATTGATCGGTGGGAAAGAAGAAGCTTAAGAAATCACTCATAAACTAGAAAAGTGTTTGGAAAGTTCAAAATGAAGAAATATTTGCCAACGAATGGAGATGAGTCAATTAGCGATTGCACTGCTGGCGTATGTCCATTGGAAAGACTATATCGATGAGTGTTCTTTTTACGTGACTATCAACAGGATGTTTTGGTGAGGCAGTCAAGCGATGGCAAGTGGCATTAATGCTAGAAATTTGGTGAACGTAAGTGAAGTACTCGAAGAAGTCGCTTCTTCAGTTCAGAACCAATTACCGGCACGCTCAATATTGGAGGAGGGCCGTCGATGCAATCGCATAGCTCTACACCGAGCGCTACTCGAGAGCATAGAAGGAAACGGCAAAAGCATGTTTTATTGGATTATCGCTTGCTGCACCACAACATAACTTCGTCAACGGGTCGGTATTATGTGTTTCATATGCTGCTCGATTCTTTAGAATGGTTAAGTACATACTCACGCTAATGCTCGATAACTCTAACATTTCAACTTCTTACTTCTTCGTTCGCCTCATTAACGGCGTCGATTTTTGAATTGTATGTTACTTTCTAATCAGCCAGCAACTTAAAGGATAAAATAGGCACAGCACATCCATTCAATTTAAAATCAACTCGCTACCTAAGCTAAGATGCAATGCGCAATGTGCAAAAGCACGCTGTCGCTCACAAATGGCTCACTGCAAAATGGATGTAAGACCCAAAAGAAAGATAAACATCAGCAAGCTGCCATTAGAGAGCTAATACAGTATATGAACATTGCTTTTGAGGATGAACTGGAAGATTTCAACTGCGACTTAGAACGCTGACTTTCATTCGTGAAGCGAAATGGTAAACTCGGCTGGAGGTAAGATGAAACCCGAGAAATGCACACTGAAAAGCACTAAATTGTCGAAAGAAACGAAAAAGAAGAATGGTTGGCACTGTAGAGGAGACAGCTTCGCGTTGGTAACGTATAGTTCAAAAGAATCCCAAAAAGATGAGCGAGGATAGCATCCGATAGTAAAAAAATAGCAGGATCAATTATGCTTGATCTATATGACGCGAAGTCATTTGAATTCGGGAAGGATGAGAAGGAAAATGATGCAGTTCGTAGCTCTCAACAATATAGAGTGTACTTCCTTCCATGTAAAGATGTCAGTAGGAAGCTGAAAAGGGCTTTCCAAAATATCGTCTTCAACAGCTTCCAGAGGGAACAAAAAAAGGAAAAGACATGAGAAAAGCAGAGAAGAGCCGATGCTGTATGAAATGTTGAATTCCATCTTGAAATTGAAGTCTGGCACGTATAGTTAATACTGCTCGCCCGAAATTCTTGTATGAATGCTTCTGCGCGAATTTCTATGCTTCAAATAACAACTTTTCCTAGATAAAAATTCCGGCCGGTTGAAAGCAATTGCTTTCTTTGTTCGTTAATGAAATCAGGCAAGCGTCATTCCAGATAAAGGACGAAGTATTGAAAGCTGATGAGCAGAAATGCTAGAAATTTTCTGCTGTAAGATTAAATTGTTGCCACCTGTCATGTGGAAAGATTCCGCCCACCTAGAAGGAAACGAAGGTGAAGCTTTTTGCATGGAGAAGGCCGACAAAGAGGACCTATGAATTATCGACTCATTTGTCTTCTTTTGTACATCTAGAGGACATTCACACGCATTATTGGAGACAGATTGACCATGTAGTCTGATGAACTATATTTTTCTCCGTCAACTAGTTGTAGAAAAGAGTAATATAGCACAATATCCTTGCATCGCTTTCGAGGCTATTTAATTTGTTGCCTTTTCGCAAAAGCCTAAGCCATATTTTCGGTTATTGCCGGCTAAACTTCGTTTCCTCCTCTTCTTTCAGTAAGCGAAAAGAAAAAACCAAACGTCTTATTGAAAATATCTCGCTAAATTTGATATGGATTAATGCAATCTTGGAGAACACTGCGAAACGTCTTTTGCACAAATAAGCCTTCTGATTAAAACTGAGCGCTTTTGTGCAATCGGCCATCGCATAAAACATTTGAATGATTTCCGTGAACGTGGCATCACAAGGATAAAAATATCATTGAGCTAGGATGTTTTGAGCATTTCATCAATGAGCACATCACTGGAACTCGAAATGTCCTCACATACGAAAGAAATGCAGAAAGATGTGCAGAGAGTCATATGTCACTGGTGGCGACGAATGAAGTGAATGTGCAAAAGGGAAATTTGCTTTCCTATAGAAAATAGAGCGCCTATAGACCGTTTCATTATCAAAAATTTGCATTTGGTGCTTTCCAGTACATAGCAAGCCATCCGTTGTTGTTAGATGAACATTCGAGGTGTTTTATTTTTTGAAAATGTTTACTGCGTTGACTTCAGAAGGTCCATATTGTGGAGCTTTCGCAGGAGTGTTGAATGTTTCCTAATTGGACTTCTTAGAAGAATGATTTCTGGTAGATTAGCTCCCTCTATCTAATTTATTTTATTTTATCACATTCTTATCTATTTCTTGGCAATGAAAGTTCAACGATTGAGACATAAATTTCGGCGGTCGTCAAAAAATGCACAACATAAACTCTACCCTTTGCAGAACAGATGTATTGCACTGAAAGACCTTCACCATCTAATGTCGAACCAATTTTGGAATACTGTACCTTTATTTGATTTCTGATATTAGATTGTTAGGGAATGTCCAGAAACGTTGCAACCGTATCGCTTCTCATGAAATGTTTTCCGATCCATAGCAGTCAAATTCTACTGCCAAATTGCAAAACCTTCAGCTTGAAATTGCTGTAATATCGCTCACTCAAACTTCACTTGGTTTCTTGCTGAAAAATTGTGTGCGGCTTTTCCAACATCTCTACTAAAAATATTTCCGCTTGTTCCTCGTAGAAATCGACGTTGGCATCAATTTCAGCTCTCCAAAGAAACGCTATAGCAAAGATAATAGTCTGCATAGCTTTCAGTTTCATGTTGCACTTGAGCCTAGAACATAATTTCTGCCTTGATGCACTAATTCCTTCAGCTTACCGTTTCCATCTTCATACTATTTCTCCTCTCACACGTAGAATCTCTATTCACTTGGATTGTTGCTTCATGAACATTGACTTTTTCTTCGTCTTTATTTTGCTCGCATACTTTTTGCATATTTTCTCACTGCGAACAGTGAAAATAAAACTGAAAAACGAACGTAAAAGTTGATCAATTCAATCTGGCAATTATTTTATTTCACTCGTTGAGAAAGCATTAAATAAGGAATTAATCTACTCTCTTTAATGCTTCAATATTGGATAACAAATATGAAATTAGGTGTAACAAGAACATACACATATGTTACAAACGATGATTGCAAACGGCAAACGATATCAAGATAGGTAATTTCGGCAAAACTAAAAAATATCCCTCGAGGTGTGTCGAGTAATCGTTGCAATCGAATCGCTTGTTGAAATAAGTTGCGCCTTGTTGAGAGGATCGTTGCGCAATGTTCCAACGAAAATAGTGTCAATAAATGGCAAATGCTTGCTTGGTTTGGTTGTTTGATGCGCATCCATTGCGAACCATGCAATTGTAAATCCGTCTGAGGAGAGATATTGACAAGGCGCAGTCACACACACACACACACACACACACACACACACACACACAAACCGACACACACAGACATAGAATTATGCATCAGAGGATAGTGAGAGAGCTGAAATGCTTCGCACTTTGAGGACATTTATTTCGATTGATTTTCATTTCATGAGTGCTCCATTTCCTCAATTTACATGTCTCTATGAATTTGTTTTTTCGAACAACCTTTCATTGATGAGAAACACTTGCTCTAATGCAAAAGCAAAAGTGAAGAACGATGATTATAGAAAATGAGATGAAAAGAGGAGTAGAGAAAGTGAAGGACTCTGCACGGAGGCAAAGAAAAGATTAAAAATTAGAAGAATTTAGTGACGAGCAAAGAAGAATATTGTGTCTAAAGAAATAAATAAGAGCGTTCAAATTAACCGTCTACTGAATAAATTTCTGCAGTTCATTTGATCAGAAAATTTTGGAGAATTACAGGCAAATTTCACTACTTAAATATAAATTTGTTTAAAGAAGTTGGCATATTTGATACTTTCACACTACACTTTTTGCACAATGCAGGGAGTTATTTTGATGGTCATATGAATATGTGAAAAGGTTTACCTTTTATAATTATGAATATTCTTATGAACATTGAGGATTATCGTAGGGGCTTTTTCGAGATTCGTTCATCATTCCATTCAGACGATTCATCATCACTTCAGAAAAGTTTAATTTCAAAAACTTAGAAGCTAGCTGAATTTTTTTCTGATTTTGCCCATTCCAGTAACCGCATTTTCATTTCGATGCTCTTGTTGCTAATTCTTACTTTCTTCTAATATTTTCTCACTGCTGATGCTTCTTGGTTTTTCTCAGCATCGATGTTCACTTGTCACAAAGGTTCACCTCTGTTTGGAAATACTTCGTATTGCAAGAGGTCACTTGCAGATGGGTCCTAATCGAAAATCTAAACATTCCTAAGAAACTATTTATTGGATGCCTTTTCGCTTGATGTGCATAAGTCGCTTGTTTATTACATTTGCAAGTATGCAACCCTGCAAACAAATTGTTCTGGAAGACGGCATTCAGCGCATTATTGACTTGAAGGATAATTCATCATCTTCAATAAATTATCTTTAATGCAGCCTGTCTGGAAGTAATTTATTCCTTATATTAGTAATTCATTTATCTCTCCTTTTTATATTATCAGGCCATAAGACAATTTTTGAAATATTATAACTTAAATGTGGTTGGGTAAGAAAATTCCTACATTCGAACAACGAATTCTACTTTTTATTTCGGTAGAGCGAAAGTGTTGTAATATGTATGGATAGCGTCGTCAGTGGTTGCGAGGATCACTTTAACTTTTTAAAATCAACACATAATACTCGCCTGAGGTGCTATCTATTCAATGCGCTAAGAAAAGACAAACTCACTTCACTAGTTAAATTTGTGGGAGCTATATTGTTGGATTCTTTAAAAAATTATACACGGTAACGAATGCCCTAAAAGGATCGATTTTTTTTCTCTATAATTTGAGAAGGTGAGCAGTAGGAATTTCCAATTAGGCATTATTCTTGCCCATGTTGAATCTGTGACGTGATGAGAGGAAATACTGATGAAATAAGTGAAAGACATGAGTGAAAATCAGCGAAAAATTCTTACTCGATAAACAAATGAAAAAATCTGTTTGATTCACTTCTCCTTCCTCATCCATTCACTTAAATAAGTGAATCGGACGAAGATAAACGCGTCACAGAAATTCTTGAGCGCTTTTTTCGACATCAAAAATGACAGGACGTGTCCGGATATTAATATTTTATGCAGTTATATACCAATTATTAGCTTTTTCGATTTCTGTCCTTTGCATCTTTTTCCATTAATGGAAATTTTATTTTACATACATATTATTCCAAAATTACAATTGCAAAGAAAATCGCATCGATTCAACGAAAAATCATTCTTGCAATTGCGCATTTAAAAACATCGTCTTTTCAAAATTTTTAAAATTTACTTACATTGATCTTAATAGCTGCAGAAAATTAAATGGAAATAAAATACAATGTAGCTTATGAAAATCAAGTCAGTGCGCAGCATAAATGGTACAAATAATACAAATAATATGAAAATAAATAAAATTAAGTAATACAAAAAATACATATCAGATATTGAAATGGTTTTGCTTCGTTAAGTATAGTAGAGTTAAGGTACTCAAAATCCAAACTTAGATTTTTTAATAACGTGTATTCGAAATAAAAATTTTTGAGCGCTCTTTTTGAACATTGAATGCAGCCGTCTTAGAGCATTTTTTCACATGTTTTAATGAGTGGTTCTGTTGGTAGACTGCTCATTTTTACATTTCATGTTGATTTTTAGTTATTCAGAAATATTTTGACTGCATTTGCTTAGAATACTAATGGAAATTTGTAACCAATATCCATTTGCAAGCGCATGTACTTTTCTGTGCAAAAATGCGGTTGTGTTTTCTTTTCAGAGAAGATCATATTGCCATTGCAGTTTATCTACTTCTATTTGAATATTCTACATATTCTTGAAAAAATCTGTCCGCTTATTCATCCAATAACTGCGAAAGTGGGAAAGCTGAAGCAAAATTTCGAAAATTTGAAGGGTTTAATATATACGCCCACGTATTAAAATATTCGAACCTATGATGGAATTCAAAATCGTTAAAAAAAAAATTTTTTTTTTACTAATATTAGCATTACAGCTTTGTGGCTTTATTCGAATGCCTTCATTATGCTGCTTGCAATAAATGAATCCTTGTTTTCGTTACCAAATTATCGCATAGCGCAGTTGTTTCTCAATACATATTCCAACGCTGCTTCATAGTTTGAAATGTATATGAGCACACGACAGAGATATTAGAGCACTTTGAATCAGAGTAAAGTATAGCAAAGTTTCATATATTTTGGAAGCTGCAAAAGTTGAATATATTAGAGATTTATTAGGTAAGAACAAGTTAGATTTGATGTAAACTATATTAGAGCATACGAAAATAGGAGACATATTAAATTGCAGCGCAATTTATGAAACTTTGGGACGAATAAAGTAAAATGGAGTAGATCATCAAAATTGCGATAAAGTGGCAACATTGAATCGTGAAAAGGTATAACATTTCTTACCGTTCAGTTCACAAGAGTCGTCTTAACCTCATTTATAACGTTCATCCGGTATTTCACCTCTAATCTTCTCTACTATCACTCTGCCCCCTTTTCATGAAAAAAGTTGCCAGCAATGTGGCATAAATTCAATGAAAATATTTTCTTGGCATATTTCATATATTACAAATATGAGATAATGAGAGTTCCAAGGCTGCGATCTTGTTATTCACATCGGCCAGTAATAGCATTGAAGATTAACTCTTTGAGTTGACCGATTGATAGTTTATCTAGATCCATATCCTCAGTGAACGGTGATTCACAAATCGGCTGAAATGAAATCGAATTCGTTTTGGAGTGAAAATGCCTCAATATGTTGCATAAGGCTTCTTTTCAGAGATATATCCACAACAATATGAAGCAAACAAATGCACCGTAAAATTCAACGAAAATAGTTTCATAAAAACAAAGCAATATGAATATCGGAAATGTTTCTCTAAGGATTTACATCCATCTAGCCTACGACTACTAGAGTTTTGTTAAAATTCAGAAATATTAAAATTTTGTGACTCTTTTCCTCTTCTTTAAGATTGCTTCTCAACGATATTCCACAACGGAAATCACCCTTAAACGGGATTTACAAGTCCAGCCGCATGGGTTCTGCCAGAAACTGTCCTTACGCAGACATTTTTTAACAGATTTGCCAAAACAATTCTTGTATAACACTGAGTTATATAGAAACTTACTTCTATTAAAAGCAAATTTCCTTCTCATCGCAGCAATCTGAACTGCTTGGTAGCGTATCATGATTGCATTGATAAGCAAGCGATTATTGAGGTTTTTACCATGTGCCCACCTAACATCGCGCTCAACACAACGCCACACAAAGGAACCCTTAATTCCTATTCATTTGCTTGTTAACTGAAAGAGAAGCTGAAAGAAAACATGACGTTGCAGGCCTCGTCGGTCGGGTCGAAATACTCTTGCAAAAATGAGTGTGCGAGCGCTTCATCGACGGTGATCCGAATAGACGGGTCAAAAGTGAGCATTCTGTCGAGTAAATCAAGTGCCATAGTATCGGCATCCTTATAAAGCTGATGCCATGGTTGTTTCTCATGGTGTGGCATCGACGCCAAATATGATCTCGCCTGAAAGCGTTTTATTAATGAGCCAATGGTCGTTTCTCATTTCTGCTCTATTGTTTAGTAGATTTGTCTGGGTGTTTTTAGTAGCATGATAGTGCTGTCGTGTTTCGCGAGGATTTCATAGTCGATACGATCACTTTCCTGTGACATCAGAAAATCGAAGAAGTTGTCTCGTAATATCAACTTTTCCGCTTATACAACTCCAAAAAGAAAATTGTTCATTTTAACCTACTATTTCCGATAAAAATCGTGAAAATAATGCTGATCGCAGAATCATTTATACTTAACTTTGGGTAATGTTTTTTAGTATATTGTGAAGTGGTGCTGTTCAAGCGAATGGTAAACATACTGTAGAAAAACACTTAAGGCAACAAAATTTGAGTATGAATACATGTCAAAACACATGCCTTCACAACAGAATATTTTTAAAACAACAAGAAATCGAGTAAAGACTGCAGAAATGATAAAACAAAGGAATAGTGATTAGGATGTTGGAAATATAGAAGAGATAATGATGATATCTTAACTGTTGTTGCAATGAACAATAACTACTTCAATTGTCAATATAAGTAATTATAAATAGAATTGTTGAAATTTTGCAAATATTTCGATGAATTTCCAACATGAAGCAATACTGACACTGTTATTGAGAACGCTCTTTAGATCGCTTTCAGTTGGAGAACCAATTGTGGCGAAAATCAACTGCAAATGGTCGACATAATTTCGAGCCGGAAATAGCGGCTTATTGTTGAACATTTCGGCTAGAATACATCCAACCGACCAAACGTCGATTGCTTTCGTGTAACATTTCGAGCTGCACATCACCTCGGGTGCTCGATACCATCTTCAGTTTACACTCATTTAAGTTTAAGCTATTTCATCTTTCCGAAATTGAAATGGAAAATGACAATCAATCGAGTTTAATTTTTAAAATATCCCGCACCAGCAATGATTAGATTTATCAAAAAAGATACTTATCATAAAAATAGAAACTAAATAATTAACCTATGCGTGAGTTTATGAAGCCTTCAAGTGCTATAAAAAACGAAAATTCAACCTAGCTATGTTCACTTCAAAGAAGTTATTCTCCTGTTTAAAGCACTGAGTGAAAAAGTGTTCGAACGATACAACTGCCTGAAGGATATATGAAAAATGGATTCACTTCAATGTAAGAATAAAACTTTCAGATAGAAAATGATATTCGCCTAAGACCAGAATGTTTACTATAGTTGAGAATCATAAAATTTATGAGCAAAGAAAAGAAGAAATAATTCGTCATACCTTGTCGCTACATATTCTGTCAATGAGCCTGAATGATCCTCTTTTGGATCGATCACACGAGCCAAACCGAAATCGCAGATCTAAATATTACAGGAAAAGATAATTGCTTAAAGCAATTCAAAATTCTCATCGAATACACTAGTTGTCTGAGCAGAAACTTTCTGAAAACAACGTATTTATTGATGGCTCCTTATAAGTATAAGTCCCTTCATGAACGTTTACACCTCTCCTCGATAGATCTTATGTTCTATTATGTCATATTTTCTTTACTTTCCTCATTTTATTGCCTATTTACACTTCCATTCACCAACTTAAGAAATATCAAAATCTCATAGAATGTACGTGGCATTAACTGTTCCATTTGCAAATGAATTAAAGGAAAAACTGAAAACAATCCTAAGAGAAATGCGTATCACTTAAACGCTCTGTTATGAGAATAAGTTTTATTTAAATAATTAAATAAATAGAGAAACAAAATGGGGAAAACGAAGAAATTCCAATGCCAACAACAGTTTACTTACAATTGTTGAAAATTTCATAAAATCTGTGCATTAAGAAAATCTTATCATCATTCAATGCAGCGACCTAAATCCTCAGGACCTTTGCAATCTTGCATGCGTTTCCTTCCGAATAGTCGTTGAAAGAATGAGAATGAGCTAATTTAGGAGGCAACGATTTCATCGACTACAACGACTTATCAAAGCTCGAGAAATAAATAAAATAATCTTTTTCTTACGGAAAGTTATTTGATTAGATTAAGTTGAAATAAAATAGGAAAGCAATTCACCTTCAAATCGCATGAGTCGTTGACAAGCAAATTAGAAGGCTTCAAATCTCGATGCACAACGTTGGCTGAATGAATATATTTGAGACCTCGAAGAATCTGATAAAGAAAGAAGCAAATATGTTCTCTTGAGAGATGTTGTCCTCTGAGGCCACGAAGGACTTTATGTAAATCTGTTTGCATAAACTCTTGTACAATATATCTGAAAAATTTGAATCATCAACTTAATTCTGCAAATAATAATGAACGTTTATTCTCACAAACATTTACGAAACAGCTCGAAAGTTGAAAGTTTTTCGTTAATTGCACCTCTCCCCCTCCCCTTTCTCCTTATAACTTCGCAGCTCCCCTCGGTGATCGCAAACACTGTCCTAGATAGCAAACAACTCATCAGAGGTCTCTAAGCCAGAAAATTTTTGATCAGTATAATTTCTTTTCACAATAAGTAATGAATTGTTTGTAAACACTGTAAAGAACTTGCATTTTGCAGATGTGCAAAACTGCAATAAATGAAATTTGAAAAGCTGAAATCAAACATACACAGTGTTCATTCGTTCAATACTCGTCGGTCGAAGAATCTCAACAATGCTTATTATCTGAAAAGGAAATAGCAATTGAGTCAAATTTTTCAGTGAATAGCTTCGGAAGAAGTCAGCTAAAGTAGTAGGCTTTCTCCTTCCAAATCTTTATATGCTCCTTGCATTGAAAAAGCAGTTCTTTTAAATTCTACAGAACATAATCTCCCTCCTGATACTTCATCTCTGAAAGTGAAAGAAAAGCACGAGAGTGAAACCTCCCTAAAATTTGATTCTGGTTCAGAGAATCCAGCTTGCAGAGAATGCGGGGGAGGGGGGCCGAGTGGGGAAGAGGGAAAGTGAAAGCTTGCTTCCTGAGCGCAGCACATTTTATCCACAATATCTCTTTGAGAAAATTTCCAAGCATTCGAATGAAAAAAATGCGGTGTCTAATTCAATCTTCTACTTTTCCTCGCTTTTTATTTGTGTGGATGATCAGCCTAGAATGCAAACCCTTCATTTGTATTACCCATCATCCATATTTTTCTTATAAATAAAGAATTCCTTAGAAAATTTATGAAAAGATACATGAAAACGAATCTTTTGCGAACATACATTTTCATGTTTCATTCTTGAAAGAATTCGTATTTCGCGCAAAGTTCGCTGGCACGATATTGAATGAGAGAAAGGAGTCATTCTTTTGATTGCGACACGCTGTTGAGTTTGTGTATCCACTGCGGAGCTAAAACGTCAGCAAAAGCACTTCGCTAGATTGTACAAGATCCTTGGCGAGTTTAACCCGAAGATGCTCTTATAATAATGGTGCTACTGATCTAATCTTATGAACACCTAACCCGATTTTATGATGCCCAATAGGAGTCTTATAAATGAAGTTTTGATATTTGGACCTCTTCTGCAATAACAAACAACGAGCATGAGATATCGTATAAATCACAATCGATGCCGCGTTCAATTTTTGAACTCTTTTAAATTCATTCAATAAACGAATAATTTCCCATAATCACACTGAAAATGAGCTGATTGATTATGGATTACTTACACCGACCCACTGTTTACAAGAGTATCAACTTATTATTCCACTAAAATATTAATCAGTAGCAAATATCAATCCAGAATTCCATAGTGTCGAATTTGGCTATGAGAGCACACTGATCACCTCGAATGAAATGATATTTAAGACGACATATATTGAAAGATATCATTTAAAAAACAATAAAAGAGAATGTTAACAGATGAAAAATGCGATGTTCCCCAGAAATAGAAAAAATGCATTGCACTCACACAACCATCCCATATGATCCTTCGCCAATAAACGATAAATTTTTATATCGTAGTGGTACTTCGAATGATTTCCCATTCACTTCCACACGAGTAATATCTGTACCACCTTTCGCCTCAGCCATCTCTGATAAATATGCGAGTTATAGGTGAAAGCTAAACTCCGTCATATGTATTTTCGGCACTATAGTTTAGACGATGCAATACAATATTTGTGCAAAAATATACTTCGATGGTAAAACATATGATATACAAACTCAATTTGTACTTCGAAAAATCACAATGTATTGCGGCCATATAATTAAATTTCAGTAAATTAATGCCAACTGAGCGAATTCCAATGAGTGTTTCTAGTAACAGCTGATAGGGTAACCGGAAAATTTATTTCATTTTATATGATACCTTCATAAAATGCTTTCTCTTACATACATAATATAAACCACTTTCGCGCTTATCTGATCTCTATTAGCGCTGTGGTCGTTCCGGCAATGCGCATTGCACTACCCATCTACCAAATGCACATGTAATCATAGTTCAAAAATTTATGTGCTGTAATAAAATCGCATTTTTGATGAAAACAACCCATAGTATTGAAATCGATGAGTAAATTGATAGACTAATGCCATTATTCTCGAATAGATACAGAAATGTTCAAGCCGAAAATTCTTCATCTTTTAGGAAATTCAGAAATATTTGCGAGAATTTTTAGGAAAAAAACGTTTACGAAAAAGTGGGGAAACGCGCCAGCCTGGAAAATCT
Source organism: Baylisascaris procyonis (assembly GCA_037389465.1). Lineage (NCBI taxonomy): Eukaryota > Metazoa > Nematoda > Chromadorea > Rhabditida > Ascarididae > Baylisascaris > Baylisascaris procyonis. Next base: position 777,964 of record JAZARR010000154.1, on the reverse strand, counting down.
ATAAAATACGAACAGTTTGTGGATTTATGAGGAAAACATGCAAACCCCAACATGATTTGATATATATCCATATACTCTCATTGAAGCAAAGAATTGATGATCTAGCATGACCGAATTACGGCAAATAACACTCCCAACGTATTTCAGCATGATGTTTTGCAATGGCGAAGGATTAAAAGCACTCATTACTGCATTGCAAACACTCCACACCAGTGATTCTTATAACGCTAATTGTAGGGTAAAAATATATCAGAACTCTGATTTCTTTTAAGAAATTCCTTGATAGTGAGAGAGTTTGGAAAGCATCCTGTTGATTTCTAGTTCAGGCAAGAATTTGAAGCAAAGTATGAGTTCATACAGTGATGAAACATTTGCAGTAGACTTGAAGATTTTCAGAAATTTATATATAAAACAAACACAAGAAATCATCGCATCTAGGTGGGTGACAGTTCCCTCATAGATCGAACAGTTTCGCCTTTATTCATCTGATTGCACTAATAAAAGAAAAACAACGATATAAACAAAAATGAGCTAGATTTTACGTGTGGCCGATGGAAGAACAAGTATGCTTGAGGATTAACTTTATACTGAAAAAATTGTTTCTCTCACAAACTGGTTTCAACAATTCAGAATTTATTTTATTTGACTTTCGTAATATGAATGTTTTTGAATAATTGCAATTTATTGCATAAGTTATTTCCACTTCAAAGTTATTTCGATGGACCTAAAGTCGTGTTCATTTCTTCTATTCTTTCCTCTCAAACTGTCCAAAAATTCCCTATGCATCTTTATAGTATCATATTTTAGAATCGAAAATATAATCGAAATCACCACTCATATAAGATAATTGGTTTAAAATGTTTTGTGTTGTGATGAATGAGTGGCTTAAAACTTCTATGAAACAAGGTTCAATGCGGCTGTGTTGTTTATAATGGTAACTGCGATATATTTGTTTCAGAATTAACTCGAAAATACCCATCTGCATAATGTGCTCAAATGCATTTAAAGCCTGTTTACATTAGCAATCTTATTAGTGATTACAACATCCGCTTATAATGTGAAGTTGATGCTGAATATGATGACATTTGCGCCACTAAATAAAACATTGACTTTGAAAATCGCCCTTTTATCGAATAAAATTCAGCGAATCACTGATAAGTACGCTAGTGAAGCATTAAGAATGCTGAGGTGAAGCCGTCAAATTTAAATGCATAGCTTAGGATGCAAATTTTTGAGCTTATCTATTAAAGTGGCCGTAAAGGTTTCAGCTTCACTATACTTCCGGTTTTAATGAGATAACTTCACATGAATCAGCGCATTAGGTGAACAACGATTTGCGCATACCGCTTCAGCGCTTGTATATGCCTAATGCACTATTAAACATTGAGTGTGAGGAAATTTATTGACTGAGTCGCTTCGATTGATTTCAATTACTCTTCTGAACGAATATCGAAAATTTTGTTTAATGTTTAAATGAAACGTTGAAAAAAAAAACAATTTCTCGAATATAAACTACAGCAATGCAGCAAACAACTGCACTTTAGAATGAAATTTGAAGATAAGCACTGAAAAAGCAATTGTACTTCATCCATTATCAAATGATTCGATTAGTTTATTTTTTTTAATCCGAACTTATTAAAAAAATACTTCAATATTTTTGTGTACAAAGAGAATCTTTTAGTGGAAATTTTTCAGTAGTTAAAATAATAAATTATTTATGATGAATTAAATGGAGTATGAAAGGATATTGCTATGAAACGAAGGGTATTACGGAAGTCGACAAAAATCACGATTTCAAATGAGCGAGACTTGACTAAGCGGGATAGAAAGATGTAAGGAGTGAAGATAGCGATGGTAAACATAACGAAAATCCATACCGGTTGTTCAGCACTTCCACTCTGCTTTTATTTGCAGTCATTCGACAACACTTCAACATCAACTCAACCGATAAGAGAAACAAAAAGAGCAGCATGCTGCAGAAGTTAAAACAAAATATATTTTGCAACTGCGTTAATTATGTTGAATAACTTAAAGATTTGTTTAAAATTTGCACAACGTTTGCAACAATTCGAATATTTCGTTTTTCCAATCGTTCACATGAATCTCAAATTTTCAGCATACCTAATAAACGTTTTAATTTGCCTGAAACATCTCTAATTCTATGAATTCAACTTACGAGCATTCCACAAGTATGAACGTTCAATGCGTTAGTCAACACTATGGATCATCTAATCAAAAGCTTTTACGGATGTTACAGTTGTCTCCGTATAATGCCAATATTTGAAAAACACTTCCACTTGACACATTCAAATTATAAACAAATCAACTCATGAACATTTTCTTGGAATGAATTATTCTGGTAAGTGGAGATATTCTTTTACTAGTAGAAATGGTAATTAATGTTATAAAAATTTCCAGATTTTGAAGATCATCGATAAAGCAATGGCTTCAATTATTTGGACAATCGATAAAGATGTCAGAAAAGAGAAGAGGAAGAGCGCAACGTTAGGCACTCTGTGAATGCACATCAAAGCGATGATGAATCTTTAACAACATAAACATTTATCTGCACACATCGACCAATATCAACGATTTCAACGAGGCGCTAAAAGCAAAACAATATGCATGATCCGCTTGGTAATTTTTGATGGCGTTGCGAAGATTTCAGCTTTTCCGACTCGACATCTCTTCGTCAATATTAATTCTTATTACAATCTTCTCAACCGAATATTGCAAAAATAGTTTATTCAGAAAAAGTTACTCAGAAAAAGCACCAAGAGGCATGCAAATTGAAAGTACGGATATAAAAAATCAAGTCAAAACTTTGCACATGTACTGTGTACGTCTAGCATGATTTCCTAATGATGCAGACACATCCGAACGGCGATGCACAGGTGCAGGGGGTGGGGGAGGAGCATGTGGCACCGTCTTCGAACATATAGCCATATCGGATGGCAACCGCTCAAGCTTGCAGCTGGCGTCAATGTCCTTCTGAATAAATTCACGAATGCTTTTTCATTCAGCCTCATTGGGTTCACTATGAGTATAAAAATAAGCCTTCGAAAAAAGTAACATTCGTTGCGGAAATAGGTTTGCAGCATTAAACTAAGAAACGTTTTGGCATCTACCACTAGTAATAAAAGGTAAAGAAATGCCTTGTTGTGATATGAGCAGAAAGGCATTGAGATGAGCTTTAAAAGCCTTTCTAGAACCAATTATGCCTTGTGTTTAGAAAAAGGCTCTCAAATTCGAGATCATACAGTGCATCTTTTCAAAAACTGCCCATTTCCTCAAAAAAGCCGTTATATATACGAGATCGCTGTGCCAATTCAAGCTACACTGATTCGTCATCTTGCTTTACGAAATCATTCCTTTCCTTCTCGAAAGCTGCAACTTAAGATGGACAGCTAATGAGTGGAAAAAAAGAAATGCAAATTTTTGTCTAATAGCATAAAACTGAGCACTTATCTCCCTAGATATCTACTTAAGAGACAACCTAAATTCAACCTGCCGGATCGTCTCAAAATTGGACTCATCTACTCAAATGATATAGAAAAAAACGACCCTTGCTAAAAAGACGTTTCCTGTGAGACCCACTGCCACCTGGAAAGCCTACATGCGGCCAGGGAAAGACATATAAGTTACAGCTCTTTACATGAGGACAAGGTGCGATTGGAGGTAAAATACCAAAGAAGTGTGGTATTTAAATTCGTGTACTGAATTTTTATTCCAAAAAAAAATTTTTTTTGGACTCATCTGGACGCTAAACGCCTAATATGTCTTTAATATAGCCATATATCAGTCATATGTCGAATGAAAAGTAAATGAAAATTTCGGTTGCTCACTTTTAAGGTATTTGTTAGAGTTTGCATCTTCTTTACACCTGAAATTTATGAAAATCAGCTAGCGTGCACTTTTTAAAAGTATATCCTTAAAAAATTCAACTAAACATGTAGGCCATAAAAATATGCTCGAATCTGTTACAGTCATTTCAGCACGAGATTATACATTCCTAAGATATAAAACTTACTTTTTTACATTTCTCTTCTGATGCAGTAAAAAGTTTCCTCAATCTGCAGTTCTTCAGTAGTAGTGTGTTTGATCCGGCATTCAGCACTGGTTCACAACATTCATAACCACATTTTTCATAAAACGTTCGCTTATCCTCTGTTGACAAATAACACTGAAAAGTTACATTATTTATATGTAACTGTAAAACTGTAATATTAATTTTCAATAAAATCAACATCTCTCCTATCCTCTTTTAGTCATCAAAAAGAGCATTTTTTTAAAGATATTGATAAGCAAGAACAAAGAATGATTAAATTATAACGCTTTGCTTCAAAAAGATCGCATTTCTGCTTTTTAGAAGGGAAATTTCGCGAAAAAATAACATCTCAATAAATCATCAAGTTAAGGAATTAAAAGAAAGTAATTGAATAAACACATTCTGGATGAGAGTACAACGCAATAGCATAAACACTTAAGCTATGCAAAACGATTCACTACAGACAAATTAACTATCGACGAGTTTTTATGCATGAATTTTACCCTAAAAGTCGGGGGGGGGGGTAACTACCCTAAAAATCGACTTAAGGAAAATAGGCTGTATATATACGCATACACATTACCATATATAAACAAAAGAGCTCAAGAAAAAACTTATATCAGTAGATCTCTCCATGAATTTCAGGTTTTCACTCACTGTTCGGTTGCGTCTGTCTGTCTCTCCGCATTTTTGATAGTTTCCCTCAGGAAATACTCAAGTTAAAATTATAAAATTTGATGTTTACAATGCACACTATAGTTTCATTTCCAATACCAATTTTCAATGAGATTTATCCTATTTAAAAAAGTTCACAAACGATTAGAAGTATATAAAAACCTGCGTCTGTTTTATGTCACTTAAGCAGCAGAAAATGATCCTTTTTTAAAAGATTTTTACAATGGTCGGATCTTTCAGAATATCGCAAAACGACGATCTCCTTTACCATTCAATATGCTTTATCATTCGCATCAGCTTATGAAAATGGTGGCACTTGTTTTTTATTGACAAAATTTAAAAACGCTTCATTTCACTTTTACTGAAATAAATTTGCATATTCCTCTTGAATTCAAAATTTTTTCTAATATTTGGCTATTGATATGGCTATGAAACGAACTAGATGCCCTTCATTTTCAGATACCTAAGAAAATTTAGTGCATTCGTATAAAATAGACCGATAAGATATCATAATACCATACCAAAATACCGTATAAAATATAGTATAAAACAGATAATACTTTCGTGACGATAAACGTTACAAAAGTAATACCATAGAAGTAGATAAATATAAGGAAAAAAACTGACAAGGCATAAATAAAACAAAATTATAATAATTTAAATAAAATGAACCTTACTGAAGCCATGTTTCTTAGCTGCACGCTCAATACCACACATAATTATGCGACCAAATCCTCGTCCACGCATACTCGCATTCACAATAACTGATTCAATCCAACATCCATTCTCATCATTAAGCAGCGGGCATAGTCTTGCATGACCCACTACCCTTCCGTTGAGCCGTTCGATCAGAACGAATGACATCGGAGGTTCAGCGTTCATCGACTTTGACAGACTGTTCTCTCTAGAAGCTTCGCTACGAGGCCATTCCTGCAATATTGCTTTATTCAAGCCTTTCTATCATCGACTGAATGACACTAACGAAAAGATTTCTTCCCTTTGTTTAACATAAAATTCTTACACTTTCATCACACTCATTATACAACCTGCATTCTTTGGCATTAGTTTATATACATGCCTTAATCATTGTCGTCTTCGTTCATATATTTCATGCATTAGACTATTATGTTGCATACGTGCTGACGCACTGCAAAAGCGTACACGAAGATAAATGCCATCCATATCTTTGGTATGGTGCGGGGTCCCAATTTGCTTACAGGAACCAGAAGGGGACATATTCCTCGAATTTTCTCCCTCGGTGATTTTGCGAGCTCGTCGACCGAAGTCTCCACTCCTAATGCCCATATCCCTTGCGTTGGAACTGTTCGGCTTTACCCACATTCCGGGTGGAAGTAATCTCCTGCAATACATTACTGCTGTTGTCCCTATGAGATTGCCACCAAGCAAGTTTATAATATTACGAGACATATTCCTTCTAGGTTCCGTCGCTTTATTACAACAGAATATAATTTACAGCGATGATTTTGTTGTGATGAACGACTGCGCTGCGACTCCTCTCTTGCATGATCTTGTGGGAATGACGGCGCAATGACTCCATTTGCACGCATCGACCTTAGTGATATCTGTTCTTCTCTGCCCTATCAAATTGCCCTTTCCTCTGCTTGAATGGCTGCGTGTTTCAAACCCATTTGCCTTTGTGTACGTTGTACTCAGTAATTTTGATGGCTTTTCGCATTTCTATTTAATCAGCCATTCGCCACACTCCACTCGTCGACTCCTCCCGTCTTGTACACCGCAGCGGCGTAACATATTTAGTTGATAATGAACAGGACTGTTGGCTGCTTGATGGATGCAGCAATAGAACCATAACAATAAACTCCGACAACTATCTCTGTTTCCCTCACAGTTTGCAGTGAATCCGTTTTTTTCACAAAGAGTTACCGTTCTTTTCTGTTTTCTTAATGATTTCTCCTTATTTTGCAAATGTTTCTGAGATGCTTCAATAAGGTGAAATTCTAAAACTCAAAATTCTTCTGATATTGCCAATTTTTCACAATTCGTTCGCTTGCCCATCAAATGAGTATCCTCATTTAACACTGAGTTCGTGACAACAATTCCCCACTTCATCGGTAAAATGTATATCCTCCCTCCCCCCCTCCCCCTCCCCCACATTTCTTCCATTCCTCTCAACACTCTCTTTACCGAACTGTTTACTTTATCGCGAAAATTGTAATACATTGTAATTGTTAATTATCCTTTTAAATGGAAGATTCATTAATAAGTAATATTTATAAAAGTGATTTAATTTAATTGCGATAGGGTAAAAGAAAGAGATAAATTAATCGCAACTGCAAAACGACATTCCCCATCCTACGAGAAGATTGATATTTAAGAGACAATTATGCACGGAAATTTTTATTAAAATTTTTATTATATTCAAATATATAATTATTTCTTTGTTTTATTTTTCATTAGAGAGCATTTACGTAAACGACGGTAATTATAATGTGAAGTGCCTAGAAAATGTAAATATACTAAAATGTTTCATATATTGTACGAATACAAAAAAAAAAAGCATTGCGTGTTTAGCACTAATCGTTATGTTTAAATGCATAATCAATAGGATTCATGACAATAAAGATCGACAATGGAGATAACTTGAGAGAAATTACAGCCATAACTTTACGATATTTTTTAAATGTTACAATATTGTATCGATCAATTAGTCCCATCTAATGTTTCAACTAAAATAATTAAAGTCGTCGGAAAAAAAAGTAACTTTTTGTTGATTTTTTATTTTATTCGTTTCACCTTATTTCTTTATGAGTTTGAATGATTGATTGGTCACATCTTTGCATTCACTGCTAAATATTTTATATTATATAATTACAGTTACCAACAATAAGTGATAATGTTTTTCTAATAAAAGCTTGATTTTACAACAAAAAGTTCGCAGTGTCCATATATTATTATGCGAGTAATACATCAACGAGCGAATTATCTCTAATATTCCCCAAGTAATATATCAATTCGTCTCTAATATGAGTAAAAACACTTATTTCGCAAACGCATGATTGAATAGATGAAATAGCATAACAGTTTTTTCGTTATGACCATGTAGGTTTAATTACCCAAGTTTGAGTGTGGTGTGCTCTGATTATAGCTTCAAAGAGCCGGAACGTCAGCATAATTTATTATTCCATCTCTAATCGACGCATTATATGGTCATAACCAAAAAAAACTATTATAATGTTACAGAATATTTACGCATCTAAGGCATTTTCATGATCACGTCATATCGTACCGTTTAGTTATATATACTTCACTTATACACCTTGAAAAACATATTATACTTTTTGAATATATTGCGTATTTTCAGTGGGATTTCGAGAGAAGCCACCAAGACTTCATCTATCAAAAAATAGGCTCATAAATCTGAGTCCAATTCAACTCGCTATTAGCTGTGATTGTCCGAAATTCGACTATTCTGACAGAAATGTTTTCGTGTACTGCAGTTTACTGATGTTATAAAACGAAACAATAGATGAAATTTTAAGCGCTCCCAAATGATGAAAATTTCGAGCAATTGCGATGATTTCACTAACATATAATGTATATACAAACGCAAAATTCGCCCTAAAGCATACTAGCAATGACTCAAAAACGTCTATAGAAATAATAATTAAATTAAAAAGAATCAATACATTCGGATACGTGCTTTTCTTGTTTATGTAACATCTGTTAAGATGGCCAAGCAGCCGTAATGTCCAAACGGTACATTCAGGATGGCCTAAGGTTCTCTGAATTCGCAAAAGCAGTGCGCATGCATGCTTGCTGCTTTATTTTTGGCATATTTGCATCGTTTTTCATGTAGAGTGCAGCAATGATTTGTTATGAAGCAGGTATGAACTAAACTTTGATTTATAAAATTTTGCACTTTTCCGAGTGCATTTTTTCAACAATAAATTAATTGAAAACAAGTTGTTAGTCAAAAATAAAAACAATTTTTTGACTTTAAAAAACAAAACTTTTCACTCTAACAAACAATCATAAAATATACTTGATTCAAAAGTGCGATGACATGTTCGCATAAATCCTTCCTTTCCACCAACGGAATGAGGAGATACTCGTCGTTCTGCATAGCTGTCTCAGCTCCAACTTGTTGACCGCCTTCGTTGGCAGCACCATCCAGTCGTTGTGGAAACAAATCGAGATGATGACTTGTAGGTTATGACTGAAGAGGAGAAACACTATAATATTCAGAGCGGATCAAATGACAGAAAAAAGATCAAACGTAATCACTCGTCAAACATCTATGCTCCATTTACGCTTATTCGAGAGTAATATGTTGTAGAGAATTTACCACCTCTACGGAAATTGTATGAGTGGTGGAGCTACATCGAATTATCAAGCGCAAAAAAGTGAGGTAGCAGGAAACACCGATTACATATTACGATTATCATTTTATAATGAAATGATATCGAGGAAAAGAGGTGAACTCATCACTGAGTCCGATATTCGATCTGATATCCACACCGAAGTTTGTAAATTTTGGCTGAAAACTATTTCTTATCAGTGAGTCTTCCTTATACGCTTGGATAAATTTATTCAACGAAAGCACATTACAGCAACGTCGTATCTCTGCATAATACGTTTATTTTTGTCTGTTGAATAATAATATCAACAATGGAGTCACTTCAGTTGGAGTCACGACATTCAATGCGTACAATGTTATATCATAGGATGACCTCATACAGTATACCTAACGCTCATCCACCAAATTCAAAGGCACCCATGGACATTTAAAGGCTATCAAAAAATTTGCATATGTTTTTTTTCGGTTAACGAAAAATGTATGAGCGATCAGATTAGTTTAAAACATGAAAACATTATTTTGCACGTTTACCTTCAATCGGTAATTTATGAAATTGGTTGATCCGGTGAAATTTGATAGAATATGCAAATGCTATTTGCATATGCTAATTCAGTTGGCTAATAATTCAGTGGACGATCATTCGTTGAAATGCGGAAGACACCAAACAGATGGAAGGAAGAACCTTGGGCGTTAATAAAAGACTGGTAGGGATCCGTCGAAAATGATGGACCAATGAGCGAATGGCCGCTTAGTTGACATCATTCTAGGAGACATGACAACTTATTTGCACATTTTGGGTTATCGGTTGATGGGCAGGTGATTTAGTCAATGATGGCTGGGTAGTCTCATCAAAGACTCAAATTCACCTGATTGGATGCCGGTTCACCCACACGTCCCAAGGAAGTTGTTGATGGGCATCGGGATTGCCCTCCTGTCCTGACTTTGTCCTTACTCGTTACATCACCTTTCGTTACGCAATTTCACCCTCCCCTCCCCCTTCCCATCATATTTGCGTTTTTTAATCACAAAGCGAAGCATGAATACGGTGATTACCGTTAGCCTCGTCAGAGAAAAACACATAAATTGTCGCTTTAGATTTTTATTCAACGAGATCGTATTCGATTCGTGGTTGTTCCGCCTATTTGTTGCAGCTCACAACTGACCTCTATGCAAAATTCACAGTATGGTGGATCACTATGTGAAGGAAAGAGAGATATTAGCCACATACCCCGAACTACAAATCCCTTCGCAACTAACCAATACACAGCAGATTGAAACTATCCTCAAAACATTTGGAACCTTTATATAAAATGACCAATCGAACAGTCCCACCTGCAAAACATTGACCTCAGAATATTACTTTTATAGGTACCCTAAAGGAAGAGACAATCCCACACACAATTTCAACAATATACTTCATCCTCGTTCCATTTGTTCAAAAGATGCGCCTGCAACGACGATCCCCAACCTAAACCACATCCTCCGATTGCCCTTGTCCATCCCGATTATCACAAAATTCGTCGTATAAACAGAATCTTTGCGGGAGCAAACAAATTAACTGTTACAGCGCAAAATTTATTTCAAGTTCTCTATGAGGTTATTTCGCCATCTTATTGAAAATGCTGGTGAAAGTTTATCCCTTTTCAAATATATTCCACACTTAGCATCTCTCGTGCCCTCACTTTTTATCTACACGTTCACGAACGATATAACTTAGAGGATGTGTCTACGAACGGTTTAACTCAAATATGACTACGATATTTCTGAAAGGGGACGAATGTGTTGTGCGCAACAAGGCATAACCTCGTGGTCTAAGTATCAGAGGCGACGGTATTGAAGTTCTCATGAGAGATGTGGGGTTGAGGTGTCGAGAACGAAGTTTCATCGGTTTGAATGTCAACTAATGCGAAAATACATCCATTGTACAATTTGCCTTTCATGCAAAATCCGCTGACGGAAATAGTCAATAACGATATAGCGGATGTCCCACTTCACTGTGATATCGGAACGTCACATCGGTCGGGTTGTTCCGTTTCGACAGAACGTTTGCGAATCCTTAACGTCCATTATATGAATACGCCTTATCGTAATTAACAAACCGTGCACCAGTGCTTAGATTCGTGTTTCGTATTTCAGTGCATATAAACTCCGAAAAAAGAAAACCGCTGAGTTCCGGCTTTTTTCGCTGTTCTGTTGCATATCAAGCAGACTATTTGCGTGTTTTCATTGTATGTCTTCAGCAAGAACGGATTTCCCATCTTGAGTTGGAATTAAAATTGGAGCCATTGGTTTGTAATTTCCTCGGTTCTATGATGGTATTTGTCATTTCCGCTCTGTATTGATTCTCTCTTCTTTCATTTATCTTTGATTATTTAAACTCGTATTTTTTAATCGTTCTGCTCGCATTTAAACTCTATTATTATGCCGTTCTGACTTTATATTTATTGCTGTGGTAATGACTAAACAAACAGTGTTACTTGCGTTCTAGGTGGCAAAGGGAGGTGGAGAGGGATAGAGAGGACGATCGCAATTGAGCTGAAGCGATTACATTTGTGGAATAGCTAAAGCGTTTTGTCCATTGCACTGCGTTATTTCCTGCATGATGTCATGGAATAATGCTAGTGATCATTCCACTCTATGAAGACCTGTCATTACGCATGTTTTCATATATGACAGGCCTTTCATGCGCTTTTGTATTTCTGTCTTGCAGGAGTACGCTATTGATGCTTCATATTTGTGTGCATGTCTGCATATGTCTGTGTCTGTCTGCCCCACCCCTGCCTGTCAGACCTGTAGTTTCAACTTGGCAGCTATTGATGCCACGAAATTTGATGAATTCATCGTACGCTATAAGACTCGCTTTCAGTGTCGAATTTTACGCCCGTCCAATAATTTCCAAAGGTCTTATTAAGGTGTTTAAAATTCCGATCAATCAATTCAACGTCGATCAACTCACACAAAAAGCAGATCACTTGGGAAAGGGTTGATGAGAGCGACTGGGCTGATCAGTAAATGAACACATTTTTCTGGATATTCTGTTTTTTACTAACAACTTGTGAAAGTGATTGATCAGATTGGCGGAAATGAAGAATGCGGATAGTGCATCATCACTGATGTTGTTCTCCCTTGATTTTCTTCACGTTCTTCATATACCATGTTCTTCCTTAGTACATGCACCGGTGTTTGCTGATTTGTAGCATATATTGGAGCCAATTTAATTGAGTAATATTTTCAGATATTATGCAAAAATTAGTCCGCTTTCCAGTCGATCATATAAGAATTTCCGCTTTCGCATGCGACATCTCCGTGCACTACCTCGATTATTCGTCTTTCAATGGATTTATTCTTGGTTTTATGAGGCATTCCAAATGTAACCAAAAAGACGCCTCTACCTCCTCTCGTCTACAAGATATTATTATTGCTGATGTACGCTTCAATTCGATTGCAAGTTTCTCGGTATGCGTTTTACAAATTTTATGACTCCCCTAGTTTACATTGTTCGTTTTTTTCCCCATATAGGTCCACATTCAATTCAAAAAACTATAAACGAGAAAATAGTGATTGAATGAATATAAATTGAAATAAATAATTACAACGTTTTTTTTGGTAAAACCCAAATTTCATCTCATAAGAATTCTTTTTTTTTGCTTTAAGTTTTATTTTAAGTAAAGGAATTCAGTTTTAAATAATGAAAATCTTTTTTTGCAAATCTTTAGTTCGGTTGGTTTCAGATGTTAGGTTCACGTCACATCAAGTATAGTATAACATGAATTGGTGCTCTAATTAATGTGTCACTGAGTTGTTTTGAGTGCTTTAATCAGTCTCATTGATATGCCGTCTTCAGTAATGAAAGTCGACACCTCATACCCTGCACATATTAGCTGAACTGAAATGAATAGGCAGCTGACTTTTACAGTAATAAGATTTCCTGGTCAAAACCGATTATCGGTTTATTTGAGAGTTCCACAAGAGAAAATTGTAGATTTTGAAGCATTGATTGTGTTTTATAAGGTATTTTTGAGTTTCTCATTATCGTTTGAAGTTCCCAACAGTTTGCGTTGGATTTAATTTAGTTTGATGGATACGACGAATGTTTCTCAATTGTAATAGAAAGTAATGAAATTCTCGATGCGTCTTATAAATTGGCAAAGGAGAGCGGACTCATATGGAATGATGACAAGGAGATCATATCAAGTGTGAAGACGAATCAAAAAAACAAGTTAGCTTTTGCAGTTTCGAGCATTAGAAGAAATAAACAAATTTTCTATATTCGATACAAATGAGATCATTTTTGAGTGGGTGATCCTCGTTCTAATCGATAAGCTTATCACGCTTTCCATCTGTCTGGAGTTGTTGGAGTGCATAGATTCTTACCATGAATAGCCTGTTGGAAATTTTTCAAGCCCAAAAATGCAGGAGAAGAGGGGGATGGGGCAACCTTTGAGACGTATTATGTACCCCTGATACGATTTGCCTGCTGAGAGTCTTTCTTTCCTTTAGTGCGTTATATGCCGTTTAAATTTTTTTTTGTTCTTGCTGGAGACTATTTTTGGGCTCCTCACAACAAGTGAAACATCTCCAACTGTGTTTGTCATGATGTATATTGACGTGCAAATATGTGCATGCGTTGCACTTATTACCTATACAGATGCATGCATGAACACCCAAATACATGCACATATATGTTTGCAGATATATCGTTGTACACGCATAGATATTTATATATACAGATGCATAAGTATTCGCCGTTATATGTAAGCACATGTGCGTAACAGTCCCACGTGAAGAATTTCTGCCTAGGTGGGAGAAGCAAGATGCATAAATGGAAAAAAATCCCAGGGCTTACATAAGCGAAATGTTTTGGTTCCTTGCCTGTTCTATCTTTTATTGAGATAAATCCGATTGATACGATTTCCCATTGCTCCTTTCTTGTTACACCAAACAGTATTAAACAGCTTGACGCACATAGAAGACCTTATTTTTGACACTGAAATTACTGAAATTATTATTTTAATTGCTGAAAATATTCAATTAAAAAATTTCAGCCAGCTAATTATCTACTTTTCGGATGTAATAGCAGGAGGGGAATTCAAACAACTCATGATGGACGACATTCGTAAAGCATTTTCCCGTATGCGTGAAAGGCAACTCGATACAGATACGGAAAGTGAAAAACAAGGTTTGCCCATAGCGCCCTCACTTTGTGTTTCATATTGTTTCTGCTACTGTTTTTTTATGTCTGTGATACATTACCCTACCCTTTTTATCCCAGGGTGATTATTTTCAGTGTATAAAATGGCTGCTTTTGGTGTCCGCATATACATGCGTCTTTTAGGAGGGCTGACTTGGAATGTCCATTGAACGGGGAGGGTGGAGAAAAGAGCGAAAAAAAGAAGAGAGCTGAAATCCGCATTATAACAAAAGATTGAATTTTTATATATCGCGGTCTGTTGGAATGGACGAGTTCGTTCCTCCCAAAGTCTTACCTGTGAGCATCATTCGCTGTTTTTGTTAGTGAATTTTACCTTTGTGCTCAACTGTTGACGTATTGGCTAAATCTGTAAAATGATCCTTTATATTTTTTCATTTATAAGGTCTACAGGATAGAATCTATGGAATGTTTCGCGACAAATTCAGTTCAGTCGAAGACCATTGTTTAATTTAATACACCTATTTTGACTTAGAACTCGGTGTGCGGTATTTCAGTGCCAAGTGGGATTCACGTTTTCGCATGCTCAACGCCAAAGTGCGTGGGCACTGCAGCTACTTTGTTGGACGCAGACGATCAAACACCCATCAACACAAACGAGAGTCTGAGCACAGAGGAGGTCAAACTCGAGCCTGAAACGCATAGTGATGGGCAGGTTAGTTTTAAATCATCATTTTCTTTCTTGTACGAATTGTCGCATCTTTTATGCAGCATTGTCCACCACGTTGTATGCATGATTTATCAGCAGGAAGGAAGTATGTTTAAAAAACATTTCCTTTGAAAGAAAGTGTTTTCATAAATGCCCAAGTGTGGAACGATGAGGCAAGATACTATCCTATTAAAATAACTTATTACGCGAGAGGTGTAGACCAGTTAATGAGTTTTCTGTTTTTGAAAATAAATGGAAATTCGTGCCGGAGAGGTTGGCGCGATTGGTAGTTTTTATATTTCCACCATCCGATTGCCTGAGAGCTTGACTAAAAACATCTTAGATTTTATGAATGGCGTTTGTTTGATTTGCATAGTTAATTCTGCGTCAGGTGTACAGTTGCAGTGGGGAAGTTTTATCGCTATCGGTGCTCCTTTTCTTAATTTGAAACAAACAAACAGATAGACATAGCTCGTGCATTCTATCATGAATAACCTGCAAGAAGTACATAAAATTGCATTTCTTGGCTTACGTTTCTACAACATTAGCAAAGCATCTGAAAAGTTCTTCCATAGCGTTGTTGGCAAAGAAAGGCGAAGAACTTTTAATGTCCGGCTTTCGAGTAACGATGCGTTTTCATTAATTTATTTTTGTTTTATTTTATATCGAAGGTATGCTCAGCAGTGATACCAAGTTTCTTGTGCTTGAGGTGGTGTCGTGCGTGCTTTGTTGCTTATGTTTCATATTTATGGTTGCTAACTTACTATAGTTTAGGAGCTCACTGTGAAGAAAGAAAGGTCGTCGCAGGAATCTCAAGAGGTTGCATTAAATATACGACCCCTGATACCCGAATCGACTCAACGTAGTCGGTGTCTGAGCACTGTGTCAATTGACGGATCAGGTGTGTTTTTCTGGAGACGCGCGACTTAAATTAAGGAGTAGAGGGAGGTTGTCTGGGTTTTCGGGAACTTTTTCTCTAGATTCATTGGGTTCAAGGCAAGGCCACCATTTGAAAAAGAAATTTTACTTTTGTTGTCATACTGGGGAGAGAGCATGACATTCTGAGGTTATTTTAACCTTCATGCGACGTCATCCTCGTAGACTGCACTTTTGATGCCCGACTTAATTAGATTTATATCTCGGTGGTTGAAGTGGTTGCTATCGCACCTGTCATAAACAACGGAAATTATTTTCGTAATCTCGTCTGTGCTTCATCCTTACATCATGGTGGTACAAGGCAAGTCCAGAACCTTCAGTAAGGGGCTCAGGTGCTTGCTGTTATTTACCACTCTCCCAACTATCTACTGCTCTATCCGGGTTTATGAATATTGACTTTTCTTTAGTAATTGAAAAGCAGAGAAGTCGTAAGTTAGACGTTTAAAGGTGTGAATTTGTTAATTAAACATTTAAAGTGATTGGTTATTGAATATTTGAAAGTTTTGCCATCGTTTACTAATATGATTAGAATTGATATGGAATTTTGACTGATTGTTCATTTCAGCTGAAGGTTCATCGGATTGTTCATTTCAGCTGAAGGTTCATCGCAGTCGGCTGAGAATACGATCTGTGCAGAAAACAGAAGTGCTCAGATGAAGGAACAAACAGTTGTAGAAGAGAAAGTGGAACTGAATGAAAATTCAGAGGAGCGATCGTTTCCGGCGGGGCCTGGTCTTTATGTGCCGCACACTTTATTCGCTCATCTCATCGGGGATTTACTAAGACCACTAGCAAAGGTGCAATCGTTGGGTAGTGGCAACTTGCTCTTCGCGATACGTATGTTGTATTCGAAATTTGAGAGCAGTTTAGTTTAAGAGTGAAATTTTTTTCTAACTTCTATGGCTATAGTTATGTGCCAGAGCTTGTTTCTTTTACGGCAGCATTTCTGTTTTATTGTTATTATCTCTTATCTATAAGTAATCTCCTTGTATTGTGATTGAACACTTTGAGGATGCTTTAGCTATGCTAGTAGTATTTGGCAGAACGGAATTTGTTTCGGCTGGGGATAAGTTTGCGGATTCAATTCTGGATGGGGAGGGGGGAGAGAATGTGGAGTAGAACTGAGCTTGAAGAGGAAGCTCAAACAGGTGGGTTAAGAAAAATGTTCGGGGCGATTTTGAAGTGGTTGCGTGAAACGAGTTCATTTTTATAAGTGCATCATATGTTCCTATTTAGGAACCCACAGTTTAAAAGTATAGCATTAGTTTTTCATAGGGAATTAGAGCAAGTAACTCTAATAGACGAATTGTCTCTTGCATTTTTGCTTTGCTTTTGTTCGTTTATTCTTCTGTTTTCAGGAAATCGGCTGTTAGCGTTAGGAAAGAATGGAGGTCTCGAACGTCTCGATATAGCACGGGAATTGTCCAATCCAGTGAGCATTGTAACCTCATGATTAAGCATGTGGTTATGGTAGTGATGCAATTACTGTAGAGATGCTTTACGTGTGAACATTCAAAATTGAGATTTTACCTCGTCTTCCGTCATCACCTTCATCATTTTTTCTCTGTTGCTACATTACCTGCCAGGTGATCGGCTATAAGAAACGAAATTGGAAGGTATATTGAACGAGGGTATGCGATTAGCTAGCTAGTTATGAATGGCAAGAAGCGATAGCTTGCCTAAGACTGCTCATAGTTGTGATGACAATGTGAGAGATGTCATTTAGCATCCTTTGCACTTAGTTCTAAGCATTAGCGTATCGAAAACTTCCAATTGCAGTATTAATTAAACCGAAAGGGTTCTACTGGTCTCCTCTTCCTCCCCCCCCCACCCTCCTGCCCACCCACCCCCTTCTCTCTTTTTGTACCTTGGGGGTTATGTGACCATTGTATGAGAGCGACTGCAAAATGTCAAATTGTTTCAACGTTTATTCGATTCGTTTCGACAATAGGAAAACATTTCATACTTTTTTTTGATAAACTTAATGCTTATCATGACAAATGTGAATCTTGCTCTAACTTATCGTGATGAGTTTATTTGGAGTTTTATATTGGTTTATGAACGGACATTACTTCGGTTTTCAGTTTTTCAAGAAATATAATAGCAATATATGATACTTCAGAGGCATATCAATAAATCTTCATTTTTTTAATCGTGCGAAGGAATTTAGTTTCGATGGAAAAGGGTATTGTGAAGGTATTAGGAGTGTCTTCTCAAAGTTACGAATGGGGGTCTAATTTGAGGGAACACGAAATTTATTAGGTCATTATTCTCTACTCATTGTTCCTTTCTGAAGTATATATAAGAGAAGGGGATATGCAGTGTCACATAATATAAATGCATCTTTCCCGACCAACTTCGGTATTCTATAAAATAGTCTCATTTTAAAACCATTTGATGAAAGCAACATTCAGTTTTTCGCTTTTGATTATAGTGTAGGACATTCTTATCGGGTTTTAGTT
Source organism: Baylisascaris procyonis (assembly GCA_037389465.1). Lineage (NCBI taxonomy): Eukaryota > Metazoa > Nematoda > Chromadorea > Rhabditida > Ascarididae > Baylisascaris > Baylisascaris procyonis. Next base: position 759,649 of record JAZARR010000154.1, on the reverse strand, counting down.
GGTTTTTTTTTTTCTTCAGTGATGTGTTGTACGGTTCAAAGGTTGAATATTTTCAGGGTTATTGGAGGGAAGTGAAGTTGTTATGGGAGAATTTCTCGCAGGGTAAAGCCGTCGATTTTGAGTTTGCATTCACGAGACTTATTTCGTTTCTCTACTGGACGCAATCGAATCTCGATTCAGTTACGGATTTAGGCGAACTTAATGTTGAAATGGTAGGTGTTTGATATTCCATCCAACATCGGTAATTCTTTGCAAGGGAATATACTAGAGGTATTGTATGTTCGTGTATGCCCGTATTTCAGCAAGAGGTTTATTACACGGGAGCCTTTGTAATTCAGGGACGTGCTCCTAAGCCAACGCTGGGTTCGACTCCACAAGTTTGATCTCATAGCTGTAGATCAGATGTTTCATTAACCTCGGGTTTGCTGTTAATCGAAGCTTTCTAATTCAAATTTAGCTTCGAGAGGTTTTCACATTTGAAATTCGCTTCACTACATTCAATGCACCTTGTTAATTACATACCAAAACTTCTATGGATCGCGGCAGAAAAACTTATCTGCACAGTTCTTGCCGAATTCTTTGATTTAAAAAAAAGGTTTACTTTTTTACTAAGTTTTAAATTTTCTTTGAGTTAAAAAGTTAAGTCAGGATAATGAAAGTAAACCTGAAAATGCTTACTAGCATGGTATTGTGCAATTGCATGTAATTGATGGCATTCTTCATTTTTTTGTCGAAGATTTTTTTGCTCATTGCCAACCAATATGCATTATGATTATCGAAGCATGTCGGAAATACGATGCCAATTCGTTTGGCACATTCTCTTTTGAGTAAGTATTTCAATAGAGCATTTCAAATGGGCGTAATATTAAAGTTGATGATCTTATACTGATTGATGACATATATTGAATGATAATTTTTTAGTTGATGTTATGTCGGAATTCACGTTGGCATGAAACCGCCGATGCTCGTAAACGATACGATTTTTTTATGCGAGAGATTTTGATGAAGATGGATGAGTTGATTGCTGTGCGTAATTGGTGTGGTGTTATACGCGAAAAGACTGTATTGGATTTGGCAAGAGCAAGAGCCGAACGACTTAGCATACTCGACCTGGGAACTACTGTTGTTAAGGTTATTTATTTATGTATTTATTGACTATTTTTTGCCGAGTGCTGGCTTGTTGCCAACTTTGAAATCTCTTATTTCTGACTGTCGCGTTTTAATTGTCATATTAAAGAAGTCAGTGAGTGTACACGAGGATCGTTGAGCGTTTTAAGAAACGGCATATATTATTCCACCGGGAATAGATTTGTCAGCCTCTACTGTATAGAACTGAAGTTGAATGAAAAGCGAAATGGGGCTTTCAACGCCTGGCAAGGCTAGAGTCGGAAGCCTCTGAAGATAACGATCGAAGTTAGGATCAGAGCACTCGGAGAAGACTTTGCTAGAAGGCGTCGAAGAATGCAAATTTAATGATGAGGCTGAAGGAGTTCCGAGTGAGCCATAGCATGAAGGCATGCGGCGTGCGTTTATTTCTCTATGTCGCATGTACTTAGAGGTTTAAACGAGTATGGAAGTGATCTGCATACCATATATATATATATATATATATATATATATATATATATATATATATATATATATTAGCGTTGAACGTTTAATTTTGATGTGATTTGCTTTAACGTTGCTGTGATGTCTATTGTGTTGTTATGATGTGATGTGAAAAAGCTCATATTGTGGACGTCTAAAAATTGTCTTATTACAGGCTCCTTTTGGGAAATGGAACTTGAGGCGACTATTCCGTGAATTAGGCAATCTCACTGATTTTACTTGGCTGAATTGCGATTTGCGTGCTCTCATCGAGCTTCGATCAGTCGAAAAACTGAAACGTTTGGTATTTTTTAAATATATTTTGCAATCATTTTTGCATAATTTTTTCTCTCATATGTTTCGTTGCTTAAGATTGCATATGACAAATAATGAATTGTTGTTACCATTATTTCGGTTTTTGAAGGCTCGTTACTTCACATTTTCGATTGCTAGTTTATGTCAATTTTTTTTTAATATTTTCTGAGACGCTATCCGAAAAGATTTAAGGAATCTTTTGATAAGACTTCATCCGGAATGTTTACAACATTCGTTTTGTGGTTAAAAAGTTTTGTTTGTAAGTGCTGTAAGTGGGTATCAATGATGGAGAATATTTTATATTGAAAGTAATGTTTTAGTTTTATATGGAAACAAAGTCCTGATTATTGACTCGTTAGCGCCGATGTGCATGTTTTTTTTTAAATTACTTCTTCAAACCGGAACTAAATTTATTGCATTTTTCAGGTGCTGCATATCACGAAATTCGATCAAATATTCTACAAACAATTTTTCGCACGATTTGGTTGGAAAAATATCGAAGACGATTATGAAATAATGTAATTTTTAGTACGCTTAATAAATTCTAGTTTGCACTACTGTTAGCATACGTCTTTTAGAAAGACATAAATGAACCGATGATGCAGTTCTCTGAACAAATCAAGCAGATTATAGACAAGTGTACTTTGTAGTAATTTGTTACTGTTCTCTTTACTATTTAGCAACGTTTTAACGTCACAAGAATGTCACTGCAATGAGCATAAATAAAGATGAGAGTTTCCTTTGTTAAATTAGTAAACATTTCTTGTCTCCGAATGATACAAAGCGACGGTCGGCTTCATTTGTGAAATTGAACGTATTTATAGAGAAGCGGATCATCGATATTCAGATGATATAGATGTTTATGATATAAATGGATATGATTCGAGTGATTCGTTTATTGATGATCGTGACGAGGAGGATCTCTCTATTGATCAGGACACTTCACAGGATACATCATCTCAACGCACTTCGGTGAGCGTTCACTCTAATTCATTCTGATAGAAATGTCTTTTTTGCGGTATTATTTTTGGTGGATATCAGTCATTGAAGTGTTAAGCAATCGGTGATTGCAAATTATGGACAGAGATTGCACTTGGTTTTCCTAGAATGCTGAAGTTGAAAAGTGGAAGAGGGACAACGCTGAGCGTTTTCCTTTCAGCTATGCAACACGTTTGGAACCGCAAATTGCCCATCAATACTGTTGCCGGGGTTTGCATGCAAGTAGCGCAACAGAAGTGATGATTTATGAATGTAGTTTAGTTCTCATTTGAGAAGCCACCCCTTTTCTTTCTCCCCCCTCCCTCCCTATGTCCCACTTTCCCTATCCGCTGTTGGTCCCATACAGTTAGCTACGAGACTAGCCGGAAATTCTGAAATTTTTGAAATTTGCCTCATTCGGACGATCAGTAAATAATGAAAAAATTGTTCCAGAAATATTTAAAAGAATCCGAAAAAGTGGAATTTTACCACCTTCGGCACTTTTTCCTATTAATTTACGGTAGAGCCGAAGTCATAAATTAATATAATTCCTAACAATTCTACTACTCGATTTTCAATTTCGTCGTATAAAAAGCAATGCCTACGAGCTTACCATCTATACAAAATTGCTAGCCATAAAATTTCTCCATAAATAAATTGGGGATACCCATATGCTGCAAGTATCACCGTAATGAGTGAGGTAAAAAGCATTCAAAATATGGCCGTTTCTGTTATAGCTAATCGAAACTAACGCTGATCATTCCCACTTTTAAATTGCAATAAAATTTGCTGATTTTAGTTTTCTTTTGTACATTGAAGAGATCAGTTATGTTGATTTTTTGCCTCATTGCATCAGCAATGAGGCAAAGGCAGGAATTGCCCATAATGATATGCCACGGACAGGTAAGCAGATGGGCATTTTTACCTGCAAGTTTCTTTACTCGGTTATATTCCAGGATACAACACCAACGGTAACTGACAGCAAAGCGTCCGAATCGCATATCGCCGAAGGTATGCTGATATTCGTTATTGCCTTTCTCTTTTTCAACCGTTGTTTCCGATCATGGGTTGGCTTAGCCACCTGTTTTCGAAGTATCTGTTTTTTCCGCTTTCCCATTCATTGGCCAACACGGAGGGCGATGGGATGCAACTATATTTCGAACGGCCATAACTGCTATCGTAACTGCCATAATGGGGCGAAAATAAACTTCGTTTTGGAATCCTTTCCTCGAGCACCTGGATTGATGGGATGAATCTGTGTCCATTCCAATATTAAATCGTGGCCTTCGTTTTTGTATTTGTTTAGGCTATACTCTATTTTTGGGCAATTTCCTCCCATTTTATTTTTCCATTTCAGCAGGCCATCATATTTAACGGTTCAGGCATATGACGAGTCATTTATGTAAGTGTTATGGTAGTAGGGGGGGGGGGAGAGATTTTATTCAGTTTGACGTAGTGTCCTCATTCTTTAGAGATATTTTTCTTAACGTTCAGAATGAGACTCAAGTAAGAAAAATGATAAGTAAGAAAAACAAGGAGAGGAGTGTTATTAGATAAATGGCTTTCTTTTGTAGAATTTTCGGCGGGAGCAACAAGCATGACTCTTTTCTAGGAGTTTCAGGGCTTTCGCTTTTGAATTTTTCTATTGATTGATTTTAGCCTTGAAATTTTTCTGATTCCTAAAAAAAAGCATCATGGGAACCTAAATTTGAAAACTTTCCTCGTAGGAAGAAATTTAAAAAAAAGTCTTGTGCAGTTATGCTCAATTCTTAATCAAAACTAGGGGAAGAAAGGCGGGCCATGAAAAATTATTCCGCATGCCTTTCTGTAAAGGTATGCAGCAGTACAATCTGGCTGGTTTGCACATTATTATAGATGTCATCTTATAGAATATTTGGAGGTTATTCTTAAGTGTTATTAAAGGATTGAACGCTGTTTTGGTCGGTGTTTCGTCTTCTACATGGCAGACATTATGAAAGTTACGTTATAAGTGCAAGTGAGTTGCCAAGGAATAGAAATGACTGTTAATTTACGATGTTTCTTAGCAGCGAATAGAAGTAAAAAGCAATCAACACAGCAATGGATTAAAGATTATGGTGAATCGACTGTCGACGTGCAACTTGAGTTTGTGGCACTATCATTCGCTTTCACGCAATATCGCACTCAAAATGTTTTCGACTTCAACCGAAATGCCAATCTTGACAGTAAGTATTCCAGATAGTATTAAAGATGAAGATGAACACATATACTGGGTAGTAAGGAGGGGAAAGGGGTGGGAGAGGAAGCGTAGAATTACATTTAGAATCGATATAAGGGTTGTCGGGTTTCTCTTGTAGTTTTCTCCAGGTACTGTCTGGAGCCTGCGCAGTAAAGGGATTAAGCTTTTATTCAACGCTCAAAACAAATTGACATAAAAGCGCACAGAAATAGGGAGATGGGGGAGAACAAGGGCTTGCCCAATAGGGCTTTGGCATTGTCCGTAGTGCTCCTTGCTCGATTCCGACGACCGACGACCACAGTACGCGCCGCTCCAACACCCGCGCGCCCGCTACTGCTTGGACTCGTGGGAGCACCGAAACTGACATTAACTCTGCAAACAAACATGCTCCCCGTTTATGCGCCCTGAGTTTTGCCTCAAGGCATTCACAGACAGTTTGTTCTACCTTGCGATCGTCAAAGCATTAGTAGACAATTTGATGTGTCCTGTGATCGTCCTTTCCCCTGCTGTGCACGAAAGCAGTTGATCTGTGCTCTGCTGATCTCCCTTGCATCGAAAGGATGAGCTGTTCACTGACACACGTCGGTTTCGCTTCTTTTGTTGTCATTAGAACGCTGATGGCGTATAGGTGACAGATGTTATCCGTCTCTCAGTAGTGTTTCATGTTCCGTATATGTGATGGTCATTTTCAGTTTTCGCTGAGATATTCCGAGTTCCGCGAGTGGTTTTAATGGCCAATTCGATTGCACTAAACGTTCCTTATACCTGTGTGAGTATCCTTTATGCTACTTCGCACTGCTGTTAAAATATTCTTAACTCTCAATCATTTCATGTTCCTTTTTCTGCATGAAAAGATCAATTGTTATATATCAAATTGCGATTCGTATCCCTTTAGTAAATTGAGGGAGGAGGGAGGCAGGTAGAGGGAGTGTGTAGTGCACAATGACTTTTATATATTCAGAGGAAGATGTATTGTTCTATTATATCTTTATCTTAGTTTTAATAGACCATTTTTATGTCAGATGTTGAAATGGGTTTGTTAACTACTGGCCTCATTCATATCTGATATTTAATGTTCTCATCGCTTGTCGTATACATTTTTCTTTCAACAAATGAGTTCAGAGTCCTAAAGGCATGGGAATTAGCAAAGCCATCTCTATATATATTTGTTTGCGAGGATGAAACCCATTTGTTCCTCCTCTTTCAAATTTCGTATCGCAAAAGGCGTCCACTCCCCTTTCCCTTCTTCCTCCCCCCCCCCCACCACCTTATCGTTGCTTTTTTCTCATATCGTCCCAAAAATGTTTTGCTAAGGATGACGAGTGGCAAACAAATAAAGTGAATAGGCTGGGTCTTCATTCCTCAAACGATGCAAAGCTACACGCAAGCTTAGAGATGTAAGAGGAGAGATTAGATCTAGCTACAACAAAGGATAGCCATAAAAACTTAAGCTATCAGTTTGCTTGGGATGAGGGAGTAACGAGAGAGGAGGATATATCAATGGAAACGATGAAGCGATAAGAGGAGGTCGTTCTTCTTTTAAAACTCCATCCATATCATTCCATCTATTCTTAATATGCCATTACTACTTAGTTATCTTGTTGAAACTTTGAAATGTTGAAGAATATTTAGACGGCGTTTGTGATTTGATGCTTTAGTTTATTTGTTATGCTGACTTAACTCTTATTTTATTGGACACATTGGACCTCATAGAGCCTTTATTCGATAAGCGCTTTGAATGTTTCAGTTACGAGAAGCACTTGACAAAGTTGGCAATCGTCAATTGAAAATGTTCAGTATTGGTATACCACAAGAGTTGTGTGCTAATATCCATCCGAATAGGACTCCGTTTCCGGATGTTATTCGAATCCTCGAGAACATGTCTTACTTTGTTAATCGTGATTGGGTAAGTTTTAAATGCCTTTCGATGATGCTAGTGAAAATGTTTGATAAGCACATGTGACGGGTATAGGGATTTATTGATCAGTGAATGAAAACTTGTTAGAAATGATGGGAACTTGAATAAGCAACTGTTTGCTTTGTGTTTTTTGGGATACGCAAACAATTTGTCAGCCAATCGATCAAGTCGACGACAATTGGATGAACTTATTAAATGCTGTTATTTAATGTTGCGGTTGAATTGGCATAGCAGCTGTGAACCACTTAGTTGATTGGGTGTTAATTCAGCTTGCAAATGATTGATCAGCGGACACAGATACAGACATATGCGTTCACAAACCTGTCGTACAACGTATTTATTTTATAACAGAGGTTGTATGATGGAAGCTTATATTAAAATTCAGAAATATTCCATTTGAGCGGCATAATCCAGAAGGAAGAGAGGGCTGAAAGGCAATGACGAATACGACCACATTGCAATATAAATCAACTAGGCAATTCTTGTTACCATAAATTCTGTGATAATTCGTTGTGGATGTCGTAGAAGAACGTTCAGTGACATTTTAAGTTGATCTTGTGATTTTTTAAAACCTTAAAAACAAATATTTGTGCTGTGTTCGATATTGTTTGCCTTTCATTCCTTCTCTTTAACTGCTTTCTTGAGTTTCATCTGAACGCCTTCCCTTTAGAGTATTTGTTACTGTATCTTTGATTCCTCGCATATAGGAGTGTATGGGGTTTTTCTGCTGAAGAGAGGAAAATAATTGCATATTGAACAAAATTCCTACAGCAGGACTGTGATCAAGCAAAAGTCAACATTAAAAAGACCGTCTTAGGTAACATGAACGATTACATGACTTACGTCCTCCACCAACATTTCCCTGTCCATCTCCATCCCCCGGATCATTGAAATTTAACTAACAGTCTCCAGCTGTCTCATTCGTAGTCGTTTACTCGCTTTTTGATGGTCGCTAGCTCTCTTCTTCTCGATGAAAAGTTTTCGCTGCAAATATGACTTATGGGGCATTACCTCTAAAATTTTGAGCCTAGCTGTGCTGCTGATCAGAAAATTCAAAATGTTTTTGATCAGATACTCACAAAGAAACCGTTCTAAAGTTTTGCAATTGTGCTTGGCAAGAAGCATTGACGTGGGACGGGGTTTCCTATCACCATAATATAGAACATGATGCTTTCTTCATTGTTTCCATCCCTCTTTGTGCTATTACGATGATGAAGAATCTGCTGCTTAAAGTACATCAGACGATTATGCGTACATTTTATAGAAGCATAAAGATGTGCGACTTCATGTTATGGTGGATACATATTTGCCCGATCGAGTGGCGCGTCTTCTTGATCGCGTTATCATTGCATTCCAAGATGCTGAAAGGATACGCATTCATGTGGAGACGGCGAGAAAGGTGGACAGAGCTTTCTATAGATGGTATTTTTTAGTATGTTATTGGGAATGGGAGGTGATTGACGTTCGATGGTGGTTTTTGCAGTGGCTTCCATTGCTACCGCTGTTAGTAACCATCGATACGAAACTATTAGTAATTCTTCATCACATTAATTCTAAAGCTTTTTATTGATCCATCAAAATCTATTAATGTTCCTTTCAATATTAAAATAGTTTCCCATATTATATTTATAATAGTAGTTGTTTACAGTCCACGAACAAGATGGGTATATGCAATACGACCGATGCATTTACGTGTTTTCGAACTCACTATCGATTGTCTCGTCTTTCGGGTTCATTTTATTTTCTTTTTTTTGTTATTCGATTGCAGAGATGTGCATATGCAGTTCTTAATTCCGACTCATTTCATTTTTTCTTTCATTATGAATTTTTTTAATCACCTCCATCATCTCCGATAAACTTTTGGAAAAACTGCTTCAATTACCGCTTCACCTAATATCTTCCCTCCTCCATCCTCCCCCCCCCCTAATACTTTCATGGCACCTTATAACTCGCGAAACTTCGGAAAAGGTTTCCCTTGTGTCTGAAATATAATATGCTGTCGTTGCGCTTAAAAATTTGAGGAAATCAATATTTCTCGCTGCTTTGTAGAATTGTTAGTATTTTTTCAATATAATAAGATGCCTATAATTTTTATTCCACTGCTCTGATTTCACTGAAATTTGAATTCTGTACTCTTTTTTGTCTTTATTGTAGTCTTAAGGCAATTTTAAAGCAGAATATTTTCAGCTGTAAAACATCTTGACCATTTATTGGATTTTACCACTTTGCGGAAATGAGTGAGAATGATCGGAGAGGATTGATAACTAATTATATTGATTTTTAAATAGATTTGAGAGTTTTTCTTTTAAATCTGTGTATTTGTGATTTTAAAATTTAGTCTGTTGTGGTCTTACTTGTGCCGAGTTCGTTCACAGCAAACTTAAATTTCTTCTATAGCGCTTACGAAAATAAGATTTTAATTTTCAGCACCGAATTCTTTTCATCATCCATCAGTTTCTTCGCAGTTCTAATTTGGAATGAAATAAATATAGACATCTAATTACGTGTTATTTTTATGCAATTATAAAGTGATGAGAGCCTCTTTTTTGATCTTTTACCTTTAAATGAATAAACTGATAAAACCTTCCAGAGAAACTGAGTGAAAGAAATTTGAGCTTCAAAATAGAGCTGTCCATATTGTTCTAATAGTGATTCATATTGAAATATTTCCTGGAACTTTTGTAGAATATTCGAGGAACGTTGAAGGTCTCTGTCAAGTTTCAGTTTTTTTCAGCTTCCGGAAGAACTGTGGGCGATTAGCTGCCCGACACTCGAAGAATTCCACATGACGCTATCCGGAATACGTGCCGCACACAATGGTTCTGGTAAAAACAATCTAATGAGCCTATTGGGCGCTTTATTGAACGCAAATATTAATCCACGCATTCATACAATTGTGTTCAAGCTCAATGCACCGTAAGCTGTTATGGCTTCCAATTTCAGGTTGTTGTGCAAAAGTGTTTTATTTCCAAATGAGTTTTGTTGTTGAATTGGAATTGCAGGATTTCTGAGGCAGACGACAAGATTCCACAAGTTTGTGACACTCAGCGTAGGTAGACGAAGCCGACTAAAATTGAAAGCATCTGTCGCAAATAAACGTGACAAAAATGAATGATCGCGGCAGCGAGAGGGCAAAGCTAGGGGTGGTACGCTCAGATACAGAGAACGGCTGACGGGCCCTTGTATACACTAGGGAAGGCACATAGTCAAGAGATGGAGAGTTAAATACAGTTAGCTGGAATGACAACAAGAGGAGGAGATATAGAATCCTTTCACAAAATTCTTATGGGGATTCTGTGTTTCCATTCCCACCAAATCTCCAGCGAAATCTTTCTAGTCATTTCGCTGGAAATTTGTTTTGGTTTTCGCCGTTTCACGCGACAGCATCTAAGTTTCAAGGTCCTTGAGTATAAGAAGACCAGAAGCAACACTAATGCATACTATTGTTACCGTTTGTACATCAAAATTTTATGCAGCATATAGCCAGTGCTCTTCTAATCCGGTCAGTTACAGTGGTCTTGTGCATTTTGTAATGTTGCCGTTTACTATTTACTACGGTATACTATGATAATCTTGAAGATATTATCATACCGGGTGAACCCTTAAGGGTTACCCTAAGAACTCGGTGAAGATAGAGGAGAAAGGATTAACTTTATTGTCACTGTCATCTTATTATTACTGTTATCATTACTTTACTGTTGTTACTGCTATTCTTTGTGGCATTATTCTGTGGCAGGCAAGAGCAACCAAGGTGATTTCATTATAAGACGAGGGTTATTATGTTAACTTGGTTTCTGCTCCAGTTCATTGTTCTTCCTGTTGCACATTTCATCTCTTTCAGATTGTTTTTTGGTCTCTGCGAGAGATTCCGAGAGCCAAACCCGAATCGCATTCAATCTTTGCGCACGTTGGGTTTCGTCTGTTTACGTGAGTGTTTCACAACTTTTTCGGTCTTAGTTTTTCATTGTTTCATCAGTGAGACTTCGATAGTTCGGCGTAGAAATAATTGATTGTAAGTATAATTTTTTCTTCAAAAAATCGAACTTTGATCGTTTTTCGACCGCACGCTTCATTTTTTTCTCATTTGAGCACTCTTACGCTGTCGTATGGGAGAATGAAGTTTGAATTGTCTTACGCAAAAAAATTGTTATTGTTTCTCTAATCACTGTTATTATCTATCACTCATCAACCTTTCCAGCGTGCTCGCCTATCTTAGCTTCTTTTCTGCATATCTAAATTATTGTTGTCCACCTGTTTCTCTTGGTTTTATTTTATGCTTTCTTTGTTCTTCCTCGCAGTCACGAGCGTGATCGTTCTTACAGAGGCCACTAGAAGCCAACTTAAATAATAGCAATATCCATGTCGAAAATATTGAAATTGTCGAGGTGTACAACTTATATTTGAAAAAGGGTATTCGAAATTCAGCATCCGAACTGCTGACACATTTGGCGGGTACCTTTCTAAAACAACCACAATTTTCAGAATAAGTGATGTGAACTCTTTGCTAATCAAATTTGTTGTGAAACAAAAAAGCCTTTCTACTATATGATGCATTTCTACATAAAATAAAAATGCAAAAAATCCTACAAATAGATAATTGAAACATCACACATCACCTAATTAATAACGCTGTAGAAACAAATATTCTCACTGCCTTCATTTCGCGGTGGGTATCGATTTCAGCTTGTTAGTGGTAAATTCCGATGTATCGAAGGGAATGGGGAAAGGGAGGGGGGGGGGGAGAGATATATGATCGTATAGACTTTCAGATAATCAAAAATGGTGGTTTGCATCAGAAATGAAAAATGATAGAAGCACTATTTCATCGTTAAGTTGGAACTTACAGCTGCTTTGTGGCACACTATACGCTTTTCTTGATTTTAGGGAAAACGCAACATGAGCAGTCCATCGTATTTCTAGTTGCCATATCTGTAATCTTTTGTGGGATCATCTTTTTTTGCAGTCGATGAGGGTACCATTCACCCACCAATAGTCGGGCTTTGCAAATTTCACTAGATAGTAGCAAGTCGGCACTGTCCGGAGGAGCGCCTAATGCTCCACGATGAAGTTAATCTGTTTAAATGGATTGTAGTTCATGAAATGAAAATCTTGATCTTTCTCTACTATTTGGCTTCTAGAAGCCGTTGGTGAGCCAATGTTGAATGATATCTTTCTGCCTCATATTTAGAGCTCATTTGAATCGAGATAAGTTGGTGCTGGCTTTCTAACGGATCGAATACTTCGTTGAACCGATCACAGTTGAGCTGTCATCCAACATGATCAGATGGCATTCCGAACTGAGTAATCTTTAATGGGAGCATTGAATTTCAGCGTCGTTGTATTATCGGTCAAGCCGTATCGTGCATGAAATTGAGATGCTCTACTCAGCATCATCGAAGCGATTAGAGCGTTTAATCTTGGATCCGAGGGTTTGGGGTGAACTTAATCCAGATCAGATGGCATATCTACAGGATTTAATGAGTGGTTGCACATTCGACGCTCAACTTGCTCCCGACGATTGCAAATACATCAATGTTCGTTTGCTTTCAGTTATTTTCTTATTATTCACTTATTCAATTATTTATATCATTTTTATATCCACGTGATTGATGGACTCGTAGTGGAGAAGTAATCCGTCAGGAGTATTCCCTCTTAGGCTACATCGTCAAGCCTTCTACCTCAAATAAGAACATTCACAAAAAGATATGCTTGGATTCCATTTGACCGTAAATCAGTTCTCATGTCGATTTAGTAAAACTCTCAATGCACAATGACGACATTTGAGAGGCATTATTTATGCTCGTTAAATAGGTTAGATATATTTAGTGATAAGAAAATTGGGACGTGAAAACTGCTTCTTTGTTTATTCCGCGCTGAAGGGAGTATCACTTCTCATTTCCTTTTCCAGTACTTTTTTTTAATTATTTACCATTCAAATTTTGCATTTATGGGTTGACCGTTTCCGGTTTTTAAATATATCAGTTGAACTGAATGGAATTCTAGAGAACATGTGATCATAGATGCCCCAAGAATGAGGGAACTTTCACTGTTTATAAAATCGTCCTTTCTTTATTTCCTTATTATGTTTTTTTTTTAATTTCCTAATTTGGGTTCCATTCATCATTGTAAAAATGTATTCCTAAAAGTATCAACGATATATGATTGCTGCTCATTTTAGGTAGAACATTGCAAGGAAGCCGTTGTATATGCTGATGATTCAGATTACTGCGATGAGTCGGATGTTCGTAGTGAATCACGTGAGTGAATTTATTTACATCGAAATATTGAAGTCTCATGGGAGACTAATATAGAAATATAAATTTTGACTTTTTCCACCATTCGATTTAATCCCTTAGAGGCATAAAAGCAATGCGGATATAAGATTGAAGTTCTCTTGTAGGTAAGTTAAATTTACTTTCAATTTTAGTTGGTGTTTTAAGCGGTCTTACGAGGTTACTCACTGATGAAGTTGACGAGGTATAAGCCGAAAGAGATATCTCCTTAAATATATGGAGGTTTACATTAGTTTTTTGCACTGTTTATGCAAAAATTTCTGTGTTAATGTTATGTTCGCATTCGCTGAAATTTTCTACATGACTAAGCGTCATAAAATGATTCTTAAATGAAAAGTCAATTATATATCAAAATATAAATGAGATATAATGAAAAGATTACATCTCGTTTATATTTTGTTCCCTCTCCCAGCGAGGATAGTTGTTGGAAGCGAAGTGATGTGCATTGAATTGCAGTGTGTAATTGAGTGACTGAGAGCATATCGTTGAATATAAACGTACGCAAAGAAGTTTGAAGATTGCTGTTCCTTTTGGCGTAACTGCCGTTACGAAAGGTCTTTCGTTGTGAACGCTGCAGTGCTGCGAGCGCTTTTTAAAGTTCAAATTTAGTGTAGCATTCTACTGGTTCAGTATTTGCAGACAACGAAGAGTTATTTTAGTGGTCAGTGATTGCATTCGAATAGAGGAAACGGCAGCAAATTATGGCAGTAAATATTTTGCTTTATGGCAGCAAAATGTTTAAGTCACTAGCTGATGCATCGGCGTTTCTGGAAACTGGTGCTTTATTGTGTAGCATAGAAAATGAAACAAACTATATATATCTGAAGGCGAGTTACTGCCATTATCCTGGATGATACTAGAACGCCAGTGAGGTTTAACTGATAGGTAAAGGATATTTCAGCATGTCTTGATGAAGGCGGTGATGAAGTATTATTGTGTTCGGATTATTCGGATAGCGGCATTCTACCACTGGATGAAGCCAGTCAATCGTCCACCCAAGAGATTACTTTAATTCGAAAAACAAAACACGATTCAGAGACTCCAAGTAACACTTCTACCGTTGTTCTCTCGGGTCTAGATGTTAATTCTTATCAGTCTGTTTATTCGTAGTCAGCCAAAAGCGAGTTTTTGTTCAAAATTTTTATATATGTTTAATTTGAATTCACTCAATCCGTCACTGAATTAGTTTGCGCTTAGGCTGTTGATGTTAAAGCATGTGCACGTATCTGCACGAACATCTTTGCTTTATAATCTCTGTTAACACCGATCGTTTTTGGGTCCTAAGTAATATAACATAGTATGTGATTGATGAACCCTGAGCAAAATTTATTTATTTTCTCTTTTACAGCATATTACTGGGAAATTTTCCAGTAATTTAGTAACATTTCAAGTAGAAATAATATTGAAGCCTTATAAGCAGACAAGTTTTATGTCGCTATAAAGGGCCGAAGTTTTAAACCTAGCGTGTTTTGTGAGTATTTCAGGCTGCCTATAAAAAGCATTTTCAATCCTTGCTGGGAAGGGGGCTGGAGAATGAGAAGGGGTTTAGGAGAGTGATGTTATTCTCACTGCGTCAGCGCACTTCCACTCGTCATTATTAACTTTTGGAGGCAAAGGACGTAGATCTCGTTCGAGGCGAATCGAATTAAATGATGGCGAAGATGATGCTGATAAACCTGGGCCTTCGGGATTGAACCAGCGGTCACCTCGTAAATGTATGGCAATACTTTTCAGTTTTCTTTTCCATTAATCATGTAAAGGCAAATTTGGGAAGCTCTTCATGGTAGCGTCATGTCTGTGTTTAAGTATTTTTGAGCATCTATCCACCCTTCTGTTATTTTCATCTCGCGAATCGATAAAGCTAGAGCTACGAGATTTAATGAGTGTACCAAGTTGATCCATAAATTTCTGGAGTAGCTATAAATGTTTGAAGGTGACTAAGATTTAGCGATTGGTTGAGTTGAGGAGACAGATTCTTTTATTCCACACTTCCATAGAAGATTAGTTCGATTGAAGCGTGAAACATTACTAAATATGTTATGTTGTTTGTTGAAGTCTTCGAAATGTTTGGCTTTCCATCAAGTCGGTTCCTTTCGCGTTCTTCGCATTAAATCCTCTCAGGTGTTAAGTAATAGATATGTACGTTATGCACACTGCTGTTATGCTGTCAATGTGTCATCTATTGTTGAAAATTTTTTCACGTTACTTCGACAAAAGAAAATTTTGACTTTGGAACTTTTATTGACGAGTGGAAAAATCGAAAATCCGATGTGCAAATTTGCACGAGACCGTTGAGTATTTTTCCCCTACACTTGCTGATGGATTTTGCTCATTTATAGGGCACTATAGGGCATTGATCTGCAGAACGCTCATAGCTTACGTTGCATTACCAATATCCGTTGGCAAAAACGAAGAAGGCCGTTGCATATATAATTCGTAGATCGATTCTATTTTTTAAATTAAGTTGTTTCCTTTTGTTCTTCTTTTAAGTTATTAAGCTGTTTCCTTTTGTTTCAATGATTGTATCGATCAGAAAAAATGTTTTATTGTGAAAAAAATGAGGAATATCAATAGAATTTTAAACAATACGATGAATAATCATCAATGTGCTAAAATTACGTTTTTTAGCACTAACGAGACGTATCAATTATGCAGAAGATAGTGATGACGTATATGATAATGATCCATATTTAACCCCAAAAAGTTAGTATTATCTTTTTTTCTTTTGTGTTTTCATTTGATTCTTAGTGATGATGAGTGATAGAATTGTAGTTTATTCATTGAAGTGTACTTTTCGCTAACCTATTTTAAAGGTTCGAATAGTATCAGACGATTAGACTTTTCGATTGTTTGAGCCCATTTTGCCAAGTTAGGTCCTTATTTTTTGCGATTGTCATGAGGAATCACTGAATTCTTGAGGGTTGGTTGATGTTAAATATGAGGGTTGATGTCTTCTTTATGGTCTCAAGATTGGAGATGCGTAATAGGCAGTATCAAGCGCATTCCCTTGCATCGCAGCACCTTTATAATTATGCATAGAGGTAATGGAACTACCAGTAATGCCCATAAGACACGCTACTTGTCTATATGAGTACTTAGTCCTTTCAACCTATTATATTCATTTTGATGTTCTCAGTGTGTATTTGTGGAAATGTTTTAGAAAAACGACGAAGGAGAAAGAACTGTGGCACTTCGGAGAGTGAGGATGACAGTTGGAACGAAAGTTCGTTTAGGAAACGAAAGGCACCAAAATCTAGAGGTGACTTTACACTACTACCTATAGGGCTTCACAGATAACGTCGAATTTATGTGCATGATCAAGAGGGGTGAGTGAATGTTTTCTGGAATTGCGATCCATACTTGTTGCTTCCAGTTCACCGGCGTGGTACTCTGTCTGCTGAATTATTGCAAAGCATCTAATGGCAAATGGTCTCCTATTGTTTGACGTCATTTGCTTTGAGTTCATATTTGAGTGGTCTCGGTTGCTTAAGCTCTGGGTTTGATGCATAATGCTACCACCATTTCGTTCGCTCAGGCCCGATAGCAAAGGGAGTATCATTTAGTATTATTAGAGTTGATGTTTGTTAATGAGCTGCTTCATTCGTAATAACGTAAATAGCGATCTCATCGTTATAAATGCTTTCTTGTGATCTTTTATATCGTTATGTTGTTTTATTGGCGCTGGTGTTGCCGTATGTTCATCTTTGGTTAGGTATAAGTTTTTTTTTAACTCAAATATTGTTATCAGGTAAAACCAGAATTGCATCTTCAAGGAGCGTTGCAAAACGCCGTGTGAATCTTCGATCAGACGATACTCAAGGTAACTTCGATCGAATTTGATCTTTTGATTTCGTCGTTTTTAATGATTCCTGAAAAAATTTTATTTTTTAAGGTGGAGACGTTTTTCAGATAGTTATCGTTTTCATAGTTTATGCCATTTTGTTCTCGCGTATCCTAAAAAGGATAGAATAACGTGCATTTTCCCTTTCATATTTGGATATTTCCTCTCTGGATATTGTAATCCAGAGGCCGCATACAGTGATGTCGATGAGGTGCATATGTGATGGAAATTTGCAAAATATATAGTCTATTCGCCATCCGATATGCTAGCGCAGATTTTCCTTAAAATTTTACTGGACATAAGCGTTTTTATTGTTTCAATGTTATGGAAGTCGGTTTTGGTGATAATATCATAATGCACCGGAAGAAATTGCAGACGTTTATTTGTTATTAGTTATTTTGAGGATTGGATTTTTGTTGAACTCTTCTGGAGGGATTTTTCATTTGCTGAGTGAAGTTGAAAGTTATTACCTAGGGTATGGTACTTTTTTAAAGTGAAAGCAACATTTATTGGCACAGTATCAGCAAAAAGCGGATATTTTCTGCAATTGCATTCTATCAAGCAATGATGTTAACGATGATTTTTTATTGATTTATTGAGCCTTTAATGGATTCGAATACTGAAAGATTCAAATCGTCCTGCAAGAATTTTAGTTTTCCTCTCAACATAAAAAGGGAAATTAAGTTACTGTGAAAGCATGATAATGTGGAGAGAAACAATATCACTTAAAAATTTAAATTTTTAATGGCCCCTCTAGCTTCATAAGCAACACGATTCTTCTTTAACTCTGAAAGATTATTATTGTGTTGTGTTTTATTTCTTGAAAGCTAACAAGGTGATGAGAACGAAATTGGATTATTATCGGTTTTAATGATTATCAATCAAAAGGAGTTCGTTCGAAACGCATTTCCTCTGGTGAGTCAGAAATTACAAAGAGATCGCGGCGAAAGAGTCGACGTAATTGTGGCGATGAATCAGATGAAGGCAGCCGTTCATCACAATCTGACGAGTGGACACCAAAAAGTAGAAGGCAGTCAAAGAAGACTCGGAATCGAAAACTTTAGTTCAATTTCATTTGTTGTTTTGTTCATCTTAGCTACCTGTTTTGTGGGCGAGCACCATTCGTCGAGCAAGATTTTTCAAACGGAAGGGGAAGGCCAGCTATAGACGGAAGTAGTCCCTTACCGGGTATTCGTGGTCTCACATGCTATTATAGTCTATTATATTCAGAATTATAAGGTATAATGTGCATACGCTTTTCAACTATGTGTTCCCTTGCGATATATTACGTATAGGCATAGTTGAAATGTTTGGTAGTGCATAGACAAATTTAAATAGTGTTATTATAACACTTTACAGTATCTCTAAGAAGTTTTCTATTGACTTTTATGAGGAGAATTTATTCATTCTTTGAATGAAACGTCCTCAAAAAATTTTTGTGGAAGTATTAAATGCACTGTAGTGTAATCATTCGAAATGTCCCTGCCCTCTATCTCGAAAAAAGTGAGGATTTATTTCTCATTGTATGGTTTTCCATCCACCTACTGGATAGAACTTTGGAAAATGTTCGATTAACGGTAGTTTCGTAAAGAAGAATGAATTGTGCTCTGAGATATTCTGTATGAAATCGAAATCGCCAAATGTATAAACACCTCAATGTTTCGTGTGTTTTTCAGTTGTTATTTTTAGATTGTGTTTTGTTCACTTACAGGGTTCCAGTTGTTTTCTGTAATGTTTTCTAAACTTCTTGGGTGTAGTATGCTCGGACGACATGAGCGTTCTTGCACTGTGTTCATCTACACTTTGCAAAGGGCAGTTATTTGCTAGCAGTGTATTATTATCGCTTTTATAGCGTTACATATTTTTGAATGTTTGTTCCCGCGGAAATATGAAGTAGAAAACAGGTAATTACAAATATGGAGTATAATAGGTAATTACATCGATTAACAAGTTCGAATATTTTCTTTTTTCCATGTTTTCTTTGAGAATTCTCAATTTTACTCTTGGATACGTTTTTTCCAGAAAAAATGGTTTTTCACATCGGTAT
Organism: Baylisascaris procyonis; assembly: GCA_037389465.1. NCBI lineage: Eukaryota > Metazoa > Nematoda > Chromadorea > Rhabditida > Ascarididae > Baylisascaris > Baylisascaris procyonis. Next base: position 740,449 of record JAZARR010000154.1, on the reverse strand, counting down.
ATTGTCCGTAAAATATAAAAAACGGAAGTCTATTTAAATGATTAAGTAAAAAAGACGAAGCAAACTTCATTCATTTTCCAGAAATTCAAAAAACTCCGAGATATCTGTTGCATTTTTTTCATCGTCTTTTGTATTCCATTCCGCGATATGGAGAAATGGATTGGTTGGTGAATGTGTGCAGGTTTTTTTTTTGAAAAGGTGACTATTAATAGTGGACAAAAATTCCATTCTTGATCGGAGATCACTCGCTTTAATAATTGCTCTCTGAATGATGTTTTTGCCGATCATTTGGCTGTTGAATTTAGTTTCGGATCTAGGTAACGTTCTTGTAATCGATCCTGTTTACATCGGAACTTCGGGATTCAGCTGATATTGAGGTTTAGGCAAATCATATTGTGCTGAAATCAATGAAGTACTTCAAACGATTTCGGTCAAATGTTGTTGTTTGATCTTATCTTGTCCACCATATGTTAGTATGAATTCACTGAAATATTCAAAGGTATATTTGTATGTGAGGATCGATCAATGATTGAATATTTTCAATTTGGTTTATTCATTCCGTTCGCAAATTTTTGCACTTTGCATATAATAATGTTTTTTGCATATTTTTTCGTTTCCTTATTTCAAACAATTTGTCTTTTCCGAGAAGCTTTTGCTTTTCATATTTGTTGTGTTTTCTATATGAACGGTCATTTAATTCGCTTTTGCAATTCGCAGTCATTTATCCACTTCCAAAAGAAATTCACCATTTCCCGCCTTTTTTGATTTTTCGAGCAAAATTTTTTTAAAGTTTTTTCATTGTGGATTGCAACAGCCTTGCTAAAGTTGCATCATTTATTTAGTTATAGATATTAGATTCAATAGACTAGTTGAAAGAAATACACTGATGATATCTAATGAATTTAAAGGAAAGGATAAATTCAGTACTCTTCGCCGAGTTTCATTCAACTTGATCGTAATTGTACAATCTATTATTGGATAGAGCTGCAATAATTTCAACAAATTAGCGTTATTGTGCAATTAATGAAATCTAGCTAAAACGGAGGATTTTCGAATGCGAATTTGCGTATCTGATTGTTCATTCGCCGGTTTTTGAATATCAATGAACTGATTAATTTAATAACTATATTTGCAAAGACAGCATATTTTTCGTACACCATCTTATTTTTTGTATATCCATGGAGGAACTTTGATTTGATTGGTCAAAAAGTGCATATGTTTTCGTGTTTGCATGCTTTTTTTTACGATGCTTGCTAAGCGCATTTCTTGTTGTCACATTTTGAAATATCTTGAATATTTCCGTCTGAGAATGATAGGGGGTTTTATCAAGGGGGAATAACGATTGAAAAATTTCGGCACTTATATTTACCGTTTTGAAATTCGAATCTAAAAGTTTTTCAGTATCAGTAGTTCTTATATTTTTCTGCTTTAAATTTCTGATTGCGGTCAGTATTGCCTTTGGTGGAGTTTAGTAAACAAATGAGTAGGGAAAGGGCAGCAAGCCTAGTGTTCGAAATGGTTTGACCAAGATGATCTAAACTATTGAAACAAATTTGATCGGTTCAAATATTGAATTGTACAGATGCGTGAAGCATTCTTCTGCAAGTTAATGGTGAATTATTTAGTTTTCATTTGTATTTCTATTGGATCTTATCGTTAGGATTCTCATTGATATAATTGTCGATACTGCCTGCATTTTGCACCTCGACATCAGCAACTCTTTTCAAATGCCAGTTCTCTGTGTCAACAACTTTGTGATGTTGAGATTTCTGTGAATAAATCTGTGGTCCAGTCCTCTTTCAGGTCGGGATGCGCATCTGAGTTTGTTTATTAGTTAATGCATATTACTTTATCAGAAATGGACAAGTTAAGGATGAATTGTTCGTGAAATCTTGATGGATATTGTGTAGCTCCAAATTCTAACTTTAAATAACGAATCAGAACGAAAATTGATATCAAGAAGAATTCGCTACTGTTGGAAGTGAATATAGTTGAGAAAGGAAAAGTAAAATTACGTATGCTTTTGGAGTTATTAAAACTTTTCAACGAGCCGTCATCTATTTAAAGCGAATTGGTGGAATCATTATGGTATCGGAAGTGGAAGTGAGGTGCTTGATAGATTTTATTTTGGTAAGTGGATGTAGTAAGCTAAATACTTTTCTATTAGCAGTTCGCTACGCTGTCATAGCAGATTTCCTATATATTCTAGTAAATGCAACATGTAAAACAATTTAATGAGTAATTTTTCAATAAATTCCAAGTGAACCCTAACTGAACTTCACATAAGAACCATAAAAGTTGTTCAATGATACTACATTCCTTTAAGGCAGGTGTGCAAACAAATGTTTCTTCAGTGATATTCTACAAACCTATAAAGCGAAGAGCAAATTTAACTAAATTTTCTGGTGCAATAATTTAACTTCAACATTTCGGCTGTTATTTGCCTCTTAACCTATGCGAAAATCCACATTCTTAACAATGCAACTGCCTACTTTGATTAGGTTTGCTGATGGGCGTTTTAAACTCGCAAAGTTATACTTAACAAACGTGTGGTTAAATAATATCACCCAACTGATAAGCATGATAGCCAAGCATTGCAAATAGAGCTATAAGGAAATTCTCGAATGTTATAAAGATGCTTTTCGATTCGATTGTTTCTTCGGAGATTGTTATTAGCAGCGTATAATATTCACGGTAAATTGATTCATCGCAATGTTATCAGCATTGTAAAAAATAAATTTTATTACGTTCTATTGAGGCAATCCCTCGTTTCTCTTTCAAATATAATTTGCATATTGATAGTGCCAATATCGAAAATTTTCGTCACCTCTTCGCCACTATTAACATACGAATCGGGAATTTCAAAGGCGACTTTTCGTTGACATGGCTGAAAAATAGACATGCAAAATCTTTTCAAAAGCATTTCCGATAGGTGATCGGAAAAGTTTAAACGGCCCTTGCTTTATACTTCTCACTTAAGAGAATAATAGAGAGGTGGTAGGCATCTATTAAATTTATTTCACTGGTTGTTTGTTAGCATTAAGCATTAAAGAAACAAAATATAAGTCATTTTATGGAACTAGCCGGTTAGCCTAAAGCTTATATTGCTCCTCTTCGATCATATTAGCTTTCAATATTGATTTCTTTCTAAGGGGATCATTTTTCTGGCTTTTTATTATGACATGAGTGGTCAAACAAGCTCATAACTAACAGAGAAACATCTTAGTGAAACATTTTTTGAGGTGTTATATAGCATATTTTCTAATATATCAATATTAACGTTTCTTTTAACGTTATTATAACATGCCCCTGAGTGGATTGTCTATTTCGTCGAATAACTGTTATCGGTGAACTTACACATATTGTATTCCGTTTTGCCCATATTTACAAAGCGTTTAGTTCGTTCTCTTATGTTGTTGTGGTAATGTTAGAAACGTATTTCCAATTGACATTCAATGCAATCTTCAATTTTGTGTCGTCTGTTTGCATTTACTTATAGACGATATATCACATAAATAGGCTTCGTTTTACAATACTTGTACATTCCATTTAAGGATTTTAGCTTTTCTTTGAGATGAAATAATTCATAAATGCTTTGCATGAGGCGAATTTTGCAGGCGAATTTTAAAATAGAAATTCGATCGTTCCATCTATCAGTAGGTTTCAGGGATATTTGTACATTCCCAATGTGCATTTTATCACACGGTGGTGTTTGCGTAAAAGAGTGGATAAAATAAATGCGAACAAACCATAATTCCATCATCGCAATCGTGATATATTTTGAGCACTGGATCAATCGTTGATAATTCGCTGGTGTGACCACTCAATTCGAAGTAACCATGTGCATCTGTTATACCCTCTTGTAGCAGATCGTCCATATCGGGACCTATAAGCAATTATTTTTATTTTCAAGTGAATTCTTGAAGCTAACAAGAAGGTGAACTCACAACTTTGATGTGTTGTTTTCGTTAAATGAATTCGTGGACGTCGATCGGCGTCCATCTGCTAAAGTGTTTGAATTGGGCGAACCGGGTTTCGGCTCGTTTTTTCCTGAATCTTTCGAACGACATAGGTAATGATAAGATACTATGAATAATGCTCGATCGTTTGGTTTTCACATTGCCATTCAGTTGCGTATTCAATGGATATCACTTTTTTATATGGTAGCAGTTATTTGAATCAAATGTAAGTTGCAAATGGCGATAATATTATGATGCATTATATAAAACAGATTAATTTTTTCGCATAATTTTCAACACGCAAATGATCCCTTGATACCTATTGCTGATTTATGGTGGAACACTATTACTGTCATTGCAAACATCGTTGTTAGATATAACAAAAAAATTCTGAGCAAAATATATAAGCAAATAAATCTGACAATATAGTAAATAAATAAATGGAAATAAATTTTAAGCGAATTTTCATTTTTAATTTTAGTATTTTTAGTTTTCAATTGTAAATTTAGAGAAATTATAGAAGAAATTTAATTGAAAAAATTTTAGATTTTTATTTAGCATTATAGAAGTATTTTGAAAGTATTATTTAGTTTTATTTCATATATAATTTAATATTTTATTTTATAAGTAAAAATTTTCTAAATAGTGAAATTCCAAGCCGACTAGAATTAATTTCACTAATGGTTAAAGCTACAGTCTCTATGAATTTCTCATCACTGGAAACCATTCAATAAATAGCGTAGTAAGAAATTGTTTTCCCTATTCTCCGTACGCATCTCATCGCAATTTTTCACGAACGACAATGTTGTGTTGTTTACTAAAGTCGGTTAAATGCAAAAAAAAATCATCTTTCATTCAGTTCTCTTCATATAAAATAATGTACTTTTCTCCCTAGTTCGATAGTGAACGATGAAAATATCAGTTGTTTACTAAAATGTTTCACGATAATGTTGCTTACTAAAATCGACTATGCACTTATCTCCGTTCAATAGCGAAACATGAAATGATTTTCATTCAAATAGGTTTGAACAAAATAGACCTGAATTTCAATTGAAAACTACATGAAAATATTATTTGTATGGGAAAAAATGCAATGAAAATATTGCATTGATTATTTTTATTCTAGACACTGCAGTTATTCTTTGAATGATCTAAAGAAAAAAGTGCGCCATCATTTTTTTTATTTTTTTTTTTTGATTTCAGCTTCAGTTTCTTATTGGCAAAAATAAAAATCAATTGCTCATTTCAATGGCACATAATTTACAAGTAAATGCGTTACACTTTCAATTATCAAACGCAATTATTTAAGCGCAATAGTTTTGGGAATATTTTTTTATTGAATACGCCATCGTTATTTAAAAATATTATTTGCCTCGTTCTTTCAATGGGAAAATATTTTCTGAATTTATAAAAAATAAAGATGTAAAAATTAGTAATTTATCATCACTCCCACTGAATGCAGCAGATGCGGATATAATGAAAAAAAAACGCTATTGAATGGAACATGTTTGATTTCTTAAATCAACGATTCAAAATAATAAATTCATAAGGAAACCAGTTTTAGGTAGCGAATGAAAAAATTATTGAGTAATTTTTCCATTTGAAAAATTCAAATTTTATTAAATTTTCTTGTTCAGTTTATCTCAAAAATAAGTGTTTTGTAGGTAAGCATTAAAAAAAATGTTGTTTTAGTAGCGAATAGAATCACATTTAAAGTATAAGTCCACTTAGAATTTTTATAAGTAAAAATTTCTAACGAATAGAACAATATTACCACTGTCATCATCCCATAATTTGACTTTTGCACCAACGAGTGGCTTATCACCACAAAGAAGAGTTCCTCTCACACCAGCACTTTGCGTACGAAATGCTGCCGTAACCGTTGTTGCACATAGAAATAAAATTGAAAAAATCATCTGCAAAATATTCATAAATCAATTGCAAATTTGATGCTAACGTTTCCTATCGTATATTATCACTGATAGCTGAAATAACACTTAAGTGAGCTGATTGATTCTGTTATAAATTATGAGGTGAAACGAAGAATTCTTTCATCCAGGTGAATGACTAAAAGTCGTAATATATATGTAGACGTAAATAAGAAATATTTATGTATAAAACATCTATTTACATGTAAGAATAGATTATAGAAAAACAGGACCAAGTAAGCACTTATCGATAAATACAAAATGAGATATTTGAAAGAATCTATTGAAACAATAAACTTTGCAAGACTTTGAGTAAGAAAGTGTTCTCATAAGTGTACATTGAGAGAGGTGAGAGACACATTTGTTCATGGAAATTTAAAAGGTTTGGGAAGGTTGCATACATTGCAGAATGGAAGGAAACCAATGAGGTTTCTCCACTCAAATGAACTGAGGCACCTCTTCAATATCGAAACATTTGTTTACTATAACTAAATTATATTCCGAGGAAAACTGTTCTGCGAACAAATAAATGCTTTGTACGCTAAGTACGAACACAGTGATATTTTTTCTGGAATTTGAATAATGTAAATAACGTAAAAATTGATATATTTGTGGACAATATATTTTTGTCCAAGGAATAAAGAAATATTTTAACGAATTGCATTCAAAATAAGGGGACGGAAGACGAAAGGTGCACTAAATGAATCAATAAAAAGCAACTTTGGAGGATACCCGTTACAAGAGTTCGATCAAATGGAGCGATAATCAAACAGGATTCTGTATCACGCTTAGAAAACTTTTCCTGGTGAAAATTTGCTCGTTCGTTATTCCCTCCTTTCTTCCTCCCTTTCCCTCGCTTTCCACTTTCCTCCTTACCCCTCCTCCCTCCTCTCCCCCTGCCCCATATTCTAATAAATAGGTTACTTTTCATGAACCAGAGCGCAAAACACCTGAAGAAGATAACGCGAGTGAAAATTTCCATTGATTAACATCGAAGTAGCAGTAGGCAGAAAACTGCAAAAAAACTTATCACTTATAGAAAACTTTTCAGTTCACAGCCACTTTGGATGCTTATTCAGCATAGCTGTTTCAGATGCCGAATGCTGAATCTAAGTTAGGAGTGTATTCCAAAGTGGAATGTATGGAATTCAATTAATAAACTCATTGGAATAAAGGAAAAAGATCAAATATTGGAACAGTAGAACTTTATATGTTTATTTAGAAATTAAAACGCTGTCGAGTAAGTGGAATGGAAAAATAGATGAGAAAATATGTAACCGTCGAATGAGGGGTAATCTCGAGAGTTGATGGTATTCACAATTATTTTAGGCTGCAGGGAACAGTCCTAAAGAAATTCGAAAAAAAAAAACGATACAGGAGAAGCTTCGCCGTGATGCACTATTATTGATGAACCCGAATTCAAGAGAGCGATGCCCAAAAAAAAATTCATTCTATGCCGTTTATAGAAATCCTAGTACGATCCACGATCAATTCCAGCGATAATGTTATGTAAGCATAACTGGTTCGTGTCTTGTTTCTTTTTAACTTTAAACAGACACAGACCAAGTATTCCCTCGCACTCACCACTAGGTATTGTTATCACTGCGTAGTTTTTCTTCTTCCGTTTGAACTCGATAGATGCAGGAGTTAGTTCTCTTCTTCGCTTATTCCTCTTTTTTTCGCTAGTATTTCCACCTTCCGATTATTTATCGGCAAATATTAAGGGGAAATAATGGAAGAAGCAAAGAAAGGTTTTGTTCACAAACGTCGAAACTGATCCATAAAATTCAAAGGATCGGCTGTTTCAACTGTTCACTGCATTAAACATGGGAGCAGGTCATGGATGCACTCGAAGTGAGTTCGGATAGTTTTCTTCTGAAATAGAGCATCGAATTTTATCAATATATATTTTTGCTTGCTTCTTAAGATATTTGATAGTTCTTTTGTGAGCGTAAGTTTGAATAAATTAATCATTGAAGCAAACGATGTCGTTCGACCGCATTGGGTTCGTCAAAAGTATTCCTCTATCAGTTGCGATACACAGAATATCAGGTTCAGTTTTTAAATCTACATATTAAGTTAACGATAAAAGAGTAAGCTTGCAATAAAAGACACCATTACAAAATTACTCATATAGATTAATGAAATCTGAGGAAGTGAGTAAAACGTACTAATGGAGCTATTCTCTATCTGGAACAAGCAATGAGATTTTAAGGTTTACAGTTTTCTCGTGAACAGCGGGATTACAAATTCGAGGAGAAGAGGAAGTATAGATATTCCACTTGAGCCACACATGAAGTTCCTGCAAGAAGCGGCATTTCTTCGGTGCGATAAACCGTGTACACCGTTATTCGTTCCGATCGGTCAAAAAATAAAGTGCACACATTGAAAAAGTCGCACCTGCGCGCACACATTCACACAGAAACCATTCAAAAGCTCAACTCCGCCCTGTGGTGGAATGAATGCTGCAATACCCTAACACTTAAAAATATTTCCTTTGATTGAACGAGTAACTTTTCCAGCATAAGTACGAATCAGGGCGTTAGCGTATGAGTTGGGAATTAGACATGAAATTTTAAAATTTAGATGCACAATCCGTTATAAAATTCTAGGATTTAGAACATAAAAATTTTGAGAGACCATTAAAGCTTTGTCACTCATTATGAAAGCTTTGCAGTCGGATAGTTTAAAAAAGTGCATCGTTTAAATATTCAATAAAATGAGAAATTTCGTTAGAATCAGCAGTGGAATAATATCAGTCTTCTATCATACACTCATAGAATGATAACACATCATATAGATTATGTCTAAGTTTCTATCTCAAATGATAACACCTTTTCTATAAGTAGTAAATACCCGGCAAACAAAATCGCGTTAAAAACATCGTCCATAAACGCCTCAATTTTCAGGAATTCATCCATCGACTGCAAACTGCTCTTTATGGGCTAAAATCGATTTTAAATTTTGACCTCATCGTATTCTAAATGTTTATCTAAGTAGCATCGTTATCGAGTACGCCTTTATCATATTTCGAACATTCCTAAAAAATAGCATCGATGCGAAGCACTTCAACATGCCCCTTATAGACGAAATGAGAATGGACGCCAACCGTATCAGAGTTTTCTCACAAATGCCTTCTTCTAGATGCGTTGCTATAGTGTTCGCTCTGAGCGGTGTCGCCACTGATGGGAACGAGTTTTCAAAACACATCAATCGACGACTTCTCTGGTCGATAACTGATAGTCGTCAGACGACCCCCCAAAAACTATCCTCACGATGGGAATTATCATATTTTAATGGGACCATCGATCAGAAATGGTGCTGCATTGTTACTGGTGCACAAATTCTTTATCTAGACTGTTGCTTGTTATGATGATTCGTGACGCTGTCCTGATAGCAAGAGATCAAAATTATTTAAACTTCAGAGCTACTAATGGCCGTATGTGAAAGAAAGTTCCGATTAAAAGAGTCTACAATATGTGTTTGACTTGCATTTGATGCAATTTCAACCGTTCCTCATTCAAGGCGCACTTTACAAACGACTGCAAGCCTGAAAATATCTATTAAATTCTTCTTTCTTATTATTTCAGATCTTCGATAAATTTTTTGATAATTCATTTCAAGATGGATTGGAAAATTCTTTCTATAATTTGATAATTTGATAATTTCGGATATTTGACAACTATATATATGCCTATTTCATTTCGAAATTTATTCGAACAAATGGAACAACGACCGAGTAGAAAATTTTGCACTCTTTAAGAGTGAAAAATTTACAGAAATTCAGTGGGAAAATTTACTTTGCATGCTTAACGCCTTAACGACGCCATTTAATTGAAATAAACGATCGCTATAATATAAGGTGAAATATTCGATCTTATCGAGAATTACACTTCATCAACGACTAATAGAGAGTATTTTCAGCGTATTTTCGATGCCTTTTTTTTGCACTGCCCCAGGCAAATGATCTCTAAGTAACTATCACCTTTGTCATCTATAGATGCAAGTGCCTCATCAACACATATTTTCAATAGTTTCTCAGAAGATCCTCCTCTATCGTTCATAGACAACTGAACGAAGAAAGGTAACTCTTGACAAATTTGTGCTACGATGTTCTATGACGACATTAATCTTTGATGACGTCATAGTTGAAAAGAAAATCAATATTAAAGCTTTATACCGTTATGCAAATATTTGCACGCATTTAGTAGATGATGTGAGTGCATTGAAAAAGTTATATGGAATGAACAGAACAACACAGCAAACAAAAATAATTCATTGGAAAGTAAATGAAACATTCTATAAGAGTTCGAACATTGGCTTCTTTCCGCTGTGCTAAGCGCTCAATGTATTTCGTGACAAACATCTGTCACCTATTTATCTTTATAAAGAAAACATCAATAAGGGAATTAATTTCGTGATGCATACAATAAAAATTGGTTCATTGTATGAGCAGTGTAGCACATTGGTGAGCAATCCATCAATGGAAAGTCAGTTCATATTTTTCACCCTTACTATATTATTTCCATAAAAATTTGCGTATTGAGGCACAGACAAAATAAACGACAAATCTATAATCATAATGGGTTTGAATGAGAAAAAATTGGAGGTGTCATATTCACATTGTAAGTGCTTCTATGAAAGGATTCAATAGCTTTCCGCAAAAAACATTGAGAATATTTGAAGCGACGTATACAAGGTTCTCCCTCGTACATTTTTCAAAAAACAAAACTTACAACTAAAAACCGCAGCTAATTCCTACGTTTCGATTCGCGGTGCTTATATGACGTACGCGTTTGTTGAAATATTTGTTAGCCGACCGTATGAACTAATCCTATGTTGAAATCCTAATATCTATGCCTTTATTCTTATAGCCTATTCTTAGTCATCGATAAAGTTATAAGGTTTTGGATCGCACCCATCTTCTCATATTATTTACCTCATAGACTAACCCGGATCACACTACCTTATTTTCAGCAATGAACACCGAACGTTTCGGTTGTTTTGGACCTTTCCAAACGTTGCATTCATACATATATAGTGAAATAGTAGCGGCAGATAATACTAGTAAGAAGCAAATGAAACAAGAAAAAACGCATTTAGAGCGATGTAAGTAAGTACAGCACTAAGCGTGAATACATCGAATATATGTGATGGAAAACGCATTTTTCGATTGTCTCGAATTATTATTGTGGATAATATTTGGATGCGAACGAGTCATAACTAGTGCGCAACGAGTAGCGCTCTTCGATAATTGTGCTGTTAGGGTCCCCAGTATAGTGTTTGCTACCTGTAAACTCATCGGTACCATAATAGGGTGCCTCATCATCGAAACATATGATGCGAAAATTTGTTATTGATCGATTTCAATACAATCATGGAAGTTTTAGAGCTCAAACCTGGCTATTCATCAAACTTCCAAATCTCAGGTTGAATGTTTGTTGGAAATATTTATGGATGGGCAAGATTTTCTAGAAGGCTTAATAAGAGAAGAAAAATGCAAAATTTCTGAAAATGGCACGGATTTTTTTCAAAAAAAAGTCAATCTCGAACAGCCAATGCAAATGACAACAATGATGCGAATCGTTTACGTTGAAAACTTAAAAATAAAGCTCATTTAGCGAAGAATATTATATAGCCAACGATAAATCTCTTCATTTTCCGAATATTAATGTCAAACAAGCTAATGAAAAAGTACTTGAACTTATTTCTGCAGCAACTCTCTCTCTCCCTCCATATCCGCTTATTTCAGTTCCGCTTGAATTGCTTTCATGCCTTATTGACAGCGAAATACAAATGTACAAAATAAAAAAATACAACAATAACAACAAATGGCAATAGATGATGTCTGACCGCGCGAACGTATTCAGCTTTTGAATTTAGAGCTTAGCGAAACCCACCGTGTAAATTTGAGAAACCTCTATCGGATTTTAAAGGTTGTGGTGAAAACTTTAAAACTTTCTGGCGGAACATGTTCGGTCGACCGAACAAAACAGATTTTTTGACGAATTGCATTTGGTAATACTCGTCCAATTTGTGCAATTCAAAACCTGTCACAAAATGTCGTTTATAGTTCCATCCCTATCCAAAACACTCAAATTGAAATGATGAACTAATATCACGAGTCAATAGTAACTGCAATCTATAGAAACACAAACATCGTTATTTCAGCTCAGCTCTAGCCATACTAACATCCATCCAAAGCAATATAAGATTATATGATCAAGAATCAGTTGATTTTGAATATTTCGAAGAGCTTTCGTGATTTAAGAAGTCATCAAAATGTTGAGCATGTCAATGATGGTACACTAAAAAGAGCCACCGTAATACTCAATGCAATGCCCCCTTCATCAGTAGAGTTAGACTGTGTCAAATGAATTATCCACTAAAGGTTTAGCGGGAAGAATAATCTTTCATCTCAAAAAGAACAACTGCTGATGTAGGCACCGCTGCACATAAATATTATTTACTATTATTCCGACTTATTCAAATTTTGCAGAATCCCCTTCCCCTCCAACAAAACATTCGTTTCGAACGAACTTCTTCCAAAATCTTAGAAATTTTATAATCCCTGTCATTTTATTACACATATTACACATATTGGCGATAAAACAATTTTTTAAGGAGAAACATTAATAAGTTTGCTGACACCTATGCAGAAATGATTGTGCAATTATCATTCTTTTATTTACCGTCAGATTCACGGATGCCGTACTGCACAGCCCATATCGGCACCATCTATATGGCCTAGAGGAGTTACAACTCCTAAATGTTTTCTCACCTACACAGAGGGAAATAAGAAAATTTATACAAGCAAGAAGGGAAAGACAACCGCATAATTTTATTCAGCGTTGTGCAATCATGTCATCCCGTTTTGCTAATCCAATAACGCGAGGAATGTCGTCATCAGGAATATGCATTTGCAATAGTCAAATCCCTTGCAACTAGACAGATGGTGAAAGATTGAAAAATTTTTGCTTTTACATGTTACTTGTATTGTGCTACTTGTATAAGATGGCTCATATTAGTTGTATTAAATGATTAATATCACTTATATTAGATGACTCTAGGAACAGTGGCATTTGTTGGTGAGAAGAGAGGATACTCCTAAAACTCTTCCTCTCGAAACCTTTCTTTGTTCGGCGGCACACCTTCGCTAAGTTACTTCTTTCTGCCTTCCAGAGTATTTTACAATAGCTTATAAGCACAGGTTTTTCCAGTCTTTCAGAACTCGACACGAAGTCATTGTTTTCAAGATCCAACAAGCTTAATTCAAAAACGCCTTACATTCGAAGCTATCATATTTACCACCTAAAGAACAATAAAATTGACAAATAATAACGGAACATATAACAACAACGAATCGGGCACCGTTACGAATGCGATACTCAAAAGACCACCTTGTTGGGGCACACACATTGCCGGCTTGTAGTTCATTAGAGATACGTAGTACTCCTCAGGCCCACAGAAATTACGCTTCAATAGAAGTGTATCCTGTAAGGCGGTTTTATAGCACAAGATATTTCAAGATTTATGGCATAAAATAGCATAATTTTTGCATAAAGAATTGTATTTGAGCAATTTGATACAACAGTGATGGTGAGCCATTAGGCGTGCCGCTATTTCAACAAAGTTCTTATATGCACTAATTCGGCTCATGACCATGCAACACTATCCTCTGATTATACGAAAAAAAAACCCCCGAAAACCTGTTAACGAATAATGTCGCCCCATAATTGCAACACTAAAGTACCACTCAATACAAAACAGCGTACGCAGAGTTGGATCGGATATAATGCTATGAGGTGATGACTTCCTTAAATTTCTTTTAAATGTTCAGCAATTTAGAAAAAAGAACAATAATAAATTAAACAATTAATGAATGAAAAATGTAAATTTAAACAGTTAATAAATTAAGTTATGCAATTCATGAATAGTTCGCCCTATCTGAGAGTCGCACTTTTATTCACTGATCTAAATAAGTCATCAATGTTTTTTGAGGACTTTACATGTAAATATTAGACCGATAAAGGTTATCTCAATATCCATGTATATAATATTTCCGCCATCTTTAACGCTAGAGAAACATAAGATAGATAAGCCGGCTTGTGGAAGAAAATGATAATTGGAATCGTTAGAAAGAAAGTGAAATTGATATTCGGATTTATAAAGTGAAAAGAAAATTTCTCTATTCGTTTGATTCGAAAAATGTTGACATATTTCATATTAACGTGCAACCTGCCTTACTTTTATGATGAGAAATCAACTACCTGTGCTCATTGTTGCTTGCATTACGCCCGTATATGCCATTTTAAACATAAAAATTTCGATGCATTGTAGCAATGTAGTGATTATTCATAGACAGAAATTAAAAGACAGAACTGAATTGGAATTAATAAGGCTATAGGAGTGAAATGGAATTAATGAGACTAATAGCGCTATGAAATATGAGACAATTGTGATGTTCCTATAGAAGATCACACAGGTGAAGATCCTAACTATAACGGAATTTGTGAGATATTTTAGAATATTGGTAAAAGTTGCATTGATATGTACCACTAATGAGTACAATTATGCACCCAAAAGAGTTGAGATCCTCGATAAAGGCTAATCTGCTTCCCCTTAACCCTCAGCTCCCTTGTCACTCTTCCACTTGCGCCATCAGTTACTGGCTAAATTATTTCAAATGTGCAATAGACTTGTTATAAGAGAAAACAGAGACGGTAAGGGATTACTCACCTTGATGTGCTGAATCCACACGATATCACAGCTACATCGGAGAGTATTATCTCGGAATTTGGTCCTCCATGCTGAACTCAACAAAGCTTCGGTATCCAAATATGCAATGAAATTATCCTCGATGATGATTTCCCCTATATTGACAATCGAAGAGAACGCATGCCCTGAGATATTTTGAATGGAATTGCCTCTCAATTGAAGGCGTCCGATTGTGAAAAGACCGCTAAATGCGTTCGTTTCGATCGATTCGATTTGATTATCGCTTATGTGAATCTAAATAATCAACAAATTTATTTAATCATTTAGAAACGTTCAAAATATTTATTCGCAGTAAAGTTATACACCTAAATAGAGGTTGTGCTCTCATACTATAGATTAGCCTTTAAATCAGAACGTTTGAATTTACTTAATATTTTGAAGTGAATTTCGTCATTTGTGTCTAATAAAATTTATGTACATATATATATATATATATATATATATATATATATATATATATATATATATATATATATATATATATATATATGTTTAAAATAAATATAACACAATGCTTTAATCAAAGTATACCGTCGCATAATTATCTCAAAAACAGAGAAAAAATGCTTTCCTATGTAGTAATAAGTGCATCTGGCTATAACACGTTGATAAAGAAAGCATCATAAAAGTGATGGAAAACAAAGCAAATGAATGAACAACAGTAGAATTGAATAATTTCAGATATGAAAACTTTATGAAAATGTCTATGGGATAATTTCAGTAGTATATGCGAAATATTTGATGAATAATTTATTCACTGAGAACACAATATAAATGAAAAATGCTCTGCTATAGAAACTCTCCATAAAAGTTTATAAATGGAAGAAAACGGAAATTTGACATTTGCTCTAAGCAAAGGAATGTTTATATGTTCACAAGAAGCCTATTGAAATGTCCTTTGCTCGTTTCTTTGACCGATCTTCACAATTCAAAGTGCACAAATTATTGCTGAACTTTATTTCAATAAATACGGCCAAGAAATGTTGATTCTGAGGAGTAGTAGAGTGATTTTTGCTCTTTCTCGCCAACTCTCTTAGAGACAATAATTACCTTCTTCTTTTGCAGGAGTTCGATTAATTTTTTCCATGTTTTGGACTGCCAAAGATGAGTTAAATGAAGCGTTTGTCAAAATATTCAGACTGTATGTGATACGCCATCAAAAAGGCAGTATCTTCTGGCAATAAAATTCCCTGTTTTTGTTTGGATAAATATTTGAGTTTCTGTGGTGTTTGTGCGATGTTACGAACCGCGCACAATTTTCACTTCAAAGCTACGATCTCATCTCGTAAGCAATTGAAGTATGAGTGAGTGTCCAACACGCTCCACAGCATGTCAATCAAAACAATCACAACGACACGACTCGTATGCGTGTCTTTGTCTGTGAAGATGTTCTTCGATATGTCTGAGTTACACTCGTTCTCTTTCATTGAATGTCCATCACGCACACAGATGATAATCAATAACCATTGATAAGCGTTATGTTACGTGATTGGTTTTTTTCTAATGCAGAAATAAACGAAAAACACATCACTCTTGAATTGAAATGTTTGCAAAATCACCCCTCTACAAGCACTAAGTTTTATATATATTTAGAACAATGACTAAAAAAAAATCCGCCTGTAGGAAAATTGTCGTAGTTTGATAAACCTACACTCTAATAATTAGGTGCGCTGCAATGAAATTTATATTGGTAACTGTATTAAGATGAAAAAGTAAAATGATTTGGTTGATTTATTACAGGTCATAAAAATCATCTTTGAATGTTTTATAAAGTTATATCATCTAAAGGTATACAACGTTCCTTTCAAAAATGAGAGGGTGAGCATGCCAAGGATGAATTGGTAAGAGTGGCAAAAATAATGGGAGAAGGGGATGGAGAGGGGGAGGAAGAGCGAGTGATAAGGGATGATTTCAGAGATGATAGTCTCATTCATCACTCGTAAAGCAATCGCCCATCGTTAACAAACGACGATGAGTTTGCGCAACTTTGATTTTCATTTACAACCCCTTTTAGTGGACAGCTGTGCAGTGAAAGTGAGCATTAAATTTTATTTCCACTTTCCTATCCCTCTTTACATTGCTGCTAAAATTTCATTTCTATTGCTACTCTCTCTGCGACGCTAATTAATTTCTCTGCTTTTTATCCCACTCTTTTAGTACCTATGGTTTCTTAAAATCGCATCAAGCATTTCGGTATGTTTTGTTTCAGTTTTTTAGCACCAATCTGGAATTTTCACTACATAATTATTGCGTTGCAAATAAAGTTATGGGCATCCTGTCCCAAGCGGCGTTGGCATTGGAGACCCCAAACACCGAACACTCTAAGTCGGAGTTATGAAGTTGGAGTCATTTGAATCTCCATCGGTCCAATGTTTCCAAAAGCGATTCTGAAGACCCCAAGGTCCGAATGAGGGTCGGGTCAGCTGTAGTTGGAGAAGCTGGAACTCCGCGGGCCCCCAAACAAATTTTTGAGGCGACAAATGAATTTCAGTACAAAAGCTTGTGACAGAATTTTAAGTACCATGCTGCGATAACCCCCAAAAGAAGCAATTCCTCTACTGCTTTGCCGCTGCTTCTCACCTCTGTAAATCACTTCTCGATAGGATGGATCGCTCCATCATCCTACAAATCGCCCTCCGACTTTTTCATCTTCTTCTCTCCCCTCTCGGTAAAATTGCCCTCCCGCAGAGAACTGTTCCGTGTCTCACAACATTGCTTGCTGTTGTGCTGCATTCCAACATTTTCGTTGGATCTGTCTGCTGAACCGCTCGTCTGCTCTCGCTTCCTCCTCCCTCCCCCTCCTCCCCTTCCCCCTCCCCTCCCCTCTCTCCCCCCTCCCCCTCCTCTTTGCGCTCTCCAGGCGAAGGACTTCTCACCGCAGTTGTTTCCGGTCACATGAACATGCCCCTTGGTGCCTCAATGATGCCAATCAGCAAATCGTTCATATCTTCAAAGCAGTAACCTCTTTGACGTGCGACATGGAGGAGAGGACACCTTCGCTCAACGACAAAATTGAGCCACTTATTTCGAACCTGAAAGAGTTTAAAAATACTCGGAATCTTGCTTTAAATCTGAAAATAAAGAGATAGGAAATAATTGTAATCACCATACTGGAAAAAAAGCCTTTCTATAAACGTTTTCTCTCGAATTTACACAGCTATTGAAGCTCTAAATTCAACTGTTGCTGTTCTCGACAAGTGCTTTGAAGGCGGGAGGAAGAAGAGGAGGGATGGATGAGAAACGATTCGCAGTCCTTCAAAGCCACTGAAAGCTATTTTATGTATAAGTAGTAACAAACAACTCAGAACTGATACCTCCTCGCTCCTTCAGCTTATGAGTATTCTCCCGTCAAATTATGAGCATTTCTCCTTTTCAATTGAAACAGCTATAAATTTGTTTAGTGGTTCGTGATCGATGACTTATAGGCCTCAGAGCTCATATGAGGTCAAATGATGATTCAAGGAGAAGAGAGAGGAGAATTAACGTTGAAAAGGATATCGTGAATATTCGAATTACATCTCCAATATACAGTCTCAACCCAGTCTCTCATTGCTCGCTTGTTATGTGAGCGGCATGTTATGAGAGGTGAAAAGATCGATCGTGATCAATCAAAGATGGAATAATGGATAAAAAATTTATAAATATATGTATCTCCTGAAATAAGACTTTTCAAAAATTGTATGCTTTAAAAGTTGGAGAAAATATTCTCATTCTATCAAAGTTATTACTTTCATTAATAACGCCATTATATGCTTCATATAGAATTGCTTATGAAATATTCATTTGAATGGATTCGCTAATATATTTTAAGAATAAATTCATTCAATTTTTGAAAATTTTGTTGCTCTGTACAAAATTTAAAAAAATATCGACGAAATTATTCAGCAAATCGAAAAAAAAACAAACAAAGAATATACCTATGAACACGAGAAACATTTTCAAAGGCAAGCGGTTCAATATGTGCAACACCAATCAAATTGAAGAAATCGATACGAGTTAAGCTTGTGAACGCATTCGCTTCAATATGCAAATTCTCTCCTTTTATAGACAATTCTCGTAGGTGATTCGACTGTCTGAAATTAATTAATTTCACATCCTATAATAAATAGTCGATGAGTGGATAACCATTAGATCACACCATATATCATCATCACTCGACGAAACTTTCGAAGAGTGGTGCATAGAAAATAACCACGATTTAATTACGTGAAATTTTCTCGACATCTCTCCCTTCCCCTCTCAACCTCTAATAAAACATATCCCATTGAACATATAAGATACGCTTGGTTCAGAATGAGTAAATGTTGGGATTGCAGTGTGTGCTAAATTGTTCTCAACAGAAATAAACTTGAACGTAAATCTCCATTGAAGATCTCTTTCCTTTATCATTTCACTTTTGCCTGAACAGTACAGTTACTTGTAGCAATAGGAATTGGAACGTATATGGAAAATGGAAATGGTGAATATATATATATATATATATATATATATATATATATATATATATATATATATATATATATTGTATTTAATGTAATTATTTTTACATAAATAATCAAAGCCAATTAAACCATTATTGCAAGAACTTAGTGCTTAAGTTCTTTCGATTAATAGTTTAAATTTAACATGGAACGATGGTATGTGCACCTGAATATGCCAGGTCGAATAATCCTAAACGCATTATTGTCGAGCTGAATTCGTAGACCATGCGTATTGGAGATCAGTGAAAACGCATTTTTAGCAACTTCGGTTAAGTTACCATTGTTTGCTAATCGTAGCAACCTGAATTTCATAAAAAATTTCAATATTACAGTTTTATTTTCAAAGTAATATTGGTAAATGTTTCCAAAGGGAGTGAATAGGGAACGCAAATTTATGAATACTTTAGACTTATTTTCAATTAGAATTCTTAATGAGATAGATGAAAGTCAAAAATTAGTTCTAGCTCAGCACCGCAATTTTGATTCACAGGTTTTTTTCTTAAATACGAAATGTGTTTTTCTTGCAATTTCAGAAGGAAAAAGTTGTAACGAAGTACTGTAATGAATAACTATTGTAATGCAAGATTTTTTTCTCGGTTGAAATATAGACAGAAAAGAGTTTAATCTCATCAATTAGCAATATTCTCTTACATTTCTAACTTATATGAATTGCATTGATTAAATGAAGCGAATTCTACGATTTTCATCAGCTATCCATTGAAATTTTTAAAGTATTATCGATGTTTATTTCAGTGAATATTACTTAACTATCGACAAACCTGAGATGGTTAAGACCTCTGAAGGCATATTTCTCCAGAGAACGTAGATGCTCACAACCTTCAATGATAAGTTCTTCAAGCTTCGCGTATCTGAAGGAAAAAATTTTTTCATAAATATTTTGCATTAGTAATATCCATAGTGACTAATTTGATTGTAGGAAAGCTTTTTGGTTAAGACGGATCACATGAATGATCCGACAGGAAGAGCCAGGAAACAGGATTAACGAGAAGAAAAAGACGAAGGATTATTGAGATATTTGTCGCGGTTAATCAATCATTTCTCTAGAAAGCTGTGGGCGAAGAAAATAGACTGATTTGAAATCTTTTGTTTTCTTCTACAAAGTATATTATTCTACTATGGAGCAAAGAAGTACACGGTTTTACCAAAATGAATCTAACTATAAAGCGCCATCCTTATCATGAGTACCACTCGTAAATGAACACGATTTCTCCAACATACGGCTTTATCAGTCCGTTGTAGACACCCTATTAGAGGCAAAATTAGCATTTGTGTTAGCCGATTATGCATTTAGAATCGTCACTTCTACTGAAAGCTGTTACTACCTAGCAATTGACCCACGGATTGTGTCGAAGAAACGACTCTATCCATTGCACTCAATGGCGTTGTTTCTACTTTTTGATTGGAGCGCTGTCATTGGTTTTTGACCAATGACGAGTTGGAATATGTTTGTCGATCTCCGTTTTATATAATAAAAGATAAAGTTTAATATCAAAGTAACTTGGACCTATCAGGCTCTGTTTTCTTTCAGTAGCAACTTTGGTCTGAAAAAGAAAAATTGCGAAAATTGGACAGCAAGTAACTCTTGAAATGATTGTCAATATTCGCTTAGTTAGTGCCCCCCGGCTGTCGATCGCATATAGAGATAAGCAGCGAGCAACATTACTACGATTAGTTATCTGGAACAAGCAGTGAGCATTGGATGAAAAGCATCGAATATCATATGGAATTCGAAACTGCCGATTATCCGCTTGCGTCGACTGGACAACGTATTAAACTAATCGCTTTTATATCAATAACATCTTCAACTTGGCGATATAGAGAAATGCTCCATGCTGACCTCTAGCTAAACCTCTACCCCCCCCCCCCCCAAAAAAAAAAACTTCATTCTCTAGTTTATCCCTATAAATACGTTGGTCGCTATTCAACAAAGGAACAATTTTTCGTAACAAAAGTTGCAGTTAGGCAATATGAAGGCTCACAGAGATGAACGGTATTCTAATGGAGTCGCTTACGTTCCTTTCAACTATCAACGAACATCATCTTAGAAATTTAAAGTTTACATTGAAAGCAACAGAGGTACAATTCTGTTCGAACTGATATTTGAAAATAACAACTCTTTTTCACTCTCACAAATACAGAACTTGGAATAATGTGAAAAATTTTTAGTATATCATTGTTGAAAAATTCAGTAAAATTCTATACTGAGTTATAAAATGAACCTTTTGAAGGCGTGCTTCTGGATGCGCAATAGAGAGCAACTCTTTATGATCAAAACACGAATGGACGTCGGCCAGTTGGTAGGCACAGTCTCGAACTCGGCTCGTTCGCAGCTTATCTGTGATTTTGAAGCGCAAAAATAGCATTAAAAAAGGAAAAAAATATATGGGCAGTTGAATGTAGTAAAATAAACCGGAGTAATTATACGAAGACGGACAGATTCATAGGCGAAGGCGGGTAAGGGAAGAAGGGGGTTATAGTAGAGTGCTTACATCCCTGAAATGTAGCCGTTGGTTCATAAATGCTCGTAGGGCCGAGCGCGTGACTTAATTGTAGCACATTAATTATGTGTTGGAATAGACGAGGTCGTGCGAAGTTTTTATAACACGTCAATACGGATGCCTACGAAAAGATATCCACTTAGTGCTGCCTCAGGGCACAGCTGTCGATTCGTAAGAACGATTTAGAATATTATTAAAAGGCAATGATAGAGGACACCGAAGCATTTAATGCACTAAAAATTGCCTTTCGAATTTTTTCTTTTACAAAATTCGTTCAAGAATCTTCGAGATAGAGGTAGTGGACAAGCAAGGAAGGAAATCGGTCTTTGACTCTCCCTGGCTACTTTTTGATATGTTCTGGCGTATGCTTTGGAAAATAATAATGACGAATCGATTAGAAGAACTATCGAAAATCCTCCGATTGTACTCGGTATTACCTTGTCGGCAGTCTCGCAATAGCATGACGCCGGGCAGAGTCGTGGAACCTGTGCAACAGCACCGGTCACTAGCAAATGCAATATAAGCGTAACGAGACGTGCCGTCATATTAGCCGACGTCACGCTCCATTCATCTTCACCTCGCCTCACCTCTCACGTTTACGTTCCACTTTCCTCTTGTAGCACATTCGCTGATCTTCACTTAGTGTTTACACTGTAATGTTCTTTTTTTATTGTGAGCAACCATTTAGAGCTAAAATAAAGAGCGGCTGCGCCGAATTTTTTATCACTTGGAAACGTGAAGATGGTACTCCTGCTGCATTCGTCCCCCTCACCCCCAAGAAAGGTGGGGGTGGGGGGGGGGAGGGAAGGAAGGGGAGGATATAGAGGATAAAGCCCGGCCATTGCTCCTGGCTATGGGCTCTTAATATAAAACGCAATACAATATGCGGAGTCGTTTGGAGCAATAGCGGTTAAATTTGATAATATATAATGAATATAGCTTAGTGACTCGAATTTTTACAGTGTTGCATTATTAAGCTTATGCATTGAAGTTTTTGGGATGTTCCTAATATTATGAAGCTTAGCTAATGCAGAAATACATTCGAAATATTGTTGCAGAATGCGTTTTTGTCTTCACAATACTGCAGCAGCTGAACGACCATTAAAGCTTATGCGGTAATTAGACGCCGCGCTGCTTTTAAACTGATGAATGTTTCAAGCAGAAAAGATACATTCAATTGTTTGCTGAGTTGGTTGATGAATAATTGTATGGCTGTTACTTCACTCAACAAAAAATATTATTTCGATACTACACTCGCTAATGAAATCGTTAAAATGTCTCACGTTCTTCCAGAAGATTTCATTTATTCATGGGAAATCATTTAATTTATCTTGTAATCACCGAATCAGTCCAGATTTAGGCATGTGGAGCTGATTTGAATCAAGGATCATGTTGCACCAAATTTATGCGTCTAGCTTTCCTTAAAGCTGATATGAAAGACGCTATAGGTAGACAAAGAGGTGCAAGAATTTCATATGTCTAGCATTATGAATCGAAACGTGCATAACAATCGGCAATGCAATGTTCAATCGATTTCGATGGTATACGCTTATTTGAAACATTATTCAAAGTATATGTGTTTATTTCAAAACAACCATTTTAATGCGTGAAAATGTAATGTAAGGTTACACTGAGGTAGGGAACTTTCCTTCATAACACAGGTATATTATCGAGTAGAAGTTAACAAAGTAGAGTAGGAAAAACATTAAGTCCCAATAACGTGATGCACACGCATGAAAATGGAAAGTGCAAAAAATTAGATGACACGCAGAAATAAATATAAATAAAATGAGAAAAGAAATGCATACTAATTTCAGAAAACCTAATACAGAGACGATTTATTGGACCACTGCCATAGAAAATAAGAAACTGAAAATACTTAAATATCGCAAAAAGAATTGATTAATTAAAATATTTAACTACAACAATTATCGGTGTTTAGTGTACATGAGCCTAGCATGTCCGCTTACTTTCATATGCAAATGGCACTCACACAATGAGAGACGATGGCATTTGCTAAGCAATCGAATTTGAATAGTTAATTAACTTCGTATGGGTCACTCACTCAGTCAGTAGCTGCGGCAACAAAATTTGAATATTTGATGAAAACCCATTCGGTCTGTAGTTCATTCAGTTGCCATTTCAAACAATACGAAAACTACTTCCGCTTACATTATATATATATATATATATATATATATATATATATATATATAATATATATAATATATATATATATATATATATATATATATATATATATATATATATATATATATATATATATATATATATATATATATATATATATAACTGATGGCCCATATTCTCATAAACTAATGTAGGATACTCAAAAATAATATCCTCTAATAGAAGCCGAAGCTAAATAAATATTCGTTCAGAAAGCGGGGATTTGGTTAGCTTAACAAAAAGTGAGCGGTCCAATCATTTAAATGCTAATAAAATATGCAAATAGTGTAATCAGCCAACAGTTAAATTAAGAGCTAAATAAGAACAATGAAGTTTTTTAATAGGATTAAACAAAATACACTTGAGCAACAATTGTTCCTGATGCTAAAGGCGCTATTAAATTACGCCTCATTGATGAAATGACGATTTGTTGAATATGCCAATCATCAGCTCTGTTAGTTTAAATCAGAAAATATTACCCTTAGGTCTCATCACAAAATGACTGCTAAACAATGACCATTTTATGCAATCCAAATAATAGAAAATAAAGGTAGCACATTTCCGGAAGAAAGCCCTCAAAAACTATGCGGAAAAATTCAATTTTTTGCCAGGAAGCGGTCATGAAACGCTCGAAATTGCCGCCTGTTGACGTTTTTTACTCGTCGATAAAGTAGCGCTTCTAAAAGGGAAATACAGCATTTTAACTTATAAGATAGTCAAAAATCCCTATTTTTCTCGGTCCGAAAAAGCTAGATAGTATTTCATCATTCAAAGAACATCATTCACTAGATAGGAAAGACGATTTCAATGAGCTAGTGATTGAAGAGTTCCGTTGAAATTGTTGAGGAATAATTCAATGACGAGAAAAAAGAAAAAATCTGTTGGGGAATAATTTAGCAGATATAACAGTTCATAAAGGTCGGGAACCTTGCACTATATGAAGATCACGTATTCGCTCTGAAATGCTCAGGTGAATCAAAGAACAATGAGTAATGGTAGAGGCTAGCCGATGCCTCATCTAAATATAATTAGCTAATGTTAGAATAGCTACAGCTTGAATATAGCGTAGTTATACGTACGATGTCCGAACACAAATCGAAAAATTGTCGACACGGAATCGTTAATGCAAAAATGCAATTTAATAAACCACCCTCAATACGAAAAAATCTTCCATCTAGCCGTGCGAGCTTTTTTTCTCCGATAGGTGTCCTGCAGAAGAATATTGATGATGAACGCTGAAATTAGATTACTCACAAAAGGTGAAAATTTTTGCTAATTTTTGAAGTTTTAATGCCTTCTTCTTGAAAAATGGTTCGCTTTCTTCGATATTACAAGGCAACGCTTCTTGTTTGCTTTTTAATCAGTTCTTTTCTGCACTGCACTTCCTTGTTTGAGCTAATTGGCGTAGTATTTTGCAGAGATTGCAGATTTCGAGAATCTGTGGATAGCGACGTCACGGTTTTAGCGACATTTTAAAGGATTTTCAACATCAATGTGCATGATAGCAGTTGAATTCTGGGATGCCCTGAAATAGCCTTTCAAATGGTACAATTCCACAGCAGTCTCCTCACAATCCCCACAAACAGTAATTATCAGCAAACAAGTAAGTAAAGATGCTTCGAGTATGAATACATGCCCCAATGGTACGGAATTACTGTGGAGTAAGGTCTGTCGCATAAAGGTAGATAGAACTAATGGAAATCAATGGGTATTCTCTCTAACATTAAACCGATATATAATATTACCCAAATCAGTTTAAAAAGCTTTAACCGCAAATGGCCAACACGCGACAATGTCACATAAAGCGTCTTAGAGGCCGAAAGAACTCATAGGAGGAAAAAGAGCTTAAAGAAGACGGAATATGGAAAAAGAGATGCATAGTTGTGCGACATTTGCGCGAAAACATTACAAAACACGGCATTAACAATTCCTTTTTATAAAAGTGATCTATTACCGATCCCTCTAATTACAGCTGCAATTAATTTTTGAAAAAATTTAAGATAAACTCCTAATGCAAATATTAGTAGAATAATTATGAGAGTGCAGAGAAAGAATATATAAGACTGCAGCAATGTTCATTCTGCATAGAATAGTTGACAGTCGAAAATATCTACCCCCTTCGTCCAGGACAGTTTACCATTTAGCAAATTCACATCCTTTTTTTTTCCTATCTCGCTTCAGTATGATACGGCTAATCGAGTTTAACCGCAAATGCTTGTCAAACGATAGCGAACGCATCAACCATCGTCGGCAATGCATACGGAATACTAACACCAAGAGCTACATAGCTGCATTGATTATAATGGACATCATCGATATTTGGATGCACATCTGAACATGCTTCTAGGAAATTAATGGAGCCCAAAAATGAACATTTTCAAAAGTCAGTCGGTTCATACAACCAACTACTATTCATCAAGTTAGAAAGCTAGCGAACACTTCAAGCTCTTAAGTCTTATTAATGCGTCGAAGTGATATAATCGATTTGCTGAAATTGATGCTCGTGAAAATTTCGTGTCGAAGGTAAAGAAAGCAACGAAAGTACTTCTATGGGACGACTTACGTTTACTGCGTTTTGATTGAATTATCATAGCATCAATGGAAATAAATAATAGAGACATTCATTATCACCATGTGCAATAGCGATAGACGGCTGACTCATTGCAATGGAATTTCTACCATCTAAGGAAGCCTCTAAAGTGAGTGTTGTAAGTAATCATTATGCGCTATGAAAAGTGAAGCCATTGACGACTCTTTACTTCGATTGAGCTGGTTGATTAGCCAAGTAAAAATATTTTATTCAAATAAAATGGCGCTCAAAGTTCGATCAAATTCAGCGGAACCAACTCAGATTGAATTTTGAAGGAATCACTGCAAGTTTTTTTCAAGGAAATGCTTTTATGCTTGGAGTGACAATGGAAAATGTGTCACCTATCATAAATTTGTTTTGCTCACCATTTCCAGCATGCAAAAATTTCAGCTTCTTAACATATACTCTTTTTAGTGGTAAGATTGTCATATAACATAGAAATGACGGTTGAAGTCAATATATAAATTAAAAAACGGCCCAAAGGAGATATGAATACCATACAATGTGACATCGAAGGAAATAGAACTTAGTGGATCCGAATGGCGTATTACTTCCATCACAGCTAATCCTTTGCTTATTGATCAGAATGGGTCAATAGGCGTCCTACACGGCTGGCGCGGTTTGTGCTTTTTGCGGAGTGGTCCATGGTATATCAAAACTGCTTCTAAAATCACTTCTAACAAGTGCGTGTGCAGTTCCTACCTTCCCCATATGAAGTGCTTTCATGACCACTGCAACAGTAATGCGATAGATTTTGAGACTTCGAATGCTTTAGCAGCGTTCAAAAAACGCCGCGTCGCATTATTCTTTCTATGAAGAATGCACACAATTGCATCTCTATGAAAAACTACATTCATGTCAAATGCTACATTACGGAACATTGTCAAATCAAGAAATTTTTAGCAGCGTTCCAAACTTTGATTTTCACAATAAGATATTAATGCAGTAATGATCATAGTCAATGTTACGTTAACGTTTCGATCAATAGGACTCCTTAACTGCAAAAATTGATTTGGTATGAAGTCATTTATTAGATTCATCAAGTAAATCAAAACTGAGGAATGTTAGCATAAATTTGTCCATGTGCAATAGGAACATTTGAAATTCTGAGTGGAAATGCTATACTGAGCTTGTCATCTACCTCAAATAGATAATGGGTTATGAATGTCACTTTTCGTTTAAATAATATGTAAAACATTATAAAAAACATGAACTTTATCTTAAGTGGCCCACTGTCAGCAAAAACTTTCACCTTTGATGAGATTTAAATATGGAAACCTCGGAAAAGGTGTGAATTAATAGAGTCATAAAATTATGGTAAACGGTGATTTTTTTTTTTTTGAAACGGTCTCTGGATTAAATCTGAGTGTAAACTCTGAAAATTTTATTAGAATCGATATAGTGGATTTCGGGTTAAAATAGGCGCATATATGCACAGATGATGTTTTCTTGTTATGTGATGTCTGCTTATAAAAAGACGGCGAAAATGGATTCCTATCCTGACGATAGCTAATTATACAAAATGAGATTTGCATGAGATTCATAGGCAGCATTTGAGATTATTAGCAAATTGTGCAAAATTGCATAATTAAAAGTGGTTGTAGATAGCAACTTATTGATAGAACTATGATCAGTTCTTATAGAGTAGACAAAGATTGTCACGTGAAATCGGAAGAAGGCAACGCTGGCTGCACTTTTCATTGTGATAGCGCCGACTAGAGGCAATCCGTTATGCGATAACAGATTGCCATCCGATGACATCAGATACCAATTTTGATGAAAGCAACACTATATTTCTGAGAAGTTCGCTTAGTTTCGCTAAGGACGGAAAACCAAAGTCTCACCTTTTTCATGGAAATTATATACTTTCCTTTTCGTACAAGTATCAAGCAACAGAAAATACGATGCTTTGATGCATGAAATGCATTTTCCAGCATGAGAAAGTATCAAGTTGGCGCATATGAAGCGCTAAAATGATGGAAGCAACTTCAAACTGTATAAATGGGGTCAGGGACTTTTGTGTCTTAACGCAACGGTCTGCCTCAATCTCTTGGCCAAAATGCCCTGGATTACCCACTTCGTGGCCGGGCTGCACAAAATGGGGATGCAGATAGTGGCCAAGGCCCTTTCCCATTCCTAATCTCCATCATTGACGGATGAGGCACAGGGTGCAGTAAAACGAAAAGCGCTGCGAGGCGTTTCCTAATCTGAGAGTTAAAAGAAGCTTATTGAATGTTGACGAGGAGCGTAGAAGCATATGTGCGACATGAAGAAATTGACGTAAAGCGTTGCTGAATTCAGAATGACAAATGAGCTCAATAAAGCTGCCAACAACAGTTTAAGAAAAGTAAAGCGCGAATGAATTCTAAAACGAAAACATTCATTGCTCAAATAACCATAAAACTGCTTTTGCTGTAGTTTTTCTCTCCAGCTATCTGTCGCTTATATCAGCTTTTCTCAGTTGCTTTTCCACTGTTCTGTTTGAGCGCCTTTAGAATACTGTTATTAGAGTGATACTTAACCATTCACTGTCAATCTACACTTGTGGTATCATGTCTGATGCAAAAATAGTTGTTACGCCTGTGAAGTGAAAATAGCGAAGATTATATATGTTATGAGTTGAATGTACTACTAAAAAGTACGTTCATCTAACGAGGCAACAATGATGGTTGAAGATATCGTTATAAAAGTGCCGAAATGCAGCAGCCGGCCGCCAGATTGTGTTGCTGCCATGTGATGGTGCTATTTTAAGTTCAAACACAAAAATGCACACATTTCACATCATTGGTAAATATCAACAAGTATTTACGCATGAAAAGCGTCGTTAATTTAATTTGAACCTCAACGAAAACCTGAATTATTGAGAAATACGTTTACGCACGATTGACGAGGCAATCTACGCTCATCAACAGCAAAAGCGAAGAAATTTTATAGAAGGAATGCCAAAAATTCAATAAAATGAATGAATACAGGAAATTACTACGAATTTCGTCTTCCTTCAACATAATAGCATCTTTTCGTATGTATGATGAAATAAGCACAATCGCAGAAATGCTGAATAGAGAAGCTATTTGTCAAATTTGTTTAAACATAAAACCAAAAAGAATATGCCTTCAAGGCATTAAACAAGATAGCACTTATGAAGTACCTTAAATCAATATGTCTACTAAAGTGGCACCAATGCCACAAAATTGGCACAATATGTGACGAATTTTATATATCATCAAACGGGTTTACCTTTATCTTATTTTCACATCTTGTTTTCCTCATAAACAAAGAAAACAATTTAATTGATTTCTAATCATCATTTATCTCAGGAATATAATCAAGAATGTGCGAATGAATGGACTCGATAATGCTTTGCCTTCAAAAATTATTACTTAAAAGGTATACTAATTGAAGTTATTATCAAATAAATATTACTAAAAAAAATAAACATAATGGTGTGGAGAATTGCAAATAAATTCGATGAAACATTCGCTACGTGCAGCCGTATGCATAAATTATTCATCTTACCGAATAGTGTTTCATTCGTAACATCGTTGTTGTTAAACAATTGTAACGGTATGTCCAATTTCGATAAGAAAAATCCTCATTATTCGTTTTTCTATTCTCGAAAAGTAATTTTCACTCTTTTTCATTTAAAAGGATAAATCTAGTGTCTTTTTTATTTTAATCGCTATTCATTGATTAACCGAAGATATCCCCCAAATGTAATAGATTTGTTAATAACCTCATCAATTGAAGCAAATATCAATTATATATGGAGTGAGAAAATATATTATACGATCGACATAAATAATCTAGATAGCGTAGATATGATTTTCATATATGCGAAAAAATTGAAAACATTATGATCCAACAATCTTCCGAGTGGCAGATCTTTCATTTATTTGTTTATTAATCTTTTTTTTTTCTTTTTATTCTATCTATTTCATCACGAATTATTTAGTTGCTTATTTATTTATTTATTTATTTATATTTACATGAGAGTGGCCGGCATTCTTCATCTGATATTTTAGTCATAATTCAATAAAATACATAACCACCCAATATTGATGTCTGAAATGCTTGCGCAGGGATAAGAAGAAATTGCAGATGGTGAAATAATGAAAAAAATGCCATGTTTTTCTTACGGCTGAAAGAGACACATATTTCCCTTGATTGCCAATAGTATAATTTTCGAAAAGAGAAACTACTGTTATAAGAATATTTTTGTATCAAAATGTCTTCATTTATTTTGCTTGTTTTTTCCATAGTGAAATTAGTCATTCTTTTTCCGATAATTTTGGGTCAGTATTTTTAGAAATGTTGTTTGTATGCATTATTGTTGATAATAATTCATAAAAATTAATGAATAGAATAGAAAAATCCGCTATGAATAGTGATCCTTATACTTTTTATTGTTACTTCCTTATAACCCAAATTGTTTCTTATAACTGAGCTCTTCGAATGTCATATCAACGACTCGAGTAGCAATCATTACATTCAATGTAATCAGCAATCGTCAACTTGGAAAAAATAGACGGAACATGAGTAACGATATGTTGACAGCACTCTTGAGAAGAATGCGACTGCTTGCACTTACGACAGACTTCAACGCTTTCTTGGAAGCCCGGAAGTAATTAATTTCTCTCCCCCTTCCCCCAATCACTCATTCATCCTTCATTAAAAAAAAAAGAGAGCGACTTAGATTGTTTTCATGCTTGTTAAAAAAAACATCCTCATCAACAGAATTACCATTTACAACTGCTCATTGTTTTTCTCAAAATTTTTTACGCTACGAAAAATCATCGTAAATTTTTCTACGCTATGGAAATTTTTCTTGATATCTTCTACACTCTAAAAAATTGTTAGAAATAAATGATCAATTAAATCATACAATAACTATGAGCAGCAGTAGGTAATCGTTTTCCGTTAGAGTATAGGGTGAGTCGTTGAAGCAAAATATCATCTTCAAAGCAATAAATAGCAAGACGAAGGATAAATTATAGCAGCTAATCATTTAGAGATTTACCACTTTAGCTGAATAGAAACTAGAAGTCAACTTTCATTAATTTAGCAGATCTGTGATCTAATTTTGCACTTCAGTTTATCCAATAGCAACCTAAGTAAATTCATCAAAACGACATCAATATGTTCACACACTTCAAGAATACATTATTAATATTTTATGCAAATTTGCACTCGCTCTGAAGTGCGCTATTTAAATTTGATGTAAGCAACGGATCATTTAAATCTTTATGTGCAAAAATTTAATGAACGGTTTAAAAAAAAACGAATTATCATCTCCTGGCGAAATATCAAACACTCAACATCTGTTATACCTCTGTTTTACATTTTTGAAAAAAAAAAAGTTAATCGTGCCATAGTATTGAACGGAAGTAATTATAAATAAACCAATTATATAGTCCGTAAAATCAGAAATTGAATTCTAAATAAGCATTTCTCTTTCATAAAATCGTTCATGAGATCGGAAGTGTTCCTCATTACTTTCTTCGGCACCAATTAATCAATAAAACGGTAAATCTCGTTTGATCCACTGCTTACTTCATTAAAAAATTACCAATAAGTCATTACAAAGGTAAGCAAGGTGAAGCGGTAGTGGTACGCATTTCTGTGGAAGAGGATGATTTTCTCACAATAACATTGCGAACATCAACAGCGGAAAGATGGTGCGAAACATTGTCTGCGTGCAGGAAGTTGATATCACAGAATCCCGTTGAATCATCCAGTTTGCATCTATCCCGACAAATATCTGTTCGTCGCTCTTGCTTGAGCTTTTAATTTTTCCTCGCCAACTTAACTACATTAAAATGGACATGCAGAGCGATATGATGCGCAACTGATTTAGCTGACTCCATTTAAATCAAATTTTGGCCCTAGGAGAACAGACACCGATCTCATCTGAGCAAAGCAGATGAACAGCCTTGACATTCGATACCTCCTCGACCATCCGGCGGACAGTAATGACTTTTGGAAGTCTCCTAAATTCTATGTGGACCCAAAGAAAATTTTTCGGGGTCAACAGTACTGCGAATCGTCGACATCGTGAAAAATATGTAGTCGCAAGCAGTGAAAGGAAGCTGAACAGAAAAGCTAACGAGAACTGCATGAAAAAATCTTTAGTTAAAGAAAATTTGCTCAGTCTTTGACCAGGGATACTTCAGTCTTTTAGAGCATCAGCTAAGTACCTGAGGCAACCTATGCCTCAATCCAGTCTCCAAATAAAACACTAATATAGTCATGGGATTTCGTCCATTAGAAAGTTGGCAATTGATAAATGCAAAAGACATCAATAAACAACGCAAACAGCTTTGTGAGTGCACGATTTAAGTAAATAGGTGTAGCTGTCCTGATGAGCAAAATCAATAAATAAAGAGGGAGTGAAGCTTGTTTTACGACATACGATATTCAATCAGCAGTAATTAGGAACTTGAAAGGGCAAAATAATAGACATTTACCACTTGAGACAAAGGTTTTCCCAAATTTGATCTACCTCGAAACACCATACAATAATATAGATTAGCGATGCAAGGAATTATGCGTAGTGATGGCATGTTGAATTTGCATCAGATTCTATATTAGACCGTGCGATAATGAGAGGCTTCAGAAAAATGGGGTGGAAAAATTATAACATAATTCGGCCTTTTTCGAACTTTTGGGAAGCACTTGATTCTGATCCTTTCAGTCTTTTCTCTATCTCGCTACTTCATAGGGTATTGCTACTTGACCAGCATAAACGTTATCTACCTTGAATTATCCCAGCTAACAATTGAATTAAAGTCACTGACATTTTTAGAACTCATACTCATTTAAGTGGAAATTTTAGAACTTTTCAGCAAATGGTATAAAAGTCACAAAATAAGACTTGCTAAGCACTATAAAAAATTTGTCACTCTGGTTCGATGTGTTCACTTTTGATGGGCATTGCAATGCAAGCTTAATAACTCCTTTTTGAAGTAATTCACTTCATGAAGCAATTGAATTGAGAAGCATGTTCAAGTCATGAAAGTCACTCTTCATTTTATCCAAACAATGAATATTTATATGCAAGATGCTGCTTATTTAAGGAAATCCATATTCAGAGGGTTTGCGTCTTGCACAAATATGATTTACATATAACGCATAGCAAACAACACAAGACGAATATGCGTATCGCTATAATCGGCATAAAATCATATTATTAAGGCGACATTAGCATTCAAAACGACGTTTACCTAAGACAAGAATGCGACCAGCCAACGCCTATTTACTGCAGCCAAATACATCGTGCTCTATTCATATATTCCAGCAAATGTTTTCTCGCCGTCGAATTTGAACAGAATGACATGCTACGATCTAGACAATGCGCAAGACTCCGTCAATCAAATCGGTTCGACAGGCAGATTTAATTTAACAGCTCCATTCTTGATTATCAAATCATGTATAGGAGCAAGCATATCCAAATTTATTTCTTAGTTATTCTTCATCTAATGCTTGAATTAACCGATGCACAGGAAATGAAGCAATCGAACTGACCCGAAAGATCGTCGAATTTTAGAAAATTTCTTCGATCTACACAACTGCAACTGAAACAATGCAACTCATCAATTTCTCTGAGCAAATTCTCATTGGCTATACAATGAACCTCATGTCTTTATAAATAGGAAGATGGTAGAGGAGGGATCGAAGGGATGAGAGCAAAAAAGAGGGAGAAAAGTTGATCGTGATTACTCGCGAATAGTTGCAAATATTTTACTATTGAAAATGCCTAGTTTTCATTATGTTTTCTCACTGTGAATTTTTACGATGTCCTTTATAAAGATAAAATAAAACTTGTAATCTCAATCTTGCGCTTCTTCTAAATGTGAAAAAATTCAAATTTTTCTTGTAAATTTTCAATAAGTAAATAAACAATTACTCAAATGATTCAGCAAATAAATATTAATATTGAGCAAATAGCTTCACAACCAATCACTAAGAATCCATTTTTCCCATTCAAATGAAAAGTTGAAACTAAATAAAACGAAGAGGTGGCATTTGTGTATTGCAACGCTCTTCTTGTTCGCTGGCTGATCAATCGTTTCGTCAATCAGTAACCATTGCTTCTCATCGATCCGTAGATGAAGCAATGCAGCAACAATACTACGGCGCCTCATAAACTCTCGAAATGTTTGCCTGCTGCAAACATAATTCCTTCAGGAAAAATGCATTGATTTTCAAGTTGCTAAAATGCCTTAATAAATGCTGAAATTATTCAGTAACTTATAGAAATTCCTCCTTCAACAATGTATCTCGTCCTCAATATATAATTGCCTATTTATTTATGTATTTATTTATTTATTTATTTATTTATTTATTTATTTATTTATTTATTTATTCATAATGTTTACACACATTTTTTCAACGGTATTGATAAGCTCTGAGGTAAGCTTAGTACAACTATTGTGATCCTGATTATTCTACTGATCTGATCCGAACAAAAACATTAGCATAAAAGAATGTAATAAAATTAGCGAATATGCTACATTGGTCGTTGGTAGCAATTTGATAATTGGCTTAAATTTCTTGATTTTTATCAATATCCACTCCACTCATGGTGATGGCGCTTTTTCCTTTTATTATGAATTTCCTGCAATCTCTCAATTATAACAATGTAGTGGGAAAAATTTTTTAAGCTCTTTCTTCCGCTTCTACTGCTTTGGATCAACTTTCTATATGAGCTTCTAATACTTTTGTAATTAAGTAAATGGTAAAATATTTTTTACTAATGCAAAGAATGCATCAACTGAATATGAGGTAAAACATTTTCATAAAAACTTCATTAATGAAAAAATAAAAGATATCTTATGGTTTTATATGATAAGAAAAGTTATTCAACCATATTGTAAGGTATTCACTAATTTCCAAGAAATGAGGCTCATTTCATCCGCACCTGAAGGTATATTGCTTGCGTGCAATATTATTTATTCATATCTTCAAGAGTCCCTCGTAAAACACGAAGGTGCTTGTATTAGCTTAGCCACGGAACGCTACTGCGGTGCGTATAGAGCGTCATTAGGTGTTCAACATTCTCGAAACATGTTTCAGCCTTCACTAAACTACCTGAATCCTCTCATTCCTCCCTTCCCCTTCTCCTCCTTTCCCCCACTTCCTGCTCCTCTTCCCTCACGCTTCTCTTCTGAAATCAACCTAAATGATGAAGCATGGCTTAACGTTCACGACCTTTTTCCGAAACCCTAATATGATATAAATGTTTGACCAAAAAAACAGTTTCACCATTTATATGCTTTTGCAGACTGCTCATTTTTGCACATTTGAAATGTTGTTCTCAGAACTCATGAAACAAACAATTTCATATACTATCATTATAGTCAACAACAGCCATCATTGAGCCAAAAAGGCAAAAACATTGAAGAGGTTTGAGCGAAGTGAACAGCAAATCGGTGGTTGACCGGTGATGATGCGGGAAAAATTTAAATAGGAGAGAACAAGTGCGAAACAGGTGATCAGCTCACCCCAAGTTGCGTTGATGAATTGGCTTGCAGCTATAGAGCGACGCTCGCTACAACCGCACACACCCCCATCCGGCTACCGCAAACAATCCAAACCACCCTCCCACATACATCCCTTTAGCAAGTGGTGAATTATTTAGTATTAATTTTCGAGAATTGATGGCCAACACCTCTGAAGCTGCAAATAGCAGCATCGTATTAGTTTTGCTTCATGAGCACGTCAATAATCGTAGCGATGGCAGTAATCACACCAATTTACCTGTCATTTCTGAGAAGGTTAACTTACTATTATTTTCATCGACCACTGGCATTTCAACGAAATTCACCTATGCTCACTCGTTGAGCTCGTAATGACATGCACGAGTAGGTGACAATTCATAGTCGTTACTCCTAACAAATTATATGCAGTTAAATTACACATTGCATAAACATGTAAATGCTTTCCTTTCCCGGGATGGAGCTACCGCGCCTCATCGATTGACCACCAAAGGAGTTGGCATGCATTGGCTTCTGCGTCTGCCTCATCTGGCAAGCTGATTTCCTGCAAGCTGACAAAAAGCATGCAAAATAGCGCCTGAATATTTTGATTCGATCGCCCTTACGAACACTCCATAAAAGGGTTCATGAACTGAAAACAAGATAGTCTCTGTTGTAAAAACTGTGCAATTTTTTAGCGCCTTTAAAAATAACTTTACTCGGTCTCGAATATTGAACTTGAAATGAGATTGCGGAAACTCTATGGTAGTACGCATTATAAGCATCAAATTTCGCAACTACGACTTCGTCGGTTCCATGACTGAACTAGCGGACGAGCAGACAAACGGACGGACACATGCACACATACACCGACAGAAACGCGCATGTACAAATGTCGCCAAGAGGTGCTTTTGCAAGTGAAATTAGCAAAGAGCGCATAATAAAGCTCATTAAAATAATAGAGTAATTTCATAGAGCGTGAAAACTTTAAGAGAGTGTGGCAAATAAAAATGTAATAGTTAAACAAATCATTAGCACAAGTTCGCATGCGAAAATTGCTCATTTCAGTTGCAGCATTAATCCACATGGAAATCATAAAAATTATTTGCAATTTATTTCGATGAATAAAAAGCTAAAAAATAGGTCTAGTCAGTACGAAATATGTATATTATTGCACGACAAGCAATTCCACATTGCGAAAGAATAGAATTGCCAACTTGCAATTAATAGCAATTATTTGCTGCTACAATGCAAAATATAGGCGACTAATAGTTTGATATTTTAAGTGATCAGTTTTATAATTCACTAAGCAATTTTTTTTTTGAATATAAAAATCAGAACCGTCACGAACTGATCGAGCAGATCATTATCAAAGATTCCCTGCTAATATCTATTATCTGCAAATCCCACCATTCAAAAATATCGCTTGAATATTATGGTTCAGTTTGTGCTGCTAAATAGCTTAAAATCGCAGTGCGCTAACAATTAGAAATAAACACAGAAAGGACTAGTTGTCAGTGCAAACGAGAAATATTGAAACGTTGATGTTTAGTGATATGACCAATCTCTCTTCATAGTCTGAGGTTTGGAAAGATGGAAGGGGAGGAACGGGGGAGGGGTAAATATTAACATTGGCCGGTTTTAAACACATGTATAATCATAAGGCTTCTTCACTGTGGGAATGAAACTGCTGAACACAGCGAACATTTCTGCTCCTTGAGAATAATTACTCTCAGGGAACTTCATGAATTTCAATGAACACTGAAATTTCGTTCGGTATTTATTATTCTTAATGCAGATATTATGCGATTTTCGTAAGTAGTAGTTAGATGCTACTGGCAAACACAGCAGCTAAATTTTCTCTCGAAGTTTTTTGTCCATTGTCAATCGTTTAGGCTGAATTGTAATCGGGCCCATGAATGTAATTTTAAGCCATTCATCACCCGCTATTTGAATCAAGCGCCGGATTGATCGAATTTTACTGTACGCTGGTGATCAGTGAAATCCACAAGCAGAATAAAATTAATACCTACATATCAATGAAGACTTGTAAACTGAACGAAGATTGGAGAATAGTCTAATTATTGAAATTCTCGACGGTCATTGAATAACTGCTTAATTTGCAACATAATTAAACACTTAAATCGTCTGATTGCCTATCGATTATGTATTAGTGTCACTATAAAATTTTATTGCAGGCTATCATTGAGTTTTAAAAAAATGAAAGCGAATTGCCGTCGGTACATTGATATGTCGATGCAAGATTTGCGTGGGATTGCCTCGATTTGACCACAAATAAATTAGCGATCAAGTGCTCCACTCAAATGTTCCATAATTCAAGTTTTTCCTACCTGCACCTACACTCGGTAAGTCACCTGCTTGAAGAAATTATTATCGTTTTCCATCATTAAACATTCAATAACCCAATTGAAAAAAAAAATGAGTGAATGTTGATAGCGATTGACGTATGCGATTGCTCGCACCAAAAAATGTCAACAATAAAAAGCTGATATATGGCAATGATGAAAATAAATTTTTGAAGGTATGCGATGAATGGAAAAGTATGTGAGCACTAATGATTCCTCTTTCGTGCCCATTGTAGAGTAAAGGAAGGCACTATTACTGGACACATCGCAAATACTCTCTTCATGGATTCTTTAGGTTCTCCACGGCGATATTGTAGGTATCATTCAAGGAAGCTACATAGATATTGCATGCGATAACCAATTTTGATGATAAGCCAGCGCCAGAAATATGTGCTAGTAGTCAGTGGTCATGCAGGTAGCTGAGAATGACCGATGCATTTAGCTCCTGCAATGCCAAAGCTAACTGCATTAGTCATTCTTCAGTGTGAACGCTTCTCTATCGATGAGATGGGTGAATAACTGCGAACAAATATCTATTTGAGGAGGAATGAAACAAATCAACGAAAGCTACTTAAATCACTGCGAATGAATATTAACCTCTGCGACAGATGAAAAACCTGAAATTATAATAAATTAAGTAAAAAGAATAACATACGACTCATTAGAAAACAGAAATGATCTTATTGCAGGAACATTTGGATCAGAGGAAATATTAAGGTAAATGTTTTTAAATATTGCTGAGCCAATGGTGCGACCAAAGAGTTCAGATTTTCCCCCTTCCTAAATACTTTTCTGATAAGAAAAGCGATATTTTGCGGATAGTACTTATTCGCCTGTTTACTCGCATATTTTGAAAGAACACATATCGTACCGCAAACTGAACAAGTCACCGCGCCCATTGTCAGGATCCAGTTACATAAGCTAGCTCCAAAAACATTGCACTTGTTGCCTTAGTGTTGCCTAAATTTCGTTTTTAATTGCTGTCTTTAAGTCTGAATTTCGCTCAGGAGGATTATTCAATTCGCATCCACTATAACAAGGAATTACTTAAATGCCATGCAAACCGCAAATTTTACTCTTTAAAAGTAATCAAGTTCTTAACGCGACTTTTTAAGTGCTAAGTATTACAAACAATTTTCTGAAAAAAAACAAGCTAAAACTTTGCTTTTGATGATCACTTCCACTAGCTTTAATTTAACTTTTAAAAAGATGGCCTCATTAAGGGGAAACAATGGAATGTCCTCTATACTGAAATTTTTTTTTAGATGCTAAGAGTCCTTAGATATATATATATATATATATATATATATATATATATATATATATATATATATATATATATAAAGATCATCGTTTTGCTCCGTCTATTGCGCGGTCGGCTGTGAAGCTCCGACCAGAGCTGTTGGCTCCGCTCAGCCGAGCCACCCCGCCCAGCACAAGGTCAGCAGAACAAGTCCCGACAGTCACAGCATGAACGACGGTGAATCGGCTCGTCAGCATCCGACGGGCAGGAGACGAGCCTAAGCCCTAACCTTCACGCGACCGACTTGCAAGAGGTAGAGGCCGACCTAAAGGCCACAGGAGCAAAGTGTACCAGAGAGGCATTAAGTCAGAGCAGGCGGAAGCGATATGAAGAAACATGTATTCGTAATGAATGCTGTGTTCATTGAAATAAATAAATAAATAAATAAATAAATAAATAAATAAATAAATAAAATATAAAATCATTACTGGTCAGAATTATTACTACAGTATTTAGTACTTCTTATTACTACTTCACATTCAATTGAATTTTTATCATATTTCCACTATTATTCAATGTCCTCTTAAATTGCCTTCGAGAACTGATTTTATCCGTTTTCTGCAAATTTCTAATCAAACAACGCATTATTGCAATACCGTTTATATAAT
This sequence comes from Baylisascaris procyonis, assembly GCA_037389465.1. Classification (NCBI taxonomy): domain Eukaryota; kingdom Metazoa; phylum Nematoda; class Chromadorea; order Rhabditida; family Ascarididae; genus Baylisascaris; species Baylisascaris procyonis. The sequence goes on along the minus strand of JAZARR010000154.1, from coordinate 700,254 downwards.
TGCATATATTCCATCTCTAATTGTTCTCGCCAATGTTGGATGAATGCCGGAAGTGAGCAATACTTGAAAAACTTGAGAGGTGATAGTTGAAATGTTTCCAGAGTGAGGCATCGGTGCATAAACAAGTGCCACATGAGGGAGTGAAGCCGGACGAAAGAGAGTACCAGTCTCAACACGGCATAATTGTTCTTAGCCTTTTTTTGATATGTGAGGATTAAAGCTCTAAGTAAGATCTGGCTGCAAGCCGTACCTGATAATAGCTACAAATATAGCCATAAGATCGTCTATCGTTTGAAGAAATTTCTTCTCAAGAATTTTAGAATTCACAGTCCAACAAAACTGATTCTTTTTTTGTTGCCTTGAAGCTTCCTCTCATCAATTTCTTGCACAACTTTTTCGCTGTTCAAAAAATTTTCACTTCATTAAATGCCTTACAAGGTGGTTTTCAGACAACATCAATGACGCTCTTTTCTGATATGCAAACTTTGGCCTTCATTCTTTCAAGTGAGCAGCGAGCTCCAAGGTTTCCAGCCAATTGCCACTATGGCTTCTTATAATTTTGAATACATTTGTATCGCTCTGCTTAAAAGAGCAGAGATGAAATAATGTGCAAGACTAGAGAAAATGTAGACTCTCAGTTGCCTTTCAAACTTTATTGGTTGAATTCTGGAGTGAAGAGATACGGACGAATGTTTTCAAACAAATTAAAGTATTTGACTCGAAAGTAAGCGAGAGCTGTACTTGAAGCTCAGGTTGTTAATTTGCTCGAAAGGTCATCCTCGACGACTTCATGCTCGGAACGCATTTGTGGAATATAGAGGTGATTTCAGCCTATATTTAGAAGCAATTGAGGCTAGCTTATTGACATCGATGAAAAATTCCTAATTTTTGCAACATACTTCATTACATCTCTATTTTCAAATACGTGCATATGGCGAATTTGACAGCGATGGCGTATTTTTGATGTCCCTTCCCTCATCGTTTCCATTGCTGTCCTACTCTTTTAAGAAAAACATGAGGTAAACAAGTCCACTTCCCTCCTCTCTACCTGTCGCTCTCACCTCTGCCCTCTTTCGTTGCGTGCTACCTCTGACAGTGTCAAGGTTTTGGCAATGAATTCCATTCGATTCAGATGTGTGTGGCTGCGCAATAGGTCGTCCCAAGAGCGTGCTACACAATGCGCTTTATTCCTCCACTCTCCAATACTTCTAAACTATTTCGCCATGAATCCATCTCCCTGCTACGAGTATTTTCGTTTTCCTATATTCCGACGGTTGCTCTCTGAAATTGTCTCCACCTCGCGGTGACACTGCTCTCGGCCTTCGGTCAGTGCACGATTTGTGTGGCCAATACTAACGAAATCTAACGCGGTTCGATTCCGACCATCGCAGCTGTACTTCACCGTTTGTCACTAACACGGACGCCGTCAATATCCTCGAGATCAGCGATTCGGCTATTGATTTAAAGGAAATGGATCCTGATCAACGTGAATTACCTTTCGAACGGGATTCCTGGCTTCGGATTTTTCGAACGGTGACTTCCTTTAATTAATTTCAGTAATTGTCGCAATCAATTTTACTTTTTAAATTTGTGAAGTCTCAGCTCGTTTAAGTTCTCTTAATTTTCACAGTTTCGAAGCGACGGCGGTTTGAAACTGTTTACCACATCATTATATATATATATATATATATATATATATATATATATATATATATATATACTTATCTGCTGTTTGTTTTCTAAGTGGAGATACTGAGATACTCATTACCCCTCATTTGATCTTGCTTAGACTTCAGTGATCCCTCCTCCTCCTCTCATCCCACCTTACCTCTTCCTTCACCTCTTCCCTTTCCCCTTACTGAACTAAAAAATCTTTTCTCCCACCATATAATCGCAGACAACCAATATTTTTGAACAAAGAACGTTGCTGCTGCAACAACACGAATAACAAAGAAAATTTTTGGATGATTCTTGCCGCAATGTATGGTCGATTGCTCGATGCGTCTCATCGAACATAAAAAGGTTGAATTGGAATGCGCAACGAAACATTCTTGAATACAATTAATTGAAGCTGTTTTATTGAATGTGCAAGAGTGGTTGTCTGTGCGTAGTTTAGTATGTCCTATCTAATTTCTTCCGTGGATGCGGGACTCAAAACTACTTCAGTTACCGCGGAGGCCTCTGCCTTAGCCCATACACAGGAGAGCGCTAGCTGCAAGGTTGCCCTGCAGGTTCTTCCAAAGACAATGGCTCGAGTGCACCCCCTAATAGCAGTTACATTATTCAGAATTTGCGAATGGGGGATAGGGCTGCCATGCTATAAAATTCGACTAATCCTGTGAGATTAGTTGCTGTGTTTGATGTTCACCAGTTGATTCGGCCAATAAATGGCTGATGGTCGATGTTCAAAACTTCATTCGTTGAATAAATTAGTCTTCTACGAGTTCGACCTGATCGAATTTTGCACGATGCCGTTTAGACCTTACTGCTCCAAATATGAGTTTTGCAACTTTTCATCGAATAAAGAAACATCAATTAAAAAAATCGTTGTGACTGGAAAACCTTTTTTCCTACAACTATTCCTTGATGCATTACTTGCTCCCTGTTCCCTATCCCCCACCGTATGTAGCTATTGCAATGATCTAACAGCAACGAGTATTCCACACTGAAAGTGCACTTTTCCCATCGAAGGCACGATTTTCTCTCTCCCTATGTGTGAAATGACGAAAGTCACGACTGATGGCAAGAAAAGCATTACACACGAGTCGATGTATTTGTACTGCTGAGCAACTCTTATAGTTGGTGCAGAAGGAATAATTGCCCTTCATAGAGAAGAACTTTGCATAAAGTGTCTTCGAAAATATGCACATTTCTAAAAGGCAATTGATAATCAGTATAGATGTTCGCATAAACGCCAATAACTTTGGAAAGTCTGTTTCTTCCTTTAAAAGCACGTCCATTGCACTGACTTCCGTTTCATAAGTGATAATGGCTTTGCCAAGGTTTGCCAAAGCATTCGATAATGCTAAGATTTTAAAGTTTTCCCAAAAAGCTGAATATTTTTATTCCTCCTCTTCTCCTTTTCACTTTCTCTCCCCGTTCTTTTCGTTCATTTGAGAACATCAAACCTGTAATTTCTCATCGAGTTTATCCATTGTCTCAGTCGTTTAATATTCCATGAGCGTTCTTTTACCGCACTTATGTTTTGGCGGCCAACTTTAAAAAAAAACAAATGCAAATATAAGAGGGGACTTAACTGGAATTAAATAAACTGTCTCATCATTAAGGCGTTCCACATTGAAATATATTTCATTGGAAGAACTTATGACATTGGAGTAATATATATATATATATATATATATATATATATATATATATATATATATATATATATATATATATATATATATATATATATATCTATATCTATATATCTTCCAATGTTTTGTAATATATATATATATATATATATATATATATATATATATATATATATATATATATATATATATATATATATATATATATATCAAACAAACTTGCAATAGTAAAATGAGCGAAATCGTTGAAGCAGGATGCTCTGTTGAGTAGTTTTTTTCCTTTATTAGCCGTATAAGTAAACGGAAGTGAGGCCAACTCGTTTCCATTTTGGTAGAAAATAGTGCATATTTGCGTAATGAATTAACGTCGATTTATTAAGTGACCGTCATGTTGCTGAAGTCAAATATTTCTTCCCCAATGGCGCACTGCAATCGTTGCACTCGTCGATGAAAAAAGTGATTTCACCATCAAATCGTTTTTATTACACTTTGTAATATCACACTTTGAATGGAGATGGAGTAAAATTATACGGTCACAGTGTGAAACTAGTAATAAAAGTACAACACCATCATCTCTGTGGAACTATTTACTAGTATAGTAGTAACAGTGGTAGTACTAATGTAAGTAATAGTGTTAGTGATGTCACAGTAATAGTTATGGTATTATAGTAATTTAAAGAGCAATGACTACAATAATAATGGTAACAATGATACAGGAAATAATAAATGACAACAATAACGAACAGTAGTAAGAATAGTAGTAACTTACTGCATAGCGGTAGTAGTAGGTTTTTCGTGCTGACTATAAATCGGCGAAAAATGAGTGATTTAATAGATATCTAAGGTCGATGGATGGCTTAACGATGGCACCAATGAAGTAGGATAACAGCACAATATCAGAGTGTCCTCTTAGCTAATTGTGTAATTGATTTTCAGCTGATAAAAAATATTTCCGATTTCACTTCTTTATGAAAAACGCAAACAAACTAAATTAACATATGCTCACACTTTCAGCTTTACTATCTCTAAAATATTGAACAATATTTACTCATCAATAGCAGATAACTTTTAATCAGGATCCCCCTCATATAGGTATTCATTGTTAAAATTTACGATTCAATGAACTAAGTGGTACTGAGGTGGTATAGATAATGTGTGCGTATTGAATAAGTCCTACCATTTCAAAGCGTTTTTTTGCAAATATGACGATATTTTTCGACTAGTCCAGATAAAAGAAGCAACACAAACATATCTCAAAATCCGCATATGTAAATTTCTGCTACAGCCATTAATGCTGAGCGAAGAATAAATTTTTGTGGACCTCCATTATGTTTTTGAGCATTTACATAGGAAATTGAGTTGCTGCATCGAATTGCAAAAAGCGCATCTTGCAGCCCCATTGATGCACTTCCTCAACTATTTTCGATCAAGTCGTTCCTCATTACCTCTTTTATCTGCGAAAATAAATAAAAAGTTTTGAAGGATTTCTTAGGAATCGGTTTTTTGCATGACGGATAGAAATAACATAGAGGAAATGGCCTATTCATTTCATGATTTCAGTTCGATACGAATCATGATGGTTATATAGGAACTAATGATCTCAGACGATTTGTACGTCAATCGGCTTACTCGTTCGGGCTGACAACCGCTGAAGCAGACGCATTGCTCACCAATGTCGATAAGAATAACGATCATCTCGTCGATTATCCTGAATTTTGCACACTTGTTCGTTTATATATTAATGCAACGTTGTGTGTTTTATTAAGAGGGCAGTGAGAGTTTCAGTGAAAATAAGAATTTAAGTAGGGGAGATGGCATGGGATTTGGGGGGAGGAGGTGAAATTTGCTTATCGCAATAATTGAGTTGAATGACGCTTAAAGATGAGCTGTCGATAAGAATTGCTCTTCAAACTCATTTATCGAGAGGAACCCACGGAAAGAAGTTATTGAATAGTGAAGAAAATATCCACAAACCAATTTCGAGCGAATATAACCTTTTGTCCACCTCAAAAATATAAATCCTATAGCGTCTCACAGCAAATGCAATGCATTGATTGTTTTAATGAGAGTGTTTCATGTTAATGTGGAAGTTAGTGAGATGTATTTCAGGTGGATGTGAAACTATACTATAAGCTTAAATGGTTATTATATAAAAAATAAAGTCCTTTCAGTGGATGGTGATGAAAGGATTCTCATATGCAAAAATGGTATCCTTATAGTGATATGAAGGGGGACGGGGAGATACATCCGCGGAAAGAAGTTAATGGCCACTAACTTATTATTCTTTCATAACAAAGACTGATGATAGAATTTTAACTCCACTGGCTTCTACAAACATCTGAGTTGCTTTTTCGAAGAATATGGCTATTTTGCTGTCTCTTTGCTCTTTATTTGCCACCTACAACATCATATCTTATATTTTGCTCAGTGGGGTATGTACCTGTAAAATTAAAGTCGGTGTTGCTGTTGTAATTCTATATTTAGTGGTTTATAGATGAGCAAAGCGAAGAAGATGCATATGCATAGCGTGATGTTCCGAGCAGCTCAGCTGGTTGTACCACGCAATAATCGTACGGCACCGTTCAGTTATCTACAGCAGTACAATTGCTTCCCACCACCTCTATTCATGATTCTTCTCACAGTTACTCAGGTTTGTTTAACAAGTTTCATATTTTAACAATTATTGTTTTGCAGTAAATAGTAATACTACTGCCCATAAACAGTGTAAATCATACAGTAAACAGTAACAGTGTATAAACAGTGTAAATCATATTTCTATTCAAAACGTTTCTGAAGGAATTTATTTTTTATGCCACAAAGAATTGAATAGATATTTGAGTTTGGGAATCCAACAAGATAGAATTCATGAAGAATGTGCTAATCGTGCTTTATCTTATAATGCAGTTTCGCTAACTTCATAAAGGTTTTCATCGCTCATTTTCCTTGAAAGGAATAATTAATATTAATGAAATTATTTATGAGTTTTTCCGAAAATATTACCGCAAATGTAAATAAAGACAAAAAGTTTGTGTTCACTTCTCAGTATGCCCTTATCGAGTGCAATTTTATAGTTGAGAGCAAGAGACTCAATGGAAAATATGATCGCCTTTTAGAATATTCAAATCTTGTGCGTATTGTATATTCACGAACTGCAGATTCAAATTATTGCTTTTACCTTAAAATGAGTAATGGTGTCCTTTGAAACGATACAATGGGTAGAATGATTCGTTTATTTGAAATTGTCATAGCAAAGCATAACGAAGTTGATTCAAAAATAACTGTGTTAACGATAGGTGGGAATAGCCTCCTTCTCTCACTCCCCCTGCCCTCATCTTTTAGCGAATTGTTGTAGTATTAGAGAAGGGCGTTCATTGGGAAATGAGTTTTATCCACGAGGACATTATTTTCTATTTCAAAATTGGTTAAAGTACAACAACAGCACTTGAAAATGCATCATTTTCCCACATAGTATATGATTGAAGGTGAGTTACTTTTTCTTCCCAAATAATTTGAAGGAATTCTATTAGTTTCTCATGAATTGCGTTGGTAGGCTATTTTTTGTTTGCATTATGAACGTTATGTATTTCTGAGGTCATGCTTTGTATTCTCGAGGTCAGACCCTCTCTTTTCATATCGTTCTTCCAGGTTGCTATATATGCCTACTACGTGATCGAAATGAAAAGCGGCATTCAGCTGAACGGTCCTGTACCCATTAAATCACCACTCATTTTCAACCCCTATAAAACCTATGAAGTTTGGCGTTACCTCACTTATATGTTCATACATATCGGGTAATCACTTCTATTCAGTACGGTTTCTATTATAACCAGAGCTGTTCTTCATACTGCAATGGTTTATGCTATCAAAAGATGTCAACTATCCTTTTCAACAGAGCATAATGGATAATAGTATTGGTTTTCAAAGCTATACTCCTCTCCCTTATGGTTGGAGATAGGCCCACAGGATTTGAAGAAAAAATTTGGCTCGAACTTTAGCCTAAGCCTAAATTTGTAAATCGAAAAATTGTATAGCATTCATATTGGTGTGAAATTCCGTAGCTGAATAGCGAACTTCAGAAAAAAACCCCTCAATACCATCCATTGTAATAATAAGTGCATTTTGGTAATTTAATATAAAGATATAAAAGAAGAGTTAAAAGTGCAGAATTATGGTACGTATTGTCTTTAGGCGAATATTTGCATAGATATTTGTTGAAATTTAGATTGCTGCATCTCATTTAAAGTGTTGCATACGTTGAATATCGATTAGGATTTAAGTAACATAAAATCAATGCAATAAGAAGACATCGAAGAAATAAATAAGTAAATAGATAAATAAATAAATAAATAAATAAATAAATAAATAAATAAATAAATAAATAATTGATCGTCGGCAGAATATATTGGAATGTATTGCAGATTTTATCATCTCATTTTTAATGTGCTGACACAGATCTTGCTCGGTGTTCCATTAGAGTTGGTGCATAAGCAATGGAGAGTTGCGCTCGTCTATCTTTCCGGAGTTCTTGCCGGTAAGTGCAACAACATTTCGGGGGAAACCTCCTTCTGTCTCACTCAACAACTTTAAACAACGGTGATATTATTGTAAACTAAAGTGATCTAATGATGTTGGCTTTCATACAGTATGTGAAACTTAAGATATGTTTTCCCAAAAAGTTTTTACGCAATTTGAAATCATTGCTTAGTTCACAGCAAAAAAATTGCCCTCAGAAGCGTAATAGTCGCCTATTTCAATGAAATACAAAATTCGCAATATTCTGTTAAATGCTCCGATAGACGAAAAACATCGTTGCAAACCGATATTATGCATTGATTTGTAGCATATCTGAAATTTTTGGATCTTTGGTGCGATGCCAGTATGCAATGGAATGTAATATATTCCAACTCTATATATGGATTTAAAGAGCCAGTCAAAGGAGCTTACTTCTCCCATATTTTTTTACTGCTTATGTGCACATTTGCAATGAGGCCAACAAGTCTTATGGATTGAAATGGAAGGGTGGAAAGAAATTAAGGCAGTGTTAAATTCGAATCAATATCTCTTTTGCGCTTTTAGGTTGCTCTTTTCTGCTTAAGTTCGAATTATGAACAACATGCGGGAAACTAACCAACAACAAGTACAGTACTCTTAAGTAACCTAACGAGAGCGCAACGCTTTTATGGCACGCATCTAACAGATCTCAACTGTTCTCAGACAGTTTACCTGCCAATGTATTCCTTGCTTCTGACAATGTATACTGCATTTCTTGAAACGATGCAAATTTGTAACATTAATTAGGTAGCGTGATTCAGGGTCATTGCTGGTGGCAGTGGTTGATCCGAGAACATATCTTGCTGGTGCTTCCGGTGGAGTATATGCCCTTCTCGCAGCACACATCGCCGAATTGCTAATTAATTGGTCTGAGATGGAATTCGCTATTTTGCGGGCGATTGTCTTAGCAATCCTCATCTCCAGTGATGTTGGAGTCGCTATCTACCAAAGATACTATGCTGGAATGATCAACAAGGTGAGTGCAAAGCCGTCCTATATATGATGAAAAGGCGATAACTTGACAGATGAATCTTCACACCAAAGAAGTTCTGCCTGAATAAATAATTACAGATTTACGAAGATGGTATAAGTTCGACAGGTCCCAGACTTGGAAATGTTCCTCAGAAACCACAACCACGTAAAAGTTGAAAACATAGACATGAAACAAATTGAATTGCTCCTGTTATACGAACCTCGTATACACCTTGTGTCTCTAGTGGAAAATGTGACAGGGTACAAGAACTGACCGGAATTTGTTATAGATCTCGTATGTATCTCATCTTGGAGGATTTGTGGCCGGCGTTCTTATGGGTATCATTGTTCTACGCAACTTTCGAAAGAAACGATGGGAGCGAGTGATGTGGTGGACTGCTATTGTTGCGTTAACGCTTTTCCTCGCAGCTACGATTGTCCTGAATATTGTGCCTCGTATTTTATAGTTTGTTTATTAAACCTTCCCGTGGACGTGCAAAATTCAGGAAAATCTGGCCAGGTTTTTCTCCCGCAGGTAAACATTTACACCTGTTCTGCAGCGACTAAAGTGAGCAGCCTCAATGCATTGCAGGCATTTAGCTGCAAGGGAGGAATCTGGTCACATTACTCTGCCTTTTGTATGCTGCAGCTTTTCTGCATTTCTTCAAACAGCTTTCGTTGAAATCAGCTCTCTTGCCTCCTTCGCATCACCGATTAGGAAGCATACGCAAATTGATACCTATGCTGAATTCCCATACTCACGTTTACATTACCTGTTGAAAATCCCCTATAAGTACCTCGGAGAATGGAAGCTCTAGGATATTAGAGTTTCGTATAGGTGGAGGACCTAATGAGAGATACTTTTAGGCATTTCGCTTAAATATGAAATTAAAATATATAAAAAAAGGTTTCATTGTTGGATAACTGAGCAAAGATTTGCAGCAAAGAAATGATTAAGCAGTCGCTTTCAGCTCGGCTATTTTCACTCACGAAAAATGAACTCGAACATAACAAGTGGAGTATCATCCGCAAGGTCCTGATATTTGCAATGCTGAGGCCAGCGATTTCGCCAAAAATTTTGTGAAATTTTTGGAACTTTCGGATCCATCTTCTTCATTATCTTATCAACGTTTAGGATCAAAAGAGGCCCGTGTTGTAAATGGCACGTTATGCTTAATCCAGAGACCATTTTAACGTCACTTTCAGTTATAATCGAACTATGATCAGCCAAACCAACACAATCCAACATGTCCCTCAACTACGCACTCTTCAAGTTGTTAGCCTCTATTAAAGCTAATGCTTCTTGAAACCTCATATTTTTAGATGTAATTATCAATCTCCTTCTAAGGCTAAAGTCGGGTCGAACCGTATATCAACTTCTGTGAAAGATCCCTTGGAACAGCTCCTTCCCAGCTTAGGAAAGATGGAATTCATTTCATTGAAATAAAAACCATGCATGATGCTCTTCGCTGCATAATTCTTAGCATCCACCATCACTCGATCGAACGAGCGTTTTTTTGTTTGCTTATTCGAAATAAGCTGCGCATATGTAGTGCAATCTAACATAAACTTCTTCGTGTATATCAAGGAGGAGAAGAAACCAATTAATCCAAGCAAAATTTTTCAAGCACATAGAAAATAGAAAGCCTGGGCTTTCTACAGCATGAGACATGATGGATTAGAAGTTTTGGCGCAACCGCAAAACTATTGCAGGTGAGCATCTGAGTTACCGTTAGATTGAAGTATGCCTCCATGGAAAAAGATATTTAGCAGATGATTTCAACGTGCATCGAACCTTTAATTGCATGGGCATCACCTTTCTAAATTAAACTGATCTCTGTTATTCATCGAAATTTGTAGCTCAAGCTTCCTAATACATGCTAATCACTAGTGTTATTTGAAAAAAAGAAATCGAAAGACGAATGATTCGATCCAAAATTTCAGCTTAACTTTACCGCTCAGAAGTATAGAATGAATTTGCATCTTGAACGAATCGGCCATTTCGCCACTCAATAGCCTTTGGAATAGAACTCATAATCTCGTAACTTCTACATGAAATGCGGTGAATCGACTACTATTAGGCTGAATGCATCCCTGCATTCCAACAAGCCGTAAATTCTATTCTGAACATTTAATACCCTTTCTATGAAGGCATCCATCCAACAGCAAAATCTAAACATATTTCAATGGACGATCGTATAACTTCAGATAAAGGTAAAACGAAAATACACAACCACATAACCGGCTTTTCCTACAACATGCTTTTATACAGCACAAATGCAGTACTGTATTTAGGAAAATGGTGTAAACAAGAAGATAATAAATGGTATCAGCGAAATGGGCTAAAAAAGCTCCATTTCCCTTCCCTCATCGACAACACCATCCCCAGCAAGCGACCCTCTCCCCCTTCCCGTCTTCCACATCACTATATCTAATACGTGATTTATCACTATATTTTCACAGAACAACACAAACGAATTCGTGGAGATTTTATTTGCGAAGAATTTCGTTGAACAACTTTGATATGCAAATAAACATTAGAAATATAACAGCATTAAATCATAACAATTTATGGCCAACCCGATCTCTAGGTATCAACCTTAATTCACTACCGTGTTTTAAGAATACATTGCCAGCCGATTGTGCCGGATTAACGCCTACACCATCGTTTGTTATAATGGCGCTTGTTGCGGCTGGTACTTTGAATTCTTCAGCAGCAAATTTCAAAACTGCCGTAAATGGTGTGCCCTCTGGTACACTCAGCCTGAAAATAAATAACGAATACAACTTATCAACCAAGATTCGTGTGCATCAGCAAAACTTGAGAAAAATTAAATCTCCCATGAATAACTGGGAGTGATAATAAACTCCAAACATGCAACTTCAAAATGTATTTTCCTACGATGGAATCAAGACCAACTTTCTTGAACCACTTGACAAAATATTGTGTATACAACACCGATAGAATTTATTTCTGCGCACCACTGACTCATGAACGATCAATTCTATAGATTTCAAAATGGCCACACGAAATGCAAAAAAAAGAAGGATTAAGTGCTAATGAAGCAAAACGGAAAGCTCAAGCATCTGGGAGGCATTCGCTGTCTAATGGATCGGTACAAAACTGATCTCATATGAGTCCACAAACTATACTTATCAAATTTTTTTATAACCGTAACACCTTACCGGAGCGAAATATAGTGGACATGAGACTAAACGCTTCATAGAAAATGCAAAAACAACTTAATTAATCATCAAAAAACGCAAAAAGAAGGTCGTTTGCAGGAGTTCCCAATGGGAAATAAGGGAAATAAAGTTATGAAAGGGCTCAGTTCAGAAAAATTTATCTCGTACAGAAAAAACAGATGCATAATTGAGCCACCCAGATCATAAGCTCTATAGAACAATTCTAATCATGTTTGGAAATTGAAGAAAACAATTTGCGCCCTATAGATAATATACTTGAGCCAAGTTGAATCCTTATGTTGATATTTCCTTAACTCGTCCAGGAGGGAGGAGGGGAGGATAAGGGACCTAGTATATCTTCGTCTTCTTTTTACTCGCTGTGAAGGCAGAAAGTTTCTTTTTTATCATTTCCCTGCTGACGACTTCAATAACTAGCAAGGAGATATTTACAAATATGCAAATGAGCCACAACTCATCCACAGAAAATTAGCAGGACGGATGCAATAAACCACAAAAATATAAAAGGAATAAATATTTTAATCTACTGCAATATGCAATTTCACAAGAAGATCTAATTGAAGAGGCAGAATATACATGAAAACGGTTGCTATAAAATTTCCATTAAACTATTTTCTTTGACCAAAACTTCATTAACCTAATTTTTTGGATAACAGTCCCTCCTCCTTTCGCAAGACGAAAGTCCAAAAAATAGACTGTATTCCACGCTTGGTACGATTGATAATATTGTTATATTTCAAATAAAAAAAAGCCCCCAGAACTTTTACGACGTCTATAACTAGCCTACAAGTAAGTTCAAATGAAGCTTAAAGCTTCAAATTTTAAAGTTTATATTAGACACAAATAACATCCCTTTTGCCATGTTTTCTCCCCTCTGTCTATACAACTTTAGGGAACAATTTGTGCACATCAAAGATGCATATAAAAGAATTGGTGAGAATGTGCAGCCACATTTCGTGTAGGTAAATATGATTCAGGTACGAGAGTACAGCGAGAAAGGGGAAAGAAAGATATGAGAATGCGTAACGGATATCCCCATGAAATGTTTTGTAGCAAATGCCAACAGTATGCTTGTCGACTTAGACGAAAAAAAGACTCCACACTCCATGAAACCATTTCATTCGATTATAACGTTTCATTTCCCCGGATTGTTTGTATAATCCCTATTCCACTCATTCAATTGGACGAAATTTCACTTAAAAAAAAAACTTACACTTTAAAAGGTAACTTCGGATCGCTTGTTAATGTGATTTTAAAGGTGACCTTCGCTGTGGCAGAAGATGACATTTATTTTCACCAAATATTCTACAAACAAATATTTCGAATATTGCATAGAACGTCAACTGAGTGCAATTCGAACACGCCCTCAATAATCGCATTTCGATTCAGCCGAACTTTTATCCACTAAGGATAAAGGAAACAGCTAGCAAGCACATACAATCTGTACCGGATAAACGAAAAAAAAAACTAAAACAAAGGCAGAATACAGCGCTATAAGCGTCCATCAACTATACAAATTCAAGATGGAAAACATAAAAAAAAGAGTCAAACTAATCTTTTATCTATGGTACAAATCTACTTCCATTGTGAGAATTCCCCTGCATACACTCTCTACTATATCACCCGATCGACGAATCTCTTGATTAAAAATTTATTTACTCGAGCAGAACGGAAATTGGACGTTATATAGAAATGAAGGTGCTGTTTGTGATAGAATGGTAGATTCGAATGTCAACGGTTGTTATGTCAATAAGAGCAAACTATAGAGTGAAATTGAGTATACGTTATCTATATGGTACCTGAAAAGGCATCGAAACTTCACTGAGGGTTCATTTCAAACATAGGTGACACTTGGTGTAAAACATGGCAACAGCCCTATAGGTAAGTGTCATAAACGGTCACCTCATGGCTAGTGGCTAGTGATCACCTCAAATTCAAGTACATTAGCAAATTAACCTGCAAAACTTTTTTATGACCACAAAATAACAAGGAGCTGATGTTCTACGATATACGCACCCAGCACTCATCAGGATCGATTAGCCGTGAGGCACAATTATCGACCTTACCGATTGGCGGGTGTGTCGAGAAGAAGCAAATGCTGAACATTCCGAAGATTCCGTTGTCGGCTAACAATTCGCACAACAATCGTTGATAAGATCCAAAACTCTTCTCTTTCTCAAATCGTTTTGACTTAAAGTGTTTATTTCTCACATTTATGAATTCTTTGAAACAAAAATGTGAATTATCTGTCAGAATCTTTGTCTTTGTAAAAGCTCTATAAAAGCGCCACTTTACGTCAGTAAATTCGTTCGTTCGTTCATTCATTGCGGGTCCCCACCACATCTGGGGGCTCAGCCGGTGAGGTGGAGTGTCGCTGAACCCCACCGCCACATATCCACTAAAATGGCCTTAACGGGGTTTTATGCCCTCCCAATCCAAACCCTTGCAAATAGGCTCCACCATGCAATCGGCATGGTGCCCAAGCTCGACCTTCAATGTCCGGCGGCACTTGAAAACCCGTCGACCTATTTATCCGACCTTCGTCAGAAATACCAATTATCGTCACGCACCCTCAAACGCCAGGTTGACGAAATAACTGTACTCGACCAAGCGTGGAGGAAGGCCCTGAGCAAAGCCGACCAACAAGAACAGGAAGCCTACCATCATGCAGTTACCGATCCAACGGGATTTTTCGCGCGTGTAGCGGAAGCCCGTGATCTTCTCGACCAAATCGACGCAAATTTGACGAATATTGACTCTACCCTTCACACGCCAACCGATTCCGGCGAGAATTTCACTACGGGTGCTTCTCCTACTGTTTCTCCCACACCTGCACGTGCCACCTCAACTACATACGCTCCAAATTTGCGACTGCCTCAGTTGGAATTACTCCATTTCCAAGGAGACCCGTTACTGTGGCCAATGTTTTGGGCTTCATTCCAACATTCAGTTGATGAAGCTCCTATTCCAACGGTACACAAGCTATCGTACCTTCTCAGCACCCTTGAGGGTGAAGCGGCGCGAACTGTAGCCGGGTACGCGTTTGACGAGAACAACTATTCGGTTATCAAAGAGGCACTAATGCAGCGCTACGGCAATCTCAACGCATTACGTCGCACTCTGCATTCACAACTGCAAGCACTCAAGCCAACGGAACGAAGTTCCTTCCATGACAATGTGAACACAATTCTTACGATCGTACGCCAATTGAAGGAGATGGGCGAGCAAATCAACAATCCTCTCCTCGAGACAATAATCGAGAGCAAGCTGCCGAATTCCACTTTGATGGAAATATACAAGGAAAAGGAACGCAATCCAGGATGGGACGTCGAATCCCTATGCTCGCATCTGCAAACAGCACTCCGAATTCAGGAGCAACTCAAATGGTCACAAGACCGCTCAACTAAACGAAAAGGTGACGAACCAACTTTGACCAAAGAAAAGATTGAAGAGTCGTCAGCCTTTACTTCAACTCAGAAGCGTCAACCTCTAACTAGCCCAAATCGCAAGGGTCGACAACAAACTCTCACGCATAGAAAGGAACCACCGCCGTGTCCGTTCTGCAATTCGCCTCATTGGGCTGCCTTATGTACTCGCTTTCAAGATGTCGAAGCACGCAAGAGCCGTGCAAAGAAGCTCAAAATCTGTTTGCGTTGTTTGCGCAAGGGCCATTTTTCCGAGAGCTGCCCGTCTCACCGACCGTGCTATTACTGTCGCAGTACCAGTCATCATCAAGCCCTCTGCAATTCTAAGACGAAGCGGACAGATTTCAAGGATTCCTCAACGGTCAGTGTTGCCGAAGAGAGCGTTCAACAGACTAGCGAACCCATTCAGGCCAACCATGCGACACTCGGTCGAAAATTATTCACTGAGGACACTTCAGGCGACAACGAACAGGTTTTGTTGCTTACGGCTACAGCAAAGGTCAGTAATCCAAGCTTCACACTTCACAGTAAGTCTGTTACTGTTCTTTTTGACACTGGTAGTGACCGTACTTTCATCACTGCGGAACTCGCGCAAAAACTCAGGTTACCTACTATTGCAAAAAAGCGTTTAGCTATCAACGGTTTTGGAGCAACACCCATCCAAACGCTCTCCACCAAGGTGGTACAACTCCTATTGAGCGACCAGCAACAAAAATCAATCCCGCTTACCGCACACGTGGTCCCCAAGCTTACACAGCCACTCAAAACCGTTCAACTGACGGCAAACGTTCCCTTACAACAAGACATTGTAAAATTATGTACACATGCCGAAACTCCATCACTCCTAATTGGAATAGACCAATTTAGTGAGCTCGTTGATCTTTCTTCTGCCCAGAAGTTGCCATCGGGCTTCACCCTGATCAAATCTATAGTTGGCCCCCTCTTATGCGGCAAAGGCCAGCTACTACCAGCGACGGGCTGTTACTACTCAACGTCTTCTACATCGCTACCTATTCTAACGAATGACCCTATAGAAGACTTCTGGAAGCTGGAACTTATTGGTATCAAGGAAGATCCAACGACTACGGATGACGACGTGGCCTTGCAAAAGTTCGAGGACACCATTGAATTTGTGGCTGGTCGTTACAGTGTCGGGTGGCCATGGAAGGATGAAATTCACTTTCATGATAACTACGCACTTTGCCTGCAGAGGTTCATTTCGACTATCAAGCGGCTGCAATTGAACCCAGAACTGCTCCTACAATGCGACAAACTTCTCAAGCAGCAGTTGGAGGCAGGTATCATCGAAGATGTTACAAACAAACCCGAACAGAAGCGTACGTACTATATGCCCATTCAAGCTGTTGTAAAACCAACGAGTAACACAACGAAAATTCGACTCGTTTACGACGCGTCGAGCAAAATGAGAAAAAACGGTTATAGTTTGAATGAAGCGATCTTACGAGGACCAATATATCTCCCTGATTTGACAGGTATTTTACTGCGGTTCCGAATTCCGACAGTAGTAGTCATAGGAGATTTGGAGAAAGCCTTTTTACAGATCGGTTTGAGAGAAAGTGATCGCGATTCTACACGCTTCTTATGGCTGAAGAATCTGAACAGCCAACTGACGAGGGACAATCTGCGTATATTTCGGTTCGCGAGAATCCCATTCGGCGTGATCGCTTCACCTTCTCTTCTCGCGACTACAGTTCGCCATCACCTCAAACTCCACAACGACTCAGCTGTTGCACAGGAGCTGCTGCACAACATGTACGTGGACAACATTATGCTCACAGCAGCAACTATTGAAGAGGCTGCGAAGAAATGCGATGCAAGCAAGAAACTGTTCCAACTTGCGGGAATGAATCTACGAGAGTTAAATTCAAATTCCGCAGCACTTCGAGAGCGTTGGAAAGTAGAGGATCGTCAAAACGAGACAAATGCAAAAATTCTCGGCATCCCATGGGACGTGCGCACAGACAAAATTTCGTTTATATTCAAAAAATTCGAGTTCGGTGACATGACAAAGCGAACGTTGCTATCGTGGGTAGCCAGCGTATTCGACCCACTTGGGTATCTCACACCAGCAACGCTGCCGATCAAGGTCTTCATCCAAACTCTCTGGCATATGGAGTACGGATGGGACGATACGCTCGAGAAAGCCGAGTTTCAACGAGCAAAAACACTTATTCAAGGATGGCATAGTCAACCTATTAGCATCAAACGGCAAATTGGGCAACCGAAGTTTCTTCATTGCTTTGTCGACTCTTCTAAAGCGGCATACGCGTCCGTAGTGTTCGCTACCTCCACAGAAGGTTCTTCTCTTGTCATGTCAAAGAATCGTCTAGCGCCCATCAAAGGGATGACAATTGCGCGTCTCGAGCTTCTAGGAATTCTTATAGGCTCCCGACTAATCGATTACGTTAGCAGGCAAATGAATCTAAACGTTCCACTGTATTTGTGGTCCGACAGTCAAATTGCATTATCTTGGGTAATTTTCAACAATGAGCGAGATCGGTTTGTCCGAAACCAAGTACAAAAAATCAGAGCCGTAAAGAATGTTCAATTTCGCTTCGTACCAGGAGATCTGAATCCAGCGGACCTGGCAACACGAGGTCTCAAACCAGAAGAACTCGTTAACAACTTACAGTGGTGGCAAGGACCCTCTTTTATTTCAAAAACACCGGACAACTGGCCTGATCAAACTGGACTACCAACTGATCCAAATCCAGCAAGCGGTGCCAAAGCTGTCGATAGCACCGTCTGTGAGGTACTCGAGAGGACGAACTTTGTCGAGCGACCCCTAACGAATGCACTCATAATCAACGCTAAGGCGGCACCTCCAACCGTGGCTGCGAGAATGCTACTGCAAAGGGAAGATGTCTGCGCAATTCTACGGGACACAAATTCATTGCTCATCTATCCTTGCAATGAAAAGGGGATAGAGAGCTTCGATAACTTCTCTTCAAGAAATATCCCAGCAATTCAGCATCAAACGTTCAAAGCAGGAGCTTTGCCATCAATCGAGAAAGAAAGAATCAGCCTCGCCTTGTCCATGCTTTCAGCAGAGATGAGACGTTTCAAGGAAGGTAGCACAATTTCAAGTGGGATACGGGAAAGCGAAATTGATTCCCTACGTGATGAAGGTGAACGACTACTGTGGAAAGCCGAACGAGAAATTGGCGTGGCCACACACAAAATTCAAGAAGTTCTGGATGACGTCAGTGGTGTCGCGATTAAAACCACAATAACAGTTTCCATCTTCATCGCACTTGGAGTAGGCGCAGTGCTGGCGTGTAGATGCCAAATTAAACGGCGGACGAAACAAGTGAAGGTGCAACTTCGACTGCCAGAGATGGAAGACACAGGAGCGGGACTGCAGAAAACGACACGAGGCCATACTGTTCCACAGAAGACACTCCAAGAGGTGCAAATTCTGGAAAGAGCGGAAAGTAAACGAGAAATGATTTTTTCTCCACTAAGGAAATCGATTCTCCGGAAGACCAGAACAATGCGAACGATGAAAATTTCCCGCGGGGAGTGTCGAGAAGAAGCAAATGCTGAACATTCCGAAGATTCCGTTGTCGGCTAACAATTCGCACAACAATCGTTGATAAGATCCAAAACTCTTCTCTTTCTCAAATCGTTTTGACTTAAAGTGTTTATTTCTCACATTTATGAATTCTTTGAAACAAAAATGTGAATTATCTGTCAGAATCTTTGTCTTTGTAAAAGCTCTATAAAAGCGCCACTTTACGTCAGTAAATTCGTTCGTTCGTTCATTCATTGCGGGTCCCCACCACAGGGTGAAACGAAAAGTCTCCCTTAAGCTTGTTCATATCACTCATACCGGTCCCCGCCGGAGCCGAGTTGAAATGATGACCATGCACTGACAGGTTCAACATGATCGGATTCCCAGTCCTAGTCCCCGGTGGACTGATCGCTTGACCGGTGCTGTGTTTAGCTAATGAATGGACTTACAATGAAGAATTAAACTTGCTTCCGGTTCGGCCAACGACCATCATTAAATTGGGTTCAATCTAGATTATAGAAAGTCGGATATGTAAAACCGTACAACGAATACGAATTATATAGAAGAAGTTGGAGCAAAGAAAACAACACGCACAAATATGCATATCTCCCAAGCACAGCTCTTCGTAGAAGAATAGAACGTCCAATTGGATTTCATATCCGCAACCATGAAGTACTGCTTGCAAGATTCTTTTAGCACGAGTGTCACAAGCATTCCTTTTCGACGGCCTAATTAACCTTCCCCTCATATACAGGTGTCGGCGGTATTTTAGTACTTCGAACGGAATACACCTGGAGAAAATGCCTATAACTACCGTAGTTTTGCTAATGCGCCTGATTTGGCAATAAGTATACAGCGCGGCAATATGAGCTTGTAACTTCAACGAAGCTCATATTGGGAGAATCAGACATGAAACCGCCCTGAATATACATAAAAGGACACGTGTCAACTGAAGAAAAAATTAAAGAGCACTTTTTAGTTCGCGAAGGACTTTTTCACCCTTCAAAAGAAAGAAACATTCTGCACTGTTCATCTTGTAGATTGTCCATTGCCTTTCGCTGCAAGATATGGTGCCCATTCAAATGTTATTAAATATGCGCTTTCCAACTTCCCCTCCAAACAAAAAAGTTCATAATGTGTTTTTTAATATTAGATATAAATAAAGGCGTAAATAATCATCTTCGGCAAAGAGATTTAAATCACATTAAGCATCTTTAGGTGAGTCTTATAATTCGATTAGAGACCACTCTTCTTGGGTTTTCATCTCTATTCCCCCATAGAAACAACGGTCTCATAGGCCCATCAAAGGAAGGTATCTTTCAATGGACACTATACCTGGCTATAATAGTAATTAGACGATTTGTTAACAGATTGAATCTTTACAAGCCGCTATTAACGAATAATAGCACAAAATGTGACGTCATCTAATAACTCACCTAAACTTTAAGATTTTTTTATCTATGGATCGCTGTTAACAGACAGAGCTATAGTGGAGGGGAATGGGAACTTGTATCAATTCCACTGTGCTTCCTTTCACAAACAGCCAATATTGACAGCTACGCTGTCAGATACTTGTAAAGAGATTTGGGATCTTTGATGAAGCCTCCTCAATAAATATATGAAAAGAACAGAAATGTAAACAATTCAAAGTTTAAGTTTTTCAAATTTTTTGCAAGTTTTTCAAATTTCCAGTGGTGTTGAAAGCTGTGCGTTGGAAATGACTTGAGAGATGAAGGTTGAAGGGTGAAAAAAAAGATATATGTGTACCTTAACTTACCTACACTTTCCATGACCCGGAATTTCACCTTCGATATTCCCCACCACTTTCGACGTTTCACATAAAAAGAAGCTTCAAGTAGTTCAGTGACAAACTTATTTCTTTTGTAAAGTTTATCCATCAATGGCCGTTTGCAATGGAAGTGAACGCATCCACTGCGATAAGTGCACTAATCAATTTCTTATGTGGGGTTAATTCGATTCACAGTAAAGGTCTTACCATTTGAAAATCATTGATAATTGGGGAATATAAAATCGTAAGCACACCGCTTTGACGATTTACCCATTAACGAAGCAATTATGTGATGTATTGAGAATCGCTCATCAGCAAATCACTACGGTATTGAAAGTTTCGTCTTGAAACTCACAAATATCCATCGTGATTGGTGATTCATCACTTTATCACTGTGCGGTTTGTCGATTGAATTTTATGGTTGCAATTCCGATAAACAAACTTTTCTTTTTTTTTTTTTTTTGAAATATGCTCATCGAATTTCAGCAAAGAGTGTTCGATTCATTTCGAAGAAAGTAATATGATTGTAAAGTTGACACTTTGTGGTTTTATTTTTGGTGGTATGAATACCACTAATACGATAAGAGGAAACAATTTAGAAGTGCGATTGAATAATTCATTTCTTTGTATAACGTCTTGAATAGGTGCAAGCCTCCATAAAAAGTAGGACAGGGAGTGTAAGGTCTATCATTGAATTGAATATTTTGAATGCATTTAGTTAAAAACTTTAGAAAACTTGAATACATTTATTCCTCGTATACCTAGTATAAGATGGTAAACTTACCTATCGATAAGGGGTCAATCAGCAGCAGCAGCAGCAGTTAAATGATTTTCTGAGGCGCTATCTTTTGAAACGCTCACCCGTTAATGCGTTTATATAAATTGTCGCATTGAGAATGGCTTGCTTAATCACTTCGAATATATTTCATTAATTAAGTTTTACGCTGGCAATGCAATCATCGAAGAAAGAAGATCGGCTCGGGAACTGCGCTCAAATAAACTCGTTTACTGATTCATTTACATAGTGATGTGAATTCATTCAATGACTCATCTCTATTTGTACATTCAACAAATGGGTCCATTGTGTAACCCCGTTTCTCTACAAGTGTGGCGTCTAATAACGTGAAGTCGATCGTTGCATGTAGATTGTTTGCATTTACCGATCTACCCTCTACTTTTCACATCACTCTTAAATCATTTTCATGCTCACCCCCTTATTTCCATTATACCCACCCCCTCTTCTAAATATGAGAGATCCTTCCATTCTAGAATTGCTTATTCATCAAACACTTCCACATACCACCTACTCTTTACCTGTAGTTATTTAATTTCCACATAGCTAACTAATTATTCGATGAAATAAATGCTACGCAGCGTTATATTTGGTGTTGTCAAATCGCCATCGTGATGAGCACATATATAGATAACAGCACTATGCGTCCATTCTAATAGTTGTTGTTTGCTCACTCTCAAAGGGTTAAACGGTGTGTGTGTGTGGTTTACTCTCGATTGTGTTACATTCCATCGCTATCAACAATCCCTATGTAAGTAGATTACTACTATACTTTTATATACCAATGTTGTTCTTATAGACTTCATTGATTATCGACTATTTCCAAAAAGGGAGTATGTTCCGTGAATGTTTTTAGCATTCCCCATTGTATTGTTCCATTTTTGATTTGATAATCATTGGATATTATAAATGATAATTTATCACTTTTATCACACTTTCAATTAGAAAAACAATTAAAAAAGTTTTTTTTTGAATTTTTTGGACTTTATTAATATGAAAGTGGACTTCTAGATAGCGCTTTAAAGCTTTTTTTTTTTTTAAAATATTGCATAAGAATTAAAGTGGAAGCGTTATACAACTTAAAAGAAATATTCATCAAAGAAATTATTGATGAAAGAACTTTGTTTAGCCGTATTTCACTAAGTCTTTGAAGAATTTCTTTACTTTACCTATAAGTATTTGTGGATAAGCGTTTGCTTACTGACAGGATTTTAATCGTATGCAACCTACAATCAAATAGGCAATTGATATGCCCACCGATGGGCATCATGTCGACCGCCTTAGGGCCCTTCAATAGGTGCTAGTTGAATAGCATGGTGGCGCAACACATAGCGTTTCATTCTACTAAAAGGCACGGTCGTGTCGCGGTAACCCCAATTCCACAGTAATATTGAATGTTCTAGTCTGATTAACTGAAAACATCTCTTCATGCGTTTCTTTCTTTCGTCTGTGACAAACAGCTGGCACATGTAAACACTCAAAAATCGCATACGCCATCGTCAAAAAACCATCATCTATTCGGGATTTCTGGATGTGAAATGCATTATGTAAATTTTTATATGAATTTTCGGATATTATTAAGTAATGTTTTTTTTGCGATTATAATAAAGAAATAGCCTGCATTTACTGGTATTTGCTTGATAGTATTTGCTTGCAGGCGATCTTGGGGTGACGAATTATTGCATGCAGGAGATGTATTTCTCACATGGAACGTTGGTCATTGGAAGTGGATGAGGTGGTATGATAGATTCAATGAGAGTACAACTATGCCGGATCCACTGGTTAACACTCACTCTCGAAATGTCCATGTGAATGGCGTACAAACTGAGAAATTCTCTTCGAATGTTATTAGGTAAGTATAGGAATGTGGAGTGCAGGACCCCTCTTTCTTACCGAGATGAGTAGGGTGCTTGAAAGGATTGCGGCAGGGAGGGGAGGGGGGTGGGCATTGCAGGAGGATGACCTCAACTACGTAAAAGTGGATGAAAAGGTGCAGAACGAGTTTTGCGTTTGCAACGAGTATGTATTCCCCTACCTCATAATTTTTGCTTTGTTGACGTTGGCTTATCGGTGTACTGAAATAAAAGATACCACTTATGCGTAATTATGTGTTGATATTTGCTAGCTATATGAAGGTATAAGGGATGAAGAAGATGCTAAGTGGGCGAAAATTCTTTCCTCTTGCATCTCACTTCCCCATCTCTCCTCATTCCTCTCAATTCCTTATTTTTCCTTCAAGACCAATTGGAGGGAAACCTTTTCAATTGCGAATGAATCGTGCATGGACGTTTCAGCACTGAACGTGCTCTCTATCTTTCTAACAAACTTTTTGTTTTTCCGTTGAATTTCGAAACTCAATGATAGATGAGAAAATCGCTGATTGTTGTGGCTTATAAACTTCCTTTTCAGTACATGTAAATATAGTATCCTGTCATTCTTCCCGCGTTTCATTCTGGAACAATTTCGACGTTACAATAACATCTTTTTCCTTGTTATAGCACTCCTACAGGTATTTTTTTATCAATCATTGTAGTTTATATATAACCTTTATATTAGCATATTTTTGTGCGAGGTTTTTGATTATTATTGGAAGGTGTAATCAGAGTTTAATAAGAGATCGTAAAACTATATTGAGAGGTGGGCTACCTTTGCTTCGCTATATATTCACCTTAATTCGTCTCCCTCCTCCCTTTCCTCCTACATCCTCTTCCCTTACCATCGACGCCTCACCAGTTGGCAAAGACAAAACGCATAGGGAGGGGGATTCCGGTTGCAGTACTTAAATCATTGAAAAATTAGTATAGAAGGCCAAAGGGAGAGAAAAAGATCGGATGTATGCACTTTTTATCCGCACTGAATGTTAAAATAGTTGCGCGAAGTTTCCTGATTTTCTTCATAAAGTAACAGGCATGAGACTCTGCTGTTGCCTTTCCCTACATGGAAGGCAATAGGTTTGAAATTTACAGAAATGCACTTAAATGGGAATTGGTTTTTTAACTTTATAAATTATAAAACTAACTTTTTTCTAGTTTTAGGGCATGGTTAGAAATTTGAAGAGGGGGAGGGGGGTGGAGTAAGATTATTGTTGACTCAGGAGTTTGTTTTTAGGGGTTTTTTCGTTAATCCTGGATAGTACTTAAGAGGAGCGAAAACAGTTGAACTTTTTTCTAAAAGTAACAAACAGCCATAACTACATCGAAATTGCTTTGATTCTTGCTATGTTTCTTTATGATTTGTTTTTAAAGAAAGAAATGATAAAATGAAATTACGAACCATTAGAGTCATTTTTAAAATATATTGGAGGCGATGTTCGGTATCTGGGCGAGTTAATGTTCACTTTTCAGTCTCGTAGAATTGATTTTTCCCTCGAAATTCGACGACTCTGTTTACAATCAAATAAACGAAAGTAGTTAATATCTAATTATTGTGAATTTATTGTTTTGTTACTTATATCTATTACGTTTTCTTGAAAATGATATAGTGGAATGCAAATTTCAATCAGCCCAAAATGCTGATCAGTCTCTAAAAAGAATATCTTTTTCACTTTAATCTCTAAGTAATCCTTTAAATTTTTTAGTTAATTTCTATCGAAAAAATTTGCACAGTAGTCAATCCCCAAGTTATTTTTTTTTCATGGTCGTTTAAAAAAGATAAATAAAATCATGCAACTTAATTTGAGGGGAGAATCACATCCTCTTTCCTGATCTTTTCGACAATCGTATTATCCTGAAATATTCGATGATGAGAGATTGAGCAATTATAAATATCTTAATTATTTGACCGTTTTTTTTTTGCTTCGTCCATAATTTTGGCGAAAAAAATTTGCATATTCCTATTCACATTTTCGATTTTAAGTTATTTTTTATTGTCGTAAAAATTTTGACCGTTAAAATTGCTCTTATTGAGAGCATAAACGCCTGAATATTATAATGAAATAATATTTGCATTGCGAATGAATTTCAGCAAATCCCTGATGTTAGTCCCACTGGTCGATATACGACAGCGCTACCCTTTCTTATTATTCTTTCTGTATCGGCTATAAAAGAAATTTTTGAAGATATTGTGAGGGTTTTTCAATTTATCTTTTTCTCTTTATATTTTTTATGTTTTTAAAAGTTTTTACTTTTTAAAAAAGGGAAATTTTTCTGAAAGAGTCGTTTGTTTAGAAATGAATTCGTCTCGATTAATTTAAATATTAATTGTGCCATTAAAAGTAAAGCCGAAACAAATTTTTAGCGTTTCCATTGATTTTTTTTGATATACAACTATGATTGTGCTTAATGCAATAAAATTTGATGAAAATTTTCGATCATTTTTCAAGAGTTTTTCTATTATTTTAGAGTTTTATTTTATTTATTGATTTGATAGATGACTTTTTTTCAGTAACTGTATTAGAAGGAGTTGCGATTATGATATATTCGGTAATATTTTTAAAAATTTTGTTTTGATATCGGATTTATTTGTTCATTCGCCTAAAGCATCAAATTTGTGATGATATAAAAGTGAAGAACTTTGATATCGTTTTATTTTTTTTTCTTCACAATTATTATTCGTTTCAGAAAAGGCGGAAATCCGATCAGAAAGTGAACAATTTCCATACACAAGTATTAAAGAATGGTGCATGGCAGAGAACGCGATGGAGACGGGTGGGCGATGAAATATTTCCTTTAAATGTTCTCTTAGAGAATCGGTGGTTTTAATTTTCTGACTTATTACAGTGATTTCGAATATGGAATTCGAGGAATTGGATTGCCGAATGCATATCTGAAGAGAAGGGAATGAAGGGTGGGGAAGGAAAGGTTATGGGGATAGTGCACCCTGAATTTGTAAATGAGTCGACCCTTTTTTGGATGACGATCGCTCTTGGAGGTAATGGGGAGGAGAAGAAGCGTGAATATGCTTTGTGCTTATCGGCGTTGTTAAGTAGAATATGGATAGCAGTATTCGGCGACAGTTTTTTAGGGGAGGGGCTGAGGACGAAGTAAAGCTCGGATGGGACGTCGGTTGCTTGAGTTGTCAAATGTTTGATCACCAGATTTATGCATCGATCATATTGATCTGCGGAATGTAAGACCTGATTGCTATGGAAAGTCGATTCTTGTACGCTGAATCCGTATTCGTTCTTAAATTTATGCTAATTAAGGTATTGAGTTTATATATGTCAAGGTATTTGCTAAAATTTGCATAATTGTCGCAAAAAAGAGATCCTATTGATTAAGGAATAGGTTTATGCAATGCTTTTGAGAGTTGATGCAACTAGCGTAATTATTCTAGGTGAACGTAGGTGATATAGTTCGTGTGGAAAACGAGCAATTATTCCCTGCCGATATGACGTTGTTATCATCAAGTGAGCCACATGCTATGGCATATATCGAAACATCGAATCTAGATGGTGAGACAAACCTCAAGATTAGACAAGGATTGGAATGTACCGAACGATTGGTCACATTGCAATCGATCTCCGCATTGAAGTGCAATATCGAATGCGAACAGCCAAATAGACACGTCAACGAATTCACAGGCACATTGAGGATTGGAGATATTGAACGACCGCTTGGTGGGTGCTGATTTAATTCCTTTATTTTCTCGATATGAGTCTATTTGATCACGTTTTCATTGCTCAAACTTTCAATGTCCTATGGTACAATTATGACTGAACCTGAGGAAGAGTACGAACGCACGAAAGGCTATGGCACATGCCGAGCACAACCAAAAGCACTGAGAAGAGGAGATGAGTATTATTGAAGAGCGATGTTTTCCATTTCACTGAAACTTTTCTATTTGCAGGCATTAATCAAATTTTACTAAGAGGAGCCAGATTAAAGAATACACGTTGGATATGTGGAGCGGTTATTTATACGGGTCATGATGCCAAACTGCTTATGAATTCGAGGTTGGCCCCTCTCAAAAGGTTTGTTATTTACTTTATTATTGAGTTTATCACTCCAAATTTAAAGTGAAATTATTCCTATGTTTTCGAAACACACAAAAATAATTTGATATAAATTTTTTCCCCGGCTTGACAATTTCCCCATTTCTGCATTTTCGGGTATGGTCTAAGGTACATCGAAAAACTTACTGAACAAAAGATTAAGAGGTTAATTGGCATCTCGCAAAAGTAGGGCTGTAGAAGAAGAAATGAGAGCATTTTTATGAAACGTTTGAAAATTGATCAGTGACGTAGTTAGTGTTAGCTGCGAGGAGTTTCGTTGCAGTGCCTCGAAACTATTTTCGGCAGGATGATGATGCAAATTGGACCCGAATATCAACGCTGCTTGCATATACCTTCCCTGTCCCTCTCTTCCTCTGAACTTGGGAACCTTTAATTTTTTCGGGTTTCCATTTTGATTCGAGGAATTTTGCACTCTCAGATTTCAGTAATACTTGACCACATCAATAAGCTAGAGCATTGTAAAATAGTAGATATATAGAGGAGTAAGTGTGGTGAGATATTCATTCGTCTGTTCGTTGCTTACTTAATGTTAATAGTTTCGACGAGTTGTCCATCGTCCTTATTTATCGAATTCATTTCCATCGCAACTCTTCCACTCAGTTGATTGCATTTTTGCATTTACATAAATTTTAGGTCGAATGTTGACGTTTTGACAAATCGTCGCATTTTATTTTTATTTTTCATACTTGTAACATTGGCAATTGTAAGCGCAATTGGTGCGCACTTCTATGAGGAGTCACTTTACGACGTTGCATATTATCTCGGTCTTTCGGGTACGTCTTTTGTTGTGGTATTCGACGTTGTTTGTTTCATTAAATTTGACAGTTGTATGCATCATCTGTTATTAATAGATAATCTGTGAATATGTGTGTTATGCAAATATACTCGCATATTTAGCCGCAATTTATGCACAGTTGATGAGTCATCTAAATATTGCAGTTAGCGTTAAATGTAAATTTAGATATTATTCTGGAGTCTCTCTCAGTATCCGTAATTTTTAACTGGCTCCTTGCGGCGTTATGCAACAGTTATGCAAAGCGGTATGCAGGTATTGTTGCTATCGAACACCTGTGCGCTCTTCGTGATAAAAACGTGGGGATGCGAAAATGTCTGAAATAAGGCCGTTATTACCTCTGTCTTTCCGTTACCAATAGCGTCGACATATTATTATGTAAAAGAAACCCATTATGTGCGTTGTGTAAAAGACTAGTAATGCGGTGCATAAAAGTCATATGGGAAAGCATACCAAGGATTGGCATGGTTTGCGCTTTTGCAATTCAGTTGAGCGTTAAATAAGCAACGTTTCGAATGTAATGTCTTCAAGATTTCTGATATCGCAGTTATGGATTCATGTTTTAAGCCAAGAAATTGCTACCACAAAATAATTAATGTACCCATGAAATCTTCAGTTTTTTCATATTCGCAAAACTGTAAATCGTTGCTGTTGTATGTTATCTTCTGGTTGAAGTTTTTTTTTTTTGAATTAAGGAGGTGCGATTGATCTACCTCTCTACTGAAACAGGGAGAAGAGAGGGACTTGTTTGAATGTGTTTTGAGTCGAATCGAAAAATTACAAGATCAGCTGAACAAAGCGAGCCAAAGATTTTTAAGGTTACGCGAGCAGAAAGCCGCATATTTTTTGCTTAGGCTAGCAAAGTGAGTCGAAGTTACATCATCTGTACTGTAGGCAAAGTAGTGGAAATTTTACCACAGAATCCTCCCTCTCCTTCAACCATTTTTTCTGTGGCATGTTCCCTATGAGCGAAAATTCCCTCCTTCCTCCCCCCCCCTGCCTCCCCTCCTGTATGTACAAAACATGTTCTCACAACATACAGATCGTAGCAGAATATTGCATGAAACGAGATGTTGCTTTAGGATTGCGGACAACAAACTTCTTCTGGAATGTATTGACGTTCTTTATTCTATATAACAATCTTATACCGATATCATTGCAAGTGACACTCGAATTGGTTCGCTTCTTCCAGGCTTCGTATATTAATTGTGTAGGTGTTTGCGATTTTATTGTTTTTGGATTGTGGTGATCGATGAAAGAATTTTTTATTCTGCAATTGTGCTTACATTAATGGAAGACGGTCAAAAATGGCGAGAATACAAAGGCTAAAGCGGATGTTCTGAGTTGGTAAGTTGGAAATGCAGGATTTGTGACTGATAGGGCGAGTTTTAATTTTTTATGCAGATGAAGTTGTATTGAAGTTTGCGTTCACTTATCAGCCTCAGTAGACGAGTGTATCGCCGTCATCGTGTTAGGTCGAGTGAAGCCCGATGTTTATCGGTGATGATACAAAGACACGTGTAACCTTTGGAATGTTATGTGTGTGTAGGTATATATGTGTGTGTATAAATCCTTATGTGTATATGGGGCTGTATATATATATATATATATATATATATATATATATATATATATATAATATAAAGCTTCTGTTTAATTTTTACAATGCCGAGTGAAGATGGCTGTTTGTGGATTGGTGGGAGAGTTTTGCTGACAAATCGTTAAAGGATTGCGGCCGCTTGCTAACAAAAGATAAACGGCTGAGTAACATAAAAGCAACCAAACTTATGCAACTTTGAGGTAAAAATTCCTCTCCAGCTAATCTATTGTGAGACATCGATTGCTCCATTCCAAGTCGGAAAGCATTTACTCAAACATCAGCTGTCATATGAATGGCAGTGAGGAATAAGATAAAATTACGGTACCTAACAGTGATCATTTTCATCTCAAGTTGTATGGCTTACGATAGTTGCTCAGGGTGAATGTTCATTGTTCTCACCTCAAATTCTGTGCGACATATGCGCCACATCATAATTGTTGTTAATAATGGAAAACTTGGATTGCTACAGATGGCAATATACTTGAAATCTGTGTTTACTGTTCATTATGAAAATTCACTGGAAAACGTTCTATCGACATTTCGGGCAGTTGTGAAACTTAAACTCATTTGAAACATTATGCAAATAGGGAATCTTAGAGCTGAATCTATCTTCACGAAGGCGTGTCTAAAGTGCTCAAACTTGATATTCAATTTCCATTCTTATGGTGGTCGATAATCCTTTATAAGTGAATAACCGATAGGGTAAATTCAGTTCACTTATTATTGCGCGCAATTATGTAGAAATCCATATTGGTTCTTTTATATTGATATTCTTTAATATTTTGGAAATCGAAAACCATATTGTTTCAATTTCAAAAGTCTTTTAATGTAAAATGTTTATTTGTTTTTTGAATTAAAGTGATCGTAAATATTTCCTTCGATAAATCGAATGCGGAAATCTCTTTTTAGTGTTGTTGTTGTTGTTGTGCATTTATTTTCATGAACGTTAGAGTTTAAAAGATTATTTCTACTTGTAATTAATTCAGCTAATATATTTTAGGATGAAAGAATGTATGATGAAGCATCGGATACATGTGCTGTGGCGAGAACCTCTAATTTGAATGAAGAGCTTGGACAGGTATTGTTTACCTGTAAAGTGATTTTCCAATATTATCGTTGAGTTTACTTTGATCTTACGAGGTAAATCTGAACTGTAATTTGATGAAAGTTTTTCAAAATGTTGTTGCCTTTTTCTTCATTCTACAATTCTAATAAGAAAGAGAGTCAATTATAATATGAATTGTGTCTTATTAAGCACTGATAACGTCTCGTTAAATACTGATAATGTATAACTGATATTAATTAAGGGAAGAAATTATAATGTTTTATTCGAAGCGTTCATTCAAATAAGAGCGAATTGAGTAAATGTTGATGGAAGATTTAATGAAATCAAGTATTAGCACAAATACTAAATATCTTCTATTGTTTCACACTGTCACTAGAAAATAGTAAAGATTCTTTCGTCAAAAGCTGCAAATCGCTTCAGCATACCTGTAACAGGTTATAATGAGTGAATAAAATGTACAGGTTGTTGCCTCTAAAAAACAGCTTTCGAATATAATAAACTCTGTTTTGATCGAGAATTGAATTCACACATTGCGAAGCGTCAATTTTGAGCTGTGAATTGACATTTTAGATTGTTTGATGGGATCTAGTAAAAGTTAACATTGTCGACTTTCATTGATAAATTGTATCGTTATTTCGATGTTTTCTTATAATTCACTGCTCTTTTTTACACCGCCAATTTTCTTCCTTTTATTTGATTCAGTCTTTCTTCCATTTTTAACTACATTTAAATGTGAATTAAGTCTATTATTACAGGTGAAATTCGTGATGAGTGATAAGACAGGTACATTAACACGTAATGTGATGAAATTTAAACGATGTTCAGTGGCCGGCATCAATTATGGCAATGACGAAACTGACGAATTCGATGATAATTCTCTAATCAAAACAATCGATTCTTCTTCTGTGAGTGTTATATTGCGGTATTCGTTGTTAGATAGTTCAGTTGAATTAAATACAATTTTCTTTAGGTAAAAGGTGTACTAGATTAAGGAAAGGTTCATTTTTGCAGGAAAATTCGGAATGGGTGAGAGAATTTCTACGTATGATGGCCGTTTGTCATACAGTGGTGCCAGAGTTGGATGACGAAGGCACATTGCGCTATCAAGCTTCTTCTCCCGATGAAGGAGCTCTTGTGAGAGGTGCCGCAGCATTGGGATTCATCTTTCACACGAGAAAACCTCAACTTCTTATCATTGATGCTGTAAGTTGATTGATGAGAGTCGATCGCTTTGTGTTCATCCATTTGCGCCGATTTATGCCTGATTGAGGAGTTCGGGGAGAAGACATCAATATATAATATCCGATTAGCAATTTTTCCTTTAGTGATGGTTTTGACAGTTTCTTCGATGTGATATAAAAATGACAAAAATTCAGGCTGTAGATTTATTTATTGTTTATATCCGTTTGAATATCCAACATTTCGTTGAGTGCGATTGATATTTTAGAAAATTTCTTGAGAGTGTTTCTTCCTCTTCTTTGCGTTTGCTTGTTGCGTTATGAATATTATCCCTATTTATTTGTTGCTAATTGAATTTGAACATTTTTTGAAATGTTAAACGTTTTTTAGTAGATATGTGGATGTGCAATATGGGATTTTTAAGCAAATTTGGGACGTTTTATATCATTTTTTGTTGAATTAAGGGACGATGTATTGTGAGGACTAAAGAAGAAAGAAATGATGTTGTTGAATTTTATGAATTTTCTCGATCAGTTGCTTCATCGTTATGCAAAGAAGTTTTGCTGACAGACGAGAGCGGAACGAAATATTTTATTGGTAGATGAGGGGAATAACTGTTTAACCCTAAGTCTAAGTTCGATAGCAGAAGTCCTATTTCTGCGATTCTCAAATTTGCATGTGCCTGTTTCTCCTAACGATCTGAAATCCTTGTCATTCCTCTCTCTCCCTCTACATTTGAGCCCGGTTATAGCTCATTGAAATCTTTGTAATAAAAATGTTCATAGCGAGAATCCAGCTTCATGGGTAATAATGACTGATTTTTAATGGTTTTTGATGGGATTTTGACCACTTTCTGATAGAGGAAAGGAAGTATAAATAGTGCTCGAAGATGGTATTGCATTTTAGTAAACCTTAGTGGAATAAGTTGGTTTGTCTTCGAAGTAGCCGGGTTGCCATGATTCATTATCATAGTCATAGTTACACACCACCAAAAATTACATTAAATAATTA
The DNA here is from genome assembly GCA_037389465.1 of Baylisascaris procyonis. Lineage (NCBI taxonomy): Eukaryota > Metazoa > Nematoda > Chromadorea > Rhabditida > Ascarididae > Baylisascaris > Baylisascaris procyonis. The sequence goes on along the minus strand of JAZARR010000154.1, from coordinate 667,063 downwards.
TTTTAATCGGAGTTTTCCTGGTCAAAGTATGGCTCGATCGGCTAAGTAACAATCACACATCATTGATGTTGTTAGCGATTGATTTTCAACTGCTTTAGTTAGGCAAAGAGGAGACATATGAAGTGCTGAACGTGCTCGAATTCACGAGTGATCGCAAACGAATGGGTGTTTTAGTGCGATGTCCGGATAATGCGATTCGACTCTATGTGAAAGGAGCTGTATGTTGCCGTCTATATTTTTTGTTGTTTATGAAATATCAGTAAGCATCCATCCATTTTTGATAAGCCTAGTTTTAAAAATTTTCGGAGAAAGAGAGAATTATGGGCAAAACTTTTAATGTATATTAGTATATTATACGTCCTTATGAAATAAAAGAAAGCGGAAGCTAGGAAGTGAACCAGATTCGCAGAGCAAATGCAGTCGTTCAGAGGAATAATACTTCAGGGATTTTTGCACAAATTCCAACCATAAATGTCTGCGCACATTTCCTGGGTAGTGAAACCGTTATGTTGCTACCATGTAGATGAGACGAGACAAGAGTTGTATTTAACTATCCCCTGACTGAACTGGACAAGCAAGCGGGTTGACTGAGTTCCTCGAATGCACCGAAGAGCCCCAAAAAAATCACCAGAATATCGTAGTGAAAGCAGATAACAGCAAACGGATGCAGCCAGACAACTAGAGGAAAGGCGCAATGCAATACGAGAGAGAAGAACAGATATCACTGAGGTCAATGTATGCAAAATGAGGCGCAGCACGATCGTTCATCACAGCAGAAACATTCAACAAAATTCGCTTTTTGAGGATGAGCTACAGTAACGTTAACTGATGATCTGCCGAGGTTATAATCAAGTGGATTTGTTGATAGATCTCAAATAAGCTTAACATGAGCTCATCCTCCTATCCTTTCTTGTTCCTCTTCTCCAGCCACCCGGACCGGAAATGCTTACAATCTTAGTCAGTGGTCAAGGAAGAAGAGAATATTGTCGAATGAAAGACCTTTTAATTGGCGAAAGGTAATGATTCACACATTGGACAGTTAAAATGAGCCTCACAGTTTCTGTTATAGCATTAGTGAATGCAATCATTCTCAGTGAGAAAATTTTGAGAAATTTTTGACTCAACAAGGATTTAATTGGTTCACTATCCAAAAATCTCTAAGCCAGACCAAAATATTGGAATATTAAGGAGGGAAGAGCGAGTTATTATAACAAAAGCACTATGACATTCATTATTGTCTCTCATGCACAATTTGCCTAACGACGATTTATGAAATCTTTATACTGTTTGCCATCAATCATTTAGAACGGCAAACTTTCAGGATTCAGTGATATTCGAGAGGCTTCGATCAAAATGTCTATTTGAAGAGGAAACATTAACACATCTTTCTGAGTATGCATCTAAGGTGACTTATTTGTTTGTTTTTTTTTCGATGATCGTTGCATTTTTCGAGTAATTTTATTGCTATAATTAGTGCAATATCTTTGGGTAGGTTTTTTTTCTTTTTTTTTTTTGCTGTTTGGTCAAGGGGAAAAATATAATGGTGGCGATAGCTTTAGACGATTATAGATAACATATTTTTTATTATGGCCATTGTTTGATATATATATATATATATATATATATATATATATATATATATATATATATATATATATATATATATATATATATATATATATATATATATATATATATATAACAGCTGTGATGATGACTCTATTGGCTAACAAAAAAGGGATTGGCAACGATCATCGAATCCAGTTATAACAAGAAGACAATTGAGTGACCTAGTGATGGTGGATCTGACTTGAATTGCTGACGCAGTAAAGAATGCTGCATATTTTTTGGAAGTCCCATTGCTTTGCTGCCTATATTTTATGTTACTTTTCAACGACATCAAAATTCGATGGTGGAATTTCAATTTCACTCATCTTTCCCCTTCTTTGGTTCACCATCTTAACTATTCTCTCCGACTGCACACACCATTACTGAAATATTCATAATCGTAACATTCATATGAGAACATTATTGACCTTAGTTATGTCCTCAATGGTGCATTATTTTAGGGCTATCGTACGTTGTGTTTTGCAATGCGCTTAGTTGAAGAAGAGGAATACAATAGCTGGGCAGTCGAATTCCAGGCCGCTTCTGTAGCAATAGATCATCGCGAGAAAAAGCTAGCCGCTTGCGCCGAGAAAATCGAATACGATCTTGTACTCATCGGTGCTTCTGCAATTGAAGACAAGCTGCAACAGGTGTGATAGAGATTGGATATTTATCTGCATTTCTAAATTTGGGATAATGGAGTGCAGATTATTCCCGCGTTTGTGGCAGCGGGGCTTTGATACTGATCTGATTTTTAGGTTTGCGGTGAAACTTTTCATTGTCTTGTATGGGGTAATTGTGGGAGGGTAAGCAAACGATGTTCACTAAAATATATCTAACTGCACTTATTTATGAATTTCTGAACAACTGCTGAATCCATCAATTTGTTTTCCTTGAAACGCCTAAATAAGCGTTTGCCTATTAAACGACGACGACATCTGCTTCGTCAAATGTGGGTCGTTTGCACATTCCTTTCTTCATCCCTTCCCAGATCTTTCCTCTTCTTCTTTTGACTACCCAGTATATTTTGCTGAGATTCTTGAAATTTGCTATTCTCAACCTTTCAGATTTTCAATGTTCATGTAGGGAATGAGTGGAAAGGAAGCTAAATAATTTTGCAGATGCAGGAGAGTGTCAGAATTTGTCTGTTGTAGCAATTTCGTAGAATTCGGGACATAAAGCAGTTGAAATAATGTCAGTAGCACTATTGAGGGATGACTCCGTTCAGTTGGATAGCATGTTGTTCGTTGTCTTGAAACGAACAATTTTCACAGTTCTTTGCCTTAGGCCTTCCGGTTTTTGCGATCAGAAAATTTATGCATGATGTTGCATCATCATTTTCCCTCGATTTCCATCCGCTTCCTCCCGCTGAAAGTCTTCGATGTCGTTTCCTGCATCTGCTATCGGCGTTGATTTAGGGTGTTCCCGAAACGATTCGTGCCCTGATGGGTGCTGATATTCATATATGGATTTTGACGGGTGATAAGCGAGAGACAGCGGTCAATATAGCACAAGCATCGGCACTGTGCACCTCATCGACCACCCAATTGGTTATCGATACGAACACCTACGACGAAACGTATTCGCGATTGAGTGCATTCGTCAATAAGGGCCAAGCGTTGAATCGATCGAATATTGAGTTCGCTCTTATCATCGATGGGAGTGTAAGTTATTCCTGTTGGTTTATGCACGGGGCTATTGTCAAAGTCGATAGAGAGGAGAATGGAATCCCTTCCCTCACTTCTACACGAAATATTTGCTGTCCACTACTTTTTCATGTGGTTGTTTTGAGAAAGCAATGCAATTTAGCTATGAGCACTTATCAGTGATTGCTGTTTAAAGGTCTTGTCACTTATTGCTCTTTAAAGGTTTTTTCTGAGAGTTCACTGAACATTTAATCTTTCAAATAAATTTAGAGCCTTCATTACGCAATGACTGGTGAGTGCCGCCCGTTGTTGGGTGAATTGGCGTTGTCGTGTCGTGCCGTTGTCTGTTGTCGTATGACGCCTATGCAAAAAGCGGATGTCGTCGAACTGGTGCGATCCTGTGGAGAGCATGTGGTTTTGGCAGTTGGTGATGGAGCTAACGATGTCGCTATGATTCAAGTAAGTTTACAGCTTTATCAGAGACACTCTGAGATGCCGTATTTAAAACTAACGAGTCAGAAAAAGAATTGCTTTAATTCTAGAGTGTTGATGTTTGCGAAGTGTTCTAGCTTGTCAAATGATTCAGTATTTATAAGGTGAAGTTAAAACACCTGGAAAGCACCCGCATTTCAATAATTGCCTCTAATGAGTGTTCGTTATTCGCCTCTTAATCGCTTAAGAAAGAGGACTCCTTCCTCGCTTCTTTCTTTCTTCCCCTCCAATCCATCGCTGCATTCAGACTTCAAATACGGACCCTGTTTCAAGTGTTTCGACAAACTGTGAACATTATACATTCTTTTGTCTGTAAGTAAAGTTTCGTGGTGATTTGAAAAAAAGCAGTTCATCTAGTATGGTCGGTGGCTGATGTTCGTCGATAACTGTGCAACATGAACGCCTAATTTTTTTCTTTTTTTATGAGGGTCATTTTTTCAGCACATGCCTTTGCATTGTGGAAATTACAAAGGTTTTTCAGGCAGCTAACGTGGGCGTTGGCATATCCGGTGAAGAAGGTCTACAGGCTGCATCAGCCAGTGACTATGCTATTGCACAGTTTCGCTTCTTACAACGTCTGCTGTTGGTACATGGTGCATGGAATTTCGATCGTAGTGTCAAGGTTTATTTATTTCTTAAGTTCTGATTCATTCGTTGAAGCATCTCCTCTTGAGAACCTTTTTAGTTTTTCTTAATCTTTCAGTGGTGAACGAGGTAGAAAGAGTGAAGTTCGTTAATACAGTTTATCGAATACTGAACTGCGACGGTAGGCTTTGGTTTCTCCTTCAGCCAGCATGACAACTTAAACCCAATACTTTGTAATTTAGTAGTATTTAATATAGACATTTTTCTATAGCATCCAGAATAGCTGCCTTTTGCTCTAAGTTCATATGATTTAAGATGGGATTATCATTCTGTAACATCTTTTTATGGATACGGATGGTGGAGGAGGCTATTAAAAAAGGCTTATTAGTTGGGGTTTCTATTTAAATTGTGGGTTGGACATAAATGATATCCAAAAAGTATGCTGTGATCCAAAAATTTACCGGAACTCTTCTACCGTATTGATTTTATTCGTTTTTTACTTCAACATTGCAATGGATGGTTATCACTTACCATATCAGTTATCACGGTGTTGTGTGTATTAATCGATGCAAGTTTTTAGGTGATATTGTACAGTTTCTACAAGAATATTTGTTTATATCTCATCGAACTTTGGTTTGCGCTCTATTCTGCTTTCTCGGGTCAGACAGTATTTGAGCGTTGGACTATCGGATTATTTAATGTCGCATTTACGGCTATGCCGCCTATAATCTTAGGCCTATTTGATCGACCTGTTTCCGATTCGATGATGCTAGCCTATCCAGCGCTTTATCTGAGTTTTCAAAAAAGGGCCTTCTCACTTCCGGTTAGATCTTTCGCTTTTCTTCCAAACCTTTTGTGCGTTTTTCTTCAAATTTTTGAATCCTTCTATGGCCTCCACAAAATATTCTTTTTCAATTTTGCACTCTCTATGAGTTTCATAGTTTTTTTCGATGTTTAACTAGACTTTCTTTGAACTGGATTCAGTTGTGACAGCTAAAATATAAAAACCAAGCACATGAGTATCAATCATTTTGAGGTACAGCTAAAATAAAACCTATTTTGAGATAAAATAAAACCAAGCACATCAATCGTTTTGAGTATCAATCACTGATTTCCTCAACAGCAATCATTTTTCTTTTCTTGAGATACTTATTGATTCGTTAATACGAAAAATCTTTTTGGTACTTTCATCTAGTTTACTGAATTCATATCAGAAAATCCACATAATGGAACGAAAATTTGACGGCTCTTTCGAAAGGTTTGAAAAAATTCGTTTCATTGCATTTTATCGTTATGTCGACCTATCTTTTTGTAAGGGAGCAATAAATTCGTTTTGGCGAAGATAAACTTGAGAGATTAGGGGGAAGGGGAGGCAGGAGAGGGTCCAAATTCCAGAGATTCTTTTCTGTCTGTCGCGAAAGACTTTGCTGGTTGTAGTCTTATCATGTTGTCCTTCATGATCTCTCTTTATAATTATCGTAATTATTCTGCAAACTTGTTTTTTAGCGTTCTCGTTTGATATTAGGGAAATAAAAGTGTTTCAGAGTCGTTGCTTTATACCTCTCAACTCCTTAATGTTGAAGTCCCTCTTCTTAGGTGTTCTTTACTGATTTGAATGAAATGCGTCAATTATAAAAAGTGTGTGATGGCGGAAATGGCAACGAATAGCGGCATCTATCGCGGAACGTATTTGCTCATAGAGTTGTGTGTTTATTAACGTTGTTAGCACCACCTGGATGTTATGAGGCGAATATTGTTGCATATTCTGCAAGCATTAATTTTTCAGCAATTTGCATTTTGGATTGGCATGGCTGTGTGGCATTCGATATTGCTCTATTTCCTTTCATATGGCTTTCTCTATGATGATGTCGTTTGGAAGCATGGAAGTGCAGCTGGCTGGTTAATGCTTGGCAACTCTTGTTATACTGTAAGTTATTTTCTATAATTTGATGATTTTTTTGAGAGAGAGAGTGCAAATCATTGATCTGAAGTGTCTAGATTTCGAAGCACAGTAAATGATCCGTTGAATTGTACTGAATACGATTGAGATCTATACGCACCGTTAGCATGAAGTTAAATAAACTTCAGTCAACAAGTGTTATTGTAACATTTCACTATTAAGCAAGAAGGTTGTTTTTGTTATATTGTGTTTTTATTTTTAGTTTTTTAATATTTTTTGAATATGATTTTAATAAAATTGAAAAATTGAATTAGCGAAAGTAGTTGCTGACATTCGACGCAAATGTGTGCAATAGGCATTACGATGTGTTAGAATTGCACAGTGTGTGCTAAGTTTAACACTTAGAAACTGTGCTTGTGAATGCTTAATAGTGAGCCTTAAGGAGCATATCCGATGTGATCAGTCCTATCTGATTTCTTCATCAATTATGTGTTCGCACTTTACACAAAGGTTCTTGTAGGAAGAGGGGAGGAGGGGAGAGGAGAAGGTGGGTGGATATGGTCGCAGTATTACAATTCTTAGTAAGTTTTAAAAGGTATTTGTTTGTTTAGTTTGTTTCCGGTCTTGCAACGAAGATATAGTGGCACTAAAGGCGGAGTGTTCAATTGTCTGTCAGCTTTTTGATACTGGCTATAATAGTATTTTGCGCTAAGAATGTTATTGTGGAATATTGCTCAGTTCAAAACTGCGGTTTTCTTTAGGTAGTCGATTTCTTTTTTAAATAAAGAACTATCAATATCATCTTGTTTTGCACCGCTGTAAGCAGAATGCCTAATCTTTGATATTATGCAGTTTGTTGTGACGACGGTTTGTCTGAAGGCGCTGTTGGAGTGTGATTCGTGGACTTTGGTCGTTGTTTGCTCATCTTTGGGCTCCATCTTGCTGTGGATCGTCTTTCTGATCATTTATGCTGCTGTATGATGTGTTATTGTCGAGTTTTTATCTATTATTCACTTAAGCTTCACTTGCTCAGTTGCAGACTTGCAGACTTATTATACTTTAATATTTTAATTGTTGCTTCATATTTGAGGATTAATTCAACAGTTTAAAATTCCAATATTGCATAATGTTGAAAGTTTTCCAATTCTCAATTCAGCTTCATTTTGAAGGGAAGAGGAAATTTATACAGCTGTATTCCACAAACTGGAAACGTGCTTATTGAATGATTTATTAGACGCTCCGATCGTTTTGTTTGTTTCTTAAATGACCTCACTAAATCGTAATGTTGCTACCAGTGGCGACAAGTTTTGCACAGATCATTCAATTTTTTTCATTGTTTTAGGGAGAGAAAGCGTCGATAAAGAGAAACCATGGATAATCATTTGCTTTTTTTTATATACGATCATTTTTTTTCTGCTATAAGTCACTCTGTGATTTGGATTTATCCTCAATCCTTATTTCCTCTTATTCAAAAGAAGGCCATTATCGATTAAGCTTCCGTTTTACGTTGCAACACATAATTGTTGTGTGCTTATTATGCTCTATGCTGAAGCATTTTCAGATTTGGCCATATATTCCTTTGGGTCAAGAAATGTGTGGTTTGGCATATATGATGATGTCATCGTACAGCTTCTGGTTGGCATTCATCCTTATACCGTTTATTGCGTTGCTCACTGATTTCGTCTTCAAAGTGTATGTCACATCATCGTTTCTGATTTTATTTTTCACTCGCGCTGGAATCTTTTTTGAACTCGTAGACTTCTGGGTGATCCTTAATGCCGTCTAAGAAAGGACACTAACGTTAAAGTTCAACAAGTGTCAGAATTCGCTTCTTTGAAGTTCCTCTTTACTTTTGGCTGATTTCGACGTCGTTTACATTCTTTTCGATCACAGCAGTTTAGCTAAATGGAACGATGTGGAATTTTACACTTAGCCATATCTAAAAGGTTGGGCATCGTTTGGCCGAATTAGGTTGTTTGTGTTTGCTAATCAATAGCTGAACGGATAAGCCCTTATCAGACCCGAAAATGTCAAAGCTTTTGTCAAGCCCTCGCATTGCTAGCCACTTTGCTAATTTTTCTGTTGACTCCTTTGTTCGTGGGATTTTGTCTGCCCTCTTCTGACATTTTTGCGTATGCAAGATGAATTCCTCTTTAATGAGGTTCTCGAACATGCGGAAGAATTCACCATCATTCCCATTTCCTCATAGATAGAAATGTATTTATCCGTTATGTCAAGTTTCGGCGATTGTCAGTTAAAAAGTGGATGCGTATATCCGATCGAAGTTTCATTCTGTTTTCCAGGAAACCCGCAGTACTGGAATGTGATAGGTGTAGTGCAGAGTGTATTTCCAAAATTTTCAAGTTTTTCTTCGGACTTTCAAATTTTATAAGTCTTCATATGTATGACGTCCATGTTGACTTCTGCGCCATAGGTCATTAGTGTAGTTGGTTGTTTACCGTGGCTGAAGAAACACGTACATAGATGAGTCTTGCCATCCCTGCATCTGCCCTTTTTCGAGATCGCTGAGGGGGGACATCTGCCCATCTGCCCTTTTCGGAAAGGGACAAAACTTGAAGAAATTAAGGGAAGAATCAGACCTGAATGCTGAAGAGAGAAAGGTGAAAGGTTCTAGTGGCAATTTATGTTCCCCCTAAGCCATGTAACAGCGAAAGCAAATCCAATTTTAGAATAAAGTTTATGCTCATTCCGATGCCTGCTCACGTTCTGAAAGCGCATGAAACGCCGGTGAATATTGCGTTTATTTCTATTCGAAATGATAGTGGGAAAGGTTCGCTGAGAACGGAGTGTTTCGAGTTGATATTCAGCAAAGCAATAAGTGAAGCATCGATGATTTACAATCTTTTTTGAGTTTTTTATTTATTTATGAAAAAAAAGAGAACAGCATGTTGGCCGTGTGCATAGATGTTATTATAATGTAATACACAGATATGCTCTCTCATGATGACTTGTTCTAAATGTAATCACTAATTATCAGCTATCATAGGTTTATTTTAAGTGCTCGAGTGAGCATTATGCCGACACCACGTGAAATGGCATGTCTTCATGAGCGAGAACGTATCACCAAGACTGTCGAGTGCACAACTGTCGGGTTTGTTACCACTGTCTTTTATTATTCAAAGTACACAAACGGCGAGCGACATTTTAAAATCAATAGAAATGCTTATATCCTAGCCAATGCAATCGGCAATTAGTATGCTACGCTATGATGGCCACCCTTTTATATTGAAACGTTGTTCTGTGAGATCTCTTGAACGTATGCTCTCCTTATGGTAGTAGTCGTGTGTATCGACCTTCAAACAGAGCTTATTTCAACAATGGTTCTGAAATGATCGAAACTGGCTTGAGCTTCGCGATAAAACAGCCGAATGTTGTTTTTAGAAATTATGCCAATATTTAATCCCTGCTGGAGCTTAAAGGTCGCTCATCAAAGAGACTTCAGATCCGAGGCTAAGGCAGTACTCAGGGATGAGACCTAGCCCAGAGTGTTCGAAGTCTTGAGTATTCCCTAAAACTCCCCACCGCCGAAATGTCGTAAGAATGTGGATCAGGTCTTCTCTTAGGGGAGAGGGAGGGGAGGGGACAAATGAGAGTTTGTGATGGGATAGTCAAAGAGGAAGAAGCTGTCGAATTTCTCGCCTTATTATTTCACGAAGTTCTATGTGAAGAAGCATGCTTGGCTATTGCTATTGCTATAAATAAAGTGGAAAGGCTTCGGCTGTCCATTTTGTTACTTCCGGTGTTTGATCTATGATTCTTTTGAAATTTGCTTTTCTCTTCTTTTCCCATAACACTTTCGATACGGCGGCGTATTTCAAATTTCAGATTTCTGGTCAGATCTTTAAGTACTTTGGTGGTCTCAAAATTTTCATCGTATTGGTCAAAATAGCAACTATTGCATAAAAAGGTTGAATGAAATCTCTAAATAGGTGAATGTAAATGAAAAGTGAGGAGGTGTCTTTGCAGGATCCGATTAGACCCTCTGCAATTAACCTATAATTTGGTTATATTATTGGGGTTAGGTGCACTCTGCCACATAATCACAATTAATAGAAATCAGTTTTGAGCGTTGTTTGAGCACAATAATGCATGTAAGAACGATTATGCATAAATGCATCATGAGGTTTATGTATGTGCATATGTCTGTTTCAGTGGTTTTTGTTATAACCAAATATGTCTTTTTTGTGCTTTTATGGTGATAGCTTACACTCTGATTTTCCGTATCCTTTTAAAGTGCTAACATTATGGCTACTTTATCTTTTCAAGGTTTTTGCATGCCCGAATACCTGTTTTAAGGCTTTCATTTTATGTCGTTGCTGCATGGTAAAATAGTTGGAAAAACCTCTGAAAAGTTTTAGCGGGTTGGGAGGGGAAGATTATAATAGGGCAGCAGGATAATGTGGGCCCAATTTTGTTCCGTAACTTTCTTTCAAGATGCACTAGCAATGGCATAATATGGATTCTGTTGATGTTTACCTCATTGAATTCTCCACCATCTGGAATCAGACGAATAGATATATTATCTACTCTCAGCGTGCGCCTTCTCCCATTTTTTATTGAACATTTCAAGCTTTGACCATGTTGCTTGTATTATGTCTGTTGATTTCCCTTGTCGAGTGTTCTTTGATCGAGAGGGCCTGATCGCACCGCTGAGTACCGACCGCATTTCAGCGGTGAGCTCGGTGATGTTTCATTGCGAGAGGAGGATCGTCGACTGAACGGCGCATTCAATGAGGCAGCCGTATATGGCAGTGTGACCGAACTGAACGAACTGGGCACTTCGGTGTTGCCGACTCGTCGACCTACAGAGGGTTCACAGCATCAGATAGAGCCGTCGTCGCCTGCTGAGAGAGGGCAACCGCCAAGGTGCTCTCATCTGTACGTTTCGCTTTGTCTAGCCGCATTCATTCCTCAGCTTAATCACCTCTTCATCCTTCCCCCCTTTTTTGAAACCCCTATATATAGGCTGTGGAATTCTGATATAGCCGTAATATAAACGCCCAGTGGTGTTTTCATCGTTGTAATCTGTTTCCTATGGTAACATATTTCCGTAGAACACGAGTGTCAATGTTTTCCTTCCACACATCTTAACTCTTATTAATGTCTTTTCTTTAAACTGTACTCTTATTTGATTATCGCCTTATTGTGGTTTCATGCAAACTTTGAGTTGCTTTCCCACTAACTTGAATGCGCATGTCCCGTAGAATTTGGAATTCTATTTTAGATGCAGCGGTATTAGCGAATACGAAGTACACTCTTGACAGTGAATTTAATTAGTGGTGATAGTTGATCGAGATTTCCCCCGAACGGTAACCGATCGAAGGCGTCGACTCGCAAACGAATATATTTTTTAATGTTGATTGGTCACCAAGCGGGGGCATTCTGTTAAAAAAAAGAATTTCGATTGCAACCGGAAAGCGCTACTGACCGATAGTCGAGCAAGAAAAAATGGAGAACCTAAAAAGAAAAAATGGAGAACCAAATTATAAGAATTGCTTGGGTGCAATCAGAGTAAAATAAACAGCAACATCGATTCCGTAGCCCAATGGGTATCGCAGAAGCGCAACCAAATAGGAGATAAAGACCTTCCGTAGAAAAGCGTAATAAAGAGAAAGCTTAGAAATCAAAACTAAGAGAAAGTGTGCAGTGGAGAAAATATGTATGGGTTGTTTGACTTAGCGGTTTCCACGGCATAAATACCTACTTTCTGGCAAACGAATCGAATACTACGTTATACAGAACCCATCCGAACACTGGGTTTGTTAAGTTATACATCACTCGAAGAGCTTTAGATGCGATTCAGTAACTCTGAAACAAGCGGCAGATATGGAATAAACGTGCAACTGGGAGAGGTCGATCCCGAAGGGTAATTTAAAATCCACTAGGAAGAAATATCATATTAAATAAGAAATGTTTAAAGTCTCAGCAATATTTTCGCCTTCTCAAGATCACCTTCCCCATTCTTTGCAGTATCGGAGTAGTTAAATACTTCAAAAAGTGGAGAGCAGTAGTTTAACTTAACCGCGTCGTCATCTCGAAAACAACAATATTTCTGCCGAAAAGGATAATTGTTAGGAAAAACACCATTGTCTCAAAGTCATTCACAATCAGCGGAGATTTGGCCGCATGGGCAGTAGCTCCGGACAACTTAGCAAGCGAAATTTGCGGTATCCATAGTCTCAACTAAATCGAACCCGTCGTTCAGTGGATTGCTAACAAGATCCCAACGTAATAAGACAAGAAGATGGAGTTGTATCAGACAACGATGCACGAAATGAATTGAGGAAGAGGACAGCTAAATATCACGTTTGATCTGCGCTGAACTCGAAGGTCACGCTTATCTGCACGGAAAAAACTTCGCTTTTCTTATTGCTGTATTCGATGATGATTCATCACGTCGTCGATTTCCGCCTTGCATGAACTTGTGAGCGCAGACTCCTTTCTGCGGGGTTGCACACCACCTTTTGTTTCCCTAGTGTCAGCGGCTCTTCCTCCGCGGATAAAGGCCGCCGAGCGTTTCTGTCGTTGTGAGGGCCGATTTTTATTTGTTCTTTTCTTGATTTTGTTTTGCTGTGGAGTGCACTTCGATAACTCCATTGCTATGCACTTACTGAAGCATCCTTATATTACAGGTCATTGTTACTTGGCTAGAAGTACTAACTTATCCTCCCTTCCTTAGACGATGTTCATCTTAAGGGACTGTCTTCGTTGTGCTTCCCTTCCTCTCCTACCTCTCCACCTTTCAGACAATCTGACTTAGAAAAAATTCTATCACCTCCATTTGTCTTTTCTGCCGCCGTAAAATTTTGACGGAGATGGGCAGCTGTGTGTGTACTCGTTGGTCATTTAACAGTTGTTTTGTTTGCAGAAGAACATATCGCTAAAGCAGGTTGCAACCTTTTTGGTGTCACACCTGAGAGTAGGGGTCTATTGCGTGCGTTTTCATCAATGAGCACTTCAGATACAAGCACTGAGTTGCGATGGGCTTTATAACCCATTTCTAGCTGATAGACTGTTAGCAGCTTTATGCATTCAGAACGATAATTTTTTAAGATTTTGTATGAAATCGATGTGAGGATTATGTATTCCTCTGAGATAGTATATCCGATCGTCACCTTACGGCGATCTTATTTAGTCAGACCCTCGATAATGAGTTGCGCGATAATTGAAGCTGTTGTACGGAGAGCCTTGAGCTCGAACTCACTCCGTTGCACAATAATTGAAGCCGTTCCGTGGAGGTCTTGAGCTCGAGCTCATTGCAAGCATCCACTGAGTCAGTTACTCACTGTGGTATAACATAAATGCTCATATATATGAGCACCTTGTTAGAGGCACTGTTCGCGGAAATAGTAACATAGCACCTCACTCATGTATGTGAACTTGAGTTTAAGCTGCGTGGGAAAAATGTTCCTCTAAATACGCTTCAAATAACCATATTTATGCGATGAGGAATGGAAAATATTCTTCCCTCTCCATTATAGCCGACTCTACATTTCTTTTTTTCAACACCGACTAGAAAATATGGCTGTGCATTCTTCCGGAAAAATTATTCGTTTCCCTTCCCATCTGCAGTCTTTTCATAATATATTCAATTTCTCATATGTCTGTAAATGATATTTATCTCTTTCATCATTTATGTCGTTAATTTTCATTTAGTATATATAATTTGTCCTATGCACATATCCACTTATTAGTTGATGCAGCTAGATCAGAACACTAAACTCATTACTTTTCTTCTTCTTATCTCTTTGAAGTGTATCAAAAGGGCATGAATTCGAATTAAAAAAGTGTGCATTGTGCACACGGCTAGGCGAAGTGCAAGGAATGGCAGCATAAAGTGATTTGATTTGGAAGTTTAAAATTGACGGATCGATGAGATTTAAGCTAATTCATTGCTGATAAAAGAAAATTGATCTATGTTCGTACTTGAAGAATGAATTTATTTTCAGACGACCGTTTATCGAAAATGCACGATTATTGGAGAATGTGGAGAGTGCACTTGTTGAAGGGCCTATAGAAGAATCTTCTGAAGCCCAGTCCATTCCTTCAGATTCATCCCCAAGGAGTACGTTATTAGTTTATCTTTCCCTTTTTATTCTTATTTCTTTGTTCTCGATTCCGTCAGCTAACTATTTGTTTCTTGAATATAGGCAGCCTATTTGCGTTCTTATGCGCATTTGCATTCGTAAAGCACATCATGAAGACGTCGTGCTGCGTGTGTCTGTTTGTCACAGCTGTAGCTGGGACTCCGAAACTAAAGCTTGGAATTACGGAAATTAGCTGTCATAATCTACAGCACCAAAGTTATATAAGTATTATTCAGAATCATTGGGAACGAAGCCTTTTCGAGGCAAAAATGTAAGAGGGTGTCAGAAATCCTAGAAATGCTACAAGAAAATTGGAGATAGAACCATCTTTTTCGATGTCTCGAATTTCCTCTCACAATATAAAAGGAGAGGAATATGCTGACATCAAAAGTGGTCATTAATTCGGCTGCAGCTTGGGATCGGCAATGCATTTCATTTGATCATGTAAACCGCGCATGAACATGTCTCGCAACTGCGGTGATGAGAAGAGAGAGTGGATTTATTCTTAAAGGGAAAAGCGGTCAGGTGAATGTTAATTTATTTGTAATATCCTCTCTAGCTATCCAAGAGATGAATATTAGCATAGGGGAATACGCTATACACCAAAGGGTCGAATGAAATGCAAGTTATTTGCGTTGAAGTCAAAGGCGTTCAAGCGGGTGAAAAATGACAAATCGGCGAATATAGTTGTTGCTGAAGGTTTCAACTGCCGAAATGCAAACTCATTTCAGAGTACTCTGCGGGTATTGTTTGATGTTTTATTGGAGATGAGTTGTTGCTTCGTTCTTTTTCATTCATTATGCAAATTCATTTAGGAGGATATGCATTTTCACAAGAAGAAAGTGGTGCGGTGCCGCAAAGTGAAGTGATACGCAGTTACGATTCGACATCTGCAAAGCCACGCGGCAATTGATAGACATTCATTATGCTTATTTAATAACGCGTTTCATTTTCAAACTTATCGGGTCGCCTATAATGGAGAGAGTTTCTTCTCTTGGTAACGATGCGTCATATAAATTTTTCTTTTTTAACTGAAAGAGTTAGCTACTTTCAGTGTGTATAGTAGGTTATCATTTCCCTTTAAAAAATAAGAATTTTAGTGATGGATTTTGTTTGAATTTCTCGATGAAAATTAATATTTTCTTTTATTTAAATGTAATTAATGTCCCGTGTGACTAAGTTTTTTTTTCTAAATGTAGTTAGTTTTCCTCTAGCGTTTTTCCTTCTCAATTACAATATCCCACAAAAGGGACAGTCATTCTCTTCTTTCTCTCTCCTTTCCTTCATCTCTTTTTCCAAAGATATACCTTATGCTTCTCGTATGTGTTAGTAGATTGTACTTTGGCGATCTCTATGCCAATTATCATTTCGTTTTCATCATTTTCGCTTCTCTTGTTCTTTAATTGTACATATAATATAGTTTCAGAGCGATCATTTCGTCTCTGCCGAAGATTTATGCGAAAACCTCTCAAAGAATATTAGTAAGCGGAGAATCAAACGAGATAAAGGACGGTGCATCATGCATGCGCTCTATATGTCGTCCTGCCGGTGATTTTCCACATGCTTGAAAATTTACGAGGATTGCAAAATAGTGTGAAATTTCTGCAGAAAAAACGTAATGCAAAAAAAAAAAATTGAATATGCCTTTTCGCAGGAGTTCTTTGATGGCTGATTTTCATGTCTACAAACATGGTATTCGTTCAAGCTTACTGCTCCATCACTGCCCTTTTCCGGCTTGCGATGCCTCAGGATTTGCAACCCCACCCTACCACCAAGGGTTAGTTCAGGTTTGGTTGTGGTAGCAGGTCTTGACCCCAGCTTGTAGCATTTATCGTGCACTGTGTGTAGTGTTGCTCCAAACGAACGTGAAACAACGAATATATTCATAAAGAATGCCCCATGTTCTTATCGTCGGCATTGCGAGGAAATGGACAAAGCATCAGGTCTGCTTTGGCAACGGCTACTGCATGCCGGCCAGAACAGTTCTTCGCTATAGTAGTGTTGGTGTTCTATGTTCACCCACGTTTTCAAAGAGTGTTGAATCAAGCGATGTTACACAGAGGCTGTTATTGTTGTCGGTGTTTTTATCTCCTTGCCTTTACGTGATTTGCTTCATTTGGTGATTCTATTTATTTGCATTAAATGCGTGGCGATTCATTCGGCAATCTCCTTTAGGGGCATGCATAATACTCGAAGTGGGACGATTTTTAAATTTTCCTCTGTGCCTTCTTCAGTCGTTTCACTCCTCCCACATTACATCTTCCATATTTTGCGTGTTTTTGTAGTATGAAGACGTTTACATCAGTTCAAACGTTAATTCAAACCGGATTAGTGACGAATATAAGCTCTTAGTTGAGTTCCTCGGCAGATTAAATTCGAATCCACCTGATTGGTTGCCGAGCCAATGAGTGATAAAAAAGCAAATAGTCAAGCTAGAACGCGCATTTGAATTGATATCCTCCCTAAATGCACTTCTGCTGGCACTGCTTGAAGTGTTTGCGTCCTGACACGATTGATACAGCATGGTGGTCAAAAAGGAAAGCTTTAAGGGAACATCTTGCGAAGATCTACAGAAGCGAGAATGTAGCACAGTGGAAGAATGATCAGAGTGCGCCCCACAAACAATTCGAACATCAGCACAAAGGAAGCAATTCGCATACGATATTGCCCGCAAAACAATGGCCAGGCAGCTGAATGAACGACTAAAATACAATGGTGGCACGCACATAGGCAGCGTGAACCTACGAACACATATATCAGTATCCGACGAGGTCTCTCTGGAAATACTACAGATGTCAATACCTCTCGACATATCAACTTTACAGGACCAACACTGCCTGGAAATATCATAACGACACATATAAATTATCAAGTCTGGGCTAAGCTTGGTCCGGCCGCTGTCGGACCGCGTTCAACACTTTATCATACGGAAATGAACTGAGCGTGGTTAGCTATTGGGCAACCACTCCCGATTAGACCCAAGCCGGTCGCGCAACCGGGATTAAAGTTAGCCCAGCCCAACAGACGAGCAAGGCTAAAACGAATGAATAGTGTCTGGGTTGAACGTACCATCTGAACCCGTCGGATTTTTGCGAAATAGGGCCGATGAGGCCATAGTTAACCCAGACTGCAAGCTGTTACAAACAGCATGAATGAATGACATGCCACACGATATACAAAGGAAAAAAGACGAAAATCCAATAAAGCAAAGTCGATTTGCAGGAATGTTGAATTGGATGGAGGGATGTGGGCAGATGTCACGATTACACTAAAGATACTAATTGAAAATACATATTTTATTTTCAGGAATGAAAATATATTCGAATGCGATGCTGCATTGTTGCATCACTCTCAATGACAAAACTGCATTGCACACGAAGCAGATCCAACTCGCAACGTTCATACCGATCATTCGGCGTCAACTACTCAACATCCGTTTTTTGTCTTTTTTTATCCTACCTGGCTCCCTCTCTATTATCCTACCTGGCATCAACTACCGTACATCCCACCTGGTCATACAGATAAGTTGTGAAAGAAACAATATTGTAAGGATGTGAAGATATGAATAGCACAACAATATAGAGGCAGCACTTTACGAGACAAGCATCAGTGTAAATAAGCATTTGTAAAGCCGCACATTCAATGGTATTATCCATCATTTATAAACAAAGCTTTACATACTGAAACATGAAATTGAAAAAAGAAAAAACGCTAAACTGTCACTTTTCACATCTAAAAAAAAAGATGCAGACTTGAGAAAGAAATTCAGTGCTTTTCACTCCACTTTACTTGAATTTGCAAGAAAAATTCCAATGCGAAAAACAAAAAATTTCAACGCGAGAAATGAATATCCCTCCGACGGAATGCAAGTGACGATTATTCTCTCTCTAATATTTGCTCCGACCTGGAAACTTGAAAGATGTGATTCGCGAAATAAGATGAGGAAACGGAACATAACTGAAAGCTATACACGTCTACAGGTGCTCAGCATTGTTTTCCTCATCAAAGATGATCTACAACATGCAAAAGCGCATCGGAAAACGTGCATAGCTAAAAATGACTCCATAACGCTAATCTTATGTTATCCACAGAACATTTCTGACTCTGCTAGTTTTTTAATTTTAAAAAGTATATAAAACTGCTCAATTTTTAACGTAATACAAATACATATTGGAAGTAATATTTGACTCACTTATACATTACACGTGATAAAACCAATTCAAAACAGAGAAAAAAAAAAGAAGAAAGAATGAAGGCTATCGACCGAAAGAACCGCGGCAAAACTGAGAGTGAAGGAAAGCATCAGGCCTATGAGACAGTTGGTAACGATTTTGGTGCAACGAGATGTGCAACAGCATCGTATTTCTCTTCAGAATATTTGTCGTAAACGGCTTTGTGACTCATATGAGGCGCATTGTGGAATGAACAAAGTAAATGTGCCAACACTTCCATCATATCTGCCACTGTGATACCTGTAAAACAACAAAAAACATCAATTCGAAAATCCAACTCTATGGAGAAAATGGTGGCACACAATTTGTTGAAGTAGATAATTGGAATCCGACTAACCTGAGGATGCGAAGTACGACTCGAATGCGATCTGGGACGCTACCATATTCTATAAGAATCCACGAATAAAAATTTCATTCTTTTCAGGCACAGGTCTTTTTATTGCAGGATAAGTTCTTCAGAAAAACTTGAGCAAACCACTGCATAATTTGTAACGTTTCACATTTTCGGAAGTTTAAGACTCAAGTTTCAAATAAGCTTTTTCTGGAATCTCACGTCCATAAAGAGGGAGTATTCTACGGAAGAGTAAGATTGCTAGCATAGGCGGGACTTGAGTAGCGACAGATCGAAGCCGTCTTCTGGAAACATACCAGTGTCTTTTTCGATAGCTGCCGGCCAAGGAGTGGGACCAGTCAGAATATTGGCGAGGCAGAAGGCTGCTGCGGCAACTACACTTGCTCTGTACTTCAAATAGGTGTGGTCAAGAAGCGCCAGTTCTAGAAGGTAATTCATCGCGTTGACCGTACGCTTCTGGCTATGTGCAATGCGCATCAGACGCGATCCAAACCAATTTGACGTTGGTGCACTCACGTCGAAATTGATTGCCGACAAGATGACTCGTTCCATGCGCAGAATCTATAAGACAACGGCACCTATCACATTTGATCGTGTTGCTAATGGGAGTGAGACACAGGCAATGACAGCGAGGATCCACGACAATGGAAAGACTATCATCGGGAATCTTATTCTTTCGAAGGGATATTAAAGCAGATGAGATGAAAAGATAACACATATAATCTTTTGCTTTAAAGTCTACATTAATAGTTGTCATCAGTACTCCCTAAGTGTAGGAATATTGTTTTTGAATTGCTTCAACTTCCGAAACAAAAAAAGAGAAAGAGTAAAGATGAGGAATATTATGTGTCGGGGAGTAGGCAACGAAAATTATGTTATTCTTCGAAGTTTGGAATTGAATTAGAAATAGTCTGTGCTCACTCTATGAATAAAAACGAAGTACCTGCGAAGCACTGTAGGTATCATCGGTGATGTAGACATATTCTTTGAGAGGTGGCGGGTAGATTTCCTCGTATTTAGCAGCCACCATTACCGCAGCAGCACCAATTAATTGTAATTTGAGACGTGGACAATCCACCACCGACAGTGTACGATCGATCAGCGATACGGTCAAGTGAAGCGTTTCCTTAAAACATCAAAAAGTAACCTTACCACTCTGTGCTCGAAGCATTCTTCAATAGCTCACTGGAGCAGCAAACGAAAGGTTGTGCAGTTCGCATCCGTCTGAGTGTTTTCATTGCTCATAAGAAATGATTGATATTATTCCATAATAAACTTAGTCGGTTATTATAGCTAGCATGTTGCATTAGCATATAACAAGCTGCAAATCTAGCAAACAGCACCCATTTCTGCTACACATTTGTCGTTCTCCCTTTCTGTCAAAATCGACGGTAATATATATTCACAAATGGGCGCATTATTGCTCAATGCTGTTGAATTCAGCATCGAAGATCACTTCCCATCCAAAATACTCCTAGCAGAAACGGTCGAGTATATGTGCAAAAACAAATGGAAATACGATTTTTTCACTTTAGGGAAAAAGAAGCAAAATTGTTACTTATAATAAGAGGATCTGCAGCGTCCACGCTGTAAGATATCCACCAAACTTGCATCCCTGATGTAAGCCAAGTTTGTTTTATTAAACAATCTCAGTCGTTGAAATCGAACTCTGGAGCTCACTTTCAGCAACAAATCGAACCAAAACACATTCAAATGGGCAAAGATTTATGTTTTGATAAAATCTCAGAGAGTATTGAACACGAATTACATACGCGACACTCAAACAACTCAACTCACTTATTCGATCTCACAACACAACGTTATAAAATGAAACTGTAATTATTAGAGCAGAACTCAAGTAAGCGATCCCAACACAATTCGCCGATTGAAGGAGCAGATATTATTATTCCCATATTTACAGATTACTAACAAACTTACCAGCTGCAGATCGTATTCGACAACCACATCAGCCAACCAATCAACAAGAATATGCCGCATTTCAGCATTTATATCGCTTTGCTTGCTCATATAGTGCGGACGTGGCCGTAAACGTAATTCCCTCTTGCGCATATATATGTAGATATCATCCATGTAGACTGGACTGCACATCACCTGCTCGTAACCGCGCTCCTGCAGTTGATGAATTTCTTGTTTAGAACTCATTCATGAACCCGCTCTCCCCTAGAAATTTACTCAACCAATTATCTTCGAAATACATGAAGTTAGATCACTCAAATGAGCCCATTCAAGAACTACAAGTAATATCCTCATTTGTTTAACAATGATTTATGCCTAAGATCGTCTTGCCGTAGAATTTAATGCATTTCAAGTAAAGAGGAATAAACGCACTTCTACTGGATCCAATACAATGCAGAATTTCAAAGTCGGGAGGGGGAAGGGCAATGAACGTCATACGGACAAAACCGCCCGCCGATTTTTCTTCGCAAGTATCGTTAGAGAATACAATCTAGTGTACAGCAGACGGCCGTCATAATGTGTTGAAACATAACAGCATTTTCCAAACCTCATAAAAAGATATTTTAATATATACCTATAAGCTTATCTCATGAAAACGAATGCCGCAAGTAGGACTTATGAAAGCAGAATGAAAACCAAGTGACAATGACAGCAGTAAGATAAAAGTAGAGTATATCAGTATGCTATGATACGATGGTGAGTGACCCTAATGCAGCATAGGAAGTGCAAATGAGAGAGATGTGGACAATCACCAGCAAGATAAGACGAAGCTTATACGACCCCTTAGATAAAGGCTCACTTATCCGCTTAAATACTTCCAGTATAGTTTTTAAAATCTTAAATGCTTCCACTGCGATCCACCTTGCACTATTCTCCCTATATGCAAACAACGTTATCGGATGAATAATTCCTCAATAAGTCGCCATACACCACAATTTACTTACTCTTTCAGATATCGTCATTGGAGCCGTGTGGTATTCACTATTTTCGTCGTTAGCTGATCCATAGAGACTGTCCTCGCTTGCTGTCAGATCAGCAGTCACCGATGAAGTGCTTACAGTTAGCACATCAACCATGTTGGGCCCATCATCCGACTCATCGGCCACTTCTGATGTCGGCTATAAATAAAACTTCTGTTGAAGGGACAAATTCCATCGAATCTCAAATTCGGGGTATCCATATGTGAGATGTTTCATAATACTTTAGCTGCAATTCACAAATCGCTCCAAACAATGCTTATTTAAAAAAAAACCTTCATGTTTATCATATTTCTGCTAAATCTCAGTGACTATTCCTCGGAAACGATAACAATAAAGAGATTGGCAAGAAAGAACAAACAAATCAACTTACCTCAACAATGGCAGCGGTTCCCTCATTGAATTGTGAAAAATCAGTCTTGAGCGTTATATCGGCTAATGGTTGACGAGCTGGTGCCCTTGTAGCCTGAAATCATTTGCATAACAGCTTCCATGGAAGTTCAGTTGCGTTAAGGATCTGTGTGCTAGATTAGCACTATTTGGGTTCGAGAATTATCAGCCCACATATCAGTCCATTTTTTTCTTCTCGATCCCTTTTCCAAAGACAGTAATAATGAAACAGATATATGCGAACAACGTGTTGAAAATTTTGAACTGAATGTCACAATGACTCTTTTGATGCAGTTAAAAATCGAATTCCAAGTTTTAGTTCACACCATATTCCAAAACAAAGCAAGAAGGGTGCACTATAGAAGATTTCAACACTAACACAAATAACTATAGGTTCCACAAACCCCGAACTGCCTCCAGAAGCAAAATTAAAAACGACCGCAAGAATACTTGTTACGGAGTCTGGGTCAACGGCAGCCACCGTCTACAACATTTAAGTAAATTTACAGACGTTCAGTGGCAGAATCTTCAATGCAAATCGATTCGCTAGCAAATCAATTCAGATTTTTTTTCTGAATTCTATATGGAAATTTCAAAAACCTCAAAAAGAGTAGTGAAAGAATTGAAACGAACCGTGAGATGATGGCTATCGTGAGCATCACGTGTCTGCTCATCGTCGTCACAATAAACCGAAAAAGTAGCCTTGACTGTATGTGAAGCAACCGGTAGAAGAACTTGATTAGGGAGAGTCACCTGTAACGATCACAGCATTGGGCAATTGAAAGTGATCACTGCAAAGATTACTTCGCTCTGCCACTAAATAAAACTTCAAAGATTGGTATCTTAGGAAATAATTATTACATACAAGATTAAACTAAAAGCAAAAAATCTATCAGAAATAAGAGGAGAGATAATATAATTTTGAAAGGCCAAAAGTTTTTAAATCGCTTTTTCAATAAGCGATTCGCTTTCAAGTGTCCGCTTTTCTATGGAAGCATATTTCTGAACCTTCCTCTTTCATCATAACATCACTCCTCCTATGCAGTTTCTATGCATCTACATTTTTTGATCATCTTTTCGCGTATGAGAGAAGTTGGACAACGCTCAACCTTCCAATGCAGTAATACTGCTACCAATGAAGAAAACTACATAAGCTTCCAAATGTGAAGGAGATTTGTCCCCCAAAAAGGTATTATGCGGGGTTCGGTTCAATTACAAGTGACAACAAACATTTAAGTGACAAGGAAGGAAAAAATTCTGAAAGAATCGAAAGGAAGCCATGCACAGGTATGTAATAAGCAAGTTCACTTCGCTTGGTCGCCTCAAAGTAAAGGTGCCATCGAAAAAGCAAGAAAACGCGTGTGTAGCCCTGTCCCTTATCAAAGACAACGGCACATCCCTATTCGAGGTGGTATACAATTTCCAAAGCAATTAGTGAAAAAAGCCAAGTGGGAATTTTTTTTTACCTGCGATAAAGCGGTCGATATTTTTTTAGATTTGTTTTCTAGTTCAACTTTATCCTTATCGACGTTTAAATTTCGATAGGAAAGTGACGAAGATGGTTGTTGTTGCTTCTTTGTAATTGGTCTTTCCGCAAGCACTGCGGCACGATTTATTGCACGGTTCGATGCCATTCCCTAAAATACAAACAATTACATCACATCTACAAGCCAATTATCTTCATTAATAGTAATTGCCAGCTATTTGTCAGCAAAGTGCCACAAATCGAGCACTTGAATTCTATTTCAATATATTCAATCCAAGAAAAGTTTAGAGCACGATTCAATTCATGAAATCTTTTCTCAAAAACCTTTCACTACGATTTGGCACAGCAATATTGAAGGTGTAATTCAACTGAGAAATCCAGAATGCCTGAAATTTCAAGCATAATCTAATAGCCTCCACCTTATTTGCGGATTTTGAAGATGATCCTTTCGTATTCATAGAATTCGAAGAAAGTCACAAAAGGGTAAAGTAACTGACTGAGCGACATAGGAAACTGAGTAAATTTAATCAGAAATTATTTGAAAATGCGAAATTTATGGCATTCGTTCAATAAAATTTTGCAAGGAATGGAGAGAAGGAGAAATAAGAATGATGCCAAACACTAAGTGGTATCTTTTGTGCTCCGATAATTCAACGACATAAAAGTTTAATTTTCTTCAATAATACTAAAAACTATTGAGAAATATCGCTAAAAATTTCTGAAAAAAAATGCAAGTGAAAGCAATATTTCATGATGAAACTTTTCTGACCTCTCAAATATTTTCGATTTTTTCTCATTTTAGATAAATATTTTAGAATAATTGAATTTAGTCTGTTAATACAATACTATGAGTTAGGATGCATATTTTATAAAATATTTTAATGAAATTTTATTTCTTTTGCGAAAGGATAAGCCGATACTAAAAGTACTTCTCAACAGCTGAGCTCGACGATGAATATATTTCTATATCAATATTCAATGACTTTCTTTTTTTGAGCGCATTTGTTTCCCAATATTTTTTCTTGCTATTCGAATATATTTGCAATATTTGCATAAGAGTTTATCTGTATGTATTTTAACAATGCTCGATATTAATGAACGAATATCTTCATGTGCGAAATGCATTGCAATCACTTGAAAACTTCTTCGAGAATACAAACAAAGCTGTTTCCGGTTATAAGAACCGGGAACTAAACTCAAATTTCTTCTTCGAATCCTACTAGATTTTGAAAATTTTTGCAAGTTTGTGATAACGCATGCGTACACTATCATCCTAAATTTTAAGCGGAAGTCGTAAATAAAATTGATTTCTATGTTATTACGAAATATTCATATTTCGTTGAGCTTATCATTAAATTAACTTCGAGATTATGCAAATAAACTCTATCAATCCATCTAAGAAAAGAAAAACTCTACTTATAAACTCACTCATTGCTACATCGATTCATTATTCAATTCAATTTATTCACACTTCCACTTTTAGCTAATCCGTATTTTAAATAATATTCGTCATTATACACCCTGTCTATGTGTTCATCAATCAAACATTTCCTTTCACTTATTTGAAGCACCGATCAAATTTGCACATCTTTTCATCGCCTCAATTATTTCCCTTTTTTCTGTTGCTCCAACAACTGCATCATGTATTCTAATAGTTGAGTCTTGTCAGTGCATGGGAAATACATAGCAACTTCATTTGCATATTTCAATTTCACTGTGAAATCGATCGGCAAATTTGTGAAAGATGACGATAACTCTTTGTGATTCAGGATTCCAATCCACGCCAAAATGAATCATTTCCTTGATGCTCTCATCGGATTCAAATTCGGCGCAAACAAGAATATGAATTCGAGATGAAATTTCATTCCATAAAAATAAAAATAGAAATACTGAAAATAATAAAAACTGAAATTAAGCAAGAAATCAAGAAATAAACTCACCTTATAAATATAAGCCTTGCACCTATGAGTACGAATCCAATATGAATTGTTCGATAACGGATGCAAACACGTCGCTAATCAAGGGAAGTGAATGGCACGTTTCTGACGTACCTCACCCCGTACCGTTCAGATGTGTCGCTAATTAGTATATTCTAAAAATGTGCATATTCCAATAAAATAGCGAATTTGCATTTCATTTTTAATCTCGAATGATTTGTCTGTTTGCATTCAAATAATAAGTAAGCGTCGCCTATAAATTAAATATTAATGCATAGAAATAATATCCATTATAATCAATAATATCCGAAAAGAAGATCATTTTGAAGCTCTTTAGAAAATATCATTTCCGCAACTCTTTGTTCGAATTTTAATAGATCAAATTTTCTGAAAATCTGAGCATTTTTGAATGGTAATATTCGATCAACAAAACATTCAAACATCTTATGTAAATTTCCGAACGTTGCAAAACATTTTGTTGAAAACTATCGAAATTTTCCCCTTTATAAAAATATCGGAAACACTAAAATTGAGTTCAGATACTTCTTCTTTCAACGCTCTCCTCATCCCTCTTACCTCCTCAACTTCACATCCTTTTTATTGCATGAATTTCGTCAACGAGAAAAACAATTACTAAACGTGACCAATGTAGATAACAGAGCAGCTCAAACGTTCATTTAGGTCTCAATTAGCTATAAGAAATCTCTGCGATCAATTAAGTGAATAATAATTCAATATAAAGGAATTGAGGTTATTCAACAATATTTGCATCACAAAAAGTTATCTTAATGCAAAGAAATATAGATTAATATATATGAATCATTGCGTTTTCACATGAATATTTATATTTATTTTGTTGAAAAATATGTAAAAACGACAATCTAAAAATTTTTTTAAAAATTAGCACCCCTCAATTTATACCTAAAAGATTGATTGAAAGCCCTGTCGAGAAAATGTTTAAATAACTAGAAAGCAGTAAGCGAATGAATTTACGCGCCAAATTATGCATCGTATTTGAGATTTATTTATGATCGAAATTGATCGAAAGACGTTTATGAAAATTTTTTTGAAGATCGGATCTACGAAAAAGCCCCTCCAAGCAATTAATCGACACAACAACCCCCCCCCCCCCCCTCCTTCTCGCCCCCCCCCCCCCTTTACCACTAAACTATTAGATGAATCCAGCAAAACAAGCTATCCAAGCTATGCATGCAGACGCCGAATTCAATTGTCGGGCGGCAAAATACAGTACACCCACGCGGCATTTCGATCCGCAATTATCGCAACGATGATTTTCTTACGGTAATGATCAACTTTCTGGCATGGATTGGATATCTTTAAGCTACAATTTTCACGGAATATCAATTTATTCATTCCGCCAGAGAGAGATAAGTATTAAGGGAGTTGATTATGTGGCGTTCGATTTCACGTTTAAATAAAAAAATTGGATTTATGAAATTCCATAGATATTGATCTATCCTAAAGGTTGCCCGTATTTAACTGTGCCAAAACTTTGCCTATATTCTTTGAGCGGTCGTGATGCATCTCACAATTTGTTGAATTAGAAGAGAGAATCAAGAAGTATCACTTCTATTAAAAACATCGAATCTTTTATTCTATATGTTTTCTAATATTATTTATTGGCAGTTGATAATATGATTGGGTGAATTGTTTTGACAGTTTTTCCATTTGTTTGAGTTATGCATAAGACGATGTTTTCGATCTACTTCAATATGAGGGTGACATCCTGTGCGTAAAGATGCTAAATTCGGCGTTGGATTTGGTTGTGACCGAGACCGGATTGAACTCAATAAGTAGATATGATAGGTACTATGAGAAGTAATAGGTGATCAATTAAAACATTGATATCGAGTTCATCGAGGCTAATACCTAAAAGGCAATGCGATGAGAAAATTATTTTTCATTATCAGATTATCACCGAAGTGGAAAATGCCTCTTTCATAAGTTTGACCTTGTTATATATGAACGTTTCTTGCAGAACGACTATCTTTAGATAGAAGAGTTCTTATTTTCCTTTTCTATGTTTTCTTAACGCATTTATTATGTCTAATTTCACGCTCCTTTCAGAAGAATCAACATTCACATCCAACAATAACATTTTGCTGTCGCATCGTGAACTTGAAACCTTTGAAAATATTTCCGGTCCAAATATTGCATCTTGAAATAAGGTTTTTTAAGTTCCTTTTTTGAGTCATTTCATATCCTTTTATAGGAAATTATTTATGCAGTTACTAAAATATTTTCACAGTCTCATAATTTCGTGTGCTTACGAATATTGGATTATCAATTGCATTTGCAGAGATCGTCGGGCGATCCTCTTCTGCAATGATCACTGCTGTCAACGCATTGACTAAAAGCCAAAATCCAACGGCTTCTTCGCTTTTTACTATTCGTGAGTTTACATCATTTTCTGCGTGAATTTGTGCGAATTTGCTCGGCTTTGTTGCCTATAGTTTTTAGTTTTTTGCATGGGATTTCATGCTAATTCTTCTCTCTCCCCACTTTAATTTTTAAAAAATCCCTTTCCAGATGTAAGCGGAAGGGGGAGGGGGAAGGCTAGCCATTATGATTCTCCAATATGGATTAGTTC
The DNA here is from genome assembly GCA_037389465.1 of Baylisascaris procyonis. Taxonomy (NCBI): domain Eukaryota; kingdom Metazoa; phylum Nematoda; class Chromadorea; order Rhabditida; family Ascarididae; genus Baylisascaris; species Baylisascaris procyonis. Next base: position 638,762 of record JAZARR010000154.1, on the reverse strand, counting down.
CTCTTATTCATGCTGCTTCCTCATCCATGCTTCTACGCCGAAAATGCCTATGTTTTAAGATTCCGGTGTTCACATGCGCACGTTTACATTATTTTAACAACTTTTACCTTGAGAGTATACATCTATTATGGAACGTTGCAAAGTTTGCCGGAGCAAGGGTTATAACCGAAAGATTATGGTACAACTAAGAGTACGATGCACTCTATGACACAGTACAGACGGTGTACCATTTTCATATGTATGATACTATATATGAACTCTATAAAGATTTACTTTCCAGGTGCTATTTTGAACATTGGCAGACAGTTTTTCGACCAAAATTGTCAATAAAAATTTGAAAGTAGAAGAGATTTTCAGACCGATTTCTGAGAACACGATGGGAGCGCGGTTATTTGAAGGATCTCTATCACCGACGTGTTTTGGCCGGAGCCGATCCAGTGCTGAGCAGATCTGCATATCCTAATTGGTTAGTGTTTCTCTTGGAGACACATTATATTGACCATGGCCTCTCTTCCCCACTTATTAACGATGCAGTTTTTAGAGAGGTGAAGGAAGAGTACACCGGCTGTCTTCTCTACAGTCTCTTTCTGAATCCTATATTAGGGCTTTTAGAGTGGAACGGTTTAACGAGATGAATTGATTGAAATAACCATTGTATTGAGATGGTCGGTGTATTCAGCAATATTTGTAGCTAGGTAATGTAGAAAGTTCGGTAAATGTTGCAATGATTTTATTTTTTATTTCAGAGCATTGGTACTTTGAAAATTATTTAGTGTATTCTTTGAAAGTATACTTAAGTTAATATCTTATTTGATGAATTTCTTTATGATTCTTCAGTTGTTCTGATCCCCTGCTTTATACCAATTTATATTTCATTCCGTTCGTATTATTGTCAGAGGCAACAAATACCTCTGCGTTGTTAATGCTGAGTCGCCGATAAATCAGATGATTCAATTGCCTTACAAAAATCAATTTAACATCGTTATAACGCAAACAGCTCCGATACAGCTCTTCAGTGTCTTATTATTGCAAGGGAATATGTTAAGACGGGAGTTTGATCTATATGGTGATCCGTCGTAATCGCATTTTATCCCCATCTCGAATACATATGCAAATTTCGCTCTTTACAATTTGAATGAATCACTTTCCATAAAATCATATGCAAATACTTCCATGTAATCAACAAGCTATATATGATGTAGCTAGTTAAAAATCATTCACTCTATAGTACATACAAAAAAGCCTATAGTAGATAGGAAGCGATTTGGTTGGAAATAAGAAAATTAAATGTCACTAATTGCAGCGATATTTATTTATTTTTGGATTAACCATCACATCGTCCACAATTTCGTTTATGAAGGCGGAACTCGTTTAAAATATTCCATTAATTTTATTTTATATTGAAGTTCCGCCTTTTATTCAGATGGTTGGCTGCTTCGTACTTTTTATAGTAAATCATGAGCAAGAATTTTTTCCACACTTTTTGAAATTTTTCAAAACTGGCACATTTCTTGCGACAACATTGCGTCTTAATATATGTGCTTATCAGTCTACTTATGCAGTCTCAGTTCGCGAGCCGTACAAGTTAGACTGACGAAATTACGTATCTGTGACCTATGTTATAGTTTTATATGCCACTCTTTTCTTCATTCAGCTGAATTTGAGTCTTTTAGATATAAAGTCCTGAAATTTGAAATGTTTAATTGGTTTTTATTCTGCATGCAGCTGAATTCGAATAAAAAAAGATTTTTTATTTGCCGACGCTTGGTTCCTCTCAGGAATGCTCATTGTTAGCATGTTGTCATTATTTTATATATGTTAATGTATGTATGTATTCATGTATGTATTAATGTAATTGAACAATCGGATGGCATACTATATTAGATGGCCATTGGGTCTTCTTAATTGCACCAGTCGGTCTTTTACGCTTCACCATTTGTTTTCACGCTTTATTGGAAGACAATCTATCACAAAAGAAACTTAATTAAACTACCAAAAAATCACGAGCCAACTGCCAAGAAAATTTTCTCTTTTACTTTTCCTGTACGCAGTCTGTGCAGCAGTAATGGTAACCGAACGGAATTTTGTTCCATCGATAACCGACAAAGGGCTTCGATTTGCAACTTAACTTCAATTCAAGCCTAATGCGTAAAAGTGTCGCTGGATTAGTGTTAGGAATTCCTTGCCTGAAATCAAACATTTCAACTGTATTGATCGATTAGCAATTGAAGATACTTGATTAGATTCTGATTTCGATTCTAGCCAAAAAAAAGTCTCAAAGTTTTGTTATATAGAAAATTTCACTTTCCGGCTAAATTGATTGTTCGGTTAACTTAGCGGTTTAATTATGTGAAAAATCTTTATGCAGGTCAATCGCAGAGCGTTCATTAAGAACTGCATTTTGTATAATTTCTTTGAAAGAATTTCGGGGTGTGGCATGATGTTAGAATTCGCAGTTGCACATTAAGTATAAATGTCAACTCACAATCTAATCTCCGTTCTTTTTCTTGGGTTGTCGCTTCGAATTGTTGCTTGTGTTGTTTTTTGAAGCCATACTTCAAGCTTCAGTAACTCTTGTAAAAGGGATTTTGTTGCATGGCGCAAGGACAGCGCCATCTCATTGCAGGAACTGTCATCGTCGATTACATATTGACATGACGTCTGAATTATGGGCACCATTGGAAACGAACGTCGAGCCGACATCCGCCGATTTCAAAGCGAACGATTTAGCAATGCGCCATTTGGTGGAGGATTTGCGCCTTGTGATTGCTAAAATAGAGAAGGGCGGTGATGAAGCAGCAAAGAGACGTCACAAAGAGAAGGGGAAAATGTTGGTGAGGGAACGCATCAGCGCACTGTTGGATACAGGAAGCGCATTTCTCGAATTTTCTCAGTTGGCTGGCCTGAATATGTATGGTGGAGAGGAAGTGCCTGCTGGTGGTATCGTCACGGGTATTGGTACGATTGCGGGTAGACAATGTTTGATCGCGGCCAATGATGCAACAGTCAAGGGTGGCACCTATTACCCTATAACGGTTAAGAAACATCTAAGAGCTCAAGAAATCGCACGCGAAAACAATTTGCCCTGCATATATTTGGTCGATTCGGGAGGCGCTAACCTCCCAAGACAGGTGCGTCGCGTCTGTTTTATGAACCTTTCTTTTAAGTGGGACTTTGTTTGATTAATTTCGGAGAGTGAAAATTGTGCGTTTCGATCCTAGCTATTGGGCACAGTTTTCATTCATCATTACATAAAATCTATACTAAATAAGGGTCACATTTCAGCAATTCTTTTCAGAAATTTATTGGGCCTTCTAACTTTTTTGAAAGCTTTTTTCGAATACATTTCGTTCTTTTCTGGAAAAGAACGTGAAAAATATTCTCGTGGTCTTATTTATAAAGTTTGAAGCTTATGTGCGCTGATTCTTTTAGCGATTTCTTTTTTGTTCACTTCGATTTCGTTTATAAATAGTAAACGTATTATTCTAATATATTTTTACGGATAATGGGAGAGAAGTGTGATTTTGAACAGTTGTCATTCTTTACATATCATTCTTCAACAATTCGCATTCCATTCATAACGTGAATGGGGTAGTCGTCATATTGCCGTGAACTCTTTACAGGCTGAAATATTTGCGGATCGTGATCACTTCGGAAGGATCTTCTACAATCAGGCCATATTGTCCTCTGAGGGTATAACTCAGATAGCTGTTGTAATGGGTTCATGTACCGCCGGTGGCGCCTACGTGCCGGCTATGGCCGATCAGTCGATAATTGTGCGTGCAAATGGAACCGTATTTTTGGGCGGACCACCGCTCGTTAAAGCAGCCACTGGCGAAGAGGTTTCTTTTTGGTGTTATTTTACCTGCTTGCCTGGTTTATTATTTTGCATACTGCAGAATTCACAAACTACTTTTTGGCACTCCCTGGCTTTCTTTCAGTGAATCTGTGTTGTGACATGGAGTTTTTTATGGATTCTGTGATATGTAGCAACATGCCGGAGAATGCGAGTGGTGGGAGAGTTTCCGATGAATTTAAATCGGATTTTTCTTCTTCTAAAACCAGATCGTTGATTGCTTTTTTCTGTAAATTTGAATTTAAATCTCGGTTCCGATTTTTGAATATTTTAGATCAGTGCCGAGGAATTGGGAGGTGCCGATTTGCATTGCAGTGAATCTGGAGTCACTGATTATTACGCACTGTCAGACAAACATGCCTTAAATCTAGCTCGAGCGGCAGTTGCTGGATTGGGTCCCAATGAAATTGCTGAACGTCATATGCAGATGGTTGTCGATGAACCGCTTTACAATGCCGAAGAACTATACGGTATTGTGGGCGCCAATTTGAAGAAGACATTCGATGTTCGTGAAGTAATTGCACGTATTGTTGATGGCTCACGCTTTGACGAGTTCAAGAAACGTTATGGTGAGACGTTGGTTACTGGATTTGCGTGTATCTATGGACGACGCGTTGGGATTCTCGGTAATAATGGTGTACTGTTCTCGGATTCCGCATTGAAGGGTGCTCATTTTGTAGAACTATGTTGCCAACGTGGCATTCCGTTGCTCTTTCTTCAGAATATCACCGGCTTCATGGTGGGTCGTGATGCAGAAGCGGGTGGCATTGCAAAGCATGGTGCTAAACTTGTGACTGCGGTTGCTTGTGCTCGAGTGCCAAAGATCACACTCATCGTGGGCGGTTCCTATGGAGCTGGCAATTATGGTATGTGTGGGCGTGCTTACAGTCCCCGGTTTTTGTTTATGTGGCCGAATGCTCGTATTTCTGTGATGGGCGGTGAACAGGCGGCCAATGTGTTAGCACAAATACAACGGGACCGTAGAAAGAGGGAAGGTAAATCATGGAGTGATGAGGAGGAGAAGAAGCTTAAGCGACCAATCGAAGAGACTTTCGAGCGTGAAGGAAATCCGTATTTTGCATCGGCGCGACTTTGGGACGACGGCATTATCGATCCGAAAGATTCGAGACGTGTTCTTGGGTTGGCCTTACAAGCCGCTTCAAATGCACCTATTCAACCAACCAAATTTGGTATATTCCGCATGTGAACCATGTTGTCTTCCTGTATTTTTTTGCAGAGGAAGCGCGCTGACTTGGAAATCATTACTGCTTAGCAGCCACTTAAAATAGATGAATTCAAGCCTCCATTGGAATTGCATCTGGAAAGCAGTGTTTTCACTTTACTGAAGTCGATATTAAAAAAAAAAGGGTTTCAGACAAGTGTTGCAGTTCAAATTACTGTTTTGCCGTGTGTTTGAGTATGGTGTTCGATTTGACCGATTTCATATCTGTTATCATGCATATCTATATTTTCATTGTCTTTTTTCTCTTCCTAATTTCAGGTGCCATTTTCTATCAGTAGTATAATGTTATTGCTATAGTCATGCAGTCTACCTCGCTTGCTCATATTTCGCCTCGCTATCCACTCTACCTTAATTCATTGCCTCTGCTCGTTTGGCTATTATCTTGCCATTGTGTGTTGTCTGTTTGATGTTAATGAATGTAGTTACTCAGTTGTGCTATTTACTTATTTTTCAAGAAGGATGAGGAATTGGAATCGGTTTTAAAACTTGCTCATATTCTTTTGCTCATTTTCGCTTCAAATATGTTTGTTTTTTATTTTCTATTTTTAGAATATTTCTATAGTTTAGCATTTTTTTCCAACAATTGCATTTTCTCAAAGCTTTTTCTTTCATAATTTATTCGTTTTTCTGAAGATATTATGCAGGCTATTATTCACTTTATATGTTATTGATTCACTTAACGATTCTATTTTATTCACTTAACAGTTCTGATGCCTATTGATTGTGATATGAGAAGCATTTATGGTATCACTATGCATTATTGATAAAATGATTGTCTGATTTTATTCCTTTTTTTTCAGCATACATTTTGTGACGGGATTCATTAGATCACTGCGATATTTATGGTTTTTTATTTTGAATGTTTTCCAATTCTTATAAAAATGAGGGAGATCGGAGTATCATCAATGAATTAAATCGGGAACGAGTCTAATCGTAGGAGTGGCATTACTCTGAAATAGTGACATCCAATTATAGTTGAAGTGATATTTAAAGGTGAATGACAGGTTTTATAATTGCCACATTGAACAGGTTATTTGCATATTATTGAAATTTTTTAGTGATTACAGAGAAGTGATTCGTTCATTTGTTAAGAAAGTTGTTTAATACATACTAACCTAACGAGAGAAACTCCGAATAATTGTTGATGCATTCTTGTTTGCGTTTATTTGAGTGCTCAAAACTTATTGAGATGAATGAATAGACCCGTTGACCAGAAGAATTAACAAATCGCCGAGAAAAAAAAAATTTTTCGATGGAAAATAGGAAATTTTTCTTGATGTTGCCACTTTTTTTTTAGTGAAAAAGATTTCTGTCTAAAAAATCATAATCGAGAAGTTTCATTGGCAAATATGTTCAAAAGGGCTCGCATTCCATGACTTTCAGCATTATTTTCAGATACCAACTTACGTGATACTTAAGTTGTTTGTTAGAATTCACTTTCACTGGTTTAAACTTTTACGATACGTTGATTAGTGAACGTTTCAGAAAAATGGCTTGACGGATAAAGAAAACTCGTTTCGTAAGGTTTTGCCTAATGTAATTCTTGCATAAACAATGAATGAAGGTGGTCAATGTAAATTTGAAATAACATCCAAGCAGATCGATTTATTTCTTAATCGGATGGAATATATTAAGGAATTATGGAGCAGAACTGTTTGCATTTGGTCATCGTATCGGATCACCAACGATCAACAGCGATCAACTTGTACGTGCACTTACCACAGAGTCATTCTTCTCGAGAGCAGACGTTGCAGCTGATTCGTCTGGAGCACAACCCAGCAAAGAAGATCAAGTCACATCCACCCAAAGCAATTCAGAACTCATCCCCCTCGGTTAGGTTTATTGCGTTGATGGAGAAATTTCATACGGTGGAAGTGAGGGGTATGTCATCTTTTTGATTTCCTTTCTCACATGAGAAAGTCACAGGCTTTCTTTGATGGCAAAGGGGATGGGGAGAGGGTGGAGAAAGGGAGGAGAGAGGGAGAAGAGAGGTTGAGTTTAAGGAGAGGGTGGGAACAGTCGTGGAAATGCTCCACCTTTCGTTGGAAACAATACCTCTTTAGCATTGTTTAAGAAACAGAGATTATAAGCACAAATCTATATAATACGATGTGCATATTCGTTTATTCTATTACACACTAACGCAAAGAAGAGAACTTTGTACTCGTTTTATTACCGAAGTTTACTAAAACTCAAGAATTTCACCTATCTCTGGCTGAAATCGAGTTTCTACCCTGCCTGCTATCGATTTGTTTCTCGTGCAGATGGTTTTGCTCAATTTGATTTATTTCTTCCCCCTCCCTTCCTGCTCCTCCCCTCCCCCCTCTCCTTCCCCTCCTCTCCCCTTTTTTCAGTTTATCCCTCTCAATTTCCTATCTATTTCACACACCTTTTACCTCTGAGCTTACTTAATGTCACCTGATAATACCATGTGATGAATGTTTTGTATTGCTATAGTTCTTTAGGCATAAAAGATTGTATAATTATTGGTTATATGATTGTACGCAATTTTACAATGATTAATTACACACTAATGACTGTAGAATTTTGGTTAACTTAAACAGTTGTAATATTTCTTCATTTCTTTTGTGATTTTGAATGGTATTGAAGAAAGGTTTTTCTTGTAAGTAATAAAAATCGTTTAAAGTTCACATATTATAGAATGGGAATTGTTGAGTTGGAAACGACTAACTTTGACGTTATATTTGTTTATTTTTATTTATGTTTATTTATTTATATTTCTTTTATTTATTCGTTTATTTATTCGTCATATTTATATTGTATTTATAGGACGTTCATATTTGTTTTATTAATTTATAGCGCATTTTGAATTGTGAGCAATCTGAAGGATGTTTCAGGCGGCCGTCTACTGTGGAATGTGTTATGCGGATATTTGCGGTATTCATTGCCAAATGCACCTGAAGAGTTGATCAGAGCGATAGCTAACGAGTTGAGTACTGATGAGCTACTCGCATCATTAGGCACTCACCTCGGATTTAATTGCCTTATTCGTACCGCCGAGTTTCCACCATCGTATAAATCTCTCTCGGATTCTTTTAAAGCTCTTCTTGCAGTTATGGAGCGTCAAAGGTATACTTTCACACTGTTGAAGTTATCTATAATACCGTTTGAAACTGATATGTTGTTACTGTTTCGTTGCTGTTTAAGGTGCGGTTGTTGTGCAGTGATCTGAAGCTATTAAATGTGTGACGTAAATGGCTTCCTTTGATATCGGGTTGGTGAGCAGGATGCAAGAACGAATATAGCGACTACTTGTATCTGAGCCATCAGGGAGTTGAAATCAGTTGTGAAATTATCGTGGAAGACAGAACAAGATCAATGCTTCAAATGCATAATAAATAAATGAACTGCTGCTCATTGGATGTCGTGTCTTTGAATGATGCAGATGTCGTTATGATCAATGAATACGGTAGTTCATTTAATGGTGATATCTTCAGGGCGGAATCGTTGATTGTGAGTGTTGTGATTGCACAATTGTTGGATGTAGATTTTATGGATGTATATCCTCTTCGTGACCCGCTTGCCGTACTTACTGATATTCTTCATGCGAAAGGCTACGAACGTGTTGAGCCAAGATTGCTACGATCGGCGGGTGTTGTTAGTGCTGAACCGATTTACCTGGTCGGTATATATGCAGACGAGCAACTTGTCGGGAAATGTAAGTCACTACTTGGAGAATAAATGAATTGTAGCTGTTCCAGAGATTTTCCTAGTGCAATAATATATGAACTGTTATTCTTTTCAACAGTTGCCATATGTCAAAAAGTAGCCCGTTGGTCTCTTCAAATGCCCCTATACAGTTTTGTTTCTCTTCAAAAATTATTACTACCTTTAAGGTTTCGTCTATAGGAGACGGCAAGAGAATAGTAGCTATGAAATCATATTAAATCGAAAGTTAGTTCCATTTCGACGCTCAGTTAGGAAATGAAGTAGACTTCAATGAATATTCAATTTAGATCATATCATTGCCGAAGTGGGGCTGTGCTTAACTCATTCCAAACCCGGTTGCTATATTTTCTTGTACAAAAATGTTTGAAAAATTTCCTCTTGGATCTTGGTGAAATGATTTTCGATAAAATGGCCAGTGTATATTTGAGTTAGAACTGTTGATTGTTTATAGGCCATCCGGTAAATGAGTTGTTTGAAATATGGATGTTATAAAAGCTTACAAAAGAATATTCATATAGGTGCCGGTGAGAGTCTATCGATAGCGGTGGATATGGCGGCAAGGGAATCCCTCTTGCGAGCATGGGGTGCCACTGCTGATCATGCCCTACCGTTTGGATCACGGGCACACGCCATCGATTTCACACAGTACCAGAAACCAAATGTTTCACTGAAGGAGATATGCAGTGAAAGGCATGCTTATTTTTTAAAATTGTTTTATATTGCTTACGGCTTTTGAGGAGTTATAGACTACATTTGCACCAGAAGGACCTAACAATCGCGATCGATGGAAATGTAAGTCTGTATGCGCTCATTTTACTCGATGTTTTCGCTTATAGTAAGGAGTTGATTTTATTGCAATAAATGGTCTAGAGTCCTAATAATGAGAGTTTCTACGAAGACGGCAAAGCTGAATCACATACCATTTTAATGGTGTAGGGCACATATGAGTTCACATTTTTCATCCCTTCTTAATTGATGAGAGCCTTAAATCGCTCTCCCTTGGTTAGGGCAAATCGTAGTGACGAATAAAAAAGGAAGAGAGAATTTGGAAAAAAAAAACGAAAATGTGCGAGAAGACCACAAGACGAATTATGATATCTAAGGGAGGACGTAAGTCAAATAGCAGATCTCAACCAAATTGTAGTATTAAAGAATCTCTGCAAAGATGAGGAATTTGCGATTTGGAAGAACACTTCACAAGACCAATGTGGTGTTCGAAGCGAAAAAGAAATGCTAGTTTGTTTTGCTAAGTCAAGCTCGGATCAGTTTACTTCTAAGTAACTAAATATTTACTTTAAATTTTTATTAATTTGGATTGTCCCAATTCTATTAGAGATGACCGGGATGCATTATGGATTAAAGTGGCTGATATAGAAAGTTCATCGAGAGATAAAATATTTCCCTTGCTCCTGTTGGAATAACCTAGTCTGATGGATTTGAGCTGTGGTCTTCAAAAATGGCTCCATTTTCATTGTATTTGAACTGTTGTGGCGAGAAGTATGATCATTGCCGGAAGGGAGACATGAGCATCTATTCGTGAACGCGAGAAAGACCAAGGAGATAGCAAGTTGACATACGACGAGTAGTTAAGAAAGACTCGAGAAATCAAAGCGTACTAATTTTCCTGCTTCGCCCAGCTTGGATGTTTATGAAGAATCAAGCATTTCTCGGTGCGTATGGAGGATTCTGAAGACAATCATTGCCTTTTAGTTTTTCCGTCTTAAGACAGCTTCGAAAATGAAGGTGTTTTGAAATAATTTTTAGATGTTCCGAAGTCTGCGAATATATAATAGTTACTAAAGTTTTTTTTAATGAATTTGATTTCAGCACCGATCTTTCATTACTCGATAGAGAAGAGTTGGAGGAAGAGGCATTGAACGTTGTGGATGTTGCAATGCGATATAAACGAGAGGTTGAAGCTGTGGTCAGTACTCTTTTCTCAAGTTTCATTTTTCTTTTATATCTTCATAAATCAAGGGTGTGTGGCCAAGTGCTATTTTTTTGATCACCATTTTTAAAAATGTAATCTAGTTGGCTCTTTTCTGATTCGAAAATTTAGTACTACTCTATAGCACAATTGCTTCTTATGAAACTATCTTATGAAGACACTTACTCGGTCAGCTGAGTAGAAAGCTTTAGCGTCGGCAGCGGATCACTCCGAGAAGAAGATGGACAAGCCTAAAATTTTCAACTATTTGTCGAGTGACTTTTAATGAAATAATTGTTTATGAAACGAATTTATCAAAAAAGACGCAACAGTATTGTTCTTTTGAAAATAGCCACCCCACAGTATTGCTCTTAAGTTTTTTTTTTTCATCTGAGATAAAGTCCAACTCCAAAAACGCTACAATAGAGTTGCTTCAACTATACTCTTCTGCGAATGTTTCTAGGTGAATAATATTGCGTGAGAAGTAGTAAAAGCATATTGATTAAATTTCTTCGATAGATTCATGCTTAGATGGTTATTCGTTGAGAAGAATATCTGGGTCATGTATTCACCATCAGTTTTCATCATTCGCTTTACAGGTAGGACATTCGTTGACAAAACGCCTACGGCATAAGTTTTCACGAGGTTCTATTGCAAAACGTTCATTCCGGCATATGGTTAAACCCATAGTACGATTAGTGTGCTAATGCATCGGCGTGTACTACTGAAACGAAAATTTTATGCGAACATCTAGATCTTTGTGTCAATCATACCGAATTTTGTAATGTTTCTGTTGGTACGATATTGTGCTTTATAGTTTTTTTTTTTTTTTTACGTTTGCTGATGACATGTTGGGTTTTTTGTTTCTGTTGAATTTGCTGTGAATAAATGCGATTAAAATATATTAAAAAATTAAAGTATATTTACAAATTGAAAGAGTTCGGTGCTTCTATTTCTTAAAAAGGTAGCGTTTGCTTGATAAGAATGTTGATAAGGTGATATTTTAATAGATGCCTTCTTGGTTACTCGATGTTCGATATTTAGCGGTATGAAGCCTATCTTTTGCGGCACCATCTCCATGGAATTATGGCTTAGGAATTGCCTTTTCATGGAACCAAAAAGACACTTGAATATGTTGGGATGAGTGCCTCAGATCTCTAGATGGAGGAATGTTTATGGATGGCATAAGGAACCATAAATATTTATTAGCAAAATAAACCATTGAGTTTGTTTCCAACAACAGTCACAAAAACGCAAATAGTTTAAGCGCCTAGGCTGATTAACTCATGCAGTACAAAGGTATTTTTTGTAGTACGCAAGCATGCACGCAAGGAAACTGTGACTCGAATAGGGAGGGGGGAGTGGGAACACCTTCAGGAAGTAACCACATTTGGCGTCCAGAAGTGCCTTTCTCTAATATATCATACATAGGCGAGTTTCACTGACTATAAACATCATTAGCGAAATAATCGCAATTCGCATTCCAATATTGCAATTGTCAGTCGCCGCATTCTTCGGAGTGTTTTCTTCATCCTCTTGTTGTGCTTCTCATAATTGTGCTTTTAGTGGGTTTTTATTTTTGGATATGTGAGTATGCCTTTCGGGAATACAGGTGGCACTGTTCTTTACTGCCACAAGTTTCATTGGCATAGGAAACTTGTGATATCTTGCCCCCAAAAATTTCTGCAGCTTTATTCAGCCTTTTCTTAGTCATTCTCTGCTCCAGTTGATAGTATTATTAGTTACATAGCTAGTTTTCGCACCTAAACGTATGTTCTATTGTAGAAATTGTGGTGAGGTATTGTATGACCATTTATCGCTGCTGTATCGACCAACCTATAGAACTTCATTCGATATATCCCTATCTTTTAACCTATTAAGTGTCCGCCTTTATTTATCTTTTCATAGCAGAAATTTATGATCGGCCTATTCTGGGGATCGTTAGAAGAAGTGATTGTTGCCGCAGAAAACTGAGCAGATAAGTAAAGTTTCTCGTGTGGTACGTGCCATTGTTCAATTATTGCAGGATTTGAGAGAGATCTGTGAAAGAAAATTTACTCGAATAGAGCTACATATCACATGTAGTTTTCACTTCCTCAGCAATGTATTTCCTATTTATCTAGAGAGTTCCAACGAGAATGATGCAGCGCTTATTCCACAACTCTTCAGCTAGGTTTTCAGATCTGTGCCACTTGTCCATCGTCCCATTACTTTTTGAGTTGCTCGTGGGAGCGAGTAGATATTTTGCTGCATCGGTTACAAAGTGGGTTCAATTTTTTGGCTCCGTTGAATGCTCCATTCCTCTACATCACCTGCGAAATAACTCATTTCGAAAATCAGTGCTCAAAAATGAAGGAATGTCGCTCAGTGAGGCGGCGCATATATCCATCAAATTTCGTAGCTCTGCATTCTGCAGGTCACGAGTTGAACGTACAAGGTAGGCAAACAGATATAGCCACATGTGGACATGGTGTTGCCCCAACATATCTTGCAAACGTGTGTAAAATACAGAATTTTTGAAATGCCTAAGCATTGCTCGGGTTCCAATTAGAATTTTCTAGGAAGTGCAGACTTATTCTCCGCTTTCTTAAATACGATCAGGGTTGGTCGGATAGGGAGGGCTCACGCTGCAAAGTTCAAATCTCGTTTGATTTTCTCTGTATTAATTAACATCTCTTTGCAAGGTATACCCATTTTAAAGACTGCGAATTCTGTATATAAAAATTTTTCGTACAAGACTAGTCTTCATTTAGAATGAACTGCCTCGACAATCGCACCCGAAGCGTTCGGGTTTTTATCAGTGGTTGTCTGTGAGTGCGCCACATAGACATGACTAAGCGAAGTAGAGCCATTGAGATGAGCTTCATAGAAGTGCTGATCTGTTGGCAGATAAAAACCTTTTCCTATCCAAAGAATGAGTGTCTTGATCTGGTCACTCTGCGAAGGACCTTGCTGAACGATGAAATTCAGCTGTTCTTTGCTTTCGTACCGTTGCTCTGATAATTTATTTCGTCCGCATCGAACTCGTGTTGCGAGAGGCTTGAATGTAGCGATTTTAACTAAGGGCAACTGAAAGCCATTTCTTAGGCGATGGACGGTAGTGGTTTGCTTATCTTTTTATGTGCCAGAGGGCTCTTTGTTGTCGCTTAATTAAGTGTATAAAAAGCCAAATTACGATTGCCGTAAAATAGTTTATGAGATCATCAACGGTTGATGAAATCATTAATAGTTGGTGACACAAAGATAGGAAGATAATTATAGATTCAGGAAATGTTAGACTATAAATTTTAGTCATAAATCGTGGATCGCGAAATTTTCCAAATATCAAATGGAAGAAGGGACTATGTAGGACATCAAATTCGGTTTCATAAGGCCATTTGTACTCAAATGACTTTATGTATACCGCATAGTATGTGGACTACAAATCATAGAATACATCAAATTTAAATCATATATCAGATTTGAGAGTCAAGCGATTGGCTAAGGAAACAATCGAGTGCACAAACAAATCTGCAAAAAAAAAACAAAAAACAACAAAAAACAAAAAATCCATCAGTCCACAAAGTTTGTTGCTGAGCTTTTCGTCTATACTTTTGTGTGTTAATTCATTTATAGCTCAACTGCATTGTCATCAGCCCTATTTCATAAAAGCTTTGCATCCTTTTAATGGGCGATAGTGAGTGAAGTATTTGCATTTGAATCGAAGCATATTCACAAGGGAATCGTCAAATGGAATGAATACGTGAAGATGAGTGCAACAATTTCCTTTCATTTTTAGTCGATGAACGGAGCTAAAACGACTCAATGAACGCTGAATTTTTTTTTGGAATGATAGAAATTTACTCAAAGAACCCATATGACCATATACAAGTTGTCTCTCTACTTCTAAAATTTCAAGTTATTGCCAAATTGCGCATTTACAAGCCTTTATATATGGGTACCTCTATTTGTCTATCTGATATTATTACTTTTCAAATTGCGAAAAAGTTCAAAAAAGTTGCTTTTCGCGGAAGAGGAAGAGGAGTAGGAAGTGTACAGCTTCCATTGTAAATAATCTCGTGTTCGCAACTTCGTTCTAGTTGATAATTTCCTGTATGAAAAGGCGCTAACGAACTTATGAGAGCAGTTTTCGTCTACTGCCAGCCGACTATAAACTAAAAACGATTTTCTATTTGAAGATTTATGTAAGGAGTCATTCAGAAAAGTTTATTATTATACGATCGTCTCATTTTTTTAATATTTGAAAAATCGATTGACCTGATGGATTGAAAAGTAAAAACGAGTAATCATTTTCTTGGCTTGGATAAATTTTGCTAGCACCAAAGGAATTCTAGCTTCTAAATTAGATTGTAGGGATGAGCTGATTTCTCAGCCCAGCTAAAACCTTTTGAATGATTTATAAAACGTTCACAACATAAGCATTAATAAATGGGTCAAGAAAATGTAGAAGCATGGCTGCAGCTAAAGTATGATTTATGTATAATAGAGAGCCTTTTCGTTGATGATGGAATTTTACATTGCTGAAATGCTTCAAAAATAATAGAAAAGCGCTAAATAGGCCTCATTTAAGTAAAAATATTCTGAGCTCGCTATCTCGCTTTGGGATGATGTAAAACTCAACGGATACATCAGAGCAGTTTCGAGAAAATCCATATCACGAATATTTGGCTCGTTCTCGATCGAGAGCTGAAAGTATCGAACAGAAGATTTCCTGCGCATCCACTTAAACATCACCATGTACCGATCGATCCTTGCTTTCTATACAAATCTATATTCCTCGTCGATACGAACTGTCGATATTCGTTATAAACCATTATAACTCCCCGTCGCAAAATTTACGGGGCATAGTCGGGTATACGGAGAGAAAATAGTTTTATTCTTTTAGTTTCAACCTCAGTTTTTACTGCTTTCATTTGAAGGTGTCAAAAGGGCAAAAGACATAAAATGTGGGTGAATATGAAAACAAAGAGAAAGGAAAGCAAAACGTCCGCGAAGTGCCCGAGCGAACAGGCATCAATTACCTCGACATACGCGGGAGTAGCAGTATTGTGAAAATCAAAGCAACTCGGATGAAAGGTGAATAAGTGGGTGACTTAATGAAATCGACAACATAAGCATTAATGGGTTAATGGTTGAAAAGCATTAATGGAACACTGGATGTTGATGTGGAACACTGGATGTTCATCCTTTGTGGACTGAAACTGATGCCAGTGATGTCTGTGTTGGGGCGAGGGAGGGGGGGAGGGGGTAGGAGAGATAAGCAATGGCAAACTGAAACATTTCCTAGAACGAAAGTTGTGAATGCTACGCACATTTTTATAGGAAAGAATCAATTTTAATTTCAGTTGTGATATTTTGTTGATTTCAAGTCAAACATTTCTAACCAAATAATGCAAGTTGGCCCTTATGAATCCTGATAGATTGCGAAAAGCAATAAAAGTGAAGCATTTTTGAGCATTCCTCAATACTCCGATATCAGAAGTGCAACAAGGAGGCGATGTATTCCAAATGCATAGTGTTCTAAAGTGAGTCAACGGAAGGTAATATAAGCTATGCGATAATGTTCAGCAAATTTATGATGCAATACACATTGTGCAATTTTGGATGTCTTCTCAGCGATAATGGATTCATGATTGCATCAAGAAATGAACGGCACTGATGAATATATCGCTGAAAAGAAATAAGGTCGAAGATTTTATAGCCAATTCGCCATTTTATTACTGAATTGACGTTAATTTCAAGCACGAATGTTTTTTTTTTCATTTATCGTCTTAAAAACGTTGAGATTACTATTAAATTGTGTTTACTTTTAAGGGGCAAAAAAAGTTGAATAGACAATGGACGTGATGTAAGGAACGTTCATCCTCAATCACGTTTAGGCGGCATGTCTTCCTAGTCGCTTTATGACCTCATATTGCTTATGGCTTAGCGATTATGATGGAAGATTCATTCAAGGAGCACTGTAAAAATTATTCAAGTAGTTAAATTCATTTAAAGAGTTAAGCTCGAGTTTTTAAAAAATTATAAGCATATTATTTTAATTGCCACTAAGAGCCAGTAACAGCACCGCTCTGTATAAGAGAAACAATCATAATTAACGAGTCATTATCCTAGTGATAGGCACTAAGCCAGAAACAAATGAATATTTATGGATATTAGTCTAATTTATGTTATGGATATTCTATAAATAGTCTAAAATGTTCGGAGCAGCTTTGCAGTAAAAAAATTATCTCTGTTACTGATCTCAAATGGGGAGACACTGCAATTAATAGGCATATATTTTGCTTAGTTATGCAATAATACATCCTTATGTTATGAAGCGACTCCTTAAATAGACGGCGATCATGTAACATTACAGTACCACTAATCAGGTCTCTATCAATAATATTTTCTCAGTGAGTATTTAACGAAGCTTGTTTCGTTTTAAATGAGGCTAATGAAGCGAGCTCTTTCCAATCAGCTGCTTTGAAAAAAATGTGGATAACTCCATCAAAACAATTGCATTTGGATACGTTTTTATTCCGAAACTCAATGTCATGTACGAGGACCAGATGAGAAGGGAAACGAGGAAGAAGCGAAAGGAAATCTCAAAGGATACTCGCATTGGCTGAAACTAATGGATGAAGATGGTGTTCAGTTAAATGTGCTTGATGAAATAAACTTATTTGTAATTTTGTAAGCTTGTTAAATGAATGCGGCTTCTTGAATGCATTCATTGAATCTTGTGATAAGCATATATTATCACTAATCCATATGATATCTACCGTGTACATTGACTTCTTTCATAATATTACTTCAAAGTGTTGTATTATTCACTAAGAAGCAACAATTTATATTTCGCCTAATAAAGCTCATAATAATAGGCTCAATTTATTTAAATTTTAAACTGAATATTTTACTGTTCAAATATGATTTTGCAATGACATTATAATAAACTTTTCATCGATCAGGCTCGTCACATGTTTTATTCAGCGACAAAACGTCAAAATTCGAGCAATAATTTAGGAAACTTTGGATTTAATGTCATTGAGTTGTTATGTGTATGAGAATATAGTTTACTCTATTTTCAATATGAATATTTGATATTGACATGAACCTTTGAATGGGTATGAATATCAAAGCTCATTTATAATTACAAATACAAAAAAAAACGAATTTGGTGATAATAAGAAGAAAGATGGCATATTGCCAGAAAAAGAGGATTTTTCCCTTTCAATTGTCGAGAAATATATAACAAGAGTGTTTCTGATAAACTTTCGATTTTCGATTAAGTTTATCCTATTTTATTCGAAAATGAAACTAGAAAAGAGCATTAAACTACAGCACGTAATTCCAGAATGGTGCGATACTTTTGACGGTAGATGATCTACTTCTATTTTTGGAATTGATCTACAATTACAATTTTATTTAAAATTCTAGAGGTTATTTAATTGCTACAATAATGTAGAGTTGTTTTTGGCATTCTATAACAATATAGAATGCCCTGCGGCTATATGTTTAAAACTAGAACTATACTTTTGATGAAAATTGTCTCTTATAAGCAATCAATTGACACCACAACATTTCCCTCAAAAACGCATCTATTCTTATTCACCTGATTCGCATGTTTGAACACTTTCTCGTTTCGCCTCCATTCAAGTGAAATCATAATTCGACTTGCATTTTTTAATGTACTCTCACAAATTCGTATATTTACATTATTCTACAGTAGATGATTTGTTTGAACATTTAAAAATCCTTCGGGTATTATATCTTTCTGAATTAGATGGGATTTTTTTAAGTCGTTCATTTATTAGTAGAATCAATCCTTTTTTCCAATAATTCGCTTTTCATATTAACGAAGCTCTCAGCAATCATCTATGAATTATTTTGAGAAATCGTTTTATATTCTCTAAAAGAAATAAATGACATTTCGCTGTCATTTATCGTCAACACACTTCCATAATTTTGCGATGACGTGCTCGATTGCCGTTTGTTCACATATAACATTTTACCGTTTTAGATGAATTTCTCACTCAGAAAGCGCCGATCCTCTGATTTCAGCACATCGAAAATCAAATTTATTCTAATATTAGCCATTAAATTTTATTCCCAAGTCGAATGTCTGAACACAGTATTTCAGGATGACTTCGGCCATTGAAATCTCTATGTATAAAAATCACTGATTAATTAAACGGAGCATTTGTGCATTATTAAACAAAGTCTCTATGGATGCGTTACTCTTCGGCGTATCCGATTGTACGGCATGTGAGGAGGCTTCTATGAGGAAAAGGAGCTGGCGCAGTATCCGTCTTTGACACTGGCCAGCCATTTTCTCCGTTACCAACAAATCATAAAATTGGCGGAATAATGCGATTATGTTTTAAATGATCTGCTTGTTAGTTTAAATTTTCTGTAAAATTTTCGCTTTTGTGTTCCAAGAGGCGTAAGATATAACTCACCGGTAGCAAATGCATGCAAATTTTTTGGCACATTTATACGAAAGTTGTTTAAAAATTACCGGTTCAACGTGGAAGATGGAATAAAAAGTCATCCTAAAATGTACATTAGACTCAGCAGATTTAACACCACTGGCTCCAGTGATTCTCGACTTGAAGTTACTAGATAGGCAGATGTGACAGAAACCAAACGCTGTCATAAGGCGCTTTCAAATGCAGATTTCCAAGATAACGCAGGAGACATATCCAATTGCAATGCAATTGTCGTCAAAGACTTCACTTTAAAAGCCTTTTAAAACAGTTTATTGCAATATAACAATATTTTAACAAAAATGCACTTCTGAAAGAACTAATATCTTCATCACTGAAAATAAACAAATGGAAAAACGGCGATGGCATTCGCATTTCACTCACCTGATGAACCAATTGCATAATGTGTCAACAAATAACGGCATTTATGAATTTATGCCACCACATTTCAGCCGATCTAATCGACGCATAAATTTGCTTAGAAAAAATTCTATTTTTTGATGGCACGACTGGTGCACAATGAAAATTCAACGGATATGAGGTGCATGCAAATTGTCACCGTTTTTAAATTTCAATAACCTTTTTTTGAAGTTAACAGATCAAAAGAACAGACGATATTAAGGATCACCAGCTGGTATGTGTTCAATCCTCAAATTCCATTATTCTAGCCTCACCAACTCTTGTCTTTGATGCCAAAAAGGCAGACAGACACAGACGTACATATAGATATGGCGTTACCATAAGGTTACGACAGAAATGTTACACTAATGCGCTTTATAGATGCAAAGAGTGCATAAAGCGGTATGTTTTTCTAGCTTTTGCTTGATGGATAAATGGCATTCAATAAAAATTACATTCGACAAATCAGCTGTGTGAAATCGTTCATAATATTTACTGTCGGCGACAATACAACGACCAACAGTTGACTACATATAACGATTTTAGGCATTTACATATCATGGAAGACGATTATTTTCAGCGAAAACTGAAATAGCATCGATTATAGAAAATGTTCGGTAATAAGTAAAGTATATCGTTTATGTTGGTCGGAAACGAGTCTTGCTAACACTGGACAACAAACGGATAGAAGTGAGAGAATACAAGCCGCCGCATATGCCCAACCAACTCTAAATATTATTTCTTTCATTTCTTGAAATTCTCTACAACAAATTCAATAAAATCTCCTATATCTTTATTTTCTATGAAATAGTTAAAATCATGTTATCTATAACGGATTATTGCATATATTTGTTGGCATTCAACGTTAAAACATTATTCCAGAATAAAATTACATTCTTTAGCAATGAATTTCAATACGCAATCAAATGACGAATTCATTTAACTGCTTTACTGCTTAATTCTACCCTCATCCTTCTCATTCCCAAATCCCTTCCTCAAATACTACGAAGTGATGTTTTAAAAAAAGATTTTGTTTTCTAGCAGTGCCCTGAAACAGGAGTGTCATGAATAGTGAGCGTGATTCGGCACTATCCCCTAAGTAAAGTTGAATTGAATAGTTTTGTTAACATCATAAACCATGGAAATTTTAATGAAATATGACGGTTCATAAATGTTGCCTACTTGCATATGGATGATTGAAGGAGCATCGAGAGAGTGCACTGTACTTCGAACATATCGAATGGTACCAAACATACTGAAATACCCATCGAAAGAGCTGAAAGAACGATTGGAAAGAAACATTATTCACTCACCAACCAAGCAAGAAAACTTTGTCTTGCTGCATATCCGGTCTCAGATTTGATGTCGTATATAATTGCAACTTCGTGTTTATTCGTTTATAATAAATCGCAGATCATGTGAATACACAACTCGTCAAATAAAAAACTTTTTAAATTTGGGAATTTTCGGGCAGTTTCAGGCTCCATTGCAAGATTTTATTAGAATGCAGTTTTGCCTGTTTTTTGAGATTTCTGTAGAATTGTATCATAACAAAAAAAGTTCTCATATACTGCAGTAATTGTTCAATAGTTTCAATGGCGAATCATGAAGATTAGCGATGAAATTTAGTGGATTTAATATGCACCATGGTGATGCCAATACACATACCCAATTTCGTTTCAACTAATCATTTGACGTATATGTTGCTGACATCTAAAGGGGCATGAAATTTATGAGACTATTTTGCTTCTCACCGAGTTAGGTTCGTTCGAAAACCAGTTTTATCGGGAGGTTTTGTACGCTGTTGATAGTGCAGGAAACGACATGTGGCTTTATTGGATTGTTCGAATGTTGTTCGAATTTTACATCCGAGTATTTTTGTGTCAAACAATGAATTGCAAAAAAACTATGAATTGCCAAACTCTCGACTAAAACTTACGGATGATGTAAATCTGTGGTTGAGATCTTTTGTTGTAAAATGATTACTGGCATTCAATAATTCGCAGCGATGGTAACGAAACAAAAACGAGACGGAAAAGCAGGATACATATTTTCCAATGGAATTAATAATATCGATGAAAGGAAGCAGTAATTCATCGAGGTGGATTTTTCTGGATGCATATAATAGAAAATAAAAGAAAACTTAGCAAACAAAATTCCATGATAAGTACGGAAAAGTATTTTGAGGAGAAAGGGAAAATTTGAGCAATTATCAATGATATCCTTTCAAAGTGTGGAGATTCTTTTGCAGTCTGATAGTGAGAAAATGTGCAGAAAATTTGTGATGTCTTTTAGTTAATGAATTAAACACTTTTTTATAACGCCTAAAGGATGGTTTTAGGGAAATCATCGAAAATCACAATGAAATCGAGACATAATGAAGCTCGACGAAATCAACGTAAAACACTTTAAAAAACACTCGCCCATCATACTTTGCAGGTTTTATGAATCAAATGCCCGAGTTTGGGGAAGTGCAGATTGTGCCAAAAACTACTTTCATTTTTCTTGCAGCATTTGGATCATTTCAGCAGGAAAACACGCCAAGCAATGGAAAGTTGTAAAAATAACAGCCATCAAAAACAGAAAATTTTACGTTTTCCGCATTCTCTTCATAAAAACCATCTAATGTAGATCGATTTGATCAAAATCACAGGAGAAATGAATCTCGCGAAAAGAAAACGGCGTTTAACGTCCGTCGTTTGAGCGCATGTCAAGAAGGTTGCTTATTTAAAAGTTATGTGAAAGCGCGCATTAACGGAAATCTTTGTAAATCACACAGTATCGCAACGAAAGTTCATCGCTGTTAGAGTTACAAAAAGTGCTGTTCGCTCTTCTCCTACACCCATCTCCCTCCTCTTTCCATTTCAGTCTGTCTTGTATTCTTCCGACCTCAAAAAATGCCATCGAGAAATGTTGTTTACGTTAGGTAACTACTAACACGCCATCCAATCAACTGCAAGAAGCATCGGGTTATTACTCGACGAAGCCTTAACGAAGTCTTGGCTTACTTCTTGCAAGTGTCCAAGAACTGCCTCAAAAATTTGTATTGTCTAAGAGTAATTTGCCAGACGTTATCAGAAGGAACATCAGATTGCTTGTAGGATATTTCAGTGCATACAAAATCTGAGCCTGCACCATTAAAATAAACCACAGAAACGCCTAAAGAATTCAGCGTTCATAAAGCTGCCTATAGGATTGTTCATCATCAAACTACCTACGATCTCAGCAACCTGCCGAAAAACTCTCGAAAATATGGGCGTAAATTTATTTGTGGAATAAGCAGAACAAAGGCTAATCATAAAAACCCTGAACTAGTAGTTTTTCTTAATCAATGACCATTTCAGTTGGAACCACGCGGAAAACCAATTAACCAATGAAATCGCAACTTTAATACCGTTATCATATACATGAAAATGTTTTGCTTATCGCAAGACATTAAACAATTCCAGTTCCAATTCCAATTTAAATCCCAATTCCAATTTAAACTGTTTAGTCGAGAACTGGTGAAACCGACTTATCAAATGTGCAAAAAGCTTGTACTTTGTCGGTGCATTTTGCGCCTAATTCGAAATTTTCGTATACAAACTTTTCGGCAAGCTATGTTATTGCCGACGTTTGTTACGTAGGTATGCCTATGTTTGTTTATTTAAAAGTTTTAATCAAACAATTCGATAACTTCTGGCAAAGATATTTAATAAGTATAATTCATATTGCAGATAAGCTTCTACGCTCAACATACATTAATTGCTCTGATATTTTCCAAATATGTTATTGAAATATGACCGGAACAAACAATTTGCAAATGCAAATTTCGATGCAACATCGATCGATGCAAATTTTGCAAAAATTATGGTAATAATTTGCAAATATAATCAAAAGATAAAATTTTTTGTAGAAAAAAATTTGTCAAAATGTCTTTTTTTTTATCTTTTTGCAATTGTTTTGAGGCATTCGATTTAGCGATTGGCTTAACTGATCAAAGATGCATATTCTGTGCAATGTCTTTGTTAGCGCTCTTTCATTGCTAATATTTTAAATTAACTTACTTCAATGCGCATTGTATTTTTTAATTTATCCCTATTTTTAGATAAAATAAATTACTCAAGTATTACAATAGTCCACGTACGAGTACTTTCAAATAATTTTCTATTCAGAAAATAATAGCTTTTTTTTGCTAGTTTCCTAGTCCGTTGATCACAGGCCAGATAGTTTCTTAATTTCTCTCTTATCAAGTTTGATGAAATAAAACTTCGCTTGCTTATATGTAGCTGCTACAATTTTTAAAAATTTTTTATGATTGTTGTTGAGTGATTATTTCGAAAAATAAATCGTCGCTGATTCGTTGTTTAGCAGTCACTAACGAAATAATCTCCAATAATTATCAAAATATTTCACCATCAAAATTACCAAATCACAAAATCACATATATATGATTGAAGGCGTTGCGCGGAGCATCCAAATTTTAGATGAAGATTAAAAATTTTAAACTGGAGAAAAACCGAGTATGCAAATTTTACAGCATAGTAATTAATAACAAAGGGTGTTGCTTGACGTAAAATATATTTGTAATATAATGTTCCAGCTGAGAACGTCAAATGAAGTATTTCAGTTTGAAATAGCAAATCACCTACTTCAATCGCTAAGCAAATATTGGCAAATGTTTGTCCACTAGCCGTTAAAAAAGGCAATTCAACGTCGCGATGACTATCCCTCGGGAAGCCATAGTGAAGCTTAATGGAATCATGCCACCCTTCCGTCTCAAATGCCATTACTTCACATGCGGTCTTGTGCACTTTCAAAAAATGACCTATCAGGTTCAAGCTGGGAGATGGAGTCTCGAGATATCATAAACTGCCATGTTTCAGCCTGGTGCTAGTTTATGAATAAACCTGTGTATTTTTGCATAAACCTCCCTAATGAACTACACAGGTACTTCCTGAGTACATGAATTTATGAAAAAAGTTCCATGTACTTTTTGGGAAAATAGCACTCTCCATCGCTTTTTTTTGAGTTAGTGGAAGATAGTTATTGTTGGAATTGTGTAGGGAATTTATTGTTGGAATTATACGTAAATTTATTCTGAGGAAGATAGTAAGTTTTTAGAAGAACTCTTAATAGATAAACAACTATTTGAGAGCAAGCAGCTAAGTCTGTAATATCAACAAGGACACTTAATTTATGATTTTAAGTCGCATTCATTTACTATATCATTTTCATAGGACAACATGTGGAGCTAATATAAGTGAAATAGATATATATATATTTTTCAATCAGAAACAACATAGTTTTCATTCAATTCGATGTATTTGATAAACATAATCTAATTAGGCAACTTTATTGTAAATATATTGCTCAATTTTGTTGAATTAAGCATGAAAGATCAATGAATTTCCCAAAATTCAAACATTTATATTTGTTTACAAATAGAATCTTTATATCAAATGCATCATATTGAAAAACATATTGTATTGAAAAAAAAAAATCATTTAATAAACGTCTCTGCTTATGTCGGCTTCATTTATTCCCCAATGAATATTATATTTAGAAATAAAATAACCTTCTGAATAATTTATAGATGCAAAAATGAAGAGCTAAATTTATAATGCATTGACTAGATATAGTAATTCATTTATGAGGAAAATTTTTAGGGAATTTAATAAATTTATTGGTGTTGTAACGAATGCTATTCTCGGAGGAAGGAAATTTCATTTCAACACGAGACGATTACTCCGATATGATGTTCACAACATTTGCATCTATTTTTATCTTCACTCTTTCAAGAGATGTTCGCCATGTTTGTCCTGTCAGATATTCAACAATTTTGTACCAGTTCGCCTTCAAATCTCTACTAGGGGTTCAACAGGTTGCCGGATATGTTTTCCGCCCAGCATTGGGGGATGTTCAACACTGCGTTCCTACGTTTGCCTCTATTCCCATATAAGATGTTCTAACATAAAATACTGCGGTAATGCGAAACGTTTGAACAATATCTTTGTGAAATAGGCATCGATGCCTACGAATATTTTATATCGGTAGGAGGTATTCAAGAAAATATGGCAATAAGTATGAATTTTAATGATTGGCTGTTTGAAGGTCTCATGAAAAGAGTGCAAAAGTGCACAATGATCCAAACATATTCTTCTTGATACTGGTTGACAGATCGGTTTTCTTGTTCCGGTTCTGTTGTCTTTCCTTCGTTTCCTTTTCAGCGATGTTACCCCACATACGAAAAATAACCTGTTTATTCTTAAAATGGCCTTCTGCAAAACAATGCATTTGCTGTGGCCATGGCTATTGTCTTATTGAAGAAAGTAACAAATCTTTTAAAGGGCATCGGCTTTTAACGGTGGAGATCGTTTTATTTGCATATAAACAAGTAATTGCACTAAATCATAGTGTTCTTAGATGCCCAGCAATTCAAATAACCTAAAGAGCAGTATCGTTTAAACAGATGCATTTTGGCAGCTTGTAAGTCTCGGAAGCCTCGAACGGACAGACGCATAAAATTTTGCAGAGTTTTAAATTTGTGCCTGCAACTTGCACCAAGAAACATCATATAAGTTTGAATTCCTGTAGGGGCAAACTATTTCTCAAACATCGACATAGTTATAAGAAATTGAGCGCACTGCACAAAATCCTGGCACATGTAAGAAGCCACCTAACTGTCCACCGCTCAGTCTTGGAACACTTCGACTATGTTACGCCGTTTGATGCGGAGGCGCGACACATTAGAAAGGCTGTCGATAACTGGCGTTACCAACTTTCACTCGCGATCGACGCATATTTCATGTCTCAATGCAACTAAAACAAAAAACTAATCGTTCACCTGCGATGAATTGCACATTGGCAACGATGCCAAGTCGTTTCGCATCCCCAAATCGAGCGATCCTAGCCTTCGATGAGACGATCGCTAAGGAAACAAGTGCTGAGAGCAGCAAAAGCACAGCACCCAATAAATGCATCACCAGTACACTCAACGATATCATTGAGTCACGAAGATGACACTCAGAAAATTTGCATATTGCCCAAAGACCCTGTGTAAACTTATCATGTACTAGCCATTCCATTTGACTAGCGACCAGCAATTGCATAGATGAAATAAGCACACACATGAGCAACCATATAGTGGTTAGCATTACGTAACGAGTGCTGGTCATTTGGCAGTCGAATGACCACTGACGGCGTAGTGAACAATGAATGGACACCAATCAAAAGCAGCAAAATGTCGAGGGGCAATATGGCTATCAGTGCGACACATCTTTGTACGAGTAGCACATAGTCCCGAGTGGGCATTTAATGAGCGCCTAATGCTTTCTTCGACATGCTGACTCATCGTGGCTTTTCGAATATGCCAACATTAAAAATATCTTCACATTTAAAACCTTTTCCTGCATTATCTTCGACTGCCGCTTAAAGTATTCGATGAAATTTGACTTTTTGCCTGAAATTACACTTTAACTCCACGCAAAATTCTCGAAATTATTCCTATAAGCTTGAGAGTATATGAAGGAATTCTTTTTTACCACTCTAATTATCGAATGAATGAACTCGACGATATGATCTTTTCCATTATTAAAACCGGCTATAAAAATCTTAATGAATAAATTTGAAGTATAAGCCTGAAATGCTCTACCATTATCATCTGTAGCATTCTTCGCTATATACACAAAGAGTAGGTTTCCGGTGCAATAACCAACTTCTCGAGCAAGACGCATAGCATTTTGCTCATGCCACATAAGTAACTTGTACGTCTTCTATTGTACAAGTTAGTGCTCTGCAACAGGTTTTTATACGGACGGAGATAAAAAGGAAAAACCGAATTTTTTTTGTTTCCTTAGGTTAGCCTTTTGCTTTAGCAAATTATTCACTGAGATTCGTAAATGTGAGATTGTTTCAATACTCACAGCAGCAATATGTTTATTCATTCCTCAGATATGTGAGTGGAGCGACAGTAGAGCGGTAGAAATGCACTGCAGTGCGTCTATTAACTACGACAGTGCGGTAGAGCCGTGATGACAAGTACATTCGCATGTCGACTACACCTGGCTAGTTTCTTTTGTCCGTAGGGTGTAAGCATATTGATGCCTTCGTATACTCTGCTAAGAACTGTATGAAAAATTGTTGTTTATCGCCTTGCAGCTTCATTCAACTCGAATTGTTACTTCTTTTTTAATCGGAGTTTCCAAATTATTCCAACGACGCGTTACGGGACCATCCGGTCCATGCGTGTGTTTGCATTTGTGTATGTACGTTTACTGGTTCTGTAGCTTCAGTCGGCGAATGGCTATACATGAAATTTCCTATATACATGCCGATAAACCTTAAAAAGTTTTTCGATTCGGTTCAACTGGAAAACTTATAGAGATTATAGAATGTGTCACAAAACTGATAAAGCACATTTACATTTGCATTCTGCAGCGACCGGATGCGTGTAAAAGCGATCTTTTAACATGGAGATTTGCATAAACACATTATTTGGCGTTGCGACCGTTAGGTCTTGAGTAAATTTCTGTTCAGGCACCAGGACAGTAAAGCGGTATAAGAGTGGGGTATGAACAAAGAAAACTAAGCAGTTGTTAGAACTCTGCAAATTTTTAGAAGGAAGGTACATAAATTTAATATCTTATGTAAAAAGGATTTAAAGTTGCAAGTGGTATCGCCTACTGTGTTAAACGAATCGTTGATGGGAATAAGCAATTTGCGTTAATTAATCGACAGAGTTTGATTGCTATGATGAATACTCCAAGCAATTAAATCCATCATAGTTTAACAACGAAAAAGTTCTCTGAACGTTTGTTAATTCGTTGCAATTCATCATCAAGAAAGAAGAGAGCAGAGGGAAGAAAATGCAAGAAAGAGGGGAAAAAGAGGAGGAAGAAGGAGTACTTCCCCTTCTACATGCCATGCGTTATAAAAAGTCGGATGTGTTTTTCTTGTTAGCTGTCATAAAAGAACTTGTGCCTATGAATCACTACCGGTATCAAAAAAATGCTCACAATTCATACGAACTTTGATGAAATGGCGGTATACGACTTCTTATCTAACCAAATTTTGATGCAATTATCGGAGCAACTGTCCAATGTAAAGGTGCTATCGATTAGCCTATATGGCCAGTCAATGTTCAGAGTTTATTCTATATGTAATGTGCAAATATATATTCCATAAGTTACGCACTAAATTTCAAGCACTCCACTGGTTATATGAGCTAGACGATAACGGAGTATTAATTAACAAAGTTATTTCATAGTTTGATATATTTGAAGACATCTATTTGAAGACAGAACCATCTGCACACTAAATTATTGTTCACTTATATTTGTTCAACGATTATCTGTCACCAATAAAATGGGAATCGGTTAAGAGAAAAAAAACAGAATGAATAAAGTCCTCATATAAGAGAGCCACAAATCATATTCTATTGCAGCACAGTATGTGGCGAAATATATGAATGTCATTTCAGTGCCAATGTTCACATTGGCCATCATAAAAAAGCAGTAGGGTCTGTGGGAATACGCTTGGAGCACAAAAATAAACGATAACATTAAAATCCTCAAAAAATGATAAGACTCACGAAAAGGTAGGTACGTGAACAAACTGAGAATAGATCATTGTTCATGTGCCTGGTAGTCTCTATTGTTCGACTATCCTATTGTTGATCTTTGACTGTTAAACTATTGAACATTAAAACTTTCGAAATCTAATCAAAGAAATTGAACTGTCCGATCCCTACTTATAAAGGTGGAGATGCGGTAAGAAAAGGGAACAACGGCCAAAGTCTCAAACTTTCCCTGGTGTTCAATAATTCCTGCTAGGTCAGACGAGCGGAATTGCGATTAAAGGTATTAGCGACCGCTGATCAACGCGATGCTAAGAAAGATATCACAAAGAACTAAATTCAAAGATAGAGATCAAATAGTTCAGATTCCTATATTACAGGTTAAAAAGTCAGGATGTCTGACCTTCCTGTAATGTCTAATCTCTAGTGGTAAGCAGTCGAATGGCAGAACGATAAAGTTGTCCATATGTGGTCAGTGGTCTCTTTCGATCTCTTCTTCAGTTCACCCGATTTTTCGATGCATGGCATGTAGGAGATAATAAGAACTCCAATTTGCCCAAGAAGCGCTTTAGAGCAGCATTATGCTTAGGGATGCACTCGAGCGTGTTTGCCGACCAGCTATCAACTTGCGCCAAACAACAAATTTCAAATTTTTCAGATCAGGAAGTGACTAATGCACGAGGGGCATACATCACTACGTGTCCTTAGTAGCGCAATTGCTAAAGTATCGTTTTGTAGTATCTATGGAGTCATCCTATGCGAAGTTTATAAATTTTCTCTAGTTGATCCACTATAACAACAGAATTTAACAAATGCCTTGCTTTGAATGTGAGCACAAATATACAAAATTTTGCAGGTTTTCGATCAGCAGAATAGATCCTTCTCTTGTCCCTTCTTGCTTCTCACAAAATCTGGCCATCTATACCCTTATTTCCTCATTTCTACTTTTATTGTCCAGTTCCTTCTCACCATGAAATATGAGGAGTCGTGGATGGCACAGTTTTGTGTCTCATATCCACTTGCAACAATCCTGCGTGGCGCTCCATGGGTAACCGTACTGCAAAACAAGTAAAATAAATTATCAGAAGGCTGCAAAGTAATTCTTGTCTTGCGATGCTCACAAATAGATGAGTGATCAATGCATTTTGCACTGCAGTATTTCTGTGAGTGAAGAGCTATATACAAATTTTAGCACATTATGAGCCGCATCGCAGTGCAAACAGATTTTTATTTGAAACTTCATTCAACTCGCTTCGGTAATCTTGAAGAGGAAGCAGCGTATTCCTCTCTCCTTATCGCTTCTCTTTTATCGTGACTTCTCTCCGCATTAATCATACTTGTGAGTGATTCATAGAGATAATTAGCTGCTCTACATCAGTTTGTACTGCTTGAAGTTGTGCTTTAGGAAACAGATCGAACTGAACTCTATGGCTATTAGTTTAATCAATCATTCATTGAGCTAAGCGTTCTGTTAACCTTTATTTAAAGATATCTTAGCGCAAGTATGAGAGTTTACTAACTATATCTTTGCAAAATTTGGCTTTTCTAGAGTCATACACAACGAAACGACACATCCGACAATGCGCTCTTGCAAACATTTCAGTGAATGAGTGGCGAATATGTAGATGTGAATGAATTATTATTTATCAAGTGTTCAACGGCAACGAGAACAGTGGTTGTATTTATTCAATTGCAACCAATGAATGAATGTACAGTCGAACAAAAGGTATCTATTCGCATCGGGAAGCCATCATGCAATGAGCCGTTCAAGTATCCAGTTCCTTTACCTGCAAGCGGACAGCGTCAGTCGTGCTTGAGTACAGCTTTCTAACGTTCTTTCTGAGATCCTCTGAAGACCTCAAAGCTTTCTGAAGTTAGCCTTTTCTGAGACTCTCAAAGCCGTAGCTTACTCTCATAAGTTTCAATTGCATTTTCTCAGACACTAAATATAATTAAAAGGGCACTGCCTCTCTATAAAAACAACAGTCACTCATTATGTTGGCTTCTAGTGCAGAGAATTGTTAAGGGCTAGCTTAAACAAATAATTTGGAGTGTGCTTCAAGGTGAAATATTTTTAAATGCAGATGATTGACTCAACGGAACAGCGATCACGAAAACTTTTGCCACTCATAGATAAAATTCATGCGCTCTATTCGGTTTATACCCCACGCATTTATTAGCTTCCGAAACGAACATCACTGCACAAAATTTGCAAGCTAAAGCCCATCATTGCTATATGATGTGTTTGAGCATGTATGTGGTTGTGTTTGTCTATTTCTCTGTTACTTTCAACTCGGGAACTGATGAAGTTAGAGTTATGGAATTTGTTGGGTGAAATCAATATTATAGATGAAATCTTCAACACCATTTTTCATTTTGAGATATTAGCTTTTAAACGAGTCATACGCCAAAACATTTACACGTGTTGTCCGCTGACTGATTGATTTTTCATTTAGGGCTAGAGCAAAAAACATCTCCTACAGCCGCATCAGTTAAAATAAGCCAGCATTATTTCGCACGTTCCATTAGTCGCTGATAACTTATAAAATCGGTTGGCCAGTCGAGCGTAGTGCGAGATCGCATCTCGCATCTCCCGTCGCCTTCTCACGGCCACTTCTTCACTTACTTCGAAAATTTTTAAGCGGTAAAGGAGCCAAAAGATCAAAATAAATTTTTTATATGAGCCAGCTACATGCTGTCATCCGCTAAATTTGATTAATCCATCTTTCATGAGTAAGGGCCAGCGTAAGAGCAGATATACACCTGCAAAAACATATGCTGTATTTGTCTATCTGCATGTCTGTGTGTCTCCGTTGGTTAATAATTTGCATGATCAATCAACATTCAAGCCGCTGAATTATTTCAAGGTTAAATAAAATTTGAACAAGGCATGAACTTCTACGCGAATTCATTTGCACATTTCTTTTGACTGCGTCCTGCTGATTAGGCGTTTTACACATCCAACCCCCTAACTTCCAGAAATCATTATAAACATTCAATTAAGCTAGTGGTGGGCAACTCTGAAATCAGACCTTGGGAAAATCATATTTGAACTACTGGATCATCAATATGCATTGAAATACATCTTGGGAACGGAAGAACTCGGATTAACTAAGCGAATGAATTTAGAGGAGTCCAACTAAAGGCTGTGCATGATTGCCTAACAATTGGCACCTGACATCATATTCAACGGTTCTTCTCTCTAGCTTGTGCATACAGAAACACTACCCTTGCCGCAATAAAATTCCATACATATGATAGTAAGGAGACTACGGAAGAAGAAAAATAAAGATGTGAAAGCTAAATTTGGTAGTTTTAAACCCGAACAACATTTTATAGCTATTTGCCAAATTTTTATGTTTTTGAGCATCGCATGAAAGTATATGCTTTACATTATATTCAAGCAGCTATTCGCTACGTGCGCTTTGCTCACAACGGATAAATTTAACAGTCGAATACTATTAGCAAAACATTGCACTTATATTTTTTCGATATTTCAAGTTGGTCTCATACTCACAACTTATTTGTAATCCAAAAAATTTCCTTCAGCATCTTTGAAAATATTACAAATATTTTCTTTCCACAGAGTTCGAGTTAACTTCTTATTCTTAGTTCATAATATATATGGAAAACTCCTTCGTATTCCTTTCCGAGTAGAATAAAAGTTTCTATAGATTTCACAGAAATGGACTGGAAAGAGCCAAGAAGTTTTTATAAACACAGTCGAAACTTTGGCAGTCGGAATTTCAGCGAAAGCAATTTAAGATTCCGGTGATCATACAGCAAAGTCAGATTTTCTTGGGGAAAATCTGCAAAAAACCCTAAAAATAAAAAAATTCTCGCCTCTGATCACGATTAATTTTAACCAAGAGTGGTACTACCAAAATTTGCCAAATTCGGTAGGTATGAACTGTGAGAAGTTAGCTATATGTGATTCAAATTCAACACGATAACAGTGATATTTAAGACTCAAAACTGATGGGAAAGTAAATCGATGCAAAGCTTGAGGCACTTTCGAAAAAAAAAAGTAAGACATGAAGAGATAAAATCTCAGCAAGAATAATCATTCTCGAGGCTGCAAATATGTTAGGTGGAATTTGCTCTCTCTTAACGAAACCACTTACGCTTTCTGACAAACAGAAAGTTTTTACCAATTGGAACTATGTGCATCACGTCACGAGCATTATAAATAAGCTTCGTTTGTACATCAAGCCTTACGAAGTTGCTTATGATCATTCCGAATTACCTTCATTATTCATAGCGTAAACTTGCAAGGACGAGTGACTTCGATTGATCGATCCAAAGGTGTACAATAGAGTTTGAAAATGGCACTTCTTTTGAAGGCCAACTAATGGTTGTATATGTTTGTTTATTGCTTACTGTTGGTTGATCAGATATGATTAGAGTGTCATCTCAAGAATATATCCCACATGAAAATCCACAAACATCGCCACTGTGAAATGATGAAAATATTTTTTGCAATTTTCCATGACAATAACAAAAGTGATAATCGTGTTTGAAATGTTTCTTTCAAGCATTATGATATACAACACTCAATGTTTGAAAAAACCAAAAAATCCTTTTCAATTCAAGTCTTCCATTAAAGAGGGTACTTTTCAGGAAACACTCAAAAACAGTTGAAGCGTTAGCGTTAAGCATCGCTGAGAATGGCCATCAACAATGGGTAATAGAAATCGTTGCGCTAGTAGCAGTTGACGAAAATCGGCGAGAACGGTTAAAAATCATTTTTAATATTCCTTAGGAGACATTTTTTCTCACCATATTTGGCGAAAAAATATTCGACGAAGTCCGCACATTCAAGAATTCGAAAACTAGTAAAAAGAGTCACTTTATAGTCAACCTTATATGCTAGCTCATCTCAGATTTTACAGCATAGCTTAAAGACTACAACAAACACTACAAACACGTCACGCTTTTTTCTTCAAATATATTGATCAAAATAAATGTGTCCTAACCAAAACAATGCCTAAAATATTGTGTATGCGTATGGAAATTTATTAATCGATGGTTCAGCGATTGCCGTTTTCTGTTCCATCTTGAATAAAAGACTGGTGGTCGACGGGTCAGGGCACAGTGTAGTATTTGGTTTCCTCAAACATCTATGGACGCTTCTGAGAATGGATCAACACTGACGGCATGATGACTTTCCAGCTTTTATCTTTCACACAATGCTACAGGTTTCTTTGCTGGACAGTAGAAAACATGAACTTCTAAAGCAGTCTATTTATTTATCGGATATACCTGTTAAAGAATGGATATATGAAGCTATCTGCGTCCGGCGGAAGAGAGTCGGTTCAAGTTCATGCCAAGAAGACCGTTGATAAGCTCAGCGTTCGACCTCTTCCCAATAGCCGACAACTTGTTCAAATCCATGCCGATCAAACCGTTGATAAGCTCTGCGTTGCTTCGCTTTGTCAATAGCTCGCCATCACCGAACTAAAAAATCATTCGCTTATTTATAGCTTTATAGTTTACAGTCTTTTTTTCAACTACTCTCACCGACCAACCAATCATAAATCAGTTTATAGCTTAATTAATTAAATACTCGGCTATTCAGATACTAATGCTCATTTCAGATAGGTGAATTATTATATCATTTGTAACGCCATAGTATCTGATTCCGTCTTCAATATTCCTTTCCAAATGACTTTTTTCTCTTATATTGTCTAAATGACTTTCTCTTATGGTAATGGCATTGGTCATTTACATTTCAAATCCCACTACAGTAACATTTTAGTATGCATATTTCTGCATTATAATTTTTTAATAATCCCTCTAGGAATCACATGTCTTTGAATAAGCGGATGGGTGGAACAATTTGCATTTTTGCATTTCTATGCATCGAGTCGACGAGATTCACGATTTGCTAGCAAATAATAAAATTTATTCACTATGCTTTCAAGATTCAATTGATTTGAGTACTTTCGTGAATTTTGCACAAAAGATTCGTTCGTTTTTTTTGCAATTCAAGTCCCGCAAAATAAAAATTCGATCGACTGCAAAATGTATGAAAACTTTGCATCAAACTTCATAGATCTACTTTCAATCGTCATCGAGTTGAAACTATTGAATGGACGCGATAGGACAATTTGCTTTAATAGATTTGTTAACCATATAAAGAGAGATTCAAATCGTTGTTATTGCCATTATATAATTCTTACTTTTCTGTTTGAAAATGATTCAAGAAGGCTGAGCTTGAAAAAAACTCAGCATGTGAAACAAAGCTGAATAAATGAGAGTTTAGATTGTATGCCCTTTGCATTGCTCTGCATGTTTCATCAACACGTCTATCTATCTTTTTATCACTTAGACGTCAGATTTTCCATAAAGTCGGCTCTCAAAAAATAAAGAAAAACAACTCCCTCAGAGAAATTAAGCCAATATTTTCTCATTAAATTGGATCGTTTCTTGCAGCCCGGGTATCGGATTGAAAAGGAGTGCAGGCAATCAAATTTTCAAGAAAAAATAATGTCAGGTGGATGTGAAGAGGAACTTCGAACATTCGAACAATTCACCAATTCCAAGGAGATTTTCAATTGCATTAGTACAAAGTGTGAGCTCAGACAAAACCTATTTGTACTTCATTTTTTCCATTAGAAGAACCCCCACAATATACAAAATTTAAAAGTGCATCATTGAGCGTTCTCTACTTGTTTTTTTAATCACATAAGGCAAATGGTGCACATTTAAATCAATGACCAATAAAAATATGCGAGCACAAAAAAATTTTGATGAGACATGCTTTCGATGATTTTGAATGAAAATATCGCATTTCTGAAAATTCCACAATTTACACCGATACAGCGCTGTGCAAAAAAATAACCTCTTTTAAACGAAAATAGCAACTCTAAGATATAGCAGTGTTAACGTCATTCTGAAAAAAATAACATAATAGACGTCATTATTGTTGGTCGCCAAATAGAGTTTGATGAAAAATTATTCAACATTCACTCAAAGATTTTTCATTCAGCATCATGCAATTTTGCATCAAGAAACAATAGCAACTCAGAAAGTCATTGAATTATTCTGCAATAACTGCTGGACAACAAAACAATTCAGAGCAAAATATCGCGTGAAACTTTGTAGCGCGTGGTACTACGACAACTGTTGAATGCTCTAAATAGCATAATGCTGATTTAAGTTGCAACTAAATAATTGACTCTTAAAATTTCATATTTCAACTCTTTTCTGTTAAATTTCTCTACTGAATAATTTTTCAATGAAAAAATCACATGCTGAAAAATTTTTGCGCAGTGTAAAATAAACCACTGAAGTTATTATCTAACAAAATTCCTGATAAATATGTGTAAAGATGGGAGTGGATATCGCTGAGCTTATAATGATCAATAATGACTTTAGCAATAATTCGTTTCTGTACCGATTACAACTATTCATCGACCGAATAAAGCAAGAAATTTTTAATTTACATAACTTTTTATCAAAAAGCCATTGATTTTTCCAGTCTGTTGCTTTCACAATTTAGTTTTTCGACAATTATTTTTAACTGTTTCCGGTAGAGAGATATCACTTTATGGAAATGACCCAGTAACTTATGAATGATTCACCTGTTAGAGTAAAGTATACAAATGCTAAGGATTTGATAGATATGCATGAGAATAAGCAAATAAATTAGCACCCTGAATATACCCTTTCTTATTTAAAAAGTGAAAGGTAAGAGTTTAAAATTGATGTCTTACATAAATCATTTCAATTTCTAATGGGCAAAAGAAGCAACAGATAACAGAAAGAAGAAGTATTGTAGATAATTGCATTCTTTATCTAACCACAATAGGTGCTCATCAAAATTTATAATTTTTCAGTAAATTTTCGACAGTACCTGTGATGAGGTCGACATTATTGAGAAGAAACAAGTCCGAGTGTAGATGATGGGAATGTTATCTATTTTACTGTGGAAATATTACGGTCGCGTTTACATGCTTCACTCCAAAACAGTAAAGATTTCAAAAGAATTATAATCGTATTCATTTTTCTCTGATTGAATTAGATGAGCATTTCAGTAATGAGGCAACCCCCTTAACCAATACTTTCATGCAATGGAGCACATAAACGATATGTGACCATGAGAAGTGGTTGGTTAATTATGAACGAAATGATTCAATACAGAGGCGGTAATATAAGCGTTAAGATCCATATGGCGACTCTGATAAATGAATTATACGCAGCGTAGTTCACTCCACTTTTTATTTATGAGTAGGAGAACTTTCCTTTGAAATAATCATATCACGGAGGTGTCCATGGAAAGTTGCTCAAGCTAAGAACACCCTCAAAATGTATTCTGCGAATTTCCTTTTTTGCATTTCCAACCCTCTAAAATATGTAAACTTTTTCTAGTATTTTTTCATTACCCTTGACAAAGGAATAGCATATTCTGAGAAATGAGAGAAATGATAGGGTAACCATGTCATGCAATGCAAATTTGTTGAGATTTCTTTTAATACTTGGACGGTCGTTAACCCTGCACTAACGTTAATTGTGTGAGAATATTTAAATTGATCTTTCTCATTTCACTGTTTCCCGGGTTCGTAACAGAACCATTTCAACTTTCGAACGAATACGATGATTACTGTGAGAAAATAAGTGAGAACCGAAAAAATAATTCGTTTTGCCACTTTCGGAGTTGGCAATTTTTTCACCATAATATGTGAAAAAATCGGCAAAAATTTGCGTAGCTTGA
Source organism: Baylisascaris procyonis (assembly GCA_037389465.1). Lineage (NCBI taxonomy): Eukaryota > Metazoa > Nematoda > Chromadorea > Rhabditida > Ascarididae > Baylisascaris > Baylisascaris procyonis. Next base: position 600,907 of record JAZARR010000154.1, on the reverse strand, counting down.
ATGATAAGATTTGACAAAATGCACTTTGAGGGCACCATAATGAAAAAATAAGTTACATGTAATATGGTTTATTATTTCTTGGCAAATCAAATTTGCCGCTTCTAAGCGGCAACAAAGAGACGCATTATAATCAGCCATTCTTTGCTGGGCGTAACAATGATCACCTGTTCAGAGGTACACTATTGTAGTCTTTCTTGTAGATATTATTTCTTTTCCACGAAAGATGAAGTGGTGACAAAATTTCGTGAATATTGAGTGTAATTCTTTCAGATATATTTAAATTACAGTTTGGAAACTAATGCTCGTTACAAAACATCAACAAAACAACTGCTCTACGAATCACTCGAACTTCCGATCAAAAAGCGCAATCTTAATGGATAAGCAAAAGTAGAAGAGCGTACGGAAATTGGCACATCTGACAAGTTGACGTGAAGAACTTATAGGGTGGCAGGGCAGGATGGGTGGAGCGGGCTGAGGGGAAGGGAGGGACGGGGGCAAAGACAAACAAGCAATTTCCCATTATGGACCCTGCTCTATATATGGTTTTCCTTTTCATCACATAGTTGTTACAGGCTGACGAAAAGTCGCACCTGTCATCCATATTTATATAATGTAGTGTAACGTTGAGCCCATGGTGTATCAAAGCAAATGCGGGCACTTTAGCACTGACTTTCGATCCTAATAGCAAGTTGGACGAGGATAGTTAGCTTCGCTGAGAGAATATTTGGGTGGGTATATTCGTAACGAACAAGCTGTTCTTATCATTTCATTTATGCACCTTTAGTAACAGCGAATGTCAATTGCAGTTTGCATTCGTAATACCACATTCGCACTATGTGAATGTACTGTACGTTGATTAATGTGATGGGTATATCTGAAAGCACAAGAGGCAATTGTTGGTTCCATGATGTGATTATCGCCTAATGCGAATGCGTAAGACAGAGATTTTTGCAACTTTAAGGAACGAATAAACAAGAATTGCTTTATTATTAGAGATAAAATAAGGTCGTCTTCTATATTCTATCAACAAAAAACTCTCTTGGAAATCGTGAAAGTTGGGAAATTTTTCTTTCTAATTCGTTTCGAAAAATTCTAACCTTATTACTTATCTCACAGCTATGTTAAGTAATGTGTTTCACTCGCATCACTCCACTTTCCCCATAAACATTCTATAGTGGTAATGTGGTTCAGATTATCGAACTTTTAGGTAATAGTCAATATTTTCTACTTGTCTCGATGAGTGAAACAATGAGAAGGCTCTTAGTTAGGATCAGTAATGAAACTTAAATGAAATAATCGACACTTGTGAGAACTCGGAATTAAATGGGATCGGAATTTTAAAGGAATTTTAAAAGTAGCCATATAGGGCGACTCGTCATGTTCAACTGTTCAAATGTGTTGGATCTCTGTTATCATATAGGGCGAAATTTTCCTATGCGCTAAATTCAAATCTATTCCAATATTTGAATTTGGTGCACAAAAAGTGCTCTTAATTTCTTGGTTCTCCATCGGTGTCTTTAAATGGGATACATATAAGAGATTTGTCAAAAAACTGGAAGATTTTTATGCTTTCTTTCAGTACGTCTAATCTCAAGACGGCGATCGACCGAATAATAGGGTTCATTGCTGTGCTATTGGTGTGTTTATTTTGACTTTGTTGCAAATAATATAAAAGGTAGAGTTGTATCGGTGTCTGGAAAAGAAGCGTACTGCAGTTGTAGAATAATCTATCCGACTCCAGTTAGAACGTGGGCAAGTAAGAAAAAAGATATCGACTAGTGCTGCGATTGTTAGGCGATGAATAAAAAAGTGATGGCATATTTTGGGTGGGGCTTTTTTCAGATAATGTCAAAGAAATCCGATTTGCTTAACTATCAAGCAAGCATACAGTATTTCAGTGAGGAGCGTGCTAAAGCAGATATCACGAGGAGTTAACGCGATAGGGAACCACAAAGATAGGCAACTCTATCGCAGAGATGCTGAGGGGTTTCATAACCCCGACATATTGCATGATCAGTGCGTTGATTATTGGATCTGACGTTGAATTGTCACACTCTTGTCACATCGGTCGTCCATTTACTACTGCGGCAAATGAAACTGTTCCTGATCCGCATTCGGCTGTCGATAAAGAAATGTCACATTCATTGGTTTTTTACTTTCAGAAGATTCGTGGTGTAGGTGGCAAAGTACCTCCTTAGGTAACGGAAGTTATAATTCCGTTCCTATCCATATTGAAAGGGCATTGAATAAAAATAAGATAGAAATAACATAAATGAATAAATAAGTAAGACGCGAATGATCGAAATATAGATGATACAATAGAATGCAGCTAAAAGAAGAAATAAAATGAATCTGCATTCTCTTTGACGTCAATAAAATAATATTATTAACACAAAAGCAAATTACTGCTCACGAGTACAACCTCACTTCATTATTGAATCGAAACGGTGTTGACCGAATGAACGCAATTATATTTAATTAGACGATTACCTAAGGCAATTGGTAGCTAGCTAGATTGAGTGGAGCTTTAAAATATCGTCAAGGAAATTATTCTACATTCTCAAAAATTTTTAAAAAGAAATCCGATTTTATTATATCCAGAGTCATATGCGACAAAAAGAAAAAATGGTTTTGAAAGTATGGAAAATGGTTTTGGAAGCATGAATGGAAGTGAACATTGAGCCACAAAGATTGAAATTATTTTTGCGCTACAAAAAATGCGCACAATATTTGATATGTTTGAGGTCGCCAAAAAACGCCCATTTGTCTCTCCGTGCAAAACATGCGTCTGCCTAATCGAATTGTTTGAATAAGGAATTTAGAAGCTACAACTTTATACAAATGTGTGGCACTTTTAACGGAAAATTTTTAGCTCCTAAAATGAAAAATTGAAAGTCAATAGCGAGACCTTATCAAATTGCATTAATTTGAAGTACTCTTCCGCACACTTTTCATTTTTAAAGATGCTGAGAGGTTCTTTGAACGTAGAAATCACCTTTTTTAGAGGTCTGAGTGCATTATATTTGCAAGATAATTCGCTATCGATGTACCTGCGAAGTTTTGGGGATTGATCGACCTGCAGGTGAGCTGAAAAGGACGCTGGGGATTTTTGGAGTGGAAAATGCGAAATATGCGATGTATTTTTAAATAATTTTCCTGTTGGTAACTGTTAACTCCAAAACGAAATCGGCCGCGGAGAAAACTAATTAAAGAAATGAAATGCAAGATATGGAAACGAGCAAATGCTGATCGTCGAGGCGCAATGCACTTCGCGACTCCTTACTAATTTAGTTTTTCAACAACGCAAGTGCGTGTCTGGAGAAATGGGTGGTTTCTATGGGCTAACTTGCTTAGCTGTTGTTCCCTCGGGCTGCTGTCGCTACTGGCTCCAAAAGCTTGCGAAGGTGGACATGAACGCTTAAATCAGCCACAAGCAACTTCGCTGGACCGAAAACGGTATAACGCCTTCTATGAAACTACAGGAGCTTTTTGCGTGAATTCGGCCAATATCTATTCTCAAATCCATTGATTGGAAGTTTGTTTCCTAAAAAGAGTGAATCAAAATGTACAGATACAGAGTATCCTACGTATGTTTTGGCACTTCCTCAATGATAGATTTTTGGGGCATTAATAAAATGTGGACAATTTGCAACGACGCATTTGTTTGCTGGATAGGGGCATCAAATTGGACACGGCAAGGAGTACTGTCTCCTTTTCGCTCTCCTCCCTACGGTCTCCCCATTATAACTCAATAAATAGAGTGGATGAGACCAACAAAAACTTGCGTGATAATTGATAAAGAAATTTTAAGATATCGGTTTCGTCGTTCGTCACGCTAAACATGTGACTCAAGAATGCGTTCGTGAATGGTGAGGTTTTTTAGATTGACGTCACTCCAAAACGGTTTTCGAATTTGAGGTCACTCAAAAATTGTTTTTTAACTTGAAGGCAATTCAAAACTATTTTTTCGGCTATTTGTTATTGTTAATAAAGGATCTGAAATGCGTACGTTTTCATAAGCAAAAGTGTTCTAAACAAATCTTTAAATATAAGCGAGACTTCACTGTGACTACGCATGTGCCACTTAATGGATCGTTCTATGCGTAATACACAAACGAGCAGTTACTTCAAACTGTAAATCGACAGAGATGTCCATCTGTCTGCAAACGTATAGTTTGAGGAATTCATTTTCAAAATTTCTGGAAAACTTTTCAGCTGAACAGCTAGGCGAATTATCACTACCAGAGATGAATGCATCACTGAACTGACCAAAGATTATTCCACTCCTGCTAGGGTTTAAGCGTTGAATGAAAGTGTTCATGTCACACCCGAATGCTGTGATATACCACTATCGTACCGGATGTTGTGATATAACGATGCATTAAGCACAGCATAAAAACGATGCACTGAGTATGATGTTGATTCTAGTTACTACATTAAACGTCAAGAAATATTTTCGTTTACTTAGCGCAGAAGGAATAAATGCCTAATCGTCTTATTAGAACCGGCGTGAGAAAGTAGCGATTGAAATTTTATGGCGCAATTTGATCGAGCAAAATCACTTAACTATAAGAATTTTGGGGATCTCTTTTTTGGTCTCCTCTCCCTCGTTCCTCTCCCTCCCTCCTTCCTTCCCTCTCTCCCTTCCATCTATATATATTCACTACTGAGCGCATATTACAGAAGCACCATCGTGTTCAAACAGAATTTAAAGCGACAAGCTCTTTTCCCCAGATTTTTTCGACGGGTTTTATTTTAAAAAGGAAACATACTAAGCTGTTGACTATGAGACTATGCCTATATATTTTGATAACCTTAAATGTACTACATCTGAATTATTTCTGCCATGGTTTGAGTACAGCTGAGCTAGAATTCTTTAAACTTTTTCTTGAAGAAACTCCAATCGCAAAGAATGGAAGTTCAGGAAATTCAATCCCGATCATCGCCAACTGAAAATCATAATAAAACATTTTCAAAGATGTTCAAAGTTGCATTAAACATTCACGTTGCAAAATTTTATTCGTTGCTTTGCATTGTGCGTGTAAAATGCGACGAAAAGTCCATGCACAGTAGATTTATTTGTATGCAATTAATTCTAGCCTATAGCATAAATAAATAGACAGTTCGAGCTCCAGTTCGAGCACTCTCAAAGGAAGGCAGAACAACTTTCCAAGCAATCCACAAAACTTCTTGGAACTCTTTTTGAAGGCATATTCTCACGTCTCTCTACTCAACAAATCTGTTTTTGAAGGCGATGGTGACTAAATACGGATAGAAGCGCGGAAGTGTTCCCATTCATCCCAAACAACCAAAATTTCCTAACCGAATTTACGATTAAACTTCAAAACAACATAACCATCCGATGTGGCATATCTGGGAGATAACAACAACACCATATACGTTATAACACGTCACTTTCCCCAAAATGTATCGCTCACTGTAAACGATTTATCTCTGTCACAGTTACTAAAAATTTCATTCGACGATATATTTATGGATATATCTGCTTAACAATAACCCAAACAATAAACGTATTTACTATCAACGTCTCTGCGCTGTATTATCACTAACATTTAGAGATATCGAAGCTATAAAGCTAGTAACTCACTCCAGTCCTAAATGTTCACTGTATCGTTTATCTAGGTGAATTAACTAGCTTGTTATACTTTGCTTTCTTTGACAGTTGGTCGACTTACGTAGTTAATGCAAAGTGATCGAGGCAGAATGAGATGAAAGGATGTGTCACAAATACGCATTTACTCTCCCTAGAGGATTTGTGTTAGATTTTAGAGTATTGTGTAATGCAGATCCACTATTCGTGGGCGAGTTCCACACTTTGCACTGCCTAATCATCATTGCCCCATCTTACTAGGCGATCGTCAACTAAACGGATTAAACAAAATGAGCGAAAATTTGTTTATCTAAGCTTCCTCTTCTTAAATCAAAGAACCACGCTTTACGATTGTAGATAGCGCATTATTTTGCTCGCAAAAGCACAACTATTAGACTTATAGTTATATCACGATCTTGATTTGATTACTGACCGATGTGACAACGCTCAATTGCTTCTTTCAGTAGCCAAGTTTCAATTAATTTGTATTAACGATTGCCATGTTGGAAAAGGACATTCATTTTAAGGGTTTAAGCATTTTAGTAGACGATAAATTAAATGCACCCTCCATAGTATGGAGAATGCCACCGATGGCTTACGCTATCTTGAATTTCATTTTCACGAGCTTTCAAAATATGTGATACAGATTTCTTGATAAAATTGTGAAGTTTTTTACTCCTAATTCTTGATTTAGGTTGTGGATAGGTTCACTCCCAACGACAAGAACTACATCGTAGAGATGGGCTATAGTGAATGTCTACCGACTTCCCTAGAACATCCACATCTTTACTGAAAGAATCGAGCAGGCAAGGCGTTTTGAGATGAGAAGTTGGAAAGACTTAATTGAAACACATAAAATTATCCCAGATTTATATGATGTCGAGTTTTTCAAGTTCTTTATCGCATCTTCACAGCGATACAGAACGAGTAGTGGTGAAAAGCTAGACACTCTTAGAGTGGATTGAAAATATTAAAGAACTTTTTTATAAACATGTAATTAGAGGGTGAAATAATCTTATGCATGTTGCATTGGACCTTCTCTTCTAAGATCTTCCAAAGTTCTAAAGTTTTCCCTACAAAACATCTTATAAGAATACCACTGACCACACCACCCAGTCTTCCGCCCCAAATTTTTCTGAGTATTTCACAGTGCACACTTTTGTAGGAGTTGTTTTGCTTCCCGTACCTTCATGTTTCTGCTCATGATCTTCATCCCTATCATTGCGACCATTCCCTTGCTCCCCTGCTTCCCTTCCCCCTTTCTATCCCCTCCCGTCCCGAAAACAAATCAAATGGTCATTGGTCATTATGCGCCCGACACCATGCGATGCTTTTTATGGATGACAGCAGGAAATCATATTTAGCACTCCACACAAGGAAAAACCCAATCTTATTCATTTCCCGTGCTCCAACTACGATGATTGCCATCCATGCAACGTAAATTCTTGTATCATCTTTCATAACAAGAAGATTTGCATATTTGCGTTTACGAAGCTTACATGCACCACCTGCCAACACTTACACCCTCCATATGATCGGTGAAAAGTTCAAAAAAATATCGGTTTTAGAGTCGACTACAAATTCACAAGATCAATGGTCTTTAATTCAAATGAGTTGAAAAAATCTCTTAAAAATTTGTTCATCGAAGCAATTTTAATCGATATGCGTAAATTTCATATCGTTCAACTATCACCACCCTTCATTCATTTATCTGCGTGTGAACAATAAAAATCAAAATAAATCACACTCATTTACTTCTTCACATAAAAAACGGAAGAAATAAACTAAAATAAAGAAAATCACACACAAACACACACACACCATTAATCACACTCACTATAAACAGAAGTTGAGCACTAAATTTCATTTCATAACGCCATTGCATCGATGATCATTTCCTCTTTCAATTATCTCAACAAATTACTATAAAAGTTGAATTTCTACATTCTTTTTCTTTTGAAAATTAAATAATTTCCTCCAAATATTCGGTTCAGATATATGTCAAAGAAAGAAATTCTTTGATTCCATCGATAACGCTATTGAACCGAACAGAAAATGACCAGCGAAACTTTCTTCGCTTATAATTTGAACAAATGACATCTTAGAGAATCTAAAATCTCATCTCGCTGTTTTGCAGACTATGAAAATTTTCTGTCGTTCTCATTGCATATCGGAACAGATATGTGCTCCTTTAATTAATCGAAAAACTAGCAAACTTCTTAGAAATAATCATAAACAGTTAAAAATCCGTACAATCAGCAGCTCATTCAATAGCAAATGGCCTGAATAGACTAAAGCATTTCACAAGTAGTAACCAAGAGAAGACTTCACAATAGCTGTGGGAGACACCATTGATAACCTCGTTTGTGACCACAGGTAACAAACAAAACGGATGCAGTTCACCCGACGTAAAAATTCCATTCTTCGCCAGCGTTTCCCCTCAATTTCCCTGACTTCTTATAATTCTTCTCTAATTCTACGCGAACCACTTACAACCTCAGCAAGATGCCCAAGTCGGACAAGCGATTATTTCCTTCCCCTAAACATGGGAAGGAAAGGAAGGAAAGAAACGGTGGAAGAAGGTGAAGATTCTTATAGTGTGTACAAAGCTTTTTAAATTGAAAAAAGGCGGACGGTACCTGAACAGGTGTATAAAAAAGTGGCGTTGTCTGCGCGACAATTAGAAGCGAAAAGGCGACAAGCAGTGCTTTCAACGAAGGCATTTCGTACTTCTACGGTCACTAACCACCGGTTATGTGGGTAGCAGGAGAGCGAGACAAACGAAACAAAACACTTCACCCCCTCTCTTCAGCTGCTTGTCGCCTTAGGCGTTCCCTTTACGCCTCTTTCAACGACCCAATGAGCGAGCCCGACTCCGCCCATTCCCTCGGACCAACCTTGGCACAAATCATTAACGAAGAAGCTAACACATTTCGGAGGATAGTTAAGATTACACCCCCGCAGTTCTAAATCCTGTTTGCTTAGAAGGTAACCAAACAGCTGTAGGGTGAATAATCACTAACGAAGGTAGCAAAGATACAAAAATTTACCAGCCCTCTTTTCCCTAATGAAGCGTTATCACAACAATATCATCGACGCTTCTAGCCGTCAATCAGCAGCTTACCGTTGTCGAGGGAAACATGTTTATAACCCAAAAACTGCCACCTTAAGCTCTCAACACTCGCAATACATAGAAGAAATCTACCTTGAAGAGGAAATCAGCACGCTGTACCAAAAGTTTCCGCTAACAGCATGAGTCTACCACAGCATTGCAAATGTGAACGCCTCTTCTGTTAGTGATCTTCTTATTCTTTCTTACTTCGTTATTTCAAATGATACTCCGTAAACAGCTTTACAACCAGCATACATGATATCCTCCTTCCCCATCTCTTCTAATCGTAAACCTAAGATTTAAAAAAAAAAGTACATAATGGCATTCAATTCGTCAAATGCTGGATGCTATAAAAATATCACATATTTTCAGTTAAAACAGCGAATCCATAAAATTATTGAGGGAGCTATATTTTCAGTTAATTTATTGCTAGCCATATTCAATGCAAGCCCCTAATCAGACAAAACAAACTGCATCCCATCACACATCGTAGAAAAAGAGAGACAATAAGGCTATAATACATGAAGATTTAATTAAAAGGTTTCATAGCCTATTCCAAACGTTCACTGAAGGCAAAACCTTATTGAAAGCAATACTTTCAGATCTTCCGCACACTTTCATGTTTGAACATCAAGAAATGAATAATTCCTGAGAATTGCTCACATCCTTCATTTTCCTCCTCCCTCTCTTAAGTACTTATTGAGTATTAGAAAGAAAAAAAAAATAGAGCTACAAGAAGTCTTTCGAAAAATGCAACGAATAGAAAGTAAGCGCATAAAGAAGGCAAATATAAGAAAAAATAGTGGATTAAAATATACTGCAAAATCGAAACACAACATAAAAGAAAAGCTATCATCATTGTTGCATAAAGCAGATCGCAACGTTCCGAAATGACTGAGCAAAGATCAAAGAAAAAACGTTTAAGGCTAAAAATTGGATGAAGGAAAAAAAAGCTGAAAAACATTTCATCCCTTTCCAATTCCAAGCATTTGCTTTGGAAAAAAGGGAACTGAAATGTGCGAACACAATAAGCATCTAAATGGCACTTCGGAAAAAGCAATAGCAATACGCATTGATCAAAACATCAACTCTCCTTTCGGCCACTCTTTCCTCTCTTTTTTTCCACACTCTCCGATTCCTTCTCTTTAAAAATAAACTGAAGCATATTTGATTAGTAACTTCATTTTTGAAATCCTTCATGTTCTATAAATTGCTCATAAATCTATTTCAAGAGTATTCCATGAAAAATTTTCAAAAGATCTTCTGAATAAGCATCTAACTGCAATTATTCAAAGAATTCAAAAACCCTTCATTACTAGAGGATTCAATTATATTCGCGATGCAATACGACCATCTCCTCAAACTGTTACAATGAATTCAACAATTTTATCGTCTTAATTCTGCTAGAAGCGAATGCACTAAACTTACTTCTTAATAAACACATTTATGTAATTTCTATCCCTACCATAGCAATGTGAAACGCTCGAGTATCGCTTAGAAAAACGCGCCAAACAAAGAGACGAACAGTGAAATGAGAGACGAGCTGAAAGGAAGACTGAAAAGAAAAAACAAGCCAGTGAAAATTAAACATCATTGCACCTTCCGTGAACCTGAAAAGCGTAATTTCTCCAAACGGTTCTGTAAATGACGATTCGTTTCTTTTGCCTCATCCAATGCATTCTCTTTCTCACGTAACTGAAAAAAAAATTCACATTGAGCAACAATCGGAAATACTGATATTAATTTAAATTCATGAACAAACGAATAAAATAAAATAGTGTAATTAAAATTGAAAACATCGAATTCAATAAAAAATAATTTCTATTAAATGTTGGTCGTAAATTCCGTTTCGGCGCATTTGTTTGGGAAATGATGTTCGATCTTGTTGTAAAAGGAAATGGATTAAAAAGGGCAAAGGACAGACTTTACGATGTCATTTGCTCGCATTTGCACTCAATCTCTGATGATAATGAGCTTTTTTGTTCGCTTCTTCTTTCCTCTTGAACCCTCCTTAATTCTTCGTTGTTTTTGAGACCGTCACAATGGAAAATGATGCAGAAAGCGACTAAGAATGATCAACAATGACAGTGGTAATACTAATACTGTGCTCAAAGCTCCACTGTTCCACATTAGCATTTCGTCCATCGACTCCTCTTTCATACAATTATCAACCACCTCTCTATATTTACTCTTTTATACTTCTGTAATAAATCTCAAAGCTTTTTGCACTGAAAGAATATAGTAAAATTGAGGATAGAACATAGCGTAAATGAACGCACGTCTTTCTTTAGTTGGCGATTCTGTGATTTGAGTTCAGTGAGTTCCTTTTCGGCTTGTTCGGCACTCGCCTTGAACCTTTTCAATTGACCCTCAATTCGGATTAGCTGCAATTCACTTCATTCAACACATTCCTCCATCTCATTTCTCATATTGTTCTATCGAACCATTTTCGCAATCGCAAACCCTTTAGCCTCTCATACTCTATAGAGTAACATCTACTTACTGAGAGTATATATGAGGAAACCTTTTTCCGAATAGATGAAGAAAAGAACAAGTAAGGATGAGTATCAATTCGAGAGTTCCGAATTAAATAGGTGAGAAGTAAAAATATTAGTGTTTGCATAAAGAAAGAAAAACAGAAGTCAATGAAGAAAATAAATGAAAAAATTACCCCAAAATGCAAACCTTTCGATTTGCGTAAAGCTTCACCAAAAAGTGATCAAAATTTCGACCTAAGTTTACTTCCCAAAATATCGGCCATAAACTAATAATAGTAGCTAAATATTTCATCGAAAATTGAGGAAATGAAATATAACCACAGTTGACAAAAATAAAAAACCATTCTCAAAAACTCCAACCAAGTTCAAAGCGTGAACCGCGCCACTACCACATCAGATAAAATCCCCAATATTACAAATCCTTCGATCCCATCGAAAGGGTCTTACTCCATTTAGAGTTGCTTTGCCTTCATGATTTTTGCAAGTAGCAATTAGAATGTACAACATTCCAAGGATGCAAAGGCAAGTCATTTCTTCAAGTCTAATCTTATGATCACTGAGGCCTGAAACTACGTTATCGGTCTTTTCAACTATACACGAGGAAGTACTAATCGAAGAGGGTGGCACAGGAACTCTTACCCAAATTTTTACAATATGCGTCTACTTTTTTGAAAACCATCATAAATATCGCGTAGATCTTTAAGCATATCATTTCACAGCATCACGCATCCAAAGATTCAAGCAACCGTTTTTGAATCTCAAGGATGTGAAGTGTTTCTTAACCGTACTTGTAAAACTGTCGCCTCCAACTGCTGCATAAGCGTAAACACCACCTAACATTCACATAAAATCCTTCAAAATTTCGAGTTCTTTAGAATCCTAGGGTTCCTGTTCGGAGCTACAGTGAGTGCCCAACGCCCAATACTACATAGAACGCCCAATACACGGTGACCATTCATCAAGAACTCGCATACGTACCACCGATCAGTCGATACTACCCACCTCATGCACATCCACACCAAAACTTCAATCGCAAACCTACTATTCGAACGGCATTCTAGGGACTCTAAAACGCCTCAGATAACACTTCCCACAAAGTTCATTTTGTTTTTTTTTTCCCCACAAAGTAGTGAGTTCCTCCTAAATATAACAACCCATAATGCTAAGTACATAAACAGTAAGTCGGTCGAAATCAAAAGTGAGTTAATTCCCTCATTCTTTCAGGTCGTGAATATTGCCCCTCTTGAAGCGATACTTCAACAAACAGGAACAATGAGATGCAAACATTCGAATAAGTCTCCGAGTTCCCTAAGTGGGGAATAAGAATCCATCCCGCTCGAATGGAGGAGTAAGCATATGACAGGTCGAACGAATTCAGACAAGCGCAAAGCTTACGTTTCCTTGATAGTTTGTATTTTCGCGTTCAGATTCCTGCAGTTTAAACTTGATTTCGGCAAGCTGCTTCGCTGCATCCTCTGAAAATGAAAAAATAAATAGAGCCTGGCGTGTTGTCAATAAAGCTGGACCAAACAACACAATAACTGACAATAAAATATTACAGACGTAACACTTTCATTAACGAAAAGCGGTAACTTTTCTGCTGCCACCGATGTGGGCTCATTTATCGACGACCTTTGTCCAGCTCACTACGAGTATAAAAATCGTTTCTTTAGTGCACAATATTCCACATGTACCAAATCTATGTGATGCATAATCTGCGAAAACTTTTTGCTAGAATTCCAACTGTTTGCTAGAATAGGAACATTCTTGAAGTTTCGGAAAGAGAAGACACTCAACACAACCTGTGCAATATGCGTCCTTTCATGCACAAAGCATCGCTAGATAGAAGAATTCTATACAACTGGACAACAAAAGTTTAGCCACATTCCTCCAGTACAGTATACTTACGTAAATATACAGCAACAGATAACATTCATTCCCATTTTTTCTCACAAGGCGCATTGAAACTTGGGAAAAAAAACAGAGAAAGGAAGGCATTGAAACAAACGGAAGGAAACAGCACCGTCAACCATGCATTTTGGTGCGACGCAATGTACTCAAAAAAAGGAGAAGGCTGCTAACCTGCTTATATATTTGGCATGGCTACAACGCCATTCACCATAAACTGGTGGAACGACTAATTTCTTCAATTTACCATAGGGAACAGGATGATGTCGCATCTACTGGAATTCGCTTAGAAAGGTCAGGCGCTTAACGGACTTTACTGGCCACGTAACTTCGCCTAGAAATCAACTCAGCCTCTATGCAAGCACCACTTGAACACACGCAAAAAAAGGTTCAAAATTTGTGCCTCTCGGAATGCGATGATGAACTGATGGACAATGTCCACTAATCGAAATGTAAAAGGTAAGCAATATTCGGCTTCGTTTAAAGAAACACGTCTACTTTCCCAAGAGATTTCGCGAGGTCTCATTAGGGCATCTTTTCCTGCCGAAATGAAAGTGCTGCGCTCAGACATTGAATTAGAACGTCAAACATCGGTTAAACTAGCAAGTGAAGAAGCGTGCCAAGGGATCCGTCATAACATGTGCTTCTACTGACCCCTCTCTTGACAACACTTTCAAAGGTTATGGTAGTATGTGAAATAATAATGTCATGCTTAAATTTATTCGGCTGTTTTCGAAGACTCTCTACAGAAGACTCGTATTTTCTAGGGGAAGGTGGGGAGGGGAGGAGGGAAGGGATCCAAAATGCATGCAAAACTTTTCGCTAAATCCTATTTCTAAACAACACACAAACACATAACACAAGTAGGCATGCAGGTAAAATAAAAGTACGGTCAGGTAGCACAACGAGTAGAACCTACTGCGTTGCGTCTTGATCCCTGTTTAAGGAAAAAAGATCCGTTAGTGAGGTTATGCTGCTATTATTTAAGAGCATTATTAGTAAGTATAACATATATACTATTCAAATAACAACCCTATCCTATGAATGAATAAATAGGATAGTAGGGGAATCTACTTGTTATTAAATATATGCTGCTTTTTTCGCATGACATATCCAACACTGACAACCGCCTCGCATTCATATTTAAATTCCACCTTCCCAGCATTGTCAGTATAACCACCATGAAACTAATATATTATGAAATCGGAGGATACAATTCATAGATGTTATATTCAGCAAGTTATACAATATTCTCAACCAGCACTTCTCATATGTTAAAACTGACAAATTTTAATCATCGGATAATGCGTTATGAATTCTTCACTACTAATAGACAGAAGAAAAGTGCTTGTTGACAACTTTTTTGAACGCCTTTTATGGTCCATTATGCGGCAATAAAATAACACAACAACGAAGTGAGAGGCTGTGATCTCCATTACGAATTCTTTTTAAAGCGCAAGCACATAAACACGAGTTAACGTTGAAAAACATAAAACAGTACCGGCATCAAATGTAGCCACAAGCACTCTTCAATGTGGTAATGCAGTACGAATGGGAAATCAACGCAAAATATTCATACTGTGCTGTATAGAATGCCGTTCTCAAAGATTATTTGAACTCTTTTGTTCCTTTTTACTTCCCATAAAACATGATAAGAACCAGCAAGTCAAACTGGAATGCAAAAGCAATTTTTTCTACCAACACTACCTATAACTATGCAAGCATCTTTGTTTATTGCTATCCCTGAACCGTTAGATCAACTAAACATATACCACACAATCTCGAACAGAGTCTTCGCTCTGCATGATCTCTCCTTCGAAGAAACGATATTGAAACGACGAAAAACTTGAAGCTTTTGTATAACCGAGCTGTACCTAACAGCTAACAGCGACAAGAAGTCGAGATAAAGCAATTCCCATCGAAGATTGATTCTTATCTTGGATTACACTCAGGAAAATACAGATATGTGAACAAGAAAGGGAAACCACGAAGGAAACGAACTCTGAAGATCATCGTTAAGTGATCCGTTATGAGTGGATGCTAGATGCTCGCTTCGGGCTGTCCTACGAGCATATAACGACTGTTCAGCTTCCTCTACTTGTTGTCGCATCTTCTTGTTCTAAAAACAACATGATTCACATCGTCAACTTCATCATTAACACTGGCTTCCATCCACTCGTATCCCTTTCAACATCTAATACCGTAACTTTTAATTGTCTTTCCATTCACAATTCTGTCTACTATACAAAACACGAACATATGGTTCAACGCTGAATCTTAACATCAACTACATTTCTGAATGGTGCCCATAATGAATAAATACGATGTTTATGTAAATGTTTATGTAAATAGCTACTGAGTTATTTACCTTTTAGAAGGCACTTAACAACGAAAAAGTACTGCCTCAGAGGTCAAAAAACGTGCTGGGAATGGGGAGAGCATCGCACCGAAATCGACAACTTTAAAAGAACCCACAAATTTTTGTTATATCAGAGGTTTCATTCGCTCTGCAGCCTTGCCCACTCATTTCGCGCTTTCTCTCGTCAAAGTCTGCTCCAAAGCACAAGAAAACAATTCGAAGAGTATTCGCTATTCGATACTCAATATTCGAAGAGATCGCATTCCTTCGATTAAGGATAAAACTAGACAAAAAATCTCACATACACACCTTCACCACTGCCTACCAGTTGCTACTCTCGTGTCTGCTTCCCTATTCCAATTGAAAACGAATGAGACGAGGGCCTGAACCTGACAAGTGCCGTAATCGTGTAAATCACTATGCACGTGTATAAACAAACACAGAGACAGACACAGACAGATACGGACGAAGAAGCAAATGTTCAAGGGAATGCATGAAGAAAACTTGGAGTTATTGACGAAAAGCACTAGAATCTACCATATCGACGAGTTTCTTAACTTTTTCATCGAGAGTCGATGAACCAGGAATCATTTTCTCGACTAGTGATATAGTCTGTTGAGAAAACACCAACGCTGCAGGCTTCCTGCAATGATATTTGTAAAGCAAAGGAAAAGAAACAAAAAGACGATTGCTCTCCATGACAGTCACTTCCATAAAATAAGCGTTTCTTTTTGCCGCTCAGAAAAAAGTCAATAGAATAAGCGCTTTATTGTAGGGTCAACGGATCATACAAAGAGTTTCAAATTTGAATAATAACTAAGGATATTATTTATTAACTAAGATTCTCAAATTCACGGAATGTTCTCGTCTATTATGGAATACACACATTACAACGTAAGAAAAAACAGTAGAGAGAAAATCAATTCATCTACAGTTGGCATATTGATGTTAAATTAACTACATGTCCCTTCAATCGCAGCAGACGATGCATTTTGCAAGCGATTATCAGTGAAAGCGCTAGCAACTTTGCTCGATGCAAATATCATCGGTGCATAATTAATACAAATTATAAATCAACGGTCATTCAGGGTCGAAATTCAAGAATCAAACAACACCCCTCAGATGAACACAATTTCATTTAATCGTCCTATGCACCATGAATTTTTCCCAAATGGATGAATAAAAATACAGAAAAGCGCCATTTGAATTCTCAATGCGAAACAATAACAAACAAAATGGTGAACATCCAACTGCTCTAATGAATGCACAATGGATGTTTAGAGGATTTGAATGATCACATTAATAAGCGAGTTTTTTAAGAAGCTGCAATAAGGAAAGGAAAAGATTAAGCGATGTTCAAGTTTTGGTGTAAAACGGGACTACCATTCTTTACAACGACTGCACTCATTTTCCTCAGGAAAGTGCTCACTTTTCAATAATCCTGTAGCAAGTACATGACTGCGGAAACTTGAGATCTCTGTGTGTGAATATGTGCACATATTCTGTACTTATTTAAGTTTAGATGTCTATATTTATGTAAATGTCAGTAAACGAAATTTTATGCGTGCAATCTGTAACGTGGGATACTCAATATAAGCACAACAATTTTTGCCAAAGACCTTCGGCGACCACGTCTGAGAGTGTCATAAAAAGAAAAATGCAAATTCGCCTCGAGACCATCCAAGTCCAGCTCAAAGACGACTTTTTTGATTTCGACCTCATAAGCGGCCAGTTTCTCATGAAAACCGATTACTGGGTGCTCAGCCATGTTTTGTTGAATACTTGTACAGGCAGTTAATCAAACTAGTCGTCCTGCAGACACACATCGTGTTAGATGGTGCACCAATGTAAGTTCCCTTCATTTTAATTAAATCTCAATAAATGAGCAGCTACGTTAGGAAAGCTGGCGCGAAATGTGCTTTGCTACTCTTTCGCTGAAACGATGGATCGCATTCATACTACCAATGATCACAAATCTTCATCTCATACTGTGAAAGCGATTGCTTAGGCAAATCCTCAATGAAAAGTTCGTTACTGCTTACATTCAAGTGAATGCATCACAAAAATCAGATTCATAAATTTCGTACTACCTTTAGATTCCTCTGTTACTATAAGATTAGGCTAAATGAATAAAAAAGTAATTTGTGGCACAAATTACATCTACCGAATCTCCATGGATCCAAGATCAGCGATGCCCGTACAAACACTATTAGATAAATGGAAAGACACGCAAAGGCATACATGCAAACGTCCATATACACAGACATACACCGTTCCCGTCAAACACACAAAAGTGATGACCTCACAACGCGAGTTTGCAACGAATAACGACCTTAACCTCAACATATACCAACTGGATTATCTTTAACTATGAGTTAACGATTTATGAATATATAAGACAGTAAAAGA
Source organism: Baylisascaris procyonis (assembly GCA_037389465.1). Taxonomy (NCBI): domain Eukaryota; kingdom Metazoa; phylum Nematoda; class Chromadorea; order Rhabditida; family Ascarididae; genus Baylisascaris; species Baylisascaris procyonis. The sequence goes on along the minus strand of JAZARR010000154.1, from coordinate 583,010 downwards.
ATATGACATGCTCGCGTAACAAGCTCACATAGGTGGAGCGCCGTCTGTTGATGGGGCTGCAGAATCGTCGACCTGCTGTTCGACAAGTACAAGACCGTTATCCTGAAATTTTAAAAGTATTCAACAATCTCAACTCACTCAAAAAATGCCGAATAAAGGCAAAGGCTTATAACAGTTATCCCATAATCCAACCTCAAACAATGAAAAAATTCTTTTTCCTCACTATGACTGTTAACATTTAAGAAAACATTACAGATAAATGTCATTGCATAGGAAATAGTGAAATCTGACGCCCAATTTTCAAAAATTGATTTTCATTTCATCTAAGGATTTGCCATCAGGATTTGACTGCTAATTTCACAAAACCAATAAACAGACTCGATCAGTGAGATGCTATTGATGTATTATTTATGAGGAATTACGTACAAATGTTTCTTTGCACCTTTGCACCATACTTATATTCGCATAGATGGCATGTGAAAGAGTAATGGCGGCTTCTAGAATCTAGTGCGAGTGCTTATGAAAGCAGTAGGTCAGTGCATGTAATGTTAGAATAGACTAGCCCTACTTTAAATGGCTGCAGACTGGATAAGTTGATAGAAAATATATATGGGAGAAAATTTCAGCTGAGAATGGCTATAATCGCTCCATTCAAGTTGTGCGACAAAACCGAAGGTAATAGTGATGCTCTGGGATACACTTTCGATGATACGTGAATTGGTCTATACCTAGTTGCATGGGAGCTATTACAACTTCTTGTCTACGTAGAATACAGATGCTGCCTTACTTTGTTAGCAGAAGGACTCTTAAAGGTTTATTGATTTCCCTTGCAGGTTTGAATACTTGAAAATTTTTCTTTACTACTAATGTTCCTGGAACAGTACTATTCTGCAGATGAAATAGTAAAATATAATCGTGCTTACGACAATAGCGTCGGGATTTCATTTCGAAGTCTCGGCATTCGTTAATCTGATGGTTTTTTATATTCCCCTCCTGGGATTTTCTAGCCAGAAGGTGGATGAAAATAGATAAAAGGGTGATTTGCTTGCTGGAAATGCATCACAATTTGGCTCATTTCCGGCAAACGAGCTGATCTGTAAAGAACTTCCAATTCCTTTCATCGTGGAGTCAGTTCTACGGGCACTTGCATTTTAGGATTCATTTATAGAATGTTGTACTCTTCTGTTCAGAGCACCACACCAACTGAATCTTGCAAAGAAAGGTGCGAGCTAGAATCCGCCAGTTACCTTTTCACATGCCATGTATGCAAATATAAGTATGCAAAAGAACCTTAAATAGACCTTCCTGAGGTGCAGATATATGAAGTCGAAACGCTCTTTTCTAAGTACTCAATCATAAAAAGCAAAGATGATATAAAACAGAATATAACGAACCTGTATCAACTGATCCCGTTGCGCAATCTCGGCACGCAATGAAGCCTGTTGGGCATTCAATCCCTCAATCGTTCGCTTTAGCAATTTCACTTCCTTAAAGAAACCTAATTTAAAAATTAAAGTCGTCACAAAAACCAATTACTAAAAAGTAAGAACCAAACCAGTGATACCATACGTAAAAGATTCCAATCTTCAAACAACTCTCTACTAATCGATAAGTTTGTTTAGAAATCCCGAATAAATACACTTCAACTCGTGACAGTGAAAGAAATATTGATAATGTTTGTCTTAAAAAATTCAATTGCACTTTCATTCCCCTCTTCTCCTATATAAGGACGTTTATTCATATTTTTGAATAACTTCTATAAAACATTGATCCTTGGAGAAACAAAATGGAAAGTTTTTAATATTTTCGCACAAGAATGCAATCAAAAAAGGCTTGGGATACGTTGCGAATTGCTGGACGTTACTTAAGCGGATAGAGCACATCTATTTTCCCGATCTTACTGGAGTTCGATAGAGTATAAAGGCATGATTGAGAGGGATCCTTAAACCAATTTCCTAGCTTTTTATAGGTCGAAGACTAGGATGGAGATGTAAGGGTAGCCATCGTGGAATTAATAATCGTAGAATATTACATCAACACTCCGCTGTAATATAATCCTGCAATAATCGGGCAAAATGTCAGAGTTCAGCATACACTGGTCAAATCTCGCGTTTCTCTAGAAGACAGTGTAAGGAGTTGCTCCTTTTCTTCCATTTCATCTTTCAATAAATCAATCTCATAGAGCAAAGCCGATTTCTCGTTATCGAGCTGCGAATACAGAAACATCGCCCGATGAAATTTGTCCTCCAATTCGGTAACTTTCTCCTGAAATTTCTAATATTCCGATAATGATCAAATAACCACTAAACGGTATCTCAATTCTGTTTTATTAAAAAAAGCAGCAAAACAAGTGAAACGTCTGCCTTTACGATTCTCAATGACTTCTTTCCCCTCCCTCAATCACTTTAGACAAGCATTGCAAATTATCGCCATATTATCCAAACGGCGCTTATGAACAGTTTTCCTTCGACAGATGCGCACTTGCGAACAAAAAGCACAGGAAGCCATTAAAGTGAATTATAAAGGAAAATAAAGTGCACATTTGTGCATCTTAATGGGAAAAAAGCTAGCAGTCATCTGGCGCGTCCTCAAACTGCGGATGGGGGAATGACCGTTAGTACGACGCTTAGTTACGAATATATTGAATAAGCAACCGCGGACAACTAGCGACGAAATCCAACAAGGTATGGCTGGGGGTTGGCGGTGGCACGTCACCATATAAAAAAATGTCACAATACCCAAAGACGGTTTCATGTCACGGCGAACACAATCCAACTCGAAACCAGCTTGTAGATTTAAAAAAAAAACATCATTAACAGGTCTACAGCTGGCTATTTCTTTAAAAACTTTCTCTAACTTTGCAGCTACCTGTTTTCACGGCGTCACTCGAGTGCAATCTTCCAACATTATGGAATCGCCATAAAGAAAGTATACGGAACAAATAATATCACGTGTAATTTAGCTTACTACATCAATAAAAAAAAGCTTAGATTAGAAAGAAAAAATTTTTCTGAATTAGTCTAAAAGACAAAAAACTATAATGAAAAAAAAAGTTCCGACATATAGTCATACCAAATATCAGCAAAAATAAATAGAAATCAGGTTAAAGTAGTAAAGTGCACTGAAAACATAAACGATTTGAGATCATACTTCAACACATTCAGGCAATTAATATTATTTCATTAATGAATTTCTGAGAATAGCAAATCAAATGAAAATAAACGGCTACCTTGAGCGCAACCCTCTCGAGATCCATCGAATCGGCAGAATCCTTCGTCGATAGACTTTTTGAAGTTGAAGCGGTTGCCTCCTTCTAAACTACTTAACACACGTGCAAATGCTGTTAATTCATACATAACCGCAAAATAAGATATTAAAATGCGATTGAATAAGACTGATGGGATGAGCAGAAAAGAGGCTCGAAGAGATAAATGAAAAAAACAGTGGATTCGGAGAATAGAGGAAACAGAAAAGAATAAGCGCGATTGAGATATTCATGTAGGAAGTAGATATTAAATATGAAGAGCAAAATCAAATTAGTCTTCTTCCTTACTTTTAGTGATGTCAGAATTTTTTACAGGCATCGTCGCGAATGTCGAGTCACCCTTAAAATTAACAAAGAAATATAGCTTAAATTTCAGGAACTTGTTGATGTATCCCAGCCGATCCAATAATAACTTCCGCGTGGTATTGGTCTCTGAATATTGTGGTGGTCTGGTAGAAGGACGATCCAGTGTGTACAAAACGGTGAGTTCGCTAAGGGTAGGCTGATATATGCGCCAAAGACACATAATGAAAGCATGTAACGCTTCGATGAAATGTCCCTGCGATCGACGCTACGTCTCATGGCGCAAATGGCGTAGCATTCTATCAAACAGTGAAAACATGGCGCACGAACGTTTGGGCAAAAATATCAATGCATAAATAGGAAAATAAATCAAGCTCCCTTATTATCATGGCAAGCAATACTAATCGCAAGAGGATCGGCACAGAGTTTAATCTTAGCCATCGAGACGGTTTTGGCACCATTCCACAATAATTCCCACCTATCGCCTCGGCGATTTTAGTCAGATCAATGCCAACTTTCACTATTAAGTGTTTTTGACGAAAGAGATGCCGATAATAGTGTTCTTTTCAATTCCATATAACCACTACGTTCCATAATTGAATCGCCGATGCTCTCACTCTTGCAAACTGCTGGCAGTATGAAGACTCTATGAGAAGGAAATGAACCGACTTCACTAGGTAGGCGGAGGTAAAGGATTTAAGAATTGAAAGAAACACTTTTGGAATTTCTGTGATTAAAAATATACACTGGAGGAGTTTAGTTGTGATGAGTAGACTTTTAAAATTTTCGGATTTCATCCCGACGATTGGGATTTCCCGAATATACTAAAACCCATCGAGATTTTATGACCTCTTTGATTGCTTCAAAAAAGAATCACAAAAATAAAAAAGAAATGCTCCAAAGCAAATTTACTAAAGAGATCGCAAAATGTTCCACGGGTCGGCTACCATATTTTCATCAATTTATCAGCGAAATCGATGAAAATAAATGCCTTAAAATTCACTCATCCAAAAAATTTAAAAAAAAAAAATTCTATTTATCCGCGAGATTATAAGACTTTCAAGTGAAACCAATAGAGTTGTTGAACAAAGTTGCGCTTTATTTAAGAAAGAATCGTAATATATTTGAAGCTCGATAATTTAATGTGGGCATCACTCACGAATCACTTGATGAACTTAAATGATTCCATGCAGTTAAAGATTTCCACAATTATTAAAACGGGTAAAGGTCACACTATAAACACAATCCACTCAATGACCATCACAAAGTAAGGTAAAAGAGGAAGATTTTTGTTTTAAAATGTATCAAAGACCGTAATCAGAGGATAATACATAATTGGTTAGTGGCACACATCATTTCAAAACGATATCAAACGAAAATGGATTGAGTTCAAATGTATTTGAGTAGACAATGATCACTTACAGCGTTTCCCTCGGCTGATGTGTAATTGCTTGCTGCATCTGCCTATAAAATAAGAAATTCATTCACGAGCAATAAAAAAAGAAAAGAATAAAACATTTATAAACCTATATAATTTATTACTTTATACTAAACTTCAGTGGATAAAATTTCCGTCGATGTCTTTCTGAAGTTTTTAAAGTACGACTGAAATATAATGGAGGAAAATATTATGATTTTAAATTAGCACAGGAAATGTGCCAATCGCAAATCACCCAATTAGGATGCGCAGTGGATGTTTCCAAGTTCCACGCCATTCACAATTGTGATGATCATTGGCAATATCATAGAATGAGCTCAGTTTATTTCAATTGCTCATTGGACGATAGCCAATATAGAAATGACTGCACTTCAATGCTATTCAAATAATACTGCGAATGCACTAAAGATGCATAAAAGAGAACATTTGGAAGAAGATATGTGCAAAGCAGATCACCTCTCTGTATTGTCGTTCGAGTTGCTCAAGTCGAATTTGCCTCGCCTCCTCTCTTGCTTGCCGTTTACGCGTCATCCTCTCCTCAGCCTAAATCATTCACAATATTCCCGTCGCTCATTGCAATAACGGAAACGATGAATAATCGATCCATAACGATACCTATTGTTATTGTGATTGTAGCTTAGCTGTGATTAGCCAGCTTTTTGAATCATTCCTCAATATCCCCTCGGTTTGTAACTTATTGTGATTTGCGTAAAAATTATTATATCTATATTCCCCATATCTACAGTCTCCTTACCGTATTATTACAGAATTTAACCCCACTACACTTCTTGCTGCTGATAGCTCAAGGCCTATGTTTTGCTTTATGAAACAGACACTTGCCATAATAAGGTCAGAATTCGCATGTGCTTATAGTGAAACAGAAAAGATGTCTAATAAACTATTTGCAAACTAAGTTTCAAAATCTGTAAAAAAGCATTGAAAGATGGAGTCGAATGCGATGAATGGAGCGATATTGAGATGAGATAAAAAAAAATATGTATATATATATATAAAGAAGAGCTAAATGGGCCATCTTACAATCCACTTTGCTTCACATGTAGGCAATTACGTCGATGTTACCCGACCAAACCAATCTGAATTTACCCGTTTGCTTCCCGACGAATTGCTTTTAATGTACGTAGGACACGGGAAATAGTATAATAATCCGTCATAGCGCTTATGATTTATCCGAGCGCTTATGTGCTATTCAGAAAAGCGCTTCTGCTTTAACTACAAAACGCATGCCCTCCCCCATCATCAATAAATGGTCAGAAATATTAATGCAAATCTGATTATAACAGTAAACCGTGATTATAGTTCAAGTGACATAGGAGGCTTTTCATAAATCATATATACTCCTCAAACATTGTTTCCACAGCTTTTATCCTAACGTTGCAAACGTCCATGATTCTATGACTCTTTAGGTGAAGCTTCAATTGGTTTAATTCTATTCTTAAAACTTTCCCAAAAACCAGAAAATGGTAAGGAAAATCCAGGAAAACAACCAGAAGGTCAATCATATTTGTTGAACGTAGAAAGACTTACATCACGAGAGATGCGGTCCAGTACTTGTTCCTCGGCGGTGTGTCTACTGACCGCACGTCGCCGACCACCCGTGTAACTGCTCATTGCCTTATATCGCCTTACCGATTAAGGATCGATCACGCGTTATACACTACAAAACAATCGATAAAACATTTTTAATATGATCTGCTGGGAAGTATTTGCCAACGTATATTAATCCATCAGGAGATCACATTACTCCATCAGATACGGATCATCCCCTATGTGGCCTATGTGCTTCTAACGACCCCTCCCCTCCCCCTCCCCAACTCCTCATGAACAGAGGAGGTTATTATAGCCGTAAATCGTCATTTATAGACGACCATAACGTTGGCACTATACCTAAATAAATGAAACCAAAGAAGAAGGAAGATTCCCATACTTGAAGGGAAGTAAAAAATTAATGATAGGAACGTACGGCGATGTAGTGTGACAATCAAACTTTTAGTTAAATCTTGTGAAACAATCCCACATAAAAAGTTTGCAAATCACGTAATTTGATGACTTCAATTCGTTGGAATCATTTTTGAAATTTCCCCTCCCATATTTGAAGAAAAAATTATTGCTGAAATATGTTACGATTCTATTCGTCATATATCGATTTTTAGTGTACTTCTCATCGTTTTCCAAAGGAAAGAAAAATACAATCAAAAAATATATGAGATGTTGGAACTTCTTAGGGAAAAAACTTCCAACATCGGTGAGCTTAATTAATTTTCGTTACACCTTAAAAAATTCAAAATATTTCAACCTGCATAAAGGTTAATAATTAGGAGTTATAAGAGATTTTAATATCCACTCGCCTATAATCATAGTTAACGTTTGATGTAATAATCTTCCGTTCGATGTATTACTGCAAAAGAACAGCTGACTTGTCATCCCACAACATTTCACATATAAACGAACACAATTATAAAACTCTAAGAAGCAAATTTTAGATCAGACAACAGAAATATTAGGCAATTAAACATTCATTTTACTCTTTAAAGAATCAAAACTAGCCCGCCAAGAGAAAAAACCATCCAACATCGTGAAGGGCAAAAACCAATCTATTAACACCAACGATCCCCCACTGCAGATCTGAGAATGCAGCACTCAACAAACATAGTGTATTACAGCGACATTAGCGATTACAGCATCAACGCACAAACTCAGCGTTAAATCATGCTGCCAATGATTGGTAGCTAACAAAGGGATCATTCGAAGGTCAATGGTGCTGTCAGGATTTCGCACAGGAAGAGGTGGGGAGAGAGGGGAAGATCGGTTATTATGTGAGAAAAGTGAAAACTTCAGTAAAAGCAAAGAAAATTTTATCGTGAAATTTTGAATTAATTTAGAGTAAAAATAAATAGTTTGTATTTCCTTGGTGAAAAGAGTTGGTCCTTAGAGGAATTCGAGAAATTTCTTCTACATCAAGTTTAAGGGCACAAAAGAGAAAAGGATAAAACATATTTTCTTAGCTATTGACGAAGGAAAACGACAAACCATCATCAAACTTTGCTTAGGACCCCACAACATATGCCATTTTTCCCGTTTTATGAACCCATGTCTTAGTGAGAGGAAGGCTTACGGACGTTTATTCGAGAAGAAAAGGGGGAAGGGCTTGTATGGTAGAAAGTTGATAGGAATATGTGGAGAGGAGGGAGGTGGAACTCTGTTTGGATGAATTTCTAGTTATTCGTTGCGAACATCCTTTGCATTTCAACTTTTATCGGCGATTTTGCTAAGTTAGTATGTGAAAACATTAAACGGTGGATTCAGTTTATAGCGATTCGATGTGCACACTTTATTCATGGTCTTTATCGTTTAATACTTTCATAAAACGAAAATATATTTGATAGAGAGAGGGGTTATAAATCGAGAAGTACGATAAGTATTTGATTGCAAATTGGCGTCCCATTAAATTCTCATCGCAAATGATAAAAATATTTTATGAATATTACATTAACTGCAAACTTTTGCTCCCAATAACGTTGCACTATTCGAGAACATTGCACATTGAAGTTTATTGCAACTTTCAGTTGGATTTATTCACCCACAGCAAGTTCATTTCACAGCATATATATATATATATATATATATATATATATATATATATATATATATATATATATATATATATATATATATATATATATATATATATATATATATATATATATATATATAATTGCATTCGCATAGCACTTTATGAATCAGCTCAATTTTATTGCCTTTTAGTGCACATATGGCCGAGATAGTGCCGAAACGTCGATACGATTGTCTAAATCGAAGGGAATTTCCATCATAGTCATGGAGTGGGCATCGATCCTAAAGAGCAGTGCTATATCGCTTGGCACATCTGTTCATGATCACTACAGTTTTATATGAATTCGAAGCCATCGAGATTTGATCGTTGATGGGACACATTTCTCACACAAAAGCTTTTCTTCTTGAAGCATAAAAATTCATTGCAACAGTGCGTTGAAAGATCAGACTACGGTGGCGCTGTTTCTTCACCTTCTTGTCGGCGAGGAAAGCAAATCTTGGTGGCGCTATTGGTAATGGATATGTCGAATGCGATGTTTGTCTAAAAGCAAGTCACGAAAACGATAGGAAAGGAGAGAAGGTTGGATGAGGTGCTTTTTAACCTACTTAGGGATTCGGACTCAGAAGTGCTGCGATCGTAGCCAAATTTTACCATCGGAGCTTTCGAACACGAGGAAAATGAAAATTTCGCCTTACGGAACTAGGTCATCGGAAGGCGAGATACTTTCACGTAGCAGCACTGTTTCCTCCGTTCGGCTTCAAATTTCAGAGATGGGAGTCTTCAAATGTGCAAAGGCAGATGTTTCCCATAAAAATTTATAATTTCTGCTTCCATAAGTGATTTTCATGACCTCAAAACCCATTTCCGATATCACTTTAGTATTTTACGCACGTTGAACTATTCTGCAAATAAAAAAACTCGTTTTATCTGCATAAAAATTGAAAAATATTCTTCACGCAACGATTTTTAGGTCCTTGGCAAAAAATAAATTTGTTGGCTAACCTCTTTGCTTGTACTTATTGGATTCTCTCGCTGAATTTTGTCTGCTCACCTCTTCAAAAGTGCTTATTTAAACAAGTTTACTTATTTACCTAAGCATACTTTTTTCAAGCCTATTTGATTACGTTCAAATCTCTTTCTTATATTCTTCTGTTCTGTTGAAATTTCAATGTTACATATGTGGTGATGTGGTGTCTGAAAGCCTATGTATGCATGCGAGCATGTCTGTGTGTCTGTCTGCCTGTCGGTTAATTCTTATATCGATGAAATTTAATGGGTTCAGAGGTTTTGGGTTGTCCTTATAAATGCAGTTCCTCAATGATTAATCGCTTTCTGTACAAGTTACCAACAACAAAATTTCCGTCAATTACAAACAGTCAATTACGGCTCCACAACAAATTTCCAGCGGAGTATTGTGTGAGTGACTGATCGAGGCTCAGACAAAACTATACAATGCAGTGCATCATCTTTTTTGCATATCGAAGCAATTTGTTCATTTATAGGTTATAGATGTGAAAAAGCACATATTGTGCCAGCCTTTGAGGCGTGCATTTCTGTTTGTTTGAAAGAAAGTTCACTAAGGTTAAGGAAACAATAACAATCTCGGACTTAGAGCGGGCTTTTCTCATCGTGGATGACCCGTTGGAAAGTATGGACAATACTATCTGATCAAAAATCCTCTAATTCTCTGAGAAGAAACTTGACTAGAGATAAGTACATTTCTGTTTTTTGCTCATTTCTTTAATAGTTTTGGTCATTTAACAAACCTCATTCACTTATTTTTTTATACGTATAATTTCTAAAATTTGGGCTGATTTTTGAAATGCTTCAATTTGAAAGTGAAATTGCATTGAAATTTGTTAATTTTGAATGAGGATAATTGAATAACTGAATAATTGAATAATAATTGAATAATAATAATAACAATAATAATAATAATAATAATAATAATAATAATAACAATAATAATAATAATAATAATAATAATTAATAATAATAATAATAATAATAATAATAATAATAATAATAATAATAATAATAATAATAATAATAATAATAATAATAATAATTAATAATAATAATAATAATAATAATAATAATAATAATAATAATAATAATAATAATAATAATAATAATAATAATAATAATAATAATAATAATTGAATAACTGAAATTAAAACTAATTTGAAATTGCTCAATTGATAATGAAATAATTCTTCCCTTAAAAAACCAATTTTTTCAAGTCCATAGAATTTAAATAAATGCACAAGCATGCCAAAGGATTAGAAACAATATGCAATTTGCATTTCGCTCAAATGACCGACCACTTTCATAAATTACAAACGAAAAAATAGAAAGTGTAAAATAATTCACATCATAAATGGTCCGATCAGCTGCACAAATTTTTCAAGAAAATATTCGCTATTCTCTGTTTCAATCGGATTAAAATGAAAACCAGACTAGTGCAAAATATATGCGAATTTCTTTGCACTTTTAAGCATTTATAACTTTCTTCGAAGTCGATAGATTTGCATGAAATGTGGTATAGGAGGTGATTCCATTGTGCTGTTCTACCCACGAAATTTCGAAACTTTAGCTCTAGTAGGTTCCGGTTTGAAATTACATAATAGACCGATAGACATACATATCCCAACAAATAGAGACGAAAGCACATAATGTGCTTTTGCATAGCACATTTGCTGTGTATATGCCTAAAATGCGAACATCATTATCGTCTTTTTCTCAGACACACATGAAATGGAGCAGCCATTATTCAACAATTTGTTGGAGCGCTATAGTTTGCTTTAGTGTCACAAATGCAAAATTTAGGTTGCCTGGAGGGGTGAATGGGGATGGGGGGGGTGGATTTTAGGTGTTGAACCATTGAAGGGAATAGCAAGAAATCGTTGACTAATAGACTGAAAATATTAGCACCGAATGTCAGAATGCTGCATTTCACAGTGCTCACTGTCGTTGTTGTTACGGTACATTAACCCAACTCGAACAATTACTAAAAATTTCTTTTAATGCCTAATTTTCATCTTCGTCAATTAAGAGCATGAAACTTATTCAAATATATTAATTGTGAAGTTAAGTCTTGCAACGTGAACCGATAAATTATATTTTATATGCAAATTTCTCAATTTACTACACTTCAAATTCTATCGAAAATTTCGTCGATTTTAATGAAGTTATGCGTGAATAAGAAATAAAGAGATCAACAAACACAGAGACTTATTTGACTGATAATAAAAATAAACTTTTATTAAAGTGAACAATATGCATCGATATGTTGGTGTGCAATGTGTATTTGTTGACGATGTTGAAGGAAATTCCTGCTCTCTATTTAAATATTAGACATTGTCTATATAATTTCATAGTATATACCTTCTATTAGATAGTTGAAGTATACAGTATTTGTTATCACCATTCTTTAATATAGCGATGCATAGAACTATATCGATCGATTAGACAGTTGCTGCGATCGATTTTATTCTCATAGTGAAATGATCGAGGACAGATTGTTGGACAACAAGTGTGATGCAATATTTCCGGTGCATCACAACCTCTCGACGTCACTTTTTTGCAACATTCGCAGAAAAAAATATATTTGAACCTAACATCCGTGGGGGAAAGCTAGAGAACGGACTGAGATGCAGGGATGGGTGTAAATCGCCCTATTACGGTATTTGGTGACGAGGGATTTTTTGCTTCGCAAGGTCTTATCGTTCTACCTAGTTTGTTTGTAAATGGGGAGAGGGAGAAGGATGGGAGCCGTTTCGTTTCTTCTTAATAAAAGGGTTTTATACTTGAATTTTTCCATGTTAAAGTGTATCAGAGTGGATCATCTATGCAAAAATAGGATAGCAATGGTCGTAATGCTTCATATTGAGGAAGAGTCTTATCCGAGGTCCGTTGAAAGTGAGGCTATGTTGATAGAAGATGATACCACCAGTTGAAATATTCCGGAAAGCCAAGTTATCTGTTGAGTCTTTTCAGGTGAAGTATGCAAATGAGGTTTGCATCCTATCCGGTCACCCTTTCTACATAAACAGCGCAATCGTTAGATTTAGCTAATCTTACGAGTGAACAAGCAGCCGACATCGCCAATTCTAACGTTTTATGGTCATGAATCCGCATATACGGTTTATATTCGCTAGTCTGTCAGCAAACGGACATACATAAACAACGGTGTCGGCAAGAGATCATATAAAATATCATGCTATCATTGTGACGGCTTATAGTTGTATGATTTGTCGGTGTGTCAGTTAACCGAGATAACGATGTTTGGTTGTTATGATCTGCACGATAGAGGGCGCCTTCTATTATCATACCTCCCAGGTTAATTAATCAATCCAAAGCATATAAGAGCGTCAAAAAATTCACTTCAGAAAGACATTCCACAATCTGCTGCATCCACACAGTTAAATGTGAATATATTCATTATCGTAGATATTTTGCTTTCATTTTTTATCGTCAAATTGCCAATTATAATGGGCATAATTGTAGAAAATGCATTATTGTGGTATCAAATGCGGCACACTTTTCATATGTTCTCCGTGGCATAATTCTTTGTTTATGATGCGAATTCTTTCAGCTATTTAAGCAATGGAATGCCCGTGTGATTTGTCGACACCATTCGAGACTCAAAGCACAACGAAACAACAAGAATGGATAGAGGGTGCAGCTGTTGCAAGTGGAGTGCCACAAGGATGGGCATCAAATGCTATGCCAATCGCTACGTAATCTTATTCGATTTAAAATCATTATTCAAATATCAAACGCTATAAATTGTCCATAATTTTTGAAGGGAGTTTTAATAATGATTGAGGTGAGAGGTAATTTAACACTAGTTTTGGTATCGTATAGCACATTTCAGTCATGTGAGAATAGATTCTCTTGGGTTATATGGCGCAAGAAGATAAGAAGATTTATTTAAGAAGGCGAGGGGAGGAAGAGTTGGAATGCAAGTCAACGTAATTAATGTAAAATTAGTTAACATAGAGTTCAGAAAGTGCTCGAACCACATCCATGCCTTTTTTTGGCTTCACTAGTGATTATTTTCAAGCATAATGGTTGATACTTTTCGTATATTTAGGTATAGAAAAGAGTCATTTTGAAATATTGAAAAACTTGGTGCCCCCTACCGCCCAACGAGTAAAGGGGAGCATTAAATTCTTTGAAGATTCTCAAGTGAGTTAGAGATTTCAACAATTCAATTAGGTTGAACTTTTCAAATTCTTTTTTTTTTTTTTTTTCAAGAAGGGAGCTTTCCAGCACATTCATATTAAAAAAACTGCCACGAATAAATACTTTTCAGCTTCTCTTATTTTTGGCTTCTCTTTTTTTGCATGAGTGTGCATCAAACAAAATCACAAAACAGCTTTTGTTAAGAAATAGGATTATTTTTTCTCGGTGGTTTAGAGGCAGGACAGGGGTATTCGAATGGGGGTCTTGTTTTTTCTACTATAAATTTTTTTATATGACTCGTTTCTTCAAACGTTCATTCCATTCTCTTTTTTTTTAAATTTTTTGATCAACCAGCTGATAATTGCCCGTAAATGTAAGCCCGTTACTAAAGCTTTCAGTGATCTTATAAGGACTGACTAAAGTGTCTACTGCTGCACGTAGGTTCAGTTTAGATGGGTGAATGTTTCGAAATGCTGCATAATGCCGTATGCTATCGAAATGATTGCAGCTAATAAGGCAATTTTTCAATAATATTTAAATTTTAGTTGCACTTAGGGAATTTTTTTTTTTTATTCTTTAGGGTGGCTAATAGATTTTGCACTTTCCCAATAGCAGTGAAAATATCACTGAAGAATGAATGAAAAACTGTTAAAAATGCCCCTTATAGATTTGAGTTTATTCTTATGGCGCCGACGTCTGCGGCGATTCCGATTCATGAAGAGCCAGTCACGTTCCTCAATCAACATGAACCCTATGAAGTGAAATGCCGCAAGTCGGAAACATTTGGCAACACGCAACACCTCTTTAGGGTAATATTTCTTTGACTCCAAACTGTGCTTTGATATATATTATACAGTGGGCTATATGCCTGCTGTATCACTTGATTAGACTCTAACACTTAGACTGTAACTTCTCTTCTTCTTCATCCCTCTTACCATACCCTCTCTCCGTTCCCAACTCGCTGCACAATGACAAACAGCGGATGTTCATAAACACCCAGCAATTAATGGCGTTAACGTATCTCGCATAAGTTTTGAGAAACCGCTCACATTACAGCATTAAACTTTCTTGTGCATAGGTCACAAGGTTTTATAATAATAGGGCGATTAACGAATAATACCTATCTTTCAGATTGTTAGCAATTCTTACGCGCATTTTAGTATTTTATATTAGCAAAGTGTGTTGTATTTGTGCTCATATATGTTATCTGTCTCTGTGATTGGTGGTTCCAACTCAGGAACAGTTAAACCTTGCAACCTTTGCTGGATATAATTGTCATCAGTTGATAATAGTCTATGTCAAACTTTGAGTTAATCCATCCATTTGCGAGGTATTATCGACTAAAATGTACCAAAAAATTTTCATAATTGCAGTCTAAATTCCCACTGATCGGTATGCATTTCACGAACAAATATTTTCTAAAAACGAATTTTTCGTGAGCAGTTCATAAGAGCTATGAGATAAGTTATGGTTTCAATATATGATGTACATGTTTTGCCAGTTGATAGCGCTTCATGAAAATTTGATTGGTGTACTGAGTGGAATTGCAAAAGCGCATACCTTGCCATCCTCTATGATGTGCTTTTCCACTTTTTATGCGCTTTCGCAGGTTTGCTTTGCAAAATTGCTACAGTGTCTTTGCTTATATATGTTTGTGTTTGTGTCGATTTTGTCTCAATTGGTTGCTTATTTAAAGCTGAAATAGGAATTATAAAAGTTGATTGGTATAGTCGACACCATTGTATCTCACATTGGTCAGATTGCATTTCATTCAGTACCGGTCCAATCACATGAAAAGGTTTCTTTCATAGCAGGTTTGTGCTGGCGATCAAATCAGTTGTAATCTGAAGACATTTATCTTTTTTTATCACTTTATGAAAGTGGTCAATTTACTTGAGTGGAATGCAAAAGCGCATATCATGGCAAGCCTTCTGATGCGCTTTTCAACTTCTTTTAATTATGCGCTAATCTCTTCCGTATTTTCTATTTTGCACGGAATCTTATAGACTATCTTACTTCAGACTGTAGTGACGCTGTGTTTTGAAAGCCGAAAGAATCGCTTTCAAGCAAAGGAGCTGGTGGCAGCATGGAAAGCTCGTAATAGTGGGAAACGATTCGTCGAGTTTGGTAAGTTTTGCACAACGTTACCGAATCATTATTTCTGTACGTTTCTTTATTTGATTCCCTGAGACGATATTATTGACATGGTTGGTCTATTTGGTTGATTCGGTGAATTTTTTATGTGATTTAACAGACTTGATTAAAACCTAACATATATTCACAAATTTAAAAAGCAATGCTCGATCTAGTAGTACATTAGCTCGTTCTCTGTTATATAACTGCTGAGAAATTTTGCGGCAAGAGCACTGTTGTTTAGTGAATGCAGGGTATCTTTTCATGATACGTCGACAGCATCTCTCCTTACTGCGAAATATTGCGATTTATTCTAATGCCGAGTACCTTTTTGCGGAAAATTGTTTTATCAATGTTTGCAGAAGTTTTAATACATAAAATTATTGTAAAAGAGATTCTTCAGATATATTCGCATAACTATGACTGAATTTTTTAAATCCGCTTTTTTGAAAGATTTTGTAACATCGGTTGATTTGCGTTGTTTGATTAATAGTCATGAATAGGAAAACTTGATCTAATTCTTAAGTGTATCATTTGAATGAAACATTTTATTTGCGAAGCTTTTTCTTTGCTTAATGGCATTTTGCTAACTGAATGATGTATAGTATATTACTTCAGTTTTTTACAGCGATGAAGTGGAAATTAGAAGAGACCGGATTAGTAGCGATCTCAGTATTTTAGTATTGGAACGAAATATAAAGCACTTAGTGGCGTGATATTTGGTACCTGTTTAAATAGGATGATTGCTCCCACTGCAAAGCCCTTAGATAATATTATCGAACGGGATTGGTTATGCGCCGAAATGGATGAAAAACTCTCACCTTTATTGTAAATATAATGGATGTAATTTTAAAATTTAGAGGAATTGAAGTGAATCTATAGAGAGCATTGATGTGGTTACAGATATTGCGATGTCTTCGAATATCACCGATGTAAAGTATGGGATGTTCTCAGCGGAATTCACATGGGACGGTACTGAGCCAAATACGAGTGTCTTTTTGAAATTCTTCGTTGCTAGCACCGATTTTACGGGTATTCGTAATAACTTGTTGCTTTTTCTCCGCTTATTTGCTGCTTTCATTTATTTATATATGCTTTTTTCTTATATATTTCGTTGTTTTTATTTTATTCAGCGATTATGAGATAGCTTATCGGTAGTGAATGCTCCCGTAGTGTGCTATTTGGACATACAATATTAGCATTTCCACAGATGCGATGATTTTATATGAAAAAACTTGTTTCACGCAGAACAAAGTTTATGTTATATTTGCTATTTTTGATTGCAGTTGATTCGGTATCTTCTGTTCATTTCCATGCAACAGCGTAATGTTGTTGGCTTTTGATCTGTTAGAGTTGACTGCTAAGAAGCCACAATATGTCGACGCCAGAAGAACGGAGAATCTAAAAATTGTTCTTTTTCCATCACTTAATTTTTTTCTGCAATTTTTTATCGTCCATCATACTTCTCATTATGTTTGTCGTAGGGCTTTGTCAGCATTGATGCAACGGAAAATAATTCAGTGTTAATTTAATCGATTATTATTGACTATCAAAATTTTTTCATCAACTGCTAATGTTCAGTTATTCCATCTTTACTTTGAAGTACATCCCCATTAATGATTATTCAGTGAGTTTCGGTGAAAAGGGTCAGCCATTTCGTCTCGTCTTTCAAACGTTTCCCTATGGATCCAAAGAGATGCTTCAACAAAGCAGCTCACAGATACAGATTTTTAAGGTTAGTAATATTTTCTTAAGTATATTTGAATATTTTGATTGCAAGTTTGCGCCATTAGTACTTTTTATGCGTTCTTAGGTGTTTTTACAAATTTGCTTCTTAAAAGCACATCATGGTGGGCGTTGTTTACGGATAGAGATTTGTAAGAGCCGATGGGATTAATTTGAACATGAAGACGTTGCTTTGTCCATTTATTCTTTGGTAACTTAGGTGATCATTTGAATGAGTGAGGCAGACGAACGCAAAAACGCATTTTGTGCCACTTTCTCGGGCGCGTTTCTCCACTTTCTGAAGCTGCAGGAACATTAAGGGAACATTAAGGGAACATTAAGGTGAAGATGTAGGCAGAAGCAAAAATATTTCGCTTTCGTGCGAAATTCACTTTTTCTCGACTAACCGTTGAAACGTTTTTCGCAGTAAACTTTAGCATTCGATTTTCTATATTCCTTCATAATTCAATCTTTGCTTCTATTTTTGAATAAACTAGTGTCCTTAATAGAAAATAAATTGAAAATAAACAGCGAGGAAAAAATTCGAAGGAATGGAAAAGAACTCGCTGATGGTAGGATCACAAACGACTAAATGCTAGAAGTTGAAGTCATAAACTGAAGTGGGAATAGCCCACAGACTTTCATATGAGTCTTGCTGTTCCTATATGTGAGGTGAGGCGAAAATTTTCTATATTTAATGTCGGATAAATTGAGTCAATAACGCTTTGCCTGAGGATTCAGCAGACAGGTTGTCTTGTGCTCTGCGACATTTCAACTTGCAGTTTCGATTGTCGGAAATCCTTTATTTTTCTCCTTGCCTACTGAGCTGTATTTTTGGATGTGTTGGCTGTGCTCATGCTCATGTGGGGAGATGGAGGAGGCACCTAAGCTTGCTATGGTTTAAACGTTCATTTAGGATTTATTTCAGTGTTTAAGAGATATTTTATAGATGGCTTGGAATATTGTTTCGTTAAATACGCTTCGCTTTAAAGTGCAAATAAAAGAGTGCTAATTCCAGATCTCTAAAATCCCTATTTATTTTTATCCTCACTTCATCCTCCATCGATTCGTTGATGCGAATTTTTCAGCTCCGCGGAGCTATTCGCAAAAGGCAAACAGAACGCGAGAAGGCGGCAAAGCTTGGTAATCAGGTAAATCTGCTTCAGTTATTTTGATGTTATTTCTGTAAATTTAGTCCATCAAAGGAGTATTATTTGTACTGGACTTTCTTTCTGGCTCTGAATAATATTCGATTCACCAATTTGTTGATTGTACTCTGAATATCGGATGAGGGAAGTTGAATGTCATCGAAAAACGTTTGATTAGTGGGTATTATTGATGAATGACGAAGGTTGGAGCTTGTCGGAGAACGTCTGATTATGGCCTACGAATAATAGGGTGTGTCATAAGGAACAACATTATTGCAAAAGATGTCTGTTGCTTAAACTGTTGGTACATTTTATATGTCTAGCGTAATATGAGTGCTGCCATCAAAAATTGTATCACCAACGTCCCCTACACCTCGTTTTCTTTGGAGATTGTCTCAGCATGAAGAACGAATTGAATTCGTCTTAGTAGTTTGTAAGCCTTTCAGTGTCGTTTAACTTACATATATATATATATTATCGCATACCTTGTAATGTTGTTTAAAGCTGAGACATAGTGAAGCCATATCAGTTGTGTTTAGTTGTTCTCGTAATTTCTTTTGAACTATATAAAAAGGCATGTTTTTATGCAGCCGGTTTGTCTTTGATTTTTTACGTTGCAACATGTTTATTTCAGGAGCAGTTCCAACCATCTTACGATTACACAATATTGCTGGGCACTCCATTTGATTATGAAGTGGAGGATGAACCACGATGTGAACCCTTGATTTTATCATCTGAATCGAACATTGCCTCCAGCTCATCTTCATCGATCTCGGTCATACAAGCATCAAGTATTGCCAACCTTAGTATAAGTTTTCCAGAAAACAGTACATCTTTGTCTGGTTGTGTACCCACTATGCCTCCGTCAACATCCGCCCATCAGAATCGGCATGTATCCATAAGTCCCACATTTTCCTCTTCATCTTCTATATCAAGGAGTCGTAAACGAACACGCAGTACCAATCGAGTTGACGAGAGTTATTCGTCACGTGAGACATCGGTTGAAGTGGACATGAAGCAACGACTTCGAGCTTCATGTTCACCTAGTGAAATGGCCGAATGGCTGCGAGTACATCGCTTCAATAACTATCTTCACGTGTTCACTGGATTCGATGGTTTGTTTTATATTTGAGGTGAAGGCGATGATTTCATGAGCCTAGTGCGGCTTAGCCAGATCTTAGTCTTCTTAAATAAGCTTAGCGCTAATCCGTTTTCCAGACGCTCATTAACACTTCTTCGAAAGTATCTTATATAATAGTTCGATTGGAATAGGTACCCCATAAAATATTCATCTATTTGCACTAGCTCAATTTAAAAACGTCATTTAATATAAATCCATAACATATATGCGACAAGAATTGAAGTGACAAAAGAGCAGTAAGACGTAGCAAAAATGAATTATTATAGATGCATTTTCTCAGCGAAACTTATAATTGATTCTTCTCTACTTTGTTAATTTTTTTGTGTTCTTTAAAGTGTTCACTAGAGATTTATTGATCGATTTGGTTACAGAATTATTAACTTTTATTGACAAGTTTTATTTGGATATTTAGTTAGTTATTTAGTTTAACTGAAATTATAGGCGAAGATTTATTGCGTCTAAATGTGGATGAGTTAAAATCGCTTATGGGCAATGATGCGGATGCCATCCGACTTTTCAATGCAACAAGGAAGAAGTAATTTTTCTTTTTCATTTTACTAAATTGTTTCCATACACCTTTTATGCACTTTTGTTAATTTTTTTATGGAGAAGCATTATGGCAATATCGTATACGCATGTGTTTGTTTGCCTGTTTGTTCGTGGAATGGTCTTAGTTGGCAAGCCACAGAAGCTATGACGATATATTTCGTGGACTTAATGTAAACTATGGCGGCGATTTAGTCGATCATCTTCTGCATGATTCATAGGCCATGAATATGGCAACGAATTTGCGTAGCGTGTTGCCACACGGTTAGTCGGGTGAGAGATCGGTCAAAAATGTTTTTTGTTAATAATTTCTGTAATTAGTTGATTGATGATAGAATGCAATAGTAGGAATATTATTATTTGGATGCTTCGGCAGCCGACTTTATCGATTAGCTGCGTAATTGCAAAGATGCGAGTCTTTCATACTCCATTTATTTAGCTCATTTTCACTTCCTAGGTTTTTCATTCTCCAACTTCATGCTTATTTCTACACAGAGAGTTGTTTAGTCACCTTTGAATGATCGTTGCACTATGGAGTCGTAAGGGTATCCAAAGGTGTGCTGCTTGCACCGTCTTCCCAAAAATGAGTCTTTGTCGGATGCTATTTTAATGGCTTATTTTTCTATTTTTAATCCTTTTATTGTTTTCTAATTGTAATAAAATAATTCACGTAGAGGAGAGCCATGTCCCTACCATATCCGACACATGTCGGTTGCGGCAAGAGAACAGAATAAGAAACTATTTAGTAGATGGCAGCTTTTGTTCTACCGATATTATCTTCTTTCGTAAAACGATGAATGTGGTATTGTTTTCAGACCACTAGAACCGCAATGTGTGGTATACGTCGCGAAACAAGATGAAGATGTCTATAGTCGTGTGGCATTGCACGATTGCACCGTTGACGAATTAAGGAGCCATCTGAAACATCTTAGTGATCGTACCATTGATACTTTATGCGTTCGGGGTCCTAAAGCGATCAGGGTCGTTCTCACCGATGAGGTCTTATTTTACGTACAGTTTCTTCCACGTATATTTATGCTTAATAATTTACAACAAGTTTACTTTTGAGTTAGCTTTCATGTTAAGAAAATGAAGAAATTATAAGGCAAGTGAACTTTTGTATGAATAGAATTTCAAATGTGTCATCCTAGTCATATTTCGCAGTCATTCTGGTTTTCCTTCCTTAATGTAAATACTTTAGCCTCTTGCCTGAGCTCCCGCAGGCGCTATCTCTTGCCGTGATCTGCTGAGTCACTTTAGCATTATAGCACTATGAGTCAAAAGTACTTATTAAATATGTTTTATGGTTTATTAAAATATATTGCTTTCAGGTGGTGTGTAGTTGGAGTGCCGATTCGATATTTCGTTTGTCGATGAGTGATGGCAGTTGTTTGTTGATACCTGAGTAATAGCTTCCAAAGAATTCCTTCACACAATTGAACACTCAAAATCAACCTACAATTCGGTCGAACAGTGGCGTTATTTTTGATAGAATAGAGTGCAAACAATACGTTTGTAGAATTCTTTTCCATTCGTTGCTTTATCGTTAGTAGAGTGTGCAAATGGGCGATTAGACCAAAAGGGCTCTTCAGGTATCGGAATTGGAATTTAGAAAAAAAAAAACCGAACTTTTCATGCCGTTGTAGTGCGCCACTTATGAAATCTCGAAAATTGTCAAAATTTTGGAACTTCTACATAGCAGTGTATTGTGTCATTTCAGTGTACATAAACATAATGCATAAATGATTTTTTACGCGTCAAATGTTTGAAAAATCGTTAACACAATTCAAACTTAGATCTCATATCATTTTATCAGTGCTGCTTACGATACGTTATTTCGACATTTTTCTGAATGCGAGATTACTTGATTAATAAGCAAAAAAAAAAAAAAAGCAAAGGAATATCTTTAAAAAGTCCCGAAGTTGCATCGTATATCATCAATCACTAATATGGCTTTGTGAAACGGTTCGTTAATATTTATGGCTATGTGAAGAGTGATGAATGACACATTGAAGCATAAGCGGCTTACCGAGCGAAAACTTGTATATCGCAATAAGCTGGCAGGTAGAAGCATGCACCTTAGCTTAAGTCGGCTAAGAGCAAATTATAGCTCAAAGGTAGCAGAAAACAGGCCTGTAGGTCGTGCACGCTGTCCGTTGATTTCCAGACGCAGTACAATGCATTGTGGATGCGCTTTATATGCTTTTACGCCACTTTAGAAGTTAATTTCCCTAAAAAATTAACTAACTTTTGTTTTTACATATATGCAAAAAGCGAAGCAGCTGCTTCAGAACTTCCGGCTGTTTCCTTTCACACAATCATTGTTTATAAAAATTTATTGGGAGTGTGGCTGTGGCTGTGCCACATTGAGGTTTGCCAAATGGGAGAGACGAGTGTTGAGTCGCGGACTGGTGCGATTGAAGATCAGAAGTCAGGCACTTGGGCGGCAACCAAGAAGGCATTCAGTAGTATTGCCGCTGCCTTAAATAGGCACGCGAGGTGCGAGGTGAATTCTTTTCTGATCTCAGCGTGAATACTCTTCTCTTCTTATGCTTGGCTCGTGCAGTTTCTTACATGAACTTGTTATTGTGGTATTGTATATATATATATATATATATATATATATATATATGATGTAATCCCATAATCTTAGCAAGGAGAGATCTTTCAAAGTGGCTTTCGTCTCGACAGGTGATCATAGCCACCAGCTGTGAACGCTTGAGGGTGTAACGAGAGCTCGAATGGAGTGAGATAAAGACCAAAATCTTCGATCAGGGTTTATGGTCTCATCGGTCGCTGGAGTAGGCATGTTACAGATCTTTTATTTCTTTAGAATAATTACGCAACAACTAAACCTAAAAATTTTTGTGATGCTGCATTGCTTGCTCGTTTCTGATTGAGGAAATCAGTTGAAGTAAAACTCCAATGGGTATGACAAGAGGTTCAAAGAAATTCTAATCATTAAGCGTTAAATAGTGTAATAAGTGTTGTCACAATATTCATGTGGATGAAATAAACGGCGGGTTAATTCATAAGCAGCGGAACTTCCTCAAGTCAATGATAGAAATTCATTGATTGCTCCTAGTCAAGGATGGCGATTATATGTATTTTTTGGAACAACCTCTAGCTGAATGTTCGGCTTTGGAGATGCTTTATTAAATTTTTATTTTCATTTGAATATTGCGAGCAGATTTATTCATTTATTGCAACTTTCCAAAGTGAAAAAACCTACAAATTGTGCCTGAGCATGAACAACATAAAAGCGCAAAAAGTTCACTAAGCTTCAGTCAAGCGAATAGATATTCAAGATAAGAGCGGCGGCAGCGTGAAGGTCGAAATGACTTAATCGCAGTTTAAAAGCTGAATGACTGCGTGCGTCAACGATTTCGACAGGAAATTGATTCTAGACTCCTACAACAAGAAACTAGCTGTTTGTGCTGGAACATTTTTGGCAAACTGAAACTGAGTCCAGTTCGACAACAGGGAAAGGCACATTGAAATATTTTTAGCAGCGGTATGTCAAAAACCTGTATACCAAAAGAATCAAGACAGATTTCAAACTGTAGTATTGCAATGGTTGCGGTTAAAGATTTTTACTGGTAGTGTAGTTTGGCTGATGTGGATCACGGTTAACATTACGAAAACCAGCCTGGACGAAGCGTTTCTGAACATTCTCTAACAATTCGGTGTCAGAAACCAAGGAGACCTTGAAGCAGTATAGCTTTCCAAAAGTGGATCGGCAGTAAGCCCAAAATATTTGTGGCGTAAAAATGGCGTAAAAACCCGTTCTCTGTTCTGTTTTATTTTGGATGATTCTCTGAAGGTTTGCTACGCTTGGCATTTTTCGTTTGTCGGGAAATCTATTGGCTAACTTGGCGGCGAAACATCGACCGTCCAACTGGGCGGCGTTGCAACAAGTGGTAGTCAGAGTCTCGGAGTGCCCTGAAGTATCAGTACAACTGTCAGTATCTTAGAGGAGGTTTCCGCTCACTTCAATAACCCCCAGACATCCTTGTTACAAATAAAAGCACGGAGATTGCATCAACAGCATGCAATGATTTCTGCAGGGCTCACAAAATTACGCATCCTCGCTCCCCACCATTTCATCCGTACTGCAGCCAAGCGGACTGCTTGCTGAACATAATGAAGCGCTCTGGCCAAGCTGTAGGGGATGGAGTCAGCCGTTGCCTTACACATATAAGAACTTTTGATAGCATTCCGCTCAAATTTTTGTCCATATAGGCCGGATCATTTGTGTCCAGCCGAAAACTTCTTGGAGCGCCTAACACATACCCTTTTCAAGTTGATGATGCTTGCTACGGACACGTACAACGGCCTACTCAAAACTCCGTTGGATCATGAGAAATTAGGATGGAAGAGCAGCTTAACTGTTATCGTGGTACCCTTCGCCGTCAATCTGAGGTCGGTGGCACCGTCTACAATAAATATGCTAGTATTTCCTCTATCGTTTAGCACATATTCGCTGCACTCCTGTTAGCCTCCATGTGAATCCAGCGAAGAAAACGTACGGCTCCTAACTTGTAAGGGAGGTATTGTGCGAGACGCCCATGCCTTTACTCGTTTCAGTTTAGCAGATTGATACACGTTTTTAACTGCTCGTTTGCTGTTTGTCGCAAAACCAATTTCCTAATGTTTCATGGGGGGAAATTCCCTGGAAGCTATTGTGCTTGTTAGTTCCTTTTCATTCGTCACTAAACCATCATGTCTGCGCATACTGACACCTGACAGTGGTATAGCGACAACTCGAAAACGGTGCAGCAGATCACGTTTTGCACTGGATTTCGTGCGACGCAAAGGCTTAAATGAATTTCTAGGTGAGGTTACAAATAATCTTCTATTCTTTGATCTCCTCTTCCAGAACCTCTCGCAAATTTTATGGAAAAAAAGTATATATACAGGCGGCCACGACATGCAGCGTTAAAGGAAGTTTATCGCAAGATGTCAATATATCTTCCATCTCAAATCCAGTACAGTCCACATCCTCAGTTGCATCGAAAACCGGTAGCACAGCGTCACAAAGCACGAGAGCCCTGCAAATGAAGGAAAAATTGGTGAAGGCAAGTGAATATATTTCTAACGTTAATTCACAACTCGTTTCAAACTGCAACCATCTGTTGCGAGATAATGGGACCGTCAAAGGGACCATCAATCATCAGTGAAAAATTTATGCTCTTTCGATACAAGTTACGCATATCGCATTATAACAAAATCCATTAATATAGCCAAAGATATTGTTTTGATTACACCCATTTCAATACATAAAATGTCGTCACTTTTATACAGTTCAGTCTTACACTTTCAATATTATTTTCGAGTATTTGTGCATTCCATTGGTCGATTATGGGCGGTTAGTTTTGCGCGTGTTTTAGCAGCTTAAATGGTAATTCAGCACTTGTTATAGATACATAGCAATCAGGCGGCATGCGGTCGGGATCTTTTCGACGAGCCATACTATCATGGTTATATGACTGGAATGGAAGCACAGGAACTGCTTGGTGATGTTGATGGCACGTTCGTTGTACATAAAACGATCGTTAAAAATAAACCTGTAAGTTCTAACTATGTGTTAAAGAGAATGCCGATGATTGTTTAATGAAAATGTCTTATTTTGCGAAGTGCTGATAACGTAATTGGAAGCTACGTTTAGTTCCCGGGCATCGTAACAGTGCAACGCACCAGTCCGAGGGCTCATAGCGGAAAATATATAGTTGAATAGTCGAATAATAGTCAAAATAGAAGTTTGTTTCCAAAAGAGTCTCGATTCCTTTACTGAGGCGCTGAAGCAAACAGTAACGCGCCAAACAAAGGTGCCATTCGTTGTCAAATTCAGTGTAAATCGATGCAAAATGACGGTTGGAACAGATATGCCTTAATTGGCGGAGATGATGGTGTTGCCAACTTAATCGGTGCATGTGCCTCAAAGTGTCTCTGAACATGAGGACCGCTGCTGAGCCATTGTGAGGATGAGGAGCAAACTAGAGAGTTCAGCTTCTTAAATCGGCTTTTTTGGTTTTCTTTTCAGTGTTGCCAGCAGAAGAAAATGATTTGTTCACCTTACAAATCAGATTTTAAGCAGCGTCGATAGTAGATATTTTGCTGACCGGTATAACACTATATTTTTATCGCAGTTGATTTATATCCTATGATCTTCCAGCTATACTGAAGTTTTTTTCAGTGTTTTCCAAGTTTTTTAGGAGATTGTAGTGTCTGTTGTTTGGAATGGCTGCGCACGACATCTACGTGTGAAGAAGACAAAGCACGGGAATAATGTTTGGCTACATAAGTACTGCTTTAAGGTTATTTCTTATCTTTATTTATTTATGTACGAAATCATACACTTTCCTTGCATTTAATCTTGTTATCGAAGCGATCTTCCCTCAAGCTCAACCATACATTTCGTTTCTTCTTTTGTATTTCCAAAATTCTGATCTTTCTTTTGGTTCAGAGAGAAGTATCGATTTGTGTGCTACGTGATTGCGAGGAGACCTTCATTTTTTATTATGAACAGTTTATCAGTATGAAGAAAAATTGAGTTATTTATGTAACGTAATTTTAAATGTGAATACTGCATTGCAGAATGTAGCGGATTTAATTCGTTATCACAATCGGAAGCGATATCCAGTCTCGAAAAAAGGCATCATTTTATATAATTGGATACAGAGACAGCAGTGGCAGCTTTTCTACGAACAAGTTGACTAATTAACTTTTCTTAGCTTTAAATTGATAACCTTGAACATGCTGTGGGCATATTCATTCTTAAACTCTTAATATCACTGAACAATACCAGAGACGAGTGGTCTAATTTTAATAAGAATAGTTTCACACACAAGCATAAATCCTCTATCAGCATAATTTACAAAACACTATGGTGAAAATCGTTCGGTATATGCGTTTATATGCGCCATGTCCCTATATCCTTTCAAACTGTAACCGGGAAACAGTATTAACGATCAGACTCATGTGGGATCTACATTCTAATGTGCGTAATGATTTATCAGTTTTTAATGAATTCTAAGTGACTAAATTTTATTGTTTCCTCGCGAAATTTATGTAAATAAGGGAATTTTTTTAAAACTAAACCTCATAGTTCTAATAATTGGCGAGATTGGCGAAGTTTCCAAAGACCCTCGCAATCTTTTCATTTTCCTTTTTGATCTGAATGCCGAAACGGCTCCAATTTCAAGTGGAAAAGAGTTGTGCGGTTGGTTGCGATCAATTGGCTTCCTTTTCTACTTCTCTACGAAGCTTGACAAATTACTTCTCTACGAAGCTTGACAAATTACTTCTCTACGAAGCTTGACAAACGAATATGAGGCAGGTGAGAAAAAATGAATGAAAGTAAGATGAAATGTGAAGTGCTTCACTTTGATTTAAAGCGATAAAGCTGTGATCTTTTTCAGGTGGAGCTCCTAGACAAAATCGGAGAGCACGATTTTGGTGAGTTTTATAGAGGAAAGCTTACAAGAGGAGGCTTCAACAGGCCTATAACAGTGACCGTGAAAACAATAAAAGGCAAAAATATAGATTCTGATTCGAGGTTGGTATTCGATTCTTCTAAATTTTTATTCTTCAAATTTTACTTACAAGGATGCGATCTTAAAAGTCATCTTTAAAAAAACTGACTTTCATCTGAAATTAGGATCGAGGTTTCAGATTAACTTGAAACTAACAAATAACCGATATTTTGTTCTTAAACTTTTTCTTATGTATTTAATAATTTTTCTAAGTTCGTTATGAGAACAGTTTCTTTTCACTTTCAAAACCGTTTATTTTTAGATATGAAAGCGCTACCTAAAGGAAACGTTATTTTCAGGATAAGATTTTTACGCGAATCGAATAGGATGATTGCTTTAAAACACAAAAACGTGATTCGTTTATATGGTGTGTGTGCACAAAAAGATCCAATAATGATTGTAAGGGAATATGCACCTGGTTTGTGCTAATCCATTTACTCTTCTCGAAGATCACTACTTTAGTGCTTACTACAAAACTACAATTGACCAATATCCTTTATCTTTACTAGCACCGACAACTTTTAGGAATTTTGATAAATAATTTTATTATTGGATATGAGAAGAAATCGAAAAAATTATTATTGTTGACAAAGGGCATAATGTGACGGTTTAGGGAACTGAAGCGTGAAACGTCTACTACGCTGTTGATGTCAAGGTTGACTTTAAATTCCCAAGAGATCTTCTATCCTTGTTTATTGAATTTTTGAATATTTGAAACATTCTTGCGGCAAAACCATAGGGTGTTGTGTGTGATCTCTCCTATATCAGATAGGTCGTGATTTGGGAATGTTTCGTGACTCATTGCATAATTTCGTGTTATTCTGTCGGCTAAACGGAAAAGCAGTCGGTTGATTGGTAATTAATAAGTAAAACGAGCTTGCGTATAAGCCACTATCCTCCTATCATTTTGGGAACGGACAGACAAACGCAAACATTGTTGGAATATGACCTGTGCCACTCAAAATGACGAGTGCTTACAATGTTTGCTTAGCTGCAACAAATGTTAATACGCATACGTCTTTTTATAAGTTCGCTTTCTTATAAATCTTTGGATTTCTTTGGATTTTCATCTTAGTGTGAAATTTACCTCATGGTTCTATTGCTAATATGGTTCTGTTGCTCGTGAAGCATGCATGTTAAGGTGGATCTCTGTTGAGTCGAGTGCGTGACACTGAGCTAGAGCTGTCATCTGATGAAAAGGCACGGTATTGTCGGCATATTGCTGCTGGAATGCAATATCTGCACGATGAAAAGGTTAGTATCTTTCATTTACGCAAAACATACATTGGTCCACTCTCAAGACAACCTAACTGATCTCGTAACTGTACTAGTGTGTGGGCATTGCTGTCTCTGCGGTCGTCCTTGTGAGAGTTTTTGGCTCTATCTGAAAGGTTCCAGGTTGATTCCACAAAAGATTTGTGGGTCCAAGATGAGTAGGGCGTGTTTTTCTTTTTGGTAGTTTGCCCCTAAATAAAGTTGCAACGTTCCAGCGGATAGGCAAATATATGTCTGCAAGGAGTTTAACGACTCGAAATCATAATTTAGCAGTATGAGGTTCGTATGCAAGGCACTGTTTTGTATATGCTCTTGCTTGCACATGTTTCTTCACATTTCATCAATTTCTAGGATGTTGCTCTTAACAAAAATTGTTGCAATGGGCTTTCTATGGATGCATAACGCATAACGCAATTATTGAATGCACTATATATTAATAAAAGGAGTTGAGGCATCAACAGTGCTATATGTCATTACTGCCTCTTCACCCTCCTCTTTGGCAAAGCATTGCACCTTATTTGCATATAAAGTGCACAGCACAGATAATACTGTTTAGACAAGTATCACAGTCGTTCAAGCAATAAGAAAGCGAATTACGAATTAATCCTAGCTTCTACATGATCGCTTCATTGACTAACGCCATTCGAATAAGGACTGATTTCTCTTTTTGTAGAGTGTTTGGATTGCAGATTATTCACAAAGAGTTAGCAGCTAAAAATTGCCTCCTTGGCAAACACGACACAGCGAAAGTTATCTATTTTGGGTTCTCTATACCTTTTGGCATGCAACGTGACACATACTTCCGTCGGACTCCTGTGAGGTCCTCTTTTGTGAATAATTATCTGCCATCATTCACTGTATGCATTTTCATTGAGTGATAAAATACTGCTCATATGGCGGTGTTATTGTAGCTGGAGTGAGAATGCCATTGCTGCTAAAAATTGTGCACATGTTTTTTATACTACGTTCTCCTCAGAAATAGCAGCTGCTCCACCGTACTCAATTTTTGAGCGATGAAATATTTTACAGACATTGTGATATCAATTTCCTGTTGATCAAAATGTCTTGCAGTACCACAGTGCACTATCGTGCGCTAAAAAGAGTAGATGCATCTTGTTGTGTTGCTGCCGAGCGGACGATGCGAGCAGTTGAAGGTTTACTGTCGACTGACTGAAACGGTGCACCAAACCGCACCGGGTAACTGAACCAGCTGACTGAACTGAGGGACATGAAAAACCACCAATGTATCAGAGTCAACGCATATAACAGCGAACGGGTTGGAACACGCAGACAACCAGAGAAAAGGCACAATATAATGGAACAGAGAAGAACAGATATCACTGAGGGTGATTTATGCAAATTAAGTCGTAGCGCGGTCGCTCACCACAACACATCTCTTCCTAGAATGACGCCAATTGGAAGCGTATTCTATCAAGCTTTTGCTTGTTTAAAAAGACATATGCCTTACCTTTTCAGGGTTTTTCCAACTTCGATTTTATTTCGATCTCACTTGACTGATAGTGCCACTGTGGGTAATGCATATTGAGGAAGAACTTGACATCTATCATGAAGCCTCCTATTTCAAACAATTGTATCACATTTTCTTTGTCCTCGATGACTTTGGTTTCAGATGGCTGGCACCAGAAACACTGGAGTTTGGTGTGTATGACTGGCGAACAGATATATGGGGTTATGGAGTACTGATGTGGGAAGTCTACTCGGGGGTTTGCTTTTATTTTGTTGTTGTATCACTAGCGAGGGGAAGGCAAAACCATCAATTTTCAACTGGAAAATAACTGCACGACTAGAAAAAAATTCCCTGTGCTCGAAATATTAGACGTGTGACGAGTTTCATTGAAAAAAAGTAGTGTTAACTTATCACGCGCTCGAACGGAAACAGACCCTTCTTTCATTTCTTGCCCTCTTTCCCAAGCATAACTAACCAGACGACGAAAAAGTGTTACGAAAATATATCAATGACAGGCACAAAAATGACTGAGAATGAAAGCGGAAGAAGTGGGCGATCGACATTTTTGGTAGTTTTAAATGGACGATTATCGCTATTGGTAGCTTTGATAGCGCCTTTCGAATCGATGGGAAAAGGCTGTTAAAATATCGACCGATGCATTCCAACTTCCGGATGTATGTTAAAATGTTGGCGTGTAGTTTTTAATAGCTATGAAGCCGTGGTTGCGAAAATGCTACAGAAAAGCCTGGTGAAAGTAATCGAGAACTTTCAGGGCAAACATCCATATGAGGAGATTAAAAATAATACACTTCTTCGACAAAAAATTCTCATGGAGGGTCTCAGACTTACGCCACCCAAAGGTCGAATTCTTTATCCATTGTTTATTACCTCTGTGAAACTTTACGCAATCATTTTACATGAGTCACAAAAAGGTTTAGCAGTCATATGCTAGCAGTTGTCACTGAAAAACACTTTATATGGCGTATCTGAATGTAGCGTCCTTCAATACCAGTTCACTTCTGATTATCCTTTAATGTTCTCAAACGATTAAAAAAGAAGGACTGGTCATGTGAGTTAAAAGAGGCCTCCATAGCAACTTTACCTTCTCCATTGCCTTCGTATCAGCTTTTCCGAAGATGCTGTTTCATTTTCGCCAAAAGGAAATAACTACTGAAAACCAGCTTTAGACTGTAGGATGAGTGGTGAGGTTGAATGAAGCCGCATTCTTGAGCCGCGGTAGTCAAAATTTTAGAGGTGTGGGCGGGGATGTTACCTTGCAAGAGTAAAATTATTTGGGTCAACCTGCTTATTCTTCTTTCCTTGTTGTCTCAAGAAGTCTTCGAAGTAAACTGGCCTATTTCTTTCTCCTGACTTATCTGACGATCCATGCATTCGCCAAGGGTCGAGGCGGCGCGGATGTGACAGGTAATGAAAACATAGTGGGGAGGCTAGATCTTGCTTGAGGCTCTCAGCTGAGGTTTTGGAGTTTTGGGACGAAGATGGAATGTTTTTGGTCGACTACCTTTCGACAATCTATAAGGAAGGAAGACAATTAAGGGGCCAATAGTAGACCAGTTTTTCCTGCAGGCTTCTTTTGATTTCGAGTCTCAGTGACGAATTTACAGTTCCACCAAGAAAAACTTTTCGTCCTTTCCAAACAGCTTCATTATCTTTTAAAAATGGACTATTTGGTCTTGTTTCCGAAGATAGCAAAAAATTTCTCGACGCCAGCTTTCCAAATGTGTGAAGACGGTCATGAAGAATGGTTCCTCTTTCATTTTTCGATAAGAACTTTGTCGCTTGCCTATAAAAATGTGGAGTTGTTTCACGATTGACTTCCTCAGAAGGCCTCCATGGACGGGACTCAACTTGAGCCCATTTTTTGCCTCACTGAAACTCTGTTGCCCGAAAACTGAATTCAGATTGACAGAGGACATCTTTTCCATGAAGCCGTTGCAGTCTATTATGGACTTCCATTTGTTTGGCGCCTTCTTGACTGAAAATTCACTGATATTGGACTACTTCGATCGCACTTTTTACTCTTTATCCATAGTTATCCTGCAAAAATATTTCTTAAATACTTTGTCACATAAGCCTGGAAAAGATTTAAGGAGGCTAACGATATAGTTAGTAATGTTATTAATTCAGGTGATTGCATTAAGTGTACGATTGCGGAGACTTGAAGCTTTTGTATATATGAACGTTTCATCTTTGGCGATAGGCCATTCACAATTGCATTTCAGCGATCATCTAAAGGACGCTTTAGTCTTCTTAATCGAACCAGTGTCTGAACTGTTGCTCATAACTAGCAAGCTGTTAAGTCAAAAGAATATAGCTCTTCTGTGTCAATAACTCTACATAATGGACGATACACATATTCACTCAAATTATTGTATAGCAGCATTTAACATATACATATTCGTTATGCGGGCATAATGGATCAATACAGATTGCAATGGAATTAATTCTGATTAAGTGCTGTTTCTTATAAACGTTCTCTAACTTGAAGGTATGCCACCGGAGATGGTTGACCTAATGATGCAATGCTTTGCGAAAGAAAGAACGAGACCTCACTTTTTCGAAATCTGCAGTCGCCTCAGCAAAAGGGCTGCGTTATTCCATCAGTTGCGATGCCGCGTTTCGAAGAATTTCTCTGCACTGCGGTCACACCTCGAAAAAGCTCCAGCAACGAACAGTCAGACTGGTGTTGAAACTTGATCTATTCGCATTAAAGCCAATAATGATTATGTCAAATGTTCCTCTGTTTTAATGTAGCAAGCACTCTGAGAATATACGAGCGTCTTTAGAAACTGCTAGATTTAACGAAGAAATCTATCATATAAAATAATTTTTTCTTACAAGTTACGCATATTGTGACACATAATGAACATCACCTTCATTTCTTCATCACGCACAATAAATTGCAATGAACCCAAATCAATCTGCACCGGTTTCAATTCAAACGACATTTATTGAAATATTGGCGACTGCCTAAAAAGGTGGTTACACTAAATGACATGCCAGGGTATACGCAGCAACTAAATAGGATTGTTTGTTGCAGGCGACAGCTGAAGCAACCGATGGATCCAGGAACGCTTGCTCTGTGTTTGCATCCAGGATTGCTTCCTCCGACATTGAGCAACATTTTGAAAGAACTCAATGAATTTAAATAGCATTCTCGTTTGCAAATGAAATTTGGTTATTTTGAGATGAAAGTTTTGTGTTTAAATGATATTTTTAGCGTTGTGAATCCTTCTCCTACATCCCCTCGAACAAAAACTTTAGGTTAAACTGCAGTAGATATTATTACAACGTTCGTATAGGAGATTCCTTATCGTTTCCCGTTTTAATTGAAAAAAGCAATTTGCATATATTCCTAGAATGTGTGCTAGATATATGTGCTGATCATGCCTTCTTCTCTTTGCCCTTCCTCTTCCCTCTTCCTCGTTCCCCCTCTCCTCTTCACATGGTCCG
This sequence comes from Baylisascaris procyonis, assembly GCA_037389465.1. Lineage (NCBI taxonomy): Eukaryota > Metazoa > Nematoda > Chromadorea > Rhabditida > Ascarididae > Baylisascaris > Baylisascaris procyonis. The sequence goes on along the minus strand of JAZARR010000154.1, from coordinate 548,777 downwards.
AAAAAGAGCAAGTGGTTAGTCAAAACACTTTCCGACACTATACCCAAAAACTGCTAATGAAGAACAGGATCCGACACCACCTTACTACATGTTATCATGAAAGAAGCAAGAAGTAGGATTCCATTTCTGAATATTGTTTTCGTTTTCAATATTGTTTTCAAAGGAGTTACTCTGATATCCAGAAAGAAACGGCATAGTGGTCTAGGAAAATCAACGAAGTCAGGCAAATGCATTTTTACAGACAAATGCCTTCGAGTGTTACGCATCGTTCACAAATAATCAATCACCGCACCTCGAATTGTTTCCAAATGGCCAAAGAGTTGGCGTCAAATAACTAACAATATATTTGTGGCCAAAAAATTGTCTTGCCTGAATAGCGTTTGTGTTAGCGAGATTTGCGGAGTTTCCCTGTGTAGGAGGCTGTGCAAAAGAAGCTATGGCAATGCGGCAAGTAGGAAATCATTCGGCAATGCACAGTTCAAGTAATAAATCCCTTGAGCTCTGCTAATTAATCAGTAGTTTTATGGAAGTTCATGGACAAATACCAAAGGTTCTTAAAGAAACACACCAAGAATATATCCATTAGTGCTAGTGCATTTTCAGTGACGAGATCTTTTAGCATTTTCACAGTAGGATATATATAGAGCTTTTTGAGGGCACTACATCAGTAGAACAAATTCAAATTGTAGCTGCATGGAAGAACCCAAGATGTTGGTCTTTTGATGAGAATGCATCGGCCGGTCTATCAACCATATGGTGGGCTATCATCCAAACAGCAGGAATGGAAAGAGTGGCGTCTTCAAACGATAATATTTCTATAGGAGGAAATTGTGGAAATGACTTGTGCAAGCACATGCGTGGGTATGCTTGACTGTTCCAGCTTGTCTTATTTCTTATATGTTGACAGATGGCGATGAGAGGTAATGAGTGGATTAGAATGAAAATATATCACGGATCTCCTTCATCCTCCGCCACAGTTTCCTTCTCTTCTCTTCTTACCCACATCACCATATTTTGCAGTGTTTCATGGCCGTAGCGTACTGAAATCTGCTGCCTAAGTTTGCCTCAATCGCAATTTTGACACTTCTGTAGCAGCATCGACATAATGTGAAGACATTGCTGAGTTTTGTTTCTAAGAATAGGTTGGACCTTTGGTCACTATATGTTGACTAGCATGATGGTTTGCATTCTAAAAAAGATGACTTAAAAACAAGGGCATATGAGCCTAAAGATGCTTTATATTTAGTGCCTTTTAAGCATTCTGGCTAAGCAATGATTATTCATCAAAGGATCATTTCCATAATAGTCACTTGCTTATATGATTTCTTCCAATTACCTTCATTAAACTATTGAAGTGTTTCAGCAGTACCGCTGAAATATTGGCAATATTGAGAAGTGAAAAAAATGTTAAAAATTTGAAGATCCAAAGGTAACCTCTCCATAGTCCTAAGGGGATATTTCACGAGCTATTCTACTAAACGATGAAATACTGCGTTCCAGCTCTGTCGTCTCCTATAATTACTTCTGTAACGCTTCATGGCAAGAAAGGCTCACAGAAAGTCTTCACGGGGGTAAATGCCTTTATTGCTTGAACCTGAATTTCTAGTGCTCGAGCAATAAGGAACCGTCAAACATTTTTGTCTCTGAAGTTGAATAAGAGAATCTCTGTGTGAAATACAGTCTCTGTGAGCATTTTCTATCATCATGATGACCAGATGTCGCATATGTATCTGGTTAGCATAAGGGCACGATAAAACTCATGCTGCACACACTATCGCGAAATCCATCGTGAGCCCCCGATTCCAACACATCTAATGGTTGTATCGATAATAAGCGTCGCAAAGGAGCGGACTGTAGAAAATATGTTTAAGGTTGGCTATTAAAACATTGCGTTCGAATCAAGTGGAATGCACTGAGAGCAACGTATATTTCGAAATGATTTTAAATGCATTGCAAATTAATCTCTCTATGTTGTGACGTAGTCCGTTTGGTAATGTTGAATGATTTGTTTGTTGTTGCTTTTCATCGTGTTGCGATCTGTTATTGAAGTCGTTTTGTGTTGGAGCTTCAATCATCCAATTTTCGGGTACTCAAGCGAGCGCAATAATTGAGAAGAAACTGACCGGCTAGCCTCAAACAAGAATAAAGACAAGTGCACAATCAAGGCGAAAAATTTGCGAAAGTTTCCTTATACTGCAAAAAATTTCCTTATACTATATAATTTCCTTATACTCACTCACGTTCTGAAGAGGGGATAGTGAAGAGACTCAAAAGACTCAAAAAAGTCATTATGCACACATAGATAAATGTATGAAAACAACAATGTTTGACAAATACGCGGGTGCAGCCTTACATCTCAGCACCGTCTACAGAGCGTATTTCACTTTGGAATGTAGGTTCACATGTTTGGCTGACGATTTCTCAAGGTGGAACATTTTATTTCTTTTGCCGTTTATATTAGTATAAATGGAAATGTTTTCTCCGCGACTGTCTATATCATCTATTTTAAACACTTTGCCAGTAATACGTCACAACCATTCATCTTTTTGATTTCATCCCATAAATGAGAATTTTTTCATTTCTAACAACACTAATACACGCCACAATTTTATGCACAATCGCTGAATACATGCCAAAGTACTGCAGCTAATAAATCGTTCTTTATATACTCAGTCAGGATCCAATTTAATTAGGTCAGATGGCTTCGCCGATTTTGTTTAGTGATTTCACCATCGCAACCAATTCATTCTGCTGGCTGGCATTGACAAGTCGAGTCGAGTAAAACAGACTATGACTATAGTAGCTTTCACTAAGAGTGATAAAAAGCCGTAAAGCAAGCAGCAGAATAAATCAAAAGTAGCAGCGAGAGGATTTTAGTTATTTATTCTACAGAGCCTCGTTTAGCAACGTAGATGAAGCCTTCCATATTTAACGATGCAGGCTTACATTTACGTTTCTTCGTTGATCATATCCGATATTTTGACTAACTGCTGGCACAGTGATTCGCCTCTGATTTGATGATCTACAAATACCAATCGAATAGAGGAGATTTATCGTTGCGCTGCGGTATGTTGGCAATGCAATCAAAGTAGAGATGCCAATAATAATCGTTTGGACCTATAACAACCATATATGTTTAGAGAGAACTTTTTGCTTCACTCAGTCATAATTTCTCAACCACTATTCCACTATTTCGGGTTTAATGTGTGAAGTGTTTTACGAAACATGGAAAAACATTGCAGCAGTTTGCCCAGTCGGAGCTAGAGTAGCGCGATGGTGCACCTCATTATCATCACATGCTAACTAAGCTGCTACAGATATTCTGACTCACTACATTTGACGTTAATGCAACACATGACTCGTTTGCACTACTGGAAGTTCAAACTAGTGAAATCGCTAATATAATATTTGCCGCAATTCATGCCTTTGTTCGCTATAGCAACTTTCTTACAGGTTTTAAACAACTGCTAGTGTTAAAATGTCATCTGTTTTTGACGGTATTATCAACATTTGCTGAAGCAATAGAAAGTAATTATGACAGCAAGAGAGACAGTTCTTTTTATCTATGTGCATATATTTTCTTTTGTTTATCTTCTTCCTTCCGGTTTTCATAGTCCTAAGAACCATACTCGGTCATAACAACTACTCGCTTTCGAAAATCTACGTCATCGTCCCCGAAATCGGATATTCTTCCTTCTGTTCATTAGTCAATATCATTGTGAGCTGGTTGCACGATGAGCGTAATTCATGGTTTCTAATGCAGAAACAACTCGTTCGGTGCTGTTTGGAAATTTAACACCGACGACCGCTATGCACGCTTTAGACTTGCGCTATTGACTTAAAGAAGTCGAGGTAAATGGGACAGAAAAAGAATCCAAACCGCTGATAGACATTACGAGGGATTTTCAGCGAGGTATCAAGTTGACTAGGCGCAAAGGATGCGTAGCTAGATGATGCTGATGCTGATTGAAGAGATGCATTTATAGCAATAATTTTGCTGTCAGGGGTATATTTTTCGGCAGATTGAATCGATTTTGTAGGAGGAAACATTATTACGCTTCGCGCACTGTTCTCATTTGAGTGCATAGATAGCCAAGTGATTGATAGGTTAAATTATACACAAATAAAAATTAGTGAACTCACATAGTCGATGTATTGTATATATCCTTCCACCATGTAGAGTCGCATAAGCAAAGAACATGGGAAAAAGGGGTTTACGACGAGAATTAATTTTGATACTGCAACACACGTATGATAAAAATTAATTGACGAATGCATATGCCTCATGATTCGCGGTTGTTTTAAGAAATTCAGTAAATACTTAGCAAGCATTTTTCACAGTGCAATAATTGGATTATAGCAATGTTGGGTTGTGCTATGACAGCGCACATGCGGATCTTTCTGCTGGTTTCAATCCGCGAAATACAGAAGCTGTGAGAGTGAAGTTTTTCTTTATTGCAGTCTCTTTCAAAAATGCATTGATACAAAAGCGTTTTTGAGTGCTCATGTGGCCACTCGCTTTTTCAGCTAACTCTTTTAAATGCAGTTCATTAACTAGGAAACATGTTGACAAGGGCCGACGAATTGCGATTCACAACTCAAAGCGGTCTTTTGAACGGAAACTAAAATAGAATCAAAAATCATGTCTGCGGTCTTTTGAACGGAAAATAGAATCACTGGGTTATGATGAAAGTCGTGATGATACCTTTTCGCTGCAGAAAAGTCTGTGTTGCAAGTACCTTCTGATGCATATTTAGGTGGTTTAAATGCCGTTTATACAGATGCAAACGGCTTCGCCCATTTTGTTTCATCTACTTGAGAACCATGAACAACAATGACAAACTGAGCTGATTTCGTGGCCGGTCGAATGACCGAGGCTGCGATAGTAGTAAAAAATTTTTCTTAGTGTTGATTAAAAAAGGGGACATAAAGAACAAGTCAAAAGTAGCCGTGGGATGTGTTTGTGTTAGGCATTTTATGAGGGCACATTTACTTAAGAAAGCGGCTTCTGCTGCCGATGCCTCTCCAATAAGAGCCTCTGCTACTGAAAGTGAGGATTGCATGATCTCCGCAACTCATAAAAAATTTTTCGCATTAATAATCAGAGTAAGCAGTTTTGCTTCTCCGTCAGCCCTTCGCAATGTGCTGACTTATTCCACAGGCAGTAATCCGTGTTTCGTTCGATGCTTCACGAATGCCAGAACAGGGAAAGAGGGTTGTTGTCGCGCTGCCATATTTTGGCAACGCAATAACAATCTTTCGAAACTGGTCTAGGCGTACATGCAGAGGGCAGAAATTTTATATCGTTAATCACATGCTCTTAACCACAGTTAAACTACTGTTTAATGAATGAAGCAATTCACAAAAGTTAGAAAAATACTTCGCAAGTTTGCACGCTCCCAGAGTTTAGCTTCGCGACGCGTAAGGTAGGAGTTATAGAAAATTGCACCAATAGATTTCGAGAGAAAGAGTTTCAACTACATGATAGGGAAGAAATTAAACGCTTGAAAAGTTTAAATTAAATATTTGAAATGTTTACGTGATCTAAATTTCATAGTGTAATGCAGATAAGTAAATGATTGAATTTCGTTTTAATTAGTCTCTAGAGTGATTAAAATGCCCAACGTTACATAGCAGACTGCTAAAAAAGCCAAAAGATCGAAAATATTCCCCCAGGGTTCTGAAAAACTTCAGTGCTCAACTTTTTCCTGCACTGGTAAGGTCTGATTTCTCAAATTAAAAGTGTTGAAGACCCAAAGGGTGCAGTCCTTTGTGTGACATTGTCAGAAGCGACGCTTTGAAAGTTCATACTTTTGTACAGTATCGCTGCAGGTCTCATATGCTATCGACATTCTGAACGTCAATGCAGGAGAGAAAGTGTGAGAAAAAACGGGATCCACGGAAGCCGTGAGGAACAAGAAAGGGCAGGTAACACGTAACGAACGTTTTATTCCTAAACATATCGCGAAGTGGACACTTCCATTTCTCTCGAGAGGGACTATGCGCGTTTTTGCAATCTGAAAGACCTCCGTGGGTGGGAGAGAGGTAGGGTAGGATTTTCGGAGCGCAGTAACCCTCATGATATGCGCAATCATGTTCCGCAACAAATGGCTCAGTCTTCCGCGGGGAAACGAAATTTATGTTAGGATCAACCTGGTATCCTGGTTCTGCATAGCTTTGTAGATTTTCTTGTAGCGTAATAATGTACTGTTGTTGAAATCGAATAGCTTCCTGCTGTCATTGAGTTTCACTCGGGTACACAATTCTTTGAGCGCTGCTAAAAATTGGAAAACCTCATGCTGTTCTTGCGATGCTGTAATAGTAATAAGCAACAGCAAATGAGGAAGGGAGGTTTCAGCTCGCGGTGACCAACAATTGCACATTTCTTCGAAGCCTCCTCTCATCTGTTTTCCTATCTCGTTTTGTAAGGATTGAAATGTTTTCAATGAACGCATCGTATTGTGTCACGTATATCACTTTCCATGCTCTTTTTGTTGTCAATGCATTGGTTTAGCTATTAGTGATAAAATGAGGTTTTGCTTCGCGATTAAAAGCAACGGCTGGACTGAGCTGGACTAAAAACGGTGTTACCAAATCAAGCCGATGCCAAAAGAAACCATTACGTCGCTGCGCATCAAAATTTCATGGATGGCAATTGCAATATCGCAAGGAAAACAAGCTGTGAAATAGAGGTTGAGTGTTCAGTTGACCATGAAATCTGTCTTAACTTCCGTTAGCGACATGCGGATCATAAACAATATCAGGTATACTATTCAATCACCCGGTGATCCATCTATTAGCGTTATTTTGCAGAAGCTTAACCTCTGAAAAAGGGAATAACGTTGAACAGTTAGTAGCGAAACGAACAATTGTGACTACTGCAGATGGTCATGGACTTGCTTTCGAAAGATGTAAAATAATTGCGCAACGGTGGTGGAATGGAACGTGCACAAAAATAAAAAGTATACATCAATTGTAAATGCATAAAGAATGCATGAATTCGATCTAATAAGAATATCAAATGCAACCATCTATGCCACCCAAACAAAATCTCAACTGTCTTCCTACATATTTTATAACCTTATTTACCAACGGTGAGGGCATCTTCCATGTATATCAAAATACGTCAACAGCTGAAGGTGCAGATCATCGGCTCACCTATCAAACCCATTCAAATTGTATGCAAGCATTCATCCACTTACCAGCATATCTGATTCGATGAATTGCTTCGTAGGACATATTGTTTGCTTCGAAAATTCCAGGACCTCTACATATAGTATCTAATGTGCTCATGAATATATAAGATAATTCTAAGCATGTTAAAACAGTTGGGTCATTAGCAAACACTGCAGATCTTGTCTCAGGTTATCTGCATGATGGTTTGATGGAAATTTCCATTTCTTTCAGTAATGCTGGACAACACTTCTTTCTTAACGATTGCTAGACTGAATGACAATCGATAGACGTTTGAGTGCATCTGCTCGATAAGGTCAGAAAACAAGAAAAGCGAATAACAAGCTTTTCTTGCGAATTTATTGAAGCATTGAGAAGCTGGTTATCATTTATGCTAGCAAATCTTTTGCGTAACTGATTTATATTATCCATTAGAATGGAGCGGAAGGAAGAGAGCACTTGATTGATTAAATTTTACGCGCCGATTATGTTGACTTGGCCATCGTATAAAAGATTGTATTTGCTGTAATATATGTTCTCTCGTCCAAACTAATTTACACTTCTTGTGCATGCCGTTGATTTTAAATAATTATAAGCACTGAGCGGAATTTCCTGTTTTTTGAGATTATAAAGCTCGATGCTGACTATTTACTTGCGCTAACGTGTTTAACTGCTGCGCTCATATCCACCAATATAATTAATAATGGTGTTTATTCCAAAAGAAGTCGCATTTGTCAACACAATGATTTCAAAGTTAATAAACGCTCTCACACTCAATGCTTCCATCCCACATTTCTTAGGAAGCATTTAAAATAGAGGTTTAGTCAATGTTACTGCGTGGATGACGAATGATGCAGGTGGTTGAGAGCAATGAGCGCAAGCAATGTTTGAGAATGCAGCTAGCTATACGAGAATGCAGTATGAATGCTTATTAAATAGAAAAGGCTGAAATGCATAAAGTCAAGAAGTGACCGTTCGTATGAACGCTTATTTTATTTTAAGTGCACAAGTGAATAGATGAATGGATAATGGCAAAAATTACGTTAATATGCACCATAATTACGTCAGCGATTTAAAAAAATCTTTTAACGTCATAAAGGGACAACATAGACAATTTGACAAATGGCTCATTTCTGAAATTCGATAATCCATAAAATTTCAGTAACATCAACAAAGCGTTCATAAACCATAAAACAACCACTCACCGCGCACGAACGTAATCAAAGAAGATTAGTAAAAGAACCATTGCATTTAAGATATTTCAGTGTCGTTAACTTGTCTCTCCTAGGATTCCCTTTTAGGGACGCCGTTCTTTTTGCACAATCAAATGAACTTCACCTTACAATTCCTCTGTCGGGATATCAATCAATGGTTGATTACCATCATCAGAATGCATGAAGCTCCTGTTCTGAAGTTAGATATTCCTGCGATGAGCGACTGCGGCTCACATTATTCCCCGTTCTTCAACAAGATCTTTAACAGCCCCATATTCGATTGGATATGTTGATAAGGTCTCATTTACAAGCATGAATTTTGCTGTATACATATGCGTGTTTGTTTGTTTGTGATTTGTTTGTGCGTGTATGTATGTGCTTTTAGTTAAGCAACTTTTCTTGAACTTTTTGGTGGATTAAAAACCTTTTTCTATTATATCTTCTTTCACAAGCCTTACAGTCTGTAGGTCCTGTGTTTTTTACACTGTGGATGATAAGGTATCGTATACTGCAGCGGAGGGCAGATGGGAAGGCATGATATCATGAAATGACTATATTATTCCGAATAAGCTTACAGTAATATGCAAAAAGATGAGATGGACCGATTGTTTATTTGCAACAAATGTCGAATTGTAGAGGATTTTTTCTATTGAAAGGAGGAATTAACTAGAACTACTGTTGTATTGATTCACTAGTATCATAACGAGTTTAATGATGCGGTGAGCAGAAAATTACGAGGATCACCTCTGCGTATGAGATAGTGATCCACCTCTCACAGTTGATCTTCTCGTAGCAAACTGGATGAGTGCGTGCGCGACAGTTTAGTCTCTCAAGTAAAGTTTGCAGAATTTAGGAAAAAAGTGGTGATAAAGAATACTCCATAATGGGGAATACTGCAGATGCTGATGGGAATCGTGTAAAGCAAAAACGATGTTAGTAGCTTTCTTCAAATGTCATACCTCGTGAATTATCAAGAGCCTTCTAACTTTTATAGTCGAGGCTACAGCCAACGAACGCAAATTTTCTTATTTGCATGTCGATTCACTCAATTTTGCGACACCTCATAGACTTTTTTCATCAAATTTTACATGATGCAGCAATTGCTCGCTGGTCAGCATGCAGTTAACGGGCCCGATCCAAAAAAATGTGGATGGCGTGCAACAGTCATGAACAGTCCATTTCTTGTGCCATTTCGCACCCTCATGCATGCGTTCGTGTGCCTCTATGCCCTTTTGATAAGGACCGGTGTTTGGAGCCCACTACTATCTTCTTCTTCCGGACTTTACTGGAGGAGAGGGATGGCATGGATGCTACCGGAGTGAGATTTAGAACCATGGGATTCTCGCGTTCCGAAATTCGCTCACCCCAATAGATAAATTTCTGAAATCCGATGGGCCGATTCCTATTTGTGTCTGGAATGAGAACCTTGTCTTTTGAAAGCGAAAAAGAAATCCTTTGGTCAGCAAAAGATGAACAAACAATGGGAGACAACAGAATGTGTTCGAAGAAGATACACTGAAAAAGAACGTGAGCAGGAGTTATGTAGAAGAAAAGATTTGTTATAAAGGAGTATACCAGGAGGTAATGGACACAGTCAAAAAGCACAACGGAAAACCGGAGATGCTGCAGCTGAAAGAGCTCAGCATCGATATTTAATAGAAGCCTTAGCATCTGTGAGATCAATCTATTAAGATTTCACGGGATTAGAAATAAAACCTGGAACTGGGAAAAAATCAGTTCGTGCCAGAACGGTGCTGTCTTCTTAACTGCCCGACTTCAATGAGAAAACCCCTTGAACGATAGAAACTTGCAAATGTAACTTCCATAGGCAGATACAAAACTGACCCGGAAACGCGCCAAACTGCGGAAGTATATCGCAGTTGTCAAAATTTTGTGCTCTGCCAAAATTCCTGTCGACCTGTCGGAATTTTACCAGTTTTTGTTATTGCACAACTTTAAACTGCAAGAGGTCGAAAATTCCATGTTTTCAGCGTGCTTGTGCGAAAAAATTTCAATGCAGTTTCATTCAATCGGAATCCTGGACGAAATGAACCGCACAAAAGAAAGACGGCATGTGATATATGTTGTCCAATCCATAAAGGTTGTAACATCACCAAACACTACGTCCTTATTCAGATGACGGGAAACAATTTTCGAATGAACGGAAATATCTTCAGGTTATCGACAATTTTTCGATGGGGCAGGGTATAAGAACCTGTATAACCACATAACACCTCGAGGAAAATGTATCGTAGTCGACGAGCCGAACAATGCTGTTTATCCATCTTCCGTTTGCCTTTTATCTTTCCGACCTCAAAACCGTTTACTGGAAGAGGTGCAGAATAGGCGAACGATACGTACTCGTTTTTGGAATTTCATGATTAAAAAATAATAAAATGCAAGAAATGAAACAACTTTTAGTCACTATTTAATGATGAACAATAAGTAGAAGCTTTATGAACGATTGTTGTCAATTCATTATGATTTTTTAACTACTCTGGTTTGCTTTACTTCTCCAAAAATTTCGGAAATTAAGTTATATTAAAATTGTAAACTCGCGTTTCATGTGCTATATTACAATATACTATAGGACACCAAAGTTCCATAGATTATGCAATAACATATTCTACCGACTTGAAACATTCACGAACTAAATCATATTATAGTTTATCATCTGCTAGCAAAACCTGAGCTGTTAGCTCGATCATAGTTGGCATTGAAAGTTTGCTGTCATTCCAGAAGTCAGTAGGTCAGTTGGTCAGACCTCTTCCATTTCGCTTAACACGATATCTAGTGGCTGCAATGTACGACAATCGGTCGTACTTTGCAGAAGTGGCACGGATAAGTGAACAACTGTGATACAACATCCCGAGGTGCCACCTCCCAGAGTCCTCATTGTGCCTGCTGCCTCGAATTCGTTATTGCTCCTGACGCAATGACGAAGACGAAAAGATGACACACATAGGAAAAGAACGGGCGTGAAAAAAGACCACATATATCCTACATCAGAAACACCTTTGCTGAAGTGCTCGTGAACTAACTTGCTGCCTAAGTGAACAGTGATGGCAGGGCACGCCTGTAGTAAATTCAGGCGTACTTACATAGAGATGCATTACATTATCACTTTTGGGCATTTAAGCCTTGGAAGAATTACTAACAACGTTGAAGTACTAACAGTTACTAGCAACATAAAGTCATCTGCATCAGATTCAGCAGCCTGCATGTTTCTTCCACTCATATCCATTAAGCTCTTCTACAGTTTCGGCGGTATCGCCCGTTTACCAACAACTTTGAGAAATAGAAGAATATGAAAATTTAAAGGTTTGGAGGATTTTTTTACACGTTCGATAGGGCAAATTTAAAAAATCTACCTGAAGATAGAAGCCTTAAGTGCTTGAACGTTGATCTCGAGCTATCGAGCTTTACTGAATGGTCGAATATTTTGATTAGTTGAGCCGAGAATCCAAAGCTATCACGTTATCTTCAGATGAATATGCGACCATGATAAAATTCAAACGGTGCACACAAATGAACAAACAAAGAATAAGCGAGTGCGTTCTCACATCATACCATTCCAAAGTTTTCCAATTATATCATCTTTTTCCATATCCATCACTTCGCTTACCACTCATCAAGAGGAAACATGCATTGTGATGGTCGCTTCCTCCATAGCTATCTATTTCCTTCATTTTAGCAATCCTGACGACAATACGCCATCACCAACCATGCTTTCGATTTTTATCCTTCTAACATGAGTGGTTTTTCCATATTTTCCAAAGGGAAATATATTTCACAAGGGTGCGCTCAACTACCAATTGATACGATGATATGACGACCACAAATCGTTTTTGTTTGTAGGTCAAGATCAAGTTCATATTGATCCAGACGGCTTCACAAATTTTATTCAGCCATTTCACCATCGTGAGTGATTCTAATTGCTAGTGCTGGCTACTTGAGCAAGTTAATTTGCGATTGTAGTAATAAGCTTTTATTAGCAACGATCAAAAACAATGTAATAAGAGCCGAAAGCAAACAAAAGAGGAATGCGCTTATTTTATAAAAGCTGGTCTACCTTAATGAAGGCTTCATAATCTCAGCAGCGCATATGAAGCATTTCATTTTCGAGAATGTTGACCTACAGTCGTGTTTCTTCGTCCAGCCTCTACAATGTTCAAGCTAATTGCGGAGACTGTGGTCCGTCTTTGGTTCGACGTCTTGCGAGCGCCAATCCAACGGAAGAGATTCATCGTTGCGCTGCGGTATGTAGGCAACGCAACCAACGTCGATATACTGATAACTACCGTACGAAACTGCAAAATTCATGTATGCTTACAGCATAAATTCCACAATACCTTGTCATGGGGTCCTACTGTTCCACAGTTAAGCCCTTAATGAACGGAGTACTCTTGTCCCGAATTATCGCGATGTAATGATGATTCTTGGCGGCACAAGGAATCAACGAAGACGCTACTATACAAAGGCGTCACTAGAAGTGTGGAGAGTCATCGCGAAACAATAATGATTCTTAGCAACTCTCACACCTCCAAAAATGATGTACTATCTCACTTCCTAACGAAGAATATGTTATCCAAGTGAACGAACCGAGTAAGTCAACAAAGAGGAAAGCTCGACTATGTAAAAGCGTGCAACAAATTATGAAAGCAGTTGCGAGTGGAGTTACGATAGTGAGTTGCGGTTTGAGTGGCGGCTACGGACAGTTAGACTTCATTCATCTCTCTGTCTTCTCCCGATTTCGACATTTATTCGTTTGCCTCGGTATTAGCTCTCCTCGAGTCCGATTTATTCACTGACTTCGATACTGTTCCACCAGTCGACTTCAAAACTCACTAAATTTCGTTATTTGTTCGATTTTGAATTTCGATAGTCACCTCGATATTCTTTTGCTGGGCAATTCGATTCTATTGGACAGTGCTTCGATTTTGCTAGCTCTTCGATTCAACTTTCGTCTTCGACCGTCATTATATTTCATTAGCACCCCAATACGAATTTCGCCTTATGGTCGTTGTTCCTTCGTTTAAACGTCAATTATAAAACTTTCGTTTTGTTTGCCGCTTGCGTTCCGCATTCGCTACAACTCTTTAAGGTTGGAAAAGACATTGTAGGAGCCTCCTCCGGGAAGAATTTGAGCTTATGAGCTCTAACTCTGGACTATCGAAGCAGATGGTGGAGCCGCATGAATCCTAAGACCCCCAGAACCCCGGTGGTTTGGAGACGAACGACCTCAAAACAGTACGACTACGTATATTACTATCAGCGCAACGGCCTACTGCGGGTCTTCGTGAAAGAGCAACACTGAACCACCGTGCCGATGCACCTCGTCGGCGGGAAACGCCATTAAAAGCGAGCATCTTTTGGAATACGAAACGGAAAGCTAGAAGATGTTGATGTGGGTTGAATGCACCCAGTCAAAGCAATGATTGGCAAACTTTTTTTAGTAGAATGGACCAACTTGCAAGGAATAAATTTTTCACATATGTAAATTTTCGATGGACCAGTAAGCATTTACAGCCCACTGTCCTATTGGGTCGATTTAAGAAGACACTCCTTTTATGAACTTCCTAGCTAATTTCCTACTTTTGCAAAACTTCGGCTAACTCAAAAAGAATAATTTAACTCACGTAATCGATGTAGCTTGTGTACAGCTCGGCGTCGTAAAGTCGCATATTCAAAAAGTTCGGAGAAATGACTTCTATGCTGAGGATCGTGGTTGATACTGCAATATATGCATTCAGTAGTTCAGAACATATTATGACCGAAAACTATTTGCTACAGTTGTTTCAAGAAACCGCACCACAGTTTGCATACACTGTAAAATCAGCCAAGCAGGAAGACCACATTGCATACGGAGAGATTTTCTCAAACGAAACGTTGACCGATATGAAGAAGAACGACAAGGGGTAGATTGCTATGGGAGGACGTCGTGCGAAATGTCCTCGTGGACTTGTCTACTGTCATAAGGAAAATACGCTGATTATCGACTTCTAAGTGTTCTAAGTGTTGAAATATCTTGCTCGAACAGTGCTCATTGAATTTCCTCATGTTCTTGCGATTCTAAGGCAAATTTTTTTGGCTCGTTAAAGTTAAACTTTTTCAACATCGCTCACAGAAATGTCGGAACCCACGAGGGCCACCGTGCTTATGCGGGTGACCTTATGTCAGGAAAACCTTGCCGAAACAGGGGATTTTTCCAAGGGCTGAGCTCGGGCAATAAGACCCTAGTGGTCCAAAATCTATGAATCATCTCTTTGTTGGTGCTTCCGCGGAGGTTAAGGGGGGATGGGAGGTAATAACTATTGTGTAATCTGATAGTTTTATTTTCTAAGTTATTGAATGAGATTCTTTTTCTCTCATTTGTTCCGCAATGAAACCGGATTTCTTCGTTATTGTTTTTTTTTGGTCAAATTTTCACCAAGTGTACGAGTGTGAGGTGGCAAAGGAGCAGTATAGAAATCTTTTAAGATCTGGAAATCGCAATAGAAAGTGCAAATACACGAAATCTGACACAGTGCACCTCCTGGAGGGTCCGTTTGTGATGTTCTTTCAACAAGGGGTCTCTTAAATTGTGCTTTCTCTGTGTAGATTATTCGAGCATAGAAGCAGCAGTTTGGCTTTTCAGCGAAATTTTCAGAAGACATGGAAAAAAATCAACAACACATACCGTAAAGTGGAATATTGCAGATATGGATGGGAAGACAGTAGAGCAGAAACGATATTAGAAGGTTTCTTTGAATGTTAGCGCTTCCCGAATAGTTGGGAGCCTTTCCAACCTTTATAACCAAAGCTATAGCCTGGAAACGCAATTGTTTTCTCGTTGTGCACGTCGATTTATTCAAGTCTGTAAAAACTCGCAAATTTTTTTTGCACTTTTGATTGCTGCAATAATCTTCTAAAAATATGAGTATGAACAGCTTTTATGCAGAATATGAGTGATGAACATCTTTTATATTGATCGAAACAAGTTTTTACCTTCTTTTGTCATACAAATTTTCAAGCAAAACATTGAACGTTGCAAATCGCCCGCATACCATCAGCAAGAAGGAATAAAATTTCTACTTTTTCATCCAATAATCAACATTTTTTGTGAAAATGAGTTCTATCTCTAGGTGGCTGTAAACTAGCGGTTTGTTAAGAACATTCTTGTGACCACTACCATTATAGCTTTCACGCGATTTTCCAAATTCGCATTTACAAAACATACTGTAGCAAAATTGTGTCTGCGTGTACGTACGCATATATCTCTCTATGCACAGCGAGTAGTACAAATTTGAGGACCAAACACTACGTCCTACAAATTACTTCACTTTGACTCACCGGTCTCAAAAAGAGCTATGGGCATCTAAAATCGTTAAATAATCTGCGTGCATTGTTTGTAATCGGGTATTGCTTGCACCTGCCGAGTCTCAGAACACAAATCTTTAGAGGTTTGCACGAGCGATCGGGTAAAACACCGGTGTGTTGTTTTTGCATATTCTATTACTTCTTAGTAATTTACGAAAGTCGGCAGTCGTGTGGCAAGTGACGTCATGTGAGCACACATGAAATGCGAGTTGCGCTGTCCCGCTTCTTCACTTCTGTTTTCTACCTAGAAACAGAATTACCATTGCTGTTGCGAATACCGTTGCCAACGCCAGGATGAATGTAATAAAACTGGTCACGCCTTGAATGATATAGAAGACGTCCCCGTTCTCATCATACTTGGTCTTTGGAAGTATAAGAACGAAAAAATGTGATGTTATACTTGGGGTGCAGAGGATACATGAGAATACGTCGAACATTACAAACCACGATACCCAACTCCTGAAATAAGAGCCGCACGTTACTTGTACCGCTTGAAGAAACATTCTTAACAAATTGGCGTTTGATTGCAGCCAACGCCTTCTAGACATGACAAAGGGCATGTCTTTTAAATTGAGTTTCAACGGCCGATCTGAAATTACAAGAAAACTGCCCTATGATTGATGTACTGCTGAAAAAACGTTTGCCTATGAAACAATTTGCAACCTTTTCGCAAGATTCCTATGATAAAATAGTGGACAGATATATGGCAGAGTGAGCACAACAACGACACAAAGCGACAGAACGCGATATGCCATCGAGACGAGCAGAAAGAATGACAACGCAACAAATATAAGCGCCCGGCTCCTGCAAGAACATAATAACCTCATCAGGAATTCATTAGGTGGAATTGAAAAGTGTGAAAGAATTAGGAATAGAGTGTGAAAAAAATTCGGTTTTGTTTGCATGTCACTGAGTGAAAAATTATACTATACATTTGCGGCCGACTTTAATTACTTTAATAACTGACTCAGTAGCTTTTAGGGGGAGATACAGGAAAATTGAAGGATAGTCGAGATCAGTGAAAATGTGAACGGTGCACCGAGCAATGTAAGCACTAATCGAACGGAGCACCATCCATCAAGTACACTTAAAAAAGGGCCACAAGAGTAGTGTGGCATCGAAAACGTTAGTCATCAAAAAAATGCACCAAAGCAACGAACAGAAAAAATAGATGAAAATGTTCTACTTGTCTCTGTGATCATTGGAACTTTGAACTAAACGCCTTTTCTTTTGGGATGGCTGGGATGTTCTTCTGTGATGTTTGCTTCCTTCTAATAGGAAGCTTTTGTTGCTTTAAGGTTTCTTTGAATTATCATTTGTTTTTTCTGATTGTTTAATGCAGTGTTTTTCAGATGAGTAGCGACACTGCTCAACTCATCTACGGTGCAAAAGTCGGAACCGATTGCGTGGTATATAAGCAGCATTTTCTTGGATGGCAATCTGAGCGATTAGAGCCGATCTATTAGCATCGTGACCCAGCCAATCTTTCACTTTCGCATATAACACTATAGTGTTTTCCGTTATTGTGATGTAGTTGTCACATTTCTAAGTGTGCCCGTAGCTTAAACATAACGAAGTGGTCAATGGTTGATAGGACCTCACTTATGCCAAGAAATTTACGATAATTCAGCATTCACTCCAGAGAGTGTAAGCTATCGAAGGACGCTGTGCAACTTAATTCAGTTGATGAGTTGACACTGAAATCTTGTAGATGAACTTCTTGACGAGCTTATATTAATTATTCGCCAGATGATCGTACCGCATTTGGCGATCTTGTTGGCCCATGGAAAACGCAATCAGAATTTAGGGGCAGGCGCTACAATAGGAAACCAGGAGTGCCAACGGCGTTCTTGAATGTCGGGCACCTGCTTAGCAATTTGCTTTCAAATATTGCCAGATATTGACATTTTTGCTGAATTTAATTACTCGAGAAATCCTCTTCCTATGAAAATTCCTTCATACACCAGCGACTGTAATCAGTTTTTGTAATTTCCACCGTGTAAGCACTTACACTGCTCACAGGGGCATCCGTTTAAGCTTCGCAACTTGGGAGTCCTGTGTAGGGTATCAAACTTCCTGGGCACGATAAGTTTCAAACGTGGACTATCGCTCCTTTTTCCTTAACCCTTTCATCAATGCGTTTCATCGTCTTTTTTGCAGGCATTGAGGTGTTTTGCAGTTAACACAACCTAACTTCACGTGTAATGCAATTCGCAATTTGCTTTGTTTCTCTGTGTGGTTTCTGCTGTATTATGACGAAAGCAGCTTCTGTTTCGTGATTGAGGCAACAGTTGCGTTGATTTGAATTTAAAACGGCATTACCAAACGGATTCGATGTTACAAGAAACCATTATGTCGCTACGTTTCAGAATCTCCTGAATAGCGATTGCAATATCGCACGGAATACATGCAGTAATATAGAGATTCAGTGTGTAGTTTCTCATGAAATCTGCCTTAAGTTTCGCTAGCGATATGTAGATTATAAACGATGAAAGCAATATCCGGACAGCAATCATCGAATATACCAGCCAGTCAGGTAGTGACACCTCTGTTATCATTATATCGCACAAACAAAATCCCTGAAGCATGAGCATTAAGTTGATTGGCAACAAATCCACGCTTGAAACGCGCAACCAAGTGGACCATTGGCAAGTGGGAATGATAGAAGGAAAAGAAATGGTATATTAATGGGACATTGCGTAAAGCAGCACAAAATCGAAGGGCTTAGGAGATTATATCGACTACAAACATTAGGTCAGAAGTTACGCCCGTTTGTATGGGCCAAATAATACAAAAGATACATCGATACCCGTGACAAAGCCTTCCGTGCGCACTCCAAAGGGTCTTCCACACATTACATTTAAACTGTTTAAATGGTGTGGAGCGCTATCTTTACTAATAAACATATCTCATTCCAAGAAACCCTTTGTAGACAGTCTCTATTTCAATGCTCAAACATCCGCGAAAATCGTTTTTTGAGTATGCATATTATTCAGATGCACACCTCTGATGCTTGCCTTTCAGTGTAAGTATACGATCTGGCGGCAACTATAAATTACTCTATAACTAAAACATTTCATTAACGAAGAAGGCACAGAGTAGCTGAACATTGCGAATAGCGCGAATCTTTTACTGGAGTAACTGCATAATGATTTCTGGTTAATTTCTAATCTACATCAGTTACTATGGTGACAAATATTTTCGAGTTGTTCATAGGTTGATTGACGGTTGAAAGATGGCAAACCTATACTTGAAAATATTCCTGTTAAAGGGGAATAAGCGAAAACCAAATTTTCACTATAAATTTATGGGAAATGCGAAAAACATTCTTCAAAAATTCTTAATATGTGAGTCATTAAAGTGAACCGCTCAAAGACAAATGGAGAAGACACATATGAATGCAAGTTCTCTACAGCTATTGGCATTCACCTCACCAGTATAAACTAATATTTTGTTCGATACAACATACATTCAGCTGCCTAATCTAATTTCGAATATTTGTATGAGTTGTCTCGGAGGCATAAGCGAAAACAGTATTTTCAAAAAAAAATTAAGAATATTTGCGAGTCGTAGAGCACGCAAATTAATCTTGTGGATGCTTTACTGATTGCATGAGGGAAAACATTACTCTTTATGCTTAGCTCATTTGCTGTTATTTTTAAACTCGGCTCAAATATGAAAACCTTATTATATTCTTGGTTAATGGCTTCTTATAAAACGTCTCTCTCGGCTGATCATAGCGCCGTTTGGAAACAATGGCTACAATTGAATATGATGTTTAGCTGAAGGCTATTATTTGAACTCGCGTGACTAATAGAGGAAATCGTTTCAGTGCGATATAGCGGTTTTATAAGCTCGTCGCAAAAAGGGGTCATATCACTCACATTCCGTCAAACAGTAGTCGCCTTCACGTCTGCTAAGTCGAACTGAAATATATAAAACAAAAAAGAAGCCTGCAGTTAGGTCGAATTTCATAAAATGGAAAAGCGACCATCGACTAGTGTATCGACAGAAACAGTCCTCTCTAGAAAACTCATCTTGAGCATTTGTCCATCTCGAGGGACCTTAGACCGATTCTATCCTCGACAGTTTCGCTTTTGTGCTCGCCTTTTTGTGTCCATGAAAATGCTGCATTCCAACAAAAAAGGAAAGACTCAGCTCAATGTTCCTATCGCGTAAGATTTATCCCGCGTAATCTTACATTTTTATTTGCAGTGCATGATGTGACCTAGGAATGCCACGTGTTGTTCATCGTTACGTTTTGTAATGTTTTTTTACTGCGCTTCAATCCTGCATTCGTTTGGAATGTGTAGCGTCTAATATTATTGTTTTTTTTAAATCTGTGTTCCATTTAAATTATTCTGAGAAATGAGTTGCCCATTACCTGAGGTTTTCATGCACATTTTTGTACATTAGGAAACCCTTTGAAAAACATATAAAGAACAGAAAAGGGTGCGGCCTTTTGTGTGTATGCTTTCCGCCGAGAATGGAAGAGATTGTAGGAGGAATGGAAAAAAGTATTATTGTTTTTTTTTTCGAGTTCGCCATGTAGTTTCAACCCCCTTCAGTCTCTAAGTTTCGGCTGCAGTCATTCCAGTCGCAGCAATACGTTGTTACGTCAGAATTATTTAGCAGTTCTCCAAAATGAGTGTTCACTGTAAACAACGATTGACACACGTCAACGATTTTCATCACACAGGTATTCTTTGCAGCTAGTCATCAATAAAAGATGTTAGTGTTCACCTGTATAATTCGTCCTGCGGCAGGAATGTATCGTCAATTACTAAGAATAGCAAAAGGGAAAACGGTGGACTCGAAAACAACAAGGAGTCTGAGATGTATCAGCGTCTTGTAAGAGAGATATCTTACATTACAACGGAACCTGGAAATAGGACTGGCACTAGCTGAGTCCGGTATGCAGATGTATGGATAAACCTTCAGCTTGTTCGAAGACCCTATCTTTTCTTAGTTGTTGCATTCCGGCACTTACAGATGAATGCTTATGCATGTATATGGAGTTTTGACCTGTCGGCGAAAATGAAAGTGCACGACACAGAGCAGGAGATCTCGCATCGATTCTCCACTATAAACTATCCCCTTCCCCTCATTTCTCCATGCCAAAACGGGCATATTGAACGCTACTCCGTGACCATGTTACACAATACACCGGGTTAATTGCAGATTAGTCGGCTGCTTGGCATAAAAATTCAGAGCAGGACTGGTTGTAAACATTGTTCCGATGATAAAGAGTGAATGTTCAGCACCGCAAAAGTGCTTGGCTCACATGTCACTTCCAGAGTCGTTGCAACGGATGTTAGCTAATGCCAAAGACGCCAACTTTGCCAGGTGCATTAAAACATAAATAGTTAACACAAAAGCTGTTTCGGCTAGATGTAATAGCCCATAAATCTTCCACTGAACCTTGCTTCTGATTCGATGGTTTCGACATTGTCGCATTTGATTGCACACTGAACAAGTTTTGGGAAATTGAGGCATAGCGACTTCGCATATTACCGTTGTCCTATGAGGGAACAATCTGATCGAATATTTTTCTGCTAATCCTATCAACAACTGCGGTAATAGCGTTGCGCGTACCTGCGAGTTGTGAAGGATTCGAATTACTTTCATAAATGCTTTCTTGATCGCATTAGTGAAAGCACTGAACTTTGTAGCTCACTAACCATAAAACTCTTTTGAAGAAAAAAAACGTTAATCAATTCCATTTTATAGTATCACTGCTTTGCCGCCATAACACAGTGCATGTGAGCAAACAGCAACCTAGAAGAATTAAGAGACAATTAGAAAGACATAAACAAAACGGCCGACATGGGATGAGATGGTTCCTAGGCCCTCCAAGAGAACTGAGTTTGTCATTGTTGTGCCGTTAAGCAATATACGTATTAGACCCCTGAAGTAGAATTATATTACAAACGCGAAGAGACGCCGCCTGGTTATGGATTTGATTTTACTGCAGTGAAATCGCTTGAAGTCATCTTAGGTCGGTGAAACGATCCTACGCTAAAATCGATACCTACTTCCTCTCATGCTCCAGCTGATAGAGGCCTCAGCAGTCAACGATGCAACATTAAAAGATTAACCTATATAATCTCCACCCCTTCAGTGCACGTCATTCCTCTTATTGTGTGTCGTTCTTGAGTGATATTGAAATCCATGAGCTTAGCCCCAATAGAATTACCCTTGCAAAAGATTGCCGTTCTCTTCGACAATGATTACGGCTACCAAATAGCGCTGCTTAACAGCTATTTCTCTGGGTAGATATATATCAGACATATCATTGTACGAATATAAGTTAATATTTTCTGGAAATATATAGGCAAGCACGCATGCAAAATATTATGCAAACCTATCAGTACATTGCGTGGCTTTTTGTATTTGCACACAGAAGATACATGCAGAGGCACTTTGATTATCGCATCTATTTATTTATTATGTAGTAGACGAATTTATTAATTATTAATCGTTGTGTAATATTACACATAACATTATGCAGCCGCTTCTGTGAAATTTTTCATGTAATTCGCTATTAAACTTATATGACTACTTGTTCCCTTGAACTGTATATATTCTAATAAAAGCCTCACGCGGAACCACAACGAGAATTAGGAGCTGTACCTGAATGCGCAAAAACCTGAAAATAAGCGTCCCCTTAGAAAGGGCTCAGTTGAAAACTTCCTCAATGCCCGGATAACGTCGCATAGATGACATGTAAATACACACCTAAACCAGCACTGAATTTAAGCAGTCTACGAATGCAGCAGCGGAATAGCATTTTTGTATACGGAATGCGCATGCTCCTACCACCTTTGCAGGAATCTTCTTCATGGTGGTGCTCACTATTTTTATTGCTTGCGTGACCACATCCCACGATTTCCATCTATGCAACGCCACCCTCCTCGCAGTCGCTATCGAATGCTGCCTCAGCTGTTTTACATCATATTTCGGCTCCAGGTAATCATGTTCCAAAAAAGGTTGAAGTTGGTCAAAGGTGTATGACTTGAGGAAAGGTGTGCTACGTCTATGGTAATAAAACAGAATGCTAGTCTTAAAGTGGAATTTTGCAAGGCGCAAAGCAAAAATAAGCAGGTGGGGAAGCGAAAAAAACTGGCAAAAAAGCGTGACACAAGATCTGGCATTATGTGTGTTTTTGCAGCTCCGCTTAGTAGACCAACCGGTTTCAAAAATTACACGTGAACTCTCGAATGACATGACGCTATCATGAACGATGTCTGCAACGCTCCTGTCAGGTTCACTATCGGGCTGAAACTGCCGCACAAACGGAGTCGGCACACTTAGCCTGCCAGGACTTTGGTGAAAACAAATGCATCGTGCAATTATTCGGAAATGAAATGAGAATCAGTGCTAAATAACGAGTATTTGCATTAAATTTGCGTTATCTTCAATATCACTTTTAACTCTTTTTCTGTACTTCAATGCTGATTGTTGTTACGGTGCTGAAATATGAAAGAGCGATTTGTTGAGTATCTACCTATAAAGTAGAACGGATACGTATTTTCCTTTTACAATATATGCAACGATGAGAGGATGTAAATAACAAATGCTACAATGAAAATGGAATGATTCGCTATGTGGCGGCCCAATTCACATAAGCAAGGAATTGAATAATTGCAAAGAGCCTTTAAATTCCACATAGCGTATGGAAAGCTGTGTAGCTAAGCTTTGCTTCAGATCACGATTTTCGTCAAAGCAACAACTATCGAACGACCCGGGAAAGGAAAGCAACCTGATTGCAACATAATTACGACAACTTACAAGCACACTTTAGCAGCAATGCTAATCACGTTTCGCTGTATCCAGCGTGCAACTAATTTCTTTGCACAACGAGCTTGTCGATTCAAAGAAGAGCCTGAAAAACTTCAAAAAATCTTGCTTGTAGGATTCTGGGTTTCTTTGATTTACGATCATGTTCTTTTCGAACCATGATAGATTAACATAAAGAAATAAGGTCTGGCAATGCACATTCAAGATTTTAAAAAGGCGCATGAAAGCAATGTCGAAATGCCATAGCAGTATTGCTGCGTTGTCATAGAAATTTGATGTTAGAGAAAAATCTCATTTTAAACTCAGATTGTGAGTGACCTGAAAGACACTTAGAAATGCACAGCCTACGATCTCAAACCTCATTAAATCGTGTACTTTTCAGTCGAGATATATCGCCCACCCTAAAGGATAATATTAATTGCGCATTGAACGAGAACTCTATTTTAAGAAAAAATTTTCATTCTAAGCTCATCTTGTGACAGCTTCCGATAAAACTTTCAATGCTATTTCAAATATACCTAGCCCTTGCATCTTCACGCCTCTTTCAAATCTCGCCCCTATTATTAAATCCAAACATACGCTGTTTTTTGGACCGCAGAGGCTCCTATCGCGGGGGTTCCGCGTCCAAGAAATCGCCATCCCCCGCAAATGGATTTTTTGACACCACGCCCTGACTGCGGATGAATCCTGTGGACTTATGGTATTCAGCCGTGGATGCTGTATCAAACAAATTGCATTCTAACCTTCTAGTGCGTCAAGATCACAGGCACTAAAATAGTTTCTTATCTGCCGGACTTTTATATGAACATGATAACGCAATAAAACAAATTCTTCGGTAAAAATAGGCCCTAATAAAACCAAAGGTTTTTAAGAACATAAGCTAGTATTTGTTTCGAAAAGGTGCCTTTTTGTGCTAGCGGCACCAACGCCATATGCGATGTTTAGGCTATCATGTGCAAAACAAAAGTATGGTGGTAGCGTGCGCGCAAGTCAAGTGCGAGACCAGGCTTCGGTTCTCGAGCGGGAGGCCCTCTTTCTAACACTGATGCGCAGGTCAATGTAATCAACCCACTGGATACGTTGCCCTCAATACAAGCATTCAAATACTCCATGATGAAATGGTGAGTATCCGTACCTTTGGCATGCGAGATTCGCATCCTGTTCTTAGCCGTGGAGTGTTTTGCCACATTCATGAGCAGATTAATCTAATCGATTGACAGAATTCGTTGCTTTTGATACCACCACACAGATCATACCTGTATAGTGGCGGGTAGCCGCACCTGTCACTTGCGGGGCTCGGGTTCGATTACCTACAGGAAGGTTGTTTTTCTAAGATTAATAGACGGATCAGTTCAATCATTTGAGACTACTTTTTTCTTTGAATACAAGTTGAGTAATCCGCGCCTATTACGAGCGAGGGCCGTGTTCGATTCTAGGATGGGGAGCATCTTATCTCCATTCACTGACGAATTTAATTGAGCACCGGACCTGTTGTCTTCAATGCAGCCACTGAAGTCCTCGGCAGTATTTCTTTGTCCCCGATTACTACAACGATTTACTGAAATAGTAGGACGTGATCAAAAACGAAAAATTCAAATACTGAAGTCCTTGATTGTATGATGATGAGTATCCGCCCTCGTGACATACCTACCGGATTCGGGATTCGGTTGCGGGTTTTTGGTTTTTCCGTCTGATTACTACAGTTATAAAGGAAGTGATCTGAGGGAATTAAATGCGATTACTATTGGTAGCCAAAATTCTCGGTGGTGCAGTGGCAACGCTGCCAGTGTTCTGGCAAATCCTCCGGCCCATCCGATCTTATCTACTATTTGCTTTTCGAGGGCGTAATGTGCAGGCCCATATGCTGTGGCTAGGAGGAGAGAGGATGTAGCTTTGAATTTCAATGACGACCAGAACTCGACAAAGCCGAAAAGGCCAACCATACTTTGTGTGGTGGTGAACACCAGCGTCTCTCACTTACAAACCTTCGGTTCGCTTCCGTGACGTATTTTATGTCAGGTTTCTGGTGTGATAGATTGACGACGTCAGATGTGATCGTTCTTGATAGCAGCCTTCTCTTGTTGGCCTTTGACATGATAGCCACGATAATCTTTGAACGGCGAAGTTTATCGACACCATTAGCAAGAATGTTCTGCTTAATACCGTCTGCGATTTGGCCTTTTTTGGCCGTCTGCGTTCATGAGTGAACTGACCGACAATAGTCCTTCAATTTTTGGGGAAGTTTTTGTCCACAAATGAGAAAGAAGGTGCGGCAAAGCGGTACTAAGAATTTAACGGCTGCCTTGGTAGCAAAACTGTTGTAAATGATACAATCGCATGCTAGACAGGGTTCTAGTCGTAGATGAGGGTTTCATATGCCAAAGTCTCGCCTGTTGAAGCGCTTGAGAGCTGCCGTTCCAGTCGACGCCCATTGATTCTGATTAGTTCCCACCATAAATGCAGTCTTTGCAAACGTTACAATATTTCTCTTTTTTCAGATTCCATTTTAATGCACACAGTTTATTTATTACCTACGCAACTTATTCGATTCTTTCTTGGTCAGACAAATATGTGCTGTTTACTGACAGCTTAAGAACTATGATTCTGCAAGCATCACCCTTAATCGCGACTCATTCCACAATTTCCACTATATATATGCCTTTCACATTAATTATATAGAAAAACATAAGTGGAAAAACTCGTCATCCTATTACTTTTCTTTGTAGGTGAATTTAAACTATTTGCTAAGAATATTTACACATTTGTTCGAGATTTTTTCTTCGTTTATCCATCAAAATAACAGTTTATCATAAAGAACAGTCGCAAATGCGTTCGATCGATCCATTACGCTACACTCTCCTGTTTCCTATAGAGGTGTTGGAGAGAAGGAAATTTTCTCCACAACGGCTAAAGAAAATGGTTTGGTATATACGACCTAGATGTCCTTCTAACGTGCTGAGGTATACTATCCTTTATGGAATGATGAAGTTTGCCTTTGTTTCGGGAGGTCATGTGATAGAACACGCTGTTCGTTGCTTTTTAATTGTGCATTAAAAGAAATGAGGAAAGCAAGTCACGTGAGGTAGTTGACTTGCATTTTCGCACTTTAAATTAATGCGGTGAAGAGTCTCCGATGCGATCGCTTCTCCAC
This sequence comes from Baylisascaris procyonis, assembly GCA_037389465.1. Taxonomy (NCBI): domain Eukaryota; kingdom Metazoa; phylum Nematoda; class Chromadorea; order Rhabditida; family Ascarididae; genus Baylisascaris; species Baylisascaris procyonis. The sequence continues at coordinate 522,080 of JAZARR010000154.1, read as the reverse complement.
GTAATGCAGCTGAGATAATGTTCAACGTTTGCTTTGCTACTGTTTACTCCTTAGTGAGGTCAACTAATCCTTTCCATTCGCTAAAATGTTAAGGTGAATCATTTCGTTCAGTCGTTTCTCTTCGCGGCCAGACAGTTGTCACCTTATCTTGTTGCGCTTGGGTATTGAGCATGACGGCTATGAATCCTATCACATATTCACCTGTTGATGCTGCCTCCTTCCAGCTGCGATTCCTCTTATAGTTCATACCAATCAGTAGGCCTTTATTGCTATCTGCGAGTTGTTGTAACAGCTAAATGTGTTCCAGTAATTTTTCGATAGTCCATCTGGCATTGGGGGGCACTCTGTTAACCCAGATTCCCCGGCAAATTGTTTTTTTCGTTGTTTTGAGTAAACGACATTCTACTGTTGATGGAAGCTTAATATCCCCTCAACGTTCCAGAGACGTGAGACAAGTAAACGTTATATGTGACATCAACTCCGTGCTCTTGTGTTAGCAGATTTCTTAAATAACTAAATCAGAATGCAAGACACACTCAGACAGCTTCCTGAGAATACTATTTCAAAATTTATACGGGATGGGGTGGCAAATATTCTTTAAATAATATGTTTTCAGAGCTCCTATTTTTGCAAGCAAAATGGAGTATAGTATTTGCATTGTAAGTCTAATTATATGCTTAACAAGAAGAATTTTGTTTTATTTACCAAACTAGTAGCTACTTTTATTTATGTAATATATGAAATGTTTTAAAACGCCACCGATTTTGTCGCAGACCTAAAAAAAGTATGTTTGGAAAAATGAAATATGTATGTAGGTGAGCGCACGAATGGAATAGGGTATAGGAATGTTTGGTATAAGAATCGACGCGAGTTGGTAAGCATTAAATATTTTTTCTAGTAGAACAACGCAAGTTTATTGCTGAATTAATTAAAATGCTTTTCATTCAATCCAGCTCATGCAGAGCAGTCCTTGTGAGTGGAAAATTTCGCATGTTTTGATGCCGAATTGAATCATCTTACTGAACTATAAAGCTGAACACAATGGTGCGTCTGTAAGCAAAAAAAGTTGCAGTTGGAAGCAAGGTGTGGTTATTTGACGACGTTGTTTTTTTAAATACATGTCTGCACATCCCCGTTTCATCGATGCATCGTCAGGAATGATGCTTTCAATTTCGGAGTGACGAAAATCGTTTTTCGCTTCCAAAGCGTGAATGCTGATGCGTCGTGACGATAAGAGAGCATGTTCTTATGTAAGAAACAAAAACAACATGAAACGCACTATCTTCTTGTGTGCTTAACACCAATGAAAGCTTTTCGCCCGCCATTTTACCTCCGCCTAGTATACCATAATCATTGATTCCCATCCCATCTACCTAAAATACTAAGCCACTCGCATTAATCGATATTAGCAGTGATAAAGTATAGGTCACACCAGGTTTTATCCCCATGTCCGATCCTTTGAAGTTAATTCCCGCGGCTGCTTATTTGTTTCTTGTCAGCTTGTTTTTGAAACAATGGATTAGAAGTGATTGCTTTGTAATGGCCTGTACCGATGCTCATTCAAACGCTTTCACTTTAATCGGCATTTCATTAACCACTTCCCTTTACCCAAAGCGTGACTGTTTGTATTTGTCGATGCTACCTGTTACACTTTTAGTTTGTTACTTAATCGCCGTTTTCTAATCTGCATCTTTTTCAGAGAGAGGCAGATTGTGAATGTCAAAGAAAATTGCATCGCTTTACGGCGCAGAGAGATATTGACAAAGACGATTGGTATATCTGCACACCTCTATGAAGAATCGAATCGTTTGCTTTGGTTCTGTTTGAGTTGTACTATCGGAGTGGACTTGAATCTATCACAGTTAATCAAAAAGGCAACGCATTTGATTCACTGACACTGCTAATATCTGAAACTGCACACCACTAAATGTTATTTTTGTGGTTGTCAACCGTAGTGCTTTCAATGGCATGTATTTTGGCCATTATCCCTTCTAAATTTGAGGATATCCATCGTCGCAGTGTCCATCACACGTGTGAGAGTAACGATGAATGCGAAGCAAGACTCAGCAGCTCATGGCTATCATATACTTTTGTATGTTGTACAACGATTATTTGTGATGAAAACTATGGTAACTATTATTTGGTGAGATCCGGATGTACAACACAACGACAGTGTACATCTATCATACAGATGAAAGGATATTCGTGCTTTGCAGGTTTGTTCCGTTTCACAACTCCACAGAATCTGATTAGCTGGTTGTTTTTTTTTTTGTAACTTATTAGTTCCCACATAAAATATTCCACATTTCCCCAATTATATTGTGTTTTTATATACTGCCGCATAATTCTGTTTGCAAAGCGTAGTGTCTCAACGTTGCCTCTTTTTTATGTTCTTTTATAGTGATCCCTTAATTTCGTGAACAATTATACATAATTAACGACGACAAAAATTGAGCACTCATTTTATATCGACCGGATCTATAGAAAATTTATGCGAATTATCGAATCAGTTAAAATATGCAATGTTCTGCATAATTTACGCTTAAGTTTTTAGTAGTGAAGGTAACTGATCAGTTGTAATGCATAGTTAATATCAAATGCGTATAATGCGAAGCTTTCTTGGCAAGCTGCTTCACTTGTTTTTTCTGCGTAACACTTCGAAAATACCCAGTCAAAGTTACAGTCAGTGAGGGTTGCATAATTGAGTTGATCAAACGTTCCTCTACTTCTCCTTAGATCTGTTATTACAGTGCCTTAGAAATAAGACCATACAAGCGGATGTAGAAGTGTTTAGGTGAACCTACTGGCTACAGATTGCAAATACGTGTCTTAAAGCTTTCAATCTAGTTATCTTATATTTGCATCGATTTTTTAGCGAGCATTGCCATCAGTCAGTTAGTAGTTAGCAGTTTTATACGGAATCATTTTTGCGCTCTTCATTTTTTCAGATCTTTTGCGAATGTATTTGTGCAGCTAGCACGAGAACTCGTTGTTCGCCATCACTCGATGTAATATGAAATGGCTGTTGATGATTTCTAATAGAAGCCAGTAATCCATCCACAACATTTATAAATAATACTCTTTGTCAAACTTGTAGACATGCTCGGAAGACATTAGACATTTGTATAGTGACCATCTCATCCAAACCAAACTCAATGGTGATTGTAATAAAGAAAATTGCGGATAGTTTCGCACCATGGTAAAGAAACCGTTCAGCAGGTGAGGATTTTAAAGGAAAAAATTAGTATGAAAAAACTAGTGAGTCTTTCACTCGTAGGGCGATCGAGTGAAAGAAGGACTCATCGCAGAATGGAGCTTCCGCCTCTTAATTTCGGATAGGAAGCTTGGTTCACGCCGAAAAATCGGCAGTAGTAAAACCGAAAATTGAGCGTCTCACGTAACGACGGAACTCGTCAGCTATCTAGGCGTAGAAATCTAACAACTAACCATAAAAACAAATGCAACAACCGGTTTAGTACATAATTTTGTCACTTCGCCCTCTTGACTATCATTATTTCTGGCATGCCACAGATGAATTTTCAATGGCAAAGACCGAAGTGACATGGGAACTGGCACAAAATGCGTTTTTTGAAATTTCGGTTCTCTAGACTAACGGTTAATTAGTATTTATGAGAGAAATAAAATAACACCCTGCAAGCTCTTTCTTCATCGACCGTTTGCGGAACGAAATTCTCTTAGAGACTTACTTATCCCCAACTCACAACGTTTATTTGGAGTGAGAGTGGGTTTGAGGAGACTGCAAAATTCTGCAAATTATAACATTTTTCAACAGCACGGCTTTCGCGGCTGGCAAGTTGGAATTAGCCCATGAGCAAACACACACACACCATTACTCAAGCATATACATATGCGGGCAAATATTCGGCTCTTTTTCTCTCTGAGAAATTTGCGAGTATTATTAGGAGCTTTCGTTCAAAAGACACTTTCCTGCGATCTTTTTTACTTACTTAGATTACTTAGAAGTCGTTATTCAACGAGATGTCCCTGTCGCAACAGACAGTCCCGTGACGACGTTCCGCACGATGCCCTTCCATAAGGATCTGTCTACTGCTTTTCTTCTCCATGTTGTTCCTACATTTGTCTCGAGGAAGTCTTCCCATCTGCGTGGTGGCCTTCCTCTGGTTCTTTTGCGATCTCTTGGACACCAGTGCAGTATTCTGGCGCTCCACCTATTGTCATCTTTGCGTGCAACATGGCCGGCCCAGCGTAATTTGTTTGACTTGTATTGAATTACTATGTCCTTCAACAACGTTCTTTGCCTTATCACTTCGTTTTTTCCTTCGATCAGTTCACTTAAATATGTTTGCTTTTGAATGTTGTAACCTTTTCGATCTACCATTATCTTAGCTTCTCCATTTTACTTCATAAGTCAATCTTCTTCTCCATTTTCTTAAATTCTAAATTAATTTAGTTCTCTAATTTAACTAAACGCATACGTATCAAATTATAAAACTTTCGTATCAAAATCACTATTAACTTCAACGGAGTTTTTTAAGCTTTCGAGCTTACCATAACTACGGTGTGGGAAATTTTCCAAAAAAAGTTTCTCTTTGCAGCGAGAAAAGGCCAATGCGATAGGTCAAGAAAGTTAATATCCACAGTTGGAGAAAACGATCATTTGAAGAGCTCCAGTTTCATTTGCAAAAAGTTTCATGCTTAAATGAGTGCTTCTTTTAGAATATTCATGCTTGAGTAATGTAAGCGACATATAACATCGCTCGTACTATGGCTATTTTTGAGCCCCTTCCTGAAGCGTGTTCATGACATTTGTGCTCACCGGCTAAACTAACACCAAGATCTCTGGCTGTCGAGAGTGATGCAGCAAGATTACTGTTGGTGATAATTCGTCTTATGGGATTTTTCACCAAGATGAAGCGAAATTTTCGTTTCGATGAAACCCAATTGCCAATACATGACCAGCTATCACATAAATCAAGAACCATTCGAATAGCATTCGTAGAGGTGGTAAATTCGGCATCGTCAACAAAAATGAAAGCAATTTGTGCGAGAAGCAAAGTAGTTTGATAAGCCATTTACAAAGGTGAGAAAAAAGTGGACCAAAGAAAAGAGTTTTACCGGAAACCGTTAGAAACATGTTCACCACGCAAACGATTGATGAAAAATTACTTTAAAAAAATTTGTTATATTCTCACGATTTTCGGAATACACTCGTAATTGTAGAGAAAGACATCCGGAGTATCATCACATTTGCTGTCATTGTATGGAAAAATGCTTTTGTTCCTTTTCAAATGATAAAAAATCCGATGGAACATTTCTACTTGGACGTGATAAACATTGAAAAGTCCACGTTTAATCAGAATAAATTTATTAAATGTGTCATTTATGCTTCAACGATGTGTTTCCTCAAGTGCATTTAATTCCGTTCCATAGGTCAACTGTAAATATTGTGGCATACAAGTCCCTGAAAGATATTTTGTCGGCTGAAAAATGATTTATTTTGCTACCGAAAAAAAAACTACCAAAAACAGCAGTGGATCAGTGATTTGCATTTTCTAACGCCAATGTCTCTATTCATCCTCTTGAGAATTTTCTTAGGGAAAACTGCTGCGCTTCCTCGAACTTTCTGAGCGCTTTCACTTGATTTCACGAAATCGCATTACCGTAAGATCATATGCGAGCATATTGTATTGTACATGTGCATTGGCTTGCACGCCCAATAGTTTCAGCAGTAGGACTAGTAATGACATTTATGGGATCATAAGCATGATATCATGAACACCTGTCTTCATTGCGATGCAACGCGTTCCGCATCACTTAAAGACGGCATAAATTTTATGACGAGTTTGTTTTATTATGAGTTTATTGCAGCTCAAAAGCGATTCGTTTAAAAATCGAGATTTAGGCGACCATTCAGTTTCGCAGATGAATATGCCATAGGCGTTTAACCATTTAAGTTGTACATTTCGACCTCTATTTATTTGATGCATAAAATGCAAAACTATAACCTTATTTGGCAACTTTCTTGCTTGTTGCTATGAAGTTCACAGATTTGCATTTGCAAAACACTTTAAAGGTGAATTCGATTATACTGAAATGCCTGTTCAGCATGGGAGGAACGTTAGGAACTTTCAGACGATTAATAACGTTCATTATGCATCAAGTGAATGGTAGTAGTTGAGCAGTCAATACACCTGACATATATAGTATATAGTATATAGTATATAGTATATAGTATATAGTATATAGTATATAGTATATAGTATATAGTATATAGTATATAGTGTATAGTATATAATAGCATATAGTATATAGTATATAGTATATTATATATATATATATATATATATATATATATATATATATGTTATGCAGTAGTATATATACTGCTGAACACCCTAAATATATATGTATAACATACTGTATACATAGCCGTTTTAGTTTAGCAAATTAATGAAGCCGACGTTGTACGAATTCATTTGGTTTTTTATCTGAGCTTCTCTACCAATTGTCAAGTGTATGTATCAGCTTCAAAAGAAGCATATAAAAATATACAAGAATTTAGTTATACACGTCGGGTTTTGCGTTAAAGCCGGTCGGGTAATGGGTGTGAACTTCATTTCAAGCATTTATACTACCCGCCGTTTCAAAATGAAAGTGTGGCTTCGTTTTTGGCGATTTATGAAAGTGAAGGCTATACTGAATGAAATAATCAAAGCACGTGCTGTGGTGGACTCTCTGATAGCCTTTTTGACTTTTTTCTTTTCAGCACGCTTCGAACGGCATATCTTCGAGTCGTTTGACTCGTCATTATTTGGTAATTGTGTCCTTACAAGACAAAAGATGCAATATAATGCAGTTCCGGATGCCACATTCGTTTCTGAGGAACCAGAACCGACGACCACCATTCCACCTTCTATACGAGCAACAGAATCGGTGAGTTTGCTTTCATGTCGAAGTTTGCAGGACTTTTCCAATTTTTGGCGAGCGTCGACAGAAAACGATAAAGCATATTCCCAGCCGTTGCTTGCCATCTTGCAAGATTTTCTTATCTACTCACGTCAGGGACGTGGTACGGAGAAAATTCACCACCTGGACCTCCCTTTTTCCGCCCACAGAGAGAGAGAGCAATTTCACTCCGCCCTAGTGAAAAATTTTCCCGAGCAAATGCGCGATAAAGCTCCTCCATCTCTCCCTCCCCTTCCCCTTCTGACCCTTATGTGAGAACTAACGCTTGCTCCATCCCTGTGGAGAATCTTAAAGGGGCGAAATTCGTCGCCCTTTCCTTCTTCGCAGGGAAAGCGAAGAAGGAAAGGGGCACGCACTTTACATTATTGTAAGTACATGTCCATTCTGTGCGTACTTACTTACAATAAGTGTTCGGAAATAGCCGCCATCGCTCACGCAGGGGTCCCTCGGGTGCCCCGGTGGTTTTCGTCATCTCTGTGAGGATGTTAGAAGCTCAAATTCTGCGGTCGCAAGCTGAAAAAAAAAAAAAATTCCATCAAATCACAGAATACGAGGAAACTGCGCGATGCAGTGTGTTGGGATGAGAAACGTTAAAAGGCAACGTGGCGTCATCAGAGAAATAACGGTTTATCGCGAAAGATGATATCGAGATAATATGGATACAGTTAAAAAGCTTGACGGAAAACCCCTATGTGAAATGGAAGCATGTTTCGAATGAACGAAAACACTCGTAGCGTATTGAGAAAAGTTAATGCATCAGTTTCGGAAGTGACCTAGGGAATCACATCGACAGAACTTACGGAATGTAACATCAATGAGTCGCAAATTGCTGAAAAGACATAGGCACATCTTCTAGAGCAGTGGAAGGCGAGACCATTAGACAGTAAACCTTTTATCATATACCAGAGTTATGTCGGTATTCATCGAATGTGACAGCTGTATTCCCTGAACGAGCGACCGGCGTTACTCTTGAATAGAAAACTTCCTTTGGTTGACAAGAGGTATATTACGCTAATGAGCATAGAACTGCGGTGAGCGATTGTGGAACCGGTGAACGGGACATTTGATCAGTGTTTTTTGACGCGCATATTCGCCTCAGCTACTTATTTCATACCTTGCGCCTACAGCTCGGACAAATGAAAAAAAATTTTCGTTCTATCGTACAAACTGATGGTACCAAGTTGGTTGTTTTTATTCGTTGAACCAAACCTATAACTTAGCTAAAGTTATGTTTGCTCGGATCGTATTCGTCGACTAATTGTTGTCGTTTAAAAATGGACACATTCTCGTGGCTTCAGGTGAACTTAATTCCAAAGGAAAAGTGGCCAATAAGTAAGAAGCAAATTTGTTTCACAGGTAAGCAAGAAACGAATTTTGTGTTGCATCATTAAATCCTTTTTAATGTTTTATGAAGATATTTTAATCGTTCATGAGCACATATTTCAGCCGCAGTGCCCTTGCACAGATCCAGCGGAATGTTGTCTACAGGTTATGTGCGCTGACAGTCTGCAAAAGGAGGCGCAAGAGTTTCGAACGCAAGTCGAATGTGTACCACAGTGCGTGCATCTTGCCCTTAAAGCTGCTCATCGATATACTTGTAAGTCATCAAGGAACATATGTTGTGGATTGGTCATATTTTTTCTTCAAAGATGCATATGGCACTGACTAGGTTTTCAAGTTGCTAACGCGGAAATTTAAAAATCACCCGAGGTGCCTACATAATTATAAACATTACTAGAATGTGAAAGTGCGAAAAACCAACTGTGCAGAGGGTCATTACAGATCTTGACATCTTTTGAGTAAATGGCCAAAATGTACATTGATATTATTGGAATTTTATTCCGAAGTGATACTTTTCCACAGCTTGCCGGAAAATAGAGACTTCAATGTTCCATACAAACGCATAAGTGGTTTGAGTAAGCACCTCTCTTCATTAGTATCGTTTGCGCAAATGAAAATCCAATATTTCACTTCGCCGATGCTCCGAAAATTTATGCAATGACAGTCGCTGTGTCCATAATTTGTGCGCATTAAGTTGGCTCTTATGCAGCCCACTATATTGAAAATTCGACAGAAGACCTCTGCAGGAAGTGTTATATTTATTAATTTATTTTATACTTTGACGCCTTGAAGTGGGAAAACATATAAAAGCATGTGAGCCTGAACAGCAAGAACGAGCAAAACCTTCGCTGAGCTATAATTTAGGCTAACAAATATTTAATAAATAAGAGCAACAATAGTGTGTAAATCGAAATAACTCAGCCTTAGCTTGGAAGCTAAAGGAGTTGATGCATTAACGATACTGGCGGGAAGACTCCAGACTGATATATCGCGAAACTGGATAGCATGCAGAACATTGTTTGTACTGCAACATCTTTTGGAGAGCTGGATTCGATTGGCGCGTCGACTACGGGGAGAGGCAAACTGCAGTATTTCTGACAGTGGGATGTCGGAAAAGCTGAACACAATGTTATAACAATGAATCAAGTTAAAATCGGGTTCGCGATATTCCAATGATTCCGAGGTCAAAGATTTTCAGCCTGTTGTGGATCACAATGAATGTTGCGAAAAGTAAAGTGGCTGAAGCGATTCAGGAAATTCTTTAGCAACCTGATATCAGAAACCAAATAAGGAGACCATATAGGATTCGCTATTCCAAAGCGGATCTGCAGTAGGCCACGAACGCACTTCGATAATGCTAAATATATCAGTTCACCAGTTCACTCACGCCCACCGGTTTACTTCCAGATAAAGATGCGTAGCCCATTAGCTATAATCGACTGGTTTAGCAAACATGCGAAAGGCCAAGCTGAGAAACTGTAGCTAAACATGTAAATTAGTCTGTCGTGGTAATTGAATCAGATGTGGAGCAAGTGAACGCTAACCTAGCAAGCAAATGATTGCATTATTTGCACACAGGTAGATTCACAGTCATCAACCATTGACATGCATATATGATAAGCTGGTTGGATCAGTGAAATCAGCAAGCGAAGAATGCAAATAAAAAATGCAAATGAGTGGTCCGTGCATACGTATGCAGATGCCAGCTGCAATGATTTAGTAAAGTCGTTTCGGTTATTACTTCTTTAAGGTTGAATAGGAATTGTTACTTGAATCATATTTCGTCGCACAGCAATGATCAGACATTCTAGCCGTGGTAAGCAATAGTAAACAGAACATTGTTTAGGGATATGGAAAACTGAATTCATATCTTCTTCTAAGTTGGAGGTATATTGAATGAAGATCAGTCGTTACGTGCTGTTCTATATTGCGAGCTTTGCTGAGCTGTAATCGCTGCTCGCTTTTTTGAGGATTTGAGCGACTGATAGATGATTTTTCGATGGAATTGCCTCTTCTCCCCCTCCCCCCCCTCCCCCCCACCCTCTCCACTCCGCACTACTGTTCCCCGTTTCTCACAAGCAGCGTTTATTGTGCAGTATGAACGTGCAGCAAATAATTCAAAACAATGAGAATTCGAGAGAGTTTCGACAGAGCCAGGATCGGAGGGACTAGCTGCTTCACCACACTAAACTAGACGGAAAGATATTTTTCAGTTTATATGCCATTAGATACATGGTCAAGGCGGATGGAATATGAACGCGAACAGGGAGCACCTGCTGTTGAAGGAACCTGCCGTGAAACAAGGTGACGACGTTAATTTCCTTTCACTATGATAATCTCTGTCCGTCTGTCTGTTTCGCTTTTTGCATATTTCAGCTCGGGGTCCACGATACTAATTCGAACGAAATTTACAGCTTGGCTACCCGGGTCCATTTTGAATTCGGACTCAGAAATCAATATATCATTGATGATAGGAGAAGTATGACACCTCCAGAAGGAAGCTGGCACTTCAAATCCAATTCGGAAGAGGCCTGATTTACCAAACCCTGTTCAGAGGAATATCACACCAGCGAACTCAGAGGGGTGCGGCATACCTCCATACTGCTCAATCATACGAACTGCAAAAAACATTACCCAGTTACTTCATCATTTCGAGACGAATAAACCAAAACCAATATTATGGGGCAATAACAACCGCTACCATTATGCCGTGAATGATAGTTTATTTAAGCAAGCACCGGAGTATGCCAGAGAATTTGGCAAGATAGGTGCTCTTACAATTCCGCTCATCAGACTCCGTTCTAATAGCCAAGAAATAACGAAATACATGCGACAGCGCATCCGTATTTTAACTGATTCGTTCGTTCCATTAAAAGATTGCTTTTATAGCAGCCGCGTCGATGAAAATGTAAACTGAGATAGTTGAGATGCACTCAAAATTTTGACACCTCTAGGTATTGACAGCCCTTTTCAAAGCTGATGAATCAACTTTAATATTGGTATAGGTCATATTCTGTCCGTAGGGATCACTCAATTGATCTTCAACTCAAAAGTTCGTTGAACTGAAGTTGCTGCTAGATATAAAAAGAAAGATATGCACATGCAAAGCGCATAGATAATGTTTACAAGATCCGCTGTTTTTATATAAAATAAGAGGAGCAGCACGAGTACCTTACATGACACACCTGAATCAGCAGAACAGTCTATTCCGCTCGCACTAACCGGCCAATAAAAAGCTCAGATGATCCAACCGTCGAAGATGAGACACCTCCTCCACATGATAATCTGCTGACGATATGATCTGGTGCCTTAAAACTGGCATGAAGACCAGTAGCAATGGAGTAGTTGGAATAGGCCGTCATTATCGTCTGCCGTCAATAACGTTCAAAGAGGTGTATCTAAGTGATCCTCCGAACTTCAAACAGATCACTTCAAAATCACTAATTATACACATTTTCGGCTTTTTAACACAAATTTGCAAAAGCGCATAAAAATGAAAAAAGTGTTTGTGCACGACCTATGATAGAGATATTTTCAGATATTTCTTTTATTGGGTTATGAAGGGCATAAAGCAACAGTAGCGAGAAATTGAAAGCAACACTCCGGTATCGATGTATAATATGGAGCGCCTTTCGATTTGCTTCTTTATTTCACGAATGGCTTCGATACTTTCATCGCACTGCGTTGCCTTTTTTTTGCGGAATTACAGGGGATAATCGAAAGAGGCGAAAATGAGTTGTTATCACCAATTCTCTTTATTTATTGCAATACCATCAATTTTTTGGTATTCAAATTAAGCGAACCTATTATTTATGAAGGCAAGTTGAAAGGCGTATAAATATGCAATTATGGTGAAATGAAATGTGAGTTGTGTTTTGTAATGTTGTATGCTTAAAGCGCTGCAGTACAGGAGTTAAAAGTCTTCTGTATAGCTGTCACTGTATAGCTGTATACAACTGCTTCCACTTTAGCGCATTCAACTGTACAATTGGGATATAATTTCCCCAATATTTGGACCACCAGATAGTTTTCCTGATTTGCATAGATCATTCAAGAACATCCCAAGAACCGGGAGCAGTTAATTTGACTTGCAAATGTTGGCAAACTGCAAGTGATGCTAGCAATCTCCTTTGTTAGATCATTAGCTGACATGATCAATACGAACGTGAAGCTATAGATTGGTCCCCGATCATTCGTCCCTAGCTGAGCGGATTTCATTAAGGAGATGAACTTCATTTGTCCTTCGAAAGTTTAGAACATAATACCGCTAGATTAACCTGAAGAATCTGGATCGGCGTAGAGACAATTCCATACGATAGGATAGTCTAAGATCATTCTACGGGATAGCATTGTCCCCACCTATTAACATTGAGTTGAGAAGGATTGTGCAAGATTCGCAGTCAACTGACGTGTACTGCTTCTCTTGAATCGCCGATGTTGCTTGTCGAGTATCGACTCTAATTACAGTATCTTTTTTATATCATCCTTCTCAAGGCATGCATGAGTGGAACTTAATTAGCAAACCGCATCAGCGTGTTTTCCAAACGATTCCCGATTTCTCTTTGCAGTTGACCGTTGTTTGTTTGTCTCTATATTTTTATTTTCGCATAATAAACGATTCCACATTAGTAGTACTTTATTTCTTTCGTAAATTGAAAATTAAATGACGTATGTTTATTGTATAATGCGTTCATGCCTCGTTATTATGTATGCAGCTGGCTGCTTCGTTCGAAACTAGTCTCCTAGCTTGGCAAAAAACTCCTAAAATTTATTCTAATATTGAAGGGCGTTTCTCACTTTTATTGAAATAAGATAACGAGTTAGCTCGGATGTGAGTCCTTCCTCTTTTTCGCTACATGGATGCGGAGCTCCACATGTACTGCAGACTTAAGTATAATTCGCCAACTACCTTAAAGACTTTTTGGAAATGCGGGAGGTTTTTGAATTAGGAGGGCAGCAGCAAAAACACTTTCTTAGAAAGAAGCCCTCTGGTTGTTCGCAAGACCGACCGTATACAATATTCGTTTCGGTTGTGAGGGTTCGGTTGGTTTCTTTCTAGGCTTATTACGTGCTGTGTGGAGTCGGCACAGTAAGAGGGGTAAAAATTTTTAATAAACGCTTAAAACGAATTTGCACTGAACAACAACCAAAGAAGAGAGATCGGGAGAAGGACTAAGGATAGCCCTAAAATGTCTCGCCACTATCCACAGTGCCCCTTGCGCGACTTCCGATGGCCGACCATCCCAGCGGCAGCTCTAAGCTGAGGTGCTCGCAACAGCTCGCGCCCGAGGAGAAGACGAGATCGACACACGCTGAAGCTGCAAGCAATGCGCTCCCCTTTTATACACCTCGAGTCTTGCCTCAGGACATTTATAAACAGTCTGTTCTACCTTCAGATCATCCAGGGTCGGTAGACAGTTTGATCTATGGTGTGGTCGCCCTTTTCCATTCTCTACAGGAAAGCAGGTTGATCTGCATTCTGCTGATCTCCCTTATATGCCGCATACACGGTGACGTGAAGAGAAAGTAGCGTAGGCCTCAGTGTGCAAAAGCAGTTGAAGTGTGTTAAGCATCCTTCAGCATTGCTGTTGCCGCATTGTGATTAAAGAGTTTCGTAATAGAGACTAATTTTTTAATGTGCAAAGCGGCCAGCGTTTTCCACTTTGGCTCTTGGCCTTGAGGTACATGCTTAAAGGATGAGGATCAAACAACAACCTATGTGACCGTTGAGACAGAAGAGTTTTTTGTACCTGTAACAAAGCTTAGCAGACGTCGATTACACCTTTAAAGAAATATGGCAGTGCGGCATCTGCCCTTGCCAGGCAACAGCACCAGTAAACTTAACAGTTGATTTCAATTTGGGAAAAGGATGCGAAACGACTTCAGTGACCTGTCAGGTCTAATACCCTCTATGTGAGTATGAGGATGCTTCTGGCATCTGTATATCATTTACTTCACAACTTTACCCACAAAGCGTGGACGATATTTAGAGAGAGTATAGCTCAAGCACAACAAAAGTAGACTGAGATGGTATTGATGATCGCTTTATGGTCAGTTGACAAGCTTATAAAACCCTCTTCCACACTTCACCTGTATTACGAACCTGGGTATTAATAGACAAGCTTGAAGTCAATCATAGCCACCGTTCGAATGAAAATTTCAGGAACATACAAATCCCGGATCTCATCTGAGACGTTTAACATTCTACTGTGTTTTAGTGTTAAAATTTATTCTGGAGTGTACGTTGCCATTCTTCTTTCAAGAAAAAAGGTATTTGGGCATTTCAGATGGCGTCCGATCGAACACCTCTTCATAATTTCGAGAAAATACTTTTTAGAAAGTTGCTTCCCGTAATTTTCTGGGAGCGTTATAATATGTGAAATAATATTAATATATGATAAAGAATTGAGATAAACAAAGACAGAAGAAAGGTACTGTAGGCGCCACCATAAAGTTGGTTTTTTGACGACAGTGCATTGGCACTTAATTTATTAGTTAAAGCGCAGTAATAAGGTTCCCGTAAAGTTTTATTGGGGCTTTGAGAAAGGGAACAATATGAGACGGGCCTGCCCAAGGTTGTTACGAAAGTGGCAACGGGGAAAATTCGTACGCTTGCTCATGAGAAACGACGGAGTATTGAGGATTCTGCGAATTTTGGAGAAAAGATGACGGGATGTAACCAGAACTATGTCAAAATAAAGCTGGGGCCCGGGCAATGTAATCTTCTGGGCGATTTTCCTTTTAACATCAATTTGATGAAAAATGGACAGCTGATCAGTCAACGATTTTAAGGTCAGTTTTTTGAACGATTTCTGCGAAAAAAATAATAAAAAAAAAGGAACGAAAGGCGGTGGAAAGTTACTACTGAGATTTTGGTTAGAACCAATATAGAGCATGCGGCAGGAATTTCTAGCCATGAAAATTTTTGAGAAGTATCTACAAAGTTAGAAATTTTGTGACCTGTCAATGCTTGAGTGGGAGGAAAGGAACCGAAACAAAACTTTGGGGCGAGATTATCGAACCTTTGTGCTCAGTTTGTCTCCTCTGTCGGTGGGAACAATGCAGGTAATAAACGCAAGTATTTCTTGAGCTTAGATATTATAAAGTTCGTTTTGATGAAACTACTATCGTCGGTATGAATAACTTTTAAAAAAGTCACTCCTAAGCGGAAAATCACGGATCAGAAAATCTGTTGCATTTTTGAAAAGCACGCTCGAGAGAGCGGTGACGAGACGTCGAAGCCTTCACCCTCAACTCTAGTCTCTGATCGGCCACAACATGCAGAACAAAGAACTTTTATATAGCCTCAATGAACTTTCAGTTCAGTGTTTACGTAAGGAGTGGTAAGACGGACAGATCATGAGCCGGATAGCAGAAGTGATTAAAAGCTTATGAGGTGCTTTTTCTGAAGTTGTGTCTCAATTGCATCGGATAAAATCTGAAAGGTGCCTGAGAAAAAAAAGGCAGAAAAACTGCGGGTGAAATTGCATTCACCTTTACCCTCGAGTTCTCATCAATCAAGAATAGGTGGTTGGGAAACGCGTACGTTTTCGGGTTTTGAAGCTAAAAACCGTGTTTTTATCGACATTTGCGCCGGAAAAGATAAAAATCTTACGAATCTGCTATTTGTGAAGCAGTTTCCGTAATGTTGTATTAAAACTGGATATGGTACGCTTGGCATGGCAAGGAAATAACCAAGCACAAAGAATGAAGGAGACAAATGAACTGCAAGAAGATCAGGTTAACTCCATCCCTAAGTTGGCGAAATACGAAATATGGTTGTAGGCTTCAGCTAAATACGCCTTCATAATAAGCGCCAGAAGTCCTCCTGCAAAAATAGTGGCAGTGAATCTCATAGCAGGGATTTCATATGTCTTCGATCATGAGCAGTGGTCATCCTCATAGTTAGCCCATTTCATTTCTCAATATTCTAAATGGTAGAGTTTTCAAACTTCCCTAAAAGACCTTGCTGCAATCCTCCATTAACTTCGCTGGATTATTTACTCATGGATTTTTTAAAGGGACGCCATCCTCTAGAATTTTTCCTTTCGTTTGCGACCCGAAGGTGTTACCAGAGAACAAGACAGATAGGCAGACGTATACTGACTCCTACCTAATGCAATATGTGCAGGGCGCGTATAGCAGTCAGCCATAGGAAGCGAAACTCCGCAACGCCTTCCATCTTTCTTGATGTCACGCAATTTTTCTTGCCAGGAATTTATCTTGAGGCCGTCATAGATGCAAAAATCAAAAGCGCAAAAAACGGAACGGTGATTCTTGTGCATGTAGTTTCGCTTCAAGACAACTGTGAGATTAGTTCGAATAGAACTGTGGCTGCAAAATTCCCATCCTTCTAATTTTTGAGTCACTTGGAGATCAGCTCAGCTCCATATTATTGGCAAACGTTTGCAACGGGACTTTAAGGTTTTAGATTTATCAAAACGAACCCTTTTTGAATATTAGAATGGAAACTGGAGTGCTACTTAATTGCGAAGGAAACTTTTTTTGCTCTTTACAGAAGTTTAGAGGCGGGTGCATATACCATAAGCCCCTCCCTACACGCAACATTGCTCAAATTTATGCACGTCGCCAACTGACAGGTGAGGAGGGTTAATGCCCTTTAAATATCACGTCATTTTGTGCTTGCTCACTCAGTCTTCGACGCGTGCACGCTGCGACCGATTGCTTTATTTCGTAATCGCATATTCTCCTGCGAACGTCGACAGTTCGCATCATCCCGCTGTCGGAGAGCACACAGAGATAGAGGGTATGAATCAATACTGACAGAGACGAAGACAACAAAACCATACAGCCGCCAACGTTTTTTAATGGTTAGAGACGCACAGGTTTGTCATGCAGAGAAAAAGAGAACGTGTATACTTGCACTTTGCAGCTCTGTAGCAATATGCAACAAGCGCAATGCGGGTACGAAATGGGCAAGAAAGAGGTGGAAGGTAGCATGGTGCTACTGATTTGCATGGTGATATTCAATTGGGTGGAAACGAACGGGAAGGACCACAAAGTATGTGCAATAATATGCGCTTTTTGCAGTTCCGCCCACTAGACCAATCCTTCAAAGAGGAAATATGAAGCAAAGGGAACAGGAAGTTTCATGATGCTAACCTTAAGCCAAGTCCTCTAGGAAAAAGTCGTTTTCTCTCACGGACCAACTTGCTGTGGTGGGTTGCGCCAAGAATCAAATATGCAGGTTGTGGCAATTTTTGAGTGTTCGCAACTCTGCCCCACGTTTGCAGGTTCACGTCGAAATTGGCTCATTGAATTACCTTGTGGGGCAAACCGGGATACGAGATTTCCTCATCGCAGGTCCATTAATTTGAACGTCCGAAGCGGTCTTTCAGATGTGCCTTTTGCTTAAAAAAGCAGACAGAGCCTGGGTGGTCGTGTTTTACAAATTATTTACAAATACCTGAAATATGTAGGTCTATGCCCAGTGTCCAGTTGAAATAGTGCCTGTCAGTCAATATTCAAAGATTCTTCATTTCTCGCGAGCATTCCAGAATTTTTCAAACGCAGGCATGACTTCAGCACCAAATATCTCCCTACTGAAAAAGCTCTGTTAAGATGCTATCAATCCAGTAGCCTTTTATAGCCGAATGCAGTAGCGCATTCTTAAGGGTGCGGAGATACGACCATGTTACCCTGAAATTACCGATTTATTTATTCAGAACTTTATCTCGGGACTTTTTGGAATACTTTAGGTGGTTCTTCAAGTCTTTCCATAAAAAAAAAGCTGGTGAAAAATCCTGTAACTTTTTAAGAGAAAACAAATGGGATTTCAAAAATGTGGAGAAAAATTAAACAAAAACCTACCTTAAATAATTATTCTTGGCTGGGTCGTTATTTTTTCCACTTGTTTTCTTTTGTTTTGCTGGTGCTGATGAGTTTGCTTATTTCGGGGGTGATTCTGCTAAAACTTGGATTTTGCTACCCATAGCGGTTTCAGCCCCAAAATAGAAGCAAAGTAACTAAGTAATGATTCTCAGATATTGCCGAATGTCTCGAACGATCTTCTCCCACAAGTCTCCACGGTTGCTAATCCACAGAGATTTATAAACTTTCTGCTGTCTTATGGATGAGAATAGATAAAAGCTCTGCAAGCTTTCTCTGCAATACGACTACCTTCATTTACCTATCTTACGCGCTGTTTCATTGCACTATTTTGCTTTCCTGCCAAAAGAGGGGTAAAAAAATTTGTGCTTTCAGTATTTCTCAAACGCAAACCCCTTTCGTTTTCCTTGATAAACAGGTAAGATTCAGGTTCTTAGACGGACATCCTCGTAATGATTCAGGTGCTTTTTAGATATTAGAGAAAGTCCTCCTCAAGTTGATATTGCAACTGAGTGAAAAGGTGGCTAATGCTGCTGTTTTGACTAGTTTCCAGCAAATCCACCCCCCACTTCACCCACACTTCCTGCGCCACGTTCACTCGAACAATTAATGCACGTTGCACGCATAACGCTAATGACGCACTCGTTCGCACTTCTTGCTATATGCGCGCTTCGCATTATCAGCTGCTTCGCGCCCAATTGAAGACCTTTCTCTCTTTCTCTCACTCTCTCTTATCTGCACTACACGTCTATTAAATCGATTTAAAGTGTTATCTGTTCGCCTCTCTGTCTCTCTTGAGGTGTTGTTACTCTCAATTCGCTTTGCGTTCATCAGCTCTCATCGTTCATCACGATCGCAGATCATTGCATTTTACGTGAAGGTGACTTCATGTTTACCTTTGCACGAATACGTCATTATTTTGGATACAAAAGTGTGACCCTGTGGTCTGACCCTGAAGCTATCGCAGCGTTCGCGCGGCAGTTATTGCGCCCTACCGCAATCTGCGGGCGCGCATACCAGCAATACCCCGCCATCTGGTTTGGCACACCAACATCCATCTACGTGTCAGCATTTCACCGGGTGGCACATCTTTGAACTATGAATGGCCCACCGAACAAGCAAATCCACCTACGCATGAAGACTGAAAAACTTCGTAGTATTCAACGCAGTTGATGCTACATGAACTATATGAGTGCCTAGAAAGGCGGTGGCGGATGCAGAAGGAATGGGAGGGCTGCGAACGTGGGGACCGCGTCTGCTGCTGGTAATGTATGTGTATGAAGAGAACAGGGTGGGTTAAGCAAATTTTCGAACTGTTTTAGATGGGCCTGGTTCGCCCTTCTCCCTCCCCTCCCCCAACCTATGTCTGAAGAGGGGTCCGGTTTTCACTGCTGCCCCCCCCCACCTCGCAATCCTTGTCTCTGGACGGGTCCGATTTCCACTCGCGTCCCCTCCACCTCCATTCTTTGGCTCTCTTAACTCCATGTGTTACAGAACGAAGCTGAGAAGAAACGTTCTGTAACACATGGAGTTGTAACGGTGAGCAAGTTGTAACGGTGAGCAAGCCACCTATTTAAGTTTGGGAAACTAAGACAATATTTACAGGCATAATAATGAAGTGCTAGTTTATAGGCAATATAAAAAAATGCCTCATATGTGAGTCAAACAAAAGAGAACAGGGGAAAGTTCTAAACAAAGCATCTATGAAAGAAAGGGGATTTTAAATGCTTGCTTTGACGAAATATTTTTTGAATTTGAATTTTGCGATGTGAATCCAGTACTTTTTAGAGAAATTTTTATTTTTTTTTTAGTAGGTTCATTTTCCAAATGCCAACAATTATACCATTAAAGAAAAGAAAAAAGCAAAGTCTTATGGGAGACTAGAAGAAAGAGTCAACTTTGTGGAATAGAGAGGAAACGAAAGAAAAGAGAAAGAAGTGAGGAAACAAATGAAGAATTATTTCAAGAAAATTGCCTTGCAGTTTCTGAAGAAATGAAACATGTGGGAAATAATCTTCCAGTGGCATAATTCTGCAACAGAACAGCTGAGAAAGTGCTGCAGCCGCGCTTATCACAGCAATGCGTTTCATAAATTTCAAACAAATAACATATATGCAATGAGATGTTCATATCTCAACTAAATAAGCCGTTCGTTTAAACTTTATCCAAAAAAATCTCAATCCCAATTCTGCTGGTAAAAAAGTGCATGCAAATCTTAGGCACATACAAATCAATGCAACAATCGATAATTCTAAAAATTATGGGTTAGTTTGAAAGGTGATAGAAAGGTTGAAACTGTTGAAACAAACAAACACATTTATATGTTCGCATAGCAACGAATTGTAATATGGAGCATAGAACTCGCAGAGGCGCAGAAAAGAAAGCACAATGTGAAACATCAACCTTTTTGACATTTTAGATTACCTAAATATTTTAGAAAACTGGAAATTCTAAAAAATCAAGTAAGAAGAAACCTTTCAATTGAAGTAACAGTACAATTCCCCTTCAAGAAAAACTATTGCAGTATTCTAGCCCACTGTATATTCCGCACATTGCGTCCCTTTGAGTTGCATAGTCCATGTCCTTGCTATTAAAAATATTCAAACTTTATCCAAAGAAAAAATCGCCGCTAAAAGTTTGCAAACCTTTACCAACTAAAAGTATTGGGCATTTGAGCTCCGATGAACTAATGAAGGAGGCCATCAAGAACATTGATGGGATATGCGCTTACGTATTCACAAATATCTGTAATTGATGGACGGATGAGGAAAAGTCAGCGAAAAACGAATCCTAAAAAACAATCTCGGCTTAACAGCGAGCCAGAACTCATAAGGTGGAATTTTTGTGGGCAAGAGCTGGGTCCGAGGACCACACACATCGAACTTCATGCATCAAGGCTAAGTTTCAGCTAGGCAGTTGGTAAGGGGATAGGAAACTAAATTTTTGCATAAAAGGAGTTGTTTTGGGCCGGAAAGAATTGTGGTCTTTCAAGGTTCGTAGGAATAACTGCTTTCACATTGCTATTATTCGGTTCTCATTTATCAAATGTAAGCCGGTTGGAACTAATGAGACTGCGTTTTTGAAACTGAATGTTTTTGATGCGATAAATCAAAATTTTGAGCTTCACGGCGCTATTTTGCAGTGCTTGCCTATCAGCTGTTAAGCTTCTATGCAGGTCAACTTACCTCAAGACGTATACAGGTTAGGCTCATCTAAAATGGGAGCTTCCTTATCATTAATTATATGTGCAACGTCATCTAAAAATAAGACAAGACGAGATGAAATATTGATTTTCCTTTCTGTCAGATAAATTTTGTTCTGATCGAAATATGTCTGAGGGCACTTTTTACCAGTGGAATTCCTTCAGCAGAATTTTTGTTATTAACCAACACAGATGCACATAGAACGATGAATAGCGAGCGCAAGCAACGGACGCACAAACATAACACTCTCTTTACGTCGGAGTTGTGATGAGTGCATATTGCAACTTTCAACTTGTATGATCACTGACTGACAAGTGCTGCTTTTGATAACTTATGAATTGTTTCGATACCGCGCTTAAAGCATAAATAAGTCAGAAAAAATTTCCATTTTCTACATTTGCTCAGAACACACCAGCCGCTTGTTTACCATCGAAAAGATAAATCATCCCTTTCGCGTATGTTTGGATCAAAGGGATAGTAGGAGTGCTTTTATCAAATGTCGCCATTGTTTGCATTTGCATATTCTCACTTACCCACACATTTGCATGTTTGTTCTCATCGGCACGCACATTTACTTCTATGAGCGGCATCGAAAAACTTTACGATTAAGACGACTTTGGCCGAATTTCGTTTCAAAATTGCTGATTTTCATTGTTCTTACATAAACCTCTAACTGTTTTCATCATTTAGGAGTGTCAAGCGATGGGCCATCTTTTTTTCGGGTGATGCCAAAAGTGAGGAGGGAGGATGGGGCTACCAGTGTATAATTCCAACGACCATACATTTATGCAATCGCTATACGCGCAATGCGAACAGCTGTCGTTGCTTTGCCGCTTTTGATGTTACTCTAAGAAATCTGCCTGTTGTGCCCCGTCCGCACTCGTTGCTGTCTGGCTTATAACTCGTCTCCTCCCTCCTCTCACCCCCTCAAAACTGTTGCACCTCAAGTGAGCGCATTCGGCTGGGGTAGCATATAGCTTGAACCATCCATTGCGCATTATAATAACAATGCAACTTGCTTCCACATGATGCAGTCCTTTATTTATGTTTTGTCTTGTTTTTATAAACTGTCTATTAATTGAGCCTTGAATGTCGTAAGCTTTTCTGTTGCGGTAGAATGCCTCCCACTCTTCCCTTAAACCATAAATGTTTCCTCTCTTAAAATCTTTAAAACTTTCCCATCTTCCAGTTTCACAAGTAAGCAGTTTTATGTGCGTTCTGGTCATTTCAAAAAAGCATTTTTAAAAGGCACTAAACATACTTCTCCGAACTACTTTAATTTCTAACTTGCCATATTTTTGCGGTGTCTTCCATGCGCTACACGTTCCCGCACACGAATTCCATTGCAAAAGCGAGAGGAAATGGCGCCACAGTGGGCGCAAAGAAAAGATGGGGCAAACGCTCGTACTGCTGACGCATACGCTGCGCTTGACGCGTAGGCGCAAAGAGAGCCGACCGCGATGCGCTGCAGTGACATATCGATTGCTTTGTACGCCATGTCATGGCATCGCAACGCGGCACCGACACGCACGACAGCAAACAGTCGAATTGGCAATATGAGCAGATTTTGCATCGGCAAAGAGGGCGTCGACGATTCTGTAATGACTCAGTTAGGACGATTCCAAGTGATTCATTAGAAACATGTGAGTTTTGGATGCCTTGTGCTGTCACCTATGGAATATGCTCTTTGTGAGGTTCGGAGCATAGACGAATGCGGTCAGCGGTGCGCACCACCTCGCAACGTTTGTCTTCTTCGCACGGGAACACTCTTTTGTAGCGAATTTTGGAACGAGAGTACTCGGTTGTGATGACCAACAGTACCGGCTATCCCCGACGTTCTTCGCGAAGATTACGCAGCAATAGTGGACGCAGCTGATTGTGCGCTCTCAGCCTTCCAACTGTTGAGCACGACTGTATAGGCGTCAGGGTGCGCATGAGGAGCGTGGATGCGGCTTGACTTTGTCAGGTAGGCTTCTTCCCGCCGTGAGTCTCGCGGTATATCCGGACTGGTGAGGGAGTAGTTCCCTCTCCTTCCCGCAAGAAGCGTAGTGGGACGCTTGCTGAAATAGATGCAAGCCTTTTTTCACGGAGGCTTTGTGATCCGGCTCATAAGTCACCGCCTCCATGAGGTTGGGGGCGGATTCTTCCTCGAATATATCCTATTGTATGGTTCAGAGATCGGATTTTCAACCGTTTGCTTGCCTGCGGGACCAAGCAACCTCTTTCGGCAGCGGCGGCGATTCATTCGAACATCCATGAGAAGTGGTAGGAATGAAGTCGACCGCGCCGGCAGCAGTCGACCTTCGCAACGGAGTCGACCTTCGCATGGCCTTCACTGGTTTTTCTCCCCGCGGACCGGGCCGCAAGAGTGAGGAAGTTGTCCTCGCGAAGTTCCCATGTCTTGAAGGATCACAAAAGGTTAGAGGGGCAAAGTCGTCTCTAGCAATATAGCGGGGTTCATCGCATGGGGTCACCGTACACCCCCATCCTCGGCATAGCGCTCATATAGTTTATCGTGCTCAATTGGTTTCAAGTCACAACTGCATCCACTTAAGGATGTTGCGATTCCTGTTGTCTTAATACTCGGTGCATGTGAAATCATTCCGTAGCCGAGATTATTAGGGGCCCTGCACCGATACTGCACACTTCATCGGCCAAGAGCGCAGATTACTGAATCCACATATCAAAGGCGACTGGTCTCTTTTCTTCTTTTGCTCTACGCCTGCAGAAGAATCCGTGGAGGGTGTTGATTTTTGCAGACTGAGGTGACAGACTGATCTGGGCTGTGAACGAAAGACCGTTCATAGCGTAGATTAAACATGCGGTTATGGGCTGCTACCGTGATGTTTACGCAGATTGAGCGCAGAAAGGGAAAACGAGTCCACAACTATTTCCGTAAAAGGCTTTAAGTTCCTTGTTTAGCCACTTCATAATAGCTGTGACCTACAGTTTCCATATTATCACTTGCTGGTTTTCACTGATGGGAATGACATGAAATACAAAGAGAAGTGATGGGCGCGTGATGCTGAATGGGTGGATAATCACGGTTATTGAAGAAGTTGTGTCGGATAGTTGTGCCGGTCTCCATTCGTTAAACACCAGATGTTCGCAGTCCCTTTTTTCACAGTCAGTCCTGTTGGAAGGTGGCTGTTGCACAGCCTCTGTGGATGTTTTGAGGTAGAACGGGACCGGAGAACGATCTTAAGTAAAGGTGGGAAAGTGAGGGATGCTGTGGAAAAAATGGCATTCGACGTTGATAAAGCTGGAGAATGATTTGCTGTTGGGATTCCCTCGGGAGGGTATTTTGTTCGGGGAGCTGTAGAAAAAAGTTGGGGGCAGCAAAGTCAACGGAAGGGTTTCCATGTTGAGATAATAAGGCGGAGGAACGCCTTTGATGAGAGAAAGAGCTGGGTTTCAGGTTAGAAAGTTGTCCCACTCAAGTTCCATGTTTCATGGAGGACTGTCCCACTCAAGTTCCATAGAGCACGCGGCCTCCAGGTCAGAACAATTTAACTTCTCCACTGTTTCCGTCCAGGACGGCGACGTACTTTATTACCACATCACCTGTTGTTGGCTTTCCGTTGGAAGCACTCGAAATGCAACAGCTGGGAAGGTGTGAAACAGCAGATGCCATGGTGACTTAAACTCTTGCACTAACATCGAAGAGTGGCTGCCGACCGCTGAACTCAATAAACAGAGCTTTTAGCAAAGGATGTTGCATGAGCTTTTCTAGTGTGTACATGCAAAAGAAACTTGTTGCTAACGCTGCTGATATCTTAACGGCAGGGATGTCCAGTAGCACAAATGAGCATACACATATGACAGCAAAGACGTTCACATATGCCGAATAGTTCGGAGGGACGCCGAAGCCGCAGTTCAGCACCTTGCTATGGAGGAACTTCCATAGTGACGTTCATGCGTATTCATTACGAATGTAGGGAAAAGGATGAGGAACGAAAAGGGGCAGCCGTATGCATCCTTTTCGTTGTTAGGGAAAGATCAGCCGTTTCTTACTAGGTTATAGTCCCACCGATAGCGTTTTCCGTGCACATCTATGATGATTTCTCCAAAATTTGTTCGCTCTCTATTAGTATGTCAAAGTTTCCACAGAAATCATTTATGGATAAGCATCACTGTCTCCATTCAGAGGATTCGTACAGAGCAGTCGAAGATTTCCACAGAAATTGTGAACAATAAGTGCGCAAGACAAGAAAGCCAAAATGTCATCGCCAGCGTCATGCTCCATTTGTGCACAGTTTCTAAAGTTAAGTTGAGACAACCATTTTAGATGGATAATTTGAGGAGCGGCGATGCACAAAGAACGGCTTCAGAGATCGACAACTAAATCGGAGAAACAGGCGCTCGTGTACAGAAAAAACTTGGGGTGGGAAAAAGACTTGCAGGACATAACCTTTCGAGTGGTCGCTTCGTCAGTACGCTTCGTTCTGGTATTTGACGGTATGAGAAACATATATACCTACGACAGCACTTCTTCGAAATCTGTTCTCATAGACTGAACTGTTGTAGCAGTGATAGGGGTTGATAAGGACGACGCTTCAGATTTTTGCAACCTGTCTAGCTAAGCTTCGCGAATTTTCATTTAAGTTTACAAAACTGACTGCAATGGTTTAGTTATGGAGAACTCTAAATTACAGCAGTTTCTTATTAAACATAAACAGACCCGAATCCTTGACCGTGGCAATAAGACAGCTCATACAATCTCCTAACAGTGCATACGATTGTGCACACTAATTAATGATGGCATGGAAACCTGATGACCGTTGCCGAACATAGAGAAACTGGAAGATGTTATCCATGTTGTGATCCCGTAAAAGATGTGATAACTATGTTTACCGTCTAGCACGTCTGACCAAGTTTTTAACTCCTTCGATCTCACAATCCATCTTATTCCTTCTTTCAGTCATCTAAGGATGCCCTCAAAACAACCTCCAACTTTCTCAAAAATGTTTTTTAGACTCGGGAAGTCTTCAGACCCAACTTTGCTAATTTTTGTTATATCTGCACAATTCTCAGAACGAAAGTTTAGGTCTTGAGAGTTTCTCTCAGATGCCATCGATATGCTTAACCTCCTCTATATTAAAATTTGCTTCACAAAACCAGACGACTTGAAGTTTGCAATTTTTCCATCTCAAATTACAGAAATTGACGGCATCCTTCCATATTCACAGTGAGAGAATTAAATTTGCATAATTTAGACCGTGCTGTTTCGAACGCTAGGTTTAAACGAAGAGGTTGAAATCCTCGACAGTTCGATAATCAACGATTCGCACGACAACTTCAGTGCTTGTGATAAAATATGCTATTCCCATTTAATCTGAGCGAGGCTAACAAAGGTTCATGCATTTCGACCTATCTGTTCTGATCTGTTAAGGACATATGCAGAACCGTTCTTTCCACAGATCCACATAACGAGAGGGATGCGTTTCTAAGAATTTATCGCCATCTCTAAACTTCCACTTCACTGTAATCAAAAGCGTCACTTCCCATCTTCACAGTCCGATCCATACGCTAACAGGACAGGATGCATGCGGTGGAAGCTAGAGGGGCAAGCTAACAAGGGCAAGTATGCTTGCAAACAACATCCAGAATTTCCGCTTCTGACCACTTTTCCTGTGCAGTTTATTCAAGGTGTCCACTCACCAATTTTATCGATCGAAAAGGTTTCACCTGTGTGTACCTGTTGCAAACTATGAAGGTAATGAAACGTCAGAGCAGCAAATTCCGTCGATTTCTGATAATCCGCGCTGAATCGAACATCTTTAACGAAGGTTTTCCTTTGGCGCAATGGGCAGTTTTGACCACTTCAAAACTGTTCAGTGTGCGCTGACAAACATGATTATATCCGAGACAGCATCGGCAGAAGTTTGAGAAGCATGGGCTCACAACACCATATTAAAGCTGTCAACCAATAAACGGTAGAAATATGTTTGCTTGTCTTGCTGATGAGAGTAAATAAACGACATTGAGCAATTCTTGTTCAAGTTTCTTTTCCAATCTTTCATTGAAGAAGAATTGCTGACATTTTCAGGATTGGTGAAAAATCTTGTCTTCCATAGCGATACAATGCGCAACCGTTGCATTCGACAGGATTGATGCCTCTCTTTCAACACATCAAAGTCAGACCTCCTTACCATTTTCAAGTTGATTCGTCAATTTTGAGGAAAGATAAGTATTTACAGGTGTTAAAAATTTGCATGCATCTTGCGAGGGATATTACAACGATGTGGTCTACCATCAAGAAGGCGACTCCTTTAAGGAAGATTTGTAGGAATGATGAAATAAGTTTAAAACACGTTCGCCCTATCCCACGTTTTGTTTTTGATAGGTGAGTCATGAAACTGGGTAGTATGTCGAACAAGATGGAAAAGTGCATGAGCTACTTTGCCACGCTTGTCCTTTTGTTTCTCTTCGCTTCCCTAAACTTTCGTGAAAGCAGATTTCGCAACACACATATTTACAATGTAATGATGGCCGCATTTGCCTATCCAGCAGTTCCAAATCAAGAAACAGAAAAGTAATAGTTAAGAAATCTCATGTAATAATGAACGCTTGAGGTGATTTCCAGAATCCTGTTTTGTTGCGCTTGGTCATGCTGCCAGTCCTGATTATAGCCAGCTATAAATGAGGTGAACTTACCAAATTTTTATACAGTAGGTCGAATTTGGATACAAGCGATCAAGCTCCATAAACCACGAAAGAACTTTTCGAATACCGAGGAGGTGCCAACATCCTGCCTCTTAAATTGGTCTTGAAATAGGAAGAAATCGTCCGTCGATGCGGGCCGGATATTGCCGGTCGATGTGCGCCGACTTCTTCAAAACAACAGTCTTCTGTCCGCTCAAAAGAACAAACGACTCAATTGCTCGGCTTCTGCATTCTGAAAGCCGTATTTTTCGGACGCTCAGGAGGCATGGATGAAATCATAAATATTCTCGAGAGAATTCTTCTACTGAGGACACAACTTTGTTCGAGTCTGCGCGCCACACAAATGCGTACTTATGAGAATAAATGCTGAAACTTCTACAGCATCAAACAGCATCGGTAGTATTACCCAAATGCGCCACCCCTTTTCAGTGGTTGTGAATATCTGTGTACTTCAATTATTGAAGTAACTGAAGCAGCAGCCGTAAGCATGCCACCTTTGAAACAAGTTAGAAAGCGTGCTTTATAGCAAATGAGGCGCAGTGTATATTTTTTGTTGACTAGTTAAATACGTAGAAGAATGATACCCGAAACGACCTCTCAGGTGATGCTCCATACTAGGTATTTTCTGATTTCATGAACAGAAACATCTCCTAAATGACCTGTCATGATCAGCTTTCATGACTGCCGTTTCGTCACAACGAAACTAAAGAATTTTTGAAGTTTTTGACAGCACACCAAGATGGAGTGCTGTTTTGACCATCTCAATGAAATTGTCTCTTAACTTAGGAAACAGGGCGGAGTTTTATGAGAAATGCTTCATTATAGTGAGAATTATGAGGTTTTGAAAATTCCCACAACGATTCCATAATGGAGGTGACCTCCGATCTGGTGACTGAAAACCTTTACTAGCTTACCTTCAAATACCAAATTTTATGGAATTGGTTACTTCATTACAGAAGAAATTAGATAGCTTTTGAATCTTTGGCAGTGTTCCGAAAATGGAAGTACTGCTTCACATGTGAATGAAAGTTCTTAATATAATGAATGAAAATCTCGTTAGCTTATCGCAGGAAACCAAATTTGATGATCACGTGTACATTAAAATAAACGCGATCAGTACTGGTTG
Source organism: Baylisascaris procyonis (assembly GCA_037389465.1). Lineage (NCBI taxonomy): Eukaryota > Metazoa > Nematoda > Chromadorea > Rhabditida > Ascarididae > Baylisascaris > Baylisascaris procyonis. Next base: position 492,947 of record JAZARR010000154.1, on the reverse strand, counting down.
ACTCCACGAAAACATTCGTTTGCCAAGTAATTTCCTCAGATCTAACAGATGCATTATCACAGTAAAAGCTGCGAGGTCTTTTGTAGCAGGGCAAGTTTCACTAGTGTTATTCTGTAGCGATAGAAATTATGAAGTTTTTATATTCTGGCAAAATTCCAAAAAGAGGAATGTTGCCTGATCTAGTGAACGAGCATACGTTGTAGTTGCATCGTCAAACTGGATTTGGTATTTCCATGATAGCAGGGAAAAGTGATGTTATGAAATCAATTTTCGTGACTGCTATTCCATTGCAACAAAATTCATGAGGTTCAAGTTTCGTGGCTTCAAAATTTGCTTACGTTCCGGAAACAAGGTTATTATCAGACCCCATCAGCGAACGTACCTATTACCTTCTAAGACTGAACGTGATCATCTGCATGAAATCACAACAAAAGTTGAAGCGATCTGCAATTTTTGGCAGCATTTCAAAGAAAACGACGCTCTTAATACCATTGCCGTGTGGTCGACGGCCACAGGTCGATTCACTGGGTGTGGTTCTCGAGTGAGGGTGAGCGGGCTGTTTTTCTGCAAAACCAATATGGTTTGAAGACCGAACACGTGCACTTTGTAAAAAGGCTTTCGTTACCGGCAGTATTCGAACTGCAGTACTAGATGAGTACTGCCCATGGGGTCCACGGCGCCCCGCACGTGTGGATGACCGCTCCAGCTGGGTAAGGAGGAGCAGGAGGCGCGCAAGCCTGCGATCCGAAAATCAGCTTCCAGGAGACAAAGAGTGTTCTAGTCGCGCAGCACCAGGATCCGAAAAAAAAAGTTGATAGTTTCTGCACAGCTTCTTCATCTTTCTGTGATTGCAAGAGACTGCTCGGCCCAGCTTTCACTTATTTCATAATCGATTAGTCCAACAAACGTTGCATTGCACGAACAAATCGTATTTCTTCCTCTTCCTCAGTTTCCAGAACATTTCTTATAGGCTCGCATCCACTGGACCCCTCACATAGGAGGGAAAGGAAGACTCGGTCAAGCGCGAACCGTTATATTATACCGTTATACATTGGAAGCCGTAGTAAGAAGCGAATTTTGCAAATGGATGTGGTCGGTAGTTTTCGAAGGGGACGAGGATCAGTTTCGGAGGGGTTCTACAAGTCTCCTGCAAGAATTTTTTTATACACTCAGATGGATATTCGCTATCTGAAAGTCGCTCGCGGGCATGAAGATTTTCGGAACGAGGCAAAATTTTCTCACCGCAAATCTCCTTCTGTGAGGATCTCCGGTAGAATGAAAGAGGATTATGATTAGCTCCGAGTCGGAACAAGAACTCGCGAGCTTCATCAGAAAGCAATTCGAGGGATCATAACACGGTAGAGGCAGATGATAGAGACCAGTTTGGACTTTGGTATCGGCCATGCAAATTCGTCCATGTTGAGGATATTCATTGTGCCACGATAACAGGAGATGCGGATGAGCAACACATGGACAGGAAGAGCATGACATTGTGTTAATGAACAAACAGTTACTTAGAATCATCGATCTCTTGTAATCAAGCCCCCTTAATAACAATACGCGCAGTGGCGATCGGATGTGGGAAAAGTAGTGTTTATGCTGTTTAGCTTTCTTGCTTGAGCAAACAAGCATAAGAATCCCCTGTTGAGAGGCACCGATTTCATTCACTTTCCTGCATGGATGCAAAATTGGCAATGACGTCATTCATGCTTTGTTACGTGATTCTTTCATTGCATTTATTAAGTTTCTCCAAACCCATCATTAGCGCGCCAGAATTTCCTCTGCTTGTCTTGCTGAGGATGCCATTTGCATGTCCTACTATAATGAACTTTCTCTAATCGTCTGGCTGAATCGTTTATGTGCATGTTTTGCTGCAATAGAATTTCTCTGTTTCTCTCGTTGAACGCTTTTTTTGCTCATCTTGGTGCAACAAAATCTCTGTGCACGTCTCGCTGAAATGAGACTAGCAGATGTGCGCTCTTTCACTTTTGAAGTTGGCAGCCAGCCAATTTCAGATAAAACCACCATTTCATTACAAGATGTTATTGAAACTCGCCATCTTACAATGTAAATGCATATTTCTTCGGCTAAGTGCTACGGAATGTGAATGAGCCGCACCCCCGCACATCAAAATGGCCTCGCCCACCGAAAATCACTTAATTTGAACTACCTTACCTCCAGTAGCCATCACCTACCATTTCTGCATGAAAATGAAGACTGTGGAGCTCAAGTTACTGCCATCGTGAAGCCACTATGAGCCAATTTCGGTGAAATCGAGTGAATATGGCGCGACCTGCACGCGCAAACGTCGCAACGCGACGTGCACATGCGTGCGTGCGCGTGCGTGCACTTACAAACACAGCGCAATGCACAAAAATGTGTTCTCTATTTTTTTTCTGAGTGGGCGGAGCCAATATTACGAAAGTGCCGTGCGCGAAGCATATTGTATCGGTGTTGTGCGAGTGGCGGGCGGTCGGCCGGTGAGGGCTCTGTGAGAGCGGCGCGAGTGTGTTGATTCACGCTATTTGCGCGCCGATTTTTCTGGTTATTTGTGCGCTGATTTAACGTGCTTGTCGTTTGGATTTTTACGTTATTAAAGTTTTTCATCATCATAGACTAGTTGATATGCTCGGGTTTATTGGTCCTGACTGTAACCGTTTTCTTCCTAAAGCTGATTTTCACTGAATTGGTAGGTGAATTTGAAAAACGCTTGACGGAAATAACATTATATAAGTACCACATCTCGTCAGTCTATTTCAAACAGTTCTCGGGTTGGTACTCCCTTATAAGAAGTGGACGTACTATGTTTTCAAAGATGCAAAATTTTCATGTGAAACTGGTTGGGGCGTTTGAAGATATACACTGTGAATGAAATACGTGGAATATTATAAAAACGCCGTTGTTGTTAAGGATACTAGCAATTTAAAAAATCGAGTTTGTTTCTCGCATTGGATATCTGGAAATCTTAAAGTAATCAAGCACTTTTATTGGTGCAAGTATTGCTACTTGAATTTTCCTACGATGTTATGTTTCAGCAGTTTGTGTTTAATGCTGGGCCACAGTTAAACGGCGATTATTTCTACCATTCTGAAAATTCAAATTTTGTTGAAGACACACAACGGCCCTTTGCCTGATATTGAAAGATTGAGCACTGCACCCCACTCCATTCATTCCTGGGATATCCGAAAAATTCTGCCAAGAATAATTGTTTTATTAGTGCATAGCGGTCTGAATTAACTAATAATGTTTGTTCGCTTCCCATTCGTTTATTAGCATTCGCCAAGCGAAAACTTGATGATAACGATTAGCGGGGGGGGGGGGTTAAAAGGTTTACACGGCCGAGGCCCGAGTGCTGGCGAAGAGCAACTCCCATTGAATGTGCCGAAGCCATTCGCGCAAGTAATGGTTGCTTGAACCAAAAAGTAATGCACCTCAGCGGATTATTACGAGTCCTGAAACACTGCAGTGGTTTTGGAGGCGCGTAGTCTTGTTGCATTTCGTGGGTCGAATGAAACACCTACCGCATAACCTGATGCGGATTCAGTTATCCTGCGTGAATCTTATTTCCCGGTGTGTCTGTTTTAGGAAAAGATGTGTCCGCATAAATGAGTAAATGAAAGGAAACCAAGAATAGTTGTTTATCGTTGTTGGTTGACGATGAGTGCAGAAAATGTCTATTGTAGGAACGTCTTCGCATCAAATGGTTGCTTCACTTTCTAGACGGCGAGCGCGAAGTCTTTATACCTTTTTTGTTGTAACGGAAGTTGTGGTGTGATATCCGAGCACTGAATTCTGAAAATGGCTTTCTCGTATCCTCAGTTCGTGTGATAGGTACCACTCGCGACATTAATCTAATAATGACATGTTCTTATTTACTTTTCTATGATTGAAAAAAAAAGAAAATGTTAATTTTTTTTAACCCTGACCTTTGCGCTACGCACTGATATGCCTGTTAGCCGTCGTACTATATCGGTATTAAGTACGCATAGAGAGCAAGAAGCGAACGAAGCTTAGTAGTGTTCATGATTTTATTAAATATTGAGAGGTTTACTCAACAAATTCACCAGCCATACGCTCAGTGAACGTTGCACATTGCGGTTGTCGATTTCTTTGTGCCCATTTAGGAGTCAACTACCTGATAAATATTGTAGTCAAAAGATGAAGACAAATTTCGTATAAGAAAAAGAATTCGATGCATTTGCCAATTTTGTACATCATTAAAGCCTAAGTACGTATATTGGCCATGGTGACAAGTTGAGTGTAATGGCACTTAGGCAGTTCGTTATAAATTGCGAAATCATATACCGGAATTTGAATTTTCTCTTTGATTTAGTTGCATTACATGTAGCAATCCATTGAATATCGTTGTTTCTGGGTGGTTTTGACGGAATAAGATTACCAATAGGTGAATTCGATCACAGCCTAAAAATTTAGTTTTAGTCTAAAAAAACTTAGTCTGGAAACGTGAGTGCAACTCGGGCAAACTCGGCAAACCTTCATCGTCCCCGCCACAAACACACCATTAAAGTTCTAAATTACCTCTTCGGGCGTGAGGTAACCCTAACTCAGAAGTTAACCGATTTTCCACTGCGCCAATCGTGAGCGTATTTGCCACAAAGGCTACAGCTTGGAAATGTGTTAGGTTTATTCTACATCACTGAGCAACCTTCTCTGTCCTATTCCAGCACTATCCGAGAGCTGTTCAGAAATTGAACGCTCTTAAGATGTTCAGTTGAATTTTGTATTAGTGTGCGGATGCATTATAGAAACAGTCCTCTTTTGTGGCATATCCAGAACCGATTGTTTCCAAAAATAGGAAGACACGTTATCGAAGATTTTTCATCTTTTATATATGGTTAACTAAGTGATTAATTGATTGTTCTGAACTGCAAAAGCACCTATTGTTATTCTACTTTCTCAAATATTTGTTTACAATTTGCATTCACGAGACGCATTCATTGGGATGTCATGTCTACATTTATGTATTTATGTGTAAGCATATATATATATTCGATAATTTTAAAGCAGCCAATGCTCAGATTAGAGCTTCAAAATTTGGGAGCTCAGGTATATGCTGTAAATGACTATTTCAACAACCAGCCAACTTCGCAAAAGTTGTTCGAATTTGATGGTGACAAACAATTTCATTCATTTTATAGCCGAAAAAGCGTCATTTTGTGCCGATCCAGTCGCAGAAAAAAAAAATTGTAAGAGATTCAGGGGGAATCGGTTGAAACATAAATGCATTACTCTGTACATTTTCAAGTTTATTGCGAATTCAAGATGCTGGTATTGTATTGTGAAACTTTGGCGAAAATGAAAAGAAGATTGTGCTAACCAGTTGGCATGTTTTTTAAAAATATTTTTCGATGCAAAACTATCACCGACTTGCGATCTAAGCATTACAATGGATAAGGGAATTATCGATAAATGATATTTTCGTTGATGTGATCGTATTGAAAAGTGCGGTAATGATCAAGTAATTTCAGAGGCGTAAAATTGCTCAAGCCTTATCACAACTTTTGCGCTATATCACTACTCTGAATTGCCTTGAAGGATCTTCAGCGACTTAGGGATTTCACTTTTCGATGTATGATGCATTCCACGGTGATTTTTTTCTTTGCATCATTTGATGAATGAACGAATAAAAGACCTTAGAAGTATTGTAGTTGGGAGCTGCATAAGTATAGGTTGTTACACTGAGTCAGCGTAGCGATCGCAATTCAGTAATTGGCGAAGGTTGAATAAAACGTTTGCAACATGTAAATTTGAAATGAAATTTTAACCCGAAGTTATTCTTGTGCGCAATAGACATTAGATGCCGGAAAATTCTAATATTTCCGATTGGTGAAACATCATTTTCTTCGGTTATCATGAAAGGATGTGTTTACGTGATTTGCTTGCGAGGTTTTTTCATCCTCAAGTTTTCTGGCTATGTTTCGAGCACTTAATTGTTTGATTATTTTTTTACATTGTTTAATATCTTATCAACTTTTCCTGCTAGATGAATCTATAATCCTATAGCTTGGCCTGTTTAGATATGAAGCGTTCTATGCTTCGTACTACCAAAATTTTACAAGCAGAAATAACTCAATTGCAGTGAAAGTTATCTTCAGTCCCTGATTGTTTGCCCTGTCTTATACGTAAATGTCTACATTTTGATGCAATTAGAAGAGCACAGGTTGTGCCTTTTACGTTATTCACCTCTTTTCTCATATATTCATTTTCTTAGTCGTTTATTAATTTCTATTTGCATTCGCAGCGAAGTGACTCGCGTTCCCGAACACCGTCAAGCGAACGCTGCGAGTACTCCTCTTCTGGCCGTCGTCGCAAGCCTGTAAGTAGTATTCGTAGTAATAATTGTCGTAGTATTAAAAATCCACGGGCTACATTGATAGTGTGACGAATATTCGATTTCTAGCAGTCGCAGGCGTGTCTTTTGCTTTAATATCAAGCAAGGATTTTAATGCAGTAACGTGCATTGTGTAAAACGATGCTGTATGCATTTATTGTTCGCCTAATTGAAGCACAAGGATCTCTCTTGTGCACGCCTGCTTGGATTAGTCTGTTGGATTGGTCTGTGAAGTCCCGTTTACGATTGTATGAGTGCAGCTGATAGCGTCCGTTGCATGTTCGCTTAACCCTTAATGAACGACGAATGATGCTTGTAAAGTTTCTGATTTGTCGGTAGCTCTACGTATTATCGGTTGAATTCGTAATTTTGCACGGAGCAGTTGTCATGAATTTATATGTGTGAGCATGTCTACATGCGCATATTGCGTATATATATATATATATATATATATATATATATATATATATATATATATATATATATATATATATAATGTTAACGGATGATGTCACTTTGAACCAAATTGATTACCATTAACGGACACAAAGCGTGTGTTCATGGTCGTGTCCATCATTGGCGAGAAGAATGCAGGATCGGGTTCCGACTACTACCTTCTTCGCTGCAGAATCAGAATTGACTTGAGCGCAAAAAAAAATCTTACGATGGGTGACGCCAAAGAATAACTTTAAGTAATGGCGCATTGTCCGCTTATGTGGAGAGAGGGACTGGTTAATTACCACTGACAACGTCAACGCAGACTATAAAATGCTAGTGAATAACATCAACAAAGCGGCTTATGACTCCTCCAACCCAAATCACAGCGGAAGGAAAAACAGTTGGAGGAGGTTTTAATAAGTTGTTCAAAAAGATGTGGAGAAAACTGCAAACGAATTGTGACGAATAGACGGGGCTGAGGCCAAAGGAAGCTGCAAAGAACCGAAGAAGATTGAAGAAGGTAGAGAGAGGACTGCAAATGGGGATAAGATTACCTTATGCTCTGGAAGATCCTAATGGGTGATGAACACCGGATCGAATAAGAATGAGAGACATATGCGAAATCTACTGCAACGATCTATTTGCCTCCAAGGTACATGGAGAAAACCACCTCACATGTTAAGCGTGAACATATTGCACCAGTAGCGTGGGAGAAAGTATGTTCGGCACTCCGGGAAAGGACGGAATCAAGGCAGGACATCTAAAAGCAGGAAGCTATTTCTTTCTCAAGTCTAGAGCTGATAGATTTACCACCTTTCGTGCATTGTTCCCTCGGCTTAGTTAACGTCACAGATGATGCTTTTGAGGGAGAAAGTTGATCCCGAACAGTGGGAAACGACCGTCCCATCGCACATTTGCCACAGCTGTACAAACTGTTCACAAGAGTGCTTTTGAATCAAATATCAAAAGTGGTGGAAACCAGCAAGGAGCAAGCAAGCTTTAGAGGTGCAACTGCATACATGACCACATGTACGTCATCGGCCAGTTGCTTGAAGAAAGTAAGGGATACTAATTCCCGGTATGTCTCGCCTTCGTTGACTACTGTAAAGTATTCCACTGGGTATAATCAACAGCATCGTTAACGCTTTACATGCTGATGTACGCCCAGCATACGTTCATATTATCAAACTCGTTAATAAAGGGTGTACACCTAACGTTCGCTTCCTCGGTGACGTGTGTCACGTGAAGATCAGTAGAGGAATCCAACGGGGTGATATTATTTCACCGATGCTCTTTGCGGTGACTCTGCAAGGTATCAAGAAAAATTAGCCATTATGGCGGGATTATGGTTGACGGCGAAGTGCTAATCCACGTTGTGTTCGCTGATGACTGTATACTTGTTGCTACAAACCCATAATCTCCAACATGGTTCACAGCAATTGGCAAACCTCTCCAAGTCGGCCTGAAAATGAGTCTTTCCAAGACAAAGTGAATGAGAAACAGTTCTTGCGCAGAATGCGTAATACAAGTGGGTGAGGTCGAAGTAGAGGAAGGGACAGATTAAATCTTTCTCGGATGTCAGCTAAATCCGAATAATATTCTGGGTGGCGAATTCATGAGAAGAAGAGAGAGCTGGATCGCTTTTGACAACAATCGCGTTATGCTGACAGATCAAAGGTAGTCGATGGTTGTCAGAGCTAACATCTTCAGAACGATGTGCTTCCAGCAACGCCATATGCCTACAAAATATGGTCCACAACTAAGCGTGATGAAGAGGAAAGCGGTAGAGGGGGCAGTGGAGAGAAGGATGTGCGGCGTCAGCAGGATAGACCGGTTAAGCAACGGAGGACTGCGACACAACTGAAATGGAGGGCGTGGTATCCGAGTATTCGAAACTTATGCAGCAAAATGGAGCGAGGCGGGCCATGTTGTACGAAATCTGATAACAGCTGGATTTGTCGCCGGACAGAATGGATACCACGTCACCGAAAGCTGCCGCGCGGAAGGCCGCAAACGAGGTTGAATGAACCACTGGTACGGCTCTGTGATGAACGCCTTAAATGAAATATCTTTTGACGCAGATTTATTCTTAATCCCTACCCTTGCTTTATGCACACATTTCAGGTTAACTACAACGTCAAGTACATGACGGATGTTGTCTACGAAAGGGCGACCGAGGAATTGAATCGAAGAATAAACAGTCGAAACAAGGCATCAAAGAGGAAATCGACTAGTACTACCTCAGCCTCTTCCAGCCATAAAAAGAAGCGAACGGAAGTACGTAAATTGTTTATGTGCCACATGCCAAATGCTTAGGTCTAGATGTTGTGCATACGGATCGACTTACCTGCTCTGTTCGCATCTTTGAGTTAATGAAGCGGTGAGGCTTCATGAATGCAACAAGAAGCTTGATGTTCGCGAAGCAATCGAGTTTCGAGTTAATGTGCTAGCTTCGAAGAAAGTGACAGCTATAGGCGCAGGAGAATTGAATGCATTTTGCATTGTAAATCGCAAAACAAGTCTTTTATGGGAGTGACATGAGTAGTCAGATCGTTGCTATTATGAGTACATTATGTCGCATCTTTTCTCACCTCTTGGTAACTAACTTGTGCAACGGGTTGCTCAGCTTAGCGGATGCAAAAACCTTCAATCGTTCGACTTTGCTTGCTGCGAATAGCAGTGCAGTATACATATATACTAGATTTATGTATTGCATGCATATTTGCATATGCGTAGCCTTGAAGAGAGAAGAGCGTACTTTTAAAAACTTTTTTGGGCTTTCGAAAAAAATTTAATTTGTTAAATGTCTGTATTCTCAGAAGGTTCTTTCCTTCCTATTTAGCTTCAGGTAGGTGATTATAGCCTGTTTAATCACGAGCATCAGCATGCATGCCTTCGTAGACTCATATTATCTAGCCGCTGAGTGTTTATGATGTCTGATGTCATAGTAAAAGCATACTTTAGCGCAGTGCTTTGAGAGAAGAAGCACATTATGGAACTTTCAGGCACCTATCAGTCTCGATCAGTTGTGTAGTTATGATAGAATCTCAACAAGCACAGGTGATGTGCTAGCATCGAAAAAACCTAATGTAGACGAGATGCTATCTGCAGCCAGTGGAGGCTTCCGGATGATGGTACGGCTATGCCCAGACCATATCTTCTTTGACGTTTGGTTCGTTTCAATTCTTGTCGTCGTAGTTGAGTGAATTTAGGATATACTGCTGTGCAGGCGGCATAAGGTGGAGGTTGATGGCTTTTGGGCATATTCAGATGAAAGAATGATCGCTAGGTTACAGCATTTATTTCAACAGCCCGTTGTTGTGCGAGCGGTGCAAATATCGAGGTTTCGTTAGGAACGAGTGTAAAGCAGGTGACGGGTGAAGGGGGAGGATATGTCAGTGAAGGTGCACACCATACGTTTTTGGGTTTCTACTACTTCCTTCTTTTCCTAGGCGAAACAAAATGGACGAAATAATGCAGTCACGTTTTCACCGTTCCCAAATAATTCCATTGTCACGCAACTGCCATAAAATGCACGAAAGTGTTTTGGCTCCTGTGAATGTTCGTGATGTTTTCGCTGTCGATAGAATAAGTGAGAAATTATATTGGCAAAATTATATAGTCCTATGGCATATTTACTCCCCATCCGATTTATTTACTCTTTTTTGGTTACTTCTCGAATTGAAGCTAAAACTGCTAAAGTGAATAGTAGTTATATATTGGATTTAAGTAGGCGACATAAAAAAGATAATTCGTGTTGTTGGATTATTTGGTTTGGGGTGAGTCACATTGGATATAGTGTGTAGATGAGTAGGATTATTATGTTTGGTGCTAATTGTTAGCTGAATTGCTTGCATGAAGTGTAACGTGCAGTTTTCTTTTTGCAAATAGATTTCAATGCGAGCTGTAGCATCCTGTTTTCATAATTAGTAACATTTTGACTCTCATCTCTATCATCTATTTTTATCATTCGGGGTGAAAATCATTCGGGGTGAAAAGTTGAAGTTGATTGTGTCATAGCGAAGAGGTTTAAATGAATCGTGGAACAGTTAAAGTATTACCTTGATTTCTTGAGATGTTATTTTTATTTGCACTGCATAGATTTTTTGAGGTGCTAGTTGCGAAAACTAATTTACTAATATTTTTAAGCAAAGCAATCGATAACGAGATCGCTTCTAACGCCAGGTTGATTCTGCAAGACACGGAATCCACTGCGCAGATTTTGAGATATGCGGTAAGTTTTCATTTGAATCGATGAGTAAGAATCGGGATTGATATTTATGGAGAATGTTGTTGCCTGATTTGCGAAAGGACTTCATTCGTCAATTGAAACACTGAGCATAATAAGTGTTTAAGAGGGTTTCATTCTGATTTAATGCAAACAAATGCGTTGCATGTGGTGTGTTGCATGGAAGTGGGCTTGTGTTTCCAACCGCCGCATTTGACGGAATTGGTACGCCCAGTTTTCAACGAAATTTTCATTTATATCCACTCTAGAAGTAATGAACAAGTTCCATCATTCGATGCTGTACGCGTGCTGAACTTCTGTAAGTGGCAGTGAATTATGTCTTCATTAAACTGATAGTAACATTCGTAATAATAGGGCAAGGGCAAATATATTCAAGATTGCTTCCGAAAGAATCTGGCTGTTTAATTCGGCTTGACATCGGTTGTCCTTGCTATGCTTTCTTTTTTGTTAAGTGAAGCTTACGTGAAGTAATTGAGAAATGTTGTAGTGGAACAAGATGAGCGCAAATGAACGTGCTAAGTGGGAGATGATGGCTCGATTGGAGGCCAAGAAGCTTTCCAAAGTGGAATGCATGGCAGCAAAGGTGATCTCTTTTGTTGGTCTTTTTTGAATGTAAAATTTGATTCTTTTTCCTTGAGAGGGGAAGAGAGTTGGAGAGGTGAGAAATCATGGCAATTGATGAAGGAGGCATCTAGCTGGATGCTTCGACACTGGTTCCACAAGAGGTATACCAATGATTGCTGAACGATATCGACAGTAAAAGCGACTTTAACATTGAAGGGATCGAGCTTTAAAGCAAACAAGATTGTTTCCTTGCCTTAGAGAGGAAATAGAATAAGAAAATCTTGGTTGCGTTTATGAAAATATCAGAGAGAAACTCGCAGAGTTAATGAGAGGAGATCAGGTCGGCTGGAAATGAGCTGATGAAAAGGGCGAATCACTTAGAACTGTTATACATTTCGTAATTTTGAAAAGAAGAGAGACGAGGAGCACAAGCAAACTTTCAGCTTTCGCTTTGATAATTGGTAATTACGAGTCATGTGCTGAACAAAAGCGGAATATGTCGTCATAGTCGTCGAGTTAGAAGCATCAGTGATGGCTTTGGTTCACTGATGAATGTGTATCTCAACGTTGTGATTCAAATTTTGTGGAAAATAGCACCAACTCGATGCGACTTCAGCTTCGGTGCATCCAAGCCAGTTTACCCATGAGGTGTGATTTGCAAGAACCTGAGTAGCTGTGTGTCGTTGAGATTCTAAACAATTTCGAAGAAAGTACGTGATTCCCTTTTCGGATTCGGCGGATACTTCATGTTTTTGTCCTCGCTACCAAGCTGGGCACGGCATGCGACCTGCATTTAAGTGTCGAAGTCTGGACACCAGTCCTGCCTTGGGCGCTGCATTTCAGTCTCTGTCTTCACAAAGTAACGAATTACAACATCCACGCTTTTCCTCATCTTCATCTCAGCCGGGTCGCTGAAAATGAGCCTTTCGTCGAATGTTTTGAGTGGCCCGATCAACTAATTGCGTTGTTGCTGCACGGTTGCGATCATTTTGCTGTTTTCCTAGCAGTGGATAGAACTGCTCGTGTGAAGGTTAGCCTCCTCGCCATTTTTTTCCCTTATCTTTTTCCTCCCAGCGGCTTCTAATGTCCTATGCGTGTCTGCCTGCTCTTCTCACTCCCAGTTAAAGGTCGAGGAGAGGGTGGATCAGTGTATCAGGAGAATAAGGAGTAAATAAAGCGCAAGGTTTTGCAGAGATCATCCGCAAAGTCACCAGAAAGAAGGGAAGTTGAAGATGCGGTACTTGCCATATCTGGAGAGGTTGGCATGGATCATAGTGGATCAGTGGGCCGAGCTTTGCCTTCCACTATGGAGATGGAGGAGGAAGTTTTAAAAGAGAAGGGTATTTATTGGCTCATTTGTTTGCTTGATTGCATATTACTTTAGATTGCGATGATAGGTTATTGATCAGCTTAACAATATTGTATGTAGAAATAGTTTTCCTATATTGTTGGCAAAATTCCTTCAAAAATTTTGTAGACGAATTTTTCGGGGCCACTGCACACAGTAATTAACAGAGATGAAGGAATGTGATGGTGGAAGTGTTTTCTAGATCAGAGAGTCGTTTAGGCTTCTCAAATCTTGCCTTGTGGTCAAAAATTTGAAAAATTTCAGCAGCTATTCGTGAGGAAGCAACGATTTTTAAATGAATATTATTTTAGGATTATAATTTTTCGAAATGCACACCTGTTTTGAATTTTATGAATTATGCTACAACCGTCTTTGATATGAGCATTCCATCTTCCATGTTTCTCTTGCTGTTGCTTGAAGCTGTCTGCGATTGCGTGTTTGTAACAGGAAATTGCGAAAATGCAACCGCCAAAAACAATTGCGAACGCGAACGTTATTGACAATTTGTATGTGTTTGTACATCAATAACTCGTCAGAAACAAAATTGTCTTCTTTATCAAAGTGCCAGCTAGACTTTTTTAAGTAGTATAGTAGCAACTCAATCTGTGCTTCAGCAAACTTGTTTATTTCTCCCAAATCTTTCAATTTAGGTATTCTTTAGCTTGCTTGAAACGTGTAGAGTTCGCATTTTCTTCCTATGTGTATGTGCATATTGAGGAATATTTCTCCGTTTACTTGCTATTCTCACCTCAATAGTTGGTCGTGATATCGAACTTTGTTGGTAATAGCTTACTTTAACCAGATTGGTGTAAGAGTGGATAATGTATCGAGAGCAGTTGATGTTCATAAAATTTGTCGTAAGATCAGTCATAAGACGTATAAAACATTGAAGACGAAATGTGGTGCTCTTTTTTTGCTATGGCCACAGCGTCGCTCAGTTTTGTAGTTAGTAAAAAATTTAGTAAGATGTTCGAGCTGATTCACCTATCTGTTTCATAAATTGATGAACATGGTGGTAAAATTGTTCTCTTTTTTTATATACTTTGTTTTTCAAAGTTTCGTACAGGTGTTCTGCTATTCCGATATTAAGAGAAAAAGTCTAAAATTTAGCCATCTTAGCGAGAAGCGAACCTGACCGATGGTTATACGAGGCGGGGTCAAGCCTGGTTGAGGTTTCGCTCCCCGCTGAACAAAGGCAATGGATGAGCCGAGACTGAATTTGATCCATTTTAGTATAACGTTTGTTCTCCTTCGATCTTACTGTGAGCAAAACCAGATTTTGCGTGCTGCTATTCGTTTTTATGGGGATATGTGAGAAATCTGAAATCGTGTTTGTTACTTGAGATCATATATCGGATGGCGATTGATTTGATTACGGCATAATTAACAATTTCTATTGCAAGTTTCTGATTTCCTAGTAATGACGTTTCTGTATGTTTTTCAATGATTACAAAATGATCAACTGTTAATGGAGTGTTCAGGTCATGACTATGTGATCCGACAATATGGGTCCAAAATTGAAGTTTTAGGTGAACAAAAGGAAGCGGAAGCACCGAGGGAGATGCTACTTAAGTTGCCGTCGATGCCGCCATGTGAGACGCGGTTCCGTTCCGCAGAGGCGATCGATGCGGATGAGTTGGACAATAAACTCAGTTTGGGTATTTTCCGATGCCCAGCTTGTCCCGAGAAGAAATACCTCGTTGGAGCGGCAGCATTCCAGGCAAGTTTTGAAAATTTGGCGATCGTTTTCATAGCGCACTCTCTCATTGTCTGAGAATGAATCGAGTATGAGAATGCAGACTTCCAACGTTTACTTACTTGATTGCATACAAGATGTTGAATGGACACAAGATCTTAGATCATTCCCATCTAAGCAGCTAAACTGTAATAAAACGCAAGTTGTAATTCCCTGCGCCGCGCTTCGGAGGCTAGTTGTGGTGGATCTTTTTCAGGCTTCAATGAAATGCAACCTTCTGCTTATCTAGTATTTATAGTATTTGCATAGATGTAGTAGTATTTTGTATATTCCTAGGTGGATGGACAAAGTTGATTCCCTTCAGTTGGATATCCTTTGCAGACACATCTAATTGAAGACCACCATAACTTCCATCTCTACGGGTGCCATCTTTGTCTCGAGGCGTTTTCGTGTGTGGACAGCTTAAAACGACATCCGTGTCAGGACTTTGCTGCCTATACGATTGGACTGCTCACAGCTGACAAACAGGTTTCTTTTCTTTCGATGTGTTTCGGTCGCCTTGCTGTGCTTTTTTTGTGATCGGATGACTAAAGCATTCGGCTGCATAAATACCAAGGGAGGACAATTTTGCATAGTTTCGTACTAAAGGCCAATGCATCGGTTGTAGGCTTCTGATTCGTTTATTTGGTAATATCTGGCTGAAATAATTTTTGTGAAGGTTTTTTGCATTTATTGGGTAATATTTGGTGCAGTACATGTTTTTCAATTGTCTCACCTATACATTTGTAATATACTTTCCACAGAGAGTTCATTCCGCCAAAGGCAGTTTATGCTGTTGTGTCTGTGTTTCAGTTTGAGATGAAGCATGTGATGCACACGTTGGTTTGTGCTGAATGCAACATGCAGATGCCGCTGCCGTCCGGTCAAAACGATGCTTGCACGAGGAAGCTCGTAAACTTAATGGTAGGCACAGTTGTTGATTTTTAGCGGGCAAAAATCCTTTTGCGGAAGGCTGAGTTAGAAAGGAGGTTGTTTTCTTGGTTAGAAATCAGCCAATCAATATTTTCATGTGCAGCGTTTTTGATTGTTGGCATTCACATGTCCTGTTTTCATGGCACAACCAGTTTTGTCTAGGATTGATGAACAGGCATGTCACTCGAGTACTGCAGTAAGCTCGCATTGATCTTATGAAAGATCGTACTTACCTATGACAGTGCAAAGCCACAACTCTCTTTATTCTGTCACTCCTAATGGCCAGATTAGCTACTCTACCGTTAGTCGGTACTGTTACTGAGGCAGGCCTAACAATATTCTTTCAGAGAGTGCACAACTGTGAGCGTCTCATATCGTGCTTGGTATTTTTCCCTGAATTGCCAGGCGGCGTTGAATTTGTCACTGTGCGAGGCCTGGAGATAAAGAGTACTATACCAACAGCTTGTTCTCAGTGCGGAAGACAGTTTGTAACGGCCTTTGACATAGAGAAGCATGCCGCAGAACACGCGCAACAGAAGCTGAAGTGCCCGCTGTGTCCTCGATTCTTCTTCACGCAGCTGTTTTATCGGTATGAACCAACGTGATTGGAAAATGAGTCTTTTGTGTTACTGATTCCAGCATTAATCCTTTCTTCCAGAGTAGCAAATAGCACATGCCCGTCTTTTCGAATTTTCAGTAATGTATATCAATCTCGTTTAGAATGGCGTCGTTTATTGAAGTAGAACCTTTGCTTAATGTCGACAGTTTTTGCTACACCATTGCACATGTTATAACAGTGAAATAAATACGGTATATATATATATATATATATATATATATATATATATATATATATATCGTATTTATTTCACTGTTACATAATGATTTTCATATATATGCATGCCTTTTTGTACGTGCGTAGTTTGTTGAAAAGGGAAAACTCGGCTTACGCCGGACTGTACGTAATTTGACTTGTTTCTATAAGGTTTGTCGTATCGAAAAAAGCATTTCTATGGTTGTAGAGACCATTTGGCCTCCCATCTCGGTGATCAGTTTTCTATGTCTCCGATAGTCGAAAGCTCTACATTGGTGCCTCCGGCTTGGATGACCCACGGATCGGTCAAGATGGGGTCCAAAAATATGCCAGTCCTCGGGCCAATCAATGCATTACCACCGTCTGTCAGCCTTCAAGAAGAAGTTGGTCTTTTCTTTTGTTGATTAGATTTGAGGTAATAGTCTAAAAGGTTGACGTTTGTGGTGGGAAGTCATTACCATTCTCAGTGCTGTTCCGGTAAGAGATGTTTTGCTATATGTTCGTTCGCGAAGAATTAATTTCTATTGCATCACCTGCTGAATATTCAGATCTCAGTTTCTTGCTGCTGCAGGTATAGTCGTATGCGCGATCGAAGGGTAATGGTGAAGTGTAGGTTCCTTTATATGTGGGGATTTTTTATTTCCTGTATATCTCAACAGGTCACTTCACTGAGAAGTCACTGGAATGTAGTTGCATTTTAAGTAAACACGACTTTTAGGTATCAGACGACGAAGACGTTATGAGAGCTCGCGACATTTTGGTCCGAAAACGGCTAGAGAAGGAGACTGCTGAAGAAAAGACAAAGACTAAGGAGAGGGAGAACGGAAAGAAAAGGAAGATCCGAAAACGACCCGATAACCGATGCATTTTTTGCAAGCAGTTGAAACAGGTGGGTTATGCCGAAGTGATAGCATTTATATACTTAATTGCAGGTTCGATGTTCTCTTCAATAAATTTCACGACAGCATGTTTCCCAACTTGCAGAATCAATTGCAGTGCTACAATATGCATGAAGAAGCCTGTGGCGAGCTTCATTGCCCACTAGGCTAGGTTGTCTGCCGCTGATAGCGAGGGTGGTGATTGAGATTATGCAACAGGTTGCGGTCGTTGCGTCTTTCTGCTTTTGCACCATTAGGAGGTTGGATTTTATTCATCTCCTACTTAGTTGCTCATAACAAGCACATTAACATCGGGATCAGAGAGTGAATGGCTGGATGTGAACTTGCACAAAGAGCATTAATAAAGCAAGCAGATATTCACATCGCGTGATCGCGACACGTGGTATAACAGAATAGACATGGGAAAGCAAAGGATACGAAGCAGATACGGAGTGATTTCCATAAAAAAGAGTATTGCCTCTGTGGGTTCATTTAATTGTTGTGGTCATCTACATACCGCAGTGTTTACGCTCTCACGCTCATCACCGCACTACATCTACACGCTTCTCCCGTTGCAGCAGACACCTCACCTTTAAGCTTTCACCACTTTATCTCGCAATTCACTGATTAGCTCAGCTTAATCAGCGTCATATTCGCTGAATTTCTACCCGCTTCGATGACTGCTGCTCACTATTTCATATTTAACTTCACGAACCCCTCATCACTTTTCATTTTTCCTCACAGTACGAACTGCAGCCAATTGCACTAAACCCGCGAGTAACCAGTAAGTCGTCTTTCTGAGCATAATTTGCCATCAACCGTTTGCAATATTACACCACTTTATGGCACCCCTGCACAAATTCATTCCCATCAGTCGAAGTTTCTGAACAGCAAAAAAGTTAGGCCATCATTCTCACACAGTCGCGCTTCCGAGATAATCCATCCCAACTCAAGCTCCAATCGGCGTGGCGAGCAGGGAGGTCTTCATGGGGTGCGGTGCTTCATGAGTTTGGGCATAATCCTCCAATTGCTGGAATACTAATTCATGCCACTGCTGTCACCCTTTTTTAAGCTTTGATGTTTAGTTACTGCCAAAAAATCGTCGGTCGGACCTGTGCACATGTGACGGTTGGTCGGGATTTGCTTCATCACAGTTTATTGTGGCGAAGAGTGAGGATGAGGTGCGGCTGCTGATGCATTCGTTATCGCAGAAATTTGCTCGGGTTGGTCGTCTCTATGTTGGCGCCAAGGCACCTATTCACGACACGCTCAAAGGAGGCATTCTCATCGACAGGTCGGTACTATATGTTCTCATTTCTTGCGATGTATTTGTCAGTCAGGGCTGTGCAGCTTTATGCATTCTGTATTCGCCCTGCGCTTGTAAAGAAATTCTTTAAAAGTGTAAGCATTTACACACGGTTATTGTACGCCGGTTGCTGGATTTAATGATAGGTTGAATGTTATGCGTTAAATGCGCAGAGGCGGTTGTGCTCATACGACCTGCAACATCTTTGAATGAGTGAGTGGGAAGAAAAGTGCACTAGCATTGATTAGTTGTTAGGCGGACTCGAATATCGTAATTGCAGTTTTCTTCTTTGATTTGTCCATCATCTCTAAAGCAAAGATGGACGTTGCAGTGCATATTTTGCTGCTATTGACAGCCTGCTTTGAAGAAAATGTGGTTGTATGCTTGAGAATGCTTGCAAAGCTATGTGGCATTTTATCGTTATGCACTTATTTTCTTAACAAAGAAGAGCCCTAAATGGGAAAGTTGTTTTTAGCGTATATGTCTGTATGAAGTGCAATGCACTGCATCTGGGAAAACGAAATACTTTACGTCATCTAAGAATCTGCCTCCAGAGAAATGTCGATGCACCGGATCCAGAGAAGTCATTCGATCTCACCGATGAGAACATTGTGAGTGAATTTGTTGCTACTTATGCAGTTTTTTATATGCCTCTGTTGGAATAATTAATCCAGAAATTTTGTGCAAAACTTCAAGCAACATGTTTTGCCAATTACGACAAATGGGAAATGGTAAGGTGAAGTATTTATTTGGTAAAGATCTATGAAGGTAGTAATTATAGCAGTGACTGAGGTGCAAGGTGGAGATGACTGAAGTAGAATGTAAAGTGAATCTATAGGCAGAGCATATGATAAAGAGAAGAGAAAAATGTCGATGCATGTATTTGCAGTTGCAGTTGTAATCGTAAACAAGGTGCAGGGGAATATTGCAGGGACTGGATTTGTGCACATTTGATTTGGTTGCAATTGTAACCATAACTGTAGATAGGGATATTTGTTTTTCCCCCATCCCCTCTATCCATTCCCCATCTCTTTCTTGTATCGCCACGTCTGCATATTTAGTTTATTTGTTATCCCTGTTTTCCCCTCTTATTTTAGCCGTTGTGATTGTCTACGTTTCCTTTACATTTCCTTTACGGCTCTAAATTTCCTTCATTTTAAACGTGTGCTTTACATTTCCGCATTTGTTATCAACGTTTAATCGGTGTTCGCTGTTCTGTTCATCGCTTGCTTCCATGTGTGTAGTCAGCGATCTCCTGTATTCCTGCACTCCACAGGATGCCAAAATATTGCCAATGTAAAATTTCTGTTCGTCCCTTGAGACTTCCGTGAGGTCCGAATCTGTACCATAAAGCAGCATGACCATAACCTGGGCATTATGTTTATCTGGAGCATGAAACCCCCTAATAAAGGGGCGTTCCTGAAAGTGAGCTATATTCCCATGACAAAGCATGTCCCACTCCTATGATATCCTAATACCACACATCTCACCCACTGTCTTTGCGGCACACATGTATGTGCTTCGAACCTCGCATTCCATTCAAGACTTTACGTTGTAGAATATCGCCAACTCACTATTTTGGGAGAAATGAAAACGTGTAGTTGTAGGAAGCAAACAGATTTCAGAATATTTTTGTGTTTATATGCAAACTCGTTAATGCAACGTTTAAGTGATCTCTATTTGTGCCGTAAATTTCCACAATCATCGTTTCTGTTGATTAGTAGTTTTGTTAAGGTATTACGTTTAACGAACCCACTCTCTGCGCTAAACACGCGAATATCGTGTCCGAGGTGTGAATCAACGTGTTGTTCTATCGTGTCGCTCAGACGGCATCTTGCTTTTGACCATGGTGTGTTCGCTCCGTTCAACCCTTCAGGTATCTGCATTTTTTTCATGAACGCAGCAGTAGGTACGAAGGCGTCAGAGAAATGTTAGGCACAGTGGGCTGCTTGCAGGCATTTTTTTCACAGCATACTATGATTTAAACGGAGGACATGATGCTTTTGTTTTCCGTGTGCGTGCGACATAGATTAGTCAAGTCTCTGAAATATTATACCCTACATGTTCATTTCATGTTTGGTGGATGCGGCTTCAAATTACTTCACATTCGCAGCCTACGGAGGCAGCAGTTCGTGTAAATTGCTTTGGATGGTTGGTTAAACAGTGTCTTTTGGCTTGTCGGTAGTTTTTAAGTGTCGGAGATAGGCAGGATTGATGGGAAAATATGCATTGAAACAAGAAGCATGATCACAACGTCTTTCCTTTCTTCCTTCTCAACGAGAAAAAGTTACACTGTGCTACTGCTTATCGTTGAGAAGGCTCGTATACATGTGATATGTAATTAATAATCTGCGTGGTAACTTTGATATATGCTGCGTCCTCCAGTGAGCTTCATTCTGCCCTCTGAACACAAAGATAGCAGGATTTATCTCCTCTTCTTCCTTTCGTTGCTGCGTTTCTGCAGAAATCCGTTACCGATCATTAACCCATGCAATGGAAGGTTGTATATTATACAGGCAATATATGGATTTCTGCAAACCGCATGCAGGTAGGCATCTGTTTGTTTTTAATCTCCTCTGAAAAGGGAGGTTATTATAATGTGGGAGGAAACAGATTTTTTTGCGCATATATTAGCAACAAAACGGAAGATTATATGAATTGATACTCTCCATTGTTGTTTGTAGTTTAACGTTTTTGCTTATAATTAGCGTTAATGCTTGTAAATAGGCACTAATACTTAAAGAATGCTGTTCTTTTAGAAGGCATGAGAGACATCGGAATAATCGAGTGGTCGGGATCACTGCGAAGATTACCCACATTGGCTGAAACGACGAACGTAAAATTGGGTCTCATGAAGAATGGAGAATTCAAGGTGGATACTGGAACAGGGAATCGCAAAATTCCTAGAAGTAAATCTATTGTTCTCATCGATGATTGTTCATGAAAGTTTAATTGGAGTTGCTGCTCTAAGAGGAGGGATGAACTAGTATAGTATACGAAGCGTTTGCTTTCAAGAGCAAATTATGCGGTTTGAATTGAATGAAAGCAAGGGGAAACTGCAGAGCGGAAGGAGGAAGGGGTGAAAGGAATCTAGAGATTCGACGATACCCACGCAGTGGTAAAATTAAAGCAATTGGCCATCTAATAATACGCATTTATGGCCAATGACAGAAAACAAAGGCTGCCGATCCAGCTATAGCTTGCAAGTGTTTTGGAGTGCTTACCCTCTTTTCCTTGAATTCGTATCGCTTTCTTGCTCTACTGAGTTTGTTATGCTATTTTCATGTGATACAGCAGGATGCATTTCTTATCGCATCCTCGTGGTAGAGGACGGAAGAATTAATCCCATGTTTTTTCTTCGGTCCCAGGTTTTTGTGACTTGTCATCCGCTCCTAAGTTAGCCTCAACTATTATCCAAGTGTCGGAACATTCCCATCGAAAAGAAAACAGAAAATGCAGCCATTTATGCTATTCTTCAGTCTCGTTATTTAAAGCTAAACACGTCTCTCTGCTGCTTCTTTTTTTCCAAAAAAACGGATTCCGACTATTTCTCCTCTCCATTTGATTATCCTTTCGACTGTTTCAGTCTTAATGTCTGCTGCATTGAGATACCCAAGATGGTTTTTTGAAGTATGGGAAATAGATGAATGGTGCTCCTTCTTGACACTTTGTGGACCTTCTTTCAAAAGCGGTTAAGTCGCCTCTTAAATTCACAAACGCGCGCTTGCAAGCATGCAGGTATTAAAAATATTCTCCTCGGGGAGTTTTAGGTTTTTTCTTCCGTCGGAAGGAATTATTTTTTGTTGTTCTTGTAATATGAGAAATAATTCTGGACCTAGTTTTTTACACGTAGGTTAGGCTGCTCGACAGGGAAAAACAGGCATTTTGTCTTTCTGGGTGGGATACTTAACACTTCGTATAATGTTGATTTATTTTTATCACTTCATATAATGTAGGTTTATTCATTCACTGTTTACTTATTTATATACTTTTTTCACTTGCTTTTTTTGCAGTTACGACAGCAACAAATGGAGTTGCGTCGCTGCAAGCGAGCAATTCATCATCACAGCCGGGCGATCCATATGCTCGATTGGGTTCTGCCTCACGCGTTCTGCTGTCATCAACATCGAGTTCGGTTCGTACTGTTTTCTTTAAATTTGTGTTGTTATATTTCTGCATAGGAAGGTAGACTGCATTTGCTTTTTTGTTGTTACAAGTAGAACTTTGTCGCTTGACATGGACTACTGGTCGCACTGGATTGAGAGGCTCCGAGGCCACTTTTATGAAAATGAAAATGTTGATAGGAGAAACGGTGTTTTTGGCTTGGGTGCGTTATCAGAACATCATGATAAACACATTAAATAAAAAGGTACAGGGTGGTTAGCATCAAAATCACCGCAGATGTTCTTGTTGTGGGAGACAAAAAATTTGCTTTAAAGGCTATATTCCATCGGCCATTCCATGGTTAAACGATAGGTTATAAAGGATCATCCGGAAAACATCCTCTCATGGTTGCATTATACGCAATAGCATTGTGGCTTCTGATATATTCGTTTTTAAATTCTTTTTCGCAGTTTACCTCAGCAGTGAAGAACGGCCAGTATCATTGGAATGTTGTATTTTTTCCAAAGTTGTAGCAAAGTCTTTCAACGAGTTTTTTTGTATCGCTGATTGCAATCGATTTGACATGATGAATGGTGTGCATGAAAGGGGTTTTGAAGGAAATGCTATGATGGCCAGCTGGAGAGAAACGAGGTGCTTGCTATTTTGGTTCTATTATTGCCATGCTAGGATTGCTGTGGTACTAGGTAGGAGGCATCAGTTTCTTCATACGGGTTCGGCTGAGTTTTTTTCGAACCATGTTAAGGGGATTATACAGAAATATTTCGGGTATAATTTGTTAGAAGCATTCGTGTATACCGTTGCCTTCACAGCCACTTGATCGGCAGTGCTGCTGTAACAGCCTCTGCAGTTCTCATTTCTTTTCAGGGCTATTCGTCATCAGTTCATGTGAATGAGCGTTCACTAATGCAGGGTTCGATTTCAAACGATGTAGCAAATATGCCGAGTCAGCAGCCGTCGCTAGTCAACAGAAAGGAGTGCATTGTGTGCAGGGTGAGTCCTTCTTTGCTGCAGATGGAATGAGAAATCTAAGCCGTAGTTTCGCTAACATCAAAAGCCTCATTTCAGTATTGCCGTATCAAGAAGACTTTGGCATTAGGAGGGAGTCCTTATATATTTGTTCCACTTTGGTGAAGTTGTCTGAGTGATATTCGATGAAGGCGAAATATTTTTGAAATCAGTTTTATCGTTATTGTCATATTTCAGTCGGAGTTCGATTCCGTACAAGAATTAGCTCGTCACCTTGTTCATCATCATCTGCATTTCTGTGAAGTTTGTGGTGTGGCATTCAGTGAAAGAGCGCCGCTTGAGGCTCACAAAAGCTCGTGTGCTCCTCAGTTCGGTCAGTGTTTGTTGTCTTTTATTTTTTCCTTCCTTTCGCTATATTTTCGTATATTTTCTTAGGCCGAAAATGTTCTGTTCAACGAGGGATTTTTTTTTTTTTCGCAATATTTGAAGGAATTTTCGAGACGCTTTCGCTTCACTCTTCTTTGCGTCGTTATGTAATAATTCTGTATAAACTGACGTTGGTTTCCTTCGAGGGTGCCAATTCTCGATTTATTTGTGATTCGTCAAATATTTTGGCATGTATCCATGAATTGGGCTAAATCGGCGCATTTCCAGTGCCGTTTTGTAGTAACCAGAGAATCAAAAAAGAATAACGGAAGTGAAAGTGGAGTATAACTTGCAGTATTGAAATTGCAGGTGCGGATGGCGAGTATTTGCCATTCTGTGGAATATGCAATTTTACTTTATCGAATCCGAAACGATACTTCTATCACATCGCCAATTTTCACTTTGAACGTTTCCATTTCGATCAGGCCACGCGCAAGGTGACGAAAACTTTGAATCATTAATTATTCTATTACTGATTTTAGAATTATTTTCTTTATCTATTTTTGTTTACTTTGATAACTCTATCGGTTACTAGTAATTATTGATATCAATAACCTAATAAGTAGTAAATTAATAGTTACTAGCATATTAACAATGCTGATGATACTAATAACTAAAGAATAAATACCGATGTAATTGCTAGTAATTTACTAATAAAACTAATACCAATAACTAACAAAAGTTATTAATAACATTGATAATGGTTTTTTTGGAATCAGGCTTCACACGATGATCGTTCTCCTTCCTTTCCCGCCCCCCCCCCCCCATCCCGTATCCTCTTCCGAACGGTGAGAACACGGTCCAGTAATAATAATGCATAGATGCCGGTCAGTCAACCCGTTTCACGTATGTGGAAACTGGCTGGAGTATCGTAGCGCACTTGTATAAAAGATGTTCTACTCGCACACTCTACTGATGCACTCTGTTTGCTCCTTCACGGCCAAAATTTATCCCATTCGGCCTGTACAGGTCCTAGCCAACCGAGTTCAAGATTGCTGAAAGGACTGCGGTTGTCGAACTTGGATCACGGTGCAGGGACGAAAACAGCACTGTTTTTAATTTTTCTTTAAGCACAAGCGTTCAACTTTGTCTCTGCACCGGATCTTCAGTGATTTCGGTGAGAAGTGAAAAGGAGAGGGAAAGTATTGGATGCTGTACATCACAGCTTTGTCATCTCAGTGCAGTAAGAGGCGATCTCAGCGCGACATTTTCGGAGTAGCCTTTTTGGGATGTATTTGCAGTTTAATAGGTACGTTAGAAAGGTTTTTACGCCTACACGTGAGAAAGGCTTTTTGGTTGACATGATTTTTGTGTCTCTCTCAGTTCTTATACACTGTCTATCTTTAAATTTTAAACAGCTTCTCCTGAATTTATGTTCTTCCTGTCCCTTATTTACTTAGTTTATGACCTTTCGTAGTTTTTTGGTTTATTAGTTGTGATCCGAGGATATTGTTGAATTATCGCAGAGCTTGTCCGCATTACTCGTATTGACACGTGGCTGCGATCGTAGCCAGAAATCTGTTGTTCGTGATTGTTTCTAATTGCAATCCGTCTTTGATGAGATTTAATTATATTTGAAATGGAAAAGGAGAATTCATTGTAGCTGTTGCCTGCGATGACGTGGAAGAAGCTGTCGTTATCGGAAACTAGCAAGAAGAAAAGCGCTTCAAGGGATACTGCACCTGCTGTTTCGTCGTCAGCCATATCGCAGCCAACGCAAGGACAGATCACCGCAAATTCATCTGAAGTGCTCGTTAATAGCGGATCAACTAACGAAGCGGAGGTTCGATAACATTGGAGTACTTCGTTGTCGTTTTCTGGTTGATGTAAAATCATGTCCTAACGAACGTTTGAGCGCATTTTCTAAATGTTTTTCAACCATCAAAAGTAGCTAAGTGAACAGCAAACAGGGGTCTGTAAAATTAAATATATAAACAGCTGTTCAGCGGAAGCACACGCACACAAAGGAAAGTCACTTGACGCGGGTTGTTTTCGTTGTCATATATTCGGGTTTCTGTGCCCTTTTGGGGTTTACATCTTCATCTTCGGGAGAGATTTTTATTTAAAACTGGGAAATAATCTATGATTGTTCTTCAGTTGGATCATCAAATATAATCTGGTTTTCTAACCTCACTAACCTTAGGATAATACGCACCTTCTAAAGCGCGCATTAATTATTTTTTAAAAGGTGAGAATTGGATGTACCGAAGATGAGTTCAGGTCTTAGAAATATCCCCAGTCGTTCCATTTAGTGGGTATTTTCAAATAACTGGATTTGTTTTTGCTGCATATTGGTGTGTGACGAAAAAGGGTATTTGCAGCTTCCTTCTTGCTTTCTGTGCGAGAAGAAATTTCCATCCGAGATTATTCTACGTCAGCACCTTAATGCACATAAAGAACGGTGGATGGATTGCCCGGTGTGTCATAACAGCAACTTCATGACCTTCCCGATTGTATCACATGAGGATCTTCTGACACATGTGATTGCCAAGCACATGCATCGCTCCGATTCTCAGCAGGTAATCGTATGCATTATCATTTCTTCTCCTTTTACAGGAACAGGTTGGGAGGTAACAGATGACGTAAGTCTTGCCTGATTCGGTAGTAGTTTCGCTGTTTTGTCTTCAGTGGATAAATTCACGGGACGTTGCCCTTCAGTACATTACATGCAGGCAGATGTTTCATATGTAGCTTTCGCGGCTGACCATTAATCTGTGCGTCACTTTCGTTACTGAATGTGTGAAAGTCGTATTCAAAGTGTAGATTCCGCATTGTTTATGCAGAGTGATGATGTTAAGTACTAATGATCTGATAAGGTAATCAGATATCAGTTATAGTTACGATTCCTACAGAATAACTTTCCTCACAATGTGGTTTTGGTGATGTTTTAAGCGGGATCCTGCCTTCTTCCCGCGAATGGTGTTAAATGCCTCTTTTGGATCGAGCGAGATTACCGAATATCGCTGGATCCGTGTTTGCCCGCGTGCGCGAGTGGGATTAGGGGTGTCTCTCACTGAGCATCTGAAGAATGATAAAGGCGAATTCTTCTTGAAGCTAAGCATTGTCTTCTATCGTCCCTTGCCTCCACAACTGGGCAACTTGGTAGGCTATTCATACGTTATTTTGGCGGGATCTAGGGAATTGGAGCTGGTGAAAGATGACTGCGGCTGAAAAATACGACGAGAGGGGAGAGTGGGTTTTTTAGAGGGATGAGAAAATGTGGCGGATAGTGTGTTTAGGAGATATTAAACGGTCTAAGTAGGGGCCAAATTTCCCACTGTAACCACTTGAATTCTCTGGTGACTTTGTAAGCAGTCCTGTGAAAAGAATTTTCTACTTGAGGAAACAGTTCTGTGTAAAAAAAGCTCTATTCAGGAGATAGTCGGGCACTGTTGCTGGGCGATGACATGTCGATGTTCCCATAGCTAATGCTTGTTCGTTCCTCTAGCACTTACTCTTTCGCATTTGCGCTCTATGTCTGCACGGCAATCATGCAACTTTTAGCTTTCGTGTGTGTCAGTAACAAAACATTAACAGAATCGTGTTTGTGAGCATGAAATTGGTGGAACACATTCCCCTTGCTGGAGTTTATCAAGAGGGATCTGTTTTTTATTGCTGCTTGCAGATTTGAAATTATAGAAATTCCAGGGCAAATGTTAAGCATTGTTAGGCAATGTCTACGCCTCCTTGTTCCGGTTACCTCTTCGTTTCTAGATTTCACTGTGGGCCTGCTAACACAGTGGGCAAGAAACGGAATCTTGATGCCATTGTCACGAACACATTTTGGTGTCTTTTGAATTTATGCGTTTAGTTAAGGGAGTGAAAAAGTTGTACCATAGAAGATTGCAGACGTTTGCTTCAGCTAAGCGATTGTACTTTAAGGGTGTGACAATGATTTGTTCGTTGTGCTGCACTTGCACGAAAGGCGATTCGAATGATCCGATCAGCATACGTCGCACACAAGAGCAGATGTTCAGGCACATCATCTATTTGTGTAACGGTGTTAATACTTGTTTTGTTTGTAACAATGGGCGACCTATCCGACCTGACGATCTCCGTAGGCATCGCGTGGATGTGCACAGCAATATCTACGAAAGGTGTGTTCCTCTTATTTGACATGTTGCGGAGTTAGTATTTTTGTGAGCAGCACTCATAGCCATTTTCCTTCTGTTTGGTTTGAACACCTTTTTTACTTTGAAACAGATTCCGGTTTCATCATTGTTTCCTTCCATAGCAGAGCATCGTCTTTGTTTGCATTTTACTTGTGCAGAAATAATCTGATTGAGGACATTATTTCCTTGTGATCGGTGATGCATATGAAATGTGGGAGTGCAAATGTGAATATGTGAGATTTGTAGAGGTAGTAGAGTTGATTAGTTGTGCAATGCAAAAGTAATTTTGGCAAACGTGAAGGGCTAAGAAAGAAGACGAGTTCTTAGCAAGAAAAGTTTTAGCACTGTCTCAATAACTTGTGAGAAGGCCGCTTTTCTGCTGATGTTTTCCGCATAAAATTTATCCACTGTTTCGAGTTGAAATTTCTCGATTACATTCAACTGTGGTAAACATCGTTCGTTTAAGCAAATAATCGCAACTTATTTATGTGTATCACGGCGAGGATTGAGTTCATTGGCGAGTACCGCATGTTTGCCTCTTTATTGCAGTGATTGAGCAATGAAGTTTAGGTTTGGTTGCTCGTCATGCTCGAAGAAGTTCTTCGTTCAAAGTGATTTCGCAAGTCATGTATGCAACACTCGTCTACGATGCTCGTGTGGTGACCGCAATGACTTCACTGAGCGCGAGTTTGAGTGCCATTTTAGGACACATGTTAATCACATGGGCGACTTCTGTCTTCTTTGCAACAAATTCCTTCCTTCGGTTAGATGCTTTCTTTATTTGATTTGATTTTTTGTTGCTAGCTTATTGAGGTTGATACTGCTAAATGTGTTGCGTGGCTAAGAATTGGTCTTGCATTACGATAACTTGATAATATTAGAGACGAAGGGCGAATTCATAGCAATAACGATAGTTCGTTCAAAATGTCTGCAAACTACTATTATTTCATCATTAGGGATCACTATGCGATTAGGGGTACCAAGGAACATAAACACACCACCCTTCACCCTCCCCCTGCCTTCAGCTCGACCTCTCGTGGTTCACACACGTTTTTTTTTTAAATTATGGTCTCAGGTGCCGCAACCTGGTAAGCTATATCATCCGATCATATGATGTTTATTGGCATGATTTCACTGTGTACATTGCTTGGCAAGAGAAGCATCTTCAAGTGCTCGTTTTCAGAGCTTCAGTTGTAATTTTCCTGAAGCCTTGTGCCCATCTGAGAAAGACATACAGCTCTAACATCGCAAGTGAGCCGACCTAACTGATTTATTTATGAAGTTTCTAGAGGCTATAAGCTATCGAAAATCGTGCGATGCCACCAACATCTGTTTTATCAACGTGTTATTGCCTTAAGGTACCAAAATATTGCTTCTGTTAGAGGTCTTTGCACTAAAGGATTATTGAGACCTTTCTTTGTTGACGCTGTGTTTTAGCACTAATCGCGTTCAATAGGGTTTGGTAGTTTTTTTTTTTCACTTTTAAGAACACTTCGTTGAGTGCATAGAGAGGTGATTTTGATGCCTATGTGTAGAAGCGCGCACTGAATAATGTATTGTTGCTTTGGGAATCGCTATCGGCACTTGAAAATTTTTAGTGATCACTTCGCTAGGTTTTTTGAATTGCCGGTCGGTATTCGTCTCTCGATTTTACCTATCTTTGTGATCTCCATCATCTTGATCCTATTTAGAAAGATTTTGTAGTGGGAATTTATGATCGCCTGATCACTGCTCTCTTTGTTGATTTCTTTAACAGTCTCGCATTGCAGGAGTAGTTCCATGCTTTTGTTGTTTAGCATAAGCGATTACTTCAGAAACAGCAGCAGTTGTCGCATTTAAACGTTCATAGAAATGTATCGGTGGGTAAGCGTCGAATGATCGACCTAAATGAAAAGCAACGATCAGTCAAACAAAAGCCGCCGACAAGTAAGAAGACCGAACAGCCGGTAGGATTTGCTTTGTTTCCCTATTTGGATGCTGCTTTTTTTTTATTCGACTGAATCTATAGCACTGAGTGTTGACTGTTTTGAAGAACCAACATGTAAACTGAAAAGAAAAGATGAAACGTTTACAGATGCTATCAAGTCGACATCATTGAACCAGGGTTTTTCATTGAAATAGGGTTCTTATGTTTGCAACAGTGCTGAATGCATTGCATTCGTTTTCTGTAAATAAATTTCACTGCAGATAAATTCAGCTCTGTTTTCACAAATTTTCTGCTGGTTGTTATATTTCCAGAGAAATTTTCAAAGAGCATTGTCAAAATGTTTCAAATCTATATTTTTAGCGGTATATGTGTTTTTAAGGCACTTCAGAATTTAAACGTCGCTGAATTCTGTGGGCTGATAAGAACTTCTGTTATATTCGTGGAAGGCTAATGAAATCACTTACTTCAGTGGTTAGCTGTAGATCAGCCAGTAGTGGCGCATCAATCTGGAAGGCTGAAGTCGGCGAGTTTGGATAGCGTCCGCGAATTGGGCTTCCCTACTCACCAACTTAAAGGCTGTAGTAAACGAGCATCGAGGTCGTATCCTTCTGCTCCACAGAAGACGCTCTTTCTTTCACCACTGACTACTGAAAGAATTTCGATACCTGCGGTTGTTCGGCCGTTATGCGTTTGATGGTTTCTTCAAGCCCAAATTTTGTAATCAGGCAGAGGTAATCGGCTTAATCTAGCTGATCGGATCTTCTGTGAAGAGATAAAATACCGTGAAAGCGCAGTAATTTGCCAGTCGAGAATATGATAGCGAAGACGAGTAATAGGGCGATAATCCGTATTTAGTAAAGTTTCATATCAATCACATTTCTTCTAGGCAACAGGAGTGCAGCGAGCAACAGGCCTCCCCACTGCTGAAGTGAAGCAGGAAAAAGAAGAAGATGATGACGTGATTATTTTGGATGATCTTTCTGGCAGGGACGCTTCTATTTCGATTAGCTCGTCACCTGCCAAACAAGGTTCATGATTTTTTCATTTCTTATTTATTGCTTGGTTTGTTGGGACAGGGTTTTGTTTGTTTTTCTGGAAGAGGGCATATTGGAGCTGAAAAATGCTTATTGTGAAGCGATTGATTTGAACCGTTGATATGTGAACTGAAAGCAGCAGTAAGCAGTGATTAATTTTTATAGCCTTTTATGCTGACTCTTTGTGATAGTTAGCTGGTTGCACCCCATTTTCTACTTTAATTTCTATCAGTGCAGTCGTATATCTAACATAAAAAGGAAGATCAGAGCATATAGCGAAATTGTTTATCTATTCTTTTCTAACACAGCGATAAAAAGATGTAGGTTGTCATATTTTAGTATCGTTTCATGATGCTGCTATTATGTTTCTGCTGCTGTTGCATTCAAAAATTGTTCATTTATTCGAAAGGGTTCATTGCATGAAGAAGATATACACTGTGTAGATGGAGAGGGAAAGGAAAATAAGAGGAATTCATCCATGGAAGCTGATTTCGTTTCATGGACAATTGCTTCTTTGGTGTGTGGTTCCTTTCATCAGGTTACATGTGGCGTTCTTCATCGGTTTTCAGCTTCGGAGACCATCTCTGCAACTGAATCGATCGTGGCACAAGTTGGGATAGATAGAACTCAGCCGTTGCACCGTGTACCGGTACCAGTAAACTTCATGGCGAACGTACGGACGGAGCAGGACAATGAACATATGGAGGAGTCGAGGGTGCTTTGCGAACAGTCTCATGAAGCAGTGGCACTCATCGATATTCCAGTCGGTAAAATTTCGCAGCTTTTGATGCCAGTGTATATCTGAAGTCGTAGGAAGTGAAGGAAGACAGCTGACTGCTTCTGACAAGAATATTGTCATGGCACAATATTGTCTCTATTTGAAATCGCCATGAGCTTTGTTATGAGACGTTTACAGGTCGAGTGTTGTATTTCAATGCTGTAATTTTAGAAACGGATGAAGAGGCGATCAGTAACATAGTAGAGAAGATCGCTGCTGAAGTCAGTGGTGAGACGGAACAAAGCGGTTTGTTTTTGTTATTTCATTCGAAGTCGCAACGAATTGTGCAGTTCTATAACGATATCTTTTGTTCGATTCTCATACTTTCAGCTATCTGTTATATTTCATCACATTGAATATCTCTGTGTATGTTAATTTTCTGTAATCTTGAGGAAGGAATATCTTCTTACCCACTGTGAATCTTCTCCTTGCCATTGTGATGTTTATCTAGAAAAACCATTTCCGAACGTTTGCAGCTGCGTATGATGTACCTAAGATTTTATGTCTCACGGAGGTGGTTTTCTGCCAGTTCCGGGAGTAGGGGCGGAAGGCGACAATCTGCACCTGTAACTAGCTTTCTTGCTTCGAAGCAACGGATTAAGGGCTACTGCCAACCTTGCGGAGGAAGAAATACGTGTTATTGGTCCTTTTTTGAACATGGTTCCCAATAATTGCCTTATCAAAATACGGAGTCTTCAGTTTGCTTTGTTTGAATTGACTAAGCAAAGTGGACATATGTGTTCTTCTGCAGCTCACCGAAAATCTTTATGGCGGACACCTGCAGCACAATGAAAATTTGTCTTGAAACACTTCGGCCACATTTTTTAACAATTAAACGTCACTACTGCATTAGTGTAGCAGCTCGTCGTAGTGATCGAAAATCACTGTTTGAAGCTGTGGGATGGTGGAGCCTGTCGGTTCTGTTTAGCTAGCTTTGATCAGAGTAACAAATAAAATTACGAGCCGGCTGCCAGATCTTTTTTTTTCTCGATTTTGTCATATTCTTTGAATGTGTCTTTCTTTACATTTCTTGGGAATGCGGTTTGTGAAAGTTACGACGTCTATGAGAGGGAAGAATTATGTAGGCTTTTTTTTGCCTGCGGGCGCGCATTTCTTAAATGATGTTTAGAATGGTTCCAAAATGAGAGAGCTTAGGTTTCGTTGATGCAACAAACGTTGCTCGTAGGTTTGGTATGTTTACAGTTTCGTTGATAGCTCAATGAAAAATTAATCGTTTATGTAGGTCCATAGCCAGTCCTAGTCAGGTTCAGTCAGGAACAAACGAGCCAGTTCTACATAAGGAAGGAGCGTTTCGAGAGCCCTTCATAAAGTGCAGTGCATGGGCTGTATTTGTGCAGCCTTGCTGGAGTTGGGCAAATTTTTGAATTTGGTCGATTAAAAATTCAAGAAAAAACCTTGCTTCGTCTGCTTTCCATTTTTTCATGCTGGCTAACTTTGCACGCCGTAATGCTGCCTTTGTATTTTATCGCACAAAAATATATGCATATAAAGGAGAAAATCACTGGATGTTATTTTAGATGAATGCATCGCGGCATCTGACTCATGTACACCATCTTCAAGCCCGTCGCGTGTGGAAAACAGTGAAGGCGAAACATTGAAGGTAACATCTGACGTTATGGCAACACAAGGTGGTTGCATCAACACTGCAGATAAACTGAATTTGAGTAATGACCAGGATGATGTGCTGGTTATTGATGACTCGTTAGAAGAGGCCGATCAGGTATTTGTCACTTATATACATTTCTGTGTTTGTATACGTTATATCTATATGTATAACATTTATATATTTTTCAAGGAGATGAGGAAAAATTTTTTTGGTATAAGCTGAGATGCATAAAGAAGCCACATGGAGGGCTATTTCTTATTTCAACCCTCAACGTCGCCCCTGGTGGCCGAGATTCAATATCGATTAGGACGGTTACATGCGTGTCCGTCGATACGCCAAAAAACGTCTTCTCGTCAGTTGTATGGTTTAATGCAGTTGCGATTTATTATAGCTGCGTCGAAGATCAGATATGATACCAGTTTTTTTTGTGCAAAGGCAAATGCGTTTTGAGGCTGGAAAGCCGCGAAATGACCTAATGATCTTACTGGTGACTGAGGGAGTTTTGATGTAGAAACTGGGCGTTTTGTGGGGAAGCGGAAAACATTACAAACAGAGACGAGTGATAGTCGTTTTGCCTGTTTCAGAATAGAAGGGGTGGATTTTGGAATTACGCAAAATGGGTTTTTTTGTCAGGAAGGAATGAGCCTAATGCTTCAAACTGCCATCTTGCTCCCTCCTTCATCTTGCTATGGTAGCTCACAGTAACTAACTGGCGGGATAATTCATCTAAGTATATTGGCTTAAGACGTTTGCGGTTACCGCAACGAAGGCACCGGAACATCCCGCAGCGTTACGCATGGTAGAGATTGGTGAAGATGAGCTGGGCACTGTCGCCAAAGAACAAAGTGCTAATGTGTGTTCGGAGAACGACGATGATGAAATCCAAATTGTTAATGTTGTGCAGGTTGGTTTGTGAATACTTTCACATTTAAAAGCTTGAAGTGACCGTTCATTTCTTGAGTAGCATGTAGTCTGTTGGCAATGAGTGCGAGCTTGAACTCATCATTATCATTATGATGATTGCAGAAACTTGAAGTAACAAAAGAAACGTGAACCATAGATTATGTCACTAGATTTTGACGACTGTGGGTGTTGGAAACCTTCAGGAGCGGATAGTAGCGGGTGAATACTAAAGAGATTGAAGTATTTGGTGTGCTCATTAAAATAGTGAAAGGCTTATTTCGTTTTTCGTCTTTCTGAAAAGATTTTGGGTTACAGCTTGCAAATCTTGACTTAGTCATTTGCTGTGAGCTTGCAAGTCTGGACTTAGTCATTGCAAGACATGCTCTTCTCACAGGAAATATTTCAATCAGATGAAATGTTTTTGACTTCGATGAATTTGTGAAATGTGTTCAAACGGCAGTTTTTGGTAGCTTTTAGGCAGAATCTTTTGAGGGATCGAAAAGCGCTGCGACACAAGGCTCGGAGCAGTGCATTGCACATGGAGAGAACGAGGCAAATAACGAGGAGGTTGATGTGGTGAAGTCTACCAACCTGCAATCTTGCAATCTGAAGGAGGTTGTCGATGACGGAGATGATGACCTTCAAGTGATCGCTGCGGGTGAAGGGTATGCTTTGTCCACCACTCCACTTGCTATGCATAGAAAAATTTTGAGGATGTTTCTCGAAGTCTTTGCTGTTTCGTGGACACTGGATAGTATTTTCATGCGTTTTACCAAAGAACTCTCAGTCAGCACGTCTATAAACATATCTGGAAACCTGGAGCTTCAAATTCGGACCTGAATTCGGATAGCTCTACTCTATGAACTGGGCATGTTCGAAATTTCGTGCCATTTTTAGTTCAAGATTGCTGTTGAACACTGGTGAGCAAATTTTGGGCTGCATTATTTGCGAATGTGAATGCTTCAGCTGGGGCGGGGTGCCTTTGCAGTTTAAGACAAACACCGGCGTGTCTATCAGACATGAGAAAGCCGTTCTTAACGATTTATTTGTTTTAAGACCTGGAATGCAGTTCGTGAAGAAGCGAGCACCGCGTTTGCGTTGCCCACAGTGTACATCGAAGTTTGTAACTCGTGCCTCACTCGATGTTCACATTGCTTCTCACAGATACGACGCCGGTAACACAATCGCAGCGGTACAATTTTTTCACTTTCAA
Source organism: Baylisascaris procyonis (assembly GCA_037389465.1). Lineage (NCBI taxonomy): Eukaryota > Metazoa > Nematoda > Chromadorea > Rhabditida > Ascarididae > Baylisascaris > Baylisascaris procyonis. Next base: position 457,219 of record JAZARR010000154.1, on the reverse strand, counting down.
TTCTTGTCTTTTATGTCTTCCAAGAATTATTCGTTGTGAGAGCAGTGTTACGGCTTATACGTCATATCCCGGCTTGTTTCTCAGCTTCCGTCACTTTTTCTGATATTATTTTGTCCCTTGGAGTGTAAAATGTTTTCGCCTTCAGGGGTTTTCCTTTTGAGAGGAGAGAATCGTTTATCAAAAAAAAAAAAAAAAATAGCGAAGGGATCAATGGGAAGTTACTGGAGGTTTGCGGATGCCTGGCCACGTGGCTAGAAATTTGTTCATCTCATTTGTTTTGTTCAGAGAATTAGAAATCTTTAAAGGATTGCTTCTCAAATGACAAATGGAGTGTCGATGATTTACTGAATGCCAGTTTGGCTACTTTAGAGCATGTGAACGTATCGTAGTTGGCTGCGTTTCTAATTTTCTTAGCTTACATAATGTATTGCGTTTTGAGTGCTCATATTCATTATGGCGTAAAGGGGAGAACTATTTTCGTTAGACAATCCGAAAGAGTGGTAACCGCTTTCACGGACTTTTGACGAAAGTAAACTCACTGGAGTTGTTCATTTGAGGAGAGCAACTAGAGCGAAGGGTTATTACGTTCACTTATTATCATGCAGCAGTATACCCTCAGCAAGGAGTCTTGTTGAGGGCACATGCACATGAAACTGATGTAGCGTATCATGAAACCTTGCGCGTACAGCCAGAGGTAGGCCTTCGCCGCTAAGACCACCTTAAGTATTGGTTTGCAGGTATATGGTGTGCCACAAAATCAAGTGGTATATCTGTGCCGTCTTTGCTGCTTGGCATATGAATCGAAAACAGTTTACGATAAGCATATGCGTACACATGGACTCCTACAGAATTGTCCACACTGCTGTGTGGTAACATTCAACGAGGAGCAAATGAGGCAGCATTTGGCGCAACATTCGCTGGAGGGACAGCGAATTACCTATGTGTGTGGGTTCTGTGCGAACACCTACACCTCGGTTAGTTGAGTTGCACAGCTTAGACCATAGGATCGCTATGTTTGGTGATAAGAATTCGATTTGGAGTAGCCAACCAATGGAGTGATTGTTGTAACGAGGTATTGGAAATTTAGTTTATCCACTTAAAAATTATAATATTTTATTATAGACAAATAATTCTCAAAACCTCGGAATAGACGTTCTATAATGGTCTTTTGTTAAGCGGAATGTTGCTAACTTAAACAATCTTTGAGGATGAGCGTTTATGTCATCACATGATGCGCAATCATGGCATGGTGGTAATGTACTTCTGCAAGAATTGTGGTATTGGAAGCACAAATGGCCAACTCGTCTACCTGCATATTGTGCGGAATGAGTGTGTCCAGCAGGTATGATTCAGTTACCTCTCATATTTTGCTGTCTAAGCGAGATGGGGGGCGTAAGAAAATTTGTATCGCAACAGTTCAGAGGTGTATCACGAGTTGTGCGGTGTGATTTTTCAATGTAAGCTATTTTCACTTTTGAAAGACTTTTTTCTTTGTGTTGACGTCCACTCCAAAGACTGCAAGGTGTTTCGTATCGAAGTATCTCCACTCTTTTCCATCTTTCTGAGTTGAGATTACACTTGAAATGTAAACTGTCGACTTATGACTCATGCCAAAGTCGCATTCGTAAGATGGAATTAGGATTCACATCGCGATGGTTTAGGGGAAGAGGCTAAAAGATGGCCTGGAGTGAGCTGTGAACTTTGCAAATGTTGCAAGGAACGAAGAATTTTTCAAGCGCAATATTTTTGTTTACAGCAAGTGATGTTGATGCAGTCGTCGAAGCTAGGCGTAGCACCGGCCTCTATGTTCCATTATCAGCCGATTGACGAGGCTAGCTACGCGGAGGGGATGAATCAAGGAGCGTTGACTGTCGTGCAACCTTCCGAATGTGTTCATCGATCGTTTTTGATGCCACACAACGAACATGTCATGATGACATGTCCAGACTGCAGTGGATTGGTTTGTTATTATATTCCACTTGACTTTTAACCGAAGCTACTGGCATCGTGTTTTTTCAGTTACAGTTTCCTGCACAGAGTCGTTGGTTTGCTTGGAAAGAGGAGGATTGCGAGTAGCGCTAAGTTTTTGAGTAAAAACATGAAAATTAAACCAGAAGAGCGTTGATGCATCTTCGAGGATGGAAGCGAAACGAAATGTTTTAGTTTTAAGTATTTTTTCATCTAAAGGTTTCCTTGCAGTCAAGCCCAAAAAATGAGGACACATTACGGGGTTCTTGCTTACGTGAAGCGCAGCGGATTTTCGTCTTTCGCAGTCACTGCTTGATGAGATCTCGCCTACGACTGTAGGCTGTCCTCTTTCACTCTTTTCTGAGGGTATCCCTTCTGTTCTTTTCAACCGACTTTGCTTTACTGGAAAGCATTATTTTAATGAGTCTTCTTTCTGCGGTGCATCAAAGTGTACATGCGGATGGATGCTGGTTTCTCAGATTCTTTTTAATGCACCAAATGATTCCACAGTTTGACAAACTCACTTACTCTAATGGTCGAATCCATCGGAAATGAAAATAATGTGGCTATGTGGTTTGCTCTTAAGTCTTGTTTATTAAATTCCTTTTAGTAAATTTCTTAACATTAGCACATTCTGTGTGGCAGCAGAATTGAAATTTGGTGTAATTTGTGTCGTTTGCTTCAGCATTCTTCCGCCGATCTTGTTTTCCTTCGCGGGCGTTTTTTTCATAATAGATGGGATGTTGCCATATCTTACACTTAGGTGCAATCGAAGAGGTGGGGAGGGGGTGCCCAAGTCTTGAAGGACTGAAAACGTCTGCTGAGTCTGTTTTCCGGACTACTGAAAAGATTGGCTTTAAATGCCTTTACAGAATAAATATTCGTTGCTTTGATTTGCCGATATGTCAGACTTCTGTTTTAAAGAAGTATTAAACTTGAAAGGTGTTGCAACATTCGGATGTCTTGCGAACTGGAGGATAGAGGGGGAGTTTCCTGTGACATTTTGTGACACTTTTTACGTCATTTTAGCTTCGATATAAAAAGCGGCACAGGCGAAAACTTCCTTCGACTTGCTTTTTTGTCTTCTCTTCGTTTGTCTGTCTTGCCTCACCGTTTTCGCTGCATTACAAGCATATTCCAGTAATAGACTTTTGAGGTCGTGAAATGTTTTATTCAAATTTTATTCCAAAAGTGGTACGAGGTGGCATTTATTTGCTTTCACATGAGAGGATAGCATATATGAAAATCCAAGTCGAGAATATTTTGAAATTTCACTTTCGAAAGCGAATTTCTTCACGGAGAATCTTTTCTTCTAGCCATTGCTTCAAGGAGCAGCGGCTTTATTTAAATTTCTCTTCATGTTTAGTCTCAGCAGTATATTCCACTTTGCTCGTTTTTTTGAATCTTCACTCATTTCTTTCTGATGTCCCACGCTTATTTGATCTTATTCTGATGATAATTTCAGATGAGCTTCAATCGACTACAAAGCGAAAAGCCTGCGTTCGTCAGCTCATTACCCGTAAGGTTTTGGTTGTTTGAACATAAAAACAATTCTCAATAATGTTATAGTTTGTGCCAACATGATGATCACTGGTTTCTTGCATGTGGGGTGATATCGACTTTTCTGCTACTTTTGAAGGGGAGAGATCAATTGGTGATATTCATCAGTAAAGCCGAGTTTCAGTTTAAGGAATTATTTAAATGCACCATTAATTAAAATGCACCTAACAAATGCAGTTTGTTTAAAATGCAGTTTAAATGCACCTAACAAATTCTTTCATTTTTCGGTTTGTTTTTTGACTGGTTTTTCCCATCCTATTTAATTCATCACAGACAGGACATAAACACTTTTATTTTTTGACACATTTTAAATAATTATTGGATACACATCGCTTATAAGCATTCCTATCTCGACTTACTTCTGTTCCTTAAATTTGTTGAAGCTATGAGCTGACAGGCGTGTAACTTCAGTGATTGTGTTGCAACTTTCAGCGTGTGCTGAATCGTGGACCAGACGATTCATCAGCCATAATTACCCAGTTGGTCCAAATGTGGAGATCCTCTTCTCAACGGAAAGGACGGAAGGCAGCATTGGTATGGCAACCACCTTCTTCGGAAGCGGGTAACACCAACCGAGCAAACGCTCGTGCGCGCCGTCGTCGAGTTCAAGCTGCTAATGTGCAAAAAGAACAATCTCAATCTTTGGTAGCGGGCAATATTGCTATGGTGGCACCCCAGCAAGCCCAGCAAGGGTCACTAACTCGTGCAACGAATATCACAATGCAGCAGTCTCAGTCGGTTTCGCCAGTAGGCATTGCTCCGCATTCTTTGCAGCAGCCACTTATTCCACAAGCTACACTGCCGGGTATTACTGCATCGCAACAAGCTGCTGCAGTCGCGTCGGGGTCGCAAATGCATCGTTCTACGGCACTTTTGGGAAACGCGCAACAGAATACAACAGAACTTTCGGCGTATGCAAATATGATGCAATCACTCACGCGAAATGCTTCTTCTAGTGCTGTTGCAATGCAGACAAGGACACAGCATGCTTCTGGGTCGTTGATTCCCTCAGGAAGTGGACAACCCAGCACTACTGCACAAGTACAGACGTTTCTGCGTGGAGTGCAGCAAGCAAATCAGCGACAGACGATTATGCCAACTCAGTCACAATTGCAGGTTTACATCCAAACATCAAATAATGTCTTGTTGAGGGTGCATTCGCTCTGAAATCACTTTTGCAATAACCTGAATATTCTACGTCCAACTGATGAACAGACAGGGGAAAAGAGATTCCTTTTCAAACATATTTTTTGAATTCGGAAATTTTTTTGTGGCTTCTTCCATCTTTTTTGATATGTTTCTTATCATTTTTTCACTTTCACTATATGGATGCGAATGCTTTGGAATGTTCAGCAGATTACTGCGATTTTTAAAAACCGTTTCGTTCGTTCAGATACCCAGTTTATTCAAACTTTTAGATTTCAGTAGATTTACAGCAAACTGATTGGGCTGCATCGAGACGGCATTTGTGGATAGATTTGTGTATTTTTGCGAAATGTTTGCTGCAAGGCTTTTTTCTCACTGCAAATCACGTGGAGAGGGAAGTATCCTTGCCCAGTTTGGGTCACTCATTGTACCTACCTTACTTCGGCTTAGCGAAACGCTTGGCCACTGGTCTCGAGATTTTGAACACGGAACTCATAATCCGATGTTGAGCAATGAAAGATCAAGACATAAATATGAAGAGGGTTGACGACTACATACAAACATGAACAATATTAAGACAGTGTTGAAGAAAAATGGATTGAGGAGGCAAGGTTTCCATGATTTTTTTCGGCTAGGTTTGGCGGTTATTGAGAGCTCGTCTTTTTGGTGAGCTGCTACCAAAACTTCAGAGATGTGGTTTAGTAAGGAGCGAAAAATACGAATCAGAATTTTCCGATTGCTCTCCTCATCAAAATTGGAGAGTATCCTTTGCGTGTTTGTGATGTAGCATATTTTTTTCTCCTTTGTTTTGTGTTTCTCCGAATCGCAGAGCCAAGGGTAGTTTACAATGTTTTACCAGTTAAAACTGTCTACCAGAGTCAAATCTCGCATGATGCGCATGCTGTTTACTAGCTCATCACTACTGATTTCCAGGCCTTTGCGAAATCGTTTTTCTCAGTTTTGCCATGAAATTCCCAAAATTTCTAAAAAGGGGACAAGGAAGGTCGGATTATGAATGATTCTCATGCGTACGCGATTCTTTCTTTTACTTTTCAATTGCCTTCCTCCGAAGCACTCTCGCTTTTCATATCTGCATCGAACTCTGACATACGTCTTTCAGCCACTGCCTCCGAATATAAACGTTCGCATACAACCGCCGACTATCCAAACCATTCCCTACGCACAGAGACAGCTACCGACTCTTAATGCACATTCGTTTATGGTATATTTCTTAAACAACTTCGAAATATATAGAAAATGTTGGCTTCAGATATCGGATTTTCGTAATCAGTGGGTTAATACGTAATTTTCAAAGTGCATATTTCATGTGAACTGAGGAAGGGAGAGATCGGGAATTCGTTCTCCTCTGTGGAGGATTCTCTCTAAATAGGGAACGATAAGCGTTAGCAAAGGGATCTCAAAGAAACTTCCTAAAAATTCTTAGTTCCAAAAAGGTCATGTTTCGCAGGTAGCCTTGAAGTAGTCGAATCTAGTTTCGTTTTCTCGTTAGCGACCTGTGGTTGTTGAACTGTTTATTTGCGTCCGACATCTTTGAAGTAAAGTTCGTAGCTGCTTTCTGAGGTATAAAAATATAACTTTCAATGGGCATTTTCGTGTCTTGAATTTCTATTCCTTTTTTACATTCATGTATTGCTAATAGCGCAGGGTTGGCATTTACTTGGAATGCCAGGTTGCAGATTTTCTTTACTACCCATCTGGAACTCTTTAGTTTTTCAGCATTTCATTAGAGGCGCGTATTTTGGATGTATTTGTGAGTAGAACCCGAACTATGCAAGTTATATTTCGGTATTTCGGTAGCACTGCATACAAAAGCGTTTCTTTGTATCAGTTTTGATTTACACCAAACAGTAGGGTGTGTGGTAGCAGAACGAAAGGAGAGTGAGCTGTCGCTTTGACGAGGTTATTTTAAGCCAAATCCAATGCAGCGTACGACATCCGTTGCAACGAGTGGCAATTGCAGTCTAGCACAACAGGCAGATGATGTTGTTCCGGCTGAACACCCACATCTCCGAGCACAGGTATGCTTCTTTTCACCTGGATCTATTTCTATTAAGTATCTTTGCTCTTGTTTATCATGTTTTTGTTCGACTGAGTGTTGCGAATGATAACTGATTGTATTGTGTTGAAGAAAATAAATTTGGCCAGAACTGGGACAACAACAGTGTAACTATTTTTTATGGTGTTCAGGTCCTGTCGGAGGAATTCGTATGTCAGCATGAGAATAAGGGGGGCGGAAATTTCATGTTTTGTGCTAAGCTGATTCTACAGTGCAAGGGCAACTTTGCTGTGTATTTTTGCCTCATGTCGAGAGGCTAAGCGACCGCCTGATTTATTTTGCTGATTCAGAGAAATGCCCTCATTTTCGCTCACTGCTTTTGACATTTTTCAGTTCTTTGTGCCGACCGAATTCCTACACAGAACTTGACATTATTCTAGTTAAAACTTTCAGCAAGTTTGTTATTTAGTTGGCTGTGGCTCCTTCCACATCTGGCACACAGATTCCGGCCCAACGGCAGTCTCATGCTCAAAGCCTTTCTTCAACAGTTCAGGCAGGAATTGCTTCAAATCAGGCATGCTTCTTTTCAGAAAGTTGCTCATCCTTGTTTGAATCAACGTCCAGGATATTTGCTTTATACAACTTTGTCACCTTAAATTGTTTGAAGTAATTTAGGTTTAGGTAGATTGTTTCATTTGATTGCGTTCTTATCGTCAGGTTCGAAATGTTTGTAAAAAGTAAACATACCCGGAACTTTTGTCCGCCGCACGTCCTTATGTCTTGAGGGACATTTTTGTCTTGACTGTATTTTCAAAATGTTCAGGAAACGCCATCCCCTTGCTCAATGCGGATCGTACATAAGGTGTTCACACAAATCCCTTTTTTATTTTATTGTGAGTTGTATGATTGGTATGCTCGTCTTCTTGAGTAGGCTGCTGCCTCCGAACCTGCTGAGTAGGCTCATGTTGTATGGCATAGTCAACAGTGGTGTCATGATATTTTGAGGTTTTCCAATAACAATCAGGAATGGCGCAGTTTGCTCACTCTTTGAAGAGAAGGGGAGGAGGGGGGGGGGTTGTTCCTTTTGCTGTTTGAAGGCTAGATGATGAGTGTGTGAAAAAAAAGGAATGCAAAGCGGGTAAAACGCTTCGCATTCGCAGTGAAGGAAGGGGCAGCGTGGGAGGGGTTACCATCTTCGGAGTATCTGGCCTACTTCATGCTTAGTGCTTTGCTTTGCCCTTGAACGATTCGGTTATAATGCGATTTGGGGATTTCGTTGCTACTAAATATAAACGCAATGCCGCAGCGACGATCAAAAACTCGCTGGTTATTCTTATGCATTATTCCGGTAGTAAAGAGTGCGTAAAACTTGAACATTGAAAACCAACTATGTTAAAGCAATTTGCACCATCACCCCACTTTTTCCAGTGACCTGTATATTAAGACGCGATCTATTTCAACAACTATGAGCGGGAGTGGCATCGTTTGGTTCCACTGAATGATTTGAGGGCCGCCTTGGCATTCCTTTATGTTCATGTGGTGTAGAGCTTCTGAGTCAATTGCTTCACTGTTGAGTTGCTCTGGAGTCATTTCACGTTTTTATAAGTCTACGTTAGCGTTAAAAGGTTGGCTAATAAAGTTTTTTTATGTTTCAGGCGGAGACACTTACGTGTGTTTCGGAAGACTTTATTGTGCGTAATTCATGCGGCGAACTGGTGTGCATACGGCCAGAGTGTGCAGGTATCCGCATAGAAAAAGTAGCTAGCGGACATGTGCACAATTTGAGGCACAATATTCAGAACACCTACTTCTGCCTCGAGTGTGGCAGGGCGTTCCCTCACGAGCAGCTTGCCATCAAACATCAAATTGAAGTCCATCATAACAACCGAGGTGATACCTTCACGCCTTTAGTAGTGGATATTTGTAATGATGTGCATCACTTTCTTCTGTGATGTGGTCCGCCTTCGTGCGGCGTCCTCGGGTTGCATAACGAAACAGAAAATTACAGTCATTGGTTTATATGGTGGTATGGTTGCGCACAAAACCTTATGGCAAGGGATTTCATATATTATAGACCTGAAAATGGCTCGGTTATAAACAACTGCTAAATAACTGTTCATTACCTTGTTTCTCAGATTTATTGTAATTGTGTTCGTAAACTCTCTGGCAGTCTTATGTTGTTGTCAGTGATGCTCTGGTTTTTGTGAGACTGCTTATTACTTTTTCGTTCATACCATTTATCCTATTACTGGTGTATTGGTCCCAGAAGTACGGAGTATTGGTTTCAGTTCCGGCGCTCATGTTGCGATGTCCATTTTGTCAGAGGAAGCCAATTTTTGAAACAGTGCGCGGTTTGAGGAACCATTTGGTGAGCCGGGCGGAACACTTTGGCAGAAATCTTCATTTCCCAATGCGATGGACGGAATGGTATGCATTCTCTGATCCGGTCCAACCAATATATAATCGAGCTAAGGGCCATTTCTTGAATAGTTTGCAAATTAAGAAAGCGGAGGTCATGAGAATATATTATTGATCAAGAAGAGGAATAATGGAGCACAGTTTTTTTGCTCAAGATGAAGAGGAAAAGGAGGTTGATTACAAAGGAAAGGGATAAGAGAACGGTTTATAGGCTGAGAGGAGAAGGAATAGGAGAGGTGATTGTTGATTAAGAAGAGAGGAGATAGGAGGACGGGCTGTGCTTATAGGAGGGAAAGTGGGGGCTGGTCTGGGTGCTATCGAGTCACTGATCGAAGTCACGTTTGTTGACGAACTGCTGGAGTATTCTATGCAGTGGATCATTTTTCCTCAATGGGCAGCATGACAGAATCAGAAATGCAGCAACCGGTTTAATCATTTGACGTTGTCTGCAGTTGATAACGCTTAGCAAATTCAAATTCTTGTTCTTCGTATGTTATTTTTTTGTTCCACGTATGAAATGTTTATTTTAAAGATAAAACGAACATGAGCGATTGTTTGATGTTTGGAAAGTGAAGTTCGGATGCAGCGGAATGGAAGGGGGTAGGATTTGCGTATAAGCGGCACACTTTAAGGTTGTCGGAAAAGATCGTCATTGTTGTAAGCTGTTTTTTGAGGTGGGTGGAGGCTGTTTGAAGAACGTAATTCAATGAGATTTAATGTAGTGCTTTTGTGTTTTAACTAAAAACAACTGAATATCTCACAGATGTGTTTTCCAAGCTTGGTTTATTGCAGCAGGTGCGAGATGATATTCGCAAGCGATGAGGCGAGGCATCTACATGAGGCGGAACACAGGCTGTCGAAATCTTCGTGAGCTTTTGCTTATTTCATTGAGTCATAAAATCGCTGCATAGAGCTTTTTCACTTATGGATTCTATTTTCTTCGGCCAAACTGCTTGCGTTCTTGTAATTAATCTGAAACCTTATTTAGTACCTTTATTTTCGATTTTTTTCACTTCAAGGGTACACCTGTTGTCGTTATTTCGAATCGGTTTTTGGGTTGCTTTGCGTTTCTTGTGTTACTAAGCTGTATGGTACTGGTTCGATCAGTTCTTGGTGTGTCTATAAAAGTTTTGCCAATTAAAAATGCAACGTGACACACTTAAAATTCCTATTTTCATAATCAAGTCTGAAGGTGTGCTTAAAGATTTATAGACATCTGTGTCTACACGTTTGTACACCACTTAGGTTCTTTGTTTCGACGCCCACTTGTTGATATATTGACCTTGTAAAGGATGTTTAAGGGGATGCTGTCTGCTTTGTGGTACATCACGTGGTTTCTGGTCACTGCCGAGCACTCCCACTAGTCCGCCACTGGAACATACCTATATCCACGCTTTCTCGCTGTGGGGCATGTGCCGTGAATGCGGTCTGTGCTTCCCTAACGAACTAAAGGTCGGGGTTTCTTAATTGTTAAGGTTGCTCCTTCTAGTTTTTAGTCTCATCTGTCTTTTGGGACGTCAAGGGTGAACAGATCCTAGCTAGGGGTTTCACGGGATTTCAAGAACGTCGGTGATGATTGCATGTGCAGCATTCTGGATAGTGCAATTTTTTACGCCCTATAGTGATACGATTTTCAAAAGCGTTCTGCGAGGGAACAGGCGGAGCTATTGATGTTTTGACATATCATGTTCCGCTTAAGAACTGCTTAGCGCGGTATCTGTAGCACTGAGTTATTGTCCGGTGAGTATCATTTCTGGATATGCTGTCGTTCGATTGATGCATCGTGACAGGCATGTTTGCAGTATTATTCGTGAGTGCCTCTTGAAAAGGATTATTTGCATATGCGGATTACGAATATTCAACTTTGTTTTCTTATAGAAGGAGCAATTCGTGCGTCATTACCAACAAGTGCATTGGGTGTGTGACTCGTCAAGATGTCACGTTTGTGATGCTGCGATACATCCGCATTACATTCGAGAGCATGCGCTCAAAAGACATTTTGTAAGTAATAGTTCGCTGGTTTTCATGTGATTGTGCGGTTTTTGATTGAAAGCGTCCTTGGGAGGCTTCGTTCTTAGTAGATGTATATAAAAATAGAAAGAGTTGCGAAAACGAGATTACGAATAACTTTTCTGTGATTTGGATGTACAGTGAGCTATCTGTGATCTGTCTTGGTTGTTGCAACGTTGTGATCATTGCAGTTCCCAAGTTTTCGTGATAGCTATGTCCATTTGGCCATAATTTGCTGGAATTGTGAAAATACAAATAATTACTTAGAAGTGAAAGATAAACAGTCGCGTATCGCAGCAAAAGAATTATTTGTTTTGAAAGCTCTAATGTATAAGTGTTCTTCAGGTGATTGGCATAAAGACAGATCGTACTAGGCCATTCGCTGTCACTGTCAATGAATCGCTGTTGAGTTCATACCTCGGGTTGGCGGTGCCGAGCAATGTGAGGATTTGATGAATATTTTTGTAATGCATTTCTTTGCTGTGTCATTTATCGTTTTATTATTAACGGGTACTAGCAGTCACCATTGTTGGTGCAAACCATTTGATTTTAATATGCTACAGAAGTCGAAAGTAGGCATAGTATAGTTGTGAATAGTGGTGGCGAGGCAGGTCAGGAAAATGTAAGTTGTTTTACGTGACTGAAATCGATGACGAGTGGCTTGGTGGCAGTAGAGGGATTACAGAAGAAGCAAAAATATGAAATACAAGAGGCAGCGAGTGCCTTTCTTGGAGACGTGTTTCATCGGTGATGGAAGGTTCGCGTCAGCGGAATCGCCGGGAAGGGGAGAATGGGGAGCGAACTTTGGGATAACGAAGCGGTTTGCTGCGCATTGATGAGAAGCCAGTTTTCAAAAGGGCATGAGGGGTCGTAAGAAAAGTCTTTAGAGGTCGCTGTAGGGATTGTTAGAGGCCGTGTAATTATTGATCTCGTTTCTTGTTCTCTTTTGAAGTTTTTTGTTGTTATTATTTCCTATGGATCATTGTCGCGAATAACTGGGTTATGAGCTGTGGCTGTGTACCTTTGCAGTTATCTTTTGCACACTTTATTATTGTAGCTGATATCCCGCTGAGGCAACAAGCTCTCTTCATTCCTCACAAACACCTCGTGGATATTTTCTTTCTTGGTTGTTTTGTTCGACTTTCGTCTTCGGTTTTACTTTTTTATCTATTATGTTCGTACACTGTAAATTGGTTCAGTTTTGAAGGTTCGTTTTCTGGGATTTATGTTTTTCGTGTTTCATTGCTCAATCAGACTAAATTCATTTTCTATCGCAGACGTATCACATTAGCTAGGAAGTTAAACTTTCGCAGGTGAGAGTTTTATGAGTAGTATTTATGGGTTGTTATCTGATTTCGATGACGAACCGTCACTCGATAAGAAGTACTTGGCATGGAGCCTTTGATTTTGAAGGGCATCATGGTCCAAATTGAGAGCCCTTTGCTGCCATGTTTTTGATCTTTTTTCTCCAGAAGAGGGTAAGTGTGCAAAGCAGTCTGCTTTATGAAGAAACGGGGGAGGAATGGAATGTGACGTTATCGGCGACACCGCTGGGAGCAATAGAGGAGAAGTTTGCCTTCCGTCATCAAGCTTGGCGATTGCGAAATGGCTAAGTGAAAAAGAGCACGCCCATAATCAAGCGAAAAAATCGCGCATCGGCTTACTGTGATGTGCGCCAGTACAAGCTTTGGGTGCAAGATTTTGGTACAAATGGTGCAACCTGGCAGGTACAAATAAGAACAAAGCTTTTGAGTCAGGTGTTCATGCTTTAGCAAATCGGGGCGCTGCTCGTCGAAGTAGACGAATTTTCCGTTGTTGGCTTTTTAGGGTGCGAACCAATCGATTGCGAGCTGCATAAGGGTACGTATGCATGATTTAAACGTCTGGAAGTCGCTGAGAGATGGAAGGGTCAAGGGGAGGATATATAGAGTTGTGGTGTGTGTGACGTGCGCCACATCTGGCGGGTATCCTAGTGGTTTACTAGTTGAAGCTGTCAGATACTTAAACGTGCACAGAATCATGCCTTAACATACGTTGAAAGTGGTATACAAAAAAGTGTGGAACACCTGAAACTGGATAAAATGTAGACGGCAAAATGCTTGGGATCGCGTGATCGTTGAAGCATGATAAACGTGAAACAGATTGATGTGGTGTGACTATAAAACGATGCCTACGGATTTCTTCGCAGACTTAAGGCAGAAAGTGTTCACAGTGGTTCTCCATTGCTTCCTGTTGCGGACGGTTCTGATAGGTGCATCTGAAGTTCACGCATCCTATGGCTGCGCACACCTATGATTTAGGTCCAGAGTAATTGAAAAATAAATCTATTGGGGCGGTCAAACATTCTTCAGATTCGAGAGTTGACGGTTATGTGGGGGATAGATGTAAGAAGTGGTCAATAAATCGTAGATCAACTGCTTATAGGTAGAACAAGGAAGTGATGATCATGGAACAGAGCAAACTCTACTTAAGTACCTTGAGGCAAGGGTCGGTGCCTGTAAAAGGGCAGCATGGTGATTACATGACACCAGTGTGCTCCTAGCTTTTGGCTTGAGGTGTTTTCCTTGCGGAAGGCGAGCGCAGTCCGGCGGCGAATTTTCTACGGCGTGTGGAGTTCTTGGTGCTCGTTGGTGGCACCGTTCGTGCTAAGGTGCTCTCGGAACAACGTCTTCCCTGCCGTCATGTTATTCACACCCCCCTTTCTATTGTTGATTTTATTGAGATTTAACATCGCTATCTGATTCTGTGTATTCCGGGGTTCATAACGCCAACAATGCAGTTTCCAACATACTACAATGCGCATGAGAAACGAGCGTTCTCAAGCTATTCCATTAAGTAACGCTATCATTTATTTCTTCCATCCCAAAATTATTAGAACTAACAAGACGTTCGCAAAAGATATTCTCATCAGAGGCGTTAGTATGATCGGCGCTATTTGCCATTCTTCCGTACAGACCGGCTGGTTGCATAATTGCTAGAAAGAGAATCAACACCTAGTGATATTTTCTCTTACGTGTTGTTTTATCGGCGAGGTGTGGAAAGACTCACGAAAGCGATAAGGCTTGGGTTGCACGCATCAACCAACAAAGATTATCAAGAGTGCAACCCCAGTCATCGATATAGAACTACCAGTGATATATAATATTCATTCAAAAGAATTGGTCTCACATATATAAACGTAACACATTCGCGCTAAAGATGTAAATTTCCTGTATTTGTTGAGGTTTCGCATTCAGAAGGCATTTTAACTACTACAGCCGAATAATGCCTTTAGTAAAGTGTGATAAGCCAAAACAGCATTAACGCTAAGGGCATGTTTCACGATTGTTGGGAACTCATCACATACATCGTATTCACTTATCGATTGAAAATAGTTTATTGAAAGAGGAAATGACACTTTGCTACTTTTGCTATCGAAATTTGACCTAATTTTTATGTTAGCATATTGTGAATAAACACTCTCGTTTGTTTATGGATTCGTTTTCACACATTAATCGAGCGCTGTCTGCATTACTCATCGCTCAACAACTGGGAAAGCAAAAAAGTCGTCGGCTGGCCAGATAGCGAATGCTCTCTCTCTCACAACGAATGCCGAATCAATACAGTGGGTACTTACGAGATGAAAACGTGAAGCCCGGACGACAGGCGCTTTCGTCAATACGCTCGTTCATCGTCCATTCGCACAACCTGAGTACTTTTACTCACTCCTCTATTTTGTCCGATAATTTAAAAAGATTTCAAGAAATTTCGGATAATTTTTTAGTGAGCGCATCAAAAAACCTCTCCTTTAACGATGATGCGTTTAAACAGCGTTTATTGTTCGTTTGGAGGAGTACCATAAATTCCAAGTGTTTGCACTTATGATTTGATACTTTTATCAAGTTATTCTTTAATTCTGCAGCACTCTTCAAAATATAGCTGTTAGTCTTGTCAAGATAAGCACCACTCCTAACATTATTTATGCGAAGCGTTTACATGCAGGCAAAAATATCTAGATGTTGTTTACATGTTCACAGGTTTTGTTCAAATCGATGCTTGCTTATGCGCTAATGTGAATGCATAGAAAACTATATGTTGCCGCTTGTTCTTTGCTTATCGCATTGCCGAACAGCCGAAAAAATCTTTTTCTGTTAGGAAAGCGCCGTCAATGATTTCAAAAAATGAGAGCTGCATTCTGATTTCTATTTGAATAAAGTATTTGCATTCTATTCATAATGAAAGTAGGCAAAGTAATTATTTGCTTCTGTCGCTCATTTTCATACTTGACTCAAGTATTCTCTTATATCGCGGTTTTCTCTCCATATCTATCAAAGTTTCCGATGGTAAACAGTAAAAAAGGATGATTCAGAAAAGAGAAATTCTTTGATGAGACAGGCAAAATCGGTCTAAAACAATTTCCTAAGGATTTATGTGTGAATCATATACATCCATTTGCTCCTCTTCTAATGCGTAGTTGAGCTGTGATTTCCAAAAGCGTTTCAAATAAATCAGTTTCCACATCAGAAATTTTCGTTCCTTGCGCTAATCTCTAGAAAGTATGTTAATTTTGGAGTGGCTGTGATGACACGAATGCCGTGGGCTAAAGAGGGAAATTCGGAGGGCATTTTTTCATGCAAAGAGGCTGACATAAGAACTTTTATAAACCGCTGCATGTTGACATAGAATTACAGGAAGACCTCTTTCGAAACAATAATTCACCATATCAGCTGACGTGACAGCGATTTGATCTCGAATCGCTTGAATGTTCCTGTTTAAAAATCGATCTTTGCGTTCTTTATTAAATAACGTAGCTATGAATATGATGATTAGATTGAATGGTTTCAAGTTCGACCCACCTTTGAGGAATATAAGAGAGTTTTTTTCTATTATTGTTGGACAGGTTTGGTAAGACCTTCGACACAAAGTAGTTGATGTTCTTTCCATTGACGTATTCAAAGCGTACCTTAAGAGTACTCCTATTACTGTTATCACTATCATTCCAAACACCTAAAAAATCTAAAAAATTTCGGCCATGATACGAGTCTATCAGCAGCCAGCATTTCTATTGAGCTTTATGGTGCTGATCAGCATTTCCTTTTCCCTTTCTTTCCTTTCTGTTGTGAGGAACGACCGCGCTGCGACTCTCTCTCACCTGATGTTGTGGGAGTGACCGCGCAGCAACTCCATTTGCACGCATCGACTTCAGTGATATCTGTACTTCTCTGCTCTATCATATTGCACACTTTCTCTGTTTGTATGGCTGCGTGTTTTCAAACCTATTTGCCATTGTTTGCGTTGTACTCGGTTATTCTGATGGTTTGGCAATGGTTTTTGTTTAGCAGGCTGGCAGTAAACGACAGTCCTCGATTCGTCTCGTTTAGCGCGATAAGGCAGCAACGTAACGCGTTCCTTGTTAGAATTTGTAATCAATCTTTTCTTGTCGAGGCAGCGCTACGAGTAAACGTGGTTATTTGGAATGAACTAGTTGATTGGTTGATCGATTGGTCGATTGCCGTTATGCCTGATGCTTGACTTAGCGAACAACGGAGCAATGGGAGCGCCACAACAAACCCTCATGCGTTTTACCTTGCAAATGTTTCTGCACCGTTTCAATATTCAAGTGCTGCAGACAGTCTAACGTTTCTGCTGTCGTTGTCCATTATCTATCTTCCCACATAAGGCAAATCCATTAATCGAAAGTCATTTTTTCTTAACGAAAATCTTTCACTGAAGGGGTTTCCAAAGCACAAAATTTATTGGCATAGAATAGTGTCATTTGCAAGGATGATGGACCGACATGAGATAATAAATGTGATTTGATTTATTGCTCTTCAAAACTATGAACAGTTTATAGAGTTAAAGCGAGGATTCATCAAAAATTGAGTAGTATATAATAATTTCATTTTAGTCGCGAGAAGTAAGATAAGAAGTAATATAATCTCCAAAAAGCCGGCACGGAAATGTTGATGACTCGGAATGACAACGATGGGCCAGTATAGTCTGCAGAGTAGTGACTTACCTACGGCTGTAATGAAATTTCCCCTCTTAGCATTCTAGTCATTTTCAACAGTAAGAGTATTTACTTATAATTCTGTCATGGATCTTACGTTGTCAAGTGACAAAGATCAAGGTTATAAATGTTTTTGCGAAATGGGATAATTAATGCCGCTCAATTAGACGCTGCTGGCTTAATGTGATGAATCTGATGTGATGACCGGAACGTTTGCTGCATGTTCACATTAAAATTTAAAATAAATTCGAATTTGTAAAGTATGAAGGAAGATATTTTGAAGTTTTGATTTATTATAATGAAGTGCTCTTAAATAGCATTCTTAAATAGCAAAGATTCGTGTTCTTCTCTTTGGAACAATTAAATTAACATCAGCTCTATTTCTTGGCAATATTGTCTTGAAATTTCAGCCAAGCTGTGAATGGATTTTATGCGAAAAGCAATAGACGAAGCATGCCAAGGGGTTGGCAACGGTGACGGAGGACCGTTCGGCGCAGTTATTGTGCGGAACAATTCCATCATCGCTGCTGGCCACAATATGGTATGCGTTTGACGTCTTTAATCAAATATATCTCCAATCGATCGTGTATTTTCTAGATCAAACTGTGATAATGTGGAAAGCAGGAACATTGAGGAAGAAGATTATCCTGGAGCTCTAGAAAGAATTGTCGTTTTTCAATCTTTTGCGGAATAACTTGGTACACGTGCCCTATGGTGTCAATGAAAGAACATGCAATGGGAGAACATGCAGTCACGTCGGACGGGTTCACAGAGTTTCGTTTTTGATCAGAGACCCCATTTTAAACCGATTTCTTGGGCATTTTCTTAGCACTTTTCCCGGTCGCCCAAATCAGCTGTCCCTCCACTTATCTTTCAGGATTCAATGACGTCACCTTCTATGAAAAGCTGATTCGAGGAGCGCTGTAACGAGACATTCATACGCAGCCACCCAGACTTAAGGCATATTTCGTCTTCGCAGGCAAAAATGGGGGGAAGATATCGAACATCTCAAATATCATCAACCTGAGGTTTAAGTTCCAAACATTACTAAGTAGCGCAAACATTTCGCTTGTCACTATGTTATTGAATTTCTCTAGAAGCGAAAATTTATGTGACAGGAAGGGAGCGACTCAATGAAAATTAATAGAGGACGAGAAGAAAGCTGGCATTCGATATGCATCAATGTATCATTGAATGGTAGTCGATATTGATGCGCACCTTACGAATTTCAACGTATTTTGCACAAGGAAATTGCAGGTGCTGAAAACGAACGATCCAACAGCACACGCTGAAGTGACCGCTATAAGGAATGCGTGCTCGGCACTCGGTACATTTGATCTAAGCGGATGCCAACTCTACACTTCCTGCTATCCATGCCCGATGTGCATGGGAGCTGCACTATGGTCACGCGTCAACGCCATTTATTATGCGGCGACACCCGAGGATGTTCGTGTTTTCACGTCTACTAGCATAATCTCCTAACTACAAAGAATATAAGAGGTTTATTGTAGATTTTCGCTTTTCTCGTTTTCTCAGGAAATTTGGCCAAGGGAGCCCTTAAACCGAATATGAGAGCGCTTAACGATCCTAACCATTAAGCGGATTGTTAAAAATATGGTCTCAACTCCCAAAAAGTGAGCCTAACTTGGTGGTCCTCTACCAGAGGCCGCTTCGTTGCGATGTAAATGTATGGCGTCGACTTATAATGTGGTGTGATCCTAAGTTGAACCGTTTTTTCTTGCTAAAAAATTTCTTTAAAAAAACGCCGTTTTTGTATTTCTTCAATTCTTCAATTGTGTAACTGAATAACCGAATAAGGAGAAGTAGCAATGAATAATGTTTCCCATTCCATTGTTCAAAGAAGGGAACTAAATCCGTTAAAAGTTTAAGTTGGGGAACTGACACTCCTTTATGTTTTGTTTTAGTTTTCCAAATTCAAATAAGATCGTACTACCATTGAGACGGCCGTGTTCCCTTGTTTTTCAATAACTTTTCCACCACCGTATCAAAAGCGAATTTGTTCACAGGCGGAATCAGTTGGTTTCGACGATAAGGCATTCTACGAATTCCTTAAGAATCCGATTTCTGATGGAACACGCATAGTGGAACAGATACGTGTCGATAATCAAATGGAACCATTCAACAAATGGCAGCAAATGGACTCGAAAATACAATATTAGCAATATACGGAACATGTGTTTTTTGCATTAACACATATAACTTAGCATCCCCTTTCAGACTGACGACATGTTGAATGCTTGAAATTAAACTTGAGTAAGTTACGTGATGTCGAACATCAAAAAGACAAGAATAAACTAAAGTGTTAAAGAATTTTTTTTTAAGACATAAGAACAAAGAATGACATTTTTGTAGCAAAACATTTACCATAAAAGACACTGCATTACCTCATCTAATTTTAGTGCGTTATCCATAAGTTGCTTTGCGAATATACGCCGATTTTAACAAGTTCCGAACGCATAAGCTGACATTCCTTATCTCAAACATATCTCTGTTACCCGGACTGACGAGCTTCGGGACGATCAGTCCCTGCGAAACTTGAGGTCCGTCTTCATAATATGCTCATAGCTAATGTCACTGAGTCACTTATTGTCTAAATGAACCGTAACGTTTAATCGTTTCTTCGTCTTCAGCTGACCCTAGAGATCCTATAGAGAATGCTTTTGATCAGTTTTCACCAGAAATGATGACGTCATCACCATGTGGCGTGCAAAATCCCTCACTCAATCCGGTCCGTTCATCTCAAATATAATTCTTTCAAAAGAAGTGTAATATAAAATCTCATTTTCTTGCGGATACAGATCGGTCTGCGAAGGTTGTGAACTGCTTAGTTCCGTGCGCTTACAAGTGGAACAAGACCATAAAGGTGCGGAGAAATAGGTTTTTCATTTCCCAACAGTTTAAAGCACTTTTGCGAATCTCAGCTCGTTATTTTCACGAGGGTTGTATATAATAAAAAGTTGGAATTATTGACCTTTTCTGCATCGTTTTTGATGTTTTGAACCGCTTGGTTTGATGGGCTGGAATGTGAAAGCGAATTTTGTACCAACCCCTTTTGCAGGTTTCCCTTGCTGTTTCAATTGATTTTAGCATTACGATGTTCCACATTCCGAAACTGGCGCCTCCGATGGCATTGCGGCCAATCAACCTACAACCTTTTCGACTCAGTTCATTTGTATGTTTTGATACAGTTCCGTTTTAAATGCAGCGTTTTATAAGCAATGCCGCTGAATAACCGCAGAAACAATTTTGCCTAAAAGTTTCGACGAGGATGTTATTCGAAGGGATTCATTCATCGTTTGTTTAGATTGCCTTTATTTCTCTTCACTGCTGAATAAAATTCCCAGATAACGAATTATTTAGACATTTGCATAAGTCCTTGGTGCCAAAAATGAACTGTCGGCGGGAGTCACCGTCGAAAGACCGAACTAACTGCACTTTCAACTGTTCAGAGGGTATCGTGAGAAGCTCATCCGAATGTGTGCGAAAACAAGTAAAATTGGTCCAAGCTGCACAAACTTTAGCATCGGTTTTCTTACAACGTCAGCATCCGAGCACGATTTTCAGGTTACTATTAAGGAATAAAGAATGGGAGCAAGCCACATACTAGAGTTGTGATTTATTGTGCCGAACTTGGGAAACTTCCGAAGGAACTCGGTGATTCCGAAGTGGAGGAATTATTTATTAGACGAAGTCGGACGACTCCAAACTTAAAGATCCACCGAGATTTGAGAATTAGAGCATGGCACTTTGCAAATGCAAAATTCCTTAGGACAGTAAAATTAACTTTTTGCAGAAGATTTGTATTGCAATCGCGTGGATCAAAATGTCAATTAATTATTGTGTGACTGTGGCTGTTCACAATTCGAATTGCAAGGGCGCTTATCATGACAGCTGTTCTAGCACGCTTCTTATAACGGAACAGCTAAATTCATAGCAATAGGTGGTCGAATTATGGATGAGATTCTTTTTGCAGTGAAAAGTTATAAAGAGCTAAGACTGCAGAATTTTTCTTCACTCTCTCCTTATTTTATTCCGGTCCACAAAATTAGCAGCTGGAAATGTCTGAGTAGCACGTGACAAACATAAACGGACAACTACAGTATTTCGTGATTGACACTGATCTCTCGGCAGGTCAGATCAGAATCATTCGAGAAGTAGCTTAGTGGGCGACAACGAGCCAGACGAAGGAGAACTTGTCCGTGCCATGCTTTCAATGAGCATAAGAAAAACACCCAAAGAGCATAACCCATAATAAACAGTTGATGATGCACCACTACAGACAAAGATTAAACACTGATGACGTGTCCCTAAATGCAGCTCCAACAATCGTTCCTTCAGTGTTCATCAATGAGAATGACATGTGTGGACGAGCGAATAGCTACAGGTGGTGGTTTACCTCGAAACTTGCTGTTTTGAATATGCCATGGCTATTACACGGCCAATATGCTATAACAAATGTGCTGCATTACTCTTTGTCATTTTTGGATTTCAAATCAGAAACCGCTTGTTTCAGTGATTGCGGGTTTAAAATCCTTTCCATGCTTGAGATCACGGTTATTTTATTTCATCCTCACTTGTCTTAGTTGATTTTGAAGAAGAATTACTGAAATGTCTGGTTAGAAATATGTTCATAAAGTTTTGTGCTGCCATTATTATATTAAAAGTACCAAAAAGCGGAAGTGGTTTCCTTTCGCAATTTGCTTTGTAGTCTTCCAGGTTCTCTTACTGTGCAACTATCATGTTCATAATGTTTGTTTCTAATCCGCCCATTTTCAGTTGTAAGCCTGAATTTCGTAGAAATGCATAAATTTGTTTTCCGATGTTGAAAAAACTGAGAGGATTTCCGCCCTCGACCTATAATTAGAAACAAATTTAGATTCAAATTATTTCCAGCCGTTGAGCTTATGTCGTAATTGAGAATAAAGCAATTCCGAAGCAGCTCATCGATTTCGATTTGCATAAATTTTTGGAGTGTTAATTGACAGTGAATGACTACGCAACTTTTTCATATGCAGTTCTTCATTATTCACATATAAGTTAAGAAATGAAGACAACTGCATATTCAAAGAATATTTTTCCTAGCTCTGTGCAGGTTTATTCGGGTGTATTGCGCATTTTATCGTCGTAGTTAAAACATTCAAATCTCTCTACTAGTTCGCTGACATTTTGCTGATAATCTTCACCTCGCAACTCTTTAAGACTCGATCAGCTTTGGCAGCATCGGCTTAATTTTTCGACTCTTTGAGACGTTGAGGAGCTTCATTATTTTCCTTAGCAAAACAACCTTTCCTTGAAGGTAATGAGAAATGCAAATGAGAAATCACAACGCTAATGATGCCTTTTGGTGTTGGGTGAATAATCAGTCCCCTTCGTATACAATCCTTTCGAAGGAGAGGTGAGTTGTATTTTTGATTCAAGCGAACAATCAATTTCGATTCACTCACTCAAACAATAGATTTCAGTTCAATTTAACGGTCTCCTTTTTCCTCAGTCTTTTCATCTTCTGTAGTGGTCATTTTCTGTTAAAGCTTTAATTCTACTTCATTCATTCACAAATTTCATTCATGTCGTTTATTGAGCTACTCTACTTCCTGCTCTCCAGTCGGCGAAGAGACAATATTGTGAATAAACTTGTGGAAGAAATTTATCTTTTAGACCACCTTAATAATCATAAACTATATAACGATTGCACTATAACCCAAATCAAAAAATATACCATTTCATTTAACGAGTTTCTTGAATAGCCGTAGTTCTCTGAGAAAACGATTAACAAAAAGCATGAGGAATGAGTTATTGCTTCTCGACCAAGTGATTCAACCAATGCAAGCAACCAAATAGGTAAATAAAAATTTTAGGGCTGTGTAAATATAATAGGTACAATTCAGTCTCTTTGAAAGAAGAAAAGTGAGCAAAGGTGCCCTTTCGAGAATGCTATTGGGAGTGGTATTTCGCTGCCGTGCATTTTATTTTTTAAGTGCTATTTGTTCCACTGTTTGGTGACCAAAGAAAACAATGCCCGACCATTTTGCTGGTGTCAGTCCTACTCCAATGTTGAAGGCATGCGCTCATTAGGCGTGTTCCATGAATTGTGCACTGGAACTGATATAACCTAAGCAAAAGTAGTAGTGATAAAAGCACCCAGGGTTATTCAGTGGTAAGGCACTCACCAGGCTGGCAGAAAGTCGGGGGTTCATGCGTGTCGGTGGATAAGTTTTCATCAGCTAGCAATGGTTATCTCTGAGTATGAGCCAAATTAAGATGGTTGACATGAGGCATTAACATGTATTTCTTATTCTTTCTTTTAATTAATCTTTTAGCTGTAATTCCTTTTAGTTACAATTCAAATAGCTGAGTTAACTTGCGGTACAAGGTTTAAAAATCTATTTTACTCCTTGCTGACAGACTCAAATATCAACAACCGTTGTTTGGCAAGAGAACTTTACAACGAAATTCATTCATGAGAACTGAAACAATGAGAGCCGCTCGGACTCGCCGAATATTCAAAATATGAGATGCCTCAGGGATAATATTTTCATTAAAAAATTACGAATCCTGGTTTCAAGCATAACGTCGTTCCTATTGATATATATATATATATATATATATATATATATATATATATATATATATATATATATATATATATATATATATATATATATATATATATATATATATATGTGCAAGCATTTAACAAGCTCTCTTAGCATTGGATTTACAAATTTTGTTTACTGCTTTGTCCACAGTAGAGGTTCTGTTTGTTCGGCTCTCTTCTCTCTTCCCTGAAAAGTTTTTCCCTCTAAAAAATTTATTTCCTTAAATGATGAAAACTTTTTTGAATCTCGTATGTGACTCAGACTGTCTCTTGTTAATCTCGACCCGCAGAAAATCACTTCAGCTGAACCTTAAATTTGATACTTTTCTCATCAATCAAATAAGAAAAATCGAATGAGATGAAACAACAAAAATATTTATGTATACTAAGAAGCCTTGAATTTCTTCTCAGATGCAGAAATAACTTATATTAGTTTAACAATTATTTCACCTCATGTAAAGCAACTCAGACTAATGCTAGTTTTTTGCAAGCTAATATAATATCTGCCTGCTAAATGTTATTGAAATCATAGCCACTTTGAATTCAAGAATCATTTTTCGCTGTTTTTTGGCACTATGGATTCGATTGAGGGTTTGCTATCATATCACTGGAGTGGAACCTCATAACGCTTATTTTGGTTTGACTTTCTTTTGGGACTTATTTTAGAGAAGTACGATATAATTAATATGCACATTTCCGTTATGTTTCATTATGCTTTGGCTTAATTACTGGTAATAAAGAGTCTATTAGAGGTGATAAATTTATTACGTCTCTTTGCTTCCTTTATATATCTGCCTATTTTGCGGATATCCTAATTTTTCTTTTATACATCAAATGAATATTTTTTTTACGATTTTGAGATTTCTCGAAGGGAAATTTCCGCACTGTCTTTTTAAATATATCAACAATTAAAGGTTCCGTCATCTCTGTCCCCTTCTCAAAGATTGAGTAATTTAATGCAGAGACACTCATTCGACGAAAACGATTTTTTTGAGTTGATATCGCCGAATCAACACTCTCTGCTGTCTAATAAAATTTAATCTTTTTTGCCTTTTGTGCGTATTTACAAATTTGCATTGGCCAAACACATTGTGATATCAAATATATTGCCAATTTTCTCATATTTTGCACCTCTTCCTTTTCGTACTTTGAAGCTTTAGTCCGAAAACTAGTGAAGCTAGATTATAAACATCGCAAATATAATTCACATATGCCGATCTATGATGACGAAGCGATTTGTTTGATGATAGATGAGTATGTTTAATTATTTTTAGGAAATTTATGAAACTGTTCTAAAGTGTTCTAAACAATGAAACTATGGAAACGCATATTGCATTAAGCCCTCTGGCATTCTGTTCCACATGTTTTCCAAGCAAAACTGTGTTATTCTCAGCTTCTGCTTAG
Source organism: Baylisascaris procyonis (assembly GCA_037389465.1). Classification (NCBI taxonomy): domain Eukaryota; kingdom Metazoa; phylum Nematoda; class Chromadorea; order Rhabditida; family Ascarididae; genus Baylisascaris; species Baylisascaris procyonis. Next base: position 432,091 of record JAZARR010000154.1, on the reverse strand, counting down.
AACTTCACATTATTTACCATCACAATATGAAATCGGTTGATACTGGCGAGGCTTTTTTTTTACGTTTATGGTAATATTATGACAGTTTGAATTTACGTCCATTCATTTCTGTCCCCTTGATAGTAGCTTCAATCGCCACTCACTGATGTTAGAGTTAAGAGGTCTAATGATCACACCATCACCACAAGTTAATCACGCATCCATCAAATTTGAGAGGAGTTCATAAACATTTAGAAGTGATGAACAAAAATTTGTTTTTTATGTGCTTCTGCATATTTAATCTCCAGAAGTGGGCTAAGATGGCGTCGTGTCTGTGCATGGTATAATATGTGTATGTGTCCTATCAGTTTGTTCGGCAATTTCGATTCGAAATCCTCTGAAATTAGAGCCGCAAAACTTGCCGAGTAAGAAAATTATTGGATGGTTTTAGGGTAGCAAATTTGTACAACCTATTCCATAATTTATGCTGGCCTGTCGATTTTGAAAGATTACAAACGCTCAAATGTGAATAAAAATTGTATCTCACATCCTCGAAAAACGGATCTCTTGTAGATGATTTTCAAGGGTGACGTGACCGGATCGTTTACAATATGTTTTTATTCTTTTTACATTTTTATTCTTTTTTAAAATTTTTTTGATTAATTGCAAAATCGGCTGGCCGGACGATCGGAACGCAAAAGTGCACAACGCGCCCAACCTCATATCGGTCTTAATCTAATCTACATTAATTTTTGGCGCACTACGTCATGTTTTCTACTGGATTTGCATCATATTACCTTTTAACTATAGCAATGCCCTCCATCCTCTCCAAACGTTCAAGAAGTCTATGATTTAGTCGGGATTTATATGAAAAATCATACGGACAGGACGTGTTGAATGTCTCGCATATTTAGAATAGAATGAGAAACGAAACTTTTTCTGTGCACTGTCTTCTCAATCAAAATATTCACACCTCACAAGGTGCTGAATTCGCCAATGGCATTTAGAAAGAAATCCGAATAAAACGATCGAACTATGGCGATTACTCGCGGATCGTTGATTACAACGACGATTAAAATGAATCATTATTGCTAATGGCGTACGATTTGTGCTGCAATTGCCACAAATTTCGATGCATCAATTTCGTCTTTGTCAATGCACTTTGATGACGACCTCTTTTGTTTGGAATGTTTGTTAAACGATATTAAGATGTTCCATAAGAAACTGCTAAGTCGGTTGGAAGCATGCCCTTCAGTAGTTACTGCTTTCTTCTTTATAATACCTCATAATCACATCACATAATAGGGTTTAATAAATGCTAAAATCGATGGCAAGAATCGTCCATAGTTGTAATATTTGGCAGTCGATAAGAATGTAATCGACTATAAACATTCTTTTCCGCTGACTAGTGGCGTTCCTGGTTTCAATGCTATCAATAGATAAATAAAATTTCATATTCTCTCATTTTATGGCTGTTTCAATTGAAGTCTATTGTCAGCATTTGATTGATCGTTTGTTCAACTGTCAGAGTGCATTTCTATGAGCAATCAGTTTTTATTTAGCACTTTTGTAGTTCCAGTAATTTGTAGCAAACCTGTAGAAAAATATATTCCCACAGGTCTTCGTTCTTCCCCTTCGAAACTGACTGTCATATTTCTTCGAACAAAATTAACGGAATCACTAACCTTGCTGCAATTTTTTGTCTTGTCTAAAAAGCAGCCTCTTTGAAGGAGAGCGTTCTGATGGACGCTACATAACCGTCCTACAAAAGCGCTCTTTCTCTCTTTCTCTTTCTTCCTCTTTCTCTCTCTCCCTCTTGCTTCTCACTCTGTCTCTATCTCTGTCTCTGCCTCTCTCTCTCTCTTTCTATATATATATATATATATATATGTACTTCGTAGGGAGTGTATTCGAACAAAATAGCTGAAGAAAAATGTAACGCGTAGGCGTCAATAGAAAAATAGTGATTTATTAAGAAAGGACACCGGGATATAATGGACAAGGTCAAAAACCAAGCGGGCAACGGACAGGCTGGAGCTGGACGATCTCAACATCGATATTTTATAAAGAAACTCGTCCATATGTGACCAAACAATGTACCAGAGTTTGATGAAATAACAAATAAAACGCTGAGGTTGAGAAAAATCAGGTATACCAGAACCATGTCCTCTTAACTGAATCATTCCATCGAGAAAACACTCTAAGGAATGGAAATTTGTAAATACGACCGTCGTATACAAAGACAATGGCGACCTGAATTGAGCCAAATTAAACGCCTATATCACAATTGCCTAACCTATCGAGATTTTATGGATTCTTTGTGCACAACCTTATATTGCAATGAAGCCGAAAATACAACGTTTTCAGCATGGTTTTAGCAAAAACCTCCCAACTAGGCTCATTTATTGAAATCATGGGTGAAATCGGCCTCGCAAGGAAAAAGACTGTTCACCCTGACATTAATATTCACCCTGATACTGATAAAGTTTACAATACCGTCAAGCCACATGTAAACCTTCAGCTAATGGAAAACGCCTTTTGAATGAACGAAAAGATTTCCAGCTCATTAAGAAGTTATCTGGCGAGAATAAAACGAAGTAGCCGCACATAAGCCCACACTAACTCAGGTGCCGTCTCTTTGCATCTTTCTCGGCCATGAAAAAATGCCATCTGCTGGGAGAGTAATCATGCACGTAGGCGACGTACAACTTATTTTCGATTTCAAGAGTTGGTGGCAACAAGAAACAGCAAGAGAAACAACGTTTAATCAATATTGGAGAAGTAGCAGTTAGCAGAAACTTCGCGAAGCAGTGCTGGCGACCCACTACCATTTTTTCAACTTCTATGATTTTCGTTTCTCTGTTCGAAACTCGAGAACTATATTACGTTGTACTTTGCTACCTCGAAAGTTTCTTGAGTTAAATTATACCACATTGTAGGGTACAAAAATTTCACGAACTGCTGAGTTATATAGTTTATCGAGTCCTAGTTTTTGTAAGTGTATTTTATTATAGCCTACCGTTAGAAAAATTTCTTAGAATGTGCTATATTACGTCTTAATACTCTCAAAAATTCGCAAGTGGTACTCTCTTTCCCAACGATGAAGTATAGGTAAAATTATGATGCATTATGATGAGCTCTGCATTTCGCTCGCAGACTAGAATTCTTTGTTGTTTTCACTTTTCATCATTTTGTAACAAAAGGTGAGCATCGCGATACTCCACACCCTCCGCACCTCTCTTCCGCATCACTAAAATTTCCTTGGTCGAAGACAGTGAAGCATGACCATGGTCGTTTTTTATATCATCCCTAAAACAAAGCCTGCTCATTTACAACCAGTTTTTAAAGATCCCTTAGCAGCTACATTGAGACATGCAGGCCAATGCGTCTGTCGCAAACACTTTCTGCACTTCAATCGCGATTGGTATATTAGATAAGTTGCGTTCCAAGAAGTAATACGCCAAGCCCACAGCTTCTCAAAAATTGCTTATCCACTGCACTTTCATGCGATACGACACAGCATAATAAAACGAATCAGGTAAAAACAATCTTCTAGTAAAACCGAGTATTTTGAGAGGGGTTGACCTTTTCAAAAAGGTGCACTTTTTACGCGCTGTAAAAAGCGAACTGTGCAGCGATTTTGCAAACAGCGTCGCTCGATTGCGTACAAGATCTATCGTTCAAATTCTTTGTGTTCAAACGACTAATGCAGGCATCTGCGCATGCTAGTTAGCGGAAAAAGTGAATTTTCAACATCCGAAACAAAATTCTTGGACAGACAATATTCTCCGTGCAGACATCTCTCAGGTGTTCATTTGCACTAAATGCCACAACTCCACCTTTTCTTTATGCGCCGAACAAAGCATGTCATTGTGTCCGGCTCAAACACACCTTTTAAATGTCAGTCGTAGTTGCTACTAGATCTAGGCCAGCTCTTTTCAAACGCAATGATGGACCAAAACCGCAACTGTTAAAAGAGCGCTAATTCACCGCAGTTCTATGCGGAAATGATACCACACAATGGATAACATAGAGGCGGTTGTTGATAAAAGCAAGCATTTTTTAACCCTCCATTTTCTGCGATAACCCCCACAGGGTGGCCAGATATTCCTCACTGGCGTGGGAATTAGCTAAACATACCACTCCTACGGTGGATATGATTTGTCACGTCACATAGCAGCTACCCCGTGGAGCTTCAGCCTTTCAGCGCACTAGTTTAGATGCGTTTTGCAACCTTTCGAATTTTCGTTTTATACCGTTCCATCTATAGAACACAAATCTTTTTATAATTTTTTGCAGAAGCGATCGGATCAGTCAAAACATGAGTGCATGCAATTTATTACTTGTTGGCAATTCGGCAAGCGCTTGGTGGGGCGCGCAGAGTTGCAAAAGCGCATATTGTGTCTGCATTTCCGGCGAGCGTTTCCACTTATTAAATGCTTCATCTGCGCTATATAATCATAACATCGCATCAACTGTTTTTTGTCTAGTCAAGAGTGAGAAAGAGAGGGAATAAGATAGAGGAGGATAGAGAGAAGAAGGAACAGAGGAGAGGAGAGAGAAAGCTGGTCCACAAAAAATCTCAAAAAGAATGTGCAGCAAAAATGGCATAAGAAATACCCCCAAAGGTAGATTGATATTTTTTGTGTGTGAATGATCGCTCACTCGCCGTTCCAGTGTATGCTGATTAAGCATCAAGATTTGACGCTGCAATTCTAAATATTTCCATTCTTTTTTATCCCCATAAAAACACCTTTGAAAAAGTGGAGATGACAGTAAAACGAGCGACTTCCTCATACGTTCATTAAAAGGTCGTTGCATTTGATTGCAATTAATGTCACATCGATCCTTTCATTTCGTTGAATGCGCTCAACTAACTGGATTCCATATTCTTCTGACCTTTAACCTTCTGATAATTGATAAATCGGCTGTCCTGATGAATTGTCCAAAATATTTGCTGCCACAAGTGATATAATTGTTAATGATTGCGGTATCATTATCATTGTTACCACTACTGCTTTCTTGTTGAAAGTTGAGTCTTTATATGAAGAAAACTATCTGAATTTGCTTCAGGCATATTTCGATCGGGCAGTACGTCATTTTGCTGTGGCACAAATCGGGAAAGTCCCGAAAAACGAGGAATGCAACTAATTGCGGCTGTCATCGGCGTTACTCGAGCTTGAAATAACAATTGACAATAGGGGAAACTTCAGTCTGAAGTTTAGATTATCGCTTTAGTCAAAATTTAAGCTCGCCAAGTGCTGAGCTGCGGCCGTTGTTGGGTTTTGCTTGAAAGATTCACCATTCGTTCTGCATGACTAAGTGCATTCGTTCAATGAGCGCAATATGGTAGTGAACGGGATATTATAAAAACCAATCGCAGATTGCCTCTACGGCTTGCCTGCCGCCACATTCTTTAATTAGTTTTCTATATTTGAATTTTGAATGACGCCTTTCAAACAAACTATTTTAAATACATTTGCAAAAATCGAAAGCGACGCCAAGTTGTTTTTGGCGCGAAGGAAGCGCTTCTTAAACGCATTCATTCTGTGCAGTGGGATGATTGCTTGTGAAAGCGGCTTTTCTTTAATCCATTCCATCGCCGAGCTCTTCAATTGAACTTTAAAGGACATTTCAACATTTTTTGAACATCATTTAGAGAATTCGAATTGTTCGACCTTTATCAATAGAGTTCACTATCGCCGTGACGCATTCTCCGCCCACCTGCAGTTGCCAGACATTACAGGGCACCCGATCAGTTGCCGCCATTGCAATAGCCTCCAACAGAGTGTAGGGAGTTTGTAAATTTGGTCGCTGCGATATTTATTTCGCAGAGGTCGAGCTTGGTAGATAGAGGGTGAGCAGTTCCAATTCCCCGCTTACAACTGGGCAGTTTAAATGTTTCAATGCTTTTTAACGTTCAGCTAGTGAAGGCTATCGAACGATAAAGGTTACCTAGCATACAATGAAATTTTCAAATTTTCAGCGGATCGAGTTTTATGGTGTATATAGGAAAGATTTTCTTTCTACGTTATTTATAAAAGATACGGGCGATTCTGTTGGACTGACACGATGTTTGAAGCGATAGAAGATGAGATCGGTGGGCGGAGAGGAGTGGGGTGGAGGAGATGGGCGCTTGAGGTCTCGAATCTTCCCATTCCACATGTTCACTTACAAAGTATGTTGCTAGCTTGTTTTTAAGTATAGCCGAATGGATGACATATTTTGAACTAGTACTTGCTCGTTCAAATTAATTGACATGCTATCAGCAATCGTTTGCGATGATATATCGTTTTTAAATCATTGCAGTTATTAATAGACTCTATAACTATTGATGAATCATTTTCTTTGGCTGCCTCTATAATCGTTAAACCATCCGTCTGAGATATGCTTTTACTTGATCAGATTTTTGATAGCTCTCGGTTGATAATCTGATTAATAGTTTGTGGATAAATGAGTTAGCTTTTTCTATAATTGTTTTGAACACTTCATAAAATATAATTGGTTTTATAATCCCTTTTATGTTCATATAATTTTTTTGCTATAAATTACGCTGTTCACCTCTCTTCGAAAGATTTTTCGATTATATATCGCTTATAACATTACGAGTACTGAGAGAGGAATTGATCTCAGATAATCTTTTCGATCATCGAGCTATTCAAAAGATACGAAATGAAGTTCCGTTGCCAGTTTTCAACAACGAAATAGACGTTTTATGAGTATTGTCCATTTGTTGTTTATTTAGAAAAGGGCAAGTGGTGCCTCACTAATTGTTTTGTCTAGTTATAAGTTCATTGTTGTGATGACGGGAAGACATTATGGAGATTAATTGCTTAGTGCTGAGGCAACTCTAGATTTCTTCGAAGATTTCGAAATAACCACATTTTTGATGATTGAAACAATGACTCAACGATACGAGTAACCTCCCTATTTAAGGAACTATCATTAGGCGTGTAGACGGCGATTTTTCACTTGATTATAAAACTTTATAAACGACGTTTAATTCCGCTAAATCAAATCAAGAAAACCAAATTCTAATTTGTTGCAATTATTTATCATTGAGAAAATCTTAAGCTATCCTCCTTCTTTCGGTTCGTTAATGTCGACTCAATATTTCTACAGAAATTTTATGAAAATAAATATTTTTCAATTTTCCTTCTAAAACAATTTTACTTCATGAGATGAGAAGTTTCCCGCACTTTAATGCATATAAGTTCCATTTAGCAAAAAGTGCGAAATGAAATTTTTCTAGATGCATTCGTTAGTCCAGGATGCTTCTAGAGCAGTTTGAATCAACATTTTTGTTGCCATTAGTCCCTTTAGAATTACTTCGCTGGACATTGATATAATATCATTGTAAAATAGCAAGTAATAGTTTGTTGTCGAAAAGAATAATGCATTTGCATTAATTTAATCAGTAAATGAGCTTTTATTGACATAAATATTAGCAAACGTTCAGATTTTGAGTGTTTAACGGTGTTGAATTCTGTCACAATACTTCTGTATTAGGTGGATAACATTACAGGCATTCATGAGGTGAGCAGCTGTCATTTTGAGTGCCTAGTAATCGAAAAAAAACTTTTTTTCATGTTTTCTAATTTTATTTGCAGCCTTGTAAGAATCAGCTGGTTTTGTCCAGTTTTGGGCTGTGCTATGGTGTTCTTTTTGAGAATTTCTGAAATAGGATGATTTGATAGGATTCCGTAGTTTATTCATTTTCACTTGGCTCTGTTTGCTGAAAATCTTCTCATTGAGTCCCTTCCAAATTAAGAGATCTAATATTGCATTTCCTGCAGTACCATAGTAAAAAGCGTTTAAACTCTTGTAATAAATATAGTTTGCACCTTGTAAATTATAAGAAACTGTCATGTTTCGCTGTTGCTACGAACATTTTTCGTGGTTACTAATGAAAAAATATGTTATTGTTGTTCATATGTTATTCTAACAGCTAAAGGAATATACCAAAGCGTGTGGTATGATCTGCATTTTCGCGTTCCCCTCATCTGATCAGCCACTTTCGTAAGTTGTCAACGAATGATGGATATGGTCGTTCAAATTTTGATTGATAGCACAAATTTTATAAAGAAAATTCATATTTCTGTGGTCCGACAGGTGAAAGAGCTAATCTGACCGGTGAAAAATGCATACAAATTTTTTTCATATATATTACACATTATCAGTTATATATAATCATTTTATTGGCTCAAAAGTCCGAAGGAGTTTGCTGTTTCGGTTGTTCGTACAAGCGCTATCCTAGACTCAACGGCATCATAAAGGAGCCAGAAGTGTCGGTAGAAGGTCAAGAACCCTGTTTATGAACTATTATGGGATTTTTCTTGCTGGAAATCGTTGCAGGAGATATCTATGTAGGCCCCATTGGTATGCAACACTTTTGATATGACTGTCTTTATGATGATGACTACTTAATAATAATAAATGCAATGTAACTCGACATTGCCATATTTAGATGACATCGAGCACAACTATTTTCAACCAATGTTGAGTGCAAAATAACGAAAATCCCGAAAGAATTAGCAAGAAAGCGGTTCAAAGTTTCGACTCATATGATAAGCTCGAGATTAAAATATTTCTTTTTCCACAGCCATCGATTGGGTCGGCGACTAAGTAAGTGCGATCTCCAAGGTGAATTCTTATCAAATAATATGAAGATTTTTGTTTGTGCTAGAGTTTACATTCAACACTTGTCGCACTTTCGGAGAAGAAAAAGATTTATCGATAAGCAACTAATGCTTTAAAATAGATGGCGAAGGTGTGCCATTCATTGGTCGGAAACGATGCGGGCATGACACGTATCAACTGTACGGAAGAACGATTGCGGCTCGCGATCAAGAATGGCCACTACGAATGTGCTCGCTTTTTACTTCAAAACGGCGCCGATCCGAATAGCAGATATTTCTCCGACCCTGAGATGAGCCTCATACATCATGAAGATGCAAACCTTATAGCTTTACTGGTCAGCCTTTCTCTCTACATATTCTCATAAATTTTTTCATATTCCATGATGTTTGCATTGCTATCAAAACAAGCAGAAATTATCATTTTACAGTGTAAAAAAATTCGAATCCGAAATGCCATTCAGATTGATTTTGTTTCTGAAATCCAGGTTCTCAGTTCCGGTTACAAATAGTTGCATGAATGTCACAACTCACTGAGACAATTTATTTATGAAGTTATTCTATCGTCTTCAGGTTTCCTTCCTCCTTTAAGGTGGACAGATGGTCAACTCCCAGCTAGCAACTAGGCATCATGCTTCTATCCTATCAAGCTGGTATCTATTAGTATAAGGCTGTCAGTTAGTCACTTACTGAGAAGGTACTAATTCAGTTATCATTTGGTTGCAACCCGAATGTGTACGATCGTGAAGGTCTGACGCCATTAATGCGAGCTTGTCGTAAAGGCGATGCAGGTTTGGCAACAGCAATGGTCCTACTAAAGTACGGAGCTGATGTGAATGCATTCGCAATGCCAGAGCAAGATCTACGCACTCCACTTCATTATGCTGTCCTTTACGGCTCCATCAAACTCGTCTCATTGCTTATTGAGGTAGTGCAAAAGTAAATTATATAACAAGCTGCAAAGTTCTAATCTACAGCTACCAGTGACGAAATTGACCTAAACGGAATAAGATAATTCGAACACTTGAAACAATGGGCCTACTGAGTACTCATTTGTTAGTCCCATTATATCTCACTATGTAATAGCAATGTTGTTTGGTGGAATTATGCAAAATTTAATGAAATTTGCATAGGAGTACTTTTTCACTGAATACAACGCTTTGACTCTAACAAGTAACTGCAATAGATTCGAATAAGCAGTTGGAATAAATTAATGGCAACTGTAATGAAGTAATATGGTAATTGCTATAAAGCAATATTAGCAGTCATAATGGAGCAACATTAGCAGTTAGTAATATCGGCGAATAAAATGAAGAAATGGTCCGCAAGTCATACTCCACCACCTCTTCGGGCTGCGGGACAAGCAACGGATTCTGGGAGGCTATACCAGCGCAGCGTTATGCTCTGTCGGGTCCTACCATGCTGGAAAGGCTCCCAGTAGTTGACGGGGTGACGGCTGCGTGTCTGGTCCTCGGTGATCATCCCGGCTAAGTGCGGAAAATAAACCGCGGTATAGGGGCAAAAGGGCTGCAACCTGAACACCACTGCCGCAAACCTCAATCGCTAAAAGTCGAGTATGGAACTTGACAGATCCGCGCCGAACCTTAGCGAATAGATGGACCATCGGATGGACAGGTTGAGAATAAAGCAAAATTAGAATAGTTGAAGCCATGGCATTAAGATATGCTGTATTTAGCATGGAGCGCTTGTTAACCAACCATGTGGCTATGATAAACCATCTGCACTCGATCTAGCTGTTCTCAAAGATGATCCGAAACTAGTGCGTCTTCTTCTGGATGCTGGTGCGAAACCAAACGTTGTGCATACCTACATCGGTTCTTCGTTGCATATTGCCGCCTGCTCTATTCTTAAAAATCAGGCTTGTTTTCGGTTATCGTCTATCTTATTCTCTTTTAAATTTATTAAATTCACGTGTCTAGAATCGAGAATTTTTCGTTGGAGGTAAGGAAAGGGAAGGGAAGGGACAAGATCTTTTATTACCATAAGATTGTTATGATTCAAGCTGATCGGTTGAAATTGTTTCCACGTGGATAAACATTGGCAAATTAATTTGATGCCACAGATGGAAGTGAAATGCAAACGCTGGCGATATCACAGTTGAATCTTTACACTGAGTATAGCAACGCGATAGATAGCCTTATGGTGCTAGATAGCATCTTTTTGACGGTTCCATAAAATTTGATGAAGAAACTCAAAAAACTTCTAAAATAAAATTATTTTTTAGTATGAAATAATGCGTCTTCTACTCAAATTCGGTGCTGATGTGAATTTGCGACATACTTTCCCAGAAGGCGATGTGCTTCCGACACCATTCGTTGAGTATTTCAAGTCACATGAGAGAGTGAGTTTTTTTATTTTATTGAAAACGAGAGCTTACAAGTTAAATTGGCACAATTTTCCATTAATCAGAAATATGGAAAACATTGGATTTATTCACTTTCGTCCTTATTTACACAAAAATATTCACTAGGGAGTAAAAGATTTTATAAGGCTGGAGAGGGTACGTTGTACCAATGCCACAAATAACAAAATGCCGCAATTCTATTGATAAATTCTTGTTCACATGGACGGCGGAAAAAGAATCAAAATCAAAACATTCGTAAGGGGGTACTCACCTATCGCTCTTATAGATCACATTGCATTATTACTCCTGTTTCTCTTCATATGTCCTTGCAAATAAATTCCTTCCATTCCGATGATGAGCAACTTCTATTCTTTCGAGATGTGCAAACGGAGCGCAACGTCATGCAATAAATTTTGCGTTGCAGGAAATTAATGATTCAATGAACAAAAAATTTCTAACGTAACTGGGCGAAGGATGTTTCTTTTTTTGCTAAAAGTTCGTTCCACTTCTTCTACTCATTTGAATATTTCGTCCCAATTACCAAAACATTATTTACATCGCAAAAATATCAAGACTATAAATGAAGTGTTTACAGAAGAAAATGGATTCCATTTACCCGTTCCTTTGAACCGAAAGGGAAGGATCTTCGAAGGGTAAATAAACCTAACCCTGTTCATTTCCTAGTGGATTTATTACTCAGTAATTCTTCGTCATCAAACACACTTCTCCATTCATAACTCTTACACTTCTCTGTTTTTAATAAGAATCAGCTTTTGGAACACCCGCGAAGGATGCTTAACGACGATAAAACTAAGAAAAACCACATTTTCTCACCCAAAGCAATGTGAAAGTAAGATCATAAGAAGAGAATTCGGTGACTTTAGACTGCATTAGCTTGCAGATGACGCATTTTTTTTTGAGGGCATTGTAAACTATCTAGGCACTTTATCGCTGATATATATTAATAATTTTTCATTTCGCAACAAAAATCATTAAAATATACTTAAGAAAATTCTTTTTTCAATTGCATGCGGCCATGCCTATATAAGGAGATATATTTCAAGCATGTCTATTATTTTTCCCTTAATCGGTTAAAAAAAATCATCAAAATATACTTAAGAAAATTCTTTTTTCAATTGCATGCGGCCATGCCTATATAAGGAGGTATATTTCAAGCATGTCTATTATTTTTCCCTTAATCGGTCTATTGCTCTTACGTTTAAACGTATTTGGCCAAAGGTCGTGAAATTTCCTCGAGTCTCAGGAAAGCGCTCTCGTTACTTATTTTAGCCGAAGAATATGATTTAAAAATTTTTACGCTGAGGTATATTGTACAGGTGGACAAAAAGGTGGTACATTTGCTGCTCGCATATGGTGCCGAAGTGATAATTCGCTCACCATTAAGAGACGCTCGTGGGCAATTATTCAATTTACATGAAATTTACATCCTACAGCCAGATGTATTCGATGTAATACTCGATATGGGCGCGGAATACGAACGCACCGCAATCGATCGATTACCGATAGTGGAATCACTTAAAAAATTACTCATCAATAAGGCGAGGTATGTTATTCGCTCATTTATTTATTACTTTGACTCTCATCATTCTCGACTCTTTCTTATGGTAGAGAGCAATTATTAGGGTGAACAGAGGATTCCAAATTAGCAGGATCTGTTTGATTAACGCAAAACGCCTAGGCACTTTATGTATCCAAGGATGGAAGTTATGCAGTGGTCTTATCCTTCTGCTTCGTCGACTAGAATCATCGGTCTTTTCATATATGATCGAAGCATGACTTGTGCAGATGTTGGTGCTAGTTGAGGAGGGTTCATCCACTAACAATGGTCGATTTTGCATCAACGAAGCTCTCTGATGGTTTCAAGTAGTCAGATGTATGACAAGATTAACTAATTTTTGCTAGCATATCACCGAGAGATTCCCAATAAATCAATCTGGCGGGGTTGTCATAATGTGTTTCCGCATTTTAATCGATTAGACATACAGGTTGCACAACAATAAAGTTGTGCTCATAAATGGTTTCTGCGGCGACCAGCCGATTGTAAAAATCTGCATATGCGGATTTCATACTGTCTTTAAGCACCTGTTACTTATAAAGATATTTAACCCAATTATATGGCATATATTATTAGCAGCCAGCTATCAATATTAAGACACCTAAAAAAACAAACAAATTGAACTTCTAACATCACATCGGATGTAATCTACCACATTTCATCACCGTAGTTCTCCTGGTTGGCGAGCTAGTTGCCGAACAGAAAAACACATGCAAACGCATGTCTTTATAACAATGACCGCTTATTATCCAAAATGTAACATATTAGTACCAATCGCTGACCAGTTTCAGCTGTCCTGCCAGCCTGCAACAACAATGTCGCCTTCGTATTCGTCGTTTACTAATACCGATGTGTCCCGCCAAAGTGGCGACCTTACCGATCCCAGAGCACTTGAGGCCATATTTGCTTGGCTATGCTTTATAGTTGTCCTAAGATGTTCACTAATGGACCTCCGCATTCGCTAGTCTCGCGTTTGAGTCCAATTACATTTACATTTGCTCAAGGCTACAATGAGGCTTTCTGGTTGTTGGTTGAAATTCAGTCAGTCAAACCGGTCCCGCTGGTCCATTTTTGGTCAGTGGGTCATTCAAATACTTGATAGTGGATGGACAACGATCGACAACTTTAACGATCAACATTCTGACCATCGTGCAAACGATGACCAAAGGTTAACGGTTAGAAGCGAAAAACACCAACCACTCCGATCGGTTGAATCGTATAGATCGTCCTAGCTGACGGTATAAGATCGACATTATCAACAAGAATTTCGAAATTTGTGAGGAGAGGCAGGACTGGTGATCTTTAACCAAATTTCCCACTGATTAGCGTACACACACGAAAGTGAAGTTTAAATTTCTAGATAGAGATCAAAAACCCGATCGCAGCATTTCCGAGGTACAGAGTTCATAATGATATCTATATTCTCATGTTTCTTAGAAAGCTGCAGCTCCGATTATTTCACAATCTTAGCGACTTTCTGGAGAAGTCGGTCGGATGAATCTTTTGTATGAGCCCATTAGAACCACTCATTAATGAATGTATTGTCAGTAATAATGTTGGCTCAAACAGTTTGTCTATATGCGAACGAGCAGCATTACCCATTCGATTTGTTGTATATAAGCTGAATGCTTTGAAGCATGTTGCCTGGGTTTGCATTCAGTGATGAAAAGGGGGAAAACAAAAACGAGTGAAGGGCTAACATGAACTTCAGGTGGGCATAACTTGAGAGCACAGAAAGTGGAAAATATTGGCAATAACCTAAGAAGTAAACAGATATATGTATTCAAACGTTTCAAAACAACCCAGCTGCAAGCTGAGCATTTTTTGCACCGTCTAAGGAAAGGAAGAAGGAACATAATGCAAGAAATTCCCTCGACCTTCAGTTCTTCCCTTTCATGGCAACAATCTTCCCACCTTGTACAACCTCCTTGTGTCTTTCGTCGTCGTAGTTCCTTTCAAATTACTTCCTTTTTTTATAGTTTGTAAAGATGCCCAATGCAGAAAACGTTTCATGCGGGTATTTTTTCAGTTGTTTATGTTTATTTTTGCTGACATATTCTGTTGTGGTGAAGCTTCATAAGACAACGAGAATAAAACCATTTCAATACAACTCTTTCAATGGCTTCCAATGTATTTGCAATTGCATCCCGTGATACCCACTTAAAGTTGCACATTTCACTTGACAGTATTTTAGGATGTGCACTTCGAAAACAAACAATGACTGCAAGACGTGTATCAATAAGAATATCACGTTCTGCATTGTTGCATAATGGATGCGAATGAGTGTTCAACGCTTACACTCACTCCTCCACATAAACTCTGAGAATCTTTTAACAATATATGTAATGCTTCAACACTTCACATCTAAAAGTTTTCCGGCTATCAAATAGTGTGCCCACACCACAGAGGCGCAACTATCGTATGCCTCATTCAGAGCATAATCGGCCGCTGCGCCTTGAAATATGCCGGGATGGCGGCGCATGATGCCAGCCTTCTTTTGGTCCATGGCCAGGGCTTACTCATAGGTACCCTATTCACTTGCGAACGAGTTCAATTAGAAGAATTTGGAGCACTTTCAAACATTTCGGAACCTCGCAACTTTTGTTGAATTATATATCGGCCACAAAGCTTGATATCAAGAGGCAAGCCGGGAGGAGCTTCATGCAAGTGGCACTTTTATTTTTGCAGTAGCCACTTCGGGGTGACTTCGAAATCACTGCGCAATGTATGCAGTTTGTTTAGATGGTGCTTGCAACCAGCTTTTCGAACTTTACTCAAATTCACCTGATTCACCTACTGCGTCTTCCTTAACTGGGTTTTCATCCCGCTCAAACAGTTGAAGGATCCACTTACGGCTGCAAAAAACCGGTCCCGAGTGTGAGGTGCTTTTGTATGAGATAAGAGAACGACGTTACATCATCATCGCTTCATATTCCGAAGAACTAAATATAATTCAATTCCTTTGAAACAATGGCGAAATCCGTTCCAGAAAGACTGTGGGCACAGTTCTCGACTCCGAAGTAGCGGTTTTATTTGCTGATGAACGTTTTCTGAACCATTAAAAGTTCGTGCAAATTAGAAAGTTATGCTGAGGAATCTAAAAGATAGTCACATTTTAGATTGGACGGGATAAGAAAGTTTTCTTCTTGCACACACTTGCATAGGGCCATGCTAATATTAGATAGTCAACAGCATTTTAACAGCTTCTCCAAAAAACAGCAAGACTAGTGAAAGTTCTTCTCTGTTTTCAACTCCAGTGCTGTTTAAGTGCTGAAATCTTAAAAAAGCACTAGTCGCTAGAAACATCTACAAACGAGGACGCTTTACGTCAAAGAGTGATATATAATATGTAACAGCAGTTGTGTACAGTTGGAAGCGCATATAATCACCGAGAGCAAATATGCAGCTAATGGTGGACAAAGATGCGATCTAGTCCGCAGTGAATTGCTCTGCTCAGCGATATTCTTTTTAAAGACGGTAACAAGTGTGTGAAGACGAGAAAACAGCTTTTTCCGCTAGACTTTACTCTCTAAATGTGTACGCCTCCCAAACCAATACCAGATCTGACTAGTGCTGTCCAACGAATGTGCGATTTAAATGGAAATTTTATTCTTTTTTATACACAACCAAGAAATCCTGCTAATATCATTCACAAATACCACCATAAGCAGTAAGACCCCAGAAATATCGAATGAAATAGTGCATCGGTGATACGATTACCTAAATTTGAAGCAAGAAGACGATGAAGTGAAAGAGGTCTTTATACCCACAATAACAAAACCATTTCATGGATAAAAACAAAACAATAAAATGCGAAAGGAAACTCTCAAAACGACTATGCACGAAATAGAAAACGCGCAAATGGAAGAGAACAAAGATATAGAGATTGTTAATTGTACCCTTCAAATATTTTATGCTTCACCAGCAATCATTTAGAGAAACAACAAATAACAAAAAGCTATTAGTCTGAGACGATAAGCTGCGAAGAAAACGGAATGAATCAGAAAATCACATTGAAATACGCATTCTCCCGCATAAGGACCAATCGTAAGCCAGATGCAATTTGGGCAACTCAGCGACGAGAGATCGGTTAAGCAGAGATCAGAAAGATGCAACACCAAAATTCGTCATCGACAATCGACGGTATCTTCTAAGTGGAATGTCATAAGAGGGCAGGCATCGGAAACTGTCCTCACCCACTCTTTAGTTTGGAAGTAAGGGAGGCCGTAGAAAGGTTCTGGATAAATATCAACACTAGAAATAAGCGCACTCCCTCCCAATTTCTCGAAAATTCCTCATTGAATTTTTTTTTCTCATTAACTGAATTTTTTTTCTCATTAACAGAATTTGTAACTCATTAATTGAAAAGCCCTCAAACATCAGACTATATCCTTCAAACTAAAAGTAGTAAAGTATCTAAGAACATCTTTATTTCAGTAACCCTTAAATAAGCAGCCTTCAGGAGCCGAACTGGACTAGGAAAAAAGATGGTAGTGTTTAAAATCTCGCACTTTCAGAGTATCTTTCCCGACATTTCTGGAATGTCAATCCTTCCCAATTCTCGTTCGCAAAATGTTTGAACTTACTGGTGTATGTTTTCCGTACGAATACAATTCACTTCTTCAAAACCCGGAAATTTCTGGTTGCGCCCTATCCCTACAACGGAAGGGACCTTTGTGCTTGATTAGCAACGATTTACTTGTCTATAATCATTTGCCTAAAACGATTTGAAACGGAATGGAAACTTAAAAATTAATGAGCTTGTATCTAAGCAAATTCCCGCAGTTAGAAAAGATTCAATGGAATCGAAAACCTCTCCCCCCGAAAATTCTTTAAAAAATTGCCCGTCGAATATCGATCAAATAAAAGACGTAAAACGCGACTAACGATCACCATCTATGACCAGGAAACGCAACATCACAGTTTGCAAAGGCAGAAAAGGATTGGAAAGAAACATGCGAATGCCACTAGAAATGGAATAAACATGTGGCTGCTATCTTGCTCCGCATATGGATCCTCAACCGCCGGTCCTTCTGCGTAACGAAGACTATCGGTTGGTTTGATGTATTCCTGCGCCTCTTCGGGTTCCTCCTCAACTTCAGGTGTCATATCCATCAGCGGCGGAATATCCTACAAAAAATCCAGCATATGGATCGAAGCAACCATTAAAGGCGGATAAAATTCACATCACAATCTTTCCACGTGAACCACTGCTTATGAAAATTGTGGTAGAGTTCTTTATCTAACATGTGCAGCATTTGGTAAATGTACCATGTTGCAAGGTAGCTGGTACAATAGGGATACTCAATAGGTTGAATAAACCGGATATAGCACGGTATACAGCTGTAGGAGTTTCAAAGAAAAATGCAGTAGGATACAAACCTAAAACCTGGCGAAGTAAAGCAAACCTGAAGCCGCACTACAAGCTGGCCGCGCCCTTCATTTAAATAACAGGCCTCTCAAGTAACAAGCTTCATCCTTAATATTTATCCAGGCCAAGTTTTCCTGATTCCAGAAGGCGATAATTAGCAAGACGTTCCAACAACGTTCACATTGCACGTAGCAAATATTCAAATCTGACGGCAATTTTCTAACCTTACAAATTACCAATTATTTGGAGGTAATACTACTTTAAAAAATACTTTAAAATGGATCAACTGAGAAATTTGTATTGCATGAAAGCTTTATTTTTGGCATTTGATGTGTTTTTGTGAGAATCGGTGAATAGTTTAGTTAATCAGAAATAAACGGGCGGATTGAGGCATGAGGAATGAGAAACGAGCTGTGAGTTCAGGCTCAAACTTCATTCGCCACGTGATTCGAATATTTTCATCGAAACAAAAATCTTTTGAGATATAATACGAGTGTTAAGGAAATTTTCCACGAATCACCTATAGTTTTATTCGACTCCGGAAAAAAGTTACACACATAAGCTTTCCAATAGTTTGTTCATTACAGTAAGCTTGTCTTCATTTGCAGACCAAATTCGACATGAAAACTGATTGATTTTTCTATCATAAAGTTAGAGAATAAAACAAAAACAAAAGATGCACATACACTCTTCGGTCCTCGATAAACATAAAAAGCGTTGATTTTCGGATTGTCATAAGGACCCTAAAATTATTCATTTACCAGCAATAACGGAAACAAACATCACTCTCAATATTGTTAGTGTTAAAATATATCTCGATAAGAGACGACCGGTACCCCTATGAACGTAGAAATCCGCCAACTGAAATAATGTTATCCTTTTTCTACTTTATCGACAAAATTATGACCACCAAGCTTGATCATGCGCATGATTTGGTCTCAAGGAGCTAAAATATCAATATAAATGACATTGCTTTGGCCATATTGCATTCACAATTGCAATGTAGACGGCCCAAGCCTTATGAGTTCTTAAAAGAAGTGCATCGGTCTCAATTTGTGAAGCAATGTCGATAATAAAATGGAGTTCTGATAATACTGAAACGTCTTTATCAGTTCTTTAGCATTTTACACATAGAATAAATTACCTATTCAGCGGAAATATTTGCGATTCCTAACTTTGAAAAGGAGCGATTCGAAGACACCGATTCGGATACAAAAAACACCCACTCTCCGAGGCAAGACCGAAGAGATAAGTTCAAGCTTATGACTCGTACATGATAGTCGGATGCTTTAGCTATCAGCGATGCGTAAAGTATTACCAACATAAATCAAGGATTCATGAGATACTCAAACATCTATCATAAGACAACTACAAGCCAAAGAATGCGGAAGGATGGAAACCGTATGTCATTTGCATTAACATAGCGAGAAATGTTATGCAAAAGCTTTGTTTCATTGTAATTTCACAAGAAAATCTTATCAATTTAAAATATTTAACGAGATAATTCATTTGTGCAACAAATAAAGATAGTATTGAACTCATAAGTCGTTTTTTCATCCCTACACTTAACAGATCATCGATGCAACGAAATAATATAAGAAAAAAGAATTAAAAACAAAAGAACAAAGAAAAACCTTTGCAAAGGTAAGCCGCAATTCACCGGATGCATCTAACTGCTCACCGCTAATAACCAATGATCCACCTTTTACCTGAAAATTTCAGCATTCCATATATAAAGTGCAAATAATATGATGGATGAATATGAAGAAATCTTGAAAGTAAACGGGGAAGTTTATACTTCTTTTTTTATTTTTCAACAATTTTCAATAATTTCAACAGAAATCTATTTAAAAAATGCCAACTTGCGCAGATGAAAGCCGCAGGTGGAATGTATTTCACGAACGCATTGTCGTACAAGCAATAAAGGTCCAAAAATATGCGCTATAAACAGCAGTAACTAATTGTCCTGATAACGTGTATCTGGTTATCAATTTTCGTGCAATATGGTTGCCCATCTTCGAAATGCTTTCCTTCTTGAAAGCTTACACCAAATTTTAATTTTTAGTGATTCGATGAAAACATTTGATGATTTCATGAAGAAATAAAATATCAGCAGCGTTGTCTTATTTTGAAAATAATTGAATATAGAAAAAAACCACAAATGGAATACTGATAAAGTGTGCAAGAAAAAGAAAGAATGAAGCAAACAAAATTACGTAAAAAGTAAAAACTTCATCGTGGGCTACACCGATTCCACCGGCTTCCTTCCAAATATCTAACTCCGATATGATAGTCTCTCCGTTCAAAAGAACATCGAAAACCTGAAATTAATAACACACAGGAAACTTCTTAAAATCTCATGTAATTTTGAAGGATCCAAATTTCCAGATTCTCAATATCAAGCAAATATGGCTGCTACATGCTCAACAAATGTTATAAGAAAAAACAATACAGCTCCTATTTCCGCATATGAGGTGGGCAATTTTATCCTAAAGCCCTATCTTGATAAGCGAACGGAACAGAGACATCAACAACGAGAACACTCACCCACTCCCGTGTAGAAACTATCAAAAATAAGTTTTAAGCATTTCATTCAATATTATAATATTCAATAGCGATGTTGAGCAATTAATAAAAAAAGAGTTCAATTAAGAATTTCAAGAATCGTTTCTACAAGTCTCAAAGCGAATTGAGAAGCAAAGATGAAGTTGGTTGTTTGACTCGTTCATTTATTGATTAAAACTTCGAGGTGAGTGCAGTGCAACTTTAGAATTTCAGTCAAAACTATTGAGGTAGCCTTCAGGACTTGCAAATGAGAAAACAGGAACCATTATCCCTGAAAACCTAAAGGAACAGAGCCGAAAGCAAAAGAACGAAGCTTGAGGAAAAATATTTGGAGTTTTGAGCAGAACGACAAAAAATGCTCTGAAGAAAGTGAAGACAATTCAGTGTTACGTCTTATTTCGAGAGAAACCACTTTTAGAATTCACTCAAAATACAAACTCTTCTTAACTCAAAAAAGAGAAGACCTATCATAAATCTCTCCCTCCCTCCCTCCCCACCCCTCCCCTCGAAATGACCGTTCATTGGAAAGCGTCATCGAGGTTACTCAATTAGTTACTGTAATGAAAAAAAAAAAACCAAAAAGTCGTCGCGAAATCAAAGTTTCAATATCCTTCTCGCCATACCAATATTTTAAATTTCCAGCAGATATAAAACATACGACATAAAGATTAACTTTAATTTTCCAAAATGTTTTCAACAACCGATTTTAAACGCTTCAACAAATTCTAAATATATGAGAAGTATCCTGAACGGTTAGCTATTAACCGCATTGTATATGATGGGTAACAACCCTAGCTAGATGTATCAAAACACCTGTGAGGATATGCGCTTTTTGCAATTAGGCTCTTTCTTATTCAACCAATACCATAAACGGGCAACAAATAATAAAGCATTTGATAATGCTTTTATTGCTTAATCAAATTGTTTAAATCATTCCCTCAAACACCGTTCATTCAAATTCTCTACAAGAGATTCGTTTTTTTTTGCGCATCAATAATCGACTAGTTGTTAAATATAAGTAGATTTTGAGGCATTTTCGAGGCAGATTAGTTCTTCCAAGATTCATGGATCAACCTGAAAGTTGATTCAGCCGATTAGCCCATAGGATCAAGTTAAGTTGGTACAAGAACACATTATAACAACCACCACAATGCAAATTGCACACAAATCTTTTATCGAAACAAATGAAAGAAATAAGAAAAATAAATGTGCCAACCTTTTGTTCGGCAGACTGAAAATAGACTTCACAAAACTTCATAACGAGTGTATATTCTCCATCTTCCAATGGAGTTGGAATCTCATAAGAAAAGTCTGTAGTGTCATATCTGAAAAAACATTAAAATATTTTTGCACTTTCTGTTTATACTTTTTAAATTTTCCTTGCCCATACAAAAATTATATATCTTCATCGCTCAATCCCATTAATAATCTCTCAAAAATTATTTTGAATGGAGCAAAAAATGAAAATATTTTAGTGTTTATTGCATATATAAATACCAAGTTAGATTCTAAACGTTTATAAATATATCAATTGCAAATAATATATTTTACTACCGATCAATGGCATATTCGACTGAAAATCTGTCAAGTGAAATATTACAGCGCCACATTTTAAAGTATTATTATTCGTGGTATGACTTTTCATGTTCATGACCGCTGTGAATTTGTGCTCAAATAGAAGCTGGAAACGGAGATAATTGAGCGTTTCTGACTCATCTCACCTCAACGATAGCAAACACCTCAAAACTTCTAGAAAGACCGACCGATACCTTTCGGTTTGGTAAAGGATCGCATCATGAGGATCGACACGAAGGATGTTTAATCTGCTGCCGTAGTCTGAAGCTACGCCACTTCGTAATGGATCGGCAATGTATTCAACACCATTAATATCAGTATGCGCCTGTCCTCCTATAACCATTAATCACTGCCAATGTGAAATTCCATCATAGGAATTAATAAATGACTAGAAAATATTTTACAAGACGAATAATAGCATAAACTTTAACTGATATCACGTCGATAGTGGGTGCGCACCTGAAGGATTACCCCTCGTACAAAGAAATCACTATGCAGATTTCAGATTTAACTTCTTTATAGTGTAGATTTCAGTTTCGTCTAAAATTTCGGTCTTAAGGCTGCCATGCAATACAGCAAAAAAATTCTTGGCAATACTTCATTCCCATAGATAGAATGCACAGTAACGATGCAGAAAGCATAGGTTACCTATCTCTCTGAGGTTGCCAAGTCATCGACAAACTTCATGAGGGCATTTTCTACACTTACTAGCTCCAAAAATATCAACCTTGAACAGCTGAACCTTCGAAATATTGGGCCTCTTGCATTGGAACTCTTCAATATAGCTGCTCTTTTGATCTTATGAAAGCAGTTAATTCAAAACTTTAGTCATTAGACCACCTAATAATTCCACTATTCCATCATATAAAAACAATAAGTAAATAAAACTGTAAAGAATTAGAGCAATTACCACAATTAACGGCATAAACAATATTAGCGCCCAAGAAGATATTCTCGGAGCCGATAACCGTATTCACCAATGAGAGAAGAAAACAAAGTAATTCGGCACGCAATTTGTTCGTCAACCAACCGGAAAACAATTCAACCATATCGTTTCGTTGAGCACGCACCTGAATGTTGCAACACATTAGATTGTGCTAATCGCATAATACATCGTTAATAAAATCAACCGCCATGTTTTACCAGATAAAACGGCTTTTCGAATTCCAAATTTCCATTTACCGTCTCAGTAGTTTGTGTCGGTCGAAATGGAATTTTCCCTTTTTTCATTGTGACAATAAAAATATTACTACATATAGCTAGCATAATAGTAACCTTACTGGTTGCTCAAGTATGAACACTGAAATAGAGCGATGCGTTCAACGACAGCGACAATTAGACTTGCTTGAAATTTTGGATTCCTGTGAACACAGTTCTGCAATGTGAGGGCGGGAAACTTTTAACTGGAGCAGTTAGTAAGGCCTTTAGGAAAATGTCTCTCAGCAGGTTCAATATTTCGGGGGGGGGGGGGGAGATTGTCTTCATTCGGGATCACCCGACTCTGATAGTTGCCGAACCTTATTTAGGCATCCTGAATTATCAACAATATTTTCGCAAGTACTTCTGCTTGGCAGGCGAAAAAAAATTCGTTCTGGAATTCTCCCTCCCCTTCGCCCCTAAAATTTGAAAACCTTGGCTTCTTTGAGGTAGCTGAAATACGTTCAAGGTCTCGTCTACTACTGTCGTTTTCTGTAAAAGAACACAAACACTTTGCGCACCGCTAACGACAGATAATGCAACTCATCGACTCATAAAAGCACAAAAATCACGATTTTGTATCAACCTAGAGTGGTATTTAATCGAAACTGATATTGGCGGAATATGATTAAATAACAACTGGTTCAAAATTATAAAAAACATTTTCCAACTGACTACACATACATCGATTTTCTAAAGCTTCCGAGAGTATCATCTACTTCAATAAGCTTCTTGCATTATGCTTTGGTAGCAAACTTTATAGAGAAATTGAAAACTCTCATAAGAACCATATTCAACGCATGATCGCATGCCATATTTTATCCTCATATTTCATACATTAGCAAATGATAGTGTTGTGTTTTGGTGAATCACTAATTTCAGTTGAAGTTAATGAACAACGTGATGTAGGTACAAACTCTCGTGAAGTCAAATGTTTTTCTTCGACGGTTTTTCAGTTGTCTTCGACGAAGTCAAATGTCTTTAGGATATACTTCAGAACTCATTCCAGTGAGTTAAAGAAAATCAGCATGATGCTGGCATATTTAAGGGTGATAAACTGGAACCTTCTTTCATTAAAGGGCAGAATGATCTTGAATACATTGATAGACCCGCAGGGGTTGATGTGGAATCGAATGATTTATGTACCTTGGCGAATAAAGATTTGTGGTTCGAGAAACACACCGCCTATATTACACGGTATGCGCTTTATAGGGTCAATCATATGCTTCTTTCAAGTGAGACATACGTCAATAACGGGTATGACAGCCGCTATAGTCCCCATCGTTAGTCAAGTCGTCACTTTGAATATACACCAATTCGTGCAGGGAAATCACGAATTCAGTAGCGCGAAATTAACTATCAATTTCAGCGCACTTACGCAAGTCATAAATTACGACCACACTGCGATCACGCTGTTTAACGAGAGAAAGGTCGTACCAACCACCTGTTCAGTGTACGGAAATCGGTAATCCTATGTAAGCCGTTACACCCTCGAGGCAACTTGAGTGTAACAGCCGAGACTACAGGGTTACCGTCAACGCCTACAAAACAAGTGAGTATTGATGGGCAGATATTCTAAGAAAACTTTTGGCCCTCTCACTGGGGACGTTATCAAGCAAATAGAAATTCCTTTGGGATTTTACACCAAAATTGCACTATAATGTGGGCGAAAAGAAACGAACATGGCAACCACTACATATATGCGTTAAGCCATATCACTGAAATTAAGCGTAGCAAAAGAAACCTCCAGCTTATCAAACCACCGAAAACTTGACCACCTATCCCACAAAAATACGTTATTTAAATGAACCCGGAGTTGAATTTATAGGGTATTTAGCTGCAAACTTATGAAAAATTTGAATTTTTAGAGGGAATCCAGTTGAAATGCTTCGATTTAAGTGAGGTGAAGATGGTAATAAGAGCGGGAAGTCGTATGTTCGAGATCGGAGAAGGGGAACCGTACATGTTTTGATGTATTCTTAGAGATTTTTCTTTTAATTTTATTCAATTCTTTTGGAAACAAGGGTGGGGATGATTGTGGGGATGATGATCATAGATCCAAGCAGGAAACTTCGGATCCTGATCGAAGTGGTGTCAGTACAGGATGTGAAATGCGGACTCCGTACCATAAAAATTCCAGGGAATGCGGTCCAACGAATCGAACCATCTATAGAATGATAAATTTTTGCGATATTCCGTTTGAAAGCATTGCTGACGTCTCCATGCACGTTGTTTCCTTACGCAGCAATCAGTGACCAGCAGTTAATGCGTTAGGTTTCAAGTTTAAATTCAGTATTGGCCGTTTCCTGTATTGTCTCATCGATCGACGATATAGGAAAAGCTTCAGCAATAGACTATGTCTGTTTCGAATCTATTGTTTTTCATTCTTAGGTTTCAAGTTTATGATTATGGTGTCATATGTTGTTCCGGTGCTGTTTGAACGATACTCTTTCACTGTTCACCTCACAAATGTGCCGCTGTTTTGAGGTCTTTTAATGTCGTGTGCTCATACATGGGTGACGGTTTGATGGCGTTGTTTTTGGTAAATAAGGTTGTTCAAATGTGGAAACAGGGTGGGAAACTTTTCAAAACTTTACCTCGTACTTTCACTTTCCGTTTCGTTTACTTTACAAATGTTTTCCTAACATTTTCCATTTTTCACAGTTCTTTTTTTCCACTCTTCAACAGACATTTAGCAATCGTATCCCACGTATTCCCTACTTCTTCTGCAATTTCGCAGTACTTTCCAAAAATTTTCACCCATATTCCCTTTTTCGGTATTCAATAAAAATCATTTTTTGCCTCCTCATGCTGCATTTTCCTTCTTGGTAGTCTCAATTTCCCAGTAAAAAGAAATCCTTTCCATTGAAATATTCTCATTTTAACATTCGTATCATTCTCTGCATCATGTTGAATATGCAGATCCGACGTTTACTGAGTACGTCGGGGACCGTGCATTTCTTTGACTCCTTCAAGGATCCGATTTTTAAATGTGCGTTTCCATATTTTGGAAAATCCACACTCTTCCTCAAAGAATTCGAGATAGGTGGCAAATAAAAAAAGTGAACTCGATTAAGAACTTTTTTGTCCTCACCGTTTATCTCATTTTCTTAAGCCATTGTGATAACTTGAAACTTCCTTCCTTTCTTAGAGAACCTAATTCCACAGGAGGAACTTATGAGAAGGGAAGGATTTGAAACAAAATATGGTGGCGGCATTGAATCTTTCTTAATATTTCTTTTTCTTTCAGGTTTTTTGCTGGACGAAGCTTCTAATCTTTGAGACTTTCTGATCATAGAAACTCGTTGCACATCGGTATGAGCATACCATGGTCAGTTAGTTCTTACTTCTAACTTTCACTGAAAGTAGATAGGCAGTGATTAGGATTCTTCTGTGATATCGAAGAGGGTCTTATCTTTTGGCCCGTGAATTATTTGTATAGCGATGTTGTACTTGACGAATCCTGCACTTATGTCTTCTATATTGGGATGCATTTCACTGTAGTTTCATTTACCTCATCATTTAAAAGTACGTAAGGGACGTCCCCAAACACTTGCTTTTTTGCACTTAATCGTCCTAGAAGGGGTATAGCTGGGGAAGGGCTAGAAGGTAACTGGAGACGACTGACACCCCGAGAAATTAAATTTTCTGAACAGAGCAAGAGGTGGGGACAGCCAGAAAAAGAAAGAGAAATATGCAGCAGAGGCAAAAAAAAAATTATTTTTTTTGCATACTTTGCACATAATTCTTTGCATCTTTGCATGTTTTCAGGTTAGAAAAATATCGTCCACAAAAGTTGCAAGATGTTGTCGGCAATAAGTCAGCCATACAACGATTAGGCATGTTCGCGAAGCAGGGCAATCTGCCCAATATTGTCATATCGGTGAGTTAATTCTGTGTTGGAATTTCTCAAGAGAAGGAACACTTGCTAGCTAATCAAACCTTTATCTGCATGAGAGGGATTCTTCCGTATACATTGTACGGAGAAAAGCCACGTACTTAAGCAGTTAATAAGGTGAAATAAGATAAATCCCTCTTGCGGAGATTTCTAAAGCAGTTAGCGGTCTCCATCTGAGTAAATTCAGGCTCAAGTGTTAGGTATTTGTGGTATGTATTTGAATAATTTCGAAACTCTCCGTGGTGTAGCCTTATTCACTTTTTTACGGTGACTGTCAGAAATGCCTTCATCCGGGTAGTTGATGCATCTCTTCGCACTTCTTCCAGTCTCTTATAGTTGATGGAGGGCAGTTAATGAATGCGGCCAATTTCAGGTAGACTTTACCTATTTCTGAAGTGAAATATTGGTCGTTCACCTCGTTGCATGTTGCTACTATCACGTTCTGAAGAGAATCATGAAAAGCAGATTGGGGTAAATTTCAAAATTTTGATGAAAACAATGGATAACGATGCTTGTTTTTTCCAGTCTCTAAAAGAAATATTGTAAAAAATTCGTCTGAAATTATCTTCAAAAAAAGGTTTTCTTATATTGTTTCATAAATGAAGCACCAATTAAAGGGCAAACGCATCTAAATCGATGTTGACAGTACGATGGTTATTTCTGCGAATTCACAAATGAACACTTTGAAAATATTCACTATGAAATTCAGTTATAGAGAAGTGAGTGAAGTTCTGCTTTGCAGGGTCCACCAGGGTGCGGCAAAACAACAAGCATATGGGCATTGGCAAGGGAGTTGCTTGGTACACAGATTCGAGAGGCTTGTCTTGAACTTAACGCATCCGATGATAGGTTCCCATTTCTTTTTTTCAGCAGTACTTGCTTGACTTTATTAAGATATAGATTATCTTTTATTTGCATATATCGGAATACTTTCATTTCCTATTTGGTGGAATTTTCAATTGTTTGCGTTGATCTAAATAATGAATTTGCAATGTTATTGGATGACGGTTAACGAAAAGCTTTTCTGATGTGCAACGTTGATGAATAGAATTGTCGTAAGAAATTGCACTGTTTATATAAGAAATGAAAGTATTCTAGGAAAATAGAGGGACTTCAAATGTATTTCATTTTTGAAATTTTTATAAATATTGGCATCCCTCTTTGTGATTAACATATTGCTTTTTGCCGACCACTATCGCCTATATAAACATCGTCACTTATCAAAGTTTTCAATATTATTTCGAAGCATGGAATATGAAAGATGTTTTTTGTCATCTGATTGAAAACTGGCCCAATGAAAACTTGATTTCGGGCAAGGTTTTTACGTGATAGTCAGGTCTAATATAAAAGTTTTTCTATTAAAATTCCTTGTAATTAGGGTAAAAAAACATTGTTACTGCACTTTTGAAAGCAAACACAGGAAGCTGCGAAACAGCATTCCGATGCGTTACCGCTAGTGCTTGTAGTTTTATCTCATTTCCTGATCTGAATGAGAGGTATGCCAGATACATGTCTAAAACTGTCCATATCAACTATTTTCCAGGCTCGGAATAATGTCGCGTACAAATTGCTTTCGTTCGTTGATTATGTAGGATGTGGCAGTTTGGTGTCCATATGTAGAAATGCTAACCTGAGTTTCAGGGGTATCGATGTTGTTCGGAACAAGATCAAGAACTTTGCACAGACGAAAGTTTCACTGCCGGAAGGTCGCCATAAAATTATTATTCTCGACGAGGCGGACTCAATGACCGAAGGTGCACAGCAAGCACTTCGCCGAACGATGGAGATCTACAGCAAGACAACTCGTTTCGCCCTTGCCTGTAACCAGTCGGACAAAATCATCGGTCAGTCATCTTATCCAAGCGCAGAATATTGTTTTCGATTCCCTTTAGGTGGAGGATACACAATCACCAGCGACTTATATACTTCACTATCGACCGCAGATTATAAGTTCAGTACTGTTGTCAAACAACCGTTTGGCGGGCATCAACTCTGAAATGTCATAAGAGTTCAATTTTTGAAAGAATTCTGGACATCCATTTTTATTGGTTGTCTATAATGAGAACAGTCACAGCGTAACGTGCAGACTGCTAGACCATAGGTTGCTTACTTATGCTATATCAGCTGACAAAATCCCTTTCATATCGCCTGCCTAGCATTGTTCTCGATTTGTTTCTATGCATTTTTGGAAATTATGCCAAGGATAGGATATATAACGATGCAATCGTCTCGTTATAAATATATACATATTGTTTTTTTTTGTTTTTTTGCAATATGGTGACCTGAACTCAGAATCATGAAATCCGTAATGAGCAAACTTGATGGGCATGATTGGTACTGTAGGATGATTATTCGAAGCTGAATTTCGTTCGGATTGTTTCTTCCATCCGTGGTTTCTCTTGCCTACAAATGCAGCGAAATTTATAGCTTTAATTTTTTAAATTTTTTTGATATTGTTGTAAATTTCTATTAGCAGCGCATATTTTAACGCCATATTTTCCACGAAAGTTATATGTAGGTATCAGTTTGTCAAGTAGTTTCAGCTATAAAGCCATTGAAGCTAGAATTACGAAAGTCGAGAGGTACAATTTTCAGCTGTTATGGTCCTCTTTACCATCTATCAAATCGGTCAACCCATTTCTATAAAACTATCTGCTATAGGCGTTTAAATGAAATTTTTGTTGCGGTTTCTTGGACGCCATTTTACCTGATAAGGCTACATTTGGCAATCAGTTGAAGCAAAAAGTCAAATCTGTTATGGAAAAGTTTCACGAGTGGTCACCTCGATTGCAGTATGGAAGCATCATTGCTTATGTTTTTATCATTTTTAATGGTTTTCGGCGATTTTATAATTTTTAACGTTCTAGTATTGCTTAGTTCACTGAGTTGGATGCAGAAGTGCGTATCGCATCCTTTTGTTCCGATATTCATAAAACAGGCCTCTTTGATAAATCAAACCGGAAATAATAAAGCTGCCGAAAAAATATACAAAGCATAGCTATTGATGTTTTAATATGCGCAGCTAGATATACAAAGCACAGCTAGAAGTTGCTTGAGACCTATTGGATCAATAAACTGTAGTAGCTGAATTGCAAAAGGCACATATTGGCGCGCTTTCCCACTTGCTGACTGTCAGTGGCAACGTTTTTTGCAGAGCCAATCCAGTCTCGTTGTGCGATATTGCGTTTTTCAAAATTAAAAGACGAGGAAATAGCGACACGCCTTCTACAGGTGTGTGCTTATGAGCAGGTCGTCTATGATGAATCAGGAATTGATGCACTTATATTTACGGCGCAAGGAGATATGCGGCAAGTAAGACATAATTTCTTTTCATCGTTATGACAAGATATTCGATTATAGGTTTAGTAGGTGGAGGCAAGGGGGTGCTGAAAAGCCGAGACGGGAGGGGAACGCCCCTTGATATATAACCTAAGATACACAATAAAGAAAAGATAAATGCGTACTGCATATCGATCTGAGATAACAAAAATTTTTCTCGAAAACATGCTGTAGGCAGGGGAGCCTTACAAGTGGGGTATTATTGCACATCTTGAATTTCTGTTAGACTGCTTTTGACAGTTTACCATTTCCGAATTTGATTTCTTAGAAGGATCGCCGATTTAAACTTTGGTCTTCCAACCAAGAACTTGGAATTTCATTTCAACGTACTGTTGAAAACAAAACGACTAACAAATTTTCTAATTGCAGTTGGAGCTTTGTGGAAAATTTCAGCCGAGACTAATGAGTAAAGTCTCTGCTAGTACTAGTGGGTATGGACGTGAGTATTTCTTCAAGAATCTTTACGTTTGAATGCTCGGACAATCTATAAGCTAAACTGGTATTAATTTAGACAAGCAACCTGAATGAGAAGATTCTTAAAATTTTGCCAAGAACGATGTATCATTCACCATTCGTTTTTATATGCTCTTGCAGGTTTCTCCGTTTTTATTCTCTTCTATTTTCATAAAGTTTATATGATAGAAAAAATCTAAAATTTTTACATTTGCATTTCAGATGCGTTCTCATTTCAATTTTAGGCACTCAATAATCTTCAGTGTACTGTGGCAGGCTTCGAACAGGTCACCGCGAATAATGTCTTCAAAGTAGTGTACACTTTTTTGTATCCGTTGATTAATTATTCTTCCGTTCTTTTCAAAATGTTTTATTGTCATGTCGCTATGAATAGTATATTTTTGTCAAGAAGTTGACGAGGTCTTTTTTATGATTAGCGAATGGGAAAGGAGAAGGAAGATGGATATCACTTGAAGTATATGGGAGCAGGAATATGCGCCTTGTGTCAGAGCACAACCCGAGCTTTTTTTACTTCGATGATCTTATGGGATTTTAGTTTAAGAGCGGTTTAGAATTTCTCTGAGGGTAGGCGTTGTTTCCAGAATTTTGAAAATGCTTTACTTTAATAGAATATTTTTAAAAAGCCCATAAAAATTGAAAAAAATGCATCGAGCTTATCTCTGGAAATCACAAATTTGTTAACTTTTTTTTGAGGTATGCGACGAACCGCATCCGGAAATGATCAAAAAGATGCTGGAATTATGCGTACGGGAGAAGATAAACGAAGCAACCGAAATAATGCAACATCTCTATAAGATGGGATACTCTCCAGAAGATATACTCTCAAATATGTTCCGAGTGTGCAAATCCGCTAATATTCCTGAGTACCTGAAGATGGAGTATATCAAAGTAAGAACACGTTTGTTTTTTCAAATACATTTCTGACGAGAAGTACTGTTATTAATGCGTGGGACAGATATTTCATGAAAAGTTCGACGAATATTGCTTGTTTTTTCATTCTAGCAATTCTTGGCGCGTGGGAATAGGGAGCATCATTTTACTGGCAGGCTTCTACCGTTGAAGCGCTAATTTAATGTAAAAAGCAGCTGTGATATGATAAGCGATAAACACGCACATATTTAAATGGTCTTAGAAAATGTATAGGACATTGATGAAGATGGAATCCGATCTCGGATGGAAGAAGACCCCATCTTGGGTCTCCACCGAGCATTCACTTCCGGCTGCCATTTCCTAATTCCCATAACAGGCTGATTATGTGGAGACGGGTGTTATAGCGTTTTTTACATGACTGTTTGGTGTGCTGGCATTGGTGATAATTGACGAACATTGCAGGAACGTCACGTTGAAGTTGACTGTTATTTTAGAGGATGAGGGATAAGAAATTATGCTGCAAAATGAGCACCTATTTAATGTTTATTGCCTACGGAAGAAGCGCTGCTGATTGCTTATGTTTCGGTGATTGCTTATCTCCATGAGCAAATTTTTATTTGAACCTCTGGCACTTATCCCTAATATGGCACTTATCCCTAATACCTTCTTGGTGATCGCTTGGGTATCGGCATATTGAGTGGGATTCTATCGCTGATTGCCTGCAATATTTATCAATAATCTCGCAGATAGCGACCTTTTACTTGCTCTGAAGCGGTCGGTGTTTTATACAAGGAGAGGTATTTAAACAAATGTGCTGCTGCAAGAAAATTTACTGGATTGTGCCTAAGACATGGATTGGACACAAACTATGATCTCTTGACTTCCAGTGCCTTTTGACACTCCGAACTTCGATCGGCGCAGATCCTAGTGCCAATTTGCATCCAGCGAGGATGTCGAAAATGCTTTTGCATGTTCTTGACATCTCGTCGTTTTTTAAATAGCATCAGCTCGGTGGTGATAGTTATTCAACATAGTGGCGAAAGCTACCCTTCAGTGCTAAATAACCATCGATCGCTGCATGGGCTTTTATGAACTGCATTCTGTAGAGTCGTTAGAATCAACGCCAATCAATTTCAGGAGATCGGCAATTGTCATGTACGCGTGGTGGAAGGCGTTGCTTCACTTCTACAACTATGTGGATTGATTGCCCGACTATGTCTCAAACAGAAAAGTTGTTGTCTCTGAGATGATTTTTCAATACCTCTTTGATTCGTTTTATAACGCGTTTGTGCTTATGCTGCCGTTGAGTTTTTGTATAAACGTTATGCGTCATGGATTTCTTGGAAAGATAGGTGCTGAAATTGGTACAAGAATTGCCTTATCTGAGCGATAACAACACCATTCATATTGCTTGCTGGGACCATATAGGCAGCAATTATTACACGGGGACGTGGTCGTCGACCTGTTAGCCGATTGCAGGTAAGATTATCGGTAAGTTGATAATACCATGTATCGATAACATCCGCATGGATATGTCGTTATTCATACTGCTCACATTCTCGTCAGCCGTGTCCGCAATACGGCTACTACCTGCAGTTTCCTACTTGCCAGTAAGGCGCAAAAGTGGGCCATACTTCACATTCCGGTTGTGGATTCGACATCCTAAACCAGAAGCGAAACGTTAACGCCAATCAAAACATTAGTTTACCCGGGACAACGATGGTGCTTATTTAACGTTGAATTATGGGGGGCCTAAATCAAGTGGATAAATGGTCGATCCTACACGAGAGCACTTCACTGACAAGGCTACGTGATCAATTTTCAACCTACATTCCTCTTTCACTGATCATGAGCTAAAATTCCGCCCTCGGAGAGCGAACACTTTGACAACGTGAAGCTGCTACATGTCGTGAGTTAAAATACACCATGCGCGTTGCTTAGCACATGCTGTTTTATGATAAGTTCATTTAAATGCCTTTATTTAGACCATTGAACGACTTGGACTGGTGGCACGGAGCCGCACTTCGTAGAGTTCTAAAAACCCACTTACAAAAGTGGTCAATGATTTGGCTATGAGACCTCACCAAAACACTGTCTACAACTTAAACGCAGGGTTTCGCGAAAGTCGGCACATGCTGGGTCCGGGGTTGATCTTAGATATTTCATTACTTATCGAATCTGGTTTCTTTAGCCTTCGCTCACTTCGCTAAAACAACTTTGAAAGTTACCTCCTGTTAACGAGTGATCTACATTGACGAGTGATCTGTTGTGATCAAATGAGTTTTGTGGTCGCAGTAATCGTGGTGATCTTCACTTGTGCAACAAGCTTGTATGCTTGTCGAAACGCATACCGGGTGGATGGGTAGACGGGGAGCTGAGGAATACGAACGTATGGATGCCTGAATGATTGAATGAATGCTGTCGCTGTTTACATTTCAATATATAGCAAAGTTATCGTCCTGTGATCGTCTGCGTCTTTGCAAGCGAAGCTCGAATCCATTAGCGATTCGCTTTGATCTGAATAGCTGCTGCCGCCGTATCCTGCATGACGATCTCAGCGAATCCATTTGCATTCGTTTTTTTTTTTTCGACTTTTGAATAGGCAGCATGCGTCACCTTCGTCGCCGCTTTTTCATTCGACTCGCTAATGCACTCGTTGCACCGAGTGCAACACTCCCGCCTGACGAAAAGGAAAGGGAAAATCGCCCCTAAAACAATTAAAACGTACAATATTACAACAAATTCGGCCGAGGGCCTTAGCATCCGAGGGTCGAGTCCGGGGCTGCAGTCGGAGTGTAGGATGTTACGCGAAGCGTTCGATCTTCAGGCTTGACTTCTCGCAAGTTGATTACGACTTGTGAAGTTTCAAGCCGCTTTCTTCGACCGCGCACTTCCACCACACAATTGCGCTGACGGCGATAACAATTATAATAACTGTTCCTCCGTAATCCATGTAAATTTATGCGTTATTTCTTCCATTTCTTTTGTAGTTCTCGTATTCCGGCCTCAATATCTGCGCCAATTTCCCAAAGGAATTCTTCGACGGTTGACATGCAGTTGCGATTTGGTTTCTTTGCACGAGCAAGCATTTCCATGTTCTCTGCGTAGTCGAGTGCTAGGTTCATCATCTATATTTGTGCATCGGGCAATTTTGCAGCTGTGAAAACGTCATCGCTTCGTAATTATCGCTGAGATTGTCCAAGGTTTCGTTTTTTGATGTTACTTTGGGAGGTGTCCAGGGGCAGGGGTGTCGCGAATCGCGAGTATATTCGTGATCGCGCATGCCGTCTCGCTGGCGCCGTTGAATAGCAAAAGACGGTTAGCCGTCTCAGCGGCGCCAGCTAAGATGGACAGCCGATGCACCTGCACCGGAAACGAAACAAAGCTCAAAGGAAACAGGGCC
Organism: Baylisascaris procyonis; assembly: GCA_037389465.1. Lineage (NCBI taxonomy): Eukaryota > Metazoa > Nematoda > Chromadorea > Rhabditida > Ascarididae > Baylisascaris > Baylisascaris procyonis. The sequence continues at coordinate 396,843 of JAZARR010000154.1, read as the reverse complement.
CAAAAAAAGAGGCGAAATAAAGGAAAGGAGGCTGAATCGAAAATGGTCAACGAAATCGAAGGCGGAGTTGAGCAAGGGGATATAAGCAGCCCAAGCTCAATTCCGTCATTCGCGCGCTAACCAAAGACCACAAAGTGGTCTTCTACAGTTAAAGGCCATCCGACTTCGCCTTCTGTGCTTCGCTTTTCACCCGACTTCGCTTCTGCGCTTCGCTCACCGCTCGCTTCGCTTCTTCGTACACGCCGTTTGTATCGCCCGTCTACTATACATATTGAGCAGCTTCCACTTCAAAGTTGGAACTACTGAACATAAGTTCTTGATACCCTTCTCAATCAAGCCAACCCATTTTTCGTTCAATACAAGGGGACCTCTGCTGATCGAGCAACCAAGTCACGGTCGAGCGGTGTTATAAACAGTATTTGGTTGTCCATGACGACAGGTAGTAGCTCGTGACATTATCTGCTAGTCGGTGATCCTCGTGGATTGTTTTTGGTTCGAATGAGTAGCAACGGGTGATTAGGAGTGAGTCACCAATGTATCGAGCTGCGGCGTCGTTTCGACCGAGCATTATACGTGCTGCGGCAGTAGGATTTTTACTCTCGTTTGTCTGAGAAGCGAGATAAAGAGATTCCGAAGTGAACACGCATCGAAAAGGTAGTGTAGCTTTGGGTTTTCCGGATCCGTCTCTGATACGTGCTCCTGGAGAAATGATCGTCCCGTCTTGTTGTTGGATTCTTCGATGAGCCGAGGACAGTCCCCCGGAACGATGATGTAACCGTTAACGGTTTGTAGGGAAGGAGAGAAATCGCAATGCAAGACGATAAAGTTTGGTGTGCGTCCTTGAACACGGAAGATGGCTTACAGCTTGCCGACGACAATTTCGTGCGGTGAGGTGTGTGTAGGGGAAGAAAGGAGGCTAGAGGAAGGCTTAGAGGGAGGGAAAGGGTTCTGTAGGGGGGAGGGAGTTCACTGGCTAACAGAAGGCAGGTGAAACAAATGATCACTATGAGCCTCCGATGTCGAGTGGCTGTTGCGCGAAGCGCAGGGCTTTGGTAAGCCTGTTGGCTCCGTTGCCTGTGGCCGCTATGGAGCGGCCGGCGAGCCTCTATTTCGCGTCCTGTTGGCACCCGCGAGAGAGCTTCTCCTTTGGAGCGATTGCTCCGGAGTGGCGGTTTTTTGGGTCCTTTGACCCACGACGATAGTTTGAGGGATAATTTATCCGTCCACTGGTCCCCCCTTTCCTCGAATCCCTTCGATGCCCGCTTATATGGATGAAGATCGTCTGGAGATAACGGTGCTTGCTCATCCGTTGGGAATCAACGGAGATGGAAGTCTTCGATAAGAAGGAAGAGTGCTTGGCGGTCAGAGGAAACGGCATCATGGGCTACATGGGCATCACGTGCAGCAGGAAGTGCATGGCTGACTCGCCTGCTGCCTAATTTCCACAACATAGCCGTTTCGTTCTTTCACGGCCTTTTTTTCTCATCTTTTCTTTTCTCCATTTTAGTTACTTCGCGACGTTCGCGACAGGGTGACCAGCAGAATGTTTATGAAGCAAATCTGTGTTCGCAGTGCCGCGAGAGTAAATGGGAAGCATTGCTCTTCATTAGGGAATGGGACGTATCTGAGGGGTGGGAAAATGAACTTTTCGAAGGGGTCCGCGGCGGTGCTTGCCAGGAGAACGAGGAGGTGAGATATAATCTTCTTCATCAGACTGGTCCGAACTGACAGTTTGGGATGCAGTTTCTTCGAATGATGGTCTGTTTCTGAGGATTATTTAGTTACAAGGGAAATAAGACAGACACTGATCGTAAAGGTGTCTGTCCGTTGGAATTATTGTGAATAGCGGCAAGCTGCTGGTTAGTGATTGCCTCCTGTGGCTGAACCGGACACACAATGAGTGTATAAACATGATTCTGCTTACGTCGGTACTTTCCCGAGACATGTCCTTGTCCGCCCAACATGGGACCAGCTTCAGACGTCAAGAAATGAAACCCGCTTCGCAGCTGTTTGGTCGAGGTCGGGTTTGCAATGTAATGAAAGTTCGATCCCACAACAAGATCTGGTTCACGATCTATCAGAGGGGTAGGAAGGATTGGACTGTCGTTGGTGAGTAGCAGGTTGCGATGTTTCTCCGTAATGTCAGCGTGAAGCAAATTTTCGGTTACTGTGGTGAGTATATGGGTGTCGATAGCGTATGTTGCGCCAGTTGGTAGGAGGACACCGAGCTGAACTCGATCACTCGAGCGGGTCGTTCCTTTGAAGCCTGCAATTCCTTTGAAGGTAATCTATTGCGTTCAATAGAGGAAAGGCGCAGTTCTGGCGAACTCTTTCGGTGAGATATGAGCTCCGAGCTCCACTATCAAAGAATGTGGTCACCTGCATTATGCAAGATGGATCTTGTGAATTGAAGACGGTAGGTTTGCAGCACGGCGAGATTGCGACCGTTCATCAGAAAAGTGACTAACGGGTTTGATGGAGGTTTGCGTTGGAACTGCGGCGGCGACCATCGAACTGTTTTCCTGAGAGGGGGCTTCAGCCGATGCGATTGTGGCTATCGTGGTTGTGCGTAAGCTAGGCGCGGCCGGTTGCGAGCAGAGAATTGAATCATGAGGCCCAGTGCAGCGTGGGCATGGTTTACGAGTACAGACAGAAGCAAGGTGACGAGAACGAAGGCACTCGCCACAAACTGAGTTCGGTAACACGTCGTCGTCTTTGTTCAAGGGTGGTGCATGTGGGGCAGTAATTGGAGCGATGTCGCCCTTTGCAGAAGGCACAGTGAATAAATGAAGGTCTTTGCTGTAAGCCGAGTGGTCTTGGGGCCGAGATGCGGCTTTGCGGGTGGAACTGCAGGCGAAGGGTTTCTTGATATCATCTTGGATGGCCTTCGTAGCGAGCAGAGGGTGGTGGGACCGATACTGTTGCTGGCGTAGAGAGCAGTGGTCGTGGGGAGGAGGGGTTTGATCGGGTTGAAATACGATGAGGAAGAACGATGCCCGTCTGAGGCACGAATATCCTGGGTAGTTTGGAAACAAGCGGATGCGTCTTTTTTCATATGTGCAATATCTCTGAGAGCGGTGCAAATCTATTTCGTCCAAATCGACTATGTCGCTTTTCTTGGGCGAGCAGGAACCGAATGTTAGAGGGGAGTTTGGATGTGATTAGATCATAAATAAATGGAGTTTCGACGGCCTCTTGTGCAGCGGCTAGTTGGCGAAGTATGCGTTCGCAGTTGGTTACAAATGCTTTCAGATCTTGCCAGTGGTCGGTGGTTCTCAGGGTGCATAGTTGATTTCTTAGTTGCGTCTTCATTTCTTCTTCATCGCCATATGAATCTCGAAGGGCTTGTTTAATCAGTGGATAATTTTGAGGGACAAGAGAGTAGCCTTCGATAACTTCTGTTGTTGGGCCTCGAAGGGCATTTGCTGATATGGATAGTTCGAGATGTCGGGAAGGGTAGTGTCGCGACTACTCGAGAATATAATTGGAGTTTTTGAAAATCGAATAGTAGATTTAGAATTTATTGAGGCAAACATTGAAAAGGCAGTAGGAATGCGCGTGTGAACCAGAATTTCCAGTGACTAAGGCATGCGAAAAACAGAGGGCAAAAACGCGTCGGCTGAGGAGCTTCTACGAAGGAGAAAACACCTGAAACATAGCGGCGCTCTTGAATGGATACTTTCACTCAAAACGGATTCATCATGAAGAAATGATATTAGCCAAAGTGCAGCCTCCAGATCCCTATAAAAGTGGAGTGCAATAGGTTTAGAAAGAGCCGTTCCTTCGAGTCGTGCGACAGCCGTAAGTGCTTGCTTCCGGCGTGAATTTTTTATATCACTGTGAATTGGCCTTTTATTTGTGTGTTTGTTTGTGTTTTATTTTTGTTCATGTTCCTGGCTGGTTATTACTGTAATGGAAGGCCGAGTTTTGTATTACATCGTTTAGGGTGGGAAAAGTGATCAACAGTGCCCTGATCGCTGTTCTGATCCTTTAGGAGGGTGCAAATCGCATTTTTATTTCTGCAACGTTAATTAAGACTACAGCCTTTCCTAGCTACAGTGATTCAGGAAATTAGGAGGCAGTTGAGAGTTTGGTAGAACGTTTCGATTTCTCAGACGAACTGTAAGGACTTTTGGTAGGTGGCAGATTGTCGTGATGAGGACTTTCAGTTATTAGAAGTTGAGCTATTTGTCGCGTTGTGAACTGCAAAAGAGCGTGCATGCTTGTAGTAACGGTGTTGATGTGCTATTCTGTCTTGCTGGAATGTTGTCATGTTTTGTTCTTTTGTGCGGGTCAATTGCGACTATGTTGTTCGTTGTGGATAAGGACGAACATTCGAAAGAAGCGAGAAGGAAGCAGTTGTTCGAGTGAACTGAAACAGTGGAAGAAATTCGTCAACTCGATGGAGGTGCGACGATCAAGCAGTGAACAGGCCAGTTGAGTTTTATGACCTTCAGATTATATTGGCTGCCGGGTAAGGAAAAAGCCCCCGACAATCAATACAGGTAGTATGGTCCACAAGAGCTTCAAATAATGGCCAAAACTCAGGAAATTCTGTGGCACCACCTTGAAATTTTGGCAACTGCACTGAGCGATCAAGTGATACCCTGAACTAATAGGCGGTTGCATATTAGCGGTAGATTCGTCAAGGCGTGATAAAAGAACCTCAAGATCTCGGTGAAATCTTAATTGCGTGAGCATTTGATACATATGATATACAACTTCAGCCGTTTGCAGCAGTCCTTGTGGGTTAGTAGCCATCGCAGCATACTGAGCTGAGTCTTCAGGGGTAACTGACTTTCCCTCAGCTGTGATGAATGTTTCCCATTCCGTAAGTGTTTGGGTGAGAGATCGTTCTTTAGTTTCAAGCAACTGAATATGACATCCAAGCTTTCCAAGCTGAATACGCACTTCTCGGATGACTTCAGCGGATGGCTGAGCGAAATTGGGACGAATTGGAGTAAGGCATTGCCATCATCCAAAAGTGGTTGAATCGAAGAGGTCAGATCTGCTGCTGTTGCAGTGAAAAATGAACCTCGCGTAGAAGGACTTACAGGGGTTTCGGGCATCTCGAACTTATCAGTTCCTCGCAGCAAATACTTTTGGGGCAGCGTTTCGATTCAGACGAGCAGTGAATGGACCTGCGACTGCTTCGTGGGGACTGAGTTCAGAGAGGTCGACGCACCATGTCGAAACGCATACCGGGTGGACGGGTAGACGGGGAGCTGAGGAATACGAACGTATGGATGCCTGAATGGTTGAATGAATGCTGTCGCTGTTTACATTTCAATATATAGCAAAGTTATCGTCCTGTGATCGTCTGCGTCTTTGCAAGCGAAGCTCGAATCCATTAGCGATTCGCTTTGATCTGAATAGCTGCTGCCGCCGTATCCTGCATGACGATCTCAGCGAATCCATTTGCATTCGTTTTTTTTTTTTCGATTTTTGAATAGGCAGCATGCGTCACCTTCGTCGCAGCTTTTTCATTCGACTCGCTAATGCACTCGTTGCACCAAGTGCAACAATGCTCACATTTACTTGTTCTTGATATGATATCTCCACCCGTGAGGATTATAATCTACCCATGCTTTCGCGGCCGCAGCCGAAGATATAAATAGGCTGACGCCTTGGTTGCTAGTCAGCATGCGTGTTTCACTACTCATCATCGTGTAACTCCGCTACTCGTAGTAAACGAGTTATATTTGCTCCGCCGGTACGCCTTCACACACCAGACAAGGTCGCACCTCCGATTTGATTTCTCCACAATACTGCACTCATACAGGGACAACTTTCGACTCATCACAACGAAACCCCCCCCCCCTCACCCTTCCTAGCAATCAATTCTTTAAGCAGCAATAGCAGAGATGTGGAGGACATCTGATGGGGGAGATTACAATAATCTTTACTGAGGTTAGGTGAAGTGTAGGAAGCATATGCCTTCTTGCCTCGAAAAAGATTGCTTTCTTACCCCTCTGGAAATCAACGCCTCCTCATTCGCTTCAAAAACTGGCAAAAATGTACACTCATTTGTTCGATATGAAAAAACCACAAACTCTTCCCAAATTAGAGTTTGGCTCGGTAAAACGTGATGAAAGCTTATGTTCGCGTTCCGCTCCATGCTTTTTGTGTTCACTAGAAAATATATGAGAGATCACTGGTTGCACGGAGGTCTTGAAAGAAAGTATCAAATTTGAAAGGTACTTCACAGTGCTCAGTGACTAAATTACTTTCCATCCGGTTCCGTGCACAAATACACCAATAGTTTATAACAAAATAGCATCAAGAACAGGTTATGGACCGGGCGAGCACGCAAAAAAAATTCGAGGCTATGTGCATAACGCTAGAAAGAGGAGTATCGGAAAAACCATCAAAGGCAGTGAGTTAGTGTAATATTATACCACCGCAGAATGAAATTCTTCGTCGAGCGTTTCATCTAGACATTCTTCCTGCCTTTCCATCCGCAACAAATTGCCCGCTACAATGCCTGTGAAGAGAATCGCACCGAGCCACTGAAACCGAGTGACATCGGGACTTTGTGCGTATGATATAAAGCAGTCCGTTCAGCGTTCGTTTTAATGAATGGGTCAGTTGAAGAAGAAAGAGAAAAGATCTGAACGTTCCCCTCCCCCCGCCTCATCTTCCCTTCTTTCTCTTCTGCTAGCCAACACAGCTTTAAAATCTGCCGTTACTTTTTCATGGAAGAAAAATATCAGGTATAAAAAATTTTTCTCGCCAAGAAACAAGGAAATTACAGAACTTTTCATGCACATTACAACGACCTCTGCGATAATGTTTGCCGCAGAAAAAATTTCATTCAGAGTTCCGAAATCCAACACCAAGCTGCGATCTTTATTTTGTTCCTAGGATGGTGAGGATATTGACTGATAGCCAGCCAGACACCACTGAGCATCAATACATACCCCTTCCCCTCCAAATATCACAAAACAACGAGATGGCACTGGATGGGAAAGCAATTTTATCTGACTGACGTCATCGGAAAGGGGACTTTACGATATCAAACCACTTACATTACTCTTTGTATACGTTGCAAACTTCATAACTAACAACTAAAGACAAAGAGGAGCACCATTCTTTAAAAAAAAAAGAGAAAATGCAAACCTGATTAGACTTGAATTTCGCCCAGCAATCATCTGGCTCATCAATTTTCAATGTGCCGATCTGCCATGATAGTTGAGCAGCTGTTGCGCCTAGCATGCAGTAATAGGGCCATGTCTGACCAACCACTGCACCGGTTACAGTAAGTCCTGAGATCATTACCGCAGCAAATCCAGTTAACCAATATTTCGTATCATCACCGAATAAAAGCGCTGTCGATTTCACACCAGCCACTATATCATCAGCTTTATCCTGAAATAAATAAGCGTCTCCGTATCGTTACTTCACAACAATACCATTTAAAAAGTTCCATCGTGCGTGGGCTAAACCACAAAGTAGCATAAATAATACCCTTAATAAGAGGGCCATCGCTTCGAAGTAGAAAACTTCTAAAATCGAAATCAGTAGAATTTCTGGTGAACTATCGACGTAGTTTGAATAAACGTCAACAGCGCACATATGTCGATTCATGATTTTCCTTCCTATGCCACTTCGTAAATTTGTATTTGTGAAGTAAACTGCAGCACGGCAATGCTTAAACGTGCATGTGTGTACCCAGATCTATCTGCCCGATGGTTTCTGCTTCAGGATTATAACCAATGAAGTTAGAATGAGAAAATTTGGTGGGCATTACCTACACAATCACATCACTCATTTCCCATGCTAATTAAAGTGACTGGTTCAATGAAAAAAAGAGAAAAATACCTCTGGCAAGTTTTTCTACTCGTTTTTGTTCGGATGATTGAAAGCTGCATATAGCGATTTATTCAGCGGCAGAAAAACTAATATCTACTTAATTCAGTCAGCTCCCTTCATCATCTTAAGTCTGCAGTTACAAAATGACGCAGCAGTCGATAACCCTATGAGATTGCTGTCAGAATTGTAATGCTTCTGCACTCATTTTAGCGCATTACTCATTCATTTCAATTTGCAACACTGTTTCTTCCACCCACGCACGATGGGATCACAAAATTTGATCTCTTCGGATGATAAATTATAACTGCAAATCAAATAAAAGAAGGAAAATATCTATGTGTGAAGTTGGTGAGTTAGAAAAATGAGCAAAACAAAAGAAACGAAAAATAAAAGCATTAACTTCAAACAGAAGTGCACAGCAAACGAGTGAGGGTACATTCGGCGGTGATTTAAAACTCACTTGGTGAACTGCTTTCGATCTCATATGGAATGAACGATTAGACATCACGCCCCTCATATCTAAGCAACAATTTTGCTCCCGGTAGATTGGTAAAAGAAAGTAATTTAAAAAAGGAATTAACTTAGCCAGCCCAAAATTTCCTCATTTAACATTGGTTGATCACCACAACTAATGATTGAATAAATGCTCGAATATCAGTTATAACGGAAATAAAGGGAGTAATAAGAGAAACAGATAAAAGAAATTATAATGAACAAAAACCGAAACGAAACATTAAAAACAAAAATAAGTAGGTCATAGTTCCCGGTATCTTATGTAAATAATATGCATCCTTGGGTCGTAACGGGAGATAACTCTCATCAAAGGAAGCAATGAACAGATGCCTAAACAGACTCTACAAACCACTTAGAAAGCAGATACTACCCTGACAAATCAAAGAGTACAACTGGCATAAACACAGAGCTTAGGTTCAGAATTCTGCTCCCACTGAACTATACATGATCGCCTCAAAAAGTTTATAAGGTGAAGTTGCGCCGGAAGACTGAAATATACGAGCAGATTCGAGAATCGTTGAAAGCACCCTGCTTCAAGAAGTCTCCAAAATCTGGCAATCCTCTCGGTGAAAAGTTTCAGCTCCAACGACGACACTCTACAGCTTTGCGGCCGACAAGAATGCTCTAATCTTAGAGTTCCCTGAAGGTCGACAATAGATCCAATCTTTGAAGGCCTCTGGCTCTATCATCTCTTCTCCTCGACATTTAATTTATGACAAGAAGTACTGCTTAGCTTGACAGTTTTTACGAATATATGTGTGCGTTCTTAATTTTACAATTTCGGTATGGACAGTGAAAAGTATCGTTCTTGGATACAAGTGACTGCAATTTATTATTACTTTTAATTTTTTGCCCTTCTTAATTATGTAGTATATATTATGGAAGAATTTTTGTTCTTTCTTCCTCTAATAAAGCTCGTAAGTGATATCTATTAGCAGTATTTAGCATAACAAAGTTGTTATAAAATATTTGATTTATCATTGTCGAAATATTGACAAATAAGATGTATCAATGTTATTATCTAATATTTAAAGAATGCTATCACTGATAAATGTCACAACTCGTGTGCGACAACAATCAGCAGCAAATATATATATATACATATATATATATATATATATATATATATATATATATATATATATATATATATATATATATATATATATATATATATATATATATATATATATATATATATATATATATATATATATGCACACATCTATATACCTATGTTTAATATGTATCCATAAATATATATAGGGTGCGTGTACGTGCATATATTTGCGTATACAAATACAAATGTATATGCGTATGTACACAAATGTGTCTATATATGCATATACACACATATTTAAAAACATGTGTATATGTACAGTCGTGTACACATAATGCAATGTCGAGCTACAAATATATCACTGTAGCGGGAAACCGGGAACCCGTCAAAACTGAAAGCGACAAAATGAATGGCCGCTTAACTTGCAGGCTACTAGATATATTTCTGAATATCTGTCAAGCAATCAGGGTGCAGTCTTCCTGAAAATGCAATTGAGGACAGAAAGGCATATAAAAACAACCCGGCAAATTGGATGCTAGTTCGGTATTTAAATAATTGGCCGACAAACCTACCAATAAACGCAATGAAGTTATCAAACAGCAGATTTCAGCATGCAAATGGTGCAGTAATATATTACTGCCATTAACATAACTTTTCAACATGCACTATTATTTCTACATGCATTTCAAGCGACCTTCGAGTGCGCACTAACGTTTCAATAATTATTTCAAACGTTGTTACAGCTTTTATAGACGTCGAGCGTCCAATCGAAATAAATCACTTCAACATTTTCAAGCTTCGACGATAGCGTCCAATCATTCGCTAATTCCCTACGATATCCTAACTCTCGAGGTCTTTCCGATTTATCTCGTCATCCGAGATTCCCGATCCCCACATTTCTCTCAAATATAGCTCTAAAATATAATCATATAAGCTGAGAGCCAAAAGCCACTACTACGTACTGATCAGCCTTGAATAGCGTTAAAAGCTGAAATTTGCAGCGGCTTCATATTTAGAAAGCCTGTGAGCTCATCATGATTTCTGCTTTTGTACGAACGTTCAAGACGTTCTCACTGCAGATTCTCCTCCTCGCCTACCTTTGTGAACATCCCACTTACTTTCACCTAAGCGTCTATAAAACATTTCCAAAATTATCGTAAACTAGTAAACTGCAGTGCTAAGTGGATAGTATCCCATTCAGTAGCACATTACTTCTGCCTATGAGACAAATAACTCGCAACACAGTCGCTTGCAAGTGGAACAAAACGGTGTGTGCAGAGTGCAAAATTATGGTAGAGCTATGGTGTGAAATCAGGTGTAATATGGTCTATGAAACAAAAACATACGGTGAGGTACGTGGTTTCATTCGATGCAAATCACCGGCTTTCACCTTTGCGTTGTGAAAGACCGGATCAGTGGGGTGCACTAAACCATAGCCGTTCACGTCAACACCTTACCTTGTACTGTAATATATGTCCGACCTTACCAACAGCCGTTTTGGTCGTACCCAGTAAAGCAGACATATCTGCACACGAATGAAGATAACAAAAGGCGGGTGAACACCACCTAAGTAAATGGAAAATGAAAAGCATAATTAAATTCGAAAACAACAACCCAATTTAGGAAGTTCAAAAATTGTGTCATTTAAGCGAAAAGAAAAAAACTACACGGGGCGAGTTGTAGGTGGAAGACGTGAACGTGTGGGGCTAGATATATGCTTGAGGGTGGTGGAGGAAAGACCTGATGAGCATAAGCTGTATCGTAGATGAGTGTCCACGCAATCGCGGACGCGTAGAGAGGAACAACGACGCCCATGTGGATATGATTTTGCACGGCCGCCCAGCCAAGCACCGTACCCCAGTTGAACGCCAACCCTGCACACAACCACAAAACGTTTCTCCACATCACATTTCACAATCATCACAATGCATTAGCCACATTCATCAATGATCACAGGGAATTTTCTCGGCGCCTCTATATAAGAAAACATCGCAACTCAACCACATTAACTGGCAAGTCATAATTTTGTGGATAGACAAATTGCCTAAGGCAGAAAACAGGATATTTTTTTTACAATTAATAACTTTCACTATAATTGCAGCTTGGCAATCGATAAGTCCTCCGTTGTGCAGTGCATCACATGTAATACAACTATATTCTACATTTTTGCTATGCTTTATCCCATCCAATGATAATGACATGGAGTAGAATTCAAATTTCGCTTATCGATTACTGTCTTTGGCCATTTTGCGACTTTCCAGCGCTAACACCGCCCATAGCATAGTACCTCAGTAACGAAATGCTGATTACATTTCAATCCTAGATGTCCCGTCAACGGGTCAACAGCACAAATATAAGTACAATACATTAGTACTGTGTTTATATTTGTGCAGCACTTAGCGTACAGAAGCGTGATATGAAAGAATTTCGCCCACTTATTTCATACCTTCAGATTTGCATATTTCATGAGCAGTAAATCAACACATTATTCTTAATATCGATCAACAACGCCATATTAAAGTGAAAGAGTATTAATGACTTCATAAAATCTAAAAGAAAAATATTGCAATGAAAAGAGAAATCCGCTAGAATGGACGAAAATTCGACAATCCGGTAATGATTTAAATCGTTGGCACAAATAAGTGCCCATCTGCTCAGCTACCTATACTCGATGCCGAATATTTAAATCGATCTCAACAACAACAACAAAAAAAAAAAATCGCTACAGCAATCAAAGAGTATGATGCTGAATTCGAGGCAAAGATGAGCCAATACCTTCCAATACCTGTACTCGGTTTGCGATTGAGGTGAAAAAATTTTTTTGTCGGTCGAGTTTTCCCCATAATTTTATGTTCTCCTTTTCATTATGTTAGATCTTATCTCGCTGACTGGCTGCAAACTGCAACTAGCATTCCCGAATGCAAGAAGATCAGATGGGTCCACCCCATTCACGAATAGATTTTTCGCTTGTGCTGCAAGCATGAGATTGCAACTGCCATACTTCATACCGATTCATAAATATACTTACAGAGTCAACTTCATTTAACAACCACTGCCAAATAAACTGTTGGATGGATTGCCGAGAACACAAACTCAAGGGTTTTCCTTGTCGGCACCACTTTAGAAAAAACCAAAAGTGGGAACAGATGCCATTACGAGCTAAAAATTTTTTTAATAATGATTTGAGGGAATGCCCATTACAGAAATCTAACGGAAACGCCTCCTTCCTTAAAGATTTGATGTTAATAGCGAATTAAGGAAAGGAATGACGGCGAAGAGCATTTCCAAAAGTCATATATCAACCTTTTGTGAGGAAAATAAAAAAATAGTGTAGTTCTGAAGACATACTGCGAGAAACAGCACCTGAAAAGAAAGCATTACCAAGCAGCCAGAGAGGAGCACAGTCGAAATTCATGCCAATTACAAATAAGATGCAAAAAATCGACAATGCAATGTATCGCGAACAACATCAAAACTCACATGCAGTACGATCATCGACACCACCGCCTAGCATCTAATGATGTGATATTCGATCAGAAATGTATTTGGAAAGACAAAGCGACAGGAACAAGTAGGAAGAAAGATAAGGAAAAGAGAGAAAATTGGGAGATTGTCAAGTAAGATCACAACGAGCGATCTTCAAGCAAGTGCACCTTCCCAGGTGAAATAATGAAATTTCTTATCTCATAAAATGCTCTCTCATTTCCCCAGTCAAGTCTTCTGCATAGCGTCTCATTGTCCAGCGTAAACTACGTCATGATCTCTTTAATTTATCCTAGACATTTCCCACAGCTCTGCTTCTTCTCACCTACCACGCCTACTCTCATAATGAGTCACCTACCACTCTTATACCCTTGGTCCACTCTTTAAGTCTATTCTTAAATTTTTTTCGAATTTATAATGCGCAATTGCTGAAATTGTAGACTAAATGAAAGAACTCTTATCATTCATGTAAATGAACATTCTGATAAAATAACCAAGAAGTTGCCTCCTGGATAATCTGGAATGATTAGATCACGGGACATTGCCCAGGACAACTCCAGAAACAAATTTGTCCAGCTTCTCGTTTTGTCGTGCTGATCCTCAGTTTTACATCTTCGCGTTTATTCCTACGATTTATAGCAAGAGAAGAGGTCAAATACCGTGGGAACAACGGAGTGTGTGGTTCAATGGTAAGCAAAAAGAAGTGCCGCATTCACAGTATAAGAACGTGCATATAAATCCTACTCTTTGATCACAATCGGCTTCGACGGACATAAATTCTCACTTCTATATAAAATAATGACGATATTAAAGATCGAAGATTTCTAGGCTTTTTTGACAAAAATGCACCATTGAGCTTACATGCCTTATGGCAGCCTCAACTTGCTGCGCACATGAAGTGTTACAGAGATGATTTTAGTAAAGATGATCTACATTAGCCGATCTCTCAAGATTTTTTGTTTAAAATCACCTATTTCCAGCATGCGATAACAGTTGCAGATGATCGGAAATTTGCAATTCAAATTTCTATCCTAAAACTTATCGGTGAGAATGGAAATGAGAATTCTTCGCTTACAAAATCAACTGCTTCCTAAGAAGATGCTGTATTCAGCATTGTATCACCACTTTCACGCAACAAGGCTAATAATCACTTAGACAGGCAGAAATATAAAAGGCGTCTATTGTTCCAATTCCTGCAATATACTTTTCCCTTTGTTTTAACCATTTTCCCACTACGCAATGCTTTCGAACCTACATTACTAGAAACATTACCATTCAGTAGTGCGCTAGCGCTTCCCGTCTCTATGCTTGCCTTCCTTTATATGAAATAATATATGTGTGTATTCTTAATATTGTTAGAGCCTTTGGAAACTATATATAATTTGCGGTATTTTGTAAAAACAGGGACCAAGATTCGTTTTGGGAAAATTCTTGCTACATAATTATAGTCCCCGGTACTTTTCCAACTGGATAATTCAACAGCGCCCTTGATCACAACTTCCTCATACACAAAAAGCAAAAAAAAAAAAATCAAAAGCTTCGATACTTATAACTTGAGAAGAGGATAATAAAACGAAGTTAAGGAAATTGAACTGTAAATACGCTTCAGAGATAAGATCTGACTCTTACTTATTCGTTCATCGTTATCAGCGATTCTAATTCAGATTAGATGACTTTTCTTCGGCACCATAAAGGAGAATATCAAACGATATACTCAAATTTTTTCCCACAGAATATTTAAACTGGTGCATCACACAGATAGTCAAATGGAACACAAACGCTGTTACAGCAGCAAAAGAGAACATCTCTGAGAATTAAGCAAAGAAATATCAATGTGCTCAGCGTGTTAAGTTGATATTCTTCACATAAAAAGATGAAGCATTCAAAATGATCCCCATCAGCCCCTATTAGTATTCAAAGAATTTAACAACTCAGTATCCCCTACTAATTATGAAATACTCACACTACGAGAAGTTTTCGACTTCTCTTTTTACCTCAAAGATAAAAACTATCAACAACTGCTTCAGATCCTCCAGTCCGATAAATACACAACTGGCCAACATCTTTTAAAGGTCGCATGCAATTAAAGGAGTCGCATTAGTGCATGTGCACGAAAGATGCCTAAGCATACACCTGGGCCCAAGCGCACTTTCGTCCATATACCGCGTGCTCACGCGAGTGCGATGGTTCCTGCAGATGTTTGACTGCTGCTGGTTCCAATGTCGAGGGTATATATAGTCCTAACCAAATCGGGAAAGGGTTCAAGGGCACAGTCGTGGGCGGAAGTACGCCGCCACAGGAATCTCGATGATCCCTCGAATGAGTCAGGATCCTCACGAGCAATGCAGAGTCGACCATATCGGCGCCAGCAGACGTTTCTTTGCCGTCGCGAAAGCGGAAGCAGTTTCATTATCACAGGAGAATCCTTATGATAAAAGTGATGGGGGTCACAACTTATTATGCACCACCTCAAATCATCGTGCGGCCATACTATGTCATGCAGATGACATGCGAATAACAAATATGCCGAGGTGTCATATGCTAAACACTAACCAAAGACGATCTCAAAGATTATAATATAAGGCTAATGGAGTGATACCTGATGGCTGTAAATTGTATCGTAAATAACTGTGTGAAAGACGTTGGCAGTAAACAGTGGAATCACAGTACTAAGAGCATTGGGCGCGAGATGCGACCACGCAATCAATACACCCCAATTGAGGGTGGCGCCTGAAAGAACATAATACAGCAAGGCCGCACAAAAGCATTCGGTTATGTTAACCTTATATGATGGCCGATCCAAAATGGAAAAGGGAATGAAATTAGTCAACTTTAGTAGACTGTTTTAGTACCCTTTTCGCATCCACAAATCAGATGAGCATGGATAGAGGGGGATGACGGCTCGAATCTTTGGTAGCTTTTTTATTCGATACTTCAGGTCAGACTACCGATGAACAATAGAATAGCGGTAACGAAGGGACGCGAGATCAGCTCTTTCTCCCTATCCGTTTTTTAGACAATACAACGGCGCCATTACTCGATATCATTACCTTCAAGCTCGTCTCACACAAAAGTGAAGTTAATTCAAAGGACCTCAATTTGCAGTTTGCTATGCATTTCATACAACGGTTCATCTGTGCAAACTTAAACGCAGTAAAGTATAATCAACTACCGTTCCTGTCTTCAAATGTACGCCAAGATAGAGCTGAAAGATGACAAAGGAGTGAATGAGTGGGACTAGTAGTGGGTGCAGTTAATTTAAGTCTTCGGCTTTTTCCTTGCCTACGATATCGATGGAATTCCGTCCTCTCTTCCTCTCACTTCTCTTAGAAAGTTCCCAGGTTGGACCTTCTTCCAACCAAAAACCTTTTCCTTACATTGATGCTAAAGCTAAGAGAAGTTAAAGACAGAGGCTGTATGAAACCTTCTCTTTTATAGCCCCATTTTAGATAAAAACCAATTCTTTTGCAACCCCTCTTTCAAATTAAAAACAGCGCATTATAAACACGAATTTGAAAGAACTAACCTATGCACAGTCAGAGATATTAGAACGTGAAGAAAGTTGTGATGAATCGTGAAGAAAGTTAGAATAGCATCACCTCACTCTACAGAATGGTTTCAAATGTGACTAAGCGAAGCCAAAAACCAATAACTATTCCTTTCGCATGCGTCCGTCACTACCATCTGTTTTTCTTATACCACAGAACGGTAAATCATATTCCATTAGACGTTGAGATAGATAGCACAGAATGTCGCAAGACTTGGAAAATAAAAATGATTTGAAAATGATGCATCCAGAAATTTGTGTTCAGGTCAAGAACAGCAAAACCATTCGCGAAGAATGGGAGATATAGCCGAAGAAAGGTAAACCTCATTCAAATCAACTGGACTCGAACTCGATATTACTATTTTACTGGTCGCGCGACCATCCATCATCCCATTGGCTACTCATTACCAACAATAAACCTTTTCTAACATAAGCAAGAATTTCTGTTGACTGCGCCGTCTTTTAGAAACTAAGAAGGCTGGGAAACGAACTCAGAACTGATGAACTGTACATCGCAAAGTTGTCAGTATGCCATTAGACCACACACTCCTTATAAAAAGCATTTTTACTAAAATTAAAAAAACATTAAAATGACATAAACGGAAGGTAAATCACTGAGGATCAAACGCCCTTGCCGGATATCACCTAAACCAGAGCTTTACAAGCGGAAAATATTTTCTAAATCAGCAATTAAGACTTCACAAGCAGAAGAGAGAAAATCACCCTTTAAGATTGACAAAGATCTCCCAGAATCGAAAATCTTTACACTGCACGATAAATAGCACAAACACAACAATGAGAAATGATTAAAATATCAGCAAATAAAAGAAAGCGCGAAGACAGGCAGACAGACAGACAGGTGTGTCGAAAAAACAGGCAGACAGACAGACAAATAGATAGATGACTCAAAAAATAGACAGACAATTTAAAAAGGGTTCAAAGTCGATGCATAGGCGGGGTGGACATAAATTGAAAGGAAACAAAAAGACCAACCGAGAACAAATTGCGGCCAATATGTATAACGCTTTGCGAATGGATAAGCTACGGTGATTAATAACGAACTCGCACCAATCGCCACACTGCAAATGTAATATCGAAGAGTACCGATAATTGTTGCCATTATGTCAAATAAAACATCAACTAATTATATAAACACCCAAAAATGGGAAAGCGCATCAGGTAAGCTGTTTTTTGCAGTCTTTCTTTTACAATCAAACCAACCGCTTGCATAAGCACTCAGAAAACAATGGTAATTCACTAGCGTATTCGTTCTTCGATACAACTAAGCAAATATACACAATTCGCATCAATGACTTGTTTTCCAAATGAACCGTTTGACTACAAATGTACTCTCCCAAATTTCAACATGCTGATTTCATTCACCTATGTATTCAATTTTCTCAATTTAATTTTCAAATTTTCGTGAGCAATTATTTTTTAAGCTCGTTATGATTCAGCTCTCGCTATAGGAAGTGGTCATATGCAAAGGACTCTCCTTTCTGAAGAGGCCGTCACCAAAAGATCATTCTCGATGGCATGACTACGCCCTGCCACCATTCCTTTCATGAAGTGGATAGGTCACTGCTTCTCATGAGCAGAAAGTAGTCAGAAATATACACTACCCCACAATCGAAGTGAAGCGGTATGAGTCTCGATTAGTATCACCGATGACACTGATGGAAATCCACTCTGACGATGAAAAGGTTTGTATGTGTACATCTGCCTTGATCAGGTTTTAAATTGAAAGGGATGGTGCCCAGTTTGCTCTTATCACTGCCCATAATCTTACACACCGTGGTGGATTCGACGTTTGCCTCTAATTCCTCGTTCTGCACTCAACGCAATGAAAAAATGCAGTCAGCATGCTATAAGCAGTAAGCAGAACTAAAATTGACTCCATAATGGATTCTAAAAGCCATTTTCACTACGGCTCACGAAAGGAATTTGAATAAAGGAGCTGACCGGGATCCGTGCGCGGGCTGGAAATAACTGGATTTTGAGCTTATTCAATAACGCGTTGCATCTCCCTATTTAGAAAAAAAGATCGTTAGAGTCATTCACCATTGCTGATGGGTTGCTTTTATTACTACATTTCAGCAAGAAACTGTTTGCGAATGTTTAGATGCAGCTAATTAATCCAATCTCCTGCCCGTATATGCCACCCCACATAAATCATTCCTAAAATTTAATCTTCCTTCAGAAATGCCGCATTGCACAATCCCCTACTGAAGCCTCTTGGCAAGTTAAGACGTGATGAATTCAATGGTTGAATCCGGTATATAAGTTAGCAATAGAAAAATAAACCTAAGCCAATTCAATTGCAGCAAAATAAGAAGCGAAACCGATAGAAGTCCACCCAATAGCTTTACTGCATCCCTATTGGTTAGTTCACCACTGCAAAGAGGTCTCAGTCGTGTACGTTCAACCTGAAAAATGATAGACGCAACCTTATAGCAATATGACTTCAATTAATGATGACATATCATCCAGCCTCTAATTATCGATAATGAGAAATGATGCATCGAAATGAGATTACCGCTACTGCTAATCACCGAAACGAAATGTATGTGATATTGCCAAGCAATGGCTAACAGTAACATCTACCTGCTAATAATACTTACGATGGTAGGTTTTTTATTGTTGGTGTGCTTGCTAGCAGCAATTAATACTGTACTAGATGGTACTTAATACTGTTACCCATGCTATCCAATGTTCTTACGAGTATCTCTTGTTAATATTAGTGCTATCTGTTTCTGCTCACCACTAAATCAAGTGGTATGTAGTAATGCTTCCACTATTACCACCAGTAATGCTTCCACTATTACCACCACCATTGCTACTTAATAGATATTGCCGGTACTACTTCCTGCTTATTGCTACAAGTGTTACTTATAATGCCAACATTGCTTACTGTCACATCCAGGACTACCTGCTATCGCTTCCACTACTGTTTATTGGAACTATTAGCAGCTTTAATACCACTACTTTTTATTGCGTACAGCACCACTTACTACTGACCAGTTTCCCAGCAATGCTGTTTACTATTCCGGTACTACGTAGTGCATTACCAGTCATGTTTAATGATACGGTGAAATCTACTTACTAATTTCCTCTATTCCAATTTCGGCAACAATTGACCATTAAATAATGTGCTTATAATAACTGCAACGAAAAGTAATAAGCAAAATCAACAATACCTTCATATCATATTTCTTATCAAAGATATCATTAATTATACAGCCCGCAGCCCGCATAAAAAACGATCCTGCTCCAAAAAGTGCCAGTAGATAGATACTTGGTAGCACACCTGGCGGCGTTGCTAATGCTATTGACCATGTGCATGGCCAATACAACAACCATGTACCTAAAAATAATGTAGTTAATGGGAACTTAGAAGACGATAAGACTGCTTGAAACAATGAGTCGGTCAGTAACTACAGAGGTATTGAGCTGTTCGAGAACCCGTGATCGTTGCTGCGTTGTTGCGCACTCACGGATCGCTTCCTATCGTGATTCGGTATTCGCCCTCCCTTCAGCTCATCTCCAATGAAGAGAACGAAGGCTGATATCAACGAGTACGTGTTGTAAAAATAATGTAATGGCACCATAATAACATATTCCAAGCCTCATGACCAAAACCTGTAATACACTGAATCAACGAGGGTTAGAATCACTGAGAGCAACAGAATCGATCACACATCAAGTTCATGGCTCTAATCCAAAGCTAATTTCGAGACTGTTAGTGTTTTTGGAGCTGACAATTGAAAGCGGAAGTTAGCTTTTCTGAAGTTGTCAACTGAGGACCGGCGACAATGATACAGACGAATGCAACAGGGGCGAATGTGGTACTGATAATAAGTGCTGGAGGAATGATTGTAGCATTGCACCTATGAAAGTGGTCGATAAAATCACACCGTTATTCAAACCGTCAGAAAATTTCATATGAGACCTTAAGGATGAAGAAACTAAATGCTGAAAAATTGCGGCAATGAGGGTTTCCTTACAGGCGCACTGTTCCGCAATTGTCCATACCATTATCATGGTTAATGAATTATGTACTCAACACCACAGTCGTTTGCAATTCATGTCAATGAACAGATCCTCCATTATTCCGACCTCCCGAAGGATATGAGTCGTAAACGAAGGACATGATATAAAGGAAATAAACTTTAGTCGACCTGAAGGTATTAGCTATCTACGATTCTACCAAGAAAAAATGAAGTGAAATAAGAAAAAAATGTAAAATGAAGCGAAATTATAAAGAAGCGAAGTGCAACCTGCCGGTTTGTCGACCCGCATAAGCCTAAGATAAGGTTGCATTGGTCTCGGCGCCAATTTAACAACCGCCGCAGCTGAAAACTTCATAGGTGCGTGCTTCAAGATAGCTGAAGCATCGTCCTTCCGAAAGGCTGCAGAAGAGGAAATGCGATGCACTCCAGATCGACAAAGACTCGGTCCTGCGGTCAATGCACACCGCCTCAGGCAACTTCCAACAGCAAGCACCAACATCTTTCCTGACAAAATGCACACTTGTTGATTACATGTGAAGAGAAATACAGGCGGAAATGGCAAATGTACGCCTTTTTATCGAAGATATGGACCTTCAAAACTTTTTTGAAGTGTCAGGAGTATCATCAGCAAGCAAGATATAACCGAAAATCTTCACGGTGCAAACACCAGTGACGGAAATGGCGACAAGCGAGGGGGGAGGAGGACGCAGGGCATTATTAAAACTTAGCTAATTACACTGAAATTTCCAAGCCTCCCTCCCCATCCTTCGCTTCATGCACAGAAATAACCTGCAAAATCAGGCATTTAAAAAACGCCACTCTCAAGTGCGATCTGGATGAGATGCCGCAACAACAATACGGAAATTTAAAGTTAATACAGCCTTATCACTATCAAAACTAGGCTGAGGATAAATAAACACAACATCGCAAAAGGTAAAGTGCTGTGCGAAGTATGCCGTGCAAATTTGGAAGGTACACAAATGATGAAACCTAGAAGACCGGCATGGCACTATTGCAGAGAACAATGGTACCCCGCTTGCGAACCGCGAACGCAGCTGCGTTCGTGCTCTACGCCACGTGCGCACCACTACCGTACTCCGCACCTTCCAAGCTAGTACTAACGCGCATCATAGAAGCTCGAAAGCTTGTAAAAGAAACATGCATTTTTTTCAATTATTCAATTCACAATGCCAAATAATGCCCCCATGCAAAATTTCAGCTCAGCTGATGCGCAGGAAGTACACCTGCTGGGGTACCATCGTTCTCTGCAGTGTTCCAATGGCGCATCATATATACTCGAAAACTTGTAACAGAAACATGCAATTTTTTTTTCAGCCATTCAATTCACAATGCCAAATAATGATTTGAAAGAGTAAAGGAGCGCGTACGACTTACGGACACTCCGGATAGTCAACAGGAGGACTACGGAGAGTCAAAATAAATAAGTTGAATTAAATGAAATAAGTAAGATAAACAAAAGGAAGTGAACAAAATAAATGAAACAAAAGAAATAAAATAAAGCAAATAAAACACAATAAATAAAATAAATAAAATTTAATAAACAAGATAAAATAAGCGGAATGGAACAGATAAAATGAAATGAATATAGTTAAAAAAAAATAAGCAAAAGAAAACAAAACTGAAAGAAAATTTAACCAAAAGGAAACTAAACTGAAGGAAAACTAAACTAAAATGAAGCTAAACCAAAATGGAACTACTGGATATTATTGTACATCATGGTATATTCTTTTATGTTATTGCATATATTACATCTTATTGTATTATAATGTATATTGCAGTATATCATCGGATAATAATGTATATTATTGTATATTATTGTATATCATTCCACAGTATTGGATATTGTTGGACATTGAAGCATATTATTGCATATTTTGTATATTATTATATATTGTTGTATAGTATTGTACGTTATCTTATATTACTGTGTACTGTTGTCTGCCGTTGGATATTATTGTATATTATCGCATATTATTGTATATCGTTGTAATTTATTGTATATTATTGTATGTTATTGCATTTCATTGTATACTATTGCACAATACTGCATATTATTGTACATAATTCTATATTATTCGATGTTACCTGGATATTATTGCATATGATCGCATATTATTGCATGCATTTCTATGTTATTGTATATTGTCGTATATTATCGCACGCTATTGCATATTATTGTGTAGTATTGCACATTGTTGCATATTATTGCTTATTATTCTATATTGTTGGATATTATCGCATATTACTTATATCATTGTATATTATTGTCAGTAATCACAGTGATCACAATTATATGCAATAACATGCAATAATGCGCAATAGTATACAATAATATACAATAATATAAAATAATACACAATATTAAACAATATCATGCAATAATATAAAGTAATATTCAACAATATGCAATAGTATGCAATTATATGCAGTAATATGCAACAATATTCAATAATATATGATATTATGCAATGAAATGCAATAATATGCAACAATCTACAATAGTATACAATAATATACGACGATGTAGAATGATGTAAAATAATATATAGTAACATGCGTGACATACAATAATATCCCATAATATGCGTTAATACGTAATAATATAGAATAATATACGATAATGTACAATAAAATGCAACGATATACAATGATATACGATAATGTACAATAATGATATCTAAGAATAGACAACAATATACAGTAATATACGATAAGATAGAATACTATACAATGATAAACAATAAGATGTAATAATATACAAAAAAATGCAGTAATATAAAATAACATGCAATAATATGCAAAAACATAAAATAGTGCACAATAATATAGAACAACATGCAATAATATGCATTAATATCCAATAATATCCCATACTGTAGAATGATATACAACAATGTACATTATTATAAGATGATATCCAGTAATATACATTATAATACAATCAGATACAATATATGCAATAACATAAAAGAACATACCATAATATACAATGATATCCAATAGTTCCATTTTAGTTTAGCTTAATTTTAGTTTAGTTTTCCTTCAGTTTAGTTTCCTTTTGGTTAAATTTTCTTTCAGTTTTGTTTTCTTTTGCTTATTTTTTTAAATTATATTCATTCCATTTTATCTGTTCCATTCCGCTTATTTTATCTTGTTTATTAAATTTTACTTATTTTATTTATTGTGTTTTATTTGCTTTATTTTATTTCTTTTGTTTCATTTATTTTGTTCACTTCCTTTTGTTTATCTTACTTATTTCATCTAATTCAACTTATTTATTTTGACTCTCCGTAGTCCTCCTGTTGACTATCCGGAGTGTCCGTAAGACATACGCGCTCCTTTACTCTTTCAAACCATTATTTGGCATTGTGAATTGAATGTTCGCAAGCGGGGTACCATCGTTCTCTGCAATAGTGCCGACCGGCATGATGTGTGCCCTCATATTTGAGCCCATCAAGTCAGCCGATTGGTCACATGTTTGAAAGGGAATAACACAATACCCCTAAATGGCATGCGTCATACGAAGCAAAAAACAACAGAAATAATAACATGTTTTCCGACGGAACCGATCGGTTTATAAATCCAGAAGTAAACAGTTCATTTTTTGGCCCCATCCAAAGGATAGCAGAATTGATCTTCCAAACGATAGCAGAATTAATGTGAGTACAAAATTTTAAAGAGTCTTCAAATGCCAACACCTCATAAAGGCGGATACTACGAAAACGCCAGAATGGAAGGAAGAAACACTGGATGTACACATTCCGCTCAGACTCTGTGGGAAAACGCCGGACGGGGAAGATTTGGAGGATGATGCAAAAAGTTGGGAAAAATGTGGAACAAAGCTGAAACATGTAAAACATGATTATTTCGTCAGAATTTCATTAATAGTTCCATTCGAAAACATTCCCGCTGGCGCATTCAACAAAAGAATTGGAAAAGTTTGATTCTTAACCGAAATTCCCTCATCATAAGATGATTACAATCACAGCTTTTCGGGTAAAAGTACACCAAAATCTTCGCATATATCGCTGCAATAAATACCAACGAACGAATAAAGCTGCATTCAAAAAGAATCGCTATTTTAGTTTGACGCCCGAAACATAGAAAATTTGCAGCACGGAAGCATTAGCGAGATCCCAGAGCTGAAAACTCGCCAAACGGCTGGCAACATATCGCATTTTTGTTGTCACCGCTTTGACCATTTTCACCTGACTTTTTCGGCCCACATAAAGATCAGATCGGATCGAAATGTTAAAGGTATTTAGGTATCGGAACATCACCAAAGCTGGAAGGCGTTTATTTTTCACAGGAGTTTGCTCTTACGGTCTTTCCTAAGAACGTCCTGGAATAAAATAGCTCTTCCCAGCCCTTTCCCTTTCCTCCCCCCCCCCCCCTACTACTACCTGTGTGCTCACTCATAATTGCCCTACCCTCCGAAAACAATTTTCCTCCTTCATTGGATTTAACTTCTCGAGCCTTCAAATGGAATAAATTCATAATGGTTAGTTGCATCTAAAAATTTTTGGCGTTCTAAACACACATTTTGCAGTTGATTTAGACGCGTTATCGAAAAAAGGAAGTGGTAAAGCACATTAGGAGGATTTGCAGGTTTGCGCTTTTGCAATTCTGATCGGACATGACTGTACTCATGGTCTGATGGAAAATAAAATAAGCGCAATAATGCCTTCATGGTTTGAATATTGCAACCCAACTGAAGATGTCTTCACAATGGATTCGTTTATTTTTATGGCTCAATTGATGTCAAATAAAGATGCGATCAATTGTAAAGTGATTGCAAATTTTTGAACGCATTTATTGGAGTATAATTTTTTTAAGATTTGAAAATTGATGAAAAAAACTAAAATTTTGCATAAACTACCATTCCATACGTGCAAATGTATACAATTATATTAATTTCATAGCCATGATTTTAGTGGTTTCTAAGTTGAAATTAGCGATTTGAGGAATGGAGTAAAGACACTCACGTATACATATAAACATACACATCTCGTCATAATGTAGTTTACAAAAGTAGATAGGAAACATTCAAAAATTATTGGATAAGCAACGATTCATTGAAGGGAATGAATGGGTCATAACACCGAAACGTGAACGTAGAAGGATGAGTTTCCGAGATGTCATTACAATAATCTTTGTGTTTTACCGATGGCTTGAGAGATCGTTTTCTGTGAAAGTTGTTTCTCTACTTTTCTTATCACTATTAATGCGACATTCTTTACCGTTATTCTAAACGTTGACGCTTTTCCGCAACTTCTTCGCCATTGAACGAAGATCACCCTGTATGTGCAACAAACCTCTTACCCTTTCTCAGTTACCGACTCAACCAGCATTATTCGCCAATTAATGGTCACAGTTGTTCGCCGCAGCTGTTTCCAAACCGTTCGTTTTTATCTACTGTGATTATACATATTCCCACTATAGAAAGGCCGATAAGTGATTGCTACAGACCCGATACTTGATCTTAAGGATGGTATGCGTGTGTTTTGAAGCACTGTTAAGTGAACATGCAACTAATTTATGTATAATGATAAATGTAGCCTTTGGCATTGTCAACCCGGTAAATTGATGAAACGCATATGAGACTTCCGAATTTAGACAAATGGACAACATTAGCAATTTATTTCTGAATCTAAAACCTCTACAATTACAACCAAAAAAAAGATCTCGATTGGTTGCACAATGAAATTTGCGTGGAATAATCGTATTTTTCAGCTCGTCAACACGAGCGACTCAATAAGACGATGGCACATTGCCAATCAAAAACATGCAAAAAACGATGTTCGTCTGAGATCGCCAAACATAGTTCCATAGTTAAGTGAAGGGTTTTGGAGAAGGAATTCCCTTCCCACTTCCTCTTTTTCCTCTTTTTCTTGGCTGCTTCCTTGCACATACACATGCGTAAACATAAACACAGACATGACGTCACCACAGTACAATCTGTCAAAACTCAACTTATTACTTCATGTTTGAAATGAGAAAATTATTAACACGAAACAGTGGGACATTCGAATTGTGCGAAAAGGTGATTAATGATTTTTTGCATTGCAATTGAATCTTGTCGAACTAATTTGTAGTCAAAATTGTGCTCTCTATTAGATTACCTTTCAATCTATCAAAACTTACATGAATACTAATGAATATTGAAAAATTCAGGAAAAAAATGTGTCCACTTTCGAACATTAGGGAAAAAAATACCTTCATAAGTTATTTTTCGGTGGAATTTTACAAATCTTGTAAGATAAAAAGTAATACATATCTCATAACCTCGAATGAAGACCTCGGAGCTATGAATTATATTATGCGAGAGAGACCTTTAGTGAAATTGGGATTACTTTTTTTCGCAAAATGTTGTCAACGAAAACCAACGTGAATAGTCATATATACTGCATCAGGCATGTAAAAATCAGTCATTTTCTCAAATTTTTGTAATGAAGAGGAGGAGGGTTCGTTGATGAGAAGTGGAAAGGGACCTCAATGTATGGGACAGAATATTTATTTGAACAGATTGTAAAAGGAAAAGAAGGGTTTACTGACAGGTGAATGATGAAAAATGAGAGTATTCCTTGAGTTGTTTGCTGGTTCTTCATGTCTCTTGCGACGATTCGAAGTGCACAAAATTCTACAACTTTTCTCCAAAAAAATACGGCATGTGAAAGCTGTAAAACAATCATAAAAGTGATAACCACTTTTACTCGAAAGTTTTTATGCGTTTATGCGTTTGTTAAGTTTTCTAAAGTTGCCAATCCTCATTTTGCGTTGAATGGATGAAAGTATAATCCAAATTTCAGAATTGCCCAAAATGACTTGCTTAGCAAACAATCATCAACACTTTAATCGAAATCATGAAAACCTTTAGATGAATCTGACCATTCTTTATAACTGTAATATGAGATAGAAAAAAATCCACTCTATTATTTAAATGCTTTTTTTCCCGGATGAAGAAATGCCCACAAAAATGTTACAACAAATAAAAATGGCAGATAAAATGCATTTTGAATATGCCTTGAGAAGGGGTTGGCTTTCAGGAAGAGAAGATTAAGAGGGAGGGAATGGGATGGTCTGTATCGAGTGAGAGGGTTTACTCGAATTTTTGTAATTATTAAGTGTTATTGCATGTTTGAGGGTCTCTATAGTGTAGATCTCACTCATCTCGTAGGTAGAATGCGAAAAGGAAGTTTGCATCGATCTCATATGCTCCTTTACTTGCCCTTTTGCTTCAAAATATACACATTTTGTGTGAAAAACCGCCTTCACAGCCTCAGGCGTTTTCCCTGCTAAGCGATTCCTGATCCGTGGTGCTTTTTGCCGAAAATTTTCCGGTACTGATCAAAGCAACATCCGCTTTGAAGCCGAAAGATACGTTAGGAAACCTCGGCGAATGCGGTGAAAGCGGTATAAATAGATGCGATTGGACTGAAGCAAACAAATTTATTAATTCCTTCTCTGTTGAGGAAATGTAGCAATAGCTCATCGGTTATATATATCATTTTATCACTAAATGTTCAGTAATAAAGAATGCCTTTATCACTAACCAATTGTCGAAATATTTTCAGGAATTAGAGGCTAAGAAACGCTTCCTATGGCTTGCGAGAGGTAAGCCTGAAGGATGGGAACCACTCACAAAGTGTTCTGGGGATTACCGTGCTCATTTTATGAAATTCGATAGAAATTGGATGGAGGATGTGGTGTGTAGAGGGTGCGAAGATATTTCTTAATTATGTAAACAGCATACCGAGAAATCGTTATGGCACGTTCCGAATAAGGAGAACGGAGGTGACTCAGTTACGAGTGACACAATTATGACGAACAATTAGATTTAGCGGATGTGAATAGAACCGCTTTTGCAAAGGCAAACTTACTAATAAACTTCCGCTTATTTGAGATCGCATCTAACCGATATTCAAAAAGTTGACGGCATGAGAAATCTTTGTTCCTTTGAGTGTCGTTTCCTCATCGTATTACCTCTCACACCCAATATGGAAATATGCGTTCGTCTCGCCTTTTTTAGAATATCCCCGCCACTTCTATAAGAAATTACTCTCCGAATAATTTCATTTCCTCTGTTTTGCAAACCCTCTGCCGTAGTTATTAGGGATGCATTGTTTGATCATTTCAGGTGGAATGGTCTATTTATTCTCGCCCAATTTGCGTTTCATCCTTGCAGGTCTACACGCTCTCAATTAATTTCTCATTTAACCAACTAAACCATGTTTTTTATTATAAAAATTCAAACTGGTATTGTCTGTATTGATTACGCCAAGCCTTTTTACGCTGCCTGTCATGAAGAGTTACTGCCTAATTTGGGAAGACACGGGGGATGGTATCGGCTATTTGTTGAAATAGGTTCGAAGATTTCTATGCGATGGTACATCCCAAGTAGGAATTAGGGTGATGTGTGCTTCGTCGCATTCTGTTTATGGTGATGTGCATCAGAGGAATATGCTGGAGGTGATTTTATTTATCACATATATATATATATATATATATATATATATATATATATATATATATATATATATATATATATATATATATATATATATATATATATATATATATATATATATATATAGAGCAGTACAACAATCGTTATGGGCGAATTTGAAATTTACTAATCATCTAAGAGTTATGCTTTTGATCTCGGCTTCTTGCAAAAGGGTTCTTCATCGCTTAGGAGAGTGGTCAAATTGATGGCAACTTAAGGTTTTCGATGAACCGCCGACATGAGTGAATCCTTGCGCTTGGTGATCACTTTGTGTTACAATTGGTTTCATTGGTGGTCACTTTGTGTTACAGTTGGTTTCATTGGTGGTCACGCTGAGTGGTCACTTTGTATTGTAACTGATTTGAATTTTCGTTCAACATTCCGTTGAGACAAGTCATCCAGAATTGCGGATTTCATTCTTCGTGCAAAGCGGCAGAAATGTTTTCAACGTTACCTTAAAGTTTTCCTTGCTTTTTTATGGCCCTATTCTGGGATATAGCACTTCTACGTGGTTTGCTTATCGCGTTTCTGATATTGCATTGCTTAGAGATGTCCAACATCGTTTTATTCGCATTGTATTTTCTAAATTCTGCATTGATCTTTATCAACCGTTTATGCTAGGTCTTTGACTCGGAATTACAGGAATATCGCAGGCGCATATTCGATCTGTTTCATTGTTTTATGAAAGTGCGGGGTTCTTCTAGGATCTCGCTCTCCAGGGTCTCCCTGAACTTGAGCGATGTGGACATGAGTGGTTATCAGCTGGCTAGTGCATCAGCGACATGTACATCACCTAACATGTTCCACAAACATCCTTTTTAATAATTTTCATTATGGTACTGTGCGCCCATGGGATATTCTTCCTACAAATGTTATGAAAATATGTAGTGACTGAAGTTGCACAAGACAACTAAATCGTTTTGGCCTTAACTCTATCGCATATCTCATATCTTAAGTTTCCTCATTGCTTACATTCTTGCGATTGTCATTTTGCACTCCATTTATAAGCTTTCCACTTTGGGTTACTCTATGCAACCTGTGCGCTCTCACGTCAATGCTTTTTCCTTTCGCTTATTACTCTCTGCGTCAGTTTTGTTCTTTTTATACATATATCTATTTTTTTGTTTTCCCTTGATGAGTAAACAATATTTGAGTAAACAGTGAATAGCAAGCGACAGCAAATGCCGTTATTGTGTTATTCATGATCAACATTCTTCATGACCGAGGAGAATTAGAATCCGTGGCCAGAGATCCTAAACATACCTCGATTAGTGTTTGTTTTGGAATAGTAAATTCATCGGAGGCAATACCCCCCTCCATCGTTTTCCCGCTCCATTCAACATTAAGTTTTATAGCCACTTCCAACCCCGACCTAAAAATAGCGTTGCATAGGGCATCTGTTTGTGATTAATTTGACACAGAAATTGATTAAGAGTGCAAATGAAATGCTTGGCTTGCGTTCACAAATGTTCATTTTTTAGTTATCGGCGTTCGACTATTATTCTTCCGATTGTTTTTTCGCTATTTTTCAATGTAAATATCGCGTTCGCTGATATGTTTGCCGAATAAATATTAAAACGTGATTTCTTGTGCATTTGTGCAATGGATTTTGATGACAGAAAATTTGGCGAATTTCCTCAGTCGATTGAATTTCTCTAAAACCTCCTTCTTTTTATATGAATGGAGAGGACTATTTTCGGATTGTTTTTTATGTAATCATCTATTATCTTGAAAGGATATTTAAACAGTATGTTCAGATAGCTGCATAAGACTTTCGAACAGACTCTGAAATATGGGGATGTAAAATTTGGTAGTTATAATGCTTGATTCAAACAATTCGGTAGTTGAATTCAACCTTAGTGACTGGTCAGCTGGTAAGCTATTACCTTTAATTTTAACGTTTAAAGTTGAAGAAGATCTTCGTTTATTACGGTTTCAAGTGAAATCCAGATTTTTTGAATAATAAACACCTGATAGCATAATCAGATGCATCCAAACGATCTAAAAGTAAATATTAACGTTTTCGTGATAAATCAACAAGACACCTGATAAATATCAACAAGAACAAAGGTCGAAGCGCAAGAAACAATACAAATAGATATGTTTTTGTTGCGAAATATGGTTTTGGTAACTCTGATATTCATGCGATAGTTGTGTTCGTCTTCATGAGCCAATATTTAAATGAACAACGATAAAATTCGATGGTGACATTAAGCGGTCTGAAAGATTAATAAACACATAAATTATGAGTTTATGAGCCGATCTCGTAAAGACATTCCAATGCATGAACATAAGCCGCATAACTAGAAATGCAAAATTTTGTTACAGTGGATATCCTTAACATTTGGACTGTTCATCTGCATCGGCGTGGTCATTTGTTGAACTTTTTAAAAATGTATCGCCAACCAATGAACTTATTTTTAAAACACCTACACTAGAGCATTTATTATTGTTTAGTGTGCTGCATTAGTATCCCGTAGCAAATTCTATTTAACAGCATTTATAAATATCAATTATCAGCATATATGCATCGATAGGTGTCGAGCTTTCATCTATGAATGCAAGAACGCAATATCATGCGATATGTCATAATGTTTTTCCAATAGCTAAGTATTATCATGCCAACAATTATAAAACTATGCCACTGACAAATACTATCAACATGTGGATTTAATTGCATTCAAATAAATGTGAGAAATGCTTAACAAGTTGGGAAACACACCATGTGAGTTGTGATTTTGCAGTTTTGCGTGCAACACCAAATAGTTGCTTAAATCCATTATAAATAATAAAAGGTGCTCATAATGCAGTTACTTTTAGTTATTGTTCTTTGTTCAGTTGCATTAGGATAGCTAGAAATGCAAAATGGTTGGTGAACGTGTGCTTATCGTTACGTGTACTTATCAGTACTTATCATTATTTCCACTATTTGATGAACGTGTACTTATCATTCTAGCCAATCCGATCAGCTGTACAAATGTTCTTTTAAAAATTCATTTTTTAAATGATTAAATTGGTGATAAAGAGAATCCAACAGATTGTAAAACATAGCCAAATAATTTTTGCGCACCTCGAATTGTCTATAATTCTTCTTGAAGTTGATAGATGAAGCTGAAAATTGGTGTAGAGCATGAACCTTCGAGAAGAACTCTACCGAACAGACAAACAGACAAAGACAGACAGACACGCTATTGCAAACATATAGACGTTATGTCACCAAGGTGCAAGAAGCATTTACGAAAAGGGCGACGATTGATCGAATAATGACAGAAAGCAGATAAGAGTTCCGGTTCCTCATGCTTGTTTGCACAAATGTGCAGCCGTGCAATGCGATAAGATCATCACAAGCAAAAGTTTCGTTATTGAAGTGAAAGTGGATATATATTACAAGGATACTTCTTATCCCCTCTGAATATGCTCCACGCATTTCTTAGAGACCACTGTTAACATATAGCCGGCTGCAAATTAAAAATATTTTGGAAAATTCACTACATTTTTTTGACTTCACAAAAAGTCCTTTTTCATCTGCGTATGATAAATTTCCACTACTTGATGAACGTGTACTTATCACTATGAAGGTCTCTTCATATCGCTTCCACTTGTCCCGAATCAGTGAAAGTAAATGAATAAAGTAGAATTAGCAAAATGGTCTAAAACATATCAGAAAGGATCAGAAAAGAGGACAGGGAGGAGGAGGGGGATTGGTGAAGGCGGTAAGAAGTGCAATAAGCAAGAAAAGCTAAAGAAGGAGAATATTGCAAGGGATGATATCAAGTGGAGGAATTCGATTATTCGAAATGCTTCTATATTTCCTCCTTTTCATTAGTCCTTTATTTCTTGGATTGTCCTCTTATCGCATAGTTCGAGGATTGAACACAAGTTTAACACATTTTCATAGGTGCTTGCTTGTTCGAGATGCACAAGTGCGATGCAGTGTTACTTCGTTATACAAAGGGGTGTGGCTAAAAGAGTTGAGGGCGTGTCGCAGCTTGCTCTTGCTACCACCGTTATTCAAAGAGCGAAGTGCTGACTTATCTACCCGGGATCGGCTGCAGTATTTAGGTGGCAGCCACTATCTGTTCAAATCGTGGCATTTGTATCTGCTTTATCCTGATATTTTTCGGTTTCTGGATTCGAGAACTGGAAATTATCTTATAAGTCCTATACCCGGAAGCCTATATTGCTTAGAGCAGGCACATCATTTTGTCAGCATTGAGCAAATGATTCGGTTATGATGCGCCTGATTTGGCTCCTTTTGTTGTTCCCCATCTTAAAAGGTAAGATTCGAGCACATTTATTGTTTTTTTACGGATGAACCAAATCAATTTATCCCACGTTATAGTATCAAATTAAATCCATGATTTTTTCCCATAATTTACAGACGTACCAACCATTGATAAGTCTGTAAATTATGGGAAAAAGGACGCAACACACGATGCAATCGCTGACTAAATTTCTCGTTGAAGAAATAACCAAGCAATCTTCTCCTAATTAACTATCACTTTCGTATAGGTAATGTTTAGTAGCCCTGATGTCGAAAATAATGACGTTTTTTGCTTTATTTTATCATCATTTCTTATCATTCCTATTTGAAGCAAAGAGGTAAATAACAGTAATTATGCAAAGGGAAATAAATATCTTTCTTGATGGGCACCAACTTTTAATAATCATTAGTTCGTAGGAAATTAAAATTCTGCTTGCATTCAGATATAGAATAAAGATGATCTTAATACTCATTGACTGCATCATTAAGCGATTGCAAAAAATATGCGCGTCGCAATAACGGCTCGAGGGAGTCTCATTTTTGGAAAGTTCTCCAACAAACACAACAACACTATGTTGGAAGTTGTATGTCATTAAGTCTAATATGCCTCGTTTAATTATCTACTAAAGATAGATTTTTAAGAATTACTAAGGAATTTTTGGTTTTTCATAAAGGCCATCCATTTTCAATGGGATCGACTGTTTGTGCACTTATGTAGGAGATAATGTGTTAACGTTAGATAATGTTTATTTGGATAGATAGTTATTAATGAAAAGAAATAGACTTCACAACAGAAACATTCGTCGTTGAATATTCATTGTTGTAAGCATAGCTTTATATAACGTTATTCACTAGATTTGCCTCGTCCAAAATCAAATAAGCTGTCCTTTCGATTATTAATATGAAGCCGTTGAGAGCTTAGTGCCGATCCAAACTAAGGTCTTCAAGCTATTTTCTCCTTCTTTCTTAGCCGATAAGCGCACATAGGTTGTAATCTATACGAAGCACGTTAACGACGCTGTGAACGAGAAAATTTTCTGGATATTCCCTAGAGGCTACTCAAAAGGCGCATTGCTTTCTGGAATATTTGCACTCCAAAAACACTTCCTCATCGTCTATTCTTCACTAAAATCACCTGTGTGCCGTTCGCAATGCTTCATAAGTTCATATTCTTGTAAAATAGTGTAAGCTTTTTATGCTTTTTAAAAACAATTTTTAAAGATAAAGAAACGTGGAAAGAATTGATAGGAATATCGCTTTAATATATGCTTTGTTTATAGCTAAAAGAAGAAAAAAGCATAAGAGGAGTGTAGCCTTAAAGAAGGAAGCAGTATCGCAAACAAAACAACGCTGCTTTATGTGTACCCGTGCACTGTGCGTAATTTGTCACCTCATCAGGCCAGTAGCAGTCCGCGTCT
This sequence comes from Baylisascaris procyonis, assembly GCA_037389465.1. Taxonomy (NCBI): domain Eukaryota; kingdom Metazoa; phylum Nematoda; class Chromadorea; order Rhabditida; family Ascarididae; genus Baylisascaris; species Baylisascaris procyonis. The sequence continues at coordinate 362,209 of JAZARR010000154.1, read as the reverse complement.
GGATAGAATCCTTTCATCCCCCGGCTGTCAACTAACCACCCGTGGCTAATCGGCTATTCTCGCTACCGTTCCTCACAACCTTCTCATTATACGCATATTAGTGTGCTGTAGACAAACAGACTTAACCATGCATCCACATCTCCTCCTTCAACGCGCTGAGGAATATTAATAACAGCTTAGATCAATAGCACTTTCTTTCTTGTTCTAAATTACTGTAGGGTCGAAGTTGCTCTCAATGTCGATATAATCAAAAATTCATTACCATCCATTTCCCTATAAGTTTTCAAAAAATTTTTCCACTATAGTAACTTGTGGGAAAGTTTCTAGCAGTGATATTATTGTGAAGAAATTATGTGTACCCCACAGAAGGTGTGTTTCGAATTATATTCTATCACTCCCACTTTTGCTTATTAAATGTTGCGAAATCTTTTAGAATATATAACCATTGCTCTTCACTAATTACTTATAAGAGGGATTATAATTTCAAAGAATTTAATAATATATAGAAAAGAAATCAATTCTGGAAGGCAGAAAGTACAAGCAATCGATTGCTGGCAACTGAAATATTAAACTTTTGCACTCGACGCACTAGAAAATTCAACAGATTACTACTAAGAGTAATCGATAGTATCATAAAATCGGAAATTGGAACATAAATAATCTAAAAGCTTTGTGCTAAAAGAGATATAAATGAATGAAGAAAGAAGTAGTAAATCAGAATAAAGTTGATCTTTTGCTTTTGATCAATATATTTATTGTTTTTAATGCTCGACTGCATTCTGTTAATTTGCAACACTTCATAAAACTTAACAAGCTCGATGCAGTATCAAATCGGAATGAAAATACGTCATAAACTCACTTTTCCATTACGCTATTTACTTAATTAGTTTAATTTCTAGTTGAAAGTATTCATAATGCATATAAATTGTTTTCACAAATCTCTGAAAGGCAGAAAAATAAAACGCCAAATTTCTATGAACAGTGACGCTTGCTGCAATCTTAAGCGCTATTTTATAAAAAAAGTGCTATTAAATCCTCAAATTGGTACAATTTTTTCGAGTGAAAGTAAATAAATATTTCATAGTATTTAAACTCGTTCGTTCCTTCTAAGCCTATGAGAAATGTTATGCCTAACACAAAAAAAGTTTATTATAACACTCTTTTTTGTTAGCATTTAATGGAGATATAAAAATGGCCGCAATTCATTCTATCTATGGTCTGGAAAATAAATGAACTATTATGTAGACATGTAGATTCGCTGCTATATGTAGAAATGAGAAAAAATTTGGGCAGCTGGGCACAGCTTAGAATGTATCTCAAAGTTTCCATACTAAATGGCATCCTAAATGTTTTAGCAGCTGATGTAAATGTCTCTAAATAATTAAAGGAATTTATGTTTTATCTATCGATGAACTATCTAGACTCGAAGCGCGTGCTTTCATACTTCCATTTGCGTCGTTAAATTTATTTAAAAAACTGCCAAAATAACCATTGAAAATATTTATATTATTTATTTTGAAAGTATCGTACGTTTATCAGCTCTTATTTATGCTTTTCATGCTATATTGTTGTCATTTAATTGTCCTCTGTCATTAGAGTTTCCTCTCACTCATGGCGATCTTTTTGAAATAATTTTGTCGTTGGTTTTTGAGTGATTTTTTTCAGTTTATGAGTTCGCGAGTTATTGGATTTAGACATTGAATTTGTTTAAATTAGATGAGATTCGAGTACTTGTTAAATATTTCGAAAATAGACAATATAGCGCATTTTCGCTCTTTTCAACACAGAAAATAAATGTAATAGTTGACTTGATAAAAGCAAATCTACTCAACTATTAATGATTCCGATTATTTTTATTCTTCAATAAGTAAAGCAAATTATAGAGTGTGAAGGAGTCGAACATCACAGAGACATTATGCGAACATTGAATCAAATAATAAATGAATCGAATAATAAACCCTCAATAAATCCGATTTTCATGAGAGGTGATACTACTTCATTGTGATCATTGTTTAGATTGTCTTCGATTGCGACAATTCTTGATTCGTACAGTGATTTTCATTGATTACCTTATTAGGCGGATAATATTTGGGCGCAAGTGTACCCCACCTATTGCCCTATTCAACAACAACAACATCTTTTCTTTGATGAACTTTAAATATTTCATTTCTTATTATGCCTCTCAAATAAGTGGAATTTCCTGTTTATCAAAGAAAGGACATTAAACTCGAGTTACGGGCGTTTAGTTTCAGAAAATTTCTTTAAATTGTTATTGAAAGAAATAATTTATATCCATAAAAGCGGATATGTGGTGATATATCCTTTAGGAATTATTTAAGAATCTCAGAAGTACTGTACTGCCTAAAAATATAGTATGTTTTTAGCGAGATTATAAAAATCATACTATGAAAACATCAATGCGATAATCTAAAACTTTTAGCTGCCTTCAATAATATGTTTTATTTTCATCTCCAATGTTCCATTTGCAATGCAATTCAAACACTTCCGACGTGTAGTGATGTTGAATTAGTCAAATATCAGACTAACCTAGCATACTTTTTCACGCGCTTTTTGCAATTTTAGGTGCAAAAACGCAACTTAGGCGCGCCATATCCGTGCTTGTTCATGTATTCGTTTTTGTTGTCTGTTGGTTTGTCTGTTCGGGCAGTTTATACTAATAGCCTTTAAAGTATAATGTTGAAATTGGTGAATATTAGTTATTCCACAAATGCATCCTCAGGATGCACTTGTTTCTATCCACAAGGTTCTTGGCCAGTGATGAGTTGTCTTGAACAATGAAAAAATTAAAATTTGTATTCTAAAATCTAGTGAAGGGACTCAAGCATACGGTAACCCAATAAATGAATTTGCAGTGTTTATTGCGATTTATTTTTGAGAATTTCGAACACCCATCGATTTTTTATAGACAGGAAAATTTTAAAATGGCAGTGAAACTTTAACAGAAGATGCTCTTATTTATAAATAGAAGGAAGCAGTATTGCTAGTTTGCAAGTGAACGACATTGAGGCTTAAATAGCAACAGCGGAATGCAACTTAATGGTCCATAATGTGAATGCGCGTAACTTGCTGCAGCACATTTCCCTCTTAAGTGTTCTATGCTTGTGGTTCCCATCTCAATTTCCTGCATTTTATTGAATTGCCTTTGTAAAATGCTTCTTCCGTGGATTTGCGTGTACTAGTAGTGTGTCGTTACGACATTATACTACGAAACTTTTTTATTCCTCTTCTTTGCTTATCTTCATAAAATTTCATTATAATAATCGTGATCTTAAAGACTGCAGATTTTGTTGCCAGTACAGATTGAATGATAGCAGTGACTTTTCGAAACTCCAAGTAATTCATGTCTGCCGACACAGAGTTTGTCTGATCATGCACAGTGTTCATTTACCATCAGTTGTCTAATATATACAGCCGGTCTTCATACCTGTTTTTATGCTTTTTAAGCGCTGTCCGGATACTACGATTGCCTTTTTACTTAATAGACGTAATTGTCTTTTCCACTCTTGGCTCGCTCTTCCCGTTTTACATCGTCTCCTTTCTAATTATTTATAATCACATTTTAACGCTGCATGTTTCGTTAAAAGTCTTTCATTATGATGTGGTCTTATTGTATTCTGTGAGAATATTTGTTGTTTGCACGAGTATTGCTAGCTGGCACTGAGCTAGGGGCTTAAACGAGTTGCATTCAAGTATCAACAGTTCCACGACGTTCCAGCAACGTTGCATAAACAAGACCCTGTCGCGTGTCAGTAATCGGATCGGTACACTCAGCCTGCTCAAGACAAAAGCGTCACCCGAGAGTGCGACCGATGTGGCCAACGGTCGGCTGACTCTCCGTCCATCACACTATAACATAACCCTCATAAATCACATCGACCATTCGACAATGCCTCACAATCCCAATTAAAGCAGTCAACCATAATTCATGTGCTCATCAACACACATCACTCAGTGAGCACAGCACACCTCAACTATTGTTCCATCTCTGAGAGAGGGTGTTGTCTGCTGGAAGATTGACCCATTGTCAACCCATCTAAATGAAAACCAACTAAATAAAACGATTTCTTGGGGAGATCAAAGATCACGAACGGTTCAGAAATTTTTGATGACACTTTTATTTTATGATTTAGAAACGCTCAACTCATGTTTCATATGGCGTTAATGAAATTCTTCATCCATTTTCACGGTACTTCCTTTTTTAATTTCTGGACGCTTTCTGCTTTTTTTTGCAAGTGAACTAGAAAGACTGTTTCAATCTGCTATTTGCCTATCCGTATTTTCAAATAAGGAAAATTTGAAAGATGAGATTACGTTTAAGATAGCTCAAAACAAACTTCGTTGGTTGCCAATGGTGTAAAATTATTACAAAACTTGACTGTTGTGTGAGGAGTTAGGAGAGGACAAGAGCGAATTTTTGGCAGAGAATTCGTATTTCAATCATCTCTTCCTCATTCATTTGAATATTTATGTAATAACTTGGTTTAGCTGGATAAGTTGCAAGAAGCATATGCCGTGCAGCTTAACTAACACACTTATCGACTGCATCTCATCGAGCTATTAATGTATTCGCGCTTTTCTATTGTTGAATGCATATTTTTTAGACCCATAACGAAAGATACAAATTACGAATGCTCTCAATTATAGAATATGAGATATTCATTGAACGATATTGCTTAATACGCCTTCCCCTTCAAATTTCTCCTTCCGTCGAGAAGCATAAAATGTTTGCGAGAGGAATGTTCATCGTCGTTGGTCGTAACTTCCTCCTTCCGCCTGATTTCACATTGAGTAGCTAAAAATTATCGACATTTATGAGAAATTGCATATATTCTACAAACGCATTTTGCTTCTTGATGAACATTTTCTCATCGATGCGTTGTTGGCATAAAGAGAGCATTCAACACTTTGTTTGTCTCGTACGATGCGCACATCTTCTTTCAATTCGCAAAAAACAACCAAATAGCGAATGGAGATTGTTGATTTCAAAGTTTCATTTGTTTGCTTCAAATACGCTTGAGAACTGCATTCGTTTCTTTGACTGATTGGTCGGTTTTTACTCATTCATCCTCCATCTGCGTTAAATATGTTAGGGAGCACTGATTTGTATGCATCGATGGTAAACATTATAGTCGATCCGTAAAATATGAGAGAATCCCATTTGGAGCATTTTTGCATCTTTCTTCTTTCGATTCACTCTTCTGACGAATTATGGATGGTTAATGTTTTCAAATTCAAACCGTTCATTTCACATAGCGCTAAGACCGAACTTAAAGAGTAGTTAATGGTCAAAAAATTAAAGTAACGAGACGGTCAGACCGGCCATTTTGCTCGGATTCCACAGACAGCCTATAACTACATGGATTGCTTAAGTGAGTTGGGATTCTCTGTTCATTAAATTCGACCCTATCCGCCACCCTTCTCAACCACAAAAAGAAAACATTAAAGAGTATTCAGTTGACAGGATTTAAATCATTCTCAGCAATCGTATTTCACTTTCCGCTTTGCTAATTGAGCGTTGAATGCGTTTTATATGCAAACCTTAATCAGAGCATGACATAGTTCGATCACATACAAACAACGAAAAGAGCAAATATCGTTGCTCGAATTTGCTTGCTGCAAACAGTGCAAAACGCGGTGCACATCTTAAGGTAAAATAAAGGGGATGAAAAGTTTGAAAACACTTCCGCGAGTGTGGTCGCTTTCCTTTTGCAGATTCGCTGATTGCAAGTCATAAGGATTGTCTTGTTATTGAAAGAGAAATAATGGATCCTTCTGAGAAAGCGAATATAAAAATTTACCTCAGCAGCAGCATTATACTACCACAATATTACCTAGAGGAGTGAGAACTTTCCGCCGTCGCGGATGCATGCATGCAGTAGGTAACAGTAGTAACAGTAGTAATAGAGCTCGTCGTCGCGGCCAATATTTGGCTGTAGTAGGTATAAAACAAATTTCTCAAGTGCATCTTAAATAGGAGACGTCGTGCTCCGTTGACGAAATTCAAACAGAGGGGAAGGGGAAAGGAGTAGAAGCCAAGAAATCTTCTTGCTGCATAACCATCCAGTAGCATAATTCTTTAAAAAACTGATTCCTTCAGTACACTTGGCGTTCTGACTCAGAAACAAAATTACTAAGACCGAAACAACCTTTCGCGCATAAAATTTGATTGTTTAAGTCAAATCATTAGCGTCAGCCTTATTTTAGACTTCCATCTATTAGGAAATAAGCGCCTCCTGAGTTGCTGTTTTTTATTTGTGAATTGAAATGGTTCGGCATTTTTTGGTTCAGTAGAAAAAAGGATGAAAAATTCTGTTTCTGCTTCAAAAAAAGCCACTCTTGATTCAAAGCAAGTGGCTTAAGGCGTGATGCTTTGATTCAATAATGATGTGAAGCGCTCATGGGATTCGTTAGTGGATGGAAAACGAGGGAAGAACCGCTCAAATCAAACGCGTTATCTAACTTAAGTGGCGAAGCCGCTATGCAGCTGCCCATCGATGCTCCGAACGCAGCATCTATGCATGTATGTGTTTGTGTGTGCGTTTGCAGAAGTCGATGTGTTCCCCTCAGGGGAACGATTATTGAGTGGGTCTTGAAACGATTGCTTGTGATACCGAAATGAGAAGACTGCTTCATCTCGAGACGAATAAAGATGCTTTCTCGAATCCCGAGATGCACTCAATTATCGTGCTCAATTACTCGCCAATCATCGACAACTTCAAGTACGTGCCGCATAGCGCCCTATGCGGCTGGCTATGAATCGACCTGAATATTGCTCTATATCCTTGCTAACTTAAAGTTCTCTCCTCCCTTGCCTCACTTCTCTCTCTCTCCTCTCCCCCCTCCACCCTCAGATTTTTCCAATTAAGTGAGTGGTATCCATTATAGTCAGTTGGCTGCATTTTATGAGACGATGAAGATTTCCTTGAATTACAAATAAGATTCGTATTTGAAGGACTCAATGAGAAGTTTGAAGACACAGTAGACATCTGCTGTTACTCAAATTCAATAGCATAGTCAGAAAGGAGAATATACTCACTTGCTAATTATGCTATATCTTAGCACGACTTTTTTTAGTTTTTTTTTTACTACAAGATTTTAGATTGGAAGCGCTATCAACTTCCTTAACTTTCTTAGTCAATTAGATCTCTTTAAAACGTAGAAAAAACTTTTCCCGGTCAAGGCTGATTTTCTAAATGAGTAAGTTTCATATTTGGCGATTCCTCCCTTTGCACCTTGCTTCTTCCCCCACTCCACCTCATATTCTGAGCATGAATTTCATTTCCTTTTCTGGACATCTTGCTTGTGAATGATAGTGACTTGTTGTCAGTAATTTTGAGGATGTCAAACAGCATAGAACCTAAAATAAGCTTTCGTTCATTTGAGGTGTCCAATTAGAATAAGTCAAAAGAATTTTATGATTGATTAGTGAGCAGAGATTCAGATTACGGATATCAACAAACGAATGAGCGAAATGAATACTCGACGATCTAATTATCTCTCAGTGACCAATGTTTGAGTTGCCGGTTGCTAATCTTCAAGTGCGTTCACTTCGATTTATCCTAGCCACGATTGCAAAAAGTTGAATATAACGATGAAAAATGGTGTAGTTGGGAAAGAAATATGGAAGTCTTCCACTAACAGAGATAAAAGCAATTTGCTAATATGGACATATTACTAGATATGCGACAAAGGGGACTATTTCAATGAATGTCAAAAAAGCGCGCTGGTTATCGGTAGAGTCTGATACTTTTTTAAAAAGCTTTTGGTGAACTAATTTTAAATGAGCCAATTAAATTGCTCGTTTTTTGGACCTTCATGAATCCATGAAACTGCGAATATTCTATTGACTATTTATCGTATCGGCTGTTCTTCTCATATATTGCTTTTTTTGCGAACAATTCATCCAACTGTAAATCAATGATTATATTTGCCCATTCCAAAGGCAAAATTTCAGACATCCTCAAATTTACACCAAATATCCTAAAAAATAAATTTTTTGATATTTTACTTAATATTTCAGAATAATTGAATGATAATACTGAAAACTGAATCTTTAGATAAAATAACAGTATTTAATCGAATAAACAAATTCATAACAACATTTCATAACTCGTCTGCTATCTCGGAGTTTGCAACGCATAATTCCATCCATCCAACTATCATTTCATCCAGCACTGACTAATTCCACCAATGGTGAAAGTTGCGTACAGAAACCATACATTACTAACAAGCAGTATTATTGACAGACACTTGAGGTGAAGTCAAATAGCCACTATGAAACACGAGACATGTCTCAACAACACTATATCTCTTCAGACACCTTCAGAACGACACACTTCATTGCCGCACTTTTGCGCCTTTAGCTGCCACCTTCAGAATTGATGCCATGTTGAATCCTCACAAGTTGGATGCGGATAGTAACTGCAATTTGCAACCACTTGTTGGTCGCAGTTAGTAAAACACAAACGCTTTCTGCGAATAAGATGACAGAACTTGATCTCATATTAATGTAATCGTCCGCAAATACTGTCATATTTGAAGCTGGCAAGGAATATCGCCTAAATCTGTAGCTATTGGGCCTCTTCATATTCTTTTTTTGAACTGTAAATATGTGTAATAACGTTTTTTCTTCAGAAAGAACCGGAAATAAAGAACAGTTAAGGTTATGTTGTCATAATGACAATAGTAGAGAACCAATATATTCAATATGACATAAATTTATTGCGGATTGGCGATTGCTTTAAAACTTCACGTCATCTACGTTATCTTCTGACCAACTTTAACAGATTGAAATTGAAGTTTGGGCTAAAGGTTGACAAACAAAAGTGAAATAACTAAAAAATCACATGCAAAGCAATGTTCCAAAGTTTTGAAAGTAAAAGTAAAAAAATCGCAGCTTGATATGACTGCTTTCAATCCACTGCTGAGTGCGACGTCATCAATCGTTCATGTCTGTCAGCAACGCTTCGTCTTTGCCACTAAGTTGGAGCAGAACTTCCATCTTTTTCAACTATGGCCAGTCTGATGGAATAATTTTGCAAACTGGGCCGAAATTCTTGTCGCGACTTTTCTTGAATTAAATGGTGCTTTCGGAGTCCTGATGGCGATCCTTAGAGCTGTGGCGCTACTGGCGAATTCCACCACACCTAGTCACTATCTCCAGCTGATCCCTCTTTTCATGTATCGCTCCTCACTAATTCCACTCCCGGACTAAAAATTCGTGTCTATGAGAGCAGAAAAAATAAGCTGAGGCAGAATGCGTAACAGAGCAAGAATGAGATCTAAATGTTGGAAAACAAAAGTCAGGCAGCTTTTTTCCAAAAATTTTACGCAAAGAAGTTGACGAACTTTTATTGGCGAACTCATGCAATTTGGGTAAGCACCCACTTAGTAACCATGTATCATTTGATGAAAATTTAATCTTGAAACCCCAAGACTACGAAAGGCGAGCAGCGATTGTACAAAGGGTGCAGAGAATAGAAGCGCACTGCAAGTGTAATTTGCCGCGCCAGGTAGGTCATTCCATTTCCGCTGCAACCTTTCAACGATATTATTGAAGTGCTAGTGGACTATTGCGTGACATATAATGATGACAAGCTGATGTTTGGACGGTGAGAGGTGAAAGTATGGTGACACTTTGCGTTATCGAAGGGGCAACATTACTGAGAAGTCATTATAACGACTACGCGAGTATCATATTACTCGATAAACATACATTCGATGACCTAATAAGTGTGATGATGAAGTTGCAAGCACACCCTCGGGAAAGCGATAACGAATGTCACTCGATTCAATTTATGTATGTTACGTCGATTCTGCAAATTCAATTCTGAATGCTGAGTAGATGGGTCGAAGAACTAAACCCAAACGGAACGTCACCGGAAGTCAATTCTTGAAGTTGTACTCTCATAGCGAAATGTCGTAAACAAACTTTTTTTGAGAACGCTTTCATTGTGGAAAAAATTTTTTTGAAGATGAGAATGGAATATTCAGCATTAGTCTTATGAATGTGTCCCATATTGAAAGTGAGAAATGCAAATAATGCCGAATGATTGGATGTAAATCATAAAATAATGCGTTTATAGACTTCTATAGTAAAGACAATTGTTTATTAAAATGGAAAATAATTAGCGGACTGGCCAGTGGGGTATAAGATTGCATTTAGAAATATAAAAAAATGGTATAAAACATGGAAAAAAAAAGATGGTGGAACAAAGCAAATGGTCTGTCATAAATAAAAACGATGAAATCGCAATCAGTGAAGGACGAAATCTCTTGTGAGACATACTGATAAAATAGATTTGCAAAAGTTTATTTTTGTAAAATCATACATACGTCACTAACAGTCCAATTTATCGTTCCATATGGATGGCAATGAATGATTATTGAAGTACACTTCTTAACAATGAGCGCACAGCGTTCGAAACGCTTTTCTGACGTACGACGAATGAACCCTTATTTACTCTGAAATAGTGAAGCCGAGAACTGAGATTTCTATCATGCGAATTCAGTCTCAAATGTGACACTTTCTTGATCAATTCATAGATATTTAAACTTTTTAAGATGCCTTTATGTAATTCACTCCTTCCCGAGAACTTGGCAATACGTTACTTCCCGAAGATTTCAACTGAATCTTAGTATGCATTGAGATACCACATATTTAGCTTGTTTAGACTTTTGCACACGCATTTATTTTACCTCTAATTGACGATTTTAGAATCATATTTGTCTTTAAAATATAAAAAAAGCGTAAGAAGCAGTTAAAAATCATTCAGTTATATATTGTTGACTGAATGATATGGTAATTGTGACTGACAAAGAAATTTGTTTGCAGGGAACCACGCATCAGAGATGGAGGATAAATACAAGCAGTGTTTAATGATGGAACGGACTGACGATGAAACCCCTCGCTTCAGGCGTCATCGCATTGTACAGGTGACGCTACATGAGCCTGCCTATCTACATTGCATTATTCCGCAATTCAGTCACAACCTTGTAAGTATTTGTTTTTTAGCTTCGTTCACCATTATTAAATCGAATATGACCCTATATATTGTTCTATATATTACTTTCGGTTCTGCCTGAGTTTGCATGAATAGGTGTACGGTGACAGGTCCAATTTGCATAAGCGAAGCCAGAAGAGAAATGATTAAATACCATGTAATATTTTTGTTACAATGGGTGCCAATCTTTGAATAGTCGAGAGCACATATATCGAATCCTGCACACCGCAGTGTCGGATGTAAATCGCATTTTGGACTTTTGCATTAATGAATGCCTAAAACGAGCCGTGCTCCAACACAATGGCACGCCAAAACCGCAATTCTAAAAAACTTATAATTCATTGCAATTGTATATAACATGTGAAATGCAATTCATTTAATTATGTAAAAATGGTCCCTTGACAAAATTAAACATCTTCCAAATCTCTAGTCTCAGTGTGGATCCTCTGCCTTTCTTCGACGGGCGATTTTTAAAGCACAAACAATTCCTCATCGAGGTCCTAAGGGTCTGAAAATCCCCTCTTCTCCTGGCAAGAGGTGATTCATCCGGCCCTATCAAAGAAGGGAGAGGCCTTCGCCGGAGCCGGCTGCTCACAAGCAATACTGTATGTCCTAATTAGGAGATCAAATTAGATCTCAGCAGCACATAGTCTGCGGTGATTCTTGGCCAGTCTGGATTCATTTGTCAGGTAAGGATACATTTGGTTACTACAAGCCGTCTAGAATAATCTCGCAGACTTGAGCTGCGTGGAGCAGGATTGATAGGGATAACACTGTTTATGAGAATTATACCACTTCATAAGGTAGAAGGAAGTGTGTCATCATCATCATCATCATCATCATCATCATCATCATCATCATATATATATATATATATATATATATATATATATATATATATATATATATATATATATATATATATATATATATATATATATATATATATATATATATAATCACATCAATGAGTTTATATTTGCCGTACTTTTATTTCAATCTTTATGTGAGGAAATTTTGTGTTAGTAGGATAGCTGTCGCTAATTGCGCAAATTAGATGCGTGTAGTTTGAGCTTAGCGGCGCTATATTAACGATGCTTTTCGGCGAGGACAGGAAAGAACAACGAAGCGCTCTGTGGGCTAATTGGTGCAATTTCGGCAATACATTCCCTCCTCTCAGCACTCACTATAATTAATCCCCCGGCAACGACGCATCATTATCGCGATTACCTTTCACCGTTGAGGTAAATCAAGCAAACATCCCATTCCATGTATCATTCACTCGCATCCAACTCGATTTCTCTGTTTGCCGTAATCGCTAAAAAATTGAATATGAACATTTTTCGATAACGATAAATTTCCGGGATTTCAAAAATACCCTAAAGTAATTGGTAGTCGATGTGCACATCTCATCAACTGCATAGTCATATAGGAGGAGACCACAATTTCTGGGCAGATTGTTACACCAGCTCGCTCCACTCACTGAAATCAGGCTTTTTTGGTGAGTTGTTTATGATGACCTCATATGGATCAGGGTTGCAAATTTGACGATATGCCAAATGTGCGAAGCTGATGATTATATGGCTGCTAAATTATTCAAATCCAGCCAAATATTTTGAAAGACTCATCTCAAAATCGCATTTGCGATATCCAAATATTAGAAACCTCTCTCAACTTTTCCATCAAAAGCATTTTTTACTCTATTGCAATTTTTGGTCGGACAGCCTTATAGCGAAGTCTTGTCTATGTTCATGGTTAACGTCTATCTGGGGGGTATTTTCATCCTGGGAACGATTGAAGCTGCAGTTACGAATCTCGCTGGATGTATTCCAGACGATGGACTGACCTATTACGCTATGCTGAACGCCGATCCATCAAACTTGAAAAGAATTCTGAGCATTAAAAAGTGGCAAAGATTTTATACACTTCTCACCGATCGACTCTCTGGCCCCTCTCCTCCCCCTCCATCTCTGTCGTAAATGAATCTCTCTACTTCCTTCTTTTTTCTTTTTAATTTGGGGAAGTGTTTGATGAATCGATTAACATTCAAATGTATATATTGTGTCAATACCTTCGAAGTGCTTCTCAACCTGATTTTTTCTCCACGTATTGAGCATTTAAAAGAGGAGCAGCATTTCTTTGACTGTTGATCTAGTTTTCACCATTAACGATTAGCCAAAAGCATGAAGTTCAGTAACCGTTATTGCCTAGGATCAGCCGTAATCTGCATAATATCAAAGCTCATCAACCTCCAAATAGGGCAATTTGGAAATGAACTGTGGTTGGATTCCTAAGTGTGTAAACAAAAACAGCAATTTATTTGCATATCGTTGAGAGATTAATGCATTCTTTGTTTACTAAATCTCACCGCCTTATACAACCTTAAGAATGCAACTCAAAAACTTCAACCATAACGAGAAGCATGTTCGAGAACGAAAGTTCTTTGTTTGCGCCGCAAGTCGTACAACTTCCAAGAGTTTAAAGCACTTTGAAATGTTTAGCGTATCAAAATAAATATTTGGTACATAGATAGAATGTATCCACCAAACAATAATGACGTTATGTCTGTCTGTGTGTCTGGGTGTCGAGTCGAACTTACGACGATAAAGCGTTCATTTGGAATTTTGCACCGATGACGAAATTTGCAAGTGTTACGATATACCTAAAGCATGTTTTACTTATATTTTGTCCCTCCACCTCCCCGAAAATTGGAGGTCCTCTATGCCTAATGAATATAATGTTGAAATCACCGCGTAGTAGTCCAGCATTGCCTCTCTCCCTCTATTTGCATCGGCTAGCCAATTGTTTGCTCAATGAATTAACATCTGAACTATCGGGCCATTCACTTCTTTGATGCGCTAAATAAATTTGCATATCTGAACATTCAACACAACTCATTATTTGCTTCCTCTATTTCTCATGGGTGTTCACTAATTAATTTGCCTGTTGCCACTAGCCTACCTATCTGCACTTATATCATCAAATCCTTGCTCGAGTTGATCATGGCCATGAATGCGAGTTTTTTCCAAACGTGCGATGTATTTCAAATTGAGCTAAAAAAATACTGCAAAAAGGGATATTTTTTAGTCTCGATGTGTGGTATTATTCCACACCGCATAAAGCGTCGTGTTTCCATTGTTTGTTTTTCGAGACCACTTAAATTTTGCACATTCATATAATCGAAATTTTTAATCGAATATCGTCGAAATTGTTGAAAAACTTCTGCTCGTATATAAGTTACGATGGTTTCGTTTCGATGATTGTATACTGTTGAGGAAAGTAGTAGAAGAAAAAAAAATTTTTTTTTCGCCTTTTATCACTTTTGTGTCGTTGGCCTTTTGTTTAATTTGAGATGAAATATGTTTTCTTATTGTTTCCACTTCAGCTTTATCAAGTCACCACCATAAAAGTCGCCTTAAGCCTTTAAATTACCTAAGCTGGTGATCTGCCTCTTTGCTTAAGTAAAACGACTCCTACGATCGAAACAGCGGTCATTATATATTTTTTTCATAACAGATTTAACCTCGCTTAAAAGAGCAAGCATTTCTGTTTTGGGGTGGAATAAACATTCCTTTCATTTTGTATATAAATGGCTGAGGCTGAAAGAGTGAATTTGGATGTCGATTTCAAAGCAAAAATATTGAGGTGGCGTGGACACGAGTCAGCGATGAAGCGCTACTAACCGCTGGAGAGAGTTCATTCACGAGTGATCCACGCTTTCAAATTTCTGTGAAATCATCCAACGCCGATTGGGTGCTTATTATCAGGTGAGATCTTCAGTGTTATTCATTCACGATTTTCACTGAATGCAAAATTGAAATTATTGCCCTTTCACCTTATTGCAGCTTTAATTTACGGTCACTACTATTGATGTTTCTCTTTAGCAGTTTCAATATCCGGAATAATAAATCCGTTTGCTATTAAAAATTAGACATACTAAACTTTGTTCAAAGAAAATATTGCTCGATTTCACGTATAAATGTTTAGAGTTCTATGATTGAGTCAACTTTATTATAGCTCGGAATTCAGATATAACCATTGCGTAATGAAAAATGAAAATATTGATGTTGTTGGTTTATGAAAGTAAACAATGGTACCCGAATTGTTGGAAGTGCTCACATACAATGTTCCATCATGTTTCTCCATAGGCTGAAAAAAATGAACGCAGAAGTAGAACTTCTAGTGAATGCGATAAAATATCCTACAGTTATTTTCAAAGGATAACATAAGATATGTATCAATAGGTATGTTGTTTATCATAGCTTGGCAGTATTACGCAAAATCCGATTAAAAGGAGTAATTGGCCTCAAAGAAATACAGCCATCGTTTTGAGATCGCGGTTGTACAACTGTAATAGCAAGACCGCCTTTGCAATGCAGCAATCAGTTCGAGAGCCGAACACAGTCTATGTTTAAATGATTGCATTTATGGGCCTGTTTTTCCTTCAGTTAGCTAGCTGATGGACAGAAATCTTTTTGAAAGCTAATTTGCATATTTGCTAAGAATTTACTCATTCGGTCACTCATCTGCTTATCAGCCGAAATGGGAAGAGTGAATTACGAAACTTAACGCTCTTCACTTCTGACCAGTCTTCGCCAGTGTTATCTCTAGGTGTTTCGCGTGCAAGCATTTGCATATTGCGTTAGCAATCAGCCACTTATCTGCTGACTTAATTTCGCCAGTCGGCAAAGTATAATAATTAATCGCCTCATATTTATATTTATACAAATCAACAGGTGAGTGGAAGTAAATTAATTACAAATAGGTGATAATTCACTCATACACTTCGATGGAAATCACTCTCTCAGTCAATTTGTTTGTTGGGCTGAACAGTACGAACTTGCGCTGCGAAAACTCTCATTTGCCAATTATGAGTGTTGAGAAAATGAAAGAGAAATTTGATTTAGTGGTAAGTGACTTCAAAGGCGAACGAAGACTCTCAACTTTAGAAGAAAGCCGAATATATGAGTTACTGCAGCATTACGAGAGAGCGATAAATTAAACGAAAAGAAAAAGCATTTATTAAGGAAAAGTTTGACATTAGCTCACACCGTCTTATTTTTTCGAATGTGTTTTAACCGTTTCGCAGACGAACTTAGGCGATTCTTGAAGGATGTCAGCATTCGGCATACTTCCGAGAAAGCCATGGCACCGTTCATATGTTCTGACGATGCTTACCATACATAATAACATCGACTTTCAGGCCCTTAGTCTTTTCTATGCATTTTTCTAATTTTTCGACTTCCAAGCATTCCTTCCTTATGAGTTCTTTTTAACAATCTTTTATCAACCAATCTTTTACAGAGCATTTTTCATTATAAAAACTGTTAAACATTTGAAATTGGAATTAAAACTGAATTTATAAAAGAAAAAAAATGCTACAATGAACAAATTATTGTAACAGTTTGATTTCTATAACAGTATGTTATGATGTACATTCGTTGAAATTTTTCATTCCTTTTTTAAAGGAGATCCGAGAAATCGGATACAGGTTGCTATCTGTGTGAGGTGAACACCGAGCCGAAAAGTACCGTCTACGCCGTTTATCTAAATGTGATCGGTAAGCAAAGCTTTATACTCTTTCTTGTTTCAGCTCAATCGGCTAGTTTATTTTTCGGCTCCTAAGCAATAAATTTGAGCAATAATGCGGACGGGTGGTTTGAGTCCAAAAGGTTTGTGAATTATCCTCTCATTTTACTCTTGCTATCTCAGTTTGCTATTTTCTCATAGTATCTCACATTATTTGCTTCACTGTCACATTTTCCGACTATGTGAACCTCACTACCCCTGTAGATATGGTTGTTTCCCTTAGAAAATTTTTAAACATGCTTGTCGTTCCAACTGAGGAACTCCCGTGACAGTGTGACATATAAAGAGGTTGTGCGTTTCCCATTTCTTCCCATCAAGCTTCGTCAAGCTTCCTTTCTTAGAATCTTGCATAAAATCTCAAAACTGCTCTTCAACCAGAATTTAAATCATCAATGCCTTGAAACAAACTGCGGCTTTATGGGATATTCAAACATCTGCCTTCCTATCATACTTACGTAAACTGCAAAGACCGTGTGACCTTTGAACTTTTTGCCCGATACATGTTGAACGAAAAGCAATGGCCAGTCAAGAAAAAACTTTTTTTCGAGGTGCTCATTGATGAAATCTCGGTTTCGAAGGATTCTGGAGTTGTTTTCACCGGTATATTGGCAGCGGGAAAGCGCTGGTACTATCGCTGACCTCTATCGTTCTGATCTCATGGGCACTTCAGCACTATCTGTGAAGCACTCAAATTTACCCAACATAAATCACTGAATGCAAACATCACCGTCCTCACGCACATGCCTGCTCCTTATTCGTTAAAAATTATTAAGCTGCATTTCATTGTCTATACCTTTCAAGAACAGCATGCACATATGTGAAAATATCAATGATGTCTCACAAGAAAAGAACAGAAGATCAATCTTAAAACACGTGATAGGCCCCATTAGCATGATGGCTAAGTTGAAAGTGTTCAGAACTGAAAACCTCAACAGTAGAGTTCGGATTCTCAAATAAGTTGTGTGAAGTCAATTGCATTCATATTTTTTTTTTAAATCAAGCAACTTCACTTGGTGTCTTTTCTTTGTTTTGTAAACTTTAAATTAAAGAAGACCTATAGATTCACTATTCGACTCAAAGTGGTAAGAAATTATGGTTGATTCATGAAAGTTTTATTCAAGGAGAGGAAGAGCTTTGATAAATTTCAGAAATTATCTATAAACAATAATGAAATGGTGGCATTATTAAACTACTGTACATTTTCCCACTTATGGAAATAGTCGTTGGGATAATAAAGATTTCATACGATAGGTGACTTGTTGCACTTGTACTTGTCGTAGGAGCAATGAATTTTCACGTTTCAGATGCATTCGTGCCAAAAGCGTCTCCTGTACCGACAAGTAAATTTCAGGCTTGTGATGGATTTTGCTTTTTCTGTGCAGTTTCTTTAAATACTATTCTTTGGTCAATCTTTCTTCCTCACTTTTGTCGGTCCACAACCCAAAATTTAATGCAATATTTTTGAATTAAATTTCCGGAAGGGTCGAAGCTTATTTGCCGATGGGAATCCGGCATTTCATATCCTTGCAACGAAACTTCGAAAACTTCACTAATTAAAACTATTGCTGAGCAATGCAATACAATCCACTCTCTAACTGCCACTTCGGTCTCACAGTCTGTTATCTAAAACACAGTTCGCATATATAAAAATGTATTCTCATTTATATTTGCATGTGTTTGTAATCGTGGCTGTGTGTTTGTATGCGTTGATTAATTCCCCGTTTATTGACAATTGTTTAAGCATGCAGTTGCATGATGCGTCCACCGAATCACACACTTCACGGTTCCGATATCGTTCAGAGTGACACTGCATGTAATATGTAAGAAATTCTGCTTCATACACACAATATGCTTCATGTCATGCATTCAGACTGCAACAGAAAAAAAAATCAGCATCATCTAGCAGGAAAGATAGCAGTGATATTTCATGATTGACATGAAGAATCTCAAAAGTAGTTAGCAAGAACGCGAGTTTAATTGGATTCTTCAAGTATCTAGATCTTTACATGTTTAAATTATTAAGCAGTGCGTTTCCTAGAGAAGTAAAATTGAAATGAGGCCTAATATTCGGAGGAATACGGTATGTAAAATCCTTGTTCATTCTTCACTAAGAAGTTTAAACAAGTTCTAGATGTCGTCATCTGCTCATTGCAAACTCCATTCAGTTTATATCAAAATGCAGGATGCAAGCTTTTATCTAGAGCATTTGTCGTCCTAAGTGGACTAGAGTTGGCTTTGCTCGCTATTCAAGGACATCTTAAAACCACTTGAGTGAACGTGCTCTCTTCTTCTTCAGTCGATCTTCTGTTTAAAAAAAGGCTACACTTGTTTGACATCAGGTGGTAATCCGTCGTAAATGATTAAATTGTTCGCTTAGGTCAAGGAGTTAGCAGAAATTTTTATCCATTTCGTTAATCATGATTTGAAGAGATTTTTGTGGAATTTTCTCGTATAAAAAGTAAAAATGGGTTGAAATGTTTGTTGTAAATTCGCAAAAAAAGAAATAAAATAGTTTGCGGCATAATTTTCCTGAAATCTTTGAGGTATTTTTTTAAACAATACAGCGATACTGAATGGGAAGAAAGGGAAAATATTTACTTTTGTGGAAGAAAAATATTTAACAGAGGGTACGTTATAAATCACGTAAAATTTTCCTTCTAAGCTCTCTTCTTAGTACTCTGTCCGTAAAGTAGATTCTTATGGCGGCAAGAATGGAGCTTCTGGACTTATGATTACCTATAACGGATGCCATCAGAAACAAGTCAACCATTTTGCATTTATACTATTGTGTTGACGGGCTTATGAGCAGTGATGCGGAATAAAAAGGAAGCGAATAAGCAGTCTATAGGACGAAACGTTTAAAAATTTGTTGGCAATCCCAAATACAGCAAACGGTTTGCGAGTGGCCGGCTAATTACATGCTCATTCAGAAATGCGAAGCTTTCGGGTTTGAATCCTGGATGTAGTAATATCGTTAAAGTTAGGCACATAACCGGATATTGCTTAGGGGAATGTATTTTTATTTTGCATTCATGTGTGCCTAAATACTCATTGAAGTTAATGTTAGATTAAGCAGAGCGTGAGTGCAACGATTCACTCAATCGCTGTGCACCCACCAACCGGATGAAACGTTGTCCTTGCAAGCTGTACTGACATTATTAACGCATCACTCGCATACATTGTGCACTAATGCAACGCTATTATTATTTGAGTACATTAAGCACAGCCGCCCTCTCCCTAATGCTCACTCTTGGCAACGGACTCGAACACTGAAATTTTGTGATTCAATCATTTTCGAGATTTGCAAATTGACGGCTATTTTAGTTCCATTTTTGATAAAAAGGATTTCATGGGATTTCATCTGTAAGACAAGAGTTTCTGAAGAATGAAAGCAGCCTCACATCCCTCTTAAATGGCTAATCTGGTTACGGAGAACAATTTTTGAATATGTTTGAAATTTATAATTCCACGCTAATAAAGTGTTTCATTTTCAAAATTGTTTTCCACCGCACATGATAACAATTGACATTTCTTTCGAAAAAGCCCATACGTCGCTTACGGGTAGAAGACGAGTAACTTAGACCGACTTCTGTTCAAAAGTAGCTACCACAATAACCGAAGTTTTATTAATGAGAGAACCTAACATATGGGAAGAGAAACTTTCAATAGCTTAAATGAAACATTTTCATGTCTTGCATGCTCGCTGGTCGACCACTTCCTTCACATAGCGAGATTTTTTCCATATCTGAGGCCATATACGTGTAAACTTTAACCCATGGCAATAGTTTATTTCACCCGAGGGGGAGATTCTGAACTCTCGAAATTCACTGACTTAAATTCCCGAAGGTTTCTATCAACGACTTGAATGACAAACGTCAAGCCTAATCAGTGCACTTAATCTTTAGCGGCACTATAATTATACGGCTGGCTAGTTTTCACTGACCGACTTACTTCACTCATCACAAATGGCCACAGTCGCCATGAAATTGATGTCACTCAATTGCATATCACTGAGCTGTTGATATCCTCCTTGGCATCGAGCGTTTCAATTAATCAAAGACGGCGCGAGAGCAATTGTAAATATTTGTGCTATAGCCTCGAAAAGCTGCCTTGGAATTCCCATCTTAATTCCTACTAATGTTTTTCATGTTAAAATTACTTTAACCTCATGATATCAATTTTTGAGGGAATCTTTCGCAGATCCTGCAAATTCATTCATGAGATTTACTAAGTAAGGAGTTTTAACGTCAACGAGACACTGAGCATTAAATCATGTAATGGCTTTTATATTTGCTTCCGTCATCACAACTTATCCTTTCGGATTGGCATTAAAGCTGCAAAGTTCTTATCTAGCATGAGGTTTCTAATTATTCAAGCATTAGCTGAAATATGCAATCAGATATGACTGATGCCAACTGTCGATTTCAAGCCTGAAAGGAAGGAATTTCAATATTTTATGGAATATTAAATAGATTCAGCTACCGGCCATATGTTTACTAACTCTGAAGCGCATTAGATTTGTGCAATCCGCATATATATATATATATATATATATATATATATATATATATATATATATATATATATATATATATATATATGTATGTATGTATATATATATATATATATATATATATATATATATATATATATATATATATATATATATATACATATATATATGTTGCATTTTAGAGAGAATTTATCGTTCTGATTAAATTCTTTCTGTCAAATGTTTCACGTTCTTTCTTTTTCTTGAAGTCATGATTGATATGAATTCCAGAAAGAACAACCCGACTGATGGCTAACATGATAGGTGACGAGGTATTGTTGAATTGCACTATTACGGTAACGAACGAGAGCAATTCTTTAGACGATGAAGTGCAGTGGTCAAGAGATGGGCGCCCCATTGACTTCTCCAATTCGAACAGTAAGTGTTGCTCTATCATATCGGCAGAATGTGACCTGTTGTTTTTGGATACACGTGGAATGCTTTCAGTTTAATGATTGACGTTTATATGGTTTTCGGAAGGGATGCCAAGGTGAGAAATTTCTCCTTTATTTCTGAGGCGAAAGGTGAGTATCGCCTTCAAATTCTCTCGGATAATATGCAAGAGTGTTTTAGTTTCACTTGCTTCTTGCGCGCAAACTCGCATACCTCTGAATGGAAACATGGAGAAGAGTACACAGAAAGCTGGAGCAAGATAAGCTTTTGCACTTCACTGATCTGACCGATTAGTCTTAAGAGTTACTAAAAATAATAAATATACAAAATTAAGCCTTCGTTTTTAATCCAACCGCTTACACATATCGTTCATTAAAGGTTCCTTTTTCGATGTCTTCTGAGGTGCAAAACGGAAATCTAACAGGTGGAAAAGTATGGCAGATTTGTGTGCCTTCAAATGTCTTGGTGAGTCAACTGAACGAAGGTGGAGGAGGCTATTCTGTGATATGCATTATAGACCTCGAACTTCGTAACTATATCCTGACTGGTTCCTAAATTGAAATTGCCGAATATACTGCCAGATATGCGCACAAAAATATGTACGCAGACGCGATTCTGCCATAATACGCTTAAAAACTGACAAAAAGAGCAACTTTTTTCGAAACGCTTATCGCATTTCCCTAAATAATGCAGATATTTCCCAAATAGAAGGTCCCTGGAATAAAAAGCTCTTTTCCTGATTCATGGGAACAAGTGGAGGATCTCTCTCGATTAGAAGACGTCTCTCCGTAAATAGAATCTTCTATTCCTAAGATGACAAGTCTTTTCTTAAATGAAGAGCATGCGAAAAAAGAGCTCTTCTTCAGTTATAAATTCATTTAAAAGAAAACCACTCTCAAAGTATGGGCCTTTTCACCTTTTTGAATCTTCGCAGAAATGAAAGTGTTCTTTAGCGCTGAGCATTTTACTTATAGAAAAGCCTTCTAAATTTTGTTGGAAAGGAAATTGGAGTGATTACTCGATGATTCGAATTTGTCAAATAGCTTTTTTTAGGACAAAAGAAATTCCCTTTCAGTTGAGCATATATCTTGTTTTTCGTTTGCAATTCAAAATTTGTTTAACACACAAATAATGCACAATAAATGAAAATTTTGTTAAACAAATTTTGCTTTTATTTCAATGAAATATGTTTCACTCGAATGAGCATTAAATTCTGCATTGAAATTCATTGTAAATATCCTCAGTCGAGTAGAGAAATTGTAACCTAATTACTATTATATCTTTTCCTGTCAGCAATCCCAAAATTTTTCTGTACTTGCGCTAAGAAAATTGACATTATTGATTCCAGTTGAAGAATCCATATAGAATTTTCAGAAGTTCTATTTACCTGACTTTAAACAGTCTGAAACTTGAGGCTTAATGCAGCTCTGAAGCTCAGATTTATTGTTGAGGCGCATGAGCTTACACCACGCTCAGCTTAAATCTCGTCATTTGTAACACAATTAACCTCTCGAGGCTGTTCACTCACAGATCGTAGATATTTAATCTCAACGGCCACCAGCAGAATGGATGATTTTAGTGACGTTACATGAAAACATCTGTCATTCGAGTAGTGCTTCACTGATTAAGGGTTACAGGCGTCCATCTGCGCATTGGGAAGTCAATTCAATTTGAAACATTTAGTGATTTGTGACGGAGTATTCGTTTAGCTAACAAATTACATTCTGTCGATGATCGATTCAATTCATCTCTTTGGCTTCTTTTTGTGATATTAATTCCGAGGAGAGGAAAATATTCAAATGAGAATAGCAATACAATCATATTATGTTCAGTTGAACAAATTCACCAATCTTGTATATTGATTTATTATATGCACTCACTTGAAATTTCAGTGTGGAAGTGAACAATTTAAGTAATCTAACAAGAAATCCGACAAGAAATTTAGTTATTTATTAGATTTATTTTGATTTTGATCATTCAATTGTTAGAGAAATATATGTGACATACCCTCTTAGTTTAGTATATATATATATATATATATATATATATATATATATATATATATATAGCGCATATGAGTTTTTTGACCATTTACTTATTCGTTTTCTATGCTTATTTTTATTCATCAGTGTTGAAACCAAACTAGTGAATATTTCATTTGTTCAGCTGGTAGTTTATTGTTTCATTTCGTCGAAACTCTGAAAGCAGAAACAAAGAATCGAAAGGTAAAAAAATTAGAAGTCTAGATTTAATTGGCAGATGAAAGCATTATGGCAATCGAGATTTTTGCAGCTTTGAGTTGTTAAGAGTAGATGAGTCTCCAATTCGAGCATCCTGTAGAGGAATTTGTAGTGTGGAATAGCATAGAATCCTTGGACCACTAGTTCGCCGCACGAATGTGACTTTAATAAAATTGCAAATACGCCTAGTAAGTGCACTAAATCGAAGACTTTCATCGGAAGCCATTTACATAACTTCATTCGATGTTCATTGACGTTACAAGTACCTTTATCGTGCATTTATGCTGCCAAACGATGCTATACTTTTATGCTCCAACATTTTTCTCCCCCTTGCCGAACTATTAATAACTGTTTGATAAATTAATAACACTCGAGTAAAATTATAACTTTATAAGTTTCATAATAACATTAATAACGTGCATTTATGCCCGAGTAAAATCAACTCGGTTCACATTTATCACATTATGCACAATTTTCAATGTTTTCTGTAAATTTGATAAATTTAGCTCGACTATTAATAACACAAATATTCAACACATTGCAGCATATTTTAAAGATTTTTAGAGAGCATTATTTGTAATTTCCTCAATTGCAGTACATTTGAAAAGGGGAAATAAATGAAGGAAAAAACTAAGGAAAAGATATATGGGAGCATGCACATACACCTGATCATCCTTTAAAATAATTTATTGTGTATACAAACGCAACATTCATGAAATTATTTTTTCTGAAATGAAGGGAATGTATAAAATAGAGATGAAAATAATAAAAAAATGGAAATAAAAGAATAAAAATAAAGAATAAAAATAAAAAAAAGTACACCGTGTAAGATCTGAAATAAAAAGTGAAAAAAAAAAACAAAATTACTGTGTAAGATTTCTGCATAAATTCATTTGCACAGTTATTTCAGATTAGATCAATGGGTTTCTCAATATTTTCATAGCTCTGAACTACATTACATGACTAAGAGAAAGCGAAGTATTTAAATGAATTTGTGTCGTTGTAGGTTTAGTGCTATTAACTGAAAGAAAAAATTTGTTGTCAATTTTTTGCGTTGGAAATTAAATTTTTTCGGAAAATTCTTTTTCTTCAAAGCAAAATGTTTCTGGGCATCAAATTGGAGTAAACATATTTTCATTTCTCAAGTTTTGAATACTCAACTGAGATTTTCAATGATTTCATATTGTCTTAATTTATTCTCACTATCTTCTTATCACAAAAACTCATCGTTTCATTTTGTGCAAAATAAAGAACACAATTATTTTCAGCTGTATGTCTAGTTCATCTCAATTCAATGCAATTCTTTTCTTATCCATTCAGTTCAATTTCGTTTTTTTTTTGTTTTCTAATTAATTTATTTCAAATTCTGTTAATTTTGAATTACTGAGGATAAAAATTGCATAAAAAATTCTTTTTGTGTGTGAATAGGCCGACCTAGTTGTACTGAGTATTGTCTGTGTAATTGATCAGAGTGAATAATTTAAAGCAATTTTATTTATCGATAAAGTGAATGAATATGTAAATTAATTTTTGTTCGTTGCAGAGTACATTTCAAAGGTGAAGAGAGATAGTCGCACTATTATTCATACACTTCGAATTTTGGGTGCCTCCAGTGAGGATGATGGCAATTATGCTTGTAGAGCAGTTGACGCTCCTGAATCCTCACATATGTTACACGTTAATTCGAGTAAGTTAACACTTTTCAAGAAGTTAAATTAAATGTAACTTTATATTTCCCTCTTAAATTTTTTGGCTAATAAATTTTTGTTAAGATGGCACCTTTATTATAATACGCAGAATATGTCTTCACTACTTCCGTTAATTTCCTTTATCCTAACTTATAAGAGATTCTTCATCGCACCTCCTCAATTCATCTACCCTCACCTCTCCTCTACCCTTCCTCACCACTGCTAAAGAGCAATCTCTGCATCTTGTAGGCATCATTTTGCAAAGTGCAAATTTTTAAGCTCTCTGAAAAAAATTTTCTCTAATGTTTCGGGCGAAAGGCCTTGAAAAGGACGTCGAGAGGTCGTAGGATAGAATAATAGACCCTTTTGTTGTGTGCTCACGCCGCCAATTATATATTCGCATTGTTCTAATGTGCTTTGTTGTTTGGTGTTAACATCATCAAACCCAAAAAAAAAAATCCCTTCGAATTTGTCCTTTTCGTGGGACATTTGTGGTAGATGCTGCAATCGATTAGCAAAACTATGGAATGAGGGCAGAGGGGCAAAAATTTCAAAACGAATTACTTCGCAACAAATAAATACTAAACAGGCGTCTAAATAGAAAATTGTATTCAAAAATCGTTGAAATCCCTTTCAGATATATATATATATATATATATATATATATATATATATATATATATATATATATATATATATATATATATATATATATATATATATATATATATATAGACATTTATGTGTTCAGGACCTTTAAAACTTTATTGGTCGTTATTGCTTTTTACATTTCCAACATACAAAAGTCACTTAAAGGATGTAGTGTTTTCTATTTTTTTCCATCCTAGCAATGTTTGAAATGAAATTGTGCGATATATGCATTTTAGACGATCCAATCAAGCAAGGTAAGTATCACCAAAATTTGCTACAGGTAGTGAGCATTTCTACAGACTTTTATAAGATGGATTTTGCTAAGGTCTAACGAATAAGGTAGAATTGTTCAGGCTATAAACTTTTAAAAGCTGAAATAACCTAACAAACATAATGAAGCATTTTTTTTGCTTTCTGTTTCATTAGCACTATGCTGTAGTTTATGAAATAGAAATTTCAGTTCTATATGCTCATTTATTGTCATTTAACGAATATTTACAAATATTCATATATTTATTTATCGATGTAAATACATTTATATTTCCATTTGAGGAGTATTCTCAACGACACTAATTCATGTGCAATAACATATCCGCCATTTCACTTTCAAAAAACACTTTTCTGCGATCAGAAAACCGATCTTATCAATGAATTAACCTTCGAATAATCGAGATTAAGTAGCAGTCAAATTGATAACAAAATATTTTATCGAATTGTGCGCTGCATTCCCAATAAAATAAAAATAAAAACGGCTATATTTTCGGCAAATTCCAGTATGCCTCTAGAATGAAGATATTATTCATTGTCAGAAAACGAACGAACACTGTTCATCCACTTAATTTCTATTGGAGGTTCTTTATTTGTTAACGTAATTAATTTGCGTTCAATTTATCACTTCAGTGCGCAAATGCTGGGAAAAACTCTTCATTCGATTTACACATAGAGTTGATATATCGATTGATTTGATGAATACATTCACAATTACGGACGATATCACTTTATAAATTATTTTCGCACAAAAAATATATTAAAAATGAAACTTAAAACCCCGTTATATCATATGAGAGGTTAATTTTTATTTTTATTACTCACTTAACGAATTGTTTTCATTTCATTACAGATGACGCGATAAGATGCACCTCATTGCTGAGGATATCGGGCTTGCTGATCTCTCTGTCGTTCCTCTTGCGCCACCTGTGATATCACATAATGTTCAAACAACTCCTTTGTACATACTAAATATTTTCTTTCCCATTAAGTACTGTTGAATGTTCGATGTTTGTTTTTTCTGCAGTTATTGTTTCGGCATTTATGCATTTCATTGCTTGGTTTGATCACCATTACGGGGTGTGTATTGATTGATCAACACATCATGCAAAATGATTTCACCAGGCAGTTTATCACATTTTAATTCTATTTAAAGTTTCATTTTATGTGAACTTAGCAGTATTAAATGAGATAACAAAACGTTGAGATGATAAGCTAGCGTTCAATAATGAGAAACATTGTTGGACATTCTTGGATAAACAAACAATAATTCGTTCAATTATTTTATTTATGTATTTTGACTTTTTAGATGCGGAATTCAAATCGGCCTTATATTTATTTCATCGCATCAGCACATGAACAATAATAAAATACGATATTTTTCGCAGATTGTTTAATAATTTGCTGTGTGGAATTGATTTGATTGTCTGTTTATTTCGTTTCATTTAATGAATCGAATATAACAAATGAGAGTTTGTATACATTTGAATGGGTTCGTGGGGCGTTATGTTATCCCAAAAAGAATCCAGATTCCAAATCTCTCATGAACGAGTGAGGGGAGGGGTGGGAAAGGAAATTACCGAGGATTTATTGGGGGTGAAAGAGAAGGGTGAAGTTTTGGCAAGGCCTGGCAACAACTTTTAAAGTTTCAGAGATATGGCAAGGAATAAGTGCTTTGATGGTGGAAGGATATGCTTAAAAAAAGGAATGGTTTCGTGGAGTAAGTGCTCCTAATTCCAAGGCTTGAGGAGGTATATGCAAAGGTGAAGGGATTTAATTGAAGAAGAGGTGGGAGGAAGGTTAGGTTCGTTCAAAGTAGAATATTAACCGAATATTCGAAGGTATATCTATGTGATGGTTCTGAAATTTTTCCGTTCAAGAGTTAATTAACAAATTAACAGAGATTTTCGCACCGTTCATTTCATCGTATAAATTGTTTCGTTGTGCAATAAACATCGAATAAAGGTCTCAGTGATATGCACTCTCGAAACGAATATGGTCATTCTCATTGAATATCTCTGCTAGAAATTATTAAATAAGTGGTGTGCATTTTTCAATCTGT
Organism: Baylisascaris procyonis; assembly: GCA_037389465.1. Taxonomy (NCBI): domain Eukaryota; kingdom Metazoa; phylum Nematoda; class Chromadorea; order Rhabditida; family Ascarididae; genus Baylisascaris; species Baylisascaris procyonis. The sequence continues at coordinate 333,743 of JAZARR010000154.1, read as the reverse complement.
ATAAGCCAGCACACTAAAAGAGTCGAATCTTTGCATTTTTATATACAAAAGGTGTGCTCATCTTGTTACGACTGCTTGCCTTCATCCGGCGTCGAACAGAGAAAGAACAATCAGCCAAATATTTCAAATGGATTGAGGGTGACATTTTATAAGAATTTAAGGATACTATTCGATTCGAGAATTCATTGGAGGATTCAAATAAGCAAAACAAAGATGGAAAATTGGTAATATTAAGATGGAAAGATGCATATGGGAGCGGCTCAGTTGTGTTTGACAAACTGCATTGTCACTTTGTATTTATTCGCTTGTCACACAATTCGAAACGCCTCCACTCTTTTCCGTTAATTACTCACCCATTCTGAAAACAACTGATAATTGCTGTGGAATTTTTTTTTAATTTTCATTTCTTTCGGTTTTTCCGTTGAATTTATATGCAACACTGCTCAAAATGTGTTATATTGCTCAAGAAGTAATCAATCGACCCCCATCCCCCAATTGTGAATCTCAGATTTCAGCCGACTGCAGAATTCTCAGAAAGTTAGCTAAACGGGGGAAGGGACGGAGGAGAATGAGGATGAATGGTGTACTATTGCGGTATCCCAGTAACATTTCCTTTTGAACTGTGAAGCGATTATTTTGTGCCATCGAAAATTTGGCTTTTAGATAGAAATGCTCCATCCCTCCGGGATTCGTAAAGAATCGTGCCGCTGAAACGTCCTACACCTAAGTCGATCTCCACACCTAAGTTCATTGTTCAAATTGGTACTACGTCTAATTCGCTTATCAATACCGACGTTAAAAAAAAATGTTATGCGACAATGCAGCAGAAAAGACAGTTGTTTTCAATAAGATATAAAAAATTCGACTTCAAATAGAAATGGAACCTTGAGGCACTTTGCCACTTTTTATTATCAAAGTGTTTCGGAGTGAGTGACGGGCAGTCACTGATACTTCCTCGGCAGCTAGAACATTAAACGTGATGCGTCACCGAAAATGACAATGGCCATCAGAGATTTCAAACATTGTCGTTGAAAACATTCAAGTATTCGTCTGCCTCCCTTAGGACTACTCATCGCGTAGAGCCGCCTAGCCTCTCATAACTCTTTGCTCGAATATGCTTCACTCTAGACCTTTATCGACACAACAACGTGAAACATGAACATATGTATCTGCTGCTATTGAACAGTATGTGTCAGGGTATGCGATGCTTTTCAGGTGCAAAGAGCTCCAGGGCATCAACGCTCTATCCGTGACAGACATCAAGACATCAAGATTCAATTTCCACCTGCAGTGAGATGATTTTAAGTCCTCGTGGAAGGTTTCAGGTTGGTTCCGTAGAGCCGTGACATTAGATATTAAAAGAAGCATTTTTTCGGCCCAAAATTCACACTCAAACGCGCCCACGCACACATGTACACATGTGTGTATACTCGTACGCCGACACGCATAGACGCACACATATATAAACTTTCACCTTTCTGTCAAAGAAGTTTGGTATAATAGAATAGGATACCTTAGCAACGATAATATGAAGTGTTATAGGTTAGCCACACAGAACTGCACCTGTCAACACGAGGAAAGACGAGATTCCTCCCTCATGGCCGAACTTTCCCTCAAGACTATCCAATCATCACTAATCATGCGTGATAACATCATCAGTGGCCGCGTACTCGGATTACAGAAATTGCGGCGGGATTACGCGCTAGGTGAAGGTATAAAAAATTCATCTTGACCTGATGCTGCATTATAATAGCTTAGGCATTGAAATCAAGAGCCACGCCACTTTACTGTAACAAAATGAGTATCTAGGATTTTATCTGTCTAGAGGCGTTGATTGATTTCTTGGCTATTGTTTCCTTGACAGTGATTATTCCATTCACTAGACAATTGCTTACTTATCCAATATAGATGAAATGTGAAAATATTTCAAATTGATTTATTGTGAAATATCTCAAAAAGTATTACCTTTTTATGGATGAATTTGTTATTATTTTCAGTGTTAAAATGTTTTATGACTGCATTTCACAATATCCTCACCGCTGTACCAAAATGATAATAGAAACATGCGAAGTAATGAGTAGCATTTGAGAAACGACAAATGCACAAGTGTACTGATAAGACAAAGGATTAGAGCTCTTGCTTCATTTTCTCAGCCAAGAAAATTGTTTTTGGATCGCATTCAACCTATTAGACAATAGATTTGATCATTAGGCACTCTAGCAACTTAAACCATCAATAACTTGTAGAAAAGATAATGAATCTTATTGAAATTTGTTATATGTGATTCTAAAAGCGGGTTTAAAAAAGAGTACAAAAACAGAATAGTAGAAACACTCACTTCCTTGTGAAGATCACTCTTCTCACTCGCCCCTCTTCCTCCCTCCTACCAATATCCCTCCAACAATTCATTCCACTTTCGACGAGTTGATCAGCACATATGAAACAATTGATGACGGGTGGCATAGGCACGACATTACACCTTATCGTTTATCTTTAAGAGCGGATGCCTCCTCAAAATTCGGTACATCAATCATAGAACTGCACTAAGTCCTCGTCTGATTAAATCAATATTTGTTGTTAATTTGAAAACGACATGCTCGGGATGGGAGGGGGTGGGGTGGAGATGAAAGGAAAGCGAATTAGGGAGGGTGGAGTGAAAATACTGAACTAACAGTCAAGTTATTTATAGGCCATGCTAGAATAAAGTGCGCAATGTCATAGGATCAGATATAGCGGACCGGATTCAGTGTTGCGGAATGTGGATCATACCTTGTCGTGATGGCATGACGAGAATTGCACGGCACGTAGGAACATTTTGATAAAATCACACTTCATTCTATGTATGTGTCTCATTGTTTTTGCGGCAAGGAACATACGTCGAAATATTTTCGCCGTTCCAAGAAGGTGTTTCTTCTTGTTCGTCGGCGGGGGACTCACTTCTCAATGAGCCCTTCCGTATGATGCGATAACGATGGGTAAATGGGTCGTCGCGGACGACGCACCATCGCCTTACGGCATCACAAAACCCTGCCGTAGGCACTCTCACTGGCTACGGTTCATCGATGTCATCCATACCTCTCATCTTTCCTACAATGAACGATCCTTCTCGTTCACATTTTTTTGGAAATGCATCCGTTTTATTCATATGACATAGTAGTTTTAAGCAATGACTTCTGTTCCGGTGATTCTATAGTTCCTCACATTTCTTCGCATTTAGTTTGCAAACTTCTGTGCAAAACACATGAGGGCAATTTATATATACATATATATATATATATATATATATATATATATATATATATATATATATATATATATATATATATATATATATATATATATATATATATATATATATATATATATATATATATATAATGTCAGTCAGTGTTCATCGGCTTCAAGTGATAATTCTATAAAACTACAACGATATGGATAAGAGCATAAAAAATGAATTTTTAATTCTGCTCTTTCTGCAGAAAAACGCATTATTGAACGTCACTATGCTGGCATTTTTGTGACTGGTCGGTTTAGTCAATAGTGTTCGAAAGAAGACAAATTGTGGCACTATTCCTAGGAGCGAGCCTTCATATCATTTTCTCCGATGACCTTGTTCTAACTTTCCTTGAAAGCATGCTTTATGGAAGTTAGTTTACTTGCAAGGTTAATCGATTTGGATAAGACAAAAAAACTCATAGGTGCATAATCTTGAGCTTAAGGTATCGACGAATTTGAAGAAAGAAGTACTGCTGGGGAAGGCAGTCTTATTCCGAGGCGAGCTCATATATTTCAGCATTTCCCAGAAAAATGGTACAATTGATAGAGAGCGGATTTTATTGTTATTTTTGAAGCTTACCGTATTATAGTTTAATCGTCTCTTGATATTTTTTGTGCTTCATTCAAAAAAGTAATGTATATGTTGAAAATGATATCCTCTATATCGCTTTTATTCATTGCACGCTTAAATTACTGCAAAATGAATTAAATGAAATTTCTTTCAACTATTTGAAAACTCTTCGAATACAATGATGTTCGATCAACATTCATTAAGTGGCATTGGTTGTAATGGTTACATGATAAGTGCGCATCCGACATATGCCTGCACACGGTAATTGCGCTTGCAACGGATACGGCCTAAGATGTCATTGTGTGATATGGTAAAGCAAGCTTATTAAAGTGCTAAGCAATGTTGAAACATGGAGTACGTTGGTAATGTCCAATTCATGCATCACAACTTCAACTTCAGCCTTAAGCCTGATAACCAAAGATGCACTTGTCGATGATGTAGTTCTATTATATCAGCACCGATGTTCCAAACTTAGAGCCAAATCATTGCTCAATTAGCTCACTTGCACCAGTTTTCGACTTTTCGCGATTCGCCTATCGAATAAAAAATCCATTTTCCGAATATTCTAAACTGTCATTCACATGTTGAAGATTTTTAAGCTCTGTTTCACAATCTTTTTACGCCATTAGCGTTGTGAAATTATTTTTGGAAGGGTCGGTCGTTTACTGAGCAACCTAATGTTGTCCGCATTTTTTAATGTATCCTAACTTATTAGAATATCCCAGTATATTGAAAGCGATCGCGCCTACTTGATACGCTCGCCAGGTTGTCGCTTTCTACTGATATTCCGCAAGCACATATAGAAAATTTCATTACTCGTGAAAACACTGAAAAGTTTCATATTTAATTGGAGTGTGAAAAAGTTTTTCGAAGCACTTTGTTTACTCCTCACTCAGATTGCACATATTTCAACAATACAAACTGCGACGCGTGTGTGTCTGTGCGTTTGTCTGTCTGTGCGTTTTTTGCAGATGTGTACTTGTGCTCACGCACGCATCCATATCTCTGTGGATGCGTCTGTGCGTGAATTCGTGATTTGTGTTTATGTGTGTGTCCGCGGCAACAGGCCAAGCAGTGGATGCACATCACTATGCAAATTGATTTTCATTTCAACAGTGATTCACATGGTCGACTGCTGTTAAGTGTGGTTCGAAACAGTCAAAGCAACGAATCGAGAAGGCTACTGAACCGTTGCCTTTGGGGATTGGATCAAAATTGCTCGCAATAAATTTTCGATAACTAAGAAACAAACCTCAAAAATGTTTCATCCTTTACCATCAAATCGATTCTAAAAAGATTTGCTGAAGAAAGACATTTTACAAGCAATCAGAAATTTTCATTTGCAATGCACCATTATATGTGTGTAGCTGTTCGTCTGTTGAAGTTGCAAAGCTTGTTGGGCTATAATCCAAATTTTCGAAATGATCGATCACGTTCCAATTGAGTTAGAATGTTGCAACTTGTTGGCACTGAAATCTAACATATTTCGTTGTCAATCAAATTGTTTTCACACTCAAATCTGGAAAAAAGATCATCTTTTGCAAAAGAAAAATGTTGCAAGAGGATTGGTTCCACTGAATGCATTATTCCATAAATTTTCTTATTAGGAATGAATTAATGATAATGGCTGGCCTAGTGGGAGAGATTGCAAAGGCACGTATCGTCCTCAGCCTCTGCGGTTACGCCTTTCCGCTTGCTACACACTTTTTTTGCGAATTTCAACGAGAAAATTACGATGGACAGGCCAAAAAGCGTTAAAAGGGGGCTTAAACGATATGCATTTCCGCATTTCAGCTCATCAGACAGGCAGCAAGCCTGAATGCTCTAAAAAACAAAAAAAAAAACTGGTAATGCGACTGTAATTTTGCGTTAATTTGTGGTAATTTGAGAATGAATAATGAAGTATGAAGTAGGGAGTATAAATTGTGAGCGATGATTTGCGAAGTATGAGCTATGAAGTATAAGTATTAAGTGTGAAGGAGAAAGCAATGATAAACTCTCTCTTTATGTGATTCAGAAGTGGAAACTATCGAGCGAATACGTTGGTAAATAAACACACGCATACACACAAAAATGACAATATGATGATGAACCGCATAAAGCAATTGGAATGCGGAGGAAAACTTTGGCTGGACATTTGAAGGAATTTCTTCGTCCTTTATTACCGTGTATTGATTTGATGAAACTATTTAATTCCTCTCACATTAAATTATTTTTTGTGAAAGAAATCAAATTGTGTTGATTGCTAGAATATTTCTCCGTCATTCGTTTTGGTTAAAAGGCGATGAACCTTGTAAATGTTGAAATAGTAGTCCAACTAGTGCGTTCTTAGACCCCATTCCCAGACAGGATCCTTTTCGAGATCCTCGACGGATAGCATTTCGCTGATTTTCTCCTCTTTTGTCACCTTTCGTTGAGCTCCACTCTCCAAATCGCTTTCATGACAAATTTCTTCCCGGTTCTTTCGATAGTGTCCTCATTTGGCCACCTCACTTTCTCAAAAGACTCTCTTACTTCACTTGCTTTCCCCATAGGTTTTTTCTCTCTCAAATCTCTGTCTTTTCGCCTTTTAGCAATACACACCTTGTGATGCAACCCCAATTTATTCTTTCTTATTTTCTCGCTGGAGTTCCACTTGGACAAATTGCCTTCTAATAGATGTCCTTCTGTGAATCGTTGCCTAGATTTCGGGATGTAGAGTTTACTCGTTACTTAGATAAACAAAATAATTCAACCAAATATCTCGAATATGGCGAAAATACATTCGGTTAAAGGTGTTGCCAATTTTCCATCTGTGCTTTCCAAGGCTATTCTTCTCAGGCCAGACCATTCGCCGACGGAGATTTCCATGGGAAACCATTCACTAACTGTTTTTTCATATGAACCTCCAACCTTTCAATCAAATGGCTTCCCAATAGCGCATTTGTTCCAATGAAAATGATCTCTGCATGCCACGCTAACCCAAATGCTAGCCAATGATAAAGGAACGCGCGTTATCACCTCAATTCGAGCGCTTATTTCGTATAGTTTTTTGAAAAATACGACGATCTCTCCACATGAAAAATACCGAAATTTGGCGGTAATTAAATACTCTTTTCAGATCCAATCCGCAAATGTTTATTTGTTGGATTTTGGCTTTAAGCGTTTCGATATGCAATGCGATCGATTATGAAGGCAATGACTTAGCGAAAAGTTTGTTTCTTTGTGCCTTTTTAGAATCTCACCTGACGAATTTTTCGCTTCGTTCATGAGCATATCCGACATAACCTCGAATAGAAACCCGAGAGTTCATAGCGCTAAGACCATGAACCAACGGGGTTTGTGTTGAAGGAGAATGGCTTATTTTGAGCACAGAGTGTTTATAAACTTTCCGAATTCAGCTTGAGTTCAGCGTGAGATTGATGATTTCAAAAAGAGCAATTTATGGTACAGTACGTTCGGGTTGACATCGACTATTGTGGGATCTAAGAGCGGCGGCTCCATTCGTAATGGACAGTAGCACTTGCACTGAGCCCGGTTTATGACTATTCCTTAAGTGGACATCTAAGTGGCTTATATTTGGAGCCCATTTTGATGGAAAGAGGAGAAACGAGCTTTTTTTCAAGGCTGTAAGATATATTCAGAGAAATTGTGGCAATGCCGGATGAGTATTCTGGGAAGAAAGTGTCAATGCTGACAAGCTTTTTGTCTTTGCAGTGGACCTTCGGTAGCATTTTTATCGGTTATATTTTCATCATAGTTCTTATTGGGACGTATATATTAAGTGATACGAAATTGAGGGTAATGTCAACACGAAAGATTTCTGAGATCAAAATCACAAAAGTGCAATATTCTTTTTTCATCTGTGTCTTAATCCAACCTAAATTGGCTTTAAGGCGCTGATTAGTGACAGTTTTGAAAAAAAATCTTTATTGCACTTATTTCTCATAGAGTACAAGAGTTTAATATATTCTGACTGCATTTTGACTTACCTCCAACTGGCGATATTCACTGAGATCGAAAATTACTTTCATCGATGGACATAGCGAATGGTACACGATCACTGTTTGATGGCTGTTACAGTATCTGCTCGAAAAGTGAAAGCTCAGTGAGATTCCCTTTTGTAGATGATGTTCGCATTCATTTTTCAACGATTATTATTACTGTTACTACTATTATCGCCACATTGTTATTAGTATTATTGTTGCTGTCATTATTGATATTATCCTTTTTAATAATATTATCACTGATATTACTGCCACCATCACTGTTATTATTGTAAATAAAGATTTATAGGCGGCATCTGACTTTAGACTACTCAGCTTCAACTGCGAGACAAGTAAGATTGAAAATTTCAGCATGCCGTCCATTAGATCGTCAATTAGATCTATTATTCATTCTCGATGGTTCGGGCAGTGTAAGTGGAAGTACTTTCGACACACAAATGTCTATGCTCAACAGGTAGGTCCACCTTTAATCTATCGCCCTGAAGTGCTAAATATGGCAATAATACTTCGGTTGTAAGATGCCAAGGTCGATAATCCATGCTCAAAGTGATGCTGCTAAAAGGCCCGTAACAGCTAAAACCTTTTTATTTCTTCTATTTAACTTTTAAGCCTTGTTACAGCCTTACTGCTTCAACTTTAAACGCAATTTTACTCCAGGCATACTAATAGTGACGGTTTTACGTCCTCTCAATGCGATGAAGCTGGTGTGCGCATCTGTGATCATGACGCATGCATATTTGAATTCATGCAGAAAAAGTGTGAACGACACGAAAAAATAGAAAGTCAATTTAAAAAATATTGTAGATTACTGTGACTCATCTGGACTTCCTTGAACAGTCCCATCCTTCAGCTGTAAATTTATGAGCAAAGTATACAGTTTTTCGCCGAAAAACTGCTGCCTGGAATGATCTAACTTGAGACCACCTTACTGAACCATTAAAAAGTGTTCAAATGTTTTGTGCAATCAAAAATTTTGACGTATATTGAACGATATTTATCTGATATGAATTGAGTTCGCGTCTTTATTAAACCAGAATTCACTAATCGAAGTCGTAGTTAGCTTACAGTTTTCAATTTTGCGCCGGTTTTTTTGCGGGATGTTGGCAAAGACTCGCAAGTTTTGGCTGTTTTCGCAACGTTTCGTTGTCAAAACGTGCATTCGGGCTTGGTGCCGCCATTAACATGCATGTGTGTCTGTTTGTCTGATCGGCTTTTGAAATTCGGGGATTATCGATACCGTAGCGACAGTGTTTGTTGATTATAATTGGCAGCAAATCTGAATTAGTTAATCAGCTCTGGAATGAATTTTAAATATTTAGAAATGCTCAAAAATTATGCATACATCCTAAAACCAGTCGGCTTAAGAGAGTTGATCGTTTGCAATAGATATTTATGAACGGTCGCTTCATTTACATAACATATCAATGGGTTATTGTGCATTTTTTTAATGTTTGAACAATTTGTGACACCGGGTGGCTTTGGTCTGATGAGGGAATTGTAAAAGGACATATCGAGGCAGCAATTCTGATGTCTTTTCCCTTGTTCGGTCATCATTCTTGATGCATACACCGGCTAAGGTGTTAACCCCTGTGCTAAACGTCTTACATCACATGCAACCTGCTTATATCACAAGAAATGAGATAATAAGTTGCTCACAATAAAAATAGATTGGACGGTTATGGCCTCGAAATCCTGGGGCGATTTATGACTTTACAAATATTTCGATTACGGATTTTTTGGCTCCACAACTTGATCTCTGAACATCTTACTGTTCTATGTTAAGTGATTATTGCCGATATTACGTTTACTGCTATGAAAACAGCTCGATTTCGTTGCTTTTTATCAAAATCTTTTATTTAAATGGAACTTATCTGAAATTCGTCTTAGGCAGAGGTTTTTTTTTTTTGAGATGCAAGATTCTATGGAAAGCGATGTCGGATTGATCAGTTGTAAGTCTTAACCAGATTATTCTTGATTATCGATGAGTGAAAGCAAAATTTTGCAGGATCGTTGAAATGGTCGAAATTGGTCCAGATAGAACGCAAATCGCCGTCATGCAATATTCATCCTATACGAGAGTGGAATTCGGCTTCACTGCCAACCCGGTACGTCTGCCTCTTTTGGGAATTTGAAAGAGGCAGAGGGAGGGGGATATCATTAGAAAGTACACTAAAGTGAAAGATTGAGTTTTTTTCTTTCGTGTTGAAATAAAAATAAATCTGTTTGTTAAAAGTTTTTCCGTCTTAATTTTTCGCCCCCATTCTATTCTCCCAGCTGTCCTTCATTCTTGTTTTTTTTGCACTCATGTCACATTTTGAGATTTTGTCACAGTCTTAATCTTGTCAATTTTTTAAAAGTCTTGTCGCAAATTTTCTGATCGCCTGGAAGAATTTAGAGATCAACGAACACAAATGGGATTATATTAGAAAGACTCGGAAATCCGGGGCTGCGAAAATAATCGAGAGCTGCTCGATAATTGGTGATCTCGACATTTGTGGACCCTTGAACGCAATTCGTTTCGAGAGTGCACACTAGTTGCAATTCCGTGCTAATATTTGCACTTGCGGCAATAAAACAAGTTTAACGAGATGGCATGCGCCTTTGCAATAAATCTATAAAGAAGCGTAATACTATCCTCTTGGCATAAGTGGATCGACTGAATAAATGCATAATCTTCGGAAGGAATTGTTGTCGGTCAGGTTTTAAAAATTATGTGGAGAAAATTAGGTTCACTCCGTGAATTGCTGTCGAAAATTATTTTAAAATTTTTGCAGCGGTTTTCCGCATTCAACGAGCTTCAAAAATTTGCTAAATTTTAGAGTGGATACGATTACTTAAATGGAGGATTATTTGAATGTATAACTGGTCAAATATATATATATATATATATATATATATATATATATATGTATATAATGAGTTTTACAGAATAGGTAATGGATTAATAATTGAATGGTTTATGAGCAAATGAATGATTAAGCAAATAACTAAATGAAGTATATAAACAGTCTGTTAAATTGGCTGCCATTTGATTGCCTGTTGACTTCGGTGCCTATCTTCCTTTTAAACTTACTCTCTTCATCTCCTCTCCACCTACCCCCCTTTTCCTCCTCTCTCCCCCTTCGATGAATTTTTCCCCTAATATCTGTTTTTTCAATTTTTTGTGTAAATTTTATGGGAAGTGGGTCATACAATATTTTTAACGTGGAAACTATACGAATGTGGCGATAGGTTACGGTATATAATATGGTGGCTGTTTGCAGAATAAGGAGAAATTGCGGCTTGCCCTTCAGAAGATTCGTCACATTTCGGGCACTACGAGAACTGGTAAGGCACTTGACAAGGCTTTGCAAGTGTTCAAGCATGGCGAAACCTCGGGAGCCAGGGTCAACCAAGAAGATGTGGCACAGGTACTACCTTAATTTGTATAAGCGGTGAACCAGCGGTGCCCTAATAATAAACGCATGAGAATATGAAAAAATAATATATATTTTTAGTGAAGCATCGCATAGTAAAATCCACTCATAAGCTGCACTTTTCTCTATGGGAATACAAGAAATCCTTGCCGTTATGAAAACGGACGGAAACTGTAGATATTGACCAGCTGTCAAAGAGATGACCGGGAAATTCCGTGAGGTTCGTTATAATCGCTTGGTTGCGTACTCAGTACCATCGGCCAGTAATTATCGTAGTTATATTTTTCATGATAGAATTGGAGTGACAATTTCTTTTGGGTGGCAAATACCACTTCAAAGGATTAAGCACTGGCATCATTTGCATATCAAAGTTAAGATCTGAAAACAAGAAGCGATTTTAAGCACGCGGGTGAATTCCTTTAAAGGTTGCTAAATAAATGAATTTTTCAGTAGAGGCCTCAGCGATTTCCTTAACCAGTTTTCGCTATCAGCATTATCGAGAAACGTTCTCGCCCATTCTTGCTGAAATGAATAGAGGCGGAAAATAGGATAGCAGATATTATGCATATTATTCAGTGTATTGAAGTGGTAGATGCTGAGAGTTTGGAACGTCTTTCATCACTATTCATCAATATAGTAGCAAACATAAGGTGCCAATATTAAATAATGATAGAGTAATGCTGTCTGAGTACTTCGAATATAGGTGATTTCACCGTTGCAATGGAATTATTGTGTGCAAAAAATGTGCGAAAGAAATTAGGACTAAAGGACTTGACTGGCCATCTCTGGCTAAGAGGATAGAAATTTTTGTAGATAATGCACGGTTTATATCTTCCTTTCTAGAGAAAATTAAAAAATCTTATCATTTTATGCTCTGATAAACAGAAAGTGCACCGTTGAAGGTTCATTAGGAATGAAAGGAATTGAGACGGTCAAAACAATAGAATTCGCAGCGTTGTTTACATTCTACAGACCCTTATGCAGATTCCTTTAAATTTGCGATGCCGTAGCAATTGCGGCGGCTGATAGTGGAAACAAGCGTTCAAGCCAGTTCGACCAATCAGGCTTTATCGACTGTCTTTTTTTTCAGTCTAAAAACAAGTATTGGTGCAGTACGGCTGAGAATATCGCTGCTATCAGTAGTGCAGTCTATTTAGCTCTGAGGCAATCAGCCAAACTTGCAGATAGCTGTCGTTGTTAGCGATGGGCATTCACATGACGATCCAGTTCCAGCCGCACAACGTTTGCGACGTGCCGGTAAGTTGTATATTCCCAAGTCGGCATGGAGCATTTTGCATCTTCAAGCAACAGCTTTATGGATAAATTCTTTATAGCTGACAGTTTTTGCTTAAAACAGCAAAACGAGTTTTAAGGATAGCAATATCACTGATAGTTCAAAAGTGGTGTGATTTGATTTCATTTCTCTTGTCACGGCTAAATAAAGGAGAAAGCTCAGGTTAAAGTAATTTTCGCTTTATTGGGCAGGTTCGATTAAATGCGGGGATGGCGATCGAAGGAAGAGAATTGCGCTGCTTGCCATTTTTTGGAATTGCGACCTTCCGGAAAATTCCATCTCTCTCTTCCCTTGACAGAGAAATGCTTTCTTCCCCTAGAGATCTTCTTGCGCATTACGTGGTTACTATTCGTTCTTACTGGAATATCTTCCAATCAGCGCTGCTGCCACAGATTGATGTTAGGGTCAAAAAATTAGCAATCGTTGACACGAAGATGATCGATGAATCTTTCTATAATTGAGGCAGGTGAATACCGAAACACTCATACAAGAACACATAAAGAAAACTTTATTTGAGTGAACACATCTTCAACGTCTGCAATAACGGGAAATAACTACTTGGAAATATTCGTTAAGTGGAGATATCTCAACTGCCATGCGAACAAAGTTACTCACGAAATTAACGTTCTTGAACGAATGAAGGGAAAAATAAGACGGGAAGGCAGAAGCCAGCCAACTAATTAACGAGGAAGGAATCTGCCCCGAGTGACCACAACGGAAAAATGCAAACATCCGTTGCCATTGTTGCTGTATCTTCCACCAGTAGTTCAATTTGCATGTTAATGCTATTTGACCGCCAAAAGCATCCATATACCGTCGGTATGCTGGACTCCATGTCGCTTTGAATTTTGAATTGAACATCTAAATGTGCGATCAAAGCTGCCGGTTAACCGAACAAAAGTGGGCCTACTACAACAACAGCATTTCGGGAATCAAAATTGAGTTTTTTCGAGTCCTCAGCATCTAGAAGTCCCATTTTCCTGTTTCACCGGTCTTCAAACCGGTCTTTCAAATTCTTGCGCCTTGCCACACCGAAATTCATTGTGAGGAATTCTAACATCATATTAAATAGACTTACTGAAGTAAACTGATTCTCACGCTAACAAGGGTTAGTTATCGTATTATTGTCCGGGATATGGTTTGAAAATCGAATCTTTTCTTTCGGAGGTTTAGAAAACTTTTTTTCGAACTTTAAATCCCGACAAAGAATTTGAATTATCCTTATATCCCCTTTTGTCCACCAAAGCCTCTTTCGGATTTACTTTATGTACTAAGGCAACTCCAGTATTACTAATTAGTTATTCTTTTCATTTCATTTCTATTCAGTTTAGGAGTAATTTTTCGCCATACATATTTCAATTTGTATTTCAAATTTTTAGACTACAAAATTCTGGCCAGGACTATCCTTATCTAATTGATATATTAGTATGTGCTGATATGGCATGTTCAGTACTGTTTATATCGAATACTGTTTATATAATATATTCAAAGTAATAAGCACTTCTTTTACGCATGTGGAATTACAACTTGTTCATCTGCCGTCATGGAAAATTTGCTCACTTTGAAGTAAGTCATTGGTGGTTATTACCCCGAACAACAAAATTAGCCAAAAAAGTTCGATGTGCATAATCTCAACTATAGGTGAATTGGATAACATTGTTATATTTCAGGAGTACAAATCCTTACGCTTGGTATTGGTGCCCACATAAATATGGGTGAGCTTATCGATATAACAGGGGATGAGACGCTCGCATTCCAGAATCTCACCTCACAGGCGTCATTGGACAAATTCGTTAGTCAGTTCAGGAAGATCGCTGTCGGAGAGCATTGCGACTTCTCAAGGGGTATATAATTACTTTTTATTGTTCATGAAATGACGATCATTTCAAGTTCTTATGCACTTTTCAAAAATTTCTGCGAGGAAGTCAATGACATAAGAGTTCGCACAGTTTGCAATTCTATCGTTTTTTATGCCCCTTTGCGAATTGTTTTTGCAAAAGCGTCTTAGATAAATATCCTGAACCTCAAGCCTGGTTAAAAATTTCTAGTTCCAGATCAAACTTGCTCTTTTATCAATTCGGGTCCAGCCCAAAAATCAATCTTTTCGTTCGAGATTTATGTAACCGATCGGTTTCGTAGGAAAATTCGTTATTAGAAGATTGTCATTGCTTCGATGCTGGTGCAAACTTTCGAATTGCTATGCATAGATAAAAAACAGAGCATTTCGCCCATCTTCATAATGTTTTCAATTTGCGTCTGTCTTCGTCTGTCGATTCTGGAGCAATTTCGAGTTATTTGATTTGTTTCATCTCTATCATTAAATTTTGGCTAAGCGGTTATTTTCTGCCATGCGCTTGTCAGTGAAGGATTTTTTCGTTCGCCGGAGTCAAATATATCACTGGACGGTATTAGATGTTGAGCTTGATACCGTTAATAATTAAGCATCAATGACATATGAAGTTGTCAGGTCCTCATGGTGCAGAAATCACATGCAATAGTGACTCGGTGAGTATAGGCGTCTCAACGGTGAATCCATTTTACGGACATCTCTATGTGGTGGGTCAATTTCATCATGCCGAATGTGTGGCCACAGCACGCAATTCCTCAAAAGAAATACAACTCACTGTTGGATTGGCATCATGCGATGTTCAAAAGCAACTTATGGTTAGCTTCCCATAATTTATATTATACTTGCAACGGAAGGATTGACGAATTTCTGTGTCTGTTTATTCTTTTTAATTTTGACGTTCGTCGTGTTTCTGCGGAATTATGAGGTCACCTGATAGGTGTTTTGACGAGGTCGTAAAGAAATCCTTCAACGGCGACATGTCACTGCATATAGCGCAGCACCATCTTACCGGAGTAACCGTGCCTATCAATGTTGATTATCACAGGATACGGCAAAGGTCTACAGGAAATTGACTTCGAGACAAGTGTCTACAGCCAGGAGCTATGAGGATTCTAGTACCATTCTCTGGTGCATTTCTGAATTTTAACTAATACACATGCACTGATGAAATCTGCATCGTTGATGTAATAGAAATACGTCGTCCGCAGCATTTGCGTACAATTTGATGTGAACTTTAAGTGGAGTTTTGCGTGAAAAAACTGTAACCTACCATTAGCACGGAGCAAGAAGCCCCCTCTATTAACGCTACGTTCATTAGACAACATTCATTAGACAAGTTGACCAGTGTCAGGGGACGAGAAGGATTTTGTATATTTATGTATTTCACAGAGTCTTACGGAGATTGCGCTGAAGGTGAGTGCCGCACATTCTATATGCGTGACCAGCGAAATGCTTGCGTTCGATTCCCTTCATAGTTGTGTGTATCGTAGAGGAATAAGATTAAAAGATCTAGTAGTTTTATTGCAACAGTGGGAAGATGTGTACTGCAGCTGAATCCGAAAGGAGCGATGTTTGAGACGAGTGTGATCCTCAAATTCCATCCTCATTACAACACTCATAAGGACAAAGTGTTCAGTGTGCAATGCTTCTATCCAGAAAAAGCTTCGAAAGTGCCAAAGAAACTGCTCAACAATTCAGTGGCCGTCAGTGACAGGTAGAGAATTTCTTCAACAATGCCTATTTTTTGTTCTACTCGTCGCCCAAATTGTGTGCCTGAACCCGTTTCAATCTACTTAACTCATTAAACACTATTTGATCACTTTATTGGCATTCTGCGTATTTTTATTTTTCGATTCATACTAAGTTTTCTAGCTGCTAACGATTATAAATCGCCTGGAGTCAGTTTGGAGCCACTTGATATTATCCTTTGTCACATGTATTTTCCGTGAAATTCGTCCCATACTTTTGGCGACACTGTTGGTCTCTTCGGAGATGTCCAAAGATTGACTTCCGTCCTTCACTCTTCATATTTCCTGCGACATCTTTCTAATTGATCTTTAACGAAATATGCAAATTTTAGGTGGATTAAGTTTGATCGCAATTCTAATACGTCATTAGCACAGCGGATATAACCTATTGGAGTTCCAGTGGATCTCCACAGGTTATATCTGCTGTGCTAATGAGGCCAGCGAAACAAGCAACAGTTTTTGCATATCAATATGGTGCATGAGCAAGCAATAAGTGGATTTTCGATTGTAGTAACCAATCGCTGAAAATGCCGTGTAGCTATCGACTCCTTGCGAATGCGAACGATCAATGCGAGATTGAGGATACGAGGGTCGGCGACCAACTTGTACATTCTTGGGAATGTGATAGAGGTATATAGCTTTATTTGGCACAATGCAACGTCGTGTAGCGTTGTTCAGTGTAGTTGGAGCATGTTAATGTGATTACAGAATCGTTTCGAATGAACTTCAACTATGCATAGCGAGTGAGTCTTAGTGGGTTGGAGCCATTCGATGAGAGAACGAAATTTCTAACTCCCATTATGTATTGAAGCATATCGATGGTGCACTGACTTCTGACTTTTGGAGGTTCCAGAGAGTGCTGTAGCAAACAGATTAATTTTTCACATTTACCGATGGAATCCTAGCGACTCATTCTCTACGGAGTGGACAGATAGTGAGTGGTATGTAGTTTTGGGGAAAAGTTTGCGCAAATCTCGTTTTTAAGTAGGATTAGAGTGATTTCTTCACCTTTACCTTAAGGAGCAGAAATTTTGGGCATCGCGTTCTTACTTATGGTTCGTCTGTTAAAGATCATTACTTTTGCACATATGGAGGATTTACTATGTTTGGGTGGAAGGGAGGCTGTGTCTTGTGTGAATGGTGCGCTCTAGTAGTTGTGTATTTGTTACGGTGACTGACGTATATATGAGAGGGAAAAGGAGAGAAATATGTAGAAAATTTTGTCTCAGATTTCTATACGTTATCGCATTGAACGAGTTGATAAATCATTCGTTCGTTGCGGAAAGATATGAAGGCACAAAGAATTATTTTTCCACTTTACATGTTTCTCAATAGGATGGAGTCGCAGTTAGTAGATGAGCGAGATTTGATTATAGAGACGTCGACCTATAACTTTGCATTGCCTTAAAGAAAAAAAATTTTTTTTTGATACTTTAGGCAATAAGAATGCTCCCAGGTGAAACTGAATTCAATTTGTTTAGGCTTACTTCCATAGTTATTTTTAACAGTTTAAATTGTTTGCATACGAAAATGTCGCAACAATTTTCGTATATTTACTAAAAGAATGCCTTGTGATGAAAATATTTGAATATTTGACTGAATATGCAAATTTGTTTGCAATAAAAGTGGTCGATTATAACTCGATATAAAAAAATAAGCCTCTTCAATAACTCCTAATCGCCATTTATTGATGATATTTTCAGAGGTGTTCGATACATACCAATCAATGCTTGTATACAGCTGCGTATTGATTGATTTGAATAGTGGTATCAACAGAACAATCATCGATGAAAATGGGTAAGCTATATGTCAGCAATTCATTTTGCAAGGTTTTTTACTTTCATTGCTTGCCTAACTCATCACTTTTGTAATAAAGCGCTTGAATGTGAGCACTGAAGCTTTTATCACTATATTACTTGTAGCACTGTCCATTTTTATAGATAATTACACAACGCGACAAGGACTTTCTGTTCGTTTTCTTTGACAAACATGCAACTCGGGGGGAGCTATTATCTTTGTGTTGTAAAATTGGTGGAGTTTACTCTGGAACGAAATTAAGATAGGAGGCTGAAGAGGAAGGTTCAGCGAGAGCCAGTAAGAAAAGCTAAATTATGGGATACGTAGATCGATTCACTTATATACCAGAAATATGACGGGAGAAGGGGATTAGCGCTTTTAGCATTCCGATTTGCATTATAACAGCATTGAGAGGATATCATTTTCTGGCTCCATATCGCCCTTTGAAGCATTCAATCGTTTTCACTAAGCTCGCGAGAGATATTTGTAAAAAAAATTCTATCCTTAAATTTTAAATATCTCATAGGAGCCCATCGATTATTAGTTGTTGGTTTTTTTGCAAACTTGCATTTGCATTGCGCATTATCGGCAGTATCTGTGCATACGTCTGTAAGTCTATATGTTTTGTTTTTGGGTCTGTATAAATTCCCCTATGTTATGATGATGTACATCTTAGTAACAACTTCAAAAATTCTTATAAGCATTTGAAGAGATCTTTTTCACCGAACTGTGATATCATTTAAAATATAAAACCATTTTTCCACATATTTCATTTTTTGTTGTTATTTATGATAACAGTGATCCAATGAGCAGAATGCAGGGGCGCATACCGTGTCAGCTGCTTCTCCGCTTGTTAACCACATATCATGTCTTTTCAATAAGCCGACCAGGTAAGATGAATTGAAGCATGCCGTTACATTTTGAAATTCAACTCTGCTTCACGTTCGTTTGCACTAACAGTTTGCAGGCTCATTATGCTACTTCATATCGAAAAGCTCTCCAATAATTCTGCTTTTTCTTAAATAGCATCAGTTTATACAAAGAAAGTCTTTGCACACATGAAATAATAAAATAACTTTATCACTGCAGTTGGAGTATTAATGGTTGGTTGCAGATGTTCTCGTGATGTATCCGTGATGGATACACCTGATTATGTGGAACCACTGAAGGCATTTTCTGTGGGCAAGGCAGTCAAATTTCCTGATAGTCCTGTCATCCAAATGCGGTGTCATCTGAGATTCTGTGATCGACTTCTGGGCGAGTGTGACGCTATACTGGTGCGTGAGGCGTTACGCTTTATCGCTTATTTTCTTCATCCCTCCATTGCCCTTTAGACGATAACTGAGACTCTGAAAAATAGAAATGCAAATTGGTACATGTAGTGGATGTAATGGGAATTGCAGTATCTTTCACAGAATAAGCCTTGTATGTACTTTCAAGTTTGCCTATCAACTTTTAAAGAAGTTCCGAGCAATGAAAAATTTTTCGAGCATTTTACAATCAAATGGATTCAATTTTGTACTGTTTTACGATGTGCACTCGATGCTTTAAGTCAAAAATGTTCAAACGATAAACGAAATATTAAAACAAAAAGTTTTTGATGAAATATTTGATGACGGCTGGACATATCAATTATTGCTTCTTTTATGCAAATCACTATAATTTAGAAAACGGCTTCGTTTTCACGTTTAAAATTATGCACGATAATGTATAGATACGGTAATTTTCACATAATATTTGTCATAACTGTTAAACACTCGGCTTTAATAATCGAATCTTTTATGGAATACTGACACGAACTATTAGATCATTCAACATAAAAACTTACTATTACACATTTCTTGTGATGTAATTTTATTGATTGTTTACTACATTTGTTTGTCAGTTGAATTGTTTACAAGAACGCATATTGTGCAAATCTATGTGAATCGCTTTTCTGCTTGTTTCTGAAACGTTTTATTTGTTCTATGAAAGTTAAATTCGACTTTAGTGTTATTAACGGGAATTTTTGTGATTTTTCAGCCACCTCGATGCCGAGATCGAAGAAACACCATCGAGCGAAGAAAACCAATCACTAGACGAGAGACGTCAGAGGTACGTTCATCCTGCACGATGTAAAATAAAAGAGAATTTGTTTATTATGTAATAAATTCATGGAGTGTTGAAGTCATCGATGAGCGGTAAACTGACACGCACGATAGCTTTGTATTTACAGGTTTGTATCGTATACATGCATAAGGGCGACGTCGTCTATATGCAAATGTGTGTCTGTCCGTATATATAATCAGTTTCAGCTTGACAACAGCTGAAATTAGAGCTATAAATTTTGCTTCAATATCACATGTATTATAGTACAACATTCCATACAATATGGAGATCGAGGTCACTTCTGGATTACGCTTGAGATTCCCAACGTCAAGGGTTCCCGAATTCATCGTTTTAGACAAAAGAGACTTATTTAAATGTCAGAGCAAAAGCTTGGAACGTTCAGTTTTTTCATTTTCTTATCGGATATTTTAGATAAATTGTATGTGATTTTTCCATATTTATATGGTGATGTTTGAGCTTTAATATCACATTGAAATTATTTTTATTTGAAGGAAAGCTTCCCGTTGGATAATAGTCCTGTTGGTTTTATCACTGACAATGATTATGAGGATCAATCGAAGGTAACAACCGCTGCATTGCCCCCACTTGTGACTTTCGGAAGCACGCATTTGGATAAGAAACGTTAGATTGCGATCATTCATTTCTGCATTGGAATAAATCGTAGGAAAGTAAATTGTTGAATAGCAAAGTTTATAAATAAAGCGTAAAGAAAGACTATTTTCGCTTTTCTAGATTGTTGAAATATTTACGGAAATATTTCATTTTTGTATCTAAAAGGTTTGTCTGATTCCATCGGCTGATTCGCAAAATTTCTTTCCTTTAGTGTATGGCATGCCAATTTTCACGGTTTGAAATTGTTTGTATGTTTGTACAGCAATTTACATTTGAGGTTTTCACTAATTTTTTTGTTGTCCTCTTCTTCTGGTTTTACACTCCCTCACCGCCTCCCTCCTGCTCGCAGCAAGACAGAATTTTGGTTATCAGCCTAGCAGAAGATATCTCGAAATCGATCAGATACAGTGGAGAACAGAAATTAATTCTTATTATTTGAGAGTATTCGCAAAAGATCGTTTCATAAATTTGAAATCACTGACTGAAATTTGAAACACTATATTTCGATAATCACTGCATTCAGCTGATCACTTTCCGAACACTATCAAATTTGATCTATTTAATTGAATAGACATTCAGTAAGTAATAAATTTGTAGAAAAGGTCCTTTACACAATAAAAATAATGCAACTGGCTCTTTCAAAATGCCGTCCCAGAAAGATAAGGTGGATTGCTAAGAGGAAATTTCAAAACTAGTTCAGCAAAGTTGGATATGTTTAGTGCCCCCGTTACCTCCTCGAAGACGGGTGCCAGTGGATCAGCATGTGTTCGCGAGTGCAAGTCGACAACCTCAGCAGCATCAAGGTCGAGCTTTCATTAGTGAGAATCTCTTCCCGATTGCAACAATAGTCACCGGAGTCGAACCTACGGGACCAATAAGGCCCATTGTTACTAATGGGTGAGTATTTGCAATATTTCCTCAGTTGTACGCTTTAGCGAAATTGCATAATTGATGGCAGTGATGTCGAAGAATTTTTTATTTGTTTTTTGCATAAATCAACATTAGACCAAAAAAACGTCTTTCAGATTCTCGTAGAATCAATGAGCAGTTTTCGTTGAGTTTCGTTTAGCCCCTCAATGAGAGATCCTTTTAGGAGATTATGGAGGGCAGTGTCGTTAGCATTGTTTGAAATACCAACATAAATAAACATTGAGTGGTGAAACATAAACAACACGTCAGAATGCGAACAGAGTGCATCGCTGAGTGTTTCCTCTTTTGCTCTTGAAATGTTACAGTCGATGTGGATTATTACTGCAACTGGGTTTATTAATTTTCACACAGAATTTCAGCTAATCTAAGATAAGTGGAAGGTCCTGGTCTAGTTTCATTCCTGCATAGAAAGCAGCAATAATGACAAAATAAATAACAACAAGGATTTCCTGTGACGATCATAGAAATAAGTGGAGAATTTTACCAAACAAACCAACCAGTCTGTAATCTAAAATAAGGAAGCAACTGGCACGTTATCGCTTATCTGCAATTCGCTAGTCTTATAATATCAACATATGCGGACTAGTGAATTCGTATTTTGTTGTATATATCTTCAGCAAAAGATTCATTTCTTCTTAATTCGATGGATGTAAGTGAGTGCAAATCTTTCGGCAAGTTCAAATGCCCACAACAATAATATATATATATATATATATATATATATATATATATATATATATATATATATATATATGGGCATTCTTAGAGAAACTTTTATTAGAACAAATTCTGTGATTTTAGGCGAACACCCGATGGACAACCAAGAGTTATCGAATTCCCTGAAGGTGGTATGGACTTAAAATTGAACACACAAGATGTGGCTATCGTTAGCAATGATCGTCTTAAAGAAAGAATGCAAAAGGTTCTTTGTGAAACCATTCGTCATGTGTATTCACTCATAAACGCGAACAGTTTTATGCAAATTTGCATCCTCTCTCCACTCTCTAAGCGTTCAAACTCCTTTGCGTTATGTTGCATTGCTATTTATCGCTAGTAAAACGGGCTAACGGTTATTTACTTTTGGCAGTATTGAATTTTAAGTAAACGATAAAAGTATCACTAACGATACAATTGCTTTAGTGGAATTGAATTTCTTGAAGGCGATATTTTCAATGATTGCTTGGAAATTTCGTTGTTGATCTGATGAAAGAGATATCAATGATAGATATGAGAAGATAGCAGTTGGTTGACGCTATTTTAGCGAGCAACAATATTCACATACCTTTGAAGATCATTTCACGAGATTTAGAAAACTATGGAATTTCAATGACGCTCTCAATATCGACATTTTCACAAACATTTGCTTGCGATGGGGGAAATCTTCAGAGAAAAAATGAAATATTTTCGAAAAAAAAGTTAAAAATATTCAAAGGAATCCAAAAATTAAAGGAAATGAATAAATGAAAGGTATTTGATTCTGAAATAAAACTTCCTAAGAGAACAAAACAAAAATGTTGAAGGCGATGAAGGTACGAATTGACGACGTTACTCTTCTGCAGCAAAATGATGCTACGAAGGAGCAACAGAATCGAGTCAACAAAAAATCAACAAAGAAGGAGAGTGACATAAAAATAACGAAGGTTTCTGAAGAAGCCGTCTCAACAACGACCGTAACGTTTTCAACATCGACTACCATAGAAAAATTCACCACACCAACAATCGTGTTGAATACGGCGGATCCGTTTCAAGAAACTGCTGAGCTAACTCGTGAACCTAGCCAATTCGACGACGATATTCCGGTAAGATTTTTATTCGATCATATCACCTTATTTCTCCTTTAGTGAATGCTCATATTCGAAAAGAAATTAGAAAGGAAAATGTAAAAGAGAGAAAAATGAACCAGACAAATTTTAGTGCGCTTTCTGCAGTTAAAATTTTCTTTATCCACCGCATGAGTATTATTTATAGCAGAAACTAGTGCTTCATAATGCATTTTCCTATCAGACAATAGTGATTGCGGAAATTCTCAAAGGGAAATTCGTTTCTATTTTTTTGCAACCATTCAATCCGTTGTGCAATAAAACTTGTATGCGCAAATTTTAAACAATTTCGAGTGTTCACAACGCCTCTAAAGGTCAGTTGAGGTGTAGATTATATTGTATTCACCATATTTGATCAGAAAAGTTTCTACATTCGACCAGTTGAAAGAAATCACAGATGAGAAAAACACAAATAAATACTGATAGATACAATTGCATCATAATATATCTCCTAAAAATCTGCACAAACATGAAAATTCATTAGGGTCAAGGATGAGTTGAGAAACGAAAAGCAAATAAATTAAAGAAATGAATGTGCGAGAGGGCGACGTTCACTTTTGAACAATCGCCAAAATTAATGAAATAAAACAAGCTGAAACTTCAACAGTAATTCAACATGCATGTGAAAAATTCCAGTGAGAGCAGAAAAATGCCATCAAAGAGGCAAACAACGTTTGCAGGAATCATTCGAGTCGGCAGAAGAGCTCGAACCTGCGGTACGCCTCGAGCAAAGGATAGCTAGCACAGTGCAACTTGATGGAATGTCTATCGAATCTCAGGTAGTTCATCCACTTCTTCATTAACAATGAGAGGACTGTAGCCGCTCGGTTTTTGGTGTTGTTTAGAGATCTTTTCAATCAACACTCGCATAGCAGTTATATGAGTGGAAAGAAATTCAATTCACCTATTGTTTCATAGATTAATCGAACATGCTTGAAGAATTATGCCCGATCAGGACCGTTCCATTACAGTATCGGTTAACCTCGCAACACAAAACTTATTAACAATTTCAACTCGAGAACAGATTTTCATTCAGACAATATTCGAAGAAAATTGTTATTGAATGTCACATATGGTATTGTTTAATGACGACGTTATTGCTAGAATACATCAAAAACTATACAATGTTCAATTTTTTTTCACAGTATTCCAAACTTGAGCTGTTATTGAATATTTGGCCGATATGTGACAGCTATCGCATTCAAATAATCAAATTAAATGAGAAACTGAGTTGCCATCATTAGTCTACTTCGATGCGATTGATATCTCATTCTCCTTTTTTGCTTCTAACGCTATCGAGGTAATAAAGCTTCCACATATTTACGTTGAACCGTACTGGGAAGATCACTTCACGATTTAAACATTGGAAGTACTTTTCTAAGAATTTTCATCCTCACTCTAATTCCTCAAAATCGTTCCCACCCCCTCCCCGGCTTTGCATTTTCCTTGCCCTCTGCCAAAACTTTCAAAACGCCATTCCAAAGAGCAGAAATTTGAGAGCGATCCATCCACCGGTTCAGTCTTCCCCATATATATTCTTGAAGAAGACTTAAAAAATTTTGCTTCCTACTGTTTGGCGACGTTTTCATTATTTCACCAGTTTGGTGGCAGTTATGTAATGTTTTTGCAAATACACCTATAGAGATGCATTCTCTTTCCTGCAAAATGACCTTTTATGTTTTGCATTGTATGACCAGCATGTCCGTTTTGAATTTTCTCTTCATAAAATAACCTGAATTTACTGTGTCAGCCAAGTACGGTGCCAATCTGCTTTCTGTAACCGAATTTCCTGGCGAATGCTGTGATGGTTTTGGCAAGTTCTCAGATTTTGAAGTTTTAGCTATGCTTCAAGAATTCAATGCATCGATTCAATAGATAATGTTTAGAAGGAGAACCTTAATTCAGAGGAGCAAACTTATAGCTGCAGCGATATAACAAAAATTCATAGATCTTGAGCATTTTTGGTAATCTCGACGGATGCAGGTGGCGTTGACTTCTTCACGAGAAACCCCCAACGTGCTTAATAAGACCGACTGATAGGCAGGAAGTCCGTAGATGAAGACATTTTTCTGGCCCCATCCATTCACTTGTGTCGGTACAATGAATGTTTCTCGCAGATTGCCCCACAGGAGCCGAATTACTACAAAACCTTGTCCAGACATAAAACGGCAGGTCAGGTACAAGGATGATTTCTAGAAATGATCCGAAAATGTCTTGTAATAATTTTGTTCCTCAATTCTACTCAAGTCGCTACAAGGGATCTTCAGCGGCAACATAGGCAAACTTGCATTTACTTGAAAGGCAAGAGGTTGCGCCTCACTTCCTCGGATTGTCTTCGGCAATCCTCCAAGTACCGCAGCCCAAAATACGGACCGCATTATTATTTGTATGTCACCGAAATAAGGGATATATGTTTTCAGGTGTTGAGCGTACGTGATTTGGAAATCATGCGAGATCCAGCACACAGATATCATTGGTGTAAGAAGTGAGGCAATTCAAGCTATCACGCCTTAGAGGGCGGCATAGACCTCTACTGATAGATAGCATCAATGTTGAAATAGACTCAGGTGACGAATACATCAACCTACATAAACATTAGGATACTGAAGCTCAAATGATATCGCAGAGTGAATAATGTATTCGCAATCTCAATCCATTCCCCAATAAGAAAACGAGTGTACCAAATCATTCATTCACTCTGTACCACACACAATTTGCGTACTCCAACTTATTACATCATGCTAGATGCATTTTGATGATGCTACTCGATTATAACAAACCCACTCATAGATGTGATCTATAAAATGTAGTGACTCTGTGATCCTCATTCCGTTAATATATTCAGTGAATGTGAATAATTGAATTGCTGTGTGATTAATTATACAAAATGTTCGAATAAAATTATTTAACTTTCAATTCGTGCTTACCGCCCAATAGGAATAGAACATCACTTCAACAGTGTAATACTAGCATCCATTGCAAATGACGGCAACGGGCAAAAAAGGAACAAAAACACAAGAGAAGTGAGCGCATTTGAAATAAATTAAAACAAAAAAACTGCGGGGGGGGGGGAGGGAGAAGGGGAAAACTTGGAAAGTTCATATCTACGATCCAAGAAAACCAAAAATTCACAAAGGAAAATCACTTAAAACATCCCAACGGATTCCTTGCATAAGCACATCGCAAAAGACTTTGTAGTATTCCACCACAAGAGGGTTCAAGCACAATTTCAACTTGAGTGACCGTACAGAAGTGCACCACCACAAACACTGACCGCACCAAAGTACTGAAGATACCTACCGAGTTTGATCGCCTTAATTCACTCTCCCCTCCCTTTTTCCTTTATAAACAACGAAGCGATCGCATTGAGATCACTCCCCTTTCCTCTAAAACGCTTGCAAGAGTTGAAGCAATGGCAGAGGGTCAAAGAAACGAATGCAATCATCCAAAGGAGGAAAAGAGGATGGCACAAGCTACAAAAAGCACATTCAGGAGCAAACATAGGACTCACTTCATTCCCGCATGAACAAGCGATAAGCACTAACTAAAGCAATAAAAAAAAAAAAAGAAATTCGCCTTTCTCTTAAGTCTCTTTGCATAGTTCGCCTCCAAAATTTTAAGCAAAGGAAATTATTTGCCATATTCCCGTGTCCATACTAGAGGCGCATCTGAATTGCTATAAATTCTTGATCATTGAAAGCTACAAAATAAAACAAATACATACAATAGGAGAAAAATTCTTTGAAAAGTAAAACGACGTGGAACTAAAGGGAACACTAAGCTTTAAAATTTTTTCCGAGTCAACTGGATCAAACTAGGTTCTAAAAATTTCACCAAAAACAACAAACAACCAATAAAACTCATCCGCAATCGATTCGATTTTGTGTCCCATAACCTAGAGCTATTCAAATTTTCGCCATAAATTCCCCAAAAAATGTTGAACCACAGGTTGAAAACAATGAAAACAAAAAGAATTCATGCACTACAGTAGCCCTCAACGATTAAATCATACTTTACAGTACAAGATGAGTTGATAAATTTGAAAGATATTGAAAGGAAACAAAAGAAAAAGACGGTTATCTAACGCCGATTTCAACCAAACGTTGAAAAAAAAAAGTCAATGAAAAAATGGAAAAGTTTCGTCTCAAAAAAGCAAACAAACATTCTATTAAAAGAAACTGCGAAGAAGTGACAAGCAAAAAGAATAGAAGAAAAATGAGAACAACGGTCATTTAGAAATATTGGAAACCAATTGCGACTCACGAAAAAACCTTACTGGCTGAATGAACATCCGACATTTACAATACGCATGCATACAGTGAAATTTGCATTCAAATAAGAGAAGTTTGAACTGTTCCAAGTTTAAATCTAAACTGCTCTAATAGAAGTTTGATTCGCTTCAACAAGCATATTCTCTAATATAACAGCTCTGATGTAGCACAAATGAACAAATAAAGAGTGTACATGCTTTCGTATAAAAAAAGTAAGCAAAGAAGGCAAAATATTTGGGAGCAAGCAGAAGGAAGCATAGATGAGCAACCGATGCTTAAATGATACTTCCCATCCGATTTTTTCTTCGAACGAAGAAAGAATTCAAAAATCAGTTTGAGTCCAATAAGAATTTTTTTCATAGTGAAACGAAAGCAAACCTACGATAATACAGAAGTCACTTTTCATTTCAAATGTGGCACGACAAATTTGTGATATTGCTGTAGATGACGCATAGTATATACCTGCCGCCAGGCAAAAAATTTTTACGATGAAAGAACCTTTCCCGTCTCGCTTTTCCCCTCTCTGAATGGCGGTCTTTAAGATCGGCTCGCTAGTATAGTTTGATTCAAGACAGTACAGCAAATGAAAATGTAAGCGCTGAAACCAAATTACAAAATTAGACAATAATTGCAGCTATCGATCAAAAACTTTCAAAATTGACAAAAATTACAACGAACGATGACGTCAAATTTCTACAAAACCAAAATACGGCGAATTACTTTCGCACCAAAATTGTCAAAGATTCTGGAAAAAATTTAGGAGTGGATTTAAAAAAATTTCCATCACCCCTTAAAATTACCAACAAAAAAATGGACCCTCAGGTTAAGATCAAAAAAAGAAATTGAAATTCATTACCCAAGAGTCTTTTGTTTCAAAATAATTTCGTGTAACAATTATACACGTTGCACGAATAAAACGCACGAAGAGGATGTCATATTTCAGCAAAAAGCGAACCTCATTTAAAAGTGCTCAATTCAGAAATCCCTCTGTGCTGATAATACTCTTAAGGAATTATCATCCGATTAGGTATATGGAATGTAATCCATTAGGAGACAGTCACAAGCTCATTCGTTAGAATTCATAAACGACTCCCTTTCTCAGTAAAGATTATCTCAAGCATCTTTAAACTCAAGAAAAAACACCATTCACTTTGACAGAGTCAAAATTTTATATCACTCTATAGCTCATATATTTTTAGAATGCCATTAATTTCATGAATAAATTGAAGCAAATGTCAGCGATATAATTCACACTACAACACTTCAAAATTGGGGTCCGTTTTTGAGCTGAAAGACCGAGAGAGGAGGAGACCAGATGGAACAGGGTTACCATACTAGCAGCACTTCTTTTTTTCTTGAC
Organism: Baylisascaris procyonis; assembly: GCA_037389465.1. Lineage (NCBI taxonomy): Eukaryota > Metazoa > Nematoda > Chromadorea > Rhabditida > Ascarididae > Baylisascaris > Baylisascaris procyonis. The sequence goes on along the minus strand of JAZARR010000154.1, from coordinate 304,704 downwards.
GCCTCGGACTGCCTCCCAATCGAACTCCTTTGTCACCGGCGGCCGGTTGTGGGGATCGTAGTTTCGCATCCAATACGAGACCCGTTATGCAATTAAACATCTGCAATATATATCAGTATATCCCACCTAGATTACGCCTATGGACTACATCAGGGCCGTTACGAAATATATTTAACATGGAAGGGCAAATTACGAAGAAGATGTTGGAATGAAGGAGACCATATCGGAGAATGACCTAGGCTGACAACCATAAGTAAACGACACAGCGTTGAATCTTGTAACGACTTCCCTATTATAGGCTTTTATTCTACACCTATCACAAGTTTTTGATAAAGCCAATTTTTACTCGGGTTCTGACTTCGACGACGGTCAGTGAAAACATTACCCGTGGACAATGTTTCCACTGATCGTAGTCATTGTTCAAAACCTGTAAGCTACATGTAAGCTAATTTGTTAACCTGTTAACCCTAATTTGTGCTAATTTGCAAATTCGTTTTTAATCTGTGCAACTTCGATCTGAGCACTGAACGACCCTCTGAATGACTTCTTCACTTTCGCCGATCGAATATCAGAATTCGCCCGATCGTGATGGGATGTGTTCCATATGTGTCCCACAGCTAAAGTTATAGCCTGGTTTGGCGTGAAACAAAGAATTTTTTCGGCCATACCTCAGAACGCACGCATTTGCGCGAAAAATAGCTAATTTCTGAGCTACTTGGTAAAAGTAATCTCGAAGGGTTTTACCATGGTTCAAAAGTTTAAAAAAAATTGCAATTAAGAAAGCGAAATGAAGTTCGCAGCCACATAATTTCTTCCAAAAAAAAATCTTTGAAATGGAGGACATGGCTTCCATAGGTCCCTCTCCGGCATTTCATGCGCCAAAAACAACTGTGTAAGTTACCGATGATACTATCTTAAGAGGAGAGACTTCTATACTCACCAATTTCGTCGAATTGATCAACAATGACTTCAGGGAAATCCGACTATAAGCTTTTTATGCTATGAAACGATGGCCAACTCTGAGAGGTTTTACAAAGAAGAAGAATGATGAAAACTTCAGCCGATATTTTTTGAACTGAGCTAGAAAGAATCTACGAGTCACCACAAATTTTCAAACAAGCCGAAATAACACTTTGCAAACAAGCCTTCGGAAACTTTTATAATAAGGTGTTCTAAAGTTTTTAAATGAGCTCAAGTAATGCCGAAATTTTTTGAAAAAAAGGCAACAGAAGCCCAGAAAAAATTGCCCTTGTGAATTTCGGGCAAGAGAATCCTTTTCTCCTACAGAAATTGAGGCCTTAAGTGGGAGGAGGGAAATATTCCCTCTTCTTCTTGCTGCAGGCCTCTCATCGTGGATAACGATCGTCATGTCCGGCAGTCAGCGGCAGTTTATTTAAATTTAAAGTGTCAACAATATAAAACTTGTCGTGATCCGAAAAAATAAATTAAGACAAGTGAAGCAGGCTAAAATTATCAACGGTAAGGCGAATGGCGCAAACCGAAAAACTTTTGATTGGATGAAACTAACGGTAGATTTTAAGCTAAAGAAAACGAAGGCAACGGGCAATTTCATGAGATGCTCACAATGATGTCCACAGTTTTTCTCCAGGGGTTTAAATACAAGCCGTTTAAGAAATGGAACGCGAAGCAGGCTGCAAATTTCTGTTTTGTTTTCTGAAATATTTCACTCAGTTGAGGCTACCTGAGGTCATTCGCTACCTGTCGATGCTTTATGCTGCCTCTTTAAAAATTCATGATCGAGATTCACGGCAGCATATGGCACTAAACGAGGCCCCTTTCGGTAATGAAGGCTGCAAAGCATTCGAAGGCAGGCATTCCAGTTGCCAAAAAACTAAAAGCGGATATTACTACCAGTGTTCGGCTACCGGCAAATGAAATAGAGGCCGACCTGCAATGAGGTGGAGCGATTCTTTAAAAAAGACCGCAGGAACCAACTGGATCAGAGAAGCATTGATTCGGGACAAGTGGAAGCGATATGAAGAGACTTTGATTCGTAATGAGTGCTATGTTGATTGAAATAAATAAATAAATAACTTCGGCTACCACAAAGCCTCGAAAATCTTTTCCCGTTTTCACTCCCAATTTAGCTGCGAGTGCTTCCTGGTAAATCTCTGCGGAGCTGCCCAAGCGTATTACTGCGCACTCTTGGATCCTTTTAGTCTAACTGCCTATGAGAGATGAATGACGCTCCCTCGCAAGAAAAAAAAAGTACAAAAACGCTGCCGATTCACCGCAAAGTAATCACCCTCTCTTTTCTTCCTCGTAGTCAGTTTTCAAATCCAATACGACATACCTCTTCAACGTTAATATTTTCCTTGGCGGATGTCTCAAAGAAAGGTATATGCATTGTATCTGCAAATCGGCGTGCATCCACTTCCAGGACCACCCGTCGTTCAGGATCATCTGCTTTATTGCCCACTGCAAAACTCATTCTTTATTTTTATTTATATGTTTCAACGTCCCCAGGTGGCAAAACATGCAAAAGTCATCACCGATTCATGCATACAACTTCAAATTTCTTCTTAAGAAGAAAGTAATCGTAAATGGATAGATGCTGAATTTCAAGTAATGGATGCTATAATTAGTCTGCTTTGCGCTAATATAATTTCTATCACAAAATTATATAAAAAAGCTCACGTCCAATTCAAAACAGATCTTACTCAATACATACGAATTATATTCTTCCTTAATAACCATCACGAAAAGAGGAAATAACAAATTTCATGGAAATCATTGTTTTCACTGTAACGACAGACAAGCTTGATATGCGACAGGGACTTCATCATGTCTCTTGATCCTTTTAGTGCAGTAATTTGCAAAGCAATCAACTTCAGTGCTGAAACAGTCAGCAACAGAAGTCGGTGAATATTTTTTGCAGTAGTCAATTGGTATATCGTCAGATGAAAAAGCTTTAAGCCGCTGGCTCGAAGTTCATTTGATAAAACGAACATTTTGAATCAATATCTTGCCCAATCGGCCGCACGCAGAAATTCTTGAAGAGACGGAAACACTATTTAAAACAACTGTATCGTAGGAATGAAATGCCGTAGAGAGAAAACGAAGACGCAATTCAGCGTTTCATCATAATCTCAACTGATATTTTCGTGAGATTGGAACCTTCGAAGAAAAAAATGTGGTCCTTGCACAACAGAGCTGAGACATGCGAAATGCAGACAAATTTCAAAAGCCAGTACTACTTCTTACTTAATAGGGGCGGGGGGAAGGGGGAGGGGAAGAGAGCAAAGGCGGAAGAGTGGACGAGAGAAGGGTAGGGGAAATCCACTTACCTCTTTACTGTGGAAAGTAGAATTCCCAGCTTCTTCATTAGCATTTAAAAACAATTCACTAACCAAGGATCTTCTGCACATTATCGCAATTAGCGTCGATTTCATGCAGCCATCGTTTAACATTACTGAATGAATCGCCACTAGTGACCTCATAAACGACGATAACACCATGCGTCCCTCGGTAATATCTGTAACATTTCGGTTTTGAAAATACAAAACCAAATGTGTTTCAAACTAGACCGAATATGCGACAATCGTGGCAATGACGACGAAACCTTATGATGCTTTAGCCGAATTCAATGGAAAGTGACGTTTAAATTCCAAAGCATCGTTAATTATTAACAGCTGATGAAGAGGACGGTAGATCTGAACGAAAGTGAGGATGCAACACTATGATTACATTCATCAAAATTTCGTCACCGTAACCAGCATATGTCGCTTGTTAAACAATGGATTTTCAGAACATGACACCTGCTCTTTCACATGGAAGGTCAAAAGAAATGAGCCCTACAATGGACTCCAACCCGAGAGAAACCTGTAAGATGCCTACGATGTCGTATTTGGGCTGGCCATAACTTATTTCCCCAGCACTTCTAACGTATAATTACAAAGCTTTTTGTGCCCGCTAATCCAAAAGAAATATCCTCAAAAACAGCTCACGTTGAAGTGATGGTACGGAATCTCTCTTGTCCAGCAGTATCCCATATCTGCAGTTTCACTCGCTGACCATTTATTGTGATCGTTCGAATTTTAAAGTCAACTCCTATTGTCGTTATGTAATTCGCTGAAAAGAAACTTCTATGCATTACAATACGGATACAAAGTCAACATGGCTCAGACAATATACGCTTGACGACAAAAGAATATAGGTATTGATGGCTGACTGAAGCAGCTTCAAATACATCGACTGCTGCAGATTATATGTGTGGGCCGATCTGACAGATTTGCAAAATGTTTTTAACTGAACATGTGGGAAAACACGTCAGAAAAACTCCAGCGATGTACACTTCTGCTCATGCAACCACCGCTTCCATAAATTACTAAGAAATTTCACGTATGCCTTCACATACTAATTAACCTCACCGCTCGCATAAACCTACATAAAATCCGTCATTGCTATTACCAGACTATTGCAAGAGAAGGATTCGGCCGATGAGAAATGCGTGCAAATTCTCTAATACCCGTAAATACCTATAACCTTTACCAGCTTTGATATGCCAACCTAAAAAAGGCACAGGAGGTATCGCTATGGTGCATTTCCCACCACTGATTTTCTAATTTCAATCCTCACTAGAAATACTGGCAAACACACTTCCACGGATACTACGTTCATAATGAATCTTCGCAAGCAAATTTGCAGAAGCGGATAATTGGGAAACAGTGTCCCACATCAGCCGATGCGATATGCATATTTGCACTTAACATTACTTGACCAGCCCGGCTGTACGAATCGTTAACATATAATAAATTGTATCCGAGATGCATCATTCAAATGCATATAACTGATCCGTGCACACAAGTTGAAGGAACAAAATGCACATAACTTAATGGATCAACTTAACTGCAGTTATAAAAGAGGGCCTAGCTTCAGAGATTCTGAACAGAAACTATCCGGCACTTAGAGAGATGTACACATGCGTATGCACATGCTGGTGTAACGTGTCCTGCACACGAGTAAACAGGCATCCGGCACTTCCAAATTTCAATGCCATCGAAAATCAAAGGGGTGCGAATTTCAGGTGCCCCTAATAATTATCCCTCGAATGAAACTTATCCGGGAGCCAACAATACTGTTACGTAACATAGCAGTGGAGGCGTAATGTCATGCCCGCAACCGTCATGTCATAGCGCTGAGAATGCTCGGTTACGCCTTCCATAAGAAAACGACCCGCTTCTTTATATTACATTGACTTCTAAGTGCCTGTTGGTGAATACGACAGCTGTGTAAGTTTTTCGATGAGACAACAAATCGAGAAGTGCCCCAGGTGGCATTTTTGCTGATATATTTTAGTGTGCTAAAAATTAGTTTCCGCGAACACTTTAGTGAATACAAATACATGAACACCTTCCAAAAAATGTTCATCGTTTTAACGAGCATCATTTTTAGTATCTTCATAGACGGGAGTTTTTGTAAAAATAGACAGCTATTGATGAATTTCTGAGATCACACTAAACGACGCAACTAAAAAACACCTCTCCAAGGACTTCGCCAGCTAACCTAATATTGATCTCAGACAGCATCTTTCTCACTCTCTTTACTACTACGATTTACATCCCTCAGGCATTACCGCAGCAAAGTTTTGATTTAAATACGACAAATGTTTCTGCAAAAAATTTTGTCCCTATCAGAAGTCAAACCGTTGGTCTTCACTTAGACGGAAAATTCGGGGAATTAGAAGTGATAACATACACTTATCAATATGACATATTCACCTGAAGCGATGAAGAAAGTTTTTGTTCACTATCCTCAGCTGAATTATGCAACGTTATGATCCCTTCCCCCACTACTGGCTACTGGTAAGGTTAAAATTCAACTTTTAATACCCCGCGGTATGCACATATAATGGTTTGCTCTTCAAAAAAATTTTGCTACTTATTCAATCAACTCTACTTCCTTACTCGAATACTTTCAACTGTGCTGGCCCTGTGATATCTCTTGAACACAAAAGTTAAAAATTTTGCCTCCACATATATATATATATATACATATATATATATATATATATATATATATATATATATATATATATATGTATATATATGAGCTTTCTTTAAGAACTACTATTAAATATTCCAGACTAGTCCTAGATGAGGTAATACTGCTGATAATATTGCAAACACTTTGTTTCCGACTTAGTTGACCTAGCACCAAGTAGTTATTTTTCGACAGTGACTGATGGCGTCTAGCCGCCATTATATATTTTCGACGATGGAACTAAAAACATTGAATTCGAAAAGACTACAAAACATCTGAAAGAAAGTTGATTTCAAAACGAAACGGTTTTTATCCGCAATAAAAGTACTGAAAACAACACGAAATTTTTGATAATGATGGTGCATTAAATGCGCTTTTTAGCCAACATAAAAGGAACCTTATCGGCTCTCTATGCAATGCAATGAAGGAGAATACCAAGTTGGATCTCTAAATATTTCAACATTAAGGCCTATCTCGGAAAAATAGTGATCACACCTGCAAAAAAGCATATAAATCGCCATGAAATTGACCAGTGTAGACCTCGTCCGATATATGGAAAAAAGGGAACAAAAAACTATTGACGTATAAAATGTAAACGTCGTTGCAGCAGTTTTAACAAGCTAAAGGAAAATGAGTTCTTAAGACAAATAATGAATTGTTCTATCAAAATGTGCTCACATTAAGAAGCGTTTACACACGTAACCGGTTTGCAAAGATGAGACCGGAAGAAGAATGATTAAGCACTTTGTCATATGTTCGCTGAATTGGAGCATATGTGAAATGTTTGTACTGTAAGTTGCAGTCTGTGGCAATGTTTGAAGAAAAAAAACAAATAAATAAAACTAAGTGGTTAATTAGTTCTCATCTGTGAACGTTGCTGCAGAGCATGTGCAATTCGCGCACTTCAAGATACCCTATTAAGTGAGTGCACTAAAGGTTGCTTAAGTGATTTCATAGATTCAGACACACAAATACAAATGAAATGGTTAATAAATTGCAGAAATCGTTAATAAGACGCATATTAACACCCTCAGTTGTGCTCAGAAAGAGGCAATTGCACAGGCAACAATGATTACCCCAAACGCCTTGCAATACTACCACCTAAAATCTTTACCTAAAATGCAATGGAAAATTTAGATAGGAAAAGTGGGCTAGTCGACGGACAGCTGAATATTAGGAGATATCACTAAATAAAGAGGATCTAGGAACGTTTGAACAAGGGACCTATCCTAGAATTGCAATAACTCAAATAGTAAGTAACGGTAGTAAATAATAGGAACGAAGACATGAAATTACTATATCCACTGAGAGGCGTCTAGAATATTGGATGAAAAGTTATAAGGAGCCAGTTATCTGTATATAACAGCCGATGAGTTGCTCATGTTTGCAGTTCAGCTTCAAAGAATATGTAACGGGTAAAGGGCTCACAGATTTAAGAGTGTTCGAATGAGAATTAAAATATTACGAGAAAGTAACCGTTTATGTGCAAGAAAAAACCAACAAACCAGTAGCTACTTCTTTGCTCTAGCAATAAACAATGAGGAAAGCGTATTGCAATAAACTATCAACATACCTACAAACCTATAAAACTAGACAAAATGTTATGAGAAAACATCCATTCATACAAACGAACCGCTGGATTACAGAAGCATTAAAATTTGTGAGTCTCGAACGATTTCAGGGTGCCTCCGAAATTCAAGAACTCGGAAAATCGTTCGAAGGGACTAAATGTTAACATCACATGTCATTCTAGTACTTGCAGCCGGGAGTAAAGATTCGGCTAAGCCCCTTAATCCATAACTTAATTTTTAATAGAATCGATAGAATGGATCTCACGAATGGCATAGAGACACCCTCCGCAATGCGCTTATATCTGCAAAGGAAAAAACGATAACAAAAACGAGAGGAATGCCATAAAAGAATCTCCGAAACTTACGTGAAAATGTATTGTCAGCGAACCGAAGGAGAAGACTGCTTTTGCCGACACCTTAAAAAACTTGTATAATCAATCAGCAAGATAATGGGCATCTAATACTGAAATAACGAGGCTCAGCTCCCCCTCTAAGACATCCATTCCCACGCACATCCCCTCCCCCCCCCACATGCTCTCTCGATCATCGCAGGATTTTAAAATTTCTTTTTAATCACCTCTTAAACAGGAAAATATAAACAAAGCGAAATATTGCTGGCACTTCAAAAATAAAAGGATGTAGTGACATGTATGTAAAAATGACTACTGGAACCAATGGTCATCTGAAGACAAGGGAAGTGGAATGCAACTTTGACGGTGACTTTCATGATCTATCGCAATCTGCGAAATCGGTTGAAGTCATACCATCAACAATTGTCTCTTTATACAAAGAAGAGGCCTAAATTTCTGACGAAGAACTGGAAAACATATTACGCAGAAGGAAAGAGGATTACTGGAATGCAACTTTGACGGTGACTTTCATGATCTATCGCAATCTGCGAAATCGGTTGAAGTCATACCATCAACAATTGTCTCTTTATACAAAGAAGAGGCCTAAATTTCTGACGAAGAACTGGAAAACATATTACGCAGAAGGAAAGAGGATTACTCAGGATTCAATACATCACCTGGTCATAGTAAAGAGTTAAACAGATCTAATGAAGACCATTTCCATGGAAATGAAATGATGGGTGAGAAGATGGATAACTTCCTATGGAAGCAACTGCCTCACTCGGGAATGTCTTCACTCAAATGAAGGAAGAAATAAGTTCGCGCTGAGGTGACAAGAACCGATCATGTCACCGTTAACAAACCACAATGTCGACCGCCCTCCATTTTAACATGCGGATCGATCATCATCTCATCTGAGAAAAGAAAAGGTCGAATTGTGATGACTTTAAAGTACTCGGAGTTCGACGCCAGTCAGAATGTGGCATGAGTCAATCATGAAATTACTAATGAAATCATCGGTCTTCAACATTGTTGCAAAATGAAGGAGTTAAGTAACAAAGAGGACAAAGATTATGGTGCATCCTTTTGATTGACTTATCGATGATAAAGACAACTGTTGAACAAACGAATCAGTGTGTCATGATAAACGACCATTCGGAATATCACGAATGACGCCTTCTGTAGCATTTTGCCCGTCGAATGCTTTAGAACGATCATAAATGATGTATGGCTATTGGCAATAACAGAAATAAAAACATAATCTCAAAAAGATGTGGGAGCGACGATCAATCAAATCGTTATGAACTACTGCTTACTTTGGCAAAATATGAGTATTTTAGAGTAATGAACCGATCTGCAATGGAGCGCATTGCTAAGAATCTCTATAAAGAGTTGTCCATTTCTATGGTGGCAATATAAAAGCTTACTATCTTACAATCACAAGACACAGCATCATAAGCACCCCTTGCAACGTGAAGTATGATTTGTGTTAAACTAAACGGCAACTGCTATAGATGGTACTAAATGATGATGTTGGAATCTGGAGGTCTAATATTCCTTCAGATTCTCTGTAGTGTGTTCGCGAAATACTTCCGATGCGGCACAGTTTCACTACAACCGGCAATGCCGAAAGTGTTCTATCGTAAGCCTATGAATTCTTGAACGCGATTTATTCCTAACAGAATCACACGACAATTGAACGGGCACTAAGCATGAAAACATTCGGGGTTTTAAATAGCGGGGTACGTAATCGATCACACCGAACGACTGAAGAGTTAAATGAAACTGCTAGAATATAGAGTGCCATGAATTCCGACTTACTCAGTGAGCGAGGAATTCAATTGGATACACAATAAAAATTGCAGCTCTCGAAAACCTGTGGAGACTTCAGTAAAGAGAAGCCTCACCGTGGTGATATGATCAGTAGAAGAAGCTCACAGGTACCTTAGAAATCGTGTTATAAAGGATATGAAGACAAAGGTCGTCATGTAAAAGGGGATGTTCGCTTCATCATTTGTGATTATAGTGAAACTGAAGGGGAATTTCCCACCTTGTAACATGCAACATGGAGTGGAAGAGAGCCAAATTAGCACTCAAAAGAGTAGCGCTGCTAAGACGAAGTACACAAATAAGTCAACAACTGTTTTCACTAAGTGGTAAGATTGAACAGCTGTTGAAGATGTGGATTACTAGATGTACTTAAGTTAGATATGAACATACAGAATGATTTCTCTCACGAGATTTCTAGTACATTATGTGCAGCACAGGCTGCTTATAACTGCGCTATGGTGTTTTCGAGACAATCTTGTAGGATGGTAAAACCTGAGTCTCAACAAAGGCATATATTAGAATAACTGAAGCCACGTCGAATCGAAGAAACCGCATGTGCCTTGGAATGGCCGAGTCTTCAAAAAACACCTGAGGGTATGTTCGAAGGCTAAGAAAACAGCAATGTCGGTAGCTGGACAATGACCGGTCGGATAAATGCATCGGCACATCGGCATAGCTATCTTTGAAAGCGAAGCAACCTCTTAAAAGGTAAGCGACTGGATGGGTGCAATTTCCAGGTCGCTGTGCCGGAGTTCCACGAAGAGATCCGCAGCCGCAACGCCATGTCTCATTAAAAACGCCTCAGGAATGAAGCGATCAATGAAAACGAATTCTATGATCGTCATGATCTAATGCCTTTATTGTTTTTAAAGTAACTGACATTTAAGGACTAACTTAATAGATGCTAGTTTGATAGGGCGAAACCAACATTCAACAAGAAGGAATGACGCGGGTTTGCAACAACTACACGATGGAAGACCGCAGTTGTCGAGGAGAAACATATCAACATTTGCTGGCAGTTCATTTCCTTTATATGTAACTTCAATGAGGGCGCTATAAGTTAATTTCCCACTAGCAGTGCTATAATTTACTAGTTTTAAATATTCAGTCATTTATTATGAATTCTGCTAGCGGTTTCAATATGGGACTACTAAAAAATTTGACCAAAAAGTAAGCGATTTGTGCTTTATATCTCATCCATCTGATTAACTAGTTTCACATTGCCAATAAAAAACAAAATATGCTAAATAAAACGATCGTATTTGAATTGAGTTGATCGGTCATGCAAATCTTTTGCAAAGACCGCTTTTTCGATGATGCGTTCCCTCCATGATGGGGATTCGACTATAAATGTAAAGTGGTGCAATGATAGCTTACCGCTGTCTCCGATAATTAGCAGCTTGAAAAGATGGTCATAATCGCGCGGTCCATGTGCCGCACTCATCTCCCCTGCAAATGACAATATTTCAAACAATCATAAAGCGTTCGGTCACTTGCGCCGCTGCGCAAACGTCCCGTCGTTTAGCTACATATACGCCCCCATGAGTAATTTGCAAAAATCGTATGAGGGGTGCGTTCGCCTCGAATGCTGTTATTGTATAACCCGATCAAAATAAAAGTAAAAATAGATCGGGAGCTGAAGCATTTTATGTGTTCCCAATAATCTGCTCAATTATACAAGACAACGTTCGCAGACAGGCAGAGAGACACATACCGAGCCAAGCGTTTCGTATGGCCGTCATCAATGACGTCACTACTACTAAAAAACTGCTTTGCCGCCCGTGACACAATTCTAATATTACGTGCAATGACCTATCCCAGGTTAAAATGAAGGGGGGGGGGGGAATATGAGATGCGATGATCAATGCTCCCAAATGAATCGTTTTCAAAATAAAGGAAGGCAAAAGGAAGAATTTTTGTAAACTTTAGCTGTTAGCAGATAAGAATGGTGGGGGGGGGGGGGAGGTGGTGGGGGCAGGGGGGGGGCGGCGGGGGGGAGTAAGAGAGAGAAACCAGACCTAGCGGTTTTATGTAAATGATAGTAAGTTTGCAGGTTTATCTCTAGAATAAACATTTAATGCCCTGATACAATAAACGTTCAAAAGCGCATCGTAAGCAAGCAAATGTTTTGAGAGACGCACAAATGACCTATAAACGACTAGTATCATAGCCAACACGACTGTGGGTTCAGCTTATTACAGGTATAAAAAATCAGCCTGAATCTACGTGGATTAAACGTGATCCTAATTCCAGGTTACGGTCGCGGATCTAGTCGGGTCTGAATTCACCCTGGCATCGAATAAAACAAAACGTGTAAATGAGTAACGGAACACACAAATAATAAGTGAGAAAGAAGTGCGAAAGATAGAAGAAACGATAGAGAGTGAATGGAGGTGAACAAGAGCGGGTCAACCCCACCGAACCAGAAAGTGAATGCGAAAACAAACGTCGTTTAGCAGCACGGTGATTCATCGACGTTCTCAACTTGTATGCAACACATCTTAGAGACGCGATCAAAGTACAGCAAAGATGTCTCATGCACTGGTTTCATGGGAGGCGTTATCAATTATCAGTGTGCTGATTGCAAATAGCATTATTTCGAAAGACTCCTATCAGTTCACTAAGGAGAACATACCCTTGGATGAGGTCGTAAAACGCGAATATTTTTGATTAACATCCTTATCTTATTTGCCGTAGAGACGAGCTGGAATCAAATGTTATCAGGAGTGATTTCAGCAACGAATTCACCCCCATTATTTAGAACAACCCATGCGAATGGAATCCAATATTATGCTGTTAGATTTCGTAATACTGCGACGACGCAATCTGGATTCTGAAGACATTGAACAACCGATCGTCAACAACGTTGAAGACATCAACCACAACACCTCACAAAAACAAAATAAAACGTCATCGACATTTAATATCCGACGCGAGCGCACTCAGTAAATGCGTGCACGTCCATGCGTTCATCCACGCCAATATTGCGTTTCTAAGGATCTTACTCTCAAATTGACTCTCAAAACTAAAACTCGATTACCGTTGAATATAATTGGAACATTTTCAAATGTTTGCTATGAGAATACTGGCAGCAGATTGAGAGCGTTTTACTGCATCTATTATAGATTAATTTTTGTAGAAATCGGCTCTTTGCAACATCAGACATGTGCTAGAAGATCAGTTGAGGTGTTTTCGCTAAACCTGAATCCGATTCCGCTTCTACCTGCAGCCCGGATCATATTTAACCCACACCTCTACCTTCGTTTTTAGTATGGTACCTAAAGTATTAGGAATGTTGTAATGCTCGGAACAATGAAACATATTATAATTGATAATATAACCATTTCTTACGTATAGTTATTTGGTTTCTAGGATGGGCAAAGGCGCACGAAAGGCAGCGCATTCGGGAACGACAGCTCGAAGGCTGTCAGGCGACAAAGATGACAGTTCGGCCAATGAAAAGAGGTCGCCATCGAAAGTATGGCTAATACTTGTAGGGGCAATCGGTATGTCTACTTTTATTTTGCATCCTTTTCTAACCTAAATCTTTTTTGCCTTCATTCTGAATGTTGAATTTCACAGCGTTTACTATGTTTTTTTTGTAATTTAAAAATTGTTGGAATCGGTTTCTTTTCTTCGTTTTAATTTTTCTTTTTTTACAATTATGGGAATCATGTTGAAATGTACGGCAATTTATTCCTCCCAGCTGAGTGGCGTATATATTGCTAGCTGTATTATCTGCATAAGCGTTCATATTAAATATTCATTGATTGATATACGCCAACAACCAATCCCATGAAATGAGTGCAGAAAGCGTCATAAGTTTATATCATTGATGCCATAACTGAGACAGAACCATCATTTGTGTTTATATATGTATTCATGATTTCAAATGAGGCTGTGGCAGTTCTGCTGATGAATGGGGATGCAAAAGGATATTAACGCGACCAGTTTACCTCATCGACAGTCTAAAAAAATCTCAAATTCCGAGAAAGAATAGTGATGCGCTGTTGGCCCTCGAAAAATGTCATCCAAAGAACTCCCTAAATCAAGCTTTCCTAACTCGAGTGGCGCTGAAAAGCGTTCGTTGTTCTCCGAATTTCAGAAGCTATCGAAGCTTGAGGTCGTTAGTGCGATCGCTGAGAGCGTTATGGATAGATTAAGGGCGCATTCTTATATGGTTTCATGCATCCGTAGTGAGAGACAGTTCTTTGTCGCATAAAAGCACGCATTCAGAATCCCGCTGCATGGTATCGTAGTCGGGTGACACTATTTCTTCTTTAATATTTCCGTTGTTTCGCTTGTGTGCGTAATCGGCATAACTGTTTGAAAGTCGTAGTTTAATGGTTGATTGGCAAATGAAGTTTTATACAACGGAAAGGATGCTCGATGAAATTGATTGTTTGATCAATGGGAAATGTTTTATGTATTGTAGCATTCTCTATTTATTTGTTGTTCTTTAGTGAATTGCAAGAAACACACACTTTGCTAGTTGAAAGCTTTCTAACATTAGAAGCCCTGGGGCCTTTTTTCAAAAACTACTGTTTCTTTTTGAGAGGGGCCGTATCTTGGGACTTATTTTGGAAATAAAAAATTTATGGATGCCATTCGATAAATGCAGACTTTAGCGATGATTCATTTGCATGTCAGATTAGATTTCACCGTCGATCCGTTGCAATGCTGCCAATCCATTTATTTAATGTAAGCAAATTGGTTTCAATATTCGGCCGAAAATTCCGTTAACGGCTGCTATCTTTGATGGGTTTCCATCTGTTTTAAAGAAGTGAAGAAGACATTCTGAGAGATCGGCGAGGTTTGTGCATTTACAGCCATTTGCATCAGACCAACCGGTTTAATAAATTGGCAAGAAGTAATAAGGATTGGAACTGACGCGTTCATATCCTTCGTCTCATACAAATCTTCTGTGGAAGATTCGTTCCGTAACTGGCGAATCGCAGGTTGCAATTCGACCGATGCAAAGTGCATGCAGATATTTAGGCACTTCAAATTTCTATAACTCATTTCAGTGTTAATTCATCACCTTGATTGAGAAAAATCGTCATAGTGGTCAAATTTCGCAATTCTTGGCTTAGTAATGGAGCTGGAATTAGCATAGAGACAGACGACAGACAAACATACGCATACATATGCATCATTGCGGCACAGCACTTTCAAAATGAGCTTTCCAGATAGAAACTTGCAAAGGCGCATGAAATCCATAATAGTCGGAAATTGATCCATCATCCTTCCTTTTACCACTGTTGCTAAGGAAGTGCTTAAACGGTTTTCCTCGACACGTTTCTCGAAATAGAGGAATCTCATTGATCTAGATCTTGGCACTTCATAGGTACGATGATCCGATGAAACATCTGACTGACAAAAGAGCCTTTAGCAAAGAAGGCACCTAACAGGGAGTCGATAGACAAGTCCGCAACCGTACCTTTATGAATGCGTTGCGTTGATTGAATGGGGATTGTTGACAGAAATGCCGTTTAACAAAAACCAGTAGTATATACATATCGGCGTAAACAAAGGGAATGGTATATTTGAAGCGAGAATAGGAAACATGGCGTAGCGCTTTATAGCCTTAAGACCTCAGAAGGAAACTTGCTTGTCGGCTCTTCAGAGCGACGACCTTTTCTTAACGGCACGATGCTAGTCATCCTCACTCACAGAGTTTGACCATTTTAGGTTCGTAGGTTATGCATTCAGCATCAGACGAAGTCACCGTTCCGGATTACAATTAAATATTCTATGTCGCATTCATATTGATCAATAGATCAGGATATTTTATATTGTTTGCTGCCATTGGCCACATATTGGTTTGTGCAAATTTAGACAAAAGATCCATATTTTGCCACTCATTTCGACGCAGTCATTGCATCACTTTTCATAATTTTCTATCAAAACAGACAACGTGTAGAAGGCAAATGGTTGAGTGCATCAATGCTGCACATCACCTCCTGGTTAATTGACGCAGTTTGTAAGCTCTTCGTGAATAGATCAAAAGTGTTGCATATATTTGAAGTTGCCATTCGTGGATTATGCAAAATTTTCCGGAAATATTTTGAACACTTAATCACAATGCGATGTCGATTCCGTCACTAGCATCAGCAAACTGAGGCAGCACTTTGTTCTAATATCTGTATCTTTGTCTGTGTTGAGGTTATAGTTTCAATAGCGACATCAAACGAGATTATTATAGAATTTTTATACGACTCTTTTACACTTTTTAGTAATATTTTTCGACGCTTTTCAGCTTCTTTTCGTTGATTCGACTGATTTCCTGCAAAGAAAATTGCATTTTTATACTCAGCATCACAATTGCTCATGCATTCCTTCCCCTACCTTCTTCGATATAAAACTGTCAAGAAAAGTTAACCTTTATGAATAGAGTTTTGTACTATTACTGATACGGCATGCACTGTGCCGCTATAAAGCTGTTAGGTTTTAGGTTGCACCATATTTAACGCAGGTGCTTCTAAACCCATAACATTAATCAATATGATCTAATTTGTCTTCTAAATTGTTTTCTGAAGTGAATTCTCTTCTAGGGGCTGTATCAATAATGGTAGTGCCGAAGAAAATATTTGTAAAAATAGTGCTGCAAAGATTGATAGTAATGCAAGCATGAGATGGATAGGGGCACTAACCTTCTCAGCTCGTGTTTCACTCTTGTTGGATTGTAGCATCTGGCGAATGTTTTATTCATTCTTTGCACAAATTCCTCGATTTCCTGAAAATTTTATTGAATTTTCTTATCATTCTTTGTTGTGCATCTTAAGGGGGATGAAAGGAGAGGGGAGAAGAAATAAAATGAATAGATAAAATTTCCTTTAATCTTGGATAGAATTGTTTTGTTTTTAATATTTGCAATATTCGAAAACAGTTTAATTTAACCACATGATGTTTCCTTCACCACTGAAAAGGAAAAGAGAACAAAGGGGAAATGCGATATTCAGAAGTTACTTTTTGCATTAATATCGTTTATGATCGCTGAAGTATACAAAATTTCATGGTTGTTTTAATACGGCGAGAAAAGGTAATTATGATTATATAATAAGAGCGATGATGGTATTATTAGTAAAAATTTTTAATCGTTTAATGTTGCAGTCTGTTGGGAGGCATTGAAAATTTCAACGGATTGTTGCAAATTTAAGACCACATTTATCACCACATCGATAATGGTGAAGATTGTCGAAAATCATCCATCTTATCGCTCACTTTTTAAATATTTTTATCCAAAATTGATGAAAATATGGGTGAAATTTTAAAGGATTCTGAATGATCGTTATTTCAAGCAAACAAATTCTCTTTTGAGTATAATGAAAACGAATGGACAAATTATGCTTTCAGAGCATATTTGAGATTTAAAAAAAAAGAATCTTTCCATGTGGAATATGTTCATATATCGATTTCATAATTCAGCAATAAGGCACTATCGCCTCACTTAATCTATAAAATTGAGTAGTGCCAATTTAAGCGGAAAAGATTAACGAACATGTTGCTCTTTGGGAGTTCTTCGTTCGATCCTTCCTCTGTAATAATCTTTGATCGCATCGATGAGTTCTAATCGTCGCAATTTATCGATTGCTCTAAAATTAACATTCTTATAGTTTATAATTTAATAAAGGCTTACTGAATCAAAAATGTTTTACGGCCATAATCGAAGTGACTTATTAGGAATATTATCTATTGAAATGCCACAAAACTACTAAGCGGAATACTCGGTAACATACATATGAAAATTCTTCTATCAAGAAAGAAAGATTTCAGATGAATGTGGTTGTGGCTTATCAACTCAACAAATCGCTATTAAAGTTTTGAGCTTTTCGTTATTCACTATAAGTGAATTTCTATTCGTGAAAGGTTTCATTTATTCCTTCTAGGTGGACCTTCTTGCATGTATGGTAATGCTTTAAAAGCGATTGTATATCGTCATAACCTAGTTTTTGATTTGGCTTCATCATTTCTGTGTTTCTTAGAGCATTTATGGAATAGCAGGAAAGGGATGGGGAAAAGTCACATTTGCAAAAAAACGATGCATTAGCAACGCAGCCTAGAGTGCAGCAGGGCTGAAGACTATTTATATAAACAGGTTGTTGTACAGAGAGATGGCCAGTTATTCAGTGCCTAGCCAAGAAGACGAAGCGTGTGAAGAAAATGTTCCTTATTTGGTTTGAAAAGCACTCTATTCGTTGAAAAACTACATTTCCTTTTTAGCAGTGAAACGGAAGTAACTGCAAGCATTCGCAGTCTTTAGCTGTTTATAAGTTGTTTACTTATTATTTGCTTATTGCTGCAATATTTGCGTGTAGTTTAATGACGTTTTCTGAGATGACCGAAAAAACTAGGATGTTTCAAGAGTATATTAGCAAAGTGATGTGAAGTGAATTTACAGAGTGAAGCAATTGTTCTGGATGCAATATTTCGAATAGTTTCCGGTTTCTATTCTTGAAAAACCCTTTTCACTATAATCGATGGTCAAATCCCCTAATATCTTCCACTGAGTAGGCTCATATCGTTTTTTTCAATTTCATCATGTTCCACTAATGACAGCAGTTTTGTCTGATGTTTATTCAACATCAAATAATTCGTTATATTTCGCAACGATGAAGAACAATCGCCAACACCGTAGGTGAGCAACCGAGCAGGCGCTAAGAAGGAAGCCTTCTCGATTGCGCATTACTGTTAACACCAATGACATGGAATATATGCTCATGTTTATTACCGATCCACTATCAA
Source organism: Baylisascaris procyonis (assembly GCA_037389465.1). Classification (NCBI taxonomy): domain Eukaryota; kingdom Metazoa; phylum Nematoda; class Chromadorea; order Rhabditida; family Ascarididae; genus Baylisascaris; species Baylisascaris procyonis. The sequence goes on along the minus strand of JAZARR010000154.1, from coordinate 286,205 downwards.
TGCCGTTGATTTGAATGATAAAATATAATGCTGTGATACCAGATTGTTCGATCAGCTTCACCAATCACCACCCCCTCCTCTTTCTTTCCTCCCCCTCTCCTTCCTCCTCTCCTCACCCTCTCCGTCATCCGCCATTTCTAATTGTATAACTTCAACTATAAGCACATTGCGCAATTGTCTTTGGTATTTTGTGAAGGGAATTGTGCAGGATATAAGCAAATTTTCGGTCATTTACGTTACTTTCAGAAAAGTTGCATTCATAATAAAGATAGAATTTTGCATATGAATTATGGCTTTCTGTCTGATGAGTGGATAAGTTGTATAAGTTGGATTATGCTTATATTATTCAAAAATATTAAAACTACCTTCTTTGTGCATAAGTAAGATTCAGAATAATATCTCTGAGTGCTGCGGGTACGTCATTATCGATATTCCACTTATGGTACTCTTCATAGAGTGGCGGTACTTCGCACAATTTGTTTTCGATGAATTGAGTCACTTCGATGTGATTACCACTTGAGGCAGCCTCCTCGAGTGATCGTCTTTCATCGATGCTTAAGCCATCAACAACCATCCGAATACATCCGGGATCGTTTGCATAGCAAGTGTGCTCATCGTTTTCTTTCCTCAAACATACTTTCTTATTTTAAGGGTTTTGTTTTTTTTTTTTGTATTTCAGCAAAAATACTTCTATAGATATTTAGATAAGCTGGAACTAGTAGGATTTGGCTTGAATATAGAGTTCTTCTGCTCTTCCGATCGTTCGATCGAAAATTCGTCCAATTCAAGCTTAGATATTAACATACATCAACAAGGGAGATTTTCTTTATTACAGATAGACTAAAAGCCTGATCTTTAGGATCACTGGTTGATTCTCATTGGTGGTATATTTGGACGCGGCCATTATCGTTCAGATTATAGCCTTTTGAAATATCCATTTTCCCCTTCCCTTTCCCCGTTCTCCCCCTCACCCTCCTCTCTTAAAATATCCATCTCCTTCAACCGTTGGATTTACTGTGCTTGTATAATGCTGTCGTCTAAGCGATTGGATCGATCATAGCTATCATGTAGTGCTGACCTATATAGTTTTCTTTTATAATGAACATAGGCTACACAGAAAACTGCATCAGGCATTATGCTTGATTAAATCTCCTTCTCGTTGGGATGTAACACATCGCCAACCGTGAAGTATACCTGAACCATCCTTTAATGAGGTTCCAAAGACGAGCGAAAAAGCCTTGCTTAGCAAGACTCTCGATTCTCTTCTCTTCGTAATATTCAAGGATTGCATTCTGATCAATCTCTGGCAAAATTGTCTCCACATGTGAATTCCATAATGCCCATATCATGTGATAGACAGATGCATTCTGAAATAAACCATTTTTTCGGAACGCTCATTTGATTTGGAAGTTGGAACATTTTCACAGGATGGGCACTCGATATGATAGCGTAGAAATGAAGGTGTTAACGGGTTAAGTGTTGTATTGGGGTGCAATCGTGCCATAAGTGTTTACTGTTGGATATAACAGCTTTCAATGAATTGGAAAGGAGCATGGCCGATTCAATAAAATGCTTTAATACTTGAAAAAAATACGCCAATTTCTAACATTTTCACGGCAAACTCATCATAGCAGTTCATTTTGGAAATCGTTTTTGATTTTCATCGAAAATTTCACCTCAATAGAAAAATTTTTTCGAGTATATCTGAAATTAAAGAATTCTTTTTAGAAAGATAGTGCTTTATACTTCTTTCCGCCCTTAAGGCGCTTTTAATGTGCATAGTGCTGGTTGTTTTTCATCGACTCTCACATTAATGCTGCGAAAATTTTTGCTTTTGTTTTCTCGGTTGATTACGTCGAAGAAAATGACTATTTTATGGAGTGAGAGAATGGATTTTTGTTTGTTTCAACGGTGATATTCGCTATGTTCATTCAAATATAGCAAGGGATTTCTCGAACTTTGGGTGCTTGCCAGTTCAGCATTAAATGAACGTGTAAGTATTCGTTTATTGATAACGTTATGTTGGTGGCTATCCAAAATTTGAAGAAAACCTCCCAAACTTTTAATTTACTTTGATGATTATCGTAGTGGAAAGTGGCACAAATTGTTTTTTTTACTATCCCTCAGAAGGGTAAATTTTCTCTTCGATAATTAGCAAAGAAATATCGGCAAAATTTTATTTGCACTTTCACCGATTGCAGTTGCTAAAACAATAAAGCAGCAAAGTACGCTTAGAAAACACTTTCAAAAAATCATCCATTACCCTTTTTTGCGCTTCATGTTCACATAACATTCTTTAAAATTGTGTGTGGCTATGTGACGTTAGTAGGAATAATACAAATGTGAAGATATAACGAACAATAATGGATACACGCTTTCCTCAGCTCCCTAAGTGAAATGGATCACGTAGATCAGCTGAAAGGTTTTTAAAAGATGCATAAAACATGAATGGGAAGCGATAAATGGGAGGAAATAGAAAGTGGAATGAAGCATATTAAGAGGCAAAATTGTGTTTTAAAATATTTGTGCAAACATGGTTGGTTTAGTTTCAAAAAGAGTAATGCCTTGTGGTTTGACCACAAAATGTTAAAACAAGAATTTTACAAACTCAAAGAATTATGGTATGCATGCTTCATCTCCAACTAGGGAAATGTGCTATACACTGTGATAAAGACGCATATTTCGCATTTGTATGCGTAGAAGGCTGTAAATTCCACATATGAGTTTTGATTATGTTGACGGTAGAAGAAGATTGGAAACGTGAAATAATTTAAAAGTTTTTAGTTTCAGAAGGTTGGCGTGAAAGATTCAAGAGCGTTTTTTTTTTTGCATTCGAAAATGAAGTATTTAGCGATGAATATTCGTATAAAAGGTGAAAAGTATAACCTGATAAGCTTGAATTATCTTTAATTGTGTTTCTGATAGGTTCAACGTCCCAACAAATATTTCACTTTCCGTATATTTATCTGTGATCGTAAAAATTTCCTCATCTTGAAAATCGTCTAACTGAAACGTTCCACGATTTTATTCGAATTTAATTTTTTGTTATCATCATTTGAATAACATTAAATTACAAAGCGTTTTCCATCGTAAATTTCTATAATTCATTCTATGTCCGATTTTTCAATTTTTACGCGATTTTCCAAGTTTACATTTTCAGTATCGTTTATTGCTGCATCGGATCTGAATGTACTAATGATTTTGTGCATTTCTTTGCTAATTTTACCTGCAAAAGCATTGATGATAGGATGACAATATTTGATTAAACTCACTGTATATACATATGTACACATAGTTATTTTATTCTCTTTTGTAATAGAAGCTGCAAAAGGTCATAAAAAGTAAATCTTTTTGCAATAGTTGTTCGAGTGATCGAATCATCTAGAATATGAATGCATTATTGCGTTTTTTACCTTCTTATTGTTCGTTGGCGATCCATAACACATCTCTATAGTTGTTTTTCTTTGATCAGCAGGCTGCTAGAGGAGTTAAGTTATCAGATTGTGGTACTGGAGTAACTATACGAGTAATGAGAAGACGAAGAGAAGCACTAATTAATATGACCTTTTCGAGTTTTCTTCCATATTGTAAAAGATTTTAATAAAAAGCAGTTTCATATTCTTATAAATTAATATTTTATAAATCTTTTTAATCCGTGTGAACGAGTGCATCAAGGAAAGATTGAAAGAGAAAGAAAGGCGAACGAACATAATTCATTCTATCGTCGATCATCTCTTTGAGGTTGGCATAAGCACGTTGCTGCACGTAGTCAATGAGTAATTGTGACTCGTTATCAGTGAGGTTGTTGAGCAGATGAATGAGAGAGGCTGTGTAGTGCCTTTCTTGAGGAATACTCTCTGATGAGCGTGATGAAGAGTTGTTTGCCTCTAAAAATTCCACAGTCATGCGCTTTTTAGAAATTTCGGGACAACACATTATAGTGCCCTCATGGCTCTGCACTCCCGTCAATCTATGGGTTGTTTACAATGAAACTGAATTGCTTATATTGTCTAAACTGAAAAAATCTTAACATTCATAAAGTTTACATCCATATGTTTTCCCTCAAATTGGTGGAATACTGATGAGAAGATTTGTTTGTTGAGATTTTGCTGATCGATTCGTTTAGGTGGAATATAGAATCTAATGCATTATTGAATTGTTTTTACACGTAAATTAATTGAGGCGCAAATGACGCAATGACATCATCCTTAATAGTTGCCTGATATAGTGGAATTTAAGTTTGAAAGTGAATATTTCTTCTGTAATATGCACTAAATGGGATACTCTATGGTTACTACTTATACAGCAGAAAGCATATAAGAATATTGAATAAAGCGTTTTTAAGATATATTTGCAGAAATTAAGATGAATTATAAGTGAAATTTATGCGATAGCACTCATTATACTTCTGCCTTAAATTGTGAGCAGTTAAATTGTTTCATTGAAATCTCCGTTTATTTTATTGTCTTCAATGAAGCGAAATTCTATTTGCAGCTTATATTTAATTGAATAGAAATTTTCTTAACGTTTTTCCTTTCCATTCCTTCGCAATATTTTACGCTAGATTCTTAGAATATTTTTGTGATGTGTGGATATATCATTTTGGATTTATAGATTTCTTACATGAGGATGTGTGGGGATGTATGTTTGAGTATGTATAAGAGCTGCTGTATCCTTGAATCTTAGCGTATGGAGAAAACAAAATTAAGCACTGGAAAAGCTTTGTGCAAAAATCGTTGGAAGACATCTTGAAGTTAAGGATCGCAGATACTAACACTAACAAAGATGTATTGAATTTATTTCTCGGGTCGTAATTTTTTTCGAGTGTCGGTACTCATAAACACTTAAATTAGGATCCCACTGGGATAAAAACCTCGAAACATTTTATTAAATTTATCTTCCACAGCAATAAAGTAAACCGTTATATTTGGCTGTCTGCTGAGAACAGAGAATGGGTTCCTTCGAATGTTTCGTTCATACCCCAAACGATCCTTACGTGCATGGACAACATTGTACTAACGCCCTATAATCTTCACTTGCTGCTTAAATTTGAGAAATAAACGTTTATATTTCGTGAACTGTTTGATAGTGAATACACTTCTTAGAGTACTTTATAGGAACTTTCAATTTCTTTGAATAACTTCGTAATTGTAGCCTTTCTGTGCGCCTAATATCCTGTGATTAAAAAGCAGAGCTTTTTAATCCTTTGGGCTAATTATTTTTAATGCATATGTTTAGTCATTTCCGAGAAACTGAGTGCAATCAAAGGACATCGTATGCCTTATCAATAATATAGTATCAGAATTAAATAGCTGATAGTTAATAATAAATAACCTATTGAAGCGATGATCCATAAAGTAGCATATAGAATCGGAATAATATTTGCTCCGTTTTCCATGCACGTTTCGTATTCTTAAAATATCATCAAGTCAATATTTGAAAAAATATTTGGAATCAATATGTGAGAATACTATTAATATATTTTATTTCTGCTGTACGAAATGTCAATTTCGATTTGAGTAACTTTGAACGTTTGTTGAGGATTGAATATAGATGTCTTGTTATAGTGATGAGACATTTTATGGGCATTTTATTATCCATTTTACATTCTTCGAAGATGGGATTGATGGGAGAAGCTTAATGATTTGCTTTATTTTTATGAACTTTTTTACAGGTACACTATGTATTTTTTGTTGAAAAATTTTACATAATATCTGTATTAAGTTCTTGAAGGATATTTATACCAGTAGATTCGGTTTATCTTGCAGTTTTGGAAATTATATTCAACTATTATCATTGATTCGTTTATTTTTCTGATTTGATGAATCATCAGTTGAAATTTGCATTTCCTAAATGATATCCAACACCTTTAGAAGAGATTTCTATCCGTTCATCTGCAGAATGCGTGGCAAAATTTTGTGTCAGCTGTCGTCTGAGATATATATATATATATATATATATATATATATATATATATATATATATATATATATATATATATATATATATATATATATATATATATGTATATATATATATATATATATATAGTTTCTATGCATCCGCTTGTAGCTTAGTTGAAGCATTTTATAAGGAAAGTGTAGTTTTAATGGAACTAAGCGAAATGAGCAATGCGGTGTTCGATTGTTTGGAAAGTTGTATGAAATTGCTTTCAGAGATATTACTGGAATGAAATTGAGTGGAATATATTTTGAATTTGAATAGAATACGAAACTACAAAAATTTTTATTTATTAAAAGATGAAGTTCAATAATACAGTGAAACGTCATTGAATCAATACAAAACTTACATTGATGTTGCCAATTCGAGTCAAATAAAGGCTCTATATTAATTTACACCTGAAGAATAGTGAACGTTATTCGTTGAGACATTCGGTGTTCTGATCTGAAAATTTAATCGAACAATGAGACGATGTGAGTTATTATAGATCGGGGGCGAGAGGTCAGAGCGTTGGCGTCAAGGCCTTTAAAGGGCAAACAACCGGATACTTTCGCGTTACGTTTATCGTCATCACCTCCACTTAACGATCTTCATCAAAAAAAAAAAATCAAAATTTGAATACTTCATTTCGTTCCAATTCATTTTTGATCAAGGTACTCTGCATCTAGATGCAATACAGATACAGTGTAGGTACAGTCTCTCGAAATAGAGACCAAGTTCAATCTAAGTACCGAGTTTGTAGGTACCGAATCTAGGTACAATCTGGGCACAATTTAGGTGCACTGTTTCTAGGTATGGTTTGGGTGCAATCTAGGTACGGTCCCTCTCGTAGAGCAGGAAAGGTACATATATTTGCGATGAAATTATTGCACAACAAAACAAGATGGCCGCATTTTTCACTTTTTAAGAACTCATAGGGAAGATATGGGAATTTCAAGTGCTCATAAATCTACGAAGCAGAACATTCGGAAATCCGAATGCGTAATTAAGAGCTCAGAAAAGTCAGTTGGAAAGGTGAAAGTAATATCGTTCGGTAAATAACGAAGAATTCTTTAAAAATGATTTTTCAGTCATCTGAATAGAGCAATTCAAATAATTCTGATGTGTCTTTTGTTTCGTTTCTTTTAAGGCAAAATTCAGAGAAGAGGAATCACAAATATTAAAGAGAAATTGTAAGTCGGCAGAGTGTTGCTGAAATTGCGGAAAAAAAAGTCGCTATTTTTGAATAAAAGAAGTGAAACTAAAATATTAGGAAAACATCGGTCATGGAATTGGAAGAGACATAATTCCTCATGAGGGAATCGATCTCGAATTGAGCAGAATATGGACTGCTCGAAGAAGTAACTTTAAAAAATTGTGATTTCTTTTTAAAAATTCTTTTTAAAAGTTTTTCACCGACAAGATGATCGAAACAATAACGTTGTGCTTGTTGCGCAATATCGTTGGTTTGTTCGGGTAATTAGTATAAAAATTCGCTTTCGCCATTTTCAAGCCAAGAAGAGAAAATCTGGAAGAGATGTTCATCTACTTTCGAATTCGCTATTTTAATGCGAGAAAAAGTCGTAAGCACTTAACTCATTGAAAGATTATTCGATCAATTTCCTTTCTTATACATCGTAATTTATGTTATGTTTATATGCAAAATTTAGCCGAAAGATTTGCAATAAATTCTATTGAAAAATTTTCAAAAATTGGATTAACGAAATTCGCCATTTTCAGGGCAATTTGCATAGTAATCCTAATAAACATAGTTTCCATATTTCGTTCTCATTTAGTAAAGAAGTTTACTGCGCTCTGTTTTATTTGCTAGTAGCTTATTGTTTATTTGATTTGATGCCAGCCATGTTATTCGTCTCAGAGGTAAGCTTAGCAGCACAGGCTCCACTTCATATAATTATGTTGAAATCTCCATTCAAACATCGAATGACGTCATCCTGATCGGTGATAACTACTCATCCATGAACGCCATTCGGGTAAAACCGCCTGTGGGGTTGGGTATTGGTTTTGAGTTCGAAGGCTACCCTCAATATCATTTTCTTATTATTTTCAGGAGTAATTTTATCGATTATGCATACGATACACATCTCAACAATGTTTGAAAACGATCGTCATTTTTCGCATTTGGCTGATTTCGAACGCGAGATGGCCTATCGTACTGAAATGGTTTGTTGTCCTCTTTTACAGCGAGGTTTTTTCAATTTGAGTAGAAGGAAAGAGAAGAGTATCCCCTATAAAAACGAGTGCATTTAAACTTCCCCTCTCTAAAATTTCGTGTTCTCTTATATTTTAACTCTTTCTATCGTTTTAAAGTTGTTCTCACAGTCTGCCACTGCAGATTACTTTTTAAGCTGCAAAGTATCAAAATTTCAAGCTTTTTAAGCCATGAAGATATCAAAAAGCCGCAAATATGGAGTGATTAAAATCACACACATTTTCGTTTTCCCACGACCGTATCGGTTCTTGGTCGATTGCTTATTGCACTGTTTTTGATTGTGTACAAGTGGGTGGGGAGAAGTGACTTCTGATGGATTAATTCTGATGCACTTGAGGGCAGAGGGATGAGGAGGAGAGGAGTTGAGCTGAAAATTTTTGCATGCTAGTCGACATTGCGCAATTCCCATCCACTTGACAGTTGACTTTTGTCCCGTCTGCTCGGTAACTAAAAGTGATATGATGGACTGATAAAACACTGTGCATATGCAAGTATTCTTTAACAAAAAGAGTTCTAATTTGTTTATGTTTGACAGCACCCATAGGCCTCCTCAAAGAAGATTGACTGAGCATATTTTCAACAGAACTGAGAGTGATGTTATGAATTACGTGCAAAGAATCTCGCTTGAGGGAAGAACTTCACCTGTGTGAATAAATTATTATATATGTGCATCATATATATATATATATATATATATATATATATATATATATATATATATATATATATATATATATATATATATATATATATATGATACCGAACCTATACATTTGCACACGTACATTGCATCTGTCTATATGCGTCTGTAAATATGCGAAAAAATGGCCGAAAAGAATTTAACTGGAGATGAATGATGATGAACGCTCATTTTGAAGAAATGAACTGTTCTTGCGAAAGCAATCAGCCTTCTTAGCCGATCATATATCTGGCCAAACATTAGGCAGGAAGACGTTTGCTTTAATTGCTGTTTAATATGGATTTTTGAACATCCCGGGAACTTCTTGATCCACCCGGGTGTCGTTTACCTGGGCTCTTTTATGCACGTTAACGGGGCAAGCTGCTTCCAGCAACGACATTCCTTTGATAACCCACAGTGAAAAAGAACGTGGTTTTTATGAGGAATCTTTATCGAGAGATCGGCGTTATTGTACGACATTATTGGGGCATTTCTATGGCATCCCTTTACACATCTACACGTTGTTAAGGTGCTTTACGATTTACGATTTGGCTATGTTGAATTCTCTTTTCCATCACCACAGAAAGACTGTGCGAAGCAATCGAGAAAAACGAAATCTCTATTTAATTCTCTGAAAATGATTGAATCCCTAATTATTTTTCCATTCAACGAATATATAAGTCAGTGCAGAAATCCTTTAAGTCGATACACAAATTTTGCATTGTTGATTTATAGAATAATAAAACGAGAAATTTTACGACTTCAAATGTTGAATATAGAAGGGGGAAAGGGAATATGGAATGCAGCAGCCATATATCGCTCGCTATGCTTCGAGATTATGTAATAGAGGGGAGAGATGATTACTGTAAGATACGTGGACAAGGAGCGATCTAAAATGAATCTACTATAAACGCATTGAAGAGGGGAGGAGGGGAAGCGAAAGTCGTTATTCCCTACTTGTATTGTCATTAATGCTTATATTTGAGGTCAGGTTGCTTATATCCCCCACATGAGAAATGCCTCGATGACAAATACTGATCATAAAACAGATTTTCTCGAAAAAAATTAGAGAGTGAGCAACAGAGCACGATTATGCATTTTGAGTAAGTGTAATACTGGATGGAGCTTGATTATATCAGTGAGGGATGAACGAAGCAGAGAATCGATGACGAAACATGGAAATGGGAATCATAAAATGTTGATTGTAGTGGTGGCATTTTACTGGATATAGTCACCGCCTATAACCAGCTTTCTTTCGTTTCCTTGACAACCGAACGATGTGCGTTAGATCATAGCTGAGGATTCCTTTTTGAGAAAGACTTCCTGCTAAACTCTTATTTTAATTTTTCCTATTGTTTAGCTATCGTCTCAGTAGACGATGAACCTCATTTTCACTTCCTTCCAAAGATTTTATATATAGGGATAGTATGAACTATTCTGCTTCTATCCCACTAACTGGCAATCTATCGTTTAATTGGTTTCTAAAATTTTAGTTGGAAGCTAAGAAAGGGAAGGAAATTTATCGAGTATATTTGAAAGTAATATCGTTAGCACAATCGTGATTCTTAAAAAAAAAAAAAAAAAAAACAAATAATAAAAGTTGAAAGATTTCAAAGAAATTTAGAAATTAATAAACATTTCGAAGTTCAAAAACTAAAATAATTAACCTAGCAAAACGCCCATCTTCAGCATGCTCTTTGTAAATAAGAGATTTAATAACACGAAAACCGATCACAAAAAATTCCAACATTTAACATCAAAATGTTCCCAACATATCGTTAGGAAATTTAAAAGATTTTATCATCGCGCTATTGGAAATTTTTTAGCACCAAAAAAAAAAAATTCTATTTTTACATATACTTTATCATTCCACTCTGTTGCTCTTTATTTCTAAGCAAGAGTTAAAGTTAGTGAGTAAGTCTTTCTCATCAAATGTTGGCAGTATGATTTTCTCTGAACGAGGGAGTAGGGGGGGGGATGGGGGGAGAGTACAAAAAAGCGAACGCATCAACCATGTGAGCATTTGGCACTGGGCGAAGTTGTCATTACTACTCAGTGCATTGATTAGTAATTTTCTCTAAACAGCTTGATGAAGTGCTTTTTTTTTGGCCGAAATGATAACACTTCGTTTAATTATTAGATCAGTAGAGGACGCTTATTATTTCGATTATTACGGTTAAATTGTATGCTTTTTATTGAATTCTCATAGTGGAAAAAGAATCGAAATAACGTTGCACTGATTGAAAAGAAATATTTCGAGTGAAATAAAGTGCCAACAATTTTTCCTTCTTTCTTTTCCTTCATAGATAAAAGTAGTCAACCCTTTTTCGGATGTTGCCATCTAATTTTCATTTTCTAATTTTCATTTTCAGGGAATTTTTTGCAGCTGAGAAATTGATGTTCATTTTTCAATATTAAAATGAAGAGAAGACTCTATTTAAGCGCGATATTACAGTATAATGGGAAAGAAGAAAATAATTGCGATGAAAATTGGAGTATTTACTCACACTGGAACATCGTTATGGAGATGAGTGTGCTTCATAAAAGAAACCTCTTCCTTTCCATCCCTTTTTAAGTGGGAGGGGGGGGGGGGTTGAAAAACATCCCTTTTTAAATCATTCCCCATTTCTTTCGCTGTTCGCTTTGCGATGGGCGAATTTCTGTTCATGGCGATAAAATTTTGGAATTCTCATAAAAATCTTTCCTCAGTCCGCATAATTTTTCTAATTTTTCAATCCTTCGGATTTCTACTCCCTCCCTTTCTCCCTTCATTGCTCTCCCCACTCCCTCCCCAATTAAGCATTTTTTTTATGCAACGAATAAGGAATATCATCAATGGAATATTGTTTGTACCTCAAATCATAAAATACATTGCTCAATGTGTAAGAGGGGAAGTGCTAGAACTTTATCTGGAAGTTGAGAGTTCTGTCGGCGGGTTATGTTTGATATAATTTCATCGAATCGCCCCATTGTAATGCTTTTTACTGAATTTATTTATCGCTTATATTTTTCATCATAAACGCATATAATCATGTGATGGTATTAGCATCGAAAATTGTGTTCACTTTTCCATCTTTTTATTTATAGTTTGGGAAGTGGAAAGCAAACGAATTTATGCCGGGATTTTACTTTTTCTACTTTATGAAATAAAGGTAGCAATTAATTCATCAACTGTTTGTTATTAAGAAAAGTGTTGACATGTGAATCTAACAGAGTGAGAACGAAATCATCATTCCACTCGATTCACTCTTTGATAAATCGATGAAGAAAATGGTTCGAACATTTTTTTTTTCGCCTATAGACTTAACTAAGATACAAGAAATCATTTTAAGTGCGCATCTATAACGTTCACTGAAGTCTTCATATAGTGAAGAATGAAGAAATAATAAGTTTTATGTATTATGTTAAAAATACTGTCGAACATGAATTGCAAAGACGAGAAAATTCAACTCGTTGGTGTTCCGTTTTTTTTGTTCTCTCTCCCCCGCTATTTGAATAGCGAAATTATCACATCTTGCAGCATAGCTTCTAACTATTAAATATTAAATTATTCACTTGATTAAGTCAATACTCATAACAAATATTTGTGATTTAATAAAATGCGAGTCAGTAAGTTAATCACAAAAAAGGGAATGTCGGTTGTTTATATTGAAAAATACAACTAAATACTTCGAACAAATATAAGCAAACAGCGAATCGACAGAGAACAAATTAGAGAACGAATGAAAGTGGTCAGTGAATATAATTTGTGTTGTCCACATATCAAGAGTGGTTGAGAGCGTTTATGAAAGCAATGTGAATGAATACATACTTGAATTATTGACGCTAAACTTTGTGGTCGTTGTGTGACCGTATTCTACGATTCTTTGACAATCCCCTCCCTACCTTGTGTCCCCTCCCCGCCATCGTCTATGAGTGAATGCATGCGTAATTTTATGATAGTTGCTTATTTTATCTTCTGTTTTTTTTACTGTCAGCCAACACTAATAAAGTAATTTAGTGGAGTGACCTTTCCTTTTTCACATAGTATATAGTAGAATATGTAAAGAATCTTTGACCATTGGGTTGTTCTAACTCGTTTCTTGAGCCGAGAAGGGAAGGAATGTTTAATCCCTGCTTGGAACCAATTTTTATCGATCCGAGGCATATTAAAGGTTAGTGAAAGCATTTCCACCCTGTTATTGGGGAAAGGATTTCAGTAAACACATCCTTACATATATGTATATATATTTCATTAATCGTGGTCTGATATAACCTTATATAATCCTATACATGCATATATATATATATATATATATATATATATATATATATATATATATATGCTTTAATTGGAATAATGCAATTGAGCAAACAAGAGAGTAGAGAAAGAAGTGTTTTTGGATTATCACTTAAATTTCAACAAACAGGCATTTATTAAGTTGAGTAATGATCGTCACGATAAATGATGTTTTTATCGATTCACATCTTTTTTCCTGTTAGACCGGAAGACCTCTTTCCACTACGTTTCTTATCTGTAATCTAGATCTGTTATTTGTAATTTTTGGTGGTTAGCAAATGTCCATATTTGGGTAAATGCCTTTATGCATAGTCACTTAGGTTGGGATATTCGAATGTTCGTTTTGTTTAGAAACCCGGTAAGGCCTGGGAGTTTTCTAATATCGTCGTTAGCTTTGAGTATATATAATCGTTGCGAGTGGATATCAGTAACATCAGCCACTATGGGATCAGCTCTTGTCTTGTCTCGCATGAACTTAAAAGAAGTGGGTGGCAACTTGGGCGGAACATTTTCAATCTTCAACGTAATGCATGCGCGAAGCGTGTTAATCTACACTACAAAGGTAAATAAACGAACAGATAAAACATGGAAACGAAACGATTTGAGAATGGTATAAGTAAAAGAAATAACATTTATTGAATGAGGTAGAATGAAGACATAGCGGTTGGCGTTGATGTGTTGTTTGCAAACAAGCGGCGAGTTGAGGGAATGAAATGCGGAGTGCGTATTCAGAGACCGGCTGACTGAATGCATGTTCATGTGGCCACTGTGGAGTCATATCGCACTGCGATGGAAATGTGCGTGCAGATTGTCGTGCGCAGATATTTCCACATCAGAAATGCTGCACATGAATGAGCGTCGTAATCGTCGTGATTTTGACCGTTGAGTACCCTCACAACGATGTGACGACATGCTCTTTGCTTTTGTGCATCTCAAAATGTTGCGCTCTGCGTCAGTGCATTTGCACTTAGGTTCTCATCTGAAATTTCAGCTTTTCCTTAAGCACTCTCTCTGAGAGACAGGGCTGCTGCATCATAGTCGAATGGTTAAAGCATTAGTTTGCTCTCTGATAGCCACAAGGTTCGATATCATTGATCGTTTCACGACGTTGAATTTGAGGCACTCGAGATACATGCAATTAACTGTTGGATGAAAATAGTGGTGGAGAAGGTTTAGTTCGGGAAGCGTTGGACGTCACTATTAAGTCACTGCATGGGCTGTGCGTCAAATGGAGTAATTGCCTGCGTGGCAGTGTATGTGCATTAGAGTTTTGCACTGAACACAATGAGTGACACTTGCGGACAGCTCAAAATAGCTTGCAGAGACACTTGCGTTTGAATGCTTCCAGAGATGGCATGATTGAATGGAACAGTCGGCGTTTTGATCTCTGGATGGAAACAGATTCGAAAAAGATTTGCGCGTGCATAACAAGTTGAACAAAAGAAAGAAAAAAGTGGTGGTGGATGCGAAACTTGGGAAAAGCTTTTTGTACCTTATTAGGGGAAGTGACATCAGCTGAGCGTAAGATTTTTCGGGTTAATGAAGGTTTTTTAAATATCAGTAAAGATATGCTATAGAGGCGTGCCAGAGAAGTTGGCACGATATGCGCTTCTTTTACGTTCCCCTCACCTGAAGTTTCGTAAGTCTTCAAGAAGTAATAAAATAAGTGGAGGAAGTGTATAAATTCCTATCGAAGTTGATGGATGAACGTGAAAGATATTTCGGGGTTCATCCTGCGGCGGTGATTTCCAAACTGGAACTAACCAACAAACAGACAGACATGCATATGGTACGCGCAAACAGGGCTCATTTAGAAAGCGCTTTGCAAACGTGAGCTACAATAACAGACAGTACATGGGGATGAATCGTTCGTTAGCCGTTACCGTTTGTTTTGGCAGCATCAGGTCTCACTTCAACGTTTTTTAAACGTTAACGTTAAGGGTTTTCCTTGTTGTGGAGGAGGAGAGACTACTGGCAAAGAGGTTGCTATAATTTTCCATGGCGGTGGCGTTTAACTGTATTCTAAAGCGAAATTGCAGCTTCTGCAGCTGGCGATTCTTTGTTTCCTGACGGATTCCATCCCTTTGCCCCTTCCCCAATCCTTCCTCGCCTGCAGTGAAGGGGTGGGGGGGCATTCTGTGGATAGCAGTTTGGCCTCACAAGGATTCCCTCATCGGTTCCTAAAAAAACAATACAGTATGTGAAAAGTGAAAAAAATTGTGCTGATGGAGATTTATAGTAATAATGTAGAGAAATTTCAACTTTGATAGATTGTCATCATCTTGTAATCTAAATTCATACTCTAGTGCCGCATAGAATGATTTTCACGAATCTTAGAGGGGAAGGAGTATCCATCCGCACACACCCTTTTTTTGACATCTCGGTTGATACTCGAAAGTTCCGAAATACGCATTAGGAATGCATTTAGTTTCGACTCTAGAACCGCAGATTTCCGTTGTTTTTTGTTATAAATTATGTAAACGTTTACCGATCAACAGTCTAGAAAGAGGCAGATGGATTTCATTCGTCGATTGCAATAGAAGACGAAAGTAAATAACCACTGGCGATGTTGAACAGCACTAAAAAAGCAATGAACGTAGCTGTTGTATTCAACGATATCGTTGCTATGGATATCGTTGATCAACGAAAACAGTAGCGTCAATTGAATTTAATCGCGTAATCATTTACTAATGTTTATTAAACAACATGTTCACTGTCAGTTCATTTAGCGCATGTAATAAACTTAATAATTGTAGTGAATATAAAATATTGAACGACATACAAATGCAATAATTGAATAAGCGGGGATCATCTCAACATCGCTGAATGAGTGCGTTCGATTTTAATGCGATGTTCGGAATTAAATTAATATCGAATTAAAATTAATGCAAGTGGAATCATTCAGCAACATTTTTTGTTTTATAAATTGCAACGAAGGAAAGAATTCGCTGATGATAGCATTTGAAAGAGTTCATTCGTTTTGTTCTCATAAGTTGTACTACTCAGTGGATTTGATTGCGATATGTGCTTTTTTATGATGTAGATGGGTGAAAAAATTGGAGAAGGTGTTAGGTAACATAGGTAGGTAGATATTTGCTTAATCTGCAACATATATCCGCTTGATCTTCGAATAATAAGAAATTTTGAGTGAGTGGCAACTAAGAAATGCTTCAAAATAACTTCAAGCAAGTAGGAAAAGGTTTCATTCTTATTTTTCTATAATATCCGCCACAAACGCGTCTGTGACAAAACTGGAGTAGGAAATTAAAGGTCTCTGGGAAGGTTTAAAAAAAGTGGTTCTCTTGGGGATGGGGAGGATGGGAACTGGGAATGATTTGGAAGTGTAGGGGAAGGTGGGGGAGGGTAGGGGGAGAGGAGGGATTGAGAAGGATTTTGTTGATTTTGGTTCAATGAGAAATGAGCAAGGAGATACTCATCCACAAAGCAAACTATGAATGAAATTTTTATGACATGAATAGCATGTGCTGCACAATTATGGAATGCGCGAAAAACGATATGCGCCGAAGAAGCGAACCGGATTTTGTTATATCCACTTGTTTGCTTTATTATACACCATTATGGATAGTTTCGCGGCCACATTTTGAAATGTTTTATCGCAAAGAAATACTGAAGTTTATTCCAACCTTTTCTCTAACATATATTCAACAACTTTTTATTGATTTCGCTCTCTTCTATTCTTTGTTATGTAATTATGAATATGGTTTTATCATCGTTAATTAAGGTTACTATAAAATATAAAACGTTACGATTTTTTTTTTTTTTTTTGTAATAGCTCATAAAGGTTAAAAAAAATCGAAATTACTCAATTTAAGTTCGTAATACTATAGTGCCCTTTTTTCTGAATATTTATTGAACGCATTATTCAGCTGCAAATTTTTCACATTAGTAAATTATAGTAACATTAAATTTTTCACATAACTAAACTATGATAATATTTAGCGGCAATTGCTGAAAAAAACTTCTTGCGAATTTGTATTTGATGAGAATATGCGGATGAATTTTGTTGTAGAAATATTTGCTGAACATGTGCATTATTATATCTATTAATTTATTCCTCATTGATTGTTGAAATATTTGAGATATTTAATTTTTTTTTCTCCGAATTGTTCGCAATATTCCAATTGTCGTTTGCATTGTTTTATTCAACTTTTATTGTTTAATGAATGGTAACAAAAGTTGTCGATAAAGGGTTGTAAATTCGTCATCTTTCATTTGCGAAACGAATACTTTCTTAGGTGATGATAGATGAAACCATCATTAGTAGTTCAATAGTAAAGCATTCGCTGGGACGAAGTAAAGTCGCGAGTTCGCATACGTAAGTTAGCATTGTTTTTTTGCTGGTGGCTGTTGCCTGAATCTGTGTCAGAGTGAAAGTTTGCTCCAACATAAGGCATTAACAAAATTTTTACTTTCATATTTCTAGTCCCTTAGATTGTCCTTTTGTTTTTGATTGCAAGCAGTGAGAAATGGTGCCTTTAGAATAGTTATTGTTAATGCCCACTAAGTTCTAAACAAGTTTCAGTATTGTTGAATGAGTTTCAGGGACATCCCACAGAACTGATTGTTGGATGTGAATTTTAAATGCCTTCCCAATTGTGAAGCAATCTTTTATACGTCATTTCACTTATTGATGCTTTCAAGAAGTGTTATGACGAAATCGTGCCTAAGTGTATGTGAAGTTAAACGAGTGTAACCTTACTACATAGGACTTCTTGAGTTGTCTTTAATATTGATCTATGAACCTCGAAAAGGTTTTGAGATCTTCAAAGATGGCGAAAAATTGATGCACTTTTTAAAGGGATACAGTTTCTATTCCCTTTATAGAGATGACAAAAAGGGATTTGTAAAAACAATCGAATTATTCAGAATAGTAAAGGCATTGATCCACTTGTTTCATAATTTTTGCTGGTTAACGACTTTCATAAAGTTAGCTAGATCTATGAAATATAAAAAGCACATATCGTGCTGACTTCTCTGACGTATTTTTTCAATGATATGTTCACTTTTAAATCTCTTTCAGGGTTTATATTACTCTTATTACAAAACGCTGATCACGGCACCGAGTTTCTTCGATGGACTATACGAGATAACGCACGACAATGTTACTGAATATGGACATACAATAAATACATTAAAACGGTTCAACTTGTATCCTGAGGTTGTTTCTTTATTCGTTTACTAGAACCTTCCACCAGTTATGTAACCTATAGAGTGGGTAAGAGGGGGCTGATAGGAGAGTGTTGCGCCTGAACGATCCAAAAAAATTTGTGGAAGCAATTGAGCATTTAATTGCTAGCTGTTTATTTTAACAGATATTCAAAGTTGCATTCATTCTTCAGGTGCAACTTCATCACTTTAATTTGAATTGATTTTCCTTCTCAAAATAGATCGTTGCATATGGCGATATGAGTCAATGATCGGACTCGCTTCAAGACCTCGAATGGAATAGGAGGATTTCTTATAGTTTAGAATGGCTAAAATTTTCAAGATAGAAAACATGGCGCCGGTATAATTCAACGATGAGGGCGCTTCTCAGTCTCTCCCCTCCTTGTCCTTTCCAAGCTCCCCATCAGTTGCTTTACTGCACCGGTTATTGTTTATTGTATCGCCATTTCATAATGTGGTTTGATCGGGAATTCCTTTTATACGTATATCTTTGCTCAACAAAGGTCGCGTATAGCGCATGTCTTGTCTATCCTCTTGTCCGCATACGTCAGCTCAAAATTCACAGCGGTGATTCGAGCGAAATTTAAAGTGTATCAGTCCAGATCCCTTCATTACTCAGTTCCAAAAAGTGAATGCATCATGTCGGTTCCGTTTTATTAGCCTTCGGTTTTCCCGCTTATTGACGGTGTCGGTTTCGTGTGTCGATAGGGACGTTTTGTTGCTGCAAAAATGCGTTGTTATTCCATTCAGCATCACAAATAGTTCCGGTGTGGTGTGTAATTTTATGAAAACATCGCACATTTTTGACGTACCAGCCATATCTTTTGCAGCGCTGAAAATGAAAGGTGCCTATCTTAGAGCATTTCACTCGGAACTTCAAATGCTCTATATCATCTCTAAATCGTCGCAATAGTATCTCTGATTCCCCGCATATTGCATAAACTTTAAAGCTAAACAACCTTCCAAAGTCGTCACCTATTCGGAATGAGATATTAGGTCCGTCGTGAAGTTTCGCCTAGAACTTCAAGTTTGGAATGTCGCCAGAAATTTCACTACAGATCTCGTAACCTCTGTTGTAATGTAAAGCATCTTTTTTGAGGATGGTTGTTCGTTCGAGAATCAGGTGATGTTCCAATT
Organism: Baylisascaris procyonis; assembly: GCA_037389465.1. Classification (NCBI taxonomy): domain Eukaryota; kingdom Metazoa; phylum Nematoda; class Chromadorea; order Rhabditida; family Ascarididae; genus Baylisascaris; species Baylisascaris procyonis. The sequence continues at coordinate 266,750 of JAZARR010000154.1, read as the reverse complement.
TCTGGTTCACCTTAGGAGTGACGCCAAACGTCACTTTTACATAGGTTGTGCTCTTTTGCGAATAAAGTTTTGCGTTTAAGTCACTTTCGCCGAGTAATTTTTTGTTGAAATTAAATGGATAATCGCAACACTTCCGAAAGCAATATGAATTTGTTGGCTGTAACGATGTAATTTCCTTTCTTCTTACAGGTACTTCTGGGTGCCGCCTATAGATTATTCAAGAAGGTAGTGGCACACACTGAATGGAGGGTAGAAACTTGCTGGCAGGTGAACAGAGGTGCTAACTTACCACCCGTCGATAGCTGTGAAGGTCACTTTTTAATTCATTTTCATTCACAGCAGTCCCTGCGTGATTTTTTTAAACAAACCGTTGCAAAAACGTTTGATTGCCAAATTTTGTATTTTGGCCTTTCAATCGAGAAGGGCATGTTAACGGATTCAGGCGATTGTAATTTTTGATTTGTGTTGTTGGATCGATGTCCAAATCTAAATCCTGTCAGCGATTTTCTGGATTGCTCTCTTAGATTAATTCTGCGGCGATTTCTCTTCTACGAATCGCCTTTTAGTAGGGATAGTCGTTTTTCTTTTGTTCTCTTCCACTTCTTTGCATTACTGAAATAGTCGTATGAGTTATTCTTCTGTGAATTTTGGCTTTTTGAAAGTGAAATTCGCCTAATGCATTTAGGATTGGACGTCCAACTTAGGTATCATACGATCAAAGTGCGGTCTGTATATAATTTTTTCTTCTTAGCTAAAGCAGTGGTATGAAATCAATTTCGCAAGAGCGAACAAGATTCTAATATTATTGTGGAATTGGAGGTCATCCAACTGATAAAAAATTTTCCGCTCAACATTTTTCCATTGGCAGTTAGTTGTTCATGCGATAGTTATCAACTGTTGCCTCGTCTGCAAGCATTTAGGAATGTTCATTGGTGGATGACGCATTTGATTTTGCATAGCGTCTTGGACAGTGATATTTTGCCGTTTGCTAATATATTTGCATAAAAGTGGCATCGAGAATGTTGTGAGAAAATAGCGTTCTATCGAGGTGTCTATTGGAATGGAACTATTTGGCATGGTTGCTTTCTAAATTGTGCAGCATGTCAAAGCCCAACAACGCACATACGTATCCTCGAATAAAACCCTAGTCTCCCGAGATCCGATGGAAAATAGAGACGGGGGGGGGGGGATTCTACTTGAAGTGGTGCGATATTACTTACGTTCATTTGATCATCATTCATTCACTGAATCGCAAAGCCATTCAATTTGCCATATTTGATTAGAATTGACTCTTTTGGCGCAGTAGTCAGCGAGGATGAATCCTGTAAATGTGATATGCATCGGTCTTTATGGAAAGCGTTGGTTAACGATCTGATGAGCATGTTTATTGGATATTATCGTAGGGGTTGTTCATCATTTTATTTGCTTGGCAGGTGGAGGTGGGAAAACAACATCATTATTCTTGGGCTGGGACATATTTTTTATTGGGCCGTTAATAGGGGTGATTTTCAATCGCCATTCGCCATCTTGCGCTTCCTTCTCCTTTTTTGTTTTTCATCCGTTTGTTTGTTTTAAAGTTTAGTTATTTCTTTCCACTTTCATCCATTTATTTCTTTACTGTTTCGAATATTGTAAAATTCATTCCTCTAGAGTGCACTAAAGGTTCAACAATTTTAGGGATTGGTAATCAGCATTACTTTTACGTATGGAATGTGTTCGCTTTATTCGGCACCGTTCTACCAATAGTTTTCTTCATTGGAATTATTGTTGGGTAAGCTGTTAGCATATCATTTTTAACATAGAAATCTACTGACGCTTATATATATATATATATATATATATATATATATATATATATATATATATATTATTTCCCTCTCCTTCAACTACTCTCCCGAAAATTCTTCAAAAATTGTTTAATGATGTTTGTTTTAATCGCTTTGTTTTGAAGGATGCCAAATGTTTCCAACGCTATTAGCCTCATTTATTAAGAGGTTAAAGAAAGCACAGAGTTTCGTATTTCTATAGGGCATCAAAATTTCCCCGACTTATCCCTTTGCTTAGTGCATGAATATTCTCTCTCGATTTTTTCTTCTTTCATACTTCACTAATGATGAGTGTCTTATAAATATGCACTTTCAAGTAATCATATATTGTTGTGCACATGAACTTCCCACAGTATTCGTGGCGACGCATCTGAACAATGCATACAGAAGAGTGAATAAGGCACGTTCATCGATGTGGATGGCTTGTTCGAGCAGTCATTTGCATCTTTTATAGTACACTTTAGTAAAAAGACTTGTAGTTTTATTTGGATTGAGTTTGTTTAATTTCTTCAAAAATACGATCGCATTTCAGTGACTCAATATTTGGTGGCTTGATAGCGGCATGTTGTTTCTTCTTCAATCATGGTGAAGCAACACGTGTGCAGTGGACGCCACCTTTACGTGAATCGTTCGGCTATCCTGTTTTCATTCTTCAAATTTTCATCGTCACTTATATCCTCAGGTGGTGTTTTAATCCATCAAATATTCATCGTTACCTATACCCTCAGGTGATGCTCTTATTCTCGTTTGGGGGAGATAAGTTGATATTTGTAACAAAATTGCAGTATTATTTTGGTTCATAATGTTTACTGTTTTTGTATTGAGTCGGTAGTCGGCTTGAATTAGCTTTATCAAGATTTTGAAAACTAGCGTTCGAGGTTCATCGCCATCTTCCCTCCAGCGAAGGGCCTTCGTACTAAGATGAGTCATAAATTTTGGACCGCCGGAGCCGCAGCGATCAAAAAATCCCCCATCTCCTGGGAGATTTGTTGTAACAAATTCCTCGGTCCGCAGGAGACGCCGGGTGCTCCAGTGGTTTTTGTCCCTCTGTGAAATTTCATAGCATAAACCGTAAAAGGCGACATCCACCCCGCCAGTCATGAATTATCATGTTGCAGCACAGTGAATTGTGATGCAACATATTGAGCTGTCACCTTTGAGGACTCGGTATACTCGGTTTCGTCACTAAACTCAACATTTCACCACCGTAAAGGCATCACGGTTGTGGGCTTTTGCTCATACCATCATCACAATTATTTGCGGATCAATATTCCGAATTTAAGTATGCAATCCTTAAAAACGAATACTAATATGAGAACGAAAACATCATAACCTCCCATACGAGTATGATTCATCATTTCATATGGCGGGGGTCCCCTTCCAAACACTCTTGGAATCCATTATCAGTATAATATCTACTGTGAACCTCCCATACTGGTATGATCCATCATTTCATATGGCGGGGGTCCCCTTCCAAACACTCTTGGAATCCATTATGAGTATAATATCTACTATGAACCTCCCATGCGAGTATGATCCATCATTTCATATGGCGGGGGTCCCTTCCAAACACTCTTGGAATCCATTATCAGTATAATATCTACTATGAACCTCCCCCAAACACTCTTGGAATCCATTATGAGTATAATATCTACTATGAACCTCCCATACGAGTATGATTCATCATTTCATATGGCGGGGGTCCCCTTCCAAACACTTTTGGAATCCATTATCAGTATAATATCTACTGTGAACCTCCCATACTGGTATGATCCATCATTTCATATGGCGGGGGTCCCCTTCCAAACACTCTTGGAATCCATTATGAGTATAATATCTACTATGAACCTCCCATGCGAGTATGATCCATCATTTCATATGACGGGGGTCCCTTCCAAACACTCTTGGAATCCATTATCAGTATAATATCTACTATGAACCTCCCATACGAGTATGATCCATCATTTCATATGGCGGGGGTCCCCTTCCAAACACTCTTGGAATCCATTATGAGTATAATATCTACTATGAACCTCCCATACGAGTATGATTCATCATTTCATATGGCGGGGGTCCCCTTCCAAACACTTTTGGAATCCATTATCAGTATAATATCTACTATGAACCTCCCATACGAGTATGATTCATCATTTCATATGGCGGGGGTCCCCTTCCAAACAGTCTTGGAATCCATTATCAGTATAATATCTACTATGAACCTCCCATACGAGTATGATTCATCATTTCATATGGCGGGGGTCCCCTTCCAAACAGTCTTGGAATCCATTATCAGTATAATATCTACTATGGTATTCATTGGTCTATGATGGATGCAAATGCCCCATTATGCGAACTTTTTAATAAGCTCTAATAGCGAAAAGAAATACTGTATTCAAGTTATTTCCGTAGTGCTTTGTTTCAGAAATTTTTGATATTGGAGAATATGAGTATAATGACCTGAACAAAACGCTAATTATTAAAATTTCAACAGTATTTAAGAGTTTTAAAACCTATCTTCTCTCCCTCCCCTCCCACCCCCCCCCCCTTTCCACTGCTTTCTCCCCACTTCCCATCACCCCAAATTGGTTTGAATTCATCAAGCTCCTCACTTTAAAAAAATTTTTCACTCATATTTCAATAGAGTTCATAATAATCTTCGATAATAATCACGCTGTTCATAAAGATGTCGTCTTGCCATTAACATTCTTCGTCTCATTTATTGAATGGAAATCTCTTTCACGTGTGATTGCCCAAGTGGAGTTTGCTTATAATGATTTATGCTGTAAAATGTGTAAATTAGAATAAAATTTTCGAATATTAACTAATGAAAGACATTTTTTTTTTCTTTCAGAAATAATCGAAATGGTTTCTTTTGGACATTTTTAGTTGCATTATTGACGACAGTATTTATGCTCTTTTGGCAGGTTGGATCGTTTATTCAGTTATGCTGTGATTCATCTTATTCTACTAATCTTTCAAAGTAGATGCAATTAGTCGTGTGTTGAAGTGGACGTGTTACATTTGGGGAAATAAGTGAAGATTACTTTATACTGCTTATTTTTTTCTCTCTTTCATCCTCTCTCCTCCTCTCTCATCCCGATCCACCATGTACATAAAAAGTCCTTCTGGAATTAACGTCCTCGGTCTTACAACAACAAAATAGAGTCGTTCATCTATGCGAGCCTCTATAACCTTCAACCATTGATTTTCCACTTGGAAAAGCTTGTAGTCTTTTTTAGATTGTTGGATGTGATGCGAATGAAGAAAATGGAAGAAAGTAAGAGGAACTAATGAAATTTAGAAGTCCACTGTCAAGGTGAACCTGACTCTTAGAAAGGGGATGGGTACTTGAAACCTTGACGGCCACGAGGTTGACGGTTCTGTTTGTTATCTCAGATATGTAATTCTTCAGAATCTTCAGCAGCTAACACAGTGTTTATTTCAAAAATGGGATAAGGCTAAGAGAGGCAGGATATTATACGTCTAATAAATACTTCATTCTATTGCAAAGAGAGTGAAAATTTTTAGTTCGCCGCATTTGCATTATCGACGCAGGTTGGCTCACTATTTGCGACGTATATCCTCGATTATGTGCCTACTTCAACAATGATAACGATTGTTCGTGGACATGCGGTGAGGTGCATTTGTCTTTTTGCTTTATTTATAACTAAATATTGTATGCAACATTGTTGGCTGATTGCTGCTAGCTACGGTGAACTATTCTCATATACATTTTACTCTACGCCGGTTTCATTTTAAATCAAATAACGCATTTTTCGTCCTCTGTTGTTAATTAAACGGAATTTTTTGCTCCCTCTATGTGGTAGCCGAATGGGGGGGAATATATGACGAAAAATGGATCGACTGGTCAAACGATGCAGTTGAGACTGACCAAAAGCAGCACCGTCAAAAGAAAGTTTATATTTATGATAAAGGAAGTGACATTAGAAGAACGCCATACAATCATTGAGTAATTGACCGTCAACAACGGTTTATTATTGTTCATTCTTTATGTGCAGTATGAGTGCCACTACCTGTTTATTAATGGTATTTTAGGGTGCATGTAAACCCAATTATTTTTTATATTTTACGAATTGTTTTTCCATTATAGATCGGTTTCTCACTTGGTTTCTTACTTCTTTTCGGGAATGAAATGCTACTTACATCGTTGTTTTTATCGAGTGTGGTCACGTTTCTGGTAGGTTTCTTGTTCGCTTTATTTTGTATTTATTTATGAGGTTGCATGATGACCGAATTCGAAGGATGTTTCATTTCTCTAGCTTTGTTTGTTTACTCTTCCCCCATTCGCTTTCCGGCTCCCCTATCGATTTGGACCCTTTGATAGGAAGATGGAGGAAAAAGGTGTTGGACTCTAGCATTTGCTCACATTTATAATGACTCGTTCTGTTCCTTTTCGATTTCGCCAACTGTAGTAACAATCCTTTTGCAGTGACTTTGAGCATAAATTTAGATCCGATAAAGCTCTCAATAAAGGTGCATAATTCCACAAAAATGACGCATCTATCCGGCAAATTCGTGCAACGCAAGAGAATTTATATTGTAATACATAGAAGAAATGGTAGCAAATATGTAGAAATATCAATGTAATCAAATGCGGAGGGAATTCTTTAGTTTGGTATCGAGAAATGTTGAAGGAATCCACATCTTCGATTTCTTCATTTATTTATTGGCTATACAGCGATGCAAATATATCTGCTACGCCGATTAGCCAGTTAATTTTGACTGTGGTGTTGATATTATTCATAACTTTATAAATGGGCATATTTTATGGAATCTTTTATGCAAATCATGGTAAGTTGCAAACTAACATGCCGATTATGTTGTCACTGATGCACATCGTTTGTTTCCTTTTTTTTTTTTTTTCATTAAAGCAATATTTGTTGAATTCGCCGCCAATCATTTCGTTATAAAATCATTCTTTGAATTTGTCGGCAATCAAAATTCAGAAAATTTTCAATTTTCGATTTAAAATGGCGAATTCAAAATTTAATACAAGTTATGAAATTCAATGCTGTTATAGTTCAAAAATGCTCTCTTCACTATAAGATTCTTTTCATAGCACAGGGCGATCATTTCGTTATAAGAGTATTATTTGAATTTGCAGGCAATCCTCAGTCTCGATAAAATCCTGAATGGTATGCGCTTCCGGCCGTTGTATTTATTGGTGAATAGCGCGGTGTTTGTCAGCGGTACACTCGGCATAAAAGTAGCTGCAGGATATATTCTGCACATTAACGACGATGTCAGTGGGTTCAAATTGTTGCACCCTTTATTTTTAAGTATTTTTTGCAAGCTGATTTTTATATATTTTCGTCGATATTGTGTTCCTGCATCTAGCTGGAACAAAACCCTCGATTTTTACTTGAAATGGTTCGTGCTATGGGTTAGTGTAAACTAAATACGCGCTTACAGATGCAAGTTTTCTTAAAGAACTTCAAATGGCATCCTCTTCTTTGCATAGAAAAACAAATTTTGTCATTGAAATCTGGAATCTGAAATTTTGATCTATCATTATTCCTCAGTTTATTCGGCTGAAAAAAAGGAAGCTTGCATCGCCTTTAGAAATTACACACAGTTACATTGGGTCTTAATTCACTTTTTCTTCTGATTTAATTCCTGGCTATATCCAACATTTTGGTAGTGGTTAGGTTTCTTCTCGTTTTCCCGACTTCCTACCATATCCTCGTATGTGTTCCTCGTCACTTGCGTTTGCAACATTGAAGCAATTTCTGCTTGTAGATGCCAAAACCTGCGCAAATGCATTATCGCTTAGATCGTTTTTCCTTTCACCTTTCATCCTGTTGGCTATCGTCTCTTCATTGAAAGGTAGCAAAAATTTTATTATTTCTTGAAAGCCAATCGAGTCAAATGTCAAATATATTTGCGATCGTTTTTAGTAAGATCTTCAAACACAGTGTGTCAGTATTTTCTGCACCCCTCATTTAATAGATAGATGCGTTTATTGCCTCTCTTAAATGAATTCTCATTGCAGGCTCATATATTCGATATTTTGCGTTCGAAGTTTACAGATTTTGCTAATTTCCATACTCGTCTCTACACATGTGCTAGAGAGTTCGACTTCCTCGGCATAGATGTTTGTGATTTTAATTTTGTTCACAGAATTGTTTGCTCGGAAAAAATTTACAGTTTCTGCTAGTTTTGTTTACGGTGATGTGTTACGAAGATTGGAATAGCAAATAGCAAGGGATATTTTTTCTTTAAAAGAGAGCGTCATATTTGCATATTAAACGAGGGTACGTTTGAATATATGTGATAAAAAATGCGTTTGCAGCGAAATGCATAATTTTTGCATTTTTTTTTTTTTTTTGTTTGTAACTGAGAATCTGTTCATATAACAAACAAAGATCATCATTTTTGTAATGGAATGCGGCTATGTTTTCTCACAAAATTATTGCTGTTGTTAGTCGTTTTTCAAAAATGATTGGATTGTTTTATGTATTCCAATTATGAGAAAAAAAAAAGGATAGTTTATCTGCATCAACGATCTCTATTTCAGAATATTCTAACATTGAAAAGAAAAGCGGCTAATGTTACTCGCGATATTCAATGATGCGTTTTATAACTAATTTTTTTAAATTGATAAGGAGTATACCATTTGCATGTTTACATAAGCTTTAGACTGAAAGCAATAATCCGTGTGTGTGTGTCACTATGCCAGATTTCGACGCCTTTAAATCTTCACTTGGACGAATTCATTAACATACGGATCTTCGAGACGGAGCCGGAAAGGAGGTTTATCTTCAAGTAGACAGCTGCTATTGCAAGGGCGTTTATATTCGGGGGAGGAAGGACTTATATTTTTTGCTGGTTTGGAGGAGTTCTCTACTTTTGTGGCATAGGGTGGGGGGGGGGGGGGGGGGAAGGGGTCGTGATCAGTGCTTCACCATGGTGCATTCCGCTGCAGACTCACAGTGTTTCACTATGTGAGCTGTGGTGCGCAGTTTATCTTGTAAGATATAATAGAAAAATATCCTTGTTCTGTATTCTATGCGCTCAATGAACCGATATGGTTTTTCTTTTAACCAGCTGAAAGAGAGGGGAGGCGACCATCGAATCACAACGAAGCCATTATATTTTGCTCAGAGATGGAGGAGGAGGAGTTGAATATCGAATCGTAATAAATCTATTTGTAGTGCAATTTTCTCAGAATTGCAAGCGATGTCTTTATTAGTAATAAGTGGTGCAAAGTCGTCCAGCAAGCCAAGAGTAGCTATCACCACATATTTACAGTTATTAGTTTGCGCTAGCCAAAATGTATCTTTCCTTGTGTGGGCTTTGGTATACCAGTCGCTAGAGTGCCCAAATTTTCGGACTCGTGCAAACAAACTTTTACCAACAAATGCACTTTTATTTGCATCGATAAAAAAGTCAGATTTCTCATGCAATGCAACGAATAATCGGCATTATGATTCATGGATCTTTCATGTTTCATTTCCAGTGTTTCGCTAATATCATCTGTGATATCACCTTTTACGGAATTTGAGCCAGGAACAAGTAATATAACTTAAACTTCGGGATATCCCGAAAATTGTGACAAATGCTGCAATATTTCTTTTAGAAGACCGTTTTGCAGTTCCTGACGCCGGTCTCGATTACGTTGCTGCTCCCATCTGCTGTAGTTGCAGCACAATTCTTGTTCACATATATGGCACGTTTCGAGTTGCCTTCTTGTCTTGTAAGAAATGGATCAAGGAATAAGCAATATTCGGAGGTATATCATTTCCAGTTTCGTCTCTAATATTTTCTTTATTAAGAAGAAAGGGGGGAGACTAGGAATACGAATGGTACTGATGCATATGTGGAATTTGCTTCTTGTTAGGTACCCACTGTGGAAAGTTTCTATGCTACAAGAATAGTAGTATCATTTTAAAGGTAGACGTTCATTATGCCATCATATGGGACTCATAAATTCTTTACATTTATATTTCTCACCGGAATTTAGTAATGATGCAAGTGAGAGTGCATTAGCCGATCGACCGAAGAAACGATTTCATTAATTAACGCTCTTTTTAATTAAATGTACAACTGTCTTTATTGAACAGTCTTTATTCAGCACTTCTATTGATGATTCTATTGGTGAAGTAGTTTCTACTCTTTATTGTTACTTAAAGGCGTTTTTTTTTTTTGTTTCGATCGTTCATAAATCGGCTATCAATGCGACAACCATTGATGAATTAATCAAGGCAAAAATTTTCTATACGAAAATGTTCTTACAAAATTGCGATTACTAAAAAAGTGATCATAAAATATCTTTGCGCAGTATAAAAAAGCAAAGAAAACCGAATGTGCTTTTGCTTTTCTTCTCGATTTATTTACTAAACAAGAGTTGATGTTATGCATTGTGCAGATTGTCTACAACGCAATACAGTGTATGTGCTTTGCGATCATGGCAGGAATGATAATGCGTTTGAAGCTGTTTTTCACACCACATCTTTGCATTATGGCTGCCGTCCTTGCAAACACAAAGGTTATTTCGTTATCAGTTTTGGCTGATCGCATTGCTTGCAAATAGGAATAGAATACGAATTTAATTCGAAGAACATGACAGAAAAGAATAGAAAAAATGCAGTAAATTATTCTTGCGTTATTGTTCTTATAGAATTAATCTATATAATATGGATCTATAAAATTGTGAAAAGAAAAATATTTTCTGCATGTGAAAACGTTTGCATTAATCATCTCTTATTATAAGGTTGACTTCATTTTAAAGGATTGTTGTTATTTCATTATGATCGTCTATTTTCGAAAGATATTAACGCATTTTGCCATTATGCTGTGATTATTTTGTTCACACTGGGTAATAACTTGTGTATTTCTTTCAGGGAATGGGAACTCTTCGAAAGATAGCTATTTTTTTTGCAATTTGTTAATCTGATAAGGGCGGTGGTCCATACATGCCTTAATTTAGCTGTCGTACAATCGCACTCGGCAGGCACAGGAGGGGGCACCTCTCTTTCTCTACTCTTCGCGTTCTCCGAGACTTTTTCAGTTTTTAGGTTACCTTTCGTTTTTATTCCTATAACAGCATAGATTCTAAAGCTTAGTGTAAAGTAAGTAAAAGTGACGGTTAAAGGAGAGGGATGAGGTTTCTTATTTGATTTCCGTTGGAATACAGCGGAAACCATTTTGCATCGTTAAGAAAATTCGGCTGAACTATTATCAGTTGTAATTAAACGTTGGGTAAATTGCAGTTTATATGTGCAGCAATAGGACGAAAGATATCGACCGGTATCCATCGGTTTTTGTTGGTGGCATTAGTTGCTGTGATGGCTATTAAAGGAATCGAAAACATTCAGAAGCAAAGAGCTATCCAAGGCGAATATAGTAATCCAGAGCAGGAAATGCTATTCGAATGGATCGTTAAAAGCACAAAACCGGGTATGCTTTAATTTTTTAATGGAATTTTGGGATATTAGCGGTTTAGTTTTTCATTATGGTATATCGTGAATCAAACAGCACCACCACAATTTCAACCTTTGGAGCACTAGGAAGAAATGCAAATCTTTTGATTCCTTTTTTAAATATTTAATATTAGCATTTTTTTTAAAGTGAGTAGAATTTGATGAGAAAAAATTGCTAGTAGAAGGAACGTAGCTATGATATTTGACTGGATTGGGGTGCTTTTGACGATGTTTTTTCTCTTATTTAGGTTACTATATATAACATTTGCAGAAGCAGTGTTCGCTGGCACAATGCCAGTAATGGCGAACGTTAAGCTGTCGACCAATCGCCCCATCGTCAATCATCCCCACTATGAGGATGCGATGTTGAGGTTGGTCAGCTCACAATATCGGATTCAACGAAAGTGTATGCCGGTTTAAATACTCCCATTAGAGGTACAAGCCGGACGGAAATTTGGCCGTGGCAACTTTTACCGCATATGCGGTAATTAATACATTTTCAGCAAAGATAATGACCGAGGGGTCGTAATTACCGGTCAACTCAGTGGGGGAGAAACCAACCGAGGTGATTTTTTAGCCATTTTTACTTTGAGCATTTTCTGCGTAGTGTCGAAATAGTTGGGTCTCCATCACAATGGTTTAATTTGTGAAGAACACTAGGTGCAAGTCATCGGTTGGGAGAATTTAATTATTAATGCAGGAGAGAAGTCACAACTACCACAGTAAGATGTAACACGAATGAACCGGTATTACATCCCCCGATGAAGACCCGAGGTTCAAGGCGTTTGTGAATATAATGGATATTCCCGGAGTGCAGATAGCCCTAAAATAAAACATTTTTGGTATTCTTGAGCCTCAATGAGTTTCCAAAATTGTGAAGTTTTTGAGGAAGCGTGAGTTTTAGGTCGGCCCGAGTATCGGGGCTTCCTGGATGGTTCTTGAGGCGTCCTAGGCTTCGTGAGCAAGATTCATGTGGTCACGCTTGTCCTGGATTTCTGGATCTATTGAAACCATTAGATCTTCCTCCAACTTTTATTGCGAATACTATGCAAAAGATCAATAGAGATGTGAAACTTGCTCTGCTGTGCAGTGCTTTATCCAGAAATACGAGCAGCTGTTGAAGTGCAAAGCTATTGATTGTGTCATATATTTAGTTCATTCATACCGAGTTTATTAAATCCCGCTCACTTCAATGCATAAACCTTTTTACAATTGACAGCACTGTTGGCATAGCGTTAGCCACATCTCAAGTGAGTTTTCACTCAAAGACATTTGCTTTCGGCGATGCCTAACAGTGATTGAAAGAAGAATCAAAATATGGTACTCCGAGTTGGTTTAGACCAAAGTAATTATACAGAGTATTTTTAATTTATCGTTGCAGATGAACTATCCAAAATGAATTTCGCCTTTTTTCGGTGAAATTATGCTTGAGTTTTAAAGATTCAGTGCTCATGCACAATTATAATTCAATAGGTTTGTTTGAGCAAAAGTATAATTCATGGGATTAATTAAATACTAATGCATAGCTATAATTGTTATCGCACGATTAAACAATTTTATTTTATTTTCGAATATTTGTGCAGCGGATAATGGCCAAGTCCAACGTTTGAATCACTTCTCACATTTTATGTCAACAAGAAATGTTTAGAGCGCGAACGCTGCAAGTGTATTCGATGTACAGCAAAAGGCCGTTGAATGAAGTTCATATAACGCTGAAGGGAATGGGAGTCAACTACTTCATCTATCAACCAGAATCATGTGTTCCACATCCAACCAAGTAGGCTATTTTTGCTCTTACCAATTGTTCACCATCTACACATTTGCTTTATGATCCAAGTCTAGAGTTGGGATACGGAATATTAAAAGCTTTGATTCTTTAGGCGATTCCTGTATCGTATCTTTTAGGCATTCCAATTTTTGGAAGCTAGGCAGTTGTTAAGGATTCTAATTCGCCTGCTCTTTAAAGTTCCTTGCCTTACTGGAACTCGAGCTCAAGTTTAAAAAACCTTTATTGTTATGGGAATTCTTATTCACACCTCACTCAGCTATCTATAATTTCGGCTTTTGTTTATGCTATGCATCGTTATTTAGTTAACGTACTGCTTAAATGCCCATATCTCATGTTTCCCTTCATCATTTATTCAAAAATCACATAATGCACAAGTTTTTTGCTTAGTAAAACAATTTGACAGCTGCATCAAGATGCATTTTTGAACGGTACAGAAATGATTGAGGGATTGGTAGGGATAGAAAGGAATGGTTAACATTTTATTAATGTCACTCACAACCTGATAACGCACTCATTTATAACCAAAGGGCTCATAAAAATGTCATATGGAATGGGTTCGAGGGAGTTGTTGTCATTGTCGTAAGCTCCTTTTATTAAGAATTTACAGAATAAGCTATCAACCATAAATTTTTAGGCGTAATTACTTCGTTTTGTTTTTATTTAGTCGTAAAAGAGCCGCATTTGAAAGAAAATTTTTATTAATAAAAAACGACAAACGGTTCTAAGTTGTGGTGACGCAGAAGTATGACAGTTGAAATATTCGAACGTGAGACGATTATTTGGGACAGATAATTCTTTGTTAAGTGAAGTTTAAAAGCTTTTTTTCGGGATCAAAATTAAATTTGGTTTTTTAAAGAAAAAAGTGGTATTCAAATAGGTCATTAAGTATGCTTTTTTTCCACTTCACTACTATGCATCGCCTTGCAAGAATTTGTTATGTGTATTCTCAAATATCTGCATCAGGAAAACATAATTTTTAATAAATGACTGCTCTTCTTATGGAACCGACTTGTGACAGGCGTACATATAACTGCTGTGTTTTTGGTTACTTTTGGGGCTTGGCCAAATATCATCTTGTTGCATTGTTCGGTTGATAAGTAATGCACAAAAAACATCGTTTGTGATTGCTTTCGACGAATTTCTTGGCCTACCTGCTCCCCATTCTCTCATTATTCCTTCCCGCTGATGAAGCCTGCCGAGGTATTTGGTCAGCTATTGTTAAGGTTCAGAGGTCCTAAACGATCTGAACGTCTAAAAATTCTCTCATTGGCTAATGTTTGTGATATTTTAGGCCGGAATGCAGCTACCGTTCTATGTGGGATCTTGAAGATCCGAAAAACGCTCATCGTGAATCGCTGTGTGACCTTTACGAATCGGCGTTTGCCACAGGAAATTTCAGCCGATTAAATCCATTTACAGTGGTTTACAGTTCGCGTTCTTATGCCGTCTTCAAATTGTGATTGACAAGTGGTGATCTTCTAATGTATTGACCACTTCCGACTACAGGACATTTTATTTGAGCGACTGCACTCCGGATATTATTTCTACTTCCCGAGTTACTTGGAGTCCTTTGATGAATTTATGAGATGCTACACGAACGAATTAGTCGGGGGGGGGGGGGGGGGAGGTGAAATTCATTCATTGAGTACTTCGAAGTTATCGGCGGTCTTCTGCTTAAAAACGATTTTTATTAATGATAGTTTCCATCATTAGTGATCAAATTTGTTTTTCTTTACTATGAAAGATAGTATTGAAATTATTTGTCCTGAATAGGTCTTGAAGAAATCGAGTTAGATAAAGTGAAATGAGAGAAGCTTTTTGTCTTCTTAGGTTTTGATGTGAACAGGGGGGTCACGAAGAACATGAATATTTCCATACTTTTGCATAAATATATTTGGAAATATAGCATTAATCAAGTCGTCCTGTTTGTTTTCGATAATAACTTGAGAGCTAAGGAAATCTGGTCCCATCCTATCATAAGCGTTGCAGTAGCGAGAAGGTATTTCAGTTTTTCGAAGCAGATTATATCTTAGTGAATTACTGTCATTGTTGCTGTTGTTGTGCTGGTATGATCGATTGGTCTTTTGGTTTCTACTTATGTCATTTTCACCAAATTTCTGTTATCAGTGATGTTAATCTGGGAACAACAAACGAACAGTGGTGGAAAATTCACTTCTCTGGTTTTTATTGAAATATTTTTATGCGTATCTTCTGGTTTTTTCACAAATTTTTCTTGTGCAATACTGTGCTAATTTCACTTCGCCTTTTTAATGCTTTACTGAAAGAATTCATCTCTCAACCATCCAAAGAAAGTTACTTCAGAAGGAGGCCGTAAAACTTTTGTCGTGCTGAACAAATCGTCGTTATTGTTGTTCCAACATTTATTTCTTAAGCACCAATATTTCAAATTTGCATATTAGGGCTTTCATTGTAAATATCAGTGCATAATCAATTGGGTGCATTTTTACCATATTTGCATTGCTTTTATTCGAGTTTTTTACCAAAAAAAAAAGGCTGCAATTAACGTTTTCTCTTTTGTGCTAGCAATAATTTTAGTAGATTAATTCAAAGCGCCTCAATAGTATCTTCATATTATTTTGTTATTGATAGGTTATTGATGTATTGATTTGTTATCAAAATATCGATGAACAATAATCACTGTGAAGATGAATCTGCAAATTGCATATCTGAGTGTTATATTAGTGTTTCTTGTTATCTTCAAGTTCTAGTTAATAGTTGTCAATTTTGTAAGCAAATGCTGACTGTTACAGGTTTTGGATAACTACTTTGTTTTATAGGTGAGGTTTTTATGCGTTATAGGTGAGTGTAGCACTTATGGATACCAATTTGCCGAACACATTGTTCGGATAAAAGTTTATGGATATTTGTATTTCAGTATATGAGAGGAGGGAGGAGTGGGATTTTTTGTGTTTCGAGTTCATCGAAGACGGGAGGGGAAAGAAAGAATGGGGCTTTCTTTTTCAGAGTTTATGGATGAGATAAGTGAGATATTGGGTCTTCGTATTAGTGGATTGAAGAGGAGAGAAGTGGGGGAGTTTGTGTACCTTAGAGCTTATAGTGGAGAAAAAGGGATGAAGTCCTGTTTTGTATTTTGAAGTTAGTAGAGGAGGGGATTTTCATGTTTTGGAGATTATAGAAGGGACGGAAAGATGGGAGTTTCTGCATTTTAAGATTTGTGGAGGATAAATGGAGATTCGGGATCATTGCATTTTGGAGTTGTAATGTAATTTCAAAGATGTCTGAAATCATTTCGTTGCATTTGTTGTTGCGTTGCAACGTTCCTCCTTTTATCGCAATCTTGCAGCTCTTCTTTTGGCTGTGTTGTTTGGGGAGGATTTCTTTATAAAAGTTGCTGAGATTGTTACAGGTTGCAATTGCCCACAACGTTGTTGATGTGATAGCTTAATCACCATTTACCGTATCGTCTCGAGTGAAGACATAGGGATTGTATATTTCATGTTGAGGGAGGTTTTTCTTAGCCTCTGCTGGAAACTGTTTTTTCTGGTTAGTGAACTTATACAAACCAGATAAGGGCTACTAATCTCGATCTCCTTTTTTTACATATTATTTATTGATTAATGCTTGTTAGCTGCGGCACGTTAGAGAAAGTAGGTTTCTATGATATATGAGGGGGTCCCATTTCCATAAATTCCAAAGTATCTATTGTTGGAGGAGGGACTGGTTCGCGATGATACGGTATCGTTGCCTTGTATTTAAGAATTGTTATTCGGGTGTTGTGTTGCCCCAGTCTTTGTCCGCTCCGCAAAATTGCGTTACAACGCATTTTTTTCTATGTCATAGGTGTGTATTTTTAATTTTCGTCTTTTTTAGCTAATAAACATTAAAAGAGTTGTTGCCTTCCAGCAGTAAGTTCTTTTATCGTTTATTGTGCTGATGCATCTATATTCAGTCGAAATAACTATCAATTTCTTAAATAGCAATGAGCCTCTAATAACCCAGTCATAGAGGGATCCCTTATCAAATGAATACGAACTGTCTTTATTAGGCGATTTTGAAAATGTCCCATTTTGAAGCGAGAATCATGTTGTGAATGGAAATTCTTTGAGGAATTGCTTGCGGTTATTGGCATTGTTCCGCCGCGTAAACTTTTCATTGGCTACAGAACGATATTTGTGAGTGATAATCATGACACCTGAGATTAAAGATATGCGAGTGTGTGTGTTGCTTGTGGACAGTGGTAGAGTGAATAGTATTGCGAATGAAAATCGAAAGATGAAAGGCATTTGTTTTAAAGTCCTCTGTCCCCTTTGACCAAATGCGATATGTTTTGATGGCTCAAACCGCTCAATTTGAGCTGTGGCCATGTTTTAAGATGTGACATAAATCCGGGTTCTTACATCATTATAATTGACGTGTTGCCCATTCTGGCGAGAAAAAGAGCAGTAGAAAAAACTGAATGATGTTTGTGATGTATGCGTATAGGAATGTATATCTTGGCAGTTATTTATTATTAATTTTGTAAGCAGTCGGCGTAATCAGCGCGATTGCAAAAGCGCGTATCATTCCAATTCCTCCGGCTCGCCTTTCTACGTGTGATATACAGACCATTGTCGCTCTAAAATACACGAACGCAAGGAATGTGGGTATATCATGGTGTTCATGCAGCTTGTAATGCAATGGTTCTCAATATTTAGAATGTATCGGAACGTTGAATCGAAAAATTTCAGCTGAAGAGGAAAGTTGGCTTCCATTAAAATTTATTCAAAGATATTTCGTTGAGTTGTGATTGTGCGGTTTTTGATAAATCGACAGGAATTCTTTCAAAGAAATAATCATTCATTGGTACTTTAACGAACCCTCGTGGATATTACGCAAAGCATGATGCAGTCTATTTCAGTGGTGTTATTTAATATCATTTTGCTCTTTCTGCAGATATGCCTTCTGCAAACGAAACATCGTTCGCCGAATTACTTATCGGAAGTTTTTTGTGGGAATTGCATTTGTCACAGTTTGGTGATATCACATCTATCTGTGTTTTTCGAAGTGGTATGCGAATTAACTTGATTTCATGAGTGGAAGAATTGCAGATAGATGCTATCAATTTGCATGTGAATTAGACCAGGCATTAGTCCGTCCCCTTACTTAGCGCTATGAGTTTGTGATATGCTGGAGTCGAAGTATCACCGAGATGGAGAACCCTACGTGACTTTTTTTTGCTGTGATATATCGATGATCTCTCCACTTTAACGACATCTCGGTTTACCTCGTTTTTTTCTCTCCAATTTAAAAATTTGTAGTTGAGTGCTGTGGGTTACGCAAATGCTGAAGGTTGCCGCAAGCATATAATCCCATCGGTGACTCCCATATTCTCGCTGCTGTGCTTTACTCCTGTACTCGCCTCTATTTTAACTGCATTTTCACCAAGATTTTCAAGATCTGATTTAATCCCATTTATCCATTTGCGATAACGCGATGAATTTAACACCAGGATTTAAATAAAACAATTTAAAATCCCATTTGCATGATACTCTCAGCATCCGTCGATGTTCGTGGTCAGTGAAAGGGATAAAAGCAAAGGTTATCGTGTACAGTGTTAGGTTAGGGTATTTATTCGATGCTCGAGGATTCGCTTTTTTAGGGGGCGGGGGAAATGCATCGATCAGCGAGTGAAAGTATGCACACACAGAGAGAGGCACGTGTCGTCGTGCCGAGAGGCCTTGAAAGACGGTCGGTGCCTGCCCGCTGAATCAAGGTCGGACTCGTGCCCGGCTCAGCTCACTCTCATCATGACCACCGCTACTGTTACCTACCATGAGCTGCCACCTCTGACCAGCTGGGCTAGCGAGCCCACACAAACTCATGTCTCGCCACTGCCAGCCGAACATCCTCCCCTTACTGCACCGAACCCCGTCATCAGTCCACAACAATTTCTCTGCAACCAGACATTGGCTCCCTATCGAACAGGCAAGTGATCTGCACCTGCAGTATGCTTTAGACCATCGTAATGCATCTGAATCCTTAGTGTGTATCGGGAACATCAATTTGAAATCCACTTTCAAGTAGTCGTTCATTTCGATCGATCATTTTCTAGGGATTTTTAGGTCAGTGCAATAGCAGTAGTGATGTGAAGGGCTCTCGTGAGATGAATGGACACAAGAGAAAAACAGGTGATTAGCGACGGTAACGAATAACTTTGTAATTCAAGTCTAATTGCAATATGTGAATGATCTATGCACTTCTCCTCCACTTTCTCCCCTCCCCCCAATTTCCTTGTTCTTGATGACATCATGCAATTCGGCGTTGAATAACATGCTAAGAATTCTTTCACACTGGACGCATTGGAAGTGGTTTTCATCGTGCCACAAGCAATTAGCAACCAAATGAATTTTATTGAGTACTCTTATTTTTCAAATTTTTGAACTGACTGCTTCGGTGTGTGGTCTTTGATTCAGCACTTCAAAAACAAGTGAACAAGCGTGGCAGATGAACTGCCACAATATGCGCCTTTGCTTCCCGCATATCTAAACAACCAGTTCCACAAATTGATGAGAAAATGCAGAAGCGCGAAATATTTTGTCTTCATACTTTGCTCATCCCAATCACTTCTTCTATGACTAGACGATGTGGAAGAAAAATCCCTCCTTTCCAACATGAAAATATATGCAAAAGGCATGCAGCTTTTAACTATTTTGAAAAATGGTAATGGAGGTCCATTATTGGCATACCTTCTACCCACCGAATTTCATGATTGTGGTTTTATTGGCTGTCGGGTTGAAGCCAATGGAAGGATAGGTAGAGACACAAATACAGAGTACGACATCACCATAATCCACCTACAGCGAAGAAATTTGCAAGCAGGCGTGAAAAAAAAAAATTCTTTTTGAGGTATTTGGTGAGTTTCAGGCAAATCGCATTGTGGCGAGATTTAATATGTGGGAATATGTGCATCCGCTCGTTAGTTTCAATTTACCGACCACAAGTGTTGCGATGATGAAAATTGATAATCTATACCTTAGGCTCATGCCGTATTTCAATTCGATGGCGATTCATCGACACATAAATGCAATATGGCATTTATAAATCAAGTTTGTTTTGCTGCCAGCCGGGTACATCCCTAAAAACGAACGATTTGTATGGGCAATAGCTTTGACACAGAATTGTCATTCTTATTCTTAGTTCTTAGGTAATCTGTCATTGTTATTTGCTTGTGTAGATTTGCACAGATAAAGCGAATTATCACAATTTCATGTCTGTCTGCACATTCTGTTCGGTATTTTCAACACATGAATCACCAATGATGGCCATAATGCACACCGTTGACTGACCTTATGCATCGTCTTCCACTCTGACCCAACAGGTTGAAAATCCGTTATGAATATTTAAAGATATTGAAATATTAACAACCATTCTGCAACGGTCAAATCACAAGAAAATGAAGACTGGTTAGAAGGCCTGTACGAGCGGTCGGATCAATCAAAACGTGTTGGCAATATGGGAGACACCTATCGTGTCAACTCCTTTGGCGCGTCCTTTTACTCATTATGTTTGCACAACCGGTTGGCACGTTAAGATGAAACTTAAAAGCGCATATCGCGCCAGTCTTCCTTACACACTTTTCCGCAAGTCAGTGTGCCTACGGAAACTGTGGTTGGAGTTGTAAACGTAGCGCACTAGCTGGCATTAAATAGTGGATAAATGGCTGTCCTTCAGATTTATAGTGGTTGGCATGCTCATCTTACAGGGGGGCTTTCTTTCTTTGCTATCGGACTAAGTATGTTTGTAATTAGTGCATTGACACATGCTTCAAAGACCATTCTCGGAGGTGTCTTCTCATTCGATCTAACAATCCTCTTTCGAGCTTTAACCCTTTATATAAGGAAATATATAGAATGTATTCATAGATGATTTCCGTTGCTTCAATACCGGAAAAGGAAGAGTTAAGAAACGAATAATGCTGGAAACACACTATTGCAAAATGTAGTAAAATAAAAGGTCGCGGATCTTCGGATATCGAAAAGTGCTAACTATCTAATTTGAGACTGACTAAATTGTTTTTAACATAGCCTATAAACGCCTAAAATAAGAAATAATTTTTTTCGTTAATAAAACTTGCCTTTTGGTTTTAGGAAAGTGATTTGCCGAAGGGAAATTCTTTTTGCTTTAGACGAAAAAATAATCGTTTATTATTCGCAGCAATTTTTTGCAGAAGTGCAATTTGGTGAACCGTATCGATGATACTTTCAATGCAGTTAAAACAACTCTCGCATCATTCCATTATTCCTCTCTCTGTTCCAACCATCGTTTCTATTATGTTAGCGCTGTTTAATTCACCACAAATGCAGCCAAAAGGGATTTCTTTTTTCGCTCATTATGTTCCTTCTTGACTCTATGTTATTTAATGTGTACATCCCCCTCAACTCGTCTTTCA
This sequence comes from Baylisascaris procyonis, assembly GCA_037389465.1. Taxonomy (NCBI): domain Eukaryota; kingdom Metazoa; phylum Nematoda; class Chromadorea; order Rhabditida; family Ascarididae; genus Baylisascaris; species Baylisascaris procyonis. Next base: position 245,282 of record JAZARR010000154.1, on the reverse strand, counting down.
TTATTCCCCTGCCTACTTGATATCAATTAAGCATTTAGGTTTCTCTATTGAAATCACCTCCATCGCTTAATTATCCCCGTATTTTACGATATTATTTATTCGAGAATAGCGTGCTAATGAATTAAGTTATGCATGTTTTTCTTAGCGGGATATACGGCGCTGTCGCCATTTACTGTTCGGCAAATGTCTTTGTGATCACCATGCTCATGAAGCTGCAGAGGTGTTCAGTGAATTCGTAGAGTGACAAGTCTTGGATGATGGCATCAGTATATGAATACAATCATAGAGAAAATCTGGTTGACGTCGTGAATGATTATGAGTTCCTTTCTTACAGACTTCGCCTACCTTTATTGATACCGTAAGTGTATTTTCTCGTTTACCTGGATAGTGCCTATGGCACGTAGTACATATCTTCAAGGAAAGTATCGTGAATAGAAACTGTTGAACAAAACTGACAAGGTTTCGTTCCGCCACACGATTTATTTAACTTGCAAAAGCTATGGGAGCTTCACTGAAAGCTTTGCATCAAATTACACAACTCCCATCCAGGGTGGATTTGCGCGTAATAATTTAATCTATAGGATGTTTCTTCAACCTTCAAACTCTATCACGATTCAATTGATTCATCTCATTAATTAATTAAAATTAAACGATTTCATGATGGTCATTTCATAACAATTAATTAAAATTGATCTAATCGAGCAAAAATCAACAGATAGAATTATTTTACGATGGTATAAACTAGTAGGATAAGACGCTTCACTCTCAAATAGGATGCAAAAAATATTCTTCTCAGAGAGAGACATCTCTACTCAAAGGTATCGTAGCGGATTCTTGTGTCAACTTCAAATAGTATATTAAAGTAACAGATAATTCATTTGATTTATTTATATATTCGAAACATTTTTATCAATCGTTATGTGCGCTTCATCGAATCCCTAAGTCAATCATACTTACTCATTTTTGCATTATTTTTGTTCGAATTCTGTGAAATAATGCTTCAACTTCCATTTTGGACTGTCATTGGCTATTATTTGCAAACACATCTGAAACTGCATCAATATTCTCATATAATTTTCGAGTATTCATGATCGATGATTGATAAGTTGACTGAATCAAGTAATTCGGGAAGAATGCATCGCTTGATCCGACCGTACTCAAAATAGTGTTTTCATGCTTTATATAATGGTATGACTTATGCTATTGCCAGTTAATCGCCAATAGGCATTAATAGCTAAATGAGAACTTCATATTTATTTGAATTTAATGTTAATATAAGCTTCTTCGAGCATTATTGCGTCTTATTGGGTGAATCGATTAAACACTTTTTTCAGCTAGATATCTAATATGGAAATGAATAAAGAAGTTATAGATATTCAAAACAAATAAATCTTTTCTTGACACTGCATCAGCTGCAGCACTTTTTTTATTCCATAACGGTACTGTTGAGGAGGCGAGATCATTCTTTTCCTGCCAGTTTTGTGATACTTTTAATTCATCAAACACTACCATTTCCAGATTTATATCGAGGTGGGAGACATACTGACATTCCACGCTATCGAGAATTGACTGTTTTTGAGCAGATCACCTCCTTCATTTAATATAATTTATCAATAATCTCAAATTGTCAATTCTTACTTCCGGCTGAGAGGAATTTTCATATTTCCATCTTTCCCACTTTTTTTACTCTCAGCCTATGCAATACCTGTCAGAGAGCATTACCTTGCAAGAATTCAAAGCGTAAGATGCATAAAGTGCCAACGGAAAGCTTCATTTCGTGATGAAGTGAAGGGATGCAAATTGCAAAAGTCATTGTTGTGTATACAAAGAAAGCAAAAGTAAAAAAAAAAAGAGCAAATTTATTTTGTTATTTAGCAGTTAGCAGTTAATTTTTAGGATTTAGATGGTATTTAGCAGATAGTTCATTTAGCAGTTAAAATATTGCATATTTATAATGGCGATAAAAGAAGTGTAGAGCGTTTGATTGACGATATTTGGGATTTAGGCATGTGGGAAGCGTGTAAATAGCCGCAATGGCATGGTGAGGTGTCATCAAACAGGTTCCTTTCTCATTTGCGCAATTTTAAGAATCACCATTGCCCAATGCGTCCTTATTGCCAACGCTTTTGAAGCTCTCCATTAGCATTCCCTGAATTTATTTCTTCAATTAAATCAATTATCTGATAATAATGTGGAGATATGATGTACTAGCGCGTCTCGAATATTTCCTTAGGTTAGAGAAGGAAATGTTAAAAAAGGTTCGAGAAGGAAATCTCCTCTCGTTGGCTGTTACATATATCCTTTGAATAGCATCAGTTCTTCTATAGCAAAGATGTGGACTGCACAGGTGGTGCAGTTGAAGTTCCGTAAATTAAACAAGTAACACAAGTGAATAACTATGCATTGTAAAGTGACTTTTGTTACTAGTTTAGATTACTTTCGTTTAAAAGAAAACAACTGAAATAGTTACTAGTAAAGTCAAATTTCAACGGGCGGATAGGTGAAACCCCGTAAATATAGAAATCGGGCATAATAATCGCTTTACAAACACGCTACCCTTTCCCCCAATGATAACTGCTAAACAAATAATAAAGTATACGAAATAATACATTCCTATTTGATTAAATCTGTCGCTCATGCAAATCTTTTACAATAGGTTCGTTTCTTGACATTGCTGTTTATATAAGCAAATGATTTATTGTCCTTTTGTGTTTGTTTACGATAGTTCCGCGACTACTAAGTTTTGCTTTATCCATATCATAATTTTTATACTGCTAGTGAAAAGTTCCACGTTGTGATTTCTCTCGGGAGTATTCTTTTGCAGCACTCGAATTGAGATAGGTAATATTTTACTAACAGTCAACGTTTTTTCTTGGATGGGCTAGCTAAATCATTATCAAAACAATCAATAAATTCTGAGGAGATAATTCGCTGCTTCACAATTTAAAAAAATCGTATTTATTATTGTCAACCGGAAAAACTTACTTGATTGCAACTCTCGATTTTAGTAACAGCTCGATGCTATTCATCTCACCCCTCCCATTATTAAAGAAACTGGAGTTCAGCCAAGGTATAAACAACCAGAAGCCGTTGCAAAACTCCATGCTATCCAATCTTTAGTCTGCACGAAATCAAAAGATTTGACCTCACCAGCGCTATATTCGCCTAGCGCCATTAGAACAATGTATTTCTAACAATTTTATGTATTAGTAAGTAGGTTTGTTAGTGTATGTCAATTATCTTCACAACTTTATTGTATTTGCAGTGGTGATCACATTTCTGAAATATCAAAACGTTTCTTCATTGATTTTCCCAATAAAATTTTATAGTGAATTAGCAGCATTGTCGGCTTTATGCTACTTGCTATTTGAATAAATTAATAATCGCACGGTAGAGAGTTCTAATAAGTGCTGAAGTGATTTGACTCTACTATTCACCAAAAAAATGTTCCATCAGGCTTTGCTTGATATCTAGTACTCAAAAAAGTTTCGAAGCAAAGACAAGCGATGCAGATGAAATTCGTGCTGTGTGATGCTTGATGATCATCAGCGAATATTGATGGACAAATGTGAGCAATATGGGATAGGAGATAAATCGCTCATAGGGTGGATGTGTTGAGTGTTGTGGACTGTCAGCCATCAAGAGAGGAAGTTTTTGATGTGTTGCGGGCAGGAGAGGTGAAGGTCAATCGCGTTCTCTTTATTGCAGATGCACCACCACCCGATGAGAGCAGCTTCTGGGCAACGAATGTTTTCCTCCCTCCTACGCAACTCCAACAAATTCATTCAGCTGCTGCCTCACAGGTTTGCTCTTCCTGTTTCGAATCGCACTCGTCTCACTTAAATCTCGAAATGGCGTTACAGCTTTCGCTTAATTTTGTCACTTAAACTTTTTTGCATTTCAATTAATTGGAATCAAACTTCCACAATCTAATCGAAGCGGCACGAGCACTTTCAGCGTCGATAATCACGTACTTACTTTCTAATTTTGACAGATTTAGATTAGTGTAGTGATTCACACGTCGTCGCATGCGCAGTATAAAGGATAAAAATGAAACTTGCAGCAGATAGCAATCGACAACGGTTGACAGCATTTTAATGGGGTACAATAGGCCTTTCAAACATTGGGAAAGTGATTTTCGTAGAACCTCCTGTAGCTTCGACAAACAGTACCGCACAAGTTTCTGCATGTAAAGCTACAGTGCTCGCCGAATCCCAGTTTCACTTTCTCATTGCGATGCATAGAGGAGAGTGATAGGATGCAAGTGCATTACGAAAAAAGTATTCGCCTCGTCCTTTCTAACGTTCGAATCGTTCGATATCATCCAACGTTATGCTTATGAGGCAGGGATGAAGACCACCAGAACTAGCTGAAAAAGTTAACCGAGTTTCATTTTTGCATCCAAATTTCACTTTCTTATGCGATATTTTTAAGATTCCATGGAATTCCGAAACCTTGACGCATGCTTTCGTAACAGATCAGGGAGAAGTTCAGTTCTGCTCCTTAAAATCCTATCAATTTTGATGTGTTTCTCTAAAGGCACCATAGAAGTATTGCAAAAGGACCAAGAAGAGCCGTCGTCGAGACACTCCAGTGCAAGAATAACGTAAACTACATGATGGGATGTCTTTCGCTTGGACACGAGCTACATGATGGAATGAAAAAGTTTAAACAAATGAAATGCACATATTCAATGACTCTGATAAAAGACGTTACAATGAATACAGCGTTCTCAAGAAAGTATTGCTTGATGTCACTGGACAGAGGATTCAGAGGCATGACTTATACGTAACAACGTAATTCTCGCGAAATTTTTTCCCGAGCTGCTGAATTAGTGACACAACCTAAATTTGTTATATTCATAGTAAATTCTGCGGTTCTTGTTCTGCGGGCTATCAATAAATCAAAACTAGAAGTAGCATCGTAGTGCTTATGAAAGTATCTCCACGGCTTAAATGCATCTCTCCTTGCTGTCATTTCACCCGTCGATAAATTGAGCTTATTGAGATATTTACCATGATTACATCTAAATATTTCTTCTTTCACCTATCCTTCTTTGATTACATTTAAGATCTCTTTTTTTCTACCTCGCCCCTATCTCACTGCCTCCTTCTATTCCCTCCTTCTACTGCAGCGAATCTATTTGTTCCATTTGCTTTCTATCGTACAAGCGGGTGAGCTTCATTAATGACTGCGGATTTCGATATCGATTGATCGGAATTGGATTAATGAGGGTATCACCATCAGTACATCACTAGATGATTGTAATAAACTATAATGAGATTGCATAAGATTATCAGCAAAATCTTGCGATTGTGTTTCACGCTTATGCAGTTGCACGATGCAATTGCACCAAAGCGATAAACCAGTTTCCATCATCTCTGGTAACCTTCAAAATTCCCTTGTGCTCATATCTCATATGCGCATCACGAATTCTGCTTTCGTTTGTGCGAATTATGTAACCGAAAAATCAATGCTAATTTGCATATGATACAGCAACATAGGTTGCCCAAACTGCTTTCTTATTTCATAGTTTTTCCAGAATGCTTTCTTCCATATATTGTTGAATTCCTAGAGCTACAGTTCACTATTTTCTCAGAAAGTGGAATCCCTTCGAGATTATTATCATTCTAAATGTTACTTCCTTTGCACTTCTTGAAATTCAGGGCCATTAAAATCTTCAGTATCTGTTGAGCTTGGCGTAGGACAAACTACGTACAAATGTTCTTGTTTCGTTACATCGGAATTACTGGGAATTAGCAACCTGAAATTAACTGTAATTTTGGGGCCCGAAACATTTAGATTTCACATATCTTCAAACGAATATGTCATGTTAACGCCCATAATTTTCTCATGTCTTCAAAAAGTCTGTGTTTACAGGAGATATTTTTAGTTCTTAAGCAGTTGATGTGCAAACTTCTTGCATTATTTGAACATTTAACTTTGCGCCATGGTGATTTTTCAATAAAGTTATCGCCAACTACATTTAGCCATTTAAAATCAATTTATTAGACTCTTATTCGCTAAAAACCACGCATCATCAAGCGAACTCCTTGTAGTGAATTAACTTCTCAGGTGCCGAGGAAGAAGGGTGGGATTTGTAGTAAAGGGATACTAGATTTCACGGTTCCAATTCATTGAAGGCTGTGAGTCTTAGTTTTCAGACTGGATTCTGAGCTTCTTTGAGAACAATAAATTTATATTCACTAATCGCGTCAAGAAATCGAGACTGCCTTCATTGAAGGTTATTGTTGGTGACTTTCGCTCAAAGAAACGTGGTAGCAGTGGTGCTTCGATTCGCACACAGTCGGCACCGTCGTCGAGTGGTGTGCTTCCGCAGAATGTATCGGAGGAATTGTGTCTCGTCTGTGGTGACAAAGCCTCTGGATATCACTATAATGCGCTCACATGTGAAGGTTGCAAAGGTTTGTTATGTTGGTTTCGAACCTTTTTCGTCTCCTCTCCTTCAGTGAGAAAACCTGCTAGGCAGAATATATTTGCACAAACGAGATAATGCATCTTCATGCAGTGGATGGATAAAAGGCAGTAGAAATATCTACAAATATCGAATCTGCATTGTAGAAGCGGGCTTTTACATACGAAGCGAAAAAAATAGGAAAAAAGGGCGTTATTGTGATCCATATGCACAGTAGCAGCACATAATGTCCCGGAGATGAAGGCGACTTGATGGTTACAGGGTACTAATGTAGCAGGCCTGGAGAGTTACCATACAGTGTATGTAAGTAATTCAGATTGGAGACGCTGAGAAGTAACTACACCTGACTTATGTGATGGATAACACAGTATAAGATAATTACTACCTTACACAGCCTCAGCTGTTGCAGCTTCAACGAAACTTTGTGATATATTCGAAAGAGGGATGGCATTCGAGTGAAGAATCATTCGCAAAGTTGCATATTTGAATAAGAAAAAATACGGCGAATTTTCTAGGAAAATTTTTAGTTGTCTAGTAAAATTTTACCCTCCTGAAGCATTGTAATTTTCAAAATGCCTTTCTCTTTCCTGCTTGGACGATAAGAGAAAATCTCCTCTCCACTTCACTTCGGAAGTTTCTTAGTAACGCTGGACATTTTAGGCTGGGTGCATCGCATTTGATGGGTCATTTTATTAAATTTTTTTTTTTCATTTGATGAGGGTGGTTTTCTGTCCAGAGAAAATATCAGCAGTTGTTGAAAAACACTGAGTGAGAAAGCAATGCTTTCATGTGAGCGCTTACGAAATTTGAAGGTTTCTTTCGGCGATCAATCACAAGGAAGGCGGTGTATTACTGTAAATACGGGGAAACTTGTGATATCGATATGTATATGCGAAGGAAATGTCAACATTGTCGCTTGAAGAAATGCATGGAAATTGGCATGCGTCCAGAACGTTAGTCGTTTCAAACTTTCTGCCGAAAGTCCATATATATAGTTGGTTTCACAGGCAGTCTTGCTACTGTAACACCTAAAATGAGCAAATTCTGTTAAGAGCGCGAGACAACTAGTGCGGCTCAGAAATCTTATGAAATTTTACAAGGCGGAAGAAATCGTCGAGAAATTCACTGGGTGTGGTTTTCTGGCGCTTCGAGCGATTACATGAAGGAACGAATCGATGCATTGAAATTTGCTTCTAACAAACTCGGGAAAACTAATCCCGATGGTGGCCCTACTTTACACTCAGATCTTTGGGAAACTGATAGATCAGTTTTTATAAAGGACGGGATTCTTATGCTTATTGTGGTTATCAATTAAATGAAAAAGCCGTGACATAAGTAACATCACAAGCCTATTTTTTGTGTCACTTTTTCGAAAGAAATTCATAAGAGTGGACCAAGTTAATGCGGTCGTTTCTTGTGAATTAGACCACGATTTGTGGCCACAACGCTGTTAGTATGAAAATCACTAGAGGCAAGAAATGGAGTTAGTGATTTCGCAAAATACCCAAGCTTAGAAAATAGCGATCGAAGGTGAAAAATTCCCGGTGGAAAGATGATTTCGAAATATGATTTCTGGAAAAGCGATACACCATTTTCTCTATAGATATAATCACCAATCATTCAAGTTATTCATTATAAATAAAGCTCTAAAATGTGCAGATAGTCATTTAGCGGATGAAAATAGAGGAAAGAATGATAAACTTTTGCATCATGTCCCGTTTGTGCTTGCTAAAAGAAAACATTTCTCGTGACCTGTGAGCGAAGAGTTTTGCGCAGTTTTTGAATATCAGCAGCATCTCTTGTGGAACCAACTATTTGTGTTTTGTATCTTTTTGTCTGTCTGTCTTTAAGCCTCAACTTGCGAACTGTCGAAATTAATCCCACCAAATTTTTTGGGCTTAACGCAGCCATTAAATATTATTTTCCAAATTGATCAGTCGACTTTGAAAGGGCTAATGGGACTTAAAGGTGTCCACTAATTTGCATGCATTTTCAGTCGATCGAATTCTTATTATAATTTGGTCAAGTGGCAAGAGAAATAATTCTTTCTGGAAGGTTTATGAGGTCTATGACCTGTCGAAAGATGAACAAATTACTGTGCAAATTTTATTTTTTATTTTTTGTAATTTTTATAGTTGGTTGCTTTAATGAGCGGAATTGTTGAAGGAGAGATCGCGCCAACTCTCTCACGCATCTTTATAAGTGGGAAAGTGTGAAAGAGTTAATGCAATTCGCCATGTTACTTCAATCATGACTTCACTGATAAAATTATTCGTCTGTCTTTAGAAAGTACTGTTTACTGAAGAAAAATTTTACTTCACTTTGTTCTTTCCATTGTGTGATTTCGCATTTTGCACCTTGCATGCTGCACCTAAGTTTCCGTTTTGCTGAGGCTCTTTCTTTTATTTGCGAAACTTTTCTTACTTTTCCATCTTTTCATCTGTTTTCTCCAATAGCACGTGATTAATGTTGATGATCATTGGGGCTCTTGAACTAATCTGCTGCTGAAAAATCTGCAGCGAGGGGTTCCCATGAGTAAGCGCTACTGACGAGGGAATAGGATAGCTGCATTGAAGGACTTCGAAAGCTGGAGTACTTCTTAACTCTGAATGAGGAAGATGGGACATTCTCCTCGATTAATGAAAACGGGACACATCTCTTTCCCTGATGATTGATAAAAACAAAGATTGTAAAGTTCCCTCTCATTTGTCAGGCGGTAGAAAGGGGAGGAGTATAAAATTGAGAGAGGTTTTACGGCAACTTTAAAATATTCGTAAACTGTGCTGAGGCCTTACACCAAGTCTAAGCATTTTATTCTTTGAAAATCGGGAGTGAGAAATCGAATGTGAATGGGTTGCATGTTTTGAATAAATTCACCAAATTCTTGATCGCGTATTCTTCGGTTAACCAAACATCAAGGAAAACCTATTTAGTGTTTAATAATTTCATGTGATAAGTCTTGGCTGCTTAGTCGCTAAGAGTCGGCAACTCAAGAATGATCAACTCATATGAAAGGAGTGGCAGAAGGCTATCCGCTAAGGAAGAGTACAATTTTCAAATAGAAGCTTGTTTACAGACATCTATATAAACGCTGATTTTTGCATGTACTAACAGCGAATACAAGCGGTGACTGGTAGTGCCAGATTATATGTCGGAAGAGATAAATTTCAATGGTGTTCGGATACTTATGATTGAAGATCGGATCGTCTTGTTTACGAAGGACGGCCGTTTGTTTAAGTGAGTAAAAAGGGAATGGAACACAGCCTCTAAAATAGGTCAAAAAGGTTGCAAAGACAGAGACAGTTCGAATTTAAGAATCACATGGAAGCAATGATATATCATCGTGACTGAGGTCAATTTGATTTCACTAGAGAATTGAATTCATGTAAATATACAAATTAGTCATCGATTTATATAAAAGCAGCGGTGACATTACGCAACTCCTTTAATAGAAATGAGGAATAACTGAAACCAACTGTAAAGGCAGCGATACCGTGGCCCCCCTTCCCTCCCCCCTCTCAGCCCTACACTTCGCTCCTCATCTCTCTTCAGTTTAAAATCAGAGTCAGATTAAACGAGTACGATGAGACGAAGATATCTATATACATGAAGCATTGATGGGGCTTCTTTTTCGATATTCACGACTTTCGCTATGACCACAACGATGATCCATACAAGACACCACCTTTTTTATTCGAAGCGGACTGTGAATATAATCTTGAAACGAAGCTTCGTTTAAACATAATAGATGGTTATATTGTCTATTGGAAAGTGACTGAAATTTGATGGCGCAGCTATAAGAGATCATTTAAGCAATTCAACAACATAGTACAATGTCGTTTAATTTCAGGTTTTCTCGCCCACTGTAATGCATATGGCACACTGCATTGCTGTTCTTTTTTAATGTTACTTCCTTGGTGTGATCACTTTAATTTTTTGGTTATTGAAAGTGGATGAAAATTTAAGTTTGCAAAATGTTTTAGCAGTCAGTGAATACTTCATTCAAAATTTCTACATCTATTTATGTTTTATTAGCAGACATTTTCCACTAATGGGGTATAATTTAATCTCATGCAATGTCGAACCTGGAAATGTGCGTATAATTTTGTGATACACTTGAATTCCCGTTGGCTTTTTTATGCAATCTTATTTTGATTGTTGTCAGAGCAATTAACCCTCCCACTCCCACTTAGCTAGTTGTGGAACAAAAGTGGAAACTGTAATGTTTATCTGCTGCAGTGTTGAATTTTATTCCTTAGTTCTTCATGTTAGCGTTGATTTTGCGAATGATTCCCTCAAAGTGCACCAAAGCATGCGTATTTCATTTGAAGCTAAATTATGTTATTGAGTTGTGCACGGCACGTTTTTTGCATGTGTGCACGTCCTTCAGGGCTACGCGCTGACTCGCGAGTGCCTTTAGTTGTGATACCCGAGGAACAATGTCGCATCAAGCGTGAGGCTAAACAGAAAATGCGCTCATCCACCGAACAACGCAGTCCGAGTAGTCCACATCTAGTTACGTCCACCGAGTCATCAGAATGCGCACTCTCGCTGGAGACTCGTGAACTCATCTCCAGAATCGTCGCAATCGATAGCCAATTTGCTGCACCGTCAAATGATTCTCTTATGCAACTGTCGGTGCGGTTTTTTCTCTTTTGCTCTTTTAACTTCCATTAATCTTTTTTTCTTAAATCTTAGATTGCAAACGAAATTTTGGATTAGTTTCATGAGCAGAGGAGATCAGAATTCACAGCACTTATTACATACAACAAAGAAATGTTTATTGTAGTGCTTTTCCTTGTCATCTACCTGGAAGAGTTTTTTTTTTTTTTTTAAATTTTTAAAGGGAATTGTTACAACAAGACAGTGATACTGTAACGCCCTTCTTTGTCAGTCAATGGCGCTTCCTATTGGTCTTAAAGTAGTGACTGGTCCCTTTGAGCCATTTGAGTAATGAAATAGGAAAAGTATGCATCATGGATAGAGCGGTTTCTTATAGCATTATACATAAGGAGTCAACCCACCTCTTCGACCGAAGTAATGTATATGTCCGTAAGCACAGAACCAAAAAGAGAAAACGCCAACCTGAATCACTAAGAGATAGCAGCACTGTGAGACATGTCGGCATGTGATGAGAGCCTTGCTCATGTGCTGCAGTTTTGCACATTAAAAATTTTGTGACGTCAATGACATTGCGACGCTGATCTATCAAGAGCGTGCTAATTTGAAGTTTAATTCAAGATCAGTTTGAAATTTAGTTGTACCGCTCTCAACGAAATAATTCTTATTCGCAATGCTAACGAAGCCTATCTCTGAGGTATTTTTGCAGGATAAACGAGATAAACATTTTTTACTAAAATATCTCGATAAAGGAGCTTCTTTCTGATTTGTACTGACACTGGCCGTCTTGACATGTTACTTGCATTATGCGAGCGTGTGGTTCATTTCGCTGAAAATCCTTTGATATGTTCACTACACACAAAAAGTTTACCTGAAAATTTGTTCTGAGGCAGGAGCAGCATAGCCAGAACCTGGAGGGAAAGGAGCGACGTGTGCAACATTTTCAAATGACAAAATGATATAGATGGTGCTTCCAAAATTCTCCTCATTTCATGCGGCTGTGGATGAGCTTCGAAGCTCACACATCTCACACCACTTCTATGCATACTCGTATAGCCTTTATACATATATTGCATCGCATATCTTGAGGCCGCGTTACGCATAAACTTCGTTTTAGGTGTTTAGGTATAGCACAACACGCATTCACACTGCTCAATTCAAAGGTCCTTTCCATCCCCTCCCTCTCTCATTCACTTTATAGATCTCACCGACGACTGTGATTTGCAAAGCGGGGAATGGCTTATTCTTATGTGAGTAAATGAACAGCAGGATGGATCGGTTTATTAAACGAGGAGCAGAAATTTTTTGAAGTATTACATTAAGGGGAGGGGGGAATACTTTTGTTGAAGAGAAGAAGGAAGACTTCTTATATCCTTTGATTTTCCGGATGAGATGAAGTGAATTCCAATTGCAGGAATACAGCGATGTTGGCAGCTCATTCCAACACCTTGCTGAGTTGACTATTCTAAGCGTTCAGCTGATTCATCAATTCACCACTCATCTGCCCGGATTCTGTAAGCTCACCGATGATGACAAGAGAACGCTGCATAAGGTAACTGACCAGCTACAAGGATCAAGGAGGAGAGGAATGAGGGAATCACGCATAAACACGAACTTTCGAAATCATTGGTGTTGCACTCGGCAACTTTTGATATTTAGACCCATATTAACAGATATTAAATTTTGTGCGGAAATTCATTCACCCTTAAATTGTCATTTAGCCCGATATCGCTTAACCAGCATTGAATTCTGAGAAATTGCTTTTTCTTTAGGTTGAATCAGAGTGGATTTTAATCAGCGAGTTTAGTGAGCTGTTTATAAGGTATGAAGAGCCATTTAAGTCTTCAATGAAATTAATGGCACTCCAAGATGTACTGATCTTTTGGTGACTTGCTGATCAAAATCAGGTAAAATAAGTGATATCTTTTCATATGATGTCGCAGTTACATTCTTAAAGTTACATCATCTTGGCGTTGCTATTGTAGACTTGCAAAACGGAAGTGTTGATGCTGCGTACAGCGCGTTGTTACGATGCTTGTGAAGAACGTGTTGTGTTGGGCAACGAGTCCCGTCAATGGCGCTATGACCGTGAACAGTATCGTGCTTTCATCGGTCCACTTGCCGACTCGATATTCGATTTCGCGCATTCCCTCGCTAAGCTTCATCTCGATCAGGCCGAATTCGTCCTTCTTACCGCTATTGCCATTTTCTCTGGTCAGCCTTTAACCGCACACCTTGTAAATTACCTCCTCTTAGAGTGTTTGCTCTGCTACGATCCCTTCATTCGTTATGGATAATTCAGTTGTCGTGGAAAGACGCGATAGTGTGCTTCTGTTACGAAACATTACGTTTCAGATCGTACGGGTCTACAACAACCAAAGGCAGTCGAGGATATTCAGGAGGTGTATACATCCGCACTGCAGTCTTACATAGATGTGCGGCGGCCGAAGCAACGTACTATGTTCGCACGCCTTCTGATGAAGCTTACCGATCTGCGGAGTCTCGCTTCAGAACAGGTTTCCTTTTTATTTGTTCGAAGATATCGATGGCAGCATTCCGATGAAGTAACGTAGTTTGCAGTTGTAACCGGCAGGTCGACTTGCACGAAATAGGCATTTCGGTGAGTCCACCTGCCACGCTTTTCCAGTAGTTTGCGATTAAATTTCCTGATCAGTACGCTGCATGGATGTTCGAAAAGAAGTAAAAAAGGTATGCGGGGAAGCTAGTACTACCTCAAATATCATCAGTCAACGAAGCCAAGTGGTTGCTTTAATTTCAAGTCAATGTTTTTGCCGTTCCTGTCGATTGTGAAATGAGTTTGATTTGCAAATCGTATGATGCCATGTCACTTTATTTCTTCCTGCAAAATATGCTGGGTCGAGATGGACTGTGGAGGGACACCATGCAGTGAACATCATAACCACCCTCTTTTACCACCCCAGCTTTTGTGAATAGCGAACTCTAATTAACGCATACGTAGGGACGTACTAGTGCGCAAGCATTTATGCGCAGACATGCAGGAATGCGTCTTTGCGAGGTTATAACACCACATGAACAAATCCCAGATTCTGGTTTTCCTGAGGAACCAACTGCTCATGCAAATTGTCAGCTGAAATTCGGGTTTCGACCATGTTTGACCATCAAATGTCAAACCATGACTAGAGGTTCCATGATTGCCCAGTATTTCTTTGGAAGTGAATCAGTGAAAGGAGGGCTATTCCACAAGGTGGTTCTAGATTCGTAATTTATCCCCTATATTCGCAAGTTGAAGCTCACACGAGGAAAATCTTCGTGCTCATAATTAAACATAGTGCAGCCACAAAGCGCTTTCTCGGGAAAAGTTGCTGAAGGCGCATTAAAAATTCTCATTTCAAGCAAGGATTGTTTAAGAGAGTCCATTTGCAGACAGAAATCTTCTCCGAAATCGGCTCGTCGTCGAATTCCGCGCAATCACCAATGCCCGAGATGAAATACACTCCTCCGAAGCCATTGCACTACCAGTCTTATTCACAAGATGCATATCAAAATAGCTCACCGAATCACTATCCCCAATAAACCTATTCCATCTAGGATTTACACATCTCTTTTATTACTTGTGTTTTTAACTACTCGGTTCCAAAAACATCTAAAGTAGACCGCTTGTGAATGACTCAAAACTCTGGCATATACGTATAGAATCCATGCAACGCATAGGATAGGGGAAACAGGAAGGGTGCAGATAGAAGCATCTATGTATGAATTCTCGATTAGATAAATACTCTGGCCATTCAGATTTTCATTAGGCTGCTTAGTTTGCAGAAAATTCAGTACAATACTAACTTAATTTCTTTCAGTTCAAAGTGAAGCCTCGCTTCCATCCCAATTCCATTTATTCCATTCACGATGTCCCTGTAATATGATTCATTCTGATTCACTCTGATATAATAGAGGATTCTTTCGTTAACATAACAGAGGATTCTTTCGTAACTGCAAATGGAAGATGTCCACCCTGGTTTTTGAAATTTGTCATTGCATACATTTGTTACAAAACATTCCATCAGCTTGAGCGGCATTTTGGTTCATTCTTGATTCATACGCGTGAAGCGAAATCATTTCTCACTGAGATCTGTTTGCCTCTTCGTAGTTCATATAATTGGGCGAAAAAAGCTACTTTCTAATTCGAAATCGAAAATTGCAAGTTGAAGGAGGTAAAGTGGGCTTGGTAAAGAAAGATTTTTCATGAATCCCTGATTTTCATGGACCGTGGACCTAGCTATTTCAAGCCCATTCATGACTATCCACATGTGCTTTTTTCATGTTGATTCTTGCCAGAGGTGTCTTGGATACTTTCATTTACCATGCTTTTTGCAACCGCACTTGTAACTGTCGCTTATAAAATGATTCTAATTTGCCCACAATCGGAAAAACACGCAATGTCACAAGTTTCGGTAACAGCAATGACAAGTCGATTCTGCTTCATCGCCTATTTATAAAAGAGCATCAGTTTTCGTAATGATGATAATGAAAACAAAGAGAATACGTTATTGAATCGGTGAGGATCATGAGTTTCTTCTGTGACAAATAGCCTTTCCTACTACGAAAGGTATCATAATCTTCGCAAAGTGCATAGCTGCAATGCCCATGAATGTCTCCAAACATGTCGTATGTGCTTTATTCTTCTGTATAAGTGGTAGTTGAATGATTGACTCATTGATTGATTGATTGATTGATTGATTGATGGGTTTGTTGATTTGTTCTACATACCACATATGTAAAAGATTTATTCCAATACAAATGAAAAGCCTACACAGTATATGAACAAAAACAGCGAGAAAGAGCAAAACTTAAATAAGACAATCGTCCGGACAAGTAAACATTCAACGTGCAAGAACGCATAGGTGGAGGGAGCAGAAATTCAGACATGTACAACGCGAAATTGGAAAATATAGAGAACGTTTGTGCTGCAACATTTTATGGCGAGATAGAATTAGCGCCCACGTCGACTACAGGAAGGAGAGGAAGCTGAAGGATTACTCAGACAGGAACCTCGGGAAAAGAGTGCTAAATTTTATAATAAAGAGTTAAGTCAAGCTAATCACACGATATTCCAGCGATTCCTATCTGAAAATTTCAAATCAAGTTTCTTTTAACCTAAAAGAATGAACCCAGACTGTGGTAGACTCCCATCTCGTAGGAAAATTCTGTCAATGCCAGACTTTCCAATCTTTGAGAAAATTCTGTCAATGCCAGACTTTCCAATCTTTGAGGACATAACCCCTCTGGATTTTCGCCTGCACTGCAGCATAACAATGTTTGAAATCACAACAGTTCGAAAAGGTCACTTAAGACATATCTTTTGCTATGCCGTAAATCCTTTCCAATCGTGGCTCTAACCTCTCGAACTTTGCCCCTTCAGGCCCTTCCCAAGGTCTTGTTGCTCTGACTGAATTGTAAGCAAAGTGACTGATCCTGCTGTCTTCTAATCTATATCTGTGTAGCCGATGAGTGCTCCGTAGTGGATTCGCTAATCTTTGTTGTATAAGAGAGACGGGCAATGAAGGTCGGGCTAATAAAGGCACAAAAAATTAGAATGATGTCACCTCTATGAACACCTATATTGTATGTTACCAGGAATCGTTCCTTTTCACCTCCCACTGAAATTGATAGACGATAGTCGTGTAAACTTCATGTGGATGATTGAATTTTTAAACGTTCTAAGAATACAATTTAGAACCGAACTTTTTAAATGTGAGACAGCTTCACTTTAGTCAGAAGATGTGACATGGAGTGAGGCAGAGTCGCAGCTTCAAAAATTATCACCAAGTGGAAAGTCCAAAAAATGGTTTCCTTCATGATATTTTCACGGGTCCACAAGAATAAAAAAGCGAAAAGAGGTGATTTCTTCTCGGAACATCTCCTGTGACAGATTGAAAATGCACCTTAATATGTGGTGTGGCAAGGCAAGTTTTCGTCCAAAAATTTGGCTAACATATCACAAAAGATTGAATAATAAATGGTCGATATTAGCTGTAATAATGCGCAAAGTGCTTAGAACCCGTGAAAATACATGGAAGTATCAAGAAAGAAGCAAATCAAAGGACATCATCGGTTTCACGACGAAAGTTAGCAAAATATAACATCTCTTTCTTGATACGAAGAGAGTCGACAAAAAATTCCATTATGTGAAGAAATGGATATGCACCTCGCATAAATGTTGGTAGAAGAACGTTCTGAATTCAGTTGCACACAATGATATCATGGTATAAATATCCCACACCCCTGTCCTCCTCCTCTTCCTTCTCCTCGACCCAAAATCTACTTACTATTCATAGTTCTTCCGATAGTCCACATTGCTTGCTTCTTAGCACTTCATCAAACACCTTAAGAGCTCACAGTTCACACTCGCTGCGCACTGCAAAATATGGTTTTAGGCAGCTGTGAACGATTGTTTAAACCATAAAGAAGAAGAAAGCTTAGGTGGGCAAGGATGCTTGCGACGAATCCAACACATGTGGTTCCTAATGTAGACGTAATATATTTGAAACAAATCCTGGTAAATCACTAACAAATTTAATGCAATATCACGAATAAATTCATTTCCAAAGCGCTTCCTCCGTCTAACGCCTCTGTGAAGGTTGCAGCAAAGGATCGTCCTTTGAATCAGTATGTTTGCACGTTGCGAGGCACTAGCCATTAAGTAAAGCTTTCGTCAAAATTTTCCATCCATTATGACGTTCCGCATTAAGCGCAACGTACTGTAACATAGAACAGCTAAATAGTGTACATGGTGTGCAACTTTGGCTCAGCCTTCAACCAACCGCACTCGCGCACTCGGTATTTCACAGCAGCGAGAAGGAAAAGGCGATATTTCCAGCCTCATACTGCCTATCGCGTTCATGGGCTCACTCATCTACGCAACATTATGGTTTCCCTCAATATCGGTCTCCATTACCGTTTTATGGGATCTCTATTATCTTTGATCGATGCAACTGCATGCGTTTCTGAGGACAAAGGAAATATGGAGATATATGAAATGCTGCATAGGTAATCCAATGCAGAAACAAAGTACTCTTTGCTAAGACGGTGACAGAAGAGTATACGGATGGGCGCGTGTACTGAGTTGCTCAACGATACAATAGTGCTGAAATACTACCTTGATCGGCATATATTTGGCGCCATCCAATTGTGCAACGAGATCTCTTTTTCTTAACACACTCTACTGAAATTGCACTACCCAGAACTCACAGAAACACAGTTCTTTTGAAATTTTGATTGAGAGTACTTCATGCAGCTGCTTTTCGATGCAAAGTTCTTCTGGGCTTCGAACAAAAAGGAAACTGTCGTCTTAACTGAAGCAAAACCTCCAAGTCACTTCGGAAAATCGTTTCACGCTTAGCGTGCATTGCAAGTAACGAACAGTCTCCGAACAGTTCTGTCATGTAGTCCTCGGCAACCTCCTGTAAAGAAAACTCATCGTCCCTGAACTGTAGTCTCAACAGACTCGAACTTTGTAATGAAGCCTGATGGTACTTGCAGTTTCTTTGGAAAGATTAATTCAATAACTACCTCTAATTTAGACTGAACTTAAAGCCAGCTTAAACTTAAAGCCTCATTTAAAAGAACAGATCGAATGGGCCTTGTTAACGCGCACATTGAAAAGGAATCGAATGGATTAAACAGCTACAAACTTCTCGAGCTGCTACCATCATGCTTCTTATAATTCGAATGCGTTGTGTCCGACAAATATGTTTGGGAATTTGCGCTGTTCGCTACGCTCTGCCAGCTTCATTCTCGTGTACGTATGATTGTGTGCATAGGTCTGTGGTGTATATGCGCGTACGTGTGCGCTCATGTGCACATCTTTCAGTATCGTTCACTTAGAAACAAGCGCAGTGTATATATATATATATATATATATATATATATATATATATATATATATATATATATATATATATATATATATATATATATATATATATAGGCACACAAACATCTGTTCAAAATTTTGGGCGCTATTTTGTCAGGCCTGGCTAATCTCGACGTTAACTATCAGCATATTCCTCATACTCACTCTTGTTTTTTTGGGAGTATGAAATTTGAGAGCATCATTTTGCACTCTATATTAACTGTGTATCATGCCTTGTTAAAAAGTTGTGTTCCATTAGCTCGTGCGATCAGATGTGAGATAAACTGTTCACTATTTCCGCAAATCGAGGCAACTTTAAACGAAAACGCGCAGAAAACGATTGAGCAAATACCTGTAGAACTGCTATCGCTCGTCGTTCTATTCTGAGGTCCTTCCTGTATGCTTGACATCTGACGATGTCTATCACGACCCTCGCGAATCTGGTCGATGGAATGACGCTTTTTATGGACGTCTGCAGACGGTGAATTTCGCGCAGAGTTCCTTCACCTGAACTTAACTCCCTCGCGGTGGTCACTTTAGCGTGATAAGAAACTTCTTAACTGAAACTACCTAAATGATCGTAATACCACGAACACAAACGGTTGGATATGGAGATAATACTCGACATTAAATAATTTTTCAGGAGGATCCAAAAGAGGAAACACGATTCAGCTTCAATTTTCAAGACATGCGATTCCCAGCAAATCTGCTGCTTTCTTACAATCTCTAAAAAATTTGTGCTCAAGAAACATAAAACGTGCTGAAAGTAGCAAAATTTTTCTAACAATGCGAAACCACGGAAAGAAATAGATAATTCTTGCAAGGGCCCACCAATAACGCGAAGTCTATGGTTCATAATAATATCGACAGATTGACAATTTCGGACTTTAACTTAACGCTGGACTTGTATGAGCAGATTTCAATTCTAACCTACAATAGGTGTACATGATTTGGGAGTGACCGAGCCGCTATGGTGTGCTCCTTTGCAAATCGCGTACCTTAGTAGCTTTTTGCAAATAACTCACCGGAGCAACCTTTACCAAAGCTCAAACTCGACCAACCTATTGCAAAACTCACAGAGAAGGTTACTGTTCGATCGGTCGGACAAGCCCCACCTCTGTAATTTGCAGAAAGTGGTATGATTTTTATTTTTCTTCTTTTTACATCACGGTCCAAAATTAAATGCCACAGGCATTACATTCCATTGAACAGATAGAAATTTCTTGAATTTTTGGCGCAACAAATTCGAAAGTGGAGGTAGCTCATGTTTCATCGTTTGAAGAGTATGAACTTCCCAAAAAGTGACGTCATAGTCCCTGTTTTTAAATAATATTCGTGAAGAATATAAACAAACCAATCTGTAGACGTCGCTTCGCGATTCCTTTTTTTGGTTCATATTTTGCAAGATCCGATATCGTCTTCCTCGCATACTGTTTCCTTTTCATTTTTCGTAGGCTGTTCCGAAAAAGCTCCTGCAAGGAAACTCACTGCTTTCTATCTCGGCTACGTTACACATATAGCGAACAGCACATACAATATGCTAAGCTATTAATGTAAGCATTGCAGTCACTTCCATAAAAGAATATGGAGTAAAACTGCAGCCGCTGAAGGTGTGTAAGATAAATCAGCTGTAGCTCAGAAAGGAATATTCAAATTTCCATACCCTTAGCGCATAATTGCAACGATTTATTAAAGGCAATTGATCGATAGATGATATCGTATATTTGCCCGTAGGAGGACTACGCTAGACAGCACACGGACTCTCAGTAGTAACTGAACGTGGCCGAAACTAGCAGCAACATGCAAGCAACGAGCGACGTACTTGAAATCACCAAAATGACGGATATACGCTGCAGCGTCCTCCAACCTCATGCAACTGACATGATTTTGGTTATACTATATGAATTACTGTTCTCGTGGAGTGCAATTATCTAACTCATTCGGCAAGACATTGACGCATTGTCTACCTCGTGTGATAGTGCTTTCTCCAAGATTTTGTCATGTTGTGCACACGCTTCATAAGTTATAACAGTTCGCCCTCCTATTAGATAAGACAACTGCATGCATAAAACTCTCTGGGGTGCACGTATCGCAGACGCTTTTGGCTGCAATCACATTCATATTTATGGGGAATACCCGCGTTGTGCCCAAAAGAGGCCGCAACGGTGCATATCAGTCCATCCATCAGTCCGCAAGCCGAACTACATTATATGAACATTACATTATATGAACAGTCTTGAGTATACACCCCCGCGGTAGTTATTTCTATGAAATCTGTCAATCATAGGCAACATACTAATATAGAACTGAGCCCTTTCAAACGTTCAATGAGAAAAAACGCAGTCGGAGAACCAAAAGATCAGAGAATAATCAAATCAGCTGACTCATTGTTGGAACTCATCGCAAATGAATCCGTTCTAGTGCATTTGTTTAAAAATTAACCCTTCTAGATTCCACGTCATAATACATGTCAATCCAATTTTTTGAAGGAATAGATCAAAAATCAAGACTCAAAAGGCAAAAGCATAAATTCTCAGTGCAAATTGCCTATTCGATCGAAGTGCATAAGAAATGCCCATGTGCCAAAAAAATTTACAGCTTGTTTTTTAGTACATCCTCCTAGATATTTTCATGGGCATCGACCTCTAATGTTTCATAGAGTTGACGCACACAAAGAACAAACCTAGATACCTACATCAATACATCCACAAAGTCATGCACCTACATTCGATCGAAACCCATCATCGAAACTTTCGCATAACAAAAGCGAGAAAAACGCGCAACTGAGCGAAGGACTAAACCAACCGCCCCATTCCATTATCGAGGCGACAGTGAATCAGCCTAGAGCGTTTTCGGGCTTTTGTATGAGGCCGCATGCTAGTGTAACTTTTTTTGCATACAAATTAGTCTTAACTGCGGCTATTTTACGCGTTAACCGCGCAAACACGGCTATGACTCCAACGAAAGCCAAAGTCACGTTTTGTTGTAGCGCTCAAATTTCTTGAATCGGAAGCTCAATATTTCCCGATTTGAGAGGTCTCATCAGGAAGTTTGTGCGCACCGCGATGGAACGTTCGGAAGTCAGTCAAGAAACAGTTGGACCGCGACTGTTTCTGCCGTGTGAAGGACCTCATCAAAGTAACCAGCTTGTTCATCGAAATAACGAGAGCAAACAAGGAAGGAATACGTCATGGGGTATTAGCAAAGTACTTTTAAATAAATGTTAGAAATAAACGAGGTTAGACACATACAGGTTGCCTACACAAAATAAAGGGCGACTACGTTTCGGCCCATAATCCTTGACGTGTGCAACTGAGTTATGCGCGGACTATCACCAGAACGAAATGCATAACCCTGGCAGTATAAGAAGTTATATAAACAGCTTAACTGAGAGTCGAGAAAATTAGAAAATAAATGGAAAGAAGAACTCTTTAGGTGAATGAAAAAGAAGTAAATGAGTAATAAGAAAAATGTGTAGTAAATACTAAAGTCGTACACGACAGCACTTACCTCATCACCATAGCCCGATTCCTTCCTTTTTTCCAACATAGCTGTTTTAGAGGTCCAATTAATGCTTCTTTCACCACTGTGTTCCATTTTTTTGGTCTACAAGTAGGACTTTCACCCAAGGAACCAAGTAAAGAAAGTTACGCCTGAAAGACGGTAATACGGCGTTATGCACTATAGTGCGGCAAAGACGTATTACACTCAGTACTAATAAAACTTCAACTGCACATACCATATATAGACGTACCTATGGGCTAACATATAACTGCCATAAACTTTGAAGTATTATAGTCCAATTTTTGTAACCGAATTACAATACCTTGAGAAATAAATAATAGCATACCTAGGGAGAGTTCTCGGTGATATAAAATCGAGTGTTAAATAGTAGAACCGCACAACAAGATAGTGAAGTAGCGTTAATAAAATCGACTAAAGGAAGTTAAAAGATTTTGAGTAAAATAAATATATTGGTGATGCCTATGACAAAAATTGTCGTTAAGAGCTATATTAAAATGAAAAATGGACAGATATGCTAAAATGTGGGAAGGGGCAACAATAAAGGAAAACCAAAGCTTAGGAATGGCGTAATAGAAGAGCGAGTATAAAAACTATAGCACATTTAGAATTTAGTTACAAAGTTATGCATAGAGTGAATGCTAAGCTAAAAGTTCGTAAATATTAAGCCACATAGCCGGACGGTGTGCTATCAACAACACAAGTGATGACAACTGCTAATCGATAAATCTAAGTGTAGATGTTGACGGCATCGACTCATAATGGTAACACAAGTAGAGCAATATTTATCTGATCTATGCTTAATAGTAGATCTGTCGAAATAACCCACAATATGGACAACATCTGAAGTTCAATAAAATTTGTGAGGAAGGAATACTAATGAAAAAATACTGGAAGAAAATGCTAATACTAGTATAGAAATTGAAGTTTCGTTGGTGATATAAATGCATGGGTGGAAGACTGAGTACAGAACCGATGGGATAATATAATATTATGATGTAAAGTGACGTAAATAAATTTTCCGTTGAAACATTTTGTGCACTGAACATCCATAAAGGCAGTGTTGCAGCATTGCAACTAAAGTATTGGAGAGCGGTAATCTTGATATACATGGCCAAAGCCATCGTACTACGAAGTGATAGCATAATGAACTATAGAAATAACTCTCTCAAATAATCGCCTTTTAAGGTTGTTGGGTATGACGCTGAAAAGCCAATCCAAGATATCTGCTTATTTACCTATCATCGCAGCGGTCACATTTACTCTTATGGTCGATTCTCGTTTATTGTTCTTCACATAATGCCACTGATCGACTTATGTACTCTAGTGCTACTCCAGGTGATATCTGAGGCCTATATAAGTCGGTTCTCAGCCTGTCAAAGTCAATCTTCTTTATTCATCTTATCAAGTCATTAGTCTTAATCGCCGGACCCTACTGGTCAGCTCTCCCCGTCCCCGTTCGCTCTTGTTGTTACACTCGTCTTGGGAGCCGATATAATTCCAAATAAACTGTTTCTACTATCTCCGCGAGCTTGATGTTCCATACTCGGCCTCCCTCTTCACGTCGTCATCATCTGGACTATCATTACAATAGCCTAGATTTTGCATCGTTCACATGTAAACAGTTTGAAGGTGAATCACAGGATTGGTTCGCGTTTGCGACATTCCGGGGGGACAGGGGAGGGGGAAGAAAGAAGTTGCGGCGAATTTAGTCGGGAAGAATGTTTATTGAGACAAAGACGCTGCTTATATAGTACCAATAATTTGCATATTATAATCAAAATTAAGGCGACAACAATATTTCATTTAATGTGGGTATGCAAAATAGTCGCAAACACTACCCAATCCTGTGATTCACCTTCAAATTGTTTACATGTGAATGATGCAAAATCTATGTTATTGTAATGATAGCCTAAATGATTGCAAATGTTTGAACGTATTGCTGTTGTCATTAATCGACTTCAAAGAAATGTTATTCAAAGAAATGTTTAATTCAAAGAAAGGAAAAGAAATGAAATATTGTTTCAGTGAATGTACTTATTTTGTCCTTATTGTGACTATTTTGCATACCCATATTAAATGAAATGTTAATATCGCCTTAATTCTGATTGTAATATGCATATTATTGCCACTATATAAGAAGCGTCTTTATCTCAATAAACATTCTTCCCGACTGCAATCACCACAAGCTCTCCCCGTCCCCGCTCGCCCTTGTTGTTATACTCGTCTTGGGAGCCGATATACTCCCAAATAAACTGTTTCTACTATCTCCGCGTGCTTCACGTTCCATACTCGGCCTCCCTTTTCACGTCATCGCTGCCGACACAATAAATTGCCGTTCAGATACAACAAAGGTTGCGCAAATAAAAACGATCAATGCAATATGAGTGGTCAATAAGCGGTAAAACTAAAGTCCGTAAAGGATTTCGTTAATCAAACTTTTGATACCCTATTCATTAGGATAAATGAACTCATACACTAGTTCTAGTTTGCTAATTAAAGCTCTGTATAAACATTTTCCTATTAGTGTAACATTAAGGCATTTGTCGTTACAGTTTTTAAGCAGTCCTTTACATTTATTAATGAAATCGCCTTAAGCGAGCATAGTTTACGAAATCTATAAATTTGAGAAACTGTTTGGTTTTTGTTTATGAAAAATGGAGTGTTACTGTACAACTGAGTGCATTTGTTTACTGAGAAAATAAATTGATCCATCTTATTGTAGACACATGAGAAGACACCATTAGAGGTAATATGTATGTTTAAGTCCATAAAGTTAGCTGTGCTACCTTCGTATGTGATCTCAATCTGTATGAGTCTCCATAAATTAATTTAGCAATACTCTGAAATTGATCAGTATTGAACATAAGAAGGTCATCAGCATATCTACAGCAAATAGCCTTGAAAGGTGAAATCTTGGCATATTGATATTCCATAATAGATAGGGTGAGATCAGCTATATCGTGACTGTCAGTTCCTCCCATGGGCACTCTTTTGGTTTGCATGAAAATGACGCCAGCAAAAGTAACATAATTTTTACTGAATAAAAATTCAATTATTTTCATGATTTGTGCCTTACATAGGGCAGGAGGATGCCTCTTGAATTCGTAATTGTCTGTGTAAAGCAAGATGTTATCAGCACATACTATCAGATAGGCTATTTTTAGAATTATTATAGTAACCGTGTATTAAATATTCCATTGCTCTAACGATAACATCGTGGCGTAGTGCTGTAAATAAAGTGAAGGAATCAGCAGCCAAAACCGTTTTTATGTGCATACTATATTTATTAATTATATGCAAAGCGTATTTACACTGCAGTAACAACTAACGCCGCTTCTTTGAACTGCTATATTGCAGTAATTACGCAGATGGTTTTGAAGAAATTGTAAGATGCGGTATAGCATACAAGATAAGGGTTTAAGCGAGCTTTTATTAGCTCCCGCTATATACCTAAGCTTGTAGGGATTTTTATTTAGCTAAGGAATAGCAAACAACTTGGGTAACATTCTGTTACCTCCTTAACATGAATGAAATAATTTTAGAAAAATTTAGAATGTTTGCTAACAAATGTGCGACGGTTTGTTTTCAACATATTTATAAGTATCGTCATCAGTAATTATGTCATTTCCAATTCCAAGTCCCTTGCATAAACTTTGGATTTAAAAGTTTTTACATACAAATGTACAGTTATTGGATGCTTTATCCGTGGGTGCAATAATAAACTTAGATTGTATACTCGTCAATAGCCTGTTCTTACTGTAGTTTAAACTATTGCGTGTGTTCGTAAAATTTGTTAGTGAAAATTCTTTTAATGTGGCTTATAATCAACTATCGGAAAGTTTCAAAATTATCTATACTAATATGCTCATTTCGGGCAATTTGCAAAATTAACTTGTTTAAAGACTGTTCAGCATCCTCTGTTATGCGGAGAGGATGCTTATTCTGAGGGGTCTAAACTTGGTTGCCTTTCTCGAAGACGTTTTTGAGACCTCTAGAATTAAGTATATCCAAATTACCTGTAAACTGGTGCTGTAAAGGTTGGTAGATGAATTGTGAATTATTTTGCAAAACCCATACAGAGCTTCCAGATGTTGGTTTAAAATGTTTATTGCTTTATTACAATTACAAAGATACCTGCCAATTACTTTATCGCAAGAAGACGTTATTTGCAATTTAGGGACATCATGAATTATTTGCATCAACTCATATTTGATGGTGCTATTGTTAAATATACGGCTATAATTAATATTTGGTAATATTTAAAAATTTGGTACCTGAGTTCAGGGAATTGCATATGAAATTTATAGCGTTTTTATTTGTCTGAATATTTTAAGTAGTTTTGAATGCATTTCTATGGATTACGTACAATTTACACGGAAAACTGATTTCATGCCTGATGCTCTTACTCTTATTTACCATAATAAAATATATAACATTTACGATTGCTTTGCTCATATAAATCTCTGAGGAAAATGCAAACGTCATCGGCGTTGTGTAAGTGAATCGTGTTATTTCTACTTTCTTCAGCTAAATTTTTGGACAAAAACTTGCATTGTCACACCATGTATTAAGCCGCATTTTCAGTTTGTCACACACAGACGCTTCGGGAAGAAACCAGCTTTTTTCGTTTTTTTTGGACTCCTATGGACTCGTGAAAATATCATGAAAGAAATCATTTTTTGGACCTCTCACTTGGGGTTTTTGATATAAAATATTATGAAGCATTTGGATGTTTGATATAAAAAGAAAATATCGTGAAGTGAAAATAAATGTAATAATTTTTGAAAATTGTTATCGATTTTATAGAATAACCTCCTCCCACATATACCAACGCTACTCGGATTTTTCAGCTCCCAGCCAATTGGAAAAATTGCCTCCTGACAATCTGTTTCGTTGAGCTATTCGGGAGCTGCGATGTGGTAATGCAACTACATTTTAAGCAGTATTTTATTTTACTCAGTGCCCATTTCGCTGTTATTCTGTCCGAACCAATAGAAGTAAGAGAAAGACAAAGGACTTGAATTTTGACCTTAAACAGTAAAATCGAATTTCTAAACTCTATTCAAGAAACGTAGGCTCCTCTGACCTGTACTTGTAAAGCGTGACCTGTGTAAGGCAAATGAGGCCATGGCCAAAGCTACGACTCTCTGCCTCACTCCATGTCACATCTTGCTGCTAACATGAAGTTGCTCCACATTTAAAATTTGGACACGAATGTGTCGCTCACAAGCCGAATAAACTGATGTTTATTGAGGTCCAAAAATTTCAAATACTTGATCGTTCCGTAATGAACGAATATTAGAAATGGACGATCGTCGAGCAACAAACGCTGTTGAAATGGCACCATATATCGCGCTTTCTGAAGGGAATTAATTTGGGGAACGAATTAGCATTTGTACTTTAAAATGAATGATCAAAAGCAATGAAACCACTGAATGAAGAATTCCGTCAATGATAAAAGCAATATTTTTAATACCGTATTTAGTGCTGAACAATAGAATATTTTGTTTTATTCAATCAGAGATAATTTATTAATCGTTATTTCACAGTAATGTTAAGAATCGATTAAACTTTTCAAATAACTTTTTTACACACTCTTTATGCATATAACACGAAGTAACATTACGCTTTTTCGAATTAAATAGAACAAACATTTCAATAAAGTCATGCTGAAAACATAAATACAATCGGAAATCAGCTGGCAAACTAAAAAAAGCAATTCTTCATCCGTCTCTACTCGATTCGATTTCCTTCAGTTCGATTCGATAAAAAATTGTTTTATTCCAAAACCTCGTATGTTTATTACCAAAACATACTTCATACGTCCCTGGATCCATACAAATTAATTCACCGAACTCCGGGAAACATAAGGTGTTTAATCGGAATCGTGGAAAAACCTATAAAAAGTTCAAATAGGTCGTGAGAGAATTCCAGACAGTTGTTAAAAATAATCCTCTCAATACGCCGGATTAACACTCAATATCATCTATAGCCGGCAAGATATTCTGAAACCCTAGCAGTATAAGCTACTGGCAGGTGTTGCGAAGGAAGAGATGGGGAAGAAAGAAAAGGACTGTTACGAGACTTAATTGTGTGAGGGAGGAGCAGGAGGATAGCTCAACGGTCGTCGTCTGTGAGGTGATTCAGAAGACCATCAAGATCAAACTGTCGAAATATGATCGCCCTCTGAGAATCTAATTTCAGGTTTTTTCCCTAAGTGATCCCTCAAAAAGACAAGCAAAATACTCGTCACATATTCGTAGTCACAGTAGAGATACCGAATAATCGTCGACAACCTCACTCGATTTTATTAAATGGATGTGCTCAAGATTAGTTGTGTGCTGATATATCAAAGATTACATCACTCCTCTGAATATACGTTACCTGAACGAGCAAAGCGTCTCATATCACTATTCTATATATTTAATTATTGAAGCGCATCATGATAATTATATGTCTAAATATAAGTGAGTACTTGTGCTGTTGTCCGTCTGCCGGGTAATTTCGGCTGGAAACTACTGAAAGAAGGGTTATAAAATTTGGTGAGACTAATAGGCTCGAATATGCATTTTGAATATAAAAGGCAGTCTGCCCCTTACTATAGTAAGCAAGTTCGACTTGACGACTCAAATTTTTTGTGCTCTTTAGACATACCTTACAACGGAATTTTGCAGCGAAATTTTTAGAAAATATGCTTTTATTTTATGTCTGTTTCAAAAGTTTAACTTCATAAATCACTACGTCGATGAGGTCGTTGATCTGCTAGTAAAGAAACAGATCAAAGAAGCTAACAACAAGACATGAATGAGCGCAAAACATTGAATGCTGCTGTAGAGGAGTTTCTATATTTAGCTATATTCTGTACGACCTATTGTAGAAGCCGAAGATCCTCAATTCTACAGTACCCATCCACAGCTCAAAAGTACACTTCTATAATTCTATGGAACAAATATTGTTTTCCTTCATTCCTGAGGAGTTACTTTTATTCCATAGTTCCCTCTGCCTGAGAGCACAGAAAATAGCTATTATCTCCTATCTCCTATGTTTTTGCGATCATTTTTTCAAAAGATTACCTATGAATCGAATTGATAGTTAAAGGCATCAGAATGCTGCAAACATCCAACAGAAACACTGCTCTGTCTACGACCATTATGCCGAGGAATGAGATAAAAGGTATCCTGTGGAAGCATCTGGGAGGTCTGTAAGGCATAATTCGGCAGGCTCCCTATGTACTTCTAAGAGGACTTCAGCAGCATCAGGTTCAACTGGAAGCTTTGAATTACAATGAGCACGACTAGAATGTCGTCAGGCACCAAAATGATGGCTCACTTGATTTGTCAACAAGATGATTTCACTAAGTATCCCTGCTATCGTCTCTCTGGAATAGTAGTTGAGGCACTACAATAGCCAGGGTTAACCACAGCGACCTGAGTTCTCTGTGCAGAAAGCCAATGGATGCAACTGTGAATCATGGGAATATGGTAATGCCATCCACTGCACATCAAATTAGAAACATGTTCCAGAAGATTTAGCTGAGCAGTTGCAATTCCTCAAGTGCTTTCGAGAGTTCCCCTCCAAACTATCCAAGCTTTCTTCAGATCGCGGATAAACAAAGCTCTCTAATCCAAGGAATTCTCCGGAATCACAGTGATTCTAGCTCAATGGAGCAACTTCACAGCCGAAAATCGTGTGGAGTTGGTGTAGACCTAATGGAGATGAAGAACTATGGCATATGGACTGCAGGAGATCCCTCAAAGTTCATGTCCTCGACGATGATCTTGACAAATTCAAGGAGGAAGTGGGACTGCAATCGGAGGAACAAGTCGAGCACTTCTACCAAGATATATTTGACGTTCACTGTAATTCTAGCTTAATCGTGAAGGTGGTTCAGAGTAAATCCACAGCTTTCAAGAAATTGCTCACATTCTTATGGCTGAAATATAAATTCGTGAATATTTGAATAACAAGTTTCCTCTGACTTAATTTGAACGAAAAATCGCAAATTTGAACGTTTCTCACCAACAGTAGCTGTACTGCGGAAAGCTCTCATCGTAACTTTATAAGTAGGAAAGCTCTCATCGTAACTTTATAAGTAAACTTTGACAAGTATAATGGTCATATTGGATGCTTTTTGTCCCAAAGAGAACGGAAAGTAAGTAACATTTGCTGCTTAAAAGCAAAAATTAGAACGGAAAGTAAGTAACATTTGCTGCTTAAAAGCAAAAATTATGTTGCATTATATAATTGTTATTCAGATCTTTGGAATGGAATTCATGAGAATTCAAAACACAATACTATAAAAGAACACCGTTTTCTAAAATCCTCATTGGTGAAAGCGATAAACAACAATGACTGTGATTATTGGTTGATTGGTTTGGTGAAAGACGTTGCAAGATGAGCTCTATTGAGATCAGCCAACTTAAGAGATCTACGTAGTACCAGTTGATATTCTTTATATTAAGTTATTGTGCCTCTCCACTTCGTCAGCGCTAAGAGGAACAGAACGGTTTCCTGAAGACAGCCGATCAAATTGATAGACGCAGTGAATAACGCTAAATTTGGTAACATGGTTGAATATTAGATGAAAAACAACGACCTCGTGATTGTTAATTCGAATGCAGAAATCGATGTCTCCACCGTCACACTCGAAATACCACATCAATTTTGTGGGACAGGTAAAATTATGAACTGATACAACGGACGATTTTCTTGCCGCTATTTTCAATACCGACAGCGTATTTCGAGACTGCCACTGACCAGCAGCACTGAGCCTGAAGGTTATCAACGGCTCTTCCTACTTTTTTTTTTTTTTTGTTTTTAATAAGCCATATATTCAAATTGAGCTGAATCTAACAATAATTCAAATGACAAATCGAAACTTCACATGTTTCACGATTTTCTTTGCCCAATAACAATACCGCAACGCTAAGAAACTGTTATTTTCTTGCAGAGTTTTTGGAATTCCAAAAAAACTTTCTCGTTCTACAACATAGCCTATACTGTATACCTTCATCAATCTTTTAATGAGACATATATTAATATAACAGGCAATCAGCCGAGACAACTTTTTTCTCAAGGAGAGCTTTGTTCTGAAAATTTTCAAGTCATAGGAATTCGGCACCTTCTGGGATATAAGGTTGAAGAGAATTCAGTTCGTACCATAAAGTATCTCGTCTTCATAACCGGAAATGTCGCATACCCAGTTATACTTGTCAAAACTTTCCCAACAAATATACCTTCATTTTTTACTTCATAGCTTCTAAAAAATCGCTCTGAAACTAATAGAGCTTCAGAAACCCGGAGTTTTATGTTATAGAATCCTTCTCTGTTTTCAGAGCAGGAGAAACGTTACCGATAGACTTGCGCTGAAGCTTAAGTAACAGATTGCTGTGTGAATGAAAATGCAATATACTTTATAGAATCCGCTAGTGGACCAGCCATCCTTATTCCACCAGTTGGACGATCACAAGGCATATCTCCACCCCAAAACGGGAGTATATTCTTGCTACCTAACTCCATCGTCAAGCGTTCTTGCCAATTAGTGCCAAGAAACTCGATTGTATCCATTGTTGTCTGTAAGCGGTGACGAATAGAACTCGTCCACATTTACAATTAAAAGTATTTAGATAAGGGTCGACTTCAAATATGCGCAAATTCATGACCTGTTCTTGTAAATGATATAGCGATTTTAATTAGAACATATAGCGCCGAAAAAGTGCTGAAGTGCGCCAAAGGGGTTGAGAAGATGTGAGCTGCAGTTCACATTATTAACCATTTCCGCAAGTTGCTTGCAACTAATCACAATGCAAAAATGCTTGCATATTCAATTGCTTTGACTATTCATATGACTCACTATGATGATACTACCCAATTGACGTAAAATAAAAAGCCGAATCCTATGGGAGTAAATTTCTTTCGCCTTTGAAACGTCTATAACTTCTTTCGAAGTCAATACATTGTCAATGTGAAAGACGGCATAAGAATTCAACCTAAGGCGAGCATTACACAGAGCAAATTTCATAAACAAACCTCCAATTGTTCTCCAGTTAGCACTACAAGATATTCAGGTACACAAACAAATATGTACGCAAAGACATTTTACAAATACAAATAAGTTAAAGCATCTAGGATAGATAGGTGGTACATTAAATTCAACAACATCCTATTCCTAAGGCTATAAATGCAGTGGCAGATCTCCTCGAAGTGCATGTACCTTTCACTAATAAAACTGACATAAGAATGATTCAGAAGATAATTACGTCTTACTAAACTTGTGGTATAGATCCCAGCGATTTTTATATGCACACTCAAAAAGTTCAACGCATTCACCTGTCTTTAGAGTTACAAAGTTATATTATCTATGCTGATAACAATTATGCTAATCACAATTATTGTGGCGTCGTATCTTGAGCTATTCAGGGAGTATATTATTATCTTTTTAAAACTACGCCAGTGTCATCTTCAAATTTTTGCGTTGGCTAAACGATACGATAGTAAAGATTTATCATAAGCCATTAGCATCACTATTTAGCGTCAAATACTAACGAAGAAGCTAATTTCCGAGTTGCTCACCTTGGACAATACCATCCGTATAGCAGTGAATGCACGTGCAAGAGCGGAAGGTGCGTTGATCACGTATATTTTTCTCGAAATACCCGGAAATGCCAACTGCAATTCAAGGACATTCATTTAACTTAAAAACCTATCGTTATTGTTTTCATCCTTAGTGATAAAAAGCAGCAATAATGATGAGTGATAACTCATTCGCGCGAAGCGCAGGAGACGGGAAAGCGGAGTGGATGAGGTAAACATACGATGGGGCAGTTACGATATGCGCTTTCACCTTTCTTATTGCATACACAGTTGAATTAATATGTTAACCTAAGCCTTAACAGAAGTATTCTAAATACCTTTTTTCGATTCAATGAGTCGTAAATATTGAACTGTTTGCGAACTTCTGGGCATTCTCGAGTTTCTGTGATTTCGCTTAATTTGACAGACAGGCCTTCAAAGTTGGTGTAAGGGCTATCTATTGGTGAAGATTATAGTCATCAAATTTCGTCGCTGGAAAACCGGAATTACCCAACGAACAAAGATATGCCAACCTATTAACACATAGACCTAACGCCATCGCAATGAGCTTTGCAAACGGAAATTTCAAAAGCATGTCTGGTTGTACTTAACCAAAATTTGGGTATCGTGAAAACTCGTGAAGCCAAATACCGGGCACTTTTCTGCTGTTGCGAAGTTTCTCAAGTGTGGAGGTTTTTTGTTACACACAAGCTTAACTATTCTGCAACACATGTAAAATTTTAGTTTTTAAGCATAATTTCGTCGCATTTGCTATGGCCACATGTTGACAGCTACATTGATACAATATTTTCATGGACTATGCCTTTCAAAACATTCTCAAAGGTTCTCTTGCTCTAATTTCTGCAAAAAAGACACCTGTAGGATGCCATACGCTGTTGATAGCATCGGCAAGCCTGGAACGTATAAAACGTGTCGGCCGAAACCATCGAAATCGAGAACGGAGATTTGACCTTTACGACATCCGGACTTCTTTTCTTGGGCACTGTGAACAAGTGACTGATTTATCATCTCATACTAAACAATCGGATAATCAAGCACAGCTGCGATTATAGTTTGACGTACATGTAAATTATCTGATGCTAGCTAGCACAGATATTTCGGAAGATATCATTAATGAAATTCTATGTGTCATGAATGGACGCTTTGCCATCAAAAGAACCGAATATTACTACTGCTGTCGAACAAATAGACTAATTTCACTTGCAGTTTATAATCCCCTTCCCTCCCCCCCCCCCCCAATCCTCTTCTGCAACAATCGCTAGATTTCCATTCGTCCTACTTCTTAATAAAGTAATCTCTGCTGTCTTACTCATCTATATCAAGAAAGCTCCAAAGCAGGACAACTACGATATGAGTATTGCACTTCTTGGGCTTAGATACTTGATCTAGTATGGTATAAAATCCGAACTTGCACGTGCAGTATAGGTACGGTATACCTGATTTTTGAAAAGATGGTTCAAGTAAAGTGTGAAACCATTTTTGGGAAGGAAGTACAAATAGAGTAAAGATAACAAGTTTTAATATGCTGACAGCACTGATTATTTTGCATTCTTACTAAGTACTCATTTCACATAAAAATTACATTGCATATCAGGAAAACTAACCAAACTAGTTCGTGTGATGCGTGTCCTTCTAGAAGAAGTAACCGAAAGAAGTCACTTATCCTCGTCGTTCGCATCGACTGTTCGGAATGTAGCCTTCCAAATGGTTGCATGAAAAGAACATTTCCATCCTTATCGTAACCCATAAATCCACCTAGAATGGCAAAATTTGGTCATAACAATTGCGTATATAGTAGCTGAGGACATTTAAATAAAACCTAATGTCCAATGAACGAAGCAATTGCAGTTAAAACTTGTCACGTTGTCAAAGATTGTCATCGGTGGATTCTTGCAATAGCATTTCAGAAGGGAAACATCCGGATATGCCCTTATGCAATTTAAGTGATAATGAAAACGGTGCTAATTAATTGATTCGCGATGCGGCAAATTCGATATTTTCAAATCGCACGCTTATGAAACGATATTCCTTTTTTGTGTTCAATTAACGGTTTATCCAACCTTCGACACTCTAAAATGCTGTAAAAGTGCGAAAATAATTTCGCGCCTTTACAAAAAAAAAAAGAAATTTGATTATGGCCAAGTGGGAAAAGCTGCTACAACCCTATTGCAATTCTTTTCCCGAGGGCGTCCGAATTTCAACTCATTACTATTAGGCGTAAGGTCCATGCATTTACCACACCTCGTTAACTTTCAAAAAATTACATCAGTTTGACTTGTATTACGCCAGTGTTTAAGTACTACCTCACATATCGGAATGCGTTCAACAAGCGAGGATGGCAAAGAGGTGGCTTTGCTACTTTTTTTTTTAATCGATTTTTCGTTTTTCTGTGTAAAGCAAATCTTCTCACGTAAAATCATGAAGTCCGATTTTCTAAAGAGTGAGGAAGTTGAGAATCCATGGTTGGGGATATCCGATGGCAGGTTTTCCGGCCTCTTCAAACGGTTGTAATGTTCAATGAGTTAAGCTCATCATCTGCTCTTCGTCGATCCACCCTCCCTTCCCCGCTCAAAAAAGCCTCGCTTCAATATTTGTTGTGCATCACTATTTTGCCTCACTGCTCAAAGCGTCACTAAAACGACATACCTGGAAAGTATTCAGCGGTATTAGTCGTTTTGCTTATCGCATCGTTTGCTGACATTATCGACGATGCATCCACTTTCGAAGCACCAAGTGCATTCAATGTGGTCAGCGTCCATCGAAGTTTATTTATTATAATATCTTCAAATTTTGCTTTATATGTTTTTGAGTCATATATAAAAGATTTCAACTAAAAGTTTGAATTTTTACACAATTAACTTCGCAAATGCAAATTGAATCGCTTGAAGCTTTACCGAAGGGGGGAGATGTGTAAGCACCGACAATATGATAACAACTAACCCTCAGAAGAATACGCAATATACACTTTGGGACATCGTGCAGCATTTTATGGGATCAAGCAAAAAAAGATCCTAAAAAATAAAACAATGTCAACTTTTCAAATTGCCGGGAAAACTGAAGAATTTCCTATCAACGATGAAGAATTCCCTATCAACGATTATACTAGTGGATTTTTCTACGAATACATCGGTAAAAATTACGATGAATAAACGCTATTGTATTTAGATGAAATCATCGAGAGTGAATAATATAAAATAATGAAACTTTCTCTCGCATTAACTCCTTTCTTTTGATCTTTTATGGATTAAAACAAACAGTGGCTAACGCAAATTCCATTTATATAGTTTGCATCCTTTTCTCATAACATTAAAGATCATTATCATGGGCTGCATCAAAGAGTCCAAAATGCTTCAAATATGATCATATATTGCTGCTGAAGACGCTCGCGTCCGATAAAATATTGGCGACACAAACGTAATGCACAGGTCATCGTTTGTTTTTGTGGAAGTGGAAAAAAAAAGAATTCTTTGAAACAGATAAAAACTCTTCGAAGCATCTGCTTTGGAATCAGAAATCTAGCAATGTGCAATTAATATGACAACCAACCAGTGTTGGAATCGTATTCTTCAAGCCACCGTTTCAGAGTGAAATAAGACCCATATGAAGGGAATTGAGGCAGATGATCATTCAAAGCTTCCCTAATCAGTTCCATCGACAACTCTTCATCAGACGAAACAACACCACCGTTATTGGTCATCGACGTTATTCCTCGCTTACGGATACAAAAAAATTACTGTCGTAAATATACTCATTCAACAGTACCTGAGCAAGAATTTTCGAAGTCGCTCATACATCTATTTGCCTTTCTAACCTACCTATATAATTAATTCCACTAGTAAAAGTGTTGTACTTACACTTCTCTTTGAATGCAGGATCTTTTGGCGAGTCAAAATAGATTAATGGCAGTGAGAGAGAGATGAAATCTGCATGTTGGATGTTCAATTCATACCAGCTTTTTGAGAAAACTCTTCATTAGCAAAAGCGATGACTTCAGGAGGAAATAATTTATTTGATCAGAAGCAACATTCGAATAAGCTTCGCGACTTCACAAAATAGGAAAACTAATAATAGCAATTATGATTAAACAGAATTTATTTACACAAAATTATCATAGCACTAAGGAAAGTTTTCTTGAGAGATATGAAGAAATAATCGATACTTAACAGAGCAACGTAAATTCAGAGAAAATATTTGAGACGTATTTCACTGAAAGATTTATTCCGAAATAAAAATGAAGCCAACACTAATGGTGGCCTACATAAAATTAATCATATATCTATATCTACATCTATATCTTTATCTATATCTGTATCTATCTATCTATCTACCTATATATACATATATATATATATATATATATATATATATATATATATATATATATATATATATATATATATATGTTTCAATATCTTTGTTGCATCAGTCTGACTAATTATTTTGCGAACATGATAGTGCTGACCAGCATTTACATCGTCAGAGAAAAATCGTTTATGTACTTCACGTGACGAAGAAATTTTAGAAATTTTTACAGGGTGACTGTGGTTAAAGAGCAGAAAATACGATACAATGAGGGCATCGCTAATAAATTTTTGTTCTGTGAAGGAGTTCAGCTAATTGGAATCCGCAATCGACCAAGCAACTTTATGGTGTAGATGCCCTTCCCCAATATCGAATCCACTTTTGGACAGCGCAGTTTCAGAAAAGTATAAAATCGATTCAAGATAAATCTGATGCACGGAGGCATTCTGAAGCGATCAACATGAAGCAATTACTCGTGTGAAAGAAATGGTCAGCAGCAGCTGGTATATGGCTTATCAACAGGTAAAAAAGAATGAAGGGCATTAGAAGGTACCAACAATACCATTCTTCGCGACCAAGTGAACTTCAGTAGGCATTCAAAAAGCTAGTTCCGAAAAACCTTTCATCACTTCAGAAGCAAGATCGAGTGGCCCACTGTCAAGAAAATTGCACGGATTTGAAAAGGGCGAAGACTTTTTTGTTGGATCGTAACCGGTTATGAGACCTTTATTCACCGTTGAGATCCGGGATCAAAAGAAGCCTGCAGGGGTTAGTGCAATGAAGAAGGTCAGACCACGCTCGGATCTCTCAGCTGGGACGGTTTAGGCATCCGTCTCTATGGGATAAAGATGAAACCTTGTTGATCGACTACTTAAAAAGGAAAGAGAGGCAAGATTCATGGATTAGACCTATGAAGCAAGTAAGTGAAAACCATTTGACTTCCACTTCCGCCATCACTAATATCTACTCATCTGCATGACAAATGCACCCAGGAATGCAGTAAGAATGTTATTCAAAACAGCTGCAGCCTTTATTTGATTCATCTGCTTCTTTCTAATAGCAGCATATCTAATCCACTAAGCCTAATCCACTATACACTACAAACAACGAAGTGAATTTCACAGGCCTTCAGAGTTTACATCAACTCAAATAAAACTTATACTACCAACAATACAGTGCAAAAGTTCATTACCGTATCAGATGCACACGTTAACGTAGTTGCGATTTGTAAATGACGTCATTGGTTCATGATTTGAATGGCTAAAGGAAAGGCTGGTGGAGAACAAATCAGAACGTGATGGATGAAGAAAAAAGTCACCATAAAATAAGGTGACAGTAGAATGTTTCAGCAAAAGAAGGCAATTTTCTCGAAATTCCACTAAAATGTGAAAATTTTTCCTTTGCAGAGGGCGCGAGGATGACACAATTGTTTGCCGTACTCAGTGATATAAGCATCGGGTGGGGGGACTGTAACAGACCGTTCCCATTGAAAAAACGGAAAGGATCTGTCGGTCTTAGGAAATCTTTGTGTTAACTGCACCACTATTAGCAAACCTAGAGACATTTGCAAAGCTCAAATCACAAAGCTTTAAAAATTAGGAAGATGCTGAAAAAAACTGAACATTTCAGAACGTTTTTGAACAAATGAAACCTCGAAAATGCGGCTCGTTTTCCCTTTAGGCAACTGAAATCAGTGAATATTGTTCTGTCCGATACTTGTTGGGGAGAAAAAGTAATAGGTGTGTGGACAGAGAGAGACGAGGAGCAGACGAGATTAGAACTCGTAACTTCATCTTGCAGCCAATCTTGTTCACTGATTCTCCTTTATATTCTACCCATCGGCGATCTACATCAAAAATTGCACCAAGTATCAGTTCTGCACAGTAATCAGTAGCAGCTCTTTCTCGTAAGGGGGAAGCGATCGAGGCAGACCGTGAAAACGAATCACAATAAAACGACGAGCAAGTTTCGATTATCGCAGTGGTTTGTGGGTGGCAAAATCGAAAATACAATTGGAACAGAGAAAAAGATCTCGTCGACATGTGAATCACTCGCATATCCGTACTTCGTCTATTAAAAGAACGGCAATACGCGTGAAGAGTGGGGCGAGGAAATGAAATTTTAAAAGCATTGCAACGTATGAGAGAGAAGAACACCTAAAAAAAGATATTAAAATATGTTTATTTAATTTTTGAGTGAAGTTTTTCGAAGAATAATTTACTTTAACAAAGTGAACAAATAGAGAAGCGCATCAGGGTGGCTGGCACGGTGTGCATTTTTGCAGTCCTCTCCTCTGTCCAGATATTTTCATCAACTGCCATCAAAAATTGATCATATTCCAGACTTTTGGCTTTTCAGGTTCTTTGCTGCAACTAAAGAAAAGGCATCCATAAAGAAACGTACAATCATAAAGGTAATCCGTAAAATTGCATAAAGATGAAAATAAAAACAATGCGACTCTATATATAGAAGAAAGATGGGTAGGAAAATTTCGAGGAAGTCTAAAATAATGGATTAAATCAATGAAAGGTAATAATGAAAATGACGTCACTCATGCGCGGAAGAAATTATACTTAGTGCCACAAGCTGCAAGATGAAGGGATGGTCTTTGTATGAAGCAAAAAAGATTCAACCTCCTATTGCTTTAAGTGGGAAAGAATTTACAATATAGAAGATGCAACATTTCATTTGGATAGTAGAAGAGAGGGACATAAAAGACATTACATTTTATCGATGTCTTTTCGTTTGATCTGTGGTATATGCGAATGTATTGTTGAAGTGATCTTCGAATCGAATTCTTCATGAACGCAAAAGACAAAACAATATGACTAAGACTTCAAACGCTCTCACAGCACATTCCAACGTCTGCTAACTGACAACATTGTCATCAAGATAACCAGCGGCTATGGCTGGGAACGACGGATCTCGACGGGGCTATAAAAGCGGCGCGACAATTCATTCGAGTCCAGAGTAGCTACAGGCAGCGACAGTATGCAACAGAAGAACTTTGGACAGCTACAAAAACAACGATTTGGAATTGTTTGACTGGAAGCTCCTCACCTGGATATCAGCTTGCAGCCTCGTGTACGCGTTCGGGTGCATCACTGCCAATACCCGTACTTTGAGGCATTGATAACAATTGTGCGAAGACATTCGAAATTTCAGTTAGATATTCGTAAAGAGCTTATAATGGAGTTTTAACAAGGTTTCATACAAGGGTTCCAAATTGGTTCAAGAGTCAATAGAAGGCATCAAATCAACGGTTGCGACAAAGAAAACCCACCTCGGCAACCACTATCTAGACACAGTTCAAGAGACTGTGGAAAAACAATTTTGCGAGTTGTCTGTGCTTGCAGAAAAAGTCACAAGAAAAAACGACAACCGATTTCGATTCAGTCCTAGGCAAAGCCTCAGAATTTGGCTCCAACAGGAGGGTAGAAAAACACAGACAAAACTCTTTCTTGGGAACCCCATAACAGAAAGCATCCTCCCGCAGTATCCACAAAATGAAAGAGAGCCGTTTACGGTGCAATTCCTTGTTGATCTTTAATTGCCGGAGAAAAAGCAATAGGAGCACTCCTTTTCAGGAATTCAGAGACAGTGAGCAATCTGTCACGTTGCTAGTTTGAAAGAATGTCAGATAATTCTAGCGGATGAGAGAAAGAAGCAGGATTTGTATTGTACATGATGATAAGCGAAAGCTAGAAGTTTCTCGAGAGCTCATGACTCAAAGCTGTCGAAACCTTCAAATATTCCAAATTGAATCCACAAGAACATATCATTCTCTTTTTTATCTGTTCATTTTTCAACTGGTATTCCTTTAAGAATAAGCTCCATTGCTAGAACTACGTCA
Organism: Baylisascaris procyonis; assembly: GCA_037389465.1. Classification (NCBI taxonomy): domain Eukaryota; kingdom Metazoa; phylum Nematoda; class Chromadorea; order Rhabditida; family Ascarididae; genus Baylisascaris; species Baylisascaris procyonis. The sequence goes on along the minus strand of JAZARR010000154.1, from coordinate 204,065 downwards.
GCAGTGCTCCATAGTAATGTTTGTGTGAAACATGGCTTTCCGAACATGCATTTGATTCGTTATTATTGTGTGAGTTAAAGTATATTTAAAGTATATTCAGACAATATGTTCATCATACCATGGATTGGTTTGACTATCATAGAATGCATACATCTTTTGTTTGAAGCACGGAAAGGCTGTCATTCAATTCTGGATGTGGCTTCATGAGCTATGACTCTTCCTCCGCCAATGCTTATCATTTCTTTTCATAGATGCATGTCTCGACTAGGTTGCAGCCTTCAGGATAATCGGAAACTTTGGATAATTTAATTGATTCGCATCCTGTTGCATGTGCTTCAGTGACTGTAGATGACTTTAGCATTGAACCATCCGGAGTGAACGGTGATGTGGGCAAATTCAATGATTTTCTTGTGAAATTTGGCCTTATTACCTTTACTGGTGAAAATGCTCGCAAAGATAGCTTGCTGGTTTTGTTGCTCAGCACTGATATTGTTGTGATATTCAACCATCACCTAATTCCAAATTCTGGAACATATGACCACAACGATATTGGTTGTGAAGTTGTTAGGCGTTTTGAGACAGTCTTATAATCCATTTCCGCGATCATGTTCATTGCGATTGGAAACACAACTATGACCATTTGTCGACTACGACTGATGTTCCGAGTTTAATTTAAGCCGCGATTTAGAAGATGAACGTATGTAGGCGATATTTTTGAACTTAACCGAATTATTATCGTTATTACTTTATTATGGTGATATAAGACGGTTTTGAGTGAATGCTTTCCTACCTTCATCGAAACCCTTCGAATCTCTATCTTTTCCTAAAAAATAAATAAAATGAGAGCCCTCCAAAAATGTGCAAGTATGGACGAAAACTTTGTGTACTCGCGCAGACATTTCTTTTTTGTTATTTTAAATCGTATGTGTTGTATCTGTGTCCCAGTTTGTTGTGTCGGCTGCGACCTTGGTTGGAGGTAGGTCGTGTGGCACGCGGAGCTAGTAGAAACAGTTTATTTCAGGAATATAAACTGGCTCCTAGATGAAGCAGAGGAGGAGCAAGGCTGAGACGATTCGGAGCAACACGGATGAGCGAGCGTGACGTACATCATAAGAGGACTGAATCTGACGGGCTGAGAGCCGCCTTTTATAGGCCTCAGATACCGTCAAAGGCACAAAGACAGACAACGGTATTATGTACGGCCACTCAACAAGTGTATGTGAAACTGTGATGATTCGCCACTTAAAAAGTGCAAAGCGATTACTACAATGTTTCATCACAATCGGATATCTTGGGTTGGCTCTTCGGCGCCATACCCAACAGTGTGCCCTACTATCCCTCTAACCATGTTCACACTTCATTTGTCCTCCCACTTCGGCAAGTTGAAGCAAGAACAGCCACAAAGTTTTAACCGCCTTCCTGGAAAGATGTTCAGAGCTACGCCATTCTGCATAGTCAGTCATAGGATGCATCGCTCAATTCGCCATCTCCAACCCCATAGTGAACGTTGCATAACACTGCGTCGCATTTTCGTATCGCAGTCTGCGTTACGCATTTCTTTGAGCATCTAGTCGTCTGCATGCCATTCTTTCTGCAAAACCGCAACATCTCTGAAGGACACGACTACCCGCGAGAAAAGAACGATTCCGCCGCAAATTTTGGCACCGCCACAAATTTCGTTGTGCTTGCAATATATAAATTGTGTAAAACGAGTGGGAGGTATCGCTTCTCGGCCTATTGGCTAAGATCAAAGTGTAGTATCTGTTCTTATCAGCTTAATCTCTGATATGTGACCAATCGGTCACTTCGAGATTAATCTATTTTTGAAGCCTTGGAAGGTTCGTAGGGGCTTGCTCCTCACCTTCCGCGGGTCGACCCGGTATTGCACCTACTTCCGGGAACGGCCCATCCCCGCACGGGGAACATGGAAAAAGAGTGGTGGGACTGGCGATGGGGTGGTGAGTGCGTCAAGCGTCTGAACTTGCGCTCCTTAATACGTAAGATATCGACAGTGATGTTGTTCAGAAAGAAAGCGAATTTTCTGGAGAAATTGTTTCTTGTTCTCTTTGTCGACGTTGTCAAATGTCATCATCTTTACGCGAGAACACGATCTATTTACTTTTTGAAGCGGTGTTGGAGAAACAAAACGGCTGCAATTGCAGACAGCGGTATTGTTGAAGCAGCGGGATATGGAAACTTAGCACGAGCACAATGACGTTTTGAAGTGGTGGGTTGTCTTGCCATCTACAACTTTGAATATCCGAATCAGTGAGTGAAATTTGTTACGTTTTGCGATAAATGGAACATCATAAGACATCTGGCAAATGCAATTCGATGGTGTATTTGCAGCTGTCATCATCTACTCATCAACCGCTGGGAAAGAGATCGCCATGGAAAAATACCGCTACCATAAAACCAATTAGCACGTCAACACCCCATTCTCGAAACCGCATTAACATTTTAGAACAGCGTAAAGAGTTATTGCGACCAGGCACACTAATTGAAGTGCGAACAACCCTATAGGCTAAAATAGCTTTTCCATTCATTGAAATGATTTAAATAGTTTTCCTCAATTTTAATTGAGGCCTTGGCCACAAGTTCGTCTGCGGAAGAAACAAAACGCAAGCTGGCCAAGAACGCTTCAAATATCGAGCAATATTATACGCGAACATTTCGGTTAAAACCGTAAGGGAAACTATTTAAAGCATTTTGTTGCGGCTGCGCACGAATGAATAAAGTGAGAGTTGATTAAAGCTGCAGAATTAGTTTTGCAGAAGTGAGTGAGTGGTCATGAAATCAAGGCAAACAAAAGGGGAGGTTGTTGACTGCCCACTCAGATATGTCATGCACAAAAAGGAATCCACGTGTGCTCTGTTTATGTAACTTGGCGTCTTTATGCGCTTTTTGAAGACAAAGCGCCAACAGGCCATCTTTGTGCCTCTCGCACATAGAGCAGACGAACTTGTGGCCAAGGCCTCAATTAAAATTGAGGAAAACTATTTAAATCATTTCAATGAATGGAAAAGCTATTTTAGCCTATAGGGTTGTTCGCACTTCAATTAGTGTGCCTGGTCGCAATAACTCTTTACGCTGTTCTAAAATGTTAATGCGGTTTCGAGAATGGGGTGTTGACGTGCTAATTGGTTTTATGGTAGCGGTATTTTTCCATGGCGATCTCTTTCCCAGCGGTTGATGAGTAGATGATGACAGCTGCAAATACACCATCGAATTGCATTTGCCAGATGTCTTATGATGTTCCATTTATCGCAAAACGTAACAAATTTCACTCACTGATTCGGATATTCAAAGTTGTAGATGGCAAGACAACCCACCACTTCAAAACGTCATTGTGCTCGTGCTAAGTTTCCATATCCCGCTGCTTCAACAATACCGCTGTCTGCAATTGCAGCCGTTTTGTTTCTCCAACACCGCTTCAAAAAGTAAATAGATCGTGTTCTCGCGTAAAGATGATGACATTTGACAACGTCGACAAAGAGAACAAGAAACAATTTCTCCAGAAAATTCGCTTTCTTTCTGAACAACATCACTGTCGATATCTTACGTATTAAGGAGCGCAAGTTCAGACGCTTGACGCACTCACCACCCCATCGCCAGTCCCACCACTCTTTTTCCATGTTCCCCGTGCGGGGATGGGCCGTTCCCGGAAGTAGGTGCAATACCGGGTCGACCCGCGGAAGGTGAGGAGCAAGCCCCTACGAACCTTCCAAGGCTTCAAAAATAGATTAATCTCGAAGTGACCGATTGGTCACATATCAGAGATTAAGCTGATAAGAACAGATACTACACTTTGATCTTAGCCAATAGGCCGAGAAGCGATACCTCCCACTCGTTTTACACAATTTATATATTGCAAGCACAACGAAATTTGTGGCGGTGCCAAAATTTGCGGCGGAATCGTTCTTTTCTCGCGGGTAGTCGTGTCCTTCAGAGATGTTGCGGTTTTGCAGAAAGAATGGCATGCAGACGACTAGATGCTCAAAGAAATGCGTAACGCAGACTGCGATACGAAAATGCGACGCAGTGTTATGCAACGTTCACTATGGGGTTGGAGATGGCGAATTGAGCGATGCATCCTATGACTGACTATGCAGAATGGCGTAGCTCTGAACATCTTTCCAGGAAGGCGGTTAAAACTTTGTGGCTGTTCTTGCTTCAACTTGCCGAAGTGGGAGGACAAATGAAGTGTGAACATGGTTAGAGGGATAGTAGGGCACACTGTTGGGTATGGCGCCGAAGAGCCAACCCAAGATATCCGATTGTGATGAAACATTGTAGTAATCGCTTTGCACTTTTTAAGTGGCGAATCATCACAGTTTCACATACACTTGTTGAGTGGCCGTACATAATACCGTTGTCTGTCTTTGTGCCTTTGACGGTATCTGAGGCCTATAAAAGGCGGCTCTCAGCCCGTCAGATTCAGTCCTCTTATGATGTACGTCACGCTCGCTCATCCGTGTTGCTCCGAATCGTCTCAGCCTTGCTCCTCCTCTGCTTCATCTAGGAGCCAGTTTATATTCCTGAAATAAACTGTTTCTACTAGCTCCGCGTGCCACACGACCTACCTCCAACCAAGGTCGCAGCCGACACAACAAACTGGGACACAGATACAACACATACGATTTAAAATAACAAAAAAGAAATGTCTGCGCGAGTACACAAAGTTTTCGTCCATACTTGCACATTTTTGGAGGGCTCTCATTTTATTTATTTTTTAGGAAAAGATAGAGATTCGAAGGGTTTCGATGAAGGTAGGAAAGCATTCACTCAAAACCGTCTTATATCACCATAATAAAGTAATAACGATAATAATTCGGTTAAGTTCAAAAATATCGCCTACATACGTTCATCTTCTAAATCGCGGCTTAAATTAAACTCGGAACATCAGTCGTAGTCGACAAATGGTCATAGTTGTGTTTCCAATCGCAATGAACATGATCGCGGAAATGGATTATAAGACTGTCTCAAAACGCCTAACAACTTCACAACCAATATCGTTGTGGTCATATGTTCCAGAATTTGGAATTAGGTGATGGTTGAATATCACAACAATATCAGTGCTGAGCAACAAAACCAGCAAGCTATCTTTGCGAGCATTTTCACTTATGGCAAGTTGCAGCAGTTTGCCTTTCTGCTCAGATAGGTTTTTAAGTCGCCTAACGAAATCATGGGCAGTTAGGATAACTCGATTAGCGACTTTTACGTTTTAGAAAGTAAAGAAAGATAGGATGGAATCAAAAATAGAAAGAAGAGCGGAATTAGATAAGAAAAAGACAACTGGATAAAGGAGAAATAAAATTAGATAGGAAGAAAAACATCCGTTCAAAGAATTAATTAGATGAAGAAGGAACAGAATTAAATGCGCAGAAAAAATGGCTTCTGAAAATAGAAAAAGATGATTCCGACGTCTAGATTAGACATAAAATTTTCGGTGAATTTTCGATGGTCTATTAGTTGAAACGAACCGGCAAAGATGGACAGACATTTGAAGATCTAATGGGAATCCGTAAAAACCACATTCATTGATATAGTGGGCGCGCTATCCCACTTCATTTGCAGTTGACGTCATCTTCTGAAAGAATTCCTGGGTGCTGCATAGGTGTGGGAAATTGCTATCGTTTTTAAATCTGCTGTGTGATCTTCGATGATAATGTATCGTAATATTTCGCCCAAAATTTTGCGATGAATTATTTATCCTCCGTTAAACGTCGTGAAGCGAAATGTGATAAAAGCACAAAATGCATTCTTTTGAAAGAATGGGAAAAATAAGTATTCTGCGATCAGAAAAATAGCACTGTAAAAATTGAAGAGGCGGATTTGGGATTTTCTATTATGGAAGCATAACTCCTCCAAGAGAGCTATCTCGCTGCGATCTCTTTATCAAATACAGTAATGCTTCACAAAAAAATGAGATTTCTCCCCGTGATACAATCAATCAAATTGCCTATAATGAATTCTCTTTGCGAAAATTGCGAAATTGGCAATGCTCCAATTATTCAAATTTCATCACAGGAAATGCTGGTGATAAAATTTGTTGCGATCATTACCGTAGTCGATCATTTGCCAACAACATATATTTGGCAAGTTACCAACAAATGCACAAATATTTCATATTCTCATTGCCTGGTAATGGTGTAAGGGTATACTGTCAATCGCTACGAGGCATCCAATCGTTGTTAGTAATCAGGGAAAAGGGTCAGTGGTGAAGATTCATTCACATCGTTGAATGCACAAATGAGTTAATCCCACTTACGTATGGCTATTTAATTTATGTTCATTCAAATGAACAATTCCAATAGAGAGAAAACATTCTTAATAATAATTCAAAAAGGATGTACTCACTGAGGTTTTGTTAGGAGACTCAATTGGCCATATATTTCGACATCACTGAATCTCTATGCGAAACAAACTCTAGCACTGTGATGATAATAGGTGAACGTTTTGAGGCATGCAAATTACCACCATTTTTATGCAATTATTGAGAGAACCCCTCATAAAGCTGTGCGACAGTCTACTCATCTACATTGGTTATATATAAAAACTAGCATGCAAAGAGATACGTTGTTCCTCTTCGATCAAAATATCCCTCTTTATTGAAAATGTTTTAGGATGCACAGCAGTTTCCCCTTTGGTTGGGGATAACTGATTAGGCGCAAATATCCTGTGATGAGACTGTCGGGAGGATGACCCTTCCTTATATTCCAGACAGCATGAAAGACATCAATTTCTTCAGCTTCAATCGATTGCTTCTGCCCAAATTATATAATATTCTCAAGTAGTTTGGCGAAGGATTATCCTCAGCTTAAGCCAGCAATAATTCCTCCAATTCAGGCGATAAGTCATTAGAACAACAAAGATGGAGAACGAAAGAGAATTTATAATTGAAGTATTGAAGAGATCGGTATACGGCTACAGTTATTTTATATTTTATGCTGCATCCATCTCATTTCCATTGATTAATTGATGTGGATGGTTGCTGCTATTCACAGCCAAATAAAAATGACAAGCGGTTCTTTATCGATCTTTGCCTTATATTGATTCCAAATGTTTTATTCATTTAGTGATAAGTGAGAAAAAGGAAAGAAGCCGATAAAAACTTTTCTTACCGAACTAACAGATGGAAACATTTAAAAAAAGTTTAAAAGAAATCCAAATATATAAATAAAAATAAGAAATATGCAAATTCAGCAGAAAAACGCATAAGAGTAAAGAAATAACAGTTGGAACCGAGTATAATAATATAGATAAACAATGCGAGATTGGTTGTATTCGGGAGTGAAATGCAATAGCTAGGGATAATAAAGAAGCAATTGCACAAGAGTTATTCAATTATGGTTATCGGGAAGGAAATCGTTGGAAGGTAACTCCGGTTTTTCAGTTTGCCTATAGGCAATGATGTGAATAACATTGTTGAAGAATGAACTAGAATATGCTTATGGGTATTCGTAATTATAATCTTTGATGTAACCCCTTTATATTTCTTTAGGGGAATTAAATGTTTTTATCGTTGTTACCACCGATAATTTCTTAAATTTGAATGAATTTATCAAAATTTATATCTCTGATTGCTACTGCTACTTGTACTTATACTTACTCTTGTTAATAAGGAATATAGTATGAAAAATATTGAACTAAAAATGCCGATTAAATGAAAGAGTGCTCGTAATTGTTTGAAGGTCAATTATTATATCTTGCAACGAAAATAAATGAGCAATCGGAGAACGAATATTTCCACTCATAAGCGAATACGAATTAAATAATTCACTCGTTCACTCAAAGGCTTGTGGGATTTTAACGGCATTAATCTAGGAATAATATTTTTTTGGTTACGGATAGAAGGCTGATGCTTTGACCATGGTTAACCTTGCTCTCTCTCCAGTGGTTATTAAGATCAAACGGCTCCTGGATCGGAATATGGTTTAGTAATCTGCCATTTTACGGCAATCAAAATTTCATCTGAAAATTAGCGATGCGACTGAATTAAAATCTCTTTGAGACTTATAATAAATTGTTATTTTCATATTTCTTACTCTTATTTACTTATGTTTGTTGTCAAATTTCGTTTATAACCTCATTGTCATCCAGAAAGTTGGTGATGTACACATGGAAATCTCACTGATTGTAGTTCGATCACATACTCGCAGCAAATAAGGTGATTGCAAGACCGTCCTCACCTGATCTGTATCCGAGCCCACTTTTTCACCTCTCTATACTATCTTGAAGCTGAAAGTTACCAGGTAACAAATTAAACACCCACCAACCGAAGTAGAGAGTAGAACGAATAATAGAAAACGATCTCCACGGTCAATGTTTTTGTTAATGGAATTTGTTTAAGGAATTTGTGCGCTCTATGAAATCATACCACGTTATATTTTGTTTTCAGAGATGCCTTCACAGTATTGAGCCAGTCCTTGAAAGGAAAAGAGAGGTACTTTAGCTTTTTCTTTACCCAACGGCCGAATGCCAGCAGTGCTTTTTGTTGCAGTGCTGTTGACAAGCGAAACAATTCAGAAGTTAGTTTGAACTGGATGTGGTTTCGGTTTTAGTCGAGTGAGCGTCTTTAACCCACCTGGAACTGAGTTTAAAGCATGGTGGGTTAGACCTGGTCCAGTTTCTAGTCGTAGCTTAGATCGAGAGAGAATTTAATTCAGAGCTTGAGGAGTTGATCAGTGTCCTCCGCAGCGCTTTTTATTTTGCTGCCTGTTATACAATTTTTGCAGAGCACGTTTAGTGCATTTTCGCCGATATATATATATATATATATATATATATATATATATATATATATATATATATATATATATATATATATATATATATATATATATATATATATATATATATATATATGTACATATATGTATATATATATATATATATATATATATATATATATATATATATATATATATATATGTATATACATATATATATATATATATATATATATATATATATATATATATATATATATATATATATATATATATATAGTTTTCCTTTCAATTTATTTGTTTCAATTAACGAACTGCAACAATTACGGCGATAAAATTTCTTAGGCGTAATCTGTTGATATGAGATCGAAGCACTATTTTTGGATGACCATTCTGACTTATAAACAACAAAGTTTTATGCATCGAAATTTTGAAATTCCTTCCATAGCCAACTTTTGAATGATATGAAAGCGTCGAAAATTTCCTCCACAACCGGTAGTAGAAACAAGTTTTTAATATAAAACTGTCACGCAATTCATCGGTTACCTAAGAAAAATGTGCATATAAATCATTTTGATTAATGTTTAATGGTAAAGTTAAGCATTGTTTGACATAGAATTGGAAAGTATTTCTCTCAAAAACAAGTCTGGAACAGCTGTATCGGTTTTTCTGGATAGTTTTGGATATTTCTGGATAGTGGTTCAGCCGATCGGGTAGATCTGCTAAAAACAAATATTGCATGAGCGTATAATTAAGCCCATTAATTCCGATTTATTGAGGGATCAACATTAAAGCAGTAATTCATTGTGTAGAAAATGAAGGAGCTGTTATATTTGACCTAGTTTCGTTTTCATTCTTGATCGACTCGGAAGCGATTCGTATTCACATTGAATGAGCATAATCGATTGTTTTGCTGTGCTCGCTGTTTCGTTCAATTCTGCAGTAATGCACGATCGTAGTGCACGTTTAGAGGTATTTGCTGAACATCCTGACAGCATTGTTTGCATGATAAAGGGGAATGGATTTTAGAAAAAAAAAAACAAAACAAAGAGGCGACGTTTAAATAAACCTGAATGTAAGGTGATTTTGCATTCTTTGTGATTTTAAATAAAATATTCCTGTTTTAATCCAAATTTCATTCTAATGAATGAAAATATATACCAAGAAGTATGGTACAATGTGCATTTTTACATGTCAACTTAGATTAGCAACCAATCGTTCAAATGCTGCATTCTTTTGGTTGAAAATTCGCAAAAAACGTTAAAAATGACGAAAACGAGAGCGTTGCATTGCAAAAGATATTGCAGTGTCGTTGAAAATCGTGAAAATAACTCCAAGATAGCGTTAAAGTTGATATTTTAGTCATGCACGTAGAAACTCTATTTTTGCACTTTCATACGCTTATCTAAATGCAACTAACTAAGTGTTTTTTCCACATTTTTGCCTTGATCTCATATTTTCAAGTGAGCCATTTGTATTATCCTAGCTGGCGTCTTTATCTCGTAGAACAGTAGAGATGCCTCATCAGCGAACTGAATTAGGGTGGATTGAGAGCAGAGGAAGCCGTGCATAATGGAGCAGAGTGTGTTGTCTTCGAATTGATTGTGAGCAACGAAGATAGCCTCGATCTGATTTGCTTCCAGCAAAAGTAGCCGAGACCACCGTAAGTTTTTGTTGATTGGAGTGGAATAAATTGAAGCATCACTTTTTTGTGAGTTATGACAACATCTAATACCTCCTCCTTGAAAAGTTGATAATTTGCTTGATTCAATTCGACCGTTGCTGTTGAAAATTTTCCTGGTTTTTGCAGTGATATGTAAATATGATTGATTGTTTCAATGCAGAAATTGCGACCCGTGACGAGGAAAGGATCGGGGAGGGCGACGATCATCCGATGACCGCCTTCGATGCGACCACTACCGGATCGCTGGCTGAAGGAGATACGCACCAAAACGACGCAGCGGCCAGTGATACGAATGTTGTTTTTCCAACCGGTAGTGTAATAGAGTGTCAGACGGCTCTTTCGACAAGAATCACTGGTCAGGTGCTCAGCTATGATCATCCAACTCGACTGCTACTTATAAGTTTGTATTAAATGTTTATGCCGATTTATGTAAAGCACATATTCCGGCCATTTCACGTCTATGTGTTTGTATGCGCGTATTTGGTATGTTAACTTTAATTCGCACCCTTTTTTCACTTGCTTAGTTACTGCACCTTAACATCTACATACTTAGTTTCGCAACCGGTCAGTGCAATTAAAATTCGAGTGTAGTGTGGATGGTTTTCTTTTTGTTGGTAATAAATAAACCGTCGGTATTGGCGAAATTGCAGAAGCGCATATTGACTTCATTGTGTGATGTGTTTTTCCGCTTATTTAGTTGAAGATTTGCGCAACTGTTGGTTCGTATAGGAAAATGCTTAGTAGCACTATTTGATTCGAATATTTGCGCAACCGGTTCATCGTGGAAGTGAGGATTGCGGCGAGTGCTTATCACGATGGCCTAACCTGCTTTCCTATGTACTTGATTTCGTTTATCGATGTATTTGTTTATTTTTTTGCTTTAATTTTTTTTTTTGTATAGTTGAAGTGCTAAGTCTTCCTAAGAGCTAAATCATCTTCAGTGTAATAATGAACTCTTTTTGTCCACTTCTTGCAAAGTTCTTTGCAACACTTCATTCTTCATTACGATGACATTATTTTGGTGCGTAATCATGTATGTCTAGTTTCAATCGACAAGCTAGGAGACCTAAAGTGAGGTGTTAACCCCATCCATACTATTAATTTAGCCATAAATCCGATTTCATAACGGCAACTTAGTGCAAGGAGATTCTGGTTGGTGGAATGAGACTTTGACCAAAAGTGAATTTTCATATACAATTTTTGGACATCTATCGATTTAATATGCAAATGCGTTATGTAATATATTCGATTGCTTTCTGATATTTATGTAATTGGTTACTTTTATTGATACAATGCAAAATGTTGTTTTTTCTTTTTCATTTTTAATCCATAACATCCCCATCGAAAACTAACCGTTATGATAGTTGATGCTAAATTCTTGAAAACTAGATTTATGATGTCGAGGTAAATCAACTATGCATTGATACAACACCTTTTTGCACTTTTAAGAAGAGATTGACTGAATGGTTAATGAAGTTTATATTTGGATGATAAGGATTTATCATCAGAACGCTGTATTCCATATCTGATATTATCTTCGGAAATTTGCTTTAATATTCTTCCATACAAATATGGCAGATGAATGAAATTTATATATAAACCGAATATTATTTAATTGAAATCAAATGTTATTAAATGCTCTAAGCAATTTTATGTTTACTTTAATTTCAGAAGACACCTCATCTGGTACGAAACCATTGTTACGACTTCTCAATTTGGCTCTCGTTAAGCAGGTAAATTTTGATTCATTCTTTACCACTTTTTTGCACTATTTTATGATTTCTTTATAATAGTAAGAAATTTCTTTTGCAATGCATTTTATTCATGGTCAACTTGGAGGGTAGTTCTTCTAGCGTCTTTGTTTCGGTGTTTTGCTTTTGTCCAATCTAGATTGCTCGTTGGAAGAGAATTGTTTTGTCGGGCTTATGAATATACCATAATTATTCTACCATTTTATCAAAATACTTGATGAATATAATACCATAATGTTTGTTATACCATAATATGAATAATACCATAATATACTATAATTCAAAACCGACATCTGTCGAAGTCGAATGTTTGGAGCGAAGCTTAGACGGTCGGATATCAGCCATCTACTTAGTCCATCACGAAATCGAATTCCAAAAAATCATCATCCTATCTTTTCCTCCAACCGCTCTATAACCATTTAAAATTTTCCTCACGCTGAACCTCCCGAATTCGAGTTTCATTAGATAGGGGAAGCTTTTATAGCATATTATTTATAGAATGAGGCAGGGAGGTTTCTGCGGACTAAAAACGGGTCCGTGTGGCGACATTGTTGCCGGAAATGGTGCTAAAATTAATTCAGTTCCTTGAAGCGTTGTCAGAGATTTCAACTTCTCATAGTTTTTATCGTAATTCGATAGTAATCACAAAATCCATCTTGGAAGGTAAGTAAGAGTATACTTTCTTAAGGGGTATCAAACAGCACGTTCTTGAGAAGTTGCCAGTTTCGTGTCTTGTTTCATTTCGTGATGGGTAGTTGATTGGTAGAAGAAATTAATCGGTGGTTCAATCGCCGGCATGGACATGGTTATTAATGCTTCAAGAATTATTATGCTCAAGACCAGAGTATTGTCTCTGTAGCAGATTGTGCCTTACGTCCATTTTAATATAGCTTCGTCCTCGATATAGTAGCCTCATTTGAGAGATTCATGGAATACAGAAGGTGTGCTGTCCTCGAATGCAAACAATGTTAGATTTACCACCCCCTTCCCCCTGTCCACATATTGGACAAGAACATTTCCAGGTATGTATTTACAAACGTTGAATTCTTGCAGAGTAATATAGAGCATCATTCTGTTCAGACTCACATTTTGATCTAAATATAAACGAGCATCTATTTTAGAGAAGGTAATATGGGAAAAATAAATGATTAAAGAATTGAAGCCTTCTTTTGGATACAGCGCTCCTTTGAATTATGAGGCCTTCGCCCGACAGGTTTCGCAACAAATTGAATGAGTTTGCAGCTTGTTTGAAGTTAGTTATTTGGCTGTTGATTCTTTGAATTTAAAGTTTAAAAGAGTTTAAAATAAAAGGCATCATTTCAACTTGAAATAAGTTTGCAGTTTATTTAATTTATATGTAAGCTGTACTTGAACTTATCAGCATGTGAACATGTCTTTTGAGTAGATGGTTGCATTTGAAGGTGTCTTGCGTTCGAGACAGGACACCCGAATATGTGCCTTATTCAAGTGGAGTATCAACACAGCAACAAGTGCATGAACGCATCCGTAAGGCCGAAGCGCGTAAACAAGCATCGTTGCTTCAAGCTGATGTTTCCATCGAAGGACAGCGAATATTTCTCTACTTAAGAAAAACGTTTGTTTCTTTTCCTTTCATGAAATAGGCTAATAGTGCATTGGCCTACATTTGAGAAAACATACAATTTAAAAAGAAAGATGCTATAGTAGTGTTGCTAACCAGTTGAACTTTCTTGCGATTGTTAATGGATAGGCACCAATGGTTTGCAACCGAAATATCGTTGGAAATCAGTACATTTCAAAATTTTGGTCAATCATCAACAGCGTTTTGGTATTATTAAGCGAATTCTGGAAATTATAAGCTGTTTAGAAATTATCTTTTGTTTTTCATCATCCAGTTTCGGAGTGTTGCAATCTCTCCTCTGGGGAAGACCTTTTCTCCTCATGAATTGCCCTAGTTAACATCGCCACTACTTATTAACTTGCCCCCGTTTCTCACACCTAATGAGCCCTCTATGTGGTCTTCCTCAAGAACTTCTTGGCCAGAATCGGGGTCCTTTAAGATTACGCGCATATTTGAGGCATCATCGATTACTCAGCTCAACCACTCAGTTCTTCGCCGAAATTCCGCGCATTTAGTTGCTTTGTTCTCGATGCATCAGCATTTTCCTCAGTTCCTAATTTCTTGGTCATCCTTGCAGCTATTAATATCCTCCTTGACATCTCTAACAAGATTTCTTACGTTTTTAAAGATCTTTTAGTTCGTTGTTTTCATGCAGTTAGCACTATCTTTCCCTTCATCTGTTCATTGATTGCGAGCAGTCTCCCACATTCTGCTACCTTCTTCTTCTTGATAGTCTTGAGATCGCTATTCAAATCCTAAATCCGTTGTCCTTCGTGATCATTCATCATTCGTTGACCTTCTAACCTCTGATGGTGTTACATTCTTGCGAATTCTAACCCACAAGTTGTGTTCTTGATGGAGAGCTTATATTTATTTACCTTCAGAATTGTCATATTTAGGATTTTAGCGCCCTCAAAGTATGGTTTTATGGGTGATGCCATGATTGTGACAAATTTCGTGATGAGATCGTTGTTCTGATGTCAGTTGCTTTGCACATTTCAGTTGCGGAGCGAATATTATTTTCTGTCGTTGCGTACTTCTTTGGTCTCTCCTTTCATTTTAGTGCTTTCACTGCAAATCATGTTTTCTTCTTGTTTCTTTTTTCTAATAATTTAATTCTTATTGAGCGTTCGTTCTATGGTGATTTCTGGTTAAGGCAAAATCCGATAACCATAAATACTTCGAACACGCCTTCCTTTAAATTATATCGGCTGTACGTCTGACGAGCAGTCGTATTAGATGCAAACTGTTGGTGCACCCCGTAGATTCTGATAATGGTGTTGTTTATAGATTAGATGATGTGAAATGGCAGGATGATAGTATATCGGTATTGGACCGCGTATTGGTTCGACCCCCTTACACGTCCGATTCGGTTGAGTCGATAGGTGGCGATTCGACAAACGCGGCTGTCCTGCAGGCCAAAGAGCACGTCCGCAAAATTGTACATTTTCGTTTCTTTCTCGCCCATATTTATGCCGATCGGGTGGCCTTTTTTCAATTGTTTTGCATGCAGATTGAAACATGTAAAATTTCAGAAACTTGTATATATTAGATGCGAGATTGAGCATAGAAACAGGGATGTGCCCCATAGTTATTGTTGCATTTATTCCAATGCACCACTTTATGTACAATAAGGTAAAACTACCTCAGCAGTTTGTTAACTCCATTTCGAAAATTATGTTTATCGCTGTGGTTATTACGGCTGAATGATTAGAGAAATCGCTTCCTCCATATGAATTCTATAACATTCGAACGATGAACTAAAGCGTCCGTCCATAAAAAATGTTCTAACTGGAACGCTTGTTCGGCGCGAGAAATGTTTTTGATTGTGGTAGCGGATGTCAAGTTCCAATAGTAGCTGAACTGGTAACCGCATCGGACTGAAAATAGCAGGCGGTGGGACCGGGTCTCCTTCGCGGCAGATGTATTCATGCCTAGTCCTTATGCTTCGATCTTGGCTATTTCCGTGCTAGGCTGTTATTGATTTAAAGTGGTCATGTATTATATTCATCTTCGATCTGGAGAGGAAATGTCCAATAGCGATGAATTCATCCTCAAGACCTCATGAAAGTACTTTCTAAAACATAGCTTTTAATCGCCGGCGTTAGATTTGTCTGATGATTTTTTAAGATCGACGAAATATTTCGTAAGCATTCTCAAGGAGAGAAAGAGAGAAGTTTGAATCATCGACAGTCAACTTATCCTGCCGTCACTTACTATAATTATCTACTAAAGTGCTACATAAGTGGAAAATGGCGAAGAGTCGAGCCTTCGAAAAGCAGAAGGAATTGCATTGACTCAAATATGCAATGAAATTAAAGTTAGGATTCTGAAGTAATAAATTTTCAGCTGGCCAAATATCATTCGGTTCACCAGGCTCGATCTTCAAATGACGATGCTCCGGCCGATCCGACGCCATCACGTTGAAAAGCGACCTCGATCTGCCTACGTGCGATTTGCAGTTTCAATGCTCTGTTTTCTCCGAGGACTGATGCATGTCTCATTCGGGAGGGGACAAAATCCATTCGTTTATTTGGCTGGCTTCCTCGCCTAATATACCTTTTCGTTATTATAAGAAAAAAATACTTTGTCACCTTGTGAAATATTAAACTTTGGCGGCTATAGTAATAAATGAAAATGTTTAGTGGTCTGATGATGAAGGAATACTAATATTTTTTTGTATGAAATGTGCTTCTCAACATATAGCATTTAATGGACTCATTCCTCATAAGGAAGTTGCCTTCCACCCTGGATCATGGCACAAGATAAGAAGGGGATGTTTTAAAAGTTGACAGGGAAAGAGCTATTAGCATCGAACCATTATGAAATGACTAAAGGGTGGGGAGGTGAGCGGGTTCAATACCAGTAATGACGGTCTTTTTTGTAAAATCATGACCGTTGTGAGCGGTCATTGAATGAACGGCTGTGCAATAAAGATGTCCCATCTGCAATCACTGTTGTTTTACATTCGCACTGTTGACGGTTGTTTCCGTTTTCAGATTTCATTATCTCCACTTTTGTTTTCAATATTTTGTGATTAGTGTGGATGTAGTCCAAATAAAGCAAACTATAACATTGTAGTTGTAGTCATTAAAATACCCGTAGCCAGATTTATGATAAGGGATGGAAAGCAGACTAGAAAAGAAATGTTAGAAAGCAAAGTCAGGAGAAAGTATGAAATAACAGAGGCATAGGCTGTGCAGATCAATTTTCCTTTGATGAAAAGTACTTGTCGAGCAAATCGAACACAAATACAGAAATATATAAAGAAGTTGCTAGATAAAGCCCAACCTCACAAAACTGCGAATGTAACTGAACACCTCTAAAAGAGTGCTAAATAAATGTAGAAGAAGCATGCGACTAACGAAGGCCCCATCCCGAAAGGTAATTGGAAATTCGATGCTAATATACTCAAAGAATGAAAACGAAAAGCCCGGCCCTCATCATGGACAAACATTCAATGCTTCGGCAATATTTTCACACTCTCTGGAAGTCACTTCTACCAACTTCAATCATATTCGAGCAATTTGACTCCTCCGTAGAATGGAGCGAGAGAGCGAAAATGTCAACTAATAGGTTCTCATCTAGGAATTGAACGTTTCTATCCATAAAGATGAATGTCAGAAGGATGAATCGAAAGATCGTTCAAAAATTTATCGCTTTTGATTTCACATTTCTCCACAGTGGGCGATGATTTGTGTGTGTAGGCGATGAAAAGATTTCAGTGAGCTCAATACATCAGTGCTGTAAGGCATGGGGGATGCAGTTTACAATAAAAGAATTGTATCCCTCGTGCTTTACAGCACTCATATATTGAACATTACCGAAATCTGTTCATCGCTTACACACTTTACAACATAAATTCTAATTTTAGATCGAATGTTTGCATGAGCACAAATTGACAAGTTATTTTATATGAAAACATTGCGAACAAGGGATTTAAAACCAAATCAAGAGCTTTTCCCCACGAATGGGAAGAGGTTAATAAGGGTGGCGCTTGAAAGAAAATCTTCTATCAAATGGATTGATGTGACAAGGTTGTTTGCCACCAGAAAAGTAAAATTTGGTCACCGATTACCAATGTTGCATGATTCACTATTTACACCTTGGAAATGAGGTCAAGGAATTGTCCAAAATCACGTATGCAAATGTGAGATGCTCGATGAACACAGATCAGCCGAAACTTTTTGTCTCAATAATTCGAGTTATAGTTATTCGCAACGAAAACACTGGGTGTCACAGTAATTTAAGCAAAACATATACCACTTACGAGCAACCTTACCGGCCTCCTTCATCCTTCATATTGGATTTATGGTCACATGAAATGTCAGATAGCGTCCGTTGATTGTGATGAATGAATAAGGCGTTGAAGGGGAAAGTCATAATTCCGATCCGATTTAGCACTCATATCTGCTTTGTTTCGCTTAGTAAAATCTTCAGACCCAGAAATTTATTAATTTTACTGCATGCTCTGAAGTAAATACAGGAAAAGAACCTTATTATGCTGCTCCCTGTAAACTTTGAGTCTGTCAGTTAATACTTATTGGGAGAGTTCACCTTGGTCAGGCAAAGATAGTGGTATACTTTTATCGAACGCTTTTTTTTCGAAGGCGAACATGCATTTATCTTGTCATGCGTCTACCCCAAGATCTTGACAGCCGATTGAATGATTCGACAGATTTATAAAATTCCTTCTCTCAGGTGAATTCCATCTGCCTTTTTCTGCACCCAGTTTTGCCTTCGAAGAATGTAGCTATCAAGAACACGATGCTTATAAATGATATAGTCAGTTCTGGGATCGAACTTTCTTTTCTCATAGAGTTCGTTAAGAAAACGCTTTGGATGAGACCGACAAATGAAAACATTCTTGGAGCGTGGAGAATCTCGCAACTCTGCCATCCGCACAACGTCATGAACTTTACCGAAAATCACCTTTATTGGATGGTGTTTTTTCTCGTTGCGTAGGTCTATAAAGAATGTTTCCTTAAGAATGGCATCGACATCTAGCTCTTGAAGGGTTTTATAACTCTAGTATGTTGTCAGCGACTTAGCCCCGAATAGTGTGAGTGGTAAACTTGTCGACTTCGGAGGTCATGACCGATCGCTGCCACATTTTCTACTCCTTAGCCGTTAATAAGACATCATCTAGAAGGGTTGAGGACTGGCGAGCAACAACTTTTATCAACACCTCTTTGTGCTATTCGGGGGTTCTGTTGAAGCATTCTTTTCTGCACTGCAATCAGTATTTTAGAGAAGTTCTCATACATACTGATTGCTCATCTATAAACTGAATTGACTGAACTCATCTTGCTTTATGATACATTTAACGTTAACGAAGTTGTGTTACGATGAGGAAATTGTCGTGATGAAATGCTTTTCATATATCTTCTTTTTTATCGTTTATTATAGAAAACTTGTTTATTGAGAAAAGTTTAGGTGAGACTATTGGAACTGCGCAAAGTCTAAGTAAGATTGTTACTGTTATTATAGCTACAAATTTGAGTAAGTCTAAAGTTTTCCTTAACTTCCCCGTTAAATGCTTTAGTGGTTGTGCTTAAATGCGATCCACTTTATTTGCATATTTTGCTTGAGCGGTTTTTAGGAGCGATGGATTTGCATTTGTCAACCAAAGGAATTTATAAGCCAAAATCATATAAAAGCACAGTTTTCTGATAGGTAATTTGTGTTCTTTCAAGTTCGCTTAGCGTGTAGTGTTTTCTGCTACTTAGTACATACTCGCTTTGATCGGTGCTAAACTGTTGATATTGATTATTTCTGATCTTTGATTTTAGATCAACTTTTGGAAGAAAGTTTATTAAGCTCGTCGCGTTGCTGTGCTTCATATTTCTTTGACGTGTCAGTATTCGAGGAGTTGGCTAATGTCTCAGGTATGCTGAAGTTTACGGCTAGTTATTATTTGTTTGCTGGTTTTATTTGGTCACTTAATTAGGCACAAGTTTATGCAGCTGGCAATTGAATAGTGTAAAGTTTTGTTCAGTTATGATTCGTTGCTTCTCATGGTTGAATTCAACTTTGTCTTTTAAAACACTCTCAATTATTTATAGAATTTTACATCACAAATTACAAATCATTTTTCGTTCTTTAATCGTTCCTAAGCATATTCCACTCTGTGAAGCATGAACAGTGTTGCAGTTTATCTTCATTAGGAGATGTCTAAAAATATGAAAGGAGGCGTCGTTTGTTTGATTTAACTCTTTGTGACCCTAAGATGAGCTATTCTTTGTGGGTGCAATCTCCTGAGGAAGTATTATTTTCTAATTGCATCAAAAAATTGTTTTTGACTTTCTTTTCAAACCTTTAGAGCAAATTATGGAGTGAAATTGACGAAATTTTCAAACCAACTGTGACGGTCCCATATTATTCGGCTAACATAATTCCAAAAGAAAATCAAATTTTTTGAATTGATGCGGCTCTTATTTTTAGTTGTCGTTTTTTAATAACATCTCCTCTTATGTAGGTAATATTAGCATCTTATAAAACAATTTTCGATCACTTCTGCCAGGTTTCATTTGGAAACACGCTAAGCTAATTGCTAATTTTATGAGAATTGTCGGCCAGTTAAACTTTACTGCTCTACCCTCACCTTCCTAATCGTGTTTACTCAAATTTAGATGGGCAAAACTCTTTGAACAATAATGCAGTTTGATTGAAGGAGGAAGAGAAAGTTGTTGGCGAACAGTCAGAGCAAACAGATGTGGAGGGAGACGATGATATCCCTCAACTCTCGGCACACACACTTGCGGCGCTTTCAGAATTTTTCGCTGAACGGGAATGTCAACAGAAGGAAAACATCGAAGAGAATTGGCAGGTTTCGTGATATTCACTCATCGTTTTCCATTCTTTTGTCAATAAAGAGAAAAAATACGATGTTGACAAATGTCTCAAGCATTCCAACCGATGTGAACGTTGACGAAGTAGACAAAATTCTAAAGCATCTAAACATGTTTGTATTTTTTTAAATATATAATGATTTAAACTATGGTCACAAAGTAGTATTCTCTAGTTGCTTATTCCTCCCTGTTATTACGTTCCCATTTGCAGGAAGATTTCAATATAATTATCTAGGCTTTCAAACGTAGAATCCCTCATTCTTCAAAATGTTGACCAGTCACCGAAAATTGCACTCTTCCTTGTCTCCAGATATATTTCTCCTCGAGCTGAATATCGTTCTAGCGACATCTGATTCAATGCGGAGAAAGGCGATCGGCTTTATCTGATTGCACCTGTTCACAGTTCTCTTGAAGTTTAAATTCCCCATATTTAGTTGTATTTAATAACCAATTTGACTATAATTCAACTTCAGATAGGGATTTCAACTCATTTCCGATCTTATAAATGAAGTGAAATTGTCGCTATGTCGAATATTCTATGCGTGGACTCCTAAGTACACGCATCAATTCCGTCTAATAAACACGAAATTTTCGCATTTAAAAGTGATCGTAAACCAGTTAAGGCTTGTCGATCATATAGAGGGCAACTTGAGAATGGGGTGATTGTGAGAAAATTCAGTGAGAATGTTCGCAATAGCTTGTTGAAGATGCTCTTGTGTGATAAGGAGAGGGAATGACGTATTGTTGGTGTGCATCTACTCAGGTACCGGTTTGCCGTCCCCGGAAGGCTTTTAACCCTCCCTCTTTCCCTTTCTAAATTGGCACTCTACCATTCTTTACATGCAGATTGTCAAACTTGGCAGGGAAGAAGAAGTGCATTATCATTTCTTCATATAGTTGAATTGAATTCCTCAGCTTATTCATTTGTTTCATCATTGTTATGATGTTGTGGCTTTAGTTTTATTTTAAATTTTGCAGTTGAGTCAATTTTGGTACTCAAAAGAGACGGCTGAAAAACTCACTGCGGAATGCCTATTAGCAGTCAACAATGGAGCACGTATCGCTTGTATTTCATGCCCAACGCTTATCGAATATTTCCTACGTGATCAGGTTTTAAATGCTTTCTTATACTCGTCAATTGACTTGATTATGATTACATAACTTAAATCCGTAAGCATTAGACGAGTTATTTAAATAGGAATGCGACAATGATGATTTCATGCGATCTTCGATAATGCCAGTATGTTTACATAGCTGACAAAGCTAGGAGGAGAGGCGCGAGAGGAGAGGAGATAGTAGAGACGATAGGGATGGGAGGCTGAAACATTTTTTCATAGCAGTGATCTCATCGTAACAAATTTTTTCATTACATATCGGCTATCGCTGATGCTTTGTTTGATAGGACGGCAGCCGAGCGCAATTCTTGCAAACCAAACTAGATCCATCATTCGAATCGTTTTTAATATAGAAACCTCGAGGTATCATAATAAGAAGTTCATAGATAAGAATAAACATGGTTTGTGATTGTCAGTTAATAAAGATACTTCCAGTGCCATTGTTCATTTCTTAAACAATGATTTATACAGGAGCCACTATTTATCGATCTTGAAACGATTGAGTGAATTGTCTGAATGTTTTTGGATGTCTTGCTTTGAGATCAAAAATTTAAATATGGTTTAAGATTTGCTAAAGGTTACTCAATGTCGTCTCGATATATTCTTTCCAGTTCAGCTATAGCTTACAACTATACCTATATTAATAAGTTTACTCTGCAAAATGTTTCTGTATACTGTTGAATCAGATACACTCTCTAAGCTCTCTAAAGAGTGTATCTCGCTTAGAATGGCTACATAGAGTAATGTAGAGGAACAGAGCTGATTTGGTCCGGAAAAGTTATAGGTATCAAACATTTTGGGCAGTGTACGAAACACTTCGTCGTTATTACAATTCGTCCAGAATTGGCACTCTAAAATATGCGATACCAAGCCAACCCAATATAATTTTTGACTTATTGAATGCTTTGATATGCTGTGATTAAGCTATAATATGCTTTTAAGGCAATCACTTCGGGACGAGTTTCGGTAACGCTATTTGAATACGATGAGCGGTTTGCGATGAAATATCCGCAACAGTTTGTCAGCTACGATTATCGACAGCCATTGCAGATAGCATCCCAGCACCGGGGTGTCTATGAGCTGGTGATCGTGGATCCCCCTTTCTTATCGGATGAATGCATCGTTAAGGTGGCACAGAGTGTACGTCTTCTAGCGAAGAATGCTGCGAACACTAAAGTCATCATATGCACGGGTGCAGTTATGCAGAATTTGGTAAGCCTTTTTGTATAGGGTGTTAAGCCTTGCACCTTCCAATGTGTCAAATTACTGAAATTCGGCGTTGTTCATCCTTAACGTTTGATGGTTTTTGCGATCTGGGCAGATGTAGGGGAGATTTTTTTCGCTATCCATCATTATTTGCATAAAGCTAGCCATGGACGGACTCGCAGATTAGGTTCTAAGAAAAGTACTAGTCTCGTGCATGAAAGAATAGCTTTATAGATAAGAACTACGCCATTAATAGTTTGTCTGTTCGTTATCCAGAGTATTTAAATAAGGAATGTCTTCAGTGAGTTCAGAAGTGGTCTTGGTTGGCAGTTCTGTTTTGATTACCTTTCTTGCAGGTAGAGAGGTTGTTTTTCGCCCATCGTTGCACGTTCAAGCCAACACATGAGAAGAATCTCGCAAATGAGTTCGCATGCTTTGCAAATTATAACACTCAAATATTATGATGCCATATCTAATCGAATACCGTCTGTTGTATATTCGAGTAAAACTTTACTGACCTCAAGCTTGACTTTATGCTCTCGGCAGTTTGGTGGCTCGTGGAAATGCACCATCGTGAAATATTGCTTTCCAAGTTTTAATTGTTCTCTTGTGGGGATTTCCATTGTAAAAGTCGTTTTAAGGATGCTGTTGTCCTTAGTGCTGCAACACTGAGATTACTGGTTTGTGATTGGGGGGTTTCTTGCCATTTTCATTGTTGAACATGCTGTTCGCAAATACGCATTGAAATTTGAAAGAGTCGTTACAATGGGATTTTTTGAGTAAATGCGCAACTTTTTGTGTGCTAACGGTCCGACTCACAGATATTCGTCGATCAATTCATTAGGAATGATCGGGGGCTGTGGATGCACCACAACGTGACCGACAGACTCAGATAGTCCATGCTGGATCGGAGTAGGAAGCATTGCACTGGATCGGAGCGATAAACTTTGGAACAGAGTCCGCACGAAATATGATAGCGCGGTCCCCACATCATTTAGCTCTTATGATTACGTGATCGGTTTAAATCGCTTGATCATCCACAAGTAGAACACCTTAACACACTTTGTCAAAGGATGTAATAAGCACGGTCTTGCTATCTATGTAGCGCGATCCTAATTCCTGTATCCCACGTTTTGTGCTTGAGCTTAATTTTCATTGAGTAATGGATTGCAGTTTCCTGATGGATGAGATTTGAATGGATAGCGGGTAGAAGGCAATCGCCGAAGTGATGTGGTTGAATTGTGCGATACATGGTGCAGTGATTTCATGTGCACGGCAGTTTTATTCATGCAGTGCGTCAAGTCATTTGACCACTTATTTATCGAGGTAAAGTTTTATGCTTCGCGTTGGTTTTATGTATGGCTTTCGTGGAAATAGGAATTATAAATAGTCGATGAATAGTATCTTTGATGGGTTATTCCTCACCGTTTGAGATAGTTTAAAAAGAGAAGGGGACTAATTAGAGAAAGATAAAATAAGGGTTTAGTAATAGAGGTAAGGTTTCGAAACAAGGAAGTTGTGGAACGAGAAGGGCATATGGGTTGTAGGCAGCCTCCAAGGCTTACATATGAGATTTCGATCGTTTACATAAATTACATTTTGTTTACACGGAGCCACTAACGCTAAGGAACCATTTGCATAAACTGCTACATAGGCAAGTTGGGGAGCAATCGGCTCAAGTTCATTGGTACATTGCATTAGCCTGAGGTTTCCAGTGCTTTGACTTGGACCTTCACTCGGCTTGAAATTTCAAGCTTACCGCTTAACCGAGAAAATTTGTATTCATTTCGGTCATCTGAGCGCTAAAATTTCCGACTAGCCTTAGTTACTTCACCTCAAAGTTTTTGGTTCCCTCACTCATCTTTATGCAAGAATAGTGGGAATATTGGGCGCATTTGAAGATGGGCGCTTCGTGCCGATCGCCTTTCATCAGAGAATTCATGAAAATCGAAGATTTTAAAATCATTAGTTCACCTTTTGAATTTTTCCGGCTCTCTTCGCTGATTTAAAAAAAAAAAGAATCAAAAAAGATTCATAAGTCCTACTTTGCAGGAATTATAAATTCCGAGTGACGCATAACTCTAAATGAATAAAATCCATAGACTGTTTGTAGTAATAATTTAGACGATTATAATATTTGTCCTCTGAAAGTGAGGATTAAATTGTTTTATTCGAAAAGTTTGATTGCTTTCTTCATCTACAAAACTGTATTGCAATGAAGGGAATGTCAGTCGTCGGTCAATGCGAATAGGAAATCTTTTTTCGATTAAACAGAGGTAATATTCATTTTTGATGGAATTTATCAACTCAACTTTTAGCTGAAGAGTTAAAATTAAACTAATCTTGAGATATGATGGGCAGATTTAATGAGAAGACCATTTAAGATTCGTGCCGTCCCATTTATTCCCTCCATTTATTCAAGCGAGTCTTGCTTGTTGAAGTAACTCACTACATCATTAATGCGTCATAATGCCTATAGGTGGCTTTCTTTTTTATTCTTGAGAACGTCCGACCGGTTACAATAATGCACTGCTAAATATCAAGAAAATCCAAGACTTGTGATTATTGATTGCCCATACATTATGATGTCTTCTGGGAAGACGATTTTGCCGTCAGATTTTGGATTGTATATATGTATTGCACTCAAAAAGTAATATATATAGTTTTTATTTGTATAGTTCAAAAAGTATAGTTTTGTATAATATAAAGTAATATATTTGTATAGTTTTTATTGCTTTGCTGTTTTTCAGTTAACTTTTTTTTTTAATCGCTGAACGATTTCAGTTAGTTGACATGTGATTTATGGCTGCTAAGAGATATAGTTCTGGATGAAATTGTTTTGATTGAATGATGCAGTGGATGGGACAATATCTTCAAATTTTCATCTCATAAACGGATTAATTCTATCTTCGATCTTTGCAAATTAAGTTTCAATCAAATTAATGCAGTGGTTTAATAAATTAGGCAGCATTATATTTTCTACAATTAGAGAATAATTCAGAGTCAAAGTTATTTTGCGAAATGTTATCATTTTTCAGGCGTTTATGTATGTTAACTGATTTCAAATGTGTGCACAAATGTAGCTTGCTCTATTCACTTGAAGCAGTTGCACCTATCGAACCACAACGATATCGTGCACCCCGAAAGAACGTGCGTAAAAGACGTCCACTCACTGCCGCCTATGACTTTCAGGTGGGTGTTTTATTATTTTTTAACGCTTAAGGATGTTGTTATTTAAAGAGCATTCTAGCAATCATGTGCGATCATTCGCCTTTCTCCTTTTTCATCTTCTTTTAAAATGGCATCGAAGTGCCTAGCACCTCGAGCCAGTTTATGCAAGCGACGCCTCTCAGAACACCTCTATGCGCAATTCTTCTGAGCCCTATATTTGAGAAATTAAAACTTAAAATTTTTTGCATGAAATAAACAACTCTCTAGAACAGTTGTCGTGGATTCGTACCGCATTTTCTTCAATTTCAAACCATTCATTGTAATATCCGCAGAAAGTTTTATGAAGGAAGTATAGTTTGCAGCCAATAATTGGACCATATATAGTGGCAATTCCTTTGGCCGAATCGTTCGATCTTTCAGCTGTGGCGAAGGACAGTCGTTTGATACAGGTTTATCAACCAGCATGTGTTGATGAAGGTTTTTTTTTCTGTTCATACAGTCGAACTTCATCGCCATCCATCTCTGCTCTTTCACCTTTGTTGCAGAAAATGATTGAAACATCCAAATGATCTTTGAGCAGTAGAAGCGTGTCTAATAGATTTTACGACTGTTTCGATTATTTTCACTAATTTTTTATGTGATTTACTTTAGTAAAAATTGAGAATTTTTTATATGAATATGAAGACAGTATTGGTTATCATAGTTAATACCGAATAATCATTTCTAAAAAAATGTTATGAAACAATCCTCAGGCAACTTTCGATCATTACGCTTTTTAAGGATATTTTTTAATGCTTAATGGAACTATTTTTAGATCGCATTATAATTCATTGCTTTTTAGTTATTTTCAGATTGTTAAAACTTTAGATGGAAATTCTCTCTTCGCATCTTTTCTCCCTTCCCATCCCCATTCCCTTCTATCACATTCCCCTCTATAAAATTTCTCTCATATTATCACCTGTACGATGTATGAATTTTGAAGGAATTTACTTGGACGGGGAGTGAGAATTAAATAAAACTTGAGATTTTTTGTGGAAAATTTTTATTTACAGAATCGGATGAGGGGCTGCATTTTGTTCCGAAGGAGCAGTACATTATCGATCGGGAGTCGGTGCGGGAGTTCTTTGTGTTCGCAGATGGCGTTGTTGTGTTTTGGGGTATGGAGAATGCCGAGGTAACTTGTTGTCCTTAAGTGTTATTTCCTCTGCAACTCCGCTTCCACTTATTTGTAAGAAGAAGCTAACATTGCTTATCAATTGAAGAGGCATTTCAACATGGCTAATGTTCGAACCTTATGAAGAGAGGTGAGAGGGAAGGAGCTGTTTGTAAAAGTTTGCCCTCAAATATATCCTCTTGAAGTTCCTCATCATGCGTTTAATTTTGTAGAAAAGACCTGAATTACGTAAAGACTATCTGCTTCTTGACCTTAAAGCGTTTAATTATCAAATTTGCATGATTGCATGCGGTGTTAATTTGCATAATTATACTTTTGAAAGCGATGTTTAGTCATCCATTGTTTCGTTAATTTAAAAAATGTTTCTTAACGTTGGTGTGAGCCACGTCCCAAGTATAGTTCCTTCTTGAATCATAACACCCACTTTTGATTTTGTTCTCTTTAGCGGAATAAAGATCATTAGTGCATAGCATAAAGGCGGAAAAGATATCTGTGGGCAAAGTTTATTATTCAATCAGTTGACCTTCGGCCAAACTTGGTGGTAGATCATTAGACAATGCCCGAAAATCCCACATTCTTGACCCTTATCCAAGGAATTTTAATTTGCGCGACCTACATCGTTAAATGTGCTTCTAGATGGTGAAAAACTCCCCGTTCATTTTTAAAGGTCGAATACTTTACATATGGGGTCGAGTAACCTATTTTAAAGGTATTAAGTTAAAATCGTTCGATCATTAAATAGTGTTCAGTCGCTAGAAACAGGCGATCGGGTGATCTGATAAGAAAGGTTGCTATCGTCGTATGTTGTAAATAAGTAATTCAATTCATTGCCAAATTTAATTGCTTTTATTCTATTAATGCAATTGTCTTTAATGTTTCTTTAAGTGTTTTAGCGAGCCCAAGTGCTGCGTTATTTGGAGAGGCACATCGAATCGGAATACGATTCGAGGATGGTTCAAGAGGAAATTGATACGATGCCATTCGCTTTAAAAGATGAGTACGTTAATATTTATGATTTCTTGCTTTATTGAAAAACTTTATTTTGATTTGAAATAGAAATGAATATCAGAAATAATGTTCGAATGTTTAAGTCCACTTCTATTCAAACATTAGAATTCATGTTGCATATAGTGAGTAAAAATTGCATTTTTCGTCGTGTCTTTCTTTTTTTTTTGCATGATTTGAAGGCGGGGCTCATGTATATCCATGCTTATAACTCATGATTCAAAAATCTATCCTCTTGAAATTTGGTGTATATAGTTTATAGCTAAGAAAGATTGCTGTCCTAGATTAAGTATTGATACATGTAGATAAATTGATCCCCACTCCTCGCATATTTAAAACTCGACGAGATGTTTTATCACTGATAATTTTCTTTGCGACGTTTCGAAAGGCGATTCTCAACTGATTGATTTCGTTCGATATTCCGCTTTTTAGCAGATTGTATTAATATTATTTGTAAGCGTATAATTTTAGAGAATTCTATTTATTTCGCTATTGGAATAATGTTAGCTCTATTTGAGAGCAATATTTCGCACATTTGAAAAGATATAAATCATGGATAATTTAATGTGTTGTCACAGTTGGAGCAGCTATCTCTTTGGCTAAAGGGATTCAGATTTTAATATTTTTTATTCTTTCAAAGGGCGGCAGCTGCTCCAAAAATCCTGATGGTTATTCCCATATAAAAGGGTGCAAATTGAGATGAAATAATTCTTTCAGAGGAAGCACTCAAATAAGCAGTGATCAATTATTGCTGAATGTTGGCAAATATGAACGGGGACACAACTCGAATTTCTCAATTCTCGAACGTTATTCATTCTCACATGGCATGGCAGCATCAGGTCAATTTTCCTCTTGTTGCATTCCGATCAGAGGATTGTGTTTGTGCTATTGGTCCTGTTGAAATGAGTTTATGAAGTCTAACATATATCAAAAAAGGTTTTAGCAGAGTTTATATCGTTGTGAAATTGTATTTGCAAATGCACAATGGGTTGCATTGAAAAAAAAGTAGACTTCGAGCTTTGTTTTATTTGATGCGCATATCTATGCTGGAAGAAAATTGGTGTTTATAGAGGAAGGGGGGTGGGTGAATTGAGGTGTAAATTGTTGGATCCATAAATTTTGGGTCAAGATAAACACTGATTTTAGGACAGCGATGAAAATGTGGAAAACCTAGTGGAATGAACTATTCAGATTTGTGTTTTATAGTGAAAATAGCAATATGGGAATCGCAGCTAAGCGAACAAGCCGAACCGTTGGCTGGAACAACAAAAGCTTTAAGTCAAGGAGTGATACCGTGGCGTAGAAAGGAGGCACTCAAGAAAACTGGACAGTTCTCTGCACTCAGGTGCACAACCACTTGAATTTTTCTTGAGTTTGTTAAAACTTCCGATTTTTAACTAATTGCCCGAACTAAGAGAACGGGGTTTTGAAATGATTGTTTTTCGACAATCTGAGGCAGCGAATTCAGTAACAATGCCTCACCTTCTGTCGGCTTGATGGAAGCTGTTTTGTTAATGGAGATGGGACTGTAGTTATTTCAATCACGTAGAGGCGATCCATCGTCCTTCCAAGTTCGATAGCGATAAAGAGGAGGAGGTGAACTCGCAAACAAGTGGGCAAAGTTGAAGGAAACGCAGACTGATAGAAATTTCTAGAACGAAAATTGAAAGTAACTAACTTTTTCATATCTCAATTTATATATAGGCTTTGTACTTTGTTGATTCCCCTTCCCTGCTGTCCATCAAGTTCGATTGCATTTTGTCCATTAACTTTCGGCTACTAATCAGCAAAAGTTAATGTGGTCCGCAGTTAATTTTGGTAGTGGAACTACAGACGGTCGGGAAGTGACCAATAGATAGTAGTCTAAGGTGGTGATGACAAGATCGCTCAGTATCAATGGCAACTGACTAAATCCACCGAAATCTATATAACTGGTGAATAGCAGTTGATGGGCTCAGTTATAAATTATAAATGTCATCATGTACTCCCTCTCGTCCTGTCTGTTTGCCTCCTTTCATCCTCTCCCCCTCCCCACAGCGCTAGTGAAGAGAGCGAAGATTATCGCTAAAAGAATTATTAAAGTTAGTCAAGCATTGTAGTGGGTGCAAGGGAAATATTAAGAAGTAAATGGAGGTTGGTCGATCATATAGATTTTGTCTAGAAAGGACGTCGCCCAATAAACGTCATTAGTAATGGTTTTGCATATAAACGTTATATCTTCTTGAGTGTTTATTTATGTTTTATTTATGTCTGATTGAAAGTAACTCGTTCCTATATTATTGCATATATTTTTTTTATTGATTTAGCTGAGATGTTTCAAGAATAATATGGAAAATTCTTTGAAGAATATATTTAGTGAAAAACCGCATTGTTAGTTAATGTCTTGGCAGTTATTTGCATTGATGAAGACTCATTGCAGTCAGCGGATTTATTTTTTAGGCATTCAATAAACTTGAATTGCAATTTGTTGAATACGGATTTCTATTGGGAGCATGAGGAATTGGAACATTTCTACGAGATGGCACTTCGTCATTTCACTGTACCACGAAGACTTAAGTTTGTTGCTCTTTTTTTTGATTTATTGAGTGTTTTTCATTGTCATCCTTTGTTATTTTAGCCTTTTTTCTGAGGACTGCGAAGTGTTCCTAGAATGTTTCAATTTCCATCTTTTATTAGCAGAGAAAACAAATATGAATTTAAAATAGGCTTCTCCTAAGTTGGGACAAAATCCGAAGCATGTGATGCTCAAACAGTGTACCCATTCAGAATTAAATGTCATATAGGGGGAAGGTATAGGTCGATAGTCTCACATTTTGACTGACTTTGTCAATATTTTCAGGCTGTTGAATAGTCGACTGGATTATTGCGAGGATTTGGTGAAATTGATTGATGGAATGCTAAGTCATCGACATGTACGTGCGTATTGTTGGGTTTTCTTTTTATATTGGCAGTAATCAATTGTAATAGGATTGATTCGCTTTATTGCTGCAATACATATATTTATGGCGAGATGATATCATGTTAATTGTGCTCAATAGAGCACATCAAATATGATGACAACGATATATGAAAATATCAGCTATAAAGGATTAGCTCGAAGATATTGAAATTGATTTGGTGACATCTTTCTGTGATAAAAAGATTCATCACAAAATCATTGCGAAACTATTGGTAATTATATAAAGGATCGATTAGTGAAAGTAATATATAACTTAGCATACCAAACTATCACTCTTATTTTATCGCATAATTTCGGTTTTTATGTGTTTCTTTTAGGTAGCATTGTTATAGAATTCTTTAAGATATTAGTTCAAAGGTGAGGAGGGGAAAGTGAGGGGGAGGGGGGAGTATGGAGTTTGCGTGATGTGATTTATTTGCAGATGGGGGTTGGTAAAATTGACGAAAAATTATGCACATTTTGTGTTCGACTTAAAAGTTTATTTGAAATTTTTACTTTAGGAAGAAAAAGTTCACTGAGATATGAAATGCATTGCAAATTAATGCATCAAGCAAAACATTTGGAATGGAATAATGATCCTTTATTAAAGTTTTGATGTCGATTGTGTGAGGCGCTTTGCTATCTCTTCACTCATTTCATTTTTCGTTCAATGAAGTAGCCACAATGCAAGTTGAACCTTGAGGAGATAAGCATCCATGATAACAGCTTATGAGGTTTTTCTCTTTCTCGAATAATTGATGTTTGATATTAATTGCGCATTTTTATTGCAGTTATAATGAACGAGTATTGTGGCCAATGAGCTGTCCTATCCACAAGTGGGAATTTTCTCTTCTTTTTTTCTTGTTGAATGTTTATCGACTGATAGCATTCATTATCGCAGAAAATTTGCTTAAGGAAATTATTAATTTCAGGCATCAACACTTGAGTGGATGATTATAATTTTAATCGTAATCGAGGTGATTTTTGAAATATTGACTTTTACGGATTCAGCTCCGATGAAGGTTGTTATTTGTGATGAACAACCAGCTGCAACCGATGATTAGTCGATATTTTCATATACAATTATTTTTCTGTTTGCTTGAAACATTTTCCTATTCCTCTTTGAAATTTCCCTACTTCAAAATCCGACTGTGCATTCATAGAGATTAGATATTACTACATTGGACGTTTATCAACAAAAAGAAAGAAAAAGCTCAATTAGATGAATTGGGGCTAATGTTTTAGCTGAAATAACTAAGAAGCTGAAATAATAAAAAATTATGTTCCCACTGAGAAATCTGAAGACGATGTATCCCAAATCATATATCCGCTGAATAGTGTCTCAAAGGCGTTCAGAACAGATACATACAAAGTGCAGACAAATAGGGGCACATAACGGGCGATGTTGCGGTTTTGCATTGCTCACTAAAGTCTTTAATAGTTGAATGTAATTGAGAGCAGATAACTTTGTTACCTGTTTCCATTCAATGATTGCTGCTCACGTTTCGTTTATTTTATAAATTTCGTAATATTTGAGTATATTTTTTTTTCATTTGCTGTACTTTTTCAAATTTGCAATATGTTCCCTTGGCTTCTCTTTTATTCTTTAACTTAATCTTTTAGAATTCGTCAATTCCAATAAATCTGTTTGAAGTTACAATTGATAGAGGTGTATTTTATAGAGATGTGAAAATATTGACTTAATTTCGCCGTCATAATTTCTTCACTTTTTCAGTTTTTATCGTTATATTTACTCACGTTGCAATTATTGTCAAGTTTGGTGATGGTAATGCTTCTGTTTTTGATTTTATTTAACTGTAACAAATGATAATCAAAGCGAGTAGTTGTTCATTATCGTGGGCCATTATTTGGTTTGTTTGCCACAAACGATGAGTTATCACCCAATTCGAAATGGGAATCCCTCAGTTTGCAGTACTATCTTTAAAGATGCAATGATGAGGTCTGTTGATTGAAACTCTTTAGATTTGAAGGATACGCTTCATTTTCATTTAAAACTTTATCGGAAGCGACAATTATTTAAACGATTCAATGAAATCTCATAGTTTCTTGCTTAAGCGATTCACTTAATCGGCTCCTAAAATGCAATTACTTTATCGCATCATTGACTCTGTTTACAATCTGGGAGTGAGCTTGTCTATAGGTTGTCTATTTTTTTCATGAATTTTCAATTGCACACTTGTAGTGCACATGCTTGATACAATGCCCTCTAGGTATGAGATTTGATACATTTGCAGTATTAATCTTATTGAATGTTTGATTTGAAAATTCTATATATATTGCACTCTGAGATTCATGTTCTGTGTTTGAAGCTAGGGTGATCCCCTCAGGATTTACCATCGAAACTCATTTTGTCCAAGAAGGAGAGTGATCTTCCACGAAGAATCCGATGACTCCTCAGAAAGTAACGAGCTGACCTAGTAAACCAATTCCCACTCCCCTCCTCTTCCTTCCCATCACAGGAGGCACTTGCGGATATTATTGGGAGGGGGCTTGTTGTTGTGCAAAATTGAGCGCAGAAAAGTTCTAAAAGAAGATTCGATATGAAATTGTTGCAAGAGTTTAACTACTGATTGCTTAAAATTATGTGGAATCAGGCATTGCATTAGTAATCGGGTATTGTTTTTCTAAAGCAGTAAAGCAGTTGTTTACTGCCTTTTGCGTTCTGTAACTTCGAATTAGTGAGTGCTGTCTGTTTCTTTTATACGCAGAAGTATAGAAATGTTCGCATTATTGAAGTAGCTGAAATGTGAACGCTGCTGATCGGTAATTTGAGCATTACTAGATCGATCTACATCTGCGTTTGCAGTTTTGCAGTAAAAGTTTTGCGTTGTGGAAATGTTGTTTATTTCCTGGCAGCTAGAACCAATAGAAAAATTCCTTGCCATCGTAAGTGAGCTTTATTTTAGCGTAACTGCGCGTAAAGTTATGTGAAATGGGTGTAAGGGTGTTGCGGGAGTGTTGCTCAAATATGCATCTATTGATTGCTCATGCAAATTGTATCGAATTTCTTCGCATTTACGCTTGTTTTGAAAATCACTTCTATGGGACAGGTGTTTTCGGAGCGTTCGGCGTTGACCGCGATCTAGTTGTGGAGGTTTCGAGTTCGGTTTGGCTGAGGACCTGGAGAGATGTTGATGCCTCGACAACCGGAGGATGCTCCCTGCTTTTTTTGTTTGTCGTGAGTGACTGTAGTTTAGTCTTGTTGTTACAGAATTCGTGTCAAGAAATCTTGACAAGCTTTTCACATATATGCTTATTTAGGAACTCGACGGAGTTTTCATCGCTTTTTGCCGACTGAAATTTCACATTTTATAGCTTCAATTAATTTCTGTACTGGAGTTTCTATGTGCTTCTGAATTAGGTGTTATTTCATTTATATGTATATTTTATTTTCGAAATATTTTTCGACCGGTTGGTCGACGTGCTTTTATTTGTGCTTGTTTATAATCGATACATCAACAGAAGTAGATCGATAAGAATTTTATGGCGCATGTTTTTGTGTGTTTGAATAAGGCAGTTAACTTCTGTCGTACTCTTTTATCTATTCAAGCTCATTTTTATGCTTATGCTTATAAACATGCACGGATCGTTATGCAGATTTTAGGTTTTTCTATTTTAAAGATATAAATTGCAGCTGTCATTGAAGTTATTGCAGAATTTCTTCGTGCGAACTTTAGAGGTGATGATGTGACAGTTTCAGTTAGTGCCGCTCGTGTTACCTCTATTAGTTAATAGAATTATGTAATTGTTTTCTCATATGAGTTGCTTTAGAGTGCATTCTAGCTAGGATGAGGATAAGCTGTGATTTTCAAATAGCATATAAGAAAATATCTAAGACATTTGAAAGGATTTAGGTGAACGAGAATAGGGCGTTTCACATAGACCATGTGATGGAAGCGCTAATTTGATTTCGAAATTGTTCTTGCGAGCGATTCTGATTTCATCGATGCGAATTCGCAATGAGAGCGTTTCAGTGATTTCCCATGGGATGATTATATGCCTTTATTTCTCTTCCTCTCTCTCTAACACAATCGTCATTATTTAATTTCGATCATGCAACCGGTGCTTCGTCTGAATAGCGATGAGTAGACGTATTTGCAGAAGGGGTGTTGGTCTGGTATTTTGGTACCATTAATATTGGTTTTCTGGTGGGAAGTAGTGCGGAAGGGTTGTTAAAGCGGTAGTGAGGATGGTTTTTGATGTTCGAGACCGTAGTACTGGTGCGGCGCAGTTTATAGCAACACGGCCTTTAATCATGTTTTTCTCCGTTCAGGTTCCCTGTTTTTACCCACATATCGCACGTACAATCTGCCCATATAGTGCGGCACTAGTATTGGCTGTATCCTTCCTTTGACCGTTCTTTTGAACAAAAATTCGGGTGTTGATGTTTGTTTGGACTATGCAAGTGAACTGTGCAGTTAAGTGTGTATGGGCATGTAAAATCATTGTCGCCTATTGCTTGTGATCGGTATTCTCCGGCTCAGCACATTCCTAAATGAGAATTTAGGAATGTGCTGAACCGAAGACAAATTCATCGTTTCACTAGTACAGTTACGTAGAGTACTCGATGAGGAAAGAGGGGCAAGTTGTCCTTGTCAGCAATCGTCGCCAAAACTTCATCGTCGACTCTGGGAAGGCATCATTCTTACTTCTTCTAGTTGTATACATAGGCACTGCAGTATTCAGGATGAAATTATTGTTGATCTGAGAACAGCACAAATCATTACCAGATTTCACTAGGGAGAACTCATAACGAGAAGATGCCGGAAATGTTCCTGTTTTTAAAATTTTCTACTCCTCCAGTATCCCACTGTCCACGTTCTGTCCTCATCGATTGCGATCTTGAATCCCACTGATGCTTCTTTCAACTCAACAATGAACACGTGTTAATTTACAACGAGTAGTTTTCTGATAAGACTGATTCCACTGATAGTGACCGCCGGCTGTCATTATTTTATTGCCACCCGCATATAATTCCACGTTTCTAATCGCTGAGCGGTTGCATAGAGTAGCATTGTAGCTATAATATATATGTGACGCCGAAAGGTTAATAAATAAAAGGAAGCAACGACTCACCGGAGCGAGGGGATTGATGCAATGGAAGTTGTTAGAGAGGTGGCGAGGAAGTCGTCGTCGGAACACGAAGATTGGAGGGGCAGCAATCCCCTCTTCTACTCCAATGGCCACTCGTCGGCTGGGCCTGCTTATATGCAGCTCCAGCCGACAGTGGACTTCGTTCCCAGTGTCAGCCGATCTGAAAACATCGGCCGACACTAGGAACGACGTCGCAAGAAATTTTGAATTCTTGCGACGTGTCTGTGGGAATGTTTTCGCGATGAATGCACAGTGCACTGAGCACTGTGCGCTCGTTGCGACAATATAAATAAATAAAAATAAATAAATAAAAATAAATAAATAAATAAATAAAAAATATATATATATATATATATATATATATATATATATATATATATATATATATATATATATATAAAATATATAAATGCAATGTTTAGTTGGCGATGGTATTGACGAGGTTTTTTCTGCGATTCTGTTGATTTGGGGCTACGATTTTGCGGCATTGACGTTTGCGCCACTTTTCCTATTGCGCATATCTTAAATTAATTAACCTAAGCTTGTGCGCGAAACCGCTCAAAACCTCAATGCTAAAAATGCTTTTAATTAATCAGAAGCATATAATTTGCATAAAATGTATGTTTGGGATATTTTGGGAGGGAAAAAGCATTTTTATCAATCGGAAACATCAAATATACAGGTGATGGAGGACACGAATATAAATGAAATCTCAGCTCAGATGCAATCTGAGTTTCCTTCTTAATCATACGCAATATAACTAAGTGCGATAAACTATGGTTTTTATAATTTATTTTAACTGTGACATTACGCAGTTGCAATAATACCACACTCGCAATCTACCTCCATTCTCTTTTTCCCTCTTTCCTAGTGACTAATTTCTAACAAGTTACGTAGTCGTTTGTGGAGTATCAACAAGGTAGCTATAGTGTCATGGGAAGGGGATTTTCAAAACGCAAAACTGAAATTCTTTTCAAAAAGTTAAACTAAAGTTGCAGAAGGAGCGAAAAAAATCCATAAGCAGAACCGTAATTTAGATCTAACAGAATTTATGAGAATAACATCAGAACAGAATGCAAAAAGCGCATCGACTCTCAAATTTAAATAAAGGAAATGAAATATTTTGCGATGATTTTTTTTTTCTTGGAAAAACACCGACACTATGTTTGCACATTATGAGGTAATAAATGACACGCATTTGTGGGAAAAGCAGTCCGTTTTAATTGATATAAATATTGAGAGAAGTGATCTCAAAATGGCATTCTATGTTTGCTTCGTAAGAAATTATTTGAAGTGATTGCGTTATTACGTTACTTTCGAGTCGATAAAAATTATTCATCAAGGTGGAACGTTGATTGCCACTGTAAAATTGTTGTGGTCATATCGAGCAGTGTAATGCAAGCTGGAATTTTATGGCAACCGCTTCTCTTTGTGAAGGCTGCTTAGCTGTTTTGCTGTCCAATATTAAAATATTCTCATCGCAAAGAGTCCCCACTAGATTCCTCTCATTTATGTTCACATCTGCAAGCCTTATTCAGTAAATGTCTCCACATGCAGAGTGCATCTCCAAGCATTTCTCTTTCTAATTTATCGAGTTCAAATGCTTCGTTATATGTGGTCGTCTTTCCCATCATATGTGATATGTGTGGTACATTCAAAAAGCGGGAATAGGAAAGTCGATTCTTTCTCCCTTGAATTTTAAGAAACATCGTTTCACAATGTTATTGGTTGTACACAACTTGTCGTTTATCATTTCCCCCTAGAAGTTCTTGTGAATCTAAGGATTTTATATGCAACATTACACTTCAAAAGTTGTGCCTCTGTCCAGGCCATACGCATATCTTCTATGTGGGATTCCTTTGAAACGAAGTATTTCAGTGGGAATGCTGTCACGTCTTAGTCGACTCGGCTTGTCATCATATGCGGCGATTGCACAGACATCATTGGCTGCTTCAGTGACGCATTATTCAACTGCTGAGACAGATTCGTTCCGTGTGCACGAATTCAGCGAGAAATACTTCCATCATAGAAAGGTATGTCATACTTATTGAAATAATGCTTATTTATGTGAGTGCATTCTGAATGTTCGTCATTTTATTTGCTGTCAAAAATGCATTTGCCCAAATATAGGCATAATCCCATCGTCTCCAATGTTATTGACATTACCAGTAGCAACTTTATTATTGTATCCATTCTTACTTTAATATTGAGTATTATCGATTTTGTACTATTGAGTAATTCGCTATCCATTAATATTGAGTGTTAGCAGTAATTTACTTTAATATCATTTATTTTCAACAATGGCACCATAATATTATAGATTATCTGCGATCATTTATTATAATATTTATAATAATTTTCTGTTTTTGAATATTTTACTATTGAAAAAAAAAACATTTCGAATGTTTTTTTTTTTGTATTGAACGCGATTCATATTCGATGATTGCATTACATTCGAATGCATCAAAAATTATTTTGCAATTTTTCACGGAGGACGTGCAAAAATGGATTAATAAGTAAATAAGTATATTCGAATTACTAAACTGAGTGCTCTGTTTATTCAAAACCTTTCATTTTCTTATCAGTTCATTCGAAAATATTGCTATTTTTTAGTGATCTTTGATGCTTTCAAATCAAAGCCGATTGCCCTTTTTTGTTGATCGCTGCAGTTGCAACTGTAATATTCTCCCTAATGTAATTAATGCAATTATTTGAGTGACTTTTCATGCTTACAAAGCGGATTATTAGCCGTATCGTGTTCATACATATGTCAGTGCGTGTATTGATCCGTTTTGTTCGTTAATATCGTGTAGGGAACCACTGATATTAGAGTGTGGAGTGATATGCGTGTAATGTACATTCTATGTTTTAAATCGATTGGACTTTCAGTGTACTAGACCGCTTTATAAAAAGAAGAGAGGTTTTTTGTGAGGCATTTATATACGCGGTCGAATCATTTAAAACCTCAATTCATTGCTGCGCGTTTTTTAAATAAATTTTGGAATCAGCAAGTCAAGTGGATGGAGCATCAAAGGCACATATCGTATCACTCCTTCCAGCGCTGTTATTTACTTTTTTCTCCTGTTTGAGGAATTAGAGGCGTTATATTCGCTGGGGCAAAATGCAATGCAAATCAAGCAATTCAGCGTTAATGAACCGTAAAATATTAATCGAATTTAAAGGGGAATTAATTTACTCAATTATTTTTACACATAACAAATGCAAAAGCGCATATCTTACCTATTGCCTTGATGTAATTGTCTGATCGCTATTTCGCAGGCTGAGTTCACTGAGAAAATGACGTTGATAGATCCTTTACATGCACCAACAATACCGATTTATCGAGTAACCGATTCGACAGGCAAATTCATCGATTCATCACAGGATCCAAATTTCGATAAGGTATCTTCATCCATCCTTTTTTTGAAAATTGATAAATAATTTTTCGATTTTATTTCCGATTCCGATTGGAATGAATAGCGATGTGGCATAACGTTTATCTTGAATGCTTTCATTTCCTGTAGG
The DNA here is from genome assembly GCA_037389465.1 of Baylisascaris procyonis. Lineage (NCBI taxonomy): Eukaryota > Metazoa > Nematoda > Chromadorea > Rhabditida > Ascarididae > Baylisascaris > Baylisascaris procyonis. The sequence continues at coordinate 164,198 of JAZARR010000154.1, read as the reverse complement.
ACACCAAAAATCGCAATGTTCTTACCATATTATTGCGGATGAAGGACGTTCATTGTCTTCATTGTCTTTTATGATGAATAATGTGCGAGTGTAAAGTAACGAAATCTTTCTTTGTTTGGAGCTTTAACCAAATAGAAGAAAGTGTTTTTCATTCGTTTTCTTCGCGATTAAAAATATTCGAACAAAAATTTATAACTTCTAATTTTCTCTACAAAAAATTACAAGTGGAGGATAAAGTATAAAAAAACATAGAAATTATAATATAGTATAACATTCAACGAAAAAAAATAGGTGTGTTATGTGAGTAGAAGAGTATCTCACTGAAAATCGCCATATGTTATATTTTTAGATTAAATTATTAAAACTCTACATATTATCCATATTTCTTTCTGTAAATGGTAAGTGGCGCTGAATAGTGTAAGTGGTAAGTGGTACAAGGTGGTATGAATGGTAAGCGAGATTGAATGGTATAAATCTTGAATGATATAATTAATATAAATAATAAATGGTGTGCAGTGAAAATGAAATGCAAGTGATATAAAACAATTTATCGACCGCTATGAACTGTTGTAATTATTTGAAGGAGTTTGCGATCGACGTCTATAGAAAAATGTCAATTCTGGAGCAGATGGATAAAATCCTTTATGACGCACAGCGACAAGGACGTATCTCATTCTACATGACGAATTTTGGCGAAGAGGTTCTTTTTTTCTGCATTCATCTCCTTTTTTGGCGATTCTTATCTCTGCAACCTAAAGTTTGAATATTTCCTGCTCTGTAGAGCATGGAACAAGACCTTCCTTTTAACAAATCTCGTTTCCAACGCCTCGTTAATTATAAACCTTTGTGCAAGAAAGTAGTTCCCACCTTAACAAGATTTCCTTTGTTAACGACTCTTCCATGTGCCAGCAAAGTGGGGAAAATGATTTATTTTCACAATTTTGGGATGTTGTATATGGTTGTTGCATTCTGCTGAAATCTTCAGAGCATAATTAATCTTCGCTGCAAGAAAATCTCAGTAAAGCTGCACTCACTTGCCCAAAATCCCAGGAAACACCTCGAATATCCAACTCGGGATTTTATGGCAGGTTACTATTTTTCGTAAATTTTTGTGAAAGTCGCATATTTTAACGAGAGGTTGATGGTCAACTTCCAGAAATGATTCAATTTCCGGAACCTGAATGGTGATGGCTTCGGTTGATTTGCAGGCAAGTCACATAGGATCGGCAGCAGCTTTACAGGATGATGATCTCGTTTATGCGCAATATCGAGAAGCAGGTGTATTGATGTGGAGGGGATTCTCGCTTCATAACTTCATCAACCAATGTTATGGGAATGCAAAGGACATCGGTATCGATTTTCTCGTACTTTCGGCATTGCGAGAAATCATTTCACATTGTGGGAACATATTAAAGGATCATTTGTGATGGTTAAGGATATTGCTTTTTGGTATTTTCTATTCCAGTCACAGCCCCTGTCCTTAATGCTGGGTTGTTTTGGTTGAGTGTTGTTGATTAAAATTTGAGGCCAATAATTGGCAAATTGCCAGAATGATTTCTTATTTTGTGAATTAGAAATTTCATGATAAAATTGTTTAGAATGGTCTAATCTTGTCGATCACAGATGACAACCTCTTATGATCGCCTATGTGGTTGAAAAAGACATCGGAAGTTTATATGTCGGGGTTGTTTTTCTATTCGATTCAATATTTTTCGATTCCAGTCTTTCTTGTGCTTGTTTGTAAAACTTTCCATCTGATTATGGCTGAGTTCCCTGTAGTCCCGAAGCCTCCTGCCAACTCCTTTTCCATCTCCTTTTGATGTAACGTTTCTTAAAGTGATCATTGTTCATATAGGTGGTTAAAGAGAGCTTATATTCGAGAAAATACGGTACTTTAGGAGTGGTGATGCTCAGAAAGAACTGAGTGTGGTTGCAGGAAAGGGGAAGCAAATGCCAGTGCATTATGGTTCTTTGGAACATAATTTTGTGGCAATCTCCTCGCCGTTGGCCACTCAAATACCTCAAGCCGTTGGATCGGCCTACGCCTTCAAAAGGTTAGCTTTAAATAAATTCGAAATGAACACGCCTTTCTGTTCTAAATAGTTGTTCATCTTATCTGTTAAAATAGGAGACTAATCAATATATAGTAGCTGCCTCATTCGATCAAATCGTTATCTGCAATTTTACGATTCAGTCTCATTCTGAAGAGTGCAACACCTATATCTCATCTGTGAGGAGCATAAATACAGCTTGTGATGCCCACTTTTCCACTATATAGAAGATTGAAACCAGTGTACAACTGGAGACCCTCACTGACACATGAACTCTATATTTAGATATCATTTTGGTGTTTGCGTATTGTTCTTGCAAGTCAACAGGCTGTCCACCCAGTTAATTCCCTTTACCTTTGCATATGTTTTTTACAGAAATTCGTCTGTAGGTCCAACGAGGAGACGTCATCAGATAGATATGTGACCTTAGTTGCAGATATATAAATAGTGTGAAACATAATGATCGGCAGTGTGTTTATGCGAGCTGAAAATGCAGTCTTAACAGCCATCAGAATTGACTATGCATCTGGATTTGCTTTATAGTCAAGAAATGTTTGCGCATTTAAGCCATGAATGTTGGCAACTTCATTGCAAGAATTTGCAGTATCGTAGAAGTGGATTCTATACTGTAAGTGAGGAGACAGTCGTGGCACTGAGTTTTATTCGTCGCGAAATCTTGGCGTACAATAGGATTGCCACCTTCTCTTGTATTGGCCAGAGCGAATTTCCATCCTTGTCAGTATTCATATTAGACATAAAATTGAAATGTCATGCTTTTGATAACGATATTTAAGGGCCGAGAATGGACGCATTGTGGTCGTATACTTTGGGGACGGTGCCGCATCGGAAGGAGATGCTCATGCTGCACTCAACTTTGCCAGCACACTGGTAAGACTTATGAGGTAGTACAGAGAAGTAGTGTTCCAGGAAGATGGGTGTACTCTTTTAAGCACCGCTAAAATACCACATTGCTTTAACTTCGGTACTTCATTGAACTGATGTTTCGTTTTAGAAGTGGAGTTTTTTATGCAAGAGAAATGAAATTCGCTGCCAAAAATATTGAGTCAACCGCTTATATTTCTGTTGTGCTAGTGATGACCATGAACAGGGAGAAGGAGGAAGTGAGATGAATATTAGGATTTCAGAGACTTTGTTCTTCCTTTTTAGCTTGGCAAGTCGGCTAACAGATGGGATAAATCACGGAGAATTCCCGTTGCTGAGGTCATCTCGATCTTGCATATTCGATAAATTGATATCTGTTTATTTAAATGAATTTGGTATCTTATTGGGATATTGTTAAGAGGTGTCCAGTGATCTTCTTCTGTCGCAATAATGGCTATGCGATCAGCACACCTACCAGTGAGCAGTATGGCGGTGATGGTATTGCTGGCAAGGGGCCTGGCTATGGAATAAAAACGATACGGTAAGTTCACTTTAGTTGCATTGCATTTGGAAAGACTGAATCGAAGTGAGTATATTACCTTCGTCGTATGCAAGCCGTTGGGGAATGACAGGAGAAAGGGGAGGGTAATCATTCAATGTCATTGCGCATTTTTGTATTGCACCGCGGGGCACAGTAATTATGCTCAGTCTGCACGTCCGTTTGCTTGCGTGTTACGCAAATGTTTTTGCATGGACGCAAATATGTCCCTTTGTGTGTACACTGTATATATATATGTATATATATATATATATATATATATATATATATATATATATATATATATATATAATGAGCCCAGAAAGCTCATTTTTTCAAAACTCGTTCTAAGAGTTTTTATGTTGCTCTTTATTTTAGAATTTAACGATTTCAGCGATACTTCGCATTTTATTTCATTATTAGCATTAGTGAGAATCTGAGATACTCAAGTAAATTAGCAGTCCTACTTAAGAAATCCTGCATCATTGAATGTACGATCGCTGCATCAATGAAGTTGATGGGTAACAAGTAGAGCTCATAGGTTTCAGGTTATTGGTCATTAGAATATTCATAAAAGTAAACCCATTTGTGCTATTGTGCTATTCGGGTGATCCGTTATAATAAATGCACTTTCGCATTAGTTATTGGCTATAATTATGTTAATGAGCAGGTAGTGTTTGCGTCTGTTCTCCTTAGCTTTAACCGTTTGGGAAGCAGTGCTGCATTTGAAGAGTACACTACTCGTTGATAGTCGTTGATTATTTGATAATAAGCCTCAATTATTTTTGAATAGAAATTGAATTTTCATTATAATTTCCTCTAATTTTGCTATGTGATTTCAAGTGGAATTTTTGGTATATAAAAATATATTCAAAAACACTTTTTTTAAGGGTAAATGTTTTGATGTGAATGTTTTTTATTGCTGTTATTTCTTTTTTATTTATTTAACTTCAACATAAAGTTCGTTTAAAAATGTGTTTTTTGAGTCGCGTTGCCAATTTTATTTGTTAAATGAGTGAGCATCGACGTTAATAATGTTCATTGGAACAGTGGTTCTTTAATCAAATTGTGCAATTTCAATTCAATTATTTTCGAAACATTGATTACGGGCAAATGTTAAAGAATAACTTTCTGTGAAAATGCGGGGGGGGAGGAGGGGGAGCGATTGAGGCAGATGCATGCTAGTTTCATCCAGTGGGTACGTTTTGTGGTAGGGACATGGGCGTGTAGCAAAGCTTATATTGCTGCTGAATAGAAAAGCATTTGGAAGTGAAACATCCGTTTTAGTCTCGACGACGTGCTAAAGCAGACACACCTGACAGCCGAGGGTGGCAATATCGTGTGACAGACTATCTAAACGTGTCATTAAATACTCGGAATATATTGCACCGTGAACAATGAGCGCATTCATTGTTGAAACAATTAGGCGAACGCTAAAAAAAGAGTAATTAAGTCTGAAGCAGCGGGAATATAAAATTGCAGTGTGGATGGCAATGATTTCTTTGCGGTCTATAATGCAACCAAACTGGCACGCGAAGTGGCGTTGCAAAATGAGCCAGTCTTGATCGAAGCAATGACCTATCGAATCGGGCATCATTCGACGTCAGATGACTCAACAGCTTATAGGTATCTGAGAAGCTCTTTATGTTTTCATTTGGGCGATCTCGGCTATCGCACTTGAATGTTGCTAATGTGAAGCTCGATCTCAACTTTGATGGCCTTTAGTTGATGTTGGACTTTTTTTCACAAGTTGTGTTTCAATATATAAAGTTGAAACTTATTCACCCTTTACAAGAAAATGCGTTCCTTACATTCTGCTCATAAATATTCTCTCACAGAACCAAGTTCGTAATTAATCTAAACAATAACAAAATCCTCTTTTTAAAGCGTTTGATAGATGTTTCACGAGAGAAAGTGATAACAGTACTTTTTGATATTGTTTGGTTTGAAAACAAAATTAAATTGGAGTACAGTTTTTCGGAACGAAAGGGATCGGCACTTCTTTATGGATTTTTTGTGGATCGATTTATTATAAACGTTCTCGCCAAGGAAAGGTCAAGGGATGTTATAGGCGTTATTATTATAGCGATTTGTTATAGGCGTTCCGATTCATATAAAAGAACATCAATCTCACAAGAAGTGAAACGGAGTTATGCTTTTGGTGTTTAAAAACGTTTATCTAATTTCCCAAAAAAAGCATTGCTGTAATACCATTATTAGTTGCATACACCTAAATACCTTGTTTCCTAGAATAGAAACCCCTTGTTTTTATTGTTGATTACTCTTTCTTGAGAATTTTTGCCGTTATTTAAGGACTTCACTTAAAAAAAGACGACACAAAAAACTTTTGTTTTCATGATGCTTGCATTTTTTGCTTGTTATGACTGAAATATTCGAAGAATTAAAAGGTTACGCTCATTTTTGGCGGATATCCTAGTTGTTGGCTGGTGGGGAGCAGTGATGGCATAATCTAGCGTTTGAATGTGAACGCAACTTTTTATGATATCAGATATAAAGTTTTGCTTCTCTACATGCGTCTGCTATACTCCACAATTTGAAACTAGTTTTACTGAAGTAAGGAAGGGGAAGGTGATATACTCACACAGGTGCGGGTGAAGATATCAATTATTGAAGAATTTTAAGTGGATATATGCATAGTTTTTCGCGCTTGAGAGGGAAATTTTTGCGGGAGAGAGGCAGGCAGATGGAGAGGGAAAAGGAAGAGAGAGCGCGAAAGTACTATTGCCGAATATGCTTTGTTAACTTGATTACAAAACTGAATTCGTTGGTGTTCCTTGTAGTCTTTATCGTAGAAGCCTTTCTCCTAACTTCACTCGACCTTAAGGAGAGTCTTTATATTGAACTCATTTTCAGATCAGCGGATGAAGTCAAAATCTGGAATAAAAAAGAGCATCCGATCACACGATTTCGTACTTATCTTATTGACAAAGGCTGGTGGAAAGAAGACGAAGAGGCCGAGTGGCAGAAGAAGGTGAGCTTTGTGCTCAACTGTCAGCTCCGTTTAGTGGTGAAAGGATGTGATGGGAGCAGAAAAGGTCTAAGGGGAGGCGATCATGACACTCAATTTCTTTTCTTCTAAAGGTTCACGTGTTTGGGTTTGGGATTTTTTACGCATTATGGAAGATCTTTGCAATCCATTCTTTGCTCCTGAGCGGTTATTTTATTATTTAAAGAGCGTGAGGGAAGAAGGGGAGGATGGAATAAAGCTGTTCGTAGAACAATTTGTTAGGATCTGGGTTTTATCTCAGATGTCACTTTGTAGCCTTACTTACTGCCTTTAATGACTGGATGATTGAAACACCTCCCAAAGCTCGGATTCAGCTTCTTGTTCTAATGGAAGCTGTGATGAAAGGTTGGGAGGAAGCGCAGGAACTGCTCTTACTTTTAATAGCATGTGTTAGAAGACATTGGAAAGTGATACGTGAATTTTTTTATATCCCCTTCGGCCTTATTATGTGCTCCTTCCCGCTACTTCTTATTCGCCTCTTTTCACTACTTGATAAAACGTTTAAGGTGTCCTGTCTCATCATAGCACAAATGCATCCTTATGTGCTTCGTTAGGTGTGATATAATGGACTCACAGAGGAATTAATGAATTTCACCTTACAAGGCTCATAGCTCCGAATATGGTTTAGTAGATCTTTGGATGGAAGCTGACGAAGCTGCATTACCATCGCCCATTCGACGATCGCCTCTTGTCCAAGTCATTTTAATAAAACGCCATCTTAAATCTACCTTAATGGGGTTTGCTTTTAGATGCGAAAAGAGGTTCTAATAGCGTTCAGTGAGGCCGAAAAAGTACAAATGTTGAGTCCACGCGAAATGTTCGAGGATGTTTATAAAGTTTGTTTTGTTTTTCACTCACTTCTGTTCTGTTTTCTCCTACTTTTCTTTGTTTATCATTCAGGGATCATTTGAGTAGTTATCAATAATCAGCTTTATTTTTTTTTAGAAGCTTGATAAGAAGTGCGGAAAATTTCATTTACGCAGAAAATTTATGCCGTGGAGGTAATGCAATGTGTTCTCTACGTAACGAAATTATTAAGCTCATCTCTCCGAGCAAGTTTGATTTTTTTGCTATGGGTTCAGATATTTATCTTAATGAGAGCTTTTCAGATAAAACCGCTAAATCTGATCGAGCAACAAAAGCAACTTGACGAGCATTTGCAGCATTACGCGGAGCATTATCCATTAGAACAATTTGGTGTGATGCATCAAAGAGAATAAGCCAGATGCGCAAGGTGATCGATGTATGACGTCAGTGGACACGATACCTGTTTCTAGGTTGCCCAATTAAATGATCTTAAGCGAATCCCAGGTCATCAATTGTTTTCTGGAACCATTCTTTGACTGCCTTTATTTTATTTTCTGGAATGCAATCCTGGAACGTTTTGGATCTGTGCAACAGTAATGCGTTCCAATGAAAACCATAATTATTTAGAAGGAATAATGTCTAGTCATGTTCGTTATGAATTTGTCTATCACAGCGAGTTTCATACAATGCAGCCGAAGAGTGTGGATTAAAAGGAACGAGATCACTCCTGTTAGTTATTTCCGTCGTTATCGGAAGTTTTGTGGTCTTATATTCGTCAATATTTTTCAGACTTTACGTTTCTGCAAATATGATCCACGATGAAATAGTCGTAAAATTTTGCTGTGGTTTCTATTATCACTTTTAGTCTTTGTTTATTTCTAAATTTCTGTGCTTTCTTTTTGCACTGAATTTATTATTGATTTTTCAATGAATTTCATTTGTATTATTTTACGCGAAGCTAGCAGTTCTTTTTATTCGATAGAATTTCCTGATATTTGAGTTATTATATTTTCATTTCAATATAGAAGTTTTAAGGTTAGGAAAATGTATAAAAGTCGATAGTTTAGCTACTATGTCTGTGCTCATTCGTCATATTCAGTTGAGGAGGTAGGTAATCGAGTAGAAATGAGCTTTATAGAGGCGAAGCTTCTGAGTTGATTTTTGACCGGAAAGAGAAAGGAAGAAAGTCGAGCCTCAAACTTAGGTTGTTCCTTCAACTACTGTTGGAGTGTTCCTTGCTCCAGTGAGCAACGCATCATCAAACAATAACTGTAGATCGAGAGAGAGAGAGGGAGAGAGTCTTCTGAGGTCGCACCGAATATCGATGATGTAATTTATTGTCGGGAAAAAGATTGCTGGCAGCATGAAAGTGATGTTTAGTCTGAGGAAGAAATTTTTCTGCATAATTTGAAATTGGAAAGTATAGTTTGAAATGCATTGCAACTAGAATGATCGCAATCTCTTTTTTAATTAGTTTTTCACTTTTAGGATTTCCATTATCGCTCATTCATTTCAACATAGCAGTAACAGCAATAAACTTAGCAATAGATTAAATAATTTAAAATAGAATTTCTAAACTAGAACACATCGTCGTTAGTTTCTAAAGGCAAAGATAAAAAATACTCTCTTGCAAAAATTTGAGATCACAGAAATTTGTCTTATTTGGAGGAGTGGAAGGGGAATTCATATTTCATAGGTCATCCCTCTTTTATGATTTACATTCTTTTTGCAGCTTATTTTAATGATCGCTTTTATTGAATTTTAACAATATATGCACCATATACATTGTTGCTATTTGTAACTTTTTTGTTTTACTCTTCGCAACTTTGCATCTCATTTTGGATATAACTTCTCACTTCTGTGAATAATTTTTATCTTCGAAGTGTAATGTAATTGGATTTAGACTTTTAGGAGTCTTAGGAGCTAAAGAGAATTTCTAATCTTAAATTAGTGATTGCAGTTTATAATTCAGATTGTGCAATTGAAAACTGTCAGAATCCTTCTTTATGCAATCAGTATGTTATTCCCTAATTTACATTTGTTTCATTTTTTCTGCCATTTATAATACTCGATGAAGAATTGCAAAGGATTGTAATTTAAAATAAAGTTGTGAACTTGCGAAGGAGGAAGCAAGCGGAAGAGAATAAGGGTCGGAGATATCATTAACACTTTTTATAATTGAAGGGAGTGAGATGCGTTTGACCGGTAAAAGGTTAGAGGAAAAGAGAACGCGACCCTGCACTAAAAATATCTTGGAAAGGAGATCAACTAATTTTTATTAGATTTTCACTAGAGACTTTTGGTGAAGTCACCAAGTTTTTTATACATTTGGTTGACTTCGCTTAAAAAAACTATTTTAGAACTGCTTAATCATTGCAGAACTACGAATTAAATCCTTTAACTGTTATTCAAGAATTGGATGATTCAGAAATTGATGATCAAAAACTCGTGGAAATTCCTTTCCCTAAAGGTTTCCACGAATGCGCCAAGTTGCGCCTGAGACGCCAATGTGGGTGGTGAATATTGATTGCGCACTCTGCTTGTTACGATGTGCTGTCATTTTGGTATATGTTAATGCTCGGAGGATGGAAAGTTCGTTCAAAATCAGTTGTGCTTAACTGTCTCTAAGATGAAGATGATCTCAACTATTGATGTAAATATGAAACCCATTTTTATCAATCCACAGGGAAATTGAAATTTTCACATTATTTTCTTCGGATTAGGGATTACTTCAATCGGATTTTCTATGGAAACCTTTCCAATACGTCCAATTCTCATCAAAATCAATAATTTATGGCCCTCTTTTTATATGAAGAATTCTCCTCTGCTTACATAACGTTACATTTTATCCCATTGTCCTTCGTAAAGTTTTTAATGAAAGTTTCTAAAAGAAAGATAAGTTTCAGTTCCACAGAATGTGATTTCCACATCGCTTACTTCTTGCAAGCTACCAATGATAGTTTTAAAGTGACTGAGGCTGCATTTGTCATCGTTCTATAAGACGTTTTTTTTTTCATTATTTTTGATTTGATGAACGTTTGATGGAATTTTTGACCCAAAAGTTTTTTCAGGAAAATCTTTTTCAGGTCGGGAATATTTTTTTCGTGTTTTCATCGTTTAAAACCCTCGAAACATTTAATTTTTTCTGCAAGATCGAACAGGCCGCAAAAAGTTCGTAACCCCATAGTATGCATGGGTCTTGATTTTCAAAAGTCTTGTAAAAATACAGGAAAATTTCGGAAAAAGTTTTTTGGAAAATTGCTTAAAACGAAAATAATGGAGGTTTTCAGTACGATTTTCGGGTGATCATAACTTAGTCTCCACAGCAAAAAAATTCCAACTTCTTAGGGCACTGTAATTTATCGAATTCGGGCATTTAGAGGTCACTAAATTTCATCGATTGGTGCCATACACAACAATCAAAGATCTGTTCTCGGCGAATCGACCTTGTCGGACTTTGAATGTTTTTCCTTGTCTGATATATTCAAGTTTCTTGCGCAGTTAGCTGCGTTTCCAGTTGAAAGTTGTCAAGTAGCTTGGTGAGGGGGGGAGGGGACGTTTGAAGACTTGCTCGCTGACCCTCAAAAGATCGTTTCCGTTTTTGGAAAATTGAAGTCTTTGCCTTGAACATGATTTTCATTCGATAAGGTAATCATCGCAGCGAAATTTTCCGCTTTTTTTCGAACACACTCAGCGGTTTTCAAGGGGCAGTTAAAAAAATAATGCCTTTACACAATTTGAAGATGATCTATATTTTTCAGAGATGCAAATTTATCATTTTCACCATCGTATTATCGTTCAATTTCGTTGTATGGATGAGGAGTGCAATTGATAACTAGTATTACTCGAAATTACACTGTTAAATTGTTTTCAACTTATTTTCACTATTGCGACATTTGCGCTTGATTCCAATGTTGTTATTTTGTGGAATAAAAAAAAAACTTGATGGCAGCCGGCTTCCACTTGCATGTGATGTTGTAATTGAGTTGAGCATTACCGCATTCATATGCCGTCGTTGATGGGACTGACTGATGCGATTGTCTCTGTTCATTGCTAATGAATGGCTTCCTATATGTTCAGCACTAATTTGCAAGCGGAGAAATGTGCCAAATGAGCCAGCAGGATATGGGCTTTCGTATCCCGCTTATCTCACCATCCTCATTTCACCTCCATATTTTAACTGATCTAGTCGATCACACAAATCTCCGACGGAGGATTCGCTTTGCTGCGAGCATGCAGCTTTTTCCTCTTTAACGGTCTATGTTAAAACTCCCTTCACACGCCATGGTGGACCTTATACTACCAATTCTGCGATTTTAGCTTCGGAGCCTCCCCCCCCCCCGCCCACCAGTTGAAAATTTCGGGTCGATAAGTACACACGTGAATATAAGCGTGGCATTGGCGTGGTGTTCTATGAAACAGATTTGCAAAAGCAAATAACCCTTATTGCAGGAGCATTAAAAGCACGTTCTTGAAACGTCGTTTAAGAGAATTGTCGACATAAAAAAGATTTATTTCGCTTTAAATTTTTTTGAAGGGATGGGTGGTGAAGAGGAGTATAGTTGTCATTTACTCTCCCCGGCTGAGCACATAGGATCGTTAGCCAAATGTAGACTTTAGTTTTTCTATCATAAACTCGGATTTCTCTTACTTTAAACACTATTGAGCAATGAATGGTTGATATGCTTTTATGCAATCGCGCTTCATATATATGAATGACAGGTGGACGTGCATTTTGTAATCGGCAATGATCAATTTGTGTACATTTGCATCAGCACTTCGCAACATTCGTTTTGTGACGGTCGGTATTCTCTCTTACTCTCGCTTCCTTTTAGTGCTTTTTATCAACTTTATCATTTTTTTACCATCAAATATTTATTTCATTGTGTCATTCAGGAGGGTTTCATACTTCGGTTATTAAACTGTATACCTATTTTATTGTACTACAGTATCTATATTTTAGAATATTGAACTCTACTACAATAGGATTTGTGGATAAGACATTGGAAAGCTAATGATAATAACTAGATAGCACTGTGATAACGACGAGGTTTCAAGGTGAGCATGCAATATCGAAATTGTCCACCCATGCAATTTCATACGGGAACTTCCATCTTACGGAGACCTACGAGAAGTTAGATTAATGCGGTGATCGTTGAAACCTTTCAGAAGTTCAATGTACTCATGGAATTATGGTATTAATAATCAAAACGACGACAGGAGAGAGGGCTGGGATGAGATGAACTGATTGAAGTGTTCCCATCCATTCAAGATTCGTGTTTTTCGTTTATGTAAAATCCGTTCATACCCATTTGTGAACATTAATATTTTATTCTCTAACGTTTGTTGGTTTTTCATTTATCTTATAAATTTGTGTAAAGAACTTGAAGTGGTGATTTACCAAATTTTGAGGAGTCGACTAGCGCGAGGCTTGCAAGCCGGAAAAAATAGTGGAGTTAGACTTCGATAGGGTGCAGAATGCACTACAAAGAAAAAATTCATCAGAATTGCTAATCTCAAGCGGATTCCGCCGCCGATATGTGTTTTCAATTTTTTTTCGAGTGCATAGATAACGGACTGCGGAACAGGGATCGTTGTTCAGTTCTTTCGTTTTCTTCACTCAATGTTCAAAGTAAACACAGAGTCAAAATAACGCGATACAATAGAATAAACAATGCTCACGTGATGCTCACATAATGAGCGTTTAAAAACCTACGTGTTTTTTTCGAATTTCGTATTATTTACTTGCTACATATCCCACTCACAATTAACAATACCGTCATAAAGCCCATTGCTTTCGTTGCAGTGACCACTTGATGAAAATTTTTGGTTATTATACATAGGGAAGATAGAGACCACGGAAGCGAGATGAACTTCATGACAACTCATCGGAAGTACAAAACACTGTGGCAGAGAGTGAGAATGCCGAGAAGTCTCAGTGTCCACTGTTACAAATGGAGGAATGTGATGCTGTTTTCCAACCAAGAAAAGATGTTTTAACAACTGACTGCCAATACTAACAGAGATAAGAATTGCCTGATTCTACGAGAGCCATTGAACTACCCACATAAAAAAAAGTGTGTTGTTCTACTACCGTTGAACAGAATGTGCTAACAGAGCTTTACATTACCTCATTGAAGTTCAAAGTCGTCAAGACCTAAATGCATTTTAGCGTTGAAAAAAGCGTTTTCCACTTGGTCAAGTCCGTTCTCGGCGACGAATGAAATTTCAATCCGAAGTAAGCTGTCGGGTTGAAAAGCAGAGCGTTTATCGAGTTAAGTTAGTTTAGCAGCATAACACTACTTAGGCGACCATCTAGGCGTTGTTGTTCTACAATGGGTCATATTTAATTGATCAGTTATTTGATCGATTGGCATCAACTTCCGTTATGAGAGATTCTAAGGACCACCTGTAACGCTCGTAAGTAACCTTAAAAGTATAAAAATTTATTTCGACGCAAACCAGTTCTAGTAGTGCTATATGTTATTGATTTGAAAACGAAATATCTGTTTCCATATTGCATGTGACACATCTTATGAGCCACTGAAAACTCCTCTCTCGTAATTTCGAAAAACCTTTCTCTGCTTTCTAATTTCGAAATTAATGAGGATTTGAATTTTTCCGATTCTTTTTTTGTAAATATGAGTTTCAGCAATTAATTAATATCGTTTATTTCATCAAATTTCGAGTATTTGTGTGCTATGACAATATTCCCTCTATTCCGCTCAATAAATTGACATAAAAAAATAAACTTTTGACGAATAAATCGTATCTTCATCTGAACTGCTATCACAGAATGCTTCTCGAAAAAAATTTCAAACTTAAGTGCTTTGATAGTTGGTAAATGGGGTTGGAAATCTTCAGAGTCTGGTACGAAGAAAATCTTCAGAAATTCAAAAAAATCCGAATTCCAATTTTTTTTTTATATTTCTGAAGAATTTCTTTATTCGCTTTCTATGAAAAGTTTTGTTCTATATTCGTTGTATAGGATTTGTGGGATTATAAATAGTGACATTCCTTTGCGCTAAGTAGACGAGGTTGTCTGAATTATGAAGCATTATGAATGCTGTTTATATTGTGCCGACGAAGGCCATCTAAGTTTTCAGCATATCGCCTTCTAGCCAGCAAATCGCAATGGCCAACTCAAATTTTTCTTAAAGATTCTAGAAGGGAGAATAGCGTTGAAAATGTTACATTGCTTTTAGTTGAAATCACTACAATCAGCCAATACAAAACGATCGATTGTGAGCGTCTGCTACCTTTGTACAAACAAGCGATGCTTTCGGAAGAGAACGACGGATGTCTTAGCTTATTCCCACATATATTCTTGCTTTCGACCATTTTTAACTCTTCATTTACTAGCAGGCATCATCATTGACGCCGCAGATAGCGTCAGTGTGGAAAATTAGTCTGAAAAGATCATTTTTTCCCTCTCATATAGGGAAATATTCCTCACTTTGGGAAAAGATGAGAAAAAAATCGGTGCTTTCAACCAATATGCTCCTTCCTATCTCAATGCAGACAAAATTTCCATCAGTTTACACTGATGGAAATTCTGTCCACTAATGGACTGTGCTGATATATGCAGCAATCACCAGTCACCCAAATAGTGCTGTTAACAGTATGATGGACTCTGTAGTCAGCATTTCTCTAGATGTGTCTCTGGACATTAGCGAGGCAACCGGATGCGATTGCCAGTAGTTGTAAATGGCTTCCGGTCGCTGTGGTACTACAATACGATAGGCATATATTTATTCCTGCGCTGCAGTATTTCTGAGTAATTCACATCTCATCGGAGACTGCAATCCGCACCTCACTGTGTGTTGGTGATGAGTCCATAAATGTGTAGTATTTATATGTATATGTTATAAATATATTGTAATACAATGGAGCTTCGAAGGTCATTTGCTAAGAATATGTTTCTTTTGGTTGAGTGCTGCGATGACAATGAGCCATATCTTATGCATTACGGAGCGCTGTAAAATAATACGCCATCACTTTTATAAGTCTCAACCCCCGCCCCCACCACTCCACCTCATTTAGCATCCTACGTCGATTTTGAAAAGCTAAGAGCGATGACCGGAACTGAATTCGACCAAATTAATATGCGGAGAGTAACGAAATGCGTTCAGTTGGAATGCTGTCGTGCTGCAGTCGTATCGGCTTGCCATCGTGCATGGCAGTGGCGCATACTTCACTGATCGCAACAACGGCTTATTATTCAACCGTCGAGGCAGACTCTTTTCGGTTGCATCAATTCACTGAGAAATACCTTCACCAAAGAAAGGTTCTATTTATTTGATTATCACAGTCGCTGAGCATACCCATATATCTGTATATATGCGTGACGGTAATTTCTGCAGAGGACACTACCAAAGACATCAATCTCCTTGGGCACTCTTTATCGTCGATTAAATTTTCTTTGATAACATGTCATTTCGACTTAGCAAACTCTGGATAACTCTTGAACACTTGAATTTATGTCATGTAAGCGACCTGTTTTGGAATCCATTCCTGAGTGGTTTAAGAAATTCAAGGTTCGTTGGTTGCCTGCCGTGCTCACTTTCGCTTCTTTATATGCTTTTTTCTACTGCAAAAAAAAAAAGAAAAAAACAACAAAATGAAACAACAAAAAGGAAATTTTCATAATTTCCAGGTCCCCTTCGAACTTATTCTCAAAAATAACATCGCTGCACTTGATTATCCCAGTCGATTAAAACCTCTGGGTTTAGATTCACTTGAGGCAACATTTATTTCGAAACATCCAACCATCTAATCAAAGTTTTCCGAATTTTTATCAACATATACACTTACGTATAACAACAGTTACGCAGTAAATTTTCCACACAGCTACAATTTACAATTTGGTTATTCTCAAAGAGTTGTACAATTCTACAAAAAAAAAAAAACAAATTTTGTGCTCCACAATGCAAGGTTGCTTCGAATTTCGGTCTCATTTTGTTTCAAATTTATGTAGTCGTGACCCTTTGAAAGCAGAGTGAATCATCATAATTACGCTTGAAAAGAATGATCAAAGTGCAAATTTTCAGTGTTTTCCTAGGGACAATGTGAAGAAATTGTTACTGTTTAAGAACTTTGTATTTTCTATTATTTCCCGCCAAAAAAACTCCACCTATCTTGCAGAAAATGAATTTGTGAAAATATCGGAGATTGAATGCTCTTACGTTTTATTCATATTTCCCTCTGTGTATGTGCAATATGTGCACATTTCCCAAATATGCCATTTATATAGTCCATCCAATCCTTTCCTATAATTTGTGCACGTAAAAAGTGAAACATTAAAGAGAAAATTGCTTCTAGGCACAATTCACCGAGAAGATGAACTTCGTGAAACCATCAAATATGCCAACAATGCCGATCTATCGAGTGACCGATTCAAACGGTAAATTCGTCGATCCCACACAGGATCCCAACTTGGATAAGGCATCTTTTTCAATGCTGTTGTGGATTTTTGCAAAAATATGTGCGCAGTGTTATTTTTATGCGTATTTCTGTCTGCCTGTCTGTCTCTCATCCAATTTCAGGCCACCAACAATAAAACCTGTGGCGATGAAAAAATTTGCACCTCAATTCTGAGGGAAAAACATGACATGTGTCTGTGTTTTGCCAGCTATTCGATTTCAACATGGACGCTCATCATTAGGCGTTTCATCTTTTTTTCACCGGGGAGCCGAAAGCCAAATGTGCATATCGCCCCTTTCTCGATAACATGTTTTTCGGTTTATTTGCTTCATTTATGCCTGATTAGTAATATCTATGGCCATCTCTGAGGGGGATAAAATGTGAAACACAGATGAGAGATCACAGTGACAGATGGCATCTACAATATAATGCATTATTCTATTATTGCGAAATATTTCGTTGAAAGTTTCAATTATTTGCAACCAGTGATCTCATTTACTATTCGATTACGAGTTGAGAGAATCATATGAAATCATTGAATTTATTAAGGATTTCGCGTTGAAAGTCTATCGTAAGATGTCACTAGTTGAAGAAATGGATAAGATTCTTTATGAGTCACAACGACAAGGACGTATCAGCTTTTATCTAACGAATACCGGTGAAGAGGTTTTGTGTTTATTACAGTCTACTTTTTTTGCTACTTCCATTTTGCATTTACAGAGACAATTTTTGCATTTGCTGTTCCATAAAAATGTATTTTATTAATTGTATACATTCGTTGCAGTCAATTTTCAAGATCATTTCTAATATTTTTTGAATAATATGTCTACTTTTCCGATAATTTTCTCTTCGTATAGAGAAAGATTTTTCTTTTTGAGATTTATTCAGATGGATTCAGAATATTTGAGATTCTGAGCAAAATGGAAAACTCTGTGCGGTAAGCAACACGGCAACAAAATTATAGGAAATCTATTTTCTTGCCTTCATGAGATAGAGCTAATTTTTCAAGGTTAAACAATAAATAGCAGTAGAAAGCACTCTAACAAGGTGAGTCAGACAAATGTAACGGCCTATGCTATTGAGCAAAATGTTCTAAGAAGTTTATCGTTCACTTCAAACAAGGTTTGAAATACTCATGTAAATGTTAATTTTTTGTTGTAGGAGAGGGTAGTAAGTATTTGGAACTCCTTTGGGGATAACGTGTTGCTCTCGAAAAGTTGCAAAGGCGCAATGTTAAGAAAGGTGGTTACTCGAAACTCAGTAAAACCATAGTCTAAAACAGTTCAAACCCAAGATTCTGTGCTTTCGTTAAAAGAAGTACGATTGATTTATAACAGCTTAGCTGAGGTAACTTATAACCCACTTGAAGGTGAATCTGTATTGAAGGCGAGTCAAGTAGGATCAGCGGCCGCTTTGCAAGATGATGATCTCGTTTATGCGCAATATCGAGAAGCAGGTGTGCTTATGTGGAGAGGATTCCCGATGGACAGTTTCATGAATCAGTGCTATGGGAATGCCTACGATCTCGGTCGGTGTTTATAACTGTCAGCTAATATGAAAGTTACAAATTTAAACATCTATCTACTAATCTCCTCTCGAAATGAACAAGTGAGCAAACCCTTTGGACAGTTCGTCTTCCGCAATTTATTAGCGATTTCGTATAAATCCAAAACACTTTTTCAAAAAATGTTTTCACGGTTCTTCCGTCGGATATTGCAAACTACTCGTCCTTTATACTTTGCCCCTTTACCATAAACAGCTGCGGTCGTCTAATTACAAACGATGCACTTCTGTCGAATCAAATGATCGTTCTTCGGTTTAGAGTACCCCGTCAAGACGAACTTACTCTTATTTGAAAGCTTCCATTCTCGTACTTTTTGCTCAAAACCTTTTCTTATTGTCTTTTAATTCACTTCATAAAACTTTTCATAGTTCATCACTTCGAGCGAGCATTTATTTAGAAGCAGATCGGCTCTAGCGACCCATCGACCATATTTTAAAAAACGCTATTTGTAAAATAGCTGATTCATTGGACTTACCAATATGAACAACGCGAAATTCGGGATAATTCTGTTTTGATTGCCGCAGCACAGCGCTTTGGATTGGGCGCAACTGAGGATCTTCGGCGATCTCGCTTAGTTCGTTCAAATTCACCGAGTTTTTTTCCTGCGAATCATATGCTTGAAATCCACCTACGAATTCTAAACTATATTGAGGTCTGCATTCTGAGTTAGCCAAATCTTCCGCTGACCTTTGTTCTTTGAAGTCACTTCACTTTGTTAGACGAAAGTTCGATCGTTGCTTTCCTAGAGGAATATTAGCACAAAGAATAATTTACTGGACAGCATTCAAACTAAAAATACCACCAACGCTGTAAAATCGTCCCGTCACGGACAGTTGAATGCTGCTCACATCGGAATAGACTTACCGCTTTCATCAATAATTGGACTTTTGACTGGTCGACAGCAAAGTTTTCGAACATCGCTAAAGTTGAAACGATCGATGTTAGTCTCATCATTGTTTTTGGCGAACGTTGCCCTTCCTCTCCAATTCTTCTCAGGTGTGGGAGGTTTCCTCTTTTAGTACGCCTATAGATGCCAAAGTCAGCTGAATGCCTAATAACTGTATGTACACTCGCGTCGAATCAAATCTCGCTCGATTTGTTTTCGAATGTCAGTTGTTAATTTACCTTTGTGTTGTTAGAAGGAAGGGTCTATTGCTTTATCATCATAAACCGTACTTCCATGCTTTCTTGATTCTCTTGGCATATTTTTAATTGTTCCATATTTTTCTAAGCCTTTGCAGAGTTCCGGCGGCCTTTTTCGACAAAGTGACTCTCTTGCAATAACAATAATCGGTTTTCAGTTTTGATGACACTTCGCGAACTCATGCCTTCTACACCGGAAGTATCCGCCTCGTTCCTCTTATGATAAAAGGAGGCCGTACATACCGTGACAGTAGCAAGTACAAGCAACGTTAAGCCAAGTAGAACAGAATAGGGACAAGAACCCAACATGTCTAAAACAGAAGTAGAAATCAAAAATAAAAGACCATCTCAAAGGATATTTCTCAGAAAAGGTCCGTTTGACATACCAGCGATTTTCAACTAAGGATTTGTAACTAATGATCAAGAAAATCAACGCAGTAAAATTAAGCACGAGAATGCAACAAATAACGCGTTTAAAAAATGAAAACAACTTCGCTAAGCTAAGTAGTCCTTTTATTTGCTCAGAGTTCCACAGTTTTGTCGTTTCATAACTTTTGAAGGTCATAGTTTCTGATTTATGACTCATCACGAACAGATTCTAAGAAATGAGAGTTTTGCAAAAGAAAAAAAAAATTTAATGGTTGCAGGAAAAGGAAAGCAAATGCCCATACATTATGGCTCATTAGAGCATCATTTCGTCACAATCTCCTCACCATTGGCTAATGAAATGCCGCAGGCGGTCGGATCGGCATACGCCTTCAAAAGGTAGCTAAAACCAAACAGCATCAATCCCTACTCAATAACTTACAATCTTTGCAACCAGACAGCTTCGTATAGATGTCTTTTGGCTGGTCGAGTGACTGGAATGTGAAGAACTTTTATAACACAGCTGTTGAGATTCTACTGAGGTCCTGTGGCACCTGTTGCGACCGAGTTCGAGAACTCTAATTTTGACATGACCCATCATTTTTCATCCCGGGAAATCTCTGCGGGGTGCTCTCATCGAAATTCTGACCCATAACTGGCAAATCGTGGATTTTATAGTGACCAAGATGGCGTGTGCCAGCTTCATTTCAGAGTGTAATTGCTGTTCACGAAAGGCATTTCATCGTAGTTCCAATGCCCATAATCTTATTTTTGATTAGATCTTCAAAACATTTGACATAGATATACAAATAAATGAAATTTAAGGGCTAAAAATGGGCGTATTGTGATTGTATATTATGGCGATGGTGCGTCATCTGAAGGGGATGCACATGCTGCTTACAATTTTGCTGGCACATTGGTAAGCAATACTGCAATTCTATGCATGAATGTGGAGCCTTTAGTTTAGTAGAGAAAAAGGAAGAAAGAATTGATCAGGCTATTGCTTCCACAACAGTGCAATCCCTAAAGATTTGAAACTGCATAGCATATCAAAACTGCTGCATCGCTTTCATCGATGCTGCTTCACATATTCTAAGTTTTTTAGTTAATAAAGCTTCATCTCTTTCCACTCAACTGATAGTGTTAAATAGTGATTCCTCGAGAAACGATGCCACTCTTCGCTTTTTTGCTTGCGAATTTAAGCGGAGAATCGAAGAAAAAATTCGTGAAAAGTTTAAGCGATCGATGGAATTTCCACCAAAAACCGCAAAATATTGCGACGAATTTTTATTGAAAACCGCAAACGTTTTTAGTGGTAAAGCGATCTGTCGTTGAAGCTTCTAAAGCGATACGATGAGTTTTCACATAAGCTATGGGCGACTTAAATACAACAACGAATTCCCAGCAGAATTCGCGCACGTTTCAAAAGATGCGATTTGATTGGTTTGTTCGTTCAGTTTGAAGCGATTCCTCCAAAATATTTGTCGGGATCATTGAACGAAGTGAGTGTTGCTGTGAGGAAGAAAGAGGAGGTGGGGGAGGGGAGGAAGGAAAGAATCAGCAAGGGAAGAAGATTTACATCAAATTTTCATCGATGTGTTTGCGCTATCAAACAAGTGTTACTGCGGATGCTTCGTTCTCTTCTAATATATAAATTTCAGAAGTTTTATACGTAATAAAATTGCATAATTGTTGTCATTTCTCGTTCCACTCAGTTCGTTCAGAAATGTCCCGTAGTATTCTTCTGTCGAAACAATGGTTATGCAATCAGTACACCAACCAGTGAACAATATGGAGGTGATGGCATTGCAAGTATGGGACCTCCTCATGCACTCAATACTATACGGTTTGTTCATGTCGATTATTTCTGAAACTCGAAATGATACTATTAGCGGAACCAATGTTTATTCTCGGTACTATTTTCCATAGATTTGTTGATTACGAGTCAATATTGACATTTATTAATTACTTCTTAGAAGATTTGGATCATAATAAGACGTTAAATTATAGAAAATTTAATAGAATTAATATGAATATATTTTTACGGAATTATTAAAGTTTTGTTGAATTATTTGATAGAAAAATGAATTGATAGTTTTATAGGGCATAAGGTTAATTGAAGTGATAGAGAGTTTCAGAGTTGATGGTAACGATTTCTTTGCGGTATATAATGTGACAAAAGCAGCACGTGAGATGGCACTGCAAAACCAGCCTGTTATGATCGAGGCAATGACCTATCGAAGTGGGCATCATTCCACCTCAGATGACTCAACCATTTATCGGTACGAAATTGTTTTCAACATCGCAAAGAAAGGGGTGAGGGAATTCGAAGCATATATGTGTCTTTCAAGGTCCAAGTGCTAGACCAGGCACATCATGGGAGGGTCGAAGGTTGAACTAGGAAGACGCTTATTTTCATAAACCCCATGATTTTCCGTCTCGTACTATAGCCACATGTTGCATCTCGATGTGTTTCCATTGTTTACGAACCGCACTAGTGTGAAGCATATATTTTGACAGTAACAAGTTTGCGATAAGCAAAAACACAAAGTTCGCCATCTCGAACATCCGACAAATGAAAAGGAAAGAAAAACGGAATTGAGGGAGGGTTTGGCTCACCCAAACATGGAAAAGCGAGATGAAGCCTGTTGAGCTACTTAAGCTGGGTCTGAGGCCGATCCATGTGTGAAATGCGATTCTCATTTCATAATAGGTAATCCTCGATACTGCCCATTTGTTCTCACAATCATTTGGGACACTAATATCTTTTTGAAGTTAGGAAAATATTCCTCATTCGTTGAGTCTATTACTCTTTCAGATCGAAAGAAGAAGTGATGACGTGGAAAACTAAGGAAAATCCGATAACAAGATTTCGTACCTACCTTATCGATAAAGGATGGTGGAATGAAGAGGAAGAATGGAAATGGCAGAAAGAGGTGAGTGGTGCACTCGAGCAATCGCTCTGAATGCAAGTTTGAGAAATTATGAAAAACTCCAAAACTCTCTTCATGTTGAAGTTTTAAGTATTGATCTGGAAGAAATGAGGAACTGTGCTACAGGAACTGGTGAAATATGCGCTGTTTCATTCGTGGTATAAAAGCTATTGAGGTGGTTTAGGTTTTGTCACATATAAAGGCTAAAGACAGATAAAACCATCCGTATCATATCAAGCAATTTAGTGAGTGGGCAACAAACTGCGAAATGAACGCAACGAAGCACCTACATTTCAATTGATCAGGTCATTTATGCACATCTAATATGCAGTAGCCATGCATACAATGCGCATCATCGATGTAAAAGTACACTGCCACCCAAGCAGAATTTTGGAATCGTTCTCTTGCCCTCTCCACTAGGCAAATGCCACCAAAGCAGCTTTATTTCCATATGGACCTTATATCGCTGAGCACGAAGGATTCGCTGAGCACGACGAGCGACTAGTGTGCGAGAGAGGTTAGAGTGTTCCGCTTCGCGTACTGGAGAGACGAAGGCGAATCCCCTATTTATGCCCTTAACATCACCAGTCACAATCCTACACAAGGCTGGACATGAGTCCAGCGATCTCTGCTGGCCTCGCTTGGGCAAAGGTATAGAACCATTAAACGAAGGTACAGCAGACTACAGGAAAAGTACTTTCCCAAAAAGAAATGTATTCTTTGCGAACAGAGAGCATTTCAAACCGCATTTTCGGGGTCTTTTGTTTGTCACACTTGCCAAATACAGCGAGTACGCTGCGAATCGGCGCAGTGCAATGTTCCTCCGTGATGAAATGCTCCGGTCTACAAACGCCAGTATGAGCCACCAGTAATAACACATTAGACGGATCACTTTTTCAACATCGATATGTGTGTCTCATAGGATCAGATTTGCGCATCGCACATAGCGTTGGGCTCCAAAAAAAAATCGTCTCGATACTCTCTGTTTCAATAAAAAAGTGCAATAGAGTTGCTGAAAGGATGTGAAATCCACGGTATGTGACCAGGAGAAACAGGCCCAGCAAAGAAGAATACGACAACAGTGTTACATAGGAGTGAAAATTATCAGATCAGTGCTCACGAGACGCTAAAATATGCGGAGTGCATGTCCACGATACGGAGCAAAAAGTTAGCGCTTAAAAAACGTCAAGCGCTGTTGTCACCACGTTAAAGTGTAAGGTTACTACCGACGCTGCATGGAGCTTCAAAGACAGATCCGTCCACTCTTGGAGCCAAAGACCCAGGAATTCCTCACTCCTGTGGCCAAGGGTCCCATCGTAGCTAGGTTGCAGATTCTTTCATCCATGTTGATTGGCGGAGTGTGGATGTAAACCCGTTAATGGAATTACACCAAGTAATCGTCGAAGAAGCTTTCATTACGATTTTGCGTAATATATATCAAACCGAGAATTCGTCCGAATCTGCTGGAATTTGTTGTTACATTTACAATTGCACTCCATTCATTGTTTTTGATTAGACCGTTGTGTTCTTCAAAGTCACGAACTTAATTTTACCATTATTATCTTTTATCCGACTTCCATGGAGAAATCAAATCTTCTTTATTAATTTGCAAGTTGTCCTCCCTGTCAATTTTTAGGTGACCATGTCAACTTTTTAGGTGATCTTTCATATCAATTTTCAGGCAAGAAAAGAAGTTCTGGAGTCATTCAATGCGGCCGAAAAGGTGCAGAAATTGCATCCACGTGAGATGTTTAAAGAGGTTTATAAGGTTTGCATTTGCATAAATGTTCTATCGCTCTTCTTTTTTCAGTAAATTCATTTGCTTGACAAGTATTTTAGTGAGCAAAAAGGTGCTTTCATTTTCAGGAAACGTTTTTAAGGAATATTATGGTCTGCTATATCCCACTCAGAATGTTGTTCTCGCTCAGCAAACAGATTTATTCCGCCATCGTTATTGCTCTAATTTTTCATGCAGTTAGAAGCGAATCTTGCATCGTAATGGATTGTACGCTGGGCGGGGGAGGGAGGGGGTAATGAAGTATCTTGCAATTCAAGTATTTTGGAGAATGGAAAAAAAACGAACTGTAAGACTGATCATTAATAAGCTGTATTCATACGAACTTAGCGGAGAAGGTAGCACGATATTAACTTTTGCATTCCATTCATCGGAACATCGGAGAAGCAACTTCGATAAGTGATGAACTACTTATAAAATATGTAATATAACAATTGTTTTAAATAATAGCTTATACAAATGTTCAACAAAGAATTCCGGTCTTTTGCAGCTCAACAGGTTGTAAAATGCGGTCAGTTTTTTTTGGCAACTTTAGGCGTTTATAACCTTTATCGAAGTTGAAGGTCCATGGAGGAGACATCGAAGGTGTACATCATAGCCACAGAGTTTCGTAATTCTAGCTTGAGTGGAGCTCTTCTGGTTGGAATGTAGTGAACAGACACACAGAAGTATATGTACGCACAGGTACCACCTTAAAGTGATACGTCATGCAAATACAGACTTGCAAAACCGCATGGAAACGTGCTTCAAAATTCTGCAAGGAGCTGAAGTGGGCATATCACAGGCTAAGAACTTTCAAAAACTTTTCATTTATCTGCTTTAAGCTCTATGAGAGGATGGTATTTTCGCTTTATTTCCGATCTCGCTGTTGTTCTGATATTGCGAAACTAGTTTGCCCGCTTCACATTCACACACATCTTCAGTTCATTTCTTTTAAACAGCTGACATAAGTCTTATGGCGTTGTTTGCTTTTTTCTTTTACTTATGCATAATCTTATAAGGAAGAAAGGCAGACAAAATTTCTTAAACAGAAGCACGAAAAAATCCGACAGTTCAGCCTTCTCAAAGTTTCCGGCCCAATGAAGCTTGAGTTAAGGAGAATAGAAGGTGATGGAGAGGATGAGGTAAAGACGAATGAAAACCTCGTAGGTGATGAAGTGACAGAAATGAACCATCTCTGATATTGTTTATCTTTATTCTTCAAGAGTTATCGCAGTTCTTAAATAGGCTACCAAAAGCCAACGATTCGTGAAGAACGGAGGGCTTGTGCCATCCCCACTTTCATTCGAAATTCATCTTCGATGGCCGACTGTTTGTTTTGAAGTGTTAGGCAGCGCAGTCTAAATTCGATATTGATATAAAAATGAAACAATTTCAGAAGAAACCGCTGAGTCTTCAGCGTCAACAGCAACAACTCGATAAGCATTTGGAGCGTTACGCAGAACACTACCCTATGGAACATTTCGAGAAGATACCACACGAGACTGAATGAATTATAATCCGTCGATTCCTTACTGTGCTTGGTGCGTTGATTGCTTGAGCTGGAAGTCAGTAACATGCCGCAGTTGTCGGGATTATTTTGTCTATGGACATTGGAATAGAGTTCGGGGTATTCTGATTTCATCGGTATCGCTGTTGGTTTAATTAAAGAAGACGAAATTCATCGAGTCGGAACCTCATAATCCTCCTAAAGCCTGATTGAAGGGGGAATTATCGAATTAAAAAAGCTAATCTTTTGAAAATCACAAAATTTTCTCATCCCAATTTTTCTCGCTTCTCTCACTTTTCAGAAATCATGAATTTCTCGATGTGAGAATTTATCGTAATTATCATCGATTAAGGCGATATTTTGCACATTAGGGATAAACAAATTGTATCCTATAGTGCGATGACTTGGCATAAGCAAGAGCATTTCAAAGTAGTTGTTGGAATCGTTATTGCCTACATCAAATGACCCGAATTTCAAATAATTAATGAACTGAAATGTTATTTTTAAAGCGTTGGTATTGAATAAATTTCCGAAGGTAATACCTTTATTGATTCTACGTTGTCTCTATAGTAGCTTATTTTTATATCCAATAAATATGCTTCCATTTAGGGCATTAACAGCCACAATTACAAGCGTTTCATTTGATTGCTGTACTTGTATTTAACATATATTGATTCCACTGGATTTCGCTTTTCGCTGCTTCTCATATAATCATATCTTTTTTAGTTCTGTGATGGCCAACTGATCTAATGCATGAGATCGTAAAAATGTCTTAAATATTAGCTATTTACTCAATGATCGCGCTTTGCAAGTTTACTTTTGCTGTTGCACGCATTATGACCGTGTAATATCTTTGTGTAATCTATGTATGTGTCTGTCTGTATGTTCGATACTTTCGATTCGGAACGCTGTTATATTCAACTTGTTGAGTTTTTATTGATGTAACCTCCGCACTGAGATCGCCTCTTTAGCAGTTTTCAAGTTGATTCGCTGATTAAAACAGGGTTGTGGTCACTTAAAAGTAGGAATTTAATGCATCGATAGTTTACTAGCGAATGGTTGCTGATTTGCGGCAAAATGCATCTGCTGCAGAAAATTTGTGTGATCGGTTGATTCAATTAGTAATGCACTATTATATATGCTTTATCATTCGTTGATAATTTATAAGACTAGTTAATGCGGGGGCAAAACTGTAAAAGCGTATATTCATTACCCCGACTATTCCTATCTCACCCGACACTTTTTCCCATTTATTAATATGTACCGTGGATTTTAGGCATATTTTCTATTCACTGTTGTTGAAGTTTTTACACCGACAACGTGGCATGAAGAAAACGTTCTCATCAAAACATTTTCAGATTTTTTACGCATTTTGAAAAAGGTACCTAAAAATTACAACCTCGCAATTTTTATGTATTATTGCAAAGTATGTGTTAGACATCAGTAGAAATGATCCTTCGGTACTTTCAAAAGACAAAAATTAGCCTTTTCTCTTCACATATATTAAAAATTTTGTTTGCGTTCTTATATTCTTCGGCCTCTTTGATAAAATTCTCCTAATTAACGTTGTCCAGGCCTAAAAATATCAATGTTTGCTGTATTTTGCGTTATTGAGTTTATATCCGCCTATTGCAATTTATGCCCACATGTATTGCACTAGGGGTTTTATTTGCTATTATTATGGTAAGAACAATAATATTCTATGACAATTTTGTACCTTATAGCATCCTATCGATGCATTTGGGCAAGGAATGAAATATTTTCATTTCGCTTTGCAGCTATTTAGATATGAAATAATGCATAAATGAATTGCTTATTGCTAATATGAAGTGTTAGTTTAGACGGATACTACAGAAAAATTTTGTTTTGTTTTGTTGAATTTGTCTCTTTGAATAAAGTAAGTTTAAAACCGTTAATCAGCTGAAACGTTTTATTAGCATCTGAACTTTGGGTATTGAATTTTTTATTTTATAAGTGATAACCGTCAAATAATCACGAAGCAAAACGCAAAGTCTGCGAGTGGAAATGCTATCTTTGTGCAATGCTTGCCATCAGAAGAAGAAAGTTTACGAGTTTTTAGTGCTCATCTATACGCTCACTAGCGATTTGTATGATTGTTGAAAGCTTTTCAACTTCGTTAGTATGCAACGGCACCTATGATGTCTCAATTATGCTTGGCATTCGCAAGTTAAAAACAGCGAAAGGGAAAGGTTATTTTTTGGTTCCCCTAAAAGCATTTGCTACCGTGACAAAAAACTTGAAGCAGAAAACCCCTCTGTTGCTTTCTTGAACTCATAATTTTATTTAATGAAAACCTCTTTGACCCCCTTCAACAATTAGTGAATCCAGGGGTGCGAGACCTGTGAAAGTGAGGCCCGTAAGAGTATATTTAGTCTTGTTCATCGCTGTCGTATTATCACACGTTATCGGCTTGATGCTGGAAACTTAATAATAATCCACCCAGTCTGATAGGCAGATGACACGGTCGATTGCCTAACTAATCAGTCATCCGCCACCGATCTGTTGTTTCTCCACCGGCCATCTAAGTGTCAAAAATTTCATAAGTGGAGTTGCCGAACAGGTTCGACGAGTCGAATTTGACCAGTTGCCCGGCTGATAGAAGAAAAAACTTCAGTAAGAGACTAAATGCGAGGAATATTCCCAGTAACTGATAGTTCACTTTCCATCCGTTGAAGAGGCAAAAACTTTAGTGTTGTACTTGTAGAGCGGAGTGTCAAATTAAACCATGATGATCAATGTTCGCTGTGCTAATATAAATAGATTTTATGAACGTGACAGCATAGTCAGAAACTTTAGAACCTCTTGCGTTTCAATGGGATCGGTTTGTAAACGAGAGATGGAATTTAAGGATCACATTGAAATAATAATGTCATCTATTTATGTGAACAATAAAAACGCTAATACATTCTACCAATTCATTGAAAGTGCTCCATATTTTCTATAGGGAAACCAGCGGTTCCTGTACTAGTTTAAACACCAAGTTAGGAAGGTTTTCATTTTAAACTGCAACGATCTCGATACGTGCAGTCAGAACAAGTGGGAAGGCATGCAAGAAGGCATACAACGATCGTATCGTATGGCGATAAAAGAAGTACCGATGAATAGGCTTACTGTTTAGCTTACATGATAGTGTGTGTTACATGACTGACGGTTATGCGTTCATTATACTAGTCACATTTCAAATATCATCGCTATTTAAAATCGCCCAGCACACAGACAAGGATAGCTTAAATAATTTTTGCAAGAACACTCTAAGAGGAATGGTAGGTTCTATATGGAAAAATATGTAGCACTGCATTATTGGTTGATTAACAAATAGTAAATAAATTAGTGGGAGGTAGGTTTTAGAATACTTTTTATGGCGAGATACAGTATGAACTAGGAATATTAGAAAAAAGTATTGTAGAAAATAGCATCTGTTCAATTTTTTACTTGTTGACGAAACATTATAGTCAATGAAAGCGTCCACTTTGAACCTAGGAAAGCAGTTGCGGCCAAACTGTCACTTCAAGATCGGCTTTATGTGAACTGTAGCCGATGTTGAAGTGCATGGCAGATGAACGAAATTTAGGATGCATCCAGCATAACATGAATGGAAAATAACATCCAAAACACACCAATCTCTACATAAACGACGAAAACTGAGTTTGAACATCCTCCCTTCACTACTCTGTGATCCCCTTCACTACGGTCATAGATGGTCGTCAGCATCAAATTAAAGGACAGCCATGAGTGGCTAATCGACGAATGTCGTACGGCAGTGAAAAAATAGTCGAAAAGCAGTCATTTTTTTATGGAGAAAGGCGAATCAAGTTTTCGGGTAAAGCAACTTTTTCTGTAAGTTATGTCTCGACATTTCTTCCGTTCCTACAGTTCCCACACTGCATCACCCAAAAAATACCAATGTGGTGGCGAAGAAAATTAGGACGGTGTGACGAATATGAAATATTTACCTGCAATTTAACAACTACTAAAACTGTGACCAGCCTGCTCGTCTGAATATTTATCTGCTCTCCACTTACTCGCATGCAAAAGTGACTTAAACCAGTTGAGCTGTTTTTGATTGTTTTGCTAAACGAATTTGCATTGGTTATCCAGCGATCGCTATCCAAGCTGCGCAGCCAGCAAAAAGCTTCAGTAAGATGCCAACCAGCCCACTGTTCACATAACTAAATATCATTTTCGACGAATCCCCACTGATTATGAGATGTTGGATTCAACATGAAACGATTGAAATGCAAAAAATAAAAAGTATCGATTCTGAAAATGCTGCTATGCACTAATTCAAACTTTGGCGAGCAATGGACAACAGCAACGTGGAAACCTTCTTCCTACCACTTCACTCATTTTACGCCTTGAGCGTCTCCTGAGCGGTCTTGACGAACGGTTTGTTTCTAACGGAGTTTGACATTTTTTTTCGTATTTTCCAGTAACATTTTCCTTTGCTATCAATTTCGCTTGCCGGTGATTTTGGGCAGGTTCTGACCTTTTGTGCCATATATCTTCATACTGTTTGCTGGAGCTGCTGAGAACTGTTCGGTGCATTTCAATTTTGTATTTTCCTTTTATACACCGCTCATTCCAGTCACTGCATAATGTGCTAAGGTGCTGACCTTAGCCTATTATTCAGCGGTATCATGTTTCTGATTATACAGATTTTTTTCTAGACGATCCATTCGTTCCGCACTTCCGCATTATCAATTTTCCGCAAGTAACTTCCAATTGTCGTCGACAGTGGTAAATTCCAAGCGGATCTATAGAGTCGTTCATCCTTTCGTTTTTTAGTAATATATACCTTGCATCATCACTGATATCTGGATACGATTTCCATCACCTATATGCGTTCACTCCTTCCTCTTCCATGCAGTTTTTCATACTTTATTCTGATATCAGCAAATTGGGGCCGCCACTAGATAGAAACTTCATCTGATTATTGCTCATTTTTCACTTTATCCTCCAAAAATCAGAAAACTTTGCGGATTCCTCTCCTCTGCTCACTTCATTCTGACATACAATGAGAGAGAGTAGACGGAGGTTTGCATGTTTTTCATCCGTAATTTCATTCAGTGCTCGAAAAGGCAGGATATGCAGTTTTATAATGGAATCGTTTAGATCTTTTGTGCACAAAACATTGGATGATCTCAAAACGACGATTTCTGTCGCTTTTTAGCCTGTATTTTCTCAAATAGCACCGGATGAGCGTCATAGAGCTCAAACTGATATTGCAAAATAGAGCTCAAACTGAAAGATTATTGAAAAATGTTGATTAGATTTATTAAGAAATTTTTTTGCGTTGCAGCCATCATGAATGCTGGAATTCTGAAGGGTTTATGTAGAGTGGGACGATTGTGGAATCTGCTCAAATACAGCACAAATGCAGAGACGTTTCAGTTGAATGAGATCAGCGAGAAATATCTCAGTAATAGAAAGGTGAAAAGCTTTTATTGAATTTCAAAATTCTTTAGGGCGATTAAATTATTTTTGCATACATTTCAATATAAACTAAATGAGGCACATATTAAAGAGACATATTGTCGCATTGTGTAGAGTGGGAGAAGGAAAAAGATGGGAAATGCAAATGCCTCCTTTTCAAATAATGATTTCCTCTCAAAGTTTTTATGAGTTCTTCGTGGTTTCGTTTTTTCTGCTTCCTAATCCAGTTTGAGGATTATTTTTTAAAGGTGAAATTCACCGATAAACTGGAAGTACTCTCACCTGATGTTCTGCCTACATTCCCTATCTACCGCGTGCTCGACTTTGACGGTAACATTGTCAATCAAGCAAACGATCCCAAGCTTGAGAAGGTAAGGTTCTTTATTGTGTTAAACATTCATTATTGCTGCTTCGGGTTAACTCACTACTAGGCTTTCGTTAATTATTTCATTGCTCACTTATGTAAGTCACAGCTCTGATGACCTGAACAGATGCTAATGCTAATTGAATGTAGAGGGAAATCCATATGGGGCGGAAAGTGAAAGAGACATGGGGAGGAGGGAAGGGCGAGTGCGGAGAGGGAGGGGAAAGGGGAAAGGAGATGAGGCCGAGAACCATAACTGCTAGAGCTACTATCCCAGAAAACGGGTTTTTTAGCAAGCAAGATCAACTGCGAGTCGACTTCTGATGGTGCACTAAACTATCTGATCGTGCACTAATGATATCCCACACTAATGAGACATAATAATTATTATGGTATTAACAATTGCGTTTCCACGTTCTATAGGATTTCCACCTTGATTCTTATAGCATAAAAACGGCCATTTTTTCTATTTTTTGTGAGTTTATAAATCCAATAATAATTTAGGAGATATTTTATAAGTTTCTCAATATATCTGGCAGTGATTTTCTTATGTTTAATAAAAAAATGAATAATTTCTCAAAGGAATAATCATTTCCAGGAGCAGTATATAAAAATGTATAAAGATATGACACTGCTTCACACTATGGATAAGATATTGCTCAACTCTCAGCGACAAGGGCTTCTAGCTTTCTATATGACAAACTACGGCGAAGAGGTTATTTTAAAACACTGCTACTTTCTGTATTAGTAACCGATGTGATTCTGTAATCAGCTTTATTGAACTTTGTAAGCATTTATAAGCATTTACCGTGATTCCTAGAATAAAGTCATTGGAGTCTTCTGCGCAGCGTTCAGGCAAGTCGGAGAGGGAGTAGCAGGAAGTGCAGATCTCGACCTGTTTGCGAGAGAAGATTAATATTTTTCGTGCCTCTATTATGTCATCAATTCTTAAATCACTTGGACACCTTACTTATAGGGTTTTACATGTGAGAAAACAAAGAGCTCCTTGTGAGATTCTTTATTTGCCGTAATATGCGACACTTGCTCATTTGTGGACTCAAAAATTTCTTATGCAAAGCACTGAGCTAAACATTTTATGTGTTCCATTTCGACGCCTGCCAAAATAGCATTTACAATGGTACTAGAATATGAACCCCTCTGAAAGGACTTATGTTCGAAAAATGGCTTCTGTTATTTGAAGCAGCCTAGAGGCTCTTATACAGCATTTCGGCAACTCGTCCACCTTATAACTCGTCTTATCTGTAACAAGTTTATCTCCTCTATGTTCATTTCCCGAAAGGTATTAAATAGTTTTTTATACATGTTTCCTTGTTTTTAATGCTGAACGCATGCGTTATGCAGCTCTTTGCATTTTACCCTTATCTTAATGAGCGAGTCAAGATTTTTAACAACACAGTGCTAATATCTTTGGAATGGTAAGATAAAGGTTTTGCAAAGTGATTATACTGTAGTACGTTGCAAGCGATTCTATTATTATTGGCTGCCAGCGGCTGCAGACAGCGCAACCTATTCAAATATGGTAACTGTTTTCGCGGATTCTTATGCATACATATGTTTTTACATGGTGACTTCGCCATCGTACCATAGCGAAGGAAAGAATCCGAGTTCCTCGACCTAATTGTAGGCTTTGCACGTTGGGTGTTCTGCTGGATTGAAGAACGATGACTTGATCTACGCACAGTATCGTGAAGTTGGTGTGATCCTTCATCGCGGCTATACTGTCTTGGAATTCATGAATAGCGCTTTCGGGAACTGTCATGATCTTGGTATGTTCTTTTGCTTCTTCTGACTGAGTGAATTATATAGTCCAGCGATTTCGGTTTCATAATAATGTGATCGGCAATTTTTGATGATTATGTCGATGTCGAAATTCAAGCACAACCTGCCAGATCTTGCGTTCTACTGCAATATGAATAAATGCTAAGCCGATAGTTTCTATCTGATGTGAGTTTAGGAGAGATTTGATTACCGAAAGCGTGCGTGCTAGAGAGCTCACCAATTCGTCGATTATGCTTTTTTTCCATAATATTTTTGTTAAGATAATTCCATGCATCGAGCTACACGACTGATCGGATATTGACTAAAGTTTAAAAAATCTGCTATTGTTGTTTGTAATAATTTCGTCAATGATTGAGCACCAAGAAAAACTATTTGCAAGTTCCTTTGCTAGACTAATCTATGAGCAAAAAACTCTTTTTAACGGTCTTGCTCGAGGTGTTCTTACCATCTTTCTGGCACTTCCGGTCGGCAAAAGATAGCGATTTAAACAATGATGGAATATAATCGAGCATACATTGCGATATGAGTGTATTCATTTTACGTTACTGATGAAAGCCTTCAACGCTTCGGTTAACTCGGGTTTATCATGTTTATGGTGGATGTTATATTGATGCAGCTATTATTGTTTCTTCAGCTAAAGGCAGACAAATGCCGATGCATTATGGTTCGAAGGAACACAATTTCGTATATATCTCCTCCCCGCTAGCCACACAGATTCCACAATCAGTTGGCACTGCATATGCTTTTAAGAGGTCTCTGAAGGCTTTACATCGATTTCAAAAGCGTTTCCACTTGATCGTTTCATGACGCTTATAATTCTTCAGGTTGTAAGAGATGTCATTTGCTTTCTCATTCGCAGGAAAGGGATCACCCTTTAATTTCAATTTTCTCCAGAAGCAAGTAACATTTACATGACGATCATGCAGCGACTGGAAGTTCCTTCAAAATTTATAAAAAGTGTCCCAAAAGTTTCGAATTTTTGGCTCTCTTCCTAACCAAACTTAACGAACCAGTGACTTTGTAGAAAAATTGGTCAGTCGCATATATTAGCCTGAAATAGTGAGTGAGAAAAATCCCCGAAAATTGGAGGAAAGATGTGGAGCAGGAGATGCGCTTATGTGATTATAACGACACACGAGCATTACCACACTTTTAACTGACGAATAATTTTGCGGCTTGTATTCCTAGCTAGAAGTTGAGGCGGATTAATTTTAATTTTGCAGCTAGTCACCTAAGTCCAGGCGTCCATGCCACGAGTCTGCAAGCTGCCAAAGAATTTTTTCCACATAAAGTTGATACTGAGAGTTAAACTCGCTGAAATGGATCCTGTTTAAGTGGTCCACAAATTGTGAGTGCTAATTTGACCAGAAAAAGCGCAAAGGGCATCAAGAGTCTTACTTGCGGGTGATTTTCCGAAAGTTCAAAATTTCCGCCTACCCTCTCCCTGCCCTTACAGATTTGCCTTTTGAAATTTACTGTGGATAATTTGGCTATACAGCAAACCCTGGTATGAGCTGTGGAATATTTAGAGCAAAGAACGGTCGCATTGTTTGCTGCTTCTTTGGTGATGGCGCTTCATCGGAGGGCGATACTTCAGCATCCTTCAATTTCGCTGGCGCTCTCGTATGTGTATTTCATAGTTTATTTGCACGTATCCATCGTCTTCAGAAAATTTACAGAATCAGTCACTTGCTAGTATAGAAGTATGAATTGCGACGAGGAATGTGAAACTTCGCTTACTGTAATTTCTGGCTTATTCTTTTAGATTGTGAGAAACGGATTATTTGAAGTTGGAACTGCCCATTCTCATTTCATCTGAAGCTTAAAGTAGCATTTGTAGAACTTTTGTAGCAAGATTTCTAGAATTTATCTAGTATTGTGAAAATATTTACTGCACTCAGTTTAACACAAGTGTCTGCTTAAAAAATATTAGGTTGCTGAATTGTGATTAGCTGTTGAGAAAATTGGCAGCTTCCTTGATCAATTAAGCGCGCTTTTCTTTCCGCTTCTAATTGAATTTTTACGATGCATTTTCAAAAATGCTTTATCCATCATTAAATGGGAATCTTTAGGCGGGATCTTGAAGTTTTAATAATACGGCGTTTGGATGCAGCATGATCTTGAACGGTGATGCGAAACTATCCAGACTATGTAACCAGACAACACAGCTTTATTTTATTTATTCAGCATCTCATTTAGGGGAAACAAGTATAGGTATATATGATAGGTCTGAAGGTGCTACATGAGGGGACTACTACCTGAAGAACCCCTATTCCATACTTCAAGCCTGAGTCGTATTTGAACCTACGACCTCAAGTCTATCCACAGGAATATATGGTTCATCCAGCAATGACGAATACATAGAATGTCAGAAGTTTTTGACCATTTTATGATTACACAACGCATCTATGTGCGCAAGGAGCTATTTATTTTCTGTAAGTTTTCGTGAACCACAAAATGATGCACGAAGTACGTTATTATGCTATCGAAAGCGTTTTGTCAGCATAGCTGTTGGCTGAATGCATATAGACCATCTGAAGGATGTGTAGTTGACTGAAGTTTCAGATTTTGGTTTCGAAGGGTTTTTCAAAGAATTTTGGTTTTTATGTATCATTCAGTAACATTTTATTCATTGAGTATAATATCAACTGGGTTTGAGAAGTACAACTCAATATACAATTTGAAGGCATGCCCTGTGATGTTCGTGTGCAGAAATAATGGCTATGCTATCAGCACTCCCACGGCACAACAATACCGCGGTGATGGTATCGTTGCCAGAGGACCTGGTTTTGGGCTGCACACAATTCGGTTTATCTTCATTTCTTTTCAAGAGCATTTTCCTTTTTCACAAGAAAGGCCACTGAATGGATTAATGGATGCGTATACGCGTGTGTTTGCGCATCTGATGTGTTATATATATATATATATATATATATATATATATATATATATATATATATATATATATATATATATATATATATATATATATTTAGCATAATCAACTCCTAGCTCATGGGTCTCTCCCAAAACGTAGTCATGAATAAAATTTTGGCAACCCAAACTTCACAGTTTTTCTATCACTAATAAGCATTATTTCATATGTAGTGTTGGCAAGCCCTAGAAAGTAACGTTTAGTTGATGAATCTTCTGAGCTTCCACTTTTTCCAGTCCTGTTGCCTGAGCGGATGGATTATTATTACTTATGTTGACTACTCAAACATTTATGTCCTCAGCTTGGAGTAAATGAGTACTGAAACGTTATGATAGATGCACTTTCAATAGGACAGATATGCTCTGTAGAAATAGAGTTTTTTAGCGTGGATGGTAACGATCTGCTCGCGATGTATAATGCAACCAAAGCTGCACGTGAGGTTGCGGCTCAAAATAAACCGGTTCTATTGGAAGCGTTGAGTTATCGTATTGGAGATCATTCCACTTCAGATGACTCCACTGTCTATAGGTAAATTTGGTCAAGTTTATGGCGCAGATGGCAGAATCATCGAGAAAGTTGAATGCGAAAGCTAACTACACATAAAGCCACAACTGGAAAACTTGGAACTTAACTAGCAACAAGGAGCCATATCCTTAATGAGAGAAAAAATTAAGTGCATGAAAAAGAGCGGTTCGGAGATGTTTTGAAGTGTTTGAGTTATCGCCCTGTTTTGTGCGATGGGAGGATGTGGATGGATGAATTTAATTCAATTTTGCCAGTCATATTCAAAATTTGTCGACTTCCTTACGGTAGAGATATTGTGACGTGATCATGGCACAAGGACAGCACTATGGAAATCAGCGATGTGTTAGCGGATGTGGATTATATGATTTTTTCCTTTTTTTCATGAAAGCGGATAAATGGACTAAAGAGGAACATCCGAATGAGCATTATCTAAAAAACTGTTTAATGCGTATAGCTGATTTAGTATTTAATAATACTAGTTGATATCTCAAAAGGCAAGTCGCAGCAAGCATGTCGTTTATCTACTTGATCTGCAGCGATGATGAATCAAGATTTGGTCAACTTTTACTGCATATGTTTCGGTAGTTAACGGAAATGTTTTATTCATTGACTATCGGTGACCATTTTTCGACCACGGCAAAAAGCTTTCCTAACTTTTACCACTATCCTGTAGAAGATGGAGATGCAGGGAAGGGGAAGAGGAGTGGTAAGAATCACAACTTCCGGGTTGATGAATCGATATGTAAATATTCGAGTTCCTTACTATTTTACATCAGTGGCGAAACCAAGTAAACCAGAAATTTTGTCAGACCGGCTGGTGATTTGGAAAAGTGGAACACGTTGTTGAATCCTATCGCAAGATTCAAAAACTATCTAATCAAACAAAACTTCTGGTCCGAGAACGAAGAAACCGAATGGATAAATAAGGTATTTTGTTGTTGGAATTTTCATTGGACGTATAAAATGTGACGAAATACTTGAAATAACTGATTTAGTAGTATTATATGCGTATGTTTTAAAGAAATTATATAAATTAAACACGCTACATAAATGAAACACACATAAAAGTATTCCATATTTCAATGTTTGCACAATTAATTATGCCACAAAGGATATCACACAGAATACACAATATTTGTCACTACACAGAGACTGCTCATTCCATACGATAACTTTGGAGATTCATTTAAAAGGGTTGAAAAATTTAAGAACATTTGAGACATATAGGTCATAAAGGAAAGAAATAAAAGCAAATGCTTCTTTAAGCATAAGGATGCAAGATTCATCCAATATTTGTGCTTGTATCGAAAATCGAAATTCTTTTGTGGAGAAATTTTACATTAGATGATAAAACATCCATTAATAGATGACTATACCGCTATGTTTGTCTGGAAGAAGAAAAATATTTCGCTGCGTCTCGATAGATTTTATAGAGAGAAAATTTTTTTTTCATTAGAGATATTGAGGGCATGCAATAAAATGATGTTTGCATTTGCTGGATATATACTTCAATAAACAACAGAAATCGGGAAAAAAATTAAAAATCAGAGAAACAAGGCGAGTTAAAAAGAATAAATAAAACGAACTGTAAACTTCTTTGGGATAGGCGACTAAAAATTCTCAATTTTAATGCAATTGAAGCGAATGAAAAAATTTTTCAATTACGAACAAGCGACGTGAGTTGAAATTTTTCGGGCATACTTATGCCCTTCAAAAGTTCCGCTACCACAAACTACATGTTACATTGCGGAATAAATCAGGGCGAAGCTCCTTTAAAAGTTGTTAAGGCGTTCTAAAAATTTGACTTCTTCCAAAAGTCTAACTTGTTTTTTTGCTTTGAACAATTTTTTTTTCAAAAGTCTAAATTTTCGAAACCTACTTCGTAAAGGTACTGACAGTGAACTTGACCGAAAATTTCTTTGACATATTTCTGCTAAATAGTACTTCTATGTGTGACACTCTTTTCCTGGGAATTCTCTCCCAACGATGAAAGGAACTGTCTTCTCAAAATTGTTTTCGTCATGCTTTGAAAATTCTCATGTTATTCTGAAAGCAATGTCCTCCGTCACGGGCGCTCGAAGTTGTAAACAGATTCAATACTAAACCAGTCGTACTTTATGTTTCAAAGACTCAATAAGTAGACTTCGAGGAAGTCAGACTTCTGTAATTTCTTACGAAAGATCTCTCTAATCGTTATAAGTTCAGAATGTGGGAAGAAAATTTCGCTTTATGTATGTACATAAGCTTAAAATGCAAATATGTTTTGCAATTTATAGGCAAAGGCGGATATTTTGGCCGCATTTGCAAAAGCTTCGAAGGCGAAACTTCCGCCTATCGATAATCTTTTCAGTGATGTTTACAAGGTTTGATTACTTTTATATTGTCTATAATTCATCCGATATTTTAATGCAACCGAACAAGAAATAGTACTTTACACTACAGAAAATGTTTGTTGCAATCACTAAGAAATAATTTTGCAACAAGAAACAACCATTGTAAGAAGGAAATACTCAACACTGCGACAATGCATTCTTCGAGTCATCGTAAAAGAGTTTTGTTGAATGAAATGCAATTAACCGGGTAATACATATTTAACTATCACATATAGAATTTAAGTCCGATTCTTTTCAATTCAGATTCGATTCTTCATTCGTTCTTTCATTTTGATCTTTTAGAGTAACTGATTTTTGCGAATCGAAAAGAATGATAAAGCAATCATTGCAAGTTGGTATATTATGGGCTTTGGCAATGCTGCAAGAAGTTTAGGTTATTATGCTCATAAAAGTTCGATGCCATATATCTCAGTTCAAGTTTTGTTCGAAAACCTTTCAAATAATCAATGACATGAAAGACAGAAAAACATCATGAAAAATTAAGAAGAGAAATCACTCAAACCAAAATGAAGGTAATATGGACTTATGGAGCTAAGAACTAAAACTTAGCAGCTGGGTAATTTATCGAAGCATATCTCAACTAAACGATCCAACGAGAATACAGCAAGTAGGCCTTAAAAATCCTTGAGAATTTCGGTATCAAAAGGTTTCATATACGGCTCGAAATACACTGACGATACTGAGTGAGAGACCGATCTCATTTACGTCAAATAATGAAAAGGAAATTTTATAAACAATGGAGTTTCAGAAGGAAACTAAGAATCTGAAGCATCAGAAGGAGCAGTTGCACGCACACCTCGCCGTCTTCCGTGACAAGTACCCCGTCAACGAGCACCTAAATTGATGAACTGATCATCACAGACGTTGCAATAAAAAAAGTCATTGATGTGTAGGCAGTTGATGTCTTCAGGTACATATGTTGACGGACCACATAAATTATTTCTTTAAGAGGGTGTCACTGCTTCATCATGGAGCATGCCCCTTCCTCTCAAAGGTGAGTATAAGAATATCCTCACCTCACCTGCATTTCAAGATGTCCTTGTGGGATGTCATAGTTCAAAGACAGAAGCAATTCTCAGCAACCAACAGTTTCAACATAAACATTCCAACGTAAGCCGTACGATGTCTGTGAATGTAAACTTACAACTTGCAAACTACTCTCTTCACACTGTAAATCTAAGGTCTTGCCATGCGGGATGCGTTCAGCAGATTACGCTTGTATCCGTTAAAAGCACATGTGTGTATGTAAATGGTGTCGGGTGACACCTCAACTGGCGCAAGCTTCAAACTGCGGACGGAAAATGTTTGGGCATATACCAAGCGTGAAGGATGACAAAACGCGAGGTGAATGTGCAAGCAAGCGTTGATTGTGTGTCCAACCATTTCACAAATGCCAGTGGTAAATGTTACCCCAAAAAGTTTTGTCCGGGGCCGGCGAGCTCAGTGGGCTCCGATATTCTGAAGCCTCCGAAGCTCGTGATTTGGAATGCTAGAACTTGTCATAACAGCTGTGCAAGATTGGTCATTTTGCTGCCATGGAGAGTTTACGAAACAATTCTGGCCATTGGCAATAGGACAAGAAACTCAACAGTTGTTACGTGCAGTTATTTACCTCTTTGAAGTCGGAACCTTGAAACAATACTTCCTCGACATTTACACTGCGGAGTTAAAATGCAAGTTTGACACCTGATGACAGATAACAGGTAGGAGGTTGATTTCGCATAACTTCCTGCCACACATTCAAGTTTTCTTCAATCCCTGCCCTTATAGCGATACTGCCCACTCCTTACTTGAAGTCAAAGGATGCGCTTCCGCAATCTTGCAACCAACCAACCTGCTGCATAGACGAATGTGGTCCATTAGGATTATTCTAATTTTTGACCACTCCGTGACTAATTTTATGACTTTGTTCAACTTAAGCCTTTCACTTCAAGGTGGCTTGGCATGACCAATTTTAGTAATTATTCCAAGTTAATTCCAGCCAAAGTAGTAACTTCATGATAGCACTTCACACATGTTTTCTTCCGACGCAGGCGAAATAACATTACCTGTTCACATTTTGATGTTCATTCATGACTTCCAGCCATCGTTAGGTCGGGATTAAAGCATAAATTCACCCAATATACACTTTGTTGATTGTTTCATATTTCTTAGTGAAAACATCTATGCGGTTTAGCAAATGTCTGCAAGAGCTGGCGAAAAAAGGAAGGAAGATCGGTTTAATAGGTTTAAGATAAGGTGCTAGGAAAGGAAGCTCATGCGATCACCAAACGCAGAAGACATACCTCTGCTATCTTTTAGTGGTGGCAAGTGATGAGGTTGCACAGGAAATCAACAAGTATAATGACCTAATGGGAGAGATTCTATGAGGTCTGCCAGTATGCCGGTTGATGTTTAATGAGGAGCACCCACTGATGCAAGAGACTGCAGTGCTGTGCGGAAGGGAAACTTGGTCTTATTAAAGCAAGAGGACGAAGGCTCGAAACACCAGCTATCCTCATGAAAGGATAGACGCTCGGCGTCTCATAAACATAACACATCCCAAAAGAAGAAATCCGAAACGATACCCGAGATGTCGCGCAATAAAGCAGAAGCAGCAGATCCCGCGAGATGCTAAAAACCTCGGACAACCACCAGGAGGATGGGTGGATTTTATTAATGAAGACAGAGGCAAATCATGAACGAGGATGACAAACGACAGATGCGTGTGGTCGATACCCATGGAGATCTGCCACATTGCAACTCGAAAAGCCAACAGGCGGCCGATCAGAGGTATCACACGCACAAAACATTCGATGTAGAACCAGCTGCAAGATACATGAGACCAAAATTCACGAAAACGAGTGCACGCAAATGCAAAATTCGAACAGGAGAGCAGAGATAAAAGAAAAACCCGCCCGTTGTAGAAAGCAAACAAATTTGTAGCAACCTTACACGTTTGAAACTCCTTCCGATGTTCATGCACAAGAAAGAAGGTCGGCGTGGGAGGTCCTCCCACGGTGCACATTGCATCCATCGAATTTGGTGAAGCAGGCTCCAGTGGTTCACGAGTTAAGGCTAAAGACAGGCAAACACGCATACACAGACCAAACTCACGTTCTATAGCACCAGCCTAACAAGTCCACTTTTTTGCTACGCTCTTCATATTAAAGA
This sequence comes from Baylisascaris procyonis, assembly GCA_037389465.1. Taxonomy (NCBI): domain Eukaryota; kingdom Metazoa; phylum Nematoda; class Chromadorea; order Rhabditida; family Ascarididae; genus Baylisascaris; species Baylisascaris procyonis. The sequence continues at coordinate 121,555 of JAZARR010000154.1, read as the reverse complement.
ACAGTCATCTGCTTATCAGGTTCCATCAAACGCCAACCGCTTGCATCGAAACATTACCGCCAGCAGTTCTAACAACTTCTACTCCACTAGAGAGACTTCAGGATGGCAACGCCCACTTCCCCTCCATGCGGGGCAATAACACTTCTCCTGTTGGGTGACTAAGAACCACAGATGAACGGATTTTTTTCGAGATCCATCTAAAATTCCGTATCGAAGTACAGTAAAGAAGCCTTCTAAGACAAGTAGGCAATGAAACCGCATACTCATAAAACACCTCGCCTTCCCCCTCACTTACAGACATCAGCGGATTTAAGTAAATATGTCATCAGGTGAATGCGTATCTACTAGACTCTTCTTAAATGCTTCGCTGTGTAAAATCACATGACTAATATTCAACGATGGAATTTATGTTTGTATGGCTCCATAACAATGAAACAATCAGCGAATAACAAAACAGTTTCTTCACCAAAACACCGCGTGCACATCCCGCTTAGGCGATGGAGCCGGCGTTGGAGGCGATTCTAGGCCATAGATCGGCACATTCCTTCGCAACGGGTCCCGTGATTGCCGAACCCTTCATTTCGCCTTTGTTGTTCACGATAACTCCTGCGTTATCCTCGAAGTAGATGAACGTACCATCCTTCCTGCGGAATTGCTTCCGCTGCCTAATGACCACCGCTTGCAAAACTGAAATTACAAAAGCCTTTAAACTGTAGGGTATAAGACAAATTTCATTGCGGGGTGAGGAGAATGAAAAAAGGACACCTTCCCCATTACCACTCGGAATTATTAATATTAAACAGTGATAATTAAAAGTGCTACAAAACAGCAATAAGGGACCACTTGAACTGATGACTGATAAAAACATGAAAGAGATAAGTATTGAGAGGCAGTATATGTGCTGCTAAGTCTCCTTCCATCTAATACTTGACCAAACTCGCCTGTAAATGGGAGGGATGCAAAAACGATGGCTTGCAGAAGCAGCCAGATCAGGCACAAGGATGACTAGCCATCAATCGTAATGGATAAGTGAGACATGGAAGTGACAAGTGTATTCGAGGCTATGCGTGGGTGATGGGACACCCAGGAATAGGACAGCAGGGCTATGGCTAAAATCCGTGAAAAAGCATTCCATCAAAATAGAGGTCGAATGCGGTTCCACGCCTTCAAGGCTGGCTGTAATGATCATGTTTACACGCACTTCAACAAAGTGCACCAAGCTGTTTGCTCAGCGAGGACAAGGAGTACTGCTAGACGAGATATGTAAAGCAAAGGAGGTTTGGGAAGGGTGGGTTGACCGCCTGCCGCTTTTAATTACCTCCAGTCGTTTATCAAATGTTTCATTTCATACGCATAGATGCTTCGACATTACAGCTGCCATTTCTTTGAAATATGTATAAATATATAGGTAAATGAATGCATCAGTATATATATATATATATATATATATATATATATATATATATATATATATATATATATATATATATAACGCATTTAGAGAATAGTCCCATGACAAGAAGACCAAACTTCTTTCATGAAACAAAGGTATACCATCGTAGAGTAGTGATCACAGTTCTACGTCAACCGTAGTGTTGCAATCTCGCTCCAGTTCAATGATCGGTTACTAGAGCTTAGCATGTACCATTCCCATCATGCGCGCCAAGAATGCTTTCTCCTATTGGGAAGCGTCGACTCCGTTAGCATTGAGACTAGGTTAACCAAAACACACATAGATGACGATGCCAAACTAGCTACTACGCCACCATGCATCCGCCTCTTTGTTCCCTCCATCTTGGTCTTCCTTCTCTCTCTGACAAATGGAAAATACAAACCTTTCTTGCGCAACTCTGGTTTTCCCTTCTTGACTGATGCAACGAACATATCGCCCACTCCAGCACTCGGCAATCGGTTCAGTCGGCCTTTGATACCATAAACTGCGATCACAAACAGATTTTTAGCACCAGTGTTATCTGCACAATTCATCACTGCACCCACCGGTAATCCAAGCGAAACACGGAATTTCGCACCAGACGCCCCTCCTCGTCCTCTCTTCGACATCTTTCTTCAATCTATACACCCTGAAGATAACAACTTCTACAAAAACTTCACCTCAATCCCAAATAAAGCCGGGTCGAATTAAAGCAAGCAAGGAAAAATTAGGACCACCTACTATGCTCGATTTGCTTACATCATAACCAAGAATTATTATGCTTTTCCAATTTCGTTCGTCACTTATCAATCTTTTTAGCACAAAGAATTCGCAAGTGAATCTCTGTAAATCTTGGTCTATATTTCCATTTTAAATACTGACCAGGAACCGGACAAGGGTCCTGATGATAATGAGCACGTATGACGGATTTAGTTTTGGTTTCTTCCTAATTCAGATACTCTTAACCCCAAACACTAACTGAAAATATTGGGTTAAATTCCAACCTGGACACGACCGCGACCGTAATCGAGGTCAGGCCGAGCTCATGACCATGTGTAGAACAGTTGAACCCAATCCGGACAGGACAGCCGGCCCAAGGCAACGGAACGTGATTTGATTAACACCTACTTTAACCCATCTTCCTGTGATCGCGGGTTATCTAACATGATGCAAATGTAATACAACCGGAACCGGATTTAACCAAGATTTCTCTTGTCCATTAAATAAAGGTTAAGGGGTTGAGCCAACGGCTTTGATCAAAATGCTGTTTACACGCCAAACCATTCTGGTAGTGAGGGTTGCTCGACGCATATCGACAACAACCCCTCCCCTCCTTTCACTTTTCGAAGTCTAGAACCACTCAGTCTGATGCGATAAACCTAGAGGGACACTTTGTGGAAATGTGCATCCTGATGTCAAAAATGCAATCGATATTCTTGCTCAGTGTGATCGATAATCACCTCAACAAATTCTAAGAGCAAATGCTGATGATTACAGGACCTTTCAATAGTTCATATGCAGTGAGAACGCTTAACAACATCTCGATTTATCTATTTCGAAGAAGAGTAATAAATCGTCAATCAAAATTGTACGAATAAATAAAATTCGCACTAAGCATCGGATAATATACGCAATAATAAGTGATATACGCCAACCTGAGGCGTTATAATGCATTCCCAACACAGCAATTGTGAAAGGAACAACATCTACGCTTCCCCAAGAACACATACTACAAGCATACTGCTAGCTCATTCCCCTAGTTGGAACGGAATAATCCTTCTGTACCTCCACCGAAAAATGCGATATACCACCCAAACGACGCTACACACCCGCAACATAACCGCCCACCACCACACCTTATACGACGCTGCCTTACTTCCTCTAATTGACACGTTGAATTTACTAAATAACTTCTAAACAAAACCATGACCCACCTTTCCCCAATAAAACTTAATGGAAGATAGAACTAGACGTCTAGGCGAGCGTGCCATGTAATCTTTCACCCGCTCTGCATCTCTGCACGTTTTCCATGTTGTCTGTTACGTCGAGCTCTTCAAAAGTCTCCTCAAAATTCCATCGAAAAAAATTCATACTTCATTCAAAACTTCAACAGAATTTCCCAAGATCTTGACTGAAATCCTGGAAATGCTTTCCACGTTTTCATAAACTCTCTTTCACGAAGCCCTGTAATCCAATTGTCGTGCCTCCATCCCTTCTCTGCTTATTTCGTTGTAGCTGTGATGGGTGAGTGGATCCATCCGACACTAGACGGACAATGACAGTAAGTTGAGAGATGCGTGCTAAGAATTGCAATCAGCACAACAGCTGCTAATTTGCTAATTTATTGCAACTAAAACTTTCAGGCGTTCTGTCACAATAGAATAATTGGAATGTCGGGACGATGGTGCGCATCGAGCACTTCAGAATCTGAGGTGTATACTTACGGGAGCGGGAATGTGGAAATCAAAAACAACTTACCGAATACTGCAAAGATCAGGGGGATGTGAAAGAATAAAAGCTCCATCTAACCGAAAAAAGTTTATAAAGCAGGTCATAGTCATTCGCTGAGTTGTAATGGAAGTTACACTGAAACTGAATGCAGAGTTCCGGATCAGCAGCTAAACTGACGTCATTCGCTTGAAATACAGTACTGGTTGAAATCGAATTGTTTTGTGAATGCTTGGGAGTAATTTAACGGTTGGAACCGGTCAAAATCGAATCTGGTTTCAACCGAACATTGAAAACGGATTGAAATTCGGTTTACGATCGGGTTTCAACCGCACACATAACTTCTCTCAATATTTTCCCAAAGGCAGTTTATGAAAAAGACCAAGAAAACATGCTCTGCATCGTGAACACGAAATATGCAAATCACAACCAAACTTTACAATCGAAAATTTCATAGTTAGCAGATATACCATCCCACAATAATTCAGCAGTGAGCAACAAACATTCTGCATGCATATTTTTGCCTTCTGCCTTCTTCTCTCCTATTCTTCTGCTACAGCGAACCGATATTCACTTTGTTCAACCCCCGGAGTGGAGATCTAATTCAACCGTTTCTACAAATCTTTTATAAACGGAAATCTGCTTTTATCATCACATCGACTCGAAATGAACAGCTTAGACATGACTTGAAAGCGACTGTGAACTCAAACAATCTAGCTATTTCAGTTATTACAGAGAAGTTTTCACCATAGACATTGTCCGGGTACACATTAGAGTTTACAAGTTGAAACCATACATAAATCAACTTTGCATAAAATGGGCATAGTCCCATCGTTGTCATCCGCCTTTTAGTCAATCAAGTTGAAATGGAAAGCTAATCAAAGGCTTCCGTATTCCCATTCGGCCTCTTTTCTCGGAAAAATTTGTGCATTTCCTTCGAAGACGAGCAAAACGCTAAAATAGATCAAATGCATCACTGCAAAGAATACCAACGAGAACAGCTCTTTTTATTTGTTATAAGCAAGATAACGAATACGCCGAAAACAAAACTCCATCTCTTATCAATAATACCTCAGAATAGTGCAATATTTACCTCGGTATGCGCAACGTTCTTAATGTTCTTAATCTAATGTTCGGAAGGGAGGGGGAGGGGAGAGGAGAGAGTGGAAAAAAGGGAGCGGAAACGACGAAATATTTCGCCTTTTTCTGTCTCAACTTTTTGGTTACAGCCAAAAAGAACAAGAAAATGTTGCTGATTTCTTTGCTGCCCGAAAGAGGGCCTAAACTGACTATGCGGAGGCATAATTATATCCCATAATCGTTTTCGGTAGAAAAGAGGCGAAGGGCGATGGAAGGGGTCCCAAGATAGGCGTGGCACAAATGAGCACGACAAGATCAGGCAAATTTTAGGTCAGACAGTGCTCTTAGAGTCCAAATTTCGGAGGACGACTTGTCCCCATCAACTGTGGGAATACTCCCACGTATATTCGTGATCACTACGTGGTGAAATATTGTAATAAGTCACTCCCAACTGCTGAAGCATCTTAAACATTTTCAGATGCGGTCGTCAGTGAATCGAATAAAGCCGCAAAGCATACATAACATCGAATTGAAAAGCTCCAAGGACTGGTACTTGTCGGTCAATGCAACAGTTTTATTGATAAAGTAATTTGTAGTATAACCTAGAATAAGCATACTTGGAAGTTTCCGGACTGCCCCCTCCCTCAACCCCCCATTCAATAACTCAATTTCATTTAAAATCCCACAAAGAGACGACCTTTATTCACCTAATGGAAATGTTGAATAGGGTGGCACCACTTTGCAAATTGTAAAGATAAAACAGCCTTTCTCTTGAAGGGGCTATAAAGTTTACAACTTCAGACTTCATTTGATGTTATACAATATAATTTACAGTGTACCTTGTGAGAAGCAATACTAAAAGCTGTTCCTTTCCGAGGTAAAGCAATTCTCAAAAAGTATAGCCGCACAGAGTAAGAGGTAAGAGAGATGAAAGAAAACAAATTCCAATTTAAGCAGCAGCAGCTCCCGGCGATGTCTTCCAAAATAACTTTTCAATAGAATAAAAAACATCATAATGCATATACATCGATAGCGGCATAGTTGACGAGAAGTTGAGGAGGGTGAAAACATAACTGGGCTATTTCCAAACAGAAGCGACAAACAGGAGTGCTGGAGGAGAAAGCAGAGAAGTAAGAGGGTGGGGGGGGGGGTGGGAGGAGAATCGAGGGCGGAGAACAAAAGACTGAGAGAGGCGGATGGAAATGTAACGAGACAGCGCCAGCTTATAATCCTCCTAATATCGATCGGATGGAAAGTCAAAATTTTAACCAATACGCTAGTGCTTCCTCATACAGCGATACTTATTCAGAGTGCATACAGTTATCCCTCCTCGTTCAATCGAACCACCGATAAAAATACAAAATTGCGCATTATTAAAAAAAAAAAAAAACTATGTGACTAATATCGTCACATAAACTGTGTTCCTTCATTTACTCATTTATACCCCTCCCATCCCATTAACCATTAATCTCCCATCACCGAGCATGACACCTAATTTCGACTCCCTTCCTTCCTCACCCCTACTCTCTCGAATGCAACCGACCGCTGATCCAACAAAGCTTTCCTGCAAACATATCCATTTCACTTTCACAACTCTCCACTGCTGATTCCCTTCCTCCTCTCTGATTATTTTTATGCAGAATGAAAGAAAAGCATAATCCATTCAGATCACCTCTATTGCAATCAAATAACGCAACTGAAACAACAAATGTACAAAATCCCTTCCAACTATAATGTTGAATGAGTCGATTACACAAAACCTCATCCAAAGACGAAATGAGAAAAGAGCAAGAGAAATTTGCAACTGCCAGAGTATCACACTTGATCATCCCATCTTGTAAAACTCATCCAAAACTTGGGAAGAGGGAGAATGGGAGGGAAGGGCGCATGTGCTCAAATACGGTGTACGGCTCTTTAGTGGCGAAAACAATACAGGATAAACGAATCGACAACTCAATCCTCGCACCACGCGTTCTCCTTTCGAATCTGCAACAACCACTTTCTTTTATATTTGCTAATGGTGACTACGAATTTCACCATCACTCAAAAAAGTTTTTTTTCGTTCAAAGAAAAACACAAATTAACTTTCATTCGAACATTGAAAAAAGGTAAGTGACGAAGCAATTTACATCACTTAGAAAAGAAGAGAGAAGAATAGCAATATTAGGTAATAAATTAACAGAAAAGAACTCCATGAGAAGGTCAAATGGAACTAACTCAGATGAGTTAAATTTGGATTCTACACATTTCTAAATCTATGATGGCGAAGGATATTCACTAATTCACCAAAGCAGTTAGCTAGAAAGAAGATCGCTTTACTGCTACGGTCCGTGTCAGTTTTTTTTTTTTAATTTGGTAGCCTATAAAATTCTTCATCTTTAGGACGAGGTGAGTTTTACTAGGTGCTCATGGAAAGAATGCATTTTGACAGTGAAGCTTCATTGAAAATATACGAGAAGTGTTCGCCGAAATTGCCAGACAGTAATCTAAGCACTTCTCCAAACCACCGTCAGATTGCAGAGTGATCAAGGGTCACTACTTTTGAAAAGAGGGGCACCGTCGAGGATGCACCTCACGGCGGAGGGCCACATTCCAGCGAATCGGTCAGAGGACAGGAAATCCCAAATTTTGGCGCTTAGACGCCTGTTAAGCGCCAAGGGCTCAGACGGAGTCGTACTAATCAGAGTTTATTGTAATGTTTAATTATTAGGACAATAATTAAATAAAATTCTCTGAAAATTTATTGGAAAGATTCAAAGAAAGAAAGATTGCAGCTACATTTTCATAAACAACATCTTGGTCTCCACCCAGGATAAGCCCAAAAATTGGCGCGAACTAGCCACTTCCTCATAATTTTCACAAAAACTTGAAGTCATTATTTGTGACTGATTTGCAAGTGGTCTGCAAGTAGTTTCTGAAACGAAATAACAACTGATGCACCTAAGTTCCCAAGAAGTGGCCCTGTTTCAGGAACACTTACATACAATTTTTCGTGATTCGCAAAATCCGACTGGAAAAAAACGTCGTTTTTGGGTGACTTTCCATGAAAACTTCTGAGTTTCTTCCAGTATTTGTTTACTTCTCGCTGCAACTTACTCTCTGGAAGTCATAAAATCTGCGGCTTACTCAGGATAAGGGATTTCTCATACGTGCGATGGAACTGTACAGAGAGAACGAAGAAGCCACAAGAGTTCAGCCATTTCTCTAAAAGTAAGGCCGAACTGATTTCTTCTCGGAAGTCTGAGAGGACAGGAAGCTAACTCGTAGAAACCAGAGTCTCTCTTATGCAGCATTAATTCCCCTCCACACTCCTTCCTCTTCATTGCATTCAACGAAAATAATACAACCGATTAAGCAAAGAACAATACCTGCTCCTCCTCTTCGGGTGTGAAATCGTTTTTGATGTTGAACGTTCGCCGTATCTCCTCAGGCGATTTGCCCTTGATCATGTTCGCAACCGTTTTGCAGGTAACATCCAGCAGCCCTTTAATATCGAGGTAGTTTGCAGCCTGAAATCAGAGAAAATCTGCATGACGAAATTTTCGAGTGGCAAGCCAAAACGCATAGAAGAAACACAACTCAGTTCAAAAAAGTGATAACTATTTAACTACGAGCTTGGTCTCATGAGGGGGATTTGTAAAAACGGACAGCATAAAGGAAAGAACATGAAAACGGGAATGAGACTTTACTTCCATTTGATTATCTGCTTATTAAGGCATCAGCCAACTTGTACTTCAAGCGTAATTGCGGCGCACTCAATATTGCGAAAGGGAATTTTGCCCACTTTAGTTAGCATTTAAACCCTTTTTCATCTGCAACGGTTTACACCAGGAGGAAAACTGTGTCAAAATAGTGTTGCATAGAGTGCTCTTGAAGATGCACACTTTCCTTGTGTTGAACTCAGAAGGGTCTCAAGCATAGAAGACGACGTCTTAAACATCAGAAGGCTCCCTTCTCTCCCCCTCCGGGGTTCAAACGTAACATCTCACACCTCTAAGATCCCTAAACTAACAACGTGGCACCTTCCATTTCCGAAAGCTCTTCTGTTTCCCTCGTGCATCAATTCTCCTGACATATGAGTGAATAAAGGACTGAACGAAATTAGCTAACCAAGATCAGCTCGAAGAGGGTGCCCTGATCCACTTTCAAGAATTCCACATCCCAGGAGGGGATATCGTCGGTTCTCTTTTCCTTATTATCGCTATCTTCTGGTGGTGGCGGGTCGTCCTTATGGTACTGGCACCATTGGATTACCTGAAAGTACCTTAAGTATGAACCAGTCAACCACCACGCTCTTTTGACCCCCACTATGAACCCTTTTACAGATAATCTCTGACACATAAGAGCGCGTAAGCAAACCTTGAAAGTATGGCTAACGGTCCTAAAAGTTATCGGTTTTCATTAAAACTCGGCTTAGAAAAAAGCGCTGAGCAATCGGTACCGAAAGAGCTAACCTCTGCACCTATCTTAATGTTTGTCTTTATTCCTTGCTCTTACTTCTCTCCATCTCCACTCCTTCCCTTAGGTTTCCGCATTGGAGATATGTGAGGGATCCCACCTTATGCGGATAGGGAGCAATCGTGGGTTATAAAGATTGAAAACGGTTTTACTAATGTTATCTATCCATTAGGAATGTAGTGGAACATATTTAACAAATAGCATTAACAAATTATGCAAAAAAGATCCATATAAAATCGACTATCTAAAATTCATCAATAATTTCTCTTCACTTTTATATGGTGATACAAGCATAAAAATTAACATCTCAGAAATATGCAAATAATATTGCAAATTCACCTTTCTCAAGATAGCCGCGTTGACATTCTGCAGTGGAATAGGATCACCCATTTCCGCATCACCTGATTCGTTGCTGTCCATCCCAAGATCTGTAACGTCATCATGTTTATTCAGATGGATCAGTAAAAGCTTCGAGCTACACCACCTTCTTGTCTCAAAAAACCCCCCAGGTTGCAAGTTTTGCTGGATTTTATCTTCAAGAATTCAGTGATGTATAACAATAATAGAAAGCATTTTTCAAGTGGGAAAACGAGTAATTTTTCTAACCAAACTGCGGAAAGGGGGGAGGTGGTTTTTTAACCAAAAAAACCCAGTGGAGATTGAGTTTATTCGAAGATGAAGCACCTGGTCAGAGGTGGATGGTTTTATTCCTATGATTATTGTTTAACAAATACCGGACAATGTTATTTTTCAAATGCATTATGCCAATCCAACATTGCCTGTCATATTCATAATGCATCGACCGTGAACAACATATTAGCAGCCTGTATGCGATAGGGACTTGAGGAAAGGAGGAAGCGGTGGGAATCGAAGGAGAGAGATTTCACTTGCCCATACTCCTAGCTAAGTGCATCATTAGCAGAGCTCCGACATTTTCATGCCCCTGAACACAAAGATACTGATATATTCAAATATTTTAAAACGTAATACCACAGTACTAAAAAGCACTATAACGACGCCGCGGATGCATTGTTTTCCTCCAGGACAACCGATTTTTCCTTCATCCAAACAGTATACTCTTATCAGCAACGATGACAACCCATTGCACGGATACAGATATATTGTTCCCTTTGTGCAATTATTCATCTGACAAGAGTTCAACTGGTAAATTAATTTGTAGATTTGTACTGCAAACAGCTTCTGAAGCAAACAATACACCAACTACCAGTTATCAGTGGTGCTAAATATAAAACGACATTGCTGTTTGCCCACAGAGTGTGAAGACGAACTCAAATTTTTGACATAGGCCTTTTATTTGATCGAAATAGTTTGTAACATCTAAACGACAGCTACGAACGGGACATATCGCGATTCGTGTGCCCGTTCCATAGAAATAGATAAATAATTTCAGTGTAAGATGAGTGACGTGAGCCGGAATGATCTACGAGTGCGTCGAGGCCACACTGATGGATGATGGTAATGAAGAACTGACCCAGCCTAATCGTCTGATGTTCGCTAATAAACAGATAAAAATGCTGCTCTATTAGCATGGAGTGACAATAAAAAAGCAAAAGAAGCCCAAACAGGATTACTTTATCTGTACAAGAGCCACAACGAGAATGCAACGCCACCGCAGTTTGCAGAAACAAGAGGAAAAAGTGACATCAATCAATTCATCTCTTGCTAGGCGGCGGCAGATGAAAGATCACACTTTATTTCCTTGGTTCGAATCGCATCTTTTCCTCACACACCCCTTTCCCCTCCCCTCTCGTGGTTAACATGTTACGATTCCGACGACTTCAAAGAACATTTCGGGCCATTATCTCAATGAGAAAAAACCAGAAAGCATCGAAAGGTCAAGATTGCGACTATAAAAATATCAAGCTTTATAAACAGAAGACTCACCTTGCAGCATGGTGTTGATAGTCGTTGAAAGCTTAATTACGTCGCGTTCCACTTCAAATGTTTCATTGTCTGACGACAAAAGACGAATTTTGGGTTGCGACTTCTCACCAGACATCGTTCACAAACAGCCTATACAGATTCGTTAAAGGTGATGTAATTAAGCACCGATTAACGACTCGCGCCTTATCATTATGGAAAGAAACATCCACGTCACACATATCCTATTATTTTCGGGGAAAAGGAGATCTGCTTCAGCTAAGGAGACGAAGGGAGAGGGATCTGCTTCATTTTCCAAAACTTTTTTGTTCTACACAATACTAGCGTTACTAACATATAGCAACAAGTAATCCTTTTCGAGTTTTGCGGCGCAAGATGAAAGACTGTTTATTATTCCCAAAGTTCGTTGGGGATTCGTTCCAATAGGAGAAGGAGTTGTACGTTACTAATTAGAAGAAAGTCCCTAACGTTGTGAATTCGACACTCTCAAGACAGCGAAAGCGCAGCGTTATTGGGACGTGATAGCCATCTCTTGAAATCTGACATACGAAAACAAGTCTTCTGGAGTTTTATGACCTGAAAACAGGGGCTTGTCCCTGATCAAAAATTTCGAAGGAAAGGAATTTTTCAAATGCTAGCAATCAGGCAATATGCATCGTAACGCTAATATTTCCATAAATGGAACAACGACGCCAGTTTCCTCTCCAAGTGTAAGTGGGCCATCGAGTCAAGGCGAATGGAATGAAGAGTGCGGAGGATAAGGGGGACGAATGCTCAAAGAGTATGTCAACTAGGTTACTGATACTACCTCAGCAAACCTTCCACAAGAAATCCTACCCCTCCCCCTTACCTGGTTAGTGGGAGAACAAAAAGTTTCGATTTGCAGATTCCACTCCAACTTTATGAAGGTCGAACTGTCAGGTAAACCTTCCAACCCGACCTTCAACCGCTTCATATGCGGAACAAACACACGAGCGTACAAATTATAGAGACATACGATTACAGCCAATAGCCTTTACGCCATGAGGTACAACCACATATCAACATATCACCTCACTACGAATCAGGTCGACACACTGGTGAGGGTAACATTAGCCACAAGCGCAGGCGCAAGAGAGAGATGAAGAGAGACCGCGCGCGTCTTCACCGAGACGGAGAGAGACCGCGCGCGTCTTCAGCGAGCGACGCGGCACTGGTCACTCGGAATAAATCGTCGCAATAAATGTGAAAATATACAGTAAGAAAAGGAGCTTCGCACAACAGATTTCGACACATTCGAAAGAGCACTAAAAGCTCTATCAGAATCATTAATAATCTCGGACAAAAAACAAGAACTTTTCTATTAGATCGAATTTTTATATGACGTGCAATTGATGAAAATTGCATGGTCATCGATAAATCATGGCCTATAACTGTATAAAGGAACAAGATTTGGGAAGAGTGACTAGGTACATTCGAAAGAACATTAAAAGCTCTATCAGAGTCAAAAATAATCTCGGACAAAAACAAGAACTTTTCTATTAGATCGATTTCTTATATGCAGTGCAAGTGACATAAATTGCAATGTCGCCTTATCCATTCTCTCATGCGTTATAGTTGTGCATTTATGACATTGTTGTTAATGAAAAACTCAATTCATGACACACCTTGACGGTCTAATGAACTGACAAAATCATTCATAAATTACATTAAACTCGTTGTGGCTCCTTATGGATGGACCTTTCATGCGACTGTACATGCACCAGTTAAGAATTCTTCAATTCGACAGTTATGGGTTTCCTTCATTTCGTTTCTTTCCTAAATAGACATACTGATAATGGGCATTGTAAGTTCCCTGGACGATAGAAAAGCCAACCGACGCATTCAGCATGTGGTTAACTGCATTGCCATACGCTGATTGCATACAACACTTGCTTTCCGACATAGACCCGTCAGGATTGAGAAGGGAAAAGCGATTCGAACGCTGCATACTCCCAATTGGAAGAATTGAAATTTTCATGGCAGCGGACCACAAGTGTCTACAAGGCACGGAACCTTCAATGTAAGCAGCAACCTTCAATGTAAGCGACCACTGAAGAGCACAACTATAGCTATAAAGCCAGTTCCAGGATGTAGAGGAGATGAGAAGAAGATGGGGCTATCACGAACCACTAATCTAGAATGGCTGGATAACGTCTAAAGAAGCACTTGCCACATACGCAAGTTATTTATGTTGCATGCAATCAACGTATGACAATACAATTAACCACATGCTGAATGAGTCGGTTCGCCTTTCTATCATCAAGCGAACTTACAATGGCCATTATCAGTATGCCTATATAGGAAAGAAATGAAACGAAGGAAACCCATAAGTGTCAAATTGAAGAATTCATAATGCTGCATGTAACAATCGCATGAAAGATCCACTCATAAGGAGCCACAACGAGTTTAATCTAATTTATGAATGATCTTGTCAGTTCATTAGACCGTCAAGCAGTGCCATGAACTGAGTTCTTCATTAAGAACAATATCATAAATGCACAACTATAACGCATGAGATAATGGATAAGGCGACACTGCAATTTGTGTCAGTTGCACTGCATATAAGAAATGATCTTATAGAAAAGTTCTTGTTTTTGTCCGAGATTATTTTTGATTCTGATAGAGCTTTTAATGCTTTTTCGAATGTACCTAGTCACTCTTCCCAAATCTTGTTCCTTTATACAGTTATAGGCCATGATTTATCGATGACCATGCAATTTTCCTCAATTGCACGTCATATAAAAAATCGATCTAATAGAAAAGTTCTTGTTTTTGTCCGAGATTATTTTTGATTCTGATAGAGCTTTTAATGCTCTTTCCAATGTGTTTAGTCACTCTTCCCAAATCTTGTTCCTTTATACAGTTATAGGCCATGATTTATCGATGACCATGCAATTTTCATCAATTGCACGTCATATAAAAATTCGATCTAATAGAAAAGTTCTTGTTTTTTGTCCGAGATTATTTTTGATTCTGATAGAGCTTTTAATGCTCTTTCGAATGTGTCGAAATCTGTTGTGCGAAGCTCATTTCCTTACTGTATATTTTCACATTTATTGTGACGGTTTTTTTCAGAGTGACCAATGCCGCGTCGCTCGCTGAAGACGCGCGCGGTCTCTCTCCGTCTCTTTTTGGCTAAGTGCGCCGACCCCGACACACTTAGCCACATACGCACGCGCAGAAGAGAGATAGAGAGGTGCGCACGCGTTCATGGTGAGCAACGCCTCATTAATGATTTAGCTTTAACAACGCTGCAATAAATCCGAAAGTATGTAGTGAGGGGGCAAGATTTGTGGGTCAGAACTAAGCCATTTCAAAAAGCATTGGGAGCTTTATGAGAGTCACTCATAAGCTGAAATAAAATGAGACTCAACCATCAAAGCATCCGAACTTAGCCATACACGTGCAAACACCCGTTTCTTTCACTATCAATTTCAAGCAGATTCCCACTAATTGATAACCTGCGCAGGAACTCTTGCAAATAAAACTTGCCTTTCCCCGTAATACGTCCTGCTTATATTCCATAGTCCACATTATACGCCTAAGAAAGTGAACACGTTCTACTACATTTTATCCCAACGTCAGGCACTCTACCTCGGAGTTAATCCTTTCCTTGCAAGGAACGATCATCTCGCTTAAAGACTCCATGTTATGGTGGTTTGTGCTTGCTGTCGCACACCTTCGAATGGCTACGTTGTGGCTGACATTGTATTTGTCCTTTCCTAATTCTGCGATTTTATTACGCTTTTCGTCTCACTGACGAACAAAACTTCGAATTGCCCGAACCGTAGAGAGTTCAGACACGTGCTGTTTCTATGATGCTTGTCGGCCCCCGTGGGATAGTCTGTAAAAACGTATGCCACATCGCCTTTCACAGGGTTTACTGTGGTGCAAAAGGATGGACTTCTATCAACAATTTATCACCATTAGAGTGAGAAAACATTTAACGAGTTCATCATGATTGACGCGATCGAGACTGCTTCTCGATATCTGCTCGCCTCTCAGTTCTGAAATTAGTGAATACCTTTCAAGAGCACTCTGAATCTTACTATATCGTTCCCTAATGAATCACATTCAATAGTCAAAAATCAACGAAAGTTGAAACCGTCAGAGTGTCCGATACAAAAGTCGTTTTTCTAAAAATACAATTGAGCCCATAGAGTGATTCCTCGATACTTCAAAACAAAAAGAGCACTCTGTTTAGATTCACGTTGCTGTTCCAGTTGGTTGTTGTTGCTTCGGTTGGCATTGTTGTTGCTTCATTTGCAATTGTTGTTGCTCCAGTTAGAGTTATTGTTGCTCCATTTGGCATTATTGTTGCTTCAATTCCCGTTGTTTTTGTTCCAGTTATTATTATTGCTCAGAGCGTTTAGAGTACTATTCAAATTGTTGAGGTTGTTTAGGTTGTTGTTGAGGTTATTGCTGAGGTAATCCGGGTTGTTAAGATTGTTGAGATTGCTGAAGTTGTTGCTCGAATTGTTATCGTTCCAATTGTTGTTATTGTTGTTCCACTGGTTGCTGTTGAACGCCATTGGGAATGATGATAGCTAAGGGAAAAAGAATCTTATACTTCGATCCTCCGCGAATACTTAGGTCTTTTATAGTGCAAGCACATATAAATTCTGCAAGCAAACATATACAAAGTCGTTCGCCTCAATATACAAATTCGGTATTTCTGCAAAATCCACGAGTCGAATATTAGTTAACCCTCAGGAGCAGTTGACTGCGCACCGAATGTTTCCTTCACAAAGCAGGTGGTGAGGATTTTTGAAGAGAACGAGAGAGGAGGAACAAAGCGGGTCAGAGCACCAAAATTAAAGGATACACAGTATCTGTTGAATGGGAAGTGAACAGTACGTCCCTGGGAGCGAAATTAAGTATTAAATGGAGAACGGTGGGCACCTAGTTTGATGAGCGATTGCTTTGTTCCGTTGTGCTAGAAAGTACGAGGAAGTTTGATGGTACTGTAAGAGAATTCAAAAAACTCACTGGTCATTTTGAAGTGTGCACTTCACATGTCCGGAAGGTTGCATTGTGAAGTCATAGTAAGTGATTGTCGCAGTAAAGACCTTATCTGTTTATATGTGTCTCTACAAAAAATGTGAAATTCTGGAACTGCTAAAAGGGCTCCACCGGAAGCCCACCAAGGGAAGACTGAATCAGAGGCGTCGTTGTGATCCCGTTATGATCACTATACTGATGTCTCTCCGGCTGTAACGATTTGTCTCGACATCACAGTCGCATACCTCGATGTTTTCTTCTTGCAGCTTTTATTCGAAACGTTTTTAACAGTTGATTTCTCTTGCTCGTTGACGAATCGTGGGTGCATCAACTGCCAATGTTTTTTCAACATTCGCCAAATGAGTTATTAAAGACTTTGATTTGTCTCTTCCCTTCAGGAGGCTCACCTGGCAATTACGCTCAGGTAAACATGTGGTAAATCTTCGCACCTTGCGTTTGTGGTTTTTCACGACGTCATGGGTGGTGCTCGAAATGTCAAGGTCGTAGGGATCAATGTTTGATGAGTATGTGCAGTTCATTATGAGAACTGTTTATATTTGTGTTTATTAGGTTAATATCGATGAACATTTTTTATGAGAAGATCGGAATACATAATATTAGTCGATGAGACAAGAATATATATCAAACTTTTATTGTCAAAAAAATTTCTGCTCTCTCGATGTTCATTCTATTCTTATATTTGCAACCTCTCGAAAATATTCGAAGCAGCATTAGCCACTTCAATAAGGCTTGCTTCAGATAACCCAAAAACGGATCTATTTTTGCTATTAGATGCGGTGTTCCTGAGAGATGACCGAAAAAGTTTCTTCCTCCTCTCCTCTTCCTTCTATTTACGACGTTAAACATATCCGATGCAAAATGCGACGTGTGCCATGTGAAGTTTTGTAATGAATGTCTTTTGCAGTTAAACGGTTCCGTTTTCTTATGCACTGATGAAAAGATCTATGATCTTTCAGTAAAGATCATTTCCAGCGTAAGTAGATATAACGTTTTTTAATGGCTTCAGGCTTCTTTATGGTTGCAAATTGCATTCTTTTTAAGCATTATGGCACAGGTGTCTTTAGAACAACAGTAAGACGTATACAGTGTAATGTCGATCTATTTTGGAATATTGTACGCAAATTTGGTCCCTTTATCTTGCTTATGAGGTAAACATTGTTGAAAACATTTAGGGATATCTCATTCTCATAACATTATCCTCAATTATTTTTTAGACCCTTATCACCTCATTATCATATTCAGTCCAGAATTTTCGCTCTACAGACTTTAGAGAAATATGGAATGAAATTTCACCTTATTTTATGCCAAAAGATCATAAAGCGTTTTGTTGACATTTTCTTCTAAAGAAAGCTTCCTTACGTTTGCTAAAGAGCGTCAGTCAGGTAGGCAAAATATACTCCACAAAAAATCGCCTTTTACAGTTTCCAATTCGGAGTTATTCGCATATGAAACAGCCATCCTTAGAACGTAGTTGAAGAAATGAATCATTTGATATGTGAGTATAAATATTTATAAAGTGGTGCTCGAATAAATGCATTTTGATTTTATTAGTGTGTACAATAAGTATTCTCACTGCGATGTGCAGTCTTCGTTATTCTTCTGAGTAAAGAAAGACCTTTCAATTCAGTTCATTTCAGTTCACTTTAATTCACTTCAGTAGAGTTCAATTGAACGATGCAAACCAAAAATGTAATATACAACCCTTTGTGCATTTCGTTATATAAATTCGTTTCACTTGAAATATTTATATTCTGAAGTTGGTAATCACATATAGATCGTTGAAGTTCTAACGTTTTGTAGCAATTTTGAATTGCAACTTGGTAAGTTCAGTGTTAACTTAAAATGAACTGAATCGCACGAAATGTTTATTTGCTGATTGCGTCAACGAATTTCATTTTGCACCAATGCGAATTGAGATAGAAGCCAACACAATTTTCTACATGTGAAATTTTTTCGATAATTGCTTATTACTATCGAAAGAACGGAGATTTTCAAGGAAATTCGCCAAATTGCATCTCAGCGATTGTGGAATATTTCGATGGCATATTGCCCATCAGGTGTCTCTATGAGGTAATAGCCACATAATTGTCGACGGTGTACACTCCGCGAGTGTTTGTACTCTCGCTGAAGAAGGGGTCATAAATTTAAATGCCTTCGAACGGAGACAAACAGCGATGCCAGAAATAAAAGCGTTGCCGCTTCTCTGCCATCCAATCAAATCCACCAATCACACCGCCCAACTCAGAATGAGGTGAATGTTCCCAACCTGTATTGTCGTCATCACAACAACACTTTCTAAGTAAACAATATTGTAAATAGACTGCATCAAGCTTGCAATCCAAAATATCGGATTCATTTTTTAGTGGACTTATCGCTTAATAAATATATATTCTGTCCAATCAGTAGATGAATATCAACCCGTTCGCATGTTCATTTAGAAGTGTCTCGGTTTACCGTTCACACTAGGCAACCCGATGGACATTAAAATCAGTGACCTTTGATAAGCATATGCAAGGCAATGTTTAGTTCAGATCAGACTGCTTGTTTCCATCCTACCGAGCCACTTCGTCCAGCACCATTATCGGGACGAAGGTGATGGAGCAAGTCCCGTCTCTGTTTCCAAGGGAACCAATCGTGAATCGACTCATCACCACCCGATGAGCAGGAAACGAGTCTAAGCTCTAACCTTCTCGCTACTTCGCAACTTCGCCTTATTGGAGGTGGAAGCAATATGAAAAGAAGTTTATTCGAAATGAATGCTTTTTTGATCAAAGTAAATAAAGTAAATTAAAGTAAACAAATGCAAAGCGACACTTTAGACGCGTTCTTTATAGCAGTTATTTTTTTTCGAAAGTAATGGTAAGAATTTTTGATGAAAAGAAGTAGTCTGATGCAAAGCGGAAATGATCGATGAGTGGCGAGCAAGATTATTGATGAAATTGGTGAAAGCAGTCACATGCATTCAGTGTGCATTGAGGGCGTATTTCAAATTTAAAACACTGTGTTTACCATCAAAATTATTTTTCTTATTCCAATGAGACGGCTTCCTTGGAAATTTTCGAAAAAGCTAATGACTCCTCCTTATTCTGTCATCCTTATCCTATCACTCCCTCCCATTACTCCTTCTCAGAAACTAATTTTTTCCCCAATAATTATTTACTTTTCACTCATTAAAATTCAAAGAAATAGCTTTTTTTTTTCATGACTCAAAAATAATTTCATCTAAATTTATACGAAACAAAGATTATTCATAGTGAACGATAAGTTGAAAGCGAACAGACGATAATTTACTTTTTTTTTTGGGAATTTCAATTGTTCAGCTGTTTATGCGACTTTTTCAGATTGCATGAGCATATTAAAAACGGCTGTTCCTTATGCTTCTTCAATGCTACGCTGAGCTTCTAGACAAATAATGTCGATGGAACGGGTCCAACTTGTCTTATTAACCTTAACTGGCTAATTCCACTGGTAGTTAGTGAGTAAGGATAATCCAAAGTTCTGTGAAATTGAAGAGAACGAGCAGTTAGTAACTCCAGGCGACAGTTAATAATGGATTTATTGAACCTTAGAGATCACCCTACACAATTCCTCTTGGTTATTGGCAGGTTTAAAAAGAGTGGCAACCAAGAGCGATTGTGAGCCGCGTGGAAGCTCCTCGGAAGCAGATGATGCTTCATCGGGAAGTGCTCGTACGTGGTTTATCTCTTTTTTTGTGTTTTAACGAGCGCACACTGCCTCTCTTCAACCACACAACAAAACCACACTTTTCATCCTTCTTTCCTTATGACCATTCGAACTTTGTTCGCCTGTGACCTTCTCTCGTCTGCGACCTAATCGCTTTGTAAGATTCAACATTATTCGTTTGATGAGGAACGACACTTCCCTAGGGAGCAATTTTTTAGAATATTTTGGCAGTAGCCCCGATTAAAGCGTAAGATTTCTAAATGTCCCAAAGATTTTGGGGATTTGAGGAGGTCCCAGTGAGGCGAATGTTGTTTTTCTTTGGAAAGTTTTGAGAACTTGCAGTATGTGACATTTCGAGCATATGAAAATCGGTTATTCTTTTTGCGTATCACGATCGAATATTTCTGTAGATAAGGAGGTTTTCTTGAGGCAGCATTATTTCTCAAAGATATGGATATTAAAGAAGATGGTCGATTTAAAATTTTACCATAGTTAGATTTCAGTGTGAGAAGGTTTTTCCTCGATTCCAATTTCACTGAATCTATTTACATATGAAAATATCACATAATGTATTAAGACAATCCTGTTGAGTGTATCGGATAATAAATGTGTTTTGAAAAGAGAATGGAGAGTATCAGTGAAGTTGCCATTTGAAATTCTACTGATCAGAACAACCAATTCCATAAAGTGCTAACAAAAATTAAGATATGCGCCATAATGAATTTGTATTTTACTCCCAACGACCTCTCCCACAAATTTTCTACGAAAAATTACTTTCTTGGGTATTTTTAAATTTTCACTTGCAAGGCATATTACGTCGATGTCGTGTCTGTGTGTATTTGCATGTCTGTCTATGTAGTTTCAAGCCCGACGATCAATGCGGCTAGAGTTATGAGATTTGATGTATGTAATCGTATATGATGTGATAGCTGTATTCGTGGTGATCGATCAACTCTGAAAGGAAATATAGTTACCTGAATGTGCTTCAGGATTCGCATATATTTTCGCAGTCGGTTCAACTTTCATTTTACATCGACTGATTCAGCAAAAAGAATCTTTCTTATAGGATTATTGAGAGTGGTTGGATTGTTTAAACCGAGTACAATATTTTCCTCATGTGGATATTTATTGACGATTCATAAAATTTGTTGATTTGCTGGACGGAATTACAAAAGCACATATTGTGGTAGTCCCATTCACATATTTGCCTTAATCAATACAAAATGCAACTCAAACGACTGCCAAAATTTATGCAAATTTTTAGACATCATCTGTGGAGTCTTTTGAAAGTGCTGCGTCAGTTGATGGATCACCTCCAAATTACTGTGAAACTCGGCAATAGACATGCAGGCACACAATTATATGAGAAGAGGTATGACTGCTATAATGCGGTCTCATGAATAGAAAATCTGAAATGTTAATTCGAATGTTAATCCTGGAATAAGTCTTTTGCAAAACTGCAAGATCGTAGATACTACATAAAACTGTCTTGCGCCTCTTTCTATTACCGTCTGCTTGTGCGTTCTAACTGCCTATATGCTCCTACTAATTATTTTCATTTGGAATAGGTAAGCAGCCGTTTCAGTCACACCAACCGAATTTGCACTGAGAGCAGTCCCTGTCAGAATTCATTTGCACACCTATTTGGCAAGATATGCGCTTTTGCATGCCATCCACCTCTCCAACCACTTTCATGAGTTATCAGCAAAAATAAAGTATGTGAAGTAAGGCCTTCATCTTCTAATCATTCTAAGCTCCCACAGAACTCGTCAGAAAAGATTCGTTTTACTATGACCGATCGGAGCAAAATGAACGCTAGTTCTCTGACTAATTTAAGTACCAACAATTCTTTTCGAAAGTGTTGAATCGCCCGGAAACTTGGCATTTAGGAGTGCCTCATTTGGGAGTGTATTTTATCCGCTGAATTTCACAACTCTAATCTTCACTGGCTGTGCAATTGAGTTTATAGGGCAAACAGAAACAGGTACAGATATGACGTCGTCGTAACAGACTTTTCTGATGCATACTTGCAAAAGCACATAAAAGGAATGGAAATTGGAGAAAAATAAGAGCAATACGAACTGAATCTGCAATTATTTTGTTGCAGGCATCGTTAGACTTTCCTAATCTTTGCTGAAAGCTGCCATCCTATTCCTTTAGCTCATTGTTTCACTGCCTACTTCATGGTTCCCTTAGCTCGCAAAGTGTAATACAATGCAGTTCAAAAATCCAAACCGAACGATGCCTATCTCAACAACGGAAATGAAAGCGTAATTATAATTTTTTATCCATTTGCAAGTTCTTACATCTAGTGGGATCGTTGTGAAGAGGTGTAAAATCGAACGAATCGAAAAAGTAAAAGGCACTAAAGAAGAAAACAAAGAGCTTTCGTTTAACTGCAACAGTTACCGTTTAACTGCCTTAACGTTATACATAAAAAATGTGGCCAATAAATTGCAATTTCATTGTTATGAGTGAAATATAAATTGGTAATCGTTGTTTAGCACCTTTTATTTCCTATAATTCATCGGTGTTCCCTTACCTTCTTATGAGTGCTCTTCGTTTGTTTCTATCGAACTATCCGAAATTATCTCAGCATCTTATACAAATTTTCGAATACTTCTCTATTTCTTTGTGTTCTGCCCTCTCTCTGCTCTTTCCTCTCTTTATAGCTTACTGCACCTGACTCACCTTGCCGGCGAATTGTGGCTAATGCAAGGGTGCTATATTGACATATATGAATAAACCATATATATACGGTTACACCGACACTATTATTGAGGAAACGATGAGCGGGAAGTGGGGGGGGGGGGTGGGGTGAACTGGAGGGAATAATATTTAGAGGATTTATTGAGAGTGATTTCAAATTAAAATGCAATCCATTTGATATATTCTGTTGATGCGAATTGTTTAATCCATTAGAATGTGGGAGCAACAGAAGGCATACAGATTGGCTTTTTTAGGTTCCCTTGAACAGTAACTAAGTCAAAATGTGGAAACATCGCTGCTCTATCAGCATAATTTTTTGCTGTGGACTATATTCAATTCAGTCAAAAATTTGGACTATCATCTCCGTTAGTGTCTCCTCACTCTATTTCGGCATACAAGACTTCGATATGCGTTCGCGGCATAATACTAGTATATATCAATAGTAACTTATATTGACAGCTGCAAGCTATTGAGAGTGAAAAAAGTGTACGTTCTCTGGTGGGCACACTTATCGCAATCCAAGGATGCGTGCACACCGCTGGATTAGCTAATATTAGACAATTGAAAATCATTCATGCTGTAACGTAAAGGTACAAAAATAAACAAATAAGCAAGTTTCAATGTGCTAACTGCCCATCCTCACTTACTGAAATGATTTCTTCGTTGTTCGGCCAGCCTACAGTGCTCGATCTAACATCCTCAACAAAACGGCCTAAATTTTCTCATTTTCATTGCAGTGCGTAAATTGAGCAATTAATTATCGCAAATTGGAATTGAAAAATTGGAAATTTTTGGCTTTCTTTTTTTCCAACAAACCAAATCTAAACTTCGAGGGCGAATATGATTAGCTGGTTGAACATTAATAGTTGACGTTGAAATTCATGTTGAACAGATGATTGTTACTCAATTCAAAGAGCTGCAATATAATAATGCAACGGGAACAGTTCCACTTAAATTACGAGTATCTCTCATTAGGTTAGAAACTGTGGGCATCCAAGCTGTAGAAAGACGTTGTAAGAAGTATATGATATATTGCATCTTGCACAACTTCGCACTATCTTTTATAAATGGTCATCGAGAAGAGGTCAAGGGGGTGGGGATGGTAGAGATATGTGCAGGGTTAATTAAGTCTAAGCGAAAGAGGAGCTGAAGTCCTTACACCGTCTTCTTTAAAATGGCACTTCTATTTTATCGAATGGTGGTCAAATAATTCTGAGTTCGGAGAAGTGCAATGTTATGTGGAATGGTGCAGAATGGTATTTTCTCAAACGCCATTGCAACGCGTATGAATCGACGTGTATTTCACAGATATTCTTCTACAAGGAAACATGAATTGATTGAGCATCACACTTTATTATATATCTGTCATGATCTGAGGACATATGCACAGTTAATTACACAACTGGAAGATGCGCTTCAATAAGCAAGGCCACGACGATGCACGAATTCGAGAAGAACGCGGGAAGTGCAGAATTCTAGAGGCGGAATTGGGGTTTCGATGCAGCCGTACTGCATATCGTTGAACCCTAAGCATTACGGCCTGTTTTTAGTTCGCTTGGCAGTAAAAAACGAACTTTAAAGCCTTCAAATTTTTATTCCAGGAGGTCTCAGTTAATTTCCGAGGGGTTTGGCTGACAACATTTGTCAGAATGCATCAGCATTAACACACGTTGGGATCAACGATTTCAGCAGTTGTAGTTATGAATGAATTGAGACTGCATCCTACCAGGAAGAAAGTTCTAAAAGCATTGCTAGATATTTCCTATAAACATGAGTATTTCACAGAGGAAATGTGGAGAAATTGATATTTTGTTCTAGAATGCTAAATTTTAACATTGAGTTATCTTTACTGGTTGCATTTCTTCTCTCTTTAATATCCATTATTTCCTCTAATGCATTCCTTCCCTCGCCATTCTGTCGGAAATCCGACGTATATCGCTCAGTAGTGCATTTTAAGGCATTGCCCACATGTAACAAAAGCGCGAAAGTTCAATTTTATTATGCAGCTTTCAAGCGTCAAAATGCTTTTTTTTGTGAAAATTGTCGTATGTGGTTTACGGTTTATTCAAAGAAGGTTGTCGTAAGCGGAAAGAAAATGAAAGACGATCGTTTTGTGTAAAAGCGACTGCAAAGCGATCAGATAGCGCAAATTGTTCTCTTCCGCTTAGTTACCACATAAATCTTTCACCGCGCAATACAATTTTGATTCTTCTCGTATAATTATATCACAAGTACACCTGCTAATGAGTTCTCTTTATCAGCATATTTAAGTTTAAAATATGCACTGATGGATAAATTTAACGAAATGGACAGCGCAATATGTTTTAATGGGCGGTATCTCAAACGTATGTTTTGATTGCAGCTTCTAATAGTGAGGAGAATATATCGTGTAAAAATGAAGCAGTGGAGGAGAGAGGGGAGGGGAAGATGGGAGAGAATAAATTGGCCTTCAAAAATCAACGTTTGGCAAAGAATTCGCCCCGAATTCGTGCACTTGCAAAAAAAAGTCCTCTGCTATATAAAAGCACAATCAGCATTTCTTACGACTAAGGTAAGCATATAAGGTTGAATTCTTAATTAGTATTAACACTTATCAAAACTTCGACGAGCTATTGGTCTCTAAGCAGTAATGCCACAGCAACGTCCACATTAAGGATGATTCACTTTCACACATATCATTCAACGAAACGATTTTCGGCTATTCACACCTCTAAAAACTTGCCACTCGTTAAAATGTGTTGTATCTTGCTTACTGCTGTATTATCGAAAGTATTTCAAAGGTACCCTAAATCACCTTTCTATAGCGATGATCTTTGAACTTCTATATCGCATCATAGTTGTTGCATTAACTATTTAAGAGCCTTCAGTATCGTTCAATCCTTTCCAATCTTCATTTTATTTAGTAGGGCAGTTCTTTTTTGTGGAGGTCAAGGTCTAAAGTCGAACCCACAAATCTGTAAACAGCTTCATTAAAACATTTTATTAGAATCCAGGCTCTTGTTAATTCATATTGCAGACGCCCCTCAATATACGTCAAAGATCTACTGCAAGCCTGAACTCGAGTTTTTTTGTTGTATTTCGATCTGTCCTACTATTTCATCAGTTGTTCTAACCTGAAAATGGGAATTGTTTATAATCGTATAGATTAAAGTTAATTTAACGCTTGAATACTATCGCTATGAAAATATTGCAATTCCTCCACGAGAAATTGCCCAAGACTTCAACAATTCTATAATGCAGTCAGTGTAACTCTAACAACATTTTACCTTCACTTAGCGTCTACTTATAAACTGAAGGATTTGTTTTCATGATATCTTTGGTGATTGAAATGAGAGATATTTTCGAGGGAGCAATGAGTCATTGAGATTTGATCGCGAAATCTGTGAATAATGCCTCGTCGCTAAAGGATGGCGTTTATGAGAGAGTGGTGCTCTTTCACAACAATGAATGTTCGTTGCTTATGAGGATTTAATTCCCCTTTCATTCAAATCGCATCGATCACTCAGTTTATATTCTCTTATATATTGCAACATCTCATTAAGTTTGTATTTTTCAGCATACTATGCATGAATTACTGCGATGCTTTTCACATCATTGATGCGATCTTAACTTTTCACACTTTTTAACAAGAATCACAAAAATTTTATAAAATCTCATTCGTTCTATTTAACTGCTGTTTCGATAGGAACTTTACTAAGCTATTATAATCGCAAGTGGCAGTGCCGCTCGTCTGCTCCTTCAAATTGACTCAAGTAAATTTACCATTGCTTTTCTCACTGATCTGCCGCATTGCTTATAATCCACTTTCGGGTATCTAAAATTTTGAAGAAGATAAATTCTATTTTATTCTACAAGGAGACGTCAAATTTACCACATTATTCGCTTGATCCGATATCCGGTGTGCATTAATTAATGTGATTTTGTTACCAACTGGGAGCCGAATGTGCTTTTTCCGCGATTCCGCCAATCAGACCAATCAGTTGCACAAATCCTCAAGACAGAGAAATGGGCCAGAATAGCTGGCCTAAAGTGGGTCTTCATAGCCGGGTCACTTAGTCAACTAGTCTCACAAACTACCCGTAAGTTACAAAATATGCCCAATTGCTCAATAATGCCTTCGTATTTGATTAACCGACCGCTAGTATAAATGCTTCGTAAAAAATTCGTTTTTTTTTGTCACTATATAGTTGAATTTTGGAGAGAAATGTGGCGCAAAGCGCATTTAGATGGTTGGTTTAGCGAGCGTTATAACCATAGTGGTGACAACTGCCTTCGTAAAGTAATAGACGAGTTGGAAAACTTCGACGCCCGCTAGCCACATCCGCCAGTGATCGGATATCGCTGTAAAATTGCGCGAAATTCGTCTCTGTCAGTTCGGGCGCAATCTTTAAAGGAACAACAAAGCTACGTTGCGCCAACTTATTTTTGTGTAGGTGTTGGGAAAGGAAGGAAGTAGCAACATCGGTGAGCTGGAATTCCTCTTTGAGGCTTCTCAAGAACCTCTTGTGTTTGGCCTTTAGTGAAGTACAACATCGTGGCTCCAGAGTTTGTGTCCCATTCAATCATCGCCTCAAACCTTTATCGAATCATCCTCCTCCATCTTTACCTCACAACGTTTCCGACTCGTCGTCATGTTTCCTTTTCATATCTCTTCCACATGTTTCTCATGTCCTCGACATAAGAGTTCTTACCTTCACTGCAGGTTTGATTAATGAATATGAAATGCAAGAATAATATGAATATATAATCTGAAGTTCCTCAACTTTTTCCTGCCTTCGACAACTTCAACAATACGTTCGCTTCAGAGATTTATGCAAGTTTTAATGATTTGCAAGAGAATTGGATAAGATAGTCGTCCAAATCAATCGATAACTTATCGGCTCAAAAGTCTTGAGGGGAAGCGAATGTTTTTCTAATCTTTTATTGAACGTACGGTGTTATTAGCTTCTAGGATCGTTATGCGTTTATGTATTTCGTGGTGATAAGCAAAGAAACCAATATTATGGGTGCGTTATATATTGCTCTCCTTTCAAGTACAACTGTTGCCAATCTTGATAAAACAACCTAAATTAATGTAGCAGCTTCTCGAGTTTGAAAAGGCGCATTCATTTCTACGTAACCACTCGACAGCTGCCAGGAAATGTTTTCAACATGTTTGCACTGAAGTTTTCAAAAGAATTCCTCTTTTTTTCAATATCTTCAACAAAAATACTCTTTTTATGTAGCAGTCATATGGCTTGTATACATCTCACTGTTAAAATACGCTATGTGCTTTTTGAATGAGTTTAGAATCAAGTTTAGGCTTATGAACTAATACTTGAAACAATGGTACAAATAAATAGTAGAAATAATCGTTACCAGTTATCTCACAATAGTCAAAGAAATTGTTGTTCTATTATGAAGTGCGATAACAGAATGTTTCATATTGGTGCGTTTTACTGCAAGCATCAGAATGGTATCCAGTAGGGCCTGGATGCAGATATGATCGTTAAACCTCACAAAAATGCATTTACATTCCACTGCACAATATTTATCATTTATAAACAGCTTATAGAAATATTGGGGATATGTAAAATATTGCTCTCTATCTGAGACAACATTTTAAACAGGTTAACAATGGTTGGTTGCCGTTTTGCCGTATTTCGATGAGGATTTCCGGTATTATCAAATCATCAAAATCTTTTTCAAGTGACCTTTATTAATGAGCTATCATCCTCAGAATCGTCATGATTGAATTTTGACTGTTGTCATTGTTTTAAACATTGTTTATTTTGCTGCTAAAAGATAAGCTGAACTATATTTCAAAGTCAAGCATTAAAAATCATTGCAAAAATAGCAGATGAAATATACGATAATATTTTATTATAAAAAATGCCTAATGTCATATTATGATCGATTTGCACTCATTTCTTTCTGCTTTCCATAAAATGACCCTCGAAGCTGTTAATTTTTTATTTTATTGATGATCGTAATGCTGACGAATCTCTTGGCACGAAATGATACCGCATATAGCATTACGTTGGTCATCCATTCGTATAGTCTCGCTTCTGGCTTTAAATTACTTTTGATCATCTTCCTTATTGATCTTTCATTACGACGTCAGGGCATTAGAGATTTGATTATAAGCATTTACTAACTGAGGTGAAGACTATATAGCAATCGGCGAGGTTCAAAAGCAATGGTCTTTTTGTCCGCGTATGTCTGCCTGTATATCTCTATTTGTTCTTGTATTGCTATTCATAAGCATTTGCAAAGCGATAGGAAATTCTTTTAAACGCTCAATTCTAAAGAGCATCTGAACATATGTATGCACGTTCGTATGTATTTGTCTGTGTGTCTGTCCGATGCCTTCAGTTCAAAATCTTGAAAACTAGGCAAATCAGCTCGACATTTGAATAGGACCTCCATCAAAAGAACTGTAATCACAATTTCGTCTTAACTTTGTAAGTTAAGCCCGATTGTACGATGTTAAGATTTTCATAGGATGCGCAGAGCTGATCTGCCGGGCAAAAAACGGAAGTGCTTTTATCTTCTATTTTGAATATTTGTACATTTTATAGAACCGTCTGTTTGATGGGTGATTTACGTAAAAATCTCGTAAGTAAGTGATATTCACAATAGTGAATGATTTAAATATATGCAGTTTATATGCAAAGTTGTACAAGCGGAAATTAAAGCGTGGGGCAAACGTCTGGTGAAAATACGAGAAAAAGTCAGCATAGATACTTACGCCACTAATCTCGTTACATTTGCCTTTTCGCATAAGTATACATAGTCGAATGGGTTTTACCCTTCTATTAGCTTACAAAATTTGGATGTATGCGGGTTGAAGGGGGATGAGTACGCCATTGGGAATTGGGCACTTCAGGTATGACATTTGACGGACGCTGGAAACTCCCTTGGGGTTGCAGGAACATGATCATCCAGGAAGGATTCAAGTCAACAAAACATAGAAGCTTAGGACCTCATCCTATCAAATCATAAGACTTTTTTGCAAGTTGGTATCAGCCGCTTGTTGGCAGGTATTCTAAAATTGGGAGAGAATCTTTCCCAACGAATCCAAACACCGATTTTATGAAGATGTTCTTCTTGCTTTCAGAGCGACAGGTAGGGAAGAATACGCTTTGGATTTAATTCTATTTATCAACAGCTCTCTTGTGCTATGGACAGCAACATTCGAAGAAGTGAACTACGGTGACCTTAAGTCGGCACTACAAGAATGGACACGACCTTTTTCTGTTGATATCGAATGACCATTGAGCGTTTAGCTGCAGTCTATCTCGTGGACAGTTGTCCGTATAATTTTTATGTTTTCGGCACCTGTGTTCAGGAACAAGACCGTTGCGAGTGGCCCAATGTCTTGCGTTATTACAATAGGGAGTGGCCGTGCAACACCCAGCTGCTCTTCCTCCCACACTTTTGCCTCATCCCAAAGGGCGTTACTCTTTCGATTCATCTCTGCTCAATATGCACCTCGACAGGTTCCACTAAACTCCTCAAAGCTTATTGACATTGTTGTTCATGTTTCATGTAGCTTTTAGATCTTTTTTTTGTTGGCAAGGTGATATATCACAACGTTAAAAAATTTCATGAATTATGTCCTCTACATGTTATTATTTCATTTTCTAAAATATTTTTGTAGTTCCTTGGTAACATTCCAATATTCCAATCTTTCCACTTATTGCTCTTCTTGTCTCTATATGTTGCTCGTCAAAATAGATAAAGAACTGTGCCACAGAAAGTGGCATGAAATGGGCTTTGCACCATACTAGCTTGAGCAATCGCCTTCAGAACTTACAAACAAAAATAAATTTTATAGAATAAGACGTTCATATTTAAGTGATCCGTTTTTGTTCCCAAACATCACTTCCACAAAAGATTCATTTTTGTTGAATTCGATCGAGGTAAAATTCTTAAAAAATCTTTGGAGCCTTTAAGTGCCTATAACTTCCTTCATTGTTGATGGATAAATTTGAATGCTGCCTCACTAAGCGTTCCTCTTATGTATACTATACGCACTAAAGTTGGTAACTCTGCCTTCAGTTGTTCCCGTTTTTGAAACCAGTACACAAACACATACATGCGTGCACATACACATACGTACAAACATGTGATGGTTTGATCATGACCTCGACATTGTCATATAATGCTTTTGTGAGATGAATTCACGAAAATACAAGAACTTCTAACTCTTTGGAATTGTTGCACACTTTATCGAAAGTTTTGTTGGTCACATAAACGGTCGGACATAGTGAAAAAATTTTTTTTTTCAATCATGTCAGTTTAAAAGAGTGTTACAGTAGATTTTCCAATGATACGTTCATGTGCAGTGTCGAGAACATTCCATAATTTGCATATTTTCTGTGGACTGATGCAAGAATGAAGTTTCAGTCATTGAAACGAACATTGATATATTAGTATGAGAGGCATTGATGAAGCGTTGGCATACTGTGAGAGGTTTCCATTTGCACTATCCTGACTGCACATTTTTCCATGTCCATTTTCCTTTTTACACAACCATTTGAAAATTATTTGCAATTGCACGCTTTTCAGATCAGAAGGGATTTAACAATATTTTTTTTTGCGATGCGATCGAATTACATATCCTTCGTCAGCAGTGTTATCACTAAGCATAAATGTGCCTTCTCATCGAACTTGCACACGAGGAAAGATGACTTTTTCGCAAATTTAACTATGGAAATAATCGATAAATAGCGATAATAGAGAAAATAAACATTTCCCTACATAATTTTAGCTAATTAATGACAGCTTTCATGCATTTACATAAATTTAAACTGTTTTTCATATTTTGATGAAGTTTGCATTTGCAAAGTGTGCTACTGCTAGATCACATCTGCACACATGTGTCTCTTATAATTAGGTGACCAGTGAATTTCATGTTGATTCATAAATTTCGAAAGTGGTCATAGACGTTTAAATATGCCGAAAATTTCGATACAATTTTTAGCGTTCGTATTATCGAATGTGAGCCAAAAAATGTACTTTTAAAAATGTACAAGTTGTCGATTCACTAAATATATAAATGCATGCTTTATTTTTTTTATTTTGTATGCACACTATGCGAATCGGGATGTTTTGGCCTAATGAGTGGAGTCGCAAAAGTACAAATCTACGGTGTCCTCTAATACGCTTCGTCGCTTGTTTTGATAGGGTTTGTATTCCACATTTCTATAACAAAAATCGGCGCTCCCATCATCATCTCTGTGCAATTACAGTATTTAAATTGATCGATGTTATGCATCAATCATTTTTTGAATCTGCTGTACCGCCCATAGTTTCTTGAAAAAAAAATTATTTCATTGCCGGCTGTCCATTAAAACTCATTGCATTTATGCTGGCCTCAGTTTGGAAATCAGGACGAATGACTTGAAGGAATTTATAATTGAACTGAGGGAATAGTAGAACTTACATCATTAAAGCACTTAATGCAAGAGAATGCTGCTTATCAAGTGATTCACAAGAAGCATAAAAGAATCAATAGTTCTCACAGCGTTTCAAATATCGGAACGCTTTTTTTTTCTTGTCTTCTTTTCAGTGTTCAAATAGTTTATTGTTGTTTTTTGCGAATTATTAAAATCTCATCTTCCCCTAGAATCCTCATCATATTTCGATTCCCTTTTGTGTTCATATTTCGCTTTCCTCGTATTTCCTTTTCTATAAATTAACCATTAAAACTCTTGTTAGATATTTGAAGTTAAGCTTATAAATTTTCTTTCTGTTCGCGAATTTAGTATCTCAAAACATTGAACGATTCGTTTGCAGCTAATTTTTCTAAATTTTTTTCTTCTGATGAATTTTTTGGGTAAATTTTCTCATTTCCAAATTGCACACAATGTGCAATATACTACAGAGCAAATTATGTGCTGTTGGTCGATAAAGGTGAGTTATGATGTGCTAGTCAAAATATGATATGTCGGCAATTAGATTGCTTGCGTCAGGTAACTGAACTTCAACTCGTTGGATTTGCTTTGCGATCTCGTCAAGCGCCTCAATTACGAATAGACCTTTTTTTGATTTTGAAGGGGAAAAAAATCGTTGAGGGCATCAAACTGGAAGTTAATGTTTTTCGATCTGCCCACCTGTTCCATCTATTCGTTTTAAAGCTCCTGAATTGCACAACCCACTGAAAATTTCCAATCGCTTTTCCAATATCCTTTAATGTTTCATTCTGTAGTCTGGTTTGAAATTGTGGAGTTTAGTGTCATTTGAAGAATAGAATTTAACTGAATGATGGTTTATTGAAGTTCTAAATGGATTGCTTTCTAAGCCACAATTGCAAGACATTTACCAAATGCAACAAAAAAAAGCCAAGAAAAACTGATCTGTTCGTACAGGTGTGGTCTGAATCGGTTTAAATTGAAGGATGACCTTGAGAAGAGCAAGAATATTGCATCTCTGTTATCTGTTGTGTGCGGCGTTAAGTTTTATAATTCTAAAACCAATGAGCCACGTCAAATAATTTGTATCTCTAAAACGAACCAATCGGTCAAACGAATCTAAACTTCTAGCTTTGTTAGACACTTTTGCATGTTTGTTTGCATTTGAATGGTGGAATATTAATGCTGGAGGGTTGTGAACGCACTTGTCATCATAGACTATTTCCTCTAAGAATATTCAAGTTGATCAATCAACTTAGAAGAAAGTTATGACTAAGTAAAACCGTCTAATACTTTTGCAAATCTTTTTTGATGAATATTTTACCAAGACTCAGATCATTTAAAATATAATTATATGTATAGGCTATTCCATAATTCTTTGACAATTCACCTAATCAGCTGGTCTGATGAATGAATTAGCAAAAAGCGCATATCGGATCTACTCCTCTAAATCGCTTTCCCATCTGCATTAAATTTCTTCTCACCTATTAATTCGAACTCTTATTGCCACTTGTATGATCTACTATAAGTGATAAAGTGAGATTGCATTGTTCATATTGATTTTTGCGTAATGCTGCTTACAGGTAATTTACATGAAGAGGGAAGGTATATCCATTTAATTAATCAGCCCTTTAAATCCATCAACTAATCCGTATAGGACAGTCTTAGTGGATAAATCCTTGTCGCCAATTACGTGTAATGCTTTACGCGCAATTGAATGCTAAAACAAATCAGAAGCTGTCACCTTGCTTTCTTCGGCTTATTATGTCTTCATGCATTACTACATGCTGAACGATCGGCCTACATTTCCCCTGGCTGGAAAATTTCCTCCATTTATTTGGAGTGCAATAACCAAATAAACCTATTTTGAGTCAATGAAACTATCAAAGATATTTTTTGCATATCTTTCGAACTTTTAATAAGCGTAACTCTTCATTTATTCTTCCTTATTTGGATTGTAGGTTTGAGTATAGACGGCAAAGTTCCATGCAAATTTGCGAGTGAAACTTCCTTCGAATTATATTACAGTAACTATATAAGAGTGTCAACAGGATCTGTAAAATGCCACTTAAACAACAACTATAAAACGCTTATGGTTAGGAAAATCTATTTATTTAGATGAGTAGTTCATTTCTTATAATAAACCATTTAACTGATAACTTTTCAAACAACGTCAGTCTCAAAAGTTGGAAATTCGTTGCGAAAATATTTCTGATTGAACAATTTGGATTAAAAACTCCTCTCCACATCAACTGCTACCTTCTCTCCGTACCTCATCCCAAGCGTTTCGCTGCTTACCGTATATTTTAGTTAATCGATGAATTTCACTTACTCTTTTTCGTTCATTCTAACAGTATCCGTTAAAGATTTTTTGGGTTTCGTTTGCTTTAAGTGAACGTTGAGTAAGTGATCTTTACGTGAAAAATGTTTTCAATTCGCTTGAAAACTTTAACCGCAGCTGTTTTTACACGAATAGCGAAAGTTGCAAAGAGTTCGCTTCATATCGCAACTGCTTGCGGGTTTATTTTCTTCGGTTTTTTTCGATCGATTTATCCAATTGAGCATTCAATTAATCAAATACTTCATTCATCAGGATGGACTAGATGGAACTGAATGAGCAACAAGTGCGTGCATCTAAAAGATTAAAGCTAAATCATGATCGCTTTTATTCATCTATAAATATAATCGTTCCAGATTCGGCCTAATATTCGTTGTATTTCTTCAGCTGATATTGTATTTTTGCAGTTTTCGCTTCTTTTTAAATTTTCAGTGTAATTAGGCGTGCATTAGTTTTTAGGCTAGAATGCATTTATTGTTGTTGTTGGCGCACGCCAAGCACACCAAGGATCGGAAGAGCGTTAACTATGGCAATCCTAATCCCGAGAATCGAGGTGCCAAAGCTTTTCAGAACTTCCTAAAAGCTGTGGGCAAAATTTGGCCGAATTCAATGCTAATGTCTTCTTTGCCTGCCATTTCATAACAAATGAGATGAATGGAAAGAGAAGATGAGGTCAAATATTGTGGCTTTCGTTGAAGGTGTTAGAGTGTCTTTGTTTACCAAGTGGCATAAGGTTAATGAATTGATCGTCACCTACTGCGAGATGTTATTCGTTTGCTTATCTCTCTACTTCGGCTGTTCTTGTTCGATCCACTATGCAATTACTCAATTACAGATCATTTGAAAAGCTCCAGTCAGCTGAATTGGATAGGAACCTTCGCCGACGTATTCACCATGTCTTTTCCGATTTCATTTACGCGGGTCATGCATGGGAACTATCTTTTCACCAAAATTTGCATGTCACTAAATTTCATCACCAACTTGCTAATCACTCATTTGCGAGTCATTAATTTGCAGTTGACTATTTATTTGTCAAGAAGTGATGATAAGAAGTTGAAAATTTGTAATCGGCAAGTTGCTAACAATCGTCTTGTCTATGAAAATTTAAAATTTACACAGCAAAACCTAAGCCATTAATGAAAAATGGGTTAAAATCGGCGAACATTTTTGTTTTGGTATGTTTTTCCACAGTTTGTGCTAGCACAAAAGTTTACAATTCTTCTCCCCCTAGTTGACATAATAAAATCTTCAGTTCTTTTTACTGTCTCGCTATGACACTTCTTTTCATTTTCGAGCATATCATCTAATTATGACTCGTTCCCTGAAAATCATGAAATCATTCCACCCCCTTCAGGTAGGAAACAAATTATAAACACCTGGTGTGAATTTTTGCTTCGATTATGTTTCTTAAAGGGTCACTTTGGCAACACTGTATTTCATTATAAAAGCTCCCTTTGCTAAATGCGGGCATAAGAGTGGGACAATAAACGAATATAGGACATGATAATTATGCTAGTGAGATATTCAATGAAATAGTTATTTATTGCAAAATCAAAGTGTTTATAAGATTGGAAGCTTCACAAATATTTTCCTGCAAATGGGAGATGCGAATTCGTATAATCTCTTTCATTAAGAAATCTTAACAAATTCACATGAAGTAATTAATATTCATGGATTTAGAATGATCCTCTAAAAATAGTGAATGGAATGACTTATAAAATTTGACTGATAAAATGTGACTCCTGCTGTCACTAGCTGTCGCTATAAGCAGTCCTCATCGGAATGGGCAAAAAGTTTCAGACATAAACTTGAGAGTTGCTCGACAGCTGTTCGGCATTACATTATGCGAATGTGGTCTTGGCGATGGGCCAAATAGCGCCGAAGTTTATTTCAAAAATATTATCATTCAAGAAACATTCTTCAAGAATAAACCCATCGGGATCATGCCATTCGTCGCTCCGCTTTTTCTTTGTGCTTTCCCGTTAATCTTTGTGCTTCATATCGCTTCATTTTAAAATGTTTTTTATTTGGAATTAACGGTCATAGGTAGATACGAATAAAAATAACTCAGCTATTTTCATTAACTCGATTGCTTTCTGTTAAAAATAACAGAGTTATGAAGTAAAGAATGTTGATAGCACGTGGCAACGAAGATAGCATCGAGCAAATTCATAATGGAATCATTGTTTGAAATATAAATAAATATTCTCTCATTTATAATTAAATGAAATATAATTGTTACTATATAGTAGTAGAGACGATGGTCTTTACTATTTAGGTTGATGCAAGGAAAATCAAAAACAGTAGCGAATAAGGAACGGAATCACAAATAAGCAATCGGTGAAAGAGGATAAGCGAGGTGGAACTTTTGGACAGTGATTCATCTATGCGAACGAGTTTTATTTGTACATGCAGAATTTAGCACATCCGAAACTCAGTATTGTTTAATTGGCCACACCGTCTGACGGTTGGGGCGATGTTGGCCAATTAATTTGCATATATAATGGCTAAATGTTTGATTAAAATCACAGCAGTTTACAAAGAACCGATTGTCGGCGTACAAATTTCAACTTAATAAAACTCTTTCTGTGAGTGATACCAGATATTGCCCTTCTGCATTTGCTAGCCACTAAGTTAGTACCATAGAACTTTTTTGAACCGTGATTTAGTACGACTTGTATCTTTTTCGCTCACGAAAGTAATGTTTACTAGTGAAGAATTGTAGTTGGCTTAAAAAAAGAGCAACACGAAGCGATTAAATAACAAATATACTGTATGGTAATGCGTATCCTCGACACGAATGTGATGAATGATTTATGTCAATCAGGAGAATCAACTCCAATTAGAGCATTTGATAGGAATGCTTAGCGAATATTGACACCTCGTAAACGAATAGTGAACACATCTAGTAGCACATAATATCATATTATATGTATTTAAGTGAAATGTTTCGTTCGATAAATAAATTATGGAAGAAACTTTTTTCAGACATTTGCTATGAATGTTTTTATCGCTTTTTTAAAATGTCATCAAAAAATATGAATGGTCCTTTCTTTTTACCACTTCATTTTAATGCAGCGTTACAATAGATAAAGAAATCGCTTTTAGTGCCCAATAATGCAGTAGGTGAATTATATCGTATCAACAAAGTGTCTTTGAAAAATTTGCTATTGATTTGAAAGAATTGCGCGAAAGTAACGCATTCATTTCATGAAAAACAAAATTTTCACTGGAAGAGTTTCTTTACCTCATTGCGAATCAGTAAAATTGATTTCTTATGCAAACTGAAGCATCATCCAAATGCGAAAGAATTTGCACTCATTATTACATTTGAATGCGAAATTTTATGGTACATAAAATTTTTTCTCAATATTTCAACTATTTTTACTCACTCTCTCATATGTTCAAATTGGTACAATTTTTCTTTGAAAACGTTAATAGCATTCTTGAGATTTTGATTATCATGGCATAATAGAATTATATTCCTCTATGGCTTTTATTCTTTAACCAGCTGGAACGGCATATTCCAATACACTTGGGCAGTTGAATCGCTCATCTGCAAGTTTACACATTTCATTCGTCCATTCGCCTGACATTTGTGCAGTGATCTTTCAGAATTGCTGTCACTTTCTTTAGAAATACGCTCCCGTCTTTTTTAAAAAGCACTTTTCCTGCTACTGCTATGCGGAACGGGTCAAAATTTATCTTGGGGGCGATTGACCATAGGAAGGAGATGGGGAAAGGGCGAAGGCGACCATATATATTTTAGAACTCTACGCTATCCACGAGAGTGCGCGCGCATACACTAATAACACAGCTGCGCTTCTGAGTTTTGTTCCAAATTGTTCACTCTTGTATTTGAAAAAGTTGTAACCTTAAGAATGGATCCGGTATTTCACATGTAACGCTTTCTAAATGGAACGATTTTATAGCATTGCAAACGTTTCTGTTGAAGAAAAACGAAAATGAAGGGTTCGTAATCATTTATGAATAGAAAGTTAAACAAATTTTCGACAAATTTCTCCAAGAAAACTTGTTTATATTGTCGCATTCGATACGTTTGAATGCATTTAACTTATTTTTCGAACGTTTTACTTTGGAAATTCTATGATGCAGTATGTGTAAACAATTTGCCTTATACGCATCAAACAGAAAGCAATATGTGAAGAAAAACATTCATAGTGGTTGGTTGATTTCAATGTGTGAACAATCACTTGACATTTACATTCACCTCATTCTGACGTATTTCCGTTGAAAGTATTATTGTAAATGTTTGCTAATTTTATAATTTATTTCGAAATCTCGAAATTCTTGTGAAAAAAAAGAGAAAATATTATCAAGGAAACAATATCTTGCAGAACAATTTGCGCTCGCTTGTAGTAATCGTCCTCAATAGTAAGCGTTAAATCCAGAAGCTTAAAGATTTTACTGATCAGCATAATAGCTGCCAATTTCGCTCTTTCCCTTCGTCTCATTTTTCATAAGAATTCTCTTAATGTAGTTTCTTTCTATGCATTTTCGTTTTCAGAACTCACGTTTTCTTTGGCTTTGAATGCCATAGCGCACCTGGCTTGTTTGCTCACCTGACAGGTGGCTTTATAGTTTTAATAGCACCGTTGTTTCATTTCTTTTATACTTGTGTCAAGTGCTGCTGTGTTCTGCAAGAAAATAACACCGAAAGTGTCTTTATGGTTCAAGGGATCAAAAACAACCTAGCCGTACAGTGAACGGTGGTGGCTTAGGGCAGCATTAGAAACCAGGAAATGATGTAAAAGTCATGAAAATATCAGTGAAAAATGCTATATTATGTGGAATGCAGACAGTATCATCGCAACCTGTAAAGCAGCACGAGGGAAGAAGCAGATTTGATGTCCCAGGTGAAATGAGTTCGGCGCTCTTCTTTTACCATATAGGTTACAATATGAAATATTTCTTCAAAACGCATCATCTTTTTGCATGATTAATTGCAACCTTCATGCATTCGTATTCTTTTGTTATCTCTAATCCCGATCTACAAGGTTTCCGTTCTGAATCGGCGTTATTTTAATGGAGGATAG
The DNA here is from genome assembly GCA_037389465.1 of Baylisascaris procyonis. Lineage (NCBI taxonomy): Eukaryota > Metazoa > Nematoda > Chromadorea > Rhabditida > Ascarididae > Baylisascaris > Baylisascaris procyonis. The sequence goes on along the minus strand of JAZARR010000154.1, from coordinate 82,006 downwards.
GATTTTCAATTCGTGGAATGAGATTGTTTTTTGATACTAAATTGTCAAATGATCACTAAAGTATTAATTAGTAAATGTTTATACACGATCACTGTTTATGATTTCCTATAAGAATGATGCGAAATGGAAATATCGTTGATTCACGTCACAATGGCGAATGTCACTTTCATCCACCCGCTCATATAGTTAATAAAAATTCTATTGCTAATTGGGTGAATTTAATTTTATTGAGACATATGCGTGATTATTGTTAGTTGCAAATGATTCGAGGCATACGAGCGAGAAACTAGTAATTGAAAACGATTTATAGAAATAAATAGTTTCAGATGCGGAATCTATGCTTGGCGATGTGCCTACTAGCATTAGCTAGAGCTCAACGTAAAGCATTCGTAAATCCACAAAGTGAATGTCGAATCCAATGTCTCAACGGTGGATTCTGTGCCTATCTTGTCGACAATCCTACCGTACATACATGCCTTTGCCTTCTCGATATGTTCACAGGCGATCATTGCCAATATCGTGGTAAACATTGATATGATTTAACTTTCTTATACATTTCATGAGGTCATGGAATTATTTCGCATGTGAATGCTATTAAGTCGATGCAGAAAAAAAAACCTTTGAGAAGTGATCGACTATTTATAATATTGTGTGATCGTTTGTAAAGTAGCTGAAAAGTATTTTAAAAACCTTCAAAAAAACCTTCAGAGGTTTTCAACGGAAAAGGGGTACCATTTAGATTCGCGAAAGAAACAGTTTTATAACTTATTTCATAAGGATAATTTTTGTGATTATTGCTTTATCGCAAGAGAGATTACGACTTTTTGCTATTTTCTGCAACATTTTGTAATACGCATTCTAAAACGGAAGTAGTTTTGAACCACCACCGCAAAATCAGCGATCATGAGCTCATTGTGATCGTGGTTCACACGAGAATATGCGTTCTGATTCTCCAAATCTGTTTCACCAAGTGGATCTCGCGCTTTCGCTAAAAACTCTCCTTTCCATCGGGTTCAAGTCTGGAGGCTTCAGTACAGGGTGATAAAATAGCTTGGAATTTTTATATCAACTAAGTCGACAACATATCCCAAAAATAGAGCAAACATTGAAAAGTATCGTTCATTGTTTCCGGTAAGTTTGAAATGGACAGATTTCTTACAATGATACTGATTGAATTATAAATGTTAATTTGTCGTGGCGCTTTGATCAAATTCTTTGGACACATTTTAAGTCTTTCGATAGCATCTGACCACTACAAACCACTTATAAGTGAGATGCTAATGCACAGATTAATGGCTAAACTAAATTTGTTATTCTTCCACATAGTCGTTCGTAGTCTTTATTTGATATCTTTGATAAATTATAGAATTTATCCGAATTTTTAAATTGAAAAGATTTATCCTAAATTTCGATAAAAATGAGAAGAAGCTGCAAAAGTTCATTGTTAAAATCGTCCTAAACGATTTTAAAATGCACAGTTGCATAGCGCTAGCTCCTTTTCCATTAATTAATTATCCCTTATTGATCCATCAACTTCACCGATACTTCTTATATGCGCTTAGAAATATCAAAAATGTGACATGCATTTCGCAACCTACTGAATAGCAATCCACGTGGAGGATTTTTTTTCTTTTTGTAGATAGATATGCAACGGCACACCTTCCTATCCTTACGCTAGATTCACTTCAAATGTGAATGCTATATTTTATTTCGTGATGAGCATTTGCGATGCCGACTACTCTGAGAAGCTGCACTGCAAAAGCGCATATTGTGCCAGCTCCCTCGGCGAGTTTCTCCACTTATTTCAGCAGTTTGAAATGCAAAGTGTTTAATTGCAATGACATGCGTTCTCATTTGTTGAAAGTATTGAAAAGGCAGAATTGTTTTTGGCACCAAAATGCCCCGTCGTCGTCTGCCTGTCATATCATGAAATTCTGTAAGCTTCGAACATCAAAAAAGGTATTTGAATCGAGGATAATAGCTGTGAACTGCTTTTCATTCATGTTGTCCAGAGCTCATTTTCGCATTAAAAGAATGGTTGCCAAATTCTTCAAATATACCTGTATGTACCTGAGTGTATAATTAACGTAGAGTGAGATTACTAAGATGTTTACGAATCATAAGCACTGAAGTGCGTTGGCTTTATGATGTTCTTGGCGCATATAAGCGTGAAAAGCACCGACGAATACAATACGTGAATGACACTCCACAATCGCAAAAGAGCACAAATTGTCGTCGCTACTTTAGAAAATTATTGCATTCTAAGGTTCGTACATCCGCAATTTCTGATATAACAATTTCTTGGTACTCTTTCTCTGCACACTTTTCCGAAATCAGAGAACCTTTAAAAATAGACCAAGTTTTATTATGACGAATCTTAACGCCAAGAATCGATGTAAAACTTCGAACCCAATAAAATTGTTCGTAGTTTATTTACAATTTCCAAACACCTGAAGAGGTGCGCTTTTCTAAAATCGTTTCGAAAACTTTATTGCATCACATCAAAATAACATGCCACGTCGAGTTCAACTCCTAAAGGTGATCGATTCTTTTTAAACAGCTTTTATTGAAATAGAGCCATTACGCTTTCTCAGAATAGCAACCAACCTTTCAGTGGTAACAAAATAGCAACCTTTTTAGGTTGTATAAGATAATGGATTCCTAAGAAGGCGATTTTATTAGAAAAGTAGCTCTTTCCCCCTCTCGAAAGCTTAGAAAATCGGAAGATGTGTTCGACAGGAAAGTTTGTTGAGTAGCGTTTTATTCCGAGGGACATGATATTTCTATCTTCCATTTTTGTTGCTCACAGACACTTCGGACACAACGAACAGTAAAATGAGGCCTATATGTTATTTGACGGAATAACCAAGTTTTAAATTAGGTACATACTCAATTTCTTCATAAACTTTTTTGCATCGAACAGATAAGTTTGGAAGTTTCGAAATAATAATTAAAAAGTTTCTAGCATAATAAGCCAACCAATTGCACGTTACCATTCTAAACGATTAAATTTGCTATACATCGATAAATTAGGCAAGCAGATACCAAGCTTGATAACTACCAATCTAAATTAATTCAGATTTTATCAAACTGCCTGATGTTTTCAACAGTTTGGAATAAATGAGCGACTAGGACGTTTGGGGATCCTCTGAAATCCTCTATCAGTACTGACAAACCTTAGAAAGAGTTAGGACGATGTTTAGTGTTCTGACTGCCATTTCCATTTGAATTGTTGAGTCACGGTAATGAAATAAATAATTTTAGTGGTGCACACAACATTGGGACTTCCAGCAACAACGGCAAAAACAACGACAACAACACAGACACCACCACCACCACATTATTCGGACGACAATCCAGAGTATGAAGAATCACAAACAACCGGTAAACAATATCAATGAGTGTAAATAGCGGTTTCTCTTAAAAACTCAATAATAGCATCTTGCTGAATATGCTTCCAGTAGAGCAGAATGGGTGATGGATAGCGTTCATGACTCTACAGAAATTTGTTTCTTCGATGAAATACGAACCTGATAGTACATTAAAAATTGGAAAGTTAAGAAATTATTCTTTATTTCATTGTTAACGTGATATGTTACGGCCAACTATTATAATCTAAACTCAGACAGTAATCATTGTTTAATGATCAATGAAAACTCTGTACGCAGACGAAGGACCAAACCTTGACCTTTCGCTTCCTCCCAACTTCGTGGTAGCCATGACCGAAAGCAATCTTATATCTGAAAGTAGTCGCGATAAATTAAACGCATAGTTCTTATTAAACTGTATGCATATAAGTATAATGGTTTAAGGCGCGTCAAATCTCAAATTCAAGTGAACAACTGGGAAAAGCCAAAATTTGTGTGAAATGGCACCACTTAGGAACAGAATTTTGAGTTGAGGGGAGCTAGGGAATGCAAATGGAATCCAGTCTGAGGCCCAGTAAATGGAATCGAGTTGACAGCTCAATAGAGGGAGCCGAATTTGAGATAGGGAATGGGATGAATTTGCAACCGGAAACTTTACGTGGAAATCAGCGTAATTCATCTGCACTTCCAAAGTTTCAATCTCAATGTCCGAGTACTTCTTATTTGTTTCTGTGATGTTCATCATATGCTCGGTGCTGTTACAACGGCAACAACAATTACGTCAATCATCTATTGTTTGCCAGTACAAAATTCAACCTTTCTTCTGCATCTTACTAAACGCCTTTAAAGAGACGATATCTGAAGATTTAATAGTAATTTTGCATATTCCGCCCTCTCCCCGTCCCCCCCCCCCCGAAAAAAACAAAGGTCGGTCTAGTGACGACAAGAAGGGGAAGTTGGGGGAGAGGGAGGTATGGCGGTATGGCGTTATTGAAATCGGAAGAAAGGTTAGTGTGATTGTTTTAGCAGTTGTATGAATTAGCATTGATCGTTATAAAAACGCTACCACTAATCCAGCATAACAAAGACTATCTTGAACTACATGAACATATGAAGATATGACTCGTGACTTTTCAAATTCCAAATTTAATAAAACTTTTCAAGAAGCGGCTTATTGTGTGGCCATATTTAATGCAGCATGCTGACTACATACACATTATCATTGCAGCTTTCAGTGCATCTTTTCAAGTTGCTTTGTATATAATGCTCAATTCTCATAGAGACGAGTCAAAAATCACAAAATTTAGCTTTTTGGAGAGTATAATTTCCTATTTCTAAAACATTCGGCTGTAAGTTACTGAGTCAAAATATTAAACTTATGGTAAATCTTGAGATTTTCATAAAGAGCACTGTATATGTAAACGATATATCTGAAAGATAGTTGGAAGACGAGCATAATTTTAAGCGATGGATGCTGAGGAATCCAAGAACGAGGAGGAGGAAGAAGGCGATGAAGACTATACAGAAGGATGGGACTCAATAGAGGAGGATTACGGCAACGAGGAGGATCCCACAAAGCCAGGTTTCGTGTGGTTATTTTGATTGTGAGTGCACTGTGACCGTTGTCGCCTCTATCCAATTTTATAGACCAATCAAGTTTCATGGTATCGTCTTCCTTCTGTATTTTGCAGTGATCCACACAGGAACCCTCCGTCGAAGTCGGCGCAAAATTTTCGCACACAAACTTCTCACCTGGCCCACAATTCTAATTTATACGCCTAAAATCCCGATTAACCGGAAGTGTATTCGAAACAATAAAATTGGATATGAGAACATGCCGTAGTAATGTAAGCGAGGTGGGAAATGTACGAGAGAAGCGCCACAGTGGGTGCTGTTTGCAAAGCCATCCATCAAACCGATTGGTTATGCAGATACTGTGAGATGATGCCTGACAACACGTTTTCCTTCAAATCTAGCTGCTCTGTCATTTTGCAGTCGAAAATTAGTTTTTTGATTGAACGAGATATTTTCTTGCAAAATTGACTTCATCTATAGAGCAACATATACTTATCGGGCTGATTCAAAATCTACAACCGAAATTCGATATTACAGTGAAGGACTTTCCAGTCATATTGGAAGCCTAAAAGTGGAATTTCTTTGAATTGGTCTTCTCATCTGATGCTGAGAGAAGAAGTGAAATGTTTTAAAGACTACTTTCCCCCAACTTTTCCTGGCACCGCCATAGTTCGATTTTACGAAATTTTTCAAAAAATGAAAAAAAAAACTTGCACGGAAAGGTGAAATGGATGGAAGAAACTAATACTCCTTAAGGATTTTAATGAAGGAAGGTTTGGATATTCTTAAAACTGCTCATTATTTACCTATTTAAATTTCCTTTCCAATGAGCATTATGGTGACGTCATACATATTTATTATCTATGTACATTTGTCTGCTCGATAGCTTCAACTCGTGAAGCTAGATCTGCGAAGTTCAGTGGAGACAAGATAAAACATATGATGGCATCCTATAGGATATTCACGTTGATCTATCAACTTCAGAAGCAGTTATATATAAGAAATTCTGAAAAGTTCCACGAGATTTCCAAACCCTTCCAGTCATCGCTTCGTCGGTTTGGTCACAGAGTGAAAGGAAAAGCGTGACCCAGAACATCGTACATTATGCACTTTTACATTTATTTCACTTCTTGACCAATTACCTACATTTTGCAACTGTCATTAACGAATAATTAAATGCGCAAAATTTTGCTTCTATATTTTAGATGAAACAGCGGTTCTTAAAAGTTTTCAATAAAAGATTTGTTTGATTTTTTCAAACTGCATGAGATTTCTTTTCATTTTTGGATGCCTATAGCTCCTTTCGAAGTTGATGTGTCTGTGTGGATTAACAATAAAGGTCACCATGTAAATAATGGTGTGTGGAATAGATAAAGGCTGTGGACGTTGTATCCACTGAATTTCTCAACTGTAGCTTCGATGGTTGTTGAAACTGCCAAACAGGCTTATAAACAGGCTTATGAACTAAAAAGCACATACATACGAACATATCTGACGTCACTATGAAGCAATTTTTCATAGCAAATTTACAAAAAAAGCCTAGAAATTAATTTTTTAGTAGATAAAGAAAAGAAAGGTGGGGTTTGGAGGCCTGAGATAGGACTGATTACTGAGGTGCTTAAAATAGCAAGTAATGTTCTCCATCCAAACTTAACATTTTTGGTGGCTTGTGAAAGTCTGTCGCGTCTTAAATATTGTTATTCCGTACTGAAGGAAAGTGGTGTTGTTGCAGCTATGAAAAATAGATTCTTTTCAGAAGATGAGGGAAGTGAGGGCAGGAATAAGGTCAAAGGACAGAGTCACTCTGATATGAACGGTCACATGGAATCAGATTCCCAAGTAGCCGAGGAATCGCGCGATTCCACAGAAACACGGCATTTAAATGAGGGCAGCTTCAACGATGTTGCGAACGACGGTGGATTCTATGAACACGTAACGCCAACAGAATCGTCTCCATTCGATTTCGATTCTAGTCACTACTCCAGTCTGGACGACGACACAAGTCAAAGTGAGCAAATGGTATTTCTACAAAGTAACCCGAAATCAGCGGAACGGAAATTGGAAACATCTACGGAACGGAGTCAGGAGTTAATACCGGATGAGGAAGCAGAAGATGACGGATGGATGATGAGCAAACGAAGGCGAGTGGTTAATGAAGGTGTGGCAATACTGGTTACGAAGACCAACTGTGGTGCATTCCTCCTGTTAGGTGCCTTTGCGTTTTTAAGGTGGGCACTATCATCTATTTAGATTATTTAAATGCTCTTTTACTTATCTTTTTCAACTGAGAGGAGAATTCTTTTCTGATAAAATGATAAATTGAAGTTAGATAAGGGGTCGAGAATTTGAACATAATTTATAGTTAAAGTATAGCAGCAAAATGTTGCGTTAGCCCTCTCATTCTTCTGCTACCTGTCAGCTGACCGGCATATCGCTTTCCTCTCATAAGCAGCAAGAGGTTAATAATGTCAGCCACTGAATGTGCAGCATCTTGTACTAGTCAGACGTTTGCTGAAAAATTATATAATATTTAACGAAAGGAGCGTTACACTACTGCTTAAATTACTGAGATTTGATTGGCTTTATAAAGATTTTAAATTTTATTTACTCAGTGCGGTTTATTATTATACATATTCCAAATAGTTGCTTTTTGTTTTTACGATCAAAATTGTATAGCTCATCGTATATTTGATACTTCAGTTTGCTCATATCGGAAAATTTTTTAATTATTTGCGAACAAACAACACCTCTCGAAATGTACATACAGGTGAAAATGACCATGTAGAATCGGTAGATAAAATCAGTTTTCTAATGGAGGCACCATTAACCACTAAATTATAATATACGTTCATTAAAATCAATCTAAAGCTTTTAGTGAAATTTTCAGAAATTGATTGAGCAATCAGTAGTTGTCACTAATTCTGCTCCCACACGTTGCAAGATATATATATATATATATATATATATATATATATATATATATATATATATATATATATATATATATATATATATATATAAATTCACCTTTGCAAAATACAGGCGAATTTTAAAGTAGTCCAAAGTGACCATAGATCCCTTGTAAACTGACTGTTTAGCTTGAATGTTTACATAAGAAGTTACTCACCTTAGCGGTGACACCGACTAAAGTGGCTCCTAATTTGGAACTATCGGCAGACCGTCAGACAGGCACCCTTATACGTCGTTGTCACAATGCACGTTGCAAATGGATAACAATGTTGCAGCAAATAATTCCTAGATTCCTCTCGATATGTGTGATAAGAAGTTGTTGATTTCGATGGAATGTTTTTCAGATGGTGCCACTAGATATATGGCAGCATATAGATGTAATTTCTTGATATGCACCTCTTAAAAACGAGATTTCAAAGAAATATATATTGAACTTGAGTATTTGATTAAAAGATTTCAATGTCCGATGTTGAGACTGTGATTTGATGCATTCTTGAAGAGCTGAAAAATTGCATATAAAGAAGTTCTATCTATATATCTTGACGCATCCTGCGATCACATATGAACGAATTGTTCAGTGATTGCATTTATTTATTCGCTACCTTCCCCTTCATTAAACAGCACACCAATATTTTGCTAGTTATGACAACCGTTTGTTTTTTGATTAAATCAAAGTTTTGCTCCCTTTCAACTTCCTCAAAACAGTGTTAACAATTATCCAATATATTTCTCCCTCTTGTTATGGAAATAGGGAACCGTCAAAAAAATTAAATTATGTGGAAAAAAGAGATGAATTGCTTTGATAATGAAATAGCATTTCCAATAACACATACGAATTAAACACGCTAAAAGGCAAACATATTTGCCCGAATGCGGACGGTTTTCGGTGTATTGCCTATTAAAAAAACTTGTGAAATCTACTGCTTTTTATCTCTACCGTTTGTACAGTGGGATGTGCTCTGTGGCTTAGTGCACATACGCATTCCATACGCAAAAATCTCTATAAGCTGATTATCACAAACGTGGAGGGCACACCAGGCATGATGATCAGAGGGGTGTTTGTTTGCGCTTGAAAGGTTTCTTCGTGGCTCTGAGTAAAAAAAATTTTTGGACGAGGTCACGATTCAAAGAATATAGAGGGAAGTAAAGCCCTAGCTTAAACGAAACAGAAATAAAGGCAAGAAAAAGAAAGGAAAGAAGTGGCGAGTGAAGGGCCAAAATTTAAATATAAATGCAGACAATTGATGAAAAAAGTTGAAAGTGGTGGAAGTATCAAATAATTCCACAATCGTTTGAGCAAACCAACAAAATAAGAGCATGCAATACAAACTTAAAGTTTTTTCTGTGAATCTATAAAGGTGATATGTTTTTTGTTAAGTGAGTGTTTCTCAATGAAATTGTTGATGATTTTGTATGATTACAGTTGACAATCGTAAATAGCCGAATTCAATGTGAATATGCCTCAATTGTAACTAAGCGGTTTTTGAATATTTCTATCAGCACAATTGACTATATTTTTCTGAAATCTGTTTGATTTTTAGAAATTGCTCTCGCTTTTACTTGATGCTTTTAAACGAATTGTTTCATTTGTAATAGAAAATTGTAAGGAATGCCGTACTGGTTGAAATGTTTGGTTGTAAAAAGAGAAAACATTGGAAGTTTCATTTAAAGGACCGTTTTTCAGCGTCCAGTTATTCCGTTCGTTGTCTTCCTGGAATATTTTGAAAAACGATCTCACTGTAGATGGCCACATTATTAGCGCTCCATTGCTCGCGTATTTATTCTATGTTTGACCGGCACTTGTTTTCAGTTGTGTTTATTTGATAAGAAAATGTTTCAATATAAAAATTGTCTCTTAAAGTTGAATACCCCGATATAACCTGAAATATCTAAAATTTTAGCGAAATATATCATTTGCAAATGCTTTCGTAAGCTATGACGTCATTTGCTCACTTTCAAAACAAGTACCGATTTTTTTTTGACGATTTGTGATTTGTTGAAAGTTTGCATCGTTCACGTATTCGGCGTTAATGTCTTTGCGTTAATTAAAGATGATTTCTTATTTAAAGCTTTGAGGTTAGTAATCCCTCGTTCATGTAAATGTTGTAAATTCAGGAATAATCTAATCGATTTGGTGAAACGTTTGTGGTCACTGTTGGAGTTATTTACAGGTTGGAGTTTACTTTATCCACTCTGATACAACAGCGCTGCCGCAATAGTGGAAAATATTTTTCAAAAACGCATGAGAATATATATATATATATATATATATATATATATATATATATATATAAATTATCTTCCAAATATACAGTGAATTTACAGTGATGCGCAAGAGTTGCAATGAAATACTGATGAAGTGATTGATGTCGTTAATGACTAAAGTCCGCAAAAAGTTGTCTAGGAGCTTCGACAGAGGTCAGCGTTATGTCAAACCGGTTGAAAGTTTTTCCCATCGTTCATAAGTTTGAAACTTTGAAGTCCATATTCCCAATAGCTTCCAAAGAAACGGATTGCCAACAACAATCGACGGTCAACAGAAGAGCGGATGGACATGTTTTAGTCACACTACCTTTACTTAATAGTGTGCCGAAGGAGGCAGCGTTTCACATAGCATTCTAATACATTTTCGGCGCCTTATGATTGTTTATCAAGCAAAACTATCGAGAAGGTGATTAGCAATGAGATGTAAAACGCCGAAAGGGTCTTGAGCGCCGATGGCAAAATCACCCCGCCTGTCGCGTTCAGCTGATGATAAACATGCCGATCAACGCTTTTATTGGTAAAGCTTATTATCGGCAGTACTGTTGCAAGCACACTGGAAAATACGCTAACTTTAAAGAACTGTTGAAAGCAGAAAATGGCGCATTTCCCCTTTATCGATTGGAATGCTTGTTTTTATCGTACAAATAAATTCATTCATAAACGAATAAACGCAAATACATATACACAAACCAACTATCGGCACAAAAGGTATCGCAAAGTTGCAAGAATGCGCAAAAAGGAACGACTCATTTCAAAGTTCATTCCATCATGTGCACTCTTTCATCTTACGGCAGTAAAATGAGTTTTTGAGAATTCATTACTGTTGAATGCAAATCATCAGAAGAAAACTTCATATAGCATTGTGAAGGTGTGAAAGATTTGAAATTGTCTTCAAATGTTCTTTTCAAGTTTTTATAGAAACTTTGCAAAGTATTCGCAAAAGACGTCTTATGACGTTGCATTGTCAGTGTATATGTGTGTGCGTTTGTCTATGCAACAGTTTCAGCTCATCTGAAACCAAAACGATGGCTATGCGAATTGTTTGACACAAAATGGCTTTAAACTGCTTCTGTGAAAGCCACTTCTTCGCGACTGATCTCGTTGCACAATATCCCACTGATTTCAAAAATAAATGCAAAGTAGGCGATGGTAAGTTGTTTTTTGAATATTTGCATAAAAATTCCATTAACTGCTTAAGGCTCATATCGAATGAACTTTCTGACATTCTTTCTTAATATCGTGGAGGAATCAGTCGTTTGCGATCGACAGCACCTCGGCCTTGCTCTCATCTTGGCGCACCTGAGGTTTCATGGTTTCTGAATCTTTCAAGTTGCGCCTTCTGGGTCAATTATATGAACACTTTGCCATAAAACCGGTTTATTTATGAGCTCCGTCTGTCTGGCTGCTTACCGGTTTAGCATTTTTGGTTCATGAACGGAGAAATATATGAAAGTCTGCAATGAGGTGTTTAATTGCGCCTCAGTTATGCAGGAATGGATGAAATTGATACAGAATGAAGACGGAATGCTTAACTGAGACAAACCGACCAGCTGTTCGTTTCCGTTCGATCATGCACTCATTTTCTGTCTGACGGACGAATAACGATTCGCAACGTCCTCACTTGTCATCACTGACGAAGTTAGCATTGAAAGTCTGAGCCAAAATGAAGACATTATAGCTTCGTTGTAAAAATTAAACAAACTAGGAGCTGTTAAGAAGCTTGCTCCTGAGGTACCAAATTTATGAGAAATGACAGTTTCATCGACAGAGTGTTTTTTGCCTCGAAGCAGTAGGAAACCATTATTCAATATTGCAAAATCTGATATTATACGGGCAGTTTTTGGAAATTTTTGGGAAATTAAGTAATTTAATTTATTACAAATGTTACACCAAAAATACCACCCTTTCAATAATTGTGTTTTCAATGAGTGCAGGGATTTCTGGTTTAAACACGCACATGCAAGCAATGTATGTACACAAATTCGTTTAAAGCAACATCGGTCAAACAAAATTGCGATCAGCTTTGGTGATGGTTCTTAGAGGAGTGATTTATCAAGGCAAAGGCTCAAATTAAAAAGCAGAGGAAAAAATCGGAAAATCCCCCGACGGAGAACCCGTCGAGGAGAACAGTTCATTTTTTGAAGTCTGTCACTACCGATCCCCAATACTCTGCTACTGTTGGAGAACTCTTACTGCTAATAAATAGCCTAACCAATAGAGTGTTAATTATTGCGAGTGGCACCGGTTCTACTAATAATTAAAGGAGGGTGTTCCGGCTTGTAGTATCATGGCCACAAAACCTTTAGGTCGATGACAAGCAATAATATGAGTTGCATTAACATCGTCAAGGGCAATATAAGCATAACAACCAAACACACACAACTGTAACTTTCATCCAGTCTAGCTGCTTGTGATTTCTGCATCAAAACTTGTTGCGTCAAGGCAACAGCAGATCCGGTAAACAAAACATTGATTCCACCTGCTAAAACAACTTATTAACTGAAATAATTCCAAATTTTCCAATGTCATATATCAGTATCTCAGTCATTTTTCCACATTTCCCAAACAAAACTTTATTAACGTTATTTCTGTAAAATAATCGCGTAGTTTTCTTACATATGCAGTAAACTTGAGGAATGTCTCTACTACGATTCACCATTCATATAAACTTTTTAGTCGATTTTTAGTCGTTCTTTGTATCGGCATAAACATTCGTTATTATTGACAAACAAAATTATGAGTGACACTACAATATTCAACGCAACCCTAGGTAAGTTTTCTTCTATGTTGGAGTGCAGACGGCATTCGTTTCGCAGCGAGTGCGCTTTAGCGTGCTGAGTTATATATGATGACTATACTTTAGCATTATTGATTGCAGAGTGGAATCAGTTGATAAGGATGATTACTATAGAAAGTAAAGGTTGCATGCCTAAACTTTGTTTGAGTGGAAGGTTTCCAATGATGGCTCAGCCAATATGACATCACTAATAGTAAATGCTTCAGAAAGGACGGTGACTAAATGAGCCTACCAGACAGACCACAGTGTTAAGGGTTAGCAAGATGGACTGAATTGTCCTCTTCCCAAAATGGGCAAGAAGTATGGAAGAAAACAGTGGATGCTAAACTTGATAATTAGGCTGGTGAAAAGAGATTGGGGAGGGGGGGAGGGGGGGGTTAGCGCAAACGTTTGGATACGGGTGTACAAATATTTCGTACGTGGTTTATGGTCCGTATTTTTGGTAGACTTATCTGAAAGCCACTCAATAGACGGCAAGAAGAAAAATGGAGGTGGGGCAGGGGGGAGGGAGTGGAGAGCATGAGCCATTAGATGCGACCTTGTTTGCTATCTTACTGAACATGCAAGTTTCTTGTTCTGCGAGTGAATAAGCTTGCAATCATCAGATGAAATTTTGATATATATGAAAAATCATTGGTTGCTCAAGCAGTTAAAATCAATCCCACTCATTGAATGATAATTCAGTTTCCAAGCAAGTGGAGAGGTGTTCCGCATTGACTAGCACGATTTGAATTTTTTTCAGTTGCGTTCGTAACAACAACTGCTTGGCTGAATAGCCAACAATTAATATTGCCTTAATAGCTAACAATTAATAATATTTGTGGAACAATGCATCTTTGTTTTAACTCTTATAATCGCTCTTATGAACATCTCGCGAAGATCCATTTCTATACAAGCCGATCTGTGTAAAATTAAAATCCGACTTACGTAAAGTTGTGCAAATTTTTTTGGCATTTTTCTTTCAAGACTACTTTCTAAATTAATGAACCATTGAAGTTTCTTTCTAAAAATTTATCTGTGACAGATCTTATGAAATATATCCATTTTCTTTCTTTTTTTCAAGAAATACTATCTAAAAAATTTCTAAATTCATTGAGAGTATCTACGACAAATCTTCCTACGCTATGAAATATATCCACTAAATAACGTAAATCTGGCTTAGCCCTTCAAGAGTTGAAACTGTCGGGTAGACAAGTCGACTTCTATATTTATTATCACAGATATAGCATTACCATAATGCGCGTTGCAAATGTACATTTTTCGTTGCACATGCAAAGATAACAGCACAAATGTAATCCAGCAGAGTTCTGTTTTTTCACTTCCAGGATCGCTTGAAGGCCAGTTAAGCGAGTCGAGGCTAGGTGCTTTCAAAGCACTCCAAATTCCAGCCATAAGCGGACAATTTCTCGATGCTATCGTCAGTTACGTTGAATGTTAGTTATTGATACACCTTTGCTCCCTTTTGACCTCTTGCTTTTTCCGTATACAATTCCTCTGTTGTCTCCTTTCCCATTCGCTCATCTCCTTCCTCCCCTCCCTTTCTCCGTCAATCTCCGTCAACTTGTAGAGCTATTAGTACACTAAAAATTATTTATGAACTAGCTAATATAGAGGAAATTTTCGATTTGCAATTTGCATTATTATCAGCGATGTCGACATTTCAGCTCTTTGATCATGTTTAGCGATTTGGCGATGATTGCTGAATGCCGATTTGCAAAGCTGATATCAATATAAATGTTATTGACATTTATGATAATTTTAGTTGTCAGTGGGTACTGGCAGCAGTAGTAGATCTTCCGCTCTCTTCAGGATATCTTTATCGTAATTGTTCCAGCTGCGTTTCCTTTCGGCTGTAGCAGTTGCTGATGCCGCATTATGCACTCTGCAATAGTTTTTGGATCCTTTGAGAACCTAGATTGCTGAGAAATCTACTTTGATATATGGTGCGAAATACTGCTGATGTTGAAGGAAGTACTAGGGCAAATTTGATCTGACGTTAACATGTGCACAAATTGTGCTTTGCAACGGAGCTTGTTGCTACTCAAACTTGTCTTAAGTCATCCTTCTAATTTGTTTAATGTAGCGTTGCTTGAATGGGGAGCCTGGCCTCAGTGCCCGCTTAACCTGGATTGAGATCCTGGCTTTTATGGCTGTGAACATTGCAATTTCGGCGCGAAAAAGGGCGTTTAACGAGGTCAGATAGATGACTCCGAATGTAAATGCATCGTCTTTTGAGCTACTGAGCTAACGCATGCATTGCTCGTTGAGTTCGGTAGTTTGAGGGTATGACTAGCACTTTGATGGAATGAGGAGGATTAGCAGGACGAGGGACAAACAGCATAGGGGTGGTAATCTCCGAAGCGACACTACTTATAGATATAAAGGACAGTTCGTAGATAGATACGCTAAAAATCGGCTCAATGCGAAATATGCGTGTGTTGTAGAGTGGAGGCAATTGTCTCGGAAAGTTTGCTTGGTCCCATGGAATCGCAGTCAATTTCCATGCGGATGAACTTCGATTACCGAAAACATTTAAAGTTAATGCAGTAAATAGTGGTGCAATTCCTCCTTTTTGGTCAGTAAGAATTTCCTTCGTCTGGACCTGAAGTACTGTTGAGAGGAAACTTAGATTTTGCCTGCGATCCGAATTTTCCGCTCGCCCTTTGCAGTCAGATTTTGCAACTTAGCTTCGCCCATAGAATACTTCCAATAGCTGGCAAGAGACCTCTTAATGAACATCACAAAATCATTAGAAGTAAACCGCCTTTTTATATCTATTGCACCCTTGATAGGAAGAGTGAAAACTGCTAAATATTTCAAATGGAGACGGTGGAAGGCGAAGTGATTTCAGCATGGACCTTGCTTTATGTGCAATTGCCGTCAGGACCATCGGTACTCGCCGAATTACAAAGCAATCTTTCTTCGTACTATTATTCGACCAAGGAACACATATTCAACCCATTACCAGGTATACTTGCTTATTCGACATTGAAACAACATCATCATCAAGGTGTTCTTCATGCATATATCTTCTGGCTGGATATGTCTATCTTTGAAAGGTGCATATACAAGATGAATAAGACTTCATAACTGCATCGCGCATATCGAAATAATCCGAGCAATTTTAGGTTGAATAAAATTAGAAATATCGGTTTGATATTTTCATTGAAATGACAATTAAACAATAAAGTCGTAAGCCTGTTCCAGAATTTGTAAATAGTCAAAGTTAGCAAAAAATTCTTTACAGGTGCTACTGCTATCACAAGAATAGGACTAAACAACGGATGCTTTCGAATAATAGTAATCAAGCGGGAGGACCCGATTCTGATCAAGGTGATCTGATTTATATGCAGTCTTAATGCCTGCTCATATGTTTGCAATTGATACTGGGTTATTAAACATATGAAAACATCATGACAAGGGGACGATTGGTACGGAGAGCGAAGCATCATTCGCTTCCTTGTCACCTATCGGTAGTGTTAGGCTCTCTTTTCTTCTTAGTCTCCCGTTCCCCACCATCCGAAGTGAGAAGTTTTTGCGGATTTTTTTTTTTTTTTTTTTTTTTGCAGAAAGCATACTGCACGTTCTGTTCTAAATGCTTCTATAGATATTTGTGGCATATGTCTTGAAGTGATAGATAAAAGGTATAGCGACAAAGGAAAAATGGAATCAAGAAGTAGATATGGCGATCAATGTGAATGGCTATGGTAGAGACAGAGATTCATCTTGGCACAGGGACAAGTGCACTATGTTGCGTATAAAAACTAAGTTGCACAATGGACAATAAGAAAGGCTAGAGGAGGCGACGTAGATTCTGAAGCATTACATCCTGAAATCGGAGCGGTTTCTGATAGGCAGATGATCACTGCGACATTCGTCTACTTGTGTCATTTTGGATTCTCTTTTTATACGAGTGCCAATAAAATGCATAACAGAGGCATAACAAAACAGGAATTAGCTTCTTTTCGATGCAAAGTATTTGTTTTCATAATCACCAGCCCAGGAAGGGAAGACTTACCCTTCTCGCAGCTACCTAGTGCCATCAGAGTCCACACATTCAGATAAAATTTAGTAAGCTCGTTGAGCTATTATTCTCACTGAAGTTTCATTTCTCATACAGTATTTCAAACTCGATGTTTCGCGAAATTCTACATTTCTAACATTCTATTTTAAAAAATTCTCATGCCGCATCTAAAAGCCGTTTGTGTTATAAAATGGTAGGAAGAAAAGATGTCGGAACTGACAACGTATATCATATTTTTTGTTGAATCTCCTCATCTCTCCGTAATGGTTGTCCAATGATCAGTGGGGATGGCACCGTAAATGGGTGATTGCTAAAGTGGGGCAAGCAGACTCTTTTCTTCAGATTCCATCAAATACTAACCAATATGATATCAAAACTGTGAAACATTTTTGAATTTTTTGTCAGGTCGACATTTCCAATTTCCTGCAGGTTAGAAATTTTGAAAATCTTGAAATCTCAAAAAAAATCTTACACTCTATGGAAGACGTTTCCTTTCTTCTTCCTTATTTTTTTCTTGAAAGTAATGTCACGTTTGATACACGACGAAAGATTGATGCTGTTGAGAGGGTATTGCAAATGCGAAATGAGCATCTTATCACGACGCGTTTTCTGTTTCATAATCAGCACACGTTGCAACAGACCGCACATATGTGGAAGCTTGATAAGAAAAGGGACAGTGATTTTTCCGTTATATAGGGGGGGGGGGTTTCTTCTTGATTTACAATAACAGGTGCAGCAGAGGCAACGCTATGTGAATAATTGAGGGCTAGATGAAAAGCCAATCATTTGCTTTGTGGGAAATTCGGTTGATGGCAGCAAAAAGCTGAAGGGGATGTGGATATATGAATAAAAAGCCTAGAACCAATTGATTTTTGATCATCAAGACAAATGCTCCTATTTTATGAGAGACCTAATTATGTATGAGAAAAAATTTCATAAGTTATTATCTAATCTTCTACTTGTTACTTACTTGATTTGTTAGCTCATTCATTATGAGATTCGTTTTCATATGAGACGTTTTATTTGAATTATTTAGTGAAAAGTAGAGCTGCTACTGCAAGCCATGATTCATTACTTTTATAGGTATTTTTTGTCGATTATGGTAACACTGAAGACGTTGATATTCGGGCGCTACGCAGTATGCCACCTCATCTTTTCGATATACCTGGCAAGTAAATCAGTATAATTCCAGTCATTCAAAAAATAAAACAGGAATTTCCAACATCTTACCGCAGAATTAGTACCGGTAATAAATCTTCCAGACCGGTAGCGCTTGGACCTCGATTCTTTTTTTGAGGTCCACACAGAAGGAGGACCATTAATTTTAGATCAAGGATTCCACAATGCGCAACACTCAGGGCGCTGAAAAATTCCTCTCTCCAAGAAGAGATCTCCGAGTGTGGATTCCATGCTTGTCCTTCTCTATCCCTCTTCTTTAAAGAATCCTCTACCCTCGCGAACGATAACCGTCCTCTCCGGTATTGAGGGTGCGCCTCTGAAGTACGAAAGTGTAGTGTTTATTTGTAGATGTATGTTTTGCAGTTCGGGCCTGGTGTACACTCTTCTCTTCCCATGAAAACTCGTGGAGCAAACCATCTGTTGTTTGTAGTTAAGATGATAGAATGAGAAAAGAAAACAGTATCGTATATAATCGGCTAAAAATGAAGAGAAAGCAGATTAGGTTTAAGCAAAAAATTTCTACACCATAGATTTTCAGGTTGCATATGGAATATGCATGAGCTCAAAGCATCCTTTTACCTCAAGAATGCAGTGATCCTTCCGCGTGCTTTCGAACCGTTTCGAACGGGGTAGGGAATGAAAATGAAGAAAGCCTTATATTTAATTGATTTCACGTTTGATTCTTTGCTCACTGCTCACAAAAGAAAACGGAATCATCTAGCGTAATAAAATAAGCCTAAATTCGTTAGCTGCCTGAATTTGAAATTGTATGCATAAATCAGAGCTGATTTAAAAAAGAGCGCAGAAAATATCATAAATTTTCAGCACAAGCAATAGGTATTCATATTTCTCCTACTCATTCGGCACAAATGGGCAGTATAACTCTTGTCGAGTATCGTGAACTTCTTCAAAACGCACGCGTATCTATAAAAATGGGTATGTCTGCAAGCTTCTTCACGCATCAATGGGTCAATTTTATAAGGTTGTTCAGTGCTGTGCTTATCATTTAAATTCAATTCCCTATGCTAGTTATATGTCTTTTATAAGCTTTCGTGATTTACATCATTTGCACTATATAACCTTTTGTAATCACCACAAAACAATATATACTTTCAATGGTTGTTTTTATTCCGGACTTTCGAAATCTCCAAGAGAGGTTTCTCTCAAGATTCGAGTTTAGTGAAGCTTGATGGAGTCTGCTTTATACCTCTTTAATCTTAAACGATAATCTTACGGCAAGTTTGTAGTCTTTTTGGAAAAACTTCTACATGCATATTACAGTGATGTGATGTTGTTTGTGCGTTGTGTAAACCAGTGTCTATAATGCTCATTCGAGTGTTTTCTAGCCGTCTGATATTTTCAAAATTGGACTCGAAAAGGCTAAGTGACAAAATTTCGTGAGAATATAATGGATGCACAGATGTGCACCACACGACCACCTCCTTTCCTAAATTTAGTCCGCAATTCATCACCTGATGAACTGCAGACCACTTCGCAGTTCACTTTACCACATAAAGGCAAACTAAGATTTTCAAATGGAATTAATAAATCGTCAATATCGTCCAAAATCGGATTCTTTGTTGAGATTATTTGTGCCATCATGAGTATATGCATGAGTATATATAGGTGTGCATGTGTATATACATGTAAATAAACAGATTATTAATTGAACAGATAAGTAAACAAATGTACACATGAATTTATGTATGCATTTTCCGAGGCTTTTCAGGTCAGTGTGTGATAGGTGGTTATTTTTGTGGCACTATCTACGTTTACGATTCGAACGATCGATATCACCTTCTTGACGAGGCAGTCGCTCAAAGAATTAAACTCAGCAGGTTGGCGAAAGTGTAGCTTTTTCTTGACCAAAATTAAATCGAATATTCATCTCTTGATGAAAGAATGCCTAAAGCAGCTATTGCTTCAATCTAGAGTGCGAAACTTAGCACTAAATTGTACGCATACTTCTTAGCTGATGGCACTATGAGCAGAGGTAGCACATTCACTGAGTAGATTTTAAGGATTTTCTGGGATACTAAATTCAATAGGAATGGTTGCATTATAGTCGCTGAAGGATCCATACAATCACTATGCCTATGACCTTTCAAATATACTTGCCACATTCTATACTCGTTGTTGCACACTGAACGTCTATTGCATCCTTCCTTTTCGAAAAAGTTGTTTCACCGCAGATGTAATTTTCCAAATTTTTTTGTGAATATGTGGATGCCTTTCTGTGCATCCTTCTCTGTGTGACCTGCCCTCATAACCCTGTTCATAGATCTCATTCTTCTTGCCTTCAAGAAGGGGAAGGTCAGAGTGAGCCTTCGTTGGAGGAAGTGATCTGTTTGCCGTGAAGAATCAATGTCTCATTTTTTATTGTCTTCGCCTAATTGATAAGGTTGAAGGGGCGATCTGTATAGCTCTTCCCCTCTTCGCTTTCGTTTCAATTTCCTCGGATTCACAGCTGATATTATAAATCGTTCACCCCAGAGTGGACAACTATCATCACCAAATTAGGTCGACTGCAAACGGGCAAACATGAAGTGTGAGGAGGCTTAACATTCGTGGGCTTTCTATGTTAGTACAAATTCAGATGATGACATCATTCTGAAATGCCACAAGATGCCGATGGTTTTCAGGTGGATCCCCGTTTTGTTCTGTTTCCACCGAGGATTTTTTCAGTTCTTGCCTTTTTCGCTATTGCGCTTGATAGGTTCACTCTGCATCGAATTTCAATAATCGCTGATTGTATAACACAGAAAATTTTGTGACAGTAAGTATAATACATTAATAATTCATAGATTACAATTGGAGTGGCGCTCTACAACTAGTCGAACAACAATCAATCATAGGTACCAAGCTGTGCACTTTCCTCTTGCTGAACGACCAGAAGAAGATAGCGAGCAATACGTCATAATACCTGGATTAGCGAGCAAGAGTGCATGTAAGCAACACCACTCTGAAAGTTTCATTTATCACATTTGTTTTCTATCAGACATTTGCAGTTCTCTATGGTAGCGATGAAAGTTGGCAATAGGGGTGTGGGGGAGGGGTTGTGAAATTTGCAAAACTACTGGCCAAGTTCAGTTCAGTGAAAATAATACTTTAATATTTGTTTGGACGAAGCGTCTCACAAACTTTTTTGGGACAAGAAATAGTTTATGCAGTAGTCGTGGTGTGAAATTTTTGGTTTAGAAATACAAAGCCAAAATGAAGCTGAAAAGGAGGCAGAGGAGGGGAGGGATTGGGGAATGGTCATGTATTTCACAACTATTCAGGCAGTTGTTGAGCGTAGATCCGAATAATTCAATAGCGGCTATTTCAGCTAGCAGTTCTAGTTAAGGACGCTACGTTCGCAGTGATCCAGAAGTGTTTCAGATGAGCCGCCTGGTTATAAAGAGGAAAGAATTCCGCCCAAGTTAAATGCTGCGGCGAGGAATAGAGTTCCTGAACCTTCAGGTCGCAAGTTAAAAAAGCAGATTCATCAGATGGTTCAAAAGGGTCGTGATTACAAGTCGCCAGTGAATAATCTGGTAACGAATAACCTAGTAATACCGCTGTAATGAATCCTCTTTGCAGAATCCTCGGTTATAAATGCGACAGCTGCATATATGAAAAATCAGTGTTCTTGCCTATTACATTTGATTCTCCATTCCCTTCTTGCAATGGTCGGAAGATCTTGTTTCCACAATTTTGCACGAAAATGCAACTTGTAATTCCCAGAAAAATTGGCGATGCGCTACATGGCAAGCGAAAGCGGTGGCTTCAATTAAGAATTAAAAATATAATTTAAGTATTCGAATCACTGAGATTGGTCATATTTGACCTTCTCACATGTGTTCACTTTGATGATTCCCTACATTCATTGAAAATACTACCGAAAATTTTCTTTTTCGAATTTATTTCAATGAAAATTGCAGAGAATTTTTATTCTACCCGATGTTTGCTCCAAAATTTTCATCTTCTTCTTATGCTTATTGCTTTTTTACAATTCTCTTTACTATTTGTGCATATATTTCTGTTCGCTTTTTGATATTCAAAATAAGGGCATAAAGTGTGTGTTTACAATACAAGCTGCAATAATTTGCAAATCGTCAATTCCTTCAATTGGTGGAAGAAGTCAGGTGTTTTTCTAAAGTAGAATTCCAGTGTTTCTGTGCCTTTATGCACATTTTCGTTGATTACGTTGCATTGAGTTTGTTTCATGGCTTATCAAGGATTTTTATTTGTCTAAATTAGGCAACAATTAATTATGGAAAAAACTTAATTACGAAAACTCGGCAAAAATTTGGCATGAGAATGTGGCGCGGAAATCATCGTGCACAAAAAAACGAGGTTTAGCAGCAATGGGCAAACGAGATATTTAAATATGTGTATAAGAAGAAATAATATAGTTCAAAGTGGTTATTGCGTTGCTCTTCTTAAGAACGCCAAAATTTTGTGGAATAATGCGTCAGGTTGATGCTGTAAAAGTGTTCATTCCACTACAATAAGAAACATAAGCCGAGGAACAAACTTCGTCGACTTTTCAAGGAACCGAACTTGGAATGCCATTTGCTTTCTTCTTATAGTGATCTAATGATGAACTTAGGAGAAATATAGCTCAGTTTTTTTCTGAAAAATCGATCTATCTTATTTAGACGAAAGGTCGTGCAGTTCCATATATGCATGATATCGGACTAAGAAATAACTCGTTGATGAGTTTTTCGCGTGCAAAGTTATCGGATTCTCGTCCATCGTTCAGTGAAGGTACTCTATCAACACTTACGTCTCATCTCTTTCCTAAAGTCTGGCTTATGCTCATTTATATATATTCATTCAAATGTGAATACTCTTGCCTCTATTATATAAAAAAAACAAAATAGTTATTTATGGCAAGACTAATTTAAGATTTGCTTTAGTGCATGATGCATGCGTGCTGTTATGCCGTTGCACTGCAGAATACTTATCAAATGAGAGGAACGAATATAAGCAGCAATAGAAATTAATTTCTCCATGTAAAGAACGCACTGCTTATAAATTAAAACCTATTCGATGCATCCTATTCCAATTAATGGCTTCGTAAATGTAATCCGAAGAAGAATAAAAATAGCATTTCTTTTCATTTCTTCATAGTCCTTTCCCTTTATTCACTTTCTGTGAATTCATCTTCATTCCAAAGATTTAAGCTTTTTTGATTTAGAGCTCCCCATCGACCAGGGACCAATATTCTGGATGTTAATGTGGGTCGCAGTTCCAGTCATTCTTTTTCTGATTGCAACGCCAATCTTCTTCTTATACAAATATTCTAAGAAACGCAAAAGCAAACAGTTAGTTGTTTCTTCATTCAAAAATCCCAACTTATTCTTGCGGTAATCGATAAGGGAGGCTTTAGCGGTGCAATTTCCTCCTTTAGGATATAATATTGAATGATCACAGTGTCAATATGTGTGGATTAAATTCAATTCTCTACGTAACGGCTACAAAAGAGCACTTCGATGAGGCTTTTGGAGCATTAAAGGCTATACCTACCTTTTGGGGGTAGCACTTTCTGTCAGCGATAATAGCTGAACATACTGAACATAACTTTCGGATCGCTGAAACAGCTCAGATATATGAGACATAAGAAACTGAGAACTAACAATATAAAGGGAAATGTGAGAATAAAAAAAAACAACGCCTGCAACTTGAAAACATTTGAAGCAAGATTTCAGATCAAATTTATGAAGCATTTGTTGCTGTTGTACACTCAGGTCTCTCAACTAGTGAAGCCGCGTAAGATTGCGGTGCTGGTTTAGAAATTCTGTGAATGAATGTTTCTTTGCTTTATACAATCTTGGTGTTCAATGAAACGAACAGCGTCGGTTCTATGCTGAAAAGTTTCAGGAACACGCTTAGTTCCGCCAGGAGTGGGAAAGCTCAGAGTGGGAAGGATAAAGGGGAGGTACCAAAAAGCTAAAGAAAGTTTGAGGAGAAATTGTGCTCTAGCGTCATTGTTTTGGAACATGTGTCTCTTTTCTCCCCCTTTTCGTCCCAGTTGTCAACTTCAGTGCAAAGACATGTGTGAACATTCGATGGTAGCCTATGCTGTGGGAATGCTTTCTGTGGCTAAGTGTAGCTAAAGCTAATCAAGTGAACTGACTAACTGTGCGGATGAGTTATATTATTTAACAAATGTTGCACTGTAACAATTCTAAGCAGAGCTTTACTAAAGAAACGAAATTGAAGAAATGTTTGCCAAAGAAACGAAAAATTGAAGAAATCTGTATGCAAAGCAACATGTTAGCCATAGAGCTGCATTTGACTATTGTAAATAAAATACTTACGTCGCTCAAAAACAGATATTGCTCTTGTGTGAGTTTGTTTCACAATTTATGTTCTTAAAAGATATAACAGTGTGAATTGATAGTTCAACTCACTTCCAAACGCATATTATCGGCGTTTGTTATGCGTATAACTCATTCCTTTCTTCCTAAAAATTTTCTGAAGGTTAACATTTAAGGCAGTAAAGGGAATGTAATATCCTTCGAGATGCTGATATTTCAACAAACATATTCCCTAATGAACCTTTACAAGTTGTCAACAAAGCCAACGAAGAGTATTTCAAGCATTGCGAATGTGAAGGAATTTCTACTTTAGAAAAGCATCGACAGCTGGTGTAATACAAAGTGAACAGAGGTCTGCAGTTGAGGAACAAGCGGCAACACCCATCGAACCACCCGATATGCACCATAGTTCATATACAGTAAGCACTGCACTTTCAATGGATGTAAAATCGCGGCATTTGCAAGTCTCGTGAAAAAGTCTCGAGCTGTACCGTTTTCTCTTTACTTCAAAGAGAAAACGTAACCTTTCCTTTCGAGTGGTCCTCACAAACCGAAACTTCGAAAAACGCATTCAATCTTTTTATTCTCAAAACGCAACAAATCACATCATAAAATTTGTGTTTCACCATGACACAGCAGTTAATTAGGCGAACAGTGGCGCTCATTTAGGTTTCTATCACAAAACGTACGTATCGATACCGATTGAGCATAACTTTTTTCGCTGACCGCCGCTTGGCAACTGTGGTTTTAGTATATGGAGTCTGTTTACATGAATTGCTTGCCTGTCCGTTTGTTTCAACTGATTAACCAATGAAGCTTTAGTTGCTAAATTTTGCATATTTAATAAGGTGATCTGGCATACCAAAATTCCTGTCAACAAATCAGCAACGAAGATCGACATAGCCACTTAAGAATGCCAAAAACTTGCAGATATTTTATATTATCCAAGCCAGAGAACAAGGAACCTTTTGAAGATTTAAATAGGTTGTCGTATGAATGAAAATGTGAGGGCATTCTTGTGCATATTCTATTTTCTCTTACTTGTGATGTTGGACAGGTGAGTGAAATCGCAAAAGCGCACGTTGTGCCAACTTATGCGGCACAACTTTCTGCACCTTAACCAATTTCTTCAGTTAGAAATTTCTCCGTCGTCTCGTTCAGCTTCTTCTGCGTCCAATATGTGACCGACATTTGGAAGGAGCATTATCCATCTAAACAAATTGCAGCACGTAAATACCATAAAGCTTCAAAAAAACAGCCGATTCTTAAATTTTTAGATTAATAGAATTTTTACATGTCAGAAAAACTTAATCAGATCTTTCGGTTAATTTCTGATTCATCAAAAGGCGAATAAAGAAATTACGATTGATTCAATGAATTCGCGTTTTGGTGCAAATGAGACAGAAACTCATTTTGACTGAATCCTTGTTGATTGCTCCCCTTTGTGCCGTATAAATAATTTAGATGACCTTTTCACTAAGCTCATCCACTTTGCTCACTGTTTGTATAAAATTCATTAGTGATTTTTGCATAGAACTCCTTCCATTAGAAGTTCTGGTTAAGCACTGAAGATAAAAAATATCAAATTTATACGAAAAATTTGTTCGAATTTTGCATAACTGTCTTATCTAACATTCCCTTAGGACGTTTAACGTCACGTCACTATTCAGTGAGGGCTCCATAACTTCAGCGATTTCCTTTCCAATTATATTCCACTTGCTCTGAACTGTCAGCCACAGTCCACCTACCTTATACTATCTGGTCTGTGAACCGCAGACCATCTATTCCGTACTACCTGGCCTCTAGACCACATACCATTTACCTCATATTTCCCAACCTTTGAACCGCAGTTCATCTATCTTTTACTGCCTAATCTGTGAGTCCCAATCCATCTGGTTTCTACTATTTGACACCTGAACCGAAATCCATCCATGCTCTCTGATTTGTGAAGCACAGGTTATCTATCTTTAACTACTTTGCTATCTGTGGTCTGATATGTGGCTGTGATCGAAAAATGAGTCACAATCGCGGAACGCTTCATCTGAATGTTTCTTAAATAAAATATTTCAACAGATCTCAAACTTCGTAGCACACAGCCTTGTGTTTTGGTTTCTGGGGCAACGGATAAAAAACCTTTGAAATTGACGAAATTAACCATCTACTTAATGCAGCAATTGCATTCATATTGCATCCTGCACTGCAGTGCAAAAAACCATTGCTTCAGACATTAAAAGAACGATTTATTTAGTTTGAACCACAAAGTGCGGAAAATGCATTGGGAAAAATGGATATAACTGAAGAAGATTTGGCAAGTTTTGCTGGGCTCATAGTCGCTGAAAGAATTCGTCATCATAAGGAAGGAGGCAAAAGGCCGAAAAGCAGACGATCATCGGGCTCTCGCACATCATCAGGGTACTTCATTCTTCATTTATAGGCTCATACATTCGTTGCCAATCACCCAATTGTAGACACCTAAGGTCCTAAGGAAGAATTTTTATACCTCAGTTTACTTCAACTTACACTTCAGACTTCAACATACAGACGATCTTACTATACCTGTGAACTGTTGATAATTTTTTAGGTGTGGCGGGCACAGTTTCATAATTGCGAACTTTCAGCAGCATCACGGACAGAATGCAGTCAATCACATCAAAGTCGCGTTCTCATTCAAGCTCTGTCATACCCCACCAACGCCAACCTGCCGGTTTTTCGCCAACATTCGGTGCTGTAGTAAACGATGTTTCTTTGGGACAGCTGAAGAAGTCCGATAGACTGGGAAATCCATCCCCCAACAACAGCTGTTCGATTCGAGAGATTAAACTCTGCAGTGGCAAAGTCACACTTTCCGGTAAAGACGACAGCTCAGTGGAGTCGGATTGTACGTTGTCTCGCCCTTCCAGCTGGAGCTCGACGCCGAGTTCTAGCTCAACCACAACCGGAATCAGATTGCACGTCAAGGAAACCGCCGAAACGAGTGAGAATAACAGCTCAATGATTGCCGGTGGTACGTACTCTTCCAGCTTGAGTTCCAGTCCATCGGCTTCTTGGTTCTTCACAACTGAAGTAGAATCGAACATGAAGCATAAATATGCAAGAACATTTCGCTCAAATTTAGGGCACGCCATAAACACTTCAATGGGCGCAGAAGACGAGACTGAAACTCTTGGCAGTGGTGATAGTTCGAGAGAGAATAGTTTTTCAAAGAAGCCGATGTTGTGCTTGAAGAAGAACAATAATCGTACATTATCAACAAATGCGGTAAGAAGCTGCACCTCCTTGGAATCTTTGCAATATTTGAGTAGGTATAAAATGAGTAGAGTGTCATTTCAAGTTGATTCATGAATTGTTACATCCCACCTGTCTCGCTTTTCAATCAACCTGCACTAACGAATGACTATCGAGTACTTACCCTTTATAGAAGTCAGTCTGTAAGTAACCTCATCGGATGTCTCGCTTACTAACTATTTTAATGGAACGATGAGCCGCAAAGAAAAGGTTGTTGGTTTTAATTCAAGTTTTGCGCTGCCAAAGTTTCGAAAAGCCAAAGATGGTTGACGGAAGAAGGAGGTATTGAATGGGGTAAGGGACGTCAGCTCCGACTTACTCCTGCTTCTGTTAACGGAAAGCAATTAGCTTTTGAAAGGAAATTACCAATCTTAAGCCCCTCTATGATTTGTTCATTGTCTCTCATCAAAGCAGAAATATCGTAGGAATGATAATAGACCAAAATTACACTAACGAATCAGTTGCAGAAGCACGTTGATTTCACAAAGCAACACTACGTCGCAATCGAAATCGAGCATAATGAAGAAGATTTACTAAATAAGAACAGCTTAATTTGTCACTCTCAAGCGGCCTCAGGGAAAAATAGTCGGACCGAGATGAGATCGACCAATAATATCAATCTTTCAAATAGGTGTTTCTTTACTTCGTTTAAATATAAGAAAAACTGTTTTCATGGGCACAGATCAGGCCTTTGTCACCTAAAAGCCAGCTGATTTATTGATAG
This sequence comes from Baylisascaris procyonis, assembly GCA_037389465.1. Classification (NCBI taxonomy): domain Eukaryota; kingdom Metazoa; phylum Nematoda; class Chromadorea; order Rhabditida; family Ascarididae; genus Baylisascaris; species Baylisascaris procyonis. The sequence continues at coordinate 53,511 of JAZARR010000154.1, read as the reverse complement.
CAACTCAAATTCTTTTTTAAAGACATTCACTATGATGATCTCCTGTCGCTGAAGACGGGAATGAGCGGGAGAATATCTGCTTCTATTGCGACATCGTTTGAAAGGGGACGACGAAGCACAAATATAAAAGCATTCCAGTATTAGGAGGGATTAATGAACAATACATTAAAAAGCGTTTGGTGGGATATGTGACAATATAATAGTGAGGTGGTTGCATCACTACATATTATGCCACGTGGCATCTGAATTGTGGGCATTCATGTCGACAAAGAAGGTGAGTGTCCGAAAAAGACAAGTTACCTCCGAAGTCGAGATTCTGACGTGTCCAGTGGTGATGGCGAGAGGGTTAATGGCACAGTAGAATACCGCAGTTGGGGAATAGCTTAGAAAAGGGCGTAGCGGAATACCGGATCGAGAATAGGGCCGGTGGGTGCGCAAGTGGAAGAGGAAGAGGGAGTGAGCCTGGGCAGCGGGAGTCCGCTGGAATAGCAGGAGTGCCTTGAAATTGCGGTGACGGCCCTTTTATTCGTTCATCCGACGATTCACTTTCACTTGAATCTCTTACTATAGTTTCATCCGTTGTTGACGTTAACCCTGCTGTTCCCACAGTGTTAGCATTCCTTTTTGGGCGTTATTCTTGCCAGTGCGATTCGAGACATCGATAGGATCGGGAAAGAATGCAGAGCCTCTGCTCCGTGTGACCCACGTTCCCTTATGTTTACATCGAGCGAGCTCAACAATTTCTGCAGCGATGATTTTCTTCATAATCCATTCTTCATAATATTTGAAGGGATATGTTTCGGCTCGCGATTCCGCGACAGTGAGGACTGTCAGTTTCATAAGCGGCTGTCTTGCAATCGTCGCACGGGGAAATATTCGTTGGATGGAATCTTATTAGTCTCCTAGTTTCAGAAACCCTGGAGGCTGAATAAGCTACTTCCGTCTCAGTGCACATTAAAGGGGCCTCATTATTTAGTACTTGCCGAAAATGACCTATTCTTTGGGGAAATACATCTTTCGTTGCATATCCTTGGTTTTCCGAGCCTTGGCGACAAGATCTCACCATTCAGGGCACTTAAACGGTTTCTTGCCCTGATCCTGTACTCCGGAATATCGGGTCTCTTGGACCACAAGCTTAATTTTACTCTCGATCGAACTCTAACGTATACGTAGCATTATCACATTTGCCTCACTCTTTTGTTGTTGTTTGCTGGACGAATATCAGTTTATTTGCACCAGGTCGACTTGTCAATGGAAAGAATAAGTACTAGGAGAGGCTAAAAAATACCGACAACACAAAGCCAGATTGCTTAAGAAATGCTTTGTTCGGAAATGAGAATTCCTATTTCATCGAATAAAAATCACTGAAGCCGTACGAATAGTTTTACACGAGTATCCACAAAAGAAACTACCGAGTTAATGGATGAAATGAAATTTCATTTAAAGATTCGTTCATTCGTTCCGATGAGACTAGCTATCCATTTGTTAGCACATCCCCTCTTGCCGCTGAAATAAGAATGCAACGACTTTGTGCCCTAGATAGAGAAGCCCTCATATACGCTCCTATAAAAAACAACCCGCAGGTATATTTGTCAAATATGGTCGCCAAAACGTGTTTTTGTTATCAACTGTGTTCTTGCTGCTCTTCTGATTTCGTTGTGCTTTAGAAGCCAGCGAAAATACATTTGTGAAGGTAGCCCTACTGCGATTTCAAGAGGTGGAATGACAATGAAATCGACACGCATAGAAAATTCTCTCCCATCCTGCTGGATTCGCCAGCCAGTGATCCAGAGAAGTACAGCAGGAAATGAGACTGACGAGACTAGATATCAACGAGGTCCGCCATTGTCCAGTGGCGACGATCTGTGGCCAATAACGAGTAATGGGTCATCAAGCTCCGTTCAGAATCTTTCGACACCCAAAAACACATCGCTGTTATCGAATTCTTTGGTTTCCTCGAACGATGCACCACTGAGGTGAGTGATAAATTGCAAAACATGGAATTTCATACCATCTTAAATTTGCGGTGCTTATTTGTACGAGTTATTCAACTCACATGACATATTTAAGCAAAACCACTTCTAGCAATGTTGCTGCACGGATCGAAGGCTTGTCTGTTACTGAGGAGCAAATCACCCCTTCTCCTCCCTTCCTCCTACCCCTCACTCTTCCAGTTCCACAACTGGAGAGTAGGAGGGAGTACGTATAGGTGCGGCTTGATTGCCACTTAATACCGTCAGTGAAAATAATTTACGCCAAATATCAACATGCTGGAATATGCGCAATTAAATTAGCAATAATAACATTAAAGGCATACAAAAATGGTGCTCGAAAGCAATACACAGCTGGATATTCATGGAATCACTGACGCATATAATTCCTTTATTTTTCAGAATCGAATATGCGAACTCGTTGCATGAATCGGATTTCGAAATGCCACAGCTGTCAATAATCGATAGGATTATTGCCGGGGAGTACGTATTTCCTGTTCAATCGCCGATTTCTTGCTCGTAACCATAAACATGCGCTTCTCTTGAAAGGAAAATATGTTTAGAGCATAAGACAATAGACCGGCTACCAGAGGATGCGCGATCATCATTCGCATTTTCATAGGATCCGATGTTCTATGGATTTCCTGAGAATGTGTGATCGCCTTATGTCAGTGAATCCTTTATTCATGTTATTGAACTGGACTTCAGAAGACAACGCTTATAGAAGCAATCTACTTGTTTTGTTTGTGCTAAGTGGTTTTTATAATATATACTTTTATATGTGCATGTTGACTAGAACGAATGGACGAGAATTCTGGGAGAGCTGGCACGACACATACTTCTGCCTGCTCGCATCCAGCCAGCCAGCTTCACGTGGAGCCAGCGAATAGCATGAATGCCAAATAATGCCTTCATATTCCCAGCAGCTAGCATGAATATTCAAGGATTCGTTCTTTTTGCAACTGGAAAAATGGAAAACGAAAAACGACTGGCCTAAAATACATACATTTTCCCATACGCAAACGTGTGTAATTTCTTTCAAAGTTGACGGAACAACTTAAATTATGGTATAGGAGAGCTATGGCATGTGATAAGAAACTTATGTTGCACATATCCATCAAATTTCACCACTCTATACCTACCATAATTTCGTGATTCTGTCTTTATAGTTCTCGGCATCATACCACTGGGCAGACAAACAGACAGACATACACATACGTGCGCTTGCACCCGACACTACCATATTGCACTTCTGCAAATCAACATTGAAGATAGAAGGTTGATAAACAGCCTAAGAATTCTAAGAAATGTTGTCAGAGCAGTGGGATGCGTAATTTGTTAGCGCATTTAATTGAGCATTTCATCGAAACCAAAAGGCTGCCGATTCTTTTCGTTAGAAGTTCAAGTGAAAACGAAAATTCATAATTTCTGACATATTCTTTTTAAGGGCTCTTCAAACAAAATATTGCAGTACATGCATTTCAGTGGTGTGACAGGTTCTGGAGATGTTGAAGCCACTTCAGGGAATGCAGAAATTCAACCAGCCAAAACAGCATCTCGCTGTGATGTCCAGCCACCACCCAATCAAATTTTAATGATTAACAAGGAAAGGCATGTTAACGAGTTCCATCCATCATGTGCCTCAGTCAGGCTCGCCAAGATTTTGTCGAAGAGGTCCTTAACTTCGACTGATGCTGTAAGTGAATCGCCATCGCTGCTTCATGATGGCTTGGCTTCGCAAATTGATGATTCAGAATCTCACAGTACGTCTTCTGCTTCTACGAAATCAAACAAAACCTCTCCATCACAGGCTTCTTCTTCAAGAGTCAAGTACTGCCGAAAATGCTCGCCTAAAGGAGCATACTGGGAGTGGCGCAGGGGGATTTCGATGCGGTCGCCTAGTTCAACTTCTTCTTCAGAATCAAGTACAACAGATGGGAGCCTGGGATATACGTCAAGTACTTAATCGGAGTAAATTATTCTAAAAGATGTCAAGACTCAAGTATAAGTTTGGGGCTTATGTGGGATGCGACTTACTGGACGAATTTTCATTAAAATGCAGAAGCTGATCCCTATTCACTCCTGTTGCCCGTCCCAAAAAACTGCAGGATGGATGGTCATTGGTATCAGGGATGAAAGAATTGTCCCGGAGCGCTAGTCTATTATCAAACTCGGGGAAATGTGTTACTTAACACAATATATAGTTTCATCAAATTTCTCATTTCACAAGGAGAAATTTTTCACGAGAATTTTTAGTGAGCATCATTTGCTTATTACTTTCTATGTGTTCTATAGCATTATTGTATGCCCTCTTTATTAAAGTTTTCGACAAACAGCGAAGTTGGACCATTGTTTGTTTTGATTGTCAGCATTTGTCGTTTACTTGTTTTTGTTGACGATTAAAGCTAAAATGTGAGAATTATTGACGCCTCATTTGTGAAAGCGACATTTGGAACAACATCTTTCGAAGAAGAAAATTCCCTCTTAAATTTTGTGGAACGAAGCCGAGACTATCTGCAGGGGTTTGAAACTTCTTTCACTTATAAGCGGGAATATTCAGCGATTGATCTCTAGAGCAGCTCATTGAAATGAAAGAAAATATGAATGGATTAATGCCCTGACAAGCTCTATGAATCTTTTAATGGACAGCCTTTCTCCTTTCATTGCGAAGTTTGCTTTTGTTTTGCATTTATTTATGCCGAATCGCATTTGTTTATCGATATTTGTGTTTCTCTTTAGCGAGTCAATGAAGATTCACACTTTCAAAATATTTCTTATAAATATTTGCTTGGTTATTCGTTTCGGCAGTACATCCCTCATCCGCATAATCTGTTCCCCCTCCTAATTGATTCAAAGGTACAAACGTCTGTGAAGTGCAATTGACCACACTGCCGCAATTTATCCACCTAATATGCATGTGTACGGTACGGGGGGGGGGTGGGAATTAGAAATGCGCCCCGTGCGACTGTGAACCGCAAATCCAGGGGTCAGATGTCCAAGGACCACTTATTCTGTTTTTCGATAAAGGTACCATTCTACATGAGTATCGATCGGTATGTTAGCGATCGTGCCACTAGATGACAGTATGTTGCAATGTGCTATGCCGAATAGCAGTACAGATTTTGAAAGGAATGTATTCTATTCTATTATATACAGAACATCACTAAGTTATTCTCACATGTCGCGCAATAACTTAAACTACCGTAATCTATAGTTAAGCGACGCGAAAACACTCCCGTGGCAAATTAGCGGCAACCGCAAGCCATTAATGATCGCTAATATTTGCTTACACTTAATTCTAAATAAATAGCGACCCAGTTTAAAAAATTTAAACACTCATGTTTTTGTGCTCATTGTGGGAATTTCGAAAAGGTGAAAGCATCATTACAACCCTCTCGTTGTAGGCTTTCATATTTATCTATTCCCAACGCGATTGAGCTAGGCAAAAGACTAAAGCAATCAAGAACATATTGCATCGGAAAAGTGAGCAATTTTTTCCTCAAATCGTGTGTGTTGGTGATATCTAAGATGTATAGAAGAAAAAAATTAGAAACAATATGGCTAACAAAAAAGTTTATATTTAAAACTTTGAAGGGCTGTAAGTAAGTGAGTAATTGTAAAAATGCTACTAATTAGTATGTGGAAGTGATCGCTGGAAGGAGCTGCACTTTCTGCAAAAAAAGTCAAAAAAATCCGTTGATACTAAAAATGAAATTTCAAAAAAATTTTACTATCATTTAAAAGGGAATTTAATTCTGAATCCAATGAATAAACCGGAGCCAAATCGATGCAATCCTGACTCACTTACAGCTTACTTAATTTCCAACTTATTTCAACTTTAAAGGCTTCTAAATGTTTAAATTTTGTAAAATTTTAAAACGTCTCATATCATCAGAATCCACTTATCAAGGTCTTTCATTTGATATAAGAATGAATGAAATCGAAGAGGAAAAATTTTTCAAAAATATCGTAAAGGTTCCACATCGAAAAAACGCGATTTTGCGGGTTCCACAACTCGGTGAATCTTGAAAGAATTTGAAATTTTCAACCTCTAATCGAGTGAGCTCGCCGAGTTCTCTCCAAACATCAAAAGTCTCATTGTGCCAACATGAACCCGTGCCGAGATACGGGTTCGTCGAAAACGGCGCAACCGTGATTTTGGGAATTCTGGCGGAACGATTCGGGTAGGGGGTGAGTACCATTTTGAGTCATGTGATATATTTTAGGATACTATTCGTGTTTCCAAGCTTAGCGAAGTTATTTTCAACTCTCTACGATTGCCGAGTGCAGAGAAATCGGCCCCGCAATTTTAGGCCCTATAATTAAGAGTGGTAATTGCATATTGCAAGTACCACAACACCGTGAAATTACTTTTAATTCGGTAAATTGCACCATCCGTGTTCATATACATATATATATATATATATATATATATATATATATATATGTGAAAATCCGCCAACTCATTCTCGATCTATAACAGCCCCCCAAATTCATCCACTCCCCACTGGACAACTTTAAAAAAGTGAGTTAAAATTAAGCAGTAAGAGTAAAACCCACTTCCAATACTAAGCCTCCAAAGGAGCTTTCTTTATTCGATTCAGTATTTAATTCTCTTTCGAATGGTGTATACATCTTATGAGTTGTTCTGGAAAATAGATGAGAAAAAAATGAAAATTATAGTGCACCATAATGGGGAATGAATTTCTTCCATAGCAACAACTGCATCCAGACGGAAGCAGGGGGTCGAGGGGGCGGCAGCCCCCCCGCGGGAGGGTTCAGGGGGGCGGAGCCCCTGACCCTAATATAAGTACTGAGATAAAAAAAATGTTTAGTTAATAGGTTCGTATCGTCACTTCTTCCTGCGATCCACATGCACGTAACTGAGTAGAGTTTGAGGAGGAGGACTAGGACCATTCACAATGTTTTCAGCACCGATTTGCAAATATTTCTAATGCCGAGTGGCAGAAAGAATGCTACAGTACTGCCGATTTTCGCAACGGGACTACTGCAGGGAAATTTAATTGAGATTAGTGCTGGCGGAATCTTCGCTATTTCAATGCTTGTTTGTCGATTGCCGGTAATCGATTTGAGTTTTTCGCCTATGGTTATTTTTGATGGATAGGTGTGCTGTGGGATTAATGGTTGCTGAAATAGCTGTTGATTGCATATGAAATGTTCAGATGTTATGCTTACTTATTCAGCGTTATATCAGATGTTGGTCAAAATCTAGTTATTTATCCACCAACAGGTCAAATGTAGGCCAAAGTCTGGTTGTGTATATACCAATATGTCAGATATTAGCAAAAACCATCTGTTTCGACCAACTGACATCGTTGTAAATAATGGTATGTAATATTTCCAAGGCGGTTTTGTGATAGGTGATGCTCGTTATATCTGTAAATTTTGAGCAGTTATTGTTTTCTAATATCATCATAACAATTCATTTCTTTTAAGAAATTAGGGCTTGAGGATGATTTTGCGGCTTATAGTTCCTGCAAGTATTGTTTTTCATTGTTCTGCGTTACAATAGTACCATTTTTGTCAGTTTACTTTCTTCAGATTGCAGTACTCTTGCAAAACCCCTGGCAGTTACATTCTCTAATTCTGGAATATAAGGGTAGCGGAGGTAGAGAAAGGTGAATATAATTCTTCCCTCTGTGGAGCTGTACAGATCATCTAGTCTCATGGTTGGTGAAACATCCTCATCGATTCGAGTTGGGCAATTCGAAGTTCAACGATTTGTCCCACTTCCTCTCTTTTCATTATATTTAGCTTTGAAATTGCTGTACATTTTAGTCTTGATGGGCTTTTATGCTGACATGTGGAGCCAGATGTATTATAATCTCCAGAGTGTTTTCATCTATACAGAGAAATTTCCTTCTTTGCAGAATGTGTTATTCGGTACGGACCCGTCACACATTTCTATTGCGGGCGAGCAGTTTGCGTTGACGAATTCGGAGATCATGCAGGTGATGGGCAGAGAGGAAATCCATCGATCGCTAGTCGCTGAAAATGAAGATCGAATGGCACGTATCGCTAGTCAACTCGTAAGGTGAGGTGACCACATTAGAGGTAATATGATGCTCATTTTTGGTTTACTTAGAATGCTTGAGGTGGCACAGGAATTTGCTGATAGGATGGGCAAGGTTTTTCAAATATATGAGCTATGAGTTTGATTATATAAGAGATGTGGTTTTGGTGAAAACTAAATCGAACGTTCTCTCATGTTTAGAAGTTAAGAATGGGAAATCTAGGTTTCGTTCAGGTCGGTGACCTAAAACTCCAGGTGAAGATGCTACGTTTATGCGTTGGGATTTTATTGCGCTTGTTTAGAAGCATTTTTCCCAAGCTTCGGGTGACAATGATGTAATAAATACAAGTTTGTAAAAATACGTGAAAATACGCTTTGTATGGATTGTTGCAAGCAGCGCTCGCTTTATCCCTTTTACCCACCACCAGTGAATGTTGCACAGCGATGTGCGGAAACGATGCGAAGATGTGCGCTGAAGGCAGTACGCCACGTCGTGATTGTACCTTCACTGCTGGCACCTATGATTAAGGCATGCAGTCTTTTGCTTACTGTGATTGCTATTATTAATGTTATTGTTTTAATATCTGTGTTTTCACGCTTCGGTTTTCTTTTCTTTTTGTTTTCGCATAATCAAGTTGCTCATTTTGTGATGTCAGTAAAGTTTTCCTTAAGTGGCTTCGCTTCTTTGCTAAAATTTTCTCCGACAATTTGCCGTCCCTGAGGAATAAAGACCTTTCTTTTCTCTATTACCGAAGACCTTTCTTCCTTCGCCCTTCCTTAGCATGTTCTGTTTTGGAACATAAAGTTCTATTTCTGCCCTGTTTTAGACCAGAAGGTTACTTTTTAATTTTTTCAACTTCTTGGAGGGATAGTTACCAGCGGGCAGGAATTGATTTCCTTTGTTCTTTGCATCTGCATGGCTATCTTAGGTGTTGATCAGAAGCAAAGGAATACGTCGTTTTAGTCCTATTCAAGGTGACTGAGGTAAGATTCTACCGAAAGCTAGTGGAGGAAGAATTTGCTTCCCACTGATTCACTAGATTTCTTTCTCATTCGATAAGGCTGCGAGTAGCTCGCAATTGGTATTAGCGGTATAGATGTGATGAGAAGGCATCGAGCGTGGTGTTCTTTGGTGCCAATAAGGTTTTTGTGAATACGTTGCTGGTTTCGTGGTTTTACTGTTATTGCACAAGTAGAAAGAAACCTCTTCTGGATTCCAATTTTTTCCGACTGTATTGTTTGTAGATATTGCTTGTGCATCGAGTGTTGCTAGTGGTGTGTGATGATTTCTCTAAGAACAAAGTTTTAGAAAGCAATCGGGTCGTGCAATCGGCTTAGTCGATATTTATCTTTACCCGAAAATTGAAACTTTGGGAATCAGTTTCGTGATATATTTTGAAATTTTCATCTGTCTTTATTCTTTTTCTTGAATATTTCAGGCAGCGAATGAATGCATATGCATTAATCCGGGTGTTCTCGCACGCGGTAACGGAGATACTTTAATGAAGGTGGAGATAAATCTTGCGATGATTGGATCTAAACCTGGCGAATTCTTGCCGAACTGCTCGCTTACCGAATACTGCCAGTTAAAGTGGTCCGTATTTGATGATATATTTGTGGAAACTCATCTTGATTGTCTAGAAATAACTGAAAGCGGCTTATTTTATGGACTTGTCATTATTTGGTTTGCCGATAGGTACATAGCACTTGGTTTTTACGGATATTGTATTGTATCGCCCCGATAGTCTCTGTCTTGGGATTACTATTTTTCCGAGATTTAAGGACGGACAGATGTTGGGATAGGAGCTCTATTTCCGGAGCCTTAGCATGATGCATAATGAGTATATGTCATTTTACGAGGTAATTTTATATCCTTCTGGATACTTTCAGATTATTTGTTGCTTTGCAAGCAAAAGCAACAACCAAACAAGTGCATCGTACCAATGCCAACAGTTCTAGTCTTGGGGGAAGTGATGGTTAATTGAGGCGGAGAGTTTTGTTAACGCTGCAGTTACTATTCCATTCAAAATGTCTTAAAACTATTGGGCGTTGGCAGGGTGCATTTGTTTGGTCGTCGTGATGTTTGTTCTTACTTGTAAGGCAGTAGTTAATCTAACAGTAGGCTAACTGATAGGTTTAGAGTAACTTTAGGGTCTTTCTTGCGTGTTATTTCTATAATGTCTATGCATAACGATTGATCTTTATAGCATATGTAGTTGAGTCGATTCGGTGCTACTAATGGCGCTTATAAATCAAAAATTTTTGATTGCGGCTAATAGCACATCAAGCATAAAAACATGCGTGAAATGCTTATCGTTATATGTGACATGTTTTTTATTATTTGTTTGAAAATTTTGTTTGCTCGTTTGCCGTAAAATGCGAATACTTCATTTTATTTTCATAGTTATTTGTTCGACAGAGGAAAATGCTTTTGCAATTGGCAGTTAGCCGAGTTTCAAATAATTTTTACTTTTATATGTGTTTTCTTTTTTTTTTTTTTTTTTTTTGATTTGTTGACAGTCGCTATATATATTCGTTGCACTATGTCATTATAGTCATTTGCGAATGCAGTTGCAACATTTCAAATTTTGTGGGATTTGCCATTGGGAAGTTTGATTTGCTATTTTGCATTGGACTTGTGTTTTATGATTTCTGTCATTGTTTGGGTTTGTTTGCCATCAAATGCCACAAGCGTTGGGCATCGACTGATTCTGAAAGACAAGGAGGCAGCTAATTTGAGGGCTTAGGAGATGTGATGCCAAAATGGTCTGAAATGGTTTCAGAAGGCGAAATTTAGAAACATACGTGCACTGCGATGCGTGCGTATTGTTGAACGGACAACTGTGCAGAATGGCAGCATGTTGTTTTTGGATTTTTATGCATGTTGCACCAATGGCCATTTAAATTCGGTGACTGTTTCCGGTCTTATTTTGCCAAGTGAGGTATGAAGGTTGGCGGTACTTTTTCCACCATCATCTTCGATGTTTTCGCCGAATACAGTGTGATTTTTTTGTTCTTATAAAGGCACTTTTTATCACAGTATATCAGTGGGTATGCATTCTGCGATGCTTTTCTTTTGAAAAAGAAACTGTAGAAAGAGCGTTTTGATGAAGGTTTTGTTGTTGTCTTTTCATTTCGCAAACGAAGGAAACATTCTGTCAATCGAACTTCACCAGTTGCGGAACTTTTTTAATGGTCGAACTTGATTCTGTGAAATCTCTTGCCGCTCGTGATGTTCTTTCATTTTTCCTGACAACGTGTTCAACATGTTTGTTTTTCAGTTTCCTTGTTTCTTTAGGTACTGTAGGATGTCTATATTGATGTGCCTTCTCGTCACATTTATGCTCACTTTGATTACTCAAATATTTTTATGTTATTTTGCGGAAAAGTTTTCTGTCAAAGGTATTTCCGTTGCTTATCTCGACGCGTAGAATTCAGTAGTAGTTACTGCTACAAGTTTATTTATATGGCGATGATTATTTGTGCAAATGATTACTTCATCGGAAGAAATTTTTTTCACTATTTCATATTTGATGATTGTAGGCCCTTCATGGTTGATATAATTTCTCTACTTTGTTGAAAATGTTTAACTAATTATTGAATCCGATTATTAATTGAACAATACATGCAATGATTAAACAAGGAACCCAAAAAATACCTATTTATGATGTGGAAATTGCGTTGGTCGATAGTAAAATTTCTTTGTTTTTTTCAGCAAATGCTGTTCTTTTCTACGCTTCCTTATAATTTTCTTGCACCGATAATCTTAAGGAGTACTTGTTTACCCGTTTAAATTCAAAATACTCGCATACGTGAGCAAGATAATCGTCGGTGAGGAAGGACGACGAGGTTTGAGCCTAGCCGGTATGCTTCCATCTGATCAAAGGATTTAGGTGAGGCAGTCATTTCAAAGTGGGCCGGTTTCCGCTTGGGATCTAAGATTTTCATTGTTATACAATATGAACGTAACTTTTATAGCATTCAATAAGTTTATTTCGTTCCGAAAGTAAAGAGTATGTCAAGGCATATATAATCTGTCTAGAAGATGGAGCCACCCGTCTTCATCGAAAACCGGAAATTTTCTCAACGGCGTCGAATTCAGATGTAGGAGAAGACCGTGCTCAACTAGTCCAGTTAATTAGGTCCCCTTTAGACATACTTGCACCAGGTTACAACATTGCATTTGATGCTTTGCTTCATGAGACATCAAAAAGGCGTCAGTGCCAACGCCATTAACATACGCACACTTCAGTTAGCTGTACCGTTTCCTTGTTTCTTTTCTATATGTGTGCAAATGGGCGGAAATAGCTGCACTGTCCACCACAACGGTGTTCGGCTTATTTACAGCATCCCTATCCTCTGTCGTCCCTCTCGTGATTTTGATCACTTTTTTCTCCTCTCCCAACGTCGATGTCACGTTTCGTAAATTTCCCTCGCTGATGCAATTATCATCTATTACTAATCTTTATTCTTAAATGAAATATTTATCTATTTGTCTAGATTACCTTCAACATGAGGTTTAATCCGTAAAGGAGAAGCTTCCATCGAATTTAGTATTGAGGAAAGTTGACAATTCTAAGATGTTTGAGAATGGCCTTTCTCGCAAAGTATTCCATAGTGTTTAAACAAGATAGCTATGAAAAAGGCGAAAACAAGAGCACGACTACATGACTCGATGAGAAAAAACAGACGAAAACAAAAGCAAAAACATGAAAACAAAAGAGGCGTAAACAAGACTAAAGGAAAATTAGAAAACATCAATGAAGAGGAGAAAAGCACAACAACAAAACCGCCATTGGCGACTTGTACTTGTGATCAAGCCAAGGAAAACAAGCACAGGAATGTGCCCTATGAATTTAGAGAAGAGAAGTTTTTCGTTAATGATTACTAATAAGGTTTTAATTTGGAGATTTGCAAGAGCCAAAAGCGTAATACAATAAAAACCAAGTTGGACATACTGGTGGGCGGAGCATTCAGTTAGGTGGCTCCAGGCAGTTACTAAATATGAAGTAGACTCTGTTGCTGCATCTTATAATCGCCTCTTTGCAATAAGAGGGAAAGCGATGACCTCCTTGGTGACTTTTCAGTTGTCAGGAGCAAACTTTTCTTTCTGTTTTCCACTGATCGGAGACGAATTTCTCATGTTTCTGTATCTTGACTTTCCTTGTCATCAAAAGCAACAGTCCATCTAAGAAGCATGCGTACAGAAGGTGGTTTGAGGTTTCTAATAGCCATCGGTATAAAGCACATCGCAGACTCCTTGGACTTGGGACGATCGATGATTTCTGGCACAATCGTGAATCGAACGCCGGATACTGCCGAGTGTTTCCGCTGATATCTTGGCTCATTCGCCGAACTGACAGAAAACGCAAACTGGTTCGCACATTTACCATTGCGTCAGTTAGTTAGCATTAGTTGTAGTTCTGTTAAATAGAATAAAATGCAGTGAAATAGAATAAAAGTAAAGGTAAAGGCAAAAGTAGAAGTAAAAGAAGTAAAAGTAAAAGTAAAAGAACAAATGAAAACTAAAGTAAAATAGAATAGAGTTAAAAGAAAGCGAAGTAAACTTCACTCTCTCACTTCCACGCTCATCGGCTTTAGATCACAACAAATCTGAGACGCAATAGGAGGTTTGCATCAAATAGTGAAAGAAAATTACAGGCGATAGTATACCTTCATGGGCGAGACAGTGAATAGGCTAATACAGGCTTGAGGCTTAGGCTTAGGCTTAGGCTTAGGCTTAGGCTTAGGCTTAGGCTTAGGCTTAGGCTTAGGCTTAGGCTTAGGCTTAGGCTTAGGCTTAGGCTTAGGCTTAGGCTTAGGCTTAGGCTTAGGCTTAGGCTTAGGCTTAGGCTTAGGCTTAGGCTTAGGCTTAGGCTTAGGCTTAGGCTTAGGCTTAGGCTTAGGCTTAGGCTTAGGCTTAGGCTTAGGCTTAGGCTTAGGCTTAGGCTTAGGCTTAGGCTTAGGCTTAGGCTTAGGCTTAGGCTTAGGCTTAGGCTTAGGCTTAGGCTTAGGCTTAGGCTTAGGCTTAGGCTTAGGCTTAGGCTTAGGCTTAGGCTTAGGCTTAGGCTTAGGCTTAGGCTTAGGCTTAGGCTTAGGCTTAGGCTTAGGCTTAGGCTTAGGCTTAGGCTTAGGCTTAGGCTTAGGCTTAGGCTTAGGCTTAGGCTTAGGCTTAGGCTTAGGCTTAGGCTTAGGCTTAGGCTTAGGCTTAGGCTTAGGCTTAGGCTTAGGCTTAGGCTTAGGCTTAGGCTTAGGCTTAGGCTTAGGCTTAGGCTTAGGCTTAGGCTTAGGCTTAGGCTTAGGCTTAGGCTTAGGCTTAGGCTTAGGCTTAGGCTTAGGCTTAGGCTTAGGCTTAGGCTTAGGCTTAGGCTTAGGCTTAGGCTTAGGCTTAGGCTTAGGCTTAGGCTTAGGCTTAGGCTTAGGCTTAGGCTTAGGCTTAGGCTTAGGCTTAGGCTTAGGCTTAGGCTTAGGCTTAGGCTTAGGCTTAGGCTTAGGCTTAGGCTTAGGCTTAGGCTTAGGCTTAGGCTTAGGCTTAGGCTTAGGCTTAGGCTTAGGCTTAGGCTTAGGCTTAGGCTTAGGCTTAGGCTTAGGCTTAGGCTTAGGCTTAGGCTTAGGCTTAGGCTTAGGCTTAGGCTTAGGCTTAGGCTTAGGCTTAGGCTTAGGCTTAGGCTTAGGCTTAGGCTTAGGCTTAGGCTTAGGCTTAGGCTTAGGCTTAGGCTTAGGCTTAGGCTTAGGCTTAGGCTTAGGCTTAGGCTTAGGCTTAGGCTTAGGCTTAGGCTTAGGCTTAGGCTTAGGCTTAGGCTTAGGCTTAGGCTTAGGCTTAGGCTTAGGCTTAGGCTTAGGCTTAGGCTTAGGCTTAGGCTTAGGCTTAGGCTTAGGCTTAGGCTTAGGCTTAGGCTTAGGCTTAGGCTTAGGCTTAGGCTTAGGCTTAGGCTTAGGCTTAGGCTTAGGCTTAGGCTTAGGCTTAGGCTTAGGCTTAGGCTTAGGCTTAGGCTTAGGCTTAGGCTTAGGCTTAGGCTTAGGCTTAGGCTTAGGCTTAGGCTTAGGCTTAGGCTTAGGCTTAGGCTTAGGCTTAGGCTTAGGCTTAGGCTTAGGCTTAGGCTTAGGCTTAGGCTTAGGCTTAGGCTTAGGCTTAGGCTTAGGCTTAGGCTTAGGCTTAGGCTTAGGCTTAGGCTTAGGCTTAGGCTTAGGCTTAGGCTTAGGCTTAGGCTTAGGCTTAGGCTTAGGCTTAGGCTTAGGCTTAGGCTTAGGCTTAGGCTTAGGCTTAGGCTTAGGCTTAGGCTTAGGCTTAGGCTTAGGCTTAGGCTTAGGCTTAGGCTTAGGCTTAGGCTTAGGCTTAGGCTTAGGCTTAGGCTTAGGCTTAGGCTTAGGCTTAGGCTTAGGCTTAGGCTTAGGCTTAGGCTTAGGCTTAGGCTTAGGCTTAGGCTTAGGCTTAGGCTTAGGCTTAGGCTTAGGCTTAGGCTTAGGCTTAGGCTTAGGCTTAGGCTTAGGCTTAGGCTTAGGCTTAGGCTTAGGCTTAGGCTTAGGCTTAGGCTTAGGCTTAGGCTTAGGCTTAGGCTTAGGCTTAGGCTTAGGCTTAGGCTTAGGCTTAGGCTTAGGCTTAGGCTTAGGCTTAGGCTTAGGCTTAGGCTTAGGCTTAGGCTTAGGCTTAGGCTTAGGCTTAGGCTTAGGCTTAGGCTTAGGCTTAGGCTTAGGCTTAGGCTTAGGCTTAGGCTTAGGCTTAGGCTTAGGCTTAGGCTTAGGCTTAGGCTTAGGCTTAGGCTTAGGCTTAGGCTTAGGCTTAGGCTTAGGCTTAGGCTTAGGCTTAGGCTTAGGCTTAGGCTTAGGCTTAGGCTTAGGCTTAGGCTTAGGCTTAGGCTTAGGCTTAGGCTTAGGCTTAGGCTTAGGCTTAGGCTTAGGCTTAGGCTTAGGCTTAGGCTTAGGCTTAGGCTTAGGCTTAGGCTTAGGCTTAGGCTTAGGCTTAGGCTTAGGCTTAGGCTTAGGCTTAGGCTTAGGCTTAGGCTTAGGCTTAGGCTTAGGCTTAGGCTTAGGCTTAGGCTTAGGCTTAGGCTTAGGCTTAGGCTTAGGCTTAGGCTTAGGCTTAGGCTTAGGCTTAGGCTTAGGCTTAGGCTTAGGCTTAGGCTTAGGCTTAGGCTTAGGCTTAGGCTTAGGCTTAGGCTTAGGCTTAGGCTTAGGCTTAGGCTTAGGCTTAGGCTTAGGCTTAGGCTTAGGCTTAGGCTTAGGCTTAGGCTTAGGCTTAGGCTTAGGCTTAGGCTTAGGCTTAGGCTTAGGCTTAGGCTTAGGCTTAGGCTTAGGCTTAGGCTTAGGCTTAGGCTTAGGCTTAGGCTTAGGCTTAGGCTTAGGCTTAGGCTTAGGCTTAGGCTTAGGCTTAGGCTTAGGCTTAGGCTTAGGCTTAGGCTTAGGCTTAGGCTTAGGCTTAGGCTTAGGCTTAGGCTTAGGCTTAGGCTTAGGCTTAGGCTTAGGCTTAGGCTTAGGCTTAGGCTTAGGCTTAGGCTTAGGCTTAGGCTTAGGCTTAGGCTT
This sequence comes from Baylisascaris procyonis, assembly GCA_037389465.1. Lineage (NCBI taxonomy): Eukaryota > Metazoa > Nematoda > Chromadorea > Rhabditida > Ascarididae > Baylisascaris > Baylisascaris procyonis. The sequence continues at coordinate 36,966 of JAZARR010000154.1, read as the reverse complement.
AGGCTTAGGCTTAGGCTTAGGCTTAGGCTTAGGCTTAGGCTTAGGCTTAGGCTTAGGCTTAGGCTTAGGCTTAGGCTTAGGCTTAGGCTTAGGCTTAGGCTTAGGCTTAGGCTTAGGCTTAGGCTTAGGCTTAGGCTTAGGCTTAGGCTTAGGCTTAGGCTTAGGCTTAGGCTTAGGCTTAGGCTTAGGCTTAGGCTTAGGCTTAGGCTTAGGCTTAGGCTTAGGCTTAGGCTTAGGCTTAGGCTTAGGCTTAGGCTTAGGCTTAGGCTTAGGCTTAGGCTTAGGCTTAGGCTTAGGCTTAGGCTTAGGCTTAGGCTTAGGCTTAGGCTTAGGCTTAGGCTTAGGCTTAGGCTTAGGCTTAGGCTTAGGCTTAGGCTTAGGCTTAGGCTTAGGCTTAGGCTTAGGCTTAGGCTTAGGCTTAGGCTTAGGCTTAGGCTTAGGCTTAGGCTTAGGCTTAGGCTTAGGCTTAGGCTTAGGCTTAGGCTTAGGCTTAGGCTTAGGCTTAGGCTTAGGCTTAGGCTTAGGCTTAGGCTTAGGCTTAGGCTTAGGCTTAGGCTTAGGCTTAGGCTTAGGCTTAGGCTTAGGCTTAGGCTTAGGCTTAGGCTTAGGCTTAGGCTTAGGCTTAGGCTTAGGCTTAGGCTTAGGCTTAGGCTTAGGCTTAGGCTTAGGCTTAGGCTTAGGCTTAGGCTTAGGCTTAGGCTTAGGCTTAGGCTTAGGCTTAGGCTTAGGCTTAGGCTTAGGCTTAGGCTTAGGCTTAGGCTTAGGCTTAGGCTTAGGCTTAGGCTTAGGCTTAGGCTTAGGCTTAGGCTTAGGCTTAGGCTTAGGCTTAGGCTTAGGCTTAGGCTTAGGCTTAGGCTTAGGCTTAGGCTTAGGCTTAGGCTTAGGCTTAGGCTTAGGCTTAGGCTTAGGCTTAGGCTTAGGCTTAGGCTTAGGCTTAGGCTTAGGCTTAGGCTTAGGCTTAGGCTTAGGCTTAGGCTTAGGCTTAGGCTTAGGCTTAGGCTTAGGCTTAGGCTTAGGCTTAGGCTTAGGCTTAGGCTTAGGCTTAGGCTTAGGCTTAGGCTTAGGCTTAGGCTTAGGCTTAGGCTTAGGCTTAGGCTTAGGCTTAGGCTTAGGCTTAGGCTTAGGCTTAGGCTTAGGCTTAGGCTTAGGCTTAGGCTTAGGCTTAGGCTTAGGCTTAGGCTTAGGCTTAGGCTTAGGCTTAGGCTTAGGCTTAGGCTTAGGCTTAGGCTTAGGCTTAGGCTTAGGCTTAGGCTTAGGCTTAGGCTTAGGCTTAGGCTTAGGCTTAGGCTTAGGCTTAGGCTTAGGCTTAGGCTTAGGCTTAGGCTTAGGCTTAGGCTTAGGCTTAGGCTTAGGCTTAGGCTTAGGCTTAGGCTTAGGCTTAGGCTTAGGCTTAGGCTTAGGCTTAGGCTTAGGCTTAGGCTTAGGCTTAGGCTTAGGCTTAGGCTTAGGCTTAGGCTTAGGCTTAGGCTTAGGCTTAGGCTTAGGCTTAGGCTTAGGCTTAGGCTTAGGCTTAGGCTTAGGCTTAGGCTTAGGCTTAGGCTTAGGCTTAGGCTTAGGCTTAGGCTTAGGCTTAGGCTTAGGCTTAGGCTTAGGCTTAGGCTTAGGCTTAGGCTTAGGCTTAGGCTTAGGCTTAGGCTTAGGCTTAGGCTTAGGCTTAGGCTTAGGCTTAGGCTTAGGCTTAGGCTTAGGCTTAGGCTTAGGCTTAGGCTTAGGCTTAGGCTTAGGCTTAGGCTTAGGCTTAGGCTTAGGCTTAGGCTTAGGCTTAGGCTTAGGCTTAGGCTTAGGCTTAGGCTTAGGCTTAGGCTTAGGCTTAGGCTTAGGCTTAGGCTTAGGCTTAGGCTTAGGCTTAGGCTTAGGCTTAGGCTTAGGCTTAGGCTTAGGCTTAGGCTTAGGCTTAGGCTTAGGCTTAGGCTTAGGCTTAGGCTTAGGCTTAGGCTTAGGCTTAGGCTTAGGCTTAGGCTTAGGCTTAGGCTTAGGCTTAGGCTTAGGCTTAGGCTTAGGCTTAGGCTTAGGCTTAGGCTTAGGCTTAGGCTTAGGCTTAGGCTTAGGCTTAGGCTTAGGCTTAGGCTTAGGCTTAGGCTTAGGCTTAGGCTTAGGCTTAGGCTTAGGCTTAGGCTTAGGCTTAGGCTTAGGCTTAGGCTTAGGCTTAGGCTTAGGCTTAGGCTTAGGCTTAGGCTTAGGCTTAGGCTTAGGCTTAGGCTTAGGCTTAGGCTTAGGCTTAGGCTTAGGCTTAGGCTTAGGCTTAGGCTTAGGCTTAGGCTTAGGCTTAGGCTTAGGCTTAGGCTTAGGCTTAGGCTTAGGCTTAGGCTTAGGCTTAGGCTTAGGCTTAGGCTTAGGCTTAGGCTTAGGCTTAGGCTTAGGCTTAGGCTTAGGCTTAGGCTTAGGCTTAGGCTTAGGCTTAGGCTTAGGCTTAGGCTTAGGCTTAGGCTTAGGCTTAGGCTTAGGCTTAGGCTTAGGCTTAGGCTTAGGCTTAGGCTTAGGCTTAGGCTTAGGCTTAGGCTTAGGCTTAGGCTTAGGCTTAGGCTTAGGCTTAGGCTTAGGCTTAGGCTTAGGCTTAGGCTTAGGCTTAGGCTTAGGCTTAGGCTTAGGCTTAGGCTTAGGCTTAGGCTTAGGCTTAGGCTTAGGCTTAGGCTTAGGCTTAGGCTTAGGCTTAGGCTTAGGCTTAGGCTTAGGCTTAGGCTTAGGCTTAGGCTTAGGCTTAGGCTTAGGCTTAGGCTTAGGCTTAGGCTTAGGCTTAGGCTTAGGCTTAGGCTTAGGCTTAGGCTTAGGCTTAGGCTTAGGCTTAGGCTTAGGCTTAGGCTTAGGCTTAGGCTTAGGCTTAGGCTTAGGCTTAGGCTTAGGCTTAGGCTTAGGCTTAGGCTTAGGCTTAGGCTTAGGCTTAGGCTTAGGCTTAGGCTTAGGCTTAGGCTTAGGCTTAGGCTTAGGCTTAGGCTTAGGCTTAGGCTTAGGCTTAGGCTTAGGCTTAGGCTTAGGCTTAGGCTTAGGCTTAGGCTTAGGCTTAGGCTTAGGCTTAGGCTTAGGCTTAGGCTTTAGGCTTAGGCTTAGGCTTAGGCTTAGGCTTAGGCTTAGGCTTAGGCTTAGGCTTAGGCTTAGGCTTAGGCTTAGGCTTAGGCTTAGGCTTAGGCTTAGGCTTAGGCTTAGGCTTAGGCTTAGGCTTAGGCTTAGGCTTAGGCTTAGGCTTAGGCTTAGGCTTAGGCTTAGGCTTAGGCTTAGGCTTAGGCTTAGGCTTAGGCTTAGGCTTAGGCTTAGGCTTAGGCTTAGGCTTAGGCTTAGGCTTAGGCTTAGGCTTAGGCTTAGGCTTAGGCTTAGGCTTAGGCTTAGGCTTAGGTAGGCTTAGGCTTAGGCTTAGGCTTAGGCTTAGGCTTAGGCTTAGGCTTAGGCTTAGGCTTAGGCTTAGGCTTAGGCTTAGGCTTAGGCTTAGGCTTAGGCTTAGGCTTAGGCTTAGGCTTAGGCTTAGGCTTAGGCTTAGGCTTAGGCTTAGGCTTAGGCTTAGGCTTAGGCTTAGGCTTAGGCTTAGGCTTAGGCTTAGGCTTAGGCTTAGGCTTAGGCTTAGGCTTAGGCTTAGGCTTAGGCTTAGGCTTAGGCTTAGGCTTAGGCTTAGGCTTAGGCTTAGGCTTAGGCTTAGGCTTAGGCTTAGGCTTAGGCTTAGGCTTAGGCTTAGGCTTAGGCTTAGGCTTAGGCTTAGGCTTAGGCTTAGGCTTAGGCTTAGGCTTAGGCTTAGGCTTAGGCTTAGGCTTAGGCTTAGGCTTAGGCTTAGGCTTAGGCTTAGGCTTAGGCTTAGGCTTAGGCTTAGGCTTAGGCTTAGGCTTAGGCTTAGGCTTAGGCTTAGGCTTAGGCTTAGGCTTAGGCTTAGGCTTAGGCTTAGGCTTAGGCTTAGGCTTAGGCTTAGGCTTAGGCTTAGGCTTAGGCTTAGGCTTAGCTTAGCTTAGGCTTTAGGCTTAGGCTTAGGCTTAGGCTTAGGCTTAGGCTTAGGCTTAGGCTTAGGCTTAGGCTTAGGCTTAGGCTTAGGCTTAGGCTTAGGCTTAGGCTTAGGCTTAGGCTTAGGCTTAGGCTTAGGCTTAGGCTTAGGCTTAGGCTTAGGCTTAGGCTTAGGCTTAGGCTTAGGCTTAGGCTTAGGCTTAGGCTTAGGCTTAGGCTTAGGCTTAGGCTTAGGCTTAGGCTTAGGCTTAGGCTTAGGCTTAGGCTTAGGCTTAGGCTTAGGCTTAGGCTTAGGCTTAGGCTTAGGCTTAGGCTTAGGCTTAGGCTTACTTAGGCTTAGGCTTAGGCTTAGGCTTAGGCTTAGGCTTAGGCTTAGGCTTAGGCTTAGGCTTAGGCTTAGGCTTAGGCTTAGGCTTAGGCTTAGGCTTAGGCTTAGGCTTAGGCTTAGGCTTAGGTTTAGGCTTAGGCTTAGGCTTAGGCTTAGGCTTAGGCTTAGGCTTAGGCTTAGGCTTAGGCTTAGGCTTAGGCTTAGGCTTAGGCTTAGGCTTAGGCTTAGGCTTAGGCTTAGGCTTAGGCTTAGGCTTAGGCTTAGGCTTAGGCTTAGGCTTAGGCTTAGGCTTAGGCTTAGGCTTAGGCTTAGGCTTAGGCTTAGGCTTAGGCTTAGGCTTAGGCTTAGGCTTAGGCTTAGGCTTAGGCTTAGGCTTAGGCTTAGGCTTAGGCTTAGGCTTAGGCTTAGGCTTAGGCTTAGGCTTAGGCTTAGGCTTAGGCTTAGGCTTAGGCTTAGGCTTAGGCTTAGGCTTAGGCTTAGGCTTAGGCTTAGGCTTAGGCTTAGGCTTAGGCTTAGGCTTAGGCTTAGGCTTAGGCTTAGGCTTAGGCTTAGGCTTAGGCTTAGGCTTAGGCTTAGGCTTAGGCTTAGGCTTAGGCTTAGGCTTAGGCTTAGGCTTAGGCTTAGGCTTAGGCTTAGGCTTAGGCTTAGGCTTAGGCTTAGGCTTAGGCTTAGGCTTAGGCTTAGGCTTAGGCTTAGGCTTAGGCTTAGGCTTAGGCTTAGGCTTAGGCTTAGGCTTAGGCTTAGGCTTAGGCTTAGGCTTAGGCTTAGGCTTAGGCTTAGTTAGGCTTTAGCTTAGGCTTAGGCTTAGGCTTAGGCTTAGGCTTAGGCTTAGGCTTAGGCTTAGGCTTAGGCTTAGGCTTAGGCTTAGGCTTAGGCTTAGGCTTAGGCTTAGGCTTAGGCTGGCTTAGGCTTAGGCTTAGGCTTAGGCTTAGGCTTAGGCTTAGGCTTAGGCTTAGGCTTAGGCTTAGGCTTAGGCTTAGGCTTAGGCTTAGGCTTAGGCTTAGGCTTAGGCTTAGGCTTAGGCTTAGGCTTAGGCTTAGGCTTAGGCTTAGGCAGGCTTAGGCTTAGGCTTAGGCTTAGGCTTAGGCTTAGGCTTAGGCTTAGGCTTTAGGCTTAGGCTTAGGCTTAGGCTTAGGCTTAGGCTTAGGCTTAGGCTTAGGCTTAGGCTTAGGCTTAGGCTTAGGCTTAGGCTTAGGCTTAGGCTTAGGCTTAGGCTTAGGCTTAGGCTTAGGCTTAGGCTTAGGCTTAGGCTTAGGCTTAGGCTTAGGCTTAGGCTTAGGCTTAGGCTTAGGCTTAGGCTTAGGCTTAGGCTTAGGCTTAGGCTTAGGCTTAGGCTTAGGCTTAGGCTTAGGCTTAGGCTTAGGCTTAGGCTTAGGCTTAGGCTTAGGCTTAGGCTTAGGCTTAGGCTTAGGCTTAGGCTTAGGCTTAGGCTTAGGCTTAGGCTTAGGCTTAGGCTTAGGCTTAGGCTTAGGCTTAGGCTTAGGCTTAGGCTTAGGCTTAGGCTTAGGCTTAGGCTTAGGCTTAGGCTTAGGCTTAGGCTTAGGCTTAGGCTTAGGCTTAGGCTTAGGCTTAGGCTTAGGCTTAGGCTTAGGCTTAGGCTTAGGCTTAGGCTTAGGCTTAGGCTTAGGCTTAGGCTTAGGCTTAGGCTTAGGCTTAGGCTTAGGCTTAGGCTTAGGCTTAGGCTTAGGCTTAGGCTTAGGCTTAGGCTTAGGCTTAGGCTTAGGCTTAGGCTTAGGCTTAGGCTTAGGCTTAGGCTTAGGCTTAGGCTTACTTAGGCTTAGGCTTAGGCTTAGGCTTAGGCTTAGGCTTAGGCTTAGGCTTAGGCTTAGGCTTAGGCTTAGGCTTAGGCTTAGGCTTAGGCTTAGGCTTAGGCTTAGGCTTAGGCTTAGGCTTAGGCTTAGGCTTAGGCTTAGGCTTAGGCTTAGGCTTAGGCTTAGGCTTAGGCTTAGGCTTAGGCTTAGGCTTAGGCTTAGGCTTAGGCTTAGGCTTAGGCTTAGGCTTAGGCTTAGGCTTAGGCTTAGGCTTAGGCTTAGGCTTAGGCTTAGGCTTAGGCTTAGGCTTAGGCTTAGGCTTAGGCTTAGGCTTAGGCTTAGGCTTAGGCTTAGGCTTAGGCTTAGGCTTAGGCTTAGGCTTAGGCTTAGGCTTAGGCTTAGGCTTAGGCTTAGGCTTAGGCTTAGGCTTAGGCTTAGGCTTAGGCTTAGGCTTAGGCTTAGGCTTAGGCTTAGGCTTAGGCTTAGGCTTAGGCTTAGGCTTAGGCTTAGGCTTAGGCTTAGGCTTAGGCTTAGGCTTAGGCTTAGGCTTAGGCTTAGGCTTAGGCTTAGGCTTAGGCTTAGGCTTAGGCTTAGGCTTAGGCTTAGGCTTAGGCTTAGGCTTAGGCTTAGGCTTAGGCTTAGGCTTAGGCTTAGGCTTAGGCTTAGGCTTAGGCTTAGGCTTAGGCTTAGGCTTAGGCTTAGGCTTAGGCTTAGGCTTAGGCTTAGGCTTAGGCTTAGGCTTAGGCTTAGGCTTAGGCTTAGGCTTAGGCTTAGGCTTAGGCTTAGGCTTAGGCTTAGGCTTAGGCTTAGGCTTAGGCTTAGGCTTAGGCTTAGGCTTAGGCTTAGGCTTAGGCTTAGGCTTAGGCTTAGGCTTAGGCTTAGGCTTAGGCTTAGGCTTAGGCTTAGGCTTAGGCTTAGGCTTAGGCTTAGGCTTAGGCTTAGGCTTAGGCTTAGGCTTAGGCTTAGGCTTAGGCTTAGGCTTAGGCTTAGGCTTAGGCTTAGGCTTAGGCTTAGGCTTAGGCTTAGGCTTAGGCTTAGGCTTAGGCTTAGGCTTAGGCTTAGGCTTAGGCTTAGGCTTAGGCTTAGGCTTAGGCTTAGGCTTAGGCTTAGGCTTAGGCTTAGGCTTAGGCTTAGGCTTAGGCTTAGGCTTAGGCTTAGGCTTAGGCTTAGGCTTAGGCTTAGGCTTAGGCTTAGGCTTAGGCTTAGGCTTAGGCTTAGGCTTAGGCTTAGGCTTAGGCTTAGGCTTAGGCTTAGGCTTAGGCTTAGGCTTAGGCTTAGGCAGGCTTAGGCTTAGGCTTAGGCTTAGGCTTAGGCTTAGGCTTAGGCTTAGGCTTAGGCTTAGGCTTAGGCTTAGGCTTAGGCTTAGGCTTAGGCTTAGGCTTAGGCTTAGGCTTAGGCTTAGGCTTAGGCTTAGGCTTAGGCTTAGGCTTAGGCTTAGGCTTAGGCTTAGGCTTAGGCTTAGGCTTAGGCTTAGGCTTAGGCTTAGGCTTAGGCTTAGGCTTAGGCTTAGGCTTAGGCTTAGGCTTAGGCTTAGGCTTAGGCTTAGGCTTAGGCTTAGGCTTAGGCTTAGGCTTAGGCTTAGGCTTAGGCTTAGGCTTAGGCTTAGGCTTAGGCTTAGGCTTAGGCTTAGGCTTAGGCTTAGGCTTAGGCTTAGGCTTAGGCTTAGGCTTAGGCTTAGGCTTAGGCTTAGGCTTAGGCTTAGGCTTAGGCTTAGGCTTAGGCTTAGGCTTAGGCTTAGGCTTAGGCTTAGGCTTAGGCTTAGGCTTAGGCTTAGGCTTAGGCTTAGGCTTAGGCTTAGGCTTAGGCTTAGGCTTAGGCTTAGGCTTAGGCTTAGGCTTAGGCTTAGGCTTAGGCTTAGGCTTAGGGCTTAGGCTTAGGCTTAGGCTTAGGCTTAGGCTTAGGCTTAGGCTTAGGCTTAGGCTTAGGCTTAGGCTTAGGCTTAGGCTTAGGCTTAGGCTTAGGCTTAGGCTTAGGCTTAGGCTTAGGCTTAGGCTTAGGCTTAGGCTTAGGCTTAGGCTTAGGCTTAGGTTAGGCTTAGGCTTAGGCTTAGGCTTAGGCTTAGGCTTAGGCTTAGGCTTAGGCTTAGGCTTAGGCTTAGGCTTAGGCTTAGGCTTAGGCTTAGGCTTAGGCTTAGGCTTAGGCTTAGGCTTAGGCTTAGGCTTAGGCTTAGGCTTAGGCTTAGGCTTAGGCTTAGGCTTAGGCTTAGGCTTAGGCTTAGGCTTAGGCTTAGGCTTAGGCTTAGGCTTAGGCTTAGCTTAGGCTTAGGCTTAGGCTTAGGCTTAGGCTTAGGCTTAGGCTTAGGCTTAGGCTTTAGGCTTAGGCTTAGGCTTAGGCTTAGGCTTAGGCTTAGGCTTAGGCTTAGGCTTAGGCTTAGGCTTAGGCTTAGGCTTAGGCTTAGGCTTAGGCTTAGGCTTAGGCTTAGGCTTAGGCTTAGGCTTAGGCTTAGGCTTAGGCTTAGGCTTAGGCTTAGGCTTAGGCTTAGGCTTAGGCTTAGGCTTAGGCTTAGGCTTAGGCTTAGGCTTAGGCTTAGGCTTAGGCTTAGGCTTAGGCTTAGGCTTAGGCTTAGGCTTAGGCTTAGGCTTAGGCTTAGGCTTAGGCTTAGGCTTAGGCTTAGGCTTAGGCTTAGGCTTAGGCTTAGGCTTAGGCTTAGGCTTAGGCTTAGGCTTAGGCTTAAGCTTAGGCTTAGGCTTAGGCTTAGGCTTAGGCTTAGGCTTAGGCTTAGGCTTAGGCTTAGGCTTAGGCTTAGGCTTAGGCTTAGGCTTAGGCTTAGGCTTAGGCTTAGGCTTAGGCTTAGGCTTAGGCTTAGGCTTAGGCTTAGGCTTAGGCTTAGGCTTAGGCTTAGGCTTAGGCTTAGGCTTAGGCTTAGGCTTAGGCTTAGGCTTAGGCTTAGGCTTAGGCTTAGGCTTAGGCTTAGGCTTAGGCTTAGGCTTAGGCTTAGGCTTAGGCTTAGGCTTAGGCTTAGGCTTAGGCTTAGGCTTAGGCTTAGGCTTAGGCTTAGGCTTAGGCTTAGGCTTAGGCTTAGGCTTAGGCTTAGGCTTAGGCTTAGGCTTAGGCTTAGGCTTAGGCTTAGGCTTAGGCTTAGGCTTAGGCTTAGGCTTAGGCTTAGGCTTAGGCTTAGGCTTAGGCTTAGGCTTAGGCTTAGGCTTAGGCTTAGGCTTAGGCTTAGGCTTAGGCTTAGGCTTAGGCTTAGGCTTAGGCTTAGGCTTAGGCTTAGGCTTAGGCTTAGGCTTAGGCTTAGGCTTAGGCTTAGGCTTAGGCTTAGGCTTAGGCTTAGGCTTAGGCTTAGGCTTAGGCTTAGGCTTAGGCTTAGGCTTAGGCTTAGGCTTAGGCTTAGGCTTAGGCTTAGGCTTAGGCTTAGGCTTAGGCTTAGGCTTAGGCTTAGGCTTAGGCTTAGGCTTAGGCTTAGGCTTAGGCTTAGGCTTAGGCTTAGGCTTAGGCTTAGGCTTAGGCTTAGGCTTAGGCTTAGGCTTAGGCTTAGGCTTAGGCTTAGGCTTAGGCTTAGGCTTAGGCTTAGGCTTAGGCTTAGGCTTAGGCTTAGGCTTAGGCTTAGGCTTAGGCTTAGGCTTAGGCTTAGGCTTAGGCTTAGGCTTAGGCTTAGGCTTAGGCTTAGGCTTAGGCTTAGGCTTAGGCTTAGGCTTAGGCTTAGGCTTAGGCTTAGGCTTAGGCTTAGGCTTAGGCTTAGGCTTAGGCTTAGGCTTAGGCTTAGGCTTAGGCTTAGGCTTAGGCTTAGGCTTAGGCTTAGGCTTAGGCTTAGGCTTAGGCTTAGGCTTAGGCTTAGGCTTAGGCTTAGGCTTAGGCTTAGGCTTAGGCTTAGGCTTAGGCTTAGGCTTAGGCTTAGGCTTAGGCTTAGGCTTAGGCTTAGGCTTAGGCTTAGGCTTAGGCTTAGGCTTAGGCTTAGGCTTAGGCTTAGCTTAGGCTTAGGCTTAGGCTTAGGCTTAGGCTTAGGCTTAGGCTTAGGCTTAGGCTTAGGCTTAGGCTTAGGCTTAGGCTTAGGCTTAGGCTTAGGCTTAGGCTTAGGCTTAGGCTTAGGCTTAGGCTTAGGCTTAGGCTTAGCTTAGGCTTAGGCTTAGGCTTAGGCTTAGGCTTAGGCTTAGGCTTAGGCTTAGGCTTAGGCTTAGGCTTAGGCTTAGGCTTAGGCTTAGGCTTACTTAGGCTTAGGCTTAGGCTTAGGCTTAGGCTTAGGCTTAGGCTTAGGCTTAGGCTTAGGCTTAGGCTTAGGCTTAGGCTTAGGCTTAGGCTTAGGCTTAGGCTTAGGCTTAGGCTTAGGCTTAGGCTTAGGCTTAGGCTTAGGCTTAGGCTTAGGCTTAGGCTTAGGCTTAGGCTTAGGCTTAGGCTTAGGCTTAGGCTTAGGCTTAGGCTTAGGCTTAGGCTTAGGCTTAGGCTTAGGCTTAGGCTTAGGCTTAGGCTTAGGCTTAGGCTTAGGCTTAGGCTTAGGCTTAGGCTTAGGCTTAGGCTTAGGCTTAGGCTTAGGCTTAGGCTTAGGCTTAGGCTTAGGCTTAGGCTTAGGCTTAGGCTTAGGCTTAGGCTTAGGCTTAGGCTTAGGCTTAGGCTTAGGCTTAGGCTTAGGCTTAGGCTTAGGCTTAGGCTTAGGCTTAGGCTTAGGCTTAGGCTTAGGCTTAGGCTTAGGCTTAGGCTTAGGCTTAGGCTTAGGCTTAGGCTTAGGCTTAGGCTTAGGCTTAGGCTTAGGCTTAGGCTTAGGCTTAGGCTTAGGCTTAGGCTTAGGCTTAGGCTTAGGCTTAGGCTTAGGCTTAGGCTTAGGCTTAGGCTTAGGCTTAGGCTTAGGCTTAGGCTTAGGCTTAGGCTTAGGCTTAGGCTTAGGCTTAGGCTTAGGCTTAGGCTTAGGCTTAGGCTTAGGCTTAGGCTTAGGCTTAGGCTTAGGCTTAGGCTTAGGCTTAGGCTTAGGCTTAGGCTTAGGCTTAGGCTTAGGCTTAGGCTTAGGCTTAGGCTTAGGCTTAGGCTTAGGCTTAGGCTTAGGCTTAGGCTTAGGCTTAGGCTTAGGCTTAGGCTTAGGCTTAGGCTTAGGCTTAGGCTTAGGCTTAGGCTTAGCTTAGGCTTAGGCTTAGGCTTAGGCTTAGGCTTAGGCTTAGGCTTAGGCTTAGGCTTAGGCTTAGGCTTAGGCTTAGGCTTAGGCTTAGGCTTAGGCTTAGGCTTAGGCTTAGGCAGGCTTAGGCTTAGGCTTAGGCTTAGGCTTAGGCTTAGGCTTAGGCTTAGGCTTAGGCTTAGGCTTAGGCTTAGGCTTAGGCTTAGGCTTAGGCTTAGGCTTAGGCTTAGGCTTAGGCTTAGGCTTAGGCTTAGGCTTAGGCTTAGGCTTAGGCTTAGGCTTAGGCTTAGGCTTAGGCTTAGGCTTAGGCTTAGGCTTAGGCTTAGGCTTAGGCTTAGGCTTAGGCTTAGGCTTAGGCTTAGGCTTAGGCTTAGGCTTAGGCTTAGGCTTAGGCTTAGGCTTAGGCTTAGGCTTAGGCTTAGGCTTAGGCTTAGGCTTAGGCTTAGGCTTAGGCTTAGGCTTAGGCTTAGGCTTAGGCTTAGGCTTAGGCTTAGGCTTAGGCTTAGGCTTAGGCTTAGGCTTAGGCTTAGGCTTAGGCTTAGGCTTAGGCTTAGGCTTAGGCTTAGGCTTAGGCTTAGGCTTAGGCTTAGGCTTAGGCTTAGGCTTAGGCTTAGGCTTAGGCTTAGGCTAGGCTTAGGCTTAGTTTAGGCTTAGGCTTAGGCTTAGGCTTAGGCTTAGGCTTAGGCTTAGGCTTAGGCTTAGGCTTAGGCTTAGGCTTAGGCTTAGGCTTAGGCTTAGGCTTAGGCTTAGGCTTAGGCTTAGGCTTAGGCTTAGGCTTAGGCTTGGCTTAGGCTTAGGCTTAGGCTTAGGCTTAGGCTTAGGCTTAGGCTTAGGCTTAGGCTTAGGCTTAGGCTTAGGCTTAGGCTTAGGCTTAGGCTTAGGCTTAGCTTAGGCTTAGGCTTAGGCTTAGGCTTAGGCTTAGGCTTAGGCTTAGGCTTAGGCTTAGGCTTAGGCTTAGGCTTAGGCTTAGGCTTAGGCTTAGGCTTAGGCTTAGGCTTAGGCTTAGGCTTAGGCTTAGGCTTAGGCTTAGGCTTAGGCTTAGGCTTAGGCTTAGGCTTAGGCTTAGGCTTAGGCTTAGGCTTAGGCTTAGGCTTAGGCTTAGGCTTAGGCTTAGGCTTAGGCTTAGGCTTAGGCTTAGGCTTAGGCTTAGGCTTAGGCTTAGGCTTAGGCTTAGGCTTAGGCTTAGGCTTAGGCTTAGGCTTAGGCTTAGGCTTAGGCTTAGGCTTAGGCTTAGGCTTAGGCTTAGGCTTAGGCTTAGGCTTAGGCTTAGGCTTAGGCTTAGGCTTAGGCTTAGGCTTAGGCTTAGGCTTAGGCTTAGGCTTAGGCTTAGGCTTAGGCTTAGGCTTAGGCTTAGGCTTAGGCTTAGGCTTAGGCTTAGGCTTAGGCTTAGGCTTAGGCTTAGGCTTAGGCTTAGGCTTAGGCTTAGGCTTAGGCTTAGGCTTAGGCTTAGGCTTAGGCTTAGGCTTAGGCTTAGGCTTAGGCTTAGGCTTAGGCTTAGGCTTAGGCTTAGGCTTAGGCTTAGGCTTAGGCTTAGGCTTAGGCTTAGGCTTAGGCTTAGGCTTAGGCTTAGGCTTAGGCTTAGGCTTAGGCTTAGGCTTAGGCTTAGGCTTAGGCTTAGGCTTAGGCTTAGGCTTAGGCTTAGGCTTAGGCTTAGGCTTAGGCTTAGGCTTAGGCTTAGGCTTAGGCTTAGGCTTAGGCTTAGGCTTGCTTAGGCTTAGGCTTAGGCTTAGGCTTAGGCTTAGGCTTAGGCTTAGGCTTAGGCTTAGGCTTAGGCTTAGGCTTAGGCTTAGGCTTAGGCTTAGGCTTAGGCTTAGGCTTAGGCTTAGGCTTAGGCTTAGGCTTAGGCTTAGGCTTAGGCTTAGGCTTAGGCTTAGGCTTAGGCTTAGGCTTAGGCTTAGGCTTAGGCTTAGGCTTAGGCTTAGGCTTAGGCTTAGGCTTAGGCTTAGGCTTAGGCTTAGGCTTAGGCTTAGGCTTAGGCTTAGGCTTAGGCTTAGGCTTAGGCTTAGGCTTAGGCTTAGGCTTAGGCTTAGGCTTAGGCTTAGGCTTAGGCTTAGGCTTAGGCTTAGGCTTAGGCTTAGGCTTAGGCTTAGGCTTAGGCTTAGGCTTAGGCTTAGGCTTAGGCTTAGGCTTAGGCTTAGGCTTAGGCTTAGGCTTAGGCTTAGGCTTAGGCTTAGGCTTAGGCTTAGGCTTAGGCTTAGGCTTAGGCTTAGGCTTAGGCTTAGGCTTAGGCTTAGGCTTAGGCTTAGGCTTAGGCTTAGGCTTAGGCTTAGGCTTAGGCTTAGGCTTAGGCTTAGGCTTAGGCTTAGGCTTAGGCTTAGGCTTAGGCTTAGGCTTAGGCTTAGGCTTAGGCTTAGGCTTAGGCTTAGGCTTAGGCTTAGGCTTAGGCTTAGGCTTAGGCTTAGGCTTAGGCTTAGGCTTAGGCTTAGGCTTAGGCTTAGGCTTAGGCTTAGGCTTAGGCTTAGGCTTAGGCTTAGGCTTAGGCTTAGGCTTAGGCTTAGGCTTAGGCTTAGGCTTAGGCTTAGGCTTAGGCTTAGGCTTAGGCTTAGGCTTAGGCTTAGGCTTAGGCTTAGGCTTAGGCTTAGGCTTAGGCTTAGGCTTAGGCTTAGGCTTAGGCTTAGGCTTAGGCTTAGGCTTAGGCTTAGGCTTAGGCTTAGGCTTAGGCTTAGGCTTAGGCTTAGGCTTAGGCTTAGGCTTAGGCTTAGGCTTAGGCTTAGGCTTAGGCTTAGGCTTAGGCTTAGGCTTAGGCTTAGGCTTAGGCTTAGGCTTAGGCTTAGGCTTAGGCTTAGGCTTAGGCTTAGGCTTAGGCTTAGGCTTAGGCTTAGGCTTAGGCTTAGGCTTAGGCTTAGGCTTAGGCTTAGGCTTAGGCTTAGGCTTAGGCTTAGGCTTAGGCTTAGGCTTAGGCTTAGGCTTAGGCTTAGGCTTAGGCTTAGGCTTAGGCTTAGGCTTAGGCTTAGGCTTAGGCTTAGGCTTAGGCTTAGGCTTAGGCTTAGGCTTAGGCTTAGGCTTAGGCTTAGGCTTAGGCTTAGGCTTAGGCTTAGGCTTAGGCTTAGGCTTAGGCTTAGGCTTAGGCTTAGGCTTAGGCTTAGGCTTAGGCTTAGGCTTAGGCTTAGGCTTAGGCTTAGGCTTAGGCTTAGGCTTAGGCTTAGGCTTAGGCTTAGGCTTAGGCTTAGGCTTAGGCTTAGGCTTAGGCTTAGGCTTAGGCTTAGGCTTAGGCTTAGGCTTAGGCTTAGGCTTAGGCTTAGGCTTAGGCTTAGGCTTAGGCTTAGGCTTAGGCTTAGGCTTAGGCTTAGGCTTAGGCTTAGGCTTAGGCTTAGGCTTAGGCTTAGGCTTAGGCTTAGGCTTAGGCTTAGGCTTAGGCTTAGGCTTAGGCTTAGGCTTAGGCTTAGGCTTAGGCTTAGGCTTAGGCTTAGGCTTAGGCTTAGGCTTAGGCTTAGGCTTAGGCTTAGGCTTAGGCTTAGGCTTAGGCTTAGGCTTAGGCTTAGGCTTAGGCTTAGGCTTAGGCTTAGGCTTAGGCTTAGGCTTAGGCTTAGGCTTAGGCTTAGGCTTAGGCTTAGGCTTAGGCTTAGGCTTAGGCTTAGGCTTAGGCTTAGGCTTAGGCTTAGGCTTAGGCTTAGGCTTAGGCTTAGGCTTAGGCTTAGGCTTAGGCTTAGGCTTAGGCTTAGGCTTAGGCTTAGGCTTAGGCTTAGGCTTAGGCTTAGGCTTAGGCTTAGGCTTAGGCTTAGGCTTAGGCTTAGGCTTAGGCTTAGGCTTAGGCTTAGGCTTAGGCTTAGCTTCTTAGGCTTAGGCTTAGGCTTAGGCTTAGGCTTAGGCTTAGGCTTAGGCTTAGGCTTAGGCTTAGGCTTAGGCTTAGGCTTAGGCTTAGGCTTAGGCTTAGGCTTAGGCTTAGGCTTAGGCTTAGGCTTAGGCTTAGGCTTAGGCTTAGGCTTAGGCTTAGGCTTAGGCTTAGGCTTAGGCTTAGGCTTAGGCTTAGGCTTAGGCTTAGGCTTAGGCTTAGGCTTAGGCTTAGGCTTAGGCTTAGGCTTAGGCTTAGGCTTAGGCTTAGGCTTAGGCTTAGGCTTAGGCTTAGGCTTAGGCTTAGGCTTAGGCTTAGGCTTAGGCTTAGGCTTAGGCTTAGGCTTAGGCTTAGGCTTAGGCTTAGGCTTAGGCTTAGGCTTAGGCTTAGGCTTAGGCTTAGGCTTAGGCTTAGGCTTAGGCTTAGGCTTAGGCTTAGGCTTAGGCTTAGGCTTAGGCTTAGGCTTAGGCTTAGGCTTAGGCTTAGGCTTAGGCTTAGGCTTAGGCTTAGGCTTAGGCTTAGGCTTAGGCTTAGGCTTAGGCTTAGGCTTAGGCTTAGGCTTAGGCTTAGGCTTAGGCTTAGGCTTAGGCTTAGGCTTAGGCTTAGGCTTAGGCTTAGGCTTAGGCTTAGGCTTAGGCTTAGGCTTAGGCTTAGGCTTAGGCTTAGGCTTAGGCTTAGGCTTAGGCTTAGGCTTAGGCTTAGGCTTAGGCTTAGGCTTAGGCTTAGGCTTAGGCTTAGGCTTAGGCTTAGGCTTAGGCTTAGGCTTAGGCTTAGGCTTAGGCTTAGGCTTAGGCTTAGGCTTAGGCTTAGGCTTAGGCTTAGGCTTAGGCTTAGGCTTAGGCTTAGGCTTAGGCTTAGGCTTAGGCTTAGGCTTAGGCTTAGGCTTAGGCTTAGGCTTAGGCTTAGGCTTAGGCTTAGGCTTAGGCTTAGGCTTAGGCTTAGGCTTAGGCTTAGGCTTAGGCTTAGGCTTAGGCTTAGGCTTAGGCTTAGGCTTAGGCTTAGGCTTAGGCTTAGGCTTTTTAGGCTTAGGCTTAGGCTTAGGCTTAGGCTTAGGCTTAGGCTTAGGCTTAGGCTTAGGCTTAGGCTTAGGCTTAGGCTTAGGCTTAGGCTTAGGCTTAGGCTTAGGCTTAGGCTTAGGCTTAGGCTTAGGCTTAGGCTTAGGCTTAGGCTTAGGCTTAGGCTTAGGCTTAGGCTTAGGCTTAGGCTTAGGCTTAGGCTTAGGCTTAGGCTTAGGCTTAGGCTTAGGCTTAGGCTTAGGCTTAGGCTTAGGCTTAGGCTTAGGCTTAGGCTTAGGCTTAGGCTTAGGCTTAGGCTTAGGCTTAGGCTTAGGCTTAGGCTTAGGCTTAGGCTTAGGCTTAGGCTTAGGCTTAGGCTTAGGCTTAGGCTTAGGCTTAGGCTTAGGCTTAGGCTTAGGCTTAGGCTTAGGCTTAGGCTTAGGCTTAGGCTTAGGCTTAGGCTTAGGCTTAGGCTTAGGCTTAGGCTTAGGCTTAGGCTTAGGCTTAGGCTTAGGCTTAGGCTTAGGCTTAGGCTTAGGCTTAGGCTTAGGCTTAGGCTTAGGCTTAGGCTTAGGCTTAGGCTTAGGCTTAGGCTTAGGCTTAGGCTTAGGCTTAGGCTTAGGCTTAGGCTTAGGCTTAGGCTTAGGCTTAGGCTTAGGCTTAGGCTTAGGCTTAGGCTTAGGCTTAGGCTTAGGCTTAGGCTTAGGCTTAGGCTTAGGCTTAGGCTTAGGCTTAGGCTTAGGCTTAGGCTTAGGCTTAGGCTTAGGCTTAGGCTTAGGCTTAGGCTTAGGCTTAGGCTTAGGCTTAGGCTTAGGCTTAGGCTTAGGCTTAGGCTTAGGCTTAGGCTTAGGCTTAGGCTTAGGCTTAGGCTTAGGCTTAGGCTTAGGCTTAGGCTTAGGCTTAGGCTTAGGCTTAGGCTTAGGCTTAGGCTTAGGCTTAGGCTTAGGCTTAGGCTTAGGCTTAGGCTTAGGCTTAGGCTTAGGCTTAGGCTTAGGCTTAGGCTTAGGCTTAGGCTTAGGCTTAGGCTTAGGCTTAGGCTTAGGCTTAGGCTTAGGCTTAGGCTTAGGCTTAGGCTTAGGCTTAGGCTTAGGCTTAGGCTTAGGCTTAGGCTTAGGCTTAGGCTTAGGCTTAGGCTTAGGCTTAGGCTTAGGCTTAGGCTTAGGCTTAGGCTTAGGCTTAGGCTTAGGCTTAGGCTTAGGCTTAGGCTTAGGCTTAGGCTTAGGCTTAGGCTTAGGCTTAGGCTTAGGCTTAGGCTTAGGCTTAGGCTTAGGCTTAGGCTTAGGCTTAGGCTTAGGCTTAGGCTTAGGCTTAGGCTTAGGCTTAGGCTTAGGCTTAGGCTTAGGCTTAGGCTTAGGCTTAGGCTTAGGCTTAGGCTTAGGCTTAGGCTTAGGCTTAGGCTTAGGCTTAGGCTTAGGCTTAGGCTTAGGCTTAGGCTTAGGCTTAGGCTTAGGCTTAGGCTTAGGCTTAGGCTTAGGCTTAGGCTTAGGCTTAGGCTTAGGCTTAGGCTTAGGCTTAGGCTTAGGCTTAGGCTTAGGCTTAGGCTTAGGCTTAGGCTTAGGCTTAGGCTTAGGCTTAGGCTTAGGCTTAGGCTTAGGCTTAGGCTTAGGCTTAGGCTTAGGCTTAGGCTTAGGCTTAGGCTTAGGCTTAGGCTTAGGCTTAGGCTTAGGCTTAGGCTTAGGCTTAGGCTTAGGCTTAGGCTTAGGCTTAGGCTTAGGCTTAGGCTTAGGCTTAGGCTTAGGCTTAGGCTTAGGCTTAGGCTTAGGCTTAGGCTTAGCTTAGGCTTAGGCTTAGGCTTAGGCTTAGGCTTAGGCTTAGGCTTAGGCTTAGGCTTAGGCTTAGGCTTAGGCTTAGGCTTAGGCTTAGGCTTAGGCTTAGGCTTAGGCTTAGGCTTAGGCTTAGGCTTAGGCTTAGGCTTAGGCTTAGGCTTAGGCTTAGGCTTAGGCTTAGGCTTAGGCTTAGGCTTAGGCTTAGGCTTAGGCTTAGGCTTAGGCTTAGGCTTAGGCTTAGGCTTAGGCTTAGGCTTAGGCTTAGGCTTAGGCTTAGGCTTAGGCTTAGGCTTAGGCTTAGGCTTAGGCTTAGGCTTAGGCTTAGGCTTAGGCTTAGGCTTAGGCTTAAGCCTAAGCTTAAGCCTAAGCCGGCTTAAGCCTAAGCCTAAGCCTAAGCCTAAGCCTAAGCCTAAGCCTAAGCCTAAGCCTAAGCCTAAGCCTAAGCCTAAGCCTAAGCCTAAGCCTAGCCTAAGCCTAAGCTGGCCTAAGCCTAAGCTAAGGCTTAAAAAGCCTAAGCTAAGCCTAAAGCCTAAGCCTAAGCTTAAGCCTAAGCCTAGCCTGGCTAAGCCTAGCCTAGCCTAGGCTAAGCCTAAGCCTAAGCTAAGCTTAAGCCTAAGCCTAAGCCTAAGCCTAACCTAAGCTTAGCCTAAGCCTAACCTAAGCCAAGCCTAAGCCTAAGCCTAAGCCTAAGCCAAGCCTAAGCTAAGCCTAAGCCTAAGCCTAAGCCTAAGCCTAGCCTAACCTAAAGCCTAGCCTAAGCCTAAGCCTAAGCCTAGGCTAAGCAGCCTAAGCCTAAGCCTAAGCTTAAGCCTAAGCCTAAGCCTAAGCTAAGCTAAGCCTAGGCTAAGCCTAAGCCTAGGCCTAAGCCTAAGCCTAAGCCTAAGCCTAAGCCTAAGCCTAGGCTTAAGCCTAAGCCTAAGCCTAAGAAGCTAAGCCTAAGCTAACCTAAGCCTAGCCTAAGCCTAAAGCCTAAGCAACCTAAGCCTAAGCCTAAGCCTAGCCTAAGCCTAGCTAAGCTAACCTAAGCTAAGCTGGCTAAGCCTAAGCCTAAGCCTAAGCCTA
This sequence comes from Baylisascaris procyonis, assembly GCA_037389465.1. Classification (NCBI taxonomy): domain Eukaryota; kingdom Metazoa; phylum Nematoda; class Chromadorea; order Rhabditida; family Ascarididae; genus Baylisascaris; species Baylisascaris procyonis. Next base: position 18,333 of record JAZARR010000154.1, on the reverse strand, counting down.
AGCCTAAGCAAGCCTAGCTTAGCCTAAGCCTAAAGCAAGCCTAAGCCTAAGCCTATTACTAAAGCCTAAGCTAACTAAGCCTAAGCTAAGCCTAAGCCTAAGCCTAAGCCTAAGCCTAAGCCTTAGCCTAAGCCTAAGCCTAAGCCTAACCTAAGCCTAAGCCTAACCTAAGCCTAAGCCTAGGCCAAACCTAACCTTAGCCTAAGCCTAAGCCTAAGCCTCCAAAGCCTAAGCCTAGGCTTAAAAGCCTAACCTAAGCCTAAGCCTAAGCCTAAGCCTAAGCCTAAGCCTAAGCCTAAGCCTAAGCCTAAGCCTAAGCCTAAGCCTAAGCCTAAGCCTAAGCCTAAGCCTAAGCCTAAGCCTAAGCCTAAGCCTAAGCTAAGCCTAAGCCTAAGCCTAAGCCTAAGCCTAAGCCTAAGCCAAGCCTAAGCTTAAGCCTAAGCCTAAGCCTAAGCCTAAGCCTAAGCCTAAGCCTAAGCCTAAGCCTAAGCCTAAAGCCTAAGCCTAAGCCTAAGCCTAAGCCTAAGCCTAAGCCTAAGCTAAGCCTAAGCCTAAGCCTAAGCCTAAGCCTAAGCCTAAGCCTAAGCTAAGCCTAAGCCTAAGTAAGCCTAAGCCTAAGCCTAAGCCTAAGCCTAAGCCTAAGCCTAAGCTTAAGCCTAAGCCTAAGCCTAAGCCTAAGCCTAGCCTAAGCCTAAGCCTAAGCCTAAGCCTAAGCCTAAGCTAAGCCTAAGCCTAAGCCTAAGCCTAAGCCTAAGCCTAAGCTAAGCCTAAGCTGGCTTAAGCCTAAGCCTAAGCCTAAGCCTAAGCCTAAGCCTAAGCTAAGCTTAAGCCTAAGCCTAAGCCTAAGCCTAAGCCTAAGCCTAAGCCTAAGCCTAAGCCTAAGCCTAAGCCTAAGCCTAAGCCTAAGCCTAAGCCTAAGCCTAAGCTAAGCCTAAGCCTAAGCCTAAGCCTAAGCCTAAGCCTAAGCCTAAGCCTAAGCCTAAGCCTAAGCCTAAGCCTAAGCCTAAGCCTAAGCTTAAGCCTAAGCCTAAGCCTAAGCCTAAGCCTAAGCCTAAGCCTAAGCCTAAGCCTAAGCCTAAGCCTAAGCCTAAGCCTAAGCCTAAGCCTAAGCCTAAGCCTAAGCCTAAGCCTAAGCCTAAGCCTAAGCCTAAGCCTAAGCCTAAGCCTAAGCCTAAGCCTAAGCTGGCTAAGCCTAAGCCTAAGCCTAAGCCTAAGCCTAAGCCTAAGCCTAAGCCTAAGCCTAAGCCTAAGCCTAAGCCTAAGCCTAAGCCTAAGCCTAGCCTAAGCCTAAGCCTAAGCCTAAGCCTAAGCCTAAGCCTAAGCCTAAGCCTAAGCCTAAGCCTAAGCCTAAGCCTAAGCCTAAGCCTAAGCCTAAGCCTAAGCCTAAGCCTAAGCCTAAGCCTAAGCCTAAGCCTAACCAAGCCTAAGCCTAAGCCTAAGCCTAAGCCTAAGCCTAAGCCTAAGCCTAAGCCTAAGCCTAAGCCTAAGCCTAAGCCTAAGCCTAAGCCTAAGCCTAAGCCTAAGCTTAAGCCTAAGCCTAAGCCTAAGCCTAAGCCTAAGCCTAAGCCTAAGCCTAAGCCTAAGCCTAAGCCTAAGCCTAAGCCTAAGCCTAAGCCTAAGCCTAAGCCTAAGCCTAAGCCTAAGCCTAAGCCTAAGCCTAAGCCTAAGCCTAAGCCTAAGCCTAGCCTAAGCCTAAGCCTAAGCCTAAGCCTAAGCTAAGCCTAAGCCTAAGCCTAAGCCTAAGCCTAAGCCTAAGCCTAAGCCTAAGCCTAAGCCTAAGCCTAAGCCTAAGCCTAAGCCTAAGCCTAAGCCTAAGCCTAAGCCTAAGCCTAAGCCTAAGCCTAAGCCTAAGCCTAAGCCTAAGCCTAAGCCTAAGCCTAAGCCTAAGCCTAAGCCTAAGCCTAAGCCTAAGCCTAAGCCTAAGCCTAAGCCTAAGCCTAAGCCTAAGCCTAAGCCTAAGCCTAAGCCTAAGCCTAAGCCTAAGCCTAAGCCTAAGCCTAAGCCTAAGCCTAAGCTAAGCCTAAGCCTAAGCCTAAGCCTAAGCCTAAGCCTAAGCCTAAGCCTAAGCCTAAGCCTAAGCCTAAGCCTAAGCCTAAGCCTAAGCCTAAGCCTAAGCCTAAGCCTAAGCCTAAGCCTAAGCCTAAGCCTAAGCCTAAGCCTAAGCCTAAGCCTAAGCCTAAGCCTAAGCCTAAGCCTAAGCCTAAGCCTAAGCCTAAGCCTAAGCCTAAGCCTAAGCCTAAGCCTAAGCCTAAGCCTAAGCCTAAGCCTAAGCCTAAGCCTAAGCTAGCCTAAGCCTAAGCCTAAGCCTAAGCCTAAGCCTAAGCCTAAGCCTAAGCCTAAGCCTAAGCCTAAGCCTAAGCCTAAGCCTAAGCCTAAGCCTAAGCCTAAGCCTAAGCCTAAGCCTAAGCCTAAGCCTAAGCCTAAGCCTAAGCCTAAGCCAAGCCTAAGCCTAAGCCTAAGCCTAAGCCTAAGCCTAAGCCTAAGCCTAAGCCTAAGCCTAAGCCTAAGCCTAAGCCTAAGCCTAAGCCTAAGCCTAAGCCTAAGCTAAGCCTAAGCCTAAGCCTAAGCCTAAGCCTAAGCCTAAGCCTAAGCCTAAGCCTAAGCCTAAGCCTAAGCCTAAGCCTAAGCCTAAGCCTAAGCCTAAGCCTAAGCCTAAGCTCCTAAGCCTAAGCCTAAGCCTAAGCCTAAGCCTAAGCCTAAGCCTAAGCCTAAGCCTAAGCCTAAGCCTAAGCCTAAGCCTAAGCCTAAGCCTAAGCCTAAGCCTAAGCCTAAGCCTAAGCCTAAGCCTAAGCCTAAGCCTAAGCCTAAGCCTAAGCCTAAGCCTAAGCCTAAGCCTAAGCCTAAGCCTAAGCCTAAGCCTAAGCCTAAGCCTAAGCCTAAGCCTAAGCCTAAGCCTAAGCCTAAGCCTAAGCCTAAGCCTAAGCCTAAGCCTAAGCCTAAGCCTAAGCCTAAGCCTAAGCCTAAGCCTAAGCCTAAGCCTAAGCCTAAGCCTAAGCCTAAGCCTAAGCCTAATAAGCCAAGCCTAAGCCTAAGCCTAAGCCTAAGCCTAAGCCTAAGCCTAAGCCTAAGCCTAAGCCTAAGCCTAAGCCTAAGCCTAAGCCTAAGCCTAAGCCTAAGCCTAAGCCTAAGCCTAAGCCTAAGCCTAAGCCTAAGCCTAAGCCTAAGCCTAAGCCTAAGCCTAAGCCTAAGCCTAAGCCTAAGCCTAAGCCTAAGCCTAAGCCTAAGCCTAAGCCTAAGCCTAAGCCTAAGCCTAAGCCTAAGCCTAAGCCTAAGCCTAAGCCTAAGCCTAAGCCTAAGCCTAAGCCTAAGCCTAAGCCTAAGCCTAAGCCTAAGCCTAAGCCTAAGCCTAAGCCTAAGCCTAAGCCTAAGCCTAAGCCTAAGCCTAAGCCTAAGCCTAAGCCTAAGCCTAAGCCTAAGCCTAAGCCTAAGCCTAAGCCTAAGCCTAAGCCTAAGCCTAAGCCTAAGCCTAAGCCTAAGCCTAAGCCTAAGCCTAAGCCTAAGCCTAAGCCTAAGCCTAAGCCTAAGCCTAAGCCTAAGCCTAAGCCTAAGCCTAAGCCTAAGCCTAAGCCTAAGCCTAAGCCTAAGCCTAAGCCTAAGCCTAAGCCTAAGCCTAAGCCTAAGCCTAAGCCTAAGCCTAAGCCTAAGCCTAAGCCTAAGCCTAAGCCTAAGCCTAAGCCTAAGCCTAAGCCTAAGCCTAAGCCTAAGCCTAAGCCTAAGCCTAAGCCTAAGCCTAAGCCTAAGCCTAAGCCTAAGCCTAAGCCTAAGCCTAAGCCTAAGCCTAAGCCTAAGCCTAAGCCTAAGCCTAAGCCTAAGCCTAAGCCTAAGCCTAAGCCTAAGCCTAAGCCTAAGCCTAAGCCTAAGCCTAAGCCTAAGCCTAAGCCTAAGCCTAAGCCTAAGCCTAAGCCTAAGCCTAAGCCTAAGCCTAAGCCTAAGCCTAAGCCTAAGCCTAAGCCTAAGCCTAAGCCTAAGCCTAAGCCTAAGCCTAAGCCTAAGCCTAAGCCTAAGCCTAAGCCTAAGCCTAAGCCTAAGCCTAAGCCTAAGCCTAAGCCTAAGCCTAAGCCTAAGCCTAAGCCTAAGCCTAAGCCTAAGCCTAAGCCTAAGCCTAAGCCTAAGCCTAAGCCTAAGCCTAAGCCTAAGCCTAAGCCTAAGCCTAAGCCTAAGCCTAAGCCTAAGCCTAAGCCTAAGCCTAAGCCTAAGCAGCCTAAGCCTAAGCCTAAGCCTAAGCCTAAGCCTAAGCCTAAGCCTAAGCCTAAGCCTAAGCCTAAGCCTAAGCCTAAGCCTAAGCCTAAGCCTAAGCCTAAGCCTAAGCCTAAGCCTAAGCCTAAGCCTAAGCCTAAGCCTAAGCCTAAGCCTAAGCCTAAGCCTAAGCCTAAGCCTAAGCCTAAGCCTAAGCCTAAGCCTAAGCCTAAGCCTAAGCCTAAGCCTAAGTAAGCCTAAGCCTAAGCCTAAGCCTAAGCCTAAGCCTAAGCCTAAGCCTAAGCCTAAGCCTAAGCCTAAGCCTAAGCCTAAGCCTAAGCCTAAGCCTAAGCCTAAGCCTAAGCCTAAGCCTAAGCCTAAGCCTAAGCCTAAGCCTAAGCCTAAGCCTAAGCCTAAGCCTAAGCCTAAGCCTAAGCCTAAGCCTAAGCCTAAGCCTAAGCCTAAGCCTAAGCCTAAGCCTAAGCCTAAGCCTAAGCCTAAGCCTAAGCCTAAGCCTAAGCCTAAGCCTAAGCCTAAGCCTAAGCCTAAGCCTAAGCCTAAGCCTAAGCCTAAGCCTAAGCCTAAGCCTAAGCCTAAGCCTAAGCCTAAGCCTAAGCCTAAGCCTAAGCCTAAGCCTAAGCCTAAGCCTAAGCCTAAGCCTAAGCCTAAGCCTAAGCCTAAGCCTAAGCCTAAGCCTAAGCCTAAGCCTAAGCCTAAGCCTAAGCCTAAGCCTAAGCCTAAGCCTAAGCCTAAGCCTAAGCCTAAGCCTAAGCCTAAGCCTAAGCCTAAGCCTAAGCCTAAGCCTAAGCCTAAGCCTAAGCCTAAGCCTAAGCCTAAGCCTAAGCCTAAGCCTAAGCCTAAGCCTAAGCCTAAGCCTAAGCCTAAGCCTAAGCCTAAGCCTAAGCCTAAGCCTAAGCCTAAGCCTAAGCCTAAGCCTAAGCCTAAGCCTAAGCCTAAGCCTAAGCCTAAGCCTAAGCCTAAGCCTAAGCCTAAGCCTAAGCCTAAGCCTAAGCCTAAGCCTAAGCCTAAGCCTAAGCCTAAGCCTAAGCCTAAGCCTAAGCCTAAGCCTAAGCCTAAGCCTAAGCCTAAGCCTAAGCCTAAGCCTAAGCCTAAGCCTAAGCCTAAGCCTAAGCCTAAGCCTAAGCCTAAGCCTAAGCCTAAGCCTTAAGCCTAAGCCTAAGCCTAAGCCTAAGCCTAAGCCTAAGCCTAAGCCTAAGCCTAAGCCTAAGCCTAAGCCTAAGCCTAAGCCTAAGCCTAAGCCTAAGCCTAAGCCTAAGCCTAAGCCTAAGCCTAAGCAAGCCTAAGCCTAAGCCTAAGCCTAAGCCTAAGCCTAAGCCTAAGCCTAAGCCTAAGCCTAAGCCTAAGCCTAAGCCTAAGCCTAAGCCTAAGCCTAAGCCTAAGCCTAAGCCTAAGCCTAAGCCTAAGCCTAAGCCTAAGCCTAAGCCTAAGCCTAAGCCTAAGCCTAAGCCTAAGCCTAAGCCTAAGCCTAAGCCTAAGCCTAAGCCTAAGCCTAAGCCTAAGCCTAAGCCTAAGCCTAAGCCTAAGCCTAAGCCTAAGCCTAAGCCTAAGCCTAAGCCTAAGCCTAAGCCTAAGCCTAAGCCTAAGCCTAAGCCTAAGCCTAAGCCTAAGCCTAAGCCTAAGCCTAAGCCTAAGCCTAAGCCTAAGCCTAAGCCTAAGCCTAAGCCTAAGCCTAAGCCTAAGCCTAAGCCTAAGCCTAAGCCTAAGCCTAAGCCTAAGCCTAAGCCTAAGCCTAAGCCTAAGCCTAAGCCTAAGCCTAAGCCTAAGCCTAAGCCTAAGCCTAAGCCTAAGCCTAAGCCTAAGCCTAAGCCTAAGCCTAAGCCTAAGCCTAAGCCTAAGCCTAAGCCTAAGCCTAAGCCTAAGCCTAAGCCTAAGCCTAAGCCTAAGCCTAAGCCTAAGCCTAAGCCTAAGCCTAAGCCTAAGCCTAAGCCTAAGCCTAAGCCTAAGCCTAAGCCTAAGCCTAAGCCTAAGCCTAAGCCTAAGCCTAAGCCTAAGCCTAAGCCTAAGCCTAAGCCTAAGCCTAAGCCTAAGCCTAAGCCTAAGCCTAAGCCTAAGCCTAAGCCTAAGCCTAAGCCTAAGCCTAAGCCTAAGCCTAAGCCTAAGCCTAAGCCTAAGCCTAAGCCTAAGCCTAAGCCTAAGCCTAAGCCTAAGCCTAAGCCTAAGCCTAAGCCTAAGCCTAAGCCTAAGCCTAAGCCTAAGCCTAAGCCTAAGCCTAAGCCTAAGCCTAAGCCTAAGCCTAAGCCTAAGCCTAAGCCTAAGCCTAAGCCTAAGCCTAAGCCTAAGCCTAAGCCTAAGCCTAAGCCTAAGCCTAAGCCTAAGCCTAAGCCTAAGCCTAAGCCTAAGCCTAAGCCTAAGCCTAAGCCTAAGCCTAAGCCTAAGCCTAAGCCTAAGCCTAAGCCTAAGCCTAAGCCTAAGCCTAAGCCTAAGCCTAAGCCTAAGCCTAAGCCTAAGCCTAAGCCTAAGCCTAAGCCTAAGCCTAAGCCTAAGCCTAAGCCTAAGCCTAAGCCTAAGCCTAAGCCTAAGCCTAAGCCTAAGCCTAAGCCTAAGCCTAAGCCTAAGCCTAAGCCTAAGCCTAAGCCTAAGCCTAAGCCTAAGCCTAAGCCTAAGCCTAAGCCTAAGCCTAAGCCTAAGCCTAAGCCTAAGCCTAAGCCTAAGCCTAGCCGCCTAAGCCTAAGCCTAAGCCTAAGCCTAAGCCTAAGCCTAAGCCTAAGCCTAAGCCTAAGCCTAAGCCTAAGCCTAAGCCTAAGCCTAAGCCTAAGCCTAAGCCTAAGCCTAAGCCTAAGCCTAAGCCTAAGCCTAAGCCTAAGCCTAAGCCTAAGCCTAAGCCTAAGCCTAAGCCTAAGCCTAAGCCTAAGCCTAAGCCTAAGCCTAAGCCTAAGCCTAAGCCTAAGCCTAAGCCTAAGCCTAAGCCTAAGCCTAAGCCTAAGCCTAAGCCTAAGCCTAAGCCTAAGCCTAAGCCTAAGCCTAAGCCTAAGCCTAAGCCTAAGCCTAAGCCTAAGCCTAAGCCTAAGCCTAAGCCTAAGCCTAAGCCTAAGCCTAAGCCTAAGCCTAAGCCTAAGCCTAAGCCTAAGCCTAAGCCTAAGCCTAAGCCGCCTAAGCCTAAGCCTAAGCCTAAGCCTAAGCCTAAGCCTAAGCCTAAGCCTAAGCCTAAGCCTAAGCCTAAGCCTAAGCCTAAGCCTAAGCCTAAGCCTAAGCCTAAGCCTAAGCCTAAGCCTAAGCCTAAGCCTAAGCCTAAGCCTAAGCCTAAGCCTAAGCCTAAGCCTAAGCCTAAGCCTAAGCCTAAGCCTAAGCCTAAGCCTAAGCCTAAGCCTAAGCCTAAGCCTAAGCCTAAGCCTAAGCCTAAGCCTAAGCCTAAGCCTAAGCCTAAGCCTAAGCCTAAGCCTAAGCCTAAGCCTAAGCCTAAGCCTAAGCCTAAGCCTAAGCCTAAGCCTAAGCCTAAGCCTAAGCCTAAGCCTAAGCCTAAGCCTAAGCCTAAGCCTAAGCCTAAGCCTAAGCCTAAGCCTAAGCCTAAGCCTAAGCCTAAGCCTAAGCCTAAGCCTAAGCCTAAGCCTAAGCCTAAGCCTAAGCCTAAGCCTAAGCCTAAGCCTAAGCCTAAGCCTAAGCCTAAGCCTAAGCCTAAGCCTAAGCCTAAGCCTAAGCCTAAGCCTAAGCCTAAGCCTAAGCCTAAGCCTAAGCCTAAGCCTAAGCCTAAGCCTAAGCCTAAGCCTAAGCCTAAGCCTAAGCCTAAGCCTAAGCCTAAGCCTAAGCCTAAGCCTAAGCCTAAGCCTAAGCCTAAGCCTAAGCCTAAGCCTAAGCCTAAGCCTAAGCCTAAGCCTAAGCCTAAGCAAGCCTAAGCCTAAGCCTAAGCCTAAGCCTAAGCCTAAGCCTAAGCCTAAGCCTAAGCCTAAGCCTAAGCCTAAGCCTAAGCCTAAGCCTAAGCCTAAGCCTAAGCCTAAGCCTAAGCCTAAGCCTAAGCCTAAGCCTAAGCCTAAGCCTAAGCCTAAGCCTAAGCCTAAGCCTAAGCCTAAGCCTAAGCCTAAGCCTAAGCCTAAGCCTAAGCCTAAGCCTAAGCCTAAGCCTAAGCCTAAGCCTAAGCCTAAGCCTAAGCCTAAGCCTAAGCCTAAGCCTAAGCCTAAGCCTAAGCCTAAGCCTAAGCCTAAGCCTAAGCCTAAGCCTAAGCCTAAGCCTAAGCCTAAGCCTAAGCCTAAGCCTAAGCCTAAGCCTAAGCCTAAGCCTAAGCCTAAGCCTAAGCCTAAGCCTAAGCCTAAGCCTAAGCCTAAGCCTAAGCCTAAGCCTAAGCCTAAGCCTAAGCCTAAGCCTAAGCCTAAGCCTAAGCCTAAGCCTAAGCCTAAGCCTAAGCCTAAGCCTAAGCCTAAGCCTAAGCCTAAGCCTAAGCCTAAGCCTAAGCCTAAGCCTAAGCCTAAGCCTAAGCCTAAGCCTAAGCCTAAGCCTAAGCCTAAGCCTAAGCCTAAGCCTAAGCCTAAGCCTAAGCCTAAGCCTAAGCCTAAGCCTAAGCCTAAGCCTAAGCCTAAGCCTAAGCCTAAGCCTAAGCCTAAGCCTAAGCCTAAGCCTAAGCCTAAGCCTAAGCCTAAGCCTAAGCCTAAGCCTAAGCCTAAGCCTAAGCCTAAGCCTAAGCCTAAGCCTAAGCCTAAGCCTAAGCCTAAGCCTAAGCCTAAGCCTAAGCCTAAGCCTAAGCCTAAGCCTAAGCCTAAGCCTAAGCCTAAGCCTAAGCCTAAGCCTAAGCCTAAGCCTAAAGCCTAAGCCTAAGCCTAAGCCTAAGCCTAAGCCTAAGCCTAAGCCTAAGCCTAAGCCTAAGCCTAAGCCTAAGCCTAAGCCTAAGCCTAAGCCTAAGCCTAAGCCTAAGCCTAAGCCTAAGCCTAAGCCTAAGCCTAAGCCTAAGCCTAAGCCTAAGCCTAAGCCTAAGCCTAAGCCTAAGCCTAAGCCTAAGCCTAAGCCTAAGCCTAAGCCTAAGCCTAAGCCTAAGCCTAAGCCTAAGCCTAAGCCTAAGCCTAAGCCTAAGCCTAAGCCTAAGCCTAAGCCTAAGCCTAAGCCTAAGCCTAAGCCTAAGCCTAAGCCTAAGCTAAGCCTAAGCCTAAGCCTAAGCCTAAGCCTAAGCCTAAGCCTAAGCCTAAGCCTAAGCCTAAGCCTAAGCCTAAGCCTAAGCCTAAGCCTAAGCCTAAGCCTAAGCCTAAGCCTAAGCCTAAGCCTAAGCCTAAGCCTAAGCCTAAGCCTAAGCCTAAGCCTAAGCCTAAGCCTAAGCCTAAGCCTAAGCCTAAGCCTAAGCCTAAGCCTAAGCCTAAGCCTAAGCCTAAGCCTAAGCCTAAGCCTAAGCCTAAGCCTAAGCCTAAGCCTAAGCCTAAGCCTAAGCCTAAGCCTAAGCCTAAGCCTAAGCCTAAGCCTAAGCCTAAGCCTAAGCCTAAGCCTAAGCCTAAGCCTAAGCCTAAGCCTAAGCCTAAGCCTAAGCCTAAGCCTAAGCCTAAGCCTAAGCCTAAGCCTAAGCCTAAGCCTAAGCCTAAGCCTAAGCCTAAGCCTAAGCCTAAGCCTAAGCCTAAGCCTAAGCCTAAGCCTAAGCCTAAGCCTAAGCCTAAGCCTAAGCCTAAGCCTAAGCCTAAGCCTAAGCCTAAGCCTAAGCCTAAGCCTAAGCCTAAGCCTAAGCCTAAGCCTAAGCCTAAGCCTAAGCCTAAGCCTAAGCCTAAGCCTAAGCCTAAGCCTAAGCCTAAGCCTAAGCCTAAGCCTAAGCCTAAGCCTAAGCCTAAGCCTAAGCCTAAGCCTAAGCCTAAGCCTAAGCCTAAGCCTAAGCCTAAGCCTAAGCCTAAGCCTAAGCCTAAGCCTAAGCCTAAGCCTAAGCCTAAGCCTAAGCCTAAGCCTAAGCCTAAGCCTAAGCCTAAGCCTAAGCCTAAGCCTAAGCCTAAGCCTAAGCCTAAGCCTAAGCCTAAGCCTAAGCCTAAGCCTAAGCCTAAGCCTAAGCCTAAGCCTAAGCCTAAGCCTAAGCCTAAGCCTAAGCCTAAGCCTAAGCCTAAGCCTAAGCCTAAGCCTAAGCCTAAGCCTAAGCCTAAGCCTAAGCCTAAGCCTAAGCCTAAGCCTAAGCCTAAGCCTAAGCCTAAGCCTAAGCCTAAGCCTAAGCCTAAGCCTAAGCCTAAGCCTAAGCCTAAGCCTAAGCCTAAGCCTAAGCCTAAGCCTAAGCCTAAGCCTAAGCCTAAGCCTAAGCCTAAGCCTAAGCCTAAGCCTAAGCCTAAGCCTAAGCCTAAGCCTAAGCCTAAGCCTAAGCCTAAGCCTAAGCCTAAGCCTAAGCCTAAGCCTAAGCCTAAGCCTAAGCCTAAGCCTAAGCCTAAGCCTAAGCCTAAGCCTAAGCCTAAGCCTAAGCCTAAGCCTAAGCCTAAGCCTAAGCCTAAGCCTAAGCCTAAGCCTAAGCCTAAGCCTAAGCCTAAGCCTAAGCCTAAGCCTAAGCCTAAGCCTAAGCCTAAGCCTAAGCCTAAGCCTAAGCCTAAGCCTAAGCCTAAGCCTAAGCCTAAGCCTAAGCCTAAGCCTAAGCCTAAGCCTAAGCCTAAGCCTAAGCCTAAGCCTAAGCCTAAGCCTAAGCCTAAGCCTAAGCCTAAGCCTAAGCCTAAGCCTAAGCCTAAGCCTAAGCCTAAGCCTAAGCCTAAGCCTAAGCCTAAGCCTAAGCCTAAGCCTAAGCCTAAGCCTAAGCCTAAGCCTAAGCCTAAGCCTAAGCCTAAGCCTAAGCCTAAGCCTAAGCCTAAGCCTAAGCCTAAGCCTAAGCCTAAGCCTAAGCCTAAGCCTAAGCCTAAGCCTAAGCCTAAGCCTAAGCCTAAGCCTAAGCCTAAGCCTAAGCCTAAGCCTAAGCCTAAGCCTAAGCCTAAGCCTAAGCCTAAGCCTAAGCCTAAGCCTAAGCCTAAGCCTAAGCCTAAGCCTAAGCCTAAGCCTAAGCCTAAGCCTAAGCCTAAGCCTAAGCCTAAGCCTAAGCCTAAGCCTAAGCCTAAGCCTAAGCCTAAGCCTAAGCCTAAGCCTAAGCCTAAGCCTAAGCCTAAGCCTAAGCCTAAGCCTAAGCCTAAGCCTAAGCCTAAGCCTAAGCCTAAGCCTAAGCCTAAGCCTAAGCCTAAGCCTAAGCCTAAGCCTAAGCCTAAGCCTAAGCCTAAGCCTAAGCCTAAGCCTAAGCCTAAGCCTAAGCCTAAGCCTAAGCCTAAGCCTAAGCCTAAGCCTAAGCCTAAGCCTAAGCCTAAGCCTAAGCCTAAGCCTAAGCCTAAGCCTAAGCCTAAGCCTAAGCCTAAGCCTAAGCCTAAGCCTAAGCCTAAGCCTAAGCCTAAGCCTAAGCCTAAGCCTAAGCCTAAGCCTAAGCCTAAGCCTAAGCCTAAGCCTAAGCCTAAGCCTAAGCCTAAGCCTAAGCCTAAGCCTAAGCCTAAGCCTAAGCCTAAGCCTAAGCCTAAGCCTAAGCCTAAGCCTAAGCCTAAGCCTAAGCCTAAGCCTAAGCCTAAGCCTAAGCCTAAGCCTAAGCCTAAGCCTAAGCCTAAGCCAAGCCTAAGCCTAAGCCTAAGCCTAAGCCTAAGCCTAAGCCTAAGCCTAAGCCTAAGCCTAAGCCTAAGCCTAAGCCTAAGCCTAAGCCTAAGCCTAAGCCTAAGCCTAAGCCTAAGCCTAAGCCTAAGCCTAAGCCTAAGCCTAAGCCTAAGCCTAAGCCTAAGCCTAAGCCTAAGCCTAAGCCTAAGCCTAAGCCTAAGCCTAAGCCTAAGCCTAAGCTAAAGCCTAAGCCTAAGCCTAAGCCTAAGCCTAAGCCTAAGCCTAAGCCTAAGCTAAGCCTAAGCCTAAGCCTAAGCCTAAGCCTAAGCCTAAGCCTAAGCCTAAGCCTAAGCCTAAGCCTAAGCCTAAGCCTAAGCCTAAGCCTAAGCCTAAGCCTAAGCCTAAGCCTAAGCCTAAGCCTAAGCCTAAGCCTAAGCCTAAGCCTAAGCCTAAGCCTAAGCAAGCCTAAGCCTAAGCCTAAGCCTAAGCCTAAGCCTAAGCCTAAGCCTAAGCCTAAGCCTAAGCCTAAGCCTAAGCCTAAGCCTAAGCCTAAGCCTAAGCCTAAGCCTAAGCCTAAGCCTAAGCCTAAGCCTAAGCCTAAGCCTAAGCCTAAGCCTAAGCCTAAGCCTAAGCCTAAGCCTAAGCCTAAGCCTAAGCCTAAGCCTAAGCCTAAGCCTAAGCCTAAGCCTAAGCCTAAGCCTAAGCCTAAGCCTAAGCCTAAGCCTAAGCCTAAGCCTAAGCCTAAGCCTAAGCCTAAGCCTAAGCCTAAGCCTAAGCCTAAGCCTAAGCCTAAGCCTAAGCCTAAGCCTAAGCCTAAGCCTAAGCCTAAGCCTAAGCCTAAGCCTAAGCCTAAGCCTAAGCCTAAGCCTAAGCCTAAGCCTAAGCCTAAGCCTAAGCCTAAGCCTAAGCCTAAGCCTAAGCCTAAGCCTAAGCCTAAGCCTAAGCCTAAGCCTAAGCCTAAGCCTAAGCCTAAGCCTAAGCCTAAGCCTAAGCCTAAGCCTAAGCCTAAGCCTAAGCCTAAGCCTAAGCCTAAGCCTAAGCCTAAGCCTAAGCCTAAGCCTAAGCCTAAGCCTAAGCCTAAGCTAAGCCTAAGCCTAAGCCTAAGCCTAAGCCTAAGCCTAAGCCTAAGCCTAAGCCTAAGCCTAAGCCTAAGCCTAAGCCTAAGCCTAAGCCTAAGCCTAAGCCTAAGCCTAAGCCTAAGCCTAAGCCTAAGCCTAAGCCTAAGCCTAAGCCTAAGCCTAAGCCTAAGCCTAAGCCTAAGCCTAAGCCTAAGCCTAAGCCTAAGCCTAAGCCTAAGCCTAAGCCTAAGCCTAAGCCTAAGCCTAAGCCTAAGCCTAAGCCTAAGCCTAAGCCTAAGCCTAAGCCTAAGCCTAAGCCTAAGCCTAAGCCTAAGCCTAAGCCTAAGCCTAAGCCTAAGCCTAAGCCTAAGCCTAAGCCTAAGCCTAAGCCTAAGCCTAAGCCTAAGCCTAAGCCTAAGCCTAAGCCTAAGCCTAAGCCTAAGCCTAAGCCTAAGCCTAAGCCTAAGCCTAAGCCTAAGCCTAAGCCTAAGCCTAAGCCTAAGCCTAAGCCTAAGCCTAAGCCTAAGCCTAAGCCTAAGCCTAAGCCTAAGCCTAAGCCTAAGCCTAAGCCTAAGCCTAAGCCTAAGCCTAAGCCTAAGCCTAAGCCTAAGCCTAAGCCTAAGCCTAAGCCTAAGCCTAAGCCTAAGCCTAAGCCTAAGCCTAAGCCTAAGCCTAAGCCTAAGCCTAAGCCTAAGCCTAAGCCTAAGCCTAAGCCTAAGCCTAAGCCTAAGCCTAAGCCTAAGCCTAAGCCTAAGCCTAAGCCTAAGCCTAAGCCTAAGCCTAAGCCTAAGCCTAAGCCTAAGCCTAAGCCTAAGCCTAAGCCTAAGCCTAAGCCTAAGCCTAAGCCTAAGCCTAAGCCTAAGCCTAAGCCTAAGCCTAAGCCTAAGCCTAAGCCTAAGCCTAAGCCTAAGCCTAAGCCTAAGCCTAAGCCTAAGCCTAAGCCTAAGCCTAAGCCTAAGCCTAAGCCTAAGCCTAAGCCTAAGCCTAAGCCTAAGCCTAAGCCTAAGCCTAAGCCTAAGCCTAAGCCTAAGCCTAAGCCTAAGCCTAAGCCTAAGCCTAAGCCTAAGCCTAAGCCTAAGCCTAAGCCTAAGCCTAAGCCTAAGCCTAAGCCTAAGCCTAAGCCTAAGCCTAAGCCTAAGCCTAAGCCTAAGCCTAAGCCTAAGCCTAAGCCTAAGCCTAAGCCTAAGCCTAAGCCTAAGCCTAAGCCTAAGCCTAAGCCTAAGCCTAAGCCTAAGCCTAAGCCTAAGCCTAAGCCTAAGCCTAAGCCTAAGCCTAAGCCTAAGCCTAAGCCTAAGCCTAAGCCTAAGCCTAAGCCTAAGCCTAAGCCTAAGCCTAAGCCTAAGCCTAAGCCTAAGCCTAAGCCTAAGCCTAAGCCTAAGCCTAAGCCTAAGCCTAAGCCTAAGCCTAAGCCTAAGCCTAAGCCTAAGCCTAAGCCTAAGCCTAAGCCTAAGCCTAAGCCTAAGCCTAAGCCTAAGCCTAAGCCTAAGCCTAAGCCTAAGCCTAAGCCTAAGCCTAAGCCTAAGCCTAAGCCTAAGCCTAAGCCTAAGCCTAAGCCTAAGCCTAAGCCTAAGCCTAAGCCTAAGCCTAAGCCTAAGCCTAAGCCTAAGCCTAAGCCTAAGCCTAAGCCTAAGCCTAAGCCTAAGCCTAAGCCTAAGCCTAAGCCTAAGCCTAAGCCTAAGCCTAAGCCTAAGCCTAAGCCTAAGCCTAAGCCTAAGCCTAAGCCTAAGCCTAAGCCTAAGCCTAAGCCTAAGCCTAAGCCTAAGCCTAAGCCTAAGCCTAAGCCTAAGCCTAAGCCTAAGCCTAAGCCTAAGCCTAAGCCTAAGCCTAAGCCTAAGCCTAAGCCTAAGCCTAAGCCTAAGCCTAAGCCTAAGCCTAAGCCTAAGCCTAAGCCTAAGCCTAAGCCTAAGCCTAAGCCTAAGCCTAAGCCTAAGCCTAAGCCTAAGCCTAAGCCTAAGCCTAAGCCTAAGCCTAAGCCTAAGCCTAAGCCTAAGCCTAAGCCTAAGCCTAAGCTAAGCCTAAGCCTAAGCCTAAGCCTAAGCCTAAGCCTAAGCCTAAGCCTAAGCCTAAGCCTAAGCCTAAGCCTAAGCCTAAGCCTAAGCCTAAGCCTAAGCCTAAGCCTAAGCCTAAGCCTAAGCCTAAGTAAGCCTAAGCCTAAGCCTAAGCCTAAGCCTAAGCCTAAGCCTAAGCCTAAGCCTAAGCCTAAGCCTAAGCCTAAGCCTAAGCCTAAGCCTAAGCCTAAGCCTAAGCCTAAGCCTAAGCCTAAGCCTAAGCCTAAGCCTAAGCCTAAGCCTAAGCCTAAGCCTAAGCCTAAGCCTAAGCCTAAGCCTAAGCCTAAGCCTAAGCCTAAGCCTAAGCCTAAGCCTAAGCCTAAGCCTAAGCCTAAGCCTAAGCCTAAGCCTAAGCCTAAGCCTAAGCCTAAGCCTAAGCCTAAGCCTAAGCCTAAGCCTAAGCCTAAGCCTAAGCCTAAGCCTAAGCCTAAGCCTAAGCCTAAGCCTAAGCCTAAGCCTAAGCCTAAGCCTAAGCCTAAGCCTAAGCCTAAGCCTAAGCCTAAGCCTAAGCCTAAGCCTAAGCCTAAGCCTAAGCCTAAGCCTAAGCCTAAGCCTAAGCTAAGCCTAAGCCTAAGCCTAAGCCTAAGCCTAAGCCTAAGCCTAAGCCTAAGCCTAAGCCTAAGCCTAAGCCTAAGCCTAAGCCTAAGCCTAAGCCTAAGCCTAAGCCTAAGCCTAAGCCTAAGCCTAAGCCTAAGCCTAAGCCTAAGCCTAAGCCTAAGCCTAAGCCTAAGCCTAAGCCTAAGCCTAAGCCTAAGCCTAAGCCTAAGCCTAAGCCTAAGCCTAAGCCTAAGCCTAAGCCTAAGCCTAAGCCTAAGCCTAAGCCTAAGCCTAAGCCTAAGCCTAAGCCTAAGCCTAAGCCTAAGCCTAAGCCTAAGCCTAAGCCTAAGCCTAAGCCTAAGCCTAAGCCTAAGCCTAAGCCTAAGCCTAAGCCTAAGCCTAAGCCTAAGCCTAAGCCTAAGCCTAAGCCTAAGCCTAAGCCTAAGCCTAAGCCTAAGCCTAAGCCTAAGCCTAAGCCTAAGCCTAAGCCTAAGCCTAAGCCTAAGCCTAAGCCTAAGCCTAAGCCTAAGCCTAAGCCTAAGCCTAAGCCTAAGCCTAAGCCTAAGCCTAAGCCTAAGCCTAAGCCTAAGCCTAAGCCTAAGCCTAAGCCTAAGCCTAAGCCTAAGCCTAAGCCTAAGCCTAAGCCTAAGCCTAAGCCTAAGCCTAAGCCTAAGCCTAAGCCTAAGCCTAAGCCTAAGCCTAAGCCTAAGCCTAAGCCTAAGCCTAAGCCTAAGCCTAAGCCTAAGCCTAAGCCTAAGCCTAAGCCTAAGCCTAAGCCTAAGCCTAAGCCTAAGCCTAAGCCTAAGCCTAAGCCTAAGCCTAAGCCTAAGCCTAAGCCTAAGCCTAAGCCTAAGCCTAAGCCTAAGCCTAAGCCTAAGCCTAAGCCTAAGCCTAAGCCTAAGCCTAAGCCTAAGCCTAAGCCTAAGCCTAAGCCTAAGCCTAAGCCTAAGCCTAAGCCTAAGCCTAAGCCTAAGCCTAAGCCTAAGCCTAAGCCTAAGCCTAAGCCTAAGCCTAAGCCTAAGCCTAAGCCTAAGCCTAAGCCTAAGCCTAAGCCTAAGCCTAAGCCTAAGCCTAAGCCTAAGCCTAAGCCTAAGCCTAAGCCTAAGCCTAAGCCTAAGCCTAAGCCTAAGCCTAAGCCTAAGCCTAAGCCTAAGCCTAAGCCTAAGCCTAAGCCTAAGCCTAAGCCTAACCTAAGCCTAAGCCTAAGCCTAAGCCTAAGCCCTAAGCCTAAGCCTAAGCCTAAGCCTAAGCCTAAGCCTAAGCCTAAGCCTAAGCCTAAGCCTAAGCCTAAGCCTAAGCCTAAGCCTAAGCCTAAGCCTAAGCCTAAGCCTAAGCCTAAGCCTAAGCCTAAGCCTAAGCCTAAGCCTAAGCCTAAGCCTAAGCCTAAGCCTAAGCCTAAGCCTAAGCCTAAGCCTAAGCCTAAGCCTAAGCCTAAGCCTAAGCCTAAGCCTAAGCCTAAGCCTAAGCCTAAGCCTAAGCCTAAGCCTAAGCCTAAGCCTAAGCCTAAGCCTAAGCCTAAGCCTAAGCCTAAGCCTAAGCCTAAGCCTAAGCCTAAGCCTAAGCCTAAGCCTAAGCCTAAGCCTAAGCCTAAGCCTAAGCCTAAGCCTAAGCCTAAGCCTAAGCCTAAGCCTAAGCCTAAGCCTAAGCCTAAGCCTAAGCCTAAGCCTAAGCCTAAGCCTAAGCCTAAGCCTAAGCCTAAGCCTAAGCCTAAGCCTAAGCCTAAGCCTAAGCCTAAGCCTAAGCCTAAGCCTAAGCCTAAGCCTAAGCCTAAGCCTAAGCCTAAGCCTAAGCCTAAGCCTAAGCCTAAGCCTAAGCCTAAGCCTAAGCCTAAGCCTAAGCCTAAGCCTAAGCCTAAGCCTAAGCCTAAGCCTAAGCCTAAGCCTAAGCCTAAGCCTAAGCCTAAGCCTAAGCCTAAGCCTAACCTAAGCCTAAGCCTAAGCCTAAGCCTAAGCCTAAGCCTAAGCCTAAGCCTAAGCCTAAGCCTAAGCCTAAGCCTAAGCCTAAGCCTAAGCCTAAGCCTAAGCCTAAGCCTAAGCCTAAGCCTAAGCCTCAAGCCTAAGCCTAAGCCTAAGCCTAAGCCTAAGCCTAAGCCTAAGCCTAAGCTTAAGCCTAAGCCTAAGCCTAAGCCTAAGCCTAAGCCTAAGCCTAAGCCTAAGCCTAAGCCTAAGCCTAAGCCTAAGCCTAAGCCTAAGCCTAAGCCTAAGCCTAAGCCTAAGCCTAAGCCTAAGCCTAAGCCTAAGCCTAAGCCTAAACCCCTAAGCCTAAGCCTAAGCCTAAGCCTAAGCCTAAGCCTAAGCCTAAGCCTAAGCCTAAGCCTAAGCCTAAGCCTAAGCCTAAGCCTAAGCCTAAGCCTAAGCCTAAGCCTAAGCCTAAGCCTAAGCCTAAGCCTAAGCCTAAGCCTAAGCCTAAGCCTAAGCCTAAGCCTAAGCCTGAGCCTAAGCCTAAGCCTAAACCTAAGCCTAAGCCTAAGCCTAAGCCTAAGCGTAAGCCTAATTCTAAGCCTAAGTCTAAGCCCTAAGCCTAAGCCTAAGCCTAAGCTTAAGCCTAAGCCTAACCTAAGCCTAAGCCTAAGCCCTAAGCCTAAGCCTAAGCCTAAGCCTAAGCCTAAGCCTAAGCCTAAGCCTAAGCCTAAGCCTAAGCCTAAGCCTAAGCCTAAGCCTAAGCCTAGCCTAAGCCTAAGCCTAAGCCTAAGGCTAAGCCTAAGCCTAAGCCTAAGCCTAAGCCTAAGCCTAAGCCTAAGCCTAAGCCTAAGCCTAAGCCTAAGCCTAAGCCTAAGCCTAAGCCTAAGCCTAAGCTAAGCCTAAGCCTAAGCCTAAGCCTAAGCCTAAGCCTAAGCCTGAGCCTAAGCCTAAGCCTAAGCCTAAGGCTAGCCTAAGCCTAAGCCTAAGCCTAAGCCTAAGCCTAAGCCTAAGCCTTAGCCTAAGCCTAAGCCTAAGCCCAATCCTAAGCCTAAGCCTAAGCCTAAACCCTAGCGTAGGCCTAAGCCTAAGCCTCAACTTAAGCCTAGCCTAGGCCTAAGCCTAAGC